>OX243986.1:15000000-20000000 GCA_945859715.1 Apamea sordens
AGCAGGTCACTTCGGTGCGGAACGGACCCTGCAGCGCATCAGAGCCCGATACTTCTGGCCAGGTATGAGATCCTTCGTTACAGACTACATCAAGCGCTGCACTGCTTGCCAGCGATACAAAATCGACAACCGGAAGCCGGCAGGGTTGTTGCAAACCCCGGCACCGACCCGACGGTTCGAAGTGGTGTCAGTCGATTTATTCGGCCCTCTCCCAAGAACTTCGAAAGGTAACCGTTGGATTTTAATTCTAGAAGATACATGCTCCCATTGGGTTGAGCTATTTGCGTTAGAGAACGCCACCAGCGTGGAGTGCGCTGAGGTTTTGATTTCCGAGGTCTTCTTGAGGTTCGGAGTCCCGCGCAGGATGATAAGTGACAACGGAGTCCAATTCGTTGCCAAGGTGATGCAACAGGCGTGTCATGTGATGGGTATCAAACAGTCTTTGACGCCGCTGTATCATCCCGAAGCGAACCCTGTAGAGCGGAAGAACCGGGACCTGAAGCCTCAACTAGCAATTCTAGTAGGAAAAGACCACACTTCTTGGGATATTCACCTCGCAGCCGTAAGGTTTGCGATGAACTCCGCTGTTACAGCGAGTACTGGATTTTCACCAGCCTTCCTCACCTTCGGGAGAGAATTGCGCGCACCTTCGGACGTCGTGGCGGATAGGAAGACCATAGTGGATAGCGATAATTTCGTGCATAACATCACTCCTTACCTTCGTAAGTTGTCGACGGTGTTGCTAGACGCTAGGGATGTCCACGAACGTGCCCAGTCCGTACAGAAAAAATATGCGGACGAAGGTAGACGACCGCCTCCCGACTATAAGGTAGGTGACCTTGTTTTGTTGAAGACGCAAGGGCTGAACGATGTTGGCCCCGGACAGTCTGCGAAATTTATACCTCGTAGAGATGGCCCGTACCGGATACGAGAAGTTGTAACCCCCACTACTTACCTAGTTGAGGGAACCGTCAAAGGTGAGCACATTGGACGTTACCATGTCTCTGATCTGACACCGTTCATCGGTGATGTTGAGGTTCCGGTTAGGGAAAAACGCAGACGTGGTCGACCCCGTAGGTATGATTGCTAGTCCGAACGCGAGGGCGCTATGTTCGAACTAGAGGGGGAGTGTGTAACAACGTAGAATCGCGTACGCGCGCCGCCTCGCTACGAACTTACTTCGTCCATGCCTCGCCTGCTCGAGAGGGGTAAGCCCCCCCCGCTCCGCGGCTCCCCGCTGCCGCGCGCCGCTCGCGTCGCCAGTCGGCCTACCTCGTTGATAGAGAGTGCGCACGCTCAACTGCGCGGCGCAGGCATACATAAACTATTATACGAGAGCTCCATACCGTGTTACCGTGTGTACCTAATAAGATAGACTATTGTGTGTGCCTGATTAATTATTATACGCAATATTACCCACCCGTTCGCTTCATTTTCTCTGCCCGCACGCTACCGCCGTTATATCTTTTAATTTGTGCATGAATTATATATTACTGACAAATGTGTGTACTGACTAGAAAGGTCCACTCAAATCTGTTTTAGTTGGTTCTCTCATTTCAGACACTAATCTACATGGTCTTCACATAATCTGCTTGGACTTTAAAAGAGACTGTGACCTCGAAGTCTGTTTCGGTCTTTCTTCTCAGAGTAGACGGAGACGAAACACCGAATTCATTTAGTATTATTGTTGAAGTGTAAAAGTGTTTGTACAAACCTTCTTACTGACACTGTTACCCTGCATTACCCCACTGCTGGACAATGGCCTCTCCCCATGAGTTCAAGCTCTTTCGATACAGAACAAAAGTGGACCACTGTTCGTTTGTTTGATCCAGCTCGTCCCAAACCTACTTACAGAAATAAAATCATATAAAATCTTTGTACCTATCTTCTGATTGCGTAGTGTTGACCTCATTTCTGACATTAAAATTAATAACTATTTTGTTATTTCATGAAATAATGACTGATATGATTACACTAATTTCAAAAAGCCCATTAATTTTGTGTTCAAACCAATACTCATTAATTACATAGAAAATATTAATTACATTTTCAGTTCATTAAAATAAAATTCATTGATGATATACATTCCAAATATAAATGCGTACTATAGTGGGTACCTGCTGCTAAATCTATCTGAGTCCATTGTATCCAATAGTTCAGTGGTAGAGACCACAGAACTATTGGATACAATGGACTATGGATAGGATTGTGGAATTGCGGCCCATTGCTTTCGATTAACATAGATCGTCCCCCGGCTGACTTGAACTTACGGGTTCACGTAAATTACGAGAGCAACTTGCGCGTTGTAGGCGTAGATACAATATGTGGGTCTTGTCCTTCCACAAGTTTTATTAAACTAAAGGACAAACAATATAAAGCAAATCGACAATTGATAAATTCCTACGTATTCGTATTATGTGCGTGCCATATTTAATACTTAATTAAAATCCTTCATAAATGATAAATGATTTTATTTTGTAAGTTTGTTTGTACGAACACTTTTACACGTCAATCATATTTTAAAAACTAGACGAGGTCGGCGTTTCCTATCCTAAGAGGTCCTAATAGTCTCTTTTAAAAACCAGACATAATCTTGGTCTGCACCCTAATTGCGTAACACACGATCAATCGTAATCTGAATCATTTTGAAGCAAATTGCTAATCCATTGCTTCATAAGTTCGAAAAATTTGTCTGCTCAACACGTAAATAACGCAATGAATGTTGTTGAACAGTCAAAATGAAACCGATTCCGATTGATTGTGTGTTACGCAATTAGGTTGCAGGTCATATAAAGACCATGTAGATCGATGTGTGAGCTGGTCATATTGAATACCAAATTAAAATCCTTCATTATTTATAGGTATACGTGCCGGTCTATTCTGTAAATATTTTTTACAGAATAGATCGGCTAAATCACCCATCGAAACTGATTTACTAATTACTGAAATACTTAAAAAACCTACTTGATGTTCTCTTCGATTCACAACCCGGGCAAAACAAATACGCAGTAAGTCTTCATACTTCATGTTCGGCCTTCATTCTTTAAAGTTATCAAATATGATATATCAGGAATAGTGCTGGAAGTAATGTGACGCAGGAGTATGAAATAGTCATAAAGTGTGTCACGCGCAGCGAGAGCGCACATCTCATGATGATGTGACACTTTCACACTTTACGACGGCATTAGCTGCTGTAACAAAACTAAATGGTTTTTATTTAACCGATCTTTCTTCAGCGTGTATCAGAAATGTGTGGCCATATATAAGGCTGTGGTACAAACCATTAAACTGAACAACTTTCGATTGGAATAATAATCGCGAAAAAAAATCAGCTGTCCCATACATTTGGATCGAGTAGGTATTGAAGTTTTGTATGGGATAGCTGATTACTTTGATGGTCTTTACCTTGCCCCTTATACGAGTATATGACCACACACTTCTGATACACGCTATATATAAAGATTATTCACTGAAATGTTTAGGTACTGAAACATATTTTTGAGTCAGATAATCGCTCTGATTTGTTCATAAACTCCCACAAACTATCACAAGAATGAAATCATTAACAAAATGTAAATATCTATGTATGTTATTAAAACTTCTAAGCCTATTAAACAACGATTGGCCCACCGAAACTAATATTAAATCACCTCCTATAAACACAAACTTCGCACAAATTGCTCGTGTAGTGAATTTGCTTTCATTAAAATAGTAGGAGTGACTTAATGACTTGCCCATACTATGAATATTCAACGGAGCTCATATTGCCAGATGAAGCTTCAAAGGGTTTATCTGAGCGATAAATGCTTTAATTTCTTAAAGCATATAGTTACTAACAAGCCGCACGGTGCATTGAAAATTATGTTCAACGCAGTCAACTATGTAGATACAATTTATTACAGTTTTATTGTCTAAAAATGTCTAACTTTACAATGGCACTTTACGTGATAAAATATAGTTTAAAAATAAGTAATTTAAAGTTTTAATGTATTTAATAGTTGTTTTTTTTAAGATGTTGGGACCGTCTTGAAAAGTTATTATAAAAGTTTTTACACCATGTATCAAAAGTCTTCATAAGAACAAAATGATCACGAACTAACTTTTCTATACGAAGAATATTAAAAGAAATATTTGCCGCAAAAGAAACTTATTCAACCAAGAAGATAGATGAGGCTCCAAAAAAATATAAAGCCTAACTAGATTCTCTGAATCCCAATAAAATAGTTGAAACCACAAATTACTAAAGGAAACAGGACAAAGTTGGATTTCAACAAAGAAAAGGGCGGATAAAGCAACAAAGTGCGTAAACAAGGGGTCTCATCGGTTTTATTTGAAAAGTTTCGATGATCGCGGTTTACTACCGCCACGCCGCCCCACTTCCACGAACAACGTCTTCATTAGATAACATCAGCCCAGAAAATTTACATTATCTTTGATAAAGGAATTCTCTTGTGTTGACTTGAAGGAATGTTGCACAAAAGTTACCAGAAAATACCAGATTGTGATTGAAATAAGACCCAAATGTGTCACTAAACACACCAAAACTTCGCTAATGTCGTAATTCATTAGGCACCGATACTTACGCTCACAAAAATATTGGCAAAGTTCCTACACCCTAAATCATAACACTGCGTAATAAATAACCCTTCGCTGGCTGGAGATGTAGAAACTATTGTTGTCATATTTCTCGATCACAATGGCAAACAAGACTGCTTCTATTTCAATAGTGGCTCAGATGACGAAGCGCTTAGTGCAAACGGCTCTCATAATCTATTCCATCAATGGCGTCAGATAAGATTGTTCCGTCATTATTGGGATGTAATTAATCCTTGTCATTGTTACCTTCGTCTGCAGATCTGCTCCTCACAGATACAGACTCTCTCTTTGTTACACTCCATTACGTATTTTCCTTTATGACGTTCGCAGTGATACGCGAAACATCTTCACTGAATTAAGTTCTGCCATAATAATGATTTCTTTTTCTTTCGATGTTCGTAATGGAAATCTTAGATAAGCTTTCTAATTATCTTCATGAAACAGCTAAGTAAAATCGTTATACCAATATTTATACAGGTCTCGACTTTATTTGATTAATAACAATTCAACAAAGAAATCATGTAACCATTATTTTTATCTTGCAAACCAAAATAGAATGAACATATTTCCGTAAAATGAGATTATTCTAAAGTGCCTAAATCGAGGTAAATGAAACAAGCGGATATATTCCATCTTTCTGTGTTCAAACAAACGCACATTTATAAATCGGATTACCGCAACAAAGACTCCTATGGTAATGTAAAATGAACAGTAGAGAACAATGTAAAGCACGGTTATCGGAAGCACGGCTCACTCGTATATCTCTTTTGTAGGTGAGATTAAAGAGGCGATGGCGTGGGCCGATGCCATCCATCTCCGTTAATGCTGTATCGACGGCTCCATCCAACGGCTGTGAGCAGCGCGGTGATGCACGGCCGCATCAAGTACGATGATATTTATTGGGAACTAGCTTTTGGCCACTGCCTCCCACGCCTGAGTTGTGGTAGTACGTGGATGCTTTATGTTCTAGCTAGAGCCCTCCTCAATAAACGACAGTGCTTTCATCCGTTTTGTCAAGTTATGTTCACGCTATTGGCGCAGTGACTGAGAGATTACTTATGCTTTTCGGGGCGCCGGGTTCGGTTGACACTTGCAACAAAAATATCGTCGCTTATACCTGTTGTCTCAAGATATTTGGCAAGAGTTTAGGCTTTATTAGATTTATGTCTGAAAACGCTACCGTAATACATGAAAAATGCGTAGAGTCCTGTAAAACTTTAGTAGGTAGCAATCAGTTTTAATAAGCGTTGTTTGTTGAAAAATCATATATTGATTGAACTACTGTAAAATATCTGGCACAGCAAAGAAGTTTAAGGAAACTCGTATGCATGACTCGTCTCAGACACATTCAAATATCCATTTAGCAAATGCACATTTTAACGACATTCGGCATTTGCCAAGAGCGGTTTTTTCACGGATATTAGAGGACGCTAACCACGTTATATATTTTACACAAATGTTGGAAAATAGTAGGTACGTAGCTTTGCAAGTATCAAGTTTAGCATTGAACCCGAATATTAAATTTTAATTATAATTATCATCAGAATCCACGGCTAAAAATTGAGGTAATTTCAAAAGTTACAATAATTTTACAAATACAAATACAAAAAGTTTATTTTCTCTCTCACATAGCATTATACAAGGAATACATAATTCAAGGTGTACATTTGTGGGTTATAATCTATGTGAGAGACTGGTTTCTGTACTAGGAGACCTGTATGACAGATTACCAGCCTCTCCAGACTCCGGAAGTGAGTAACGGTAAGCTGTACATCATTCCAGTTACGTGATATTTAAATAGGTAAAACTTGGAGAAGTGTGACTGTAGTGAGAATTAAGTATAAGAGGTTGTGATCATCAGGTGTGTGAATGTGTATATGAGGGTGTGTGTGGGGGGTGAGGGTGTGTGAGTTGTGTGGGTGTAAATGTGTGTGTGGAGTGGGTGTATGTGTGGAGTGGGTGTATGTGTGTGTGTGGATGTGGATGAGTGTGTGGGTGATGTCAAATCATACTAGGTCATTTTAGGACGGGACTTTAAGCAAATTTTCTGTTTCCTCGTAACTGAGGGACTTTAGCCAAGTGGTTAAAGCCCTTTTACAAGTGGCTCTTGTAAGTGGATAAATTGCAAGCTTTTTATTTATTTTATTGTAAAGAAATCCACCAAAAAATTCAAAGAATTTGCGTGAGAAAGCAGTGTTTCGCTTGGTTAACGTTTGGCAAACCCTGTGTTTGACTCGCTTATTATTATTCAGTAAGGGATCATACCCTATTAGAGAATGCTGTTTTAGAAGTGTGCACAATATATACAGTTGGCGTACTGTCAAGACATCAGAGAGCAAGTAGAGATCCTTAGTAGGAAAGAAGAATGGTAGCGACAAACTTACTTTTAACACCGCTCTTTGGGCTCTTTCTAGTTTCAGCATATGTGTCCTACAGGAGCCACCCCACACAGTAACACAATAGCTCAGAATGGATTGGCATAGAGACATATATACCATTTTAACGACTTTTTTGTCAGCTATGTGTCTCAGACTTTTAAAGATATATATTAGTTTCCTAGTTCTAGAGGTTAGTAAGTCAAGGTGATGTTTGAAGCTTAGTGTGCTATCAATCATGACTCCAAGATACTTTATACTAGAAGCTCTTTCTAAGTCTCTACAGGAACATAAATGGTTGGAGGAGCAGTAGTGGGCTTTTATAGAATAATTTTCGTGAATTGCGTCTGTAGTATTTATGATGGAAAACGGTATATATTTGGTTTTGTCTACGTTGAGTGTAAGGCCGTTGTCATTGAGTCATTGTATTACTGTGCTGAAACCAGTTTGAGCAAATGCGTAGACATCATTCCAAGTATCACCATGGAAGACAAGTGCGTCATCCGCGAACGTTATGATTTTGCCATTTTCAAGTAGGAGATTACACAGGTCATTAATGAAAATGAGAAAGAGTGTAGGGCCCAACACACTGCCCTGAGGAACACCGTAGGTTATGGGTAAGTCATCACTTACACTGGTTCAATATAAATATATAAACTTTTTTACAAACAAAACACAACCTACTTCGGTTTTTTTTTTTTAAGAAGTTATTTATTTTTCACTTTTTAGTTATGTTACCTACCCATATTCCTTCCATACCTACTCATATTCAGATACCGATACCCGTCATATCTGCGAAGTTTTGCCAGCTAATTTAATTTGACCTTATATATACAGATATGAAATGAGAACCTCCTCCTTTTGGAAGCCGGCTAAAAACTGATAAAAGAAAAATTATTTTGGTAAAAGAATACCCTTGGGTAAAAACTAAGAAAACTAAACCCAACGGTATACGAAGTGTTTGAAAGAAATAAAATATTCACAACTTCATCAGAACTGAGTTTAGTCGTCAGTAAACAAAATAAATAAACGGAAACCAAAAGATAATTTGTATGTTTTTTTTTATTGTTTTCGTACAAATACACTCCATTCATAATCACGTATACTTAAATAACCATATTATTGCACAGTGGTTGGCTAGTCAGTCGTTTGGTTCAGCACCATGGGTCGGCTTCTACAAGGTACACTCTCCTGGAAAAAGAAACATCATGTATTAGAGAGATGTTCAAAGGAACATTGTCTATAGAATGCAAAAGAGTGCTGTTGAAGTTTGATCGTGTGAACCAACCCCAATGTTCTGTAATAATCTCTAATGGCCCGCGGGGTACAGTGCAGTGGGGTAATTTTGTAACACACTAACAGTAGCAATGAGTTTTATTTTGACAGTTCAATATCATTCATTGCGTTATTTACGTTGTTGAGCAGACAAATTTTTCGAACATATGAAGCAACGGATTAGCAATATCCTTTAATGATTTAGATTGTGAATGAGGGTGCAGATTGGTGAAACGTAACACAATAACTAGGCAAATTTGATTCAACGTGTGTTACATTTCATGTTCCATGATGCCATGAGTGCTTGGTGCTACATCCTGCCTAGAAATCATCCTAGGTGATTGTGTAAAGGCTTTTTTGCGGTAATTACAAAAACCGTCTATACTTGTCAGTCCAGGTATAGTTTTATGAGAACTCCTAAGCACCAATAGTGATGATTATTATGAATCATTTTTGTTCAAGATTACTACCTTTTTTACTATGATAGGATCTCGTTACGCTGTCCAGGTACATAAGTAACTCCATCATATGGATTGATTTGAGTATATTATGATAAGAACAATATGTAGAGAATATAGTATGTTATGATTACTGTGTTTTGTAACTGAATGCTAGAGTATATTATTTAATTTGTGAATTGTTTTTGTGTGTAATGAAATAAATTTGTTACTGTGGGAAATATTTGAATGATGATAGGTGTCGTTATGCTAAAAGTTAACCATAATAGCGCCTGAAATAAAAAAAACATTATTATTCTGATGATAATAATTAATTAAGGGCCCGTTCAATTTTATTTTAGTAGATATCTAAACTGTAAATGGCGCGACGAGTTGGAGAAAACAAAGGACCAGTGGTCCAGTTTAGCCCTGGATCGAAAGAGCTGGATGTCATGGGGATAGCTGCATATTATCTAACAGTAACAGATAAACTTAGAAACATAATGGGAATCAACGTAGAGGGAATGATTTTCCCAAAGGTAGAAATTATTTTCACTTTTTTCATGTATGACATGATCTGTAAGTACATACCTGTAACCACCACCATGTCCGTATCCTCCGTAGCCGCCGCCGTAGTATCCACCATAGCTGCCGCCGTAGCCGCCTCCGTAACCACCATAGCCGCCTCCGTAGCCACCTCCGTAACCATAGCTCCTGCCGTGCGAGAGGGCTTTTCCAGCGATGGCACCGCCGATGAAGCCAGCCTTAGCACCGATCAGACCAGCACCGACCAGACCAGCAGCACCCAGACCCAGAGCACCAACGCCGAGAGCACCAGCACCTGGTCAAAGAAAAAGAATACGTAAGAACAAGTAAATAAAATGGCGGGATGAGCTGGACTCCTTTCATAAAGATTGGTCCTTGACAGCTCTGGACAGAGAGAGGTGGATCGAGGGTAGGGAGGCCTTTGACCATCAGTGGGACATTAACGGCTAGTCAAAATAAAAAAACAGGTAAGAGTTTTGTTGACTATCTTATTTTCTGTTCTCAATAATATCAAATACCTACTTCTGTTTGCTGAAAGATAACTCAATTCTGAGTATTATGCTCATCTGTTTTCGTAAAATATACTGTAGAGGTTTGTCTGCGAAGGCAACCTCATATGTTGCAGGCCGGATATAATTTAGCGCGAATGACATTCGAACGTTCAAGCGAGTGTCAAAGATAGATGGTTCGAGAATAATAAGTGACAATGAGACAGAAAGATGTAGAAACATTTTAAAATATAAAATTAAAAGGAATCCCAGTGTTTGATTCCTCCCGGTACCTCGGAGGGCTCGTCTAGCCCTCTATAATACCTAGGTACACATCGACTTTGTAACTTATTTTGTCGGTACAATATAAAATATTACATAACAACACGCCTGTGCCCCCGAAGGGTTCGGCAGAGGTGTACTATAGACATAGTACACCCACATCTCGTAATATGAATACAAAAGGAACCAATAAAAAAACTAATGTAAAATATAGTGCCGCCCAAAACGAACGTTGCGTATACTAATCTGGAACTGTTTTATGCTCTAGTATTATCTATTTTATAGATAAAGAATATAACATTATACCTATACATTAAATATTTATGCTACGTAGTATGGAGACGTAAGAAAGAGTTTCATTTAAAATTAAAATACCTACTTAAACCTGCAGAACAGGTCGAGAGAATGTATCTGGTTGACAACAATATCTTTAACATAAAATACTAATTTGCATCAAACAAATTAGGTTATTTTATCGTCCGTCGAGTCTGAATTAGTTTGGTATTATATTTTATTTGTGTAGTTAAAACGTTAGTGCATTATTGCCAAGGATAAAACTTGTATAAAAAATAATAAATATTGTCATAAAAACGCTGTTACGAGCGAAAGTTTCTTACTACTCTTACCAGCCAACCATAAAAAAATGAATAAAATCCGAGAGAAAATATTAAAAAAACGCGCGAGGTGACACATAAACCAGAATTTAGGTGAAAAATATACAAGATTATCTTATTAAATAGACAACGTACCTAATTGTTCATAAAAATAAATCTTCGTACAGATTTGCATTTGCGAGTGGTACGGTCTGGTATCCCACTCCGTCCCCACACCCCACCGGACCACGCTCTATACACATTTTTATATCGGCTTTAATTCCTTTACTTAATCTACTTTTATTATTTATAGCTTTAGGAAGGGGCCTGTGGCTAAATAATAACAGCCACACAAGTCGGTCAATTAAGCTACGCATGCCGCAGTTGTTCTGTGGATGGGTGACCATCTTGACATACCAAAACCCCTCCGTGTCTCGGAAAGCACGTTAAGCCGTTGGTCCCGGCTGTCATTCTTTCTCATCTTTGACAGTCGTTAGGGGTAATCAAAAGCCCGAAAGTCTGACAACGGGTCTTACTAAGGGGTATCGTATTATCCAGTAATTGAGTTATGGAGGTCAGACAGGCAGACGCTCCATGTAAAATACTAGTATTCAGCTGCATCCGGTTAGACTAGAACCCGACCCTAACATAGTTAGGAAAACGCTAGGTAGATGATGAGCTTTAAGAATTTACATTTAACAAAAATTATAACAGTGACGGTAAAGTTCGAGGTCGTAATGAGAAGATAGTATCTTGTTGTTAACTCCGCTCCTCTTAAAATAAAAAATAAAATAAAATTGTTTATTGGGTCTCAAACAGTTACATTTGCAGATGTGATTGAGACAGCCCCAGTAAGTAATTAATAATACTTGTGTTGGGGTATTATTAATACTTATTCAATACGAGTATATTAGCATATTACAGCTTTACGGATAGCCGCCTCCATAATGATCCGTCTAACGGCTCTTTTACCTTATATGACGTCATCAATCTCTACCTCTAGGGCTAGAAAGTGCCATGAGGTCTTAAGGGATCGACATGACGTATTTGTTACGCAGTATCCATTTCTCATCAGACTTAGCCATGTATGCGCAACACGTAACAATGTTCCATGGGGGATTCCGTAACGTGACTAATTATTGACTGCTCAAACAAAGTATATTCCTAACTATTTAAACAGTACTGTTTTCGCATAAATTAATGAAGCACGATTTTGCTTGTCGGAATGATTGGACAAAATCAGTTGACATAGACATTAGTAAGTAGGTACTGTTAAAGCTAATTTCATTTAGATGGGCCTACTTGTTGGTGCTAATTAAAATGAATAGAAGAGGTTTGTAATCAGTTTGTAAGTTGCTCAAAATGTTCTATAAACTTTTGTAAAAAAAACCCGTTCTAATGTAAAATTTATTCGTATGAAAGTTTATTCATTAATAATTAGTACATTTTAAAAGCAAAGTCCTGTAAAGGTCAAAAGCCGGTCATCTGCAGAACCTTAAAAATAACTAAGTTATAATATCCATAGTGCATTTCGCAATGACTATGTTTTATTTATTCATGGATTTGTCTATTAATATTGAAACAGTACTTTGACACTTATAATTAAATATAAATATTTATGAATCATAACGAATAAATGATATGAAGGTAAACTCCGTACCTAATCGTTTTTTACAGCTTTTCGCTTTACTGAACACATACAATATTTTATACTATTTTAGCATATAAACGAGCAATCTCTTACGTTTGTATGTCTGTATAAAAGTTCGGTCATAACGCAAAGGTAATGCGTAAACTGTGGGACTGGAAGACGAAGGTTTCAGTACTTTCAGTTTGTGGGTAGGTGATTACTGCGACATACCGTGGAGTTTCAGGTAAAAAGAACAATAATAGCCTACTTTGCAGCACTACTAGCATAATATTCAGGATGGCAGGGACTCGACGCGCAACCTGTTACCTTGGATTCAGAAGGTGATACTGAACACCCTGCGTTAAAATTTTTCGTCGGTTATTTAAAAATAATTGCTGTTCCATACATTTTGACCGCGTAGGTATTGCACTTTTGTATGAAAGAAGCCTTTTTTATTTTTGACGACAAACGAAAATTTTCTACGCTATCTAGAATCATGTGCTGAATTCATAGTTACAGTTTGTGCGAGCACGTCCCCGCCACCCTGTATGTATAAAAATAAAATGGAATTATAAATGGAATTCGTTATTTATTACACAAGATCTAAAACCTTTTTTTTTATCTGAGCTTGCATTATATAGTCGAAGAGCGAATGAAATTAGATAAGTAATAAAAGCAACATGACCAAAAGTACGTTCTCAAAAACTATTCGCATAAACATGTTTATTAAAATGTAATTACTTCGTCGACAAATGTTACTTTCGGACCAAAAGCATTTACATTTCTCATACGAAGAACGAAAATAAAATGAAATACAATTCATAGCTATTTGAACTTTCGTGTCTGTATGTAAAACTGTAATCACAACCCTCCAGCGGGGATTTCAACCCTGTTCTCATCATTGCAATATTTCAGACCAAGAGTGCGACTGTAACAAATCCTTCGCAACTTTAACAACCCAGCAGGTAAGAAAAGTGTGAGATGTACAGACGCCAGCAGGTCAAGCTACCCGAAACTGTCAAATTTTCCCAATCAATCTTAAACCTTAACGCTTTAGCTTTAAAGTTGAAAATATATTAAAGAAATTTGACAGATTGTAGTAGCTTGATGTGCTGGCGTCTGTACAAACTATGGCGAGTGGTGAACACTTGGGTCGCCACTATATCATCGTTAATCCACAATTTCTACATAAGCGGACCGTTTGCTCTGTAAGCTTTTTATCAAATGGATGTTGCAATTCAAAATTTCATTGGTTTAATAGAAATGCCTGTACGTATAATGATACGAACTATTCTATGTATAATGGAATATGCAACAATCACAATCAATATATGATGGTCCGTTTCCAATTTTATTTGGTAATGTTTGCTGTTCAGCACCGTTACTCCGATTTAACTATTTGTATTCTACTTTTATGTTTTATACCGACTTTTAATATCCAAAACCAGTTGCGCACATTGAAAAATTATTATAATAAACCGGCCAAGTGCGAGTCAGACTCGCACACGACGGGTTCCGTAACACAAGGCAAAAAAACGTGTGTTTCTTGTATGGAGACCCCCTCAATTGTTTTTAATGTTTTGTCACTTTATTTTATTTTTATTATTTCTCACTCCATTTTATTTTTATAGCTGCAATAGAAATACACACTGTGAAAATTTCACCTGTCTACCTATTACGATTCATGAGATGCAGCCCCCTGACAGACAGACAGACGAACGGATGGACGAACAGCGAAGGCTTAGTAATAGGGTACCGTTGGCACCCTTTGAGTACAGAACCCAAAAATGAGATTAGAATTAAAGTTGCATCAAAATATCAATGATAATATAACATAATGATTGCAAAAGACCGGTTACTATACCTAGCCTAGACCTCTCAAACTAAACAAATAGCTGATGCGTAAGTACATTATGTAAATAGGTACTTCAGATCATCGAAATAAGGGCAAGTAATACACGCATGTATTGCGTGATACGACTTAGCCTTGAATTGTGCAGTTTCTTGCATAATCATGAGGCACAGATAATCCCAAAAATGATATAATTATATCATTATAATTAAGTATCGACAGGATATAAGGTAATTAAGTAGAAATCGTGTCCTTGAACTAAACACTGAAATTACCTCGCGTGGAGATAAGTATGTGTATCATTACGTGATCTAAGCCCTCAAAACTTTACGCATGCAAAAGGGGATAGGCAGTAAAGTACGATTTATGTATTTTGACCTGTTACAATTTTATATCTCGACTAAGATTCTTCTATCGGGGATTTCAAATGGTTTTATGTAAAGGCTAAGAAAGGGTATCGAAAAGAAGAAGAAATGTCTTATACGAAGTTATCGATTCGATACTTAGCTTTTGATAAGATTGATCTAGATTTATTGGTTTAAGATTCGTTATAAAAATAATTACACGATTTGTATTCATTGACGTTAAGCGAAGTCGTGAAGACATGACACGAGTCGCAGGACATAAATGTCGCCCATAGTGTGTTCAGGATGGCACGACAGATACCAAATGGTCGTGGCTTGAAAAGTCGATTATTGGTCATTCGATAGGTAATCGATTATTTTATACAACATTTAAGGAAAAAAGTGGTCGTGGGCCATCGTGAAATGAACAGACGTACCTAAATACGAAGTCCTCACGTATCTGTAGGTATTCGTCTCTACTGTTACTGGCAATAGCTACAGTGCTACAAGGATCTTTTGACACTTGAATGACAGTGACAGTCCGGCGTTGTTGGTGAATATTTCTAAAATGATTTCGTGAAATTGTATCCCAAAAACAAGATGGCGGCGTTAGTTTCAATTTTGGCAACGCGCCAATAAATCCATGTACAAGCATAGTCACCTAGCTACTGCTTTTACTCACCAAGAAGCAGACTCCTCTTCTCCCTGTTGCCCTGTGCGTCTACCAGCATGACTTCCTGGAGCTCGGGCTGTTCCACGGGCTGCAGCGCGGTCATCAGGGGACCGTTCTCAGCCGCGAGGCTCGCCACACACGCCACCAACACCGCGAAGACTAATGTGCACACTCTCATCTTGATTTGGTCTGCAAATAAATGAATTAAAGAAGCTTTAGTCAGACTACCTACCTATAGAAAAATTCTACTATCTTTGATAACTTGATCCTGACAATAGTTTTCCTGTTTTTGTAGGTTCTTTTTTTTATAAAATTCCAACATTTTGGTTTTTCCGGTAAGTTTCGTTTTTGAAATCTTAAGGGGGATTCGATAAGGTAGCCCGCGAAACTCAAATTTACCTACGTTTCACATCACACTGGCTTTTCAAAGCAAAGCAAAGCAATTTTAATAAAATGTCAGCTTATATTGTTAGGTATATTGTCAATGAATGATCCGCCCCTAAGATGACCCATTGACCGATTTATTATTTTACTTAGGTCGAGATGAGGTATTTCATCTTTCATCTTTTTTCTGCAAAAACTTCTTTCTGTTTTTTGAAAGTCCTTTCAATGGTTCTTCTGTTTAATTAATGTTTTCACGTGACATTTTTTGGACAAGAATTTTATTATCAATAAAAATGCAAAATAATGCCCATATATGCACTGAACATTTAAAATTGGCTAATGCTTTACATACAATAAATAAATAAAACATTTGTTACAAAACTATTTGACAGTTGCAAAAACTTGCCTTATTTGAATGAAATGAGAATATCATTCCGACAGTCAGTTGCAAAGTTGCTTAGTTTAATTTTTTAAATAAGTATTATACAAGAAAATGAACTTCACCTTTAGAAAACCAAAATAAATCAATATTTAAAATTAATCTTAACCCGTTAAAATGCTTAACTGAATTGTGAATACCAAAAAAAAACTTTAAAAAAAAAATTATGTAATTTTGCGTTTGATTTTTCTAGTGAAACCAATCTCTTGAAAAATCAAACGCAAAATTATATTATTTGTTTTATAATTAATTTTACCTGTTTTAAAATATCACCGTCTAACACAAACACTGATCACTGATCTACTGAACGGTGATGTCCTGCCTATGACTTTTATAGGTCGGCGAGTCGAACACACACGCTAACAAATAATGTATTATCCGTTGCCTTTAATAAGGTATGTTGTCGCCCCACCTATAACATATTATACTACCATACCCCACGCAACAGGCTCAGTAGTTTCAGATATTCAATATTCATTAGACGTAATTACAAACATGAAATAGTTATACTGGGCATAGTTTGCGAACTTAACTTTGTTGGGCCCTAGAAATTTCTTAGGTATTAATCAAAAGCTAGGGTTCACGTACCTGAGGATTACATTGTGCCTGTAACAAGCTGTAACATCATCTCGTTTGTAATAATAGGTCGAGTATACTCAAGTGTTTTACACTAACATGTACTTTTCCTATTAAGGGAGCAGTGGGAAATTGTGTTAATTAAATGTGTAATCGGCAACGTTGATGCTGCGTTGACTGTGAGATGTCCTCGTATGTACTTACAGGTACTTAGTCGTTAATTATATCGTAGTAGGTACTACTCCTAGTGTTGGTACTGGTAGAGTAGGGCGCTAGAACATCAATCTTTACCGACGTTAACCTTGATGAAACTAATAATTCATACAAAGGAAAACGGATGCACAAATTGATTTCGTAATTCAATTTTGAATACCAAACAGTTTTTTACAAAAAATATATATCGAACATGCATCTCATTCATCTGATGACCCACTATACCACATCTAACAACTTATGTCGTCAAGCAAGAAAGTCAATATTCCTTTAAGCAAATTAACGTCAAAGCAAACTCAAATGGAATTTTTGTCACCAATGCTCATCACCTTCTAGATAGTTGTTTGACATCAAATAATTCACGCCTAAAGTGAATGACCCCAACAGGATAACGTCCAATTTTTTTTTCACACTTTACATAATAACATTATAGTTTTGTATGCCAAATTGAATCATCCAATTTTGGTATGCAAATCTCGAGGTGCCCCGGTAAATTGCGAACATACATAGCACCTGTTTTATCAGCTGTTTAGCTCATAAACCGCCCAGAATATTTTGAGGAAAGGCGCAAGGGCCCTTCACAATGAAATATATTTGAATACATTACTCTTTTCCATTGCTATCGAATAATACACACTTTTAAGCCGGCACTCGATAGTGATCCAATCAAATAAAGATTATTCCACATCGGCGACTCGTCCAATGATAAATCAGTAACGAATACAATGGAAATGGTTTTCGTAAAGTAATTTGTTAAAACAGGTACAATCATAATACAGGTTTAATCTGCTGTGGATTTTCATAATTTAACAGTTATTGAAAAAGAGGTTTGTTTATTGTCTACAGAACCGATGCGACCATTTAAACAAAACGTTTTAACAAACCTAGGTGGCAGTTTTCATAATACAAGATTTTATTCAAGGAACAACAATCTTTAAAACAATTTTATTCCGAGTTCCATAAACACGAGACGCAACGTTGGATTATCTTGACAAAAATAAACTATATGTAGGTAAGCTTCCCCTCACAATATATGAGCCCATAACAATTGCTGGAAAGAACACAATCCAACGTTAACAGTATCTTGGTACTGAAAAATTGAGAAGTGGGATCATATTTTGTAGAAGAACGAACATTTCGACTGTCGCAACAAACACTATCGAAACTGCAAAATATCGATTTTTGCTTTTTTACATAATTAAAAAGAGAGTTTAAAACTATATCGGATACATCAAAAATTATAATTAAAAAGTCATTATTAAAGAAGTTTTTAATTGAACAAAATCGATACAGGACATGTTGCGCGACGAACATCTTTGGAAGTGGTACTTACAATGATGTTCCGTGCGAGCGTGTTACGCGAGCGTCCCGAACCTACCAGAATCGTCAGTGTTCGCCGCGATGTGACGGAGTGAGGTCGCGTTAGGTTTGTTTAGTTAGGTTTCGTGTTTAGTTTTTGTTTTTTTTATATTCCTAAGATTGTCAAAATGGTTAGTCGGGGTAGACAACTAGTTAATTTGATTAACAAACATGAAAAACTCATTGAAATAGGAAAAAATTAAACAAACTACGATAACAATTATCCTAGTAACTTGTGTAAATTTTCTAAATAATGGTAGTTCAAATAATAAAACTGTCTCTTGCTTATTTTAATGTGCTTTTTACAACAATACTGTTTTGTTTTACTTGAAATATAGTGCTTTTACTGCATTATTAGAACACGTGGTCGTAATTCGAAGTTATCAAGTAACATTATTGAAAGTGGTAGTTTCGATAATGTTCGATCATTGTGATGATAAATACATCTGCATATTTTATCGAAAGTGGTAGTTTCGATAATATTCGTATAATTTTGATAATATTTACAGTTTTGTAACTATCGAAACTGTCACTTTCGATGTTTTTTGGTTTAATTAATATATTGAATCTACCACATTCGAT
This sequence comes from Apamea sordens, assembly GCA_945859715.1. Lineage (NCBI taxonomy): Eukaryota > Metazoa > Arthropoda > Insecta > Lepidoptera > Noctuidae > Apamea > Apamea sordens. The sequence goes on from OX243986.1 coordinate 15,018,645, forward strand.
GTTGTTTTACGTTTATAGATGAATTTGGTTGGTAGATTCGATTAGTAAAGTGTTTTTTTAATTTATATTTTACAAATGTTATTGCTTTTTATAATGTTTTTTTATTAGTTTTTATTTTAGAACCACCTGTGCCACCTAACGAAATTAATTATGTGGAATGGAGGGTTCTAAATAATTTTCTCCATGGTGACAAAGATACTGACTCGCTTATCATAGTAAGTGAATCCACCATAATAATCGAAATGTCAAAGGAGGAAAAAGACAATGACTGTCTACCAAATGACTGGAGCACAGTTATACTAGGTAGGCCTGTCCCGTCGCCTTCCTCTCAGAATGATTTTTGCACTGAAACAGGACAGTCTGAAGAACTTGGCAACATTTTGAGTGTGAATTCGTTGATAACTGAATCTGAAAATGAAAGTCCTCTTTCTCCGAATGTGTCTTCGATACGTAAACTTAAATCTACTTACAAAACTGATCCTGGTAGAAAACAAAAGCGACATATTGAGCAATGGGCAGTGTTCGAAGAAAGTTACTAATTCCGGTAAACGTTAGGTATGTCTCTAAAAGTGGAAAGAATATTGCAGCTAACAGCGTTCCTGTAAGCTCAAATGTTCAGACAAATTTACAGATGATAACCGAATAATAATTTTAAACAGTACCTACTGGTAACTAGCAGAGCACACAAAACAATGGGAGTACATAAATAAATAAAAGAGTAGAAAAACAGGAAAACCACAGAAGGACCGTCTAGGCGTAATTAAACACCCTGTCCGTTAGGTAAACTGTTTTTTGACAGATGGAACTAGTTAGTGCAGCAACATACATACCATTGATTGATACACGTACGGTATTATGATGTCTGGAAGAAGCCATAAATAAGATAATTCAATAAGATAAGGTAGTTTATATATTTAATTTATTAGGTACGCATTTTTAAATTAACTTTTACGTAAAGTCGGAATATGTACATTCTAAGACAGCTGTCAAAAAACAGTTAACCTAGTGAACAGGGTCTATTAAATACTACCTAACTTTGCCTTTTGACAATTCCAAATTTGTTTAAAAATGTTTATTTTTTTCCATAACAGACCAGCCGATCGATTCTGTAAAAATCTCACCGTGAAAAGTTAGGTGAAGTGAGCTTAGAGTGAGCTGCCAATAGTGTCAATCCCTAGCATTAGTTGGAATGACAGTTCACTCCACGCTCACTTCACCTAAGTTTTCACGGTGAGATGTTTACAGAATCGCACTGCAGATACTTGTGTGAAGCAGGGCTTATACCAAAACAGTATCATAATTTTTGTAAGAACCTTGGCACAGGAAATGAGAGTTTGCCAGAAGTCCTTAGCTATCTAATCATCATCAAAAAAATCAGACTTCAATCTGTGTGGTTCTTTCCTCAAAAGACCATTTCAGACATTGATCTACATGGTATTCACATGATCTGACCAAGATTTTGTCTGGACTTTAAAACAGTCTGTGACCTGTGAGTTTGCTTCGGCCTTTCTTCTTGGAGTTTCAGTTGGGAAACGCCGACCTCATCTAGTTTTTTTAAAATTATGATTGACTTATCACTTTATCTGTAGGTAGCTAAGCTAAGACTGATTTTTTTTCTGTAAATTTTAGGTGCTCGGTTCGAAAGTTCCTTTAGATTTTGTTGTTATGAGCCCCATGAAGCAGAAGGCCAGCTTGGCACCCTCGCGCGCGCTAGGCTCTTCCTTGCGCAGCTTGGCCGCCTCGTACAAGTTCGCGCAGACGGACATTTGACTAAAACATGGTCCAGAAGGACTTTGTATTTTATCTAACTAGCATGTTATCATTATAACTGTTATAAGTTAAGCATTTATATTATTTTTACTGATCTCATTGATTTTAATAGATCCAATGGGCTGTGATTAGTTTTAATTAGTCATTATCGGTACGTTTGGTCTTATTCCAATTAAGTGAAATGAACTTCTTCATTGCACTTAATTGGAATAAGACCAAACGTGTCTCAAATAATGCAATTTTAAGATTTTTGTTACTTAATAATTTGTTTTGAATGTTTTTTATTTTTTATTTATGAAAAATGCATTTTTATTTATTAAATCGGATGAACACAGACCTAAGTGAGTGCCAAGTAAGATATCGAAAGTGCACATTTTTTTTTCTGTATGTAATAATTTTCTTAGAACAGTAGCGAAAGTACCATATTCGATACTCACATGTGTAAGAACACTATCGAATTTGGCACTTTCGATGAAATTCTGACTATTATACTCGTAAAACACTATCGAAAGTGAAATATTTAGAAAAGTATATGAAATATGTAATTTGTTATCAAGGAAATAAAAACTGTATAAAATTTACTATTTATTCCATACATAATTTTACTGAAGCTTATAATACTCAATCTTTTGCATCGAATTACAACTTTGAATTGCTCTCCTTTAAAGTACGTGATTTGAAGTTTCGATAGTGTTTGTTGCGGCAGTCGATTTTTGTGCGGATGCAAGATGGAAGAAAAACATACAATGTATGCGTTACGGATCCAATTCGCGTAAATCGACCGAAGGATTTGGGCAGGCATGACTTGGCACTCCCATAGTAACATCCAATATTCTCAAACTGTGTCTATACTCCATTTACAAAGAACATAAAAAAGGTTGTTTTTAAGGCACACTTTGTAATAAAAGTACAATAGACTTGTTACAATTAAGATTGATGCCGAATTTATTACAATCAATTTATATACCAGCTGTAGGATTCTAGGAGATTTGTTTAACGCAAAAAAAATATGATTTGCTAAAAACACAATTTGCGAAAAAAAATCTTTAAAGTAGTTAATTTTTAAAGTTCACAAAAAAGGTACAAAGGCCATAAGTAAGTAAGTTAAGGTAAGTAAGGTTAAGTAAGGTAAGTGAGTTTCATGAATGAATTGCATGAAACAAGTTACAGCATGAGATGCGAATTTATTTCTCAATAATTATGCTTGTTGCTAACGCCTGGCACCTTTCGGCTCAAAGTCGAACCAAGTTCAAGTTTAAGACGCGTGAAATTTCGAAGAAATGTTATAATTTATAACGGCACTGCACTATAAAGCCACCGCCGTTCGTCCGCGTGTGATCCCAAATAAATCATCATATAAAAACTATAAAACCCTAAACACCCTTAGGTAAGATTAATAGCTTTTTTAATTACTGATATAAGACGCGTTTCTAATATTAAAAGTAGATTTTAGGATAATAATAAAGACGGGTTTTATTAAAAGAGCTTTGACCATAAGACGCTTAACGAGACTACTTATATTCAAAAAAACTAATATTATAAAGAGAAAAGATTTGATTTTTTGTATGTTTGTTTGTTACGCTTTCACGCTAAATGGCTGAACAGATTAGCATGAAATTTGGCATATGGGTAGACGATGACCTCAATTAGGACAAAGAACACTTTTTATCCCGATATTCCCACGGGATCGAGACTTTTGCGGGTGAAACCGCGGGATGGGCGCGGCGCGGGGTATATCCGGTTTTCTAGTGGTCATTTCTTTTAAATGACATCATCAAAAGTCGTGTGTTTTACCGCGTGATGCTTAGAGTATGTGAACATAACAGGCACTGTCTCTGAGTGTTTTATTTTTGGTAACAACTGACTTTTTCCAATGTCAATGACATTCGATATAACGATATCACCTGAAGTTACCTTTTACCTCTCAGATATAATAATATTAAAAATAAGAGATAGACAAGGCTATTTCATTTAATTATGTAAATGACCTGGTCTTACTACATTTTAAGTATGGTTCCTATTAATTTATGGGGGGTTATCCGACTTTACATAAAAAAAATCATACTTAGATACGAGTACATCCTCGTTTTAGAGAAAGTAACGGTTTAAAAGACGATAAAAATTTGCACGCTGAAAAAAACAACCGAAACAGGGTCGATTTCAAAGCCTTTTTTCGTTTTATTTCCTAATTACAGCACAAAATAATATAAAAACTGCATGTACCATGTAATCACATTTTAGAGGGAATTTAACGGTTGGATTTGATTGTAAAGTCGGGAATATTTTTTTGTGTTTACGGTAAATGCTTTGAAGAATTTGTCATTTAGGAATGTGGAGACCTCGAGCTTCGTTTGCATGGATACCATTGAACAGTGGCACTTTACTGGCCTTACATACGAAGTGTACTTGCCCTGTACCGTGTTAGTTATTACAAGTGTTGACTTTTACTTAAAGCCGAAGATTTTGTTTTGAAGTATGTTCTAGGTTAGTGCCTCTTCTGCATACAGGGTGGCAGGGATATAGACGCGCAAACTGTAACAATGAATTGAACACATGATTCTACATCCCGTAGCGTAGAAATTTTTCGTAGGTTATCAAAAAAAAATCAACTGTTTCATAGAAAAGTGCAATAACTACGCGGTCCAAATGTCATCATCATCATCTGCCAAGCCTGTTCCCAACTATGTTGGGGTCGGCTTCCAGTCTAACTAGATGCAGCTGAATACAAGTATTTACGCGGTCAAAATTTATGGAAGAGCATTTTTTTTTTTTTTTATAACCGACCAAAAATTTGAACGCCGTGTTCATCATGTACTGAATCCTTGGTAACAGATTGCGCGCCGATTTCGCTACCCCTCTGTATTTAAAAAACACTTGAGAGGTGTCAAGGGACACCCGGATGGAACGAAGTTCAAAGAGAGAGAGAGAGAGAGAGAAACACGCGCACGCCGCACGGCTTACAACTACCTATAGCAAAAAGTGTCGTTCTAACTTTTGGTCTTAATTTTTTCCGTCTAGCCCCCTTTCGCAACGCGCGATAAGGATCTTCGTTCCAAAAACTGTTAACGCTTGTTTCTAATAACTACTTTTGTCTACTACCTTTGTTTTGTCCTACTAATTTCCTATCCTTCCTACTAATATTATAAACGTGAAAGTTTGTGAGGATGGATGGATGGATGATTGGATGGATGTTGGTTACTCTTTCACGCAAAAACCACTACACGGATTTTGATGAAACTTTACAGTAATATAGTTTATACATCAAAATAACACATACGATACTTTTTGTCCCGATATTCCCACGGGATCGAAACTTATGCGGGTGGTAACTGCGGGGCGCTGCTTGTCTTTAATAATGCAAAATATAATATACTATGTTTTTTATTTGATGGTTGAAAATCCAAGTTACAAGCTGTAGTGCAGACCGTAGTCCGAGACGTGTATCGATGATGCACTTTATTCCATCACTTAATTAATTTACATTATAAGTGTTAAATGTGTATGTTTCTCGAAAAACAATATGCCATAAATACGTAGCTTCAAGGTACCTACCTAACTTAAATATTTTATATAAACATCAACAGAATGTGCAGCAACGCCTATCCGTCTGCTAATAGCAACATACCTACTGCATGCTGACTGCGCTTATAATTATCCCTGCACTGCAAAAGGTGAATCCTACTAATATCTACCTATTATAAACGTGAAAGTTTGTATGGATGGATGAATAGATGTTTGTTACTCTTTCACGCAAAAACTACTGAACAGATTTGGATAAAATTTGGCACACAGGTGGTGTATAACCAGGATTAACATATAGGATACCTTTTATCCCGATATTCCCACGGGATCGACACTTATGCGGGTGAAACCGCGGGGCGCAGCTAGTATGGCATAAATTAAAGGAGCTAATAATTCTGATTATTAATTTATTTTGACACTGCACCACATTTTTAATAAGATTATAATTTAGAATAAAACCTTTTTAATTTATGGTTTTGCCTACTTGAAGAATGACTAACCATTGATGAAATACCATTTTTTTTTTATTTGTGTAATATTTTTTCCTTTAAATCAGACAGTATTCTCTGTATTTTTTTAGATGGAACCTCATTAATTACTACAATGTAAGATAATAATGGATGATAGAATACACTTACTGCAGGCACATTTTTTAGTGTCTAGTTTTTCATTCCTTTAAAAATGTTTCATTTAGAATTCTAGTAAGAAAATCGGGTGAATGACCCTTTTAGAATATCAATTTTAATTTATAGTCTCTTATTAATCAACTGCCAATCCGAAATCCAAAGACTGATTATTAACAATGTAATTAATTTACATGTTTAACTAATTTATCAATATGGAATTTGCCACGAGGATAGGTAACGGTTCTCTATTTTTAATGTGCTGGGAATTAATTTTGAAGAGAACTATAAAATTGTGTAAACTGGTTTTACGGTGACAATATTATGTTAATATATGAGATACTCGTACCTATGGGTATTTTTAAATCCGAATGGACAGGTGCTGTTGACGCATTTGGTAAAAAGCTATAATAAGCCCTTACACATCTTTTTTAGCATTTCTCATAACTTACCTATATATTCAAATTTTATTTATGTTTCAAATTGATGTTATTTCAAGTTAAACAAATATCAACTTTATTTTTATGGTAATTAAGTTGATTTCGCAGTGACTAGCACTATTGAAAAAGTTAGAAAAATGTTTGAAATTGTAGCGTAAACTGAACTTTATTGTGTAGGAATTAAAGTTATTTCTCTATAAGCTCATATTTGTTTACATTTTTGCCGAAAATGTCGCGAATGTAGATTACCTCATCGGAGTTGTAAGTATTTTATAACGAAAACAAAACAAGCTTGTTTTTTTTTTAATCTATTTAAATAGAAATGGAATGCTGTTCGTTGGTAGGCGCATCACTGGAAAACGGCTGCACCGATTGTTTGTCTTGTCTTGTTTTAAAATGTTTCTAATAGTCTAAAGATAATTTGGAAAAGATTCCCGAAAATTTTTCAAATTCTCGAAAACTGAACGTTCTTTTTTGTATGGGATTTTTGTCAGGACAACATCTGTCGGATCAGCTAGTATTAAATAAAAACAGGAAAAAACAAACAAAATAAAAAAAAACAAATATCATCATTACATTCATTTATTATTCGTAACGAAATGGTAAAAAATGATAATCGCTTCGGCACTTAATGTTATAAATATTATAACAAACATCGCCTCAAAAGCAATTTCATAGAATATTTTTGACAATACACTCTAGTTTACAACAGCAAATTCAGGTGCAATTTGATGATAATTTACAGCTCACTGACTACACAGTTTTATGAACATTTTCGGTCCCCAAATACCTTGTATCCAACAGTGAACTGGGATATACTGAAATGATTGATTGATAAAATTGTAGCAACAGTGTATCAAGGCCTTCTGCGAGCAATGGCTCGCCTAAGGCCTTGATGATAACACATAATGATGTACTAGAGCCTTTTCGAAGTTCAAAAACATTTATGTACCCGAAATCGAAACTCAATGGTGTCTTTAAAATGTCTACAATTGGCAATTACGTTTCAATCTGCAGGTAATACCTGCAGATTGAAACGTAATTGCAAAAAGTTTGTTTAATATTCAAAGAGTTTAATGCATTGTGTGAAACATACAGCCTACTAAACTATCTACTATGGCATTCCTTCAGACGTTGACTTATTATTAAATCTTAGGTTTATGTAACAGGCCATTTACATATAATGCAAGTCTACGTGACGTTGATGACATAACAAATATTGAACCCGATGCGCCGGCCATGCGTGTGCGCTTCTGCTTATATAATTCAGAATACATCATTGATATTAACAATTGGAACAAAATATTTCAATAATAACATGAAAATTAAACATATTATAAACGTTATCATTGACATCAAACTATGTGATCTACTTTTAAAACAGGCAGAGTTAATTACTTACTTAAAATTTTGATTTATAAGTAAAATTGCGATTTTAAAAAGCAATCTTGTACACTGATTGTTTTCATTTCGATCTGGTTCTTTATCATGAAGTGCTGATTCCGGATATAATTAACATGGCAGGTCACATTTGCCTTTCGCCTCTGGGGTTTTATGTCGCTTGCATACGAGCTACCATTTCATCAAAGCTGTTTATGCTACTCGTACAATTAAACATACAAGTTGTAGTGTAGTTAATACGAAACTTTTTCATAACAAATTACAGTTTAATGGACCAGTGTCAGAACTAAAAAAATAACTCATATACAAGCGACTGGTTCAATATTTTGTTACCAAACGTCACGACTGTCGAAACAATACGAATGATCCGTTTAATCTATTAACCCATCACATAGAAGCCTCTCTTAGATTAAAAAACCTAGCAGTTAATACTATTTTACACGCCAGCCTGGTTTCTCTTAGAACGTAGACACACTCGATGCGTTATAAGAAAATCCCAAGTACATACAATCACCAACTGAAAGATAAAAAAAAACAATTATTAATCATAATAATACTATCTGCTCCGCGAGAAATAAGGACGTTTCATTTTGTGGTATTATGTAAGTTTATGTCTTTATGGTTTCCTTATGGTAATATGAAGCACTTTGCCATCGAACCATGGGCATGTTAATACTCATTTCGGCAGCCTACAGCGACATTTTTGGATGATGTCACCAATAAATTTTTGAGTTTCTCAGATTATAAGGATATGTAGTGCAACTTTTAACGCCACTTTGTAACCATGAATTCAGCACGTGATTCTAAACTCCCTAACGTAGAAATATTTCGTCAGTTATTAATAAAATCTGCTGTTGCATAGACAAGTGCAATACCTACTCGGTCAAAATGTTAAGAACAGCATTTTTTTTAAATAACCGAGGAAATGTCCGCAGAGGGTACCAGAATCATGTTCTGCATCCTGCATGGTAACAGGTTGCGCGTCGATGTTCCTGCCACCCTGTATAGGTAAGTGGCGTTTAATGTAAATGGAATAACAAACAATGTTTAAGTAACTGTTCGTCTTTATATTAACACAATGGATGACGGTTGAAGTTCATCAAAATTAACACAAATTTAGGGAATGATCTAAAATTAAAATAACTAACTACTAAAAACTCTAACGTGATATTATGTGACTACTATAAAATGCTAAATAAGTGCAAATATACAAACTACTCCAATAACAGAAAAGATGCGTGACGTGTAGGAAAGATTTATGAAAAATAAAATAAGTAGTTAAATATTGTCGTGCCAAATAATAATAAATATGTGCTAAGAATATACATATGTTACGTATATGGGTGAACGATTTCTTTATTTCTAATCTTTTATTACCTTCAAATCCGCATTCCATTCAAGTCTATATGGTTTAACCGATCGTATCAACCAATCATTCGTCGTCGCACTGGATATTCTTAGATCACATACCATGGTGAAATATGGAGATGGGATACAGGTTTACAAGATTAATAAAACTATACTAATTAAGAAGACGTGACTGTCATTTCATGTCTCATTAACATACCAAATTAACAATAACGCAAAAGGTTCGAATAACGCAAAAGGTGCGTTGTTAAATTATTTCATTTGGGGAAAACCGCTAATGTGCGAACTCTCTAAATAAGTATGACTAAACAGAAGATTCTCATTCATACTTTTTTTTACTAAAACGATGTGCGATACATGAATCACGTCAGTCACAACCAGTTTAGGATTATTCTTAAAATAGTTTCAGTAAGAATTTACTTGTGGGCGTCGGATCCCATGTCACTCATTAAAGTTTCCAAAAGCTTTTAAACCTTTCCATCGTACTAGACCCTTATGAAATCCAACAGTAGTTGTCGAAAGAACTCCCTAAGTACCCAGTACGACCTTCAGATTTAGTAATACAAAATTCATTCATCATCGCATTGTTGTCACATAAATGAACCATTGAATCTTTTAAAATTGCCATTTGTTGCTCAACTGATTTACGTATTTCACAATGAGACAGTCAAACCTATGGAATGTGTTGAAACATGACAGTACATTTTCAGTTGTTTGTTTAACCACTCTGCTCGACTAGATTTTGACATATGACATATCAGCTGACTCGACGGGATGTTGCGAATTACGTCATGAAATTCAGTAAATTACATCAACTTTCAGCATTCAAATTTATTAAGAAAAATATGTTTCCGCGCTTATTTTATACAATATATTTGTGGCAAATATCTTTAATTATTTGTTGAGGTCGGTCAAACTTCGTTAGTCTATTACGAAAGTTGTATAAAATAGGTATTACTACACCTATCCAAAAGGTAGGCACCTTAAACTCGCTGGAAATATGTACATATACAACCTATTCTCTTGCTGAAAATATGCAAAAGGGAAAAATAAAGATATTATCATTCTCTCCGCGTTCTTACTTTTACCATTTTTCTTACTTAAACTACTTATAAAACGCAATGAAGTCTTGATAAAAATTACAAAAAATTGTGTTTCGACATGACACTTCTTAGTGCTGACCATCCGTCCAGTTTTCTTATTTCGATTCAAAAATTGCATAAAGCCTAATCGATAATCGGAATTTGCAAAAAAAAAAAAAAAGGTGTAGAAACTATATAAACTCTTTGGTATATTTTTCATGAATTAATTTAGTTTTGAAATTAATCATTTTAATTACCGTACGTGTGTGTACACGTACGTGTGTAATTTTTTATGGTTCCGTACGTCCAACGGAAAAAACGGAACCCTTGCAGGATCACTTGTGTCTGTGGGTCTTGTCTTTTCTTATTTGCTTCGAATCTACTGGACCGATTAAAATGAAATTTGGTACACATATGAATATTTCTGTGACCCAAAGACGGACGTGTAACGTAAATAAATTAATTTTGAAAATGGGGTCACTCTTGGGGGGCAAACTAGAAAAAAAAATCTTTGCTGTACCTCTGTGTGACATATCAAATGAAAGGGCTTGTTGTGGGGGTTTTAAATATATTTGCTTAATAACTAAAACAAAAGTTATGTGGCCGTCTGTCTATGTGCCGGTCGGTCTGCCTCTCTGCCGTCTGTACAAACCTAAACTAACCGTAAAATCTAGATTTTGACCAATTTGCACCGGCTAGCCTTTCTTACAGGGTGAACGCGGGCGTTATCGTGGACGCGCGTTGTGGGACAAAGTAGGCACTCCTTATGTCCCAAGCTGCCGTTCTGTAGCTTGGGATAAAATTTTAAGAACTTTAATTGTCTGATTTCTAATTTAAATGATCTGAAAATACTTTTACGGAACCCATAATTTCGTCATGTCAGTCTGTGCGTGCGTTCGGATGTTAATGCCATTAACCATTTTACTCGTAGACGTTAACGAGTGTTAATAACACTATATCGTATTCGTATTCTATGCACGCAAAATGGTGTAGTAAAATTACGATAAACATAATTAGAGGTAGCATTCCCCATGCATGTACCCGAGGGTTGAAAAAAATCTATGCACACAAGCGTGTGGGAGGTATTGTTGGAACTTATAATTAAAATTATAAAGATGTTTCTAATTGACTTTAACTTTTAAAGTCAATCGTTTTTGAGATATGAGATATTTTCGTTTAAAACCGCAGAATTAACTTGGTTTTTTACAGTTTTTTCGAGAACTTTTATGAAATACAAACTTATTTCTGCAGTCGATCAAATTAATGATATGCGCTGTGCATGCGTAAATATTCATCCCAAGTACGGGACCTTTCACTGTGCATGGTCCGACATACACTTGGCCAGTTTTTATTTTTTAAATTTCGTTGGGAAACTACCCCAAAAAGTAAACAATTTCTATTACTCAAGTAAACTAATATAAATAAAAACTACCAAGCTCATACAGCTAACAAAACATAATGAAATGTAAAGTGTTTGCGGAATACTTAATTAATCTATCATCATTTCCCAAACTTTTGCTAAGCCTATCTAAAAATGTATACTGGGCATTCTGTAGCAAACTATTAGAAAGTATCAAAAATTAATAATTGCACAATAAATAAAAATAATTTTGAATAGCGAGCGCATTCCGAATATAAATTCAAATATAGAAACAATTCGGCGCGAAATTGAATAAATGACTATCTATGGTCATAGGTCCTCTTTTATTGACTCAGTTTCAATATAATGTCCAAAAAACGATTAAAATTATATTAGGAAAGCATAATTCATTATTATAAATAATGCTTGTTGTATTTAATGCTTAAAATAATTTTATTTCAATTTCTGAGAATCGATTTCTGACATTCGTCATATTAATTACTCGGGTCAATCGAAATTAAAAAAAAAATCGTTTGGCATAATCGCTTTCGCACATCATTACGATAAAAAAAAACAGCAATGGTCGGCGATTTTGAACACAAATTAAGTAGTGGTAATGAATAATACGTATTATTGGACCTGTGTTTCAATATTACGTTATGATTTGGGCATTTTCTTGTTTTTTTATAATATTTGTAATAATATTTTTCACATTTTACATCTTATCTACATGTGTGTGTGTAACTTTTGTGAAAAGTAAAAATGTAAACACGCACGATTGGCGCGAAACTTCGACTTTAGATATCAAAAAACTACATTACTACTACTTATTTAACATGAACAATGGATGAATTCGTCAAATAATTAAATCATGTATTATTCATTGCCCCTGTGGTGGAGTTTGGATTTTCGAAATCCCCAATTTTTATGTTTTTTAGCCTCGACCACCACTGTCATCAAAATGGCGATTATCGCATTTACAGACTTGAATTTAATAAAGGTAAATTAATAAACTTGCGCACTAAATATGGAAGATTGAATGGCGATAACATATGAGTTTTTTATCCAACTCTCTTAATTAACGCACATTCATAAGATTTGATGGGTAGCATAATCAATATTTACATTATCATTAAGGGTGTCGTATGTCGTCATTTCAAGGTCCAATGGGACCCCTTACTGAGCCAGCGGAGGTTCGTGTGTTCGGGTCCATTCGGGGGCGCTACCGAACTATACGGTTAACTTCGCTACATCGGAGGTTGTTCGGTACTTGTGTTTAGGAGTAAAGGTCATTTGAACTTTATTACACACATTCAAAGTCCACACTAACTGTACGAAACATAGACAAACTTGAATCACGATTTTCTTTAGAAAAACTTAAAAAAAACTATGAACGGTTTTTTTTTAAATAGGTTCTACCACAACTCCGAAAATCTTGATTTAGATTAAACGCTTACTAAACCAGTTGCTAATAGTTATTTTTTCCATAAAATAATATAGTGCTTTAAGACTTCATTGGAACTTTGTTTTACTATTTCAAACGTATGCGTCAAAGAATTTGTGTTTAATGATGTTACGTGACACTTTCCTTGTCTCATCATTCTCCTGCCCTTATCCCAATTTATTTGGGCTCGGCGCAACATGTCTTTTTCTTCCATACTTCTCTATTAGTCGTCATCTCGGAAGTCACCCCCTTTCTTTCCTTGTCTGTTTAGAAAATATTTCTAAATATTCCATAATTATTACAATGTGGAAAAATCGTGTCGCAAAAAAAAAAAATGAGAAGCTTAATATTCGTTGCCGATGTTTTTTTTTATACTTATGTTGGGTCTTGGATAGGTGTTTTTATAATCATGCTTAGTTGCAACTAAATTACTACACGTGCTAAAGTAAAAAATAAATACTGACATGAAACTTCTCTGCTACTCAACGTATAGACTATTTATGAGCTAGGAGAAGTTGTCGACTCAGTACCTGATTACCAGCGGTAGGTCCCTGCACAACATAAATATAATTAGATAAATATTTGTAAATTAACATAATTTGTGTTATCCCTTGAAAACAGTGCAAATCCCACGTTGTGTCAGTAATGGCCGTAATCTCAAACGCAACTCAATTTTAAGAAGTTAGGCCTCAATTTATTTCACCTTAAGGCGCTTAAGGCATATTATTTTTATAGCAACAGATAGACTAGAAATAATGGCATAAAACTAGTTGTCGTTTGAGAATTCCGGAGAAACCTGTAAACTTACCAACGGGGTTCTGATTTCATTTCAGGGACATAATAGCTGCAGAAAGATGTGAGATATGTAGTCGTGGTAGATATTTCTTATCAAAGATTTTCTTAGTGACAATTAAGCTCAAGTGAGAATCTACGAATCGTCGAATACGAAAATCGCATAAATTGCAAAGAGTTTATTCCTAAATGTTGGATTTTCAAAGAATCAATATTGTTCAAAAATATTGAGTTAGATTTTCGCTGTATTTAATTGCATTATGCGAAAATTACAGTATACTGAACTTGTAATCATCGATTCATCGATTCCATAAATAGAAAGGTTCTCGACTCTAATGTGTTATTAAAGCGAAATTACTGAATATTATCGTACACTTACGCTGAATGATTCCCAATCGCACCACTATCCGAAATACGTTCAGATAACAATGCACTTTTTAGAAATTGCAGTAACAGGTATTACTAGGTGGAGCGTTCAAAAGGACACTAGTGAATCTAGTGATGCGAATGAAGGGAGCCGGTAAGCGCTTTGTGGTTCCGTACATAAATAAAATATTCAAAAATCGAAAATAAAAAATGTAAAACGCATTGAAAAAGATGGTTGCTCACAGCGTTTGACATTGGGTGGGAAATCATCAGATGACTTCTCCCGCTCTGGGCGGAGCGGGAGAGCATTTCAGGCTTTTACTGACTAAAACCCACCCGTGTTCCTTCAGTTGCCTGTGCCAGGGGCCACGGTATCCCTTTCAAACAACCCGCGGCCCTGGCAGGCATCGGCCCTAGTGGACCCCGTCAGTTAGTGCTGACTTTTCTTTGAGGCGCGCGTAAGCCTGATCCTTACCAGGCGGTGAGCTACCCATTGCTCGCCGCCCGCAAGCCCGCGCCTACGGTGGCCGGGAGTCAGCTGTTGACTCTCGAAGTCCAGGGCGTCTCCTGCGGCAACTAGGGGCGTGAGGGCGCAGAGATTGCCTCTCCCTCACGCACTCCGCCTCCTCCTTTGCGAGCATTACGGCTTCCCATGCAATCTCGCTCCGTATCATGGCCTGGATCAGGGCCGGACGCGAGAGATCGACGCCGCCGATCGCCGCCACGAAGACGCGGCGGTGCTCCGCCCAAGTCGGGCCGACCTCCACCGTGTGCTCTACCATGTCCTCCGGGCGATCCACACAGTGGTGACCCTGAGGTTTCCTCCCGCCTTATCCTGAACAGGAACCTCCCGAAACAACCGTGTCCGGTAAGAACCTACGTCAGGCGGAAGGTGAGGGCGCCGTGGCGTGGTATACATAAAATACCTTATACCTACCTTAGTAGGATTTCTATGAACCTTACAAAATATAACAAATAAGACTATAATCTCCAAAACAATCACTGTTTGACAAACATTTCAATATAATTCATATTCCAGCTAAAATCCTTTCTTCACAGAATATATTAATTTTATCTATGCGGATTTAAACCTATGTATTAAATCCGCATAGATAAAATTAATATAAGAGGTTAATATCAAAGTAACCTACATTATATAGGTTAACAGTATGAATAACTTATTAAACCTGATTCAAAGTAAACTAACGAAATGTGTGTGATGACTATAACCGCTGACCATGACCAGTATAACCACGAATAAATAAAAAAAAATATTCATAAGATAATGTCATCACGAAGCAAGAAGCGAAAATATCAGTTTTAGAAAGATTCGTCTAAAACAATTAAGTATTTTTTTGAAAAAACTTGAATACTAAAATTAGAAATATGCTGTCCAAAAGCTGTGAAAGGAATTCAGGGAATAACATTTAGTTGCAGACCAAGAAACAGTCATATTTGCAGGTTTTTAAGAAATACGGCTCTGGAATGACTTTTTTGTGCTTTTGAATAATTAAAGCTGGAATGGGATATTCATATTTCGACGGCTGGACTTGACTGAATTATAATGGCTTCTTCTATAAAGCGTACCCTAAAAAGTTGTAAATTATTATGGATATAACTGTCTTTCAAAGACTCAATTCACACTAAATTAATACAGATTAAATTTGGCCCCATTTCGGCTATCTTGTAATGACTCACACTTATATATCGCGTGTTCCTAGACTCTATAAAAACTTAGAACAGAATTCTTGCCAGTCTACTATTATCTATGCATTTTTGGTGATCAGAGAAAATTATATTTTATCATATAAAAACATTTACCCGTGGTGGAAATATGTGTGTGACACAGCCTTAGGTTTGGACTTCGCCTTCAGGGCCAAAGCACCCACGACTCCGGCTCCAACAGCACCAATCTTCGCTGCTTTGAGACCCAGAGCACCTGGTAAAGGAAAAATAAAGTTAAATATTTTTATAAGAGCAACAGACAATTCACCTCAAATCAAATCAAGTTATTTCTTAGTCTTAGTTATTAACATCGCCACTTCCAAGCGCTTTAGTTGGAAAGAAGAAATGGCGCAACAAAATCCACAGCAGCACAACTGTCTGTTCAGTTAGAACTGACGCTTAAAAAAAGCGAAAATAAAACACTATACAATTTCATTCGAATTTACCCGCTGGCAAGGAAAATATTATTTTTCAAACTCGCTATTAATTTTTTTTCTTGCCATAGTTCTCACAATATTACGAAAGTTCACACAATGTGTGTGTGAATTTCGTCATGTTTTGATAATGTTTAAACGACATCTCATACATCAAGTGTTGGAATTCGAAAAAGTTTGCCTTATTTAGAAATCCACTTTTATTTGTTACTAGCAGACCCGGCAGACGTCGTCCTGCCCGGTTGAGTCATCATATACCGATAGCAGCGCCATCTACCGGGTTCAATTGTGTTTTCAAACCATTCAGGAACCCGTTGAAATATACACACAAAATTTCATCCAAATCGGCCCAGCCGTTCTCGAGTTTTAGCGAGACAAACGAACAGCAATTGATTTTTATTATTTAAATTAGTGGTTTGCCAAAAAAAACTCCTACAAAAATAATAACAATCGCATTCAGAACCGCTGCAATATTGCTCTACAAAAACATACATTCTAAACTACATACACACACGTACAACTAGCGAAATTTCTCGTACAATATTTCAGCATCGGATGTTAGAGCACGCCTATCAGGCGTATCCTGCCTTGGAGTGCTGTTACATCCATCAGCGGATTAGCGCCGCCTAACGACCGGGATAATGATTTGCGTACCAAAACATGTTTACATATACGCAGACGATACAAATTTGGATTTTACATCGTCTTTTAGAGAATACATTCTAGTAAGACGCTTAGTTTATTCCTTTCAAAATTGTTTAGATTCGTAGCACTGTGCTACGAGGTGCTGCGATTCCCTTTTTCGTAGCACATGCCTATGAATTTTGTCTAGTCACTGAAAAATAAATCTATTCATGGTTATAAAAATATGAATAGAATATAGTGAATACTGATGACTCATGCTGCCTATCTAATATTATTATTATTAATCTCTAAGTTATCCTAATGTTTACCTACTTTTGCAGTAACTTAGGCTTTTGCAATGTGTGTGAATAGTTTAGATGGTTTTATTGGAAAATAAACCAGTATTTGTGTGCGGTCCTGACGTTTAGCAAATATCTGAAACTCGATGTCCGCAGAGTACAAATATTTAGTCTGTTGCGGAAATCTAAACCGCAACACTTAGCATACAAGGACTTTTTCCTACTATACCGCAATATTTGAATATTAAAAACGAGATGTGACTTTATGAGTTGCCTTTGGGTTTTTCTAAGCAAAGAACCTTCTCGTTAGATAAACAGTTTACATTACAAACCAGTAAATTATGTAATATATTTCTATTTATATGTAAACTTATTAAATATTCAATAGAGAAAAGTGAACCTTCGAATATAAGTTAAAAAGGATGTTAAAATTCTGTACAAACACCAACTATTTGCTTAACAGGCTAAATAATTCGAATACTTGCTCACGGCTTGAATGAAGGCAGTTATATAATTTATAGAAAATTGAGAAGTCAAGGACGAATGTATCATAAAAAAGAAGTATTACGAGATTTACGTGATTAAGGGTCAATATTGAGTCTTTATCTTCATTTGTCTCTCAAGCAACAAACAAATATACTTGGTGAGTGTTGACATCGCTGTTTACAAACTTAGGGACAAATGTAATTCAGTGATATTTCATTCACAATGGATTCTGCAGAAAGTGAAGCAGGGTGCCTTATTGTGAGAAGAATTCCTTAAATAAACTCTCATCATAATATGCTTTAAGAAACATATTTAAACGTATAATAATCAACAATCAATTAAAAACATCACCTCAGCAAGGTGTTTAACTGACAGGTAAATGCAATTATTATAAACCAGCCAGTCATTATCAACTATTATTTTCCCAATCAATTTTATCCAACGTTATTTAGCTACGTTAATGGTAGACAATGGGTTCCCACACAAAACCTCAATATTTCGTATTCTAAGTGTACCTCAGAAGCCGGTACAGTATGAAGATGCGAGTTAATTTGTTTCTAAAACATATAGCGTCTTGCATGGCAACGACACTCGGAAAAAGATATTTGTTTAAGATGCCAAATCATGCGGACCACGAAAATTTGTGAATGGACCGAATTTAGCCAACCCCAACCGGGTGACTGGTTAGGTTAGGACTAAAAGCCGGACATTTGCAAAAAAGTCCGGACATTTCACTTTTTAGTCTTACGTTTTACAGTATTCATTATTTGTTTTTTATTTTCTAAAAGAATCCCCTTAATTCTAAACGTACGAACAAGTGACAAGGCTGGACAAGTCGTAACGGGGGACCAAAAAGATGAACATGACTAATGGTGACCCTACACCCGGTGGTGACCAGAAACATCTAGTAGGCATGATACAACTGACAAGGTCATGACCCGATTAGCTAAATCACCATCACTGCTACCTTGATGGTATGTTCTAATCAAATGTTTACATACGCGAGGTATATTTGATTTTTAGCAATAGTCGTAGCAATTAATTTTGTGTTTAACATGAACCTTGAGTGAAATTTATACCTTCGCTAAGTATGTCCGCACATAATTTAGCTACCATTTTTTTGAAAAAGTAATAGATTTCGTATTTTCAGAACTAAGGCTTAAATTCAGTCAGACAGATTTATTAATGAATGTCTAAAGTGATATTTATGAGAAGAGACTTAAAGATATTCATTAAATGTCACCAAAAGATTTCTGTTTTATAATGGGCATCACAATAAGCTTCAAACGCTATCATACATAACACTCAAGTAAAGGAAATTCCAATAGAAATGTTAATGAAGAAACTATACTTGTCATGGTGACTTTACACATTATTGTCCTTGAACTCTCTCAGCGTAACTGAGAAAATGTATTCTTAGGAATGGTCATCCGATGTTGCTCATTCAATTTCCATATCTATAGAATGCCAACACCTGTTTGGAACTTGACAACCTATCAATTATCATCTTCTTTGCATTTTTTTTCATATTTTTTTAACTTTGTGCTAATTGTTCTTGGTGTAGGTCAACGTAGGTCTAATAAATCAACAGGGCATGTAATACTGACATAATATTAACACAACGTATACCTTGCAAAAGCTTGTTCCAAGTTAGTAAGGAACGGCACACTTACTATTTGTTGGTATGGTATTAGAACCTACCAAGTTATTATTTTACTTTTTTGGAATGGGTAGTGAAACTTCATACAATTCCTCTAACAGCTTTTCTTTGCTACTGCTGCACGTCTGTGTGGTTAGTGTAGTGTCAATATGTTGGAAATCCAAGCTGCTACTGCGTTTCCTTATTCATTTCATGAATTAAATTAATTTCAGTTACAGCTTCAACTACCACCAAAACAGGCTCTTCACTTCACTGCTTCTTACTCTCGAACGAAATACTAACCAAGAATCAACTTTTTCTTCAGCAGCAGCAGCCCTCTCTTGTTCCTGGGACTCCTGTCGTGCGCAGGAGTGTCGATGAGGGACTCCTGCGCAGCGTCCACGGGTGAAGGTTCCTGCGCCCGCGCTACCACCACGGCGATCAGGCACATCAGTACTACGATGGTTGAGGTCTGCATGGTTGAAGTTTCTGAGGATGTTCAAAGGATTGTTAATAAAATTGTCATACATAAAAATATTTTTGTTTATTTTTATTCGCATGATAATCAAAAATAAACACTAATCAAATTAAATGTGGATAGGACAGGAGGCACTCTGAAGAGGACTTATTCAAAAATAAACAAACTTAATGTGGATAGGACAAAAGGTACAGGTACTGAAGTAGACTTGTTTAATTTGGATATCGCGAAACAACTTTCAATCAGGAACTAGAAATACTGAACACAGCATGTTATTTTGTTTTTATTGGTGTTCATACCTCCTTCTTTTTTAATATCACCTAACAGAACTACATTCGATAATTTACTCGCTACGAATGAAGCCTTGATACCTGCATCACAAAATTATAAGAATAGCATATTTTGTAATAAAAATCCGTAACAAAAAGATAGTTACATCAACAATATCTGATGGGTTCACACAGGGTCACACGTTTTCTTCAACATGATGATTCGCAATGTCATCGTCAACTTAACCATACTTATTGATTCCGGCAGTGCTTCCTAGTTATTCGATTAAATATCTTTGCCTTATAGGGCAGCTGGAGTCATCGGCCAAATTACCGCGTTTTTTATCGTCGGCATCGCCATCATTTTAATCATCTTTCTTTATGTTTATACTTTACTGTAAATATAGGTACCTACTACTTGCATATATCAAGCGTATCTATATTTTTTTGTTTTAGTTACAGGATTTATTACTTGAAACTGGTACTGTAAGTATCTAAATTCAGTATTAGTAATTAGTCATAGTAATTTTAAGAAAGTTCACAGTCTGATCTCAGTCTCAATCTGTAAAACACCTCTAATTTCCCTACATTTTGACAACTTTTTGACATGATTGTCGCCGAGATGAGATTGCGACTAGATTTTGAACGTTTTAAATCGAGCCTTCTGATATCATTTATCCGTGGAATAAAATTGACGTCTGACAGTTCTAGTGTGAAACAACTGTCAAAAATTCAAAATTCGCCCGAGGACGAAGGTTTACGTCGTACTTTTTTTTAAATAGAGTTACGGTAAACCCGTTCTACCTAAATCAAATAAAATCAAAAACGTTTATTTGTTAGAATATGGTACAATAGACGTTACAATATTGGTTCCAGCATATCCTGCCATAATATGGCGTACAAATATTTCTATATAAATAAAAAAATAAAAAGTCAAGGATTATATTACTAGCCTATTAAATGATGAAAATAAAATATGAATCTATACTAGTTAATTAATAAAGATTGAAATTGTATAGTAATAATGAATTATGTAATTTTTGCATGCGTTAATAAAGGCTATCTTTATTTTATTATATTATTAACGACTTATATTCTAAATATTCTTGAACAGTGTAATAATTTTTTTCTAATAGTAGTCTGAACAAAAAGGTCACTTTTTGAACCACGGCAATGGCAAATCTTGAGTATTATTTGGCAAATGGTTGTATATAATAATTGCCATGCAGTACGTATTTCTTTTAAATAGCTTTAATTTTATTTGGGGTAATTTCAATTTGTCTTGGTGTCGTGTTCTACTATTTATTTTGTAACTGCTTTTTTCGAATATATTATATTTTTTTTTTTACAAAAATGCATGTTTTAAATTTTATAATTACATGGTAAAGACAGTATTTTAAGTCTTTGAAATAGTGGTTTACAGCTATCCAAAAAGTGGGGTCCACACATTGCCCGGATAAATTTTTTTGGTCCTACCTAACCTATTCACAAAATGTTAAAGATAACTAAGAATCGAAACCATGGTCTCTAGTTAAAGTTAAACAACTTCAGGGACACACTGCTGCTACTAACTTATTAGCATGGCGTCTATGTTAATAAGCAGTAAGTAGACCTTTTATTCCTACCGTTTTAGTCGCCGATGCCTTTTCCAAGACATTGTAATTGATCGCGGATTATCTTAAAAACAAACTCGAGCGTATTTGTTTATCGACTGTTCTTAATCTATGTTAATTAACAGACAGTCAGCTGGGATAATTGGGATTAAAGAGACGCGTCGATAGCATTCGTCTTAATCCTCGCTAACATTATGAAGAGAAAAAGACGTTTTAGTGTTGTAGGTACTTACCTACCTCACTAAATATGTGTTTAAACAAACCCAATGCAAGGGTAAGTTACTTGATATTTATATTAAAAAAAAATGAATTCTACTCGAATATTATTTTGTCATTCGTTTTAAATTAATATAAACGAAACATATTCCGGTACAAAATTTTTCTGAAAAAGAAATGTTGCAATTCCGCTAAGAACCGTTCCAACGGAAATTGAGACATTTCTATTTGGTTTTCGTTCAACATTTCCTAGCCATCTCCTTGGCGATCCGGTTGCGGCTGCCGACGAGAAAACATTTGCTTCGCTACCTATCGACTGATGCACGCCAAAATACTAAAAATATACCGAAGAAACTACCAGAATGTGAACTAGCGGCCATTCAATTTGGAATTATGAGAACGAGCCATATTTCAGGAACGAGAGATGACATTAATTCCCAGCTGTATTCAAATAAATATGGAAATAATTATGTCCAACCTGACATTAAATAATAGATAAGTTGTAATGCATAATTCATTTGTGGAATCATATTATACTGGCTGACACGTGGGCTTTAGGTGTGTCAAATATCGAATGTAAATGAGCCATCAATATCTCTGGGCTTTAAATTGTCCCATCATGATGAGTAAATAACAAAAATATACACGAAGTGACTTTTTTTTTATTGCATGATAAGTTATTATAATTACGTCCACCTTTAGAGATGCTGTCTATATCTGAATAAACAACCTTAAATCTATTTACCTGAAAGACCATTAAAAGTCTTTCAGGTTTATTATAAAAATATAGATCGCCATAAGTCTATCTAGTTTCCACTTTTTCCCTGCTCCTACGCACTTTAAAAGAAAAACCTGCCATTAAGCACTGATGCGTACAAAAAAATAATTACGCAAGTACCTTGGGGATATGTAAACGTACACACAACACTACACTGCAGCTGCCACTGACACACGATGACAATGAGCTGGTGTCCAATTCTTTTATAGATTGCACTACGATGCTCCGGGGGAGGGCGACCGGCCGCCTCGCATTTCATAGGGTTCAAGGAAAACGCACGCACAAGTACATACACGTATCTGTCAGACGTCCCTTTTGTTCACTATGTACCTACCGGGTTATAATTAATATAAAAGGTTTCCGTGTCTTCTTCACTAATTTAGCAATTTTTCGATAATTTTGTGATCAATTTTTGGGATTTTTGTAATAATTTTTTGGCAATGTTTTAAAATGAGAAAAGTCCTTAAAACTTCGTTTCATAGTTATTTAGTGATCAGTGATGTTTTATTTTCTTTGTGTGTACTAATTTCAGTAATTTATTATGAAAGTTGCCAAAATGTACCTATTTGAAAGTTAACAACTCTATTTAAAAACGGGTTCAATAAATTGTTTGTATTTACAATTACATGCAGTTCGACTTGATCTTTACAAAAATAAACATACAAAATTGAAAGTAGGAACCTCAGTTTGCAGACAAAACAAGATAAAGAAATAGTGACGGCGTAGTTCTTAGTTGACTCAAGATCTTCAAAGTTCACGAGCAGCTCCTCATGTGTCAATGACTGGTACTTAACATACCATACATTGCTGCTTTAGTGGAAACCCCATGTTTTGGTAACGTATTAACACCCAGAAAATTACCGCTTCATGCTGTATTATAAATATTACATCAAGGTCACTGTCATGCATTCGAAACAGTAGGTAAAGTCAGGGACGACATTATTCTGCAATACATTCTACGATTTTACGTATATCGAGAAAAATCTTTATTTTACGAGTGAAAGTGTTTTTTGTTTAAAAAAATATGGAGTCTAATAGCACCGGGAAGATAAATAATAGAATGTTATGTTATTTTCATTATTTGGGATGTATTTATGGTAAATCTTTGGTTGTTTTATTAACATAACCTTATTGTTCATTGTAACATAACAGAGGGTTTTCTGTGCATAACAGTCATCCATTGGCAAAGGCGTCTTTCGTGATGGCCTCAGACCTACCTACCATTTACAAATAGTAGCATGTAGATATGTATCTACTAATCAAATTGCAGACTTCATTATTTTTAAAGCTAGTGACTTAATAGGTATCTCATGTACTAATGAGGAACTTATTACGGATTGCTGCAAAACTGCAAATAACTTGTAATGTAACTTGTTTTTTTTACGCGCAGTTGAACTCACGCCGTAAACGCGTAGGTTCTGCCAAAATGATACACTTCAACGTTGCAATGAACTGAAATAACTTGTATTTTAGCTTCGAGACCGAGTATCTCATCCTTCCTAATTAGATGACTTACAAAATTACCTACTTGATGAAAAGATGGATTGACCTACATATTTGACTTTGAAGAGTCTCAGCGTCTCAAGCGTGGGCGATAAAATCGAAAAAGGAATAACGTAAAATCCAAGTTAATATGATTGAGACAAGACAAGACTTATAATATAAGTAATAGATAATTAGTAAAATAAAATAAATATATAGATAATTTATTTATTTATAAATTATCTCATTAGCTTATGAGTGGTGGTGCAGTAAATAATAATAAAAAACGCCAACCAAATTCTTTTCAGCTTATACCTTTCAGGGTAATAAACTTTTCAGTAAACGAACAAAGAATTTTTTACCAAAAAGGTTTTACCATTATTTAATCATATTTTATAACTTGTTTTATGTCAATATTTCTACATAACGCTTTATAAATTATTTTTGTAGCAAACAAAACGTAAAATTGAGATAATATTTATTTGTGTAAGAATTCTATTTTGCTCGTCAATAAAAGCCATTTCTTGTACTTGGAACCTATTTATTTGTCGTCCAAGAGACATTCATTTGGCATTC
This sequence comes from Apamea sordens, assembly GCA_945859715.1. NCBI lineage: Eukaryota > Metazoa > Arthropoda > Insecta > Lepidoptera > Noctuidae > Apamea > Apamea sordens. Next base: position 15,043,432 of record OX243986.1, read on the forward strand.
TGCAAAATTCTTCGAAACCTGTTGAGACAGCGATGGGTAAATCGTGGGTAAGCACGTGAAGTGTCATCCTGGTAGGTACAGAGTACATACTAATTTCATGGTAACTTGACAATAATGACAGGTATGTCACGCATTATGTCGATCGTCATATTTCCGTAACATATCTCTGCGTACTACGGCGTAGCACTAATACACAGATTTTTTTTATTATTATACTTCTTTCTTGTCTTTAGATTTATTCTAGGTTGGTGGACTAGGTAGTCTAGGCGACTAGAATCAATTCTATTTTAATGTAATTTTTGACGTTCAAAAGTGCCTTTTAAGTGCCTATTTGAAAAGAAATTATTTGACTTTGACTTTGTGGATGTATAGTTAACATGTGAAAGCCGACCCAACTATGCTGGGGTCGGCTTCCAGCCTAACCGGATGCAGCCGAAAACCAGTATTTTACATGGAGCGACTGCCTGTCTGACCTCCACAACCCAGTTACTGGGTAATACGATACCCTTTGGTAAGACTGGTTGTCAGACTTTCGGGCTTCTGACAACCCGTAACGTCTGCCAAAGATCTTCAAATGACAACCGGGACCAATGGCTTAACGTGCTTTCCGAGGTACGGAGCAGTCTTGAATTCTTGATATGTAAAGATGGTCACCCATCCACGGACCAACCGCGGCAAGCGTAGCTTAACCTGATCGATCGTCCCGTGCGGCTGTTATTACTTAACCACAACCCCATGGACACCAACAACTACGTTGCGACTGCTGAAGCCCATACATAGAGAGAGAAAGAAAGTTGAAAAGATTCACGTATCGGAATCGGATCAGAATAAGGTGCTTAGTGGCAAAAATAGGTCTGCGGGTAGATAGTATTTCCCTTGTACGGTGTACCCCTTATTGTACGGTATTTTATTGTAAATACTAACCTACTTACAAAAATTAATAGCTACGTAATGCACGAATTTACAGCAACAATATTATTGTTTTAAAGCAAGAATATTATGTGCAAACGTAATTATTTAATTGTTGATTCTGCAATAAATAGCACCTGTTAAAACTATAACTCCTGGTATATTAAACTGTTATATTTGAGTAATGTACCTAACCATAAATAATTTAAGTACTTATAAAAATAATATTTATGTAATTATAACACTTCAGCAAAAAGGTGTCTAGGGTGTTCCCAACAAAAGAAAAAACCCTGTTGTGTTTTCGAGATAATTTTTGTCCTATAGTGTGAGAACCATAATTGTGTTTATACAACAGCTAACAGACCCGGCGGACGTTGTCCTCTTCTTTCAATGATTCAAAAGTTCCATAGAAAAAGGACGTTCAGTGTTTCCCGAATATTAATATTTTCCGGGAACTTTTCCAACTTTTCTTTCCATAAAAATCTAATTCTGGCCTTTTTTTAAGCCTATTATACTGTCTCACTGCTGAGCAAAGGCCTCCCCCAAGTCCTTCCAGGAACTCTTTTCCCGCGCCACCTCGAACCAACCCTCGCGGTACGCGTCCAGGTCATCTCAACACCGAAAATTTAAACCATTACGGACATTAAAAAAAAATCCAAATCGGTCCAGCTGTTCTCAAGTGACGTGCTTAACAACGAACAAAATTTCATTTTTATTTTTTATAAAATAATAGTCTGATTTAGAAGAATCTGGACTAAGTTTGCGCAGTCGCAGTCCTAATAATGAGTTAATGAAGAATGTTCAAACAACAGTTTCAATACAGCATTCGGCAAGTACCTACTTATTACTCTAAAATCTAAGTGTGTAAATCACACTACATAGTACGATATTTCATTCAAATGCCTGGTAGGTATTTAACATAGACGCGTAGCTACGACCTTCTTGGTGTTTGTTCAATGATCGAAGTGGCCGCAAGACGCGTCTGATGTCGCAATTGACATGAGAAGACGCACCTATCACTATATTATGCTCATATGAACCGCAAACGTTTAGTTTTATGTTCGTGAACCCTGATTTACACGGTGCCATTTAATTTCCTGTGACATATGAAGTTAAAGCAAAAAAGTAAGGCTGCCGTGGCGCTGCAGCGCGTCTAGTATGTTTGCTGAAAAGCCTACGGGTGGCTTTCAAGCCATCATGCGCATAAAAACAAACTCCTTGCTGCACCGTCTATGAAGGAGCCGCAACGGCATCCTATATTCGCTATTGCTGCCCGTTTTGACGGTCCTTTCCAAAATCAGTGGATATGGACAGGTATTAAGTGGATAGGCATCAGTTAGGTATATAGGTACTTACTAACAATCCTACTAATATTAAAACACGAAAGTAAGGATGGAATTTACTTAGTTAATGTTCTATAATTCATATGGTTTACATAATAAAGAGTATTATATTCTATTCTATGGATGTTTGTTACTTTTTCACCCAAAAACTACTGAACGGATTTGGATGGAATTTGGCACTCAAATCTATATCTATACTTATAATAAATCTGTAGAAGTGAAAATTCTGTACATTGAAAATATGCAAAAAATAAATGGCAGGGGGTGTTAATGCCAGGGTAGCGGGAACATCCGAAAGGGTTTACCGCTGCCCTGGAACATAAAGGGCTAAGGAAGGAACACGGGTGGGTTTTAGTCAGTAAAAGTCTGACACTCCCTTCTGCTCCACCCAGAGCGGGAGGAGTCATTTGATGATTTCCCATCCTCAAAAAAAAAAAAAAAAAAAAAAAAAAAAAAAAAAAAAAAAAAAAAAAAAAAAAAAAAAAAAAAAAAAAAAAAAAGGGGGTGTTACTTGACCGACACCAAACCCAAAAATGTGATTAAAAAATTTTTTGTCTGTCTGTCTGTCTGTTTGTTCAGGCATCACGCAAAAACTATCGGTTCGATTACGATGAAACTTGGTATAATTATTCTTTAATATCCTGGGCACCACACTGGGTACTTTTTATCCCGGAAAAGTATATACAATAAAAAACAAACTTAATTTTGCGGTTCGATCCCTATACCCGATTACCACTGTCTGTACTGTACCAACCGCAAATACTAAGTTTGTCGTAGGTTGGGTCACCCGCAGTGGAGTTCATTTTTATTCCTTTTAGTTTTTAGAGTTATTTAGGTTTATTTTTATATGAGTCGTAGGTATAGATTTTAATTTTAAAGTATAGGTAGTATATTTGATAGTGTACGTAGTGACCGTAGGTTATTTTATAATACTGTTAGGTAGGTTTAGTCATTCGTATAGATATTAGTTTTTAGGGATTTTGCTTATTTATTGAGTTTAGATTAGTTATCATCAGAAATATTCAGGTTTATTTAGGTAGGTAGGTATTTAATATTCTGTTATTGAGTTTTTTTTTTAAATTAGTTAGGTACTTAGGTAAAGATATCATATAGGTACCCTCTTAATCACCACTAATGAGACACAATTGGTTTTCTATTGTAATTAGCCACAAAGGGCCCGCGACATAGGGACATTCTGGGGAAGCACATACATTTTATCCTGTTAGCACGTTCCCGTGGGTAAATTTCCGACATCCACGCGGGCGAAGCCGCGGGCAGAAGCTAGTATTTTATATAACACAGAGGATACTTTTTATCCCGATATTGCAACGGGACCGAAACTTATGCGAGTGAAACCGCGGGGCGCAGCTAGTATAAAATAAAAACATAAAATGTTCGTAACAAAATTATTTTAGGTACAATGTATTACTAACATTATGGTTTTGTGATACGTATTATGATTATGTAAATCATATGGAAATTTTCCGAAAAAAAAGATTACGGTCTAAGCGGTGTTTAGACGATGCAAGCCATTTATTGTTTCAATTATATTGTATGTCACAGGCAAGAAACTTGCATCGTGTAAATGGGACTTTACACAGAGAATTTAAATGCCTTACGTAACGTTATGCGTTAAGATATATTGACATCGGATTTCGAGTGACATAAAAAAAGTATCATTTTTTATCAAGGTCCTTGATTTTTGTGAAAATATCAATATGTAGGTAAGATAGCTATACGTATCTAAGAGCTGATTTTTCACTAGTCAGATAACTTTATCTAAGCAATAAATATTGCGGTTTGACAGTTTTTGTAAAGAAAATATGTCAAACTGTGAAATGTCAAACAAATTATTCTTCAGATAAAAGTTATCTGACTATTGAAAAATCAGCCCTAAAAGAAGTATAGGTAGGTATTCATTTTAAATTATAACATTGCCTATACCGGGTCAATAAACTGGTGTTTTTAGATCATGTCACATCTAAGTTTTAAAATAAGAAAAAAACCTACCAATAACGGGTTTTAGCGTGATTGAGATCAGCCGGTTGATTCTGTAAAAATCTCACCGTGAAAACTCAAGTGAAGTGAGCTTGATGTGAGTTGTCAGTAGTGTCAATCCCTAGCATTATTTGGAATGACAGCTCACTCCACGCTCACTTCACCTAAGTTTTCACGGTGGTTACAGAATCGCACTGCAGGTTGGATAAATTATTGTTTACGCCTTAGATCAAGAATATACGCATAAAGGTAGGTTATTTAATATTCATGTAAGTAACGCAACTAAATTAAATAAAAGAAAACCTGTTACCATGAATTCAGTACCTACATGATTCCGGACGCCCCAGAGTTTCGGTGTTTGAAAAAAAATTATGCTCCGAACATTTAGATCACGTAGGTATTGCACTTTTCTAAAAAAAAATGTATCTAAGTAGTTTATCAGTCATCTTGTTACCATAACACAAGCATTAGGTTGCTTAGCTTGGGACTAGATGGCGCTGTGTGAAATGTCCAGGGATATTATTATTTTCTATGAAACAGCAGATTTTTTTTTGTATTCTACGTTAAATTTCTACGCTCGTCTATAACTCTGTACTGAATTCATTGTTTGAGTTTGCGCGTCGATGTCTCTGCCACCCTCTATACAATTAATAAAGAATTGCTATTCCCTCACATATTTTCGTTCTATTTTTAGGATAAGTCTCTCGGTGACCTACGCTTTGTTAATAGCCATGAGCGTAAAATAAATACTCTCGCTGTATTTTTATAAATGAGACAAAACATCGTCATACAGGGCTACATCAAAGTCAATCACTAAGCGAATTTAAGCTATTTCTTAAATGTCGGTAGGTATATAAATAATAGGTAGGTATTTATCAGAAATTAATATGCGAATCTAAAATTAGATCATGATAATGATGTTATGGAAAATTCTATTCTGATAATAAATAAGGCTACGCGCAAACGAGCCACCGGCCACAGCCACCGGTAGCCCGGCGAAAAACAGTCCATATGCTTTTTCATACTTTTTGTATGGATTCGTCGCAAAGGAGTGGCCGATGGCCGGCCACCGGCTACAGCAGTACTCAACACCGCAGCAAGATGCGACGGCCACTGGTGGTTGCGGCCGCTCGAGTGCGCTTACGCTTACCCATACATAACGTAGAAGGTAGGACCGCTACGCCACGGCTACGCTGCTACGCTGCTAGTTACGAGTACACACAGCAGCAAAATTAGACAAATATCTATTGCGAAGTGTTCCAACTTCGTAGGAAATCTATTAGATAGATTTATTATTTATGCTACTTTTAGCATATAAGTACTCATATTTGTACGAATTTTACAATACAACGAAAGCAAATTATGTCTTAAAACTAAAATGTTTTTTAAAAATGTCAATACATTGTGCATAAGCTAGACAAGAATAGGTACCTACTTATATTTAACATGAAGTTATCTCATTTGCGGCTTTATTTTTCAATAGTCGGATAACTTTTCTATGAGGAATAAATAATGCTGTTTGACAGGTTTTGTGTGGAAAATATGTCAAACTGTCGTATTTATTCCTCAGATAAAAGTTACCGGACTTTTGGAAAATCAGCCCTTAGTGAAACAGAGAATTGGATAAGCAAAACTAAGCACATTATTGCTATCATAACTTCTGAAGGCGCGTACCAATTACCTGGACAGGATTCTGGTTACCTAAGCCATCTATCATCAGCAAACGACCCGTATATGGTATAAAACATATATAAAATTACACAATAGTTTCGGCTGGATGATTATCATGTTTGAGTAACGGTCGGGCGCTTCCTTGTCGGTAGTTTCGCGTGGCGGTGCGCCTGCTCATGTAATTCGCAATTACGTCAAATTGCGTGGCCTAAATGATATAAGGCTGTTACATTTAGCGGTATAACGAATGCAGCACGTGGAGCACCCGAGCAGACTGCTAATAGCTCTAAAGAATACATTTGCCTTACAAATAACGCCGTGTGTCGGGCTTAAACACTAAATAAAGGCCAGTACGTAATTTTTGCTCATTAATCTTTTCAAGCGAACAACGTGCACGTTAAGCGTTCTATGGCTACTTGCGAACTGTAAGTATTTTTATACGGTGCACGATTTTACTTTGTGCAATTATGTGGAAATGGGTTAGAAGTACATAGTTACCAGGGTATTTTTCGATACAGCAAAGTGTACCTAATTAACTTCTTTAGCCGCGTGTTTTAGTTTTTGTTTTTACCGGGCAGAGTTATTATATTAACTTAGGTAAGGCACAACCCCAATTCCTATTTAACTAGGACTTAGATACACTGAGCTATCGCATAGTTATTATTTATATACCTAATCCAATTATGATTGCTCCATGCAAATAGTATGGAAATAGACCAGAGTACAAAAACCAATGATCTTATTCCTATTTCAATATTTATTTTCAAAACTTGTTGACCAAGGGTGGCGATCAATATCCTGGACATCTTTGTACAGTCGCCAGCACATCAAGCTACCCGATACTGTCAACCTTGAACCTAATGTTTCAGCGATAAGGTTGATAACCAAATAAAGAACTTTGACAGATTGTAGTAGCTTGATGTGCTGGCGTCTGTACATGTCTCACAACTGAGGGAAGAGACTTGTTATCGACTTGCTCTTTTTATCAATGTTTTACAATCTTGTTACACTAACTGCTTGCTTGCGCATTGCGATGTCGCATGTTGAGCTCATGAATCACCAGTTAACAAAGTATAGGAGTAGGTCTATATAAAGTGTATATGAGTTTGTATTTAGTGAGGAATCTTCGGAATTGCTGATACGATTGAGAGTGTCTTTCACTAGTAGCTGAAGCTACAGTTTTGCCCAGTGTCATAGGTTAGATTTTATGTTAAGACAAGAAAGAAAGGAGACCAGTCACGTTTCATACAAAGTTGAACCCGGAACCCAAAGAGCAGCCACCGAAAAAAATGTATTACCATAGTCGGGGAAGTCCTCCTTATATTTTTTTACTATTGCACCAAATCTCTACGACCATTCCTTCAGCTGTTTTTAAGTTGAAAAATCCAGTTTTATACGTTTTAATAAAATATAAAACTACCGATTGGCGAAAATAAATGAAAGGTGACCTTGAACAAGTATAACCTACCATTACAGCATTTCCTATAACTATTTTTTTCCATATTTAGTTCGTAAATCAGGTTTTTTATATACCAAGCCCATAAGAAGTAAGAAACAACAGGGAAAAGAACTTCAAGGAAGGTCAACTTAAAATATGACTTCCTTTAATGTCACCATATCACAGCGATATTAGATTTTATGTAGGTACCCATAACCACTTCATTTCTATAAATAATACAGAGTCGAGAATAAAATGAAAATAGACTTTTTTTTTCATTATTCCTCCGATAAAATTATCTGGCGTTGGGAAAAATCAGACCTTAAAGAAAACTGCTGTAGGAACGTTCGTAGAGCTTTGGTGCTATAGCCAAAAATGCTTGGGTGGACTTCCCCGATTTAGGTGACAAACTTTTTTTCGTTGGCCGGCCATTTTGGATTTTGGGCCCAAAATGACTGATCTCTTTTCCTGCGGACCACGTCGCAGGCAGAAGCTAGTATGCAATAATTATAAGCTCCTGAGTAGAAGTACCTGGTTACGTCGATTTATATTTCCAATTTTTTTAATAGTGATCGCAGTTCTCCACCACATCTTTCAATTCTGAACTGTTTATCACTAACTACCTATAAGTATAGGTATGTAAATACATGTAGATCATAATCCTTAGGACGGTTTTAATGAAACAATAAATATATTCTATTCTATACATATTAAGCACTCCACGTCCAATACTTACTTCAACCCACATACCTAATTATTTTACATAGAAGCCTATCAATGTAATAATATTAGTAGTCAGATCAGTCTACCACTAAATTGACCAACGATAGCCATTGTGTACAGGAGCAACCCCACATGCTTACATACATACTTAACAGGAATATTCTAAACTTGTACTCGTAGATAAGGATCTATGTAGACCTGTTCCGTGATGTAGACCACGTGTGAAATAGATGCATGTGTCGTTATTGCTCCGCCATCAAATTAGAATTCAATTGAAAATAAGATCCTGTTTGTCTCTAAATTTATTTATTCGTTCATTTATAATATCACGCCATCTTTCCTCAATGGTATTGATGGCAAAAGTTTATATGATATGTTTGGCCCAAAATTGAGCTACGCAAACTGCACTCAGTGACGCTGTCATACGCTCATCAAGAGCACAGGTAAAAGGGCATGTGGCGCAAGATGGGAGGTGCGCCATTGTGTGGGGAGATGCAGCATATACGCACTTGAGATCAGAGCCGTCCATGAACCCCCATCTGTGGAGACTGTCTTTTCTCCGGCTTGTTTTTTTGTTATTCTCAGGGCCAAACAGACTACTGATAAAGCCAGCCTTGTGTGTAGGTAATCTTGATTAACTTTGAAGGGTTATCTGCGGATAAAACCGAAATTCAATCCAAATTATCTCATAAGACGCATTGTGACCTCTTATGTTTTCAAGAAACCCATCGAGAGTCCACCCAAAGCAGGCCTCACACTCCTGGACTTGAACCATTCCTTCCCATATTTAGACAATTATGTTCTGAGTCTTATGTAATTCCCTAGCAATTGAGGCAATTGCCAACAAGACCCAAATCCAGACCCCGGGCTGCTAGTGAGAATTTGCTGATGGAAGACCTAATAAGCCCATTCCCCGACCCCCGCATAGCACTCAGGACCTCACGCTCAGCTGTCACGACTATTACAATTACAATCTACCCATTCTTCTGAATACAACCTAAGTAGGCATATTATTTTGAACATAAAAAGCAGCTAGCAATGTGAAGTTGCGATTTCTTAGATTTCGAGAAAGTACCTACTATTTTTTAAAAAGTAAAAACTTTGGTCGACTTTTGAAAAGCCTTCCATAAACACCAGTTAAACATGACTGGAATATTAACTATTCTGCCTACAACCAAGTATCCGTTCGTGCCTATTTACCAGAGAGCCACCTGTCCCTTTCATACTGAACTACCTGCGATAGTACTCGGCGTACACCCTAGGTACTAAATATTCTCAGTGACTCAACGATACTCAACAGACAACATTTACAAACGCGCGTTGTTTCTATGGCAGCACTGGATGACTCGTCGTAAGTACGTCGAACATACATTGGATGGCGCTACGTGGGATGCATATCGATTGGACTAGCTGTCGGCTGTGTCATGAATAAACGAACGAAGGAAAATGTTTAAATAGTAATTGTATTATCAGTTATTTTTATCTACATCTACATAATTTAAACTGATAGGTGATCTGTTTATTTTTAGCTTTGTTCAGCTCAAATACAGACATGAACTTCAAATCAATACGAACAAAAATGGTAAGTATATCTTTTCGTCACGGATTGGTTCTGCTCACTGGTGATTAGTTCCAGTGGTACCACCCATTATACGTCTTTGGTTCAACTCTTCATTGTATGCTATGAAAATAACTCCATCTATGTTGTGATTTATATTTTCATGTATACCTATAAGTGGCCTCTTGGTCTAGGGGTATGATTCCTGCTTTGGGTGCAGGAGGTCCCGGGTTCAAATCCCGGAGGGGCCCTGTTTTGCACCTAACATTTACGTCTCTTAAATTTTTTATCTTTTAAGTGTTCAGGAAAAAAATTAATTTAATACCATTGAAATGGAAAATCCAGATTTATTTCATACTTCTTTTATAAAGTATTTTAACATTGTCGTTAAATAACAACGAATGACTAAAAATAATATAAAAATATATTTTAAAAAAATAAACAAATATATTTATTCTTCAAGCATTCAATCAGCTCGAAAATAAAAATTTAAAAACCAAATTTTTAAAAAGTGACATCTGTTGGCATAGCTTCATATCACTTCCTTCTACTACTGAATAAAGTCTAAAAGCGACATCTATTGGTATTGCTGCGAGACTTTTTTGTAAGCCAAAATATTTAATGTAGATGTCAGTGAAATCGTTAAACAGCTGTTTTTATGATGATGTTTTGCTTTTCAATTGCTACCAACTTCATGTCACGCCAACCAGCCAACATCAGCCAGTGAGAATTCGTGTTCGATTTCGTGAGTTGTGTTAGTACGTCGATTTAATTTGGAGTACAACTATTTTGTTAGTAATTTTTATTGACCAGTGCAAACGATATTGTTTTTCTTCCCGTTATATTGTGTGATTATTGTACTACACCCTGATCTAAAAATAGTGCTAAAGAAAATATTGTGCGTTTGACGGACTCCTTTCACAAAGGATAAACGGGAGACTTCGTGTTTTACCCGTGCGCATTTCACCAAAACGACAACTACACATTGCGGAACGTAAGTAGAATTATTGAGATGGTATTTATTGCTGGTCTAATAATATTTTTCTAGCACATTTATGATAAATATAACCAACCAGTAGTCGAGTTTTTTCCATATTGATTTGTTTTCCGATCTATCATTTTGATGCTAATATTAGTGATCCAGGTGGCAGTACAATAACGTTAAAATGCACGCTGAAAATTATGAAACGGCTGAATTTGTACCTACACCATGTTAGCCATGAAAAGTATCGATTTATTTATTTTTCAAATGCGCGTGTAGACATTAGACGTAGACAGCTGAGTTGACAACTGCTGTGGGCATTTCTTGCGGAGTTTTTATATTAGCTTCTTAAGTTTCATTTGTAGTGAAGAACCTCGGAGTAATTGTTTAAAATAACACATGTTAAATTAATACTTTACTTTCATAATAACTTTTTCAGCAAAATAACATGAACAAAAATATTAAGTAGGCTTACCAGACCATACACATAAATAAACCTAGCTCAAGCTGATACACACTTATACAGGTATTTGGTAAATTTTACAACTGTAGCTTGTAATTCAGATACACTTTATTATTGTTATCATTTTCCTCAACATACTGATGTAGAACTTAATCTTTTTGTGAACATTTATTGCCATTCTGTGATGAATGAATGATATGATGGCAAATAAACATACATATATGAAATCATAGATTCATGCATGACAGTAGGTGTTACAAAAAAATAATCTTAATAACAATAAGTAGTCGTACACAAATTGTATCGTACACAAATCACATAGAGCAGTCATTCACATTCACACCAACAGGTAGAATATAATATTTGTCCAAGCAACCTGCTTTGAGAACAATCTTTTTTTAAAATTATTTTATTGCAGTTTGTAGTTCATAGCATACCAAAACAAAATAATACCTTCACAACATTGTTAGTGTTAAGTACACTCAATAAAAATAATGAAGATGACTTTATTGTTATTCATTTTATTTTATTAGTACCTACACCAACAGCAGTACATACAAACCTATTATTAGAACCTATTACAAGTATACAAAGCATTCACCATGAAGTATAGAGGTTGTTGTTGATAAAAGGTTGTTTTAGAGTAGTACAAATTCTATCCTTAAATTATTTTTATATAAACAGGGACAGAGCATTCTTTTGTTGATCTATATTTAGGTACTAAAATGTCAAGAATATTAAGGAAAGACAGGCAGAGTTAGCTATGTTATCGAGAAAAGAATGCTCTAGTTCTGGTTCACCACATTTCACATCTAAGTACATATATTCTTGCAGTATTATTCTCAAGTATTTTCTATTCTGTTTGACTTTCCTTGCAACAAATGATAGGAAAAAATAATATTGATTTATCTATGGTCTGACTGATTATTGCAGGGTGTTTTGTAGAATCTGGCTAAAGTCAATATTGTTAGTCACCCCTCAGAAATATTCTATTAACATTTTTTAGTATTATTATTACATATATTTGATTGAAGCTCTACCAACAATGGTTATGTACACACACATACATAAACTCACACCTTTCATCAGCAGAGTAGGTATGGTAAGGTTGTTAGTCTGTTAAGTTCTTGCCCGTGGTTGTCAAATGAAGCAAGACAGTGTTTACAGAACCGAAATCGCGACATGACACAAGGTACTGTCACCAATGAAAAGTCAATTAGGTAACAATTCAGTTTTTATATCATAATTTACTCACACCACTACAACATTTAACTAAGTAACTGAGTAGTCAAATAAAAGCCCTCTTCCTCTCTCCTACTTTTGCTGTGCCCAGCAGGGTCCACAATGATCATATTCTGTAAAACCTACCACCTAAGCTCACATGTGGAAGCAATAAATATTGAGAATTTAAAAAACTTGAACAGATGTAAAATAAAAAGAACACTATGAAGTAAGTAATTAGGTAAGTACTCATGAAATTTGAAAAAATATACCTAGTATCAAAACTTTTATGGCAATTTAGATAATATACAAAAGCAACAGTTTCAATTGACTTTCTTTGCATATTAAACTAGTATTTAAACACTTACAGATTATCACTCAGAGATAGACAAATTTCACTGATGTGTCAGCACAAAAGTAGGTCAGTGATTCATCTGAAAAATTAAGTAGAAAATAAAAAATTACATAATTTTGTGTAATCAGATACTTATTAGTAATTTTGCACATACAAGTAAGTAGGTAAGTGTTACAACTTCCAGTTGCCTGAGCTTAGCCAATTTGTTGACTCATTTTTACAATGGTGTTTGTTACAATTAGGGCTACTATACTTTTTGTCAATTTTCAATATCGGTATTGAAATATCCAATAACCTGAAACCCGGTGTTGGTGTTTTTATTTTATTTTCAGTAGAAACTACAGTAACACAATTTCGTTTTATTGCATATTATATTTCCCACCAATTTTTTATCTGTGGTAAATTTTAAAAACTGCTTAGAGTGCTTATTTTAATTTATGTTGTAGTTTATTTTGAGTTACTTACATTTTACTACTACTTGTGCAGGTAAACAATGGTATTAAAAATTTCGGTGTTTTTCGAGCACCACGTAGTTTGCACAGGGTCTTTCGAAATTGCAATCTTAGTTTTACATTATTGGTATCTATCTTATCAACATCTCTTAAAAAATCAGTTCAGTGCAATTTTTGTCTACTGTTAGTCACCCCTCAGAAATATTCTACTGTTATTTTAAAAAAATGAGTTTATATTCTTTTTAAAACGGTATTTTATCATTTTGTGGTGAAACTTATTAGTTATTTAATTTTTTTTTAACAATTTTGGCTAAAAATAGTCTAATACCGGGATCCCGGCATTGGAAATTTTCTATGCGGTATTAATACCGGTATTGAAAAAATCCGGTATTCGAAACCTCTAGTTACTTTTTTGGGATTTTGTTTCACTGGTTTAGGCTCTTCGTTTTAATGAATCAATCAGAGCATCTCCCTTCTAATGGATAGATCTATAAATACCTAGTATGAATGATGTTGACGGCGAAGCGTATTTGCGTGTAGTCTCGAAAGGCTTTAAAACTGCCCAATTGACATTGATGGCCGATGGGGCTTCCACCACCATTCAGACCATTATTTCAGGAAGATTTCTCTTCTTTCCCCACCAAAGCCAAGCTGGGGCTGGTCGCTAGTTTTAAATAAATGAGTGATATCAAACAGGTTTAGGACATAAATCAAATGGGGCCTTCATTTGATTGATATTTAAAAGACTATCGTTTCATTTTTTTACAAGAGAGGCCACACAAAGAACGACACAATATCCGCGCCCTTCCGCCTGCAATCACATTCGCTCAGCAAAACTAATATCCGTCATTACGTAGCGTAGCTAGGTAGCTCTTTGTTTCTGACATAAGTGCCAAGCCACTTACATTATTATGTGTTCACTTCAAATAAGCGTTGACATTACAATCTTTTTTGCGATCTACGTCGCTGCTTGCCACACCTAGTCTCACGTTTACCTATTAGCAGAACATTCACCTTCATAATATTCTTAGACTACGGTCTACATGTGCACTCCTGTGGATCTGTGACGCATGCAAATCGGCCATTTGGATTTGATTTTTTAATCTCAAACCTAGATTCAATTGTGAGGAGTTTAACGATACATTTGCATTGCAAGGCAAGGAGAGAAGTATACTAGGTCAGTATGCGCTTCCGTGTCGAAGAGTCGTCGGCGCGGGCGCAGAAATGTGTACCACTTGCCAAACGACTAGCTACTTAAATACTCTTTTAAATTTATACTACAGGCCTATTTGCATGATGCTGATATTAAAACAAACGATTACGGAGCTAGCCAAACCCTAATCAATCCAAGCGCGTAAAAATTAAGATTATTGACCGATAAAGTAAGTATGTACAATAATTGTAGTTCTAAGTTCTATCACAAGGTTGATTTTTTTAATAGTTGTATACTTTTTATTGATGTGTTCATGAATTGTTTACTCGCACATGCTGATATTAGCACGCACTGTGTAATCTTGACCCAAATGATGGAACTAATTCGTGTTAATTCACTAATTCAGTTAGCCGCGCATCATCACGTTGTTATTGTCAGCAGGGTCGGATGTGCGATGTATTCATTGTAACTGCTGACCCTAAGACACTTCTTGACGTATGTGTCATCTTTGCACTTGTTTATTTGTAACTAATACAAAGTAATGTTTTGTGTACATCTAGTAAATGACAAGTTATCTACTACCGTTGTCATTCAATGCCAAATTGTTTGAATTTTTGCCGTCACGGCCAAGGCTAAGCACCCATCTCATTTCGATTTTATACCAAAGCCAATCGAATCTGCCAAAAGTGAATCCTTAGCTATAGTTCAATCTCAATCACAGATTCTACAGTACCGTTTCTAAGTTCGCAGTAGCCCTGACGCAATCGAGTTGCGCAAGCGCAGCCGCAACGTCGCCACGAATATATACATTTGTTTGTACTTAGGTACTTAGTCTTTTTTCGTCCTTTCTAGATCATGATGATCTCTTATGAGCATGAGCTGATTGCAACATTATGTGAAACATTTGATTGTTTTTTTTCAGAACTCATTTTGTCTATTCTTCCGTCGACAAAACCCGTTTCTGTGGTGATTATGCTACGCGTGATGAAGGTATTGATGTCGTAGCCGTCTACGAGCGATATGACCACAAGCATGTTGAAAATAGTTACTAATAAAGCTTAGGGTACTAACCATTCCCCCCCCAGTGGGTTCCCGCATTGTCGAGGCGGGGGGGCTCAGTAGCCGTGGCTGGGCGGGCCACGGTGAAGCTAAGAGGGACCCAGGCAGGGGCCGCTCGTCCGGGCTGTGCGGTTTAGCCCGACGTAGCGGCCCACAGGTAGGTTGCGGTGCCTGCGACATCGCGACCTACCTGAGGCGGGCGGCGATGTCCCCCGTGAGGGAGACATTGCGGCTGAGGATAGAGGCCGCGGCGGGAGGGGCTCTCCCTTCCTTCCGCGGCCTTGACGGGGCCGCCACCGTTAGATGGCGGACGCGGCGGGGCCGCAGGGGAAGAGGAGTGTTCGGTGTTTCGTTGCCGCTCTCCCTATCCTCTGCGGCCGTAGCTCCCCCAACGCGGGGGGCTTGCGGGGCCCGCCTTTTAGGCGGGCGTGGAGGCCAGCAGGCAACGGGAGCGGGGGCTCCGTTGCCTGTTTTGCACAGGCCTCCATCTTGTGGGACGGGAATGGCCAGGTGTTCCCGGCCATTCCCGTAGCCCCCCAACCTGGGGGGCATGCGGGGCCCGCCATACCATCTTGGCGGGCGTGCGCCGGGAGGGCCGTGGAAGTATTGATTTCCCATAGCCCTCCCATTACGGCGTTTGCAGGAACACCGCTGAGTTTTAGTGGGTATACTGTCGTTCCGACAGGGAGTCCCACATACCCCGTCTCGGTCCCCCGCGAGACGGGGATGCATAAAGCATTTCTCAGCGAGAAAAAAAAAAAAAAAAAAAAGGGTACTAACCATTACTTCCATTTATTTACCCAAATATATTTTATACTATAAGTATATGACTGAAAATACCGCATAGGTAAAAACGGATAACGAAACGGACGGACGGACGGACGGATTTTAAAAACGTTAATGTCGTAATACTGTGACATTTCAAACAAGGCCCAACTATTCACTTTTAAGTGCAAGTACAATGTATTCGCCGCACAGGAAAGTTAAATCTAACAAGGTCGACTGACGACTGAGACCAAGTTGTGAACTGCAAAATCACACTAAAGATTACCATTGTTAGAAACGTCTGGGTATATTGAACTTTACAGATCTAGATTCAATTGTGAAATATCGCTTCTAACTAAAGCATTTCAGCTTATTTCATCTCGTGATCATCCATTTACTTAACATTTCAGATGTTTATTCTTTATATAGAACCACTTAGTCACGTATACGAAGGTAGGTAAAATAATAAGTATTCTTAGTTTAAAATTATATAAATGATTTAATATTTTAATTGATTTAACCGCACTTGTCTTTCCGCGTTGTAAATGTCAATAGGGAAAATTAGTTCTGTCAGGCTGTAGTGCCTATAATAACCACTTTAACCACACAAATAATTTATTATTGTGATTTATCATTTCTAGAAAGATATGCTGAAGTACTCATTAAATAGGCTCGAATGTCAGATTATCATTATGAAAATAGGAAAAC
The DNA here is from genome assembly GCA_945859715.1 of Apamea sordens. Classification (NCBI taxonomy): domain Eukaryota; kingdom Metazoa; phylum Arthropoda; class Insecta; order Lepidoptera; family Noctuidae; genus Apamea; species Apamea sordens. Next base: position 15,060,230 of record OX243986.1, read on the forward strand.
TCCATAGGGATTTCTTGTTTTATCGCAAAATATCAACTTGTGTTATATCATTGCCCATACGAGCTGTGACGTTACAGGTAGTAATTGCATGTGCATAAATATTTGCTCAGTTGTCGTTCCCACGTCCTACTATGTGCAACCAACCCTCCATACATTTTGTCTACACATGTGCTGCTGTTAATTGCTTCGCTTATTAGCTACCACGTCTGTAGCTACTTCAAAGCAAAGGCAATCTCTATACCTTCAAAATTGTCGATATGTTTCATCTTTCCCGGAACTGTATACTTATGTTATTTATTTTATTCTCTTCGGGAAACTTACAGCTAATAAAAACAATGCATATGCATTTGAAAGCCATTTACAAATTTCCACTGATAAACACTTGAAACAAAAAAGACAACGAAAAAGGTCGGTACACAATACCTATAACTTACATAAATTAGGAAACAAAACACAAACAACTCTGTAATGTATGTAGACTCAGTTTATAATCTCAGGCTATACAGAAAGTGCACTCAATTACCTTCAATAAGATAAACGTTTGCAAGTGTTAACGAAGATAAAATACACTTGAGTGATTTATTTCAATGACTGTCCACGGCATTATGCTGCTTCTATACAGTTTTGAAGGCACACTAATCATGTGATCTTTATTTAGACTACAGATACACATTTTCAAGAGTTATGCAACGTATTTTTCATATTTTTCTTGACGTTTGTCGATTGTCATTGCGAATGAAAGCGTTCATATCTAGAAGTAACACGAGAACTGCACTATTATCATTAGAAACGGGGAACTAGACTTGCCATTTATATGAACAGTTGCAAACACAATAGGTGGAACAAGGACAGGCACCGGTACTTGCTACTATCAGACGTTTGCTTTACCTTCATTGTCCTCTAACACACCATTGTTCTACATGATACCTACAGACGTCAACAACATAAAAATCAATAAACCGTAATCTTGGGACATACATTAGTAATCACTGAAGGTCGATCGACAGTAGGCATATACGGGCGGGCGTACGTTTCATAAAAAACTGATTTCTTTGCAAAAGAAACCTACTCCACATTGATGAAATGGCTTTTTATTATTAACACACAGCCAGTTATAGTAAAAATACAAAGGCAATTACAATTTCAACTTTCGATAAGGTACCCATAATCTGGTACATTATATGACTTGTTTGTTGGAAGCTGCGCCGTAACCTACGTCATACTTATAACCACTTCATAATACTTAATTATGAATAGAGCGATTAATAATCACGATGGTTCTTCCGCGAAGTATTTGATTGAACGAATTTAATATTATTTGAATACTTCATAAAATGTAGGTATCTTGCGGTTTCACTTGAATTTATATTACTTAAGGATTATGAGTCAAGTTCGGAATTAGGCATCCTATTTGCACTTGTCATGACGTAGTCATGTCCCATAATAAACAACCAAACCAAATGCAGTTCACGGAATATAGTCAAGTTAATAGTACATTTGTTTGGATTAAAATCAACCAAGTAGTAGGCCAACTCCATGTAAGGCATACCGCATACATCATGTGTACATGGCAGACATCACAACAAAGGTTTGTGACAGCCTGGCTACACTACTTTACTTCAAACTGCTTATATTTTGGTATATAATTTAATATAATGTAGCGGTATCTACAACGCCACATGCGAACAACGCGTCATACTGACGTCACGCAAATCCTGCATCTCGCAAGCAGAGTTTACCGCACAATTAGCATTATAGATACAATTTCCCAACATCAATCGTTAGGCAATTGCCCGCCAGACACAACACCCGTCTGGTCGGAGGATCCTCCCTTTTCTATGGAGGATGAGTGAACTTTACACCCTGTTCCTCATACCTCTAAAATAAATACCCTGCTACACGTGATGCGCATAAAATTACAAAGGTTAATATCGACCTCGTCCTAAAAAAAGAAATGGTTGGATAGCCACGTCTTGTTGGACAAATTAATACAGCTGGTCACAACGTTGTGGCTTAGCCTGTCACAAGCTGACAAGGTCCCACTTGCTTTTAAGTTTTGGAAAGCTTGCAAAGAAAATGACAAATAAAATGTTCTTTCATGTATGCCATTTAGGATCATATTCACGTATACATTTATTCATTATGTACACACGGCTACACATCAAGCTATACGAAACCAGTTTGTCTTGGCCTCACTTTGTATGTTATTTTCTCACAATGAACGGTCAGCCAATACTGGTTTTGCATAGCTTGATGTGTAGCCGTGTGTACATGCGTAAAGGGTCTTATAAGAAACGTCTATAATGTCCTCTTACCGAATACCTAATTAAAGCCAAATAAATAGTCGTAATAAATATCGATTGAGAACAAAATAAAATTATGAGTCGCAGTTGTCGATAAAATCCTATAATTGAATTAGGTACAAGTCTTACCAATTTATTTAGTATACATAGTTAGGTAGGTGGATAATAATGTAATTTGCATATTATATGGATTCATTTCATTTCACCTTGCAGCTATTAAGTTGACCTTGTGCATTGAATTACTTACTGTGAACTTATTTCAATTGTGATCTTGATTCATATTCTCAACTCAATATTATTGTTTCTATTGGTGGTTTTGATTCAACCGATAGTGTCAATGTCAACCAATATTACTGCACAAGTTAATAAAGCTTCACCCACACTTAAAAGTCATGCCCGTGAATGGTCTAACTAACGTAATGTACGTTCATAAACACATAAAAATCGCAAGCTTCATAATAAAATTAAGTGAAACGACCACGATACTGCCGTCAGATTTGTGGAGGGTGGGTGAGTAACATGACGACCTTGCAAGGTCGATGGCGCTGTTATGCCCTACGCGAGGGCGAACGCAACGCATCGGCAACACCACAGCCACACCCTCAGGGCCGCATTCAACAACAACCACTTCATAAGTTTTAGGTGAAACTTCTGAAAGCATAAGGTTGCTGCAATAGCCATACATTAAGAATTGGATACCAGCCAAGTACGGCAGCATTATTGCTCACTTTACCTGAACAGTTCTATAGACTGCTTGCTACTATTTCATGAACAACATAAATGACGTAAACGTATGTAAGTAAATATCATAACAAAGAGTAAAACACCAGGAATCGATAAAAGCTACATTATACTTCTCGTTTCATTTAAATTATTTAGAAAATAAATAGGAAAATAATTGCAACACACTATTTTATAGGTTGAAATACGAGAACGGTCTACTGTACGGGTATGTCGATGTATATTTGGCAAATTGTTGGCCTTGCAGGTTTTTAGCTTATCGATTTCCGTGTGCCAATAACACCAAATCAACGATAAAAAACCGGCCAAGTGCGAGTCGGACTCGCGCACGAAGTTTTCCGTACCATTATCTATAAAAAAAACTTGAGAACAAGTTTCAAAACAAGTTCAAGTTTCAAGTTTTTTTTTTCTATTTTTGTGTGAAAACCTTAATGCGGTTCACAGAATACATCTACTTGCCAAGTTTCAACAGTATAGCTTTTATAGTTTCGGAAAAAAGTGGCTGTGACATACGGACGGACAGACAGACAGACATGACGAATCTATAAGGGTTCCGTTTTTTGCCATTTGGCAACGGAACCCTAAAAATGATAAGGAACAGGGTCTTTCTAATTAATTTGAATTAATGTTGTATTTTTCTGTTTTTCCTATGGAACACTTGAATATAGGATAGTGGCTACATTAATGCCCATTATGGTATGACTTGATTACGTACCTATACCTAGTATAGTATAGTATTTTTAGACATTTATAGTTATAACCAGGAGCGAGAACCAGCAAGAGGCTTAACTATAGAGATGCCCAATGAATCCCCTTATCCTTATAAATCTTATGGAGGCTATATTAATTATGTACCTATACTTTGTCGAAGATCTAATGTAGCTTTACATTACGAAATTGCAACAGATACTTTTTAGAAAACAGAAAAACATTTCGACCAGTTCATGTCTCAGGCATTTGCCAAGAAAGTTTATGGCACAAGCTCCCAAACTATTGAAATCAACCCTAGCAGTAAGTACATACGGCACAGCTGCGCATTGCGACGATATGGCGAGGTCATTCTCACAAACGGCACTGATAAACGTTCAGAGTTCAGACTCCACTGGCCTCAAATGGACTGCTAAATTATTAATGTGTAATTGCCCTTTGAACTACATTATAATATTATTAAGAAACCACATGTTTTTTAATACTTTTTATCTTCTATAACTCTTGCCTTGGTATTTTTTGGGATCGTAGCTGCGTGGTAATTGCGTAACAGCATCAGTATCATTGGCTTTTCATTTTGACAGTTTAACAACGTTTATTACGTTATTTACATTGTTGAGCAGACAAATTTTTCGAACATAAAGCAATGGTTTAGCAATATCCTACAAAGTGATTCAGATAAAGATTTATAGTGTATTACGCAATTAGGGTGCTGGAGAGACAAATCGCAGCGCAGCACAATGAATTGCGCATCACACTTGCACTGCCTTCCAATTTCAAAACTTTTTGGAGCATCAAAGATTTCTTCCCCAAGCCCTTCATTGTACTGTCGCACACATAATTATATTGGAAGAAATATATTCTCTATGACACTCTACACCAGAGTCTAGTCATCCTTCGTTTGACTCGACCTTATCCATTTATTTTAAAACGATACTACAGAGCGTATTGAATCTTATTGGTAGGAGGCAAGAACCATTTTTGAAAGCAGTCCATAGTTTCCTATTGTTCGATGTAGAAAGTGCACCACGAACTGGGATCACGACGAGCATTCTAATTGCGGTTATTCTACGAAAGGACCACTTGGAGCTGAATTTTTTGGATGTTAACTCGTGCTTCCATTGAACCTTTTGTTTTTTTCCTTCGGTCCTAATTTCCTAAACGTGCAGGTGGAGTATATTTTTTGTTGGAATTTAAAATGTTGCCGACTTTCAATAACTAGCGGTTTTTACTATAAAGCTATATATATTTCAGCCAGGTAACCCAGCATAAGTTTCTGAAATGGAGAAGATTGCACTACATTCTGTTTTATAATTAGAATAACCTTATAGCTCACACTAACGCACGGTTAACTCTTACTAATTAGGACGTGGGACGGAAAACAGGCATCGTGTTCTGTTTTTAAGCCAGCGTGACACAGAAAACTCAGATTTTTCTGCACAGCCATTGGTATCTACCTACTGGTAATGTGCAAACTCATTCTTTATTCAGATTATTCGTGACAATCGGTCACCATTAGGGTCGTCATCAAATAACAATGGCCACAAAATTACATGCAATTTTGTCCGTTCTCAGAAAATTTGTGTTTGTTACGTAAGAATCACTTTCCCCTGAATATAAAAGCAGACCCCGCAGTTTCTAATCGATTTCATGCTTTTTAACTTGTTAATTAACTACCAAACGCTCATATTACAAAACAAGGCAGATTTTCAATCAGTGTTATAGTAGTTACGTTTTTATTGGCATTATTTAATGAGGTCATTAATGATAATAAATATCCATGTTAATTAAGCTAAGTAATGTGAACTTATTACGCCATGGCGATTCTACTCACAAGTCATTGCGTCACTTCATCATTGAAACGGTTAATGTAGGGAGTATTTTCTACAGTAAGTCAGCTCGTTACATAGTTAAGTAGGTAACGTTCGTAACACATCACACTGGCCGTACTATTGTTTTGCATTTAGAAACTTTTTAAAAGTAGCATTGAACTTATTATAGCAACAAGAATACAATACATTTTGTTTAGGTCCTTGAAATTGATGAAAATGATCAGAAAAACATGCAGTATCAAATATTCCGTGTCTCACACATAGGTAGCATTGAATGCAATTTAGTGTTATGAGATGAAACACTGAAAGTGGAGAGACTATTCGTAGCACAATAAATTGCGCATCACACTTGCACTGTCTTTCAATTTCAAAGCTTTTTGAAGCGTCATACAAAGATCTCTTCCCCAAGTCCTTCTTTGTACAGTTGCACACACCATAAGTAGTATTGGAAAAAAACGACTTTTATCATTTTATGTGTATATTCAGACGTTTTCGGTTGTCTGTATTCTGTCTATTATAATATTATAATTGCCCAATTCATGAAAGGAAAAAATAAAGTACCGTTTCCTCTTCTCTTCGTGTCAATGGACCGCATTTTTTACGACAAAAATGTATCTTGTGTACCTGCAATGTAACGACTCGTTTACCTCATTTAAATACCTCTCCTATACAATAGACTAAACTCGAAAGCAAACATTTATTCTCTGAACTATACAAATTGTAAGAGAATCCTCAAGGAGGCTCTCCAAAGCATGTCTTACGAAGAAACAGAGAATTTACTGTGTTAAAGTAAATATAAGTATACAAATATTTATCAAATTTAGAAACTAGGAGTTATGCTACTTAACATATAATTATTTTTCTATTGTCAACTTTTGATTATTTATTAATTTTTAAAGACTATTTTAGCTCTTTTCGCCTGAAACACAGGATTACCTAGTTCAGACACGTAAGTCTTAGAAATATAATTTAAATTTAAGCAAAACTGTACAAATTTTTATGCCTTATAATTTTTTGAATAAATATATTATTATTATTTATTAAATCCTGAAGGGTGCCGAATACATATTTTGTTTACCTAGGTCTACATAATTATATAATCAGCCTATATTGTTCCCACTGCTGGGACATAGGCTTCATAACGGTGAAGGAAAACATCGTGAGGAAACCGACATGTCCTAGAACCAAAAATTCGAAGACATGTGACATCTACCAACCCACACTGGGCCCGCGTGGTAGATTATAGCCCACTCCCTCTCGAAGAGAGGAAGTCTACATGGTCATTAGACTCATTGTCATTAGATATTTTCTAATATTAAATATATTATCGAATGAAATAACTTATAACATTCGCATGAAGGTCAAACTGTTACGGAATGGTTTTGGAACCTATTTGTATGATTAAAAACTTAATAAATGAAAGTCCTAGTCATTGGCATAATGGCACTACGCCTACCTCCTGCGCAGGTAATGGAATAGGGCTAGTAAAAAAGTTGATGAAAGCTCCAATAGTTGCCATGGTCGCGGCAAAAATGATTGGAATAAGAATTTTTAGTCTTGAAATGTTTTAGTTTTAAACTACATAGAATTCTCAAAAATATGGTCTTCTACTAGGTACTAAAAAGTAAAAAGCATCTTAAAACTGATTTGTACCTATAGCAGTTTTTAGCATTCTTTGTTATTTCAGTGGGTTTATTGACCAGACTGTCACCTTGAAATATACAACTGCAAAGATTGCATCCTACCAACCTATAGGTATACCGATTCAGTTTAGATTTGCTACAGATGTAGAAGTAGGTATGTAAAACAAACATTTAGCATATTGCGCAACAGAAGATGAATCAGTGCGGGCGAGGCAGGAGGCGTGCGCGACGTTGACCCATCAGCCGGTCGCTCACCTCAACACGATCTGTCCTTTGCCACATCTAGGACATCTCCAATAGGGCCCGCTTGTTAATGAAAATATCCAGAACCTTTGTACACGGCTCTGTTTCTTTACGGTACGGCGTGTTAGTAATCCATACAACACTGACGATCGTGCCTACGCACCGCGAATAAACCGTAGTTTTTCATGGTAAGAAAAACGTGTGTTCAAACGGCCTATTCTACTCTCTGCTGCAGAAAAAATTTGACAGAGACTCTAAAATAAATAGTGAGTTTATTACTACTACTATCTACAGATAGTTCGTGGTTACTGCTATATGTTTGGGAGCCAGAATAAACAACGTGAAATACGTGAATGAGCTAACTTAAAATCGGCATGAGTCATTTATTTATTATTTCATCACTATCGTAAACAGTTGAACACATCTTAATTCAGTCTATGAAGACTGTTGCTTGTGTCTTTGTCTTTGTAATGTGCTAACATAAGTCTGCATATTTACTTACTAAAAGTGCCTATACATGGCTATTATAATTTAGCATGGCCGCCATCCATATGCTACATTTTTAGCTTGTTTTTATTTACAAAAGCTCTCTTGCCTTCACATAAGATTTGTTTAGCAAATTGTTGACGTATAGTTTAGTTTTCGTCTTCCTCACCTTGCCGCCTGTGTATAAAAGTTATTTTTAAAAGTTCACGGTCAGAATACCTGCATCCGGAAAACACGCTTAGTTTTATTCAATCATTCGAAGTGCTTTGCATACTGTTTCTTTGAGTCAACCTTTAAAAATGAGTTGAAACTCCTAAATGATGCTGTGGAAGGCAGACTATCTAAACATGTAACCTTAAAAAAAATTATCACCTACTACATGACGTTGAATCATCTTCCATTGCCTCGTCGTCATCCCAGATAAGTTTTATAAAAACCGGATTTATAATATTATAAATTGAATGCAATTATCGTTTGATGTGACTGAACCGGTCGTAAAGACCAACATTCCTGAGACAAACGCTTCAGATCTATCAACACACGTAGATTGCACCTTGCAATCTATTTCAATGTCATAAAACCTTTTAAAAGAGTTTATGGCAAGATGAAGAGTGATAGTGGGTGGTTATTGCCATAAACCTCATCTCTATGTTATATGTGGGGCAGGGAAAGTGGTGGTTCTATCCGCTGCATGATTATTATAATAATTGATCATGATAAGCGAGTCGACCGCCTTCTGTGTCATTAGACGAAACTATATTTAGGCCTGCAAATTAGGCAGAATTAGGAATTTAGAAAGCTTTATTTGCTTCATAAAATTAAATTGATGTGGCAACATTTAAGGCTTACATATTTTGATTAATCTTCATATATAAATGATTTTGTACTGCGTTAACACGCTTATTGTTTTCAATAAAAAAATAAAACCGTGGAACGGAACATTTAAGTGTTGTATTGGCATGACATTTGATAACCTTTTAAACATGAGCATTTTGGCATTATCATATATTTTATAAACAATACAGATTTAAAAGTACAAGTAACATAAGATAAGGGCGGACGAGCTCTGGTCACCGTCGGCGTTCCAGCTGTATTAGAAATTTAGAACCCAAAGGTTTGGCACGTGACGATGGTAAGAGACCGGACGGCATGTCTTTATTTCCATGGAAGGTGGGTAGGCCTTTAGTGTGGGATGCAACTTGTGTCGATACTCTAGCGCCATCCCATCTTCCAAGGTCGGCGTGCTGCGCTGGTGCTGCTGCTGTGGCTGCGGAAAACCTCAAGCGGCGTAAATATAATAACCTTATTGATAATTATATTTTCGAGCCGTTTGGGGTTGAAACCCTTCGGCCGTGGGGTCCGAGTGCTCATGGTCTTTTTAAGGAAATTTCGAAACGACTGGTTGACACTTCCCATGACCCAACTTGACCCAAGGGCTGGCTTTTACCTTGGCCACAGGCTATGCATTACCATACAACGTGGCAATGCCGCCAGTGTCTTGGGTACAGACGCCAGCACATCAAGCTACTACAATCTGTCAAATTTCTTTAATAGATTTTCAACTTTATCGCTGGCTTTTACCTTGGCCACAGGCTAAGCATTACCATACAACGTGGCAATGCCGCCAGTGTCTTGGGTACAGGCGCCAGCACATCAAGCTACTACAATCTGTCAAATTTCTTTAATAGATTTTCAACTTTATCGCTGAAGCATTAATTGTAGTACCTGAAATAAATGAATTTTAATTTAATTTCAATTAAGTTTCAAGGTTGATTGGAAAAATTTTACAGTTTCAGGTAGCTTAACTTGCTGGCGTCTGTATATTACCAGTCGACAGCGATGCGGATGAATTTTTCGACGCTATATTTTAGTTAATTTAGGTTAGGATATAATTTTGTTATTTCAGTGTTAGCTTGTAAATTGTAATTGTACCAAAAGTGTGTGTGTAATGGTACCAAATAAATTCAGATAAGGACAATTTATAACTGACAAATATTTTGCCTGTCAATAAATACAGTTGGCTTAAACATGAAATGTAAAAAAAATATCTTTGATATTCAATTAGTCATTACATTCTTTAACCTCAGTTAAATTCAAATCTTTCTCTGTTTATTCCACTTTGCCTGTTCTTCCCTGCCGACGAACGTGAGCGACGCAATTTCTGGAAGCATCGAATGTTTTTGGAGTTTAGTCAAATTACTCGAGTCGTGAGTCGTGAACCTCTTTGTGTAAGGCTGCGAAAACAGGTCACAAATCAGAAGAACGCCTATCAACGAGCTACGTTAACGAATATGATATTACTCTAGACCTATTATGGAAAAATAATTAGGGGTGATTCCAGCGTTGCATTAGTAAAGTTACCACTGCGTAGACGTAGCGTTATCGCTGCAGTAGCCAACGCGTAGAGGCTACCGTAACTGACGCGTAGAGGCTGCCGTAGGCAACGCGTAGGCGCTACCGTAGACGTCGCGTAGCCGCTACGCGAAGCACCGTAGCAGCTGCGTTGCGTATACTTTCTATTTCCCAAAAATTTCCATCACGAGTGTACCACGTCGCGCGTAGGTCGGTTTGAAAACATTTCTATGGTTTGAAAGCCTGGTGTACCCGCTGCGTCTAAGCGACGGCAGTGTTTCTACATATATAAACATAAGCCCGTTTACATAGAAACACTATCTATCATAAAATAGCAACATCGTATTGTATTTTCGTTGCATTATTATCTTTGCACGTGAATTGGGAAGTATGATATTAATGATATAGTAATCGAGAAGTGATGTGCTACATTTAAAAGTTTAACGACAAACCTAGTGTAACGTCACACTCGCTGTTTACAGTTATTCGTTTTTGTTTGTACGTTGATAACTATTGAGGCACGCAGCGGGTGTTGTACTGTACATTTAATAACTTACTTACACTGAAATGATAAGTCTTGTAAAAATGTTTGTTTACTTGGCTCATGTTCTGTAGTCTGTTTTTTTTTTATGAGCCCGTAGCATGACCCCTTACTGTGTTTACTTTGATAAATGTATTGTTTAAACATCTACTTATACCTACGTATATCTGCTACCTACTCGTGTTGGCAACTAAGCAAAGAAAACTCACGAACATCGTGTTGGTATGGTGAAGACAAAATGTTTTTACTTTTTACTGCAAATACGTTCTATAATATTAAAATAAAATTTAATGTTTGGGTTTTACTTTACTTATATGAACCTCTAGCTACGCCCCGCGGTTTTACCCGCATAAGTTTCGATCCCGTGGGAATATCGGGATAAAAAGTATCCTATATGTTAATCCTTGTTATAAACCATATGTGTGCCAAATTTCATCCAAATCGATTCAGTAATTATTGCGTGAAAGAGTAACAAACACCCATCCATCCGTAAAAACTTTCACGTGTGTGGCCCAATATGGAACTACTTGAAACTTTGATAACATCGCAAGAGAAAAAGCGTAGGCGGTATTGCATAAGTATGTCGAAAAGCTAAAATAAACTAAAATTGTGTTACCACTGCCACACTTGGAGTCTCCAAACGCTTGATACAAGTGGCACTTGTGTAGATAACTTTGGACCACGAGTCCAGTGTCGAAGTGTTGACTAGCAACTTATCGATTTTCTATGAGTGGCTATGCTGTAATGTAACGTTTATATGTATAGTCATAATAACATATATATTTATATACTTCTAGAATACTATATAGTCGTGTTCTGGTATTATTACAGTCATTTTCAGACGAAATAAACACTGCTAAAGCTTTTATTTAGTTTCACCTGTCCCGATGTTTTTCTGTAATCAAATCTTGCAAATCAAAGGACCCCGCACGAAATGAATGGAAAAAGCCGTTCGGTGAAGGCTGAAATTTTGGTACAATATATCCAGTAACAAGCTGATTGAAAGTTAATATGGGCGCAAAAAAATAATGGCCAGTTTTAGAGATATAGCTATTTTTATGTTCACTAGTGACATGGCCCTGCTTCGCACGGGACTTCTTCATACTCATGTGGCGACATATAAAACATTGAGATATCTATCTGTGCTTAGAAAAGCCGAGCCACTTGTTCTCCCCGCAATTGCGATATTTTTATGTGCTAGATCGTACCTGGGAACCTTTTTTCTGGTTACGGAGATATTAAAGGTCAAAGTTCTAACTTTTTTTCGAAACCGTAACTAGTTTTCAGTGCTATATTTACTTTAGTTTTATTTATTTTATTGTGTTTCGATGAGTTATGGAAAAGTAATAGGATGATGAATTCATAGTTACTTTGCTTAGATCATTTTGAAAGTTTGTTCGTTCCGATATTATTGACGCTGACTGTACCTACTAAATAAAAGCGTGTTACATTGTGATTGCAAAAGAAAAATAATGAAGGTGTAATATGCTAAATGTTCTTTAATGTTCCATCACAATGTAACACGCTTTTATTTAGTAGGTACCTATATAATGGTATTTTTCTTATCAGGTTTAAATTATTTTTCAGCTTTTAGTTCTTTTTATTACCAAGCAATAAAAGCTTGTTTTTAAAAAGATTTGAAATAATGTAGTCTAGGAGCGGCTTCATTTATTATGAGGTCATACTCAAATTCTTAGGGACATCCACTGTCACGCGAAAGCCTTTTTGAAAATATTTTTATTTTATAAAATCATTTTTGCTTGCAGATTTGGAATGCGTACAACGACAGCCATCTATCAAAAGTTGTGAAGGTATTGTTATTCAAATATTTACACCCTACATTATTGTTTACTAACACCATTTTAATATGCATGTGTCATTTTCATACAAAGATTAATTTAGAACTTCGCACAATATAGAGCTAGAATTTCTCATTTCGTAGTCATTGGAATGAATAAATTGTAACTAGTTTTTGATGAAATGTAGAGTGTCGAACAAAATTTTAAATTGAAGCGTGTTTCATCCCTGTTATTGGGGAAATTGTTCCATCAGCTTCCATCCAGTCTGCATTAACGTGTGAGAGCCGTGCAAACAACGCGAGCACTGAGGCATCACGATATACCGTGGAATATGTTTTGTAATCTCACCATTCATACTCGCTACACATGCGCCGAACTTTTTTATTTCAATTCACGTCATTTTCAGTGTGAGTCATTCGTTTTATACCTTAAAAAGTTATAAAACCTTTTTAGTGCTAACTTTAAAACGACAATAAAAATTAAAATTGTTCGCAATTTCACACTATTTACACTTTGTGTTCAATGCTATAATATTTTATATTTTCTATCATGCAAGTTCATGATAAATGAGACTCCCATTGTTCTTAATGTTAAATTGGATTATTACACAAATCCATAAGATTAAAACGACGGACGACGAGACGTATGTTTTTTTTTTTTAAAGTTGCCTCAATCCAAAACATGTAAAGTCTTCGACATAAGTTGGACAACAAGTGAGTCATCATTGAACATGCATGTTTGTCTGGCCGGGACAAAACCGGTCCATAGGTTGTGTAGCGATCGTTCATTGCCACTGCACTCTGCCTCACATGCCGCAGCCTCCTAATTCTCTTTTATCCATCGTACATGCAACTATTTTTATGTTCGATAGACACGTTCCCAATAAATCAATTTAATGGGCAATTAATGCTTTTATTCCATGAAAGTTATTTCTTTAGTCCGAGATTTATTATGCTGCAGTCGAGTACTGGCTGTCGCTATTCCAAGGACTCATAACAGTAGAGCAGTGCTTCATTGTCTTTGCCCTCGAAAAAAGACACGTGTGACAACGAGATATTTGCTTAGCTGTACATTACATCTCTAATATTATTTTATATTTACAACATCTAAGGATTCAAGGACTTTAAAATAAATAAATTGGATATAGGCATAATCCAATCCATCTCATCTGTACCATCTTCGGAGATTATTAAAAAGTTGTGCCATTTAATTATGGTCCTCCACGAATAAGTCTAAGTCATTAACCATTAAAAATACTATAAGCTGATACTGTTTAAGTAAGCCAATGTAAAAGGGTACAATGGGGCTGACATATATTTGATAAACAAAATTAGAATAAAAAAAAAAACATCTCTTACCAAATATCTGTAATGACATTTTGTATACAGACATACTTGGATCTTGAATTACGAGTCTGAGATGGTATTGCGGGATGCAGTAATTAGTCTCACGTATTTATTGCATGTTGTATTGCAATCTCGTGCTCCTAATTCAATAACTAGGTATTTGTTTCTTTGATGAAGTCTTTGATAAATGGTAAAGCTGATATTCGACAATGGAATGAAATCATTTAGCTGCAGGCAGAGATACGTAGTTTGCAAAGGTGTTTATCCTGATAGAGGTAAAACCCAGTGGAGAAAACAGGAGTGCGCTGAGTAGCAGCTATAACTATAAGTAGTGAAAGCACCATTCCATAATGTACCATCCACTCAACTTAAAAGGGATCCTTAGTCTTTAGTACTCTCCGTTCGCTTACCCGAAATGTTACCCCATCCTAGTAAAGGCTTTCAGATAGCATGCGCTACTATCCATAGAGTACTTCACTAAGCCGGTATTAGTACGCCGCAGCCAGAACCCGTACTTTAATTAAAATAATAATTGCTATCTATATAATTTACCTGGCAACAACAGCAACAGCACTCACTCAACCTTCATTTGTTATTCATAGCTGTTGCTAGGTCATGATAATGCAACGACCCGATTATTTTCTCATTAAAGTGAATTGTTTCTCGGCGAAATTGCAAGAATTGGTTCTAAAACAACGATTCTAAGCTTAATGAAACCGTATTCTGTATGTTCATACACTGAATAGATTTGAACTTTGAGGCTTATTTAAACTTGTTTTTACTTATTATACGTTGTTGTCGGTATGGGCTACTTCTAGGTCATTCTTACATAGTCATACATACACCATAATCATTTCTCTTTCTTGGGAATATATTCTATAGTTATACATAATATAAGTACTTATTATAAACTAGCTTCTGCCCGCGGCTTCGCCCGCGTGGATGTCGGAAATTATCCCACGGGAACGTGCTAACAGGATAAAATGTATGTGCTTCCGTAGGATGCCATCTATCTCGCGGGCCCTTTGTGGCTAATTACAATAGAAAACCAATTGTGTCTCATTAGTGGTGATTAAGAGGGTACCTATATGATATCTTTACCTAAGTAAAAAAAAACCTACCTAAATAAACCTATTTCTGATGATAACTAATCTAAACTCAATAAATAAGCAAAATCCCTAAAAACTAATATCTATACGAATGACTAATCCTACCTAACAGTATTATAAAATAACCTACGGTCACTACGTACACTAACAAATATACTATCTACCTATACTTTAAAATTAAAATCTATACCTACGACTTATAAAATTAAACCTAAATAACTCTAAAAACTAAAAGGAATAAAAAGGTCGCACTGATAATACTGCGGGTGACGTAACCTACGACAAACTTATTATTTGCGGTTGGTACAGTAATCGGTCTAGGGATCGAACCGCAAAATTAAGTTTGTTTTTTATTGTATATACTTTTCCGGGATAAAAAGTACCCAGTGTGGTGCCCAGGATATTAAAGAATAATTATACCAAGTTTCATCGTAATCGAACCGGTAGTTTTTGCGTGATGCCTGAACAAACAGACAGACAGACAGACAGACAAAAATTTTTTTAATCACATTTTTGGGTTCGGTGTCGGTCAAGTAACACCCCCTGCTATTTATTTTTTGGATATTTTCAATGTACAGAATTTTCACTTCTACAGATTTATTATAAGTATAGATTAAATTTGCTTTTCGTGTCTGTCTGTGTGACCGTGTTCATTCAAACTTCGCAACGGATTTTGATGCGGTCTGCAGCATCATTTAGAGAATTTATTCCGGAAGGTTTACTTGTACCTACTCGTATAATATAATAATATTAAACTAATAATACAAATATATAGATTTTTTATAAAGTCTTAAAAAGCGTGCAGGTGCGCTAGCGCTAGTATTCAGATAAAAACAAAAGTAAATCACAAATCAGGTTCTGAATAAGCAACAAAGAGTGACATTTAGATCGATCCTGATCAGGCAGCGTCGCCCACGCCGACTTGCCGGCCTCGCAGCCTTTCCCTCGGTGACGCGGCTACTAGAGGCCGAGCACGCACTAACACGGACCTCAAGCCACATTCATGAAAACGCACAGGAGTAGGCCCACTTCGCACAAATCGTACAACCTGCGATAACAACAATAGCTTCCATAGAATCCATATACCCGCCCATATTAAAATCAGAACATACAGCTGTTGCAAAATTTGGGGATTCTAAACCAGTAGTCATATTGCCATTTGTATCATGATATCGTCTTTGCAAAAACTGCTAGATAGAGAGAAGCTGGTAGGCCAGCTCCTTGATATTATTTACGGAATCACGGGTAAATGCGGCCGCTGTACGACATCATTTACAGCGCCCTCATGCAAATCTGAGCAGCCAGGGGGTCTACTCCGAAGTAGCATCGGCTGAATGTTCGGCCGTTTCCTCCTACGAAGTTACTATTTGGTTCGGTCGGTTCCGATCCTACACTCCTACACTCTTTCGAATATTGACTATGGTCCCGACCCAACTGAGCCGATCCGAACTTTTTTCGCATTTTTCAATAATATTCGGCTCGGCCATGTGTCGGTCCGATCCGAATATTCGCACTTTGCACTTCGGAGTAGGCCTCCAGTACCTACGAGAAACAGAAATATACTAAAGCGTCTGTACTTTCAAAGTCCAGATTTATTAGAAGCGTCGTTCGGTATGCGCATGAGTATATTATGTGTTAAATAAAGCATTGTATGAAGTGTGTCTTCTGCGTTTGTCTTTTGTACAAGCCACAATAGAAAGACACACGTCATTTACTATACTACGTTGTCTGACTAACAATAATATTATCTATAATGAAAGTAATTTTATTTGGTCATACATGGTCGACAGTTCCGGCCCAGTTTAAAACTTTGAAAGCATAAACTAACCTATTCGGTTCACTACTGCTGAAAAATTATAATGTAGCAAATTCTGTTTTGCTAAAAGCAAACAAATATGCAGACACGCCACTTGTCAATTTTGACATGGCTCACTGAAAAACAAAACACATCCTTGTCGACGCGTGATACATTGGCAAATAAAAAAAAGAATTAGATAAATCTTCCCAAATATCATTCTAACTGAATATATTGTTTGTACAGTATACTTCCATTACCTGAACTGAATTATTATTTGCGTTATTTGTACACATAAATGTTACAGCGCGTTATCTGAACTAAATGATGATCAAAACGAAATATCAGTGTGTGTTATGTATGATATAATGCGATCTATATTTAATACCTTGCGGACATGGTTTACATCAAACACCCGCCGTCCATTTTCCCTAATGGCTTTTAATTAATTATAAAAGCCTACCAGCTATAAAAGTTATTCAATGGCTTTTGGCGTGTTTTAACGTAAACGTAACACCATCGTTAATGCAGTCATATGCTACTTATATTCGATAAAATTCTATGGCTAACTTGGCGAATACTTTAGAAGCTTAGTAGAACTATGACTTTAGCCCATATTTATTTATTTATATCCTTCTCTTAGAGTGTCGATAGCAATTTAAATAGACTCGGCCCAGAATTCGGCTACTGGTTTGGCGCCATCACCAGCGTCCATCAGTTACAGATCTATATATATAAAATTCAAAGTCCTGACTGACTGACTGACTGATTGACTGACTGACTGACTGACTGACTGACTGATAGATCAACGCACAGCCTAAACCGCTGGTCCTAGAGACATGAAATTTGGAGGGTGTGTTCTTCGTGAAGAGTAGGCATCCACTAAGAAAGGATTTTTCGAAACTCCACCCCTAAGAGGGTGAAAAGGGGGGAATTCGTTTGTATGAAAAATCTTATTACTTGAGTTAATAAACTTGAAACTTGGCACGAATATTTATCTAAATAAATTATGAAGATTGTCAGTTTTTTTTCTTCTAAACTACCCCCTAATAAGGGATTGGGGGGTTTCAAAGTTTGTATGGAAGAATTTTAGTGCGCAGTCCGATTTACTCGAAACTTAGTATTTATACCTAATATTGAAAGTAAAGAATAATGTGTATCAGGGTTTTTTGAAAATCTACCCCTGACGTGCTGAAATGGGGTAGTCAATTTTTCAGGGGAGGATTTTACTGCATGGCTTGATTAACTCGAAAATTAGTATAAATAATCTTTGAGTCAAGTTATGAATACATCCCAAACGATTTTTTTTAAATTCCACCCCTGTGGGGGTGAAAAGCGGGGATACAGTTTATATGAAAAATCTTATTCATTTAGTTAATAAACTTGAATTTTGCCTAAGTAAGTAATAAAGTTTATCATTATAAGTTTTTCAAAGCTACCCATCAGAGGGGGATATAGGGGTGTTAAGTTTATGTCGAAGAAATTGAATGCGCGGTCTGAGTAACTCGAAACTCAGTATTGATACTTTTGACAGAAAATAATTAATAATAAATACGTAAAGTTGTCGAAAATTTACCAATGACGGGACAAAAACGGGTAATTCGGTTTTTAAGGGGAGGATTTGAACTTGAAACTGTATGTTACATTTTCACCCCTAAACCACTGAACTTCTGATTTGGCATAGATATAGATGGCATCCTGGGGAAGCACATACTTTTTATCCTGTTAGCACGTTCCCGTGGGATAATTTCCGACATCCACGCGGGCGAAGCCGCGGGCAGAAGCTAGTCAGTTATATAAAGGCTTACCAACTAAACTCATACACAGCTTAATCTGCTGTGTATGCCCAAAGTCTTTGTCGTAATATAGATCTCGCATGTATCTAAATTATAGGAAAGCGCGGCAATATCAATTAGAGTACTAGATAAGAATATTATCCAAAAAAAACGAATAAAAATAAAATGTTAAACACTACGTTGTAGCTTACCAATACTGGGTCTTTGCGAATCTGAAAGAAAACGTGGTTGGGTCTATGTATACCAACTTAGTTTACTATTGTTTCAGTATCGTTCGACCGCACTGCGTAGTAAAGAAGACCCACCCTTCGAATTAGTGATTAAGGAATATATTCTAGGCGCTTCGGCAGCCATTGTATCGACCGTATAACCTATGGGCATGACAGCACCGAGCCTATTAACCTTGAACGCACACCCACTTTCACATGAAAGATCCCCATGTTGTTTGTGATGCGAATCTTTTATGGCGTAGATATTTTTGTTTACATGTGCCAAGTTTCTGCGAATCAATTTATCGCTTTCAATCCGTGCTCGTCAATATTGAAAACACTTGTGTTATTGTTATACTCCGTAAAAACACAAATAAGTGCTTCGAACTTTCATCTCTTGTATATTTCAGGCTTTTTAGAGAGGTGTTAAAGGAAGGACAGATAAAACAAACAATTCAAAAAGTGATCAATATGTATTTCTAAAATGTGTGTGTCTATGTCTTCATTCAAATTGACTTCAATTATTACGTTTACTTAACTGATGATTAAACTAACGCTTTTTAATATTAATTTCTCTAGAGAATGTTCGAAAGCACGCTCTTTGCAGTAATTTACATAGATATGGTTTTATTTTTAGTCACTTTCTCTAGTCCACAATTATTGTTATAGTCTATTTTTACTTTTGTATCATGAATATAAGGAAAAGTAACAATGTGAGCTAAAATATTTGAATTAACCTCATACCCTTATTCTAATTTATTTCTGGTCAGCCCAGTACCTTCATTATCTTCCATTTATATCTATCAGTCATCATCTCAGTGTTCTCTTCCTGCGTAGCTCTAGCGCTCAATCCATCCAACTTTTCTGTGGCCTACTACTTACTATCTATATACTTTTCTATCTACCACTAGCCATCCAAATGAATACAAAACACTTTTCTTGTTATATGCTTCTCATTCCTCTGAATCACTTTCATATGTCAATGTTCATACCATGAGAATCGGTTAGTCCTCAGCTTTTCTGTAATCCGGGCGTATAGCCGTCGACATAAGCCTCGCTCCTCCAACCATCGCCACACTCATATCTAGATTTGATAATATCAAGTTATAAACTCCTAAGAGTTATTATACTCTGACAAATAACCGAGGTGAGTGATGCTGCTTGTTTACCATTCTAACGAAACGAATACAATTAGCACTATAGCGCATTATCACAACCATATGAGAAGTAGTAGAATAAAGATGGTGGCTATTCATATTCACCGAGCCATTGTTAGCCTGCACGAGTGAGACGCGGTCGTTGTTGAAAAGAACAACCTTCAACGTGCCTTGGCTCACATGATTAGACTGTTTTAAAATACAGCGAATATAATGATGTTTAGTGATAATCACCAAATTACTTTCGGCAAGATTCGTTACATCTGACATCATCATGTTTCTCTTCTATGGCTTCGTTCTCTTCATAGCTCATGGCCATCTCATGGCTAACCTTCAATGGTCTTATCAATGTTTCTAGAGTTACGCTTACCCCGAATCACAAGAGTTTATAAATACGATGTATAAGTTTTCCAATTTCTCTTATGTCACATCGCAGTCTAGTCATGTTCTTGACATTGACACTTTCATAACAGTTTTATGTAATGTTTTGAAAGCCTTGTAAGTTCATTAACATTTTAATTGAGTTTATTTTATTAGCTGAAAAGTCTTTAAACATTTATTCAAAGAATGATCAAATAAGAGATTAATTGAGAAAAACGTACAAAAAAAAATCACGCTTATAAAAATTTCCTATTTTCCTGCTAACGCTGGGAGTGCCTACTAATCGATTTTAATATAGGTGTGGATAAACTTGTTACTTTCATTTGTGTTATAAATATACCTTTCTTATGAAGAAACGACGCGACGGTACTATAATGGCACCACCTTCCCTTTTAGATATTAGCAGCCTTCGACTAATAGAATTCCGGGCTAGATTTGCAATAGGATATTGTATTGTCTTAGCATTGTCAAGTGTCATTGAGTCATTGTACCTACAGAGACGTATTCATTATTATTTTTGGTGCTATTGCTACTTGGATAACGTCAAGAAAGTCGTTTCTTTTTGTCTTTGGTTACTTTAACGGACATGCATTTACAAAAAATAGTAAGTAAGTAATAGTATCTAACTAAATGGCTGCTGACTGTTTTTTTGTTTGATTTACTCTAATTACACGAAAGCATACAAAACGCAACATAGCTGCAGATTACGGAATATCTTCACAAGTCTTTTATTTATTATGGTTTAAACTAAACTTACGTAGAAAGCGGATAACTCTAGTGCAGTTATGTAACACTAATTCTGATGTTTAGCGGACACGCAGCGGTGGTTAGATGTTATGTTAGAATTTAAAAAATCGTTTATATTGCGGTCCCGCAGTGAAACCATTCTCCCCAAAGGCGACCGGCAGCAGTTGGCGCGGAGTGAAATTTTGGCATCCGTCCTACTCTGCGAAATTGTTACATAACAATGCAGGTATGCGCCCACTCTACAAGACAGGATGTTTTGTCGATGCTCCGATGTATCCAAGCCATTCAATGCACATTGCAGCCCCGAATACAACCCTGACCTTCATTGGGGACATAGTAGCATAAAAATGACAACAAATTCTTAGAAGTAAGCCACCGTGAACAATAGACTCATACGTCAATAAAAGTCCACGTTCGGTATGTGAGTATTTATTATATGGAAGCCATCAAAATTATCTGTTGTCAGTAATTGTGTACATAAAAACATATTGTTTAAACATAACTCGTCAGTCGTAATGAATTATCATAAAGAATAATGTTAATATCGACAGTGACACGTATTATCGAGAAGTGGACTTGTGGATCAGTCACTCAACTCCATTAAACTTGAAGACTTGTCGACTATCGTGTCAGCAGTATTAGCGACAGTGGCGTCTTTTTGAATACTCACCTTATGCCATACGGTGAGCGGCGTCGTAAACCATCTGTTGTGTGTGACTATTATAATGGCAAGGTTTCTTCACTCAAGTGCCTTCATTCCAAGTATACAGTTATATCCATGTCTACCTGCTTCTACGACAAATATTTTTGACGCTGGCAAAACGATTTCATGCTCTTCAACGATTTCAGTGTTCTTTCTTTGCAATGTTTACTGATTTATGACTGACACTTTTAATTATTTATACGTCCAAACAATCTGTATGTTGTACGACTGCTGGATTCAAATGGGATTATCACAATACTCCAACAATTTTACACTGTAGGTACACCAGCTTGCGTGTTCAGACCAAAACTATGTATTAGTTTAGTGTGGCATTGTAGATCTATGCTACATTGTGTGGAGTCGCTATCATTTATTGTGCCATTCCACTACAAGGTGGACAGTTATATTATAACGATGCACGCTGTAACACTAACCGTGAGAGCCCACTTTGTGTTCATTATACTGTTCTCACTGCCGTTACTCGCGCGAATTTTGTTACAAGTCTTAATTATCATTTAATAAAACATTTGTGGATTCCGCATTATGAATAGTATCTGTCGGACAACCTCTTCGGACAATATGAATGACATTAAACGGGTATGGTAATTTTGACCGTCGCTGGGGCCAAAGATATTAAAGTTTGGCATAAATGATCACCTTGTTTTTGCGCATATTTTGATAGAGTCAGTTTCGGTGGCACGCTATAACCGACTTAATCAGCCCGCTGTGTGGTGACCTAAATCTATGCAATATTGGATATTAGGGCGTAAAACTGCGGTAGTCCAACTTAATTATGTGCGTAACCGCGATGTGTGCGGTCAACTTAAAAGCAATACTTTAATTCCATTTAGTGGGTTTAGCACAAAATACATGGGTTATTTTATATCTTGCGCAAAGGCGACCAGCGGGATTTCTGATTGCGTTTACTGCTAATAGTACAAATTTCGTGCTTGCGTATGCGCAAGTTAAGTACAATAGTATAAAGTATAAATTTTAATTTGACATACCTACCTAAATTGATGACATCTTTAGGAGACTGTTTGATTAAAAATATAGATTCCATGATTTTTCAGATTTAAAACCACAATATTCAGACTTTATTTTTAACGGTATTTCATACTATTCAGCAAACTGTACATAATTTACCGTAAATTTATAGGTAGGTAGGTATAATTTTACAATAAATATTAGCAGTGACTTTAGACACGGCATTTTTGCTTTTGCACGAAGTAATGACCGCATATATTTCCCGTTAGATACCGTACCTACCCAGCACGGGGTACGTTCACTGGCAGTTTGACCGCAATCAACCGAATTGGAATATATTCTCAGAAATGTGAACGACTTACATTACATTCAATTTGTACGTGGTACTCCATCCAAACAGCCTGTTAGTTTGTGTAGTCCACAGCATATCATAAAGAGGGCAACCTCGCGGAAATATTTTAATGTGAAATATCAGAATAATCATCATCATCATCTGCCAAGCCTTTTCCCAACCATGTTGGGGTTGGCTTCCAGTCTAACCGCATTCAGCTGAGTACCAGTTTTTTACATGGAACGATTGCCTATCTGACCTCTACAACCCAGTTACTGGGTAATACTATATCCATTGGTAAAAGTAGTTGTCTTCAGACGACCCGTAACGACTGTCAAATATCCACAAATAACAGCCGAGACCAACGGCTTAACGTGAAATATCAGAATATCTAGGTAAATGAATCATCGACTTGACCGAATCTCTCAACCGCCTGTCATAACGTCGTTGCTATAACAAAACAATCGATCGATTGCTGACGAACAGGTACTTACCTAACGAGAGTAATTGACTTACTAGCTTTAAACGAACTACTAAGCAGTTATGTCTGCAGCCAGACTATAATAATAGAGTCTATTTTAAGAACAACATGTGATATTCTACTCATATCCCTCTTCAATAGCGCCACCTGTGCTATCATTCGCCTGTATCCCAAGACTCATCGCAGGACGAAACATATGTTGTAAACCACAACCCTGGGGGTCATGGGTACGGAATCATCGCACCAATAATAACCAGCTAACCCACCGCGGTTTACGTATTTGGAATTTCTAATATAACATTTTGTACTCTTCTGGTTACCAACAGCGAGTTGGAAAACCACAATGTAAAAAAATGTAAATGTTAAGTATTGTTTTGAAGTGTCTGAGAACAAGCTGCTAATACTGGAGAATCCCATAAGGTTTTGTTTGACAACAAAGCATATGTGTTTATTGTTTGCTAGCTTTCCGCCAATTGGCAATGTTTAGTGCTTATCTTGGAAGTAGCTTACTGATTAATCCTTAATTAATCCTGGGGCCCAGAGATAATACACGTATCGTTTCGGTTCAGCCCGCTTCATCAAGAGAAAAGTGTGTTTAGGTTCACTTACGCAAAACGACTTTCTTGGCTCATTTAGTAAATGATGGGTGTAAATAAAAAACTGATGATCCATTGCTTTTGTGTAACATGACTCATATATGTAGTTTCGTAATTGAATACAGTAGCTATATTTTAATATTACGTGAATATAAATTGACCAACGTGCTAGCGTGGCCCTTAGTCGAATTTCCATTAGTGAGGAACCGTCAACCTTCAGTATTGAGGCGTCAACGTGACCTTGCCTTGTCAGCGTGAAATAACGATCTAGCTTTAATTTATGGTACATATTTTATTTGCGAAATCTTCTGATCAATACATAGCGCCATAGCGGCTATTTTAATATGCATGTTTTTGTGAATCCGTATTTCTTTACTGCAGTAAAGCTGGAAGTTTTCCAACAAAACATTCATGATAATAGTCCACCAGATGGACACATAATAAACTGTACAATTTGTTTAAGCAAAACATAACAGTGCATTCTGGATATATGCATGAAAAGCGTAGGCATGTATGTTATGAGTATGACATAGCTAATTATAGCCTCTTCACCTGTCCGTCCGCTTTACATATTTCTAGACATTGGTTTTCAATGACGAACGAAAGCACTCTGTGAACAGGGATTTTATTCTTGGCACGAATTATTACATAAACGTTAGGAAATTACCTTATACCCCTACATTCACCGAGAATAAAATTTTCAGTACCGTAAGCATTTCTCACTACACTGTCCGGAATGAATAGTGTGAAAAATATGAGTTTGTTTAAGTTTGTTTATATTTGGTGTCAGGTGGAGGTGCCTGGAAGTGAAGACTGGTATGGGTGTGCGGTGAGACGCGGAGTTCCAACACAAGATGACGGAGGGCGAGCGGCAACAGAACGCGGGCGGCACCAACGCCGCGCCTCAGCACAGGAAAGGGCACAGGTTGGTACATCTTCACATGGCTTATCACCATTAGTCTATCCATAGAACATATCGATCACAAGGCACCATCTTTCCATGCCATGAAGAATATAAGTGCTTTCATCATCATCATTCTGTTGCCTTAATCCCAATTTATTTGGGGTCGCCGTATCGCCTGATCCTTATACTCTAAACAAAGATCCAATACGAAGAGCCAGATCTTTCACATTGGTATAACGTTACCAGTACCGCCGCTTCGATATTACGCTACGCACTCAGGATCCAGACCTGCCCCAGCAGTCTCGACATTCATAGCGATCGCTTTACGACCGAATTCGGTCGCAAAGTCCTGTCACTCCATACATTTCACCTGTCAATTCGGGACTTTGCGACCGAATTCGGTCGTAAAGCGATCGCTATGAATGTCGAGACTGCTGGGGCTGGAGCAAGCATCTATCGATCTTCAAAGCTATTATCGCTAAGCTCCAGTTTGTATTGTCACTGCGTGAACAAATCTTGGATAAGCTGAATCTTATAACCCTTTATATGTTCACAATATTTATTTGCTAAAGATATTAATAGTCCTTTAACTACGTCATAAAAAGTGACATCATTATTCTCGCCAGTGAATTTCCATGGCGTCATCTCAAAATTATTTTTCACAAACCAACTTTCACTCATCCTTTCTGAATGACCTGACGCAAAACGATTTGGCGAATACAGGGTAAACCGTATTCAGAATTTTCACTTGTCATAAATAGAGTTATTTTGGACGGTATTGTTTCAGGAGCCCGACTGCGGCTGCCAACAATACATTGGACCAAACAAAAAAGCTTTCTATTTTTATCCGTAACTTTACTGAAACAATTACGTGCATGTCGGATATGTCTGTGTCAAATCACGTTTTTCCGCTTTGTAATCTACTACCAGTAGTGGGCCGATACTTATTACTGAGAGGAATACTTTTAATGCCACAAACTAGTAGTGGTATTAGTGTTTAATTTCAGACACAGAATGTTTCAGAGTCCAATTCAATAAAGCAACATTAGTGTTTCTATGCGCTCTGGTTCACGAGTGTATCTTTCATGATATTATTATGATGACCCACTTACTCCTCGTTTCAATTGCACGTTGCTGGTTGCTTTATCACTGTATAGAATTAGCTTTGGTACTCTTTGTTCGTTGAACTTTCGGGTCATTTGAATTTGCCAACTGTATATTTCGATAGGATAGGAAAACGTTCGTATTTTTATCCAATTACTCGTAGGAAATATCATTGCTCGTAGGAGTAACTTTTTATTTTGGTCAGAGCAAGATATATGTATTGTGTCTGTCCTTGATATTAACATATTCTTTAATCTAAATGTTCTATCTTACTTCGTCATTAATCGACATTGCCTATATTTCCGCATTCAGGAACACTGCATTTACAGCAGTTAATTTACTAATATAAGTACAGTTCCTTCCCAGTCCTATTATATTGTGTTTTAACAATCCTATTAAGTACCGGCTTTAACTTGTTGCAATTTAAACAATTCTTTCATAATCAGCCCCGCAGTAGCCAGTCGGTTTTTTAATTGCAATTATGACATGCGAATGCATTGGACCATGAAATCAATATGTTCTCCTTTATTGACTTAAATTTGAAACGGAACCAGCTGCGTTTTGATGATTTATATTTTAATATGAATATCCTTTCTCATGACATCTGTGATGTATCTCCTTCGCCCTTAATCCATCCGAAGGTTGTCTCTAAAAGTTCGCTTTTAGCGATAAGACCGCCCATTGTGTCACCTTGTGTAAAATATCTATACTTATATATCTGTAAGTAGTTTTTATGATGTACATAAAGAGTACTCTATTTACATATTTATAGTAGGAACTTAGTGTAGTGACTTCGGTACCGGTCCTCGGTTTCTTTAGTTAGTGTTGAGTCAAGTCTGATTTCTCAGATTGAGTAAAAAATAATGCTGAGACTAACAACATTGTATGCGGAATCAAAACATAAGTAAGTACTTCTTCATCATTACAAAACAACGCTTTCTTCCCACTCTCACGCCACTGTTTTAACTCTAGTGGTTTGGTATTTACCTGTTTAACTAGATACGCTAGATATTTTACATTACATTTTGTAGTTATAGTCATTACATTTAGTAACCATGTTTTTGTTGTTTGTTTTTCCTCAGTGATGAGTACTTACGTAGTTATATCCCCTGACGACGAGGTCATTTGATCATACGTTATCATTCAAGATAATCGCTCCTGATATCGTTCCATTGAATTCACTGATGACTCATCCTAATACCCATGTAGTTTTATGAAAATAGATAAACACTGAATACTAGATTGTAGTAAATACTCGGTATATCCAATAGAGGTAAATATTTTTAAATACACTGTCAATATTCCTTACACCTTATCACTAAGTAAAATGTAGGTATAGATATGTGATGGTAGTTAATAGTGCCGCTGTACTGTTTGAAGGACAGTTACAATTTATGCTCCGTAATGAGGCTAGTAGGCTACATGGATGTTTAGACTAGACTACACCACTCCTGTGTATGTGCAGCCATGTGTACTGCATGTTGCAGCAACTTAGTATTCAGACATTCTTAGTCATTTCAGCAGTCTAGCGCTGTTATGATTCAATCGTTTGTTTTTATACAACCAGATGTAATGTTGGTATCATCTGAGCTGTACACAAAAACAGACAATACTGACATAATAATACCGGTAGGTTTACTATTTGGTACCGATGCTTTAGCTGTTATCATCTCTTAGCTGTCCACGAACATTACCTCATCCGGCCCCTGCCACTTGTCGGAGTGGCACAAACAAAATCCTCTGGTCCCTTGCGGTGATAACGTCGTACTCGTCGTATTATAGATAACGTTAGGTTTGCAACACCTGGCCTATATTCGTACCTAATCGCGCGCTGCTCTGTTATCACCCGCCGCAGGCAGACAAAGCTTTAAGTTTAGTCATCTTAGTGCTAATGTTATGTTTGGGCACGCACCACGTAACACCACACTTTAAATTAAACCGCGTAATGAAACTGCGCCAATTTAGACAATCGCTGTCTGATGTATATCATATTTACGTTGTATTCGTGGCCCGTCATTAGGAAGTTATTTTATTTATCAACTGTGTCTGTGAAGTAATCGTAACTCGTGCCGAAATGTCGGAAAGAACGGAACAACTTAACTATTTATTAGACAGGTATTAAATTGTATTTCTAAATATTATTATTAGTAGCAAAAACTGCGGTTTCTTTCATTTAACGATGTGATTGTTTTGTGTGTTTGTAAACAATGCTCACATTGCAAGGTTTCCCACAGTTCTCTTAGCACTTTCCATCATTAACTAAATGCCTATCTATTGCCTAGAAAACCTTAGATTCCGTTAAAAGCAAGAAAATAATGACAACCGTGGAAAATATTGTGCAAACACCATAATATTATGTTATTTAGGTACAAAACTTTTACATACATTACATAATTATAATAGATTCTATGGTGTGATAGTTCTAATACCCATGTACATAATTTGTAATTCTAATCACATGTGTAAAATTACCGGATGTGGTACAAAACTATATCTAATACCTATGTTTAGATAATATTCCCCAGATTATTTCGAAAGGGGCAACCGACAAATAATCAAATTATGTGGAACATTTTCAAAGGACCATTTGTATGTAGGCTGGTTGACACACAAGTCATTAATCATAGCGAAGTTTGTCGTGACTCCTCTGACGGATACCCATATCGTGTCGTGGAGCTCCAAGTTCTGCATGCGAAGTTATAAGAACCCTAACCTATATCTTGAAGACATTACAGTTTTATAATACTTACATTCTTGAAACATTGCATGTCTCCTATAGATTTGATAGTTCAGTATAAAAAGTTGACATTGAAACAATATACCGCAACTTGAGCTTGCTGTGTTGGAAATATAATATGTTTTTTTTACCTTTAGAATTATGTTATGCCATTATTTATTCACGGAAACCTAATCCAAAATGTAAGCGATGTTGATATTCTCGAACTGGAGATTTTCCCCTGACCCATTTGCTGGTGCGTCTAGGGTCAAACCTTGCCAAATATCACTCTAACTTAACCCAATTTTTTCCACTGCAGCAATTATTGATATGACTACTATTATACATTTTTAGATACTTTTCTAACTCCTGTGCGTGTCACACAGGAAAGTGTCAGCTGCGTATTTTGCCAGACCATTAAGTGACGACGTCTTAGAAAAAATAATATCTGCATTTCTGCAAGCTGCTATTGGCCATAAATTTTTACCAAAAAAAAAAACAATCAGGCGTGCGTAGGTACTTTGTACTTTATAAGTATATGCCAAAAGTGATTCATCATCTCCCGCCCTTGTTAGAGCCAAACCACACGGGCGGCGCGGCTGCGGCGCGGCGCCTGAGCGGCGCCGCTGCGGTTTTCTACATACAAAAATGCATTGTAGCCACATGGCGCCGTGCGGTGTGCTCCGGCGCCGCGCCGCGCGCGCATCGGAATCGAGACGAGGCGGGGAGGGGTGTAAGCAGAGCGGAGCCGGAGCGGCGCCGCTCGCAGTTGTTGCGTAGCGATGGGCAACCCCTCATCTTGCCGGCGCTGCGGCGCCGCCGCGGCTCCGTAGAACGTTGCGACGCCGCTCTGCCCGTGTGGTCGCCAGCGCGGCGAAATGGCTTGCGGTGCGGCGCCGCACCGCCCGTGTGGTTTGGCTCTCATTTTGCCGCCGCTGCGGCGCCGCCGCGGCTCCGTAGAACTTTGCGACGCCGCTCTGCCCGTGTGGTCGCCAGCGCGGCGAAATGGCTTGCGGTGCGGCGCCGCACCGCCCGTGTGGTTTGGCCCGTGTGGTTTGGCTCTCAGAGCCAAACCACACGGGCGGTGCGGCGCCGCACCGCAAGCCATTTCGCCGCGCTGGCGACCACACGGGCAGAGCGGCGTCGCAACGTTCTACGGAGCCGCGGCGGCGCCGCAGCGGCGGCATAATGAGGGGTTGCCCATCGCTACGCAACAACTGCGAGCGGCGCCGCTCCGGCTCCGCTCTGCTTACACCCCTCCCCGCCTCGTCTCGACACCGATGCGCGCGCGGCGCGGCGCCGGAGCACACCGCACGGCGCCATGTGGCTACAATGCATTTTTGTATGTAGAAAACCGCAGCGGCGCCGCTCAGGCGCCGCGCCGCAGCCGCGCCGCCCGTGTGGTTTGGCTCTTACTTGGGTCGTCGTAACTTACGACGACCCAAGTAACAGCAGAAATGCAGATATTATTTTTCCTAAGACGTCGTCAGTCGTAACACGTTCTAGCAAAACTGTTATACTAATTGAAAAGAGAAACTCATTAATCCGTGGCGGTAATGTCTCACTATTCATCAGTCAAAAAAACAATTTATAAATTCATTGCCAGGTGAGAGAGAAGATTCGATATTTCCTGAAAACATTTATTTACTTGAACCAAACATCATCCGATTCCCAACAATCCCAACCAAACAGCAATAATGTGCGGACAAATCAGGGAGGGTTACCAAATACTCTTCTGTCAGGTCAATATTAGACGAAAAGTGGTATCATGCGAAAAGCCAAGCGATTATGTATCTTAACTTAAGTGATGCAACTATTAACAGTCACCTTGACTTCCTCTACACATTCCGTGCCCAAAAGGTAGCGGCCCAGGAATCTTAAATCATCAAGTATTACAATGAAGCTGTATTTTCAGGAGGCAAGAGTCAATGTACGCGATGACGGGGTTGTACGCGGAGTCGGGGTGCGCAGAAGGCGCGGGCGACGAGGCTGGGCCCAGCACCCCCCCGCACCCGTCTCACCCGCCGCGGGAGTCCGTCAAGTGCCACAGCCGAAACCCTTCGGCCGGCGTATGCGACAGGTGAACTAGCTATAGAAATAAGTTATTTTTTATCTATAGTGCCAGCGTTAGCTATACTAAGTATTTAGCTGATGTCGTAGTAAAAACATTAGCTGGTCAGCAGGTTGGGAGTTGTTAGCACAGCTGACTTCCTGGAAGAACGGACCGTCACCCTTGAAGTCTATTTTATTCCACCACCACCAACTGTACCACAGCCTTCTACACCAGACGTTACTACACTTTCTCCGTTTACTGTAACCCGAAACTGAGTTCGCATTGTGTAGTATTTTTAAAGCAGATGTATACGTCGGCGCATTGTGCTGATATGACCCCTCATTCGCACTTATGACACCGGAACCGACGAACTCATTTAAATTCGAGATCGCACAGCATTACTTAGTGAGACATCTCGTACCGACACTTTACAATAGTGTACTATAATACGGTAGAAATAGTCTTACTTTTAATTGCCAATGTCAAGAGTTAGATGACCCAACGGAAAATCAAGAAATACCTGTCAGTATATCGACCTGCGCACGCGCCGTGAATAGTTTCTTTAATATCCACAGCTGCTGTAGTTTTATTCGTTGAATTAGCTGTAGCATAAATTAATATTATTACAGGAACTAACGCGCGCTTTTCTTCTGTTTATAGAGATCGCGAGCGGGACAAGGAAAGAGAAAAGCCTCGGCAACTGTACCCAGAAATATTAGACATTCCTCATGACGCAAGAGATTGCGGTATCTTGTCGTGGAGGCCGCTTTTCATACAGCAATTTTCTAGTATTAAAGTAAGTGCCTATTGTTGTATTTTATTGGTAGGTAACGTACGATTGGAAGTTAAACACGTTTGGTTTTTAAATTCGGCCCTACTACCTACCTACATAACTGAAACCTTAATTCATTCTCCCATGACTTACATTGGTTTTCTTTCAGGTGTTTGTATTTTTCCTTTCGTTCCTGGTAACGCTGCAACAAGCGTTGAGCTCCGGCTACATAAACTCTGTGATCACAACAATCGAGAAACGTTTCGAAATCCCGTCGAGTCTGTCCGGACTCATCGCGAGCAGCTATGAGATCGGTAACGTCATTACCGTGATCTTCGTATCGTATCTCGGCAGCAGGAGACACATTCCAGTTTGGATCGCAGTCGGTAAGCATGGACATTTAATCAAAAGCTAGTGTCCCCTTGCTAAATATTTCACAACCAATCTTATTTGGTTAAGTGTTACGCAAGGCTTTTGAGCTTACCTACATTACTTTATTGGCTTTTCGCCTAGCCTTGACATGAACAAATCAATCGCTTATCGGCAACCTTTGTTCCTACATTTCACTAAGGAGCTAATCAATTATTTAGCCAAATCACATCCGCAGCAACAAAATGTTTATGAGTTTTGTTATTTTAGGTGCCGTGATTATGGGCATCGGCTCGTTAGTGTTCGTCGTTCCGCACTTTATAGCGGAAGTGAATAGCGAAACTTTGATGAACAATAAATCTGACGATAACATCTGTCGGTTGCCACGGGCATTGGAGCAGGATATGACCGGCTTGGGCCGGCTCTCGCAAGGTCTACCACCCAGCAACCTGAGACCTGACAATTGCATTAAGGTTTGTATATTTTTACGAATCTAAGAAAATAATTGTAGTTTTTCTATTTAGCCTTTTGAAGTCCGCTCCTGGACTTTCAATACTTTAAGAAGATAAGTAAAATAGTTATAGCATTAGGGACATACATTTAAACGAATAATACCGCAATCAAGATTTTTCTCACCTCTGACTATATGGTTTTATCTTGGAATTTTTACGTGGACTTGTAAGGAATACCATTTATCCCGTCCATTAGTCATCCAAGTCATGTTCCCCAACCATTTAGAGAAGCAAGACATCTTGGGCTTATGACTAATGTATTCCGATAATTTGGCAGAGTTCCCCGAGCACCTTCATGCCGGTGATGGTGTTCATAGTCGCGCAGCTGCTGCTTGGCTGCGGCGGGTCGCCGCTGCTCACACTGGGAACAACCTATGTGGACGACCACGTGCGGCCAGAGTCATCCAGCATGTATATAGGTAAGAAATACGTAGTATAGAGTTTAAAGTTAAGTTGTTTAAGTTTTATGTCGCGGGTTCGATTCCCGCACAGAACAAATATTTGTAAGTCCTACATGTATTTGTTCCGAGTCTGGGTGTTTTTCTATCTATAATATGTATGTATTTACAAAAAAAAATGTATATAAGTAGTTTATCAGCCATCTAGTTACCATAACACAAGCATTAGGTTGCTAAGCTTGGGACTAGATGGCGCTGTGTGAAATGTCCAGGGATATTATGTTATATAAAGATGGAGGAAGAAAACACCAATTTATGGATAAGGATGAAGCTTTTTTATGGGAAGACCGTCGTTCACAAACACTTTGATTCAGAAAGGAGTCTTTCTCTTGTTTCGCATCGGGACAGGCTACTATGTGAGTAGCACATGAAAAGAAACTATTCGTTTAATACCGTTTGTCACTGCTGCGTAGCTATTCACAACCATTCGACAGGGTGTCGTGTCCGATTATCTGATTTGCCCCGACAGCAAATTGCTGTTGGAAGAAAAGCCATCGTCTATTCGATTTACACTGACAACGGTTTCAGATTTCGGATTTATGAACAGCGCTTCAGCGTTGCTCTCAAAACGGTAAACGAAAACATCGCGAGGAAACCGGCATGTCCTAGATCCGAAAATTCGAAGATAATGTGACATCTACCAATCTGCATTGCCCTCACAGAGAAGAAGCCTGTGTCCCAGCACTGGGAACATTATAGAATTCCAGTTTGGAGGAGTCCACTAAACGCTGTTCATAATCAGCGTATGACTCCATCGATAACATAGATTGATGTTCGATTCGGCACGGAAGCGTATTGAATGGTGAATAGCTGTGCAGGTTAGCCCTTCGGATAGTTTTATAGCGTCACGATTAAGTTTGACCGTGCTGGCAAGTCGTGCGGCGACTTGTATAAATGTATTCCGATGACGCATCTTGTTTGTTCTGTGTGGCCTGACTGCTAGAACAGAATTAGTAGGCACTTCTCTTTTCGTGCTGTCATATTGGATTATGGACAAATGTAGTGTAGCAGCACCTTCGAGAGTAATGACAACGTACGCGTACATTACGTGTATAGTCTAGTATTCTTCAAGCTTGTTTATGAAACCGTGAACCAACAAGCAGTAAGCGTTTGCAAACATATTACAATGAAGTCATGGCTGCTGTCATAATGCATAGCGCTGCAGTGGCAGACTCGCTACAAATCTCATAAATTATTATCACCCTTTGTTAACTTAGAAACGACTTCAATAGTATTGTGTCGTGACGCTTATTATACTGTCCGCGTGTCCACTTCATATCGCTAGAGTCGTTCATGTCTTTATTGTCATGCCAGGCTGCGGTGCGACTGTGTCCCCTCACATAAACTGCACAAACCACATACACGAGTCACTGAACTTCATTAAAACAACACACCTTTAATTAACTTTTTACAGCATTCGCTAGAAGTAAAAGCATTTTTATTTTTTTATCAACATCACGCGTTTAAATAGAACGTGTTTACAAACACTGAATGGCATAAAAGTAGAACAATAATATATCAATCAGTGTTATCCTTAATTTCAGTATGTTTAACATTTCTAACAATACGAAATAACAATGTTGGCCGTCATTGTATACGAGATAATAACCTCGTTTACGATATTATTTGTACTTTGCAGTGGAGTATGCAACTAGACGCAACTAAATGTCACTATTTACCTACTGATCGAAATATGGAAGAGATAGTGCCTAGTGCCTCCCTACAAAATACCCAATTAAAATGAATGTTTGGAATCAAGTACTGCCGCACCTGTTAATGGATCACACGATTTTGCTATTACGGTTCACCTACCACATTAATAGACATGAAACATTATCGTGGACACTTGCACTGTCTCAATACTACGTGTGTGATTCATCGACACGGGTCGCTATAAAACTGCAGGATCCATTTATTAAATGAATTCACGTGAAAGGTCGATGATCCCGAACATGCTCTTTGTGATGTTTGTATAGAATGTTCTAGAAAGATAAACTGCTATGGACCGGACAGGTTGTGTCAATGGTCTTGTTTAGTTTATGACCTCGGTAGACAATGGACTGTGGCTTACCATGCCATACCTCCAAACTTGTACAGGTAAACGATACTCAAATGACCCATAAATTAGGTTTTTCAATGAGGGGGAAGTCCCGTCCACAGGGGGACCAAACATTTTATTGCTCATTAACAATGAATTTTCTTATAATGGCAACTAACTGCCCTCACGAGTATCCTATTATAATTTATTCATACTCATGGAAATGGTATAATTAAGCAACGCAAAACTGAAATTGATATTTATTATGCACATAATAATTTATTCAGAACATAAAAAGAAGGCCGTGACCCTTCGACCTTTTATATAACACCATCCCACCGTAACATGAAATTCAGAAAATTTGGTTTGGAGCGTCGGTCGCGTTGAACGTTATATTGAATACATTGTGTTTGGGCTGGCACGATGAAAATGCGGTGCCTTGAAATTAACCGTATTGGTGGGCCCGCGTCCTTGACCCACTTCGTATATCACGGCCGATGAGCTTACTGTTACTGTCCTGAAAAAAGCCATTTCAGGAAAGACGTAACACTGCAAAGTAACAGACTCTTTTTAATTTTTTTTCTGTTTCTTCAAAGTTTTGATATTGATCGAAGGAAAATGTTCGTTATTTTAATAAATGTTTTATTTTCTCTTAGCCTACTTCGTTGTAGCGTCATTGAGGGGAGTGGTTTTAATAAGGCCCTTCACGTTAAGACTCCTATGGAGGCGACCTGGATTCGAGAGCCACTCGTATTGCCAGAAGGAGGTTTATATCGATCGATTTATATCCGTTTTATTTTATAATGAATGGCGGTGTATTTTTAACTGCTTTGTCTTGAGATATCGTCGAGGTTCAGGTCAATGCTCAGCTCTGTTAATGGACTGTTTCCACAAACATTTATCTCTTGCACCAAACACTTGCCGCAAGTGAATGAAATGTAAAGTTATGGAAGCGAGTAACACCAGCACGCAATGTTTTCATAATACAATCTTACGTCAGACACGGCATACATACATGCCACGCCGCAAGTTTTCATACTGCCATTAATTTCTATAATGAGTACAATTTTATTCTGTTGATTTTATTGGTGTAACGTAATTTGAACGGTCAAATCGACTATTGAGATATTGAGGTTGTGAATAATCGTTAGTAAAGTAAATGGAGCGTTTGGAAATGTTTCTCACGCGAACCGATTTCGGGGCACCATAAGTCATTCATATTAGCGGTGGAATCCGCGCCGTTTGCAGCCGCACAAAACAAGACTGACCTACTTTCACAATATCGGAGTGCCGGGTGCACTTAGGTACAGTTTGACACATTACCCGCGTCACAAAAGGACAAAGCGATGATATGTTATCTCACACGCTGCTTGTGATTGATAGGACCTAATTGTTGGTTGCATAATGTCAATCAGAGTTGTTAATTACTCACCTATATTTGGCAATTATGATATACTTAATGACATAATTAGACTAATATATTATTATTCTTTAATTAGGCTATTACTAACATGATAATTCGAAGATAAAGCTAAATATGTAATTGTTTTGTTTATAGGATGCATGTACAGCATGGCTGCGTTCGGCCCCGTCCTCGGGTTCCTTCTCGGAGCGTACTTGCTATCTTTCCACATGGACTCTTTCTCTGGCACCATCATCTCGATAGGTGAGTATCTCGAACATATCAGCGTTTATTTATTTATCCATCTTACGATTATCATTACAGGATTTTTGTTCACCTAATGCTATAGTGCACTTATTTAAC
This sequence comes from Apamea sordens, assembly GCA_945859715.1. Lineage (NCBI taxonomy): Eukaryota > Metazoa > Arthropoda > Insecta > Lepidoptera > Noctuidae > Apamea > Apamea sordens. The sequence continues at coordinate 15,097,207 of OX243986.1, forward strand.
TGTTAACTTCATTAATTAAATTTTGTAACTTATTTTAATAAACAATGCATAATGTTTATATTAACATCATTTGTGGCACAGATTAAAATGGGCGATAATACTCCTTGGAAGATGCGTCAAACAGCTTTTTTTTTCTTATCCGTCTTGTTTTCTATATTTTCCTTTATATTTCTTACAGATCCCGGTGACCATCGTTGGGTCGGCATGTGGTGGGGTGGTTTCCTACTATGTGGGTTCCTGCTGATCCTAGTCGCAATTCCTTTCTTCTCGTTCCCAAAAGTGTTAGTCCGAGAGAAGGAGAAGATCAGACTGGTGGAAAAAGCCGCGGCTGCCAGCGGAGCGTCCACGTCTAAGACACCGGCCAAACCACAGTCAGATATCAAGGATACTGGCTACGGGAAAGATATTAAAGGTACCTACCATATACGTATAACAATATGCTGACAATAGCTTGCCTTTTTTAATTTTCATAGGTTAGTTAGCATGACTGAGAATCTATGTGTATCTATGTGATGGATTTTTCCTGTAAACGCCTATGTCATAAAAGCAGCCAACTCGACAACTGTTCCTTTACAAGTCCGGTGAAGCAGACGAAAAACTAGGTTGAACTGCGAGCTGCCATTCCCAAAAAAAATATATGTTTCTTGAACATAGGCTCGTCCTCTATTATATGTGATTATACGCCTCTCCCTGCCTCTTCGGGGAATTCAGTCTTGATGCTATGAAATAATACAACTGTTAATCCGCAGACATACCGGTGTCGATGTGGCGCCTGCTCAAGAACCCGGTGTACGTTGTGACGTGTCTGGGCGCGTGCATGGAGCTCATGATCGTGTCGGGCTTCGTCGTCTTCCTGCCCAAGTATTTGGAGACACAGTTCAGCCTCGGCAAGAGTCAGGCTAGCGTTTTTACTGGTAAGTCATCTAATTTTTTAATAACTAGCTTTTGCCCGCGGCTTCATCTGCGTAAAATTTGTCGCATCGCATCGTCCCCGCGCTAGTACTTCATTTTGGGTTAGCGTTCTTCCTGACCTTTTTTCTTTTTGCTCAGCTCCTTAGGGCCCTAGTAGTGATGCTATATAGCCTATAGCCTTCCTCAAGAATTAGGCTATCAAATGCAAAAATAACTTTTCAAATCCGACCGGTAGTTCCGGAGATTACCCCCTACACACAAACAAATTTTACCTCTTTATGATATTAGTATAGATAGAGTATACAGGGTGGCAAGGGCATCGACGCGCAAAATGTAACCATGGATTCAGCAGATGAGTTTAGACCCCATAGCGTAGAAATTTTTCGTTGGTTATTAAAAAAAAAATCTTCTGTTTCATAGAAAGAACCACTAGTTTTTGAGATGTCTATCCAAATATATTTAGTTTATCCTTGTTAGAATTATTGAATAATAAAAAACTATTTTTGGACATGTACTTTAAAGAGTTTAGTAGATTTTCAACTTTATCGCCAAAGCATAAGGTTCAAAGTTGATTGGGAAAATTTTACAGTTTCGGGTAGCTTGACGTGCTGGCATCTGTACTTCACCACATCGTACGTATTGCTGCTGACATGCATCGATGTTGTCTTCAGGTTTGAAGAGTATAGATGTCGGTGGAGCTACAGGCACATAAGACATCAGTTTGATAACATTGCATTAGGCTGTTACAGGCTAACCGTAACATTGTTTTTAAAACGCACAGTTTATAGCAATGTCTAAAGTGAGATTCGGTCAAATTTTAATAATTGTAACAAGACGTTTATCATCAGTAGGTAACTCTGGAAATTTATTTATAATTATGTAGGGAAGCTATCCGTGGACATCGTTTATAGTGTTGTATTTGCAAACAAATATAAAACCGGCCAAGTACTAGTCGGACTCGCACACGTAGGGTTCCGTACCACTGTACAATTTCTAACACTTCATTTTTTTAACACTTTACTTGTATGGGGTCCCAGTTTAATGTTTAACATAATTTTATTTTTATTATTTGTTGTTATAGCGGCCATAGTATAGTAGTACAGTCTCGAGCAAAAGTATGTATACACTCGGCTTCATTCAAAACCGATTTACTCCTTTATTTTTTAACGAAATTTTATGTTGTTACGAACATAGCATTTTTGAACCCATAGGTTTATGTAATGTGTCGTATTACAACGTTGCATTCGTTATTTCACGAAAAAACTGCAATTTAATGTTGCCAAGTGTTGACATATTGGTGCTCGTGACTGTACACACTGAAAATTTCAAGTGTCTACGTATTACGGTTCAAAAGATACAGCCCTGTGACAGACAGACAGGCAGACCGACGGACGGACGGACAGACAGCAGAGCCTTAGTAGTTAATACCGTTGGCACCCTTTGGGTACGGAACCCTAAACGAAACAGTGAACGAAATTTTAAGAAATCGAGCGTCGTTCACCCATTGTTTCCAATCTACATTCGAAGACAAAAAGGCTATAAAGCCACTATTAATAATTCAATGTGGCAACTGCGAGTTTATACACAATGCCTTAATCTTAGCAGACGATCTGATGCCGACACCGCTTGCGTCACCTATATCCGCTCATCTTGTGTACTAATCGTTTTAAAATAGATAGGTACCGTTATTTAGAACTATGTTTCTTATTACATCACCACATCACTGTTGAATATGAGTCTCCTTATGAAGACGAGCATATTTTGTAAGGAAATAATACCTGGCAAACAGATTGTTTAAGAGCAGTCAGCCCAGCGGAATCGGTCTCCCCGACATACGAGTGTAGGTCGTGAGTTCGAACCCACCCAGGTTTACTTAGGGCTCATATTTCTATCATCTGATAACTTTATTCGTAGAATAATTTTGAAATTCTGACAGTTCATCATCATCTGCCTAGCCTTTTCCCAAGTATGTATGTTGGGCTCGGCTTCCAGTCTAACCGGATGCAGCTGAATACCAGTATTTTACATGGAGCGACTGCCTATCTGACCTCCACAACCCAGTTACTGGGTAATACGGTACCCCTTGGTAAGACTGGTTGTCAGACTTTCGGGCTTCTGACTAGCCGTAACGACTGTCAAAGATCCAAGATCCATAATTTTGACAGTTATTTCATTAAAAACCTGTCAAACGTCAATTTTATTCTTCGAATTATTAAAAAATCAGAGTTTATAGTGTATTTAATTTCATTACCACTGCTCTCAAAACGGTGAGGAAACCGGCATATCTTAGAAACAAAAATCCGAAGACATAATATGTGACATCCACCAACCCGCACTGGGCCCGCGTGGTGGATTACGGCCCACTCCCTCTGACAGAGAGGAGGCCTGTGTCCCAACAGTCTGAAGATTATAGGCTAAGATTATATGCTTATGTTAAACGGATTTATTGTAGAATTATGTTAATGCACAAAAAGAAGGATGGTGATGCCTATCCCCTTATTAAAATCTCAGTTGCATTTCATGACATTTAAAGAAAAGGGAGAGGGAGACGGACTGGTACCGCGGATAAACCGCGCTGTGCAAAAAACGTGTCTGTCAACAGGCTTCCATAGTGATCCATGCAACATTGACGACCGTGCCTAGACACGGGGAATAAACCGTAGTTTTACACGGCACGTGTGTACAAAGGCCCTTAGGTCTCAAAACACGTAGCTGAGACCCACAAATGCCCGTTCCTTAGTGACTTACCGAGGAAGAGAGCCGTCTCGTAACTTCTTCGATATTTGAGCGTAGCTTTTATTGACTTAGCACAAGGTCATCGTTTTGAAGCGTTTCTAATTTAATTATTTCCAGAATCTTTTTATCTTGGGTCAAATTAAATTAGCTTGGGAAACTTCGCAGACAAGAAAAAAACAAGGAAATGTAGATCTGATTTTCTCAACTCATACTTCAAGTAATTACACAACCAGCGGTTGTTGACTCCAAAAAAAGAACATCAAATTACTTTTTATTTATCTTGTTTAGATATCGATACCCATCACATCTGCGAAGTTTCGCTAGCTAATTTAATTTGATGTTGTAGAAAACTGTTCGGTATACCGGTTCGGTCTTAAGAAAGGGTTAGTTAAACATTTAATTGAATTAAATGTTTGTTTGTACAGGTTCTATAGCGATCCCGGGCGCGTGCATAGGCATCTTCATGGGCGGCTGCCTACTCAAGCGGCTGGAGCTCCGACCGAAGGGCGCCGTGCAGTTTGTGCTCATATCGAACACAATCTGTCTCTCCTGCTACGCTTTACTTTTCTTCCTCGGATGCGACAACATCAAGATGGCTGGGACCACCATACCTTATACTAATCACACGTATGTATTATTTTGGTACATATATTTCGGCTAAACAACACTAAACTCTCTGGTGCCGTATTATGACGGTTTAATGCCTTCATGCTTCCAGTATAAGAGAGAGACGGAGCTATACATCATCCCTTTTTCGCACTGGAATCATGATGGCATTAAAACTTCGCATACCCTACGGCCCCTGTTCGTTTACAAATCGATCTTCTGGTGATGGCGCGTATGGCAGACTAATGCACGCAACATTAAAAAGTTATGAATATCTAATAGATGCTTTTAAGACACCATACATAAAGGCTATACAGCTAAGAAATTATACTTAAAAGTGATAGTTTGGATTATTAAGACTATATGTTTTTATAATGTGCCATTATTTGTCCAGAAACTTGGAGCCGTTCAAGGTGAACCTGACAGCGGCGTGCAACTTCAACTGCCTGTGCACTGAGACGGACATGGAGCCGGTGTGCGGCAACAACGGCCTCACGTACTTCTCGCCCTGCCACGCGGGCTGCGCCGCCTTCTCCTCCCGCTCCAACTTCACTAACTGTGCATGTGAGTTAACTTTATTTAAGCTAAAGCTCGTAAAAATATTTAGCTAATACATACTACCTGTGAATTGTCTACAGAAAAACTAACTAAACTAATTCGAGGTGAGGTCTTCAAATTATTGAGCTCGCTTCGCTCGCTCTAGCACCCCAGGTTTTCTTAATACTTAAATTTTACTACCTATGTCGTTACTCTGATGTTTATATGTATGGTCAAAAGAAAATGTTACCTATCCGTCTGGCCTACGTGCCCGTGCCCCTCCCAGAAATAAATTCAGGATCCACCCTTCTACCTGCGTACATTGGCACCTAAAAAACGTCATCAAATCTTTTTGTATTATAGTGTTTAGATAATTATGACAGACACGTTTGCGGAGTTTCCCTAGCTAGTTAAGTTTGACCTAGTAAAGGGGCCTGGGTCGAGTCTGAAATAAGTGGATAATTATTATAAGCTCCCGATCTGAATGAATGAATGAAATGCACCGATCCCAGCGTGGTTAAACCAGACACGATTAATCGAATGACCGCAAGATTCGCACTAGCTCCTGTAGTCACATGTTCATGGGGCAGTTTTGGTAATTTAGTACAATAACAAAAGCGTGAAGTACGAAATCTAGAACGATGCCGTATTTTGTGCTAGAATAATAGAGTGTATTAGTTTATGCCGCCCTACTAAATATAATTTGAAAACATTGTCCTAAAGCTTACCTATAGCTTAGAATGATGTTAATTCGCGCGTGGCTTCAAAAGTTCAAACAATCTGAAACCCAGCCGGATACAGCTTCCAATGGAGATCCCTGAAATAAACGGAAAGAGCCCTCAGAGTCACTCGACATCACCAGGACCCTCGGCCGTAAAGCCTAGGCCTCTGGCTGTAGATCAGGAACGCACTTTTGTCACTTTTCCACCGTTTTAATTTGCACCCACGAAAACAACACGCAAAACACCATTCAAATTTCAAATACGAGGTTCACACTCAAATTCAACCACTTGGTTCGCACGTGGGAACACAACGGGGCACGACTGCCCTCTTCGACGGTCCGTATCCGAATTCCTTATTATAAGCTCCCGATCTAATAACAATTCCCCCCCAGGCGTGCACGAGAACAGCCGCGAGAGCATGGCGGGCGTGCTGGGCGCGGCGGGCGCGGTGGGCGCGGCGGGCGCGGCGGCGCTGCGCGGCGAGTACTCCGAGGTGACGGTGGTGCCGGTGGCCACGGCGGGCGCCTGCAACCCGCCCTGCACCACCATCTTCCCGTTCCTCGTGCTGCTATTCTTCATGACCTTTGTCGTTGCCGTCACACAGATGCCGTTGCTTATGATTGTGCTGAGGTTTGTTGGTCTTTATTTTTTTGTCGTGGAGCTTGTTCTGTACCATAAACACTGCTGCGAGGATCTTTTGGCGCTCGAATGACGTCGACGAGGGGGCTCTGTAGGTAAACAATTATGCAATTGTTTTGTGAAATGTCACTGGAAATATATTAAAAAAGCAAGATGGCGGCGTTAGTTCCGATTTTGACCACGCGTCACGATTGCTTTGTAGCGCTATAGATGCGTTTAAAAACCCAAATCTCACAACATCGATCTGTTTATAAGTATTTGTTCCTGACGGGAATCTTACTCGCGAGATGTAATGAAGCAGTTATTTCGCCAGACTGTCAATATCTACGAATAACCACCGAGACCAGATGCTTGGCGTGCTTTCGGAGGCACGGTATGTAATGGATGGTCACCCATCAACGGACCGATTTCGGCAGGAGCTGCTTAACTTTGAAGATTGACCTGTGCAGCTGTTATTATTTAGCCACAAGCCACAATTTTAATACAACATGTTTTATTTTCTACAGATCGGTGAGCGAAGAAGAGCGTTCGTTCGCACTCGGCATGCAGTTCGTGATATTCCGTCTGTTCGGGTACATCCCCGCGCCGATCGTGTTCGGGAACCTCATCGACTCGACGTGTCTGCTGTGGAAGCAGTCCTGCAGCGGAGAGAAGGGGGGCCGCTGTCTACTGTACGATATCGAACAGTTCAGATACAGGTACGCTTATCTACTGACTTACACACGTCATATATTTCGTAGGTCTGAATGGCATTTGGATCATTTAAATTCCTTCTGCAAAAAGTTTAGAGCAAGTTTCAGTTTCCGGATAAGTAAAGATAAACTAAAAATTGTAACAGAATTTGTATGAAATTATCTACTAATTAAGTTAACCGGAACTTATTCGGAAGTGATTAAATAATAATTTTTTTAGCTTTACAATTAAATGGTTCTCCATTATTATTTTACTAGCTTTTGCCCGCGACTTCGTTCGCGTGGAATAGTGACTTCCGGCAGATTTTTGGTTTTACCCACATAGTTCTTACTATTTATTTACATTTTTCCGATGAATTTTCAGTACTGAATTGATGCCGACTCTTGACCAATAGATGGGGCTGTAAATCCGGAATAAATTTTATTTTTTATTTTATTTTTTGTAATAAAAACTATCCTATGTCCATTCTCAAGTTCCAAACTATGTCTGTACCAAATTTCACACAAATCGGTTCAGTAGTTTAGGCGTGAAGCAAAGACAGACAGACAGAAAGACAGACAGACAGAGTTACTTTCGCATTTATAATATTAGTTTGGATTTTCCTTATTCCATAACAAGATCACACATAACAACACAAAGGCCTGAATTTCATCTGATTGTATAGATACGTGGGCCTGTGCGGCGGTATCAAGATAGTGGCGCTGGGAATATTCATGGCCGACTGGTGGCTGGTGCGGCGTCGGCGACACCTCGAGACCGCGCCGCCGCTCGACCCGCACAAGGACATCGCTGGCTCCATCATCAGTCTCGACAAACGTACGAATAACTTTGATCTTGTTCTTCAAAAATGTAATGCCGCTAAATGTTACTTATAAAGTATTTGTTTACAGTTTTCGAGGAACTCCCTTCTGCGGACAACGCAAGTGGCTTCCGGTCGGGAGTGATGTCAGGCGTGAGCTCGGCGACAACGACGCCGCTGGAGCCGCCGGGCGGCGCGGGCGACGCGCACGACGCGCGCTCGCGCCTGCAGCGCACCGAGTCGCAGTACTCGCAGGACTCGCAGACGCGCCCCGCCGGCAAGAACTCGCGCGTGCTGGTCGCGTCGCGCCACCTGCGCAACGACTCCAAGACCATCCAGCTGGAGCCGCGCGCGCGCCAGCACTCGCTCGACGAGCCCGAGCGCAACCGCGCCGTGCGCAGCGACTCGCGCGAATCCCGCGACTCGCGCCGCGACGCCTTCCCGCGCTCCGCATCGCGCGACCTGCCTCGCGAGGCGCACTCGCGCAGCGGCTCGCGCGACTTCAAGGTGCACTCGCGCTCCGACTCGCGTGAGCTCAGCTTGGAGCAGCTGAAGCACCTGGCGCTCAAGAGCATGGAGAGCCTCGACCTCACGGCCCTTCCGCTGACGCGTGTCGCGGACGAAGAGAGCAAGCGCCTTATCGACGGCGGCGTGCTGCGGCACCGCAGGACGAGCTCCAAGGACTGCAAGCTGCCGGAGACCAAGCACAAGCGGACCTCCTCGCATCACCTCACGATGGAACCCAACGAGTTAAGCTTACAGATGCATAAGGGTCGAAGCGTGGATCATCTGGCGTCGACTCGATTGGACCCATGCGTGTGAGAGAGATAGGGCCGAATAGGTACAGTTTAGTGTCGGGACTGAATCTCAGCTGAGTGATAAGAACGAGTGTAAAATATTGCTTTTACTGCTGTGCACGACTGAGTGATAAATATAATGAACATGAGTAAGTTAAAAATGAACTACACTTATTTAGCAAATAGAAAACAAATTATGAGTGATTTCAAATCATATCTTAACTGTAGTTTCGAAGCTTTCATATAATTATTAATGGAAAAAAATACTGTCGCTTCTGCAGCTAACTAGTGTTCTAGTAATGACTTAATTGAAGCTGCAAGCTACAACACGTAGGATCAATGTAATGTTTCATGAACCAAGTAGTGTGATAACTGACTGTTGTTTTAACATTTAAAATACTCGCATCACTCTATTTTTACTTTAGTTTTTATATTTAATGTAATTAGTTAAATTAAAAATGTTAACTTTTTCTATTTTAAAGATGCATAATTACCTTTATAAAAACGAAAACTAGTTTTTGTTGTACTTAAAATTCAAGATTGTTGATATGAATTCAATTTGATGTGTATACTTTTATCATTCTAATATTGCTATGTAAAAAGGCGCTCATTATTTTGTTGGTATATATTCTTACAGTAATGCAAATAATTTACAGACAGTTGAACTTCGCCAATGTTAGAAATGTAGTAAATAGAGAACACTTGATTGAAAAGAGCAAAAATATTAACTAATGTGGAAAAAATAATTTTAAAATGCTGGAAATCAAGAGAATAGAGAAATATTGCCACATTTTGAAATGCACTCATTTTACTACACCTTTATATCTGCACAAAGCTTTCTATTAATTTCTATAATGGTGCTCATATGCTTGCCAATTATTATCTTCTAATTTATAATGTCTCTGTCTGCAATATGTTACTGTTAACATTCCTCTTACTATTATTATAACTTAAAAATGAATAAAACACGAGCACAAATCACCAAAATTGCTATGGGTATATTACACCTTTGAATAAAAACATTAGTTATGATCTCAATGGATAGGAATGAATTCTGCAACCGAATGTGAATAATTAACAACAATAATTATTTTTAATGCATCTTTAATTTTGTAAATATTTATTTCTAGTAATTTTATTATGTATTGTGATCCTATTTTACGAAGTTTAGTGCAATTATTGGTTCTATGCATGCCAGTCAAGGTCCAAAAACTTTCGAACCCTGCTGATTCTGAGTTTTAATCTTTTGTAATTGTATATTTTGGACAGCTAATATTTAGCATATAATATTAATTTAGTAAATCTATAACAGTTATAACTGCCTTAGTTGATTAAAATCAAAAGTAAACTCTATAAAACCTTTCTATATGATCATACTTGTAAATGTATTTGATGTTCAAAAGACTTATTTATTTAAAATACTATTTTTGAGGTGTAAAAAATGTCAATTCTTGGGCTGCTGGATTAAGAACTCAATTATTAACGATATAATTTAAATATAAATGAACATGTATTTTAAAAGCAATATATTTATCTCAGATAATGAAATAAAAAGACAGGAATGTTGTCTGTGTAAATTTTTGTCACATATTGTTAAGAGAGGTTAATAGTTTGATATGAAAGAGAGTGTTTTAACGAAAAATGCCTTATTACTACAATAGATTGTAAGACTTGATATTGATACTGACTTAGATGTATTTGAATAAGTTGTTATGTCAATCACCCAGACAAGTTTGATAATAGCAACTCCTAAACTAATTTGTTGCATTTAGTGATTAATAAAATTGCATACTTATTTTAAAAACATATTTTATTTTCCTCTTTCAAATAAACACAAATAATTTAATAAACATCTTGGATTTACGACATAGTAATTCAATCACTGAACTGCTTTTTCAACAGATATTTCTTCATGATAGTCACCTGTGTACAATATTAATGGTTTTAGTAAAACCTAGAAACCATTTTCTAGAAAGGAAAATCTACTCCGGAATTCAGCCTTTTAAAACTACAGAGAAAGATAACAATGAAACTAATTCACAGCATTATACGTAATATCTACAATTCTATTTAACAAATTAGATACATTGCACTTAAATACACTACAATAAAGGTTGTACTACAAAAACTATACATATTAAATGTTGAATGTGTTATTTGTCCAACTCACCACATTCAGAAATCACAACTTTCTTAGTGGGCTTGCCACTTTTAGATCCAAGACCTTCCATTTTAGTCACAACATCCATACCCTCTACCACTGAACCAAATACAACATGCTTTTTGTCAAGCCAGGGTGTTGGTGCAGTGGTGATAAAGAACTGAGATCCATTAGTATTGGGGCCAGCATTAGCCATTGATAAGGTTCCAGGACCAGTATGCTTTAGCTTGAAGTTTTCATCTTGGAAAACACGGCCATAAATGGATTTTCCACCAGTACCGTTATGGTTGGTAAAATCGCCTCCTTGACACATAAAGGAAGGAATGATCCTGTGGAATGAAGAACCTTTATACCCAAAACCTTTTTCGCCAGTACACAGGGCCCTAAAATTCTCTGAAGTTTTTGGGACCAGATCAGTCTCGAGTTTGATCACTATGCGACCCAGAGGCTCCCCATCAGCAGTTACATCGAAGAATACTTTTTTTTCAGGTTGGCTTGAAGCAAATCGGAGAGTAGCGGCTGAATACAGCGTCCCATTTATCAAAGTACGCCGTAATATAGTTGAAATTGCCATCATGGACCAAAAACTTGGATCTAAAATAAACAATATTCAATTAAAATACATTTTAAATACCAATCAACCTCATGAAATGATAATTATTTTACATAACCTACCAGCACGTTTTGAAAATTTTCTGATGTACTCAGTACTCACAGATTACATAGTACCAAAGACTACAATAATATGTATGAATGATACTACTACACTACTATCGGTCAAATCGTGTGTAAAAGAAAACATTGAACTTAGAAGGCTGCCAGCAATGCTGCCAGTTAAATAAATAGACAACATTCGACATTCTTACAACGGGCTTTTTTGTTATTTGAATACATAAAGTTGCTTGAACAATATAGAATTATCACTCGATCGACCTCGACAAACCATCATAAATTCAAACGTGTGAATCCGATTAGCTTGGAAGCTGAACCTCCAGCATTGATGGGAAAAGACTAGATAAATTGATTTTTGGATAGGACTTTAGACTTAGCATGTGTTGTGGTGGGCTTACATACACGTTGTGCGTCGCCGATGCTAAATCAAAGGAACCTGGCGATGGATGTAAGCCGCTAGCCGTTGCAATGTAGTTTGCTGCTAGTGCCAAGCGTGTGGAACCAGCTTTATTTCAGTTTCATTGAAATAATGAACCATTGTCCATTACCACGCATACATCATCATAAAGTTTAATAATAAGTTCGTTTTATAATATAAGTTAGATTAAATTAATAAAAGTTTATTCGTCTTGACGGTAACGAATATAGGTAATATAACGCCAACGATATTTACTGTGGTCAGATACCATCACAGACTAAGAAGACCATCTATGGATACCATGGTATAAGAATGGCAAATTGGCAACACTGCTCCACGATCTATCACTCAACTCGAGCGAGATGTCATTTTGATTTCAAAATAATTAGATAACCTCTAACTTGAGACTGCAGCGGGGAATTTGTATTAAAGTCAGTAATAATTAACACTCTGGAACTCAGTGCGAGTAAATTAAAATGATGCATTGCATTAGAACCGCTTTATCACTTGTTCGTCAAAATCGAAACAAAAGAGTACCTATTCAAAGAATATTTAACATAAAACAGCTTACTTTTGTACAACCGCGATGTTATTCATCCAAAACAGATGATACAGGTAATGATTGTAATGCGCACAGGGAGGGGGCTTACCACCACTCTTATAGCAGGGCAGAAGTTGAACTGCACTGCTTTTTTGTACTTAGACTACTTAGTCATAGAACAAAATTGCAGTGCAGTTAGACTTCTGCCGCTGCTTCTGCTGTAAGAGCTGCTGGTAAGCTCCCTAGGACAGTCTACAACTGACACATTTATTAAATGCAAAACTTTTCACAGATGTAATAGTAGAAAATATATGTAAAGGCGAAGCTGAGCTCGAGAAGAAGCTCAGAATTTTAATGCTCGAAGTTGAGGTGATGCGCCAGGATGGCCGACATGCACCGAACTACATAAACAAGGACCAGTGGCAACATTTATTAGACCTATCGACAAAAAATCAACGTGCTAGTTACCTTAGATATTTGTTTAAAACTGAAAAATCAAAGGAGAACTTCAAGGTAACAATACAATTTTTTTTTAAACAGTAGTGTTAGCCTTACCATTGTTTATAATATTTTTGGTGTACAGTATGTTAGTAAGCTTGTTTTTTATTAAAGGCTAAGAAAGAAGCTAGAAGAATGGAACATCCAGTGATAAAACCTGAAGATAGCAAAGAAAACGAAGATGACCTTCTTTATGGCATACAACATCAGTCATTGTTTCTGCGAATCAGGGATCAGTCAATAAACCAGTTTGATAACTACAGGTATCTTATTTATTTGAAATTTTCATGTGGCAATCACCAGTCCATGAATTTGATTGTTTCATAATAATACATCACACAAATAATTATGTACCTGTTTTGCAGGGCCCTTCAAGCTATGATATTTGGACAATCAGTTGTAATAGACTGCTCATATGAAGATAGCATGGTTTATAAAGAAACCTTAAATGCTGCTAAACAAATGACATATGTTTTTGGAGATAATAGAGTTCATAAAGAACCCTTTAACTTGCACATGTGTAATGTGAATATGGAAGGGCAATTTATGAAACAAATGCGAAAAAATATTCCTTCATTAGATGAACCCTGGTTTCCTTTGAATATTCACACAGAAAGCTATTTAGATATATTTCCTAAGGACAGGTTGGTTTATCTGACCCCCCATTGCCGAGAAGAACTAACAAAGTTTGATCATGATGCTGTCTATATCATTGGATGCATGGTTGATAAGGTAAACATACCGTAATAAGATGTATAATTAGTAAAAGGATGTTATTAAAGTACTTAAAAAGGTAAATTAGCCAGAAAGAAAAAAAATACTGGTTCCTGAAAAATAAAGTCCCAAACATTTTTACTAATACAATGAAGTAAAGCCCTACTACTTTATTTTCGGGTACAAAACATCTGGGGGCAATTCCCGTAATTAAAAAATACCTCTAATTTCCCTACATTTTGACATTAATTGTGTCGCCAAGATGAGACTGCAACTAGAATTGAATGTTTTAAATTACGAGAATTGGCCTTCTGGTGTCTGTAAAAATGTCTTATGATTTTTTTAAATTTAAATGATTGCAGGTAAATAATGAACCACTCTCTCTAGCTAAAGCTAAAAGGGATGGAATAAAGATGGCAAAGTTACCATTGGATAGGTATCTTGAGTGGGCACCAGGATCAAAGAAAAATCTGAATATAAACCACATGGTACCCATTCTATTAGATTTGAAGCTGACTGCTGATTGGGAATATTCGTTGCGCCACATTCCAAGGAGAAAACTTATGGAAACCAAAATATTGTCCATGCAGAGAAGATTGAAGCACAATCCAAAGTTACAAAATGTAGTTATGAAAAATTTAAATCTTTCTAAACTTAACAAATTAGCGTTTAAAGAAAAGAAAATTGACACATTACCATTTAAAGAAAAGAAATTTAAATCTAAGAAGTCCTTATATGATGACGAAAATATATAAAATACCAATTGAAACATGTCTTTATTTTATTTAACTATAATGTATACTTCAGATTTTAAACATGAAAAATGAATTGTGATAAAACTAATCATAATCTAAGTTTTGTACACTAATTATTTCGAACATATCATAAATACGTACCTACGTAACGTAACAACGACAAGCTATTACAATATTTTACACTGTACCTAATTAAACTCCATTCACAATAGCTTTCTCTTTCATTCGCACCCCATTTATCTAATTGCATAATGTACTGGGAATTCATGTTGTAACTTATTGCACAAAAAATATTGTAATATGCTTTGCACATTCAGTTTATAAAAATATAAGTCTAAAACCTACGGTTCCTAAAGCTAACTAAAATAACACAGTAAAATTTTAGGATAATGCATTCAATTGTCATAATCTACAAAAGTAGAAATAGAAATTATCAATGGGTACATTTCCAGTAAGATATTATGTAACCAAAAGTCGATAAAATGCTAGAATAGTATTCACAAAAACAGAAATAATGTTTGCACTGAAAAGAAACCTTGTGCTTAAAATTAAATAAACAAATAATATTACTCTATATGTACATTTTTATTCAGTGTTATGAACTATGGTAAAGACATTCGCATGTCGACGTCTGTAGAAGTGGTCTCTGACCTCTGCTTGATTGTCGCTAGAATCTCTTGCAAGTTGGATGGCAAGGCAATGTCAGCCAAAGGAACGTTTTGAACTGGAGGCGGAGTCATGGGCCGAGACGGAGAGTATGCTTCGTCCTGTGTACAATTTTACACTTCATAAGTAAAGGCATTTTTTACAAATCAGGATTAGTGATATGAGTGACATCTGCTAAGTGCACATACACGTATTCAAATACACGAGCGGCACGTTGTCGACGGGCGCCGACGGGTGTCGACGGCTGACGTTGCCTCTACCGTTGACGCGTGCCGCTCGTGTGTATGCACACTAACAGAGTTTAATCTTGAAGATAAGCTAGAATGATCGGTCACGATTTTTGATCATTGACATGATCATTTTTAGTGATATTCATCATTCACGTCAATTAAACTGAAAGTTACCTCGCCAATAGAAGAGTCTGCTTGCGCCATTTTACGAATTTGTTGTTTCTGTTCTTCAATCTGCCTGTTGAGCTCTTCCATTTTACTTCTGAGGGTGTTGGAGGCTAGGCTCGGTGCCGATGACGAAGGTCCGCTGCCGCTGCTACTCGTCGAGCCCGGACTATACGGTTCTTCATCATCCGCAGACACTGCCGAACGCAAACACATATTTGTTTATAATAATAATATCAGCCTATAACGGCAGGCCTTCTCATAAAGAGAAGGCCACCATGCTTGCTCAAGGGGTTGGCAGTTTCAGACTGGTACCTATGAATAGATAAAGTTACATTGGCACTGACCCGTATTTGAACCCACAACCTCATGCTTGACAGCCGAGGCCTTAACCACTGGGTCATCTCAACATACATACATACTTTACATACATTTTAAATGATGCAAAACACGATAAACATAGATTTAGCATATAAAAAGTTCCTTTGGAATTAAATAGTGCAATAACTATAGCAGGAAATTTATAATACCTAGAGAAGCAGCAATTTTGTCCTTGACAGTTGTAGAGAGAGTTGATGAAGTGTATGCTGGCAGCGGGAGCTGTGGTCGCCTTCGTGGCGACGCTGGCGGCGTGTATGAGCGCTTGCGGGACTCACGGGCCACCTAATATGATGTAACATCAACAAAAGCATGTAAGTACTTGGGTTGAATATAAACGAAAGGTTACGTTGTTTACAATCAATAATAAACGTTTTACATCGAAACAATTTTCTTTTTTTAATATACGCATTTATTAAACATTTGAAGGAAGGGTTATGTTCATTACATTTATTTACAGAAGCAGATAGCAGTCATTTTTATTTATTTACAAACATTCACTACAACCAAATATTTTGGTAAATAATAAATGCACTCTGAATTATTGTTTTATTAATTTGTATTTACAAATCTTCCTCCGTCGGCGAACTGACCTTGGCGGGAACAACATCAGTGGGAATGTTGGAAGTCAAACGCTTCTTTCTTTGCCGAATAACAATTGCAATCAGGAGATGCGTTTTGATTTCACCAATGCCTGGCCCGTCGAGAGGCAGGAGAACCGCCGGCAACGTAGTGTTCGCCGGTAGTGGTAC
Source organism: Apamea sordens (assembly GCA_945859715.1). Lineage (NCBI taxonomy): Eukaryota > Metazoa > Arthropoda > Insecta > Lepidoptera > Noctuidae > Apamea > Apamea sordens. The sequence goes on from OX243986.1 coordinate 15,113,598, forward strand.
AATATAAAAATCTTTCACGGTCATCATATTCGACGCCTTTACTACGCCTAACCTAGAATATGAAAATTCCACATAAAATATCATTGCCAGGGAGGGCAACGTGTTTATTATTGAAAGGAAAATAAAATTAATTAGGTAGGAACATAAGGAACAGGAGGTGGGTTTTTATTTCTATAAAGATAAAACAATAATATATAATCAATTGTATATCTATACAATACCAACCTATTGCGACTACTTAGATAGCTATATAAGGCAATGTATTGCATTTTTTCTTCATCATTCGCCGTTTGAAGTTTGAGAATAACAATGTCTTTAGTACTAGTTTTTTTCATTTTTGCAATATAGTCCCATACAGTGTCAGGATTTATTCTTCCAACAATATCTAGTTCTGTGCTAAGATCTTCTTCCAAGTCCACAGAGCTGCCGGATACCTGAAATTTAGAGTGAGGGTAAAATGTTAGAATAACATAATTATTATGAGACATATTTGTTCTGTGAAGTTAAAAGATAAAGAGCAACGCACCTCATGTGCAGCAACATAGAACCGCGCCACGTCCACCATATTAATGCACCCACTCCAGACTGTCGCTGCTGAATTGTCCACTGTGCTACTTGGTTCTTGGTCGCTTTCGGCTTCTACAAATAAAAACAGTACTAATAAATATCTGTGTTCTAAAACACTAACAAAAAGGTAGTATTTGCAACTACTCCTAGTTTATTTACTCACCCGACGTTTTATCTTGCTTGGCTGGAAACCTTGTTTCAGGTAATATGATATTAGACTCGATCAAAGACTTAGAGGTATCGTACTCAGCTTCAAAAGTACTCATATCATTCCTGTAGTTTTCCTCAAATACATCTTCTCTAGATTTCCGCAAATCTTCTTCTGAAAATGCCGACGTTATCATTGGTTCATGGGGATCGTACTCGGGATGAACCTCCTTCAACATAGCTGATTTCGGCCTCTCTATTGAATCCGAATCTGTGGAACTAAGGACATAAAAATAAATACATGGGCATTTTGTTTGAGTTTCTTACTAAGTGGACTGGGCATGAACTGGATGCTTACTCATTTTTAATTTTACTATAAACATTTTCTTGAGATCTGGACCGATGCTTTAGTTTTTCATCGCTACTGACAGTGCGTTTGGAACGCGTCGAATTCCTACGCTTAGGACTATCCCTGGAGGGAGAGCGCCGCCTGGAACGTGCTCGTGACCGCGATCGCTCTCGTGCGGGTGATTTAGACCGTCTTCTGGGTTTTTCCTTCGAATCTGATCTGCGCCGCGATCGTTCATTAGAATCGGGTTTATCTTTAGATTCCTTAATTCTATCTTTTGACATGGACCGGACTCTACTGGACTTTTTGTCCGACCTCCGCGTTGACCTCCTCTGCTCCCGTGTATCTTTTTCGTTTGATGCTGATCTTCTTTTGGACGACCTGGATTTCCTGTCAGGATCACGTTTTGATTCCCGTCTGCTTCTTTTCGAACGACCAGAAGTACTATCTTCACGATTCCGTTTTTTACTGTTGTACTTCTTATCTTCATCATCACCTTTGCTGGTACTAACGAAACAAAATAAATATTTAAAACAATGTATTGTATTAATTAAAACCAAAAAGTCTCAACATTAATAGAGTTTAACTTACATTTCAGGTGTTTTTTCTTTTGAGAGAACATCAGGACCAACTGTTGAGTCATTTAATGCTGTAACTACATCTTCAACAGGCACATTTGGGTCCAGTTCAGTTGATACAGATTCTTTAGTTTCCATCACCTGGGCAAAAATAAGTATAATTAATAAGTTATACTTACATAACTCAAAATTCAATTATTCTTTTATTAATTACCTCTTCTCCTTTATGTGTTTTAAGGACATAAGTTTTGCTAGCAGCTAAGAGATCTAATTCTGATTTCTTTATTAATTCCAATTGATGCTTTGCCTCTTTATCTCTCCACTGTGCCAGCTCTTGACTTGCTAACTCTTCTGGAGACAGACGAACCTGAAAATTAGGTTGTTTATTATCCGAATCACATAGAATATGGATATGGCAGATGAGCATTGTTTATAAAATAAATAATGAATGCTTACGAGTTGCTTAGGCGATATTGATTGATCACAGATTTTCTCCCACAGAGTAAGATTTTTTCGATCCTTTATGTTAAACATAAGTGATCTGTATTTAGCCTTGTATTTCATCCCAACATCTCTGAATAGTTCGTGCAACTCAAGCTCCGTGTCGTAAGCAAATTGTTTTATTTCTGAATCTGTAAACTTTGGTCCAGTGTTTTCTGCCATTCGTATGACCAACTGTTCTTGCAAAGCTTTCCGCACATTATCCCGGATTGGTTCACCGCTTGACATTCTCACTCTGCTGTGGGTGTCTTTCCGACGCGATGGCGATGGCGAAACTGAAGGAGCCTGTAACGTAACAATTATCGTAAACTCGCCACCTCAGCTTCATAATCAAAATGCAAACACGTTCAAGGTTATTATCACTATATTAGACGATTCCTATCTGATTACCAAATTAGTAAACAAACTCGTGTCTACGTCAATTATAATAAAAATTGTGCCCTGTTGACTGTAAAGTTTTTAAAAGTTTACAAACTTGATTCAAAATGCGGTAGTGGTTTCGACTGTCCTCTTTGGAAGAACACACTAATTTTTTTATGCAATACTGATACTAGACACGTGCGTCGTAAAACTAGCTAGCTTTAAGTCTGAGTGATCACGTTGCTAAACGACATAAACAAAATAAGTCATAAAACTGACGTCATGTCTGACATAATAACAAAGGAAGATTTTAAGGAATTCATGAACAGTGGAATCTTGAATACATAAAAGAGGAACCTTAAAACATTTTTGAGAATATAAAATTATCAACACAAAATTATCATGGGCTCTCAATCTCAACGACTTAATCAAACTAACCACAACATAACTTTGTTTCTTTAATTTTTTCTTCAGCCTACATAGCTTTTGGAACGAAGTTCCCTAACGCGCGTTGCGAAAGGGGGCTAGACGGAAAAAATTAAGACCAAAAGTTGGAACGACACTTTTTACTATAGTTGTAAGCCGTGCGGCGTGCGCGTGTTTCTCTGTCTGTCTCTCTCTCTCTCTTTGAACTTCGTTCCATCCGGGTGTCCCTTGACACCTCTCAAGTTTTTTTTTCTCCAGTATTTCCTATTGTATCAGCAACAACTGATAGATGCAAGACATGGTGCTTTTCTTTTGCAACAAGGCATCATATTAAATAAATTCCACTTTATTGTATAGTCTACTAAACTATTATATATAATTATAATAAGCTGGCAGGAGTATTCTTAGATTATTTAATTAATTTGCGTATGACATACCTTATCTTGTGAGGACTGTGCATGACTACTAGGGGTCCGTATCAGTTTCCTTGTTGTTATTGCAGGCCTAGCAGATGATGTGCTGGCCTTAGGAGTGTCAATCAACTGTGATGGCTGCGATTTTGGAGTTGCAGGGGATTTGAGTTGTGGACTGGCTCTAGGTTCTTCTTTAGGCGCCGATATCAGTCTAATAGAACGTTCTCTTGGCTCAGCATGAGGTGTCCTGACAGGTGTCGACTGTTCAGCAGGTTTCCGAGGTATCCTTTCAAAGTTAAGAGTTGTCTGAATCTTAGCTGGTTCAGCAGTCTTCTTCTTTGCGAGTCCTGGTTTGATTGTACTTAAGGTTCCAGGACGCACAACTTCAAATGTTGGATGTTGTTGCAACCATGCTTTCAAGTTTTCTGCAGTTGGAGCGTTGGTGCCAGCCAGCAATCTACCAGATTTGCGTTCATAAACTATAACCTGCAAAAACCAGTTTATAAATGGTTAATGTGAAGTAAAATTTCAAAAACGACAATACTATTACAAAAGAATTATTAAAGTTATTGGAATATAATTAGAACTTACTCTAGATTCAGCCTTTTGTTTTTCGTTAGATTTACCAGGTTCGCCATCTCCTTTAGCTGAAGACCCTTGATTTCCCAAAGAGTCTTGAGCATGTTTCCATATGCAGGAGTTACTGCAATAAATACTGCTTGCACGTGCTGGCTTCTTGCATACTATGCAATTCGTCTTTGTTGAGTCTTTGATGACACCAGATTGAACTGGAGATTTCAATTCAGGACTTGGAATTGCTTGTTCATTTTCTATTTTACTTTGTGTTGCCTGAACCTGAAAAATCGTTTTAGGTCTTGGTTATAAAGTAGTCTTTTATTCACTAATTGTGCTTATTTCTGTTTAGGTTGATGGGCAAGATAGTTAACTATGTGTAACTGTGATTGGAGGACTGTCTTATGAAATTTTGACGTACGAAAAGTGGTGATTCTCAGTCTAAATTGAATAAATGATCTTTTGATTTGATAATGGAAAATACTGCTTTTTATTATGTGATTTATATAAGTGTGTATTAGTGTTTCTACTTACTTGTTTAGCGCCTTTAGATGATGGCTTCGCTTTCTTGATACAGTTTGGGCATCTCCACTCTATGCCTTGTTCCTCCATCTGTTGTCCCATTGCTTTAGTAATATTAACACACTTTCCATGAAACCAGTCCTCACAACCATCACAACATATCATAAAACGGTTGTTATGAGGCTGCTTACATATGCACCATAATCTGAAATTACAATAAAAAAAATAATAATATCATGATCAAGTACTTGAAGTCAGTAAGTATGCAATCACTATTTCTGACGTTGATATTTTTTTTATCAATGTATCTAACATACCTATTAGGGTCATCTTCAGAATTCCAACTTTCTTGGGATTCTACAGATATCTTGTCAAGTACAGGAATAGGTAATGGCTGTTCCTGTTTCTTAGTGGAAAGCTTCTTGTTGATATATTGCTTTGATACATTCAGAATGTGTGGTTCAGGAGTTGTTGACACGGGCGGAACAGGGGTTGGGGGAGCTTCTACTACTGGTGGTGGTGGCTCAGGGATATTTGCCATTTCCATCTGACTTTTACGTTTTGAGGAACGTGTCGCTGGTGCTTCTATCGGCGGCAGTGTAATAACTCGGCCATCGCGCCGTACTATCTCTATCGGATCCTTTCGCACGGGTATAGTTTTCGGCACTGACTTTGATAGAGTCTGTGCATATAAATTGTTTGCCTGTGTTTGTTGCTGTGGTGTTTGTGGAGACTGAGTTGGCTGTAGGGTCTTAACAGGCCCTGAATCTACCTTCCCCAGCACTTGTTTATCTATTACTTCCTGTAAGTTCTCTGAGCTTGCCACTAGCTGAGCAACAGACATTAAGAAATCTTCTGTCAGGCCTTCCTCTTCAGGCTGTAGTCCACCCAACAAGTCTAAAGTAGGTGATAAAGGACCTGCTAAACCTGGACTGTTCATAGTGCCAGCAGTAGATATACTTGGTTGACTCTTAACCGGGTTTGAAATTCCGGTAGTATCTTGAAGTATTTGAGCCAAGCTTGCATCATCTATTTGAGGGATCAGGTCATAAGGTTTAGTCTTCTCAGGTGGAATAACTCTTTCTTTAGGTTTCAAATAAGTTTTATGCAGAATAGGTTTGGGACTTTCTGCAGTGTCAACTTTACTGTTATCTGCAACCTTTCCATCATTTGGATCTAACACCTTAGAAGCAGTAGCAGGTTTTTTGTCAGTAAGGGACAATAAAGACTCTTTTTCACTTGTTGGTGTTTTAGGAGGCCCTTTTCCATCAGTGGATACCCTTCTTATAACATCTGGTGTGGAGAACAACGAAGTCATATCAGATAAAAGAGCTGTAACATGAGCTGGTGTTTTCTTTTCTTTTTTAATGGGCTTTGGTGTCTGTTTTAAAACCACTTTGCTCAGGTCATTGCCTGGTGCTATAACCGTTGATATCTTAGATGAAGGCAAGAGACTTTCCAAGTCAACTTCAGTTGCATCTTTCTTTTCTACAATATTTTTGTGCTGTAGCTTTTCTTTAATATCTTTTCTTAGAATATTTCTGCCAGGCTTAAGTTTAGTAATCGACTTAGACTCTTGTTTTGAAGCTTTAGATGCTGCAACAGTCTTTAATATGCGGGGCTTTAATTTATTTTTCTTTAGTCTGAGAGAACCTGTTCTATCTTTAGTATCTTTGTAATCAGAATCAGAGTCTCTGTCAGGAATGCTATCTCCAGATGAGCTAATGGAAGAGGATTCAGTACTGTCATCAGCCCTTTGTAATGCCTCTGGAACCTTTTCCAATTCTCTGATATCCTTAGATTTATTTAATACAGGCAATGGTTTATGCAACGCATCATTTCCTTTTATTACAACAGAAGGTTCAGTAGGATTTATAATTATCTTTTTACTTTTTGGTTGCTGTTCCAAAATAGTAATTTTCTTAGAATTGGGAATAGGTTTAGGTGGTGGCGTATGTGTGATTTGAATAACTGAGTCATCGTAAGTAGATAAATTTTCATTTTGTGGTAAGGACTGGCTTGGTGATCTGAGGGGTGTATAACAGTGGTCATTTTGAAATCCAACTAAACTGTTTTCCCTTGTTTCTATTCTTAACGACTGTAACATTTCAGCACCACTATCTGTAAACGTTAAAAGGATAACATTCTTATTAAAGCTTAGAGTAATATTTAGAAGCAATAATTATATACTAAAAATTTAATTATTTCTTACCATACTTTATGATACTGTTAGGCTCATCATAGTAACTATCCACTGAAAGTGTCACATGAGGCACTTTCTCATCATCAGTGTCAGAATCAGTAGCATCATCAGGTTTGCCTTCATGACCAACCCGGACTACACTAATACCAGTACTTTGAGAACCATCAGTACCTAGAATGATTGATTGCATTATTATCAACACTATCTATAGATAACTTATCAAATGACAACAATAAAATTAAGGATAGTGATAATTTTACTAGATTATCGTTTTGGCGCCAAAATAACTTTTAAGATAACATTATGAAAATGATGGACCGTAATAAATAAAAATCCAATTTAACCTATACATGACAATAATATTTAACAGGAGTCATGTTATAATAAACTTGAGGCTATTTTATTCTTTGAGATGAGTAGAGTACACACTGAACCCTGAATGCACATAATTTTATGCCGATTACCGACTTGACTGTACAATTATGTACCAGCTAAGCCACTTATCATACGCATAACAATTATTACTTTACTTATAGAGCGAACATTAGTTTATAAAACTTACCCATTAATGTTCCAAGTAGTTTTTGATCAACAGACAGAGATCCATCCTTGTTTACAATAACAACAACAGAACTATCAGCTTTTGTGGAAGGTCCATTGAGATCCGTATAATTAGTTATGACTGTGTTTGACATTTTTCATTGCAATTCATGCAATCATTCTAATTCAAATCCTCTATTTATAGCCATTCAAGACACATGCACCGCGTCTATTTATGACGCATCTACCAAATTCAACGCGCTAGACGCCATTTTGGACTCCACCAATAGTCTGAATGGCCGCACCGCGGCAAACACAATAGTTTAAAACCTTGTGGTGAAATCTAGATTTCCAGTAATTTAATCAAATACGATAAGTGTTATTACTTCTTTCAATTGAATAACATTGTTTTACAGAATTAGGAATTCAATTTCCGAAACACACACAGTTATCAAACATGTTTTTTTTTTGTATCCGGGTGTGGTGGATGGTTTGGATAGGTGTCTTTTAATCAATGTGAAAAATATCACTTAAACTTTTAGTAGATTCCTTCCACACGAGTGATTTTCGCGGGCTACCTAGCGCAACCCCTTTATATAGACAATGCTATTATCGATTGGAGATCACATTTTAAGGATTTAATATCAACAAAAATATTTTGAAATATATAATAAAATTATAATGGGACTCAGAAAGAGAAAAATAAAAAAGTTTAAAGTCAGATGAGATTTTCCTACTTTTTGCAAAAATGGTTTAATTTCTAAATTTTTATGTAATCGCTGAACATACATGGGGATGTTTCGGAAACTCTTGGATAGGCCTCTTTAATTTTCTTTTTTACTCTAGTCGACACGGCTCAGTTGCCAAAAAAGAAAAATATTACTCAGTAGTTTTTGCCCAAAATTATTTGTGCAATAATGCAATTGTGCTACATAGCATACATTTTTGTAGATAGCTCGATCGGCAACGGCATTATTTGGAATTTTGGATACTAATACGTCCATCACTGCTATTTCCGTTTCCATAAACGCCAGCCAATGAAGGACCGGCTAATGAATATTTTGAGGTTATAAATTTCCATACCAACGCAATTGATCAACATCAAAGCATCAGAAAGAGATGCGATATAACAGTTTTCAATGAAAAGACAAAGATGGCAAAAAATTCAATGCCAATAACCAAGTGAAGTAAGACATTACTGAGGAGTTGTCAATTTGTCACTTCTTCCCTACCATGCCATTGGGCATAATATTACTTTCACGAGTACATATTTTTATATTTTGAGCTAGAGAGAAATAAAAACGCCAAAATGAGTTATTCCAAGTTTGACCTAACATTTAAAATAGGTCAATACCTAGATCGGCATTTGGTATTCCCATTGCTTGAGTTTTTAGCTGCTAAAGAGGTGAGTTACAAAAGTTAACCTGTTTCCTTTTACAAGCTTCTCGAGACATACTACCAAATAAGTGATTTAACAGTCCAAATCCAAATAGTCCGTTTTTACACGTACGAATTTCTGCTTTCAGACTTATGATCAATCAGAGCTCCTGCAAGCTAAGTTAGAGATTCTTAGCAAAACTAACATGATTGATTATGTTATTGATATCAGAAAGATGCTGTACCCTGATGAGGACACCCCTGAGGTATGTTAAATATTCATGGTTCAAATACAAGTTGGTAGGCAGTTCTAATTATTGTATATTAAACAATTTGTGTCGAAAGAAATGTTTAACTGAGTTCAACTTAGTAAATCTACTTTATTCGGTGATTTATCAATGAAAAAAGAGAAATGACTACAAGTAAAACTTGTGTGTAGATTGTCTTTAATTTTAGACTTATAACCAGTATTATTTTATGAAAAATGTCATAATATTTTAATGGCTAACAATTTTTCTTCATTACATCTTAGTGGTTTTCAAACTTGATTTCTTATTGTTTAGTAAATAAAAATAATATTTTTTTGTCATTTTACAGTATAATAATATTCCGGAGATATTTGTGGAATGGAATTTTCATATTTAAAACTAGCTTTAATAAAAGTAGAATCATTCTTTTTTGTCTGACTCGCATTCTAGGCAGTTATATGCAGTTTGATTTCATTCAATTTCTGAAGGTTTTCTGAAACAGTTGAACTAGCCACATCTTACCTTACAGGTACAAAAATATGTGACGCATACAGTAGGTAGACTAAGGAACAGTTATCTGACAATATAGAAATTTATAGAATACTAGCTTCTGCCCGCGGCTTCGCCCGCGTGGATGTCGGAAATTATCCCACGGGAACGTGCTAACAGGATAAAATGTATGTGCTTCCCCAGGATGCCATCTATCTCTATGCCAAATCAGAAGTTCAGTGGTTTAGGCGTGAAAATGTAACATACAGTTTCAAGTTCAAATCCTCCCCTTAAAAACTGAACTACCCCTTTTTGTCCCATCAGTGGTAAATTTTCGACAACTTTACATACGTATTATTAATTATTTTCTGTCAAAAGTATCAATACTGAGCTTCGAGTTACTCGGACCCCGCATTCAATTTCTTCCACACAAATTTAACACCCCTATATCCCCCTTTGAGGGGTAGTTTTGAAAAACTTATAATGATAAACTTTATTACTTTCTTAGGCAAGTATTTTTGCCAAGTTTCTAGTTTATTAACTAAATGAATAAGATTTTTCATATAAACTGTATTCCCCGCTTTTCACCCTCACAGGGGTGGAATTTTGAAAAATCGTTTGGGATTATTCATAACTAGCTTCTGCCCGCGGCTTCGCCCGCGTGGATGTCGGAAATTATCCCACGGGAACGTGCTAATAGGATAAAATGTATGTGCTTCCCCAGAATGCCATCTATCTCGCGGGCCCTTTGTGGCTAATTACAGTAGAAAACCAATTGTGTCTCATTAGTGGTGATTAAGAGGGTACCTATATGATATCTTTACCTAAGTACCTACCTAATTTTAAAAAAAACTCAATAACAAAATTAAATACCTACCTAAATAAACCTATTTCTGATGATAACTAATCTAAACTCAATAAATAAGCAAAATCCCTAAAAACTAATATCTATACGAATGACTAATCCTACCTAACAGTATTATAAAATAACCTACGGTCACTACGTACACTATCAAATATACTACCTATACTTTAAAATTAAAATCTATACCTACGACTCATATAAAAATAAACCTAAATAACTCTAAAAACTAAAAGGAATAAAAATGAACTCCACTGCGGGTGACCCAACCTACGACAAACTTAGTATTTTTTTTTTTAATCACATTTTTGGGTTCGGTGTCGGTCTAGTAACACCCCCTGTAAATTATTTTTTTGATATTTTCAATGTACAGAATTTTCACTTCTACAGATTTATTATAAGTATAGATTTGATTCAAAGATTATTTATACCAATTTTCGAGTAAATCAAGCCACGCATTATAATCCTCCCTTGTAAAATTAACTACCCCTTTTCAACCCGTTAGGGCTAGATTTCTGAAAAACCCTGATACATGTTACTCTTTATTTTTGGTCTTAAGTATAAACACTGAGTTTCGAGTTAATCGGACCGCGCATTCAAAATATTCCACACAAACTTCCAACACCCCCCCTTTGAGGGGTAGTTTTGAGAAACTTATAATGATAAACTTTATTACTTACTTAGGCGAGTATTCTTGAAAAGTTTCAAGTATATTAACCTAATGAAGATTTTTCATATAAACTGTATCCCCGCTTTTCACCGCCACACGGGTGGAATTAAAAAAAAATCGTTTGGGATGTATTCAGAACTTGACTCAAATATTATTTATACCAATTTTCGAGTTAAGCCATGCATTAAAATCCTCCCCTGAAAAATTGACTACCCCATTTCAGCCCGTCAGGGGTAGATTTTTAAAAAACCCTGATACACATTATTCTTTACTTTCAACATTAGGTATAAATACTGAGTTTCGAGTAAATCGGACTGCACGCTAAAATTCTTCCGTACAAACTGTGAAACTCCCCAATCCCTAATTAGGGGGTAGTTTAGAAGAAAAAAAACTGACAATCTTCATAATTTATTTAGATAAGTATTTGTGCCAAGTTTCAAGTTTATTAACTCAAGGAATAAGATTTTTCATACAAACGAATACCCCCCTTTTCACCCTCTTAGGGGTGGAATTTCGAAAAATCCTTTCTTAGTGGATGCCTACCCTTCACGAAGAACACACCCTCCAAATTTTATGTCTCTAGGACCAGCGGTTTAGGCTGTGCGTTGATCTATCAGTCAGTCAGGACTTTGAATTTTATATATATAGATTTTATTATATTTTTAGGAAATTAAAGCGAGAAGGGGTGTAGTCCTTTCCCAGCTTCAAGAGCTGCAAGATGCTGTGGAACCTGTGTTAAGGCTGATGCAAAGAGATGATGTCATGAAGACCGTTGAGACCATGAGGGATCCTAAAACACTCATAAACCATCTTACAACTAATAAAGAGTTTGAGGTAATAATTTTGTGTGAAAACTAATATTTTCATTTATTTTTGTTTTCATCTTGACTCTTTCATTATTATTGTCCAAATTACCATAATAATATCATTATCAACATCAAGTTTCAAAATTTTAACTCGTTGACTGCCAGACAAGACAACACTCTATAGAAAATCTATTGTTGGTGGACACCGGTGATCACGGTGGCAGTCCATGACAATGTAGCGGTATCTACAACGTCACATGTGGACAACGCGTCATACTGACGTCACGCAAATCCTGCATCTCGCAAGCAGAGTTTACCGCGCAATTAGCATAGATACAATTTCCCAACATTAATCGTTGGGCAATTGCCCGCCAGACACAACACCCGTCTGGTCGGAGGATCCTCCCTTTTCTATGGAGGATGAGTGAACTTTACACCCTGTTCCTCATACCTCTAAAACAATATTGTTCAAATTTCAGTATCATTACCTATCAACATCAAGTTTCGAAATTCTAACCAAAAAGTAAATTATATCAAGTAATGTTCAATTAGTAAATTATTTCATCATCATCATCTGCCTAGCCTTTTCCCAAGTTCGTGTTGGCTCCCAGTGTAACCGGATGCAGCTGAATACCAGTATTTCATCAATGTATAATTTATGTCATTACAGTTCAAAGTCGAGATGATTGACAGCATGTATCGGTTGGCCAAATACCGATATGAGTGTGGTAATTATGTGGAGTCAGCTTCATATCTCTACTTCTGTCAGCTGGTCATGTGCCCCACAGATAAGGTAAGACTTGATTTCAATTATTTATCAATTTGTGTTCAGTCATAATAATATATTGTGTTATGTAGTTAGCCTGTCCATTAATTTGTTTATTTCACATTTACATTTTTAGGGTTCCGTTGCCAAATGGCAAAAAACGGAACCCTTATAGATTAGTCATGTCTGTTTCTCTGTCCGTCCGTATGTCACAGCCACTTTTTTTCCGAAACTATAAGAGCTATACTGTTGAAACTTGGTAAGTAGATGTATTCTGTGAACTGCATTAAGATTTTCACACAAAAATAGAAAAAAAAAACAATACATTTTTGGGGTTCCCCATACTTATGTAAAACTGAAACTAATTTTTTTTTTTTCATCAAACGTTTGGGGTATCTATGGATAGGTCTTCAAAAATGATATTGAGGTTTCTAATATCATTTTTTCTAAACTTAATAGTTAAACGCGAGAGACACTTCCAAAGTGGTAAAATATGTCTGTCCGTCCCCCCCTGTAACTTCTAAAATAAGAGAATGATAAAACTAAAAAAATATATGATGTACATTACCATGTAAACTTCCACCGAAAATTGGTTTGAACGAGATCTAGTAAGTAGTTTTTTTTTAATACGTCATAAATCGTAAAACGGAACCCTTCATGGGCGAGTCCGACTCGCACTTGGCCGCATTTTTTTTATTTTTTGTTTTCTTTGGGTAACCGTCAAAAGGCACCCGACCTCCGCGGAGGAGGTGTGGGGTTTTTACCTCACTAAACCACCCTGGCGATCATCATCAGCACACAGGGGAGGTCCCGGTTCCTCTCAAAAGACCAATTCCGGAACCTGTGCAACGCCTGTAAGGCACCTCCCTGGGGAGACTGTAAAGGGGCCTCCCCTGAGCTGCGCTATGCACGGCAACACGTGACCATTGTGCCACCGTCTTCCCTGAGGTCACTTGGTGGGTCATAGGCTACCCATGTGCGAAATTTCATCCAAATCAATTCAACTGTCTTTGCGTGATTGAGTAATAAACACCAACATATTTTATAAACTTTCACTTTTATAATATTAGAAGGATATACAATATACATTTCTCAATATTTCTTTGATAAAACTTTAAAAACATTGAAAACAATAAGGATCTATCAATGTTGGGAGCAGGGTCCAAACTACTGGTGGTTAGGGCGTGAGAGTTGGGAACTTCCTCAAAATGAGAGCCGTATTGAGCTGTACTGGCTTGACAATCAGCCTGTCCATTACTTATTATGAAAAAAATGTTTAAAAACTAGAACTACATAACTATCTTGCTAGAAATAGACACATCATTGAAACAACCCTTGTTATTTATTTTTTATTGTATAACAAAATGCATAAACTTTCCAAACTACTTATTAAATCTATTGTTCTTCTTCAGGCTTTACAGTCTCTACATTTTGTATACAGAATTCATTTTCTTTCGAGATATAGTAGTTTTGACCATCTTCAAATGTTTTATCCTGCTGAGTAAATAAACATTAATTATATCAGGACCATGATCAAACGCTTAGCTTCATTGTGCCCCATATGAAAGCTGTGCAGGAAATATAGTTTAGTGTTTTGTTTATAAACTAAATACTACCTATTTTTAGTATCATGAAAGATACAGATCTCTTTCCATCCTCTATAAACATAGAATCTTATAACAGCTTTAACAAGTTCTATACTACTAGATAAATGATAAAATATATATTCATACCAATCTGCACTGCATCCCCATGTCATGTTTGGGATGGTATTGATTTTTGTGAGCTTTCAATGGTGCTATGGAAGCATACCATTGCCCACATATTTCACATTGGTAAACCAATAAAGCCAGAGATTTAGCACTGCCTTGACTACAGTGTGTTTTAGTCATAAAGTGCCCTACTTTGTATCTGCAAAAACAATAGAATCTTCAAATTTTAGGACAATGTTAGATATTCCTTTTTTAGTATAAGTCATGAGACAATTCAACATGTAATGATATGTTTAAAAAAATCACTCACCTATGATTATACAATTGTTCGTAATTTCTGAACTTACGATCACAGGCATTACAGAGCAACAGTTTTGGTAGTGAAAAACTGTAGTACATATTCAACCATGGACATAATATCCAGTGTTGTTCGGCTGTTTTGTATGATATAAAAGCCATTCCGCATGCATTGCATTCATAGTTATTTGCTGTTGTATGAATTTTAGAATGCCGAAGTAATCTCGGAATGCTTGTGTATACTTTCTCACAAAATTCACATTGCAACAATGAAGATGTTTTGATCTCTCTGACACAATCGGCATTATTTGATTTGCAACATTCACTAGAATGTTTCAAAGCTTGATCTTGGCGAGGCCATACCTGAAAACACTGAATGCAGGTCCATACAACTTGCCAACGCGGTTGCACCTCCGTCATCGCATGTCTCATTGAGTAATGTCTTCTCAAACCAGTTTCATAAACGAAACATTTTCCGCAAGCACTACAAGGAAATGATCTAATCGTTTTTGGGCACACTATGTCAAGTATCTCTTTCTTTTTAGTATAATTCAGGGTTCTATTGAGCATATGTATATTTTCCATAATACGGGCGTTGTTCTCTTTCACTTTCTCAAGGCTATGTTCTAGCGGACTTAAATAATTTTCTGAATTATTTAATTTGCACTTATTCTTCACAAAAAACTGTAAAGATATATCGTTCTCGAAACATATATTACTTTCAAATGTTGGTTGATTTGACAGTAATAGATCTCTTGATTTTTCTTCGTGATAGTAATTTACGTCTTGTGCACCTAATTTTTGAGTTAGTTCATATTCTGAAGATTTCGCCAAAATATTGGCTACATAAGTTTCAGGTGCATCGACTTCCTTTGCACTGGCATCTAAATTAAATGTATCACATTCATTACCTGAAACTATTTTTACAACTAAGCGTGATGATGACTTATCAGTGTCTTTCTTTTTCTCTTCTAATCTACCATCGAACCATTCACTGTATTTCGTCGTAGACAAAGAACTCCCTTCGCAATCGATAGAAACATGTATAGATTGAAAATTAACCCCAGTCGCTTCAAATTTATGAATTATTAATTTTGATGAAGCTGACATTTTTAGTAAATGACAAGACAAAGACAGATGGTATTTTTTTTTATTTTTCTGCAATCTGACAATTGACAAATGAAATATTTACTTGAAATAATAGGTTGTATACACTTCCCATAGATTAAAAATAATTCGAGCAATTTGATGCAAATGTAAAAAAAAATACTACTACGGCGCGGGACACGGAGCCAAATGATCCGCGAACGCGTATTTTTTTATACATTGTTATTTGTTTAAAAAAAAAGACCAAGTGCTTGTCGCACCACTCACAGTGAAGGGTTCCGTAGTTGGGATGAATATTTACGCATGCACAGTATCGATATCATCGTCCGCAAGAATAAGTTTATATTTCATAGTATTTCTTATCACTACGGTTATAATGGAAAAGATCCAATAATTTTTTTTTAATATGAGATCCAACAACACTGTCATGTGCATTGAATTTTCTTTTTCGGTTTCCCTCGGTTATAAGTATGGAACTATGGAGAGCCACCCACATTATTTTTTTTTCGTAATTTCTCTACATCTTTGTTTAGGGGTACACAGAACCTTCTTTCCAGTTTTCATCGATATAGTGCAAAATATAGTCTACGAGTAAAATGGCTGTGTAACATACAAACGGACGGACAGACTTGACAATTTTGTATGGGTTCCGTTATTGTCATTTGGCTTTGTTCACATTGCACTACAGAGCAGTGTGAATCTCTGAATCGTTCTTGCGTTGGTAATCGGGTTCGATCCCTGCGTAAGATTAACTTGGCTCTCGTAGGTACGTAATGTTACAACTTTTTTTTTTTTCAGAATTATCTTTCCGTGCTTTGGGGAAAACTGGCCAGTGAGATATTGGTACAAAACTGGGATGGCGCTTTGGACGATTTGACGAAATTACGGGAGTTTATTGACAACGGTGGCGCGGGCGCGACTGCTAACAACATGCAGGCTCTTCAGCAGCGAACCTGGCTTGTGCACTGGTCGCTTTTTGTATTTTTCAATCACGTCAAAGGCCGAGACCTTATCATCGAAATGTTTTTGTACAAACCTCTGTAAGTATTCACATTTTTTTTTATGTTGGATGAATAATCCTAAACTTCACTGACTTGGCAAGTGATATCCAAATTAATAATAATAATATCCCTGGACATTTCACACAGCGCCATCTAGTCCCAAGCTAAGCAACCTAATGCTTGTGTTATGGTAACAAGATGGCAAATTGAAATAATGAAAAAAAAAATCCAGTTCTTGCATCGCGCGGCCGTTGACCTAATTGGCAAATAAAAATTATGAGTTAATAAATTCATATTTTTTCGTTTTTTCATGATTTTATGTCGATATCAGTCTTGTATGTCTGTGAAGTTTCTCCAGTTAATTTAATTTGTCAAGTACTCACTTTGTGTGTTTACTTTAGTTTAATATTTATTTATTTTTAAATTTTTCTTTTGTTGTTGCAGGTACTTGAATGCTATTCAAACAATGTGCCCACATATCCTTCGTTATTTGGCGACTGCTGTTATTATTAACCGTTCTCGAAGAAATGCTCTCAAGGACCTTGTAAAAGTTATTCAGCAAGAAGCCTACACTTATAGGTAAGCAATTGCGTAAAATTATACACGAGTTGTTATAGCAACATAGTTTTATAAATATTTATACAAATACTTTTTTTTATAGGGACCCCATTACAGAGTTCATCGAGCATCTCTATGTAAACTTTGACTTCGAAGCTGCACGCAGGAAATTAAACCAGTGCCAAGCAGTACTTCTGACCGACTTTTTCTTGATTGCT
Source organism: Apamea sordens (assembly GCA_945859715.1). Lineage (NCBI taxonomy): Eukaryota > Metazoa > Arthropoda > Insecta > Lepidoptera > Noctuidae > Apamea > Apamea sordens. The sequence continues at coordinate 15,130,888 of OX243986.1, forward strand.
TGTCTAGAAGAGTTTGTGGAAAATGCTCGCCTTATGATTTTTGAAACTTTCTGTCGTATTCATCAAGTCATCAGTATTGGGTATGTGATAACTGCAAATTTGAAGTATGTTCAACATTCTTAAAGATGGTCTGCTAACCAATGATTTTTTTTCCAGAATGTTAGCTGAAAATTTGAACATGCAGCCAGATGAGGCTGAGTGTTGGATTGTAAACTTGATTCGTAACGCTCGACTAGACGCCAAGATTGACTCCAAGTTGGGTCATGTTGTGATGGGTGCCCAACCGCTGTCCCCATACCAACAACTTGTGGAGAGGACCGACTCGCTCGCCGTCCGGTCTGAAGCTCTGACGTCGTTAGTGGAACGCAAACAGAAAACCCGTAATCAAGATGTAAGTTTTATTTACCAAATGTATACATATTCCAATATATAGCTGGTTTATGTTTTTTTTGATAGGATAATACAACGAACTGTGGGTGGGTATACAGTCGTGATATTACGTTATAATCCGGTAATAACTACTTATAGCAACAGTTATTTAGTCTAATGTGATTTCTGTTTCAGATTCGTTGGGGAGCACAAGAATTTTAAGTATATTCCATTCATTTGATAAAGTTTATTACAAACTAACATTATTGTATTAAACATAAGTAAGAATAGTTTCAAAGACCCTGCTATCTTCTGTACTTGGCCCATCTATGAAGCAATTTTTATTACATATACATATTTATAATATGTCTCGAGTTTTATTTCATAACCCAATAGTTACAGTATCCTAAAGCTAGAGGTTTCATTTATATTACTAATTCGGAGTATTACGAACGATACATAAAATAATCAGCCTATAATGTTCCCACTGCTGGGACACAGGCCTTCTCTGGGTGAGAGGGAGTGGGCCGTAATCCACCACGCGGGCCCAGCACGCAGCAGCAGTTACGAACAATATGAAACAAAAAGTAGTCAAATCGGTCCAGCCGTTCTCAAAAGATGCGCTTACCAACGAACGAAGAAAAAAAAAACTAGGGTGTACACCTCTGGCTAACCCTTCGCCCTTCGGGGAACACAGGCGTGATGTTATGTTAAGTAGAAGACCTAGAGAAAATTATATATCCTATCTTACGACTGCGCCACCCCGCGAGCGATCTGCACCACCACTACAGATGACTAGGTACGTGTAGAGGGTGTCACGCCACGCGCGCTTGAAGAAAGTTTTATTCGTCGATTTTCGCGCCATTTTTTGTGCACCATATTTATGGACTAGCGTAAGTATTTTGACTGATATTTGTATTTACAATAGTTTGTTATACACTTACCTAAGCAAACAAGGTTATGTAGACTGAGAAATCTATTTCAAAGGCGCATATTCGGATGTATAAGTGAATGATCATTTGTTTTGTTTTAAAGTGATTCAAATCGCATCAGTCGTCTTCTGGAAGAGGTTTCAACGCCGGAAACCAGCGATAATAACGAAGACCCGTACCACGACGACGAAGGAGAGTATGGATCTGACGACGATTATCGTCCATCTGCTGAATCAGATTCTTCCGACCTAACCGGCTTGCGGCTATGAAAGTACTGTCATCGTATATTATTCTTTAGTATTGCTCTAGGGCGGTACGGATAAAGCAGTGGTCGGAACTTGTATGGACAATTTTACTGTCATATCGCGTAATTTGAAGAAGTCAATACCGTCCCGCAACGTTTTAATAAAGTGACACCGGCGTCAGTCGTACAACGTCCTTTGGTGAAGCCATATGGCTGATTGAGGTCAATAGATTGAGTATGAATGTTGGCAATTAGATTAAGGGAACACCAAATTAACGATGTTGGAAATATGATATAGCTAGAATGGGGGTAACAACTGCAATGATGAAACAACAAATAGGGAAATATGGAAGAAGACATGTTGCGCCGACCCCAAATACATTGGGATAAAGGGAATGATGATGGCCTCTGGCCATTTTGCCTCTAGGACAGAATCTAAACATTGAAGAAAATAAATGAAAAAACGGTTACCAAAACATTTTTATTTTGTTATTTTGATACATTTTTAAACTTTACAATAATTTTAAACATCATAGAAATAAATATCTATCTTAAATTCTATTCTACAGGTTTGATAGTAATAAACTTGGACAGAATAAAGGCAACCAACAATGTTGACATAACAAAGAAGACAACAAATATATAAAATGTATCTTCTGAAAACACATCAGTAAATGCTGGTATCTGGCTGTATAACTCTTCAACTACATTCAGGTTTCCTTTACTTGACCTCGTCATTTTATTAATATTTACTTCTTTTTTGTCTTTTTCTTTTCTGTTTTGGTTTGGATTGCAGCTGCTGGCTGTTCTACAGGTGCCAGTGACGAAATATGTTTGTTCAACAATTGCAGTATTTCTAAACAAGTGAGGTTCCCGCTTTTGAATGTTATGTTCTTTATTTTAGCCGATTCTGTAATATCAAAATATACATAGATTTACAAAAGCACCTTGATGTAAATAAGTGTATATAATATTTACTCTTGAGTACATGCATGCTATAATACATATGACAAAGTATTAAGTGTTGAGTGCTAAGTATAGTTGAAAATTAATTACCTGCAATTGAAGGTGCTAGAGTGATATCAACAGTAGGCTCACTGCGGTCACAGACTATTTCTGTTTTCAGTGAGCAGTTGGGATTAGTCAAAATTATTTTCTGTGAACTTATGTAGTGCAGGAAATTCCTAAAACAAAGTGTTTAATTGCCAAATTATTATAAATCAATATAAATTTTTTGCAGTCATAGGTTAATGCATTGACAGTTCTTACACTGAACAATAGTAATTTAGGTATTGAACAAGCAGCATTTATTTTGGAATAAGCTTCATGCCTTCTACAATATTTATCTAGAAGACGAGAATTTCACTGATGTCATGTATTTTAAAAATTTTTGAAAAGTAAATATTGATTCTATTTTTATGTACTTCACTTATAAATATAAAGAGGGAATAGCCCGCCTAGGGTATTAGTTGGTATTAGTGTTCTGTCATCTGTGGGTATAGAGGTCTAGAGGTATGCAAAGATACAAAAAGAGGTTAGGTTACAAGGTGATAATTTTATAATAGATAATAATATATTCGGGCAGTCAGATTTTAAAATAAATCTACACAAGAAATGGTATCAGGTAAACCTGCTGGTCTGTCTGAACTTTATAGGTTATTAAGACCATTGTTTGGTTAACTATGTTATGGTGTAACCTAGTAATAATAAACTGAAAATATTGATAATGTTCCTTAAAATTTTCGCATTGTTCAGAGATGGGCATCAGAATATACTACCTATTTATATAACTTCAGTCTTTCTCACCTTGTATGGGTAACGTTATCACCAAATGGATCAAATTTAACTGTGATTCGCTTCGCAGCTTTTAGATTAACACCTCTTAGCTGTTTTCCAATTGCAGATACAACTCCTCCAGATCTTCTAAGCGTGCCACTGTATGGGATAGACATATTATTTCCCAAAATAGGTAGCTCTAGCTGTGTTTTGATCAATAATATAAGGGCTGGTTCATACAAACTAAATGTCAAAAATCACAATCGCCTGAAACCATAGACTTTAGTACCAAATTGGTTTGAAATAGTGAAGTACGGAACGTGCTGGTGCAACGTTAAGTAAAGTGTACACTACAGCGACTTGACTTATGCGTTGTTCAGACAGAGGCGGCCTGCGATGGCGTTGTTGTATTATAAGCATAATGTATAATAACAACGCATTATAATCTACACTTAACTGTCATTCGACGTATTCCTAATTTCCTACCAGGACGTGATAGTATGACCCCTTTCCAATATTTAATCATTCCATAAAGCCAAGGCGAAAATCCATGGGATTCGAGCTAATCAATAGACATGGGTAGCTCGCGAATGAGAGATAAAATTGAACTAGTTCTATAAATCACAATCTAGCTCTCAGTCGCTCAGTCGATCACGGAATAGCTCAGTAGCTCATTGACTCTACACTCTATGCGAGGAACCGGAACGAGTGATACCGACGGCGACGCGACGTCACGCCGACAGCGGCCGACAATGCCCGAACTTCGCCGACGAACAGGTGAACGATTTCGCATTGTAGCTCACTGACCGACTCTTCGGCTCAATACGTCATAGTAAAATAACTCTTATGGTCGTTGTCTTAAAGGTAAAAATGCTTTAGCACTTATATAAGTATGAATCCGGGAATAATAGTTTGTGATTTTGAAATGATATAGTCCGCTTTTTTAAATATTTATTCATCTGACAGTCCTAAGCCTGTTCAAGTATGAAGGAAAATCATTGGCTTTCATAATTTTAATATTTATTTGTAATAAAAATAAAACAACCTAATGAATCTAATTTTATATATAGCTCGCAACTAAGTTAAATGAACTAAAGAACTGTAGCAAAAAGTGTCGTTCCAACTTTTGGTCTTAATTTTTTCCGTCTTGCCCCCTTTCGCAACGCGCGATAAGGAACTTCGTTCCAATAAAAACATAGATTTATTTATTTCAGGTGTTCAACATACAAATCTACAAAAGGTAGTACAGTCAACAGCAAAAGTAGATGATCAAAATCAGAAATTCAATACTAATGAACGGAGTTCGCAGCTATATGACAGTTGTACTAGTAGTAAATGTTTGTTATAATTTACAATCACATACTTTTGAATCACTTCGAAGCCACACAGTTCTGACGCGAACTCCGTTCATTAGTATTAAATTTCTGATTTTGATCATCTACTTTTGCTGTTGACTGTACCTATACAAACTCGGATTTTTCGATTTTGTTTTGGCATGGTCTGAACTTGGCTTTACAATCAACTAATGTAAACAACACTACTCAAAACTTCTGTTACAATTGTATATTCTCTACATTGACATAAAAAAGTATGGACTGGAAATACCTACAAAAAAAGGGTGCATACCTACAACTCATATTGTCGCATAAAATGGCTGCCATTGCTAGGGTTGTGTCAATCAAGGAACAACTGTTATCTCGTTGTTACTATAACGAGTAACGATACTATATACGAGTTTTACTAGTTATCACGTTTGGATCACGATGGATTTTGGTGCTGTGAAGTGTGAACCACAGGCCGGACCTAGCTAGGTCACTCGGACCGAATAAGACGCAAGATTATTTATGTTAACATCGCAGAATATACTGATATCGTTTCAGCGGAGGAACTAGTTTCGGAAACTATTACGGTAAGTCGGCAACGGTACAACACTATTCCAATATGACATCTGTTTGTAAACAAACGAATGAATTAACAAATATAATAAAAAGGCCTGTTATATGGAAATGAACCCAAATATCAATACTTTAGCCATAAATTCATGATCGCGTTACAATTGTATCATCGATTGTGTATTATTGTATGTATTAATGCATGAAAACCGGCTACTAACCTGTGCAACTACAATTGAGGTTGATTTTCATTCTTTCTTGCACCACACTTCACAATACAACACACAGGCATGTTGAACTTCTGTTTTCCAACATTTACATGCAGTTTTAAAAGGTAAAATCCTCGTAATTTTCTCGCAAATCTCAATAATACAAAAAACAAACAACCATTTGACAGCAAAACTACCACGAAACTCGTCACTCAAGATGGCTGCTACGGCACTTACCTACAACTGTCACTACGTCAAGACAAAATGTTGCCATAATTAGCAACAACTTAAAATATAGTTGTCTCTTTTATCAAATGAGATTATCTCACTAGAAAGAATGAGACATAACGATATTTCAAATTCTGAATCATATTTCACTCATATTTGTATAAGCAAATGTATGTATAGAATAACGCGGCATCTCCATGTTATTTCCTATCTCAATGATTCTCTACTACTCTAGTCTCTAGTCCCTACCATAGAGTAAAGTAAAATATATCGCAACTCTTCACCACACTATCACACTACGTCATAAAGCATTAGATTAGGGCGACGAGTTAGAAAATACTTTGACACTTTCTACATTCTACAATTATTGTTGGATTTATCACATTGTGGCTATTTCTTACACAAAATATTTGTGTGTTTCATAAATTTTAACCCTTTTGTTGATATAAACCTTTTATCAGAATGTACCCCGTTGGTCAAGGTAGGTGTTAGGCTCTATGGGAGCAACACTTTGTTTGATTGCTCTAAATAATATCAAGCAACGCGATGCAACGCAACCCTTTTAATTGTGAATTTGTGCAAGTTTGTGAATTATATTTCCACATGTGTAAACTACACAGCTCCAGCGGGGGACACGAATGCTGGTACGGTGAGTGTTGCGGGGGCAGTGACCGCGGCCGCGAGCACGACTGGTGCTGCGGCCGGGGTCCCAAGCACAGCCCCCGCGACCGGAGCGACTGCTCCTGGCGCAGCCGGCGCCGCGGGTGCCATGAGCCTCGTGTCGCCCGCTGCACCACTGGCGGATCTCCCAACACTCACATGCCCGCGACGTCCCAACCTCGGCCATGAAGGAAGACCAATTATGCTAAGGGCTAATCATTTTCAAATATCAATGCCCAGAGGATTCGTACATCATTATGATGTTAATATACAGCCAGATAAATGTCCCAGAAAGGTGAGTTCCACATTGTTGACAGTTATCTTTTGTCTATTCTTTGATTGCAAATATAAAGGTAGCATGAGTGATAAATTATAATTTACTAAATATTGTCTTAAATGTTATCATTTTTTTTATTCCTTCCTATCAACAATGTACTTTTACTGTAAGAAGAAAATAAAATGTATTTTTGTAAAAAATTTTAGGTCAATAGAGAAATTGTTGAAACTATGGTTCATTGTTACAACAAAATATTTGGAGCACTCAAGCCTGTGTTTGATGGCAGAAATAATCTGTACACAAGAGATCCCCTGCCTATTGGTAATGATAAGGTAGAATTGGAGGTTATATTGCCTGGAGAAGGCAAAGACAGAGTTTTCCGTGTCAGCATTAAATGGGTTGCGCAGGTTTGTGAACATTTGCATATCTCTACTTAAACATGAAAAATAGTTATAAACAAGGAATCAAATTCTTATTTTAATAGATATTCTATTCAGAATCTGTCACAACTTCAGAGCTTGAGATATTTTATTACTTAGAGTTTTCTCATAAAAATTGTAATACACACTCAAAATATTATTTATTTATTTTACCACTTATGTATATACATGTACGCCCTTACATGTTGATCATTTTAATCCTTAAAAGGGGTTATTGTACTCATCATTATGAACAACTTTTACTACGGGACCAACCCTGAAATCGTGAAAAAAAAATCAGTTGATCCATACATTATGTCGAGTTATGCAAACATAAATCTATGGATCAACTGATTTTTTTTTTCACTATTTCATGGTAGGTCACTATTTCAGTACAATGACCCCTTTTAAGGATTAAAACAATCAAAATTTAACGGTGTATATACAGACAAGAAAAAACAACAGAATAGGTACAGAGGTGGTGGTATTATGTAGGATTTGAATGATGATATTCAATACAAGTTAAAAGAATATTTAATTGAATAATGTAGGTAGGTACAGATCACCTAGGAAAAGTATGAGCTTCAGAATCATTATGTATTTTTGGAAATATGTGATGCTGAAATTACAGTTCTATACTAGTAGAGCTGTTACAACCATAGAAGTTCTTCCAGTCTTCCCTATTTTGTATTATCATGATTACAAAAAGATTTACAACTCTATGCAATTCCAAAAAACTTTTCAAGACTTTTGAGTGGCAGATGCCAAGGTGCAACAAACATGAAAAACATGCATTGATAGGTGCACTACTAAAACCTGCTACAGTACAAAACTTGAAGCTTTGCTTCTATGGGGGTTTACTTTGTGGTGTGACATGCATGCTAATTTGGAAATACAAAGGTTCTGAAGCACATACCATTCCTAATTTACCTGTATGTTACTGAATCAACAGGTAAAATATCTCAAGAGTTTGATAAGAATACAGTTGTCTTCTCAATAATATTCAGATGTATATACACTCATCTCAATAGGTGGCTTGTACAGTATTTTTAGTACTAGCCACCTATTGAGATGTGTGTATTTTTAATTTTATATTTTGAACTGTTTCTTTATTTGTTTTTACATTGTAGAAGCAACAATAATAATGCACCCAGAATTTTGTAATAATATCTTGATTTAAACGAGTGTCCTTAGAATTTCTTGTCCGTTCTTCTCCATAGAGATCTACTTTTTGGAATGGGCTTTCTGACTATTTATTTTTGACATTTCCAAAAGTTCCTGTAAATGGTGTAATTGAAATATAGGTTTTTTGAGTTTGAGTAGGTAGACTGTATGTTAGTGGTAATGGTTTGACCTTGAGCTGGCCTATCATAGTATGGAGGTTCAATAAAATAAGAGGCCACCTTATACTGGTTTTAAACCACTGACATGCCTTTCAAAATATTTGTCTGAAAAACTAGTCCTCTCTCTCTCTAAATGTTTTCACTAAAGTCAATTTTAAATGCAATGCTGCCAGTCTTTGCTAATACTCAAGGACAAGGAAAATAATTGACAGACTGTATAAAATTGACTCTAGTGAAAACACTATTTGATAATTTCAGGTGTCATTGTTTGCATTAGAAGAAGCTCTTGAAGGTCGAACAAGGCAGATACCTTATGACGCCATCTTAGCTTTGGATGTGGTCATGAGGCATCTACCATCTATGATGTATACACCAGTGGGACGGTCATTTTTCTCATCTCCAGAAGGATATTACCATCCTCTAGGTGGTGGTAGGGAAGTCTGGTTTGGTTTTCACCAGTCAGTGAGACCAAGCCAGTGGAAAATGATGCTTAACATAGATGGTAAGTAGTATTTATACATATTACAAAAAGTTTTTTCTATGAGAACCAGTTTAAACATAATGGGGTTGATGCATAAAGTTAAGTGACATTAAAACATCAAAAATATATGGTTAAACAGTTGCTAATCACTACTCAAACAGCAATGTTTATGAATAAGAAGGAATATTATCAAAAATGTGTGTCATTCTAATAGATTTCCTCATTTTCAGTTTCTGCAACCGCCTTTTACAAAGCACAGCCAGTCATAGAATTTATGTGTGAAGTACTTGATATACGAGACATTAATGATCAAAGAAAGCCATTGACTGACTCCCAGAGAGTTAAATTCACAAAGGAAATCAAAGGACTCAAGATAGAAATCACTCATTGTGGTACAATGAAGAGGAAATATAGAGTGTGTAATGTTACCCGCAGACCATCTCAGATGCAATCGTAAGTAAAAAAAAAGTCATTTACAGTTGTTTCATGGCTTCTGATATGTGAAGTGAATAAAAGGAGGTTATTACCGGCAGTGGCAATTAATGAACATGAGTGGGGACATTTAGACATGGGGAAATATTTATCAGTGTTGGCAATAGGGTGTTTATGATAAGAAATTAATTTGGATTGTGGATGAGGAAAACTGATGATTAAGGGATAGATGTAGCATACAGAATTTTATGTGTTTGACCTATCCTCATAGGATAAAGGAAAATGATAACATATACAAAAAACCGTTAAAATTAAAACATAAGTGCCTGTTTATCTATGTTCTGGCATGTTGATTTTATAGTCAATCAACAAGTCAGAATTAACATTTAAATTGGGTTTATACAGTTAATGGCCGAACTTTTACGAAATATTACAAAGCATTTTGATAAAATACTTTTTTTACAGATTTCCTCTTCAGCTAGAAAATGGACAAACAGTAGAATGTACTGTAGCTAAATATTTCTTGGACAAGTATAAGATGAAGCTGCGGTATCCGCATTTGCCGTGCCTACAAGTTGGTCAGGAGCACAAACACACATACCTCCCTCTGGAAGTGTGCAACATAGTGCCTGGTCAAAGATGTATTAAGAAACTCACAGATATGCAAACTTCTACCATGATCAAGGCGACTGCGCGCTCAGCTCCCGACAGGTAAATTCTAGTGGTAATGTTATGTACAGACGCCAGCAGGTCAAGCTACCCGATACTGTTAAATTTTCCCAATCAACCTTGGACCTTAATGCTTTAGCGATAAAGTCGACAATCTGTTAAAGAAATTTGACAGTTTGTAGTAGCTTGACGTGCTGGCGTCTTGTACCAGGATAATAATTCCAATGTATTTCCTATCTGTATCTTTCATTATTATCTTTTCACACAGGATGTATTTTGTCACTAAGTAACATTGACAGACTTCCTGAACCTCACACAACTGTTCTAAAACTATTTTTCATATTTAAGTTCTGATTGGAAAATAAAATCCTGTATCAATTGAATTCAACAGTGTTGCTATTGCTCCTCCCTAGGCGTCTCATCATAAACTGATAAAAAAGATTAGTAAAATTTGTTTAATATCCAAACAGGGAAAGAGAAATCAATAATCTGGTACGGCGTGCGAATTTTAACACAGACTTATATGTGAAAGAGTTTGGTCTGACGATTTCGAACAACATGATGGAGGTGCGCGGGCGTGTGTTACCGCCACCCAAGCTGCAGTATGGCGGACGCGTTTCTTCTCTAGGTGGACAGGTAATATCTACTTGCTATTAAGGTACCAGCAAACAGAGTTGATCACGACTTTAGCTTCTGGCCTTTCTATCTTTTAATCTTTCCGATTCTAGCCTTATAGCAGGGCAGAAGTTGAACTGCACTGCTTTTTTGTTCTATTACTTAGTACAAAAACAACAAACAACCAATGATGTTTTTGTTATTTAGACGTATTTTTAGCATTTTGTATTCTAATGGTTGCTTCTCTTTCGTTTTGTCTTAGCAAGCATTGCCAAACCAAGGTGTGTGGGATATGAGAGGCAAACAGTTCTTCATGGGCGTCGAGATACGAGTATGGGCTATTGCTTGTTTTGCACCCCAGAGAACTGTGAGGGAAGATGCCCTGAAGTAAGTTAATCTTATTTATACCTCAAACTGCTTATTTTTATCTAGAGGCCATATCTGAGCACGCATTTACAAACTGACATGATCAGTTCTTTACGATATTAGAACCCTTTTAAACAGACTTAAAGAAGGAGGAGGTTCACAATTCGCCTTGCATCACACAACTTTTTATCGGGCCGACCGATTTTAACGATTCTTTTTATTTGACTTCTCATTAGGCCTATGTGGGTTACACGTTTGTTACTGCTTTCAGGAACTTCACTCAGCAGCTGCAGAAGATATCGAACGACGCCGGCATGCCGATTATCGGACAGCCGTGCTTCTGTAAATACGCAACGGGGCCGGATCAGGTGGAGCCTATGTTCAAGTACCTCAAGAGTACATTCGTGCAGTTGCAGCTTGTGGTTGTTGTGTTGCCAGGGAAGACGCCTGTCTATGGTATGTATTAAAATAAATATCATGCTCTAATTTGTTCCACTTCCAGATTTAGCACTCTTTTCATATATCGAAGGAACAAACTGTGTTAAAAACAGTAATCTATAAAATTAAGGTTTCGTAACGGTGTTTGCAGGAAAACATCGTTAATTAAGCACTAAATTTTATAATACTTAACATGTTACTATACAAATACTAAAACGTCGCATATATGAATTCTATGATATAGAATTGAAGGAAAGAACCGTAAATAATGGTTAAAAATTGGTATTTTATAAGTGTTGCGTTTTATATATTGTGTAATCATGTTTAACAGAAATAGGTCAAAGGTACGACAATGCAAGTTGTAGTAAGTTGTTTCTGATATAAATCCTTCTCCGTAGCTGAAGTAAAGCGGGTAGGAGACACCGTGTTAGGCATGGCGACGCAGTGTGTTCAAGCCAAGAACGTGAACAAAACGTCGCCACAGACGTTAAGCAATCTATGTCTGAAGATCAACGTGAAACTTGGCGGTATTAATTCTATCCTCGTGCCGTCGCTACGTCCCAAGGTATGTACATTCACGTGTGCCATTCACTGATCGAGAGGACCGCAACAAGTACAATTATCGATCGAAATACCGACATACCCCACATATCATAATTCGGTCTCGGCCCTTAATGAAATGTCTAAAACCTCTTATGTTGTATCAATGTATCAAACCGCTGTAAACGCACTTTGGATGACCTGGAGAGCAGCCCAGGGTGTTCGTCCGAAATAAAATACCTCCTTGAAGAAATTAGGACGCAACAAGAATCCAAGTTCGTATTATTAAATAACGCTCTCATTACTATAACAAACCAAAACTAGGAAATTCAAAACTCGGTTAAGACATTATCAGCTAAACACGGCACTTCTTGTAAAAGTCAATAATTTAGAGCACACTTACACTCGTTTCTTGTACTCGGTATTTTCCATACCGAGTACAAGAAACGAGTGTGGGAGTTGGAACGTAGCTTAAATCATCTGGAATCAAATGTGCGTTCTTCAGCCATATAAATCCGTAACCTACCCAAGCAGGAAAACGAAAGCAAGCTAGTTTTGGTTGATATCATTCAACAGCTTGGCTCGACTCGTGACTTGAGCAGGGTATACTCAAGTCCGAGATTCGGGACATATTTCATTCCAAGTCTGAAACAATAATTGTGGACTTCACCACTACCATGAGAAAGGAGTCATTGGTGTCTAATTATAAAGCATTCAATAAAATTAGGCGCGAAAATAAGCAAGCACAGTTGAACTCGCAGCTCATTAACCTACCGGGCACACCTTGGACTCTTTATGTCTCAGAGTATCTAACTTCTAAATCAAGACGACTTTTCTATCTTGCTCGCTTAAGTGTAAAGAATAAAAAGCTCCATGCGGCTTGGGACTCCATACGGGAAGATCTATGTCAAGAGAGAAGAGAATGCATCACCAGTCAGAAACTGTTCTTGTGACTAGTTTTAGACATTGATTGTTCCCATTACTCAATTATTTTAGCATGTTTTTATGTGTCTTTAACTCTTTACAGTTAATATTAAGTTTCTATTACTATACTATGTCTTACGTTCCATTTTTACGTTCTCATTGTTATTGCAGAACTACATGTGTGAACACTTCAACCATTCACTACACTTACAACTACTCACCAACACTCAACACACCCGATCGATATGTAGATATCTTTGCATTCTGTCGTATTTTGATAGTTAAAGCAATTTGTGTACCAGATATAAGTTTAAATAAAATCATTCTTGTTCCGTTACGTATAACACGTGACTCTTATTATCTTTTTAAACTAAGCTACAGCAACTCTCATGCAAAATATTGAAATAAACTTAGATCTGGACACAATACGAGACTGTCACATGCGACATAGAAAGTGCAAAAAAACACATTACTAGTCACAAGCACACTATCAATATCCTATCTCAAAATGTTCGTAGCATCAACTGTAATATGCCAAACTTCGTCACACTTCTCCAAAGATCTAAAATATCTTGTGACATATTGGTCCTCTCCGAATGCTGGCTTCCATCTGCAAAGTACATTCCTTCCCTTGACAACTATAACCATGTAGCGACCACTTCAAACAAAACCCAAAACGAAGGCGTTGTAATTTATTACAATAAACTCTTCCAAGTCACTGTCGAAGAACCTTCAATTATTGACGCTAACTGTCTACTTTTAAAATTTAATCGAGATGTTTGCATACTGGGAATATATCGCCCACCAAGTCAAACTAACATTACTAAATTTATTGATTCCCTAAACCTACTTCTTACTAACCTGAAAACCTTTAAAAATATTTTCCTTTGTGGTGACATAAATATTAACATAGTTCCAAATAGTGCTGAGAAACGATCCTACGACTACTTAAACTTATTGGCTAGCCATGGTATGCTCCCAGGTCACACTCTTCCAACGCATGGACTAACATGTCAGACCACTTGATGCTGAAGACAAATAAGGACGTATTTTTTTTGTTTTTGAAACCTCTGTTACTGATCACGATAGTGTAACCATTAGTTGTAATCCCAAATCGCGCCCCCATTACATAAACGAAACATATAGCTCGGTAAACTACGAGACTCTCGATAAATATATATGTGAACTATTAATTTCCAGTCTATCATTGACTCCCAGGACGCAAATATCTCAACCGAGCTTCTTGGTCCTTACTTGTCTGCAGCAATCAAAAACAATACCAGGATGGTTAAAACAAACAAAAAAGAATTGATTACGAAACCGTGGATTACTAAAGGTTTATTACTTTGTATGAGAAACCGGGACAATTTGCACAAAAAACTAAAACGAAATTCTGATGATGAGATTATTAAAACCACATACAAACGCTACTGTAAGTATTGCAACACCTTACTCAAAAAAGCAAAAAAGAGATACGAGAAACACGAGATTGATAATGCTAAGGGCAACAAAAAACAGCTTTGGGATGTTATAAAAAGAATAAGCGGCTCTGATAAAAGAATAGACCATTCGTCGTCTCTCTTGACATAAACAACGTCAACCGCTTCTTCGCAAACGTAGGAGCAAACCTAGCGAACAAACAATATCTCCATTGATAAACGAGCTCCATCCACTTACTGCAACGATCACTTACCGAACCCCCCCCCCCCCCCCCCCCACAGTCCTGGGGGACTACACCGAAGTAGTATCGGCCGAATGTTCGGCCGTTTCCTGCTACGAAATTACTATTTGGTTCGGTCGGTTCCGATCCTACACTCCTACACCATTTCGAATATTGACTATGGTCCCGACCCAACTGAGCCGATGCGAAGTTTTTTCGCATTTTTCAATAATATTCGGTTCGGCCATGTGTCGGTCCGATCCGAACATTCGCACTTTGCACTTCGGAGTAGGCCCCCTGGTGACCTGTAACACAGGCTTCTTCAAAAACCTACTTCAGGCACCAGTCTCTTCCAATAGTGGAATATAACATTAATCAAAAACATTGTTAATAATTAAATAATAATTAAATGTTTTTAATCACTAGCTGCTATGCACAAGATGGAATCAATTCTAACTTATAAGCGAGTTACTTTGCATCTAAAGGAAATGATTATACACGATTACCTCCTGGTGAAATTAGAGATTGTCTAGACACGAGGAGTGATTATTTTTTTAACACCACGCTGTGGCGCGTAACCAAGGCACAAAGTTTCAGTAGGTTTTGTTGACTAGCTATCATGGGCGTCGGTCGAGGGCAATCGTTTTTTGTCGACAGTTGCGTTCCAAAAGTCAAGTTACTCCAAAATTCTTGCAGTTGTATGTTAATCAATAGTAGATTTTACAACAAGTGCACAAAACAAACCATTTTTATCCGAGACTTTTAGCAGCCCGAGCCGAAGGCGAGGGCTGATAGTAATGTCGAGGATAAAAATGGTTTTGTGGACGAGTTATAAACTCTGCTTTTCACTTCGATTGCGAGGAAATAAAACAGTAGTATAACATAACATTTCTTTAATTACAATTCAAAGTAAAATTAGAACAGTTTTGAATACTGAAGGAAATTGTTTTTAAATCTTACGACATTGATATTAGGCTGCAGACCTATACAGCCTACTATTAAATTAATTTTGTAATAATAATTTTCTTAAATCAACTAACCTACCGTACTTGAATTAAAATTTTAATATCTATTATATCTTTAAAAACACATAAGGCAAATAAATTAAAGTAAATATTATATAATAACAAATTCTATCTATGAACTTCTTATTGCATTTGGCTGTATGGCTCATTTTCTTTGCCTTAATATAATACATTTATGAGTAGATACGTTAATGCCCTTGTGCACAAAATTCGATTTTGTGCAGCCTATACCCTGCACAAAGAAGCACTTTCAGAGCATGAGAAGTGAAAAATATTATTCGCGACATGTAACAAATATGAATTTATAAAATTATATGGTTGAATGTAGGTGTTCAACGAGCCAGTGATCTTCCTGGGCGTAGACGTGACGCACCCGCCGGCGGGCGACAACAAGAAGCCGTCCATCGCGGCCGTCGTGGGCTCCATGGACGCGCACCCCTCGCGCTACGCCGCCACCGTGCGCGTGCAACAGCACAGGTACGCGCGGGACGTACTAGTCGTATCTGTGTACATATACACCCGTGCGAGCTAAATAGGCACCTGGCACTGTGACGTCACATCACGCCAACGCGGGGGCTCCGCGCGGGGAAGTTGGACAGGGGCCCCATTCCAGCGAGGTGCCTAGTTAATTCCCACGAGTTATACATATTATAACTAATTTGAGTATTACGATGGATGTTACGAATGCATTCGCCACTGTTTTGCGACCGCGACAAAATATAAGTGTTCAACTCCGATCACTTTTTACAGTGATGTTCTTTCAGAGTGCTCTCCGTGAGAGATGTGGCCCCAGTGCCTGATTTATAGTTTAAATAAATAAGGACATACGATATCTCACCGCAAAAACTGCTAACATGATTTGATGAGATGCAAGCGCACAACTGCACACAGGACAAACTCGTGTGTTCAAAATCCCGCTTATCCTTAACAGTGGCGAGTGCACGCGTAAACAGCATCGTGAGTTTCGATTCTTACGCGAAATTTACAGTTTTTGCGCTTGTGCACTGCGTCCGATCCGATTCCGAGACAACACGGCCCGAGAATACCGAGTTCGGAGGTTGATTGTGCACGGCCGACCGACGATTATGTACCTGTATTTGACCGAAAATCCTCCCACTGTGTGTTTGATTGCATGTATTAAATAGCGTAGCGTAGCTTTAGAAACAAAAGTACAATTACGGCGGTTAGTTTCTGTACTAGCCGCTGAAACTCTGATCGGGGGCTGTGCACAAGGGTTCTCACTAATAGTACTACGGTTAATTCGGTCCGTGTTATCTCGGATTCGGGTCGGGCACAGTGCGCAAACGCACTTACGCTGTTTTTTTATTTTTCCCTTTCGCTTCGCTCATCACACCTCCACTGCTCTCGTCAATGACAAGCGAGGGCAGGTGTGCGAGTTGCACCGACTCACCGTTAGGGTTTTATAAGTAAGTAGATGGGGCCGTCTTATGGAGTGTGCACACTGCAGATTTTTTATCGGCCGATAGTTTAGTTGGTATTTAGCTGCATCTAGTAACGCTCCTGTGTTACTGACCCCAAATCAATGGGAACAAGCTAGGCTGACAATTAGTTTCCTTAGATCGCTAGTGGATATGAGCATATAATATGGGAGTGCGCACATTATCCAATCTAAAATCGGTCGATAAAATAATCTGAAGGCGTCCCGATTCCCTTTTGGTTAACCTGTCGCTCTCGTTCCAAAACACACAATGCATGGGCAAAGCCGCGTCAAGCGCAAGCGCCATGATTTCAAAATTGAAGACTTTAAACAATTGGCCGACCATCGTAAACAGTGTGTGCACTCGTTTTTTAATTAAATTATATATTTTAAGTCTTTGACTCAGCCCGATAGCGACTAACCTATCGGCCGATAAAAGTCTGCAATGTGCGCACTCCCTGCGCGTACCTCCATCCAATTTGTCGAAACCATAACTTTGGATTGCGACTATACTCGAAATATACAATAAAATAAGAGATCAGACAGCCAAAGAAATCTCCCGGATTGAATTAAACCTAATTTGTTTTTATTTTTGTGACTAAAAGCTGTTTTATTGTTTAATAATGAATCCTTTCCTTTCTATTATTTTAACAGCTTGTTTAATATTTTGTTTTATCAACAAGTTACACTGTTCAGTTTAACTTAATGCAATGGTCTATGAAAATACACACCAATATCGTCAAATTATCTACATATTTATGGAATAAAGAACTCAAAAGCCATTTGGTGGTTTCATATTTTTAGACATTTTTTTTAAATTCTTCCGTAAACGCTGGCGGGCCACTAGTCTCAAGGCGGAATTAATTGTAGCACCCGAAGCGATGCCCGCTCTCTCGCCAGTGAATATCACGATACAAACGCAAGGAGCACTGGGCATCGCGTCGGGTGATACAAGTGTGTGTACCTAACTGTAATGACGCCACGTTTCAGACAAGAGATAGTACATGAAATGAGCAGCATGGTGCAGGAGTTGTTGATAATGTTCTACAAGAGCACGGGTGGGTTCAAGCCGCACCGCATCATTATGTACCGCGACGGTATATCCGAGGGACAGTTCCTGCACGTGCTGCAGCACGAGCTCACCGCCGTCCGAGAAGCTTGTATCAAGGTAGGCGACTTGTGTTACAGAGTGATTCTGTGACGTTTCATAAAATCATAGAATCAGCTAGACTGGTAATATAATATCTAGTTGCAAACGCAAATAAAAGAAAATATTGTGATGCTATCCTACCTGTAACTTAATATCTAATTGGACTTCAAAGATTTATCTTTATTGTGCTGTGCAATTAGTTCAGGAGAGATCACCACACCTAAATAATAACAATCAAAGTGACTTTGCAAGTAAAGCATTAATCTCGGTATAAAACACCACGCCATTGTAGGAATTCAATAGCAATACTTTCCTTACTTAATACGAAACGTGCATGTTTCCAGTTGGAGGCGGAGTACAAGCCGGGCATCACGTTTATTGTGGTGCAGAAGCGGCACCACACACGTCTGTTCTGTGCCGACAAGAAAGAGCAGTCGGGCAAGTCCGGAAACATCCCCGCCGGCACCACCGTCGACCTCGGCATCACGCACCCCACTGAGTTCGACTTCTATCTCTGCAGTCATCAAGGAATACAGGTAAGCTTTTTGTTTCTTTTTTTTTCTACTCGCATATCACTCGCTTTGCGAACCACTGTCACATATTTTTCTTCTATTATGACCAAATGCACCGTCCCCCGAAAAAGTGTAATATTGAGAAGGCGTATATGAGTGAGCTGGTGTGTGCAGGGCACGTCGCGGCCGTCGCATTATCACGTGCTGTGGGACGACAACCACTTCGGCTCGGACGAGCTGCAGTGCCTCACGTACCAGTTGTGCCACACGTACGTGCGGTGCACGCGCTCCGTGTCCATCCCGGCGCCCGCCTACTACGCGCACCTGGTCGCGTTCCGCGCGCGCTACCACCTGGTGGAGAAGGAGCACGACTCCGGCGAGGGCAGCCACCAGTCTGCGTGCAGCGAGGACCGCACGCCCATCGCCATGGCGCGCGCCATCACGGTGCACGCCGTGACCAAGAAGGTCATGTACTTCGCCTAACCCGCCGCTCCCCGAGCCGCCGAGGCAGCTGCGGGCCGCGTGGCGCGCTGCGGCCAGTAGGCGCGTGCCTCGTGCGTGCGCGTTGCTATGCAGCGCATGCGTGTCCACGGCGGCGATAACGTTAGTTTTCGACTAAAGAAGCTTTTGACGGTGATGCAGATAATATTAATCTCGCGTGGCGAAACTGTTGGGGCTTCTATACTTTTAATTATCTCAGCACGGAGATCGCGTCTGTTAACACGTTCGATAGCTATTCCCTACTTCGGTTTTTAGTACAATTTCCTGGAGCGGGAATAACACCTTCGGATCTCCTTGTTTCTGAGATAGAACTCCGCCTATTTTCTGGTTGCTTACGTCGATGTTGCCAACCGTTTTCTACCAGGTTCTGTATAGCCCCACATATGTTTCATATAGTCTAATTTTATAAATGTTGTTATGCTTTTACGAAGATAGCTGTCCCAATATAAAAGACGTTTCTTTTCTATGAAATTTTGGTTATGGCGAAGCAATTGAATTAATTCGTTGACCATTCTTTGATGATATAAATATAGTCAGAGGAAAGCAATAAAAATACCTCATGCGTGAATCGTGTAGTGTTTCCTCTTTCGAGACGACTTGTCTTGAATGTTGTCTATCTTCTAAGAAGCATTTGTTCAACTTTAGCTTTTTAGATAAAATAAAGAAGTGCGATTAATTTAATAAGTGGATATTTTATCGTCATTTGAAACTAGAAATGAATTGATAGTGACAGTGACATGCAAATAAATATATTTTATAAAATATATAAATAGGATCAACAAAGTGCTTATTACTACTAAAAAATACTAAGACAGGACGGTTATTAATACAAACAGTGATTTTTAATGTTTATTAAACCTAGTAAGTTTATTAAACGTAGTTTAACATTGCTAGTGACTCACATAAAACGCGGTTTATTGTACAAAGCGTCTCAAACATGAGATACCAAAAACATTTTAGCACATGCGTGAGAATGCTTTAAGAATGCAAGTACCAGCGCACGTAAAAGTTCAGAATCTAGTTTCGATACATAATCCATCCATCAAAATAAATTGACCCTCTGTGCAATGGTGCGGCAGCAGAAACCTGACGAGTATTTATATTTTTAATTATGCGATGAATTGAATAGCCCCACTATATTAGTATTTATTCCCATTTTAATTTGTAACTGTTGCTATGTATGTGTTGCTTTTGCACTAATCACTGATCATCGCTTAGTAGCGTCCTCGTGCAAATAATTCTCACAAGATGTTTTAATTATGATGATAATATTTTCTTTTGGCTTATTCGTCGGAACATTTACAACTAAATAACTTGTGTTCAATAACTTCAGCCTTCATACGTTTTATTTTTATATCTATCCACTTTATACATCTCTCTTTCTCACACATTTATTGCACCCGCAATACACAGCACAGTCACATACATTATGTATATAAACATACAACCAACCTTATTATCAGTGTAAAGAATGTTATTTTTATTTTACATTTTTAAGTTTATTCTAAAAAAGTAAGGAGTTCTTTTTATAATGTATTTTTTAGCTTTAAGTTTAATTTCAACTAAAAGTTGGGAAGAAGCAACGTCCTGACTTTAGGAGTTAGTGACAAATGTTTTTTTTTTTTGTAATTAGTGTGAAAGTTAATAAACAAATTTTTTATTATTATTTTTGTTTTGGTGTTTCTATTGGTCGTTTGTCACATGAACTTATACTAAATGCGTTATTTTTTGTTCAAACATTACACTCACGAAGTTAGGATCATAGCATGCAAGCAAGTAAATCATAGCATGTTCTGCAATAAGCGATACAACACTAGATGTTCATTAGACATAGGCGCACTTACTTGTCCCATACGATATTAGTGATAGTGTTTTGAGCCACAATAGTCTTTTATACTATAAATAAAGTGTAAATATGTATAAAATACCATCTCTACTCTCAATTATTTGGGCACTGTATTTTCAAATAATATATTAAAATTCAAGGATTGCAACATTTACTTAACATCGGAACGATTGCTTATGACGGTGCACAGTGTATTATAAAGACCATTTTTCGGACATCAGTTTTTTATTAGAAATACAGATATAATTAGTCATTTAAAACGTCAGAGTAGAACTCCCGAGTGACAAATATGCATAATTTTGTAGATTTTTTATTTTTAAATCTCAAAAATTTTCGTCTGGATAAAGTTTTAAAAAAATTTACACCTAAAACTAATTGCAATAAAAAGTAATTAATTAGGTAGTTCAAAAGTATATTTTAAGATTCATTTTATAAAGCTTAAAATAATCGCGTAAGTTGCTTAGAACCGGAGAAATCATATTTTTAAAATTTTTAGTTTTTATTTTTTTTTCTCAAGTAATCCGCTATTTTAGGAAAAGATATTAATACTAAAATTCAGATCTGTTATTCTTCTATTACTCACAAAAAAACTATGTCCTAATCTCGTGGAGTCTAGGTACTACAGGCGATTTTAGTTTTATCCGGATTTTTCCTCATTAGGGTTGTCACTCTTTTAATTAATTAAATATCCGGATATGAATAAAACTGACAATAAAATTGGTGTTAGTTTATTTCAGTGATACGTTTTATGCGGCATGGTAAGGGGTCCACCCTCGGAAGGCATTTTGCTAAAACCCCATGTCGATGCATGTAACGTTGAGGAACGGGGGTGAGGTATCATGGAGCCGTACCAGACCCATGATGCTACTTTGCCTCAGCAGAATCTGACCCGCTCTGCTGGGGGATGTCCTTCTGGGCTCCGACCAGAGGACTTAATGCTAGGAGAGCTGAGGGCGCCAACCCTCAAGCTGGTCAGCGAGAGGCATTTGAAGCTGTGGATACCGCCGCAGCCGGCTCTCTTCATCCTCCGGGAGTGTCCGCAAGTTCACAAGGAGATGAACTCAGAAAAACATTAACTCGATTGGACGTTTTTAAAATGTTTACAAAGAATACAGCCTTAGAATTTAGCCTTAGTTTTGAAAAGCAATTTAATATATTAGTTTTAACAAATCCTAAAAAAAATACCTATATAATTTTCTTTAAAAAAAAGTGGTCCCATCGGATAAAGTGACAACCCTAAAAAAAACGAATTTTTGACTATAACTTCTAAACTCCACGATATTAGGATGTGATTTTTTTGTGAGTAATAGAAAAATAACAGATGTGAATTTTACTATAAATATCTTTTCCTAAAACAGTGGATTACTTGAGAAAAAAAATAAAAACAAAAAAGTGAAAAATAAATATTTCTCTTGCTGTAAGAAACTCACGCAATTCGTTAAAGCTCTATAAAATGAAGCTTAAAAGACACTTTTAAACTACTTGATAAATTATTTTTTATTCCAATTAGTTTTTGGTGTAGATTTTTTTTAAACTTTATCCGGATGAAAATTTATGATATTTCAAAAAGAAAAATCTACTTGATTAAGCATATTTGTCACTCGGGAGTTCTACTGTGACGTTTTAAATGACTAATTATATCTGTATTTCCAATAAAAAACTGATGTCCGAAAAATGGTCTCTATAATACACTGTGCGGTGCTTATAATTCCAACACATGCGACCGGTGAAAATCTAATCCGATTGATGTTCAACGAGGATCTGTTAAACCAGACTATTATAACATATCTACCCCTTAAATTCGTAGCTTTAAGAATGCTCTCATTTCATATTTCAGGACCAAAAGACGTTGAAAATAAAGTGACGAACATTCGACAGAGCTACAAAATCAAATCACACAAATAGATAAAGGGGTAGTGAACACCAAAAACTGGTTAGAAGTTAATATTCGAACATTGATCTAGTAAAGTGCCTCATCAGAAACGTTTCTAAACGTATATTTTGTTAAAGTTCCATATAAGTTTAATTCAATTTATGGTAGACAAGTCGTCATTAATCAATAAGATGATATAGTAAATATTTCAATCATTGAATTCTAACAAGGGATTCACTCTAGTTGTCCTTATTTTATATGGTCAGTAATGAGTATTTATCACACAGCAATTTTCGCTCTTTAACTTTCTCATCACCATCATCTGCCTAGCCTTTTCCTAACTATGTTGGGGTCGACTTCTTCTTTCTTTAACTTTCTTATAAATTGAAATAATAATTTTGTTAACCGTTGTGCATAAAGTTATCTGCTGTATTCCGAGAATTTCATGGACACGCCCTCTTGAAATAATGTACCAAAAAATTTAGGGTTCTTTTTAAAGGCAGCCTTTACCGAATTTCGGATCACTAATTAATAGACTACTTACAAAGCCAAGCCAAGTGATTCGACTAACATTGTGGCCCAAATTGTGTTGTGCTAACTCAATTTTGGCCTTGGCTTCCAAGCTATCCAATTCTTTATCTGGTGGTAATTATTTTCATAAATTGGTGGTGTTTTTTTATATTTATGCCCGCGCCCCGATTTTTAATTAAAATTTATAAGTATTTTATTTTGATCTTTTACAAGAGCCATTACAAATCACGGTAGCATGTAACTGAGCGTCTTATTTCTGTTTCTGTTCGTATTACTGTTAGGAAAGTTATTGCGTATCTGCTAGTTTTCATTGCCAGAGTATTGCGAAATTGCCCACCAAATATTCATCCAATTAATCCCGTCCGCACGGACGCTTTTTTGACGCCTTAGGAATGCACTCTGTTGGATTCTCGGAGCTCGGGTCAACGCCGAAAGTTGACAATCCAGTGTACAGGCACGAGCAAAAGCATGTATACACTCGGCTTTATTCAAAAGCGATTTACTTCTTTATTTTCGAATGAAAATGTTACGAACTAAATAGCATTTTGGAACCCGTAGCTTTATGTAATGTATCGTATTTCATGAAAAAATCGCAATTGAAAGTTGACAAGTGTTGACATATTGGTGCTCGTGTCTGTACGGTATAAAAATGTGACGTAAAACCAAGCGCCTGTGCGTACGTAGGCTTATTCAATTATTTTATTTCTTAACTCGCGATATTTGAATTGCGTAGGGCTTTTGGCCCTTGAACTAAATACGACATATGCAGCAAAGCTAATTGTTAAGGTTTCTTGTCGAAGGGATTAAGCGTATGTGTGTAATGTAAATATGTATTTGCAAATCTTATTTTGCATTTGTTTGGAAAAAATATTGTTAATAGGTTCGTGATTCAAAACGTGCCTGTCGATTGTTGAGTCCCTTGCACGTTTTTGTTTAAGCTGTCGTAAAGCTGCCTCACTCCGCTGTTCGCTAAGACGCCACATATTAAACAAACCAGCCGTTCGCCCTCTATAATGTGAATAGCGGCACATAGGTGACTATGGTAATGAGGTCGCAGCATTTATGCCTGCATCCATCTGATGGTTGGTTCACCTGCTGTCCAACCGTAGAGTGCAATGCAAAATAGCAGAATGTATATGTATCTAATGGAGCCGTCTATTTATAAAGTAATAGTTATATAATTATATAGATAAAACGCGGTAGAAATAGAGACCATAATATACATGTTACTATTTTAATTACTATCAGCTTTTCTTTCATGTCTACAATCAATTTATACTGCTATTCACTTTTCTACTTATTACTTAACTAGTCGGTTTATATTTAAGGGGACATAAAAGTCATGGAAATGCCAAAGGCTTTTTTGAGACTTTGTTGGCAATTTTAATTGATAAGTACCTACTCCAAAGCGAAAATCATATGTATCCAAAGACTGATCCTGGAACTCTATGCATCTAGGGATCAGAGCTAAGAAGAAAAAGCAATAGTATTATTAATAAGATTTTTACTCCGTACGTTTTGAGGGAGCTTAAATCATAATATATTCAAAGCAATGTTTTGTATCAGTAAGGGTATCTTCTACACTTTAGAACAGTCAAGAACTTGGCTGTCGTCATTTTAATTATCAGATAACAAATCTGATACTGCTAGGGATGCCAAGCAGTATCATTATGTTATCTGTTTTTTGTTTTATCTGCCTTTTATTGTTTTTATGAGTCCATCGACTAGCTAACAGACTATGCAGATAAAACAAGAAAGAGCTGGACTGAAAATAAGTCCTATCAAATTCAGTTGTATCAAAACTTTTCAAAGGTCCAGAGTTACAGCTCCGGGAACTTAAAATCATGGTAACGTTTAAGAAATACGCAAATTACATCCAACACTAATTTTTTGCCTGGTAGTAAAAGAAAGCAACATGTTTTGTTTATTTTTTTATTAGTCCGTGCTAACAAAATCGACGCGAAGCAATGTTGCTTATTGACTCTTTTTTTTTTGCGTATCAATAAATTCTGACTAACTTAAAAGAACGATATTGCGTATAGTTTTGACGATGATAAATTGAGATTTGCTGAAAACGATGTTGTCTGGTCTCGGACTCGGCATCTTAAAAATATCGCAAATGATTTTGTGTTCGGTTTTATTTATACGAGCTGAAGTGGCGCGTATACAAACGTGCTCGATATCGTATTAAATCGACTCGTGGACGAGTGCTACTGCCATACAACTCATTCGCCGAACTAGCCGCCACTTGTGCTATAAATTCTATCGTACTTTGTTATAGAGATAAATTGTGTGCAATCAAATACACTTTAATGTATATAAATTGAAGTCTGTTATTCGGATTGTCGAGTGCTGTTTTAATAAAATCACACTTTAACGAAATACGCTTAACCAGTTAAATACATAGGTATTATACTATGACAACTATTTTCTATTATGAATTTACAACATGCAAAGACAAAGTTCAATCTTCTACAGCAATATTACATGCCATGCTATACATATAAAAGGACGCACTAGTTTAAATTAAATAGGGAAGAAGATTGTTATGCCTATAAAAAAACGGTAGTTTCCATACCAATATGTTTGTATGTGTAAAGATGTTGTTTTCGAATTAAATATAGATCTTTCAATCATCTATTTATCTATGTTTAAATATAAAAATCAGGAAATTGTTCTCCAAAACATGATTTGTTAAGAAATTATGGAGAACTACTCTGATTTTATAAATCAGTCTAGTTTTCCGTAATTTCTTTCCATAATAAATCATTATCTAGTTTAGACATTAAGATCTTCATGTAGGTAATATGTTATGAAATAAATGATACTCTATTCGAGAACCACAAACTTGAATGACGTACATGACAAATTTGAAATTCCCTTGCCACAAAAAATACTAAGGAGCTTTACAAATGGTCCTTCAAAATGAATTAACACTACGTAACGCTAAAGATGGTACTTGAGTAAGTAATTGAATCTAAGAGTTGTATCACAGAACCTCACTCAAGATTCAACCACGTTACTTAAAACTGGTTTCAACCAATCAAATGGCTTTAAAAGTTAGTTTTAATATGGGCCTTAATGATCTAAGATTCTGAATTCAAGTATAGGTTACACAACTCATAGAATAGTAGCAGAGGTAGGACATACATGTAAAATGAGTGAGATATTAATTATAAACAGCTATTATTTTGAAAACAACGGTGTTATTTGGTGATTAAAGTTTTTTGGAAACATTTGAATATTCAGAAAGGAGATGATCAGAAATAAAACTATTATGATGAATTGTATTGAGCTTAATTAATGGTAAACATTTTGTTGGTGGCAGGAATATTTATTCCCATTGTAATTTAAAGTAACCAAGAGTCGTAATATTGCGCTATGGCCCCTAGACACCTATATGTAATAAGAACTTATGTTGCCTTCAAACACCGATTTGTCACCGATCAAATGTTATATTTATATTAATAAATAGGTAATCAAGAGGTCATACTTTATAACTGAGACAAAATAGCCTATATCCTAGGAAGCCTTATTTATAGTTTTACATTATGTCTGTGTTTTATTCTTGTTACTTAATGTGGCTTAAAATGATAAATATGTGTCAAGTAGAGTCTAAAACCCACATTATTAATCAATTGCTTTAATGTAAGACGCCAATAATGGTAAATTAATATAAGATTTATTTTGTAATAAGCTATATTAATCTTATTATAAATTTAAACAAGGGATGAGCACTGTAATGTGTAAGTAATAAGTAAGAACAAACTGAACTTTATACCGTACGAAATTCGGGCCGTGTTGAAAAAAAAAGTTCAATAAACTAAACAAAGGAACTGATGTGTATACTGTATAATACCTGTCCCTCCGACATTACGCACAAGTTACATAAAAACAATACAAACTGCATATTTGCGTATTCGGAAGTGCACTTCTGAGGTTTTGAAAACTTATTATCACAGTCATGACGGTTTCCTAGTTCGTCGGTCTTATTACAAAACAAGATTTTTAGACCCGGTTTTAGGTTTTTAGTAGGTGAGAGTCTTTATGTGGTCAAAATACACTTCTCAATATAAAACTGACAACTTAGTCTAGCATTTAGTTGTAATTAAGGACTATATCTTAGTCTTAATAAAGTTTGAAATACAAAAACCCTTCTTGAAGTTTTAACCTCGGACTTAAGGTACAATAAAGTTTTGTAATAAAGCTGTATATAATAATAATATCCCTGGACATTTCACACATGAGTTTGCGACAACCTAATTTCATTAAAGCCCAACATTATAAACATTGTAAACTCAAGATATTGCATTTGCACTCAAAGTCAAAAATATTTATTACAAATAGGCCATTAAAAGGATTTTTTTAAATAATTTTATTATTCGTTTATTACAAGTCCGTATTGTTCCACTACTCGGCAAAAGAAGGTAGGCATCCGACCAGTCCTGCCATAGGAAAATTAATCACCTCTTTATTTAGGAGATTTTTGCTATTTTACAGTATTCGCCTCTTCTAAAAACCGGCACGAATTTAGTACCTACTTGCAGTTAGTTTTAACTAAATATATATTTGCCATATGCACCCATTCATAAAGCAATAACATAGGTATTCAACTGTTATATCTGACGCCGGGTTTTATAATTTGACGACAAATTATACTTTATAAACATTAGGTACCTATATTTCTTTCAACTCAGCTTGAAGTTCGTCATTACCATGCACAAGAGCGCATGGGATAAACTCGCTGTAAAATGCTTACAATTTCATCACCAAACTGTGTGAAATAACGTGTTGTGAACTCCTGTCTCGTCAATTCATTCTGGCTCGTTAGTTATACGTTCGGCTCAATAGTTGGAGCCGCGATGTTCCAGACGACGCAGTAGCCAGCTTTTATCAGAATTGGCGCGTTTTCAGAATTTATAATATTTTTATGGCTCTATCTAATCTAATAACCTCGCAAATCAGGGGCGGCGGAAAATTGTGTCACGGATTTCATTAATACTTCATATTTATGCATTTTTTTATTGAATTATAATATCAATACATGCTCTAAGAGTAGGTAATTAAAATAACGGTGCCTACACTCATCAGTGTCAGTGTTGTTGCAAATGTAAATACCTATTACAATCTATTTTTCCCTGAGTTCGTTAGTTCTGAAGCTTAAAAAGTTAATTATAAAACCTGGCGACATATTTATTTTATCTACCTTTGTAAAGTATACAAATATTCAGCACAAATGACACCAACTAACTATCCATTAGATCATAATATTATTATAAGCATTAGATTTATGCGCGGTCTTGTATGATTGGATCCATCACTGCTATTGGTATGGCACTAAGCGTTTAAGTCCGCTAAAATAGCCGGGAGACTCATAATTATTATGAATAGTTGTATTATTTAGAGTAGATATTATATCGCTGATAACCCTCCTAGTTGTACGTGAAACAGTCATACTGTCCTATAATTATTTGATTTAGAAGGAAAACATCTAAAAATTAACTGGCCCCTATAATTTCACTTCTAAATCAAATAATTCACCTACTTACTATTATATTCTTTTTAAAATTCACACTTGTTTGTTTTTATATAATTGTAATTATTTAGTCGAAGTACGAACAAAGCGCTGTTATGTTCAAGAAGTAGGTACCTAATTAATCGGACTTTGTTCGTACTTCTTTATTTTAATATTGTTTTCACTACAACCTAAGTAAAATTGTATTTGTTTGGAAAACATATCTAGTTGTTAATAGTTATTTTATAAATGGACCACGCTTTGTATTCACATATTGATTTCAATAGCATATTTTAATCCTATGACTCTTTCAAGTAGGGTTTCCATTTACATAGATGGATATAAAATAGATTCAAATTTCTTCGTGCAGGGTATACACGATTTCTCGGTTCGGTAATGGAACGTCGGAATGTATGTTAACATTTGTGAAGTAGCGCTCAATTTGCGTTATATTTAATATAATTGTGTAATTAAATGTTCTCTACCCTAAATTAATGTATTTTATTTACAACTAAGAATCCTACTAAGTACTACATACAACGCGGTCACATTAACTTGACGCATCTCTGGAATGCGAGGCCCCGCCCGCTTCCCCTGCATTCAAAGTATAGACATCTATATCTATACTTATAATAAATCTGTAGAAGTGAAAATTCTGTACATTGAAAATATCAAAAAAATAAATGGCAGGGGGTGTTACTAGACCGACACCGAACCCAAAAATGTGATTAAAAAAATTTTTGTCTGTCTGTCTGTCTGTCTGTTTGTTCAGGCATCACGCAAAAACTACCGGTTCGATTACGATGAAACTTGGTATAATTATTCTTTAATATCCTGGGCACCACACTGGGTACTTTTTATCCCGGAAAAGTATATACAATAAAAAACAAACTTAATTTACCAACCGTAAATAATAAGTTTGTCGTAGGTTACGTCACCCGCAGTATTATCTGTGCGACCTTTTTATTCCTTTTAGTTTTTAGAGTTATTTAGGTTTAATTTTATAAGTCGTAGGTATAGATTTTAATTTTAAAGTATAGGTAGTATATTTATTAGTGTACGTAGTGACCGTAGGTTATTTTATAATACTGTTAGGTAGGATTAGTCATTCGTATAGATATTAGTTTATAGGGATTTTGCCTATTTATTGAGTTTAGATTAGTTATCATCAGAAATAGGTTTATTTAGGTAGGTTATTTTTTTAAATTAGGTAGATACTTAGGTAAAGATATCATATAGGTACCCTCTTAATCACCACTAATGAGACACAATTGGTTTTCTATTGTAATTAGCCACAAAGGGCCCGCGAGATAGATGGCATTCTGGGGAAGCACATACATTTTATCCTGTTAGCACGTTCCCGTGGGTAAATTTCCGACATCCACGCGGGCGAAGCCGCGGGCAGAAGCTAGTAGATAATAATACGTAAATGTATTGCAAGATTGGCTAATAAAATCCATGCCCCAAAATCAAATCGGTTAGTTTAATTGTTGATGCTTTTTTGTCACAGCGTACCAGAGCGCCAAAATGACGTCATCAACGCCATGTGACCGCGTTGTACATAATTATAATTATATTAGTTGGTAGGTACCATACCACCAACTAAATATCCACAAATGACAACAGAGTCGCTTCAACTTATGTTATGCCACAGGCCCACAGATAATTAAATCGCACTGTGTAAATCAGGCTACGCCCCCCTTTAAAAGTAACCAATCTGAGATATATCGCCATAGAGCACAAAATTGGTTGTGTAAGGTTTTTTGAGTAAAAACAAACATGTCAATACATAAATTTTATTTACCGTCTTTAGAGGTATTGTAAATAGTTGATTTTTTTATAAGTAAGGAAAGCTAAGCATCTTACAAAAATATCATTTTTATAGTAATAATGGACCTAACAGGCATCGGCAAGTTATTGTGTCTTACAACACTATTCAAGTAATATGGATTACAAAATTGTGTTTTAACATTTTTCATAACATGAACATATTAAATTGTCCCCTTTACATGTAGAAATACTGAGTTGAAAAGCATTGAATACACCATTTCAAAATGTCTTTGATACCTTGTATAATAAATTTAATCAGTGATCGTAGTTTGGAATGCTATTACATAAGACACGAAGAAACGAACAAGATATACATTATGAAGCATTTAACCAGCAGTCTCTTAAATAAACGAATTTAAAGGACTCTACCACGCCGCAGATTACAACAAAGGTGTACACGATATAACGCACTCGTGATACACAATGCTAAACCATTGTTACAGATTATCGACCATCATGCGATGCCTAGAAAGTCAAAGACACACCCTACATTATTATTGCATGTATTTAGGTTTTGCGTTTTGCGAAATCAAAATTGCAAATTCTTCACATTTAGTGTCTTTCTCATACCAATATCTAACTAAAAAGATAGTGAATAATAATCCAATAACCATATTGACAAACATGCAGTATCACCGTTAGACACGTATTTATATAAACACTTTAATATAAGTACACAATTTTAAAAACTATCTAATAGCACATATAAAATGGTGTTGTATATCAAATAAGGGTGCATTACGAATGTATGCAATATTCCTTGTATGAAAGTTGTTAGTGCCTGTGGAGGCCGATGTTTGGCCGTCCGCCAGCTCGTGTACGTGTGGCATGCGTCGCGGCGTGGGTGCGGTGCGTGCAGCTCGACTAGGGCAAGGGCTTGTTCTCGGGGATCGTGGGCGACGCGGCGCCGCTGGCCGCGCGGCTGGCGTCGCGCAGAGCTTCGTCGAAGCTTTGCGTTGAATTCGATCTAGATGACACTTTGCCCTGAAAAGTTACACAGAATTTGGATTAATTTTTATTTCAATTTTACAAAAAGGGTGAGCTACATTAAAACAATAATTCAGTATTGATATCGAATGTCTACTGGTATTCGTCTATAATAATAAGTATAGGGGATAAATAAACTGCTATCCCGTTTTTTTGTGGATTACTGAAATACGAAAGCTTGAGAAATGTTATTAATTTACGTTTCCGAAACAATAAATTCAGTATTTTCTTCGGCATATGTTAATAGAACAACAAATATATAATTGCCTTTTTGATTTCCCATCCACGAAAGTGACTGATTTGGGGGTCCCAATGTTATGATATGGGGAGGAGTCTCTCTATCAAGTCGAACCAAACTCGCAATACCTACTCAGCGGAGGCACGGTAATGGCTTTGCGATACATTGAGGAGATTTATGATCTCCTCAATGTATCGCAAAGCCATTACCGTGCCTCATGTGGTGCCATTTGCACAAAGAATTGGTGCAAGATTCACATTAATGCACGACAATGATCGCGCTCATACAGCTAGAGCCACTAGGGAAGTCCTAGAAGACGCTGGTATACGTGTCTTGCCGTGGCCTGCCAACAGTCCGGACCAACCCCATCAAACACATGTGGAATTTGTTAAAAAGAAGTGTCCGGGACGCAAATCAACCCGTAAATAATGAACGACAGCTCATTAACGTGCTCAGTCAACATCTGGTGGAGAGTGTGCCATCCACATTTTTGTTTTAACCTCTTTTTTCCTTTAAGTGTATTTTTTTTGCTGAAATTGCTTTTATTGATTTTACAAAAAACCTAATCAGATGTTCTTTTATCTATCAATAAATTTAATTTTATGTTTTTTGCATTAAAAATTTGCTACCTAATTAAATTAAATTATTTATCTACCCTCAAACCCAATACATATATTAGAATACAGCATAGTTATAGGCATTTCTATGGAATACAGAAAATACATGGTGGCCTTCATTGTGTTTTGACTAGTATAGATTCTTCTATTCCTTAGTCAGTGATAATTCATATTACAGCAAAATAACTGGTAAAATTA
Source organism: Apamea sordens (assembly GCA_945859715.1). NCBI lineage: Eukaryota > Metazoa > Arthropoda > Insecta > Lepidoptera > Noctuidae > Apamea > Apamea sordens. The sequence continues at coordinate 15,163,623 of OX243986.1, forward strand.
TATTATTTTCCTGCCAATCTAAGTTTTCCTGCTTATTATATTATGTACAAGTTCTTGATAAGATCATTTCATTTTGATAAACTCAAGTAAATGTACAAAATTTTCGTCACCTTTACATTTTCGTACGCCGTGCCAACACGTTCTTCGATAGAGCGGAACGAATCAGAGTTTCGCATCTGACCAATCTTAGTCGACATTCCTGCAGTGATACCGCCGAGAATCGAAGTTGTCTTCTCCGCAGTCGATTTTATCACAGATTCGGTTTTTTGGTATCTATAAAAACAAGCATTGATGTTACAAAAAGTCTATCATTCAATCGATTCGGCTTTATAATTAGATGAGTTGGTAGCAAAAACTGATCTATTTATGTTTTTGAGATGAAAAAGATAGTCAATTTTAAGCCAAAGACCCTGGCACAAGTGTTGGAAAAATGCCATGGAAGCCTCCCTGCGGTGTTTCCGGGGGTGAAAACGTTACAGTTTTGGGAAAGGGGTAAATATAGGGGTAATTTTATTGCAGTTTGATTTTCTGCGAGACAACACAAATATGGGTTAGCACGAATTTTGTTAATATGTATGTACAGACGCCAGCAGGTCAAGCTACCCGAAACTGTCAAATTTTCCTAATCAACCTTGAGCCTAATGCTTTAGCAATAAAGTTGAAAATCTGTTAAAGAAATTTGACAGATTGTAGTAGCTTGATGTGCTGGCGTCGTACATCAGTGGGTGAGTGGGTGAAGTCAGTCTTACGGAAACAATGACTACTTTATCATAGTTAAATGTTATCAATAATGACTGGACGATGGTTAAATGGGGATATAAACTTCGCTTGTAATGCGGCGACAGTAAAAATCCGTAAGTAGGTTATAAATAAAGTTAACAATTCTCTTTCGGGTTAGAACTGCAAGAAAAATAGTACTTGTATATTAAGTAAGAAGGGCGATTTTGTAATCGTCCGCGTCAGATAACTTTTATCTGAAGAATGAATGTGGCGTTTCGGCTTTTGTATAGAAGATAATATATCATACTGTCATATTTACTCAAGATGAAAGTTATCTGACTATTGAAAAACCAGCCCTAAAAAGCCTCTACTACAAAACTATTCTACAGGTGAATATTTTTTAAAGCCAGTGCGGGTACATTTTGTAAGGTCCTAGAGACAAAACGCTGTAAGAAACCATGGGCTAAATTTTTAAGAATATTAAAGGGTCATTTAAAAGAAAATGTAACAACAAGTTGACTCCAGATGTGCTCAGAACATGAAATGGTGACTTCGAAACAGCTTATTGTGATCATGGTCAAGGTAAAAGATATAAATATTTTAGATAATTTCTAGCAACTTTAGACCTATGATCGTTAAATAATTTAGTTTGTAAATATATTTTAATGTAACTAATGTCACTTTTATCTTCTTTAAAATTTAGTTCATGGTTTCTTTCCAGTGTTACTCTCTATGATCTGTATTCTAGAACTTACCCAAACTGTCTAGGAAAAATTTACCCTGTATAAGTTTAAAACCAGATTCAATTACATGAATAATATATAAACAAAAACGATATAATAAAATAAATTAAGGTAAGTATGTGAAACTCATGCATTAGGTAGGTACCCTAATTTTTCATCATCAACAGTTTAGTTACGTTAATTTTATTAGTAAACTCACTTCCACTTCTTAAGTGCGGCATACTGTTATGATGTTCAAATTGTCGTCTTTACTTACATTGGTGCTTCAGTCACAGCCTGTGTAAGCGCAGCCACGCGTGTTTCTATAGTTTGATAGCTGTCGTACAACAAATCAAACGTGAAATAAGTAGGTACTACTAAATAAATCGCTACCATTTGCCATCTTAAGCTCAAGCAAAATAAAATTTCAAGCCAACCACCACTACCAAACCAATAATATGTAGATGTTCTAACCCTTGAGAAAAAACAAATAGGCATCGATATGAATGTACGAAAGTTACACATTCACGCAAATAAACTGATCATAACTGATACTCACACTTGGCTTTCTTTAACATTTTTTAAACCCTGATTAACATCTTCGGTAATTTCCTTCCACACAGTTATGCCAAGTTTTCGTTTTAATTCGGAGCTTTGGCGGATCTGAAACAAAAAATATACTAGAATTGTTCCGCAGTTATTATTACACACAGTAGCTATTGTCCGTCACTTCGTTCGCAAACAATTTCGTAAACGTAAACTGAGCAGGTCAGAATCAGACAAACGGGGACTGACTCTAACCAGTGGCGTAACTAAGTGCAATTGTAAAAAGATAAAAGCGAATAAATGATGCGCTTGATTCTGTGCAAATTGATTGATAGAATCTATATTTAAGTAAACGTGAGTATCTTACAAAATACGAAATAGAATCTTGATGTGAAATATTGGTAATCACAGCCGAAAATAAAGTCGAGTACGTCATAGCTTAGTGAAGCAAAATGTCGAACTTCCATACAAACTTTCTTCCCATATTTCCCCTAAGGCTGATTATTCCATCGCCAGATAACTTTTATTCGAGGAATAAAATTGACAGTTTTTGTATGAAATAACTGTTAAAATTTCAAAATTATTCGTCGAATAAAGATATCAGATGATTGAAAAATCAGCCCTTATAGGAATAAATTTTCAAATAACCTTCGTTAGTACTCACTTTCGTTACATAACCAACTGTTGTGCAAAATTTCGTGCTTCTAGAGCCAGGTATAAGGCTGAACGTTGTCTGCCAGTGAATGAATTTAAGATTTTTATTAAGTAGATTATCATACCTTGCTTTGCAATACGGTGCGCAGTGTAGCGATCTCGTCTTCGACGCGCGCAAGTTCCCGGCTCCACTCTGCACGCAGCTGCTCCGCCTGCTCAGGGGTGAGCCCCGCCAGCTCGTCGGGTGTGTTCACGTCTGCAGCCGTACCGGCGCCGGCCATCGCTTCTTCAGCTGAAGGTAAAAGTTACAAAATTTAGAAACAGACTACCACTGAGATCATAGATAGATGAATGGACGAAGCAGACATGCTGCGCCGACCCCAAATAAATTGGTAGGGCAAGAGGATGATGACTATTACAAGAAAATTGTGCAAGTCGTCAGTATTTTAGGCGAGAATCCAAACGACGACTTAGATTGGACCCAACTTGTTGACACTATTTACGTGAAACTACTTCCAGGAATAATGACTGATGTGAGAATACATAAACAACCTTTTTTTTTAACCCTTTTCCGTTGTTTCTACATAACGTGCCTACAGAGTGATAGCAAGATTATTAATTAGTTAAAAGGATCAATAATCGTACAATTAAGCAGCTTTTGGATATAGCCATATAGACACCTAGTTAAAAAAGGTTGACCGAGGACATACTGCAAAGAATCGGCGAGAAACTCTTGGTAACAGAAACAGAATGTTTTGAAATACCACGAAACAAAAAGAAAAGAAGACTCGTGTATCGTAGACTCAAGAAATTTGACCTCTCTCGATTTAAGAATAAATCACGGTTGAGAAACCTTAGATAGTAGACTGTAGTCGTACCTAAGTACCTACAGTCCAAAAGTGTCGCCTTGCGAGGATTCTATAGACATAAGTATTATAAATTGATAACTGACAAACTACACTAATCGTGTATGATTTGGTAAGAGAAAGAAATGGGGTTCAAGATGAAAAACACTAATATTCTATATATAAAATGAAATAACTTACATCTAGGTTTTGCCCCAAGAAAAAGTGAAATAATCCAATAGCAAAGCTGACAAAATAAAATTATTACCAACTCAAACCTACTAAATAATTAATTTATCAGACCGAAATTATCATTCTTGAGAACAATAAACAAAACCCAATCTGCACAGCAACATTTATGGTGTGGTCCGTCCGAGTGAGTTGGTAATGATCGGTGGCCTGTCGGGGGGGAAAGCAAACTTATGTAATACAATAAAAGAATAATATATTGCTTCATTCAGCTCATAGCACATACATTTTAAATTGCACGATTACCAACATCAAGCCTTAGTGACTGCATTCTAATTTGCGAAACTGTTTAACTATTTCCTAGAATGGTTTTTAACTTAACCGCACAGATGTTTCCGTACCTGGAACTAAATTTTCGATTGCAAAAATTAAAAATATTTTGACAACAGCTTTCCGACTGTACATAGATGTTATTAGGTATTTGGATTATAGAGGTTTGGCATTGGCATATCAGGTCCATCCCGTATGACGTCCTGTAATGATATTACATAGCGCGCTTTGCTGATAAAAACTCGTTTTAAAAACATGTCAATGAAAATAAACTGGCATAATAATATAAGCATGATCTAAGTTTATCCTAAATACTTCTATCATTTTATTTATGCGTGTCAAGGTTCTAGCCGTATTTAAGAAAACATAGAGGGTATCTAACTGTAAACTTAATCTATCATACCGTGCGACTGCGCGAATTGAACATTCTACGTAAGAAATGGGTCGATGATAATAAGATAAATGATAACTAGGTAGGTTATGATATTTCTTCTGAATTCACTAATATTGATGGTGGATACTATTAATTATTACGGCGTGTCATGGTTAACGCATGTCATATATTATTATTAGGTGCATAGTGTTTAGGCGTCTTTGGTCTAGCAAAAAATTAAAACCATCACATCTCAAGACACTTGTCTAAGAGACGAGGATTACATATTTTAAAGTTCAACGAAAATAGACACATTATTATTTGTAATATTCATTTTGCATCCCATAACAACTGTACGCGATGGACGGTATTGTCGCACTTTGTAGTTTGGGTCTTAGAGGTCTTCTTATCTCAATTCAATAAAACCACATAAACACGCAAAAGCCTTATTTTATGAACAACCAATACGTCAATACAGATAGTACAATAATGAAACGGATATTTTTTAATTTAGTATGGTTCCCCGACGTACATCTATGAATAATTTTATGACTGAAAATTACCGTTACAGTTTTTTAACACACGCGTGAATTTTGCTTGTTATGTCTAGTAACGGATTGTAGTAGTTACATGTTGGTAACTTTCAATTAATATGATTTTAAAGATCTAAAGTATAGCAACGATACCTTTATCTAAACCCAAACAAGTTATAAATGAGTTTCTAATTATTGTAAAAAATAAATACGATACTACCTTAATCGACCCTCTTGAACTTGATCGACTGGTCTGAGGATCTTGTGAAGCGTATTCGGGGGCAATAAATTGCATATACCTACATACTAACAATACAAGTCATACAGATACAGCTACTAGTAAATATTATTGTTGCTGTTATGATACCTACTAGGTAGGTATATGTGTCAGTCCAAGCGAAAAGGGTCCAGTGCGCGGCATTTAGTTTCCGAGATATAAGAGGTTTTGTAAAGTTGGGTATAAAAATTGCATTTCGCGATTTTAATTGGTTATAAATAAATGCTCAATTATCTACAATTTCATATAGTAAATGACTATATACGATGTTTCTAAGTACCAGAAACTTTATGAAAAAAGTTTACTAAAAAGGTACCAGTGGGTGGCATGTCGATATTCTGGGAATAAAATACGTTTCAATACCCCGTACTGATCACTTCTAATAATTTAATTATATTTTAAGATTAAAATGTTGAAACTACGTGTAAAAGGTCCCTTAAAGCGGGGAACTCCCTGCTACTATGCAACTACTAAGGGGATTTACTTTGCTTCACTTCGACATAGCGGGGATTTCCCTGATCGTTTTTTGCTACCTACGTGTCCTATAAATAGATCTGCCTGTGATGCAATAATTTATTTGTCATTTGACACCGGAAAGGAAACAATATCCGACAGTCTTTGTGTAAATATAGCAGTTTTTATTATCTTAGCTGTTTTAAATTGAGTGAGTGAAAAGTGCGCATAAAAATGAATAAAGGTAAGTCTTTACGTTGTCTATTATATCTACTAATACTATGTTTGTTGTTACGTGTTGTGTTATGTATCGAATAAGCTCCAAAAGTACTGAACCGATTTTGAAAATTCTTTCTCCAATACAAAGCTGCATTATTCAGTCATAGGCTATAATATTATTAACGTTATTACGCTTAGCGGGGCCGAGGTCGAAAAGCTAGTTCTATAAACCGGGGTATCGGAATGTTACGGAGTTCTTGTGTGTATCTACAGCTGTTACCTACTTTTCATATTTAGACCTCGACAGGGGCGAAGCCTCCTACAGACAGCAGTCGTCTTTAAATTCGATTTTTTATGGATTTTAGAGATTTAGAGATTTATGGATTAAGCGTAGATTACGTTACGTTCCTACTTATTTATTACATTTTAAAAGAGAGCAGCTTTAATCATAATAATTCGGCTGCATCCACATAGACTGAAAACTGACCGCGACAAAGTTGATAGGCTAATGAATCTCAATTAGTCATAATTTCATCCCATTTATACTAAATTCAAATTTGTTTTTAGGTAACATAATTATTGAAGATTCAACCGAAGGTTCCAGCTCTAGTGATGAATCTAAGCATTCTGATGGACCTGTACCACTTTCTATGGAGGTGGAAGTAAACACACTACCTGTTTTGGCCTCGACCGCAACAACGCCGGATTTACCAACAGAAGAAGAAACCGTTGCACCTTATTCAGGTACTTACAACTTAGAAAATAATTTCACAGAGTCGACATCTGAGATGGATGAAACGGATCAGTATTATGAAAAAAGCACTAATACAGAAGCAATCAGTGAAGATGAAATACATGAGTGTTATGATTTTGCTAAAATAGTTAGCCGAGCCTTGTGTAAAATCAAAAAAGATCGACGTGATCATTGTATGCATGCAATAGTACATATTCTTTATGACTACAGCAAGGACTCTAATACCAATTAAGAAGTTGTGTTAGGTACCTATGTCATAGACATAGTATGAAAAAATGACCTGTGTAGTATGTATATTTCAACTATTTGTTTTCAGAGTTTAGCTATTCAGCGTCTGTAGAACATGAAGACTATGAAAATTTTAATTTAGAGTTCAAAAGTCAACGGGGTACAGAATTATCGTGTGACATCGAATTTAGTGCTTGTGAGCCGCTCGAAGAGCGGCAAATTGGTAATATTTTACTAGATGATGATCCTTTAATTCTAGACGATGTAACTCAGGCCTCATTCTTAGATACTGGCTGTGGATGTAATAATAATTGTGTGTCCAAATTTCAAAAAGATGTAATATTAAGTAGTAGGTTAGATTGTATCGAATTAAATTCACGTTGTAATGAAGGAGTCAATCATCATCACTTGGTCTTGAAAGGAGCTTTAAATGCTCTCTTACGTACAAGTGAAAATACATTACATTCAAAAAACAGAAACTTGCAACGAAAAGAATACACGGTAAAGTATTTCTTTCGAGGTGTTTCAGTATGCAAGATTTTTTTCCAATATGTATATGCCACTGGTTTGAAAAGGTTAAAAAATGTAAAAAAGAACTTTCTGGACAGCGGTGTTGCTCCAAAGGTCCACGGGTCACGTAAACGACCTTACAATTGTATTAATTTGCAAACTAGATCAGACGCAATCACTTTTATAAGACAGTTTGCTAATGAAAACGGTTTAGTATTGCCGGGCCGATTACCAGGCCACCAATTTAAATCTGATTTAATAATTTTACCTTGTAGTATGTCTAAAGCGTATGTGTACAACAAATATTTGGAAACTATAGCTTTACTCGATAAAACTCCTATTAGTAGAAGTAGTTGGTATGATCTTTGGGAAGATTTTTGTCCATATGTCGTTATACAGAAACCGAAAACAGATCTATGTGCAACTTGTCAGAAAAACGTGACCACGTTGGGACGAATGGGTGGTTTAGATGAAAAGGAAAAAATACAGCTTGTAGAAAAGTCGAGGCAGCACCTTGATTTAGTGCAAAATGAACGAAAATATTATAACAATGTAATCAAAGTTGCGACTGATTCAATAACGGACTCTACTCTTATTCTTGGACCTCATGAACCATGTTCTTATGATGGCGTCATGCATTACTCTTTTGATTTTGCCCAACAGGTGCATTTGCCGCACAGTTCACAACAAATTGGGCCACTGTATTTCTTGACAGGATTTAAAGTCAGTTTATTTGGTGTTGCTGCAGAGCCTTTGAGAAAGTTCGTTTTGTACGTAATTCCTGAACCCTGTGCTACTGGGAAAGGAGCTAATGTAATAATTTCAATGCTACATCATTTTTTCGAAAATTTTGGTATAGGCGAAAAAGATGTTGTTTGTCATGCAGATAATTGTGCTGGACAAAATAAAAATAACTATGTCATGCAATATGCAACATGGCGAGTTTTAACAGGCAGACACCGAAGTTTCCGTATATCTTTCCTTCCCGTGGGTCATACGAAGTTTGCACCCGACATGTATTTCGGTCTATTCAAAAAAAGTTTTAGAAAATGGGAATGCAATAACTTAAAGGATATTCTTGCAGCTGCTGTTCAAGCTTGTCCGAAAACAAAATCTATAGTAGCTGTTCTAACTGGTGATGAGAAAGGAGAAACTTTTGTGAAAACTTACGACTGGGCCAATTTTTTTCAACCTGATTGTGTAACTATTAACCAACTTCTGCATTTTAGTCATTTTGAAACAAATGAAGATAATAGAGGGCACATGTTATGTTACAAAAAATATACTGACAGTCAACCAACTGTATCAAAGGTTTTGAACCCGAATAAAGTATACGGTTTTCCTTTAGAAAAATCCCCTGCAGGCATGACGTACGAAAGAAAATCGTATCTTTATAATAAGATTCGTGAATTTGTACGTGAAGAATCTAAAGACATTTTATGCCCGAAACCCATTCCAAATGTTGATGTTGACCACAACTCTGTCCCAACAACATCTGTCGAGTACTCTTTTCAGAAACCATCAATTGAAAAGAGTATTCGACAAAAACCAACATGTTCGTACTGCAAACAGGTTGGTCATAGGAATCAGGTGCGAGGAGGAATTTATTTTTGTCCAAAACGTAAGTTGGAGTCCCAAATAGAATAAGTTTTATTTTTATGTTTGTATTGGCTTTTTTCAAATATTATTGCAACAGAATAATGATTATTTTAGCCACTGGTACCTTTTATGACATTACATAAAAGGTACCAGTGGCTAAAATAATCATTATTCTGTTGCAGTAATGTTTGAAAAAAGCCTGTCTTGTTATTTTGTTAGTTCCTAAATAGAGTAAGAATACTTAATTTTAGTTTTTTATTGTTAATTACTATCGCAATAACTAACTTTTTATTAAATATCGGCAAGTGGACCTTTTTTACTAGACTGTGTATCCTTCTTTTATTTTGATAATAATTGTTTTAGTTTTGATGTCAAAAGTATAATTATAAGTTGATTCTATGGAAAACATATCAATCTACAATAATGAATAAAAATCTACGTAACAAGCAAGTAAAAGTGTGTTTTTTTTTCACTCAAACTTTCAAAATGCTTTTTCTCAAATCAAGCTTTTTCAGAATTTCAACTTCAAATGTCTGATAAAAAAAAACGTGTGCTACTTTTTGATTATTTTTTCAATCCATACTATCAATTGACTATTCTAGATACCGAATCCAGTCTTAACTCAATACCCCACTACTGGACCCTTTATGCCTGGACTGACACATATAAAGGCACTACGACAAGCTCGAAAATAATAAATAGCCGTAGAGATACCAAACTTCACTTCTTATAACCCTCGAATTTCATTTAATCCTATCCAGAATTTACCGTCCTCTAGTTTCACTACTCACTTGGACGTCAGTTTCAAGTCAGTGTTAAGCGAGTAATATTAATACATAATAATTTAAAGCTTTTCTGTGTTCTTTGCCTATTTTAAACTAACCTCCAACTGCGATCCCTAAGAACTTCTTATAGTTTGTGTGACTGGACATCTTGGCAAGATAAGGCTTTGATAAATCTTGAAAAGTAACTCGTACTTCTCGCATTTTTTTTCTAAATATTCTAAGACGGCGACGTCGATTGTCCACGTAGAATTCAGTTTCAATGCAGAGAGCGGAATCGGCGAGGTCAGGCAGCATGCGCCAGTCAGCGTCAGGGTCGTTTTGTGGCCAGCTCGGCTCCTCTAGTTCATCCAGTTCATCCACAGCTACGTCGAAACTAGGTGTAGAGTCATCGTCCGGTGGCAAAAAGTAAGGATCCTCCATGTATTCCAAGCTCGTCGGCTCCACGCCGATGCTCGACGTTCCATCACTTGCCATTCTATCTGCCTCGTCTTCCGCGGCAATTAAGCATATTTTGTATCTATTTGATCATATAATTCAAGCTAATGGTCCTTATGTTACACGCGGTAAAATCATGCGCCTTGGCAGAAAATTGAGATCACTTATTTGTATACGTAACTCTACATTATAAATAAGTAAATAGTTACTGTCACTTTACAAACATTTTTTATTTCGCAATATTCACGATCGACTCGAGAAACATGAATGCGTGCACCGGCGGCGCGCAATGATGTCAGTTTCTTCCGCCACGTCGAGCCCCTCCAAGCGAACCAGCTTGCGTTCGTTTCGCGCCGCTGCCTGATTGCTCGTGTTCGCCACTTTCACCAATAACGCGAGCTCCGATCTTGGCGGTGTATAAATTACAATGTTGACCTCCAAAAAATTTGCAAATTTTTTAAAGTAGGAACTTTACTTTATTACACTTTATCAATCTCAATACATTGATATAATATATTATAACGCGGTATCAGTGAGTCACACAGGGGCTGTTACTCTGTGACTAAGCAACGAGTTTCAAAGAGCTAACAAAACAACAAAACCATAGATTCAGCTCACCTTGTGCCGCTAAAGTTTATTGACAGTGCCGCAGGCGAGCGAGCGGGCGGCGCGGGAGCTGGGCCACGGTAGTGTTGCGTCATTTGTAACTTGACGAAATACACTAAAAAAGTCTGCAGTTTACACGACAAATGACTCACAGTCTTAAATAATTGGATAAAGTTTTTATCTATACTTCGCGAATAAAACAGGTATTTTTTTTCACCAACTCTCAACAGTCTCAACTATCTAGGTACCTACATATTTTTGATCGTGACCGTACCATTTGCAGGTATGGGGAAACAGATGAGATTATTTAAAAAGACCTTATTTACATAAATTACAAACATGTTTCCTTCAAACTCAAGCAGAACAGAAAACAGCATCAGGCCATTGTATAGGTACTCTCTGCGTGGAAAGATCAAGTGAGCTGAAAGAAGGAAAAAATTAACACAAAAACATGGTCCTCACCCTTGGGGATGGAGAGCTTGGTGAATATTAACGGCGGTTAGGAAGCGCTCCAAAGGAACAGAAAGAGTTACCTCTAAGATTACGCACCGTATTCAGGAGAACCCCTTTATTTTGGTAATTATTTTCAGGCATCCTTAATGTCCTGTACCTACACCCTTTGTTTCATACTGCCTCGTTTTCTATTTAGATTTTATTTCAATTACATACTTTTGCAGTCTTACCAAGGGGTATCGTGTTACCCAGTTTACTAACTTAGTTGCGGAGGTCAGATAAGCAGTTGCTCCATGTAAAATACTGATATTCAGCTGCACTCGGTAAGACTGGAATCCGACCCCAACATACTTGGGGAAAGGCAAGGCAGATTAATTGAATTTTACCGTATAATCTCTCTCTCTCTGTAGTAGCCTTATCCCATCTCATTTGAGGTCGGCTCTACTCGTCACTCTTCTCTAGTGACTACTAGTCGTAATCATTATGGATTATTATGACGGAACTCCCACGTCCCCCTACCGTCACCATTCAACCCCTAGGCCCGAATGAGACCCGACCCAGATGAGAAAAAATATGTAGCCACCGTGTAATACCTTCACTTTAGCAACGTATAGTTGAGTTCATGAGTAGCAATCTATTTCAGAGTTAATAAGTGCATCCCGTCCTTGCCGCTTACTGGTAGCATCACTTCATAGTCGAAACAATCCACGAGTCTTCTACAGGGTGTCCCGTGGGAAATTTTAAACTTTAAATTTGAATTAAAAGATTACGGTTAGCGGGGGAGGGGCGGAGCGAGCGGTAACAGGTGCGGGGGCCGTGCGGATTATTTAGTAGCAATGGCTCGTTGGTCGGGTTCGCACCGCGCTTACGCTGTGGAAGCGTATATTCAAAGCAACGAATCGCCGACTGTGGCAAGGCGAAGATTTTGTGCTCGATTCAATATTCATCGTATGAGTGAAGCTCCAAGTGTACAGCTTATTCGTACGTGGGTTGAGAAGTTTCGGCAAACCGGATCTACTGAAAATAATCCATTACCTGGCCCGTCCAATGCGATATCAAACGAAGAAAATGTCAATTTAGTGCGGAACGCAGTCATCCGAAATCCACGGCGATCGATTCATAAACATGCTGCTGCTTTGGGCCTCAGTAAGTCATCCATACATCGAATTATGAAAACAAAACTTGTTACATCCTTATAAGATGCAGTTGGTTCAGTATTTAAAGCCTAACGACTACAGTTTGCGAAAAACATATGCTGAAACAATGCTACAGCGATTTCGCACTATTCGGACACTTGGTAACATAATTTTTAGTGATGAGGCTCATTTTCATCTGCAAGGCTATGTGAATAAGCAAAATTTTCGATATTGGGCTCCAGGAAACCCACATGAGAAACATGAACAACAACTTCACAGCCCAAACGTGACAGTGTGGTGCGGAATGTCTATGAACGGGATTATCGGCCCATATTTTTTTGAAAATAACGGTCGCGCAGAAACTGTGACATCTCAACGTTACTGCAACATGATTGAAACATTTTTGCACCCAGCATTGCAGAACCATCCAGGATACAATAGAAGAACCTGGTTTCAGCAAGATGGCGCGACAGCTCACACGGCAACGGTGTCTTTAGAGACTGCGAGGCAAATTTTCGGAACAAAAATAATCTCAAAGTTTGGAACCATCCCATACCCACCAAGGTCGCCTGACCTCACGCCCTTGGATTTTTTTTTGTGGGTCTTCTTGAAATCTAAAGTGTACGACCCGCCGCCAAGGAATTTGAGCCAACTTAAAAGAAATATTCATACCCAAATAAACCAAATCACGTCAGAAACTTGCAAGAAAGTTTTCCTCGCGATGAAGCGTGCGTTGGAGGAGACTGTACGAGCAGATGGGCGTCATCTCGACAGCGTCATTTTTAAAACCTAAAATCCGCATGATTTCTTTATTCATTTTTGTCATTAAAAGTTTTCTATAATCATAGATTTTTTTTTCGATAATTTTTAAAGTTTGAAATTTCCCATGGGACACCCTGTATTAGAAAGCCTTGACAACTAAAAGAATATTTATTGCTCATAAAACGTTTGGATTCTAAACGGGCTTTTGATAAGAGACGGTAGAACAGGTATCCTTTTAAAAATTAAACAATTCTCTGAAGTTTTAAAATGCCGAACTCATCAGATCCACGTGATCACCTATCGTAAAGCAATTTGAAATAAGCTAGTTTGAAATTGATATTTTACGGCTTAAAAAGCTTGGCGTGCCGCAGGGATCTACTATAGGACCTCTTTTGTATGACAAATATTTGAGATATACTGATACTATCCTGACAGTTAAGTACGCTGAAAACAGTGCCATCCATGCTTGTAACAAACACCCAGTTATTATGGCAAGTTTGCGAGGCCAGCGCTACCGCTGGCGACGTGGCAGCATCCCGGTCGAAGCTTATTTTAAATCTATTAATAGAATCATTGATACGACGAAGAAGAAGATGGCAAGTTAACAACAGGGATACAAACATGGTTTTACAAGTAGACCCAGGCATAGTAAATAAAAGTCAGCATTATCAAAACCCTTTCCTCATAACAAGAGATGAATACCCAATACCAGTATCTCTACATGGCAAAAGCAAATGTTAATCCAAACTTCCACCGACAAACCTAACATTCAGAAACACAGATTCTTATACACTCACAATACAGATACCAATTTTATTATAAAATCTGCCTTCACAATCAAAATGAAACAACTGTGGTGTATTATGCGTGAGTCAAACCACGCCATACAATTTCAGCATAGGTAATAGGTACAGCGGGCTGGTATCCGCAACTCCACGACAATGCGCGTATTTTGCGTACTCACACAATTTCAGCATACAACACTACAGAACCTCATGGAGTATTAACAAATACACATTGGTTAAAAATTTACACAAGTACCAAATAAATAAATAACAATGACTGTTACATAAACCAATACCGTACCTACAAAGGTATTATGAATACAGTAAATGAAAAATCCAATTAGCCTAATGTCCTTATATTGTATGTTGAAGCGGCTGCCTTGGGCCAACATTGTCTGATATGATACATTTTATTATTCTTTGTGTAAACAAAATATATATGACATTTTAACTTTAGAATTTTTTATATGTTTAAAATAACTAGCTTTTATATCTTGTCCACTTGATTTAGATGGCAAATGGAATCAGACCAGTTAAACCACTGGTTCTCAATGTGAGCGATAATGCCCCCTCATGGGCATATGAAACTTTCAGGGGGACAGTAGAAGTCCCAGAGAAAATTATATATCCTATTATATGACTATATAATATCACATGTTTCAAAATAAATGTGGCAATAGCCGTTTCAGATTCATAACAAGTAGTAAGTAAAAAATATAAGGGGCTCTAGAAAAAGAAATATTTTCAAAGTGGGGGGTGTGGTGGGCAAAATAAGTTTGAGAACCTATGAGTTAAATAAACTTCCTGTTCCAAACTTCACTACTCAGTAGTTTAGATTGAACAAAGTGTGAATTGTTTGGCAGTCAGTCAATCAGTCACGGAACTGCTCTATATAATAGGATATATGTATAGATAAACAGTTAACAAAAAAATATGATAAAAATCAAATAAAGTACATACCTTCTATTACTCAATATTGAATGACACATAGATAACTAAGATAGTAATCTAGAAATTAAAAAGCATCAATGTTTCATTTTCATGCTTAAACATGGTCCTAAGTACATGAGTCACACAACAATAAGATATTTTTTAATAAGTGGGTGAATCAGCATACCTTTGCCATTAATATGAGCAAAAAAACTGAGGAACCAAATATGTTATACGAACGGAAAGGGCAATAAATGTATGTAAGTTGGGCAGGTGCAGGCACCTGGGACTCTATTTCTATTAGAATCAGTGTCACATTAAGATTAAAGCATCAGGGGTGCTTCCAGCACTTAGCACATACAATAATTCATAGGCAATATGCATATTTTAATAAGTACCAATTGTACTATATAACTAAGGAATAGCCTAGGAATCTTGATAGGTAGGTACCTAATTTCTCCAAAACGTCTGGTATGGCTATGTACCTTTCTTGGAAGACAATGTTCCAAGCAGTAACAGTAGCTACTTCATTCAATACCCTTTCGGGTACGTACGGACATTGAAGATTTTTTGTTGGAATAATACAATAGGATCAACGACTTAGAACAATTACGTATCGCCTTTAATAAACAAAAACAATACCTACAGACAAACTAACATACCTGTTTGTACACCACTCATGTTGATTGAAGAAAAAACCGCAAAGCGATCCACAAACTATACGATGTTTCAGTTTATACTTATAAATAGTAAACCTAATTACTTTCGTTAAAGTCGAGTCGATAGAGGAATTAATTAAATTACTGAACTTGGTAAATAACTTTGCTTATTCTCAGAGTACCTACACCAATTAAATAAGTACAAAACACGTCACGTAGGTTTTTATTAGTCGATAGACGTCCGTCAAGTAAAAAAATCGATACTATTGCTTGCAAATTTATAATTTTGTGTTTATGTTACTCGATTATTTCGTATCGAATAAAAATTATTCATAAGGCTGAGTCTACATTCAATAGGATGCGCTAGGTAGCCCGCACAATTCAAATTTTCTGACGTTCTTTACAATTTGCAGGTCAGTGTCAGGTCGTTTTGGGGATAAAAACTGGCACTTGTCTTTTACCATCTTTGACAAAAGATGATAAAAGACAAAAACTGCGGTAGAAAGCTCTCCGAAAAAAAATGGAAACCCGATATTTCGTCAAATCTTTCATGAGAGAAATTTGAAATGAACTGCGTGTGGTTTTCATTACCAAGAAGCACTTGTGGTAGTTGTGGTGTGATATTATCTAAATGATGGTAGGTAAAGCTGTTTGCGTGTTAATATTATCATATTAGATCAATGCTAGAAATAACATCTCTGAAGTTTTTCAGTCAGGAAGTTCATCCTCGCGTTGGTTTTCAACTCCGATCACTCCTTACTCCTACTTACTCCTGCCGTATGCCTTCAGCCTTCAACAAAAATGAACAGTCAACAAACAAAATCTTCCATACTTTTTTTACTTTTCCTCTACAGCTGCTTAGATATTTATCTACAATAAATATCTAATTTTCGTTTATAGTTTGATCGACTATAAAGTAAACATAAACAAAAAAATGGCTTGTAGACGTTTAACAGTGCTGCCACCTATGATGAGCTTTCAGTTTTTAACCCCATTGCCGTGTTTGGTTCCAAGGCTGATAAGAAGATGAATAGTAGTCAAAATTTGTCTTACGTCTGTATTATAGAACGTCACTTAAAACTAAAGCATTACTTAAAACTAGTTGTAAGACATATTTTGAACTCAAAACGCAAACTCAAATCATTTCAATTACAGGCACTTTTGAATTGTCAAAGGGTCGGTCAGTCAGAAAGATGAAGCTAGTTGCCCATTCCAAAGCGTAGGTACCTATGGAGAAGAACGAGCAAGAAACTCCACGGACACTCTTTTAAATCATAAAATTGTTACAAAATATTTGATTACATCATTCGTGTTGAAATCAACCATGTGAGAACGATGTAGAAAGACGTGCACGTAAAAAGCGTCCGTTATAGAAAACATAAAAACAATTCAGAAATTAAAAATTAAAATAAGCCGTGGCAGTTAAGAGATGACCAGTCTACTGACGGCGCCCGTTCATGAACATGACGTATGGATCAGCACCATTCAGCTCAACCATTTTGGAGGGAACTTAATGATCCAACACACACGCCACCACCAGCGAGACATTAGAGTAAGCATGACATACTCACAGCCGCCAGGGCACATTCAAGTCAATGAAAGATGTACCCAGTAAATGGTAGCTTTATGGAAAGTATGTACTTACATAGTGCTCACACGTGTGCTATGCAATTATACAAAACTAAGCAACTGAATTTGTACAATGCAAAGATAGTTTTTTTCCAATGTTCAGCAGCTCCAACAATGTTTCCGAATACTAATTAATTTATGCGCCCCTGTGGAGCAAGACCAGCATTGAGCCAAGCATTTTTGTCAGCGATGTGTACAATTGTAATCCCCTAACTTATAATATGCTTGGCTACATAGTGTGTGTTTAATACAAGATTGAAATTTCGTTTCATTCAGTTGGAGTATGTGGGGAGGAATTTTATTGTAACATTTTAAACAGTATTCCATTAAGGATGAGTCTACTTTAGCCTTTTGATTAGTACAGCACATAGTATGTACATTTTTATTAGTACAGTACTATTGTAGTCTTTGGATTAGTAGTATTTGAAACTATTTTTAAATTCCTAATATGAAAATAATTGCCTGTATAAAAAAATGCAATCTAGTTAACTAAGGTTGTAAATGTCTAAATGTAAACAAATGACATGATTTTATAAATATTTGCAACTGAATAGTTTGTTAGACAAAGATAATTCGAGTAAGTTTTTGATTCTCAGTCTCATCGAACACAGATTAATTCACGGCGAGCTAAATATTAATCGTATTAAAAAGTCTAACTATCGAATAAGATAATAACGACATTGGCAGTTTTGTTTTTTAAATCTGGCAACGCTGTCCTGCCTACCGCTGTTACCAGTTTAAATAAATTTCTAGGTTTTAGTAGGTTTTATCATAGAATTCCGTTTTCTTTTTATAAGCAGAATTCTAAGCATTAACTCGGCTGTCTGGTTCATCGACCCTGGTATTTTTTTTTGCATCGAATTTTATTATTATAATCCTCACCGAATCCAGTCACAGCGACCCAAACTTATTTTTTTTACTTTCGTGTGCTCTCTGATGACCAAATTATTTAAAGAAAAATTCTAGAATCTATCTAGCTCATGGATTCCCAACCCGGTGGTGGGGCCCACCCCCTTTGGAGGACGTAGAGAAAGACTGACGAGGGCGGAGGGGGCGCGGTGGCTTAGCCAAACAAGGGAGGAGGTTCCTAGGTAGACATTTGTAGTTTGAAGACCCTAAATGTTAAAAAATATGTAATCCTGCTTTTTGTAGTTTTTCAAGAATTTTCTAAATTTTAGTTCTGAGCTCTAAAGAGACTACATAGAAATCAGAAGAAGGTGTCGCGCTTGTATCAGAAATGTGGGAGGCGTTTTTGATCAAAATTTGCAATTGTTACATTTTAAATACAAAAATGAATAATGTTTTGTTTCATTTCACTGTTTTGATTTAGCGGGCTAACCTGGCGTTTTTTATATTAAATGCAAGTAATTCGATTTTGAACTTTATTTAGTTTTTCCAATAAAATGCAAATTATCCTTAAAATGAAATCCTGGCAGCTTAGGAATTAGGACTAAGATAATATTATGATTATAATATAGCAATAGAAGAATATAAACATAATTATAATTATACTAGGAATAGGTAGAAACTCGAAAAAAATTGGTCACACCGACCATCAACATTTTTAACATCCATTTTCTCGACGCTTGTCATTTTGTGCTTGTCATCATCCGTGCTGCTGCGAAAAGTGAAAAAACTATAGTCATTCATCAAATCCAGACTGTTTGTTTGAATTTTGTTTTAGATTTCAATTACGAAGTAGTAGCAATCAACTCAGGTAAATTGCTTAATTTTAAAATTATGATTCGAATTTGCTTTAGTTTGTTTTGTAATTACTGATGGAACCGTTTGATTGATATTAAGTATGTTCGTTTAGTCTTATAAACTTTTCTGTATCTATTTCAGCATCATGTCAGCAACTGCATTATTCGGTAATACTTCTGGCTTAGGCGGCAGTTCTGGAGGCAACAAGCATCTGGTAGAATTTCGTGCCGGAAGAATGACTCTAAAAGGTCGTATGGTACATCCAGATAAGAGGAAGGGTCTTTTGTATGTGTATCAAGGAGAAGACTCATTGATGCATTTTTGTTGGAAAGACCGTACTACCGGCGAGGTTGAGGATGACTTGCTAATATTTCCTGATGACTGTGAATTTGTGCGGGTGAACGAATGCACAACTGGCAGAGTTTATGTCCTAAAGTTCAAGTCTTTTTCTAAGAAGTACTTTTTCTGGATGCAGGTAAGAAATGCAGCTAAACTCTTATTTTTAAATCTTGTCTTATTGCTCCAAATGTAAATGATGGTTTTAAAAATAGTATGTTACTAAACCAAGAAGGTAGGTTATGAAAATCTTTCATTTAGTTTTCATTTCTTGCATAACATGTATTATTATTATTATTATGCATTGGGACACATGCAAAAAAACACCAAAAAAAAGTACTTCAGACCACATCATGAATGTCATAAAGTACCTACCATGATTATGGACACTTCAGTCACTACTTTCCATTTAAAGCATGATTATTTGCATCATTTCATTGCATCTGTTATTGAATAAAAAGGTAATTGTTCTGTTTTGAGTCTAAATTTGTGCCTGTTTGATGGCAATAGGTTCAACCCCTATTACTTGACACTTAAACTTAAATGGCGAAATGTTGTGTTCTATTATAGTTGCACCTCTGCCTAACACTTCAGGGATTACAGGCGTGATGTTATCTTATTATTTCCTGTACTGTCCCACCGCTGGGCAAAGGCCTCCCCCAAATCCTTCCAGGATCCTTTTCCCGCGCCACCTCGAACAAGACCTTGCGGTTACTCTTCCAGGTCATCTTGCCATCTCTTTCTGGGCCGGCCTCGGTGACGCTTTCCTTTATTTATAATAATAAGCACACCAACAGCACAGTCACTTACAATTCAAATGAAATATTATCTAAAATTAGCATTACAGTAACCATGCAAGTAGCAGGTATGCATGACATTTAACTAAAAAAATATTAGAGACAAAGGAGAACGATAAAAGTGTGTTTAGTAGATCTTAATCTAGAACACTACACAACAAAACAAAACAAACCAATTTGAGCTACATAGACATATGCACTCTTCACACTGTCTAAATAGGGAACGCCTGTATGAAGCAAAACTCATGGAGAAAATATCAATAGGAAAATCTGTCAAATTGGACCTTTTATCTTATGTGACATGTAATTGTTTTATAGGAGCCCAAAACAGATAAAGATGATGATTTCTGCCGCCGCATCAATGAGGCTTTGAACAATCCCCCAACATCTGGGGGACGCGGTGGTGGTGGCAGTGGTGGACAGGACGGAGAGCTACAAAATATACTGAACAACATGTCTCAGCAACAACTCATGCAACTTCTTGGAGGAGTTGGCCAAATTGGAGGACTGTCCTCTCTTCTGGGCACTATGGGGTAGCTATAAATCCCAGACATAATTTGACATACTAAATACTAATGTGTTTAGCATTTATCATCCTAAATCTAATCATAGATCACTCCAAGATTATCAGTATCACCCTGCAGTTGGTACTTTCTACATACTATGTCCAATTATTTATTTCAATATTTTCTAATCAATATTCTTGAAGAAAAGACAGCTCTACAATAGTTTATATTTAAAGTTAACCTAGGTTCATATAATAAATGTTAACAATACAATAAAATAGTTTCAGCTGTCTCGCAATTGACGCATACGAAATATATTTAGATAATATCTATCTAACTAGCCAGTATTATCTAACTAGCCAGTATTGTCCCACTGCAGGGCAAAGGCCTCCCTCTCCCTTTTCCACACAATTCTGTCTTTTGGTGAGTGCTGGCCAGTCCTTACGGGAGGAGTCAAGCTCGTCCCGCCATCTTCCGCCGCGATGGCGTCGTGCGTTTAGTAGGACCCAATCGGTGGTTCTCTTAGCCCAATTGTCATCTGACATGCAGCTGACATGTCCGGCCCAGTCCCACTTAAGTTGCGGCTTTCTGGGTAATTTTGGTTTTGGCGCGCAGTATTGTGTTCCTCATATGGTCAGAAAGTCGAATCCCCAGGATACTACACTCCATGTCTCCCTGGCAAACCTCGAGCTTGGAACTCTGCTGAAGTGTCAAACACCGGGTTTGAGCACCATAGTGAGAATGGGGAGAATGCACATGCCAATAATTCTCCATTTGAGACATAGTGGAAGATCTCCTTTTATATTCTTCATTGACCAATAGCTCCTCCAGGCGCTCTTTAATAATATGTGTGATATGTATAAATTATATGTAGTGCTCTTTTCTTCAAAAAAATTTATTAATATTTATATATTATGTATAAACAATTTTTATATCAGTTGTAATGCATAACTTATTGATATGTCTCTACTGCAAAATTCAAAATTATGGGTTTGACATAGTTCAATTCTATTATGTCTCTCCATTGAAATAGTATATAATAATAATATATAATATCCCTGGACATTTCACACAGCGCCATCTAGTCTCAAGCTAAGCAACCTAATGCTTGTGTTATGGTAACAAGATGGCTGATAAACTACATATATACATATTTTTTTTGTAAATACATACTTATTATAGATAGAAAAACACCCAGACTCAGAACAAATACATGTAGGACTTACAAATATTTGTTCTGTGCGGGAATCGAACCCGCGACACGCAGCGCAGCAATCCGATCGCTCAGCCACTGCGCTAACCGTGTTGTCTATATATATATATTTCAATGGAGAGAAATGACACAATGAATAGAAATTCATCAAACAAACATTGCTGGATGTTAAAACTGTCAACTAGCCCATACCCTATTATTGTGCTTTCTTCTTTTGTGTATGGAGGTTAGGTAACTGATTTCTGACTTATTAAAGTCGCTTACCGGGGCTACACACACACATTTTTTTTTCAATTTTGTTGCCTTAATTATGAGTATGTTTTGCCAGTAATAATAGCGGTAGCAACAGTGGCAACACTAGCGCTCGTCCATCGGCGGGCAGTGGTAACAGCAGCCGCGGTGGAAGTGCACCGCGCACTAGCGAGCCGCGCACCGAGACGCGCGCCAGCGAGCCGCGCACCACCGAGCCCGGCGCCACGCGCACCCCGGCACGCGCGCGCGACGTGCCCGCGCCCACTGCTACTCCGCCCAATACAGCTACCGCTGCGCAGCCACGAGGTACGTCATAATTGAATACCTTTTTACACGACTGCCTAAAAAAGAGTGTAATGTATTCAGGGTTGATGTATGTTTGTATGTATGTGAGTTTCTTTATTCCGCCATAACTTTTAAATGCCTGAACAGATTTGGTATGGGTATGAATGAATGAATGAATGACTTTATTCACATAAAAAAAAAATCCTTAACACTAGGTACAGTTCCTCGTCAACATTATCTGACCCACCCTAAAAACAAACGAATTTGGACCCTCTGGCTGTAACATTAAGGTTTATTCAATTTATATGAGCTTAACAGACAAGTGCACGAGGACTTACAATCAATACAGACACGCAAATTTCATCTTTATAACGTTAGCATTAGGTTATATGTTATAACTACTTGTTATAATATAATTAGTGTAATAGCTTATTTTAATGATTGCGTTCAAGTAATTCTGGTCTCGTGGTCTGTGTATAAGACTGAGAAAATTAAGGTGCGAGATCAAATCCTGCGACGATGATATTGTTTTGCTTTCAATTTAGAATTTATTCCAAAACTATTTCTTGTATTATTATAAAGAACTATAGACGGCTAATCTTCAAATATAAACTTTGTAAAATGGTAATATTTTCGCATAACTTGTAATAAGTGGGTAGAAAAATAAATATTATTTATTATAAAACTGGTATTCAAATGCTACTAAGGGTATGCAGTGACTACGCTCAAACATATTTGACCTTGTCTTACTAAATTACAAAAACAACGTCTCTTTACCATTTTTTATTTTCTATTTTGTAGGTAGATTTTTTTATTATCATGTCTCAATGGAGTGATTATTTAAAATACAAAATAATCTATTTGCACGAGGAAAAGGTTGGCTGCTTGTGCTGTGCAAGAATAAACTTTATGAAAGTATACTATATGGTTCAAATTCTTTAGAATATTGCGTCTAGCATAACAACTAAGATCAAATTTCAATGCTACTTATAAGAGTTGAGTTGGTCTTGTGGTCACTAAGGTAGTGCGGTGTTCATCGTTGTCTACGTTCGAAACCGAGTTTAACCTAAATGTAGCTTTTTGCTCAGCTGTTTTTTTTATTACACTTTTTTTTTACATTTCTTTAATGGACGACGTAGGATCTTGTTTTTTTAAACGGGCAGTTTGTATAGAAATAAAATTAAAAAGTTGCAAGTTTAAAATGTTTATTATTTCATTAAAACACTTAGGTAAGATAAAATAAGTAAATGCTCATATATATTTCCAAATTAATATACCTACATTTTATATTAATATGCCATAATCAAATCTAACCATTTATTAACATTAAACAAGGCATGCTTATGCTTAAAAGTTTGTTATCGAGAAAATTAATTCATGTGTGAAATGCTTTACAGATTTATAGCTGCCTATATGTAGTGAATAAACATGTTATTTAAATAGAAACAATCTATTTATAACAATAACATCACCACATAATCTGCAACATTTTAATGGTTTAACAATCAATCCATTGAGCATTTACTTACATGGTGTGTTTAAAAATAGAAAATAAAAAAAATAAAATTTAAATATTCCTGGGCGAAACGGACCCTTTCTTCGCGATGAGCAGGTGTCAATGCAATTTTCTGTGCCGGTTTATAATTCCTTATCCCAGCAGCGTGTAAATGCCTTCTCACTGTTTCCACTGAAATATTGTGGTTTATTGCGGTTACACGAATGGGCAAAAAATGGATTTTCAACTTGACTTGAAACAACGGTGGCGTTCGAATTCGGGACTATACTTGATGGCTTTTGCTCCTGGACGAATCCGCTGAATATTTCCATTGTCTCCATAACGTCTTAGGCATAGACTGACCGTATTTCTCTAAAACAAAAAAAAAACATTTTTGGAACCGTGTATGTAACTTGTAAGGAGTGAATGTAATGGTAAAATAGCCAACTACGCGTTCGTTAATCACAATCAATAAAATAAAATAGGTATAAAAAAACACTTACTGCTATATTAAGTCGATGACCAATCTCTCTAATTCCAACATTCTACTCATGTAAAAATATGATTTTATGTTTGGTAACACCAAATTGCTTAAATATACTTATCGAGTTATGTGAAACGATTTACAAATGTGTGAGCGCAGTCACTGCTATTAGGCGTAGTGTAACTTTTGTCACTTAGATGAATTTATTATCTACCTCACGAAGCAAATATATTTTTTACTTCGTTTCCAAACATTCTTGGTAAATATAAATTCTGTGAACTTAAAGTTTTTCAATTTACCCACCTGTCTACAAGATAAGTTATTAGGCGTAAATCATATTGGTCGTTCTTTAATAATGCAAGCAATATTGTAGAAATGAAAACAAATTAAAAAAGAAACTGATAATATAGGTGGACTGTATTTTCGAACCCACATGTTGTTCTTTGCCAATCCAGCATCAAACCGCTAAGCCACAAGAACTTGTTGGAAATACGCGAAATTAATGATTGGGTTGTAATTATGTAGTGTGACTTAAAAGCTTTTCAACTTTAATGTCAACGAGATAATGATTAAAATAGCTTAACAAAATGATATATAATGCCGGTGGCTCCGACAATGTTGGGTGGGTTTACCTTAACCTTACGTGTTAAAGATCAAATTTGCGTGTCTGTATTTTTACTGTATTTGTCCTTAGAGTGCTCGAGCACTTGTCTGTTAAGCTCATATAAATTGAATAAACCTTAATGTTACATTCAGAGGGTCCAAATTCGTTTGTTTTTAGGGTGGGTCAGATAATTGTGATGACAGACTGTACATTGCCCCACAAAACTGCTTACGCAGTTTAACTGTGAGATCGTTGAGTCTCTCTTACAATAAACTTAATGTTAGGTACATCTATAACCTATATATACTTAATACATACACTTATCTACATAGAATCGAATAAATATTGAGTATATGTATGTATGTATGGGGTATCGTTAGAATCCTGACATCATCCGAGTGACACTGGCTATATATTTTTCTGAAAAAAAAAACTATGGCGGCAGTATGGCTCCATTTTGAAAAGTGAAAAAGATTTTTTTTGTTCTATTATTACAATATGGGTATCAAATTGAAGGCCTTGATGAGCACATTCCAAATATATATAATTTATGGGCAACAGTTTTACTTAGGTACGGTGTACGTGCAAAACAAACATTTCATCTTTGACTGTGCAAACGATTTAATCAGACTTTAGTAAGACTGAGAATGTCTAAATGAGTGAATGGTTTCGTAGATGATCGAGTTTTCTTTCATCATCAAACCGTCACACGAGTGGCTAGTAAAAAAAAAACAAACATATTGGTGATTAACGCAACACCATTTATTGCATATTACGTTAACCACCTTTAGTGCTTAAATTAAAGCCACCTAGCATGAATAAAGCTTGTCACTAAAATTAATAAAATAAATAATTAAAAAATATTAAAAACACGACTGCCCTGCCAAAAAACGAACTAAAAAGTAAAAAAACAAGTTGTATTCCCTGACTAAACAGATAAATAAATTAAATTACTTTTCAGTATTCTTTAAAATTAGATTGGTTTTCAAAGCCAATCCAACAATTTTTTTTAAATGTCCCTTTACATATAGTCGTATAAATACAGTCTATTTAGCTTTCATGACCAATGTGACAGTTAGATAGTTTCAACCTCAAAAAATTTACAATTTACTAACTAGACCCCCAGGGGAAGAAAAGATAAAACTAAAATGGTCACAGCATAGTGGACAGCCCTTGACCCTCTCACTTTACCAACAGTTGTTTGTAACTGGCGCGGGCGGCTTAGTGTTTGAGTTGCGGGCACAACCACAGCTAGTTAATGCTCCGTTTGAAACAGATGGTGCAGGCGGGCAGATCTACTTGTACGACTTGCAGCGCTACTTCTCAGGGCTCGGCAACGCGCCGCCGGAGGGCGACGCTGGCGCGGCAGGCGCGGCGGGCGCGGCCGGCGCGGCGGGCGCGCGCGTGGAGCTGGCGGCGGCGCTGGCCTCGCCCGACGTGGTGACGGCGGCCAGCGCGCCCGGCACCGCGCCGCGCCTGGCACCGCACCTGCCGCCCGCGACGCCCGGCGCCGCCCAGGACGATGTAAGGACCACCCTGCTCTCACCGCAGTTCGCTCAGGTGAACCTTCACGTATAGCGTTCCAGTCCTCGGCTGCGGCACGTCGCCACCGGGACTCGTCTCGCGTCTGGCTTCTTATTTTATCGAGCGGTATGCGTTTCGCATATTTTACTAACGCTTCCTGGTTCGTCCGTTTGTGCGAGGTGCATGGGATTCCTTTAATTCGGCTTCACTATGCCTCATATTTTTGAAAATGGTACGTCTTTAACTGGGATTGGTTTATTTTCCAATAAGAAACTATTTACAAGAAGAATAGGATTAATAATCATCAGAATTGGTGAGAAAATACCATGTCCTTTATTTCACCTTCAATGACGTCATCAAGGCATTTCAATGAAGAAGACATTCTGCCTATATTTAAAAGACTGGACAGAAAAAACGTCTCTTGTTTGATTAGCATGTCAGTAGACAAACAGACCTCGGTACCAACCAAACATTTGGAACATTTTGATTACCTACTTATATGATAATAATTGGACTTGAGGAATATACAATTTCCTTTTTTCTAATAGTAAAAACGTTTTGGCAGAAGTCTAAATAAGTTTTTTTTTATCACTTAGAACTTCTGAGAGAAACTAGGGTTAGGGGTCATTCGGCCCACTATGGAACTCGGACATGTTTGTAAGAGTACCTACTTCGGGAAAAATTATGCGTTAGTGTGACAAATGTTTTCCAACTCGTAGATAAATTAGAAATGGATAGAGGTGAGTTTTGAAAATCATTCAAAACTCACCTGTATCGATTTCTAATCAGCTCAATTATACCACAATACTATTTTTTTTTTAATTTAAACTACTTAGACATTGCTTGCGATTCAAATCTTACGTGTTTTATCTACGAGTTGGAAAACATTTGTCACACTAACGCATAATTTTTACCGAAGTAGGTACTCTTACAAACATGAGTATCGACAAAAATGCTTTTTGTAATGTTTAAGATGAGTGTAGGCAAAATGTGGACTGTAGTTTTTATAATTCAATAAAATTACGAATCACTGACACAACTGACTTTTATTTTGACAACATGTATAAAGAGTAAAAAACCATAAAATATATAAAAAGGTCGCAACAATGAGCTTAATAAAACAGATGTGGGCCCAGTTAACCATTATCAATTTTTAAAAGGGGTAACTGGTCCGCGGTCCGAGTTCCATAGGGGCCGAATGACCCCTAACCCAGAAACTAAAGTGAAATCTTCACAGTGTTACTTTTAAAAGTAAGTATATAGGTACATAATTATGTATATTACCTATCAAAATGTGAGGTGAGAATTATAAATAAATGAGTCAGTCATGGCGACAATATTTTATTGAATTCCTCCAATAATGAGCGACTACAGAAATAATATTACTTATACATGCCAATGATGACGTCATCACTTTCATAATTCAAAAAATCTAGGCAATCTTCAATCCAAATTATTATAGACTTGCCTATTGCTGACTATTGCATGTTATTATTATAATTTAATGTTTTAACTTGCTCATTAACAGTGCATTTATATGCAAGTAAATCCTATGTAAATCTATTACTAACAAAAATAATATAACCACTAATAAAAGAATAGATAAACGAAGAAGTTTCCCACCACGTCCAAGAAACCCATCAGTGTATTGCGCAGATGTTGCATCAACTTACTCCAATTTTTATTAGTGTTTTATTGCAACCGTCATCAGCGATTGTTTCCCCATGTAATCCCTGCTATAATAGTTGTGACTAGTTCCTGATATTCCAAAAAATCGGGAGCTGTTGTGGACCAACTGTTCAATGAACATGCAGCCTATATAATATGACTGTTACATACTTCTAGTCTCTTGCAAAATAGTTGCTTCAAATTATTGAATGTCTTCAATTTGATAGAAAAGTTTTACATACTTTGTTTACAATGTTGGGTCCATACCAAAGGAGATGTTTCAAAACAGGCCCAGTATATGTACAACAGTACCTCGAAAAATCGAGAAAAATCCCTGGAATTCGGGAAAAATACAGACAAAGTGCATATTTTTCTTGTAATCATTTGATATCAATTATTTTTATCGGATTTCAATATGGCGTCTCGCCAATTTAGGTACTCTGTACAATACAAAAAAAAAAAAAAAAAATACAAAAATGTTTATTTCATAACTATTAGTTTTTTATATTTTGTTGGTGAATGGCGCCTCCTTTTAAGCAGATAATGCCTGTGTTAGAAGAATGACAGTATACCATAGATCGACCATCATCATTTGCCTAGCCTTTTCCCAACTATGTTGGGGTCGGCTTCGAGTCTAACCGGATGCAGCTGAATACCAGATCGACCATTGATCATAAATCGTGAACAGTCTTACTGTCACATCTTGTTAGACTAAAAATACGATAACGTAGTGATTCTCTTTGACAATGTAATAGTGTCATATTATGACAGAAATAAACATCAAACGTCAATAATCAATCAACATGACGGCTTACCGCCATGACGGGATTTTGTTGTGTGTTGCAATTTCAAGTGTACATTCTTGTGCTTTATTACCAAACAAAGCCAATTTCTAGTAATTAGATAATAATAATAATATCCCTGGACATTTCACACAGCGCCATCTAGTCCCAAGCTAAGCAACCTAATGCTTGTGTTATGGTAACAAGATGGCTGATAAACTACTTATATACATTTTTTTTTGTAAATACATACATATTATAGATAGAAAAACACCCAGACTCGGAACAAATACATGTAGGACTTACAAATATTTGTTCTGTGCGGGAATCGAACCCCCGACACGCAGCGCAGCAGTCCGATCGCTCAGCCACTGCGCTAACCGTGTTGTCGAGATGATTGAAAACTGTTTTAATTATGTTTCCCCATTTTTTAGTATGGTGTACAAAGACCTGGCCGGGGCTCCTTAGATTTTGAAACGTCTCCTTTCTTATTGAACACACCTATTAACACTTACTATTATATTCCAGGCTGCGAACCAATTCTCATCGGCATTGACTTCTGGACAGATGGGTCCAGTGATATCGCAATTTGGTTTGCCTTCGGAAGTCACAGCGGCTGCAAACACAGGCGATATGCAAGCTTTCTTTAAAGCGCTTGAAAACACTTCCAATGCATCCGATAAGCCGAAAGAGGATGACAAGAAGAAAGAAGAGAAACCCAAAGATGACAAGGGCGACAAGAAAGATGACGACGCCGAAATGTCACTCGATTGATTCGGGATTTAATATGTGGTCGCATCTTAGTTGTTTTTAAATGCAACAAAGCTATGTATGCAAGTTTTGTTTTATATTCGTTAGCGATTTATATACATTGAAAATGTAGATTTTCTTTTTGATGTTTTGTTTTATTTTTTCACATAATTTGTATACAAGGTCCGTCGCCGTCGCTCACCGCAACAAAATTTTCTTCAGCTTAAGTGGCGTGCACTTGAGAAAGATGGAATCGAATTCAGGTGCCGCCGGTGAATGCACGCTTTATATTTCACCCACACACGCGGAATTCTCTTGATAATATTAAATAGGAATAATATAATCATAAAAAATATACTAAAATAATTACACACATTGAAAACATCTAGTGATCAAGCACGTTTTAGCGATTTAATGCAATACGGTAAGTTGATATTTTTTGGATTCCTATTGATTATTTTATGGTGAGAACACGTGTAAATCGTAACTTGAAATGAAATATTACAATACGTCTGATGTAACATTGCATCACATTACTGCGAATCTGCTCCGCACGTCTGGCGGTCTGCCGCTATTCCAACCGCGTCAGGCGGCTGGCCGATCATATTGTCATGAACAGCCTAGGCGGCCAACCGCTAGTGCGTAACTAGCCTAAGATTAGTTTGGGAATGAATGGCAACACGATTTGACAGTTCTGACTCCCGATGTGTTTTGGGCCGTGCGAAAAAGTTTATTAATCGGGAATAGGGTGCACTCCGAAGTATCGATATACTTTAGTTCGGGCCCATATTTTCGCTGACGGACTTGAGAGGGTAGGCCGGAGTAGGTTTCCGCTGGTGTACCGGAAAATATTCTCATCTGAAATAATTATTACAACTATAAACTATTCAATATTTATTTCACGCGGGCCCAATGCGGGTTGGTAGATGTCATAATGTCTTTGAATTTTTGGTTCTAGGACATGCCGGTTTCCTCACGATGTTTTCCTTCACCGTTTTGAGAACAGCGGTGATGAAATAATTTACGCAAAGCAAAGCGCAGTCGCGGCCGTTACCACTGGGCTACCACTGCTTTCAAATACACATTTAGTGGCAATCGATCGTAATGCCTTTCATTTTGACATCCATTACTTCATAGGTTTGAAAATGTCGTCTGCTCAACGACGTAAACAACGCAATGAACGTGGCAGCTGTCAATATGAAAGGCATTGCGAAAGCAATTGCCCCGCTGGGTTCGATTCCCGGTCGGACAGTGTTATTGGGTTTTGCCATCTGGAATTTCTCAGTACCAGCCCTAGGTCTAGATTTATGACGAAAGATGGCAAAGGGCTCGTCCGTTATTACATCGTTATGGCGAAATAACCCTTCGGGGATACAAGCGTGATGTTATGTTATCCTGCATGAATGATAATGAACTAATCATGCGTAGACTAGCAATGGGTACTTGGAAAAAACCAAAACGAGAACAGACAGACTGTTTTCTTTTTAAATACGCTTTATAGCAGCCAAGAGCTGAAATATAATCATTTCAAGATGGTAATGATGATTAGGAAGGTTTACCTCTTTAAAGGTAAAGTCCCACGTAAGTTCAAGGTTCAAAGGCTTGTTATAGCCAGCTACCATGTGCTCCTCCAAGATAAATAAGTCTAGATTCTCTACTAGGTTGGATACGGTGATGCCATATCTGCCATCTATTGACAGTAAAGAGAACTAAAGTTTTGTTGGAATTCGCGAGATGGCGTAGTGAGTGAATGGCAAACTATTTCAAGACAGACGGCAAGTAAATTCGATTTAAACGTAAATAAACTAAAGAATTATGTACCAATTTAGTGAATAATGCATTTACGGTTAAATGAACATAAACAAACTATATTTAAAAATAAATACCTATGTACTGTGTGATAAACTATACCTAGGTACATACATTTTATAAACCTCATAAGAAACATCGAAGTGACGAAGACTGCACTAAACAACTAATTGGAATGTGTTTCCTATGAAGTATTGCACATAAATATTATCAGGCTTAATTTTCAACGAATGGTCACTGATTATGCGAGAATCGTTCTATGCCTTCTATGTTTAGGTAGATACGTGGATAGCGTAGTACAGTTGTACCAATTTTTGCTTGCTGTCAAAATAATGTATTATAACCTTTACCACCGTGTTTTAAGAGTCATTATGTCTGAGCCACACTACACTGGCATTGTATATCTATACAAATATCTGTCCGGCTAGCTTGATATTTTGTATGTAATACCTACTTTCAATTCGGTAGTAATATTCATTCTCTGTCGGAGTTCAGCGCGGTGCGCGCGTTTTCATGTGCGAAAGCACAGTACATAGGTACAAATACGTTTAGATGATTCTCTACTTTTATGTAATTTGCATTAACTATCACAAGTGCAAATAGTGAGAATAGTGTTGTGCTCTTAACTATGTAAACAAGCATTTTAAATTGGTGTAATGGAACGAATACAGGTTTTGCAAGATGTATGAGTAACCAATGACCGCAGGGCATCCCTGCGCGGGGGCGGACAGGGTGGGGGGAAGGGAAGACCAGATTGCCAACTACACTTCGGTGGGTTCTCGGTTCATCTCGGACAGGATCAAAAGAATTTAACTAGTGAGTACCTAAAATATTAGAAATATGTACTTACCTTTTATTATTTAGTCATTATTTTTTTTTACTTTTACAATAATTATTAATGTAAATAACGAGGTTGACTCACTATACACAAGGTGTTGTTATCATGAATGACATGCTAATAATTTGCGAATACAAAAATGTACCTAAGCGATTATTTTATGAATACTTAGATCTAATCATAATCACATATTTTATCTAGCGAAACTTTGGACGTTGTTTATAAAATTTATTTTAAGCTAATAGGTATAGCTAAATGGGAAAAAGAAAAATGGGTTTTAAATAAAGAACGATACTAGTTGCAAAAATGTTTAGACTTGACTGCATAGTTTCGCGGCGAGCACAATTCGCTGTTGGCTCTGATAAAACATCTTTTAAACAGTTGATTTTGTGGATAAGCGATAGATTAGTTATTTGCGACAGCAAAGCAAAGACACGAGCGCACGGCGACCTCGAGCGATGGCGCGGGGAGTGCGGGGCGCTGGGGAATCCTTCTGGCGCCAGACCGGCATCGGCGTCTACCCGCGCCCCGCTCTCCTCCGCCTGTACCCACACCCGCACAGACCAACTCGAAATAGATGCACGGTGATTTACGCCTCGGGCGTATGAGTAAATATGTTGCTTGCCTGCCTGCCTTGGCACGTCCGCCCGCCCCCGCCGCATGCCGATCTCCGTCCCATCTCAAAAGTAACGTCCACAAACTCGGTTCATACTTACTGTCTGTTCAAAGAGCAAATTTTGCTATCATTTTATCGTTAATCCATATTCTTTTATCAGTAGGTACCTACCTACCGGTAATTGTCATAATCATAATTGATAAGACCTAGAATGAATGAATCGCACTTCTTTAATAAATTCTTAGTAGGTACTTACCTAGGTATATTCTGACTGACTATAGTCACATTAATCACTTATAAATATTTATCCATATCTCCTTTCTCCAAGTGTGAAATCGGATCTTATACAAGTTGCTATTTTGGATTGGTAGTCAACAAAAACCAGGCCTAAGTTTAATTTACAATTCGACACTCGTAAACGAGTACGGAATGCGGACCTTTAGCAGACTACACAATGACATAATTAAACGTTCATAATCTACTCTTGCACTTCTAAATAAGTACGGATCTACATTGTAAAATGATAGATTCTTTTGTGAAAATAGTAGTATAACAATGAGGGATTCCGTCAGCCTACTTTGGGGCTATGCGACGCTAAGCTAACGTAGCAATTCTGTCCAGATAAAGCTTTTAGCTCTAGACAAAAGATAATACAACGTTCCTCTTTTGGTTATAAATAACACTTATGCTTCAGATTTTTTTAACAATCTGAATCACACTTTAAAACAAAAGATTATCAATAGTTTATACCTAATTCTCCCCATTATGGAGCTTTTTATCCAGATCGTTTATGTGGAATTGTAGGTACCGACAATGGCCGGGCTGGGCAACAACAAAAAGTGGACATGGTAAGACCGGTCCTGCAGGTTTCCGCCAACCATAGCACTGGCAGACTTTCGTTCATGTCCACCGCCATTTTTCATTCATCTTACGCACATACTTTTTATAATATTATATAATACGCATCCCCATTTATTCTTGATCATTAGATAATATAGAACCTAACAACGCGAAAAAGAAAGAATGTAATTCCTGAAAGTAGCTTTTCAGAATCGACTTGGTAGTTGGTGCTGAATACCTACTGACTGACTTCAGACATTTATTTATATCTATAAAATTATTATAATAGTTAATTCGTGTTGGGCCATCGCTTCTCACGGCTCTGATTAATATTATTTAAAAAAAAAACCTCGTATGGTGGGCTTCGGTTACAAATTGCTCTGAATCAGTAAATATATCCTTATATATAAAAAAATAAAAAATAGTTGTGACAACGATCAAGTGTTTACTTCCTGCCCAAAAAAAATGTCTTGTATCTTTTACCTGCAAAAAAGGTTATTCTTTGAAACATTTGTTTGTTTCTCGGTATATTGTTCGGTGATATGTTAGGGTAGTCAATTAGTGAACACTTACATTTTGCTGTTCCGTAAAAAACTAAGTATTAATATTATAATAACTTTACTTACGATATAACCATTGTGTGGAAGCCATAGCCAAGTATATGTGACATACGTGATATCGTTTGCAGAGTGATCAGTGACTATATTGTAGCAGAAACGTGGAATAAACAATTAAACAAGAGTGACTTTGCAAGTTCCAGATAACACGAAAGTGGGTGTTTTGAAAAAAAACTTTGCCAACTTACTTCACTCTGATCGCTGATAATACGGTTACGCACCAATACTTATATTTCAAGAGACAATTCTAAAGTGTCCGTGGCAGCGTTTGTACGGCGGAGGCTGAGACTTGCGAGGTTCCGAGTTCGAATCCCAGTACAGGATCTACTTCTTGCCCTTTTTTTTTTTTTTTTTGCTGAAATGATTTGCGCTGGTTGTAATGCTACTATTCTCGTTACGCAAAAGAGAATTAAATGTTGTTTAAGCAAATGTGTCCTTCAGTACCATTTGGAATGCGTTAAGTATGATGAAGCGTCAACACCTAGGACTAAATGGACTTGTCCAATTTGCGTCTCTGGCCGCCCTAAACTGGATAACACTAATACACCAGTCCATGCTAAAGGTCACACTGTACAAACTGACCAAGCGGCTCCAGTTGCTGAACCGGCTACAATGCATTCCTCTATATCGGGACCATCTAATAGCGGAAAAAAAACAATCGTTGGTCAGAGACTCACGCCAGCTGAGAAGTCACCACCAGGTACGCCTCCAGTGGCATGCGTTGGCTCAGAAGTTAACTTGCAAGACACAATACTCTCAGAAATTCGTAATTTACGGCGGGAAATGAGTGAAAAGTTTGATAGTCAACAGGCCTCTTTGGCGAAATTCGAATCCACTCTAGATAAGGTCCAAACGGAAATTAATGACCTAACCTTAAGATTTTCCTCAATTCACGAAGACTTGGACGAGTTTAAGAAGACTGTTACTTTTCTTTCTGACGCTTATGATGATCAAGTCGAATTAAATGCCAGAAATAATAGCTATATTGCCGAACTTCTCAAGAATAACGCCACGATGAGCGCTCAAGTGAGTGAATTGGAGACTAAACTGCAGCAAGTTGATCAATTAGCACGTGAGAGTAATATTGAGATACAGTGCGTGCCTGAACACAAGACCGAAAACCTTTTAACGATCGTAAAACAGTTGGGTAGAATTGTGGGTAATGAACTTCAAGACAATGAAATCCAGTCTTTTCATAGAGTTGCAAAATTAAACGAAGAAACAAATCGTCCACGTAGCATAGTCGTCAAGTTAGCCAGTCCTCGCATTCGCGATAGCATACTTGCTGCAGTTAGAAACTTTAATAAGAAGAATGAGTCGGAGAAGTTAAACAGCAGCCATATTGGTATTGGTGGAGAAAAGCAGCCAATTTTTGTGACGGAAAATCTGACTCTAGCTAATAAAAAACTACATGCAGCGACAAGAATCGCTGCTAAGGAAAAGAAATATAACTTTGTATGGGTTCGGAATGGTCGCATTTTTGTGAGGAAAGATGCAACAACTAAATCTCTGCTAGTTAAAAATTTTGAATCTATAGAATCTTTGTAGCTTATCTTTTTTATTAGTCGTATAATTTGCATGCTTTAAGTGATAAAAGAATTTAAATTCAAGTTAAAGATATATTATCAAAATGTAAGAGGCTTACGAACCAAGACAGAGGTTTTTTATACTGCTGCATTAAATTTTGATTACGACATAATTATTGGCACTGAAAGTTGGCTCAATGATACGGTGTTAGATCATGAATTTTTAGATAACCGATACAGAGTGTTCAGGCGCGATAGGTCATCTACGGTATCCGCGACTACAAAAAGAGATGGTGGGGGGGTCTTTGTTGCAACTCTGAACAAGTATGAGGTCTCACGGAGATTAAATTGGGAGTCCCATTGTGAAGAATTGTGGATCACAATCAAGTGCGAGGGTGGCTTAAGTATTAATATTTGTGCGGTTTATATTCCACCTCCAATCAAACAAGACTATATTGATGCACTATTTCGAAACTTTACAGAAGTAATTAACAAAAAGAGTAAAATCAATTCTATCAACTTACTAATCGGTGATTTTAATATGGGCTGTATCTCTTGGAAATATAATGCGGATTCTGGCCTATTGGTTCCCGAAGGATCTAGTAGTAATCTAGAACACATTTTATTGGATATGCTAGCCTTTAATGATCTTCATCAATGCAACACGATACCCAACGCTTCAAATCGTATTTTAGATCTAGTTCTTAGTAGTAGTAACAACAAGGTGCTGGTTTCTCAGGCCTCAATTCCACTTATACAAACTGATCCTCATCATCCAGCGCTGGAGATCTCATTTAAATCTGATCATAGCAATCCTCTTGTGCAAAATAAAATCCCTAACTTGAACTTTTATCTCTGTAATTATGAAGCGGTCAACACTAAACTTGCGAAAATTGCTTGGTCTGATGAATGGAATTCTACAACAGATATTAACCAAATGTTGCAGAAATTTTATGATATTCTTATGCCGATTATTAAACTGCATACTCCGATTACAAAACCACGAGATGAACGCTATCCTGTTTGGTACAGTCGAGCCTTACTAAAAGTCATTAAAGAAAAGGCAAAATATCACAATATATATAAAAAATACGGGAACCCTAGAGATAAAATTACATTTGAATGCCTAAGAATGCGTTGCAGTGAGCTGATAAAAGACTGTTATGCTAATTTTAAAAAGAATGTAGCTGAACATCTGCGTACCAATCCTAAGCACGTTTGGAGGTACTTAAAAAATAAGCGGATAGTTAGCAGTTATATTCCCAACAAAATGACTTGTAATAACACTAGGTTTGCCAGGGGTGGCCAGGAAATTTGTGACTTGTTTTCCCATAATTTTCAGTCCGTATATAGATTAAATGGTAATATGCATAATGCAATGCCAGTTGAACCGACTCCCTGTAACAATAACACTTTCAGTCGGTGCAAACTTGAAGTAAAGGAAGTTTTTGATTACTTGTCTTCCCTAGATTGTGATAAAGGACCTGGGCCTGATTCAATCCCTCCTCTTTTTTTAAGAAAATGTGCAGCAAACCTGGCTGATCCACTGACTACAATATTCAACAATTCTTTGGCACAGGGCTTATTCCCTGATCAGTGGAAAATAGCATATATCACGCCAATCTTTAAATCTGGTAGTGTTGATGATGTTGCAAACTACAGACCAGTGTCTATTCTATCCGCCTGTGGCAAAGTGGTTGAATCGCTTGTACAGAAAAAAATGTTTTCTCACTTTAAAAATGTGCTGAATGATAACCAGCACGGCTTTCGCCCCAAAAAATCGACACTGTCTAATCTAGTCGAGTATGTTTCATATATATCATCTGCATTGGATGGCGGTAGAGAAGTTCACGCAATATACACCGACTTTAAAAAGGCCTTCGACCTGGTGGATCATGACTTACTAATTGCAAAATTAGAGAGTATGGGTATTCATGGGTCGTTGCTACGTTGGTGCGAATCGTACTTAAAAAATCGGTCGCAACTGGTGTATCTCAAGGGTTTTAAATCCAAGCAATGTTACATACCATCAGGGGTGCCACAAGGGTCACACTTGGGGCCTCTATTTTTTTTAGTATTTATAAATGATTTGGGCTACAAAATTGATTCGGAATATAAACTCTTTGCTGATGATTTAAAAATGTATAGAACTATATACACTGAATCCGATATTATTCAGCTTCAGTTAGATTTAAATAACGTACACAATTGGTGCATACAAAATAAAATGACATTAAATCAAAACAAATGTTACTTCATTAAGTTTAGCCGAAAAAGGAAAACATGTCAATATTATTACTCAATTAATAACAGCCCGCTACAAGAAGTTGATACTATAAGGGACCTTGGTGTTTTAGTAGACAGTAGTTTAAGTTTTAGGAATCATTACGACCAAATGATTAGTCGGGCATCTAAATTGTCAGGTTTCATCGTCAGAGAAATGAAAATTTTTAAAGAACCATTTTTAACTATTTCCATCTACAACAGCGTTATTCGAAGTATCTTGGAATATTGTAGTACAGTATGGAACCCGTTTTATCAGGTGCACTCTGATCGAATAGAACGCGTTCAAAAAAGGTTTTTATATCACCTAAGTTACTCGGATAACAGATGTCGTAGTCTTACCTCGTATAACTCTAGGCTGAATCATTATAAAATGAAATCTTTAAGCGCACGTAGGAAATCTTTAGATTTCATGTTCTTATTTAAACTAATTAATGGTTTAATAGATTCTCCTGAGCTTTTAGAAAAAGTGAATTTTAGTGTCCCACGAAATAGTAGCCGCTTACCAAACCGAAAGACTTTCGTCCTGCCTCATAGTCGGACTAATATCGGTAATTTCTCACCCATTTGCCGCATGCTTTCTCTTGCCAACTCCATTCGTGGTGAAATAGATGTCTTTGCTGGTTCTGTAGCCTCAGTCAGGACTAAACTTAGAGTCTTAATGGTATAATTTTTTTTTTATATTGTTTTATTTTTGTTTAATTGTTTTTTCCCGAAACTTTTTTATTATCTATGGAAAAGCTTTTTTTTTTTAAATTTTGTAAGTTTTTTTTTTTAAATAACTAATTGTCTTACTTAAATTATGCATGCTAGATTCACATCTAGTAGATGTCAATCAGAAATATTGTGTCGTAAAGGTTTTAATGCATTTGTGATTGTACATCAGTTTTGTGAATTATAATAAAAAAAAAAAAAAAAAAAATATTGGAGACCAGACCAAAGCCAGACACACTACGCCAGTTATTGCGATGGTTATCAATTTATTGACTGGGTTTTTTCTATCATAAAATGTTTTAAGTGCCTAGGTACGTCAACAATCGTAGTTACCTTCGTTCGCGACGTGGATTTACTAGTTGTTTAAAAATTCGAAAAATATAGCGTTTAACATAAAATTAACAATTCACTAGCAGGCAGGTACCGAAGTCCTATACCAACCACACAATTCATGTAAATTCAAATACTAAATACGTATAATCATAATAGTTAATTCTAGTATTGTTCTTCTGGGTTAAAGATAGTTTTTAGCAAAAATTGGTAGTAAACGTTAATTTTACGATACCACATTTATTCTTTTACTTTTATTAGCCAGTATTGTCCCACTGAATGCAGGACGGGACATTAGGGAACTTCTCCTAATATGTCGGCAATGTGACAGTGTAGGGTAGGTACCATATTCCTGAACATGTTTCTTTTTATGAGCGTCCTGTAATACATCCCTAAATTTCAGATAGAGTTTCTATCCCCTTTGTCTACTAAGAGCGGTTTATTTCATTATCTACTAGCATAATTTATTTTAATGCGAGCGTACGTAGGTACCTATGCGATTTCCATAAATATTTCTAGCGTTAAATAAACAATATGCCGATATGTGAAGGCATAACTTGTGTATCAAAGTCGTCGCTCGCCAGGTGCATTTTATACGTCCACGTTACAGGTTTAGTAACTTTCTGAATTGCCCTTCACGATAAAATTCTGCTTCGTGCATTTAAAATAATTTTAACGAACCTAACTAGGCAAATAACTTTAGTGTTTACCAAGTACGTATTTACATTAGTAAATTAATTATGTAAGTGTCATAGAGGTCATTGGGAACAACGCCGGGTAGTCATTAGTGAATTTTAAGCAGTTACTGTTTTCACGTAGCTGACATGTGATCGATATTCTTTAATTATTTGCCAATAATGTATGTAACAAATATGGTGTTAATTTATGGAGAGTCCCGATACATTTATTTTTACCCAAACTATTTAATTAATTTAATCATTGCCTACGTTAACATTTAAATAACATTTCTATACAATTGAGACAACATAATGACTTAGAATTACATCTAACATTTTTCGCTTACTTATAGCATAAAATAATCATCATATAAAGGTATTAAAAAATATATAAAAAAATACACTGATTAAATTAAAACTAATAACTAAAAAAAATAAAAAAAAATAATACCACACATATAATTCGGAATTAGGCACTTATCTACTATAGAAATGTCATAAAAATTAATATAATTTTACATCAAGAATCCGATTAGCAGAAACTTTTATCATCAAAAAAATCTTTAAGCAACAATTTTGTTAACTGTTTTTTAAATTCGGTGATGGGTAAGTCTTTTAAATGTAGATATTGGTAATTTATTATATATGAGAGGACCCATAGATTTTTTTTTTTAAGTAAGGACGTTTTATAACCACCTGTACCTATAAAGTTGGCTTTTATATTGAGACCTCATTGGTCCTTTGCGTATTCTTATATCCACCATTGATATAAACAATTGACTGTTCATCTTAACGAATAGGGCTACTTCAAGTATGTACAAGGAAGGAAATGTTAAGATCTTTAGTGATTTAAAACTAGGTTTACAGCTTTCTATAGTTTTAAGACCTGTCATTGCTCGAATAC
This sequence comes from Apamea sordens, assembly GCA_945859715.1. NCBI lineage: Eukaryota > Metazoa > Arthropoda > Insecta > Lepidoptera > Noctuidae > Apamea > Apamea sordens. The sequence continues at coordinate 15,204,309 of OX243986.1, forward strand.
AACATTTTTGGGCCATAAATATTCTTTCTCTCTCACTACAGTTACCCCAAAATATGACACCGAACCTCAGTAATGAAGCAACTAAACCGTGATAAGCTGTCACTAAAGTATTCATATTTAACTTCTTTGAGAGATTATGGAGAACATACGTTTTTACTTAGTTTTTGGCACACGATTTCAGCATGGTTTTTCCATATCAGTTTCTCATCAATATGTAGGTACTTATATTTAGTTATGATATTATTTGGCATTAGCCGTTGGAAGAAATGCATTACTTTAGTTTTTTGTAGATTTACAACAAGATTATTTTTATTAAGCCAATCTATTATTTCTTCAAGTGTACCTATTATTTATTTCTCTTTCGTATTGCGCTTTATTTTCACATTCGATAATCATATTTTGTTACCGTATGCTAGCGTGCAGGTGCAGAGCCATTTTGCTCTATTGCAGTCCGATTCTATTAAACGTATGTATGGGGCTACACGGATTTAATGATTGTGGTAAAAAGTGTAACTAATCCGGTCGACATCAATAGGTAGTGCTGTATTGCTGTGTGCTACCATGATAGGAAAATTCATCTGATTTATATATTTATTTAAGACTGTGCCTGCGACTTCGTTCGCGTGCATGTCGGAAAACAATATATGGGTTTTAATTTTTTTGAGCGAAGCCCATATCTTTTTTAAGTTACTCATTACACAATCAGTTATCTTTCAGTGAAAGTCCCGTCCTGTCCCACTTCAATTTTATTTCTCTCACAAGAAATAGATTTCAAATTACCGAAATGTCTAAAACATCACCGCTAGAGATGAAATATTACCTATAGCAGGCTACAACCTAGTATTTTTTTTTTTGTTTTGACAACCATTCCCAATAGGTTACCTAAAATCAAACTTCACTATGATTAAAAATATCTTACTGTCACATAGTCAAATAGACCTTGTCGTTTTATGACGTGCAAGCAAGTGACATTCAACCTTAGCATGATAATTATGATAAAGCAATTACGAGGTCGACTATTCAGCAAAAGATACAAAAAAAAAACATATACGGCTCGGGCTGCTGGTATATTTTCGCATTTAATAAAAATCGGTCTTGATACCTAGACAAATAGGATCTTGCAAAAAAAATCTGTTGTCTGCCAAATCGAGCCCATGGTTCCTCTGGTCAGGTCAGGTCCTCTGGTCAGGTATCCTAACATAATATGTCGGAATTTGCCAGCCATCCCTAAAATTCACCCTGTTTTTGCGTTTATGTGTTAACGTAAGTAAATATTAAAAAAGTTAAAAAACAATTTAAATTAATTAACTGTGAGTTAGCCTTAGCAAATAAAAACCGTAAAAACCCCTTCAGTACCTATTGAGTCTTGTTTAATTAATATAGATTTTTAAATAACGAACGAACAGTAAGCAGAAATAACAATTAGCACCACCTAGTACTTTTTTGTCTTTTTTCTAGTTTGTACTTTTCAGTTATGCAATTAATACGATATTTTCACTGGAAACTCTAATCAACGGCAATAAGGCGGTGGCGAGGAACTTGTTAGAAGCCATTTACTTTCTGAAAAACAATCGTTTGCTTTTTTGATTCAGATACTGAGAAATGAAACAGCAGCAACGCTCCCTATCCATTAAAAATAACTCCTCACTATAATAGAGGGAATCGAAGAATATTCTAGGAAATACGGAATCGTAAATGTGAAAAGGTTACGTAGGTAGGTAAGTGTTTATTAGAGGTAAGCTCGTGCGTCTCGCCGGCCGGGCGGCCGCCCGGTGCGATTGGCGAGCGAGCAGCGCAGCGCGTGCTCGGGGGTATTCCGAGAATTGCATACTGACTGAACAACACTCAACAGTTATAAGTTTATAACGCAGGTGCTTTTTAGCCTTTCTTTTTAACAAAATTAAATATCAGTTAGCAGCAAAACAAAAGAGGGGCTTGTGGTTAAGCAATAGAAGCAGCACAAGCCGAAGGTTAAGCTACGCTTGCATAGGTCGGTCCGTGGATGGATGACCATCCAATACATACCGGGACTCCTCCGTGCCTTGAAAACTCGTTAAGCCGTTGATCCTAGCTACCATTCGTAGATCTTTGACAGTCATCATAACGAGTAGTCCAAAAGTCACAACCGGTCTTACCGAGGAGTAATCGCGTTATCTAGTAACTGGGTTGTGGAGATCAGATAGGCAGTCGCTCCTCTATGCATCCTCTCATCCTCTATACATCGTTCAAGACTTGGTTTAGTCTTTTGATTCCCAAAACCTGCGAATTTATAGGTAGACAGGTATTTTTTTAAATATAATTCTCTACAATATTATAAGCCATTGTTTTAACATAAATAGGTACATTAGAAAAAAAAAGTGGTTGTAAGAATTTTGTTCGATTTTATCACCCTCATGTGGCACAGAGTCTGATGGGCTTCTTTTTATCTAACTTTGAAGCGGTCCGAACCTTTTTGTTGCTAATGGCCATGTCAATAAGGGGTAGGTAGGTAGGTACTAGGTAGCTACATAGAAAATATGTAAATGGACTGATACAAAATCATTCAAATATTTTTGCAATTTAAGTTCCGAAAAGAGATGTAGGATGGAACCACACTATAAACGACAAGGTAGGTAATTATTATTTGGTACTTCTGTGTACGAGAATGAAAAACATTAATTTCAAGCTAATTGTAAATAACTGACCAAATAGAGACAGGCAATTCAAACAAGTGAACAACATTTGGCTCAATATTTTTCGTTAGTTGTTTATCAAATACTATAACTGTAAGTACTTATGTTTAACAGCTACAATTACAATTCTATTGTCATTGATGAAGTAATCAATACATAAATGTTTCACAATTACACAACAGTGGCAACAGATGAATAATCAAATCATAGGCAATTCGTTGAGACTTGAGACAGATCATAGTACCTGGTACCTGGATATTTCTTAAGAAGTGGCTCGTGGCTAAATAATAACAGCCGCACGGGTCGAAGGTTGCGCTACACTTGTCGAGGTCGTAGATGGGTGACCACCAGTGAACGGTGACCACCCATTTCATACAGAGACCCTTCCGTGTCACGTAAAGCAGTTGCCGTCGTAGCCGTCCCGGCTGTCATTCGTAGATCTTTGTCAGTCATGAAGGTTAGTCAGAAGCCCGAAAGCCTGACAACCAGTCTTACCAAGGTGCGCGATAGGTACCGCGTTATCCAGTAATCAGGTTCAGCTGCATTCGGTTAGACTGAAAGCCGACCTCAACAAAGTTGGGCTTATTGTTGGCTGATTGCAATTTTTTTTAGGACTGGTCAGGTTGACGTGGTAAACATAATTTTAGATGGCGATGAAGCTAAAAAATCAGTCCCAAGTTTCAGTCTGAAACCAGTTTTGAGTGATTGTGAGATAGGAGTTCAGCAGTGCCATTCTGTAACCATCTCACCGTGAAAACTTAGGTGAAGTGAGCGTGGAGTGAGCTGTCATTCCAACTAATGCTAGGGATTGACACTAATATTGACAGCTCACTCTAAGCTCACTTCACTTAACTTTTCACGGTGAGATTTTTACAGAATCGATCGGCAGGACAAAATCCAAAACTACGTAGAGCAAAGTGGCCAAAGGTACCGTGACCTCTATTTTGGAAGAACATAATATCGTGTTTTTTTGTATGGAAGATCGTCATTTAAAGTTTGTTATGTCATCCTATTTTGGAAAGTCATCCTCTAAAGGGGCTAAATAGGGAACGCATGTTCGTAATTTTTAACACTTCGAAATGTGGAAATTGGCTCTTAAGTCTCAGTAAGAAGCCGTGTTGACGATGGGAAATCCCATCGGGCGGCTATTTAAAATGTAATAAATATCTGTTCTTTAGTTTTGTTATATTTTTTTATCGTTTATTCAAAGTATTACAAATTGGTACTACACAAATCTGTCTAAGCTATGTATTTTATTTATTTTTTATAAAATAGTAGCCTTAGGTGGACATAAAGTGACTAGTAGTGTAGTGGTAAACGGCTTCGAAATATTCTTAAAACCTAGTGAAAATGCATTTATATTTATTACTGTATACCTCATGGGACTGTGCCATGGTTTTAAATTATTGAGTTTTATTTAAGAAATCGATTCATAGTTCTCCGATTTGATGTGACTGAATATACTTCTGTAATCAACAATCATACAATACTACAAGCGTGGCTCTGTCTTATGTTGTTATCACCATCTTATACCTACTATTTATCAGTGAGATTTGAAGTTGAATGTGAATACTTTTTAGCAAGTTTATCGAAAATATTTGCGTCAGCCAAAACGATTACGGTGTTTGGTATACGTATTGCGTTTATCGCTGCTGAGGGCTGAGTACGAGAACCGTCAAAATAATTTGATTACGGTGTGTACTAAATAAACTGAATAGGTACCTAAACATAATAGGTTGTAAATTATACGAGCCAATTTAACATATAATTAGGAATTCTTTCACAGAATCCGGCATTATCTTAATCACAAATGTATTTCTATGAAATTATCAATCGAAAAGTTTCCAAAATATGCCTTGTGAGTTGAGCGAAAGAGTTGCATTTCGCGCCTTCATTCGGTTAGTAAGCTGCTAATTGTACAGGTGGAACCTACTGCTGGTGGTTCTATTTTGTAAACCCAGAATAATTTAACCAACCTGTGGATAATTCGTTTATTACCTATTGTATAATCTAATCTCATCTCTGACAATCCGTTCGTTTTTAGATGTATTTTATAGTTGAGAAATGACGCCTCGCACACAAAACAATAAATTCAGCTCACAGACTTGTGTCAATTATAATTTTGGTTTAATTAATCTTCATTTTTATATGGATTATTAAATGACTCGATAAGGTTTTAGCACCTAACCTCTTAAGTAAATAGGTACCTATGAATTAAACAAGTCCGATATCGTTATAAAACGTTCTCGACCATATTATACCGCCACCGTCCGTAGGCTAATAAATTGTCAAGGTGTTCGGAGATCATTTAGCACTCTTCAGGTTCCGGTCAGCTGCCCTTAGTGGCTCGTTTTTTTTTTTACAATAATGCCCGTGCTATGGGCACTCTATAGGCATTCTGAAAAGTATCGTAAAGTAGAATGGTGTGTTAAATATTAGAGTCGCTGTTACTCAAAATAATGTCGGAGATGTATCATTTAGTTTTTTCCGATCAGTGCCAAACATAAAATGAGTGTAGGCGTTGAGAATGCACCTCGGAAGCGGGAATACCTCTCTGGCGAATATCCAAAAGACGATCCCGAGTTTCCGACCGACGCACTCCTATCCCCAACACAACACTTGGCCGAGAAAGCTTCGATTCTTTTATTTATAAACAATGCCAATGTTTAATATTTATCTTAAAATACTTAGATATTTAATTTTAACGCAGTCGCAAACATAAAAATTGGTAAGTAGATGTGTCTGTTCACATCCTAAGACTGTCCTTAAATAAGTACTTACCAATGTTGAAATTTTTGTGTACTTACCTAAATAAACTTTTTTTTTATAAGCTGGCATGACAAGATCACTTAATAAAGGGAGCTTAATTATTTATAATTCTCGTCAGAGCATATCGTAGGTAAATAAGTAATTCGCTTTTTTAAAATAAACACCCAGTTTATTTTAAAAAAGCGAATTACTTATTTACTATAAACCTACCTACATATTTACTATAAACTATACCAACATCGCGGTGATGAACGTCATTGAGGAAAGACTTGTGAATAGCGAATAGTTATTTATTTGGTCAAGTGCTACCCGTCTCGGTGTGACTCATGAATATTATTGTCACATTCATACATATGGCGTATTTTGGTCGTTGATACGTGAACGCCGGAATTCACGAAGAATGACGCCATTCTCTTAATGCCAGTTTAATAAATAGGTACAAATGTGAATGTAAAATATGTATAAGTAATATTGCGATAGAGTAGAGTAGCGTTAGTGTCACAGATTGTGGCTCCTAAATACCGGATTCACTTTTAGACCTGCTTTGCATTCCGATTATCCGAACTTAAATTCGGTATCTTGGGAAAACCTCAAATGCAACTACTTAAACTTTTTCTTTTTATTTGCTGAATCAAAACTCATACTTAGATATTGAAAATAAGTTATTGCCCTTTTAAGCAGGCTATATTATCTAAAAGGATTACTTAATTCCTTTTAAAGAAATTAAATTGTCTGTAAGTCAAATTACCTATATAGGTTTCAATTCTAGTGTTGTGCAATTTAATTTAAAAGAAAAATCATCATTTGTCTTAGTCTTTTCCCAACTATTTTGAGAGTTGGGGTCGGCTTCCAGTCTAACCGAGTGCAGCTGAAAACCATTATTTTAAACGGACTGACTGCCAAATGACCCCACAACCCAGTTACTGGGTAACTCGATAAACCTTGGTAAGGCTGGTTCTCAGACTTACGGGCTTCTGACTACTCGTAACGACTGTCAAAGATCTTCGAATAATTACTGGGACCAATGGCTTACCGTGGTTTTCGAGGCATGGACTGGTCTCGATATGTATATGGATGATCACCCATACACGGACCGACCTCTGCAACCTTAGATCTACTCGTGCGGCTGTTATTTTTTAGCTACGAGCACCCTGAAAAACAAAATAATAATGATTAGTGGTTTATTTATACCTAATGTATGGATTTACGTAATGTGTATCTTTTAGCTAAGTACAACTGCGATCATCCACAACTACAAAATAAATCTGTATCTAAATCCAATGTTGTTGTTATTGCCAATGTCAATTTAAAATTATTAATGGATAAACTCTAAATGTACCCAACATAACAAGGGCGCCAATTGGCAAGGAAGTTATCAAGAATTGCTATGCTATATCTTGAAGTAAGTATTTGCATTTCTGAATCATGTGGCTTCGATTCGATCCTTAATTTAGGATTTGAGTGGGTAGGTACAGTCTTATAACAAAGAGTTAATATTCCACCAACGACTGTAACATAATCTACATATTTAACAATATACAATTTATTCACATTTATAAAATAATCCTTAAGGGTACCTACGTAAAAATAATTATGAAAATTGAAAAACACTACTAATTGCTTTAATAACCCGGTTTGTAACGTTAAAATAGGACTATAGAAAATTTATAGATGCCTTTTATCCGAGAAGCCAGTGTTCCAAGACACGTACTGTACCTATTTCGTAAGAAAGTTTACGAGAACTTCAAAAACATCACAGTGTGGATAGGGTGTGGCGTGTGGCGGCCACGAGTCGGTCGGTGGCGTAGCGGTCGAGCAAGTTAACGATGACCTGGTTCCGAGGGAAGCCCGAGCAAGGTGGGGAGACGACGCGGTCGGTTCTGCATTCGCATTAGTCGCAAACTTGTTTAGTACAATGAAGCAGTCCACGTTCAAAAACTAAACATAGTTTAGGCAGACGTGTCAAGACTTCCAATGTAAAAATAACAGGCAGGTCTAGGTAGTCTGTCAGCATATTGTAGGCACATACATGTAGTTACAAATATGTTTTCAGCATACTAGGTGTACCTGCATCGTCTACAATGAAAAATACTCACATTGACGTCAGTTATTATAAATTGTATTTGTAATACTTGTATGGAACAAAACAAGGTAAATACATTTAATACATAATACTTATTTTCCAATTAAATTCTAGCTAGAGATGGAATGTTATTCACACTTGCACTACCTAATTCTGTTAATTATTTCTTAGTCAATTCCAGCAAGCTCAGCCTGTTACAGTTGCCACTAAGACTGGTTTCATGGTTTCCCGCCCACGCGACTTCATGGCGCCCACAAATTTATTCAACAGCTGCGTTGCCAAATGGCTGTTTGTTATAGGCTAAGATTAAAGTTTTACCTGTACAGACTGATTTTGGGTGTATAGTAGAAGCGACTGACTAATTATGTAGGTACCTATAGTGTATACATACTTCATTTTAATTTGAGCCTTATACCTACAATATTGTTGATGACGTAGAAAGTTACGAGTACAAGCGTTTACGATTAACATTCTGGAAACTGGTTTTTCTTTGTCAAATGGTTCATGGACGAGCGGCTGGAAAAAGTTATCCAACATTGCTATTTAAATAAAGGATCTGGCACTTACACCTATTTCGTTAATCTTAAGCGTTGTCAGGTGCAGGAGACACACAGAAAAAGACACTCCCCGTGGCGTGTAGCTCAAGGTCGTGACGTCGGCAGTCGGCAACAGGCGGTACCTACGCCAACTAAACAACGCAACAAGTGCCCCGCGCCCCCGCATTTCACATACCATTCGCGAAACAGCAGCCGTCATAGAATAACGCCAACCAATTTTTGTGGTTCACTACCGAAGAAACGCATTGAACTTTGAATCGAGATGTTTTGGCCAAACCTGATTTTGTGGCTAGCTGCATATTTATTTCGTACATAATTAATGAATTTTAAACAAAATAGAAATCATTATTATTCATTCAATGAGGGATTCATAGTGAAGGACAAAGTTGCAAAATTAATGCTTTTATTTTAAGGTGAATTTGAAAAATACATTGCATTGCATAGGTACCCAGTTACCCACACTGACATGCCAATTGAAGAATCGATGATGACTTCAGAAGAGTTAAAATTAAAATCTACGTAGAGACCTGCATAAGCAGGGTATAAAATTGGAACAGCGGAACGCGTTAAGAAACAAGTTTTTTTTTTTCTGTAGTGGTCGTCGTCGGAGTAGCGCTCTCGCTTCCTGGCCAACTTGTGTTCACAATCGAACGACTGCGTGCTATCCTCGAAACGCGTGCGTCATCGCCTCCGCAATACTGATAAGCGCCTACCAATTATCATTGCAAATAATGTGTTTATATTATACATTCGAATCTAGCCCGAGTGCCATGAAGTTTCTTCACTGAAAATAAATTATCATCACTACGTAACTGCGCGACCATATAGATTAATGCTCGTATTATGCCAGGCTTATTTGTGTAGGTAAACTATGACTAGGTATATAGAATTTTGATAAAGAGGTCTCGACTCTTGCCGATAATAAGTTCACGAGATAAGTTAAATATAGGAAAATGCCAACAGTAAATTATTAATTGTACTTACTATAAACTAGGTACTGATTCTACGTATCTCTTTATGCTTTTACTAACTGAGATACTAAAGACTTTTGTTAATAATCATTCATATTATGATAAGTAGCTACCTATCGATGGCGCTAAATAGTTTCCTGCAATAGAGAATGTAGTTGACGGTGGCAAATAAAACCGATACCCGTTCTAGTCGAGCGCAGCCGTTACGAAATCAGCGCTGCATGAAAATTACTTAAATTACATTGCTTGCCATGCCGATACAAGTGATAGGTGTAACAAAATTTTGATGGTATTCTGCACTACTTAATTTAAAAATAAAATATTCTGGTAGGTAGGTAACTAGGAACCAATTGTTTACGGAAGACATAATTATAGGTAGCTAATAGATGCCACAACATAAATAGAATAAGTGGATACAAATAAGTGAAAAATTCAGGTGTTATTATCAGAATTTGATGCATTGCTAATTTTGATGTTGACTTGTCACTTATAATGAAATGAGAGACCCTTTTTCTTTCCTTTGCCTTTCTTAGATCATCACAATAATAAAGTACTTACTTACTTACTTTCCTAACTAAGATTTGAATTGTAGTTAAAGCGCAGGTTAAAGTCCGTGCATATTATGTAGATACATATAAATAGATTACGAAGAACAACCGATCCGGTTGCGGTGAAGGAGGGAGATAGATAAAACGCGACATGAATCACTACTTACAGCGGGCGCAGAGTGCGACGCGCGGGTAGGGACGCGGGTGGCGCGGGGAGCCGAACGGAACGAAACGAACAAACCAACTACATTACAAACAGTTGAACACTCATCCGCGGTGCGGGAACGTACGCTGTTCCTTCTTCGAGTGTACGATAAACGAGACATATTTTCCAGCATACAGACAAAACAAATAAATACTCGTGTGGTAATAATTGTTATCGTTTGCTAAAAAGAAAGTGGCGTCGCAATACCGGAGTGCTAGTGAGACTTGTGTGACGATAACACAGGTGTTGTATCTGTGTGTGTGTGCCGTGTGGCGTGGATCGTCGCGCAATTATTAACGATGATTCACTTGTGCGCGGGTGAAATGCAGCCTATCGGACTTGTTGACATTTGTTCTGGAGGCGTCAACAAATGATATCAAGACAGCAATGATATAATGGTGGACTGATCAATTTTACCGCGGTAAGAGGTCTTAATATGCAATAGGATGTGTTCATTCTTACATTTTATGTTCATTCAAAGTCGAATAATATCCATGTTCAATCTGTCACATTAAAATATTATGAAATACCTACTTAAATTTTACTATCGAAACGTAGGTGCTCACCCAATCGCTCGTCAGGTCAAGGATGCTTATCAAGATTTCTTTAAAAATAAGTAAAATACATTGCAATTTTTTACCATTATTACCTAGGTACATAAGTATTTTATATCCCGTAACCCCTATAGGTGCCATATGCATATTTGAAGGAGTTTATGAAGTTGAAGACTGTTGATAAGAATTAGCCTACTAAATACCGCAAAGTAAACAAAGAAGAAAAATGACCCCTACAACCAAAAAAGTACCTACCTGCTTCTAGCAAACTAGGAAGCTCAATCATCTTGAGTGATTCATTGATTGTTTTGAAGTTGTAGACACCGTTAATAATCAATTTATAAGTAGGCACACGTATAGCACTATATTTTAAGATTAGTCCAATATGCAGCCACCTAATCTTTAGTTTTTATACATAGGACATTTTTGGTCCTGTATCATAATATCAACAATTCAACATACCAATACGCAAATAAAGTATATTTTGACTAAAATTAGTATTACACATAGAGGACTCCATCATACATAAGATGATAAACGTTAGCCAGTATTATAATAGTTGTGTTAGGTGAAGTGATAGGTCTCTGCGATGGAAGCTGGCGGCGGCGTGCAGGCGGCCGACGGCGGCGTCGCCAGGGCCGCCTGGCGCGGCGCCAGGCCGGCGGGCGGCGGCCGGCCGCCGGGATTCCTTTGTCTCATTATTACATACAACACTAGCAGTTAGTCCCACTTGCCTTCGGGATCACTTTCCTGATTTTATATTTACAGTCATGTTGAAAAGACCCATCGGAATAGGGGTATCTTAAGTTTTAAGAGCGCCATTTGAATGCTATGGAATTATCTAATAAATCCATAATTAACAAACAAATCTATAAGGTCTCCTCGTTTCTGATCTCGTAAGTTTTGTATGTGATCTATAGGTATCCCTACCTATATCAACCACACGTTTGCCAGTCGTTATTTAAATAGGTAGCGCGCGCACACATAAAGCTATCTAAACGCTGCGCCGATGCATAAAGACGAGGTTTGTGTTGTGTGCGTGAGCAGCAAGTGCGTACTGAGCTTATTTGCTTGCCTGTTCTTAAACGAACGGAGCGGCTTGGTTGTCTCCAGTTCTCAGAAATTGTAACGCCTTCTCGGAACGTACCAACGACGCAGCCGTCCACAAACGACTCAAGTGAGCGCAAGCGAGGTCGTCCGCCATCGTACTACACGTATTCGGATTGTGTAGATAACACTCACACTTACAAAACTGTATTTCTCACATCTTGTTTTGTGATACGACTAAGCCTTCAGCTATTTCTTATTGCTTATTTTATGTATGTACCAGTACCTACCTTATGAAATTAATAGTTCTTAATGAGCTAAAATATTTTAATACACCACGTAGGTGTATACATTATGTATGTGTACTTATACGTAAATAACACTAAGTAAAATGAGTTTCTTAAACCTATGTTTTACAAAGAATAACATTGTTAACCTAAAACTAAGTATCGGATCTTCACTGTAGACAAACAATTAATTTTAACAACGGACACTGTTATCCAAACATGCACTAAAATAAGTACCTCCATAATGAAAGCTATTTCGTCAGTTGTAAAAAAAAAATACGACAGAAAGCAACGCCGACTGGGGATATCCTCGTCTATTAGCGTGACGTCACGGTGATGTCACACTCACACTACACACCAATAGAAATAGCGCGGCACATGCGCGTTGAGTTGCGTCAACACGTTCACCGCATCGCTGTTCGCTGTTGTGTGTCGAGTGCTTTTCAATGATTTGACATAGGAAAAATGATCTTGAATGGATTACATAAACAACAATTACGTATAAATCTCCCACTGTTCTTGTTTATTGCTAGTGTTCGACTTTTTTCCACAAATAAGTACGAAAGTAAGTAAACTTAAAACAAACGTTGTACACTCGTAAGATATTCACTTATAAAAAGTAGTGTGTAAAACAATTACGGCAGTATTAACAAAAAACAAGTGCATACAGTGACAGTGTGGTAACTAATGGGTAACATCGCGTTGCATAGCATCTAGTTAATTATTTTGAAGATTGTATAGCAATTTTAGGAGAATCTTAAGTACCCAGGATTTTTGAGCGTTACCGATGTTTATCATACTAAGTCTTCGGTGTTTCTAATTGGATTAACCAGTCATTCATTCAGTAAAATAAATTAAGTATAAAAGATTTGATGAAGAATTGTAAATAAACAAGTACTTACAGCAATTTTGAACGAGATGAGTTTTACATTATTAAAGAAAAAGATCAAATTTAAAAACGTTTCACACAATGCTGAAATAAACATATTGTTAATATTTATTTCCCTTCTATTATAACGAATTTTTACTAAGAGTGAATCAGGTGTGAACATCATCCTTACATCTACCTAAGAAGGTATTCGTTAAAAATAGAAAATGATTAATATTAATCGAAGATTTGAAGTAAGCTAAGCCTAGTAAGTTAACCAAGTAAAAGCCTTCACATTGTTTGGTTAAATTGACTCTAGATCTTGCAAAACCTTCATCATTAATCAAACAGAGACTAAATTTCTAATTGCGCATTTAATGTTAGATACTTTCTTCCTAGCTAAAATTTTAGAAGGAAGGAGGTCTCAAATATTCAGACACTTCGGAAGAGAAGTCAGCTTATTTACCATATACTCATGAAACAACTTTTACCATCAGATTAACTCTGAAATATCGAAAAATATTTTACTGTTTCATACAACAATACCTACAAAGCAAAATGTAGGAAGCATCTGCCTGTTTTTCCTAATGTTAGAACTGGGCAAAAGCTGTTCATATTCATAAGAACTTTCATTCGCTTCGAAGGATGCCGATGGAATTAGTCAACCGTTACAATAACTTTCGAGAATGATATGGAATTTATATATTTTTGGAGTATGTTCTGATCAGCTTAGTCACGTGTATTTTATCGTATTTGCTTTATAAGTTTCGTACGCAATTGGAGACCATAATCAGGAACTGATCACGCGGCGAGGTCGCGAACCGGACTCTAGGTTCGGGCAACCCCGATAAAATTCACGTGAGTGAAGCCATCCTGTCAATACAATTTTTATGTTTCAGACATAGGTCTTAAATGACTTGCACTAAAATCACTTATTATGTATAGGGCTAAACAAATTTATAACATCGTTTCGTTTCTGTTAGTCGTTTGAATATGACAGAGACATAATGATGTTTTAGCGCTAAACGCATTTAGTGATTTGTGGTGAAAGCCGGTCTTAATATCTTTAATCCAAAAGTACCAGCAATTTCTTAAATATTGATACTTGACAACGAATAACATAATATGACTAGTAATGGCTTTAATCAATAAAAATAAAATATGTTAATTCTTTAATGAAAATCAAAATATTATACCGAATTCTGAACTAAATTGCAAGTAAGAACAAAAAGATTTAAGATAGAGAAATTTCATATAAAAACTGTGCCATCAAGCGTAATATAGCAAAATTATATAATTCCCAAGTTTGACACGTTACACCACCTGACGGTGCCAAACTTTCTGACGGTTGGTTTACTACCAACCGTCAGAGAGGCTGGCAAATAAATACTGGGTAAATTATAAAATACTACTGCAATAAACCGTAGTTATGTCCAATCGTTCTATCACTACGTGATTGGCAAAACTAATATACTAATATTTTCCTTCTCCTTTCCTCTAGCTTTAAAGACATAGAACTAGATTGAGCGGAATTTGACTTGTTGGTTATAAGAAGTCAATTACGATATTGTCGCTTTTTTATCCCGTCTATCACAAGTATGTATATTTAAAATTCTTTGGCTATGTAAAACTCATGACTTTTTTTTCTTTTTCAGGTACAAGCATCGCGGGTACGATGCCGCTTACACAAGAAAAACGTTTAGATAGTAATTTCTCCAATAACAATGATCACAGCTATCTTCATAAGAAATTCAAAAAAATGGCATCTACGATGTCTGTGTTTCCCGGAAATCTACCAAAAACGGGGGAAACCAGACATAAGGAAACGATTGTATCGTCGACTGCTTGCAGTCTTACAATATCGAATGGTAGCATCGCAGCAGCCCATCCAGAAATAGAGAAAATAAAAACAAAAGCAGATAAACAGCATTTAGAAGATCAGGATGTGGAGAAAAATGTACAAATTAATTATAACGATGAAAACAGTAGATTAAGTAATGTAAATAATTTTGTTCAAGTAGCTGGTCAGACCAGTGTTACTGATGAATTTTCTAATAAGACTGAGAATCTTGAAAATGATTTAATCAAAGAAGCCTATAACGGTGGAGTGGGTGGACGTTATATATGTCCCTACTGTAAATTATCTTGTGCCAAGCCTTCAGTTCTTCAAAAACATATCAGAGCTCATACGAATGAGAGACCATACCCTTGTGTACCTTGTGGATTTGCTTTTAAAACGAAATCCAATTTATACAAACATCAAAGATCAAGAACACATGCCTTAAGAATGCAAGGAGCTGACGTATCGGTAACTTTAAACGATGACGATTTATCAGGAGGTTCAGAAAGTGATACGTCTATTCCGCCCACATCTGTGTCAGAAACTGGTTCTGATGCTTCTATCATACGTGCCGAGAATGTGGAGTCAAACGATTCTTCCGAGTTAATTATCGATACAAGCATGCCCTCAACAAGCACGAGTTTTTCGTTAATTGATAACAGAACAAAAGCGATATATAAACCAAAATTTAGAGCAGCATTATATAAAGAAAACGATGACAAAGATAAAGTAAAAAAATCAATTTCTCCGAATGCTGATTTCTTTACGGAACATATCTCGAAGATTATATCAGATAATGAAGCTATTGTTGACGTTATAGAAACACCATTGCAAAAGAAATATGGAAAAATTAAACAAATAGCGGAAAGCAAACAATTTATGACTGAATTAGCTGAAATTAAGTCTGAACCATCACCACTAAACTTGACAAAATCCAATCATGAAACCGAAAACTCATATAGAAAAAGATCTCATTCTGAAAGTTTCTCACAGAGTGATCATCAAAAACATCCTTTGAATCCAGAAGGTTCCATCATAAAAGATCTCCTTCTTAAAACTAAAATGAACGGGTTAACGTCAGTGACGGGTGAATTAATCGATGGGCCCTTATTTATTTGTCCTGTATGTCAGATAATATATCGAAGTGCTGATAATTTAGAAACACACAGAGTGTATTATTG
The DNA here is from genome assembly GCA_945859715.1 of Apamea sordens. NCBI lineage: Eukaryota > Metazoa > Arthropoda > Insecta > Lepidoptera > Noctuidae > Apamea > Apamea sordens. Next base: position 15,219,891 of record OX243986.1, read on the forward strand.
CAAAGGAAATGTTAACACTAATACTATCTCCCCGAAAGATATGAAATCTATAAGGCCTGAAAATCTATTTGTAAGAAGCAATTCAATAAATGTTAGATTACCAGAATCACCATCAAATTATCCAAGATCTACGAATTCGTCGAAGTCGTCATCATCAAGAATTAAACCTGATAATCTTATTATCTTAAAACCAGAATCCAGTGATGTGGTGGCTCCCTTACCATCACCAGGACCACTACTTGGAAATACAAGACTTGTAGATACTAGAATACCATCAGATTATGCGAGGAAAAACGAAAGTCTTAAAGTGAAGCCGCTACCGAGCCCAAAAAGAAGAACTGACAGTCGAGCTGACACTTATAGTCCAAGGTTAATAGAAAATATTTCACCGAGATCAAATGATCTGTATCCACAACCCAAGATAAGGTGTATCGATGCCAACTCTACAACTTTACGAACAATGGATGAAATGCCACAACATATGAGACATAATTCAACCTCTCTTCAAATGTTTGGCGGTGAAGTAAAAATTTTAGATCACTCTGGTAGTACAACAACGCTTCGAATTGAGCCCAGCAAAAATCAGCTGTCGCCCATATTAATACAACAAAACCTTTCGCCATCAAAACTTGGTAATGATGTGGAAGCCAGCAGTGTTGTGGTGAGGTCCGGCTTGCATTCCGGTGGAACGATAATGCACAATCCTCCAACACCTAAAGAAGTCATAGGCACTCCACAACCACAGACACCTAGAATTTCAATATCAACCGCGCCTTCGATACCGAGTTCTAATTTGCCAAACATACATGATATTACACACTTTCAATTTCCACCTCTAAGTGCTATTACAGCGTTTAATCCATTAACTTTGCCTCCACTCAGTCCTTCATCTCCGAATGGTGCAACGACAATTTTTCATGGTGGTAAATTAATACCTCACGTGCCGGGTATACCTGGACCAAACACACCTGGGGTATTCGTTGGAAATCCGAATTCTCACTCAAAGAATGTAATAACCAGTGATTCCAACAAAACTCCTGTGCAATGCACTCGAGAGGACTATCATGGAAATTCCATAGTAAATATTCAATCATCAAAAGGAACAATAATAAAATACGACACACAGAACTTACGAAATAGTAAAAGTCCAAATTCAAGACCATCAAAACTAGAGTCCGAAGAACAAACTCAAGATCACTATCATATTGATATGCAACATTACATGTCAACCGTTCCTATAATAAAAATAAAGAATGTAGATGAGTCAAGTTTGATTTCTAAATCGTTTTCATCGAATTTAGTCAAATCTATTCTCAGACAAGACGGAGCCGTCAAGAGGAGTTCCGATGGTCTTCCTAGAACGCCAATTTTGAAAGAAAATATTAATTTTCCACCACACAAACAAAAGAATAGAGACAAATTTGGCAGTAGTCATCTGTATAAGAACATTGAAACTAAATCTGAAAAAGAGTTGCGGAATTTTAATTTTGAAAATCTAATAACCAAAGCTGAAATTTACAACAATCAAATTCCAAGTTCATCGGAGGTTCAAAAGAATACTAACGCTCAAGAAACGCCAGTAGTTTCAGTTTACAATGAAAGGTCTGAAACTGCTTACTTCCAGAAAAATATCATAAGTAAACCTTCTGCAGAAGAAAGAAAACCAAAGTTTTTGCGGCCATCTACTTTACCTTTAAAACCTGGCACATTCACGCCTAAAAGACATCACGGGATTACGCCAAATGCGAATACAATGCCTCTTGTATCCCCGGAGACACCTCGCCCTGCTAAAGCCTATGGCCAACTATACTTAAACGGAAATGCTTATACATATCTAGGATTAAAATGTTCGACAAAAGTTTTCTACTGCACGATCAATCGGCCTCAACCAACATATGTTCCTAATCAGCATTTTCTATCAATGTACAGTAACTGGCAGGTAATAGTTACAATTTTTTAAAACGATTATCTATTTGGCGATTTACGAGCACTTACGATGTTGGTGATTGTATTGTAAATACATGAATGTTTACAGTTATTATCCGAGCTGACGCCAGACCCGCTGGGATTGTCAGCATCGTCTGCTATGTCTCTTTATGACTCACGTCATCGACCGCAAGCTGTAGCTGTCGCTGTGATTAAACAGGATCTTGTACTGACTCATTCATCGCAGTGGAAGAGAATTGTAAAAGATAGCAAACAGGTATGTTTATGTATTTTTTTATCTTAAAGGTATCGATCTGAGTGAGTTCCATTTCACTAAATCAATATTAAATAATGAAGTACCTATATTATAAATCATATTATTTGGGTTTCCAGGCAATTCATTTGATAGATATGAAGAAAACAGACGAAAACAAATTTTCAGTTTGTGATAATTTGACAACCCCTAAAAAAGAGGTAACTGGTGGATTCGAAAGTAATGAGGAATATACGTACGTTCGCGGCCGTGGAAGAGGACGTTATGTTTGCTCAGAATGTGGAATTCGTTGCAAGAAGCCTTCGATGCTAAAGAAACATATCCGCACACACACCGACGTACGTCCTTATACATGCGTGCATTGCGCTTTTAGGTAAATAATTGGTATTAATTAAATACGAATAACCGCCTTATTGTTATTGTCTTTGATTGGAAATTATGAATTGTTCATCATAGTAGGTATTTCTTAATGATTAACAATACTTTATTGTGTTTCAGTTTTAAAACTAAGGGCAACTTGACTAAGCACATGAAAAGTAAAGCACACTATAAGAAATGCTGCGAGTTAGGAATAAATCCAAATGAAGATAACGATCCTGAGGGTGGAGAGATGGCGCAATGCTCAGGTGAAACTGACGATGACACAGAATCGGACGGTGATGAAGGAAACGAAGGCGAAACAGAATCAAGCGGTAAGAATAATCTTTATAATTATAACTAGGTTTACAGCAATATATTATATATATATATATACCGTGTCTTTCAATTTTGTGCTTTTCATTGTATAATGATTTATATTTAACTTAAAAAAATACTTCTAATATTGATACATCTCTGCCTAACCCTTCGGGGATTACAGACGTGTTGTTATGTGTTGAAAGAAAACGTATAATTATTAAGAAATTAAGATATGCTAAAAAGCTCCACCCGCTGCGAGGTTGTAAGACCAAAGCAAACGCTTAACATATGCTTAGGTACTGTACTGATGCTAAAGTACTGAAAATTAATATTTTAATTTGCTTATGACCTTTCAGATACAGAAGCTTACAAATCTCGGTTACCGGAACATGAAGCCGCGCACTGTTTGTTGTCACTAGGAGGATCTAGACCGACCACTTCTGCTACTCCTGGTTTAATAACTAGCGCGAGACCTTCAACATATCCGTATACACCAACGGGATTGGAAAATGTTAGTACAGAAAGTAATCCAGAAAGGCCAAGTACCGCACAAGGTTCTCCAATCGACTCGAGACCGAGTACTGATAATGAACCAATGGATCTCAGCAAAACTGATATAAAAACATCTCAACATAACATTCCCGAAATACAAACCGCCAGAGAATCTAGTGTTCTAGCATCCTTAGCTTCAAATACTGCTAAACTTCCTAATCACCAGACTCAGTGGACAAATGGAGAGCCAATGCTGCATACATATTTGACCGAAAGAGCGTTGCAAGATTCTAAGATTAAACAAAGTCAACTAACTAGCAGTTTAAGTAAATTAAGGAAAGTTGATGTTGAAAAGTCAACATTCACCGATAGTTACTGCTCCATGGACAGCAACAATAAAATTGTAACGTCCATTAAAAGTTCGTTTATGACGACAGTGTCTTCTGCTCGAGTCATTTACAGCGAAGCCAAAATGTCAGATACTGAATGTGATAATGTGTTAAAATCTCCAGCTGTAGTAAGAGATGAGGTCTCAGTAATTAGAGAATCACCAGTTTCAACTCCTTCAGTCACTGAGACTAAAGGAAGTCACATACAAGCTCAAAGCAATGCAGAAAATGCAAAACATGTTGTCTCTGAATATTTGAAACATGCAAGAATAAATCATATTCAAACACACGAAGACAGTGTACAAAATCAAAATGATGATTCTAACGACGATAATATTTTGGTTATACGTGAAGATAACACGAAATCAGATGAGCAATTTTCAGAATCGGAGTCAGCGAAACTACCGTCATTGGACCATGAACCTGTCGCGAGAAAAGTCGTAATAGGTGTAGGAGGCGTAGCTTTTAAAGTTACAAAAGGAAAGGATTTTGAAAATAGTTCTTATTCACCAGGCAGGTTAATGGAAGATGGTCGCAGGGTGTGTGATTTTTGTAACAAGACATTCACAAAACCTTCACAGTTGAGGTTGCATCTGAATATACATTACATGGAAAGGCCTTTTAGATGCAGCGTGTGTGCCGTAAGTTTCAGAACAAGAGGACATCTTCAAAAACATGAACGCTCTGGTTCACATCATAACAAAGTGTCCATGACCTCAACATTTGGGGCTGCTACGTCTTTTAACCCTAGACCATTTCGGTGTTCTGATTGTAATATAGCGTTCAGAATACATGGACACCTAGCCAAACATCTAAGAAGTAAAATGCATGTCATGCGGCTTGAATGTTTATTTAAATTACCTTTTGGAACATTTACGGAAATAGAACGGGCGGGTGTAAGTTTAACAGATATTGATACGACAGATTGTGCAAGTTCTCTTGCCAGTTTACAATCGCTTGCAAGAAAGCTCCATGAGAAGGATCCAACAAAGCTTGAGTACCGAGAACCTAATGGTGCGACACTGACAGGTCCAACCGCTGGTCGGGACTCATCCGATGACGAAGATTCCGCTGCTTGCGAAAACATGAGTGAAAGTGAAAAAGATATTGAAGGAAAGACAATTGAAAGTAATGAAGGTCAAGATAAAGACATGAGAGTTAATTATAGTGCCACAGATATTTAGTGCCAAAATTATTTTAAGTAGGATATTTTAATGTGCAATTTTGTTTTGTTATTAATTTAAGGTATAACTATTCATACTGGGGTTTGACTCAGACACGTGTGAAAACAAAACGATGCGCTTTAATTATATTATTATACATTGCTGTATCTTATTTTGATGTAACTATGTAACTATCTATCTTGTAAATATCTCAAATTTAAATAATTTTTATTGTTGTTAAATTTGCTTCCATGTTAGGGCTTACATACATATTGTATTTGTTATTATAAGTAAATCTTAAATAGGATTAGTAAAAAAATGTTAATTGTAATTCAGAAGAAAATTAGAAGTTGAATGCAAAACTTCCCATTTTAACGTATCCAAACATTCTTACATAAATATTTTGGTGGTCCATATTTTAGGTAAAGTACGTTTCAATATCAATGACACATATTGAAAATTCTTAAATGTAGCAACTTTTATCTTGATAAGTACCATTATTACTTTTGTATGTATTTTTTATAAAATATATACTTATGATGTATTTACAGTGTGTAACATCTACTTCCAAATCTTTTATCTAAAAATAATTGGCATATCAAATTCCATAAACTAAATTTAGATATACAAAAATCGTTAAAGTCTTCCATATCAAAAATAGTACTTGATCTAGATATTTGGCTTTAGTACATTCATTTAAGATGGAACTACTCCAATCAACTGCTAAACTTCCAAACGAAATTCCGCAGTAAATTCATTGTTTTATACCATATTTTATTTCGTTAACTTTTAAACTGTCAACGGTAAACTGCCCTTAGATCCAACCAATATAGGTAGCTTAGGACACACATCGTGCAAATATATATCAAGTGTTACCAATTTGGTTTAATCCCTGAAGCAGTTTTGTCTATCATAAGAGGTCCCATAATTTAAAAAGTTTTTCTAAACCTCCAACCGATTTCTTGTAAGAGGCCACGATGTTTAACAGTTATTTAGGGTATAAATATGGCTCGTCACGTTTTTTTATATACATAGAATATAAGGTTATAAAAGATTTATAGAACTGTTATTTATGTAGTACGACCAGTGTTTAAAAACATGTGTATTTGTCTTTACTTTTACTATAGATCTTTTTACAATAGTCACTTAATCATATATAAATAGTTGATAATGCAGCATGCAAAAACAAAAGAAAATGCGAATATTATGAACATTTGGGCTTTATGTTCGCATGGATAAACTGAAGCATGCTAGGCATATCAAAGTTAACGAAAATAAAAAAGAAGGTCACGGCTATATATAATTGAGAATGAAGCGGAAATTTAAATGAGTTGTTTATGTAAATAATAAGTATTACTTATCCATATAGATAACCATATCATGAACCCTATTAAATAGAAAAAAAATATTACAACTTTTTACTGTATAAATTTTAATGTACCTAATAGTCCAATGTAAAAGGCCTATTTAAGTATAATGATGAACTACTTAGGTTTCTTCTTTCCAATTTAAAACGTAAGGGCCATTTTAGAATTTGTAATTTTCCCAGTAAGTGTTGCCAGCTTGGCACAATGCTACCGTATCTCACAAAGCTATGATTATTTTTATACAGTATGCCTTTTGTTGTACATAATTATGTTTGAATATGACTGATATGTATTTAAGGTACGAGACTATTATTCTGTCTGGTATGCATTATAAATCGATGTTAAGTACAAAAAGTAAAGTAAATTGTTGTGTATGATGAAATTGAAAATTAATTTATAAAATACAATCCTCAATGGAGAATTTACGTATTCGTAGGTACTGAGTGAGTTCGCTGGCATTGTGCCATAATATACTCTAATATAGCTATTTAACATTATTGGAACGGTATGTTTGGAGGAAATGGTGTACTCGTGATTATGGTAGAATTATAAATATAATTTTTTTGATGTATATTATATCGAAAGGGGATTAATTTTACTAAATTGTTGCAAGAAATTTGTAATAAAGGAGTTACATAATTATAATACATTGAGTTATTTAATGTGCAAATTTTATTATTGATCCCATTCCACATAGCTTCACTAAGGCTCATTACAATTGTATAAAGTGAACAATTTTGGTGAACAATGGGTGATCATCTTTACATACCGAGACCCCTCCGTGCCTCGGAAAGCACGTTAAACACGCTCTAATTTTTCAGTCTTAAGTGTTATGAACACATTTTTTTCAATTTTATATTGAGTGTGTAGCGGTATCTACAACGCCACATGCGAACAACGCGTCATACTCACGCAAATCCTGCATCTCGCAAGTAGAGTTTACCACGCAATTAGCATATATACAATTTCCCAACATCAATCAGACAATTGATTGGCAATTGCCCGCCAGACAGAACATCCGTCTGGTCGGAGGATCCTCCCTTTTCTATAGAGGATGAGTGAACTTTACACCCTGTTCTTCGTACCTCCAAAAGTGTTCCCTCCCTCTTGCTCGAATGACGGCCTGCATTCGCCGTTTTAGTGACCTAATCAAGGTTTTGATGCTCTCTTGAGGGATTCGGTTACATTCTTCCCTAATAGCGGTTTCCAGGTCTCCTAAGGATGTAGGGGATGGATTATGGGCTCTAACCTTGTTGTTTTAGGGTGTCCCACATGTACTCTATAGGGTTAAGATCAGGGCTTCTCGCTGGCCACGACATAACCCGAATGCAGACCTCTTCAAGATAATCGGAGCCAATGCGCGCTACGTGTGGCCGTACATTATCATGCATTAACTAAAAATTTTCTCCAATGTAGCCGACATATGGCACCACATGGTCTTCCAAGATCTCTGCGATGTAGCGTACCGCAGTTAAAGCACCACTTATGAAAACCAGCTCCGTGCGTCCCGTTAAAGATATCCCAGCCCAAAACATTACACCATAACTGACTGTTTCTCTTATGCAACACTGGGCATAACGTTCACCTGGCCGGCGCATGACATTACGGCATCCATCAGAATCGTATAAAGTCATCCGACTCTCATTGCTAAAAAGAACTGACCATTGGCCGATAGTCCAGTTGACGCGATTGAAGTCTGGCTTGTCGAAGAGCTGTGGTCAATTGTAACCCTTTTGCTGGCTTATGTGGTCTTAAATTCTGCTCACGTCTCCTCCTTACAGTACTGTCACCCTGATCTTCACTTAAGCTTCGCTGGAGATCTACGCCAGAAAGGTGTCGATTTCGTAAAGCGAATACCACTATAAAGCGGTCATCCGTTTGAGTTGTCACCCTATGTCTTCCAGATCCAGATCTTCTTCGATACTGCCCAGTCTCCAGAAACCTTTGGTGAACTGGCTGAGATTTAACCTCCTGGCCACTACACATTGATTTAAGCCTTGTTGCAGCAAAGCCACAACTCGGGCCGCCTCAGCTTTAGTAGTGTCCATTATTTTTAGACAGAATTAGTCAAAACTACAGCCTCAGCAATTAAACTTAACGATATTTACATGCACACCATAGAAAAATCAGTTACTGACTGAAAGAACGGGACGATTTGCTCCGATGTTTAACCGTCAAATCAGCACTCAACAGTATTTCTGTATAAAAAATGCTTTACCTTCAAGTGCAATAAGATTTATGACAAATAAAGACGTCAATCATCATAATATCGACCCTCAAAATAATAAACAAACATGTGAAACAGTCGATCATTATTGAACAAAAAATGGGTGGGTCGATTTTCTTGATGACCAGTGTATATGTGATCATTTGTTTCCACAAATGATCATATACAAGTGGCAGCATAAATATTTGTCATCGAAGGAACAGCAAAACTATCTGACAATATATGCGATGCCAAAATATAGGAAGCACACACACATATTTTTAATTTAAAAATATGTCAAAGCGGTTAACGGACATGTGTTGCGTCATAAATATCTTGCTTACTCAATTAAATCCAGAAGAATGTGATACTTCGCAGTGATGGAAAGTATCTGACATCACTTTGGCAGCACGATTTTTGATATGGCACACGGATAGACCCTGGACCTTGGTTAGGATATAAGATCCTTTTTATCCCGGTAGTTCCGTTCCTGTAGGATAATTTTCAACCTCGATGCGGGCGAAACTGCGGGCTAGTATCAAATTATCGGTGGGCGGACAGAGTCCCGACTTGATCTCCCGCAACCCCAAATTACCAACTGCCTTAAGTGGTGTAGGTGGAATTTCAGCGTGTTAGGCGTCGAGGCGGTCGCCTGCCCGACGCCTTCTTTTCCGAGCGGGATCAGCCTTCTCACGATCCCGCTCGGCAGCTCTTCTGGACCATCACGGTCTCACAGGAGGCCGTTTTCCTTCAGGTTTCCGACTCTGCTAGCATAGACGCAACTACTGCTGGCAGAGACAGGACCCATCGTTCAGAAGGATTCCTCGAGCGTACGCTGTGCAGAATCCAAGCCATCTCGACAATGGTAGCTAGTTGATGTGTGTGCCCAATTTTGGTCAGGTACTCGCCGAAGCAACCGCACTGCCCTCTTTTCAACCAGGCTTCGAAGTGCGGCAGGACGGCTTCGACAACGCGCTTACGCGAATATTGCGGCTGTCGCAACCGCTCGCGCCACCACTGGAGGGCGTGTCGCCCTTCCTGCCACATCAGCCTTATAACAGCGATTCCTGGCACTCTATTGCTTTGGCGGATTGCACGGATTCTGTTCGGTATCCACGTGCCATTTTCCGCTCATGCTGCTAATTTCAGTCTTGCAGCGTCGGACACCTGATAGTCTATTTGACCAAACAGGAGCCCCGTAAAGGATCATCGATCGCACGACATCCGCTTACAGGTGGCGAACTTCTTATCGAGGTTCACCGAGATTGGGTAGCAGTCTGTGCAAAGCACCCACTGCCTTTCCGACGCGGGAAACCAGGCGCTCGAACTGCTCTTCGAAGCCCCACAGGCCGTCCAGGGCTAGGTTAGGTTACCTATACCTATTACATATACCCTATACCTAATATATCGACCCACCTGGACTTGCACGTTTCCTACTCGACTAACGCAAACGACTCTCTGCTCCTCGGCAGTTTGTGAAACCAAAGCGCCTCAGTTTTATGAGACGCTATTTCTAAATCCACCTCGCGGATCGACGCCAAAATTTTTATGGTCTCTTCGAAGGCGTCCCCACCGGCGGTCAACATCAGGGTGTCAGGCACCTCTGATACCAACTACATGACTTACATGGTCTAAGTCAGTTCACAAAATGAAGGATACGAGAATTGGCACGACGCAAACCAAAAATGAGCAGCAAGACGTAGGTAGGTAAATCGAAAGTAAGATTTTTCTAGTCGATTGTAGACAGTTGACCTAATTTTAAAAAAAATCTTGTTGTTTTGTTACATTAGGTAGGTACCTTTGGTCCTTTAAATATCAAATGCGAAATTAGTACTTATATACTTATAATGTTTTGTACGGACGCCAGCAGGTCAACCTACCCGAAACTGTCAGATTTTCCCAATCAACATTGAACCTAATGCTTTAGCAATAAAGTCGAAAATCTATTAAAGAAATCTGACAGATTGTAGTAGCTTGATGTGCTGGCGTCTGTACAATGGTCTTAGGAACTAAGAAAACAAACAGTTACCAATTACAGCTCTTTATTTTATGTCGTATTTTATAACAATAGTGCTTCTTATATAATTATGGTGAATCAATTCTTCAGTCTTCATCAACGAGCATCAAAGACGACCACTGAAAATGGTAGTTAGTTAAGGATAATAATGAACTATTGTCATGTCTGGACGGTGATACCAATTCATGGATTCTACCCCTATCTTGAATTTCATTGTGCTTATAGGTTTTATACTTTTTCGGTAGGAGATTTGGTAAATTAAACTGATATCAATGTTAGATAAACTTGCTTGACCATTTCGGAATTGTTAGCACATTATTTTAGTAAGATGCACCCAATACTACAGCTACTGAAGTTGATTATTGAAAACGATAATGTTACATAAATCCATGATAGGGGTACAACAGCAGTCTTTGGTATTAATACACATAATGCATAATAATTGCATGCAAAAGATAAGGTATTTATAAGCAGGGTATTTGGTAGCAGTTGGATGGGAGCAGCCAGGGATTGAGTTAAAATACTATGTAGCCATGCTGTTTGAAGAAAAAATTATATGCAATCTGTTAAGTTCTGGATAAACTTAAATAATAATGCCCATTTTCACTAACACTAAATAATATTCTTGGTTTATTCTGATTTCCATTTTGAAAATTGAAAGCATTTGTGTTATTGTATGTCACTGCAAATTCAGGGAACATTTTGTTTGACGACTTTAAACTGTGTCACTGTTGTACAACTGAATCCTATGATACAAAATTTTACTATTTGGTTTTTGTAAACATAATAATATGTTGCACCTTAAGCAACTGCCTAAATGCTATCAGATGAATTTGAATTAACTAAGTTGAACAGTTTCTCAATTAAGTACTGACTTAGCTGACTATAGTGTTATGTTGACTGGCTTTAGCTTACCAAAATGATAGAAAGATGATCAATACTCAATTTGTTTAAGTGCTTGTTTTTTTTCATACTTCACAACTAAGATTATTAAAAATGAAACAGTTATAACTTGCTCTTTTTCTTAGCAGATTTGGAATATTGAGTGTCAGAAGTTGCAAGCAGTATAGTATGAATAGTTAGTAAAAGAAAAAAGTTACTTACCAAATAACAGATGAAGAACCAAAAATAACAACCACTATGAAATGCATTCAATAGTTTGATGCATATAATGAATCAGCAAACCATACACACACCAAGCTAAGCATACAAATTATTTTAAATAAGATTTTTTTAGGTTCATACATTTTTATAGTTGTTGCAGCAAATCAAAAACACTTGTCACTTTTAAGAACATTGGCATAACGTTTAAATTACAATATTGTTAATATGCACATGAAATGCAACCAAAAAAAAATATGTTAACAAAACCATGAGGATTATAATGTGAATGATTATGGAAGAAGTTTAACACCGACCCATTCATGCACAAAAAGTAAGCACAAAGCATAATAAGAAAGCAAACATTTTTTTTTGAAAAGGATACATCTTTTTGTTCTTTTCTTGTACATTATCCTGTAACCACATTCTCTGCATCTTATGGGGTCTCTTGGTTTGATTTCATTCTCCCGATGGCATTCTGAAAACCAAATTGATTATTATGGTGGAGTATAAATATTTCATAGATCTTTTTAAATGGGAAGTATATCGACTCTTCGGATGAAACATACAGTCATGTTTCATCCCAAGAGTCTCAACAAGAGTCTAATCTCTGAATTTGCCCATTTCACAGGAGAACGTTTTCAAATTTCAGCAGTTAAATTATAAAAATGTTATCAATGAAGTGTAGTAGATGTTATTTTATTCTTGAATCCCTTATCTTTACAAGAAACATTTAAATGGTAAATATTTTGAAAGTGTACATTTAAAAATATATTTTTATAAACAAGTTGTTTTGACTTTTGCTGGTTTTTCAATTGCTCAAAGTACTGTTTGTCGGCACGGTTGGCGCAGTGGTTAAGCGATTGGCTGCTGCGCTGCGTGTCGCGGGTTCGATTCCCGCACGGAACAAATATTTGTATGACCTACATGTATTTGTTCCGAGTCTGGGTGTTTTTCTATCTATAATATGTATGTATTTACAACAAAAAAATGTATATAAGTAGTTTATCAGCCATCTTGTTACCATAACACAAGCATTAGGTTGCTTAGCTTGGGACTAGATGGCGCTGTGTGAAATGTCCAGGGATATTTATTTATTTATTTACTTACTGTAAATGTTTAGTTAAAAAATATAACCAAATATATAGGGTTTATTCAAAGATACAATTCAAATGGTTACAATATATATGATAAAACAATTAAAATTTGATATTAAACTATTATTGAAATTTAAAACTCTCCATTGGGTTCTAATTTCGTTTTTGTTTTCTTTAAAACAGAAACAGGTTGCGGACTCTTCCGAAACTTGACCACAACTAAAGATAATACTGTTTTGTTGTGTGGAATAACCGATAAAGGAATGCAAAATTTCACCACTGTTAAGAGTAACCTAGTGATTAGCTCGCCTAGTGGAGCTTTTTGGAACTGGGTTTTTAATGCTATTATTCTCTAAAAAATTTAGGTGATTCTTAGCATTTGTGTACATAACACTTACCTAACTTGTTTTAGCAAAATCAGGAGCAACTGTATAACGAACCAAATAAATTTAAAGTCTTAAACAGCGGTCAGTCAGCAAACATATAACAAATTGCGTTACCTCCACAAACGTAGATCATTGGGACTTTTGTCACTGATGATTCTTTATTGCTGGTATCAGCCATTGTATTTCGGAAATCACAGCCAATAAAACGATGTCAATAGGAGTTAATTTTTCATATGATTTTTGTGGTATACTCAGATAACCAACAAACTGAAACAGATATGAGCGCTTAGGAGCGTGTGAAATGTGAATATTATCGTTTCAGTTTCACCACATTTTGCAAACAAAACTTCACATTGTCAGTGACGACAGTGACGACGAAATGTCAGAATGTAACAACAGTTAAATGTCAAATGATGACGCCCATCATCAGCCATCGATGCCCAAGATTGGGTATCATGGTAATACAATACCACTGAGATAATTTTTTTTTGATGATTTTGGAACATTCTCTATCTTTTTTTATTTACATAACTTTCCAATTATGAATCTGAAATAAAATAATAATAATAAAGAATTTAGTATCTTGACTTGACTCGCGAGGTTGTCGACATGTGGGATGTGGACTCAGCGATCATTGTGCCGATAGTCGTGACAGCCAATGGCTTAATAGCCAAGAGACTCGACCAACACCTGAGGAGGCTATCGTTGGGCAGCTGGATCAAGGGCTTGATTCAGAAAGCGGTACTTCTGTCTGGACACGGCTAGCATGCATTGTCAGGAGGTTCCTCTCTCTGGAGCCCCCCTGTTCCCGATACAGGTGGGCTACTATTTTTAAATGTTTAAATACTTTTTATATTCTAATATTTAAAAATATAATTTATATGTTTACAATGTAATACAGGAAATAAAGAATTTTATTGCCTAAACAAAAATCACATTGCACAGCATACATTCAGCAGAAAAAAAAAATGCAAATCAGCAGTAATCTTGTGAATCTTTTGCCACACAGCATATTATAATACCTACATCCTTCTTCTACATATTGCAAACGCCTGATACCATAGCGCATTGCCCACTATAATGCTAGATACACACGCAGCGACTAATCTTGCGAAAAAACGGTTAAGCTACGCTTGCCACGGTTGGTCCGTGGATGAGTGACCATCTCCACATACCAAGACTCCTCCGTGCCTCGGAAAGCACGTTAAGCCGTTGGTCATTGATCGTGGATCTTTGACATTGACAGTCGTTACGGGTCGTCAGGGGGCTTACCACTAGCTCTTATGCTTAGAAGGGCCAGGGCATAAGTTGAACTGCAGCCCGAAAGTCTGAGAATCAGTCATACCAAGGGTTATCATATTACCCAGTAACTGGGTTGTGGAGGTCAGATAGGCAGTCGTTCCATGTAAAATACTGGTATTCGGCTGGATTCAGACTGGAAGCCGACCCCAACATAGTTGGGAAAAGGCTAGGTAGATGATGATAACACACGCAGTCACCCGCGCCGGCGCCGGTGACTTCCAAACGACGATGGAACGAAGCGTTCCCAAAATTGAAACTTGAAATATCTGTCACAAATGTTTGATTTCAACATTTGTCTTTTTTTTAAACTAATACTTTTTTTTTTGCTGTCCCTACAGCTGTCAAAGTCACTGTCACTCTGTCACAAAGAGTCCTAAGCTATTATTATTATACTCTTTGGTCTTAAGTAATCTCTGTCATGTCACAACACAAGTGGTGTTGTAAAGAAAGATAATTTTTTGATTTGTTTACGATTTCTAATTTATTTACTTTATCTTGCCCGTAAAACATTCACTGATCCATGTCCAGTATCTGATGGTGTATTACGTATTGTGTACTTACGTGAGATCATCAAGGTGATTTGAATAAGGTGAATGATTTTCTTCATAATCATAAATGTATTAAGTAAATAAATACATATTGTAAAACCTATCTACCATACCTACTTTACGCACGCCACGAGTGACAAATAATTTGTTTGTATAAAACAGTGGCAAAATGAATTTCTTGGATAACTTTGACCCAGAAACATCAGCTCGGGAAAGGCGTAAGCTTAACCGCAAAAGCTATTTTATGAAGTAAGTATTTCGCCGAATTCCCTAGAATTTGCCATTCATTATTTTGGAGTTTAGTTAATTGAAGGAAATACTACCCTTTTCAGTCGAAAAACCAAAAATATATACAATGAACGTGGCCAAATAGCAGCAACTGGCAAAGATTTGTGTGATTGTTTAGATGAAACCTGCCCAGGATGTCACTTTGCATGCACTAAGTGTAATTCTGGCAAGTGTGGACATGAATGCAGGTAATGATATTTACACCTTGTTTCTTAACTTATTCTATCTTATTTAATTTATATTATTACCTACACATTTTTTATTATAATAACAGGTGCTATTATACCCTACCCTAACCATACCATTGTGGGTGTACTAAGATACACCCGTGCCTAACCCTTCAGATAAACAAGGTGTGATGTTATGTTTATGTTTTTAACCATGGAAAAATAATAATATGGCATTAAAGATTAATAATCATTAAAAAATAATTATGTTATGATTCTAATATTAGCCATGTTTTTCCATATACAGTCAACAAAAGAGATAAGTATGCAGGGTCGACGGATATTGTTGAAGTTTAGTAAGAAACCAATGCATGTTTTTGAATGAAATTTAGTTTGATAAATTAACTGTTTGTTTTCTATTAATTAAATAAAATATTATCCGAAAACATCAATCCATTTCTTACTAAACTTCAACTATATCCAACGACCCTGCATACTTATCTCTTTTGTTGACTGTACTGATTAAATACTTTTTGTAGTATGTCTCAAACAAACAGTGAAAAACAAATTTATTTATGCTGTTGTAACTGAAATCATCCATTAACTAATAAAATATTGCTCTAACAATTATGTTTTTTGTTTCAGAGTGAACAGAAAATGGATGTATGATAAAATTGAAATTGAAGGGAATGATTTTGTTATAAAAAATGAGTACAAGAATAAGTGAAATCTAATTACTGTAGTTAGCTGTACTTATATGCAAAAATTTTGAAAAAATAAAACAAATAATCTATGCTAGGTATGTGTATGTTAGAAATTACTAAACAAAAGAACAGTCACAAGCATAAATATATTACTTTGGCCAGTTCGACAATGATATCTGATTTTATGATTCATCCATTAAAATTCTTGTCATCAAATAATGTTCAGTAGGTACATTAGATTTATACTATAGTTAAGTGATTTACCTGTAACAATATACTAGTGTGCGCAAGATAAGTCTGCGCGCGACGTTTGACTTCAAGATTACATCCGTGCCAGCACTTTCAATCACTTTCGGAGTAATGATGGCAATTATTTACTTTGGAGAACACGGAACATGCTGCTCTTGATACCTGAAATAAATGTCAAGATAGCGGCAAACGATTATTTACGATTCTGGCAGCGCGAGGACTTTGTTTTGCGCTAGACATGGGCGTTTTCGTATTTATTTGCTAACGGATATGTAACCGATATTCAGTTTTCATATCGATATCGAAAACCGTTTTCAGATATCGATATCAGTAGTACGATTTGCACAAGTAACTGAAACGAACGAAACGCAAACTAACGACAAACGCAAACTCACACTTTTAACGTTAATACATTGATTTAGATACTTTCGTTGTTTAAAGTTTAGTAACTAAATAAATAGAAACTAGACCTTATTGCTAGCGCATTAGGATATAGATATTACACACGCACTATTATTAACCAAATAACAAATCACTAGCCGAAGTTATGTAATATTCGCTTCATCACTTTTACGCCAGTAAAACATTGAATGGTAAGACAGAGACAAAGCGAATGAAAACCGTCGATGTCATATCGGCTCGTGATGTGAAGTTTGCGTTTTCGTAGTTCGTTTTCGTTGTTGCGATATGGACAGATATGGATATGGATGAAACCATAGCTCGATGAAGTTTTTGTGAAAACGGTTATGTATATTTAGATATCGATATGGTATGATACGAAACACATATCCGATATAAGTTACGTTTTGATATATCGAACCCATGCCTATTTTGCGCGCAATCTAGTTGCTTTGTTTGATATATTGTCGACACAACAGTCATTTTTTATTTTCCCGAATAAAAAAAACCGGTGAAGAAATTGAAATGCGTAAAATGAAAAGACGTTTTAGTCTAGAGCTCAATATTAATGTAATTAATTTTACTTACATAATTATTTTTTTTCTCATTTCAGTTTCCTTTTTCGTCGGTTTTATTTTTTGTTCAAAAGTTTTTTATTTCTAAATAAGGACCAAGTGTAGTTCTCTATGTTTTGTGTCATCTGAGTGCACTACATAAAAGTGTGCCAAGTTTCAACAGAATCGTTTCACAGGTGAACATTCAGATTCAGTCGGACAAAAACCCCTATTTTTCTTTAAAAAAAACCACTCATAGGGGATGAGTGGTTTTTTTGTCAATTTTAAATGTGACCAACTTACACAATAAAAAGAATCTACAAAATCAGAGTAAATACTTACCAACTCTGTAAAAAGTTTACCGACCTAAAAAAGGTTCTCAATTCTTGCATTGCAGAATGAATTCGTTCTTGAATAATAGTACTTACTTTACTTTGAGTAGGAAAATATAATTGGAAATAAATAAACATTGGTATTGAGGAAAGAAACCAAAATATTGAACTAACGAAGTTATTATATAAGTAAATGCACAAAAAAGAATAAATGCTTAGATACAAAAAAAAAATATTGCAGGTGTGGTCAGGCCAACAAATATAATAATAATAATATTTCACTGATCTCACACAGGAGTATTACAAAGGTTACATTTACATGCTCTGTGAATATTACTACCAGTCAGTACCTGTGCTCACTCACAGATGGCGTTATCGTAAAATTAGCACTGAAATCTTAGTAGGATACCCTTATTTTCGGTAAGTTCCTGACTTCCTAAAACTTATTAATTGATAAACTACTAGACATTGATTTTGACTATCTGACATTCTGACCATCGTCCATTGTGCCATTGGACATGTCCTTTCGATAATTATATTTCATTCAATTTAACGATATTTGTGGTTTTGGTACGTACATTATCGATACCTATTCGGTATTTAATATCGATTTAATTGCGACAAGCTTAGCATGACATGACAGCAATATTTAGCACATTGACATAGAATGTTTTTTCCTATCTCAACTTAGTCTTAGACAAAGGATAGTAACTCAATGATTTAGCATGACATGACACTGACATGACATACTACTTGATTGACAGTTGACACTTGACAGAGTCACGGCCTTACGGTGCCGTTGCCAGGGCTGCCAGATTGTATAATTGGATACAAAAACTGTATAATTAGGTGACTGATTGTATCCTCTATGTATCCTGGATCCTCATGTATAATTGGATACGGTAAACCTAAATGTTATATTCATATTGAACTTCGTTGTTATAATCTGTGGGGATATATTTTGAGTTGACATTTGCCAATGATATTCTAGTAAACAGATATGTTATACACTTACAAAACAACAGAAAAAAGTGTTCCGCGCCGAGAGGCAGCACACATACACACTTTTCATTCATTTTACATTTCACTACAAGTAAAAAGGATAGAAAAAGGATAGCTCGATAAAACCAATAAAAAAAAAAGTGACAGCTAGATGTTGTCAATTGCACGCGAATGTAAACAAACATTATTCGGGCCACCAATCACCGCACGTTGGCATCATAGACTAACAAATTAACTACGCAGAAAGTACAAACCGCGTGTACAGAATTTGCAGTCGGGATTTGTGCCTATGCAACGAATAAACACTATTAAAAGGTAGGTAGGTGAAAAATAAAACACGTTTTAAGAAGAAAGAAATATATATATTGTAAAAAAAATCATACACCTTCGAAAAGATTTAATTTATTTCTTTTCTGTCTCTTAGAGAGCTTTTTTATTTCGTGAGCGGAATGGAGGCGAACTGTTGTATACTTATCAATTATAGTTTGTTTGTTTAATTTATAATTTAAATATATCAAACAAAATTATAAAGAAAAGTTATTAAAAGGGAAACTAGAACTCTGCTGTAAAGATGACTTTACTGCCTAATATTCGCATCTGTACTTTTATTCTATGTCCGGAGTGCACGCATCCTTGTCGTTCTTACGACAAAAAATGTATTTTCCATCTCTTTCTTTTTTCTAACCTCCAAATATCAGAATATTAGGAAAATAATTGAAATATATTAATAAATCGAAGCATATTGTGTACCTACTTCTGTGTGGTATGAGATCCCTTGTGTTTTATTAACTTTGGTAACATAATTGGTACACTTTTTAAATACACAAGATGATAATTACGTACTATTAGTAGTAGCGCGCACCGTCTATCTCGTAGACGTGCGCGACACAGACTAAAGGCAATACGTCCCAATTAGGACGTTTTCTAGTCTTCACGATTTGCGCGCTCATAACATATCTGTTTACTAGAAGACATTTGCCAAATGTTGTCATAATATGGAATGGATGCGTGCTAAGGATATGCATACTAAATAAATAAATAAATCAATGTAGGTAAGTTCACACGATAAATACCTAATCATTATAGTGTTTGTGAAGGATTTTTTTTTATGGAGTGTATCCTGACATTCAATTTCGTATAATTTCAGAAACGGGCTGAATAATTTAAAATTATCTACTGGCAGCCCTGGCCGTTGCCGTTTCAACCGTTTGTTTTTGTGGATTGTTTGTATCTAATATTTTATTAGATATTCATGTGATATTCCTGACTTCCTGTTGTATATTCAATTTCCGCAAATTCATTGGGACCCTGTATAGTTACTATACTCTTTGATTGGGACTGTGATACGGTCTGATTAGTGAAAATTTTTGGATATACGAACATTATTTTTTAACGAAAAATGGTAAAGAATGATGTTTGCAAATATGATGTTTATTTTGTACATGTTACCTGGTAGAATACTTGTAAATCTTCTGCCAATTAATCAAATTGTCATATTTTGTTTAGGAAGGGGCCTACAGAGACAAATACTCGTTTATAGGAGAATGGTATGATAATCAAGCCAGTCTTATTCGCCGGTATAATGTGTTTTATTATCCTACTGATGAGACACTTGAGATGTTCGATTTAAGAACTCGGAAAACTTTTGTGAGGAGGGTCAAAATAAATGGCATTACTTTAGAAAGTTTTTATATTGGGTGCACACTTTACATTTTGGGCCGCCTCATAAAAATTGTGGATTTTGCCTGTGAAGACACAAGAAAGAAATTGCACAAAGATATGCAGGTGTAAGTAAATTATGTATGTCTATTCAGAATACTTTTGGAAACCAATTAGTTACTCTACTGTGAACCAATTTGTCCCTTGAGTTACATTTGTATTATTTTTGGTTCTTAAGGCTTTACATTAATTAGAAGCTTATTGTGATTCTTATTTTTTTCAGAACATTTGCATTAATCAAACCAATGCCTACTAAGATAGCTGGGAAAATCCTGACCCACTTTCAGGATCATGGACTCCGTCTGTCTAAGATGAAGAAAGCATGTCTGACACCTCATGATATTGATAATATATATCGGGCACGAGCAACAGACCCTACATATCCGTAAGTTTACATTTAACAGTAGTTGTAGTAATATGCATAATTATAATTAAGATATCTGATGCTGATTTTGTTGACGGTGTTGTTTGGACCAATATTTCTAGATCTATCAATCAAATCTATCAATCATCATCAGTGATAGGAATAGGTAGTGCCTATTTGCCTAAACTTCGAAGAACAGAGACAAGAAACGGAGACTTCCTTAGGACTAATTTTTTTCCGGGACAACACTTTTAAATACATTAAAAAAATATGTTATTTGGAATAAGTCCAAAAAAAAAGAATTCAGAAATTTTTATGGTTGTAACGACTGTGAATGTTATTTATTATGTTATGTCTAGTCGCAAACTTTAGGTAAATATAGACGAATTACTTATTCCAAATAACATATTTAGATAATTTATTGAGTGAATTCCAGATTTTTACTAGACCACCTTACTAATCAACTGGTCTATGGAATGGAGCTTGTTGGGAAAGAGGCTGTTTCTGTGTGCTTAGAAATTCTTGGCGACCCAGATCCTCACAAAGCTGCACCAGGAACTATAAGGGCGTTATATGGAATAGATCCTGTGAGGAACTGTGGGGATGTTTCGGCAACTGCAGATGATGCAGTATTTGTAAGTAATCAATTTAATTATGGCACTACATTACTACATAATAACAGCATAATTCCTATAATGCGCCTGTAATAAATAGCTTATAATGTGCTGGGAGAGCAGTGGTGGCCCAGGGGTAACGGCCACGACGTACGAGTTGTAAGTCGTAGGTTCGAACCCAGATAGACGCTTTGTGCAAATTATTACATCACCACTGCTCTTAAAACGGTGAATGAAAACATCGCGAGGAAACATAGGCATAGGGATCGTCCGAAAGGGTTACCGCTGCCCTGGAACATAAAGGGCTAAGGAAGGAACACGGGTGGGTTAGGCAGTAAGAGTCTGACACTCCCTTCCGCTCCACCCAGAGCGGGAGGGGTCATTTGATGATTTCCCATCCTCAAAAAAAAGGGCCCACACAGGGCTCGCGTGGTAGGTACCGCCCACTCCCTCTCATAGACAGGAGGCCTGTTTCCAAGCAGTCGGAACATTATAGGCTGATTATGCTAATGTGTTGGGACACAGGTCTCTTCTCTGTGTGCGAGAAGTTTAAGAGATTATCTCAATGAATCACCTTGCATTATCTTGACCAATGAGTAACTTAAGTTAGTAATTTCTGTAATCAACAGGATATAGACTACTTCTTCCCTCCACCACCGATGCGATCAACGCGTCTCAGGTTGACAGCGACCCTGTCTAACTGCACCCTCTGCATAATTAAACCACACGCCATCCGGGAGGGTAAACTTGGAGCAGCACTAGAAGCTATCGATGATGGAGGCTTCGACGTCACCGCTCTTAATATGGTCATTGTCGAGAACATTAACGCCGCTGAGTTTTATGAAGTGTATAAGGGAATCGTACCAGAATATAAGGTGAGTGATGTCGTGATTGTAGCACTTTATTTGTGTAAAGTTTTCGCAGCACAAAGGCGGACTTAATGCCATAGGCATTCTCTCCCAGTCAACCAAGGGGTATCTGTGTATCCTAATCCTAGCTAATATTATAAATGCGAAAGTGTGTTTGTTTGTTACGCTTTCAAACTAAAACGGCTAAACGGATTTCGATGAAATTTGGCACATGGGTAGGGTACTTTTATACCGATATTCACAACGAATCGAGATTTTATGCGGGTGATGCGGTTCACCGCGAGCGCTGCTAGTTGGGTATAAAATAACGTAGCTCTGGTTTTCGCTTGTCAACAAATATTATCTGAACGTCCGGGCTCTGGATATGAAAGCATTATGTTGTATTGGGAGCAATCAACTGGTTTGTGCTAAATTAATACTGAGATTTTATGGTTTCCAGGGTATGGTGGAAGAGCTCTCGAGTGGACCTTGTGTGGCGATGGAAATAGTATCGAAGGATAAAACATTAAATACTGCTGTTGAATTCAGGAAGCTGGTCGGCCCTACTGATCCAGTAAGATATCTTAACAAACAGTCTGAATGATCTACATTTACTTTACTGCACAAATTGCAAATTTCATTTATTTTTATGCTTTTTTTTCAGGAAGTGGCCAGGTTGCTACGCCCTTACACAATCAGGGCAAAACTTGGTAACACAAAGGTCCAGAATGCTATTCACTGTAGTGATTTACCTGAAGATGGACTACTAGAAGTTGAATATTTCTTCAAGATATTAGATTTATAAATAAGGCAGATTAAAAAAAAATCGTTACTTATGTCAAATCGTACCTAGCGTGATTGATTAAAACGTAACTAATGCATTTACAAGCGTGTAGGCGTTAGCTAGTAGTAATGACTTGCACTTAAACTGTGTAGCTTCAGGACTGTGACAAATGAGTGTTTATAGTTTGCATAATTGAGTGGGACACACCTGGGAGACATTTTTGTCCGCGGGTATGGACGCAACTATCGCCCGTCTATTGGTTGCAATGCAAGTGCGCGCACGGTGACAAAACAGTTGCTGCTCAACCGAAAATTTTAAAAAAGTAGCGTTGCTGTCGCTCCCGTGTGCGCATCGTCCAAATCTCGGTGAGGAGACAGCGACAGAGACAAAAAAGTTGCTGGGCAACTAAGTGGCTGGGCCACTAAGTTGCTCGTGCGCGCCCTTTCTAACACAATAACGTCACAGGATGTTGCTGCTTTCGTCTGCACATGTTCAAACCATTTCGTTGCTCATAGTTCATCTCCTTATAAGTTCGCTCACACCCGTAGAAGTCTGAAGTATGAGCCCACGGCAACACTTAGCAATAAATAAAAGGCCCCTCCAGACCGTATTTTGGCCACGGCGGCCAATCTCAACGTTATTATAGTACAAACAATAAGTAGGAAGGGGATTGAACTCTAGGGTCGATTTTCGCGCCCTTCCGTAAAATATAAAATTTATTTATGTTATGGTTTTTTTCACACTTAACAATGGACCTAGTTGGCCAAACCGCAACTACGCTTAGAACCATGTGGTCGCCGGCATACGCTGCAGCTTTAAATGTGGTGAGTTGCTAACAGATTCGCTCACTTATGAACTTAGCATCATCTCCGTGCGATGTTCGCTCGCACCTGCCACTTCGATTGTTTTAAACATGATCACATTGGCCACGGAAAATAATCGCACCGTGAGTTGCGCCTCTTCCCCTGTGTTAACATTGTACTTATATGATAAAATAATTACTGCACAACTATGTTTTAATTAGTCTTGTCAATAAACTACAATAATCCAACAATCAAATAATACGGTAATGTAACGAATACAGTAAAGGGCAATGATAAGGTATGTACATAAGCCTATGTACATACCTTATCATTGCCCTTTATTAGGTCGATAGTAGGCATACTTATATTATGTTTATTGTTTTCATCAGCATCTACCTAGACATTTCCCAACTATGTTTGGGGCGGCTTCTAGTCTAACCGGATGCCTCTGAATGCTAGTATTTTACATGGAACGACTGCCTATCTGACCTCCACAATCCAGTGACTGAGTAATACGTTACCCCTGTATTGTTTTATTACCTAAATTATAATTATTGTTGCCGTGTGTGGCCCCAGGCCTGGCTAGATACGATCTATTCCGACGGGGTGAATGCAGGATTTCAGTTTCACACCTGTTGGAATAAGTCGACAAACAAGACTGATAACATTAAGTGGTTTTATGGTTAATGGAACCAACATGATATTACTTACTGTGAAATCTCAATAAAAGTTTTTAGCAATTTATATGTTTTAATTAAATTATTTGATGCATCCCACCCAACTAGGCCAGGTGCATTGGGTGTTCACCCAATGGCTGCGAGATGTGCCTCAATAACAACAGTCGTAGGAGTCTATGCAGGTCGTTCTACAGCCCGATGATATGACTGCGTCCACCGCTCCGCTTGTGTAGAGTAGAGGTCACACTAAATAAACCGAAAAGCATGCCAGAACATGTTCTTTGCTGTCATGATTTAAATGAAAATATGCGCGAGCAATGATCATGCTCGCCTCGTTCAGCCAGAAATCAAATCGATCACCCCTAAACCTATGGACATCTACGATACCATACGCACCCCTCGTGCGTTGCCGTTTCTGAGACATCGGAATAAGTCTGATTGAGCACCTATTCCTTTCAAACTGGAACACAGCAACGCTGCTTGGCGGCAGAATTAAATATTTTCAAGGTGTTATTGAAATAACTGAAAACTTTACCTTATTGCTAAATGGGTTGAATGATTTCATTATCGAGAAGTTCCTCAAGGAAGAGTTCTGGCCGAAGGGTGTTGTGTACCGCCGGTCTCATGGCCGGCTACATGACGCTAGTCAGCGAAACACGACGCATACACTTCGTGTGCGTTAGTTAGTTTTTAGTGTAATTATAATGTTGTGTGTATTTATAGTATTTTTAAGTTATATTAATATTGTATGTGTTTTATATGGGCCTTGATGCCTGAAATAAATGGATAAATAAATAAAATATGAACAATGTTTACATTGAGGCATAATTGAAACCGCGAAAAAAAACTTTCTATTTATGTTCGCTTATCTCAACAAAATGAGAAACGGTAGTAGCCAGCAGTAGGAACAATAGATTTTTTTCGCGATTTAAGTTTTGTTCCAATGTTAAAAAGAGGTTTCAATTGTCTTCCACAGAAGAGCCTTTATAACTTCACAAAGAGCACTACTTCGGTACCTACACACACCATACCTTGGTATCATCACGCGGTCACGTATTTATTTCCCAAAGTGGTAGAGACAGGACGGAGGGATGGAGGACAGTAGGTAGCACTAGCAATAGCACGGGTAGGGTAGATAGAGTTCCAGGTCCCTCTCACATTTTGACCGTTATGTTTTAAGTGCCATGTAATAGGGGCGAATCATCATCATCTGCCTAGCCTTTTCCCAACTATGTTGGGGTCGGCTTCCAGTCTAACCGGATGCAGCTGAATACCAGTATTTTACATGGAGTGACTGCCTATCTGACCTCCACAACCCAGTTACTGGGTAATACGATACCCCTTGGTAAGACTGGTTGCCAGACTTTCGGGCTTCTACCGTAACCCGTAACGACTGTCAAAGATC
Organism: Apamea sordens; assembly: GCA_945859715.1. Classification (NCBI taxonomy): domain Eukaryota; kingdom Metazoa; phylum Arthropoda; class Insecta; order Lepidoptera; family Noctuidae; genus Apamea; species Apamea sordens. Next base: position 15,245,746 of record OX243986.1, read on the forward strand.
CACGAATGACAGCCGGGACCAACAGCTTAACGTGCTTTCCGAGTCACGGAGGGGTCTCGGTATGTAAAGATGGTCACCCATCCACAGACCAACCGCGGCAAGCGTAGCTTAACCTGACCAAGGGCGGATCCAGCTTTGGCGCCAGGGGGGGGTCACATAGTCGTGGTCAAGTCACAAGAAGTTATAATTTAATTTTGATACTAATAGATACAAGTAAAAAGTAGGTATTTTATTAATAAAAGTAAGTACTGTAGACAGTTCCCTAAAAACGCACGCCCTTCACCACTTCCTAGTGCTGTCGATGGGAAGAAGAAGTGGCGCAATAAACTCCCCAGCAGCACACCTGTCTGTTCAGTTAAAAAAATACTTGATTGTATACAATACTAGGTACCTAGCTAATTAACATTACAAGACCAGAACATAAAATTAAATTATTTGCCATAAATGTCAGCTAGCCACGCAAATATATTTTAAAACTATACGCTCGTTTTTGAAGGACAATTATATTTTGTATATCAGCGGGTTTGCCCCACAGCAGAACACCGTAGGACATAACGCTGTGAAAATAAGTAAAATAGACTGAACGAGCTGTATCAACGTCAGTGTATTATCATACTTTCCTGACGGCGCACGGCGTAGGCAGCCGAAGTGAGCCTTCACGCTAGACTTGATATAATAGTAATATCCCTGGACATTTCACACAGCGCCATCTAATCCCAAGCTAAGCAACCTAATGCTTGTGTTATGGTAACAAGATGGCTGATAAACTACTTATATACATTTTTTTTTGTAAATATATACATATTATATATAGAAAAACACCCAGACTCGGAACAAATACATGTAGGTCATACAAATATTTGTTCCGTGCGGGAATCGAACCCGCAACACGCAGCGTAGCAGTCAATCGCTTAACCACTGCGCCAACCGTGCCGTCGAATATATGAGGTCCCCACTGAAGTTTGGCATCTACTGTTAGCCTACAGTTTCAAGCACCTCTTTATCTAAGACGATGTTGGGTCCTAGGTTTCTAACATTCGTCGGTAAGGCGAACTTTACACATTTCGTTTTCTTGGCATTAAGAACTAGGTTATTTGACGTAAACCAAACTGTAACTTGTTATTGAGAGTGCACTGTTTACGTCGTCAAAATCTGGTCTATTCCTGTCTACTTTAAAAATAAGAGAGGTATCATCTGCAAACAGTACAACGTCACAGATGCCCTTCAAATGGAATGGGAAATCATTGATATATACTAAGAACAAGAATGGACCCAGTATTGAGCCTTGCGGAACACCTAACTGAACTGGTAGTCCGGAAGATTTCACGCCATTATCATCTACACATTGGAATATTATGTAAATAAGAAATTATTCGTTTTGGACACCATAATGACGTAACTTACGCAAAAGCGTGTCATGGTGCACGCAATCAAAGGCTTTCAAGAGATCACAGAAAACTCCAGTGTATTAAAAACATTAACTACATAACGCGGGGTTACATGTCCGAAACTAAATAAAGGACTACTTACATTACATTACACTTAAAAATACCTACCTATATTTAAATAACAAAATCAATTTTTCTTTTACGTCTTCTCCTGAAACGCGTTAGCACTTCATCTGCTTCAATGGGTACGTTTTTATGGACGTGGAGAAGTGCCAAACTGGTTAGACGTTCTTCAACCATTGAAGCTCTTAGCCACGATTTGATTTTTCGTAACGTAGAGAAAGATTACACTAACAGGTAGTGTAGCCATAATACATAAACATTTTCTTATATTAGGATACCTCTCAATATCGCAATTTAAAATAAGGTCAGAAATCGACTGCAGTATGTCCTGAACTCCTGACTCCGCTGCCACTTCACCATCCACAGCCGATATTCGTTTACAACGACAGAAACTGGATTATCTAGTAACAATGTATAATCGGTTGCTAGTTGTTTCACAGTTTCAATGTCTTGATTACTGTATTCGCTTTTTGGCATGAAAACGCTTAGCTGAAAGAAATTAAGTATTTCGGGAGACAGACAGTCCTGTAGGTCACTTATTATTGAATCCAGAAGAGGGATGTATATGGCTCTGCGGAAATACTCTTCAGCAGATGGAGCAGGTTGGTTATTGGCCCTATATATTTGTCTTGACACTATTCTGGGACATTTCATTTCTACATCTAGCTGCTCAGCTACTTCTTTAGCTAAAGTATTACATTAAATAAATTAAATATTGAAAGTACTTAAATAAAATCTATATTGTGACAAAAAATATATAAAAACATTATGTTCAACAATTTTAATTAGTGGTCCACCTAGGTCCTGGACCCAGCCCAGGGGGGGGTCATGACCCCCATGACCCCTCCCCTGGATCCGCCCTTGAACCTGACCGATCGACCTGTGCGGCTGTTATTATTTAGCCACGAATATAATAGGGGCGAATCAATTGTCATTAATCGGACACAAAACCATACTCCAGATTGTTAATTACTTAGCACACGTTTACATCCATATACAAGTTGCGGACATCATCATCCTCCACCTACAGCAGTCCACTGCTGGACATAGGTATTAGGACTTTTAAAGGAAAATAAAGCAGGTTCTTTGCATCACGTATATTTAGTGAGGAACACGATACATAGCACAATACGATCCGACAGAAGCCATCCTAGCGAATTCCCGAGTCAGGTGACTTATTGCCAAGGGATTTGTTTACCAGGAACCCGATTTCGCCTTGGAATTACTCGTCTCCCTCTCGATAATACAAAAGGTGGCCCGATTACTGTGTCCTCCCCCTCTTTTCGGACTTCACTCAACCCAAGAACGTGCCACCTTATTTTTCCGAGCTCTTCTTTTAGCTGCACTAGGTGTTCGTCAAGCCGCTACCTGCGTCCGCTATACGCCAAGGTCAGTTGGGTTTAGCGTTCATTCGTAACCCGGAGATTCTTCCCACCTTACAGACCTTACAGATTCTTACTTGGAGGCGGTCACGGTAATGGCAAAGTAGGGCTTTGCCATTACCGTGACCGCCGCCAAAATCAGGAGTAGCAAGGCGGCCGTGGTTAATTTTGGCTTGCCATGACATGACATGGCTTGCTTATATCGCCACGTTGGGCATGCGTGTTGGCGATAGCAGATCACAGCTTCTCGCACTAGAGACGCTGCTGCCTGTCTCTAGATTGCGCCATTCAGCTTCGCAGTTTTGTTTAGAAATGGCTATACCGCCAAGTTCCGATACCTACCTAGGTACCTACTTGTTTTCGAAAAGTATTGTAAAACACATGTCGTGTTTATAACATGTGTCATACATGACTATATTGACGTTGTTTCAGACATATATGTTATCGTTAAGTATTTTGCTCACATTTTTTCAAGTTCTCTACTGTTTTTATATAAGTAGGCACAACTAGACAATAACAACTTAGGTACATCTTTTTGGAACGAAGTTCCTTATCGCGCGTTGCGAAAGGGGGCTAGACGGAAAAAATTAAGACCAAAAGTTGGAACGACACTTTTCGCTATAGTTGTAAGCCGTGCGGCGTGCACGTGTTTCTCTGTTCCTCTCTCTCTTAGAGAAAGCAAGCCAGTTATACTTCGTTCCATCCGGGTGTCCCTTGACACCTCTCAAGTTTTTTTTAGGTGTAGGTAGGTAAACGAAACTAGTAGACACAACATGTAGAATAGGTAGGTATGTACATGTTTTATACCTTGGCATTAATGTGGGTTGAGGAATCCCTGATAGAAAAACATCAATACTGCCCAACCTGGGAATAGAATCCATTACACACACATGCGAGTTGTGACCACTAGACCGTTTGGTTTAGAAGAAGAAGACTAGAAAGTCTGGGTGTTTGATCTAGAAGGGACTTATCCGTTTGGGCAAGTCCCAAATTATATCTAGCATGTAGGTATGTTTAAAGAAAACTCATTTAGAATAATTATTCAGGTAGGTTCGGTACCAATACCTACCTACTTACACCTAACTCTGCCTTTCACCGCGTAAGTAACGATATGGAGATGTGGTTGTTGATACCTTGGTACCGTCGAACGTAACGCCGTATGAATGGCGTATGAGAGGGGACACGCATAGGGCTGTGCCAGTGCAGCGCAATCTTTTCGACTCGCGGCCGCGTATGCGCATGAACTCAAGTCGCGTGCGCAAACGATACTTATCTATTGACTTCCGTTAAATAATAAACTTGGTCGTGAAAGGATCAAAATAAATTTGTACGGAAAGAGGAAATAAATAAAAAATAGTGACAGTTTATTCGAGGACTTGAGCGCAACATTTTGCTACTGTGGATTTTCACCATTTCCTGATAAGATTGTTTAATTTACAACTACGGTGAGCGAGTGTTTTATTACTGAAATCTTACCAAATTATTTTCATGATAACCAAGTATTCAACGCAATTTAAAATATTTTTTCATTGATTCTTCCCATAGGTTTCAGCGAAAGGAATCCCAGGATCCAGAAATTATTATTTTCGTGTAGAGGCCTAAGTGTCAAAAAGGGTAGAGATAAGTAGATTCTTTTTATATTAAGTTAGGGCTGATTTTTCAAGTCAGTTAATTTTTATCTGAAGAATAGGTATACCTATCGAAATTTTATTCAGAATATTAAAATAATATGGACGTAAATAACAACATACCTGATTAATTTAGAAAAATAACAAAGTGATAAAACTATTCACAAGCAAGAATATACAAGATAGTTTGACAAAATTATTTTCTATGCAAAAGCTGTCAAAAACAATATTAATTTCTCAGATTAAAGTTATGTAGCTATTGAAAAATCACCCTTAAATTAGTGGTAAGCCTATTCAATTAATTAATAGGTTCGCTATAAAAACACCGGGGAGTCCTGAAATTACTCTCAATTTAATTTTCACTAAAATAGTTAGGCACAGTTTCTTGTTTGAAAATATTTTGCAGGAAGTTTATAAACTCGCGTAACTAACACTATAGGTAGGTAAATGGGTGTAGATTAGGTACCTAGCGCAGGTAGGTACCTACCTAATCTTTTTACATAATTTGTAATCGTATGTAATAGATTTGGAGTAAATTATGTGTAGGTAACATTTGTTATTTTTATTTTTCGAAAAAAGTAGGTACCTACTGGTGCCGATTCTCTTGTCATACCTAGACTAAAAATCACCAAAATTTAGTTTATTCCTGTCAAACGCCAATTTCCCATTCTGAAATTGACTAAAGTGACACAACTTAACTATATTTTAGTTTGACAGCACTAAGGTGGCACTGAGTTACTTATTAATCTATTGAATGGCAATTTTGCTATTCTGAATTTGACGTTTTTCACCTAAAATTTAGATTGGCGCTGATTCCCTTGTTCACATACTAAACTAAATTTAAGTTCAGTGCATCTTTTTCTTTCTATTTCATTAAGAAAAGGACAGAAGATAAATATTAGTTTAGTCCTGTCAAATTAAGATACTCCATAGACAGTTTAGACGTGATTAAAAACATGGCTACTAAAATACTTACGTAAATTTACGTCAGGCGCCGACTAATTTGTCGTCGTAGTTCACGGCGACTTCAGGTGCAAAAACAGCCGAACGATTCTGTAAATACTCACCGTGAAAAGTTAGGTGAAGTCAGCTCAGAGTGAGCTGTCAATAGTGTAAATCCCTAGCATTAGTTGGAATGACAGCTCACTCCACGCTCACTTCACCTAAGTTTTCACGGTGATATGGTTCCAGAATCGCACTGCTGTACCTACTATACCAATCTTTTCTTTATCTTATATCTCGAAAACGGTGTGATCCCTAAATCTCAACATGTAGGTAATAATTTTTCATATTTTCCATACAAAAAGTGCTAATTTCCATTTATAACACGTAGAGGCCGCCCCAAAAGCGCGCGTCCGAGTAAAAAAAAAAAATCACGGGGTAGGGCAAACAAGTACCACGTAGAGTCGCGAACTCGCGATTGTCAAATTCGATTTTAGTTGTGTCATAATTATTTTTAAAACAGTTTTTTTTTTGCAGAATAGCTTTAAGATTCTCATAGCCAAAAGTAAGGAATTTTAGTGAAACCTACTTAGTGTAGTTCGGTGTGCAATACGTATACCTTCGTGTACCATCTTATCTTCTTCTGTGGTCGCCATTTGGTTGTTCTATAATAATAATATAATAAGTACCTATCTACTGACATAAGACACAAAAAAACCTACCTATAAAAAAAATACAAATGAAATGAATTCTCTTATAATATATTCTCTAAGAAGGTAGAACCGGGATGATTCAAACAGATCAGAAAAGGTCGAGCCAAGGATATAATTATGTCATTTATTTCCTTTTGAGTAACACATACAAGTCACAGAATGTAGCGATTTAGAAATTCGTAAGGTAAACAGCGTTGGAATGGCATACGAATAAAAAAACTCGTGCTTACTAGCTGTGTTTATCTACTTACACTGTCGTTTTTTTTATTGGTGGATGCGAAAGGCTACCCCTACTCATATCATGAGAATGAGGGAAGAGTGAGTGCACCTGCATTGCGCACACTCTTGTGCACTATAATATCTCTCGCGTAGATGGCTAGTGTCCGCTGAGATTTGCTGCCTTGGCCGAAATTCGGTCTGAAGGCCTATTATTTTTACTTATAACTAACAAGGTGGTGCAAGATCGAGGAAAGGATTCTTCGTAAACCTAAGATTGCCCACTAAAACTACCTGAAGTAAAGTTAAGTTGGTAAGACTGCTATTGATATTTCTTTTGCTATTGCATTACTTCAACTGCTTGAACTCATGATAAGCTTCGTTTTACTTCTACACTGATCCATTGAAAGTCAGAAAGTCAGTAGGTAACTGTGGGAAAATCTGGTTGTAGAGTTTGTGGTAAGGTACCAAGTTACCGGTTGTAGAGTAAAGACACCGATTTCAAACTAAGATTCAACTGGTTCGACCCAGGTGTAAAATATAATTTAAAAAAATATGAACATCTATACTTATAATAAATCTGTAGAAGTGAAAATTCTGTACTTACATTGAAAATATCCAAAAAATAAATGGCAGGGGGTGTTACTTGACCGACACCGAACCCAAAAATGTGATTAAAAAAATTTTTGTCTGTCTGTCTGTTTGTTCAGGCTTCACGCAAAAACTACCGGTTCGATTACGATGAAACTTGGTATAATTATTCTTTAATATCCTGGGCACCACACTGGATACTTTTTATCCCGGAAAAGTATATACAATAAAAAACAAACTTAATTTTGCGGTTCGATCCCTATACCCGATTACCACTGTCTGTACTGTACCAACCGCAAATACTAAGTTTGTCGTAGGTTGGGTCACCCGCAGTGGAGTTCATTGTTATTCCTTTTAGTTTTTAGAGTTATTTAGGTTTATTTTTATATGAGTCGTAATTTTAAAGTATAGGTAGTATATTTGATAGGTAGTGTACGTAGTGACCGTAGGTTATTTTATAATACTGTTAGGTAGGTTTAGTCATTCGTATAGATATTAGTTTTTAGGGATTTTGCTTATTTATTGAGTTTAGATTAGTTATCATCAGAAATAGGTTTATTTAGGTAGGTAGGTATTTAATTTTCTGTCATTGAGTTTTTTTTTTAAATTAGTTAGGTACTTAGGTAAAGATATCATATAGGTACCCTCTTAATCACCACTAATGAGACAAATTGGTTTTCTATTGTAATTAGCCACAAAGGGCCCGCGACATAGATGGCATTCTGGGGAAGCACATACTTACATTTTATCCTGTTAGCACGTTCCTGTGGGTAAATTTCCGACATCCACGCGGGCGAAGCCGCGGGCAGAAGCTAGTTTAAAATAAAATGTTGGCATAATTATGGAGAATTCCGATCACAGCGCGTGTGATGAATGAAGGTTTGATACCTGTAAGTAAGCTACATACTGAATCTTTGTCGTTAAAATTCAAATCATTGTTATTAAAAAGTAGACTTTTATGTTATGGGAACTAGAGAACAACGCATCTGTATGCCCAATTGCCTATTGTTTTCGTTTAAGTATATCGCAGTGTACCTATTCGCGTCCGAGATTTTTCCAAAGATTTCGTAAATACTTAAGAAAATGTTAGTAGAATCGGTTTAGTCAAAACATACATTATTTTTACAATGATCGAACTACCTACACTGCCAGCCGTATTATTAACATGGAATAAAATCTCAGACACTTTTCTAGCGACCGATTGTTATTGACATCTACATACGTCATGCAAAGTTTTGCAATCAATAACGTCACGTGGAGTTTTCTCCACTCTTTGCAAGAAGCTATGTTTACAATAACAACATGTGTTACGACTTGCTTATTAAATACAAACAGTAAATATATGTACATTTATGTTTAGCTTATGAGTCTGAGAGCACCTACTTAGCAGATTTGATTGAAATGCACATTTTTTTATACAAAAGCTAAATCAGTGGATAAGTAAGCTACAAACTAAGCAAGGAATAAAGTTATTTAATCAGGGGCTCTAAAGGGAGTTAAAACTTTCAAACAGTAGATTAACAGGGCTAATATACTAAGTAGGGCCCTAATTTTAGGTTCTTAGTCCAGAAGGCCAATTTTCGTAATTTAAAACGTTCAAAATCTAGTCGCAGTCTCATCTCGGCGACAAACAAATGTCAAAAAATTGTCAAAATGTAGGAGAAAAAGAGGAATTTTTGACAGATTGAGACTGAGATCAGACTGTGAACGTTCTTAAAATTAGGTACGAGAATTGCCCCTCTGATATGAAGGCCTTACGATACGTACAGACGCCAGCACATCAAGCTACTACAATCTTTCAAATTTCTTTAATCGATTTTCAACTTTATCGCTAAAGCAGAACGTTCAAGGTTGATTGGGAAAATTTGACAGTTCGGGTAGCTTGATGTGCGCCAGGCGTCTGTACAATACACTTATTTTATTGTGAAAAGTTTGTTGTACATTTTGCGTAAGTAATCATTTTATTCTCAACTTATACGAATATATAAGATATTTCTAGTTGGATTTTTACGAAAAATTTTCATCATAACTCAAAAACTATGTGACATAAATAAATATTAAAAATAAGATATATAAAGTGCAAATGAAACTCTTTCATGTGATATCCCATTTGACCTATTTACCTCATTTTAAAATGAAATCCCCGTTTAGGCCCCTTTTATAATAAGACTAACAAAATTAAAAAAAAAACACTTTCTATACAGATGGACAAGCATTGTTTATATTATTATAAATTCAAAATTTCAAGTCTAGGTATAAGCATTAGTAGGTAGTTACTGAAAAAAGCACCTGTGACTGTTACAGACGAACAGCCAATCGATTCTGTAAAAATCTCACCGTGAAAAGTTAGGTGAAGTGAGCTTAGAGTGAGCTGTCAATAGTGTCAATCCCTTAGCATTAGTTGGAATGAAAGCTCACTCCACGCTCACTTCACTTAAGTTTTCACGGTGAGATGGTTACAGAATCGCACTGCAGATTGACAAACGAAGTCACCACAAGTGTTATTTTTACTATTTTTATACGGAACCCTGAATAGCCTGATTGTTAAAATTATGTTTACTATCTCAAAACTTAAAAATTGAGAATATTTGTAACCTTCAAAATGGTTTTCCACCCCTGAAATTCGTGCTTCCTGAGCCCCAAATATTTTTGAAAATTAAATTGCTTGGATTTCAAAACCAAGGCGTACATAAACTAATAAATCTTGTTAAAATATACAACTAATTTATTTTTCTTAGTTTATAGTGCCGTTTTCGCGAAGGAAAACCTATTTTTACTGTGAGCCCTGCGCGAGGGCTCCCGGCATCCCATATGCGATTTGAGTGAGCCCTCCAGGACGCTTCCCGGCACTGAACGTGTTAATATAGATCACTGCAGCTGATAAGTGATAGGTGTCATCGCGATTTGGCACTACCAGCAGACACTTGGCACGATAGCATCCTAATTGTACTTTCAATTACAAATTGAATCATTTTGAAGGATATTGCTAATCTATAACTTCATATAATGTTCGAAACATTTGTCTGACCGTACAACGTAAATAACGCAATGAATTGAATTTGAATTGAATGAATTTGTTGAACTGTCAAAATGAAAGCCATTAATAGTGTGTTACGCAATTACCCCGCAGAATTATAGAGGTCCTCCTATACCTAGATAAACTTTGTTTTAAAACATTTTAAAAGAGTAACGGTGGAGTTTCTTGCCCATTCTTCTCCATACGAAAACCATCTTTTGGAAGGGGCGACTAGAATCGATTTTATTTTAATTTTATTTTTGACGTCAAAAGTGCCTTCTATGTGCCTATTTGACATAAATGATTTGACTTTGACTTTACTTTTGACATTCAGCATAAAATACATAGTATTTCTCCTAAACAGTTTTCTATTCGATAAGTACGTGCAGTGTGCCTTTCAAGTGTGACTTTTGCTATGACCTATATTACCAAGTGCAACTCTTGAAATTGTTGACAGCTATATTACCTACTAAGTAGGTAAACTGCTACTATGTCCTTAATTCACTGTTGTAAGTAGGTATAGGTAACTACTTACAGTTTTGCTTATCTGTAAATATTCATCTATCATCGGATAAATTATTCAATTCATATTTGTAATCCATTCTGATATTATAAAAGTGAAAGTAATTCTATCTATTACCTTTTCACGCCAGTAACCACTGAACCGATCGGTATGAAATTTGTAGATAGGTAGGTATCATGAGACCTGGACAAGGACATAGGGTCGTTTTCGCTGACGAAGTTGCAGGCTACGGCTAGTTACATAAAAAGTAAGCGAATTCTTTTGAGCAATCCTACTTCCTTCTAATATTATAAGCGAAAAAATTTGTAAGGATGGATGGATGGATGTTTGTTACTCTTTCACGCAAAAACTACTAAACCGATTTGGATGAAATTTGGCACACACATAGTTTATAACCAGGATTAACAGATATGATAATTTTCATCCCGATCTTCCCACGGGATCGAAACTTATGCGGGTGAAACCGCGGGGCGCAGCTAGTAATTTATAAAATAATCTTAAGATCAAAGTGGTATTCGCTTCTCGTTAGTTTCGTGCCGTGTCAGCTCTGCGGTTGCGACACCAGTCGTGAATAGCGAATGTCGTGTCTTCTCCAAGCGTAGACACACCATTCTAATTGTTTTGATACGCATCCGAGGACGGCGGTCTCAGCATACCAGGACCTACTCTGTTTGTAGGTTTGAATGACTAAGGAGTCCTAGGCAAGTCTTTTGTTGGTCATAGTAATATGTATAGAGATATACACACGGAAATATGTACAGAGACATGTATGGAGATATAAAGCAGAAGAGAAGTATATTTTATGAAGTTTAAGGCTACAAAATATGAGAGCATTGATACTTGCTATCGCCACCAAGTACTTAGGTACCTAGTTGATGTAAGACAATAACTAGATTAACTGAAATGTAGAACAAACATATTTAGGTACAGCGTGGAAACTGAAATGCACGCGAACTAATTTGCTTGCCATCGGTAATTTGATTACATGTAGTGGGTATACTTACCTGCCTACTATAGGTAAACTCACTTTTCACTGATAATATCACCTGGAAAGCTGGTATATAATTTACGTCCTGACTTTCACGATGTAGGTAAATACTGTCGTATTTTCATTATAAGTACCTAATATTTTACTATCAAGGTCCCTATAGATTTTATTTGCAAAGAAAACATTTCTAGAGTTTGAATTTAATCTTCAGTAAAGCCAAGGACAAGGACCAATTTACTCGTCCAAGCCTCAAGGCGAAAGAGCCAATTTCTGACATCACGTATCTAGAGTGAATGTCGTCTTGATCATGTGCTTATAGTCTAGTCTCAACTTCAAGTGCCTAACGCCTCTTTCGAAACAAATGAAAGCCTATTGTTAAAGCTGGTATTTAATATGCAATAGGATCATTTGGTGTAGCGATGCGGAACTTATAATATCGGCCAATAAGTCATTAGTCTAGTCTACTGCACCAGTTGAGCGTATCATCTCGCATCACGCATGTTGACACTGTGGAACATGATTCCCTTATCTCTGTGAAAATATTTGCTTGCTGTCTAGTGTTATAGTGAGTGATAGTAGTAGTATGAAGAAAAGTCGGAATCATAGCATTTTCGTTTTTCCCAATATTTACCCATTGGTAGAGGTAGTAGAGCAATGAAATCGTAGAGAGATGGCAATATGCTCCAGCTTACGGTAGGCAATTATTGGTATGAAACCGTGAAGGAATGCTTTATTAGTCTTATTTTTGTAATCATCTCTACGAAATTAGAAATTGACGAGTTTTCATCGTAGGGATTTTATTAGGTTACCTAGTTATTCTTATGAATAACTAACCTAATAAAATCTTACTCATTTCTTAGGACATATTAAATTATTTACCACAGTGTCACACAGTGACACAGTGTCAGACACTGTGGTAAATAATTTTCTTAGAATTTTATTTTACGACTGAAACAACGAAAGTACCTAAGAAAAATGGAAGTGAAATATATTGCAATAGTACGTACCTACTCTTATATAGTTATCCGCACTGTATGTTTTATTACCTAGCTACCATTTCTAAAGTTTATATTGAACATTTGTAACTTACAAACATAGGTACGCATTGCCGACATCCAGACACGTCTTTACAGCTTACTATTAAACAAAAGAACGGGGTACATAGGAATGTACATGTACATGTTAACATCTTGTATAGAAATGTATTCAAATAATAATAAGTGTATGAACACTCTAGTCTTATGAGTACATTCGTGTCGCCGTCGCCGTTCGTCCGCCTGTTTCCCTTATGGGTACCCATTGCTTATATTTTGTTACGAATGAGCCATTGTACTCAACCATTGTTTGCCAACCGGGCCACTGTAAGTAACTGTGCTTATAACCTACACCACTTCATGGTATTCATGGTAGGCGTGATGTTTAATATCTAATTTTATGTTAACCGTTTAGAGAGTTTACTCGTTTCATCATAACGTTATAAACCTAATAACGTTATGTAAACCTGTTCCGAAGACGAAACCGCCTTGTGTTTAAGAAATAGGTACTCACTAGGAGACAAATTAGCCATACAAGCGTGAAAAATAAACTAAAAGGGCTTCGAATTTGAATCCGGGTAAAGATCTTATCGTAATTTAAACTCAACCAGTCGAATTTAAATTACGCTGCGCGGGGTAATTGCGTAGGTAACTCATATAAAATGACAATTGATCGCAATTTCTTTCATTTTGACAGTTGGCCACGTTCATTGCGTTATAAATTTACGTTGTTGAGCAGAGGAATTTATTAAACCTATGAAGCAATGGATAAGAAATATCTTTAAAAAATCTTGGATTGTGATCAGTGCCGGATTCAGACTACTTGATGTCCTAAGCAATCCACGCCTGTGGTCCCCCCCATTCCACTAGTAGCGTCATACCTATTATCAAAAAAAATCTGTCTCTAGACTGACTTCCGGGTCTTGTAATATCTTGCTGACAAACAGCCTTGCTATTCATGTGTAGTTTATGGCAGGCGCGGTCGCAACCCAAGATGGAGGAGGGGGCGGGGTCACCATGGGTGCCGAGGAATGTTTTTAGGGTGGTACATCTACCTCCTTCTGCGAAGCAGTCATGCTAGCGAAGGAGGTGGCGGGGTGGGCGAGGGAACGCGCCTTGCGCACCTCACGCCTCAGCCGCCGCGGGAGACGCTCCGGGCGTCGGGAGCCGCGTGACGACTCCCGGCCACCGTAGGCGCGGGCCTGCGGGCGGAGAGTAATGGGTAGCTCTCCGTCCGATCAGGACTAGGCCCGTGCCGGACGGCGTGTTCGTGTTCCACGCGCGCCTCAAAGAGATGTCAGCAAGTGACGGGGCCCCACAGGGCCGAAGCCTGCCAGGGTAGCGGGACCATCCGAAAGGGTTTACCGCTGCCCTGGAACATAAAGGGCTAAGGAAGGAACACGGGTGGGTTTTAGTCAGTAAAAGTCTGACACTCCCTTCTGCTCCACCCAGAGCGGGAGGAGTCATTTGATGATTTCCCATCCTCAAAAAAAAAAAAAAAAAAAAAGGGTGGTACATCTTGTTGTTCTAGTGGTCGTAAGCGTAACTGCTGTCGTTAATGTTCAGTACATCTCCAGCTCAGTCACATGACTTAATTATGCTATTCAGGGACGCAGCTTTTTTACATGGGTGTTACTTAACAATGTTGACAAATTGCTCGCAGCATTTTTTGATAAATAATAGGTATTAGAATAATATATTATGTAGGGTGAGCGGAGCGAGCGCAGCGAGCTCGAAAATCTTAACAACCCCTCTCGGTAAGGTTAGGATTTGTTTTATATTTTCAATCAGAAGTACTTAAGTATGCAGGAAAGCTTAAGTAACTATGAGAATGTTGCCTAGAATGCAAGAGCGAGCGACTAATGTTAACAATTAAAACTCGAAATCGCGAAACAAAAATCTGATTTTCCCTACATTTTGACGAGTTATACGAACATAAATGTAGGGAACAGCTGATTTTATTTTCGCGCTTTGGGGTTTGTTTCCATTGTAAAAGTTGTTTATAATGATGAGTACAATGACCCCCTAGAGTTATGGGATATCAAAAAAACACGTTGTCTATTACCACAGTGTTATTTTTCTGATAACACGAACATGTGTAAAAAACTAAAAACATCTCGTTTTCTTGGAAAATATCGTTTAATCGTAATTAATTGTGTTTTATTTGTATTTTCTTTTGTTACAGGAAATATTAGGAGCACCCATCTTCCATGCCTCAAGAACAAAGGCAGATAAGCATACATGAGGGAGGCTGGGTGACAAGGAACCTCCCCACCTAGGACTTCTGGAGATCTCGTGTGGAAACACACATAACTATTAGTTGTTCATTAATATAGTTGTAAGCTACCAAAATGCAGTTCGTACGTTCCTTTTTCAAGCGGATAACCGATGATCTCAAACAGAAGAAATTAATTCCACTAAAGATATTGTTTTTCGTACATGCCTCGAGTAAGTATTTAAATTCTATTTATATATTCACTTTGTTATCTTTACATGTACTTCGATCTCGATCTTTGGCTATTGAACACCTAAATTTAGCTGTAGGCATTGATCTAGCATCATGATATCCCTATGTAGACGTTGCGTAGACCCTGCGTTACGAACCCTGTGTTCCGATACAATCATTAGTAACATGGAATTCGGAAAAGAAACACTACTGTTTGTTCGGTCACTGAAAAGAACATTGTAACGAAAATGATAACATTTAAATAAAAAGATATAGGCTTATATCATACAGGCATTTTTGGTCTGACTGCAATCACTGATGTAATTATTCACCAAGTGGACGATTGTTTTCCGGTTTTTTTTAAATATTTCGTATTCATATTCATATATTTATTTGCGTAACCAAATACTTACCTATAATGTTTGACATGTAGGTATGGACATATTGTACGTACTAGGTTGCATAATATTACATTCATGAAATTTGATACCATGTAACTTGTAAGAATATTGTCAACTGCCTCCACGGCTGTTATGTACCAATAGTTATCAAGCATGACAGACACGACCCGTGTAACTTAGGTTACTAGGTTCCATCGCATTAGTGTTCCTAATTTCTTGAAAATGTTGTCTCTGCGCTGGTAAAATATTCTATACAAACACGGGCGACTTCTCCAAGCTGTGCATACTTTCCATCTTCCTTTTCCATTCAAATATGAAAGCCATGACGACTCTTTAAAAGAAAACTGAGCTGATGATGTAGACGTAGCGGAAGATGGACCTATTGGATGTTAAAATCTTAAATTCATGCATTCACTCACATACAACACAGAGCCTCAATCGCTGGACCTAGAAGCACGAAATTTTGGAAAATTCGAAGGATTTTTGAAAATTCTACCCCTGAAAGGGTTTAATAGAGCAGGAAGTTTGTATTGAAGTTCGTCATTTTTGGCGATTGGAAATTCCATCAGGCTAAGTTCTAAATTTGGCAAAATTTGTACGTTTAACTAAAATATACCAGGTAATACATTGATAATTTGCAGCTCTGTTCGTGCTGTACCCGTACCTGACGATCCATATGCGAGAGCTCGGCATCAATGTGGAGGAGACGGCCATCATGTCCGCGGTGACACCAGTCGTGTCCATCGTCATGCCGCCGCTAGCTGGCATGCTGGCTGATAAGATCGGCAACTTTAGAGTAAGTAGAAACGGGACATTGACCCTCAAATTACTTCGTATCCCTGAAGCTTTATTACATGACATGATTTTCAGACATGTATGTCAATTTCTCTAAAACTATCATTGAAAACGAGCTAAGCCGAGTTTCGATTAAGTAGTTCAAAGAAGTTCTCTGGTCAAGTTTAGGAAAAATGGGATGGATTCACGTAGACGTAGTTAATGTCTAGGTTATATTTTTGGTACATACATACGAGTAGCTAGTGACCCACTGTCCGCCATCTTATAAAATATTGCAGCTTAGACCATCAGAGCACCCTACTCCTGTGATCTATTAACATGTCACTGATGTCATAAAGTCGTGAAACGTGGCTGGCGATTACCTATAGCAATATCCGCAGTGCAGGGAAGGTCTACATTAGCCAGTCAAGGAGCATCGCCTCTGATGACGTGGCGATGATAACTACATTAAAATTGTGATGACATTTCAATGTCGTTCGAATGGATAGGGTCAACAGTTTTGTTAATAAGTAAACTGAATTGACTATTGTACTTTATTGTTACCGAGAATACCTATTGAGCTACTCGCAGATCAACGGATCAGAACGCTCACTGTTGGCAATTTTGGTGGGTGACTCTTTCGTAATCGTGGCCTCGGAAAGCACGATAAGCCGTTGGTCCCGGCTGTAATTCGTAGATCTTTGACAGTCGTTACGGGTAGGCAAAAGCCCAAAAGTCTGACAACCAGTCTTACCTAGAAGTATCGTGTTACCCAGTAACTGGGTTATGGAGGTCAGGGCCCATATTCCCGTAATTTAAAACGTTCAAAATCTAGTCGCAGTCTCATCTCAGCGACAAACAAATGTCAAAAACTTGTCAAAATGTAGGGAAATTAGACGTATTTTTGACAGATTGAGACTGAGATCGGACTGTGAACGTTTTTAAAATTACGAGAATTACCCCTCTGATCTAGGCAGTCGCTCTATGTATTATACCTACACCCAGTATTTTACATGCAGCACCTATCTGACCTACGCTGCATCTGGGTCACCCCAACGTAGATTGGAGAAGGCTAGGTAAATTCGTATTGCTCTTTCGTAATCCATGAAATAGAAGTTGTAGTTCATAGATCGCTAGAGTTACAGCTACTAATCGACAGTTAAATCTAGCCGAAGATGGATATGACTGTTTGTTAATTGATATACAGGGTGACTTGTATTTTGACATATTCCTTCCAGTACGTTAAAGTGTGACCGTGACCCATTTGCAACAATGAAGTACCCCATAAAGCCTAGGCGAAAATTTCCTAGTTTCCAGACCCAATTTTTATGAATTTTTGAGAATTTCCCAGAATTCGTAAGTAAATACCACTTTTCTCTAAACTCTCAAATTGAATGGCCTTCATTGCTGTTCCACTGGGTACCTAATACTTTAATAAACAGTTACAAGTTAAAGGATGAAGTTTCTAAAACCCGCTCTGCGCCTTGCGTCCTAGACATGACGACCTGAGTGCCTAACATGTGATGGTTTGTTGGGAGGTTACAAAGTATTGAGATGGCACAAACCAGTTAATGAAATCCATCATCACCAAGTTTCAACGATTTGCAAATTCGACCTTTGCCAGTATTATCGACTACTTCATCGGCACCTCTGAATATTTTTAAACCTTTATACGTCGTTAGATAGCTGATTAAATAAAGATGTCTTCCCTGTAATTTGTAATATTAATGCCATAGTACAATTTTGAGATAATTGCTGTCAAAGTTCACGTAAGTGGATGATAATACCTATCTGAAAATGGTTAATAAACTTCATCCTTTAACTTTTACCTGTTTGATGTTTTAGATCGAAAGGTTTGTTAAGGTATTGGTTCCCCTACATACATTGTAATTAATTGCAAAGGCGATAATTTACTATCGAACCTATAAACTACAGGAAAGAACAGTAGTATAGTACATTCCTAATATCGTTGGCAATAATAAACTTGTCAACTCATTTCCTAAATTAAGTTGTCACTATTATCCGGTCACCAATTTTGTGTAATTTAGTTACAAGTGTTCCTATTTAGAGGCCCTAATCTGTTTCATTATTTATTATGACTAATCTTTGTTGTGTGAACCGTTCCGCTGCTATATAATCAAGTTAATCCAGAACGTCCGTATCGCGAATGAAACCAATTCTACCAACAATAACCTTTACCTTGCATTGTGGAGGCATTGAGGACAATCGGCGGAGGACGTACTGTCGTACATATAGGGAGTAACGCGTGCGTCAGTGCACCGACTCGACGCTCAACGGAAGCCACTGTGACACGCGTACTTTATAATATTGACGATAGTACACACGGCTACACGTCAAGCTATACAAAACCAGTTTGTCTTGGCCTCACTTTGTATGATATTTTCTCACGATGAACCGTCAGCCAATACTGGTTTTGCATAGCATGTGTAGCCGTGTGTACACTATCATACGACGGATCGTTCTGTGTATGCAATTAGGCTTCCTATGGCTGCTGCTAAAGAAACAGTGTTTTCGGTCTGTCTCCATTAAATAGGTAAACTAGTCATAAAAGAACAATTTGCTCCAAAATAGTAATTGGTATGTAACTTATAAAAGTTCAGACCTAGGGCTTTCTACCTGAATTCCCAAGTTAGCTTAGTTACCAAGATGGTAACGTAAGCTTAACTATTTAGGGAAATATAACCTTGGTGTGATTCGAAATGGAGAAGAGTAAGAAACGAGATTTAGATTTATATAATAATCTAAACCTTTACACGATCACCACTCGCGACGTGTTATACTAAATATTATATTCCTATAATAAAATTTATTTCAGCTAAATACGATAGTTACTTTTTATCAAAATCAATTGATTAAGCATCTTTCACGGACCTTATACACACCTTACACCTTGCGTAACACAGTTTAAATCACAATCTGAGAGTTTGGAAGGATATTTCTATCCCTTGCTTCATAGGTTTAATAAATTCTTCGGCTCAACAACGTAAATAATGCAATTACCCCACTGTTTTCTTATAAAACAAAAATATTCTCATTGACGTGTCTAGATTTCTATGCTACCACATTGCATCTCCAGCTATAAGGAGAGGAAGATACTGGAGGCTATGAAGGTGCTAAGTGAGACCGCCAAGACCATCACCACCACCTTAGTCTGAGAATACGAGACGAGGGACCTCCAGGACATCTTCCTAGTGTTCTAAGAAACGGATCCGGATGATGTTCCAACATTCGCGGCGAAAGCCCTCTGCACGCTGCCGTCAGTGGCGTCACAAGATCCCTAAAGAATATAACGCTACTCAGAACTGAAGTTGGACTCATAAGCAAGAAGCTCGAGGTTTCAGAATGGACCACTTCCGAATTAAGGCAAGCAGTATCGGCGCACGAACGCTGTGTCAACAACACCGTCACCTGCGCGGATTGTGAACATGCGTCGAGGCGGTGCGACTTCGGCTCACTGCCTGTCAACTTAACTAGAGCTGCGACGGACGGCGCAACGCAAACACGAGGCAATGACCGCGATATGCAAGCAAATAGTGACACAATTACGTCACAGGTTCAAAACTCAAAGCCAATGATACAGCCGCATAAGGGAATTTAGACGAAGAAGGCTTTGGCAGAGCTGCCAAAGTTTTCAGCCGACCTCTGCTTGTGTGGCATCGGTTTTTAAGACACAGAAGCGGAAGGTAGCTGCTGCTAAAACCAGTAAATTGGACGAAGATTGTTTTACTCCGGCTGAAGGTAAGAAAAATGGACGCAACCACAACAAACGCGGCACCGCTCCTACCAGTGACGATGTTCGTGCTGCAGTGCCCTCCATGCTCCAGTACATTTCCCAGTTTCACCCACAGAAATCTGGTCGAAGGTCGAATCGATCGCAACTGGAGAGAAGTTCCTCCAGTACATCATCAGGAGTAGCCAAGGTAAAATTTGTGCCAGGGAACGGAAGTTTCTGAGGTTGTCGCGGCTGGAGTTAACCAGGTAGGACTACAAATTCTAAGTCCTACAGCCTCGAGGTATCTAGGTCCTATGCTTAGATTTTTGGCCAGCAGGAGTTGTGTAGGTACAGCCGTTACATGGTAGTCCGACCATGCTCCAAAGTGTAATGTGTTATGTTTTTTGTACGTTAGGTTAGGTTAATGTTAGTCTATAAGGTCTTTGTTACCTGAATTAAATTATGAACATTGATCTATATAAAACTACATAATTTACGTGTGTGTTAAGTGTCGTCGTAGATGATGATTTTGTAGATAACTTTTAAACTAAGCAGTAAGCATACTAATTATATTCACATATCGACGGCGAAGTGCCAATTACTCCTAACTAACAATTTTCACGAAATTCACGTTTATCGTTTTGTTTGTAAATTAAAAGTTAAACGTAATTAGAAATTAAACGTTTTTTTCAGTTTCTGTAAAATTTGTATTTTGTAACGTAGGAGTTATTGGCACTTCGCCGTCGGTATAGAGAAACTTTTAAAGCAAGCTACTGATTTGTTATGTCATGACAAGACACGTAATGGCGTGCTTACGAAGTTTCGTTTGAATAGAACTACACAAATGGAACACTAGTTTAGCATCGAAATGGTTTCCTGACCGAAAATATACAGGTGTTATTAACTGACATCGTCACTGCATAATTAATCATGTCATTAATTTTCTGCGACACGCATACCTTTGTCTTCCATCGCAAAACATTCTCTTCATCGTGGGAACTTAATTATACATTAACGTTGTCATGTAGTTGTACGTACGAGTACAATGATAACTGGGTGCGTGCCTATGTTCCGCTTGCGAGCGTGCCCTCGAACGTCTCCATTCTCGGATGACATTTGAATTGCGGACTACAATTGCATCTAAAATCGACAATTTGACGTAGTTCTGCTGATCATGGCTAATAAGTACCGCATCCTGTTTATCAGCCAGAATAACCACTGATTGTCATTTACGTTTTTAGATTACCGCGTTTATTACAATGGCTTACCTACTGTTGTGAAAATAGTCTGTTGTCAATGTTACCGTCAATCGATGATCTAGGTTTTTGAGAACTAGGAATATTTATGATTTGACTATTTCTCCCAGACATAATACATATGTTGAAATAATTACAATTAAATAATATTATAGTTAGGTATGTGAATTGTTTTAACAGGTGATCCGGGCAGTTGTCTTGTATAGAATTTCTTCAGTTAGTTTTAATAGAAATCAGACCAGTTGAAATATTTGACTCAATTTACAAAATGTTTACACATTTCTGTCACATTTAAAATATAATCAATCAATCAATATGCCTAGCCTTTCCCAACTGTGTTGGGGTTGGCTTCCAGTTTTACCGGATGAAACTGAATAGGTACCAGTATGATACATGGAGCGACTGCCTATCTGGCCTCCACAACCCCGTTACTGGATAACACTTCTTGGCAAGATTGACATTTATAATATCGCATGTTTTTATACGGTTACTTACATTACTTTTACAATATTTAATTATATAGTAGGATTTTTTTAGATGAATGAAAAAGATGATGTAGGTTGTACCTAAATATAGAAATCTCAGTAACTAGACGGTTCGATTTATTTACGGAATAAGTTAATACAAATGCAAATCATATAGGAAAGAGTTGTGAGGGTAATATCAATTAGTGATAATATACTACAATTTATCGCAATGTTGAAGTATATGTATGTGAATACGTTAATGACGTCGGTAGACTAGGACCAGGTAGTGCAGGTATACATTACTAGAATACTGCATTTGTTACAAAACAACCTGCTAATTCAAAGTAATTAAACGTATTGAACAAAACAGCCATTCTCAGATACTGGCATGGCAATTAGTGTTTTGTGATGGACGAGGTGAAGTCGAATGCTTAATTAAACAAGTACCTACAATGCCTAATGTAGATCTCGTCTTTGTATAATTAGGTAATTAGAGATGATTCAAATGACATTTCATGTCATACAATTTACTTGATTGTGTAATTAGACATGGAAACCAAATTCAGTCTATCGGCATTGTCTATACCTACTGTTTCTGTGTGCAATTGAGTACAACAACTTTATAGCAGTTAGACTTTAAATTAATTAAGCATGGGCCAAGCACGCAGCCCAGTGGTACACACGGCTACACGTCAAGCTATACAAAACCAGTTTGTCTTGGCCTCACTTTGTATGATATTTTCACACAGTGAACGGTCAGCCTATACTGGTTTTGCATAGCTTGATGTGTAGCCGTGTGTACACCAACTTTGATTTAATTAAAATCACTTAGAACCTTTTTAGTTTTGGTTGTTTTCTTATCCCAATCTGCATATAATTTAATCATGAATAAGGAAATGTGTGTAGCTTATGCTAAGTGTGTTTAGCTTATGAGCGTGACCAAAAACCCTTATTTCGCTCCTCTAGAATAGGGAACTTCTAGCTTACGTTGAGTGTACCTATACTTGTATTTTTATTGTAGCTATTGTTGGCGCTGTCGTCGGCCCTGGGTGGTGCCTCAGCGCTGCTGTTGCTGGCCGTCCCGGTGGGCCGCATCACGGTCACCTTTCCCCCTGCTGTGGAGCTACTCGCGACCTGCGAGGACTCTGCCATGCGGATAGGGCTCATGAAAGATTACCCTTGCCTACCACTCCACCCATATTCATACGATATCAACCTGACGTAAGTTAACTATACCGATGAGTATTTTTTTATTGCCAGGTAAAACTTATTCTAATCTAACATTTTCTTTATTTCAGTGTCCTATCATGTGGTTTCGTTTGTGATTTACCAGAAGATTTATCAACAGATGAAACAAATGCGTTAATTCACACAAATTCCTACGATATACACTTGCAGTCAACCATTGACTCGCAACGTCTTGTTTATCGTCACACAGTGATGGCACAGCTAGCGCAAACAATGGTTCCGAAGAAAGATCAGAGCACATCTCGCATCTTGACAAACGATCCCTTCTTTAACACGACAATATCAGTATCCGGTGATACAATATTCTTTCCAGCGCCAAAGTTGTATCAAATAGAATGCAGTCGTGATGCGATCAATGAAACTTGCTTATTTGGAAAAGATGATATTTTCAATCAAACAGAGGACCTTCTTGATGAAGCCATATTCCGCA
Organism: Apamea sordens; assembly: GCA_945859715.1. Classification (NCBI taxonomy): domain Eukaryota; kingdom Metazoa; phylum Arthropoda; class Insecta; order Lepidoptera; family Noctuidae; genus Apamea; species Apamea sordens. The sequence goes on from OX243986.1 coordinate 15,269,045, forward strand.
TGAGGATATCCCACGACGTACAAACCGCACCTCTTAACATACGAAACTATTGGGTGAAAGCTGTCTCTACAGAACACAATTTTACAAAAGATGAAGACTATGATGGCATTGACAGTGTTACATGCAGTGACAATTTTGTGAGTAAAATACTTCAGTTTTACTTAATTGAAATAATATAACTATATCTTTAATTAATGATTATTCTATAATTCTTGTACGCCGCAAGATTCCAGTAGGTACACTACTTACAATATATGCCAAAATCTATCCTCTTCGTCGTGACGTTAGATGGGAGCGTTCAGATTATTCAATTAAAACTGCTTCTTCGTCATTATTTAACTATTATAGGGTTTAATAACGACTTAAACCTTATGATAATATCACGGTACTGTCACGTTTATCAGAAGTGATAGGTAGAATATGTTACAACCAATAACCCAGCCAATTGTTTATCAGGGTCAAGACGGAGGAGTTCGAGTGCAGGCAGGGTCGCGAAAATTATCCGGATGTCGGGCGGCGTGCGCTGCTTCCACGCCGCGCAAGAGTCTCTGCGAGAACACTCAGCAGCAAATAGAACTGGACCCAGCGTTCACCTTCTGGGCCTATCTCGCTGTAAGTTACTATGACCTCTAAATTACTAATGTTGATTTAAGAATAGTTTGCCAAAATGTAGATGTCGACATTGTTTAAGCAGAATTGGAGGATGAAGTAATAAACACTAATGAAGCTGAAGGTGGATCAAGATTATCTAATTCCTGTACATACATACATACGTAACGAATGAAATTTGTAGTGAGCACGTGGAGCACTAACGTAAAGTCATGCAGATTGAGCGGATCCTCATGATGGAAAGATTGCCGTCTAATCTTCGCTAACTGCGTAATGGCGAACTTGATACAGTGAGTGGCGACCCGACCCATTGCTCGCGTTCCCATTCCATCTGCCAGGCTGCCGGCTGCGCCCAACGTCCCATTGCCACTGGATACTAGTAGACACTCCAAGTTTTTACCTCCGTTTTCTATGAAGGTGAAAGAAAACTGCAATAACAGATTTTGCTGAATAATGGTCGCTAATCGGGCATAGAAATGTAGTCCGACTTGTAAGGACCTGATTGGGTGGCGTTTGTAATAGACGATATAGAATTTGCCGACAACAGCTGCTGACTGACCATTTTCAGCAGGCTCGGTCGACGGCTTTGGTAAAATAATGTCCAAACTTCCGACAAAAGATGAACGGTGAACAACAGCTGTCCTTTATAAAAGAAATAACGTAATTTACATATATTTGTTTGTAATTTAGTCCCTAATTAGTTTCGATGCAAGGTTTTCATTTGCGGTTATCTATAAGCTGGTCATTTATGTTCAGCATTGAACATTTATCGATTACAGGTACGACAAAAGTACAATCGAGACATTTAAAAACCAAAATTAACATTACAATGATATTATGATTAAAAAATCTGTTGAAATAAAGTTATAAAGGTGAACTTACGAATACTTACAACGTGATTCGGTATAACTGTACCTATCCGTGGCATTGATATTTTTGCTATATTATTTATATAGTTAGTTTGGACGTGTTAACCTTTAATAAATATAATTTGAATCCTATTGCTAATACTTAAACGGTGGATTACGGTTAATTTGAGACTTGGCTATATGAATTGAGGACCCATGTTTCAAAAAACGCAATTACCAATATTTAGTAATAAATTGAGAATCGATTCTGAGAGAATCGTAATATTCTACAGTTATTTCATAGGTTATTGTATATAAACTAACATAGGTAGCAGTTAATTAACGCTTTATAGATTTCCGAGCTTAGGCATAGTCAGCCTCAGTTAATCATTGTTTCACAATCGCATCGACAAGACTTGTAGCCTTGTCCTCAATGTTTGAGAGCTTACTTACTTACCCACACCACGTACTGCGCGCACGCATATGTGGTGGTTATTGTTCTAATGCCTGCATAGGGTCAGAGGTATTAAAACTTTTTGCCTTTGACCGCATTATAGACAACGATAAAAATGATGTTGAATGTCGCGGTCAGATTTGCTATGTTCGTATCCGGACCTTGTGGTCATATGAAAAGTTATAAAAACAAATAATTGACAACATTCATGTTTCTATTCATAATGTCATGTGTGCAGCCAAAACAAGTACGTACCTACTTACTTGTAAGAACTGTGTTCTGTAAAATACTTACATCCATACTTCGAAGAGAAAAAAATTGAAGTTTACTACAAAAACGTTCAAGCAAATAACACATATTAAAATTTAATATGTGTTATTTGCTTGAACTAATTTAATTAGTTTGTATTATCATATAACAGTGGACTTTGTGTCTGTTACATATCAGTAATCGTTGTAACTTGCTTGTTGAGTTTAGTAAATAGCAGAAGTTACTAGAAGATTCTATTGAGCTCAATGACTTTATCGGTAAAGTGCTGGAAAGTTTAACATAGCAAAAACCTTTCTATGATTCTTCTTGGCTTCTTGACATATGTACATATAAAATGAACCAAAAGATAATAGTGATATCTAGCGGATGTACTTACTTTCTACCTAATGTTCCTAAGTATTAATAACATTAGGAAGAACGTACAGTTTTTTATTCCAAGGCAGTTTTTTTTTGTGGCATCTCACAGGTCTACCTTGGAGTTGGTCGTGCCTGTAGGTGCCTTAATAAATTAAGGCCTTCAGCTAGCTTAAAAATCTCAAAAACTAAATGCCTGTGGGGTACGGACCTCGGCTTAGGGCGTCGCTGGGAGAGGGCAGCAAGAGACAGGCCGAATTGGAGTATTATGCCGAGGCAGTTAGGATATTTTCTATTTAAGTATTTACAAGAATATCGTAGGTTCGCTACCTCATTGTTGTTATACGGATTATTGTGATATAAAACTCTAACGCAAGCAATAGATTAAAGCCGTCTTCAAGCAATTAACAAAGCCTAAGATAATTCTTTTGTATGCTAAACTCCTTTGTTTATGTGGACTAGTTTTTCTTGTGTAAATCTTAGATTGTTAAGAAAATTGCAGTGTGTAAATATCGACTTTTTTGCTTGTAGCATAAAATTTAATGGGTATTATAATATAAAGTTATGCATAATTAACAGGGTAAAATGTTTCTGATCCAATGCGAAATAAACTAGAAAATATTTTAGTTTAATAAAATCTGATTCTTACTACTTCTCGAACCCATTTATGATAAGCATTTTCATTTGCTTTAAACCCACTTTATGTATTTACTAGCTTCCGGCCACGACTTCGTCCGCATGCCTCAACCCACCCCGTTGTCGCATCGTATCGAATGTATCGTTGTCGCATCGTATCGCATGTATCGTTGTCGCATCGTATCGCATGTATCGTTGTCGTATCGTATCGCATGTCCGCGCTAATACATCGTTTTCTCTTAGCGTTCTTTCTGATTGTTTTTCTGTTTACTCGGGTCCTAAGGGTCCCAGCGTGATTTTAATATACATAATAGCTTATAGCCTTCCTCAAGAATTAGGCTATCAAATGCAACAAGAATATTTCAAATCCGACTAGTAGTTCTACAAATCCGACTGGTAGTTCTACAAATCCGACTGGTAGTTCTACAAATCCGACTAGTAGTTCTACAAATCCGACTGGTAGTTCTACAAATTCGCGTTTTCAAACAAAATAGATTATAAATAGCTAATTTTAACCCTTACCCTCAGGTGCGAGTGTTCATCGGTATTATTGGAGGGACAGCGTTCGCGATGTTCGAAGGGGCTGTGATAGCCATCGTAAGGGAACAGAAGGCGGATTACGGGATGCAGCGGGTGTACGGCAGCATCGGAGGCATGATCTCCTCGCCGCTCTCCGGCCTGCTCATAGACTACGCTAGCCGAGGAAAAGGATACACCGACTTCAGGTAATACCGCCTTATATTGCATAACCTCTTATTAAAAGCTTATCTCGCGCAAGGTCAAGGTGGAGAATGTACTTTAATTAACATTATCAGATTATTTTTTTAATTAGGTGTTATGTAATAAAGTTTTAATAAACTGGCCGCAAAGCTGCGCAATGTGTTTAAGTGAGGAAATAATATTAGAACTCTGAAACTTTATAATAACATGAAATACACCAAACAACTGGTGATGAATGAATGAGTTATGCAATGCGAATCATACCTATATTTTTATATTTATTGTTGTTAAATATTGGAGAGGCACTGTAGAGTTACCAACATGCCTCTCCAATTCACACGGTAGTACAAAAAAAATGTGTTAATATTTCTATGAACAAGAAGCAGCTCTTCCCCGCGACAGCTCTTCCCACAGTCACGACAAGTCTATGTTGATTTGTTTGATTGCAAAATGTTGGCGGGGTCATCGGGTAGGCTAGCGATCAGACAGGGCATGACTGCCGAACGTGTTGTACCTACATAGGTATGACGGTAAACAACTGACAGAATTACAATCAAAATGTGTTCGATGCAGGCATCGGTAGCAGTATTAATGTCTTTTTTCGATATCAGATTGGAGAAATAAACCTATTTGGGGAATGAGAAATATACCACTTATGGTCCCTTCGAAAAGTATGTGATGAAAATGTAAGCAAATGGATCTGATAACGTATCCGTGGATGCCAATTTGTAGTGTTACTGTTACGTACAATGCTCAATTTGATTTGATTATTTGAATACTTGAACTCGAAATTCTGATTTTAAATACCTTACCTACACTTATTTTTCATTAAACATTGAGGTTCATTTTATAACCAAATTCTCTTCGATGACAATCATAAAGAATAATCAAGAAACAATTATTGGAAAAAGTGGTGAAAGAAGGTATAGAGTTCAAATCTTCTAAATACAGGTGAATGTAGGTACTACTAATTCTGCATGATTTCGTAAGAATTTAATTTAAACAGGGTTTGTTTACACTTTCATTCGATACTTTTCGAACGGGTATTACGTATTCATAGGTGAAATATTTTCAAAAGCATTATTGCAGCAGCTAGTAGAAAGTTTAGCCTTCAGTTTAAGGTCTACCTACGCAATTGCAGATGCTTAAATAACAACTACGAAATTAGTTATGCCAAAATAGTCTGCTGAAACTACGAATTACAGTCGGCAAATACGTATGTTTCTAAACTTAAAAGTCATAATTGGCTATCGAAAAGGTCGAAATTTAAATAAGATGTCTCTTAAAATGTAGGTATGTTTAATAGGTTGCCTAAGGTTCGAATAGGTACCTATCTATATCTATCTATTCTATACTTATAATAAATCTGTAGAAGTGAAAATTCTGTACATTGAAAATATCAAAAAAATAAATGGCAGGGGGTGTTACTAGACCGACACCAAACCCAAAAATGTGATTAAAAAAATTTTTGTCTGTCTGTCTGTCGGTCTGTCTGTCTGTCTGTCTGTTTGTTCAGGCATCACGCAAAAACTACCGGTTCGATTACGATGAAACTTGGTATAATTATTCTTTAATATCCTGGGCACCACACTGGGTACTTTTTATCCCGGAAAAGTATATACAATAAAAAACAAACTTAATTTTGCGGTTCGATCCCTAGAGTCGATTACGGCACCAACCGCAAATAATAAGTTTGTCGTAGGTTAAGTCACCCGCAATGGAGTACATTTTTATTCCTTTTAGTTTTTAGAGTTATTTAGGTTTATTTTTATATAAGTCGTAGTATAGATTTTAATTTTAAAGTATAGGTAGTGTATTTGATAGTGTACGTAGTGACCGTAGGTTATTTTAAAATACTGTTAGGTAGGAGTAGTCATTCGTATAGATATTAGTTTTTAGGGATTTTGCTTATTTATTGAGTTTAGATTAGTTATCATCAGAAATAGGTTTATTTAGGTAGGTAGGTATTTAATTTTCTGTTATTGAGTTTATTTTTTTTTAATTAGGTATGTACTTAGATAAAGATATCATATAGGTACCCTCTTAATCACCACTAATGAGACACAATTGGTTTTCTATTGTAATTAGCCACAAAGGGCCCGCGAGATAGATGGCATTCTGGGGAAGCACATACCTACATTTTATCCTGTTAGCACGTTCCCGTGGGTTTTCCGACATCCACGCGGGCGAAGCCGCGGGCAGAAGCTAGTTTTAAAATAAATAAGCATGCTATGTTTTCTTACAATTAGGTACAAATAATAAGTTACATAGGTACATCTCCTGAGTGAATATAGCGGTGTTATTCACCGACTAACATATGTACAAGTGTATTAAGTTCTTTTCATCACCGATAATTATTACAAAGCCATAATATTTAATTTAATTTAGTTTAATTTACTAGCTGGGCCCCGCGGTTTCACCGGCAATATCGGGATAAAAAGTATCCTATGTGTTAATCCTGGTTATAAACTATCTGTGTGCCAAATTTCATCCAAATCCGTTCAGTAGTATTGGCGTGAAAGAGTAACAAACATCCATCCATACAAGCTTTCACGTTTATAATATGTATTTGGAGGCTAAGATAATATTAGTAGGATTATTCTAGTTATAAGTATTATAACTGACGTGAATATGGATCCAATAGGCATACCTACTGCTTGTTTTCACAATTACCTACCTTGACATATAATACTAAGCTCTACTGTTTGCCTGTCCACAACATACACTCATAATATATTACCTTTAATTTGAATAGCAAGACAAAGGAAAAAGTCCAATTCTGCATCTACCTAATTACGGCTGAGCTTTGGTTTCAGCGATGTTAATTTATGTAGATATGTAGGTAGTCAAGAACCCACGACTCTTGACTTTTAAATGACAACTTAAAAGCCAGTATAGATACATCTAATGATTTGATCTAGAGGTTAAGGTTCATTCATTTATACCAAGTTTTACACAAAGCTATTGTAGTGAAGGGTGGGTACTTGCACCTTTTCATACGTGTGGATCACTCGATCTTCGAGGTTAAAGGCAGACAGGCGCGACGCGATTCTGGTAGAACAATTTGCATGAAGTTTTCACAGAAATAGACTCGTGTCACACTGTCGCGTCGAGCCTGTCTGTGGGAGCCTTAAGCTGCGCTTGTCGCGAACAGTAGGTGAATGGATAGCCAATTTTCACAATTCAAGAGCATTACGAGCGTGGAGGTTACTAGAACGTCCTTAACTGTGGTCGGTAAACTTTTATTTTGAACTAGCAGCGCCTCGTGGTTTCACCGCGTACCTAAGTTTCGATCCCGTGGGAATATCGGGATAAAAAGTATAATATAATATAGCTGGGCCCCGCGGTTTCACCGGCAATATCGGGATAAAAAGTATCTTATGTGTTAATCCTGGTTATAAACTATCTGTGTGCCAAATTTCATCCAAATCCGTTCAGTAGTATTGGCGTGAAAGAGTAACAAACATCTATCCATCCATCCATACAAACTTTCACGTTTAAAATATTAGTAGGATAGTAGGATTATATTTCCGAGGTTAGGATGAAGTCGCTCTGTGTATCTATGTACTACTTAGCATAATCAGCCTATAATAATCCCACTGTTGGGACTAGGTCACAGGCCTCCTTTTGGCGAGAGGGAGTGGGTCGTAATGATTACGACCACAGAACAGATACGACCCACTCCCTCTCGCCCGCACTGGGCCCGCGTGGTGGATTACGACGCGGGCCCAGTGTGGGTTGGTAGATGTCACATGACTTCGAATTTTTGGTTCGAAGGTATTACCTATCGTCCCCTAGTGAGGGTCCATAGTAACTAGACTAGGCAGATGAACATTAGGCATTGTAGTGACCGCATAAAGTGCAACCTTCTTAATACAATCTAATAAGTACCTAGTCGTGAGGATTTCTCGGTGTAATAGATATGCACGCGGTGGTTGCGGTTATTATTGTAATTACATACAAACATACTGGCGTATTTTACGTAACGCATACGCGGTTTCCAGCCGCGGCAATCGATGTATTGCCCAAATAATTGACATCAATCAATCATTGCTACATTATTTAATTTTTTTTTGGTTCTTGTTTTGGGTTTGGATTAAATTGGGTTAAAAATCTACATGTAATATTTCTCATGGAAAAAATATATCATTCATAACTTTAACTTTAAGTTAATTAATAATTATGTCCATAAGCACTACAGTCGAAATAAAAGTCCTGTAATCATGAAATTATTCTTTTAATTTTCAGGCCTGCGTTTTATCTGTATGCAGTATTGAAAGTGGCTTCAGGAGCGCTCATGTTGAGCATAGACCTGGAGTTCAAGCAGCCGGCACAGAACCTTCTGGAAGATGTCATCACTGTGTTCAGGAACGTCGAAATTGTTGCGCTTTTCATCGCATGCTTCATTATGGGTAAGATTTTATAAACTGTAATAAAGTAGATTGTATGAAATAAACCTGTTATAAAATATAGGACAAGAGGCAACAGACTAAGTAACGCTAAGCCACCGGTATAGTAAGAAAAGAAGAAAAAAAATAAGCCATGTACATTGTACATTATGCAGCAGGACTATGCCTTTCTCCCCTACGGTGTTGTGCAGAAGGAGACAGGCTGGAAAAGTTTTTAACCAGTGCGCAGACTGTAAGCAGCAATTCGGCACATGGTTCTGACCCAACGATGATTCAGCGTAGAAAATTTTCGTCGGTTATAAAAAAAAGCAGCTGTTTCATGGAAAAGTCAACACCTACACATTCAATATGTATGGCAGAGCTAATTTGTTTCTTAATGACCGGCGAAAAATTTCAATGCGGAATCATGTACTGAATTCATGGTTACAGTTTGGGCACTGGTTAAAAATTTATCATGTGTAACCATTAATATTGCATGGTGACAAACGTGATAGATGTGGTAGACGTGGTTATGTAAGGATGTAAATAAAAATGATGTAATAAGAATTCAAATAAAATATTAAATTTTACAATTAGTTTCATTTAATCAGCTTGAATTCTTAAAATTGCGTTTCACGTATTTCAAAAGATTTCAATTAATATTTCCCAATATCGGTGCATGTATTGTGAGAGCTATATTATACTTAGCTCTTGCAACGTTTATAGTTATTATAGGTACTTAACAAGTTAGTGAGGTATAGACTACGGGCAGTCAAGCTCTATTGTTTGGGTATTATCCTTTTCCTATAATACTTATATATTTTTGTGTTTTTCTCAGGAACTGCTTGGGGCTACATCGAGAGCTTCTTATTCTGGCTGCTACAAGACCTGGGTGCGTCGCGTTCCCTCATGGGTATTACTATAACCGTGGGGGGTATCGCAGGTCTGCCACTCCTCGTGCTCTCAGGCCCCATCATCAGGAGGCTGGGGCACGCCAACGTGCTCTTCATTGGATTCATATTCTATGCAATTAGATTACTCGGTAAGTGATAGCATAATGAAACAATGTGCTCGAGCTCTCTAATAAGATTCCACAGAATTCTGTAGGTAAATTGATATTCCTAACGGTAGATTAGGTACGCCTCCATAATATGGATTATAATACCTGTGTATCTGCGTAAATATAGTTTTATTTCAGTATCCAGGTATTCTGCATACAATGCCCTCCAAAAGTTAGTTGACATTTTTCCACTTCAACTGAGATGCCACGTTACGAGTATGATTTGAAATTCTAGTTTCCCAATTTTTTAACTTTACACTATAACGTTTTTATTTACTAGTAGAACTACATAATAATTAACAAAAAAAAAAAAACTGGTTATCTCTTACGATTACCTGATTATATTTTTATTATGTGGCATTACAGATGAAGTGCGTAACTTTTGGGGGGCACTGTAGGTTTTGGAGTTAGCGGTGCTACTTTAGATTAGATCTCTGCTAACTTCTTTTGTTAAAATTAATGTTCTTCTACTTGAAATTTTTATATCCATATATTTATAATTAAAATCAGTTAGTAAGTGATTGAACCCGAGGTTAGCACCACTAGATCAAGCGACTCGTTCAGTGACTTTGTAAGCTGCGGGTCCACTTTCACCGTTTAGATCCCTTTCCCATTTGCTGATTTCCCTTTTGTTTCTACAAACTTTCTTTAATGCAAGGCATTCGGATAGTTGTCTATTACCTATGCATATTTTCATGACTTACTAAGTACAGACCCAAACTAAACTTCGATTCTGTAATTGTAAAAGCTCTGCACTGTTAACACTGAGGTGATTTAGGATATTATCGAAAGCTATGTTTTAGAGCAAACATCAGACAGATCTAACTCATGATTTAATAACAATATTTGATTATTAGGAGACAGCCAAACACAATACAGGGTAAAATTAAAATAGCTAGCGAAACTCAGCAGACTTGATTGGTATTGATACCTAAACATGGTAAAACAAAAACAAAAAAAATTGGGGTCAACGACCGCTTGTTGTTACATAAAATATAAGTTAGAACAGAAACAAAAACAGATTTTTGTACTGATAATTCAAGCACTTCATAAGGTCGTTGATCTCAAAATATATATTTTTTATTAGCCTAGTGTCCCACTGCTGGGCAAAGGCCTCCCCCAAATCCTTCCAGGAGCTCTTTTCCCGCGGCACGTCGAACCAGCGCTTATGTTTTTGTTTTTCACGTTTAGACATCGATTCCCATCACGGCTGCTGAATTTAGCTAGCTAATTTAATTTGACCCTGTATAAGAACGAACCACTACATCAAGAATTTACGACCCAACCGCTTAAAATATCTTAAATATCCATTAACATAACTTCTGTTTTGTTTCTACAGGTTACTCATTGATCTACAACCCATGGCTGTGCTTGGTGTTCGAGGCGCTGGAGTCGGTGACGTCATCGCTGTCGTTCACCGCCGCCGTGACGTATGCTGCGCGCCTGTCCTCTACCACCACTGACACCTCCGTGCAAGGACTTCTCGGAGGAATTTACTATGGAGTTGGTACGTTATAAACCTAGCCTTCTTCAATTGAGTTGAATAGTCTACCTTTAAGCGAAGGAATATCTGCACCAGGGTTTGCCTCTTAAAAAGTCTGGCTGGAATATTATGCAATCTGGTCATGCATATCGTAGGTATTACAAAGGATATAATATAACTACGATAACAATAGCACTTCTGTAAGCTGTGGCTGACCTCCATTTAGCGTTCTTACCGCTAAAAGAAATCATAAACAAATTGACGTTATTCGATGTTCTAATCCAGATTCTATAAAATGATTATCATTTGTTTTACAGGCAAAGGTGCTGGGAGTCTTATCGGCGGCTACCTGATGAAGTTCTTCGGTACCAGACCAACTTACCAGATATTCTCCGGCGCGACATTCATCACAGGCTGCATTTATTATTTATTCAATACATTTTATTTACGGAAGAGGGCAGTGGTCTACGAAGACGACTTCTGTAAGAAGAAGCAAACGCCTGCGGATGTTGAGGGCAATGAAACTAATAAGGACTGTGATAAAACTGTCCCTGCGATAGATGTCGCTAGTAAAACTGAAGCTAAACTAGACAACACCGTCGTGGACAAAGTCAAAGAACCGGATTCGAACCGCACGAAGTTAGTGCCCGACAATGCAGATGGCAGTAGTGACTCTGGTGTTGATAACCCGGCTTACAATGAGACCGACGCGGCTGAAGCCAAGAAAGAAGAAAACAAAGTGCCCACTGTGTGAACGCGTTACATACAAATTAGTTAAGTTTAAACGTAATGTAGATATAATATACATATTCAGAAGTCGCATTGCGACTAATCTAGACAATAATAACTATAATAATAATTGTAAGCCGAATTTAGTAGTTACATATACTTATACGTTTGACTTGCTCTGAAACCAATATTTTTTTTTTTAATGAGAAAATCGATAATATTTTGGATAGATGATTCCTCTGACCTGAACGATTTTAGGGTCTAGAATAGATGGAGTAAAAAACAACACAAACAGATCTTCACTTTAGTACCTAATTTATAACTGAATAGGCTTGTCAATTTAAATTATTTTTAACTTCGTTGTTTTATCCATGTCATACTTCCTGTCAAGTAGCAGTCGCACAATTTAATTGTGTTCCTATTTTTTAAGTACCAGAGCAGTGAGTAATTGATGAATAAATTATAATAAATGAATAATATTTATTAATAAATATTGTTATTGTAATAGATTTTTTTTATTCCCACCAATTCAAGATCATCATATCTATACTATGTATAAATGATATATCTGATATAAAAATAAACTTGTTGTCAGAAGAAGACATAAAAATCGAAATATGAAGGTATTTAAAAAATACTTAGTAATACTAATTGGTTCTTAATATTGAAAACAAGAATGAGAATCATTGAAAAATTTAGCCTCGATGCAGGAACATAATAGAAAACTTTGAAACCAACTTTAACCAGAAGGGTAATTGCGTAACACATTAACAGTAGGAATGGCTTTCGTTTTTACAGTTTAACCACATTCACTGCATTATTTACGTCGTTGAGCAGACAATTTTTTCGAACATAGCTACTCGTATGAAGCAATGGATTGGTTCAGATTATGATTGATAGTGTGTTACGCAATTAGAGTGCAGGAATCTTTTGGTGCGTCTGCGCATGCAGAGTGTAACAACACTAACCAAACAAACAACAACATTAACCAAACATGGTTAAGCATCAACAGTCGGTGGCAAACCGGAGTACTTTCGGACTAAAGTAGAATTCAATGTCGGGTAATAATGCGGTAATGCCACATTTTCATATTAATGTAATTAATTCACATTCCTAATATAATTTAGGTATCGAGTTGTCGAATAAAAACAAACATAATTTGTTTTAATTGATGTGTTTCACCGTTGATTTTAAATATTCCCGATATAACTATTACGTAGATGACAATGAAAGATTTGATTTGAAAATTAACAATTAGGATAATTCTACCGTTTGGCAATAGGGAAAACAGCAAAAAGTGAACGATAAAGTTTGATGGCTACTTTTTTTTGTTTGCTAACGTAATGAGCAGGATACCTGATAATAAACGCGAAGAACTACTAGAACAATAGAGCTATCTATATTATCTTATTAGATGATCGAATGGAATGTAAGCAACTTTCCACTTAAGGTGCTCTAAATACTTTGTACTAATATGTGACACTGTCTACAAAGACTTGCTCGGGAACCATATTGATTATCATGCTAGTGTAAATTGTAACTTGGGCTTGGGTCATCTGAATCGTGCCTCTAGCGTTCTACATATTAGAGTACCGCTAAAAATTATCGCAGTTTTACACCCAACGCGTCTGTCCACAGCATGTGTACTTGAAAATATTTAGCCATGGCCATCATTTTCTAGTCAGTTGTCGTGTAGAGCACCCGCGTAACTCGGTATTAACAAATGTGCCTCACACACGTCTAAAATGAATCGAATAGTACTGCTCGCTGTTTTGTTAAATTGTTTTCATATTCATCATGTTTATACCACCAACCTGCCTGGACCTTTAGTGTACGTTGTCACACCATCTCCGCGACCGCCGCAAACCGATACGGGGAGATCAGCGCCGTTCTACTACCACAAGTGGATGAGCAGGATGGACACGCCACAGAACGCAACACTTACCACCACGACAACAGTGAGGACCAAAACGCCTGATTTGATATTCGCGGAATTTGAATCGAGCAACGACAATATGAAATCAATTCGAAAACTTTTGGAAAAAGAGAGAACCCGATCGACTACGACGTCAACTACGACTTCTACATCCAGGCCTATTTATGTTCCTGACGAAGAAACGAATGATGAATCAAATTATGGTTTATCAGCGCCGTCGACGGACCAGCCACTAAACGCTGATATGACTGATTATTTTGCTTTATATAATAATTTGTATAACTCTGGCCCAGTGTATGTGCCTTCAGCTCCATCCTCTAATGCGCCGTCACCTCCAACAACCACCACAACAACAACAACGACGACGCAAGCGCCCATGGACAATGTACAAAATATTTGGCATATCATAGACAATGAGAAACATGATCAATTTTCTGGTACATGGAAAGAAGAGCCTATAAGTTCCGATCAAATGTCTAAAGATGTTCTAAACAAAGATAATTCACAAAGTGACGATGTTCAACCAAATGAAGACAAGACTAAAGAAGATGCGGGAATTGATGACAACTTTGCTTTACCAGGGTGAGTGTTCAATTGTTAGTAATTAGTCGCTCAGCAAGAAGTTGAAACTGGTGTTACTACTCAGACTTAAATATTGCAGTGTTATAGAGTATTTTTTAAATAAGGTTTTATTATTGTTTACAGATTTGGCACTAATCCCGGTAATGGAGCTGAAAACGAATCCCGAGCAATACGCACAGAACCTAATATCCGCTTTCCATACATTGACCTAAAACCGTTCCAAATGAAAAATATGAAGAAATCTCAATTCAATTCCTTCTCTAACGGTAAAAAAGGCAACAATATGTTTAACTTGGACAGCTTTACTGAGATCAAAAATCCTGTTAGAGGCGAAGTTCAAGATCCTGCAGTTCCCATGCGGCAACCTATAGATCGCTACAATCCTGCGCAGCCATACTTACCTCAACCACCAACCTATGGTGAAAAATCAAAATTGTCTGCCTCCAATGGTCCTCCCCCACTACCTTCACCACCCTCTGGTCCCCCTCCTCGTCCCTTGAATACAGTCGCCAGCCTAGTACCTCCCCCACCCCCGCCTAAACTTACAGCGGACGATTTTCCAACACCAACCTCCTATGAGTCCTTTCCACCGTACGCACCTGCTCCAGCACCACGGCCTATTTCTTCGTACCAACCACCTATCGACTTGGGACCAGACTCACTTCCTAGTGAGGGCGATGAGGATGGACCCCCATCTGACATAGGCTACAGATACAAGCCTCCTTCTGCCCCTGCTCCACCATCACAACCTTTTGTCCCCACGATTTCTCCGCCCAGTAAGCCATTTATGGGTTATTCCTATAACAAGCCACCGATGACTAAGGATGACGATGATAGCCCACCTATGATGGATATGGGTAGCAAACCTGACTTCCAAGGTTACCAATACAGTAAACCAGCTCCACCTCCTTTGCCACCGCAGGACCACGCACCTAGCTACGGTCATCATGGCGGTCCACCACCTTCGTACCAGCCTGAATCTGACTATCCTGAGCTCATCTTTAATAACCAACACGGTAACATGGGCGATGGGAAAGGTGGAGACGCTATGAAAGGGAATGACATGGGAATGGTGCCACCGCCTCCCCCATCTGACGACATGAAGCCAGACGCTCATGGAGCTCCAATGGACGATCAGGGATTTCCTAATGATTTTCCCGGAGATTTCAAGTACCACCACGACTTTGATGAGCACGACCACGACCACTATCATTATCACCACACAACGACCACTACAACAACTACAGAGATGCCTCGTGTCAACAGATACAGTTATTATTATCTAGGAAAGAAGCTTTACTATTTGCCTCTGTACTTTAGTGTATATTTCATTGTTTACGTAGGAGCTCTCATCATCAAAGCCGTACTTCGTCATAAGATTACGTATCCCAACAGCTGGAGACCAAACGACAAAACAGCCGGTTTCTTCTCAAAGAGGTCCATCGAATCGCATCTTACGAACGAGAATCTTCACGAGATCACTGGGAGGGTAACGCGAGCTATCGCTACAGCAGCAGAAAAATATGTTGGTGCAAAGAGCAAACAACAATAAGAAACTTCAAGATCTAATTGTTGATACTTCAAGAGGACTGATTTAGATGAATCTTCTATCCGTAGCCATGAAAATACGTGTGTAAATTCTATCCAATACGTCAATAGTTTAAGTTCGTTGTGAACTGGACACGTTTAATCGTTACCGAATGTTCTTTCTTGTTTGAACGTAGTTCATTGTCACAACACTAATGTTATTAATTTAAGTTGAAAATATAAAAAATACTATAAATAATTGCATTTGATTGAATCCCTGTTATAAATAACAATAGCAAAAATAACTTATCGTTTTCATAGTGAAAAATTCAAATACGCCACACGATTTTTTGCCATTCTTACGGTGTCAATTTTTTGCTTGTTCCTTTTCTTATTCTTATTGCATACATAAGGAGGTTCGTTTTCGAGAGATTTACGACTGATCTAGTAAGGAACGTGACGTTACGAAAATAAAGATGAAATCCCTTCCCGAATGTTCAATAAAGTCAATAAAGTGGTACTGAAGTGAACATAAGAAAGTAGGTATTTGTAGGTATGACACTTTCCGAGCTACGAGTTCTTCATTCATAAAACTATTACGATTTATGTTCAATAGATCAAATATTTACAAGAATAAGATGGATTAAGGATCTACGACACGGTTGGCGTAGTGGCTGAGCGATCGATTGCTGCGCTGCGTGTCGCGGGTTCGATTCCCGCAAGGAACAAATATTTGTATTGCCTACAGGTAGTTGTTCCGGGTCTGGCTGTTTGTGTATGTGAGTTTAAATGTTTGTAAACGCATCCACGATACAGGAGTAACTCATAGCTGGGGCAACGTTAAAAAAAAATATATATATACCTATATTGTATATATTTTGAAGATAGTAGATCTTTTCTTCGAATTTGAGACGTCATGATCGAATCTTAATTTACACAATGGAGTACCTATATACTCTTTAAAGCTAGTAGGTACAATAAAGTTATTTTAGATGACTAATAAATATCATAACTTTAATTAATAATAATAATAATAATAATAATTTTTTTATATTTTTAAATGTTTTTTTTTTTATACTAATATTTAAAAATGTAACAAAATAAGAAAACTAAATAAATAAACGAAATAATAATATTTATTTGCTTAAAACACGGTATAAAAAGGTGTTACAATACAAAATTAGATCATTCATGTTTTGCTTATAATTAAAGCATGCAAAATTGTGCTGTCAACGTTAGTGTTCTAAAAACTCCTTAATACTATAAAAATTATTTTCATTCAACCAGTTATACAATTTAATTTTAAATAGTCTACAATTCAATACTTTTAATGTCTTTGGTAAATTATTAAATATACGTACACACATAGCTACACAATTTTTATTATATTTAGCATACCTAGGCAGCTCGTCTAAAACAAGTGTGTATTGGTCACGCCGACTTCGTGAACATACCTGTTCTGCTGTTTTAAACAATTCCTTGTGTTTCTTTACAAACATACACACCTCATATATATATAATGACGGTAACGGTAGCAAACCAAGCTTTTTAAATATTGGTTTACATGATTCATCGGACGGAATCCCGTATAAGGCCCGTATACATTTTTTCTGGGCGATAAATGCTCTATTGTGGTCGGTACTATTTCCCCATTTTATTAGTCCATACCGCAACGAGGACTCAACATATGCTCGATATGATATTACGGCCGTTTTTATATTTGTTACCTTTTTTATTTGTCTAAGGGCATATACAAATTTATTTGTTTTATTGCATACATGCTCAACCTGCGCCTTCCAGTCTAAATGTTCGTCTATTACTACACCTAAAAACTTAGTTTGTGTCACATGCGTGATTTTTGCTATGTCCATCTTAAAATTAAAATTATTATTATAATATTTGTTAAATTGTAAGTATACAGATTTGTCAAGATTAATAGATAGATTATTATTATTTAGCCAATTAATTAGAATGTCAATTATATTATTTATGTCAGTTTCATGGTCGGTAATTGAATTATATTTTTTGTCAGCAGTTACAATTATGGAAATGTCATCCGCAAAAAGAAAGCATTTGTGATTAGTCATATCAACTATATCATTTATGTAAAGTAGAAATAAGATGGGGCCCAATATGCTACCTTGAGGCACACCACGTTTTACATATTGATATTCAGACGTATGCATTATCATGTCCCTATTTGCGTCCAGTTTGGTAACAGCGACACACTGCTGTCTGTCAGTTAGGTACGACGATATCCATTGATGTGGCAGTCCTCTGACTCCGAGAGCTTCTAATTTTTGTAATAAGTTGGCGTGTGTAACTAGATCGAACGCCTTCGATAGGTCAAAGAATAGTCCTGTTACCAACCGGTTGTTGTTTAAATTGTTCAGTATTGTTTTTAAAAGTGAGAATATGGCTAACGTTGTTGATTTACCTTTTTGAAATCCAAATTGCTGTTTTTTTATAATGTTAAATTTCTCGCAGTAATTTATTAATCTGAGATGCATACATTTCTCGTATATTTTTGAAATTATGGGTATTAATGTTATAGGGCGATAATTGTTCATGTCACGTTTATCACCCTTTTTGAGCAATGGTTTAATAATGGATACTTTTAACCTAATGGATATTTTACTATGACATCTATACTTATAATAAATCTGTAGAAGTGAAAATTCTGTACATTGAACATATCAAAAAAATAAATGAGGGGGTGTTACTAGACCGACACCGAACCCAAAAATGTGATTAAAAAATTTTTTGTCTGTCTGTCTGTCTGGCTGTTTGTTCAGGCATCACGCAAAAACTACCGGTTCGATTACGATGAAACTTGGTATAATTATTCTTTAATATCCTGGGCACCACACTGGGTACTTTTTATCCCGGAAAAGTATATACAATAAAAAACAAACTTAATTTTGCGGTTCGATCCCTAGACCCATTACTGTGTCAACCGCAAATAATAAGTTTGTCATAGGTTACGTTACCCGCAGTGGAGTTCATTTTTATTCCTTTTAGTTTTTAGAGTTATTTAGGTTTATTTTCATATAAGTCGTAGGTATAGATTTTAATTTTAAAGTATAGGTAGCATATTTGATAGTGTACGTAGTGACCGTAGGTTATTTTATAATACTGTTAGGTAGGATTAGTCATTCGTATAGATATTAGTTTTTAGGGATTTTGCTTATTTATTGAGTTTAGATTAGTTATCATCAGAAATAGGTTTATTTAGGTAGGTATTTAATTTTCTGTTATTAAGTTTTTTTTTTTTTTTAATTAGGTAAGTAGGTACTTAGGTAAAGATATCATATAGGTACCCTCTTAATCACCACTAATGAGACACAATTGGTTTTCTATTGTTATTAGCCACAAAGGGCCCGCGAGATAGATGGCATTCTGGGGAAGCACATACATTTTATCCTGTTAGCACGTTCCCGTGTGATAATTTCCGACATCCACGCGGGCGAAGCCGCGGGCAGAAGCTAGTTAAAAATAATTAAGTTAATATGAACACAAATATCATTATATTCTAAATCCTGTTGGACCATAAAGCCATTATTTACTTTACGTATCAACCAAAGGGCATCACTACTACTAGGGTATTACTCAGTAACTGGGTTGTGGAGGTCAGATAGGCCGTCGCTTCATGTAAAATACTGGTATTCAGCCGCATCCGGTTAGACTGGAAGCTGACCCCAACATAGTAGGGAAAAGGCTAGGAAGATGATGAATTTGTATTCATTAATATCTAGGCTCAATGGGGATATGCTACATAGGAAATTAAAACTTTAGTGGCAAAGTAGGGGACTGAAAAGTTTGGTTAAAAAATTCGGCACAGTTACCTACGCTTGTGCTATCAGTGTGCTAGTCAAAGAGAAATTCGCATCAATGAAAAAATAAACAGAAAAAAATAAATTAAATAAATATATAGATGTTGCTTATAAATGCAATAACTGCTAGGACAAAATGCAGCAAATCTCTTTGTTGTTTGTGAAAGTGACATTTTGCGGTGTAGCGTATGTGTGCTAATTTGGCTAAAATTGGACTTCCGCGAACCTCTTTTGTTTTTAAATGTGCGAAAACAGTTCACTTGTGGGACAAAATACAAGTACATTTGTAGATACATAGTGTAGCGAAATAAAAGGGAATCTTCGCTTGTACACGTTTTAATTTTGTAAAATAAATAATACAGTAAACAAAACTTAATAAAGGACACAGCACGGTTGTTATTAGTTTAAATGATTTAGTTGTAACGCCGACGCGACGTCCTTGGTGTTAGAGCCCTATAATAAATTACACGTACCTATATACCTGTTACGCGTCGGTCACGAAACGTTTGCAAACGATCCTATAACTCCCGTAACAAAATAGATACTTGGTCGTCCTAAATGGGTAACTTTGCACCAAGTCAATCGGTTATCAGGCAGCGAGGTAATAATTTATACCACTGTTTTATTTAAATTGAGACAATAGTAACTACTGGAAATAAAAACAAAGCTACAAATTATACGCAAATCCGGTCCTAGGGTCCACGCTGGCAGTCGGATATAAGATGAGTGTAAAAATCTCAGTTATGAAAGGCAGATTCAATACTATATCCAGGATGAAATTGAAAACTTGAGCCAAATTTAAATAGGAGGTGCCGTAACTGTTACATAATAATTTTAAATAGTCATTTAACAAATCGAAATTCTTGAAAAAAATCGTGTAATTAACGTCTTAGATAGTGCAAACTAAGTTATTGCCTTCAAGTAGACACGAATTATTGTCGATCCAGTCAAAAAACTTTTATATCAAATATCAAATAAGAAAATTAAAGTGCGCCCGATAAGCAGGCAGTTAAAGTAACGCTTTTCAAAGCTTACTGTCAGTCTTTTTACACGTGCAGCCTGTGGGTCAATTTCACTCAGAGGGCATACAGCGACCTACGCGTTCAATATAATAATGCACTGAGAGTGCTGCTGCGGCTGCCGTGGCGATGTAGTGCGTCAGGGATGTTTGCAGATAATAATATTGATGGTTTTGCCGTTATTATTAGGAACAGATGTGCATCCCTGATGTCTCGTGTTCGCGGCGGCACCAACAGTATTCTCGGTGTATTCGTAGATCGGTGGGAATCCCCGATGTTGCGCAGGTGGATGCGGCTCCATGCCGAAATTTAATTGTATATTTTTATGTGCCTGTAATCTACTAACACTAGATTTTAAGTTAAAATTGTTACTAACCCTATGGACTCCGGTCTGAAAATAAAAATATTCTATTCTATTCTATTCTAAGCAATCTATTAATATAATAATAAGTATAATTTATTTCCCAAAAATACAGATAATTGTATTTAAGTTTACAATTCTTGAATATGAGGTAGAGAACATTTACATAAAATATTTGGTTGCTGCAGAAATCTGTACACAATAGAATTAAACTCTGTCTCTTAAACTAGGGTAACCTGTATCATAAGAGACAGTGTTTCGCATTGAGGTTCCGATTGATGTATGTATGTATGAGTGGACTGTGTCGATTTAACTTCAGAAGGGAAAATGTTATAGTTCACTTTAGTTTTTTAAATTATGTATGAGTATATAGGTAAGAGTGCGAGGGTGAGGTTGAATGAATGCGATTATAGGTGTGTAGGTGTTTGAGTATGAGTGTGGATAAGTAGGGGATGGGGTGTTGGTGTGTAAGAGGGTGTATGGATGCGAGGATAGAGATATTCGCGCAAGCAAGGAAATGAGTGGGTGCTTATTAGGAGGTGTAGGTAATTAAAGTCTCCGTTGCGGCATAGTCCTGTTTAAGTAGCCATTCTGTCACTTTTAATTTTAGGTTGTCCTTATTGAGGTCTAAGATATTAGTTTTATATTATGAATCTTTTTGTAAGCGTAAGTAAAGCGAGTGTAAGCGCTAATTACATAAAACTGATGTCTTGCGAACGTGGTCCTGTGTTAGGTGCCTGAGAGGAGGTTTGTGCGTTTTTTTTGGGTTAGGCGGGGGATGGCTGTAGTGTTTCCTAAAAACAGATTGAAGCACAAAGAGCTGACGGACTGTAAGGACCCTACATTCTGCGTACAGTTGAGTTGTAGGGTATTTGTGGGGCTTCCTTGTCATTACTCTTAGAACGGCTCTTTGTGCTTTCTCTGCCCTCAGGAGGCAACCTTTCGTTGCAGCACCCCATACAGAGATGCAGTATCCTATGACCGATTGGCTTGGTGCATAATACACCATTTTCAATATATCGGCATTAGCAGAGTTGCAGAGGGATTTAAATATATGTATGAGGAGCGTCAAGTTGTTTTTTCCATGTAAGTCGCGTAAGCGTAAAGTACTTTGGAGTCCACATAGATGACGCTATGTGGACTCCAAAGTACTTTACGCTGTCGCATCTGGTTAGTGCTGGACAACGGCATGGTGCTGATAGCATGAATGGGCGGTAATTGAAAAACCGTGTCACGGTGTGCGGTCCTTCGCCTAGTTGCAAATGGGATGTAGCAAGATTTGTTTGTGTTTAAGGTAAGAAGGTTAAAATTGAGCCATCTCATTATTTCCACCGCTGCCGAAACGTGTATATAAATTGGCAACTTGATAAGATCTCGGATAGAAAAGTGAAATGGCTATGTGTTAACATTACGATTTACTTCAGCTACTTGGCAGTTTCCTGATACCCTATTTGGGCTTTTTCATTAAGTTTATAAAATAGATCCCAGAAAGCCATCCTGGATTTGTAATTTGTCTTTACGACTTGGAGTTCTGAATCGATGCGCAGGTAGTTCAGCGCACCTTTAGTAACAGCAGGCCACTACGGGCAGCAGGTCACTAGTCAGAAACCACTGCGTTGGTTGTGTTTTTTTTTCTTCCAATAGATCTTTAATTTGCAGTGGCTGTTGGTATTGGAATGTAGTTATTCCTTTATTATCATATTATCAATATTTAGACCAATATTAAGGTATCGTCTTTTTTGCGCTCTGTATACCATACATACCCGAATAATACAAAGTGAGTCCATAGCGTGGTTCGATGATAAGTTGATCTTTAGGCGGGTTTCCCATATTGGAGATATCAAACAAATATCCTATTTTATCTTCATGAGCCGCTCTTAGAGCTGTAACAGTCTGTCTGTTTATTGGTAATTTATAGTCGCCATCATAAGCAAACAAGTAGTAATACATATTCCTATATTCCTGGCTCTATGATCAAGGTAGTTTTGAACAGTTCGCACTGCAGGATAATTAGAAAATAAATCAGAATGGAATCATAATTCCTTGTTTCACTTGTTCACTTAATTTCTCGTATCCTATACTAGCTTCTGCCCGCGGCTTCGCCCGCGTGGATGTCGGAAATTATCCCACGGGAACGTGCTAACAGAATAAAATGTATGTGCTTTCCCAGGATGCCATCTATCTCTATGCCAAATCAGAAGTTCAGTGGTTTAGGCGTGAAAATGTAACATACAGTTTCAAGTTCAAATCCTCCCCTTAAAAACTTAATTACCCCTTTTTGTCCCGTCAGTGGTAAACTCAAACTCAAATCATTTAATTCAACTAAACCAATTACAGGTACTTTTGAATTGTCAAAGGGTCGGTCAGTCAGAAAGATGAAGCTAGTTGTAAATTTTCGACAACTTTACATAGGTACTTATTATTAATTATTTTCTGTCAAAAGTATCAATACTGAGTTTCGAGTTAATCGGACCGCGCATTCAAATTATTCCACATAAACTTCAACCCCCCTACATCCCTCTGTGAGGGCTAGTTTTGAAAAACCTATAATGATAAACTTTATTATATTACTTACTTAGGCGAGTATTCTTGAAAAGTTTCAAGCTTATTAACCTAATGAAGAAGATTTTTCATATAAACTGTATCCCCGCTTTTCACCCCCACAGGGGTGGAATTAAAAAAAAATCGTTTGGGATGTATTTATAACTTGACTCAAAGATTATCTATACTAATTTTCGAGTTAATCAAGCCATGCAGTAAAATCCTCCCCTGAAAAATTGACTACCCCATTCCAGCCCGTCAGGGGTAGATTTTCAAAAAACCTTGATGCACATTATTCTTTACTTTCAATATTAGATATAAATACTGAGTTTCGAGTAAATCGGACTGCGCGCTAAAATTCTTCCATACAAACTTTGAAACCCCCCAATCCCTTATTAGGGGTTAGTTTAGAAGACAAAAAACTGAGTCTTCATAATTTATTTTGGTAAGTATTCGTGCCAAGTTTCAAGTTTATTAACTCAAGGAATAAGATTTTTCATACAAACGAATTCCCCCCTTTTCACCCTCTTAGGGGTGGAATTTCGAAAAATCCTTTCTTAGTGGATGCCTACTCTTCACGAAGAACACACGCTCCAAATTTCATGTCTCTAGGACCAGCGGTTTAGGCTGTGCGTTGATCTATCAGTCAGTCAATCAGTCAGTCAGTCAGTCAGTCAGTCAGTCAGTCAGTCAGGACTTTGAATTTTATATATATAGATAAAAATACCTCAATAGTTGGTCCGTCAGGTTAAGCTACGCTTGCCGCGGTTGGTCTGTGGATGGGTGACCATCTTTACATACCGAGACCCCTCCGTGCCTCGGAAAGCACGTTAAGCCGTTGGTCCCGACTGTCATTCGTGGATCTTTGACAGTCGTTACGGGTAGTCAGAAGCCCGAAAGTCTGACAACCAGTCTTACCAAGGGGTATCGTATTACCCAGTAACTGGGTTGTGGAGGTCAGATAGGCAGTCGCTCCATGTAAAATACTGGTATTCAGCTGCATCCGGTTAGACTGGAAGCCGACCCCAACATAGTTGGGAAAAAGGCTAGGCAGATGATGAGTTGGTCCGTTAGAACAAGTTCTTCATCATCAAGGTTTTACTATTGGACTATAAAGACGAAATAAAACAAGTTTAGAGACGCACATACGCTTTTCGACATCGTTGAAACTTGTTTTACACGAAGTTCTAATCCGAATTCCGACAACGATGCTATTAATAAATTAGTATCGGCCGCATTCGGAAATGCTAAGCCTTAGCATTTCCGAATGCGGCCGATACTTCTTCTGTGTCTACTGTAGCAAAACCGAGGTGTTGGGATAACTTGAGAGGTGCTGATTTATCAGGTTTCAATATCGTCCAAGGAAATAGTGCATTGCCGGTTTGCATTATCTAATAGTTTTTCTTGACTATAAATTAAATGAAAGCTATAGCAGACAGTGGCGTGCACACAGTTTTATGACAGGGTAGGCAGAAAATTGTACTCACCAAAAATACTACACGTTGGTTTTGGTTCGTCGTCTTGTCGATTGATGATGTAGGTAATTGCCAAATGCCAACTCAAATATCCATAGATTGACCTGATTTTATAGATATATCAATTTACGGATATTCGAAGTGGCCTTTCAGCGCGTTTGTTTGATGTTTTGTAGGATGTTTGTGTGATTTGCAAAATTTAAATAAAATCATTGAAAAGATGGTGGTGTGAGTATACTAAGTATATAGGATTGTTTTATTTGTATATTAAATCTACACGCCTATCTTTCTGTAAGAATATCTGCAATATTAATGTTAATACTACTTATGAGCCTATTTTATTGTTATTTGTAAACATTTTATATTGTAGCTGTTTATTGTCCCATAATAAATAAAAATTAAAAATATGGAATCGTAAAAGTTGGGAAGGCGTTTTATTTCCGTAAGAAGTTCCGTTTTTTCTATTGAAATCGTGGAAAGATCTGTAAGTCGTTGCTGGCCTTGTGTATTTCTTAAGTAGGTGTGTATACGTTTTAGCGACGAGAATGACCTTTCGGTTGAAGCACTGCTCGCGGGAACTGTAACAATTAATTTTGCCAAACGCAGTACTTCGGGAAAAACTGTATTTATGTTATTTTCGTAAAAATGTTCTATAATTTTGTAAATACTAAGGTTTTTGAATTCGGCAGATTTATAAACACATTTGAGCTCATTGATAAGGCGGTCTAAGTTAAAGTCGTATAATTTATAAACATTTACGAATTGCGATACTAATTCAACCGGAAAATTATCATATTTATTGAAATTTTCGCATGAAAGTAGTCCAAAAAATTTTAACTCTTTCAGATTTTTATATCGGTCGCGACATTCGATGGATATATTGTCTATAATTTCAATAAAAATCCGCTTTTCGCGTCCACAACATTACGTTTTTGTTTTGGCGGCCCTGTGATTATTTTTACGCCTTCAAAAATTAATTCAAACCTAGATCTGAATGATTCCAAAAACGATTCAGTCCCTAATTTTTTTAATGCAATAAGTCACATCTGATGTCTTTTTTTGCATAATTAAGTGAAGGGAAGATTTCAGATTGTTCATGTTTTCTCGCGGCGGTAGGAAAATTATGAATATCAGCGTAAGTACTTAACCGATGTCGTTCCAGACGGTTTTATTATTTGAAAATACTAGACAAACGAAACAAAATAACCGATTACTGTGTATGCAACCTGTCAGCCAATGATATGAATCATATTGTTTTGTATTGAATTTACGATTGACTTTACCTTTAGTTTGTAATAATTGCAAATCCGGTGTAGGACGACATAACTCGATAACTTGTTTTTTTTTCACTAAAAGATAGTTTTGAAAACGCGTCATATTTTATTTTATCAATACACACACCATCTGAACAACTTTCACAGACAATATTATCCATTTTTCACTCTAATCACAATGTTAAAATCCTAAATATCTGATAGCGTAAGTCACAAACACAACACACATCAAACAATAATGGCTACTATTGACTATTGAAATTACGTAGTAAAAAGGAAAATTAATACGACAAAAAAATGATGGCCATCTAAATATATAAAATTCAATGAAACAATATTACTTCTTAAAATATTCGCATTGCATAGCAAACTTTCGTCGGATATGTTCGGTTAGGATCGTAATTTTTCGTGTTAGCTTTAAAGAACAACTCGAACAAGACACTGGCTTTTCATGCAGTTGTGTGCGTGATTTTTGTCATTGTGTGTCAGCAAAGCCCACGTAGCTATAGGAACGCACACACATAAAAATACGCATGACCACGAGTTTCCACGGAGCACACATACAAAATATTCAGAGACGAATAGTTTGTGTCTTTGCCGTGGCATAGGCGAGGTGGCGCTAGTGCAGTAAACTGTATCGATCTTAATGATAACACCGGCAGTCGATAGGTGGAGCTGATTTATGATTTAAGATTTTTATGTTGTTTTGTTTATTGATAAAATAATATTAGATCTATTATCAGAACTAGGGTAGGCAGTGTCTTTCTGTCTTTATGAACCGCACGCCACTGATAGCAGAAAAAGAAGTTGATTCGTTGTACATTATTGGGCCAAATACATGTAGAATGTTGATATGAATGGTGATATCTTGAATTTTCCGTTCACTGCGATATTTTTCGAGGAGGAGAGGCGTTTTCAGCTATAAACTCTTATTGTAGAGTGAGTTGGAGATACGTAAGTTATCATGACATAGCTATCTTCAAACCTATAACAGATAACGAGTGTTACAGATACAATGGAAGTGAAATAAAAGAGTACATAGTAAAGTGAGAATGTGCAATTTGCCAAATGTAGTGTATTTGGTTGGTGTCTGTATTTGGCTGTTAATTCGTTTAAAACATGCGCCTAAGTTTTAGTTCGGCTGTATCTTATACAAAGTGACCTTATTTTACAAAATATAGGTTGCTATGGCAATAGATTAATTTTAGATTTTAAAAATTACGTAAGTATTAACAGAAAAAAGGCGTGTTAGATCCAGGCTCTGTGCAGCCTGTGCGGGCAACGGCGATGGTGACGGATGCTCAACATCTTATTCTTGGCTTAGGGTGGTAATACGGTGAATTATTCTCTCATGCAGAAACAATGGTGTTATATCACGTACATCAATACTCACCTACAAAATGTTGTCTTCAATAGCTTATAAAAGGAGAGTAGTAATAAAAAATATTTTTTTATTTGTTGTATGTAATCACTAATCAGTAATGAAATGACACATCAGTCATATTTTGTATTATTTGTTGCGAAATCAATACCTTTAAATAAAAACGATCTCAAATCTAATCTCAAAATAAATAATATTTGACACACCAGAGATGGAAAGATAGAAAGATATTTTATAAAATGTGGATCAGATAGTGAGATAGATCGGATAGTGAGAATTCATAACTGGTAGCTTATAGCCATTATTACGAAAAAAATTGTCTTATTGAAGTGAAAACTTCTTTAGCGGCGTTGTGCACTTTTTTTGTGATGGGTAAAAAATGTTAAACTCGCGTCAGGACACGTGACCTGATCGAAAATTCGTAAGACGGAGGGAGAGTAGACCGCATTCCAAAATATCAAATATGCACAACGTTAATATTCAAGTTTTTACTTAGAAGTTTTGTCGTATAGCATTTCGGCATTTTCATTGAGTTTATAAAATAGATCCCAGAAAGCCATCCTGGATTTGAAATTTCTCTTCTCAACTTGGAGTTCTGAGTCGATACGCAGGTAGTTCAGCGCTCCCTTGGTAACAGCAGGCCACTGTACGGGCAGCAGGTCACTTGTCTGCGGAGTTGGGTTTCTGGAACAGTAAATAGAACATGAGCTGAGTTACCAGTCAAGAAAATATTAGGTCAGGGAAGTATTGCCAAGTGAGGTTTTATGAATCGAGGCACTTGTCAACTGAATTATGTGTTTAATAATATTCATGGTGATGATAAATAAGTAAATTAACAATAACTTTAGTATACTTTGTACATACCCGAATTTGACAAAGTTAGCCCATAGCGTGGTCACGCGGTCGATGATAAGTTGATCTTCAGGCGTGGGGTTTTCCATATAAGAGATATCGAAGAAATATCCAATTTCATCTGCATGTGACGCGCCTGGTGCTGTCACATTCAGTCTGTGTTTGGAAAAGTTTCGATCGCCATCATAGGTAAACAAGTAGTGATATATATTTCTAGCTCCAATATCCAGATATTTTTGGATAGTTCGCGTAGCAGGATAATTAAAGAAGAAATCGGAACTAAATCTTATCATTCCTTCTTTCACATCTCCACTTATTTTCTCATCCCCAATATAGAAATGTCTCACCACTTCTTCCATTTCAACAAGGTTATCGAGGTTCAAGTATTTGGCTAAGTTGTCATAAAACGAGTTTTGGTTCGCAAATTCTGCGGATGACATTGTTTCATACGTTACGAGGGCTTCGTCACTGTTGTATCCTACAATCATGGGCACGTTTCCAAGATTCGGCTTTATGTTGAGCGGATGGTCGTAAATGAACCTTTCAAAATCGGTAAAATCTTTTTCCACACATGGCAGAAACTCTAATCCAAGTTCTGAAGTCGATGCAATGATTAAATTAGTGTCGACAGTGGTTAGAAACGTTAAGGCTTCTTCTATATCAGTGGTAGGAAAACCAAGGTGTTCGGACAACTTTAGAGGTGCTGATGTATCAGGTTCTATTAACGCCCAGGGACCTAGTGCATTACCGCTTTGCGTTATTACTTTATCAAATAGTTTTTCTTGGCTGTATAATAATTGAAACTCTACCGATGCCCCGCCAGCGCTCTCACCAAAAATCGTTATTTTATCAGAATCACCGCCAAACGCTTCTATGTTGTCTTTAATCCATTTGAGGGCTAACTGTTGATCTTTTAGACCTTGATTTCCAGGTACATTAGGAGTGTCGAGACACATAAATCCATAAGGACCTAATCGGTAATTTAAGGTTACTAAAATGATATCTTGTTTAACTAAATAACGCGGTCCATATAGGAATCTGCCTGAAAATCCAAATGAAAATCCTCCACCATAAATCCACACCAAGACCGGCAGTCTGTTTTTAGAATTAGCCGAGTTTGGCACATAAATGTTTAAATGAAGACAGTCCAATGTTCCTACTGCAGTTTCATTAAATTCTTCAACTTGTGGACATATTGCTGAATCATCGTAAGCTTCAAAAACTTCATCAAAGCTGGGATGGGGTATAGAATGCTAAAAAAAAGGTAAGGTTTTTAAACAAGCTCAGTAAAATATTATATATCAGTAAGTACTTAACTTACCCCAAAAGGATTACTTTTATCCACAGTTGCGTAAGGTATGCCCATGAACATGGAATAATCACCATCAGCAGCTCTAAGGCCACGAATTAAGCCAACTTTCGAGTCCACTAATGGGTCAATCCTCGATACTGCACTGCCATTCTGGATCAAACCAATTAATAATGGTAAAATGACTTTGAATATGCAATCCCACATGATGTTCACGGTTCTCTCACGAGAGTTAAAATGCTACTGGCACTGTTAACAATTCAAGGTAGGTAATCAAGAGATTAGGGCCTTGTTGTTTTGTTCCGTGTGCAGTGGAGATAAATATGTACAGATGTTTCTGAATCCATGGATCGATAGATTTAGATTACATTGAATTTTGATAAATCATTGCAAAACCGCAAGGCAAGCGATAGTGTAGACTTGTTGTGAATTATGTTCTCTTAAATAAGCGAGATAGCGAGATTATTGATTATCAACGAGATTGATTTAGGGTCATTTTCACTACTTAAAAATGCACACGTTTTGACATCTTGTCACTTTACTGATTGATTTCGGCGACAGAAACATAATTTCTAGGAATGTTTATTATGTCTCGCGTCCTTTTTCCGTTTTTTAAGCTAACAATTAGTTAATTCGTTGTAGGTTTGTGGCCAAAATGCCGTTGAATGTTGGCGATAAAATATAATGATTATCGATATTTTTAATCATTAGATATTTTTATCACTCGGCATTTTAATGTTAGACATTTTAAGCTTAGGTATAACAATTTTCGATATTACGATATAATCGAAATTTAAATTTTCGATGTTTTGAACTTTGACATTTTACACGTAGGTATTTTAATGATCGACATTCAAATACCTACCCGATTGTGAAACTGCATGGCAAGTGGTAGCTAGATATTACCAACGAGATTCTTTTATTTTGAGGTTCAACTTCGAATGTACTTCAGATGTCGATGACTTGTCGCTTCAACTTTAATGATTAATTTCGACGACAGACATGAAATTGTTTCAAAAACTTTAATTAATATAATATCTCGCGTCATAATCAAGAAAATACCGAACAGTTACCTAATTCGTTTACAGTGTTGCGGATAAGATAAAGTTTTCTAGTTTTCGGAATCCGGACACGCATGTCAGTCCTCTCACGAGTTATTTTTAGGGTTCCGTAGCCAAATGGCAACGGAACCCTTATGGATTCGTCATGTCTGTCTGTCTGTCTGTCTCTCTGTCTGTCTGTCTGTCTGTCTGTCCGTCCGTATGTCACAGCCGCTTTTTTCCGAAACTATAAGAGCTATACTGTTGAAACTTGGTAAGTAGATGTATTCTGTGAACCGCATTAAGATTTTCACACAAAAATAGAAAAAAAACAATAAATTTTGGGGGTCCCCATACTTAGAACTGAAACTCAAATTTTTTTTTTTCATCAAACCCATGCGTGTGGGGTATCTATGGATAGGTCTTCTAAAATGATATTGAGGTTTCTAATATCATTTTTTTCTAAACTGAATAGTTTCCGCGAGAGACACTTCCAAAGTGTTAAAATGTGTGTCCCCCCCCCCTGTAACTTCTAAAATAAGAGAATGATAAAACTAAAAAAAATATATGATGTACATTACCATATAAACTTCCACCGAAAATTGGTTTGAACGAGATCTAGTGAGTAGTTTTTTTTTAATACGTCATAAATCGTAACGTAACGGAACCCTTCATGGGCGAGTCCGACTCGCACTTGGCCGGTTTTGTAGATTTGAGGCTTTATATTAGGCTTTACCCAGATCCCTGAGAGGTGAGCCATTTTGGCGCTCGCACTTCCGAGGTGGTGTGGTGACTCTCAAACAGCATTTGCCGCTAGATAGCTTTACCTACTCTTATCATAGTGACGAGTGTGCGTTGGAGATACGTAAGTTGATTATGACATGGCTATCTCTAAATATATAACAGATAATGTAAGAAAGAGTACTCGAGATATAAATTGAACATGGAATTTGCAAAAAATTTGGTTGCTTGTTCTGTTGAAATATGTGTCTAAGTTTCAGTTCTATAGAATGAGGCGTTATTATAAAAGAAAAATAGGTTTTTTTGGTAACAAATACTTATTTTGAAGTTTTGAGTCATACAACTTAACAAAATATTAGTCTGTTAGATCCCGGCATTGAGTATTTAGCGGATGATGATGGCGAAGGATGTTTAAGATCTCTGTTTTATGGCAATCATTAGTTCATCTTATTAGAATTCGATTGCCCAGATACAGATGTACCGCACACATTAATTATGAATGTACTGTAAAGGCAAAATAAAAAGACAATTTATATTTATTGTTTTTTAATGAGCATGACAGATGTATCACTGTAGATTGATGAGTCTAATGATATAAGATCAAAACACAATGGTAGCCATAAAAAAAAAAACAATCAATTCTAATTAAATAAAACAACACCTAGATTTACTTGGAACTTTCCACATACAGTTTTTGGGCTTTTTCATTTAGTTTATAAAACTGATTCCAGAAAGCCATCCTAGATTTGTAATGTCTCTTCTCAACTTGGAGTTCTGAGTCGATACGCAGGTAGTTCAGCGTTCCCTTGGTAACAGCAGGCCACTGTACGGGCAGCAGGTCACTTGTCTGCGGAGTTGGGTTTCTGGAACAGTAAATAGAACATGAGCTGAGTCACCGAGAAAATATTAGGGCAGGGAAGTATTGTCAAGTGAGATTTCTCTCTCTGAGGTGGTATGGTCATGTACAGAGCATTGATGCCAGCAGACTACCTAAAACCGTTTTACACTCGGAGCTCGCTCTAGGAAAACGTGCACAGGGCGGCCAATACCTGTGCTACAAAGACGGTCTCAAACGTCACCATACGAGTTGTGGCATACCCGTTGATCGCTGGCAGGAGCTTGCTCGAAACCGAGAAAGGTGGCGCACTTCAATCCACAAAGCAGCTGAATGTTTTAAACAAATCGTTTTGAAGACCTAGACAAGAAGGGTAATACCAAAAGTCGCCCAAAGCCTTCTTATACATATACATACAATGATGCTGATCAGCTCTTCTGTACACGATGTAACTGGATTTTCAAGACGAAATTTGATTTTGCAAGTCATCAGAGAGCTCATGAAAGGAATGAGAATGAGTCGGCCTGTCGCCGGATACGGTGAAGAGACTAAATATATTAAGTTTATATAAGTGGAAACTTGTAATTGACTTTCTTCTACATATTACTTCTGACTAAGCGAATGTATTAGCTGTAAGTTTTCTTAAAATTAATAAAATAAAATACAGTAACTGTGTGTAGTGTATTTTGTACCTACCCGAATTTGACAAAGTTAGCCCATAGCGTGGTTACGCGGTCCATGACCACTTGATCTTCAGGCGAGGGATTTTCCATATAAGAAATATCGAAGAAATATCCTATTTCATCTGCTTGCGATGCTCCTGGAGCTGTTACGTTTTCTCTGTGTTTTACAAAATTTCTGTCGCCATCATAAGCAAACAAGTAGTGATATATATTTGTGGCTCCACTATCCAGGTATTTTTGGATAGTTCTCACTGCAGGATAATTATAGAAGAAATCAGAACTAAACCTTATAATTCCTTGTTTCACATCTTCACTTATTTTCTCGTCTCCTATATAGTAATGTCTCACGAATTGTTCCATTTCAATAAGTTCTTCATCACCAAAGTTAAAACTTTTGAATAAACTCTCATAAAACAAGTTTAGTGTTGCAAATTCTGCGGATGACATGGTTTCATACGTTACGAGAAATTCATCACTGTTGTATCCTACAATGATGGGCACATTTCTAAGATTCGGCTTTACGTTGAGCGGATGGTCGTAAATAAACTTTTCAGTATTATCTACGTCTGTTTCCACACAAGGACGAAATTCTAACCCAAGTTCTGACGTCGATGCAATTAATAATTTGGTGTCCACCGTGGTCAGAAACGATAAGGCTTCTCCTGTGTCTATTGTTTTAAAACCAAGGTGTGCGGACAACTTTAGAGGTGCTGTTGTATCGGGTTCGACTACTGACCTGGGACCTAGTGCATTGCCGCTTTGCATTATTACTTTATCGAATAGTTTTTCTTGGCTGTATCTTAAATGGAAGTCTACTGATACTCCACCAGCGCTTTCACCAAAAATGGTAATTTTATCAGAATCCCCGCCAAAGGCCTCTATGTTATCTTTAATCCATTTGAGAGCTAACTGTTGGTCTTTTAGTCCTTGATTTCCAGGTACTTTAGGAGTATCGAGACACATGAATCCATAAGGACCTAATCGGTAATTTAAGGTTACTAAAATGATATCTTGTTTGACTAAATAGCGCGGTCCATATAGGAATCTGCCTGAAAATCCAATTGAAAATCCTCCACCATAAATCCACACCAAGACCGGCAGTCTGTTTCTAGAATTAGCTGAATTTGGCACATAAATGTTTAAATGAAGACAGTCCAATGTTCCTACTACAGTTTTATTAAATTCTTCAATTTGTGGACATATAGCTGAATCATCATAGGCTTCAAAAACTTCATCAAAACTGGGATAGGGTGTAGAAGCCTAAAAAAATATAGAATTTTTAAAAACGTTTTACAATTCATTCAGAAAAAAACATGTACCTGTAGGTAACTTACACCGAAAGGATTACTTTTATCTACAGTTGCATAAGGTATACCCATGAACATGGAATAATCGCCATCTGCAGCTCTCAAACCACGAATCAAGCCAACTTTGGAATCCACTAATGGGTCAATCCTTGAGAATGCACTGCCATTTTGTATCAGGCCAAAAATTAATGGTAAAATTACTTTGAATTTATTGTCCCACATGATGGGACCACGGTTAGCTCGCGAGAGGTAGAGAAACACTGACAGTTATAACAATTGAAGGTGATGATGAGATAAGGGGCTTGTATTTTGTCAAGTGTGCTGTGGAGATATAGATGCTGCTGACAACATTATTGCGATAGATTACATCGAATTTGATAAATCATTACGAAACCGCAAGGCTAAACAGATAGATAGTGTCGTTTAGAGAATATATGTATGTTGTTGTTATGTTCTAAAATAAGCAAGGCGTGTGTCTTGTTACCTGCTGAGGTAAAAAGTATTTTATTTATTCAATATATTTATATACTTTTTGTACACCAGAAAATACATAACAAAAATACAATTGATAGTTGGAAAAGTTTTACTAAAATACATAAAAAATAGAAGTTATTCTAATCATTGCAGTGAAGCTGTGTGAAAATTAAATAATCTCGGTGGAATTAACTGGCTCCCTTTAATTTCACAAAATGTGTCTAGAAGCAAGAATATATATCGAGTAGGCAGCAGAATAATATATATTTAGTAATTTTCGATGTATTGTTTGTTTATATTATTAGGTATTGCGGCACGTGTGTATTGATCGGTGTCCTCTCGGTATCCAACTTGTGCGTTTTCATTGAGCCTATAAAACAGACCTTTAAAAGTCATTCGATGTTTGAAGTTCCTCGTTTTAACTCACGGTTGGCGCAGTGGTTAAGCGATTGACTGCTGCGCTGCGTGTCGCGGGTTCGATTCCCGCACGGAACAAATATTTGTATAACCTACAAGTAGTTGTTCCGGGTCTGGCTGTTTGTGTATGTGAGTTTCAATGTTTGTAAATGCACCCACAATACAGGAGAAATTCCTAGTGTGGGGCAACGTTTTTTTTAAAAAAAAAATAAAATACTTTGAGTTCCGAGTCAATACTCAAATAGTACAGGTCTTTGTAACGCTCGGCCATTTAAAAGGTAGCAGTTCAATTCTTTCTGGAGTAGGGTTTCTGAAAGAATTGAGGTAAATATTTCAATAGATAGATATTTTTTAGAATTGGGGTAGTATTTTAGTTTTTCTAAAAAAAACGGAAACGATCAAAATACAGTCTGTTTTTGACACCCTCTGTCAAATACTGGTGAATTCGACCAACCGATGATCGATTTTCATGACGGCCATTTTTATTAAGACGGAACCGCTCTTCTGAAAAAAAATTCTTCTTCTAAAAATAACCGTAGCTTAAGCATACTGGAGAAGTGACTAGCTCGAATGATAGGTACCTATACGTACTCAAACTTAAGAAAATTACCCCATAAATGAGTAACGCGATCAATGATAAGTTCCTCTTCAGGCGTCAGGTTTTTGTCCATATAAGATATATCAAATGAATAGCCAATTTCGTCTGCGTCTGAAGCTCCTCTAGCTGTTACGTTGAGTCTGCCTTTTAAAAAGTTCCGCTGCATCTTACCGCTGTAAGCAAATAATAAATAGTAATGTATCTGCTTCACTCCGCTGCCAAGATATATTTTAATTGTTCGCACTAGAGGATAATTAAAGTCAAAGTCTGAATTTAATTTAATGATTAATAATAACAAAGAAAACTTTATTGTTCAGAAAAAACATTACAACATTTGAATATCACTAGCGGAGGGTAGACACTAGGATTCCCTGTGTCGTGGGGACTAGTCTCCTTCGTCGTACAAGATTATTAGGTAGGTACATGGTATGTAGGCTTCATACATGATAGCATCAGTCGGTATGAACTGGGGCGACAATAATAGCGTGTTTTTCCAAACAAATAAATAAATGAAATATAAGTATATAGTTAACTTATAGGTGTATTAAATTAAGGGTGACAAATCAACATCGAGCTATGCTGCGCTGTACTGCGCTGTGCTATGTTTGGTCAACTCGCTCGTCTAATATTTTAATGAGGATACAAACAAACCATGCTGTGCTGCGCTGTGTGAGGCTACGCTCTGTTTAAAAATGCAGTAGTCTCGAGCAAGGCGCGCTACCCGCCGTGCTGAGCCGCGCTGTGCCGAACTGTGCTATGTTTTTTATGGAGCTCTGCCATGCTGCTATGTCTACTATGTCGTAATGTTTACGTTTTTTTGAAAATAAAGTCATTTTTGACGAGATAAACGACTACACGAGCTGCTGATTACTTTTAATACTGAGCTAAGCAAAGCGCAGCACAGCTTGATGTTGATTGTTAAAAAACGTAGCTTAAGAAACACAGCAAAGCACAGCGCAGTACAGCGCAGCATAGCTCGATGTTGATTTGTCACCCTTAAACTTGTGTAGTGGTATGGATGTGTGATGAATGAGTGAGTTAGGGTGGGTTTAGACCTATCGAAGACCGAGCCAGAGCAAGAGTAAGAGCACTCCTCCTGCCATCCCTATCATTTCTGTAGGTATGGATAGACCAACAAAAGAAGAAAGATTCCTTGTTTTATTTCTCTAATTATTTTTTTAATCTCCAATGTAGAAATGTCTTATAAATTTGTACCTATTTTTTTAATGTAATTTTTTATCTTTTAAAGCATGTAAATCTCGTATTAGCACGTTATTGTTGTTTTTTATTTTAATTTTAATATATTTATAATTTAATTATGTATTCAGAGCATGTGTACTCGATAATGTGTAAGCTGTGGTTACCTGTAATTGAGTATGCATTACAGGATAATGTATTATAATACAAATTATATAATGGTTAAAGATAATTGTAATGTATCTCGTTGGTAATCTATACTTATAATAAATCTGTAGAATTGAAAATTCTGTACATAGAAAATATCAAAAAAATAATTTACAGGGGGTGTTACTAGACCGACACCGAACCCAAAAATGTGATTAAAAAAATTTTTGTCTGTCTGTCTGTCTGTCGGTCTGTCTGTCTGTCTGTCTGTCTGTCTGTCTGTCTGTTTGTTCAGGCATCACGCAAAAACTACCGGTTCGATTACGATGAAACTTGGTATAATTATTCTTTAATATCTTGGGCACCACACTGGGTACTTTTTATCCCGGAAAAGTATATACAATAAAAAACAAACTTAATTTTGCGGTTCGATCCCTATACCCGATTACCACTGTCTGTACTGTACCAACCGCAAATACTAAGTTTGTCGTAGGTTGGGTCACCCGCAGTGGAGTTCATTTTTATTCCTTTTAGTTTTTAGAGTTATTTAGGTTTATTTTTATATGAGTCGTAGGTATAGATTTTAATTTTAAAGTATAGGTAGTATATTTGATAGTGTACGTAGTGACCGTAGGTTATTTTATAATACTGTTAGGTAGGATTAGTCATTCGTATAGATATTAGTTTTTAGGGATTTTGCTTATTTATTGAGTTTAGATTAGTTATCATCAGAAATAGGTTTATTTAGGTAGGTATTTAATTTTCTGTTATTGAGTTTTTTTTTAAATTAGGTAGGTACTTAGGTAAAGATATCATATAGGTACCCTTTTAATCACCACTAATGAGACACAATTGGTTTTCTACTGTAATTAACCACAAAGGGCCCGCGAGATAGATGGCATTCTGGGGAAGCGCATAAATTTTATCCTGTTAGCACGTTCCCGTGGGATAATTTCCGACATCCACGCGGGCGAAGCCGCGGGCAGAAGCTAGTCCTTAAATAAATAAATAAATTCTTTCATATCATTGAGTTCTTCAACACCAATGTTAAAATATTCTTCAATATTGTCATAAAACAAGTTCAAGCTTGTGAAATCTTCGGGTGTCGTGTTTTCGTATGCTGCTAAAAGCTTCGTCACTGTTGCATACTAACATGATAGAACCATTTCCTAGACTTGGCTTCTTAATGTTAAACGGGATAGTCATACATACATTTTTCAACATTTCCTAGATCTTTTTCCACACATGGACAAAATTTAATACCATGTTTAGCGGTCGCTGCAGTCAATAGATTCGAGTTCACCGTGAATAATAATGTTCAAGGTCTCTTAACACTTGTGCCTCTTAATGTCTTTCATGGCCGAAATAGTCACTCTACAACACCTATTTGCAAAATATAGGTATTTCAATAATGTTGAGTTGGATGCGAAAAGCCATACACTAAATACTGATACAAAATAACTATCAGATTCCATCGGTAAGTCTAGGTAAGACTCCCGCTACCGAGAGGTAAGCTTTAGTCTCTTTTCATATGTTCAGCCCGCTGAGTATCCAGTGCCAGAACGTGTGAAAAGGTTCGAAAACTACCCCACAATCCCTTATTAGGGGGTAGTTTAGAAGAAAAAAAACAGACAATATTCATAATTTATTTAGGTGAGTATTCGCGCCAAGTTTCAAGTTTATTAACTCAAGGAATAAGATTTTTCATACAAACGAATTCCCCCCTTTTCATCCTCTTAGGGGTGGAATTTCGAAAAATCCTTTCATAGTGGATGCCTACTCTTCACGAAGAACACACCCTCCAAATGTCATGTCTCTAGGACCAGCGGTTTGGGCTGTGCGTTGATCTATCAGTCATTCAGGACTTTGAATTCTTCAGTTATATTGGTTCTACAGCCACCAAAATTAAGCTTGGTGTTTTCATGCACTTGCCAAAAAGAGAGCTTTATCTTTAGATATAGCTATATAATATCTTATCGATAGAAGACAACTAGCCAGGATACAGCACTGGTACAATAAGATAGTACCTATTTGTCAAGTAACAAACTTAAAAACAAAAAAAGAACAAAAAATCAAAAACAGTTTTAATTTACAAAACTGCCAGTATTTATGAAAACATAACATATTGTTACAGTAAAACTCCAAACCGCAGACTACACTTTAGTTTTGGCTAGCTAAACCTAGGTGTAGCCGCATTGCGGATTTCAGCCGTCTCATGGTAAAATATAGTGTTTTGTCCTAGTGTACATCTTTCCTTGCAGCATTTTATATAACAAATATTTTATTATTATTTGCTTCAAAAAATCATGGTACAGTTTATCTCAAATATAGACTATGAGAACATAAGATGAGTAGATCGCGGAGTGAGCACCTGTGATAATTACATGGTCACAAGCTGTACGTTGTACGGTCACCCGTATGTCCATGGTAACAGTTTGATATTGCCCACACCTTTATTTTTATTTAAGTGAACATACCTACACAAAATTACGTGTTGGAGAAAAGCAAGGCGTCGATCCGTGCAATTTTATAAACTAAAAAGTGTCACGTAAATCGGCCCAGTAATCACGGAGAAATCGTTGTTTCTACATACTCTTACATGAAAAAAAAAAAGATACTCGCTGCATGCATGGTTAAATAGATTAAAATATATATATTTCCCTAGACGAGAAAATAACAAAATAAAATAAAACAAAGATCACTAAGGGCTGATTTTTCAATCGACAGATAATTTTTATTCGTGGAATAAAATTGACGTCTGACAGTTTTTGTACGGAAGAACTGTCAAAAATTCCAAATTATTCCTCGAATAAAAATATCTAGCGTTGGAAAATCAGCCCTTAGTTGTACAAATAAAAGCCGCCGTAGTACAGTCGACGGCCGGATTGTAGTATGGTTTTCGTAGTTCAACGTGTAGACTGTATAATCTATGGTTGAGCGTACATATGAGTATGTCATGTCATATTAGTCTATGGAGTATGTACAAACATAGAGAGAGTAAGCAACAATAAATTATTACAGTTAGGAGGCCGGTGATAACTGGGTACTCGTACTTCCTTCATGACACTTTTCACACGTAGAAAATTGTATTAATCGGAGACGAGACATGCCTGCACGTTACGTGAATGTATTACTAAAGATATCGTAACACGTGTACTTTTGTCTTATATTGAATCATGTTCGAAGTTTTCCGTTACCTTATATTCCTGAATTAATTTTTGCTTAATACAACTCTACTATGTATCAGTTGCACTTGAAAATCAAATAATTTATGAAAAAAAAAAAACAAAGGATTAACGGTCTGTGAATCTATTTACAGTATTAATGAATCTTGATTGAAAACTACTTACTTATTTTTGGCGGCATGTAAGTAAATGATTTATTATCATCATCTTCCTGAAATTGTCAATCTGAACAAACGTTCTAAATTTAAGAAACAATCAATTAATTAGGGTTCATTTATTAGATAGGTACTAATAATTTTTCACGTGATATCTCTAATTTTATTTCTTTAGCACTAAATGAATAGATAATTAATTCAAATTAAGTCTAAAATAATAATACATATGTACATGTGAAAAAACAAGCCAAAGAATCATAGGGCATCAAAAAATTCGTCCGCTTCGCTGTCAACAGGAACAGTGCCCAAAAGGCTAGCAGCATTGCCACGTTGTATGGCGATGCTAATTCTTTGGCCAAGAAACAGGCCAGCCCTCTGGTCACGCGAAGAGTCGAGTATCCGCTTGGCTATATTTCGAAAAGCCATGTGGGCATTCGGACCCTATGGCTCTAAGTGTTTCAACCCCAAACGGCTCGAAGATATAACTCCCAATCAGGCTGGAATATTTTCGCCGTTTGAGGTTTTCTGCACCAGCAGCAGCTTCTCCAGCACAGCCCACCGTGCTTGGAAGACGGAATGGCGCAAGGGTGTCGACATATGTTGCATCCTACACCAAAGGTCTGCCTAACTTCCAGGGCATTTAGCACTTTCCTAACATTACGGGAAAAAAGATAATGAGAGAAAACTGTAAAACACGTTAATTACCTGATATAGTTGATACGAAACAGATCCAGTAGCTCGTCTCAAGCTTTCACTAGTGTGTCAACTGTACAAATTAAATTGACACGCCACTTAAGAGTACTACACGCTCGCTCTGTTTACAGTATTCATATTTCAGTGCTCCCTTTGCACTGTTAACTGGGGCGCGGCATTACAAATCCGTCAGTAGCTTGCCCACCGGCGAACCAAGAACAAGCGCTTAAAAAAAAATCAATAATACGTACTTATAATTTTTAAAAGTGAAACCAAAGGACTAAAAGAGACCACAGTCGTTTTTAAATAGTTTTTTAATACTGGCATTTGCCATGGTGTCAAAAGGGGTGTTGTTGTCATGTCACGGGGTGATGTGGTTGGCCGCGGTGGCGCTGGCGCTGTGGGCGGGCGGCGCACGCGCAGCTTTGCGGTACGACACCGCTACGCCGCACAGTCCGCCCTACAGCAAGTATAAATATATTCCTATACAGTGAGTACTTTTATATTTTACTTATTTTTCTAAATTGTATAACCAATTCTAAATCTTGGATTGTTTTGTAATAAAAATAGGTTTACTCCTGTGTTAAATAAAATAGAGGCTAGCACGAAAGTGCGGAGTAAACGTAACGTAAAGTCGAACGATTTTAAAATCGAAAATACTTGTTTCGCACATAATATTAATTTAGATTTAAGACTTTATTCATATCTATGGTAGTAGCCCTTGTCGCAAAAAACATTAACAAAAACACTACTCAATGTTTTGTTATATTATTACTCAAAAGTCTTTCGAATTTACGTTACGGTTACATCGCACATTCGTGCCAGCGCCTCTGATTGTTCAAAATCCAAACCATCGCCTTTCGGCGGGCGGGCGGCAAGTTCATAATTTTCATTGAGCTTAGTTTTTAGTAATCTTTTTAACATGGCCTAACATTGATTCTATAAATACTTGTTTAGGCTGGTAGTGATTTATTTGAAGTGTAATTCATTTTATATATAATCAGCAGCTTTTAAAAAACATCACTTATGTTTTAAAAACAAGTTTCATAATTTGACTCATTTGAACTTTAGTGTTGGCGAGATCCCGGAGGCATCTCTTTCATCCCCTGTGGAAGAGGAGTCACACAGTAGGATGCCCATCTCGGAGTTCATTCTGACAGCTCTCCGAACAGCCCTGGACGTTGTCAGGAATGTCAACAAGCATCGCGCCATCGCAGCGACTACCGCCGCTAACACCACTGCTGTCGCGGTACGTATTTATACTTTTGGTACGCAAGACCATTATACAATCACATGATTTGACATATTCGTAGTAGTAAGTAAATATAGGAATGAGCAAAAAATAACAAGAACACAAAATGTAAATGTGGTGAATGGAAAAACTGAAAACTGTAGTTGTTATTCCTGACTTTATTAAGTTGTGAAATGTGGAGCAATCTGAGGGAACCTACACTAAAAGTTTGACATGCACTTAAGAATTTTTAAGATTTATTGGTCACTAGCTTCTGCCCGCGGCTTCGCCCGCGTGGATGTCGGAAATTATCCCACGGGAACGTGCTAACAGGATAAAATGTATGTGCTTCCCCAGAATGCCATCTATCTCGCGGGCCCTTTGTGGCTAATTACAGTAGAAAACCAATTGTGTCTCATTAGTGGTGATTAAGAGGGTACCTATATGATATCTTTACCTAAGTACCTACCTAATTTAAAAAAAAACTCAATAACAGAAAATTAAAT
The DNA here is from genome assembly GCA_945859715.1 of Apamea sordens. NCBI lineage: Eukaryota > Metazoa > Arthropoda > Insecta > Lepidoptera > Noctuidae > Apamea > Apamea sordens. The sequence goes on from OX243986.1 coordinate 15,311,895, forward strand.
ACCTACCTACATAAACCTATTTCTGATGTTATCTAATCTAAACTCAATAAATAAGCAAAATCCCTAAAAACTAATATCTATACGAATGACTAATCCTACCTAACAGTATTATAAAATAACCTACGGTCACTACGTACACTATCAAATATACTACCTATACTTTAAATTTAAAATCTATACCTACGACTCATATAAAAAGAAACCTAAATAACTCTAAAAACTAAAAGGAATAAAAATGAACTCCACTGCGGGTGACCCAACCTACGACAAACTTAGTATTTGCGGTTGGTACAGTACAGACAGTGGTAATCGGGTATAGGGATCGAACCGTAAAATTAAGTTTGTTTTTTATTGTATATACTTTTCCGGGATAAAAAGTACCCAGTGTGGTGCCCAGGATATTAAAGAATAATTATACCAAGTTTCATCGTAATCGAACCGGTAGTTTTTGCGTGATGCCTGAACAAACAGACAGACAGACAGACAAAATTTTTTTTAATCACATTTTTGGGTTCGGTGTCGGTCTAGTAACACCCCCTGTAAATTATTTTTTTGATATTTTCAATGTACAGAATTTTCACTTCTACAGATTTATTATAAGTATAGATGAGTTATTTCCTTGTTTACGATTGCAACCTAAATTCCAATTCCACATTCAAAATCTTAAAAATATCTTCGTACGAGAAAACAGATAATTATATCTTTCTAACTTATGTTGTATAGACATTTTTTCTTATGGGAACTTCTTCATATTCCCCTTTGTCGTTCAACTGCAGCTCGGGTAAGACTCATTAGTCAAGTGTTTAACACTCTGCTTTTAGTAAGAAATGTTAAACTGAGTAACATCACTCATATCCAAAATCTGACCATTAATAATTCGTATGTTATCTAGACATTAAGGCATACAAATAAAAAAAACTCAAAACATTCCTTGGAACATCGTTACTAACACGTGCAAATCCCAATTAAGACATACATAAAATTAAACAAATCGACCGTGAAGACTGCTCATCTGAAATAGTCTGAACATTCTAGTGGCATGTGGCCGGAAGCAAATGAAACAAGGTCACAGTACGGTACCCGCTGAACTGGGCGAAGTGGGTGAAGTGGGTGACCGACTCCATGGCGCTAACTGGATGGTTTAGAGACGCAACTTATTTAGACAACCAGCCGGCAACCGTGCCACGGTTGACATACGCATGTAAATCGAACTATAACGCCTACTTACCTTATTTCTTATAATTCTGTCTCCATTCATGTGATAGTTTCCGATTTGGGGTCGTTATAATTAGCACATTTGTTATATTTTGTCTTGAAAACTTTTATTTTTGCCTCTTGGACTGTGTGTAACATGCTATATTTATAGGGTTTGCGTAGTTAGCTGGTTACAGATGGAGTTAAATACAAATACAATACCCTACAATTTATTATTTTCTGTAGTTTTCTTTTTGTTGATAAGGAATTTAGAATACAATGGAGGGATAATCTTAGAAGGTCTTCGGAATCTTGTTGGCTCGAAGTAGCCAAACATAAGGTTTAATCACTTCGGACTAAACTACTTTGAAACTCGAATAGCAACTTGTCGCAAGTTACGCATAGTTTGCTTTAACAAGATAGTAGTGTACTAGGGGAAAGCTTGTGAAGTTATAAGCGGACTTATTACTTAATGTAAAACGAGACTAGACAAATATTCTGAACTTTTTTACAAAACAGCTGTGTAAGTTCATTCGTTTATACGTTTTGACACAGTTTCTGTGTCATTTTCAGCATAAATTAAATACAGGCTGTTGGCCTATTTCGCTGTCATGAAATGGTTAAAATACAAGTGCGTACATAAACCTGGTTTCGGTCGATTTCAGCGACCAGCGAACGAAATTTTCAGTAGAGCTTTCCTAGTACAGAAAGTTAGTAGAAAAATTCTCCTGATTTCATTCGCTAGTAGCACGTGTCTTCTCCAAAACTTTCTCATGTGTTCGCTATTCTTGATTGATTTGCCACGAAAAACTAAATAATTGTTTTTACTTCAGTTGAATAACGAGAATCAGCCGACATTCTCTACATATTTATTAAGTAGCATACAATGACATTTTCAGACAAAACCTTTACAAAGACGAAATAGAACGAAGCCAAAAAACGATACGGTGGGCAGCGGCCGAGGGTTCGAGGATTACTACGACGAAGACCACCACCACCACGAGGAAACCACCACTGCTAAGCCTATGAAGCAGAAGCCCAGGTACACCGACCCCTGGGCTGGCTACTACGACTGGGTCATCAACGAGGGATCCTTCAAGTTCTGGAGTGTGTTCCAAGTGAGTATTTTATTATGTACATACATATTTGATAGTGGGACGGGTCACCTTTTTATGGAAGAATTTGGTGTGAATAAAAAATATCGAATAAGAGCCATTTAGTTGTTGGTATATATTTTGCTGTATTGTAAATATCACAGATGTGATCAATTAAAAAGTAGTTACGATAAAATATTTAATTACGGCTACTATGTGCCGACACCTTGTTTTGGACACTGACGTCATCATCTCCTGAATGCGCATAAATAGACTTGACCTCAAGCGCAGCGTAGCGCATCGTAGCGCGAAAATTATTGTTGTTTATAATTTCGTAACAAAAAGTGCTATTACGAGTACGTTGTCATTTGACGATCAGCCGGTAGTTGGAAGACATAACATTGACATAGTTACGAGTGGAGCCATGTGATGACCGTCGCCACAGGGCGATGTAGCCGACGAGACCTTGCGAATGTCGTTACAGACAACCATTTCCTAGATCGAGGTTTCGACAACAATACGAGCATGTATTTAGATAAACATAAGGTTCGTTTACATATATCTAGTAAATAGGAGCATATTATTGACAACGCATCGGCAGCTTGTCGAAACGTGATGATATTTTCACGGCCGCGGCTTAAGTGCTTCTTCTTTTAAATGTTTCCTGATTTTTTACTAACTTTAACGTTAACGTTGCCTTAGCAGTAAAGGGAAGATATGTCTAAAAACTTCCTCTATTACAATTCAGTTGTAATAATTAAAAATAACAGTCTTTGTCTAATCAAAGGAGCATACATAAAATTTATTAGTTAATTTATACAATATTTGTAAGCAAGCCGAGTTAATTGATTTTTTTTTGCTTGTGGAAGGAGTTATTATTTAAAATGCAGATGTAAAACCAAGAAATTCACGTAACAGTTTGAGCAGTGTTTTGTAAAGTCGACGTAACGTTTCAAAATGGTGGTCACGATCTGCCGGCAGGGTGGAGGTGGAGGGAGGATGTGAGTAGTTCCGGCGCTGCGGAGCGGCGCGTGCGGGTCGCGGTAATGACCCACCGCTTATTGTGCCTGATTCACATTCTGATCCAAACCTTACCTTACCTCATACGAACTTATCTTTGTAAAGTAAACAGATACATTATTAGTCACTGACGGATGTTTCAAACCTTTTCATTCTGCAAAATGATGTGGCTTTGAATGGCAAATAAAAGCTTTCAAGCTGCAGAGTAATTTTAACTTTAAATTGAAGACAGTCATGAGAATTGGCGAATTAGCATAATTCGAATTAAAAAAAAATACACGAGTCACAACACGGGTTTTCATGCGGGTGCTACCGCACCGCTCACCGACAAGTGACGTTTCACTTCTAGTAGGTTTTCAATTTCTGTCTACTCTGGGGCACAGATGATTACTACAAATATGGATAACCTTACCAATTAAATTACCAATATAGTTTTCTTAAATCTCAGTTTCGTACCTGGATTGAGTTCTGCTGCTAAAGTGTCACTTTCTTTTAATTCCAGCTCTTCACTGCAGCCCTGCTTCTGTACGCGTGCCTGTCAGCCATCTACTACGCCAAGTTCAACCCGATTCTGCCGGACTACGACAGGGAGTACGATGATTATTTCCTGGAGCGTACTGTAGGAAGAAACACCAGGAGTCTAGAGCAATACGAAATGCCTTCAGGGCACAGTTGGATCAACCCTAGAACCTTCCAGTTTATACTAGATGCCATATCCAAACATTACGAGGAGGAATAGAGAAGGAAATCTCTGATAGTTATGTACTGTATGTATTGTGAACGTATTTTAATACGGGGTAACGATGACTAAAGTAAGATTGGAATTCGAAAAAAAGCCAAAAATAAAATGAAATAAAAAGGCTATAAGACTGGGACGGAAAGAGGAACATTTTAAATATTCTATACGACGACGTTTTTAGGAGCAATGTAGGTTTTAGAATTTTAGCTTATTTTTACAATCTGAATTAGGTACAGTCATGTATATTAATGAACGTCTTTGTTACCCTGGATTAAAAAGCGTAAGGAATTTGACTGAAAACATGCTCAAATAAGGTCTTTTGTCAGACAAGCGGTCTCAGAAGACTAATCTAAATTACTTAGAGTAGAAGTAGGTAGCCCTGATTTGACTGGAACTTAAACGTTAGTTCTTTTTGAGTCGGGTCTTGACTTCTGCTATTATTCTAGTATTATACTTACTTCATAAGATAAATTATGATCAATTATAGTTCCTAGAACTTAAAAATAAACCTGCAATATAACAAAGGGAGTTTTATTGGTATTTATTCAACGTGGGCTAAGTTTTAAGGGTGTTTTATAGGCGAAGTACGCGCGGGAGACGTAAAATTGTGTTATATGGGGGTCTGGAGAAGCCACCAGCAGCCGGCCATGTTTATGTGATGTAACGCTCGCACCGTGCGGGAATAAACGTTCGACAACGAGATCTCTACGACTTAGGACCGCCGTGCACTGCCGACGGAACAGGCATAAAAAGGAATTTATTAGATAAATATAGCGTAACCATGTAACGCTTATTCTTAGCAGATTGTTGGATCTTTATCGTGTGATGCAGGGTATTGTTAAGGCTCCTGTCAGTTATATTTCTTAATTATCTAATTGTTTCTCAAGTCGCTGTAAAGATAACGTCAACCAACTAATCAACGTTGTCACGCGAGTGACAAGGAAAGTGGGAAAAGTTCCTCTTTTGCAGTAAACCTTCAGAGCTGTGAGGAGTTTAGTGGGCCAGTATTTTATTTATTTTAACATACGATAAATTTTAGTTTCGTGGAAGCTAAGTTTTATGTTTAAGTACCGCGTTTTTAAAACAATGTAACTTTATTGTTTTACTTTAAAAAAAGTTGGGAGATTATAAATGATAGGAGCAGATAGTCTTTGCAGAATCCTGCCAATGTATATTTTTATTGGTCTTTTTAAAGTCGTGATCTCGCCGTGCTTGTGTGCGTGGCTGTTTACGCGGCGCGGCTGTGCGGGCAGCGTCCCGGGTTCGACGTCCGGCCGCGACCACTGGCTGGCTAGGACATGCACAGGATGTCGCTATTATACTGCCTTTACTACCACGACTTTCCTTGCTTATTGCTACTTAAAATACCCTGTTTTATTGCGTCAATCTTTAGATGGTAGAACTGTTAGTGTCCATTTTAGATCGTGTATCTAAGCTTTTATGTTGTGTTGTTTTCATAGGTTTTACTCGAAAAAATAAAGACCAAAAAATGAATACATCGATACTTTTACGACGAGCTAGAGCCAATAACATGTTTGATACAAGCGAGTTGTATATGGATGTTCTCTGGATATTAATAAGGCTTTTAATACGACTCAAACTATAGCACAAGTTAGGATGACTAAGCGCGGTACTCCGTAAATAATTATCTATTAAGTACTATGAGTTCACCATCGTTCAAGTATGCAGGCTTATTGTCTACGAAGCTAATTTAACATAAGGATTATGCATGTGTTTTTTATGTGTTTCTATGTACCGCGGCCTTGTCTGTTTATTGTTTTGCTTTGATTTGTAGATAATTTATAACAGGTGCTCACTGCTATTGTTACAACAAACTGAAATTAATTTTAATTATTCGATATTTGTAACGATTATATTAAAGTAATTGCAGTGTTATTTAAATATTTGAGATTCCGACTTGAATCTTGATTTAAAGTCTTGTGTGATGTTTTGGTTCGTTTGTTTGAACTTTAACTGATATTTATGCATTCATTTGTTTGTTGGCGTCTGTATTCACAGTAGCTTCCAAGTCGGGAACCTCAAACCGAAACATTTGTCATTTGTTTGTATTCTGAAGGCTCCGACAGTCGACTGTCAGTAAATTGTATTTGAACGCGACAGATGAACAATGTTGGTCAGTGGCTAGAAGTGTTGGCATCTCGATGCTGACTCACTCATCGATTTGTGGTTGGTTACGGCCATTATCTATGTAGAACGTTACAATTAGTGCGAATCTATTAGAAACAGCTACGTCCGATAGATAACGTTACTATACATAGATAGCAATCTTTGGGCGATCAATTAAGCTGTGTAGCCGTCGGCGGCTCACCACAACACAGTTTCCGAAATGTTCCTGCGGTTTTCTGTCCATTGCCCGCGTTCATATTTTGCGCTACAATTACTTTGGAACGACGTACGTGTTGATGCGACCCGGTAGAGTTGTGTTGGTCGCTGGTCGCTCGGCTGCTTGCGCCCGCGCTATTCTCTCGGCCGCGGTCGGGTAGGCGCGCCAGTTCAACGTTCAAGTGCAGCGCGGGCGCACATCCCAACAGACCGTATAGCCGCGCGCGCGCTGATGCCTCATGCCGCTCGACATTCGAGATCCGAACGAATTTTTCAATACAACCTTTTAAGTACGGTGCTGTTTTAACTAACGAATAACCCAGACTTTATCCAAGTGTTCAAGTGTTTGTTCACACGTTTCGTTTGAAACTGTTGGTCCTGAACGTGCTGTGCTCTTTTTGGGGTCGAATAAGAAGGTAAATATCTTTTTACAGTTACTCTCGATACAGTTAAGATAACTACGACATCAGTTAAAAGGATAATATCCTTAGGAGGTAAGAACAACATGTTATGAAAATACCTACTCGGTATAGGTATTTAGGTCAAAAGAGTTGTTTAATGATATAGAGCTTAGAAAATTTATAGAAGAAGAAATGTGTAGCCAGCCTATTTTCTTAAGTATAATCTACTGCCTACCTATAACTCCTGTACTTAAGTTTGTTGTATAAAACTTCCTTCTTGAATAATCACATTTAACTTTTACATACCTACTTCATATAGATTTGCAAAAAAATAAACAAAAAAATGTCATTGATTGTCAAATTTTTATTATCATAAACAAACAATAAATAATCCTAACACCATACACAATTTGTCAGTACCAACTAATGATAAAATTTGTCAAAACATAATTTAATGAAAAATGTGCGATCATTCGTAGCACCGCTCGTAGCGCATGCGTCGTTCCTTAAAAAGACATCAACGATGCAAATTCGTGCAGTTTTGTTGACTTTTCTTTTTTATTGAGTTTTGAATAAATAAACGAATAAATTTAATAAATGCCTGTAATAAATTTTTGTACATAATAAATGATTGTAATATTTTTAAGTAACCAATATCTTTAGCTTCTGTATATTGTAAACGTTGATGTAGAAGGATGGCAGAAACGTTAAGGTGTTGATAACTATTTTATTTTTCATTTACTGGGATACTTTTACTAATATTTGATAATGTTCTCATGACGATTATCTCAATGAGAAAAAAGTTCTTTAAACTTAGTTCAGTTAAGAGATTTGCACAAAATATGATATAACAGACAACTTTACTTTTTTCATTATTAACTCCTTATATATAATTCAATAAATCTTCGCGTGACGAGACAAAATTAACAGTTATTTAAGTGTCAATCAACGGCGGTAATTGACGCAAATGAATCGTTAATAAAATTATGTTTACAGTTACTTAATAAATGCAGTCGGGAACCGGTTAGCGTTGATTAATTACGAGTGTAACAGTTCGATATTAATTACTGTGCAACTACATAAATATAAATAACTTTAGAACAAGGCGCAAAAAATTGATTGTTTTAATAATTAAGAGTAATGTTGATTTTAATGATGGTAATAGAATCATGGTTTGTAGTTGTGTTTTGTTTTGAAGAGCTAGTATGTGTTTCGGAGAACTTTCTTTTAGTTAGTTTTTTACTTTATACTTTTACTATCAAACTAGAATGTACCTACTTAGTTAGATATGAAAACAGCGAAGTATCAACATTTTCCTCTGCACCGTTATCAATGCCTGTAACTTGTTTAGTTAAGCAGTAACTTTTGCCACGTTATTACCCAAAACTTCTTAAAATTCTTGTGTTATCGCTTGGACAACGATATCTTAGCGATTGTTTGGTCAGCTCACAACAATGAGCACACAATTAGATTCCCTCACACTTCCAAAAGTTATTTAACGGGATATTTCGTTTGCTATTCAAGCAATACACGTCATTCATTTCGGATAACTCGGTTCAATACCTTCACGTACTGTTATAGTATAGAATCTTACAAGATTTTATTTATAATTTCGTGAGCAACCACAAAAAGATGAGATAAATTCTGTCGTAACTAAACGAAGTCTTTTTCTTTATACTCGCTATCGATTTTCATTCGCACGCAAAAAAATGAAGATACGGGTCAGGTTTTTGCATGAGAAAATAATGTAATATAATAAATAATAATCTATCCGTGGGACTACGGATCATAAAAAATGAAATGATAGGTTTTAGTGGGCTGGCAGAACGACAGTTTTGAGCGATGAACAGACGGGTCATCAGCATCACACACAGGGTATATTTTTTAGATTAAAATCTAGATTATGATGGGTAAAATAAACTATCACGTACTTACATCTGATAGTTTCTTATACGAGGAGTTAGGAGACAAAAACATGAAAAATTGAAGCAAAAACTTGTAGTGAAAAAGCTAAACTTTAATTAACTTTAAGAGTTTCTTGTTGGTTATCATCCAAATACATTATAATACATACATAAATACATTATTATTATGTATTTATAGATTTTCATATATTAACTTTCGGAAGTGCATTCATGTTTTTTTCGGGTTTAGCCAAAGCTGATAAGATATAAAATGCACTACATTATAACCGTGAAACCGACCGTGACCGTGTTGTAATCCCCGAAGGTTCATCAGAGGAGTACCTACAGTACACCGATATTTCAGCAGTTATGTTTGTCCCATGTAACCGCGCGCACTTATTTTTAAGTACATTCTTGATATTTATTAATAAGCTGTCATATTAAGCAAATACTATTATAATATTATTATTAAATTTCTGTGAAAGCATAATGATTTATAATGCGTGGTCCTAACAACCTGAGCCGTCATGTACCTGCAAATATATTAATCAATAAATTACTTTGTCGTACAAGGAAAAACATTGTATATTGTAAATACTCGTCACCTCAGATACTAAGTGTACTGACGGTACATATTGTATACAGCATGGACATAAATATGATTACATATGTATTGAACTAGTTCATAAACTCCACATCTGACAATTTTTACGAGAATGACTCAAGTTACATTAATCTAATTTACAAGTAAATAGTTGCAATAATATACGGTCCTTTACTTTTAAATATATCGTATAAATAATTTTATGTACTTACTAATGCTTAGTTAAAATAAATTATACAGTCTTACAGGTAAATAAAATGTTACGCGAAAATACTTCGCTTTTCTTTTGTAATTTTAGCAGATGGGCAGATAAACAGGAGCATACTAATTAAACAGATTCTTTTAACATTTTATAGTTGCCTAAAGATTTGCCCGAATGCGATGTGACGTTGTAATCATGACGAGTCCTAATGGATCATTCGGTGATTTTTTGGCAAAACCAAAACTCTTGTTCTACACGTCAATTTAAGGTCAACGCATATTGGGGCGGAAAACCCATTACAAAACTTCGTTCATCACTTAAGTTCATTTTTAATAAAACAATGCACACTGCAGGCGGCATCGCACTTTCTTGTATAAAAATGCGTTGCGCTGCGGCCTGTTGTGTGCGCTTGGCTTTACACTTTATTTTAGTTATGTTACATAAAATAAAATGCTTCATTAAGTACAGTGACATTTCTTCAATTGTATCCAACTATGTAGATAGTTCGGCAGTGACACGCAAAAAAAAAGTTTAATACCCAGGTGTGATGACACCAGTTATGTAGGTGTCACGCTGGGGAGTGACAGTACACCGTAGCGGTAAGTCACTGTTATGCGCGTGCGCACGTTACCAGCTTGCAATCGTTTTATGCAAAACTTCGCATGCCATCCTGTGTAAAGTAGTTTGTTTTAGATGGTACGTGTTCCCATGAGTGTCTCAAGTTAAGGCTTGAATGATACGAATAGATATTACCAGCTTCTGAAAGAAATTATAGGAATTTGAAAATTGGATCGTAAAAGCCAACTAAGGTTTAATATCAGACTTTCAGGTAGATCGGAGTAATGGAGTTTTCAGTTTTGAAAATTCAACACAGGAAACTCAGACATAGAGTCTAGAAAGGAATAAAAAAGGTCGTTTTGATTGCTTTTAACAGACTTTAATCTCCTCACAAATAACACTAAACAAGGAAATGATTTCTTGATTTTCCCAAGAGCTTTTCAAGGAAGTCAGCTAGCTTTTGTCAGTGGCGTGCGGTTCATAAAGACAGAAAGACACTGCCTACCCTAGTTCTGATAATAGATCTAATATTATTTTATCAATAAACAAAACAACATAAAAATCATAAATCAGCTCCACCTATCGAGTGCCGGTGTTATCATTAAGATCGATACAGTTTACTGCACTAGCGCCACCTCGCCTCTGCCACGGCAAAGACACAAACTATTCGTCTCTGAATATTTTGTATGTGTGCTCCGTGGAAACTCGTGGTCATGCGTATTTTTATGTGTGTGCGTTCCTATAGCTACGCGGGCTTTGCTGACACACAATGACAAAAATCACGCACACAACTGCATGAAAAGCCAGTGTCTTGTTCGAGTTGTTCACGAAAAATTACGATCCTAACCGGACATTTCCGACGAAAGTTTGCTATGCAATGCGAATATTTTAAGAAGTAACATTGTTTCATTGAATTTTATATATTTAGATGGCCATCATTTTTTTGTCGTATTAATTTTCCTTTTTACTACGTAATTTCAATAGTCAATAGTAGCCATTATTGTTTGATGTGTGTTGTGTTTGTGACTTACGCTATCAGATATTTAGGATTTTAACATTGTGATTAGAGTGAAAAATGGATAATATTGTCTGTGAAAGTTGTTCAGATGGTGTGTGTATTGATAAAATAAAATATGACGCGTTTTCAAAACTATCTTTTAGTGAAAAAAAACAAGTTATCGAGTTATGTCGTCCTACACCGGATTTGCAATTAATACAAACTAAAGGTAAAATCAATCGTAAATTCAATACAAAACAATATGTTCATTATCATTGGCTGACAGGTTGCATACACAGTGATCGGTTATTTTGTTTCGTTTGTATATTATTTTCAAATAATAAAACCGGCTGAAAACGAAGATTCTTGGGATGGTGAGACATTAAGTCAAGTTTCGTATTTGTTACACAATTTAGAAGACTTTCAAATCCAGTTTTTACTTCATGTGTTTAACGAAATATTCGCAGAAACTGATGTGCTTTACGAAATTATGCAAAAAAAAGACATCAGATGTGACTTAGTGCATTAAAAAAATTAGGGACTGAATCGTTTTTGGAATCATTCGGATCTAGGTTTGAATAAATTTTTGAAGGCGTAAAAATAATCACAGCGCCGCCAAAACAAAAACGTAATGTTGTGGACGCGAAAACCAATTTTTATTGAAATTATAGACAATATAGGTATCCATCGAATGTCGCGACCGATATAAAAATCTGAGTTAAAATTTTTTGGACTACTTTCATGCGAAAAATTCAATAAATATAATGACAATTTTCCGGTTGAATTAGTATCGCAATTCGTAAGTGTTTATAAATTATACGACTTTAACTTAGACCGCCTTATCAATGAGCTCAAATGTGTTTATAAATCTGCCGAATTCAAAAACCTTAGTATTTACAAAATTATAGAACATTTTTACGAAAATAACCTAGATACAGTTTTTCCCGAAGTACTGTGTTTGGCAAAATTAATTGTTACAGTTCCCGCGAGCAGTGCTTCAACCGAAAGGTCATTCTCGTCGCTAAAACGTATACACACCTACTTAAGAAATACACAAGGCCAGCGACGACTTACAGATCTTTCCACGATTTCAATAGAAAAAAACCTTCTTACGGAAATAAAACGCCTTCCCAACTTTTACGATTCCATATTGCAGATATTCTTACAGAAATATAGGCGTGTAGATTTAATATACAAATAAAACAATCCTATATACTTAGTATACTCACACCACCATCTTTTCAATGATTTTATTTAAGTTTTGCAAATCACACAAACATTACAAAACATCAAACAAACGCGCCGAAAGGCCACTTCGACTATCGGTAAATTGATGTCTATAAAATCAGTCAATCTATGGATATTTGAGTTGGCATTTGGCAATTACCTACATCATAATCGACAAGACGACGAACCAAAACCAACGTGCTAGTATTTTTGGTGAGTACAATTTTCTGCCTACCCTGTCTTAAAACTGTGTGCACGCCACTGGCTTTTGTAGAACTATAAAGTCTAAGGATTCTCACATGTACTTGCTAATAAGCTCACGACTAAGTTAAGCAAAACAGTCATGATGGCTAGCAGGACGTTGGAGGAATAAAAAGATGAAACATCGAACAGTGCTTTATGGAAAGTCAGGAGAGTATATTTTCTTTACATGTCTCATTTAAGGCTGATTTCTTACAAGTGTGATAACTTTTATCTGAGAAATAAATAATACAGAATGACAGTTTTTGTGTAGAAAATATGTCAACCTGTCATATTTATTATTCAGATATAAGTTATCTGTCTATTGAATAATCTCCTCCTAATAAACAAAAATATCATGCTAAAAATAATATGGCTCACAAAGATCAAGCCGTAGAATACATATCTTAATAAAAGAGAGTGATTAATGTGAGAACTCCCGATTTTCGTATTGTGTTTACCAAATAAGACATGTCAGGAATATCATGTAATGTCACTGTAGGTTCGTACTGCATGGCTGTATGCACTATGCAGTGGTTGCTCTAATACAATTAGCTGTAACCACTTAAACAACAAATGCAACAAACTGTGTAAATACTCCATTGTTTATTTTATCGCGCTATTATTAGTTCCTAAGTCGTTGAGCTTCGTGAGCCGCGGGCTGATACTTTGCCTTACATCACTTTGTACATAACTTTGTCTTACATTGTATTTAGCACTACCCAAGTTTGTTTAAATATTAAAATTAACCTAAGCTGAAGAGTTTGTTTGTTATCTCGCTAATCTCTTTCGTTTTGATAGCTCAATTCTTGAGGAAGGTTATAGGTTAATTAACATAACGCTAAGACACTTAGGAGGCGAGCAAACATAAAAATAGTCAGAAAGAACGCTAAGCTAAAAAATAAAAGTGCAGGCGGATAATAGTGTTATGTTATCTGAATAATAATGTTATCTCAAGCAAGTAATATTTGAAGCTTCATGGATATGTTTTTGATCAGACATTAGGTATATGTAGAGTATGCATCTAAATACAGCAGGCATGTGAAGATATTTATGTCATTGATGACAAAGCATAAACATTATATGATATAGTAAAACCATAAAAACATAAGATTATAGCTGTACAATGTACCTACATAGTCATGAACAGAATGCTAAATAACAGTTTCTTGCGCATTGTGATAAAAAGTAACGACAGGTTAAACAGTTAAATGTTGTTGTTTAACTGAAAACCTACATTTTGTTTGTTTAGTGTAACATCTAGCTTTTCCTACATCTTCGCTTCAAAAGAATAAGTATCTTATTACATTAAATTATCGTTGATTGTGAAAAGGTTGTTAATGTTGAGGTTGAAGTAGGGATCAAAATAGGCTTTTAGTTGAATTCCTGTTTTTTATATCTTTAACATAACTAAGACCAAAGAAGTGAACAAGATGCAATTAGCTTCAACTTTCTGACTGACAATTGAAAAGCGCCTGTAATTGGTTTATTTGGAATAAATGCTTTGAGTTGGAGTTTGATGAAGGCTTTCGATAAAAGCCCAAGTTGCAAGAACGTAAAAGTAGTGAATGTTTCACTTTATATTGGAGACCACAACAGCAGGCTACAATGATGAACAACTACATATACTTATCGAAGCCTTGCATTAAGTCACAAAAAAAAACACAGACAGCAAGACAGACAGACGTTACATATGATGACGTCACGTGATCGCACACTCGCACTGTGTTACGCTCAGGCCATGAGCACGAGGGGCACGAGTTCTAGATCAGTTTACTGTTACAGCGGTTACGCGTCACGCATGTCTTGCAACAGTGTCAGATGCGCGACAAGTGCGTGTCACTGTTGACAGGCAGACAGCGTTTATTAGGTAAAGATATAATTTGTTGTTAGATAAAAAAAAAGCGTAGGCTGCTGATGAGATCTTCATTCAGCAGTGAGGTGGGAATGTAAGAAAGAATAAGTACATATTAATTAGCTAATTTATAGTGCTACTAATGGCCGAACCCAATAACCTATTGACCAGTAGCCAGTAAAATTATAACTGCCAGTATAATATCGCTAACGATACAGATCGCTAATGATATAGGTTATAGGGTTTAAAACCAGATATAGATAGGTTTTTCTACCTCCAGTATGCCAAAACTGGTGATAGATAGGTAATTGGCTTCGGCGATAAGACAGTACCTATTATACCTACAGTATTTGTCTTGAGTCTTGAGGAGGACTTGCTCTCAACTACATATTTATTTAATTTAATTAATAATTTCATGAAAATCATGTGAAATAATTTCATCACTGCCTTGTGCTCATCATTCCATGCCCCCTTTCTGATGACATATAAGCAAAAAAAGAAAAAAAAGAAGAGAAAAAGTGTGTGTTTGCTTACTACAAATTTAAAAAAAATCGTTCTAAAAGTTTCCCTTTTTTGCTTTGACATGGAAAGTCCTTATAACCAACCTTACCTACACAATATGAATTATGAACAAAGTTCTGAATACTCAGTTTTCGTGTAGGATTAATCTACATACAAACTATCTATAAACAACAAATGTTTGTGCCAAAGGAATAAATCAGCAAGTTAGTGAGATTCAACAAACATGTACAGACGCCAGCAGGTCAAGCTACCCGAAACTGTCAAATTTTTCCAATCAACCTTGAACCTTCATGCTTTAGCGATAAAGTTGAAAATCTATTAGAGAAATTTGACAGATTGTAGTAGGCTGATGTGCTGGCGTCTGTACATACGTAAAAAAATACCACGCAATAAATCATATAAAAATAATAAGCATAGTTTTTAAAACTGCGATAAATCGTAGCTGATGCATGTTTAGTCAGTCAACCAGGCTGCGTTACCGTTACACCATCAATCGTTTTTAGATATCTATTGACCGTATCGTTAAGCACATCACTAGTAAAAAAAAAATGCTGGCGAGCAATAATAACTGGGGCGCCTCCATACGAGAGCTGTAGACCAATTTAAAAAAGTTAAAGGTTCTAACTGTATCTTCTACTTACATCTTAGAAATAGCCATATTTTTCAGGAAAAACTCTCACTTCTTCTCCACAGTAGCCGAAAACAATAGATTTGCATAATGGGACCCGACCAAGTTAAAAAACTAATTTTGTAATAGTACTCTTCACTACAGAAACAGCTACCTTATGTCCATTAAAATATATTACCATATTCCAAAACTAATAAGGGAGCTGCCATTTAATTTTTACAAAAAAAAATAAAAAAAATTGGCTTCTCCGAAATAATTTTTTACAGCCCACTCGCTCTCACAGAGAGGAGGCCTGTGTCCCAGCAGTGGGAACATTATAGGCTGTTTATTCTATGCGGTAAAACGCAAAGTAGGTAATGTGCAGCCCACAACGCTATTATAATCTAAGAAATCGAATCACAACACACATAGCTTATACCTTTAGAAAAGGAAAAACTACATTTAAACTAGATAGATAAATAGAAACAAACAAACTAGCACAACGTTGACAATATTTAAAAAAAAACCAACCAGTTCTAAATATACGAAACACAAGTAAAACCTTTGGGTTTTACCGATGTTAATAAAATCACCATAACCTAAATACTTGAGAACAGTTACGACCCAACAGTCATTAGCTTTCGTCAACTCTCACGGAGTAGAACAACACGAAATGCTTAGTCAATGGTCATGCATGTTTTAGTGACCTCAAAATTCGCCCATCCCTTCCCAGCTGCCGTAGATGTTAGGCTACTAAGTGATTGCCCCTAGGACAGTCAGGAGAATCCATCAGTGTCACTAAGGTCATTAATTCACCTGACAGGCATGCTATCTGACACCTTCTCCCTTTGAGAACCGTTATGATCAGCTGATAAAAGTCAGCATAGAAAAGGAATGATCTTATAAAGTGTTATTTGGACAGTATCATTCAACGCGTGCTGCGCCATATCTACAAACGCCAGCAGGTCAAGCTACCCGAAACTGTCAAATTTTCCCAATTAACCTTGAACCTAAATGCTTTAGCGATAAAGTTAAAAATCTATTAAAGAAATTTGACAGATTGTAGTAGCTTGATGTGCTGGCGTTCTGTACAAACTGTAAGATGAATATATGTATGTGTGGTCGAGACAACTCGAGATACACGAGTCTTTTTTTTTTTTTTTACATCACGTCATATTTTGGTTTGCATAATTATGTACTCATTCATATTGGTATTATTATGTAAGTATGACTATTAATGCTGTAATCGATTACACTTCTAACAAATCATCCTATCGTTTTTCTAACAAACATTTTTTTCCAAGATTGTTTACACATTATAGGTTCATGAATAGTTAGTATTAATTGTTTCGGTCGTGCCCAGCTATTAGATAACATAACGCAACTGCATGGTGAACACGTAATTGGGGGTGACGTCAGCGAGGCCAGTGCCGGAGTCGCGGATGCTCCCGACCTGAGGACGACTGGTGCTCGTCACGACTATACGCTCTGCCAATCATCAGCAGCAGGAAACGATATACCTGCTTCTGATTACGATAATAGGTGTGAGATATTGAATTAAAGTTGAGGTTTTGTAGAAAAAACTATGAAGGAGGTCTAAGAAAACGATATTCAGGCAAATGATAAATGCGATTTGTGCACGAATTTTCCCATTCGTAATTTTGTAGTTGTATTTATTGCCATAACATTACAATGTTGTAAATATCAACTTTGTCTCAATTTAAATATAGTTCTTACTTTACCTATTGTTGGATAAATAATTGTATTTGTAAATTAGATATTGGGTCATTGTTTGTCAATCACCAGTAAAGAATAACAATACTACCAAAGTAATCAGCGATTCAAATTCACAACACATAAATGTTAATTTGAAGTTTATCAATGGGTTGAACAAACTATCGTACACGTTCTCAAACAGACAAAGGCTATAATAGCAATACATCGCAATTCCAAATAGAAAATAAATTCGGCAAATTATAGCAATCATCATTATTTTCATTACGAAAGTTTATATAGCTTTTTATAAAGTCGTGCCAAGTTTTTTGGCAAATTTTTCGGGTTTCAGATGATTAGTTTTTAAATGTTGGCATTCGTTCCAGAAACAAAACGTTTAAAACTAAAAGTTTCCGAGAAATTGGGACCAGCTAAGGGCTGATTTCTCCATTGCCAGATAACCTCTCTGTATTTTCTCCTATTTTATCTGTTCTGTTTTTCAATGTCTGTTTATACATAAATGTGTGTACATAAATGTAAAATAAATAAATAATAACTTCATTCGAGGAATAATTTTGAAATGTTGACAGTTATTTCATACAAAAACTGTCAAATATCAATTTTATTTCTGGAAGAAAAGTTTTCTGGCGATAGAGAAAGCAGTACTTATTTTGCGAAGGTTTCATTGTAAGATAACGCCACTAAGGAAAATAAATGTCGTTGGGTTTCGTTTTGTTATTATATTGACACCTGAAAAGGAGAAAAATATTTCATTCATCATCTTTCCAGTAATGTTGATCTCGGAAATGAGAATGAACGTCCCTACGGAACGCACGTCACACCACAAAGCGTAGTTGCTCATTTATTTGCTAAAGGTAAATCGATTCGATACGGTCTTCATAGTTAGTGGTACCTGAATCCAAACTACGTATTCGTCATAAAAGTACGGAATCCTAATACACAATAAAGCATCAAAGATGCTTATGCTTACCATACCTTTTGTTGTTGATATCTATAATATGATCATAATTATAGATATCAACAACATAGGTGTATCGCAGCCTCTATAATAAACTTCAAGTATAAATACTAAACCAGTACCTACGCATATGAAACCCAAGTACATGTCAGATCGTAAACTGTAGGTACAATTAGCCGACGATTAAACTGTCCGTTTCACGGTGTTGTGGTCCCAATGCTCTTTGTTATCACTATGGCATAAAGGATGTGACTGTCTGCTCTTTGTCGCCTCTTCGTCTGTCTGCTAGCCTGGTAATTGTGCTAACGGAGTAATGCTATGGAGAGGCCGGACTAGTCTAATTATAGTTATGAAAGGAATTACTCGACTATCTTCCATTATTGTATGGCAGTCATAAGTCCAGAGTTTCTTCTTACAGTCACACCTCTGCCTACTTGCCAACTTAAAATAAATAAATGACAGAGTACGGTACGTAATTTTCTTAAAATCCTAGTGTCATTCATGAGGTTATAATTTGTCGCTACGCTACGGCGTAGCAGCGTAGCACTATTATAAAATTTGTAGCTACAGATTTTAATTTCAAGATGAGTAATTTTTATGATTTTCAATAATTTCACTATATCGATTTATATTCGCTTAAATAAGTTAAGATATTAAAGAAGTACCTAAGATAGTTTGAGTCGCGACGTGATTCGCAAAATGCAATGTAAAATATACGAATTCCATTGTTTTCTTACCGTGAAGCTTGAATACCTTCCAAGTAGTACTAATGTATGTGCCTAATCTAAAACTAGTGATTAGCAGCGTTGTATAATGTATCAGCACGAGTCTTGTAATCCGTCGGTTGCGCGCGCAGTTACCGTTCTCGTCCGAATTCCACCGCAATTCGCGTTACCTCACCCACATTTTATACGACTATTTAAATTATCTTGGCATGTATTCAAAAAGAAAGCAGTACAATCTGCAAAATTATAATTCTTGAACATTTATTAGGATTAGGAACCAGTATCTAAACCTCTTGGAATGCTAAACCGGTTCCGATCGTGTAAAAGCCAGCTATGTTTATAAGTGTGTGATGAGGCTGTTTGTGATGTGAAAAAACACCTTAAAAATGACTCACATAAGTATTTCACAATTTTTTTTAAATGCGTTTCAATATCCTCATTTCAAAAACCCTCTAAATAAAACCTTAATAATCGATATCATTAAAAGGATGAACTTCTAAATCCCAGTTTACGATTAGCATCGGATATTTCCTGTTCCAAGCGGCTGAGTCGCATCGGTGCACGTCCGAGCGGCGACGGTCGACGAGCGATGGCGGGGCGGACGCAACGATGCCGGTGTCGACTCAATGGAAAGGTGACATTGACATTGGACCGCGCCGAGGCCGCTCTGCACCTGCGATACATTGAACTTGCAATTTGTTTACCAACACCACGCGGACTTATACACAAGATTATTTAAAAAACTCAAACTTTGTTCTGAGTTTTGGGAATCATATTAACAGCTTAGGACTAGTTAGGAGTCATTCAGAGTTTTTACGTATGATTTTCTTATCATCAGAGCGTTTGCTTAAGGCATACTTCATATCTAAAATCAATTGAACAGGACCACAATAGTATCCTAGAAAATATATCTTAAGAGCTCTTCAACAAAGCACCCGGTTAGATAACGTCAATAGACTATATACAAACCAGTTCATAATTACTTGGCCTACGATTCGCACAAGAGCGCACTGATAAGCAGTTCCCACGGTGGCCATGCTCGCTATGAGTCAGCATCATGCAGGACAAGGCCTGACTGGCTTGAGAAATATACCTATACGTGTTAACGACGTACAAGTGTAGTAGCGACGTGCTGAGGAAAATATAAGGGCATTTTAGTTAGTACGAGTATGATCATATGATGTAGTGTGAGATAAATGTAACGCAAGTTTGATGTGGAGCAAGTATGAGGCATCATTTTGGTACTTATAGGTGGATGTGTAATATCCACTTACCTTCTGAGCACACATTAGTTCAGTTTATAGTATACTGAAGAAGGCATTCGGGTTGTAAATGGGTAGTTATCTCAAATTTCTGAAAAACGGCATTTGAAATGCGGTTTTTCGAAACGTAGTGAAAACCATAAATATCGCAATGCAATTACCTTTTAACAATTTACTATATGTTTTAGTATAGAAGAATATTGACGTAATTTATTCTGAACACCTGCTCATGGTGTCACAAACGGTTGCCACATAAAAACATCGTATCACAGCTTCATTGTTTTCATATATCAATCTTGATTGAGATAAGCCGAAGAACACACGTGGAGCCGATGACCAAAACTTCCTGATATAAATCAACAATTAATTTTAACATCGCAACCAGTTTTTGTTCAATGAGCTTACTGAATACAGCCATGAGTTATTATGATACAACGTTCAGGGAAAAACAATATTGTATAATATCCATTGATCCGTGGTGTCGATTGTGGAACAATTGAGCAGTGCAATGCCTGGCCCTGAGTTGAGGCCGAATACTACTCAATCAATGAGATAAAAACTTGAACAAAAACAAATATTCGGCATCGCTTCGATTTGCGCGTGAGAACTGTCACAACTTTGTAAATTACTGATCAATTTTTTGACAAGAATAATCTATTTGTTTGGAACTGGCTTTCAGGAAACGTAGAACAACAACAAATCAATATTAATATATTTCACTGAGTGCGGGATTTGTGGATTGGGACAGATTTGAAGTTTTTATTCTTTTAGAGAATTGGTATAATCGTAAGTTCTTTTTGACAAGAAACGTTTCTGCAGAAAAGAAAAGGTCGTTTTGGCGATGTCATTAACTGACTCAGTGTGTTTTTCCCGCACGACTTTTACCATGACTAAAGTAATTATGTATCTATTAGTAATCAAAAATTTACGGTATTTTTTTTAATTTTACGACTGCTAAATCAAGTTAGCAGATCATTAAGAGGATTATGAGTATAAAATGCAAATGCCAATAAAATATGAATTTATTGACCGTTCAGGTGCCACTGTCGAGGTCGGGTCGTTACGTTTTAATTGATGAATTTCGTCGTTACGATTGTACAGTTATGTCACGTCACTAGTCGTAGTTCCAGTGGCAGGTATTTGACCGATTTAAATTCTTTTCCACAACAAACAGCGATGGAGCGAGTTCTCGAGTTCTGTGAGACTTTATGTAAATACTGGACGCTGCAGAGCGAAGCTCTCGTAATTTATACGGCGGATGCTTTCAAAGCTGGTCCCGTTAATATATTTGAATAACTCCCAAATAAATTGGTAACGTGGGACTCGTGAACCTGAGATAGAGTTATCAAATGAGAAACTTTGATTTTAATTGCAGTTAACACAGCTGTAGACGTACACACGATGTAGTACTCTTAAAACATTATTATTTATAAAATGATAGAGAGCCTCAACTCCTTCATTAATGCGCGCTGTGTCGTTATTCCATGTTTTCGATGCAAGGCATGCGCCTGCGTCGTCTCGCGTTCCATCCCGCCATTCACTCCACAATGAAAGCTCTACTAAGAACCATAATAAATGTGTCATAAAATATTGATATCAATCAAATTATTGTTACAGAGAGGAGTAAGCGATATGTGACGCTTAATGTCTGATCTGCTCAGCACCGGACGATCGATTGGGAACTAACTCGTGGGTGTGACAACTAGTGTTGTGAACAAGATGCACACGATGGACACGATGGGCTACGGCCACAAGAAATATCGGCCGCCGTTGTCGCCCACCAGCTTCTACCAACACGACTATTACTCAAGACATACAACACTTCGCCCGCAGGTATGTGCCACCTATATTTTGTTAGACTACTGTGACCTACCGCAAGGGTGAAATACTTATAAAATATTATGAACGAGTTCCACACTAAAACCTTTTTCAAGAAATTCTCTAAATTATCCTAGAGTAACCCGCATCAAAATCCACCAAGAACTAAGAAAAAGACTAACGACTAGTTATTTATTTAATACTTCAAGCACATAAATTTACAGAGGCAGACTTAATGCCATAGGCATTTTCTACCAGTAGGTAAATTTTTGGGTGATGCAAATTGAGGAATAAATGTTTTAAATATAAAGATAGGATAAACCTATTATCCTACGTATCTTAAGTTTAGACATTATGTTAAGACTATTCTAATTGAGGCTAGACTCTACGCAAAACAGTATTATCTAATGAAATCAATCATAGCTATGAATGTATAATCGTGCCCGCACATAAATCCATTGAAGCTTCTAATTCCCAAATCAATATTCTAAAGCCAATTACTAGCTTGAAGCTTCCCAAGTTGAAGTTCAACATGGTTGCCCCTTAAAATGTGAGATGATCGGAATAATCGGAGCGTTATTCAATGCTCAGGGGCCTCAGGGCCTTGGGTCCCGTTACCTTGTGGCCGGACAACGGTACACGACAATGATATTAAGGTGGAATAAAGCCGACCAGCTATGGATTTTGGTACGGTAACAAAAAACTCCCGGTTTTTTTTATCTGGAGAGATTTTTTTGTGTGTGAACGTAGGTACAATGCTACAAAAACGTAGTCTTTTTGTTTGACAATGATACTGAAATTTGTATAAGAAAATTTTGAAGCATAATTATGTGATATCCTAACGTTCATGTTTGATGAGCCATTTTGAAATGTAATTTTCTCTGTCTAAGTAAACATGAAGCAACTAGCTACTTATATTTAACACATTATTTCCTCTATAGTGGAAGGTCGCTAAGATCAAAATACGTGTAATTTATCTTAATTATAGTCGTAGTTAAATGTCGTGACATAATGACACGCTACTCGTCAAGTACCGGCAGTAAACTCACTCAAATTGTCATGTCGTATTATGTTCTAATCTCGCCCCTATGACCTCGATTACAAAGATCATAATGGCGTGTATGATTTATTGTTATGCCAGAATTAATTAGTGTCTGTCTTTGTGCGTAAAGACAAGAGCCAGCGAATCGTGTGACGTATATAAAATTGTCGGAAGCTTGTTCCTGAGATAAATTGAAGAGCAAATATTAAATTCAAGTTCACGATCTGTTTTTGTTGTGAATGAATGATAATTTAATTAGTGAAGCACGAAACTCAAACGACAGGTAAACAATTGGTTATCGGCGGAACCCAAATAATTGTGATAATTAAAATTATATAATTTGGGGTCTATTCCCTTAACGTCGTTATTTATTCCGTCGTAATTTACTTACCTTTATCGTTTTTTTCGCACACTAGTTACGCCCCGCGGTTTCACTCGCATAAGTCTCGAATATTGAGATAGAAGTATTTTATGTAGTAATCCAAGTCATGATCTAGGTTCTCATGAGCCAAATTTCTTCCAAATCCGTTCAGCCGTTTTAACGTGAGAGTGTAACAAACATACAAAAAACAAATTATTTCTCTTTATTAGTTTAGAGAAAGGTATGTCACATTAAACCAATTTTCATTATTAATTGTCATGTCTTGGTACTTATGTCTAAATAATTCGTGAACCTATTCTCATGTTCAGTTGTTTAAATCATACATACTCGTACATACATAAACTCAAGCCTTCTTCCCATGGGGGTAGGCACTGTAGGCAAAAACTACAGAACGCCACATGCTACGATCCTTACATACCTGTTAAATCAATAACCTAAATACTTTTTTAGTTAGTTAAAAATCATATCATTCCCACACAGTTTGCTAACGCTACAGTATTTACCGGTGCATCGTTTTTGACACAAGCTTTATATGATCGGTCGATAACAAGCTAATAATTGTTGCGTTATCGGAGGCTGCGCGGGCGCCGATCGCACGGTGTCGTTCACCGTCGATGCACTACCGTTACCTTCGGATCTATTGATCTCGTACGTACCTATCAAATTTCTCGTACTTCCGGGTTTCAAGGTTCTTGAGGATATCAATAGGGATTAAAATTGATTGTTGAGCCACGTTGGCAGCTGTACTGTTTGATATTTGTACATCTGTAGTTTTTATTGTGGGTGGAGATTATTGTATCTAGAGGTCTGGTCACGAAATCCGTAGTTGCGGTCGAAGTTACGGATGAATCCAACTACGTATCACCTACGGACTTACTCTTAAGATTAGTTTGGGGCCCGACCGAAGAATGAATAACACCACGATTTGACAGTTGTGTATGAAGCAGTGTAAGAATGGTTAATTATTCGGGTGTAAGGTTTGCTCAGAAGTTTTGAGTCACCAACACCACGGAAAAGGGTCATTGTGTTTTCCATTACAAAATTCTCTATAGTAGCTCCAAGTCTGGATTTGTGCCTGGTTGATGGCATTGTACTATATAAATACCTAAGTTTATTACATAGGTATTAGATACATAGCTGGCATATACGTAGATGCATAACTGGCAAATTAGGATTTACTATACTGCCTTTGTAGATAGATATATTTGGGATAGAAATAATGTTGTTTCCCATAAATTCGATTGGAATATTTTGTTCCAGTCCACCAAGCGTTTCCACGTATCTATTAGGGTGACCCTCGTTCAAGTAACTAAACCAATTGTAACGGCCTTGTTTCCGGGCCTACGACTTGAACTGACGAAGTTGTCTATGAAATAAGACGGATTATTTTATTTATTCCTGGACTTGGCAACAAGCCCTTATTTTTATACGACAACCCAAATGAGGAGTGTTATGTTTTTGGCAATAACATCGAAAACCTAGGGGAACGTAGTTGAAAAGGAACATGCTTATAAAGATCAACTTATCTGTACGAATTGATCAAAAGCTGGTGATCGATATTCATGTATACTTTATACTTGGCATTTAATACACATGTATTTTATTTTAATTTAACTTAATATTTGAATTGTACTTATTTTTATTTTTTTAAACTTTTCATTACGGACGCTTTTAACGTTCTGCATCGTTCTTACATGCATAATTTATAACATAAATGATGTAACCAATACTTTGTAACCATATATTGATTTAAAAGAGTGTACATGGAGTTTCTTGCCCGTTCTTCTCCATAGAATCCACGCTTTGGAATGGGCAACTAGCTTCATTTTTCTGACTGACCGACCCCTTGACAATTCAAAAGTGCCTGTAATTGGTTTAATTGAAATAAATACTTTGAGTTTGAGTTTATTCGATCGATCGTTTTTAATCGACTAATTGAGACGAGCAATCCCAACTAACAAATTACGCTTAATGGGTATGCAGAAGTCACCAAATGGCGGACCGTGGCCCGGATCCGGACCGCCACCGACCTGTTTTGTGCGGACCTTAACTAAATAGTAAAAATTATAACTAAAACTTAAAAAACATTCAAATAAATATTTTGAGTTTTAACTTGCACCAACTTTACTCCTAACTTCAGACAGAAAGTGAAAAATAAAAAATTTCACAATGATGTTAATTACGTACTCTGCTATTTTTAATTACTTTCATAATATTAGTTTTATTAGGTACTTTATAAAAAATGTTTCTTTACATTTTATTTCTTAATTGATATTTTTAATCCTGGTCGCTAGAAATCGTCTACCAAACGGACTGAAACTAATCGGTGATCCCTGGGGTGTGTATCATTATTCATTTATAAGAAAGCAATTGTCTCGAGCTACGGTAATATAATTTAGTCACAATACACTTACGTTAGTCACAACTTAAATCGCACTTTCTATTCTAAAGAAGTAGGTATCAGACGTGACAATTTATTAACTTCAAATTCGATAAAAATCTGTTAAAAAACCGCTGTCGGTTCTAAATCGATTATGACTACAATAACTAAAAAAAAAAAACATAACTTATCTCATGCTCTACTGAGCTACATCGTATGACAGCGTGGTTGTTCGTGTGGTACTGTGGTGATAACTGACTCCAAGTGCGACCTCGGCAACGTCACTACTAACGGTCCCATCAAAGTACCAAACATTAATGACGGTCTTAGTGAAGTTAACGAGGCAATTTAGACACGAGACAGATCCTGCACCCGAAACATTGTGTACCGTTTTGTAACAAAAGAGTTCACAAACAAACTTAAAAACTGCAGTATTGTGTGAACGTGAACTCCATCCACCTTGATTAGTCTAAAAGGCAAAAGTCAGAGACCGGGAAAATCCGCGATTAAAGTCTCAATATTGATGCTATGATGGTTGATTCTAAAAATATTTGCAGGCATACGAATATAATTTTATTTTTAACCATTTTTTTGCCACCATCATGATGATATTGTATTTTTTTAGTCGTGTAGATTATTTCGTAATTAATAATTGCGATTCAATTCTATATTAGATGTATTGCCTGTTTATTTGATAAAAAATAAGTTTCCTTATTAGTTCTTAGGCATGATTAGATAATAATGATTAGTTTAGCAGCAATCGTGCTTATAACGTGGTATATTTAAGTACATATATTAAAGCCTAAGTAGGTATAATTTTTGGAAAGAAATAAAGCCTTATTTTATTATAAAGCTTAATAAATACTGTGTTTTAGACATGAAAGAAAATGGAAAAACAGTCTAACTAACAACATAGCCGACAGTAGGAAGATTACCGGCAGCTGGAGCGTGTTCGAATAACGATTTTTTTACATGCCGAGACTATAACATTTCTCCTATATTTTTTCTTTACCGTTAGGAACTAGATAAAGCTCACTAACCGAATCGAACGCTATTCCATGAATTATTTACATGTGATGTTATGATGTAAGAGGCGTGTGCGCACGAGCGGCACGGGCCAGCACGCGAGACCGCGCATCTGCACTCATCCCGCGCAGAAAAACCCAGGAAGCGAGCCCCGAGCTTTTAGCCGATGTTGTTAATGAATAATGATGTGTGGGCTTCCGCGTGTTCGCTTAATTGCCTCTAACGCCTTCGACGATACCCATATAGGTACCTTAATAACTATTTATTTACTATTGTGTAGGCACGCGCCGCCGCCGCCGCTACACCGCAGCACGCGCTACGAAGTGCAACTGTGTCAGTTATTTTACTATAATTACTAGAGATACGCCGAATATTCGTTTTATATACGGTATTCGGCGTATTCGGCAGAATTTGAGGAATTCGTATTCGGCCGAATCATTCGGTTGAAATGCTGAATGTATTCGGTTTAATTGATCATTGTAAATCAGCCTTTAGGGCAAAATAAATTAAAGGAATCCCATATTCTAACAATCCTATTTACTACAAATCGTTTATTGTAAGGCACTCAAACAAAGTTACAATTAAACACAGGTAATCAAATACAACCTAGCATTAATAGTTACATAAAATCAAGTAGGTATCTTAAAAGAACAGTAATTTTTAATTGTAATAATCCCACTAGCAAATTACCTACCCCACTAGCAATTAATATTATATAATAATTGTAATATGTAGGAAAGGTTTACCTACTTATGCATAATGAATGAACTATGTTGTTTTCTAAACTATGATAAATCAAGAATATTTGTAATTACATTTTAATGTTTATAATCAAGCAGCGGTAGATTATGATGCAAGAAGACCAAGGTTTCAGATCTATCTGGTAAAAGCTAAACTATGGAACGGGGAACCGAATTATCCGGCAGTATATTCGGTTCGGTAAGAACCTAACCGAATATTATTCAGTATTCGGTTATTCGGTGAAACCACTATTCGGCGCATCTCTAATAGTTACGCAATCATGATTAAACTATGAGCGTTGACTATTTAACCATACATTTATGTATTTCTAATGGTCTGATTTAGTATCGGTTAACCTATAGTATTTGTATGAATTTTTGACCGCATCCGGTCGCGGTGCTGCGGTCATCATTCTAATAACCATTGTCATTCTATAAAAAGAAAGAAGGTAAAGGATAGCTAAAATGAAAACAAAGCAAAATATTACGTGCTGAGACAAACTTATTATTGTTTGTTAACTATTCTTAGAGCTTTTATAAAGTCCAGACTACTTTAAGAATTCTGTTAGAGCACTTGAACTATTTATAAGTATTTTAAGATTAACGGTATCCACTTCTTAAGTTTGTTTAAAACCAGTTCTTCTGAACCGCTAATGATAAAAATGTGTTGTTGCCATCAGTCATGGGCTAGCCTGGGAAACTCCCGCATTGTCCGAATGTTGGCTGATCGTTGAACCAGAGGTCGGGTCAGCACGGGTGTGGCACAACGGTGCCTTCCTAAACAACAACATATTTGTGTGTCAACCAACTCACTTTTCAACTTTAAATTCTTGCAAAGAAGAACCTGCCTCCCGACACAAAAATCGGACAAAGAAACTTGTTTCCAATGATCATTTTGTCATTAACGGTCTTCACGACTTTCTCCATTATTTGCATTGGTTTAATGAGATACGGTTCTAAATGCCGTTATCCAATAAATACGTAGTCTAGCGTCGATAAGATTCATCGAAGTCTTAACAAAGTTGGATTGATCTATTTGAACTCAGACGTAGAAAAAACGGGAAAATCTGCACCAATTTATGGGTTAGATGTATTAAGATAAATTGCTTTTGGTTTTTGGTGTAGTAAAAACATGGAATAATTTAGTAAAAAACCTTATTGTATAGTAATGTGTTCCATTGAAGGGCGCGCGTGCGAGTCGTTACGGCGCTAAGCATGCTAATCGACCGCTATCCAGTTATATCACAATAACTTTTTGTTCTGTTAACTTGAATTATGATGGTCTTAAGATACGATCTCTGTAATTATTTAATAATCCAGTAGAGTTAGGATAATTGAATGGGTAATTCGGAGCAAGTTACTGTTAAATTGATAAAATCATGTTGCTGGAAAATGTTCAAAAACTTTAATGTGCTTTGCCAACAAGCTTGAAACTGAGGATGTTGGCACTAAAGAAGATTTCCCCTGAAACGTCTTTTAAAGGTTCCACTAACTAACGGATGCTCAAAACACAGACTGGTTGCCCATCGCATTTCTTCCTTTAACGTGCCTTTCACATCGGCTCATTACAGTTAACGTTTTTCAGTTCTTAATGGTTATTTTCTCATTTATTTGACGGACTTCTTTCTTACGATTGAAGCGATAGATGTATAAAGTACGTGCGCGATCCTGCGTCGAGACATCATTACGAAGAAAGTGGCGTCCCCAGCGGATGCAATACGAAATGAATTGTCGCTGCGTACAGTCACGCACACCTACTACATATTAGACTTGGAATAGTGCATAAATAAGATAGATTGGACCGCGTTATCCATAAGCGTCGAGTACTTGAGTGCATTTCATCGTGTGATGGATTTTCATTAGGTACGAGCGTGGGTATTTCAATTTTCATTCGTATTTCAAATTGAATACAAGCCCATTTAATACTTACTAGATTATATCTAGCTACAACGTGGTGTAGCTAGATATAATCCTACCTACCTAAACCGGCTGACCTAGAAGAGTTCTTTCTGTTTTATTATGTTAAAAGAAGAACATTAATTTGTCTGCAAATTCCACCTATGCAAGAGAGAACCATCGTTAATCAGACATTCTATGAATTCTTAGATAAGAATCTTTATTAACTAGTTAGTTGATTCAGCGGAAATCATGCTTTTCTTGTCTTGATTAGTTTAACTTTGTGTGCGTCAAAAGATAATAGAGCAATTAAAATGAAGAAAACGTTTTTCGCCTGTGTGAATTTTGTACAGAGCGCGTTCGGGTTGGTGATCGCCAGTAAACTTTTTGCTCACAAAGTTAATTTATCGTAACCCATAAAATTCTTAAAAGAACGATTGGAAACTAGGGGCCGCTTGCAACACACATCACTAAATACGTTTAGCGCTAAATATATTTAAAACATCATTCTGTAAATGTCAACTTCAAACAATTGAATGCATCGTGGTAGCACTAGCACGCTATTTTAAATTCGTTTATTGTTAAATAGGTATATTTTGTGATTTGTGGTGTAACGTACTCCGCCTTATTTTTATCATTTTCCATCGATTTCCAGTAAAAGGTAAGAGCACATTGTATGAATATCTTATTGGTTACCAGGTAAAGACATTATGCGCGCATCTATAAAAAATACAGAAAAAATGTTTATATAAAAATATAACGTTTAAAAAAGGAACTACTAGGTCCTACACGCTCACTATCGGAACATCTCCGAAGCGTGCACCCGACGCGTATCCTGCACTTACTGTCGCCATCTTCTTTTTACGTGTTCACTAAACTTTAGTCGCGTAATTGCATCCGACGACGTGACTTACTTTTATGTAATTTTTAATGCCTTTTCGTAAAATATTGATGCAACAAGGTATCTTTGATATCGGTCTGGCCGAGCACTTTTCTTGAAAAAACATAAAAACTTATTTTATCGAAATACAATCTTATTTTATAAAAGCCCTACTCTTGATATTTTAAACTAGAATATTTTAATTAAAGACGTATTTAAATAGTCCAGTCATCTGGCTAACAAATGTTAATAAACAATAGGTACAAGAAACGCGAGCAAAACAAGTGTGTGTCGGACGCGCGTGTTGGTATTTTGTTGTCATTATGCTGTGTTACGTGTAGTGGAGAGGTTTGCCTTGCACTTGGCTGGCGGCCGCGGCGTCCGCGCAGCCGCGTCTTCAGTGCAACACCCGCCCAGCCGTTCACACTGCGTCGAATAGGGTCACCAGATAAAATGTCGACGCGGGCCGTTTTTATAACTAGTTGCTATTCACAGCCGATTCCATATCAATTTATTTAAAACATCTGAATTATTGGACAAAAAATACCGTAAGTATCTAAACGGAATTCACTGTTAGCCGATAACCTGGCGGATGATCCGACATGTCTGTTGAAACATATTTATGAATTAGTGTTATCTGATTGGAATATTTAATTGCTTTAGTGTGAACTTAGGTAATTGACACCGGAGAGTTAATGTTTTGTCTTTTAAAGATTTATTATTGTTTTCATTTGTGAATATATTATTTTATTTTTGTCTAAAGTCGTAAGTTCTGTAATAGACACTAAAGCGCAAAGATCCTCTTACTTTTGCTCGGAAAGCTATAAACTATCCTAATAGGGCTCCCATTGCGCTCAGAAACACTAATCTGATGTGCGATAATGGGAAGGTACTCGCCTTTTTATCGTAGAAACTCGTTAAGAGTTATATTTAGCGCTAGTGTTACCTGCCAACCAGTCCCGCATCCAGACTTGTTTACAGCAACCCTCTTCGTATTCCACTCCAAGGTTTCATTAAAATCATACTGGGAGCGTACAAAAGGTGCATCTGCTGGTCGTTATTCAGTCATAAATATACCGTATTCGCATCTATTCTATCGATCGTTTATTTATATTTTAATGATAATCTATGAACGAGGAGACACAGTGCATTTGATCAACTTCCCACTCAGGGCGTATAAATGGGACATTAAACTGCTTGGTGTGGTGTGTGTGGCTTCAAATGTTATTCATCATAACTATCTAGAAATCCATTAATAGTTGTCATGAATCTATTGTTTTTCTCCATACTAAAGGAGCAAGTCGTATTCATCCCGCATATATAAATATCATCAATCATGTCTTCGCAGCTCAACTAAGTTTAACGCTTGGTAAGTTCTGCCAGTTTTCACAGTATAATACACGAGTTGTCAGTTGTGTGCTATACAAAATGATTATTATAAATAGCAGTGAGGCAGAAAGTGGTCGTCAGCAGTGGGTCAGTGGGTCCAGTCGTCCACCTTTCTCCTTCAAGAACAAAAAGTATGTATTTCCAGCTGATTCGTGATACTGATTCATTCATCAGAGAAACACTAAAAGAAAGTTTTGTTGTCGTAATACATTGTTCGCTTGTTTTTTACGGCTGTAAAAGTGCGGAAGCAATAAAGTCTGCGACAGATATACACCACATACCATTATTGCTATCGTTTGTAAAAAATTCTAGGCAGGTAATTACTTTTGCGAATTCTAAACGTAGAGTTCTCGCTTCTGAAGTTACTTGAAAATTACTTACATTGTATGAAGAAAATTAATATATTCGAAACTGAACTCGAGTGTATACCTGCTTATTTAAATATTGCCCTTTTACCAAACTTCCTCTCTTACTTGACAAAACATTATTGTTCGCAGAAAAAACGAATACATTGTGATTATTACACACAACTAATTCTAGAGCAATAATCACAATCACAAATGTAGTAGGTTTCAGGCGAGTGCAAAGGATCATGTCCAAAAACAATTTCAGGATGATATAGAAAGCCTTCTTATCATTAGTGAGTTGAATTTGTGCCCGTATCTAAATACAATACCTACGTTATTTTAGAAACTAGATTGGTACCATTATGGGGCGTGTGTATCAAGTTAAGCGAATCGAGGCTTCTCGGCCGTGAATGTTAATGGCAGTCAGAGCCACGGGACCTCGCCAAGCACGCAGGCATTACGCGCAGTGTCGCATTATAATCATAGTGTA
The DNA here is from genome assembly GCA_945859715.1 of Apamea sordens. Taxonomy (NCBI): domain Eukaryota; kingdom Metazoa; phylum Arthropoda; class Insecta; order Lepidoptera; family Noctuidae; genus Apamea; species Apamea sordens. The sequence goes on from OX243986.1 coordinate 15,344,471, forward strand.
TCGGTGGTACTTGCAAATAAACTAACCATTATTGCACATACAATATGGAAAATGTAGCCAAAACTACAAATGACCATAAAAAGTTTTATCTTTAAACCTCCCGTCCTGTAGAAACCAAATGATGGCAATAAAAATAAACATGCTTCAGATAAAACTTTCAACCCCAAAAAGCAATAAATTAATGTGAAAGTTTTTAAGATTATGCTAATTATTTCTGAGATTTTCCAGATATAAAAAGATGATGAAATTAATGATATTATGAATGAAGTAGGAAAGAAACAAGGAAATAAACTGCTCGTATGTACGTAAAACGAGTTCCAAAATTGCCTTAAATGTTATAACGAAAGAAGCTCTGGAAGATGATTATGTAGGTATAATAACGTTTGATGAACCGACGGTTAAGGAAGACCTCACCCGAATTCATAGCTAAACTATTGAAGGAGGCAAAAACGTAATTGCAACGTTCTAGCGAAACAGCGATTCATCAGGAGATATATACCTAAGTAGGTTGATATAATATAGATGTTTGCGGTAACTGACCTCCGAAATTAACAGGAGCCACATTCCTAAGTAGACGGTTATAAAGAATAACATTCAGAACAAGCATTGTCTATAGACGTACGTATTGTCTTGTCAAACGGAAGCCCCGTTTGACTTTTACGGTTTTTTTTTGACGTTTTAACTAAATTTTATGACACATGAAAAAATACTGCAGCTTTAAGTCTTTTAATAGCCCGTCTCTGGAAGGTTATTAACACGTTCAGTGCCGGGGTCACTCAAATCACATATGGGATGCCGGGAGCAATCGCGGAGGGCTTATCTATATACTTATAATAAATCTGTAGAAGTGAAAATTCTGTACATTGAAAATATCAAAAAAATAATTTACAGGGGGTGTTACTAGACCGACACCGAACCCAAAAATGTGATTAAAAAAATTTTTGTCTGTCTGTCGGTCTGTCTGTCTGTCTGTCTGTCTGTCTGTTTGTTCAGGCATCACGCAAAAACTACCGGTTCGATTACGATGAAACTTGGCATAATTATTCTTTAATATCCTGGGCACCACACTGGGTACTTTTTATCCCGGAAAAGTATATACAATAAAAAACAAACTTAATTTTGCGGTTCGATCCCTATACCCGATTACCACTGTCTGTACTGTACCAACCGCAAATACTAAGTTTGTCGTAGGTTGGGTCACCCGCAGTGGAGTTCATTTTTATTCCTTTTAGTTTTTAGAGTTATTTAGGTTTATTTTTATATGAGTCGTAGGTATAGATTTTAATTTTAAAGTATAGGTAGTATATTTGATAGTGTACGTAGTGACCGTAGGTTATTTTATAATACTGTTAGGTAGGATTAGTCATTCGTATAGATATTAGTTTTTAGGGATTTTGCTTATTTATTGAGTTTAGATTAGTTATCATCAGAAATAGGTTTATTTAGGTAGGTATTTAATTTTCTGTTATTGAGTTTTTTTTTAATTAGGTAGGTACTTAGGTAAAGATATCATATAGGTACCCTCTTAATCACCACTAATGAGACACAATTGGTTTTCTACTGTAGGTAATTAACCACAAAGGGCCCGCGAGATAGATGGCATTCTGGGGAAGCACATAAATTTTATCCTGTTAGCACGTTCCCGTGGGATAATTTCCGACATCCACGCGGGCGAAGCCGCGGGCAGAAGCTAGTTATAAATGTAGGTTTTTCTTCACGTAGTTTATAATGGCGTTTTGCCATTATAAACTATAAAAATAAAATTAGTTCTATATTTTAACAAGATTTATTAGTATACGCCTTGATTTGAAATCAAAGCAATTTTATTTTAAAAAAAAATTGGGGCTCAGTCGATCGATTCTGTAAAAATCTCACCGTGAAAAGTTAGGTGAAGTGAGCTTAGCGTGAGCTGTCAATAGTGTCAATCCCTAGCATTAGTTGGAATGACAGCTCACTCCACGCTCACTACACCTAAGTTTTCACGGTGAGATAGTTACAGAATCACACTGCAGGAAGCACGAATTTCAGGGGTGGCAAACCATTTTCACGGTTACAAATATTCACATTTTTTTAAAGTTTTGAGATTATAAAACATGAGTTTCAGGGTTCCGTATGAAAATGGTAAAAATAACACATGTGGTGACTTCGTTTGTCAGTCCGTTCGTCTGTCACATGTGCTTTTTTCAGGAACTATATATTAATGCTTATAGACTTGAAATTTGGAATTAATAATAATATAATTTAATAATCTGTAAATATAGTGTTTTTTTTTAATATTGTCAGTCTTATTGTAACAGGGTCCTAAATGGGGGTTTCATTCTAAAGTGAGGTAAATAGGGCAAATGGGATACCTATCACATAACAGAGCTTAATTTGCACTTTATAAATCTTATTTTTAATATTTATTTATGTCACATAGTTTCTGACTTTTTTTATGTTAGCCTGCGCTGTCCCACTCTTGGGCAAAGGCCTCCCTCCACTCCTTCCATCTTTCGCGAGCCCGCGCATTTTTAACTTATAATGAAAAATTTTCGTAAAAATACACCTAGAAATAAAGATATTTCTTATTATTTAATTCCTTTTCGAACTTAGAAAAAGTATAAACATCTCTTCTTTCAACAAAAGAATTACGGATACTTTAAGAAATAAGATATATTAAGTATCGTTCTGATAAGCAGAAGTTGTATTTTTGAAGACTATTTTCAATTATATCCCCTGGTTTAAAAAAATAATTAACCATATCTAATGGTTACACTAACAATGTAGGTAGGTAAGAACCTATACTTAATTTTGGTAATAGGCTCATCTCGATAACAAATCCTGTTTTTTCTATTCCAAAATGGCCATTGTTCTTTGCAAAGCGAAAATTCTGAAATAAATTTAGTTGGGAGGTATGTGTGTAAATGTAGCACAAAAAATCAAACGATGTCTTTTTTTACTAGCCGTTTGTAAAGGATTTTTTGCAGATTTTTAAGGATTTAGCATTTTTATAAGCAATCGCATAAAGTTAAAATATTGTTATGAAAATTTAAAAATATTTTTCCTACGAACTCTGAGTGCGCAAGTCCGACTCGCTCTTTGCCGGTTTTTTTTTAATCTTGAGCGACGGTTATTTTTTATTATTATCCTTTTTCATTATTTTTTTATTTTTTATTATTTCACGTCTCCACCCCACCAGGACATGTGTATTTACATGTTCTGGTATCCCCTAGGGATACTAAATACAAGACGTTCTGAAAACACTATTTTACTTAGTTTTACAGTGTTTTATAATACGGTTTCAAACCTAATGCCGACGACCCTCCTCGAGGATTCACTTTAGCTCAAACGTTGGGTCGGGTCGACTAGCAATATGTATGGCGGCATGGCGTAAGAGCTCTATGAAAACTGGGTGGAGTCGAAAGTGTTAAATTCAGATGTCGAACTTCAGATATTTTCTTTACTAACAAACATTTAGTACGAAAAACAAATATTGACATTACGTCCGGTTTGAATAATTGGATCGATAGTCTTCTGGAAATTAATTTCTGTGTTTAAAGGTAGAGAAAAATGCTGCCACACTTCTTGAACGTAACCTGAATCATTTGGTCAGCTAGCAACCGTAGGAAAGGGTGTTAACGTATAAACTAAATTTATTATTTTAAATTGGATTTAAACCAAACTGCTTTGATTTAACGCAAACAGAACATAACTTAGCTAACGAAGCCTTTGTGTATCCGTAACGGCTTTCACGAAAGATATTCAATGGATATAATTGTCAGTCTGGTCCGGGTAGGAGGATAATCTTCACAAGTAACGTAGGGGATCAGAAAATTGTATTAGCGATAAATATATACTTAAGCGACGGTTGGCACTGCAAGGCTTTTGACCTGAGCGAGTTCAACGATCGCTGCGACGTGGCTAGACCGGCCTGGGCCATGCTAATTACCTGTTATTTTGAGTATTTTACTTAATAAAATTGAATTACCTAACCCTTTATTTTACACTTAGGTATCACTTTTGCTTCCTAAAGACTAGTAGGACCACCAGTCGTGTCGAGTTTATCGGAGTCACCTCTGGGTCAAATAAATAACTGAACCAGCTTACCCATATTTTACCCCACTCAAGCATCGGTTACGTGCTCGTGGGTGTCATTACAAACCAGCTCCTTACTGTAGGATACGGGAATCAAACACGCAACTCTTAGCAGCACCTTACTTAAACTTGCTTTAGAAGATAACGCTACTATTTCGCTCGTGATTTTTTATTTTTCCAATTCTTGTAAGTAGAAAAACACAAACGGAGTAGTAGCATTGTTTACCTTTGAAACAACCTACAATCATTGAATTACTTGTCATCGCAGAAACATGCATGCATACCCATGCCAAGTTAGAGCTGTGGTACTATTCTGAAAACATCTCACCGTGAAAAGGAAGGTGAAGTGAACCATAATTCCCCCTGCCGATCTCTTCGATAAAAATCTCACTGTGAAAACTTAAGTGAAGTTAGTAACCCGAAGCTAAGGATTGACTTCTCACTTCAAACACACTTCACCGTTTTCACGGTGAGATTTTTGCAGAATAGATCGGCTGATGCTAGAGATTGACACTATTGACAGCTCACTTCACGTTAGTGTTCACGGTGAAATTTCTATAGAACAGAGATGGTTACAGAATTGCACCAGTGAGATGGGAAAACTTATGTGAAGTGAGCGTGGAGTGAGCTGTCATTCGAACTAATGCTAGAAATTTACACTATTGACAGCTCACTCTAAGCTCACTTCAATTAACTATTCACAGTGAGATTTTTACAGAATCGATCGGGTGATCTCAAAGTCCCTGGGATAGGTTAATTACAGACGATCAGTTGATCATGAATGAATGCACACCGGCCGGTTTTAGTGCCAACCGGTTATTTATTCATCGGAAAGTAGGTTTCATGATTCTATTAACGTTTTAAATTAGTAAACAGCATACCAAACTGCGGAGTACAGTTACTAGTTAAATTCAATGTTTGACATTGCAAGACATTATTTTTCCTTTTTTATTCAAACTCAAATCATTTAATTCAACTAAACCAATTACAGACACTTTTGAATTGTAATGGGTCGGTCAGTCAGAAAGATGAAGCTAGTTGCCCATTCCAAAGCGTAGGTACCTATGGAGAAGAACGGGCAAGAAACTCCATGGACACTCTTTTAAATCATAAAATTGTTACAAAATATTTGATTACTTCATTCGTGTTGAAATTAACCATGTGAGAACGATGTAGAAATACGTGCACGTTAAAAGCGTCCGTTATAGAAAACATAAAATTAAAATAATTCAAAAATTAAAAATTAAAATAAGCCGGGGCAGCTAAGAGATGACCAGTCCCTACTGACGCCCGTTCACGAACATGACGTATGGATCAGCACCATTCAGCTCCAACACATACGCCATCACCAGCGAGACATTAGAGTGAGAATGACATACAGCCGCGAGGGCACATTCAAGTCAATGAAAGGCGTACCCAGTAAATGGTAGCTTTATAGAAAGTACATAGTGCTCACACGTGTGCTATGCAATTATACAATACTAAGCTATTGAATTTATACAATGCAAAGATAGTTTTTTTCCAATGTTCAGCAGCTCCAACAATGTTTCCGAATGCTAATTAGTTTATGCGCCTCTGTGGAGCAGGACCAGCATTGAGTCAAGCATTTTTGTCAGCGATGTAATCCCCTAACTTATAATAATAATATGCTTGGCCACATAGTGTGCGTTTAATACAAGATTTAAATTTCGTTTCATTCATTTGGAGTATATATATATTTTCCCCTAAATAGTACAAGTTTATGATTTATTTATTTATTTATCACATGGAAAACTGGAATTTACTGGAATACAGACGACATTTAGTGTAACCGTAGGTGACAAAACCCATGAATCGACTCTACCTTACGCGTCCATCCGAATTTTCCTGTTTTAGAATCAATTTTAAATGGCCAAATTAATGTATTCGGGTTCCGAAAAAAATATGTGTAAAACACGATAAATTGTAATTTGCTCGATGAAAAAAAATGCGAGACAGCGTTGATTTCAAAACCATTATTCGTTTCATTTCCTAATTACAGCAATCAATCTGATGAGTAATTGATGGGCATCTTGAGCTTGAGGGGTTTCAGAGGTCTACCCTGACAAATTATAACTTAAGATTAGTTTAGAAAATCCCCCTGAAAAAATCACTTCAATTTTCTGGTATTCGTTCTAGCATTTTCATATAAAATCAAGCTCTACAAGTGGTGCAATACATTCCTCTTGTCTTCTTATTTTACAAAAAGAACACGAATATGTATTAGTTACCATAAATGTACTAGGTAATTACTGGCCCTTCAATAGGCTGGACTTTATATGCCCACTGGGGATGCAGGTGCATTTTATTACAAACAGAACGTAATGAACATCGACATAACTCTAATGCAGTATACACTTTTCATTCTTATACCTTAATGCCGTCTTTTCAGACATTGTAAGTCCAAAATCACATTTATTTCAATTACGTTGGCATATTGAAAATGATACAACATTCTTCCATGAAATAAGTTTTTCCATGATATTACTAATTATCTCAAGGGTCACTCAGCTATCGCTTAGCCCAAAGGCAAACACTTTTCTAATTTGATCTGACGAGCACCGTACTTATGTAAAATATAGCTATACTCCATTTATTGTATATAGCTACTATAGTACCTATATAGCTATATTCCATGTATTATATTATTTGTAAAATAACGACCAAATACGTCAGTTAATGTGTAATTTTGCTGAAATGATATTGCCATTTTATAGTTCATTTATATGGTAAATAGATTACATTACTACAAAGTATTTATCGTGAAAGGGTGATATTCGTTATTTTTCTAATGTTATAATGCAGTATAAGTATTTCTAATTTGTCAGAAACAGTTACTTAACCAGTGTTTATTCAACATATCTTTACTAAACGAACAAATAAATTCACATTGAACTAACATATTATAATAAAGCAAGTCAACTTAAAGTTTTTATTAACATAACGCATAACATTACCTACGTAACAAACAATAATTGTAGGTTTAATCTCATAATAGAAGTGTAATTATTGTAATGTAACTTTTAATAACCACTAAACAATGCAGAAAATTATTCAGAGGTGATGATATTCTCATGAAATAATACCTATACCTACTTTATTTATAAAATCAAGCACCTCCAAATGGATTTGTATAATTTCAGACAAATAAATTAACGGAATATGATTACAAGGTGGGATACGGTTTTATAAGGATTGACAAGTCATCATAACAGTTTTGGATGAAGCTGGAACCAATCCAGTTTCGCTGATCCGTTATGAGCAAGTCATCCTGGAGCGTGCTAATTTTAATACACCCATTTATCACTCCGTAATGAGCCACTAAACATGATGGATTGCAACACTAATCACGACGTTTCTGATCTTCACCGAACCATTTGCTAAAAAATCTCATAATTAATGAAAATCTGTCAATGAACCTCGTGACCCTCTTCATATTTTTATTAAGCTTTTTTCTGTTCTTACATAATAACCACAAACTTACAAATTATCAAGGCTCTGGTTAAGGAAGCTGTGTTGTGATCACGCTGCATATTTATTCAAATATTCATGTTCGTGATTTACAAAGTAAAGATGGGAATTTATACGTAATTATGTTAGTTTATTTTGCATGTATAATTTATCATTGCTGAGTATAATTCACCAGAAGCTGAACATTTATACCGGAAAACTCAGAGTTAATTCGTTTGAAACGAGCAGCCGCCAAATATTTCTATAAAAATATAATGATGAAATCGTGAAGCTCGATCTTTTGGAGCTGGAAAATTGTATCTGAGTGCGTAAATAATATTAAAAATCATGGTGTGTGTGAATGAGATGGAAAGTTTTGTCTCGTAGTTAGTCAGAAGTGCCTAAATGTGGAATTACCTTATAGGTACAAAGCGACCATTTAGGACGCGGTCAGTGTGTCGTGATGACGACATCTCCGACCGAGTTTGTCTTACTCTTTTGTAGGTATAAGCCACAAAGCTATACGTGTTTTTTTTTTATATCCCATAACTAAACAAAAATCTGGTGTTTCCTACATTTTGACGAGTTATACGAGCATAAATGTAGGGAACAACTGACTTTTTTTTTCGCGCTTACAGGTTAAGTCCCATAGTAAAAGTTGTTCATAATGATGAGTACAACGACCCCCTAGAGTTATGGGTTATCAAAAAAACTGGCCAAGTGCGAGTCGGACTCGCGCACGAAGGGTTCCGTACCATTATCTATAAAAATAAATCATGAGTTGATTGAATGAAAGGTAAATTGCGGTTTACGATTTATGACGTATTAAAAAAAAACTACTTACTAGATCTCGTTCAAACCAATTTTTGGTGGAAGTTTACATGGTAATGTAAATCATATTTTTTTTTAGTTTTATCATTCTCTTATTTTAGAAGTTACAGGGGGGGGGGGGGGGGGGGATACACATTTTACCACTTTGGAAGGGTCTCTCGCGCAAACTATTCAGTTTAGAAAAAAATTATTATTAGAAACCTCAATATCATTTTTTAAGACCTATCCATAGACATCTCACACGTACGGGTTTGATGAAAAAAAAATTTTTAGTTTCTGTTCAAAGTATGGGGAACCCCCAAAATTTATTGTGTTCTTTTTCTATTTTTGTGTGAAAATCTTAATGCGGTTCACAGAATACACCTACTTACCAAGTTTCAACAGTATAGCTCTTATAGTTTCGGAAAAAAGTGGCTGTGACATACGGACGGACAGACAGACAGACAGACATGACGAATCTATAAGGGTTCCGTTTTTTGCCATTTGGCAACGGAACCCTAAAAACACGTTGTATATAAGGCTTTAATAAACCTAGAACTGGTTCTATCTCACGAAGGCGGGTGACGTGACTTTTATGACGTCGAAATAAGTGTCATTTTGTTACGATTCATCGGCCTTCGTGAGATAGAACAACTATACCCATTAATTTTAAACATTCTGAACGATCTCGCCAGTGTAACCTATACTTAAATTACTATTTTGCTACGTTCATTCTATTTATAAGATAAGATCTGTCAGAATACTTTTTAAATGAAAAAAAAACGTGTTGTTTTTGCATTTAGTACTACTTAAAAAGTGATTGTGACATAGTATTGAACAAAGAGAAACTAGAATTCGTCGATAAAACTGTTTTCCTGGGGATCACGCTCGACTCAAAGCTGCAATGGGGTCCTCATTTAACATCTCTTGCAGGACGGCTAAGTTCAGCAGCTTATGCTGTAAGAAAAATCCGTCAAGTTACTAATGTAGATACCGCAAGGCTAGTCTATTTCAGTTACTTTCATAGCATCATGTCTTACGGTATTTTACTATGGGGACGGGCTGCAGATATCGAGTCCATTTTTATTCTGCAGAAAAGAGCCATCAGAGCAATATATGGCCTCCGCAGGCGCGATTCTTTAAGGGAACTGTTTAAAGATATTAACATCATGACGGTACCTTGTCAATACATCTATGAAAACATAATGTACGTAAGAAAAAATTTAAATCTTTTCAATAAAAGAGGTGAAAGACACAACTATAGGACTAGAAATAGGGACCAATTAGTTCAAACAGGTTTCAGACTGGCTAAAGTAGACTCATCCTTCATGGGGTACTGTTTAAAATGTTACAATAAAATTCCTCCCCACATACTCCAACTAAATGAAACGAAATTTAAATCTTGTATTAAACGCACACTATGTAGCCGAGCATACTATAAGTTAGGGGATTACATCGCTGACAAAAATGCTTGGCTCAATGCTGGTCCTGCTCCACAGAGGCGCATAAACTAATTAGCATTCGGAAACATTGTTGGAGCTGCTGAACATTGGAAAAAAAAAAAACTATCTTTGCATTGTATAAACTCAATTGTTTAGAATTGTATAATTGCATAGCACACGTGTGAGCACTATGTACTTTCTATAAAGCTACCATTTACTGGGTGCGTCTTTCATTGACTTGAATGTGCCCTGGCAGCTGTGAGTATGTCATGCTCACTCAAATGTCTCGCTGGTGGTGGCGTGTGTGTTGGATCATTAAGTTCCCTCCAAAATGGTTGAGCTGAATGGTGCTGATCCATACGTCATGTTCGTGAACGGGCGCCGCCAGTAGGGACTGGTCATCTCTTAGCTGCCTCGGCTTATTTTAATTTCTGAATTGTTTTTGTTTTTTTATAACGGACGCTTTTAACGTGCACGTATTTCTACATCGTTCTCACATGGTTAATTTCAACACGAATGATGTAATCAAATATTTTGTAACAATTTTATGATTTAAAAGAGTGTCCATGGAGTTTCTTGCCCGTTCTTCTCCATAGGTACCTACGCTTTGGAATGGGCAACTAGCTTCATCTTTCTGACTGACCGACCCTTTGACAATTCAAAAGTACCTGTAATTGGTTTAGTTGAATTAAATGATTTGAGTTTGAGTTTGAGTTTTGAGTTGAGTTTGAAAAGCATTTTTGCCCTATTTTTAACTATCAACCAAATAAATGGTACCTGCCAAAAATAAAGCATAGCAAATTTAAAGCATTTCATTTAATAAATAATGATACATCTCTTAACTCAAACTTATTTCCCCGGACATCCATTACCTTTCATACGTATCTATAAATATATTCAAGCATCTTTTTAAGTGCTACCCGTGGATGGACTCGTGGGTGAGTGACCGAGTCCTTGACCCACACAGACTCACAGTCTAGTCCTCCGCCCTCCAACTATGTCCATTCATTAGACCAGAGACCACGGAGAAAGTTTTACACTAATGACTTTCTTTAATAACAAACCTCAAGTTCCACCTGACACGCGCGAGGAGATTTATAAATCATTTCCTAAAAGAGTTTTATGAATAGTAATTTTAAGATTTACGTTCATAAAGGGTTTGTAATTAACTCAAGTTATATGAGCTAAGTTTTACGATCGTTCGCATGTTGTGAATAATTTATACGTGGCTCTCTAAGACCAGCTTTTCTCGTAGTGTTCGACGATGAATTTACCGTAGTTATTTCTATTTATTTTATGTTTTAGTATCAAACGGATAGTATGCAAATGTAATGTATAATCCATAAACATCATTTTAGATAAAGCTTTCGATGGGATTCAAATACAATGTAGATAGTAAACCTACTTGATATGAATTTAGGTAAACCATTTACATTACATATTGCCTCTTTTTTCAATGCTTTTCAATTTTCATTCACCTTTATTCATTCGTATTAAAAAAGGAATTTGGTGTTCCATACTGGTTGACAGCGTAGGTATTGCACTTTTGTACGAAACTGCTTATTTATTTAAAATAAATAACCGACAAAACATTTTAACGCAGGGGGGTCAGAATAATGTACTGACTCCATGGTAACAGGTTGTAAGTCGATGTCCCTGCCACCCTGTATATCAAAAGAAAAACAAAAATCCGTTCCAAATACATACTCACATTCCCATAGCCCATAGCCCCACTACATAGAACCATGCATGTTCTGGAATTATGTAAACCGCTGTTTACACACCAGAGCACTGTCAAGTTATGAGTTAATTACATAAGTGCGTATGTCATACATAGTTTTTGTGAGCATGTGCGAGATACAATGTGGTGATGATGAAGTATACACACACAAGTAATTACTAATCACTTGTTCACTGTTTCTTAGCTATTAGTTCCGCACCTCTCATTCTGATTCACTTTGTAACGGTAAAGTTCTTCCAACAATCTTTTGCGCTCCGATATTCGTAATTATAAGTTTCTTGATTGACCAATTCATAAAATGTTAAGCTTTTTTTTATTTTATTACATTATTTTTATCTGAAGAGGCTTTAATTACATGTAATGAGGCAAGTAATATACACACCAGCTATAGCTGTGAGCTTTTTAAACACATTTATCTAACTAGGTAAAACATCGCAAAAAATGTAAAGACGTCTTTATAAAACTAAGTATAAGTGGGTCTTATATACCGACCTAAAGCCTTAGGTCTTTAAAAACCCCGTGGAATACTGCATTCGTGAGACACATATTTACGCAAAAGTAATAAAAATCTACAGCCCTAAGAAATACCGCCTTTTAATTAAACTGGGAAATATGCTTAGTACCTACTTAAGGAAAACTAGTAAGTCAACGTTTCATAGTTTATTGTGTTCTCATTACAGAAGAAAAAATGGCTGGTTCTTGGAACTGGACTCAGTACGGCACTCTATTGTTAGATATTATTAGGATTCTTTGCAAAACAATTTACTTAATTAATTAAATGGCTAGGAATTAAAGAAAAGAACTCGATTCTATGTTTGTACATCAAACAGCAAATAGAACTCTACAATATTTAAGAGAAAACTAGAACATAAGCTATATTTATAGTGCTCATAATAACTAGGTAATTAATTAACTATTGCACGATAATTATAAACCACGATCATGCCATTAGTTCGCTTAACAATTAGCTTTTTGTGATATCTTTCAACCGATTTTGAACCTCAATTTAAATTCAACTGTAAGAACTGTGAACAGCAATCCATACAAAGAATTATACAGCATGTAAAAATGTATCAAGACTCCATTCAATTGATAATACCAAAATCAAACTTGCAAAAAAAAAACAACTTTTGCAGACACAGTAGCTCTTTGGTCCATGTCTAGACGTCCGGATTAATACACAATTCATTGTATTACAGAAGAAAAAGAAAACTATTGTATCGAAATCAAGAAGATAATTGAACATCAGTAGCCACATTATCCATGGTAACCAGAGATTCGTATTATATTTGAATATCATTTGAATTAATGACAGAGGTTAACGTATCACTGACAAGATGTCTGTACAAAAGAAGTCTGGCACCATTGCCTTAACACCACACTTAACAAGTCAATTTATCTGTAAACGATAGGTACATACCCAGTCTCGTACTTGAACAAACAGGTTTGATTGTTTAAAAACAAAACTAGAATCAAGTGTTTAGGTAAGTTTTCCAATAAATGCTTGAAAGTAGGTATACAAGAAATATGCTAAACATTATCAAATAGGTAGATATTTATACAAATTTTCGAGTTAATCAAGCCATGCAGTAAAATCCTCCCCTGAAAAATTTACTACCCCATTTCAGCCCGTCAGGGGTAGATTTTCAAAAAACCCTGAGACACATTATTCTTTACTTTCAATATTAGGTAGTATGGATGGATGTTTGTTACTCTTTCACGCAAAAACTACTGAACGGATTTGTATGAAATTTGGCACACAAATAGTTTATAACCAGAATAAACACATAGAATACTTTTTATTCCAATATTCCCACGGGATCGAAACTTATGCGGGTGAAACCGCGGGGCGCAGCTATTATTTTGATAAAATAATTTATATTTAATTAAAGCCGCTTTTCGTATATTAATTTTATATTAATGTAAGAAATATGTAGGTATATTAATATAAGAACATTAGTACCTACCTAACAGTATCACATAGTGAGCTACCGCAGCAGAAATATAAATAGATAAGTATTTCTATTTATATTTCTGCTATCGATCATAACTTTGATATGGAAAATGGGCTAAAATAGGAGGAAGTCAGTAGTTTTGTTGTAGTAATAGTAATTCATGTGGGTCGGAACGTTAACTTTCCTCGCCGCAATCTTATTGCTCATTTATGGCCACTGTAACTGTAGAGTTCTTCGAAGCCTCGCCAAGGGAAACAGGCAATAATATGGCGAATAGGTCTAGGTATTACCGAGTAAGGTACCTAAATAATTCTAGATTTTGATGATGATTTTCTGACTTTTCTTAGTAAACATAAAAGAAAGATGAATGAATTTCAAACTTTCACACTGCAACAAATATGACAAAACATACTGTTGTATGTTTTGTCATATTGGCAGGTGTTTCATAGTGTGTTCACGCATTCTTTACATCTATGGTTGTAATGATGAAGGAACGTGGCCATAAAGTGAGGAATGCAGAGCGAACCGTCGCAGATCGCACTCTTTGGCTACGATAACACTCGATTGAAGTAATGACGAGTTGATTCCAGATCTCTCGCGGCATTCCGCCGCCGTCCGGGCGCGTCCACGTCGCATCATTCCACTTTTATGGACATCAAGACGTAACTATATAAATCTTGTGTTTGTCATCACCTTGATCGATTTTGTACCATCCGACTACTTGCGTGTAATCATGTAAAAGAATGTAGTCTAGCGGTAAGTGGAGCTTTTCTTGTATGTGTCATACTCGCAAGAATTTGACTGGCCCATTGGGGATTGACGTGATGAGAACATGTATTGCCTCTTTTTGAGCGACAATCTAGACAAAACATATAATGGCGCCGATTCCTATGTTTACAAACTAAACTATGTACATTTGAGTTTAGTGCATCTTTTTCTTCCTATTTCATTATGGAAAGGATAGAAGATAAATTTTAGTTTAGTCCTGTCAAATTAGTCAGCACCTGACGTAAATTGACGTATTTTAGTAGCCATGTTTTAATCACGTCTAAACTTGCTATGGAGTATCTAAATTTGACAGGACTAAACTAATATTTATCTTCTGTCCTTTTCTTAATGAAATAGAAAGAAAAAGATGCACTGAACTTAAATTTAGTTAAGTTTATGAACAAGGGAATCGGCGCCAGTGTCAGTATTTCGACTTAAAAAGTTCAGTAGGTTGATCTCTACTGGCGTGTTTTTGTAACGTGATGTGCTTACATAAATATTCAACATGATGCCTGTAGATTGGATTATGCGCCTGAAGTAATTCAATTATTGGCATATTTCATATTCAGGAGTGACCTGTAAACATTGGACAAGTTAATATTGGTTATTGTGGCCGAAGGCCGAGCCTTAACCAACTCAATATTGTGATTACAAACGCATAGCCATTGTATGTAGAACTTGCGAATATACAACCGCAAACAGGAGACAGGTCACCAAAGTTTCCGGTAATTTGAAACTATATGCACATCATAAAGGCCAAATATTTACCTAAGTACCTACCTACCTGTTGATTATAAACTTTGAATGATACCTAGGAATCATATCTACCTACGTACACCTACGTTACGTATATACCTACGTTATCTATCTTCTTAAAAAAGTGAGTTCACTTCATTATGCAAACGTGTATTATCTTGGATGAACATTCACCAAATACTTATCTCGTAGAGACTAGTGGAAATCAGTTACAGGAATATATGTACGTAGGTTTACTTAATTATGAGAGATAGAGAGAAACATTTCGTACTTGTTGTTGTTCTAATTGTTCTTGTTGTTGACCATGATGCTATACACTAGGGTAGGTAGAGGTAGTACCATACGGGTCTGACAGAAAATCAATATACTGCTATACTGCTGAGATTTTGATTGGGCACACCCTCCTATTGTAATATCATTAGTAAAGATATGCTTAGATATCTGATAATGTAGAAATAATATAAAGGAGCAAAAGTAGAAAAGCGGCAGTTTATACTTCGTCACTAGTCAAATTTAGAAGTCACGAGGGAAATCGTTTTTGAGAGAATTTGTTATCGAAAGAATTTGATATTATATTGGTTTGAATTTGTATAAAATTGGTTTTTGGTAACTTGTAGCATACAAGTAATGCTTACATAATTTACAACGGTACTTTACAAACGGGAACTTTTCAGATGTTGATGTACCCAAGCTAATCCGTACCTTCAACCTCTACTAACTCCGTAAAACGCAAGAACATTATGTAGGTACCTACATAAACAAAAGACGACAAGTTAATCATGGCCGCAAGGATTTAAAATAGAAAGCAGGATAGGAACGCAGCTGAGTAGCGCATAGTGTGTCGGCTAACGGGACCGCCTGCGTCACGCTGACGGCGTCGCGTCGCCTGCGCAGCGCGGATACAACCACAACACCGGGCGACGCTATCTCATTCTTTTCGTAGCATTCTTACTTACGCATTGTACTTATGAATTTTGCAGAGAATATTTGCTTTTTTTTCAACTTAAAGTTCCATTTTTTTTTTTTTCAAGTATAAAGTTCCATTCTGTTGGTTTATTAGGTATTTTACTATTACATCTTCTCTCCAGATCAAAAGTTTTTATTATAATACAACATTGACTACGAAAAGCAGCAAAAACGTCTTCAGGTTCATGAATATAACTTTGAAGCTTTTTAAGTAGATACACTTTGAGTCAAGTTATGAATACATCCCTAACGATTTTTTTTTAATTCCACCCCTTTGGGTTTAAAAGCGGGGATACAGTTTATATGAAAAATCTTCTTCATTATGTTAATAAACTTGAAACTTTTCAAGAATACTCGCCTAAGTAAATAATAAAGTTTATCATTATAAGTTTTTCAAAACTACCGCTCAAAGGAGAATATAGGGGTGTTAAAGTTTGTGTGGAATAATTTAAATGCGCAGTAACATGTATCAGGGTTTTTCGATCTACCCCTAACGGGTTGAAAAGGGGTAGTTAATTTTACAAGGGAAGATTATAATGCGTGGCTTGATTAACTCGAAAATTGGTATAAATAATCTTTGAATCAAGTTATGAATAATCCCCAACGATTTTTCAAAATTCAACCCCCGTGGGGGTGAAAAGCGGGGAATACAGTTTAAATGAAAAATCTTATTTCTTGAGTTAATAAACTTGAAACTTGGCACGAATACTTACCAAAATAAATTATGAAGATAGTCAGTTTTTTTTCTTCTAAACTACCCCCTAATAAGGGATTCGGGGTTTCAAAGTTTGTATGGAAGAGTTTTAGCGCGCAGTCCGATTTACTCGAAACTCAGTATTTATACCGAATATTCAAACTCAAATCATTTATTTCAATTAAACCATTTACAGGCACTTTTGAATTGTCAAAATTAAATAGTCGGTCAGTTAGTCAGATAGTTGAAGCTAGAGTATTGAAAGTAAAGAATAATGCGTATCAGGGTTTTTTGAAAATCTACCCCTGACGGGCTGAAATGGGGTAGTCTATTTTCAGGGGAGGATTTTACTGCATGGCTTGATTAACTCGAAAATTAGTATAAATAATCTTTGAGTCAAGTTATGAATGCATCCCAAACGATTTTCCAAAATTCTTACCACTGACGGGACAAAAAGGGGTAATTCAGTTTGTAAGGGGAGGATTTGAACTTGAAACTGTATGTTACATTTTCACGCCTAAACCACTGAACTTCTTATTTGGCATAGAGATAGATGGCATCCTGGGGAAGCACATGCATTTTATCCTGTTAGCACGTTCCCGTGGGATAATTTCCGACATCCACGCGGGCGAAGCCGCGGGCGGAAGCTAGTCCGTCCATATAAAGTTTCTCGTTAATAATATTAGTAGGATAAAATTACACTCCTTTTTGGGCAGTCGTGTATTAAAGACGCTTTTCTTCGTCAAGTCGTAAAAACCGTGCGAATCAGGGGCGGGTCGCTAGTTCTAATAAGATGGTAATAGATAATTTTAGGAAACCAGTTAAATGTTTGTTGCCATTAAGAAGATCGAAAGACCAAAACTAAAAACTTTGTATCGGAGCTAAAAGCTTTGTATTAAATATGAAGAAAGTAGTAGCGCTTACCAATGGGTATGCAGTTTTAGAGAACGCTTTTCAAGATAGCTCGAAGCGAAGTTGCTCTCGACAACAATAACTAATGACACTTTCATTATTTGACAATAGTCGGCCGCTGGGCGCCAACATTTCTTAGAAGCCGTCGTTTTGCACAGCACTGGCCCCTAATGAGCGTGGCTTTCAAATCCATGGACAGCCAATAAGGACACAATGGAGACATCTCAACGAGAAGCGAAATAAACAAAGTCATTTGAGACAGAGAAATTCTCTCGAGTGTAGCCTAGTCGCAGGCAATTTCCTCTTCATTATTAATAGCAACGAAAAAGCTTAAGCGTGTACTGCCTTAGAAGTTAGAAAACATTGAATATTTCGGCGAGGTCTACACGCAAAGTATTCGCTACACATCACAGCTTCACGTCAACCTTGATACAGTTCAAAGCCCGTCAGTTATGTTCATGAATTTTTTCGTAAGTTATTAGTAGCATTTATGTGTTCGCATGTCAAGGTTTTTTGCTAGCTTTATCAGTCCCACCTTGCCTCCAAGAGAGCCATGCTAATTGCTTACTACGCGTCCGTTGAGACAAAACAGGCCAGTGATTCATTTTCTTCCCATAGACACGTTGGCGGTCGTGATTTGTTTTTGTATAACAACGATTAATATTTTATCAAAACGTTTTCATCTTTACCGCGTTTACGTTTTTCTCTGTAAAACGTTAACCAAATCTTACCTCTACCATTTTCGGATTAAGTGATGAAATATTCAAGAATTCTGTTTATCCAAGTGTAACACGAGGATGTCTGCGTATATCCGTCTTTCTCAGAGAACTTCGGATTTCATACTGTGATTTTAGGAACATGTTTTTGTAACAAAAAGGAACGCTAAGAGCTATTAATTAAGCTTATTACGCTACAAGTTCGCGAACACGAAGGTTTTTGAACAAAAAATCTTCCTGAATCAAATACAATAAGCAGTTATAAATACTTAATAAGGGTTATTACGTGTAATCTGCTGAGGAAGGTTGACAATGACTTCGTGTCAGGACTCTTCAAGCTTGAAGACATTAAATAAGGAAAATTAGATAAATTAAAAACATCAACTAGGACAATCTAACGTGGCTGGTCGTGTCAGTGATTAAAGTTATTATTGCGACTAACAATGTGTCGTGACTTCTGCCTGTTTGCGTTCGTATTCTTCCGACGACGTTTCGTTTCGCTATAACATATTATTTTTATTGATATGTTGTCAATTTGCATCAAGGTATAGAAATATGAAACGTATTCAGTTTATTTATTTAATTTGCATCTACTAACTGCAAACATGCTGGACTGACAGGCATGCATGGTATCATAACATTAGGTTGAAATATCGATCGTTCTTGCCTACGCAACTTCTTAGATAGTATCTCGATACTGCACTTTAGTTTGTGATGATGTTGTTTTTTCAATTCAAACCGTGATAAAAGATAAATTATGCGCTGTCTGATATTTTTTGCTAAGAACTTAAAAGTATTACATATTCCTCTAGGCTTCGTCTCTAGAGGTAATCATTTTGCTAAAAAGCCGCTTCAGCTTGACTCGGTTTTCAGGTAAATTTTTCTTAGAATTCAACGGGACATGGAAACTAATATAATGAATACTAGATATCCTCGTACACTGCCCGTTTGGGAACACATACATTCTGGGACATAGCAAATAAAACTTTGGTATTTGTAAATGAATAAATCCATGGAATTGTGGTGTTGTCATCGCCTGTGCGCATGTTATTACTTGTAACTTGAGATCGAATAATAATTAATGTTTGTGAAGATACGCATAATACTATACCCTTGTACATAACAGGTATCGTAGCAGTCGACCTTGCAGCTCGGCCTCATCCCAGTTCTACATAGTTGCTCCTGCACTCGCTAATTGGACTGTATTTGTTGTTCATTGACCAGTGATCCCTTTGTGAAGCGAAGTATGTAAAGAGAACTGTAGGCTAATGAAGGTAGAGCCTCTAAATTCTCATAAAGTTTATTTAATTTCTTGTTGATGTCGTAATTTGCCTCGTAATTTTTCAGCATTTTTTTCAGGCTTATAGCGGTTGTTGAAATATTTTTTGCGTAGGTTGTAAGTTCGTCCTTTTGGTAAGTGTATTAAAAAAATGTAATCTTGCAAAAAATATAATTTTCAATTTTCTATGGTAATTGGTAGGCGCAGAAAATGAAGTAGTTTAGTGTAAATAACATGAAAAAATCTTTTAACATCATCCTTTAAATAATATCTACTTGTAATTGTTTTTTATTAAAATTATATTATTTAAAATACAGCGTTACTTCTTTATTTTCATACAAGATAATATTTACATAATATAAGCTAGCATTCCTAAAATAATATTAATAATATGTACCTACAAGTATATATAAAATATATATATATATATCTAATTGAATTTAGTCCAAGAAATATAAAAGCATGAGTATATCATGTTCTCTCATCACGGCAGCCGTTTCAATGGCATGACACGCGTTCCATTCAATGCTATCTTTGCTTGCCTACCTCGGAAAAGCGTGACCAACACGAACATACACTTACAGTGATTTTTCGTCAATTAATATATTTGGTGTTTGCTTGCAATTAATTGGTGTGCAAGGCTCCCTTGTACGTGCTGTAGGTCATGGTTGAGCAATAATAGCATAAACGCGGGAACAAATTGTCCGTCACGGCTACATAGAACAGTTTTCGTGTAGAAAAAAAGAAAAAATACGCTGCAATGACATAACCATCGAATAATTAATGATAGCTACTCATGATTAATTACCAGTTATGGTGTCCAGTAGTAATATGAATGGGTTACTTAATGAGTAATTTGATCATTATTGTAAAGGAACGAGGAAATACGTCTGTATATGAAAATATATTTCATATTATCAGAACTGCAAGATGTACGTGTAGGTACCCCACTCTAGGCGATTGAATCTCAATTAAAGTTGTCATCCATGAACCTTACTAGGTTGAATAGAGTAGTTAATGCTGAATAAGTGCAGTTCATCCCCTTTGATGTCCGATCTAGCGTAAGCAATACCAAATGGTAGCAAGTGCTCAACTGCATTCGTCGGAATTGAGACCGATCAATAAACTTTCGTGCGAGCAGCACCGCAGACTACAAAATTTAGGCGCAGGCCAAACCGGGGGGGCTATCTAAATAATACTCGTATAATGTGATAGGTGGCGTTCTGTGGCGTCTGTTGTTTCTGCCTAACCTCTTGAGAAAAAGGCGAGAATGTATGTATGTATGTACTCGTATAATGTACAACTTGAATAATAGGCAAGTACCATAGAAAGGGTTGTTAGCAAAAATTGGATTTAGGTAGTACCTAGTTAGCAGTATATTCTCAGTAGGTACAATCAATCGAAGAAAGGTGCATATTATGATACCTACTTCTCTTGAATTCAAATTATGGTTTTACTAATAGCTTATCATACGTTTAACAGCAATTTAAAATAATTCTCCCTTCTAATATTATCTTCAGTGATATGAGCGTTAAAGTCCAGTTAAGTACTGCTGTTGGGTGAAATAAGCGTCAGGTCGCATGTTCTAAATGAATCCCTCGGCGCATCATAGTCATTATCGACGCATTGGGAGATTGCGACCACGGTCAGCGTGTCATCGTGGCGTGCATTCAGTACCTATACAATGATCTGCCCCTATTAGCATTTGTTAGACTTTACAGTCAAGTATATTAGCGTTAAAGTACGCAATCTATCATCTTAAGATTACGACATGATTTACTCAGTTGTAGTTATTATCTAACTAATTAATTTTATATAAACTATAGGTAGGGAGGGTAGGTAAATACCTACCGAATAAATTCACGTAAAAAAATAGTCAAAGTTTCAGAAATGCTACAGGATTCTCCGAACGATGAATATAATACGAAGAATACGTATCTTTGTATGAATCATTTGTAGAAGTATCGATTTTTATGCTTTAAAAGCTCTAAATTTTCGAAACTGATCTAGAAATTTGAGGCACTCTCTCAGAGGTCCCATGGTGTAATGGTTAGCACTCTGGACTCTGAATCCAGCGATCCGAGTTCAAATCTCGGTGGGACCTAAACTTTTGCTCATGGCCCCGTTTAATTTTCACTTAAAAATACATATTTCTGACTGATATTCCAATTAATATACTATTTAAACTAAACAGAAATAGTTATCTTTTCAATTAGTGCCTGTAATATGTTATTAAATTAAAAGAAATACCTACTTAGTGAAGATAGTATAAGAATTAGGTGGTATATTATCAAAAAAAAGTAAATAATAATGACAGCCGACGGATCAGTTATCGAGCGCGCCATACCGCAAAAATCGTCAAACGAAATTGCTTTCCACTTAAAATAACTAACTGTAAATTAATCAATGTACCAAAAAGTATATATTTAATTACTGGCGGGTAGTTTACTGAGGGACGTAATAATGCTGTTTGGTAAGGTTCAAGGCTCTCATTACCTTCGTTTAAGACGAGTCACAATTTACAATATGGCGGATGTCGGGAGTGCGCTAAATTAAATAACTTAGGTACGTTTAATTATGCTTTGCGGTAAAGTTAGCCAAACTAAGTATATGAAATTAATTGTTTAATGAATCTATGTTTCCTTGTGAGGTAATGAAGTAGGTTTAGGGAATTTATGAATTCAACAAAGTTGTCGATTTCAGTATGGCCTTTTTACATTTTAAGTTATATTTCACATGAACCTTACATATACTTGTTAATAAGGTACCTACATGTTAATAAATGGGTAGAGAAACGTAGCATAGTCCCTTACAAGTGCACCTACCTACCTAATGTTTTTCGCTGTAAAATTTCTACTGCGAAATACTTTTCGACGAACACTTTCATCATTCTTGGGTTTTTAAATATGTCGAACGTTTTATAATCACAGTCGTTTCCACGGTATAATTATCCGGTTCAAAAACGGTCGGTCAACATTTTTGGTTCATTGTAATTCTTGGCCCGCTTTTGAAAATGATGAGGTACCTACATAGTCGGAAAATTATTCTTAAAACCTCTTTGAACTTATGCCATACTTGAACTATACGCAGAAGTACTCGGCACCGTAACACTAAACACATTGGAATTTTTGAGGGTTGAATGTCGCGGTCCCATGGTGTAATGGTTAGCACTTTGGACTTTGAATCCAACGATCCGAGTTCAAATCTCGGTGGGACCTGAGGGGATGCTTAATCTTTTTGTATCGTGGCTGTACTTTTGAAAATCAATAAATTGACATGGAGAGCATGCTACAGGGAATTAAAACTTAATTCGAGTGTATCGGCCACGAAATTAGTTTCATGTCCCCGAAACAACATTCCCAAGCGTTTGGACGTGGTTTTGTAGAAGGATGATTAACGGCGCGAAGTGACAGGTGAAGCAAGAGGCAGGGCGCAGATGGATGGCCCACCGCAGGCGGTTCCCATACACTGTCCACGTTCCCATCGTTCATCAGCACTGTAATGATCGCGAATTCGCAACATCAAAAATTACTTTCCTCTGAATTTTAGCGGACATTGTACCTACTTAGAATGATACCGTACGTGCTTAAGTAGTAACTACTTATAGTAGTACCAATGATACTTTAAATAAAATTATAGTTTTCGTTGAATGCATTAGTATAATGAATATGTTTAATGTGTTTTTTTTTTAAAGTGATGATTAGTATGATAACCTTTGTTTTTATAACACAACAAAGACACTACATAAAATAATTGATGATATCAGTTTTTTAACCAACCAAGCAGAATCTACAAACCTTGTGAGTCTGACAAGAAATGAGTTGTCAACGGAAAAAATTGTATCACGCCTTGGTTGTTACAAAAACAGTTCGGGAGGTCGGATGGCCCCCGCCTATACTTACAGCCATGATTACCATAAGTGATAACTATGGTCGGTGTGATGATAAATCGTTTCAAAGAAAAAAAAAAAGGATTGGCAATGTTTTCTTCATACCAGCTTGTTATCGTAAAGAATGGGCGTAACGAAGGAAACAAATTGGCATGGTCGGATCGATGAGACCGCAGAAGACATGTATTGCTTTTACGATACATACTTCAATATAATTGGGTAGCGATAACAATAACTACTTGTGTTGCTGTACAAGATGTTATTAGGAAAAACCCTGTTATCTACATTTTCATTTGGAAGGGTAGTTTTTCCATAGGTCTAATAACAGTCTTTCTTTAGGCCACAAATGGAGCATAATTTTCCCTTATTACGAACCATTATGTACCACTACATTACACCTATTTGTACAAATAAATAAATTTGAATTTTAATTCTTAGTCTACTGGCCCAAACTCCTTAGAATTAAGAACCTATCTTGTAATGTCCGGTTCTTAATTATGAGGTGTTTGGCTGTTTAAAAAAACCGGCAAAGAGCGTGTCGGGCCATGCTCAGTGTAGGGTTCCGTAGTTTCCCATCCGTCACAATAAGTGGTCCCTTCTTTTTTTGTTTGAAAAAGATATGTTCAGGATAATAAAATATGTAAACGAAGTTAAAAAAAATGCTTGCATATACGATTATACTTATACTTAGTCCAGAAATTATTTTGTACAACTTTTTGTCTTTTTTGTACAAAAACTGTTGTTTCTATCAAATTCAAAATGATTTTCCTAGAAAGTCCTTATAAAGTTCTACTTTTCAGATTTTTTTCATATTTTCTAAACTTATTATTCAAAAATTAGAGGGGGGGGGGGACACATTGTTTCTTACTTTTGGAGCGATTTTTTCCGAAATTATTGACATTATCAAAAAATGATTTTAGTAAGGTATTTAAAAATGAATAGGGGATTCATTTTTAAATACCTTTCCAACAATATAACACACGTTAGGATTGAAATTAAAAAAAAAATCACTTCCCACTTTACATATAGGGGGGCTACCCTAATAAAACATTTTTTTCAAATTTTATTTTACCACTTTGTCGGCGTGATTGATATAAATATTGGTTCCAAATTTCAGCTTTCTAGTGCTAACGGTCACAGAGATTAAGCGAGGACGTTCAGACGGACGGACAGACAGACATGGCGAAACTATAAGGGTTCCTAGTTGACTACGGAACCCTAAAAACTATAAGGGTTCCTAGTTGACTACGGAACCCTAAAAACTATAAGGGTTCCTAGTTGACAACGGAACCCTAAAAACTATAAGGGTTCCTAGTTGACTACGGAACCCTAAAAACTATAAGGGTTCCTAGTTGACTACGGAACCCTAAAAACTATAAGGGTTCCTAGTTGACTACGGAACCCTAAAAACTATAAGGGTTCCTAGTTGACTACGGAACCCTAAAAACTATAAGGGTTCCTAGTTGACTACGGAACCTTAAAAACGAAAATTACCGTAGGTAACTTGTGCTTGGACAATGCTCGATAAATGGCCATAGGACCGCAGACTCCACTCTACCTACGAATGGTGTTTAGTTGGTCTTGGTGTTATTTAAGATAACTAAGATATTTTTCAGTTTCACGTTTTTAATTTTAAGTTAGCTTACACCGTCCCAAAGCTGAGAAAAGGCCTCCCAGGCATCCTTTTCTAGAGCTACCTCATTTTAAATGTAATATTTATTTATTGATTGTCTTTCTTTCTCCAGAGCGAGTATCGCTTCGCGGGCGGAGGGTATCCCCGCGCTGGCGTGGGCGGCAGTAGCACTCGCAGCGGTGGGTTGTGCTCAGCAGCACTGGTTGGCGGGGCCTTGTTGGCAGCGGTCGCTGTGCTGGCAGTCGCGGCGCTTGCTTTCTACATGGGAGCCCTGAGGCCTGACAATGGTGAACGTAAGTAATCACCTCATGGATGTTTCAAGTGATTTTGAGTCAATACAGAAGTTCTGCATCATCCATAAGCAAGCTTGAAACAAACACCGAATCTGATTATTCTAAATCTAATATACTCCAGAGATGCCTAGAAACATATTAGGTAGGTACACATCGAATGCTCTTTTGTAACTTTCTCACAATACGAATGATACTCTATCTATGACACGATTTTTCACTTACCGCCACCGGTGAAAGATGTAAATATGAACATGTTAAAACGGGAAACATTTAAGAATCTCAATTTCATTTAGGTAGCCTACTAAATGACATTGAGATTCTTAAATTTTCCCCGTTTATTTTCCTAAACAAACAGAAAACACACAAACAAAACAAACTTACGTAGCAATCTAGGTACGTTTGTTTATTCGCGTTGAGATTTTGAATTTATCCCCATTTATACACATATCTAATTAGCTACCTACGTATGTGTACCTAGGTACCTATAAATCATTCCAAAACTCAATTCAACGTGATGAAAAAAAGTTGATTTGGGCTTCACATTCATCACTCTTGTAGGTAGAGTCATGTAGTACCTATACGAAAGATTTATTGATTTTCGGCAGTACAGTCCCATGAGTTTTTGTTCAATACTATTCAATCTTCGTTGATCTACTCGTAAGTTATGAAATATTCAACATTAACAGCACTTACAAATACTTATTTATGCGCAAAGACTATTAGCCTTCTTTATACAAGTAGTGAAGTGTAACAAGGATTAAGCCCAGTCAACTGGAAATGAAAAATAGAAAAACTTACATGTAAATTGTGGGAGACGACCGAGGGAAGTGGGTTACTATGTTCTTACATTATTATTGTGTAATAGGGTTTTTCATGCTAACGCCTCTGGGTTCAATTTGACCTTTAAAAAGGAAAAATTCGTGGGAAAAATGCCCAGTTGTATCAACAATATGTCCTAAAATTTTTGGCTTATCTTTGTCGTGTTAATATTATTATTATATTCACCCCTAAAGCTTAGTGGAGAGCCGCTTGGGAATACTTTAACAAAATAGTATTAGGTACTCCGAGGTTTCGGACCAAATGTCACAGGTCTTAATCTATTTTCCAGCAATAATATCGTTTGAGGGCACGTTCCGGGTGACGCGAGGGGACGTGTACGGCGGCGTGCCGGGCAGCCCCTCGTACAGGGAGCGGGCGCGGCGCTACAGCGTGGCTCTTCGACAAGTGTACGCCGCGCCATCGACACTACGACAGGCCTTCACGGGCGCACTCGTCACCGGCTTCGGGGACCGCAGACTAGACGTACACTTTAGATTATACCTCGATAGGAGAAAAATACCGAGGTAATGCTAAGCAATTGTCACTGAAACTTTAATATTTACTAAACAGCCGGCATTACATCATAATCTTTGTTTTCAGTTCCGTTTCAAACATCGAGGAAACTCTTAAGAATATTTTAATTCAAGATTTAAATTCTAAGCATCCAGCTATTGGACAGAGTATAAAAGTAGACACATCTAGTATAATAATAAAAAGAGATCTAGAACACACTTATCATTCAGAATCGTACGTGAAAGAGGCTATGAACGAGAGCATGACAATGAGCAATCCGAAAGGGTCACCTCCGCCAACTGGAATTGATAAAAATCTCCAGACGAGGGTCGGTGTCGTGCGTAAAACTACAGTAAAACCTAATCAAAAGAAAGATCCAGATGAACCTGATATTGACACAGAAAATATTCCAGTAGTACAAGGATCGTTTCAAATCACTAAGACTGAAGCAGATATAACAGAAAACAAAAAGTTAAGTTCTAGTCCAATACGTCATGACGATAAGGGAAGTCATAAACCAACAGCTGGTAAAACTACAACCACGACTAAAGCGCCTGCTACTAGAGCCACTACAAGGACCACAACAACGAAGAGAGTTCCTACAAGCACACCAAAGACCCGACCGTTTACTATAACTTCTACTCTCAATGTTAAGACGAGGACAGAATCGACTCCAAAAAAAGGCACCGAAAAGACAACACGAGCTCCAGTTACTACCACCAGCAACACAACTTCAACGACGGTAACGCCTTCAACCACAGCTCAAGTTAGCACCACCACCAGTAATGTATCCCAAATTCTACTCGATCTACTAACAAATGAAAATCATTATAAAGATTTACCAAAAATCGATACATTATTTACCGTCCCACATGTTATTGACAACGAACCGTGGCGACCTATAACACAACCCTATTATGAACGAACTAGCGAACCTTCCCCGGTTCCTGTAGAAATGACCAGTGATCTGAACGCTGAAGACAGAATGGGAGTAGCAGAAGTCGTAGATGATGTTTCAATATTGGAAAGTTTACTGACCCCAATACCACCAGTAAAACACAGAGATAAAACGACAATCAGACCCGTAGGTCTACACAACGTAGATCCAGATTTAGCAGCTGACGTTTACGTACCAAGTCCAATATACACGAGTTTTACATTACCAACGTATGCACCGCCTTTAAAGAATATGGAAACTTTAGGATCTAATTATCCAAAACCGCATCCTATTCCTGTAGATAAAATAAGTGGAGTCGTTGAAGTAGTAGATGAAATGGACTTTACCGATGAAGACGACGGAAAACCAGTGGAACGTCCTCCCAAAGACAAACAAACAAGTGTCAGCATAAATGTGCTACAAGCTGATAGCACAGATGACGACACTGAACAACTTTCTATTGAAGGTGCCTCAATACTGAAGAAGCATAACACTACTACAAGTACAAGCACCACTACTACTACTACTACTAGTACTACTACAACCAGCAGTAGCCCCACCACCACCACCACCACCACTAGTACTACTACAACTAGTGCCAGTACCCCAACAACCGCTACCACTAAAGTGCCAGCAATTAGCACCGTCTCCACGACTCCAAAGTT
Organism: Apamea sordens; assembly: GCA_945859715.1. Lineage (NCBI taxonomy): Eukaryota > Metazoa > Arthropoda > Insecta > Lepidoptera > Noctuidae > Apamea > Apamea sordens. Next base: position 15,372,801 of record OX243986.1, read on the forward strand.
AGAAGTTGTTAATACAACATATAAAACAACTGATCAAACACAAAATGAAACAGCTAAAGAAAATTCAACAAGGCGACCCAACAATAAAGTTTCTATTATACCAAGTACAGGTGCACCGCATCTTACTTGGGAATTAGTGAACACTTCGACCAACGACAATGATACGTTTAGTAAAAATTCTCCGGAAAAATATTACAATGACACATTACAAGCAATTATAACGAAGAATGACGATGTTTTTCCTAATACAACTCCTAGGTTTCCTGGAAAGGTTTCAATATTTCGTAATTTAACAAATATTATAAAAAAATACACTCAACAAAATACGTCTACAAGCTCCGAAGATACTATAAATGACATGGAAGTTGAAGAACGGCATAATCATAACAAAATGACTGGATATGTCGAGGTAGTGCCCGATGACGAGTTAGAGATAACGACAGCTGGTGTTATCACACTGTTACCCGCAAAGTCTAATCTAGGTATGAATCGACCACTTAGACCTCGGCCTAAAATCAAAATTCAAGAGCCCCAACCAATAAAAGAGAATCTACGCAGTTTTTTTCGTAACGACCCCGAAACACAAAAGATAATAGATGATCTCAGTACCGAAAATTATTACCAAAGTCATGAAATTAACCACAGCGATACGGAGAGTGCAGAAATCATACCTGAAATAGAACAACAAAATCAGCTGAAGTTAACAACAGTGCCTGAAATCATACAAGTAAACGCACCCGGTAGTATTCCAACAAGCAGTAGATTTCCAAAATCAAGTGATGACTTAAATTTTTCAAACGAAAATAACGATGCATTGAAAGGTATGGAAGTATCAAATACTACTACCGTCCCAGAGGGAACATACAGAGTGTCATATCATGTGACTGGTAGTGTGAGCAGTAAACGAGCAAATAAAACTCAAACCCTTCCTGCGTATGAATTGGCTTTAGAACCGGATGTTGTTTTAGAAATACCTATAAATCAAACGAATACACTGACTATTGACAAGTTAAAGCAACTCGCTAGTCTCGCGACAATATCAGATTCTAATAACAACACTTTGTTTCGAGCACCTGGCGGTGTAATTTCAACAAAAGCAATACCGTCTAGCTACACATTGAACCAAGCGGGGTTTAAAATCCTAACAAAAACATACAATAAGAATCCTCCATCTAAACAAGAAGGAAACAGTTTTGATATACCAGAAAAGTCCTACAATAAGCCTCATGGAACCAAATCAAACAAGGACAAGGAAAATGTCAGCGACCTGATTAAAGAAATTATCAAGGAAGGTAAGCTAGTGCATTGTCACACAACACAAAAATAAACACAATAATACCTATATAAATATTTTCTTACTAAATGCGTCTTTCTTTCAGAGGAGTGCAACAACGCTACATCGTTCCGTTGTCCTAGCGGTTTGTGTCTCCCGCTCACGTCTCGCTGTAACCGCTTGCTTGACTGCCCGGATGGTGAGGACGAACGTTCATGCTCCTGCGCAGACTACCTAATAGCAGATTTCTCACAATCGAAAATCTGTGATGGCGTCGTTGACTGCTGGGACTATTCTGATGAGAATAAATGTGGTATGTTAATTTTAATTTTTATTCTTATGCTTGTTTCTAATCTGCAAAATCTTAGAGCCAACTGATTGTATAGTCAATCGAAAATTAGTGAAAACACTAGCTAAAATCACCCTTTCTGCTACGACATAAAGGCGTTATGAATGTCGAATTGTTACCACTGATGTGCGGTTGACTGTGCCTACGTGACCACCACCCTAATTGCGTAACACATTTTCTATCACAATTTGAGTGATTGCTAATCCATTGCTACATATGTTCGAAAATTTGTCTGCTCATCAACGTAAATAACGCAATGAATGTTGTTGCACTGTCAAAATGAAAGCCATTGCTACTGTTAGTGTGCTACGCAATTATCCCAATCACTAATCTCTATTTTATAGCATTCCCCATTTTACCTAGCTTGGAAAGAAAGAAATATGTGAGGGGCAAATTAATACTTACCTACTGAGTTATTTTCAGAGTGGTGTAAAGAAGGTCAGTACGTGTGCGCCAATGCCCGGCAGTGCCTGGACATGGCTAAGGTGTGTGACGGGACGCCCGATTGTCCGCTCGGTGACGACGAGAAGAGCTGCGTGGCGCTCGCAGAACAACTAGAGGATAACGAAGTTATTCCATATAACGAAGAAGGTACGCTTTAATAGGTTAAATCAATTCTTTTCGAAAGTTAGAGATGATTTCACGGACTACCAACTGATAATGTGCATGTAGTTGCCTACTATCGTGTTAAGTTTTAACCATTATCAAACACACGAAGTAATTATAAGCAGTTACTCCGTGGTCAAATAAATGACTCATTAATCATTTTTTAATCATCATCATTCCCTTGTCCCTATCCGAATTTATTTGGGGTCGGCGTAACAGGTCTATTTCTTACATACTACTCTATTAGTTATCATCTCGTCAGTCACCAGTCTTTATCATATAAAAATAGAAAATAAATAATCTTTGGTGAAAATTATTATTCTATTGAATCGAGTGGTTTAATAATCTTGGCGAGTTTAGCGGTCTAGGTATTAAGGTGGTAGTGTGCTATAATTACCTACACAATAGACTTAATATAGAATAAGTAATTCAGGTATATAAAGATAGACTTTACGAATCATTTCAGGTTACGTAATGGTGCGTAAGCGTGGCGTTTGGGGCCGACTTTGCGTGGAGAGCTTTGCCGACGTGGTGGAGCAGGCGCAAAGCTCTCTCAAACTACCCGACCTCGGCAGAGCAGTGTGCAGAGCTATGACCTTCCAGTAATAATGCCTACTTTTTCTATAAAACAATACGTTATAAAAAATAACCGGTTCCGCCCTCGGGTCCTCAGGGAGTTGAAGTAAATTGAAAAACAGATTAGCGTGGTCGGCCGGTCCCACGTTGGGCGCCAATTGTCTTTGTGCACGGATTCTGTTTGATTATGTCCTTTCTTTTTTAATTTTATTCCTCATTAAATAATGTAACTGGAACGGATATTAATTTCATAACTTTTATACATTTTAATTTTATAGTGGTCTCTATTAAGTACCTACATATCTAAGTAGAATACGCTTTAAGAGAGACAAGACCAAGTCAAGAGCCACTTTGCATTTTGAAAGAAGTCTAAAGGTTCTCTAAGGGTAGTGTATCTAACGTCAGTAGACATGAATATAATGATAGTGTAGAATGTTGGTAATCATTTATGTTGTGTTGTGTTCAGTGACGCAGGCTGGGCACGAGAAGCTCGCGAGGGCAGGAAGTCCAGCGCGGCGGGCTACTGGGAGGTGTGGCACAACGCGGCAGCGCGTGCACACGACACGCGGCTCTCCTTCCGACGCGCGTCGTGCGCTAAGAAGCGCGCACTTCGCGTTAGGTGCACCGGACTCGACTGTGGTATACGACCACATGCTGATGCTCAACAGCCCAGGTAAAAAAAGACCCTGAAAATTTTTTAATTGATTTCTAAACTAACCTTGATGTTTCTAAAGACTATAAATGAATAGGCTATTCTATATAGGTATTATAAGATTGATCTCTTCAGTTGAGCCAAATGTTGAGTAGGAAATCGTACATTATATAATTTACATGAAACAGACTAGCACCAAAATTTTTTGCTAAAAATGCGTTTGATTATGAAAATCCTGGCTTCATTGATCTTTAAATCCTCGTATCAATCCCTGATTGAAAAATCAAAGAAGTCAGTATACCCTACGTCGCCATTCCAACAACCAACGGACCTACTAGGTAGACCTGTCTTTTATGACACGTCTATGGTAGGTAAAACGACGGATCTTTTGGCGAGTGGCCAAAATCGGAACTAACGCCGCCATCTTGTATTTTTTCAATTAAACTTCACAAATGTTTACCAACAACGCCCCTGTCAATATCATTCAGGCGCCGAAAAATCCTTGTAGCACTCTACGTTTGAGTGGTGGGTATGTGTGGCTAGGGACGATACTGACGCGCACGTGCGCCGCGGCAGGGTGGTGGGAGGCGACGGTGCGGCAGCGGGCGCGTGGCCGTGGCAGGCCGCGCTCTACCGCGACGGAGACTTCCAGTGCGGCGGGACCCTCGTGCACGAGCAGTGGCTCCTGTCGGCCAGCCATTGTTTCTATCAGTGAGTATGAATACCTACTTACCTATCTCGTTTTCCTATGCTATCTACCTCCTAAGCGAAGGCAGCCAGTAATATTCAAATTGGTGCTAACGAAACTTGGCGCGAGTTTTGGTTACGCATTTTAGATAATTTAATTAATCAGCTTGGCTATTTGTAGGTGTACAGTCACGAGCAAAAATATTTATACACTCGGCTTTATTCAAAAGCGATTTACTCCTTTATTTTTCAATGAAATCTTATGTTGTTACGAACGTATACAACATTTTCGAACCCATAGGTTTATGTAATGTGTCGTATTTCAACGTTGCACTCGGTATTTCGCGAAAAAATCGGAATTGAAAGTTGCTAAGTGTTGACATATTGGTGCTCGTGACTGTACCTACTGACCTAAGCAGTACCAGAAAGTAGTTTACTATCTCTCGTCGTCGACGCTTGACGTACTCAATGGCGCCTTTCTTTCCTAAAAAGGGAATCGGCGCCATTGTCTGCCAACGATCTTTAAACTAATCACTATTCTAAACCACAGAGCAACAGAAGCACACTGGGTGGCGCGACTAGGCGCACTAAGACGCGGTGCGTGGCCACGAGGTCCGTGGGAGCGCGTATCACGCGTGCGGCAAGTAGTGCTGCACCCCAAGTACGCGCCGCGCGGGTTCCGCAACGACATCGCGCTGTTGCGGGTGGACGCGCTGGCGCTGCACGCGCGCCTGCGGCCCGCCTGCCTGCCGCCGCCGCGCGCGCCGCCGCCGGCCGGCCAGCACTGCACTGTGGTTGGGTGGGGACAGCTGTACGAGCATGAACGCGTGTTCCGTAAGTGTTCGTTTTATGTTCCACTTATCTAAGTATCGTACCGCACGTAATTCATCATTTTGAGCATTTATATGGACTAAATTAATGATTTTAAGGGGGCGATCATTCGAACCCGTTATCGATCGCAAGTTCTTCCTCCAGAATTATTAGTTATGGGCTTTCTAAATTTTTTTTTTTCATCTACAGCGGATACGCTACAAGAGGTGGAGTTGCCAGTGATATCAACATCAGAATGCCGTCGCCGCACGCGCCTACTGCCGCTGTATCGCGTCACCGACGACATGTTCTGCGCGGGCTACGAGCGCGGTGGAAGAGACGCCTGTTTAGGAGACTCTGGAGGACCGCTCATGTGCCAGGTACTTCTCAAAATTACGTAACATATACTTTAGCTAAAGGAAACTAGTTATCCTCACTGTGACATCGATATATAATTAAAATATTATTAATTAATAATTACGACCTACTAATTTTTTTTGTATACTTACAGGAATCCGACAAATGGTACGTTTACGGTGTAACCAGCAACGGGTACGGCTGCGCACGAGCAAACCGTCCCGGCGTGTACACCAAAGTGTCCAACTACATCGACTGGATCGACGGCGTGCTCGCGACCTACACGCCGCCGCACAACGACACCAGCTCGACGGAACAGGAGTCTAGCGAGGACTTCTACGCGGACCTCGAAGCGGCAGAAAACAGGCGCGCCAGCAGAGTGGACACGTGCAAGGGGTTCCGATGTCCGCTCGGAGAGTGCTTGCCCGCCACGAGCGTCTGCAACGGATTCCTAGAATGCTCCGACGGCAGCGACGAGTGGCAGTGCAGTAGAGTCTCACCAAATAACTCCAGCATAGACCCCGATTAACAGCATTTAAACAGGTTTAATTACTTATAAGCCAGTACTTAGAAAGTAGGGTAAATTTCGAAATTCGACTGATATTTTATAAGATATCTGTAAGTTATGAAATCTCTGTAAAAAGAGAAAATATTTCAATAAATACTATAATTTAAAAATTTCATTAATTTCACATAATGCTAGACGATTGCTACGCCATAATTATTACGTAATGTTATTTGGGTTTGTTTGTAAATATAGGTGTAATGTTTGTGCCCAAATTGTTTTGTTTACCACTGCACAATTACTGCTAAATTGAATTTATTTATTGAAACACATGGATCGCCTTTTCCGTTTGAATATGTTTTTTAAATGGACGATGTGGGCCATGTTATGATGAACAGAATAAAAATGTAACTATATTTTTTCTTGTTTTATTTTGTTTTAGGTGTATGTATGTTCCTCTATTTATTTATTTATTTATTTTATTTTAAATAGAACGGCCGAAGCCAATTACACTATTAAAACATAATAATATAATTTATTTATTTAACACATTCATGCATTCTTCTCACAGAAATTCAAACATTCTGACAATATCATCTTCCATTCATTCGCAAACATATCAAGTTCTGTGTTTGAGTCCAGGAGAGCGTTAATAGCGGCTAATGTCCGAGGAATAGGTGACATGGAGTGTGCAACAGTACGGCAAGTTGGAACAGCCAGTAAGCGGTGTTTTCTGCCACGACAGTAATTGTCTGGGACAAATAGATTCAAGATATCATTGTGGAGATCAGGAACATCAATAATTCCCCTAAGAATTTTAAATATAACAGTCATCTGATCGCGCGACCGTCTTACTTCTAGAGAATTGAAACTTAAGCAACCCAACAGGAATTTAGTGGGATACAAGAAAGGGTAAAACCAGTACAAGCGCTTGTAAAGGTATCTAAGGAATGCTTTTTGAACTTTTTCTAAAGCTAACGCATACTGCTTCTCAAAAGGATTCCATACGCACGCACTAGACTCAAGCTTGCTACGGACCAATGCCCCAAAAACAAGCTTGATAATGTGGGGGTTGTGGAAGTCACGACAGTTCCTTAAGACAAAGCCAAGGCGCCTGAAGGACTCCTTAGCAGTGGATGTGATATGGTCGTGAAAAGTGAGCTTACGGTCGAATAAGACTCCGAGGTCTTTCATGGAATCAGTTCTTGTAATTATATCTCCATTCAGTTTGTATAGAAAGTTTACTGGGCGCCGCATTCGACCGAAAGACATCACGTAGCATTTTGATTTATTGAATTCCATTTTATTTTCTAAACTCCACCTATATACTGAATCAATGTCTGACTGCAAAGCTTGACAATCGCGCTCAGATTTTATTTCATAAAATAGTTTTAAGTCATCAGCATATAAGAGGGATCTGGCATTCGCAACTACATCAGGGAGGTCATTAATCATCAAAATGAAAAGGAGAGGGCCGACTACCGAACCTTGACTCACACCTGAGCGAGTGTGGTATGGGAGTGACTCGTACAAACCTAATCTGACAAACTGTTGTCGGTCCCGCAAATAATCTGCAAGAAGGCGTAGAAGCCCTGGTGCAACACCTATCGCACTGAGCTTTGCCAGCAAGACGTCATTGTTGACTCTGTCGAACGCCTTTTGAAAATCAAAGTAAAGAACGACTACCTGGCGTCTGCGATCAAGACTAGTAGAGATATAATTAACTAGTGTCAGTAAGTTAGTATTGACAGATCTTTTTTCGCGAAAGCCATGCTGCTCATTGCACAGGTACTGTTTCACTTGCTTGTAAATTCCTTGATGTAGGACATTCTCGAAAACTTTCGCGGGAGAGGATAGTATCGCTATTGGACGATATTCATCGACTGAAGATTTAAGTGAGGATTTCGGTATAGGAGTTACACGTGACATCTTCCATGGTGGCGGATAGACTCCAGATTTTAGTGCCAAGTTAAAAATGTGGCTTAGGGGCCGAATGAGAAATTCCTTTCCCTCTTTTAAGAACCACGGAGGAATATTATCAGGACCAATAGAACTGTTGAGTTTTATTTTATTTATTCCGGTGCTTATATCACTTTCAGCGAAGTTTAGTATATTGACGTAATAACTGATATTGCAGTTGCTTGGATTGGCTATATTATCGAGATCTAACTTTGGTACTTCAGTTTGGAAGACGCTCGCGAAATAATCTGCGAACGCTTCAGCAGCTGCTACACCACTGTGAATTTTACCTTTGTGGGTTACGTTAGGCTCAAACCCGCCTTTTGATTTAAGGTTAGAAATATGTTGCCAGAATTCTTTGGGGTTTTTCTTAATGTTCCCTTCGATGCACCTAATGTAAGTATTATAAGCAGTCAATATACGACTTTAGGCGAGATCTATAGTCAGAGAATTGCTTATATATTAGTTCACATTTACTCTTTTTCCAGGCGGAATGCAATTTAACTTTTTTCTGGATATCCTGAATAATATCCGACGTAAACCAGGTAGGATATCTTCTAGTTATCTTTCTGTTTCGTTGTTTTTTAGGGACGCAAGCGTCAAACAAGCTGTAAATAGTAGCATAGAAAACTTGAGTGCTAGTGCGAACGTCATTGGATGATAAAACTGCATCCCAAGATACCTCAGAAAGAAGTTCGTTAAGTAGTTTGCGATTGCATTTTTTAAAATTCCAGTCCCTACTACGGTCGACATTACTGGGTTCAAGTCTTTCACTTTCATTCGATGATTGTAACTTTACCTGGATGTCCAGTGGCGGATGGTACGCATCAGGGGGTACCAAACCTTCAACTGCTGTTACAGAAACGTCATGTAGGCTTGCACTTTCCTGAACTAAAACAACATCCAACATTCCCCCATGCGTGTTCTCAACAACATTTCTTTCACACATATTACAAAATGTTAGAAAATAACAATAATAATTGCGAACATTTAAAGAAGCACTGTTTAAGTTTATATCGCCTAAAATGATAACTGTTCCTTTTAAGTCATTTATAAAACTTTCCACTTTTGTAAACCAGGTCATATAATCACTGTCAGTGGCACTTGGTTTTATATACACAACGCACACGTAAACAGGGGAACCATGCCAAGTGAAACTCGACCAAAGATCCTCACCGCAGCCTGTCTCAAGTTCACGTCGACGGCGCAGGACTATGGGGGTGCGTGCCATAAGCAGCACGCCTCCACAAGGTGTACCTCTGTCCCGCCTTAACACATTCCACTCGCTATTGACGAGTTCTGTATCTTCAACCGAGGTATCCAAAAAAGTCTCTGTGGCCGCTATAAAATCTTGTTCAGCTATGTGCAGATTGTTGCGCCACATCCGGAGCTTTGATTTAATTCCACGAACATTCTGGTATATACAATTCATTTTTGTAGTTCTGGTGCTCGCTCTGAAAGCTGCTGTAGGGCCGGTCGCAATACCAGCACTATGTTGCCTTGTCCCTCCGTGTAAGCTGTTCATGAAAGGGCTGTGGGGCAACTACACGCTGGCTGTTAGACTGGACGGAGGACGGTTTCCTATAGTTAATCCAAGCCTTGATTCTTGCATTTACCGGCCACACATCTGCGGAATAGCAGCGCTCATAGCATGCATAGACGAGTGTTTAAACTTTCTTAATAAAAAGGGATATTTCGAAGATATATTAAAGATAAATTAAAAATCAATGATCTTAAAAATAATTTTAATCTCTCGACAAATAAATTAACAAAATGCAAACTTTCAATACAGTATTATATTCTTCAAAATTAGGATGATATAATAAATAATAGCAATTCTAAATTAGCGATGTCGACAAATTATTAATTATTTTAATACAAATTACACTGATCTTCACATTTTAATTAAGAAATATTTATTTAAAAATAATAATTACAATCACAAAATATAATAGCATGTCCTAGGATAAAATATAATCTGGGTGAGTTTTCCCATAAGATAGACATCGATATAAAATAATGCAATGATTGATCACAAGGAAGTAATACAAGTAAGAAAATTAGACCTCACGCGTGTCAAGCTTAGGGGTTTAATGATCGCACAATTATTAATAGAGATAGCGAAAGTCGAGAATGCAAACCGTTCTTACTTCTCGTACTTGAGACAGTCACACACCTTACAGCTAACTTAACTAACTCCCGTACCGAGCGGTACTCCAAAGCATGTTACCTTCTTCACAAAGTCAAAATCTCAAATGTTAGTGTAAGGAACATCTTTACATTACACACAAAGGCCAGTAAATACTTGAGTTATAGTTATTTCTACGTCGTATTAGATTTATAATATTTAAATACTACAATCGAGCGCAATGAGCAAGAAATGAAGACAGTTCTTATATAAGATGATCGATACAAGACTAAATAGACGCACATGGGACTCGAGAACGTCGGTCGCACGACTGAAGGTACATAGATAGTTTGTGCTTGTTGGTGGCTGCTTCGAGGCGAATCATGGTACGTGAACTAATGTTGAACTAGACCGTGCAAAGTATTTAAATAAAGACTCGCCTCGCCTCGAATGGGTACTGAAAGCTGGCTAGTGGACGAGGTTTGTTCTCGAGTGTGTGCGAGTGTCTAGCCCGTGCTCTCGACGGGCGTGGTGGTGATGCCGCTCTTCGCCTTGTTCAGCACTGTCTTGAACTGCTCCGGCACTGGGTGCTCCGACTGCATGACAAACAACCAGCTCATTAACATCATGGAAACCGGTACAATAACTGCCGAACTAGCAAAATACTCTTACAATAAAATATGCTTAGATTTTAATTTAAACCGAGTTATAATAAAATCTTGAAGAGGAGAAAGCTTCCAAACTTTAAGTAAATAAAGAAGCTTTGTTGTTTATCTTACGACTTAACAAAGGTACCTAATGTAAACAAGTCAAAAGGAAAGTATTTAGCATAATGACGACTCCACAAATACTCCCGACTGTCACGCAACAGCATTAACGAGAACGTTCCTTAAAAAAGTTCCAGTTTAGAAGGTATTAGTGTAATTGGCTTAATTGAAAAAAAAAGCTTGGCAGGTTTACTCACGTAGTCTCCGTTGCCCTGAGGCACCAGCACGTTCATTTCAGAGGACTTGGAACTGACGATCTCGACGTCCAGTGACTCCGGAGACAGGTAGATTTGACACCCGTCCGTTTTGTCGATCGACACCGTTGGCACTTTGCCCAGCACCTGAAGAAACACAATTTAACAATACAGCACATCAATTCAAATTTAAATTGTCCAATATCCAACTATCAAAAATCAAAATTAGATTAGAATGAAGTGTCATTCAAAACTCGTCAATGAGTTGTCAATCACTGTAGAATAAATTCTTTTTAAGTCATAAAGAAGATAAAGTTTTTTGAAGGAATCAAATCAAATGCCAATTAGTTCTGGTGGCATGACGAATGTCAATATTTTAATTTTCAAAATTAGTTATTCGTATTTTGCATATTTAATGCTCCCATGTGTATTAAATAATCTTTTGTATGAAATATTATACTTTTAGATGTTGACTTTAATAATAGTATTGGGGGCGGTGATATCGGCTCTTCATTTGAGAACCCTTATCATGAACGAAGAGGAGCACCGCGCGCAACTGCAGATCGATCAGCTGGAGCAGAACGGAGACCACACATGGGGTGTCAGCAGTATTTGGAACTATCTCATGGAACAGTACGGCGTCCCTTTCGCGCACTACTTTGTTAGTGTAACATATTCCATCTATGTACGACTTACAATCTTGAATGTGGTATGTGTATGTGTACTCATAAGTAAAAATGACCATATGGACATCTCTACGCCAATATTAATCGCAATAGTTGTTCTTGCAGTCGATATTTATTCTCAAATATGTGCCGACGGTACTTTATATGTACAAATTTATAAAAGACATGTACGTGACTTCTCGGGAGAGAATAAAACGGAAACAAACCGAGATGGAAGACATTCAACTCCAGGTTAGATGCAGCCTGTATTCTGGATTTTTCTCGTCGCGTCAGGGGGAACTCCAGCGGTCTATATATGTTTTTACTGTGAATAGATTCAGATAGTGAACACCAAGCTCTGCGTGCGGGACGCGGAGTTCTCGGAGCGGGCGGCGCAGCTGCGGCGCGGCGCGGAGCGGCTGCGGCGGGTGCGCGCGCGCGTGCGTGACGTCATCGCCGACGACGCCGCGCTGCGCCGCGCGCTGGAGAGCGCCGCCGCCTGGGACGCCGACCACGACATGCACGTCGGCTCCGCGCCGCACGAGGAAGGTCATTCTTACACGTCCATACGATCCAACTCTAAATTCTGTATCGGTCCACTCTACGAATGCTCGTTTGCTCTTAGTATAAAATACTATTGGATTTCTTAGGCCGTAGATCATTTTTTATTTCAGATTGCGAATTCATAGTGGAATTATTAAAGGAGTTGAAGTACGAGCCTATGGCGATCCCCGAGAGGCAGTCGGAGAAGATGGAGTATGCAGAGCACTCGCGGACCGACCCCAACACGCCGGAAAACAGCGTGTACTCTTCAGTCAGCGACGTCGACTTGAAACCGGACTGTCGAGTGAAGATCGTGAAAGTTACCAACGTTTATAAAGTAGCTTATCTTAAGCATTACATCAAACAGAAGAGACTTAGAAGAGCCAATAAACAAGCATTGTTGAAGAAAAAAGTACGTACCTAACTCGTATAACATGAATAACTTTTTGCCCACTGCAAGTGTCTCGAGAATCTCGAATTGATAGATTTTTTTTTCCAGATGGAGAGTATAAAAAAACTATTAGAAGATTGGCAGAAAACCCTTAATATGGTGATAAACAGTAAATTGACCATACTGAACATAGACCCGCATCCAATGGATGTCGCATCGCAGGATGCTATGGGGGATTACTCTAAGCCTCACGAATCATCCGACTCAGACAGTGATTTCAGAAATAGTTGTACAGACATGCGATACGACGAATACAGTTTGAGCTGGGCCCAAAATCCTTACAAGCCGTATTCATATAACTATGAGGTTAGTAAATCATACTGCTACATACTATATTACTAAACTTGTAGGTACTTATAAGTTCAATGAACCAAACCGAAACGAACAGCAAGTCTGAATAAAACCGAACAGTGTTAGATTACGCTGGATTCGTGTAATCCTGCCAACATTACGAAAAGGGAATAGAGTAATCAGCGCACACAACATTAATATCTTCCAATTTTGTGAACGTCTCGATAAGATTACGTTATTTTATCGTTCTTTTATTTCGTTAATTTAGGCTTGCTTTTATTTATAGGATGTCCCTGAAGCAAACAGGGAGTACTTTGACACTCAAGACTTCGGCGATGTGAGGTATCCCGCTCAGCCGATGATCCCGTGCGAGCGCGGGAAGGCTTCGAACATGGTGTCCATCGTCGAGGAGACCAACAGTCAGATAGCCATAGAAGAGATAAAGAGTGAATGCGGGGATGACTACGAGTGCCGCGACCTTGTCGTACTATAATATTGCACGTTTGTAACTATAAATAACATCTCAGTGAAATTATTGTTTCAATTTACACGTAACCTTTATTGTTTTAGTATTAGGGTACATTAATTAATTAATCCCTCCGGTAACACCTCTATCCCTCGAGGTCGAACCCCAATAACGGCGGAGATGCCGAATGTTGTAACATAATAGTTAATAGATCGCATTATATTACTTATTCCAGACTAAGTTACGTGCTTATGAAGCAGGAATTTGCTAAAAAAAAAAACCTACAAACAGTAGTTAATTTTCAGCTTTATTATTAGAAGCCGCTATAAATCTTAGTTTACAGTATCTGACGGAACTTTTTATTAAAATCACGTTCAGTTGCAGCAGCTTGCATGTTCGTGAAACCACTTATAAACATCTGGTTTCTCAAATCGCTCGCCTGCACCGCTCATGAAATCCTTTCTTAAGAACCTCTAAGCCGATATAGATTGCCATTGTTCCCCTTTCGATAAAAATTTCATAACGTGCAATCTTGGAGATCGTTCTCTTGTAATAATGAAAACTATAGCGACATCTAGACGTGTAGCAAAGCCGTTTAATCTCACACTGTGTTAGATTCAAAAAGTTATGCCTATCGTTACTACGCCGGTGACAAAACGAATTTCTCTCGTGCTATTTATTTAGGATAACATCGCCATTTTAATTTAAATATGTCGCTCTCGTTAAGAACGTCTGTGTAGTTTATTGTTCATTCCCCCTAAATTTTTTATGGCATTTTATTAACACGATTTCCAATTAGTAACGTTGTTAAACGATGCTATTTCCACTACGAAGAACTTCTGTGAAAAATGACTTGATAACAAACGGTTGTTGGTTAGTTGGTTGTCAATCACAAGTGGACCAAAAAAAATCTACCTCTTTTCCTTACTTTAGTAAAGTGTCACGTCTACGATAGAGCAACAAAAATAAATAACTTCAACATTAATGTAACAAAGTTCACTTTACTGTTTTGTCGTAATTAGACTAGTCTTATTGCTGGATACTTCACGTAGATTGCAATCAGAAAGACTTTCCACAGTAAATTAGTCTCAAAGGTGCCATTAAACGTTGCGAATCGATGGTTGCACTTACCTTACCTCTGTTGCATGTAGTATATTTAGTGCAAAGTTTGCCACAACTCTTGTCGTTAACCCTAAGTGTTTTTTTTTTTTTTGGATTTGCAGGTCAGTGTTTCCTTCGTGACCGTAACAACCATGTATTCACAGAATCATTATCACTCACATCAACACACATTGATGCATTGATGAATCTAATGATTATAATTACTTTTAAATGCATATTTGTTACAGTTGCGAATCATATTTTGATCAACATAAAACCTAATGACAACATAGCACATTACACAACATCACGCCTCGTCTCCCCAAAGGGATGGCCAGAGGGTTAGCCTAATAACAAATAACAACTTAAAAACGCTGGAAAATTTGAATTTCGTGGGTTACCTGATCGCATCCCACTAAAATAAAAACATCCAATATAACTGACCTGCATCTGCACAGACTGGCAGTTGACGAACTCGATGCTAGACACGAGGTTGTCGAAGACCACAGCGCACTTGGTGCAGGAGTCGAGGACCACGCCGTTGACCTTGCCACGCACCGTCAGCGCCGAGTCGCGACAACGGAACATGTATACAACGTTGTTCATGTCTGCGTTCTCGACAACCAGGTTGGAGTTTCCTTTTTGGTATTCCTGTGTGAGGAAGTGTATTGCTTATATTTATTTATTTATCAAACTTTAGACACTACAGAGGTACAAAGGCGGTCTTAATGCCTTAGACATTATCTATCAGTCAACCAAGGAGTGTAGTGGGGACATACCATGGGATGATGTGCATTATTTGAGTGGAAAACAAAAAAAGTATAATAAAAGGTATAAAGGTAAAGTATGTATATTCAATCAATACAAAGTCGTGGACAAAAATTGAGCAAAATTGTTGCAGCAACAAGTTACACACAAATACTGCATGCCGTGTTGCAAAATCATGTTGCTGCAACAACGTTGAACAACTTTTGTTGACCATGACATACGCTTTAGTGTAATTTTAAAGGTGACTCATTCACAGTTGTTTCGTAATATATTTGTAAATAATGTTGATACGGGAAAAGGTGAATTGAAATAATGATTGTATCATCATTATTAGCCGAATGAATCATGTTTTGACTCATGAAAGAGTCGTTGTTTCGACATTTTATTTACTGATCAGTTTTTTTATGGAGCAGTAATTGTTGTTCAGTTTCTAGACTTTGTGATTTCGATAAATATCTCTTTGATAAGCCGATAACAGGCTAATTTCATGATAATGCTGGTGTAATACGTACGATGAGCCACTTCTTGCCATCGCGCGCGAAGACCGGCGGCTTGTCGAGCGGGCCGGCGCCGGGCTGCGGCAGTGCCCGGCCGGGCGGCGCGCGCGGCGCCGGGGCCGCCTTGAAGGGCGCCGGCCCGGTGCGCAGCTGCGGGTTCTTGTGAGTCTGCATGTCCGGGGTCACCTTGCGCAGAGCTACGACAATAAACAAATAATTAATAAACCAGCCTGTTATTATGCGAGGCAAGTTCTTCTAATATAGAGATATTGATCTAATATGGTGATATTGATCACCATGCATGCTCAAGACGGGTTGGCGATTTCAGACTTATATTAACTGTAAGTCAAGGTTTCCTCACCATGTTGTTCTTTTACAGATGTCAGTAATGTCCAAAATAAAGTCGGAAATGTCGGAAAGTCGGAATATATATATATTTTTTTTTTGTGACTCCAGCGAGCCATCTACTCATCAAAAAAGTCGGTACAAAGTCGGTATATGAATGAAAAATTTCACATGGAAGGCCGTAACCACTGAGCCATCATGACTATTAACCTTTTTAGTATCTCTTGCATTCAAAGTTAGTTTTATGCCATCAAATAGTTTGACTATTATAGGAACTACTGTGTTACACTGATTATGAATACGCACATGATTGTAATGAGAAAAATAAATCACATTAGTACTTAAAATATCACATAATTTTATTAGACTATAATCATGCATCATAAACACCAGCACGTACTGTTAGTGATGTCCTCGCCCCTGTTGATCTCAGCGAAGAGGGCGCTGCGGTCGTCCAACGACAAGTTGGAGAAGTCCACCTCGGGCAGCGGGGGCGGCGGGGGCAGCCCGCCGGGGGGCGGCGGCGGGGGGGCTCCCGCGCCCTTACCTGATTAAATACATCATATCGATAAACGAAATGTTATCAACACCATGAGTTCGCATTGGTCTTATTCCAGGGGCAGTACTGAGGCAGTGGCAGGGTCTGTAACTAATTCATATTTTTGTCTAGGAATCCGGTGGATACGAGAGCACAGAACCGGTCGAAGTGGCGGGGCACGGGGGAGGCCTATGTTCAGCAGTGGACGTCTTTCGGCTGGAATGATGATGATGATGATTTAGATCTTGTGCGAGAAGTACGACCAAACCTCATGAAATCTTTGTGTCAAATTAAACATTAACCGTCTTATTACAAAACGAAAAGTAACTTTAGTTCTAGCCTAAACTATTGAGCTAGTACTTGTATTTCGAACTTTATTTCGATTTAGGCAAAGTTCTTAATACTAAAATGACAACTTAGCACCGAACTAAGCTGTAATTTTTGTATAAAGAACTCCATTTCTATAACAGTTGGGTTCTTAATTCAATAACTGGGTCAATGGTTTAAACTTGATTGAAAGAAAAACCTTGTTTTGTAATAAGGGGGTTTGTGTCTTGTAGTAAACCTCTACGACTATATCTTTCGGGAAAAACAAGAATTAGTGTAAATCCTACCTACATTATAAACAACCAATTTTTTTATTATATTGGTATGTCTATTGGTGTTCACGAGATAAAAGAGAATCCGTTCGTGTGCAAAGTAATTTAATATCGGAGTCTGCTTCCGTAGCGGAAAATGATAAAAAAGTATTAATAAATCCATGCTCCCAGTTTGAAATTTCATATCAACCCGTCCTAGCAATAACCTGAGCACTAAAGCAATGATTAAATTGGAAACAGAAATAGATATTTTTTCAAAATTTCAATAGGGGATTGGACAACGTTGTAGTTTAGAAATATACCCAGCGTCAACACTTTGCGGGACACTAAACCACCCCAGACTGTCTGTGTGTATTATTCTTCTTTCTGTCTTCTGTCTGTCTGTTCAGTGTCCTTCAATGGGTTAAGTAAGTAGACATGCCTAATTATAAAATACGTCCCGAAGGTAACCCAAGAAGAGAGACTCAGAATGATCTAGTAGATTGCCTAGGTTTTTTAATACTTATTTTAAACAAGAGGCCAAACAAAATTCTATAACACACCCGTCTTTTCACCAAAAATAGGCCCACATTTAAACGGGACGAGTAAATACAAATCACTGCGTATTTAGTAAAAGGTTTGTTGAATTTAATTTAATCTTACGTTTAAGTAATTTCGGCGAAGCTGCGCCGGGTGTTAAGGCGAGATGAAAGGCTGGATTAAATTGTCGCATCAAATTGTGCGAGCGCACCAAAAGGCTTATGAGAGAGGTTCAAGAGAATTTATCCGGAATTCAAATACGACGCTTATCTTCAGGCAGATTTTCCTTTACTGAATAAGCAGCCCTCAACCAAGATGATGTCAAGGGCGTCTTTATCGGGAAATATGACATTAAGGTTAAGGGCTACGTTAAAGATAAGGTTGTATCTTGAATAAGGTAAGATTCATGATTTTTCAGGCCCAACGCTTGCAAATCAGTTGGATAAACGAGCGCGGTTTAGCGAGGCATTTATGTAAATATAGCATTAGAGTGGGTACTACAGTTTCATCAGTATCACATATTTGAAACTTCTCTTTATTTAAACTTTATTTTTATTACATCGTCATCACTACAAATTAATGGGTTCAAAATATTAATAATCTCTTTTTATTCTTATCTTACAGGTACCTATTTCTAATGGATGATACAAAACCGGTAATATTTATTTAATTAGGCCGTGTCCAAGGAATCTTATTATCATACCTTACACTGGTTGGGTTAAAATTGAAACATTTAAGCCTATAACAAATGTTTTGAGATAAGACACAACCTTTTGTCCAATATTTGAAGAGTATTACGGAGCTGCTGTTTTAATATTCTTTTTAATTGTAGAATTTTTTGAACAAGTATTTGTACGTACCTACCTACAAAGCCTTGCCCCGCGACCTAACCAAAATGTATGATCGTTTGCGCGAATACGCGATCGTCGCGATCATATGTCAGGGGGGCCTACTCCGAAGTGCAAAGTGCGAATGTTCGGATCGGACCGACACATGGCCGAACCGAATATTATTGAAAAATGCGAAAAATCTTTGGATCGGCTCAGTTGGGTCGGGACCATAGTCAATATTCGAAAGAGTGTATGAGTGCAAGATCGGAACCGACCGAACCAACTAGTAACTTCGTAGCAGGAAACGGCCGAACATTCGGCCGATACTACTTCGGAGTAGAGCCCCAGTTTTTATTCGGAAAACTCCCACTGTCGGCATGATCACGCATTCGGGCTCGCCGAACATAAAAGGACATATGAACGCCACGAACTATTTTGGTTAGAACGCGGCCATAATCTGTCAAAATAAAGCATATAAAATCCTACTCCTAGTAGTAAAATATGATTTTCATTTTACGCATGAGAGAGAGAGAAATTATAGTAATTTCAAAATTGAAAACGTGATTTCTAACGATATTCCTTCCGGACATGCAGTGACTAAATTTGTAACTTACATTGATTGTCAAGTTTGTTAGTTAAGTCAAGATTAGTCAAGTCAGTGTATGCATAAATCGAAAAGTCAGATGAACTATTGAATGCCCAGGCTTGAGGACGCATTCACATAATTAAACAGAAACAGAACAATTCCTATTTGTTGCCACAAATTCGAGTTGACAATACTTTACCATAGTAAAAGCAAATAAGTACGACATCTTCATACATTCGCACCGCGCACGGTTTGTATGTGAGCGCGCTCGTACGTATGCGTCGTCGCACGCACACACTGACAAAATTTATCGTTGCTAAAGGTGCGCCAGTCGTGGCTGTGACGCCGGTAATTTCGCCCGCGCCCGCGCACGCTTCGCCGCTGCCTTGCTGCTCGTAATAAATAATTTGTACGTGTACCTACCTACCTCCTTTAACTACAAAGACTTCATAATCATTTCATTTTATTTGAATAAATACATGATTCAGTAAAACCACGTTTTTATTAGTCATATTTCGATCGTAATTTTTCAAATAACTAAACAGATAACATGACGTGGGCAATGAAAAAAATGTAGTCGGCTTCTGGTCTATGTACTTACACACGGCTACATGTCAAGCTTATACAAAACCAGTTTGCCTTGACCTCACTTTGTATGATATTTTCTCACAATGAACGGTCAGCTAATACTGGTTTCGATAGCTTGATGTGTAGCCGTGTGTAGAAAAAATAATTTAAAAAAAAACTTTGTATTAAAGGTCCCTGATGCTTACCCTACAGGGGAACATTGTTTTGTATAGAGATTGACTATGCATTTTTGACGATTGAATATAGTATAAGTGACGACAGCCCTACGAGTTTAGGCTATTATCGCTCGCTCGGGGCTTGAGTTGGCCTACTTGTTTGCTTTTATTATGACTTTACAATCGTTTTTTTTAATTTTCATTCCCAGTCGATAGTCCTAATTTATAGAAGTGCACTTCATCGAGATACGAGAGGTAACCGACGAATCCTCTTCGTAAAGTGAAGAGTAATCCAATATGAAACAGTAAGCAAATGAAAAAGTGAAGGTAAATAAAAAGCTTGTTAAGTAATATTCTCTCATAATTCATGTCAGCTTGCAACCAACATTTCCATGAATTAAAAAATTGAACGCGACATAAATGTTAACTAAAGAGAAATGTTATATTTAAAGCTTAGCTACGCTTACATGTTTCTCATATTTTATTATAATTTGTATGAACACTTCGGTTTGTCGGAAGGTTTTAACGCGATTCAGTTCATTTATAATTCGTGATATTGCAGCGTTCAGGTGTGCGGTATTATGGGCGCGTTTCATAACGCCAGCTCAGAATGTGCGGTGACATTGGGCGGTTCAACCGAGAACAAATAATTCACGAGGAGAGCCATACAGCTACACTCGTGTCAAGTTCAACCGGAGAACAACGCCGGGCTTAATGAGGGTTTTATTTATGTACCACTCTTTGAATAATAACTTTAAAATGGTAAAATTACGGCACCATTTCACGAAGTAAGGTATTGAACAGAAAGGGATGAATGTTAAACTGGAATTCAGGGTATTAATTATGCTAATACTCCAATAAGTACTTGTAAATATATTAAAACCCTTATTGAGAATTTATGTAAATAGGAGATTGCTTTAGTTTCAAATTTAGTTTCTTAGTCCTCAGGATTCCGGACGCAAGTTACGTATAATGTTCACTGAAGGAAATAAGGTCCCTCTGCGATTATAATACGAAAAGTCTAACAAACCTGTAGAGTCCAAATAGGCCCAAACCACATAAATTCAGATAAAATATCTTTCTACTAACTCGGTTTATCCCTCAGGGAAAAAAGTAAAGAAAAATGGTAAAAGGACGGCCAATTCTTGTGGAATATGAAACTGATTAATTATATCCCGGAACTCAAACGACAGAATAATCTATTCAAAATACACCATGCCGGTCACGTACTGATCGTCCATCGCGGTCGTATCGATTATTGTTTTCATCTCTAAGTCTAAGCACATTTAAAAACAAGTGAACTTACCAGACCAGACGAGTCCAGTGGTGTGATACTGCTTGACATAAGCCTGCAGGTCCGCTAGCAGCTGCACCCAGGCGCGGCACCACTCCACGTGCGTCTTATTTTTCTCCTTCCACTCCTTCAGCACTCGGTTCGTGTAGAACTGGCCTGCGTCGTTCATCTCCTTGACGTAAGGCGCGGGGGTGGGGGCCACGGCCACCCAGCCGAGAGCCGGGATGCTCTCAGAAATGGCCGATAAGTGGTTAAACAACGTCGAAGCGCGGTTCTTCTCACGGAACTGCTGTATGGCAGAGATCTGCTCGCTGGTCGGCGCGAGGAGCTGCATCTCTTCGGCCTGGGAGGGCTTGCTCCTTGTCGTAGCCAGTTGGATGTAACGGAGCTGCGCCCTGATGTACAAAATCAATCATGAACAAAGACCTTGACACGCAAGCAGTTTTGAAATACTAAAAATTGACTACTCAAGACTCTTCAGACGTAAGTAGTTAGATAACGTAAACAGTAGTGTAGGACACTACTTCATGTTTACGATCATATATTTATCAAAAGCAGTTTTAATCGTCTTACAAAAAATCTATTTTATTGCAATCAAGCAGTCAATTGAGAATAAACAACATTGAAACTCAAATTACATAAATTAAGCATCATATTACATTAATAACGTTGACTCTAGTTCAGCGAACCTTATTAATTTTGTATGTATTTAATTAAACAGCACAAACAAGTTTTGATGGAGAATTAATGATTAAATTAGAGTCGCTCCTTACCCTCCGTGCCACGGAGAGCAAGAAGTTTCACACCCTAATTGCTTTACACAACCGCAATGAGCGTAATCACGATAGATTTCATTTGACATCTAAACAATGTTCATTGCGCGACGATCTACAACAAGCCTCTTCGTCCAAAGGGAAGTCGATCTAAACAGTCGATCCTACTAAATTGATTTTAGAAAAACCAAAATTTTATAAGCCTTGGTAGATTTACTTACAACAATTTTATATACCTGTCGTAAGCATGCATTTTTCAACAAACTGAATAGGAATATTGTTGCACAGTCAAAATGTTTGCGGTTAACGTAACCAAATTCGGCTGCTTATTACTTTAAGCATATCAGCTTATATGTATAGGTAGATATTCTGCTTGATTAATAATAATATTAATATCCCTGGACATTTCACACAGCGCCATCTAGTCCCAAGCTAAGCAACCTAATGCTTGTGTTTTGGTAACAAGATGGCTGATAAACTACTTATATACATTTTTTTTTTGTAAATACATACATATTATAGATAGAAAAACACCCAGACTCGGAACAAATACATGTAGGTCATACAAATATTTGTTCCGTGCGGGAATCGAACCCGCGACACGCAGCGCAGCAGTCAATCGCTTAACCACTGCGCCAACCGTGCCGTCAATTATTGTGGAGTTTCAGCGGTAGTCGTTTCATGTAAAGAATGCTATCAAAACAGAGTTGGGATACCACAATGCGTAGCTTATTTATTAAGTAGAATTATTTCTTACTGGAAGGCGGCGTTGACCAGGTTGGCGTGCGTAGCCACATCGCCGCCGATCTTCTGCGACAGCTGCAAGTACGCCTGCAAAGGGCCCTGCCAAACAAAAAAAAAACACATTTAGTTAAGAAATGTCGGAGTTTGTTTAGTCTGTACAAAAGTTTCGGCTTGTCTAATCCATACATATTGTTAATGAAGATGGGGTCTAGACATGTCTCATCAAAAATAAATATAGCAAAGTTCAGTGGCAATTCCCCAGCATTGCTGTAACTCCAGCCCCTAGGGTAAAACTACGCTATGTCTGATAACTGTTTCGCCTTCAATTAGCCCAGTTTTATTTAATACTAGCAGTGCCCCGCGGTTTCACCCGCATAAGTGTCGATCCCATGGGAATAACGGGGTAAAAAGTATCCTATGTTATTCTGATGTATAAGCTATATTACTGTAAAGTTTCATCAAAACCCGTTCAGTAGTTTTTGCATGAAAGAGTAACAAACATCCATCCATACAAACTTTCGCGTTTATGATATTAGTAGGATTATAGTAGGATTGAAAAGCAGAGCTTGTTACAATAAAACCAGTCGTTTTATCATAAAAACTCATTGTGTTCTCAACGAAGTAGCTTACAGTGGAATAATTTCAGAACAGGCGGAGCGTTAAATAAAAACACAAAAAATACTCAGAAATACGTTATTAAACTATTATGCTATATTTGAAAGACTCGATACAATTATTTTCTTTACTTTCTTTTGTCCATTTTTTTTAACATTTTGTCCTTATAACGTACCTAACTAATAAGCGAGCCAACGACTTTAATTGTGAAAATGGATTTTAGTTTCTTCGCAATAAAAAAGTTATTATATAATAACATATGTTCTAGTTCTTGTTACATAGGGGAAAAAAGGTAAGGTTTATATAGCATAATAATATTTAATATTGCTATTGAGAGTACATTCTTATTAACTGGGACCTAAGTATCCTTCCTTTTGTATCTACTCAGATATAAATAAAATTGAGTCAAAAGTACCTATGAGCTCAACAAAGTATACTTTTTCTTTATTACTTACTCAAGGGAAAAGGTTTTATTAATAGTATTATCATCTCTAGTGCTTTTCTTAGTACTTAATGCGTTCAAAGACACAAACGAGCACTAGAGTACTGGATGAGTACCTACTTAACTAACAGTGTTTATGGCAATGCCTTTTATACTCAGAAAAACAAGCGTGATAATGCCTCCGTCCTGATTTAATTTGTAGTGTTTATTTTTTACTACGTTGTTTACATTTGCATCCATTTTTCAGATTACTTTCATGTTGTTACTGAATACCAAATAATTTTATTTTCCTCTCAACACTTTTCAACAAATCTGACGCCCACAATCATGAAAACCTTTTAGACCAAAATGGACGAAAAACATAAAAGCGTCTCCCATTTTTTTAAATGAATCACGGATTGGTAAAACAATCGGCGTTGACAAACACTCGAACGACTTGGTGTAACAGTTAGCATCCAGAGTAAATAAAAGAGTGTTTGCTCGAGAGCGGCTAGTTGACCGGACGGGGGAAATTGAGCGGTTACTCATATTTCCTGGGAATGAACCTTTAAGCGCAACGCTATTCACCCGACCGTTATTAATTGATTCCAGCACACATCCAAGACCTTACCCTTGCCGTCCCAAGAGGCCAAGAGTTCAGTTTTATGTATGTCCCTTTGTATATTATTTACGGATATTTTCGTGAGCATTTTTGTCTCATATTTCGTTCTTAACATTTAATCCCTTTTCCCAGAACCACTTTGCGAAGAA
The DNA here is from genome assembly GCA_945859715.1 of Apamea sordens. Classification (NCBI taxonomy): domain Eukaryota; kingdom Metazoa; phylum Arthropoda; class Insecta; order Lepidoptera; family Noctuidae; genus Apamea; species Apamea sordens. The sequence continues at coordinate 15,397,224 of OX243986.1, forward strand.
TAAGTCTGCGAAATCTATTAAGATGAACGTCATTTTGAAAAGGTCAAAGTTTAAAAGCATTTAGGTAAACGTTTTATACGGTTCGTAAGGCAGTATAGTTAATATATTGCCTTACGACCGTATAAAACGTTTACGTGTTTTTTACGTTTGATATTTTGTCACACAACCTTTAAACCTGTCCCTCCGGTTAAAATTCTATTGAATTTATGACTAAAACATTAGAATGATTTATCGTACTTTCATGACCACTTTATAGGAAAGAAGACGGTTTGGCAAAAAACAAACGGACTGCTGGAAACGGGTTTATCGTACAGTTCAATGTACTTGTAAAGCCATGTATGGATTAACTTATACCATAGTCGTCTTCTTTCTTTATGCCATGCTTATACCGTACTTACTGTTTTCTTAACTAATGAGTATGCAGTGCGGTTTTTTGCTCGGTGAACCTAACACGAATGAAATCATTAAGTCTGAATAGGAATTTAAATGCACGGTCGATGCACATTACGAGATCCTAAGCTATGACGAGTTTATTCTACACGAAACATTCGTTTTTATATCAACGCAATTACTGCAATTAGTGACCTAGTTTTGTGGGTAACAGAGGGTTAAACACCCTCAGAAGGCATGGCACAGGAGCACGCTTCAATTGTTTTTTATTTTTTAACCAGGCATTTCGACAAACTCCTATCGGGTTGTTGATGTTAACGTCGAGCTGGATTTAAAGTTAAGACCAAACGAACATACCTACATAGAACCAGAATAAGAACCACATTCGTTCTTGATATACTTGACATTTTAATAGGTATGTTTATAAAAACGGAAGAATACCCCTTTTTCGACAAGTATAATTTGGTAGAGTGGGGATAGAATTTGAATTCGCTCGTTAGGTCTAACCCGAGTATTATGTCCAAGAGATGAGCATACCTGTACTATATCTTGATAACCGTTGACACTCATGTTGTCGCTTGGTTCAAAGACCGGTGGTTGATGTAGTGAGAGGTCGGGGACGGGCGACAGCGGCGCCGGAGAGCCCGGTGGAGTAGTAGTGTGCGTGCGCAGCAGCGGCAAGCGCTCTAACCGCGACGTAACGCGCTCCAAGCGCTCGATCAGGCTCTCGAGCTCAGACGCTGGGCTTTGGGCAGCTGCTGCAGCATCGGCTTCGCTGCCTGGGGAGAGAAAATAGGAAATTAGTCAATAAATATATGGTCCAAAAGACACTTTGACTTCAGAGAAAGAGAGAAGAGAGGCTTTAGCAAAGGTAACGCTTATCTAGTCAAAAGGAGAATAATATTTCTGGCACGAAAAACCTTATCTACCTAATAGTATGTAGACAAGCCTATGATTTAACAATGAATCTACAGAATATTTCACTGGCTTTTCTACAGAAACTTGCGAGTTTCCGACACACTTGCGTAGAAACTGTTCGTATAAATAGCATCACATCATTTATGTGGTTTTAAAATAAATACTTTATTTTTCTTGTAAAATATAAACGGCTGTTTGTCTTCGTCCGGTTTTCTAAGTAATAATAGAAATAGACCAACCGTTCCTAATCTAAAACCCATTTTATCTGAAATACTGACTTAGTAACCAGTTTATTTCACTTTATCAAAGAGCAGGCAGTACGAATGTATCATTTATAATTTCCACGCGGATAAAGCCGCATACATAGTGTTTCATAAAATGCAGAAGCTGCGTTGGGGTTAAAATTAATTGCGCGAAACAATGGCTTCACCCAGATCTCCACACACGAGACTACATCGCACACACCACAACAGGGAGGACGGATGAGAACAACTTTTTTATATGTGCTTTATTACGTAGAGACAAAAACTTTCTGACTTGTTTATATTTTAGTTTTTCTTCCAATCCGAAGTTTTATTTCTATTTGTTGTTGTTATTTTGTTTTGAACCAAGCCCCTCTGAATACAAAGCACTCAGTCGACCTTGATGAATAACAAGCACATCATAAACTCAAAAGAAATGGGCCTTCGTAATGTGATATTTACACTGCCCGTGACCTATCCATTTCGGATATTCAAAGGCACTTTAACTAATTGTAGTTGATTTTTCCTTAATTTTCTAGTTTCAGATAACGTTACTTAAGTAGTACATTTAAGTCTTTTAGTAAACATTTATGTAATTAAGAACAAACATTTTAATAAAACATTTCAACTTTCCGTCTACAACACATAAGTAATTCTATTAAAGTTACCCTTGAATGACTTTGGAAAAGTTTCAAGTGGGAACAAGTGGAAAATATTCCACATTGTACCTACAGGTAATTACATGAACACGGTTTGTTCGCTGAATTTCAGAGATAAAAGGCAGGGAGAACTGTCCCTGTCTTTTCCCTCGTCTGTTGGCCAAATTAAAATTAAACAAATGAACTACAGGCGGCACCAAAATGGAGCGCCATTAAACATGGATGAAAAAGGAACTTAACGTAAGTAAGGTGAACTCCTGAGGTAACAGGTGCTCTACGTAAAAATCGTTAGGTAATTTCAAGAATGAGAAGTGTTAGCTACATTTCTTTTCCAATAAATAAAGGACTAAACACAACAATAGAATGAGTAATACCTAGAGCTGTATTGAAGGCCTCTTCAGTCATTTGTGATATTTCTCTAACATCCGCTGCATCTTCCCCTTCCGTATCAACGCGCTCAAACATCTTGATGAGATGTTTCATATTTTTCCTTGTATTCTCGTCCATTGTTGAAAAGAACGTCAAATAATCACTAAATAATTGAATTTCTAATAATTCCACACCTTGGACACTTAGGTTCTGGTTGAACGCTCACTATCGACTGACTCACTAAGATATGATGAAGTGATAACGTGTCTTTTGAGAACCGTAATCGTGTAAATTACTCCTAGATAAAACGAATGCCTGATAACAGGTAGGATAGCCAGCATACAACTTTTGTTTTCGATAGGTGCAGTACAATATTTGTTTTGTAGGGCCAAGGGCTACGAAGCTGCGTTCAAGGTTAAATTAATTACTCATGCTGTTGAACTGGTTGACAAATCTTGACAAATGAGATAAGTAAGAGCTTAATAACATAATATTACATACTTATAACTATTTGAACATGAGTTTTTCGAGATACCTATCTCATTTCAGTTTTTGCAAACCAATTACTGAAGTATTACTATTACCGAAGTAGGTACTTCTCGTAGACCCACATCAGCACGGTTAGGGTTCAACTAGTGACGTTGGGAGTGACAAGACGTGATGTAGAGCTATCCCAACGCAAAAAATATTGGCTTCCTAAATCTTCTATCCACAAAAAGACATTTACTCCGCCAATCCAAAGAAAGGCCTTCAATTTCAATGCCAATAGGTCCAATCAGCACATAGAAAGTTCCCTCAAAAATTTGCATTAAAAAAGAAGCAGATTTTTCCCAGTTTTACCCACGTTGAATAAGGACATCGATCATTCGTGAAGAATTTCCTACAGATTTCTTTTCAAAATAAAGCGTAATTTTACATGTTTGATATTATTACTATATTCTAATCTGAAGTTTTTACCCATATAAAAAATACTTATGAAGGTATAGAGAGAAGCTTATTTACGGTTCAAAAAGCAACGCGTTTGCGTTTTTCATAAAAAAAATTATTTAAGTGTGTGACCTCCAAACATCAAACAAACAGTAGGAAGAAATTGATTGAACGATGTTAAGTAAATCTGGAATATTATTTTCTCAGCCTATTGGAGCGGTAAATGGTAGCGACGAAAAACCAATCAATACTTATCTATGACGTAAGTAAACAAAAACATAAAGATAGCGTTATTTGAAAGCTCAAATAGCCTAGGAAACAAGCCCATACATTGTTCACTGACTAAACTGCCTCAAAACTAACAAGTTCTCGGAGCGGGGCTAACTGGCCAAGTAATAAATAATAATTTGAACAGTGTGCAGTATTAATTATAACCCCAGTTAATTTTTAATTAGTAACGCTGCATAAAACATTAATTTAACGATATTAAAAATATCTTATAACCTATTTAATATACTGCGCCAGGAGCACAGAGGTTGAATGAAACGCGAGCGTTGAATGTAAATGGGTATAAATTATTTCATAAGTTAAATTGGGTCAAGTTATCTCAACTTGCGATCTGTCTAATATCATAGCTATAATGTTATTTTTTTTAATAAAGCTGAAGAATTTGTTTTTTTGTTTGTTTATTTGAACGTGCTCATCTCTGGAACTAGCAGTCGGATTTGAAAAATTCTTTTTGTATTTGAGAGCCCAATTCTTGAGGAAGGCTATATATAGGTTATTTATCATCATACGACGACCCATAGGGGCAAAAAGATAAAATGTCAGAAAGAACGCTAAGCGAATCTATACTTATAATAAATCTGTAGAAGTGAAAATTCTGAACATTGAAATATCAAAAAAATAAATGGCAGGGGATGTTACTAGACCGACACCGAACCCAAAAATGTGATTAAAAAAATGTTTGTCTGCATCACGCAAAAACTACCGGTTCGATTACGATGAAACTTGGTATAATTATTCTTTAATATCCTGGGCATCACACTGGGTACTTTTTATCCCGGAAAAGTATATACAATAAAAAACAAACTTAATTTTGCGGTTCGATCCCTAGACCCGATTACTGTACCAACCGAAAATAATAAGTTTGTCGTAGGTTACGTCACCCGCAGTGGAGTTCATTTTTATTCCTTTTAGTTTTTAGAGTTATTTAGGTTTATTTTTATATAAGTCGTAGGGATAGATTTTAATTTTAAAGTATAGGTAGTATATTTGATAGTGTACGTAGTGACCGTAGGTTATTTTATAATACTGTTAGGTGTTAGGTAGGATTAGTCATTCGTATAGATATTAGTTTTTAGGGATTTTGCTTATTTTATGAGTTTAGATTAGTTATCATCAGAAATAGGTTTATTTAGGTAGGTAGGTATTTAATTTTCAGTTACTGAGTTTTTTTTTTTTAATTAGGTCGGTACTTAAGTAAAGATATCATATAGGTACCCTTTTAATCACCACTAATGAGACACAATTGGTTTTCTATTGTAATTAGCCACAAACGGCCCGCGAGATAGATTGGCAATCTGGGGAAGCACATACATTTTATCCTGTTAGCACGTTCCCGTGGGTAAATTTCCGACATCCACGCGGGCGAAGCTGCGGGCAGAAGCTAGTACGAAATTATAGCGCGAGTAGGCGATGCGATGCGACGGGGTGGATCGGAGGAATAAGAAATTTCTCGCGGACGAAGTCCCGGGCTAGTGTTATGTTATAACTGGAAAATGGAAATAAACATGTACACAGGGCTACACATCAAGCTATGCAAAACCAGTATTGGCTGACCGTTCATTGTGACAAAATATCATACAAAGTGAGGCCAAGACAAACTGGTTTTGTATAGCTTAACGTGTAGCCGTGTGTACAGCCGCATCTCTGCCGTAGAAGGCTCTATAAGTGCTGTGTTGCTTATAATGTACGGCTTTTTTAATAAAACTCTGAGCCTAGGTAAAGCTTATTCATACTTGCATTTCGACTCAGAGATTAAAAATCACGTGGAGTTTTCCGTAGAGGCCCGTAAAGCTGCAAAAAACCTTTTATCACACGAGGGTGTAGTACACAAACAGGAAGATATGTATAGGGCTTTGTGTGATCCGTTAATGGAACTTTGTAGGCCCCAGAACTTACTTTGGAATTACGAACCCGCATCAAGAATATGTACAGTACCTAAGTACATACCTACATGTATGTTGTATACGAATAGTACACGTGTAATGTTAACGAACTTGAACTTTTCAAGATCAAAATAAAATGAAATTTTCTTTTGGTTTTTCAACATGTAAAGTGAGCTTACCTTGCGGGTCATAAAACTAGGCATGTTTTAAAACTAGACACATTGACTTGTAAAACCGCATTCTGTATAGGTACCCGAAGATTTAACCAAATAATTTAGAATAATCCACATTAATTGTATGTAAAAACCGAATTATGTTTAGGTACCCGAAGACTTTCCAAATAATCCAGACTAACCAAGCACCTACGTATGTATAAAATCTGAATGTTTAAACATTCAATTTAATAAGATAGATGGGTAGGTTACCTACCCACCTACCGTATGGATTTAAATAATGGTAAGGGCTCGTGAAAATCAATATAAAGACCTTCATAAGCCTTTGAGTACCTACCTATGTGAGTAGGTAGGTACCTACCGTATGCGAATTCTAACAATTCTTAAATATCAGGAATGGCTCTCATTTTATTTTACAGCTTTTCGCCCTTCTTTTATGTTGTTACGAACATAGTATTTTCGATCCCATAGGTTTATGTAATTTGTCGTATTTCAACGTTGCATTCGTTATTACACGAAAAAAATCGCACTTAAAAGTTGCCAAGTGTTGTGTTGACATCTTAGTGCTCATGACTGTACGCTAAACGCAATACAACAGTTAACATAAATAACAGTGTAAGTTGATGTGCAGCAGAGCAAAACAATCAACGCGAAGAAATGTCTGAATAAATATTACGAAGACGTCACAGTAGACCCATATATCTTCACAAATAGCTTGTCGTCCGCAACAAAGGCTCATTAACGTTGAATTAAAAAGAAATGACGACGCTTGCTGAATTATAATTCGCATCGTTAGGCAGGAACGGTATGGTTCAAGAACGAATAATTATCCAAGTAGGTAATACTTAATACTTTTATTTAAGTACCTTTTAAGTCAGACTATTCAGTTTACAGAATTTACAGATGCTAAGTTCTCGTTCGACCCCATCTTATTTATCAGGGATTTGTAACTTAACTCTGTTAAACTGGTGATTGAATGTGATTGCTGGTCCTTGTGAAGGCAAGTTGCAATTTGGTAAAAGACTTCTACGCATCGACATTTGGGTATATTTTTGATACAATAAAATAAATTTCAATGAAGATGATGATGATGATTTAATTTGAATAAAGATGTATGATGTTTTTCGTTTGAATGTGGTTTTTTTTTTTGGCGCCCGTTTATTTGCATTAGGTTGCTCTATTACTGGCGAAATGTGGGTATAATATGCATATTATATAGGTACCTGCTGCCTAACCCTTTTTACCCGATTTACAGGCTTGATGTTATATTAAATTAATAAACTTTTATGTTGACTCAATAGGTTGAGAACTATACACTGAAAAATGCCTTTTTATTACATAAATTAGCATTCACATTGGCAAATTGACATTACATGTAGACATACATGATACATACAAGTTATTGGGGTCGCACCAATGTTGAAGTGCAGGAACCGTTGAAATGGCCATGTTTACGGAAACGTTATATCCCTATACGTAGTACCTACATACATACATAGGTGTAACATAAAGAATGGTCACAGTTCCGAGACTGTTGGCTCAGCGACAAAGCAAATAAATAAAACAGAGACATTTTCAGGCCAACACTTTTGTAGCAGTTACTTCTGTACTTACAAAATTCATGGCATTTTAGTATGCTACAGAATCTTAATAAAACTTCATTAAAGTCCTTAGCTCCTGTTCGTTTTTATTAAGTGGAAGCTGCTGAAGCCTTTGATCAAACTTTATATTACTTGCTTAACTCGATTAATTACAATAATACGACAAACAAAATTCCTGAAAATTACAAAGCCTGCTTCAGTAATGAACCGGTTTTTATTTTCACCTCTTTGACAACAAACGATAACATTATTAGTTTTTGTAAATTCATAATATCATTTTCAGTATTTAAAATTTAGATACGGTAACTACGGTAACGTTGAATTTCATGAGGTACTTATACAAGATTATATGAATAAATTTGTAAAGTACATCTAAGCCTTGGAGGTTCATTTTTTACCTATTACTTAAGAGCCCTTCACAACTTCGAGAAGCGACCCTTTGATGTGGATTGGACTCGGCAAGACGTGCGAATTGTACATGACTTTCGTCTTGTCCAAATTCATGCCGAGGCCGCCGAGAGGCTCCATTAAGGCCGTACAGCATTTGGTCTAGCTGTTCCAGCGTCTCTGCCATTATGACGATGTCATCGGCAAATCGAAGATGTGAAATGTACTCGCCGTTCACGTTGATACCCTGTCCAGTCCAGTCCAGCGTCTTGAAGACGTCTTCTAATGCATTTGTAAACAGTTTTGGGGATATTACATCCCCCTGTCTCACCCCCCTGAGCACTTCGATGTAGCGCCAGTCAATTCGACATCGTTGCAGATTGCGTTGCGTTGTGTTCCACGCGCGCCTCAAAAAGATGTCAGTACGAATTGACGGGGTCCGCTAGGGCCAATACCGCCGGGTCTGCGGGTTGTTCGAAAGAGATACCGTGGCCCCTGGCACAGGCAACTGAAGGAACACGGGTGGGTTTTAGTCAGTAAAAGTCTGACACGCCCTTCCGCTCAACCCAGAGCGGGAAAGGTCATTTGATGAATTCCCACACAAAAAAAAAAAAAAAGAAAGTGGGCTGGCCATGTTTGTCGAAGGACCGATGGTCGGTAGAGCGTAGTGTGGGACGCCCCCCCAGCTAGATGGACGGACGACCTAAAGAAGGTTGCTGGGACGGACTGGATGCGGAAGGCGGAGGACAGGGTGTTGTGGCGCGGCCTGGGGGAGGTCTATGTCCAGCAGTGGACTGCGATAGGCTGAGTTGATTGACTTAAGAGCCCTACGGCTACCTCATAAGCATATTCCCAACCGCCCCCCACAATAACAAGAGTCCACGGTACCTAACAGCCGAATTTAAGAAGGCTTTCAGACTAAAAAGTCACCCAGTAACAATTTTAAGGATGTACACACGGCTACACATCAAGCTATGCAAAACCAGTATTAGCTGACCGTTCATTGTGAGAAAATAGGATACAAAGTGAGGCCGAGACAAACTGGTTTTGTATAGCTTGACGTGTAGCCGTGTGTACCTATTTAATTTTGAATGAATAATTATCTATATGTAATGCTGTCATAGTATTTCATGACAGCACACTTGTTTATTTTCGTAGAAGTGCTTCTTGGCCAAGGCCATTCTAAAATCTAAATATAAACTCATCCTTGCGTAACAGATATTTACATAATCAGTACTTACAAAAGAGTTTTCGTATTTATCGTCGCATAAGAAACGCCAGGAAAAGGTGCTTAGCATAACACACTTTTCTCTAAATTGACAAATAAGCACTCCGGTGTAAGATAAACAGTCCCTATCTTAACAATGAAAAATGCACTAAAGGAACCTACGTTATTTAAATGACCTGAGGGGGCAATTCCCGTATTTTTAAGATCGTTCGCATTCTAATCTTACTCTCAATCTGTCAAAAATACCTCTAAAATCCCTACATATTTGACAAGTTTTTGGCATTGATTGTCGCTGAGATGAGATTGTCACTAGATTTTGAACGTTTTTAATTACGGGAATTGCCCACCAGATACTTGAAGAAAAATACCTACCTAATATATGTCTGTTCCTCCAGACCTCATATTTATTAAAACAGTTCCACTTCCGTCTTATAACTCGTTTTGTTTATGCCCATCGCAGGTCTGTTCAATAAGAGTCATCGATCCTTACCATTAGCAGAATGACCAACTTTATGCGAGGACTGACTCACCAAATATTTAATGAGCTATAAAGTTTAGCTGTCACCGGCAGCAAAACTTGATAAATAAAGAACCTTGTCTTACTTGCGTAAGACAAGGTTCTTTATTTATCAAGGTGTCATTAAAAGTTCTAGTTAAACTTCAGTAAACATCTCTATAAACTTATGTGACAAAATGTAGATAAAATTAACTTCGCTAATGATGAAGCTCGTTAATTAACTCATGAAGTTTGTGTAGTAATTCGCGACTGTGAGGAAGAAACGTTTAGTTAGTCTTCTTGTTATAAGGATATACATATATTCCAAGTTATTTATAGCGTAGCACGCACGAATGCACGCGTGTAACAAGATGAGACCGAGACAACAATAATTACTATGCTATATTTATGACGTAACTCATGTAACGAACAATCAGTATTCAGACCCAATCAGAAACCACAGAGCGCGACGAAAACCACAGCCACGTAAAATTCTGTGTGTATTACAAATGCTGATAATTCTTATCCGCTATCTTGTTGTCAAATTAAATTGTTTAGATCCCACAGTTTCCAACTTCTACGGAGAGAAAAAGTTTTTCGTAGATCGTCGACTCGTCGAATATTGAGGCGGAAATCGTTCGACTGTGCATGAACGAGATGTCGAGACTAGTTTTTAGATCTAGGGACTAACTAACATTTGAATTAAATAAATTATGAAATATATAATATATATATATCTATATATATAAAATTCAAAGTCCTGACTGACTGACTGACTGATAGATCAACGCACAGCCTAAACCGCTGGTCCTAGAGACATGAAATTTGGAGGGTGTGTTCTTCGTGAAGAGTAGGCATCCACTAAGAAAGGATTTTTTGAAATTCCACCCCTAAGAGGGTGAAAAGGGGGGAATTCGTTTGTATGAAAAATCTTATTCCTTGCGATAATAAACTTGAAACTTGGCACGAATACTTATCTAAATAAATTACGAAGATTGACATTTTTTTTTTCTTCTAAACTACCCCCTAATAAGGGATTGGGGGGTTTCAAAGTTTGTATGGAAGAATTTTAGCGCGCAGTCCGATTTACTCGAAACTCAGTATTTATACCTAATATTGAAAGTAAAGAATAATGTATATCAGGGTTTTTTGAAAATCTACCCCGGACGGGTTGAAATGGGGTAGTCAATTTTTCAGGGGAGGATTTTACTGCATAGCTTGATTAACTCGAAAAATAGTATAAATAATCTTTGAGTCAAGTTATGAATACATACCAAACGATTTTTTTTAATTCCACCCTTGTGGGGGTGAAAAGTGGGGATACAGTTTATATGAAAAATCTACTTCATTAGGTTGATAAACTTGAAACTTTTTAAGAATACTCGCCTAAGTAAGTAATAAAGTTTATCATTATAAGTTTTTCAAAACTACCCCTCAAAGGGGGATATAGGGGTGTTGAAGTTTGTGTGGAATAATTTGAATGCGCGGTCCTATTAACTCGAAACTCAGTGTTTATACTTAAGACCAAAAATAAAGAGTAACATGTATCAGGGTTTTTCGAAAATCTACCCCTAACGGGCTGAAAAGGGGTAGTTAATTTTACAAGGGAGGATTATAATGCGTGGCTTGATTAACTCGAACATTAATATAAATAATCTTTGAATCAAGTTATGAATAATCCCAAACGCTTTTTCAAAATTCCACCCCTGTGGGGGTGAAAAGCGGGGAATACAGTTTATATGACAAATCTTATTCATAGTTAATAAACTTGAAACTTGGCACGAATACTTATCTAAATAAATTATGAAGATTGTCATTTTTTTTCTTCTAAACTACCCCCTAATAAGGGATTGGGGGTTTTCAAAGTTTGTATGGAAGAATTTTAGCGCGCAGTCCGATTTACTCGAAACTCAGTATTTATACCTAATATTGAAAGTAAAGAATAATGTGTATCAGGATTTTTTCAAAATCTACCCCTGACGGGTTGAAATGGGGTAGTCAATTTTTCAGGGGAGGATTTTACTGCATAGTTTGATTAAATCGAAAAATAGTATAAATAATCTTTGAGTCAAGTTATGAATACATACCAAACGATTTTTTTTAAATTCCACCCTTGTGGGGGTGAAAAGCGGGGATACAGTTTATATGAAAAATCTACTTCATTAGGTTAATAAACTTGAAACTTTTTAAGAATACTCGCTTAAGTAAGTAATAAAGTTTATCATTATAAGTTTTTCAAAACTACCCCTCAAAGGGGGATATAGGGGTGTTGAAGTTTGTGTGGAATAATTTGAATGCGCGGTCCGATTAACTCGAAACTCAGTGTTTATACTTAAGACCAAAAATAAAGATTAACATGTATCAGGGTTTTTCGAAAATCTACCCCTAACGGGCTGAAAAGGGGTAGTTAATTTTACAAGGGAGGATTATAATGCGTGGCTTGATTAACTCGAACATTAATATAAATAATCTTTGAATCAAGTTATGAATAATCCCAAACGATTTTTCAAAATTCCACCCCTGTGGGGGTGAAAAGCGGGGGATACAGTTTATATGAAATATCTTATTCATAGTTAATAAACTTGAAACTTGGCAAGAATACTTGCCTAAGTAAGTAATAAAGTTTATCATTATAAGTTTTTCATAACTACCCCTCAAAGGGGGATATAGGGGTGTTAAGTTTGTGTGGAAGAAATTGAATGCGCGGTCCGAGTAACTCAAAACTCAGTATTGATACTTTTGACAGAAAATAATTAATAATAAGTATGTAAAGTTGTCGAAAATTTGACCACTGACGGGACAAACAGTAATTCAGTTTTTAAGGGGAGGATTTGCACTTGAAATTGTATGTTTCATTTTCACGCCTAAACCACTGAACTTCTGATTTGGCATAGAGATAGATGGCAGCCTGGGGAAGCACGTACATTTTATCCTGTTAGCACGTTCCCGTGGGATAATTTCCGACATCCACGCGGGCGAAGCCGCGGGCAGAAGCTAGTATATATATATATAAATATAATAATTATTACATGAAATAAGCAAACATAATGTATTCTATAAATAGGCACATGAACGTTAATTATTTTGGATAATAACTCGTTTTCCTTCCCTTTGTGCTTGTAAATGGAAGAATATAATATCTATAATAAATCTACGAGTCACATTATGGATAACAAAATCCATCCACCCATCCATCTATTATGGCTGCCGCTAATAGAATGGTTTGCTTTAGAGCAATTAGGTAGTGTAATTAAAGACTAATTAACACGAAACATCTATATGCTTGACTATTGAACTATACGTTAATATGAGTAATACCAAGGTATAGGTAGTTCTATGAAATGTATTGTGAAACTCGAATTGATAATAAAATAATTTATGATCCGTGATTTGTAGGACATAAATAAGCCTATTTGTATATGGCTTATTTCTGTCCCATAAATTTTAATGAAGCTTCTTTTGTATTTTCCTAATAATACTGCCTATACCAAATAAGTAAAATAAAAATACCAAGTAATTGAGTCAGAAACTCGTTAGAGGGCATTTATGTACCATCTGGCGTGCAACATACACTTTTGGTTAGCCATGTGTCAGTCGTGTGACACCACAATCCTTAGTATGTGTAGGACAGCTATCGTTTGACCAATAAGAGCTGGCTTGTCCTACTTCACTTCTCTAGACTTGCCAGCTTTAAATATTATATCACAGATATTAATCAAGGTAATGCCCAATGTAAACTCAAAAGATAATTCTGAGATGCCTATACCGTTAAAATGTTTTAATTTATGGAAATTTTCCTTTTGATTAAGAGAATCGTAAATGAAAGAGGAGATAAAATATTCTTTTGACATCGCCTGGCCAATCATGTCAATGTGACCATGTAATTTATAAAATTTCACCCCTAGTCAACTTAGCAAAGATTAAGAGAAGTCAGAATATCGTTTGCAAAAATATTTTGCCTCAACTGAATCCAAGTTATCAAGGTATACCAACATACCGCAAGGATAATGAGTTAGTCAACCTAGCTAGTTGAAAATTATAGCACGCACTGCTTAGCACTATAGGGCTCGATTTGCACTTGACTGATGTTTCAGACATTACTGGCACCTAGCTGACACGCCCACTGCCTTGGCAATGAGCTAGAGATATCTTAGTATGTATCACTGAACAAACATTAAATTCTTGACAATAAATCAACTGAACACAATTAAGGTTTAAGGAATTTGTTCTCTCTCATCAATATAATAGAATACGTCCAATTAGCGATAAAAATTAGTATAACCATTATCTAATATAGATACCCTAAGTTTTACAGGGTGTTTTGTTTTTATTTTTAGTTGTCTCACAAGTCTGTAGTGGAGTAACCAAAATAGAAAGCCCCATTTTAAAATCCAAATGGTGGTGCAATATAAATCACACCACCATCACATGTAAATGAATGGATATCGACTGAAGTAATTACGAAAACTTAGGAGGCAAAGAAGCGTTTCTCAAATACTTTTCACTAACAAAATGTAGTTAAAACTTCCCAGTATTAAATAAGTCGCAAATAAAACGGCGACTGCGTCAAAGGTGGAGTTTGAGAACTACGAGGGTACCACTCCCGAAACGTGTAGATGGAGGTGAAGGTAGAAAGGGAAGTGGAGACCTCTTAACTTGGTCTACATTCGTAACCACCACCTAACTAAATGACATACTCATATACATTTTTAATGAGCGCATTTGTCTTAAGCGTCGGAGTAGCCCGCGAAATTCAAATTTTCTTACGTTTTTTGCAATTTTCAGGTCAGTAAAAATTCGAATTGCGCGGGCTACCCTGACGCTTTCGCCATAAGGGCTTGATGCTGGACCTGGAACTTACTAGAATTATTTGACAGAACCCTATTTCTTACAGAGACTCTCAAGATCTTGATATACATCTTAAAAAATACAATAGTAATATTTTCAAGGGCAATTTAATATGGAATGGCAACGTGAGATGTTGCGAACACTGATGTCATATTGCTTTCCAGCAATATAGACCGTTCTATATTTACATTACGCTTGGGATAGGTGCCAGCTGGTCAAATCGACCCGTTTGATTCGGATCACCAACACTGAGGATATTACATTATCAACAACGCGACTAACAAGCATGTTTTCAAATTTCAGTTAACATAAAACAAAACACAAATTAAGTAGAGTTAGGAAAGATACGACTGGATACTTTAGTATCATATTGCCTTCATTTATATTCAAATTGGATAATTTCTTCCGAGCCTCCAATCTCAACAGATGCCACACGCTCCTGAATTCAGTTATTTTACACGAACGACGGTAATAAAGTTACCTTTCAATAACTTTACGCACTGTCGCGCGTCGTCGTCATACAAAATACAAAACAGGTTTGAAAAGGGCTGCTAAGGTACGTTCGTTATCAACAGGCGTTTATGAAAAACAAAAAGCTTTGACCGCGAATGGTGTGCTCCGTTCAGTAATTCACCTCTTTCAAGTGAAATGGGCACTGATGCGGCCTTTTACACCTTTCTGACTAAGACAGACATTCAGAGTTTCAGACTAGACTTTTTGGCTATTTATTTATATCCCTTTAAATAACTAATGGTATCGATATTATTACATGGAGTTCATACTTCATGTATTATTTCGCGTTCAGTTTCTATTCGTATACTTGTAACTGAATTGTTGTGTACATCCACTGATACTAAATACAAGTACATAGCTTATTTCCATAGCAACCCACATAAAGGACACTGTTCACATATGTATATCCACTTTATCCTGTGCTCTGTGTTTGCACTTTTGCAGTGGTATTGCCGACCGCATTATGGAATTGAATAGCAGATACCTAACCCACTGTGAATTTTCCACATGAGTAGAGCGTTATATCGCGGACAATGGCGACTGGAATCGATTGCCGGAGCATGGAGTAACTTCCTGGGCTAAATCTGAATCGACTTTTTCTACAAACAACAAACAAATTCTGCTGATTTTACAAGGATTGGGTAAGCAAACACATTCCCATGCCGATTTCGGCTACGGTGAGCACTTCTGTTTTGACGGTTATAGGTTACGAGCGTGTGCTCTTATGTAGCTATGAAGCCACAATGCGGACACGTTAGGATACGGTTTTGGTAATGTTATATTGGGTAAGCAAACACTAATATGTAGGTAATATTGGTAATGGAACACACGACGAATATCAATCTATACATTTCCAGTTTTAGCTGACCTCGCATTGTATAGGCTTTTTGTACGATGAGAAGTCAGCTTATACTGGAAATGTATAGCTTGATATGTCGCCGTGTGTGCTTATAGAAGGATTTTTTTATGTATTTTTGTAAAGCTGCATCGATAATATTAATACCTAAGTACGATAACATATCACCACCAAAATAGAAGACTATCCTAAAGCTATAAATATTATCTTTCATCATAAATAATGTGGATAGCCAGTTTCGTTTATTTTTATTAAATTCAGAGCCCGATATCGATTGTCCCAACAAGTACTAATTAAAATACGTAAACTACCTAAACGTTTCCATGGATTAGTATAAAAATAGGCTGCATGAATACGTAACACGTAAATATTTGCGAATATCGTGTTGGGTATGCGAACACCGTATCACATACAACCTTATCGTAAAGGTTCTACGAGTGCTACGAGTAGAATACAAGGTTCTCTATGACTATACAGCATATTATTTATGGCCACACCAAAACGATTAAGTTCACTGACATAACATGTATTGCCTGATGTCCGGCGACAGTCCCATACATTATTAACGTTGATAAGCTCACGTAATTTGCAGGAAAACACACTATATTGCTGGAACGAACAATACATTAGCAATTTTATCGTGTGAGTAGTTTGTATAATGCCAATGTTATACACACCGAATGAACGTGTACAGAACAGCTAAACAGCTTCATTATCTAATGACTTGGTTTCGTTACTTATAATTTATACATAAAATTAAATAACACCGGTTAATTTGATACAAAAAAGATTTGACGCAGCTTACCAGTTTCTAGGGAAAACGATCCGTATAACAACCAATTGTAAGCACAGAAATAAACACTTTCAGAGCACTTAACCGTTATTTTTCATGCACTGTTAGTAAAGGCACAATGCGTGTAAACATGCGCGTGCGTCGCCGTACACTGACGGTGACGGGAGCTGGTAGGATCAACGCGGACGGATGTGTGACTATGATTCAGAAACTAAGCGGGTGTCCGCCAACCGTTCTCTAGAAACTTTACGACGATTGCCGAACTACATGCTCTTACGAACGCGAGCGCTTCGACCGACACTGAACTATCGCTGTGACTCATTCATAAGGTGACGTGACGTACGGCTCATAAATGATGACAGCATACCGATACGCGTAGCAGAAATTGACAACAGCCGAGCCAATCACTAGTCACACCGATACGGTGCTCGATATTCGTGCATATTTAATTTCATGTTTGCCGACGGTTGAACGAAGTGAATTCTATGTCGTTATTTATAAATGTTCCCTTGCATGCACTCCGACCTTCGCAAGAGATATGAACATACTTTGTAGTTGTACAGTAACAGCCAAAATATGTTCGTCACCTTAAAATGAAAATGGCAAATATATAAAAGACTAGCTGACCCGGCAAACGTTGTTTTGCCATATAAATTATTTCTAGCCACCCGGCACTACTTCGTTCGCGTGGTGTCCTACCCCACCCTACTCCTACCCTACTCCTACACTACTCCTACCCCTACTCTACTCCTACACTACTCCTACTCCTACACTACTCCTACCCTACTTCTACCCTACTCCTAACCTACTTCTACCCTACTCCTAACCTACTAATCCTAGATAATTATAGTGATGTGGATATTATGTATGTTGTCGATTCAAAACCCTTAATTTAAAACGTGCTTCAATTCGAGTGGACCCGAGTCTACCGTACCGAAGGGACGATCGTCAAATGTTTGACAGGAAAGTAGGTAGAACAGTTTATATGGGAAAATGAAATTGTCGTTTTTACTATCTTCCTCGCAATTTTTCCATATTTTCTCACATATTTTCCGTTTAAACCTTCCCTGGACTAAGACAAATATTTCAAAACCATAATCAGGTAAATCGGCCCAGCCGTTCTCGAGTTTTAGCTACTCAAACGAACAGCAATTGATTTTTATATATATAGATAGATATGACTGCACATAAAAGCAAATGGGTACTCAATAAACTTGATGTTTAAAGGCTTCACAGCAAATTGCTCGTTAATAGGCAATAGAGGAAGATGACACAGATGACATTTTTATTAGACACACAATCCACAAAACTGTATAATACTTTGCTGATACAAAGTGTATTTCTGAAAATAAAATACCTAAGTACTTATTAGGGATTTTTCTGTTTAGCGCGGTCAATAATGTTTAATTAGGCTCAACAAAGCAACACTTAAAGCCCGTAAAACGTTAATGAGTACACAAACATTTATTATTAAAATCTGCTTACATTTTCATAAATCAAAGAGTCTGCTGAAGGTCTGTTTTCAGACACTTTTATTGGTAATAATATTGATCTATACTTATAATAAGAATGTAAAAAAGTTGTGTCTGTACATTGAATATATTTAAAAAAGAATAATTGAGGGGGGTTAAGAAGCGGGGTTGCGATAGTCGTGGAAAGGATCCGGCGGTTGGGTCTCGAGGTGGCATTGCACAAGTCCGAGGCCATGTCCTTTCATGGGCCTCGGTACGGGCCACCTCCGGGATCCCAACTAGTGGTAGGAGGGGTTCACATCGGCGTCGAGACCACGATGAGGTACCTGGGTCTCGTCCTCGACAGCCGATGGAACTTCGTCGAGCATTTCCGACGTTTGGCCCCCAAACTGGAACGGGCCGGGGCCGCCCTAAAGCGGCTCTTGCCCAACCTGAGGGGGCCAAACGCCTCCTGCCGGAGGCTTTACGCGGGGGTCGTGCGGTCCATGGCCCTATATGGGGCCCCGGTATGGGCGCGTTCACTGCGGCTTCGAGCCGCACACTACCTGAACGCGCCCCAAAAGGTGGTAGCCGTAAGGCTGATCCGGGGCTACCGCACGATCTCAGGCGAGGCAGCAAGCCTCCTTGCCGGACTGCCACCATGGGATCTGGAGGCGATAGTCCTCGCGCGCCTATACGATTGGCGCGCGGAGGCACTACGCCGGGGGGAAACTCCGCATCCGCGGCAAACCGCGGCGGAGCGGACGAACCTCCGGCGCGATCTCATGGTGGCATGGAAGGAGCGACTATCGCAACCCAGCGCAGGGCACGCCACGATAGCGGCGGTAAGACCCCTCTTTGAGGAGTGGCTAGAGAGACGTCACGGCGTTCTCACCTACCGCCTGACGCAGGTCCTCTCCGGACACGGATGTTTCGGGAGGTTCCTGCACATCATCAGGCGGGAGGAGACGCCCGGGTGTCACCACTGTCAGGATCGCCCAGAGGACACGGTGGAGCATACAGTGAAGGTCTGCCCTGCTTGGGCAGAGCACCGCCGTGTCCTCGTAGAGGCGATTGGCAGCGGCGGCGACCTCTCGCGTCCGGCCCTGGTTCAAGCCATGGTCCGGGGCGAGAGGGAGTGGGAGGCAGTCACCTCCTTCTGCGAAGCAGTCATGCTAGCGAAGGAGGTGGCGGGGTGGGCGAGGGAACGCACTTTGCGCACCTCACGCCTCAGCCGCCGCGGGAGACGCTCCGGGCGTCGGGAGCCGCGTGACGACTCCCGGCCACCGTAGGCGCGGGCCTGCGGGCGGAGAGTAATGGGTAGCTCTCCGTCCGATCAGGACTAGGCCCGTGCCGGACGGCGTGTACGTGTTCCACGCGCGCCTCAAAGAGATGTCAGCAAAAGAGACGGGGCCCCATAGGGCCGAAGCCTGCCAGGGTAGCGGGACCATCCGAAAGGGTTTACCGCTGCCCTGGAACATAAAGGGCTAAGGAAGGAACACGGGTGGGTTTTAGTCAGTAAAAGTCTGACACTCCCTTCTGCTCCACCCAGAGCGGGAAAGGTCATTTGATGATTTCTCATACTCAAAAAAAAAAAAAAGGGGGGTTAAGAAACAGTAATAGAACACGAATCTAATAAAAAAAGTCTGTCTGTTTATCTGTTTGTACACGCTAATCTCCGGAACTACTGGACGGATTTGAATGATACTTTTTTTATTATCTAGCTATTAAACCTGGGCAACATATAGACTATAAATGACTAGTAAAACCAAATTAGGTCTTGAAAACCCGGCCACACAGTGTACAGAAGAGCATCAGCATCATTATTGTGTTGTGTTGGTATACAAAGGCTTTGGGCGACTTTTGCGTATTTGGCGCTTCTTGCCTATAATTATCGTCTTCAAGACGATTGGTTTCAAAGCATTCCGCTTGTTTGTGGATTGAAGTGCGCCACCTTTCTCGGTTTCGAGCAAGCTCCTGCCACCGATCAACGGGTATACCACAAATCGTAAGGTGACGTTTGAGGACGTCTTTGTAGCGCCGGTATTAGCCGAATCTAAATTGCCAAACGTACAAACTTTCGAGGGATTGGTATTTGACATTACATTCTAGATGAAATGTACATTCGGAAAAGTTCGCATCGATAAAGTTATTTTATGTGATATTTACTAGTCTACTCCCTAGGGGCGAAATATCAAGCATGCAGGCCATGTGGGTTTATATTTTATTATTTCGCATACAATATGAAAGGTCAACTGCGAGAAACATTTTCTCATATAAACTGAAAGTCGTACTAAAGTCAACGAGAAAACTTTTGGAGTGAGATCTCAAAACCCGAGAACTAAAATTTGCGGTAACCTTGCCAAAAATATTCAAAAGAATACCTAGTAATTATTCCAGTGAACTAATTTTTCCATCTTTCTACGAATTATAGGTAGGTAGCCATTCCAATTTCATTGATCGGTTTATCAGAATTGCATGTAGTCGATTCTTTTATTGTCTACGACGCCAGTATCGTATGAACAATAATGAACGTAAACTACCATGTGAATCAAACCGAGTTTAAAGAAAATCAATTTCTGAGACTAATATTAAAGTAGGAGTTAAGAACACATTATTAGTATAAGTACGTTGAAACGTAATGACAATCGTTTGAAACTATTTCTTAGTACTCTACACATAACTTCATTAATATAATACCACGTAATAATTTTATTATGCAAAAGCCTATCCATTTTAATTTTAAATTACCTTTTAATTAGTTTATTGTGTATTTAAGGGCTTAAAAAGTAGGGTAAACTAATTTTACTTTTCGCGGTATTCATTACGCATTGTGTAATCCGATTTGTTCGGACGGAATTAGACTAAAATACATTTGTATTATTTAAATTATAGCTGATTTTCAAATTAAAGCATTTTACGTCATTATTTATAAACAAGGGGACGATTTATTATTAGTGTTTCTGTTCATGTAAATATATTTAAGTACCTAAGTGTTGATTTGCATTAAAGTGTAATTTAGGACAACACTTAGTCACAAGTACCTTGCTGGTTGATACGTTTCAACTGATGTCTTAGAAAAAAGAAAATACGGATCCTATTGTTACACATAACATCTGCCTAGAATGTTACCCTCGCTAGCGAAAGGACACCCGTCCTTTCTAGGACTCAAAGGAGGTAACTCAAAGGAGAATGCCATGGGTCCGTACCAACATGCGAGGGAGCGAGTCACAATCACAACCAAATGTAGTTCATAAAATTACTCACACTTAATTTTTAATTTAGATTTACGCTTTTGTTATAATAAAAATTCCTGGATTTCGGACAACAAAAATAAAAGTATTTTAATTTACTTTTGTACGTATTTTTTTACTTATGTCACTGCCATTGCACTTCATTTCCAAATGTTGATATTACGTAAAAAATATAGGTAACCTGCCAACAAACATATTTAAATGAAGAAGATGATTTTTAAGTACCGATTTGCTATTTAGTATAACATTAGGTATATTTAAAATATTTAAGTCACGCTTTGCTTCGTATTTATTTTGGAATACATTTTCGTTTCAAAAAATTAATCGTTTTTACTGACACGTATTGCATTTGTTCTACATTTGATGACGTTCTTTCAATATTGGTTTCATCTGAACTATTTGAATATAATTATATTTCCTTATTAACGAAAACGTTCAGGTGCTTTTCCATAACTTAGTATTTGTGTGATAAGCCTATATCTTGAGTAAGACATCGGCCGGCAGGTCGTCATCGAACTATGAGTGACGCATTGTATAATCATTCATCAGAAAAAAACTAGCACGAAATGAGGAATAAAAGACATGACCGCCACCTTATTTCTAACCAACTCCACCATTTCATATCAATACTTAAGTAAGTAAATGGCAAATAAATACGAATTGCGGGAATCCATGTAAATAACCCATAAAGGAAGAACATTGAATTCTCCTCCAAATACACTAGGTTTGATCGTGACAGCGGACTTTTCGTTTGGTACAGGGCGCTCTATATTTGACTTTCCACAATTTAGTACCCCCTATAATTTTCATGAAAACCATTTTATAACCTGTGTTGCCAGTCAAGCATTCTAAACATCCCCAATATTAATAACACTCCTTTTCCGGCGTGGATAAGTTAATATAAAAGGTCCTCTATAAAAACAAAAACATTGTACGAAAAGGGAGAGTGTTTGCCCTGCAGTGCGACAATACAGACTAGTTAGATTAGATCAAACGAAGATAAAGTATCACCCAAAAGCGGACATTATTAAAAGTATATTAACTTTTAAATTCCGCTATTGGTCAAGAAACTAAGTAGATACGTATCTATTTAATTTCTTGCCCAACAACATCCTAATTCTATCCAACGTTTAGTCAGTGTCATTTCCTCAAACATTTCCACTTGTTGTCTATGTCAGTATATAGCAAAGGGAGGTGAAATGTCAATTTATACCATTTCCCGCGACGCCGACGGTATTGATATCATAAAAGAGTTAACTCATCCATGGCTATCGCCGATAATTTGGTTTATACCGTAATTGAATGACTTTGCACGCCTACCAATATCCGCTTACAAGGCTGTTCTTACATAAAACCGAGAAGAGAATTTCTTTTTGCATGATTATACGAAAATAAAGATAGTAGTCTGAACAAATCATCTGTTTATGACAACTCGTGACAAGCTGTTACAATAAATCGAAAGCAGAATATAAAAATGTGCTTTAAATAGCTCATCGTTGAATAAAAAAAGTGGTTTTGCCAGTTGTTTGGTCCTAAGCGGTTAGTGGGTCGGTGGTGGTTAGAATTAGCAGAATTCATAATACTAATTAAATTATTTATATTTTTTCTATATCTACAATTAAGTTGTCATTTATTAATTTAAACATACCAAAGGAAATAACTTTTATCCATAAACAATCGTTATGTAAAACAAATCTCAAATATCTTGAATACCGACCTACTCATTGTAAGAAGCTGAAGTTTGCAGGAAGTAAGATCAAAATACTTGGGTAGCGGCCAAAACGAATCGATTTTCGCTCATCATTTTGGTCCAAATATCCAGACTCCCATCTTCGTTACCGGGATGATAACAATAATTTATCTTTAGTGGTGTTGGAAATGTTTACGACGTATAATTTAATTTAATGTTATGTAAGGGGTTGCCTAGGGCCTTTTAGGATTACGTGAATTGTGTGAAAATATATTGGCTATATATATTGCGAAGAGTATTTTTTTACGGGGCATATTAGAATGTGTCGTGCCTGTAGATAGGCAGTAAAAATATGTATGTGCTGATGTATATGTCGCAAATGGATTGTAGAATCCGCTATTTTACAAAACCGCTAGTTGTTTTACAAAACAGCTCCGTTATGTAAAACAACTGAACAACGTTCAGCTGGATTATCATTGCGCTATGTTTTACAAAACTGCTACCGACGTTTAGACGTAATGCAGAATGGCTTATCTGCCGTCGCAATGAGCTTCTTTCATAAATGTCTATTACTTACTTGGATCGGCAACGACTGGTCCGAGTGGGTCAAAGCGGACACGATGCTCTACAGCAGCGCGTGCAGCACAAACAAGATCCGAAAAAAATCTATGCCGCCTTAACGCCAACTCGTCCCGACCCACTGGGGTGGCTGGAGGATCTCGCGAACCATCATTTCCATCATCATCACCAGATTTGGCAGCACTCGCCTCAAATACTTCATCGTCTTCCGTATCTGACTCGTGTTTACTACTGGGCCGATTCTCTGATACTCCATTGCTACTGTTCGTTGTAGATTTTAATATCCCAGTGGATTTACGACGGCCTCCTGGGCGAACATCCACATTTGTCCGGGCAAGCTCCTTTTCCAGTCGTGCCAATTCTTCTAGAGTAGCGGAACCGCGTCGACAATCTACAGAAAATCGCTTAAAATCCAGACGAGTCTTCTTGTAATCCACAGAATACCTCTTTCTAGTCAAATCTCTTTTAGGAAGCACGAGATCTAAAGTGTCTACCTCACCAGCCTCACTGGCAGAATCATTGCGTTCCTCTTCACTATTTTCCATTTTGATGGGTTCGTCAGGGCTGGCTGGTAAGGATATTTCTTGTTCTTCTTCATTTCCCAACTTCACTTCTTGTTTTACAGACTCTTTAATTACGTGTGACAATTCGTCCTTTTCCTGTGTATTGTTATCGTCGGAAGTGGGCAACTTTTCTTTTGTGTTCTCATTATCTGATTCCGAGTTTAAATCCATTTTTTCAGATTTAGATTTGCTTTTACTAATTTTTTTGCCCGGGCGCGCACAACAACTTTTGAACATAATTATTATATAGACTTTTAAAGTATAAATATCTCATTTGCAAACGTAAAACGATAAACTATGAAGGCAATGTAACAAATGTAATATCTGTTTTATATTAGCATATTATACCTAAACAATGTGATACAACAACTCGTAGTAGTATTCTTAAGTCAAGATTTCCACTTTGAAGAAATCGCAGGCCATACTAATGTTATGGCAAGGGTACGTAGGCTACGTAGGGTCGGCGGCCGGCCGAGCGCGCGGCGGCGGGCGACTGACGGCACTGACGCAGGGCGGATGCGCCGCCCGCCCGGCGCATCCTGCCACCCGCGCTCACTACCCACGCAGCTTTTGGGACTTTATAAGGACCCAAAACCAATGCCTGTTAGTGTTAGGTACCCAAAACACAGGCTCTACACGACAAAAATTACATTTATAGATTTCATTGCATTCCAATTTTTTCGCAGAAGATTGAGCTTCGGAGTTCAGCTTTAACTTTTCACCAGTAACAATTATGGACACAGAAAAAAAATATGAATCGCTATTCTCGAAGGAACACGGGTAACCTGATGGTAATAATTGCCATTTTGCTCACTTTGACTTCTTGTATTAATTACACGGATTTGAATTTGATCCCTCTCGTTACAGACCGAAAATACATTAAAACTATATAACGCTCCCTTCCGCTTCTTCTGCTACCTCCCATTTCCAAACAGTCATACCGTATCTGTATACGTAATTAATTTGGGCGGATTTGCAAAGCCCAGTTGATATTGATTGATAACTTTGTCAAAAATCATGATGTCATGTCATGATTTTTTTGGTAAATACTAAATCCAATCACTAACGAATAAATGACAGCTAGTATTCGAGTTTGTCTTGAAAAACGCATTTTATCTACAAGGTAATTCAAGAGAAGGCTGCTCATCCAACGACTGACATCTGAGATGTATTTGTCTCGATGCTAAGATAAAGATCTTAGTAGCAGTACTTATACAGATGTAGCGGTAATAGCCTTGGGCACAACCCGCACAACACTACATTTTAAATGACAGTACCGTCTCCCGGCTGTAGTTAACGACTCTCGCTCGGTTGCCGGTGGCTGAGCACCAGCAGAACGCGCCTGCGTCGCGTCACACAGCACAAAAACCCAAAATTCGTACTTTTTTCCATGACGACAAACATAAGAATAACTAGAGCATGCATGCGTTAAAATTAAAAATTTCAATAATGTGTGGCTTCAGTTTTACCGTACTGAGCTAGAAATATTGTTAAAGAAGTTTTGAATGGATGGTGGAAATAAATTTTGAACGAGATGCTGCGACCGGCCGCAGCGAGCGGTGGCGTTGGCTTGGCTACATACAAGGATACCGTACGTTACAATATCTTCTGCTCAACTATTCGACAGGTTATCGTATCGAAAATGACACATTTTGCTTACCTGATTTGCCTTGCCCCCGGCAGCAAACAGCTGTCGGAAGAACAGCGGTCGTCTATTGGATTTGAACTGACAAAATCATCGGGTTTTGGACTTGTGAACAGCGCGAGTGTTTAAGACTCCTGCCCCTGAAGTCTCGACATTCATAGCGATCGCTTTACGACCGAATTCGGTCGCAAAGTCCTGTCACTCCATACATTTCACCTGTCAATCCGGGCCCATTGATTGATATTCGATTCGGTACGGATGCGTATCGAATGTGGGAATGTTCTAGCTATGTATGTTCCAAAATCAGGAAAATTTCCGACATACTTAGTGACCCAGCCTTTTTCCCGGGTATACTCCATATGATCCTGATGCCTTAGTTTCTTCGTCACCAAATCGAATAGCACGGTGTATACGGTATATATTATTATGGAGTTCCAACCGGTAAAATTCCGATATTACCTACAGTCTTCCTTATGCACCTACCTTAGGGGTACCACCTACTATTTTCGTATATGAAACTCCAACAACAAAATTTAGAAACGATTTTTTCGGCCGATGTTCCAACACTCCACGGTTAGATATTGTTGGAAAATTTCAGTAAGTAGTCCAAAATTAGTAACAGTTTGCCAAAATTATGTTATACAGTTGCTAACAGTAACCTTCAGTCCAGAAATATCTCGCGATGTGGAGCTTCAAACATAAACTGTATTACACAATACAATAGCAATTACTTCCGAACTTTGTTTACGACTCTGGCTTTGCTGTTGGATGTTCGGTAAACGTTGCTTGTGGTTAATTTAGTAATTGTTATATTATTACAGTTTACTGTTGACGCTGATTGTACGTGGAACTTGTGCTAATAATAATTTCTGAAAACCATGTACAGTCACGAGTAAAAGTATGTATACACTCGGCTTTATTCAAAGGCGATTTACTCCTTAATTTTTTAATGAAATTTTATGTTGTTACGAACATAGCATTTACGAACCCATAGGTTTATGTAATGTGTCGTATTTCAACGTTGCATTCGTTATTTCTCTAAAAAATCGCAATTGAAAGTTGCCAAGTGTTGACATATTGGTGCTCGTGACTGTACTTACAATATTTCATAGGCATTTAAGAAGTGGATGGTGAAAGGCCCCAGCTGGTAAAGTAATAGTCGTCCCTAAACGACGCGCGGTGCTATAAGTGCATTATGGAAATATGCTTCTTAATTGTCAAAGAAAATGTATTGCAAAGGGCAGTATAGGCACGCCTTATACAACAACAAGCAAGACAATGATTACAAAGCTATTAACAACTTAATTTCGGACTAATCCCAATGCATTTTCGAAAAAATATACTTTATTTTATTTAAAATACCCGATGATTAGTTCAGATTACGAAGTTCATTTCAATTTCGTGTCAGCTCAGTTGAAAAATCTGAAACTTTTTGAGGAAGAGAAGGAGAAATTCGATATAGGGAACCACATTGTATATACTGTCACTGTCGCAAAAATGTAAAACTACGACTGCAAGATAGAGACGGTAATGTGTCTATGGCAAAGCAAGTAACTTCATTTGATCTTGGCCTTAAGCTAGGTTCACATTATTGTGTCGGGGTGTGTTGTGTCGCCTTCTGACGCAGTTTTAACCAATCAAAACTCGTTGTGATTTGACGTAGCTCTGAACAGATACGTTTGATTGGTGTATTCCGCGTCACGACACAACACAACACAGTAATGTGCCGGTGGCTTAAGATTCTGACTTTTATTAGTTTCACATTAATAATTTTAAGAGCAAGCAGTAATTATAAAGAATTTGGCTTTAAAAATAGACTATTATAACAGCACTTCTAATCTTTAAAATAAAACTTGTTTTTTTTTTAATATTTCAGATAAAAGATAACCAAAAATATACATCCTCCTAGCTATACAAAATATCTTGGGCTTCTGGTGAAAATGAGTATTTATCTTTTTAGCAACTTATTATAGGATTGGCTTTTCTTTTAATGAGTGGATGCTGATTTCCACCATACAAAATTAAGATTTTATAGATTAATTTGTAAATTGCATATCGGAATAACTTTTACACGGCATCAAAAAAACCTAGTTGGAGTCAATTATCTGATTTCCCCCGAGAAAAAATGGCCAAACAAGCTCTTTTAAAATCCAGACATAATTTTGGTCCTATCATGTAATCATGTGTCATCCATGTCCAAACAAGACGGATTTTAGTGGACCTGCAGGGTAATTGTGTAACATAATCAGTAGGAATGGCTTGCATTTTGACAGTTCGACACCATTAATTGCGTTTTGTATGTTGTTGAGCAGACAAATTTTCCGATCATATTGAAGCAATGGATTAGCAATATGCTTCAAAACGATTCCGATTTTAATTGATAGTGTATTACGCAATTAGGGTGCTGTCCAATTAGAGCAAGCATTCGTGAGTAATTGGATGGCTCAACTCAGAAAGCAAAGACTGAATGCAAATCTTCATCTAATTAAAACTATTAATGATTTCTAATAAGCCTTATTACATTAATATGGTAAACAATATTCCAAGTAATAAAAGTTATAAGTTTATTAGATTTGTGATCATTTGTAAACAAGTTCAGATAATTATACAAATGAGTCAAAGAGGCTAAGAGCTTCTGGTTGTGTAAATAGTTAAAACAGTAATAATTTAACATATAAATTATTATTTATTCATCATCAGTTTATCCATGTTACTTGAGGTTGGTGCAACACTTTTTCTCTTTCCATTCTCCCCTGTCAAACATCACGCTATCATTCACTCCCTTCTTTTTCATACCATTTCTCACACAATCCATCCATCTTTTCTTTGGCCTTTGTCTCCCGCTCCATCTATCAACATTGAAATATTAAATAAAAATACAATATAATATTGCAAAGAGAGTCCATAGTCAAAGTTACAGATGTTCTATCTCACGAAGGTGGGAATAGAAACAATATGGATGTGCTTCAGACACATCATTGTGTCTGAAGCACATCCATATTGTTTCTATGAGCTTACTATTATAGTAGAATAATAATAACCAGTTATTAAAAATTCATGACAGAAATGAGTTCCCTTTCCATAATAATTTCAAATATTTACCAATTATTTTCTAAGCATATCAAAAGTCAAATATTGGATACAAACAAGTGATTAGTATAAAAATAAGACAGCTACAAAACAGCTGAATGAAACATAGCTGGCGAAATATGTGTGTACTATAGGTACACCTCTGGCTAACCCTTAGGGGAATACAGGCGTGATGTTATGTTATGTATGTATTAAGATGAGATGGGAATGTAACCAAGAATTTGTATGGAAAAATTGTAATTTCTTTGTGATTGATTAAATTATCTGTTGCTTTGATACGAATAATTTCATCATACATGATTATGTTCTACACCAACAGTAAAAAAAGTATCTGCAGTCAGTTTAATAGATTTTCGCAAGACGAGACTTTTAAATTCTAGCTGTGTGCGGCCTGCTACAGGATTACGTATCATCCTATCCTGTGACCAAGTACCTACTGTTAGCCGAATTAAAATAAGGTTTATTTTAGCAAGTGTTCGACTTCAATCACACTTTACTACTCAATGTCATGTACTTTCATTAATGTACTGTAGAAGGATCCCCTCAAGAATAAACGTATTATCTATTATTTTTAAATATTTTTAAACTAGCGTTGTATTGTAATAATTATTACTGACTTGGAGAAGCTTCTACAGTAGGCGTGTAACAAATTAATAGGGTACACAAAGCAACACACCTATCTATATTAGAACTGTGTACTCACTAACGTTATCTCGTTCAGTTGACTCACTGCTGATATGGTTGTCTGAATTGTATTTCACTTACTGTTTACGTATAAAATAATATAAAATTCAGTCTTTTTAGGTTATTTGTCAGATAAATGGCTACAACAAAGTCGGCATAGAACCGCTATCACACGAACAAAATAGGCGTACTCCACAGATAATAAAACTTTGACCCATAGGTGCCAAAGTGTGATTCCGGCTCAATCCTGCTCTGAAAAAATGTTCACAACGCGAACGGTGAAAAGTTCATTAGAGGTAAAATAATATAGATAAATTATTTCGTACTCTATCACAATTTATTCAATTTTGGAGTTGGTGTCAGCGTTGGGAAGTCTTCTCGGAAGGAAAGGAAGTCTGTTTCACCCTTTTTAGGGTTCCGTAGTTCACGTCTCGGAACCCTTATAGTTTCGTCATGTCCGTCCGTCCGTCCTCGGCTTACCTTCCAAACGGTTAGTGCTAGAGAGATGAAACTTTGCATGGATATGTGTATTTTCCACGTCGACAAAATGATAAATCAAAATCACGAAAAAAAAAATTTTTCGGGTTATCTCCCCTATTCTTAAAGTGCGTATGTTATTTTTCTCGCGTCTACCCTATAATAGTGTGGTATCATTAGATAGGTCTTATAATTTTGATTTAGGTATCCATTTGCGAGATATTCAACTTTAAAGCGCAATTTTTTGTTAAAATAGAGCCCCCAATCTAAGAGCTAAACGGCTGACTCGAAAAATCTGAAAAATTCATGATGGTAGACCATGTGGTGAACTTTGAAGGAAAATTATAACGGCTTAGATTCAGGAGTTTAGAGGCCTAACTTGTAAAGTGCCACTATGGATGACTACGGAACCCTATTCTATGCGTGGCCTGACACGCACTTGGCCGGTTTTTTAGGGTTCCGTAGCCAAATGGCAACGGAACCCTTATGGATTCGTCATGTCTGTCTGTCTGTCCGTCCGTATGTCACAGCCGCTTTTTTCCGAAACTATAAGAGCTATACTGTTGAAACTTGGTAAGTAGATGTATTCTGTGAACCGCATTAAGATTTTCACACAAAAATAGAAAAAAAACAATAAATTTTGGGGGTCCCCATACTTAGAACTGAAACTCAAAATTTTTTTTTTTCATCAAACCCATTCGTGTGGGGTATCTATGGATAGGTCTTCAAAAATGATATTGAGGTTTCTAATATCATTTTTTTCTAAACTGAACAGTTTGCGCGAGAGACACTTCCAAAGTGGTAAAATGTGTGTCCCCCCCCTGTAACTTCTAAAATAAGAGAATGATAAAACTAAAAAAAATATATGATGTACATTACCATATAAACTTCCACCGAAAATTGGTTTGAACGAGATCTAGTGAGTAGTTTTTTTTTAATACGTCATAAATCGTAACGTAACGGAACCCTTCATGGGCGAGTCCGACTCGCACTTAGCCGGTTTTTTAGTTATATGTATTTATATTTTCATGAATATATTGTTGTTTCATTTTACTTTTTATTATTGTTTAATAGTTTTATTCTAGTTTTAATTTTTCTATTTTTGTTTGATCTCTTTATTTTTTGTTTTAAATTGTTTAAAAACGCTACTGCTACTCTCACGACAACGTAAATATCAGTGTCATTCTATATAAGGTGAAGACACTGGCTCCTGTAATACAGTTAATACTAGCACAGGAGTCAGGGTTCATAAATTCGTTGTAGCTACAAAACTTATGTCAATAAAGATTTTTATTATTATTTACACACTTTGTTTGAATCGGTACCAAATTTTTTTTCTGCTTGTAACGGACTGAGGGGCCACAGCTTTATTAGACAGAGGATGGGTGACTGTATGGAACACTTTAGAGTACATACCTGATTCCATGGGAAAGTCAACATAGATTTTTTTCCACCAAAGACTGATTGATCTCTTTTGAACCATAGTTTTGTTATCAGAACATCACGCCTGTTTTCCCCGAAAAGTGAGGCAGAGGTGTACCTACCTACCAGTACACCTAGGTACATTCATTTCACCAGTTATTTGAAGTACCATGTAATAGGAGGCTGCTAATGAAAAAACTCAATATCATTGCCCAACGTAGGAATCGAACCCAATCCCTCAAATACTGGTTACTACTAATAATGCTTGCGACCGCTAGATCAACGACACCAGGTCTTATAATTATAACAATATTTTGTTTCTTTGATAAACGAGCATGTTTTCAAGTCGTTCCATGATGAGATGCTGCCTTCCTTTAAAAATGGCGAGGATAGTGGAATAAGTAAGAGTGAAGCCTATCGAGACTGGTTAAAATTGAGGGGACAAGGAGGTTTTTCTGATGTTTTTGTAAGTAATGATTTGTACCTATATCGTTTTCAATCCATGTTAAGCACTTCAAATAAAACGAGTGATTACAAAAGTAAGTTATTTATTAACATTCAACTTCACCCAAGTGTAACTACTAAACAAAATACATTAAAAAGGGTTAAAAAAAAAACGGTGTTCACTTATTTAGCTACATTCAAAGGCACATAAAACACCGTAAACTGGCCAGTGTTTGTGCCAACCTACATAGGACTTAATAAATTAAAAGTTCACCAAATCAGTGTCGTGCCGACACGAAGGTTTACGTAAAATAATGTACTTTATTTTTGGGTTCCTATAAACTGTTAATACATAAACATAAAAACAATACATAAACACAATATGACAAAAAAGAACACTTACACTTATAAAATTACGGAATTATGCGATGCTATTCCTAGTTTCTAATCGTTTTTGTTTCGCAAAAATGTCCTCTAAACCGCGGACGGAGTGCAAGAAAACTACATCTATACATATAATCATCAAATTACATATAGCGTTTATTTTTAAAATATTCAATTTATGTAGGTTAAAAATTTAAACTGGCTATCTCACAATTTTGGGATAAAACATGATTTATTTTGAATTGAATACTTTCATGTTTGCTAACATGAGAGTTATATTGATATTAGAGACATACATACAATTATAACTCCGCGTGGTGGATCGTGAATTCGTGACCCACTCCCTCTCACAGAGAGGAGGCCTGTCCCAGCCAGCTGGGGGAACATTATAGGCTGATTATGTCTACAAACATTATAGTCTGCTTGAGACAGCAGAGTGGTCGAGTCAAGACCAACAACACTCAATTAAATAATTTAACTAGGTTTTTCTTAAAGTATCTTAATCAAATTAAGATATGAAAAATCAATCTTTTAAGTAGATAATTCCATGCATATCTACACAGTTTTTGTAATTTAAGTATACCAAATCATAAATAAATACGTGCTAAAATAAAGCACAGTAACTAGATTATTTTCATAGTAACGGTAGTGCTTAGTAAAAAAGATAAATGCGCAGTATACACCACAAGTGTGTAGAACCTTAGTCCTAGCACTATCAGAGCTCACTCTATTTTGCTCTCTTAATATAACCTTATCAGCGAGATAAAGGTTATCTATTCAGAAACTAGTTTATTCACATAACTTGTAGTTGCAGTGTTTATCGCGTATCTAATAACAATTCTGCTAAGCATCCGTTAATTATGTTGCTTTATTTTATATTAAAAATTTAAAACATACTTTACAGTTAACAAACAATACAACATTACACCTCTACAAATGCTAACTAGGAAACTGCGATAATAGAGACAAGTGTCAATCGACAATTTTAAATCCTTAAAATTCACTTTTCTATGTCAAACAAACTTGTACAGTGTTATTTTACCTCTGAAAGCAGCAACTCAATTGCAACCTTAAGGTAACGAAAATCTGTGATTTTGACAGACTTGTCAGCAGTAGCAATCCAACAGCAACCTTATTGTAATGACAATATTGATCACTATGATTTTGACAGTGATGCAAAGGTAAAATAACTCTCTACTATTATTTCAGTTGCAATGAGGGTAATCTAAAACATAGCTAACGATCAATATACCTTCAACATTCATATTTAAAACATGTATTATAGTGTCTTGGTTGCTTATAATAATATATTTAAAACTTTTAAAAAATGTTCTGAAAGTACTATGATTTCTGTGGTGTTCTAAAAGAGTTTTATCGAGAAATTAAAATGTATTTCATATTATTTATATATCACAATGAATTTCCTCCACCAACAGCAATCAAATCAATAACCTAATATCACGTCCCTTCAACCTACTCGCTAGCTAAAAGGTGAACTAAATG
Source organism: Apamea sordens (assembly GCA_945859715.1). Lineage (NCBI taxonomy): Eukaryota > Metazoa > Arthropoda > Insecta > Lepidoptera > Noctuidae > Apamea > Apamea sordens. The sequence continues at coordinate 15,430,981 of OX243986.1, forward strand.
CACTATATTTTGTAATAAATACACAATTTGTACAATATGTTACTGTGTCTCTCTTCAAAACTTAACTAAACCTTTAAGAGCTACTGCTTACAGTTTTAATATTATACAGGGTTAAAAATAAAAAGCGAGCGATACTCGTTGACGTGATGAATATCGATATCTAAAAATGATAACACAAAAAAGATTTTTTTTTAGTGTGGTGATCGACAGCATTTAGTGTAATCACTTGAAATATCAGTTTTTTTTTTGTGTAAATTTCAAAGACGTGATTGGTATCGATATCTTAGCATGAAAAAACTTAATTATTTTCTCAACTCATACTTCAATAGTAACAAAACCAAAAGGGATCGCCGCCGACCCCTAAAAAAAAATCATCAAGTAAATAATATTATTAATTTTATCGTATTTAGATATCGGGTATCGATCACGTCTGCGGAGTTTCGCTAGCTAATTTAATTTGACCCTGTATTCTAAATAATATTTGCACTGTGAATGTAATGAAGATTACTAGGTACTAACTGCATACAAATCAATGGAACATTTCATGTACGAATGGCAAGGCAAACAAGGGGTTACAATACATAACATGTACTGTTAAGTCTCTACTTTCTTTTAACTGCCAACAATCCTTTGGTTTAAGCTTTTACTTCCAAATTTAACGAATGCAACACTATTAAAAAAATAATTTTTGAAGACAATAAAATCTAAACAAATAAACAGTTTTATAAAAAATTGTAACATTGAAATGAGTTTAGACATATTTTTGTATTTGACTAGTATAGGGACAAACCTGGAATTGGAAACGATAATTTGCAAGACTGTTGTAATAATAAGTACAACATCAATCAAGACAGAATATGGCTTAATATAATGGAAAGATACCACGTAATAAATAGACCGATGTTCTAATAATATGTGAAGAAATATTGCAGAAGCTTTCGCAATGTTATTTGCAAAAAGCAATAATTTTTTTCCGTAGCTAAAGCCTAGACATTTATTATTTCAAAGCCCATTATTCTAATAGATAAAATATGTGTAGGAATCTGCTGTATAATATTACGAAATTCCAAGATTTAACAGGTGTTTATTGTACTACAATACAGGACTTTGATTGATCCCAAACTTTAATAATGAAATTACTTGATTATGGGTTTTATATTACCACATTTTAGTTTTTTAAATAGAGTTTTTATTTTCACATAATAAATATTATTGTTTGGGTCCCACATAATGCTAGTTGTATAGTATAAAAATAACTCTATTTAAGATACCAAAAATTATTTGCATTTACTTCAGGCTGAAGTATAAGTTATCATTATGTGGACTCAGGATGGCATAACATTTAAATACGTCAGTACTGAACATTAATTCAGCAAGATTTGCTTATAGCGATGTGTATACCTATATTATATGCTACATAACCTATATAATATGAAAGTAGTATATAGTATTTAATACATATATAAGTTGTTGCATTTTCATAAATAAACCTAAAACTACGTGACATTTTCGTTGTTTTCCTTAGAATAAGGTTAACCAAGCTCTTTTGTTTGTTCTTTTTTAGTATTGGTAATACTAAGGTTTATTTTTTTCATGACAACTCTCCAATGGGTGCATTCTGGAGCCACAGGTCATGGATGAAGTTATACAAGTCATCGCTGACTGCCACCTGTAACAACATTTTGGTATTTATGAAGTAACTTTAGTTGTTTGCTGTTGCCAAAGATGATCTTCCCACGCAGAAATATCTAGCAGGTGACGTGGAGCAGCGTCATTGGTGCAATAGATATGGCAAACTAAATGATTCGCCAACTGCAGGAGTACGAACTTACTTCCATTCTAATAGAATTTTTGGCTGCTTTACAAAATTAAGGAAAGGCTTTTGTAATCCAAACGGGTTTTTGTAATCCAAACCTAGCCTAAAGCTATTAAGATGTTAATGAAGTAGAGAAAATGCCAGCAATGTATTCATTATACTAAATGTAGATGTACTTGAATTCATACCTATGCATATGCTATAAAACATAAATAAACTATACAAATGCTACCGTATCAATAGAAGCATACTCTTGTCGTCATTTCTATTGATTATTGTGCAATAGACTGACAAATAATCCCTATTGCTCGAAAAATAAGGTTGAAAATAATATGACAATGTTAACTTGTAATTTAGAAGATAAGCATAAGATAGACAGTAATTTTCATGCATACTTAACTGAATATTACGTACCTTGTAGGGTGTGGGGTTCAGATTCCTCTTGATATCCTGTCTGAGAGTTCTCAGTGAGGACTGTACGCGCTCTCGCACCTCATGCAGCGGTTTCGGCATCGTGTAAATGATACCGTCCTTCCAGTACACCTATAATTAATAGAAATAGATTTTTTCTTGGTAAGAATAATAATGATTATAGAGTGAATATTGTAATGTTGTTTTAATGTGTGTAGGAAATTTGTAGCATTTTGCCTGCTGTTCTCTAACAAGCATTCTAGTGAGTTGTTATTGATATTTAGAATAACAGCACGCTAATTTCTACATTAACATTGATACATCTATACATATCATAAAATAGTAACAAATAATTTTAGTCCGTTTCTCTGTCGTCTGTATGTATGTTCCGGATTGGCGCAAAAACGGTTGAACAGATTTGTATGAAATTTTGGCACACAGATATTGGTCCAGGTTGGATTAACACATTGGGTACTTTTAATCCCGGCAGTACGTTCCTGTAGGTTATTTTCCGACTCCCACGCGGGCGAAGCCACGGGAAGAAACTAGTTCAATATAAAACAATAGTCTTAAAATAAATACCACATTTTACCTGCACAACTTCTGGCGCATCATAATTAAACTGCAGTTTCCTCTTTTATACTAGGAAAGATATGAAATCACCTTGTATAGATGTTCAACTTTGCTGGGGATGACGTAGGCTCTCTTCGACTCCTGGAAGGGATGTCTACAGAGCACCTTCTGTCCGACCTCGGGCGCCGGCTCCGAGGAACGCTGCAGAAGATCGACCAGAGCGTGGCCATCAGCACCGAATAGTCTGTATGCCTGAAATTATTGTGATAACAGTTTTATGATATTATACAATTCATTAAGCTAAATTATCTTTTAATCCGATATGGTTCGACGATTTTACAAGAAAATTGTCTGATACATATCATGATAAAAAGCTTATTACATATGTCATAGCCAGACTCGACAAAACGGAATATTCCTCAGGTATTTTCCCTACAGACCTGAACAAGGAAAGATACTACGTTCTATAAGTACGATATACCAGTAGCGAACACCAGTAGGCAAACAGTATGAGTTTCCTAAAACCAGCGGAAAACGAACATATTTATAATTAAAAAAAAAAACCTAAACTATGTAGTTATCCTATAAAACCTTATCGATTAGTTTCTATTATTCACTGAGTATTTTTAACCCTCGACACAAAAACGACGGGGTGTTATAAGTTTGACGTCTCTCTCTCTCTTTCTGTATGTCTGTCTGTGGCATCGTAGCTCCCGAACGGATGGACCGATTTTGATTTTGTTTTTTTTTGTTTGAAAGGTGAATTTGTCGGGAGTGTTCTTAGCTATGTTTGATGAAAATCGGTCCAAGATTATACTTCTAATTACAAAACACCTGACTAAACACCAAATTACCTGAATCTTAAAATGCAAGAAAATAAAAGAAATTAAATAATAAGGAGTCCCCACAAAAAGCATGAAATAAAAAATTAAACTTTCACGTTTATACCTTTTTATTATTATTTTGTGTCGGGGGTTTTTTTCGTTTTATAGGGTTTCACGTTTATACCTTTTTATTATTATTTTGTGTCGGGGTTTTTTTTATATTTTTAATTATTTTTTTTAAACTTCGTATGTTTTTAAAAGACGTAAATTAAATCGGTATGATTATATCACTTGCATAGTTAGTTTCAGTCAACTTCTAGTTTTATTATGAGTATTATGAATTTATGACATACTTTATTTAACAGAGACAGAATATTTGTTCGGAGGCAGGGATTTATAAAACAATGCTATCTATATTGCCTTAGTATTTCTAACATCCATAAACGTCTATCAAAGGGATGGTAAATAGTGCAGTCGGTGAACAATCAATAAAGCTGACAAAGTATTCGTAATTCACAAGACCTTGTGCCGTTCGATGATACTGTTAGCTATAGATACCTATATATTCATGAGAATCGTATATTTTTCTCCTTGATAACACGCATCGGTTCAGGGCCGTACGTTATAAAATATTCCGTTTCTATTACATATTTACCAACCCAATCTCATCGTGAAACAAATCATAGTTTTATAGATATTAGGCTGGTCGCTAATATGTTGTATTGAACTACATACGCTATAATAACATCGTCTGTCGAGACGACTACTGTGATTAGTTAAAGTTAAAGTTCAACGCAGTTGTTTGTTGCTAACGTCAGTAGGTACACACGATATGAATCAAGATAGTGTTCGTTTTCATTTATAATTTGCAAACAAATTTAACAACAAGTTTGTACTCATTATCGCTGCGATAAACATTAAACGAGAGTATTAATTTTTCATTCAGATAACACAGTGACCTCGTCTGTTGAAAACGTTTCATTAGATACTACGTAGTACTATCGACGTACCTCTTTGTGACCGGGTATAGTTACTTTCCCAACGTCTTGACTCAGCTTGATGCGAGGCTGTCCGTTTATCTCCGTTAATTTGTAAACGCATCCCAAAGCTGGTTGGCGTTGACATGTTACTGTAAAAAACATAAACAAATACTTTAATTCAGTATGGCAGGACATCAAACCAATTTTAACAAATGGCCGTTTCCTTGTACAATATGACTCTTGAGTCATAGCAGTTATGTGACCAGCAAAAAGTACCGCAGCTCAGCACAATGTAACATAATGAATAAATCGCGCATTTCCGGAAATTACTGTCATTGTTGATATTGTATGAAATAATAGACTCAGTAAGTACATAGAGAAGCATGCGAGAAAATCATGGCATTCTGTGATTAGATTATTTTCAAATATATGTAATTTACAATACCTAGATGTGTCCCGATCCCGAAGCAGTCGATTTTGTGTCCTTGTTCGTTCAAACTGAGTATTGTTTCCTCATTAATGTCATTGGAGGCTACAATGGTTAGTTTTGAGAACCAGGGCAGTTTGAAAGTTTCGGCGATGCTCTCGAAAGTCTCCCGTGCTAGTACAGATAAATAAGCCAGATCGCCGCTGTCGATACGGATACCGACGGCTCTGTAGGCGCAGTCGTTTAGCGCTAAGGCCACGGCACAGAAGTTTAGCAGACCACTCCTGTTAAGAAACATTATTTCAATACTACTAATTAAAAAAATTGCATGACAAAAATACCTACTGTTATTTATCAGTTACGTAACTATCCGTTACACGGCATGCTGTCTTTGAAATATCTCTGCTACATAAATATATCATTAATATAGACCTACATTTGATGTATGTACTTCAACGTCTTGTGGATGTGTTTAAGGTAATGCTGTATGAGGTCATTTGCGATTACGTAGGCGTACAATCAACTGGGTGTCTACTACAATTTGTTCACTACGTTCATTGAAAGGATAAATAAATACAAAAATATAAAAGTAATATCCAATAAAGTTCTTACTATGTTTATATAAGGTGCATGATGGTAGTTTTACATGCAATACCGGCTTGAATATTGTGAATGTGTGCATATCCCTATACAATGCAACTGTGCCCAATGACTAACATTGCCCCTAATCTTGCATATAGGGCACGACAATACGTCACACTGAAGCAAATATAAAATTCTCGTAGGACGTGTTCTCATTTATTTACATTCGGTTGTACATGAAGCGCCGTCCATATACGCTTCACTGAAAAAGCGAAACAAAACATAAAATAGTATCTACGGCCATGATTGTTAAGTAGTCCCAGCGGATAATCCCGGCGGATAATGTGTTGTTAGAGTGTGCTTGCATATGTCATTCCTCCCAGTGTTATGAGTCTTTCATGCCCCCGTAACAATGAGTTATGTCAAATGAAATTGCAATAACTGGACATAGCCAGTACACAGAACAAATCTAAGTAATAAATACTTAACTTAACTTAAAATATAAATGAAAATGCAAAACAATAATACAAGTTTATCAGACACCAAATGTCAATGAGTTGTCTATTTGCATCTTTACCTCAGTGTGCGTTCGATCGTGCTATATCCATATGTACTATGTATAGTCGGTGATTTGAGTACTCTAGTACCATTGGTTCCACAGTTGCTATTGTAGCCAGAATGCCCATTCATATTATGCTGCCTGTGTCGTGACGGTAAGCCTTGAAAATTATACCTCTTGACATCGTACGTATCCACTAGAGCCAAAAAACCCGCCGGGAATGCTAGGGCATACGATATGAGGGCAGCAAGTTCCCCGTCGCTCGCTTCCTCCGGGGATATATCTATGATGGCGGACACTCGCTTCCGCCACTCTAGCGACAGTTCGAGCAGGTTGCACGGGTTCTGTGTCTCTGCGTGCCGTATTATGACCGAGTTCAAGTCTTCCAACGTGCTGAACGACGTCACAAATGAATGTGCATGAGTCCCTCGCACAGGTATATTAAACATTTTCCCAGCCAACACATTGCTTGTACCATCGAATCCACCTAAAACAGAAACATTTGTCGTATGCTCTATAAAGTCAAATCGTAGATGACGAGGGTGGTAGGTAAGTCCCCTAGCTATAGTAGGCCATATCAACGACGAGTAAGACAATTCGTGCAAGGTTCGAAAACACCTATCATCCCTCAAATCAAGTAGGTAGCAAAAGTCAATTTAAAACTTTGGTAGCAGTCCGTACGTGAGTACCAAGCAGGTGAGACATTCAAGGGCAAGGTTCGCGAAACTTGCCTGATTAAACCTATTAACGAAAAGTATATTCGCTATTGGGGATTCTTATGAGTCAATGGCGCGGCAGGGTGTTTTATATTGCACAAGTTTGAATAGAGCCCGCGAGCTTCGTACCAGGCACGGGGCTCGCTAGCCGCCTGCCTGAGCTGCGCAAACACGCTAATACAATCAATACCTACCATAAAGACAAGCTAATTTGCGCCCCTATACAAGACCGTATTATACATTACTTATGTGGACACAGGAAAAATTTTGTCATCAGAAATTTAATACCCTGCTAGCTTTATGATACAATTAAAAAATAATTTATCAATCTAACCAATGTAAGCATATTTCGACGCCGACAATCCTCCGTCAGGGCCTTGGGCTCGTCGTAAGCCAAATTCTAGTAAAGAAACATTTTTCCCAGCGACCATTCTGTACCGTGCAGCGTTCGTTGCCATCAAACTGTAAAAATGAAATAAATATTACTACAAACAATTAAGAGATATCAAATCTCAGTTACTGTAATACAAAATAGGATAGATAGCTCATAAACTAGAAAAATGCAATGGCATAAACAGTTAAAGAACCTAAATAATACATAGAATATTTCTTTTCAGGATGCTACACCTTTTAAAACTTATGAAAAATATCATAATGATAATACTTATTTCCAGCTGAGATAGACGTTATTTGACAATGTTTCCGAAATTTAGCAAGTATGAATCTTGTTCCTGTTCTTGTTCTTGTTGTACCTTTTTTATTTTTCATGACTTTTTCGTCGCAAGTAGGTGGTAGGTTTCAATAACAACCTAGTGTTGTACTTATCCTGTATCGTGGCCTTGTATTTCTTTATTATCTTTGGTAAAGGTTAATTAAAGTTTCGTCACAAGAAGGACGTTTCCATTGTTTAATCGGCAGTAAAGCCGATTAAACAATGGAAACGTCGTTCATGGTGAAACCATTCTTTGTCGACAGTAGGAGTATAGGTAGGTTTATTGATTGTTAGTGCAAAGTATATACTTAGGTATTGATTTTTTAATCATTTATGATACTACATCCACACGAGTTGCACTAACAGGCTCTTACCAACTAGGTAGGTACCTACTTCTAGATATAGAAATGAGATACCCAGTAGGTATCACGTACTTAACGACGCAGCAAAAGGTGACCTAAGTACCCCATTGTCAACCTAATGAAAGATGGCTTGCAATTATCTGAAGCAACCATGCCTGACCTGGCTCCTATCAGATAAGTGTGACATTATACGTAGTATCGAAGGGCAAACACTCGTATCTGAACAAATCCTTGATAAGTATGATTTAACAGATTATGCAAAATATTAAGGGTGCATGCTTCAGCTGACACTAAGCTGACACGTGTAAAACACGAGCCTGAATGAACCTACTCGTAGAGTTCTATTTCAAGGGGTTATTGCGAAACACACTAATAGTAGCAATAGCTTTCATTTTGACAGTTCAACAACAATCATTGCGTTATTTACATTGTTGAGCAGACCATTTTCTCGAACATATGTACCAATGGATTAGCAATATTCTTCAAAATGATTTAGATTATGATTGATAGTGTTACGCAATTAGGGTGCTGATTCTAACTCTTGTTTGCGTATTCTTCGTGCCTGCACCAACTTTAGCAACTGGAACTTCTCATTGCCTTTTACTTACGTCTAAGGGCTGATTTTTCCATCGCCAGATAACTTATTCGAGGAATAAAATTGAAGTTTGACAGTTTTTGTATGAAATAACAACTGTCAAAATTATTCCTCGAATAAAGTTATCAGATGATTGAAAAATCAGCCCTAAGTTTGATAGCTTATCATATCATAAGTACATACACCTGCACGCACCTGTATGCGCCTGATAATATTGCGTAAGTAAAAAAAATCAAACGTTTGAATTTGGAAAAAAATATCAAAGTGCAAAAGATGTCAACCGACATACCTACAACAGAGCGAAAACCGCAGATATCTTTGGAGAAATGATAATAATAATAATATAATATCCCTGGACATTTCACACAGCGCCATCTAGTCCCAAGCTAAGCAACCTAATGCTTGTGTTATGGTAACAAGATGGCTGATAAACTACTTATATACATTTTTTTTTTTGTAAATACATACATATTATAGATAGAAAAACACCCAGACTCGGAACAAATACATGTAGGTCATACAAATATTTGTTCCGTGCGGGAATCGAACCCGCGACACGCAGCGCAGCAGTCAATCGCTTAACCACTGCGCCAACCGTGCCGTCAAAAAAAAAAAAATGATAAGGTATTCCTACCTCTTACACAGTTTCTTTAGGCATTAACAACATTTACCTACATAAGCTGAAATAATCTAAGTAGTACAAACTGTTTCGCAGCATGTTAGTCATGTATAAATAATTTTGTCAATATTGCAATACTTGATACCAAGTGACTTACCTTGCAAAGTTGACGAGAGTTAACAAAGTCGTTTCCAGCAACTGCGCTATAATTAAAGGTCCTTCAACTCTTAATAAGGGCACCCTGCAAGATACACAATGTCATAAAACAACGATGTTTGTAAACAGATTATAATATGTAATCTTTATTATTAGTAGGTTGGCAAATTCAAAACTTCAAATTGATAAAATTTACGCTCTCATGAAAACAGTATGTATATGTATGTAAGTATGCGTACATTGCGTACGTATAAAGCAAGCTGTTTTTGGAGTTCCGTAGTTATCAAAACCCCGGACATATGTAGAGAGAAAAGAAAAATAAGAAAGAAAAAAGAAAAGAAAATAGAGAAATGGACAATCAACATTAAAAAAAAAAAAAAAAACTAAATTGGTTCAGCCATTTGGGAGCTACGGCGGCGGCGCAGACAGACACGCAGATACACACGTTAAATTTATAACACCCCTCTGTTTTTGACGGGGGTTAAAAATAATAAGTGAATGGTACCATAGAGAAAGCAAAAGAAGTAGAGGAAGACAGTTGAAGCGATGTAAATATGTAATGTGTACTAGGTTAAGGTTTCTATGTGTCTAAGCCACCCGAAATAAAGTTATAATTAGTATTATTAAATATGATTTTAAGAAAGTAACTGGCCCAGAATGGTTGCGTACAGTAAAGGACAGGAAGAAATGGAAAGCCTAGAGGAGGCATTTGTCGAAAGACAAGCTGTTATGTGGGGAGAACAACCGAATGCCGAGATGATTTAATTTTTGTTTAAGTATTAGTTTTCTTACCTCAATATTCAAATTTTAAATAATTGTTTTGTTAAATAAGTTAAAAACGAATATAAGCATTATAGGTTTATTTTATTTATTAGTAAAAAAAGACCCTCATAAGATAGATCCTAAACCGCACGATGCGCAATTAAATATTCTTATCAGTGATAAGAATATTATCATTTATCACTTATTAGGAAATAGTCGAAGAAACGAAATTTAAAGTGGTCGGATTTATAAGGAACTTTTTTATTATAGTTCCTACAGGGAAGGAAATTTCGACGTCGACGCCTTTTTGTATTTTCTTTTAAATTCTTTTCTGAGTAGTTTAATAGATATTAGACGAATTCGTAAATTATGGTGTAATGGTGTGCTTGTCCATTGCTTTCGAGTCTAGTCTAGTCGGCCTAGTGAGGTCTAAATGAACATCCAAGAAAAGAAAAGGCTGCCAAAATTTTCAAATATTTCGTCATGGGTGTCGTTGGTTTTTTATTAAAAAGCACATTTCTTCTAATTGGATTGACAAGCAGACACACTATTACGACACGATATAAATTAGTTGAAAATTAAGTTGCTTAGATAAAATAACAGAAGATAAAACCAATAAAATAAAAGTTTGTGGCGTCAATTTTCTTTTAACTTTAATCTCCTTACCTCTAGGAACTAAACAAAAAAGTTCCATGAAAATCCGACCACTATAAGCTTGGTTCACTTTTTTGCACACGACTACCAGAGCAGAACGAATATTTTCATCAACTCCAATGGCATAATTGACCACACATGAATTTTTCAGGCTAGCAAAGGTTTCGTCGGCAACAATTGAATAGAATTTGAGCGCCAACAATTAACAGTACCGGGCAAAAAATAAAGTTTTCTTTCCTTTCCAAGCTTTACTTGAAGAGAATGTCTGTCACGCTGAAAAGGGTATTCGATACAGAAATAATTATTTTTTTTGGTTGCCTTTTCTTCCTTGTACCCATCGCGCCACACGTTATACTAGCGATGAAATTGTTTTTTGCTAAACAAAAGTGAAGGGTTTTAACATTTCTTACCCTGAAGGGGGTGAAATATGCGTATTTTATGTGTTTGGGCGGATAGCCGGATATCCGGCCGAACATAGGGTATCGTCATTTTCCTATAGTTTGATTTTTATTATTCTATGAAATAAATATTCGATTATATCAAATGTTTGTAACTTATTTAAAATCCTGTACCCGCCGGATATTTGCCTACCATCCGGTGTCCGGCTGGATGGTAAAATTATCCCATATACAGTATAGTATAGTTGCCAGAATTTTAAACCGTTATACCAGTGGAGTACCAATGTTTATCCTACACAAATTTTATGGACCAACATACATGAAGGATCATCAATCACATAGTTAATGTGCTGACCTTTGCCTCAATTACAAATAAAAAATATTTTTAGACAGGCCCTCAAACTCCTACAACACATAACTTTAATACATTCTTGACAGTATTTCTGACTGAAGAAGCCACATAAGTGACAGGGGTAGTGTGAGTGCAGTGACTTAAATTTAGTTTTTTTTTTTAAACATTTCCCCACACTATGAATTTCTCCTGTATTGTGGGTGCGTTTACAAACATTTAAACTCACATACACAAACAGCCAGACCCGGAACAACTACCTGTAGGCCATACAAATATTTGTTCCGTGCGGGAAGCGAACCCGCGACACGCAGCGCAGCAGTCAATCGCTTAGCCACTGCGCCAACCGTGCCGTCGATTTATTCAATCTTTTGGTTTTTTTTTTTGTGGGCGATGTCATGCTCATTCTGACTGGTAGAAAAAGGCAATATTATCAAAATTAAAAGAAAAATGTATTTAACTACAGGTTTCATAGCTTCATAAAATTACTGGAAGTAAAATGATGTTTCACATACCTTGGGAATACTACAGAACCTTCTTCAATAGCGCTTACTCTAATATCCTTACACGTTAAGTCTTTCAAATATACAAAGAATTCTGGTTCAATGTTGTCTGGTAGAGTCTGCTTCAAATAAGCAATATCTGAAAAATAAGAGCTGTTGTATATTTTCTGTAATTTAACCTTTTTAGTTAAACTGACTTAAATATAAACTACATACCACTGTCAGAATAATGAAAGTTGTCTAAAAACTTTAGACATTCTTCAAGACCGGCAAATATGGTGAATTCTCCTTGGAAAGGATTTGTGCGGAAAAATAGATCAAACACAGCAACATCATTGACTTTTCCAGATTTCCAGTAAGCATAAGCCATTGTTATTTGATAGAGATCTGTAGAGAACATGAATACATAAAAACTTTATGAACTATTAAGTAAACCTCCATGAAGACATCCTTAATACTCACTTTAAAAGTAAGAATTAATGATACAGATATTTCTGCAGAATGTCTGATTTTCTAAAAGATAGATTTAACTCATAGATAGAAATATATTCAGGAAGAAAGAAAATTCCTTTTTCTTAAAACAAAATAGGCAGGTTCCTGCCTACATAATGCATTGATGACTGATTGAAAAATAAATAATTTAACTTCATAGATATCATAAATAGAATCATGAACTAAAGTCAAGTTTGTATTTAGAATTTTATCAGCCCAGATTCTAATATAATTTTATTATTGCCTTGTGGTTGTAGGTATTATAATTTGAATTATTAAATCTAAAACGCTTAAATTATCTACACGACATTCTGATTAAGTACTAAGTTCTAAAGTACACTTGACATTTAAAATTCGCTCCAAACTAGATTATTTATATTTTACTCACCAGTCAACAAAGGTTGCACAATACCATTTTGTCGTGCCATCTTTCTCTTGATATTTAATTCTTCACTAGACATTTTCGTTGCAAGTGATGAAGTTAGTGCAGAAATTATTAGAAACGTGAGCTTTAAAGGGTATCTGTCGAACGACTAAAATAAGTAATTTCATCGTGATCAAGTGGTCGTAGTTATCAGCGCGCCAAACAAATTTTGACGGAAAATCTACGCATGCGCATATGATTTCTATTGACTGTAAAGTTTAAAGGTCATTTTTGAAGGTCGACTTATTGTTTAAGCAAAATTGAATAATTTCGGTATTATTTAACACCACACCCTTGAGTATTTATTCCAAACAACTATAAAAATAAAATAAAATATTAAATTACAATCCACTCACGCACAATAAATAAAAGACCAACTTTTTTTCCTTTTTAACTTTGGGTCTTTTGACACAGTTTGGTGATAGCTGTAATGAATGTTCAAAATAAGAAGGGCTGGTCGTTAATGCTAGATACAGACACACGCAGTGACTCACTGGCGATGGCGCGGTATAAAATTGGTCGCAAAAATCGAGCAGTACCTCCTCTACAAGCATTATCAGTTCAGCATAGCTATTCAGAACCATCCGACAGGCTATCGTATCGAAAAAATGACACATTTCTATAACCTGATTTGCCTAACAAAAAGCTTTCGGAAGACTAAGGACGTCGATTTCGGACGTCTTTTTGATTTAAACTGAGAAAACTTGCGGGTTTTAGAATTGTGAACAGCATTTAGAGGAATCCTACGAACATTGATTGATGTTCGATACACTACTGAAGCGTTTCGAATGGTTGTGAATATGCAGGGATGTTTATTAACAGTTACTAACTACTTACCTTAAAAACGATTCTCCCGTTATTTACCTGTAAACCCAATTTTGTTTGATTTACACACAAATCACTTCTCAGCAAGAACAACAAATGGAAAAAGCGTCACTGTCCTCTCGCTATCTCGGTCTTTAGTTTAGTGTTACTAGAATATAATCTGTGATGAAAACTGAAAAGTCCGGTCGCGGAGCAGGAAGAATTTCGTACAGTGACTTCTTTGCCTACTGACAGTGGTCACAAACATTTTTGTAGTAAGGGCGGTTTTTATGAAATATTTGAAAAAAATATTTTTACTAGCTTATTAAATAGTTATTATTATATAAATTATTTATATTGATTTAAAAAAAATATAAAAATCAAGTTCTAATTACTTATTTATTAGATATAAAAAAAAAGAAAATTCAAAAATCAGAATCCAATTTCTCTGTATCGGAGTTACTGCTTTCCGACGACGACGTCTCGCCTGTCGCATTTATCACAAAAGAATCAACAGTTTTGTCTACATTATTATCTAGTCTAAGTCTATCTAACAAACCTTACGGTCGCAGGTAAAAGGTTTACAATCCCTGAGGACGGAGGTCATTGCATCTGTGCGAGCGGGGCGCATTATATTTACGTGGGAGTGACAGAGACAGGTAATAACAGGATAATGTATGAAATTCTTCCTGCTCCGCGACCGGACTTATGGTGGATGCTCCAAGTTAGCCCGTGAAATTCAAATTTTCTTACGTTTTTTGCAATTTGCTGGCCAGTACTAAGTTGTACAGACGCCAGCAGGTCAAACTACCCGAAACTGTCAAATTTTCCCAATCAAACCTGAACCCTAATAGTACTATAACGATAAAGTTGAAAACCTATTAAAGAAATTTGACAGATTGTAGTAGCTTGATGTGCTGGCGTCTGTACGTTGATTAAAATAATGATTCGCGGCCGTAACAAATATGTATGTCGTGGATAGATGACAACACAGTACAGCGAACAGCGCCATCTAACAAATTGATGGGTAAACGAGTAATCATGTGATCGGAAACGCAAGCGAGCCCTACCGCTTGGACACGATCGTCGGTGGAGGGGATGCAGCGAGGACTGGTGGAGAGACCGAGTGTGGCGACAGTCTACAGTTGACAGTCGAGCTTGGACAGTCTTGGCAAACGCTCAGTACCGTACGCACGTGTTTGTTTCCGACGCAAGTGTGCGTTTCGGTTGATAATCGCTAGTTTATTAAAGTTACTTTAAATTCAAATTATCTTTTCGTTCGAGTACCCGCTACAGTGCCCACACATACGTAAGCTATGTCGGATCATGAAGAAGACCCAATGTTTCGCATCTCGGCCACCCAGTGATGCGACATCAGAAGTGGTATTGGACCTCAACGACTCACGTGTTCAAAATAAGAACGCTTAAAGTGAAAGTGACCGTTGACATTTGAAATACAAAGTGCAAGCATGCGAACGCTAAATAATCGTGTGGATCTGTCCAAGTTCGACCTAGACAAAGGAGATACGGATGCGCAAGCATGGTACATGTTGTTTTGGGCATAGGCTGTATGCAGAAATACCTTTGCCGAGTGACGCGCAGTTGCGACTACCGCCATGTTTGAAAAATATAGACTAACCGACGTTTGAGTTCGACGTATCCCGTTCCCGTGTTTAGAACACGCGGAGTGACTTTAAGAATTGAGCCAAGCAGCCCTGCAGCCGTCAGTGAAGCCCTTCGTATGCTGCAAGTGAGGGAAACCAGGACATATCGCAGCCTGGTGCACGAGTAGTGGCAGCTAAGCGGATGGTGGACAATGTGCTGGAAGTCGTGAACGGCGAGTAGAAGTCGTACAACTACCCTCAGACACGTTGGAAAATAAAGGTGAGCTGTATTGTTTTGTTTACGATACTGGTGCTGATTGCTCGTTAGTAAAAGCGAGTTGTGCAGCCAAATTAAGTGTCAAACGAGTTAATAATGTTCTTGCATTCAGCACAGAACAAATCGTATGTAGTGTTGCAATTAGCGAGAAACAGCTTGAGATTTGATTACTATGATCTACCCGACATTTACTTGCAAAGTAATATTATGATAGTACGTGAAATATTGAACCTAGGCTTTTCGATTAACATGTCGGCGACAGAGTTTTTGTTGCTTAGCTTAGCTTAGCTCTTGTAATAAATTCAGTTTTAAACGGTCAACAGCAGAAAGTTAGATTTGATAGAACAAAGGTAGCTCCAACAAAATGTTCGGTTGACGATTTCATGTTATTAGAAAACGAAAAGTGTTAGATCAGAAGTAGAGAAGTAGCTAATAGAAAAAAAAAAACTGAGTTAGATCAGAAGTTCAGAGGTCCGTTTACGGAAGCAGAAGTTTTGGCGGGTGATCGCTATACGTTAAAAACTTTAAAATCTAACCTTACAAGTATGCTCTTGATAGGTTAAAGAGAGTGCCGGAGTGCCAAGTACCGCTTGAAGTAGAAGAGTTTGAGTTGAGTGATAGTGGTGAATCTTAGTTCGGCTGGTCGGACCGTACCAGTAGCCATTTCGTAGCCGTAGTCCGTTAGAAGTCGGTATTTACTTTATGTAATCCGTGGATGCGCGGTGCGCGGGTGACTCTGGCGGAGGTCGGGTCTTGCAGAGACCACCGAGTCCGTAGGACTCGGCGTTCAAGGGAATGCAATAGTGTGTGAGGGCTTAGTGAAAAGCCACAGGCCACGAATCTGATTCACACTTTGTGTTATTGTTTTGTGATAATTTAACGATAACTGCTAATGGCAGGTTGATATGACATTGGTACTTGGTCACTCATGCATTCCTACAATTGATACTTAACTTAAACTTAACTTAATTTTGCATTTAAATGATTAATTTGATAAAGGATTAAGTTAAATTTAAAATGATTATGATTAGATAATCAAAATTTGTTTACAATACTCTGGTTGAATCAATACTCTAAAAGCCTTCAACTCTAGGCGTAGGTATAAGTATGCTCACGATAGGTAAAGAAAGATGCTAGTAGGTCATGTACCAGTCGAAGTAGATAGTGATCACACTGGTGATGAACAAGCCTACATTATGGGAAGCACGCGAGTAGGGGTTCTATATCGGCCGTAGTAAAGTTGTGTGGTGTCACAGGGTGATACACACGGATCCATGAGCTGGATGTGTGAGAGCAATGCGATTGCTGGTCGGCTCGAGAGCCGTGGCGTTAGAGTGGTTTACTCGTGTGTGGGTTTCTAGGTGTCTAAGGCTCTTAGTGATAAAAATGATTGTTAATGTGGATAACGATGGTACATGGCTCTACTATGATTTGTTTACATTACTCTTTCCCAATACATTATCGCTGGTTAAGCGAGTTATGTTGACTATCGCTGGTTAAGCGTGTTAGTAGTCTAATCACTGGGTAAGCGTTAGCTGTTGAATCGCTGGTTAAGCGTGTTATGATGTGCTTTCGCTGGTTAAGCGTTAGTGGGTTAATATCGCTGGTTAAGCGTTATTATTATCACTGGTTAAGTGATAGGATTTTTAACGCTAGTTAAGCGCTAAAATGTTAAGTACTGGTTAAGTACTTCAATGAATTTCACTACTGGGTAAGTAGTGATGCATGGTGCTGGTTAAGTGCTGTGGATTTGTTTGGTAGAGTCAAAATACTGTCTTAATTGAGTGCCTTTATTCTTTCATTTTAGTGTTCTGTTTGGTTCACAATCAATTAAACGCAATACTCAGACGGTTTAATTTGACCCAATTATTTTTGTGATAATGTCCCTGACGTGGGTCAGGATAGCCGAGCCATGAGCGTTGTATGTAATCTACGAGTTAGTTGATATAGTTTCTGACTAATTATTACTAAGGCTTAGAGAAATCTTTTGTTATCAATGATAGTTTGGATCGGAGTATTACTAACGAATTTGAAGAAAGTCGAGTAATAGTTTTGTTGATGAAACAGAGTGGAGATTAAGTTGTGTGTACTGTGTGGGGTTTCGTGAGAAACCATAAAGTCCAGGAGTGACTTGGAGATCCGAGGGGTTTGCGCAAATTAATTTGACGAGTTGAGTAACTGGAGGTTACTAGATAGTATGAGACACATGCATCTTAGTTGACTATTTTTATGAGACCTTGAGATTTGGGTATCAAATAGTGGGTAATGCTCTGAACTCTGCTATTTTTAGATTGTTCGAATTTTCATTGTGTTTTTGTCTGTACCTAATGTGGTCAGGAGTGACCGAGCTATGTGATACTTTGCGGGTATGTTTCTTTACAGATTAACACATGTGGACATGGAAGAACACTACAGCAGGCCGGTGCTTATCGAAAATTCCGCTTCAAGGAAGTGCATTGATGATAATCTTGGGCAAGGTATCCAATGCTACCAATTTGGCGTCAAGTTCTGCTGGGCCAAAGCAGCGATCATCTGTTTTCGATGTGGCAACACCGGACATTTTGCTTCGAGAGGTCCACGAAGCAATTATGGAGGCGCCTATACGGCGAGGGGCTCAGGCGGTACCGGGCCAGCGCCTGCAGCAGCGGCTAATAGCGAGCGACGCGCTTAAGTTTGCTATGTCAGCAATCCGAGCAGTGTACTGATGAATACTGGGTGAGTCATATCCATTTTATTGCGATTCTGGCGTCAAAAGATTGTGTTAAGTCAAAGTGTTAAGTACCCTGTACCCCTATTTTTATCTGAGATTTTGATTAACAATCTACGTTTAGAGATCTCATTTCATGTTGTACCGATTGTCTTAAAAATGATAATTTAACTGACCGTAAGCTTTTAGATCAAGGATTTAACGTTAGTATGACATCTGATAGTATTGTTTTGCGTAATCACAACAGGTTTGGTTGTTAGATTATGTAAAGTTTCAAACGCTTGTTTTCAAGTTAATTTCGATTAAGTGATACTGACGTTCGGGCAGAGTTCGTTCACAGTTATTTGATCTTTTGTTAGAATACCGTCTTATTTTACTGGTGATATGTCTAGATCCCGTATTACAAGAGAACAGTTGTAAATTCAACTTTTAGATCGTTGTATTACTGTTAATAATCGTCGGCCTGGAATAATGATTAAAAAGGCCAATTACGATAGTAATCAATTTAACCAAAGTCAAGTTAGTCTCTAAATTTTCTTTTAATGGTTATGTTTTAAAGGCGCTTGACTCAGCGAACCTTAGAATACTGATTGTGTGAGGAGGATAACCGATCACCAAGTTCCTCGAGAATCAGATGTAATAGTTAACGATAGTGGTAGTGAAACCACCTCCGATTAAGAATGGCTTGTCTACTCATACTCAAAATTTTAGACCGCACCTCATGCGTAGTAGCGCGTGTGGCGATGGGTCTAGAAGGAATCGTTGGTGCGATTTCTGTCTGTGTTGGTGCACAGAGCCCCTCATGTGTTGTAGCATATGTGGCGGCAGTTAGGTAAAGAATCGTTGGTGCGATTCTGGTCTGTGTTGGTGCACAGAGCCCCTCATGTGTTGTAGCATGTGTGGCGGCAGTTGGGTAAAGAATCGTTGGTGCGATTCTGGTCTGTGTTGGTGCACAGAGCCCCTCATGTGTTGTAGCATATGTGGCGGCAGTTAGGTAAAGAATCGTTGGTGCGATTCTGGTCTGTGTTGGTGCACAGATTAAAAATAAAGTTTTATGAGTTGAGTATACATTGCTTATGAAATTAATTTCGGTAAATTCTAACGGTTTTGTTTTTGATTTAACTTGTTGATCGGTCGATCCAGGTCTGTGTTGGTGCACAGAGGACCTCATGTGTAGTGATTATAAGTGACGATAGGTCTCTTTGTACCGCACCTCATGTGCCGTAAGCACATGTGGCGATGGGTCTATAAGAAATCTTTGATGTGATTCCTGTCTGTGTTGGGGCACAGAGCGCTTCATGTGTTGTAGCACATAATGCGTTAGATTTTTGAGAATCGTTGGTGCGATTCTTGTCTATGTTGGTGCATAGAGCCCCTCATGTGTTGTAGAATATGAAACAACTGATCTGTCATAAATCGTTGGTGCGATTCTGGACTGTGTTTTTGCACAGATCTTAGTAAATAGTAACTGATTCGTTACAACTATTTTAATTTTATTTGGTTCAACTTATTGATCGAACCTTTTCTAATGATTAATGTTGCATGGGGTTCTCTTTGTACGAAACCTTTATAACAAGGTATTGTAAATTATGAGTAGAGAAATTAAAGTAACAATGAGACATGAGCTACCTTAGTTATAAGGTATTGGCAGGATAGCCGAGCGATCTTAGTTATGAGGTATTTGGCAGGATAGCCGAGCTTGTTTACTCTCTGAGTATATTTGGTCCACAGGTACTACACCCGAGGACGGGTGCTAGTCAGGGATGGCCGTGTCGTGGATAGATGACAACACAGTACAGCGAACAGCGCCATCTAACAAATTGATGGGTAAACGAGTAATCATGTGATCGGAAACGCAAGCGAGCCCTACCGCTTGGACACGATCGTCGGTGGAGGGGATGCAGCGAGGACTGGTGGAGAGACCGAGTGTGGCGACAGTCTACAGTTGACAGTCGAGCTTGGACAGTCTTGGCAAACGCTCAGTACCGTACGCACGTGTTTGTTTCCGACGCAAGTGTGCGTTTCGGTTGATAATCGCTAGTTTATTAAAGTTACTTTAAATTCAAATTATCTTTTCGTTCGAGTACCCGCTACAGTGCCCACACATACGTAAGCTATGTCGGATCATGAAGAAGACCCAATGTTTCGCATCTCGGCCACCCAGTGATGCGACATGTATTTACAGAATTATAATCATTAAAGTCATCAACACAACTTTCTAAGATCAAGTAATCCTACTGAATGACTATTTCATGAAATCTTGACATTTTAGGATTATGCTAACTTAACAAGTTGTATTACTGATTCTAATAATTATAGTTCTGTAAATACATATTTGTTACGGCCGCGAATCATATTTTAATTAATGTACAACTTAGTACTGACCAGCAAAATGCAAAAAAAGTAAGAAAATTTGAATTTTGCGGGCTACCTTGGAGCATCCACGGATAATAAAAAATCATAATTTGAGTGACTGGGGGCAGGAAGTGGATGTTATTTTATTTTTTCTTAAAGTTTCCCGTAAAGTAAGTGTATACCCGGCATTACCGTAT
Organism: Apamea sordens; assembly: GCA_945859715.1. Lineage (NCBI taxonomy): Eukaryota > Metazoa > Arthropoda > Insecta > Lepidoptera > Noctuidae > Apamea > Apamea sordens. Next base: position 15,451,839 of record OX243986.1, read on the forward strand.
CGGATGTGATTGATGTGAAGTGAGTTGTGAGTGAACAACTGTCACGTCAATGGATAGATTGAAGGAATATTCAAAATTTGAAATTGATCAATTTGGTTTGAAAATTGTTTTACGATGATAGATTGGAAATATAGTATTAGAATAGAGTTGCGTTTCTTTTAATAATCTCAACTTCTAAGGGAATAAAACTAATAAAAGACAGAGACATATGAATAAAAAGGTATGTATTGCTAAGACGCCTAAAATTACTATTTTATTTTATTTGAGCACTATTTTGGAGAGGAGTTCGTCCCATGTCGTCCACTTTATCATTTCTTTATATTTTATAATCGGTGGCGAGTCCTAGGGGACGAATCTTTTCGGGGTGTTTCTTGTCGTGGTGGATTAGCAAACCTTTTCTGGTAACGTAATCTTCTGAGCAGTTCGTGCATTTGAAAGGTTTTTCTCCCGTGTGTTGATACATGTGGTACTGGAAAGAAAATAATTACAATAATTACTCCTGTAAAGACTCCGATAATTAACTAAAGGCAGACAATAATATGGCGGGTAGTAATAACATGGTGACTATTAACAAATCAGTTTTTTTTTTTTTTGAAAAATCTCAGTTTAATATCAAATTATTGGAACTGCACTGTTTACTGAGTACACGCAATTAGTGATGACAACATTTATGAAGAACTTAAGTGTACTTCATTATAAATGTTCCAATTGATTACTCTTTACCATAATATATAGCATACTTACATTGAAATTTTCCTTCTTCACAAAACTATGCTCACATAAGTGGCATTTATACTTCATTACACCATTTACAGTTGTAAGGTTATTATATGATGTATTGGTAGTTTTCGGCTTAGGTGCAATCGGTCGAAGCATTGGGGGGCTAGCAGGGGTAGCATTTATCCTCTTATAACCACTGCCCTTTTTTTCATCAGGATGCATCCGATTTCTATGAGAGTAACAATTTCCAGAGCTTGCAAAAGACTTGTCGCAGAATGGACATTTGTAAGGTTTTGCCCCAGTGTGTTGGTTCATATGGAACTGAAACAAAATTGTACAGTCAGTAACAAAATTTACTCATCATCTGCCTAGCCTTTTCCCAACAATGCGGGGGCTGGCTTCCAGTCTAGCCAGATGCAGCTGAATACCAGTATTTTACATGGAGTGACTGCCTATCTAATCTCCACAATCCAGTTACTGGGTAATACAATACCTCTTGGTAAAACTGGTTGTCAGACTTTCGGGCTTCGGTTGACACTACAACTGTCAAAGATCCAAGAATGACAGTCTGAAACTTCTACTTTCATGTTTACGGGATGTTAATGATTAGTTGATTACTTCTTTATGAATTATTATTTTATAAGTACAAAAACTAAAAGTTGTGTTAGAAATATGTCACAGTTTACCACTTACTTTTAAGTCCTGGTTTCTTTTGAAAGTCTTCATACAGATCTCACATGAGTAAGGTCTGTCACTACTGTGAGTGACACTGTGTGTCTTCAAACCTCCCCATGTGTTGTATGATCGACAACATACCTTGCAGGTATATGACTTGCTTGTAGGTAAATGTACTGACAAGTGAGCAACATATGTTCTTTCTGATCTAAACCTGTAAACATGCAATTTGGCACTTTAGAATCTCAGCCAAGTCTAGTTGTTCGAGAATCTTTGAAAAAAAGGCCAGACTATGGGAGTTTTAACAAACTAATCCGAGTAGGCAGATAGTCAATTCAACTCCGGACACAAATTTATAAATATAAAAAGAAAAACTCACATTCTTCCACACAATTGGCATACACCATTTGTTCTATGCTTCTTCAGATGAGATATTAAATCATACTTATAAAAAAATCCTTCTGAGCATGTGTGGCAGTTATAGTGTTTATCATCCTTAGGTTCAGGAATGTGGACCCAGGTATGATTTTTTAAAGCCAAATCTGTACAAAAGCTGCGGTTACATGAATTACACTGAAAAGGTTTTGCTTTTTGGTCATCATCTTCACTACTTTCTTGTCCTGGTGATTTGGTAGCTTCCTCTTCCTTCTCTTCATCTTCGGAATCCGAGTGTGTATCTCCCTTCTTGATTAATTTTATGGTCACATTTTCTGTATCCAAGCCATGTAAATAAGTAACGTCATCCATTGAATAGTTATGATCGTATGGGGGCGAGAGAGTAACTTCGGAATTTTGAAGCACCACCATGGGATCTACGCTCACTTCCATTTCAGTATATTTATCATTTTCGTAATTTTCTTCCGACTCGTGTTTTTCTTCGTTTTTTACTAAAGATATCATACACCTGTTTGGAATAATCTGATCCATCAAAAAACTACGTTGGAGTAGCACATCCTGAGCCTTTCGCGCTGTATCTATAAAATCACACACTGATTGTAACTTTGTACAGCACTGTATACAAATGTTTTTAGGCAACTTGTCATCTTCGTCCACCTGTAAATTTTAATATTATGTTAGTGTTATGTATTAATTCTAAAAATAACTTGGCGGGTTTGAGTAGGTTCCTTACCTCAATTAACAAATATTTGTTGAGCTTGTTTTGTAGAAGCATTGCTTCGGCTTCTTGACTAAATATCATTATGGTAACATCTTGCTCTTGAGCGCAAAGGCGACAACATCGGTCAAAACTATCTTCGAATTTTAATGTTTCCGTCATGACTAAACAATTACGAGCATAACTGTTGTGGCACTGTTTCTACTTATTCCTCAGAATGTGATGCACTGTAATGATTTTTCCCGACGTAACCATCCAGCGACTGCTACAACAGCGCATGCGCGTTGAAAGAAGCGGTACCCGATGCTCAGCATTGTATACTTCGTTGCTATTGATATTTTTCCAAAAAGGTATACTTACTCAGTGCATGTGCCGTGTGCGGGTACTGCGCAAACTCGAATCTGTTTTGTCTCTAATGTGCGGAATTACGAGAAGAGATATATTAAGTGGCAAAGTAGTATGTATGTGCTTATGGCATAGCATTGTCTAATTAGTTGCTTGAAATCAGGGAGATTTTATTATTCTATTTCGAGGTGGTACATATTGCTAACCTACCAATTTTAAAGCAACCTGAGTATTTTTAACACTGCAGACTGCAGCTCATATTCACATATAAGATACATTAAGTCCTACTTATACAGGGTGGCAGGGACATCGACGCGCAAACTGTAACCATGGATTCAGCACATGAGTTTAGACCCCATAGCGTCGAAATTATTCGTCGGGTATAAAAAAAAATCTTCTGTTTTATAGAAGAGTGTAATACGCGGTCAAAATGTATGGAACAGCAATATTTTTTTTAATTGCTGAAAATAAAAATGAAAAAAAAGAATATTGTATCGAACTATCCAGAAGTCTTTTTTTCATATTTCATAATTAAGAAATTTTGGCTCCAAAAAATGGTGATTACTATGGAGTGGTTGATGATGTTTTTTTCATATTCATGTGTGTCTGGAATAAAATTACTTAAGAGAATTAATGTTTTTGTACGATATAAAATATATGATATTGACATTTGTAATACCGTCCTCGCTTTCCAGTGTCTGATAAAGCTAAAAAATTTAACGAGTTAGTAATAAGATTGGAACAAGTTTTGTATTTTACTATACTGGGGCTATGCGATAAAGCCCTGTAAAAAAGAGAAGAAATAGTGAATCTGAAAGTACAGAAAAATAAATTGCTCAGCAAAGAAAAATATCACTCATGAATTCATGATGATTTTTAGCGCCATCTCAAGCAGTACAACGAAACTAGTATCCGCTGTCACTTATGTTTTGCTATTGACAATAGATGGTGTTACTATAAAAGGGGGTATTAAACTTGTGTTATATTTAAAAATGGTACTGAATTTGTGAAGCTGTGGTTACAAAATCTAGGGGCATTTATTTAATACCCTATGGTAGTTCATGAACCAGGACATTACTTCATGAAATAGCTACGAGTTATCTTAGTTTGAGCAACTACCTGTCTGAACATTGATGTTTCCCACTTTTATATATTTTCATTATATAGTGGACATTCTCCCTGGTTTTTTCTTGGAATAGCTATAGTTCTAACAGTCTCACAATAAGAAATGAAAGTATATTTAGAATTATATTGAGGTTTAAATGGTTAACCAGTAGCCAAATCAATTCGCCTTGAAAACAAAATGCATACTTTATTTTCCACATAAGTACGGTTAGTACCTTACGTGATTCGTGAAACCTTTAGTAAATAAAATCCGACTAAGCTGACAGACATAGTAAAAAATAAATAATGCAATGTAGTATACCTACTGGAATTCAGTATAAGTAGTTTTAAAATCCTAAAAATTTGTAGATGTATTTCGAATTTGCATACTTATTATGAACAAGAAAATTGAGAACATAATTATATTTGGTGAATTGTAGAAAATAACGATAGGATAAGAAAAATAAACGTGTTAATAAAGTCGAAGGATTTGTTTCAGTGACCTTATAAGCAGGAGGTGCTAAATATTAAGCATAAAAAAAATACAGATGCACATAATTTCTATGAAGTTAATCTCCCCGGCCTGAGAATTATCAGATATTCAGGTGGTGGTGAAGCAGACAGTAATACCTAGTGCCTATTCTGTCACTGCGAAACAGGCCCGTAGTGTTATTCAAAAATGATGTAGCTTTACTATAATGACTAATATAATAGTGTTATCTTATCAATAAGTAATCCACAATGTTTGAAACATTGAAAAGACACTTCAATGCCATATTGCCATCCGACATCATCGTAGTTAAAATAACAAACTTGAAGACCATGAACATTGCTTTGCGAGATAAAACAACACAAACTTCTAACATTCACCTGTTTTATCCAGTGGAGTTTATTAATTTTAATATAAATAAAGATTTAGACATAAATTTGTGCGCTCCCGTCACAATGGTTATAGGTGCCTAGCACAGTATTTTATGGTGAGCCAAGGAGATAGTGGGTGAGCGGGGTGAGGGGCATCATTCTCGAAGTGAAGACCGGTCTGTGCACCATACATACTATGCGCAGCGCGGGTGGTGCGGCGGGTGCGCGTGGGCAGGGAGACTTGGCGGTGCGGGCGGGGCGCGCGTCAGTCGCGTAGCGAACGCTATATTGCAATAACGTCGGGTGGCGTCGCGCCAGCCCGTCGCGTGCTAGTGTTGTGTCACAGCGGTGGGCCAGGTCGGTTTCGAGATTTCTTCGTTCCGACGTAAAACATGGCTCTCAACTCGGACGCTGAACAGAAATCGAACCTGGTCCTCCGCGTGGACCAGGATTCTGACTCGGTTCTACAGTCATTGTTCGACACAGTGCTTAAGCCGGATTCGAAACGACCGCTACAGGTGCCTCTCCGAATGCGACAGCTTCCAAAGTCGTTCTTTAACCCGCCGTCAACCGGTTCCAAGTCGCCATCTGTGTCTCACTCGCGAGAAAACTCGGCTGACTCGGCGTTCGGATCGTCGTCCGCGACTGGCGCCTCACCGGTGTCGCACTCTCGGGCACATTCGTCACCCGCAAGCTTGCAACAAACTTATGCCGCTGGACAACAAAACCAACAACCGCCGCTACATCATCAGCACACAAAACAGAGATCCTATGACGTCGGCACACATCTCCAAGACGATCTTGGTCCACTCCCGCCTGGTTGGGAACAAGCTCGTACGCCAGAAGGACAAATATATTATCTTAAGTAAGTTTTATCAGAATATTTTTTTTTATTGTATTCTTAGACCGTAATGCTAGTTCGTAATTAGCTGATAAACGTAACCATTTACATAATAGAAGAAAAGTACCTACAATATTATCTGAATAAAAATCTTTGTTGTTTCACCAACTTAGATAATGGGCATGTAGTATTAAAAGCAAAATTGAATATTTTATATTTATTAAACTGTCAAAAACGAAAAATATATCAAAGGAAAAATACTCACTACGAACAACATCTTTAATGTAGGTGAGTAGTAGATATCTACCTGCTGGTAACTCAAAAAATATGGTTTGCGGTATATTTCGGCTTGTTAATGGTTCTCTAATAAAATGATCCGTACGTACCTAATAAATAAGTGTAATAAATAACTGACTCGTATTTTATATGTATTGATGTTTTCATAATGCAGGGCTATTTCATTTATCTAAACAAGAAACGAATGAACAAATAAGACTGTCGGATACTTTAACTGGAGTATGGGATCTAGCAATCTTTGTTATTTACCGCCTAAACCGATATTACGTACGTTTGACGTATTAACTTCAGTGAAGCTGAAACCTTCGACTTATAGAGGCTATTCGAATTTGTATGGTTTCAGTTCATATGCACCACATAATGGGAAAGCACGGTCCGTAATAATAGCACCTGCCGATAAACCTAAGATGTAAGGAAAGACGTTTATATTTTAGGCCACGCTCTCATTAATCTGCTAGGTAGGTAGGTACTACGTTTATTAATCGCTGAAGAAATTAGAGCATCATTTTTGCCATAAATATTTAGCATATTTAATGTATGTATAGCATGGATTAGGTGGATATGGAAATGATTATGACGATGCGATATCCTCTACACCTCACTTCACTTTTTGCTATCTTCAAAAAATCTTAGAACTGAGCCCTTTTTCTTAGCTAATATATACAGGGTGACAGGGAAACTTGAAGTGTTCCTTCCAGGGCGTGATAGTGTGACCCATTTGCAACAATTAAGCACTCCATATAGCCCAGGCGAAAACTCATGGAATCCGAGAAAAACCGATTTTAATGTTTTTTTTTGGAATTTTTCCAGAATTCGTCACTAAACATCGCTTATCTCTAAATTCTACCTCATGAAGCTAGATCGTCGCAACCAGGTGGCAAGCTGAGACGCCACTTTCGAGTGGTTAGTATTACTCGTAGTTGATGAGCTAATCACTGATCACTTGTCGCTTGGTTCGCCTGTGATTAAGCTGCTGTTCACGTACAAACTCTTAATTCTATAATAAACATAAACTTAGAGACTTCTGTAAAAGAAATAACTGTTTACTAAAACGTGCACTGGCAGTACCAGACGAGTTAAGATGCTCTAAGTAACCAACAGCAACTACGTTCATAATTTCTTAAGGGGGCTTGTGAAGCACATAATTTTATGTCATGCAAGCAGCTCGGGAGAGGTCAAGGTCCTGCTGTGAATTGCGATAGGTTAACTTAATTGAATAGGTTGGACCATTACTACTTTGTAAAAAGTTGTCTTAGGCATATAAAGTTGGCAGCAGCGAACTCTTTACTCCTACTAATAACAACAATCATCAATCTGTCGTCAAAGATTAAGGCAATGCTTTTTCTTGATCTTTCTCTAAACGACCAAATATGATGTGAAGAGTCTACCACATTGCAGGTCAATGACATGATAAATAAAAGATTATTTGTCAAAAGCTTAAAAAACCGAAGTATGTTTAAAATTTAAGAGTTTATTATACGTGCGCAGTAGTTTAAAAATCAGGGTAAAAATACGCGAACTAAGCGACAAGTGATCGGTGATTAGCTCATCAACTGCGAGTAATACTTACCACTTAAAGGTTGGTCTTACCTTGCGGAGCGGAGGTAAAGGGATAACATAAACCAGTTAATTAATTCGATTATCACATCATTTTAAAATATTTCAACAATTTGCAAATTCGACCTTTGCCAAAATTATCGACTGTTTCATCGGCACCTTTAAACATTTATGAAACTTTAGTACCTCATTGCATAGCTGATTAAATGAAGATGTCTTCCCCGTAATTTGTACGATTATTGTTTTAGTAAAATTTTGAGATAACTGGTGTCAAAGTTCGTGTACGTACGTAGATGATTTTTGAAAATAGTTAATAAACTTTATACTTTAACTTTTAACTGTTGGATATTTTAGAAAATTTGGTAATATCAATAGGTGTATTAAAGTATTACATGAATGTTGGTTTTTCTCGGATTCCATGAATTTTCGCATAGGCTTTATGGGGTGCTTAATTGTTGCAAATGGGTCACAATGTCACGCCCTGGATGGAACACGTCGAGTTTCCCTGTCACCTTGTATAAGACTGTAAAATTATTATTAAAACAGCCCTTTTTGATATTACTTGAAACTAGATAGAACTAAGAAACTAGGTAGTTCATAACGTGAACTCTTCTTATTGACAACACATTGTCGTCACATGCTATCTTATCGCGAGATACCTGCAGTCAGTACATGATAAAAACGGATAAGACCAACTTGATTATAATGTACTACACCTCCGTATTATATATTCTGTGAATCATTAGTTCTTCTAACCTTTATTAACGGTAATTTATCGTTTTTGTAGATCCGTTTATTATCATTCACGAGGGTAGTCTTTGATTAGTTTTTGATTTCAAGAATTGTATTCCTTAGAAGCCTTGTTTTTTAGGTAGGTATAGTCATAACGGGGTCAACCTTCTATGCTTGGTGGTTAGTTTAATGGTAGTTTTAGCATAATGTTGCATAGATTAGGTGGCTTTTTGTTGGGCATCCCAAAATCCTAACTGCCTTTTATCTATGCCTAGTTGTTGAAAAGCTTGGGAATTAGCTCGTCCTTTTTGAAGAACATATTTGGTAAAAATATGATCTGACTGACAAGATTCTATATAGGTATTATTTTATCACGGCAATACATGAAAAACCTTTAACCTACGGCTAAATGAAATAGCAGCCAAGCTTTCGATCCACAAGAAGAAGAATCAGTATTACTGGTGATGCATCATACTTAGAAGCCTGCTGGTCAGGCTTCTAAGTACTTACATACTAAAACTTGATATTCCGAAAGTCAATGTGAGTGTAAAGAAGACACCAGTCGACTAAACGGATGAATATCAGGCCGCATCTGATAGATTGGAAGCCACCTACAAAATTATATGTGTGAAAGAAGCATAGCTATTAATCTGAGTCCTAGAGCAGTCCCTAAGCAGCGCTAATTATTAAGTGGAAAGTAATAATAATAAACTAGTACCTATGTTGTATTTTACTTCTAAATTGGCTTTAAGCGTAATTACAAAATTCGGGGTATTTCGATATCAAAACTACCGCTTTCTTTCTCAAGTAAAACCATTCCAACAAATAAAAAGCCAGAGTTCTGATCTAGATGAACGGAAAAACAGGCAGGCTTCCGAAGCGGAAACTACTGCAGATCATAATTATTCACATCTCGAAGCAGTTGATGAAGAAATTCAACGCGTACTACTATGATGACTACTTTGAGCATTACCCGGATAAGGTTTTGAAAACGTCGAGTACCGTGCTATGTTTGATATTCTTTTGTACCTTAAATAGCTCTTAGTGAATGAAAGGTAGGTACGTACCTACCGTTCATTGATGATCTACTGGAGCCATAATTCAAAAGGTTCTGATGTCCATTCTGTAACTGGCCCTCTGCTAATACAAAGAGCAGTAAATTAGAGAACAGGCAATTCTTCTGCATATGCCTGCTGTCTTGAAGAAAACAAATACTTGATTGGGAAAATAAATAAATATCAATGGTGACCTAAAGTTTGTCGATGACATGAACCATGAAATAAAAGACCTACCTGTCTAAAATGTAATTTAATAATTCATACAAGTGGAGGCAGAAGTTAGACGTATGATTATGTAGACGAACTACTGGAATATATAATTGTTGTTTAGTTATATCCTTCCAAAATTATAGGTTCTTTGTAGGATTTCGGATTTTGTTATCACCACTTAGTGATTTATGATTCATATTAGTGAGACCCATTGTAAAAGATGATCACTAGATTTTTCGTCGTACCTTGCCTCTGAAACATTGTAAACAGGTCTTCCGTTTTCTCACGGGTTACAATTTCGTAGTAATCTTATAGGTAATTGGGTCGACTATCGCACATGCTCCACTCGCCAATATGATGAAGCCTTGCTTCACGTTTGAAGTCGGTTGAGTGATTCGAAATAATTATATCGATAATCGGTAATAGCTAGTCGGTAGTCTGGCGCCGTAGCCATTATTGTCACGTTATGTTTTCAGTTGCGCAAACGGCGCTCAATAATTCGTAATCTAAAATCTATTGATGATTTAATATCAATATTCGTTTTATATCTGTTGCAAAACATGAAACATAAATGAAAAGGTACATACATTCTGTCTGAGGCTGACGTAGTTTCCATACCGTTGAACAAGGGACATGTTCAGGTTCAGATGTGGACTACAGCTTACAAAAAAGTATTAAGTACTTATCTTTTAATCGCTAAACTTCCCATCTTTTCTCTAATCTAATATTGACACCAAATAACGTAACGTAATTTATTCTACTAAATACCTATTACCTGGCAACTAAAACTTAGATGCTGTTTGAGTCCAAATGTGCTTATTGGAGCTAACCTGTTTGAAAACGTACAAAAGCTATGTGTATTTCACCAAGTTCTCCTTATTCCTTAGGCTTTCTTTCATTGCAGAACGAGGTAACGCATAAGTAATTGACAATAGGTAGTTAGGTACTAAATGTATGAAAATGTCAGCCTTGTTGAATCTTGAATCAAAGAAATATTTTTCGTCTATTACAAAACGAGTTTTTAACCAAGAAAGAGCAAAAACCCCAAGAAAAAAGCAAAGTTTTCAGTTTAGGGCTGGTATTGAGAGATCAGCCGATCGATTCTGTAGAAATTTCACCGTGAAAAATTAGGTGAAGTGAGCTGTCAATAGTGTTAATCCCTAGCTTTAGTTGAAATAACAGCTCACTTCACCTAACTATTCACGGTGAGATGGTTACAGAACCGCGGTGCTGGTTTAAAGTCAGTTTGACACAAGTTTTGTAATGAGACCTTTTTCGTCTTATTTCAAAACGAGTTCTAACTTTAGTTCAGGCCTAAATTTCGCGCCAGTTTTTGTATTCCGAACTTTATTCAGAGACTACGATAAAGTTCTTAATACAAAACTGTCATTAAACTCAATTCCTAGTTGTCGCTGTTGTAATGAGCGTAGTCTGAGTAAATATAAAAATACAAAAATTTACTTGAAGGAAGTTGAAGCTTGAAGTTTGGACTAAAATTAGAACTCGTTTTGCAATGAGACTGATTAAGTTTTTTATGTTGACGACATATGATTTTTAGCCTATATTAGGCCTTCCTGTGTAGTTGTCCTTTGAAAAAAACTAAAACTGTGTTATCTTGGGTTCTATATATTTTTCAGTGAGAAGTCGATGTCACTATTTAGGCAGTTACTCCCAGGTTTTCACGACGCTATTCGGCGTTAGTCACTTCGCGGTGTGTGGAAGTTAGCCAACGCGACATCAAAGCTTTTGCCACCTCATAAATAAACTACCTGTTGTACTACACGCTCGGAACTAAGTAAATATAATTTTATGTTCTATTTTGACAAAATAACACGTGAAAATATTGACATCGACTAAGCTTAAAAATTATTTGAATTATGAAAATATCGTTCGGACTTGTCGTATTTGTTAGTATAGAAATCGGATATTGATACTTTTATTACCGTTATGAATATAGTTCATATTATCTTACACTGTTGCTAGGAAAATAAATAGTTCATAAGATTTATATGTATTCCGTTTAACTCGGTTCGTTAGAGCGCGTTAGGACTGCCAACGCGGAAGGCCTGCATGTTACATCTACAACGACGCACTTCATAAGCTCCCTTAAAATATTGATATTTCGAATATCAAAGGTATTAATTTAGACGGGCGGGCGCTTGGCTCTGCTCTCGCCGCCGCCGCTGCAGGAGCATACCGCGATGGACCATTGCAAGCGGTGCGTCTCTTCCGTGTCGGTAAATAGACGTGCGCGTCGTTTCTTAATTGCGAGCTGGGGCCGATGCTTTATAAGCTCCATAACGTCCGTCGACGTGCGTCTCGACTGCGAAATGTTTGCTTTAATTATTATTGGAATGGAGGGTAATTCTCTGTGGTTTTGTTCGGCTAGACTTGGCGATGTTCCGAAACGGGTAGCGATGCAAATTGCCTTGGCTAACGCCCAACGCGGCGCTATCAGGACCAGTAGCTTCACCGCGTCACACCTTCCTCATGACTCTTGACCTGAACATCTTACCTGCTTAGGTCACGCCACGACTCTTAAATCCCCTTTCACCCCTTTTCTATTTGTTCTGCATGGCTCAGAATCGTTATCGTTCCTCACTGTAGGATCCAGTTTTCAATATTTTTATGTTTATTCCATGACTATCTACACCTTTACTGGTAGTAGGTTGGTAGGCAGGTACGTATCTATAAAATACTAACAGTTTACATGTTTTTGGTAATCTAATGGAGCACGTCTAATGTAGGTATTAAGTATTTCCATTTCTCATATTTATTAGGTTCAGGTTTCTGTCTTTTCAATAAGTAAATATTGGTAGTTGGTAGACATGGGCGTTTTCGTATTTAGTTGCTAACGGATATGTAACCGATATTCAGTTTTCATATCGATATCGAAAACCGTTTTCAGATATCGTTATCAGTAGTACGATTTGCACAAGTAACTGAAACGAACGAAACGCAAACTCACACTTTTACCGTTAATACATTGATATAGATATTTTCGTTTTTTATAGGTTAGTAACTAAATAAATAGAAACTAAACCTTATTGCTAGTGCATTAGGATATAGATATTACGCACGCACTATTATTAACCAAATAACCAATCACTAGCCGAAGTTACGTAATATTCGCTTCATCACTTTTACCCCAGTAAAACATTGAATGGTAAGACAGAGACAAAGCGAATGAAAACCGTCGATGTCATATCGGCTCGTGATGTGAAGTTTGCGTTTTCGTAGTTCGTTTTCGTTGTTGCGTTATGGACAGATATGGATATGGATGAAACCATAGCTCGATGAAGTTTTTGTGAAAACGGTTATGTATATTTAGATATCGATATGGTATGATACTAAACACATATCCGATATAAGTTACGTTTTGATATATCGAACCCATGCCTAGTAGTTGGAATTCCTGTAGTTTCTTTTTTGATCTCGATTTAAATGTATAAGTTCCCGTCATTTCCCCTTGTATTGGTTGGTATTTACTGATAGTCAGGTACATACACAACGCCAACGGGCAAATTGACCGGTCTTCAACCAATATTTCCTTTTAAATGTCGTCCTTTGAATGCCTAATAAGAGAAACTCCTTGCGCTGAATACAAAGAATGAAATAGGAGCTTAAAGAAAAAAAACATCCAGAGTTCATTCAACTGTTTTTGTAACCCGGGTTCTTGTTATCGGATTCTTAAATTAAACATGAATTATCAAATTAAGTAAATATAAATAATGTGTATGTAATTTATGTAATTAAATCAAAGCTGACAATTTCTACTTATTAATCGGCTAATCAAAAAGAGTTCTACACTTTTAACTAAATAAAATAAATTATATTAATTGAACAGGTACCTACATAATGATCAGTTCTATATCCATTCTCATCAAGGGATGAAAACAAACCATTGAGTATAGCAACTACTTGTTGTCCTGTATAAGTTGTAAACGTCAACTGAGGCAAACATATTATTACAATTCTTTGTGGCGCGGTCGTGGCGTGGCGGTGCGATGTCACATATTAATATGACTTTTTCATCGAGAAAAATGTGCGCGTGTGCGTTTGGAACAATCCTAACCTAAATAGTAAGGCTGATCACCTCAGACGCAAAAAACGTAAATATACCTACATAAATACATAATACATACAAAAAAAAAACATAAGTAGGTAGCAATAATGAGGTACCTACATGTTGAATATACGCGCAACGTTGATATATTATCCTATAGTATAAATAATAAATATACATAGGCATGGCGAAAGGAATAACCTTTTAGACGTCTTTGGCAAGGCCGTTGTTGTCTGCGTAAACAAGCCTAGCGGGTTCGGCGCTCGATAATTAAATTATTTGAGACTTGTATGTATAAATAGGTTTTTATTAAATCTGTCGATTTGATCACAGGTTTTTAAATATGTTTTCCTTAACTGTGTTAATTGTAATGAACGTTCACAGTTCAAGCCGAGCATGTTATCTACGCTCAAGGCGTCTTATTTTGTTTATTAATAAACAGCTACTAAATGTCTACCAGTCTACATAGTCATTAATTAATAACATCTATTATGTGTTGCGCGGTAGGTAATGTTCGAAATGTTTACCTGACGTGCACTGCAGTAAAATTAACTAACTAGGTAATTAGATAAAGCTTCACGATCGTTTCCGAGAAGAGCATGGTGGAGTAGTCACATGCGCAACAAGTGGACTTATCGCACTGGTGTATTCACAGCGATAACATTAAAATACAGCTCACTATCGCCTTCTAAGAAGTCGCCCGTCGCGTTGCGTTGTCGCGTCGCGGTCTCCGGCGGAGCTGCGCCCGCGCAGCGATCCACCGCACCGAGCGACGCGACAGGTAGCTCTAACGGCACTCGCCTGAGAATACAATTTTCGTTTTAGAACAAAGTATAATATGCCGTTAATATACTTTCTCTTGTCATTAAAACTAGCATTGATTAACATAGTGAAATCTATTCTCGGGGATGGATTACAAAACGTATTTTAGCAAATTGCTATTATTTGCGAAATTACGCTAATTGTACTATACTAGGTAACTTTAATAGTGCCAAAATCATGAATTATGTTAAAAAAAAAAATCTTATGCGGCTAATAGGGTATCAACAGCATGCCGACTACCTGATCTGAATTGTCTGAATACAGACCTAACACACTAGTACTTGGCCTAAAAACGATTCTTAGATTACTGTAACCGTCGAATAGCAGGGTTTAATTGGAAATAAAATTAAAAGAAAAGTTAGTGGAGGAGAATTACTTCCTAAAATATATCATTAAGTTTGATATAATCTTTTTGTGTAGCATTTTCATTGAAATCAGAACATGAATTTATCAAACTAATGATATAATCTCTTACAAGACATGTTACATTTCCCGATGCCTATGTGACAATGTTACTTCCATGTGTGTACGTCCGTAGCGTTAATTATTGTGCTGTAGAATGTTTCTTTAGCAATATGGACCCTAAGATTGCGTCACAGAGCTGGTTATTCCTTGCAGCATAATAGCAACAAGGTACTCACTCAGTTTCCACGCTCTGATTACTGGATGTTGGCTCTAGACAGCGTCTTTATCGGCACCGATCAGAAACTGAGCTCAACGGGAGTGTTTTGAGAAATCGTTCCAGCGCTAGTGCTAAATTCTGGTAACACGGCATCTAATTAAACTTAATATGCGCAGTAGAAGGAACTTGACGTATCAGTAATAAGGTAGGTACTTTTGTCAGAATTCATGACTTTCCAGTTTAGTAGAAAAGACCACGTGAACATAATAGAAACGAGGAATTTCTGTTTAGTTATTATGGACATTGTGTAGTTCTAATAACTAGACAAAATTATACAAAACAAGTGGTTTACCTAAAGCATTATCGATTCTGGATAATTACCTGATTCATAATTCTCGAAGGATGACGTCATTGTAACTTTAACCTCAAACACTTGAATATTCAAATTCTTAAGTGTTTCCCTACAAGTGCATCTAATTTAGAATAGTAACATATATGTAGCACACAGCACGGGTTAGCCGTCGACCGCCGTAATTCCTTCAAGGGCAGATCTTTGTTCGTGTTGCGCTGCATTATCAAGCCTTGTAGACACAGTTGGCTCTGATCGTCTTGTGTCATCGGTATTAATGTGCTTCCAATAATACTTGCCATGGTCAACAAAGCTGCTTGTTGCGATAAATGAGACAGAGTATTCATGAGACCACACCGGGCGGGCCACCGGGCTACCAATGTTATGTGGAAAGTTCTGTCTTGCTCTATCAAAGCATTTTTGTTTTCAATGCTGATAATATAATGCAGGTACAAACATTAAATTGATAATAATTATGCGCAGATGCATAATTTCAATAGTGCTTATCATGATTGCGTAATTGTTTTAATTAGGTATTGGGGGTTAAAAATAAATGATGAGGTAAATAGAATAACTCGAGGGAAATAGACGTATTTAATTAGTCACACGTTAGATAGGTACTTCTTGTATATTATTCATGTTTTATCATACCACCTTGTACTGTAGCTTCTCTATTAACTAGTTACGCACATCAAGCTACTACAATCTGTCAAATTTCTTTAATAGATTTTCAACTTTATCGTTGAAGTATTAAGGTTCAAGGTTGATTGGGAAAATTTGACAGTTTCGGGTAGGTTGACCTGCTGGCGTCTGTACCTACTCTAGTGTTTTCTTTTGCCTGCCTGTCACATGTTACTTGGGGCTGGCGCATAGTGTCATCCTCTACTGACCTCTACCTTTCTCCTCTGTCAACCGTGTCGTTATGATGCACACCCTTTTTGCCTGACTCTTTAATTACTACATCATCCCTCACACTATCTTTGCCGGTTGTCTGTTATTCTCTTAGGTATATTTATGTATATGCGTTTCTTTGGCATACCTCCTCAACCAAGGCAACAATACGACAATCCCTTACCAAGTCAAACGGTTCCCCAAATTTTCTGTAGCTGGAGCCACTTCTAAACTTCCTACTGTAGGTATACGTCCATTTTTAACTTTATCAATTCTTGTCTCTTCATAATCTTAATCATTTGTTATTGCAGTAGATTTTGAGTAAAAACCAGGTTTTAGATGTTAGGTAAAAGTTGATAATTCAGTTTCCCAATACGTAGTCAGAAATCGTCAAATACGAATTTATCACTTCACACATACACCTCTGTGCACACACACGCTACACATTAATTTAGAACTACACAAATTAACATTTCTTATAAATAAATCGTTTCAATCTACTCTCATATACATAAATTAATTAGAAGTTAGTAACTTGTTAAATAAAAATGGTTTTTCAAACCATTTTTAGTATGTACCTACCTACCTGGTTTCCTTTTGAAAACACCTTCAATGACAAATTACTAACTTCTAATTAATTTATGTATATGAGAGTAGATTTAAACGATTTATTTACACATACCTACATAAGTGATCTTTGCAATAGTTGAGACACATTTTGAAAAAATAAAAAACATAATTATCTATTGAATTCGCTAAATTTATGTATTAGAGAGTAAAATGATTTATTCACACGTAGGTGATCCTTGCAATAGTTGAGACACAAAAAACAATTTAAAATACATATTGAACTCCTACTTAATGTTGTAACAATGATACTTTTAACAAACATTAGCTCATCACATCTTCTGTTCTGTTATATGTGAGAGAGCGGACAGTATCGCCATGCTTAATTGTAGGATCAAAAGGGGTCAAGTGTGTATATTGACAAGCGCCTTAGGGCCAACGTCATGCCCAAGAAGGCCCGACCCGTCACGGCAGCGTTTCGTTACAAAGAATTCGCTAATAGCGTTTTAATTAATTTATGTATAATAAATTATTGTCTACACAAAATGTGACACTATCCTTATTACTGTGAAAAGTCTACGTGACTTATTCGACTTTATTGGATAGTTTTGTTGATATGTTTCATATTTGTTAGTTATTGGAAGGTAACTACATTTCTGTCTGAATTATTTGTTTGTCTCATACCTACTGTATTGTAAATCTCCTTAAAGGTACCTAGATTGGCCAGACTGCTAGCGAAATTGATAATGCGAAATAACCTGTTAAAGAAGATACTTTACTAAATGTCTATAGCACAGATAAATATACTTACCTATCTATAGTTTTAGTTTCTGCTATAGTATGTTCTCACAAAGGGAGAGCCGATCTTAACTGTGACATTTCCACATGAAGTACCTAACTGATAACTATTTTTGTCCATGCTGTTTTATGAATAAGTACCTACCTATATAAGTTAAGCTGTGCCTAGCACTAATTTGTTAGTCTTTTTATCATCGCTGAACGTACATAAGTACATATATTTTAAAATACTGTGATGTGATCAATAGAAAAATAGTTAAAACTGTAGTATTTGTAAGTACTATGTAAGTATTTGTTGGTAGTTAGTAGGTCTACCAACAAATACTTACATTTCATTATTAAACTAGTTACTAGACTTATGATTAATAATATGGGCATAATATAGTACACTAGCTTCTGCCGTCGCTGATGTCGCAAATTATCCCACGGGATCGTGCTAACAGGACAAAATGTAGGTATGTGCTTCCCCAGGATGCCATCTATCTCTATGCCGAATCAACAACAGTATTTTGAATTTTGAAAAATCGTTTGGGATTATTCATAACTTGATTCAAAGATTATTTATAATATACCAATTTTCGAGTTAATCAAGCCACGTATTACAATTCTCCCTTGTAAAATTAACTAAGTACCCCTTTTCAACCCGTTAGGTGTAGATTTTCGAAAAACCCTGATACATGTTACTCTTTATTTTTGGTCTTAAGTATAAACACTGAGTTTCGAGTTAATCGGACCGCGCATTCAAATTATTCCACACAAACTTCAACACCCTTATATCCCCCTTTGAGGGGTAGTTTTGAAAAACTTATAATGATAAACTTTATTACTTACTTAGGCGAGTATTCTTGAAAATTTTCATGTTTATTAACCTAATGAAGAATTTATTTTTTTCATACAAACGAATTCCCCCCTTTTCACCCTCTTAGGGGTGGAATTTCGAAAAATCCTTTCTTAGTGGATGCCTACTCTTTACAAAGAACACACCCTCCAACTTTCATGTCTCTAGGACCAGCGGTTTAGGCTGTGCGTTGATCTATCAGTCAGTCAGGACTTTGAATTTTATATATATAGATAACCTTTTTATGCTACTGCGTATTCAATCATTTAACTCATTCAGTGTGTACGATAGTATGATTTTTTCCTTATGAAGTCTAAACTGTGTGATTCCCAAGAAGTTAAAATATGCATTATGACAAATATGGAAGTAACGTGTATACATGGGTATAAAGATAAGTTCGTGAGTGATAGCGTCAAGATCTTATTTGGCTAAACCACCATCATGTTAGCAAAGCACTTCTTTCCCTTTCCTTACTTCATTATTTTTAAATTACGTCCAGATGAAGACAACTGAAGGACTAATTATATTTTACTCAGAAAATTCAAAACGGGATACGTTAGCGCTTTAGTTCTTATTTACCTACATGCAAGGGCCTCGACGTGTGGCACTCTACGTGTCTCAAGTCACAACACATTCGGCAGAGTTGTTGATGGCACGTTCGGGAATTAGGGTGGGAGATGATTTAATATTTATGATAGGAGTCAATGTCTTCAATTCCCATTGTAGCATGTTTGTTGTGCTCCTGCTATTACTCATACGATGTCGCAGCGCGGTACGACTCAGTTACTGGCCGTTTGCTACCGTATGCGCCTTTATTGAATACTGATAAGTTTACTCATACCACACCGTGAGTTATTGTTTTCATATGGCAATACTTTAGCCAAGGCCGAGTTCGTTATACGTGTATATTGGACAGATTTGGTTATGCGCGTAACGTTTCCCGGGCGATAGCAATGTTTATGAGGTAGGTAATTCAGATTAGGATTTAATTTCATGATTTTGCTACACCCGAGTAAGTATATCGACACCGCCCATATACCTAAGTACTGAATTATGTAAACATGTATTGCTTCTAATATTATGTATCTGTCAATACTATAATATTAATACGCCGTATCTCTACGTTGACGACGTGGTGGGGCTTGCGCGCTCTAAACTCTAGGTCTGTGACGGAAGAGTTTACTTTGCCGGATCAGGTCTAGGTCGAGGAGCCAGACCAAGAGAGATACAGGAACCCGCAGGGCAGCATGTGGCGAGCTGTTGGGCAGTAGCGACCCCACGGACCCTATCTCCCGGGAGAAGTCTTGTTCCTCACCTCTGGGTTGCCTTTTTTGGCCGGCTGGAGTGAACACTGACGAGGAACAGAGCTCCCACCTCATTCTTGCCTTTATTGGCTGGCTTGAGTGGAGATTCGCAAGAGCAAATGTGCTAAGAGGAAGGAAGTATTTCAGTAAGATGCTGGTGGGGATCTTGAACGTACTTCCGGGATTGTCCTGATAGCCGTGGAATACCTCTCCACTCCTCACAAGCACCTCATGACATGTTGCCTCCTTGTCGCTACGACACTATGTGCTAGCGACTGTTTTCGGGGGCCCATTATTGAGTGTGCAAGTCACCCCCTGCCATTTCGTCTGTGAATATTATAATTATCATTAGTCAGGCAGGGGACATAGACCTTCCATAGTTCAAGGTAACCGATCGACTATAGCCACCCAAACCCATAGCCCTGTATATTTTGTTTCCATGTTCCGCAATAGTCCTGCACCAATCGGGGTTGTTCTTGGGTGCACTTGAATGGTGCATACAGGGATAATCGACGGTTGGTGCGTCCTCATCATTTAGAATTGTGAAAAGGGCCTCTGCGAGTCAGTTGGCTTTGGCCCCTAGTACGCCTTTCAAAGGTCAGGGACCCCAGCGTCGCGAGATATGTCAAAGACAAAAAAAAATATATATTCTCAAAAAAATAAGCTTTGACAATCAAGTTTACAGAGAGGTACCTATGCAAAGATAAGTAAATTTTAGACAGAGATTGTAAACAAAACTGATTTAGTAGGGTCAAAAGTCCAAAGAAATAAGTACCCTACCCCCCAAACTAGGAAAATCCTGTATCCTGTGTTTTTATAACCTATAGGATCTTGGGGTAGCTTGACAAATCAGTCTGTTAGAAAATTGCTGTGATCACTACCGTCAGCACGTTATTTAACACTTATATCTATGAAAGCACAGGTGAGTGATGTGTGTTTGTGATGTTATACTCAGCAATTTCTTACTCTCACAAGCAATTGCTATTTTCTTTTCGAAAAAAAGATGATTTTCGTTAGAGACTCATAATAATTACCTGTTATTAAACATCCGCTACTGGACACGAGCCACCTTTTCAACAGCTGATTCAATGTACTATCATGGGGATGGTATCTACTGTTGTTATTTCTATGGTCTCAATTGGCCAAGGAATCGGCTATAGCGTAATGTTGTTATCAATCAACAGATGCTGCTAGCTGCCTTCCATCTTCTTGGGATGATCTATCGGTCCCTTTTAACGACACCCACATAACCTATTCTTTTAGGTTTTAGTTTACGGTACTAGTACACTACCATCTTGTATAGGTACCTACCTAACGAAAATATATCTTTCTATTTTCCAAGAACGTAATAGTTCAACAGTTGCGTAATGTCCAGGAGTGGACTACTTTATAGCCGTCAACTGTTTAAAGTGGTAACTGGTAAGGGGTTAGATCTTAAAGCAGTCGGATGCAATATCAAACAATAAACAAATCGGTAAACAAGTTTAGTCACCACGGTTGGTTCTCCGCCGTCCCCAAAGGTCTATGTTCTGCTGAGAAGTGTGATAGACTGACTAAAATAATTATAGTAGTCTTCAAAGTAGTAGGCATATAATTTTTCAAAACTCTCGTCTCTATCTGAACCGTCTAAAATGAGGAAAAGCGCTCTCGATACGGATAAACCAGACGTATGCCAAACTGTATGTTGAAATTTCAGTGCTTGGATAGTATTATAGGTGCGTGTTGCGCAGAGCTAAGTGAGCGTCGACGCCGGCGCGCGGCGCGGCGGCGGCGGCGGCGCCTCGTACCCGTCGTGTTTACGTCTAATTTAGGCGCGAGCGCCGCGACGTCGCCCCCGCGCCTCCCGCGCGCTGTCCATTGAACACGCCGGTACGCGCGCGGTTATTTCGGCATGCCGAACGCGGCACTGCGACGCCACGGAATATCCTCACACTGCTACTTTCTTGTGGTGTCGAAGTAGGTTACGGAATAATATTGATTTACCTGCATTTAAAGGTTTGATAACCTTTGTCTCACCGAGATTCAGCGTTTTAGAATCAATAATGATGCTTTTTTCCACTACGGCTACTAATCGTAGAGAAAAAGTTTCTCGGAGCACGACTAGAAAAACATCAAATTACTGGGCCCAATGAAACTTCTAAAATAGAACACCACATGGACGAGTTGGGCATAGTCCATGGACAGAGATGACATAAAATCAGCTCCAAGGTTAGGGCAAGTATAGAGCCTTCCCAATATTAGCTGAAAATTATTTGGTTTAGAAACACGTAAATTATAATGTTTTTATTTTAATATGTAAACAATTGATCACTGGTTTCAGTGAAGGAAAACATTTTGGGGAAACCCACACACTCATAATAAACTCAGAAACGTGTTGTTGGTATTGTCCTAAAAACAGTTACAGGTAGAGTCATCTGGCACGAGGTGCAAAAGTGTGAATAAGTCAGGGTTGATACCAAAACATTAAACTATAACTTGATTCATACAGTTACTAGGTACTTACCGATTTTACTTATGAGAAAACAAAGACTGTCAGAGACATAGAAATGGAATTGAACGTGATTTCAGGATTCAGATTGTCAGGCTAGTCAGATGTATATACCGAAGCATTTAATTTTAAAGTTTTACGGTTCGACGGATACAATGATTTATTTATAAATAGTAGCCTAGGGCTCCATTTTTGTATTTCTGCCTGCAAAGAAAAAGATGAACAAAAGCCTATCTTAAATCAATATAAACAAATCAAATAATGTCGTCGTTAAATCAAATGAATGAACATTAATATGAACACCAAATGTGTACAAAGAAAGGCAGACTTCGAAAATCTTATTTCAAATTTAATTTAATCTGTTTAAAGTGGCTGGATCGCCGTTTTTCACCTCGAAGAGTTAACGAGCCCATGTCCTGTGATGTTACCGCGGCTAGCCTTGGAGGCTGCGGTGCGATCCGACTTCTCGGAATCGCTTCGAGCCCTCCCCGACACCCCTCACCCCTCGTAATCGCCTTTCCTGTCAGGACACGCTTAGTTGTTTATGGTACCTGAGAGGGCAGCCCGTCACAATATCGATACCTGTCGAAAGGTGTAAGTTATATATTTATTTTTCGGATTGGTTACATACTCTCTCTACTTCTGCTTAAATTGACTTTTTCATTTCATTCATTGATGGTGGATTTCGCACGCAGCATAAATATTGTACCTACCGTACTTTGAGGAAAATTGCAATACCTATATTGAAATAAAACTATGTTGGAAGTCTGACATTTTAGACTCCTTGAACAAGATATTTACAATTATTCTAAAATATTGAATTATACTTTTGCTTCGAAAGTTAATAAATATTATGAAATGTTTTCAAAAAGTTATCGATAGTATTTTCATCGTCACTAGCCACTGTCAGTTCAACTTGAGCTCTTTTTATTTTCTTTTTGTACACCTGAGTTGTTAGTAACAAAGGCATTGATTTTTTCTCTCGACTCCGCCCTGGCCTTTGAGTGTATCGCCGCGTTTCTTGGTACCGGCGCCGATCATTCAGTAATCTTCGATAGCCGGTCGATAGCGCTCTCTGCGGTGGACCATGCTGCTCCACATTCAAACAGGCCATATATTATCAAAAAAAGTAACCGTATTATAGAGGCCGCCCGTAGAGCGGATTTTAACGTAGGTAAATTGAAATTAGCCGAAGTAAAACTAGGTTTCATTTGGCACAGCAAATATGTATTGAACTCTTCAGTCTATACTCGTAATAGGTAGGTACTACGATGGTAAGAATACTCCTATCTACGACCATGTTGCTATAGTAAACAATGATAATGATTATAATCATATCACTAATAATCATGTAAGTCACATGTGTGGTTTTTTAGTGAACCACACATGTGACTGTTCCTAAATTACTCCAGGCTGATAAAATTTTCTTTTTTCCTAATTACGTTATTAACGGAACGAGAGTGAGTTCGTACAAATACATCGTCTTATAGTATCATATTTTATTAATGTTAAGATCGGCTTCCCCCTACATATAACCTATCTAGTCACGAGAAGTTAGTAAGTTGCAATTTAGAACGACACTTGAATAAAATCTCATATATATGAAATGAACAACCTAACATTAAATCTTTTTATTACAAATGAAATAACTAGGTACCCACTTGGCTAGAAAGGTGATAGCAATAATTTGGTGAAGCAGCTTTCACTTGTTTATGTAGGTAGATGATTGACAGATGTTGCTAACCCTACTCGTACTCATGTAGGAACCTACTAAGTTCTACTACTAGTACTAATCCCTTTCCTATGGCTTATTCATAAACGAGAAAGTAGTTTATAGTAGGTATAGTGCCAGCCAGTTGATGTCCCAATTCCAGAATGATTTGCAAAGTAGACCACAGGTAGAAAACAAATGTCCTACCTACCTAAAACTCATGCTGCGGCGCCTCAGGGGTTCATTCATTCGTACTGTTAACTAATAATGCAATTTCATAAAACGACCTTGATTTGTCAAACAATCGAATCTGGGACGAATGTTATGTAAATCAGTACTTAGTGTAGTATAGTGACATTTTACATCTCGGGGGCGAGGTGTCTGCGTTCCCTTCTCTCCTTTGGCATTTCGCAACTCAAGCATGCGCTTTGTTGCGAATGTTCGGCTGTCCTACATTTTAATATTAAATCTGTTTTATCACTTAACTACCTACCTAGTTTTTGAACTCTCAGTAAGTTTTATTGTGAGTTAGGTATCAATAAAATGTTTATCCTCCTCTGAATTCGATTGCTATTCTGAATCAAACGCAGGTAGGTGTATTAAAACTTGTAAAGCAATATTAAAACTGGTCATGTAAATCTAATCGGACAACTTTACGGAAATTATTATAATGTTTGGTCCGCTAGACGTTAGGTATATGGTTTGACATTTACAAAATTCTGTATTGAGAGAACGTTGTGGCAACATTACTTAAATTATACAAAAAGAGTTACAATGAGATGTAAAAACAATCTAAACGAATGAAACTCATCTACCTGCTGGTTGGCTTTATCCTGTGGCATCAATGACGTAGCTATAGCGCAGGAGGGTTCAAGGACCGCTAAGTCATTTAGTAGCCAGGTACAAGCTACTTGCCCCAAGGCGGGCGGCCGCCGCCGACACACACGCTTAGCTCTGGTTGCGTGTGGGAAACGGTCCTTCGTCCTGTCGCCAACGGTCTGAAGCGACATAGTGTGACCAGGATAAATTAGCAAATTGGTACTTTACGGTTAAGTTTTAAATATTTAAATCTCCTGTCCCGAAAAACCCCAAAGGAAAAAACGAAATCACTTGTTTCCGTTCGCAGTGAAAAGAAACAAAAGGATTTTGCTTAAAAATGATTAGATAAATGTGACTGGTTTTGGGACATAAATGCTACGGAGACGGCAAGAATCATTACTGCTAAGAAGTGCAACACCTTTGGAATGTTGGTCGTCGATAATGATAATAACTTTATGGTAAGGCATGGCAATGTGCTATCGACAGCAAAAAATGCAGTAATACGAATCACATCTCGGGCCGATTGATGAGGTAATGCGACGATGGTATGATGGACGGGAATGATGAGTCGTAAGTGAGACGCTGCACTGGTTGGAGGGAGTGAACGGGATGCAGATACAAACACGGTCGGGTCCAAAGTCCGCGACCGGCGACCGCCGAGCGGTGCAGGACAGTCGCCTCGAAGCTGCAGCGACGCGAACTAGACTGAGCCGTGTCCTAGCAAATATAGTTATCTTGAAAACAACTAGCTCCATACCTATGTAGTTCTTATGATCTAACAAAAGAAAGGGCTATTAAGAAACA
Organism: Apamea sordens; assembly: GCA_945859715.1. Taxonomy (NCBI): domain Eukaryota; kingdom Metazoa; phylum Arthropoda; class Insecta; order Lepidoptera; family Noctuidae; genus Apamea; species Apamea sordens. The sequence continues at coordinate 15,477,432 of OX243986.1, forward strand.
TTTGTTATAATTATAACAAAGGATAAGGTGATGATTCTACCACCCATCAACAAAGTCACCCAATGAAGCTAAATCAAACGTTTATAATTTGCTAACACCACGGTTTTATGCGTTTACCTAAAGCCCACCGCTAGCGCGATACATTAGCTAATATAAAAAGGGTGTCCTGTCCACCGTGTTAACTGTTTAGTTCCTGCCTACATCCAGTTCCGGTGCAGCAGCAGCGAGCGAATGTCGACCGCGACCATTAGAGCTTCCTGTGCGTCCACCAGTGAATGGGCGCACTATCCGCGACCTGGCTCGTTCGCCATATGAATGGGTAGTGCGTACTGCACAATGAATTATTCGTGCCAGACTGGCTTCCGTTGGCGCCGGACACATGCTCCGTGTTCTGCCTTTTTCGCTGATTAACGTCTAATTATAGGGTACAGCTCTCCACCACATGACTCCTAGTGACTCAGTCCGACTTAATAACTGCACAATGCCGTTCGGGACTTATTAGTAGCTGCGTGCTGAGTTTAGGAGCGTTGTGGATTTAGCTCAGTGGGTGTAAGTTCATGGCTGCTCAGTGGATTATACGCATTATACTACAAATGACTGATATGCGACGAGTGTGGGAGTACTGTCACTGATTGTGTCATGTTGATTACGAAACAATATATCTAATTTATGTTTCACTTTCAATGTGTTTATCAATGACGCCTTGCCTTGGGTATCTACTACTTCAATGTCGCCAACACATCCACTTCAATGTCGCCAACACATGCACTTCAATGGGTTGATTCATGTTATATCTACCAAATTCCACATTTCTAAGATGGTTTTGTGATAAAACTAGTAGAATATCCAGCCATCACCGATTCAATGGAGCGGCAACAGGAACAGCATATTTTCTTTTCCTGAAACTTTCGAATGGAGCCCAAACTAACAGCGACTCAATCGGTGTTTTTTTTAACTAATTTCACCCTACAACTTTATCCAACAGTTTTATTTAAGTTTTCATATCAATCTCCTTAATTTGTCATACTAATTAAAACCCCACCACCCAGTAACTCTACAGATAATGATCCTTCTTTTTGAGCTATTCTGGCCCGGTATTAGACGTGACTGACGTAGTTTGCTACACAGATTCCCTTTACACGTTTCTAAAAGTGACTTTTATGAGCAATTTTGCGAAATATTTTATGACTTTTAAAAATAACTTCATTAGGTATAGCTTCTATTTTCTTTTCGTAGTCTGATAACGTTTCAACGTTGTCCGCCTAGGGCTAAGACTTTATGAAATCTAAATAGAATACCAATTACACCTACCATACCTACCTTCTGCAAGGAATTGATGAACTTAAGGCATGTGAGTTGATGTGAGCCTAATCATAATTATTTATTTTCAATAGGTATTGGTACAGTGTTGGTCTTAAAGACTTACCATACCATCCTCATTGAACAGGCAGCCGTTTGGATGAAGTTTCAAAACTTAAATATTTTTATATGTATATTTATGTTCTATGTAGGTAAGTAAAAACCATATTGATAAAACAAATAAGTAGGTACTTAATATTGGGTGTATAACTATCGACTTCTTTTTTAATTTCTGGGAATCGTTTGGAAATTTGAAGGAGTCAGAGATAAAGCGTTGTGCCGTCGACCCGGATGCTGTCTCAATAGCGGCCCCTACCTAACTGACTCAACTCGAGTCGGAGCCAGGTCACGACGCTGCTATCCTTGTTCCACGCACGAATATAACGCAGTTCCTCCTATTTTACATGTTTCGGTACAAAATAAAATAAGTAGGTACATAAAAAACAACTGTTTGATTCATCCATCAGTGACTAACTTTACTTCAATTTGACCTGCTGACTGAGATAACTTTGAGTGTTTGCCGAAAACACATCTTTGCAATTTATTGAGCGTGGGCACGCTTAAAAGAATGACAAATCATTTTTGTGTTCACAATATTCTCAGATAAGGCGAACGTTGTATTATCTCTTTACTTTCTAAAGCTAGATGAAAAAACACGTTGTTAACCTCTGGCAGCGAGAGGCAGGCCACCGCGCGGCAAGGCCGACTGGTCCGGTTGCCGCCGCGCCCAGCTTGCGCCCGCGCCGCAGCCGTGCGTGAGTGCGTACGCACCGACACATGTCTATTAGTACATAAACGCCTTAGCACATTTATTATGCGAATAACATAATAAATCATGCACCAATAGCCGATTTTGACGAGACTGATTAAGCTTTTGGGTCCAAAGACAAAGTAACCCAAAAACTCTACTTAAATTGCTCTACCAAAGAATTATCTTTATAATTAGTGCTACAATAACACGGTCTGTCTTAAATGAATAAAATAATGACGAATCTTTGCACTTCTGCATTGAATGTCTTATGTAGTTGCTGATCTTGATAACAAGGGAAGCGTCGGCGACGGATCCGTTTATCTACCTTCAAGTACTTTAGCAATAAGAGGAACTTTTTACAGTTTTACTGTTACTTCTTCTTCGTGTCGATGGCATGACAGTGATTTTGTTGGTCCGAATCACGTTCGTTTTTTCTATAAAGAAACTATTTTTTTTTTCTTCTAAAATCCTGATATTCTACATTCTGCAGGACATGTTCTACCGGTTCTACGTTCTGCATTTTAGAGAAGTGGTTTCAGACGCCAAAATCCTTTATGCATACTGTACATACATACAGGTTACAGCAAGCGCTGCCACTGTGGTGGTGTCATTGGCGCCGTTGGAATATCTAGCTTTGCCAATCAGAACGTTTGACTAACAAATTCTCAAAACAAACCTTCCCAGAATTGAGATTGGTGTCATCAAAAATAAAAGTTTAAAGAAAGTTGTAACGAGATTGTGATAATTCATTAGATCGCCTAAGGAAAATACGTTAAATACGTTTTGGCTGGAACAGTAGATCCCATAATAAAATCATCGGCCGGAAGTCGATGCGTCACTAGTGCGTTTTCGTCCACTTCTGTTAGTGTGAGTATCATGTGCGCTCTACAGTGTAGGTAGTACGGCGTAGACACTATGATATTATCGCTGCTGATTGTGTAGAGTTTGCGAAGACACAACCGACTTTACAGGAATATAAACAGTCTTGGATTCGACTTAAAAACAAAGTAAATCTAAATTAACTGTTATGTAGTCGTGTTCATTTGTGTGATGTAGTGGTTACACGTTGCTCTAACGCTTGTATAGTGTTACTGATTATTCGTGTGTGCGTTTATTTACGTACGCGAGCGCCGACTCGTCCGAGATTCAAATTTAGAATGCCGTCTCCGCCATGTTGTTCTCAGTGAAAAACCTACGATCCATCGTTTGGTAGCCGTGGATCTGTCGCAAGATAACGTGGCAAATCCTTTTTGGTTTTCCCGATTTATATCTTTACTCCCGAAATATATGTTTATCGATTGATTTATTAAACTCTTGACATGAATTTCCTCTGGTTTCAATACTTATATATGAACAATTTTTAAACGGAGACAATAATGTAAGTAATTGTTTATGTTTGGTAGGTACCTATTGCTGTCTACAGTTCTATCTTGAGGGCGTCTGAAAATTCAGTTAACGTAAATAAATGTTGTTGGTTAGTAAAACGTAAGTGTATTCATGTGAATGAATGAGTCACGCTCAGAATTGGTTTGGTTCAGTTATTCGCCAGATTGTTGCGAAGTAACCGCTTAGATCTGTTGGAGCATACGTTATGTCCCTTTGTTCTGCTTTTTCATCAAACCACTATAAATTGTAATTAACGATCTGTTTTAGGTACTTGAGAGGTCTTATTCTTGTTAAACTTATGATTGTTGTTCTTCTAATGATTAATGATAAGAGAATTGACACAAATGCAGGCACTTATTTACCTACGGATTATACATGAACTCAGCATCTTGCGACTGTATCAATTAGCTTACTTTCATTATGTGTAGGCATTATTGACTGAGTTTGTCTTTTCATCACTTTTAGCACTTAGCAACAATAGCAACGATATCGACCAAACAAATTTAGTGGTAGTGAAACTGGTTTCATGTTTATTGCATAACGCACGTGTCTGGTGACAACAACAATATTCACATTAATGGCGCAGTTTTAATTACACAGATACTGATCACCGACACTAGAACAATGTTTGCCAACAGTCGCTTTGTTGACGAAACGACACACTTCGGTTAACGGTATACATACGTACCTATTGTTTATGCTACCATCTATTGCATTACCACTACAAAGAAACCATTTGCATGTCAATATTGTGTCGATATTCCACGATTTCCACATGAGGTGCTGATTGTTGCACTTCGGCCGTTTTCTCAATTTGTAAGAGAAGGATAGCTCTCATTTATTTATTTATTCAAATCATACCTAGTCAACACTCTGTTGTTGGGGTAAGTAGCTTGTAACTCCATTCACTCGACAAGTCATTTTATGTTCGGTACGGAAAGTAAATACATAATAGATATTTTATTTAATTTGTCGTTGCCTTGTTTCAAAACTAATTTGTCTCAAGAAGATGTGGTTTCCGGGTTGCGCAGAACGTAAATACTCTATCCCCTCTTCACGTAATATACGAGGGTGAATCAAAAAATTCTTGGAATCAATATTAAAAATGCAAAGATTTAAACAAAAATATTTTATTTTTCTACATAATCTCCCTCCAATGCAATTCATTTAGAATAACGCGTTTCTAACTTCCTTATTCCTTGTGAAAAATATTGTTTTTCTTGACTCTCGAAAAACTCTACGGCAGCCATAACCGCGTCATTATCGTAAAATTTTGTTCCGAATGTCCTCTTTTAATTTTGGGAATAAGTGAACATCACTTGGAGCCAAGTCCGGAGAATATGGTGGGTGGTCAAGAAGATTGAAGCCAGCACAGCGGATTGCGTTGAGCGCAACTTCCGATCGATGAGCAGGCAGGAGCGTTACCTTGAAGAAACAACACGCCCAACGATAGTTTTCCACGACGTTTTTCTTTAATCGCTTCACGCATTTTTGGGATTAAATTTGCATAATAGAGTCCAGTAATCGTCTGGCCTTTTGGCATGTAATCAATAAAAAGGATTCCTTCACTACCCCAGAACACTGAACTTTGTCAGGGGTAGGAGCAACTCGAAATTTCTTAATGGATGGAGAGAGACATGCTTTGTCTGTTAGTTTCAGGACCGAAATGGTGGACCCACGTTTCATCCATAGTGACAACGCGACGGCTAAAATTATCCGAATCGCGCTGGAACATTTCGAGATTACGCTTAGAAATTACCAAACGTCGCTTTTTGTTTTCGTCGGTTAACATTCGTGGCAACCATCTTGCCGACGCTTTTTTGAACCCCAAAGAATCAATTAAAATGGATTGAACGCTCCCAAATGATATCTTTAGGATTTCAGCTATATGTTTTATAGTTTTTCTTCTGTCTTCCAAAACCAGATTCTCAACCTTTTTGACATTTTCTTCCGTAACGGAGGTTGAAGGCCGCCCAGAACGCGGGTCATCTTTACAGCTTGATCTACCTCTTTTAAATTCAGCCACCCAGTACCTACGCAACCGTAGAATAAAGTACAGCATCATCCCCTAATGTCTGCTGAATGTACGAAAAAATTTTCTTCGTAAACATTTTTTTCAAACTCGAGATATTTTATCACCGCGTAACTCACTTTTATCCATAATTTTGGTTTTTTAGCAACTCGTTGCACCAAACAATTTATTACGTGCGAACGAACTGACAAAAACAAGTGACAGTTTGCATAAATATTGTGTGATTGACACTCTTTTAACTTGAATATCGAACTTCTTCCAAAAATGTTTTATAATTATATGCAATTCTAAGAACTTTTTGATTTACCCTCGTACCTATCTTATTGTTATTTGGTTTTGACCTTAACATTTGTAACAGTGAAAGACCCGTTTAAATCTGTTTAACAGGTTTTAAGTGAGGTTGTACTTAAACAGAAGCAAACGTTTGTACAAAAAATTTAGTTTTGAAACTGTTCTTGCCGTAAGTTCAGATTGAAGATATATGTAGTTGTGGTAGGTAACCACTGACCTGCAGTGCGATTCTGTAACCATCTCACCGTGAAAACTTAGGTGAAGTGAGCTGTCATTCCAAATAATGCTAGGGATTGACACTACTGACAACTCACATGAAGTTCACTTCACTTGAGTTTTCACGGTGAGATTTTTACAGAATCGACCGGCTGTTGTCTATAGTGTACAAGTACGCTGGACTAAATTACCTACCGTATATACTAAACGAAATGGCAGTGTTGTTTTTTGTGCCGATTCAAAGCGCCCCGCTCGAGCGTCTCAGGAACTAAAATTGACACATTGCCGAAATATTTAGAACATTTTTATCATGAAAGTATACGCATATTGTTAAATTCGCTATCAAACATATTAGTTCCATGGACGCTCACGTTGCTGTCAGCGCCAAAATTGGCGAAAAACAAAATAATGTCTTCACTTTGTCATCGATAGTATGAAGTTCAGCGTAGTTGTTTAGGTCGGTAGGTCAGTGTAGGTAAGCTACCAAACAACCACTAGATACTTATCTACTTTTAAGACTGGTTCGATAATAAAAGGACGACCACCTATCCACAAGCGAAAACAAATCGTCGCTTTTACAAAAGGTTTATCTATACATATAGAAGACAATGCGTTCTCATCGAGTGTTATATAGTTAACACCGGAATCATTTATGTGCATTATTTACCTGTAGCGTATTCTGTGGCCGTCAGTTTATAATTTGTTTACGTAGGTAGGCATATGTATACTGATGCCTAATTACTTTTTTAATCAGATAAAGATAAACGCTGCCAGGTTAGAGGAAAAAACGCAGTGTGCTAAGAAATTGTATATAACGTCGTTCTACATTACATATTGTAACCGCACATGAACTTGATTATGTAATCAATCCAGGAATAAATAAAGCTGATTCGTTTCGAGGTTACTCGGTTTGTGCCTCGTGTTGTTGTGTATCGTGGCGTCTATTGTGAGGTGTTGTGTGCAAGTGGAGAAGTGGGAAAATTGCGCACCAGACGAGGATGTACGTCCGATATGACGCGTATCCGGTGCAACCAGAGCGGCGTCTTACACTCGCCGCCAGCCGCCTGGCCACAACATGCACGCTACAGATGGTGCTTGTGGAGATTCGAGATTCAGTGTTTGGATCGTAACATCGTCTAGATTTAAGTGGTTTCAATTGTAACTGATGCGGGCTATAATTACGTTTATGACGTCAGCTCGCGATTTAATTTTATTAGATGTTTTGTACAAAATAATGGAAATCAATTTGAATTACATATGTATTACCTACGACCTACGTGAAGGTATGGTAGCATTAGTAGGTAACTTGTGTACAATTTTATTTTATTTCTTTGTCTTGTTACTACGGTACTAAGCACTAGGGTACTCAGCATGTGTATTGTAAAATTAAATACCTACCTAGTTAGTTACTTAACATGATCCAAATACGGCATTACATTTCCCGTCTTAACCTAAGTATTTGACATGCATATAGCAACTGCATTCAACATCATAGTACAAAATATGTTGTGGCCGCGTAATTTCTTAATAGATTATTGATTTTGCATCTAAAGTCCTTTACACCTACTTGATCACAAAGAGTGAAAACATTTTATGTATTATCATAGCGTAGTCCCTGTTATATATCGGCATTTATACGTAGGTATGATAATGTATTGGCATCTGAATGAGATTTTGCGAGCTGCTACTCAACCATCATAGTTATTTTAATGTTTATGTTACGTCGACGGACGCGATGCCAACTTTATTTTCCGTTTAATTGAAACACGAGGCATTTCACCGAATTCGTCATATTGTGCTCGCGAATCTGTTTACGATACATAGATACTTTGTAGGTACATTGTTTGCGATGAGAGGTTCGTATAGAATTGAGTGGCTAAAACAATTTTCCTCTTCTTTATTGTAAGTCCCACATTTGTACCCGTCCGCGCTCCTAATTAGTTATACTGTCAAAGTGGAGCGTACTCCTAAAATAAGATTCAGAACTGGTTAAAATAATGCTCAAGATTTGTGGTCATAATTTAACCTTTGTTGCGATCGCAATCGGTAACGTTGATAACATGTTGTCATTGCAAGTGGTGTATTAGGTACTTGGGTTAGTTAAGGACTGGTTAAAACAGCTTGGTATTAGCTTTTCGATAACAGTCGATTTAGACAATAGGCCGACAGGCATCAGCGACGCAGACACCAACACCGGGTGTGTTGTGCAACAGTGGAAGGCCTTCGCAGGAGAGAAATGGCGGCTGTTTCTTAACGCTCCTTGTCATATGGCGATTGTTCGCTAGCGACTATTATGCATTTAGATTCTAATTTTGCGAGGCTTTGTGCGTATGTCATGTCAGCAGCATAGGAGCTGGTTGCGTTATTAAAACAAATAAGGTGGTAGGATATCTTGCCTTAGAATTGCCTCCCATGAGCGTAAGTTCATACAGGAAAAAAATAACCTGTGCGCAACTGTAATTTCTACGCTGGGGGATCTAGAATCATATTCTGAATTCATGGATACAGTTTGCGCACTGGTTAAAAAAATCCTGTATATTTAATTTGAATTTAGGTACCTAATGGGTAGGATATCTATAACACCGTCGAGGAAAGGAAGCTTCTCATTCGATGCTCTAAGTTCGCAGTAACAACAACACAACCCAAACATTATGAATCAAGTGGTTTCATAAATTAAATAATTATGCATTGTTGTTTTGTTTGCTGTAGTAACACAATTCGATTAGGTACTAGATAAAAAATGGCAGTAGGTATACCACCTGGCTCAGGGATGATGCAGATGATAAAGTTATAACGGTGACATAACGGTTCAGCACAGGTTATACTTTCTCTTCACTGAATCATAATTTTATCTGCGCAGAGGATACCTATAGTCGAAACGTAGGTAAAACACTTTCTCATTTCAGTCTTGCTTTTTTTTATTACGTATGAAATCTGCACTTCGCGTGTATGTAGATTGTAGACGTATAAGTAAAAATACTTTTTTGATACTATTTGGTACATTTTGAATCTTTATATCTTTTCAAACGGTTTCCAATTCACTGTAAAGATGACTAAAGCTAACCAGGTATCCATCCGTGTTGCCAAATCCAGTCATCTGTGTTCTGAGAACGATCGATTACGTGTTTGCCTTTGCAGATTGTGGGCAAAATAATGTGAATGTGTACAAACAAACACGATGAGCGCGGGTGGCGAGTCGTATGTTAGATATAACAGTTTGGTCGGTGTTATGCAACTCGAGTCATCCTCTCCCCCCGCCCCCGTTGTCCCCTTCACCTCCCCCCACCCCGCGCAGGCGCAGGCTCCACTGTAATTACACACTTGCCCGCACACCCCGTCGCCCGCGCCGCTGTTCACCTGAAGTGGCGTGATGTGCCTACATCACACATTTCGTCCATATTGCAAACAAAATCTTTTTCATTAAATCTGAATATTGTGTTCGGACAAACAAATATATATTTTTTCTCTTTTTGCAGTTCTTATGTACGGTCTTCTTGCAGTTTTTCAGTTATGAATATTGTTTAATTTTGATGTTGTTTCAGCCATCCGTTGCAAGTACTAGTACCTACCTACCTATTCTAATAAGATTAGAAGCACCGTCACAAGTCCGGTGGCGCAGATCAGGAAGTTCTCTTCATTAACACAAAATTAAGAAACAATACCTACAAGCTTAATCTGATAGTTCCAAAAGACAATCAAACCTGTTATGATTATGGCAAACAATAAGGAAGAATCAGCTCCTAATTCTTAAACAAGTCAACTTGTAGCAGTCCTGTGACTGGTGCACAAACCGACCACCTTGGCGATTCCATTCCATGTGTGACCCAAAGATTTCAATCTTTGATGTGCTGCAGCTGCATTTATTTAGGTGTTGAATCATTGGTTTTATCTAGTCCACTTTAGGTAGACAAGTGGACACTCTCCTCTACCTCAACTTCCAATTTCTAAATACTTATAAAATGTTAGCATTTCTATTTATATCTCTATCAAAATATCCTTACACGAGGCGATCGCAAACAATGGCTTCATCTATATCTAATTAACTAGGCATAGGAACTCATATATTATTGTCCATTGAAGTAAAATAAACGACGACTTACGTAATCGCTTGTCAGGTACACTGTGACAACAATTATTGCAGCCTTTCTATATAGAACGAACTCCATCACGTTATGTACCTGTCGGTGTGCCATATACCTACCATAACATATCACATATTCACATCTATTGATATAGGGCCACTGTGCAACTAGCCAATGATATATTTTTCTTTTCTGATATATTCCCATATATTTCTGACTCATTCGTTTTTTTATGATTTTTGCATTAAGTACGTAACAATTATAACCAACCAACCAAAAGTTCAATATTTTGACTCTTTTTATTGGAAATTTGGAAACCACTTTATACTCCACAATTTTATGACACACCTGAGATCCAGGAAAAAAAATAATAGCTGATAGTATTTATTGCATCTTAAAGTTATTTAAATATATTGAGACGATCGAGTTTACATGTGCAAGTATTGCGTGTGTATCCCCGTTGGTCACAGTTGTCCAGCTGACGTTTTTCCTAAAGGTTACACATAGTTTGGAAGTAATGAGGAATTAAACGCAGTTGATAAGTAGCGGTGCAGGTGCGCCCGCGCCGTGGCACGTACAGGTGCCTGGCGTGACATCGCTAACAGCTGATAGCGCGCCCAAGTTCATTACCGTTCCGTGCAAATCGATTTGGTCGTGGTAATGCCCCCATCCGCTTTCCAATGCACTAAGTTTTTAGTATGGCAAAATAGGATTTAAAGTTGAAAAACTCAATACATGTGGTATATAATGACAGAAATAATAAGCAAAACGGTGCAATATAGTCAGTTCGCCGTAATATAGCCGTCAAAATATGATCGCAGGCGCTACCACGAATGCGATAGTGCCTAGGTACTTTCTGTGTAAAGAAAGTAAAAGAGTCATTTATCATGGCGGTGGCTATTCACTGGGTCGCACTCGCACACTCCGTGTCCGGTTTTGTCTACAAATTGGTCACATCGACCGCTAAGTGGGAAGATTTGGCTCACACGATGCCGATGTTGCTAACGGGTTTATAATGAATGCTTTACTATTCACAAGTAATGTCTTTGTTCGGAAAATACGTTTCTATTACTATTTATTTTATAATGTCTCATGTAATTTACTTTATTATGGGGGTTCCCAAACATATTTTTTCCGAACAGTTTCTAGATTACGTATTCGATCCAAAAATTTTACGGTGTTTATGTTTATTTCCAGTCACATAACGAAGACGACGACATGGGACGACCCGCGCAAGACCTTGGCGGCGCAGTCGGTGGCCGGCAGCGTGCAGCACCAAAGCACAGACGCGCTGCTCACGCAGGCCGCCCCGCCGCAAAACATACCCAACACACCCGCACCAGGTGCATATCTATTGATCTTAATAAACTGTACTAACAAAATCGTAGACCTATCCATAAAAAAAATAAGATGAAGGCAGTGAACGAAGATGAAGGTAAGGACTGGTTTTTGCAAAAATGCAAACATTAATCAAAGAAAAATAAAACTAACTGTGTAGGTGAACAAGCAAACGTCTTATTCAGGGTGGATATAGGTTATAGAAGAAAAGTTAAGGACAGTTGCAGTGAGGGCAGAGATTGAACTTAACTTTTTGAGTACTTAATTGCTAACTGCATTCACAGGTTTAGGAACAATAATTGAACAGTCAGCTAGAAAAACGTAAATTCTCACGAGTTATTTTTATGACGCCAATCGATGCAGTTTCGTATAAGGATTAAAATACTTCTGGCCGAACAAAGGTTAGAGTACCTATTAGAAAACTCACGAATCGCAAAAAAACTTTTCCCATAAATTTCTTACTGATCATCCTGCATAACCACGATCTTTTACAAAGTATTTTATTACCAATGACAAATATTACCAATGATGATGATATTGGCGTCGTCGACACAGTTTCTGAGAAAGATACAGTAAGTAAATACGTAGGTACTCGTAATTGAACACTGTTGTCTGCGCAAAAGATATAAGAAAATTCATTTATATCGACCGATTGTTTTGGAAACGTCTGTTATAACAATAATTTATTGAACTAAAATATTCGTACAGCAAACTTCCTGCTGTTGTATTAGTTAGGTGCATTCGACTGATGCTGAAAACTGAAGAAACCTTACAAAGGTAGCTCCTTTGGTGTGATCGGTGTATTCGGAAAACTTGCTCTACCTGGTAATGGGAATACACACGAGCAGTAGATTACTTTATTCATTTTACTATTACAGACAAATGGAAATGAGACCAGACGGATAGTTATGAAATCTTGTAATATAAGATTAGTGGCAACACTGCACAGAAAAGCGGAAAGCCAAATTATGCTGACCTAATGTAGTGGCCTTGTGCTTGATCAATTAAAAGTGTCCAATTAAAACTGATGTTTACTTAATAAAAATCCTTGGAAAAGATCACAAGCTTTAGGTAGGTAACTAATGAAGACCATAATAGGGTTATAATAAAATAAAAAATAATTCCATTGATGAGGAAAAGAACAAGCGGTTCAGCTCAATTTCCTGTGAATTAAATATATTCCAGTCAACATTTTAATTAATAAATAATACTTTATCTATTAATTACATTACAAGTAAGCACTAGAATTGCCTCAATGCTGTAATTAAAAACCTCATGTTTGACTTTGTACCCATATCGAGCCATGGCGCTGAATGACGTCCATGGTATTTCCATAACAGAAAATGTATTAACAAAATACTGATATGTTTGAGGATAATAACAATTGTTTGAACCTAATGGCGTAAATCTGAAACTCAGTTCGTTTTTAGTTAACGCATTAATCATTGTCCTTTTTCCTTGATTCGTTTATTAACGCGAAAGGTTGGGAAAATGGATAAATTTGAATGGGTTATTTTTATCCTGATCGATACCTAGAGTAATATTGTAATTCGAGATAAAGTGCAAGTGGTGTGTAATTAAACTAGATTTGTATCATTTCGATCAATCGTTTCGACAGTCCTCATGTAGGTATTCATTCTTGGAACTAGAATTAACGGTGACCTTTTAAAAATGTTTTGTTCTACTGTCGGATTAATTATTACATCTAGTTGTAATATGTACCTATAACTAATAGTTTCTTTTTAGAATATATTATTATAGATTCGGTGAGTGTCATTGGCGCCGATTCCCTTGTTCACAAACTAAACTAAATTCAAGTTCAATGCATCTTTTTCTTTCTATTTCATTAAGAAAAGGACAGAAGATATACCTATATTAGTTTAGTCCTGTCAAATTATGATACTCCATAGACAAGTTAGACGTGATTAAAAACATGGCTACTAAAAATACCTACGGCAATTTACGTCAGGCGCGGACTAATTTGACAGGACTAAACTAATATTTTATCTTCTGTCCTTTTCTTAATGAAATAGAATGAAAAAGATGCACTGAACTTAAATTTAGTTTAGTTTGTGAACAAGGGAATCGGCGCCAATGTCTTTAACTCTGGATTCAGTTTCCACGTGATCTAATTGGCCACAGTGGCATGTTTAAAATTATCATGGAACTAAAATAAAAAACAAGTAAATAACCCGAATTCTAAAACTGATTTTATGACGGGAATTAACGCGTTGTTTCCGTCGGTCGATGCGAGACGAGCGTTGAAAGGTGTTCGGAAAATACATCGGTGTCCCGGCGCCCGCGCAGCCCGCCGGCGGCGGCCATGGCGCCCGCGCCTTTCAGCGCCTTGCGACACATCCGCCTTACTATACACGCAGACTACTACACCACAACTAACCAAACTACGCACCTCTTTGTCTTGTCATAAGAAATAACAGATTTTGCATAAAATTTTTATTAGTATTAACTTCTTTTGTGTCTTACACACGACTTACCCATTTGTACTGAAGTATTTGGACGTGCTTACCTTTATGAGTTCATATTTAAAGTTATAATAGTTTTATTAGTACGTGACCTATTCACATATCAGATCACGTTCAGGAGAGCTGCGCCAGCGCCACCTCGGCGGACCGGGCGCCAGTCATCGCGGAAAGTGACACTGTTACATCTAACTTTATCTTCGCCACACTACACACACCTATGTAGATCAGGTGACAATACAAATAATTGTGTTTCCACAGCGCGTTCCTCCTTAATCTCATGTCGCGATAACGTACCACAACTCGTACGACTGAATATCTTTCGTATAACGCATCTCTTTTCCAAAGAAGTTGTTTTGGAATCATGTATGAAAACCTTGGATTTATTATCTTTGACTACAGTAGTCTAACATGGTTGACCGCATTTTTTGTTCTAGGCTGTGTATAAACAATGAAGTGTTCAAGTAGCAATAATAATTATTCACCCTGTTTCGTAGTTTAATCTTACTGCGGGTAAAAGTACAAGTCGTCGGTAGAGGCGGTGGAGGCGGTCATAACGTAATGCTAACGTAATATCGCGGTTAGTCGCCGAGCCGCGCCGCGCTGTGTCGACTGTTGAGTAATGATGATTGTAAATAATGTGTAATTACACTGCACGGACCGCACAAAGGCAACATAGTTAATAAAGAAATTATCTAGATTGCAACTATGATAAAGTGCATTGTTTTTATGGGCGGTCATCAGAACTTATTTGGCTTGCATATGTAGATTATTATGTAAATGCTTAAGACATAATACATAGAGATTCTTTATAAAATAGGCGTAAAATGCAATAAACTACTAATTCCCTTAAAACCCATATCACCACAGTTTAGCTGCTAATCTTAGGTACCTTCTGCGACCTAAGATACGGGCTGCTGATGATGAGCCAGAAAGTACTGTTTCTAAAGAATTTAATTGTATTTTCCAATAGCTATAAGAAAAGAAAAAGTGAAACTCGTTATACTTAGATGTAATCATACAATTAGAATAGAGCAACTTTAATAGCGATGATATTGGCGATCAATTAGCCGCCCGTGTATCTGTGAATTGTTTATGAATGATCGCTTGTTTGTTGCGCTGCGCGTACACAAAGCGTGAGTGCACGCGCCTCCGCGGCACCGCTCCGCGCGTGCGCCGTGATTCATTTTTGGAAGCGAGTGCCAAGAGCTGGGCAGCTCGCACTCGTCTGGCGCCGTCGTTTCTTGGAACGAGCTCTCGCCGACCTTCCCGTTGTCCACCTGATTCTCAATCACGTGTGCGTATACGTCTTAGTTCATAATGTGCTGGCTTGCAACTAGTCGCTGTTGAGAGAATCATTAGTTGTTTTCCTATAAATGACAAGTGTAACGTTTCAAAGGTACTGATTACGTACGTTTGATTGATTTCAGCAGCGAAGAGTACAAGTAGTAACACACCGACGGATCCACTAGGGCCCCTGCCGGAGGGTTGGGAGCAGGCCGCGACGGCGGAAGGAGAAATCTACTTTATAAATCATGCAGCTCGCACCACATCCTGGTTCGATCCAAGGATACGTAAGTATACAACATGTACAGTGAATGTCAGCAACGCATAATTATCTCGTGCGATTGTATAATTATACTTGCTTGAGTAATAAGACTTATATCACGAAGGCAGGTGCTGATCCCGCAGTGTTATAGGAAGTGTTGTGCGTGTGTGTGCTGATGATGTTTGTTTGTGTTTCCAGCGCAGCACTTGCAGCGCACGCCGGCGGCGGGCGGCACGGGGCCGGACGGCGGCTGGGCCAACGCCTCACTGCAGGCTTGCCAGCAAAAGCTGCGGCTACAGTCGCTGCAGCTGGAGAGAGAGCGCCTTAAGCAACGCCAGCAGGAGATCAGACTCCAGGTACAAACACAAATAATGTAACAGTCACGTTAGCTGTTTTTAAGTCACAGTTATGTTCCTTTTTCGGAAGCCTCGTTCAGATTTAGAAAAGCAACAAAACAACAAAGCAACTCAATTTTGTCTGCAACTCAATGTGGTGAGGTGTGGTTCTCAATCAGTCTAAAATGATATGTAATGATGACTATATCATGAGGTTAGCATAGTCTTTCAACATATTAATGGATTGAGAACCTGTTTATCATGTTCGTTTTTTGTGGGGTGGGTTATTATAATGCACTCATTTACATACGACCGCTGATTCCGTTTCCTCGATATGATGACTTCCGTATTTATGCGGAACAACTAGTAGATACGTCTGACCTTTGCAACACTTCGAAAAATCTGGTTCTCTTGGTAATCTGCAGAAGTATTGCAGATATACGATGAAAGAAATTGCCCAAAGATCAATACATATATGTATCTTTAGGTATGCCGAAATGTCACTCAGTCTTCCATTTAATACAGCTTCGGTTACTCTTTAGATGAGTAGTACAATAATATAAGTATGGCTGTGACAACATAACATTGTCGAAACGCAAGAACGAATGAGAACCACGAAGGGTAGCTTTCTAAATGATAACCAGCCGTGCGTTATCAATGTTATCGGCATATAAATAGTATCCTGTATCGTATGAATCATTAATAGCACGGTAATATTATCTATATTACCGTGTTAATAGTGAGGTTATTAAGTGCTCTAGTTTATTTTGTCCGTTTGTGTATCAGATTACAATTCACCTTGCTCGTCAAGATTACTGATCGATTGCACGCCAGCGATAAATTTACTTGCCTGTGTACCTACGTTTAAAATGAATCAGTATTAAGCATTTTTCATTTTTTGACATCTCAGTTCATGTAAGAGTTATTGTAGTCAACTGAATAAAAAGTGAAGATGACTACAAATGTGCCTTAAAACAACAAGTCCATGAATCGGATTTCGGTTCGAGAACGAAATTCAAAACAGCACCTTTACCTATATACATCAAAATACTAAATAGTTAATAATGTATCTCTTCCCGTTTTCCAGCAAGAACTAATAATGGCGCGGCAGTCGTCGTCAATAGTCTCGTCTCTGGCGAGCAGTACAGGCGTCGCCAGCACAGACCTGCCTCTGGACCCGTTCCTGTCGGGACTATCGGACCACCAGCGGCAGGAGTCCGCTGACAGCGGGCTGGGGATGGGAGTCCCGCACTCCTACTCCATGCCACACACGCCTGAGGGCTTCCTCGCCGGCATGGACGACCGCATGGACTGCACCAGCGAGGCCGGCGCCAACCTTGACTCCACCGACATCACGCTAGCCGACAACCTCGACTCTACTGACGACTTGGTACCTTCTTTACAGGTATTTTTACCTGTTTTTATCGCTTAATCTAACATTCTAACACATACATACAACGGCAACATGACTGACGGCAGCGTAGCCGGCGTAGTTAGGGTCCCTGATCGACTACGGCGTAGTCGACGCCCTGATAGACTACGACGTAATAAGCGTAGTCGTAAGCGTAGCCGCTTTAATAACGTGTGATTTTTTGTTTTATATGAACTCAAAAGTAAATAATTCAATGTTTTAATTTAATTATGTATTTTACTAGAAATTAAATAAGACCTAAGTTTGGCTTAGATAATTACATATTTGCAGATAAATAACTAAGAGCATGAACTGCGATTCAAAAAATCCTCTATAATGACCTCTTAGCAACTATGTTTCCGTTTGTTTGTTTTGATTCCACTAATATGTAATATAAAAATAACAACGATGACTCGCATGACTCACTGTCATGTCGTTAAAACGTTAAAAACAACGTCGTTTGAAGATCTCGAGATGATCGGTGCGAGAGAATGTATAGAATGTTTAGTGCTTCATTTACGGTTGTTATAACGTGTGAAATATGGACGTTTCAGTTGAACGAGTTCACAAACGACATACTCCTTGACGACGTGCAATCGCTCATAAACTCGACGCCGAGCAAGCCCGACAACGTGCTGACGTGGCTGTAGGCGGCGCGGGCGTAGCTCAGGCGCGGCTCGTGCACACCATGCTTACAAACTTTCAAATTAGGTATTATATGTTTAATGTAGCGTACTTACCGCTTGAATGACGTCGACCGCTATAACAGTGTCGGTGACAAAACGGTAACGATGGTGTAAATTTCACTTTGAAAATGACAATTATAGCATAACATGTGTAATGACTGATGTGGGATTTTGTGTGCTTATGATTTAGGATAGTTAGATACTTTCAGAACCAGTACGTTGGCTTCCATGAGAGCAGGTAGACAGATGCGGAAGCATGCATTTGTTGGAATCGTTTTCAGTTCAAATGTAATTTGGAAAGTTGTCCGCATCGGTTTACCTATTCCCTACTATATCTGCTCGCTTTTATGCAGAATTGGTTTTTTCTCTGTCTCTGCATTTATTCGAATGAGATAGGAATACAAAATTGTGTGAGTTAAATAAGTGTTTCTACTTCGTTGTGGTGATGCATGTGTGCAATCTTGTATGTCTGCCTTTACAACACATACTCATCGCAACAGTTGACTTGGACTTCTAAGTATTGTAAATTAGTGCCTTTCATCCATAGTTAGCGCAGAAACGCTAAAGTAACGTAAGGAAATAGTAATAATCTTTATCTCTTGAAGTGAGCAATACAATACTGGTGCTCAGATTCTAAAACGTTTCACCCAGTTCAGAGATGAGCTACGAAAACCAAGCCAAGTATCGCGAATCAGTAGAGCAAGACTATCACGAATGGCTAGTCATTGACGTTAGGTACGAGTGTACGCGTGTACAGTGACGATGCCGGCACGTCTCGGCGCGCGGTGGCTGCAAGCCTTCTTTCGTAGCAGAAAGTAGTTGCGTTGCAACGCAATCATTCGTGAACTAGGTTTCCCATATTCTTTTCATAGAGACTATCGGAAATCGTATTCTATAAATCGACAAACAAACAATATTTTATGATATATTTTAAAATTAAGATTGTGATAACATCTTGATGTAACAGTGCCTTATTGTGCCTTGATAAAAATTATTTATTGTTGTAATAATTTAGATAATGTTGAGATATTTTTACAATTTTCTATTGTCGAATTATTGATGTAATAGTGATTTGACAGAAAATAAACTACTTATGTACTTGTAGAACGTTGTTTGTCAACTTACACCGTCCTTGTGAATTTTCGAGATTATGAATAGATGTTAAGTTTTAATAGTTAATCATGAAGTAGGTAATAATGTTGGCAACTATTATGTTTACTTATTATAGTTGGGTTGTAAGTGAACAATGTGACTACCTAAGCAATATTCAAGTGTATGGGTGCAGCTAGCTAGCTAATTTTAGGGAGTAATTGGAGCTCGAAATTTTGCCTAGTGCCTTACTCAGAACATTGTTATTGTCTGATATTACTATGGATTTATTGAAATGATAACATTGTTAACTGCCACCGAGCAGACTCTACTATTGGTGCCAACAAAGTATAAAATCTATTTTCGATAACTATTGTTATGTAATTAGTATTACTACATTATGTTTAGTAATCAATTCATCAAATCATCGTTCATATTATTATATCAACAATTCAAAATATTTCAAAATTTTGTAAGCCCACCTAGTCTTTAGATTTTTGTATGAGTGTATTGAATTCAGCTAGCTTGATTGAATAATATGATAATGGAATTAGGCCTTTAATATCAAATGCTACATTGAAAACTTTGCCATATTAGTAAAAGTACTATTATTCTTATAAGACTTTAATGTAATCTTCAGTTATGACGCATAGCAATAAATAGCATCTGTGTAACTATTGTAATTAGACGTAACGGTGCTGGGTTGATGATACATGTAATTTTGTATTCTGTAGATCCATTTGTTGTATACTTTATATTTGTATTTGTCGTGTATTAATTCTAAGAGTCCGTAAGTTTGGATGCTTTTCATATTGTTCGGTTCATTATTCTTCACTCGCCCCCCCCGCGTCGCAGTCGGTGGGGGAGGGTGACAGCGGTCGAACACACTCACCCAGTCGTTCCCAGTGCCGCCCGCGCGACACGTCGACACACATTCCAAGTTACAGTAGCGGCGCCGGCGCCGCGCACGAGCACGAGCCCTGCCACTCGCTACAGGATAATATTCAGAACAATATCTCAAGTGTAAACTGTAATCAATTATTTCTAAGTATAGCCTTTATGAAAAACATATCTTTTCAGTCTGATAACAGATGCAAGTTTTCTATGTAGTGTATGTAACTACGTGTATCAATGTTATAACAATGAAATTACGTGTCAAAGTTATTAATTTACTATAATTTCATTGTAAATAATTCGATATTCTTATAATGAATTAAATAAATATTTGTTTTAATACCTATTATATATTTCACTTCCCATAGTTCTAACTCATAAATTCAATAACACGAAGAAATATTACAATTCTGTTCTGGGTGTTTTTATCTGTTGAAAAAAAAAGAAAAGTCTAAGAAACTTTTATATTATTTATTTGTTAACATTAACAAGCAGCGCAAGCATGCCTCCTTTTAAAATAAATATATTATTTACAATATACTAATTGTTACCATGCTCGAGCCAACACCCCCTTCACTGTCGTGCCACCTGTCAAAACGTAATAAAGTAGGGGTTTGTACAAAATTAGTAGGTATGTTTTTTAATAAATCATATTTAGAAATTCATATTCATATTTAGAAATAGACGAGACAAGACAGATAGAAAGAAAGGTGACAGTTCAAGCACAGTAAAAACCATGGAAACACCCCAACATGCTGTTTTAAAAGCTGAGTTCAGCCGAGTCATCATGCCTCGGCTATTTGATTTTTTCAGTACCTATAGCCTTAGGGCCGGCGCCTACTGGCGGCGACAATTAGAAAATGAAACTTAAAAGTATGACAATATAATTTGAATTTCAACGACAACGATGCCGCGGTATCCTTAAGCATACCGCGACGTGCTTTGGCGTCATCATTGTAATTTCAATTTTGCCTTTAGCCATATATCAGTAGTTTTAAGAAACGCTACTTAACAGCTTTAAGAAAAGAAAAATGAAGTATGAAGCAATAGATATAGGTAGTAATTATTCTAACAGGCATTATGTTCACTTAACAATCAATTATTCAAACTTATGGGTACGCATTTATGGATGCACTAATAAATACATTGAAGCTGATTCTGTTGCGTATCGATAATAGACTAAACTATTTTATTGAGGTAGGCAGAACAAAGCAGTGTCGGTTTAAAACTGAATGTGATTAGGAATACAGCTCAACCTATTTTGACAGGTCTTATATTGCTCCGTCTCTTGTTTTAATTGCGGTTGAAACATAGCATTTAACTCTAGTTTAAGTTTATTCGGTACGCAACTGAATCCGGACTACTACAGTTCGGCCGACGAATGCGTGCTTACCCTGTCAGTTTCTGTCAGTTAATGCGTGCTTACCCTTCTTGATACCCTGTCAGTTTCATACAAACAAAAACATATTTTGCGAATTTCATCTTTACCTACTAAAACGGTCGCACTGACAGGTGACAGGAACGCATTCTTTCGACGGCCGGACTGTACGTGTAAAAACTAGGTCTACTTTGTTAGTTTACTTGGATCTAACTAAAAGATTATAGCACAAAACTTTTCTCGTAACCATTATAAACGTAAGTCATCATCGATTAATTTCTAAAAGTGAAGTTAAGTGATTTTAATGGCTGTGTTGTTATGTTATTTTATTTAGACCATCGATTCAGACAATCACAGGTGTAGAGTGCTACAGTCCGTCTACAGTTATTTTACCTCTGTGAGCAGCAACCTTAATGTAACGAGAATAAAGATCACAGTGATTTTGACAGACCTGTCAATGGCAGCAATTCAACAACAACCTTATCAGAATGAGAATAAAGATCACTGTAGTTTTGACAGTGACGCATAACAGAGGTAAATTAAGTGTGAAAGGATGGCATAAAAATCTTTTGGTGCCTGAATGACATTGACAGGGGGTACCCATTTGTGAAATAGTTCCAGAAATTGTATTTACAAAACAAGATGGCGGCGTTAGTTCCGATTTTGGCCACACGCCTATAGAACCTTGAAGCGTTGTACCGATGAGTTTGACCATCTGTCTGTGTCACCCATTCAGAACTCCTGAGATTTGTCTTGATCATCCTTTCAGAAAGCAGTAGGTAAAAGAAGTATCCTAGTATTACGTGGCAGAGATTTTAGTTGAAAGTAAACATTTGGTTCTTACAGCAGGATCCTTGAAGCGAGCGTCTTGCGGCAGCTCGTGGTTAGCAATCAGCTCCTTGTAGTAGTCAGCTGACAGCTTTGGTGTGCGCGGGCGCGCCGGGTCCGTGATGTTCACATGGTAGAAGCCGAAACGCTCACTGGAACATTTTAATACAAATTTCTTATGGCCGTAAAGCAAAGGGGTTCATCACTATGAGCTAACAATTTATGTGCTAGGGCTTATGGACACAAACGAGGCTTAATTTCATTTTCTGACTACAAAAGACCCTATAAAAAACGACATGAGAATAAAACCTAGGATTAAATAGACTAAGGAGGTTGTTAATCCCCTTTTAAAAATGAGAAACAATGTATCTAAAATACTCGTAGTAGGTATGCGTTCTAACTAGTTCCTTGTAATTGTAAATCAAATAAGTGAGCCATTAGAACGACTACTTACAGTGCAGCCGGCGAGAGAATACGTTCTTGACAACTGTCAGTTTCATACAAACGAACACGTGTTTTGCGAATTTGAGCTTTATTAGTTACTAGAATTGTCGCACTGACATGTGTCAGGAACGCATTCTCTCAACGGCCGGACTGTAGAGAATTTATAAATCAATGGACTTACGAGAATCCAGCCCTCCATTCGAAGTTGTCCATGAGAGTCCACGCCGTGTAGCCGAGGACTTTGACACCGTCGTCGTAGATCACGTTCAGGATCTCGCTCAGGTAATCCTACAATTTTCGAAATGTGATCGTTTCGTGAAAAAAAATCTGTTGATCCATACATTATGTAGGTATATGTCGAGTTATGCGAACATAAATCTATGGATCAAGTGATTTTTTTTCACGATTTCAGGGTTTGTCCCGTAGTAAAAGTTGTTCATAATGATGAGTACAATGACACCTTTTAAGGATTAAAACGATCAAAATTTACCGGTGGAAACGAAGGTAAGTCGTAGTTTAAAGAACATTATAGATCTACAGAAGGCCAGTATACTATTGTAGTCTTTGTACAGAAGTCGTTGTTAGATTATCTCTTGAAATGGGCGTGATTTCGCAGGGAACGTAATACGCTTTTATTCTCCGAAGGAGTAGGCAGAGTAGTCCTATATTAGGCTAGCTATGATATAAGTCGTACCTAATAAGGACGGCCTGTTGCCATCAACTGGGCACCAATTAAACCAAAATTAGGGATACTACGGATAATTCTGTAATAAAAAAAACCATAAAACCAGTGCTAAAATTTCAGACCCCATTTCCGGCAGTTGTGCTTGCGACAACTAGACCATCGGGGCAGTCACAAAATGATATTGTCAAAAAATATATGAATGAAGTTTCAGTACTTACATTGAAATAACTGATGCGGCCATAATCGAGCAATGTACCGCGGTCAGAGAATCCGTTCTCTGTGATGTAAATCGGTGGGTCATTGTATGAGCTCTTGCACCAACGCAGCATGTTCGCGAAGCCAGTTGGTACCACCTGATAGTGATTTAAAGATATGTAAGTGACATCGATACTTGCTGTACCTATATGAACTATAATTTTTGATACAGGAACAAAATTCGGCCTTTTGGACACATAACATCGGCTTCAATAACAGACATTTTTTTAATCAAAAAGTATTTACTCTGAGCCATTCCGAAGCAGAATCACCACCGACTTCCATGGTAGTAACTGCACCGATGTCCTTCAACCATGAAGGGGACTTAGCGATAGGATCGACTCCAGCTGCAGTGATCAGATGCGTCGTGTAGTGGTTGATGCCCAGGAAGTCTGATGAGCCCTTGATTCTCTGGGTCCAGTATTCGTCGAACTGCTCAAGACGTGGTTTGGATAGTCCTTCGGCTGCGCTTTGGCGGGCTACATTCTCTACCATCACTGCGGGGTATCCACCCTCAGCAGTGAAAATTGGGTGCGCGAACCAACCGAACTAAACAGAGAAAAAATAATTAGTTGCTATCGTAATAAATATCTAAGTTTAAAATGCACTGTTATCTCCTTACTTTGAATTGATTAGCAACTTCAGCGAGTGCCACCTGCTCTTCATTTTCCGGGTCGCTGGGTTCGTACCAGATGGAGTTAATGGAGATCATGATCCTGCCATTTTGAGATGGACGGTATTTCTCGTTGTACAAGTGATAGGCTTCAGCGTGGGACTTCAGCAGGGTGTCACTGCACAAATAGTTTCCAACACCGTGACTGTCGATCGCTGGCGCTTTCTTGTCGTCACCATAAGCATCTTCGCAGATCTCATAAGGTTCGTTGAATGTGATCCAAGACTTAATTTTGGTTCCGAACTCTTTGTAGCACAAGTCAGCGTAATCTCGGAAGTAATCAATCATCTTAGGGTTCGCCCAACCTCCAAGATCCTGGAGGGTTTGGGGCAAGTCCCAGTGGAACAGGGTGACCTGCAAGCATTCAAATATTTTATAATTTGAAAAATATTAACATTATCAGTGCTACTTCATTTGTGATCATAAATCAGTCATAACATTATTTTAAATCCGAGCTCTTTTGTCAGAATGACGTCATTACTAACTGGTCATATTAAGTCAAAAGATATGTGACGCCATTAAAGTTTTTTTATTTTTCTATATTATTTAATTGGCCTTCAGAAACTGCCCGAAAATAAATGATTGTATAACAAAAAAAGATCCAATTCAAGTTTGATTATTAAATACAAGCTGAGTTGACGTAAAAAATTAAAGAAAGCGTTTAAACGATCCAAATCTAGTCTCAATCTCATCTCAGCGACAATTAATGTCAATAACTTGTCAAAAATTTTCGTAAATTAGTGGTATTTTTGACAGATTAAGACTGAGATTAGACTGCGAACGTTCTTAAAAATACGAGAATTGCCCCTCTGGTTTTTTGTGTGAATGAAATTAGATTAGATTCAACAGTGACGGATAAGATAGCCGTTTTACAATGAACTTACAAGTGGTTCGATGTTTTTCTCGGCCAGAGCATCAAGGAGGTCGTTGTAGTAACGAATACCGTCAGGGTTGACTTCATCAATGCGGCCGGTGGGTAGGATGCGGGCCCATGAAAGGGAGAACCTATAGAAGTCCACTCCGAGGTATACCAGCTCCTCCACATCCTCCTGGTAACGGTAGTAGGACTCGCAGGCAACGTCGCCATTGGTACCGTCAATGATCATCTCAGGACGCGAGTGTGACAAGCGATCCCAGACATTTTCAGATTTGCCTGAAAACATTAACAATGTTTAAAATTGGTTTTAATTGAATATTTGCTGTGCGCCGCGATTTCACCCGCATAAGTCTTGATCCCGTGGAAATATCGGGATAAAAAGTATCCTATGTTCTAATCCAGGTTATTGTCTACCTCTGAGCCAGGTTTCATTCATATCCGTTAAGCCGTTTTGGCGTGAAATCGTAACAACAAACATACAAAAAAAATTAAATCTTTTCTCTTTTTTATACTTACTAATATTAGTTTAGATTTACAAGAGTAGGTTACGATACTATAGAAAAGGCTAGGCTCAATGTAATATAGTAGATACCTAATCAGTTTTACGTGTAAAATCTTTTGTACCTATCATACATTTTAAGATGATTTACTTATCTCACGCTCTGAAAGAGGTCATTGACCTATTCCTCCTCTAGATATGGTCGTTAACCATAAGAGATGCAATTATACTCGTATTTTTTCTGTTACTATCTTCAACTGTGGTTTTAAAATCCATTAAGGTGTATATAGGGCTCGCTGACCTTGTGCATGTGGGCGGAGCTAAACGCTCTACTCCCGAAAACGTAAAACGCGCGCGGTGGCGCGCTGAACTAAAACGACGATCAAAGAGTATGCAGAGGCACAGACATGCCGCCCGCAGGTCGCTATTTTTGCCAACGATTCCAGAAGGGAATTGCGGTTGCAAGTCTGATATATTTTGTATAGATTGATACATATGTTACGTATATTTTAAGCATTTTTCATTTAGAAATTTCGATTTTATTTAAAATCAGAACTTAGTTCCTGCGGGGGTAAAACTTTTCTTAGGAATCGAATAACATTTTATTTGCATACTGTAGGTAGGAGGATTTATTAAGTACTTAAAAATGAGATTTTATAAAAAATGTGATCCTGTTTCACCAATTTGAATTATTATAAATCAGTAATAAACCTACCTAACTAGCACTGTACCTAAATAGCATTTGAGGGTTCCGTAGCCAATCGAACGATGTTATAGTTTCGGCAGTGACCTTGAAATAATTACCTACGGCCGTTTAGTAGATAAACCTCGTCATGGGTGTCATTTTCGTGGTTTTCGAGGGTGCTGGAGCCGATTATAAAGTCAAAATGAAAATCCAGGATGGCGGCTACAAAACTTTTCAAAATTTTCGTCATGGGTGTCATTTTCGTGGTTTTCGAGGCTGCTGAAGCCAATAGTGAGGTCAAAATGAAAATCTAAGATGGCAGGTGCGAAAATTTTCAAAATTTTCGTCATCGGTGTCATTTTCGTGGTTTTCGAGGGTGCTGGAGCCAATAGTGAGGTCAAAATGAAAATCTAAAATGGCGGCTGCAAAAATTTTCAAATTTTTCATCATGGGTGTCGTTTTCATGGTTTTCGAGGGTGCTGGAGCCAATAGTGAGGTCAAAATGAAAATCTAAAATAGCGGCTGCAAAAATTTTCAAATTTTTCATCATGGGTGTCGTTTTCATGGTTTTTGAGGCTGCTGAAGCCAATAGTGAGGTCAAAATGAAAATCTAAGATGGCGGGTGCGAAAATTTTCAAAATTTTCGTCATGGGTGTCATTTTCGTGGTTTTCGAGGCTGCTGAAGCCAATAGTGAGGTCAAAATGAAAATCTAAGATGGCGGGTGCGAAAATTTTCAAAATTTTCGTCACGGGTGTCATTTTCGTGGTTTTCGAGGGTGCTGGAACCGATTATAAAGTCAAAATGAAAATCCAGGATGGCGGCTGCAAAACTTTTCAAAATATTCGTCATGGGTGTCGTTTTCGTGGTTTTCGAGGGTGCTGGAGCCAATAGTGATGTCAAAATGAAAATCTAAAATGGCGACTGCAAAAATTTTCAAATTTTTCATCATGGGTGTGGTTTTTGAGTTTGCTGAAGCCAATAGTGAGGTCAAAATGAAAATCCAAAATGGCGGCTGCAATAAATTTGGAATTTTGCTTCATAAGTGTCGTTTTCGTGGTTTTCCAGAGTGATAAAGCCAATAGTGAGGTCAAAATAAAAATCCAAAATGGCGGCTTCAAAAATCTAGTTTTAGTTGTAACTAATTATTCAGTCATCATTTGAGGTGTTGGTTACATATAAAACTAATTTTCCTTCTTAAATATCTAAATAAAGAACTGGATAAATAGATAATCTTTCAATAATAAGTTACCTGTATTAAATCAATTGAATTTTAATACACAATGATACAGTATTCACGGAAACGCATTTCTTGTGTCTTAACCGTATAGGATATTGTTTTTGCAATCTATCTGTCACTCACTCACTCACTCACTCATGCGGTCTCGTGATAAATAACATTGTTTATTTGGCAACTCATCACACTAAGTATATTATTGTCAAATAAGTATCGTGTACCTAAAATCAAGTAATAATTAGTAAATTTTAGTTTGATCGGAATAACTTAGATTATTCGAAGTTCCTTATGTATGATTAAAAAAAAAAAAAAATTTTGTAGCCGCCATCTTGGATTTACATTGTGAGCTCACTATCGGCTGTAGTACCCTCGAAAACTTTGAAAATTACACCCATGATGAAATATCTGAAAATTGTTGTAGCCGCCATTTTGGATTTTTATTTTGACCTCATTATCGGCTTTATCACCCTCGAAAAGTGGGAAAACGACACCCATGATGAAATATTTGAAAATTTTTGCAGTCGCCATTTTGAATTTTTATTTTGACCTCACTATCGGCTTTATCAACCCCGAAAAGCATGAAAACGACACCCATGATGAAAAATTTGAAAATTTTCGCAACAACCATTTTCGATTTTTATTTTGACCTCACTATCGGCTTTATCACCCCCGAAAAGCATGAAAACGACATCACTGACGAAAAGTTTGAAAATTTTCGCAGCCGCCATTTTGGATTTTTATTTTGACCTCACAATCGGCTTGATCACCCTCGAAAAGTATGAAAACGACACCCATGACGAAAATTCTGAAAATTTTCGCACCCGCCATCTTAGATTTTCATTTTGACCTCACTATTGGCTTCAGCAGCCTCAAAAACCATGAAAACGACACCCATGATGAAAAATTTGAAAATTTTCGCAACCGTCATTTTGGATTTTTATTTTGACCTCACTAGCGGCTTTAACACCCCCGAAAAGCATAAAAACGACACCCATGACGAAAATTCTGAAAATTTTCGCACCTGCCATCTTAGATTTTCATTTTGACCTCACTATTGGCTTCAGCAGCCTCACAAACCATGAAAACGACACCCATGATGAAAAATTTGAAAATTTTCGCAACCGTCATTTTGGATTTTTATTTTGACCTCACTAGCGGCTTTATCACCCCCGAAAAGCATAAAAACGACACCCATGATGAAAAATTTGAAAATTTTCGCAGCCGCCATTTTGGATTTTAATTTTGACCTCACTAGCGGCTTTATCACCCCCGAAAAGCATGAAAACGACACCCATGATGAAATATTTGAAAATTTTCGCAGCCGCCATTTTAGATTTTTATTTTGACCTCACTAGCGGCTTTATCACCCCCGAAAAGCATGAAAACGACACCCATGATGAAATATTTGAAAATTTTCGCAGCCGCCATTTTAGATTTTTATTTTGACCTCACTAGCGGCTTTATCACCCCCGAAAAGCATGAAAACGACACCCATGATGAAATATTTGAAAATTTTCGCAGCCGCCATTTTAGATTTTTATTTTGACCTCACTAGCGGCTTTATCACCCCCGAAAAGCATGAAAACGACACCCATGATGAAATATTTGAAAATTTTTGCAGCCGCCATATTGGATTTTTATTTTGACCTCACTATCGGCTTTATCACCCCCGAAAAGCATGAAAACGACACCCATGATGAAATATTTGAAAATTATTGCAGCCGCCATATTGGATTTTTTTTTTGACCTCACTATCGGCTTTATCACCCCCAAAAAGCATAAAAACGACACCCATGATGAAAAATTTGAAAATTTTCGCAGCCGCCATTTTGGATTTTTATTTTGACCTCACTAGCGGCTTTATCACCCCCGAAAAGCATGAAAACGACACCCATGATAAAATATTTGAAAATTTTCGCAGCCGCCATTTTAGATTTTTATTTTGACCTCACTAGCGGCTTTATCACTCCCGAAAAGCATGAAAACGACACCCATGATGAAATATTTGAAAATTTTTGCAGCCGCCATTTTGGATTTTTATTTTGACCTCACTATCGGCTTTATCACCCTCGAAAAGTATGAAAACGATACCCATGATGAAATATTTGAAAATTTTTGCAGCCGCCATATTGGATTTTTATTTTGACCTCACTATCGGCTTTATCACCCTCGAAAAGTATGAAAACGACACCCATGATGAAATATTTGAAAATTTTTGCAGCCGCCATTTTGGATTTTTATTTTGACCTCACTATCGGTTTTGTCACCCTCGAAAAATATGAAAACGACACCCATGATGAAAAACTTGAAAATTTTCGCAGCCGCCATCTTGGACTTTTATTTTGATCAAATCCAATCTTTTCTCATTTTAATATTAGTTTAGACATGACTACTTGTATTTTACTATCGTAAGTATTCGTAATAGATATGAGCGCCGCGCCGGCGGCGGCGCGCCGCCGTCGCCGTGAGTTCACGTCGACGCGTCGTCGCCGAGTGGCGCACGCGGCGCGCCGTCGCGCGTCTTCGCGACGAGTCGCAACTAGCTTTCCCGCACGCACGCGCGGCCTTTACATTCACGACTAAATCCTTTGAGGCTAACTAAGATAGTATTTATCCATGACAGCTATGTATTTTGCTTTTTGGTGTACCTAAGTATGTAGGAATTAAAGTTATGTCCGTCATATCTTATTATAATTATGTGCTGTTGTTATTGAAATTTTGATATTTTATTTTTTCTATATCAAGAGCCAGCAGTACCTAGTATACCTACTCACTTAGATGATACTACTTTAATTACTTATAAGTATATGATTATTTTATGTTCTTAGTGTTTTTACATTAAGTACTTATTATAGAATTTACTTAATTAATAATTACACATATTTAATAGTTATGTTGATAAATATTTAGTTTTTTTAGTTTTTATTATAGATAGATAGTGATGTGATTAAAAACGCTCAGTGTCTCTTCAACTGAAAATAATGAAATTATTAATTTTCACTAAACGTGATCTCCAATTAATTAGAAGACTGTTAAATTGTAATTAACAAATACGTTCCTTTATCAAAAAATATAAATCTCTCCCTGGTAAAAAAATATCTAAGGCCCACAGCCGGCCACGCCGCGCCGCCGTGACGCCGCCGCCGCCGTGGAAATTTTCAGGCCACGCCGCCGCCGTGGAATTGGCCATCGGCGCTCATATCTAATTCGTAAGCGTCCACGCGCACAATAGAAATGGGCCATCTGCAGCGAGCTAGTCAATAAACGCACACTGATACAATTCGTTCGTAAATATTTGCACTAACACAGACAGACGCGCATAGTCGGTCGATAGCCGGAGCGTAGCAGCGAGCGACACAGCCATCCCGTCTCAATGCTAACGCACGACTGCCGCCCGCGCCCGCGCAGAGCCCCTCTGAAGCTCGATCTCAAAGTGGGGACATTTCCTTTGCAAATGTTAATTGATTTACATAAGCTAAGACAAATCTGTAGTACCTCTAACCATCGATTTTTCAGTGTAAAAATATTTCCAAACATCAAAGCCGTTTAGAAGTAATATCGAATTTCAGAAAAAAATAGCGTGTTGGTAAATATTTTTTTAAGGCAAAAGTATTAGCCATACGAAAAAATCCTTCTACAGAAATGTTGTTCATGAATCTATAGCAAACATATATTTTTTACAGATCTTTTAATCAAGCCGTTAATGAGAAATATTCTTCATAAAGTGACCGTATTACGGTACTAAACGAGAGTAAGGCCCTTAACAAATAAGTAGGTAAAGCTCTATTTATTTTACAAATACCTATCTATTGTTTTTTTCGTTTGCCTCATTTTATCCCAACTCGTATTTGCGTATGATAAAAGTTGATTGAGTATCTGTCGAGATAGATATTATCGTAATTCCACTTCAAGATAAGATTTTGTCACAACTATGATGTTATGTATGATGTTTTGATTATATCATCAGTCATCCTCTTCTAGGAATGTTAGCTGAGGATAGGCTTCCAGACTCACGATATTTATTTTGCGATTTTTGCCAAGAACGTTGGTAACGGTAAAAGTTTGAAGGGGTTTGCCACTGAAAGTAAGTACACATGAGGCACTTTTTGTCTTTGCCATTGGGTGAAGGTCGTCTTGCAATGACACATCATATGCTGAGGGTGTTCGGGGGTGTCGCATACGAGGTATTACAACTGTTCTCATGTAATGGCCAAGGGGACGAAAACTAACTTGAAGTTCGAAAATATATTAGATATCTAGATATAGAATAAACGATTCCCAAAAATAAAAATGAAATTCGGTCGAACACTTACCATTGACGTTCCACGCTCCCTCGATCTGATGGGCAGCTGTCGCCACGCCAAACGTGAACCCTTCAGGGAATTTAGTGTATGCGATGCTCCTGTAACATTACATAATGCTTCTTATTAATTCCTTCTTATAATCCCACTTGCATTCCCAGAAGGGACAGGCAAAGGTACTTATACAGGGTGGCAGGGACATCGACGCGCAGACTTTAACCATGAATTCAGCACATGATTTTACACCCCCTAGCGTTGAAATAGCTGTTCATATATTTTGACCGCATTGGTGTTTATTTATTTTATTTTACCATTTATGTAGATACACACATATATAAACAGACAAGAAAAAAACAACAATAGGTACAAAAATGTGTGTTTCAAATTTCTATGAAACAGGTGTTTTTTTTTTGATAACCGACGAAAAATTTTCACTCAGGGGGGGCTAGAATCATCTGCTGAATTGAATGGTTACAGTTTGTGCGTCGATGTCACTGCCACGCTGTAGGTTGGTACACCTAAGTAGTACCTACCTACACTTCGCCTATGTAATAGATGTTGAGTCCATAAATTTGAAAGTTGAGGCATAAATCCTAACCTTGGGCTGCTAATGAAAAATTCTTGATAAAAAGCCCAAATCCACCTTGCAAGAACTAGAAATCAAACCTTCAAGCTCACGTTCAGTAGCCGTGGTTGCAACTTAGAGAGAGAAAAAATAGAATACTCTTTATTGTATACCATACAAATTACAGAACATGAATATATAAAATTTAATAAAGGGTGACACAATGGGCGGTCTTATCGCTAAGAGCGATCTTTTAAAGACAACCTTTGGATGGATTAAATATTAAGGAGACTTTTGACCAAAGAGGCAGTCGTTTGAAATAAGTAATTTATATGTGGTTTCTCGGTGCTGTTACTATTGAACCTACATAGTGGAAATAAAAGTCCAACCTACCAATGCATGTTACACGTGACAGTATTGATAATGTAAAATTAGTATGTCCCACTTGCTGTAACGACCCATTGGTCCGGTCATGGTATGGTCATGGGTAATGTCAAGGATAGTGTACAAGGAAAATAACATACAAATTCTGTCTGTCTGTACATTGTACAGACACCAGTACATCAGCTACTACAATCTGTCGAATTTCTTTAATAGATTTTCAACCTTATTGCTACAGCATTAGGTTCAAGGTTGATTGGGAAAATTTTACTGTTTCGGGTAGCTTCATGTGCTGGCGCCTGTACAGTCAGCTAAACTGTTTATCAATGTTTTGCCGGTAATGGTCTGAAGGCAGCTACTTGCGATCTACCAAGGACAATCGACCCCGAATACCGGGAAAAAGGAAATGAACCCTTCCCAATCCGATTATGGTTGAGGCGAGGAAAATATAGCAACCTCTTCGGTTTGGTCGAAAATGTTTCATGATAATGAAAACGGTAATAAGTTAGGATAAGATAATGTTTATTTGCCATGAATGGGGCAGGTCATTTATGTATACTAAAAAAATTAAATTAAAAATTTAAAAAGCCCCCGACCACGTGAAACCCTGTAAAAAGAAAAAAATAACCTTGAAATTATGACCCTACGTAAGTACGTATGAAATTTTGTGTCGGGGGTTTTTAAAAAATTTTATTTCATGCTTTTTGTAGGGACTCCTTATTATTTAATTTCTTTTATTTTCTTGCGTTTTAAGATTCAGGTAATTTGGTATTTAATCAGTTTTTTGTAATTCGCCATTTTGTGGTGGTGGCCATCTTGGATTTGAAATTTGTCATAGTGTATAGTATTCTACTAGCCAAGCCCTTTCATTTGATACCCATATTGAGGGAGTTGTGAAAAAATATGTAATCCGCCATTTTGTGGCGGGGCCATCTTGGACCGATTTTCATCCAATATAGCTAAGAACACTCCCGACAAATAGGGTAGTTGCCTGGGTAAAAAAGTGATTATTATATTTAGTCCATCCGTATTTTTTCTTTTGTCAATCAATCAAAAAACAACAGACAAAGATAAAGCGCGTCAAAATTTGAGAGTAGGGGGTCGTGACGTCACGCCCTTGCTAAAAAGTGTAGCAAGGCGTGACGTCACGCGGAACTTTAACGGGCGATATCTTCATCATTTTCTATGTAATTGACAAAAGAAAAAATACGGGTCCAATATTTTTTGATAATCTAACTGACGGACTAATTAGATTTTTTTAGGCATATAGACTATTCACCTCTCAAACAAACAAAAAAAATTAAAATCGGTTCATTCGTTCGGGGGCTACGATGCCACAGAAAGACATACACACACACACACATACACACACACAGAGAGAGACACGTCAAACTTATAACACCTCGTCGTTTTTGCGTCGGGCTCGGGGGTTAAAACAGTGCTTTACATTTCTGTGTAGCAAATCCTATTTCGTTTCACGAGACTATTGCTTTAGTTACTTATCATAACTGATGTTACTAAGAGTACCTACGGTATCTGAGGGCTAAGATAGAATTGATAGATAACTGGATAAGATTACCTATCGGTAGGTGCAGGGGAACTTAACGTCTCCATAGTGCGAAAGGTCGGCGAAAAGTCAAGTAGAATAGCAATAACTTATACTCTATCCATTAGATTAACCGTATTTTGAAAGATGTCTTAGAACGTACACATATTTCAGGTTACGTAAAAGTTAACTTTTTTAAAATAGGTAATAAAATAAATATAAAAACTGCCTAATATTATTGAATTGTGTTATTTATGACTTCTTATAGATATTATAATACCGTACGTGTGTCAGTTTTGACACAAAACATATAATTGCTCACTAGTTCGATCTGTCAAAAACCGTTAACCTAGTGGACAGAATATAGGTAGGTACATATTTTTGAGGTTTTTAGTTGGTAGGTACCTATTAGATGTCTCTACAGAGTTCAACATTATATAATTTACTGCAGGGTGTAAGGTAGGACGTCTCTCAGGCTAGGTGAAGCGACGACCTTCCCAGGGGGGCTGAATGAGAGTTGTCGAGAATCGAGTTGAATAGCGTGCAATAGGAGAGGCCTATGTTCAGCAGTGGACTGCTGTAGGCTGATGGTGATTCACTGCAGCCGTTTATGTCCAGTTGTGAGACATTACTTATAATTATACTGCCTTAGGCATTCTTCCTTGTTTTTCTGTTTTGTGGCAGATTGGCAATATTTCCCGGTCTAGATACAAAGCAAACTAAAGCACCTCTTTTGTGGTCATTTTACAATTTAGTCACTTCACAGTGCCGGCGACATAAGGTACCGATATAAATTACAATGACTGATTTACAACAATCGAATCTTCTACAAGCGCTAACGAAAGTTGCAAGTGTCAATGGCCGTACACAATACTATCAAAAAGGTTTTTTTAAGAAACCGATATTAATCAGGCCAGTTGACATTGAACACAACAGAGATTATATATTAACTATAAGTTGATTGAAACCCCCCCCCCCCCCCCTCCCTATGTGTTTGATTGAGTTGATTGGTTGGTTGTTTAATGATACACTGGGATTCAATTTCAAGCCATAGAACGTTGAATATAAGTCAAGTTATGCCTCCGGTTTGGTAACCCCTGCATCTACCATAATTATATCAGGGACGCGACATGATGCGATGATGGAATCTTATTTCATTGAATGGACACTTACTTAAATTCGAAATAAGGTTCAGCATAACAACGGTGATCCATCACAATGTTTTATAGCAACCTTCTATTTCTTTTATCCGTCCAGAAGTTTATAAACAAATGGATAAAAATAAAAGAAAATACTAAATTATGTTTTGGTAAAAAAGTGAGCTTGTCGGTGAAAAGTGAACCCCAGACCCGAAGTAGTACAAGTAACAGTGAATTGTATATGGTTGCATGATTTCTACTTCAACGTTCACCGGATAAAAATCGATGGTCAATCGATTAATATTCAAGAGGTGCAATGCGGTCATCAATTAAGTAGAATGCGTCTATTAAATCCTTGAAGAATGCTATTGACCTTCGAGATAAAGTAACCTACATAAATTGGTAGTTTGTTTTTATATACCTAATGCAAAATTGTGCGATTGTAAATAGGACTCAATCAGGTGTTGTGACTTATAGCAGTATAAATAAACAGACTTACGAGTGGCACACCGCCAGAAGCCCGATAATGGTCCAAGTAGCCATCGCCATTGTTCCGTGTAGCGCCGTCAACCTCCTCCGACGAACTGCTATGTGGCGACACCCACCAACACAGGTTAGCTTGACAACTTGTCAAGTGCCCCGAGAAATCTTTGTCGGTGAGATAATTCAAGTGTCGATATTCCGCAGATTGTCCATTGGGTGTGGTACTCGCTGACAAGGGATTAACGCGTTTTCTCATATCCAAGTTTCCGTAGTAAACAACCCGAGTAGGAGTATCTTTTACATAGAAACAGAAGCATTTTATTCACTATAAACTGAAGAAAAAGAACCTTCTTGTGTTGTTAGCAGCGAGAACCATATTGACGTGGACTACTTATATCGTTTTGTAAGAGTAACGGATTTTTCCACTGATTATTCGCAAAAGTTTTTATACGCGTTAAAATCACCTTATGGCACCAGCGACCTTACTAATTGCAACAGATAACACTGTGTTTGTTTAGTTAACTAACTAATTATATTATTAATCACTTGTTTTTGATGAGTCGCAAAACAAACGTATTTAACGACTGTAATGTAGGTAATTAAGTTTAAGGTTTTAGTTTCTAAAATTCACCATTAGGTACTTTATATTTGGTTATAGGGCGATTTTCCAGATACTGACACAAAGAACAGGTACAGGCAAATTGTGTGCTAAATATTCATGTCTTTTCATTGAGAATTTTCTAAAGTAACTAACAGTTCTCTTAACAAGCGAGTTTAATGGCTTTACAGCTGCGTAGGAAAATGTTTGCGTTATGTTTTTTTTGTACGGGTCGAGGATTGTTCTCATGCACTTGGCAGTTTTCTTTTTAACATATTATTTGGACCGCAGCGCGTGGTGTGTACGTACGAGTAGAGATACAAATTATATGTATTTGTATCTACAGTCGCCAATGTTGTTAGGCCTGAAATTCGACAAAGAATCGATCCATGCATGTCTATCTAAAGTAGACATTTTATTTCACTGTAATCATAATCATAATCATAATCATTTATTCATTGTAAAACATAGGTACATTATAAGTTGTTATTTGTTAATATGTTGAGGGCGCTATGCTTTGCCTCTAGGGCGTACAGAAGTAGTAAAACAGTAACATGCAATATAATTAAAACAATAAATTAATATAAATATTACATGAATCACAAATAAAAAGTAAAATAAATTAGATCATCTCACTGAACAATGTCGATAAGTTAACTTGATAAATAATGTGTAGTGAGAATATTATAAAATGAAAATTGTCAGCACTTACTTATATAGAATGTTAAAGAAATTGAAATTGAATGTCATAAATTAAAATTAAATGTCACTATGGAAGATCAATAATTGTTATTTAGGAAATGTCAGAAATTTTATAACAGCATGTCATTCAAATATTCGGTGATTGAATAATAGCATTTTTCTATTAGAAGAATCTTTAATTTTCTCTTAAAGTTGTGCAAATTTTCATTTTTTATGCTATCAGGAATTTTATTGTATATAACCGGACCCATGCCTAAAATACTTCTCCTTGCTAGTGCTGTTTTGTATTTACCTGTACACAACATGGTTTTGTATTGGGATCTAAGTTGAGTGGTTCTTTTTCTAGTATCTACTATCGCGGGAAACAAGTTAAGGTTACATTTGACAAACACTGCTACTTCAAATATATATAGGCATGGGAAAGTCAAGATTTTTAATGATTTGAAGACAGGCTCACAGCTATCAGTAGTTTTTAGGCCTACTATACATCGTACACATCTTTTTTGAGATCTAAATATAGTTTCTCTTTCAGCACAGTTGCCCCAAAATATTATGCCAAATCTCAATACTGAGGAAACAATGCCATGGTATGCTATAAGTAGTGTTTGTAAATTAACCTTCTTTGCCAAGATGAAAAGAGCATAAGCAGATTTACTTAGCCGCGTACATATGTCGTCTGCCTGCATTTTCCACGTTAGTTGGCTGTCAACTGTCGACATTGGAAATTAAAATTGGAAATTAGGTAATTAGTTTAATTTTTATGACCCTCTTTCATGACTACCATTAGTTTCAATGTTTTAAAACGAACCTAACTATTGCTTTTATTGATGAGTAGGTATCTTATTTAAATCATACCTTGAGTTTGAAGTATAATTCTTACCCACTTGAATGGGTAAGAATAGATAAGTAGGTTTAATTTTCTAGTAATGTAATATTTTATTAAAAAATAACTTAAAAATTTATAAATTTTGGAATATAACGTTTATCCATCCCAAAAATGTCACGTCACTACATAAAGTTGGATAAACTGAATTTATAGGCTTAGGGTGGATTCTCTATACCTACATGCGTTTCCGCGTATCTTGGGGTGTATAAATGGAACAGTAATTGTAAACTTTTCTTTAAAAAAATTATATTCTCTTATCAACCCTAATAAACTTTTTAAATGAAGTCGGAGCAATAAAACAAACATTAGCATAAGTGTAGTTTATTACCAAATAATGTTAGCAATAAAATTGGTAGGAACTGCGCATAAACCTAGTTGATTACTTCACCTATTTCATTATAATGTTTGATAGGTAAGGAATTGGTATATAAGGTCTAACATTAATACCTTAGAATATTTTAAAGGGTTATTAAACTCATGAATATGAACAGAAACCGCTATGGTCCCATAGACAAACTTGTTGTTCATGAGCACTATGACCCTTGGAATCAATTTAGACGATTTTTGTTAGACTTCACAGTTCTAGGCTTCATCGAGCAGTCCTTGCATGACGCACAGGTAGTCGATGGAGGTGGCCAGGGAGTGTGTGAGCAGGATGCCGCGTGTCAGGACCTCTCGCACCTTCCACACGTCAGGTGCGCTGCACGGCCAGAATGCCGCGGACATCGCTCTCTTCGCTATCGCAGTCGGCATGAACCGCCAAGGCTGGTCCAGCCACCAGCTGTGAAAGTGAGGTATTCGTTGTGGAGACGATAACTTTTGATTATAAAGCTGCTTTTGGTTTAAGATTATACAATTACTTTAGTCATGATTTGATGCCTTCAACTATTTGAACTTAAAGAAACTTGTTTTGTACGCCATAAATGGCAAAATATGCAGATCTACCTGTTATTTTAAGACCTCGCAGATATTATTTGATGTATACTCATGTTTTACAATAAATTTATTATATTCTAAAGATTTAGGGTCGATTTTTTAGATAAGTATTTTTTTCTGAGGAATAAAAATTGCGGTTCAAAAGATCTTGTACCTATAGAAAATATGTCAAACCCCTATATTTGTTCTTCAGATATAAATATCTTACGATTAAAAAAACGCCTATTAGAAAAGTAAAACATCTGAACTAAAACAGTGTCCATGGAATTTCTTGCCCGTTCTTCTCCATAGGTACGTACCTACTACGCTTTGGAATAGGCAACTACTTAGCTTGATCTTTTTGACTGACTGACCCTTGACAACTCAAAAGTGCCTGTAATTGGTTTAGTTGAAATAAATAGTTTGAGTTTGAACTTCTCAACAAAAATAATTTAAAAGTAGTGTGACTGAATCACACTACTTTTAAAGCTGAAATACTCACCTCATGAAAAGGCTTTCATACGTAAAGTAGGTGATGGCGATGACGAACACTGGGTAGATGAGGGGCAGCACGACGAGGAGGCATAGGATGAGCGTTCCGATGAGTTTGAGGAAGGTGGGGAAGGGCGCGCCGTACCGCCAGAGGGAGCGCACGTCCAACGCGAACTCCCGGGCCAGAACACGCATGCGACCCAGCCTCGATGCTGAGCGTAGCTGCTGGAGACACCAGTTACTAAATTGACTCCTGTTGGCTCTCAGCAATCCGTTAAAACCGTTTTATCGTATGGATCCATAAACATTCCGAGTGGAAGTAATTTTTTTTTTGACGATGCCCATTTATTTGCTAAATCCACGGAAATTATTCAAATATGATAAAAATGATGAAATTTTGTTACGTCTGGGGCTAGGCTCTTGGCACAAAAGGCTAAGCTACGCTAGACACTACAACAATAATTATTTAATTTCATACCTAATGATGTAAACTAAAATAGAGATGATGTAAAAGAAATTAGCCTGATGCAGAAGAGATAAAGAAAATCAAAATTCTAAGCCTCTTAAACCATGTAGCAATATAGTCAAAGTCGGGAGCAAATATCCACCTCACGGTCCACGGAAACGCTACTTCTTCCACTCGACTTGACACAATAGACACTGAACACTTGTCTTCCAAGACTTGGAGTAACATAAACCTCCCCGAGGAGCGTTGGTCTCCGCCTTAGCATCGTTCCTTCTATCTATCAATCTATCTCCTAGCATCTATCTATCTATGTTTATCTACTAGAGACTGATGCTGATCATACTTCAACCATAAAAACTTTATTTGATCTGCGATATGGTTTCATGCTAATTTTCTTGACATTAAATTATTTGTGCAAGCAGCATTTTTGCGTAGATGTTATGTTCTTCTGTTGATTTGGAATTATCCATGATTTTTTTTCTTTGAACTTGTAAGTTTTTGTTACATAGCTGTTTTTTTTGTAAATTGTCCTAAATTGACAGACAGTTGACACCGCTCTTGACGCTTCAGGTGACAATTGACAAAAACGTTTTCCTTTGTATATAAGAAGTATTTATATGGCCGACTGCAATTATTATTGAAACTCTTCGTAAAAATCTCGTTTCACTCCTTTTGTAGAAGCCGATTTTGTAGATCGAGATTATCTGCCTAGCCTTTTCCCAGCTATGTTGGGGTCTGATTTCAGTCTAGCCGTATGCGGCTGAGTAGCAGTATTTTACATGGAGCGACTGCCTATCTGACCTTATGGAGGTCAGATAGGCAGTCGCTCCAGTTATTGGGTAATACGATACCCCTTTCTAAGACTGTTTGTCAGACTTTCAGGCTTCTGACGACCCCAACGACTGTCAGAGATCCACGATCCATGACAGCCAGGACCAACGGCTTAACGTGCTTTCCGAGGAGCCAGCCACGGACCAACCGCTGCAAGCGTAGATTAACCTCATCGATCGACCCGTGCGGCTGTTATTACGTAGACACAAGCCCCCTTGTAGGTCGAGATCCGACGTGGAATGTGTTTAGGTAACATGCCATGAATTTTAACGCGAATTGAGACTGCTAACGCTCACACACACTTACTGATTATGACGAACGTCAGCATTAGGTACACTTCGAAAAAGAGATCGGAGATTACATTTCGTGAGATTAGTCATCATCACAGAATTCCCAGAGTGCAAGAAATAACAAAACAACCTGGAGCAGTTCAATAGAAGATTATCGAGAACAACACGATGTCATATTAGGTACATTTACTATTAAGTACATGCTGATAATTTTGAGGCGTGAGGTTGGGTCCAAATGTCCAAAAATCTTTAGGTATATAACCTCAAAAAAGAAGAAGCGTTAGGATGAGAAGGCGCAATTCGGCATGCAAAAACGAAGTTATAAGCAAAATAATTTAGGGCAAGGATTATACTTACTACACGGGAAAACTTTCCTTTCTGCCTAACTCCGGGAAGAAAGTTTTTATTAAGTACTATAAGACCAAATTTTTCAATAGTCAGAATTTTTTTATCTGAGGAATAAATATTGCGGTTTGACAGCTTTTGTATAGAGAATATTTCAAACGGTCATATTTATTTTTCAGGATACAAGTTATTTGCCTATTAAAAAATCAGCCCTAAGCCGTATAGTTTTTTCT
This sequence comes from Apamea sordens, assembly GCA_945859715.1. Classification (NCBI taxonomy): domain Eukaryota; kingdom Metazoa; phylum Arthropoda; class Insecta; order Lepidoptera; family Noctuidae; genus Apamea; species Apamea sordens. The sequence continues at coordinate 15,519,063 of OX243986.1, forward strand.
AAGCTGTTGTTAATAACGACACTCCTCACTCTTTCATCCTTTAGCACAATTTGGCATTCATTGACAAGTTGCTCGTATAAAGTGAACTTATATTCTTTGCTAATGGAACAATGGATGCTATCTAGCCCGCTTGTTGTCTTGCTATATTAATACATCCTATAGGTATAAATTGCATGGACTATTGAACAGTATGCATGACTAGAAATGACAATCAATAAAGCTCTTTTTGTTTCAAATAGCCTCGTGCGTCAATCAATCGATAGTGCAGTAATTAAGAGGATTGTATTCTTTTATTGTAATGGCGCCATTGGTAGTTAATACAAGTAGGTTGTTGATGTATTTATTTCTAGAACTGTAGGTAGGTTTGTATTACCGTTCATAGCACAGTGGGGAAAACTTAGGTACTGTATGTAATTTATATTGCCATAAAACTTGGTTTATTCGTCGATTCGCCCACAAATAAATTAACTTCGTAAACATAATATAATTTAAAAGTGTCGATTCTCCTGTATCGCGCCAGTAAATTCGTGCGAATCGACGAATAAGCCTAAAACTTAAGTTAAATTGAAGCCATGTGATCATCACATAATATGGCTGACGCCACGACATGGCACGCTGAAATCGGTGGAAAACCCGGAAACCCGGAAATCTGTGGTTGTGGGTGGTGGTGAATCGGTGGTGGATCGGTGGGATCGGTGGTGAATCGGTGGTTGATCGGATTTCGGCGTGAACAGGTGCTATAGGCGCGGAAATGTCCTCTCTAACTCTAATCCTCTATAAGTAGACTGGCTGTCAGAATGCACCTAAAAGGTGTAAGACAGCGTCCTAACCGTCTAGCTTTAAGTAAATCAGGTCGCGGTTTGAACGTTATAGTTCGTGCTAACGATCACGTCAATCGCGTACTCGTGCGATGGTTTTCGGTTAGGACGCAGGGTATGGAATGCACGAACATATTACAACTGCATTTATTTCATTTAACTGTTTTGTATGGCAACTCATCGTTTTTTTATATTGTTATACAATGTGTAATTGAATTAATGCACATTATGAAAGTAGTTTGCTCATTTGTTAACTGAATCGATTTCTGACATTTTTTATCCCAAAAATAATTAAAACTACGTAAATTACAGTCACTGCTGTACAGTCAAAACAAACCAAAATGGACAAAGTACCTACTACACTACACCCTTTTTTTTGGCTGGGAAATCATCATATGACTGTGGGACACCGCACCACATCTCTGGCCGGTTCCACTCTCCCCGGTACTGTCGGTGTACACGGTCTCCACGGACCGTGGTAGATGACGGCCCTGACCGTCAAATAGGCCTCGACAATGCGAAAGAGGTAGGTCGGCCATGCGGTGATACCGGTGCAACTCCAGGGCAGGGTATTGAAGGCGTTGGCGATGTCTAGAGACACCGCCAAGACTAACACATTTCGGGCCACACCGGCCCCACCCAAACCAGCCGCCCGACAAATCGATCTGCAATGACTCTCTCAAAGTGGTTGCCCACCTCGTCGAGCAGCACGATGGGCCGGTAAGCGGGCGGAGAGTCCGGGTGCGCCCGGGCTGGACCGTACGAACAATAGTTATTAACATATTCAAAAACTACAATACAATAGGAGTGAGGCTGATAATGGTTACCTATAAATAGCAGATGATGATGAAATAACATAGCTTTTGCGTCGCTTCTGTTCGAGTGCTCGATGCACGGTGTGCCTACATAGTGAGCGATAGTTGAGGCCGATTGAGTGTTTGCTCTTACGAATAATGTCAGGCGCTGTTTTATATTAAGAGGTTTCTTGTTATAAAACAGTACAAAGTATGACGGCTGTAGATTTTCTAGAAGGAAGTAGAGACAATAAATTTTAACATACCGATTATAATTATGAAGTTTTCTAAAATATTCGCGCTCTTAAAACCCTTCTGATAAACTTTTCGAGGCGTCTCTCTCGTAATAACTTTGTTTCAACAAACAAAATAGGCCTTATCCTTATACCTAAGACAATAGCATACGCAATCCACAAAACCACTTAAAATACTCGCTGACAACATAAAAATATATTTAGCAAGCATTGGAGTTGCAGCGTGAGTAGGTGCCTTATGTGTGTCAAATATACCTATGCAAACGAAGACTCTATCTCATTGAATTATTCTTCAAAATGTAGTGCAATAAGGCATTTAAAGATGAACGGGCTAGTACTGGCACATATGAATTAAGCTGGGTTTAACTTATAGCCTTCGCGACTCTCGTCTATGGAAGCATCCAAAACTTTAGAAAATGTAGACCAAATTATTAGAAACACACTAACTTCCATCCTAAATGTTGCCCTGGACGACCGAGCGTGGCAATTCACACTGCCCATTCGCCAGGGCGGTCTCGGCGTGAGCCATAAAAAAAAATTTTAGATTATTTTCTATCAATATCAATATTTTAATTTATAAATTTCAAGTATAAGTTTACCGGCGTTCCTCTCCACGGTCCACAGTACCCATAAATTAACCAGGAACATTTTATCTTCCTCCCTGGTCGATTTTGAAGTACCGTGTTTGAACGATGTGTTGAACGCTTGGAAAATGGCTTGTCCCAATACGGTTTTGCCCGATAACCCGTCTTCCCAGAGACGGTGGGACGTGCCGCTCTGCAGTATTATACGGAATAACCTTATAACACGTCACGTAATACTGTTGAGCGTGCCCGCCTGCTGGCTTTGGGAGAATGGGAGTCAAGCTTGAAGCTTCAGGCGCTCCTGTCATCCACTATAGGCACTATGATGGATGACTCATCGTTTCGGCTTGCTATGTGTCTCCGCTTGGGCGCACCTTGCGTTGCTCCGCATTGGTGAAGCTGTCGACAGTCTCGGGCACCATGGCCTGTCCCGCTGCAGGAGCGCAGGTCGCATAGAACGGCACGCCAGCATGAACGATATTATTCGTGGAGCCCTTGTCAGGCCTTGGAAGGTCGGTAGGCCTGGTGTGGGACGCAACGTGTGAGATACCCTTGCGCCAGCTTATGTTCCTAGCACGGCGGGCTGTGCTGGCGCCGCTACGGCGGCTGCTAAGACCCTCAAGCGGCGCCAATACTGTAACCTTATGGATAAATACAGCTTTGAGCCGTTTGGAGTCATGGGGCCCGAGTGCGCGTCTCATTTTAAGGAAATTTCTCACCGATTGGTCGTCACTTCACGTGACCAGAGGGCTGGGTCGTTCTTTGGCCAAAGAATCAGCATTGCCATTCAACGTGGAATTGCCGTCAGTCTTCGGGGCACGTTTCCGGATGACAGCGATGCGGACAAGTACTTCGACACCTAAGTGTCCTTTGTTTATGTATTTATTCGTACAGTAAGTTATAGTTAGTCGTTTAATTTAGTATCTAGTGTAAATAGTTAGTCATCTCTATAGATAACCGTACGCTGGCTTGTGGCCTTGAGCCTTTGTACGCCTGCACCAGACGTTCGTCCAGTATAGTGTTAGTCGGACGTATGCACAGCATAGACGCCGCGTTAAAAAACGTAGCGGCTGCATAGACGCTTCATAGGCGTTTGTAGACGCTTCGTTGCTTCCGCTTATTCTATTCCATTCTTTGTAGACACTTAGCATGAACAGTCAGGAGGCTTTGTTGTTAAATACAAATTATGGAGGACGAAAATACAAGCACAAAGCCATATTGTACATTATAAGTACAGTGCAAAGTATACCTACCTATATCTTTACACAAAAAACATTATTTCTATCAACGAACTTTTAATTACGGGAGTCATTCATTATGTTGTTAAAAGTCAAGTGGACTTACAGCAGCAACGAGCCGAACCGCAACGCTTTTTCATACAAGAAAGTGTGATGCAGCCCGCCTGTTTGTAGTGTGCGTCGCGGCGTCGGTGCAAATAAAATGTACGAAAGTGATGACGGAGGACTTTTGCAATGAGATGCGTTTCGACATGGCCCGCCCTAGTCTGCGCTAGCCTTTTAAATATATCTTTAGACTTGTTTTTCTTTATATCAACTAGTAGATAATAAAAAGACTACGAAATTACTTGTTAATTAGTTTTTCAAAACAAACAATCATGTAGTCACCCACATTACAAAAACATCTAAATAAATCAGAATGTAAACACAATTTAAGTAAGTAGTGATAAGAAATAGTCAATTTTTTTGGTTCGTAAATTCCAGTTTTAGCTACTTCATTACATTTGTGATAAGGATACGTTCACTGGGTTCAAACTGCGTTCGACCTTTCGCTCACCTGGAGTCGACACCCGGATCTGCCTCAGTTTGCAATATTAGGCTGAAACTGCAGAATATTATAATGGTCAAAAAGATGGTGTACCTATACTCGTAAAAAGATTCAGCGTATTCCGAGGATACCCTTGTTTTTGGCCATTCGACCGCGCTATAATTTAAGATAAGAAACTAACTCGTGGTGTAAGACATTGAAGCAGAAACTGTTACCATGAATTTAGTACATGACGTCGCGCGTCGGTTATAAAAAAAATATGCTGTTACAAACATTTTGACTGTGTAGGTCTCGCACCTTTGTATGAAATGCATTTTTTTTGTTTTCGTAAAGGATGAAAATTTCTACGCTATGGGGTCTTCATGAGCTCATCGTGTAAAAGCATGTTAGGTCTGCGAGTCTGGGACTGTGGACACTTGTGTTCTCGATTATTATTGGTATTACCAGTAAATTTTATACGAAATTAAGGAAAATAATTGTATTGTCACTAAGTACAGAGTCCTCCGAGTGAAAAATATATTTTCCTTTTTGTTTGTGGTATTCATACTACTTACCTTACTGATGTGCACATCAGTAAGTAGATACGTTAAAGTTATGAAGACATAAATACAAATAACTTCCGTTACACAATATTATCAGTTGATGTCACAACAAAGGCTAGACGAAGCTATTATAGGGTATTGACAGTCGACTGATAAGGACCCACCTACTTAAAACAAAACAATGTAAAACGATTTCTGACAAATACGTGCACTGACTGGCCCGGTCCTCTCAATCTGTGTGGTTCTTTGCTCTAAAGACCATCTTAGACACTGATCTACTTGGTCTTCATAATTATGATCTGACCAAGATTATGTCTGGACTTCAAAGAGACTGTGCCTTCTGAGTTTGTTTCGGCCTTTCTTCTCAGACTAGTCAGATAGGAAACGTCGACCTCATCTAGTTTTTAAAATATGATTGATAGGAATAAGAATAAGAATATTTATTTGCCAGAAACATGGTATAAAATACAAAGATCGTCATAGTGTTTCAAAGTGCTACAGACATAGTCTCACCGCCTAAACGGTATGCAAAATAAATTCAAAAGGGTTTTAGGGTTTTTTTTAAAGGGTTTCTACAATCCTACTTACAAAATAAACCATTTATCATACGAATCTGACAATTTGTTTTTACAACTTAGTGTAAATGAAATACAGTCCGTACACAGTGATTTTACCTGCAACCCAAAAGCAACCTTATTGTAATAAGAATAAAGATCACTGTGATTTGGGCAGTGATGCAAAATCACTACCCCTAGTCTATACCCTATTATTTAAAATATTTAGGTACTAAACATGTAACTACGAAATTTTCCATAAAAATAATTTAAAAACCAAAAAAACATACCTACGCTAGTTACTTAACGCGATACACGTTTTACCTACATGACTTTACAATTCTTGAAAAAAAACAAAAATAAGATAATTAATAGATAATAAGTAGGCATGTAATAATGATGGCATTTATCGTCTTAGAGCCAGAGAGTATTAATAAAAGATAAACAATCATAATGTTAATATGATAATTAGAAAATTACAGCTACATAAGTCTGCGAGTACGCCAAGGTAAAGTTTTTTCATTTATAGGAAGTAAGATTTAAGTACGCATTACAGGTGAAACCCTTTCCTGTTTAGGTTTGAAAAGTATAGGTACAACCTACCGATCAAAATTGTAGACTCACTAACGACTCACATCAGCATTACTTGGGTGATGAAATAACAATGTAAATGTAATGTCCGTGTAAGACGAGATCAATCTTTGTCCACTTTTAAAATTATGATAAAAAATCACTTCCTCTCTCCTTAAACATCATCATTATATTTTCTTTCCTCCTGTTTCATGTTTATTATTATATACTAGCTTCTGCCCGCGGCTTCGCCCGCGTGGATGTCGGAAATTATCCCACGGGAACGCGCTAACAATGAATAAAAATGTATGTGCTTCCCCAGGATGCCATCTATCTCTATGCCAAATCAGAAGTTCAGTGGTTTAGGCGTGAAAATGTAACATACAGTTTCAAGTTGAAATCCTCCCCTTAAAAACTGAATTACCCCATTTTGTCCCGTCAGTAGTAAATTTTCGACAACTTTACATACTTATTATAGTACATGTCGTTCGCGATCAGCTGTGAGACGTTATTCCCTCTCAGTGAAGGTTTCGGACTCACGGGATAGTACATGCCGTTCGCGATCTTTGAGACGTAATTCCCTCTCAGTGTAGGTTTCGGACTCGCGAGATAATGTAAGTATGTCGTTCGCGGTCAGCTGTGAGCCGCAATTCTCGTTGTGAAGCAGTTTCAGCTTCTCGGGATAACACATGTTGTTCTCGGTCAATGGTAAGCCTTAGCTCTCGTTGAGAAGAGCTTTGAGACGCCCGTGATGTAGCTCGTCTCGCTCTGTCAGTTGCTAATCGCATCACTCTCTCGGGAAAGCTTTCATTGGCTCGAGAAGTTGAGGCACTATCTCTCATAGAGTTTAACCGATGTGCTCTTTCCTCTACCGATTCTTGAGAACGCCTATTTCTCATTCACTTAGCTTAGCTTAGCTCTCGAATTTTGAGATAAAGATAATCGTCTTTTAGGTGGCATTGATGCAGGCAAATGAAAATAAAGCTAAAACATCATCATCTGCCTAACCTTTTCCCAATTATGTTGGGGTCGGTTTCCAGTCTAACCGGATGCAGCTGAATACCAGTATTTTACATGGAGCGACTGCCTATTTGACTTCCACAACCCAGTTACTGGGTAATACGATACCCCTTGGTAAGACTGGTTGTCAGACTATCGTGCTTCTGACTACCCGTAACGACTGTCAAAGATCCACGAATGACAACCGGGACCAACGGCTTAACGTGCTTTCCGAGGCACGGAGGGGTCTCGGTATGTAAAGATGGTCACCCATCCACAGACTAACCGCGGCAAGCGTAGCTGAACCTGACCGATCGACCTGTGCGGCTGCTGTTATTTAGCCACGGGCCCCTCTAAATAAAGCTAAAACGTAAATGAAAATAAAGCTAATATAAAAAAGTGAACGTAAATTAGCCAAAACTTACCTATCGGTATCTAAAAATCTATGCGTACCTACTACTATTTCACCTAAAAAGAAATAAAATGTAAACTATTAATAATTTGCAATTTGAACGAATATTTAAACACTACTAAAATAACTAACACCTAATCTATAAAATAACAACAAAAGGAATCTAAAAATAAATTATCAAAGACTAAAAGTCGCGCTGATAAGCACGGTTTGTTAATATCAATTAAGTATAGTCTGTCAATAAGGTCGAACGCTCTGAACGTCTATTCGCATCAACAGGCAAAAATTGTATGAAGCTCGCGCTCGGACGCGACGCGTCGAGCGTGATTCTTTGATTTTTAGCGTATTTCATGTATAACTTTGGTGTTTCTGTACCGATTTCTATGATTCTTTTTTATGGAATCTATATCTATACTTATAATAAATCTGTAGAAGTGAAAATTCTGTACATTGAAAATATAAAAAAAATAAATGGGGGTGTTACTAGACCGACACCGAACCCAAAAATGTGATAAAAAAATTTTTTGTCTGTCTGTCTGTTTGTTCAGGCATCACGCAAAAACTACCGGTTCGATTACGACGAAACATGGTGTAGTTATTCTTTAATATCCTGGGCACCACACTGGGTACTTTTTATCCCGGAAAAGTATATATATACAATAAAAAACAAACTTAATTTTGCGGTTCGATCCCTAGACCCGGTTACTGCACTGCTGTCCCTACAACCGCAAATAATAAGTTTGTCGTAGGTTACGTCACCCGCAGTATTATCTGTGCGACCTTTTTATTCCTTTTAGTTTTTAGAGTTATTTAGGTTTATTTTTATAAGTCGTAGCTATAGATTTTAATTTTAAAGTATAGGTAGTATATTTGATAGTGTACGTAGTGACCGTAGGTTATTTTATAATACTGTTAGGTAGGATTAGTCATTCGTATAGATATTAGTTTTTAGGGATTTTGCTTATTTATTGAGTTTAGATTAGTTATCATCAGAAATAGGTTTATTTAGGTAGGTAGGTATTTTATTTTCTATTATTGAGTTTTTTTTTTAAATTATGTAGGTACTTAGGTAATGATATCATATAGGTACCCATACCCTCTTAATCACCACTAATGAGACACAATTGGTTTTCTATTGTAATTAGCCACAAAGGGCCCGCGAGAGAGATGGCATCCTCGGGAAGCACATACATTTTTATCCTGTTAGCACGTTCCCGTGGGATAATTTCCGACATCCACGCGGGCGAAGCCGCGGGCAGAAGCTAGTAGTTAATAATGTTAACTTTTTTAATTAGGGATGACTGAGAGTGTTATAAACGTAAGAGTAGACAAATATAAATTAGAAAGCTTCGAACTGCTAACTGCTAAGCTATCGGGAGTTACACGTGTTATTGTGAATCAACCATAAAAGATAGACTTATGCTGTCGTGGGATATTTTTTATATAATTTTAAGGAGAACATTTCGGTCATACATGATTTCTGTGTAGCTTTAACCATTAAGGTTGCACACGCGACGGAAGCTTAAAAAGTGGAGTAACTTCTCCCGTTTTCCCAACATTTCCCTTCACTGCTCTGCTCCTATTGATTGCAGCGTGATGAAAAGTAAAGTAAAAGTAAGTAAAATACTATAACCAGCTCAGGAGTATGAAAAATAAATGTACCAAGTTTCGTTAAAATCCGTCGAGTAGTTTTTGTTTCTATAACGGTTATACAGACAGACAGACAAAAATTTTACTGATTGCATTTTTGGCATCAGTATCGATCCCTAATCACCCCCTGATAGTTATTTTGGAAATATATTTCATGTACAGAATTGACCTCTCTACAGATTTATTATAAGTATATAGATAGATGTAGGAGAAGGTATGTCTGTCTCTCGTTAATTGACGATGGCGGTGGCGTTCCGAATAGTCAAACGAATGACTCCGACATTATTCGTCGAGTTATTCGTTTATTCGGAACGCCAGCGCCATCTCGTGGCGCTAGACAGAGTCTAGACTGAGTTCGTGGGGGTGGACGGAGAGCAACAGCTACAAGAACGATGTGAGCAGGGGGTCTACTCCGAAGTAATATCGGCCGAATGTTCCGCCGTTTCCTGCTACGAAGTTACTATTTGGTTCGGTCGGTTCCGTATGTCCCGATCCTACTACAATACTCTTTCGAATATTGACTATGGTCCCGACCTAACTGAGCCGATCCGAACTTTTTTCGCATTTTTCAATAATACTCGGTTCGGCCATGTGTCGGTCCGACCCGAACATTCGCACTTTGCACTTCGGAGTAGGCCCCCCTGACCTCTCGGGATCATCGAAACATTGGACATCGTACGGACATGTGCTTAGAAACTGTCTCGCGTTCCATATCGTTGAGTTGTGTACCTACAGTGTGTGATTCGCTAGTGTGGCTAACTTGTTCGTAAATTGTAATCTGATTTGAATTGCAAACCGGTTTTCTATTGTGCTTTATCCAATACTACCCATAGTACGCCCACAGTAATCAAATGCCTGATGTTAACGAGAGAGAGACATACCTTCTCCGACATCAGAAGTGGGATTCGTGTTGGTTCATGCACAAAATGAGAACGCTTAAAGTAAAAGTGACCGTTGACATTTGAAAAACAAAGTGCAAGCATGCGAACGCTTATTAAATAATCGTGTGGATCTGTCCAAGTTCGACCCAGACAAAGTAGATACGGATGCGCGATCATGGTACATGTTGTTTTGGGTGTAGGCTGTATGCAGAAATACTTTTGCCGAGTGACGCGCGACTGTTGCGCCTACCGCCATGTTTGAAAAAAAAGACTGTCTCTAACCGGCGCGGCGTTAGACGCAAAGACTACAATAGTGGTTAGACGTATCCCGTTCCCGTAGTTAGAACACGCAGTATAAGGCGTGTGCAAACATAACAGTGCACAACAGCTGATTTGTGTTTTGCCGAAAATTCACTGCAAGGTGGTCAACTTGTTGTGGCCATCAGTAAAGTAAGACGCATAAAGGAGCAGCATCAACGTGACTATCGCAAATAGCATATCAAGGAATGACATGGAGTGACTTTAGGAGTCTAGCCAAGCAGCTGCCGCCGCGCAGCCGTCAGCGAAGCCTTTCGTGAGCTGCAAGTGAGAGAAACCAGGACATATCGCAGCCCGGTGCACGAGTAGTGGCAGCTAAGCGGATACCGGACAACGTGCTGAAAGTCGTGAACGGCGAGTGGATGTCGTACAGACACGTTAGAAAACAAAGGTGAGCTGTATTGTTTTGTTTCCGATTTTGGTGCCGAATGCTCGTTAGTAAAAGCGAGTTGTGCAGTCGAATTAAGTGGCAAACGGGTTAATAACGTTGTTGCGTTGACTGGTATTGGTCAAACGCGTGTATTCAGCACAGACCAAATCATATGTAGCGTTGCAATTAGCGAGCAACACGTGGAATATTGAACCTAGGCTATTCGATTAACATATATGTCTGCGACAGAGAACAGGGCAGCTTTAACAAAATGTTCGGCGACGGTTGACGATTTCGTGTTATTAGAAAACGAAGAGTAAGTCAGATTATAAGACTAAGTTAGATCCGAAGTTACTTTAAATTCTAACAAAGTTTAGAAATGATCTAAATCATGGCGAAACCCACAGCAGGCCAGAGAACCATGGCACAAAAGGAAGAGGCCTATTTTCAGCAGTGGGTAGAAAATGGCTGCCAATGGTGATGATGACGATGACGGTGAAAACCGTAAACGATATTTAAAAATATTTTGATGCGCGAAAAAAAAAAACCTATAAATTAGAAATGAGTAATATTTTATTGATGTTTTGCTTAGTTCAAATTAAAAAACAGCGTAGTCAATCTGTTTCGTCTATCCCGTTTTTTTTTTTTTTTTTTTTAGGTTGGGAAATCATCAAATGACTCCTCCCGCTCTGGGTGGAGCAGGAGGGAGTGTCAGACTCTTACTGACTAAAACCCACCCGTGTTCCTTCCTTAGCCCTTTATGTTCCAGAGCAGCGGTAAACCCTTTCGGATGTTCCCGCTACCCTATGGGGCCCCGTCGCATTTGCTGACATCTCTTTGAGGCGCGCGTGGAACACGTACACGCCGTCCGGCACGGGCCTAGTCCTGATCGGACGGAGAGCTACACCCTACAACTACACCCTAACAAGGGATTGGGGGGTTTCAAAGTTTGTATGGAAGAATTTTAGCGCGCAGCCCGATTTACTTAAAACTCAGTATTTATACCTAAGATTGAAAGTAAAGAATAATGTGTATCAGGGTTTTTCGAAAATCTACCCCTGACGGGGTACCTAGTCAATTTTACAGGGTGGCTTGATTAACTCGAAAATTGATATAAATAATCTTTGAGTCAAGTTATAAACACATCCCAAACGATTTTTCAAAATTCCCACACCTGTGGGGGTGAAAAGCGGGGATACAGTTTATATGAAAAATCTTATTCCGTAGGTTAATAAACTTGAAAATTGGCAAGAATACTTGCCTACGTAAGTAATAAAGTTTATCAAAACAAGAGAAAAGACACAAGAGACAAGTTTATCAAGTCTTTCACAACTACCCCTCAAAGGGGATTGGGGGGTTTCAAAGTTTGTATGGAAGAATTTTAGCGCGTGGTCCAATTTACTCGAAACTCAGTATTTATACCTAGGATCGAGAGTAAACAATAATGTTCGCGTGGGATAATTTCCGACATCCGCGCGGGCGAAGCCGCGGGCAGAAGCTAGTTTTTCATAAGTGATAATCTCTACTATTTATCACTTTGGCACAGTTAGCTTTAAAAAGATGTATACGCGGACAAGGAACCATTTTATTTTTACAACCATTGTTCCATTACTTTGTATCCACCGTATAGTACACACGGCTACACATCAAGCTATGCAAAACCAGTATTAGCTGACCGTTCATTGTGAGAAAATATCATACAAAGTGAGGCCAAGACAAACTGGTTTTGTATAGCTTGACGTGTAGCCGTGTGTACAAACAAAACTAGATGTGGTCGGCGTTTCCTATCTGACTACTCTGAGAAGAAAGGCCGAAACAAACTCAGAGGTCACAGTCTCTTTGAAACTCCAGATAATCTCGTCCAGATCATGTGAAGATCATGTAGATTGGTGTCTGAAATGGTCTTTTGAGGAACCACACATATTGAGTAGACCTGTCCAGACACAGTCAGTGTAGGTACGCATAAATTGTCAGTAAGCGTGCAGCTCAATAGTATGTTTTGTATTGAACCCATCCAAGACAGAATCATGCGCATTCCATCTCCGCAACATTATTCCATCTCAGTTTAAGTATGTACGTGTCATCCGGTTTTGAAGCACTTTCTGTCATCCGATTAAGCTGAAACTTGGCATACTTATACTTCGGTGACAATGCAAAAATATGATACCATGAAGCTGCTCAGATGATGGAGCCTGAAGGTGATCATAAGAACTCCTCAACTAAATAAGATAGCGTCGTTGAGTGACCTATAATACGGTTGCTACAAATGCTACAATGTTGTGGAACAATGGTTATAGACAATAAAATGTTTCCTTGTCCGTGTATACATCTTTTCGGGGCTGATTGTACATAGTAGAACTTTGATACATATACAAAAGAATCCTTATCTTAGTGTAAAGACTAATAATAAGAGACAAGTTATATTATGTCGATAAAGTAATTGTGGGTACAGTAGTGATTTTATTGTTGACGTATTTAGACGTTTTACAACATGTTTGTGTACTTATTTGGAATTGTAATATTTCTGTGTGTTCTTCACATTGTTGCAAACTACAATGAACGAGCTAGGTTGGTCAGGAAGATACCTGGACCTAAAGATGACTTTATCGTTGGGAATGGATGGACTGTTATACGATCACCTGGTAAATTTTGAACGTATAGGAGAAGTAGACTTTAGAAAGTGATTAATTTACTTTAGAAACAGAAATCAATTTATTCTTACAAGTGGTTAATAAATGATTGTTCATAGATTTTATCATAAAATACGCAAATAGGATCGGTTGAATAAGTAAATCATTGTATGCCATGTTAAAAACAGAAATGGTTTCGTAAATCTAGAGAGTAATCTTACACCTAAATTATGTGAACAACTTTAAAAATTAACTAATCTGGTTCACAGTTGAGATTATGGAATTGGAAAGAACATTAAGCGAGGCTTTTAACGGAATCTTTAGAGTATGGGTATGCCCCATGGGTGCTGTTTTCATATACAATCCTGAAGATATTGAGGTACTTTTTTAAGTATTAAATGAATCAATTAAGTAAAACTTGGATACTCTATGAATAGGATGAAATAGTAATGTAGTAAAAATATTTTCAGATAATCATGTCAGGTATGAAGTATGGAGAAAAAAGTTTTATCTATAATTTTTTGAAGCCCTGGCTACGAGATGGGTTACTCGTCAGTAACGGTAAGTATGTTCATTTAATAAAATATGTTTCTTTTCTCACATTATACTCACACTTCCGACTATCTTGCATCTCCTATAACTATTTCTTTTTGTTTCCATCAGGTGCAAAATGGCAACATCGTAGGAAAATCCTTACGCCTGCCTTTCATTTCAACATATTGAAACAGTTTTGTGAAATAATCGAGGAAAACAGCCACAAATTCCTCGATAGCCTAAAGGAAACCGCTGGAAAACCTATTGACATTACACCTGTACTCTCGGAATTTACACTCAACTCTATTTGTGGTATGTACTATTACACCTGTAGTATAACTGAATGTTATTGCTACTTAATCTTTAATTATTTCATGATATTAACATCCTGGATTGAGTTTTAGTTAGACATTTTGAACTCCATATTTTAGAAACAGCAATGGGGACTAAACTCAGTGATGACAACACGTCAGCAATATCCTACAAGAAGGCCATATACGATATGGGTAGGATTTTTTTAAATAGATTTATCAGGGTATATCTGTACCCCGACTTCATTTATAAGTGGTCACCGTTGGGAAAGCTACAAAATAAATATTTGAAAGTGGTTCACAACTTTACTGAGAACGTAATACAACAAAGAAGAGAATACAGAGAGAAAAATGGATTAAATATTAATGAAAAAATTGAAACTAATGATGATGACACATACGTGTTCAAGAAAAAGAAGAAGACTGCAATGCTGGATTTACTCTTATCCGCTGAAAAAGAGGGTCATATTGATGGAATTGGCGTTCAAGAAGAAGTGGACACATTCATGTTTGAAGTTAGTCACTACTGACCTACAGCTGAAGGCCAATTCTCGTAATTTAAAATGGGAACTAATTTTTTGAGCTGTTATTTAAATATTCGAGATGTTATTATGATCAGTTGAAAAACATATTGAGCAGTTATTTAATGTAATGGCGGTTGATTAATTATTGCGACGTAAAACATGGACAGTAATAAAAAATCAATTAGTCGGTTAGTAACACGCATATACCTACCTTTTTTACATCGAAACAGCTAGGTTAGGTTAGGTTAGAACTGTGACCACACAACGAAGAAGCATATTTTTGAATACAAAACCAAATATTTTAAATATAAGCCCACACGTAACCGCTCGTTCAATAATTTTTACTGTCCATTTAATTATTTTCCTGTTCAATTATATATTCACTGATCCATTTCATTATTTTTTATTACTCATTTTTATTTACTTTACTGCTTAGTTTTAACTGCTGTACTAGTTATTAAACGTGCCATTTATAATTTTTAACTCACCAAAACCGCTATTTACAACTGCCTCTTTAAATCAGTGCCATTTAAAATGTTCAAAATCTAGTCGCAGTCTCATCTCGGCGACAAACAAATGTAAAAACATGTCAAAATGTAGGGAAATTAGAGGATTTTTTGATAGATTGAGACTAAGTGAACGTTCTTAAAATTACGAGAATTGCCCCTCAGATCGATTCTGTAAAAAACTCACCGTGTAAACTTAGTGAAGTGAGCTGGAAGTGAGCTGTCTTTCCACTGGCACTATTGACAGCTCACTCTAACCTCACTAACTTTTACGGTGAGATATTTACAGAATAGATCGCCAGTATATTTGTATCCGGTATATTTTATTTGTTCTCATATAATTTCCAGGGACATGACACTACTGCAAGTGGATTAACATTTTGTTTTATGTTGCTCGCCAATCATAAAGAAGTTCAGGTTAGTTCCTTATCCCTTCATTCACTCTCCCAGAGTAAATGAAAAAATCACAGTTGTATGGTGTGGTACGTCTTTTTAAGTGGCTAGAAATCGAGTAGGCCCTCAATATTTCACCCACCGCTGAAAGAATACCCTGTAAAAAAAAGAAGGTATTACTAATCCAAAGAACTGAAAATAAAAAAAGAGAAACGTTATCATTAATAGTAAAACAAAACATGTTTCAGGATAAAATCATGGAAGAGCTAAATGACATATATGGTGATTCGGACCGACCTATTAACATGGAAGATTTATCAAGGATGAAGTATTTAGAATGCTGTATCAAAGAGTCCTTGCGACTTTACCCTCCAGTACACTTCATAAGTCGCAAATTAAACGAAGACACCGTGTTGAGTATGTATCATTTCGCTTCTACTGAACGATGTCTACATATTATACCTTAAGTAACTACGGTTTGCACTAAAGCGTCAAATTAAATTAGCTAGCTAAACTCCGCAATCGTGATGGGTATCGATATCTAATGACGATGAAACAAAAAATAAAAAAAATCTAAACTTTTAATTTCAAGTAACTACAGCTGTCTAAGGCCGCTGGTATGTGTACTTACTTTAAATTGTGGGTACTGAAAACCCAGCTATGGACTTTCACTAGCTAATTTAATTTAACCCTGTGTAATTACTTTTTCAGGTAACTACACAGTTCCGGCTGGCGTATTATGTCACGTCCTTATTTTACAACTGCACTATCGTCCCGAGTTGTTCAAGAATCCGAAACAGTTCGACCCGAACCGGTTCCTGCCCGAGAACAGTGTGGGTCGTCATCCCTACTCGTATGTACCCTTCAGTGCCGGTCCCAGGAACTGTATAGGTAAGTTTATGCCATGAGTGAAGCCGGGCTAGTTCTGAGTTGAGCTGCATGATGACTGACAAATGCGTGCACTGACTGCGACAAGACAGGTACACTCAATCTGTGTGGTTCTCAAAAGACCATTTCAAACACCAATCTGCACATGATCTGATTATGTCTGGACTATGAAAGAGACTGAGTTTGTTTCGGCCTTTCTACTCAGCGTAGTCAGACAGTAACCGCCGAACTCATCAAATTTTTAAAATATGCTTGATGTGTAAAAGTGTTTGTATAAGCCTATTTACAGAAATAAAATCATTTAGGGATAATTATGATGATGATGTCTATTGAACCTGACAGTTCACAGACAGTGAGTCTGAGTGTTCCAACTAAGGCACAACGCTAAAATTATTGTAAACGAACAGGGGCCCTAGTCTCTATGACACAATGAACGAAACGGCGCGACATGAACATGTTAGATTATTCAGTATATACTAGATGTATTGTATATGTATACCTATATATTACCCAAATAACAAGCTTTAATTAACAGAATGGTTAATAGTTAGTTATTTACTGTGTATGAAGGTTATTATTGAATATGGTTTGTAGGGAAAAGGTTTTATGAAGTAAAGCACAGATAGACAAGGCTAATCATTTATATTAATTTAGGGTTATCAGTAGTTAATCAGAAAATTAGTCGTCCGTTCGTAAAACTTGGTCATCGTGGAGAAGAAGGACAAGAAACTCCATGGAAACAGTATTAAAGTATTCTATCAATGCACGTCCACACACGGCTCGCACTCTTGCCGATGCTTGCATCAACGTTTTACCGTGGCCTGCTCAGTCGTCAGTCCTCAACGCAATTGAGCGCGCATGGGATATTATGCTCCAAAGAAGAGCTCTGCCGAGTATGAATGCCGTACATACCCCACAACAAATTTTTGACTTGTTAGAAAGAACGTGGGCGGCCATTCCTCAAAGTCATTTTAATGAACTGATTTTAAGCATGCCAAATTGCTGTGATTGTGTGATTCGTGTCAATGGTGGAAACAGATTATTATTATTTTTTGTCTAACAGCAATAATTTAAAAAAAAACTCTCATTTTTGCCATTTAATTGACGACTTTAACTTAGGTTAATTTCCCACAATTTGTAAAAATTGCATTTTTTTTAGATTTTTATAAAATATTGGGATAAGTTGTTAACAACATAGGAATTAAAGTAAGAAGACTAGATTTGGTAATTATTAATTGGATAATTTTTTATACTTAAAAATGTACTTTATCCCTAGACACTTTTGATGTGTGTATATCCGATGACCCTGGTTACTGATATCCCCTTTGATGACTGCACCTAATCCAAGATAATGTTATATATTTTTAATTGCTATCTTTTGTACATGTACAGTTCAGATAGTACGACGTTATCATTGCCTATATCCTAATTATCTAAATGTTGTTTAAATCAGTTAATTATTAAGTACTATCAACGTAGACTGACGTCGTAATAAGAAAATCCTACTAATTATTTATTTTGGCAACCAGGATTATCTTAATATTAGATTATTCTTAATCATAGATATAGGAAAATTTCTATGATCTTAATTCTCATATCGGCAAGAATTGTTAGATGTTAGTATAAGAATGGCAATCATTGGTAAACTATCTATCAGCCAATTAACTAGATGGTAGGTGGCGGTGTGCTCACTACCCCAAGGTACAGACGCCAGCAGGTCAAGCTACCTGAACCTGTCAAATGTTCCCAATCAAACTTGAACCTTAGGTAGTGCTTTAGCGATAAAGTTGAAAATCTTTTAAAAAAAATTGACAGATTGTAGTAGCTTGATGTACTGGCGTTTGTACACTGAACGTTAATCCAAGCGGATTCACAGACCGCACTTTGACTCTACTTTCCTAAGTAAGGGCTCGCATACGTTTATCGTGTATAGCGTTAATGTTCATATTTAAATTAACCGCTTGCTGTATGCGTATGTATGTTTATTATTCGTATGGAACACTTACTTTACTCAGTTAGCCAATTAAACTACGATCTGTATATAATTATCTTGCCCTAAATATCGCTTAGAGGAGGCCTTTGTCGAAAGACAAGCTGTTAAGAGGAGAGACAAGCCGAATGCCGAGAACATATTTTAGTTTAGTTAATTTATATGTAGTTTTCTTACCTCTATTGTTATCATTTTTATTTTATTCTTTAAAGTAATGTTTAGTCAAATAAGTTAAAATGTAACAGCTTAAGTATGTAAGGCTTATTTAATTTTTATTTATTTTTTAAAATATCGCTTCACGCGTAGGCGCTTATTTTATTAGATTGAATTTCTTTATTATTTATAATATTTGTTTTCTTAATTTCTTCTTGTTATTTACTATAGAAAAAGGTATATAAGATCTGAAACTATTATACATTTTTTACAATACTTTCAGGTCAAAAATTTGCAATGATGGAGATGAAGATAGCCGTCGCGAACGTGTTGCGAAAGTTTGAGTTGTCCCCCGTCACTCGCCCCTCCGACATCAGATTTACTGCTGACCTAGTGCTTAGAAATGATGGCCCAGTGCTTGTAAACTTCATTAAGAGAGAAAAATAAGAACATAAAAGTACCTACTGTATGTTTACCAAATATATTTTTATTTACGTACCTACTACTTATGTAGATTTTTATAACGAGTACTCTCGAAGAGACTCATGAATAAATGATGATGACAGAATTTTTTTATTTTTATTTTTTTAAACTTTGCCCCACACTAGGAAATTCTCCTGTAATTGTGTGTTCAGTAGCGGATATTTACTGGCCGATTATTGATTGATGCTCACACCACAGACAAGTGAAACTAAAGAAAGATTAGGTGCAAATAAAGGTACTGTGTCGACCAAAAGTCAATAGGCAATCTCACACTCACAAAGCAATAGCTTGACGTTTAATTTGATTTGCGTCCTTCTAGTTTCAAGAAAATAAACACATAGTCGTCAACAAGTGATTGTAGTTCATAATTTCAACATTATAATATGACTCAAAATGACCTAGCGGTCATTTGTAAGTTTTTACTCGTTTGGAAGTAATGAGAGAAATATAATAGGTATTCTTTATTTTGTTCGCTTTGTTCACACATTTCGTAAAGTTAGAAAGGCAGATCATAGAAAACTAAATAAAGAATTCAGATTTCTGTGAGGTAGACATGAGTTTTATGAATAGTTAACTGGATCGGAATAAACGTTGTCGTTTGGTTGTAGTTGTTGGTTTAGTGACGTGTGATTTAATAGCTATAGCGGAATTGTATTTATTCTCAAAATGCAGGCGTTAATAATATTAAGGCGAGGGCGACTATTATTGTGCTGCATAAAAGTGGTCTTAATACGAGGGCGAAGTGATAAGTCTGGTAAAAATCTATTTTGGAATAAAATGATCGCAAATTGCATGGAACCTCCTTGTTCACAACTCTTTTGAAGAACTAAATTAAAATTTTCAGCCAGTACTGCCGATTAGCTTTTTTCTTTTTTGACAGCCTTTAAAGAAAAACAACTGAACACGTTTTTGCAAAGAAAAAAGTAAAAAAAAAGATAAAAGTAAAAATAATGTTTAATCACGACACGAAATTCGTGTCGTGATTAAACATTATTTTTTGCGCAAAAAAACTATAACGGAAACGAAACAAAAACTTGATAAATATTATGGGGACTGCTCCGTCGATTAAAATGATTCATAAGTGCTTCTACGATTTTCGGTGTGGTCGTACAAGCACAAGTGATGCTGTGCGTCCAGCCGATCGATTTTGTAAAAATCTCACCGTGAAAAATTAGGTAAAGTGAGCTTAGCGTGAGATGTCAATCCCTAGCATTACTTGGAATGACAGCTCACTCCACGCTCACTTCAACTAAGTTTTCACGGTGAGATAGTTACAGAATCGCACTGCGGACGCCCATTGAGGTCACTCACCACTCCAGATATGATCGCTAAAATCCACGATATAGTGTTGAACGACCGAAGAGTAAAAGTGAGGGAGATAGTCGAGATAGTAGGCATTTCAGACGAACGTGTTCGCAATCTTACACCAACATAAATCGATAAGCGATATGAAGCGATCCGCGCGATGGGTGCCGCGTTTACTGACTGTTGATCAAAAACGCATGCGTGTGACCACTTCGAAGGCAGGTTTGGCGTTGTTTCAACAAGGTAAAACCGAATTTTTGCGTCGTTTTATAACAGTAGACGAAACATGGATTCACCACCATCCCCCTGAAACCAAGCAACAATCGAAATGTCGTATAGCGACAAGAAAAGCTTGACTTTAAAATCAAAAGTAATTAAGTAAATGAAAGAAAGGGAAGTAGAAATCAATTAAAGATATATTTACAAGATATACAAAAGATGGAGATGGACTGAAGAGTGGTGTGTAGTAGTGTGGATGAGGAAGGATGACGATGCGCGATAGGTGGGTTAGAAGGCTGAGGTGGCCTTCGGATAAGGCGCGGCCCAATAGGTACAGGAGGGTCTTCGGAGTCCTCCGGCGAAGCGCATCGGCGGTCCGACTGGTACTGGAGGCCTTCACGGAGGACGGAGGATGGAGGACGGAGGATGGAGTACGGAGGCGTAGGGGGGTCCGTCAGGTACCGTAGCCTTTAGGAGAGGCACGCTGGGAGTTCCCGGGATAGATAGCCCTGGAGTATCAGGCTTATTTGATGTGTTCGCTTTAGAGGCGAAACGGGAACTAATCCTCGCATTGCGTGAATTTAACATGTCAACTCGTAGAATAAAATCATGTAGAAAATATGAATTTGAGATACGTTAGTGGCCATGATTAATTTTGGAGAAGTATGAATGTATAATCCGCTAAAAAGTTACAGGCCCCTAAGAATTTAAAAGAAAAGTTGTCATGGCGACGACTGCGCTGTCAAGTCTGTCATGATAGAATAAATATTAATACAATACAATAAAATCTAACGTTATATTGTGTTTTATAATGTGGTGATTATACGAAAAAGTGATATCAACCAATTTAGACGAAATTCCGAGCCTTTGATGTCACTAAATCGTCGTAGCCTTGTGTTGAATTTGATGGTGTCTGTGTACTGATTGTGGATAAAACGTGGCCTGGTGTCGTGAGAGATAATGAGAATAGCGCCTAACAGTAACGGAATGCTTGTTCTGACCTGGAGTAATGAATGAAGATAAGTGTTAGTATGTACATTATGTTACAAACTGTTCACCGTGCCCTCCACGCTGAAGGCTTGCATCACAGAAGACCAGCTAAAAAGACCTTCTGGACAGAAAGACATAAACAAGAACGATTACGTTTCGAACGGGATTATTTAGATTTTGACTGGAATACTACCATATTTTCAGATGAAAAGACCTTCAAATCTAATCAAAAGGATGGGTAGGCTTCATTTATGGCGCAAGGATTTCACTCGCTCGTGTGATAAAAACGTAATCCCTAATACAGTTACAGACTCAGGTCGAATTACAATTAATATGTGGGGATGGATGAGTGCAGCAGGGCCAGGAGAACTGGCTTTTATTCCTCCACGCGCCAACAGGTCTACTTACATATGTAGAAGTATTAGACGAAGTCATGCTACCTACTGTGCGCAACATTTACCCAGCTGATGAGTTGACACAAATATCATTTGTCCTATTCACCGGGCGAGCACTGTGCGTGAGTGGTTTCACAATCACCCGGAGATGATTGTTGTTCCATGGCCAGCGCGATCACCCGACCTCAACCCCATAGAAAATCTATGGGGTTTGATGGTGCAAAGGTGGGAGTCACGGGATGAGAGGTATATACCACAATTAAAAGCCCATTGCACGGAGGTGTGGGAAAATTTAAGAGGAACTGAAATATGTGGTAATATTGTACGGTCCATGCGCAAACGTCTACTTACTTGACTGTATTGAAAATAATGGGCGTTACACAAAATACTATTTAGATGTTTTGGTTCTAATAATTAGACGGTGTAACTAAATATTTAGTAGGTAATACCTATTGATATATCCATAATTATTTAATAATCTTAAATTGAGGTTTAGTTTCAATCTTCTTTTCTTCTCTCTTTCTCATAAAAGTTTGCTAATTTTATAAATAAATAAAACGAATAAACATTTTTGTTATCATTCAGCACGACATTTTTATTTCCACCTTCCAACACCGAAAAGATTTAAATTAAATATAATGATAGTTAAGTAATAATACAATAACTAATATTTAACTTCTAATAAATAGTAAGCATGAAAACAAAATATTAAAAATACAAATATTATTATGGTTTCAAAGAAAAAAAAGACAGCCACACATAGTACTCGTAATTAAGATTCGCACTCAGTCTTCATTGATTGTGAATCCATTGCTTAGCCCAAACAGATTTAGCAATGCAATGGTAAGAACAGCCGATCGATTCTGTAAAAATCTCACCGTGAAAACTTAGGTGAAGTGAGCGTGGAGTGAGCTGTCATTCCCAGCTAATGCTAGGGATTGACACTATTGACAGCTCACTCTAAGCTCACTTCACCTAACTTTTCACGGTGAGATGGTTACAGAATCGCACTGCAGGTCGCCACTATGAAGCGTATTCTAAATGCAACAGAAATATAATGTTATTTCATTCACACGCACGCGCACTGGCTGTATCGTGCTCGCTCGCTTTAAATCAACGAGGTTAGATAACCAGGATAACTTAATTTTCCGTTAATAAAGAGTAAATTAAAACAATACAAATACACAATCAACTTTATTACAACAAATTATAAAAAAAGAAAACTTACCTATATTATGAAGATGGACATCAACCTCACATTAAAGTAACTATTCTTTATAATATTTAATTTTTTTAACCTTTAATCAATTATTTATGGTTTGAAAAAAAAGATCTTAGACAACAAATTGTTTTGATTGTGTCATCTGCCAGTCGACTTTTAATAGAGCCACAAATGTAGCCTGCGGCCGAGAAGGCTCTCTCAGCCTCCACGCTTGTCGGCTTAATTGTCAGCAAGTAATCATGAATAGCAGGACAAGTAGGTATTCTCCTCGAACTCTTTCACTTTCAAACGCAATCATTTCCTTTTTTTTTAGTATTTTATTAATTTTTTTTTTGTTTTTAGCCCACGACGCAAAAAAGACGGGGTGTTATAAGTTTGACGTGTCGGGGTGTGTGTGTGTGTGTGTATGTGTATGTCGGTCTGTGGCATCGTAGCTCCCGAACGGATGAACCGATTTTGATTTTGTTTTTTTTGTTTGAAAGGTGAATTTGTCGGGATTGTTCTTAGCTATGTTTGATGAAAACCGATCCAAGATGGCCGCCGCCACAAAAAAAGGGCTTGTCTAATAGAATACTATACACTGTGATAAATTTCAAATCCAAGATGGCCGCCACAACAAAATGGCGAATTACAAAAAACCTGATCAAACACCAAATTACCTGAATCTTAAAACGCAAGAAAATAAAAGAAATGAAATAATAAGGAGTCCCTACAAAAAGCATGAAATAAAAAATTTAATTAAAAATTTAAAAAACATCCCTCACAAAATAATAGTAGGGTTTCACGTTTATACCTTTTTTGTTCTATTTGTGGCTATTTTTTCAATAGTTTTTTTTTTTAATTGTTTTAGGCTTTTTACATTCATACTACCTATTTTTATTATTATTTTGTGGCAGGGGTTTTTTAAATTTTTAATTTAATTTTTTGCAGTATTACACAACAAACGCTGTTAACTCGACCAAGTCGGTCGCGAAACATCAAACGACTCGCACGCATAAGTACCTACCACGCCTTTTAAGGTGCCTCCACACATTCAAAGGCGCGGTTATTTTGCTAAATTATGCAATTACCGGGTCCGATACCGGATCCGGAATATTGGTACCGGATCTGGTAAGTGTATAATGATGCTGGATCCACACGATTACCAGATCCGGTGTTCCGGATTGTAGAGGAACTGCAGCATATTTGGAATACTGCAGGTAACTTGGAATACTTCGATATCTAAATATATATAAACGCCATCTGTGTTTTTATGCCGTAAACATAACGTCAAACGATACACGAAGCCATACAGCATTAAAAACAGGACGCCATCTTGACATTCCAGCTACCAGCCCCCAGCGAACGAGACGCCTGCTTTGAAAACTTTTTCGGTAAGAATGCAATCAGTGGTAATCATTTGCTGTAATACTCTAAATCTTTATTGTAATTATTTTAAATGCTGAGTGACCTTGTTAGTTTAAGATATTACTATGATTTTGTGAATATTTCTAGAATTAAAAATGTGACATGCAATTTTAAGTTAGGTTGGTGTGTTGTTAATTTGGAATACCGGGAGTGAACATAATTTGGAGTATTCCAAATTTTATGCACATTTTATGAGTAGATATTGATTATTCCCTTTTTTTTTAGAAATGTCAGCATCTCAAAAATACAAGAAGAGAAAAAGGTGGGACAAGGAGGAAATGAACGCTGCTATTGTCGCTGTTAGAGAAAAGAGAATGGGATACTTAAAGGCAGCTAAACAGTTTAACGTTCCCAGGTCAACACTTTTTCGATTTGTAAATGATAAAGACTCTCCGATTGAATCAATAACAAATAAAGTTATTGGTAGAAAGCCAGTTTTTGGTCAAGATATTGAAAACCTGTTGGTGGAGTACGTATTAACTATGGAGAATAAGTTTTATGGGCTGACTAGAATGGATTTGCGCCGTTTGGCATATCAACTCGCTTTAAAAAATAATATTAAAAACCCTTTTAGGGGTGGCTTTGCTGGGAGATACTGGCTAAAAGGGTTTTTAAAACGACATCAGGAAATTTTGTCCATTATGAATATAATTTGGAATACTATATTCCAAATTATCTGCACCCTAAGTCAAATCACGTTTTTGGAGTATTTTTAGTTTGATAGGCATTTTGATAAAATATCTGGTATTTGTTATATTTGATTGTTCTCATTATTAAAGTTTAATATTTTGACAATAATTTAATGTATTTTTTATTGAGCTATCCCGTTTTTCCTTCAATTTATTTTCAAAAAACAAACTAGTATTCCAAATATGCTTCAGTTCCTCGGAACTGCAGCATATTTGGAATACTGCAGGTAACTTGGAATACTTCGATATCTAAATATATATAAACGCCATCTGTGTTTTTATGCCGTAAACATAACGTCAAACGATACACGAAGCCATACAGCATTAAAAACAGGACGCCATCTTGACATTCCAGCTACCAGCCCCCAGCGAACGAGACGCCTGCTTTGAAAACTTTTTCGGTAAGAATGCAATCAGTGGTAATCATTTGCTGTAATACTCTAAATCTTTATTGTAATTATTTTAAATGCTGAGTGACCTTGTTAGTTTAAGATATTACTATGATTTTGTGAATATTTCTAGAATTAAAAATGTGACATGCAATTTTAAGTTAGGTTGGTGTGTTGTTAATTTGGAATACCGGGAGTGAACATAATTTGGAGTATTCCAAATTTTATGCACATTTTATGAGTAGATATTGATTATTCCCTTTTTTTTTAGAAATGTCAGCATCTCAAAAATACAAGAAGAGAAAAAGGTGGGACAAGGAGGAAATGAACGCTGCTATTGTCGCTGTTAGAGAAAAGAGAATGGGATACTTAAAGGCAGCTAAACAGTTTAACGTTCCCAGGTCAACACTTTTTCGATTTGTAAATGATAAAGACTCTCCGATTGAATCAATAACAAATAAAGTTATTGGTAGAAAGCCAGTTTTTGGTCAAGATATTGAAAACCTGTTGGTGGAGTACGTATTAACTATGGAGAATAAGTTTTATGGGCTGACTAGAATGGATTTGCGCCGTTTGGCATATCAACTCGCTTTAAAAAATAATATTAAAAACCCTTTTAGGGGTGGCTTTGCTGGAAGATACTGGCTAAAAGGGTTTTTAAAACGACATCAGGAAATTTTGTCCATTATGAATATAATTTGGAATACTATATTCCAAATTATCTGCACCCTAAGTCAAATCACGTTTTTGGAGTATTTTTAGTTTGATAGGCATTTTGATAAAATATCTGGTATTTGTTATATTTGATTGTTCTCATTATTAAAGTTTAATATTTTGACAATAATTTAATGTATTTTTTATTGAGCTATCCCGTTTTTCCTTCAATTTATTTTCAAAAAACAAACTAGTATTCCAAATATGCTTCAGTTCCTCTAATCCCTACTTATAATCGTACTTAATATCTATATACTTATAATAAATCTGTAGAAGTGAAAATTCTGTACATTGAAAATATCAAAAAAATAAATGGCAGGGGGTGTTACTAGACCGACACCGAACCCAAAAATGTGAGTAAAAAATTTTTTGTCTGTCTGTCTGTTTGTTCAGGCATCACGCAAAAACTACCGGTTCGATTACGATGAAACTTGGTATAATAATTATTCTTTAATATCCTGGGCAACACACTGGGTACTTTTTATCCCGGAAAAGTATATACAATAAAAAACAAACTTAATTTTGCGGTTCGATCCCTAGACCCGATTACTGTACCAACCGCAAATAATAAGTTTGTCGTAGTGTTGTTTAAATGTAGTGCTGAAGGTTGAATTTGGCTTGCACCGTTCGCAGCACACGCGTGGCGCGCGGCCGCCACGGATCGCTACCGTATAAAGGACGCGCGCGCATTACATTTTTTGAACTTTGATTTGAACGGACGGGACGTGTCGAGTGGCGAGCGTTCGTTCTTATTTTAACTGCTACTTGCAATTCTAAACCGTGCTTTTTCAGTGCGAAATTTTTATTCCTTTTAGTTTTTAGAGTTATTTAGGTTTATTTTTATAAGTAGTAGGTATAGATTTAATTTTAAAGTATAGGTAGTATATTTGATAGTGTACACACGGCTACACGTCAAACTATACAAAACCAGTTTGTCTTGGCCTCACTTTGTATGAGCCAATACTGGTTTTGCATAGCTTGATGTGTAGCCGTGTGTACGTAGTGACCGTTGGTTATTTTATAATACTGTTAGGTAGGATTAGTCATTCGTATAGATATTAGTTTTTAGGGATTTTGCTTATTTATTGAGTTTAGATTAGTTATCATCAGAAATAGGTTTATTTAGGTAGGTAGGTATTTTATTTTCTGTTGAGTTTTTTTTTTTTAAATTAGGTAGGTACTTAGATAAAGATATCATATAGGTACCCTCTTAATCACCACTAATGAGACACAATTGGTTTTCTATTGTAATTAGCCACAAAGGGCCCGCGAGATAGATGGCATCCTGGGGAAGCAATTACATTTTATCCTGTTATCACGTTCCCGTGGGATAATTTCCGATATCCACGCGGGCGAAGCCGCGGGCAGAAGCTAGTAATATTATAAACGTGAATGTTTGTATGGATGGATGGATGTTTGTTACTCTTTCACGCAAAAACTACTAAAAGGATTTGGATGAAATTTGGCACACAGATGGTTTATAACCAGGATTAACATATAGGATACTTTTTATCCCGATATTCTCACGGGATCGAAACTTATGCGGGTGAGACCGCAGGGCGCAGCTAGTTGAGTTATAAGTTCTGTGATAATGAAAAGCCTTATGAAAACCGCTTTTTTTAACAGTTTGAATAATAACTAAATGACGGTAATAATAATTTAGTGGTTACATTATAGGAGACTCGCTCTCAGGGGCCTCCTGGTTCAATTTGTCTCTACCTGAGCAAAATAATGGTAGTCAGGTTGAACTAGGAAGGTGCAGAGTGGGGTCGCAGAAGGATCGTACGTTCCCGTGACCCCCGGCGTAGGTGTGATATGGAACACCGGGGTGGTTTTTAGTCAGTAAGAGTCTGACAGACCCCGTCGCCCGCCCCAGGGCGGCGGACATCCATGAGGATTTTCCACACCGGAAACAATAAAAAAAAGGAAGGCGCAGAGTGAGTTGTTTTGACTACTCTGGGCAATTTCGTGTTATGAATTGTACGCAGTCGGACTTGATAAACTTTGACCTAAATTAGAACTTATACTAAATTTGGTATCATTTGATTACAGTATTGTTATTTGGACAAAAGAACTCCATTTTTAAAAAAGCGTGTGTAAAATAAGTACCTACCTACCTATGATTATTTATGCATACAAACACATTTTTTTCTGGAAAATATTTATTATATACCTATGTATGTATTAACAATCGTATCTTTGAAAGTTATCAGTTAGTGTGTCCAGTTTGATTAAAATCACTGTTCTGTTTACACGCTGCCTGGTAAACATGTTGGTGTATATTTTAGTTTTTGCAATATTTTTGTGTGTTTTACATCTATTGCTAAATTACAATGAACGTGCTAGAATGATTAAGAAGCTCCCAGGGCCGCCGGATGACTTTATTTTAGGAAATGGACTCCGGATTATACGCTCTCCAGGTGAGGTTTCTAACGATCTTTCAAAAACAAACAAACAAACAAACTAGAAATAAAGCATGGTATATATATACCATGCTTTATTTCTAGTTTTATTTGGATTTTAAAGGTTTGACAGTTTTGGATAAAATCACACGTAGCAGACAGAGATACAGAATTACAGACGCTATAGTGACTCCATAATTGGCCATTCCGGCAAAGAGTCTTTCAAAGTTTATTAATATTTATTAGGATGTCGTTTGATTCCAGTCGAATTAATGAATTTAGGAAGGGAATACGCTAAGAAATGGAAAGGAATATACCGAGTGTGGGTGTGGCCGTTCGGTGCAGTAGTCATCTACAATCCGGAAGACATCGAGGTTGGTATCATAATGTTTATACAAACAAAGCAACACAAATATGAAATAAGCTGCGTCCTAATTGCGTAATATACCAACAGCCATCTGAATTACTTTAAAGGATATTGCAAATCCATTGCTTCAAATGAAAAATTTGTCTGACCAACAACGTAAATAACGCAATGAATGTTGTTGAACTGTCAAAATGAGAGCTATTGGTACTGTCAGTGTGTTCCACAATTACCCCGCTGGTTGCTGCAACCTCATTTGATATTACAAAATCTAATATTGGCATCAATTAAATAAATAAATTACGTCTCTGTCGTAAATTATTCTGAGACCAATAGGTACTGAAATTGTTATGAAATGCAACCTGAGTTTGATAACAGTGATAACCTACCCAGTAGATACAGATACATACCTATACGAGTAATGTTTTAATGACGAAATTGCATCTATATCTCATTTTTATTTTCAGTTGGTGATGTCCAGTATGAAATACGGTGAAAAAAGCTTGGTTTATTCAATTTTAAGACCTTGGCTACAAGACGGGCTGTTACTTAGTAGTGGTACAGTATTATTATTACTACTATTATTTCCATCTTTTGTTGTCCCACCGACGAGCTTGTTCTTTTCGTATCTTCGGTACATCTATGTATCTTATTTGGTCCCATAAGGGGGCCAAGTTTATAGTGGCTTCAGAGGCGTTGTTCAGATCGAAAGAGATACCGTGGCCCCTGGCACAGGCAACTGAAGGAACACGGGTGGGTTTTAGTCAGTAAAAGTCTGACACGCCCTCCCGCTCCGCCCAGAGCGGGAGAAGTCATCTGATGATTTCCAACCCAAAAAAATAACTTTGTTCAGACCGTCAAGGGTGCATGTGAACGGAAATTTGAGACGGACTAAAGTAATATAATAAGCCCTTAGTTTAACCATTCCTGTCGATCTTGGGCTAAATCGGACCAAACTCGGCTGGGTTGGATAGAAGGTTCGACTAAATACGAACCTAGTATACGAAGGAGAGAGTTTAAAAGAAATAATACTTCATATAGTTTTGACCGCAAGTACGACTGTTGAGCTTGAGTGTCTGGGTTCGATCTCCAGATCACGGTGTGTTATTGGGTTTATCCAACAGGAATTTCTCCTAGTATTTATGTCTGGTACCTACTTATTATCTTATACAGGCTGTTAGTGTGAACAGTGGCAATATTTAAGGAGGTGCATAAGTATCATGATTAGATTCTAAAACCGTTGAAAAAATATGACCCAATTTTTTTCTAAGTTTTTCTTCTAATATCCCGAAAAATAAAAAATCATAGTCACATTACTGTTAGGCCTCTGCCCCGCATATACCGGCGCCGCGCCGCCGGCGGGCTCGTAGCTTCGTGCGTTATCGTCGGGTGCGGTCACTTCGCGTAAAATTTCGGAATTAGAAAACTGTAAAATTCGCAAAAAAAATTGCGACATACATTTAAAACTTTTATTTTTTTATTTAAGATTATCTATCCGTCCTTTGAAAGTTGCCACTGTTCACCCTTCCACCCTGTATAGCAACAATTTCACGCCCTACGAGGAGGTGAAAAGTGGGTGTCACTATACACCTCAGATTAACCCCTCAGGGCATGTAGTTTAGGCGACCGGTGTCATGTTATATACCTATTAGTTAAGTGGCATTGCACAAGTCTGAGGCCATGTGTTTTCATGGTCCTCGGGACGCGCCACCGTCGGGTTCACAAATAATGGCGGGAGGGGTTCACATCGGCGTCGAGCTGACGATGAAGTACCTGGGACTCGTCCTCGACAGCCGGTGGAATTTCGTGGAGCATTTCCGACGTTTGGCACCCAGACTGGAGCGGGCCGGGGCTGCCTTGAGGCAGCTCCTGCCCAATCTAGGGGGACCAAACGCCTCCTGCCGGAGGCTCTATGCGGGGGTCGTGCGGTCCATGGCCCTTTACGGGGCACCGGTGTGGGCGCGTTCCCTGAGGAAGCGACCAGCCCGCCGGTTGAACGCGTCCCAAAGGATCATGGCTGTCCGGCTGATCCGAGGATACCGCACGGTCTCCGTTGAGGCGGCGAGCCTCCTTGCCGGATTGCCGCCATGGGATCTAGAGGCCAAGGTCTTCGCCCACATATGGGAGTGGCGAGAGGAGGCAAAACGCCGTAACTCCGCTGCCGCGAGAAATCACGGCACAGCGGACAGAGCTCCGGCGGGATCTCATAGCGGCATGGAGAGTGCGATTGACGCAACCCAGTGCTGGGCACGCCACAATAGCGGCGATAAGTCCCCTCTTGGAGGAGTGGCTAGAGAGGCGCCACGGCGCCCTCACCTTCCGCCTGACGCAGGTCCTCACCGGACCGGAATTTTCACTTCTACAGATTTATTATAAGTATAGATTGTGTCTGTTGACTATTAATTACTATCTGTGTAATTTTTGGTAAGAAATAAATAATGTATTATTATTATTAGCTAAAGTACCGAATAATACATCAACACAACTTATTAAGAATTTGCCTTGAAATAAAAGGACCTTCTACAAATAGTAAGTAAGCAAGTGTCATTTGAACACAAAAAATCGTGAATATATCAATAGGTAATGAATATAGAATGCAAACCTAATGTTGGTAATATTTTATGCCGGTACCTTTTACTAGAATAAATTATAGCGAATTTATATTTCCGTAAAATAATCTTTTGTTGTTTCAGGTGCGAAATGGCAAGAGAGAAGAAAGATCCTGACGCCTGCTTTTCATTTCAACATCCTTCGACAGTTCTGTGATATCATAGAAGGAAACACACAACGATTCTTGGAAAGACTGAGAGAAACGACTGGACAACCCATTGATATTGTACCCATCCTGTCAGAATATACGCTTAACTCCATTTGTGGTAGGTAGAGGTATTATTTCAACTCTAAGTTGATCCGAGTATTGTATAGGGTACCTGTATAGACAGACGCCAGCAGGTCAAGCTACCCGAAACTGTCAAATTTTCCCAATCAACCTTGAACCTTAATGTTTTAGCGATAAAGTTGAAAATCAGTAGAAGTTTCAACATCGTTCTTGAGAAGTGCAAATAATTGGTTTTAGAAACTGCAATGGGCACACAACTAACTGAAGACACCTCGGGTGCAAGCAAGTCCTACAAGAAAGCTGTTTATGAACTCGGATATGGGTTTTACCATAGATTTATCAGAATTTTCTTATATCCTGACATCATATTCAATGCGACATCATTAGGAAGAAAGCAAATCAGACATCTAAAAACAGTGAAAAGCTTTACCGAAAAGGTAATAAAGCAAAGAAGGGCGTACGTAAACCAATACGGATTTAACGTAACTGACAATACTACCGAGAATGATGAAGTTTATATGTACAAGAAGAAGAAGACTGCCATGTTAGATCTTCTTTTGTCTGCTGAGAAGGAAGGACTCATAGACAAAGCAGGGATCCAGGAAGAGGTCGACACTTTTATGTTTGAAGTGAGTATCCAATCACGCACTGTACCATTAGTACAATATTCATAATATTCACTGTTAAATTATAGGTAATTAATTATACGTCACTTTCAGGGACATGACACTACATCATCCGGAATGACTTTCCTCTTTATGTTGCTAGCAAATCATAAGGATGTACAAGTATGTGGTCAATTTTTATATGTAATACGCATAGGTACTTATGTATATTATTACTTAACTAGCGTTGCATTACTTTTTTTTTGTTAGGAACCATCTCCGGCGCGCACACAGCAACTTACCAAATTTCTATAATCACAAGCGGTCTATTTTCGAGTTTTTGCGAGACTAACGAACTAACGATATACATATATTATATATATGTAGTTGTAGATAGATGCATTACACATGAGGAGGATAACCGGGTATGCACCATATAGGTACGGCCTATCTGAATTTGCAAGCAGCAAGAACTTCGACACTGGCAAAGCTGGAGAACGATAGGCGGAGCTTTGGTCTAATGAACTTTAGCATAACATACATATGACACTTATTTGTTTGGAAAGCCGTAAGGCGCCCGCCGGCGCCGTCGAAGCAACTACGCGTTCGGGTTCACCCAGGTTCACCGAACGAAATGAACACGACGATCGCATACTCGCGCGTTGATTAGGACGCGGCGAGGTTAGTCCATTCTATATACCTACGACCCGAGACATCTTACTAGAAACCAAGTGGATAAATCACAAAGATTTTTAAGCAAATTCGTAGGTACTTACTTAATATTATTGTATGTTCTTATTAACAGGGTAAAATTGTAGCTGAACTGAAAGATGTATTCGGTGACTCAAATCGTTTGGTTCGCATGGATGATCTACCTAAGATGAAATACATAGAACGTTGCATCAAGGAATCCCTGCGGCTCTTCCCGCCGGTGCATTTCATTAGTCGGAAATTGAACGAAACTACAGTATTAAGTAGGTGTCTATTAACCTTATTAGTAACTTTTATTTCTTTCGTCAAATCGTTCATGAGTAAGCATGGTGATTAATGCGCCTTCGCTGTATGAGAAGAGATCTTTGCCCTGCAGTGCAAAGATCTTATTAATTCGTTTCTTACACGTTCGTTTGTTATGTTTTTGTCGATGTAAGTCAGTTCATGGTTTTTGAGGCCGGCTCTAAATGTCCTATAGCAGTACCTCCCATCAAACTATACGGGGTTCCCTTGGTCAGAGTGGACCATTTCAAATACTTGGGGCATGTAGTAACATCCGGTCTCAGAGATGATGCTGATATCGAGAGGGAGCGGAGGGCCTTGGCTGTAAGAGGTAACATGATAGCTCGCAGGTTTGCGCGTTGTTCAGGGTCGGTCAAACAGACCCTTTTCAGGGCTTATTGTACCTCTCTGTACCTACACGTGCAGCCTGTGGGTAAATCACACTCAAAAAGCATACGAAGCCCTCCGCATCCAATATAACAACGCATTCAGAGCGCTGATGGGGCTGCCGCGACATTGTAGTGCCTCGGGCATGTTCGCTGTCGCTAGCGTCGACTGCTTCTATGCAACGATGCGTAAGCGAAGCGCGTCCCTGGTACGCAGAGTTCGTGGCAGCTCCAACAGCGTGCTGGTGATGATAGCCGGCAGGCTCGACTGTCCGTATATCAGACGCTGCAGTGACTTGCACGTCACTTACAGTCGTCGGCTGTCAGTGTGAAAATGTTGTGTGGTTATTGTTTTTGTGTTTTGTGTGTAATGTAGGTAATGCCCAACTAGCAAAAAGTGGTTTTTATACTATCCTAGAACCATAATTTATCGAGGACTATATGAGACTTATATCCACATATAAGTCGCGAAAAGGGCCCACTTTATAAGTCTTATATACGCCTATATTGCTCCTGTAATTGAATTACGTCAATGCAAATACTCCTGTTAGTAATAATATAAGTAAGTTATAGTAAAAAAATAGATTAATACGCGCCTAGAAATGCTTCCATAAGCTCATATATTGTGAACAGTCAAAGTGAGTGTATCGGAACTTTTGTGCTCTGTAAAAAAATATTTTTAACATCTTAAAGTATCTAAATGAATCAGAATTTATTAATGTCAACCATAGTTGAAAAACAAAATGTTAGTGTTGTCAAATCGTTAGTCTTATAGCTTATTCGTAGGGGAACATGAATTTTCCGTGAAATCTATCATGGTTTTTATAACAATTTTAAAGCGCCTCTTGAAATTTGCTTATTTACATTTTAGAATTAATTAATATTAAATTTATATTATGAAGGCAGCTGACATTTTCTTAGTAAGCATTTCCAAGTGTGACATAGTGCTAAAATAAGTATTTTTAGCATTTTCAAGTGTGACATAGTACCAATATGAGTATATTGGTTCTATATTGGGTTATCTCAAAACCGAAGAAGAGTCGCCATTGTTTGCAAAACTATATAAAGCGTGTTTTCGCCTTGTACTGGTCGTTACAAGCAAAAGTGGCTTCTTAAGAGTTTTAACCAGGATTATTTGAGATTACTTAGACAATAACACTACTGTGGAATGCCTATATAAATATGTCTAGGTTTAAAACGGCATACGATAAATCTAAAAAAAAAAAATAGAGAACATTTTATCCTACTGAGTGCTGTTATAATCTTGGTGATTTATTATTTTTAAAACGTGGATATGAAATTCATTTAACAGTTACTTCTAAGCTTATGTTAAACCAAACCAGATACATAAATTACTTACAGTAGTTTAACTTTAATTTACTTATATTGGCCACAAAATATTAGCTTGTATGAGACTCTAAGTAAAAATAACAAGAGTAATTGCTCCTCAGTGCATATCTTCGTGGTACATGCTCCTACAGGAGTATTAAGATTTAAATGGCCCGCAGATGTTATCTTATAGGCGCATTTAAGTCTGACTTACCGGAGTAATTACTCTTGAGTGAAATTACTCTTATTTCATGCTTTTATAGGAGTCTTGATCCTATATTTGTCAGGAAATATGATCCTATATACGGATATAAGTACAAATTATAGGATACAACGTACTTGAGTAAAAACAGCATGTATTTATGCTGTTATAAGCGTAGTAGCAACCACCAAAACCTTCATCGGAGCTTTATAAGTCCACGTAGCATTATAAAATCGCATTCCAGGATTATTTTGCTAGTTGGGTGTATAATGTATTCAGTGTGTTCTAGTGTAAGATTTGTGCTATGTTTTAATTTTAATATTTTAATTTCTGTGTATTAATGAGTCCTTGTTACTTGATGAATAAATGAATTATTATTATTATGTGCATACACATTTAAAAATAGTAGCCCATTGGCATCAGGAGCAGAGTCCGAGCTGCCGTTACTCGGGCTCGGCCATTAATCTTATTATTATTTCATCGACGGTACTTACTTATATTACCTGGGTTCAGTTAATTGAGGCATCAGGGGCATTCTTAATACTCATCAAGGTGCAGGTGTACGGACACTTTGAAACTCCTGCAAGTGAGGTATCCCACTTGCACTCACAGGCAGTTTGCTCTGGTGCAACAGTCTCCCACTGGGTGTTGGAAGTTGAGTTCCTAGCAAAGTCTCCCAGTAAACCTATGAGTGATCGAGAGAGATCACAAGACAGGGTAGAATACAGTGTAGGTACAATTTTGATCAATTGATTTGATTTCTTTCTTTTTCAGGTAACTACACAATACCACCTAATACATTGTGTCATATCCCTATTTACGACCTGCACCATCGTGAGGACTTGTTCGAAAACCCGGAGGAGTTCGACCCCGACAGGTTCCTGCCAGAAAACTGCGAGAAGCGACATGCTTATGCGTATATACCCTTTAGTGCTGGGCCCAGAAACTGCATTGGTATTATTTTCTTACAAATCTGATTGTTATATTATTCGTACATAACATTTAGTCTATAATTCGAAGTTTGTTTCGGTGTTTCTTCTCAGAATTTTAAAGTATTGTTTTCTTGATATACAGTATTAAAGTGTTTGTCAAATTAATATGTCATTTATCATCATTTAAAACGCGGTTTCAGAACCCAATATTCTGAATATATATTGTTTTTTTACGTTACTTACGTGGTTTCATAGGTATCAGGCTACTGTTATAAAATCAAATGAAAATACCCATCTTTTCCAGGTCAAAAGTTCGCGTTGCTGGAAATGAAGATCACGGTTGCAGAAGTATTGCGTGAATTCGAACTGAAGCCAGTGACGAAACCATCTGATATTCAGCTTCTAGCGGATCTCGTGCTAAGGAACAATGGACCCGTTCGCGTTAACTTTGTTAAAAGACAACATTAGTTATTAAAATATCTATACTCTTAATCCTAACTACTTAATATTATAAATGCGAAAATATGTTTGTTTGATTAGGTACCTTTTCACGCCTAATCCACTGAACCGATCATCATGAAATTTTGCATATACGTTGTCAGAGTGCGACGAGGTGGGTCGGGGGAACAAGTTTCACGCGAACGAAGTCGCAGGCAGATGCTAGTAAGTATTAATAAAGTATCTACTACATATACCCAGGTAAATTGTCAACGTGTGAAGATGTAATGTTACAGATGTTAATAAATGTTGTGTTACTGTTGAATCTGCATTCAAATATCATCATCTGTTATCATTAGTTTTCCTTTCCTTTCCTGTTTGGTTTCGACCCGTCCTTATTCTCAGCCACTTATCTACGTACTTGGTACGCAACAATAGGCGACTGTACATAGGTACATGCGCTCTTCAGACTCTCAAATAGTTAGCTAGTAGGACCCGTTATTTCAAGATAATTGTGTCTCGCTGAATCGGGATACTTTAGGTCTCGACTTTGGTACAGACGCCAGCACATCAAGCTACTACAATCTGTCAAATTTCTTTGATAGATTTTCAACTTTATCACTGAAGCATTTAGGTTCAAGTTTTATTGGAAAATTGTGACAGTTTCGGGTAGCTTGACCTGCTGGCGTCTGTACATTTCTTTCTGTAAATGTTAACAGACTTAAAACTAGCACTCGTATCTGAAGCGGAAATAGCCCTACCTAGTTTGTGACTGTGACTGGCAATCGCAACGTGTCGTAAGTCGAACCCTGTATACAGGTTGGCAAGAACATCAACACGCAAACTGAAACCATGAATTTAACACATGATCCTAGAACCCCTAGGGGCAACGCATGGGGGTCCAGAATCATGTACTGAATCCATGTGTTCTGTATATAGCCCATGATTGGACAATTCAGCTTGGAATGTTCTTGTGCGCTCGCCATACCGGCACGCTATTGGCTGCACCGTGCTGCATGTCACTGCAACAACGCGATCTGCGCGCCATCTGCGCAGAACGTATAGGAAAGGGAAACCCGTGCGCGCCTCGTTCGAACAGCATCGAAACTTTTAGCTCCGTGAGTGAAAATTATAAAATAAGGACAATTTGTACAATACCGTGTCTTGTGCAACGTGCCGGACTCCGTGATCATCTTTCCAATAAAGAAAGCATCAAGAAGTGGCCGCAGCTGAGAAAAGGTGAGTCGTACTCGAATTTTCTTAGTTGATTGTTCCTTGACTGGGCGAACGGGAAGCACTCCGTTCATACAGAACTTCCTCTCTTACCTATCACAATAACGTAAATTTCATACAGTCCATTACTCTATTCCACATTCTGGTCCTTCGAGCCGGATTCTAGTTATTCCAGCCCGAATTTTTCATTTATTCTTGGTAAAACTACGCGTCCAAGATGGCGGAAGTTTTACAAACGAAGCAAAAAATCTTATTAGTTAGAAAAGAATATTTATTTACGAAAATACAAAAGCTTTATGACTATTCAAAAAAGTTGGGAACAGATCCAGATAAATTGCAATTGTTTACGGTATTAATGTCGGAAATGGAAAGTGTTCGTAATAAGTTTGAATCCACCATTTTTGATTTGTACGAAATAGAAATACAAATTAAACCGACTACTAAAATGTCGATTAGTGAACTCGAAACATTTGACGAAATGTATAATGCATGTCAGTTAATCGCTAGGAAGCATTCAAAAACAGATATCGAATTCCTTCCTGCGTTGGACAAAAATGATTTTGTAGTACAACCAGCGTTACCGAAGTTAACATTATTTCAATTTGACGGTGAAGTTGAAAATTGGATAACTTTTTATGACACGTTCTCATCATTAGTTCACAATAGGAATTTCTCAGATATCGATAAATACCATTATTTACTTTCATGCGTTAAAGGTTCTGCTTTAAATATTGTTAAAAATCTACCTATCACGGCCGCTAATTACAAATTAGTTTGGCAAAATTTAGTTGACAAATATCACGACCACAGAACGCTAGCATGTAGGTATTTCGATAAAATGTTGAACTTTTCACCGTTAACTAAAGATTCTACGTCGAACTTGACTTCATTTATAGAAACCTTTGATCATTCACTTAAAGCGATTCAAGCATTAAACATAAATAACTTAGATGATTTCTTATTGTGTCATTTGGCATTACAAAGACTTGACCCGCATACGCGTAAATTATTCGAAGAAAGCCGTGATCAAAAGTCGATACCTACATTTGCGGAACTAATGGATTTTGTAAACAAACAAATTAAAGTTCTAGAACACACTTTTATAAACAGCTCTTCAAATAACACGTCGAAATCTAGTAATACACAAAATAAAAGCCAAACTAGATCTTCGTCTAAGTCAGTTCTCAATACGGCACGTACTTCGAACAATAATAATAACAACCGTAATAATAATAATTCGAACTTTTCTTGTGTGATTTGTAAACAAAATCATATGATTTATCGATGCGATCAATTTCGTAAATTGTCGGTCGATGAAAGAATGAACCGTGTTTATTCACTTAATCTGTGTCATAATTGTCTTAAATCCGACCATCAGTCTAATGCTTGTAAAAGTACCATGACCTGCGGGGTATGTTCATCACCGCATCATTACTTATTACATAAAGATAATGCGACGGAAAGCGCGCGAAAATTGGCCGTGGCGGATACACAGACCGTGCAGCCGTCTCTTTCGCACGCGCAGCAAGCGCTCGTTTCGTCTCACTTCGTAAGTGACACGAACTGTTCCATTCAGCAAGCATTATTTAGTGATAGCTGCGGATACGGAGTAGTGTTAGGTACCACCCGTGCGCATGTTATTGACTGTGTTGGTCAATATCAAGACTGCCGTGCAGTCATCGATTCTGGAGCTCAAAGTTCTTTCATAACTACTGATTGTGCTCAGAAATTAGGATTACAACGTAAAAAATGTCCTTTTACTATTCACGGTATAGGTGGGGGCATCGTTAAAAATCAAGGCATGATTACTTGTACACTAAAACCAAGACATGCGAATAGTCCGACATTTAGCGTTAATTTAGTAGTTATTTCAAAGGTGTCCGCTGATATGCCTAATGTATCTTTCACAGATAATGTAATTAATGAATATGGCACTTATAGGTTAGCAGATCCATTGTTTTTTAAGCGTTCGCGAATAGATATTTTGTTAGGTAACGACATAGTGCCAGATATCATTACAGATAAACCGCAAGTAATTAAGGATAGTATTCCGAGTGTTATTCAAACAGTTTTTGGTTATGTTATTAGTGGAAAATTATATCCACATAATAATAATACTAATAGTTCATATGACGAAGAACAATCGATTGATAAATCGTTACGCGATTTTTGGGAAATTGAGGAAGTGCCGTGCACACCTTCAATAAATCCATTGGATCAGTTAGCTGAGGATAGGGTTGCCAGGTCGCCAAACCTATAAGCCGGACAGACCAGCCAGTTTGGCCGGACATTTGGGTAGAAAGGCCGGACACCCTACATTATTGAGGATTTTGTGTCTCAGTATTAATAGGTACGACAAAAAAATTGTATGTAAAATCAAGCTATTTGATTATTGTCATAATCAGTCATCCGCGCTCGCTCGTTTGCGAAATGTAAAAAGCCTAACAAAAGCCGGACAAGCCGGACACCGTTTATTTTGTCCGGACACGCAATCAAAAAGCCTACCTATGTCCGGCTTTATCCGGACGCCTGGCAACGCTAGCTGAGGAAATATTCTCTAATGAACATACTCGAGAATCAAACGGGCAATACGTGGTTCCGCTGCCGTTTGCGCCCGAACGCTCGCCGCTAGGTCAAACGCGTGCTGTGGCTGAGCGTCGGTTATTGTATACGGAGCGTAAACTCGCGCGAACTCCTGATCTAAATGATAAGTACAAGGAATTTATGCGAGAATATGAAGACCTCGGTCATATGGAGCTTTATCAGGGTGATCAACCTAGCAAATATATAATTCCACATCATAGTATTTTGCGACCTAGTAGTACCTCCACTCCGTTACGTGTAGTGTTCGACGCGTCTGCGAAAAGTAGCAATAACGTGTCTCTAAATGATATTCTATTAGTCGGCCCTAAGTTGTATCCGGATATTGCGGCAATAATTTTGAAATTCAGACTATTTGAATACTGTCTAGTTAGTGACGTTTGTAAAATGTATCGTGCTATTGCCTTAAGAAAAGAAGATCGCCTATATCAACACATTTTATATCGGGAATCGCCTAACGATCCAATAAAATTATACGAATTAAAAACTGTAACATACGGACTCAGTAGTTCACCATTTTTAGCAATTCGGACGCTACTTCAATTAGCTAACGATGAAGGAAAACGTTTTTCTTTCGCTGCTCAGGTCCTCCGTGAGGGTGTTTACATGGATGATGTTCTATATTCTTGTAATACTTTTGAGCAAGCTTGCTTAGTACAAGATCAATTAATTGGTATGTTTGAAAGTGCCAACTTCACTTTAAAAAAGTGGATGAGTAACAGTGAGAAGTTACTACAACGCGTTCCATTTGAAAAGAGGGAAAATTCAGTAACATTCGTTAAAGATGAAAACGACTGTACCATTAAGGTTTTAGGTCTTAAATGGATTCCAAAATCTGATAATTTTATTTTTTCGGTTAATTTAACAGACAAAGAGTTAACAAAACGATCAGTGCTAAAATTACTAGCGTCGATTTACGATCCCGTGGGTTTTATCGCACCATGCACTGTTGTAGCGAAGCAGATCATGCAAGAGCTGTGGAAGCTAGGTATCGGGTGGGATGAAAAGTTGCCAGATAACATTAAAAAATCGTGGCAAACTTTTATTTCTGAACTCCCCTTGTTACAAGAGTTACGTATTGAACGTCACATGCTATTACCGAGTGAAACGGAATGTGACTTAGTTGGATTCTGTGACGCGTCGTTGTGTGGCTACGCAGCATGCGTGTATGTGATCAGTCGCGACCAACAGGGTAATGTAAAGGTTCGTTTAGTGATCTCGAAATCTAAAGTTGCACCAATAAAACCTGTAACGATTCCTCGGTTGGAGTTGATGGGTGCTGTCTTGTTGAGCAAATTAATGAAGTTCGTAGTTGACACATTTAC
Source organism: Apamea sordens (assembly GCA_945859715.1). NCBI lineage: Eukaryota > Metazoa > Arthropoda > Insecta > Lepidoptera > Noctuidae > Apamea > Apamea sordens. The sequence continues at coordinate 15,560,985 of OX243986.1, forward strand.
TCGCGTCAAAATTAATAAAATAACAGCAGCCTCAGACTCGACAGTCGTACTGTCATGGCTGCAAACGGAACCATATAAACTGAAAACCTTTGTCAGTCATCGTGTTACTCAAATTATAGAAGTTTTACCCCTTCAATTTTGGCGGCACGTGTGTAGCGAAAATAATGTAGCTGACATTTGTTCTCGCGGAGCGTCTCCGGCACAACTTGTCAGTTGTAATCAACATTGGTTAGAGGGCGCTGATTGGATGTATAAGGATTATGTCGATTGGCCCATGACGGTGTTTGTTAATGAGAGTAATAATAAACTACCGGAATTAAAAGCGTCGGTTAGTTTATTGACTGAAAGTAATAATGATAAATTTAATGAATCTAAAACAGAATTTTGTGAAAGAATCTTTCAGCAGTTTTCTTCATTTTCCAAATTGCAAAGATCGTTTGTTTGGATCTTAAGATTTAGACACAGAAAGGGTGATATGAATTCTCACAAGTCTGGAGTAGTATCAACCTTCGAGTTAAACGAAGCTCGCGATAAATTGATAAAATTGGTTCAAAATGCTTATTTTGAAGCTGAAATTAAAATGATAAAAGATAAAAAAAACGTACCATCATTACGTAAGTTATCTCCATTTCTTGATTCCGATGGCTTCCTCAGGGTAGGGGGTCGCATCGGTCATTCCGAACTTCCTTATAATGCTAAACATCCGCGACTTCTTCCAAAACATAGTTTATTTACTAAACTATTGATCAATTATTTACATAAACTCTATTTACATGTAGGCCCGCGAACCTTACAAAGTATAATTAATGAGAATTTTTGGATATTGTCTGCTCGTAGCGTCATTAGATCCGTTTTATGTAAATGTAAAACGTGTTTTAAATGTAAACCGTCTTTACTACAACCCGAAATGGCACCTTTGCCACCAACTCGGTTGATACCTAATAAGGTATTTTCAACCGTCGGAGTTGATCTCGGAGGTCCATTCTTAAATAAAGAAAGCTTACTTCGTAATGCTAAAGTGACAAAAGCTTATCTTGCATTGTTCGTCTGCTTTTCAACAAAAGCAGTCCATCTTGAAGTGTTATCTTCTCTCTCCGCCGACTGTTTCCTTGCGTGCTTGGACAGATTCGTAGCTCGTCGAGGCCTATGCGCTGTACTATATTCTGACTGCGGCACTAACTTTATTGGCGCAAGTAAACATCTGTCTGAAATTCAAAGGTTCTTGCGTGAGAGTCAAAATAACATTTCGGATGGCTGCGCTAAAAGGCAGGTCGATTGGAAATTTAATGTACCCAGTGCTCCACATATGGGTGGTCTCTGGGAAGCTGGAATAAAGTCAGCAAAATATCATTTAGTACGTAGTGTAGGGGAAAAGTCCTTAACGTTTGAAGAACTTTCCACGATATTTTGTAAGGCAGAAGCCATTTTAAATTCGCGGCCCTTGTGCCCACTACCGGCTAGTGATAATCCCAACGAATTTAATGTTTTAACCGCCGGACACTTTCTCATTGGTCGAAGCTTGACATCTATACCCGAGTATGACGTTCAAGAGGTAAATGTTAACAGACTGTCACGTTGGCAGTATATACAGAAGTGTTCCCAACTTTTCTGGAAACGTTGGAGTCATGAGTATTTAAATACGCTTCAGCAGAGAGCTAAGTGGTTTACATCCTCCTCGAACCCAAAGGTTGGAGATTTAGTTATAATAAAAACTGATAATGTTCCCTCCTGTAATTGGCCTCTCGGTAAGATTGAGAAATTACATCCAGGTCCCGACGGAATAGTCCGGTGTGTGACGTTGCGCACCGAAAAAAGTGTCTTACAAAGACCAACCAACAAACTCTGTTTATTACCCTATACCAATTAGATTCAAACAAAACGTTTTTGTTAGATATAGGTACTTAGCTTCCTTTATAGGGTAATTTTAGTTTTCTAGAAACCATCACTATGGTTTCGGTAGGGGGTATGTTCTGTATATAGCCCATGATTGGACAATTCAGCTTGGAATGTTCTTGTGCGCTCGCCATACCGGCACGCTATTGGCTGCACCGTGCTGCATGTCACTGCAACAACGCGATCTGCGCGCCATCTGCGCAGAACGTATAGGAAAGGGAAACCCGTGCGCGCCTCGTTCGAACAGCATCGAAACTTTTAGCTCCGTGAGTGAAAATTATAAAACAAGGACAATTTGTACAATACCGTGTCTTGTCTCCGTGATCATCTTTCCAATAAAGAAAGCATCAAGAAGTGGCCGCAGCTGAGAAAAGGTGAGTCGTACTCGAATTTTCTTAGTTGATTGTTCCTTGACTGGGCGAACGGGAAGCACTCCGTTCATACAGAACTTCCTCTCTTACCTATCACAATAACGTAAATTTCATACAGTCCATTACTCTATTCCACACCATGTAACCGGTTACTCGTCGACGTCCCTGCTGCCCTGTATATTGACGTAAAGCTCATTACATTTTTTGCTAGCCTGTATAGGTAGGTACTTCGTAGAGACGAGCCGACTATGACCTTGACTAGTCAGTTGCAAAAAGCTAAAGGCTAAAGCCGATTACCCGGCCAAGCCGATCATTGCTTTAGGAGTTCGGGTTCGAGTTCAGTTCAAAACAGAAACAGTGAATCTTGAATCACCGTTTCAATACCCATAGTTTAAAAAAAATTTGAAGTCATTGGAATCAAAGGACTGTCATTAGACTGGTTTAAAATCTACCTATCCACCTTACCTATCTTACAAACAGCGTGTGAAAGTGGATGAGAACACCAGCTGTCAGAAAAATAAAATTCCACAGGGTAGTGTTCTCGGCCCGACTTTAATTACATCATTTAGATATACCACATTAAATCAAAATGCAGATATCACAATTATGCTATGCTGATGATATCATTAGTTCAGCCCATGGATTTGCCATGAAAGAGAATGACCATATGGTCATTCTTTTTCATGGCAAATCCTGGGTATCAGTGCATAAGGAAGATCAAAATAGTTTGACTAGTATCAAACGATGGCTCGACTACAATCTTATTTAATTAAATCTGGCCGTGCCGGTGTGATTGATCCCTGAGTGAAATAGTGCAAAGTTGATAGTTTTAAAGGTTAGTTTTTTACTATATTATGTGTAAATATCTAACGGGCGCTTCTCGCCATCAAACTCGAAAGTTTGGCGAGTAAAATTGTAAAAACAACAAATTAATGTATTTTTGAGAATAATAAAAAAAAAAAATATATCGACAAAACTAACTATTTGTGTTTCCACAAAACCTAGGCTTCAGCACCTAAACTACTTACCACTTGGCATCATTATCCAATATGCAACCTGTAACCCTCTCCTGTGCACCTGCCAGAAAATTAAAAAAAACCAGCCAAGTGCGTGTCAGGCCACGCATAGAATAAGGTTCCGTAGTCACCCTTAATGGCACGTGGATTTAGAAGGATGTTTTACATATTTACTTATTATTTCGTTATCTCTATAACTCCTGAACTAACAAAGTTATCTAAGCCGTTATAGTTTTCCTTCAATGTTCATCACATGGACTACATTAATTTATTCAGATTTTTCGAGCCAGCCGTTTAACTTTTAGAGAGGGCGGGGGGGGGGGGAGGGGGGCTATTTTCGCAAAAAAAAAATACGCATTAACCTCTCAATATTTTTAAAAGACCTATCTAATGATACCCCACATTATGGGGTAAACGCAAGAAAAAAAAACAGCCCCACTTTACGTGTAGCGGACGTGATCTACTGAACCCTAAAAACGTAGAATGGATAATGGAATAAAAGCACCAGAAAGTTGATACTTACATGATATTCTGAAGTAACTCTTAAAATGGTAGGTATATGTGCCATTATCTTAAACGTCGAGTTTTAACACGTTTAGTGCCGAGAGCCCCTCCTGCAGGGCTCACTTAAATCGCATATGCGATGACAGGAGCTCTCGCGGAGGGCTCATAATAAATGTACGTTTTTCTTCGCTAAAACGGCAATATAAACTATAAAAATAAAATTAGTAGTATATTTTAACAAGATTTATTAGTATAAGTACGCCTTGGTTTTGAAATCTAAGCAAGTTTATTTTCACGAAGAGGCCTCAGGTGGCAAACCATTTTCACGGTTACAAATATTCACAATTTTTTTAAGTTTTGGGATTTTATAACATGAGTTTAACAATCAAGGCTATTCAGGGTTCGTATCAAAATGGTAAAAATGGAAAAAAAATACACTTCCTTTGTCAGTCCGTTCGTCTGTCACAGGTGCCTTTTTCAGGAACTACTCATAGACTTGAAATTTGGAATTAATAATAATATAAATAATGCTTGTCCATTTGTATAGAAGGTGTTTTTTTTTTACAATATTTTAGACTTATTGTAACAGGGGCCAAAACGGGGGTTTCATTTTAAAATGAGTTTACTTTACTTTAAAATGGTCAAACGGGATTTTAGAAAGAGCTTCATTTGCAGTTTATAAATCTTAATTTTAATATTTATTAATGCCACATAGTTTTTGACTTATGATAAAAAAGTTTCGTAAAAATACAACAAGAAATATCGTATGTTCTTATAAGTTCAGAGAATAAAGTAATTACGCAAAATATACAACAAACTTTTCACTTAAAAATAAGAGTATTTATATTCATATTAATTTATTCATCAAATATAAGCGAACAATTTACACCAAATCGGTTATATCTATGCTTATTCTAAAAAAAATACATTAAAATTTTAATTAAAACTACTTAGACTAAAAAAATAAATACAAAACAAAAGAAAGAAAAAAAACGGAGTAACTTAAAATTTGTAAACAAAAACAGCCTTATACATAAAATTAGAAAATAAACAATTATTCCTTATTATTTATATAAATATGCACATGTTTAGCGATTGTCCATTGAGAGTCAAAAAATAAATCTGCCTCAGGAATATATTTTAGAAAGTTATTTATTTACTTTATTGCTCTGGCAGTGGGAGAGGAGCAGAGGAGTCTATGTTGTCGTCTTACAACGCCACGCATATACTAGTCAGGAACATAATAATTTATTGACTCTCGTAGGACGGGACTATATCTTATCTACTAATTTTAGCGACTAAACTGGCATCACTACAACCGTTTGACGTAGGGTCCTCAAAGTAACCAAGAGCATTTTACGGCAAAAAATTTCAGGCACGAAAGTGTACGCGAGCGATTGAAGATATTACTTAATTAAGTATAATATAAAGAATTTGAGTTTGTTTAACCCTACCATTCCTGACACGAACAAAGAAGGATATAGAAAGGGGTAGTATCCATATTGACGTTTGTATAGGTATCTACAGAATTTACGTTGAATTTTTTCTATCATAATAGTGTACAATTACTCTTGAGGACTCCAAACTATTGCATTATATTCTAATTTACTACGGACATAGGCATATTTGTTTTGTAACTTGAGTGTTCTTAAATTGAGATGATAATCTAATGATGAAACCAAGACATTTACCTATTAGCGTCTTTGCAAGTTTTAAGAATATGCTCGTGAAAATTTAATTTGCTATTCATTATTACTCCCAAATCCCGGATCGAGGAAACACGTTCCATAGACGCGCCAGCAAGATTATAATCATTTCTAATCGGATTAGGGGATCGGGAAAAAGTTATTGTTTTACACTTAGTGTTATTAAATGTAGTATTGTAGAGTACATAAACACAAAATAATAAGAAGTGCCAAATAACACGAAAAAAAGGAAGAATTCGCTATCGATCAATGTACCTACGGTAATTACCGGTTCCTAAACGTAGAATCATGTTTTTAATTAATAAAATTGGTTTATTAAATCTTTTTTACTGGCAGTAACATCAAATTCTGCAAGTGGCTTATCTTATTTAAATAATTGACATGAGTTTACACGGTCGACATTGGCTCTGGGATTTAATTTGGATTTAGAAATTAATTCCTTTCCGAACTTAGAAAACGTATAAACATCTCTAGGAATAAAGTAATTACGGATGCTTTAAGAAATAAGATATAATTATAGTTCTGATAAGCAGAAGTTGTATTTTTGAAGACTATTTTCAATTATATCCCCGGGTTTTAAAAATAAATTAATAATATCTGATGGTTACACTAACAATGCAGGTAGGCATGCTTGGGTTTGAACCATAGAAATGTTAAAAAACCGGAGAAGTGGCAAGGAGGCGTGTCTTTGTCGTCGCGGCATGTTCAAAATGACCATGTCTAGGCAAATGGCCGTCTCCGCGAACTAGTGCGCTTTCGGCCGTGATCGTGAAAAAATATAAGAATGCCGTGTAGTTCAGTGGTTTCTTGTAAAAACCGAAGCCAAAACCAAAACTTGGTAAATCATGGAATCACTTGCCATAATTATATAAATATAAGTATTTTACTAAATTTTTCTTTAAAATAATTAAAAACAACAAATTGTAAAATAGTTCTTGCTTTTACTACATTAATTTTGTTTTCAAATATCGCAGCGACTGTACCTACTATTTTCGCAGTAAATACATTGCTCCTTAACCACTACATAAACACAAGCCCAAACACAAGGTAACTGCTGTAAATCGACGTGGAGCCCCCTCGACTGTCTTTTGGCTCCATCATCAGATCGACTCCAGACCTTCATTAAATTCTAGTGCTTTAAAATACTTAATGAAGAAATTAACCAACGCACTAGTCGCCCCTACAATTTTCGAATGTTCCCTCGATTTCTCTGGGAAGCCATCATCAGATCCTATCATGGGACCACCCTTGGGATATCTCCTTTCCAACAAAAAAAGAATCATCAAAATCGGTTCATAAACGACAAAGTTATCCGCGAACAAACATTTAAAAATAAATATGTCGGAGATGGTATATTTGTCTCTCGTTAGCATCAGGCATATTTTAATTACTGTGGGCGTACTATGGGTAGTGTTGGTTGGAGCACAATAGAGAAACAGTTTGCAGTTCAAATCAGATTATAATTTACGAACTAGTTACTCACAATAGCGAATCACACACACACACAACTCAACGATACGGAACGCTGACAGTTTCTATGCACATGTTGTTCGTACGATGTCTAATGTTTCGATGATCTTGAGAGCTCTGGCCGAATTGAGAAACCTCCTCCTTTTTTGAAGTCGGTTAAAAATGCTGGTTTCTATGTTACTCGTGTAGAGCCTATCTAACAAACAATATAGTTTGGTCGGTCATACGTGGGTCAAGGTTTTAACAGCTTCGTACCAACAAAGATACGATATCAGTATGAGCTAGAGCACATGACGTAAAAAGACAAGTTTAGTCTGTGACCTTGTTCAAATATAATGTAATCTACATTATATTTAAAACTATCTTATCAGGCTCCTATTGTATTGTAACCCCGTGGCCACAAGCAGCGCGATCAGCGACACGCGGCTTGCGCGAAGACGCGTCGCATCGCATGTCGCATCGGTCGAGGATATGTACGGGTATAAATTAATTCAGAAATACTACGATCCATCAATCTAGAATCGAGTCGTAGTTACTACGACTCACCACAAACAGGTTCCAATTTTAAAGTTAAGTAAGTACCTACGTAGTTAAGCCTAGTTCATTTGAAGAGCCAACTAATTATAGGTACTACTAGACGGTGTTGTCTTGAAAAAGAAGATGAACTCTGGGACTTGAGACCTCATGAGTTTGGGCATTTGACGGTGTTTCAACTTCTTTCACTTTAAAATATAATAGTTATTATATCATATGTAGAGAGAGGAAAATGTAACGAATCTAGACAAATCAACCATAGTTTTGCGTAACTGGAATTTGTCACTTCCGTTCGGACAGACAGAAATATAACCGGACAACCCGTAAAGATAGATTTAATCAATGAATGAATGTACTTAACTAATGTGTATGGGCCAAGATTAAAGGGTGAAGCCCTCTTCACCCGTGAATCTTGGCCCACTTCTTCATGTTTGATAAATATTTATCAAGTTATATTAAAAGAAATGTTTCCTGCTGTGCATGTAGCTACACTCTAACGTTAGAAAAATAATAATAAATAATTACTTATCTACAGTTTGCCTTGAAAATGGACACAATTCGTTAATAACTTAAATAAACGATATTTAAAGTCATCTATTTTAAGGATATTTATTTCCACAAAAAGCTTCATGTACAATGAAATGTGTTTGGAGTCTCCTTATAGGCAAACAATGCCTGTGTTAGGAGACTCCGCTCTTCCATATCTTAGATGTAGTGTTAGAGTTAAATATCTTGCTATTCCTATCATCAATATTCTAACATCTTGAGTATGTGTCATGTGGTAAGAAGCGTGGTGTGCTTTAATTTGGTGTGGGGTGTGTGTAAGATACGAGTATATGTAGTGTGGTTTGTGTGGGGCGGTGTGTGGTGCGGTGTGATGTAGCGTGGTGTGGTGTAGCGAGTGTGGTGTACAGTAGTGTAGTGTGTGGAGTAGAGAGGTGTGTATCGTTATGGTGTGTGAATTATATTACTCATGATATACCAGAAGAGCTTCCGTATCCTCATAAGTAAGAGATTTAATCCAGTTTGTTATCATTTTTTTACAGTCGTAATAGTTTCTATTGTGTACATATATGTTTTTATTAATCCTATTGTATAATTGAGCTGAGAGATAGTATAATTATCTGCTTGCGAATTTTGTTTTACTTTGGGGAACTACTGCAATTAAATCCTTTCTCCTTTTATGCTTCTTGTTCAATTTATATGGGAGAGTTTTATGTTTTTTTAGAACCGTTTGGGTTATGTACGGTTTTCTGACCGAGAGTAAATTACTAATTTCGTATAAGTTTTTAGTAGAGTATCTTTTGTTTTTAAAATACATAACTTTTATAAGTGCTCGTTGTGCACGTTCCACGTCCATAATGGTCTTAGCAGTGCCACCCCAAGTGGGGATACAATACAGAAGGACGGACTGTGCTGGAGCAATATAAATTTCGTTAAGGAGGTTTCTAGGTCGCCTAACACTCCTCAACATTTTAGTCGGGGCAACGTGTCTCAGTGATTTGAAAATCCAAGTAAACTTTCTAACCCTGCCGATAACCTGTTCAAGGTACCAGGATAGAAACTGGTCCACCATCACGCCTCAGTATTTCGTCTTAGAGACTCTGATTAGGCACGGACAGTTACAGCATATGCTGTTTATATCACCACATGTGTGTACTTTCAGTTGCAGGTCTTGTCTTAATTGGGCTGTGTCCGGTTATTAACACTAAAACATAATTATGTAGTTAGTCTTGGTGGTGTTTAGTGTAGGTTGTTTTTCAGCCATTTAGCTATGTGGGCAATCCCTACCTCTGCGCTCAGTTTAACATCTTTCCAGGTAGTACCAGCAAATACAACAGCAGTATCATCGGCGTATGCAAATACCCTGGCATTTGGTAATTTAATATTGCACAAGTCATTAATCTTGTTTAGGTTCTTGAGGTTGAACAGACTTGAAGTAGGCACATTCTAAAACCCTGGCTCAACCAAATGGCGATGATGCGAAGAGTCTGTTTAGGTTCATGGCCCAGATATGAGAAATGTGTATTTAGGGTATGATGGGACTGGCATATGCATTGCGATTATAATTGTCCCTAAATAAATAAAGAGAAAAAAAATTATATATGTTAAAAAGAGGGTAGGACCCAAAACACTACCCTGTGGCACGCCGTATGTTACCTCTGCTTCGTTTCTAGTGTATTGTCCTATTTTTACTTTTTGCTTTCTGTTAGAGAGGTAATCCTTAAATAAGCTGAGCGCAGTACCTCTTACCCCGACTTTCTGTAATTCGTTCACAAGGTTAGGGACAGAGACGGTGTCAAATGCTTTTTTGAGGTCTAAGAAAATGGACAGGCATTTGTTTTCCTTATGAAGTCGCTCGATTATCTGAGAAGTCAATGCAGTTACAGCATCTTCGGTACTTACTGCCTGTCTGAAGCTAAATTGTGAAGGAGATAGTAAGTTGAATATGTTGAAGAATTGAGAGTCTAGAATTTATTATCTTTTCGAGATTTTTTTAAATGGCTGGTAAGACCGAGATAGGTCTATAATTATTGACATCGTCTCATAGACAGAGATAGCATATTTAGGCAGCTAACTAGGTATATTCTTGTGATCTTGGGATGATTCAGTCTCTATAGCCTTGATGTTGATGTTTATATCTCCAGCTATAGTGCTTTTCTGTGACGATGTCATGTTGTGTGCTTAGAGATTCAATGCATCTATCAATATTAGAATTTGAAGGCAAACGGTATATATATGTACCATACACATCACTGCCCAGAACATCCAGCCGTAGACAGGACGCCTGGTCGAGTTGGGTTCCCTATCCATTTGCATAAAATTGTAAGACCCTAATATAACTTGGCATACTTTTGTTTCTCCTAATTATATTTTCGCATAACATTACTTACGCATAACAGCTTATGCATTATTTTTTTAAGCATAATTTCTCTAATCATAATAATGATTAAGCATAACATTCTAAAGCATAAATTTATTTACGCATAATGACCTTAAAACATTTATTATAGGCATAACAAATAAGCATAATAATTAACTCCTAAAATTTTAGGCACTAATACACATTTTTATACAATATTGCTTGTAGGCACTACATTGTAGGTAGAATCATTTTTTTTTTATTTTTCTAAGTGGACGGTGGTGTCACAAAACTATTGTGTTACTAAGTGTATTATTGCAAAGTAGTAATCCTTTAAAAAAAATTCAAAATTCTGTAATGAATCAGTAAATATCAGGAAACATCATATTGTTATAACCTCATCTAACCCAATTCCAAACCATAACCCACAACACCAACAATACAGGGGATCTAGCGTTAATGGTCACGGTTCTAACCTTAACCTTCAATAACAGTAGTCAATATCAGGAAACATCATAGGTACCTAATAATTGTATACCTAAATACTATTATGCTAATAGTCATTAGGCCTAGTAACATTATGCGAATTAAATTTAAGCCAAAACAAATTAGCCTTCAAGATAATTTATGCCAACATAAACTGTTTGCCAAAAAAAAAATATGGCAGAGTATTATTATGGTAAAACAAATTTATACCAAAATCGTTACGCCAAAGTATATTAGGAAAAAGAATATTATGCGAAAAGAAGGGATCCCGTCGAGTTGCATTTCCTCGACTTTGTGCTTTATAGAACATTTGACATATACCACCATCCCATCGTTCTCTATTTGCAGATGATGTGTCAGTAATAATACCGGAAAATAACATAACATTACATCAACAAGAAGTAAATCAAATTATCAACGAGATAATTAATTGGCTAAATGAAAACAACTTAAAAATAATCTAGAACAAAATTTATTCAATTATCAAACTATAAACAAAACGGCACGGCAGTACGGCTTCCTCCTATGAGGTAACTCATCAGTCGTCACACATACAAAGAGCTTTCTTGGCGCAATAAACAAAATATAAGAACAGTAACTGGGGCGCCACCACTAATAAGAGAGCCACAAAATAATTTCAAAATAATTTTTACACAATTAAATTTATTTTTTATATTAATTTATTTGTATAGTAAAAATGTTGTTGTTTTTATTTTATATTGTATATAGTAATCCTACTAATAAAAATGCGAAAGTTTGTATGGATGGATGGATGGATAGATGGATGTTTGTTACTCTTTCACGCAAAACCTACTGAACGGATTTGGATCAAATTTGGCACACAGATAGTTTATAACCAGGATTAACAAATAAAATACTTTTTATCCCGATATTCCCACGGGATCGAAACTTATACGGGTGAAACCGCGGGGCACAGCTAGTAGATTATAAATGTTTCTTTATGTCCAGAGTCTAAGTATTTTGTATTGTTGTTATGAGTATAAGTAGTACCTATATAAGTTAGTTTTAACACCCACGTGTACTTAATATTGTAAATATTGGTATACCGCTGTTAGCGGTGGATGTGTCCTGAACTTATCTATAATACCTACTATCCAACTTTATAACAAATGTCTTTGTCTTTATCTCTATACACAGTATTCCGGTGAAGTGCGTAGACGTTCACAAAATGTTTTGGTACTTATTTCTCATCACAGGTTTGCTGTGTTTCTTACACATTTTCTTCAACTATAGTGAAAGAGCCAGGAAAATTAGAAAAATCCCCGGGCCGGAGGACACCTTTATTTTAGGGAATGGCCCGGCTTTAATGCGCTCCTCAGGTATTTATAATAAGGACTTTTAACATTGTTCGCTTCTTTTTTAACCAATAACAAATCAAACCCTCACTGTAGAGAATACCTAAAAAAAATGACAGCTTTTAAATATACGAAATGAGGGAATAGTTTTATTAACCTTTATGTGAAAGTGTATTTGGAGGCATGAGGAACAGGGTGTAAAGTTCACTCAACCTCCATAGAAAAGGGAGGATCCTCCAACCAGACGGGTGTTGTGTCTGGCGGGCATTTGCCCAACGATTGATGTTGGGAAATTCTATCTATGCTAATTGTGCGGTAAACTCTGCTTGCGAGATGCAGGATTTGCGTGACTTCAGTATGACGCGTTGTTCGCATGTGGCGTTGTAGATACCGCTACATGTAAATAAAATAAAAAAAGTTGTATTACAAAAAAACAAAGCAACGTCTGCCAATAACTGCTTTGCAGTTTGCCAGAGGTAATATAATGTAATGTGTTGTAAAAATTATTTCTGTGACGAAATCCTTTTTAATTTTGTTCTATTTTTTTTAGTTGAGGTAATGAACTTGGCCAGAAGCTTAGCTAACGAAAATTCTGGAATCTATAGACTCTGGGTATATCCATTAGCGGCCGTGAATATTTACAATCCTGAAGATGTAGAGGTATACCTACTCAGATAGTGTGGTATTTTTTTTAATTTCAAGCAATTTAATCATTGTGGTGCATTTTTAATCTTTCCTTATTATTGCAGACAATTGTATCAACTATGAAACACAACGAGAAAAGTCAAGTTTACAGGCTGTTAAAGCCTTGGCTTAGAGATGGACTTCTTGTAAGCAAGAGTTAGTGCTGCATGTAGTTATTTTTTTGGATATTTACCAGGCTTTTGTAATAATAATATTATATACTCATATTCATAATTGTTTTAAGGTTCAAAATGGCAACAAAGAAGAAAAATTCTGACGCCCACTTTCCATTTCAACATTTTGCGTCAATTTTGTCAAGTTCTTGAAGATAATAGTCAGCGCTTTGTGGAGAGCCTCAAACAGGTCTCCGGCCGGCCTGTAAACGTAGTACCTATTATCTCAGAATTTACTCTCAACACTATATCTGGTACCTTCATTATAATTTATCTAATACATTATTTCTACAAAAATCTTCAAGCGCCTTGCGATACTTTTTCATTGCCACTTTAGAGGTTGAGGGCACAAGGAAAACACTCATAGTGTTTTGATAATTTATAACAATGGTAATTCTATAAAAAGTTTTTTAAAACAAGGTGTATTAAAAAAAAAGTGGCACTATTCATAGATCCCAGGCTGATTGACATGTATAGATTTAACTTTGGCTTGACTCAAGATAAGTAAAGCAGCGTTTTTTACAAATATTACGTCTACGGTCTAACGATGCCAGAAAAAGTTCTTCAGCAGAAATTATTTGTCTCATTTTCATTCTCATTGTGACTTTTCATTTCAGAGACCGCAATGGGCACCAAGTTGAGTGATTATAATAAATCAGAAATAATTGATTACAAAGATGCAATATATAATTTAGGAGATGTATTCTTCCAAAGATTTATCAAAGTATTTTATTTCTTTGATTTCTTATTTAATCTAACGCCGCTGAGCAGAAGACAGAACGATTATCTAAAAATAGTGCATGGTTTCACAAAGAAGGTTATTGCGGAAAGAACAGAATACATAGACAAATATGGAATAAAAATGTCTGAGCCGACTGCAGCGGATGAAGATACTTACGTGTACAAGAAGAAGAAGACGGCCATGTTGGATTTATTAATATCAGCCAAGAAAGAAGGACTGATCGACGACATTGGTGTTCAAGAAGAGGTGGATACGTTCATGTTCGCAGTACGTAAAGTCGTCGACCGATAATATCATGTTGTTTACTACATTAGGTATAGTTAAATGGGAAACATGTTTACGTTTTGTTTCCAGGGTCATGACACCACAGCTTCTGGATTAACGTTTTGCTTTTTGCTTCTTGCTCATCACAAGGACATACAGGTTGGTCAAATTTTTAAATGGCTGTATTCTTTTTTGACTAGATGGTTCCAAATAGAGGCGACATCGATATGAATAAGGTTACATAGGAGGACCCAGTACAGGTCCCTGTGGAAGTCTATAACCAAATATTCTGCGATGAACGCACTCGAAAGACTCGAAAAACAGTCTTGACATTACCTTGGAGACGGATGGATTACAAGCCAACACGCATAAACAACAACTACATAATCTTAAAAAGACTTGTAGGTATTTGTAGAACTCCTCTCAGTTTTACTCTACTTACAATTTTAGAATTGTAAATATAGAATGTCACTTCAGCCATTACCGTCTGCTTAAACCGAATCAACAATATACCTCCTAACAATTTTGCTTCATTGACTCCTGAATGTAGGTATCGGTAAAATGAATATATTTTTAAACAGGAAAAGATTTTAGCTGAAATGAAGGAAATCTTCGGTGATTCAAAGCGTTCTGTCACCATGGAAGACTTGCCCAAAATGAAATACTTAGAACGCTGCATTAAGGAGTCACTGCGGCTGTACCCTCCGGTGCACTTCATCAGTCGAAGCTTGAACGAAGAAGTGACACTGAGTAAGTAGAACAGTATTGTGTGAAGCCTCTCCTTAATGCGCAGGACTGGGCAAAATACATGCTTTGCTTTAATTGAAATACAAATTACAAAATACAGTATCGCAAGCAATTAAAATACAAAATATCTTTAAGTAGGGTATTTAAATGATAACATACAAAATACAGTAGTTTAGCTATTTTTAATTGAAATACAAAATACAAATTACATAAACCGTTATGACTTGACATCTTAGCTTGACATTGACAATTCGACGTACATTTTTTTGCGTTTTGTTGGCCAATTTTGACGTACAGTCATAGCGTACAGTGTACATAACAGGTGCAGTGTTGCCAACTCTAATAGCTGCTTTACCATCTTGCACTCACGCCTCGCACTCACACTCACGATCGCTAAATGAAGGTTAAATGTATTTTAATGTTAAAATGTATTTTGAAGCCTCAAGTATTTGAAATACTAGTTACAATATACTTCCCCATCAGGTATTTGAAATACGAATTACAAATTACTTTTTAAGGAAGTAATTGAAATACAAATACCAAATACGTATTTGTATTTTAATTACAAGTAAATCAAATACTGCCAAACCCTGTTAATTTAATAAAAGAAAGAAAGAAAACTATTTTATTCTGCACAAACAGAACGCACAGTTACAAATAAAAAAAAAAAACATAAGATACACTTAGTTAAAAGACTCCTAGTGAAGCGTAGAAAAAATAATGTTGACACTTTTGCCTATTGGTTGATGTCAAGGCCAGGGAAGGGACCAATGACAACTCACATTAATTGTCAATTTGACATTGACAATACAACAAAACGATATTGGCAGATGGCCACAAAACAACAACAATAAAAAAGTAATCAAACAACAAAAACAAAAGTGCCAATTGCAGAGTGTCGAAATAACTATACTCCATTTATAATAGCATTAGAAAAAAGAGGCTCGTAGAAGCAGGAATGCAAAACATTTTATTTCAAAGTTATGATAAAACAATTTTAAGGGAGATACTTAAATTTTAATTTTCTTGCGTTTTTTGCAATTTGCAGGTCAGTGTAAGGTTTTACCTTAATAAAAATAATATGATGCGCAACAATAAGAAATATGTAGGTAATCTTTTATCTGTTCTGTGGGTAATAATACAATTTTAACCTTAAAAATCATCAATACATCTTTTTAAATCAGAATTGCTCCGAATTCGTCTGATTTCGCGGGCTACTGCAGCGCATCCACCTTAATTAAAATTGTTTTAACAAATATGGACGTACAATATAAACAAGTAGGTTAAAATTATGCTTTATTTATAGTAACGTCTTCATCACACATTACAAACTTACAACAAAATGAAAGAATGAAGCAACCGATCACAATGATGATTTAAAAATTAAGATTAATGGAAATAATAATCATGTTTTTAAAAAAATATTTCATTTTAAATAACAACTTACAACACAATACGTTGGTGACATTTCTTCGTCTTCATCATTTAATTTAGTCACTATCATCTGATGATGAAGATGAAGAAGTTTCACCAACGTTAATTTGTAAATTCATATAATAATATAGTATAACTACTTTTGTAACAAAACAAACAACAATTAAATTAATACGTTTAATACGTTTCTCTACGAACTATTACCATTTACCGTTGTATGCTTATTTCGGGCGATTGGTAGGCGTAACATTGGTGGTGTTTTGTTGTTTCTACCTACCTCCATATCTGATATATCTTATCGGCTAACAAGTCCAGTTATCTCGTAAAAACGCGATTAATTAACAAAATAATCTCTTCCCAAATCACAATGCATGGTTTTTTGGCACTAGTACCTACGTACTTTACTCACCAACTATTATTATTTATTATTCCTTTATTACATAATATATAAATTACATTTTTCAATATGTTTTAAAAAACATTTAAAAATACACCTACAAAACAGTAGCCCACCGGTATCGGAAAAATAGCTACGCTAACGATGGTTATCCTGATTCCTGAGAGAGTAACCTCCCAACTATACGCGCCGTGTCCATAAGTGCCGCTTTCTGGATTAAGCCCTTGTTCCAACTGCCTAACGATAGCCTTCTAAGGTGATGGTCGAAGCTCATGGGCTATTATGCCATTGGCCGTCACGACTATTGACACAATGACTGCTGTATCCACAACCCACATGTCGACCACCTCATGAGGTCTAGGTCAAGCTACTTAATTAACTTATCTTTCTCAGCCTTCACGACTTTCTCGTCATTCGGGACCGTTGTATCAACAATAATAGTGCGACGCTCTAATCTATCTATCACCACTACGTCAGGTTTATTGGCAACAATGGTCCTGTCAGTGATTTTACACGGATCGATCCCAATACGTGATATTCCCATTTTTGAGAACTGGGTCGGCACATGCCGTATGGTACTTCCAATTCCACATTACTGTGTGTTCAGAGCTAGTTGCAGGTGGATAATCCTGGCTACAAAATTGTGTCTACGTAAGTAGTGTCCGTTAGCCAACCGAGAACACGAAGAAATAATATGTCGGATTGATTTCCCCGGACGGTGGCATGCCCGACGAACGTCAACCGTGCTTTCCTTCACAATATATTACCGGTAGTTGTTCGTTTTCAAAATTTCGTCCGTAATCGCAAAGACAAAACCTTCAGTTTCCCTAAAGAGGCACCGAATCGTGACCAGGATACGGACGCTAAGAGGTCTCTTCATAGGGTGAAGCTCTTTGTTCTGTCATACCTGCCTTTCTTTTTTCAGGATGGGAAATCATCAAATGACCCCTCCCGCTCTGGGTGGAGCAGAAGGGAGTGTCAGACTCTTACTGACTAAAACCCACCCGTGTTCCTTCCTTAGCCCTTTATGTTCCAGGGCAGCGGTAACCCTTTCAAATCAAATCAAATCAATTTATTTGCTGTAAGCGTTGGTACAATTTAGGTCTTAACATATATAATACAGATCCATAACACTTAGTCATAATAATGTGACATGCAAATATTTGTGTTTATAATTATCAGTAAGTCATTTTATAAATAATAATATAATTCAAATTCATTAGTAGTGATGTTATAATATTAAATACATCCTCAACATAAAAGAAAAAAAGATAATACCAGAGTTGAAAAATACTGTTCAGAATGTCAGAGGGTTGACGGTTATCATTTCTTCTTCAACCTTTTATCAAATAAGTCATTAACTGAGTAGAAGTTGTTTTCCCTTAACCATACTTTAAGACACCTTGTAAATTTATTAAATGGTAAGATTTGAATACTATTAGGTATAGCATTAAATATGCGACAACACATTGCATAGCTATTCTTGCTATACAATGCTGTCCTAGGAATTATGGGCAAAACTATTCTATTCCTGTGCCTATTACTTTTTGGAAATATTTCCTGAGCTTTTTTAAATAACTCCGTGTGTATTTTGACAAATTTGGCGCATTCAAAGATATACAGACTGGGAAGGGGTAGTATCTTGAACTTTTTGAAGAAGGGTTTGCAGGATTCCCACGGGCGTATTCCCGCTATTGCGCGGATGCATTTTTTCTGTGCTATGAACGCTCTCTGCCTTTCTGTTGAGTAACCCCAGGTGATTAGACCATATCTCAGCACAGAATCAACATACCCATAGTATGCAGATAATACGGTTTCTAGCGCTGACGTTTTTGCGAGTTCGTATAGAACGTACACGAATTTATTTATTTTATTGCATACTTTATTGACGTGAGCCTTCCAGTTGCAGTGTTTATCAATTGTTATACCGAGAAATGTCGTTTCGTTTACTTCTTTTAATTTAATTCCTCTATAGTTGATGTCTAGATTTTTATTTTCACGTCCATATGTACTAAATTGAATAAAATTAGTTTTTGATATATTTACACGTAAATTATTTTCGTCAAGCCATGTTATTATCGATTCAATTGTATTATTTATGTCAGTTATATATTTATCAATGTCAGTATTATTTGATGTCATTATTAACGAAATGTCATCAGCGAACAGAAAGCAGGGGTTATTGGTAGCTTCGGGAAGGTCATTTATATACAGTAAAAACAATAGGGAACTCAGCACACCCCCTTGAGGCACACCAGCTTTGTTATGTTTGTACTTTGATCTGTATGACTTTAGTTCTAGTTTACTGTCAATTTTTTCGATTTCTACACATTGCATTCTATTATTTAAATAACTTTGTATCCATTGCAGTGCTGGGCCCCGTATCCCATACTTTTCTAGCTTGACTAATAGCAGTTTGTGTGATACAAAATCGAAGGCTTTCGACATGTCAAAAAATACGGACTTTCGGACGATCCCGCTACCCTGGCAGGCTTCGGCCCTATCGGGCCCCGTCAATCTTGCTGACATCTCTTTGAGACGCGCGTGGAACACATACACGCCGTCCAGCACGGGCCTGGTCCTGATCGGACGGTGAGTTACCCATTACTCTCCTTGCCCGCATGCCCGCGCCTACGGTGGCAGGGTGTCGTCACGCGGCTCCCGACGCCCGGAGCGTCTCCCGCGGCGGCTGAGGCGTGAGGTACGTTCCCTCGCCCACCCCGCCACCTCCTTCGCTAGCATGACTGCTTCGCAGAAGGAGGTGACTGCCTCCCACTCCCTCTCGCCCCGGACCATTGCTTGAACCAGGGCGGGACGCGAGAGGTCGCCGCCGCTGCCAATCGCCTCTACGAGGACACGGCGGTGCTCTGCCCAAGCAGGGCAGACCTCCACCGTATGCTCCACCGTGTCCTCTGGGCGATCCTGGCAGTGATGACACCCGGGCGTCTCCTCCCGCCTGATGATGTGCAGGAACTTCCCGAAACATCCGTGTCCGGAGAGGACCTGCGTCAGGCGGTAGGTGAGAACGCCGTGACGCCTCTCTAGCCACTCCTCAAAGAGGGGTCTTACCGCCGCTATCGTGGCGTGCCCTGCGCTGGGTTGCGATAGTCGCGCCTTCCATTTCACCATGAGATCGCGCTGGAGGTTCGTCCGCTCCGCCGCGGTTTGCCGCGGATGCGGAGTTTCCCCCCGGCGTAGTGCCTCCGCGCGCCAATCATACAGGCGCGCGAGGACTATCGCCTCCAGATCCCATGGCGGCAGTCCGGCAAGGAGGCTTGCCGCCTCGCCCGAGATCGTGCGGTACCCCCGGATAAGCCTTATGGCTACCACCTTTTGGGGCGCGTTCGGGTAGTGTGCGGTTCGCAGCCGCAGTGAACGCGCCCACACCGGGTCCCCATATAGGGCCATGGACCGCACGACCCCCGCGTAAAGCCCCGTCAGGTTGGGCAAAAGCCGCTTTAGGGCGGCCCCGGCCCGTTCCAATTTGGGGGCCAAACGTCGGAAGTGCTCGACGAAGTTCCACCGGCTGTCGAAGACGAGACCCAGGTACCTCATCGTGGTCTCGACGCCGATGTGAACCCCTCCTACCACTAGTTGGGATCCCGGAAGTGGCCCGTACCGGGGCCCATGAAAGGACATGGCCTCGGACTTGTGCAATACCACCTCGAAACCCAACCGTCGGATCCTTTCCACGACTATCGCAATCCCGCGTGTCATCGCGTCGGCCGCCGCCTGATGTGACCTCCCCTGCGCCAGGACCAGCGTTTCGTCAGCGTAGCAAACTACGCTGATGCCTTCAGGGAGGTCGGCCCGCAGCACCCAGTCGTAACCGATGTCCCACAGGAGCGGCCCCAGAACCGATCCCTGCGGGACACCGCACGACATCTCTCGCCGGTTCCAGTTCCCATCGCGACCGGGGTAGATGACGGCTCTGTCCGTCAAATACGCCCCGACTACTCGACGGGGGTAGGTCGGCACCCGGTGATACCGGAGTGCCTCCCCAATGCAGCTTCAGAGCAGGGTGTTGAACGCGTTGGTGATGTCGAGTGACACCACCACGACTACCCCACCCCGGGACACCGCGTCCCCCGTCGTGAGGGCTGTCACGCGCATGATGGCGTCCACCGTCGAGCGCCCCTTGCGGAAGCCAAACTGGCAATCCGCAAGATCCGGCCCAGTCCTCACCAGGTACCCGACGAGGCGGCCCGCAATGACTCTCTCAAAGAGCTTGCCAACCTCGTCGAGCAGCACTATGGGCCGGTATGCGGACGGAGAGTCCGCAGGGCGCCCTGGCTTCTGAATGAGGACCAGCTTCCCCGTCTTCCAACGGAGTGGAAACTGTGTAACATAATGTACATACTCACAGTTACCTTCATTCATTTCTCCAGGTCAGAACAAGCATTCTGTGACCGTTAGGCGCTGATCTGATTATTTCTTACGACACGTTTTATCCGCAATCAGTACACAGACACAGCTCCAACTTTAACATGAGACTACGACGATTTAGTGTCATCCAAGGGTTGGTAGTTTCGCCCACATTGATGGATATCATTTTTCCTATAAACACTATAACTTCTAATACAAAATAACTATAGATTTTATTGTATTTTATTACAATATATTTTATTATGACAGCTTTGACAACGACGTTTAATACGTCGCCATAGCAACGTACCTTTCAAATTCTTACCGGCCTGTATCTTTTTAGTGGATTAGATATGCAAACTCACGTAAAAGAATTACTGGCTACGTTCCTATCTCAAATTCATATTTTCTACATGATGTTATTCTACGAGTTTACTTTATTGATCCACGCAATACAAGGATCAGTTCTGGCTTCGCCTCTAAAGCGAACACTACAAGGAGCCTGATACTCCAGGGCTACCTATCCTGGGAATACCCAGCGTACCTCTCTGCTGCGGTACCTGACGGACCCTGCCTACACCTCCGTCCTCCGTCCTCCGTGAAGAGGGCTACTACATCTATTGGGCCGCGCCTCATCTGAGGGCCGCCTCACCCGAGGGTCCTCCCGCCTCACCTGGCGGGCTGACAGCGTCTTCGCCGTGCCTCTCTCTCCTGCTGCCGTGCTGCGTCCTGGCCTGCTGCGTGGGCCCTCCTGTCCTCACCTGACGGGCTGACAGCGTCTCCGCCGTGCCTCTCTCTCCTGCTGCTGTGCTGCGACCTGGCCTGCTGCGTGGGCCCTCCTATGGGTGTCCACCGCCCTAGCACCTGTCCTCACCTGTTCCTGCTCCTGATACTGGATCGGCAGCTGTACCTGCCCCTGTCGCCAGCACCTGCCTCGCGACTACCTCCTCAACCCACCTGTATCTTCACCTCAGCCTCCTCAATCCACCTATCACGCATCGTCATCCATACACCCCACCTCCACATACTACACACCACTCTTCAGTCCATCTCCATCCTTTTCTTCTAAATATATCTTTAATTGTTCTCCGTCTCCCTTTTTCATTTATACCTTAACCTATAAGCTTAACTTTCCTTGTCGCTACACGACAACTGGCCTCTCTCCATACATGCGCTTGTCATACCTGCCTGCGGTAATTATTGTACAGTGATGTGTACAATAATATGGTTAGCGCCGGTTCTCGTTAGCTAAGGAGAGCAGAGTGAGGCCCTTGTCCATTGAGACCACAGCTCGGTATGCATCGAGATGTGGTCATACCTACGTCGGCTTCTAGGAAGTATTCCCTGTAACTGCCTATCTCACGGCTATGCAGGGTTGTAGCATTTAAAAAGACGCGACCTCCGCAGTTCCACGGGAAATACAGTCTGATCACCATAGGATATCCGACGACGTGGGTGATACATATTTTTTTTATTTATTATTTCGAGCTTATTGTGTCTTACTGAAGGACAGACTTTCCATTTTTCTCTCTCTTTTTTTAATTATAACTTACTTTATATTCTAGGTAATTATTCAATCCCGGCTGGAACGTTTTGCCACATCCATATCTACGACCTGCATCGCCGACCTGAGGTGTTCAAGAACCCCGAGGAGTTCGACCCCGACAGGTTCCTGCCTGAGAACAGCGCGGGAAGACATCCTTATGCGTACATACCCTTCAGTGCTGGGCCTAGGAACTGCATAGGTAATTGATAAGTTTGAACATCGATAACTGTATTGAAAGCAGACCCATATGACTGTCCTTTCCCAATCAAGACTGCAGTACCATGTTTTCATGTTATAAAAAGGACGCTGTCAAGCTCCTATGAGGGTATTAATTGTAGCTATAAACGGGGGATTGAAGACCAACAAAAAGTCCCTAAACAAATTTGCATTGTACAGGTCAAAAATTCGCCATGATGGAGATGAAGGTAGCCGTGGTGGAGGTGATGAGGGAGTTCACGCTGGAGCCAGTCACTCATCCCGAAGACATTCAGATCCTCACCGATGTTGTGCTGAGACATGACGGGCCTGTCGAAGTTACCTTTGTCAAAAGACAATCTAACCCTGATACTGTGTAGAATTTAATATATTTAAGATTTTTTGAAATCTGTATGTTGAGAAAAGTCAAAACAGCAGTGCGATTCTGTAACCATCTCACCGTGAAAACTTAGATGAAGTCAGCGTGGAGTGAGCAGTCATTCCAAATAATGCTAGGAATTGACACTACTGACAACTCACATCAAGCTCACTTCACTTGAGTTTTCACGGTGAGATTTTCACAGAATCGACCGGCTGTACATTGTTTTTTTGCGAGACGATTGTAATACTTACCAATTTATTATTTTTTTGTCTGATTGTACATAATAATTATGTTCCAGCATCACGCAAAAACTACCGAACAGATTTTGATCAAATTTTGCATCTAAGATGTTCCCAAAATTCAGCCGATCAATTCTGTAAAAAACTCACCGTGAAAAGTTGGGTGAAGTGAGCTTAGAGTGAGCTGTCAATAGTATTAATCCCTAGCATTAGTTGAAATGAAACCTCACTCCACGCTCACTTCACCTAAGTTTTCACGGTGAGATGGTTACAGAATCGCACTGCTAGTCAGTCTGTAGGCTTATTAACTTTTTCAACTATTTGCTATTGGGGAAGAGCAATATTACAATTTTTTCGTTTTTTCTATAGTTTACAACAAATCGTAAAAAAACGAGGCAAAAAGTTAGAATATTGCATATTTTTACAGATTTATCCTTTTAAACGATTATCATTACGCTATACCGTGTGTTCCTCTGTGGCCGGACCACAGTTTAGTACTCAGATGCAATAGTTCGAAATAATACCTACCTAAGTCTACTTTTGTAGGTGTAACACAAATGACGCATAATGGTATAAGAGGTATTCACCTGCATCCGGTTAGACTGGAAGCCGACCCCAACATAGTTTGGAAAAGGCAGATGATGATGATGATGAATGCACCACAGATAAGGTTCCGCATGTTATGCTTTAAGATCACTTAGAACAGAAATTGGCATTGAGCAATTGAAGATGATACCATCTCTCGCGTTGGTAGAATCAAAGATTAGATATAGCATAATGTTTTGGGGAAACAGTTATGATTATAATATCAAAACAACTTCTCTTTTGATATTATAGTCATGTCGTTCTAAATAATAGGATGCTGGTCTTTGCAGTGTTGATTAACAATTTATTCATAGTGAATATATGAAATGTTTGTAATGCTGCATTTACAGTCTCTATTAATTTATCTATGTCATTTGTTGCTACTAGTGCATTTGTGTCATCTGCAAAAATTACTATATCAAAGTCAGGTAAAAATGTATTCATGTAATTGATTAAGTCATTAATAAATAAAATTGGTACCAATATAGATCCTTACGGGACGCCCGTCGTCATAATTACGGTTGTAGATTTGTAAATTTTTTTGGAGCTGTCTTGTATTTTGTCAATTTCTACGAACATTCTTCTGTTTTGAGATATGAAGAGAATAGTTTCAAGGCCTTACCTCTTATACCATTCATCATTATCATTATCATCATCTGTCTAGCTGTTTCCCAACTATCGGCTTCCAGTTTAACCGGATGCAGCTGAACACCTCTAATACTATTATGCGTAATTTTTGTAAGAAGTAATTCGTGGTCTATGATGTCAAACGCGGAACTTAAGTCAAGAAAAATTGCGGCTACTCTCATTTTATTATTGATTTTTCATCATTATAACATTATAACATCATCAAGTAAGGTATATATGGCGTCAGAAGTACTAACACCTTTTTGATAACCGTTTGGTTTCTTTGGTTTAACAATCTATTTACAAGCAAGTGAGCTAATAGTCGTTTTAATTGGGCACTATTTTTGCTATTGAAAACTCTTTTATTTATGACAATGATCAGCACCCTAATTGCGTAACACATGATCAATCGGAATCGGTTTCATTTTGACAGTTCAACAACATTCATTGCGTTATTTACGTATTGAGCAGACAAATTTTTCGAACTTATGAAGCAATGGATTAGCAATTTGCTTCAAAATGATTCAGATTCCGATTGATCGTGTGTTACGCAATTAGGGTGCGGATACTTATTTCGCGTTACATTGCTAACATTTTCCAGGCGAATATCAGCAAAAATACCTCAATGGCCATCAGCCAAACCATTGTGATCTACTGCACATCCAAAAACACACGAATTGGGCTAGTTAGAAATTATGTTGTCAATACACGAATTATAATTAACTATGTATTACGAATGAATGTAGCAGAATCGATTTTTGCCTGAAATTATAACACCTTAGCAAACTAAGAAATTCCAGGCGCTTTTTACTGTTCACTAGTAGGTCAACCATAAAGTCTCCACATATTATAGATTTCCTATTGAATAAGTAATCGAGTACCCTCTCCAATTATTACTAAAAACACATGAAATTTTTTATTTACCGGATTTCGATAACAACAGCAAATATACAATCCAGTGAAAACATCTTTAACACCACATATTTCAAAACATTCTACTTTATTTTATTATTTATTGCGTCAATAATTTCTGTTTGCCTATCCACATGGCCTAAGATCAAACTACCTCCTCTCTTTTTAATTTTCCTGGACTTGTATGAGACTATAGTTTGTAGTTATCTATATTAAATAAAATTCCTGTGTTTTCGGTCAAGATTGCTCGCTGAAACATATATAGTCTTGCTTCTCATCTAGGGCTTGTACATAAACTTCTAGTTCAGACTTCTTGATATTAATTCCACAAACATTCTGATGAAATATGTTTAAATATGTGGTCGTTTGATACATCATTATTCACGAAAAAAATTTAGCTTAACCGTCGTCGCCACAAGAAAACGGTCTTAGGAAACTGTTCTTAACTTTTTGAAACATATTGATATGCATTCACAATTTTTTTTTTAATTACAGAAAAAAATGGCCAACTACCTACCACAAAAAAAATCTCATCAGGTTTGAGTACAAGATAAATCAAGAATCGCAATAAACTCCCCATATATTTCGTAGGAAATGAGACTAATGAGAGAGAATACAAACCAGTGCATGACAACAGTCGAATTTTCCATTACTTTACTGGGTTGAATAGGGAACGGATATAGCTGATAGTTACAGATTTAACCTTTATAATATATGATTATCATCCTAATATGGCTTTAAAGAGCTAAGCAGTCAATCATGACATATAGGCGCCGATTCCCTTGTTCACAAACTAAATTTAAGTTCAGTGCATCTTTTTCTTTCTATTTCATTAAGAAAAAGACAGAAGATAAATATTAGTTTAGTCCTGTCAAATTAAGATACTCCATAGACAGTTTAGACGTAATTAAAAACATGGTGACTAAAAATACGTCAATTTACGTCAGGCGCGGACTAATTTGACAGGACTAAACTAAAATTTATCTTCTGTCCTTTCTTGTCCGTGCCGATCGTAAGCAAAGATATCAGGCACATAGCCGTTTATTGTCGGTTTTTTAATACCTTTATTTATTACAGCAGTCAACAATACGCGACCCAAGTCAGTATCAACATTGCATGGATGGAATCCGGCTGCAACGTGTCTCAGAGGCTAAGGACTTAGGCGTGCGGTTTACAACTGATTTAATTTTCCGCAAACATACCACTGATGTTTGTAAAAAAGCATATCGCAATTTAGGGTTGGTCTTAAGGCTAGGAAACCAGTTCACGAACATCAGTGCTCTGAGATCGTTATACGAAGCGCTTGTAAAAAGTCATTTGGAATGCAATGCTGTCGTCTGGTCGCCACATGAAGCCAATGTACAAACTAATGCTAGAGCGTATCCAGAACAAATTCGTGAGATTCCTGTACTTAAAGCAGTATGGTGTGTATCCAGGGTATCCACTGTTGTATCCTACTATATTTGTGCTGGGCATGGTAGGCTATAATAAACTGGAAGTAAGAAGGGAAGTAGCTCTCGCCACTTATATACTCGCCAATTATTGACGGCACGGTTGGCGCAGTGGTTAAGCGATTGACTGCTGCGCTGCGTGTCGCGGGTTCGATTCCCGCGCGGAACAAGTATTTGTATGACCTACATGTATTTGTTCCGAGTCTGGGTGTTTTTCTATCTATAATATGTATGTATTTACAAAAAAAAAAAAAATGTATATAAGTAGTTTATCAGCCATCTTGTTACCATAACACAAGCATTAGGTTGCTTAGCTTGGGACTAGATGGCGCTGTGTGAAATGTCCAGGGATATTATTATTATATATTATATATTATTATATATTACTTATTTATTTAAAATTATACGTGGTAAAATACACAACCCAGGCGTTCTACACACGGTTGGGTTGTGTGTATCCAGTGTATCTGATGGGCACGTGGGGCGGCGGAGGCAGCAGCCGCTGCTGTGGGTGCCGCCCGCTCGCACCATCCTGCTGCAGCACGCGCCGCTGACGCGCGCGCTGCGTACACTCAATACGGTGTCACAATAGATTGACTGCTTCAACTGTACTTACTCTGAAATTAGTTTTGGTTAATATGTAATAATTGTATATAATTGTAAGTCTAGTTGTAAGCTATGTATTATAACTATAACTACACTATTGTATTAGGTAAGCCTGTGATGATAGTGTGTGTTTAAAAAAAAAAAAATATTATATACTAGCTTCTGCCCGCGGCTTCGCCCGCGTGGATGTCGGAAATTATCCCAAGGGAACGTGCTAACAGGATAAAATGTATGTGCTTCCCCAGAATGCCATCTATCTCGCGGGCCCTTTGTGGCTAATTACAGTAGAAAACCAATTGTGTCTCATTAGTGGTGATTAAGAGGGTACCTATATGATATCTTTACCTAAGTACCTACCTAATTAAAAAAAAACTCAATAACAGAAAATTAAATACCTACCTAAATAAACCTATTTCTGATGATAACTAATCTAAACTCAATAAATAAGCAAACTCCCTAAAAACTAATATCTATACGAATGACTAATCCTACCTAACAGTATTATAAAATAACCTACGGTCACTACGTACACTATCAAATATACTACCTATACTTTAAAATTAAAATCTACACCTACGACTCATATAAAAATAAACCTAAATACCTCTAAAAACTAAAAGGAATAAAAATGAACTCCACTGCGGGTGACCCAACCTACGACAAACTTAGTATTTGCGGTTGGTACAGTACAGACAGTGGTAATCGGGTATAGGGATCGAACCGCAAAATTAAGTTTGTTTTTTATTGTATATACTTTTCCGGGATAAAAAGTACCCAGTGTGGTGCCCAGGATATTAAAGAATAATTATACCAAGTTTCATCGTAATCGAACCGGTAGTTTTTGCGTGATGCCTGAACAAACAGACAGACAGACAGACAGACAGACAGACAGACCGACAGACAGACAGACAGACAAAAAATTTTTTAATCACATTTTTGGGTTCGGTGTCGGTCTAGTAACACCCCCTGTAAATTATTTTTTTGATATTTTCAATGTACAGAATTTTCACTTCTACAGATTTATTATAAGTATAGATATAAATATGTAACAAAAGAATAGTAATATCTGTTTTAATATTTAAAATTATATAAGCTTAAATAATTAGGAAGTCCCGCGTAGAAGCGGACATATGGGAATTTACTCATTTAGTTTACTTTTTCTACGAAGCAGATAAAGACACCATTGTAAAAAATAAAAACAAAATGCGGTAAGTAAGTCTTACCGCATTTTGTTTTTATTTTTTACAATAATTGGCATTAGCCATTTCCTTGTTATCCCTATTAACTAAATGACAAAATAGCTTTGTTATTATATTAATTACTAGCTACTACCCGCGACTTCGTTCGCGTGAAATTTCTTGTACCTCGACCCACCCCATCGCATCGCATCACCCGCCCGCGCTATTACCTTCTTCGTTTTATGACTTTTTTTTTTATATGCTCGTTCCCTTAGTGTTCTAGCGTGATGTTACATAGCCTATAGCCTTCCTAAAGAATTGGGCTATCAAATGTAAAACTATTTTTATTCATCCGACTGGTTAGAGTGAGCGCGTTCAACCTAACAAACAAACTCTTCAGATTAGATAAATCGAGAGGGTCATCAATTCGCGCATTCAGAAAAAATACGTTGCACAACGCCATCTATGGGTGAATGAATATAACTTCTGCACAAAGCAAGCTTAGCGTACTTTCTTCTTCCGGAGTTGAGTTGTTGACCGTGATGTTAAATAACCTTTCTCAAGGATTTGGCTATCAATCAAATGCAAAAATATTTTATCAACATGAAACTGTGTACGTATCTAAACTGAGTAAAATATTTTTACTAGTAGGCACCGTAATTTAATATAAGTATTGACTATAATAACGTTTTTCTTATCTAAAGATAACCTTCGGTGCTCCATCACCCGCGACATTAAGGACGCGATTGAGCAGAACCAAGGATCGAAAGTGTTCGCTCAGCAATTAGGGAGGTCTCATCTGACGAAACTAAGAACTGCGGATGGCAGAATCGTGACTTCGAAGTCAGAGATACTCGAGGAAGTTGAGGTTTTTTTTTAAGAACAACACGGCTCCCGGGCTGATGGAATAACGACAGAGCTCCTAAAAGCGGGCGGGGCTCCAGTCCTGAAAGAGCTAGCGAGTCTCTTTAACTCCGTCATCCAAGAGGGTAGGCCCGAGGCGTAGAGCAGAGGTGCGGTGATTCTGTTCTTCGGAAAAGGTGACATAACCTTGCTGAAGAACTATAGAATCATCGAACTTCTGAACCACGTATACAAGCTGTTCTCGAGTTTCGTCACGAACCGTCTCGCTAGGAGACTTGACGAGTTCCAGCTGCCAGAACAAGCTGGTTTTCGAAAAGGCTTCAGTACCGTAGACTACGTCCATACTGTACGATAAATTGTACAGAAGATCGAAGAGTATATTCAGCTGCTTTGTATGGCATTTGTGGACTACGAGAAAGCCTTCGACTCCATCGAAATATGCAGTTCTGGCCTCTCTGCAACGATGTCAAATTGACTGGCGCTACATCGAAGTGTTGAAATGTTTGTATGATGCTGCCACGATGACTGTAGAAAACCAGCCCCATCCACTGCTCAGGGAGGTGAGAAGGGGGATGTAATATCCCCTTAATTATTTACCAACGCGTTGGAACACTTCTATAAGACGCTGGACTGGACTGGACAGGGTATCAACGTGAATGACGAGTACATATCAAATTTTCGATATGCCGATGACATTGTCGTAATGGCAGAGACGCTAGAACAGCTAGACCAAATGCTGCACAGCCTAAATGGAGCCTCCTGGCGGGTTGGCCTCGGCATGAATTTGGACAAGACAAGTCATGTACAATTCGCACGTCTTGCCGAGTCCAATCCACATCGAAGGGTCGCTTCTCGAAGTTGTGAAGGATTATGTCTACCTAGGTGCAAGTCATCCAGCTCGGTAGACACAACATAGCCTGTATGTCCAGCAGTGGACTGCGATAGGCTGAGTTGATTGATTGATATCAAAAGACACGACAAAGGCTGGCCGACCATAAAATCTCCTGCGCTCGCACCCCCGCCCGTCGACGACGATTTTCTTTAACTTTCTTTTAAACATATCTTCACTTTTAAGGCCCCTTTACAGTCTCCCCAGGGATGTGCCTTATCAGGCTTTGCGAACGGGGGGTTCCGGAATTGGTCTTTTAAGAGGAACCGGGACCACCCCTATGTGCTGATGGTGATCACCGGGGTGGTTTTAGTGAGGTAAAAGTCCCACACTCCCCGACGTCACTCCCCGGAGATCGGGTGCCTTTTGAAGGTTCCACCCGAAAACAAAAACTTGAGAGGTGTCAAGGGACACCCGGATGGGACGAAGTATAACTGGCTTGCTTTCTATAAGAGAGAGAGACAGAGAAACACGCGCACGCCGCACGGCTTACAACTATAGCAAAAAGTGTCGTTCCAACTTTTGGTCTTAATTTTTTCCGTCTAGCCTCCTTTCGCAACGCGCGATAAGGAACTGCGTTCCAAAAAACAAAATGTACACGGGTTCGAAGTTTTATTATCTGTAAAAAGTTATGCGTGGCCATACATAATAAATATATATAAACTAGCTGACCCGGCAAACGTTTTTTTGCCATATAAATTATTTCTAGCTGCCCGGCGCTACTTCGTTCGCGTGGTGTCCTACCCCCTACCCTACCCCTACCCTACTCCTACCCTACTCCTACACTACTCCTACCCTACTCCTACACGTCTACTACCCTACTCCTACCCTACTCCTA
Source organism: Apamea sordens (assembly GCA_945859715.1). Taxonomy (NCBI): domain Eukaryota; kingdom Metazoa; phylum Arthropoda; class Insecta; order Lepidoptera; family Noctuidae; genus Apamea; species Apamea sordens. The sequence continues at coordinate 15,592,262 of OX243986.1, forward strand.
CCCTACTCCTACCCTACTCCTACACTACTCCTACCCTACTCAAAACCCCAAAATTAATTTAATACGTGCTTCAATTCGAGTGGACCCGAGTCTACCGTACCGAAGGGACGATCGTCAAATGTTTGACAGGAAAGTAGGTAGAACAGTTTATATGGGAAAATGAAATTGTTGTTTTTACTATCTTCCTCGCAATTTTTACATATTTTCTCACCGTTTAAACCTTCCCTAGACCTCCACGAACATTTCAAGACTAAGATAAGATAAATCCGTTCAGCCGTTCTCGAGTTTTAGTGAGACTAACGAACAGCAATTCATTTTTATATATATAGATAGATGTCGCATCACTGAGTGGCCAAGATGCGAAACATCGGGTCTTCTTCACGATCTGACATAGTTTACGTATGTGTGGGCACTGTAGTGGGTACTCGAACGAAAAGATAATTTAAATCTAAAGTAACTTTAATAAACTAGCAATTATCAACCGAAACGCATACTTGCGTCGGAAACAAACACGTGCGTACGGTACTGAGCTGAGCGTTTGCCAAGACTGTCCTCGACTGTCCACTGTAGGCTGTCGCAACACTCGGTGTCTCCGCCAGTCCTCGCTGCATCCCCTCCACCGACGATTGTATCCAAGCGGTAAGCGGATCGGAAACGCAAGCGAGCCCTCGCTTGCGTTTCCGATCATATGATTATTCGTTTCCCCATCAAAATGTTAGATGGTGCTGTCCGCTGTACTGTGGTGCCATCTATCCACGACACGGCCATCTCTGACTAAAATCGGGTGTAGTACCTACCTGTGGACCAAATATGCTCAGAGAGTAAACAAGCTCGGCTATCCTGTCATGTCGGCTTTAATTTCTCTAGTCATAATTTACAATACCTTGTTATAAAGGTTTCGTACAAAAAGCACCTCATACAACATTAGTTATTAGAAAAGGTTCGATCAATATGTTGAACCAAATAATAATAAAATAGTTGTAACGAATCAGTTACTATTTAAGTACTAAAATCTGTGCAAAAACACAGTCCAGAATCGCACCAACGATTCTTAACAGATCATGTTGTCACATATGCTACAACACATGAGATCTATGCACCAACACCAACAATCCCCATAAAAAAAATGTATCGTCAAAATTGTGCTACACCACCTGAAGTGCACTGTGCACCAACACAGACAGGAATCACACCAAAGATTTCTTGTATACCCATCGCCACATGTGCTTCCTGCACATGAGGTGCAGTACAAAGATACCTATCGCCACATGTACTCATTGCACATGAGGCGTTCTGTGCACCAACACAGACTGAATCGACCGATCAAGAAGTTAAATCAAAAACAAAACCGTTAGAATTTACCGAAATGAATTTCATAAGCAATGTATACTCAACTCATAAAACTTTATTTTTAATCTGTGCACCAACACAGACCAGAATCGCACTACCAAACCAACGATTCTTTACATCTGCCGCCACATATGCTACAACACATGAAGCGCTCTATGCACCAACACAGACAGAAATCGCACCAACGATTCCTTTTAGACCCATCGCTACATGTGCTAACACATGAGGTGCATTCCAAAATTTCGAGTATGCGTAGACAAGCCATTCTTAATCAGAGGTGGTTTCACTACCTCTATCCTTAACTATTACATCTAATTCTCGATGAACTTGGTGATCGGGTATCCTTCTCACACAATCAGTATTCTAAGGTTCGCTGAGTCAAGCGCCTTTAAAACTAATCATTAAAAGCAAACTTAGAGGCTAACTTGACTTTGGTCTAATTGATTATTATCGTAATTGGCCTTTTTATCATTATTCCTGTGTCACGTGTTCTATTATCACGTCTAAGATAATATCAGTCACATCGTCATCAGTCGTCACTAAACTAAGCCAATAAAGCCGACGATTAACAGTAATAGGTACAACGATCTAAAAGTCGAATTTACAACTGTCCTTTTGAAAAACGGGATCTAGAAACACCAATAGAAAACTAAGATGAGTATTCTAACAAAAGATCAATGAACTGGGAACGAACCCTGCCCGAACGCACAGATAAATAAATCATACACGCCAGTATATTTTCGCTTTATCGAAATAAACTTGAAAACAAGCGTTTGAAACTATACATAATCTAACAACCAAACCTGTTGTGATTACGCAAAACAATACTATCAGATGTCATACTAACGTTAAATAAATCCTTGATCTAAAATCTTACCGTCAGTTAAATTATCATTTATAAGACACAACCGGTACATCATGAAGTAAATCTAAATATTTCATCTCTAAACGCGGATTGTCAATCAAAATCTCAGATAAAAATTGGGGGGTACTTTGCACACTTTGACTTAACACAATCTTTTGACGCCAGAATCGCAATAAACTGGATATGACTCACCCAGTATTCATCAGTACACTGCTCGGATTGCTGACATCGCGGTATTAGCCGCTGCTGCAGGCGCTGGCCCGGTACCGCCTGGGCCCCTCGCAAATTCGAGCAAACTAAAAATAGCAGAGTTCAGAGCATTACCCACTATTTGATTCCCAAATCTAAAATAATCAACTAAGATGCATGTGTCTCATACTATCTAGTAACCTCCGGTTACTCAACTCGTCAAATTCATTTATGCATCCCCCTCGGATCGCCAAGTCACTCCTGGACTTTATGGTTTCTCACGAAACCCCACACAAAACACACACAATTTAATCTCTACTCTGTTTCAGCAACAAAACTATTACTAATTGACGTTCCTCAAATTCGTTAGTAATACTCTGATCCAAACTATCATCGATAACAAAAGGTTCCTCTAAGCCTTAGTAATAATTGGTCAGAAACTATATCAACTTACTCGTAGATTACATACAACGCTCATGGCCCGGTTGCCGCAGCAGCTAGTGACACTCATGCCACCTATATCGTCATCACCTCAAGTGATACGACCAACACACATCACTTCACGTAAAGTCTACAACTCCCAAGTCATTACAAGACCAACAAAACAATAGTCTCCTTTGAGGCCCAGGTCCCCGCTGCACTACCACCTGCCCATCGCCCCCTGAACAACTCACAACTGAGTTGCAGTTACGACTACAGACAAGTGCGTAGAGTGTGACCTAATAGCCATGGTATATTGTGCTCTACTACTCGGTGGAGGAACTCTCCTCACAGTCTTCTACGTTTAACTCGTTAGGAACACTACTTAGCGGCATTTTTTGTATGTGATCGTGAGCGTACTTATGCGTACGCCTGGAGGTGAAGGCTTTTAGAGTATTGATTCAACCAGAGTAATGTACACAAACTTTGATTTTCTAATCATAGCGTAAATCATCAACCAGAGCCATGTACCATCGTTATCCACATCTATTCTATACTTATAATAAATCTCTGTAGAAGTGAAAATTCTGTACATTGAAAATATCAAAAAAATAAATGGCAGGGGGTGTTACTAGCCGCCAGGGCTGCGGGATATTCGAAAGAGGTACCGTGGCCCTTGGCACAGGCAACTGAAGGAACACGGGTGGGTTTTAGTCAGTAAAAGTCTGACACTCCCTTCCGCTCCACCCAGAGCGGGAGGGGTCATATGATGATTTCCCACCCAAAAAAAAAAAAAAAAAAAAAAAAAAGGGGGTGTTACTAGACCGACACCGATCCCGAAAATGTGATTAAAAAAATTTTTGTCTGTCTGTCTGTCATCACGCAAAAACTACCGGTTCGATTACGATGAAACTTGGTATAATTATTCTTTAATATCCTGGGCACCACACTGGGTACTTTTTATCCCGGAAAAGTATATACAATAAAAAACAAACTTAATTTTGCGGTTCGATCCCTAGACCCGATACTGTATCAACCGCAAATAATAAGTTTGTCGTAGGTTACGTCACCCGCAGTGGAGTTAATTTTTATTCCTTTTAGTTTTTAGAGTTATTTAGGTTTATTTTTATATAAGTCGTAGGTATAGATTTTAATTTTAAAGTATAGGTAGTATATTTGATAGTGTACGTAGTGACCGTAGGTTATTTTATAATACTGTTAGTAGGATTAGTCATTCGTATAGATATTAGTTTTTAGGGATTTTGCTTATTTATTGAGTTTAGATTAGTTATAATAGAAAACACTAATAGGTTTATTTAGGTAGGTAGGTATTTAATTTTCTGTTATTGAGTTTTTTTTTTAAATTAGGTAGGTACTTAGGTAAAGATATCATAATATAGGTACCCTCTTAATCACCACTAATGAGACATAATTGGTTTTCTATTGTAATTAGCCACAAAGGGCCCGCGAGATAGATGGCATTCTGGGGAAGCACATACATTTTATCCTGTTAGCACATTCCCGTGGGATAGTTTCCGACATCCACGCGGGCGAAGCCGCAGGCAGAAGCTAGTTAACAATAATTTTTATCACTAAGAGCCTTTGACACCTGGAAAAGTGGAAACCCACACACGAGTAAACCACTCTAACGCTACGGCTCTTCAGCCGACCAGCAATTGCTCTCACACATCCAGCGCATGGATCCGTGTGCATCACCCTGCGAATCCACACAACTTTACTACGGCCGATAGCGATCCCTCGCGTGCTTCCCATAATGTAGGCTTGTTCATCACCACTGTGATCACTATCTACTTCGACTGGGTACATGACCTACTGGCATCTTTCTTTACCTATCGTGAGCATACTTGTAAGGTTAGAATTTAAAGCCTTTAACTCTGAACTTCCGATCTAACTTAGTCTTCTTATAATCTGATTTCACTCTTCCTTTTTTAATAAAACGAAATCGTCAACCGAACATTTTGTTATAGCTGCCTTTGTTCTATCAAATCTAGCTCTCTGTTGTTGACCGTTTAAAACTGAATTTATTACAAGGAGCTCTATGCAACAAAAACTCTGTCGCAGACATGTTAATCGAAAATCCTAGGTTCAATATTTCACGTAGTACCTACTATTTGCAAGTAAATGTCGGGTAGAAATGTAATAAAATCTCAAGTTGTTGCTCGCTAATTGCCACTCTAGATATGATTCGGTCTGTGCTGAATACACGTGTTTGACCAACACCAGTCAACGCAACAACGTTATTAACTCGTTTGCCACTTAATTTGGCTGCACAACTCGCTTTTACTAACGAGCATTCAGCACCAGAATCGTAAAAAAACAATATAGCTCACCTTTATTTTCCAATGTCTCTGAGGGTAGTTGTACGACGTCTACTCGCCGTTCACGACTTCCAGCACGTTGTCCACCATCCGCTTATCTGCCACTACTCGTGCACCACGCTACGATATGTCCCGGTTTTCCTCACTTGCAGCTCACGAAGATTCTTAAAGTCACTCCACGTATTTGCGATAGCCACGTTGATGCTGTTACTATAGGTCCTTACTGCTGGCCACAACAAGTTGACCATCTTGCAGTGAATTTTCAACAAAACAAAAATCTGCTGTTGTGCACTGTTATGTTATGTTTGCGCACGCCTCCTACCGCGTGTTCTAAACAATAACACCATTTGTGGTTGGTTTTTTAATAAATGGGGCAGGTCATTTATGTATAATAAAAAGAGGAAAGGACCTAATAGCGAGCCTTGTGGAACACCCATTTTTACTAGTAAACCAAGTGAATTGACACCATTTATTTGAACTTTTTGCTGTCTATTAAGTAAATAAGATTTTACTAAACTGAGCGCAAGTTTACCTAGTCCGTAATGCTCAAGTTTCAAGAGTAAGGTTTTGTGATTAACGCAATCAAATGCCTTGGAGAGGTTACAAAAGATTCCTATGGCATCTTGGGCTTCCTCCCACACTGTAAATATGTGTTTTAATAAAGTGATACCGGCGTCAGTCGTACAACGTCCTTTGGTGAAGCCATATTGCTGATCGTGTAAGATTTTATTGTTGTTAAAATGATTAAGCATTTGATTGAGCATTACCTTTTCGAATACTTTGCTGAATACCGGCAACACGGATACTGGTCTATAATTATTGGTGTCTTTGCTGTCCCCCGATTTAAAAAGTGGAATAACCTTACTATATTTCATTAAATCTGGGAAGAATCCTTGATCTACGCACAAGTTAAACACTAAAGCTAAGTATGGCGATATAGTCTCGATTATGGATGTACAAACTTTGATAGACATTCCCCATAGATCTTCGGTCAATTTGATTTTGATTTGTCGAAAAGTTTTTATAACTATCATAGGGTTTATATGTTTAAATTGAAACTCAACCGGGCAGCCTGGAACGTTCGCTCTTAGTAAATCAAGTGATACGTCCGGTGAGGAATTTAAGGCTTCCGTCGTTTTTGATGGTATATTAGTAAAGAAATTTACAAATTCTTGAGCTACTTCTAAATTAGAGCATATGACACCATGTGAAGACTCCAATGTGTAATCAGTGATTCGTTTTTTATTCCTACTAGTTTCGTTATTTATAATTTTCCAAACTGTTTTTATTTTGTTTTCTGCTAATTTGATTTTGTTGCTAATGTACAGGGCTTTGGCTATCTTGCAGGCATTTCTAAAAAAAATTGAATATGTAGCAACATACTTGTTGAAAGTTTCTGTATTCATGTAAGGATTAAGGCCATACAGCTCGAACAGTCTTTCCCTACTTATCCTAATACCTCTAGTTGCCCAGTCACTAAATAATAAAATGAGGGCAAATATTTTTTCTTTTCTTTTCAAAAGTTTTATTGAATTCAGTGTGCACTATTGAAAAGAAATCCTCATACAATTTATTTGCATCGTTCATATTATGATCCAGAACATTTATATTATTTAGGGTATTATTAAATCTATTTAATTTGCCAGTCGTTATTGGTCTAAATTGTATTTGCACTTTTTGCAAAGGTGAAAGTATACTCTACTAATGTTTTTTCTAAGGCTTCACGGCCCACGAGTCATGGCCAATCCTTGCATGTTTGGTAAATATTTATCAAGTCATCCCAAAAGACGGTCACAACAAACGCACAAGATGTTTCCTGCTATACATTTATTTCGTGGGTAGGTACTTACTTATTTAAGCAGAACTATGATGTACACATTCTAAAATGTAGAAAAATATATAATCAATAATTCTTTATCTATATACTGATTATATATATACTGATATATCAGTATATACAGGATGGGCAACTTGGAACTTTTTTGCCGCCATTTTGTTTCGGCGGCAAATATAACAGTTGTTTCATGAAAATTATTTTGTGTAGATACGGCAAATTTGTTATGGAGCGTTTTACAACTGAACAAAGTGTTTTAATTATTAAAACATTCTACTCAACCCAATCATGTATTGCGGAAACTCTAAGAAAATTGCGGCCAATTTTTGGTAGAAATCGTTTTACCTTATCGCGTTACCTTCGCGGCTTACAATAACTCGTTTAGTGATTAAATTTGAGCAGCATGGCATTGTAACAGATAAAGCAGTTTTCTTACATCAAGTGAATCAGTTGGGCTTTGGAAACATGTGGTTCCACGACAAGATGGGGCCACATGCCACAATCGAGACAGGCCATACGGCACAAGCCACAATCGAGACATTGAAAAGAACGTTTCCATTGATTGGCCCCCAAGATCCCCCGATTTAACAGCTCCTGACTTTTTTGTGGGTGTCTCAGATATTTTGTTTTAATTGTTGAAGGTTCATTGGCCTGTTAGCATAGACTTTATAATTAATTCATTAATTGACTTTTTAATGAACCTACAACAATTAAAATAAAATATCTGAGACACAGTCGCTGAAATAACGTAAGAAATGTGTGAGAATGTAATGAAAAACGCAGTGAAAAGGATTCACATCTGCTATGCTGCTAGAGGTGGACATTTGACTGAGATTATTTTCCATACTGAATTGCCGGCCCTAAATACCTACTACCTATATTTAAATAAAATACTTAATAATTTTTATATTCCATATAATAAAATAAAGTTATTTGCCCACCCTGTATAATATACTGATTGTCGAAGCCGGACAGAATTCAATAATGAAATAAATTATAGATAAAGTCGTGTCTTTAGTACATAGTGATCCTGCGAAGTGCGTAGATGTTCGCAAAATGTTCTGGTATTTATTTCTTACCGCGGGTTTTCTATGTTTCTTACACATTTTCTTCAACTATAATGAAAGAGCCAGGAAAATTCGAAAAATTCCCGGTCCGGAGGACACCTTTATTTTAGGGAATGCCCCGGCTACAATACGCTCGTCAGGTAAATTTTATAGGACAATTAACATTTTGCACTTGTACATATTTTATAACCAATAACAAATATTATGAGTTCTATTTTTTTTTAGTTGAAATAATGAAGTTGGCAAGAACCTTAGCTAAACAAAATTCTGGAATCTATAGAATTTGGATATACCCCTTAGGAGCGGTGAATATTTACAATCCTGAAGATATCGAGGTAAAGACAAAAAAAATATTGGGTTGGTATGGATATGGGAAGTGAATTTTTGTGTATTTTTAATGTCTCCTTGTTATTGCAGAAAATTATTTCAAACATGAAATACAACGAGAAAAGTCAAATCTACAACATTTTAAAGCCTTGGCTTAGAGATGGACTTCTTGTAAGCAAAGGTTAGTGCCGCATGCAATTCATTTTTTGGATGTTTACATAAGTACCTATCGGTTATTGTGATAATAATAACTTGTATTCATGATTGTTTTAAGGTTCAAAATGGCAAGAAAGAAGAAAAATTTTGACGCCCACTTTCCATTTCAACATATTGCGTCAATTTTGTCAAGTTCTTGAAGATAATAGTAAACGCTTTGTGGAGAGCCTGAAACAGGTGTCCGGTCGGCCTGTAGACGTAGTACCTATTATCTCAGAATTTACTCTCAACTCTATATGCGGTAAGTACCTACCTACCTTCACTATAACATAATAATATCTAAAAAATCTTGTTGCTTTGTGATACGTTCGCATTGCCATTTTAGAGGCTAGGTAGATATATAAAATGGTTTGATAGTTTATACTATACATATAATAAAATCGTAGTGAAGTGAAAACTATACATTGTTTTTTTTTTTGTAATTTTCACGAGGTCTGGGGACCGATTCTGATGCCGAAAAAATATTTTTTTGAACAGTTGTCTGTTTATCTGAATGTATGTTCTACCATCACGCAAAAACTACCGAATAGATTTTAATCTGACTAGATACTTGCTATGGGGAATGAGCAATATTACAAATTGTTCGTATTCTTCTATAGTTTAACGCAAATTGTATAAGGTCGAGTCAAAATATTGTAGATAGAAGATTTAACCTTTTAAATGATTATCATCACGTACCTTTATGTAGCTTAGCAGCCAATCACATATTATACGGAATGGATTTTTGAAATGAGGCAATAAGGGCAGATACCTTAATCGTTGTCCCTAAAAGAAAACGGTCTTAGGAGACTGTTCTTAAGTTTTTGAGACATTTGATCTGCTATTAGGTATTATACTAAAAAATGACAGTCTGCAAGAAAATAGTAAATGAGACTGAAGATTACAATATCCCAGTGTAAGACAACAAACGAAGTTCTCCATTAGGTACTTCACTGGACTGAATAGGGAATGAATATATACTTAGCAGTTATTTACTGGTTAGGCAAGTGATAGGTAGATGACATCCTGAAGAAAACATATAGACTATTTTTTGTCCCGGTAGAACGTTCCCGTGGGATAATTTTTCACTTCCACGTGGAAGCAGCGGGCAGAAGTTTATTTATATTTGAAATAGCAACTTCATATCTTAACATTTTTTTATTCATGTTTAATAAACTATAATGTCTTTATTCGTAGATCTAAGGCTGAGATTTATAGAGCGTACTTTAATTTGACTCAAGCTAAGTACGTTTAACGCGTTTTACCTAACTTACATTTATTTCCGGAAACATATTATGTATATACTTATATATATAAATATATATGTACCTATAACTTAGATATGCACCTATAGTAGAGTAATCCAGATATTTCGACATGTTGCCTTTGCACCCGTACTATGGTAGGGCTGGTCGCTAAATAAGATAACATAGAATCGTCTTCACCAAAAATAATTTTCATTCTCATTGTGTCTTATCATTTCAGAGACCGCAATGGGCACCAAATTGAGTGATGATAATAATAAATCAGAAATAAATGCTTACAAAGATGCAATATATAATTTAGGATATATATTTTTCCAAAGAGTTATAAAAATATTTTATTTCTTTGATTTCTTATTTTATCTAACGCCGCTGAGCAGAAGACAGGACGCTTTTCTAAAAATAGTGCATGGTTTCACAAAGAAGGTAATCGCGGAAAGAACAGAATACATAGACAAATATGGTATAAAAATCTGGTCTGAGCCGACTGCAACGGATGAAAATACTTACACGAAGAAGAAGACGGCCATGTTGGATTTATTAATATCAGCCAAGAAAGAAGGACGGATCGACGACATTGGTATACAAGAAGAAGTGGATACGTTCATGTTCGAAGTGAGTAGTCTTCGACCGATGATATCATATTGAATTACTAAACATTAAAACAGTCAAATAGTAAACATGTTTACGTTTTGTTTCCAGGGTCATGACACCACAGCTTCTGGATTGGCGTTTTGCTTTATGCTCCTTGCTCATCACAAGGACGTACAGGTTAGGTCCAAGTTTAAAATGGCTGTTATCTTTTTCTGACAACACAGTTCCAAATAACGACATTGATACGCATACGATTCCGTAGGAGGACCAAGAACCGGTCCCTGTGGGAGTCCATAACCAATCATTTGCACTGCGATGAGCGCTGCCCCTATTCACATGGTTATAACTACATACTAACGAGAAAAATAATATAGACAATTTGAAGACGAATAGATTACAAGCCAACAAACATAAACAAACACGACATACATACACTTCTTACATAAAATTTACGAATTATGGTACTAGAATGTCACTCATGGATAACCTCTTGCATACGGCCCTTTTGCTTCACGTATAAACTTATCTTTAAAATTACTATATTTATAAACAGGAAAAAATCTTTGCTGAAATTCAAGAAATCTTGGGTGATTCAAAGCGTTCTGTTACTATGGAAGACTTGCCCAAGATGAAATACTTGGAACGCTGCGTTAAGGAGTCACTGCGGCTGTACCCTCCGGTGCACTTCATCAGTCGAAGCTTGAACGAAGAGGTGACACTGAGTAAGTAAATGAGTATTTCGTGAAGCCTCCACTAGATATTACATTGTACCAATTGTAATGTCAGGTAGAGGCTTTTGAGTTTTGAGTGCTCCATTTATACTTTTTGGTGAACTATTGCCACGTACAGACGCCAGCAGGTCAAGCTACCCGAAACTGTCATATTTTTCAATCAATCATGAACCTTAATGCTTCAGCGATAAAGTTGAAAATCTATTAAATAAACAGATTGTAGTAGCTTGATGTGCTGGCGTCTGTACATGCTCGTGGTCAGCGATCAGTAAGTACATATATCTTATCCGATAGCACATTCAATAATCGTATAAAAAACAATTAATTAACAAAATAATCCCTTCATGTTTTTATCCGTATTCTTTTTGGCACATTAGAATACTTATATTAACTTTAGAATAGAATAGAAAACTTTTATTTCAGACAGAAGTCCATAGTGTTAGTAACAATTTTACTAAACTTCTAGTGTTAGTAGGTTACAGACACAGATATACAATTAAAATTCAGCGTGGAGCTGCATCCACCTCCGCAACATGGGGCAATCCCACCGATCTGCGAACACACTGAGAATACTGTTTTACTTTGCTCACCTACTATAAATTCCAGGTAATTATACGATTCCGGCTGGAACGTTTTGCCATATCCATATCTACGACCTGCATCGCCGACCCGAGGTGTTCAAGAACCCCGAGGAGTTCGACCCCGACAGGTTCCTGCCTGAGAACAGCGCGGGAAGACATCCTTATGCGTACATACCCTTCAGTGCTGGGCCTAGGAACTGCATAGGTAAATGATAAGTCTTGACATCAATAACTGTGTTGAGAGAAATTCAAATAGCTGTCCTTTCCTAATCAGGACTGAAATACCATGTTCTCATGTTATACAAAGGACGCTGCCAAGCTCCCGTGAGGGTATTAATTGTAGATGTAAACGCGAAATTGAAGACAATATTACATTGTACAGGTCAAAAATTCGCCATGATGGAGATGAAGGTAGCCGTGGCGGAGGTGTTGAGGGAGTTCGTGCTAGAACCGGTCACACATCCCGAAGACATTCAGTTACTCAGCGATCTCGTCCTGAGAAACGACGGGCCCATCGAAGTCACCTTTGTAAAAAGGCAAGAATATAATCTGTAGAAAAACGTGTAAATTAATTTTATAAATGAAACAATAAATGTTTGGAAAGGTTTCCATTTTTTTTTAAAATTAATAATACTATTCAAAAAGATATACAAGGCTATCCCAACTCTCTCCTTTGAAAGCTACGCACGTAGCAGCGCGTAATTACCTCGTAGCACAATATACACCCCGGTATCTAAAAGCCTTTTGAATTTAATTATGTTGCCAAATCCCATAACAGAATACTTGCTTTTTCGGTCAACTGCTTTACATATTACCTACTATGGCTACTATCTATACTAATATAAAAGCTGAAGCGTTTATTTTTGTTTTTTTGGATGTTTTAACGCGCTAATCTTTGGAGCTACCGGTCAGATTTGAAATTTTACTATAGAAATTTCTCGAGGACGAAGTCGTGGGCAGAAATTAGTTATATTAAGTACTAGCTTTTGCCCGCGACTTCGTTCGCGTGGAATAGTGACTTCACCAATAGATGACACCGACTCTTGACCAATAGATGGCGCTGTATGTCCGGAATAAATGTTATTTTTTATTTTATTTTTTGTAATAAAAACTATCCTATGTCCATTCTCAAGTTCCAAACTATGTATGTACCAAATTTCACACAAATCGGTTCAGTAGTTTAGGCGTGAAGCAAAGACAGACAGACAGAGTTACTTTCGCATTTATAATATTAGTTTGGATATCAGTAGCGAATGCACACATGCCTTGCGATGCCATTGTAATTTTTTGTTAGGATCCTTCTCCGGCGTGCACACAACAAATTACCAAAGTTTCATCACAATCGGTGGAGCCGTTTTGGAGTTCTTGCGAGATTAACGCACGGCAATTGAGTTTGATATCTATATGTATATAAAATATAAGACTTCGTGCCGTGATTTCGTTCGCGTGAAATCTATTTTTCCCCTCGATACTCCCCGTCGCATCGCATCGCCTGCACGGGATATTACTTCGTTTTGGCTTAGCGTTCTGTCTGACTTTTTCTTTTTGCTTGACTCCTAATGGTCTTAGCGTGTTAAATATAGCCTCCTCAAGAATTGGGCTATCAAATGCAAAACGAATTTTTCAAATCTAACTGGTAGCTCCAGAGATCAAACAAACAAACTCTTCAGCTTTATTATTAGTATAGATAGAAGATAAGCTAAAATATGCTTGCTTGAATAGGAGTAGGTTCACGATAAAAGTTAGATGACTGGGGTTTGGATCTACGCTACATCGAGCACCATACATAGGGAATTTAATACTGATTATCGCTATCTTCAACCATTGTTATGGCAAATGATACATTATAGTTTGTCGAAACGTCGTTTATTAGTAGATCATTACCTACGTGCAACTCCAGTTTTCTCCCAAAGAAGAATATCATGACAATGACTATTCTATTTGGAACTGTTCGGACAATATCGTGTCAAATCCAAATTATATAACATTGAGCTTTATGTGTGATGTGGTGGCCCAGGCACTTCACTATGTGTAAATAATTTAATAACCACTGCTCTCAAAACGACGAAGGAAAATATCGTGAGGACCGAGGAACGGGCATGTCTTAGAACCAACACTTCGAAGATATTTGACATCTACCAACCCGCACTGGGCCCGCGTGGTAAATTACAGCCCACTCCTTTCTAAATATCACTCACTCAACACTATCGAGTGCCGTCATCACAGATGAACATAGATGAACATTAGTTATCACATCACTCAACTCAAGTACCATTTCAATGTGTTGATGCCAGGATAGATGTCAATAAAGCCTTTAGTCCAGCTCCTGATCTCTCCCCGGTTATGTCAGATTGCCGTCCCATCGGACTATGAGAGTAAACGAGCAGAGAGTGCACCTGTGTTTACGCACACACTTGTGCACAATGAGCACTACAATTTGTCCTGCGTACCTGGCTAATCCCCATTGAGATTAGCCACCGGCGTGACCGAAATCGTTCAGGAGGCTATTATTATAGATCAATAATTATGGCCAGGTTTCAGTATCAGTATGGCTATGAGTAGGTACCAACCCAACCCGCACTGGGTCTGCGTTGTAGATTATAGCCCATTCCCTATCGAGGAGAGGTGGCCTGAGTACCAGCAGTGGGAGCATTATAGGCTGAATATGAGCTTTATGTGTAAGTCGTACACACGGCTACACATCAAGCTATGCAAAACCAGTATTGGCTGACCGTTCATTGTGAGAAAATATCATACAAAGTGAGGCCAAGACAAACTGGTTTTGTTTAGCTTGACGTGTAGCCGTGTGTACAATATAAACATTTTACCAAAATAATGTAAGATGTTTTCGTAGAATTGTAGGCTTTTGATGAGGTGTTCAATGCATATATCATGTCCATTGCTACTTTGAGAAGTTGCTCATGCATGAAAACAAAAACTTTTAACGCGACGGGCGACGGCGATTTGGGTACCTATATATAACATAAAACAACAACACAAATACAATAATTTATAGATAGAATCAATAGAGATTCTAACTATAGAGCATGAAAGAAAGTCGTTGAAATAAAAGCTGTACCTATAAAAAAAAACGTGTGGGTCGGGGGACTCCGGTAGGAACGAAGTTCAAAATGAAAATCCAAGATGGCTTTGCGAATATTTCAAAACCTTCGCAGCCGCCATCTTGGATTTTCATTTTGACCTCACTATCGGCTTCAGTACCCTCGAAAACGATGAAAACTATCTCTCTCTCTGACTCTATCTATTATATGTAATAAAAAGTCGCATATCGCTTTTTCGTAACGTGACGATTTCTCCCAGTTTACCTACTCCTACCGCAAGCTCCGTTAAAGAACTTCGTTCCAATAAACCACCTGTCGTGTTATTGTCTGTACAATGCAGCAAGGCTATTTTAAACTAATAAAACCTATACCTATGTATTGTTGTAGTAAATACGTATACCTAGCTGCATTATTATTTTAAGCTTCGGCTAGGCTCGTAATCGTAAAACAATAAGCTTACTACGAACTTTGTGTATAAATGTCGCCGTGGAAATTGATTTCATATTTTCCATCGTCACGGTTCTATAAATGCTTTGTTCTATCCGTTGGCGCTGATAAATATTTAACAGGAACAGAGATGCACTCATTTTAAATCATAACCCTCGCGATCTTCAGAGGAACGTAAAGTGTTCAATCGTCAATAGTTCACCTATTGAAAAAGTAACTTTCACGGGATCTTGTAGAAATTTTGACAAGGTGATTAAAAAAAATACATTATGACATAATTACACGTTAGAAAAATAACAATCCCACTTTGTAATTGTTCCGATTTATAGTGTAAACTAAATATAATGAGACTAGTTAGTTGCCTTCTATTACTAATTTGGCACTCCCAGTTGTAGTATATTTATAAACGGCAGACAGAAGGAGGATGGCTCAGTGTGTCGCGCGCGGAAGTGTCGGCCATTTCGCACGGTATTCGGCTCAGTTCGCGCGAGACCCTGCGCGTGCACATCCCTCGCGATTGTCCCGCAACTCTGGTATGCGGTACTTGTATAACAGTGGCTTTCAAGAATTCGTGATGGAATGTGATAATGGTTTTGAGGTGATTACCATTGTTTTTTACATTTCGTCATTCTCATGAAATATCTAACTGTCTTTTCATTTATCACAAAGTGTTTTTGTGTCTAGTTCATGAGCACTGACTATGGTTACATACAATTAGATAACATTGTAAATAGAATAGCCCCAATCATATTTCATCGAAAAGCTAGTCCAGAACACATCACAAACAACATTAAAAGCACGTGCCGTGAAAGTTGCCCTGAAAAAGCTATCGATAACGAGTTATATATGTGTATGACTCCAAAAATAATACTAATCGGAATATGAATGCATGAATACTATTTTAAAAGTGGGCCAGGCAAATACTAGGCTATATCGATGTTTGTCTACTGATTATATGGAATATCTACCTACTGAAATACCTAATGAAGTGATATCGTATTTTGATATTAGAATCATAAATCATCAACTTACGTGAGTGTATTGTTTAAAAACTTTGGAAATGTAAGAATAATTGCTTGAAATGTAGATTACCTACCTACAAAATTGTATTCAATTGTTCATGGTTTCTAACCAATAATCTACATATAAATAAAATTGAAATGTTCGTCGGTAAGCGGTTCAATTGAACGGCTGGACTGATTTGGCTATTTTTTGTTTTAAAATGTTGGTAATGTTGGTTGGTGGTAGTCCGAATTAGGTTTTTAAGAAAAGAAAAATTGTAAAAGTTTCAAATTGGGGAAAAACTGTACGTCCTTTTTTCTAATGCATTTTTTGTTTGAATTATTTGTTTGGACAGGATAACGTCTGTCAGATTACCTAGTACATAATAATGACGACTAAAACAAGCTTCTAAGTATTTTCGTAGTCCGTTTCCCACGAGAATAGATTATAATTCAGAAGAATGTAGGGTATGATGTTTATTCGTTTGTAAGCGACTTTTGTACTGCGGTAATCGCTCACTGTTCATCATGAGTCTATCTATGACCGCTTTAAAGAATAGAATAGAATGCATTTATTTGTCAGAATATTGTTACATAGTTGTTAGGGATATGTATTTAGATCATAATATTCTGCCGTTCCCGGTGTACACATACTTATTGTTTGTAAAATCATGGGTCGTTATTAAAACAAAATTAAGTTATTTATCATTAGGACTACAAAGGAGTTTTACTTACAAATAAGTGGAGTAAAGAGATTAATTTTGTAAGTCAAGATTCAATAAAGTCAAACTAATTATGATGATTTATTAGGTCATAATGCCGGAAGTGGGAGTATTTATGTTTTTTAAATAGTGGAATACAACTGTCCAGTGGGTCGGCTCCACATATTGAGCGAACACATTTCTTCTGAGCTCGAAATACCTACTCTAGTAAGATCCACAGAATTGCCCCATATTACAATGCCATAGCGCAAAATTGATGCGACATAGCCATGGTAGGCACAAAGTGCATTAACACTAGCCACACGTGTTAGTCTATATAAAACGAATACAAACCTAGTTTACCATACAAAACGAATTCACCATAATAAAGAATGATCTTTTATTAGACATACTCGTATATTATTTAAATTTGTGTAGATATTTAGTGGATCTGTTGCGTTATCTACCTACAATGGCACATGCGAACTACGCGTAATGCTGACGTCACGCAAAATCCTGCAACGCGCAAACGTAGTTTACCGCGCAACAATTTTGTGCGAAAATCGTAACGTAAATGGTTTTTTTTTTTAATAAACATTTTTTCCTTCATTTGTGCTTTGTTATGTTCCTATTCACCAAATATCATGTTACTAAATCTACGGGAAGAACGTACGATATCTTAAAAGTGTTTGATTTCCTCGATTATGTATGAAATTACAGGTGACGTAAAAGTATGTTTTATAATTTTATTTCAATTATTAAACTATATAATAACTAAAACTCATGTGAAAGAGCAGTCCATCGATTAATAAATATTCGATGAATCGTTCAGTCGACTTTCCATTAATCTAACATACCTATGACTCTCGAAGTTAAGTTACGCACCCCCTCTATAGTGGTGATCCCGAACATGAACGTCAGCGCAGCCTTCGTGCAACTACTCCAGCATCAATAATTAATCCAAGACGGGCAAACGGATTACCTATTACACTGACCTGGACGGCCTATGTTGTTAAGTTAGGAAAGGAGGAAAGGAAAGGAAATCACATAATACGTCACATACAATGAAATAAAAAGTGCAAAGTCCGTAAGAAAAAGTAAGAAATTAGCAGGAAAGTGTGCCTTACGGCTCCGCCAAACAGGCCCAGTTCTGCAAAAATGCCAGACACCTAGCGCCTGCCTCTGGATTTCAACTGGACCTGATGTGTGAGGTGACAGATTTAAATCAGTTTTATACATAATGTAATGCAACGTGACGTATGTATTCATACGTAAATAAAATAAATTTGTGTCAGATAAAAATAGTTTACATTTTTTTTTTCCTTTCGTTACCTTCCAGGAACATAATAGATAGGGGTATGTATATAGGTAGTAAGTACCTGCCTACTATTACACGTTACTATTGCAAATATTACGCATCAAAATATCGTCTTTATTTCCCGAAGGATTAGTCAGAAGTCAAAGTAAGATTCGTTAACACCTGAAATTCGGCAGCTTTATGTTAGCGCCATGTGCTATGGACCGAAACTTTTGCCATTAAATGGACAAAAATCAAGACTTCGGGCCTCTACGAAAAACTAAGGCACAGAATCCAAGACTCCACGCTAGATAGTCGAAAATTACTAGTGCGCCGACGATGGTCCAAGACCAACTAAGTATTGCAAATAAGTTAAAATCTTATTTTCATGATTATTATTCACTACCATTTCGTTGCACCACACACCATCCTATCAGGCGCGGTCGCAGCCCAAGATTTTGGGGGGTCACCAAGTAGTAAGTTAGCGAGGCAAGTAAATCATGCAGACTCTCGACAGCTTGAATGATTTTGGGGGGGGTCATGACCCCCACGACCCGCCCTCGGACCGCGCCAGCATCCTATATTTTAAATGTGCATGCTACAAGAGTGCTACGAACAGCTAAGTACGGATTGCGCAAAATTTGACATAAGCACTAACCCAGTAGTCCAGATATCGTATTGATCGTTTATCTCGTCGCTATGGAGTCGTAAGCCGATTACTCATTAGATAGTCGCGTAGGTGTGCATAAAATCGATTTCAAGATAGGATAGGAACGCGAGTATTTTATTTTAATTACGTCTATATCGATACAAAAGCAGCTTACTTTTTTTATCAATTATCTCCGTGTTAGGTACCTATTATTCAATCGATGAATTTGCAAGTATTTTGATCAGCTGGAATCATAAGTAGTTATCTTTATTATAATTTGATAACTTTCGTACTTAACCTTTACCACCTTTCAAGTAGGTATCTTAATTAATTAGTTGAGCAATTTTTTTATGTTTTAACGTAGTCTTTTATGAATCCGAAAAGACTTGTTTACATGTAACATAATTATGGGCCTTCCCCCCTACGTAGCTCTTTGTACATAAATGTTTGTTATGTTATGATAGAACGTCACTCAGGTGCTACTATTACCACGAATTATTCAAGTTAACGTAATGCGTCAACGGTCATGTAAATACTGAATGTAAACAAGTAGATAAACGAGAGGTGCGATGGGCGGGGAGCCGTCAGTTGGCGCCTGCGCCTCGGAAGCGGACATAAGCACGCCGCCGCGGCTCGCCCGCCACCAGCCGACGTAGGGAGTACCTACGTCCGCGTTGGGACTTCGCAAGTCGTGTCACGCAGCCCGTCGCAATGAGCACCCGACAGCTGTGCCGGCTCGCGACCGCACGCCCTCTCGCCAAACCCAAGCACTCGATATGCACCTGCTATCGCCAATATAGCCAAGTGAGACCAAACTATGTTATAGCAAATCGTGAAGTGAGTGTCCTTTCCTTGTGTTGTACTTCCGCGCTGACAGAGGAAAGCTTCATGTCTGTCTGTGTTTGTGCAAATCTGCGATAAAGTAACCAAAAGTAACTCTTGACTAAATTTATTATTTTGTGTTTTCAGAAATGGCGCAATTCTGCACCGCACTTCTATTCAGTCCAGTCCCTGGACCTGAGGTATGCATGCATTACTTATTATTATGAATCAATGCAGAAACAGTGTCATAACACGCACGTTCATTGGAAATAAATTGCTGTTAATAACCCACATCGACTCCTATTGATCTATATTAAACGGGCCGGCGCCGGTACTTGTTCAATTCACCCCTGACATTTGAAACTGGGAAAACACTTCTACATAGTAGATATTTACAGTCAGTATCTATAGCGCCTGCTACATATAAATAATTAGCTTTTCCACAAGCATGTCTTCAGTTATACAACATTATGTCAGACGTAACGTATGTAACTTGTGACCGTTGATAATGCAGTACCTTTACTAAGTATACGGAAAATCAATAGACATGATATTCTTTTTTTATAAATCTGTAAACGTAAGTGATTTGTCATTTTATTATGTCTAGGTGACGACACAACATTTTACACTACATTTTCAGTCAAGGTCATGTAACACTGATAAGGTATTTACATTTGTGTTTGTTCACTTTCCATGGCAGCAGCAAAATCAGAGAGTACTCGTTCGTGCATAACATCGATCCCGTGGCGTGAGTACATCCGCCAGTGTGTTGCATGGACCAGTATCATTTGTAGTACCTAAAAGCTACAAGTTCCCAATTTTGTTCTTGGCTATTTCTATCGCAGCTATCATTTGTTTTTTGGAGCACATCTGTTTGATTTTGTCTTACGCTCTAGACCGTTTTATTGAATTTTTATTTTGGTTTTGCTTCTTAGTTTGATAAGGCTTTATTGTTGGTAATGAGCACCCAAGGAAATAGAATCCATAGTGTGTCACTGAAATATCCAAATAAGGACCTGCAACATCTTGTTAGGATACTTTGTGTAGGTAGGTATCTTGTTTAGTGCATTACCTAACTGTTATCTAAGTAGACACTGAAATCTGCCAAATTACCGAGTAAATTACGGTCTTTTGGCAAATAGACTTAGAGATAAACCTATATCTAGGCAAATATTGTGGGATTTTTCTCCACATTGTGTTAATTCTTCTGAATGTTTATTGCATTTGTTTTGGCTATCAAACTAGCATTACTTTCGTCGCACTCGTAGTAGTTAGCAGTTGCTTGTTTTTCTTGGCATTCTCGTGACTTAAAATAGCCTCATCAGGTGATGGTAAACAGCTTTGCCACGAACTGTGTTGTGTCCGTCGGAGACACACCCGCCGACCTACGTAGTCACGCTTCTGATATTAATAGTTCGACGCGTGACGTCACACGGGGGCGTTGGTGTACGTTACCAGTAACACAATATTTGTTCAATATATTATAATTGCTCTATTAGAAGTGTTGTGCTAATGACATACTCCTGAACATTGAACAATCGCGTCTATTACAGTATCTACACGCTACACACGATCCCTGTATGATGAATTGATGATAGACACTTAATTTATTATACAAGTTGTGACAATTGATCGCTGCTTATGTCATGGGATTTACAATATTGTAGCGGGTAGTAGAAGAATATTAAATTCATTCAAAAAAAACAATGAGCCTAATAAGATTTCCAGTATGTACCCATGACTTCATAATTATATCCTTGTCTACTAAACGACCTAACTACACCCTTCCAGTCCTACCGCCAGTTAGGAACAACTGTGAGTATTAAGTGATGCTGCACGTAGGTAGGTACGGTCTGCGACAATAGTCAATTATTATCAGCCTGCTCGTTTTTTTAGAGAATCCCCTATACTAATTAGTTACTTACCAATCTGAGTTTAGTCTAGACATTGTCTTAATTACACAAAATGGTATTTAAATAACACTTTTTGACCTGCAGGGTTCGCGAAGGGCCGCACAAGAATTCCGACGATGTCCTGTTTGATATGTTCAAAAATGAAGACACAGGCCTCCTACCCGTTGGAAAGTTTCTGGCCGTAAGTTATGTCATAGATATTTCTTTTTTTAACCGATTTCTATTTGTACACGGCACTAACATTATTTCTGTGTTTACTTCCAGGCCTTGAGGACCACTGGCATTAGGAAAAATGACTCTCGTGTAAAGGAAGTGATGCACAATTTATATAAAGTTCACAAAGAGTCCAATTTCGAAGGCGGTTCACCAGAAACACTGAAACTAGACAGGAAGACTTTCAAAGAAGTGATTTCGCCCAACATCGTTCTGATAACGAGGGCGTTCCGCAGTCAATTTGTGATTCCAGACTTTCAAGACTTTATCAAAGACGTAGAAGAGATGTACTGGGCTGCTAAAAGTAACTCAGATGGTAAAGTGGCCAGCTACATACCACAGCTCGCTAAGGCTAGCTCAGAGAACTGGGGAGTGAGCATTTGCACAATTGATGGTCAGCGATTTTCTATCGGTAAGACTCAATTATGATACCATGTTATTTGATTGCTTGTGTGTGACTGATATGGTACATAACCATGTTCTCCTTTTTTAGGTGACGTGACGGTCCCATTTACTCTGCAGTCGTGCAGCAAACCACTTACATACGCAATGGCCCTTGAAACTCTGGGGCCCGACGTGGTACACAAATATGTTGGCACGGAACCCAGCGGCCGAAACTTCAATGAACTCGTTCTAGACTATAACAGTACGTATCAATAACGCCTACACCTGTGATACTATTTGTTTTTGTGAGTCTAAAGCGTGACGGGCCGAACATGCATAAACAATTAGATCAAAAATAACATTTGCCAACCTCGCTCTCAGCGCATCGTAAATAACATTTGTCTAAACTTATTTTTACAGTGAAGCCACATAATCCTATGATCAACGCAGGTGCAATCTTAGTATGCTCATTACTGAAGACCTTGGACAGGCCCGAGATGACACTTGCTGAAAAGTTCGATTATGTCATGTCATTCTTCAGCCGGCTCGCTGGCAACGAAGGACTGGGCTTCAATAATGCAGTATTTTTATCTGAACGTGAAGCTGCTGACAGAAACTATGCACTTGGCTTCTACATGAGAGAACATAAATGTTACCCAGAAAAAACGAATTTCCGTGAATGTATGGATTTCTATTTCCAGGTATGTATTGTTCCTCTAGTGTTTTTAAATGTAGGTAAGTATACCTATTGGAAATAGTCTAATGTCTATGATTTCTTTGATTACAGTGTTGTTCAATGGAAGCTAACTGCGACATTATGTCGATCATGGCTGCTACACTAGCCAATGGAGGCATCTGTCCTATCACTGATGAAAAAGTACTTCGGCCAGACTCAGTGCGCAACGTACTTTCTTTGATGCACAGCTGCGGCATGTACGACTACTCAGGACAGTTTGCGTTCAAAGTGGGACTTCCTGCGAAGTCAGGAGTTTCAGGCGCCATGCTCATAGTTGTACCCAATGTTATGGGCATCTGCACATGGTCCCCGCCGTTGGACCCCCTAGGAAACAGCTGCCGAGGATTGCAATTTTGTGATGTAAGATCCATTCTATTATTTTCTGTCTTGTAAGTGTTTACTATGATAGATTTTATCATTAAGCTGTACCTATTTATATTGTTTCAGGACATGATCAATAGGTTCAACTTCCACAAGTACGATAACATTCGGTACGCAAGTCACAAGAAAGATCCTCGACGGTACAAATTCGAGTCTACGGGTCTCAACATCGTCAATCTCTTGTTCTCTGCTGCGAGTGGGGATCTCAGCGCACTGAGACGGTAGGAATTATTACGTTTTATGGATAGTTTTATTAATTTGACTGGGAATTTTGTTGACAAAGATATTATTGTTTAACAGCCAAAGGTCTGATCCGAAACTTCTTCCCGTACCGGTGAACTCTATTTAATAGATTGCTTTCGACAAGTACTAAATTAGTACCAGTACCTGCTTATCTAGTGTACTCAGTTCTCACGTTGCTTATTGTTGTGCTTAATGGGTCTATTAGTACCTACCTACGTAACTGAAGTGCTATTCCATGGCTAGGTAATGCTTAGCGACGTAGCTCACAACACGGCGCTAGTGTAAACATATTAAACATCATCTTTACATTAGGTACAGCCGACGCAAAAGTAGTCCTTCACAATGTGACTTTCCTTACACCTTCTAACATATTTTTAAATCGGTATAACTTTCCCGTTTCTCAGGCACCACCTCTCTGGTATGGACATGACTCTGTCTGACTACGACGGTCGTACCGCACTGCATCTGGCGGCTGCAGAGGGCCACCTTTCATGCGTTGACTTCCTCCTCGCTCAGTGCGGAGTCCCGCACGACCCTCGCGATCGCTGGGGCAGCCGCCCGCTCAACGAAGCCGAGACTTTCGGGCACACTGCCGTCGTACAGTACCTGAAGGAGTGGGAGCTCACACATCCTTCTGATCAACCTGCAGACGCGGCACCTTCCACTGTCGACGATATACTAGAAGTTAAACCAGACGCTAACGACGCCGTCAAAGATCCAAGCATCCAGGAGATTGTCTCCAGGAACGGTGACAAAGTGCAGTAGAATCTCAACGACTGGGATGATGTAATGAGATGATCTCGTGACTACTCAGGTGTCACTAAATTACTTTTGAAGGTGACTCCACATCGTGTGGCGTTTTTATGCTCCGTAGAAACGTGGCATACATACTTACGCAAATATATCGAAAAAGATGCTAATTAATGAAAATTAATATATTACGTATATATATTCCACACGATGCAGAGTTGATCTTATAGAAAATGAAAAGTTGTGTACCTACTTGTTTCGGTGTGATCTCGAGTTATACTTGTGCCCACTACATGTAGATACCAACCTATTAATTAAGTAGAAAAAAAAACAATGCATTTCACGTTTGGACAGCTTTTCTCGTGAATATTTGTTAACTGTAGTTGTTCAGTATATATTCACATAAATACACTGTATATTTACAGAAAAAGATACATTTTAGTGAAAATAATTTATATATGAATGGGTCATAGTATTGTTGGAGGTATCGATACTGCGTTTAGCTTTACGAGGTATTTATGAAGCACTGAGCTCAAAGGTGTGATATTAAAATTACTTGAATGCACAAGATAACATCTTGGAAGAGAATCAATATGAGGGAGAGATGCTTAGAGAAATAAACTAAAGTTTACTGAGAAGATTGGTTATTAAGGTATTATTTACTACAATAGTATTAATGAATTTAAATATTAGAAAGTAAACAAAGTAATCTCTCATCCTGTGTTAAAGCACTTTTATTCTGAAGATTTTTTTTCGATGTTATTGATAAAGTAGGTAGTGTGTAGCTACTGGTTTTAGATACATTTATTTGACAAACATATTAAAATACCCACTTAGGCTATACATTTATTAACTACAGTATCTCAGTATTAATCTCTCTATTTATAGTTAATCTTTAAGCATCTGATTCTTGAATACAATCCTCCCTAACATTGTATTTTTAACATTCCACTTATAATAATGACAAAGTAACTTACTCCAGTTCCAGAATAGACTCTATTAATAAAATACTATTAATAGAGTCTATTCTGGAACTGGAGTAATTTCAAGTAATTTTTTTAAAAATTCTATAAAAAAATATTATAATATCTATTTAAAAACTTTGACACAGGAATGTTAAAAATGTTATAATTACTAATATTAAATATAAGTAAGTACTTATAATTCTGACAATAAATAGATGCTATTCTATGCCATTATTGATGTTGTCCAAATGTTTGTCAATTAAATAAATTGTTGACTTAAATCTTGTTGTTATTGGTGTGTTGGACAAAGTCCAGTTGAATGTTGGAATTGCTTAAATATCACTCACTCAGAACTATCTAGTGCTGTCAACACAGATGGTCTATAGATGGTCATTAGTTAAAACATCACTCAACTCAAGTACCAATTCAATGTGTTGATGTCCGGGGGTATAGATCAATAATATTATTTCAGTATCAGTATGGCTGTGAGTACCAACTTGCACTGGGTCTGCATGGCAGACTAGCCCACTCCCTATTAAAGAGAGGAGGCCTGTGTCCCAGCAGTACGAACATAATAGGCTGACTGATTATGCTATGGCTATGAGTGGCAGTACATATTTTATACTGAAATGTATTCCTGATTTTGTCTAAAAGTTCTGAAAGTTTAACCTTTTAGTTAACAAAGAAATAAATACAGAAAAGAAAGTAAAGGTTGAAATTTGAGAAAAGACAATAATTGTTATCTCGTTTGTAGACTTAAAATGCAAAATACCTACCATTCTACATTGAGGATGCTAAAAGCAAACGGCAGTCATTAAATAACATTATTTATTTCTTTTACATCTACTAACTAAAAATTAAATACTAAATAACATTACTTATCACTGACCGTGGCAGCTCTAGTGGGAGTAGATATTATTCCAAGGAGCTTGCAGTCTGCTTCTAGCAGAGTGAGGTCTGTGCTGGACCCGAGAAACCGGGACGATAATTCCAAGTCTTTGATCTGTATCCTTACTCTGGCACCCCTCACATATTCATCGCCTCGGACAGTAGGCCGGGTGCAAACACAGTGGAACTTCCATCCAAAGTCAATATACAGGTCATCCTCAACCACATGGAATATTTTACCAATTACCACTTTGTTGGTAGGGTCGCCAAGCTGAAAATAATAAATAGTAGGTAAAGCTTTAACAACTATATGGACATATGAAAAGGTTTCATCAACAATTGCTTTTAGAAAGTATGATCTAAGATCCCTTTGAACGTAGTAGCTCCAAAAGACATCTGGTAGGGATTATCGTAAGGTTCATATTAATAGTAAAAGATCAACTCACATCCATCAATTTAGAATTCCGCAGTAATGAAGCAAATGTAAAGTTTTGTTCTTTGTTCTCAGTGTCTAACATCTGTGATTGTTTATCAAAGGCCTTAGCGAAACCGCTAACTTTAACAGCAGCCGCATCAGTAGAAACATTTCCCGGTTCCTCTTTAATTGTACCAGTAGGGCTACATAATGTTCGTGAACTAATCACAATAGTGGTTCTCCTTATTTGTCTTGATAGTCTTGCTGTGTTGAGCATAATGCCGCCGACGTGTTGAACAGTTTTATTTAAATACGATATTGGTTTGAAAGCTTTAATAGTGTTTTTAGTTATTGGTGTATTTCACAATTTTATGATAATAAAAAATAAAAATACCAAGATCTCAATATTTCTCAGACACCAAAGATAACCTAAAATTGCCGCTGTCAATTTTGACAATCTTGCTAATACAGTTTTTTAAATCAAGTTTTAAGCAAAGGACCCAATATTGTCACAAGTCACTCTTATATCGAGTACTCGGCTAAAATCATAGAAACTCAAAAATGAAAATAGACAACCCCCATTAAATATCCGTTCATCAAAAAATTGCCTCCTTCAATGTCCCACTCACCGCACAGACTTTATTCATTCTTTCTTCTTAGTTCAGTCTATCTCTCTGTGAAATTCGCTCCCCTTGGAATTTTGGAAATCAAGATAGCAACCAACCCTTTAAAGAAAAGGTCGTGAGCATTTTCGTAAGAAGCTGGCAGTATCATCATAACGTTGTTTCCCCCAATGTTTTCCCCCATTGTTGGTCTAATTTGTTGGACGGGACCTCATGCTCAGCAGAACCGCTTGCGACCACTAGACCAATGAAGCAGTCAGGTGTTAAAATGTTGTAGCGGAAAATACGAAATCTACGCGGACGAAGTCGCTGGAGAGGTGCTAGTAAAAAAACACGAATACTTTGGTTGAAATAATTAACTTTGGTATACTTTGTACGGACGCCAGCAGGTCAACCTACCCGAAACTGTCAGATTTTCCCAATCAACATTGAACCTAATACTTTAGCAATAAAGTCGAAAATCTATTAAAGAAATCTGACAGATTGTAGTAGCTTGATGTGCTGGCGTCTGTACATACATACCCGAATTTGACAAAGTTAGCCCATAGCATGGTTACGCGGTCGATAATAAGTTGATCTTCAGGCATGGGTTCTCCATATGAGAGATATCAAAGAAATATCCAACTTCATCTGCATGTGAAGCTTCTGGTGCTGTAATATTCCGTCTGTCTTTGGCAAAATTTCTGCCGCCATCATAGGCAAACACGTAGGTACAACATATTTCTGGCTTCAATATCAAGGTAACGTTCTATGGTTCGTACTGCTGGAAAGTCGTAGAAAAAATCGGAACTAAACCATAGCATTCCTTCTTTCACATCTTCACTTCTCTCATCCCCAATATAGAAATGTCTCATCACTTCTTCCATTTCAACAAGGTTATCGAGGTTCAAGTATTTGGCTAAGTTGTCATATAACAAGTTTTGGTTCGTAAATTTCACGGATCACATTGTTTCATACGTTACGAAGGCTTCGTCACTGTTGTATCCTGTCTTGTAATAATGGGCACGTTTATATGATTCAGCTTTATATTGAGCGGATGGTCGAAAATGAATCTCTCAACATCAGTCAATTCTTTTTCCACACATGGAAGAAACTCTAATCCAAGTTCTGAAGTCGATGCAATGATTAAATTAGTATCGACAGTGGTCAGATACGTTAAGGCATCTTCTATAACTGTGATAGAAAAACCAAGGTGTTCGCACAACGTTAGAGGTGCTGATGTATCAGATTCTAATAACACCCAGGAAGATTTTTCAGGAGTTTTTCTTGACTGTCTATTAATTGGAAGTCTACTGATAACATACGTCAACTAAACTATTAATCGACTAAAATTGAATTAAAATACTTCTGCCTGAAATTTGAGACAAATTATAAACATGGACAATGCCATCTGACAAGTAAATGTCAAAAAAATTACACACGACACACGGTTTTTTGATAATGTTGAGCGATTGCCTAAAAAGTTGAGGGATATAATCAATTAAATTGTATAATGACTGAAGATCAAGATGCGAAAGACTCACAGTCAGACTCGGGCAGTAAAACGTTTATTAATAAGAACAAGGACAAGAAAACAAAAACCCAACGGCCGCTGACCAAAGTGACTGTTTGCATAAACTTATTGGAAATTGTTGTCTGTAAATAAATTATCGTTTACCGCAACGGATATTAAATGAGGTTATAATTGTTTCAGATAATTCTTCGGCGGTTACCGCCTAGTATGACTGAGGAAGCATTCTTGGAGCAGGTCTCACCAATACCTGACCATGACCACTTTTATTTTGCCAAGCCAGATCCTTCGCTTGGCAATAACCTATATTCCAGAGCTTACATAAACTTCGTTAATGTTGACGATATTTACCTATTTAGAGATAAATTTGATGGATATGTATTTCTTGATGAAAAAGGTATGGAACTATAATATATTTTTGTCAAGCATTATATTGAATTTAAATAACTACCACTACTAATAAAGTATTAACTGAGTTGTTGTTCATTGTTGGCTGGTGTTTTGGAACGATGTTCCTTATCGCTCGTTGCGAAAGGGGGCTGGCTAGACGGCAAAAATTAAGACCAAAAGTGGGAACAACACTTTTTGCTATAGTTGTAAGCCGTGCGGCGTGCGCATGTTTGTCTGTCTGTCTCTCTCTCTCTCTCTCTTATAGAAAGCAAGCCAGTTATACTTCGTTCCATCCGGGTGTCCCTTGACACCTCTCAAGTTTTTTTTTCTATACATATATGTACTTCTTTACAAAAATGTACAATATTGACTTAAAATGAAGTAAAATAAGATAAAAAGAAAGTTGACTAATTGTTTGCAAACAAGTTGCAAAGTGTTGCAAGTGTGTGTAAAATTTAATTGTTTACTGAGCGCACACAATTTATTCTTAATGTGATTTAATTGTGTTTGCTTTCACTTTTATAAAAAAAGATATGTGTGCTGATGATGAATGGATACTCAGCCAAATCGGGAACAACTACATACATGCAGCTCTATTCATATTGTTTTACCAACTAGATTGGTAAAAAAAAATTAACAGCGCTGCATGTCAAACCTCATACTGTAGCTGAAAGTCAATTGACAGCCACTGCCTTGAACAATCTACTTCTTATAATCAAATAATATGAAAAAGCATGCTCAGCACTAGAACATGCATTATGTACAAATGGAAAAAGTTGAAACATCCAATGGTATATGGGCCTCACAAAGCCTTAGATATATTATAAAATCATGCATGGGACATTATAATTATAGTATAGTTGTTATAAACCGTGGGAGAGCTAACCTCATGCCATTAACTGGGCACAAACACACATACTTAACCTTACCATACATACTTAAACTCGAGCCTTTTATCCTTGGCTGTAGCCAGAAACTACAGAATGCCACCTGCTACGATTATTGTCCAATGGTAAACGTAATACTATAGTTGCTCAGTAGTTTGGTTTAATTTACACCTAATTAGCCAAATAAATGATTTGTGAACATTTTTATGTTGCAGGATTAGAGTATGTGGGGATAGTGGAATACGCACCCTTCCAGAGGATTCCGAAAAAGAAGAAGAAAAAGGATCCAAAGTGTGGCACCATTGAAAGTGACCCAATCTTTCAAGATTTTGTTGAAGGTCTCAAAAAGGATCCAGAGACCGAAAATCAACCTAAACTGGAGTATTCTTACCCTGTTAATGATTGTGAGTATTTTGTTCTAATAATGCTGTATACAATGTTTACTTAAAATATTTATTTGGAACAGTGTATCCATTAAGGGGTAAGTAACAATAAACGAGCATGGGCAAAGTTTTCTTAACCAGCTATCTAATACCCAGACATTTTTTTATTTTATATCAAGCATTCACTATTGTAGAAATATTCATTGCTCATTAAAACAAAAAAATAAGCATTGCCACCTGGCATAGACTGGGTACAGTCAACTGTACTTTCGTCATAATTATTTGACATGACAGTCTTTGTATTGTAGCAGCTAGTGCGGTTTTCGTAGTTTAAGTGAAATCTCTGATGTGTTTTTTAACAAATTTATGTTGGTACAGGAAAACATTGTGAGGAAACCCGCATGTCTTAGCACCAAAAAATCAAAGACATGTGACATCTACCAACCCGCACAGGGCCCGTAGGGTAGATTATGGCCCATTCCCTCTCACTGACACTGGGACACAGGCCTCCTCAACCTGTGTCCGAGCAGTGGAAACACTATAGGCTGATTATATATATAATGGTGGCTTAACATGTGTGAACAATGCACAAGGATCCATGACCAACATGTGTTAACAATGCCCGATGATCCATGACCAACAGCACTCAAGCATGCTCACAATTCTAGTAATTCATACATTTTTACAGCAAATGACAAGAAGGTGCAATCAACTCCTTTGCTAGAGTACCTAGCTGCCCGCAAACAAGACAAGCGAGGCAGGGATGAGCGACGCAGGAGAGAAAATGACAAGAGGAAAATGAGAATAGAGAGGAAAACCAAAGAGAATCCCATAAAGGTAATAGAACTACTCTACGCTGGCAATTTTTCGCATGTCATGACCAGAGGGGCAATTCTCGTAATTTTAAGAATGTTCAGTCTGATCTCAGTTTCAATCTGTCAAAAATACGTCCAATTTCCCTACATTTTGACAAGTTTTTGATATTTTTTGTCGCCGAGATGAGACTGCAACTAGATTTGAACGTTTTAAATTACTAGAATTGGCCTTCTGAACTCTGTGTTCTTTCAATCCTTTTAACATCCGAGTTTCCGACTTCCATGGAAATTTTAGATGTTAAAAAAGAGACCCAAGGCATCCCCCGTGAGATAGTCAGCAACCAAGTCGTTGCTGGCTTTCCTATCCGTACTTAAAATACGCGCATTGACGTGGAGTTGCGAACGCCTTCCTGTATAACTTACCTTTTACTCCAAGACTTAACTTCCTTTAACGGCTGAACGGATTTGGATAGAATTTGGCATATAAGTACTCCATAAGCCAGATTAACAAACAGGACATTGTTTATCCAAGTACATAAAGTAGATCGTCTAGGATGCCAGTGAAACTGCTAGTGACAACTAGAACTATACATTTAATAGGGCATCCGTTTCCCCAAAATTAATTGCAAGTCAATAGGGATGGATTTCAGTTATTTACAAATATTTCTAATGTAGAAATGTATCTTTCAATTACGTTTCAGAACATTCTAATTTTTCCCTACATTTTATTTTATTATTCATTATTCCTCTAGCGACCTGGTGATATATCGGAAGACGAGAACTTTAATGACAATACAGATTTCTATGATAATAAATATAATAATCACAGTTTTTGGTATGGAGAGCAAAGAATATATCATAAAAGCAAAGTGAAAGGTGGTGTTACTAAATCGGAACTAAAAAGTCACGGTTCTGACGAGTTTATAAGTATAGATTCTGACTGGGACAGTCACTTCCCTGCGCTGTCTACGAAAACCCACAACACATTCACATTAACTTCTGGTAAAGTCTGTGATAAAAAAGAAACACAAGAAGGAAGCCAGAAAAGTGGGGGTGACACTTGTTCTAAGGTTCCTAGTATTGAATTGAAATGAATCGTAGTTAATGTTGTTAACTTGTCGATATTATCACAGTATGTTTTAGGTTGACTGTAGCTTGTATTTTCATCATGAGTTTAGTTGCACACTATTATTAATTAAGCGAGTGCTATACATAACGCCATTATTACGATCATCATAATCATCGTTTTATACAAAGTTAAGATGGTAGGGGTCCTAAATAATATTTTTGCTTGCCAAGAGTGCTCACTTTGCATTTCTCAGTCCCCGCCTGGAGTCTCAATTTGTGTCTCGTTAAGATGGAAGCGCCAGGATAGCCCGCGAAATTCAATTATTTTTACGTTTCTTGCAATTTGCAGTCAAAGTCAAATCATTTATTTCAAATAGGCACATAAAAGGCACTTTTGAACGTCAAAATTAAATTGATTCTAGTCGCCCCTTCCAAAAGGTAGTTTTCGTATGGAGAAGAATGGGAAAGAAACTCCACAGTTACTCTTTTAAAATGTTTTACAATATTTTGCATACTATATTTTATGAATTTCGCTGGCTACCTTAGCCCATCCCCAGTTTTTTTTTTGGGTGTTAAATCATTAAATGACCTCTCCCGCTCTGGGCTGAGCGGAAGGGCTGGTCAGACTGTTACTAAAACCCACCCGTGTTCCTTCAGTTGCCTGTGCCAGGGGCCATGGTATCTCTTTCGAACAACCCGCGGCCCTGGCAGGCATCGGCCTTAGCGGACCCCGTCAATTCGTGCTCACATCTCTTTGAGGCGCGCGTGGAACACAACGCGCCGTCGACCCGGGCTTGGTCCTTACCGGGCGGTGAGCTGCCCATGGAGTCGGCTGTTGACTCCCGTCTAGGGCGTCTCCTGCGGCGACTAGGGGCGTGAGGGCGTCGAGATTGTCTCTCCCTCACGCGCTCCGCCTCCTCCTTTGCGAACATTACAGCTTCGCAGAAAGAGGTAATGGCCTCCCATGCACTCTGGCTCCGTACGCCACGGGCACGGCGCGGCGGTGCCCAACCCAAGCCGGGCAGACCTCCACCGTATGCTCCACCGTGTCCTCCGGGCGATCTACACAGTGGTGACACCCTGGCGT
This sequence comes from Apamea sordens, assembly GCA_945859715.1. Classification (NCBI taxonomy): domain Eukaryota; kingdom Metazoa; phylum Arthropoda; class Insecta; order Lepidoptera; family Noctuidae; genus Apamea; species Apamea sordens. The sequence continues at coordinate 15,625,646 of OX243986.1, forward strand.
TTCCTCCCGCCTTATCCTGAACAGGAACCTCCCGAAACAACCGTGTCCGGTGAGGACGCCGTGGCGCCTCTCTAGCCACTCCTCAAAGAGGGGACTTATCGCCGCAATTGTGGCGTGCCCAGCACCTGGGTTGTGACAATCGCACTCTCCATGCCGCCATGAGATCCCGCCGGAGCTCTGTCCGCTGTACCATGATTTCTCGCGGCAGCGGAGTTACGTCCTCCATATGTGGGCGAGGACTTTGGCCTCCAGATCCTAGCCCATCCCCCTTACTGGCAATATTCCCCCTGTTACATAGGGTTTAAAAATAACTGTCGAAATGTGGGTGTGCTGTACGCTTAGGCTCCGCCTAACCCTTCGAGTTTTTATAATGATACCAATAGAGACCACGAAGAAATAAATTGATATAGGTAATCAGTATTCAAATTGTAATAAGAAGATTCATAGTAATTAAAGGTTTCATAAATTACAGGAGGAAGAAACTGGAGAGGGAGAAGTTAAAAAAATTAAATCCAGAGAATGGGAAAAAGAAAAAGCAATTGATGCAAGAGATGACCAGGTGAAGTCAGATAGTAAAGATGGATCTGTTTTCGAATCTAAATCATATAGAGATCAGCGCAAACCTGGAATTAATGTTTTAAGTGACAAGAAGAAAAAACTTGATACCGATAAAAGGGATTCAGCAAGAGATGACGATCAAGGTGATGATTCTGACAAGGGATATAAAAAAGACAAGCGCGACAAGTTCAAAGAGTCGCCCCGTGAGCAGAAAAGTAAAAAATATAGTGACACTAGAAAGGAGAGAATCAAACAGAATGAATTTGGAAAATCAGACAAGCAATCGGCTATAAATAAAATCATGTCCTCAGACAGCAAAAAGTCGATGAACCACGACGATATCAAACCATTCACTCAACTGCCGCACGTAAAGACTGATGACTTGACTAAACTCATTGAGGGTATGGATAAGAAAGTTAAACTAAATGATAGCAGTAAAGATTCCATCGACGAAACTATCATTAAATCTGTGGGTGTGTCGAAGATGAGGAGGAATAGTCTGGATTCTGGGGAACTGCCTGTCAAGGATGACTTGGTGTTGAAAAGGCAAAACTCTCTTGATGACAGAAGCAAATCGACAGACAGAGAAGGTTCAGAAGAGAAAGAGAAGAGTGAAAGTGGAGACCGTCGTACGGAAAGGAGAATTAGGAATAAGGTAAGAATGAAACTTGAAATAAATTGCTTCTGTATGTCCTGATAATAGTTACACTTGTAATGAATGTAATTTTTTGATCAGGATCGTCCAAGCCTCGTAATCTACCAGCCAGGCATGGGCAAGTTTAGTAAACAGCGACTCGCGAAGGAAAAGGACACACCGCCGGCAACGAAATCTATTAACGATAGTGAAAAGAAAGACACCTGAAATTAATGTCAAATTACCCTAAACTTGGACAACATTCAACGGAATTACCCTGAAGCTGGCATTCTAAATATGTCCTGGCAGACTCAGTAGATGAGGACATCTGAATGTGCCAACTGAAGGAACCACTGTTCGTGTTTACTCAGCTGTTGTTTTTATTGATTTGTTTAGTTTACATACATTTCGATTGAGTTGGAGATGTTTTAACATTACAAAAAAATCAACATAGCATTTAATGCAACATATTTTTAGCTTGTGACGATTTAATTCAGTTTGTTAATTTCATTTAAATATAATTAATTTTTGAAATGGGGCTTCTGGATTTTTTTTTTTTGTTTTCATGCGTGGTAAAGTAAACAAAGTAGTTATTAGTAACAATTTTATTACTTATCACAGTGAATTTTACCTAACGGTTTACATAAATACGAATTGTTTACAAAAATAGCAAAGTTTGTTAATTTCATTTAAATACAATTAATTTTTGAAATGGGGCTTCTGGATTTTTTTTTTGTTTTCATGCGTGGTAAAGTAAACAAAGTAGTTATTAGTAACAATTTTATTACTTATCACAGTGAATTTTACCTAACGGTTTACATAAATACGAATTGTTTACAAAAATAGCAAAGTATTTATATGCTTGCAATGTTTAATAAGCAATTAATCGAATCTTTGGCAAAATAACAAAATATAACCACATACGGATATTTTTAGTTTGATACTCCATGAGTACCTTCAGTATTTACCTATAAACGTATATTTTATTAGCCTCTATATTGGCAGCCTCCTTTTAACAGTGACAACGAACTTGTGGTAATTCCAAAGTGAGTGTTACCGCCTGATTTTACTCGTTAGCATCCTTTCAAGGGGCGAAAGTAAGAAGTCGTCTATTTGAACGAGTTTTAGTCCAACTCTAAAAAACTTCTGTATCATAAATCCATACGAATATTACTATAATAAATGCGGATGTAACTCTGTTTGTATGTTACCTTTTCACGCCTAAACCGCTGAACGGATCTCAATAAAATTTGGCAAAGAGATGGCATCATGGGGAACGACATAGGCTACTTTTGGTCCAGGTATCACCGTGTCCCGACCGTGCGATAATTTCCAACATCCACGCGAGTGAAGCCGTGGCCAAAAGTTAGTTTCTATGGATTCACTTTACAAGACAACACATTTTGCAATACAGCGTTTAAATTTTGCCAAAAATGTAATTATTGTTTTTATTTTCCTACTTTAAACTCAAAATATATTTTTTGAGTTTATTTTGTAGTAGGACAATGGCGTGAACTCGGTTTACAAGTTCGGAGTATGTACGGAGTATTGGCATTGCCATAACAACCATCAACACAAAATATCACTAACATAATTCAAATCCCCCGTTCTAATAGCCTATTCATTTTCAATAAAGATATTTTCTATCAAGCTTTCAGAAAGTAGAAATATGTAAAATTCTTTCATTTGTATGGAAGTTATCAGTAACTTCTGTATTCATTTATGAAGTTTCCCTACTTAGTATTATCGACTTCGTACACACCTTACCGCTTCTTACAACAATTCTCGGTAAATTAAAAGTACACTAAGGTTCAAATTATCTATTTTTCACATAGGCAAATAGATTTTGACGTTTTATGATGTTACGAGGTCGAACATACTGTACACAAAATCATGATGATGATGAAAATCAAATGCCTTATATTATTAATTCAACGAAATAGATACATCACAATTTCACTTAAACATACACGAGTCGTTCACAAAATCTTGCAACTGAATAAACAAACGAATGGTTTCTACGGCACAATATTAAAACTAGTCAGCCTTTTAAGCCTTGAAGGAATTCTTATACAAGGTTTCGTTTTGCATCCCCGTCAAATTCAAGGAGGTAACTATGTTACTGATTCTCGACACGAATCAATAATAAAATAAGTACCTAGGTTTTTTTTTTCTAATTTTCGGAAATCGGCTTGTGTGGGACACGCATTTTAAAACGCGGCCTGTGTGAGAGCGCACTTTAACTGCCCTTTTACACACACATTAAACGCAATTCTGTTCTTTGAAAGTGGTGTATTCTGAAATACTGCCAAACTTATATAACTAAAAAAAAAATGTATTTATTATTTACCAGGGATCGTAATTTTATTTGACTATTTATGTCTTTCATAACAGCCTCCTGAAATTTGACGAGGATGCAAAACAACAGCTTGTATGTTTCATATGTTTCAAATCAGTAAATATAGGTATCTACAAAATAATAATCGACTGAAGACAAATAATTATTTGTTTATCTTTAATGTCTACCTATTATAGGGACCTTCCTCCCTATGGAAATAGGTACCTACCTGGTACTATGTCTTTCTTAAGGACAATGTTCGTTGCCCACACAGGCAATTTACAAATCGTTTATTACAGGAATTTTTATGTTAGAAAAATCAAAGTTAGGCTAAGCTGATGCGTACGTTATAAGATTACAAATGTCCTGTACTGTGTTTACTCCTAGCACAATATTAAAAGCTGCATTTCCAATTTTATAAGAATTTCATTCTTGTTTGTGTGTGTTGTCATTCCGTACTTATCCTACGCTAGTTGTTAATTTAAATATGTATTATTCCTATCATAAGTGTTAATTTAAAAAGTGCCAGAAAAGTTCTTTGGTATGATCAGTACCTACCCTGAATATTCACCGTCGCGCATAAATTGAGCGCATTGTAATCGTCAAATCTCAATCTTGGCGACATATCTCGACATTTCACATTTCTTATCTGTCATATGTATTGCGTACTAGGCATAGAAATGATTACCACATTATATGGCATGTTATGGGCAAGAATATAAATAGGTGATAATGGAGTTTGTGCCTATGCGACGTCGCTGAGGAGGCCTGCGGTGGCGTTTCTGTCAGAGTCAGGCGGGGTGGCCTGTTTGATCTTCTCGGCCTTGGTCTTTGTCTGCGCGACATTGTGGCGATGCATCACCCACAGCAGCAGGATAAAGCCGACCAGGAAGCCCGCCAGACCGCCGCCTATCGTCAGCCACGTGCGTCGCGAAGTCTTTATACTTTGCACCTGGAACATTTGCATTAAGATTCGTTAGCATATAAAAGTATATTATTAAATCATTAAGACTTTAAAAAACTAGATCAAACCTGTAAGTATTCTGCCTTACACCTGTGGAACGTGGCGTTGTGATTTGCTCTGTCATCTGGTAATGGACAGTTTTCGAAGTCTGCAAAATTAAAAATACTTTTTTTTTACAAGGTTTTATTTTCGACACAACCCCATCGAGTTTGGGCTCGTATGATTCGTCTTGACGAGTACTTTGGTGCTAGATGGTAACCAGGGTCTGATGATGGAGCTGGAAGATGGCCATAGGAACTCAGTAATTAAACGTCATAACTCCATCTAGTTTGGGTTTGTTTGATTCGTCTTGACGAGTACTTTGGTGCTAGATGGTAACCAGAGTCTGATTATAGAGCTGAAAGGTGGGCATAGGAACTCAGTAATTAAGCGACACAACCGCGTCGAGTTTGATTCGTCTTGAAGGGTGGACCGTTGTTGATGGGTGAGTGGTGGTGTTTTGGTGGACGTGTATATGCGACCCCATCTTTGGGAAAATAAATTCGTTCGTTCCATTTGCTAAGAATGTGGAAAATCACTGCTACGCGCTACGAACTACGCCGTTGTCAATCTCGCATCAAAAATACTAAAAAGTTAAAAATAAACTTAAAAAAAAAAACTTTTTAAAAACAAGCTTTTATTACTTGTTAATAAAAAGAACTAAAAAGTTAAAAATAATTTAAACCTGATAAGAAAAATACCATTATATAGCTACCTACTAAATAAAAGCGTGTTACATTGTGATTGCAAAAGAAAAATAATGAAGGTGTAATTATGCTAAATGTTCTTTAATGTTCCATCGCAATGTAACACGCTTTTATTTAGTAGGTACTTATACCTAATCATCTGCCTTATAGCCTTTTCCCAACTATGTTGGAGTCGGCTTCCAGTTTAACCGGATGCAGCTGAATACCAGTATTCTTCATGGAGCGACTGCCTATCTGACCTCCACAACCCAGTTATGGGTAATACGATACCCCTTGGTAAGACTGGTTGTCAGACTTTCGGGCTTCTGACTACCCGTAACGACTATCAAAGATCCACGAATGACAGCAGGGACCAACGGCTTAACGTGCTTTTCGAGGCACGGAGGGGTCTCAGTATGTAAAGATGGTCACCCATCCACAGACCAACCGCGGCAAGCGTAGCTTAACCTGACTGATCGACCTGTGCGGCTGTGTTATTATTAAGCCACGGGCCTCTTTTAGTAGGTAGGTACCTATATAATGGTATTTTTCTTATCAGGTTTAGGTAAATTATGTTTAATAATTATTTTATAATTTTTTTTTTTACAAATAGCTGCTCTACCTACTCAAAAATCAACTTAGAAAACACAACAGCTAGGTAGGTACCGTACTAATGAAAATAGTTGAATAATTGGCGATGGAGTGCACATTCTCTGAGAATAAGAATTCAAGTAGGTACCTACCTAAGTAAAATAATGTTCGATACCAACCTCTTGTATTGAGCCTAGAGTAGTCGTCTAACTGGAAGTACACTCGCTTCTCTTTGAACCACAAAACAGTAGATCTAAGATTACAGAGTTTCATGTTGCTGATAGAATCCGTTAAATCCACTTTCACGAGGTTGCACATGACCGCGAAGTGGTCTGTGTTGAGAGAAGTGAGCGGGTTGTGCGAAATGTTGTAGAACTGCAACTGGGGCAGGTAGCCCAACTTGGGCAGCTCTTTTATTTTGCAGTCTGATAGATCTAAGAGTTCCAAAGGCGCTTTGATTGGTTTGACTAGATCGAGTGAGTTGATGGTCTTGTGGAGTATAGGATTCCCTCTCAGATATAATTTTCTTAACGATGGTAGTTGGAATATTGAGGTGGGCAGTTCTAGGATGACGTTGTTGGAGAGGTCTAGGGTCTGCAAGTATGTGAAAGAGGTGAGCGCGTCCTCGTCGATGAGGTAGATGTGGTTGTCTGCAAGATACAGGAACTTAATGCTCGTGTAGCTAGACAGCGTGTCGGCGTGCAGCTCCTGCAGTTTGTTGTCGCTGAAGTCCAGGATCTGGAATTAATGGCGAACAGATTGTTAATTAGGTAAGTATTACTTAGCTGAAATGTCAATAAATTTGTGCTTTATTAAGCGGGCGAGTTGGAAACTTTTTGCGTAGGTATAACTGTTTGTGAGTTTTCTTTTACCCGACTGCGCGACAGCAAAGCCGGGGTTATGTTTTTCACGCGTATCTTTGTAGGTACCTATGTGAATTTCTTTATACGGGGGCATCATCGGCTGGATGGATTTATGAGGTGTCTATTGACTCGTCTGGGTCGCGTGAATGTTATTTAAAGACTAGGATTTGTTTTTACAAAATCAAAATGGCGGATTTTAGACGATGAAAAACTTGTAGGTAAGTACCTACACTAGCACTAGCAATTGGTCACGGTACTCACGGTACCTAAGTAGGTACCGTGACCATGTGGGGGGTAGGTATCAAAATAAAGTGCTTGAAGAACTTGATGACTTTTCAATCAGTCAGGCCTGATGCAGTTGTTGGCATCAAATCTAAGATTGAACTGAAATAACTGTATCTTGGAAATTGAGCTTGTTTTGAACTTTTTAATTTATTGCCGTCTGGATTTCTCTTTTTTTACGAAGAATAGTTGGTACTTAGTAATGAATAAGGTAGATCTATACGCATCGCATGGAGATTTGTAGACCCACCTCAATGCCGCTTCTCAGTTTCGGTATCTTGCTCAGGCGCCGACCTGCGCAGTGCGCGCCGTACATATCGTACGCGTATTCGTACGTGCAGTGTGTCGGCTGCGCGCCCATCGCCTCGATCTCTACCATCTCCTTGCCCAGTGTGCTCCACACACATAGCAGAGCCACCGCAAGTAATATCTCGTAAAATCTGAAACATGCAAACGATTCACTTTTATTTCCGGAAAATTCTTTTTGATAGGTAGGTACCCATTTTATAGAGAGCAAAGGCTTAATTTATCAATAATGTACCTACATATTTCCAAACTATGTATCTACTTAGTGCTAGGTAATGATAACTAGGCAGCTCCTTACGGCAAACTACTAGAGGTCAGATAAAGTCAGAGCTTGAGAGGACTATGGCAATATCACAATGCTCGCCCCTTATTCCATGGTAGGTACCTACTGAAACATACTATACTTATAGTATAGCATCATCATGTGTGTCCAATGCAGGTATTTTCTATACACTTCTACCTACGCCCTACGACCACTGCATGCGTGATGTTATAGAAGTCAGGGGACATTCGCTTAGCAGGAGAGGTTCATAAATGAGATTCTCTTAACTCGAAAATTACAAAACTCATAAATCCATACTAAAGGAATAAATACCCACTGTAAATAAACATATATCAACTTCAGTTAAAACAAAGACAGTCTCACAAGTTATTGACATCAATATCTATCTTCTTGTTATCGAGTTACAGTATGAATCATCGATAAATTTATAGGCTTTAAATCGCAATAAACAGCTCCCCATTCTCATTACGAAGAAATCGATAACGATATTTGCAAAAACCCTATTCTAGTAATCAATATTCACTATGACAGGAAAAGTCACATGACGAAAATGCAAATGTTTAGATATGTAAGTGAAGCAGTGGCAAAACCTAGATGCCTAATGAGGTGTCTCAGCAGTGCGATTCTGTAACCATCTCACCGTGAAAACTTAGGTGAAGTGAGCGTGGAATGAGCTGTCATTCCAACTAATACTAGGGATTGACACTACTGACAACTCACATCAAGCTCACTTCACTTGAGTTTTCACGGTGAGATTTTTACAGAATCGACCGGCTGCTCAGGGGGCCTACTCCGAAGTGCAAAGTGCAAAGTGCGAATGTTCGGATCGGACCGACACATGGCCGAACCGAATATTATTGAAAAATGTGAAAAAAGTTTGGATCGGCTCAGTTGGGTCGGGACCTTAATCAATATTCGAAAGAGTGTAGGAGTGTATAGGATCGGAACCGACCGAACCAAATAGTAACTTCGTAGCAGGAAACGGCCGAACATTCGGCCGATACTACTTCGGAGTAGACCCCCCAGGATACACTAGTTACAGCAGCTGCTGCCGCCTTATTCGTCTACAGCTAGGTCCAATTGCACACTAACAAACTGCTGGTTACGCCATGATGTGCATGAGTGAGTATGCAAGATATTCATTCAATTGTCAAAGGCTGATAAACAAGTCCTCTAATTTCATTTCATGATTTGGTAATGACTCATTACTTTAACTCTAGGAAATTGTGACATCCCACCCAAGACACTGCCTACGTGATATACATATTTTAAAAATATCATCTCGCGAGCTCTGCATATCGGCGAAGGCGCATCGAGTCGTGGTGTGAGGCACAGATACGCCGTTTGTACTCATCTTCGGGTCATCAGGTCAAACTGAAGGTAGGTGGGACTAAGATAATAATATTTTCTCGGTATGGGTTATCAGTTCTCTTGGCCTTAACTGGGGTATATACTTTCATGTTTAAATATATTGTCAGATTTAAACAAACGCACGTATCACTGGGATTTCCCATCAGGGATTTCTTAGTAGCAGTCTGGACCTCCAGAGTCCTGAATTTTGTCTGATTAATAGAAATGTTGCCCTTTATGACATTGTATAATCAGTCTATAATGTTCCCACTGCTGGGACACAGGCCTCCTTTCTTCGAGAGGGAGTGGGCTATAATCTGCCGCGCGGGCCCAGTGAGGGTTGGTCACACGTCTTTGAATGTTTAAACATTCAAAGACGTGTGACCAACCCGGCCAACCGACCAAACCGGCATGTCCTAGAACCAATTGGTTCTAGGACATGCCGGTTTCCTCCCGATGTTTTCATTCAGGGTTTTGAGAGCAGTGGGGATGAAATTATTCATACAAAGTAAGGCCTGGGTTCGAACCCACGACCTACAACTCGCAAGTCGGGGCCGTTACCTCTGGGCCAAAACTGCTCTTATGACATATTTGAACGAAAAGCACCTCCCTACCTAAACTGAAAAAATGTGAGTGCACCTGTTCATGGAATCCGAGAGTTGGGTTCCCACGGATTCCACAACTTCCCCTCGCTTTACATGCATGACCGCACATTTGTCAACACCAAATTCCATCCTGATGGCGCTACTGAAAGGTTGAGTTTTTTTTTTATCTTTACATTAAAATTTTAAAAGCAATCTGCCTCACCAAATCGAATTAGTGGAACAGCAGTCCGATTCTGTAACCATCTCATCGTGAAAACTAAAGTGAAGTGAGCGTGGAGTGAGCTGTCATTCCAAATAATGCTAGAGATTGACACTACTACTGGCAACTTACATCAAGCTCACTTCACTTGAGTTTTCACGGTGAGATTTTTACAGAATCGATCAGCAGATTCCACTGCAAAATTTTAGGCATTGCCACTTTGCTCCACGAGTGGGGCGACTCAGTGGGGCAAAGTGGAATGATTCCAGCTTCCTCATGTGTGATAGAATAATTCTACCTATGCCAATATTTAAAGCATCAAATGGAATCAAAGTTCCCAGCATTATGTAACTTAGCTGCCACAAAAACTTCATTTATTTGAGTCGTTTCGTGTGTGTTAGCTGGAGTGACGTCACCCCAGCTTCCTCATTCAATACAGGCAAACCAGTGAGGTTAGGGTTTTGGACTATAGTCAGACACTTTCCGCATCAAAAAATTCAAATTAATGCTTCGGAGGAGGTAAGGAGCGGCGTTTCCGTTCCATGCGCTACATTATTGCAACCAAGTTTGCACTTAGCAGGCATTCTAAGATAAGAAGTGATTTTAGCTTGCGCTCAAAATAATTTTAATATTGTAATTATATAGTAATCAGGTTCAGGGTGGTCAGAATAGTTGGCGAACCGTGAGAACCACGCTTACCCGGTATAGGTCGGTTGTGGGGGTAGCGAAATGGTCGAAAAGACGATACTTTAAAGATTGCTCCCTGAGCCCTTTCAAGCTGGATTAGAGTCGTTTTTGAACAAAAAACATATAATTACTCTCTAGGACCATCTGTCAAAAAACGGTTAACCTAGTAGACAGAGTATAGTGGTATGAGCTGTGACAGAAGTCTTAGACCATTTCTTGTTCTTTTTTTTAAATTTATAGTTGTTTTGAGTTTGAATATGAATCCAATCTCCTGAATTTCCTCAAAGAAACCTTTATTAGGAAGAATTAGGGTAGGTAACCCAACGCTGAAAGCGATGCAGCTTCGACGACCTCTAGGGAGGGTCACCCCGAACCCAGAAGGTAGGTAGGTACCTACCTATACAGGGTGTTATTGACAGCCCTCCACAAAAACACAGGATTGATTCAGCTCCTTATTCTGAATCATATCACACTGGAAATTTTCTCAGGAAAAAAAAAAAATTATGCCGTTTTTTCTGCTGATATTCCTTTATTTCAATGTAAAATTACGTTCTCTGTATGCAACACTCCATTTATGTAAATAAAACAGCTGAAAACAGCCTCGCTCAAGCTCGCTGCGCTGCCGTCCGCTACGTGCGTTTTGCCACTGTAACGATACGTTGCGTGTGAGGTAATAAAACAAATCTGGTTTTTTGGATTCCCTAGGCTTAATGTTCCTGAAAGAATTACATGTACCGGTCATCTTAATATGATGTACTGAAGCCACCCTATCAGTTTGCGGAGGGCTGTCAATAACACCCTGTATAAGAGAAAACATCAGCTTTTAAAAGTCTACTCTGAGGGGAAGCCCGCGCCTCAAAGAGTTGGCACGCAATATGCGCGCCTCATGCGGTTGTGAGATCGGCCGCACTTGGTGATGGGGCCCGCTAGGCAAGACGGGCTGATACCAGTCGGGGGTGCGGCGAATGTATCTCCCAGTCCCCCGACTCATGGTACTAGAAGGAACAGTGGGGTTTTTAGCTGGTAGGAGTCCAACATAAGCCTCCATTCTTCCCAATAGGAAGGTATCCTTGAGGATTTCCCCACGATAAAAAAAAGGAAGCCCGCGAAATTCATTTTTTTTTTGTATTTTCTTTTGTTTTACGTTTCTCGGAGCTGCATTGGTTTTTTATCTGTCTGAGTCATAGAAATGTAAAAAACAGAAAAACTTCTTTCTTAAATCTATGGTCTGAGCTCTGAGTAGTAAGTAGTTGTTAGTTAGTACCTACTTGCTAGCCACTAGAACCACCTAATGGGTTCTTAAATAATGAAAAATCAATGGTTAGAAACGAGTCGTCATTAAGGATATTGTATCATAATTCATAAAGAATCAGAACGACTATTTGGCATTTTCTTGAGAAATAAAATAATATGTAGGTACCTACTTAATCTACGTAAGTATTTAGGTATCAACTGAATAAATACCATAAAAATGTGCAACTACCGCTGTAAAACAGTTGGAAACCTATTTGTTTACAAAGTAGATAAGGTAATGTGACCGTGTTATAATTTTCCACATACTTTTGTAACGAAAACTGTCCCTACCTACCTACTAATATACATATCTTATACATAGCGCGATAAAAACGGCATAGATAGCAACACTGATAAAGCAGTTATAAAGCATTAATTATAAGTGCTTTATGCATGTAAAGCGGCAAACGTTATCTTATACAGGATAAAATAAAGAGAAAGAATCGTTCCGTAATTTCAGATAATAGGCAGGTGTGTCGTACGGGCCTCCCCCATGTAGGTAGGTACTCATTGCGTTCATGTTACCGAACACCATTCTAAATACCACCTACTGCGGTCACTGCGGATTTTTTTTTAAATGCAAAATCCAAGAAAATTTCTGAAAATTTGCCTTTGGATCGAACCTTTTCGAACTTTCTTATTTTGAATATGTACATGCACTGAAAAACTAAATCGTGAATATATTTTAGGTAGGTAACGAAAAAGCAAAGTGTCGTCTATGTATCGGTGTTTCATTTTTGTAACGGGCTGGTCCTTTTGGGCGGGCCCTTCTTAAACTTCTTTGCACCTACCTACCTACAATCAGTGGCGGATTTACACATTTGCCGTCAGTAGGCTATTCAAAGTTTGCCCCCCCATGTCTTTTATAGTTACATCGCCTTTTTAAAAAGGAGGAGGTTCTCAATTCGACTGTATTTTTTTATGTTTGTTACCTCAGAACTCCGTTATTTATAAGCCGATTCGCAAAATTCTATTTTTATTGGTAAGGATATAGGTACTTTGGTCCCATAGAAATTTCATCAAAAACGGTTCAGTAGTTTGGTTTTTAAACAAAAATTACTGGTAAAAATTATTTATATCGGTGGCAAACAACGAAAATGCGAACCCAACGACACCGACTTCCGAAAGTAATATTTTAAAAGTTATTTTTCATTTTGTAGTGTCGTTTTTGGAAGTCGGTTGTTTTTTTTTTTTGCAAAAAAGGTTTTATCTTCATAATAATTAAAATGTCTCATTCAGCTACGAAAAACAGTGATCAAATCTACGGTAGAAGCGTGAATTTGAGCATTTACTTTTTTATTCTTTCCAAAAAAACATGGTAGGTAGGTATATAAATATTGATCTTTTTAAATGCAGTACCTAAGACATTTAAAAAAAATGTTGGCCCTAAATTTGCCGCCCCTGCAATCTGCCGCCCGAGGCTCCAGCCTACTCAGGCTGTTGGTAAATTCGCCACTGCCTACAATCCAATGAAAGAAGATACCTACGTGCGTACCTATCTTTAGAAAGTAGTTTCCTTATTTTTTGGACTTTAATATTGTCTGAGATCTTTTCTCTATGAGGTTTCCCTTGCCATTATTGTTCCTTGATATCAAACTCTACGACTCTTGCTTACGTCTTCCAGCGAGTAATTAACCATGTTTTAACACGACAGTCATTGTAGTTGAGCCCACAATTATTATTATCAACTTGGTTACGATTACCATGAGCGCAAACAGTAATAGCAATTAAGGTCTCATGTCACGGCCAAGATTCGAGTTTCTAGGTTTTTGCTCTGGATACATGAAACTCGTAGGGCGCCATCATTGAGCCATCGCGTTGGGACCTCTAGAGTTTTCAAGTTCGAAGTTTGTGTCTACACATGCATACATAAACCCCCGCCTTCTTTCCATGGGGGTTAGCAAAAACTACAAAACGCCATCTGCTACGATCCTCCTTTTGCTTCGATTACGTTCATACATCAACCGGTTCAACTGGTTGCGAATACCTACTGCATCTGACCATTATGAAGAACATCACCAATAAGGTCACTGTGTCTGGTCACTGTACTGGTCACTGGGGCGTCCCCCCCGGCGTTTCGACTCACATCAGCCTTGTAAATAGTTGTAAATATTTTTTGATAGTCACCTTTCACTCATTCTCTCAACATAAATCCAATTTTTGTCCTACATCTTCTTTTAAACCGCACCGTTGCCTTATCACATCATTCCTGCCATCATTCATAGTTACACCAAAGAGGTATGCTTCGCAAGGAACGCATTTCCACAGCATGTACAGACGCCAGCAGCTGCAGGTCTAGCTACCCGAAACTGTCAAATTTTCCCAATTAACCTTGAAACTTAATGCTTTAGCGATAAAGTTGAAAATCTATTAAAGAAATAAATAAATAATAATAAATATCCCTGGACATTTCACACAGCGCCATCTAATCCCAAGCTAAGCAACCTAATGCTTGTGTTATGGTAACAAGATGGCTGATAAACTACTTATATACATTATTTTTTTTTGTAAATACATACATATTATAGATAGAAAAACACCCAGACTCGGAACAAATACATGTAGGTCATACAAATATTGGTTCCGTGCGGGAATCGAACCCGCGACACGCAACGCAGCAGTCAATCGCTTAACCACTGAGCCAACCGTGCCGTCAAAAAAAAATTTGACAGATTGTAGTAGCTTGATGTGCTGGCGTCTGTACTTATTCTTCTTTCACGCCTCTTTTGCCACACCTAACATTTTGTCGTCATTGTGTCTGCCGACGCGAGGGGTCGGGTGGTTTGAAAAAAAAAACATACCTAATCAAATACTTACCATATAGCCGTTTGATGTAAATAAATCTAACATAAAAAAAATAACATCCTAAATTCCAGAAACTGTGTTGAGTGGGACTGTCTTTTATACCAAGTAAATACCTTAAATTACTCATTTGATTACACATATTACAATGACTGTGTGAATGATAAACACGGAAACAGTTTCCTGAAAAAAAAAATGTTTTTACTGTGTTGTGTCGGTTCTGCCCTACACACACCTGTAATTTGTTGACGTCATATGGTGACATTGTAAAACAACTTGGCTATTCTTACTTAATATCAGCGGAGATAATGAAAATAATGGGGGCTAAATAATATGAAATTAGATGGTTTAAAGTAATGCAATAATAGCGAGCTGTGCAGTGGGTAATGAATGGCATCCTCGTGATTTGTCAACCGGTGGGAGTCGCGCTCAGCGCTCATGTCAGGCGGTCGCAAGCGCTTTTGTTGCTGTGGTTGAGCAAATTGCTACTTACTTCCTACCTATTACGACAAATAAAAATATCTCACACACAGCCAGCGTCCGGTAGACAGATCGATCAGGGGCGCATCATTGTTTCGCTGACCTGCGCTTGCGCACATGATCTAAATCATTATACCTACTTGACTAGATCATCAGCATCACGTTATTATGAAGTCTGCCATGTTTACTCACCCAAGTTTCTAACAATTCTAACTAAATAGAACATTAAAGTCGTAAACAATCGGCTCATTAATCATTTTAAAAACAAACACCGATGCATTGATAGTGAAGAAGAGTGCAAGAACACACATGACCTGATTTTTTATCTAACATCATATAATTGACCATGCCCTAAATAGACAATGGAATTTTATTTCGTCAAAACGCTATGGTAGGTGTAATTTGTGATAGCATATTCTTTACAGAGATAGAAAGATAAGTGTATTACTTATAATTTTGCGTGCTTCAAGATAAAAAATCCAAGGTGAAGAATATAAAAGATACATGAACGTGAACTATTATCAATTGATAGATGAACCTACTTAAAAACTGTCGCACATAAGTAGGTAATAAATTATTACCTGAATTTGAATGATTGAATCAGTGGTGTGAAATCACAATTAGCTGACAAATACCTAATGCCTATATGTTACTTTACAACCAAACTAATGACTCATCGACGGATTATTGGTTCTTAGATATTATACTCTTAGATTAGATACTCTCTATAGCACCATTATAGTTATCCTATAAGAAGATATCTTGGGAAGATACTGACAGACCTTAACTGCTGCATGCCTTAACATATCGTTACCTAAAAGTGATCTAGTTTGAGGGTGAAGATGCGATGGAGTTCTTCCTCAGCGTAATATCTCATCATTATCAGCCTATACTGTTCCCACTGCTGGGGCACAGCCTCCTCTCGTCGAGACGGAGTGGGCAGTAATCCACCACGCGGGCCCAGTCTTAATATCTACTGAAGGGTAATTAACACATGCTTGCTGCTAAGATTAAAATTAATCCTAACATACTTCAATCTGGCACCCTAATTGAGTAAAACACTATCAATCACCTATTGCTAATTCATTGATTCATATGTTCCAAAAGTTTGTCTGCTCAACAACGTAAATAACGCAGTGAATGTTGTTGAATTGTCAAAATGAAATTCATTGCTACTGATAGTGTGTTACGCAATTACTCCGCGGGCTTAGGTACAGACGCCAGCACATCAAGCTACTACAATCTGTCAAATTTCTTTAGATTGATTTTCAACTTTATCGCTAAAGCATAAGGTTCAAGGTTGACTGGGAAAATTTGACAGTTTCGGGTAGCTTGACCTGCTGGCGTCTGTACATATTCGTGTCTAGGGTCCCATAATATTTTTATGTAAGTACCCAACTACCCAAGTAACGGTCAACACAATGACATGTGTTTGGCGAAGTGGCTCGCAATGTCCAAGGGTCTCTGTCAACTGTCTTAATTGTGCAGAGGTCAAATTAATTCCTTTTAATTTGTTGACTCGACTATCCCAGTCTCGGAACATAAGACGGAAAACTGCAGACAAATGATTCATTGCGATTAACGGAACAATAATATATTCCAAGAAGCCCAATAGATAGCTTTCTTATGACCCATAAAAGTACACATTACCCAAAGGCAGATATTAAGTAATTTGGTTAAAATATGATAATTATTCTCATTCTTTACCTATTTTTTTTTCCTGTCTCAGTCTACGAGACAAAACCATTTTCATTAGGTATTATTTATGTGAGCTGGTGTATAAAGACACACGAAAAATCATGTAAGACCTAGGAAACTGTATTGTTTCCAGTACTTTTCAAATTATTTCAGTAGTTATCTTATCCTGGATTGCCGAGAGTACCTAACTATCCAAAGAAACATCACATGTGACGATATTTCACGTGATTGTGCTAAGCGTGAGCCGATAGGTTCGTTCAACGGATGCTATTGAGAGACACTCCTGCGCAACGAGCGTGGCGGCCCCAATTGTCTGATTGATCTTTATGATGCGTCCACACTCCACGCCCTTGCGCTGTTCCAGAAAGGATTGATTTAAATGAACCATTTTCAGATTTGCTGCTTAATCGTAACTAGACATAAGTTGTAGAAATTGTGTCCCAACCTTTAATATGATGATGATGATGTTTGTGGGTACAGTATACCTAGTTTGTTAGTCGTTGGTTAGCTTTACTTACTGTAGTTTCCAATACTTTCGTTAGTATAATATGAACCAGCGGAGTAATTGCGTAAAACACTATCATTACCATTACCAATGGCTTTCATTTGACAGTTGAACAACATTAATGCGTTATTTACGTTGTTGAGCAGACAAATTTTTCGAACTTATGAAACAATAGATTAGCAATATCCTTCAAAATGATTAAGTAAGTAAGTTAATTTTATTTGCTTAAACATGGTGTACCTACATGGTGGGACCAGGACAATAGTGGGATACAGAGAAGTTCTAACATGTTCAGCCGCATATCGTGGCGTACAAATTGGTAGGAAGAGATGGGGCATAATTTATGCCCCAACTCTTTAACTAAAAACTTTTTTACAATTAAAAAAAACAACAACTTCAAAAAAAAAACACTAGGTACAAAGAGAAAAATAACTTTAATTTCGGAAGTCGGTGTCGCTGGTTCCGCATTTACGTTTTTTGACACCGACTTCCGAAATTAAAGTTATTTTTCACTTTGTAGTTTTTTTTTTGGAAGTCGGTTGTTTTTTTTTTTGTAAAAATGTTTTTATTTTTCACTTTTTAGTTGTACCTACCCCACACAAATTTGTATATACTTACAAGATTAGAGGTACCCCAATAACAACTTTGACAGAAATGAGGGTGTACCGTGGTATACTGAACACATCTGCGTACCCCTTTAGAGGGTACAGGCGTTACGTTATGTTGTGTGATTGCGTAAACAATACATACATAAGCGATAGCAGCAATAGCCGTTGATTTGCTGGCATTTATTGAAGAGTTCCATTGTCTGTCTCCGAAACTCATCATCAGATTTTGTCGAAATTTCAATGAGACCATTTGGGAAGTATTTCCCTTCCAACAAAAAAATAATTTTTCAAATCGGTTGGCAAACGACGAATTTATACGCGAACAAACATAAAAAGAAAAATTAGAAGTCGGTTATAAATATAGATTACTGTCATTAAAATTTCAATTGCAAATTACAATTATTCCAAAAATACAATAGAACAACAACATTTCAAAAATATAACATTGTCATTTAAAAATGAAGAAAATTGTCCTCTTTCATAAACTCTGCTATACTGTAATATGCTCTTTCATTCAGTAAACTCTTCAATTACTTTTAAGAACAGATATTTAATGTTTTCCATGAGTTGGGAAATTTATTAATTCAGATTTATATCAATAGAGTGTGTTTGCAATTAGGGTCAGCACCCTAATTACAGGTATAGGCTTCAGGTAAATCAACGATCTTTAAGTGGACTTGAAATGAGGCCCCTAAGTGTGATCCTAAAATTTAGCCTTAATGGGTATTCTGATACCCAATAGGGCAAAATTTTGGTTTCTACTATCATACCCCATGTTTACCAATTAGCGTACCTACAGCAGACTGCCTTTTGACTGGATATAGGTGTTTATGTAGCCCAACTTATGAATGAACGACAGAAAACATTATTCAGGAACGATTTCATATATACTCGTAATTAGAAATTGGTCCTTTATCTACAGTTTTAAATTTCAATGCCGAGTGTCATTTTCCTATTTCTATACATCATCGTGATCACAACTTATTTGAGGTTGGCGCAACATATCTTTTTCTTTCCTATTTCTATATTGTCTTCTCTTCTCTTCTGTTACAGAATCGCACTGCTGCAGTGCGATTCTGTCACCATCTCACCGTGAAAACTTAGGTGAAGTGAGCGTGGAGTGAGCTGTCATTCCAAATAATGCTAGGGATTGACACTAGTGACAACTCACATCAAGCTCACTTCACTTGAGTTTTTACGGTGAGATTTTTACAGAATCGACCGGCTGGTCCGTGGTGTTGGTAGCTGCATCCGGTTAGACTCGAAGCCGACCCCAACATAGTTGGGAAAAGGCTAGGCAGATGATGACTTGTCTTCAAGTAAGTATTTTTCATAAAAGTTTAATTAGCGTTAACGTTGTCCTCATTGTCTATTACAAAAAATGTTTTCAGGTAATTTAGCTATAAACACACTGAGTAACGAATACCATATCTAGTATCGACGTCTTTACGAAATAAATGTTATGTAGATAAGACCAATGCGTATTTTGTTCGATGACTCAACCGGAACGCAGAGTACCTAATGTCACAATGGTATTTTGACGAATTTTCCTAATCCTCAGATGAACAGATGGGTATTTTGAGCAGACAGGTCCATCGGTGTATTCAAGCATCTTACTTCGCAGGTCTTTTTGCTAACTGGGTATAGACAGCCTAATGAACTCTACCCGGTAGAGTTCAGTAGGCTGTTCGTGCTGAATCGTACTTCAGACAGGCACATTATGTGAACGGTCTAATTGGTATAACGGTCATGTCTAATAAGAGTACCTTTCTAATAAGAGTGAACCTGACCTAGGGTCTGGTACAGAGAGCAGTAAATAGTTTAGGCTAATTCCTACCTAAATTTTGCCAGTGATAGTAGGTACCTATTGAAAGAAATGTTATGATGATTTGCTTAGATGGGTGTCTTCTGCAGCCTGCGTCTGGCAACTATTTCACCTCATGAAGCAATAATGCGGTCGACGATGCACGGATCACGATCCGAGCTGTTTAGGAAGTTCAGGAGGCACCCCTCCTGAACTTCGTAAACAGCTCGATTACCACCCGTTTGCCTAGTTGACTACCTTTCAGGAATAATTTTCGGTTGTACAATAGGTACGTATTACTTACATTTACAGGTATATGCTGTGGGCTGAATTTGCCTAAAGAATGTTCGCAGTTAGTTAGGAATTAAATGTGAGTCAGATCTTAATGAAAGACATGACAGCTAAATCTATTTTGCGAATGCTGCTAATTATCTCGATTTTAAACTGATTGAATT
Source organism: Apamea sordens (assembly GCA_945859715.1). Classification (NCBI taxonomy): domain Eukaryota; kingdom Metazoa; phylum Arthropoda; class Insecta; order Lepidoptera; family Noctuidae; genus Apamea; species Apamea sordens. The sequence continues at coordinate 15,645,676 of OX243986.1, forward strand.
GAGGTGTCTCTATATTACCTACGACTTTATCAAACACATTCATTGCCACGGGAAGAATGCAACCATTTGATTTCACAATCACAAATTCGTCAACGGGCCATTATATTGTGATAACATAATGAATTATCGAACTAAGTGATAAACTAATTTGGCTTTTTAATTGAATCGATGTCTCAGGAGGTACCTTTATTATTTGAATAGATATTTAATTTTTTGGTAGATGCCTGACTGCACTGAAATGCTTAGACGTGGTCGTAACGTAATATTGCTCATATAGTTATCCATCTCACATATATCCTTGTCTACCCAGCTATAGAAAAAGCTAAACGAATTTTCCTAAGCTTGGAAAACGTTTCATGGCTGTAGCTAAGTGGACTAATGAACTGGCAAACACTCGCATGCAAATAGGAGTTACAGAGAGATAATAATTATGTGACTCGAAAGAAGATGAGGTCGATGAGGTCAGGCACAGTAATTGTGTTGGTGGAAATTACCTGTTCATCTTGTGTTCTTCGGTATGTATTATTACTAAATCCTGTTCCAATAAAGCACTCCGGACGGGTATCACATCACCAGCACTTGCTCACAGCACTAACACTACAGATAGAGTCGAATATCGCGGTGCACAATGACACTGACTCGCTAGGGAGCTGCAATCACCGACGGAAGACATTCGTTGAATTGATTCAATTAGTTCAGTAGCCTCAGTCGGTCAGATGTCGCCGAGAGCCGAAAGGCGGAGAGGTGCTCCTGCCGCGGTGGATCAACTGATACTGTTGACGCTGTAATCTGTTATCAGCACGTCCTTCTGCGCCCAACACCCTGTATCTAGGTCCACCACTGAGACAATGACGGCCCGCGGCCGATCGTTCGGGACCGATAGGTATAGCTACCACAATGCGATACCGCTCATATCTAAATGCTCCGATTGGTTCGTCGATTATGTTTATTCTGTAATAGTTCCTGTGTTTGTCAAGTAAATGGACGTCTTTGTTTTGATATGATGTATATTAAAGAGTGATAAGAAGTCTCGTAATTAATTTATAACGAGCCTATGAGATAAGTGCGTACATATTTAAATGGATTCACAAAAATACATTAATTAATTATTCAGTGACGAATACTTAGTATACAATAATATTACAGATAAAGAAAGTTATGCTCGTGTCCGGGTTATTTATACAGTTTCTACTTACTTACGGTGTAAAGAAACCAACTCTTAAGTGCCTTCAATTGGATAATAGAGCAAGAATGGTCACTGTGGTCCTCAACTTGTCGTATTCGCATGTTGTGCAATACACGGCTGTTAATTAGGCGAGGAATACTTACATCGTTAAAAGTTCCCTCCTCAGATAAAAATCAAATTAAGAATAAGTTAGGTATCTGTATACTGTTTAACCTGATGGGAAACCTCTAGGTACCTACCAATATGTAAGTACTTAGGAACTACTCCTAGCTTTTGTAGAAAATAAAAGATCAACGACATTTTAAAAGATAGGTAGGTCTATTGTTGAACATCGTTATTACTTAGATACTATGCATTAATTAGCATAACAATGTTGACAACTCAAGCTGTCGTTATCTCCTGTAGACCTTACGAACATCTTACCACTGTTACAAACTCACAGCGCTCACAGTACAAAGTTGAATATAATAAAGTATTTTGTGATGACTGTTCTGTTTGCGCTAGTGCCGTGCCTGAGATCCCGACTTCGGTTCCCAGGTTAATTTGTTATTGGATTTTTCTATCAGGAATTTCTCACTAGGAGCCCAAAGTCGGCTTTGTTACCAGAGTGGCAATTTTAAGAACGTTCACAGTCTAGGCCCGTATTCCCGTAATTTAAAACATTCAAAATCTAGTCGCAGTCTCATCTCGGCGACAAACAAATGTCAAAAACTTGTCAAAATGTAGGGAAATTAGACGTATTTTTGACAGATTGAGACAGATTAGACTGTGAACGTTCTTAAAATTACAAGAATTACCCCTCTGATCTCAGTCTCAATCTGTCAAAAATACCTCTTTCCCTACATTTTGACAAGTTTTTGACATTTGCTTGTCGCCGAGATGACACTGCGACTAGATTTTGAAGGTTTTAAATTACGAGAATTGGCCTGAAGGCCAATTCTCGTAATTTAAAACGTTCAAAACGGTTGCCACTCTATTACATGGGATCTAAATATGCCTAACGAAATGTGGGTGTGTGTATAATAGGTAAGTTCCTACAATTCTGCCTAACGGTAGGATGTTGCTGATGTTTGTAATTCAAGGGGAGTGGGGAGGGGTAGAACAGTTCCAAGGATTTTAATACGAACCTACGACATCTCATAAAGCCATGGCAAGACACCCCACCCACTATTTGCATTCTCCAAATCCACTTATGTAACTATGTAATGTCGGGTTTTCAACTCTCGGCTCGACGCAAAGCATTGAACTACCTTCCATCGGCGCGATTAAAACGCTTACGATGCTTTTCTTACGCTCGTTGAAAAAGCGCCCGTGCATGGGTATACTGTTTACATTTACACCCCTTAAGGTTCTTAGGTAGGTACGCAACCACCTTATCAGTCTACGAAAATGAGCTCTACGTTTTTCTTGACCCTACATAATAAAGTAGGTTCTAAGATAATTCGGTCTTCTTTTAAAGACTTTCACCATGGTTTGAAACCTAGTCTTTTTAGACCCGCTATACCCCTGGTGAATAATAACTAATATTTAAATTCATAAATCTTTATTTACGGTCCATAATGTAAACAAGATCTTACAATGGCTTAAAGCTAAGGTACAATTTTGTTACGGACCCTGTAGGGCAGAGGAAGAAGATAACAATAAATCCTTAAAATTAAATTAAATGAGGACGGTAACTGTCAAAATGGCGCTATCGTAGCTAGTTCCCAAAACAAGTTCGTAATAAATAGCGTAAGGTATTTCATTTTAGAGAAAATGACCCGTTTTTGTGTTCCTAAATACTCCTAAATTGGAGTTTTCACTATTTCCCGTAAGTGCCTAAAATTAGAAGATTGTGGCCTAAAACTATTCGTAGAGAAAAATTGCGAATACATTCATTTGGTTTTCATTTGGATTCATTTCGATCAAAATCTTTTAAATATATACAGTATGAAACTCACTTATGTGCAATAAATCAAACTAATAGTAATATTAGTCCACAGAAGTATAGCAACATTATATATTTAATTAAAAACCGTAAATTCAAAAGTTTCGGCAACCATGGTGGCATGCATGGGGTTTTTTTTAGGCAAATAAGTAGAATAGTACTAGGTATCCCAAAATCTATAGTGGCGCCGATTCCCTTGTTCACAAACTAAACAAAATTTAAGTTCAGTGCATCTTTTTCTTTCTGTTTCATTAAGAAAAGGACAGACGACAAATACTAGTTTACTCCTGTCAAATTTAGATACTCCATAGCAAGTTTAGACGTGATTAAAAACATGGCTACTAAAAATACGTCAATTTACGTCAGGCGCTGACTAATTTGACAGGACTAAACTAATATTTATCTTCTGTCCTTTTCAAATATAAAGAAAAAGATGCACTGAACTTAAATTTAGTTTAGTTTGTGAACAAGGGAATCGCGGCCAATAGGACTATTCCTGGTTGCAGCGCATATTATTAGTCGACTTATAAAGGATCCTCTTTTGTTTTACTTACGGACGCAGCTGTGGTTATCATGTGCACGGGATTTTGTTTTTAAAATGGGTTTTGGCGTTAATACTTACGTAGCAGCGCCGTGATAGTTTGCACTGCGTGGCAACGTCGCTTTTCAGTGTTCAAAAATTCAAGTTCATTGAATCATAGCCCTAGTGATTCAATTCTACAGAATGTTAAAATTTGCTCAAAATTAAAACTCTACTTTTTGACCTATCTACTGGGGGTCTACTCCGAAGTAGTATCGCCGAATGTTCGGCCGTTTTCTGCTACGAAGTTACTATTTGGTTCGGTCGGTTCCGATCCTACACTCCTACATTCTTTTGAATATTGACTAGGGTCCCGACGCAACTGAGCCAATCCGAACTTTTTTCGCATTTTTCAATAATATTCGGTTCGGCCATGTGTCAGTCCGATCCGAACATTCGCACTTTGCATTTCGGAGTAGGCACTCCGAACATTCACACTTTGCATTTCGGAGTAGGCACTCCGAAATGCATAGTGCGAATGTTCGGATCGCTTTCGTTATTTTTTTGTAGGTCAGAAAAAGCGATAACAAGTATGTGGTATAATTTATTGCATAATTATAATTATGTAATTTCCATACTGTATATGACTACATAAAGTTTAATTTTACCTAATCTTATAATTGACAAAAGGAAGTTTTGTATAATAAGTCTGCCTGGTTACCTCGAAATGAAGCAAATTCAAACTTACTGATTTGTACACATAGTCCATTTACAATAGCATTAGAAAGAAGTTAAAAAAAGGTTATTTTTAATGCACACTTTGTAACAAAACTATAAATACCTAAAGCATAATTTTAACCTACTTGTTTATATTGTACGTCCATATTTGTTAAAACAATTTTAATTAAGGTGGATGCGCTGCAGTAGCCCGCGAAATCAGACGAATTCGGAGCAATTCTAATTTAAAGGGATGTATTGATGATTTTTAAGGTTAAAATTGTATTATTACCCACAGAACAGATAAAAGATTACCTACATATTTCTTATTGTTGCGCATCATATTATTTTTATTAAGGTACAACCTTACACTGACCTGCAAATTGTAAAAAACGCAAGAAAATTAGAATTTAAGCAACTCCCTTTAAATTGTTTTATCATAACTTTGAAATAAAATGTTTTGCACTCCTGCTTCTACGAGCCTCTTTTTTCTAATGCTATTATAAATGGAGTATAGGTATAATCATGGTATAACAATATACGAAACTTATGGGTATAATGTAGTGATACAATCATCATCATGTAGTGATACATGATGGTATATAATTAAAAAATATATTGTGTTAATGTGTACTGCCTTGCATGGCGTACTTTGTTTACACAGTTTCTTTAGTTTGGTTATTAATTCTGACACTTTTCATGTCGATTATACAGGGTGTTAAAGAAATTGCGTGCTATAGCTTCACGGTGAGTTCAGTATAGACAAAGGAACCAGTAAAAAATTAAAATAAAATACCTATAAAAAAGTTTAAAAAAAAACGAAAATTATCATAAGATGAACCTAATGTAGTACCTAGTAGTAAGTAAATAAAAGATAAAAAAAAAGTAGTAGTAGTAAGTAAATAGCAATCGTTTAGAATTGATTAAAAAAATGGTTAAAATAAGTTTTTATTTTGTTTAAGTGCTAATTAAAATTGCTAATTATAATTTCCTAGAGTTAGAGCCCGAACACTTCGATAACGCCGGGTGAAGGATAGGTAATTAGGTACGTAAATTACAATTTCAAGTATTTCTTCTTCCTACTTTAGCGTGCGTATCTCCTTCAAAATTAAAACCTACAAATTAAAAAATCTTGTTTAACTAGTAGGTATTCAGCAGCAGTAGAAGAACGAGTGGGTATTTTAAAATGGAATCAAGTAGGTGGGTGGCAAATAATGCGCCGGCCCTTATGACCTTGCGGGTAATTGCGTAAAACACGATCAGTAGCAATGGGTTTCATTTTGACAGTTCAACCACATTCATTGCGTCATTTACGTTGTGGAGCAGACACATTCTTTGAACATACGAAACAATGGTTTAGCAATATCCTTCAAAATGATTCAGATAGAGACTAATAGTGTGTTACGCAATTAGGGTGCTTATCATACTAGCGGATTGCGAGCGTCCTCAAAGCGGAGCGGGCGCACAACGAATACGTTACGGGCGCGCAACGAACTCGATGTTCGATGCTTTCGTTTTCGTCTCCGGCGTCTTCGAAGTAACAAAGCCAACAGCAGTGTCTCCTCGTCGGAATCCATTTTGTTACTGAGTGTATTGTACAGACGCCAGCAGGTCAAGCTACTCGAAACTGTCAAATTTTCCCAATCAACCTTGAACCTAAAACCTTAGCAATAAAGTTGAAAATCTATTAAAGAAATTTCACAGATTGTAGTAGCTTGATGTGCTGGCGTCTGTACGTCGTTAACTTGTTACAAACACGCGACGAAAACGTTGCGAATTTGCCACGCGCCCGCGATGTCTTCGCTGTGCAGCCGCGGCGTGTTCGCGACGTATTCGCTGCGCGCCCGCCCCGCCCTGCAGTCGCTCGCAAATCGCTAGTGTGATAGGGCCCTTAGTATTCGGACGCGAGAAGTGAAGGACAAAATGACAACACGTTCGTTAGTAGGTAAGTAATTAAAGCCTATAAACAAATAAAATAATTTTAATTCTAAACGATTGGTATTTTAAGTTAGTTTATGTTGATCTTGCAATAATTTTTTAATGTTTTTATTTTTCCTGGGTTCCTGAACCTACTCCTAAGCTACGGCATGCAATTTGTTTAACAGCCTGTAGGTATAATAATTTAAAATATTGAAATCATCAAAAATAACGACTTAGTGAAATAAAACCAAACTCATGAATGAGTACGAAATGGAATGGATGAAATTGCAAATTGAGTGTGGGACCGAGGTTGGGTCACGCCATTTACTAATAGCTAAGACCGGCCTACGATGACAGCATAGATTTCTAGCCAACATCCAAGTCTACACACCGCACACAGATTATTTTGAAATCGATGGCGATAAATTTACTGTCAAAATACGTGTGTGGACGTAAGATTTTGAAATAGCCAGTGAGTCACCGGCGATTAAAGTCGCTGCGTGTGGATCTAGCATTACCGGGTCCAATCGGATTATCTATCACCGGCCGTGGCAAGGCGGAGGGCAGTGGGATGTAAAAAAAAACTGATAGAAAGATACTCTATAATATGTATACCATAATAATTACAGATTCAGTGGTTACCTTATGTTTTAAAAAATTCATCTATCTGTAAACCCACAGATAGAATATGGGTTTATGTTATCTTTAGCTATTAGCTATGTACACTCAAAATCTGTCTTTCTCTCTCACACACACACAAACACACACACACACACCCCAACACACCCCCTCTCACACACTCACACAAACACACTCACGCACTTATACAATTGATCGTATTCTCTTTCTTTCTTTATTTTATTTTTTATTTATTTTTGTTTTTGTTACTTACCTATTTGTAATTTATAATGTAAGGGAAGAGCGGAGCCTTCAACTACAGGCATTGCTATGCCTAAATGGAGACTCCTCGACATGCAATGTAAGCCAAAATGATATGAAATAAACTTATTTTTTTTTTATTATTTATTATTTTTTTAGCTATGATACGGTTTAGGTAATAAAATTTTAATGATGTTACAATAAAATGAAAGAAATAGTTGGGAAAGAAATAAGAAATCGTGAAAATATTAATAAAAAGAAATAAATTGATTTATTTAAAATCAGTAAATTGACTAAATAAAGATGCTCCGCATCTCTAATGCTGTCATCTCTATTCTAATTGTTTTAATAGTTTGACATTTGACAATGACAGTTTTGACGAGACGTTTGCGGCTTTTTGGTTGTGTAGCACCTTGGTGTAAACAAATTAATTTATAAATCAGTAAATGTTCTCCTTGCTACGTTTTCTGTAATAACAATGAATGCCACAAGTTTATATGTTTCTACTTGTCGACTAATAATCTTGGCTGACGCGGCAGATAAGTCTTCATGGACAGATTTGTTTCGTTTAGTTCCTTATTTACGACAATCTTTATCTTGTACAGTGTGTGGTAACTTATTAAAAGAGCCCTATACTCCAACGAGCGCCAGCTGCCAACATCATGTTTGCAAAAAGTGTAAAGGCGGACGAAAAAAACTTAAGCCTTCTTGTGGTTGGTGCAAAGATTATGAAAGTTATGGTGAAAACTTACAGTTACGCATACTTCTGCAGTGTTATAAGAAATTGTGCGAGTACTTTATGGGTACGGACGTCTATAAAATATTATTGGACGAAGACGAAATAGCAGCAGGAGTTAATGGAGGCACAGTTGCAAGTTCAGGGTTGATTGACTTAATACAAGAAGGTGCCGGGTTTTCAGACGACTACAAGAGCACGGCAGGTCTCTCCAAGTCGGCGTACAGTATTCTACCATGTGTGTACACTAACTCAGCAGGCACACAGACCCACACAGCATCAACATCTAATAACTTGGAAAGCAGATCCTCTAAAGACTCTCCTTCCTCTAGATCTACATCAAATGGATCACCATTATATTCTGTTTTGTATGCTGGCTCTGGAAATAAAATTACTATTAAGAGGAAAAATATTGATGAAACAGATTCACCTAATAATGATTCAGGATCAAGCCGGGAGAGCAAAGTGAGTTACTTAACTAAGAAAGTGAAATACAATTTAATTTGTTATGTTCCAAATAAACTTGTAAATAAAGCTTATAGTTTATTTATTAATAAATCATTATCTTTATAATTTCAGTCAAGCCAACTAGGTTTTAAGAAGCCTTCGAATAGGTCTCGCAGTTCAGCTAGCAGTAAGAGAAAAGGCTGTAGATGTGGCAATGCCACCGCTACCCCTGGCAAGTTGACATGCTGTGGGCAGAGATGCCCATGTTATGTGGAAAGCAAACCATGTACAGAGTGCAAGTGTAAAGGCTGTAGAAATCCTCACAGACCTGATGGAATGAAGGTAAGACAGTTCGAAGATAACTGAAAGAGTATATAGATAAAATAAAAAAATCTAGCCACAATTTAATACACATCCGCAGTGTTAGTGCAGTGACAAAAGTTTGCAAAAATATTGTCAATGTGTAAGTAATATGATATACTGAATGTTTCAGGTCCGGCCGCACATACCTCAACTAGACAGCATACAGCTGACCCTCAACACAAACCCAGACACTTCACCGTCATGCTCCGGTTCCCTTGACAGCCTCGATACTGACACCCTCACTATGGAGGCTATGGAGGAATCTCTCAATTATACTGCCGATCTTAAGTCTTCCAATATTAAAGGTATTAAATTGAGCATTCAAATAATATTTTTATGTCAAAAATTGAATACAAAGAAAACTTGTAACAACTTGGAAACTTATTCTACACTACATTGCTCTGTATTGTATAATGTCAAACTCTGCTTTACAATGTATATTTGTGGCTGTTACAGTATACACAAGTCAGTTACAAGAAGTATCTCCATCATTACCTGCCACCATCATGATGGACGAGGAGTTCGCGGGGTCGGGGGAGGAGGAGATGAGCTCCCCGCACGACTACGCGCTCGCGTCGCCCAACGACATGCATGACATGCAGGATATGCAAGACATGCACGACATGGACGACATGCACGACATGCACCACATGCACGAGATGCACCATATGGACGACATGGACGAGCGCGAGCAGTCGCCGCAGTCGCCCGCCTCGCAGGACGTGAACAGTGACATCGAGGTGGATGTATGACATCAACTCTCTCTCGCGAGTGACTAGGACCTCTCTGTCTGCATACTGACACTGTTGCAAATACGTGTGACGGTCACTCGTCGCGGCGGTACTGCTAGTCATATGCGTGTCTCACTGGTATTAGCTGTAATTTTACGTTTATACTATTGTAGGACAGTCTCTGTTGTATGCTACAATATAAGTTATTTAATTAATGATTGGCTGCCTGATTGATAGCTGGAACAATTCTCTATCTTATATGATTGGAATTATTTGTTGGGTCCATCGAATTTAAAATAATAGATGTTGTGTGCATAGGTTTAGCAGATACTTAATTGAGTACTTAAATATCCAAAGTATAATGTCTCATGTTGACTGTGAGGAAAGCAATGTTCCCTCATTAACACGGACAGTGTAGTTAATTTTAGTATTACTATTCTCAGTTAAACTATGATTATTATGTTATGAATGATTGTCATAAGAATATTTAGTGTGACTAGCTTTTACATTATTAGCTTGATAGTATTTTACTTTTTTTAAACTGTAATATATATTTTACTAGATTTATATTAAAAAAAATATGATCTAATAATATTGAAATGGTCTTAAAATGTAATATACTTTCATTGACTCACCACAATACAAAATGTAATGCCTCATTGAAAGCAATATCTCGATGTTGTGTTTTATGCATTATTGACAGCGTTAGTAATAGGTAAATGAAGGATGTTAATATTCATTACACATGACGCATAGGAAGTAGCTAGATACCAAGTTGTTACTTCAAATGATGGTCTTCCCAAAGATTTCTTTTTAATCTGATTTCTTTAGGAAATAATATTTTGACTCATATTGTTGTAAATAATTATTTCTTCTCAGAATCATGAACTTGTTATATCTGATTTACCATTAATTAATTAATACATTCAATCAACTTGCGTAATTAATTCCTCCAGTAATGTCGTTTTAAAATCGTTTCAATATAACTAGCAATCAAGATATTTTTTATGATTTACATTATGATTTTATTAAATAATATAACTTTTAATTAAAAGACATGAAAATTACTATTAAAATAAGAACAAAATGATTATTCTGAAATGTTTCCATTAGTTGTCCACATAATAATATTATTAAATGACTACAAAGTAAACTGTGATACTGCTGTCACCTTTCATTTTAAAATGTCACAATTGTTCCGAATAGAAAGTTGATATATTTATGTAATATCAATGCTTAGAATAATAACGGCACTGGAGTACAAAACTTTTATAGTTCTTACTGTAACATTAATGTCAAATAATCTAAGAAAGCAATTATTATCGTCTCATCAGCGAGTGATGAAATTAAAAGTATTTTTTGTTATATCCATACTTTTATTTCTATACCTACCCAATACTAATATAAAATTTGATCATTAAATTAAATAAACATAATTAAATCTAAAGTTAGCATACAATAATTTAGATAGAATACATCAATCAGTTTCGTCATCGTTCGCGTGTGTTATATCGGAGACTGTGTTCCAGACTCTTTCAAACTCCCTGCTGAGCGCGGTGAGCACGGCGTTGTCGGAGCTGAGCAGTGTGGCGCCGTGGTTGAGGTTGAGGGTAGCGGGCGTGTGGTCAAGCGAGCCGAGCGCCGCCAGTGCGTCATCGGCGCCCGCGTCGATCAACACAAACTCATGCTCCAGCCGCACGCACGGCTTTATCACCTTCACTTCAATCCCATTCTGAGCAAATAACTGCAGATTGTGGAAGTCATCGCTGTTGTGTATGGCGATTCTGACATTCACTTTGTTCTTCTGATGAACGTTGACCAGACATCTAGCCAGGGTATCGCTGGCGAGGCTCGGCACACACACGTCCACTGTCCTGCTCGCGTGAAGGATGACGTAATAAATACAAAGCAGATTGTTCAAACCTACTTGTCTCGTGTGCTTCTCGTCCTCGTCTCCATAAAATAACATTTCATTGAGCGCGCTGTCGCATTGCTTGTTGCTTCGGAACATACTTATTTCTAGCATTTTGTTAACGAATCCACAGATAAGTGATCCTCCAGTAGACAAAGCCGATTTCAAAGCTGAGTTATTCATTTTTCTTAATTTATATAATACGAAGGTCACAAGATCACTGTTAAAATTTATGAATTTGCTCCTTGCATGAGATAACCCCGATACTAAGTTTCCAATAATATTGTTGAGCGTACCCACATTGTATGAAAAAGGTAATTTGGTGTTCGACCTTTTTCATCCACAAATGAAGGTATTTTACCCATTTATAAAAAGAAAGTATTTGACAAAACAGTTGAAAGTGCAGGTTTTGACGTTTCCTTTTTATACTAATATTTTTAATGTTTTCTAAGGGAAGTACTCCATTAGTGTAGGTTTATCCACTTCGTTTTATAATTTCAATGGTTTGGATATAATTGCGAGCGTACCTAATAATGTCTCAGCCACGGGTCCGCAAAATCTTGAGCAGCGGTGCCGAAATGCCACGCACCCGCACCTCCGCCACGAAGGCATCCGGCGACACCATGGCGTGCCCCATCCGCCCACACCACGACATTCTTCCAAATAGGAGCAAGAATAAGATTCCCAAAAGTGTGCGCTCCGATCTGGACAACGCTTTAGTCGGTGTAAGCGCCTGCTAATAAACGTATATCAATATGTGACAGTTTCATGAAACTAAAATTAATTTGTTGTAGTAGGTATAACGTGATCCGTACTGTCTACGGCTGGACAAGGTTCCACGTTTCATTTCTTTCCTATCTCCATTTTGCAGTGGATTTAGACGCTTTTCTATTATTTTCACTGAAATTCAAAACATGGTGCACGAGGTAGGACTTACTTCTCGAAATTAACCCCTCTGCTCATCACGATCATTCAGCCAAAAGACACTGCTGGACATAGGCATTCAGGTCCAGTGTCCAGCGCATCGCCGCAACGCCCGGGCCGCCTGTGTTTCTCGCATCTAACGGAATCCTGCGACTTACCGGCAGGTCATCGGTCCGGTTCTGCTCTTATTAGAACTAATGAATCGAACTAGTGAGAACAAACCGAGGGTTTGTACTGAGCTTGGTTATCATTTATCCTACAGATATTTAAATTATGGTTACAGCTGTGTGACGTGTGGTTTGAGGAGATCAAGCCGCACCTGGTGCGCAATAATATAAAGCTGCACGTCAACGGCAGCAGCGCCGGCGGGGACCACGAGCGCCCGCCCCCCACGAACCCAGCCTCAGCACGCGCTCCGCCTCCCTCGCTCCGCTCGCCCGGCTGCTCACACCACGACCCAGGTGCTGCCCCTGATGTACGAGCCTTTCTTCAGCTCCGACATCCTAAATAATGACTACTATTGTTTGACCTGCATAAGTTCTACAACAGTCAGAACATTTGCCCTTTTACTTTTACAGTTCCAACTGTTTTGTACCTAACTTATTTAGAAATACATTTTATTGCTTTACCTAACCAAATATAGGTACAGTGGATGAGTACTAAATTATTGGTTATAATTATATTCAGATGAATAATGTATTTGATGGCCGTATTCAACGTTTGTTATAGGTAAGTGAATGTATTTTGTCATCTGCAGCATCTTCGCCGGGCTGCGAGCTGTGTCGGCTCCTCCTCAACGCCGCCAATTGTATCGAGCGCGCGGTGTGCCAGGCTGCGAATGCCCAGCCGTCGCCCCCTGTCGCCGCTGATGTCAGTGCCGCAAACGCCCCGCGATTGCCCTCAGGTAAAACTTCTATACTTTCAGCCTTTTAGACAAATTATTTCTGGACGTAGGTAGGTATTTTCAAAATTGATGGATGCTAAGGGAGGAACAGAGTTGATGACCAGAGAGCCCGTGGAAGGTAGTAGCTAGCTGGATGATGAGATTAGTTATAGATTATCATCTATCTATGAAGGTATATTGTGAGTTTGTGTCCCTGATCGCACTGACAACAATGGTATAATATATCTATTCTAGATTCAGTCAGTCAACTGTGAGGAGAAGAAACTGGAGCGTCGTTGCATTCGTAGAAAACATCGCAGATGCCAACCACAGCCTCAGCCGAGCTGGCGAGTGCCGCGCCTGTGCCGGACGTACACCGTGCTGTGCCAGGCCGGAGCCGGCGCCGGCAGCCGTACGACGATGACCGCCTCGCACCGGCCGCCGCAGCCACCACGTGATGACTATGTACGCGAACACTTAAATTCCCCTTTTGGAAAGTTTTATTAAAAGTATCTTGTGGATTTGGTATATTATTATCTGGTTTAATTTTTTATTACAAAGTAATTTCATAACTACATTAGGTACTCCCGTGGCAACCGTGTAGTCCCGATACCAACTCAAACAGTAGCATAATAAGTTTGTAGGTAGTTTCGCAGTTTAGACGCTCATGAGTTGCATTCTCATTTTCTTCCACACACACACACAAACACACGGCACAGTAGGCTCTTTTCTAGGTATGACTAAGATACGTTTGGCAATAAGATCCGTGGCCAGTTACGGAGGCTGTGACTGTTTGTAGGTGTAGATAATTTTTTGACAGTGCGAAATTGAAAGAATTGAAAAAAAATTGTTAATTTCATTGCAACGGGGGCCTAAATGGAGGGGGATAGTTAATTTATAAATTGGGGTTACTAGGTCAAACGGAGTACCACATGAAAGTTTCATTTGCAAATGATAAAACAAATTTTTATATATATCGCATTGTTTTTAACTTATATGTACTTATGATGAAAGTTTTCCGTAGGTACTGAATTAAATCTATTTAATTAAGGTTTATGTAAATGTTAATACGAAAAATAAAACGATGTCTCTAAGTAGTTGAACAGTTTTTGAGAAATAAGCAAAACTCCTTCACAAAGACTATGTTATGTGATCGCAAAAAATAGTTTATTTTATTTTATGCGACGTATATACAACTACATAATAAGGCACTGAACGTTAAACAGCTGTTAAAAAGTAGGTAATAACCTACGTTTTATTAGACATATAATAACAACATATTTTCCGTCAAAATAAATAGGTATCTAACTCAAAAAATAAAATTATTTGGTAAAAAGTTATTTGGTATGAAAACTTCACAAAAGTTTGAACACAAGCGATGAACTTTTTTTTAATATTTATTAAAGCACCGAATACTTGTTTTTGATGAAATCATTTCTTAACTTTTAGTATCGCTTTATCGTGCCTCGCCGTGAATCTGTGATGAAGAATAAAACCACTCAAACGGAGGAGGCCCTATGGGTGAGCAGGGGATGTCAGTCCCGCAGCCCCAAGCGCATCTCTGCTCCCCGCCGCCCCAAGCGCAACTCTGCCCCGCCCAGCCCTACTTGCAACTGCGACCCCATCAGCCCTACTTGCAACGCCGACTCCATCAGCCCCGACTGCGCCTCCCCCACACTGATCGTGCCGCCACATATCATCTTCCAGCCGAGGCGGCCGGAAGCAACTGTCGCTGGGATACCCCCCTTATTACAGGACGTAAGTAGCAACATCTATGTTTTATTGCTGAAAACAGACCCCTCGTATACCTACCAAGCCGCAAGTGCCCAGAGAGCGAATCGTCTTATGTCGATGCCGCTGGCTGTAACCGGGCAAGAGTAGTAGAGGGAGTTGATAGGATGTAACCATGGCATGGCATGGCATGGGTTTGTCTCAGATGAGTGTGATACTTTAAGGATCTCAATCATCGACGAGGCTAGTCCACATGCCTGCATGCGGCTTTTCGGGAAGTCAAAACGATTTTAAATAAGGATGCTGGACTACCACAGAGCAGCTTCAGCGGCTAGGGTCGCAAGCACCAGCAGCTTTGCTAACTGTGTCGGTTAGTGGAATTAAGCAAAGTCGTGATGATGATGCAAGTGATCAAACTCGAACGTGCCTTTATGGTCCTAGTACTATACCTACCTCGAGTTTTAATCGTATTCAGTATCTTGACAGTTGAAGGGTTACCAGTTTTGCCGTATGCCGTCAACCGTATTTGAATTCCTAAACCGAAGTTTAAAGTCACGCACGGTTTAAAAGTTTAAACTTATAAAATGTTTTTGTTCACAGGATTTAATAGATATCATAGCAGAAGGCAATGAAAGGAGGTTGAGATTGTTGTACAGCAGTTCGGACAAGGACAACCACCCTTTGTTTATGAACTTAGTTCCCAACAGTCAACAAGAGAAGCGAGGTCTGAAGAAGCTTCCTCCTTGGCGATAAGACTACTTAACATTAGTTACTAACTGAAAGTGGCCAAGCTAGCTGATTATAGGAATATTATTTTATTTTTAAATTTTATTTTATTTATTTGGGACAAAAAACAGCTACTTATACATTTACAAAAACTAGTTATATTACAGTCGATAAAACGTACAACCCACACTATTGTTCACGAAGGAACATCGGAGTATGATAACGAACGCGTGTTAAATGAGAGAAAAAATAAAAAGAACATATATCTAAAAGAAAAACACTAAGTATACATGTACCGACGAATTTAAAGAAGCGGATGACAAGAGCATCCGACTTAAGGGCGACTTGCAAGAGATTGTGAAACCATTCTTTTAAATTTAGATTGCAACAGCGCGAATATATTAAAACAGTGTATTGTGAGTTATAGGTTTCTAAAAGCCGGCGGAGAGGGGCTCGCACCCCGGCCTTCGTTCTAAATCGCGCAGCGTAGAATAGTCGAGGTGCGCGCATCTCTCGCCGAATAAAAGTTCTAGGTACAATGTAACACAATCTATTCGAGAGCTCAGTACAATTAAATTTGTTATTGCATATACCGTACCTACAGCATCACAACCATGATCAATGAACGTCTGGAATCCAAGCTCAATATTCTATAATGCTTTAGCAAATCTGCATAGGGAATCCATAGTACGGGCACCAGATAGCCATAGGTATCGCGTATTCCAACTGAGAACGGACTAGTGTTTTATATAAGAAGAAAAAAGTAGAAGGCTTTTTGAAGTCTTTACAAGACCGCATGGCAAAACCATACATCTTGGCTTTGTTAATTATTTTGTCGAAATGGGCGTCTAAATAGGTATCGCGTATTCCAACTGAGAACGGACTAGTGTTTTATATAAGAAGAAAAAAGTAGAAGGCTTTTTGAAGTCTTTACAAGACCGCATGGCAAAACCATACATCTGAAAGGCTTTGTTAATTATTTTGTCGAAATGGGCGTCTAAATGTAATTTCCAATCAATTAGTACCTACGCCAAGATCACGTGTGCACTCAGTTTTTTTTTTCAATTGTACCTATTTCGTTCAAGGTTTAAGGGAAGTTATTAGTATTTTTGTTTTTAGTAAAAGAAATAAAGTGACATTTTGGAAGACTAAGATGAAGTTTATTGACTAGACAGTATTGTGAAAGCCTCTTGTAGTAGCAAACAATCCTGAGAGTTCGCACAAGCTATAGAGATTTTAATGTCATCGGCGTACATTAGGAATTTAGAGGTGACTATGCAGGATTTTATGTCGTTTAAAAACAAGATAAAAAGCAATGGGCCTAAGACAGATACCTGAGGCACATCTGATTCGACGACCACCCAATCAGACTCGAATCCATTGATAACAACCTTTTGAGTCCTCTGAAATATTTAAGAAGCAAACCATCTGAGTAAGTTACCTCTTATGCCATTGAAAGCGATTTTATCGAGATAATTTGTGGTCCACCTTGTCAAAAGCCTTCCGAAAATCAGTGTATACAGCATCAACCTGCGTGCGTATGTCCATGTTTTCAAACAAAAATCGTGTAAAAATGATTAAGTTGTTCATATTCCTTGCAGGACGCCATAGTAGGGTGAAAATGCAATAAATTAAGCCACCAAATGTTCTACCGAAGTTCAGTAGTTTTTGAGTTAGTAAGATTTTTAGTTTTTTTTTATGAAAATCCCAGATTAAATCATTTGAAGCTAATTTGAAAATTATCTACGGAGCGACTGTACTCAAATTTATGTTATTATCATAGTTGATGCCGTAGCAAATCTTTGTTAGTAATTAAAAGTTCAAAAATGCCTAAAACCTTGGCAAATATCACTAATCAAACATTTAATTTTTTGTAATTTTTGCCATTACTTCATAGAAAATGTTGTCTTAGTATGTACAAAAAAAAAATACTACGCCAGATATACAGACGCCAGCACATCAGGCTACACTACTACAATCTGTCAAATTTCTTTTATAGATTTTCAACTTTATGCCTAAAGCATTAAGGTTCAAGATTGATTGGGAAAATTTTACAGTTTCGGGTAGCTTGACCTGCTGGCGTCTGTACAAATTATTAGTAAAATATCCTTGTCTATTGAAAAAGGTATGAAAATTAATACAAAGTCATGGATTTAGTACAGGAAGGCGTACGTCTCACAAAAAGGTGTTTATTCGGAAAATCAAATTAAACAATGTCATGAACATAATTATTATTTTTAATCAATATCAATTTAAAAACTTTAGGTAGGTACCGTACACACATTTCACACTTCGTCGTCACACGTCTTGTTCGATGTGCTAACCTCGGTTTCGAATACATGTTCCCTTTTTCGCTTCGGTTTTTGTAATTCTTGCCGTGATTGTTGCCCTCATCTGGTCCGCCGCATCTGTTATTCTCTCCCTTAGTTCTTCAATTGAATTTATGGGGCTCACATGGTCTTTCATATGACCCCAAACGTAACAGTCTAGCGGCGTCAGATCAGGGCGGAGTAGGCCCACCGCGCCCTATCCATCGGTTTGGATAGTGGTCATCCAGCAACTGTCGAATTGTGATTCAGAAGTGGGCTGGACATCCGTCATGTTGATAAACCATGTTTGCTCTTCTTTCTTCCGGTACATCCGTGAGCAGTGCTGTTAAATGATTTCTTAGGAAATCTTCATAAAGTTCCCCATTTAATGTTCGGGGTAAAAAATGTGGGCCAATTAAGTTGTCGATAATACCCATCCAAACATTAAGTGAGAACCTACACTGGGATGCGGTTGGTTTCAGTTTCTTAGGGTTTCCTTCTGCCCTCGGTGCCCACTTGCCTAATAAAGTAAATTGTGGTAATTTATGATACCATCACGGTCAAAACATGATTCATCGGTCCATAGAATGTTTTTTAAAAACTTTTCGCCTTCGGCGTCGGCAATTAGCATAAAACGACAAAATTCAAGCCGTCTCGGCGGATTTCCCTCTTCTAATGACTGCACGGGTTGGTAGTGGTATGGATGTCGTCCTGACAAGTGAACTACAGACCAGACTTTCCACTGTGACATACCAAGCTCACGGGCTACGATGTTTGTCGATATGTTGGGGTCGTCAATAAAACATTGAAGAATAAGCTCCTCGTCTTCAGCCGTGTATCTCGGGGAACGACCAGTATCAATTTGCCTGCTTCTTTGGACGCTGCCAGTTTCAGATAATCGCCGATAAGTCGATCCGAAGACACTAACGTGTGGGAGTCGGCGGTTGGGAAAGCGAAGTTGATATTCTCTCCGCGCTTCAGCAGCGTTACCATCACAAAGCCCGTAACAGTACATTATGTCACCGTATTCTGGATTAGAATATGAAGCCATAGTCAGCACTTATGAAGGCACAGCACAACACAAGAGCAAGATACGCGGCAACAGTTGGGGAAATAGCCAGTCCGTATAGACCGTCTCGTAATTTTACCGGCTCATAAAATTCATTTCTTCTCTTGCACACATGCAAAAGTATTAACAATCATACCTTTCTGAATAGCTGATAAGATAATGATATTTTCCTAGTAATTTGTACATCTGGCGTAGTATTTTTTTTTTTTTGCACTAGTCGACATTTTTGATGAAATAATGGCAAAAATTACAAAAAAAAGATGTTTGATTAGTGATATTTATCAAGGTTTTAAGCATTTTTGAATTTTTAATTACTAGCAAAGATTTGCTACGGCGTCAACTATGATAATAACAGATATTTGAGTACAGTCGGTCCGTAGATAATTTTTAAACTGACTAATGATTTTAATCTGGGATTTTTCATAAAAAAGATCTTACAACTACTGAACTTCGGTAGAATATTTGGTGGCTTAATTGGTTGCATTTTCACCCTACCTACTATGACGTCCTGCAAGGAATCTTCAGAAATCTATCTAGGAATACGTCGAGTTAACAGTAACCCTGTATTTTGTATTTCGTCAGTGAAGCTGTTGGTTAGGAACTGCGTGATATACCTAATAAAAATAAAGAATATGTTTCCATCTTTTAAAGCTGATTTTTCCAACGCCAGATAAGTTTATTTGAGGAATAATTTTGAAATGTTGGCAGTTATTTCATACAAAAACAGTCAAACTCAATAAAAACTCAATAACAGAAAATTAAATACCTACCTAAATAAACCTATTATTTAGGTAGGTATTTAATTTTCTGTTATTGAGTTTTTTTTTTAAATTAGGTAGGTACTTAGGTAAAGATATCATATAGGTACCCTCTTAATGAAACACAATTGGTTTTCTATTGTTATTAGCCACAAAGGGCCCGCGAGATAGATGGCATTCTGGGGAAGCACATACATTTTATCCTGTTAGCACGTTCCCGTGGGATAATTTCCGACATCCACGCGGGCGAAGCCGCGGGCAGAAGCTAGTCTATAATATTATATTGTGGTGAAGACTGAAGAATTATAGAGACCTTGGCAAACAATAAAATTTATTGATGGGATGTTGCATACTTTATAGAGACTCGAATTAAGGCTTTCAACTACCTACTGGTTTAGGAACTACTGGTTTAATGAACTTGTATCATTCATTGTTGACACAATAGACGGCTTTATGTTCAGGAATTTCAGGATTTATGTTTAAAGCTTTGAACATAAATCTGCCATCAGAGGCGCAACTCTCGTAATTTTAAGACCGTTCACAGTCTGATCTCAGTCTGAATCTGTCAAAAAATACTTCTAATTTCCCTACATTTTGACAAGTTTTTGACATTTGTTTGTCGCTGAGATGAGACTGCGACTAGATTTTGAACGTTTTAAATTACGAGAATTGGCCTTCTGATCTAATATTTAAAGGAGTTAAATTAAAAATGTATATCTCACACGACACTTTTGATTGGTATGTTTAATTAATATTTAACTTACATTAAATCTTACTTACGACTCTTTACAAAATTACAACAGACGTCTCGACTACAAGGCTGATACAGGGTGCTTTTCACACGAATAAAATAATTTACAAAAACAGTCGTACATATACATCACGCTCATTACAAACTAAATAAATATCTGACACAGTCACCGTGCTTCGATCGCGACCGCGACAGCGCCCGCGCGCCGTCCGACCGGGTCCGAAGCGCGCACGCTCTTTGGATCCGAGTAAAGTTTGTGAACGTCCTCGCGTCACATTCGCACCGGCGCATTCATTAGTTAGTGTGCTTCACGTAATCCGTCTCGTAGTAGGCGGCAGCGCCGTGGGCGCCTTTACGGTCGAGCGCGCGCACTCGCACGAACAGGAACGCGGCCACCAGCGACGCCACCACCAGCACCAGCAGCAGCATCACCAGGCCTGCCACGAACGACGGCACCGACATGCATATTGTCTCCGGATCGCTCGCCGGAGACTGTATGACGACGGTCTCGTTAGCCGCGGCATTGTTTAACGCGAAGTTAACGTCTCCAGGCGCTACCACCTGGATCGTTCGACTAGTATTGACGTCAGTCATTTCTTGAGCATCACGCTTGTAAATTCTCTGTGGCGCGGACGTCTCTCGCCGCCGTCTCACTCCGACCAGTCTCTCCGGAAGGTCCTCGACCGACCGCGGCCTTCCTCCCAATGTTGCTAGATTGACATGAGCATCATCTTTCCTCTTAACTGTATTGTATACTCCGCGACGGCCTGGAGGAGGCGGGGGAGGAAGATTGACTTCGTCTTCGTCCCGGATTGGAGCAGGTGATGATGGACTGGGTGCGTTTGGAGTCGATGAGACTTGCGCTTGTGGAGGTGGTACAGCGTCATCGCGTTTTTCTGAGAAAGATCCTGTCGCATCCGCAGGATGGCGCGGATCCGGGAACGCAGGTGGCACACCGTAGTCTCCGTGAGGTGCTGGTGGCGGAGGACCATACTCACCGTGAGGCGAGTTTGGTACACCATATTCTTCAGCACCCAGAGAATTTCCACCTAACAATGGTACTCCGTAATCAGCGCCAAGACCGCCGCACTTCGGTTCAGGACAGTTATATCTGCATACTTGGATTACACACTGGAAGTGTACATTCATCGAATCGGGGAATTTAAAAGCTTGGAAATATGCAAAGGACACTACAGAAGCTGAAGGACCGAAGTTCTTTATTTTTTGGAATTTGCTCATAATCTTAGGTCTCACGACACAGCCGTACTGATCGACGAGCTGGATGGGTGCTCTCTTACCGTCATGTGCTACGCAGTTTCGTACTAACATGTCGAATTTATTCTCGTCGTCTTTGATCGCCAGCACCATTGTCATAGTTTGACCTATTTTCACTATGCCGGACACTTCTGAAGCCCAAGGTCCTTTTCCAACCTGAATCTGCATCCAGCATTGCAGGTTGTCTCCGAGAAAGTTCGCCGTGACAGCGTGCAACATATCCACTTGGAATGGTCTAAACGTGACTGCCTTTTCGTAAAAGTCGTACCACGTGCATCGTAATTTTCTTGCTTGATCCCATACCTCTTGGACATAAGGGTCGTATTGAACAATGATAGTGTTTTCTACATAGGAACCGCTGGGTGTCGGACTTCCATAAGTCGCAACATTATGATTAGCAGAACTGCTCATGCCGCAGCTATTGAGGAAGATTTCAAATGTCGCGCTGAGATGACCAGTTCCTGGTTTTAAATGCATACAGTTAGGATCACTGTAGAATCCTTTGGAGAATATCATGCCATAGAATGGGCGGTCAAATTCTATATTAACCCGCATGCGTGTTTTCTCACACTGAACTTGTAAGTGTTTTATTTTAGGGCTATCCGGTGTCGCCAGGGGCCACGGGTCGTCGGTGTGCGAGGGTGGCAGGGGCGGGCCGTAGCCGGCGCCCGTTCGATGTTCCAACGGTAACGAGGCCGAGTCCACCGGAGGTTCGCATGTTGCTTCCTGGAAATAGAAAGCCATACATTATTTTTTACGTCAATTAGCATACTGCTTCAATATGAAGTTTACACTATGTTTGCTCTACATGTAGAAAATTTATGAACACCAAAAGTTACTGTGAAGCCGAGGTTATGATTTTAACTGGACTTTGGGAAGTGGGCATGTAATGTAACAGTGTTTGCGACGATACATAATATAATAACAGTCTTAGAACATTCCTGAGGCGTCTCACTCTACATACTCCGCGCCACGAGAGCGCGTGCGCTGAGCGCCCTCGTCTCATCTTGCGAGCGGCGCGCGCGCAACGTTCTTTCCGACTTTCTACACTGATGGATAGCTCGCACGAGCAATTATAATATTAATCAGTACGATCATATTGCTAAGATGAGTTACACGAATGCTTTCACGATACTTAGGTGGTACATTTTTAATTTTATAGTTACTATTAGCTCTTTCAACTACAAATGTGAGGTGCTCGTATTTTCAGCTTTTATTTTATTACTCATATTTGGTATAAATATGTCTGGTATGTGGTTGGTTGGGTTAACAAAAACCTTTATCAGCAGGGCCGCAAGCCGCGTGTGTTTTATGATTGTTAAACTGGATTATGCTGTATTTGGATTTTAGACTAGAAAACTATGGCGTGAGAGCTGATGAGGCAGTTGGTCGGTACACGGGCTAGTATGTAAGAATAGCAGCAAGCGGCAGGTTGTTGGCGGGAGCGCCACGCGACCGGTGCGTACCGACGACGCTCGCGTTTTCTAAACCGGTTAGAAATTACCCACTGATCGAGATTGTGAGTTGCGAAAGAAAACACCGGACCTATAAACATGCGCAACTTTGACAACTAGAGCTTTCTTTGGCAGTTTCCACGTTGGGTGCGTTATCTAAATATACTGATGCATCGATGTTAATCGAATCGGGCAGGACACATACCTATGTACCAAACGCTACCATCATGCAAGTAGAAATTTGGAAAGTCACGGATTAAGGGATTACACAATAGGTACCCAATTTCCTGCTTGCTTTATTCAACTAAGTAGGTATCTAATTATTTGAAACTTTTGATAGCAAATATGGATAGTGTTGTGCACATATCAGTACCTATTACAAGTTCCGTGACTATTATTTGTCTGCTCGTTAGCGTGGGTAAGAGTTTGTGGACTCAGATAAAGGTGATTACTTGCGCATGCTCGTGCGTCAGCAGAGCGAGAGACGACAGGTGCCTGCGCGGGCGCAGGTGAAAGTATCCGTCGCGAGTACATCCGTTTCCACCCAAAATTAACGAATTTGCTAAGTTCCCCCGAAGTTGTTGTGTAATAAATTATTCACGCAACAATGAATGGCAAGTTCGCGTTACAGAAGCTCTACCAAAAGTTTAGCGATATTTACATTTAGCAGGCTTCAGTTAGCGGAAAATTTCGATGGACTTTTCCTTTATTTTGTTTTTGCTATTAGCTATGTATGAGCTCTTTGCGAACGCTCTTTCGAAAGTACAGATCCTATGAAGTTATATCGGACAACTGCTTCAGATTCTTTGGCGATATTGAATAGGTTACGAGTTTAAGCATTAGTACAAAATTACTTCTTTTCCCTCATTTGCACCTTAAACGGCTGACTATATAGGTACCCTTTCAACTAACAAACCTGTGATAGACATGCTTATCAAAAGTTGGAAGAAAGCTAATATTATATTGAAAAATCAATGTGGCAAACTGTGAAGTCTATTCCAAACAATTTACTTATTTATGTTCATGTTCCACTTAACTATTAGGGCCAAGCCTATTAAAGATAAAGAAAGCAAATTATACCTCATTATAAACTTATTGACATAAAATTAAGCAAAGCTTTTATCAAGACAAAACTTGTAAAACATCGCAATAAAAATGTTGAACTTGAATGCGCCAAAGTGCTGGTCTTACATAACTTGAATAAGTTAAAATTGTAGTCGTACCTACCTACATACCTTTGTACAAAAATTAGTACGAGGCAGATGAAAGTTGTTTAAATGAACAAGAATTGAGTAGAACCGGATTTTTGTTTATGTTTCTGTTTGACACCGCGAGACCTAATAAGATTGAGCTTATTTATATTTCTCTGATCATGTATTTGCGGAATATACTCGAAACTATTTTTATGCATGAATTTAGTCCGAAAATACTAGTTTTACCGTTAATACTATTACTTATTCTGTAATTTTACTGGGAGAATTATACTCGACTCTCTAGATTTCTTCAGAGATCAACACAGCAACTGTAGACTATGAACCCTAATATACACCTATGTTAGAAATATAGAACTCTCTCAGATAAAACGACAATGTTGAAGGATCTTGGACGTTTAGAAGACATACCTAGATTCAAATCTAATCTGTATCCGGTTGCAACTTGATAACCAGATTACTGCCACGAATGTGCGAAATCTAACCACATATATGTAAGCGAAATAAATTGTACAAGTTGTCTCCCACAGCTCTCCCTGCACATCGCGATTCTTATTGTCTGTGGTACAATTTGTATCGTGCTAGTTCGTGGGAAGTATGCTCGCTGCGTGCGCTATCAGACGATCGCGACAGACGCGCGACAACCTGCTGTCCGACTCGAGGCTTTTCACAATGTTTGCGATACAACTTTATTTAGATACTAGCTTCTGCCCGCGGCTTCGCCCGCGTGGATGTCGGAAATTTACCCACGGGAACGTGCTAACAGGATAAAATGTATGTGCTTCCCCAGAATGCCATCTATCTCGCGGGCCCTTTGTGGCTAATTACAGTAGAAAACCAATTGTGTCTCATTAGTGGTGATTAAGAGGGTACCTATATGATATCTTTACCTAAGTACCTACCCAATTAAAAAAAAAACTCAATAACAGAAAATTAAATACCTACCTAAATAAACCTATTTCTGATGATAACTAATCTAAATTCAATAAATAAGCAAAATCCCTAAAAACTAATATCTATACGAATGACTAATCCTACCTAACAGTATTATAAAATAACCTACGGTCACTACGTACACTATCAAATATACTACCTATACTTTAAAATTAAAATCTATACCTACGACTCATATAAAAATAAACCTAAATAACTCTAAAAACTAAAAGGAATAAAAATGAACTCCACTGCGGGTGACCCAACCTACGACAAACTTAGTATTTGCGGTTGGTACAGTACAGACAGTGGTAATCGGGTATAGGGATCGAACCGCAAAATTAAGTTTGTTTTTTATTGTATATACTTTTCCGGGATAAAAAGTACCCAGTGTGGTGCCCAGGATATTAAAGAATAATTATACCAAGTTTCATCGTAATCGAACCGGTAGTTTTTGCGTGATGCCTGAACAAACAGACAGACAGACAGACAGACCGACAGACAGACAGACAGACAAAAATTTTTTTAATCACATTTTTGGGTTCGGTGTCGGTCTAGTAACACCCCCTGTAAATTATTTTTTTGATATTTTCAATGTACAGAATTTTCACTTCTACAGATTTATTATAAGTATAGATTATAACTGTCGCAAGTACGGACCGTGGAAGTGTTATGAGTTTGAAGTTACAAAAATAACAGAATAAGGAATTCGGGTGTAGCCGCGTTTGCAAAGGACAAGTTTATCTTGTCAGATAACATTACCACCAAATGTTTATTGCTTACGTCAGTGAATTGTGCTAAGCCCAGCTATAACGGGTGCTTACAGTTTTTTAACGGAAAATCGACTCAGTCAGTTTTTTGAGATTTACATAAGGATGTTACATATGTGCTATCTAGACACAGATAAATGACCCAAAATGAGACGTATAGTTCTTTTGAAGCTATCAGGTAAAGCTAATTTGATCATTACTGCGAATTTATTTGTGACTACGTCATCCTTCGTTAACTTGAGGATCAACAACACTATAAAGCTATTCTTTGAAAATTAACCGTCACGTAATCGTAAAATGACATATTATTAAGTATATTATGGGTATTTCGACCGTGCAAATGCAATCAAGATTTAGAGATTACACAGCGACAATCTCACGAAATCTCCGACGATAAATGGAAAGGTGTACCTAGGTATGTACATATTATATATAAAGTGGTTAACGCAGGCGTGTTGTTAACAAGCTATAGCAAATGTCATGCGCTTGAACTTCGAACGCGGAGTCACAAATCCTCGTGAACACTTTCCCTTACATCGTGAAAGTATGGATACCAATGAGATAAAGAAAATCAAAGATTGACTTGTTTGGACCTACAGGGACTTTTTAGATAACGATTAATTTTAATTAAATTACAATATTAATTTATTAGTTCTTCAACGACAAGGGTCTTTGTAGATAATTGCTTTGAAAGATCATATTTTCGTATTTGAATGAATACAAGAGAATGGTAAGTTCAGGAACAGAAGGTTCAGACGATGTTGTATAAGATACTGAAACGTGCTTTTTTAGAGACCAAAAAATTATTTGATCAGGTGGAGCCAGGGTGGGCAGTAATAAGTTACTTAATTGACGAATTAATGAACCTGTCTTAACTTAAGTAAATAAATATATACGTAGTTGAAAAGACAAAGAAACTATGATAAAGCTAAAGTACCGGCTGTAAGCTTAACCGATCGATTAGAATAGACAACGGAGTCTATAAATCCGGCCGACAAACGAAAGCGATCGTCAGTTTACATATTCTTTACAATTGCTTTCTAACATGAATTACCGAGACGCTTGACAGTGTCCAACGACTAATAATTTCTACTATCTACGCGCGTGTAGTGGTAATTACAATATTCTGATACCTATTAATGTAATCTTCGGAAAAGTAAATGCAACGCCTACAACTTCATTTTGGTCTCAATTTCAGTTGACAGTGAGTTAGTTACTTTAGTCAACTCAAGAATTTGAATAAAAATTTGCGATTTAGAGCTACCCTAGCTACCTAATGGGCAAACAGATTAACAGAGCCTATGAATATTTTCGTGAAAATCTAAAAACTAATAACAGCAATGCATACCTACCAAAAACAAGAACAAAAAAATGCTAACTTTTGAAGGAGCACAGCTTTATAACAAATTACCGTCCTGTATAAGAAATATACACTCTTACAATGCATTCAAAACTCAACTTAGCCAGCACATAATTGCGAATCGTTCACTTCTGGAGAAATGAATGCATTGGATGGGTAACTATTAAATTGTAATACTGATGACGAACATATTATTGTAATCTATATTTTTAGTATTGTTCTCACGTAACTGACTTATGTCTTTATTGGGAATAAAGTTTCTTTAAACCGAAACCGATATCTTTTGTTCTGGCTTTACTATGTCCCACTGCTGAACAAAGGCTCTCTCTTCCACATACCTTGTAAAAACCTTGTTATAAAAACTTTCAGAGAAATTAGAGAGTTTCATGTTACCTATGAGTTATCAATGAATAAATTATGCAATGATGGAACCATAACAGGATTAAATCAATTATGAACTTCATACATATGACAGTAAGCTTTAATTAGCATTAAAAACCTGCTCGAGAACAAGCTTTCCTATTAGGTATGAGATTAATTAATCGTCATATCGTTTTATTAACTAATCAAATTACGATTATTAGCAATGTAATAAGTAGTTATAAAAAATTTGCCAGCTACATAACACTTGATTGTTCTCAGATGGTATAAGATAACTTCGTCATGGTCAAAAACGAAATCACTTGCACAACCGGGTTGCGTCATTTCCTTACAAAGATGCGAAATATCAGTGAAAGTGCTCGTAGAAAAAGATGCTTTGACGGTCAACGACTGCTTGATTGTTGTAGGCCTTTAGGTCTTACCTATTCAATGTTACAAAAGCTATTATTACACAATCCAACTGCTGCATTCAAATAGATACATTTTCTTTAACTATTTAGAGTTTAATTTTGTTTTCGGTCATTATTATATCGCTCGTGAAAAACATTGCTAAACATAACGAAGCCACTGGAATTGTGGCGACTTCTAGCAATTAACAAGATCATAAATTAAATTAATTTCTCTCTTACGCACTTAATATACGTATCAGCATACGCAGTTAGTTTCCAATGGTCCACTGTTTTGTGGATGTGCTAACGGAATCATTAGCCTAGTTGCAAGAACGCGAGCGGAAAAAGCTGAATAATGTAGAAGCGTTCGACAGAGCACCGCGGTCCGCGTGCCTTCCACACTTACGTGCTTACACTACCCAATACTTTAGCCACGCTTCATGTAACATCGCTTATTTACGTTATTTCTTAAAAAATATGTTGGCAGACAGCGTTACTTTTATGAATCGTTAGACCTACATTCTAAACTTATGACGACTTGACTCAGAGACTGTCCCACTGGTGATAATGTTACCAGATTTGTTCTTCTCGGAGTGATCGCTTAAGATAGCTTACTTTTTTGGCAACCAGAACCAGCTTCATCGAGAGCATTCGACTCATCAGTACAACACTAATGTGTTCTTATTAAAATTGTAAGTAAAGCATGGCGTTCAGTCAGCAACTTGGTTACTGGACTTGGACTGTTAGCCGCTCTGATATAAGTATCAGTGATATGTTCGACCCAACGGGACTAGCGGAGCCAGCACGCGTCGGATGATTGGCACTTGGCAGCATCATGTACCTAACTGTTATTATTTAAATTAGGATTTATGTGTTACCATGTCATAATAAACGTCATCGATTCTAGTCTATAATTGAGAATGATTTATCGATAGTTTCTAAACTAAACATTATAGTGCAACGTTTTAAGATTTAAATTTTTGTCGAGAATGCTTCAGTTATTTGTTTTTTTTTTCTTCTATTATTAAAAAAATGAGCAAAGTCAATGACGCGAATTAGCTGTGGGAAAGTGTGCATTGAGACAATTCTTTCAAACTTTTTCCTGAACAAAACTGTAGTGAAAATAATTATCCAAAACTAATATTTCCTCAAACGCCGATTCAGTAAATTTTTTTCGCCGGTGCAGTAACTTTTATAAAATTTGTTAATAAGTTTAGATTGTGTCAGCAAAAATTAAATGCTCGCAAATAAAATATAATGAAAATTGTCATTGAAAAGAAAATCATAAAATATTAGCTATCCTAACATAGCTAAGAATATAGTAGTGTCTCAAGTTTCACTTAGTTTCTTTATCACGGTAATTAAGAAAGGTGACTCACCCGTAGCAAGAGCACAGCGGCCAGCAGCAGCAGCCTGGTCCTCTTCATGGTCACAGTGCAGTCAGTCAGCGTCCTGCAACCAACGGAACACGTTGAACAACCAGAGGAACACTAGCCGAGGGCGCGGCGAAGGCGCGGGCGCGGGCATGGGGCTAGCGTGCAGTCACACCAGCCATGGCGACGAGCACAGTGCAACACCGCTCGCTGCACCCACGGACCCCTCCCCCCTCTCCCCCACACCACCACCACGCACCCCACCGCCGCGCAGTGGGGCTGACCCAGTGACCGAGTGCAGCGCCGCCCGCGCCGGAACTGCACCGGCTGCATCTTTCACTGCGACGCGTGCGCCGCTCCCGCTGCGTCGAGAGGAAACCACGCGCGGCCTTCACCTTATTACGGCACAAGGTCGTGTATGTTTGTACATAGTGA
Organism: Apamea sordens; assembly: GCA_945859715.1. NCBI lineage: Eukaryota > Metazoa > Arthropoda > Insecta > Lepidoptera > Noctuidae > Apamea > Apamea sordens. The sequence goes on from OX243986.1 coordinate 15,675,746, forward strand.
CACTTTGTATGTTTATTGGTTTTACGTAAGTAATGCAACGAGATGAAGTTGAACCTAAGATAGGACCCAAGAATAAGAAAGGGTTTAATCGGAAAGTTAATTAAAATTTTGAATTAATTTTTCCCTCCTGGGCGGAATTCGTAGATGCGTGTTTCCTCTGAGGTATGCGTAAAGCAGCTGCATCGCCAATTGTCTCATGTGTGCAGCGGACTCGGTCTGTCCGGCAGCTGCGCGGGCGCTGCCAGCGATTTCACCCCAGACACACGATCGCTCGCCGGTTAGAAAGCACAGAAAGTCTCATCTGTCGATCTCAGAATATAGTATATCTGCATGAGGGCGTTTAATAAGACATTATACGTGAAAACAGTGTAATTTTATGTAGAATTTAATTACGCTCAGGAGCTCGGAGAGTAGATGTTCCACACCAAAAAGATTTTTGAAGGCATTTAGTTTCAGAGAGTAATGTAATCGCGATTGTTGGACATAAGGAAATTATCTGAACAATTTGAATGTGCAGAGAGAGTTCTCAGCATGCTTGGCAACTGACTAATTCATTGAAAGGTTCGCCGTGTGATAAGAAATCTTCGGCCAGTAATCGCGCTATAAATAGCGCAGCATAAAGAAGACGACTGATACACATTAGTCGCGGCTGCGCCCACCTATAACTAGGCTAGTCACTCGTAAGAAAGCGGGCCCTCGGGCATTTTCTATTTTCTGTAATCTGTGGTTATACTATAATAATAGCTGTTATAGCAGGTGGTTTGTTCAATTAAGCACATCCGAGCAAGCCGCCACCTCGCGGGCGGGTACACCGGCAGATTGTACCACACAATCAATTTGATAACAACGCTGCATCATTTTCCCACCGCAACCGCCTGTTCTGCCCTACTGTGGTTTTAACTTGTACTTTAATTTAAAGTCGACTTGCTATTAACCACCGCGTTCTTAAATTTTTTAATCGTTTTGTAAAAGGAACTTTTGCAAATAATTTAATTACATATTCCGTGTCAACACTTACCTAGCAACATACTTACTTACTTAATTTCGCTACAGGTGTGTTTAACTAATTAGGAAACCTCTCTAACTAGCTATGGAATGACTATTTAACAGATAGTAAGCACGAGGAAATCATTAATTAACATCAAGGTTAACTGGTACACATCATCATTATACAGTTCAACACCTGAAGGCAAGATATTATTTGCACCCATCTATTTTGGGATAACTTAATTGCGCTGTCAAAATATTCATCACTCGGCCAGAGGTCTAGAGTGTTATCCAATTTAACACTCATTGATCAACGTCTGGCAGTCCGCCCGAGAAAGTGGTTCTAATTTTCTTCTCGTTTCTCTAATGGGGCTATCCACATATTTCATTAAGGGCAGTAATTGCTTTGTTAGACGTATTTACCAGTTAAACACACAAATTCATGTTTCAAAGTTTCTAATTGTTATCGTGTACCGATAACTAGTGATATTATGGATAATTATAGTATAGGTGAATCAATCGATTGATGAGAAAATATCAGTAATCAAGCGTGACTGCGAGGCGGCGCGGCGGCGCGGGTGCAGGTGACGTCGCGCTTGTCGCCCGCCGCGCACCTCCTCGACACCTCTCGTGGGACTAACTTTGTTGGCTCGCATATTAAAAATACATAAAAAGTCATGAACAGATTTCACACGAGGTGATCGACAAAAAGTATCGTGAGTCGCAACTTTACATGGAACTTTCCTTTTCTGCCTAGAGCTGATCTGCAAGTCAATGCATTCAATATTGTGAAGATTTAGTGTCTTCGTAGCAATTACACTTTTTACTGCGAATGACTAAATAGTTAATAGGCTTGCGTGAACGATTAATTGTGATTGTGGGTAAGTGAAGCCAAACATGTGTGCTGGTGGAAATGAGATGCTGACTTAAGAAAGCTATCCTTACGCATTTACTTGAAAAGAGATTGGATTTAACAATTTAAATATTTTTTTTAAAATTAATTACGGTTTTTACGTATTTCAGTAGTGTACTGATTTACGTAAAAACCAGTATGCCTAAAAATACATTTTTAGATATATAACTTGGAAATGTGCTGTGCGGTTGCACAGCACATTTCCAAGAGATCTAACGATCTAACAGTTGTAAAAGACGCTTGGAGAGCCAGTTCCATCTGTATGTTCAAATATTTCCGGGTATCCGGCGTGCACGTATGACACGTCGCCGGCGAGGTCTGATGGTGCGCATGCGCTGCTCGAGAAAGCTGCCAAGTCACGTAAAGCAATTACACGAGCGGAGGGGCGGCACGCTCATCTTATCGTTATCATAACATCTTTACACCTCATCTTTCTATTGTCTTCACCAGCGTGCCGTGATCGAAATAGATATCAGTAATGATACAAATGTTATTATAATGATTGCTCCTATTCTTACGAAACTGGAAACTATCACAGCCGAACTTCAGAATGTCAGATGTTTTTCATTTTTTTGTTTTTATATCATAAACAACTAGAAAGTAGAATAAAAACAGAAATAGATTCAACGTTAACGTTTCTGTAAATGATATACCGGGAAATTCAATCGTATACACTCAACCGGTCTGTGGGAAAAGTGAAAGTGATATTGATAAACTAGCGAACACCGCCAAACATGAAGGGGTTCCCTTAAAGTTCGTTGTCACATGCGTTACGTACGAGTGTGAAACCAAAATTACTCGTAGTTGCACGATAAACAGTGGCTTTTCTCGTCGTCATGCACGATTCAAAACTACGACTTGTAACCTATTTCCTACTAATTTACTAGGATAGCTAACTGTTTCTTTTAATTTAAAAAAACTATTCAAGTAAAATTAATATAGGTAAAAAAATATTAATTTATAAACAATGGTACCTTCTGTTTTCATTACTCCGCTATCCTCATGGATGGATACATGCATGGAGAAAGTGGCCTAATAATATATCTGACCTTTATCTTCTAAAACCGTGCGCTGGACTTCCTTTGCACATAGGTTGCACCTCGTATTCAGAAGATAGCTTCAGAATTTCCTGAGGAACAAACGCGATTCCCTGGGTCCGTCTCGGGCTCTCAGGCTGTTTTTAATTGTAGATAATCAGCCTTTATCGTTCTCAATGCTGGGAAGGGGGCTGTAATTCACCACACGGGTTCAGTGCGGGTTGGTAGATATCACATGTCTTCGAATTTTTGTTTCTAGGATATACCGGTTTCCTCACGATGTTTTCTTTCACCATTTTGAGAGCAGTGGTGATGAAATAAATTACACAAAGTAAAGCGCCTGCCTGAGTTCGAACCCACGACCTAGAACTCGTAAGTCGGGGCCGCTACCACTGGGCCATCGCTGCTCTCTCAATCATATTTACTACATTTTTACTGTCTGCTATCCAGATTTATTTCCGAGGAATATAAATATGCCATAGAGCCTCCTGCTTCAGTGCCTCTTAAACTTCAGTCTCATGTAAATAGTGTTGTGTTACTTTCATCGGCACGAGACGCATAATTCATAGTATAATATATAAGTTTGCTTGAATTGGGGTGGAACAATCTTTGTCTGAAATATGAAACTCGGTTAACTGACTATAATTTGATTCAAATGACTGTATATGAGTTTAATCTTTGGGTTTTTTTTATCAGTTCGCCTTCAGATTGAGACTAAGTTGAAAGTTGTATACAAAAAATAGAAATAAATAAAGTAGGTATTGTCCCTGTCTACTAGTTAAGTAGTAAGTAGTTTGTTTACTAGTTTGCTCTACTTCGTATCAGTACAACTATGGTGTCACAACGGATTATGTACCTACTTTCACGCACTAAACAAATGGTGCATAATCATCTCAATTAATTTGAGCAAATAGCCATTGTGAATTGATACACACTTTAACAGTCGTTACGGGTAATCAGAAGCCAGACCGCCGGTTATCCAGACTTGTCCAGTAACTGGGTTGTGGAGGTCAGTTAGGCAGTCGCTCCATGTAAAATACTGGTGTTCAGCTGCATCCAGTTAGATTGGAAGCCGACCCCAACATAGTTGGGAAAAGGCTAGGTAGATGATGATAAGCCATCGTGAATTGAGTCTTTGTAATAATGAGTAGTTTGTCATCATGGATGTACAGACGCCAGCACATCAAGCTACTACAATCCGTCAAATTTCTTTAATAGATTTTCAACTTTATCGCTAAAGCATTAAGGTTTAAGGTTGATTGGGAAAAGTTTCGGGTAGCTTGACCTGCTGGCGTCTGTACTTTATTTTTAAACCTGACTACGCTCAAGTTAGAAGTGCAATTACCATGATAATGTTTGCTAGTCACTTTCGGCTCTGATTAACGACACGACACGTGGGCGCGACTGACGCGACTTTTAATTGGCTGGTAACGAGCCGAAAGTTTTTTTTAAACTAATGAATGGGAATCGGTTAGAAGATTAACTTTTCCTCTCCATTATTTTATTAGCATACATTGCGGTTAGAAAGCGAGCGTGTATTTATACTGAGATTTGTTAGCTATTGTTAGCATTTACCTACTCGGATTATTATTCAAGAATTACCAAGTAGCAAATTAAACAGTGCATCCGTAATATTCACTAAAATGAATTTCTCGCGCAACAAATCGTAAAAACGAGAAATAATCTATCTCTATTGAAGCGTTTCCAAGAAAAGGCATGATTTGCTAAGATGCGTGTGCGCGGCTCGAAGGTTACGAGACTTGAATTAATCTGTGAACGTACGTAAAACAAGCTATTGAATTGTTTTAGTAGCTTTCATTTCTAATGAAAAACTTTGCGAGTAATTTTTATTGTTATATATTACGATGATTGCGATTTTCACTTGCAGGGTCAACGATCAGCCGCACGGGAACTTTCAATGAAACCGATCATTGTTCAAAGTTCACATTAGATAATTATCTGGAGGTTTGGTAAATCGATGACATCGTGAATTCGTGACACACGAATTTGACCGTTTTGTTACAGAGGTAGATTATATACAGGGTTATTTTTCAAAGACCAGCCAAATTTAAGGATGTGGTACAGACCATCAAACTGAACAACTTTCTCCATGGGACAAATAGCGTAATCGCGAAAATTTTATCAACTGTCCCATAGAAAACTTCAATACCTACTCGACCTAAATGTATGGGACGGCTGAATTTTTAGTCGCGATTACGATGTTGGTCCCATGGAGGAAGTTGTTCAGTTTGATGGTCTGTACCACATCCTTAAATTTGGCTGGTCTTTGAAAAATAACCCTGTATATCCCTGATGACCATTCATCAATGATGGATAGACGTCAGGTCTTTCGTAAGGCTTTTCCTTCATCATCGGAACCTTGATAGTGAAACCCAGTCATCATAATCAGCCTATGATGTTCCCACTGCTGGGAACATCATAATAAGTCCTTTCCATTCTACCTTTCCTTTGACACTGACAAACATATGCGTATACTTTGTCCATAATTATGTGATCCATGTATTTACGCAGTCTAAAGAAAGATCAAGTTTCTCCTACACATGATCAGTCTATAATGTTCCCACTGCTGGGACACAGGCCTCCTCTCTGTGAGAGGGAGTGGCGTAATCCACCACGCGGGCCCAGTGCGGGTTGGTATGTCACATGTCTTCGATTTTTTGTTTCTAGGATATGCCGGTTTCTTCACGATGTTTTCCTTCACCGTTTTAAAAGCAATGGTGATGAAATAATTTACACAAAGTAAAGCGCCTGAGGGGAACGACCTACAACTTGTAAGTCGCGGCCACCACTGCTCTCGTGAGCAGCTCTCTGCTTTCGTGATACCCAGTGCAAATCAGTTAATGTCGATATCCGAAAAAAGAACCACAAAACCCAATCGGTAATCACAAAGCGTGTGTCCCAATGATCTCTTAACGCTAAATTCTTGCCTCGATACCTCAATTGTGTTAAAAATTTCTCACTTATGTTTCCTCACCACGTAGTAAAGTATGGTTGTTACACATTGACGACCGCGTCGATAAACCACAAGTATTTGATTTGAAAGTAGCTTTTCTTTCAAATTGTTAACACCACATTTTTTATTGTTGTATGTTGGTATGTGTTTTTGTCTAAATGTGTAATTAAAGTAATGTAATTATTAATTTACATGCGTATGCATTCACTTCAATTAGCAGCTATCACGTGTAAATATGTTTGCCTATTTTGCATTTAAACACTTTATCAATGTGTCACAATCTTTTCATCATCAATGGATACACGACAAATGTGCAATAAAAAGAAAAGCCTCTCAAGTATCGTCTGTCTAAATGATTGATAACGAGCGTAACTGAACACTTGCGTATCGTATCGAACACATATCGCGGTGACGTATTGATTAGGTGATTCGCTAAAGAGCAGCGTGGGCTCAAGGTTACACCACGCAACACTTTCACCAGCCGCCGCAGTTCGTTGCTCTCCGAATTCAGCGTCTCAGTACTCTCAGGTTCAGTCGTTATCAATGGCGATCCGCTCGAACCTTGCACCTTGGAACGTACCCAAACAACACAAACAAAAATACACTCAAATCTCATGGCAATAGCGGCCACTTCCGAATGGGGCGGACCGGCTCCAAGATGCTATCCGTTGACGTTTACGTTCAATGCCCGTGTTAATGGTACCGAGAAACGTAACGTGGCCCACTTTCTCTTTTAAGCACACGTTGTCTCTTTCTTCATTTCGTGTTGTGGAGTCCGGCGAGCGAGATGGTAGTATTTAAGATGTTTCGTTGGGGAAGCTGCATGGGCTCGCTTTCTTCGCCGCACTTGGCATTGGAGGTGTACAAAATCCGGTAACTTTCGTTGGCGGCGAGCGACTGTGTGTATTCTGTGGAGCATTAGTGCCGGTCGGGCCGCGGCGCTACGATACAATTAGCCGGTCTTTCATGGTTACGTAACGATTATTTTATCAGTGCGGTAACAGACAGTATTTGTTATCCTATGATTGTTGACAATAATAATAATATAATAATAATAATAATAGTTTATTTCCAAAAACTTAGTACTACTTTACAGTGGCAATGTGGCAGCAATTTCAGATAAGGTAGAGAGATTAGCGTCTGTAGCCGAACTAGGCATAGCCTGTATTTCGGCTATCAGCACCATTCCCCTCGAGTATTATAATACAAGAATAATAATTTATCAATTTAATTGATCGTTGTATTGTATACGTGTTTTTAATTTTGACATAACATTAGAGTTAGGCGTTTTTGTTTCAGCAGATGAATTAGGTACTTAGTATTAATATTATTAACTTTTATTACTTTACATAATATATAGAGGAATATTGAGATGGCTGAGGAGGTTTCGGTTTACCCGTAGCTTTAGAACTCAAACAAATATAAATGTTAGTACTAAAACCGTACGAGTTTTTTGATGATCATAACTATCTTCGCGTCATTTCTTTGTCCAGCGTAGGGTTAGTTGGATGCACATTACACAAATTGCGTAGCAGATTCGTCGTAGACCCTGCGTAGCAGCCGCCAACACGCAACGTATCAGGCGTGTAGTAGACCCTGCGTAGCAGTCGCGAAGACGCTACGATACCGGCCGAACCTAGCTGACTAATTTTAAATACTGGGCTTTTGGCTAAATTTTAATGTTGTTGACTTTGTGCGTTAAATGTGTACGTTTTCGTTCTTTCTACGTAGCAGCCGCATATACGTGAGGTGGACGCAATCCCTGCGACAACCGTATATTATTCACGTGCCACGTAAACCGTGGAATCTTTTTATTTTATCTTATGTGTGTTTATCATTTAATTTTTTTTTTTAACTTACTATGTTATTGTATATTTTGCATAATGCGTACGTATTAACACATACAAACCACACGAAGGTAGCACACTTTATTAATTAATGATTGTTTAAAATGTAACCCTAGTTTAAATACTGATCATCATGCGTTTCAAGCCGAAGCAGCATTCTACCTACTTGAAAAAACTTAATTGCTTATGTAAGCCTTAAAATGTGCGTACTGTCATACAATGTCACCATTATATTCACATTAGGTTACACTCACGTTTGACGAAATTACACGCGACCTGCATCAGGGTTACACAATCGAAAGTTGACACGAAATATCACTGTCATTTTGGTAAAAGTTTATTAATATTCTGTATCTGAAAAACTGAAAAAAAAACTGTCTATACCTACATATAGACAGTTTTATAGTTTTCTGGTGAACATATCCTATCCTACTAATATTATAAACCTGAAAGTTTGTATGGATGGATGGATGTTTGTTACTCTTTCACGCAAAAACTACTGAACGGATTTGGATGAAATTTTGCACACAGATGGTTTATAACCAGGATTAACACATGAGATACTTTTTATCTCGATATTCCCACGGGATCGAAACTTATGCGGGTGAAACCGCGGGGCGCAGCTAGTTGATTATAGTTTAAACATTACCTACCAGTAATATTTTAATTAAGGTTAATTCTACCTGTAAGTGTGCTGTTATTATATGAATATTTCTGATAAATTATTTAAATGCTCAATCAACCTTAATAAACCTTTATTTATTAAGTAGTCCTTACAAATGTATTAATATATTAGTACTATTTCTAATATAAGCATGCTGCGGTGTATCTGTTCTAGATATGTCACTACGCCGGCGCAGGCGCACGACACTGGGCCACGCTGATAGCTACATGACACGTTTCTAATAGCCTCCCGAAGATCTTAATCGTAAGTTACACGAGTGAAACTGATTCTCATCTCTAATAGATAAATAACGCCGGCTAGTTTAACCTAAATTGAGAACATGGTAATACAATGGGTGTATGTCAGCAACACCTAAGCAGAATTTTCTCAGTTAACGGCTTTTCCTAACATGAGTCGAACATGACAATAAAAAGTTTTTCAAACTCAAAGCATGTATTTCAATTAAACCATTTACACGTACTTTGCAATTGTCAAAGAGTCCGTCAGTTACTCAGAATGTTGAAGCTGGAAACCCAGTCCAAAACGTAGGTATGCTCAATATCAAAAACATCCAATGTAATGAAACGATTACATATTTAATGTGTGTTTAATGATTGTACATAATTGGAAATTAAGATTAGGTATTAGAATAAACCAACCATGGTGCACTCATAAAGGCAATCAAGTGTCGATGTTATTCTATGCAAAGCCGGTAGATCAGCTTCCGTATCTCGAAGAAATTGACCCGGTTTTCTGAGAAAATTGCCTTATTTGCATGAACTTGAAGCTGGTTGTTAAAAAAGTATATCGGCGTCCGCCAGCCGGCCACACAATGTAAATGATCCACGTCTTAGTTGCCGAGATGTGATTAATGGAGTTTTATGAAAGGCAATTAAAATTAAAGTATTATTTACGTCTATTATTAGCTGCAAATATTCTTCACTTCCTACGCAGCTTTTCATTGTAATAAAAGATCGATGTAAAGTAATGATTGGAATGGAACATCTGTGAGGCGAGCCATCAAAACAAGAACGCCATTAATTATACAAACATTTCGAACCGAAGATGTTTTGAAATGGAAAGTAAGTTATCAAAAACAAGTTGTGGAGATTTATGTACGTAGTTCAATGAGGGATTTCCTCCCAATATTTTGGTTGGAGTCAAACCGGAACTGAAGTGAAACGTGTCTCGCGCTCCTAGACTTTTCTCGACAGCTGATACCGGCTATCGCATAACAGTTGCGCATGTGTGCTCAGTGAAATCTTTTATCATTAGAGATTACAAATAACTGTTGATACGACGTGAAGAGAAATACACTTGTTTTGTTTTTAAATCACATATTTAGCTACAGTAAAATCTTTAACGATCAATGAACAAATCTTAAGTAACAAAATGCTAATAAATCACACTCTAGGAACACTTCTGAATATTATTTATTCACAATATTAAAAAACTAAATTGAATCATTCATTTTCTGCTTACTTCATGAGTTCAATGGACGTTCATAATAATTAGTAGAAATATTAACCATACCCACTTAGAGAGTACTCATAAGTGGTTCAAATAGGCACATATCTGACTCTGATATGTACCTGTTCAAATAGGCATTATTAGCATTCTTGGTTTTATATCGTTAGGGGGTAAAGGTTCTTTCAATCCCTATTTTCAACTCTGGTTACAGAAGTGTGTCTGTACCTACCTGTCCACATAAGTAGCAGTCTACGAACTTTCTTACCAATAAGTGCATGTTATGTTAATCTAATTAATGCTGTGCAATGTTAAATGTTAATGTCAATCTAAAACAGATGCGTGTGACCCAGTGAGCGACACAAACCGGTAGTGTTGTATTATCGCCACCAACTAACTCTTTTATCTATGCTAATACATGCTGCGCGCGTAAACCCGTGCTCACTCCGCTGCATTATGGAAATATGTGCAATTATTTACAGGCTTTTTTAAATTAGCCTCTCTACTATACCTGTCAGTCCGTATTTTGGCTTTCGTGAAATTCGTGAATTGATTAAAATGATTTTTTTTAAATCTTTGTCACGTTCATCTATATATATAAAATTCAAAGTCCTGACTGACTGACTGATTGACTGACTGACTGACTGACTGATAGATCAACGCACAGCCTAAACCGCTGGTCCTAGAGACATGAAATTTGGAGGGTGTGTTCTTCGTAAAGAGTAGGCATCCACTAAGAAAGGATTTTTCGAAATTCCACCCCTAAGAGGGTGAAAAGGGGGGAATTCGTTTGTATGAAAAATCTTATTCCTTGAGTTAATTAACTTGAAACTTGGCACGAATACTTATCTAAATAAATTATGAAGATTGTCAGTTTTTTTTCTTCTAAACTACCCCCTAATAAGGGATTGGGGGGTTTCAAAGTTTGTATGGAAGAATTTTAGCGCGCAGTCCGATTTACTCGAAACTCAGTATTTATACCTAATATTGAAAGTAAAGAATAATGTGTATCAGGGTTTTTAGAAAATCTACCCTTGACGGGCTGAAATGGGGTAGTCAATTTTTCAGGGGAGGATTTTACTGCATGGCTTGATTAACTCGAAAATTAGTATAAATAATCTTTGAGTCAAGTTATGAATACATCTCAAACGATTTTTTTAAATTTCACCCCTGTGGGGGTGAAAAGCGGGGATACAGTTTATATGAAAAATCTTCTTCATTAGGTTAATAAATTTGAAATTTTTCATGTATACTCGCCAAAGTAAGTAATAAAGTTTATCATTATAAGTTTTTCAAAACTACCCCTCAAAGGGGCATATAGGGGTGTTGAAGTTTGTGTGGAATAATTTAAATGCGCAGTCCGATTAAATCGAAACTCAATGTTTATACTTAAGACCAAAAATGAAGAGTAACATGTATCAGGGTTTTTCGAAAATCTACTCCTAACGGGTTGAAAAGGGGTAGTTAATTTTACAAGGGAGGATTGTAATGCGTGGCTTGATTAATTCGAAAATTGGTATAAATAATCTTTGAATCAAGTTATGAATAATCCCAAACGCTTTTTCAAAATTCCACCCTGTGGATCGCCACAGGGTAGAATTTCAGGGGGTTCAAGTTCAAACTGAATCCCGCGCTTTTCATCCGAAAAGCGCGGGATTCAGTTTATATGAAAAATCTTATTCATTTAGTTAATAAACTTGAAACTTGGCAAGAATACTTGCCTAAGTAAGTAATAAAATTTATCATTATAAGTTTTTCAAAACTACCCCTCAAAGGGGGATATAGGGGTGTTAAGTTTGTGTGGAAGAAATTGAATGCGCGGTCCGAGTAACTCGAAACTCAGTATTAATAAGTATATAAAGTTGTCGAAAATTTACCACTGACGGGATAAAATGGGTTGATTCAGTTTTTAAGGGGAGGATTTGAACTTGAAACTGTATGTTACATTTTCCACTGAACTTCTGATTAGGCATAGAGAGCATCCTGGGGAAGCACATACATTTTAACCTGTTAGCACGTTCCCGTGGGATAATTTCCGACATCCACGCGGGCGAAGCCGCGGGCAGAAGCTAGTTTATTATATTACCCTATAATCTTCACTATTTGGTATCGGGTACCTACATTGCAACCTAACTTTATTAGGATATTTTGAATTTCATATCTGTATCTATGTATATGTAGCTTAAAAGAAACTCAAACAATTGTAATTATAAGAATAATCATAATGAACGCAGTGAACAGAACACAAAGGTTTATCGGTGTGAGTGATCTCCGTAGCCGGAGCCGGAACAAACAGTGGGAAGGAATGATTTATGTGGTGCGCCTGCGCTCCGCTGTAAGAGAAAGTCGGAGCACGTTTACAGGCCAAGGACGAGGGCGTCGCTCCCGAACGTTGCGTAACGTCGTGAGATTATTTATTACACCGGCCCGTGCCCGCGCAGCCCCGCATTTATAACGAAACGGTCATGCGCATGACCATCGAAGGACAATGACTCCAATTTGCTTTTTGACCTATCATCAAAATGCCCAGGGCTATCGCTTTCACCGCCGTGAGAAATAAGATGCTCAAATATGTAGTTGCAGTTGTCCAAACTGTCTCTACTTCTCTAATCTTACATGACGAAATAATTTTAATGATAATAACTAGGGAATATTTTTGATGCGTGAGATACCTAGTTATTACAATAATTTGATACTATGAGAGGTGGCTAGTCAAAATGGGGCATGATAAACTGAAGTACCTAAGACTAATATTAAAGTGTTTTAAAAAATACGTAGAGATATAATAAGATTAGGTTAAAAACTAAAGCCTAGCGTATTAGTTTTGCTACGAGATAAATAATGGTTTCAATATAAGTTTAAGAATAAAGAGGTTTTCTAGAATTTTAATCTTGGGAAAACCTCTTGAAAAACCTAGTCTCAATGATTACAATGAATATTCCAGTTTTGTATGTTTGCAACACAAAATACAATTAAACAACAATTTAAAAAAATATGAGACAAATTAACATAAATTCACACAATTAAATGCCAACATGTGTCCTTAATGCACTTTCACTCTCGTTACGGTTGTACACAAAATGTGCTTACAGAAGTTATGTAACAGCTCTCGTACCTCGTGCTTGCATAGGTAATTACTTACAGAGAAAGTCGATATATTTCGTCGAGAAATGATCGAGTGAACATAAACTGTGGATCACTTTCCGCTCTTCATAACCATTGCGTAACAGCAGCCGGATTGAAATCATTCGAATTAATATGTTACATAAATGATGACACACGCAAAAGTTATTTAAATATTTTCTTCTTTTTTATTGGTCCTTTTCTGTAAGGTTATGTCGAAGAAATTCATAAATATGTATATGTAAAGATTAGAAATTGATTGAATCTGCATAGGCATTTAATACGTGAGGCTTATTTTAATAAAATTTTGGTAGGTTGTAACTATTATGAAAGTTATGTATGCTTACCAAATTATCTTGGTGACATAAATTTGAATGTGACTCAGGTCAGGAAAGTCTGAAACAAAAAAAGTAAGTATTAATACAAAGCAATTACATACTTCAATCAATAAGGTTAAGAAAGCTCTTTGTATGCTTATTGAGAAGGAATGGAAATTAATTAGATGTTATGCTTACTAACAATAGTTTGCATAATATGGTTACTAATCGTTACTTGACCATATTGGTTGCTGACACCATTCCTTCAACTTAGCATTGAAAACAATACACTGTCATTGCCAACATGCATCGGGTCATCGCTTTATAAACATAGAATTCTGTCTAGTGTCTTTCTGTGTATACCTTTTCCTTCTATGTGGTGGAAATGAAAATTTCATAGAAATGCTTACATAGATACCTTATAGGCAAGCAATGTTTGTCAAAAGTAAAGTGTCTGGCTACGTTACAACGCATAGAGAAAAAAGAGAAGTGCACATCATGTTGTGTCACTCACTAAAGTATGAGAAAACGAATGTACCTCATCACTTCAGAACTAGTGAAACAGAGCATTAATAAACAAAAGACAAAAGCGCCTTTCATTTGTTGCTCAAATGAAACAATGCCTTATTATAAGGAAGATAAAGTGGCCTACTGTTATATATAATACTTCCACAGCTCTCATTACTCATATTAGTGTTATATGATTTCGAAACAAGTTTCTAGACTTGACCAAGCAATGTAACGTTACATTCTAGGCTCAACCATTGTTCTTTTATGATGTCATAACAGACAATAATAATAATTCTATTACCCAAGTACGTTATCTATGTCGTGCATTGTATCGCAGTGAAATCGTCCTTGTACAATGTGGTTTGTAGACAATAAGTTATTTTAGCTTCCTGCCGGGACGCTTACGTCGGCATCGCGCGGTGTCTCGGCGGGCGGCGGAAATGCAGGAAAGTGAAAGTATGTAACGAAGGCACACGGACATTTTGCTGAAAGGGACCGAGTCGCGATAAATTTCGCAGCAAATTGAGCGATAGTCCGTTTTTATTGCTGTAATGCTATTTGTAGTTTTAATATAAATGTATGTGGAACTCGTTTACTTACTACGAAAAAAATATATTGTAAGATGAAGCTTATTTTTTAAAGAATTTGTTAGACTTGCTATTGTCCACTAAATGGTGTAGGTATCGTGTTCTACCGTTGAACCTTTTGAACCAATCAAGGATTATTATAATATTAATGTTTATGTATCAGTACCTACTTGAAATAGTCCTAGTTTTACCTTCCTTTTAAAGATTAGGAGTACATTTACAGCGACAATTTTCCTGATTACATAATTCATATATTATCGCCGCACATACATACCTACTTAAGTTACAGATATTACAAATAATGTCCGCGACGTTGTTAGATAAGTCGAACTATGTGGAGTGATCGTGGGATGGATGTGGTCTGCAACTACTCGTAAATACAAGATGAAAGTGGTGAAATCTTTAGACGGGCCTCGAGAAATCGCCGCCGTAATAAATAATGCACTAGTTCAGTCTCGCAGGCCCTTACACCGAGCGACTGGTTCCAACACACTCGTAATTCGACAAGAAATATTGACAGTACCCGTTTAGGTGCAGCCTAATATAGTTAAGTACCTTTCTATTTAGATAATTACCGGAAGATTAAGCTATTAGATCAATAGATTCGATAAGCCTTGCTGACGATGATACGTAAGATTTTGAAAATTAATGATGACTCAATAGAGACCAAATGAGTGATGTTCAGGATTTCACTTTTCGATTTAAGAGTACCGGGCTTGGTACTTGCTAAGCAATCTGTTGAAACATCACGACAACTATGAGAGGAGACGAGAAAGGACCCTACTTGATTTCATCTAACTAGGTTGGACTCGGTTTCATCATGCACATTTTTAAGGATCGTATTCAAAATAATACTTTTATTTGTACAAGATTTGTTTCAGCGTTAAAAAATAATTTGACTACTGACTTACGAGTATCCTTCTAAAACTTGAAAGAAATCAATGTGTAAGTATAAACATGTTTTAGTTCCCATTAAGAGCTGTCATATTAGTTTAAAGCTGATTGTAATCTCTTTATTAATGTCCAATTTAATTATAGACATGTGATATGAATTGATGTAGTCGAATGTGACTACTGTCTGACATTAACAGTGTCGCTGTCCACGGTCCTTAACAGTCGGAATCATTGGATTGGAAGATGTTGGTGTAGTACAGAAATGGTTTTTATACTCTTTGGAATAAGAGTGTGCGAGGTTGACATGTCTTGGAGCAGCTTTCCGTGGCGCCTGTGCCGTCAACGTCGTGTTTCCACCACATCCGCTGCGGCGCTGTCTCGCCAACTAAACTCATTTGCCGTGACACAAAACCTCGCGTCATAATTGGAGCACAATAATTTGATATACTTTCTCCGATCTAACGTTTAAATAATTCATAAAAATTCAAACATTCTAACCGCGTATATTCATGCATGAGCTTAATTAATACTTTCAGTTTCTTCTTGAAAATTAAAATACTTAAAAGAACAAAGCGGAACTAGTTTGGCAGTTTCTATTTAATAAGTAACAGTCTACCAGTGGAAAGATAGTGAAAATAGTTATAACATTGTTATATACTTGCCAATTAATTATAAAAAGTTTACTCATCAAAACATTTCCTAGCTTCCGTTATCTACAAAACGTTACCTTACTATTTATTTTTAGAGTTACGAGTTTTATAGTCCAATTAATTATTTAAACATAGTACCTAATTATATATTAATAGGTGAATCGATTTATGACTGTATAAAATTTATTTTTAGGTGGCTGTTTTTATTAGTGTACGAAATGCCAGTTAGTGGTAGATGGTAGTTTGTATTTCAAAGTTGTAACCATCCCGAATATAAATAAATGTTGAACATGAAACTAGTACCTATTTTTCACTCGACTGGTAAGTAGAGCTGTCACTATAGACGTGAAGGGGAAACTTTCAAGTGTAGGGCCTAATCACTGATAGAAGTGCATAACAAAAGTGAAATCTGTTGAATTTCCCCGCTGCGCCGGCGCTGCTGCCGGCCGCGGATTGGGAGCGCATAGGGGCGCTATCGCCACTCTCGTTATATCAAACATACGGGCCCGGTTTGTCACTCTGGTTATTACATACATTACATTGTTAGCCCGCAAATAAGATATGGTGGCGCTTTCTAATGATAAATCGCTGTTATTATGAAATGTTTCCGATACTTAATTAAATAATTAGCTTCGATTCCGAGACAGAAACGCACATGATTATACTCATGCAAGTTACACATCAAATTACACCTGCGAATTTGAAATGAATAGCTTTTTAAATGCGAATATCTAAACGTGTATCTGTAGTAACGAGCGTTTAATCGGCGCCTCGGGGGGACACTCGGATCGATCAAAACAATCAGTGGAAAGCTGCTGTAGCTGACCACTGTGCGCATAACCGCATTCTTGGTGAGCCTCATCAGACGACAAAAAGAAAAAATTACGTCAGGTAGCTTTATCGCGGATGTTAGACTAGAGATTATTATTTCTCTTTGACTTTAATAATGATCTCGGACGATTCAATTAGCCGCTCCAGTTAACGACGGCAAATTAGATTAGCTTGTTGAATCATTATAATAATACTAGTAGACAATGTAAGTAGACATTTATCAAGAGCCTGAACATAGGGACAAATGCTCATAGGTGTGACGTAGCAGGCTTGTAGCGCTATCCGGATAAATTGTTCTATTCTCCTCCTATGAATGGTTTATCAATTAAAAGTAAGTTAACATGATTGCGAACCCATTTTTTTATTTCAGCCATTTCGATGCCAAGACAGTTAAGTTTTTTTTGCAAAATATTACGGATAGAGCCACCCATTCGTTTTAATGTGTGCCTACATCTATAAAACAGAAGTTATGAACCATTTAATACTAATCTAGCACAATTTTGTAAAGTTCTGAATAGCTTACACAGTTATTTTCTCGCCTAAGATATCAATTATTATTTTTCAATCCATTTCATATTGCTAGTGCTAGGTAACCTAAATACCTATCAAAATCAAAGTAGTAGATGTTAGTAACAAATAAATGGTTGGCGTGTAAATAGTTTGACCCTGTTAGCGAGAACAAGGCGGTGTTGACTCATTTCCCAGGCAAAAGAAAAGAGTTCCGCTTGTATGTGTCTTATTGGAACAATACCGAGGCAGATGTGCTCCTACGTAACACACAAAACTACAAACACCCTGTTTTTGTTAGTAATGTATTTATCTGCTCGACTAACACGGAAAGTTTTTTCAATCTTTTTGTACCACATGACAGGAATTTCTATTCCTTGGCACATTTAATATGATTTTAGTAGTAGAATCACCTATATACTAATACTGATAATAAAGCTGAAGAGTTTGTTTGTCTGTCAAATTTGAAAAACTCTTTTTGCATTTGGTAGACAAATTTTTCAGGAAGAATTTGAAATTATGTTAGGACTCTTAGGATTCGAGTAAAACGAAGTAATAGCGCGGGCAGGCAATGCGATGCGACGCGGTAGGAAAGAAAAATGGAAACGTGAAATTTCACGCGGACAGAAACTAATTTAGAAGAGGCCAACTTTTGATACCGATTTTACATGAAGGAAGACTTACAGGTTTAGCTTTGCTTTTAGGTTTTGTTTTGCTTTATTTATGCTAGACTGAAACTTAGCAAATGTGACTTGAATGGCCATTAACAGTAATTAGACTGTCGGTCTCTTGAGACGAGATAATTTTAATCTGTACCCACTTTAAGGCAGACGTTACTCAGATACGGTCACGGCAATTAAATGAAGATACATTAATCACTTCTCTTGCGGTTAACAATCTTGTTTATCTATGATCATTGATCGATGACACTCGTTGTCGTTTGCTTAGCCAATAAGTAAATCCAAGATTTATCCATACTGATATTATAAATTCGAAAGTAACTCTGTCTGTATGTGACCTTTTCAAGTCTAAACCACTGAACGGATTTCGATAAAATTTGGTAATTGGTGGTTTTTTTCTGTATTTGGTTTGGTATTTGTTTGGTTTGGTTTTGATTTGGTTTGGTTATGCTAGTTTCTTTATAAAGGAAAATTCAGCCACGAATATGAAGAAAATCATAATTAAGCCTAGTAAATAGGGCGTCCTATTTACTGGGCTTCATTGTGATTTTCTTCATAATGGTCTGATAGTAATAGTTCTCAGATCCATTTAATCACCAGGTGTAAGGCAGATCCAGTTAACATTTAGAATAGCACAATGTTTACATACATTTACTGGAAGTATTTTTATGGCGACTTGCATCAAACATTGCAGCTCGAAAGCTTTATCGGATTTCAAGAAATGCTGTCGAGTTAAAGTTACAGGCATGTTGTATTCATTACTTTCTTATCTCTACAAATGAAAAAAAAACTCTCCAGAAAGTCCATAAACACGTCAGAGCTGGATAAAAATCCGGTGCACTTAGTGCAATATTTTTCACCGTTTCCAATCCATGCATAAGCGCAATTACAAGCAGTTTATGGGTGACAGTGGCGATGGCGCGGAACCGGCCTTGCGCTAACTAACCTGCTTCCTATGCTACTACAGATATAAGCTCACCCTTCTACTCTTCTCCGCTGCTCTACTTGTCTGACCTAAAATTGCACGTTTAATTTCCCTCAATAGTAGCCGTGACATGACGTATCATTTAATATCTAAGACGTCTTTTTTGCTGTAATATTTCCATCACAATGCGACTGCGTCGATTATGACAGGCTCCGAAACATGTTCGCTTCAATCAACTTTCAACAAGAGCGCAACAATAGATACAGAAGGCGGCCAGCATTACGCGGCACTTATTAATAAAGGGTACTATTTAAACATTGATCAGGTGCTACTGCCGAGAGGAGCGTCGAGGAGTGCCCCTTGGTGTGACACACTGACTCGCTTTCGCGCCTCGCACGCGGCCTGTGCCCGCGCCGCCTGCGCCGGCGACGATGCATGCGGCGGTATCTATGCTCGCGTACATTACACACGCGTCTCACACTACTTGTACGACACGCATCTCACAATAGTAAACGCCATTCAACTAATGTCATCTATCAGTTCCTAACTACATGTCGCAGTAAATTAGCAGTACGTTTTTTAAGCGTTTTGTTTTTTAAATGAATGCGAAAGTTTCATCATAATCAACAGGCTGTGGCACATCTCTAAACTTCTGATAACATACTCTACATTTTGAACCTAGGTTTTGGAGACATCAGATTTAAAGCATATAATATTCGTACGTACGCATTGCCCTTTTTAGGTATTTCCTTAAAGAAAGTTCAGCTTTTATATTTTTTGAAAACTCGCCAAGTAAGTATGTGTTTAATTCGTTTTTAATATTTGTGTTTATATACTTGCATTCCGCATCGGCGCATCTCATTTTCAGACCAACTTATTGAGATTTAAGTCGTCTTGACGGAAATTAAAACTGGACATGCTCATTAACGCTTTCACTCTGATGTTTCCGTTACATTCGGACATTATCTGTTTAACGTGGATCCTATACCGCGAAAGTGAAAGTGTCAGTTCAAGAAAATATGAAATAATTAAATGATATGTAACATCAAGTCATTTCCCTAAACGAACAGATTTCTAATGTGAAAATAAAATATCGTAACGAATAAATTATATACAAAATTAAGCATAATATAAAAGTTATGGAAGTTGCGCAACATGACGTGACACAGGTTGGACAAAATTACTATTTTTAGCGTACATTCTAGTAAGCTTCATTCATTATTATTACGCAGACTGCGACAATATGGCGCATGAATGGACAGTAGGTATGTTGAGGTAGGCGCTCTCACAAATCTCATTTGTGTTAGATGATAATAAAAATTATAAATCTTCAGACCATTACGTAATGAATGAAATCTTTGAAAAATGTTGAAAAGTAACCGAGCTTTGAAAATGGATTTTGGAATTTTGCAATCCGTTTCGTGATAAACAATTTCATTGTATTAATGTTATACTACTAAACTAACTAATCACCATATCTATTATACTATAAATCTTTAAGCTGCAAGGTCGCGGACTGTCTCTCTATCTTTTCATACACTTTATCCAAAAAAACAGGCATCTAGCCGCGGGAGGGCCCTGGTGACCTGTAATACAGGTTTTTATATAAACCTATCTCAGGCTCCAGTCTCTCACAAAGTTAGCTCCTTGTTCGTGCACTACTGTCAAACTCTAGCATTATGTTCATAACTTGTGTAGAGAAAATAAACGTTTTATATTATTATTATTATTATTACTGTTCGATAAAAAGAATCAGATAGACTCATCTCTGAAAATATCAAGACAACATTCCTTTAACTGGCTAACTCTAATGGCTGCATTTGCGACATGTATGTTTCTCAATACAGCACTCAACAATCCCAGGAGATGGCAAGGTACCGTGACGCAAACCACTCACTTACAAAATCTTGATGCATTCGAACAATGGAATGGGAAGTCCTACTGTGCGTGGACGAATTTCGCAATGGCATGGCCTGAACAGCAGTAATAACCGTGAAGACCTGTGTCGCATCCGCTGTTCCACAGATAAGGGTAATGCGTACCGTGTTCCAGCCTTAATGACCAAGAAGATACTCAAACGTCCATAAACTGAGCTCTAGTAGATAATTTTAACTACTTCAACGTGAAAAAGAAATCTAGAGAATGTAACCATTAACTTGTGTCATATCCGTGTGAGCGTGTCTAATGTAACCGGCGTAATTAAAATGTATTCGTTAAGATAACATCTTTCTCATATCATCAGGACTCGTTCTTCTAACTTATTATGATCTAAATGTTATACTCTACACCTAAACGTAGATAATATTATTAAAGGTTTTAATTAGAAGTAAATAGATACAATCTCAATGTGCTCAAACTATGCATTTCTAATTAGGATTAAATTTCCGAGAGCTTTTTTTATTAGATAATGTCTTAGTTTCAAACCAATTAAGAGACCATGTTTAAAGCGGTTACAGCCCATACATAAAATTAACTAGGTAAATGAGGTACGAATTAACAGAAAACCATTTTACACACACATTGCAATTGAAGTTCAATAGAAACCTATAAACATGCAAGTTAACTTAGGTGTTCGTATTAACGTAAATGAGGAACCCCCGCAGGTATGAGAAGTATAAAATGCGAGCTGTGTGACGCGTGACCTACTTTCCACAAGCCGGCTTCACCACATGTCGCCGTACCGGGTAGCTCTTAGTACCACCAAAATAAAGAGTAAATTGCCATGAACAATTAAATTACTTTAAAAAACGTCAGCTGCGTACAGAAAAACGTTGAACACAACACATGCAAATTAAGTGTGTTCAAATATTCGCGATATGCGAAGAGATTATTTCGACGAGTGCGAGTGAAAGTAAAAATTATGCAACTTTCTACAACTGAATATTATTGTTCAAAGATAACAAAAAAATACGCATTATTTAGCGTATTGTAGGCGCGGGTTACGGCGTAGCAGCGGGCGTTACGGCGTAGCAAGCGTGTGCGGGTGACAAAAGCTAACATACAGGTCGATTTTCAGTTGTATTTGTTTGGAAAATGTGTTGAAATCTTATGTTTAATGTTTAAAACTTCTGTTTGATAACATCTATTTATTTTAAAATGTTTTTTTTTTCATTAGAGATAAGGTTCAATGCATGTGATAATATTTATAACTGTTTGTATATTTCACTGCAATTGCAGCTTACAATGCATATGTAGCTAATATGCAATAACTATTTGACTGTTGAACATAAAATCACTTCAGTGAGAAATCCAAAGTTTCATCCACCACGTGTTGGTAATATTCAACTTTTCTATTATATCACTTCCACACAATTTTCAAACACATAATAATCCTTCGTCAGAAACCAACCACCACAAAATCCTGTACCTTTTCAGGTGAGCGCTAAATGAGGTTCCAGATCGAAGAAACAGTTTCAGGATAACACAGGCAGCTACCGATCACTGTTCCAGAGTTCACAATCACTGTCACAGTCTGGGGTTAGTTCACTTTCGTTTTCGCGGCGCGTGTGCACTGCGCGCGCGCTCGTGCTCTGTTCGACTGCTCGCACTGGTCGCGGCGGCCGCACTCCAAGCCGTTTTATACGCGTGAAAGTTCCGCGCCTGCGCAGAGCTGACTATCCCGGATCGGACCGATCTGACGTCCATTTGGATTTTGAAATCCTTTGATGACGCCATTGATGTCATTGCGGGTGTGACGGATGATGACTGCGCCTTCGTTATGAAAGAATTCTATTTTGGTGATGTCCAAATTGTTCCACGAGGATGTGTTATTAGTTTGATTGTGTATGAGGAGGATGTTTAATATCATGGTCATCAAATAACACCCATGGTTCAAATATGACACAATTATAAACCGGATATTAAAATTGTTCGCATTCCTGTGCAGCAAGGATACAGGTACGGGCGTAGTAGATGGTGAATTTTGAATGTCAGTGAAACATATCATCTACTTACATCATCGCTCCAAACTTTCAAGAAAAAAAAATGTATCCCTAAAATAGCGTCAACGGATGAGTTCTTGAGTCGCTAAACAAAAACTGCTGGTCTATTCTGTAAAAACCTCACCGTGAAATCGTAGTGCAGTGAAGTTAAAGTGAGCTGTCATTCCAACTAATGCTAGGAATTGACACTATTGACAGCTCACTCCAAACTCACTTCACTTAACTTTTTTCGGTGAGATGTTTACAAAATCTATCGACTGATCCGTTGGCGTTATTACCCGCTGGTATGATGCAGTCATGGCTCCTTGCTTGGCATCATTCGCGCCTCGTTGATGTATTTAAATCTATCTAATTTCAGTGTAATTTCAGAATTCGAAATATAGGTTTTAGGTCATTTCAGAAATATAGGTCCTCTCTTTTAACTTCTTTACCCTGTCCTTTCTTCACCTCCTTTAACTATCGTATTGATACTAGTATTTACACCAAACCTATTTGGCTCATTTTAGTATGCTATATGTTATACAATTTTATCAAATGGTCAGGTTATTGCGCAGGGTGGTTCCGGAGTTGGTCTTTTAAGAGGAACCGGGACCACCCATAAGTGCGGATGGTGATCACCGGGGTGGTTTTAGTGAGGTAAAAATCCCACACTCCCCAACCCCTCTCCCCGGAGGTCGGGTGCCTTTCGAAGGTTTGCCCCCGAAAACAAAAAAAAAAAAAGGTTATTCGTTTCCTAGGGCCTGGTCCAAACCAAAAAAACCTCAATGAAAAAATACTCTACTTTTTTTTCACTTCAAACAAAACGTTTTACTATGCATCTCAATATGTCGACGAGTTTAATCAAACTTGCTAGTCAAGAGTATTAAACGACTGCGATCGTATGAAACCATTTTTCAAAATAATATGATGTAGCTCAGTCGGTAAACAGGCTGCAAGACTAGGGGTCAAATCCCATTCAAATATATCTGATGCAGTCAAGTCTCCTCATTGACTGTCCTCTACAGCCTATCTATACAAATCCAAACAATTTATCCATCGGTATCAAGACAGCACAGTACATACAAAGCAATCAAACCAACTTTCGGCTTTCGTTTAAACTTTTCGTTTATTTTTATCAATTTCTGTACGATCTCTAGAAACTATAAATGTAAGCTATTACAGAAATATCATTTTAATCCGCAACAAAAACTAATACCTGTGAAATATCAATTTAGAATCAAGCAAAAAGCGGATATAAGCTAAAATAAATTCGATATCAAAACGCCGAACAAAAGACTTCAACGCAAGATAATTCAAAATTATGTACAGTCACGAGCAAAAGTATGTATACACTCGTTTATTCAAAAGCGATTTACTCCTTTATTTTTTAATGAAATTTTATGTTGTTACGAACATAGCATTTACGAACCCATAGGTTTATGTAATGTGTCGTATTTCAACGTTGCATTCGTTATTTCTCGAAAAAATTGAAAGTGGCCAAGTGTTGACATATTGGTGCTCGTGACTGTACCATTTTAAGAAATTGAGTTTGAATCTGAAACTACTGCAATATCGCCGAAAAGTGTATATTGAAAGAATCAACAAACCATAAATATCTATTATTTTTATTGTTCGTACAAATCGATATTATAATAATGCAGCGTGGCTGTAGTAGATAGTAGGTACCCGCTATCCGTTGTGTGTTGTATGTGGAACGAACATAACATATTTAATAATAAGTTTTACTTATTTTAAATTGTTCACTTGCAGAACTGCAACTACTTACTAAATGTATTTTGAAATTCTATGCTGCGATAATTATGTAAATTACTGACCGTGCTCATGGCAATATTGCCCACCGAATTTCATTGCTATTTTTAATCATTCCGTTACATTTATTTTAAATATTTGTGACAATAAAGATTGAAATGACATCATGTTGACATTTAATTTCAATTTATTTCATTAATTATTTAAAATAATGATGATGTAGATGTAGATTATTGGGGAATCAAGATAAAAACTAACCGTTCCTTTGCTAACAATTGGAATCTAACATAACATCACAGCTGCATTTCTTGACGACAGACAGCTGTGGTGTAGGTAAAGTAGGCAAACTCATGTTTTGTCAATTACTTATGTGGCAAATTGTATAAATAATATACAAACAGACTTCATGTTTCAGCTGTAAAACTATCTAAGTAAACTTAGGGGGAACTATGTGCTATTCTCATAGGTCATTCAATTGCTATTGAATAAAAACTCGTAACAAACTGTCATTACATTTCCTCATTCTGCAAATCCCTACATTGATTTTGGGATGTCGCTGTCTTTGAACGAACGTAAGTACAATTTATCTACTGTACCACCCGCATGGGAATTATTCTTACTGTCTGGCGAAAAATATAAGTAATTGTTCAATCATAAGCCGGCCGGTAATAGCTTGGCATTATCGTGGTTGTACTCAGAGCGTATACAAGTAATGGGCACCTAGAGTCAACCGTCATAATTTAAGCACGCTCTCTCAAACGCACCGGGTATGCGCCTGCGTCGCGCGCGCCAACACACAAATATGAAATTTACGGAAAGAGTGAAATCGAATAAATTGCCCATTGTCTTAGTACGGTGCACGAATTCGGCTCGTATTACTTTCTGTTTTCATCTCGACATGTGCGCGCCGCAGGTGAATGATCTCAACTAATTGTTAACTTGCGTCCCTGTCATTACCGCTGACTGTGTTATTACACGTATTTGCTATTCGACTCTTCCGCGCGATAATTGTTTTTTTTTGTTCGTTAATTAGAAAGATTTAATAGAGACGTAACCAGCATAACAATGATTGGAAATTCTCTTAGCTCATCACAATTGATGAGTAAAGAAAGTTGCCGATTTGAAATGTTCACTCTGCAAAAATGTAGTTTGTAAGTAGTCTTCCGGGCGTAGCTCAGGACCTCCAAGGTCATTAAATATGAAGAACACAGATCATCAGACATGACATGGACGCAACTGGAAAGTATAATAGAACGTGCTTATTAAAATACATGAGATAAGAATATCAGCGAGCTAGCCAAGTTTCGCAACATGCTCAGTGAGCTCAGCGGTCTGCTTCTGCAGCTGCAGATCTGGTGAGGAGCTCGTATGTCTGCCGTGTCGTTGTCGCACATATCCGCTTTGCATAACAATGCCGTGTCACAACTTTCATGTAAACGGAACACGATCTGAATTCGGGTTGTATTAGTCACTGTTCTATGCCAAGTGTTCCGATGTTCCGATTTACATAAGAGGCTTACTTACAAAGCATTATCGGTATTATTGCAAATGTGTCAATACCTTCTCGTTTGTATCGGACGCTTATAAAAGTGAAAGTTTGTTTTAATTTTGTAAATATTATTTCAGGTTGTGCAGATACGCAATAAGAAATATTTTAGATAAGTACTTATTAAAAGAGTGCTTTCAAAAAAAGATGTCGTAGAATTTGCTCGCATACAAAATAATTTTAATGCTCAGTCATACCATCTAATGTCCGAATGAGCAAGAATTTTAGAGAGAAAGTTATGTAAGATTTTTTTCTTATTTTGATAGTAAGCTAAGTTTCTAATTAATACTCGCGGAAATACATAATGTAACGGAAACTTTGCGTGAAAAATGGAAGAACTTGGGTACCTTCTAACAAAAAGTAAAAAACTAGATAGGTATGTGAAATACAAATACAAGGCATAATATATTATGTAGGTATATATATCTAATATTCACAGTAACTGTACCTATTCTTTTCTATACATGATTACCTATATAATTAGTAAATGAGCTAAACATAAAAGCTAAATTAGTCTCACTTCTCTATTTACACCCGTTGCCAATGAATAAGAACTGTTCCTCAGGACTTCAATTAAAGAAATCCACCTTCTCTACACCGGTCTTAAGCCGAAAAACGTAATGTGATATAATTATCTTCTTATTATCGCCAAACAGAGTTTCATTCACAAAAGGAAAGTAGACAAATGGTTTGAATGCCATTTGTATTACCTACATACAAAAACACTATAAATCAAACGTTAATTCTAGACAAATTATTACTTAGCATCGTAACGTAACATTATGCGCCATTGACCTTTGTTAAAAAAATATGAAGTTGTGTAACTCATGCGTCAAGCGTTCATTAGAATGGGGCATGCGCAGGCGCTGGTTCCGATTGTTCAATGGCCGGCGATGCGGACGCGCCTAGAATGGGGGCGTGCTTACCTACACCATTTCATAACATAACGCGGCTGTAGGACTTCAACGAAAGTGAGTCTCGCGGATGCTGGAAATTCCGAATTTATTGCAACAACCGCACAAAATAAAAACCGAGTTACACATCGCTACTTAACTTTTGCATTACGGACGTTACGTAAGTGTTTCATGAAATGCTGCGAAACCGTTACAACGTTGGGTTTTGTACCTATATTTTTCTAGGGGTGAATAGCGCTGCTTCTACTCCTGGTCGTTTCAGGAGCATAATCAGCCTATAATGTTCCCAATGCTGGGATACAGGACTCTTCTCTGTGAGAGGGAGTGGGCCGTAATCCACCACGCGGATCCAGTGCGTAAACAGTGCGGAAACCGGTAAAAAAATTAGAACCAAAGAAATATGACATTTTCCACCACGAACTGGATCCGCGTGGTGGAAAATGTCATATTTCTTTGGTTCTAATTTTTTTACCGGTTTCTTCACGATGTTTTCCTTCACTGTTTCGAGAGCAGTGGTGATGAAATAATTTATATAAAGTAAAGCGCCTGTCAGGGTTCGAACCAATGACCAACAACTCGTAAGTCGCGCCCGTTACCACTGGGCCAGCACTGCTCTAGTTTCGTTTTTCGTCGTTTCAGGAGAAATAAGAGAAAATACATACATACGAAACATTAAAATGTAACTAAATGTTTTATTTTCTAACAAAGTATTTAACAAAGATGATGCAAGACGAAACTCTTCTACCCAAAATAAATACCTATCACTACCTGCTGCACCATGCTTGTAATATTTCATCATTGTGTCTTTAAGAAATTTACCAGTTGCATTGAATTCCATGATATTGCAACTTCGCATACGAAATGTAATGGCACTTTCGCCCGTCTGTCTGTCTCAGATTGTGTATACTTATGGAGCCACAAATGTTCTCTTGTCATTGTGTGCAGATTAGTTGACAAAGCACATTGAAAAGCGTATTCGTAGCTAGGGTTGATCAAATAACTTTACAGTCATACTTTTCGGGGTCCTAGATGATAAAAAGATATTTGGAACATTTGTGTCAGACTATCGTAATCTGTACATCTATACATACTTGCATACAAATAAATAAAATCGAAGTGTTTGTTTGCAATGTCAACGGTACTTAAAATATAACATTTTTCAATTTTTTGTCTGTCTGTCTGTTTGTTCCGACTAATCTCCAAAACGGCTGGACCGATTTTGTGTCAGACTATCGTAATCTGTACATCTATACATACAAATAAATTTAATCGAAGTGTTTGTTTGTAATGTCAAAATAACAGCTTTTTACTAAACGCATATGAAAATAAATATATACGGTAGGTAAGTACTTAAAAAAATTCATTTTTTAAATTTTTTGTCAGTCTGTCTGTTTGTTCCGACTAATCTCCGAAACGGCTGGACCGACTTTGATGAAATATGGTATGGGGATACTTTGAACCTACTTTTTGTCGTCAGATCCCACCCGGAAGGAAGCTAGTACCTAATATATAAAACTTGCGACCCGCCCCTACTTCACACGGTTTTTGCGATTTGGCAAAACATCTAGATTTCTTTATTATATGTAAGTTTAATATTAATGTATTATATGACAAAGCTTCCGGAATAATTTCTCTAAATTATTATGTTGAAAACCGCAAAAAATCATTAGCGTAGTTTAGAAGAACAATACGTTCACACAGACAGACACGAAAAACCACTTTAGTTTATAATATGTATAGATATAAATATATACTTGGGCGAAGTTAATGCTTCAGCAATGGATTGTCTATTGTCAAACAAGCTGAGCTGAAAAATTGTGTCAGTAGCTGCAGACACTATCTATTTACTATTTAACTATTCAGACATCATATTTTGTAATACCTATATTATTTCTAAGACTGTATTTTACCGATTTGTACAGGTTTTATATTTATTATTATGATTATTTACTAAGAAATACAGATTCAGGGTGACTATGCACCCGCCTGCTGTCATCATCATCATCATCCACAGTTCGACTACACCCACTGCTGGGCATAACTCTCTCTTTTCTTGCGCCAATCACCACGCTCCGGCGCCAGCCTCATCCAGGCAACAGCCTAGCTGTACTTATATCAATATCATATTAGCAGGAAACTGGAAACGTGATCCTATCCACAGAGAGCAGAAGACCGAACGACCTTGGGTTCTGCTCAAACCCTACAGCCAACACTAAGCAATTTGTTATCGCCAAGGGTACCTAAACCTATAGGATTATAGATGGAGGCGGATCTAAGTTCTCTAGATCGAAGTACTTTCCCTTCCGTTGTTGTAGCTAGTTCTAGGTGAGAATTTAAAGTCCTAGAAATAGCAGCTTTAGCTTTATGACGTCAGATAAAACCACCATTATTAAATCAATCAAGTTCGATATTAATATAATTATGGATTTATAATTTACAACAAGAGAAAATGCGCTTTCATTTTGTGTGTATCTTTCATCTTACTTTAGTCGCAACTTGCCTGAAAGAAAATGGATCAGTGTTCATAATCAAAGGTAATCATTTATTTGCAATCGATATTGGTACAGTGTTAGTCTCAAAGTCAGTAATTAAGTTTCTTATACATAGTCAGACATTTTGACATGCAAAACATTATAATGTATTTAAAATGCTAGAGTATAATATTTAATTTATGTCCAATGGCATGCTTTAAATGCTACGGCAACGGTCTTGAGCCTTTTTAAACAGGTCGAGAAAACAACGATGAAAACAGTTGGCAGCCCTAAGTAATCCTAAGTATTGTCATTGTGAATATCTTCGTAGCAACACGATGGGAACTCGCATGGAGCCGACTTGAGCCGAATAGTACACCATTGTGTTATAACTAATATGCCTAATTTATAAGTAGCTAGTGCGAGCGGCTTATTGTTCGAGACACCTGCTCTTCTTATTATGGACGCAAGAAAGTTGATACATTAATTTACTCTGTATCCGTAGAAAGCTTGCAAAACCGCGTAGCTAACAGATTGGTGTAGGTAAATTAGGTATATTAAGTAATAAATAGATAAAATCAGATATCCTGTGCCTATAATACATGTCGTTAGGTACCTATAGTCTCTAGGTTTCCATATTAGGTCCATTTAGCACTAATTTTGGCAAATTATACAAAAGTTGTAGG
This sequence comes from Apamea sordens, assembly GCA_945859715.1. Taxonomy (NCBI): domain Eukaryota; kingdom Metazoa; phylum Arthropoda; class Insecta; order Lepidoptera; family Noctuidae; genus Apamea; species Apamea sordens. Next base: position 15,705,966 of record OX243986.1, read on the forward strand.
TGAAATGTGTTCTTTAGATGTTTCATAGGTCAATATTGAAACATCCAAAATCTATTTAGAAATGTTATGAAATGAGAAAGTTAGAAATTATTCTTAAAAGAATCCTCCATAAATTGAGGTGTTCCAAAATTTGGAAATGCCCATATCAAGATCATATTTATTTTGGCAAGGGCGTTGACTCATTGTTATTAATATAAGCTCCAAAATGCGGACACGGTGTTGCACAACATGTCGCGAACGTAGCATAATGTCAGAGCTATAAGGCATCCTGTAGACGTAACCGCATGATTCATGCGGACAGTGAAAGTGGCACATATTTCGTGAGCAGCCCGCCGCAGCCCTACTCGTGCAGCTTGACGCGTCCGCAGTGCGGGAAGTGAGGATTCTAATCAATTTTGTACTAATTTGTTCTGAATGTTTTTCCAGCAAAAACTTCATGTATTTTTCCAGCTATATCTGAAACAATTGCAAGGTTAAAAGCGAATCTATCTATCTAAAACTAGACTGTGTTTACGACTACCCAACTTAGAGGTTAAAGAGAAGGTAGGAAGAAGGAAGTGTACCCCAAAAATGTATAATTATTCATGCAAATACATAACGGTTTAGGTAGTATTATATACTAGCGAAAAACTTTGTTTTGGACAACTTTAATTTCTTCTTAGTAGGTAAATATTTTCGCACTACCTATAACTGTGCAAATATTATTGTGTGAAAGCTCTCAGCACGTGTTACTGAGGTTAGTAGCCACCTACTTAATGTACCTATAAAGAAAATATTGATTCAGCGATATAGGTATAGAGCCGGATAATTGAAAAAATATTTCGAACGTGTTTTTCTTTTGTGTAAATACTTGTGGTTACTAGACGGCTTCGCTGGTAATGTAAAAGTTACCAAGTAGGTCACTTAGCACCTTTTTATTTGGTCTAGAATAACTAGTGCATTCATAATAATTTCCTGTAGTTTTATTTGTTTTGTGTGCATTGTAAGGATCAGGATGACGTAAAGGTTACGAAACGTGTCGTTTCTTTTCTTCACGGCATGCCGGTTTTATATAGCGTCTGTAAATGAAGCTGTGTATTGAAGCAATTATAAATTGTCTTTTGTGTTTGAAAACCGTGAGATAACGAGAGGCTCGGCGCGGTGCGATGAATGAGCCACAATGCCTCGGAGGCGCTCGGCCCGCCCGCCTCCCGCCTGCGCCCGCGCCGTACACTTTCACTGGCTGGAATAGGCTCTGCAGCGATTGTTTATATCTTGTTAATGCGCTTTTATGTCGCATCTAGATGTATCCGGCTGATGTGACGGCCGTTGACTCCGTTTCTAATTGTGGTTAACTGCAAGATTACATATACTCATTCCACTTTTTATTCAGCAGGTGAAGTTTAAACTGATATCTCTCTGCAGTTTGCGGTCGGATACTTACGAGTATGTAGGTATACTTAACTCGTCAAGTTGTTTTTTTTTTTACATTGACTCTTCATGTTGTGAATATAAATTATTTACCTTGTTAAATTCATACCTGACTACTGTATGGATGTAAAGTGAAGTCCTGAAGGCCAATTCCCGTAATTAAAAACGTTCAAAATCTAGTCGCAATCTCATCTCAGCGACAATCAATGTCAAAAATGTAGGGAACTTAAGAGGTATTTTGACAGATTAGACTGTGAACGTTCTTAAAATTACGAGAATTGCCCCACTGAAACCGATTCACTGAAATATTATTGCCAGTCTATCTAATTGACTTGTTATTGATTGATAACGCTTACGCTATTATAGCGATTGATATGTATGAAATAGCTTATATTTCAGCTTTTGCGTTCCTACTGTAGCAGTAGCTACCAATTGTAAGTAAGTAACTAAGTGACTTCACTCTGCCTCTCTCATTCAACTTTGCCTTATAAGAAACATTCTGCTTCAGTCAGAGAAGCAATTGTAGTTAACCTCCTACTGTGACCGCTATATACCTATTGAATGTTAAACTAGATACATTATCATTTAAAATTGTTTAGTGTTAGGTAAATGATAATTGCCGATTGTGTTGTTATTAGCAGACTGGATGATTCTGCAGCCCATCTTCCATTATGAAATCTATAGCTACGGGATGATAAGTTATGACTGACTGGCTAAATATTTGTTCCTCTCGGAAAGCACGACAAGTCGTTGGTTGGCTGTCATTTGTAGATCTTTTACATTCGTCATAGTCAGAAATCCAAAAGTCTGACCACCAGTCTTACCAAGAGGTATCAGAAGTGTGGAAGTAGGATAGGCAGTCGCTCCATGTAAAATACTGATATCGAGCTGCATATTGTTAGACTGAAAGCCGACCCCAAAATAATTGGGAAAAGGCTATTAGGTAAATAAATAATTTTTTGGATAAACAGGAATTCACAGGTATTTATACAGTAAGTATAAACTTATTTTTCAAAGTATATGGACGATTAATTTAATTAATTTGAAGAATACATTAGTTTATCCTTGTTTCACGGCTTGGCTGTAACTGTAGGGTCGGATGGGGCTGGCATTGCCTCGACTGTCATAGAAGTTAACGAGTGACTTGACGCTGCCGGGTCCGGGGGTCGTGATGGGGTTCGCTACAGGTGCGGGGTTCACTGGAACAGGCTTGATTTGGGTGGGTGAAGCAGGTTGCGCAGGCTTTGACGGTGCCGGTTGAGGTGCCATTGGCTTAGGAGCAGGAACCGGTGTCAGGGGTTTCGTGGGCACTACGGGCGCGGCCCGCGCCGGCGCCGGTTGCGTCGGCGCTGCCGGTGTCGGCGCGGGCTGTTTAGGTGGCAGCACAGCGGGCTGTGGCCTCATCCCCCCAGTCTCCATGTTGATAAAGTCGACGTTGGCATATTTGTTTATCGGTACGACCTTACGACCTGAAATTATAAAGGCTCAGGTTAATTTTAACACATTCGAGAGCCTGTTTTGGTGTTGTGTCCAGAAATTATTAAGATGGTAGTAACGAAACGTTTTACTACCACTATCTAGATGCTTAATACCAAATAAAATAAAATGCCGTGAGGCAGTGGACATCGATAAGTAGAGTTTCATTGTCAATACACCGGTTATAAAAAAAAAACAGTGTGTCTTTGAGATAAAAACAAATCGAGATCAACTTGTTATTCTTAAATGAAAGGGAATTACATATATTAAAATCTTTTATGGTATATATTAAATACCATAAAAGATTTTCCTGAAATTCAGTTACCAACCTACTGCTTTATTTTACAGCTACATGTAATAAAATGTAATAAATAATCTTGTACTTACATTCAACTGCACAAAAGACGAATAACAAAATCAAAGCGGCGGCCTTCATGTTGCTCACAATTTGACTAACCTCCGGAACTCTTTGCCTCGTACTGTCGGCACCGCTACTGATACTGATGAACAGCGAGCTAGACTCTACTCTGATTGGTCGATATCAATATTTGCCAGGGTCGAATCGTGCGACGTTCAACCGTCGAACTGTACGTCAGCGACCTCTGCCTGGCGTGACCTCATCGATAACGTGTTCTCGGTAAAACCGGAATGTTTACATACACAAATAACGGTTTATTTAATTGGGATAATTTAGCAATATAGAAGCTGCTCAATTCAAGAAAACGTTCACGCCAATACCCTAATGCACCCGGTCTTTGAAACCTTACGCGAAAAGAGCCTCCACGAGTGACGCCACCTGCGTATGTGTTTCCGGCATGCTCAAGGTCTACTACCAACCTTGCTGAATGTAACGTTGCTGAGGTTACGGCATGAGGGAAGAAAAATATTCCACTGCAATCTACGAAGATCCTTTGTGAAGAAAGTCTCTTCTTCATAGAAAATTTCTCAAATGACTGACTATCAGACTGGGTAGATACCCAGCTACCATCCTTAAACATTGTTTTGTTGTGTACGTAAGTAGAGGTAAGTAATTAGTTTTACTAAGTATTTTTTTATTATAATTATAGTAATTTCTGTGAAATTGATGATATAAAAATGTAAAGCATATAAATAAGGAAAACCCGAGTGATTATTCACAAAATAAAGTCATAAGAACAAACATTATTAGTAATTGTTGTTGAATTGCGTGGGCGATAACAACACAGCAGTCGGAGATGCACATGAGTCTGGTACTTGGGTAGTTATACTCGTATTATTGCTTTAATTAACTACCACTCGTTCTATTTTGCAATGAAACAAGAACAGTTTTAACTAGATTTTAGTTTAAAAATAGATCCACCAATTGGTCCCTCACTGTTGAGGATCGTGAATCCTTCTCATTGTTTTCTGAATAGCGATAGAGTGCCCTGTTCATTAGCACTACCAATTACGCTAACACCAGCCGGTTTATTCTGTAAGAGAATCTCACCCTCACCGCGAAAACTTAGGTGAAATGAGATGACCTGTCATTCCACCTGGTGCTACTGGAATTGACACTATTGCCAGCTCACTTCACCTAAGTTTTCACGGATCGGCCATCTCTTTAGGCTATTTGTTAAAAATAGATATTGAGGTAGTTTATCCAGCTAAAATAATATGTTGAGATACAAGATCCAACCAAATACTAAGCTGCTTCGGAATCATTAGATGCTCTCTGAAATGGATCACTCTATGCATTTGGTTACTAGTACAAACATGAATAGCACTACGATCCACAATTCTTACTGCTTTCCTAAAATTTAATAGGAACTTTCCTAGAACAAACAAATTGAGCATCATCAAACTGATATCCTAACAATGCATTCCAAACAGTTGCTATGTAGTATGTTGTAGTATGTACAGTTCTAACAGCACCTTACAAGTATTCAAACGTGGATCCGACGAGAGCTTATGCATTAAACATCGAGTAAGATACGATTTTCCCGCCGTGCGCAAACGCAGCACGCTATACTGCTGCATTGCGCGCGCGCGCTCGCCCGCACCGATGCGCTTCTGATAATGTCTCTTTTCTGATGACTTTCTTTTATTCGTGGGATATAAATACTACTGCAGTTGTTACATCCCGGTTCCACTTCCAAGTCTTCACGTGATTGCACTCATAAAGTACCAAAACTTTCAATGCCCAATGCCTCCTGCCTACTCCACCACGTTGAGAATGTAGGTAAGGACGAAAAGAAAGTTAACAGTGGCTTACTTTGTAAGGTAGAGTAAAGAAGAAACATTCTTAGTCCTGTTTCTGGAAGTTTGGACATTGATCAAGCAAGTTTAAGATTAGTAAATCTGCTGTCCTGCTTTTCCTATGCTGGCTATCTGTTGTGATTGTTGAAGAAAATAATGACAAAAATTATAATTTTATTATAAAACTAGCTTCTGCCCGCGGCTTCGCCCGCGTGGATGTCGGAAATTATCCCACGGGAACGTGCTAACAGGAAAAAATATACCTATGTGCTTCCCCAGAATGCCATCTATCTCGCGGGCCCTTTGTGGCTAATTACAATAGAAAACCAATTGTGTCTCATTAGTGGTGATTAAGAGGGTACCTATATGATATCTTTACCTAAGTACCTACCTAATTAAAAAAAAAAACTCAATAACAGAAAATTAAATACCTACCTACCTAAATAAACCTATTTCTGATGATAACTAATCTAAACTCAATAAATAAGCAAAATCCCTAAAAACTAATATCTATACGAATGACTAATCCTACCTAACAGTATTATAAAATAACCTACGGTCACTACGTACTTTATCAAATATACTACCTATACTTTAAAATTAAAATCTATACCTACGACTTATATAAAAATAAACCTAAATAACTCTAAAAACTAAAAGGAATAAAAATGAACTCCATTGCGGGTGACTTAACCTACGACAAACTTATTATTTGCGGTTGGTGCAGTAATCGGGTCTAGGGATCGAACCGCAAAATTAAGTTTGTTTTTTATTGTATATACTTTTCCGGGATAAAAAGTACCCAGTGTGGTGCCCAGGATATTAAAGAATAATTATACCAAGTTTCATCGTAATCGAACCGGTAGTTTTTGCGTGATGCCTGAACAAACAGACAGACAGACAGACAGACAGACAGACCGACAGACAGACAGACAAAAAATTTTTTCATCACATTTTTGGGTTCGGTGTCGGTGTAGTAACACCCCCGGCCATTTATTTTTTTGATATTTTCAATGTACAGAATTTTCACTTCTACAGATTTATTATAAGTATAGATAAGATTTTTTGTGAGGAGAGCCGTAAGTTTAAATGGAGTCCTGCCAAAAAGAAAATAATGCGCTGAGGTCTGATGTGTAGTTGACTGACGGAGGTGACCGCATATCCTCGTTTAGGCAATGCTCGTCATTTGTTATTCAGTGTTGGTCACCTTGATGAGTATTCAAATGAAATCATTTTGTTCATTCATTATAATGTTAGGGCCCATAATAAGGAAAATATTGCTAAGAAATCGAAGTCCCAAATCACTGGGCCAATGCCTATAACATCCTTTTCATTCTTGGGTTCCTATAGTCTTCAATTCTACAAAAAGTTAACAAACGCGTTGCACAAATGACAATATTCATTAAAACAGATAAACATGTCTCGGGTATCCATACATAAGCGCAACAAGAGTAGCGTTCACGACAATTATACAAGTTGCGTGTTTCTGCACTGTCAATCACGGAAACCTGCTGAGGTCAATTCTGTTTACCAAGACAGAATCTACTTTGCATATAATATTACACATTCAGGGCAATCACCGTCGTCGTCGCAAAAACCATCGCACTATGAATCTCAACAACACATCGTATCTATAGTAGGTGCATGACATCACCAAAAGGTCGCGCAGTATCGCCTGCTCGCGCGGGCTCAGAGATCACTAGTGCGCCGTGATCGTGCTAGAAACCACGTATTAAACTCTATCCAAAATGAAAATTGCACTAGTGTTATTAGTTTGTCTAGCGGTATGTCGGGCCGACGACTTAGCTCATGCCGCGGGGCAAATCTTCAACAACATTTTGCCTAACTTGATCGGAAACTCTGTGACCGGGCAGCAAGGAAACACAGCGACCAACACTCTCAACCAGATAGGAACAGTGGTCGGCGGAGTGGTCGACTATGCTCATAAGAAGAGCTACGAGGACCTGCTACGCCAGGTCCAGGACTCCACCACTGATGAAGACATCCTGCGAATCAGTGAGGAGATGTTCAACACGGATATCAACAATGCTTTCGCGTACATCCAAGTCAATTTGCAAGGCAAAACCAACCCTCTATCCAAAGATGACCAGGCGCAAGCTAAGTAAGTTATTTTATTTTGACCTTAATTAAATAATTGATCGACAAATACTGTAATTAGGTGCCAACACTTAGTAACTATATTAGGTGCCTACACTAAAAAAATAACAATGATTATGCATCGCTGTTATAGCTTGTGTTCAAACATTAGCTAATGTGTGTGTCTGTGTCTGTGTGCATTTTCAGTAGGTACATTAGGTACCTACCTGTCAAAAAACTTATCAGAAACGTCATCTTTTGGCAATGAAAATAATTAGGTAGGTAGGAATCTACCTCTTTATTATGTTTAAACAACCACTAAACAAACGCTATTCACATAAATAGATATGCCTTTATTCTAATCACGTTCCGTTCGTTTCCTATAACTACTCGTATTTTAACAATGTATTCGCTTCCTAACAAATTGATAACTTTGTAGCCTCCTGACCGTGCCTGAGAACGTGTGGAGTGGTCCAACAATAAGGCCATTTGTTGCCCTCTTCGACAATTACCACAAAAACGTGATAAGACCAGAGTTCGTCACGCCCAATGTAAGTACCTACTTACTTATATCGTTTCAATTGAGTAATTTCAACGTACATAAACAGCTAGACACCTGCATCTAACAAGGTAAACTAATGTTAGATGATGTCATGTTGCAGGAAGAAACGGAACAGACCACTTTTATCAACACAATCCTTGCGACCGGTCCAATTAGAAGTCTTATGAACTATTTGGTCAGCAAAGGTAATGAAACCTGTTTTTTTTCATACATTACATCACTCACGGGATGCTGTTTTCATTTCCAACCGATCGATTTAAATTAAATAGGCTATCTTGCTTGACCAATTATGTCAGGTAGGTACCTACTGCCAAGATAATTTACTACTAGGTAGGTACTACTTTTATAATTACTTGTTAGAGTCTAACAAGTAATTATAAAAGTAGTACCTACCTACTAACAGTTAGACGATTATAGCACCTAGCTAGTACCTACCTACAGGGCCTCCACATTCTCATTCCATACGCTCGCAGTCGGTACCTATGCTAACAGCTAAAGCATAATGATTACGTTTACCACTGAACTCTTTACAAACAATGAATTGGAATTGATAGTTTCTTAGTAATCAACGCATGCATACTAATAGTCATACCAGAATGTAAGTGCCGTCAAGTCTTGTATATTCGTCAGTTTGCAAATTCTTTTCTTTATCAACAAGCCAGGGGGCCTACTCCGAAGTGCAAAGTGCGAATGTTCGGATCGGACAGACACATGGCCGAACCGAATATTATTGAAAAATGCGAAAAAAGTTCGGATCAGCTCAGTTGGGTCGGGACCATAGTCAATATTCGAAAGAGTGTAGGAGTGTAGGATCGGAACCGACCGAACAAAATAGTAACTTCGTAGCAGGAAACCGCCGAACATTCGGCCGATACTACTTCGGAGTAGACCCCCAGGACACATAATACCTTTCGAAGATACGCCAATGAGCAGATTATTGCAAAGAAAACTATATATAAAGTGACGAACCTAGGTATAATCCTAATCATAATTCTAATACTTCTTTTCAATTAGGTCTGACTCAAATGAACGACTACAACGAGCAAGTGAACCTGTTGAAGAAGATCTGGTTCACAAAGTACGCGCGCCACTGGACCGGCCTGTGCAAGTGCAGCTGTGCCTTCGAGAACATATTCATGGCTGAACTCAAGTCCAACGATGTACTTGGTAAGTATTGCTCACTTGCCCTGCCTAGTTAAGGTTTTGAATGCAGAAAAATTCAGTTTTCCTAACTATTAAATCGACGACTTGGTTCATAAGAACAAACTCAACCCCGAATAGTTTCAGATGTTTCCATACTTATCCATCCCAATTATTCTCGATAGTACCTACACTCGGCAAAGTTGGCGGTTGACTACTTTCAACATTATAGGTTTGCCCTTAGTAATAAATTTAAAAGTGATTAACCGTGAACTTTGTCGACTGTAGGTAGGTGGGTACTTACATGCATCCTGTATAACAGAAGGCCTGAATTCCGTTTTTAGATCGGCTAGTAAGTATCTGGATAGGACCTTTGTGTTGCCTTTTCGACGAGTATGAGAAAAAAGGTATTTACTACCTTATTCAGGAAAGCATAAAACTAATTACGAATAAACAGCGACCTATTCTAAATTATTCTATTGTGTTTCATAATGATTGACTGCTCGAACAAAAGAAATATTTCAAAACTATATATTTGTGTGAAAGATAATGATAGATAATGGCGCCGATTCCCTTGTTCACAAACTAAACTAAATTTAAGTTCAGTGCATCTTTTTCTTTCTATTTAATTAAGAAAAGGTCAGAAGATAAATATTAGTTTAGTCCTGTCAAATTAGTCAGCGCCTGACGTAAATTGATGTATTTTTTAGTAGCCATGTTTTTAATCACGTCTAAACTTGCTATGGAGTATCTAAATTTGACAGGAGTAAACTAGTATTTGTCTTCTGTCCTTTTCTTAATGAAACAGAAAGAAAAAGATGCACTGAACTTAAATTTAGTTTAGTTTGTGAACAAGGGAATCGGCGCCAATGTTTGTTTTGTCAGTTGAATGTAAGTATTAGGTATTGTTTTTTTCGGTATTCCTTATGTTCTAGAGTAGGAACACAGGGTTAACTAAATCAGATATTAGAATTACGTTGCCCTTTTGTTTATTTTGTGCCTAAACTCTATTAAAATTTATGTTTCAAATTGATGTTATTTCAAGTTAAACAAATATCAACTTCGTTTTAATGGTAATTAAGTTTCAGAGTGACTAGCACTATTGAAAAAGTTATAAAAATGTTTGAAAACTGAATTTTATTGTGTAGGAATTAAAGTTATTTTTCTATAAACTCAGTGTTTACGTTTTTTATTAAGTTTGTTTTAACGTAGTACAGCTGGTATGCGATATTCTTTTGTTTCTGCCGCCTTCGCAAGGATTGTTCGAGGCTGTCCTTGTAAGGAATCCCGTTTATTTGAAATTACATCATCAATTAGCACTCTACACATGTTGGCAGCTCCTAAATATAGCCCTCACGTTACAATATAATGACAGCAAACAATTACTTAGGTACATAAGTACGACAGGAATATTTATCTATCGAACAAAGAGCCGTCTCCATTTTTGATATAAATTTGGGCATTTTACCAACTTTAAGCAGATCATGGTCATAGTCAAAAGTCGATTTGTTTACGAAAACGGTTATAAGATTTCGGAGTTTTGGAAAATATTTTGGGTTTCCTTTTAGGGTAAGAACCTACTCCTAAGACATAGGTACAGTCAGCGTCAATAATATCGGGACGAACAGACTGTTCAAAATGATCTAAGCAACTATGAAAATTACATATTAACTCAATGATACAAGGAATGTTTCAGAATGAAGACAGTACACGACAGCTGTCATTCTGACAAGCACTTTATCCAATTGAGATAAAGTTTAATTTTCTTAGTTGTTGAGATCATTTTGAACAGTTTATTCGTCCCGATATTTTTGACGCTGACTGTACTACTGTTCCTAAACAGTGATATTTACCATGGAACATGGGCCTTTAAACTTATACTTAATTTGTTTGTATTTCCAGGTCTTCACAGTTGGTTGTTCTTCGCTAAGCGTGAACAAGATCGCAAAGCCAATTACTTGGGCTACATGGATAAACTAGACCTGTCCGGGGTAAGTTAACATTAGTTATGTACACCATACACATTACAGAAAAGAATGTATTAGACAAAATTGTAGATAGGGTGACACAATGGGAACATATTGTGATATTATTATTTTATCAAACTCACGGCAATAATTTTATACTTTATTAAAATGAGACAAGAGTTACACTATCGGTTGATTTTTCGTCAAAAAAATTTATCGTGAATGTCCGACTTTAGGTCAGTTACGGCGTTCCACCAAATACAGAACCGAATATTGAAAAAAAAACGAAGGTACCATCCGGCTCCGTCAGTGCAAACGTATCGCTGAGGGTTATCGTAAGGTTAGGCCAGTAGAACGATGTCTTTGGTACCTACCAAAGACAATCGTTATACTGGCCTAACCATATACCTACATGGTACATTATTCGCATAACAACTGGAACCCAAAACTAACATCTGTTAAATATTTATCAAGTCTTAAACAAAATTGCATTGCTCTTACAGAAAGGCATGATCCTGAAGCAGCACTCAATTCTGAGTGAGACAAAGGACGCTCCCGAGGTGACGATGTTCGTGGGCACGTCTCCCGAACTGGAAATGGCGCTATACACTATGTGCTTCATGGCGCGCCCCGACAGGCCCTGCAGACTGCGCTACAACAACATCAACTTCTCCATACAGACCAAGACACTTAAGTCTGAGAACGTACTCCTTATTGATTCAGCCTACCCTGTCTACTAGCATGCAACATTGTAAACTAACTATAGTTGTTGCTATTCACGAGCGCGCGGCAGTCATTGTATTTTAAACCTTATATCAATCACATAAAGATCAAATGACGCGATTGCAAACACTATACCAACATACTCAATATTACTAATGCAACAAATATTTAAAGACAACCCTCAATAAGGTGTAGCCGTAGTTAAACTAAAGCTCTCTTAATAAGGTCCAAATAAAGATAATTTATTTCAAATACACGAGTTATGTATTTATAAACTTTATAACAAGCGAGTTGTTATCATCAATCCGCGGGTCTTGCCCTTTATGATAAGCATGTTATTAAATATGAATTTTCGCAATAACTTTAAAATAAGATAGATAATGACTGTAAAATAATAAACCAATTCAATGTAAACATCTTTTATTGCAACATTTCTCTAAAACACCAAGGACTATATAACACAAAATATTGATAATAATAGGTAAATCTATCTCACTAGTCAAATAATATAATATAATAATAAACTAAATTTTATACAATATAACAGTATACAAAGTGCATTTAGTGATTTTTTTTTATTGTCTAAAATGGCTCAAACAACTAGTCTTCGGTATTACCATTCGTAATACTCGACAATGTATAGGATATGCTAAGATTTAATATAATTATATATATTATGACATAAAAGAATATCTACTCAACAAGGGCTAAGAACAACGCTAAAATTCTGACCTACCATACAGAAAAGGTATCAAATATTGTTGTAAAAATAATTTATGATTAAAGCTACAAACAACGTCGATAAAGATTAGATAATAGCGTACAATACAGTATATAAGATTGCCAGTATAGAAAATATAAACATAATCTATGAAGAGACAAAGTTTAAGAGAGAAGAGATTAATTTTAATTATTACAGTCTGTGAAATCATTCAAGTGGATAAATAGCTTTCAAAATGCTTAAAAAAATAAGATTCTCGGTGGAGATACTAAAAGTGTTACTTTGACCTCTCGCAATTATAATTGACGAACACTGATTATAATTCACGAGCACTGCGGATGCCCAGTGTATATGAGTATAGGTACATTATAATAATTACACACAATAAAAGCAGTACCTACCTAATGCTTTAGCACATCACTCTGTTACAGATGTAAATGAACCCGTAATACCTTATTAAAGAATACTAATAGTTAGCTTTAAATACTTCAATATTGTATGCAATTGTCTTTAGACTTACTCTACATTTTCCTACTTATATTTAATTCACATGTCATTTCATGTTTTTAATATGTTCCAACTGACCAAATTGACAGTAAAGATATGTTAAAAGTAAGAAAATAAATAAAGAAACTTATTGTAAGACGATATTAAATACTTCTGACTAGAATACCGTTGGATGATTTGCAGTATACCTACAGTGTAGATATATTAGTCTTACATTGTATATTTAAACTAATTTGCTTAAATATCTACAATTTAAATTCTCTAAAAATATATACAAACAATCATGAAAATATCTAAAACCACTGATTCAATAAGTTCATCGCTCAAAGTATTCTCGCGTCACTATTCAGATAACTCATAGCGGTACAGATTCTCTATAATACTTTGAAGCAAGCATAATATGGCAAAAAGTGCTACAAAACTGATTTATGATTTAACAAAAATTATTCTTAATTCTAAGTAACGATAACATGAATAAGAGTAACACTTAATTCAAACGAAATACGAGCCATACTCGTGCGGCATGACTCCGCGGCGCGGGTAGAACGTGTGCGTTTGCGAGTAGTTCATCAGGTTCGAGATGTTCGACGTGTAGATGTCGGCGAAGCGGAACAAACGTCGCGAGAAGTAAGTCGGGTTGTGGTATGTACGGAATACGCTACCGAATTGTGGGTTAAACACTGCCTTTATTTCATTCCTGCAATTTACATAACATCTCCTACAATGGAAGCATGAAAACAAAACACACAAGCGTTATTTTACAGCCAATCAGTCACGGTTACACGATTACGATAATTTTGATTATTTGCTTAGAAGTATTGCTTATACAAGCAGTATGCTTAATCATAGCCACTGACAGATAGCAGGATAATAGTTTAATTTGTAAAGCTTAAAAAGTTATGTAGGTAACAGAATCATCCATTGCGCCTGCCAAAACACACAGGAATAATCCATTTGTTGCCTTTTTGCAGCTTTAGGAATAAAGATATTAGCCGCACATTTCACAACAATCACTACTCACCGGATTCCCAGAACGCATGAAAAATTCCGAAAGTTGAGAGAGAATTAGTACAAACCTCAAGTAATCCCTTTCTGCCATCCACTCGCTGACGACCTCGAGCGCGTCTGCGTCCTTATAGTCCTGGTGGTCCTCTATGAGCTGCGTCAGCATCTGCAGCCAGTTGGCGTTCTCCTTGAACGACTGCGTGTTCAATGTGTTGATTTCGTGCTGGAGACAGAATTAATTAACTATTTACTAAGATAGGAAAAAGAAAAAGAAAGAAAAAGCGTTTATTCGTGGTGACAGCCTAAATTTTCCAAACAAATTTTACTTCTGCCAAACTGCAGAGCAGTTTGTTGGCAGATGTAGCTCCCTTAGACTATTTTATATTTTATAAACAATACATTTACCGCTAAACAATACAAAGAGGAAATAAGTTATTTAAGAAATCGAAAGAGCTGGAACACATGGGGAAAGGTATTTGCCCAGCAGTGGGGTGATGCAGCTAACAGTAACAGAAAGAAATCTTTGCATGGATGCTGTGAATAAGGGAGATATAAAAGTTAGATCGCAAACATTTCAATTGCATGTGGGAGAAAGTCTTCGCCGATATGTTGCCAACTTAGCTTACCTTACCTTTCAACTGAAACCTAGACATTTATGCTGCTTGAAAAAGAGCTACCATATTAAAATGGAACTAGACGCGATCCTCATTCTACTGCTACGTCGTCGGTCTTGTGGACTTTATCGCGACTGTTAAGCGTAGGGTCCTGGCATTGATCCGTAGGTCAGGCAAGTTTGCCTTAACCAAATACCATAATCTACTAACCGTCAACTCGTTAATGATCGCTCCGGTGCGCCAGCCGTGCTCCAGGGTAACGTCAGCGAGATCGCTGTAAGGATGGTCGCCGAAGTACAGCACCTGGTGACCGTACCAGCCCGTCAGGTCTTGCAGCTGCTTCACTGTTCCCTAAAATGTTAAGTTACACATTTATGACGGGAAAAAACTAAAATTAACATAAGCGCGTAGGAAGAAAAAGACATGAGAAGCATGGAAGAAAAAGACATGTTGCGCCGATCCCAAATAAATTGGGATGGGTAGGAGAATGATGTTGTAGGCCCCCGGGGAGTCGCCCCACAATAGTTACCCTAAGTGTCTCATTAGTTAAAGTTAAGGCTATAGAGATTAATAATGATGATGAAAAAAAAAAAAGTAAAAAAACACGTAGTAGTGATAGAATAAATAAAGTATATAGGATCACACGTCTCACGTAATATTAGTAAACACACCTTCCAATATAATATAAATATAAAAGGATAATATATGTATTATATAAATCCTTATAACAGCCTTTCCTTGGTGTTCCTCCATTAACCCTAACAATATAAATAAATAAATGAAGTTTTTTTTTTTTCTTTATTTAAAGAGGGTTTTAATGCTGAAGAGTTTGTTTGCGCTAATGCCTGAAATTCCCAGACGGATTAGATATTATTCTATATTTATATTTATTATTCTTGAATAAAAATTCTTTTG
Source organism: Apamea sordens (assembly GCA_945859715.1). Taxonomy (NCBI): domain Eukaryota; kingdom Metazoa; phylum Arthropoda; class Insecta; order Lepidoptera; family Noctuidae; genus Apamea; species Apamea sordens. The sequence continues at coordinate 15,721,320 of OX243986.1, forward strand.
CATTTGCTTGCCCAATTCTTGAGGAAGGTCTGACTTTTTAAGGAAGGTTTTTTTTGGAAGGGGGACTTTTTAACATAACGCTACGACCCTTAGGAGCCGAGGAAAAACAAAAAAAGGTCAGAAACAACGTTAAGTGAAAACGAAGTAACAGCTCGGGCGGGCGATGAGATGGGAAATTGCGAAACTATTAATTCTTATTTGTACAAAACTAAGTTTCACAAACTTCGGCCGAAATATTTTTGTACCATTTCGTTTTACTACAGTTAAAAGTTACATAATGTTACGCGCCACAATTAATGCCTGATACATGGTGACATTAGTTACCACTGGCGCCATCTATTGTGGAATGGCAGAACTAACTGGCGCCATCTATTGTGGAATGGCAGAACTAAAGTCACTGGCGCCATCTATCATCGAGTAGAGATGTCGATGCTAGAAATTACTAGAACTATCGACATCTGGTCAGTCGGGGCCGGTATGCACTTGAACATTCTAGATGTTTCTACAATAGAAGGTTCTGGAACTATCTACGGCACTATATAAGGCCGGGACTAGCCGCGACCAATAGTCTGATTGGTCGCGGCTAGTCCCGGCCTCCGCGGCTGTCTCGGTTTTGCTATAGAAGCGAATACATCGAAAGCGATCTTCAAGTGCGATTAAGAGTGATTCATCATTCTCCTGCCCTTATCCCAATTTATTTGGGGTCGGCGCAACATGTCTTTTTCTTCCATACTTCTCTATTAGTCGTCATCTCGGTAGTCACCCCCTTTCTAACCATATCATCATTCACACATTCCATCCATCGTTTCTTTGAGTGTTTTATAATTAGTGTGTTTGAGTTATTGTTAGTGTTGTTTAATTAAAGTGTAACTTTTGGTAATTTTTATCGGCAGTTTTTATTGTCACGAACCCGAAGCTCGTAACAATAGGTTTACCTCATAATAAATAATTCCTTTTTCTAATGAGGAGACTTTTTCCCATATATGCGTGTTGGCGCTTTTGTCGAAGACTCGAATGGGCCTCGACACCTCCGTGAAGAACTTGGGTTTATTCGCATTCACTATCACGACGTCGAAGAAATCCCGCCAGTCATGACCCACTAGCATTTCCATACCTGCATGCCTGAAAAAAGCATATACAAAATCATCAGTAATCACTTTCGATTGGTTTCTGCGAAAATAAGTTCTTTCAGCAGGGGGCCTCAAAAGGCCACTTTGGCAGAATCATAATAGGATAACAATATGAATCAAAATCAAAAGTCATTTATTCAAATTAGGCTGAGAATCAGCACTTTTTGAACATCAAAATTACAAAAGACAGTCCCCCAAAAACGCCCGCCCTTCACCACTTCCTAGTGCTATCGCTGGGAAGATGAAGTGGCGCAACAAACTCCCCAGCAGCACAGCTGTCTGTTCAGTTAGAAAATAGTTGCATGTATACAATACTAGGAACCTATGTTCAGTAATTAGCATTACAAGAAACTTAAATGATTTGCCATTATATCAGCTAGCCACGCCAATATGCCAACAAATATAATAAAAACTATACGTACTCAAGCTAAAAAATAATTAATTAAAATTAAAATGTAAATAAAAAAACTTGAGAGGTGTCTAGGGACACCCGGATGGAACGAAGTTCAAAGAGAGAGAGAGAGAGACAGACAGAGAAACTCGCGCACGCCGCACGGCTTACAACTATAGCAAAAAGTGTCGTTCCAACTTTTGGTCTTAATTTTTTCCGTCTAGCCTCCTTTCGCAACGTGCGATAAGGAACTTCGTTCCAAAACTTACTACCTAAATAAAAGTTTCCAAGCATAAAGGGCGTGACAGCTTAGATATATGCATTATAGCTTGCATATATGAATCATATTAAAAATCGTAAAATGGTCACAAACTGACAATTCATAATAGATCTGTGTGCAATTGATATCACAATGAAATAAAATTTAAACTGTAGAAATAAAAAATAAAAAACCAATTTGTTTAATAAAAACATGTAATGAAAAATTTACCGATAAAATTACGGTTTTTATTTTTTTCATGCGGCAATCTAATTCATCTATTGTTATAGGTAGGTTCTTCACTGATTATGAATCTTTTTTTTTTATAGTACTTTTTATTATTATCACGACTATTCATGCTTTTATTCAAACAACAAAAAAAAAAAACAAAATCAAAAGTCATTTATTCAAATTAGGCTGAGAATCAGCACTTTTCGAACGTCAAAATTACAAAAGACAGTCCCCCAAAAACGCCCGCCCTTCACCCACAGTTCTACTGTTCGCTAAATATAACACTAATATATATAAAACTAAATAACACATAGTGCGGTCCGTCGTGCGCGGTAGCCTGTTTGTTGCGCTTTGAGTGCACCGTGCACGGATCAATCTCATCTACATAGAATGATCGAGAAAAAAACAGGTTTTGCTGTGACTTTGTTGCTTCGTTTTTTTTTTTTCTTATTTGTATTTGTAATGATATGTACGTGATTACTAGTTTATTTATTTATTTATAAGTATTTATTAGGTAAGTATGTTGAAACTGTGTGTACTCCCCGTCACTTTTCCCTAAAGGTTCATTAGAAAACCAGCGTCAGACAGCATCTGTCTGGCATTAATGCTGAAATGTACCTTTTTGGCGCAGCCGTGAGGCACACTATTGTTGTCTGAAACACTATTTTTTATTTGATTAATTTTGTATTTTGTATTTCACGAACTGTGTCCAAATAACATATAACATCACGCCTTATTTCTTCGAAGGTTTAGGCATCAGTGTACCCATAGTACACCTACATTTAGCCAGTAATGTTTAAGTCCTCTGTAATAGGGAGCGGACCTATTGTCACTATTGGGCACCGGCACCCTAATTGCGTAACACACCATCAATCGTAATCGGTTTCATTTTGACAGTTCAACAACATTCATTACGTTATTTACGTGTTGAACAGACAAATTTTTCGAACTTATGAAGCAATGGATTAGCAATTTTGACGGCACGGTTGGCGCAGTGGCTGAGCGATCGACTGCTGCGCTGCCTGTCGCGGGTTCGATTCCCGCACGGAACAAATATTTGTATTGCCTACAGGTAGTTGTTCCGGGTCTGGCTGTTTGTGTATGTGAGCTTAAATGTTTGTAAACACACCCATGATACAGTCCATTCCTAGGGTGGGGCAACGTTTTAAAAAATACAAATACAAAATACAATTTGCTTCAAATTGATTCTGATTCCGATTGACTGTGTGTTACGCAATTAGGGTGCGGGTTACTACTGAGTAATTCCAGATGGTAAAGCCCAACAACACTTTGCCTGACCTGGGAATCGATCCCAGGACGTCAAGCTCAACAGTAGCACTTGCTACCACTAGACCTATGATCGTTATTTATTATTATTTCTAATGATGTTCTAACTGCGTGCAGCGTGTGTCGTGTGTTTGTCAAATGCATCAAACACGTCAGTAAACGTGTTTATCTCATTTGTCTACAAACATACTTGACTTGTTGCCTCACGTGCTTATTAATAGGACAATCTGTGTTCTATGTTGATACAATGTAGTTTGCTGAATGGTGTAGACAAGTTATAGATATCTATACTTATTATAAATTAAAGTGCCTTTTCGTGTCTGTACTATGCAACGGATGGCAGTATTCAACGGATTTTCATGTGGTTTTCTCCATTCATTAGAGAATTTACTCCAGAAGGTTAAATGTATAATACAATAATATTAAATAACTAAATAATAAAGATATATTGATGCTTTGTCAAGTTGTAAAAATCGTGCGAAGAATAGCATAGAATACTCTTTATTATGTAAGTACAGACGCCAGCAGGTCAAGCTACCCGAAACTGTCAAATTTTCCCAATCAACCTTCAACCTAATGCAATAAAGTTGAAAATCTATTAATGAAATTTGACAGATTGTAGTAGCTTGATGTGCTGGCGTCTGTACAGTCACGAGCAAAAGTATATATACACTTGGCTTTATTCAAAAGCGATTTACTCCTTTATTTTTTAATGAAATTTTATGTTGTTACGAACATAGTATTTTCGAACCCATAGGTTTATGTAATGTATTGTATTTCAACGATGCATTCGATAGTTAAAATCCTACCTAGTACCTAGTTTTTAGGTTATTTCGATTTTTTTTTAAATCTCGGAAACTCGTGTTTTGTTTACAAAAAGAACTTTTGTAGGAGTTAATATGATAAGTGTAGTCTATAAAAAACAAAGTTTGACTTTGATGCAGCATGGTACGGGATTCCATACATCCATGAGCATTGTCCTTTGACAGATTGTAGTAGCTTGATGTGCTGGCGTCTGTACACCATACAAATCAAAACAGGGATAGGTAGCTAGAAAATAATAACACTTAGGTAGTATAAATGTAACTTACACAAAATGATAGGGACTATTAGTGACAAGGAACAGTTTCTTATCATTGTCCTGTAGCATTTGGAAGTATGTCCTTAAGTCAGCATTGGGCCTGATATACTCTTTCACATTTTGAGCAACAATCTTGTGCATGATGGGATGACAGCTTTGCACTGAGTTCTAGAATGAATAAAACAAAGATAAAAACCTTGCAAGTGTTTTAAGATGGCAAAAAGTATCATTTTATAATTATTATATTAGCTAGATTGATTACCTTGACATCTAAGAACAAAATTTCTGGATGATAATCAATATGATTTCTGATAAAGTATTCAGCTACATTACATAGTAAACTCATTTCAGGAACTGAAAATAGATCAGCTAAATGCACCATCTTAGCTCTGTTAGGCTGAAAGAAAAAACATAACATTTGGATTATTTATAACAAATCAGCCAATAATGTGCTCACTGCTGAGGCACAAGCCTCTTCTCGGTGAGAGGGAGTGGGCCATAATCCACCACGCGGGCCCAGTGCGGGTTGGTAGATATCAAATGTCTTCGAATATTTGGTTCTAGGACATGCCGGTTTCCTCACGGTGTTTTACTTCACCGTTTTGAGAGTAGTAGTGATTAGATTATTTACACATAGTAAAGTTCCCGTCTGGGTCCAAATGTGCGACCTACAACTCGTAAGTCATGGATGTTACAACTTGGCCTCCACTGCACTGGATTACTTATAAATACAGTAAAATTAATGGGACTCAAGTTGAATCACATTTGCAATGGAATAAGAAATAACAACAACCCACATTCTAACTCAAAATAATTCATTATTTTGTGACTTGGCAGTCATTCTCAAACATGCCATTGCGTTTCAGGACAATAATAGATGACTTTCAAATGAACATAATAAAAGAATAGTACATATTGTATGTTCCTTTCATTTTAACATAACAATGGTAAATTCTGAACAAATAGGTCTAACTAATGTCTTATACTCGGTTCCTATTAACAAGAACAGATTATTTTGCTTACCAATGGTAGCATTTTTTATTACCATACTGGACATATAAATAGATTCATAAGCTAATTTTACCTGTGATAACTACTTCCGTATGGGAAGGTCTACTATACAAAGCTATGAGGTCTTTTCTTTATTATTGATAAAGATACAAGTCTTTAATTTTAACCAATACTGGTGCCTAAATTATAGGAATCAGCCTTTAATAGATTGAGTACAGACAGCAATACACAAATATATTTGGTAGTAGGTACATATATATCAATGTCTTGTCACACATGGTCCTTGTGTCAACATTGCAAAGGGGAGCACAAATGAATGATTGCTTACAAGTGCCAGTGATTACTGACGGCTATCTAGTTACTACTCTGATATCATAGACAAAGTGATTTTCAACCTTAGCACAAAGGAAACAATGATTGAAAATAGAAAACATGTGGTTTTCACATGGTTGTTATAGTTATGTAAGCAGTATGATGTTTATAGGTAGTTAATAAACCATGTCTAGTTCAGACTAACTTCTTAGAGGTTTTTTTTAAACATTAATTTTACAATATTTTGTTTATTTACATACATAAGCTCACGCCTTCTTCCCATGGGAAGAAGGTGTGAGCTTATGTATGTAAATATTCAATGTTTCATAACCCCATGGGGTTAGACAGAAACTATAGAATGCCACCTGCTACAATCCTTGCATATACATTTAACATTTAACAAGGCAACAGGAGTTGCCTTGTTAACATATGTGCACACAGGTTGCGAGTATAAAAAGAAAAGGTCAGGTGCATACACCTGACCTTTTCTTTTTATTACTATATTTATGTTTTAAATTAAAAATAAAGAAACTAATTATACTTACTTTATGAGCTCTGGTATCACCCTCAACATAAGCTATGGGTATAATTCTGTTTCTGTATAGTTTGAGCACTTCATCAGCCGGCACCTGTGTAAGACCTCGGTACACGGCTCCAAATTGTATTTGTAAGAATGAGTCCAGTTTCAACAGGAGGCCTTTCTCTATGTCGTAATGCAAACCCCTGACAGCAAAGTTTGGTTTGTATTCTAACTGTAGTATTTCTGGAGGATACTGAAAGGAAACATAAACAATTAGAATGTTTTTGTGTATCAACAGACTTCTTGACCAAAAGGCCATGCCAGGAAATAGTGAATATTAAACAAATAAAACATTACCTATGTTCAGATCTTCTACTGAAGGATAGGTACTAATGAGTATCAGTGGGCCACGACTTATTGGTGGAAGGTGGAAGTAAACAAAAACCTGTTTGCTTGAACCACTCAGCTCAGCCTTAGACTTACCATATTCAGCAATGTCCCACTTTCTAATCATATTGATTATTGCGCAGCAACACATATTAATTTATTTAATATATTCACATACCAACCTTATATTTTTCCAAAAGTATTTCTCTGCCAAGATTATACAGCAAGTGTTCCAGGCTTGGTTTGTAATGTGCCAGTGTGTAATCATAATCAAATCCATATACTTTAACTTCAGAAAGGTCCAGCTCATTGCAAGCAAATACACCCCGTGGATTCACATCTTGAGGTAATTTTTTTGCTACAAAAAGTAATTAATGTGTAAAGCACCATGCACCTACATAGATATGGAACCGAATAAAAAAGGAATGCTTGCATACACTTACATTTAAATTTTAGCTTTGTACGACAATAGGCCTCTTTTAATAATTCGCGGGTAGAAAAACTTCTACGTATTAAATCTTCCGGGTGTTTATTTGGTAGCTGTGATACACTGCATTTCCATCTTTTTATACTGTTTATTGTTAAATTACTACGTAAACTCATCAGAGATGACATTTTATTTAAACACAAGACGAAATGTATCACTTAAAACTGAACCCAATACACGTGGATTTAGTATTTTACGCATTAAAACAACAAAAATAGATTAGGCAACTGTCAGCTTTTATATTAATTTAAAAATCGTTGCATAATTATTCGAATAAACATCACACACACACTACTTTTACTCTACCCGTCTATCTTTCGTACTTCTGCTCAATGACAGCAGTATTGACATTGACACCACCATACTGCCGACGTTTGACAGACGGACTTTTAGTGTTGCTAGATGATATGTAGCGACAAAATAATGTTACAGTGCGCCTAATATGTTTTGCCAGTGCCAAAAGCAATCCTATAGTTACGATTTTCACTTCATATAAAGTATAGTCTCGTCTTAAAAAGTATAGAGCTAATCTTTTTTTTAAATGATGTATGCTCTAAGGTTCCACACATTATTTAAAACTTACGTTTTTTGTTGATCAAAACATTTATTAATACTACTTAAATTAAGTTAATACTTCCACTCCCGCGTCTTCTCACAGGGCTGCAAACATTCCAACAGTATCGCCATCATAGAGTAAAATAATAATTATATCATATCATCGCCATCCATTCGTCAGATCGTCAGCGGTGTGATCAATGCGATGTATAATTCTATATTAGTTTTTTTTTTTTTTTAATGTTTATAGGGTAAAATATTAATGAAATCATAATTGGGACACGTCTCAAAATTCAATTAAAAACCATATCTTGACAAAATATTTATTTCTTTTTAGTACTATTTTGCATAACGAGTATTTTAGAGTAAGATTGACTGTGTTATTTTAAAATTATTTTGTATACTGTTCCCTAGTCTCTCTCAGTCTGAACTAACACTACCTCGTAATTTCTAGTATGTACAGACGCCAGCACATCAAGCTACTACAATCTGTCAGATTTCTTTATTAGATTTTCGACTTTATTGCTAAAGCATTAGGTTCAATGTTGATTGAGAAAATCTGACAGTTTCGGGTAGGTTGACCTGCTGGCGTCCGTACATATTTGTTACGGCCGCGAATCATATTTTAATCAACGTACCACTTAGTACAGACCAGCAAATTGCAAAAAACGTAAGAAAATTTGAATTTCGCGGGCTACCTTGGAGCATCCACCTTAAATAGGTACCTTCCTAAGTTACAGCACACTTGGTAGGTAACGGTGGTGAACTGGTGACACGACAGGTGGGTCTGTTACTTGGTTGGTAACATTTCACACTGTTTGTAACGATTGAACCTATGAATAAAGGCACCTAAGTCGTTATTCGATAGTGCCTACGGCAGTTATCTGCTGTAGTTGCTAGTTGTGACTGTATCTTTCTACTAGTACATACCAAACTAGTTAAAGCTATAATCGTTAACTGAACCGTAATGATAGCACAATGAGGAACCTATGCAGTATGACAATGACTACTGGTGCAATGCGTCTAATATGGCCATGGACTTCCCGAAACTGCTGCAGTGGATTTTTTGTTTTTGTGCTGTTGTATAAAACTTAGGTAATTGTACATATGTTGCTATGCTCTTTGTAAGTTGTAGGTAAGTAGTTTATTAATTTATTTCAGGATTCGTGAAACCTTTAAACGTGACTGTTATGTAAGTATTATATTGAACTGTAAAAAATATATATTAGGTATACAATCTTATACTTAGGTAGGTAGGTAACTGTTACTAGTAGAATAATAACTAAATTTGTGGAAAAGCGCTTCCAATAAAATTTTTACTGCGGTAACGGAAGTTATATGCCGTAATGCTGACATCCTTGTTAGCCAGCTTAAGTTTACAGTCATTATCCGCACGAGTGACAAAGCAGAGAGTGTAAAGTGACATCTCCAGCTCCGGCGAGGTTCCAATAAAGATGGTGTTAACAGGTTTATCAACAGCTTGTTGATTGAAGTGTAACTTCATGACAGCCCCTTTCTGTAAAAATCAAAATGTTGTATATAGGTACCTACTTATAATAAATCTGTAGAAGTGAAAATTCTGTAGATAGAAAATATCAAAAAAAAATGGCATTATTTTTGGGTCGGTGTCGGTCTAGTAACACCCCCGTGTTACTAGACCGACAAATGTGACGACCCAAAAATGTGATTATAAATTTTTTTGTCTGTCTGTTTGTTCAGGCATCACGCAAAAACTATCGGTTCGATTACGATGAAACTTGGTATAATTATTCTTTAATACACTGGGTACTTTTTATAACGGAAAAGTATATACAATAAAAAACAAACTTAATTTTGCGGTTCGTTCCCTAGACCCGATTACTGTACCAACCGCAAATAATAAGTTTGTCGTAGGTTACGTCACTAAGGGACGCTACACACGGCTAAGATAGGTACTATAATATTTTATCTTAAGATAGGTACAGACGCCAGCACATCAAGCTACTACAATCTGTCAAATTTCTTTAATAGATTTTCAACTTTATCGCTATAGCATTAAGGTTCAAGGTTGATTGCGAAAATTTGACAGTTTCGGGTAGCTTGACCTGCTGGCGTCTGTACAATATTGCTCGCCATACAATTCAATGGACTATCACACACGACGAAGATAATAAATAATATTTCATATTTTCGTATCTTAAGATGAATTTGTATGGCGAGTAAAATATTATAGTATCTTAGCCGTGATCAGTGCCCCTAAGTCATGCTCTAAATGTAGTGCTAAAGGTTGAATTTGGCTTGCACAGTTCGCATCACACGCGTGGCGGTGGCGCGCGGCCGCCACGGATCGCTACCGTATAAGGGACGGAGTCTGAGCGCGCGCATTACATTTTTTGAACTTTGATTTGAACGGACGTGTCGAGTGGCGAGAGTTCGTTATTATTTTAACTGCTACTTGCAATTCTAAACCGTGCTTTTTAGTGCGACCTTTTTATTCCTTTTAGTTTTTGAGTTATTTAGGTTTAATTTTTTAAGTCGTAGGTATAGATTTTAATTTTAAAGTATAGGTAGTATATTTAATAGTGTACGTAGTGACCGTAGGTTATTTTATAATACTGTTAGGTAGGATTAGTAATTCGTATAGATATTAGTTTTTAGGGATTTTGCTTATTTATTGAGTTTAGATTAGTTATCATCAGAAATAGGTTTATTTAGGTAGGTAGGTATTTAATTTTCTGTTGAGTTTATTTTTTATTTAATTAGGTAGGTATTTAGGTAAAGATATCATATAGGTACCCTCTTAATCACCACTAATGAGACACATTTGATTTTCTATTGTAATTAGCCACAAAGGGCCCGCGAGATAGATGGTATTCTGGGGAAGCACATACATTTTATCCTGTTAGCACGTTCCCGTGGGATAATTTCCGACATTCACGCGGGCGAAACCGCGGGTAGAAGCTAGTTACCTAATAAAATAGGTAAACAGAGACCAAAGCCTCGTTCATATATTATCATAATATCAAGAATTAATCATTAATTAGTACAGTGCGGACTACAAGAGAATGCGTTCTTGACATCTGTCAGTTTCATACAAACGAATACGTGTTTTTCGAATTTGATCTTTAATGCGACGTAGCTATGTCACACTGACAGGTGTCAAAAACGCATTCTCATTTCTCTGCACCATTGAGATAGGAAACTCTGCACTAACTGCAGTTTAAAAAGTTACCATTAAATATTGGTGTCAATCCAACTAGAACCCCACGTTTGCTCCTGTTATCATGAGTCGGGTGCCTAGCAGGATACCTACCCGTTCAGCCGTTCAGCGGGTCCTATCAGTATTAAGTATAATAAAATAATTTTACTCACGTCGCCTAATTCCGCGTATTTCAAGTATCCCAGATAATTAATTCTATTAGCCGTTTCTTCTCTTGAGAAATAAATCCAGTTATGCAAACCTATAAAAAAAAAATGTTAGTAGGTATTCTATGAGATTCATATTCACAAAAAAAAACATGCATAAAGTACCTGAAACACCTCCATTCTTAAGTTCTGAGACAAAAATATGTTCGAAGCCAGAACTGCTTATCTTTCCTTTACCTCTTGAATATAACCCGAACCACATTTGTTTCAGGAAGTCTCTCTGTTGTTTTGGGTCTGGAGTCACGTAGCCTGTAACGGGAATGAAGTAATTCTCAGCAGTCATAGTGCACAAGCGAAACTTTTGTTTAATTTCTAAGGCTATTGTTACGGTTACCTATCCCTGAGAATCACTCATCGGACAGTAAGTACCTACGGGCAGCGGCCGCTGGGAAAACTTTCTTGAGAATACTATACCTACCTACGTAACTTTAAGCCCATTGAACGCGTACTACGAATGTTTTCGTGCCCGTGCAGCCTCAGTCGTATTTATACCTATGTTCGTTGTTTTTGTTTTCGTCGGTATTTACTTGTCGATTAATTAGCTGGGCGCTGGGGGCACGACGATTTCAATTTAAAGGTTAGTTGTTGCTATCTGAATTCACTGACATTTAGAACATAGTACAGTCAAGAAGAAAAACGAAAACGACCATTCTCACGTTTTAGAATACGTCTGACACGCTATGCTACAAAACACACGCTAAATATACACATCTTATAAAGGCAATAAAATATTACCTTTATTCTTCAGAAACGTCATTAGGTGCCTCATAACAGTAGTAGACATTACGGCATCCATGAAAGCGTTCTCTTCGTTTCTCTCCTGAAAAAAATTAATAAAATACTTATTTTAAGATTGCTGTAGAAGGCGCTTACAATTACTTAGATTAATCTTATAAAAAATGTGTCTCTAGGGTTGAAGATAATTACACCCCAAAGTCCCCAAACTAGTAAACTACGGGCCCTAAACAACAAATTCAGATTATTTCAGACTTTTCCACAGGGTGGCCGTGGCAGAGACATCGACGCTGCGCTGGATGGATTCAGTACCTAATAGTAGGTACATGATTCTGGAAAATCCTGAGTTGGAATTATTTCCTAAAAAAATCAGCTGTTTTTTTTAAACAACCGGTGCATAATTCCAGCGTGTTGGAATTTTTCGCCGAATTGCAGAATCTTGTACTGAATCCATGGAACAGTTTGCGAGTCGATTCCCTGCCACCTTGTAAAGGCAAGTAGATAATAGTTATTTGTTATACAAGAGTGCAAAGTTGTTTTTTAACCGCGTGTTCAATTTTGATGACCGAGCAAGCGAAGGATTCTAAAATTGAATCACGAGCGCAGCGAGTGATTCAAAATTAGAATCCTGAGCGTTAGCGAGGGAATCAAAAGAGCACGAGGTGAAAAATCTTTGCACTCGAGTGCAACACGTAACTTTTCATTCCACCTCAGCGAGGAAATGACTAAATGCAAAAAAAAAACGTTTACAATCACAAGATAGGTACACTTTTATTTCAGTTTAGGTATTAATTACTACATTATGACAGGTAATTATTACAGATTTTCACTTGTTTTCAAGTTTCTTGTTTTTAATATAAGGTTTAACAATGACGTGAAAAAATGCCGCGTAAAGAACCGCGTACAAAGCAAATTGAAAAAAGAACACCAAGAAGGTTCCGAGTCTGAGTTTTTAACAAATTAAAAAAAAGTTGTATGATATATTCGGCACCATAGAGGTAGCAGTAAATAGGTTTAATGTTTTTTTTAATTCACAAACTTAGTGCACACGATGTTCTAAATTCAATTTACTTTATCCTCTAGAGAATAAAAACGGCTTTTCCACTCAGATATTGAAGATTAAAAATACTCTTTCCGAGATGGTGGGATGAAAATATTGTTATAGCGACAAATATTTATGCAATTATGAAATACCTCTGCTTACGGAACTCTTTTGTAGAAAACATGTGTTAAGTAAGTATGTACACTACTCGCATTTAATAATGACTTCATCTCTCTGTTCTAAAATTTTTAGGTAGTTTGTTAATCAAGAGCTTGCTAAAATCACAATTGCGTAGCTCTTTATCTCTCGACATGAGTTCAATAGTTCATCCATCAGTCCGCGAGACCGCGATATTATTTCGTTATTGTATTCATTTAGGTCCCTTGAGGTCTTGAGGATTGGATTGAACGGGTCCGGACTCAGGATGCCAGTAGATCAATTTAAATGTTGTAAATAACAACTAGATGGTTGCTTTGCGTACCTATGCAGCTCCTCAAATAAAATGTTATAGAAAGACAAATTACCTGGGGCGTCACATGTTCATTAACCAATGTGTCTCGTTCATAATTGTCCAATAATGGAACGAATTTCTGAATAGTAGGAATATTCCATACTTCAGGAGTTACAGTGATTAATCTACGACATAAAGATAACATTTTAAACAAATTTCATAATCTTTTTCAGGATATTACTCATTAGGTCATCAATTCATGGTCATAAATGAATGCTGTTATGAACCATTGGTTAGATAAACATGCAGTTGAATCTCTTTGGAGTACTACTTACGGAAGAGGTGCCATGTCCACTGTTGAATGTGACGTAGTCTTTGCTTGATAGTTAATCGTTATGTATCTAGCGGCATTATTAGTGTCCTTTCTTAATAACTCTTCGCTAAGTGTTTCTAGTTCAGCATCAGTAACGCTGTTCGTGTTTGTAGATCCAGGATTGTTGTTTACTATAGAGCTTGGTAGCACTAGTGGCGTTCCAGGCCGAGACATCGGTGTGCTAGGAATTCGTGTTGTAGGCTTAGGCGTCGTAAACATAGAGTAGGTACTAGGTCTATTGCCCCCGACAGCTGAGCTGAAGCTCATTGGCTTAGGTGTGTGGGCTGATGAAGGCGCCAGTGTCGACGGTAAGGTCACCATCGGAGTTTGCCCATTTTTGTTGTTGTTACCTTGTAAGATTGAACTGTAACTGAATGTTCCTTGACTCGGGCTTTTGTTATCATAAAAATTTATAAGATCTTTGACCTTCCCTCCAGTTGCAGCGGGCTGGTTGTTTTGTTGAATTGGTTTAGCAGTTGGATATTGAGGCGCAACATAGTCTCTTTTTCCGTTAGACGATTGGGGAGGGCGTTGCGGCGCAGGGTTGACCACAGTGGTATGCGATTGTGATGGAGATGGTGGACCAAGTGATGGAAACTGAGAAGCATAACTAGGTCTGCCACCATTTTGATTATGTGAAGACATTTGCGTTTGACTATTTCCTCCAGTCGGCTGGTTATTTTGTTGTACAGGCTTAAGAGTTGGAAACTGAGGCGCTACATAGTCCCTTTTTCCGTTAGATGATTGGGCATTGCTTTGTCGCCCATTATTTACGTTATTGGGCGCAGTGGTCTGTGATTGAGATGTAGATGGAGGTCCAAGCGCTGGAAATTGGGCAGCATAATTAGAATTGCCTCCATTTTGGTTACCGTATGTTTGCGACTGACTGCCAGTTGGTTGACTCGCTACATTATCTCTTTTATTTCCACCAGTAGGGACGCCTCCTTCGTGCAATAAGAAGTCTGTATTCGTATTAGCCCATTGGCGCTTATTATATTCTAAGCCTGGAAAGAAAATTGATTGAAATTAGTAAAAAAAAAATGGGTAGATATTTAGACCACACAATAGCTACTTATCCATAAATTACCCGCGCAGTGGCTATAACTTCGACGTGCGTTGCTATTATTTTGTAAACAAAACGTACTGTAGCTAGATTAGTCACGATATTGCCAATGCTAACCTCAGTCGTAGGTTTTATAAGCTACAAATTTAAAGGTCACTCTAAACTAAGCATTTGTGTCTATATATGTCTACGCTGGGTAAAAATCGCATGCAAAATAAACAGGAAACCTATTGAAGTTAAGAATTTCAAGAAAACCGCTTAGTATTGACCATGGTGTTATTAACACTTCTTTCCTCACTCAACTGCACAGAACACTATTAGGTACTCCTAGCGGAGCTCAACTGCATGCAATCTGGTTTGTCCGAGACGTTTCTAACTCTACCCAAAACCTTATAGTCAGTTATGAGCTGGTGACGTTTGCGCATCAACTGAACGAACATGTAGGTAATAAAATAATTCTACAGAAGTCCGTTATAAATCAGCACTTCTAATGTAGTTTTATATTTGTAATTATCTAGGGACACATGTAGGAAAAGATCATAAGAATATTAGACTCTTTATTCGTTTGAATTTCGCGGGATTTTTGTATGGGCAAATACGGGCAGACAAATACCTAAGTATGTAAGTATCATACTTAGTTCAATACCTATTTCCAAGGAAACCAATTTTTGCCTATTTACATTGGCAAGAATACCTACTCAGACAAATCTCTATTGATTTGCATTGTAAAAAGCAGTTGTATCTAATGCACTGATATTTTATGAATTAGGTATGGTTCTCTTCTACCTGCATATTTTTCTTGTCATTAGAATATTATTTAATGCAATATAAAAATGTGCTAATGAGGTAACTTACCCGAAGTATTTTGCAGAACGAATAAAATTCCACACAAAACTGTTGCACAGTTATTCATATTTTCTATAATATTATATTAAGAAACACGTCCACAAAGCACTACATCCGTGTTGCACACATAAGTTATGATTTGATACAGAACCGTCTGCCTTGACCGCGCTACCAAGATTATTCTATTTAGTTCAACTGTTCAACTCTTCGAGTGACGTGTTGAAGTGTCTGTGATGTGAGAGACCGCTAGTTTCTACAGCAAGTGTTTCGCTAATATCGACCTTACTCAAGGAGGTTCAGAGTATATTTTGCCCTAGGTTTGTTTGAGCCTTACAAAATAATAACAGCTGATGTCATTCATACTCTCTCGTCCGAGATGTTAACAATATTAATTAAAGTTCTTTTTTATTTGGATTCCAGAAGGGTAACTTATGTATAAGTAATTTGGTATGAGTAAGCCTGAGCAGGTACCTACCTATAACGTGCTTTTTTATGTTTGGGGTAAACCATACAGACTTGCGGAGCGACGTCCTACGGCGTACGCGAGGTTCAAAGAGTACTATAAGATACCGCGGAGGTTGCTGAACCAAGGAGGGTTTAACATACGAACTTGATCTATAAAACCGCATACATATATTAAGTAAAGCAAAGTTTTTAATAGGTTTATTATTGTTTGCGCTTAATAAGTACAAACGTTTTAGAAGTAAATGTGTGTCATCATGAGCTACAAAGTTTTTTTTTTTTGTTATGTTTTCCTGTTTCATTAGGTTCTGTATAAATTAATCATCACTACTGTAACTATTGGAATGTGGACTTTATATACTTAGATAAACTGTAAACAAGGGATATTTTATTTCTTGTTAGGTAGGTAGCTTGTTTGTAAATTGTCAAGTACTACTGAAGTGCGGTTGCTTGTACCAACCGTACTTATTAGTGACTAGCTTCTGCCCGCGACTTCGTACGCGGATCCAGTCCCTTTCTCGTTCCGATAGGAATTTCGGCAAGAGTTTGAACTGTGCGTTGGTATGTCAGCCAATAAATCAGTCAAAACCGATGAAGGATTTCGATTAAGTTTGGTATAACTTAGATTAAGTGTTGTAGACTGGGTAGGTTATAACTCCATTAAATGAAGCGGAATTAATATCAATTAGTTAACATTACCATTCTAAAAAAAATCTTTATAAACTATATTGTTGGTTTTTCCGTCGGGTGCCAGAATATAAAGCCCGGAAGCGTTGCTAACTCTTGAGAAAGCAACATAAAGTTGGCCATGAGAAAAACAGCCGGTTCTCAAATCCAAACCAGCAACTTTCGGTGTCTGTCTTCACTCGCGAGACAATGCATGACGATCACGATCAGCCGTAAGTCGCGCATCACGTTCTTCACTGGTTTCTAGATACCTATAAGTGGATGTGCGGATACGCTGGGAACTCAAGCGTGATTCGCTTTCCGTGAATGTTTCCGACTCGCGAGACAATGCATGTGACGATCACGATCAGCCGTAAGTCGCGCATCACGTTCTTCACTGGTTTCTAGATACATATAAGTGGATGTGCGGATACGCTGGGAACTCAAGCGTGATTCGCTTTCCGTGAATGTTTCCGACTCGCGAGACAATGCATGACGATCACGATCAGCCGTAAGTCGCGCATCACGTTCTTCACTGGTCTCCAGAGATCTAAAAGTCAACGTGCGAATGCGCTGAGAACTCAAGCGTGATGCTTTTTCTGTGAACGTTTCTGATTCGAGAGACAATGCATGGCGATCACCATCAGCGGCCAGTCGCGCATCACGATCCTCACTGGTCTCTAGAGACCTAGATGTAGATGCGTAAATACGCTGAGAACGCAGGCGTGATTCTCTTTGTGTGTAAGTGTCAGAAACGCGAGACGATGCATGACGCTCACGATCAGCGCTAAGTCGTGCTTCAAGATCCGAAGAAGTTTCCGCGGGGCGAGATACAGCCTGATGTTGTCGAACAGCATCAAGTCTTGTCTGGCGTACTTCATTCGATTCTTGAGATCTAATGATCTTCAATCTTTTAGCTCCTTTCGAACATTGCGAAGGATTTGACCTCTTTCGTGGCATGGTTATGGATATGGTTATTAATGTACTTTAATAACTTTGCAATTAAGATCTAAGTGACTGCTCCCCTGCGTTACCGGGTAGACCGTGTCTCGAAGATAAATGGAAAAGGAAATTAAACACTCAAATAACATAAGCCCGAAGGCACATCTATTATATATATATAAATGGGAGATTTAGCCAGTGAAGCCAAGTTTTCAATGATTTACCATCGAATTCGAAAAGAAGTCCCAAACTGTTACTGCCTTCACCGCGTGGAGGTACAGTTCCTCGTCAATATTATCTGACCCACCCTAAAAACAAACGAATTTGGACCCTCTGGCTGTAACATTAAGGTTTATTCAATTTATATGAGCTTAATAGACAAGTGCACGAGGCCTCGATGAAAAAATACAATAACTTTACAGACACGCAAATTTGATCTTTATAACGTTAGCATTAGGTTATATGTTATAACTACTTGTTATAATATAATTAGTGTAATAGCTTATTTTAATGATTGCGTTCAAGTAATTCTGGTCTCGTGGTCTGTATATAAGACTGAGAAAATCAAGGTGCGAGATCAAATCCTGCGACGATGATATTGTTTTGCTTTCAATTTAGAATTTATTCCAAAACTATTTCTTGTATTATTATAAAGAACTATAGACGGATAATCTTCAAATATAAACTTTGTAAAATGGTTATATTTTCGCATAACTTGTAATAAGTGGGTAGTTGAAAAATAAATATTATTTATTATAAAACTGGTATTCAAATGCTACTAAGGGTATGCAGTGACTACGCTCAAACATATTTGACCTTGTCTTACTAAATTACAAAAACAACGTCTCTTTACCATTTTTTATTTTCTATTTTGTAGGTAGATTTTTTTATTATCATGTCTCAATGGAGTGATTATTTAAAATACAAAATAATCTATTTGCACGAGGAAAAGGTTGGCTGCTTGTGCTGTGCAAGAATAAACTTTATGAAAGTATACTATATGGTTCAAATTCTTTAGAATATTGCGTCTAGCATAACAACTAAGATCAAATTTCAATGCTACTTATAAGAGTTGAGTTGGTCTTGTGGTCACTAAGGTAGTGCGGTGTTCATCGTTGTCTACGTTCGAAACCGAGTTTAACTTAAATGTAGCTTTTTGCTCAGCTGTTTTTTTTATTACACTTTTTTTTTACATTTCTTTAATGGACGACGTAGGATCTTGTTTTTTTAAACGGGCAGTTGGTATAGAAATAAAATTAAAAAGTTGCAAGTTTAAAATGTTTATTATTTCATTAAAACACTTAGGTAAGATAAAATAAGTAAATGCTCATATATATTTCCAAATTAATATACCTACATTTTATATTAATATGCCATAATCAAATCTAACCATTTATTAACATTAAACAAGGCACGCTTATGCTTAAAAGTTTGTTATCGAGAAAATTAATTCATGTGTGAAATGCTTTACAGATTTATAGCTGCCTATATGTAGTGAATAAACATGTTATTTAAATAGAAACCATCTATTTATAACAATAACATCACCACATAATCTGCAACATTTTAATGGTTTAACAATCAATCCATTGAGCATTTACTTACATGGTGTGTTTAAAAATAAAAAAATAAAAATTTAAATATTCCTGGGCAAAACGGACCCTTTCTTCGCGATGAGCAGGTGTCAATGCAATTTTCTGTGCCGGTTTATAATTCCTTATCCCAGCAGCGTATAAATGCCTTCTCACTGTTTCCACTGAAATATTGTGGTTTATTGCGGTTACACGAATGGGCAAAAAATGGATTTTCAACTTGACTTGAAACAACGGTGGCGTTCGAATTCGGGACTATACTTGATGGCTTTTGCTCCTGGACGAATCCGCTGAATATTTCCATTGTCTCCATAACGTCTTAGGCATAGACTGACCGTATTTCTCTAAAACAAAAAAAAACATTTTTGGAACCGTGTATGTAACTTGTAAGGAGTGAATGTAATGGTAAAATAGCCAACTACGCATTCGTTAATCACAATCAATAAAATAAAATAGGTATAAAAAAACACTTACTGCTATATTAAGTCGATGACCAATCTCTCTAATTCCAACATTCTACTCATGTAAAAATATGATTTTATGTTTGGTAACACCAAATTGCTTAAATATACTTATCGAGTTATGTGAAACGATTTACAAATGTGTGAGCGCAGTCACTGCTATTAGGCGTAGTGTAACTTTTGTCACTTAGATGAATTAATTATCTACCTCACGAAGCAAATATATTTTTTACTTCGTATCCAAACATTCTTGGTAAATATAAATTCTGTGAACTTAAAGTTTTTCAATTTACCCACCTGTCTACAAGATAAGTTATTAGGCGTAAATCATATTGGTCGTTCTTTAATAATGCAAGCAATATTGTAGAAATGAAAACAAATTAAAAAAGAAACTGATAATATAGGTGGACTGTATTTTCGAACCCACATGTTGTTCTTTGCCAATCCAGCATCAAACCGCTAAGCCACAAGAACTTGTTGGAAATACGCGAAATTAATGATTGGGTTGTAATTATGTAGTGTGACTTAAAAACTTTTCAACTTTAATGTCAACGAGATAATGATTAAAATAGCTTAACAAAATGATATATAATGCCGGTGGCTCCGACAATGTTGGGTGGGTTTATAAGGTAAACCCACCCAACATTGTCGGAGCCACCGTAAATTTGATCTTTAACACGTTTACCTTACGTGTAAACGTGTTAAAGATCAAATTTGCGTGTCTGTATTTTTACTGTATTTGTCCTTCGAGTGCTCGAGCACTTGTCTGTTAAGCTCATATGAATTGAATAAACCTTAATGTTACAGCCAGAGGGTCCAAATTCGTTTGTTTTTAGGGTGGGTCAGATAATAGTGATGACAGACTGTACTCCCAGCTTATGTTAATATATTAGTATAAAGTGATTTCCACATCAAATGTTCCTGATCCTTGATTTTTAATATCTCGGCGGAAAATACTCATCAGACCAAACAAATTTTGTTAAAATGTCATGTCTGTATATGCCATAGTTTAGCTGTGCTCTCCGAGTTCCACATCAGATGTTTCAATCTTCGAATTTTATTCTCCCAGCAGAAAATAATCATCAGACTGAACAACTTTTGCAAAGATGTCATTCCTATATATGTTATGGTTTAGCTGTGCTCTTAGAGTTCCACATCAGATGTTCCCATCTTCGAGTTTTATTCTCGCAGCAGAAAATGCTCATCAGACTGAATAACTTTTGCTAAGATGTCAAACCTATATATATTATAGTTTAGCTGTGCTCTAAGAGTTCCACATCAGGTGTTCCGGATCTTCAATTTTATTCTCTCAGAAGAAAATGCTCATCACACACAACATTTTTTTCTAAGGCGCCATTTATGTAACTCTTATAGTTTAGCTGGTCTGTTGCGGTTCTGCATCAGGTGTTCCAGTTTTCAAAATCAATTATAGCCTATATGTTGCCCAGGTTTAGTAGCTAGATAATAAAAAAAGTTTCATTCAAATCCGTCCAGTAGTTCCGGAGATTAGCGTGTACAAACAGACAAACAGATAAACAGACAAACAGACAGACTCTTTTTATTAGATTCGTGTTCTATTACTGTTTCTTAACCCCCCTCAATTATTCTTTTTTAAATATATTTAATGTACAGACACAACTTTTTTACATTCTTATTATAAGTATATAGATATATAGATTTGACAACGCCTTTATGTCGTAGTAAAAGTAAGAGCGATTTTAGTACAAGTGTTACCACTGAAGTGCGGTGGACTGTACATACATACATGTGGTGTCATTCAAGCTTTTATTTACTTACTTTTTTGCTGACCATTTCGGAAACTGCTAATCAGTATTCAGGTAAAAGGTCAACCACACGTCATCGTCAGTGGCATAACTAAGAAATATAGACTCTGTTAAAGTGAAACTGTTAACTGTCATGGATGGACGTGCAGTTGGATCACGCCAAAATGCTCTGATTTAGACTGATCAAAACGTAAGTTTCGTCTCTGCATGTTAATCTAAGTACCTACCTCTCTATATATTTTGCTAGTATATGACTATAGGTAGAGAGAGAAGGTAGAGCTACAACTGATAGGTATCCGGCAAGTATCGTCTATGCCCTAAGCGGCAAGTTACCCGGCAGCGGTGGATCCGGTATGTGAACGGTTATAAAAAATACGAGAATTTATTGTGCCTCTGGTCTGTCCGAATATGCCAGATTTCCGAATATCGAGGTTCCGATACCGAGGTTTGGCCGGATACCGGACACACAAATTATTGAATAAAATATCAATTCAATTCGAAGGTATTTTGAAACTAAGAGTAGGTAGGTACCAGAGAAGTGCCCTACCATAATAATAATGTACTCTGTGTTCCCTACTAAAACATTTGTTTGTCTCTGTAATTTATTAACGGGGTGGAAAAAACTACGGTAGTACGATATCCGGGTGCCTGATTCTATGGAATTAGTAAGTACTTCTTGCCTGATTTCAACACTGTGAAGAGTTTTGTTATCATTATTTAAAGATGATTTTTTTTTGTATTTATTGTTAATTTCTTTATTAAATACCTACATTTGTCTGTGTTTTTATTTTATTTCATAAAATCCGTTCATGATGGAACCTACAAACGACCCTCTCCCCTTCTGAAAAATAACGTTATCCCTTACCACGTTGATAATATTATTTCTTATGTGTACTTTCACGGCAAACGAAGATGTTTTTTTTTCACTTCTCATCTTACTTAAATGAACCGTCAAAAACGGAATATTCTTTGAAATAGTGTCCTACAAAGTAAATATTACACTTCCAAGTACTTAGACAAGGACACATTTGTGTAGATAAAGTTTAGTTTTCTCTTTCAAGACCGGCTTTTTGGTGCTTGTAAATATTCCAGTTTGTAATTAAGTAGTGTGTACATACTAATTCTATGTGTCCTACTTAACTAACCATAGTAACGCGAATGAATGTTTCGATTGGGTTTGTGTTGCTGCTTAATTAATTACACAGTTGAACAATCAAATTGGGTACAGCACTACTATCATTCGTTTTCAATTAAACATTCAATCTCGGCATTCATTCAATTACCGTCAAATTTGAAAGGTCTAAATTGTGTGTTTCTGTCTCTGAATCATGTTTTAATTTTTTTTATTTATTTAAGATGTAAAGTGATTTAGAATTAAATTTTTAGCAAGATGAAAAGTGAACTAAATCGTTTTGAAAATGTTATCCACTTTAGTTTATGGACATTAGCTTGTTTCTATTCTATACACAAATTAGTTCGTGCTCAGACAGGTAATTTATGTTTGATAAAAAAATCGCATTTATTTCGTCGTTTATGAATAAAAAACGATTTGTTTACTTAGAAAAGTTAGTTTCGCGATGATACATGAATTTTGATTGTAATGTAATGTTATTCTGAATGTTCTCTACTGTTTTAGAAATAATAGAAAACAACCATGAACTTCAATATGAAATAAGGGACTTAAATCCGGGTTGGCGATCTATATCAAGGCTAAAAGATGAGTCTGATGTTGAATGGAGTACATGGAAGTATCATATACAGACCTCATGGTTTTATATGTTGATTCAATTTTGTGTATCAGAGATCATACGAACAACAAATACCTCTTTATTGAAATATTGGTACACCATATCAAGTGTAATTTATATACTAAAGTATATGGGATTCAGACAATTAATAATAATTTTTTCGCAGCCTGTAATATTTGCGGTTATTGTGTTGACTGGTGGTAAAAAGATAAGCATATGGTTGACAAGCATTTTCCTGTTGGCTGGGTACAATACTCTAAAATATAAATATTTCTTTTGGCGTTTCTTGGATACTGAAAGTTTGGAAGATGAAGAAGTTTTTGTTATGCTGTATGCAATAGCCTGGGTTGAATTAAGATGTATCAGTTTTTGTCTTGATTATGTAGACAAAAAAGACAAATACTCGCAGGCTGGGGATAAAGCAAAATTAGTTCAAGCATCAGTATTTGAAGAACTAGTAAATATGTTCAGTTATGTTTTGTACCTGCCATTATTATTTGTTGGACCAGTTATACTTTATGAAGAATTTGAAAATAGTTTCCAAAAGACAAACGGAAACTTGTTCATGAGGCTAAAAAGTTTTTTTCTGGATATGATGCGGTTTCTAATTTATACCATGTTACTGGAACTTGCATTCCACTATGTATATTTTTTTGCAATGCAAAGTCATATGGAGGTATGATATTTTTTTTTGTATATTTATGTTTTACTTAAAATTTATGTTAATCCTAATGTGACTAAATTTCAGGCTATTCATAAGTTGCCATCGCTAGCACTCTGTGGAGGAGGACTATGGATGGGTTTGGAGTTCCACATGAAATATGTAATATCTTATGGAACTACAGCAGCATACTCAAGACTAGACAATATTGATCCCCCACCAACACCAAGGTGCATTCTCAGAATCCATGTTTACTCACAAATGTGGAGATATTTTGATGTGGGCCTATACCGGTTTTTGTTAAAGTGAGTTAACTTTTAAGTATATAAAACCGAATTTGTCATTTTTAATATCTATGTTGCTGCTTGCTAGAAAATAATATTGTTTTAAATCTTGATTCCAGGTACATTTACAAACCAGTTTTCTACACATTGTCACATAATATAACAATACCCAAAATTACCTACAAGTTACTTTCATCCCTTATTACCTTTATGTTTATTTTTATGTGGCATGGAACTATGTGGAATATATTTGTATGGTCAGTTTTAAACTATGCAGGTATCGTAGTTGAGTATATTGGTAAAGCTGTTGCACAGAGTGAAAAATACAAATTGTTTAAAGCGAAAGTACTAAAAACAAATGCAATGGAAGTTCGATTTACAGCATTTTTATGTGCACCTTTATTATGTATGTCAGCTATTTCAAACTTTTATTTATTTGCTGGTACTGATATTGGTAATCTGTATTTTGGACTACTTAAATGGCCATCACTGTATAATTTTGTGCTAGTGTACATGTCTTTGTATTGTTGTTGTCATGTTGCTATTGCTCTATATGATGTTCCATCAAGAACTGATGTGAAAAAAAATGAAATCAAGACTGCATTGTAATATTAAATCCTATTCTATTCATTTGAATATTGACTGAAACCAGTATTATAAATAAGTTAGGTCAATGATTTAAAATCATTGAAAAAAAAAAACATTTTAACAATTCAAGTACAAAATGTTGTCTCTCTGTCTGTTGTATGATGTATGTACCGAGTTGATTGTTTTGTTCTATTTGCTCTCAGACTCTCGAGGGCCATTTCAATAATAGCACAAGTTATAGCAGTTTTGTTGGCTGGAAATCTACTAACTGTATGTCATATTTGGCAGCAGTTTTGATGATATTGATTATAAAATAAAGTAGAAAATCATAAATTATAGTTTTTTATTTAAATTGCTATCAACTGGTATGTGTTAGATCCTTTTAGTAATAAGTATGAATGTGTATGCATTGCTTCAATCAAATCATTTGGATCACCAGCCACACCAGCAGCTTTATGTATTTGTATCATCTCTTTCCTTGTAAAGACATCTTTCCCTAATTGATGCGATCGCCTTGTTAATGCATCCAAGAATTTCTTCAACTGAAAAAGAAAATATTTTGATTCATTTGATGCTTTTATATTGTGTTTTGTTAAGTGGAGAGGGCTGAGGGGGGGGTGTTGTGTTTTGGAGGAGGGGGTTGGTTTTTTGACAGGCTTTAACTAGCTTTAATTGAAACGTAAAACCTGGGGGCCTACTCCGAAGTGCAAAGTGCGAATGTTCGGATCGGACCGACACATGGCCGAACCGAATATTATTGAAAAATGCGAAAAAAGTTCGGATCGGCTCAGTTGGGTCGGGACCATAGTTTATTCGAAAGAGTGTAGGAGTGTAAGATCGGAACTGACCGAACCAAATAGTAAATTCGTAGCAGAAAACGGCCGAACTTTCGGCCGATACTACTTCGGAGTAGACCCCCTGGCACTAAAAAGGGTAGCATTCTCTTAAAACATTACCTTATTTCTAGAACTGACACCTGACCCGTTTATAGACCTTGACATTTGTATATTTCCAAATTCATCACTGAATGTGTCTATTAGACTGTGTTTTAATAAACTTATCACGTCGTTTGCGTCTGTGACAGTAGCCTCTTCTCTTAAATCGATACGGGCTCTAGCCTATAAAACGAAAAAGTTTGTAGTTACATTATCTTTAGATACATTATCATTATTGTTCAATACATTCTTTGAAATAGTAATTTCACCTGTGCCAGTCGTATGCAAGCTTCAAGTTGCCGAGTCGTTATCGGAGTCCCATCTTGAGAACCGCCCTGATGGTTGTGTCTCAGCTCTAGATAAAAGTTTTGTAAAGCATTAGCTGCTTCCTTGCTTATTTTTGGGTGAACATATCTTCTAGCGTAAGCTATATATTTCCTTAAGAGTACTAAAGGTAAATGATCGATGACCTCACCAGGTTTCAGACGTAATCTCTGGCTGGAAGAGGTATAGACGACATGATTAAAAAGTTTATTTACATTGATGATAGCTCGCTAGAAATAAAAAAAGTTACATTTTATGTTAAAACAACATTATATCATTTTAGGTAAACAAAGGAGCAAAGGAGGTAAGCAGAGGAGCAAGCATAAAAGATTACGTAACGGTGTTTGTCATAAAGTAGGTACACACGTTACCCAATTTAGCTCCAATCAACGCCGTTGATTACATGATTTAGGGTTTTATGTTAAAGATATTGATTTGGAAACGCAATTAAAATGCTTGAAAAGTAGCTCAATACCCTGAAAAGTAATTAAACATTCCGGTAATAATTACCTACCTAAGTGAAATTTCGTTAGCACATTGGCTTGTATTTATACTAGTGTTTAGGTTACTGGTTTTCGTTGGATGTTTTCCTCTCTGGCCGGTATGTAGAGCTAGCACGTGCTCTGATAACATCGCGTCCATTTTCTGAAACAATAATTATGTAGGTACCTATTTATAACGTTGAATAATATAGGACAGGGAAATTTTAAACATAAATAAGTATTGTACGTAATGATGATTATTATTAACAAAGTATTTATATTTAGGAGGACTGATTGGCTCAGGCCATCGCATATAGGACAAGAGTCTATTGTATGCAGGGGAATGGTGGAAGTTTATTAAAATATTTTTAAATCGATGACGATTATTATCTTATAGGTATAAAATTCACCTCATCTGGTTGGTCCAAAAGAATAAAAACTAAATCAAATCTTGAGAGCAGCGCCGAATTTAGTTTTAGGTTTTCTGCTACAGTTTTAGACCTAAAACGTAAAAATTAAAGTATTTTGTAAACCAATGGTTTATTTTGCACTGCAAGTGTCAACAAAATTCAGATTATTCAAAGTTCCTTTTCACAAGCCAAGGCTGCCGGGTAGCCGGCACCGCCGCGCCGGGAGGTTGGTAAAATGTATGGATAGCTGGATAAGTATTCAAATCAGTTAGTAGCCTGATCGTAAGAAAAACATAAACAACAAAAAGTCTGGACATTTCACATCCGACTGTTTTCAGCAGCATATAACATTTTTATTAAAAAAAAACATCCATTTGACGGCACGGTTGGCGCAGTGGTTAAGCGATTGACTGCTGCGCTGCGTGTCGCGGGTTCGATTCCCGCACGGAACAAATATTTGTATGACCTACATGTATTTGTTCCGAGTCTGGGTGTTTTTCTATCTATAATATGTATGTATTTACAAAAAAAAAAAAAAGTATATAAGTAGTTTATCAGCCATCTTGTTACCATAACACAAGCATTAGGTTGCTTAGCTTGGGACTAGATGGCGCTGTGTGAAATGTCCAAGGATATTATTATTATTATTATCCTCTGAACCCGAAAACCCCGGACAAATGACAAGGCCGGCCAGTCTTCACGAAGGGCTAAAAAGTCGCCCATGTCCAGATGGATGGTAACCGTGTGTGCGACCTGTTGTAGCTGCCGCCGGCGGGGTTGGCGGCGGCCAGCACGGTGGCGCGCGCGGCCAGGCTGCACACCACGCCGCCCTTGGCCACGCTCACGCGCCGCTGCTCCATGGCCTCCAGCAGGCTGCTGTGGTGAGCCGTCATCTGCAATGTAGTGCCATCACTACATCACCATCACTGCTGGGTACTCGTTTGATATACTAATATTTAGTTACAGGTAAAGCTAACGCAAATTACATACACAATGTACAGTTACGAGCACTAATATTGCAATACTTAGAAACTTCCAATAACAATATCAACATAAAACATTAAAAAATAAAGGAGTAAATCGCTTTTGAATAAAGCCAAGTGTATACATACTTATGCTCGTGACTGTACAATGTTCATGTATGAATAACATTATTACTTGTATGTAAAATAAATAATAGAGCCATACATATACAAATTACATTTACAAAAACAATTCAAATTCAAAAGCGATGACGGGACAGGCTAAACATATACTCCTTTACCTATTCATAAACGTTGCTTAAAGTTTAGTCGTGATTAGCGACTGTTTACAATTTTGACGTTTAAATGTCACTTAACTTTAATCATCTTTATATCCATTCGTGTAACACTACACATCCCTATTAGCATTCTCATCTCAGCTGCATGCAATTGCCTTTCATTCATTCATTTTGTGGCCCAAAATTAAGATCCATACAAGACAGCAAAGGGGCAATTCTCGTAATTTTAAGACCGTTCACAGTCTGTTCTCAGTCTCAATCTGTCAAAAAATACTTCTAATTTCCCTACATTTTGACCAGTTTTTGACATTTGTTTGTCGCTGAGATGAGATTGAGACTAGATTTTGAACATTTTAAATTACGAGAATTGGCCTTCAGGTTTAACCATGGTTTTGTATATCTTCCCCTTAAGTTTAAGGGGAATGCGGGAGTCGCAGATTGTTCCCGTGACCTGCCGCCATTTCAGCTAGTGTTATACAAAAATTACCTTATCAAGTTCATCTATACAACACACGCCCTTGTCGGCTAGGACTAGCGCGCCTGCCTCAAGGGCGAAATCTCCTCCTGCTTCTCGCCCTAACGCTACTGTGAGACCACCCGCGGAGGCAGAAGCGCCGCAAACATACACACCTGAAATATTTTGTATTTAGGATTAAGACAAAGAGTACCAGCAGGCCCCCTCTTACTAAACCTAAGACTGTGTATGTCATATGGCTTTTTTGTTAACTTAATGGGAAGTCAAATGATTTTCACATTGATACTGTGGACTCTGACATGGGAATCTGACTACCTTTAAGCTGTTTTTTGGAAATAATGTTACCTCTTGGAGCAGCATGAGCAGCAGCTTGCAGTAGCTGTGATTTTCCGAGCCCGGGGTCGCCCACAACCAGTACGTGAGGGTTTGACCTGGGTCCATTGTCAAGTTCAGTACCACCTATAAGGCCAAGTATCAGCCCTGCTTTCACTGCTTCATGGCCAAATATTGTAGGACAAAGAGAGTGGACAAGTAATCTGAACACATCTTCTGAAGCATGTATTTCCTGAAATAGAGATTTGGACTTAAATATTTTTTTAACCATACCTATCAAGCTCGTAGTTGCTTTACGTTTGAAAACTCGCGCCTTCTTTCGAAGAAGAAAGAAGGCGCGAGTTTAAGTTCAGTAAGCTCAGTTAAAGCAATAGACAATTTTATGTGAGAGTCTTTTGACTAAGTGTATGTATGTCTTTTTTTTATTATCATTATTTTTTTATTTGTAATTGTGCGTTTTGTTTGTGCAGAATAAAATATTTTTCTTTCTTTCTTTCTTTCCTTCCCATGGTGGCGGGCAGGTACAGTTTCTGACTGCCCGGCAGAAACTATATAACGCCACCAGCTACGATCCTGACATACTTCTTTTGCCTCGTTTACGTTCTTACATCGGCACCCTAATTGCGTAGCACACTATCAATCTCAATCTGAATGATTTTGAAGGATATTGCCAATCCATTGCTTCATATGTTAGGAAAATTTGTCGGCACAACAACGTAAATAACACAATGAATGTTATTGAACTGTCAAAATCAAACCCATTGCTACTGATAGTGTGTTACGCAATTACCCCGCTGGTCATACACGCACGCCGCCCGCCGGCTGTGTACTGCGCACCTGACTTTTTGACAACAATTCCCAGTAAATTTAAACTTCACCAGCAATTGATTCGCAGCAATGGCACCGTGTTATAAAATTCAATAGAAACTCTATCAATTAATCTCCACACGATAATTTGATGGCACCGCATGACTATCACCGGGATTTTCTCGCCTGTGGAGATGGGGCCTTTTTTTTTGTGGATGGGAAATCATCAAATGATCCCCTCCCGCTCTGGGTGGAGCGGAAGGGAGTGTCAGACTCTTACTGACTAAAGCCCACCCGTGTTCCTTCCTTAGCCCTTTATGTTCCAGGGCAGCGGTAACCCTTTCGGACGATCCCGCTACCCTGGCAGGCTTCGGCCCTATCGGGCCCCGTCAATCGTGCTGACATCTCTTTGACGCGCGCTTGGAACACATACGCGCCGTCCGGCACGGGCCTGGTCCTGATCGGGCGGTGAGCCATTACTCTCCGCCCGCAGGCCCGCGCCTACGGTGGCCGGGAGTCGTCACGCGGCTCCCGACGCCCGGAGGAGATGGGGCCTTAGTTTAAACTTTCAACCAGTCACAAAGACAAATTATACCTTGTAGTAAGTGACATTCAGCCTTAGGGTGGCAAAGCAATTACGAGGTCAACTATTCATAAAACGTTGACTTATTATTACATTAATTGATCATAGCTCATATAGAGACGGGGTAACGTGTTCTTATTACCTGGATAGCATAATAGTCTTTTAAGGTAAAAGATAAAGTTGGATTGCTCAGATTTCTGTGACTGTGAATGGACACAGCTTCAATATAAAGTTGTAAAAGTCTTGCCGCTCGTTTTCCGTCTTCGCCGCCTTTGCTTTCACCGCGTACCTAAAAGAAAATATAAATAATTAGAATCGATTAAATTGGAATGAGTAGGTAAAGGCACACTATAGGATTATGAGTAGGTAAGGATCGGAATGATAATTCTGTTAAATATGGATAATAGTTAAACATATCTTTTTTTTTCTTCGACAGTCGATATGGGTCGTCAGAAGCCCGAAAGTCTGACAACCAGTCTTACCAAAGGGTATCGTGTTTCCCAATAACTGGGTTGTGGAGGTCAGATAGGCAGTCGCTCCATGTAAAAATACTGGGATTCAGCTGCATCCGATTAGACTGAAAGCCGACCCCAACATAGTCGGGAAAAGGTGATGCAGATGATGACGAGTTAAACATATCTTTGGTCAATTCATAAGCCTACCTACCACATTGATTGCTTATCACAGCTTTACAATAAGTATAGAATGAATAATACCTGTACAATGCCCGTGACAGACATCACATCTCCAGGACAAGCAGTGCCCACTAGATCGCCTTGTAGTTCTATCTCTACACTTTTTGGTATAGTTCCAGATAGGCTCTGGAAAATTTTAAAACAATATAGTGGGTCACTCATTATACATACCATTCATAAACTCACGCATTTGGGGGTAGACAGAAGATAGAACGCCACTTGGTAACGATCCTTTCATACTTCGTATAATTTACGAGAAAAAAGCTATTACTTAAAATACTGTTTTTTTTCTCACCTACTCTTCCGCTACTGGGCAAAGACCGCCCAAATATTTTTCAGGAAATACTTTTAAACACATCACATCAGCCTATACAGCAGGCCACTGCTGGACATAAGCTTCACCTATTGCATGCCATTCAATTAGGCAACTCTCATCCAGCTGCTACCAGCCATCCTGCGAAGGTCGTCGCTCCACCTAGCCTGAGGGTGTCCTACCTTACATTAAATTTTAAACAGTTAAACATTAACATTTAATACTAACTTGTGACTGAATTTCCTGTATTTTAGCAACTTGCCAGTCTGTTGTGTTGGTGAATGGTGAGGACTGCAAGGGTTCAAACTTAGACCCGCCATGACAACTTAGACACGATGTAGGTGCTGGAAGCATTTAACATATTATTCAATATTAGTTGGTTACTGAAACAGCCAGCAGCAACTAAGCAGTAGCCGTTCGCGAATAGGCTGCAAGGGCCAGCAATCATGTACCTCACATTTCAGAGAATAGCCTTTTATCAAAAACTTGTGAACCATGCCAGCAGAGCTTGTTAAAAGATAAAATGGAATTGTTTGAAGTTTACTAGATTTCCAAAAATATTCTTCAATTTTGTTTTAAAATAAGTAGATACATAATTATCTAACCAAGCTAAAATATGTTGGGCATTTCTTATATTGAAAATAAATGAAATTAACTTGATGAATTCCTGTAATAGTTTCACATACCTGTAAATACACCCTGAGGTTGCACAACAGCTTGAAGATTGTGGCAGCTAGAACATTCAAATGCCATAGATGTGCATATGAGCCCCACACTTCCTACTCTTATAACAGTGCCCTTTATTGTCACTAGTTTACCTGCCGTAAATATAAATACAATAAAACATGGTGGACACAATACATTTTACTTACTTCATATTATCAATTGCTCTAAAATATGTGTTGCAATAATATATAGTGTTGCAGGGACATCGTGCAACCTGTTACTGTGGATTCAGCACATGATTCTGTACCATAGCTGAAAAATTTGCTATGAAATGGCAGTTTTTTTTTTGTATAACTGATGAAATTGCTGTGGGGTCTAGAATCATGTGCTGAATCCATGATAATAGGTAAAGATACAATACAGTTGATTATGAGTTACATGTAGGTGGGTATAGATTGAAGGTCTTAAACTAACTTTTTATACTCACCATAGTAGTTAACTTTTAAATTAGCCAACGGAATCACTGGCTGATGGTTAAGTATTCTTACTTTTATCTTGGATTCAAACTTGAGACTCTGCAATTAAAATATTTGTGTACCAGCTGTTGTCTGGGTGCTGTTTCAAAAGATCTAGATCACAATTAGTATGTCTAAAGTTGCTTTTGTATCATTTTTGGTCGCCAAAGGAGATACTTAACCAGGGTCGTCATAATTATATAGTAAGAAACCGATGAATGTTTTCAAATGAAATTTAATTTAACTCAGATGTTACTGAAACTATATTTGCTTGGAAAGCCCCGAAAATGTGACCTTTTACTATATCCAACGGCCCTGGTTACTTGTCTTGTACTTCATAATTAGCATTGATACATCAGTAATGTGGCACAAGGAATACATAAAATACATCAAAAGTTACCTCGTGCAAACTACACTCTAAAAGCCTTAAAGTTTTATCTGGATATTCAAACAATTCTGTATTAAAACTAGACCAGCTACTGATAAACTCAGTATCATTTACTAAATTGGTTACATCCAAAGGCACACTGCGTGTTTGATCAATTTTTTCCAAATCAAACAAGTTTTTGTTTTTCTCGATAAACTTCTTGAAACAGTTAATATGACTTGATAACTCCGAGTTCTCTTGTTGTTCTGAAATGGAATAAAAAATTATATGTGGCCGGATTACATTGTACTACTTGTACACAAATCACAAACTTCTTGAAATTTATTAAAAATACTTTTTTCACCTTCAGTAGGAAAGTATAGCTTCCAAATATTTTTGTTATCATTAATGGGTAACACAGTGGGTAGCTGGTTAGCTGGTGCTCTTGAAGATCCTGCAGTACTCGACACTCGGTGAGTACTCGTTGAATTATTTAAACTTTGACTGTCTGAACTATTATTCTGATTGTTTCGAGCACGATTCCAATTGTTACGATAACGACCTCTCCAGTTACGACGCATTATGTGTTATTTTGTAAGTTTATATAAGTTTTAACAACTTCAAATTCACGGTTCCCGCGAGCTATTGTAAATAAATAAGAAGAGTGTCAAAGTCAAACTCAAACTGTCAAAGTGGCAACATCACGTCAAATCAGTGTCAAGATTGTTTTGTTTTATAGTGAAGTGAAGTGAATCAATCACATTTCTGAGTTGCTAGTTATCGTGATTGATTGTGTGATTGATCTTCTTTTTCATTCCCAGTCATTTTTCTTTTTTTTTTAAACACTTCCGTGTCGGCAGCAAGTACTTGCAAACCCACACAAGCATGGCCAAGCCACGTCCTACGTCCACATAAAAAAATATAAACATATTTTAGTATACGTTTGTATTTTGGTTGGTCGAGGTTTGGTATGCGTGTAGAGCCGGCATTATATTATTTTCATCATTGCACAAAGATGTATGAGAATATCGTGCCTTCAAATCTATAAAGCCTCCATGTTTGTGTCGGGTAAAAAAAATAAAGTCAATGTTTGCTAGAAATGGCGCGACATTCAATTGAATTAATTTGTGATTACTGTCTGGTCTGGTACTACTACTAAGTTTGAATGTTGGTTGGCTATCACATGTGATAATTACCTAGTTGGAATATGTATCTATTCTATATTAACCTGCTATAATAACTGTTTATATAAGTCGCAGAGGTCGAACCACAGGAAATATCTTCACGAAATCCGGCTAATTAAATTACTATTATGAAACAATCAATCAATATTAATAAAGCTAGCCGAGTAGACTGATGTTCTAGGTATAATCGATTCGAAAAGAAAAAGAAAATAATTATTTAATAGAATTACATGAGTTATTTATGCAGTATGTATTTAAGTATAGTCATTACTAATTTTTAGTAGTATGCTTATTCTCCTTTATTTCATTTAAATACTTATAAATTAGGTACATTATTCAATTACAATTCAATATACTTTTAATTAAAAAAATACAACATAAAAAGGCACAAAAATATAAAAAATAGTAGCCCACCGGTGTCGGAGACAGGGTCCAAGCTACCGGTGGGCTCCAAAGAGAGCAACCTCCTAACAATGCGAGCCATGTCCGGAAGTACCGTTTTCTGAATCAGGCCCTTGATCCAGCTGCCCAACGAGAGCCTCCTCAGGTGTTGGTCGAGGATCTTGACTATTAAGCCATTGGCTGTCACGACTATCGGCACAATGATGGCTGAGTCCACATGCCACATGTCGACAACCTCGCGAGGCAAGTCAAGATACTTGATATGTTTATCTTTCTCGACTTTCACGAGGTTCTCATCATGTGGGACGGTTAGGTCAACAATCAAATAATGCGCGCCGCTCTGATCGATCCACTACCACTATATCAGGCTTATTGGCAACTATAGTCCTGTCAGTGATGATGGATCGATCCCAGTACAATGTGATATTTACATTTTCGAAAACTAGATCGGGCACATGCCTACCTATAGTACGGCACTTCCGATTCCACAAGGATGTATTTCAGAGCAAGTTGCTGATGGATAATCCTGGCTACAAGGTTTTCTCTCTGCACTTAGGTACTGTTTGTTAGCTAGACGATAACCGGAGATAATGTGTCTGATTGATTCCCCTTGACGGTTATTATTTCCTTTTATAAAGTAGGTACCTATCACAGTTGTTGATAGGTATATTATTCACATTACAATCTAGTCTATTAGCTAACAAGTACCTAATTGAAATATAACTTGTGAAACTTTGTTCAGAATTTAAATAATATTTTCCGACCATCCTACCAATAGTCGGAAAATAATATTAGGTACACGGACGAAATCGCAATTTGCGGACACAAAAGGAATAAAAAGTATCAATAAGGCAGGTATATAGGTACTACTACCTACCTACTATGCGTTCCGACTAAAGTAAGTTCACCTGAACATTTTTTTAAACTTCGAATAACAAATCATTATGGTTTGTTCAAAACAATTGTATGTGAATTTATGAATAGGCTTCTGCTGGTGTAAAACCACTAATTTACACGTGTTTATAGTTTCGAATTAAAATAACTGCATTATAAACAAATTAATGTCCGATAAAGAGGATGAAGATTTATCAAAGGCAATTGCAGATGCCTCTCAGATCACAATTGAAGCCGTAAAAGATGCTAAAGTTCAAAGATTCAAGGAAATGCATGAGGCTGCTGTAAGAGAATCAAGACAGCCGTCCGTTCAAACGAGTATATTGGACAGTGAAGAACTCGTTGAGGTTGACAGGTCACCTCTGGAAGCTATATTGGATGTCAGCTCTCGTTTGATGGGAATTCAAAGGAGAAGCAGAGTGTCTATGAGCACATTGGCGCAAGCTCATGAGTCTTATAAAGACAAGCAAGTAAATAAACGGAATGATAAGAATTATATTGTTTTATTACTTCGTACTTTAGATACGAAGACCTAAATTGAATCGTTTTTGTTCGTAGGCTAAAGCCAAGGAAGCTCGTAGCAATCGAATTGGTGGTATTAGGCAACACCACAGATTTTTACTTGATAATGCAGCTACTATATTGAATAAAACACCTGAATATGTATTGGTAAGGAATAAGTGCACTAATCCGAGCCTGTCTAATAACAATTTCTAAATAACTAAATGATGATGATATTTATCGAAATATTATTGCAGGAAGGTGTTTACGACGCAGATATGCATATAGAACTATTAGATAGTGCAGTCGCTGAAGGTGGGAGTTATAGTATTGTTTTGTGTGATGCAATGCTTCCTCATGTCGATATGGGTATGCGTTTTAATTTCCTGAACCATAATTAACTTTATTAGGAGTTTTTTTTTTAAAAGATATAATCTTTTAAAAAAAAAACTCCTAATAAAGTTACCACAGTAATAATGACTGTTCGCTAGTTACCCTCACCTTAGGGTAAACTAAATCTCATTAGATTGAAATATAACTGTACGTACATATATTATACTGTAGGTATGTACCTACACAAAGTACAAGTTTAAGTAGCTCTACGTAGGTTAAGATTTTTCAACCCATATGAGTTATATTCCACCGCAAAGAGAAATTACAGAAAGAGTAGTGGTGGGCCCAGTGGTAAGGGCCGCGACTTACGAGTTGTAGCTCGTAGGTTCGAACCCAGACAAGAGCTTTACTTTGTTTAAATTATTTCATCACCACTGCTCTCAAAACGGTGTAGGAAAACATCGTGAGGAAAACGGCATGTCCTAGAAACAAAAATTCGTAGACGACATATACCAACCCGCACTGGTCGCGTGGTGAATTACGCCACTCCCTCTCACCGAGAGGAGGCCTGTGTCCCAGCAGTGGGAACATTATAGACTGATTATGTGTAGGAGAAACTTGATCTTTCATTAGACTGCGTAAATACATGGATCACATTTGGACAAAGCAGACGCATATGTTTGTCAGTGTTATCACTGTTTTCATATTTCTATAGAGTCGGGTCGGTTTGTTCCTAATCAGAAAGGTAGAATGGAAAGGACTTATTTATCTGATTTATCAACGATTGGCACTGAGGGCAAGTGCGTTGTCATGTACAGATTGAAGAGCAAGGCTATTGACATTCGGAACGTGGCTGATGTAAGTAACGTATTACAACAAATAAATAAATCTTGGCTAAATGTACAGACGCCAGCAGGTCAAGCTACCCGAAACTTTCAAATTTTCACAATCAACCTTGAACCTTAATGCTTTAGCGATAAAATTGAAAATCTATTAACGTTGCTTGATGTGCTGTCTGTACACCTTTTTGTAAACGTTTTTTTTTATTAAATAATTTATTTATTATTTATAATACTAGAATTAATACCAAAGTAAAAGCAATGAAGTAATTAATGTCCATTTCAGGAATACTTTTTTGTACAATTTGATGTTAATCAAGAGACTGAAAATGTTGTGTCAGCTATTTACAAGACCATGCGTCGTGTATACGTGCCGGCTCTGCAGGCTTGCAGAGGTTGGGGACACATTAACCCTCCTAATCCTAAAAGCAATGACATCATCAAGTCCTATATTTCTAAAATAATGCTGTTTGTTGATTATCTTGCAAGTAAGTAATTATCAGTATCATTGTAGATTCCTAAAAGTACCCGATTATTCTTTGGCCTTTAATTTAACTAGCCTAGGTACCTACATGTGCAAGTCAAAAAACGGTTTCTGATATCAATCACTTTTTTATAGTATGTTCTTAATAAAATTGATATGTTATGAGTCATATTAGATGGAGTCACGCAACGGAAACAGACCAATGCTGTTAGTCTCTTTGTACACACGGCTACACGTCAAGCTATACAAAACCAGTTTGTCTTGGCCTCACTTTGTATGATATTTTCTCACAATGAACGGTCAGCCAATACTGGTTATGCATAGCTTGATGTGTAGCCGTGTGTACACGGCACGGTTTCTTTTCGGTACGCCGTAGAAAAATTGTGTGACCTTTTTTATGACACGGTTCTATGGTATATATGTATATGGTATACCATAATAGTAATCCTTACAACACTGACGACCGTGCCTACACACGGCGAATAAGCCGTAGTTTTTCACGGAGAGAAAAACGTTCCGTTCATTTCATAGTTTTTAATATTTTTATTTAGAAACCAAAATAGATTTGGATTGTTGTACAAGATTCAAAATCAACATGGTACTGTATGAGGATGAGTTGTCTGACCAAGAGAAAATGAAACTAGCCATTACTAAGACTCATGTTTTGGAGGAAATATGCTCTTTTGTGAAGCAATGGATGCGGCAGATAACAATGGTAACTCTATTTAATAATAATAATTTATTTAATAAAAACGTTTAAAAAAGGTGTACATTTATCCAGGAGTGGCAAATTTCCCATACATTTATAGAGCCTAAAAATAAACTACAACAATTTTTTTATTACTGGTGCAAGTAATGATAGTTCGGAATTCGAGTGTTAGGTAGCGACCCACCCGAACTAGGTTTAATTCAAACCTGTGTTTCAGGCCATCACTATTTGTTATGTCTATGTTTTAATTATTTAGGGCTGATTTTTCAATCGATAGATAATTTTTATTCGTGGAATAAAATTGACGTCTGAAAAATTGACATAATTCAAAATTATTCCTCGGATAAAATTATCTGGCGTTGGAAAAACCAGCCCTTAGTTAGTTTGTGCCCGTGTTCTTAATCGTGAAGCCTGTGGTCTAAGGATTATGAGTTTGACTGTTATCACTATCCTTACTGTACACAATCTCAACATGTAACTATTTCTCATATAAAACTTATAAAGTGACCAAATTAATAGAGCGTAGACCACGCAATCATAGTAGGTATTGTGCTGGCTACGCCGTAGGTCCTCGCGTAGCAGACCGAGGCTACGACACCATTGGGCGACTACATCGCGCGTTTTTTGTAACCACGCGAGACGTTTTATGATTAATTTTATTATTTTTTAATTTAAAACATTTGCTATATTCGATATTATATCAAACTAGCTTCTGCCTGCGACTTCGTCCGCGTGAAATTTTTTGTTCCCAGACATGGGTCTGGGAAAAAAAAAAAATTCGCTGGGAGCAAAAAACTCGTCGCATCGCATCGCCCGCCCGCGCTTCGTTTTCTGACTTTTTTTTTCTATATGCTCGGCCCCTAGAGGTCTAGCGTGATTTTAAATACCCTATAGCCTTCCTAAAGAATTGGGCTATCAATTATAAAAATAATTTTTCAAATCCGACTGGTAGTTCCATAGATTAGCGCGTTCAAACAAACAAATTAAGTAGATATAGATTTTGTTGCGGAGTTATTTTAAAATTATGATGTCTCCTAAGATGTTGATTGAAATCTTCGATCAATAATGGTACTAGATTAAGGATCAGGAACAAAAATCAGTCGGTCAAGTTGCCACGTTTGCACATCTACATTTCTTAGAAAAAAGTTTAATAATATTAACAACATCAGTATTATAGTATTAGTATTTTAGTTTATTATAAACCTTAATGCTTAAACATAAAGTTTAATTACCATTGCAAAATATATTTAAAATGTCTCTTGAAAATAAAATCATTCTACCTATTTTTAAATTTTCAGTCATTTATTCTAAAATGAAACTTTAAGTCTAAGTAATAAGCTTAAAAACATACTAATTTGAAATAAGACCAAAAAGGTATTTGTGGTCTTATTTTTCGGGCCGTTTTTGAAGCGCTTATCGGGAATCTAGTAGGTATTATTATTGATCGAAGATTGAAATCAAGTGATGTCAAGGGCAATTTTGTTCACAATTAAATACTTGTGATGAATAACGTATTTATTTGGATAAGGATTAATATCATGTTGATAAAACTCCTTCGCAAATAATGCATTATCTTCGAACAAATTTGAGGCTATAAAAAGGTTATAGGGATAGATCTTTTAGCAGGCAGAGTTTGTTGGAGTCAGTTGGGCGCTACTGCACATCACTTTCAAATTAACTTCATCACCATTTACGATTTCTAGGAGTTGAAGAGGCAAAAAGGGTATTTCCTGGGAATTCTGGGAAACACAGAACGAACGAGATAGATAAACAGAATATTCTATTGTAGATACTTTTATAACATTCATATTATTTATTATTTAACAATTTGTTTGTAGGTATTAGTGCAGAGTCGGCAACTGCGTCGTGAACCTTCTAACATTGGACCACTAGCCGAGCTGGATCACTGGCGCCGTCAGCTCACCACCTTCACTTCGATAATAGAGCATCTCAAGAGTGAACCTACCACGATGTACATACATACGCTGATAGCTGCGAAATCTAAGCTTCTGAAGGTATGCTCTCGGGTATATACAATCGCTCAATTTGATTAAGGTGCATATGCAACTTTATATTCGTGAGAACTTGTTTTGAAAGATAGGTTGTACAATTAGACGGGATAGGTACTTAAGTACTATTGGATGACTTCTTGCAGTGTCTAGGTAGAGTTACGAGCACTCGACTGTTAGAAAAGGAGACATGAATAACGAGGTTGTTTGTTGTGAAGTTTCACTAAACTCGTATGAGAATATGAGAGGTAGATACTTACGTGTTAGTACGTCTTAGATACAATCGGCAAAAGAATCGAAGTGTTCATATCTAAATAAGCTAAGCAAACGTGTTTTCAGAAATGGAAACAGTTAGACAATAACGTAACGGATTATTACAACGAAGCTTTTGACAACGTGAGGTACTTGTACGCTTTGGAGAAATATTGTGAACCGCTGTACAGGTATTATTCGATATAATTTGATAAAATATCACTTATTTCTTATCCTTCATGAAAGGTCGACTGTTTGAGTGGCTAGTTTGTAGTTTAGCAACGGAATAATTTTCATGAAATGGTGAAAGTGTGAATGGTATGGCAGACTGAGGGTGACATTGCAGGCCACTAAGCACCAATATTAATAATGGTGCTTCACCATCATCATTCACGGACATAGGCCTTCCCCAAGCACCACCACTTCGACCGGTTCTGGGCTTCCTACATTCAACGGATTCCTGCGGTCTTCACAAGGTCATCAGTCCACCTTGTGGGAGGCTTTCTAACGCGACGTCTTCGGGTACGCGGTCGCAACCCCAGAACCTTTCAGTCCCATCGGCCATCTGTTCTGCGAGGAATGTCTGCCCACTGCCACTTAAGTGTAAATTATTTATAATATGTCCCACGTCTACAGGTGTGATCCTTACACAATGCAGCAGTTTATTCCGGGTTTATTGTACAGCATTCGTATGATATTTGCGACGTCACGATACTATAATACTACAAAACAAATATCTACGTTGCTGGTCAAAGTAACCAATCAGATTCTTAACATGTGCCTGGATTTCCTGACCAATGGTGGCAAGAAGAACATTTGGAACCAAGATAAGCTGAAGTTTATAAATAAAGCTAAAGTAAGTGTTACATTTAGATTAGAATTAGTAGGTGTGATTACAAGTGTAGTATGTATAGTTATCATAAGAATCTGTAAAACAAAATAGAACCGGAAACATCAACTCTGAATCTTATTTTGCAAATGGATCCGAGAAAAATGATTTGAAAATATAAATACAGGGTTGTAAACAGATTCAGTCATCTAGGATTATGTGGAAATCAAACCGATGTTTCTGATACTTCATAAGACATTATTTTTTTCACATTTTAAAATTGGGCCCATTCCTATCATTAATACTTACTTCAACCACTAAGCATTTTGGGACTTCTACAGTTAGCTTCTATTATACGTTTGAATAATCTAATTCTTATGTTCCAGTTCTGTTTAAGTCTGTATAAATTTTATCGTAAATGCTATTCTGAGACTCAGGAAGAAATGACAGAGGCGACTACTGAAAGGCCTTTTGATTGCTCTGAAATGTATATATTTGGCAAATTTGAAACTTTTCGGAAACGGCTGATAAAGGTAAATAATTTAATATTTTATTTGATTGCTTATGGAGGTACCTACAGCTTCATTGCGCTTTGGGACGATGAACAACTCAAAGAACGATACAAGCCAAGACGAGCCATCATCAAAAAAAAAAAGCCACACCGTGGGGCATTATAAATCCTTGACTGTTTTAGAAAAAAAATATTTTCTAACAAACTTGCGAAACCTACAGCGGTACAAAGTAGAAACCATTGAACTTAAAATCAGAATACTGAGTCTTGAAAAACAATAACATATTTTTTTAATAGTTTTTCTTATTTTTATAGATCATTGATCTTTTTCAAACATACGTCACCTACTATGTCCTGAATAAAACCACTTTGGAGGGCATCGAGGAATATGCTGCCACCTTTAATAAGTTGTTCAAAACTATCTCCTCGAAGACTTACGACGCATTGGATCACAGGTCGGGTTACGATACTCATGTTATATTGAAACGGCACTTTGCTTTAATTTTTGTTTATGAATAACGAATATTTTGTTCGTAGAGCAGGCGGCCGGATTTTGATAAAGATTACAAGATATATAAAGACGCGGTGGCTAACCAGGAATTATTATTGGAAAACTTCATGATTAGTGTAATCATTTATGATTATTGTAGTTTTTAGCGTTAGCAACTTAGGTACCTTTGAATATTATTTATTGTTTCTAATGAAAATGTGAAATAACTGTATTAGTAGGTAGATAGGTAGATTATTAATGTAAACAATTTTTCTAAATCAACAGTAGTGAGATTGATTGTAAGTAAAATTCTTATGCAGGGTGGCAAGGGACATCGACGCAGCTATCCATGGATTCAGTACATAATTCTGAACCCCAGGGCGGTTAAGGATCATTATACTTTATGCAAGTAGAATTTTTTTCGGCGGCTAATAAAAAAGAGTACATTTTGACCGCGTAGGTATTGCACCTTTGAAAAAAAAATGGAAAAGCAAGAAAGTTTATGAAAAAGCTGTTTTTTTTATTACTGATAGAACAATTTCTACGCTCTGGGGTTTAGAATCATGTGCGAGGTTACAGTTTGCGCGTCTAAGTCCCTGCCACCCTGTATCTGCTACGAGTACGTTTAAAACTAAGTAAAGTAAGTAATCAAAAGTCTAAGTAATTATATTTACAGAGTGTCAAAAAGTGCCCGACCACAGAAATAGCGTTACATCTACTGACGAGATTTGCGAAACTGGAGTTAAACTGTCTGTATATAGATGATCAATATTATGATTTAATTGTTCTCTACACATCTGAGATAGAATCAATACGAGACAGGTAATTTAAAGGTGTAAATTACCAAGAGATCATTAAAATATAGGTGACACTCTAAATGAATGACTTTAAATAGCTTATAGTGAATGTATTTTATGCAAATTGGTTTATTTAAATAGCTCAATAGCTTTTTTAACATTTAGATATAACGAAGAGAGGGATCAGCCAGAATTAGCAAGGAATATGCCGCCAGTAGCGGGACGACTTATGTGGATAAGGTTTTATCATAGAAATATTA
The DNA here is from genome assembly GCA_945859715.1 of Apamea sordens. Lineage (NCBI taxonomy): Eukaryota > Metazoa > Arthropoda > Insecta > Lepidoptera > Noctuidae > Apamea > Apamea sordens. The sequence goes on from OX243986.1 coordinate 15,764,734, forward strand.
AAGTACCCATGCAGATATTCAAGCAGCATCATGAAGTCATTACGCATATGGTATTGTATCCACTCCGATAACATTTTATTAAGCGAATTAAAACCATGCATTTTCTTATTAGAATTGGCAGAACTCACCACAGTATTGTTACTGGAGAACACTTGGTGGTAACGATAAATATCGATATAACTCTAACTCTCAGTTTTAGACCTAGCACCCTAATTGCGTTTCACACTATTAATCACAGTCTCAATAATTTTGAAGGATATTGCTAATCCATTGCTTTATATGTTCGAAAAATATGTCTTCTCAACAACGTATATAACGCAATGACTGTTGTTTAACTGTCAAAATGAAAACTATTACTGAAAGTGTGTTGCGCAATTACTCCGCTGTTTTATATAAACAAAAAAATGTTTTACAGAATACGCAGCGATGCATAAAGTTGCACAACGTTATGACTATAGTATTCACTGAATATGAATTGATCTATCATTATGCTTGGAGCGAGAATGTGGGACAGGTAATGTTTTTTTTTTTCATAAAACCAACATCGATGATAGTGATAGTTATACGAATTCACTCTGTTTAAACATCAACGTGCCCACTAACGACTAACATATCTTTCACAAACCAATACAAGGTGGTCCCGAAACTGGGCTATGTCTTATGTATAAACGACTTCCTCCATAAGACATTTCCCAGTTTCAGTATCCATTAGCGCCGGTTACGAGAGTAAATCATGTTAAACGGTGGAATAAAAGAATAAAAAAGATTCTATTGTGTATGTATAGTGAACACATCTCCGATAATGTTGTGTTCGTTTATAAGTCACCAACAAAATCTCAGTTTTGGTTATAATTCAATTAAAAGTTAGCAAGTAAATGCAGAATTGTTTTTACTCCAAGTTGCGAGGGTGCTACGTCACCTCTTGGAGTTTGTTTCATCGCATAGTGTATGCTACGTTCATCAAAAAATTTAACTAATTTCCTTTATGACACAGTCCTTTGTGACACATACATGGAAATTCCTTAAAATATAAACTTTTGGTTTTAATTGTTTGTTGAGATAAGTTCAGAAAAAGGAAAATAATAAACTCTACAACGTCGTAGCACTCTCGTAGCACTTTCGTAGCAACATATTGCATAATTCAGGTAATTTTTTTTTATTTCGCTTTAAGTTCATCTCACAAGTTTATTATTAAAAGTGTTAACTTCATTGAGTATCGAACGCCAGATGCGTTCGATACTAATACAATAAATAAATAAAATCATATACTGAAAGAGTTCGTTATGCTTTACATTTGCTGGTAGTTTTTTCTTATATAGGATACAATATTTTTTATTATTCGTTTTACCCTTCTATTATATATGATTTTCATATAATTATAATATACAGATTAGTTAAGTTGTTGTGTATTCAATAAAGCAGATTTGTTGTTGCTTTGTAACATTTTACAGGTAACTTTTTACTGCGTTGATTGGATTTTTTTTTGACTAGATTTTATTTATTTATTTTATAATGTGCGTATTTTAGTAAGTATTATAAATGACATTTTATCAATGTCAATGTCAGCACGCCCGAGAACACGGGATCACCAACCAACGTGAGTGCGCAGTTCTAGATCCGTGTCACATCCCACAGGGCTGTATGTCCTGCAGTGCGATTCTGTATCCATCTCACCGTGAAAACTTAGGTGAAGTGAGCGTGGAGTGAGCTGTCATTCCAAATAATGCTAGGGATTGACACTACTGACAACTCACATCAAGCTCACTTCACTTGAGTATTCACGGTGAGATTTTTACAGAATCAACCGGCTGAACTGTCGTGTGAATACACGAACACAGGGACTCTCTAACAATCTCACTTAGGTATGTACAATCTAACTTATGTTTCACTTGCAGGTGCGATTGGGTTTAATTGCTCCACTTTTGATGCGTCATCCCAAGACTAATATGTATATCATTAACTTCAGCATGTATATTCCGGAGTGCATAAGAGAGGTTGAATACATGTGGCAGCTGGGACTTCGTAAGCCGTTGTTATTTTACACCCATACTCACAAAGTATACCTACAGATTTTACTAGTTGCTTTGGCAAGCATTGTAATCACCAAATATTATAATATGATCCACTAAGTACTTAGTGTAGTAGTAGTTAGTGGAAGATTATGGTTGCTGATTTGAGTTTTGAAGAAAGTGGTGGGTGTATGACATGAACCCATGTTCATGTAAAGTGTAAAAAATATGCTGGATACAAAATGTAACACAAAATAGTTGTACAAAATGTAAAATGTAATCTTAACATCACGATCCGGTATGAGTTAACAAAAAATTACCGTGAGGCTCTTTACTTTATGAATAAATTATTATTTCTTTTCGTAGGTGTACCAGACTGCGCACAAATAGTAGCATTTTGTAAAGATAAAATTCTAGGAACTTTTGAAAAAATCACATACTTGGTTGAAAGAAGCAATCAGATAAGAAGGTAATCAAATTGTATTAATAGTAAAATGTGGGTAAATATTATGAATAGCATGGCAGACAGATGGATGGGCGTTAATTTGGGTTAATTATGTTGATATGACTTCTGGTGCTTCCGGTAAATAATATCCAGGAATTTATGGGTGCCAACGAGCTAAACTAATTATGTATTTATTTTTATTTGTTTTTTTTTGTATTATATTTTCAATGTTAATAATAGGTACTTTTTTTTAGAATTAAGTATTATAACATATTTAAATTTTAACTTTTGATTAATATAGAAGCATGCCAAAGCTGTACTTACCACTACTTCGTGCGCAAATAATAAAATTGGAGAAAGCATTTCAGCCTGGTTTGTCAACAATAACGTGGACTTCTCTAGAAATACCCTCTTATTGCGAGGGTATAGAAAAAGTACTCGACGAAGTGGATTTGTTTGTTAAGGAGGTATTGATCAATTTAGCATAAAGACAATTTGACTACAATCCAAAGAGCTCTATAAAGGTAGCTTTGCAATTGCAGGTAGTTGACCTTAAAGAAGCTCGCATTGATGCAATATTACAATCTATAACTGACACAACGCTTGTTTATTTACCTGAAGAGGCAGTCGATTCCGGAACCCTCTATGAGCAGAATCTCGTAAGGCGCGATGAAATTGGTAAGTGAAAGTAGTACCTAATTAGCAAGTTTCAGTCTTGCGAGCATTTTTATGCAGCCCATATAGTACTTTTTATCTCGTTTATTTCATTATATATGTGAGAGTACATAAAAATTTATGTTTAAATATTAGAATAAGCATAAAAAATATAAAACATTTAAAAATATAAAAATTACTAGCCCACCGGTATCGGGAAGAGGGTCCAAACTACCGGCGGTCAGGGCTCTAGAGAGAGAAACCTCCAAACAATGCGAGCCGTGTCCAGAAGTACCGCTTTCGGAATCGATTATTGGCACAATGATCGCTGACTCTACACACCACATGTGCGCCTCGCCTCGCGACCCAAGTCAAGATACTTGCTTTGTAAACTTATTGATACGTACATTTTATAGCAAACATTTTTTTTGTTTCCCCAGCATCAGATATTCAATTAAAGTCATGGAATGCTGAAATAGCAGTTGTGGAACTCATACACAAGTTCCTGGATAGTGTACCTTGTAAACAGATACAAGATTTAAAAAACAACTGGTAAATATCTAAAATTTTTTAGCACACCGGATCGTTAGTTTGAATATAAATAACATACACATGTAAAGTACAGGTTTCATCCGATTTTTCTTAAAAAATGTGGTCTTTTTAAAGGTTGGATATAGAGAAAGTCTTAAAGCAAGTTACTTCTGCCACGAGAGTGTTTCACGACGATGCAGGTTAAATAATCATCATTCTTATGCCTCTATACCTTTTCATTATAATAATAATAATAATATCCCTGGACATTTCACACAGCGCCATCTAGTCCCAAGCTAAGCAACCTAATGCTTGTGTTATGGTAACAAGATGGCTGATAAACTACTTATATACATTTTTTTTTGTAAATACATACATATTATACATAGAAAAACACCCAGACTCGGAACAAATACATGTAGGACTTACAAATATTTGTTCTGTGCGGGAATCGAACCCGCGACACGCAGCGCAGCAGTCCGATCGCTTAGCCACTGCGCTAACCGTGTTGTCAAAATTCATTAATTTCCTTCAGTCTCATCAGCGGTTTCTTGCCGGTATCATATTATTTCTAGTACGGGGTGCACAAAAGTAACCTAATTAGAAGATGTTATTTTATTTTTTGCAACAATTGGACATCAAAAGAGTCAGAATATACTTATGGCAAAATGAAAATTGAATTATTATTATTTTACAGCATTCATGGAGATAGAAAACACTGATCGATACGATGTGACACCTACTATCAACGATTGTAATGAACTGTTCGCATATTTTGCTACTAAGTGTTTAGAATCTCTAATTAAATGTACCAGACAAAGTCTTGATAGGCTTCGACGACGGGCTTCCGTTTCTAGGTAACCACATGAATTATTTTTCCAACTCGAGTGACAAACCTAAAGATAAACAAGTACCTATGTAAGATTTGTTGGAACCCGCTTTCAGTTTTCTAACGATGACAACGGATCCAGAAGAACAAAATAAACTAAGACCTCTTATGTTGACCAACATGTACCTACAAATACCAAGAATACTAATAAAACCTACTTTGGAAGAGATACAAACTTCATTCTCTCAGGTAATAAAATAAGTTTAATGGATTCACTTGATTATATTATATTTTTATAAAATACTAGCGGACTCGGCAGACGTCGTCCTGCCCGAAAAAGCAGCGCCACCTACCGGGTCCAATTGTGTATACAAACCTTGTCCTGACAATAACAAACACAAAAAAAAAGAATTATCCAATTTGGTGCAGTCGATCGGAAGTTATGCGCGTAACATACATTTCGGTAATTCATTTTTATTTATATAGATTTCAAAAATATATCTAATCTAATCTTGTTGCTAAGCTAGCTTGTGGCTAAGTAATAACAGCCGGACAGGTCGATCGATCAGGTTAAGCTACGCTTGCCGCGGTTTGTCCGTGGATGGGTGACCATCTTTACATACAAAGACCCCTTCGTGCATCGGAAAGCATGTTAAGTCTAGCACATTCATAGATCTTTGACAGTCGTTACGGGTCGTCAGAAGCCCGATAATCTGACAACCAGGCTTACCAAGGGGTATCGTATTACCCAGTAACTGGGTTATGGAGGTCAGATAGGTAGTTGGTCCATGTAAAATACTGGTATTCAGCTGCATCCGGTTAGACTGGAAGCTAACACATATTTTGGAAAAGGCTAGAATGCTAGATGATCTATTCAACAATATATGTAAGTATCTAAGGAGTTGTATGCTTACTGTGAGCATAAACTAAAGCATATTTTTGTTTCCTAGGTAGTGTTAAACTGTATCATGGATATTCACCGTAATGTATTCATGTGGGGACAACAAGAACAAATAAAGAGGGAGAAATTAACCGGAACATTAATGCTAACAGCTAAACGTAGCGTCAGCGGTATGGCTAATTGTAACCATAAGTTAAACAAAAGTCAAGGTTTTCATCACAAGGGAAATATGGAAATAATTCATGGTGTTTTGCAGGATTGCGGTCTGGTTCCAATGTGTGTGGAGTTAGGAACTACTTCCGAATGGTGTCAGAGCATAAAGATATCGTCAGATCAGTTATGGCGTTACAAGGAATGATGTACATGTACAAACCCGACATAGAAAAACTGTTAAAAGTATAACCTCAAAACAAACAGTTTAACAACATTTTTATCCTAGGATGTCCAGTTATTTCTGGGACAATGATTTAGTTGCTGACTTACGATATTACGATAGGCTAACAAGCAATCGATAGTAATGCGATATTAGTTTATGAATTGTTTGTTTTAGGGATATGGAAGATTTGCTTATTTATGGGCCGAAAATCGAGTGCAACAAGTACAGGAATTTGTTGACACAAATCCTCTCAATGTCATAATAAAGGACATGTTCAACAAATATGAAAAACAGACTGAAGAAGTATCTAATTTGCCTGAACGGCACATCATTGGTTCAATTCAAATAAATATGGGTATTGATTGTTGTTATGAAAATCTTTTATCCTTTTTCAAACTTGGTAAACTTTGTTACTTGTTTTGCGTATAAACGGAATATTTTCTATTTGTACGCAAAAAATAGTAACAAAGTTTATAAGAAGATTGCCGCTGAGACGATGTTTCCCGTCTTTATGACGTAGCACTTATGTATAAAATCTGGCATTTTTCAGAGCGTATTAAATTGGCATTGCATTTGGAATCTATTGAGTGGAAAAGAATCTTGGGTAGACTATTATGTTATGCGTATAAGGAGCGAGTGGTCAAGTTGATGCAATTTATTCACGACCGCATGAAAACTATGAACAAGAAAATTAAGGATTTGGATGACGTTAGAGTAGCCATGATGTGCCTCGAGCTTATTAGAGAAGAATTTATCGGGTTAATTGTCTAAAATACTTATTTACTTATTTCTTATCTATTTATTTAAATACTAGCTTCTGCCCGCGACTTCGTCCGCATGAAATTTCTTGTTTCCCCGACCCACCCCGCCGCACCGCATCATATTCCCGCGCTGTCACTTCGTTTTCGTTTTTGCTCGGCTCCTAATGGTCATAGCGTAATGTTATATAGCATTTCTCAAAAACTGGACTATCAAATGCAAAAATAATTTTTCAAATCCGACTGTAGTTCCAAAGATTAACGCGTTTTAACAAACAAACTTTATTTAGACACAACGATAACATACGACGACGAACGACGATAACATTTGTCTTATGTGTGTGTATGTGTATTTATGTATTCTGGTTGCTAATTATAATTTAGATTTACATTTTAATTTTGATTCTAATTTTATTTTATTTTTATTTTTCATTAACATTTTAATCTACATTTTAATTGTTATTTTTGTTTGTGTAATATTGTTATGCATGATGTACTTACCTATGGATCCTTGATATTTGAATTAAAATTATTTTTATTAGTATATAGGTAGTATAGGTTTATTGCTATGCGTAATTAAATTATATTTGGTACTAGCTTCTGCCCGCGGCTCCGCCCGCGTGGATGTCGGAAATTATCCCACGGGAACGTGCTAACAGGATAAAATGTATGTGCTTCCCCAGGATGCCATCTATCTCTATGCCAAATCAGAAGTTCAGTGGTTTAGGCGTGAAAATGTAACATACAGTTTCAAGTTCAAATCCTCCCCTTAAAAACTGAATTACCCCTTTTTGTCCCGTCAGTGGTAAATTTTCGACAACTTTAAATACTTATTATTAATAGCTGTGCATTGCGGGTGACGTAACCTACGACAAACTTATTATTTGCGGTTGGAACAGTAATCGGGTCTAGGGATCGAACCGCAAAATTAAGTTTGTTTTTTATTGTATATACTTTTCGCGCATAAAAAGTACCCAGTGTGGTGCCCAGGATATTAAAGAATAATTATACCAAGTTTCATCGTAATCGAACCGGTAGTTTTTGCGTGATGCCTGAACAAACAGACAGACAGACAGACAGACAGACAGACCGACAGACAGACAGACAGACAAAAATTTTTTTAATCACATTTTTGGGTTCGTTGTCGGTCTAGTAACACCCCCTGCCATTTATTTTTTTGATATTTTCAATGTACAGAATTTTCACTTCTACAGATTTATTATAAGTATAGAATAGATGTTGTCGGTTATTCTATCAGTAAAATTGTTAGTAAGCCAAGTATACAAACTGCTTGAAGAATGATGGATAGATTTTATTAACTCACCATGTTTAAACGGTTTGTGAAAAGGCCCATGACCTGTCTGACCATGGACCATTTATTATTATCTATACTGTTTGCGAAATTGAACTAAAGTCCAAAGAGTACACTACCTCAGTGATTGTCCAGACACAGGGGGATGTGACGTCCCCACAACTGTTCAGTTGTGTGTCTGACGTCCATACTAGGGAGGTGTCATTGTCCATCAGTGAGCTGGCTTAGTTGATTGACCTTCTTCTATGAATATTGTAGAATGGATATGGAGATAGACATAGTAGAAGAAAGTTATGCTACATTTACACAATTCAATATCGATATACCTAAAGAAGACGCTGGCTTGGTGTACAGCTTGCGGCGTTCTTTTCAGAATTTGTTGTTAACTGTGAGTAGCCGGCCAGCATATTATTTTAGTAATGATGTTTATATCTTTCCATACGACCTTTACCTGCCTGTCATTTTCTCATTGGAGGGTAAAGACTTCAAAAATAGAAGAACCGAATACTTTTGGCAATCATTCCTTCTCTGTTGCTCAAATAGAGTTGTAACTCAAACTGAGGTTTCTTTACGATATTTTCAAAAATCGTTCCAATTGTCCCAATTTTAAAATACGAGAAATTGGTAATAATGAACAATCAAAATGCCGTATTTTGGGTAGTTATTTGTGTAAACTAATAGAATGCTTAAAGATCCACTAATGTGATAATTGTATCTTTGTGTTGTATTGTTTATCTTTCGTAGTAACCCTGTGTCTCTCTATGATAAAAATCCTATAAAACCTTGATAGCGGGAGACTGACTCACATTGCCATGCAAATTTTATATTGCAGTCACAACAAGTGCAGCAAAAGATAGTAGACATGCAAGGTCCACTCCAGACAGAGCTGACTGAAGGAGTAGCGACGTTCCTAGCAGACGTGCTCAAGTTCGATGCAGACTATGACACATCTGGGCCGATGACTCCCGGCCTGTCAGCTCGGGATGCCAGCGATAGGTATTAAGGCGTCAAAGACCTAGCCAGTTATTGTAATGTTAAAATCTACACCTACAAAGTGTATTAAACAAAGTCGCTTTTCGTGTCGGTTTGTGTGATTGCGTTGTTCTTCTAAACTCCGCAACGGATTTTGGAGAATTTACTCCGGAAAAACATAAACCTTTGATGGTTTAATAAATCAATATTAAAGTTAGATATAAATAATAAGCATGCAATAATAATGCATTTTCTTTCTTTCTTTCTAAGTGTTTTCTACAACATTTTACAATTGGCACTGAATGTTGGGAATAATTCGTTACAGAGTTATTATGTTCCAATCGAGATTTGATGACTTGTGGAGGCGATTTGAAATGTATTCCAGCGGTGAAAAGCTATTTGGAATGGAAGTCCAGGATTATCCGATATTGCACCAAAAGAAAAAGGAATTTAACTTATTAAATAAATTGTAAGCGCATAGCACTGCAGATTTTTTTATACATATAAAAGGCTACAATAGGAACTGTAAAGTGTATTACAATTAATATTATTTTGAATCTTAATAATGTTAACCTGTTTTTACGTAACTTGTGACAAAATGTCCTGACGCTGTAGAACAATAAATAGAAAAAACACATCTAATTATTAAAATTGTAACATTCAGGTATAGTTTATACTTGGCCGTGACAAACTCTATCGATGGTTATTTTGAGACGCCGTGGGTGGATATTGATATTGAACAGATCGTTGCTCAGTTGGCGGAATTTGATGTGAGGTAAGAACATTATTGAACAGAAATAATATGAGTATGTACTCGTACCTATTTAAATCGAGTACTCATGTTTCACATTATCCTCAGCCAGACTTTACCCACTGCCAGGCATAAGCCTCTCTTTGTTTGTGTCAAACTCCAAACTCCTTTGCCAGTCTCAAACAGGGTTGACCCCCTTACCACCAGACGACAGCCATTCCTACATTTAGTTCTTGGACGCCATTCAATCACAGCCTTACTCCACCTAACACCATCTCGCCTTGCCAAATGCTCGGCCCAATTCCATTTTTCGGAGATCATCAGAGTTTTTCTGATGATCTCCAGAAGATAGTTTAAAATCTCAACGACTTCTTTTATGATAGGACCTAGAATGAGTATTGCTAAGATGGAGATTAGCAATAGATAGATTGGCATACAATAAAAGCAATTCCGGACTTTCTACACTCGCGTTAGTCCATAAAAGATACAGCTCGTAACAATACGAGTAGCTGAAACACAAATAATTACATTTTAGATGTCGAAGGCTACCAAAAGGTATGAAGGATTGGCCTGCGTTCCTCGTATTGAAGAGTAAGATTGACGATTTTAACCAAACTTGTCCATTATTGGAGCTGATGGCTGACAAATCTATGAAGGACAGACATTGGAAGAGATTAGAAACACTGCTAAGTATGATACCAAACTATGTCTCTGAATTGACTCTTTACTAATAATTTTGCTTTTGTAGATGTTGTCATACGTTCGATATATTATTTAGATATTGCTCTTTTGTATTATCCAGATTGTGTATTGGATGTAGAATCTGAATCATTCACATTGGCAAACATCATGGAGGCGCCGCTGTTGAAGTACAAGGAAGAGGTTGAAGTATGTAAACATTATAGTCTGCTTCGTAAAATCTGCAGAATTTTAAAAGAAAATGCTACATTTTGTTTAATGCTTTTTTAAGAATAGGTAATTATAAACCTGGGTACTAGGAACGATGCTTTTACATGGTTGCTTATTTTTGAAGTATTTCTCTTGAAAATGAGTCATTGTGTACCTACGAGTATGTAGACTTTATTTTCTAATAGACCACAAATTAAATGCGAATCTATATCCACTTAAAAAAATGTTATTCTATGTGCGTGACTATGACTTCAATCGATTGAGCTCTTTAGTTATATTGCATGACGCATTCATAGAAAGCTCTATGACACTACTTTTAATTTACGATCTTTATTGTATCTGCAAATAAACAGTTTGTTTTAATCATACGCGTCTCAGGACATTTGTATTAGTGCGGTGAAAGAGAAAGACATTGAAGCTAAATTGAAACAAGTGAATGCAGACTGGGCTGTCGTGGATCTGACATTCGCTAATTTCAAGAACAGAGGCGAGCTTTTGATCAAACCTCAGGATACGCTTGAAATTATCACTTTGCTAGAAGACTCATTAATGGTTCTCAACTCTTTAGCTTCTAACAGGTATAAGAGTTACTACTACGTGATCTACCTTTGAATCAAGTCTGTCTATATGTAAATTGCGTTATAATTGAATTTATCTGTAAATATAGATATAACCCACCATTTAAAAAAAACATATTGTTGTGGATTAACAAACTGGTGAGCACTAGTGAGATATTAGAGAAATGGCTTCAAGTGCAGAACCTTTGGATGTACCTGGAAGCAGTGTTTGTTGGTGGTGACATCGCCAAACAACTGCCGGCGGAAGCGAAGCGATTCTCGGTTAGTAACCACTAAATAAACCGTAGGTACCTACGTAAGCGGGACAACGCCCAACCGAAATTAAGCAGGTGCGGGCAGGGTGATGCCGATGCCTTTATAAATGATTTTCTTTATGAAACTAGTATTGGCGATGATAGCCCATGTGATGATTTGTTTTAAAATTTCTTATTGAACACCGTAGGATGTTTATAGCTATTCAATATTTCACGCTAGTCAGAGCTAGTCATTATATCACTAGCAGGTTAAAATTCCACAAAATGTGTCAATAGTTGGTCAAAAAGTAAAGTGTTTTTTACAGTGTATTGACAAAACATATGTAAAGATAATGTACCGTGCGCGTGACATCGTGAACTGCGTGGAGACATGCACTTCGGACGACACGCTGAAGCAGCTTCTGCCCCACTTATCTGAACAGCTGGAGGCCTGCCAGAAGTCGCTCACCGGTTACTTGGAGACCAAACGACTCATCTTCCCCAGGTTCTTCTTCGTCTCAGACCCAGTTTTGCTGGAGATCCTCGGACAGGCGTCAAACCCTCATTCTATACAGGTTGGAAAAGGTTTTTTAACGATTTGTTTTAAACTTAGTCCGAAAATTTTTAGTATTAAGCCATTAAGACAATTTTTCACTGACCATTTCATTGCGTACACGCTACTTAGAAACGTTGCGTAGAGAAGCATAGATGCATCATAACGTTGTTTGAATGCTATTTATACTGCTAGCTACGATAGGATTATTAACAAAAGTGTATTGTTCTGTTGCTAAACTGAAATTTAAAAAAAGTATACCTAAGTAAAAAAGTAAATTGTTGTGTTCTAGCCGCATCTGCCAAGTATTTTTGACGCGGTGAATACAGTAGACTTTGATGATAAAGAGAGAATAATTAATATTAATTCTGATAACGGAGAGACTATTCCTCTCGAAAGACCGGTGCCATGTTTGGGAGGCGTTGAGGTAAAGTAATAGTAGTAGTCGTTAGATACTTTCGGTACATATCTGAATCATTATTAGCAAACGAATGGCATTGAGCATGAATTTTTTTGCAACGTCAATGGATACCTAAATAATAACGTAAAAATTACTGCGCTGTCTTTTCTAACGTTTTCAATATTTATGTAAATGTGTAGCACTTCTTTTGTGATATAGTTTTTAATTGTTTACTTTACTTAATAATAATTCTATCCTGATGGGAATCTTATACCTATTATGTCTAGTGTATTATAAAACGTCTTTGATTGATCATGTTATTCAACATAGTGATGCTTATTATAATTTTTATTTTACAGATTTGGTTAAATACTCTTCTGGATACGATGAAAGATACAATAAAAAATGTTATCGCTAACATAGCGCAGACAATGATAGGAGATCCAGAGTTCGAGTTTTTAGTTGGATTTTGGAACTTTCCCGGTCAGGTATTAATCATTACTTACAATATGTCAACAAGTGCTTTCCTTTACAATTTAGTGTTTATTAAACCTCGTAAACTCCAAGCTGAGCTCAAGCGAATGCTCAATTTTACGGTCAAACAGCCCGTGTATTCACATAACACACTACAAAACGCATAGACTCATTCATATTTCGTTGTGTATCTTTTTAAGGCTGGTTTGCTAGGAATGCAAATTCTTTGGACTAGCGATGCCGAATACGCTCTAAAGAAATCAAGGGTGGATCGTTTCATTATGAGGGGCACCAACCAGAAATTCCTAGATCTACTGAATGGTCTTATTGATCAGACAGTTAAGGAGCTATCTTCTTTGGACAGAACACAAGTGGAGACTATGATCACCATACATGTACACCAGAGGCAAGTTTACTCAATTTTTTTTTCATCTCGGAAAGCATTGTTGCATAACTTTAATCATCTATTATAATAGGCACATTTAACGTTTACTTTTATGAGTTACGGGTTTTGAAACTATAGGAATCCCTTAGTGGAACATTCTTCAAACTTTAATAAAGCCTAACTAACCAGAACAATACTGTTGGCTATTGATTTTTATGAAATAATTTTCTCCAATCTTGGAATTTTATACAGAGATATATTTGATGACTTGGTGAGAATGAGAATAAAATCACCAATCGATTTTGAATGGCAGAAACAGGCCCGATTTTATTATTCTGAAGATACTGACGACTGCAGTGTGTCTATAACCGATGTGAATTTCTTATATCAGGTAAGTCACATTTCGTTGTAATATTATGTTTGAAAATATAAAAACATAATCGCTACACCTTCTTTCATTGATAGATTTAATTGACTTTCCATTATATTATCAAATGTGTTCAAAAATGTGTACACACGGCTACACATCAAGCTATGCAAAACTGTGTACACACGGCTACACATCAAGCTAAGAAAATATCATACAAAGTGAGGCCAAGACAAACTGGTTTTGTGACTTGACGTGTAGCCGAGTGTACATGACACACTTATTGTGAACAGAATGAATACCTGGGCATTACTGAACGGCTGGTGATCACGCCTCTGACGGATCGGTGCTACATTACACTATCGCAGGCTATTGGTATGAACATGGGCGGCGCGCCCGCCGGCCCCGCAGGAACCGGCAAGACTGAAACCACCAAAGACATGGGCCGCACCCTCGGCAAGCTCGTCATCGTGTTCAACTGTTCCGACCAGATGGACTTCAGAGGTACAGCTGCTCTTGGCGCTTGTTTGTAAGTAGCCCGTATTACACTATTTTGCGTGCTTAATCAATGTGTTGTTGGTCAGGCTTGGGGCGCATCTACAAAGGCTTGGCTCAGTCAGGCACGTGGGGCTGCTTCGATGAGTTCAACCGCATCGAACTGCCCGTGCTGTCCGTGGCCGCACAGCAGATCTACATTTGTTTGACCGCTAGGAGGGAGAAGAGAGAATCCTTCATATTCAGGTACAACCGTGGTTACACTGGTGACTTAACATAACTCAAGACATAAGATCACATCGGAAAACTTATGAACATAGATGATTTTATATATTTATTTATTTATATGTACTTTATTGTACACCTCAAAAATACATAACAAAAAAGAAATATAAAACATTGTCTTAAAAAAAAGTGTCAAAAAAGCGAAACGTACAGAAAATAAATCTTAAAAATCATTTTAACTATCTATGTTGCTTTGTTAGCGACGGTGACAATGTAAGTTTGAATCCGGAGTTTGCCTTCATCATCACCATGAACCCTGGCTATGCTGGACGTCAAGAGCTGCCTGAAAATTTGAAGATTCAATTCCGCTCTGTCGCGATGATGGTCCCGGACCGACAGATTATTATCCGCGTCAAGTTGGCCAGCTGCGGCTTTAAAGATAACATCGTGTTAGGTATGTGTCTTTTAATGGTTATGTGAGTCTTCCAGTTTCGCCATCACAGTCTTAGATAAGCTTTATGTCTACAGCCCATTAATCACCTACATATTGCTATTCCAACAAGTCCTTCCCATTTAGACTAACTAAAAATCGTTGTACTTGTACCTCAACGTCGTAGGCAGTTGTAGGTTCAATCGATCAGTAACATTGCAGCTCGCAAGTTCTTTACGTTGTACAAACTGTGCGAGGAGCAGCTGTCGAAGCAGGTGCACTATGACTTCGGGTTGCGGAACATTTTGTCTGTGTTGCGAACTATGGGCGCGCAGAAACGGGCGAATCCGGACAGCACTGAGGAGAACATCATGATGAGAGTACTGAAGTGAGTGATAATTGTAATAGTCGACAAATAACTCTCTGATTTGAATAAATATATGAACCGCGCCCTATATGTTCCTCAAATGACACCGTATTATCGTGTGTCGCGCTTGTTCAAGTTATTTGCCGGCCACTGTACGACACTAAATGTACCTAGATGTTCTGCTATTACTTTGCAGGGAAATGAACGTGTCTAAATTAGTAGATGAAGACGAGCCTTTATTTATATCGTTGATTGAAGATTTGTTTCCTGGAATCAAACTAACGCATACAGTGCAAAAGTAAGATATTTTGGGCATAATAATTAGCTATGCAATTTACTTTCGGGCATAATAATTAGCTATGCAATTTACTTTTGGGCATAATAATTAGATATGCAATTTACTTCTTGTGTTTCATAATTTACGTAAATGAATATTGAAATATAAATGAATATCGAATATCGCGTTTTTCAGGCTTATACAAAACGCTATAACTGTAGTGACGGAACGCACTGGCCTTGTCAACCACCCGGATTGGAACTTGAAGATCATACAGTTGTTTGAGACATCGCTGGTGAGGCACGGCTTGATGACGATGGGTCCGACTGGCTCGGGGAAGACCACCTGTATACACGCGCTCATGGCGGCGCTCACTGAACTCGGGAAACCGCACAGAGAAGCGAGAATGAATCCTAAGGTATCATGCTATACAAACATACACCAGTGTTCCTTTCACCTATAAAATAACGGTAAACTGCTCATTGAGTTTATTGGCGCGATTATTACTTGTATTTATTGTAATCGTGTCGATTGATAAGAGAGAGGGGGTCAAACGCCCCCCCATCTCAACTAACTGTTATTAATATTTTTTAGGCAATCACTGCGCCCCAAATGTTTGGGCGTTTAGATGTAGCAACAAATGACTGGACAGATGGTATATTCTCTACTCTGTGGCGAAGAGCTCTGAAGGTTAAGAAATCTGATACAACTTGGATCGTCCTAGGTGAATATGAAACTGTGTATTGAAACCTACAAGCGATATGCATGAAATACCTGCAAAGCATTTTATATTGCCAGATGGTCCGGTCGACGCCGTGTGGATAGAGAATTTAAATTCAGTGCTAGATGACAACAAGACTCTGACGCTGGCCAACGGAGACCGCATCTCGATGGCACAGAACAGCAAGCTGGTGTTCGAACCGGATAACGTGGACAACGCCTCGCCCGCCACTGTCAGTCGGATGGGCATGGTGTTTTTGTCTTCATCCGTCCTGAAATGGCAACCTATACTTGAGGTTTAACTTCATTTACTTAGCTAATTTTATTTTTTTACCGGTTTTTACCAATGTTATAAGTACAACCGGTAAATTATCTTGATTGAAGCGTGAATGTTAAATAATTATTATAACTGTTAGTTACTTCACCTTATTATTAAACAGCAATGGTTAAAGAAGTTGGAACCAAAACAAAGTGATGTCCTGCGTAGGGGTTTCAAGAAAATATACGATGAAGTGCATTCATATGTACAAACAAAACTAACGACTAAAATGAAGCTTCTCGAAGCTATCTATATCAGGTATGCTGTGTTAATGTAAAATGTGTTACATTATTGTTTTACAAACGGGACGATTTACGACTAAATCTTCTTTTTAGACAATGTATAGACGTACTTACTGGATTAATGCAGATTGAAATACCTGGCGGTAGTGAGTACTCATTTGTTTAAATTGTATCCATATCGTCGTGATCTGCCTGGCCATTTCACGATACGCCACCATTTCATGATGATTGAGCTGAGCAAAAATAAAAAAGTCCAAAAGAAGGTTAAGCGAATCGCGCAGGCGGGCGATGCGATGCGGTGAGTCGGGGGAACAAGAAATTTCGCGCGGGCGAAGTCGCGGGCAGTAGCTGATAATTGGTCGGCCGTTGTGAAGGAATGGTTTTTGGGATGGAAAAGCATCTGAGGTGTCTCTGGCATCGCGTATGTCCATAGGTAGCGACGATGACTAGTTACTATCAGATGGGCCACTGGATTGAATGCCGTTCAATAAAATAAAAAAAACTCGGTGCGTCTAATTCCGTGTTTCAGGGGCTCACACAGAACGTCATCTAGAGCGGCTGTTCATCTTTGCGATAATGTGGTCGCTGGGTGCTGCACTAGAGTTGGACATGCGCACTCGAATGGCCGAATTCATGACCAAGCTGCCCGTGAAAATGGACTGGCCTGGCGTCAAGTCCAAGGAGTGGGTCATGCCTTTCGAGTACATGGTCAATGCTAGTGGTGGCTGGGAACACTGGTTAGTGCTAGTAATCAATAAAAAATCAACAATTTAAACCAATCTTATATTCTTCATTCGCTGACAAACATCGCGTAGCCTAAACTCTGGGTATAGACGCATGCAATTTTGGACAAGAGTTTCTTATCTATGTAACGAAAGTGTGCACTAAGGAAACAATATCCCCATCTATTCATCCCTATCTCTTGAAGGGTCTGAAATTCTGTAAGAAAGTTGTAATGTTGTTTGTTTGGAAATCAAAAGACTAAAACTTCAACAAACACAAAAATAAAACTTGCCATCAAAAACCAATTGCTACAATGTAAAAAAGATGTTTTAATTATTATTTTGCCAGGTCCGAGAGCGTCGAGCCTTACATTTACCCGCCTGACAGTATACCAGAGTACTCTTCAATCCTGGTGCCGAATATCGATAACGTGTGCATTACCTTTTTGATCGAAACCATCGCTAAACAGAACAAGGCGGTGCTTCTGATCGGCGAGCAAGGCACTGCCAAGACAGTCATGTTAAAAAGTTATATGTCGAAATATGATAACGAGGTGAAATTATTCAAAGTGATAAACTTCTCGTCCGCTACTACGCCGAATATGTTTCAGGTGAGTACATAATCAGCCTATAATATCCCCACTGTTAGGACACAGACCACCTCTCTTCGAGAGGACTGTAATCAACCACGCGGGCCCAGTGCGGGTTGGTAGATGTCACATGTCATCAAATTGCAAAATTATGTACATCTGCCGATCGATGCTGTAAAAATCTCACCGTGAAAAGTTAAGTGAAGTGAGCTTAGAGTAAGCTGTCAATAGTGTCAATCCCTAGAATTAGTTTGAATGAGAGCTCACTCCACGCTCACTTCACCTAAGATTTCACGGTGAGATGGTTACAGAATCGCACTGCTGCTCTGATTAAGTTACCACGACGACGAACTTACGATGTGTTCATTTTTTTTCGTAGCGAATTATAGAGTCGTACGTGGAAAAGCGAGTCGGTATGACGTATGGTCCTCCAGGAGGCCGAGCGATGACAGTGTTCGTGGACGACATAAACATGCCAGTGGTGAATGAGTGGGGTGACCAGGTAAACAATTATCGTCATTCATACTGTGCTGTATTCATCCCAAAGATAGACTTGTAGAATAATGTGTGCCAATTTGCTCTATGCAAATTGGCACACATTATTCTACAAGTCTATTTCTAATAGCCACAAGAAGTAGGTATCTACCACATTCGTTCGTTTATACAGAATGTCTGATTTAGAGAAGTCCAAAACATTACAAAAAATGAAAGGCTTTCTGGAACATCACCAAGTTAGTTTGCCTACAAAGGCTAGGTAGATGACTTTTACTTCTAGGTACCTATGTTAGTTATGATATAAGAAAGACTATATACCACTTACCTAATTATTTATGTGGTAAGAAGGTTGAAGAATCATTTAATTTAAGGTAACAAACGAAATCGTGCGTCAAATGATGGAATGCGGCGGTTTCTACTCGTTAGATAAGCCGGGGGAATTTACAATTATTGCCGACATCCAGATGTTTGGTGCTATGATACATCCAGGTTGGTACAATAAGTATGTTTAATTAAAAATGTTGCTCAAACTGACCGGCATATCCTGTATACTTCTTTTACTCGCAGGTGGTGGCCGAAACGATATACCTCCACGTCTGAAGCGACAGTTTAACATTTTTAACTGTACTCTACCCAGTAACATTTCCATGGACAAGATTTTCGGTACAACTTTTGATTTGAACAAAGTTATTTTAATCTTTCCATGAAATATTTATAGTGACTGTAACGTATTCAGTAGTTGCACTTGCCGCCAACATGCGTAGATATATAGAAAATGGTAAGATTAATGGCTAGTCAAATAATTTCGTTTATGAAAAAATTTCAGAGACAATTAGCGCTGGATACTTCTGTAAATCCCGTTTTGACAAATTAATTGTAGAATTTATGCCGAGACTTGTGCGTGTTACTCGTGTTATTTGGCAGCAAACTAAAGTATGTATAATTTCGTAGTAAATATACGTATGAAATGGTCCTTTCGACTTGACTTTTTGTAATCATGATTTTTTGTTATCATAATTATGCATTTTGCAGGTGAAAATGTTACCGACACCAGCAAAGTTTCATTATGTGTTTAATCTAAGGGATCTGTCTCGCATTTGGGAAGGCATTCTGTTTATCAAGAAAGAGGAGCTTCAATGCATTAATATGGCTTTAAAACTATGGTTCCACGAATGTTTGCGGGTTATTTCGGACAGGTATGTACTTAATATGCAAAAACTGTTATATAGGTCAACAATCGACAAGCGAAAGCCAATCGACAGCATGTAAAGTGAAAATGCTACTTATTTGTTCAGATTTACTACCTTCCTTGATAAAGAGTGGTTCGTGGCGAATTTCTGGAAAACGGCTGCTAAAGAACTACCAGATTTAGTTAGCGAATTTCCTGAACAAGAAACGTTCTTTGTTAACTTCTTGCGTGAGCCGATCGAACCAACTGGCGAAGAAGACGAAGACATCAGCCTTGAAGCCCCTAAAATATACGAGGAATTGCCTTCGTAAGTAGTTACAGTTTTGTTAATACATACACATGTAATTTCTATAATACTCCGCAGACGTGATGGGTGTCGATATCTAAACACGATAAAATAAAAACAAAACAGATTTGTATTTTTTTGGGGTTCAACGACCGCTGGTTGTGTTGTTACTTGAAGTATGAGTTGAGAAAATCTGTTTGTTTTGTTTTATCGTGTTGATATATCGATACCCATAATGTCTGCGGAGTTTGGCTAGCTAATTAAATTTTGACCCTGCATATGACCATAACTTATTTCAGTTGGGACTTTGTACTCACGAAACTGGCAGGGTTTCAAGCACTCTTCAATGAACAGATAAGAGGAGCTCATCTAGACCTGGTATTCTTCCACGATGCGATGGTGCATTTGTTCATCATATCCCGAATCATTAACACACCACGGTAAGTTGGAATTTTATTAATAAAATAATGGTTCTATTCTTGCTAGTAAACATTGAACTCATTGTCCAAACTTAAAATGTCTGTTTTCTTAGTGGCAATGCATTGCTTGTCGGTGTCGGCGGATCCGGAAAACAAAGCTTAACCAAACTAGCATCTTTTATAGCAAACTTTTCATACTATCAAATAACATTATCCAGGTAAGTGAACTCATATATTTTTGTAATAAATATCAAATAAACATTGGTGTGGAAGAGTTGGGTAACATGCTTTCCTATCGATTTCAGATCGTACAACGTTAACAACTTTATGGACGATATAAAAGTGTTGTACCGCGTAGCCGGCCTGCAGGGACGCGGCATCTCCTTCATATTTACTGACAATGACATCAAAGATGAACAGTTCTTGGAGTTCCTCAACAATATAATGAGCTCTGGAGAAATCGCCAATTTATTTCCTAAGGATGAAATGGGTGAGTTAAGTAGCTTCGATGATTCGGTGTAACATAGTACCTATTTTGAATTGGTGATCGAACAGGCTGAATAAAAGTTGTATTCAACTTTCATTAAAGTATGGAACTATCACTGTGTCGTATTAGGAATAGGTATTTTGCATGTTTATAAAGAGTTAAGTATGGTTGAAGTGTTTACTTTATTCGTCTATTTAATTTAATATATAAAATAATACTAGATGAGATTCTGAACGAGTTGGCACCTATAATGAAGCAGTATGCACCAAGAAGGATTCCAGTTCCAGATGTGTTGTATGAATACTTCATCATACGCTCCAGAGCTAATTTACACGTTGTCTTGTGTTTTTCCCCGGTAAGAAGTACTAGACTCATTTGTATTACACTTACTTTTGATTTAACTAATTATAGGGTGAGTTTTCGAATAGGGTAGCTTCGCTGAGCGTCAACCAGAAAATGTTGTTCCGAAAACAACTTAATAAAAAGCTCCAAAAAAATTAAACGGTTTTTTCTAGCCCTGCTTTTTGTATAAGTATATAAAGTTTTGAAGATGTAGTAATTATATGCTATGTCGTTGGCTGCCTTTTCTTCCAGGTGGGAGAAAAATTTAGAAGCAGAGCTTTGAGGTTCCCTGGCCTTATATCTGGGTCTACAATGGACTGGTTCCAGAAGTGGCCTAAGGAAGCACTAATAGAAGTAGCACACCACTTTTTATGGGAGTTTGAAGTTTGTAACATTCTGATATCTTTTTCAAAGAACGAATCGAACTGAAATTAACGCACGAAAACGTCTGCGTTGATAAAACAGTAACATTATAGTTTATGAAAACATCGGCTTTCAGGTTATCTGTTCTACGGGGACAAAACAAAATTTGATTGATATGATGGGAATTGTGCAGGATAACGTAGCAGACACTTGCGTCATTTACTATGAGCGATTCAGAAGACAAACGCATGTCACTCCCAAGTCATATTTATCTTTTTTGGATGGCTATAAAGCCTTATACAAAGGGAAACACTTGTATATTGCAGAAATGGCGAAAAGGTTTTTATATTTAATACCAGGATTTTTTTTAAATATAATTTTTTTTCGCTTAAACTGCTTTTTTAACCTTTCCAGCAATGGTGGTGAGCACACCAACAACTCAATAGATTGGGTTGGTTTTTTTTTGTTGTGTGTGTTTTTTTTTTTTGTTATAATTAGATCCCTAGTTGATTATTATTTGAAGCATTGCATTCTATCCATTCCCTGTAGCCTTTGTATCGTAGTTTCATTAATAATTAAAACCTTGCAAGACGGTTTTAGTCTCATTAGTTGTTTAGTTTCCTCAAACTTTTTATTAGTTTTTTATTTTGCGAATAAAATTATTTTGGTATCGTTCATTTATCGTCGTATAAAATAAACTATGTTTTTCTTGGTAAAAATATTTTTTACTGTGTCGCTTTTAATATTCAAATATTTAGTTGTAAGCTTCTGTTACATTAAAACAATCCATAGTTCCCGCTGTAATATGCTTTGGTAATATGAATTATTTCTGGTCAAGCATTTAAAGTTTTTAGAATGACGACTGGTCTTGGCAAATTAGTGGAGGCTGCTGAAAGTGTGGATATACTTAAAAAGGAATTGGAAGTAAAAGAACTGGAAATAAAGGAAGCCACAGCTAATGCCGAAGAGGTTTGCATCGTGTTTACACTTTTGAAAGAGTAGTAAGCGCCCCGTGTCTGGTTAGATAGATAGATAGAATATGCTTAATTGAATATGCTTCACCAAAAGTTGTAACACAGCTTGTATAATTATTGCACACGTACAGTGGCGGTCTTATTGGTAATACCGATGTAGCGATATGTTAGTCTATCAGAAAGGGAATCTTGTGACGGCGAGTGTATCGTAGGTGTTGGCGGCTGTAGCCGACTCGCAGGCAGCAGCCGAGGTTGTCAAAACAGAAGTGCTAGAGGTGAAGGACCGCGCCGTGAAGCTCGTAAACGTGATCGCTGCCGAGACCGCCGTGGCGGAAGAGAAGCTTGCTGACGCCAAACCCGCGCTCGATGCCGCTGAGGCCGCGTTGCTGGTGCGTCCGACAGGCCAGTTTTTTGAAGGACTCTGCTAACGGCACTTTTCTGAGGTTACCGCTCTGTTGCAGACCATAAACGCTGCCGATATTGCCACCGTCCGGAAGTTAGGCAAGCCACCTCATCTCATCACGCTCATTATGGATGCTGTCATTCTGCTCTTTAGAAAGCGTATCGACCCCATAAAACCCGATGTTGAGAAACAATTCTTGACTGCTTCATGGTCAGAGTCTTTAAAGGTACGTAGTTCTTCGTTCTATTGTTATGTTTCCATTGTATGTGTCCATAAAATTAAAAGTGCAATTTCTTTTAAAACAGTAATCCAGACCAAGAACCTGCCATGTAAAATATCGTTTGAGTATAATAATTAGATAATGCTGATACCTAAGTTTGTCCCATCCGTTAGTTACACATGATCCTGTAAAACACTAACTTCATCTTAGATGGTCGTGATCATTTTTTAGCCTTGCCATTCGAACTCTGTATTAGGAAGCTGCACTTCAATAAATTCGTATTTGACCACAGGTAATGGCGGATGTAAGGTTTCTAAATAACTTGAAGAACTATCCTAAAGATGATATCAATGCTGAAATGGTTGATTTGTTACAACCTTACTTTAATTTTAGGTAAGTTAAGATTACGAAACTTGAAGGGTAATTCTCTACAACGTTAAATTCGCCCTGTGTATGATGTGGTTTACTGTATTCTAATTATACATGTTAAAAGGTAATTTTAATACTGAAAAGAAATATTATTATTACATTTAAGCATTTATTCGAAAGCGATAATTTAAATTATATATATATTCTATGCGCTGTGGCAGACCAACAAGAGGTAACGTATTATCATTATTGATGTATCCCACTCCATAATTATTACTCCAAACATATTATAGAGACAAGGACAGTTGTAGAGAATAACCTCTATTAGTTCAAGCTTGCCTCGTTGGAAGAAATCTATGTTTTATTCTGTTTCCTTTATCTTATACATAACAGTCAATATACGTTCGATGCGGCAAAACTAGCTTGCGGTAACGTAGCTGGACTAATATCGTGGACCATCGCCATGGCTCAGTTCTATGCGGTGAACAAGGACGTGCTGCCGTTAAAAGCAAACCTGGCGGTAATGCAGGGCAAATACCAGGCAGCCAAGAGGGAGCTAGAGGCTGCTGAGGCACAACTTGAAGCCAAGGAGGTACGCACTAGCTCTGAACAAGGCAGTCATGTCACCAGGTAGTGTAGTGTAGTAATAAGTGTGGTTGCTCCCTTAGCGCGAGTTGGCACACGTGCAGCAGCAGTTCGACGAGGCGATGATGCTGAAGCAGGTGGTGCTGGACGATGCAGCTAAGTGCCAACAGAAGATGGATGCCGCCACCGCGCTTATCAATGGGCTGAGCGGAGAGCGCGTGCGTTGGACAGAGCAATCTGCGCTCTTCAAATCTGAGATTGAACGTCTGGTTGGCGACATCCTGCTGCTCACTGGGTAACACGTCATAACGAGACGCTTACTGGTCGTGCGGTGGATCAGTATGCCTCAACTTGATGTACTGTTCTCACACACGCTGTTAACAACAATTCATGCAATTTCAGATTTTTGTCTTATTCTGGACCATTTAATCAAGAATTTCGAGTTTTGCTGATAGAGAACTGGCTTGGTGAACTGTTGCGTAGAAAAATTCCGGTGTCAATGAGTTTACATATTACAAATGAGCTTACGGATACCGCTACGGTAAGTATTTATCTATAATATTTATGAATCTTACGTCTATCATTACAGGGATTTTTTTTTACCCAAAAGAATATCAAATAAAACGAAAGGTACAGACGCCAGCATATCAAGCTACCTGAAACTGTTAAATTTTCCCAGTGAACATTTAACCTTATGCTTTAGAGACAAAGTTGAAAATCTATTAAATAAATTTGACCGAAGCATCGCAGTCTCCCAACTGTTCTTTTCTCCTCCTACCCAAAACTTCTGACTGATACCATCAAGTCGCATGATCCAGAACTTATTTATAGGTTGCTTAGCTTGGGATTAGATGGCGCTGTGTGAAATGTCCAGGGATATTATATTATATCTATATGATTATAATATTTTGTCAGATTGGCGAATGGAATTTATGCGGGTTGCCAACAGACGAATTGTCCATACAAAACGGTATTATTGTCACAAAAGCCTCTCGTTTCCCGTTGCTCATCGACCCACAGACACAGGGAAAGATCTGGATCAAGAACATGGAAAAATTGAACAACTTAATTGTCACTACCCTAAACCACAAATATTTCAGGTAACCATAGCATGCGATATGTTTACTATTAGTTTCAGTATATTAATATATTTTGACTCTTTACACAATTTTGTTTTCAATATATTTGGATAAGTTTAATTTAATTGTATAATATCTTGTATGTTTGTGTTGTTTTTGAAACGTTGTGCCAAATAATGAGTATTTTATGTTACTTGATCATAAATAAATAATAATTATTATAGGAATCACGTAGAAGACTGCGTGTCTTTGGGCTTGCCTATGTTAATAGAAGACGTTGCTGAAGAGTTAGATCCTGTTCTTGACAACATTCTTGAGAAGAATTATATTAAAATTGGGTCTACTTATAAAGTATGTGTTCAGTATAAGATTTTAAGCGAGTGCTAACATTTCTCAACAATGCCAAAAAATGTTACGTTTTTTCATGTAAGTACTCTATTGTAGGTAAAACTGGGAGACAAAGAAATAGACGTGATGGAAGGGCACAAGATATATATAACAACGAAACTCCCAAATCCGGCTTACACACCAGAGGTGTCGGCTCGAACTTCTATCATAGATTTTACTGTAACAATGCAAGGTAACAAAAGGTTTTATTATTATTATTATAAGTAGCCCGTACTGTCACCAAGCTCCCCAAAAGTCTCTTAAAAACATACCTCATTGCAAATTTATTTAACTCAGGTGCTGGGTTCTGAGGAGCTTACTTTATTTGTTTTAGGCCTAGAAGACCAACTACTGGGGCGCGTGATACTAACAGAGAAGGCGGAAATGGAAGCGGAACGAACACAACTAATCATGGACGTGACCGCCAACCGCCGTAAGATGCAGGAGTTGGAAGCTAACCTGTTGCACAAGTTGACTACCATACAGGGCTCGCTTGTCGAAGATGTGTCGCTTATTCAAGTGCTTAACATCACTAAAGCTACGGCCACCGAGGTAACGCAGTTAACCACTGAATAATCTTATCTTATTAATAAGCTTTAAGGCTACTCTTAGTATTTACTATTCATTTGTGTCAGGTGAAAGAAAAACTAGACGTGGCCAAGGAGACGGAGATGAAGATCAACGCCGCACGTGAGGAGTACCGGCCGGTGGCGACACGCGGTTCAGTGCTGTACTTCCTCGTGTGCAATATGTCGCTCGTGTGCAACATGTATCAGACGTCGCTGGCGCAGTTCCTCGAGCGCTTTGATATCTCTATGGAGCGCTCATCCCAGAGCCCTATTACGATAAGAAGGATTGGTTTCATTATTGATTACTTGGTACGAGTATTCTAATAATACAGGGGGTCAACTCCGAAGTAGTATCGGCCGAATATTCAGCCGTTTCCTGCTACGACGTTATTATTTGGTTCGGTCGGTTTCGATCCTACACTCCTACACTCTTTCGAATATTGACTATGGTCCCGACCCAACTGAGCCGATCCGAACTTTTATCGCATTTTTCAATAATATTCGGTTCGGCCATGTGTCGGTCCGATGCGAACATTCGCACTTTGCACTTCGGAGTAGGCCGCCAGTTTAGTTTTCTCCGATATCAAGTTTTTAAGTAATTTGTTTACTTTGCTCTATTTATTATCGTTGAAGATATCACCCTGAAGCCCTTTCTAAAATTAGGTAAACCATTTTAAATTCCTAAATTCTGAGGAAGTACCTCTATTATAGGGACAATAAACACTCCGTTAATTCAAAGTTTTTCGTACACAATTGAAACATTGCACCTACCGGAGATGAGCCGAAAATTGTGAATATATTTTCATGTAGATGATAAAATTTAATATCTCATTGTGTTTTTTTCCAATACAGACTTTCGACGTGTTCAAGTACATAAGCCGCGGTTTCTACGAAAAGCACAAATACTTATTTACGGTGATGCTAACTTTAAAAATAGACTTGCAGAAAGAGTATATAACATTTGAAGAATTCCAGACGTTTATTAAAGGTGCTTAATTTTGATCCTAAAGTTGTGAATAGGTTACCTTCTTATTATTTGAATTATAGCTTACCTCTCTTACCTCTGAGGGGCCATTCTCGTAACATTAAGAGCGTTCACGTTCACGTAATTTAAAACGTTCAAAATCTAGTCGCAGTCTTATCTCGGCGACAAACAAATTTCAAAAACTTGTCAAAATGTAGGGAAATTAGAAGTATTTTTTGACAGATTGAGACTGAGATCAACAGTGCGATTCTGTAACCATCTCACCATGAAAACTTAGGTGAAGTGAGCATGGAGTGAGCTGCCATTCCAAATAATGCTAGGGATTGACACTACTGACAACTCACATCAAGCTCACTTCACTTGAGTTTTCACGGTGACATTTTTACAGAATCGACCGGCAGACTGTGAACGTTCTTAAAATTACGAGAATTGCCCCTCTGGTTTTATAAGCCATGCCTTAGCTCACTCAAATGATATTGAGTCATTGTTTAAGAGCTCGGCACTACGTTTCACCGTGTAGTTTTTTCCCTGAAGTTTATATAGTATCTCGTGCGCGTGTGCATGATAGTTTCGTAACGTGTGGGTTTGCGCGGTTTTGGCGCGTTGCTGTCTTTTATTATGTGATTTGACAATATGAGTTCCACACAGTTAACCAAACAGCAGCTTAACAGAGACGTAATAAGGATTTTAGAGAGTTTTAGTGTTCGACAATCGTTTATTATTCGGCAAACTCCATTACTTTCTGTCTGCAGGTGGTGCTGCGTTGGATCTTAATGCCTGTCCCCCTAAACCCTACAAGTGGGTAACGGACATGTCGTGGCTGAACTTGGTTCAACTATCTAGTTTGCGTCAGTTTACTAACATATTGTACCAAGTTTGCGGTAATGAGAAGGGATGGAAGTCTTGGTGAGTTTCATTTCACCTGCACGACTCGTAATAAATATATCTACACATTTAATTGGTTGTCTGCTTGGTAGGTTTGACAAAGAAGCGCCTGAAGAAGAGCCGCTACCTGACGGCTATCACACTCTAGACGTGTTCAGGAAGCTGCTGGTGGTGCGCGCCTGGTGTCCCGACAGGACTCTGGCGCAGAGCTTGTGAGTACGCGGGATACAACTGTCTGTGTGGCCACTAGCCACTACCACTCACAGCTGGATACAAGCACTGACACTTCACGTTATGTTGTAGGAAGTACGTGGTGCACTCTATGGGCGCTCGATACTCTGAAGCCGTCATAGTAAATTACGAGGTTAGAATATGGTCATAGTGAATATTAGTAACAACGAGTAATAACTTGATGTGAACTTCTTATTTATTCCAGCAAATGGTCATAGAGTCTCGGCCATTGGCTCCACTGATTGGGTTTTTGGCGATGGGTTCTGATCCGACACCGTCTATTGAGATGACTGCCAAGCGGATGGAGAATATTTGCCAGTCAATATCTATGGGCCAAGGACAGGAGATCCATGCAAGGAAGCTCATAGATCGTGGTCTAAAAGAGGTGATAAATGGTTTAATACTTAGAACCGTTAGTTCGACCGGAATCTTAATACATAACATAATTTCTACTGATGTACAGGGTTTGTGGGTGCTGCTACAAAATTGTCATTTAGGATTGGCATACATGGTGGAGGTAATGGAACAGTTCGGAGAACTAGAAAAGAAACCAGAGCAGATCCACGACTTATTTAGGTAATATTATGGTTATTCCAGTCCCTGCATACTATTAGTTATATGAAATTCACGAATATTTACTTGTTCGTAACCTTTTAGGCTCTGGATTACCACTGAAGTTCATGAAAAGTTTCCAATTACACTTCTCCAAATGTCTATAAAGTATACTTGCGAGCCGCCTTCCGGTAAGTTAGTCATTCATCAGCCTATCGCATAGAGTATTCTGTTACTTAAGATTTGTTTTTTATATATTTAAATGTTTTAGGCATCAAAGCTGGTCTCATGAGAACCTACGACTCGATGAGTCAGGACTTCCTTGATTACAGTGACAGTCCCTTTTATCTGCCGATGATTTACACGATCTCGTTCCTGCACACCGTAGTACAAGAGAGACGGAAATTTGGTCCCCTCGGTTGGAATATTCCTTACGAATTTAATTCTGCTGACTGGTTGTCGTCGTGTATGTTTATACAAAACCATTTGGACGCTTTGGAGCAAGGACAATCAATAAGCTGGAACACCGTGCGGTAAGTCTGTGGAAGATAGTAGGTACTAAAGAGAGACAAATACTTTGCCACGTGCAAAGAGCTCTAGTTGCCTATAATTGGATGTTGTGTAAGTTTTTGTGTATCATTTTAAGCATTCTCATCTTGAAATAAATAAATAAATAAGGAGAAACTGGTTTAACACGACGTTGTAGTTACATGGTGTCAGCGGTGCAGTACGGCGGACGAGTGACTGACGACTTCGACACGCGGCTGCTAACCACTTTCTGCAGAGTGTGGTTGTCAGACCAACTGTTTAATGAAGACTTCCAGTTCCACAAGGGCTATGGCATTCTGGCGTTTAAGAATATACCCGAGTATCTCGAAGCAATAGACACGATGAAAACTGTTGATCCGCCTCAAGCTTATGGGTTGCATACCAATGCTGATATCACGTTAGTAACTGTTTTATTAATCTTTATATTCCATATACTTATACATAGGTATTATCAAATTCTTCTACATTTGACAAATAATTAACTTTCAGTTACCAGCGCAACACCACTCAAGAACTTATGGATACGATATTGTCAATTCAGCCGAAGGAGTCAAGTGGAGGGGGTGGGGAAACACGTGAGGCGTCGGTTTACAGACAGACCAAAGAAATGCTGGAAAAAATGCCGTCCAACTTTGATTCTCACGAAGTGCTGGCTAGGTAAGTACCTACCTATTGGTAGACTTTAAGAATAAAGCCAAGTGGTAAAGGGTAAGAGTCCTAAAATATTTCCAATATATTATTATCATGCAGATGAAATAGGATTGACTGTCCCGAATAACACGACAAACTTTGTTTTGCACAAGTTTTCGACTTGCATTTGTCAGTTTTGTTCACTTGTACATTTTTCCAGAACTAAATTACATGCTTTTTAGGTTGAGATTATATGGTATACTTAATTCAATGGTGATTTTCTTGAGACAAGAAATCGACAGAATGCAAAAAGTAATTGAACTAGTCAGAACTACATTAAAAGACTTACTGCTTGCTATAGATGGGACTATTATAATGAATGAGGTAACTAATCATTTATTTTACTTTAAATAGTTCTAGAGAAATAAATATTTTTTACCTTACAAATAAATAATTTAAAATTGAAGTGTCAGTCTGTTTGTTCTGGCTAATCTCCGAAACGGCTGCGGTTGGACCGAATATGACGGTACTTTCACTGGCTAGGCTAAGATAGCTGGTGTTCTAAGGAGTAACAAACTTTTTATCTCGGTAGGTTGTTCCCGTGGGACAATATCTGACATTCACGCGGGCGAAGCCGCGGGCAGAAGGTAGTTCACATAAAAAAATTAGAAGTATGTGTCTAACTACATAGGGGAAGTGGATTTTTGTAGAAAGCGTGCATGAAGAAGTGTCTATTTATTGTTGTAGGCACTTCGAGATTCATTAGATAATATATATGATGCGAAAGTGCCAAATATCTGGTTAAGGAGTTCGTGGTCATCTTCCACGTTAGGCTTCTGGTTCACTGAGTTTTTGGAGAGAACAATTCAGTTCTCGACGTGGTGCTTCCAGGGCAGACCGAACTCTTTCTGGATGACCGGATTTTTTAACCCTCAAGGTAACAAAAAAGAAACGAGTGTTGTCTTGGGACACCCGGTGGGAACGAAGTTCCTTTCGCTTTTGCTTACTTTTTATCTATCTCGTAAAAAAATGGCCCTAAAGGTCAAAATATTACTTTTTTTCGGTCTAGCTCTCATTCGCCAAGTGTGCATAGGAACGTGCGATAAAGAACTTCGTTCCAATAAACAAGCAAATAAATATTATGCAGTAGTTTGACCAGTCGAGTCTTGCAAACATGGACGCATCAGGTACTACTACTAATGTGTGGGAGACTATGCATTGACATCATACGGACGATTTTTAGCGTAGGTAAAACAAACTGTACGACGAAAAACAAGGCCTAGGACAAGTACAATAAATCGCTTTAGCGTTATGTTACCCACTATTTATGTAATTAAATCTTATTAGGAATCTTCAGCCTACTAAAATCTGCTGCTAGAGCTCTCATCAAGGTTCTCATACAAGTTGTGTTATAAGAATGAGTACGAATTCAAGCTCTAACTGGCGTAATTAAGCTACTTACCGGATAACATCTTGTTTATATTAAATTCCTTCTGGTTGTTGAAGGTTTCTTGACAGCTATGCGTCAGGAAGTGACTCGGGCACACAAGGGCTGGGCCCTAGATATGGTTGCGCTACATAACGACGTGACTAAATTTACTTACGAGGAAATTAAGGCTCCGCCGCCGGTAAGATGGTATTTAAATTATATATATAACAGCCGCCTTACGATGAAGTATAAAAGCCATTTCTTACAGTTCTATCGCAATAATAAGATGGTGCTTTTCGTCTTGTAAAGCTACATCTCTATCTCCAACCATAACATAGTCATAGTCAGGCTACTTGTCAGTATTAGCAAGCCATCTAATTATCGTTTAAATACTAATACAGGAGGGCGTGTACGTCCACGGAGTATATCTTGATGGTGCGGGTTGGGATCGTCGCAACCTACGCCTGTGCGAGTCTACCATCAAAGTGGTGTACACTGTGTTGCCGGTGATACACGTATACGCGATAAACTCCACCGCGCCCAAGGACCCCAAACTCTACCTGGTACTCAACTATAGATGCATAAATATTTAGCGTTAGTGCACCTGTGTATCAGTTTCTACTTAATTATTTACATTTGACAGTGTCCAGTGTACAAGAAGCCGGTGCGTACCGGTTTAACGTTCATCACTTCGCTCTGGCTGCCAACCATTAAGAACACTGACCACTGGATTCTAAGAGGAGTAGCTATTTTATGTGACGTTAAGTGAATTATGACGAAATAACTGACTAACCATTCAGGCTTATTTTAATTACAAAGCATTTGAATATGAAAGATATTTTTTATTGTTTGTAACCTAAGCGTCTTCATCCCGCGCCAATGCGATTTGCGAATAATCTATGTAGTTTCTCTAATCTGCGAACTTTCCTAACTATGTTTGGGTTGGCTTCCAGTCTAACCGGATGCAGCTGAATACCGGTATTTTACATAGAGCGATTGCCTCTCCAATGCAATTGCTTTACAATCCAGTAACTGGGTAACACGATACCCCTTGGTAAGACTGGTTGTCAGACTATTGGGGTTTGGTACGACCCGTTACGAGTTCCAAAGATCTACGAATGACAGCCGGGGGGGACCAACGGCTCCGTGTTGTTTGAGGCACGGAGGGATCAATATTTAATGGTTGGTTACCTTTCCAAGAACCCACCGCGGCAAGCGTAGCTTGTAACCTTCGATGGACCCGTCGGGCGGCTATTAACCCCTCATTCGATTAGCGTAATTGTTAGCCACCCGCCCTGCGATCATCTCCCACTAAACACTGCGGGCATTCTCGTAACGAAGACGTCACCTACGATAATCACATACAACAGCGATTTCTTGAGTTTTAAATAAAACAGCGGTTCCACTACCACGACGGGTGGTATGGTTCATGGCCTATAGCCATTACCAATATGAAACACAAACAACCAGTTTGTGTTTTCCATGGTTGAACGAATAAACTCATGTATTTTTAAACCCCGAGCACTTTTTACCTATGTGACTTACCCACGTTACCTACTCATAAGTATACCCGCGTCCTTTTGCTAAAACTCTACGATCCTCACATAAAAATGAGAGGATCCTCCTTTCTGACGGACTGCTGCGCTGCGTGTTGCGGGTTTGATTCCCGAACGGAACAAATATTTGTATTGCCTCCAGGTGCCTGTTTGTGTACATACACAAACAGGCACCTGGGTGCCTGTTTGTGCCATACAGGAGTAATTCCTAGTCTCACATTAGGAATTACAACAGCAACGTTTAAAAAAATACTTTGGCTAAAAACTATGTTAATTTACCAGTAGGGCTAACATGACACAACATACGTTCTCGTGCATTTCATGTTAGCCCTGTTGGTCATACACTCGAGTATCTTTCTCTATTCCCTCGATATCACTCACCGTCTCAAGTTAGTTATGCATAAAGTGTACGAAACAATAATAATGCAAATCATCACCATCGTAGGTTTATGACTCTTCTTGTAATACAGTCGAGTATGGTAGAGCATTTTGCTGCTCTTTCTATGCTGACCCCAAATCTAGCAGCACATCTGCTGAAATAACGTGACGGAGAGTTTAGCGTGGTTATTTCTGCAAAATATATTTTATACTAGCTTCTGCCCGCGGCTTCGCCCGCGTGGATGTCGGAAATTATCCCACGGGAACGTGCTAACAGGATAAAATGTATGTGCTTCCCGAGGATGCCATCTATCTCGCGGGCCCTTTGTGGCTAATTACAATAGAAAACCAATTGTGTCTCATTAGTGGTGATTAAGAGGGTACCTATATGATATCTTTACCTAAGTACCTATCTAATTAAAAAAAAAAACTCAGTAACAGAAAATAAAATACCTACCTACCTAAATAAACCTATTTCTGATGATAACTAATCTAAACTCAATAAATAAGCAAAATCCCTAAAAACTAATATCTACACGAATAACTAATCCTACCTAACAGTATTATAAAATAACCTACGGTCACTACGTACGCGCGCCATGCGTGTGCTGCGTACGGTGCAAGCCAAATTCAACCTTCAGCACTATATTTAGAGCATAACTTAGGGGCACTGCACACGGCTAAGATACTGTGACGTAACCTACGACAAACTTATTATTTGCGGTTGGTACCGTAATCGGGTCTAGGGCGTGAACCGCAAAATTAAGTTTGTTTTTTATTGTATATACTTTTCCGGGATAAAAAGTACCCAGTGTGGTGCCCAGGATATTAAAGAATAATTATACCAAGTTTCATCGTAATCGAACCGGTAGTTTTTGCGTGATGCCTGAACAAACAGACAGACAGACAGACAGACCGACAGACAGACAGACAGACAGACAAAAATTTTTTTAATCACATTTTTGGGTTCGGTGTCGGTCTAGTAACACCCCCTGCCATTTATTTTTTTGATATTTTCAATGTACAGAATTTTCACTTCTACAGATTTATTATAAGTATAGATATAGATATAGATTACATAAGACACCGCAGGCCGAACGTGTGCTGCAGAAAGATCTTCTAGCGCATTCGACATTTGACAACACAGTTAGCGCAGTGGCTGAGCGATCGGACTGCTGCGCTGCGTGTCGCGGGTTCGATTCCCGCACAGAACAAATATTTGTAAGTCCTACATGTATTTGTTCTGAGTCTGGGTGTTTTCTATCTATAATATGTATGTATTTAGAAAAAAAAATGTATATACGTAGTTTATCAGCCATCTTGTTACCATAACACAAGCATTAGGTTGCTTAGCTTGGGACTAGATGGCGCTGTGTGAAATGTCCAGGGATATTATTATTATTATTATTATTCATGAATGTTTGCAACTGTACATGGATCTTGCGCGTGGCCAAAATCGTTGCTAACACCGCCATATAGTTTTTTCAATAGGTAAAATTTCTTTTAATAATTCGCTAACAGATCCTTGTAGCACTACATAGGCCTTTCACAGGTTAGCACATGGATCTTTTAAAGTGTGGTCAAAATCGGAACTAACGCGGCCATCTTGTTTTTTCAATACAAATGTATTACCAACAACGCCTCACTGTCAGCGTCATTCGAGCGCAAAGAGATCCTTGTAGGAGGCCATTAGACGCTCAACTGATTCTCATGATTCATTATTATTTATCTTTAATTCAGACTAATGTGCCTGAATAAAAGATAAATCTTCTATATCTATACTTATAATAAACTAGCTTCTGCCCGCGGCTTCGCCCGCGTGGATGTCGGAAATTATCCCACGGGGACGTGCAAACAGGATAAAATGTATGTTTCCGCAGGATGCCATCTATCTCTATGCCAAATCAGAAGTTCAGTGGTTTAGGCGTGAAAATGTAACATACAGTTTCAAGTTCAAATCCTCCCCTTAAAAACTGAATAACCCCTTTTTGTCCCGTCAGTGGTAAATTTTCGACAACTTTACATACTTATTATTAATTATTTTCTGTCAAAAGTATCAATACTGAGTTTCGAGTTACTCGGATCGCGCATTAAATTTCTTCCACACAAACTTAACACCCCTATATCCCCCTTTGAGGGGTAGTTTTGAAAAACTTATAATAATAAACTTTATTACTTACTTAGGCGAGTATTCTTGAAAAGTTTCAAGTTTATTAACCTAATGAAGAAGATTTCTCATATAAACTGTATCCCCGCTTTTCACCCCCACAGGGGTGGAATTAAAAAAAAATAGTTTGGGATGTATTCATAACTTGACTCAAAGATTATTTATACTAATTTTCGAGTTAATCAAGCCATGCAGTAAAATCCTCCCCTGAAAAATTGACTACCCCATTTCAGCCCGTCAGGGGTAGATTTTCAAAAAACCCTGATACACATTATTCTTTACTTTCAATATTAGGTATAAATACTGAGTTTCGAGTAAATCGGACTGCGCGCTAAAATTCTTCCATACAAACTTTGAAACCCCCCAATCCCTTATTGGGGGGTAGTTTAGAAGAAAAAAAACTGACAATCTTCATAATTTATTTATATAAGTATTCGTGCCAAGTTTCAAGTTTATTAACTCAAGGAATAAGATTTTTCATACAATTGAATTCCCCCCTTTTCACCGTCTTAGGGGTGGAATTTCGAAAAGTTTCCTTTCTTAGTGGATGCCTACTCTTCACGAAGAACACACCCTCCAAATTTCATGTCTCTAGGACCAGCGGTTTAGGCTGTGCGTTGATCTATCAGTCAGTCGGTCAGTCAGGACTTTGAATTTTATATATATAGACTGTAGAAGTGAAAATTCTGTACATTGAAAATATCAAAAAAATAAATGGCAGGGGGTGTTACTAGACCGACACAGAACCCAAAAATGTGATGAAAAAATTTTTTGTCTGTCGGTCTGTTTGTTCAGGCATCACGCAAAAACTACCGGTTCGATTACGATGAAACTTGGTATAATTATTCTTTAATATCCTGGGCACCACACTGGGTACTTTTTATCCCGGAAAAGTATATACAATAAAAAACAAACTTAATTTTGCGGTTAGATCCCTAGACCCATTACTGTGTCAACCGCAAATAATAAGTTTGTCGTAGGTTACGTCACCTGCAATGTACAGCTATTAATAATAAGTATGTAAAGTTGTCGAAAATTTACCACTGACGTGACGGGACAAAAAGGGGTAATTCAGTTTTTAAGGGGAGGATTTGAACTTGAAACTGTATGTTACATTTTCACGCCTAAACCACTGAACTTCTGATTTGGCATAGAGATAGATGGCATCCTGGGGAAGCACATACATTTTATCCTGTTAGCACGTTCCCGTGGGATAATTTCCGACATCCACACGGGCGAAGCCGCGGGCAGAAACTAGTAAATAATAATTTTGTTACTACGTATTAGTTAAACTATGCTAGTATGATTACATAAGACACAAACATAAATAAATTACGAACAATAATAACAATATAATACAAAATAAAAAATCCTATTCTTATTTAATAAGATTATTTTGTATTATAGAAATACTAGAAATAAAAATTCGGTATCATAAAATCATAGTGCTATAGATAGAATATGAACTATGTCAGTATTTTTTCGACTTGGCAGGAAATAATAATTCTAAACTGCTTTTCAAATTTTGAATTAAAAGTGACAGTTTTTTTCATGTCCATTTGTACCGTAGTATCAACGAGTTGACTGGCGTGTAAAGTTTATCTAGAAACAGATTGAATATTATTGCACTGTAGAGTAAACAAGTAGATTTATTTATATTTAAAATACAATGGACGAGCCTGGAGGTGGTGAGGCACCAGCGCCAGCTGAAGCTGGCGATGCAGCGCAAGTTGAGCCCGGAGAGGAGCAGCCGCCCGGAGAACCAGGAGAGCTTTTAGATGAAGCTGAGGATCCGTCTTCTCATGTCCCTATGAAGGCAATTTCATCTATCCGGAGAATGTCATTCAGCGACGGAGAACCCATCGAGATCGACAAGACAGCTCTGGAAGCTATACTTGACGTCAGTTCTCGTTTAACGGACATTCAAATGCGGAGTAGAATGTCTCTGAGCGCCATGACACAAGGACATGAGACTTATAAAGACAAGCAAGTAAATAAACGGAATAATTAGATTACTTTGTTTTATTTATAAACTATTAAAAGGTGTGGATAAAACTATTTTGTTTGTAGGCCAAAGCTAAAGAAAATCGTAATAACCGTGTGGGTGGTCTCAAGCAGCAACATCGATACTTACTAGAAAATTGTGCGACAATTATGAATAAACCAATTGAATACATATTGGTAAGTATATACGTGATTGAAGCATCTCCACACTAAATGTAGGAAGACGTAATAATATGTCTTCATTGATTCAGTCACTGCTGTTTTACTGGTCAGTCAAGTATATCTGGCCAGTAAAACAACAGTGAATCAGCCAATCGCATTGTGGTGCATCGGCTTCAATTAACAAAATAGTTGCTTCGCATAGTTCGCACTTCAGGTTACACACAAACAATACCTTAAATCCCATAATATGACATTTTGTACACTGAGCACCAGAATGTAATCTATAATTAATATTTTAAGACTAACCTAACATTTACCTGATGGGGGCATCTCTTCCAAGTCCTGCCAACTGATGGTCTTTGGCAAGAACTGTTTAAACTTCTTGATTTCTTTATTAAACCATCTGAGAGCCTCCTAACCGGGCACAAGTTACCGTGATCTTCTTGGAAAACCTTAAGTAGAATTCGTATCCAAGCAGGCCGCAGCAAGGACAACCTCCACAAGTGGTTCAGCCCACCGGTGTGACAGCGTGGCTCACCTCCCATGTTGCACTGCATGCCCTGCACTTTTGCACTGCACCAGCGAACGGTATTCGCGTTGCTGAATTGTGTGCTAAAAAAAGTGTGTTATTTTGGCCATCGACACGCTAAAGCTGAGTATAGACTAAAGCATTTACTTGTAACAGAACATCATGTTTTGTTACAAGCTGATTTAAAAAACCAACGAGTGTATTGGAGTTTCACGAGCTGTCAAGAACGCCAATCATCAACAATGAACGCAAGGTAGAATGAATGAATTATCTTGCGTTTTTGGAATTTGCAGATAAGTCTCAGGTTGTATGTTGATCTAAATATAAAAAATTACGCTACAAGGTGTGGGAATGAGTCTGATGCCAAAAATATCGTTTAAATTAGAATATCTGCTTGTCTGTTTGCCTGTATGTATGTTTCGGTTTGACGCAAAAACGGTTGAACGGATTTGGATGAAATTTGGCACACAGATAGTTCTTCTTCTTAGCGTGTCGATGGCCTCCGCCCGGAATTCAGCTATGTGTTTAGCACCATCAGTTCCTGTGAAAGAACAAAACGTGCAGCTGACACGACATGATATTAAAAGTGTCCATCGTTTGTGGAACAGCACCACATATAGATTAACACATGAAGCTTTTATACCAGGTAGTACGTTCCCGTGGGATATTTTCCGACATACACACTCACGACAAAAGCTTCTAGCTTGCTAGGAGATAAAAATAAATACAGGAGTTGCCACGGTTCACCTATACAGGTGATTTATCCAAAGAGAACTTGTGAGTCCAAAATAATACAAGATAATTCGCCGATTAAAAATCATCCTGTGGGGTGGGTACCCAACCTACTAAAGGCCGAAGTTGATGCGATTGAAATCTTTGGAAAACACTAGTTCGCTATAAAAACATCTTAGTTTAAATCCTCAACGAATAATGAAATATAATGAAGTTTTGGTGGCGCGGCTGGAAAGTATACTTCCTGGCCGCGCCACCACGGTTTTTGTAAGCTGTTAGGCGTGCCAGACATAGTGTTCACTGAAGAATTGTACCAAAATTGTACCTTTCCGTACGCTATAAAGAGATTCGAAAATTTAATTTCTTTAGAAATTATGGCCTTGTGTTGGGGCGCGGCCAGGAAGTACACTTCCCAGCCGCGCCACCAAGTTTTATTAGGCGTGGACATATTACGGAAAGCTGTAATATATTAAGAGGAAACATCAACTCAAGCTCATCAGCAGATCTTTGTACCTACTAGATGTGGCCTCCAAATTAGAAGTAAGTACTGGAATTATCTCAGTGGGACGGTTGCATAGAAAGGCGAGAAATAAGTAACACAATACGAATCTATATGCATAACAAGAAAAATTTAACTTCAGGGATTAGAACTTGGAAGAGGTACTTTTGTTAGGTATGGTCAGCAACGAAAATCGTCAACACTGTTACTTTTACGTGTTAATAATTATGATTTCAAAAACTGAAATGTTGATCTACTTCGTCGTTGACTAGGTATACCTACCTACAGTACCTACCTACATATATTATGTAATTTAAAAAAGTATAGGTAGGTACTTAATGAATCTATGTTAAAAATATTGTGGCGCTAGCTGTAAGTCTGAACCTGTTTTAAATACATTGGCCTCCAAAAGTTAGTTGACATTTTTCCACTTATCACCAACATTGCGGTGTGGTGACGTAATGCGAGAGCTCAGCGATTCGTCAACTTGTGACAACTATCACCCCTCCCACACCGCGCAGCTACCTCAGGCAGCGTTTCAGTTAAGCGGTCGACCTATAATGGGCAGTAGTTTGTGCCCAATGGGTACAGACATAAAGCCAGTTATCGATTCAGTTTAGTTAACAGTGCCTTCACCGAATTCGTGCACGCGGCAGTCAGCAGCACAAGACTCAAAAACAGGCTTAGTGCCCAGAACCCATTTACTCTCCTAGTATAAACTTGATTGTCCGTAAATTAAAATATCATCAGTCATTATTTATTGTCTGTGGTATTAAATGGCATTACAGCGTGTCAATCTGGTCAATAATCAAGTTCTCTAAATGTATATGAAACTAATTTACAGGAAGGTGTTTATGACGCAGATGTTCATATAGATTTGTTAGATAGTGCCATCGCTGAAGGAGGCAGAAGTTGTATTGTCTTATGCGATGCTGTGCTTCCACCTGTAAAAATGGGTAATTTTTGTTTTACTTTATTCTTTTTTTTCAATATAATTTACTTAGCGATGCGGCAATAGTTTAAAAACTGGTCAACTGCGTTATCGTTTTCAAATTAAACTATGAAAAATGGATCTGACGCAGAATGTCCCATTCACAAAATGTCACCATGAAAACGAATGTCCTATTCGCGAAACGTCCTATTCGCAAAATGTCCCATTCTCAAAATGCCCCATTCTCAAGTTGTCCCATTCTCAAATGGTCCCATTCTCAAAAGGTCCCATTCTCAAAAGGCTCCATTCGCATAAACTCGTATATTGTGCGTCAAATCCCAATGTCCGATACAAATTCAAACTACTTTTATTTTCTTTTAATTTATCTATCGATCTGCCGCGAATTGATTATCTTACTACGCTTCTCCTTGTGTAGCCTAGCCTTTCACATCATACTCTTCAAACTTTTATAAGTGTAAATGTGTGGACTTTGGACAATATACCCAGCAAGTAAACATTACCGGCTTTCGTTCATCTCCCGTACATACCTACTTCAACGAGATTAACCTTCTAGAGACTGAGACCTGTACTCAAGAATATTACTAGGTCGAGGTCGAGGTCTCACAGTGCGCTCGAACGTACAGGGACAGAAAACCTATTCGTAAACAACATAAAGATCCTTTGTACACGGCACGGTTTCTTTATGTTACGGCGTTTAAACCGTACTGTATAAAAACACGTGTTAGTCAACAAGCTTCCATAGTGATCCATACAAGACTGACGACCGTGCCTACACACGGCAAATAACCGCATCGTAGAAAAAACGTGTCCGTCAACAAGCATCTATAGATATCCATGATGAACGACGGTATGCGTACATTACAATGAACGCATGAATGACTTTTCCTACACATTCCAGAATCCGGTCGGTTTGTTCCCAATCAGAAGGGAAAAATGGAGAGGACTTATTTATCTGATGGGGAATATATTGGCACCGAGGGCAACTGTATTGCCATGTACAGATTGAAGTCCAAAGCTATTGACGCTAAGAATATTTCCGAAGTAATTATGGTTTTAGTTTATTTTTTGTAGATACTTATCTCAGTTTCTTTTCAATATTTGGAAGGATTTTTCCAAAATAAACCTTTAAAGGGGTGAAAAAATTACGACGATTCTTTGGGTAAATAAACTGGAAACTATGCAAACATATATTAGCTTTAATTCATTATTAGTTTTTCAAAACTACTCTCAAATGGGGTTTTTCAAGATTTTTCAATTCAAACTTCAATACACCCTGTATTGAAGTTTGAATTGAAAAATCTTAACGCGCAGTCCGCAGTCCGAATAACTCGAAACTGACAAAAACTAAAAAAAGAAACGTCAGCCAACATTTTTTTAAAAATAATAATAATAAAACCCTGCCATTTTATCTGTGTTATTTATATAAAACATTGATCAGGCAGGGGACATAGTTCTTCAATAGTTCAAGGTAACCATTCCACTATAGCCACCCAAACCCATAGCCAATGTTTCCATGTTCTGCAATAGTCCTGCATCAATCGAGGGTAGTCTT
This sequence comes from Apamea sordens, assembly GCA_945859715.1. Classification (NCBI taxonomy): domain Eukaryota; kingdom Metazoa; phylum Arthropoda; class Insecta; order Lepidoptera; family Noctuidae; genus Apamea; species Apamea sordens. Next base: position 15,806,517 of record OX243986.1, read on the forward strand.
TGGGTGCACTTGCATAGTGCATACAGGGATAATCATCGGTTGGTGCCTCCTCATTATTTAAAATTGTCAAAAATCTGGACAGCGGAAATTGGTCAAATTAAATAAAAAAATTGTGAATTGGTATTTCTCACATTTAGGATGAATCACGTTTTACTTTACCAGAATATGCTTTATCAACATATTTTGTGCTTCTTGAGTACAAAGTAGTTGTAGCGACTTTTGGTGCAAGTATGTCTAATGATTTTACTTAAAAATTTCAGGACTATTACTTCGTTGTGTTTGATGTAAACCAGGAAACGGAGAATGTTGTATCAGGTATATGCAACACCATGCAACGTGTATATATACCGGCTCTGAAGAGGTGCGGCGCTTGGGGAGAAATTAATCCCCCCAACCCTAAAAGCGATGATATAATAAAGACATACATTTCGAAGATGAATCTGTTTGTTGATTATCTTGCAAGTTAGTGCCATGTTTTAAAATACCTACTAAGACGACGACTCATCATTTCATCAACCTACGACCCGCAAGAGTCAACCTGAGACCCGAGCGACCCCCGCTCTGTTACCGATCTCACCATCGACGCCTCAGTATTGCGCGTTTACGTGAACCGAGCGAAGCCTCGCATTGTATAAAAAAGTTGTTGGTCGAGAAATTCATGTATGACACTTGATACTACCAAGTAAAGTATCGTACATGAATTTCCAAGTACAACAAATACCAAAGCTGAGGGTAGTTTTTAAATTAATATGGGTTATTACCTATCACCCTTTTTTTCGAGCAATAATTATCCGTTTGAGCTAAGTTTTTGTCACTTTGTGTGATTAGATTGATTGTAGTTATATCGATCGTAGACAAGTTTGTTAGTTTAATTTATTTAAATGCCTAAATCGAAAGTCAGATTAGAAATTCCCATAAAAATAATAAAAAACATCTAAGTGGCTCCTAAATCTCTACTCGTAATCTATATCTATACTTATAATAAATCTGTAGAAGTGAAAATTCTGTACATTGAAAATATCAAAAAAATAAATGGCAGGGGGTGTTACTAGACCGACACCGAACCCAAAAATGTGATTAAAAAATTTTTTGTCTGTCTGTCTGTCTGTCGGTCTGTCTGTCTGTCTGTCTGTCTGTTTGTTCAGGCATCACGCAAAAACTACCGGTTCGATTACGATGAAACTTGGTATAATTATTCTTTAATAACCTGGGCACCACACTGGGTACTTTTTATCCCGGAAAAGTATATACAATAAAAAACAAACTTAATTTTGCGGTTCGATCCCTAGACCCATTACTGTCTCAACCGCAAATAATAAGTTTGTCGTAGGTTACGTCACCCGCAGTGGAGTTCATTTTTATTCCTTTTAGTTTTTAGAGTTATTTAGGTTTATTTTCATATAAGTCGTAGGTATAGATTTTAATTTTAAAGTATAGGTAGCATATTTGATAGTGTACGTAGTGACCGTAGGTTATTTTATAATACTGTTAGGTAGGATTAGTCATTCGTATAGATATTAGTTTTTAGGGATTTTGCTTATTTATTGAGTTTAGAAATAGGTATATTTAGGTAGGTATTTAATTTTCTGTTATTGAGTTTTTTTTTTTTAAATTAGGTAGGTACTTAGGTAAAGATATCATATAGGTTCCCTCTTAATCACCACTAATGAGACACAATTGGTTTTCTATTGTTATTAGCCACAAAGGGCCCGCGAGATAGATGGCATTCTGGGGAAGCACATACATTTTATCCTGTTAGCACGTTCCCGTGGGATAATTTCCGACATCCACGCGGGCGAAGCCGCGGGCAGAAGCTAGTAATATTATAAAGCTGAAGAGTTTGTTTGGTTGAAGGCGCTAATCTCAGGAACTAATGGTTCGAATTGAAAAATTCTTCTTTTGTTGAATAGTCCCTTTAACGAAGAAGGCTTTATAGGCTTTTTGAGAGCTTCCGTTGCGTGCGCTGTGTAAACAGTTTAAGTTACGCAAAAATTATGTATGATGGAATTATTTCTCTTTAAAAGTTCAAAAAAATAGTGCGCGACAGTATATGTCTGTCCTTTAAGATTCACTGTAACCTTTTTTATGGTAATCAAATTAATGCATTATTTGCGAAGGTGTTTTATCAACATGATATTAAACCTTATCCAAATAAATACGTTATTGATCATAAGTATTTAACTCTGAACAAAATTGCCCTTGACATCACTTGATTTCAATCAACATCTTAGGAGATATCATAATTTTAAAATAACTGCGCAACAAAATATATGGTAACGGTATGATAACGTTCGGGTCGGTTCTATTCACGCGCGCATGACTCGCAAGGCGGGTGAAGGGGAGCGACGGCGACGCTGGCCGGCTGCCGCGCTAATGTCTGAAACTACCAGTAGGATCTGAAAAAATATTTATTCATTTGATGGCCAAATTCTTGAATAAGGCTAATGAATAAGGCTATAGGCTATTTAACATCAAGCTAGGGCCTTTAGGAGCCGAGCAAAATGAAAAAAAGTTAGAAAGAACGCGAAAACGAAGTAATAGCGCGAGTAGGCGATGCGATGTGCCGGGGTGGGTCGGAGGAATAAGAACTTTCTCGCGGACAAAATCGCGGGCAGAAGCTTGTTATAAATAATCACTAAACATAATGTTCATTGGTTTCGTGAAGCCCTTGCATACGGGATTCTAAAATTTGGTTTTAGGCGTCATTCCCTAATAAACCCATACTAATAATAGTAAAGCTCAAGAGTTTGTTTGAGCGCCCTAATCTCTGGAACTACCAGTCAGATGTGGAAAATTATTATTGCATTTGATAGCCCAATTTTTGAGGAAGGCTATAGGCCATTTAACATCACGCTACGACCATAGAAAAAAAGTCTGAAAGAGCTCTAGGCGAAAACGAAGTAATAGCTTGAGCAGGCGATGCAATGCAACGTGGTAAGTCGGGGAAACAAGAAATTTTACGCAGACAAAGTCTGGAGCAGAAGCTAGTCGTAGATATAGGCTTTCCGTTCAATAGGAGGTTAGCTTATTCTCTTGAAAATCTATACATATAGCTTGATGTGCCGTCATGCCTACTCAGTTTTCTAGGTGGTGCTAACACAATACTTAGCCTTTACAGTACCTACATATGTGGATGGTATTTAATTTTGATTTTAATATCTGATTTTAGAAACAAAAATAGATTTAGATTGCTGTACTAGATTTAAAATCAATCTAAGTCTATACGAGGATGAGTTAGCTGACGAAGAAAAAATGAGACTTGCCATAACTAAAACTCACGTGTTGGAAGAAATATGTTCCTATGTAAAACAATGGATCAGGCAGATTACTATGGTAATGAAATGGATGAAAATATCAAAATCATAAGCTAACGCAATTTACGTGAAAGTCATTTTGTTAATATTAATATTTTTTGGTTTACTCCTAACAGGTTTTAGTACAGAGTCAGCAGTTGCGTCGTGAACCTTCTAACATTGGACCACTAGCCGAGCTGGATCACTGGCGCCGTCAGCTCACCACCTTCACGTCGATAATTGAGCATCTCAAGAGTGAACCTACCATGATGTACATACATACGTTAATACGTGCGAAATCGAAACTTTTAAAGGTAAAATGGCTGGATCGATTTTAATGAAATTTTTTGTGTGTTGGAGGATGGTTTAAATTCACAATTGGATGTGTACTTACCTATAATTAAATTATCGTTATAAATTAAGTAAGGGCCGGTTCTTTCAAACGGTTAGTTAACGTAACATATATATATACGTCAAATATTAACGAGTACGTAATCTTAATTATTTGACGTAAGTCAAGGTCATAATTCTGTAAATTGTAATTTGAAACAACGCTTTTTTTGGTTTGACGATAGTTAGCGCCATATTTAACGTTTACGCGGGCGTCAAGTGGGCGTGAAACAACCCGCCCTAAATCGTAGTACCCTAATAACTAAGTATCTTTATTCTAACTGAGCCTTAAAAGCGAAAGGTGATATAGTACTTAGTAGATAGATACTACATACCTAGTGCTGCTAAAATGGCATGCATTTTTTTTTAATTACGTGCACCTTAAAGCACTGATATTTATTTTATCTTGTCCTTTTAAAACAGCAATGTATATTTATTTCAGAAATGGCGACAGCTGGATAATATGGTTACTGATTATTACAATGAAGCTTTTGATAATGTTAAATATTTATATGCTTTAGAGAAATATTGCGAACCATTGTACAGGTAATTATACTTAAATAGGATTAGTTAAATATGCGTTGAGTTGCCTCTACCGTTGGCAACGTGCCGCTCGTCTATTTGACCACGTACTCATATACACGAGCGGCACGTTTTCCACGGGTCCCGCCGACGCGTTGACGGCTGCAGTTGGACGCGTCGCCGGCTGCCGCCGACGAGTGTCGCCAGTTGCAGCTGCCTCTGACGTTAGCAACGTGCCGCTCGTGTATGTGAGCACTTAATTATAAACGTTCGCACGGCATTGTACTGTAGGATGGTACTTATAAACAGTATAATTAGGAGCTCACGGCATTTCACGTTTTCGTCGCTTACGGTACACACGAAAAGTATGTTGCAGTGTGATCCCAACTGTATACCCACTGTGAAATATCGTATAATACAACTGTCACCGTGTGTACGTAGTCTAACAATGAAAATTATTGTCTTCAGATGCGATCCTTCCACAACTCAACAGTACATTCCGGGTTTATTGTACACCATTCGTATGATATTTGCGACGTCGAGATATTATAATACGACTAAACAAATATCTACGTTGCTGGTTAAGACTACCAATCAAATTCTTAATATGTGCATGGATTTCCTGACCAATACTGGCAAGAAGAACATTTGGAACCAAGACAAGCTTAGGTTTATACATAAGGCCAAAGTAAGGGTTAATTTTATGTTGTTGTGACACTGCGGAAATGCGATGTTTGATACTTTTTCAGTATAATAATTATGAAGTTTTCTATTTGCTTTTTCGGCTCACAAGCCAGCGAGGCAAAATAAGTATTACGGATATAGTATATACGGACAACTTAAGTTGGTAGTCAATTTGATAAGCAATAATGTTTCCTGACTTTTATAGAGTTCTGTATGTAAGAAAATGTCAAAACGAACTTTTATGGTGCGACTTCGTCTGTCTGTCACAGCTGCTTTTTTCAGAGATGAAAAATATCTGTAATAATATCCCTCTACATTTTGCGACAGAGTTTTTGTTGTGTGGTGGAGTTGATAAGGTTTTATTAAAAATAGAGCATAGGTACAGGTTTTGAGAAGCGACATAAAATCCCTTTACAAACAAGCTTAGTTGTGCTATTTTAAAATATATTTGGAAAATGGAAAATATTTTTAATTTTTATGTTAGATATTTGTACTTGCAACGAGACTACCGCGGAGTTTCCAATATATTGTCATTTTACAATTATGTTGGAAACTCCGTGGTAGTCTCGGTGCGCATAAGTTTTTGTGAATTAATGTGGAAAATACCTACGGTAATCAAACAATTTAAGTGTAACGTTCTTATTTTACAGTTGTGCTTAAGTTTATACAACTTTTATCGTGAGTGTTATGCCGAGACTCAGAGAGAAATGATGGAGGCGGCTGATGAAAGACCTTTTGATTGTTCTGAAATGTATATATTTGGAAAATTCGAAACTTTTCGAAGAAGAATCATTAAAGTACGTACCTAATTTATTTGAAAAACTTTTGCAGTATAAAACAGGAAGTCTGATTCAATAACTACTACTATCTAAGTGCTAACTTTAGACGAGACTTATGGTGAAATTCACCAATAACACTAGACGCGATGAGCACATCTAAACCAGCCGATCTATTCTGTAATAATCTCACCGTGAAAACTTAGGTGAAGTGAGTCGTCAATAGTGTCAATTCCTGGCCTAGGTGGACTGACAGCTCACTTCACCTTAATTATCACGGTATGATTTTTACAGAATAGACCGGCTAAACTCTTGAACGCGTTTAGTTTCACTGGTGAAATGTGCCCTTAGAATTATTTTTGGTGTCTATGAATTAGGGCATGCAAGTTGTTACCCAATAATAAATTTATTTCTCTGACACAGATTATGGACTTATTCCAAACATATATCACGTATTATGTATTAAACAAAACAACATTGGAAGGAATTGAAGAATACGCTGCCATTTTTAATAAACTATTCAAGACAATTTCAACAAAAACCTATGACGGTTTAGATCACAGGTCAGTTTTTTTATTTAATATACCTATTAGCGCTCTTTCTGTTGTCCACCAACTTATTTAACTTTAAAATGGATCTTGGTACATTTTCAACTGTCCAACAAGGCTGAACTTCTTATCATACCTATACAAGTTAAGATGAGGAGGTACTAACAATTTTGTATCTTTCTCACGTAGCCCAAAAGAAGAAGAATTAAAGGCAATCCTGCGAAAACAATCAATAGTAATGTTGTGTGAATTATCCATAAAAAAACAATGTACGAAAATTTAAAGAAATGCTGTCAAAGTTCCCGAAAACAATTAAAACTTCCTTTTATGCTTCGACAAGTTTATTCTTTACTAAATTCTGCTCAAAAAAAATCCAACATATGGCTATGAAAATTTCGAGTAAAGCACATTCTTCTGTACTAAATCTGCACATACTGTGTGCCAATAAAATAATGTTCTATTATTTTCCTGGGATAACGCTCTTCGTATCTATTCAAATTGTAGTATAGTTGGTGAACAAGAGAATGAGCATAATACCCTACAGACGTCTAAACAACCAGGTAGAACGTGTGTGTCCGCAAAGTAATTGCTTGCAAGAATAATTTTCAGTTTAAATTATTAGTTGGATTTTTTATTATTATTTTATGGACCGAGGACTAGATATGTGACTAGATACCTACCTTTCATATTTTCTAATTCGATTTGTTGAAACAGGCGGCCAGACTTTGATAAGGACTACAAAATATACAAAGATGCTGTTGCTAATCAGGAGTTGTTACTTGAAAACTTTATGATCAATGTAAGTATTATGTGGATTGGTACAATAGTATTTCATGTTTTTGAAGTGAAAACTTCTTTAGCGGCGTTGTGCACTTTTTTGTGATGGGTAAAATTTTTTAAACTAGCGTCAGGACACGTGACCTGATCGAAAATTCGTAATACGGAGCTCGCGTCAGGACACGTGACCTGATCAAAACGTACGTAACGTAACGTAAAATATAATAGTTTGGTTACTAAGTAGTATAAAGGTTGTACTGCGTTTTCTAGAGCGTCAATAAATGCCCGACGACGGAGATAGCATTGCATCTGTTAGCTCGGTTTGAGAAACTGAAGTTAGAATGCTTGTACCTCGAGGATCAGTACTATGATTTAATCAGTACTTACACGGGTGAAATAGAATCACTACGAGACAGGTACTAATATATTTTTACACATTTAGTTTTCACATAGCTTTTGTGGGTTAAATAAACGAGAAATGTGTTTTAATACTAACTCAAACTCCCTACCAAATATTTCTCTCACTTGTATGTTTTCCCCACATTTCCACTCATGTTGAAGGATGATGAATCAATTATTTGAATTTAGTGTCTATGCACACTATGACTTCGACGATTTCTTTTGTCGTTCCGTGTAAGTGGTCTTACGTCGACGCGTGTCGTTCGTGTGTATGAGCACCAATGCTCGTTGATGGCGAATTATCTGCACTACTAAGGGTTCCACATAGCCCTAAACTCGAAAAATCAGCACCTGCCGATCAATTCTGTAAAAATCTCACCGTGAAAACTTAGCGTGGAGTGAGCTGTCATTCCCAGCTAATGCTAGGGATTGACACTATTGACAGCTCACTCTAAGCTCACTTCACCTAACTTTTCACGGTGAGATGGTTACAGAATCGCACTGCAGTTGCGATTGTAGCACATTTTTGCTGCGTTACACGCGCGTCGAGGGTGGTGAACAAAACTTACATTGTATTTTTGATAATTACTGTTTTATTTTATTAGGTACAATGAAGAAAAAGAGACTCCGGATTTGCCAAAAAACATGCCACCAGTCGCCGGGCGAATTATGTGGATTAGATTTTACGATAAGAATATCAATATTCCTATGGATATATTCAAACAGCACCACGAAGTCATTACGCACATGGTATATATCTACCTTAGTGACTGCCATGAATAATAAACTAGTATTAATATTACCTACTTCTACAGGCTGGCAGGTACATCGATGCGCAACATGTAAAACTATGAATTTAGCACATGACTCTAGACTTTGTCTTATGTTATAAAAAAAAAAATCTGCAGTTTCATAGAAAAGTGCTAAACAGCGCAGGCGCTCTTTTCTATGAAACTGTAGATTTTTTGAACTGAGAACACAGGAACAGCTAATCTTTTTTTAATAACTAACTGACGAAAATTTTCCTCTTAAGTAAATGTTCAAATGTACTGAATTCATGGTTTCAGTTTTGCGTCGATGTCCCTGCCAACCTGTATGTAGGTACAGATTTTGTCTTATTTCAGAAGATAAACAGCACCTACTAATTTCCTTCGATATGAATCTTATTGTCTGCAGAATAAAGTAATATTTATATTTGCACAAATATTTGGATTCGATATCCCGCATAAACATGGGTTTCCAATACCGATAATAACTTATAGTCTCGATTTTTTTTCTTTTATCGATTAAAGTGCCGGTCGTTACCTTATCTTTGTTTTTGGAACCTGCAACCTAATTGGGTAACACACTATTAATCCAATCTGAATCATTTTGAAGGATATTGCTAATCCATTGCTTCATATGTCCGAAAAATGTATCTGCTCAACAACGTAAATAACGCAACGAATGTTGTTGAACTGTCAATATGAAAGCCATTCCTACTCTTATGTCAGTGTGTTACGCAATTACCCCTCTGCTTCGCAATAGGTTTATTTGTACCGTATTTTCCTTTTACAGAACACGCAACGATGTATCAAGTTATATAATGTCTTGACAATTGTGTTTACGGAATTCGAATTGATTTATCATTACGCTTGGGCTGAAAATGTGGGCCAGGTAAATAATCTATACTAATATTATGTATTACGTTGCTCAAAAAGCCGCTAAGCTGAAGTGCGCCTGGGTTGGCCACGTCTGCCGTATGCCCAATGAGCTGTAGGCCAAAATAACCACCATGGAGCCCGGACACAGCTAGAAGGCATCGCGGCACACCCCGTAGAAGATGGCGCGACGAGCTGGACAAAAATGACCAATGGTCCACTTTAGCCCTGGACCGAAAAAGCTGGAAGTCATGGGGAGAGGTCTTTGCTCAGCAGTGGAATGATGCAAGCTAACAGTAATATACATTATTATAGTTTCTAGATAATGGCATTAGTTTGAAGGTCCACTGAAATTATCACTGGTACTGGTAGAGCAGGCTAAAATTAAATGAACGCTAAACGATATTCAGGCGCATTATTTGATGGCGCTTCAATGAATCGCTGTATAGAGGTATGAGGAACAGGGTGTAAAGTTCACTCATCCTCCATAGAAAAGGGAGAATCCTCCTACCAGACGGGTGTTGTGTCTGGCGGGCAACTGTTCGACGATTAATGACGATTAATGGAAGTTGTATGTATGATACTTGCGCGGTAAACTCTGCTTGCGAGATGTAGGATTTGCGTGACGTCAGTATGACTCGTTGTTCGCATGTGGCGTTTGTAGATACCGCTACAGCTGGATTGTTCCTATTTTGAGTTGTTGAGGACGTGACTGTTTTTGAATTAGATTGTGAGCTAGTATGTGGGGGATAATCTTCTGAATTACTGATCGGATTCTGAAAATTCTTTCAGTAATGGAAAGCTACAGTATAATATTGCCGAGTATAACTATTTTATGCCAAAACAAATAATTACACGCGGACGTGTAATTACTTGTTTAAGTCGCGGGCTTGTAGCTATAGCAAAATTTTATAAACACTTATTTTGTGTGGATTGATTCTCGGCGTTGGCAGCTCCTTTGTCTGGTGTAGGCACGCAATCACGTCTACAGAATTATTCTCCCTCCCTCTTCCTTTTCTCTGAAGTTTGAAAAGCAAAAAAATGAAATTACAGTTGATAATGTTTTATATAAACATCACACGAAAAATAAGCGATGCTCTAACTCATCTTAGATATACGGTCCCAAAAAATTTAAATTAAATTTTTGAAATGGCAAAATATTTTTTTTAATCATAGGTACGGAAACCCCTTTGTATGCAAGTCTGTCTCGCACTTTGCCAGTTTTTTTATAAGTATCTTAAATTGGTAATATACTAATAGACATTTTTTTAGGTACGATTAGGTCTCATCGCTCCTCTATTGATTCGTCATCCAACAACGAATGTATATATCGTAAACTTCAGTATTTACATCCCAGAGTGCATCAGAGAGGTTGAGTACATGTGGCAGTTGGGACTACGTAAGAACAATTACCTGATTATTAAAAATAAAACATGTTTTGTTAAGCTGTCACTAAGATCCTGCCAATTTTATAAATGTGATTGTCCGCATGTCTGTGACTTTGTGTATTTAGTTGTTTGTTAAGCAATTAATCAAGTTAAGGCTTGATTTATTAACAAGCAACCAAAAAATGGATATAATAACAAAACTCATGAGGGTTTAATCATGATCTGGGATATTTTTTATACTATTTACAAACCTTTGTTATTTTCTTACGATCGAACGGGCGAAGCCGCGAACAAAAGTTAGTTAACAATAGTCGAGTACTCAGATTTTTTTTAAAATTTATTCCTTATTGTTTGAAAATGTAGATGTGCCAGACGGGGCTCAAATTGTAGCATTTTGCAAGAATAAAATCCTCGCAAACTTTGAAAGAATCAAATGGTTGGTTGACAGAAACAATCAAATTCGGAAGTAAGTTACACCAGAAATATTTCTATGTTGTTAATAAGGTATGACCCACAAATTGTCTATAGGATTACAGCGCTATGGTTACTTCACCTGGTGTCTTGGTGTATTCTGGTTATGTGACCAGACCGAATGTTCCTGGCGGCTCCCCGACGTTTTAGTATAATAGAATGGATAAGTGTGCATACACACGAGCGGCACGCGACGACGACAAAGCCGACTGCAAGCGTCGACGCGTGTCGGCGGCAACCAAAGTCGTCACTGTTGTCTCTGGCGTCGACGCGTGTCGCTCGTGTGTATGCACACTAAAATGGGTAAGAATGTAGGAATATGAATAGGAAAAGTTTGTTTGTAATTAAATAATTTGAAATGTTTTCTTTAATAGGAGTATGCCAAAACTGTACCTACCACTGCTACGCGCACAACTAATCAAATTGGAGAATGCTTTTAAGCCTGGTTTTTCCACTGTAACATGGACTTCTCTAGAAATTCCCTCGTATTGCGAAAGTATCGAGAAAGTTTTGACCGAAGTTGACTTGTTCATCAAAGAGGTAAGTAATTTTAAATCAGTTTGCCACTTTGATTCATTCAAAACTGTGAAATGATCGAGATGATCGCGTTTTTTAGGACATGGCTTTAGAAGACGGTGTAGCTTAGAAGTGCCTGGGGAAAGAGATATTTTTTGCCTTATTCACGTGGCTCAAATTTAAAAAAATAATGCTTTCGTCTAATACCTAAACTGTTATTTTTTTTAATTAAACTTTGTGACTTAATTTTAGACCAGACGATAATGGATTTAACATTTTTTCGGTACAGGTGGTAGACATGAAAGAAGCGCGCATTGATATGATTTTGAAATCAATCACTACAACGTTACTCGTTTACTTGCCTGAACAAGCAGTAGATCCGCAAGTGTTCTACGAGGAGAATCTTACAAGGCGTGATGAGATAGGTACATATCTATAGTTACGATGAACATAAAACTGAATTTAAAACTAACATAAAACTGAATCTATGTTGTTGTTGTTGATCTGTATTTTAACATATTGTATAATTCTTAATGTGGGTGAATTTTGAGTTGGAAATACCTTTTCGCAGATAACATTTATTTAAATTAAAAACCTTACTAATTATGATACTTCATGTATAAATAGGCAAAGACTACGAATGACCCAATATTGTCAATCATTAATTAAAGTTTTTAATTAACAGCTGCGGAAATTCAACAAAAATCTTGGAATGCAGAAGTTGCTGTAATGGAACTCATAAACAAATTCTTAGACAGTGTTCCTTCAAAACAAATTCAAGATTTGAAAAATAATTGGTGAGAGTGATCTTTTTGTGTATATCAGTTTTAAAACTGAGGTATCTATCACCTACATTGTTTATACGAGTCTTACGATATTTACATGGAGAACAATCGAGCGTAGCAAATGATATTTATGTCGTTTACTATGACTTTAAGACGAAGACATTAAACATGTTTGTAGATGTTTCGAAACTTATCACATGAAACACATAATTATCATTACGAGTATTTGTTTTGTTGAATTTGCGTTCACACTGCACGGAACATAAGTAAGTCAAGATTTGTTGTTAGATGAGTTCGCACTGTCTATAAACATATTCTGTTGTTTGGTTGTGTCTCAAAACTTATCTATAGCTTGTGTTTAGTGCAAGGTTTAGTGTTTTACAAATGAAATGGTAAACATCGAAATACAACATGTTACAAGATTTATACAAAACATTTCGTTATGCAATTTGTCTGTTAACATGTCAAGTGATGTAACGTCGTAAGTAACGTCAAACATGTTTCGCGTCAACAAGTTGCGGGGCAATTCGAACGTGTGTCGGTACATGTTTCTATGTGATTTCAACATATTTTTATTTGAATGTTTCTCCAAGCTGGCGCTTATCTATACTTATAATAAATCTGTAGAAGTGAAAATTCTGTACATTGAAAATATCAAAAAAATAAATGGCTGGGGGTGTTACTAGACCGACACCGAACCCAAAAATGTGATTAAAAAATTTTTTGTCTGTCTGTCTGTCTGTCGGTCTGTCTGTCTGTCTGTCTGTCTGTCTGTCTGTTTATTCAGGCATCACGCAAAAACTACCGGTTCGATTACGATGAAACTTGGTATAATTATTCTTTAATATCCTGGGCACCACACTGGGTACTTTTTATGCGCGAAAAGTATATAGGTACAATAAAAAACAAACTTAATTTTGCGGTTCGATCCCTAGACCCGATTACTGTTCCAACCGCAAATAATAAGTTTGTCGTAGGTTACGTCACCCGCAATGCACAGCTATTAATAATAAGTATTTAAAGTTGTCGAAAATTTACCACTGACGGGACAAAAAGGGGTAATTCAGTTTTTAAGGGGAGGATTTGAACTTGAAACTGTATGTTACATTTTCACGCATAGACCACTGAACTTCTGATTTGGCATAGAGATAGATGGCATCCTGGGGAAGCACATACATTTTATCCTGTTAGCACGTTCCGTGGGATAATTTCCGACATCCACGCGGGCGAAGCCGCGGGCAGAAGCTAGTTCTTTAAATGAATCTGGAAAATGCATGAGTCACTTTTTTACGTTGTTTGAGCATATGGCGTTTTGGGGATTTATTTTGAAAGGGAATAAATAGTATTTATGTGATAAGTGAGAGCACGAAGTGTGATAAATACATTTTGGCATTTAATCATTTTTGTATAGGTCTACAACTACTTGCGCTTTCGGGTTTGCCAATTATACACGATAATATCGATAAAGTTAAATCAAATGAAAGCTATCCTTCCGAAACTGATTATTAACTGCAAACTATTCGGTAGTAAGAATTTTTCTCACTTTTTAATGGTATTGTTTTAAGGTTGGACATAGAAAAAGCTTTAAAACAAGTGACTTCAGCCACAAGAGTGATTCCTGAAGATTCAGGTAGAAATGATTACTCTCATAATTTCGTAGTCTATCAGTCAAACAGCTGTACCTACTTACACTTCTACACGACATCACTAGTTGCAAAATACTTATTCAAGCACTTAGGCAGGAGGAACTAGCTTATTTGTAAAGGGTAACCAATAAAACCTTTACCAATGTTCTAGTTTCTCTAAAAAATAAATAAAACGAATGTGCATAACTTTTGCAACTTAGTTTATTTGTTGCCTAGATTTAAATGAATGGCATATTCGGTCACTATGATGTAACAGAACGCTTCTAACGAAAAAATATACATATTCACATTGTGACTTAAGTAGCGCTAACCATTTTTTTCCTAATCTGAAAAAGCCGTACCTACTTATTTATAAATTAAATAAATATATTTATTACATTGAAATAATACCTATATATATATATATATAATACTTAGAAAATCGATAGGTTTATGCAAAAAATAAAAGCAGTCTTAAAATAATAATAGTAATAATATGTACAAGTAGGTATATATAAAAAAGAATTATAGACATCAAAAAATTCAGCCGCATCGTTGTCAAGAAGAAAAGTGCCCAATTAAAAGCCTGGCAGCATTGTAAGCTGTTAGGTACTATGTAAATATTATACAATGTGATATGCATTTACTTATTTATAAATTGATTTGATTGCTTAAAGTTAAGGTTGTGTGTTTTAGTATTTTTGGAGATTCTTAACCCGGACCGTTACGAAGTGATGTCCACTATCAACGAGTGTAATGAACTGTTTGCATATTTTGCTACAAAGTGTTTGGAATCACTAATTAAATGTACTCGATTTAGTCTGGATATGCTAAGACGGCGGGCTTCTGTATCAAGGTAGACGAGAATTTTATTATATTTTATTTGGTAGAGTAGACGAGAATTTTATTATATTTTACCCTGTCACCTGGCGCTGGAAAATCCAACGACGGACGAGAAAATCTAAATTTTGGACGAGTTTTCGAGGCTAATTTACCTATTGTAAAACTGAAACAAAAAAATAGTTTTAGCTAATTAATTAAAATCTTGGATTAAAAAAAAATCGTAGGTTTTTATCACGGAATAGATAAATTATCTATTCCGTGGTTTTTATAACCGGACCAACCAAACCAAACTCAACTTCTAGCGGCTATTGTTGTTTACAAATTTGGCAAAGAAAACCTGCACTTGCTCATGTGACTTCGCCAAGGTCAATCATATACTCGTATATCCTGATTTTGCAAGTTAGCTTCCAAACATGTGAACAGAGTGGAAAAACAGATAAAGTTCAGTTTGCGCAACAACAATTCCTATAATTTTGAAATAACTTTTTCAATAGTACCTACGTACCTACTAGTAATTCTGAAGTCAACTTAATTTACATAAGCATAAAGGTGATATCTTTTTAAGTATCATCAATAATAATAATAAATAATAATAAACATTTATTTTTCTTCCACAAAGGCCCCTTAAAAATATGATGACACTACAACTTATAAATCCTTTGTGGGTGACTGGTATCTGCACTAGGAAAAACCTGTATCACAGATTACCAGGCCCCCCCCCCAAAAACATTTCTTGAGTCTCAAATCTAGAGTCAATCTTAGTATAGGTAACAAGAGTATAAAATTTGGGTTAAATTGGTAGTTTCTTAGGTATAGGTAACAAGTATAAAATTGGTAACAAAATAAAGCAAGCATTAATGCGGGTTGAATTTGAATAAGTATGGCATATAAATACAATATTTTTACACGTTTCAGTTTTCTAACAATGACCACTGACCCAGAAGAGCAAAAAAAGCTGAGCCCACTTATGTTGACCAATATGTACTTACTAATCCCAAAAATAACTATAAAGCCTACTTTGGATGAGATACAGAATGCATTCTCACAGGTGATTAGTTTTTTTCGTATTTTTTTTTACCACGACTTTTTACAACGGTTTTGTTTAACCTTTAATTTTTTTTTATTGTCTTTCATAAATCGATCGATCCTAGGTGGTATTAAATTGTATAATGGACATCCATCGCTATGTGTTCATGTGGGGGCAACAGGAACAAATAAAGAAGGATCAATTAGCTGGAGCGTCGCAAACATTGACCGCAGTACGCAGCACAACAACCGGTATGTCATATTGATTAGATTCTATAGTTTACTTTCCGTTAAAATAAAACAAAATATAAATAAAGCAGAAATATTATAAGAACTATCGAGGTATGAGGACCAGGGAGTAAAAGTTCACTCATCCGTAAACTCTGCTTGCGCGACGCAGGATTTTGCGTGACTTCAGTATGATGCATACTTTGCATGCGGCAATGTAGGTAGATGCCGCCAAAATATTATATAGATTTCTGTTTGCTCACATTTTGTTTTATTTTTAACCTGAAAAATTTACAATACTCAATACTTTATTGCATTCCACATGTAGATATTCATAGGTGGTAAACTTACAATTAGATCATATGGACCCTGTCGGGCACAGCAAAATAAGTGAGTTAGGAGAGAGGAGGAAGCATTAATTGTGCATTTACGCCTTAGTGAGAGACAAGCGTGTGCATGTTTATTTGATAATGGACCATCGATCCATTTATTGGTAGTACCTAAACCTCTTCGGAACGCTGTCATTAATAGAAGAGAGATTTGTCAACATGAAAGTGATTTTTTTTTAAGTAGGGGGGGGGTAAAGTATGTCAAAGAAATAAGATTACCCGCGACCTTTTTCTAATAGTTGCCATGAGAAATTGAAAGCTTGGTTAATAGGCTTGCTGGACGTTCGGCAACGATTTCGAATAACAATTCAGTATGTAATTAAATTATTGATCAAAATATATAAAAAAACTAGACTGATGTAATGTAAGCTTATAGAATAAAAACCTATTAACTCTTAGCTATTCCTTGGTAAGACCGTATCGTATTACCCAATAACTGGGTTGTGGAGGTTAGACTGGAAGTCGACCCCAACATAGTTGGGAAAATGCTAGGCAGATGATGATGAACTCTTAGCTATTCTATGAAATCTTGAAAACCAGTTTATTCGAAGAAGTTATCAATTAGAATGAATTTCGTTTGCTTGTTAAACTAATGTGAAATCGAAGGATAATAATGTGGATCGAATTCGTTAGGATCGAAGTCGGGGGCTAACATTGGTGGCATAAGAAGCTATTTCCGAATGGTGTCGGAGCATAAAGACATCGTGCGAGCGGTGATGGCGTTACAGGGAATGATGTACATGTTCAAACCAGATATAGAGAAACTTTTGACGGTAAGAATGTATTGAATAATAGATACAATACGAAGAAATACTTGGAACATTATAATAACGAAGCTTTCGAACTACTTGGATCTCTCTAGAATATAGTTCGATGTATCCCACATGGACCGTGTCATCCAAGTTATAACGCCTGACTCAAACCACACCTACTGTGGTAATATCTTGTTAAATTTTGGGATAGTGTCAATCGCGTCTAAACTAGCAAGTTGCACTAAATTTAATTATAATCTATATTATCACTAACAAGGCTATACAGGGTGACTGGTAATTTGACGTATTCCTTCCAGGACGTGACAGTGGAACCCATTTGCAACAATTAAGCACCCCATAATGCCTAGGCGAAAATTCATGGGATTCGAGAAAGATACTTATTTTTTCTTTTGGATTTTATTGGAAACCCAGAATTGATCACTAAATATCACTTTTCTATAAATTCTCTAATCTCAATGGTTTTTTATTACGAAAGTGATATTTAGTAACGAATTCTGGGGAATTTTCAAACATACATGAAAATTGGGTTTTCTCGAATCCCATGAATTTTTGCCTAGGCATTATGGAGTGCTTAATTGTTGCAAATGGGTTCCACTGTCACGTCCTGGAAGGAATACGTCAAATTACCAGTCACCCTGTATATATCCCAGTAGTTCGATTGACTCGTGACGTTCTATAATGTCGTAAATATTTCCTTCCACTATTTCGACGGTGATCCATATCATATTAACGTATTAATTTATTATAGAGCTACGGAAGATTTGCACATTTATGGGCAGAAGACAGAGTGCAACAAGTGCAAGATTTTGTCGATTCTAATCCGATGAATGTTATGGTGAAGGACATGCTTCATAAATACGAGTCACAGACCGAAGAAGTGTTAGTTCTACCCGATCGACACATCATCGGTTCCGTACAAATCAACATGGGTACTTCTTTAATCATTGTCTGACATTAACTACCATCCTTTATACCGCCTCTAGCATTTTATTACTTCGAAAATGGTTCAAATAAATCAACTCAAATCATATAATTAACCGTTAAAATTGCGTGCGTCGCTATTACTAACTGTAAGTTAACTAAGAGCAGTGGTGGTCCAGTCTTCGATCAACTGCCGCGACCTACGAGTTGTGGGTCGTAAGTTCGAACCCAGACAGGCGCTTAACTTTGTGTAAATAATGTATTTAATCACCACTGCTCTCAAAACGATGAAGAAAATATCGTGAGGAACCCGGCAAATAAAACCGAAACATTCGAAGACATGTGACATTTACCAACCCGCACTGGGCCTGCGTGGTGGATTACAGCCCACTCCCTCTCACAAAGAGGAGGCTTGTGTCCCAGTAGCTGTAAATTATTTGATTCCAAGTTGGGGGTTTGATGGAAACACAGGACTTCGTAAAAACAATGACTAATTGTTGTTGTACCTATTTATATTGTATTTATTCGTTTGTATTTATTGGTGTGTGATGTTTTGTATTTATTAAGTTGTAATAATTTTAATTTAAAGATGTTTTCAAATATGGGTTATGTGGTACCTGAAATAAATGATTTTTTAATCCAATCATCCATGTTACAGATCATATTAAGTTGGCCTTACATTTGGAATCGGTCGAATGGAAGAGAACCTTAGGCAAACTGCTGTGTCTCGCTTATAAAGACCGCGTGATGAAGTTGATGCAATTCATTAACGACCGAATGAAGACTTTGGGCAAAAGGATTAAAGATTTGGATGACGTTAGAGTTGCCATGTTATGTCTCGAGCTTATTCGAGAAGAATTCATCGGGTGAGTACCAATTTCTTATATACGGGTGGGGTGGAAAGTTGAAATGGGACACGGGGTACTAAAAATTGATATATTACTTCAATATCTATAAGGTAACTCCTCAATGAGTAGTGGGCCAGTGGTAACCCCCCCCCCCCCCAATTTGTAAGTCGTGGGTTCGAACACAAGCAGGCGCATTAATTGTGTAAATTATTCATAACCACTCTAAACGGTGAAGAAAAACATCATGATGAAACCGGCGTGTCCTAGAACCAAAAAATCGAAGACGTGACATCTAACATCCCGCACTGGGCCCACGTGGTATATTATGGCCCACTCCCTCTCACAGAGAGGAGGCTTATGACCCAGCAGTGGGAACATTATAGGCTGCCTATGCTATGCTAAGTCACCTTCATTCAGGGTTTGCTTCAACTTTCTACCCTGAAGACATAATATAATAATATTATGCCAAATAAGAAGAACTTTCTTTATATTCACACTTTTTTCATTTTGAAATCTCTTTTTTTGACTTCACAAAATTATTTTTGTATTTGACGTAAGTTACAGCTCATAATTTAATTATCTTAGCATGGACATGGAACTTGATCTAATAGAAGAAAGCTACGGGACGTTTCATCAGTTTAATATCGATGTCCCTAAAGAGGATGCCGATATGGTGTACGGATTACGTTACGCTTTCCAAAATATGCTAATGACAGTATGTATTCTATAAAGCCTATCTAACTCGTATAAATATAAATTGTACTTACTTAGACAACAGTCAACAAAGTCGTTTTTCGTGGCTGACCGTGTGAGCGCTTAGTTCTTCTAAACCACCTTATATTTCATACACCAGATTATGATGTGGAGAGACCAGAAAAGTAACTTTGTTTCATACTACTTATTTGCCAAATAGATATAGATTTATAAATGAGCCGTAGAACTCTCCACCAGCATCTATGCGAAGCTACATGGGTTAAAATGTTAATTTAAATGCTAATTTATTTTCTATTTATTTCTAATTTTGTATGGATCAAGTTACCTGAAGTAAATGAATTTTATTTTTTTAATTCTAAAAACCATTTTCTGTCCGTATCGGAGTCAGACACCTTTCTTGCGGCTTATTCGTAAGAAAATCTCGACGTATAAAACTATTTTTTATTTTTGGTAAGTACGGTGCGTAAAGTACTTAATACGTACGTTGCAGATGACTGCCCTTACCGTCCCTACTCTTCTTTCAGTCGCAACAAGTACAGCAAAGAATAGTTGACATGCAAGGCCCGCTGCAATCAGAGTTAACTGAAGGTGTTGCCACATTTTTAGAAGACGTCCTCAAGTTCGATGCTGACTTCGACTCGTTTGGTCCCATGACTCCCGGTCTAACGGCTCGAGAAGCTAGCGACAGGTGCTTACAGTCGTTTAAAGTGATTTCAAGAGAGTACCTTGAGAAAAAGGATAGATTGAATTCAAATGTTGTGCGCGTTAAATACTTTATTATGTTTTTTCTCGAATACTGATAAATTTGAGATACATGTACATGTGTGTAGGTTCATACCAAAATTTGGGTAGGAAGAAACCTTACTTTTTAGAATGACTAACTAGTTATTTTAAAAAGGCTTTTTCCTGCACACTGAATTTTTATTTGATAAAGAATACCAATGAAATTATGTTACTAATCGATCCCCGCCGGCTGTCACTAAAAACCAGCGCTGGAGCTCTGTCTCGTATACGGTCTTAGCATTATGCTGAGCGATGGCCGTTTTGCGTGGATGTGACGCATGTTTTCCCCCAACTTGCTATTTTTTTTGTGTTTGTGTTCTTTAAATGCGTCATGTTTGCCGTAATAAACGTTTTTTTTTTCTTCTCTTCTTTCTAACATACTTATAGGGTAATAATGTTTCAATCACGATTTGATGAGCTGTGGAGAAGATTCGAAATGTACTCCAGCGGTGAAAAGCTATTTGGTATGGAAGTAAAAGACTATCCGATTTTGCACCAGAAAAAGAAGGAGTTCAACTTATTGAGCAAATTGTAAGTGCAATGATTGGTCGCCGTAGTCTTAATATCAACAAATACCTTATGCACCTATTTATTTTACTCGCAGACAAACTAGGTGGCCCGAAAAATTCTGGATTTTTGGCTTGCCATTAGATTTTTTTTTTGTCTTTTTTTTATAGATATATATTTACTTTGTACCGCGAGGCAGCCCTCGCCTCTCCTCCCACGTCCCCTTGAACCAGCGTTCAAGCGGGTCAGCAATGCGACAGAGTAGTTAACAAAAAAAAAAAATTATATAAGTAACTCAGTCACAAAATGTTAATTTCAATATTTTATTTTAATTTCGGTCAAGGCTTGGGTACATAATGCAGCACCGCCGTCCCCCGAACAAAATTATGCACATGATGCAGAAGGTGCAACATCGACATCTACCAACCCGCACTGGACCCGCGTGGTAGATTACGGCCCACTCCCTCACACAGAGAGGAGGCCTGTGTCCCAGCAGTGGGAACATTATAGGCTTTTCCATCGAAGTCCTTAATTTAGTTTTTCAAATTGCATAACATTTTACTGTCATGAATATCCGTAAAATACTGTGTCATTCCATAACTGAAGTCAGTCGTGTTTTATCCATAACAGGTACAACTTGTACTTGGCTGTAATGAACTCTATCGACGGTTATTTCGAAACGCCTTGGGGAGACATTGAAATTGAAGTAATAGTCGCGCAGTTGGCAGAGTTTGATCTCAGGTAAGCTGAAAATGTCCGAGCCCGACTTCGTAAGTGGCAAGGTAACTATGGCGGAGTCATTTTTATAAATCTAAATTTCCAAATGTAATAATTAGGTTCTATTATTTTTCTTGAAAAGAGAATAAAAATTAGAGTGTGCTTAGATGGTTTGGTCATTTTGAGAGGATGAATGAAAGGCGACTAAGAAAAAGGAATCGCCAGGAGGGGACGCCCTAGGAGGACATACTGACCTTATTGGTGATGTTCTTCGGAAAGGTCAGGTGCGTACTCGCAACCTATGTGCGTGTATGACCAGATGTAGTAACGTAAACGATGTGCATTTGGATTGAGTGATCTTTTTTTATTTCGTGACAAAATGTGATTGTACATTTAGTCAAAAATAGTCAAAACTCATAGCCCAAAGTAAAAAATTTGTCACTCTCAAGGGTCTTCAGTTACTTATTGCCGAAAATGTGGATCATTCAATTCAGACATTTTGCAAAAACGGCTATGAGCTAAATCTCAACAAAAACTTACTCTAGTGACTAAATTTATATCTCAAAAATTTGTAAAGAATTAGTCACAACATTTTGTAAGCCCAACAAGGCATTTAATTTAAAGCTTCTTCCAGGTATCTTTGGACAGTATCATTGGATTACTCAGTACAGACACCATTTTGTCTGAGATATCGTTGTAATAAAGTTTCGGATGACTTTTTCTATAGATCTATTGTTTATCCTAAAATGTACATATTCCGAATATATTTGTGCAATAAATCACGAAATAAAAAAAGATCACTCAATCCAAATGCACATACGTAAACGAGGCAAAAGGAATAAATAAGTAAGGATCGTAGCAGGTGATAAAGACAGTTTGGAAGATTATTAACTATGAAACGAACATGAATAAAACACGTAATACTGATTACACACTGGATACTTCCCGCATTATCATTAGCGATAACATCGATGTTGCACAAGAATTTACAACTTTCTTTACCAATATCCCAATTAAAACTACAGAAACTTTAAATTCCTCGCCCGCACTAGCTATAGAATTATTAAGAGCGAATGTCTCAGCCTGTCCTGTGGCATTTAATTTTAAACATATAAACCCTATAGTCATTATAAAGGCATTTAAGCAACTTAAGATCAAAATTATCGAAGATATGTGGGGCATATCTACTAAAGTTTGTCAATCCATTATTGAGACAATTGCACCCTATTTAGCTTGAATATTTAATTTGTGTGTAGATCAAGGGGTATTCCCGGATTTAATGAAGTTCATTAAAGTTATTCCACTTTTCAAATCTGGGGACAGCAAAGACACTAATAATTATAGGCCCGTATCGGTTTTGCCGGTTTTTAGCAATGTGTTTGAAAAAGTAATGTTAAATCAAATGCTCAATCATTTTCATCGTAACAACATCCTACACGATGCGATCTATCCAAGGCATTTGATTGCGTGAATTACGAAACACTACTATTGAAATTTGAGCATTACGGACTGGGTAAACTGGCTCTTAGCTTAATAATAATATCATATTTAAATGATAGATTTCAGCAAGTTCAAATAAACGGTGTGAATTCATTGAGTTTAAAAGTCAAAATAGGTGTACCGCAGGGCTCAATATTGGGGCCGTTCCTATTTTTAGTATATATAAATGATTTTCCTCATTTACTGAAAACTCGACCACAAATGGTGTTATTTGATGATGTCACGTCACTGATTTTTAAAGTAGGTAGACGTGCGGAGGATCTTGACGATGTAAATAACGCTATGCTTATGGTCCACAATCGGTTTAGTGTAAATAATTTGGTATGAAATGAGAAAAAACTAAAAGCATTAGATCCGTTTTACCGAATGTTAGAAGTAGTGAATGTCACGTTGTATTGAATAGGGAGATATTGAATTGAATTCGTCGAAAATACGGTTTTCTTGGGAATCACGCTTGACTCAAAACTGCAGTGGGGTCCTCACCTAACATCATTTGCAGGGCGGCTAAGTTCAGCCGCTTACGGTGTTTGGAAAATCCGTCAGTTAACAGACGTGGATATCGCGAGACTGGTCTATTTTAATTACTTTCATAGCATCATGTCTTACGGTTTTTGCTGTGGGGACGGGCCGCAGATATTGATTCTATCTTCATTCTGCAAAAGAGGGTCCTTGGAGTTTCTTGCCCGTTCTTCTTCATAGAGATCTACGAGTACGTTTTGGAATGGGCTAACTGACCGACTATTTAATTTTGACAATTCAAAAGTTTAATTGAAATAAGTGCTTTGAGTGTGAGTTTGGTGGCGTTCTGTAGTTTCTGCCTTCCCCCATGAGAAGAAGGCGTGAGTCTATGAATGCGTATGTGTTATTTTACGTTATTTTTTTTCAATAATTTTATGGTTTTATTAAGGTGTCGAAAATTACCACGGGGAATGAAGGACTGGCCAGCTTTTATTGAATTGAAGAATAAAATCGATGATTTTAATCAAACTTGTCCTTTATTGGAACTGATGGCTGACAAAGCCATGAAGGAAAGGCATTGGAAGAGATTGGAAAATCTGATGAGTTAATAAAATCATTGAAAAATTACGTTATATTGTTTAATGTTAAATAAGTATTTACGTTTTGGTGTCTATTTTAGATATTGTACTGGATGTGGAGTCTGAAGCGTTTACGTTGGCAAATATCATGGAAGCACCGCTGTTGCAGAACAAGGAGGAAGTTGAAGTTTGTGGCTATTTGTTTTTTTTTTTTTTTTGCTAATAATTCGGTTATAATGATTACCTACTTGGTGATCTTTTTCATTGGACATTCACTTTATATTAGGTGCAAGTAGATTGCGGTTGATCAACCGTTATTGATTCAGTGTGGTGCACGTCAGCTGGATTATTTTTGATGTATAGTTAATTAAAACAGTACAACGCCAATTACTTACATTAATTAACATAGAGACAATATTATTACGTTGACAATGAAATATAATTTAAAAAATTAAAACTGTGGACTCCCTTGCATACTTTCTCTCACAGAACACCAGACATATGTAACGCATAATATTAATCCATTCATCCCCAAACACATATCGTCAGAAGGGAAGCTCCTTTAGAGTACGACAGACTGGGGTTCGGCTTTGGCTACAGTTTTATATGGCAGTTGCACGAACAGATTGGCTCTGACCGATTATGTTCATAGATCAACCATTATTCGAGGCTGGGCTAAGCTAGGCTACGGACTAGCTAACGTCAATTGACTGCAATCTATGTTTTTAGGACATTTGTATTAGTGCGGTAAAAGAGAAGGACATCGAAGCTAAATTAAAGCAAGTTGCCGCGGACTGGGCGCTTGTCGACCTACAGTTTTGTCCTTTCAAGAATAGAGGCGATCTTTTGATCAAGCCACAAGATACGATGGAAATCATCACTTTACTAGAGGACTCTTTAATGATCCTCAACTCTTTGGCTTCTAACAGGTATACCTGACTTGATGGTGCTATGTAGTATTAGAACAATTACAATTAAATGATAAAATAGATGATATTATAGAGATCAAGTTTTGTAAACTAAAAAGTTCCCTTTCATCATAAAGGCTCCCGCAGACAGGTGCGACGAGACAGTGCGACGCGACGCGATGAACGATGAACAAGTTTTCATAGAAATTGTTCTACGAGTACTAGAGTCGTGTCGCCCTGTACCTTCGCGCCAATCTGCGCCTTAATGATGAAAGGGAATATTTTAATGGAAAGGCCTAAGTTTACCACACGGCTACTTGAAATGTCCAATTCAATTAAATCGGAGGATTCAGAGGATACGGGGATTTTCCACGAGTTTCCTTAAAATTTTTCTAATGTTCGTTTTAGATATAATACACCATTTAAGAAAGACATAATATTGTGGATAAACAAACTCGTGAACACCACCGAGATCTTAGAGAAGTGGCTTCTAGTTCAGAATCTATGGATGTATCTGGAGGCCGTGTTTGTTGGTGGTGACATCGCCAAACAACTGCCGGCGGAGGCCAAGCGATTTGCGGTACGTTATTTGTACGAGTTATACAAACACGGTTTTCGTTATAAAATACTTAATACAAAAAAAAAATAATACAAAACGTTTGCAGGGTATCGACAAAACTTATGTGAAAATTATGTACCGTGCGCGCGATATCGTGAACTGTGTGGAGACATGCACTTCGGACGACACGCTGAAGCAACTCCTGCCTCACTTATTTGAGCAGCTGGAGGCCTGCCAGAAGTCGCTCACCGGTTACTTGGAGACCAAGCGACTCATCTTCCCCAGGTTCTTCTTCGTCTCAGATCCAGTCTTACTGGAGATCCTCGGACAGGCTTCGGACCCGCATTCAATACAGGTTCGGACGCATTTTTTCGTACCTACTTATGTTTTATATGTACCTATTTCGTTTCGAACATTGTAGTTACCGTAATATGATATTATTTTCATACGTTCGCTAACGTCAAATTAATTTGTTTTTAGGGGCACTTGCCGAGTATCTTCGATGCGGTATATACAGTCGATTTCGACGAAAAGGAAAGAATTGTTAAAATGAACTCTAGTAACGGGGAGTCTATACCCCTCGAAATTCCGGTAGTGTGCGTGGGAGGCGTTGAGGTGATTATATTTATGATGACGTTAACACACCTACCTTTACCTATTCAGATAAAATATATAAAAACGCAAAACACACAAACATGTTAGCGCGTAGATTTTTTCGTTGTACGGATCAAGACAAAATAACCTTCTTTAAAGCGTACTGTCAAGGCCTGTACACGGGAAGTCTGTGGTTCAACTGTTCACGGGGGTCGCTAAATGCCTTGCGCGTCCAATATAACAATGTTTTCAGGATGATGTTGAAACTCCCTCGTTTCTGTAGTGCCTCGTGGCTGTTTGCCCAATCGAGTACAGATGGTTTCCAAGCTATCATCAGGAAAAGGTGGCATCACTTGTGAGGAGGATTCGGGGGAGTAGCAATAGCATCCTGAAAGTCGTAGCAGAAGACCCGAAAGCTCCTGTGCTGAGGCATCTCATGCGGCATCATTGTCCGCATGAAATGCCTCGTAAGTAGGTACTCGTACATGACTCAATAACCTGATTTTGTAATTTTTTTTATTTGTTACTAATCCTAGTGTATAAGTTGTAGTATCTAAGGTGTGTACTAACAAAGTGGTTCCTATGTTGTTCTAAATAAAACAATTTATTATTATTATTAAAACCTGTGTAAAATATACAGCGTGAATTTTTCACGTGGGCGTGGATGGTCAAATTCGAAACTGAGGAATAGCGAAAAGTACTCAAAGGTGTCTCGTGCTCGATTTTGATGAAAACTAAAACTGCATCATTAGATTTTTGAAAAATCATTATTTCTAGCCACGAATAGAATCCGTTGATGTTGATAAACACACACACACTGTAGTATTACATCATTCGATAATGTCCCTAATGAGGATCAAATTCTGGGAAGTAATGACATACGGCAAACTTAAGGAAAATGTTTGATTTTAAAATACCCACGCTGTCAAAACGTATGGAACAGCAATGTTTTTTTTTTAATAACCGACGAAGAATTTCGACGCTATGGGGTCTAAACTCATGTGCTGAATTCATGGTTACTGTTTGCGCGTCGATGTCCCTGCCACCCTGTATGTACATCACTAATTGATTAACAAAAATAAGTAATTTAATGAGACACAATTATTATTTATCACATTTTATTTATTAGCCGCTTTTCAAGTGTGTTGAAAAATAATTTATTAGATCGCTTGTGTTAGTAAAATCGAAGTTATAATCTCAAAACGTTTATAACAACCAAATAGATAAACAACATAGATAACAAGTTGTTATACTTTTCCAGATCTGGTTGAATACTCTCCTGGATGCAATGAAAACTACCGTCAGAAATATAATAGCGAACATTGCGCAAACAATGGCAGGAGACCCGGAGTTTGAGTTTTTGGTCGGATTTTGGAATTTTCCTGGTCAGGTAAACGTAGCAAGTCGCTTTGTGTCGTATCTGCATAGCATTAAGCAATCAATGATTTTCAAGGATAGATATTAAGCTGGCCGTTGAGTTCCTCAAAATTGAGTTTAGCATTGTATGGCAACTGTTCGCACAGGTCCACTCAAATCAGTATAGTTTAACCTTAAAATGGAATGGTTCACACTTGATCTGACATCTGAAATGCTTAAACTTGACCTCAGAGTTTTTGGTGTTTCTCAGTGGTAGTTGGATAAGAAAAACTGATCTAACAACTTGCCTAGAAATATAGCCTATCAACATACACTTTTTAATTTCTTTTTCACTTTTTCATGTTTTGTCTAGGCTGGTTTATTGGGAATGCAAATTTTATGGACAAGCGATGCTGAATATGCACTAAAGAAAGCAAAATCGGATAAATACATTATGAGAATTACAAATCAGAAAAACCTTGATTTATTGAATGGTCTCATTGATCAGACGGTCAGGGATCTGGTGCCTCTCGACAGGACGCAAATTGAGACGATGATCACTATCCATGTGCATCAAAGGCTAGTTACCTATTCAAATCTACATCAATAAAAAATAAATGCTGTTCGTTGGTAAGCGCATCACTTGAGAACCGCTGCACCGATTTGGGTATTTTTTGTTTTAAAATAGAAAAGTTGCCCGGAAAACTTAAAAATTCGGAAAAAACTAAGTGCTGTGTCTGATGTCGGAGCAGCTAAAATTGTATGAGATAGCAAGATCCCAGAGGGCCCCAAACCTTTTTTATTTTCTGAGTCACTAATTACTGACAATTCTTTAAAACATACTATGTCAATCAGCACTCAGGCTTAAGGAAAAGTGAGGAGTGTTTTATCTACCTTTAGTACCTGTAAATTGGCCGTTCGGCCCAATCTGCCAGGTATGCGTACGTTAAAAGTTCAGGCTAACATTACTCTATCCCAAACATTTTGTTACTCAGAAAATAAGTAAGGTCTGGGGGCCCTGGGATCATAGACAATAAAAGATCTGAGGCGAGAGAGACGTGATCTCTTTACAATACATGTAAAGAGACACGTCACGTTATGAACTTGTTCTCAATAAAGATATACCGGTATTGAATATTGTATTTACAAAGCAAATCTTCAAAAACTTTTCAAATTCAACGAGATTTTTTCATTGTTTTTAGAGATATTTTTGATGACCTTGTGAGGATGAGAATTAAAACACTTGGAGACTTTGAATGGCAAAAGCAAGCCCGCTTCTATTATTACGAGGACAGTGATGACTGTGTGGTGTCTATAACGGATGTCGACTTTATATATCAGGTGCTTAACAAGTTTTTTAATCATAAAGGAACTAGCAGCGCCCCGCGGTTTCACCCGCATACGTTTCGATCCCGTGGGAATATCGGGATAAAAAGTATCCTATATGTTAATCCTGGTTATAAACCATCTGTGTGCCAAATTTCGTCCAAATCCGTTCAGTAGTTTTTGTGTGAAAGAGTAACAAACATCCATCCATCCATCCATTAACCGACACAAACTTTCACGTTTATAATATTAAGTAGGATTAGTAGGAAGTAGGACTTGCTGAGCCATAAATCAAATCTTGTTTCACACATCATCCCTTAGTTATTTCTAGTATGACCTATATAAATAAAACCGAATAATAAAGCTGATAACGGTCAAATGCAGCAACTGAATTCTATGTAGCAAATCAAACATAATCGCTATCGCTCTGTGAAAATACAGGATGGTAAGGATGTAGTTTAACGAAATAACAAATTGTACACAGAATGAATATCTGGGTATAACGGAACGGCTTGTGATCACGCCGCTGACGGATCGATGCTACATCACGCTATCGCAGGCCATCGGAATGAGCATGGGCGGCGCGCCCGCCGGCCCCGCAGGAACCGGCAAGACTGAAACCACCAAAGACATGGGCCGCACCCTCGGCAAGCTCGTCATCGTGTTCAACTGTTCCGACCAGATGGACTTCAGAGGTACAGCTGCTCTTGGCGCTTGTTTGTAAGTAGTTCGTATTACACTATTTTGTATGCGAGGTGTTTAATCAATGTGTTGTTGGTTAGGCTTGGGGCGCATCTACAAAGGCTTGGCTCAGTCAGGCACGTGGGGCTGCTTCGATGAGTTCAACCGCATCGAACTGCCCGTGCTGTCAGTGGCCGCGCAGCAGATCTACATCTGTCTCACCGCTAGGAGGGAGAAGAAGGAATCCTTCATATTCAGGTATACCTACAAGCGTGGCTACACCAATAATTTGACATACGTAGGAAACATCGGAAAAGTGAACATGACTTTTTTTATAATCTTAAAAAAGTGAAATGTACAATACACCGTAAAATCATTAACACTGTCTATGTTGCTTTGGTAGCGACGGTGACACTGTAAGTTTGAATCCGGAGTTTGCCTTCATCATCACCATGAACCCTGGCTATGCTGGGCGTCAAGAGCTGCCTGAAAATTTGAAGATTCAATTCCGCTCTGTCGCGATGATGGTCCCGGACCGACAGATTATTATCCGCGTCAAGTTGGCCAGCTGCGGCTTTAAAGATAACATCGTGTTAGGTATGTGTCTTTTAATGGTTATGTGAGTCTTCCAGTTTCGCCATCACAGTCTTAGATAAGCTTTATGTCTACAGCCCATTAATCACCTACATATTGCTATTCCAATAAGCCCTTCCCATTTAGACTAACTAAAATCGTTGTACTTGTACCTCAACGTCGTAGGCAGTTGTAGGTTCAATTGATCAGTAACATTGCAGCTCGCAAGTTCTTTACGTTGTACAAACTATGCGAAGAGCAGCTGTCGAAGCAGGTGCACTATGACTTCGGGTTGCGGAACATTTTGTCTGTGTTGCGAACTATGGGCGCGCAGAAACGGGCGAATCCGGACAGCACTGAGGAGAACATCATGATGAGAGTACTGAAGTGAGTGATTATTATAACAGCTTACTAATGGCTGATTTTTCCAACGCTAGATAATTTTATCCGAGGGATAATTTTGAATTTTTGACAGTTCTTCCGTACAAAATCTGTCAGACGTCAATTTTATTCAACGAATAAAAATTATCTGTCGATTGAAAAATCGGCCCTTAGGGTATCTTAACGGTATTCTGAAATAATGCTACGAGTATTAATTTGCAGGGAAATGAACGTGTCTAAATTGGTAGACGAAGACGAGCCTTTATTTATATCGTTGATTGAAGATTTGTTCCCCGGCATGAAACTAACTCAAACTGTTCAAAGGTACCAGAAGTTCTATTTGTCATCATCATCATCTTCTTCCTTGGTCCATGACACTTAGGGTTGGTGTTTTTTTTACCATTCACACAAAACTGAAGGTAGGTCAGGTTTAGGGACTAACCACACTTATTCAACTCTGTTCAGCTTTTGTCTATAGAAAACAATGACTTTGTATGAAATGCGTACTATTATAACCCTTATTACAAGGCAGTAAAGCCTAAGTCAGCTTTTACTTATAAACAGTATACTTTTCCTTTACTAAAGTAATGATGTTGCATTTTACCCAGTAGTCCGGTCAAGTTAGACCAAAAAATAGGGGTGAATTTTTGTAACCTTGGATGTCTAAATTGACCGAACTACCAGTGCATAGAAATAATATGTATAATTTAGTTAGTTAGATTCTGGACGCCGTCACGTAATCTAGTGTGCCCAAATTTCCCCAAAGACAAACGGGGACTGCTTTGTAACAGTACGCATCCGTAAAGCTCCTTCGAGTCTAACGATTTTTATCGGTTAAATTTGTAGATTTCGGGTATTTTAGCTTTACTGTCACTGTTAGGTAATCCGATTTGTATTGTGTATTAAGGGATATGCAACGCGCTATTGTAGTAGTGGCAGAACGCATGTGCCTTGTCAACCACCCGGATTGGAACTTGAAGATCATACAGTTGTTTGAGACATCGCTGGTGAGGCACGGCTTGATGACGATGGGCCCGACTGGCTCGGGGAAGACCACCTGTATACACGCGCTCATGGCGGCGCTCACTGAACTCGGGAAGCCGCACAGAGAAGCGAGAATGAATCCTAAGGTATCATGCTATACAAACATACACCAGTGTTCCTTTCACCTATAAAATAACGGTAACCTGCTCATTGAGTTTATTGGCGCGATTATTACTTGTATTAATTGTAATCGTGTCGATTGATAAGAGAGAGGGGTTAAACGCCCCCCCATCTCAACTAACTGTTATTAATATTTTTTAGGCAATCACTGCGCCCCAAATGTTTGGGCGTTTAGATGTAGCAACAAATGACTGGACAGATGGTATATTCTCTACTCTGTGGCGAAGAGCTCTGAAGGTTAAGAAATCTGATACAACTTGGATCGTCCTAGGTGAATACAGAACCTAAGAAACTTTGTTTTCTAACCTACAAACGATATGCATGAAATACCAGCAAAGCGTTTTGTATTGCTAGATGGTCCGGTCGACGCCGTGTGGATAGAGAATTTAAATTCAGTGCTAGATGACAACAAGACACTGACGCTGGCCAACGGAGACCGCATCTCGATGGCACAGAACAGCAAGCTGGTGTTCGAGCCGGACAACGTGGACAATGCGTCGCCCGCCACCGTCAGTCGGATGGGCATGGTGTTTCTGTCTTCATCCGTGCTCAAATGGCAACCTATACTGGAGGTAAAGTCATAGGGTTGTGACTGTTTACTTTTAAATATGTACATACATGCCTACAGTTACGAGCATAAATATATTACTAGAGTTCGCCAATAATCTCTGATTTCATGATTCATTCATAAAATATCTCTGCTCAAGAAGAACAGAAATATAATATTATAATATGCCAACATACCAGCATATTTCGTGAGATTTGTATTTCGTAAAGTCGTGTTTCCTGCGCGTGTTTTTTCGAAACATTCCATAAAAAACCTTACACATAAACATTTGTCCATGCTGTCTCCTGCGTAATAAAATATTTTTAGATTACTAACACATTTTGTGTAGATGTTGAAATGCGTTCCGACAAGGAAGTCGTGCTATCAGTTTTAGTGATTATAAACTCAATATCGAGTAGAAGACTGTATTTACGACTTCGAAATTTTGACATTTACCAAGAGCTACGGATTGATGACCGGTTTGTATTGGGTGATTTCTTTCGTGTATCTGGAACCGATTTCGAAGAATTGGTTTTCCTTCTATAGTCCGTTGATGATTTACGAGAACCACTAAGGGCAGATTTTTCAATCGACAGATATTTTTCATTCGTGGAATAAAATTGACGTCTGACAGATTTTGTATTGAAGAACTGTCAAAAATTAAAAATTATTCCTCGGATAAAATTATCTGGCGTTGGAAAAATCAGCCCTTAGTCCAGCTGAGGATTCCAGTGCAAAACTCGTTCCTCATACAATTGGTTCAATATTGAAGTTAGATTAAAACTGCGGGTCTTTCATATTCCTTTTTGTATCCACATTTATACGTCAAAACGTCAAAAAATCTCGTTGCGGTGCGTCAGCATTTATGACAGCTGCGAGCACAGATTATTAAAGGCATCGTTGCCCGGAATGTTATCACTTTATAAATATTATGCTTATATAAAAATTTTGAACTAGGTATTTTGTATTTATTTTATTTCATTATTGTTATTTTTATCTTATCGTATGCTGCACCGGTTGTCGCCAACACCGGATGTTATCAGTAAAAACCAGTGCTGGGATCTGTCTCGCATAGGGTCGTAGCATTATGCTCAGCGATGGTCGTTTTACGTGGATATGATGCATATTTTCCCCCAACTGTGCGTCCCCCAAATGTTTACCGCAAATAAACTTATTTTTTTTCTTCTCTTTCTATACATATTTATAACTTGATGTGCACAGGGCTGGCTGCGGCACCGCACTCAAAAAGAGGCCGATACCTTTCGTAACATTTTCAATAAAGTATATAACGACGTGCATTCATTCTTACAAATCAAGCTTGTGGCCAAGATGAAAATTCTGGAAGCTATCTACATCAGGTTTGTATTTAACACTGCAACTATTAAAAATAATTTAGGGGGTCCGTGTCTAAATAACAACAGCTGCTCAGATCGATCGATCAGGTTAAGCTACGCTTGCTGCGGTTGGTCTGTGGTTGGGTGACCATCTTTACATATCCCTCCGTGCCTCGGAAAACACGTTAAGCCATTGGTCTCGGCTGTCATTCGTGGATCTTTGACAGTCGTTACGGGTAGTCAGAAGCCCGAAAGTCTGACAACCAGTCTTAAGTAACTGGGTTGTGGAGGTCAGATAGGCAGTCGCTCCATGTAAAATACTGGTATTCAGCTGCATCTGATTAGACTGTAAGCCGACCCCAACATAGTTGGGAAAAGGCTAGGCAGATGATGATCTGTTAAAAAGAATTTGTTGGTACTCGTATTATCTTTGGTATCATGAAGATTGTAAACTTGCTTTTCAGACAATGTACAGACGTGATTACTGGATTATTACAAATTGAAGTTCCCGGTGGCAGTAAGCAAATAATTCATTATACCTACTTAGATATGTTTAAAATTTACTGTAGTTGCAGGTTACTTACTATTTCGGCACCGAAAAATACTGTGCAAAATAGCACAGTATTTTTCGATCCCGGAATAGTTTTTTTTTTAAAGTGTTATACAGGGTGTCCCAGGAGTCAACGTCAAGCCGGAATCGGGTAATAAGTCATAATAGTTATCAGAATAATCTGTTGTGTACCTATTTAAAAAAATATGGGCATTTAAAAAACAATCGAGAATATCTGCATCCTGACTGTTTCACTCTTGTTGCTATAAATCTTAACTATTAATTTTTTTTGGGTAGTAATAAAAGCTCCGAAAAAAAATTAAAATATGAGCATACTTACTCAAAATATGAAATTTACTGCTTTAATACTAACTTTCCGACAACTTATAAGCGATACAAATAAAGAAACGACCGAATAAAATGCTAAAAAATCCGAAAAATTAATACAATATTTGCTGACGTTATATTTTTCCACCAGCTTAAATTGCGTTTTACCTAAATCTACAGGTCATCATTTTTATCGTAACTTACCTATTTTATATTATAAATTTAGAATCAATCTTACACATTTTATAACTGTGGCGCTGCCTGTGGCTGTGTGGTTTGGTTTTACATTTAAAAATATGTTTCTGGTTTATGTGGTCACAGTTCTAACCTAACCTAACCTAGCTCGTTCGATTTAAAGAAGATATAGCGTTTTACGTTGCAAATTTCACTAAACTATAACTTTTCGGAAACTTAGTATTTTTGTCGGAAGTTTAGTATTTTTTTTTTTTTGGAAATTTAGTTTATTATTTGAAAGTATAGAATATTTTTCGTAGAATTATTATTTGAATAAGCTTCATGTTTGTTTGTTAAAACAACATATTTTGTCGGTTAATTTTGTATTAACTTTTCGGTAATTCATTTTAACACAGCTTAGTTAGTATTACAGGCAACCACAGATCGCTGAAAGTTAATTTGTTTTTCGGAAGCTTTATTATTTTCCATTTTTTTTTGTCATATGAAAATATTTTTATCTATATGAAAATAAATTTTATTAATATTTGCAGAGGTTCACACAGACCGTCATCTAGAGCGGCTGTTCATCTTTGCGATGATGTGGTCGTTGGGTGCGGTACTGGAGCTAGATATGCGCACTCGCTTGTCTGAGTACATGACCAAACTTCCTGTGAAAATGGACTGGCCCGGTGCCAAATCCAAGGAATGGATCATGCCCTTCGAGTACACCGTCACCCCTAGCGGCGTCTGGGAGCACTGGTCAGTGCTAGTTTTCACAAACGTAATACTTACTTAACACTTTCAAGGACACTATACGGCTATAGCCGTTATAACAATAAAACTTTGTGACTAGTTTACAGCGCCGGAACCTGTTATAAAAATTAAATGTATGCATCCCTCACTCACTAAAATAGAAAGGTTGAACACTATCATAATAATATTATGTATAGAACTATAGAATCTTAATATGTGTTAAGTGTTCTGTAAGAAACATATAGGTAGTTAGGTAGGTATTATAGCATAGCAAAAAAAAAACTAATAATATGTTTTTAATACATTGTCAAATATCTATGATCACAGATATAATAATGCAATGTGTAACACGTGTTTTAAGCAGTAACGCTTGGCGAGGCCCCGGCCGGTCCGAGGATGGCTGACCATATTTACTTACCGAGGGCCCCTCCGTGCTCGGAAACCACGTTATGCAGTTGATCGCGGCTGTCATTCGTGAATCTTTCGTTACGGGTTGTTAGAAGCCCGACAGTCTGACAACAAGGGGTATTTATCGTGTTGCCCATTAGTTGCCTGTTATGTAATTATTATAAGTGGTATTTTAATTTTACCAGGTCCGAGAGTGTTGAGCGATACATTTACCCGACTGACAGTATACCGGAGTACTCTTCAATCCTGGTACCGAATATCGATAACGTGTGCATTACCTTTTTGATCGAAACCATCGCTAAACAGAACAAGTCGGTGCTTCTGATCGGCGAGCAAGGCACTGCCAAGACAGTCATGTTGAAAAGTTATATGATGAAATACGATAACGAAGTAAGATTGTATAAAATTATAAACTTCTCATCCGCTACGACGCCTAATTTGTTCCAAGTGAGTATAAATAGTAGAATGAATACTTATACCTACACGTTGACTATCCCTTCCCGACGAGCTACATTACGATTTAATGTGATGGAATTATGACGTTTTTTTTATATATTTCAGAGAATTATCGAATCATATGTGGAAAAGCGAGTCGGTATGACGTATGGGCCTCCTGGCGGCCGAGCGATGACAGTGTTCGTAGACGACATAAACATGCCGGTGGTGAATGAGTGGGGCGATCAGGTAATGATGAAACGATAAAGATAGCTAGGCAGATAATTTTGTTGGTGAACACCCGTGGCGCGCAGGCGCAGCACACCAGCACCGAACATTGTTTTGAGTTGCCAGAGATGTATCAGATGCAACGCGCATCTACTACCAGTGAGTGAAATATCCAGAATAAATCTGACAGACAAAATACAGGGTAGCATCCAGACTAGTGTTTTGAGGAAAGTACCAGAAATAGTTAAGTTAACCTGTCTTAACAGACAGCAGTAACTTACCAACCTTATAGTACAAGCTACATTATAAATGAAACAGTTCTATCATAAATATAAGTACATTATGAATGAAGTCTTTGTTTTATGTTTTAGGTGACAAATGAAATAGTACGACAAATGATGGAAGGGGGAGGTTTCTACTCTCTTGATAAGCCCGGCGATTTCACTACTATAGCCGATATTCAGATGTTTGGTGCAATGATACATCCAGGTATATTCAGATCGACAGCCATCAACAATTCTGTACAGCCCGATTCAAACTTTTCAACATATCAAATGTTTTCAAACAGATTTTAATCGAATAATTACTAAAATAATTATAGGTGGTGGTCGTAACGATATTCCTCCGCGTTTGAAGAGACAGTTTAATATATTTAACTGTACACTACCGAGCACTATTTCAATGGACAAAATATTTGGTAAATCTATTTATTTGATACGACATTTTCAAGTCTTGAGTGACTAGTTTAAGTACAGACGCCAGCAGTTCAAGCTACCCGTAACTGTCAAATTATCCCAATCAACCTTGAACCTTAACGCTTCAGCGATAAAGTAGAAAATCTATTAAAGAAATTTGACAGATTGTTGTAGCTTGATGTGCTGGCGTCTGTACATAGTTCACCATGGTCGAACTCCCCATGTGATAGTAAAAAAAAACACCATAAGTAGGTCTGTACATTTTGTCCAGTTACGTGAACATCAATGTACAGGGTGACTGACAGGGACATCGACGCGCAACCTGTTTCCATGAATTAAGCACATAATTCTGAAAACCCTGCGTTGAAATTTTTCAGCGTACGTTTTTGTTGATAGTCGACAAGAAATTTCTACGCTAGAATCATGTGCTGAAATTATTGTTAGAGCGGTTTCGCACTAAGTACGTCCGATCCGAATCCGAATTCAAGATCCGAGTTCAATCTGAATTGGGAATGTTCTAAATTCGGACGCACTGAGTTCGGATGTAGTGCGCCTCATACAAATAGTACTTACTATGGCTACTTCGGACCGATATTTCTCGGATTCGGATCGGATGCAGTGCAGAACCGCTCTTACAGTTTGCGCGTCCATGCCATCCTGTATGGCCCATAAAAATAAAAATCACATGCGTTAATAATACTCACACGACGTAACCATAAGTAGCGAATACTTTTGATCATTACTCTTTCATTTCAGAAACTATAAGTGTTGGACATTTCTGTAAACAACGCTATGACAAGAAGATAGTGGACTTTATGCCAAGACTCGTACCGGTCACTCGTATCATGTGGCAGCAAACCAAAGTTTGTAAAATAATCTTTTTTTATTACAAAAAACAACAGACTTCCAAAAAAAATACTATTTTGGAAGTGGTTTTGTATTTTGTTTTTTGCCACCGCCTTTGTAGTGTAGTTTTTGGAAGTCGGTTGTTTTTTTTTTAAGTTTTTAATGTTTCACTTTTTTGTGTACCTACCCTACATTAATTTGTATACCACTACTTGCTATTTAAACAATAGGAAACGAAAGGATCTGATAATAACACTAGCTTTTACCTGCGGCATCGCCCGCGTAGATGTCGGAAAACATTCCACAGGAACGTACCTACTACCGAGATTAAAACTACTCTTTATATTAATCCAGGTTATAAACTACTTGTGTACCAGATTTCACACACATAAAGACAAACAGTAAAACGGACAATAAATCTTCGTTACTATTTTATTATATGATCACGGACATACAAAGTGTACTAAATACGTGTTATTGAAGCTAACTTAAAAACCACTCGTCAAAACTTGACCAAATGTATATGGGACCACCTCACCTTATTCAACCACCCTTTCAATCAAAAAAAAATAACTCCACAATAATTGATGGAAATCTCTTCTGTATACTTAATATGTATAAGGCTGAGCAGTTTTTTTTTTTTTTGTTTGAAAGAGCTAATCTCTGGAACTATCAGTCAGATTTTAATAATTATTTAAAATTTTGACAGGCCAATTCTTGATACAGGTTATAGGCTACTAGCCTCTGCCTGCGACTTCATCCGCGTAAAATTTTAGACCCCGACCCATCGCGTCGCATCCCATCACTCGTCTGTGCTACTACTTACTTCGTATGCATTTAGCATTTTTTTCTGTTTTTTCTCCTTTTACTCGGCTCCTAAGGGTCATAGCATGATGTTAAATAGCCCTTCCTCAATAATTGGGCTATCAAATGCAAAAAGAATTTTTCAAATCCAACTAGTAGTACCGGAGATTACCCCATACATACATACAAAAAAACAAGCAAACAAATTTTATCTCTTTATAATATTAGTATAGATTTCTCAAATCACGCTAAACGAAACAAAAAATACGCTAATAGAAAACAAAGTAATACAGCGG
Source organism: Apamea sordens (assembly GCA_945859715.1). Taxonomy (NCBI): domain Eukaryota; kingdom Metazoa; phylum Arthropoda; class Insecta; order Lepidoptera; family Noctuidae; genus Apamea; species Apamea sordens. The sequence goes on from OX243986.1 coordinate 15,845,556, forward strand.
GCGGGCGATGAGATGCAACGCGGTGGGTCGTGGGCCAAAATTTCACGCGGACGAAGTCGCGCCCAAAAGCTAGTATTACTTAAAAAAATACATACAGACGAACATGAACCTCAGCCTTTTTTGAAGTCGGTAAAAAATGGACTATTTATGTTCTTTTCGAATCAGTAATAGAGTAATGATATTTAATCGCTTTTACAGATAAAAATGTTGCCAACACCAGCAAAGTTCCATTACGTGTTCAACCTAAGGGATCTATCTCGTATATGGGAAGGGATTCTATTTATAAAGAGAGAGGAGCTTCAATCGATCAAGACGTGTATCAAACTCTGGTTTCATGAGTGCTTAAGAGTAATATCGGACAGGTAATAGATACATGATATAATAACTTTAACTGCGTTATGTTTGCATTACGAGAACAGCGAAGAATCTATATGATTTTGGCGTTACTCAGGTTTACCACATTTGTTGATAAAGAGTGGTTCGTGGAAAATTTCTGGAAAACAGCCAGACAGGAGTTACCGGAGTATGTGAGTGAGTTCCCAGAAGAAGAAACATTCTTTGTTAACTTCCTACGTGAGCCGGTCGACCCAACCGGTGATGAAGATGAAGATTTCAGTACCGATGCCCCGAAAATATACGAGGAATTGCCATCGTTAGTATCTTAACCGCAATTGCTGGCTCCTTATTGCCATCGTTAGTATCTAGACAGCAAATAACGCTTAGGTATACTTACTTTAGTATGAAAATGTTATTGTTAATGTTACAGTTGGGAATTTCTACTCAAGAAACTCCAAGGGTTCCAGGAACTGTTTAATGAACAGATAAGAGGAGCTCACCTAGACCTGGTATTCTTCCACGATGCGATGGTGCATCTGTTCATCATATCTCGAATCATTAACACTCCGCGGTAAGCTGTTAACCTATGAGTACCTACTTACCAATATTTTTTTCAGTAATTGAATAAATACTTTTACAACTTCTAAAATCTTTGTGTTTACAGTGGCAATGCTCTACTCGTGGGCGTCGGAGGTTCCGGAAAACAAAGCTTAACGAAATTAGCATCATTTATAGCCAACTACTCTTTCTATCAAATAACGTTAACAAGGTATTAGACATAAAATACTTTCCTTTTTAAATAGAATCTGTAGATGAATTTAAATAAACAAGGGGTTTTCTAAAATGTTCTCAGATCGTATAACGTGAACAACTTTATGGACGATATAAAAGTGTTGTACCGCATAGCTGGCCTGCAGGGTCACGGAATCTCCTTCATATTTACTGACAACGACATCAAAGATGAACAGTTCTTAGAGTTCCTCAATAATATTCTCAGCTCAGGAGAAATTGCCAATTTGTTCCCTAAGGAAGAAATGGGTTTGTTAAATCAATTAGTAGTTAGATACGAGACTTGACCTGGAATGGGAACGACAAGCCGTGCCGCTGCCGCTGCGCCGGGTTGGGCGCCGGGCCGGGCAGCGCGCGTGGTAACGTCCGGTGCGGCGCGGCTAGTCAGAACCGCAGACTAACACCCGGTTTCTGAATTGAGAACTTGTCAAACTCTAGGATTACTTAAGGTGATTCCTCCAATGTTGCCCGTGAAAATAGAAAATCTCTCTCTTGTTACAGAACACATAATAGTACAAAGTCTCTCGTTTGAATTTTTTATTTTATTTCGCAGGCTTTCACCTTAAGTAATGCTAAAGTAGTCTTTAACAAGTATTTTAAGAACCTTTGCATTATAATCCGTCCCAATAATATGTCCAAAATAGGTACTTACCCTTATTTTTCCTAAACTTTTTTGACAAGTATTTACATTTATTGGCGTTGAGATGGAAAAATTGCGAGATTTTGGACGTTTTCAATGACAAAAATAATTTCAAATTCTCGCACTGTTTCTTAGTGCGTTTGTCATGGTGAGTGAAAGTTTGTATGGATGGATGGATGTTTGTTACTCGTTCACGCAAAAACTACTGAACGGATTTTAATAAAATTTGGCACGCAAATGGTTTGTAACCAGGATTAACATATAGGATACTTTTTATCCCGATATTCCCACGGGATCGAAACTTATGCGGGTAAAACCGCGGGGTGCATCTAGTATTTCATAAATAATACTCAAAGAACTTTTTGCATAGGTAGTCACTGCACAGCACCTCATTGAGTGCTACGCAAAAAGTTCAATGTTAACGTTGTGAAGTGACTTCACTCGGGTTGCATCAGTGACAGTTGTGAGATAAACAAAATGTCAAGATTGCTTTATCCGATACGGGGGGATTTTTAGGGATTCGTTTTTTTTTCTTTTGAGGTGCCTTACCTGTTCGTTTTCTTTTGAGGTAAGGCACCTCAAAAGAAAAAAAAACGAAAACCTTAAGCTTTACCCATTTCAATTCCTATGGCCACTTTCCAACTCCACTAATAGACCCTGGAGACCTCCTGTCAAAACAAATTTAACGAGCCCTAACACGACGAAGTTATCTTGTTTAGTTGAGAAGTTACTGTGGTTACCTTTCGGCTCCACCATCGTACTCTGGACTTTAACCAAAACTATAGTACATACTTTTCAAGACTATTTATCTAACGAGGGCTGTTTTGCGTAGTTGAGGAATTCCTATGGCTCTTCTAGCTCTATCATTAGACCCTGGACTGCTCCTTGGTATTTGTCAAGAAAAATCTAACCACGCCGGGGTTATCTTGTTTAGTTGAAGAGTTCCTTTGGTCAATCTCTGGTTGCATCATCAGACCAGCTCCATGATATATGTAAATAATTCCTATCCATGTCACCAAAGTTGGTATGCCAAGTTTCTGCTCATCGGATGCCAGGAACTGCTTGGAAACACATACGAACGAAGCAAGTTAATTCTTGCAAAGACGTACAATAAATTGAAAGAAATATTTGGCAGTGCAAATACGGGCAATACTCGAATCAACGCGTCATAGAGTTGAACAATTTTATCTCGTCTATACACAGGGTTGTTCGTCAACCCATGTTTAGACGAGGCAAAATTGCAGTAATAGTCTTCCAATAATTGCGTGCGTTAACAGAGGCCGAATTCAATTATTGAATGGCAAAACTTGCGTTCAATTATTGTATGCCATTTTATGGAAATCGCACGCGTGTGAACTCTGCATGCGATTCATGAATGGCAATAATTAAACGTGCTTTATTATGGTATACGATTATTGCTCTTGAACGTTCCAGAAACTTGCATCGTGTAAATGAGGCTTTTAAGACTTACCCGATACCCTTCTTCTCGGCACAGCTTTGAGACAGAACCCTCAGGGCGCGAGTCTTACTCGCACTTATCCGGTTTTTTAACACCGGATAAGAGCGAGCTTCATTTTTGTCGTTTTCGTTGTATTTTTGCCTTTTTTTGTCTCGATTTTTTTATTATTTTTTATTATAACGTTTCCCCACTCTAGGAACGTCTCCTGTGTCGTGGGTGCGTTTATAAACGTTTAAACTCACATACACAAACAGCCAGACCCGGAACAACCATGAACAAAACAATAGCGGAAAGTAAAATGATTGTATTTTCTGTTTATTACTACAGACGAGATTCTGAATATGCTGACACCGATTATGAAGAAGTATGCACCTAGAAGGGTTCCAGTTCCTGATGTGTTGTATGAATATTTCATCATACGATCCAGAGCTAACTTGCACGTTGTTTTATGCTTTTCACCTGTAAGTCAACACAGATATAGATAGAAAACGTCCTTAAATCATTTAATAACACGTACTCATTGAAAAAAAAAGACATATTTTAATAGAACTACGAAACTCCGACTACTCCCAGGCTACAGCTATCAATAGCACCTGCATTCACCCCAGATAGCGGGAATATATATTCAGTTGTTTTACATAACGGAGCTGTTTTGTAAAACTACTAGCAGTTTTTTAATAGAGCGGATTCGACAATCCATCTACGACAGATATACATCTAATCGTGTGTACATACACACGATTAGACGTATATCTCTGTAACGTAGTGCCAAAAGACATCCTTTGGCACTAAGTGTGCATACACACGAGAGGCACGCGTCAACGGCAGAGTAAACTGTGGCCGTCGGTTGAACGGTGCTCAAATACACGAGCAGCTCGACGTTGTCGACGGAAGCCATCAACTCGTTGACGGCAGAAGCCACTGCAGCCGCTCGTGTATAAGAACACTAGCCGTTGTTAGCCCTCTGACAGGCGTTAAAGCAAAAAGATCGAAATCACTGACTGAAATGAAAAGCAACATCTATGTATAGCAAAATAAAATTAATCATAGTTCTTTCCCTGTACATGTCTAACTGTTAGTGTCATATAATAAAATAAAGCTAGTATGATCTTTCAATTGACATAACTTGATACGACATTGGGGACGGAATAATCAAAAAATCCTGTACTTCTCGAAGTTTTAATCGTTCTTAATTAAGTAGGTAGGTACTCTTTCTATAACCCCTATAATTTGATTTAAAATTGGTCCTTTAGGTGGGTGAGAAGTTCAGAAGCCGAGCTCTGAAGTTCCCCGGCCTTATATCGGGATCTACAATGGACTGGTTCCAGAAGTGGCCCAAAGAAGCACTTATTGAAGTGGCGCATCACTTTTTATGGGAATTTCAGGTTTGGAACATGTTAATGTTGGTACCTCAAGGACCCGGCATCGGTTCCAGCAGAGCCGACGCCGAGACTGATATTAGGCAGACTCTCTGGAACCAAGGGGCCTCAAAATTCCCGGGTGGGATCTCTTTGTCAGACGACCAAGGCATGCTTAAAGGACTGAGATAAGATTGGTCCATGCAGCCCTGGACAGAGAGAGGTGGAAAGAGGGAGAAGGAGGCCTTTGCCCAGCAGTGGGACATTAACGCCTAAAAATAAATGTTGGTAAAACTTTGCTATTATACTATACTTTTACTTTAAAGTTGTTGAAAAGCTAAGTCGACCATGAAATTGACAACAACGGAGCTTCATACACTGAACAGTGGTGGCCCAGTGGAAGTGGAAGTAATGCGCTCAGCGTACTTACGGTGCCAGAAATTGATTTGTACTACCGTCTGCGGCGGCGGTTCGCCGGCGGGTGGTAAAGCAATTTCATGGCCAACTATACAACATCTTTTGCTTTATAATTTTCCTTTTATTTTTTTATGTATCTTTAAACGCTTATTAGATTTGCATTATAACGAATTGTTAATTTCGCACGATGACATGTCGCCTTCTAGGTGGTGTGTTCTGGTGAGACCAAGCAACAGTTGATTGAGATAATGGGCATGGTGCAGGATAACGTAGCAGATGCTTGCGTAGAATACTACGAGCGATTTAGAAGACAGACGCATGTCACTCCTAAGTCGTATTTATCTTTCCTTGAAGGCTATAAAGTGCTCTATAAAGAAAAACACGTAAACATAGCAGAAATGGCAAGAAGGTAGGTACTCATTTTAACAACCAGAAAGACTAGGATAAGGACGACTAAGATAATTAGAAACATTGAGTAGGCATAGATAATATTATCTAAATAACCTATAGACTCCACATTACAGGCAATGAATACGCAACTCTGCTTAGTGCTTTTGTACTTATTATTTTAACATTAATTTAGTTTACCCTTTGGGCGGTGAGATCAACATAATAACGTAGTTACTAAAATTTTGTGACAGTAAAATTAGGCGACGACGTGTTTTGATGATTATTTTTATTTTCTATTTCATAATTATTAACCATGAAGGCCCGTTAAGTATATACCCATACTCTTTATTTAATCGACGTAAGGGCGAATGTTACCAAACTTTTATACCTATGTAGAATAAGTCTTATCCTGAGATTTTTTTTTAATTTTTGGCAGTTTTTCATACCAGAACTGTCAGAATTAAATTTTAGTCAGACTGGTCAAAACAAATTAAATTTTAGTCAGACTGGTCTAATCAACTAAACTCTCTACTGATCCCGTATTTTTTATATTTAGAATGACTACTGGTCTGAGCAAGTTGGTTGAAGCTGCAGCTAGTGTTGATGTATTAAAGAAAGAGTTGGAAGTAAAAGATATGGAAATTAAGGAAGCCACAGCTAAAGCGGAGGAGGTTTGCGTCGTATCCTTTGATTAAGAATAGCGGGCAGGTCTACCAACTAGCTGGTAGTCTGACGGCGAGTGTGTTGTAGGTATTGGCGGCTGTGGCGGACTCGCAAGCAGCAGCCGAGGTTGTCAAAGCGGAAGTGCTAGAGGTGAAGGACCGCGCCGTGAAGCTCGTGAGCGTGATCGCCGCCGAGACCGCCATTGCGGAGGAGAAGCTAGCCGACGCTAAGCCCGCGCTAGACGCTGCCGAGGCCGCGCTACAGGTGCATCTAGCGCTCTAGTTTTTTTACTTTACTATTGCCACTTGGGACCACTTGATGACGGCACCGCTCTGTTGCAGACTATCAACGCTGCCGACATCGCCACAGTCAGGAAGCTGGGCAAGCCACCTCATCTCATCACGCTTATTATGGATGCTGTCATTATTCTCTTTAGGAAGCGTATAGACCCGATTAGACCTGATCCAGAAAAACAATGTTTAACCGCTTCTTGGGCAGAATCGTTGAAGGTATTGTGTGTTAACAGTATTATTTATTTGACCTCAGACATATAAAAATGTAAGCTAATTTGGCTGCATTCCGAAGACAGGTGATGATTGCAGAAGCACATACTTTTTCTGGGAGATCTGACATGTGACTGTTCCAAAATTTATTCATAGGCTGATAAAATTTTAGTTGTTCCTAATTATCGTTAGAAAAAATGAAAATTTCTCGAAAATCATCGCGTACGTTCGGAAATACGAACATGCGATAAAATCTACGGCCGCGTATCATACTTAAGCGATCGCGCGCAAATACGCGTTCGTAGTGGTCATATGTCACGAAATGATCGGTGAACTTGAACGCGTGATCGCGCCGACAGAAGGCGCTTCCCGGTTTTCCGAACATAAAGTGACATATTTGGACGCAACGATCGTGATTCCTGCGATGATCGCTTTTAAATAGGACAGGGGTCACAAGGAGCCGTTAAAATCTCGCTGCACTCGGGAACCCTAGAATCCTTTATGGAGGTATGAGGAACAGGGTGTAAAGTTTACTCATACTCTATAGAAAAGGAGGATCCTCCGACTAGACGGTTGTTGTGTCTGGCGGGCAACTGCCCAACGATTGATGTTGGGAAGTTTGTATATATGCTAATTGCGCGGTAAACTCTGCTTGCGAGATGCAGGATTTGCGTGACGTCAGTATGACGCATTGTTCGCATGTGGCGTTGTAGATACCGCTACACCTTCGTTGCGTTCGGGATTCAAAATGGCGCCCGTGACTTAAGACACTGCTCTATACTTAGTGATTAATCTACTATTAACCAACGTCCATTGTTTCTCTCTTTAGGTTATGGCGGATGCAAGATTCTTGAGTAACTTAAAGAACTATCCAAAAGATGAAATAAATGCTGAAATGGTTGATTTGCTGCAACCTTATTTCTCATTCCCGTATGTTTTTTTTTATGTATGAGTAATTATCACTTAGTTACTGTTTAATGACCATCACCCTTTATTTTTTTTGTGTAGTCTTCCAAATTACAGGCCAGGTCGTCAGCGTTGATTAAGCAATTTGAATGTGATAGTTTTTCAAAATACAACAATACACTCATGGTTGACTTTTCAATGGTCGGATAACTTATATCAGAAGAATAAAAATATGACAGTTTGACATATTTTCTATGCAAAAGCTGTCAAACCGCAGTATTCAATCCTCAGATAAAAATTATCTGACTATTGAAAAATCAGGCCTAAATCGTGTTCCGTGTCGGAACACGCACCACGAACGACTTGAAGTTTGAGTTGTGACGCAACTCCAACTTCTCGACCCTCAAAGTCCAGTAGGTATTCACACCCATGTACTCTAACCATTATTACCTGAAGCAACAATTAAGGAAGCCTATAATACTCTATCTCAAATCAGCACAAATATTAACAATGTATATTCGAAAACTGCTGCTAACAAAAGCTGTTACCGATGCCTTTAATCATAAAGACCTGTACTGTAACAATCCAAGATTCGATTTTAAGCTCTAGCGAATGTTCACCTATAATCAAATCAGTTGTTGTCATTCCTGTTTCAAATTGTATCACGGGTGCTCCTACTGACTACTGTTACGTTACAGGCAAATGCTCCCGGTGAATGTAATGTTACAAATTGTATCATTACAGGTTACGCAATGTAATGCTCAGTTCTACTCACTCACTGATGTAATGCTCGAATCTGAACTGTTACATTACAGGCGTATGCTGCCTATGTGGGAGCGCTTTGACATTTGAAAATGGAGAGACATATTATTTTTAACTTATAAATTCAATACTGGCCCGAACTAGTGTTTAAAAAAAATTATACTTTTCATCAGTAATTATCAGTATCTATTCGTTGAATTATGATCAAGAAATACTTACACTCACAAATTCGATGTATGTTGACCAAGACAAAGATTTCTAAAAGTTCTTATAACATTATAGTCTGTACACGTTCGAAGCCGCGAAAGTAGCTTGCGGTAACGTAGCTGGACTGATATCGTGGACTATCGCCATGGCTCAGTTCTATTCGGTGAACAAGGACGTGCTGCCGCTAAAGGCGAACCTGGCAGTGATGCAGGGCAAATACCAGGGCGCCAAAAGGGAGCTGGATGCGGCTGAGGCACAGCTTGAAGCCAAGGAGGTACGCACTAGCTCTGAACACGGCAGTCATGTCACCAGAATAGTGATAGTAATAGGTGTGGTTACTCCCTTAGCGTGAGTTGGCGCACGTGCAGCAGCAGTTCGACGAGGCGATGACGCTGAAGCAGATAGTGCTTGACGACGCCGCCAAGTGCCAACAGAAGATGGACGCCGCCACCGCGCTCATCAACGGGCTGAGCGGAGAGCGCGTGCGCTGGACGGAGCAATCTGCGCTCTTCAAGTCTGAGATCGAACGTCTGGTCGGTGACATCCTGCTGCTCTGTGGGTGCGTACGCCATACAGAAGCGAGCTACTTGAAACACGCTCGATTCAAGTGGTATTACTTCATGCAGAACAAATTATGCAATATAGCCCAGCATGTTTAAGTGGTATTACTTCATGCAAAACATTTTTTTTTTCTTTTAATATAGTCCAGCATGTTCTGTTAGAACTGCCTCGTTGGTCTAGTGGTCGCAAGCGATACTGCTGAGTATGAGGTCCTCGGTTCGATTCCCAGGTCGGGCAAAGTGGGTTTTTCCATCAGGATTTTCTCAATAGTAGCCTGGAGTCTGTATTTGTGGCCGGTTGATGGCAATAGGCTCGCCCCTATTACATCGGATTTAAACATAACTCGCGAAATGTGGGTGTACAGTCACGAGCAAAAGTATGTATACACTCGGCTCTGTTCAAAAGCGATTTACTCCTTTATTTTTAAATGAAATTTTATGTTGTTACGTCATAGCATTTTCGAACCCATAGGTTTATGTAATGTGTCGTATTTTAACGTTGCATTCGTTATTTCACGAAAATATCGCAATTGAAAGTTGCCAAGTGTTGACATATTGGTGCTCATGAATGTACTATACACCTCTACCTAACCCTTTAAGGATTACAGGCGTGATATTATGTTATGTTATTCTTTTAGATTTTTGTCATATTCTGGACCTTTTAATCAAGAATTTCGGTCATTGGTGATCAACAACTGGCTTACTGAATTGTTGCGAAGAAAAATTCCCGTGTCTATGAATTTAAATATAACAAATCAACTGACTGACACTGCCACGGTATGTAGATTTTAAAATCAAAGAATAGAATGGAATACTCTTTATTATGTATTTATAAACATTTACAAAGGGTGACACAATGGGCGGTCTTATCGCTAAGAGCAATCTTTTAAAGACAACCTTTGGATGGATTAAAATTAAGGAGAGACAAATACAGTAGGTAGTCTGTGGTGTACCATTTACATTATTCAATAGATACATACATAAAGTATACTTTACTAATCTAAATAAATATATACATATAATAATAAACATGAAACAAGAGCAATGAAAAAAAATAATGATGTTTAAGGAGAGAGGAACTGCTTTTTTATCATAATTTTGAAACTGGACTAAGATTGAGCATGCCTTACCGACACGGGCAAGTCATTTCATAACCGTACTGCTTGAACAGTAAAAGATTTGTCATAGAAACAAATCTAATTCCATAGGTTTATTGTTATATTTAAAGTCTTCTATCAAATTGACGGCACGGTTAGCGCAGTGGTTATGCGATTGACTGCTGCGCTGCGTGTCGCGGGTTCGATTCCCGCACGGAACAAGTATTTGTATGACCTACATGTATTTGTTCCGAGTCTGGGTGTTTTTCTATCTTAAATATGCATGTATTTACAAAAAAAAATGTATATAAGTAGTTTATCAGCCATCTTGTTACCATAACACAAGCATTAGGTTGCTTAGCTTGGGACTAGATGGCGCTGTGTGAAATGTCTGTGTGAATTATTATTAAATTCCCAGCAATCCATTCAACCATACATAAGGCCTAAACACAATACTTTGACAAACCTTTACAAGTTTAGGGGAGACCGTGGCTGGTTGCCTATAGGGGTAGGTAGACTAACTACCAAAACTCGTCAGCAGTACGATTTTTGGGTCATTTAATCACACTCGAGGATGCATCCCACATTTGTGCAAAGAACGGCTCTCAGCCGCGCGCCGTTCAGTAATGGTGACATGTTTTTCATTTATCGTATCTGAAAATGAAGTTTGAAAAGAAGAAGTAAAGTGTTTTATTATCGTATACTTTTTGTTGTGAATTGAGTGAGCCAATTTATAGCCAACTACTTTTCTAGCAATACAAAAGTTTTGGCCCACAGTTATAACATAATACCTAGCAATAAACATAATCAGCTTACACAGGCCTTCTCTCTTCGAGAGGGAGTGGGCTGTAATCTATAGTCTTCGAACCATAGTTATAACACTTATAAGTGTTATAAGTGTTATTATAACAGTTATAATTAGTTATTAAGCTATTAATAACTAAGTTAGGTTATTAATAACTTAGGTTATTATTATTAATTACTGTTAAGTAATTGTAATTAGTAATTTTATTAAGTATTATAAAAGTTATTATTAAGTTATATTAATTATTTGAATAAGTTGAGTTTAGTTTGAGTTTGTTATAATTGAGTTATTTTCATTTCGCAATCTGTGCCTGATAAAATATACCTAAAAAAGGACTTCGTTAGTAGGCACCTGCCTACTTATCGACCTTTTGGCATATGCTGTATTTATCATTAGCAAATAAAAAAAAAGTAAGGTACCTCAATCATATAGAGCAGATTTTTTTCCTGAGCACTGTTATTTAGACGTATCTATGGTTTAGGAGCTAACGCGCGTTTATTAATTGCGCGCAATACAGTAATTATAGCAGACTAACGACCGTTTTATAGACTACTCAATGTCGTTTTGTTTAGAACCCTAATTTTACAGGCGACTTGCTTTTGCTCGGTTTTTTTTTTAATATTTCATTTTATTATTTGACTATGTGCAGTAAGTATGGCATAATGTTTGTAGAGTACATTATGGGTTTCATGGTCGTAAAGTTTGTAACATTTTTGAGTAATTTTGTTTTCACTTTTGTAGATTGGTGAATGGAATTTATGCGGGCTACCAACAGACGAATTGTCCATACAAAACGGTATCATTGTCACTAAAGCTGCTCGATTCCCGTTGCTGATCGACCCGCAGACACAGGGAAAGATCTGGATCAGAAATATGGAGAAATTTAACGACTTGATTGTTAGCACCCTGAACCACAAATATTTCAGGTGAGCCATGCATGCCAGAGTTTTGCGAATAGGTACAAATAACTAAATCCGTAGAAGTCAGACAACGCTGGAGAGTTCATTGTATAAGGTCTATGCCCAGCAGAGGATATTTCAGTTGACATTACGGCGACGAAATGGCATTTTAACAACGTGGACGGAAATAGCATAGATCACCTGTCCCACCGCCGGCGATTAACGTGAAGCGAGCAGAGCTTCACGTTGCTCGTCAAAAACGAGTTGTCGAGCAACGAGCAGCGAGAACAAGCGTGAGTCTCTCAGCGAATGATCAGCCCGCAATTAAGCATGGTTGAGCGAGTACTCTCTTTGATAGTTCTTGTCGCTGTGACAAACGAGTACTCGCTGGCGGCGGTGTGAATTTAGTGTGAACTATTTATACTCGTATGTATTTTACTTACTGGATATACAATCTTTTGTACGTTTCTTGTGCGAGAAAATAGCCACTTCCTCGTTATTTATGATATCCATACTATCACAATGTCTATCAAATTAAGTTACGCTTGTCGACTAGTATCTTTCTTTTGTCATCTACGACATATGTCTGGTACTTTACTATGCTTTATTTTATGTTCTGGTACTTTTTTTTTTTGAGGATGGGACCATTTGATGATGTCCCGCTCTGAGTGGAGCGGAAGGGAGTGTCAGACTCTTACTGACTAAAACCCACCCGTGTTCCTTTCTTAGCCCTTTATGTTCCAGGGCAGCGGTAACCCTTTCGGACGATCCCGCTGCCCTGGCAGGCTTCGGCCCTATCGAGCCCCGTCATTCGTGCTGACATCTCTTTGAGGCGCGCGTGGAGCACATACGCGCAGTCCGGCACGGGCCAGGTCCTGATCGGACGGTGAGCTACCCATTACTCTCCGCCCGCAGGCCCGCGCCTATACGGTGGCCGGGAGTCGTCACGCGGCTCCAGACGCCCGGAGCGTCTCCCGCGGCGGCTGAGGCGTGAGGTCCTTTCCCTCATGCATCCCGCCACCTCCTTCGCTAGCATGACTGCTTCGCAGAAGGAGGTGACTGCCTCCCACTCCCTCTCGCCCCGGACCATGGCTTGAACTAGGGCCGGACGCGAGAAGTCGCCGCCGTTGCCGATCGCTTCTGCGAGGACACGGCGGTGCTCTGCCCAAGCGGGGCAGACCTCCACCGTATGCTCCACCGTGTCCTCTGGGCGATCCTGGCAGTGATGACACCCGGGCGTCTCCTCCCGCCTGATGATGTGCAGGAACCTCCCGAAACATCCGTGTCCTGCGGTAGAGAGAGGACCTGCGTCAGGCGGTAGGTGAGAACGCCGTGACGCCTCTCTAGCCACTCCTCAAAGAGGGGTCTTACCGCCGCTATCGTGGCGTGCCCTGCGCTGGGTTGCGATAGTCGCGCCTTCCATGCCACCATGAGATCGCTGGAGCTGGAGGTCCGTCCGCTCCGCCGCGGTTTGCCGCGGATGCGGAGTTTCCCCCTGGCGTAGTGCCTCCGCGCGCCAATCATACAGGCGCGCGAGGACTATCGCCTCCAGATCCCATGGCGGCAGTCCGGCAAGGAGGATGGTTCTGGTACTTTAAGTTTACTTTATTTTCTATTTTAGGAATCATATAGAAGACTGCGTGTCTTTAGGTAGACCTATGTTGATAGAAGACGTTGCTGAAGAGTTAGATCCCGTCCTCGATAATATACTTGAGAAAAATTACATTAAAATTGGCTCTTCGTTCAAGGTAAACTCCAGTAATATATACATATATATAGTCATACATACATATAAACAGTTGTATAAGATTATTTAAAATAAACTTTTAAATATTATCTTATAACAAACAAGATGACAGTTAAACTTAAAATGTTTATTTAATTTCAGGTAAAATTAGGAGACAAAGAAATAGACGTGACATACGGTCACAAAATATATATAACTACAAAACTACCTAACCCTGCTTACACGCCTGAGATTTCGGCTAGGACATCCATTATAGACTTCACTGTGACAATGCAAGGTACAAATGCTTATTCCAACAAACCGAATTTATTCGTTGATTTTATCAGACCTACTAAGTTTTACATATATAGCCAATTTAAGTTTATTATTTTGTATTCGTAACTAAATGCAACATTTCCACCTTTAGAAATTATATTAATCTGTATATTTTTTTTTTAACGTTGCCCCACCATGAATTTCTCCTGTATTGTGGTTGCGTTAACAAACATTTAAACTAACATACACAAACAGCCAAACCCGGAACAACTACTTGTAGGCCATACAAATATTTGTTCCGTGCGGGAATCGAACCCGCGACACGCAGCGCAGCAGTCAATCGCTTAACCACTGCGCCAACCATGCCGTCAATAATTTCCATAGGTTTGGAAGATCAGCTACTAGGGCGCGTGATACTAACAGAGAAGGCGGAAATGGAAGCGGAACGAACACAACTAATCATGGACGTGACCGCCAACCGCCGTAAGATGCAGGAGTTGGAAGCTAACCTGCTGCACAAGTTGACTACCATACAGGGCTCGCTTGTCGAAGATGTGTCGCTTATTCAAGTGCTCAACATCACCAAATCGACGGCCACCGATGTAATTCCCCATTTATTTATTACTCCCGCTTGAAAGATTCAGCTTCGACAAGACCGGAATATTTAGGTCATAAATATAACCGCACTGCACCGAATGTATGCATATAGCTTTTCCGAACACTATGTCATTGTGCCAGGTGAAAGAAAAACTAGACATCGCTAAGGAGACGGAGATAAAGATCAACGCCGCACGTGAGGAGTACCGGCCGGTGGCGACACGCGGTTCAGTGCTGTACTTCCTCGTGTGCAACATGTCACTCGTGTGCAACATGTACCAGACGTCGCTGGCGCAGTTCCTCGAGCGCTTTGATATCTCACTAGAGCGCTCGCCCGTAAGCCCTATCACATTCAGGAGGATCGGTTTCATTATTGAGTATTTGGTAAGCGTTTCTTTTGCAACACACTGCATGCGATGCAGCCTATTAAAAAGCACGCGTGTTCAATACACTGCATAACCTAATGCATGAACCTAAAAGCGGTGCAATAAGAGCCACTTTTCTAGCAAATGCAGTTTTTTTTTGCCCACTTTGCTGTACTAAATTTTGGAATTCGCCCTGAAGTTCCATCCGAAAAAATCGCGCTGTATATAAACTATAAGTTTCATTAATGGCTACCGAAAAAAAAGGCACAAATTTTGGTCATTGGCTTGTTCCAGATGGTTCGCTTGCAAGCTACAGGCATGTAACTAAGCATTGGGCAATCCTTTGGATATCCGATATTTACTAGTTTACCTGGAAGCGAACCATTTTCGAGGCATATTGCGCACAGCTATTAATTTATATTGAATCGGAACATGTATTTTTCTTTTAATTCATCGATTTTTTACTATCTTAAATTATGATTGCTCAATGGACGTCTTTTTCTTTTGAAGATAACCTACTTCAGTGCGGCCGGCAAGATAATAACGCGTTCTTGACACCTGTCAATTTCATTCGACAAACGCGTATTCGTTTTACGAATTTTATGTATAATAGTTACTAGAATTATCGCACTCACAGGTGTTAGGAACGCATTCTCATTCAAGACCGTGCGACAAGTAGCAAGTTACGGTTTCATGTTTCTTTTTCAGACTTTCGACGTGTTCAAGTTCATCAGTCGTGGTTTTTATGAGAAACACAAATACTTATTTACGGTGCTGCTTACTTTAAAAATCGATTTGCAGAAAGAGTATATTACATTTGACGAATTCCAGACGTTTATCAAAGGTTATTTATTTATTTATTTTTTCTCACAAGGTCGTTTTAGTAGGTACAGCTATTTAGCATCAGAATCGCTATCTGCGCATCTCATAACAATTCAAAAATATTCAATGTCCAGTTTTTTATTATTTTATTCGCTATTTTATTATATGTATAGATAAGATTAGCTGACCCGAGAAACGTTCATCATCTGCCTAGGCAGATGATGAACGTTTCTGACAGACGACGACGACGTTTATGGACAGACGTCGCTATGTCCAAATTAAAATCTACTATATAAAAATAAGTCGGGTTTTCCTTCCTGACGCTATAACTCCAGAACGCACGAACCGATTTCCACGGTTTTGCATTCGTTGGAAAGGTCTCGGGCTCCGTGTGGTTTATAGCAGGTAGGAGTAGGGTAGGAGTAGGTTAGGAGTAGGGTAGGAGTAGGGTAGGAGTAGGTTAGGAGTAGGGTAGGAGTAGGTTAGGAGTAGGTTAGAATTAGGGTAGGAGTAGGGTAGGAGTAGTGTAGAAGTAGGGTAGGAGTAGGGTAGGAGTAGGGTAGGAGTAGGTTAGAATTAGGGTAGGAGTAGGGTAAGAGTAGTGTAGGAGTAGTGTAGTAGTGTAGGAGTAGGGTAGGGGGTAGGACACCACTCGAACAAAGTAGCGCCGGGCAGCTAGAAATAATTTATATGGCAAAACAACGTTTGCCGGGTCAGCTAGTCATATATACAAAAACCCTATAGAAAAAAGCACTTTCAGGTTTCCCAAATTTTCCATTTTTCCGGGCAATTTTTCTAATTTTAACTTTTCTTAAAAACCTTGTTTGGATTTTGGATTATTACGAATATTAAGAAAAATCTAAAGGAAATTAGTCCAGTCGTTACGTCGTCGTCGTCGTTATACCTATATATTATAATTTATACTAATACACATTTCTCCAAATTACAACTACTATTGTTAGTCTTTGCAACACTCAAAGGTCGACTGGTCGAAAATGACTGAGGCATGAGTAATGTGTAAAGTGTGCTTAGAGAATAATCAATCACTAAAGTTGTCAAAAAATAAAAGGCGCGTTTTAACATTTGAGAAAGACCCTAGAATGTAACTTGGAACGAAACTGAAGGAAACAATAAAATAATAATTAATTACATAGTGTTTAAAAAAACAGGTACATTACAACCACGTGTATGCTTATTACACAAGAAATTAATACCTAATTGTGAGTAAATTGCTGATATCACTACGAGAGTGTGGCCTGTTTAGTGGCAGTTCCACGTCTTTAATAACAATTATGAAGCAAATTGGATTCAAATACAAGAAAACCGACAAGAGGAAAATTATGATGGAACGATATGATTTAATTTTGCACAGAGTATCATTTTTGAGGGCGATGAACAAAATCACAAATTGGGACTATGTCATATTTATCGATGAGACTTGGCTGAACCGAATCATACCGTGCCGCAGTCGTGGACGGACGATACCAAGGCATCTTGCTCAAAAGTGCCAATGGGAAAAGGTGGACGCCTAATGATCTGCCACGCTGGATCAGCCGGGGGAGGTCTTGTGAATGATGCCTTACTCGCATTCGAGTCTAAAAGTAGAAAAGAATATCACGAAGAAATGAACGCAAATAAATTCACAGAGTGGTTTACTAACTTGTTAACAAACCTCCCCGAACAGTGCATAATCACTATGGACAATGCATCTTACCATTCAGTTCAAATAGATAAAGCACCTACTTAAGCAAACAAAAAGGCTGATTTCGTGGCATGGCTACAAAGACAAGGCGTTGGAGCTGACATGAAATTGTTGAAAACTGAATTGTTGGAACTGGTAAAAGAAAATAAACCTGCGGAAGTAAAATATAAAACTGATGAATTGGCACTTCAGCATGGATAGTGATAAGAACGCCGCCGTACTATTGTCAGTACAATGCTATTGAGTTGATCTGGGCTCAAGTCAAAGGATACGCAGCTCGGAAGAAAATGATGACATTACTGAAAGAAGCTTGTGCCAAAATTATAAAGAAGATTTTGACTGAGACGTCAATATTGATAATAGAATTGAAAATGAAATATTTACAGGTGAACGATTTTGGCTCATCAACTGAAGAAAATAATTGAATGAAGATTCAATCTCTTTCGCTTTTTCTTGATTTTTTTGTCATTGAGTGAATGTTATTGTAACTAAAAATATTAACATAAAGACAAATTTACCTTTTGTACCATTGTATCATTTCAAAATACCTACAATATTAAAGTATAAGTTAAATTTACTAATCAGAACTTTGATCCAAAGTGCATTGGATTAAGATTATTAAATTTAACTAATCAAATCGATTCATACAAACTTGAATCGATTTATCGTGAGTATCGAGTACCAAGTCGTATGGTTACTTGACTAGTTACGTCGCGATGACAAATGTCAAAACGGGCCTTTTATTTTTTGACAACTTTAATATTACTTCTATTTGAAGGTGGCGCGGCGTTGGATCTCAATGCCTGTCCCCCTAAACCCTACAAGTGGGTAACAGACATATCGTGGCTGAACTTGGTCCAACTGTCTGGTTTGCGTCAGTTCACTAACATATTGAACCAAGTTTGCAATAATGAGAAGGGTTGGAAGGCTTGGTGAGTTTCATTTATAAATAAACTATCTGTTTCCTAGAATACGATTGCAGCGCCACATACCGGGTCCAATTGCAAATCTAAACCATCCAAGGACCCACTCAAACACACCCAAAAAATTTGATCAAAGTCGGTCCAGCCTTTAAAGAGTTCAGTGACATACACACCAATAATTATTTAAATAAAGATAAATAAATATAAGGTACGAATATATACCTACACGACTCGTAATAAATATACCTTACCCATTTAATTTGTCTGCTTGTTAGGTTTGACAAAGAAGCGCCTGAAGAAGAGCCGCTACCTGACGGCTATCACAGTCTAGACGTGTTCAGGAAGCTGCTGGTGGTGCGCGCCTGGTGTCCCGACAGGACTCTGGCGCAGAGCTTGTGAGTACGCGGGATACAATTGCCTGTGTGGCCACTACCACTCACAGCTGGATACAAGCACTGACACTTTACGTTATGTTGTAGGAAGTACGTTATGCACTCTATGGGCTCTCGATACTCTGAAGCCGTCATAGTAAATTACGAGGTAAGAATATGGCCATAGTGAATATATATAAGTAACAACGAATAATAACTTCATGTGAACTTCTTATTTATTCCAGCAAATGGTCATAGAGTCTCGGCCATTGGTTCCACTGATTGGGTTTTTGGCGATGGGTTCTGATCCGACGCCGTCTATCGAGTCAACTGCAAAGCGACTGGAGACTATTTGCCAGTCAGTATCTATGGGCCAAGGTCAGGAGATCCCTGCAAGAAAGCTCATAGATCGTGGTCTAAAAGAGGTGATAATTTGTCTGTTGCTTAGAACCGTTAGTTCGACCGAAATCTTAATACATGATGTTACAAAATATTTGCTGGTGTACAGGGTATTTGGGTGCTGCTACAAAACTGTCATTTAGGATTGGAATACATGGTGGAGGTAATGGAGCAGTTCGGAGAACTAGAGAAAAATCCAGAGCAGATTCACGATTTCTTTAGGTAATATTAAATAAAATGTGCAAAGGTAATATTAAAATATTGCAGTAAGATACAGATTTAACCTCTGAAATCAATATCATCACGCTATACCTACAAGGAGCTAAGCAGTCAATCTTGACATATAGAAGATCGGATATTTTATAAAACTTGTCAACGAAGTAAGGGTTATTCCACAAATCCCTATTTAGAATCCCCATCGGTTTAAAAATCTATATAAATAAAAAGAAAATAAATAAAAATGAATCACCGAAATGTATACAAATATACGCGCGTAGTTTCCGATCCACTGCACCAAATTGGATAATTATTTTTTCGTGTTTATTATTGTCAGGACAAGGTTTGTCTACACAATTGGATCCGGTAGGTGGCGCTGCTTTTTCGGGTAGGATGACGTCTGCCGGGTCCGTTAGTAAAATATAAATATCAATAAACTTACGAATCACAGCAGTCTATTGTTTACCTAGTCTACCTACCTACGCAGGTAATCAATAGCAATTACTATTGCTCACGACTTATTTATTATTATTTGTATGATGATGGTAGGCACATACCTAATCAAACTTATGTATTTCTTTGTAGAAAAATCCCTATTGATGGGGATTCTCATTGGGGATTTGTGAAATACCCTCCTTGCCTCAAGTTTTCACTATTTTTAACTAATTTCCCTACAAGTCTCTATTTGTTTCACAAGGATTTAAAAAGTGGTTCGTCAGTCCAGATGAACATATAATATGTTCATCTGCACTGACGAACCATAGTAATTGCTTACCAGTCTCTACATATATTCTCATCATCATCTGCCTAGCCTTTTCCCAACTATGTTGGGGTCGGCTTCCAGTCTAACTGGACACAGCTGAGTACCAGTATTTTACATGGAGCGACTGCCTATCTGACCTCCACAACCCTGTTACTGGGTAATACGAAACCCCTTGGTAAGACTGGTTGTCAGACTTTTGAGCTACTGACGACCCGTAACAACAGTCCACGAATGACAGCCGAGACCAACGACTTAACGTGCTTTTCGAGGCACTGAAGAGTCTTGGTATGTCAAGATGGTCACCCATCCACGGACCAACCGCAGCAAGCATAGCTTGCCGCGGTTGGTCCGTGCTAGCTAGTAACTTGATCGATCGACCCGTACGGCTGTTATTAATTAGCCACAAGCCCTCCACCAGTCTCTATATTCTATTATATAAAATTCACGACTATTTACATGTTCGTAACCTTTAAGGCTCTGGATCACCACAGAAGTTCATGAGAAGTTTCCAATTACACTTCTGCAAATGTCTATAAAATATACTTGCGAGCCGCCTTCCGGTAAGTTAGTCATGTACCTGCCTATCGCATCGAGTAGTTACTGTGTTACTTATTATTTGTTTTATGGACATAGCAAAAAAATGTGATATTTTTTAATATTTAAATGTTTTAGGCATCAAAGCTGGTCTCATGAGAACCTACGACTCGATGAGTCAGGACTTCCTTGATTACAGTGACAGTCCCTTTTATCTGCCGATGATTTACACGATCTCGTTCCTGCACACCGTAGTACAAGAGAGACGGAAATTTGGGCCCCTCGGTTGGAACATTCCTTACGAATTTAATTCTGCTGACTGGTTGTCGTCGTGTATGTATGTGCAGAACCATTTGGACGCTTTGGAGCAAGGACAATCAGTAAGCTGGAATACCGTGCGGTAAGTTTTCCTAGTAGGTACTAACGGTGGACCATACAGTTCATTCACATTTCACTGCCACGTGCAAGGAGAAACTGATTTAACACGACGTTGTAGTTACATGGTGTCAGCGGTGCAGTACGGCGGACGAGTAACTGACGACTTCGACAATCGGCTTCTAAGCACTTTCTGCAAGGTGTGGTTGTCAGACCAACTGTTTATTGAAGATTTCCAGTTCTACAAGGGCTATGGCATTCTGGCGTTCAAGAACATACCCGAGTACCTCGAAGCAATAGACTCGATGAAAACTGTTGATCCGCCTCAAGCTTATGGGTTGCATACCAATGCTGATATCACGTAAGTAAACTGTTTACTTAATCTTGATATTCCATATACATACACAGATATTATCCGATTCTTCTACATTTCACAGGGCTGGGTGAAGAGCGGGCGTTTTTGGGGGACTGTCTTTTGTAATTTTGACGTTCGAAAAGTGCTGATTCCCAGCCTAATTTAAAAAATAAATGACTTTTGATTTTTTGATTTTGACAAATAATTAACTTTCAGTTACCAGCGCAACACCACTCAAGAACTTTTGGATACGATATTGTCAATTCAGCCGAAGGAGTCAGGTGGAGGAGGTGGGGAAACACGTGAGGCGTCGGTCTACAGACAGACCAGAGAAATGCTAGATAAAGTGCCGGCTAATTTTGATCCTCACGAAGTGTTGGCTAGGTAAATGTTCTATAAGGTGCTGACAATGGCCAAATTCTCCAAAGGGGCTTGTTGAAAACAAATATTTAAGGAGGCCGTTCGCAAAATCGATTCATTTTGGAATATTTTGTTTATTTAGTGTTTGTGAGACAGGGAAAAAGAATTTAAACAAAATTGTTTGTGATTTGAAAAGTAGAGTTCTAAGGCCCACTGGCGCCCCAAATCGCTGAATACACCTAACGCTAAACGAATTTAAAACATAATTCCATTTTTTTTTTTCAATCTTTTAGAGATGACAGAGACTGAATAATGTTTTAAATATTTTTTGCGCTAAATGCATTTAGTAATTTGTGGTGCAAGCGGGCCTCGGTCTTGAAGGGATCTCTTGCCTTTCTATGCAGTCCGAGAGAGACCTGGACCGCCCTTTAGCTCTTGTCAGCATCTTAACAGGCATGGTATTATGATCTCTAACTCTGTCAGATTTGTAACCTATCATTTTGGCAACTGAATTCTTTTTGCACCTAATACTTACTAGTATGTCAGTCAAAATGCTTACATGACATTTAATCATCAAGTTATTTAATTTGGTGAAATTGGCCTTTAATCACCGGCTCCATAGAAATGGGTATTTCTTTAGAAAGCTGTCTACAATCTGTCAATTTATCTATTCTCGCGACTACACTGCTAAAATTCTGCTGCAATGTTAAAATTCTAACATCAACTAATAATAGCATTTTGTTTTTAGGTTGAAAATATATGGTATACTGAATTCAATGGTGATTTTCTTAAGACAAGAAATCGATCGAATGCAGAAAGTTATTGTACTTGTTAGAAATACGTTGAAAGACTTACTGCTTGCCATTGACGGGACTATTATAATGAATGAGGTGACGAAAAATATCTTCTGTAGTTTCATAATTCTAACTAATATGTATTATAAATGCGAAAGTAAGTTGGTTACACTTTCACGCTAAAACAGCTGAACGAATTTGGATGAAGTTTGGCATATGGGTAGACCATGACCTGGAGACGGACATAGGCTTTTCATCCTGGATCGCAGACGAAGTCGCGGGCAACAGCTAGTTTATTATAATCTACATCCAAAGACTTCCAAAAGAATTAATAACGCTGGGCAATTCTGGTTTGGTGATTTGTATTCCGCCCACCATGCCTTACGGTGCTGAAGCGTGAACGCTCACACAAGAAGCTGTACTGGCATAAACCTGCACTACACTACTCACGAAGTTGCTTAGACAAAGTACTGAAGGCGTATTCTCTTAATTTAAAACGTTCAAAATCTAGTCGCAGTCTCATCTCAGCGACAAACAAATGTCAAAAACTTGTCAAAATGCAGGGAAATTAGAAGTATTTTTTGACAGATTGAGACTGAGATCAGACTGTGAACGGTCTTAAATTACGAGAATTGCTCCTCTGATCCAAATTAACCGAAGTCTGAAATACGTGACTATACACTCATGCTAAGAATTACGGGACGCTTCGAGACCTTTGATCTGACGCAAAAACCGACAACGGTCGGAAGTCGCCCGAGGCGAGCTGAGGTTATAGGTACTTACGAAGCGAACTGAAGTGCCCTTCTACACTCGTATTCGCTTAACTTCGATCAACTTCTCGAATAGTGTAGTGCAGGCTTTTGAGTTGCACAGAGAACCTTGTAGCATTCCAAGTTTGGCATCCCTTCAGCTGAAAAAATAAGTTTTAGACGTTGATGTCCGACGGCGTTGGGAAACAAGTAATCGAACTCAATAGAGTGGGCAAGGACACCTGGCAAGGCGTCGTGGTGACAGGTGGAGTAAGGCTGTGATTGAGTGGCATTCAAGGACAAATTGTATAATATTGTTGCAATCGTGGGTCGGATTTCATCCAAAGAGGGATGCACCCAAAGAGAGCATATGCATATGTCCGGCAGTGGTTGAAGTCGGGCTGTTGGGTATGATGATTGTAAAGCCCTTTGTAATGGGTTGCTGATTTCTAAAGATATTGAATTAGTAAGTTACTTCGGTATAATAATGAAGTGTTTTGTCTGTTTCTGTTTATAAATTATTTTTGTAGGCACTTCGGGATTCGTTAGATAATATATATGACGCAAAAGTGCCAAAGATCTGGTTAAGGACTTCCTGGTCATCCTCAACGTTAGGCTTCTGGTTCACTGAGTTTTTGGAGAGAACCATTCAGTTCGCGACGTGGTGCTTCCAGGGCAGACCAAACTCTTTTTGGATGACCGGATTTTTTAATCCTCAAGGTACGTACCAGCGGAGAAACATAGTACATTAAATCATAAGTCTTCTAATTTTAATACTATTCACAATTAAATGATGTAAGACCTTAACTTCAACACTAACATTAAACTCAACATTTAGTCATGCCTACACACCAAACAATTTATTATTAGTATCGAAACCAAAAAACGTCGTGTTTACCACTACACACACACACACATACCCCATAAATTCGTCATTCCATGAATTTGGGCAGGATAACAAGGTTGTGAACCTACCGTAAAGTACCGTGCTACGGTATATCATAAAAATCGCCCAATGCAATAGGTATTGTGTTTCGAAATCCACTTAGTGCAGTTTTCCGACTTCTACGCGGTCGAAGTCGCGGGCACAACAATTAATTATACTTAGTTCACTTTCCTTGTTGTAGGTTTCTTGACAGCTATGCGTCAGGAAGTGACTCGGGCGCACAAGGGCTGGGCCTTAGACATGGTTGCACTACATAACGACGTTACTAAATCTACTTTAGAGGAAATTAAGGCTCCACCAGTCGTAAGTTGATCTCTTTTTATTAAACAACAGGTGAAATTCTAGTATGATACAATACTCATAGTGACGTTTATTAATTGCAAATTCAGGAAGGCGTGTTCGTCCACGGCGTGTTCCTGGACGGTGCAGGTTGGGACCGGCGCAACCTACGCCTGTGTGAGTCTATTATCAAAGTGGTGTACACTGTGTTGCCGGTGATACACGTGTATGCGATAAACTCCACCGCGCCCAAAGACCCCAAACTCTACCTGGTAACTATAGATGCATACTCAGTTACCTAAGTAGTCAATAGTTCGTGCATCCGCTTAACAGTTTCTACTAAGTGATTGTCTTTTGCCAGTGTCCGGTGTATAAGAAGCCGGTGCGCACAGATCTTACGTTCATCACTCCGCTCTGGCTGCCAACCATCAAGAACCCTGACCACTGGATTCTCAGAGGAGTCGCCATCTTGTGCGACATTAAGTAACATTCATTATGTAGATAGGCGTCATGTAGGAAGGTCATTTTAAACGAAAGAGGGCTTTATATACAGACAAAAAAAAGTCGCTCGTGTTTTGCATCAGCAGTGTTGGTTACGTCGTTAACCAACTTTATTCAATTTGTTTCCCAGCAGGTAGTGTATTCTTACTTTATTTAATTTTGTAGTTTGTTTATTTGTAGAATTTTTATATTAAATAAATCAAAATTATTATGATACTTGTGTATAATTTTAAAAGCATTGAGGTATTGCAATTTATTTACATTAAATGTAACGAACAATACTGTGGATGGATGGATTACTTACAGATGTTGCTCGAACTACTATCATATTATACGTTTTAAACTTTAGTACCTAACAAAATTGTCTGCTGAAACCAAAACTTGATTGATGTAACGCAGACACAATGGGGCGTACTATCAATATTAATGGACGGAGTAAATTCGCTGAAT
Source organism: Apamea sordens (assembly GCA_945859715.1). Lineage (NCBI taxonomy): Eukaryota > Metazoa > Arthropoda > Insecta > Lepidoptera > Noctuidae > Apamea > Apamea sordens. The sequence goes on from OX243986.1 coordinate 15,870,850, forward strand.
ATTTTACATTTATTGCATCACAAGTAACTTATGGCTACGTGTAGCTGCATTATCATAAACTTGTATAACAATGTCCTCTAATGTAAACGTCCAAAAGTGAAGGTGCTGTTTCTCTTGTATAGTTGTTGTTTTAGAGAAATATTTTCGAAGTTTTTCTCGCTAAGTCTAAAGCTTTGGCAGTAATATAGGTACTCAAATCACTATTTAAATATATCAGTCTGATTGCCTTTCAAATTGTCATGTGGTTGTTGTTAAGGAAGTCTAGTCTTCATTGATAGATAACATCGTAACAAAAATGTTCTATGACTACTAGTATGTACAGGTTACAGTAAATAACGAGATCTAGCATTCCTAACATACTTTAACAATAGCTATCATATAACAGACTACAACGAAAATAAAACATTAGCTATACATACAGTCTTATTTTACAAAGCTAAGAATATTTTGTGTAAACATTAGACATGATAAACATTATCGCTTTAATTGGGGCTTAACCCCTGCCGTCACTGAGGCGAATCCTGCGCAGGAACATCGCGCATCTATTATTTTTCTTGCATCGTGCGCATGTTTCGCCTCAGTTTGATCAGAGCTTCAAGGCACTAGGTAACGTGACGAAAAAAAAATTATTTTAATTCATTTCTGCCGGCAATTTTGGGGCTTGCGTCTCGTGCAAATGAGATTAAAAATGAGTTTGTTCCAATTTTATAAAATAATCTAACAAATCTTTTTTTTTCTAAAAATCGACCGCATTCTCTTTAAAAAAATCAACATGTTTATATAATAAATTTGAAAGAAGTTTGGATTATTATTTTTATTTAAAAAAACAAAAACATTTTCGACCACAACCACTGACCACAGCACAGAGCTGTCGTGAACTAACATGAATCGTGCAATCGCAATTAGAGTTACCTAGCGCCTTATTGAGAATCTACAAGATTATATAATTGAAATATCTACATTATTTAGGCCTTTTATCTCTTATAGGTAAACATAATGATTACCTGACCTTATGTACTTAGTACGAAATTCAATAAGTTTTGATAAAAGCTTTGTAGGTATAAAAGGGCTTATTCCGTTTATCCACCCCAAAAATCCACCCTAGGGTGTGGAAACGCGTTCGTATGTACGAGAATTCACCCTAGGCCTAGTTGGATAAACGGAATTGATAAGCTTAGGGTGAACGCTCGGGTATGCGTTTCAGCGAATTCACCTTAAGGTGGGTTTTTTGGGTTAGATAAACGGAATAACCATATAAAAGGTGTAATTAAAATAACTTAATAACACGAAAAGGGGTCGATTGAACTCATAATTCTGAACAGCTTCTACTCTGGGACGAACTTCCTTCCTCATTGTTGTTGGAAGTTTAGTAAAAGTGGTTCATAATGATGAACTATTACACCTTGTATACAAAATAGTTTCTAGTACCAATTAAATAACCACGTAGTTTTCAAGAAGCCCGATTTTACCACACATTATATTAAAACATATATTCTTTATGAATATGAAGGAGACGTACACTATTTTACAATGTCAGCCTACACAATCAATATTCATAATATTGTTAACTTTAACAATTAATAATAATTTATTAGTTCCAGGGACACTTAATAATTTACGATAGCTGAAATGTGTATGTAAAACAAGCATCTTAGAATTGCCTTTGGCTATAATGAATAAAGAGTATATTATTGCACTCGAAAACACCATTGTCTGTTTAGGATATAAATCAATAGTATTATTCCCGTTTCACGTCGCCGCGAAAATTGCCGAGAGGTTCCACTGATCTCGACCGAGGTGCTCTGTAATATATAACAAAGATAAAATGAGTAGGTATATAGGTATGTTACAGTCAAAACTCTTCACCGGTCAATATTAGTATGTTATTGTAAACGCTAAACTAGAATCCACCCTAGGCCTAGTTGGATAAACAGAATTTATAGGCTTAGGATGGACTTTAAACAGAAGACTTTAAACAGATAAACGAAATAACCGGAAATATATGAAGACGCTTTTGAATTTCCGTCCACGTTATACGAGTAATGTGCACGTATTTTCATTCATTTTATGGACGTGGACGTGAAGGTTCAAGATACTATCGTCACGTTAGAAGTTACAAAAGTGCACTTTGGCATCATAACAATAAAATTGTACATTTTTCTAGTTGACTGTACCATTTTTCCAAAATCAGATTATGATGTTGAGTAATTGACTCAAAAAGTTAAGGACAGTCTCTTTAGCTTTCCTGTACCTAAAACTAGCCTTACAGGCTGGATATTTTAAGTTAGAAATGATAACTTTTTGTGACTTCTTTTCATAAAATCACATTTTATAAAGCATCATAATCAGGTAATTTTAAATTGAGTAGGATGTGGATGCGGTTTATTTCTTAAGCTGTAGCAGCAAGTAGCAGCCAGCCGTACAGCAAAATACGAGCATTGTTTTTGCGTGAATGAATAACACTTTAAAGAGAGAAAGCTAGAAAAAGTTTGAATTGAATACTGATGGTAACGTGACTTCAAACAAACTTTATCAAACCAAAGTTTAATGATAATTATTTACCTTCGTCTTGAAAGCGTCAGTTCTATTTTTCCTTCTTTAACTTGTTTGAAAAGAGATATGGCCCCAGCATGGCTCAGTCCACGTGTCGGCACTTTGTTGACAGACAAGATCTCGTCACCTAAAACGGATAAGTTTTTAGGTGTTAACTTGAAATCTACATAGTTAATTATCTAATAAAAAGACATGTTTAAATTCAATAACTACCTTCATAAATAGTACCCTTGTCAGCTGCTTGACCATTTGGAAAGACAGTTTTAACAAATATTCCCATTTGGCCTTTTGGAGAATCAGTTCCTCCCACAATGCTGAATCCAAGACTTTTGTGTCCTTGTCCTTTCCAAAATTCAACTTTGTGTAACGAACTGTGCGCGTAGTGGCCCCCGTGTTGGTTGTCTTGATGTGACGCCGCGGTGTGTTCTTGAAGTCTTGATATATGGATACCAGGATTTGGAGAGCATCTTTGAGATCCAACTCTGCTGAAAAATCTACTTCGACTACTATTTCTCAATTGTTCAGGGATACTTTCGAACGATCTGTTCTGGTAGAGTCTTGGCACGTGTTTAATATAGTGTGAAAAGTTTTCTTTGATTTCGTTAGTTGCGTTATCGTTATAGATAGAGTAAGACGGAGTAGTTGATGGTGGTCTAGAAGTATGAAAAGATATTGGTCTATAGTTATTACCCTGATTCGATCTTGGTGTTGGTGATGACCTTAGTGATATTTCAATGTTTGTGATGTTTTGCAAGGAAGCGGATTGCGAATAACAATGCCTCTCCAGCAATTTTTCGTCGTCACTCTTCTGGTTTGAATGTATCGGACCATTGTTTACTTGAATACCAACTCCACATTGTCTATGATGATCTGTTCTTGAATTGGGATCATAATTTATGTGTTCTGTTGAATGTTCTTTGGTTCTATTGCAAACTTTGCTATGATAAAATTGGTTTTCAGAGGGAAAATGCGTTTCTATTGTTATTTGATTAGAAGGCAACGGTTTATGCACAGTTTGTGATATAATATCTGGAGGAACGTTTGACGTCGGGAGTGTGACAGTGTTCTGTTCTAGAGGCTGATTATTTATTATTTTACTTAATGTAACAGGGGTAATTTCGTCGTGAGCCATCACTAAGTCAACTTGGTATCTTTGGAATAATGCTCCGTCTTCGATCGTAGCTTCTGTCGAACAAGAATTGACTATGTGTTGCACATCTTTTAGAGATGACAATCCTCGCAAAACTCTGCCATTGACGTTGACAATTTCATCGCCAATTCGAAGCCTACCATCTCTATGAGCTATTCCGTCAAAGTCTAATTTGACTACAATATATCGTATTTCATAATTCGAACCGCTGTTATCGAAATCTACCCTATGCTGTGCCAAGTAAACACCGAGACTCTCATCCAGCCTTGATTTTAATAATCTTATTTTTCTAAATCGTTTAGTACAAGGTCCTCTGCCCAAAATGTCCGTTTCGGGAGCATGTTGCGTTTGCGACTGAATATCCGCAATATCTTGATTCGATGTATGTTGGATAGGAAGCAGTTGAGAGTGTAAAAACTTTATTTTTCTTGTCTGTACTCTTTCGTCTAATGTGATTGTTTTGTAGACATATGGTTGTTTTTTATTAATAGTTTTCTTTGGAAGTGGCGGTGGTTTCGACTCTATATGTTCAAACATAGCATTTTTCATGCTGTCACTGGGAAATTTATGGTTAGTATCTCTGTTTTCACTTCCATATTCGAAAGAATTACTTTTCTCCACAGGAAATAGTGCACAAGGAGTAGAACTTCGTCGAGCGGGAACTTGTACTCGGCCAAAATTAATTTTGTGATTAAGACTAAACTGTCTTGTAAAGTTTCCATGGCTCCCTTCACAGCCCATATCCATTGAACCTTTTCTAACGGATGCATTATTAAAATGAGAAGAATATCCTGGTGGGGAATGACTGCTATGGTCATCGGTGGGTCGACCATCACTATCATATCCAGACTCGTTGGAACTTACATAATTACTAAGGCGATGGGTTTGCACTTCCACATTTTCTGGTCCATGATGAATGCTTTGGGTGGAGGAAGTGATCTCGGTTTTTATATCTCGCATTGAACCTAAAACAGAACTGTATTCATATACAGGTAAACTGTTTCTGTTCCGTGGGATAAGCATAGGATCATAATCTAAAGGTGCTCTGTGAGAAATCATTGATGATCTACGAGGTACATCGTCGATGCGTCCCATTGGATATATACTACCATCTATTTCATTTATACTTCTCATTGAACTTCGCGAGAATTCATAATCTTTTCTTAAAGCACTATTAAATAGAAGATTCTCGTCATGAATAGATATGCTATCACTACTCTGATATCGTTCTTCTGATCGGGAATTCGTTAAACAAATTCTATCTTTTCGAAATTTCGGAGATTTTCTATCGATTCTTTCAGATAAACTTTGTCTCATTGAGCTGGTTCTTTGCTGAGAAGCCATGCTGTTCTCTTCAGGTAAAACTGATAACTTCGATCTTAAGAAAGCATACGGAAAATTTGGCTTTTTCGAAGCTCCGTTATTTGATTGTCCATCGTTTAGGTTTGTAATATTATCACAACTAACGGCTTTAGCTGATGATGTCACCAAAGTGTCTTCAGGAAGAACATTATGCTTTTTTGGCGAACCTTTACTGTCATTGTTTGTATTTTGTAAATCTATGTCATCCGATGGGTCATCAGCTTTTACATAAGTAGAAAGATGGGAAGTAGAACAACTGCGATATAAAGACGGGCCATTTGCAACAGGATAATTTTCAGGAGTTTTATGCATGTTAAGAGATTGAGATTTAGCTGAATTTAACATTCCCGTAGATCCCATCCTATGAAAAAATGATTTGAAAGGGCTCGGAGATCTATCTCTGGACCCACTTCGGATGGAATCAGTATCGTTATCTTTTTTTAACGACGTAGAATCTGAACTGCTTCGTCCCATTTTCCAGTTTTGTTTTTTTTTATACTGTCCGGTGAGAACAGTTGTGGATTGTTCTTTAAGATCCTCATTGGGTTTAGTTTCTGGTGATATTTCTTTCGTATCTGTTTTCTTTAACATTTCAAGTTTCTTCCCCATACGGCGACCCCACGTAGCAAACACTGAAAAGCAATAAATAATACAGTTTTATATATAGATCCATAATGTATTTATAAGTATCCTAATTATCTACGACGTAGGTATATTATGTAATCTTATGACAAAAAGACCCATTAAATTCAATTTTTTTATCAAAGATTTCTTATGTCAATTAAATTAGCAGGTAGTGAAACGATGTGAATAGAATATGAAGTACCAACACAGAGTTGCCAGTGCGCTACACTAACGCTTACCTTTCTTCATCTCCTTAACATCATCCTCCATAACCATGGCTGGCAGTGCGGTTACTATCGTGAAGTCGTGAGGAACGTGCGGCGCGGTGTCGGAGATGTCTGCAGCGGCGACGTCTCGGCGCGGAGACGGCGTCGCGACGGCTCGCGGCCCGGTCACTTCCCTGCGCTTCGGCCCGCGGAAGAGGCGCATGATGACCGATCACGCAACCATCGCGCCACTCCACACGCGCCCTCTGCTCTGGAATATCAAATACAACATGTTGATTTATATTGACACGTAAATTATATTGTCATATATATTTATCTTATTTCGTGTATTATATAGGACACTTATATTCACAGTTTATATCAGCCTAAGTGCACACACTATAGGGGGACGCATAATTATGTTGTTGTATATAGATAAGGTTGTGCTTTCAATTTAAGTTAGGTTTATTACCCGTTTTTTAGGGTTCTGTAGCCAAATGGTAAGAACCATTATAATTTCGACCTATCCGTCTGTCCCTTCGTATGTCACACAGTCTGTTCACTCGGAGACCATTAACACTATATGGATGACACTATGGCACGAAATTGTATGAAAGCAAGAAAAAAAAATACTCGAATTCAATTTAAAAAAATCAGTGTTTAGGCTGCTGGAGTGCGGATACCATAAAAAAAGATTAGGTATGGTGTTTCTAAGTTACTTTTTTAGTTGAGCCTATAATGGGTGAGATATTCGCTTCTTAAGTCCCAAAAAATGTATCCTAACTAATTTTTTAACTACACGATGGAAAATTATGAAAAAAATTTTGTTGGTAGAAGTTTTTCTGAAGGAAGATACGTCATGTAGTTTTTGAGATAGAATCAGCCGAGCGTTCAGGATGTAAACCGTTCTCAGCTGTCATTAGATCAACATGATTGACGCTTGCGCCGTAATTATACGAGAATGGTAACTAATAACGTAGTATAAGCAAGCAGTAGAAACGTTTATATTGCGTGCACAAGTGAGTCATAAACGAGTCGCCAGTCTTACAGGATGGCCGGAAATCCAGACTTCGAGACGTTAGTCTTAGCTAATGACTGTCATCTCGATCCCATCTAGTACACGTTATTTTACTCTAGCAAGAACTTCTCTATATGCTAGTTGTAGGTACAGTCACTAAAAGAGATAAGTAACCAAGGTTGTCGGATATAATTGAAGTTTAGTAAGAAACTGATTGATGTTTTCGAATGAAATTCAATTTGATAAATGAACTATTAGTAATCTATTAATTGAATATAATTCTATTCGCAAACAACCACCTGTTTCTTACTAAACTTCAGGGCTTTAACTGGCGACTCTGGTTACTTATTTCCTTTGGTGACCGTACATGGTCTTACTTCCAAGAAACGGTCATGCTAATTACAATTAATATCTAAGCAGTCAGTCCATCACGGGAAATGTTAATAGATTAAACTAAACGTAGTACCTTGTTCGAAGAGCACTTCGGTGGTGAATACAGGATAGGAGAAAAAAAGGCTGGAGGTGGAGGGAAAGTAGGTACTTGAATAAAGTTCGTCCAGGTATTATGATAATGAGAGGACTATGTTGGTCATTGCTTTTTTTCTCATTTAATTATTATCATGATCTGGCAGTTGGAGTAATTTATGCGGCCTACCGAAATGTCCTTTTTTGGTACTGTTCGTCCAATTGTTGAGCTCCTTAAGTTCTGAGTAGAGCTGCACGATTACTGACAAATGCGTGCACTGACTTAATAGGTCCACTTAATCTGTGTAGTTCTTTCCTTAAAAGACCATTTCAGACACCAATCTGCATGGTCTTCACATGATCTGACCAAGATTATATCTAGAATTTAAAAGAGACTGACCGCTGTATTAGTTTTGGTCTTTCTTCTCAGATTAGTCAGACAGGAAACGCCAACCTCATCTAGTTTAAAAAATTAGATTAACGTGTAAAAGTGTTTGTACCAACCGACTTACAAAAATAAAATCAATTGTTTCAATTGTTTAGGTGGACGCGAAGTATTTCGGGACCGCCACGCTAATGATGCAATGCGTAATGGATGGAAGGATGTATGATGAAGGATGGAAGGTAAAGAAGCGCCGTGTTCACGCCGGATGTGAGCCTCAGCCACTCACCGCGGGTATCGGTCATACACCGATACAGTGTAACTTCTTCACGTGCACGCGTGTATTAAGGGGATTACCTCGCTCAAATCGCAAAAACACTAAGTTTAAAGAAGATTGTAAATGAATCCTTTTGTGCGTTTTCCATATAAAAATATATGGTATTGCTATCACAAATACATTGTATTGCTTAAAGTTTTAATAAACTTTCCCAAATTTTGGGAAAAAAAATCTTATTAAATAGGTCCTTTTACAACCTAAATTGTAAATTTTCTCTGTAACGGTTGAATAGTTCGGCATGAATTTTGTACCAAGAAATATGTAATGCCGTATTTCACAATTTGTATTGTTTTTTTTTCCTATTTCTTATAATATTTTTAAATATTCAATAAAAACCCGAACTTCACTAGTACCCCGCTAGAGCATCCCCGCTAAGGCCTGTGACACGTACTCGCGTAACTTTAATAGGTATTATCATACTATTGATCTTCTCCGTGGTTTATCTGATCCCATGCATGGCATGCATGAATATTTTTTTGCATGGAGCAGTGGTAGCCCAGTGGCACCCTCCCCGAGTTTTGTAAATAATTTCATCACCACTACTCTCAAAACGGTGTACGAAAACATCGAGAGGAAACCGTCCAAAAATTCGAAGAGATAGTGGTCGCGATCATAATTCTTAGATTACATTTACTATCGAGTTAACGTTTTCGAGCAAGTGTTATTCGATCTCACGTCATTCAATGTCAAGTAACCCGTGACATCTACCAACTACTGAGCCCGCGTGATAAATTAGCCCACTCCCTCTCGAACATTATAGGCTGATTATGCTGTTATTCTGGACATGCATGAATATTTGGCAAAGCTCCTCAGTAGACAATAAGCAACAAAATTAAGCCAGTGTTTAATGTAGTTCATTCTCCTTCTTAACAAACTGTATTTCTTTTCTCTGTATTTTTTACTTTCATTGCCATTGATGTTTGCCTTTCATGGGCATTTATTTGACTTGGTTATGTAGCACCCATGCCACTAGGCCTCAGGGCTGAGGAGTAATTTATATTAGTCCTGACATTTTTATTGTACGTAACGAGCCGCCCGTACCGTACCGTATATACTTACGAGTATTATGAGAAAGTTGTGCAATATGCATGTCAATGCATATCATCATCATCATCTGCCTAGCCTCGTCCCAACTACGTTGGGGTGGGCTATGTCAATGCATATATGGGATACAATTATAGTAGGGACAGTTATTATTTATGCCCTACAATAAGAGAGAGCATAAGTATGTATACACTTGGCTTTATTTAAAAGCGATTTACTCCTTTATTTTTGAATGAACTATTATGTTGCTACGAGCATAGTATTTTCAAACCCATAGGTTTTTGCAATGTGTCGTATTTCATTGCTTTTTTTTTTTTGTTTACAATGGGCTCACTCTTGACCGCAATCCAGCCCAGAGGCAGGGATAAGATACATTATTTCACGCAAAAATCGCTCTTGAAAGTTTCCAAATGTTGATATGTTAGTGCTCGTGACTGTGAACAGTTTTTTTTTTAATTATATAAACTAGTGCTTGACTGCGATCCCGCCTGATGGAAAGAAAGGATGGATGGAATTGCTTAATGAGATTGTTGTCGCAAGCTTGCAGTACTGGCGGCACTTACGGAAGCCTCTCGTAATAGTTTAAATATCAGTAGATTACTCTCCTCTTAACATTCCTAGCGGGTACGGCCGGACGGCGCTTCAGTCACTCTTCTTGGACCTGATTTATATGCGTTCTTCCTTAGTAATTACGTTTTTCTTACTGGCGCCAACGCGGATACGAAACGTGCCTACATTTAAATGCAAACCTTATTTACCAAGCAATTATTTTTGTATTACATTTTTTCCGCAACAGGAAACATTATATCTTATAGGCCAAATCGATAAACTTGATTGCTACCATGATTCTTCCATTTATTTATTGTGATCACGGCATCGCAAGACAACTCTTTCATCTATGCTTGGATTTTTAAAAACTCACTAAAGTAGTAAGTGAACTGAAAATAAGTGGGTAAGTAGGAACCGTGTATCTATAGTAAGGATCGAAGCACGTGGTGTTGTTTATTTGGCAACTTTATTAACATCTTGAACGCTAACCACTTGCAAAATGTATATTATTATAAAGTTTGTGTAATGTTTGGTGTGGTTACTGTATGCGTTGTTATAATAATGTACCTAGTAAAGTAAGTAGAGGCTCGGGGCTCGCGTTTGACGGACATTGACATCGAGTCGCGGGGCAGGTGCGCGGCGCTAACTAATAACATGCGCACGATACTATGTATGTAGCATGCTGCACGTTTTACTTTGCCGACTACGTGATAATTTCCTACATTTTTGGTAAAAATTTATGCACCGACTATTAACCTGCAATAGACACTAATGATTTGTTTTTGCGCGTTGAAATTTTCTAATTGCTGAATAATCTCATAGAGTTTTACGACTTAGCGCCTGAACTTAAAATAAGTGCGGTGACTCACCTCATACCAGTGCACATGGGGGAGACAGCGATACAGGCGGCGTGGGCGCAGGCAACGCGACGCTCCACTGAAACATTATATTGGCTTTATAAAAATGAAATTCAATTACTGACACCACTGATTAATTAAAATTACTTTCCAAATACAACCGTGGGATCCATATCAGACATAACGTGTCGCATGCTAACATCGATTCGTTTCGATCTAGAGATTAAAAGTAAGTGCTTTGAATATTTTAGATCCCTCATACGATTATGCAAGATTTTTGTATCGGTAAGTACTTATCACAAGCAATTTGAATAAAACCTTTTTATATCATAAAGCAAATGGTGTCTAGGGATCGGAAACATAAAAATTCCGTCACGTAGAGAGTGTTTTATCGCCATCTATAGCAGGACAATAGGGCGGCGCTGTAAGAGTGCTCACTGGCAATGTTGCTGAGTTTGAGTCACGCCGCGAACCGTGACAGGTGACACGCAAATATGTAAGAGAAGTATACCCTACACAAGAGTGGTAGCAGACCCACATAACAAACGCCTTTTACTACCTGTAAACCTTGTGCCTTTAAACCACAAAACTTTTATGACACTTTCTGCACCCTAATTACGTAACACACTTTCAAGCACAATCTTTGAAGGATATTGCTTATCCATTGCTTCATATGTTTGAAAAAAATGTCTACTCAATAACGTAAATAACGCAATGAATGTTGTTGAACTGTCAAAAAGAAAGCCATTACTACGATTATTGTGTTACGCAATTACCCCGCTGTAATATAAAATTCTGAAATTATAACGACTTAACTCGGCTACGTCTCTGACTTGTTCTTAATAGGAAGTTTTGACACTGAATACTTTATCGCAACCTGTAAAATTAGAAACGTCCGACATTAAAATGGATGAGACGAGTTTCCATTGTTTTGAAACTTACATAATGTCTTTGTGAATGCGTCTACAATACAACAATGTATATGATCGTACACGTTAATTTGACAAATATGTTGGACCATTTTACGTTGACGCCCACTTCTTTTTTTTGTGCTGGAGTTTGCTAGTATTTATGTTATCATTAGAGCGGCCTACATAACAGCTTACTAGCTGCACATAGCTAATCTTCAGCAGGGCTTAGGTACTGCTCGGCTGCGAATGACAAGCATGCTTGCAATGAAACGTGATTAAACACAAGCTCCGCAGTTATACCATATATAGGAATAACTGTTGGAGTAATATAACTAGATGCCAGTGACATCAATGAACCACATAACTATGACTACATTATAAAGCCAAGTCCAAGGAGTGTCTGTCTGTCTGAACGCGATAAACTCAAAAACTACCGAACGGATTTTCATTCGAAGTGATTCAAGAGGAAGGTTCAGGTGTATAATTAATTAAGGTTTTGTTTTAAATTGGCTGAAATAATTATGACAATAATTGTTGAAGATGTCGAAAAAAATCATACCGTCTGGAAGCTTTACTGGCGTGTGCCGCGTAAACTATTTATATGAAAACAATGTATTACGGAATTATTAATCTTCTATCTATTAAACACAGTAGTACGTTTTCGTGGGATAATTTCTGACCTCCACGCGGGCGAAGCCGCGGGCAAAATAAGCCACCTTTATAGTCAACCAAAAGCAGCGCCAGCGGTAACCCAGGGGTAACGGCTAAGAGTCGTAGACCGTAGGTTTGAACTTTACTTTATGCAATTCATTTCATCACAACTGGTCTTAAAACGGTGAAGGAAAACTTCGAGTGGACGGCACCAAATTTTTGGTTCTACCAAAAATTTGAAGAAATGTGACTGACGTCCACCAACCCGCAGTGGTCACGCGTGGTGGACTATACGGCCCACTCTTTCTCTCAGAGAGTAGACCTGAGTCCCACCAGAGAGAATGTTATAAGTCAATATAAGAGATATGGTCTGAAACTAAAATTTATCAGTTTTGATATACATAAATTGGTACAGACGCCAACACATCAAGCTACTACAATCTGTCAAATTTCTTTAGATTTTGAACTTTATCGCTAAAGCATTAAGGTTCAAGGTTGATTGGGAAAATTTAAGTTTCTGGTAGCTACACAGCAGCAGCGGGCAGGGTCGGGGTTTCGGGTGTATACAGATGGATAACGAACTAACTTTTACAATGAAAACCCCTTAGGCTTAAAGCACAAGGCTTTGTTTTATCAGTGTGTTTAAGAAGCACGGTGCATACATTTCACTAAGTTACCTGCAGAATAAAAAGATATAATAACAATACGTTGCCGATCGAGCCTCCTTGGTGTTACTCAAATCTTCAAAACAGGATTCATTGTTCATAGGAATGTAAACACATAAACGTTCTTTGGCGGTAACTCAAGGAGCACTTGTTACCACAAACAAGCGACAAATGATACCCACTGGTATTTTATGAAATGCATACTGAGCTTTAGCTTAGCATAAAGGTTTGCTGTTTAATAGACTAACCGGCTTACATGCCATAATTAACTGAACACTATTGTTATTTAGCAACTTTAACTAATTTCGTTTGTGTATCTATAAAGGTATCATAACACGCCTGACCACTGGGGTAGTAGAAGTTTACCTACCGATACCCCCAGAGGCGTCTGGAGGTAGCAGGGAGCCTCCCTGTATAAATACTTTACCTCCCTGAGGGTGGTAAAGTATTTATTTTAGTCAATATTAGAAGTAATGGGTTTTGTATTCTGGTGTTGCAAGACAGCTTTCATTACACAATCGTCCGTTCACTACCGGACTACCAGACGAACTTCACGTACTGCAGCGTACCATCCTCGTTTGGTTGATATCCTGTGATCAGTACTCAGCGCTTTTCCTCCACATTTATTATGCGCACAGCCAATGTGTGAACTCTGCCGGCGTCTGTGTTCTCTTCCACGTCCATGTGTCGTCACTTTAGCATATTTTAAGAATAGGACACAGGTGGAAAAGCGACGCATCTGCGTCTTGTCCTTTCTGTATGTTTTGTGCTAGATCGCGTTAATACATTTTGTATGAAGCCAAGTTACGTGAAAGGGACGCCGCGTCGTCGGCGCGGTGGTCCGTACTCGCTTCACGTCCCTCCTGTGTGGCCCGAGCCTTATAGCTTCTTTCTGTCTTTAAAGTAGATATTATCAGTATAATTACACAAAGTATTTGTTGGTCTTCCTTCCTTTAATAAATTACAACACTCCCACACTCGCACATACACGGACTAATGTTTCAATGATTATTATGATAGTATTTATGAATAAATCATACAAACGTACAAACATTAATCCAAAAAAAATAATAGCATATAGGTATGACTGGAACAGTGTCGTACTTAACCAAAGACTCGTATAATCGGCCCACTGCTGGGACACAGGCCTTCTGTCTTCGAGAGGGAGTGGGCCCGCGTGATACTCGTAGATTACAAAATCTACCACGCGGACCCAGTGGGGGTTGGTAGATGTCACATGTCTTCGAATTTATGGTTCTAGGACATGCCGCTTTCCTCACGATGTTTTCCTTCACCATTTTCGAGAACGGTGGTGATGAAACTTTTTACGAAAATTCTAGTGCCTGTCTGGTTTCGAACCCAAGACCTACGACTCGTGTCGAGGCCGTTACCACTGGCCACCAAAGACTGGCGACGTGTAGATTGGGATTTAAGTTCTGCTAAGTGTTAGTTCTGATAATAATCGAATATCGTAAAGTGTTGTGCAGCTTATCCGGGCCAAGATCGTCAGTATAAAGTTTCACTCAGTTAAAAGTAACGTTTATAATGTGCACAGCAGATTGTAATTCCGCAAATCGTAATGTGAGTTTCTTACTTTGTAATAAGTTTCTAGCGGTTACTGTTTTTATCTTTGTATATTACATCGGAAATGTATGAAAGAGATAATATTAATGTCAGCTTAATGTAGATAAAATGCTGATTTTTAATTCAAACCTTAGATTATACTCGGATATCTAGAATGTTATATAAAATGTAGACAGTCAATACCAACTATTTATTAAACCTACTCTACCACTACCATACTCTTTGGATAAATTTGGGTTTTCATATTTTTCCTACAAATTACATTAGGTGTACGTATAACTATGTAAACAGGTTACTTTTAATACCAAAGTACAAACATTGTCAGCTAACTTGTATTATTTAAGCAGTACTTGTGCGAGTGCGTCGTTTGTTATTTGCTGATCATTAGCGCTGTGCCGTTAATCTGAAGAAGCCGGCATCTCTGACATGCGCAGGTGCACGGCGAGCGAAGGTACCAATAGGTAAAGAAGCATTACATTACAATTCTGGCTATCAGTGTCGTCCTCTGTCGGTAATCTTTAGAAACAAAGCAGTAAATCAAAATTGCAGTTTGCACTCCACTATTACTCTTTGAGCATTAAAGATATTACTCGTTATTATGATTTACATCGTATAATCGTACGTTTAAATATGATTCCCATCATATTAAGATTAAAGGACCGCTATTATGTCTGCTACACGGGCAATTTGTCCCGGGTACAGTTAGGGTACAATTTACAAGCGCGTGGGCGGGCGGGCCGGCGCACGCGCACCGTGGGCGGACGGAACCATTCAAGAGAAATGCTCTTCGAAACTATCTCCTCCTACAACCAAATGCACTTTTACGATCTACAACAAAACACGGCTTAATAAAACTCTGACACCTTTACACGCCACGTCGCCGCGCCGGGTAAAGCAAACAATGACAGGAATGTACACGACAGGTAAACAGCGAACTTGCTTGAGAAAGCAATTGCTTTTGTTTAACTAATACCTTTAATAGCCTTGTTTATTTTACCGCTTTTCGGCTGGTAGGGTACCTGTGTATTGTTTAATTGCTTAGCTAAGGGTTTGCTCAAAAATATGTTCAACACAAGATCTTGGAAAGGTCAATGCTTCTCGGAAGTACTTAATTGATTAGATAGTGATATGTCCCACGCAACGGTATCGGAAGTTAAGTGGCTCCACCTTGCGTAAACCGAGCGGAGGTAAATCAAGCACGTCCAGCTATGAGACATTAATAGCTGGCAATAAAACAAACTCGACTGTTTCCTGTCACTGAATTGGATCCCAGCCACTTCACATTGAACATATTTACGATTACATATTAGCATATCGGAATATGTATTTTTATTCTCATGTGACGTATCAGTAATCCAGAATAACGTATACGTTATACGTTATTCTGGATTACTGATACTGATTACGGAACCTTTATGTAAATAATTTTAAAAATTGAACACCAGTTTAATCTGCACATCGTTGTTAGTACCGTATTATAACGTAGTGTCAATTACAAGCCATCCATAACCGCAAAAGAGGCTGGTATAAAACATGCTTCAATGCCAAGGATTAACTTGATTATTTCCACAGTAAAAATTCCCACTACTCCAGCGTAAAATAACACGTCTCACGTACTTTCGCGTCACTCACAATAGCCTATTATAATAATATGATATTTCAACGTCACTGGTAATGATCGCGCGTTTTACTTTTCACAGCAAGTAGATCGGATCGCCATAATGCCTATATCTCATACTTGCCTGACTTCGTTATCCGGAACTCGCGATTCCGATTAGTTCTACGTGTGATCAACAAAATTCACCAATTATTTTGAGCAATTATCTATAGCTGTTGGTTATGCTTCACGGTCACGGAATGGCTCTTTCAAGAGAATTTATACAAAACAGAAAAGTTCCAAGAATGATTCATCCTGCTGATTCCTGCTAGCTAACTTTTGAGGCATGAATCGTTTTGCGGTTAGCAATATTATACTTGCTAGCTACGCCAGCCTGTTGCTTTAATGGGAATAATTATTTGTGAGTAAAACTATATACAATTACGTTCAAGTCAAAGTAATCAAACATAATGTCATAGTTTGACCAATTAAATTATTTCATAGCCTCGCGAGCAGGGCTTGAACAGCAGTTCAAAACTTCAAAGGCATTTTTAGATCCCATTCTGTCCAAGAAAGTATCTTTATTAAAGCACTCCCGAATTATGGGAACCATACCTACCTACTTATTGATTACCATGCGAATACTATGGTACGCCGCGAGCGTAGCCGATGCACCGTGACGTGGTCAAATGTACGACGAGCACTTTAGTTACCTAAAAACGGTTGCGTGATGGTTCGGTTGTAACGAATAACTTGATCCAGTGAAAGCCGTGTTACTTAAAAAACGTAATAGAAAAACCGATTCCCTGCAGCGAGCCATTCACAAGCATCTTTGATTAGTAAAAATTAAAATTCCAATTAATACTTATCTCGGCGCCCGCCGTGGAACCTGTTCGCTTCCGGAGTTACGCCAAACCAGTCCGCTGCCCAATTTGTTCTTTTTAAAATCACTTTTTAAAATGTCTGAATTGCTCGTCTGCGCGGTTATTAAGTAACTACTCGATTAGGTAATTGGATGGGTGTTAACGCGTGAATTCTTTTTTAAACTATGTAGACGTGCCTACTTGTTATTATAATTTCAGGTAAGTATCTATCCTTTACGATTTGTCGTAGCTATCATGAACACGCTGACACATAAATGTAATGTAGATACATTATGCAACAAAGTCTGTGCGAAGTGAACCAATAAAACCGAGTTTCTGATCGTCGCGTACTAATCTCAGTAAAAACTTTATTTCCGATATCTGGTCTACATTAATGACTCTACATACTATTTCAAGATTATATTATACGTTGCGGGTAACTTGTTTCATCTTACATTATTTATATAATTCAAGTATTGTTTTTTTTTTAATTTTGGCTAAAGTATGTGGGTATTTTCATTGTACCTGCAACTAACACCGTTCTCACACAAGAATTTTTCAATGGCCAGTATGTCATAATAGGTACCCACTTATTTCTGGGCTAAGATTAACCAGTACCAATTATTAGATATTTTGAAAATAATGTGTTTTACATTCGCAGTTCAAATTTCTTAAAAATTTTTTAAAGGCCAATAATTTGTGTTTGTGTTAGTATTAGTACTCACAGTGATCATCTGCTAATTTTTAAATAGAACAAGACTACATTTTCCTATAAAATCTTAGTCTAAACTGATATTATGAATACGAAAGATTAGATGTATTGTCATTTGTTTGTTATGTGTTCACGCTAAAACGGCTGAACGATTTGGATGAAATTCGGCACATGAGTAGACCATGACATGGATTAGGACATAGGACATTTTTATCTGGATATTCCCACGAGATCGATACTTATACGGGTGAAACCGCGGGGCGCAGATAGTAGGTACATTATAAAGCACAACATTGTAACAGACACAACAAAATTAAATGTACCACCTTCAGACATTCTCTACGCCTTTCTGACTATTTAAAATGCAGTATTTTATTTTGCAATAATATTCAAACGAGTAGGTGACATTTGTGGTAAAAAACTGTTCATAATATGCCGCAACCTAGGGACATGTTTACGATTTGTGTGCGAATGCGAAACGGCTACCGAATCCAATCCCGCATGTTAATAAACGTTTCATCGATAAGTAATCGAACTATGAATAATTCACGTTTCATTATAATTAATTATATTAAAATTCCAGGTGGTGTTATATTTATATCTAGGTATAAATATTAACAACATCTGTTCTGCTGAACTTTATAATATAATAGCTGCGCCCCGTGGTTTCACCCGCATAAGTTTCGATTCCGTGGGAATATCGGGATAAAAAGTATCTTATGTGTTAATCCTAGTCATAAACCATCTGTGTGCCAAATTTCATCCAAATCCGTTCAGTAGTTTTTGCGTGAAAGAGTAACAAACATCCATCCATCCATCGATCCATACAAACTTTCACGTTTATAATATTAGTAGGAAGTAGGATGTTTTGGTATATCAGGTTTTCAATTTCGGTTTAAAAAGTTATGAAGTAAGAAAACTAGAAAATATTTAATAAGAACTGTACCTGATGATAATAAATTGAGCATTTAAAACGTGATACTACGAACTACGCGAACGTAGATCACGATAAAACTACGGCACGTAGCTACGAGCTACATCTCTGATAGCTACCTAAACCACAATCGTAAAAAAGGTATTGTAGTAGTCCGACAGTTGACAGTACGACTAATATTAATTTAATCTCATTCAAGAAGCTGTCTCACTCGGCACGCACAAAACATCCGCATTCTGTAACCAAAAGTGATTGCGCGAGACCGTGACTTCAAACGTAGTGGAAATGAATTCTGCTAAAATATGCTCCAGCGCAACATGTATGTTTAATTACCGAGGGCGATGTTGATGAATTGTCCAGATATTAATGCGCGAGACGGTCTGGTGGCATCCAGGCCGCATGTGCGTGTGCGCACCACGGCCCATTGCGGCCGAACTCAATGAGCTCTGTTTTATCTCAAGTAAAAACTTTAATGTTTGCAGATTAGCCCGCTCGAGATGTGCGCTTATACTGTACGTTAGTGTAACACGATGTATAAAGCGTGTTTTCAACATTAACAACTGGTAACCACAGATGATAAAAGTGTTTTGTAAGTTTAATATTTACGCAAATGCACGCGTTTATGTATAGCGGCGTGGATAATCACGAATTTATGGTCATGATGATTATTTTGCATGATTTTCTAACCTTGATAATGTGCCGCAAACTCGCTGCTTTTAAATAATTGTTGTAGGCTATAACCACGCCACCATGACACTTAGCTGTGGTGAGCACAAACATAAGTGTGGACACAGATTGTTCTGTGTAAGCAGTGAGTAAATACCTGGAGCTTGTGTCAATGCACCTGCGGGTACATTGATGTTTTATTTATTTTGTGTTAGTAAATATCATTTGCTTTTTAAACTTAAAACTCTTTTGTTTTTTATTTACTTGTTAAAGAACAATCTGTATACAGCGTATCATGTCAAATCATATGCAGTGCTCAAGAACACACATAATATTTGTATCAAGGTTAAACGATATAAGTAAATACGCCACTATACAGGATGGTTTCAAAGTTATTTATGTTATTGCACACATTTTGATGCCCCATAACGGATATGGCTAAGTACTTTACAACATATTTTAAGTGTAGGTTATAAAGTACATACAAAGGCTATTTTACCGCTACTGTAGCCTTGAGCATGTAAATGTCGCAGCATTTCAAGCATCGATTAACAACTGTAATTAATAAGACAAGCTGATTTTTTAATTCTTATTACAAGTATTACAACTTTCAAGATATTGTTTTTAAAAACAAGTATGAAGTAAGTGACTTTTGAAACTGTGATGTAAGTTCAACTGTTGTTATTAAATTATCGGAGGAACATGGATAGATTATAAACTATCGAAAATTAATACGGTATATTGTAAGCAGTATGGTAATGTTCACAATTTATCGACAGTTTACAAACTCGCGAGGTAGATTATAAACTAACGGTGTTCACGATCTTACGGTGACATATATACATTTAATTCTATGCAATTAAATTGAGCTTTCCCAGATCACACATATATATACTATGTATACTTCACTTCGTTATGGATGCTGCCAAATAGATCATCAACCTTCAAAACCATTTTCTAAACTTTAAAGTAGAACTATAGGTATCTGAAACTTATTATTATGATTTAACCTTATCCGTAGATAACTTGAAAAAGAGGCATGATTAAATACCGTTCAGGTCGATAGATATTAATTTAATGCCTATCAAAAAAAGAAAGGAAAAACAGAGTTAATTATGCCCATCAAAATTGCTGATTAAATAATAATTAGACAAACGTTTTAGTTCAACCAAACACGAACAAGTTTTATTCAACTTGTATCAGACGTTGTTATTTTGTTCTTACTACATTTGTGTCAGAAACTCAAAAAACAAGCGTTCCAATATTCGCCAAGGTGATTGTCACCTAATTGTAGTACGCTACTGCGCGACGTAGGTGCGATCGCGATGACATTTTACAAACTCGTTCGTTTAGCATCGCACAATCACCCTCTGCCATGCATTCACTGAGATCTGTGCACAGAATAATCACGGCCATCTCGGAGTGTTTATTATAAAGTGTAATAGCGCAGGAGTCGTTAGGCATCTAATGCGAATGTGCCACAGTGCCAGTCACCGCAGCATCGCAGCAGTGCGCTCGGCGTGATCTTGATGCTTCATCCCGACACATGCGCGCTTTGTCATCTCAAACACGTTGCTTTGCATCCGTTTGCATTTGTTGTTTTATATTTTTCTCGTGAGGATAATAGTACCTACTTCCATCCAACATTTATGTTTGTTGAAATCAATCAGTCATCATCATATCATTTAATATTCATTTATATCGATGCAATCATAATATGTTAAGTTATCGTGTAATGCAGCAGCTTATACTATGTTTGTTTCTAAAGTCAGACCTGGGAGCCTACTCCGAAGTGCAAGGTGCGAATGTTCGGATCGGACCGACACATGGCCGAACCGAATATTATTGAAAAATGCGAAAAAAGTTCGGATCGGCTCAGTTGGGTTGGGACCATAGTCAATATTCGAAAGAGTGTAGAAGTGTAGGATCGGAACCGACCGAACCAAATAGTAACTTCGTAGCAGGAAACGGCCGAACATTCGGCCGATACTACTTCGGAGTAGACCCCCTGAGACAAAAGATTTTCATTGCATGCATCAATTCATAACTATTATAGTAAACTAGTAAAAGTCTGAGATGGTTGATGAGTTTAAAACCTGTCTCTACATCACAGACATAACTTTAACTCCACGTTTAGTTGATGTTTTACGATACCTCGAACAAGTGCAATTTATTTTACTATTAATAAGTTTAGTACTCGTGGTGCATTTATGACGATTATGTTTTGATAAATATTTTGACATAATTTTATGAGCCCGTATCAAACTGTCATCAAAAATCGAGTTACTTTTATATACATATACAGGTTGAGATAAATAAATTATATACGGCAAGCGATAACATCGGTCGACAGTGGCTTTAACCCTTTTTTGATAACTCTGTATCGCTGATTAAAACCTAATCTAGATATACTTATTAATTTATTAATCATTATTTTCAAACGAACAATTTAAATAAATAAAACCTGAATCGTAAATTTACTTAAAATTCCAGCCTTGAAAGTAATTAATTGCATATTATTTAAACTACTTTCTGCTCAGTCTCATATTATGGTTATGAAATATGAAAGAGGCACAAACTTTTACAGTCATAAAATGCAGTTTGTTTCATTAGGAGCAGCTGTTCAGTTCGTTTCTTTCGGTAACTCTTTAATGTTCGCCTCTTTGGGTAAAAATATCTGTGTGTGATGTTTCTTTAACATCCTGACTTCTAAAGGTATACAAACTGTTTCGGAATACAAAACGGTCTGTATCTTTTGTGTTCAGAAACTGTGAATGAGTCAGTTTTATTTTATGGGAAACTTGGGATTTAAAAGAAAGTCTGAATTTTTTCACGCACTTTTCAGGAATTATCAAGAAGGAGAGGGTTGTATCTCAACTTTTTGGGTATTTCTGAAAAGTCCTTGGTGCTTGGAAAATTAATTTATTTGGACGTATAAAGAATATTTTATAGCCACATTAATAAATCAATTCATCATAAATGCCTTGTAATTCAAGACATTGAAGTTAAAATTTTACCAAAGCGTGTCTTTTGACCCCGTTATTTACTGAGCAGTGTAATTTTTTTACTTTATTTACCGATCTATTAGCGGTGGCTGTCAGTTTGGCCACTCTCGAAAATCGTTGAATTAAACATGAAAGTGCATTTTGAAGATTACTGACCACCTAATTAATTGTCATGAGCAATTAGAAAATATAAAATCACTTTTTCTAAACTTTTAATAGATTTAGTTAATCTTTTTTTTTATTTTATATTTTCCGAAGTTCGTACTTTTTATACAGGTTGTATCAACAATAAATATTTTTTCGTAATATTATTATTGTAAAGCTAAATAAACATTGCCTTGAAATATTAAAAAAAAATACTTTAGAAAATGTTTCCAAATAAGAAACTTATAAACAAAATTAATTGAAGTACTCACATTGATCCCTGAATATAAAACTTGAAACTCAGTAATTATCCTGAACTGTCTAATTAAAAAATCAGAAGGTAAAATCACATGTCAAACACAAGCACGTTAGTATTTGGGAGCGTATCCAGTAGCACTCGAGGCACAGTGTCACACCGTCGTGAGGTGTCGTTATCAGTGCGAGGCGCGTGAAGACATGCGGATCGATTCCAATGCGGGAATGTTTTGATAAGGGCGGGCGCGGTAAGACGCTCGAGCGGCCGGAGCGTGGGGCCTGGAGCGCGCGGCGCGACTGACTGCCGCCGGCGCCGGGGGCCGCCGCAGCCACCTCCAGCTCTCCGTGATAAGCTGCCGCCGGCCGCCAGCTCCATGCACGCGACAAGTGCATCCATTCATTCCACGCGGTTACACTCCCCCGATTTAACGATTCAAACAATAGATTTATGAATAAAGCCGATGATAACGACCTAGAGCCATTGTTTTCGGCGCGCGTTGTGTTTTCGTAAACAACACTTCGACGCAATATAAAGCCTATAATAATGAGTGACAGCTAATTCGTTAATTAATTAGTCATATTTGTACAGTCGAGTGGTACAAATAATATGAATCATGAATCAAATTAGAGGCGCGTTTACATTCTACATATTTTCCTCTCTCGTAAATGATAACATACACGTAGAGTACATACACTCACGTAATCCATTGAAGTTTATAATAGGTATTGATTACTAAAACATTACGGACGAGGTAAACCTTTAAATTATTGTAATGTTTACCAAAGCTCGGAACGGTACTTGATAACCCTTGTCAAATTCTTCTCATCTTATAAATCAATACAAGCGTATAATTTAGCGCATGCTTGCACAGTAATGTTTATTTTTTACTGATAATATAATATTGATCGTATACTAGCAACAGAAATTCTGAATTTCCAAAGCATGTAGGTATTCTAAATCTCTTTCAGTGCCAAAGTTACGACCTGCTTACTATTCTTTCAGAACTTCTACGTTGTGGTTCTCAGATGCACTATAACCTGGGGGCTGGGGTAGGCTAGTTTTGGAATCATTGAACACAAATGTCGAATTTTCCGGCTAGAAATATTTTTCACGAAACTATTGGACATTAAATTCCTGAAAATAAACCAAATCTACTTTTGTTTTAGTTGGTTTTGTAAGTTTATAATCTAAATTCTAAAATATATATATCTCCACAAAAATAAAATAAAAACGATTAAAATATCCCCCTGTATCAACAAAATACTACGTCTCAGAAATACAGTGAATTCCATAAACTCAAAAAAAAGCTAAATCGAAACAAATTATCGTCCAAGGTTCATGCAAAACCAAAATAAGAAAAAGTATTCGATTCTTTGCAATATTTGAAAAAAAAAAAACATTACTTTTTCACACCTCGTCCGTAAGTGCCCATATTCGACACTTGGCTGCTACTGCAATTTGTTAAGATACAGTTAAAAGATAACTTAATGCTCCTCGTATATCTTAACGATTATTATCGACATGTAGAAACTTTCCGTGGTAATTCGGTTAACAGACTCACGATCACGATAGCAATCGTTAAACTTAAACATCCATTTCATTCGACTTTAATATCTTTTATTTAGTACCTTTGTTATTAACTGCATTCAGACCGTTTTGATTTTAGCCTTTCATGATAAATATCGAGGAAAATGTTTATTTACTATTGAAATAAAACATAGGTACTTTTCGTGTTCTATGTGAAAATCTACTTCTTTTTATTGCACCAGAGTTTATAATAGATCACATTGTAGAACAGCTTGGAGAAAATTGTAATTTTATACATTTTACTCACTCGCATAGTCATGATTAATAGGAGAACGTACGTTAAGTTTGTAATTAAAAACGTATTTTGTACATTTGGCTGTAATTAGGATGCGTTTATGTACTGGTGTTTTATAACCGCGAGCAACAAATTATTTTTAAGCATAATTTGAATACTTATGTACTACATTATTCTAATTTTACCTTTTCTGTAGTAGTGTTCTGCATTTTCATGTAGTTAAGTAACTGGAGGTTCTCCATATTATGTATTTCAAAATATTGTAAAGTTGTTCAAACGAAAAATAGAAGAGCCAATTTTATCTGAATTGAAAATGTAATTGATTTTTTAGCATGAAAACCTTGATTGCCAGCATTTCACGCTGAACAACAATCAGACGTACGATTTCATTCCAGCAGATGTACGTAAATGAACGTTGGTTGTAAATCAAAAGGTTGTAGCAGGATTGGTGGGTCCCAAGGTTTGGTCGAGAATATGTGATTGTGATTTTCTATTTTCTAGTATATTGTTGGGAAGGTTGGGCTTGGTAAACAACAATAGGTTCTGTCTAAAGGGGCAAATGTGAATGTTTCGAGGAGGTACTGGGGTAGAGATACAATACAACTCTGTAGAGGTACAACTCTGTTTCATACCTCACACAGACGACATGCTCCAGAGAGCTATCTAACCGTTACTCGTTAATTACTCGCACACTCATGTACGAATTTAATATTGTGAAATGAATAATTAATTTTTATATAATTTGGAATTCTTACCACGTACGGTGATGATAACGGTTACCTCGCGAATTAACTCCTCGGGGTTCTAGTAGATGTTGAAAAAGTAACATCATTTTAGACTTCTTATTTTATATTTGTTGGCAAATTATATGCAAGGTAACTAGGACGGTGTACTAACAGTTAGTTTTAGTAGTACAGTCACGCAGAAAATTATGTCTACAACTGGCGAGTCATCTGGTTATAAGTTTATTAGAACTTTAGTATTGTTAAGAGGACATTTACTTTAAAAGACACAACATTGTGCGTCTAAATATTACGATATAACGTGAAGTAAATATAGGAGTAATAGCGACTTCTAAAAAACCTATGAGTTATATGAAAGTTGAGTGGTCATGCCATTTCCCTTGCACAAGAGATCGATCGAGTGTCACAATGATTAATGTAGGAAATGGTCATAGGGATGGTGTTGATACTGAATTATTTTGTTCAATTCATTTTTAAATAGTTATTTCAAAGTAAGTAAAAATATTATTTACGGTAAACTTTCTGTACGTTGTCGATATTGATTGAGATGTCAAGTCAAAGACCATGTACTCTCGTAAGTACAAAAAAAAATCGAGGAGGGAGAAAGTCTTTCGATTTAGTGGTTCCAGGGAAATTGCTTTGTATCCTTGACGCAAAAAATAATTAATGACGTCCGATAAGATCCCTATTTAATAGAAAAACATACGGCGACACGTGTCGTATAAATAAAAATAAAAAAAAATAAAATAAAAATAAAAATAAAAATCTTTTATTGACAGACTACATAGGCCCACATTGTGTTAGTGTAAATTATCTTATAAACTATGTTAGTATAATACCTAAAACAAAAAGAAAATGGTGATTATGTAACCACAGATAGCTTTACCACGCTCCATGTAAGACATGAAGCTTGATAAACCTACCCATGGTAGGCCCATCCAGCCTTTCAGCAAACACCCTCAGGATACTGTTGGAGCTTCCTCCCACTCTGCGTGACATCGACGCCACCTTCTTACGCATTATTGCAAAGTAGTCGTCAGTGTGCGCATCGGCGAACATACCTGACGCACTACAATAGGGTGGAAGCCTCAACAGCACCCTAAAGGTATTATTATATTGTATTCGCAGAGCATTGTCTGCTTTTTGGGTATGATTTGCCCAAAGGCTGCTGGATAAAACATAGCTCTACTTAACTTAGTAATACGCATATGTATGTGACTCTAACTTAATTGAATGCCGTGTGTGTATGACAAGCCAGTGCAGCCGTGGATCAAAGCTGCGTCGCTTAGCTCAAGTAATTAGATTGGTGTGCCCCTCACTCCGGCGAGGGCTTGCGCTTGACACGGATGTGGGTAATGCCATTTTCTGTAATAGATTTACTCGATTTACGATAGCATCCTTGATCCAATATTTCTTCACCCATTTTTGTTTTGGTATAACTCTCATGTGGTCATCTTATTCGGTTAGTCCAACCAGAACATTTTCAATTTTGGTCTGGTGTTTTTTCGCCTTAGATCGCCTGGTCCTCTCATGAAAAGCAGGGGAAATGGCAGGATGTTGTTTTTTTGTAAACCGGTTATCTTGGAACTGTTCAGAATAGCCACCATTATCATTATTTTATTTTATTTTTTATGAATAATTACAATCACGAAGACGCAATGAAGAAGACACTCAAGTGTAATAAAATTAAAATGTTAATGATACGAAGTTTATTTATTATACGAAGTACGAAGCACCGTGACCGGTGAGCATGTTCAATTTGTACAATAAAACGCGACACGTTTCCGAACAAGGCACGTCTGTCGCACGCCGCCGCGGACACAGGAAAATACCATGTTCCGCTAATTGCTTAGCACAGCACAACTCTACCAATTTGTCTGGCATTTATCTCGCACCTTTACAAGATGAGTCGCCGTGATGCACGCATTGCTAATAACATTTTACGGGAAGGTTTTAGCTATCCTCGCCTGGTACTTACATGACGATATTTACCCAGTTGGCACTCCGACACGGAGGGTCGTTGTGCCAAGCGTTCGGGCCGTTACCACATAGGCGGCCTAAAAAACGAGCCAGTTTCATTCGCTTATATTTACTCTTTCTTTGTTAAGAAATTCTTGAACTTTGTCACATAAAAACTACAATTTACGCAATGCACCGTGAAACGTTTTGCTCACACGCGGCCGATAACAGCCGAGTGTAAATGAGTTTGGCAGTGCGATTGCGATTTGAATTTTGTGCAACGCATCCAAATAATCGTAAATATCCTGAGTAATACCAGCGCTTTGGGAAACCGTGTGCGTTGTTGTGGACGTTACGATAGAAGAATGCAGTCACGCATAATTAGATTTATATCTAATTATAAATCACTATAGTACCAAGTGTTGCTAAACGTTCACGTAGATCTATGTGCAGGCGCACACTGGGCTTCCTATGAAAGTTTTGCAACAGCGGACGCGGTTTCACCTTGCCTGCAATATATTTATGTATATCCATTGCCTTTTATACTTTAACGAATATATTTAATTTTTATTGTTTGATTTTAAAATATAATAATTCTGCTGCCCTATCTTTTTTAGAATAAATGATATCAACAGACTGTAGCCACTGTCGCCAGTCATTCAAAAATAAATTGTGAGTTTAATAAATGTATAGTTCAATTGGAAGCTTAAAGGCAAAGGAATTTGAAGTTCCAGTTAACTGTAGATAACATTAACAATAGTGTTCCATTTTACCAGTTCTTCTTTAGAGTGAAGAACTGTAAAAAGATAACATTTTTTTGCTTGCAACCCGTGGGCTTTTCTAGTGATAAAACATAAAAAACACGTTTCACGGACACAATTATGACTACGGCACAGTGAGCACTAATAAACCACCAAACATCTGGTTCTATACAGGCGGGAATCCCTTGCGCCGTGAACTAAATAGAGCGTGAAAAAAAAATTGAAAGCCTCCTGGTTTATTAGCATACCTGAATATTTATTTGTGTCACCATGGGAACCGTTCTCGCTCCACAACTAATATTATATACTATGTTAATCCTACGTGCCTACTTGCTGAAGTGAGTACCAATATTGGCAAACATGAGCATTTCAATTTAAGTGTTGGCGTCTGTGACTTCGCACTGAAGTACTATTTGGGTCATCATTGCACAGGACAAGTGAAGCATTAAATCCTGATTTATGTCCGTTCTGCACGCACCCAGTACAACTGTACAATCCAATTTACTTGGACGGGCGTTATTATACTAATATGAACTAAGCCTTTTGTAAGCCTCTTACCGGTGCAATGGTGTCCTGAGGTTACTGTGCGTTGCATAACCTTCCTATTAGATGTGCGTTTATATTTTGCTAATAACATGTTGCACAACACTGCAATGCTCGAATGTAAACAAAATTAACTGACCTAATTATTTCAATTGTATCATGTAGCAGATCAGGAAACTACACACACGTGAGATTGTTGCACGATAGTGCGAATTTATGCATCTCCAAGTGATTTGCTCACAGTCAGAGCATTAGAGGTATGTAGGTATGTGTCGGTATCAAGTTACGTTATTTTATGCATTTACAATAATTAATATAACACGTGCGCAAGTTACAATGCGCACAAGATGGCTTACTAAGATTGTCGGAACACAGTAATTAAACATCTGTGTAACATAACATGTTTGCATATAATTCGCAGCGCGTTAAATTTTGCGATGCGACGTGTGATTGTAAATATTTCAAATACGCAGGTAGTCGTCATGGCGGCTGGTCAAGTCATATTTTCCACTAGAAATTGCTGTCGGATCGGGGTCACGTCCGTAAAAGTCAATGACGAAAGATTGACGTTTATTTGATTGACGCGGAATGCGTTTCAAATATATAGACGATGTTCAAATCGCAGTCCTGTAGTTTTTATCCGTCCGTTTGATTGCGCCAGTATATTGTTGCACGCACAATTAGCGTCTAGATTTAGGTTTTGATTTCATTCGACTTCAACGTCCGGCAATGTAACTAATAATTAAGAAATAAAAAAATTAGGCAAGTTGGAGAGTTGTATGGTGCGACAGGTGTGCGAATGTCAACAGGATTCCTCCAGTGGTCCATCAAAAAACTAGGGTTTATTTGCGGGATCGACAGTCTCTACAATTAACTGGCTGAAAAATGTCACTCGACATCCTCAGAAAATAAAACACATCTGGACACCTGTCCCGATCTTATGCGACTAATAACGAGTATTTCTGCTTTGTACGAACTATTTAAAAATTCTTGTTACAGATTTTTTTGGATTACTGTGGGAACTAGTTTTATGAGCTACTCTTCTGCCGTCAATTAATTAATTCATGGGCGTCTCTACTGTCACCTGTATTCTAATTAATGACTTCCATTATAACTAGGCACTTTAATTTAACATGTAAAATGTTTCTCTTTAGTCGACTGTCAAGATCATCCATCTCATTATTCATTATTAATACCTAGGAACTACAAGCATCGAAACACAGAATCAAATCTCGTGTCAATACTTTTTCTCGTCGAGTTCATCCAATTTGTGATGTTTTCTTTGCTTATTATTTGTGGTTGACAGCCGCTCCGATGTCCCGCGACGTTGACAAATCGAGAGACGACCACATCGCGACATTATAGTCCTTTGACGTGCCTTCACTATATAAAGATCTAGAACTACAACATGTACAATATGTATGAATGCCTATACAAAAACATGAATGCCTAACAGCAATTACTAAGATGATATGGCTCTTTATTGCATTTATCAAGAATAAAGTACGTTTCCATTTATTATTCATAATATTCATCATCATAACAAAAGCACCGCGTACCAAACGGATGTTCACATTTACCCTAATATATATATCGATAAATGAACTGGTAGTTTGTTTATGTAATTTGATGGAGAGCCACGTGTAGTACCAACGGATTGGGCACAGATTCCAACGTTTAAATTCTGGCAATATGATTAATTATGTGATGACACTAAATATGCTTAACTATCGCTCATTGCACATGTTTTCGTCTTCCGTATCTTTTAACAAACTGTGACACTCATTCACTGGAATTCTTTGTTTACGATACAGTGCAGCACAATAAACAATAGCAGAGTTGTTTGTATTATACAAACACAAGCAAAATAAACTGATACGAGTAGACACCTAGTCTATTAATTAATTAGTGTAATGATTGGAATAGAAACGCGTCTTGTCTCGAGTAATGCATAATACTGGTGTGGAATTATTTTATGCGTAATTTTCTCAGTACATTTACGTCCTAGGTATGTCTTATATTGATTGCGCGTTAGGCTAGAACAATGAAGGATTCATAGCGCGGATCCTGTCAGTTCGTTTGGGTGGTTCGTTAGCAGCCAAGGCTCGTCAGACAATGCGGCGTGGCATTGGAGTGCTGCGCGCGTCCCACCGCTCACGTAACATTTCCCCAAAAGGCGTGCGCGCAGGAAGGGCCACTGACTCAGCGACCTTAAGTGCGGAGTGCGCGCACCCCACGCGCCTTTCACGATGCTCAGTAGACCTTTACAAACAAACATGACGCAATAATCGCTATTGATTTGCATCTATCGACACTACCTTCTTCGGTCATGACAGGTGTCGACAGTTGGAATAGAATGCGATTCTACCTGACTTCCTCTTCATCAAAGTCATTCGAAGCGATTACTTACATAACCTGAATTTGGTAACTGGAATTAGAGTTGACATTTATATCTGCTATTTCATTCTACATCAGCACCTGTTCAAGTAGTTATTACGATAGTATTTACAGTGCCGTATGATGTTACATTGAATAAGGTCAACATCAAACGATTTTAGCACTGGACAAAGCAGATTTCAGCACACATGCGCCGTGCGTAAAACATGCATTTAATTTAAATAAGATGTCACGTAAACGTGTCCCACATATCGAGCATGTTAGTGTTTCAGTAATTTAGTTAGTGCCGTGTGACGTGGCGAGGCATTACTGTGTACAAATTAATGGTGACGTGAACGACCGTCCGGCGTAGTTTGTTGCACTCGCGCGGCCGTGTGCGTTGACACTGCGGCACACTCGTCACTTTTTGACGTGCCGTGTCCCGGCGACCGGCGCAAGCGACCGGGCGGGCGCAGACAACCGGCGCAGGCGACCGGCGCTGGCGACCGGCGACGACGGCGACGCTCAGTGCACCCGCGCATCACCGGCGGACTTTCTACAGCGATGATTCTCTCCAATTAACAGAATGATTGGCGGGCGGAGAACATCTTTGTCTGCGCACGCGACACACTTTACTCTTGTTACGAGTCATGCAATTCTTATGATGGTATTTATTGGATGATGTATTAGCATTTCCGATGATATCTTTGGTGACTGACGGTTTCTCTAAGCGGATGAAGCTCGTATCACTTTTACCGTTATTCAGAGAACTATCGCATACCTATATGCTCATCTTTTACCTTCGCTTGTTTATCATTTTGGGAAAGCCTGACCTGTCACTCTTCATCTAAAAGTTAGCTGGCTTTCGTAGGTACCTTGCTTGTAACAATATTCATTTAGGTAAGTAAACAGTATCAGTATCACAGTCTCATCATTCTCCTTGTTAGCAATCAATACGAGCTCACTACATGTATGTATATGCCCGACTATATGTATGCACAGGATTATAAAGTTACAGTGTCGCTATTAGTTACCACTTGGAGTATAATTTGAGAAAATGTATTCAAGTTGCGTATCGTTGCGGCATTTGGTCATATCGAAGTGTGCGCACTTTCACTTAATATGATGATTATACGTGTAAGTGTCTACAATTACATTAGGTACAATACGCCACATTCATTAACTGGCATTTGGTATTTTATATCACTTTAATAATACCTGTTCTTTTTTTCTAACTGCTAAATGCATACAATCTGGACAGCTCAATAATTTCAGTAGGTAATAACATAATAATACTTTGAAAGCATAGCAATTCTTCAATTTACTTATTTCAATTAATTACTCAAAATAAAAAATCAAAATCGAAATATTTTATTTCACATAAATCTACATGGGCACTTATGAAACGTCAGAAGCTAGGTGCACGGTACCGATTTGTCGTTTCCTATGGAGAAAAGCCGGCAAAAACTACACGGTTCGGTACTCTTTTAAAAATGATTGGCTTTTACTTTTTTTTTATTTTCTTTATCCAACATGTAACAAAATATAGAGGTTTTTCGTTTATCAGGAAAGCCAACACGAAGAACCATATTATTAACGTGAAACTCCTCCGTGAAACGTCATAATATTTCGGTATAAAATCCTACATTTCAGGATATAAAATGGCAGTACTGAAGAACGGCCTATTTGGCAAAACGTCCGACCTACATATTTTACGCTTATGTCGTTATTACATTACTCAAACGTTGAGAGAAATCTTCAGAATTCGTCCCTCGTACTATAGTAACGCTCTACGAATATAATTTTATTGTGTAGATACTATTTTTTTGTTTTTATGATTCTCCTGAATATGACACAATATTTTCGGACGTCTGTGGAGTCTACAAAATAGCCCTACAAAGTAATGTTACATTACATTTTCCTTGCAAGGAAGTAAAGTTAAAAGAATGTGATGTATGAGCTTAAGTGTTCATTGGAACTTAGATGGCCAGCCGCTCTCTTGTGGTAAATTCTTTTCAAATTAGATAGAAGAAAGTCGAAACCTGTAACTGTAATCTGTTAAGCATTCTTCCAAGAATTATAAGGCAATTATTACTTGTCCGCAAATAGTTACGGCTTGGCAAGACATTTGATTGAGGAGTTAAAGGCTCGGCGCGTGTTCGCCGTCCATCCCGGTGACTCAGCCGAGCGTCGGAATGCCATAGTTTCCTGAATCGAACGTTGATTGGCTTTATTTTGTAAGTGATATTTGTTATAGCTCAAACCAATCACTTGAAAAGAATAGGATGTGGTTTAAAATGTTACGCTACTCTATATGTTGTGGAAATTAGCTATTTTTTTGGAAATAAATTCTAGAAACTGGCTCACAAGAATTTAAATGTTATGCTTTTCCATAATTGTGAGCAGTGGTGACCTAGTAGTAAAGGCCCCGACTTTCGAATTGTAGGTCGTGGGTTCGAACCCAGCCAGGCGCTTTACTTTGTGTAAATATTATCACCACCTCTGCTCTCAAAACGGTGAAGGAAAACATCGTGAGGAAACCGGCATGTCCTAGAACCAAAAATTCGAAGACATGTGACATCCACCACCCCGCACTGGGCCCGCGTGGTGGATTACGGCCTTCTCCCTCTCACAGAGAGGAGGCCTGTGTTCCAGCTGTGGGAACATTATAGGGTGATTATGCTATGCTTTTCTAGGTTATTGTAATAGGCTAAAGAAGTGAGAATAAGAATACAAAACGTACATTATAGCCCAGGCAGGCAAGTATTATGAGAAATAAATTCTTGTAGCCTATTTGCAAATACTTACTCATAATTTCCACGTATTTATAAAATATGATCCCATGTAGCAAAAAACATTTAGATGTTAGCAATTCTGCGTAACAACTCTTTAATTAGCTGTGGCGGGCGGTCAAGCGAGTTATGCGGATATAGCGCAACCGCGGCGAGTACAATGCGCGCCGCCTGCGCCCGCGCGCCTCCTGCGCCCGCGCGCCGCGTCCTTCGAGGTCGTTCTAGTTCCACGCCACGCACTCCACTCGCACTCTGTAATGGGAACGAGTAATCGAGGGAAATTGCACATTACTTGATTATTTAGGCTTTATCTAACCGCCATCCTCGAAGTTTCTATCGCTTCAAACAAAATGATATGCTTCCTCATTACCACCCTAAATTATTATCTGCAGTTCTGCACCATTAAAAGTAATTCATTTCAATGTTAATGTTTCATAAACAAAACTTTCCCGCTAACCACCAGTTGTTGTTGATTGATTACTAATTAAATTTCATAGAATGCAGGCGCCATTAAATCATTCATTGTTAATGGTTGTGTTCGTGGCATTACCGGGAACTCCGAGCGAGATGACATTAGTTACCTCCGGAGCCGCTCTGCCGGCTGCACTCGATTTACAACTGTACACAAAGTTCAAAATCATTACTCGTGTTATTATTCTAAATGGTTCACTAATAACAAAAACATCAATCAGGTAAATAAACTACTTCCAACTATAAGTCAAGTGTCTGACGTGAATCAGAAACTGATTTGCGAAAATAAAGTGAAGAATACGGTCAACATTGAACAATTGGAATCTATAAAGTTAGATAGTAAGAAGTCGATCAGGAAGGGGCCTGGGGGCCTGGGGGCCTGGGGGACAATCTGTCCGGTATAAAAGGGTTGCGAGTGTCAACAGATTGCTTTTATTACGTGAATTACTAGGCTGATGAGGCAGCCGGAGCCACGTGAAGGTAATGGCGCCTTTAGATTACATTTCGAGTGGAATCGCCGACGCACATCCGCCCTCAGATGTAATTGGTCATTCACTTCGCTGGATGCTGCGCGATCTCACGATGTATGGGAACGTCAACTTGATTCAGTCGAACGTTTCCGATTAGTCTAGGTATTCGTTGCGTAACCGATACACTTATAATTTGAGTAGAAAAAAAAAAGCTTGAAGAAGCCGTCGTAGTACTATCCGGTATGGCATTTGCGACGAGTGGCAAAAAATATATATATCCGAATAAAAAATATAGAGTTTCCATCCATGACTTCTTTTGATCAATAAGGCACGCAGAACGAGCACTTAGAGAAAAAACCGGAGTGCACAGTGCACATATAAAAAGTCTTTCTGCATTTACTCGCAGTCTAAAAAAGTAGTGCAGGACTGGATGCAGAGTGACTGCAGTTTTGTGCGCACTACTCTATCGTAAAAAGCAATACCTCTATATTCCGTGAAGGCTCAAAGACATCCATGTTATTCACAGCAAGTACATTTAGATACGAAACAATGCGTAAGTTACGTTCAAGAACGCGTAATTAAACCATAGAACCGGATCCTTCATGATCGGATGGCTATTCATCGTAAATGAGGTCCTTGCGGAGACGTGTGCTATTTCACTACCTAATGGAAACGTTATCGGGGTGCCAGCCTATAAAAAATATTTATACACTGTAGACTTAACTTCCCAGTTGTGCTGATAAGTTAGTAAGGAACCTCCGCTTAGTGCCGGGATATTAACAGGTAGTAAGTGCCACAAACTTACGTGATAAGATTACAGCCCTGTAATAACCATTAAGTAGCTGTTACAGCTCCTGTTAAACATACATTCCGGAGGCGATCATCGAATTGTCGGCCGCTGTTTTATTTTTCTATTTATGCTCCAAAGTCGTCGTATAATCTCGATTAAC
Source organism: Apamea sordens (assembly GCA_945859715.1). Lineage (NCBI taxonomy): Eukaryota > Metazoa > Arthropoda > Insecta > Lepidoptera > Noctuidae > Apamea > Apamea sordens. The sequence continues at coordinate 15,906,272 of OX243986.1, forward strand.
TAAACGATATTTTTTAATTAAAAGCCACTGTTACTTATCTGAAACGATGCTTGAATTAAATTTAAATTCTTATCATCCAATACTTTTCTTTTACCTTGAGAGTGTAATGAAATATTAAATGTCATTGGTATCCCACTCAAGTTTCTTGAATTTAAACTTTTTGGCTCTTAATTTTGCACAGAAAAGTTGATTATCGCAAGCCCGATCAAAGGATGACCTAGCAATTTGACACGATTTTTTTGAAAAATGATATTCAAGTCACAACCTTTTGGCGAACCGCAGAAGTTTGCAAGCTACTTTCTTTGAGGAAAATTCGATCAGCAAAACCGATGAAATCACCATAAAGTGAAGTTGGAACATAATTTGAAATTAATAATCTAGTAGGAAATTTTCCAGCAGTCAAGGATAATCGTTTGTATGTAGCAACACCCGTGTGGAGCCTGATCCAGGGCGCATTCCCGATTCGTTCCCTGTTGTTTTTGCGGCTAGGCACTCACTAATGGGTACTGGTTTAGCTCCAGCGAGCCTCCTCACTTGTCTACTCACGTTCTATGGCGAGCCTTCCACGGTGGTGTTTAAAACGACATAGCTTGATTGAAGTGGACTATAAATATTTTCGTAACAGTACTTAAACGTACAACTAAGTTGTTGTTTTTATATTAGAGCCATGTTGAATCGTAAGATAGAATTATAGACATTGCAAATGGAAACGAAGAACAAAAAGTTCTGAAAATGTTACTACGTAGTTATCTCTCCTTTTTAAAACCCTGGACTCTCCCAGTAATTTCGTTTCCTGCTCTATTTCCTCTGTCATTTAATTTTGTTCCAGTTTGAGGGGACACGACAAACGAGTTTCGGTATTTGATTTGCAAAGCGTGAAATAGAAAAAGGTACCTTTCTATTATAAAGCGTCTTCAAAACGACGAAAAACCGTTTTGTGGTTTTATGAAAACGTAAATCATCCAATGTACAGACACCAGCAGGTCAAGCTACCCGAAACTGTCAAATTTTCCCAATGAACCTTGAACCTTAATGCTTTAGCGATAAAGTTGAAAATATATTAAAGAAATTAGACAGATTGTAGTAGCTTGATGTGCTGGCGTCTGTACCTAGTTTAAATATAAATCGAAATATTTTCACATTGCGTAATTAATAAATCATCTTGTATTCGAAGAAGGAAGTCCATAAATCTCAGTATTGCACAAATAGAGAGGTATCGAGCTCACTGCTATTTATTGAAGTTTCTTCACATTCAGAATATGATTACATTCTTCACAGTATAATATCTACTACATAAATAATCTTGTTTGATGGTTGTTTTATTGAAACATAATATATAATATAACACAGTACAGCCAATAAAAATGGCTCAAAAACAATGTGTTCATAAACTTTGACTCGATATCAATATGTTAACAATATTTCATGGAAATCGTTCCCTAAAGGATAAAAAATGAGAGGATTCTCAATAGAGTTACTGTCGCCATAACAATTCCATTCATATATCTGGAATATGTTTCATCGAAAACAAAAGATAAGACGAACTTGGTTATAATTAAAGCACAAATTGTGTTAACATCACAATTCAAGTTGAAGTATCAAACTGTAGGCTAAACCAGTTGCCATCTACGGCGATATTGTAAAGGATAATTTAAATCGCTTACAGCTGCTAACTAGTGTTTTATCGCTACCGGTTAATTATTGGTTTGGTGCTAAAGACTTTGATCTTGTTACTTGTACACCTGAGTAATATTGTTGACTTAGTTCGGAACTATATCTACAGCAGCTATACCCAAGGCCGTCGACACTCCTTATTCCCATGGCATTTAGAGACTCACAGTGTAAATAACTCGAGCGACTTGTATTGTGGTTCGAGAGCTAGGCTAGGAATTTTGTTTATTTCATGTACGCTTATCTAGGTCCCGCCCTCCCAGGAAAGTCAGACTCATCAAGTCTCCGATCTGTGTTTTGGTCAGTAAAAACAACAACTCATCATAATTATATTGACATGAGGTTTAATGACATCTCAATCGCATTGAATTGGCTTTCGAAAGCCCGATGCACTATCACTCTTGTAAGTAAAACCCCTCGATTAATGATTTCTTATATCAATATAACGTTGCAATATAATACAATAGTTATTTTGAATTTCAAATTACATCTATTGTCGATATTGATCAAGTTGGGATGACAATCACTTTATATGATAGATGGCTGATGTTGACATGCGAGAAAAGTACCCACAATTTATGAAATAAAAAGTGAAAGGGAAAGTCAAATATAAAGAGAATTTCTATCAGTGATGAATTTATGGATACGCGACAATAAACACAATCTGCTGTTTTGACAATTTTATTTAAGAATTTCAACGACATTCCGACATGTTTTCGATGGCGTTGCCAGCGGTTCTAAAGAGATTGATCGATTCTTCATTATGTACAGACGCCAGCACATAAAGCTACTACAATCTGTCAAATTTCTTTATTAGATTTTCAACTTTATCGCTAAAGTATTAAGATTCAAGGTTGATTGGGAAAATTTGACAGTTTCGGGTAGCTTAACCTGCTGGCGTCTGTACAGTCGATATTAACTCTTTACCAATAACAGTATATTATTATATTTTAAGTACATAACATGTAAACGCAATATTTACACAAATGATTGGTTTGTGTAATTTCCAATTCGCGGTACACATTTCAAAATTTATTTAGCCATTAATATTGGGGCTTTAACAAAATACAACATTAACATAAAATGAGGCAATAAAAAGACGTAAAACACATTATGGCAATATTGACAATTTATGGACAGTGTTAAAAGTAGTTTTGTAATGGCTTTTTCGAGTTTCCACAGTTACTTTGTATTTAGTCGAATTCTTATTTGTTATAATTTATAACGTGATGATTTTCACATGTATTTTATTTATTTTTGTGTTTATCTATGTGGGAATACTGCAGTTTGAATTAAAATAACTCAAATATTCAACATTCTACAGATACCTACTTGTATATGCCTCGCGATCGCGTCGACTCCGCTGCGACTCCCCGCTGGCTTTAAAATTGTGAGATTCAGCAAATGAGACGATTATTATAGTAGTTTCGAATCATTTATGGAAAATTCAACGTGTTATAATCATTTATAATGAAGTGAATATAAGACTTCTATAAAGATAACAACTTTAAACGTTATTGAAGCAACAAAGTAAAAGAATTGATAGCTATTGACGCTGATGGTAACCGAACTATGCACATTACTTGCGTATTTTACAAGGCTCTTCGTTAGGACTTGAATAAACTGAGTAATGTTAATTAATATCGTGTACTTAGAATCAATATACCGACACTTATTTAAATTTTAATTCTTCCTTTTAACTACTGTGTTATTTCTTTGCGAATGCAAATTGTTATGGATATAGTAACTTGAATATAAAAGTATGTTGAACAGAGTTGTTTTGTATAAAAAACAACACACAGATTACCATTCGATAAATATTACAACTGGTTCACTCGAAGTAAAACTATCAAGTCTGTACTACTTCTTGTCTTAAATAATATCGAAACGAGCCATGAAAATGCGGTTAAACGAATCTGTTGTTTTTTCCACGACTGTCGGTAATCATGCACACTTTCTTCTAAGCTGCTCAACTTTCATTTTCATGTGTGGCAGGGTTCACGACGAGGGGGTTATTAAGTCGCGAGGAGCAACGAACCTCGGGCCGTGACTTCCTTTTTAACGTCACTGCCTCAGTGCAGTGGGAAAGTGTCGAGGAATTAACAGGAGCGTGGCGAGACTCTTTGTTCTTCGTCTGTAACGAAACAGCCAGCCCGTCTTAAATGACGAGTCATTACCGAAGCCATTATACCGGTTGAATATATTTGTTTATATTATTAGTCTTGCACTCTTCTTAAAAACTTAAAAGAACCTCATTTGAAATTAAATGCGACGACGTTTTTTAAGTTTGAATGTGCTCGCACGTGCCTCTTACAGCTTATGAGTGCAACAATCACTGTCACCAATTATGTATTTCGGTGATGCCTCGTTCCATACCGCATTAAGGTTGGTTATGATGCAGTTTCGGTGGGTTCGCCGGTCGGTTGTGAGGCGATTGTGTTTCGGAGCCAGTAAACTGGCAAGTCATCTACGCTAATAGCCCAGGCTCCTGTTACATCGCGATACTCGACCCATTGTGCTGTTAAGGAAACACGACCTTAATCTGCGTAATGTGATGTAAACGAAAATTAAAAGTTAATGAAGAGCTAAAGCTCTGCATTGATTCACAGGATTTCATGATTCAGCGATAAAACGACAGTTATTTGAACACGTTCTTCATTTATGCATAAACTAGCAGAAATAGATGTAGTTTATCACATTACACGATAAGTGGTTTGTCTCCTATTGTATTGTATGTCGTAATAATTCCCTCGAACACTCGCGTCTCGTACAATGACAATAAACAATATTCTATTCGCCATTTGTTAGGAATGGTACGAAGATGTGGTTTAAAAGGAAATAAATATGATCGAAAATAAACATAACGAAGTCGAACTATTTACCGATGATGCGCCCATTGTTGTATACGATACGTATTCATTAATTATTTAATAATATTTATATCTACAAGAATAAATATAGTGCGCTTTGCTACCTACATGCACTATAACAAGCTAATAGAAATAATTATTCAATAACAAATGGCATCATGATAGAGTACGAACAATGCCATATCCGATCTCAAGACAAAAAACTATATGGTAATCGATAAATAATAAAGGAAGCATATATTGTTGATATTAGTAATCAAAATTGATCCAGGGCCTTGAATTAGCAGGATTAACATTACAGTAAGGCGAGAACATTACGGAGAGGCGCTCGCTCATTTGCACTAATCGAACGCAGCACAAGCTCGGGTTTCAATTATGCTTTCATCGTCTTTTGATCAAGTATTATGTTCAACATGTAACATGTAGCCACTCACATATTAATGCAGATTGAATGTCCACTGAGATGCTGCGTGAAACGTCACAATATCTAGATCTACTTTACTTGGCCATTCCGTTGAAAATACGTTTCATTTTTACGATCAATACGTAAAAATAAGGCTAACTAATGTCGTCGGATCTTGTTCTAATTGGGACCCGGTACGAGAATAATTAAAAACAATAATGAAAGTTTGAATTTGTTGGCAACGAGGGCGACCCCGGCATAGTGTGCCTAGTTATTCCACGTCCCAGCCCGGCGGGGTGGGATTTAAGTGCAAATTGTTAAAATTATAGAAGAGTTTGTGGCGAGTTGGCGCGCTGCCAGCGCTCGTGCGACGACCTCGATGTGCCGCCTGCCGTGCGCGCCGCCGCCTCACCAGCACACAGCACTTCCTAATTGGTACCGATTCTTCAACGCGAGGTGCGAGTGGGCCATCTCCGCGTCAGCGATGCGCATATTACCGTGTGTTCACTGCCGCCGCTGCAGTGCGCTCGTGACTCACTGCTCGGAGCTCACTACCGCCCACCAAATTATGAATATTTGTATATTCACATGAACATGAATTAAGCCGTAACTGTTCATAATTTTATACGACTCTAATCGATGTAACCAATGAGATAATTGATCGGAACACAAGGTCTTTAACGTTACAGCTTGAGAGGTTTATTTTTAAGTTACGACACTCGAAACCTTGCTCAGCACCAGATGTCCTCCGCTCAGTTTATCAGTGAGATAAAAATGCACTGGTTCAGGTCGCTTACAGCATGCTTGTGCTCAGATAACCAGTTCGTTGAGTGTAACATCGCGTCGTTGTGTATTATGTGGAGATACTGCCTCGTTTCATAATTATTGTCTGTATGACATAATGTTAGCATGTGGCTTCGTGTTAGATATTTATCAAGAGTTTGTGCATTAAGGTAATCCTGAACTACACCTCGAGATTTACGGCTCATGGATAATTAATAGCAACGGGTAAACACGCGTGCACGCAGCCAGCGCGCCGTGTGACACAACTGCATGCGCGACGTTTCGGGAACCGTTTCCTTTTATAACCACGTCGTCTGTGCTATTCTTAGTGACGGTCAGATATTTTTTGTGCCTATTGTATTAGTCCGTATCGCGGTCTGTGTTTTTAGGTCACGGTGTGGTTTTCTTCGGCGTAAAACGGTTAACCTTTATTTATTTATTACCAAAAATAGTTGAATGTGCTCTATCTACCACATTCACTGGCATGAGAAAAAATATAACAATATCGGACCAATATTTTTTGCGCGGACAGCTTACTTAATGTTACAACTCTCTATAGGTTTTGACGCTGATCAACTGTAAAGAAACCGGAGTGAATTGCCTTTAGAAGAATGCAGAAGTATGTTTTGATATGAACGTCAAGGAATGCGCAGGCAATGGAAACGCACTATAAAGTTCATTTGGAACCTCCACGTGTACGTATGTTATAAATTAGGTTGGGGTACCAGTTGTTTGAACAACAGTCGAGCTACGTCCACACATAATATTGACTCAGCGGTGACACTGCACACACACGCTATATTTGAACTAGTTTTTAATTACAGAACATCTTGGAAATATATTAAGGAAAGCGGAGCAAACACGGGGTGCTGTGGAGCGCTTCCTTATATGATCAATAAAGATAATGTGGTTTATTTTAACGGTAGTCCCGAACTTATGAACAACAGTAATAAAAGTATGAATTTATAGATCTATAAGCTTTCAACAAACAACAGCAAAACTTAATCTAAAACTCTGCTTATGAATAGAACTGATTCACTACCGAACGTAATTTTCAGCCCCTACCAGCAATTGAGCCCAGAAAGTTGATATATGAAAGGGTGCTGTACTAGTTAGGGAATAGCTGTGACAAAGGGAAGGCAGGGTGTTAGGAAGTGGGCCGACGAAATCTGGGCCGGAAAGAATCGCAGGCGACATAAATTTTTCGTGCGCCATTTATTTCACCAAACGCTTGCGAGCCCTGTCACAGAATAAGAGCGCGGGGGACGCGACTGCGAATTTCATTATTGTTTCTATTGTTTTGGTTTTGATGAATAGGTTTGCCTTTCATGAGCCGAAATTACCTCCACACGCCATTATCCTTTTATTCGTAGCCGAATATTAGCAGAACAATCTGTCTTTCTATTCGGATGTATTTGCTTTTATGTCATTCTCAAATGGTCCTACATAAATCAAGTTATTCATTGCTCAATACGCACTTGTATCAAGATTATCATTGAATGAATCTTATCTGTTTGCATTATCTCTCGCCTACAATTATTTTTATAAAGCTGTCGAGGACGAGGGCAGCGATGCCTACATGGTGAGCTTTAATAATTAATCAAAATGTCCTACTTCATTAGTGAATGCTGACTTTTATATAGGATTTTCGCTAAATTAAACATCTGTATGTCAGCCTCATCCCAGCTTTAATATCAAAGTCCCGATTTCATAAAACGATTGCGGCTTGATGCGAAAGAGCTAGACAGCGTTTCAAATTCGTTTTCAAATGTCTTTTATAATCAATTAGAATTCATAAAGCAATAGATTATGGTAAATAAACATGTAACAGTTCCAAGCTACGGTAGTTAATATAAACTACCTCATCGTGCAAGTTTCACAGATGAATATTACAGTCGCCTGACTAATTACTTAAACAGTGTCCATACTGCGCACGTTTAATTTAACCAGTAACTGTATGTGAACATCATTGTAAAACAAACTCGTGTGCCGCGCTGCGGGAGCGTGACTCCACTATTAAAACTATGGACTTTAATGGTTAACGTGCGAAGGTACTGCAGGTAGGTACTACATAAATACCTTAACACATACTTGTTTCTTGACACTTCATATTTATCCTTAGTTATTGTTCAGACTTCGATTTCGAGCTGCATTTATACAAAGCGCAAAGCAACTCAGTGTCTATAGATTATCTATATCAATGACAATTACAGCCATCTCATAATTTATCTAAGAATGCTGCCACCAATTTAATTTACATATAATATCTGTTACGCAATTTATGTTTATAGATAATTAGCTAAACAAACTGCTTGTCTATTTGATTAAGAAACCTCTCTGTCATACAGGGCTACCATTTACGCGGTCTTAATCGTGCGATTGAATTCTAAAACAATTAATTTTACTGTAAACGAGATAATAATTTACTGATATACAATAAGATATTGTGGGCTGTGTAGTTGTGGACATAAACCATGACGTGGATGTTATAGAATATAGCTTCTGCCCGCGTCGCATCGCATCGCCTACCCGCGCTGTCACTTCGTTTTCGCCTAGAAATTTTTCTGACTTTTTTTTTCTTTTTGCTAAGCTCTTAAGGGTCATATTTTGTTGGATATAGGATTGACGTTTAAAAGCGTATAGCCTTCCACAAGAATGGGGCTATTAAATGCAAAAAGAAGTTTTCAAATCCGACTGGCAGTTCCATAAATTAGCGCGTTCAAACAAACAAACTCTTCAATTTTATTATTAGTATATATAATAATATATAGTATAAGTGTAGGTATAGTGAGTGCATACTGGCGGAAGGACGAGTTACGTTATGTGTTTGATATTCCGCAGAAGACGTAGAAGCTAATGTTCCGGGAACCTCCGCCAGTCCGCCATACTTGGCAGTCGGCGGACTATCGCTGACATACTAAGTGTTACTTTGGGCTTGTTTATTGTGATGTTGGCCGTGTTGTACGATCGCGTGCTGCATGGCGTGAAGTGTTCCGCTTTATTACATTCATAAGTATTAAACATTAGGGCGTTTTGTTTCATTGAATCGTTGTTTGAGATAATGGGTTTTGAAAGTTTTGATATTTTGAAGTATCCCCGGATGGATTTCATATTTGACTTTCGTAATTACCCGTTCATACGCTCTACACAGATACATGTTAAACAGTAAGTACGAGTATCTTCAAATCAAGTTTTACTTTCTTCAATTATTTTCTTAAACCTCAATTAGAAAAAAAGAAGATAATTTATCATGAAAAAAAATTATTCAAAGGTCGTAAAGGCTAGATTTTTTTCCGTGTTAAATTGACTCTCAAGAAAAAATGAATTGGAGAAAGTGAGATGGGTAGGGTATATCTTTTTAAGTGAGGAAGGATTTATCGTGTCGTCCCTCGGGATCTCACTTAACCAGGATTTACTTTGACATAAATATCATACGAAATGGCCTGTCGGGACGCATTCATAATTTTTATTTTCTGCTGAATCGTGAATGCTGACACTCACGACACGAGACCAAGCTCAAAAAGCTCGCGAAAGCTCGTGCTCCAAATAATTAACATATTGATATTTAAAGGACTTCCTAGATTAGCAATCAATAAAGAAGTGTACCGTCATAATAAGAATCAACATAACATAACATATAATAAGAATCAACATATATACCTATTCGATGTTATTCCTTTTTGTCTTCAAAGATACCTATTGATGATCGCTACTGACGTATATTATTCATTTTATTAGTTAGCTAGTACTTACGATTGTACGCATGTATTCCAAAAGGATCTCCTATCTATTTATTTCCCAGGGATGTCCTTATGTGGGCAGAGCGCTGCGCCGGGGCCCGGCCGGTGCCCAAGCTCGCAGTCACTGCTCGATTACAAACACACTCGATAAGATACGCTCGCAGGATGTGATTCGACACTTTAATGAATTGTATGTTTATTAACATAACTACTTGTGTTTATTTAATTAATAATAATTGCTGTTGACCGTTTTATGAACGATATTGAGAACGAACTATAATGTTAACACTTGACAGTTATCAATTTATAACCGGTCTCGAGTTTCGATAATAATGTCTGTTAAAATACTCGTAACTTATTTCGATTTGTTCTCCCCTTCATTTGTTTATATCAACTGGATCGACAAAACAAAACCTATAAATTATTCTAGAATTCTAGATCGCACGTGAACAGAAGGCTAATTCTCGTACTTACTTACTCAAACGTTCATATTCAAGACGCCAGGTCACCTCAGCGAAAAAAAAATCGAGGTTTTTTTGACAGATTGAGACTGAGATGCTTCGATCAATAATAGTACCTACTAAATTAAGAATCAGGAACAAAAATCAGTTGCTCAAGTAGCCACGTTTGCACACACGTAAACATCTACATTTCTTAGAAAAAAGTTTAAGTAATAATATTAACAACTTCAGTTTATTATAAACCTTAATGCTTAAACATAAAGTTTAATTACCATTGCAAAATATATTTAAAATGTCGCTTGAAAATAAAATCATTCTATTTTTAAATTTTCAGTCATTTATTCTAAAATGAAACTTAAAGTCTAAGTAATAAGGTTAAAAACATACTAATTTGAAATAAGACCACAAAAGTACTTGTGGTCTTATTTTTCAAGCCGTTTTTGAAGCGCTTATCGGGAATCTAGTACTATTATTGATCGAAACGTTAGCATTCTCTCATCGCATCTCAGGATGCGATGAGATAATGCCAACGTTCTTAAAATAAGGGTATTGCCTCTCTGTTTAGTCTGCAATCTCTCACTTCAATACTTTGAATATTTATAAATTGTTATCAAGCAGTTACTTTGTCGTTGACATTTACGTACGATCTACATTCGAGGCAAACTCTTTTCTGTTGTAAGTGCCATTAATTTTATGAACACAAGTTTGTTCTCATAAAACTTTTAAGTAAACGAATATAAAATCGTTTATGTGAAGAGTGATTGACTTATGACTGAGTTATGATTATGGTCCGGTTTATATCGGTTATTATTATGTTACAGTAAAAGCGACATCAATTGTGTATCTTACCTAAGACATCCTAGTATTTTCAGTAAATCTGAAGATTTTGAGGAAAGCCTACTTTTAAAAGCTTTGTCTCATGTTTGTATACTAAAGTAAGCCTCGTTGTAGCTGTGTCGTAGTGTTTTCGTATCATCGCCATAGCTTTGTCGTAGCATTGTCGTAACGTCGCCGTAGCATTGTCGTAACGTCGTCGTAGCATTGTCGTAACGTCGCCGTAGCATTGCCATAACGTCGCCGTAGCATTGTCGTAACGTCGCCGTAGCATTGTCTTAGCGGCGTCGTAGCATTGTCGTAGCGGCGTCGTAGCATTGTCGTAACGTCGCGGTAGTATTGTCTTACCGGCGTCGTAGCATTGTCGTAACGTCGCCGTAGCATTGTCGTAACGTCGCCGTAGCATTGTCGTAACGTCGCCGTAGCATTGTCGTAACGTCGCCGTAGCATTGTCTTAGCGGCGTCGTAGCATTGTCGTAGTGGCGTCGTAGCATTGTCGTAACGTCGCGGTAGTATTGTCTTACCGGCGTCGTAGCATTGTCGTAACGTCGCCGTAGCATTGTCGTAGCATTTTGTCTTGTTCTGAAATATAATCATACTGCTATATATTGAATATTAGCATACAAACATTATAGCCATTTCCAAGAAAAATACAGATTCCGCCTATAACCGAATTTAAATGACATTACTTACGTTAAAAAAGGAGTTCATTACTTACTTGTAGCAACATCCCCCAAGACAGCTTCCACTTAGTTAAGCTTTGCAATTTACTGGAAGATCCAAGGATTTGCCTCTGCTCGGGTTTGTACTGTAACAGGCGGCCAATGCATTTGTAAAGTAACGACGCATCGCTTCGCCGAATTGACGTTATCAACTTTATTGGCGAAACGAACATCAACATTTTTATGATAGAGTACGAAATAAGGATATTGGAGTTATAAGAGTATTAAAAATTATATCTACATACTTACATAAGTACGTATGTAGCTGTACTTATCTTACAGTTATTAAATATTTATGATTGTGGTAAAACATCAACTTTCCGTAGTAATTGTTGACGGCACGGTTGGCGCCGATTCCCGCACGGAACAAATATTTGTATGGCCTACTAGTAGTTGTTCCGGGTCTGGCTGTTTGTGAATGTAAGTTTAAATGTTTGTAAACGCACCCACGACACAGGAGAAATTCCTAGTGTGCGGCAAGGTTAAAAAAAAAAAAAAAACAATCATTAATCAGCCTATAGCGTTCCCACTGCTGGGACACAGGCCTCCTCTCTTCGAGAGGGAGTGGGCTAATAATCAACCACGCGGGTCCAATCCGGGTTGGTGATGTCACACGTCTTCCAATTTTTAGGTTCTAGGCCGTGCCGGTTTCCTCATGATGTTTTCCTTCACTGTTTTCAGAGCAGTGGTGATGAACTCACGACCTACAACTCGTAAATCGGAGCCGATACTACTGGGCCACACTGTAGTACAACTGGGCAACACTGGGCCACACTGTAGTAGGTACAACTGGGCCACACTGGGCCACACTGTAGTACAACTGGGCCACACTGGGCCACACTGTAGTACAACTGGGCCACACTGTAGGTAGTAACACTGTAGTAATTACGATCAACTTTAATTATTTTCGCGCATGGATGTGCTGACCTAATTTATAAAACTGTATGTTTAAATGTAACTAAAACACTCATGTAATCTGGAGTGCTTAATATCAATTGACACTGCGTAGTTAACATGTCGAATTAACGAGTCGATCGTGACACATAAGTGAATAAGTGCTAACTGATATTTAGCGCCCATCGCCCTTATAACCTACTTCCAACTGCGGGCATTTTTATAACTTATACAACAACGTTGGTACACGCACTTAACCTATTTATAAAGTACTGATAAAGGACTGATTTTTTAATAGTAAGGTAACTTTTAAATTAAACTGACAGCTGTCAAACCACAATAATTACTCCACAAGTAAAACTTATCTGAATATTAATAAATGAGCCCTTAGTAAAGTATAATATTTTAAATAACTTTAACGTTACCTACAATTTTCTCTTGCATCGTTGGCGCCGGAGAATTTTTTCGCCAAAACTTCCTATTGAACAGGAAACCAAACCAATATATCTGTCTTCTCAAATACTGTTTGTTTGTTTGTTTCGGACGATTTCCCATATCCGATGGAAGTTATTAAACAGTTCGGATCAGTTGAATTGATACAAGTATGTCGGTCAACAATGGAATGGGTTCCGCTCGCGGACGGTGGAGCGCTGCCAGAGCGATAACCGATGAATCGACGTGATAAATGGATGCTGCTACAGCCCTCTGTCGGCGCCAGGCAGTCTCAATCCAATACCAACTTCTGATGTACGATAGCAACATTCCACAACGACAAATTTTATTACTTTCAGATATAGTTTTCCTTCAAAACAACGTGGGCTAACTACCAATACTGCATTAGTCACTACGAGGTCGATACTCACTATTGAGGCCAATAAGTTACGAGGAGATTCGTATAAATTAAGCATTATTAAGTCAGAGTTAAGTCGAGAATACTCAATCCGCCGATCGTGAGTTCGGACCTCATTAAAACTTCTATCGCTACATTAAACCTAATGTAGTGAATCGAATCTTAGAAGCAGCATGCGGTTGCTTGCCAACCTTGAATCAGAGTAGAGTCGTCATTTGGTCACAGTCACACCTGTGGATTACCTAAATACCCATCACCAACTAATGGATTACCAGCACTACAAGTAGCTACATATTTCCATATCTAATTATGCCCTTTCTTCTGAAATAAAGTTCATTACTTTATTTAAGTTATACGCCAACAGCCTGGGAACGTGCGCTTGCACATAATATGTTTATTAAGTTATGTAAATTCAGAGAATTAAATTGTAAACATAATCCTCTATTTACATACGAAAATACATTTATCTATTAACAACTCTGCTCTTCCAAGTACTTATTACCAAGTTACCTAAACTGGTAAGTAGGAAGCACCTACCCACCTCAAGTTGAATACCTTGTTGCTAGTCAAATATTACTCAATATCAATAAATACACTCAAGTTAAAGCTAACAAACAAAAGGCAACAAGCTTCTCAAATAACAGTGGTGCGCTTGCGCCAAACTTTCAGAAAATGTTGCTGACCCCGCATTACTGTGTCGAAAGTAATCTCTTGATAACGTATTGATATAAAGTATTCCTTCTTATTAGATTGGCGTATCTACCTCTTAATAAAAGTGCCTTCACTTTCAACTCACATTCACTGGATCTACTTAGGCGTATTAAATAAGGTTACAAGGCCCACCGGGAAAAGGCATAAAACTAATTTCAACGTCAAAGACGTAAAAACACTGTTAAAAACTTTTGGGCGCACATAAATCTTGTGGACATGTAACTTTTGGGTGGTGCACCCCCTGCCTTAGCGAATACGAAAGTCTTATCGAAGATGATGGAACTTGAATATAACCCATTACCAAGTGAATGTTCCATCCAAGTACTTACAATAAAAATACAAAGTAATTCCAACAAAATCTGCAATTTCACTGTTACGAAATTTTGTTACTTTCCAATATTAACGATTTTATAAAAGACTTTTATAATTAAGTGGAGGCTTTTAATTGACTGCAGCGAATTAAAAGCCTCCACTTAATTCCGCTCAACCGAAAACTCTTCGCCAAATTCGAATGACATATTTTTCCGTTCACATAGTCAATGGTGAGTGGATCACGAAGTAGCGAGCACGTATCAAAAATGATTGATGCGCAAATACGTTAGAAGCCGCAAGAAGAACTCCACTTCCGATAGATTCGACGCATCGTGCGCCCCGCGGCCCCCAGCACCGGATGTCACGTATGTCATACTTCCCGTTGGACCGACTTAGCTTTTTGCGTAACAATAACTTCCATACTGTGGATATTGGATTGTGCCAAATGTAAGCGCTGGCCACATGTGTGTCGTTTGTCAGAGCTTTAATATGGTTGACTCGTAAGTAACCAGGTTTGGTAGATTATATCAGGCGATTCCGCGTTTGAAAAATGTTTACGGATGGTGACACACATGGCGGTCTGCCGATCTATTTTGTATTTTCACCATGAAGACTAAGGTGAAGTGAGCTGTCAATAATGTCAAGCCCTAGCACCTAGCAAGGTGGAATGACAGGACAGCTCACTTCACCTTCGTTTTCAAAGTGAGATTTTTACAGAATAGATCTGCTGTTTCTCTCTTTCTTCATTTAAAAGTATATATACTGTTGGTATATGAAGAGCCTTTCCTATAAAAACTCTATCTTTTAATCGTTTCAGAGCCCCGTCTGCCACCAACACTGTAGAACCTTTTAAGTCAACGCGCCAGAGCGATAAAATGGTCATATTCTGAACATTTTGACGGTGCAAACATCTTCATTAGCAGTAAGTCGACCCGGGGGAGGATAAGACGTGTATTGGCATTGGCGTCTAGCCGGCCGGAGTTAGGGGGCACGCAAATAAAGATCAACGACCGCCTTTAAGCCCAGCTGCTGCACCTGAGCCACGGTTTAGCGAACACTTTTATGTCTACGATATCGTCTGGGATATAGGTATTAACGAGTTGGACGGAATAAGGCGACGGTATAGGGATGTTTCGAAAGAAAAGTTGTTTTTCTGAATAAAGCAGGCAGTAAGACAGTCTCCTTACCAGGCATGTCAAAAGAAACTTTACTGTGTTTATGTACATTGTTCAGATTGAATTTGTGCGCAAACAACAACAAATTTACTTTGGAGCCCTCAAGTGTACATTTCATTGCAAGAAAACACGAAAGGAATTTTTCAGTAAGAAAGTGTTTTTAGAAAACGAAATCCAGTAATATATCCATTACACATAGTAATGTAAATACCTAAACTTTCTCACAACTCACAACGAGATTAATACTTTTATTGCCAAAGTCAATCTAAATTATATACTTTTTCAATTGTTTCGATTCCTTGATTAAAAAATCTAACCTAACCACAAAAAAGCATAAAAAATTTCGCTGCATAACAGTAGTAATAATTGAAGATACCGTACCTACATTAAACGTAAGGGTGTTTTTTTTTCTTATCTACCTATTACTTACATTATCTTTTTTTACAACATCAGCCGCTATTTAAAAAGGTCACACGGTACGCCAGTCTGGTTTGCGGTTTGGTTTCATATTTTATAAAAAGAGGTTACAACAAAATAACATTATAAAAGAAAATAAAGGCTGTTTAATTAATTTTTTGGCCGGAACCGGCCAGTACAATCATTGCATGATTTCCATGGAATTATTAATTCCATTCCAATATCCGTGATTTCATATTTGAGCGAAATGAGGTTGTATAAAAGTAATAAATGAAGTACCACATTTAGAATAAATTTTCTTGGAAAGTCGGCGGTTTACTTTTCATTATGGAACTGCAAATCAAACTACAGAATATTCTGATAAGTCTGATTAAGTACACCTGAGTAATAGAAATAATAATATTGGCAACCATCACATTAATCAAATTATGGCAATTTTCAGCAATAAAATGAAATGAGATCAAAATGCAATGTCTATATTTAATAAGTACTTGCACGATTCACCGTGCTATAAAGGTAGAATTTAATTATGTTAAACAAGTAAGTACCATAAACCGTGACTGGATCTAATAGCATCAAGAAAATAACGAAGAAATGATACCTAAGTATAATGATTTAAATGTTTCATTCTGAAAACCGTGAATACCTGTAATAAATATGAAATACTTTCAACTGCAGCCACTTTCTGTATGCAATATGCAACCGATTACTAATTCGCTTTACAAGCATATTTAGCTGATGTATAATAGTTTTTGCAGCAATATCCCCCACTGTTGGTTCATTGTTAGTTTTGAATTTTTGTTGTTTATGTTTAGATAAGCTAAAAAAACTGAATGTAATATAATAGAAATTAAAGTTCAAGTCAGTAGGAAAGAACTTTAATCATTAAATTCTATGCTAGTGCTGTGCTCTTCTAAGTGACGGAATCACAACCTAAAGTGGTAGGTGATTTTTGTTTGTGTATGTTTTAGTGAGAAAAATATATTTAAATATATATTTATATCAATAAAGAAAGAAAGAAATAAACCTCAAACTGACTCTCAAGCTTTTTTTTGTCGACTTCCGTTTACCACCTGCTTCAGTGTTACGAACCGATATAAAAGGAGTCCTTAAAATATCAGGATTTGACTAAAAAAAGCCGCAACGCTGCCGAAATACGGACTTAGCTTTTTCACTGTGGTATATCCTGAAGCTTTACAAGAATTATACAGTATAATTGTTTGAAAAGCAAATATTAACTTACCTTTTACATTTATTTATCTAATTGTTTTAACTTTGAAGGGCTCCAACTTCATTTGATTTCAGTGTAGATTGAATATAAAGTAAATACGTACATTATTTTATACTTTATAATACATTAATTCAAATATTACTTTTCCAGGGAAACTTGTATGGTTTCCCCGGAAAAGTTATATTTTGATAATATCTTTCTTAGGTACGCTGTCTGTATTTGAAATTCAGTC
This sequence comes from Apamea sordens, assembly GCA_945859715.1. Taxonomy (NCBI): domain Eukaryota; kingdom Metazoa; phylum Arthropoda; class Insecta; order Lepidoptera; family Noctuidae; genus Apamea; species Apamea sordens. The sequence goes on from OX243986.1 coordinate 15,923,578, forward strand.
ACTTCGTCTTCCAATAAGTTAGAGGATTCATATCAAGGGATGAAGTATAAAAGCAAGCAGACAGATATTCGGGACACAGGGTTGTCACTTACTAATGCTGTTATAAAATGTGTTACTTTCTCTTACTTTACTTTTGAAGTCGGGAAGTCAAACAAGCTGAAATCCACAGTACCTACTCGATTCACGACGACTTTATATTTTGCAAGCAGACAGCGGGGCGATTACATAACACACTAACATATCCGTGACACTAACAGTAGCAATGGCTTTCATTTTGACAGTTCAACAACATTCATTGCGCTATTTACGTTTGTGAGCAGACAAATCTTTCAAACATGTGAAGCAATGGATTAGCAATATCCTTCAAAATGACTCAGATTATGATTGAAAATGAGTTACGCAATTAGAGTGCAGGTATTTAATCAAAGATATCATATAAGTAAAGTGTGCGGGATTATAAGATTGTAAGCTTATAGTTATAAGTTCAACTGTTTTTCTGCTGTTGAATTACATTATCAGTTTTATGTAGGATATAATATTAACTTAATTTTGGAGAAAGTCTAAGCAGGATAACACATTGCCGAAGGCGCTACTTCTTCATAAACTGATCATAAATTTGAGGCCCATGTGTATCAGCGGAGCTTGAACGGCTTTTGTTAATGCATTATTTTTGCGGTAACGCTTACCGAGTGAGCGGTGTGTAGTGAGAGTACAGCCTAAAATAATAGCAGCTTATGAAATAAAACGAGCATCAACCCTGTGCGGTGCAGGCGGTGACTGGCGCGCGGTATCGATCCGTCGCGACGTGCCCGACGCAGCCCGACACTGGACGACGCGGCACGACGTGACGCGACGCCCGCGCCGACCTTACATTATTTACTTTTCATTCATACATTTTATATTATGAACCCCGCTACGAACTTTTGAACTGATACAGAGGTCACCTCAGATAGACGTCTAGACGCTAATTTTGCTTTATTTTTATTTATTATGCTTCTACTAAGTACTTATTAGTACTCCAACACATTGCAGATGATTATTTGAACAGTAAACAGTATTCCTTACAAACTACATTATGTTATGTAAATGCATTATGTAGCGTTACTTTAAGTAGCCAGTTAACTACGTAATATTGCGCAACAAACATTTTCCTTGCAAACGTTAATAATTATAAATGGTTCCGTACGCATTTTAAAGGCTTTGCAGCGGCGGCACGCAGTTACAGTAATTTCATTAAACGTTGCGGTTAAGCAGCAATTAGAACCTTAATACTCGGAGGGAGTTATCTCGTCTATCATCACAGAGTCTCGTAGTGCTGCACATTGGTCTCATCTGACTCCACTATCCTGTCATCACTTAGCGAGCGGATTATTTATTTGTTTGGTCGCGAATGTAATTACACCCTCTCCGGAGCCTCGGCGCGGACAGATCCCGTCCAACAGGTCTCGTTAATATTAAACTGATTAACTATAATGCCAATACCGAGTCTATAAAGCAAATATGCTCACGGACTGTATCTCGCCGTCTCGCGGACGTTTCTTCTATTCCTGTCTCATATTTCGCTTTGCATACTTACAATCATTAAGTCGCACTTGATTTATGGCAGAATTTATTTTATTGGAACACACCTACCTATTCTTAGTAATAAAATATCTATCTACAAATAGTTAAACTTTTGATGTCCAAAAAAACTCAAACATCATTGTTCCGCAAATGGACCGAAAATGTGGAGGCGCGCCGAATGGCGATAAAATTACTGTAACACTCGTAAAAAATAGCCATAATATTTTTACGTCCCAATTTAGGAACTTTAGTGGACTGAGCCTGGACATAAATTGTGCGTATTCATGTATCTGTGTTCTGTAGTAAGTAGGTACCCAGCAGATAGTGCGGATAGTGATGTGTGTAGGAAACTATAAGTTGTAAGTAGCACCTTCACCAATAAACAGTGCGTAAGTGAACGTGCGAGGCGCGTTGTTATTTAGCGACGGCCTATTAGATTGGAATGGCTGTATCTTATTCATGGATATTCACTGCGCCGGCGCACCACATAAACTGCGGCAGCCACGGCAGGTGGAACCCGAGGCTTCGTGAAGGTTAATGAAACACTTTTATTGCTGTGACATCGCACAGTAATTGTTCTAGGAACGACCATAATTTGTCTCCACGTAATTGTTATTATACATAGTTCCAGTACGTAGAACTCGTTGTACGCACTTGTCAGCTCCAATTCCAAGTTAAACTTATAAAAGCCAGCCAGTTCTTCTCGTTTCAGCAATTTCAGAATAATAATACAGATTTTTTGCTCCACTGGAATTTATTAATTAACTGTTTTGCTATCGGTTTAAAATAAAACTGTAATTTCATCGATCGTGCTTAGACACTGTTCTTTTATATCCGACACCACGACAGACCACGTCTGCTGAGCTCACTCATTGCTTCCCGACTTTGGCAGACTTTAACAGTGAGCAAATTTTACCCATTTCCTGCGCACAATGCGTAACGTCTGCAGCTTTATGTTGCTAAAGGAATTTGTAACACTGGTAAGAGTAATTGACTTAACACCGGTGCGCTATAAACATAGCTTGACGCGTAACTGCATGCGTTCGACGATACTGAAATAGACGCAGAATGCAAAACGCCGCTCAAAAGTTCATCATCCTCGCAGCTATTCCAAATATGCCTCATATGAAACACCTTAGCGGACGCAATGAACGTGGGGACATGAGTTGTTTATTGGACAGCCTCGAAGAGTAATTGCGGTCGCGTTATGTCTAGAATTACTTGCAAAAATGCGCCTTTGATACCATGAGCCATCTCTGACTTGAGGAGCTGAAATTGACGCTCTAACAGGGGGTCTTCTATAGTAACCGGACATATTATTTTAATGCCTATTCAAAAGTACTGCTAAAACGGGTTGGTCACAACAAAGTTGACGATGACGCTTCGCCCGCGCCTCCGTCGCGGGATGTCAGGAAACAGTTAGGCGACTCCACGAAGAGCTCGCGGCACGCGTCACATCGACACATACTGCCACTAATGTATAAAGTTACACACGCGTATGTAAATAGCTAGTCAACTATTATAACTCCAGTGATTTCCCCCGATACAGTCACATATAATAACGTGGACATTGTTTACGCACCAGTCTCGCGTGTGCTTACATCTGTAAGCAGGAGTCGTAATTTAAAATGAAATGAGAAAGATTATAGCGATGTTTTGCAATGTTTTGACGTTGTAGCTTTACGAGTTGTAATACCGTCTACTCAATGTATCCTGGCTGCTTGGTAAAAGTAATAGAGGGGTCCGCAGAGTAGGTAGCTTACTGGCAAAAGCGACCGGAACTTATAATGCGGCTGATAGAGCTACGAACTTCAGACCAAACGATTTAGGAAAATAGAAAATAAGTAGGTACCTGACTGTTTTCCTAAAATCTTGCCTGCTATGTTTTACTAATGCTTGGCTTTTATAGTCTGAAGTTGAAACATTACAAACAATTTATTTCTTTTATCTTTAATATTCATTTTATGTCAAGTCATATTAATAACAGAAATATTATCAAACAACATAACTTAACATTCGACGTATCCACGACTTCACGACCCCCAATCATATACATATAATCAAATAATCAGACATCAATATATGATTACTTGGTAAAGCTAATTATAAAATATAAACGTTCTGCCTACAGTAAAAAACAGTAAGTATTCCAATGTTGTAAATAAGTGGTCGGCTCCGTTGTCGGGTGGCATTTCACGATCTAGGAAAACATTCCAATATGGACGGGACACGAACCGGGGTTGCAATAAAAAGCAAACACCCAATTATCTGGACTGCTCCACGCCTTTGGTAATGTTACTAACACATATGGCCATCAACACCTATCTCTAGAACAATCGATGTAATTAAAACTTACATGAGTAAAAAAATTAATAGAAGCGATAATACAACGATTGATTTCTAAGCTCATGAAATTATACGAATTACTTATTGATTATACGGCTTCAAGATACCATCGACAAGTGATGTCCTTATTCGTGTATATGGCTCTGGCAACACAGTTGCTTATAAGGAGTCTAAGTAGTCTGTTTACTTCCGCTTAATAATATACGTTGTATAAATGAAATCATTCATAATTAGGTACCTTATGTAATACTAAGGAAGTACACAATCAAACGGTTGGATCAAAATTATAACCCGTAAAGAAAGTGAATGTAAATCTGAATATTATGATGGTTTTGAACATGACAGAGAAAAACAACATGTTGTTATAGTACAAAATCGAAATACCAAACTTGGGGTGCGGAAAGATAAAATTTGCATTCACCACTTGCCCACATTTCTACTTTGCATTTTTATATTCGCAAGGGAACCAACGTGCTTGGGAAGTTAACAAGATCACCACGAACGGGGGCAATTGAAGGGAACGAAGCTTACCGCTATATATTTTTTAAATTCATTGCTTTATCAGCAGAGCTACTTCATCTGTGGACAATAGGGGATGTAAAATTGTAAATGAGTTTGTTTTGGACACTTCTTTTCTTTTACTCGAATAAAATGAATGCCAATATTTATTACATTGTTTACTGCAGTTTCCCTGCTCTTGTTTTCATTTGAGCTTTGTTTTATTTTACTTTCTTCCATCTGGCTCGCCGAGTAGAGTTATGGCTGCAATTTGATACTGCTTGCAAACCTCTGCGCTTGCACCTGTATTGTGAACGTTAATTTCCTCTTTTGAATCGTTTCCTCCTTGGAAATGTATTACTTTTTTAAATAAAACTATTTACTTCACTAAAATACAATTTTAAATTGAATACAAAAGCAACAAAACGAAAACTATATCATTTAAGTTAAGGACTAAAGATATACGGTCATGTGAGTCGGCGTATCACGTCAGTCGGACAGAATTCAAGTACAAAGTTAAAAATAACCTCAACTATTATGTAGCAAGGGGAAGTATATGAGAACACATTCGTGAAATGTTTAGACTTACTAGTGTATTTTAAAATATGTTACAAACACAAATCAAAAAAGTAAATATTATTTCTAATTTCATGTTTCCGCTTAAAATGTGTATAATAAACGATCTGTTAATGTTATTCTATTAATGATATCTTCCTGCGAGCTTGGTTGCGGTCGTTAAATATGCTTTGGTAGTGAAGGGACATCCGAAAATAAACTACATGTGTTTATGGTATCAACACATCTCGACTAAGGGCTTGTGGTCGCGTTGCATTCTCGCACGTCATGTAATGTAATGAAATTGTCACCGATCTCTGCGACCCTTTTATGAAATAAGTTATTGATATGCGAAAATATCGATCTCATATATTTCGAAATAGCCCTTTTCTGCTGTGTTGATCCCAATTTTTGAATCTGCTGATCAGTTTATTACATTGCCACAGTTGCACATTGCGTAATTTCGTTTGAATGACATTTCTTATACAATAATGTCATTGTAGCTTCACAATCACTGCTGACCCGAAAGTTAGTGTTCATTGTTTATGAGCAGACATTTTGTTTATTGTCAATAGCATAAAGTGAGGAAGTGTCGCAAACCCATGCACCATTGATTTGTACGCAATTTCCTTGACCTCCTTACTCATAAACAACGTTGAAATACGAGTATCCCTGCATAATATTGGTTCTCAATTATAGGACATGTAAGCTTTTAGTTCATTGTCACAAACAGACAAAATATATACATTATGGCTAGTTAGTTTACAATGGTGTTATTTATTATGCTTAAGTTGTGGTCTTGTATAATCTTTGCATGGCACATTTCGTTTTGGTAGGTAGTTTTTCTAAAACATAGATGGAATATAAAATAATTTAGATAGTTGTAATGTTTGTGTTTTTAATGTGGTTTGTTATTAATAATCGTTACTAGTACGTTTTATACAGCTATAAGTGACCCCAAAAACTTCAATTAAATAGTACTCGTCAGCATTTGATTGGCTCTTCTAGCCCCTTATTACAAAGGAATCTGGCAAGCAGGCTCTACGTACTACCTATTAGTTATTCTGTGATACTGCACAAATGCCACTCATGAAAGTTATTACGTAATTTATCAATTCTAAAGCATCAACTACGGATGTGTTTAACTAATCTCTACTATCTCTATAACAACCATTATCCGCACTGACCCCAATTGACTCCTACGACAATCGTAGGAAGATTCAGATTAACACTCTCGATTTCTCTAGGAAGACTAGCAAAGGCACTGTGTTCTATAATTCCCACAATAGCAGTGAGTAGGTAGGTAGTACTATAGAAAGATATGTATAATTACGTTGTTGAACGCAGTTGGCGATGACATTTGGCCGGCGCGCGCGCAGTGAGAGGCGGCCGTGCCGTAACCGCGACCCTTTCGACCGATGCACTATCCGATGCATTCACCAGCACGCCCGCCGGCCCGGCCGTCTGTACAATCGATCCAAATTGCTGTACAATTACTGGCTTAAAGTTCTCTTAAGTGATCTTAAGTACTTATGGTACCTTCACTTTCATTTGCCTTTATGGTAAAGGTAAACCTGCCATATGGCGATCTGTTTTAATTTCTTGAGACGCGTGGGAAATGATTTTGTACTTTATAAGGCAGATTGTATTGAGGGGCTTGTGGCTAAGTAATAACAGCCACACAGGTCGATCGATCAGGGTAAGCTACGCTTGCCGCGGTTAGTCCGTGGATGGGTGACCATCTTTACATATCAAGACCCCTCGTGACTCTGAAGCACGTTAAATCGTTGGTCCCGGCTGTCATTCGTGGATCTTTGGCAGTCGTTACGGGTGCTCAGAAGCCCGAAATTCTGACAACCAGTCTTACCAAGGGGTATCGTATTACCCAGTAACTGGGTTGTGGAGTTCAGTTACGCAGTCGCTTCATATAAAATACTGGTATTCAGCTGCATCCGGTGAGACTGGAAGCCGACCCCAACATAGTTGGGAAAAAGTTAGGCAGATGGTTGTATACCCATTACCCAATGCAGACGTGGAACTACATTTAATAACTAAGTTCTTATTGCGTGTCTTCTCAATTTATTACCTATTTAATGACTTTCCTTATAAAATAAAATCTCTCAATCCAACTTTTATAAATACACAATAAGTGTGCCCATATTGGATTTTACGGTGTCCAAGACATCGGCTGAGACACAGGAAAATCTAATGTCCAAGACATAATACCTATTAAGTATTACATAATAATAGCAAACTCTTTAATTGACACTTCGACCCGAGCCAACCTGTTCAATCGTAAAATTTTACTGAATTAAAAATAAGTGTTTTATTGCTAATCTACCCAATTAATTACGGTACATACCTAGTCATAGATGGAAGTGTAGGTACCTACTAGCAATGAGTGAGCTTTTATTTTTAAAAAGTGTACCGGTTTAGGTACGCTTTTTTATCATTGAGTTATAATGTACCTACTACGTTTTTTATATAAAATAAATATACAGTTTTCTAAACCTGTGTTGCATGATAAGCCAATAACTGTAAATTTCGCCAAAGATCGTCAAAGTAAATAAATAAAGGGAATGTGAGAAGCTTCAGTTGTCGACTGTAAGCAGTTTATCGATGATATTTTAGGTTTCCTTCGTGACCGCTTATCCGAAGGTTAGTTCGATTTCGAAACAAAATATCAGTGCAGTCTGCGAAGGCGTGGTCATTCTTTAGCAGACGACCTCGGAATCGGTAATTACCTATTGTTTATGTGATTTTATTCGCAAGCATCATATTTCACGACATTAGCACACATTATTAATGATGTGTGATTCCGATGTTTAGATATAAATCAGGATTATTATAGTTTGAGCTTTTCATACAAAAAGTCTGATATTGTCAATATAAACCGTCAGTACATTTGCATATTTTAAGTTTTACTGACGTTAATTGATCCGGTTCTCGTGTTATCATTTTAAACATCAGGCCGGATAGGTAACTCGGGATCGTAAAGCGTGGGTGGTCTCGGAAAGAATTCGGTGGTAATGTATTTTGCTAAAAATCTGCTCAATAAAGTGGAATACCTTTGCACGGTTGTATATTGATAACATTAATGTGAGGTCGTTCGTTACCATTTGTTTTTATTATGCACACATCAAAAGTGTCTAGGGATCAAGTACGTGTTAGAGCGTCGCAGCAATTGAGGATTATTATTTTAACATTTTTGGATCGTTATTGATTCTTTTTAGTTAATTTCACTACTTGAATAAAAAAAATCATTAAAAATAGAAAATGAACTGTCAATCAGGATTCCTATAAAAGTGTGTAGGTAATAGCGTCTTTACAAAACCATTACAAGTTTTGCATCGGAACTGAAAAAAACAGCATTGATATGGAGCGACGACACCATTTGACAAGAGAAGAGATGATGAGCGCCGTTGGAATGTTGCAAGCTGGTTCCAGGAAACGTACTGTGGCTGGCGCTCTTGACACTACACAGAGCGTCTTAAGCCGCCTCTTGACACGCTATCGCATCACGGGTATCGTGGCCAAGTGACATCAAGGACGATCTCGCATCACCACTCGCAGACAGGACCGGTACATCCAAAATACTGCTCGACGGAATCGTACCAAGACCGCCATGATGTTGGCTACGAGGCTCCACAGCTCTTCAGGCTTGCTGATAAGCGAACAAACCATCCAAAATCGTTAACGTGAAGTGGGTCTGCGTTCCCGAAGGCCGCTGAGAGTTTCACCTATAGCACCCCGCAATAGTAGGGCCCGTTTACAATAGGCTCGCGAACACAGAAATTGGGAGGAAGAAGACTGGCGTTGTGTTTGCTTTTCCAATGAATCTCGTTTCGATTGAGGCCGGATACAAGACGTACTCGAGTTTGGAGGACCTCGAATCGGCACTTTCGACGACACGGTTGGCGCAGTGGCTGAGCGATCGACTGCTGCGCTGCATGTCGCGGGTTCGATTCCCGCACGGAACAAATATTTGTATTAGTAGTTGTTCCGGGTCTGGCTGTATGTGTATGTGAGTTTAAATGTTTGTACCCACGATACAGGAGTAAATCCTAGTGTGAAATACTAAAAACTCCTGATAATACTAAAAGCCACTAAACCACTTATAGTCTTTTAAGCGTACAATGCTCGGATCCTATAAACAAAAACGAATCGTTTTGCTTACCAATGGTAAAAAAATTTTATTCCCAAACTGGGCATATAAATGGATATAGTAAGCTAATTTTACCTGTGACAGTTACTTCCATACCAGGGTCTACTATGCAAAGCCATTAGCTATTTGCTTTATTATTGGTAAAGATACAAGTCTTAATTTGAACCAATAAAGGTCCATACATTACATTAAGAATCGGCCATTGCGCCGCTATAATATTAATTGTAGGAATTTTTTGCAACACGCGTGCGTTTAATCTCGTCTGTAAATTATTGTTACAAATGTGGCGGGGGTGTTAACCGTTAATTAAGGGGAACAACGAAGGGGAGGGTGGAAATACAAATTAATTTAAACAATCGGACATTCAGACAGAATTAGAATTCCCAAACTTTTAATATTATGCGCAGCTCGTTTTAATTTTAAATTCAATTAAAGTTAATTCTTCGGTTCGTATTCATTATGAACAAATCTGAAATTAGTTTGTTTCAATTTTTTTAATGCTCTATGGAGTGGGTGATTATGTTTGACTAACCTTAACTTAATTAACTTGAAGTATTCATAGAAAGGTGTTAAAGAAAACTCTGAACTTAAATTTGCGGTTCGATCCCTATACCCGATTACCACTGTCTGTACTGTACCAACCGCAAATACTAAGTTTGTCGTAGGTTGGGTCACCCGCAGTGGAGTTCATTTTTATTCCTTTTAGTTTTTAGAGTTATTTAGGTTTATTTTTATATGAGTCGTAGGTATAGATTTTAGTTTTAAAGTATAGGTAGTATATTTGATAGTGTACGTAGTGACCGTAGGTTATTTTATAATACTGTTAGGTAGGTTTAGTCATTCGTATAGATATTAGATTTTAGGGATTTTGCTTATTTATTGAGTTTAGATTAGTTATTATCAGAAATAGGTTTATTTAGGTAGGTAGGTATTTAATTTTCTGTTATTGAGTTTTTTTTTTAATTAGTTAGGTACTTAGGTAAAGATATCATATAGGTACCCTCTTAATCACCACTAATGAGACACAATTGGTTTTCTATTGTAATTAGCCACAAAGGGCCCGCGACATAGATGGCATTCTGGGGAAGCACATACATTTTATCCTGTTAGCACGTTCCCGTGGGTAAATTTCCGACATCCACGCGGGCGAAGCCGCGGGCAGAAGCTAGTGATTAAAATAAAAGAGATTGGCAAAGTTTCTTACCACTGGTTACAAAATAAGGACAATTGTGCATATGTATATATACCTATAACCATGATTATAGTCTTTTAAGCATAAAATATTTGAATACCATTCCCTTTTAATAAATTCTTTAACACACAGCCATTACTAATTGTGAGTGTCTACAATACCAACATAATTCGCTACTGAAGTGTTTATATCCTTGTTTTTACATACAGCTGTAAACGTTTCACAAGCAGCGGGGTAATGTAACAAATGGGCGCGAAATGCTGCGATTTCAACACGTAATGTAAAATAATTGAGTGCCCATGCGCATTGTCGATAGTCGCATTCCGGCGGCTTATTATGAGGCATTTCATCAGGGCTACTGGCGAAGTGGCGGAAGCCATTGCCGTGGGCGTGCGGTGAATAGCCCAGCAATACGCACTAATTCATAATTTTGAATGATTTATGGACTGCATTTAGAATTAATAGCTGTATTATTTATTACTTATCTTCTTACCATCACCTTCTTGAGTTTAGCGTGGAAATATAGGACGTAGCACAGCTCTCAAATATATAGCTAAGAAACATCGAATAATATATGCAAATCTGTAGAAAGAAGTCAGGTTACTTAAACCTACCCTAACGGATTTTATAAGAAAGCCAATACTGATTTGATGGCATTCTCGTATACAGGGTGCTCTATTACGTATGAGTTATGATGAGATAGCAACATTTTCAATAAGGTTCGAATACACTATATTATTAGTTTTTCTCCGTTCCTTTTCCGTCTCCATCGTAACTATCTACAAATAGATACACAATGGTAAGTGAAGCTAGATACGAGGGCTATTGTTATTCGAAGTCGATAGCGATCAACTATCAAGCTTGACATTCTTCTAGGTACTATGCACAAAAATATTCTGGCCTTGACGTCCACTTTCTTATAAAGAACTAATGAATAATTATGTTAATTTAATAAGGGCTGTGCAGTGTGCTTACAGTATTAAAACGACTTTGATTTGAGTGTATAGTGTCGTAGATACTGTTGGGTAAGATTGTAAAAATGAAAGTTTACTTTCACGTTTATAATATTAAGTAAGGATATCAGCTATCCTTACTAGATTTGAAGTAAGGATAGATATCCTCACTTAATATCTATATCTATACTTATAATAAATCTGTAGAAGTGAAAATTCTGTACATTGATAATATCAAAAAAATAAATGGCAGGGGGCATGTTACTAGACCGACACCGAACCCAAAAATGTGATTAAAAATTTTTTTGTCTGTCTGTCTGTCTGTCGGTCTGTCTGTCTGTCTGTCTGTCTGTCTGTCTGTTTGTTCAGGCATCACGCAAAAACTACCGGTTCGATTACGATGAAACTTGGTATAATTATTCTTTAATATCCTGGGCACCACACTGGGTACTTTTTATCCCGGAAAAGTATATACAATAAAAAACAAACTTAATTTTGCGGTTCGATCCCTAGACCTGATTACTGTACAACCGCAAATAATAAGTTTGTCGTAGGTTACGTAGGGTGCCGCAGTATTATCTGTGCGACGTTTTTATTCCTTTTAGTTTTTAGAGTTATTTAGGTTTAATTTTATAAGTCGTGGGTATAGATTTTAATTTTAAAGTATAGTAGTGTATTTTATAGTGTACGTAGTGACCGTAGGTTATTTTATAATACTGTTAGGTAGGATTAGTCATTCGTATAGATATTAGTTTTTAGGGATTTAGCTTATTTATTGAGTTTAGATTAGTTATCATCAGAAATAGGTTTATTTAGGTAGGTAGGTATTTTATTTTCTGCTATTGAGTTTATTTTTTTTTTAATTAGGTAGGTACTTAGGTAAAGATATCATATAGGTACCCTCTTAATCACCAGTAATGAGACACAATTGGTTTTCTATTGTAATTAGCCACAAAGGGCCCGCGAGATAGATGGCATTCTGGGGAAGCACATACATTTTATCCTGTTAGCACGTTCCCGTGGGATAATTTCCGACATCCACGCGGGCGAAGCCGCGGGCAGAAGCTAGTTATAAATATGAAGGTTAGTAAAGATCGTTCCCACATTTAGGGTATGAATGGATATCATCCAACTGCCCTTGTCCCAATTATTTAGCGATCATTTATTTTTTTAATAACTGACAAACTTTTAAAATAAAAATATAATAACCTAACCTAACAAATAAAATATGGTGTCAACAATTCCTTCCCATAAATGTCGAGACTTTATTAAACATTTACTGATACAATGATGTTATCATCCACCAGCTTTTGCATGGTTATCACAGCACTTTTATTATCCTTCTTTATAGAAGTTAGTCATTCCATTCCTTGGCCACTTACCATAGAAATTCCTCTCTGGGATGATGTCTTTGCAAGTTCATAATTAACATAATTGTATTAAAGATAGTGTGTGTTTACTACAGTAGTTAAATTACGATTAAAAGAGTACCTACTCATCTCTTGAAATTAAAGAGTAGTAAAATATTAATTATCTTCTGAGTACTTAACGTTTTAACATTACGTTACCTTTTATACATAATATGGTCTCTCCAGTCCTGATGGTAAGCATTAAAAATACTTAAGATATAATGAATGAAACTCGTCGGATCGAATCTCGATATTAGAGCCATCTGTTTGGATATAAAATCTTTATAATCATAATCATTTATTCATTTGCGAATATGGGTATATAAGAAAAGGTCTCATACAAACAATAAGTAGTGTCCATTAGCCATATCCTACCATAAGGCATGCAAATTTACAAATACACAGGAATCTACGAAGCTAGAATTGAACAATAAAAGACATTATTTAAAATATCGTATGGAGTAACATTACATAAGTTTATCCTGTAAATATTCAGTGACAGAGTAATATGCTGTTTTTAGTAACAGTGTTTTTATATTGTTTTTAAATATATTTATATCACCTATCTCCAGAAGTGAAATTGGTAAATGATTATATGTATATGCGTTATATAAGCAATAAAAAAAAAAGCATAAAAAGCATATTATGTATGGACATAATATGCTTTTATTTAATAACGCTATTTTATTGCTTGGTAAACATATGTTGAAATTGTATTTTTACTATTTAACTTATTAAAGTAGTTTTTATTTTTCCTAACGAACATTATAATCTCTAATACATGGTAACGTAAAATATTTAATGTTAAAAATAATGTTCTACAGCTGTCAGTTACTTTTATACTAGTTATGGCTCGTACCTATACATTTCTTTTGGGCTTAAAATACCGCTTCCTTATCAGTAGAATTACCCCAAAAATGTTGTTTTACAAACAATACAATTTACAACATTGCATTACATATTTTTTTAATAATTTTTTTTGTTAAACAAAATTAAATCGTTACTAGGTAGATGCAATTGTGTTTATATTCCTACTATAGTGCTCGAGTACACATACATACTTATATGTACGATTTAGAAAATGAGCAAATGCTGCAGTGCTGCCAAGAGAAAAAATGAGCCAATACGGATTAAAAAAACATTACTTAGTTTGCATTTAGCGCAATCGGATCTTCATTGATATGCTCTCATTGTTACAGCTTTTGCTCGATTTGTATTGATCGCATGATTAGTCCAGTCTATAACCTCGTAAATCTTTCTAATGGTAAATGGTGGTATCATCGAGAGTTACAATAGCATGACCACTTCTATTTCTACTCTACGAAGACATTTCTTTTTTCATTTTTGATATCGCGCCGTAGAAATCTTTCTACGATCGATCTTCTGTATCTTCTGTCCACGGCGGTCACACTAAGCGTGTAGGAACTTATGACTAAAGTTTCTTTTACCACGTTTAACTTTGTTGAGCAGACATATTTTTCGAATATAATATATTCGAAAAATATGTCTGCTCAAGGATATTGCAATCATTCTAACACTTACAGCTAAACAAAACTGAAGAAAAATAATACGTGTAACTGTCAGTCAATTACAATTCTTCAATTATAGAAAGAGCTTAGCCCCGACTTACAAGTTGTAGGTGGTGAGATCGAACCCAGGAAGCACTTTACTTTGTGTATTTAATTTCATCACCACTGCTCTCAAAACGGTGAAGGAAAACATTGTAAAGAAACCGGCATGTCGTAGAACCAAAAATTCGCAGACATGTGACATCCGCCAACCCGCACTGGGCCCGCGTGGTGGATTATGGCCCACTCCCTCTCACAGAGAGGCCTGTCTCCCAGCAGTGGGAACGTCATGCTTACTTATAGAAACAAAACAGTGAACAACGCAGCACAATTAATATTCACACAATCTTTCTATTTCTTCTTACAGCAATCCACAAACATACTAAAGACTTTTCATGTCACAAGCTCCTCCACTCCACACTCCATAGCGTTTACAATACTTTCTTCTTTTCCTTACCAACGGTGACATTGTTGCTCGCACCAATACTTTGTGTCGATACCTCGTCTGGTAACCCCGTAAGTGAAAAAAGTATGACGCTCTAACAATTGGTATAATAATATATTCGGATGCACTACAAACACGTGGGGCAGGCACGCATGACGGCGCATTACGAGAACGTCACGGTACCACAGAAAATATCATGTTTAGTTATGCATTCAGTGTTGCAATTATATCTAAGTACCGTATATTGATACTGAGAACTGCACGAATAGGTTTGTTGTATGACTTGAACGATTTCTCCATAATTATGCTGCCAAAAAACAAAACTGAAGCAATTTTTTCAAATACATTTGTGTTATATTTTTTTCGCTTTTTCTTTTGAAATCTATTAATAATAATTATTTCATCGATTTCAGATTTCTTATTTGTAGCCCTGGCTGCACTCTTTGTAATAGGAGTTCCTGTATCACAAGAGCCAAAAATTAGGGCACCTTTTCAAATTCAAATTCAAAATTATTTATTTTAGGACAATTAGATCCACCGGTTAGTGTACAAAAACTTAGAAAACTATTGTTAGTACCTACTTAAATACAATAACAAAGGACAACACTCACATAAACATCACAAATCACAAATGCCCCTGTGCTGAGACACCTCGCCCCGTCAAGATAACCAACAGGGAGATACCTCCCTAAAAGATCACCACACGAACGAAATGCCTCAACAGTTATAGTCTATAGTTTTCAGGTCTTTTAGGTTTCTTTTCGTCCTACTAAAGTCTCAACAACATTGGACCGAAATTGTTTTGTTTTAGTTAGATCATCTCAGCTATTAATAACAGACCATTTATAGCTGAACATGGCCTCCCTAAAATACAACATAAACGGTAAACTTCAACAGCAGCACAGCGTCAGTCAGATAATTGCGTATGGACTTCGTTATAATAATATCTTCTCATTACAATAATTTGCAGATTTTAGCTTTACGTCAGTGAGTTATTGGGATTGGAAAGTCGAGGGCCGTTTATTTCGCCGAACAATGGGAGAAGCCTATATCTGTGGAGAGACAACTGTTTATGAACGGCCACTTCCGTTTGTACATTCAACAGAACCCATTCAAACATGTTCCACTCTTGACGGTTAGTTACAAATGACATTGTATTGACATTTTATAACATGACATAACATCACACCTGTATTCCCCAAATTGAGACAGAGGCTAGAGGAGAACCTCGCTTCTTCTTAGCGTGTCGATAGCAATCTAAATGGACTCGGCCTAGAATTCGGCTACTTGTTTGGCGCCTTCACCAGCAGTGTCCTGTCAGCTGCATGTTACAAGAACTGATGGAGAGAAGAACCTATAGTACTCCCACATTTTTTTCGCGTTCTTTTTTTGCATTTTGTTTAAGTCCCATGGGGGTGAGGTTATTGTCGTTTTATTGTGATAGATATTTATTATATAAATTAACGATTTATCTTTGTAGGTTAATAATATGTCTATGTATATACGAAATTAATCGGTCAACAAGAATGATGTGCCGCTACCACGCAGCCGCGGGCGTTATCAATTAGAAAAATAGAGCAAGAAGCTAATAGCGGTTAATTAATCCGTATGTCCATTCATCAATTAGGTAATGTCGAGTAGCAAATTATGAAGTGGGCTGAATTCTGTGCGATGCCATATTCGCACTGTGTTAGTGGCTTGTTTTCACAACAGCTGTGCAAGCATGTGTGTTAGACTTGTAGTGACCACGAGATCTGGACGTACAAGGGAAAAGTTTATAAAAAATTCGGGTTAGTCCGTTTAGCCACCCCAAAAAAATCCACCCTAACGCATGTCCGAGAATCCACCCTAGGCCTAGTTGGATAAACGGAATTTGTAGGCTTAGGGTGGATTCTCGGACACGCGTTTCTCTGTATCAACCTTAGGGTGGATTTTTTAGGGTCGATAAACGGAATAACCGAAAATTTCTGACAAAATATCAGCATGATGTGGTCAATGTGGCCTATTTATCTAAGTATGCAAGGCATACTTTGGACTCTTTTCAAATCTTAGGAATCTTTTCTATTCCAATGCAAGGGGTAGCGGGATCGTCCGAAAGGGTTACCGCTGTCCTGGAACATAAAGGGCTAAGGAAGGAACACGGGTGGGTTTTAGTCAGTAAGAGTCTGACACTCCCTTCCGCTCCACCCAGAGCGGGAGGGGTCATTTTATGATTTCCCATCCTCAAAAAAAAAAAAAAAAAAAAAATTGGAATAAGCATGAGACTGGATGGTGTTACTTTTTTTTACTAGTATTTTCATAGTCTTGCTATTTATTTATTTAAGGAGCACGTTGATGAATCATTTATTTCTGCGTCATCACGTTTAGTTACATTACGGCTCTTATTTGTAATTTCCAAGTTAGGTACAGTCACGAGCAAAAGTTTGTATACACGGCTTTATTCAAAAGCGATTTACGCCTTTTTTTTTGTAGGAAATATTATGCTGTTACGAACATAGCATTTTCGAACCCATAGGTTTATGTACTGTGTCGTATTTCAACTTTGCATTCGTTATTTCACGAAAAAATCACATTTGAAAGTTGCCAAGTGTTGACATATTGGTGCTCGTGACTGTACGTGTAATTACTGAGTTAGTCATGGTTCTTTTCATTTAATTAACTTTAACTTTCAACATTTGTGACAATGCCATAAAACCACAAGTTATTTCAGGTTCAAAGAACTGCCTCTCCGTGGAGAAGTTTTAGTTATTTACTATCTATTGCTTGCGACTTCATTCGCATAAGAACTTTAACCTTCCGTTACACACAAACATGAGATGAGTTTCTAAAGATCCACCTCTTCTACCTTTAAGGAACACATTTTGCAAACATGTTTCTATCATCGTTAGTGTGGGCTGTGCTGTGAGTTATCTGGCAGTCAGTCTATCAGGCAGTCACTGAAGTCTTTTTCCGATATTTTTATTGTAGGTCGCAGACGTGTCTCATCACATTGCCGCTTCATGGCCCCCCTCCCCACGTAAGTACTTATGAACATCAACGGTCGCGGATGACTTGACTGATTGCCGCACGCATTATTGGTATTCGTGGTGTAATTGGTACGTTCCTTCGAAATACCTCTATCATCTAGTTATGACACATCGATCGTTGCGTGTCTGCCAATCTGCCGCGTTAGGTAAGCCTCGGCTAAATACTTACAAATTACTCTATCAAATCTGGATTTTAGTTTTTCGTTGGATTGTTTATGAAGACGTGTTGAGTTTTGCAATTTTGTGGTGAAGAATTCGATTTAGGTGCCGACTTTTGTTTCCGACCGGAAACTTAGTTTGGTTTTAGTCAGTACGGAAAATAGTAGCGCAACGGTAACTACTTGAAATATACGGGCTCATATCAGAGCTTTCTACATTTTTATAGTGTCATTGTGCAAGTACTCAACTACCCACATATTTTAACCTGATTATTCTAAGAAGTGAAAACTGTACCGTGAATCTGTGTCCTGAAAAAAAATCAAACAGATTACAGAGACGCCTACCTACCTATCTCCTACATACCTACTAGATACCTCTGCCCCTTTCGTAAACAAATACATTATACAAATTGGCGCTACTCTTTACCGTACCTTCCTACATAAAGCGAATTTGATACAACAAACAACTCGTAAACAAATTCACTGATAGAAGGCAATACAAGTTTATTTGTATTTACGTGAACCCGTGCGTGTATCAACGAGGAAATTTTCAAAATAAACATCGCAATCAGGTTAATGTTCACATTCGATTCGGGATTCGCAGTCATTCGCAAATGTATCGACCCAATTCAATCCACTTTTCGCCAAGTGATAAGAAACTGGTCCGAAACATCGAGAGTCAAGGCTCTCCAACTGATAGCCACAATTTATTGTACTGATAGCCAATAATAGAAAATCTATCAGTAAATAGGTCAATTTAGGCGCGACTGATGGACATGATTGCTAGACGAGACGTCCACACAGGAAAGTTCCATCAAGCTAACATAGCTTCAAGGCTCTGGACTCATCAGATGTAATTGATTCGCTATATAAATTACTACTTAGTGGAGTACGATATGAAAACATCTTCGATTCCTCAATAATCAACACCTCTTGCTATGTTAAATTCAATTTTCAGCACGGTAGAGGCGTTGTTTGTTTCTCTCCAGCTGTACACTTACTATAATACCCTACTTTTATTCAGCACATTACACAGTCCACTAGAATCTAATGGAGCATGAAGAGCTAAAATATGTATTTAGTACGTTTTATGCCGATAAAATGGAAGTAAATCAGTTCTGTATCTATATTACATAAATCGATAGATACCTACACATTATAACAAAAGTGTTACATAATGGCCTGTCAAAAAAATAGATAGTCATCTCCTTCGTTGAGGCATTCAACGTTTTTCCTGTAATTTTTTTGGCTGTCCGTGGGTTTGTGAAGCCAAGGCCAGTGGGGCGATGATGGAGCAAAAAGGCACATAGTGCGCACACAATTTGGTCCAATTCGTTGGTCATGGCTCGCGAACAAAGTTGCATTAACGACAACTGCTTTGATATGGATCGCGAAGACTCTAATGGGTCCGGCATGGAAGATGTACATAAGTTAATTTCGCCATTTCATTCCTTTCCTTTGTCATTCATATATTTCTTTGTCTCTACGTCCATGTACAATATATACAGTGTTATCTCCAGCTAAATGGCCACAGTGGTTGCAGTGTGGAAGTAATTATTTATGCGCAATTGGTTGTAGTTTTGATAAATATTACACCATTAAATTACTGTTAACCTTCAGATGCAATAAGGGCGAGGTGTCCCTTTCATAGCGGCTAATGTCCCTCTAATGCTATACAATTTCCGGCTGCCGCAGTCGACGACTTCCTCCGCTATCAGATGCATTAGCGTTCGCAAAAAATATGGCCGCGGATCTACTTCGCACTGATACTAAGAAAATTATGCGCAGAAGCAATCTAAATGGTTAGAATAAACCGAGTAAAACCATCTCGCGGGATTATTTATTGAAATAAGATTATGCAGTTTATACCTCCGCTGTTTGTCTTATTATAATCCATTGTTTGCGCAAACTTTGTCACTTATCATGATTAATTTTATGTAATGAAATATTAATTCCCGTGGGAGTTTATTTAGCGATGTTGTAATATATTGTTTATCTTACAGGATTCAATTTCGTCCGTAAGCGATATTAGATTACCAGTGACTACTAACCAGTCAAACATTACTTAGTGATAATTATCTCCTATTGTTTTCTGACTTAGTACCTGCGCCCCGAGGTTTCACTCGCATAAATATCGATCCCGTGGGATTATTGGGATAAAAAGTCCTATGTCCTAACACAAATCATGCACCCTAATTGCGTAACACACAATCAATCGGAATCGGTTTCATTTTAACAGTTCAACAACATTCATTGCGTTATTTACGTGTTGAGCAGACAAATTTTTCGAACTTTCGAAGCAATGGATTAGCAATTTGCTTCAAAATTATTCAGATTACGATTGATTGTGTGTTACGCAATTAGGGTGCTGGTCTACCCTTGTGCCAAATTTCATGCAAATCCGTTCAGCCGTTTTAGTGTGAAAGGGTAACGAACGTATGCGTACAAAAAATGTTATCTTTTCTCTTTATAATATTAGTTTAGAAGATAATTATTAGTATTAATAAGTATCTAATTATGTGCTTCATTTAGCGGTGAAATTAATGACACTGTATATACTTATTTCACTTAAAACAGAACTCGTAAAGTAACTGACGATGCATTTAGCATGCCAGTTTATAGCGAGATCGAAAGAGCCACATCCTGATGATACTCGTATTACTTACATTAATGCATACTTAACTTGGCATTTATATCAATTACAGGAGTGGATATTCATTTCCCTATTTTAAATCCTGTTAAGACTCCTTGGAACTTCCGATCACTTTGTTACGACCGAGTAGTTCTCGACTTTGTAGCAATGGACGAGCTTGGCACAAAACCACACTCTATCAACTCAATTTGAATCATTTTGAAGGTTATTGTTAAACCATTGCTTCATACGTTCGAAAAAATTGTCTGCTCAGCAACATAAATAACGCAATGAATGTTGTTAAACTGTCAAAATGGAAGCCAGTGCTATTATTAGTGTGTTACGCAATTACCCCGCGAGTACGGACGGTTTCGGACGAACAAACTCCTAAAGACATAGGGGTTGGTTACCCTTATGTGCTACAACTATACTATTATATGATTAAACTTGTACAAGACTGCAAATAACATAAATATTGGTTGCTCGTAAAACAAATTGTCGTGTAAATATTTAACAAGAGTTTGTTTAATGTTAACTTGCTCCAGTTGAGTTAATACCTACCTAAATACCTAGTAATTGATAACCAATAACTTAAAGTGTTGTAAAAAATAGCATGATTCAAACAAAAAAACTCGTTTTACACGATGTAACTGAAGCAGTTGATTCGAGCATTTAAACCAACTTTGTTTGTGAGTTTACCTATTTTCATAATAGCCAAGTTGCTACGATCACCAATCCATGAGCCAGTATGTTTGGTAATGTGGTGTTGTAACAATGATTTTTAGGGAGGCCATTGTGGCCTACGTAGATTATGTAAGATAGAGTTGCCAAAATTCTCTCTTTTATTATGAGATGGTCCTCAATCTAACCACACGTAGACCTTCACGCGGAGTAGTCACGAAATGTGAAGTAAAAGCTACTACGTCTAGCCAAGCATGTCTCGTAGGCACATTAACGTGGTTCCGTAGCCACTCGACCCGGTTGCCATTGTGACCGCGACAATGCTGCGACAAATCGACCCTTTGTTGTCACTCGACTTGCGACACGCGACTCACGGCGAGTATTCTTCAGTCCCTCTTTATGATAGCGTTGCATGCATGTGAGGTAACACCAGGTACATCGATAAACAATCCTGTCTCTCGAATGACTGAACTGCATGCGTTATTAAGCAAGATTCTTAGTTATGAGGGTTTTATGCAATTTTGTACTTTGTTGTTTATTTATTGATGTTTCAGTCTGGCAGATATTTTGATCGATTAGGTATGTTTAGGTCTCCCTGACGTACCCGTGAAGAGTATCAACGCCGGATACGAAAGCAAGGCTTAGGCTATGGACGTGAAGATTAGGTGTGCCTACTATTGCAACGATTTTTGGTCAAAATACCTACGTTTCTGTCCTTTGGGTGATTCTTTTACAGAAGACAATAATTTATGTGTTTTTCAAAGAGGGTTGCGCCCTTGTTTACCTGCCTGAAATAATATATCGTATGATTCAAGAATAATCCTTCAAGATTTCCTTCATTGTTTGCTTGTCATGTTGTCTTACGAAACAGCCGCTTCCTCCTAACGTTACGCTAAGATGTCGCTGACGTGAACCTTTTGTTACACGAAAAGCATTCAATTATCCGTCATCTTCTCTGAATCACAGCACTCGGGTGATTTGCGCTCGAACAATAGTAATGTGTGTAATTTTAATGGAATTTGGCGGTAAGTGATGAGCTGCCCTTCAATAGGAGATTATAAAAATAAATTACATAATGCTGTGATGATGTAAGTCTTATAGGATGTAGGTATGTATAGATGGATAGATAGGAGTAAGTAAGAACAGATAGATAGTACAGGGGGCAAAAAACGAAAATAAGTATAGAGCCAAAGACACCGATTTCCTAAATTAAAGTTATGTTGTGTTAGTGTGTGTGCAGAAAGGTGTTTTTTTATTTTCCACATTTTATGACTAATGTTATACCACTGCCTACTGTAGGTACTTGCTATATAAACTACACTT
Organism: Apamea sordens; assembly: GCA_945859715.1. Taxonomy (NCBI): domain Eukaryota; kingdom Metazoa; phylum Arthropoda; class Insecta; order Lepidoptera; family Noctuidae; genus Apamea; species Apamea sordens. The sequence goes on from OX243986.1 coordinate 15,946,092, forward strand.
GAAAAAAATACATACCCAAGAAAAGTTAATAAAATTTATTTAGAACCACCGCGCAAGCTTCTTCTGACAAATCCAAAAAAAATCGGTCAACTGTTGACGGAAACATCGTTGAATATACATTAAAAAAACATATACGGACGAACATAGAGCCGACTACTTTTTTGAAGTCGATTAAAAAGGACTAATATGATTGTATGTACAGACCCCAGCAGGTCAAGCTACCCGAAAGTGTCAAATTTTTCCAATCAACCTTGAATCTTAATGTTTCAAAAATAAAGTTGAAAATCTATTAAATAAATTTGACAGATTGTAGTAGCTTGATTTGCTGGCGTCTGTACACACGGCTACACGTCAAGCTATACAAAACCAGTTTGTCTTGGCCTCACTTTGTATGATATTTTCTCACAATGAACGGTCAGCTAATACTGGTTTTGCATAGCTTGATGTGTAGCCGTGTGTACATACTAATGTAGGCTTCACTTTTTCAGAATCTACACTGAATCATTTTCTAAAGCTTGGTAATAAAAGGACACTTGGATTGAACTTCAAATAGGTACATATTTATTCCACAAATAATACCTAAAGCCTAAAATACCTACTTTTACCCTTAAGGATAATAACTAACTTTCTAATCGCAATCTACCAAATTGGATGTGATGTGAAGAAAATAATCGACGCAAAGTAAAACGAGAAAGGTGTTTTACATCATCATAAATTCAAGTTAAGACGTCATAAATGATATATTTACGATGAGCGGTAAATTTGACGGTGTTAGCCAAGTTCTTAAGAGAAAGTACTCTCTTATCTTTACATAATGTTTCCTCCAGCTTCGGTAAACGCAGTGAAAAATTCACTAAGCGAGAGCTGTTTGCCATAAATCATAATAACATCGAAACGGAACCATTTCCCATCTGAATCGGTTTATGAGAAAACTTTGTGGTGGAGAGAAAATGGGAAAAAAGTGTTGTGAAAATTCGAAACCGTCTGGCTGTCTAATGTACGAGTATTGTTATGAAATTGTATTTATTTCAATAGCTTTTATCTGTGGGCGTTTGAATAAAATAAAAAACTACAGAGCAAAGAGGTAGGTATTAATTTTATGGCATTTTTGACTTGACAGGAAATTACTTTATCACTGGCCATTTATTGTCAAAAAATTACGCGATGCCATTAGAATCTTTTTTTTATTTATTTTTTTCATGATGACTAATGGCCGTTTTATTAATTATTTTTTTCGATGTCGGCCCGTATTTTCTAATCTAAAAAAAAGTTAAATCCTTTTCCAGAGACCCGTTTTGTATAAAACCTGTAGCAAATTAATATACTTTGGTTCATTTTTAGTTTTAAATACATGCAACCCTTTTCATAGGCCACTAAACGAGAAACCTATCTCTGTATCATTAGGTAACCTTGTTTCGTTATTTAGATAGGTACAATTTTGCATAAAAGACCCTCATTACTTAATAGACCATAGTGCTCCCCAGTGAAACCTTTAGCTGCCATGAATAGCCTGCCTATAATATACCTTTATTGCCCTGAGCCAAAAATAAGGTCCAAAACTTCGCACATGCAGGATACTCTCAATATAATAAACAGGAGGAAATTATTCCCCTGTATTGTGCCATTACTTTATACCAACACGGGAACCCTTTTAGTTGAGCTTCCCTGGCCAATATTGTGAGGCTTATGAATGATCATTGTTAACTTGGGGCTTATGGTAATAAGTACATAATATGTGTAACGTAATTCACACTCTCTTCGAATTTTCTAAGTTTCCGTGTAGGTCTTTGATTCAATGCTTAAGAAGAAAAACATTTGTTGTTTTTTTACTAGCAACTAAACTCAAAAAATCAAAGTCATTTAGGTATTCAAATTAGGCTAAGAATATAGGTATATCAATGGCTAAGAATTGTAAATTTTTAACGTCAAAATTACATAAGGCAGTCTCCCAAAAAGCCCGCCCTTCACCGCTTCCTAGAGCTTTAGCTGGGAAGAAGTGGCGCAACAAACTCCCCAGCAGCACAGCTGTCTGCTGTCAGCTGTCTGTTAAGTTAGAATAATTTGATTCTACAAGTACAAACTACTTAAAAAGTACTTAATTCATCGGGGTAATTGCGCAACACACTATCAGTAAAATGAGTTTTATTTTGACAGTTCAACAACATTCATTGCGTTATTTACGTTGTTGCGCAGACAAATTTTTCGAACTTGTGAAGCAATGGATTAGCAATATCCTTCAAAATGACTCAGATAGAGATTGATTGTGTTACACAATTAGGGTGCTGATAACTAAACAACCTACTTAAGTACCTTAATCTATTTATACATTTACATTAACAAATTATAAACCAAAGCCGCCATTCGTGTCTGTCTGTGTGACCCACGGAGTGACCGCCTTAGATCTTGTAGTCTCGATCTGTCTAGTATTATGAGAAACATATTTAAAACACACGAAAGAACAATGTTGAACAGCTACTTACTTAATATTGTACTGTCATCTCGTATTATTACAATAGGTATTACTTTGTCGATATTCTTCGTATGTAAGTATTAGTTACAACGTTATTATGGTAATGAAATCTCCTTTGTTGTAAAAATAATGGACATGACATGTTATTTTGTGACGACTTTCTTCCTTTACCTATTGTTTGTAGGTAGATACCACTGCTGGGTCTAGCCCCCCCCCCCCCCTTCGTCTGCCATACTTCCCGGTTCTGCACGCTGTCCCCCGATAGGTCCAGCTGTGTCACGGGTAGTTACAGAAATAAAAGAAAATAGGAAGGAAGTTTTTTAGGCCTAAACCACTTCCTTCCTACTTCGTACGCTAATCACTATACCTAAGCAGGCAACGTACCCAACGTAATCCCATCGTCTATGATTGTTTAGGCACCGATGGCCGATGTCCCATCACACAATGGTTGAGCAATCCTGAGACTTGTTCCTCTAATAATAAGCCTGAAGTTGACGGAGCGTGATGCGTGCACGCAGCGCAACGATTAGTCGTCCTAGTCTAATGACGCGTATCAATCTGTGATGGGTCCTGCGTGCCTCCAGGATATCAATCATGGTGTCTATGGTACAAAAAATCTGAGTAATCGACGCCGTTATTACCTTGACTAAGTTTTAAAGCCAAAGTTTTTTTTTTGTAATCATTTGGCAGAACAATGAACGTGCGTCTCGTGTAGGTTGTCCCTACATGAACATCATTTCATTGTAAAAAGTTGTTGCTAATATTTTTTTAGTGTAACTTTTTGGAATAGGATGATATTTAGGGCTGATTTTTCCATTGCCAGATAACTTTTATTCGAGGAATTAAATTGACGTTTGACAGTTTTTGTATGAAATAACTGTCAAAATTTCAAGATTATTCTTCGAATAAAATTATCTGGCAATGGAAAAATCAGCCCTTAGTAGTGTGTGTGCTAAAACACTCATTTATTGGATTTATTCTAGAAAATTAAAGAATTGTTGGAGTTAACACCCTTTGTGTTAACTCCAACAAATCTATTTTACAAAAAATACATCAAGCATAAAACAATCAGGCCGAAATAGATAAAAATATTTAATAAAAAACCATTTATTGATCATGAAGAAAAAATTAATAACAATATTTTATGGCATCTCGTATTTTTTTAACAGCAAATGGCCAGTAACTAATAAAGACGTCTTAAAAATAATGCTACCTACCTCTTTGCTAAAAGAAAGTCATCGTTGATTTTTTTATTGATATAAATAGCAGACACGACAGAAGTTGGTCTGTCCAAATTTCTATAATTCATATAAACTTCCTATAGAATTAATGCACTTTCAGTTTTCCTGAATTTTCCAACTTTTCGAATTTTCTTTCCGTAAAAACTTGATTTGGACTATTACCACAGAATAAGTATGTAACTAATAGTAGGTACTAACGATATTACGAACATTTTAAAACAAACAAGATTGCCAAATCGGTCCAGTCGTTTTTAGAGATGCGCTTAGGTACCAACGAACAGCAAAAAAAGCCCTTGAACAGCAAGATTTTATTTCCTAAATACCGTACGAAAAGCTAAAAACATTCCGACTAAAGCAGTTTTTACAAGAGCTGTGGGTAGTTACAAATACCATTAATTGGTTACCTGGCACCCCCTGCGGTCCCTACCAATTAAGACGTCTCTAAAATCCAAATTGCAATATTATTTTTAATATTTTGGATTCCCTTTTATTATTTTTGCCACGAAATCTCTACACGCACAACCTCAACAATATGGCTATCCGGAAATAATTCGTGGGGCCGGTCACGAACGACAGGGGAACAGTGCCAGTGGTCCGAACGTAATCTTAATAAAGGGATAGGTCCCCTGTGCCCATACAAACTAAGTAGCCCTTCTTGAGGCCCGGGGAGAAGGGCAACTGTCCATAAGTTGCAGGAAACATTTGCGGTCGGTTCGCTTGCGAAAAAATACTACTGAATTGTGACAGCTGCGGGAAATGGCAGTTTTCGGGAGAAGTGAAACGGGCTGATAAACGCAACTTTTGATACTATGTTTATACACCGTCTAAAGGACATCGACGCGCAATATGTTACTGTAACTGTTTTTTAGAATTATGAACAGCCTATAATGTTCCCACTGCTGGGACACAGGTTTCCTCTCGGTGAGAGGGTGTGGAGCGTAATTCACCACGCACGCCCAGTGCGGGTTGGTAGTAACACGACTTCGAATTTTCGGTTCCAGAGCATGCCAATTTCCTCATGATGTTTTCCTTCACCGTTTTGAGAGCAGTGGTAGTGAAATAATTAACACAAAGTAAGGGCCTGTTTCGGTTCGAACCTGCGACCTAAAACTCGATAGATAGTCGTGGCCGTTACCACTGAGCCACCACTGCTTACATCGTTTTTTAATCATAATTATGTGACGAGATATTTATACGCTAGGAGATCTTGAAACATATTATGCTGAATGGCACTTAACAGTTTCCGCGACAATGGCGCCGATTCCCTTGTTCACAAACTAAACTAAAAAGTTCAGTGCATCTTTTTCTTTCTATTTCATTAAGAAAAGGGCAGAAGATAAATATTAGTTTAGTCCTGTCAAATTAAGATACTCCATAGACAAATTAGACGTGATTAAAAACATGGCTACTAAAAACAGGTCAATTTACGTCAGGCGCTGACTAATTTGACAGGACTAAACTAATATTTATCTTCTGTCCTTTTCTTAATGAAATAGGAAGAAAAAAGATGCACTGAACTTAAATTTAGTTTGTGAACAAGGGAATTGGCGCCATTGTCCCGTACACCGAGTATACCTAGAGATAGATAGGTACTACTAAAATAAAATAGATAGGTACGTATTATAGTAGGTAGGTACCTATTCAAATAGAGTAAAACACCATCTCCATCCGCGTCCTGTTTACTTTCCTGCAAGAGCAACATCAATAACGATAAATCTTACCTAAAGCTTAGTGTCTCCGATATACTGAGCCAAATTAAATTAGCTAGCGAAACTGCAGGCGTGACGGGTATCAATATCTAAACACGATAAAATAAAAACGAAAAAGATTTGATGTCTTTTTTGGGGTTCAACGACCTCTGGTTGCGTTGTTAGTTGAAGTATGAGTTGAGAAAATCGGTTTCCTTTAGTCTTGTCGTATTGAGATATCGATACCCATGACGTCGGTGAAGTTTTCACAATAAAAAACTGATTTTTAACCTGATATTTCAGGTAACTACACTAACTGCGGTCGGTGACCCCACAAAAAAATCGTCCAATTAATTTCGTTTTGTTTTATCGTGTAGAGAGATATTGATACCCATCACGTCCGTAGAGTTTCGCTAGCTAATTTAGTTTGACCATGTATTGCGCCCGTTTTTGGCAGGCAGTGGCCTACTAATACGTAGGCCGCGCTACATAAGAAAAGCCTTTACACGGGCTTTCTCTGAAACAAAAGGAAGTCGTTGACACTCATTTATTAACGTTATCACGCCAAGTTGTTTGTCCTCGTTGATAAGCCATGCCCCGACTCCTGTGATGCTGTAATGTGAGAAGGGCTTCTACGAAGCAAGATAATGTGTCGACACGTGTGCCTGTGCAAACATTAACCTAACTGTAATATAAAGCTGCGGCCGCTGTGGCTAGGTAAACTTGCTATATAATATTATGATGCATGTATTATAATAGCGATGAAGTGACCGAGTGGTTACCTTTTTTAGAGCCAGTGGTACAGTCAACAAAAGAGATAAGTATGCAGGGTCGTCGCATATAGTTGAAGTTTAGTAAGAAACGGATTGATGTCTTCGGATAAAATTTTATTTAATTAATAGAAAACAAACAGTTTATTTATCAAACTAAATTTCATTCGAAACATCCATCGTTTTCTTACTAAACTTCAATTATGTATATCCGACCACCCTGCATACTATCTCTTTTGTAGACTGTACCTATGGCTTCTATGATAATTATTATGTACGAGTATGTATATTCTCTAGTCATTTCAGTCATCGTGCAAACTGAAACTACTTCATCCAAAATAAAATGATATATATTTTCTTTCAGACGATATGTAGGTAGGTAGGTAGATACTTATTTCAAACTTACAAATAATCGCAGATCATGTTTTCGAAAGCCTTTAGAGAGAGGCTTCTAAAAAACATTTTTGGATCACCGTAAATGTCAACCCTGATAAATGGCTTTAAGGGATGAAGAAAATTTATTCCGGACAGTATCACATGTTACATCAATATGCGTGTTACAGCGCCACCTATCGAGGTTACAACGAACAAAAATTTTAAGTAAACTTTTCAACGTGTAGGTCCGCAGCGCAGTTTCGAACTGAAAAACCCCTTCATATTCCAGTCAAAAGTGCTATAGTAAAATTAAATATCGTTTTATCTGCTTTTGGCCTGGTCTCCAAACAGTCAGGTTCATCAGGGTGCTGTCCTGGAGAGGAACTTAGTCATTATGTACGCTAATAATTACGCACAACTCGGTACAACCTTCTAAAATCCTAACAAAATAACTAATAAACCGAACGATAAAGATAATAGGGACTACTATAGAAATAAGCATCCCTCTCACAGAGAGTAGGCCTGTGTCTCAGCAGTGGAAACATATTAGGCTGATTATGATTATGCTAACCATCACCTTTGTACAGACGCCAGCAGGTCAAGCTACCCAAAACTGTCAAATTTTCCCAATCACCTTGAACCTTAATGCTTTAAAGATAAAATTGAAAATCTGTTAAATAAATTTGACAGATTGTAGTACAGCATGATGTGCGTCTGTGCGTATTTTTCTGTTCCTTTGTTCTTGACTGTTTATAAATGATTAAATAAATAGATATTCTCGTATAAAGTCAGTGAGTGACTCACTTTAGCCAATGGTCGGGGTCATCGACTGCGTGTCGACCGACACTACGCGGCTAAGCGCGCTGATTGGTTCAGTCGGCGACGGAACGTGAAAGCAAACTATTAGCAGGGTTGCCAACTCATACGTAATTCCACACATTTTGGAAAAGATTTCTAATTTAAGTGGGATGTTTTTATGGAACATCCTACTTAAATTGGAAATCTTAAAAGGATTTAAGTAAAACGCTGCCTACTAAATAGGTATTTTTTTTATTGTTTTAATATAATTATGGGAAGCATTTTAATTTATTGGTATAGCAACAAAAACCCTGAAACAAATCTGAGGCCCTACAAAATTTATTTAAGTACAGAGAAGGTCATAGTGGCAGCTTAGAGTTGGTACATACAAAAATGCATGACACTTCGAACGAATTGAAATGGCGGCCACATAAAGGGGCTTGTCATGACCTTTCACTCGCACAGTATAGGATGCGAGTGAGAGGTCATGATAAGCTCCGCCATTTTTAGAAATGCATCTCCATAAAGGCGGTTATAATAATACCTATAACAGTACCTACATGGTAAGCCCTGAACCCCTGAGCAAATTGCTAAGTACTTACCTTATTTTCGCAGTTTTTTTTGTAGGATTTTTGTTTACTGATAATGGCAGCACCAGTAAAATGAGCGCCTCAACCGCGCGCTGCGCTGTGAGCGGAACCAGTCTGTCTGCGCACATTGCGCACCGCTTACAACGCGTGACGAGTTTACGTTTATTCCAACGTAGTTTTCGCCAAAAATATGACGTTTAAGTATAACACCAGGCAATTCATTAAGGAAATGCAATGCCGACCATGCTTGTGGAACGTCAACACTGCAGAATACAATGACAGAGGTATCAGAGAAATGGCCTGGCTAGAAATTGCCCAGATTATGTATGACGACTGGGACGATTTGAATTTAGACGACAAAACTGAAAAAGGTACGATTCCTAGAATATAATAATACCAACTATGTAGATTTATGCTTGATGCTTGACTGTAGAAGTGAACATTAGTCAAAAATGAAACAGGTGACTTACTAAGTCATGATCAGTTGCCTCGAGCTCACGCGGCGCGGCTCACCAACTCGGCTCAGTGACTCAGTGTATCCTTTGCGCTCGGCCGCTCGGCTGTCCCGAGCTATGCCGAACGCGCCGACCGACTCATCGATCACCTGTTGACTGGCATATGTTTACTACGTGCGAGAAAGAGATCTATCTCTTTCTATGCTCTAGCGAGAAGCGAATAAAGGAGGCACTGAGCATAAATGCATGAATTGAAAAGTAGCCCTTGTGCACATCAACATAAAGCTGAAATGCATGAGAGAAACATAGTTATAGTAAATATAACTATTACTTGCTAATAGCAGGTAGGCAGGTAGGTAGGATCAAGGGCAGTTGAAAATTCAATGGCAAGCAACTTTTGTTGCGGACCATACTAAATCGTAGTTCCTTGTGGTAGTATAGAACTTACTAAAGTGATCGCTCTTTATTAGTAAATAATCCTAATACTTAAAATAGGTTAGGTCGCCAGCACCTTCTATATCCATTAATAAGCTAGAGTCATAAATTGTAATGGGCTCTTCTCTTTTTAGTAAGCTTTTTAGCCGATCTCTTTTCATAAAGCACAAGAAACAACTTCCTTCCTAAAGTAATACATATTTTTACATAACAACTTTGTTTCATTTCCAGTAAAAGATCTACAAAAGAAATGGAAAGGTCTTCGGGATTATCACACTAGAGTACAAAATAAAAAATATACCCCGAAACATGTTACTGAATTACATTTAAAAAGAGGTCGCAAGAGACCGTTCTTGGACATGTTAAATTTCTTAAATGCCAAGAAAAAACCGAACCAAGCTCAGAATCAGCAACTTGCAGAAGCTAACCCAGGGCCAGCAACAATTAAACCCAGCAACTCAATAGTTACATCATATAAACAAGCAAAACCGGGCCGAACAGCTGCTCCCCAACCACCACCACAACTCCAACCACCAGTACTACTCCAACCACCATTAACTCAACAGACAACAGTGAGACAATCGAACGATCCAGACGCAAACTTCTTATTCAGTATTCTACCAGATATGAAATCGATGAATCCTTCCCAAAATTTCGAATTTCGATTCCAAGTGATGAAATTGATAAAGGACATTAAATATAATCCGCACAATTCGAATTACTATGTATATTGTGATCCAGGGTCTTCCACGTTCGCTACTCAAGTGCCAAAGTACAAGACCTCTGTGCTCCCGGAACAAGAAGTAGAGATAGACCCTATTTCAAATGAGTCTGCAGTTTCTTCTCCAGAAGATAGAAAGGAAATATTACATGACTCCGAATAGTATGTAGGTTAGCTTTTCTTTTTATACTTATAATAAATTGAGTTTATTTTAGTCTTTAAGTATAGATGGTTTTTAATTTTTCTCTTGATAATCAGCATTTCTCTCGACAGTGTGTGTGTACTGAATACACACTGTCGAGAGAAATGGCTATCAATTTGACCGTTTAACAACATTCATTGCGTTATTTACGTTGGTGAGCAAACAAATTCGAATAGGTTTATGAAGCAATGGATTATACAAGTGCAATAAGGCAAATAGGCAATATCCTTCAAAATGATTCAGATTGAGATTCATAGTGTGTTACGCAATTAGGGTGCTGTTACATGTTCCACGCACGAGTGCTATGAAAAACAAGCCATGGAGGTAGGTTCCTCCTTTTCCTTTGCTGCGGGGTTCGCTGCCAGTCTTCGTGCGCACCTGTATTACAAGCATGTTTTATTTTAGTCCTTATTAGGCAACAACGAGGAACGAAGGAAGTATGAAAATAGTCTAGTGCGGAGTGACATGGTGTCATGAGGCGCGACCATGCGCCGCGGTTTGTCACGCGACTTCTCTTCCGTCCCTTCGTATCTAATGCACGGCAGCCATTGTTTGAAACAACACGGGGAAAGTTTCGCACAGCAATTAGATCGATTAGATGGCGTTCAAGGAAACATTTAATAGTTGAGGAAGCGCACGAGAAAACTGCGTAGGTACTGTGCCATGAAATATGTATGAAGTGTTGCCTCTTTGCTGAGTTAACTTAGGAAGCAGTAAAAAGTTTTAGTATTAGTTTTGCTCTTCATTAGGTATCTATGAGGCTGCAAATGTCGTTAATCACATCAATTCTTTTTTCGTTAACTTTTTATATCGACAGGGGTTTATTTCTGGAGTTGAACTACCTCTTTTCTCATTCCTTCTGCCCCCTTATTTCTCCCGTATACTACCTACTATAAAGATAGTACCTATAGGTACCACAACCATAATTGAACGGCAGCGTCGGAATCTTTCAAGTTACAACAACCTTCGACGACTTTCCGAGTAATTACTACATCCTAGAAGCAGTTCGAGGTCCGAATGAGCTAGCTCTAATAAATAAATAATTAAGAACACCTTTAGTAGATTGTGTTCTTCTCTATAGATATTGAATATTTTACCGCCATTACCTAGCATTTTTACCTAAATTTTTTTTTTAATATTTATTTATTTACCTATAAAAAAACTCATAACACATAACCTACGAATATAATTATTCGTAGATCATCTTACCGCATTCAAGTTATCATGTCTATCTATAACTGTGTGTACAACAATCGTACTTGCGGAGTAAAGGCACCGCTAGCGCCATCTGTTGCACCTTTTTTAAATCACATCAGTTTTCACTGGCAACATTTTAAAGCCATTCCGTCCACGCTCTCCATTGGCTTCTTGGCCTCATAAAAGCTACGTTGATACTCGCTAGATGGCGCACCACTCGCCTTTCTACGTTGTTCAATAATGTAACTTCAGTAAGTAAAACGCAGGTGAACATTAAAATTCATGAAAGACAAATATTATTATTCCTTAGTAAGTTAAATGAGGCAGTCTGACCTATTATACTTTATGTTATACGTAGTAACTTACATATTAATTTGTTAGCTTATGTATAACGTAAGTGCGATGCGTAGTATTCCACTTACGCCTTTTTCTGTATTTCCGGAACTTTCTCTAGTTAATCGAATTGCTTTCCTAGTACCTCCACGCTCAAACGCAATATTTTCATGGTATTATTTTTTAATTGTAAACGCTTTTCACTGGTGTTCTATAAATTAAATTATCATTGATGTACCTACCTACTTTTAAGTATTTATTTATTTTTAAACTCATCCCATTATTTAGTAGTTTTTTTTTCTTTTGGACTTGTAGCTAGATGAGGTCCTCTTTTCAAGGGTACTCTTTGTCATCAGCATCGAAGTGCACACCCAATTGTTTTCTGACCGTATCTTCAAGTACGGCCAAATTGATACTTTCCTGGTGGGTCATGCGGGGAGATTCGATCAGTCCTGAAAATAGATTTGTTTTGCAATAAACCTACTGTTTCATCGAAACTGAAACTTATAGTTGTTAGGTAGGTAGATAGGTTCTTTAAACTAGATTTCAATGTTGTGTAAGTTAACAGGACAGTGTGTCCAGCCAAATTCGGGAAATAGAAGACGTGCTTCAATCTAAAATGAATATCTAATCTAAGAATTTATATTGTACTTACATTCCAATCTGAGCGCATAATGAACCAACCTACGTGCTTTCACATTTAAATTTTTGCGGAAGAACCTATTTCACAATATGTTCCAATTTTCACATGAAACAACTATTTAAAGAATTTGGGTTCTACAACAATCTGGATCTGATCAGGATCTCAAAGTCGTAGCAATTTTCTTTTTTAGTTCTAACAAACCAGTTCACTGATTCTGCTTCAAAAACTACGTCATATATGGAGAGGAACCTGCATGAAACTTTGTACCGCACACTAACTGATAACGACTGCCTATAGGCCTACTTAGTACGGTAATTGAATTCTTATCACCTTTACGAAAAAATATTTGCATCAACATTATCTTCATATAATCCGATGACGTTAACCAGTTAATAGGTACTATTCTGTTGATAACGTCAATAAATACTAATCTTAAGTTTAAACTACGTACTTACCTTTACATAAATAAATTGGATTAAGAGATTAAGGTAGGTACTAGATAATAATAATAGGTAGGTATTACAAGATTAGTATTACTTGGCAGACAACCTGTCTTACCAAGAGGTATCGGATCGTGTCAGCAGGTAACCTACCCAGTAACAAGGTTGTGGAGGTCAGATAGGCAATCGTTCCATGTAAAATTCTCGAATTTAGCTGCATCCGGTTAGAGCGAAAGTCGCCTCTACAATAGTTGGGAAAACACTAGGCAGATGATGATGAGTAGATTACCTGCTCTGATGCATCTTGCTACCTCGAGCGCCTGGTAGACCAATCCAGGGCTGTTTGTAAAGTTGTATGGCAGCTTTGATGAATGCAGTGGATAGTTCTTTGTTTTGCCATCTACATCGATAACTATGTGAGGGAAGTGGAAGGGCTGCTCTAACTGTAAGGAGAATATACTTCAAATTAAAACATTTTTTGAGAACTAAGGCAGGACAAGAAACTTTACTAACACCATAACCAGTTCTGCCGCAGCATTGCTTGATGTTCCGGTTCGAGCATAAATGTCATTGTATTTCAACTTTGTTTCTAGTATTGACTACGCAGTAACTCAGCGGGTAAGATGGAGATATATATATATATAATTATGTATACATAGATAGATCCACTAAGAGCGGTTCTGCACTGCATCCGATTCGAATCTGAGAAATGTCGATCCGAAGTAGCCATAGTAGGTACTATTTTTATAAGGAGGCTGTGCACTAGATCCAAACTTTGTCCGTCCGAATTAAGAACAATCCCAATTCGATTAAACTCGGTCCTTGAAATCGTATTCGGATCGGATGCAGTGCAGACCCGCTCTTACGGTGGTAAGTTGTAGCCGCCAAGCATCGTTGCTGTGTTCCGTTTTGAAGAGTATAGGTACCGGTACCAGTGTAATACAGGTTCGTGGGACATTTCAGTTTTATGTTGAAACGCACGATTGGTAAAAATTTAGAGAAAAAAAAATTGAGACTCATCCGCGGCTATACTTACCGTGACGCGGCCTTTAGTCCCATAGATAGTCGCTTTGTTCCAGAACTCAAGCTGCGTGTGAATGTTGAGCACAGCTCGCTTGCTACCCTCATACTCCAGGATAATGGTTTCTGTTAGATCCACTCCTGAGTCATACAGATTACCGACAGTTGTCACCTTTTTCGGCTCTTCCTTCCATATAAATTGTGGCAGTTGCAGCACGTATACACCTACGTCAAGCATGGCACCGCCACCATATTCTTTAATACTGAAAATATTTTTACACGGTATTTGATAACGTCATACAGTACACGGCTGACGTAAGTTGTAGGTAAGAGCTAGAATAGCACGTGTGCGTCGTCTTGGTTAAATATTGAATAACAATTGGATATTACCATAACAATAGATAACAAAAAAGGTTTTTCACAATGAATCTACGGACGTATCTAAAAATAATTCAATAGAAAAATGCCATGTTTAATGCAGGTAATGATGATGATAAATGGAGGTGATTAGCATACCGCTAAATTTTCGCCATGCGTGGCGAAAATTTAGCGGTATGCTAATACCTTCCATTACACGTTAGGAATTATTTTAAAAAATGTAGGGCTAGGAAGGTTGACTTGATTAGGTATGCCAGAAAGTTCGACAGATCATTCACTGAACTTAATCAACCTTTAATTTTCCCACAGCTGGGACACAAGCCTCCTCTCTGTGAGAGCGAGTGGGCCATGAATCCATGATCCACCACGCAGGCCCAGTGAGGGTCGGTGGATGTCACCATGTCTCCTCACGATGTTTTCCTTCACCGTTTTGAGAGCAGTGGTGATGAAATTTAACCCACAAAGTAAAGTGCCTGCCTGGGTTCGAACTCACGTCCTACAACTCGTAAGTCGGGGCATTAATAAAATATTTAGGTGTAGATAGGTAGGAGTTTCTACCAACCGGGTAATCTATAATTCTAAGGCTAAGGTTATAGTACCTATTATGGGTTGGGTGGATATGTATAAATTAAATGTGTTTCTTACTGCGTGCTCCTATCATCCGGACTAACAATCCCAAAGTCAGCCTCAATGAACTTCACGTCACCCAGTTTACCGTTCTTAATATCTCTCTCCAAATCGGCATAAGCAGGAGAGAAGCGGGTCCATACAGCTTCCATCACGAATAGACTCTTCTTCTTCGCAAGGTTTATTACGCTGCGGGTTTGTTTAGCATTCAGACAGAATGGTTTCTCGCAGAGCACGTGTTTGTCGTTGCGGAGGAAAAGCATTGACAGTTCGTAGTGCTCGGAGTTCAAAGAACCGATGTAGACCACATCTGTAGAAGAAAAATTATCTTTTATAATGAGGCTATCAACACCATCTGGGGAGAATAGAAGCCAATAACCTAACGGACCTAACCTATAGGGGACAAGAGAAGACTCGCTGCGCAGTACCCCACCCCTTACCCCCGCTGACATATTAATTTGTTACTGCGCAGCGACTCACCTCATATACCTACCCACTGTATTAAAAACATAAAAAGGCAAGGTTGTCTCATTAAACAGCCGAAATGCACCTATTATACCTAATTATGAAAAAGAAAACCTACCCATAGCGAATCTTTAGGTATGCCATGTTCAAGAAATGTGCACCTGCTGTATTCACGATGATCGTCATGCATGAATAATGGAAAATTAAGGAAATAAGCAGGTACTGTCAAGTATGTAAATTAAGTTCATTGTGAAAAATTGAAAACAATATACGTAAGTACCTACCTTTTATTTTTTACTTCATGATACGGTTTCAGTGTAATAGATAGATATGTAGGCATACACACTTGCAATTATCGCTGTAACGTTTATTTAGGTATATTTGGTATGATACTTAACTTGTATTTTGTAATTCATTAACACACTTTACACTATCTTTAATGACATAATTTTGTAAACATAATTCGAATCTTTTACTAACATACATTCAAGTAAACGCAGAAAGTAGGTAGGTAGGTACTCAAAGAAAATTGAGTTTTCTTAACATCCTTAGAACTAAGATGAATTTCCCCGTATCGAGGGTAAATAACCAGCCCAGTGGTAACGGCTCCGACATGACGAGTTGTAGATCGTGGGCGCTTTACTTTGTGTAAATAATTTCATCACCACTGCTCTCAAAGCGGTGAAAGAAAACATCGTGAGGAAATCGGTACGTCCTAGTATGTACCAAAAATTCGAAGACATGTGACATCTACCAACCCGTACTGGGCCCGCGTGGTAGATTACTCCCACTCGCTCTCAAAGAGAGGAGGCCTGTGTCCCAGCAGTGGGAAATTTATATGAGTATGTGGGTAAATAAAACAAATGCTACGACACAAATAAGTACCTATCGGTAACTTTCCAAGCGAGGATACTAACTAACCTTTACGCTAATGCTATAAAACCAAATTGACAGTATCAATATCCTGGGTATAATGCCTAGGTACGTACCAATATCCTTGCTCTTTGCCAATGCCTCATAAGAATCAAAAACTTCCGGAATGTGGTGTGTTTTTGCAAAATCAGCGGCTCTTTTCTTATTCCTGGCAGCTACTGCAACTATTTCCTGATGTTCCTTGTTGGGATACGAGTTGAATGCGTTGACGAAGTCATGGCTGATCCTCCCGGCTGTCACAATACCCCACCGGAGTGTCATCTGGAATAAAGTTTACGAATTTCTATGAATCTAAAGATAGCCCCGTTGGTCTACTCAAGTGGTAGCAAGCGCAACGGCTGAGCGTGGGGTTCGATCCCCTTCGGGCATGGTAATGTGTATTTCTTTTGAAATTTGTTAGCAGCCCAATATATTTGCGATGTGACCTGTCAATGACAACAGACCCGCCTCTTAGTACCTACGTGAGAATTTAAACACAACTATCGACTGACATATTGCGGGAAAGCACGTCTGCCTACCCCATGAGCGGTGTTATATTCAAGTATCAAGGGGAAAAACATACAAACATTGAAGAAAACAAAGGCGGTCTTATCGCTACAAGACTTTTTTTTACAAAGAAGCTTCATTGAACTGTGGATGAATAGTAGAATCGTACAAGAAAAGATTACATCATTTAAAATGTAAAGTACAAAGAATAATATTGAACTAACCTTAGCAGAGTGGCCAGATACGCGTAGTCACTACACAAACACTGATAAATATCTGAAAGTGAGAAATATAATATGTCGCAAGGAGATGGGTTTATTATAAGGTGATAGGGCACGATAACAACAGCTACAATATTTAGTTTATCTAACGATCAATATGTACCCATGTCTAACCCCCTGGGGCTGCAGTCTCGACATTCATAGCGATCACTTTACGACCGAATTCGGTCGCAAAGTCCTGTCACTCCATACATTACACCTGTCAATCCGGGACTTTGCGACCGAATTCGGTCATAAAGCGATCGTTATGAATGTAGAGACTGCTGCCCCTGGTAACAATTAGGTACATGATTAGATACGATGGGCGTGGTAGGGTTTCTACACCTACCTTACTTTTGTATCCTTTTGTTTTCTGATTCACACTTAACTTTCAGGTGGGCAAAAGTTGTCACTCATTGGACAATCGTAGGATATCGTCGTTGAGGTCGATGGCGATATAGATGGCATCATGATCGCGTATTTATAGAGCACAAATTGAACGGAAATTGCTCAATTGGTTACTTGCCTATACTAGCGTTTAGTGGCATTGTGCCTGGTATGATATCCACATCATAGAGTATAGTAATGATCCACATTTCTTCTGAAGTCGTAAGGACCGTAGGTACTTCTTATAAGTAGGCCTGGCCCTGAGTCCAAAAGGAAGGCACCTAAAACGTTTTTAGATCGTCAAATGTGTAAAGACTTTGCATAGGTAGGTAATACACTAGCTAACAAGTATGGTCTGGTGAAAAGAACACCACACTCGAGTGACTCGCACTAGATGTGAGATGGGTCCATAATCCCTATTTTTCCACTGTCTGCTCGCCTCATTTTCGCGGCTAAATTACCGAATGAAAAGATAAAATTTAGCAGAGACGCATACCTAGTTTGTTATCAGACGGAATGACACAGCATACTTTGCGAATCCAAATATAGCCAGTTATTTCAAATAAGAGTTTTTTATGCGCCTCTACGCCAATCTACCCAACATTAGGTACCTAGTCGTAATCATATTAGGCACTTACTCAACTGACCTAAGTATAAACAATCTGAATGATACGAGCCAGCGAAAAGTGGTTATTCAAGCTGGCTGGACACGTTTTCGATCGATTATCTAATATTCTGTAGCGTTACAAATTCTGAAATACCTACGGGTGTTTAGCCGTCACATAAAGTGCCCTATTGACCTAGTTAAATGCGAGCTATTTTGAAGATTTGTCCAGCCATCCTGAGTCACATTAGAATGGGTAACCGTTTTCTTCAGACAATATTCTGTCGCTAGGTACCATTTGTGCCCCCAATTCCTGGTCGTTGTGGTCATGTGCTACCACCGGTTTGGCAGTAGGTACTTAGGTAAATTTAGTAAGATAATGTTGGCTGGTAGAGCGAGCAAAGCGAGAAATCTTTTTGACCGTAATAGGAAGTCGGTTGTTGTTCACGCTACAGTGTAGGTAGGTTGTTTCTATGACCAAAATTCTATTTTGGTTTTTATTCTTCCTGTACGAGTCCCAATTATCTTTCTTTTCCTTTTTTCAGTTATGGCAAATACCAACTTTTTTTAGTCAGTCTCCTAACCCTGTACAAAAATTAAATGAAAACATTTTATCCTTTTGGTGAGGAATCCTTATTGCGAGATTCCGACGCACATGGCCGTTTTTTATATGTGAGTCAGCACTATTGCTCCATGTGCCCGTAGAGCAAGGCCACTTAATCTCTTTCGATGTTGATAACTCGGTTCATTGCCACGGCCATTAATACTCGTATGTTATCAATTTTTGATAACACAATGAAACCATTCATTTATACTATCTACTGGTCATGGTTTTTTTTAAAGATTTTGCTCGTGATTTGAAGATGCGAAGTATAGACGCCAGCACATCGAGCTACTACAATCTGTCAAATTTCTTTAATAGATTTTCAACTTTATCGCTAAAGTTTAAGGTTCAAGGTTGATTGGGAAAATTTGATAGTTTTTGGGTAGCTTGATGCGCTGTGACTGCTGTGAGCGTCAAAATGGCGGGATCAAGTCTACAATTTAAAATGTATCACATTTAAATGTTTGTACTACATATGTACTAATTGCACCTTAAACAAGACATTTGTACCTCTAAAAGTAAAGGAAGTATGTCAAGACATCCCTGGTCCCGCCACTTTAACGTCAAAGTAGCGGTACCTTCTGGAAGCGCTACTCAGAGGTAGGTAATTCACACCCGAAGACTTTTAGTACAGGTATATACTCAATTTTCATTTTTAATGTCCAGGGATTTGTAAGTGCAAAATTCAAGTTATGTGATTAAAACATTGGTCCCGCCAATTTGATGATTCGTGTTATCGCTGAATTCATAATATGAAAATCGTTAGAGCTCGTGCAAAATCAAATGTGGAAACTTAGTACATGAAAGTTTGTAATTTTCATATTCATAACCTAAGTTAATCAGAAGTTATCTATAATTCATCGTTTAATCGTATCATTTATCTTTGAAATGGACACGTCTATGCAGAAATGAAAAAAACAATCTGTATCTATCATTGGTCAGCTTTTGAATAATGAGGAGACCACAGAGCTGACAAAACATGGTCCTTAAGAATTTCTGCTATTAAAAATGCATTTAGGTACTTATATTGATATATTTTATTAGTAGGTACTTACATGATATAATGATATACACCAATTAAATATCCAATTATTTAAAAACCAATTGTAGTGAAACTACAAGGCACTGTTTTACAGCATCCAATTTAGTACCTAAATATAATTTAAATAAGCACCCTGGTATATATGGCGAATTAATAAACCGACTATTACATGAGTACACAGGTGTACAGTGGGTGTTTAGGGAAATTCCTGGTCATCCACATCATAGTGCACACCCAGTTGACTTCTTACGGTGTCCATCAGTTTGGCCAGGACAAGACTCTCCTTGTGCGACATACGGGGTGACTCGATCAGTCCTGCAGATAAAAAAGTTTTATACAATTTCTTTTAATTGGCATTGATTTACATTCTGTTATTACTTAAACTCTACACCCGGACTTATTACTTTTTTTATGAAAATCGTCTACTTTTAGAATATTTGTAAATATGTGAGCACCATGTATCTATCACATAGTTCATTTTAAATAGGTATGTCATGGTGTCATTAATCCATTTTAATTCTTTTACCTATTGTGGTACCTATAGTAATATTATTTTATGTGCATCATCTTCACATATAATTATATAATTAATGTGTGCAAAATATTGGAAAACATTTTAAAAGAGTAACGATGTGTGTTTCTTGTCCATTCTTCTCCATACGAAAACTACATTTTAGAAGGGGCGACTAGAATCTATTCTATTTTAATGTAATTTTTGACTTTCAAAAGATCCTTTTGTGTTATTTGACATTGAATTTAATAGTAAAAATAATTACTTATGTTATATAATTTTACATACGGTATCAATAGTATTTCGATCATAAGAAATGAAATTCTAAATGTATTTCGCAGTGTACAAACAAAAGATAAGGACAGTTTTTCAAGAACGTATGTATACCTATAGATACTTCGACGGCAGGTAAAAAGTATCTTTGAGTACGTTTGAAAGGAGGATGGGCAAAAATATAGAAGAACCGGCCCCACCACGATAACGATCAGACAAATAAAACAAGTAAGATAGTACATACCAGCTCGAATGCACCTCGCTACTTCAGCAGCCTGGTAAGCGAGCCCCGCACTGTTTCCATAGACAAACGGGAGATTGGAAGTGTGTAGCGGGAACGTCTTCACAGTTCCATCAATGGCAGTCACTTTATCGGGGAAATTGAACGGATCTTCCAGCTATGGAAGAAAATTTTCAAGTTATTGGTATCTTGAATGATTGCTAACCTTGTGTCCTATACAAGCCACTTGTTCGAAAGACAGAATCCGTCTAAACACTCTGGCAAAAAGCTTTCGTTCAAATGGTCTTTTAGTCAAGCCTTTTCTTCGCGCAAATGGTCTTACGCAAAATTGTTAGTGTACCAGATCTATTTATATTCTAGCTATTCATTCTCTATACTTACCGTAATATGACCTTTGGTCCCATAGATCGTAGCCCTATTCAAGAGGACCAAACGGGACTGAACGTTGAGCACGGCCCGCCTGCCGCCCCCGTATTCCAGAATGATTGTCTCGGTATCATCCACCCCCGAGTCGTTGAGGTTACCAACAGCGGTTACTCTTTTTGGTTCTTCTTTGAAGACGTACTGGGATAGTTGCAACAGGTAGATGCCGATATCGAGCACGGCGCTACCTCCAAATTCTTTTTTTCTGTAAGCATAATATTGTCTATGAACTATTCAGAATTTTCCTTAGTCTATCAAAGTACGAGACTTTGATAGACTAAGGAAAATTCTGAATAGTTTTTGAAAATAAAAAACAATACAAACATGAAACTTACAACACTCTGTCGCTCTCACAGAAAATGCCGAAGTTACCTTCGACGAATCTAACTTCACCCAGATTCCCAGCTGCAATCTCCTTCTCCAGGTAAATGTAAGCTGGAGAGAAGCGAGTCCAGACTGCTTCCATGAGGAACAACTTCTTTTTCTGAGCAAGGTTGATCAAACTCTGAGTTTGTTTCGCGTTGAGACAGAAAGGCTTCTCGCATAGCACGTGTTTTCCATTTTCAAGGAAGAGCTTAGTGAGCACATAGTGGTCTGGATTCAATGCTCCAATGTACGCGACATCTAAAAATGAATACAGAATTCTTGCTCATAATCACTTGATCGCAGTACATATGTGCCACAAGTTTATCTATTCAATAATCATTATTGTAGAGCTAGAGCTATCATTATAGTAGTTTAATTGGTGAAAATTGTAGATAAACAATGACCAGCATTATTACTAAAACACCAGTCATGTCCTTACCAATATCGCTACTGGTGGCTAACCCCTGATAATTATCGAACACTTTCGCAATATTGTGAAGTTTCGCGAACTCAGCAGCCCTGGTCTTATCTCTGGCGGCGATTCCGACTATTTTCTGATCGCCCTCCTCAGGATACGAGTTAAGAGCATTCACGAAGTCATTGCTGATCTTGCCAGCTGATACGATTCCCCAGCGTACTGTCATCTGTAATTAGTAAAATAATAGACAACAATAGTTTATTTGTTACTTCATTACAATATTACCCTGAAATCTAAATCAACCTACGATAAAACGTTCCAGAAATGTATAAATAGGTATGATCAAAATCACATTTAGTTCTAAGACTTTATTTTCTAGGTGCACTATATATATAAAAGTGCAGTAGTGATCACGGTACCTTCTGCGCTAACTACCTACCTAACTGGAGCTAAGTACCTACTGAGTGTGTATGTGAACTAGATACCACGTAGATTGTAGATACCACAGCGTTTCAATTAACTTGTTTCTGAAGTTAACTAGAAATGAAGATATTATAACTTCCCTTTATAAATGGGTAATTTCATACCTTTACTGAGTATAGGTTCACGAAAGACTAATAAACTTGTGAAAAACTAGTCATGATATTATCTTTTGTTATGGATATTTATCTATTACGTGTCAATAAGGAGTCCTAATCTCAAAATTCTCAATCAGAACTTTCATGTGTAGGGACTAAATTCATAGTCGAGTGGTACCTACCTAAAGTGGTTTTCCCACCATAGCAATTCCGAGTGGTAGTACCAACCAACTCGATAGGACTCGATCGGACTGGGCAATAAGCTCTGGCCATTTTTGCGCCAATTTATACTTCTATACTAATATTTTAAAGAAGTATCATTTGTTTGTTTGTATGACGGAGTGAGTCGGGGGGAGACACAATACCAAATTTTACGCAGACGAAGTTGCGGACAGAAGCTAGTGAATAATAAAAAGGTAGATATAGCCACCAGCATAAATATATTACAATGTATATAAAATACATTATACAGCAATAATATCTGATTTCATGACTAATCTATAAAATTAAAAGATAATAAATAATAAATTGAGACAACATTACATACATTGTCCTGGTCCCAAACTAAGGTTTTCCCTTATACTATGGAAACCAGGAACAACGAAGGTACCACAAACACCCAGACCAACACAAATATCTGTTTCATCAACAAACATTTGTGTTGGTGCGGGAATCGAACCCGCGACCCTTGCGTCTCAACCGGCGCTCTAAACCACTGCGCCAAACGGGTCGTCGGGTAATGAAAAAACGCCCATCCCTAAAAGGCGATTACTGATCTGTTTCTTGATGTCTATTCTCAGGGGTGCTCGGCACCCACTCTTTATTTCTCATGGGTGCTCGAGGCCCCGAGCACCCACGGAGTCAGCGCCCCTGCCTGTAACTTTGCTAAGTATTGTCCTTAGGCAATTTTTTTTGTACCTACTTTTTTTGTTCATATTTCACTTTTCCTACAGCTGTGCTCAGTGTCCTTTTATTCCAGGAGTCTTGATTTCAATAAAACACCACTTTTCTGAACTGTACATGATGTTGATATAATAGAGGAGCTGGTTATTTCCAAGCCATTATAACAAGCATTTATTCTTTTTTTTTCCTTTTTTTTACAATTGTAATTTACCCAAAGTCTGGGCCGAGTCCATTTAAATTGCCTGCAATGAGCTGAGAAGAAGACTACAATGGTTAAGTTAGCCCCTGATACTACTGTACAATTTCAATTAACCACCAAGTATAGCGCAGCTAGCAGGATGAGTTCTTGATATAATGTAGTTTGCAGCAATCCCTTATTTATATTTAAAACTACAACTTAACCGAACATGACCCAACAGATGTTGTTCTTTCAAAATTTCAATAATATGGTCTCAGTTCATACAAAAATCTTCGACGGTTGAAAGGCTAATTGGTCTAAGCAACATTTTTTTGCAATAATGAGGAATCAGCAAAATTTGCTGATTCCGAATATGTATATAACTCATTATTGCAAAAAAATGTTGCTTAGACCAATTTGCCTTTCAACCGTCGTAATGGAAAAACACTTACAGTTTCTTTTCCGAATTTTACAATTTTCCTGGAAACTTTTCCCCATTTTCCTTTCCAAAAAAACCTAATTCAGACAAAAAAAAAAGCCAAATCCGTCGTGCCATTCTCAAGTGATGCACTTACCATCAAACGGCATTTCATTTTTATTTATCTTATCTTCTCTTGATTTTTTTATGAATGATTTTTTTAGGTAGGTACTAGATAAAATATATCTAGTATCTACTTACCTAAAAAAATCATTAGAATAAAAAAAATACCATTCAATTAAGAAAACTTGATCTGTACTTGTACTACAATTTAAAAGTAAAGATTCTATGGCCATATTTGAGCATAGCCAAAATCTGAGAAATACTATTAGATTAAAGAATATCAGTCTGTAGGTTGTACTTATTAATTGAATAAGTATCTACCTACATCAAGTAGGTACTAAGTGCGTAGAGAAAAATTATAATATTTACATTAATATTTACTACCTGACAGACCCTAAACATAATCTATTAATTGTTATTGACGCGAATGTCTTGTGTACTGTAAACCATTAAGATTTAAATCCTTAGGTTAAACGACTGTTTATAATATAATCTATGGGTTATACTTACTTTAGAAAATACTATCTATTCGTACACAGTCAGTTGTTAATTATGTGCCCAATCTATTCGTACACAGTCAGTTGTTAATTATGAGATTATGTAAATGAAGATTAGAACAAAATTATGAAAAGTTTGTTTTTGTTTTTGTTTTGTTACTTACTTCTTGACGGCGTCTCTGTCAAGTGTCAATGTCAGTTATAGAGTAATACGACACTCAGACCGGAAAACCGTGTGAAGTTTTGAAACTCCCCGCTAAAATGAATAACTTTTTAAATAACGGTTATTATAACCGTTAAATTAAAAATATTTTAGTACAGTATGCTCAGTGTATCTAAAATCGCTTTGAAATTGGCAGCCCAGCGCAATTTTACAGGCGATTTTTTAATGCGACAATGTTTTGGATGGATTTTTAACTCACGGTATTGAGCAGAGGCTGAGCATTGAGAATCCAACAGAGTGCATCCCAACGCGTCAAGCAAATACATATACTGCTTGATTTTTAACTCACGGCACTAAGCAGTGCGTTGAAAATCCAGTGTGCGTTAAAAAAATCGCCCGTGGGTACGAAGGCTTGAAAAGGTGCCAATTTTACGGAGGATTTTCACTAAAAAAAATCATTAAAAAAGCTGCACTCTATATTATGTTTAAATGTCGAACGGTACTGGTTTCATTTTATGTCCAGTAACTAAAATATTAAGCACATCTTCTGATTGTAGGATCACAGATGGCACATTGACATGACCATAATAATTGTTGACATAAGGATTGCTTATATTGTGTACTATACAAATGTATGTCTCTGAATTAAAGCACACCACCAAGCACTCCTATTAGAATATTATGTTATAATCGCACTAGTACCTACGTGTACGAGTCTGTATAATTGCATTACACAGCCGCACACGTGTAACAGCCTATCGTACAAAGAGTACTACAAGATACCGGGAGTACTATAAGATACTATCGTAGCAGGTAATTCGTCCATGTTGGTTTATTTTGACTGTACAGCGGAAGTGTGACTGTAATTTACGTACTTAGATTTAATTATTTTTGGGTTATAAAATTCCGTATGCTATATAAAAAATGACAGAAATGGATTCAGTAACCGATTCTGAACAAATTACTTTCACAATGTGCATTAATCCATACACATTGTAGGTATACATCACAATTGTTCAGATCGCTTACTCCAACTACTATGTTAAAAAATTTTTCAGGCACTAAGTCTATCTTAGTTTAATCTTAATTTTTAATCCAGTTTGTGCGAAAATGTAGTAGGTAGGTATAAGTAACAAAAACAAATGAGAGGTCAGTTTTTTATATATTTCTCAAATCAATGCTGAAAAATAGAAACAAAATATTCTTAAACATACTATTCGCTATTGTTTTATACAAATTAAATAAATATAAACGACAATACAATGACAAATGAAATGAAAATGAGATATTAATACATTAATGAGTTTTAAACTATTGTGTATCATATCGGCAAAAATATTCTAGTAAACATTATAAAATATCACTTCATAAAAACTAACCACAATGAGGTAGGGAATAGTAGTTTAGTAAAATACTGTTACGACAATATTTCCACAATAGTATAAACAAATGCACACACTTAACCTTTCTATTGATATGTTAAGTTCAACCAGTAACCTATTGTGTGTTTTTAAAATTATATGTATTCATAATGTAAGAGTGTGAAGATTTAATGAATTGGAATTGGAATTTATTGGAATTTATTTTTATTGAATAACATTATGATAGTGAATATGCTTAAAAAAAATACTAATCTATAACAATATTGTAAATTATTACGAGATGCAAAAATATCACCGATGCGATTGTGCTAATAAATTATTGAAAACGCTGAACAAAAAATCTCTCGTTTATTTGTAAAACACGGTTACACCATGACGAAAAAGGTTTTTTTTTTTTTTGAAAAATTTGAACCTATGTAAGACGTAATGTAGTAATACACTATGTAGGTATAGTTTTTGGCGCAAACAACTTTAATGCGCTTCATATAGGTCACGTCTTAAAAATTAAATTTAAATATAAAGATGTAAGTAAATAAAAAGATTGGATTTAAATTAAAACAACTACTGTCAACAAAATGCTTCTCTAAACGCTAAATCCAAGTCTTCAATGAGATCTTCAACATCTTCTAATCCAACCGAAAGTCTTATGAGCGCATCCGTGATCCCAAGTTCTACCCGTTGTTTCTCGGGAACTGATGCATGCGTCATTACCGATCTGGAAATTATTGTTTCGAATTAATAAAATATTGATTTTTACCCTTACTTAATCTTTACGTAATTAAATGAGTAACTTACGGTAATTCCGCCAAACTTTCGTATCCTCCCAGGCTCTCAGCCAAAGTAAATACTTTCAAGGAACTCAAGAACTTTCGTGACTCTTTCAGATCACCAGTATGCTTGAAACTGAAGACGCCCGAATGACCAGTCATTTGCTTTTTGGCAACGTCATGTTGCTTGTGAGACGTAAGTCCTGAAACAATTAAAATACATAATTAATAGATAGTTACCAAAGCGTGGTAAAAAGGTAGTAAATTTAAAAAAAACAATATGTACCTGGATGCATAACTTCTACAACCTTAGGATGATTTTCTAACCAACGAGCAATTATTAAAGCCGATTCCTTGTGGCGTTCCATACGCAACGCCAAAGTTTTCAAACTTCTGTTGACTAGGTAACAATCGAACGGTGATGGCACGATTCCCATAGCTGAAAAGATTAGATAAAAATGAATTTTAGAATATTAATCCAATTACTTAATCATATCTAAAGAATGTATCTAGCTCCGAACTTCGCCCGCAATGAATGAAACGTTGTTCACTGATGGATGCTTGTATGAATGGGTTCTTAAATTATTCACAAGATCTGAGTGATAGACTCATTAATAATGTTCGTATCTCTTTATGTATTGGAACGCAGTTTATGAGAGCAATACATAAAATACGTACCGACATTACTTTCAATTAAATAAAAAGAAACAAAACACACTATTAATTACGTAGTGAAAATAATAGAGAGATGAAAAAAACAATTAGCCAGAATTTTCGTAATAGAAAGTCACGGTTCAACGTAGCTGACGTTACTGTAATTTCATCACTAGTAAAACGAGTCATATCAGGTTATACCGGCGTAAACCGCAAGTCATTCTATACTACAATAAACTGATAGTGAAAATTGTCACTACGTCATCGCGTCATCGCCTACTACAACTGTATCCCCCTTGTCATGATTGATGTTTCCTTATGAATAAAATTTCGCAACAGTGAATATAATATAACACTTTACCGAGTGTTTGCACTGTGTTGTGAATTCGTGATGATAGATAGCCGTCCTGCTCAAGGTGGCTTGAATTATATTTAAATGGAGCTGGTCTCGAACTGCGGTCTATCACTTTACGACATAAGTACGTATTGTAATTTTATGTCCCACGTCATTAAGAAATCATAATCACAAGCGAAAAAGATGTTGTAGGTAAAAATATCCAATGGTACTTAAAAAAATAAGAACAAAATAATATCTGAAAGCAACGTTAATATTTCAAAATATACTTTTATTAAATAGAACTGATAGATAATTTAAAAAAAACTACAACTTACCATTTTGTAGAAATCTAAGCCTATCCGCTAATACTTGGTCGTTAACAATGGCTGCTCCCATTAATACGTCGGAGTGACCATTCATATATTTTGTTAAAGAGTACAAAACTATATCCGCACCGAAGTCCAGAGGCTTTTGTAAGTAGCATGTGAGGAATGTATTATCCACAACAACCATAATATCTTTGCTGCGTTTTTTTGCTACTTCGGCTGCCGCAGCAATATCAATGACTTTCAAGTTCGGATTTGTTGGGGTCTCTAACCAGACCATCTGAAATAAATATATACTTGGTCTAAGGAAACAATTCAGTTGTTTGTTAATAAAATTCCAAAATGCATACGTTTTATTTCAGGCAATATCATAATTTATGGCGTTGATAATACCTAATTACTTCGAAATAAAACACTTGTGATAATGATTGTTGTGGTTAAATCATGATACGCATATATTATAAATAAGAATGTAATAATATTATGATTTTCGTCACTTTAAGTATTAAACAAGCGCATTCGTAGAATGATAAAGTTGACGTAATAACTTACACAACAAAAATTATAACATTAAGACCGTAATAAATTAAAATGAACACTACCCACAAACTATTTGGTACTACTACATTTTTCTGATTATGCCTATCATAATTTAAAAAAAAACCTCGGGAAACAACAACCCTCCCGAAACGGTAAATTGAGATTATTTTAATTTACCAAGCGAGATGACAAATCCTCACGAAATAAAAATATATTGAAGAAACCTCCCTTAAATTAAATTCCTGCCGAGAATTATTATATTATTATACTACTACGTAAAAAGATTGCAAATCGAGAGTTAATACAATGTAAGGAGGATCTATAAGAAACTAGTAAAAGTATTAATAGTTTGTACTCTATTGGAAACCTAAAAGAAGACTCACCTTTGTATTATCTTGAATTGCGTTTTCTATATTTCCAGGAACTGTAAAATCTACGAATGTTACATCGATTCCCATTCTTGATACCACTTGCCTGAAATTGATAACAGTTAGTTAAATTCCGGTCACAATCGTTTTTAATTAACGCCGTTCCATTAACTCTTTTATGTTTTAAAAATATTCTTTACCTTAAAAGGCGGTTTGTACCACCGTAAAGATCGTCGATGGACACAATATGGTCACCGTTGCTAAGTAATGCAGCCACTGTTGATATCGCTCCAAGACCAGAAGCGAAAGTAAAGCCATGTTTACCCCCTTCCAATGCTGCAAGGCATTCTTCCAAAGTATTCCTTGTAGGGTTACCGGATCTCCCATATTCAAAACCCTATGAATTATTTGTATTATTATATTAAAGTTATAAGATCAAAGTTCAGTCCATTGAGGAAAAATTGTTTCTTTTTTCCGAAGCATTAAATACGAAGGCTTACCGTGTGTTCGGCAGGAGCCGGTTGTTTGAAAGTGGTTGACAACGTAATGGGTGGCACAACTGCGCCGGAATTCCATTTTTCTGGCTCTTGACCAGCATGTATGGCAACAGTAGCAAAACCTGGTTGTTGTTCCAAAAATCCTTGATCTGCCATCTAGTATTTTAGAAACCATAAATACCGAGTGACTAAATGGTTACATACTTGCTAAGAAATATTACGTGAAACATCAAACCATAGGTACAGATGTACGCCAGCACATCAAGCTACTAAAATCTGTCAAATTTCTTTAATAGATTTTCGACTTTATCGCAAAAGCATTAAGGTTCAAGGTTGATTGGGAAACTTTGACAGTTTCGGGTAGCTTGACCTGCTGGCGTCTGTACAATGATTTTACCACACAAATGACAAGTAGGTAAAAAGAAAAAAAAATATTTACAGGTAGGTAATAAATATGATTATATAGTTGTTAATGAATATTACACGAAACATTATTCGTAGGTACTTAAAGTATAGATATTTAAATTAATAAAAAAAATTGAAAGAATAAACCATATTTAAAAAATGGGAACAGGACTTTAAACCATAAAAGAATGGGATGTCGAATAAACAAGAATCTAAATTAATACTAATTGGATAAAGAAACACGGCTAATCATTTTACATAATTTAAAGTAAAAATATCATTAGCAAAAATCTAAAAACAACTATATTATTTCAATTAAAAAATTGCACGCTTAAATTCAAGGTTAATAATGGGTATGATAGAAAAATGTGCCAACATTTCATCATTCAAGACTAACAAATTTAAATTAAATTGTTATTTATAGCTTTCCAATACGAATAAATTATTGACTCTTACCTTAATTCCCGATTTCAATTGCCGCTTTAATAAGTCTTATCTAACCTATTCAACACACCGCCACCGGGACTTGAACTACAATGAACAGTTTCAGATGTCAAAACGTCTTTTTGTTGTACTTATATACCATCCGGCACCGTGAATCACATTGGTTGGACGAGACTACTCGAGACGAGACGGCGAACGGGCGAATTCTGTCACATTCACATCTAACGTGTTGCTAAAAAAAACATTTTCACCAGGATTCACGTCAATAGTGTTACCATCATGCCCAAAAACTAGTTATCGTTATTTATCGATAACGGGTACTAAAATAATTATATTAAAACTGTGTAATATAATTTTTTTTACTGCACTTCCAGAATACTCCGTTAAATATGTATGAGAATTCAGAAATTACTTACCAAATAATTATTGTATTTAAAACATCAAAGTATTCTAAAATTACAATATAAGAATCAAAATGCTTGCAGAATTAGGCTCGCCGAATTGACAATTCGTTGAATAAATTCCCGCCAACTTGCAAAATAAGCTGTCAAAATAAAAAGTAACTTTTAGGTTGTTCACTTTGTTTTGCTTTATGTTATTTTTTATTAAATCAGGTAAAGTACCGAACTTATTTAGTATTAGCTTAAATTGAAGTTAATTATGAAAATAGATAGCAAACCATTACGGTATGCTCATGCCGAAGGCCACACTGATGTGTGTTATACAGAAGATGGACAGTAAGTAAATTTTCTTTCTATTTTAACTCAATTCTGTAAGTTTTGGCCTTTTATTAAATAATGCTACTTGTTCAGGCATATCATAACATGTGGAAATGACGGTGATGTGAGGATATGGGTGGGAATAGAAGATGACGATCCAAACTCCCATTGTGTTGGGGAAAATGCACTTGCTGTATGCTACAAAGAGAAAAGACTCTATGTGGCCACTGATAATCATGCTGTTCAAGCATACACGTATCCGGCCTTCGATAAAGATGGTATTGTCACTAGATTTACTGCACCAGTCACACAAATCAAGTCATCAAGTAAAATTGAGGTGATACTTTGCTTTTACCTGACTACTCAAATATTGTTTCAGTCCAAAAAGGAATATCTTTTTTACATTGTATTGGTTTACAGGCTGTGGGATGTACGTCAGAGAATATGGAAGCTAAGTTGTGCAACTTGGAAGGTGGAGCACCATTATTTGTAATGAAGGAACACACTGGACCAGTTCTTAGTATTGCTATATGTCCACACATGAAATTTGCAAGCACTGCTTGTGGAGATGGAAAATTGAGAATATGGGATATTGATACACAGAAAATTGTGAAAGAAGTATCATGTGTACCAAAGATAAACACTTTTTATGCTGCTAAAGTTTTATGTATGTTTTTTTTTTCAATACATAATATCCATAATTTACTAATAATGAAAATGTATAGGTATAATGACCTGATCATTATTATTATTGTATCCTTTATGGATAAGTTCATTATTCAATTCTTATAATTTGCTGATGCATCTAGACTTAGTAATGTGTGGGAATTTTCTCATACTAGAAGGAAAAAACATGTTGTGACAATTTTAAACAATAGTATGATGTTTCTACTCTAATTTAAGTACTTTTTTTTTCAGGTCGAATGGATTTTGAGCCTACAGAGGGAAAGTACCTGGCATACCCAAACAATAGAGAGATCATATTGTTAGACTGTGAGTCTTGGGGTCAGAGGATGACATTCACACATAGTTTGGTGAGTATGTAGAAAAGAAAACATGTCATATTTATGATTTTTTACAGTTTCAGTCACAAACATATTATATTTAAATTGCTCTACTACACAGATGCAGAGATAAATTCGTCTGAAACTATTTGGAGTAGGTACCCTATTTAAGTAAAAATTCTTTTGTTTGGTTGTAGATAAAATGTGCAATGTCTCAATGTGTATTTTCACCATGCGGTGAATATCTGGCTGGAAACACAGTTGCTGGCCAAATTGCAGTATGGGAAATAGGCTCTGGAGCATGTATTGGCATTATTGAACATCCTACCTCACACAATGTGTCTGCCATGGCATGGAATCCCAAAGGTATGTGCAACAAATATACTACTAGCTTCAGCCTGCAACATCGTTTACATGAAATTTCTTGTTTTAACATAAAATATTTTCTGTAGTTGTGCCCAGTTACTTTGTTTTCAAGTAGGATTATTTCAGACTTTTTATTTATTTATTTATATATACTTTATTGTACACCACAAAAATACGTAGCATAAAAAATACATGAAACACTACTGAATATACAATGGGCGGCCTTATCGCATTACTGCGATCTCTTCCAGGCAACCTTAGAATGGACAGTGATTTTCCTGTACATAAAATGGACTGTCGTTGGCACATATGCAAAGTTATAGACACATAAATATATACATACTATGTATACAAGCAACAAAATATAAAAGAAGACTGTAGATGATTGCAGTTAGGACAACAAGATCACAACGACAAGTCGTGCTCCTTTACTTACTTACTTTTTGGTTGGCTTCTATGGATCGATTCTTGAGGAAGGTTATAATTCATTCCTCAAGAATTGGGCTATCAAATGCAAAGAGATTTTTTTTTAATCTGACAGATAGTTCCAGAGTTTAGAGCATTCAAACAAATAAACTCTTCAGCTTTAATAAATGAAAGTATAGATTAAAATAAAGTTGTCACACCATAATATTGTCTTGCTGTGGGAAATATATATCAAGTCAGTCCCAAATTATGCCACAACACCCAGTTTTCTGCACCCAACTGAATGGCAAAGGGGGTGTACAGAGGCCACAGGGCCTCTGTACACCACCTTTGCCATTCATATATACCATAAACAGCATAACTCAAACATGGCAAAGTTTAAAGTATAATTTCGCGAGCCATAATAATGCAAATAACGTAAAGTAATTATAACGACGCCTATGGCAATGAGCTGCTTATCAAGCTGGCTAGTATTTTGCTGAGAGACAAAAAGTGCACTTATCTCCTTATGATGCATGTGTAAGTACTTACACATCTTGTACATGTTGCCAGGATTGTAAGGCCTCCTTCACATTGATTACAGCATTCCATGTGACAACATAATAATATTTCAGGAAATGGTGTATTGGCATACTGTGATGTTGCTGGTCAACTTGGTATGTTAGTAAATTGCTACGGCAAAGATAGCACAGCTACTGCTGATAACGCTGATGATGTGGAAATGATTGAGAGGGCAGACGGTAAGTAAAACATTATTTGTTGGGTACTGGAAACACATGTTTTTTTTTTTACAAGTTTCAGTAAATTTTAAAAGGGGACAGTTTACTTTTTTAGTGTAAAGTCTAAAATGTGCCAAAAGTCTCATTTGTGTTCTCCCTAAAATTTCAGAAAAACCATAAATTCATTATTGAATACAAAGTTTACCAACATTCTTGAGTTCTTATGTAAATTGTATTCTTAGCTTCACAACTGTAACTATTGTTCTTAGAAAGCATTGCCATAGGCTTGCTATGACTATTTTCCTGAACTCATCACACATTTTCCATAAACGTCATAATCATTAACCGTTATAAGGTAAATGCCATCTGAACTGAATCATAAGAATGAAAGTTTTCCTCAGACAATGACGACATGGATGACTTGATAGAGAACTATGAGAGTGACGATGACAATGCTATATCGCTACAGAAGATTAAGAATGAGACACTGGGGATTGTTGTTGATCACGATGACTCAAGGCCGGCCTCGCGGCGTAATGCAACGCCCGCTCCTACCACGGTGCAACCGCAAGCGCCTTTTCAACCCTCGGCCACTCCGACGCATTTGGAGCATAGGTTAGTAACAATCTTTGATAGTATTTTCACCTTATCAGTTATATTGATGCTCAGCGCAATGATACAAAATGTTTCTTTTTTTTTCTATTCCTGGCCTACCCAGATTTAGTGTTCTCTGCAATCAGGCTCATGATTCATCTCACAAACTGATATCTACTTATCAAAACAGTTAAAGTTTTCTCACTAGCGACAGACTCTCCTGCCCTAACGACAATACCAAATATAATCAAATTAATGATAATAGGTGCAAACAACAAGTAATAACAGCCGCACGGGTCGATCGATCAGGTTAAGCTACGCTTGCCGCGGTTGGTCCGTGGATGGGTGACCATTTTCACAAACCAAGACCCCTCCGTGCCTCGGAAAGCACGTTAAGCCGTTGGTCCCGGCTGTCATTCGTGGATCTTTGACAGTAGTTACGGGTCGTCAGTAGCCCGAAAGTCTGACCACCAGTCTTACCAAGGGGTATCGTATTACCCAGTCACTGGGTTGTGGAGGTCAGATAGGCAGCCGCTCCATGTAAAATACTGGTATTCAGCTGCATCTGGTTAGACTGGAAGCCGACCCCAACATAGTTGGGAAAAGGCTAGGCAGATGATGAGGTGCTCTCAAGTACACAAGGGAGGCGTATTGTATTGTTTTTCAGACAATAAAATCCTGCATAATTTCTAGATACATGTGTTGGAATGACATCGGCATAGTTCGCTGTCACACGGCGGAGAATGGAGAGTCTACAATAGATGTTGAGTTCCACGACACCAACTTGCACCATGGCATTCATTTGAACAACTATCTGAACCACACAATGGCTAGTTTGTCGTCTACTGTGGTCGCTTTAGCCTGTGAAACACCCAGGTAAGAACTTTGACTGTACTTCTAAAGCCAAGCGCACATTACAGCTGCAACGGGCCGCAGCGCGACGCATTTGGATATAAAAAAGTGCGATGGGGCACACTCGTAGTGTGCGTTGGTTCATAGAAAATGTACTAAAGTGATGAAGGAAGGTTTTGATATTTTAAATACGAATATACAGAGTTAATGTATAGCCTCTTGACTGACTTTATCTTCAGAAGATAGACATGGGGATAATATACGTGATTAGTCCGAAGGCTTGACGATGGTTTGACTTTAGCGTCATGTTCGTATGAACATGACGCTAAAGTCAAACCATCGTCTGATCGTCAAACTTTGGTCTCTATGCCACTGAGCGTAAAGTTAATTTTTCAATGTCATCTGCCCTCCTGTTTGGAATGTAAAAAGCCTTACACACTGCATTTCTCAGTAAGCTGGTCTGCATATCGCTGGTGGGCAACAGCAAAGAGTGGAGCGTGTCCCTGCCCGACACGGAGGAGCTGCTGTGCGTGGCGGCCGGCGCGCGCGTCGTGGCCGCCGCCTCCGCGCGCCTGCTGCGGCTCTACACGCCGCTGGGCACGCAGCGGCAGGTGAGTGCCGCCCATCGCCTAATACTCGGTTGGTGACCTTCCTGTGAAGTCAAGCGCGCATTACAACCGCAACAGGCTGCAGCGCGTTCATACAAGAAAGCTCGGTGTGGTAGTGTGCGTCGGTTCATAGAAAATGTTTGAAAGTAATGGAGAAGGATTTTTGCGTTGCGATGTGGCACGCCCTACTGCATGTATGGTCAGAACTCCTAGTTTATAAATCCTCCCCTTAATTAATTATTATTACATCTGCAAATCATAAAACACATAATTTATAGGTAATATCTCTGGCCGGGCCAGTGGTAGCTCTTGGAGCGTTCAACACAGCAGTACTAGCGGTGTACCACAGCACAGACCCTGGCTACTCAGACCAACACCTAGCTATGGATATTGTAGCGTTGAATGGTAGGTACATTCATGAATAATTAAATGGGACAAATATACAATATTAAATTAATGTACAGTCACAAGCACCAATATGTCAACACTTGGCAACTTTCAATTGCGATTTTTTCGTGAAATAACGAATGCAACGTTGAAATACGACACATTATATAAACCTATGGGTACGAAAATGCTATGTTCGTAACAACATAACATTTCATTCAAAAATAAAGGAGTAAATCGCTTTTGAATAAAGCCGAGTGTATACATATTTTGCTCGTGACTGTACAACTACACAGTACAGGGTGGCGGGGACATCTACGCGCAAACTGTTACCATAGATTCAGTCCATGATTCTGAACCATGATTGACTGGCGAAAAATTTCAATAACGCCTGTGTTGAAATTTTTCACGAGTTATTAAAACCAAATTAGCTGTTCCATACATTTTGACCGCGTAGATATTGTGGTTCTATATGAAACAGCGGATTCTTTTTTGATAACTGATGAAAATGTCTACAATGAGGGTCTATCATCATGTGCTGAACACACAGTACAGTTAGTGCGTCGATGTCC
Source organism: Apamea sordens (assembly GCA_945859715.1). Taxonomy (NCBI): domain Eukaryota; kingdom Metazoa; phylum Arthropoda; class Insecta; order Lepidoptera; family Noctuidae; genus Apamea; species Apamea sordens. The sequence continues at coordinate 15,982,315 of OX243986.1, forward strand.
CTGTTACCCTGTATATGGTAGATATTAAAAAAGAAACAATTATTTCTTTCACTGTTTTGAGTCACGTTAATATATCGTAGTATGACTACACTAGGTATTCATGAAGCAATTTGTCTATAACCACGGGTTTTATTTACTTTACTGATGATTATGATGTAACCTCAAAATACCAGACGTTTTCCTGAAGTATTTTCGCAAAACGGAAAATACATTTACCGCAACGGAACCATATGTACTGGTATTTATTTCTTATTATTATCTAATTAACCACTTCCGGACAAGTTGCGGTTAATTTTTCTGGAAGATTTATTGGATTCAAATTCTGTTCCAAGCTGGTGAAACAGACCCTAAATCTTTTACTTGAGCAAAACGTTAAAATTGCAGGTCGCCAAGTCCGAAGCAAAACAGTCCCTATGCCTCTTACGCCAAGTTCTAAACTCGCGTGGCTTGGCACCACAGACGCGGGTTCTCCTTGCGCGTACGACAACGCGGGCGTGTTGCGAATGTATGACGTTGCGAGCGGAGTGTGGATGCCTCTCTGTGACACTAACACGCATTCTAAGGGAGCATCCGACTCCTGGTTCATTGTTTCTGTAAGTACAGTTCTTACATCTAATGCATATTTTCAACCAGCAAGATTTTAATGCATTGAAAGATGGATTTACTTTTTTGTCATTCCTGTTTCTCCTCTCCGCTTTTGCGGAAATCGAGCCATGTACAGTTCCTCGTCAATATTATCTGACCCACCCTAAAAACAAACGAATTTGGACCCTCTGGCTGTAACATTAAGGTTTATTCAATTTATATGAGCTTAACAGACAAGTGCTCGAGGACTTACAATCAATACAGACACGCAAATTTCATATTTATAACGTTAGCATTAGGTTATATGTTATAACTACTTGTTATAATATAATTAGTGTAATAGCTTATTTTAATGATTGCGTTCAAGTAATTCTGGTCTCGTGGTCTGTGTATAAGACTGAGAAAATTAAGGTGCGAGATCAAATCCTGCGACGATGATATTGTTTTGCTTTCAATTTAGAATTTATTCCAAAACTATTTCTTGTATTATTATAAAGAACTATAGACGGATAATCTTCAAATATAAACTTTGTAAAATGGTAATATTTTCGCATAACTTGTAATAAGTGGGTAGTTGAAAAATAAATATTATTTATTATAAAACTGGTATTCAAATGCTACTAAGGGTATGCAGTGACTACGCTCAAACATATTTGACCTTGTCTTACTAAATTACAAAAACAACGTCTCTTTACCATTTTTTATTTTCTATTTTGTAGGTAGATTTTTTTATTATCATGTCTCAATGGAGTGATTATTTAAAATACAAAATAATCTATTTGCACGAGGAAAAGGTTGGCTGCTTGTGCTGTGCAAGAATAAACTTTATGAAAGTATACTATATGGTTCAAATTCTTTAGAATATTGCGTCTAGCATAACTAAGATCAAATTTCAATACGGCTTATAAGAGTTGAGTTGGTCTTGTGGTCACTAAGGTAGTGCGGTGTTCATCGTTGTCTACGTTCGAAACCGGGTTTAACCTAAATGTAGCTTTTTGCTCAGCTGTTTTTTTTATTACACTTTTTTTTTACATTTCTTTAATGGACGACGTAGGATCTTGTTTTTTTAAACGGGCAGTTGGTATAGAAATAAAATTAAAAAGTTGCAAGTTTAAAATGTTTATTATTTCATTAAAACACTTAGGTAAGATAAAATAAGTAAATGCTCATATATATTTCCAAATTAATATACCTACATTTTATATTAATATGCCATAATCAAATCTAACCATTTACAAGGCATGCTTATGCTTAAAAGTTTGTTATCGAGAAAATTAATTCATGTGTGAAATGCTTTACAGATTTATAGCTGCCTATATGTAGTGAATAAACATGTTATTTAAATAGAAACAATCTATTTATAACAATAACATCACCACATAATCTGCAACATTTTAATGGTTTAACAATCAATCCATTGAGCATTTACTTACATGGTGTGTTTAAAAATAGAAAATAAAAAAAATAAAAATTTAAATATTCCTGGGCAAAACGGACCCTTTCTTCGCGATGAGCAGGTGTCAATGAAATTTTCTGTGCCGGTTTATAATTCCTTATCCCAGCAGCGTGTAAATGCCTTCTCACTGTTTCCCCTGAAATATTGTGGTTTATTGCGGTTACACGAATGGGCAAAAAATGGATTTTCAACATGGCTTGAAACAACGGTGGCGTTCGAATTCGGGACTATACTTGATGGCTTTTGCTCCTGGACGAATCCGCTGAATATTTCCATTGTCTCCATAACGTCTTAGGCATAAACTGACCATATTTCTCTAAAACAAAAAAAAAACATTTTTGGAACCGTGTATGTAACTTGTAAGGAGTGAATGTAATGGTAAAATAGCCAACTACGCGTTCGTTAATCACAATCAATAAAATTAAATAGGTATAAAAAAACACTTACTGCTATATTAAGTCGATGACCAGTCTCTCTAATTCCAACATTCTACTCATGTAAAAATATGATTTTATGTTTGGTATAGTCATTAAGTTGCGACATGATGCTTTTTAACACCAAATTGCTTATAAATACTTATCGAGTTATGTGAAACGATTTACAAATGTGTGTGCGCACTGCGCAGTCACTGCTATTAGGCGTAGTGTAACTTTTGTCACTTAGATGAATTTATTATCTACCTCACGAAGCAAATATATTTTTTACTTCGTATCCAACCATTCTTGGTCAATATAAATTCTGTGAACTTAGTTTTTCAATTTACCCACCTGTTTACAAGATAAGTTATTAGGCGTAAATCATATTGGTCGTTCTTTAATAATGCAAGCAATATTGTAGAAATGAAAACAAATTAAAAAAGAAACTGATAATATAGGTGGACTGTATTTTCGAACCCACATGTTGTTCGACGCCAATCCAGCATCAAACCGCTAAGCCACAAGAACTTGTTGGAAATGCGCGAAATTAAAGATTGGGTTGTAATTATGTAGTGTGACTTAAAAGCTTTTCAACTTTAATGTCAACGAGATAATGATTAAAATAGCTTAACAATATGATATAATGCCGGTGGCTCCGACAATTTTGGGTGGGTTTACCTTAACGTTACGTGATAAAGATGAAATTTGCGTGTCTGTATTGATTGTAAGTCCTCGAGCACTTGTCTGTTAAGCTCATATAAATTGAATAAACCTTAATGTTACAGCCAGAGGGTCCAAATTCGTTTGTTTTTAGGGTGGGTCAGATAATACTGACGAGGAACTGTACTGTATGAAAATTTACATAAAGTGATATTTTGTTATGTTTTCTGCAGGTAAGCGAAGCAACTCAAAAAGTTCGCGCGATACTTTGCAGAGGGGCATCATTCCCGGCTACTGCACCTAAACCTATCGTTATAGAATTAGGTGTACAGGTATGCATGCTATAGAATGGGTAAACATTAATCCCTTTAGTCATAGACGTTGCTTCAAGTTAGCGACTGTTTGACCATACGTTTTTGACGTTTGAACGTCACTTAACTTTAATCATCGTTTATAAATAAACCCCTTAGTTACGCCTTTAACTCATGAGCGTAGACGTAAAGAACACTAGGGGCTACAATGTTTACATATCTTTTGCTTCGCCAATAGAGCCCAAATGACACAATTTATTCAATATTTTAGATACCCCTTTGCGAAATGGATACAGAAAAGAGTCAGTATGAAGAGCAGCTAGTTCGATGGGCCCATACAACTGCTGATGTGGACGTGAAAACTGCGCGAGAAACTGCTCTCAAATTGTTTGCAGTAAGTAACTATACCTAACTACGATTATAATATAAGTGCACAAACACTTCTGATTATTAATTATTAAGTCATACTAAAATGTTCGTTATCATGTTATTCTAAAAACATGTTTTCGTTACTTGCATAGTGAAATAGGTCTCCAGAATATTACGTAATTCAAGCAAATCTGTATGATGCCAAGATAACTAAAAAAGTATTCGATTTGCAGCTTGCTTGCCGGAGCGAGATAGAACAAAGAGCGTTAGAATTAATGGAGTTATTAAAAGACGACCGCCTACTGCCTCTAGCGGCCAAGTACGCGTCACGGCTTGGCCGAGTACACTTGGCCGACAAACTGACGAACTTGGCAGAATCCTGGGACAAGGAGACAGATAAACTGAATGTCGCACAGACCTCACACTTCCAAGAGCTGGATACACAGGAGACTTATGACGTCACAAGCGGCGATACGGACTTGAACGCTAGTCTTATTATACCCCAGAAAGTTAAGGAGAAGAAGACTGATATTGATACGACGCTTAAACCAATAGTGAGTTTTGGTTTTTTGGAAAAAAAAATCAGTATTTTATTTTCTGTATGTATTTACAAAAAAAAATGTATATAAGTAGTTTATCAGCCATCTTGTTACCATAACACAAGCATTAGGTTGCTTAGCTTGGGACTAGATGGCGCTGTGTGAAATGGCCAGGGATATTATTATATTGTTTTCAAGTTCGATTCGATACATTTCCCTTGTATAGAAGAGGTTTGAGGTGAACTTTGTACTAACTTCTTTAAAAACTTGCAGCCTATTAAATCATCGCCTGGTAGAGCGAGGAATATATTCAAGAAGCAGGCGACGCACTCAAAGAGTGCACAGAGTCCGCTCAGTCTCACTGAAAGGACTCTAGTGGAGGTCCACAAACCTGCCGATACTACTGAGAACGATGACGTAAGTGTTTACAAATAATATCATTATAATTATACATAAAAAAAAAATATTAATTAAATTTCCAAACAATCTTGATATCGCTAGTAGATAGTTTTAATAGGTTTTTGCGTCCCTTTAAATTTACAAATATTTATAGGTACTTACCTCAATTTTTTACAATAGCACCTGCAACTCTTTTTTAATTATATTTTTTGTTTTATTATTAACTAAGTCTAAATTAATTTAATTACCTTTTAAGCACTTTTTGCATGGAACATCATTCCATTCTGTATCTGGAGAAGGGCGTTGTTAGCCGCGCTACAGTTTATACTTTTGCAGCTATCATCGTTTTACTTGTTACTTATTCTTGTATTTTTTGTTCCAAAATAAACTTTTATTATTTTTGTTATAACTGTTTGTCTCTGTATCACACTTTAGGTTGACTGGTAGAAAATGCCTTTGGCATTAAGTACGCTTCTGTACATTTGTGTGCTTAAAATCTATACTTATAATAAATCTGTAGAAGTGAAAATTCTGTACATTGAAAATATCAAAAAAATAATTTACAGGGGGTGTTACTAGACCGACACCGAACCCAAAAATGTGATTAAAAAAATTTTTGTCTGTCTGTCGGTCTGTCTGTCTGTCTGTCTGTCTGTCTGTCTGTCTGTTTGTTCAGGCATCACGCAAAAACTACCGGTTCGATTACGATGAAACTTGGTATAATTAATCTTTAATATCCTGGGCACCACACTGGGTACTTTTTATCCCGGAAAAGTATATACAATAAAAAACAAACTTAATTTTGCGGTTCGATCCCTATACCCGATTACCACTGTCTGTACTGTACCAACCGCAAATACTAAGTTTGTCGTAGGTTGGGTCACCCGCAGTGGAGTTCATTTTTATTCCTTTTAGTTTTTAGAGTTATTTAGGTTTATTTTTATATGAGTCGTAGGTATAGATTTTAATTTTAAAGTATAGGTAGTATATTTGATAGTGTACGTAGTGACCGTAGGTTATTTTATAATACTGTTAGGTAGGATTAGTCATTCGTATAGATATTAGTGTTTAGGAATTTTGCTTATTTATTGAGTTTAGATTAGTTATCATCAGAAATAGGTTTATTTAGGTACCTAGGTACTTATTTAATTTTCTGTTATTGAGTTTTTTTTTTAATTAGGTAGGTACTTAGGTAAAGATATCATATAGGTACCCTCTTAATCACCACTAATGAGACACAATTGGTTTTCTACTGTAATTAGCCACAAAGGGCCCGCGAGATAGATGGCATTCTGGGGAAGCACATACATTTTATCCTGTTAGCACGTTCCCGTGGGATAATTTCCGACATCCACGCGGGCGAAGCCGCGGGCAGAAGCTAGTATTAAATAAATTATTATACTTTCGTAATACTCTCCTACAAGTCAGTACAAAATCCGTAATTTGCGGGTACTTACCTACTTTTTAATTTCGAAAGCTAATATGCTACGATCACGGTATGGTGTCGTTGGAATCTTCTCAACAGATTGAGAGAGAAAAAACACGGTGACGGACATAACAAAAAGATACTTCATTACCGTCGCGCGCGGGGCGGTAATGAAGCATCTTTTTGTTATGTCCATTGAATTATGTATGTCGAAATAACACGTTTAACGTCACCCACTACAAAACTACATACCTACCTTTTTTCCCTAATAACAGCCATCGACGCCTCTGGAAGGCGAGACCTTTGTAGACTGGTTTACAAGAAATAAATCCGTTCTGGAAAAACAAAATCCAGAACTTGGTCCGTCGGAGCTAACTCGACATGGTATCAAACTGTTCAAGACGGTTCAAGGCAAACCCACCAGTACCACCGACAATGGACCTAAAAGGAAGTTAGATGAAGAAACTAATGGAACCGACACACATGTCACCAACACTCCGAAACAATCCAAACTTAGTGCCTTTGCCTTTCATAAGAAAACATAACCGTTGTTTGTACGGGAGTTTAATCATGTAAGTACCTAGTAAAATATTTCTAATAATTTAAAAAATAAAATATGATTTTAAATATTTGATTGTTTGAATAAGTTACACATTGTGTCGTTCAGCTTCATCGCTGGGCGAGACAATTCCATCCCATATTGATAATTAGTTTATTTCGAATATTCCCGATCAGTAACACCACTGTTGATAATCGGGAAAAAACGATTCCGTTCGTCAACACTGTGGACAAACGGAACTTTTTTCCGATCCTATGCTTAGTGTAAGAGTCAACAAATGAAACATTTTTTCCCAGTGTGGACGACAAGGTGTGAGTGTAGTCACACTCACACCAACTACCAGCTACTACTACTAGCTGAACCCAAAATACAGGGTGGCGCGCAACCTGTTTCCATGGATTTAGAACATGATTCTGAACACATACATTTTTCGTCGGTTATTAATAAACTTTTGACAGCGAAGGCGTTGCACTTTTGTATAAAACAGCAGATTTTCATTTCGTCGCAGTTGTGGAGTTCTCTATTTAACTAAAGCAACTGCATAACAACTGATTGGGGTCTGCGTATGTTGGTGTTCTTCAAAATGTCAATATTATCGAGTGTTATCACAAAACAATAACAAAGTTATTTCATTCGTATGTTTATGCTAGATAGTATTGGGTCAATCGGTAAATATAATTACGCAAAGATTGCTAATTTTACCACATCATTAGATATCATAATTAATTGATTGGCTTCTGATTTTTGCCCTTTGCGTCATCCCCATATAACTGAACCACGATTAAGACCATTTTTTTATTTCATAGTCAGTCTTCAGTTCTCGGAAATCACGTTAAGCCGTTGATCCTGGCTGTTATTCGTGGATCTTTGACAGTCGTTACGGGTCGTCAGAAGCTAGAAAGTATGACAACCATTCTGACCAAGGGGTATCGTATTACCCAGAAAGTGGGTTGTGGAGGTCAGATAGGCAGTCGCTCCATGTAAAATACTGGTATTTAGCTGCATCCGGTAGACTGGAAGCCGACCCTAGCATAGTTGGGAAAAGGCTAGGCAGTCAGTCTTCAGTTACTATTACTGAGTTATCGTTTTAAAAAATACACTAATCAACTAAATTATGTTTGGTAGAAATAAATTTCACGAGCTTCTTTAGTGTATTCTCGCCTTTAGTATTTAAATACCCATGGATGACCGTATCCCTGCTTTGGCTAGGAATAAATTTATACAAAATTCCCATAACCACATAAGGTGGAAACAACACGAAAATATTAATTCACATATACATTGACTACAAAAACCCCATGAATGTTATGATTTATGTTTATGTAGTTGATGTCTTCCTCATAACAATGACCCAGAGACTCTGCGAACTATGTATATTTGAACTGAAGGTAAACAACATTTTTATTTGGTTTCCTTGTTTTAATTTTCCTAATCAGCAATTATTTATTTTATGAGAAGTGCACATACGTGATTTTAGTCGTTATTTTCGTCAACTGAGTTCAATGGGAGGACCATGTACTAAACTCACGTCACTTCGTTCTAGCCATTTCCATAAATATTTAGTTAACGAATACGTTAGTTTTTATTCTACACCCACCTGCTAATTAGTAAATTTTATGATATTGTGACGAATGAATCAGCGTTTTGATTACAGCATTTCCAAAACATACCGAGTGCATGATGCCACTAATTCCACCAGTAAACACGTTGCCTTGTGGTGTTGAACTTTGTGAATGAAATCAAAGTTAAAGTTTTTACACTTCTGCTGACTAGGTGTTTATACGAATGGTGACAGGCATAGATCTCAAGGAAAAATTTTATATGAAAAATATAATCCACTACAAAATCTTATCAAAGTTCAGTGCCTTGGACTTTCCTCCCTAATTCCTGATCAACTATTTATTGTTTACCTGAATGAACGAAAAAGCTGCTATTTTATGAATGCATCGGGTAATACTTACGATATAATTTATGAAGTTTCTTACTTTATCTCTTCACTTTTTAAAACTTAGTGAAACGAATTTCCTTAATTAATTATGCCAGATGCTTTTGTATAGATAACTTTTTTATGTTAGCCTATACTGTCCCACTGCGGGGCAAACGCACTCCAAATCCTTCCAGGAACTCTTTTCCCGCGCCACCTCGAACCAGCCCTCGCAGTACGCGTCCCGGTCATCTCGCCATCTCTTTCTGCACCATATTTTCCATCTTCAGGCACCCATTGTGTGGAGATGTCCTGGAGACGATGCTTATCCGGGATATATCCCAAGGTAGGTATACCCCAAGTATATTGAGCAATTTTCCAAAGTTATTTAATTCAAATTCAGGCTAAGATATCCACTGATAAAATGAGTCATGCCAGAATACACTACCGTGTGAACTTGCAAGTCATTCTGTACTTCAATAATTTTACTGATCATGCCAATTTTCTCTACGTCATCGCCTAAGTACTACGACTATTTACCTATGTCATGATTTCCTAGACAATATTTCACAACATTGAGAAACAAACCAAAACACAAGTAAATAATCGCCTACAGACCCTACAGTTAACAGTTTCAAAGTATGATGAACCAATAATAACGGTATTAATTTAATGCGTTATTGCGATAGTATACAACAGCCTTGTAAAAGTTCGCCATATAAACATATTATGTGAACAAACTTTTTTTTTTTCTCTTTATCTTGCAATTGGTTGTAAACCTTTGGCAGTTTCTTTGTGCGGATACTAGGAATTTCTCCTGTATCGTGGGTGCATTTAAAAACATTTAAACTCGCATACACAAACAGGCAGACCCGTGTAGGTCATACAAATATTTGTTCCATGCGGAAATCGAACCCGCGACACGCAGCGCAGCAGTCAATCGCTTGACCACTGCGCCAAGCATTTTCTTCATTATTGGTTCTCTTAGGGCTATGGCTAAGTGTTGGTATGTGGCGTTATTCCATATTTGTACGAACGCCAGAAAAATTAGTTCATTTGTCGTTATATAAAAATAGTTTTTTTTTGTTGTAAACTTATTTAACCTTTTCGCCGCCAACGTACACAAAACGCAATGCCTCGCCGAGCGCCAAGCTATAAATGTATAACTAAATATACAGTAAACAGTAGTGATGGGAATATCGTCATATCGATGAATAAGATTTGTACGCGTAAAGTTAAGATTTAAAGTTGATTTTACGAATATAAATAAAAACTGATTAAATATTTCCAGATTTGTTTTATTTCACAGTATCCTTAATAAGAAAAAACAGTATAAATTATGAGTATCAAAGAAACTAATACATAACTCAATTAGAACTATAAGGAATTGGGTACATCTCTATTTGTTTCATGATCTCATTCTTTAACTTCATATCAAGTTATTGGCACTGAGGGCACGTTGAATTCGATTCTGATCAGGGATGGGGTCTATAGTCTTTCTTTCTTCTATTTTTGTTTATTCCTGTGTTTTTTTAATAACTTCAGTCAACGTTTTTTACCGTAGGTATCTAAGTGGCAGAATTTTTAATTGTTTTTAAAGTGTTTTTTGAAATGGAAAGTAAGTATATATTTAAATTCTATCACGCTAGTAGCCGTGTACTTATCAAAGCATTGTTTTTTAAGTGTTGTTTCTGTTCTTTTCTTAACTCATGTATCGGTACCGTTTACCCATCTACGCGCGGGGGACCCCGCGCATCTGTGCGCGGTAAATCTGTGCCGGAATTCCTACTCTTTGATGAATAAACATTATTATTATCATCCAGTTAGACATACCTCAGAATTATCTTCTGGTTCAATGTTCTCCACAAAATACTCCGAGTCCGATTCCACACTTTGCAAAATTTTTAAAAGTTCGTCCGAATCAAGTTCTTCACTCATTTTTCTATTTGTTTCGTAGTGAAAGAAAGAAAGATGAGTGCGCGCGAATCCGATTTTGTGCTGCACTATGCCAAAGTGACCTTGACAGCCGCACGCCTATGACGTCACTGACCAACTTCTATAGTAGTTCGTGGCACTCGGTGGCGCACAGGGGCATAGACGACCAATTGTTTTGTAGAGATGGGAAAATAACTATCGACAAGAATTGGTAACAACTATATAATTACGTATCGGCATCTACCTGAAGGTCGAAATTCATCTACTATCCTTTGTAATGAAGTAGATAACTAAGTTCATATTTTATTGACCTCAAATTGTTTTCGATATTCGTAACTTTCTGTATTTATAAATATTTCAATGGTGAAATCAACCTTTCACGGCACATCACTGGCCAACTTGATATGAAGTGATTGGCGTTCTGAGGAAAGTAACAAAATTCGGAGTTTCTGTTTTTGCCGATTTTAGGACAAACTAGGGCTTATTTTGTGTAGAAAAATAAAAAACAGGGTAGTAGACAGTGCTATCTTAAATAATAAAATGAAACAAAGCTTTTAATCACAGTAAATAAGATAGTTAAAATGAACAACTTCTATAGAAGTTGTGGCGCTGGTGGCACGAAAATCCCGAACTTCTATAGAAGTGCTTGGCGGTGAAAAGGTTAATCATGAAACAAGATTTTACCAAGTTGATTGTGTGAATTTTTAGACATTGACTAATTCAGCTTCATCAGGTGGGCGGAAGATACCATCCTTGATCATTTGCCGCCATTCACTGCCATTAGGATACGTGAACTTGTCTAATATTCCTGGTAAGAATTCTGTGCTGTACCCAGGTAGCTGAAACGAAACAAAATATGTTATGGCTTGCTCCCAATATGATAGTAAATAGAAAATTAAACTTGGCTATTTGCAACACCAGTTTAACTATGCTCCAACTCATTGTTTTAAGAAGCCCATTTTTCGGACATCGCAATAAGGGACCTGTCTGTGCTTCTTACATTATTTTTGCGTGTCATGCTTAGTTTAAGAGGATTTTTTTTCTACATTTCCAGATGCAAATTTAACGATTTTCAAAAAATTATTACTCATAAATTAGACGTGCTAGCTAAATGGGAATACGAAACCTGTTTAAAAAAAAAGCTGTGTCCGAAAAATGAACTTCTTAAAGCACTGTATAACTGTAAAATTTTGAAGCACTGTATTTTTTGCCTTTTGTGTCCGTTATTCACAAAGGGACACAAGAAAATTTCTGAATTGGCTTTTCAAAAATCGGAAAGACTACCACATCGAATTACCATAACAATACCCAAGAAAACATAATTATGCTGCGAATCAACATCCACATTGTGGTCAAATAACTCATGGTTGAAAAGGCGACTACCTTAGGCGCGAGATATTTGGCGTCCTCCACGACGCAAGGGTCAACAAAGTGTTCGTGCTGTTGGTCCACATACTCAATGAGCCGATCCTGCATGGTTCCCGACACGCTCGCGAAGTCCCAGTACTGTAGGTGCTGCACCATCTCACACAGACCCACTCCACCCGCGTGAGGACATACCTTCACTGGAAACGATGTAAGTATGAAAGCATTATTTTAGAGTAAAATTTTTCACTTTACTGCCTTAACTTGGGAAGTTAGAACTGTAGAACTGTGTTTATAAAGATGATCATAAACAATTGTTTATTCCAAAATTCCTAAGTTTGATATGGCGTCAACCAACAAAACTGCCCCATTGGCAATGGCAGCGCACCACCAGGAATATCATCGGTTTATAATATGTTTTGTAAGCTTGGTGATCAAACATAATATCATTCAAGTCATTATCGTTCGAGGGTATGATGCAGTAAATCTTTGTTACCCACGATCATCTTTTACCACTCTGGCCAAAATTTGTCGCTAGGCGTTTTTCTAATTAAAGCTAAAAAAGCACAGAACATCAACAGAAGCAGCAACACGAATACGGGCAAATTAATATATTGTTGTATTCGTGTTGCTGCTGTAATAATATATTGTTTACCGGTAAATATAGTGAACGTACCTTTTAGTTTTTCAGCCATGAGATAAACAGATAGTATTTCGTTAACTCCGCCGATGCGTGCCGAGTCTATCTGACAGTACTGCATGCCCCCACTCTGGAGGAACTGCTTGAACATAACCCGGTTTGCGCACATCTCGCCAGTCGCCACACCGATGTTGTAGGGCCTTTAAATAGGAAGAAAAAAATAATTTTACCCTGAAACTGGAGGATTTGAAATTGGCGATTTTCGAAAAAGACCTGATTTATAGAGGTGAGCCAATGTTTATAAGATAGACATAGATTGTGTTATAATTATAGGAATTACTCACGCCAAAGCCTTAGATATAGCAGCATGTCCCAGGACGTCATCAGGGGAGGTGGGCTCCTCGATCCACATCGGTTTCAACGGCGCCAGCTTTTTCATCCATTCGATGGCTTCGTTCACGCTCCACGCTTGATTGGCGTCAACCATCTTTAACGAATAAAAAGTAAGTCTTGATTTTTCTCAGATTTTTTTTTGTAATCTTTCTAAATGGCTGTAGTGTTGCTTACCAAAACGTTCTCTGGACCAATCCGTTTGCGGACAGCGTTGCATCTCCTGTAATCGTCTTCGAAGTTAACTCCAACTTTAACTTTGAAGTATTTAAAGCCCAGTTTCAGGTACTTGTCGCATAGTGACTGCACGAGCTCGTCGCTGTAGCCCAGCCATCCTTAAATTAAATACAAGGCAACCACTATAATTAAACATCCTGCTACTGAAGGAGAAACCGACTATATGTCCAAAATTGCACCAATGCACGAACCAATGCACGATATGGGAGCGCAAACCCCATGATTCCTTGGTGATGTGCTCACGCAACCATCTTAACGACTTAGGGTGAACTACGAAGTAACTAATCATCGCCAGTTCTATTGGGGCAGGCCGCACCGCAACGCAGCGCATTGCAAAAATCCATCTTCATCACTTTCGTACATTTTCTATGAAAAACAAAGTGCGAGCCTCACCGCAGTTTTTTGTTTGTATGAAAATGCGTTGCACTGTGTCTCGTTGCAGCTGTAATGTTTGTATGTAATGTAATGCTTGGCTTTACCTACTTAATAATTTGTACATTGCAAGTTTAAGTCTAAGCGCCGTATTTGTGTAATGAAAAGTGTCTTACCAACTTGTGTGGTGTAGGCAGGATATCCGTTCTGCATCAAATACTTGACTCTCTCCTCTTTGCCGGCTCGCTTGTCCTTCAACAGCTTTATAGCTTCTTCCTTCGTTATCACGTCTGTTATGTAGCGGAAGTCGATCGTCGAAACCAACTCCTGTCATAAAAAATATATTGTCAGAAACGAAATCTCCTGGGAATAGATAACCCATACAAATATAACTTATACCTATGAGATAACCCAGTACTGTTTTTCTACGTTACAATATGCTAAGGGGGAGAGAAATAAGGGAAAATTGGAATAGCCACGTTAAAAAAGATAGGTAAGTCGACAGAAAACTAGTTAAAAAATTATAAACAATGAGTATCGGTATTCTACCAATAGGTACTTTTTACTACCTACGGTTCAGGCGTGTACACACGACTACACATCAAGCTATGCAAAACCAGTATTGGCTGACCGTTCATTGTGAGAAAATATCATACAAAGTGAGACCAAGACAAACTGGTTTTGTATAGCTTGACGTGCAGCCGTGTGTACCAGTTCGTAGGTACTAGTACGGTTCGAGTATTGAAGGACAGTTTCTAACAAGCGTAACAGCAAATAGATTGCGGTCTGGCTTACATATATATCATTCAGCTTACATTATAGAAAATCGTTGCGATACAAACCTCAGGTTCCATGTCGACCAGAAGTCTCCACAACGGTTTATTTTCAAGGCGAGCCCATAAATCCCACAGGGAGTTTAGTATGGCAGCCGCTGCCAAGTGAGCTACACCTTTCTCAGGTCCGATCTGAAAATGAACGTAGATAATTTTAAAAAGACTGTGTCGTTGATAAAGTGGTCGGAACCGCTGAGCGTAAGGTCTTTGGTTTCAATCCTCGGATCGACTGTTGGATTTTTCATTACGACATTCGCTATATCACCTCGGGAGTCTGGATTAATGCCGAGTTAATGGCAAAAACTGGCTAGCTACGTATACATGGGTCTTATAAAAACCTAACTTGCAAAATTTGGGAGTATACAGAGGTTAACGTGGCTGTGCTTTTGTAAAAAAAGAAAGGCAAAATTAAATGACAGTAATGACATGAATACATGGTACATACAAGGTTGACAAAAAGAAAAAAAAAAATGTTTACCCATCTCATCTGAGAGTCGTTGGTAATAGTCCGCCAGAAGCCAGAGAAGTCGGCAAAAATATCAGCAGCATTCTTCCCGATGATGAACTTCTTCATAGACCTGACGGTGAGGACTATGATTTCAGTACCTCGGCCGCAAGTGAAGGTCAGGCCGAAGCCTTGCTTGCCATTCCCGGTGGTCACAGTGACGTAGGCACACGAGTAGTCTGGATCAGTGTGCTGGAATCATTGTTAAAGTAATGGATGCCAAAGGGCATTATGATATCTATATTACTTAATAATTATTAAGTAGTTATGCTAGAAATCATTACTAATGTAAAGTAGGTATATAGACTTACCACTTACCTACACCATTTACATCTGCCGTGCAGGGGCTGCAGTCTCGACATTCATAGCGATCGCTTTACGACCGCATTCGATCGTAAAGCGATCGCTATGAATGTAGAGACTGCAGCCCCTGGTTTTGTTTTTAAGATAAAGGTAGGTTCCCTCAACTTAACAAATAAGAACTTATAATGTACCTATGTTTTACAATGATTAAATGAATATGAATATTAGGTACCATAAGTAGTACGACTACGGTGGTTTTCACCCTAGTCGTACTTACCCCACGAATATGATGAATTATCCCTAATATTGTAGGTATAGTGTCGTATTTCCAATACAGGACACATTGCTTCAAAGAAACCATTTCTTACTGAAGGTAAACATTGCTTTCCATGTTTCCTTTCCCTAAACAGAATCATAATCATAATCATCGTTTATTGCATTCAATGTAGTGTAGAAGATGTTACAATAATATTTGTTTCATACATTGACCCTGTCAGGGCACAGCAATTATAATAAATTCCAGTATAGTATGTATTGCCGTGGGTACACCGACATAATCCCATTATCGCATTATCGGACGAACCATTAGCGCAGTAAACAAATTCAACACTTAAAATAATGTAACACATAATTCCTTTTTATTGCAAAAACTAAGGAATAAATTCAAGGTCTAAATGAATTTTAGCCGGTTTTTTGTTAGTTTAGAGGAAAGTTAAAATACAGTTGTTTGCCTATTTTTTACTGATCTAGGTAGGTACTCATTTGCATAACAAAGTATAACTAACTTCATAATTATGATTGGTAGGTACAGACGCCAGCACATCAAGCTACTACAATCTGTCAGATTTCTGTATTAGATTTTCGACTTTATTGCTAAAGAGTTAGGTTCAAGGTTGATTGGGAAAATCTGACAGTTTCGGGTAGGTTGACCTGCTGGCGTCCGTACATATTTAAATGCATATTATTATGTAGGCATAAGTTCTAGGAAATAATTCTAATAAATAAATTCTAATTTTAATCTAAAACGAAGCAACAAGGCCGCATTTGCATGTAGGCAAGCAAATTCCGTACATAATCTTGATCTCTATAGGTAACAAACTACCTACTGTCATTACAGTTTTCGAGACCAAATAACAAGTTAGTGATATCATAGGTTATTGACTTACCAGCGCATCAGAGCCGTGCGAGCCCAGCGATGTAGGGAACCTCACATCTTTTACGTCTATCGAGACAATTTCCAAGCCGCTTCGGTTAGGCACTGGCATTTTGTACAAAAGCAGCCACAGACGATCGTCGACTGCGCTCGGATAACCCCGACGTTATGTTTTGGTTTGGTTATCATTAACAGTAGGTAAGTATTTATGTAGTTTTCATTGCGATAAATAACGGGATATGTTTAATTTAGTGTTGTTCAGTTTTAAACTTTAAGAGTTACGGCAAAAGGTTGAAAATATGTCATGTGTAAGTCTTTCGAATTGATAATAGGTATGTATCCAATACATTAATGTTCCGTTGAATAACATTATTATTATTATCTTCCGAAAGATCCAGATTCACATATTCCTACTGTCTTTTGCTGTAAACATGATGCCAAACTGATGAGAGAGAATCTTTTGTTTGTATACCTATTTAAAAAATATAAAATCTACGAGCGGTTTTCTTAACAGATGTTATGTCATTTTAAATTTATATTTTTAATAAGACCAGTTTTATAAATACCTACCTCATTAGTTTCATGCTACTAATAATACACTACTATTTTCGACACTTGTGGGTTGCGCTTCCGCTTGTATCTTGATAATACCTGTAACTGAAACTACTACTGTCTAAAAAACTTATTAAATATACATAACAGTCACGTATACGTTACCCCAGCAGGAAAGTAGCTCCTAAACCTAGAGTGATATGAGTGGAATGAATAATTAGTGTATAATCGCCTGTAAATGTGCACCACGTAAAAAAATTGTGCGCTTTGTTGTTTTGGAAAAAAACGGAAAAAACGATTCCTGCTGGAGTAACGTTGTTCCAGCAAGAAAATTTTAAACGAATGATCATAGAGAGAAATATTTTGCATGGCCAGAGAGCTTATATTTGTGTAAAAAAGTGCACTGAAAATAAAATTTGTGCACCTTTAGGTTTTCGAGATATTGCATTTCCTGCTGGAGTAACGTTTTGCAGAATCGTGTACCGCTAAAACCATAGCATGTGCGCCTGTAGAATAAACATACATGAGTAGCTCTTTATTTGTGCGTATTTGTGACAGAATTAAATTTAAGAAAATATTTATTATTTTCTTAAACCGTACCGTACGTAACGTACCTAATCGCGGTTTTTTTTAAACACGAAAAAATATGGTAGCGCCTAAATGGGAAAACGTATAAGCTCGCTGAAAACTGTATTCGGTCCTTCTTGACGCTCATAATAACCATAAAAAGTTTCAAAAGTGTACATGCATGCATTATTGAATAATACTGCTAAAAGTCAAAACGACGGTGTCATAACTTTGACGGCAGAATACAAGAAACCGGCTCAACCCCAGATGTGTAGGCGTAAACCAAAAATTAGTGATTTAGTCAAAAATATATATAGTGAAAAAATTAAGCTTGGAACCCTCAAAAGGTGTATACCTCCTGGACAATTAGACATTTTATTGTCTATTACATAAATGTATAGCTACAAAGTCTTTAAGGTATAACCAGCCCTCATTCCTCACCCGGGCTTTAAAAGAGGTTCTCATAGTGCGAGAGTGTAAATCAAACAAAGGACTAAAACATTATAAAATGTATATTCAATCTTGTAGGAATTACGAATCTAAATACATACATTCGTTTTTGATATGTGGCACAAAAAGTTTTTTGTTCTTATATAAAATGTACTTATTACAAATCTGTGACTAGATCTAAAAATATTTTATAACATTTCATTACGTCAGTATTGTGATTAAATTCATTAAATTGCACTTCTTTTAGGCGTTTTTGTTTTTTATCATACAGATGCATTATATGCATATTGAGCTTTAAATATATCACGCATTTACTAGGGCTAATATTTTGTAAAATGATCACTCCCATCCTAAAACTTATCCTAATGGGCTAATTTAAGATGACAAATGTTGCTGATGCAGATCAGGCGCAATTACAAACCATTCGCGTAAATAAAACCATAAAACAGTGAAATTAAAAGAACAAGCGAAACCTCACACGACAATCATGATAAAACTAAAAATAACATAATTACTTTTAAACTTATATATCTCTCACAGTTCAGCAGAGCAGCTAAAATTATGATTATTTAAAAAAAATATATCATGATTTGATATTGATACCCATCAGTGAAGTTTGGCCAGTTTAATTTTACTTATGCTGCCAGCCTTTTGGGGACTTATCCCATTGACAGCGATGCGGACGAATTTTTTGATGCCCAATGAGCTCCTGCCTTTTTCTTAATTTTTTTATTATATCCTTGTACATAATATATATATTAGTGTTAGCTTGTAAAAATAGTATTTAATGTGTTGAGTACCTACCAATAAAGTTATTTGACTTTGTATATTAACATTAGAAAATCGTTTACGTCATCATTAATTTATAGAAACGCGAACTACACTTGTCACCTTAACTTATGCTCGGTTCCTATAAACAAAAACGAATCGTTTTGCTTACCAATGGTAGAATTTATTGTTGCCAAACTGGGCATATAAATAGATCCTTGAGCTAATTTTACCTGTGATAGCTACTTCCACATGAGAGGGTCTTCTATGCAAAGCTATGAGGTTTTTTTTTTCATTATTTATTGGTAAAGATACAAGTCTTATTTTAACTAATAATAACGGTTAGTAAATTATAGGAATCGGCCATTAGCCTCATACATTGCATCTTAATGTCATACCATTACATTTGCGCTAAGAACATATAATTCTTACACACACTTGCACTTAGATTTTTTTAAATCTCATTTTCAAGGAATGTTCGAAGCTGAAATACTTCATTTTATCTTTCCTATACAATCTCAAACTAAGCACCCAAGTTTCCGATCCTTATTCATAGTATAATTATAATGTAAAACTGTCAGCCGCACATCTGTAGTAACATTTGAACTACGAAAACTGCCCTTACACAAATGCTGTCAAAGTTTAACTGTTACCATAGACGTATGGTTGACTGGGACTGTATTATGATGCATTAATGCCACCATTTTTCCAGTGTGAGAGAGAGACGGAGCTATAGAAGGCCGAAAGCACCATCCTGTTTTTGCACTGGAATAATAATGGTGTTAATACTTTATAATAGGTCCTTGTACAGTCACGAGCAAAAGTATGTATACACTCGGCTTTATTCAAAAGCGATTTACTCTTTTATTTTTTAATGAAATTTTATGTTGTTACGAACATTTTCGCATAGCATTTTTGAACCCATAGGTTTATGTAATGTGTCGTATTTCAACGTTGCATTCGTTATTTCTCGAAAAAATCGCAATTGAAAGTTGCTAAGTGTTGACATATTGGTGCTCGTGACTGTACCTAAGTTTTAACTACTAGCAATTGTATCTACCAAGAGAAATAAGTATATAATTGAAATTTAAGAAAACAAAATTGATGATATTGGTAGTACTTAAAAAGATAATTTAAAAAAATATATATTTCATTAAGTACCATTCTTTCTTGATTTCAATTCTTCTCTTGGATATTTCTCCACTCTACTAACAGATCACTTTTTACTCTTTTTATACATAACAGAGAGGTCTTTGACAATACTCCTCTCTCCCTCCTCCCACAGCAAACTGGCGAGCCGCCCGAGAGTTCCATCGTCGTCATTTGTCACCCAGTCCAATAGTAGTTTGTAACGAGCCTGGAAAAATTAAGGTGAGTAATATAAACATTAGCCTAAACTTATAAAAAGAAAAACAAATGTAGCAGATGTGACTTAAACAATTAAAAAAACTAAAATGAAAGTGGGCACCATTTCAAAGACGGGAAGAAAACTTGAAAACTACTGCGAGAGGGACATGGAGGAGGAAAACTCACGACTGTGAGCTATTGAAAAGCCTGAGGGAGGTCTATGCTAAACACCAAAGCAATCCGGAGATTTCTGATGTCCCCAAACCTTTTATTTAAATAAATCGTAAAACTAGTTTTGATAAAATAAATCTATACTTATAATAAATCTGTAGAAGTGAAAATTCTGTACATTGAAAATATCAAAAAAATAAATGGCAGGGGGTGGGTGTAATGTTACTAGACCGACACCAAACCCCAAAATGAGATTAAAAAAAATTTTGTCTGTCTGTCTGTTTGTTCAGGCATCACGCAAAAACTACCGGTTCGATTACGATGAAACTTGGTATAATTATTCTTTAATATCCTGGGCACCACACTGGATACTTTTTATCCCGGAAAAGTATATACAATTAAAAACAAACTTAATTTTGCGGTTCGATCCCTTGACCCGATTACTGTGCCAACCGCAAATAATAAGTTTGTCGTAGGTTAGGTCACCCGCAGTGGAGTTCATTTTTATTCCTTTTAGTTTTTAGAGTTATTTAGGTTTATTTTTATATAAGTCGTAGGTATAGATTTTAATTTTAAAGTATAGGTAGTATATTTGATAAGTGTACGTAGTGACCGTAGGTTATTTTATAATACTGTTAGGTAGGATTAGTCATTCGTATAGATATTAGTTTTTAGGGATTTTGCTTATATAATGAGTTTAGATTAGTTATCATCAGAAATAGATTTATTTAGGTAGGTACCTATAGGTATTTAATTTTCTGTTATAGTTTTTTTTTTTTAATTAGGTAGGTATACTTAGTTAAAGATATCATGTAGGTACCCTCTTAATCACCACTAATGAGACACAATTGGTTTGCTAATAAAAAAGTTGCTAGCTAGTTGCTAATAAAAAAGTTGAATTTGAATGTATACATTAATGCATAATTAATAACCAGTTATTGGAAACAAAACTCCAGCCAAATGCATGTCATATCTGATAAACATTTTTATAGATATGTACCAAGTATTATCATATCAGACATAATTAATTTTATCAATACATTGCTGTCACTGATGTTCTAAAGTATTTACACTGCCATATTTAAAAAAATATATAAGTATTTACAGTATATTGCGTCTTAATTATTATGTCAATCAAGGCAAGATAGGATTAAAGAAAATCTTATCAGAGTGTACTACAATGTTTGAGGAAAAATTTTCATAATAATTATAAAGCTTGATAAATAGATAGTTTTGTTTGGGCAAATCACAGATAACAACATATTAAATACTTATAAAAAAGAATAGCAACAATCTTTATTAGTGTCAAGGTTTGAATCATCATACTCCTGCCCTTATCCCAATTTATTAGGAGTTGGTGCACCATGTCTTTTTCTTCTAAACTTCTCAATTAGTGGTCATCTCGGTAGTCACCCCATCTCAAGCCATACAATCTTTTACACAGTCCATTCATCTTTTCTTTAGTTTCCCCCCACTCTTATAGCCATCCACATTCATACTCAAAACTCTCCTCACAACATTTTTTCTCTCTCCTCCACTCACTCCTTCTTCCTAGCAGGCTGGATGTTTATGTTGGGGTTGTGCGAGAAAACTCCGACTCCAGTTCCACAGTCAGTCTTTGATCCGTCAGTGTAAACTCTCAGCTCCAGAGCTGTAATGCTTTTGGAAGCAGTATTGCTTAGGGGCTTTGTCGCAGGGTCGGAGGGACTACCAATTACCAAATAACTTTTCAGTCACCGGTGCGTGTGCCAGTGTTTAAAATATTGGAATATGTTGCATTCATGTTGCTTGTCTCATTTGACAGCCAGTTAGGGTGTAAGTGTAACCCCAACTAACCCTTATTATGAAAAACATTTGGAATTTCACATAAATATGATGTTATGTATTTATAATGTGCAATCATTTTGTGACTAAAAAAGTACATACCTCAGAGATATCATATCCGGCTGCATTTATCTCGGCAGTTTCAATTCTGCCTTGAGTGAAGCCGAGTGCTCTGAAGATGGTGTGCCAGTTCTTTCCAAGGTTCTTTGATATGTAGTCCATGTAGTCGTGATCAGGCTGAAAGAGATAAGTTAATAGTAACTAAGTTGTTGTTACCTCACCAATACCCGATGTCTAACATCAATATTGTGTATTTTCTATAAAGACAATCACCTTTATCCTAGCTTCCATGAGCAGCCGGATAAAATTATCCTTCTCAATTACGTCCTCTTCATACTTTTTCTGTTTGCTGGGTTTATCATCTGACTTCGTGACAGGGCCAAAGTAGTAATCATTTCCAAGCCTCACACCTTTAGCGTTCACAATGTTGTACACATTTCCAGTAGCTGGAATTAAAAGAGAAGTTGATGATGGTAATAACAAAATATGAACCAAAACCAAAATGAATATGATAAAAACCTCCTTTATTCAAACTCCTACAATAGAAGATTTGATAAGTGTATGAAAACATAAGTACAATAAAAAATTTAATTGTACTAATTATTGGTATACCTACTACTTATTATGGCTTTACTGCAACTAAATAAATCAGACATTTATGTTATGTGCTTTCATCAGTGGTTCAAACTCTAGAGGGATTATTGATTTGTAACTTTATCATAAAGAAATAACTTAGAGAGATAATAATTTCAAACTGCAATCACACACACACATACATCACACTGCAAATAGAGAGGTATTGTGTGATTTTCAAATGCAGAATGATAATATCTTAGCAGTGCAAAGTACCAAAATTACTAGCACATATGTGTCAAAACCAAAGCATTTATTTCAAATAAACCAATTACAGGCACTTTTGAATTGTCAAGGGGTCGGCTAGACAGAAAGATGAAGCTAGTTGCCCATTCCAAAGTGTAGTAGGTACCTATGGAGAAGACAGGCAAGAAATGTTTGTTAGCTCAAGTAAAATCCAACCTTTGTTCAAAGGCATACTATTCCATCAACAACTACTTACACAATAAGAATAGTTGGTCGTCCTAATTAACTCAACACAGTGTTCATGTTCTTTCTCCAGAATTAGCTTACTGACAGGTTATTGTTATTACTATTAACTTATTTATTTATTTTACTTAAATGGTCCTAGTTTATCATTGTGACCTCAAGTGACAGCTATGTGAATAGCACCCTAATTTCGTAACACACAATCAATCGGAATCGGTTTCATTTTGACAGGTCAACAAAATTCATTGCGTTATTTACATGTTGAGCAGAATTTTTTTTCGAACTTGCGAAGCTATGGATTAACAATTTGCTTCAAAATAATTCAGCACCCTAATTGCGTAACACACAATCAATCGGAATCAGAATCATTTTGAAGCAAATTGATTGTGAGTTACGCAATTAGGTAGCTGATTATGATTGATTGTGTGTTACGCAATTAGGGTGCAGAACCCAGCACTGCATGAATATGTAAGCTGTCACACCCTTTATACCTGGGCCCGTATTCCCGTAATTTAAAACGTTCAAAATCTAGTCGCAGTCTCATCTCAGCGACAAACAAATGTCATAAACTTGTCAAAATGTAGGGAAATTAGACGTATTTTTGACAGATTGAGACTGAGATCAGACTGTGAACGTTCTTAAAATTACGAGAATTGCCCCTCAGGAGTCTTTTATTTAGGTAGTAAGTTTTTATTTAAATTTTAATTAATTATTTTTTAGCTTGAGTATGTATAGTTTTTATTATATTTGTTGGTATATTTGGCATGGCTAGCTGACATAATATGGCAAATAATTTAATTTTATGTTCTGTCTTGTAATGTTAATTATTTAACACCTTGTATTGTATACAATCAAGTATTTCTGAATAACAGCTGTGTTGCTGGGGAGTTTGTTGTGCCACTTCTTCTTCCCAGCGATAGCACTAGGAAGTGGTGAAGGGCGGGCGTTTTTGGGGGACTGTCTTTTGTCATTTTGATGTTCAAAAAGTGCTGATCCTCAGCCTAATTTGAATAAATTACTTTTGATTTTGGCAAGTCAGTCAAACATCAATTTCAAAATTTTGGGCAATAGCATGTGACATACCTATAATGTGACAGACGTGTTATATACATGTAATTTTTTTTAAGAGATTGCGCTGCTACTAATGCAAGAAACATCTTAATATTGCGATCCAATTAAATGTTTACTAAGTCTACAAACAGCATAATAATATGAATCATACCAATACCCACTTGACTTAATGGTAAACTTAACATTGGATCAGTTAAAGATTTCAGTAGGGTTATTTTATTCCATGTCTTAGAAAAAATTACCTTGAACATTTACTGAACTTGCACTCCCACGTTTTTCTTGTGAAGACTTTGAAAACTCTTCCTCATCATCATCATTATCATCATCAACTTGTTTCTTTGATTTGAAAAACTTTTTCTTTTTAGGTTTCTTTTCCTTTTTAATTTCGTCGTCGGACACTGATTCTATAACGATTTCTTCTTCTTGTTCTTCAGGAAGTTCAACATTCTCATTATATGCTTGTGGTGTTGGAGTCGCTGCACTAGTCCTAGGAGCTCTGGGGACTGCGTCCGATTTCAACCCCAGCTTGAAAATGTCTAACATTTTGGAGATTTTCATGTTGATAGCAGACATTTGTTTTAATAATTAGTGGTGTACTGTGTAATGTTTGTTGGAAACACAAAGTCACAAAGAACTTTCCCTATTAAACATGGATGTTTCTAAACTGTCCACCAGAATCGAAATAAACTCTGTTGTTACAGAACTCTATCGCAGCATCTAATTTATCACTTGGTTACAGTTTTCTTTTCTTTTCTGATTCCTGTACGTCTATGAGAACAACAAAAATAAACTTTAGAATTTTACCAATGCACGAACAAGAGTACAAGTAGAAGTCAGACATGACAATGAATGTTCAGTGTTGCCGATCCGAGTTTCTTCGAATAGCCAATAATTTGTAAGGCGTAATAGCCGAAAGTCAAGTAGGACCGCCCGCCGCCTAAAGTTAGCTTACATTAGTTACATTATTTTTCCATGAAAGAGCCAAGATTTATCGGATAAAATATGACTGTTCCTTTATGTAATAAAGTAATTATAGAAGCTGGACAAAAAAAAGATTTATATTGGTCTATAGTTACATTTTATCCATTTAGCTTCAGTTCTTCATAAGAAAAACGATGAAACCTTTGGCCGTAGTCAAATATTCCTCAAATAGGTACAATTTAACTACGGTAGCTACCTTTATTCTCAACACAGTGAATATGTAAGTAGGGAAATAAAGAGTTAAATTCGGAACTATTCCGAAAAAAACAAAATTATATTTCAAATCAGCCCATCGGCGCAACTCACTGATATTCTGAAATGGCCTAAAAGTAAAAAATCCTTCAATCTGGCACCACAGAATTACGTCACTATGGTCGTCCACTGTCAAAAAATTAGTCATCCGCTGTTGTGTCAGTCGTTAGTGTGTGGAAACGTTTTTGTAGATGGCAGCAATATTGTTGTCTCTTTTTAAACCATAGAAAAGAAGCAAGCTGACCAGACAGTATCTGAACCACATGTTTTTCCCCGATTTTATTGCAAAATACCAGACCAATGTGAATCCCCTTTATGTTCCTGTTAATAAGCTTTTGCCTTCTCTTTTCAAGTAGTTACATAATGGATTTTTTCTTTACCATATGTAGTTTGTATAGTATATGTTTCTACCTATTTTTAGGGGAGCCCAGAGTCCAGAGGGTTTTTAGCAAGCATATTCAGGGCGAAAAGTTTTTAGCTGAGTAGGTCTGGCATTAGGAGAGAACACCGCAAATATATTTGAAAAGTTTTATAAAGCAGCCCCTTCGTCAGAACACCACTAGGTACTAAAATATCATTGCCACTAGGTATAAGATTTCAAAAAAGGGCCAAAAATAAAGTGATGTTCAGAGCCGTTGATTTTCATATGATCGTGTGAGGCCTAACTCATAATTATGAGTTAGGCCACACGATCATAAATAGGCAAACACTCACTTTATTAGGCACTTAAATAGGCAAATCTGACGAAGAAACTTTCCCCAAAGCTGAAGACGTTGAAAATTCAAATTTGGGCCATTTTTAAAAGGATATTCAGGGTGAATGAAAGTTATTCTGTGCAATAGTGTTAGGTACATGTACCTATATAAATATCTGACGGATTGTTGGAGCCCTTTGGCAAAGATGACGAAATTTCATTCATTCAGAAAAGTACCCAAAAGTGGTCATAATTTTGCATTTATCTCTAAATTAACTAGGTAATCGAATAGCTTTGATTGCTATCTGAATCTAATCCTTTTGTAATGATTTTTCGGTATTGAGAAATTTTAAAATATCAAACACTAGAAAACAATGATTAAAATGTAAATAGCAAAATTAGAAAATCGTTAGTCCTACTATCATACTAATATCTTAAATGCAAAAGTTTGTATGGATGCATGGATGGATGTTTGTTACTCTTTCACGCCAAAACTACTGAACGGATTTGGATGAAATTTGGCACACAGATTAAGTATAATCAGGATTAACACATAGGATACTTTTTATCCCGTTATTCCCACGGGATCGAAACTTATACGGGTGAAACCGCGGGGCGCAGCTAGTACACAATAAAGAGTTGATTATTTCAAAATTTTATTGTCAATAAGCAAACAAATTATTTGAAAAACATCCTCATCTTAGGGGCTGTCCTACGAGCTATCAACATTTAAAAAAATATTCAGAGGTGCCAGTCAATTGTTTGATAAAGCCGGCAAATATGGACAACCAGAACTTACTAAAATTAACGAAAACATTAAACTAAAACCTTGTTTATTATATACACATTTAGACAAAGTGAATGTTGCAAATCAGCATGGATGACCAAATCCGAAACTATAAGTAGGTAGGTAATGGCGAAAAATATTTAAAGGAGTCTCAGGCCGATTTTGATGAAAACTAAAACTGCATCATTTGATTTTTGAGAAATCAATTTCTCTAGCTAAGAATCGAACTTATTGATTTTGAAAAAAAAGCATGGCCTGTATTATTGCACCCTCCGATGGTGTCGTTAATAAGGATCAAATTCGCGGAAGTAAAATAAACACTTTCCTGTACTTTGCCGTGTAATGAATCATTATCTACATGGCAAAGTAAAGGAAAGTGTTTATTTTTAAGGTTAACTCATATCAAATCAACAAATTGATTAGTTAACGTTTAACAATGTGATAAAAATATAATTTATTATATAAGACATAAGTGAACAACCAAATAACTACTGCTACCTACAGTGCAAATGAACAAATCGCTTAGGTACATTCTAGATAATTTACCTAAATCAGATTATCTTAAAATTATTGTTTTTTGATGAAAAGGCGTAGAGGTGGCCTATTGCACAGAACAGATAAAAGAGGTTAGAAAGGAAATAGTTCCTGATTTGTATTAAAACGCGTGTCGCCGCATGTCTCCTACTCCTGTCTCTCCACTACAAGCAAGACATCATACGTACGCGCATTACGCACACAAATAAACCACATGCACTTAGATCGCGTGTTTGCTATTGGTTGTCACACTAACGCAAATACTGCTCTGGACGTACACTCACACACTTGTAAAAGCAAATAGTTACGGCGACCGAAAGGTCGATTAATCATATCGATAAAATTACTGTAATTTTGTTACCTAATTAAAGTTTTGCAATTTTTTAAGTTGCGGGTACGGTACGAATAATGTGGACATCCAAATTACATATAAATAAAATTAAATCAAAGTCAATTTAAGGGGGAACATCCGATACAGCCGTGAAATTTAAATTTTCTTTCGTTTTATGCTAGTTGCAGCTCTGTTTTACGTCATAATTAATTTGAGGTAAAAGCCTACTAAAATAATATATTCCATTACTTTAAGAGTATTACTTACGATTATCACTTAGTACATTACTATAGTAAGCTAATGACCGGCCTTGCGGAGTTATTTTAAAACCATGATATCTCCTAAGATATTCATTGAAATCAAAATCCAATCAAGGACAATTTTGTTCAAAATTAAATACTTGTGATGAGTAACGTATTTATTTGGATGAGGATTAATTAAGAGGGGCAATAAAAATGTTCACAGTCTGATCTGTCTCAATCTGTCAATTCCCTGACTGTTTTGTTACATAATCATTTTGTACAAAATGTTGCGAACAAATTGTGCTACATTTAGTAGGTATCCATTGAATGCTACTAGTTGCCTCAATCCACAGTTTTCTTGTACCTGGATCTCTTGGAAAACTAAAAAAAATAAACTAATGTTTACGATGAAAATTTTTTTTTAGTTTTCCATAATTTGGTTTGAGGTTAGTAAACCTCAAACCAAATTTTAGACGAAAAACCAACTAAGAAACTAAATTAATAATAATAATCCACATTATACAATAATAAAATTAGTGTTAATAAAAACGAAGTTGTATTAATTGTAATATTACTGAAAATAATCATTCGTATAATACACATACTTAATATCGACATTGTTTACAATTTGGTACAACACTATCGATGCGCATAGATTTCCCTGAATAGATGCTTTGGCTCGACACACGCGACGTTCGCAGTGAACGCAATACATTCCGCGACCGCTCACGTCGTACAAGATCGTACCCATGTATTGCAAGCAATGTATAATTTTGCATCTGAATGCGATTTTATCGTTTTTGTCTACAAACTTCATAATACTTTTGCAATAATTACAAATATCACTCGTATTTTAAGGTTTTTGGACTCACCGGTGATAAGAAATCCCTCCTTGGGCCACATTACACTCCTGACTTCTTTTCCGACACGTTATAATAGCGCAAGACGGCATAATTCTATTTTTCCGCGGAGTTTCGAACGCTGTCACAACAAGAGCGCGATTGTTGAGCGGTGATTCACATTTCGGTTGACTTTGAGCGTCTGATCAACATTGCGGCGCGCCTGCCCCGCCCACAAGGCCCTTCTAACCTCTTTTATCTGTTCTGTGGCCTATTGCCGCTGTATGTTCGCTTGGCTTTACTTAACAATTTGTACCTACATATTGTACTTATATTGGGGATCATCCATTTTGTTCAGGGGCTTAAACGACTTAAAATCTTATTAAAGACTAGCTTCTGCCCGCGGCTTCGCCCGCGTGGATGTCGGAAATTATCCCACGGGAACGTGCTAACAGGATAAAATGTATGTGCTTCCCCAGGATGCCATCTATCTCTATGCCAAATCAGAAGTTTAGTGGTTTAGGCGTGAAAATGTAACATACAGTTTCAAGTTCCAATCCTCCCCTTAAAAACTGAATTACCTACCCCTTTTTGTCCCGTCAGTGGTAAATTTTCGACAACTTTACATACTTATTAGTTAATTATTTTCTGTCAAAAGTATCAATACTGAGTTTCGAGTTACTCGGGCCGCGCATTCAATTTCTTTCACACAAACTTAACACCCCTATATATATCGCCCTTTGACGGGTACCTATATAGTTTTGAAAAACTTATAATGATAAACTTTATTACTTACTTATGCAAGTATTCTTGCCAAGTTTCAAGTTTATTAACCTAATGAAGAAGATTTTTCATATAAACTGTATCCCCGATTTTCACTCCCACAGGGGTGAAATTTAAAAAAATTCGTTTGTGATGTATTCATAACTTGACTCAAAGATTATTTATACTAATTTTCGAGTTAATCAAGCCATGCAGTAAAATCCTCCCCTGAAAAATTGACTACCCCATTTCAGCCCGTCAGGGGTAGATTTTCAAAAAACCCTGATACACATTATTCTTTACTTTCAATATTAGGTATAAATACTGAGTTTCGAGTAAATCGGACTGCGCGCTAAAATTATTCCATACAAACTTTGAAACCCCCCAATCCCTTATTAGAGGGTAGTTTAGAAGAAAAAAAAACTGACAAACTTCATAATTTATTTAGATAAGTATTCATGCCAAGTTTTATGTTTATTAACTCAAGGAATAAGATTTTTCATACAAACGAATTCCCCCCTTTTCACCCTCTTAAGGGTGGAATTTCGAAAAATCCTTTCTTAGTGGATGCCTACTCTTCACGAAGAACACACCCTCCAAATTTCATGTCTCTAGGACCAGCGGTTTAGGCTATGCGTTGATCTACCTATCAGTTAGTCAGTCAGTCAGTCAGGACTTTGAATTTTATATATATAGATAAGATACTTTTCCGGCATAAAAAGTACCCAGTATGGTGCCCAGGATATTAAAGAAAATTATACCAAGTTTCATCGTAATCGAACCGGTAGCTTTTGCGTGATGCCTGAACAAACAGACAGACAAAAAAAATTTTAATCTCATTTTTTGGTTCGGTTTCGGTCTAGTAACACGCCCTGCCATTTATTTTTTTGATATTTTCAATGTACTTACAGAATTTTCACCCACAGAATTTTCACTTTTTTACAGATTTATTATAAGTATATAGATACATACAGTCAGCCTCAAAAAGATGTATTATACTTCCTGCTCTTCTCTCTATACTTACTTTACTCTTTGACTTCCTGGACAATTAGGCATTTTATTGTCTACAATATTTGTTCTTTAAAAGTATAGCTACAATTTCTGTTGTTCCTGTACTGGCCTGGCCCTCATTCCTCACCCGCGCTTTGATAGAGTGAGAGAGTGTAAATCCAAAAAATTTATATTCAATCTTGTATTATATTACAAATCTAAATACATTCGTTTTTGATATGTGACATAACAAGTTTCTTGTTCTTATATAAATTCATTGTATTACAATTCTGTGACTAGATCACTCTCTCTCAGCACTGGAAAGAAATGTTACACGTCGGTGCAGAAAGTCTATGTGGTGCAAGCGGTGCTCGATTGAGGACCAGTCCCCCCTTGTTCAGTGCACAAAGTGCCATGGATATGGACATAACAAGTCCATATGCAGGGCCGCAAAAAAAGTCTGCAGCGGACCGCACAACATAAGGGACTGCCTCACACGAGCTGATGGCAAACTGCCCACGTGTATAAACTGCAAGATAGTACAGACGCCAGCACATCAAGCTACTACAATATGTCAAATTTCTTTAATAGATTTTCAACTTTATCGCTAAAGTATTAAGGTTCAAGGTTGATTGGGAAAATTTGACAGTTTCGGGTAGCTTGACCTGCTGGCGTCTGTACACAGAACGGACAACGACCTGACACACACAGCGTTCAGCGAAGACTGCCAGGAACGACAAAAATGGGGTGGAATAGCAAGGTCGCGCGTTTCCTATTGGTAAGGGCGACTCTCCTGGTCGCCCTTAGGCAAAAACCTTACCCCCAAAACGCAGCAAGACCGACAGCAAGATTGAAGTTCATCCAAGCCAATCTTAAGCGCTCCAAGCTATCAGTCTACTTTGTGGGTCCCCGGGAATTCGAACCCTACCTTTCCGAAACACACAACACAATACAAAAATTACATACAAACAACATCCTGGTGGGAGGAGACATAAACGCCCGGAGCCAGTGGTGGGATAGTGTTTCCGAAAACCATCGCAGGGCAGAGTACAACTCGTTCCTCAATGAGCGGGATCTTCACATCCTAAACGCGGGCCAAACACCGACGTTCGAGATCTACAGAGGAGACAGGTGGTGCACAAGCATCGTTGATGTGTCGCTGAAAAGTAGAAGTTGACCTGACAGTTTCTGAACCACATCGGGTTTTCCCCGATTTTATTGCATTTTAATACTAGCTAAAACAAAGTAAATCCCCGACAAGTTCTTAATAATAAGTTTTTGCCTTCTGTTTGCCTAGAAGGTAGAAAGATATAATGGATTTTTTACTTATAATTTATTTGTAGTTTGTATAGTAACTTATGTAACATTATTATTACTGATTATTTTAGGCACGTCTATAATAGGCTTGCAAAAAGATTAACCAAGCAATAACCTTCTTCGATTTCAGTTCATTTGTTGGTAGGATTTCGTACGAAACGGTTGCTAACCGAATATGAACATTACAAACGAGATGATTGTAATGTTTGTGTTTGTAACTTAATAAGCTCTCGTGCCCACGGGGGATTTTTTATCGCACATTGGATTTTCAAAGCGCTACTTTAATTATAGCGCCGAGAGTTGAAAATCCAAACAGAAATGAGTTCGTATCTAAAGGAAGTACCTAGATAAGTTCCATTTTTAAAGCCTAGTTTAATTTGACATTTATTCTCAATGTCAGTGGTACCTCAAAATTTTCTTTTACTCACTTTAAATACAATTTGTTAAAAAATGAATAAAAAAAGAAGTGAGTCGAAGTTTTCTTTATCACTATCGTTATTTAATTCATTGAAATTGGGACTTTTTGAAGTCATTCATGCTAAAGGTCCCTGTGAAGGTAACTCTCCTCGCAAGGAACAGTGGCATTCCGAATCCCCACGACCAAATCCATGTGTACCCAAAGAGCCACCAAAGGATGCAGATAGATGTGCTGGAGGTGATGCACCTCCGATCAAAGTATGCAAATGCAAAGCTTCTGACAGCACTAGCTCAGCCGGAGACCGAGGGAAAACTGGCGCTGGGGTAACTGGTTCCCGAGCGGGGCGGGACGACTGCTCACAAGATGACAATTTACCGGCAGGTGCACTTAACCCAGGACTTTTGCGACATATACACAATGCGGCAAGATATAGACTACCACAATGTTTTGAAGGAGGCAGTGTATCTGTAAAGCAGAGTTCATGTTCCAATTGGATGTTTGGTCATTCTCTGTCATTTAGTTCGGTGTCTCCTGGGGGATATAAACTGTTACTGTCGTACGCGGATAAGACAAAGCCGACGGCATTGCCTTACTTCGTAATGGAAGCGGCGCCCGGTGGGCAGTTGAGCTGTGAAACGCGTGTAAGCCCGACCCGGGGCACACGGGCGACGGTCGTGGCTCAGATAGCCGAAGCAGAGCTCTACAGTTTTGAGAGCATAATAGACGCATATTTCAACAGGTTTACAGCCTCCATTATCGCTGTAAATCGGGAGTTCATTGCACTTCATTATCTTCAGGTATTATTTTAGACGTATTTTGGTATGTGTAGCCAGCCTTTATTACAACTTTAGTTCTGGTAATTTGTCAGCGCATAATACACAATAATCTTTAATTGTCTCCATGTTAGGGATATAAATAACGATGAGACTCTTGGCTATAGAAAAAAAACCATCTAGGTCTTCTTCTTTTCGTGTCGATGGTACTCTTCTTTGATATTAGGATCCTAAGTCTGAATAGTCATTAATGGCAGGTACCTTGCCCATCTTCCACACAACATTCAGCAACTGCCTAGCCTTTTCCAACCATGTTGGGGTCGGCTTACAGTGCAAACGGATGCAGCTGAATACCTATACTTACCTACCAGTATTTTACATGGAGCGACTGCCTACCTGACCTCCACAACCCAGTTACCGGGTAACTCGATTCATAATTTTATCCCGATAGTAAGTTCCCATGGGATAATTTCCGACCTCCACGCGGGCGAAGCCGCAGGAAAAAGTTAGTTCATAATAAATACGAAGTACTTATTAGAGCAAATAAAAATAAAAGTGCCGTTATATCAACAATAACAAACTTAGCCGTCATGTCATGTAGGTTCACTTCTTAGGACGGTACCTTTAAGCTGTGTTATGTTATGGTTATTGATATTAGAAACTTATCCTAATCCCTAAATAATCTCTTTGGTTTGTAGGCTGTGACGGATACATTCTCATTGGGTGCGGAGGTGGTGGCTCGAGGGCACACGACTGAGGTGAGCTCGGCGTCAGGGGCAGGGCGTTGGGCCAGTGGGGACCACTCCATAAGTGCGACCCTGGGCAACAGGGGCTTGGACCTGTGCTACGCGAGGGATATCAAACCGTTCCTCACCGTGGCCGCCATGCTTGAGGTGATAATAAATCTCACAATATTTTTTATCGGATTGATGAAAACTTGGGTAATTTCGTTAGTTGAGTTGTCAATTAGTACCCACCTAAGTAAATACTTAAATAGACTAATGGGGGATTTACACTAAGTCGATTTTCGCCGTGCGGCTGGTCGCTTACCAAACCGCCTCACAAGCCAAACCACCGCCCCATTTACACAGGTCGATTAAAATCGCAGGTGACTAATTCATTTTGCATCAAAAATCGACCTTCATGCGATAGGCGATCGCCTGCGACTGAGAATTTTCACGGTAATTTTAGTCAGCCGCCGTATGCGACCTGTCGCCGCACGATCAGTCAAATCCTATACTCTACTTTTGGACTTGCGATTTTAGTAACCTGGGGCCTAGAATTTAATTGCCATTCAGACGCGATGAGGTTGTTGTCACCTGATGTAAAGCCCACAGAACTCGCAGGACCTGTATGGAAAAAAGGTGGAACTACTACTCACGCAAGGCTACTCACGCAAGTCAATACTCGTAGCTCAAGACCATCCGACAATTTTTACCTATTAAAAAGCGACCTGCGTTAATGAAGTATAGGTTGCGACGACGTATCTTACGTATCAGTATGGTGACATGGGTCTGCACTTCTGCAGACTATCTACAAAAACAAACAAAACTATTAGATACCTATTATACTATCTTTTAATCGCAGGTGGGATTTGCAGTCCGTCGCGCGGTTGCAACCCTAGCCTACGAGTGGCACACTAAGGAATGGACTGTGCGAGGTTCAGCAGACTCCGACGGACTGGTGGGAGCCACGCTGCAGAGGTCCCTGGGAGGGAAGAAGGCACAGCTGGCCTGTGCCATCTCCGCACTTCTTAACCACCCTAATAATAAGTTCAGGCTTGGCTTTGGTATCACCGCCGCGATGATTTAAAACTCAGTAAATCTAGACCATTACAAATGAAAACTTGAACTTTAAGGCGGATTCGACCTTGCAGAAGACTCACTATAATAAATATAAATAGATGTAAAAAATATAATTACTTCTTTGACAGAAACACATGATATTATATTGATTATATCTGAAGCTCTGGTTAGTGAGTAGTCGTGCACAAGTCAGTCTGGGCCGCGGTCTAGTGACATTTTTCGGATGTTTCCCCTTCACGGAAATTTTGTAAACAGACAAATTTTTTATGAAACAGATGAATTTTTAAGGGTCTCTGAAATGTCAAATTATTTTCGGTCGTTTTTCATTTTAACTAGCCGAAAATTTAACCCATTTTTTTAATTTGCTTATATTAAGTTGATGATTTATTTAACAGCTTTAACGTTTATATGTTGCTGTTGACGATATCCCGCTTATTTTTAATATAAATCAAATTCAATGGGGCTAGGTTCTAGCTTCTTACCTATAGGTACCTACGGCTTAAATAATCAGATGAATTACAACCAAATATAATTCAGTAAGAGAGATAATGAACAAGGTACACCAGTTTTGATTTGTTTACTAATCCAATCGACTTGAAAACATAATGAAATCTAGATATTTAATATTTATATTGTGACATGTTTATTATTTGTAGTAAATAGGTGTTATATCCATGCCGTGTTTTAATAGAGCCTGTCAATATTTACCATCATTTAGACATATTGGTTTTCAGGACCCTTTTTAAGGTCATGTAAGTTATTATGCGTTGTAATTTTAATATACGTCGGCTAAAGAACAATAATTTAGTTTTATTTCATTACTCTCCGTTAACCTTACCTTGAAATCGCACGACAGCTAAGTGAGCCAACCGCTCACATCGTTTTAAAGTCACAGAACATTCACAGGTTGTCCTCACAGTTTAATAATGCACACAAACACTAGGAAATACTATTAAAAATTCATTTTCAATGTAACGATAATGTAGGCGTGTATTATCCGCCGTCGGGTGCGTCAGTGCACCGCGGCGGCGGCGCGCTGGGCGGGCGCCTGCGCGGCTTCTGGGCGGGGTCTGAATCGCCGCCCTTAGTAGATACGCACACAATAATGGACTTTACATCGTAAAAATAAAGTGTTATTTGATATAAATAGGTGTTGATTGTGGAAGTGTGGGCGTAGGGTGCTCGGTTGCTGCAGTGTGTATTCCGTGGAGCGTGTTGCGGCGAGGCGAGCGCGCGGCGCCGCGTGTCGGCGGCAGTAATGGTGATGGAGCGTCTGGCGCACTTCGTGAGCAAGTCGCTGGAGGGAGGCGAGGCGCCGGCGCCGCCGCCCGAGCCCGACGCGGACGACGCCGACGACGTGGACGTGGACATCACCGAGCTGGAGGAGGCGCCGGCCCCCAAGCGCCCGCGCAACTGGCTGCTGTCGCCCGTGCCCGCGTGCAAGCGGGAGGCTGCCCAGGACGATGATGATGATCACAGGCATGGTGAGTAAGTTATTGCGATCCTATAGTTAGGTGTACTAAAATCCTGGTCTAGTATATTTTGTGCCAGGTATTTGAAGTGCTATTGTACCGTCCACCGAACCACCATCCGTTAAATTAAAGCCTCATTTGTGACAGCTATAACTTACTTGCTTATGCCCAACTTCGTACACCTACGTGCGGTTTAAGTTACGTTAAGATGTAGGGTCAACCTCCTCATAATAATAAGATCTTCCCATCAAACTCATATTCAACTTTGTATTTTTTTAACCCTGATTAATATTCCATTCTTAATGATAAGTAGAAGATACCAGAGGGGCAGTTCTCGTAATTTTAAGACCGTTCACAGCAGTCTCAATCTGTCAAAAAATACTCTAATTTCCCTACATTTTGACAAGTTTTTGACATTTGTTTGTCGCTGAGATGAGACTGCGACTAAATTTTGAACGTTTTAAATTACGAGAATTGGCCTTCAGGTACTTATAGCAGGGCAGGATACCTTGGTGCTACTTAGTGTAAAGTCGATGAAGCTAATTGCTATACACAGGCAGGCACCAATTGGTGTACGAAGTATTATAAACAGTGTTGTGAGAGTGCTAACTGTGTGAACCTAGTGTAATCTTTTATATCACCCTCTTAAGTCGATAGTGTGACAGTGACAGTGGAATAGTAATAATATTATAATATTTTATTCGGTTTTAAATTGGTAAAATATTTACATAAAGTGATGATGATTCATATTTTTGTCTTTAGACCAAATAGCTTGTTGAATGTACCTACCAATATACCTCTATAACATATATTAGATATTCCGAGGTTTCAATCAGGACTTCTGTTGTACCTCGACTTCTATCAAGATACTTAAGTAAAATGAAACTGTAGAGCAGGCAGAATCATAATGTAATTCGCTTGTTATGAATATGAACACAATAAGAATTACACGATCACAATTCTCTATCAATAATCTCTTTCTGTCTATACTAATTAATAAAGCTGAAGAGTTTGTTTTTCTGTTTGTATAAAATACGTTAATCTCTGGAACTACCCGTCAGATTTGTTGTTTTTTTTTGTGCATTTGATAGCCCAATTATCAAGGAAGGATATAGGCTATTTAACATCACGCTAAGACCTTGAGGAGTTAAGCAAAAAGTCAGAAAGAACGCTAAGCGATAGCGAAGTAAAAGCGCGGGCGATGCGATGCGGGAGATGATGGGTGGGTCGGGAGAAAAATAAATTTTACGCGGACAAAGTCGCGGGAAGAAGCTAGTACCTATATTAATATAATGCATAAGTATGAATGGACAGGAATCAACAAATAATTTTATTGTAAGTGTCACTTGGCCACACTTGTGAGGAAAGTGACATTCATTGTGACCTCAATTCATCTACGTTAAGCTTAAGCATTACCTAGATAGATAATTATGCCACCTGACTTCTGAAATGATAATAGAAATACCATAATTAGCAAACAGCAACAACAAACAACAACAAAGAGCAACAGTAACAGCTAAACGATTGGCTAATCGAAATGACAACAGCCAGCCAAATTATTTAACTTGACAGATGGTTAGGTATCAATGAGCTATTTTTTGTTTTGAATGTTTTGAATTGGGTCATCATCACAGAACACAAATACCCTAGGCAGGGTCATCATCATCTGCCTAGCCTTTTCCCAACTATGTTGGGGTCGGCTTCTGTCTAACCGGATTCAGCTGAATACCAGTATTTTACAAGAAGAGAATGCCTATCTGACCTCTACAATCCAAGTACTAGGTAATATGATACCCCTTGGTAAGACTGGTTGTCAGATTTTCGGGTGTTTATCTAGGTAGACGTAACGAGTAGCCATTCAGACACCAGGGCCGAGAAACCACGTCAATTTCTTAGTTAATCACGACATCTGCTATTAACGTATTCTCTATGACACAATGGCGAGGTTTGAAATATCAAAATTCATGTTGTCCATCATTTCGATTCGGGGAATATAACAGAATTGGGGCCCTGAGGTGCAGCTCGATGGGCGTCTAATTTATAGAGTACATGAGATACTCATCCATGGAAAGGATATAGGTATACTTTCTACATAGTTTACAGGTGACAACATATGATCATCCCATATTGATAAGCATAGATTCTGCCTGCCTATAACTATCAGTACATGTTCAACTCAACTGTCTATTATTAGTAGGTAGGTACAGTCAACAGCAAAAGTAGATGATCAAAATCAGAAATTCAATACTAATGAACGGAGTTCGCGTCAGAACTGTGTGGCGTCGAAGTGATTCAAAAGTATGTGATTGTAAATTATACCAAACTTTTACTACTAGTACAGCTGCCATATAACTGCAAACTCCGTTCATTAGTATTGAATTTCTGATTTTGATCATCTACTTTTGCTGTTGACTGTACGTAGATAGGTACGTAGATCCCTTTTCCCACAGTCTTTTTCTCGAATTGCCAGTTACACAGACGGTAGACTAAGATCTATGGGCCCCGTAAATGGTCACTTTTATTATATTACTAGCTGAGCCCCGCGGTTTCACCCGCATAAGTTTCGATCTTTTGGAAATATCGGGATAAAAAGTATCCTATGTGTTAATCCTAGTTATAAACTATCTGTGTACATTTCATCCATATCCGTTCAGTAGTTTTTGCGTAAAGAAGTAACAAACATCCAAACACACAAACACACACACTCACTCACAAACTTTCGCCTTTTTAATATTATAATAGTGTGATAGCACTGATAGCATCAGTGACGTACCTCACTTTTCCTAAATACCTAAGTATACGTAATTTATTAATTTTTAAATAACCCAAAGGCTAATTAATAATTTAGGTACTTAGTAAGTACCTACATTATTTATTAGCTTTTGTGTTATTTAAAAATTTAGGCACCACAACATGCCTCCGTATCAACAAGACCTAAAGGCTAAAAAAAACGCTCGTCATAGCAAAATGACCTGTTATCAAAACAACACTAGCAAATCGTCCTAAAAACAGAAGAACCGAAATGATAATTTATATGTGATTTTTTTAAAGTATTATTATTGATGTATCATCACCTCGAAACTCATCATTTGTCTAGCCTTTTCCCTACTATGTGGGGTCGGCTTCTAAACTAACCAGATACAGGTGAATACCAGTATTTTATATGGAACGACTGCTTATCGGATTTCCACAACACAGTTAATGGTTAATACGATACTCCTTGGAAAGACTGGTTGTCAGACTTTCGGGCTTCTGACGACCGTAACGACCCTCAAAGGTCCCACGATTGATAGCCGAGATCTCATACCTCTTTCAACCGTCAAGCACCTGCATTTATTTTGTCAACTTGATACATACCTACCTACCTACTTCCAACTTTGAGCCTTTGATCATGCAATGCGGCGGTATCTTAGGACAGTCACGAGCATTAACATAATATTACTATGAACAGCTGATTTCATGATTCATGCTTAATATCTGGTCAAGGTGGCAGCACAAATATTCATCAAATACATATCGAAGGAACACAAAAATTATCGGGCTAGAAATGTGCGACGCCAAAATACTTATAGGATGCTGCATCAGCTCCTAAAAGATGTGTCACCTCTTAGAATGCAATAATATCAGACATCTTGCGTTATAAATGTCTGCCTACTCAGTTAAATTCAGAAGAATCTGATACCTCGTATTGTGTTCAAAAAAATCTGACACCACTTTGATCCTCACCTACTTTAACATGCGTAATTGCACAGAACAGTCAGAAGAAGGTAATTGATACTGGCAGAATAGTTGGCATAGGCTCATATCGTTGCCAATGGATGGATTCTAATGTATGTATAATGAAATCAGATATTATTGCCGCGCTGTCCATTAATATATTTCTGCTGGTGTCTGGAAATGTCTCCATTGGTGTCCTTTGATTGTTTAGCCAGCATGGTACCTATGCTACTTCGGTATTCGAAGAATCAATTTTTTTTTTTTTTTTTTTATATATATTTGTTTTAACTATGAAACCACCACTTAGGTGCAGATTCAAGAATAAGAAATGGGTGTGACACAATTGGGATTTCAGACCCATTTTTGTCCCATTTAACGTCTGGTCTGGCGAAGGATGTGTCTTAAAAAACTGCGATGAAATTGAAATTGTTTTGATCATTTGCAAATCACAATCATTGCAAACAGAGATAGACATTTCAATTATATTCATTGTACTAATTGATTATTGGGATCTCATCAATCGTGAGTCGCGGCATGGTGGGTCCGTAGCCACTTACTACTACCACGTACTTAATTAGGTACCTAAATTATAACAAAGTCTTACTAAACGTTCTAATGAAAGATCGTAAATCAGCCAACATACCTAAAGGTTAAGTCAATCAAGGATGACCAAGGATCTTTGTTACCCATCCATTCGATAGTACCTACTCGAAGCATAGTCACCGTTTATTTCGCTCACCGCGGGAACAAATGGCCTATTTTAACCGATTGCTCATGAGCCGTCTGGTAATTTATTAGAATTTCCTCGTGATGATACCTCTACCTAAGCATCCACCACCTCCCAACTTCGTTAAACCCCAGGAACATTTGCCTCTCAGCAGTGATCTGCAGTGGCCTATATGGAAAGCTCTCAATCGATTGCGTACCCAAGTAAGGCGCTGCAGACACAACTTGTCGAAATGGGGGATTACTGACCCATCCAATACCCAGTGCGAGTGTGGTGCCTCTAATAAGACCATGTCCGACTTGCTGGAGTGCCCTAAGTGCCCGTTCACCTGCACCTTGGATGACTTAATGAATGCTACTGATGCCGCAATTAACGTCGCCACGTACTGAGCCCAAACAATATAAAATATCGAAGAAGAGTACCATCGACACGAAAAGAAGAAGAAGCTACCTCTACAACAGATCGGATCTAAATAGGTACCAAAATTAAATCAAATTCGCGTTTTAAGTAACCGAATAAAAAGGTATCATTCTTAAAACGATCATTAATTACATTAAAGCGAGGATTAGCGCCGAACGCTGAGTGAGAGAAGAAAGCTCCGAACAGATCCGAGAAAGAGTTCTCAATCAAATAAATCAGAGACGCTCGACGACTTTAACAGGGGTTATACTTACGGAGCGTTGTACAATTAATCACTGTTCGCTGGTCGTTAGATGTCTGAGGAGTTCGGATGCCCCGGAGACGAAAGGGGAGAGCGGGTGTGGCTCACAGCACCGCCCACAGCCGGATAATCCCTCCATTTACATAATTGCCGTATAAAAAGGAGAGCTTCCCAATTTGCTAAATTGCTTCAAACGACAATCTTAAACGTACAGCCGGCTTGTTCCCGGGAGGCGACTGCGCCACGAGGCGAGCTCCCGTGCGCCGATAGATGCGATTAACGATGTATTAGCACTTCGCTGATTTATTTCTTGATTAATTTAACCGTTTCGGACTATTGTTTAGCATCTTTCAATACTTAATCAAGTTAAAGTTTTGATGATTGTGACGTGTTAGGTATAAACATTTTCCTATATTTAAATAACGAAAGAATATAAGTAATAAATTGTATTTATTATATGCTTCGTTTTAAGTACTAAGTATTACTCGCAGCTCATGTTAATTATATAGGTAGAGGTAGGTACCTATTTAGTAGGTTCTATTTAGCAAGCTTCAAGAAAATAATAGACGACAAATTGTAGAACATAGTTCAACAGTTTTAATTTGGTTTATAAATTGCATTCAAACTGGACTAAAACAATATTAATAAAAGAAATTGGTATTACGGGACATCTCAAACAGCAGTAAAACTGAGCGGAGCTGTACTTGGAGCGAAACTGTTATTCCTTAACTCAATAACGAGCGGGCTACGACGCGCGACGCTACGAGAAATGCTACGACAACATTCTGTAGTCAGATTGAAAGTTAGTATTACAGTTTAACATTTTCGTTTGTATAAAACATTGAAATTGCATTTTCATCGTATTCAATTACGTAGTGTTACAAACTCCTTCGTCCACTAATCATCAAGAGTTGGCAGAATGTTGTTAATTCCTTTGCCCGGTAGCCATTAAGGTACTTCAATATGTTAAAATGACTAAATTAAATACTTATTTACTATTCTATTCAACAATACAGTAATGATTAGGTTTAAATTAAGCCAAAATTAATTAATTTAAATTAACAGATGTTTCAATGTTTACGTAACTCTGTCTAGGCATCAGTAAGTATATGTATATTAGAAATAGTCAGTTGACTTACTGAAGATGAAGGGTCATTTGGTTAGTTTGGCATTCTTTGTATGTTTTTTCCTCAAAATATTTTCCTTTCCACTTTCTACTAAATCCAATTCACAGAGTCCCACTACCTTACCTAGTGTGCCCTTGTATCGGGATGTCCCTTGAGACTTAAAAGGATCCCTCCGTCCCGTATGAAATGTTGATTTAAACGGCACTTTTATTTTGATTTGCACTATTACTTCGTATTTTGATGAATTGAATTCTTTTTGCTAATAATTTATATTCAAAGTCAAATAATTTATTTCAAATAGGCACATAAGAGCATTTTTGAATGTCAACAAAATAGAATTAGTCCTAGTAGTCTCTTTCCGTTCAAAATATATGTAAACAAGATCCCTAGCTACAGCTAATACTGTAGCTCTATGCCTACAGTAAAATATTTTTGGGAACATACAGCTGAAATTTTGAGATCGGAATTTAGGTAGTGTTAGTTTGAAAAAAAATAATATAGGTACCGGATGAAAATAATTTTCGGCAAAATAGTTTTTCCTTAGTGCA
Organism: Apamea sordens; assembly: GCA_945859715.1. NCBI lineage: Eukaryota > Metazoa > Arthropoda > Insecta > Lepidoptera > Noctuidae > Apamea > Apamea sordens. The sequence continues at coordinate 16,025,541 of OX243986.1, forward strand.
TAAAAGATCTGAGCGTCAGCTGCTCCAGTAATGGGAGAGTCCAAAGCAAGAGCATGTCAAAGTTGTAAAAAATTCAATTCATACCGCGCCTAAACCTTAGGGATCATGTTAGCTGTAAGTTTCCCGAATAGAATAAAATAAATAGATGTTATTTATTTTCAACCAAAAAAAATTGTCAGCTGCATAGAAGTGGATCCCAATATTTATTTATTTATTTTATTATTTATGTACACACAGTAAAATACTTATTGATATGACATAATTATAATATGAGTACAAAGGTACTGCTTATTTCTTAAGAAATTTCTTCCAGCAGACCTGCGAAAGGAAGAATGTATAATAGACAATAGTGTGTGAGAAAAAGAAGAGAAAAATATTAATGTGTGAAGTCTAAAACAAAAATATTAAATATACCTACACATATACCTAACGTAAAAAAAAAAAAATAAGTATACTTAAATAATACATATAGAGGAAAGGTTGCTCTTTTAATCGATGTTTAAATAGAGAAATAGTTTTTAAATCACGAATGATAGGCGGAAGTGAGTTCCACAATCCACCACGAGAAGGAATAAGAATAGTAGCTCGTTTTATGAGGATGTGATTTAAGGATGGATCTTAGGTGTGATCTACACGGTGCGGCGCTAGAGCGAGCGTAAGAAAAACGCTCACGCAGGTAGGAAGGATAAGACGGGTTGTGTAAGATGTTGAAGAGTAGATAGACATAAAATCCGAGTGTTCCTGCGAAGGCGGATCGGGAGCCACTTGAGTTCCTTGCGAAGGTGTGAAACATGGTCATACTTTCGAAGACCGAAAACAAAGCGAATGCACAGGTTTTGCAAGCACTCAAGCTTGTTTAATAGCTCCTCAGTAGCATCCAGGTAGCAAGCGTCGGCATAATCTATAATCGGCTGAAGAAGTGTTTGTGCCAAAGAAATTTTAGTCTTCAAGGGCAGAAGACCCTGAAGGCAGTGAATGAAAGGAGAAATGTACCTTTCGGCTGACCTCATTGACCTGTGCACGCCACGAAAGATTGGAGTCAATAACTACACCCACCATACAGATATAAAGGCATGAGAGATGTAACATCAGCCACATTGCGAACGAATCTACTGGCTATGATCATGGCCTGGGATTTAGTTGGGTTAATTTGCAAACCAAATGACTTAGCCCAACTGCTGACGCAAGCCAGGTCATGATTCATTGCAGCAATTGCAGGACCCGCGCTAGCTACAGTAAAATCTCGATAAAGCTGCAAGTCATCTGCGTAGAGATGGAAACTAGAGGAGATTACTCTGGTAACAGAGTTTATGAAAATTTAAAAAAGAAGAGGAGAGAGAACGCTACCCTGAGGAACACCCTCTAGTGAGACTACACCAATCAGAGAAGGACTCCTCCAGGCGAACACACTGAGAGCGTCCCCGAAGATAAGAACTGAACCAGGCTAAAGTGGAAGAAGAGAAATTGATAGATTTGAGGAAACCTAGTAAAATGTCGAAATCCACTGAGTTGAAGGCGCTACTAGTCGAGCAATACAAGAACAGTAAGTAACTTATTCTCCATTGCCCAGCGGATGTCGTCAGTCACCTTACACAGTACTATGACTCGAGTGAAAACCGGATTGGATATTATCGAGTTTGACGCCAAGAAAAATGATAATTGTCTATGAACTATGTTCTCAAAAACTTTAGAGAGAAATGGGAGTATAGAAATAGATCTAAAGTGGGTTAATAAAGTAGGATTGTTAGTTTTAGGAAAAGGTATTATGTGAGCTTGTTTCCAAACTGATGGAAAGGAGCAAGAGGAAAATGAGTGATTAAAGTGAGAGAGAGAGTGTGAGTGAGAACAGGAAGTATTGAGGAAAGGATAGGAGTTATCATTCTTGAACACAACTTACATATCATTACCGACTGCTGAAGAAGTTATCGCAAGTATACACTTCTTAACGTCATCCTCAGTAACATCTTTGAGCTTGAACTGAGAATACTGTGGTACCGGCAAACTAGCAAGACTCTCCAGTGTCGCAGCCTTGACAGACGGATCAAGAGAAAAGAGAAGGAGAGAGAAATGCTTATTGAGATCATTGAGGTTCACATCCTTACACTGGTTGGCAGGTGACTTGCCTATACCTACAGATTTGAGAAATTTCCATACATCAGAAGAACTGCGGTTATTGAGTTGGTCGTGGAAATAGCGTCTCTTAGCATCTTGACACAGATGCATGAATATAATCATATCAGTCGCGTAAATTAACATGATTGTTGCGATGTCTATATTAGAAAATAGAGGTCGAAGGAACCGTGACATCAATTTTGAAGGAAAATAAAACGGCATTTTTAGTTTTTTTTTTTAATAAGATTCTGTGAACCTCGGAACCGAGAATCGAAATAACGTTTTGGCGCGGTATGAAATTACTTTTGGAACGAAGTTCCTTATCGCGCGTTGCGAAAGGGGGCTAGACGGAAAAAATTAAGACCAAAAGTTGTAACGACACTTTTTGCTATTGTTGTAAGCCGTGCGGCGTGCGCGTGTTTCTCTGTCTGTCTCTCTCTCTCTCTCTTTGAACTTCGTTCCATCCGGGTGTCCCTTGACACCTCTCAAGTTTTTTTTATAAGATTTGCTATATACCTATAACTTTGAATTCCCTCTTGGTTGCGGCGAATGACTCATTCATAATTATTTAATTTTAAACAACTAAAAACTACTTCTACTACAATTACTACTAACTAACATTCATTCTGATGACTGCGACACAGTATTATACTAATTCAGTTGTTATCGAACACAGAGTTTCTGTAAATTGAGTTTGGGTTTCAATAAATTATTATTATTATATTATTAAATATTCGGTATAAAAATCGAATAGTACCTCCACTACCATAAGAACTACAGCAAAATAAGCAAAGGAACTATAGTCGATTTTGGAGAAAATTAAATTATGCTGGAAACGAACCTATTTTTACTCAACTCTTTTGGAAAAAAGTAAGGAATACCAACTTGTAGTTTTGCTTAAAGCCATGGTGTTACTGATAAGCATTGCTAACCAACTGACTGTTTTGACTCTAGAATCACTCCTACATCTGCTTACATATTTATTTATTGTCCAGGCCATTTTAACATAATTCAAGGCATATTTTATTACACCTGTTCGGTTCCTCAATTATTATGAAACGTCCATCATTCTGACACAGTCCTTTCATTTTACCAGACGCAACAGACAAATCTCCGAACGGCGGCAGTAACAACGGCGGAGGGAAGCAGAGACGTTCTAGAACAAACTTCACCCTGGAACAGCTGGGTGAACTGGAGCGACTGTTCGACGAGACGCACTACCCCGACGCCTTCATGAGGGAGGAGCTCAGCCAGAGGCTTGGACTCAGCGAAGCTAGAGTTCAGGTAGGTAACTAGAATCGACTTTTTTTTGTATGTTATTGACGGGCACAAAAAAAGTGGACAGGAGTTTTCTTCTAAAAAAACTTTTCGGAAGAAGTTGCATAACTCTCAAATCCGTAAACTCTTCATCTGTTTATCCGTTCACTATAGTTAGGTGAACAGCCCACACCTTTGCTCATGGGGGTACCTATCTAAAGATATATGGATGGTACATCCGGATTCTAGCCCACATACTCATAGATATTCGCTTTTTTTAACCTATGCTGTCCCACTGCTGGGCAAAGTCCTCCCCCAAATCCTTCCAGGAACTCTTTCCCCCCGCTACCTGGAACCAGCCCTCGCAGTACGCGTCCAGGTCATCTCGCCATCTCTTTCTAGGCCGGCCTCGGAGGCACCGTCTATCTTCAGGAACCCATAATAGATCGCTTAAACTTTAAAGTTGCCAGACGACCTCATATGGTTTATTTGCTGTACACAATAAAGAGTATTCTATACTATTCTGTGGCGGTTATGTTGGTTTCGCTAAGCTGTACAATTAGGTCTATAATTTAAAGCATGTGATGAAACATATAATACATTATATTGCCTAGTTTGGTCCTGATTCAGGTATTGTAATACTTCGCTTAACACAACATCCAATTTATGAGTCTGGTCTCGTTTTTTTACGCAACTATTTATTGGCTACTATGTTGCGTGTAATAAATCATACCTAATGCAACAGCGTATGCAAAGAGCTGCTCAGCGGAAATGTTGATATTCAAAAATTGCACCATACACATGTCAATGTTTCAAAGATCTTTTCAGGCTTATAAGGTCACATTAAATTAGCTAGCGAAACTCTGCAAGACGTGATGGGCATGGATATCTCGACACGACAAAAGACAAAAAGATTTCATGTTCTTTTTTTTTGGGGTTAATGATCGTTGCCGATGTAGTTACTTAAAGTATGAGTAGTGAAAATCTGTTTTCTACCCATATATTTAATCCCCATCACATTTTTGAGTTTACACAAAGAAAAAAAGGTTTTTAAACTGAACGGTAGTTGACCTAATAAAACCATCAGATCATTTTTTTTAGCACGTTTAGATATCGATACCATCAGGTCGGCGGTGTTCCCCTTACTAAAAAAATAATTATTTGACACTGTATTGATACCTGAAAAAAAATGGCCACATAACTCAAGTAAATAAGTCTACATAGACATTTTAAACGAATTCTAGTAGAATATGTAAGTAGAAAATAAATACTGATAAAATATTTACTCAAATGAAACACGCTCAACATTAAAGAGACGCCTTTATTACGATTGTATCGACCTGTCGTTACAAATATCAATTAGCACCTACTAAACATACTTATACTCACGAAATTATCACGCGCGATATTAATTAGAGCGCGGCAATATCTCGAACCCCTGTAATTCGGCTCGATTAGGTTGAGCACATGGTGCATGGGAGAGCGGAGCGTCCAGCGAGCGGGGCGTTTTGTGTTGTCAAGAGCACGTTTCTGGATGAATGATTGTTTAGTGGGTCGTGACATAACGTTGTGTCGCCAACACAGTTGCACATCGCTGTAAACGCTGTTCCGAAGTACGTCGATGCAAATTCCATCGGAATAAAATAAATAAAAAGTAAGTAATACCTTCACCAATTACTATACTTAGGACATCCGGCACTGCTATCAACTCCCCAGTTCAAGTTCTAACCTTGCTGATTGGCGAATCTTTTGCAATTTGGGTGTGTCCTTTGAATGACTTCTTTCTGCTATGACATTGGCAACTCGTATACACAATCAGCCTATAATGTTCCCACTGCTGGGACACAGGCCTCCCCTCTTCGAGAGGGAGAGGGCTAATAATCTGCCTAGCGGACCCAATACGCGAGTTGGTAGATGTCACATGTCTTCGAATTTTAGATTCTAGGACATGTCTTCGAATGTTTCCTCACGATATTTTTCTTCACCGTTGTGAAAGCAGTGTTGATGAAATAATTTACACAAAAAAAAGTGCCTGCTTGGGTTCGAACCCACTATCTACAACTCGTAAGTCACGGCCTTTACCACTGGGTCACCAGTGCTCTCAACTTATCTGGATGACTGACTGTTTAGTGGAAGGTGACGCAACGTAGAGTGGTGTGTCAGCACATCGCTCTTAATGTGGTTCGGAAGTACACTACAGCATTGGCAACTCGTGTACCTCATTTTAAATCGATCAATTCACAAGGTAGTCTTTTTTCTATCTCCGACTCCAACCCGCCGCGCTATCTCGTCGATGTATAAACGTAGTCTTACTCGTCATGCGACCCTCACTCATTACTAATGCACGTAATTAGCTGTGAGCGGCCAAAGAGCGACACGCTTACTGGCTATATATCGCGATTAGCGTTCGATTGCTGTTAAGTGCCGTAATCGCCAATCGCAGGGGATGTTACAATAAATAGATAAAAGCCTTGACCCCGGGCAACGCCGTGTGTCTTCACTAGTGTCAAGTGAGCTGCCTCTTTGTTAACCTTATTGATATTTATTCGCAGTGATTTCTTTTATTGTGTAGGTGCTGTTGTATGGGCAGTCATTGTTATGATCAGTTAAGTGACCAAATGTGTACTTTTTTTTTCCTAATTGATTTACGTCTTGCCTTAGATCATAATTATAGGAAAACTGGAGCTGTATGCTTTGTTTAGACTAAATTCTACTCTGTCAAAGCTTTGTTACTTTTATGGAATTTGACTTTGATCTTCATGTATCAGGACTTATTTTACTTTTGCTGACAGGAATAAGAACAGGTTTACTTTCAGACATACCAACGTACTGCACCTTCATATACTGCAGCTAAATAAACGAAAGCAAAACATTTGTTTAGCTTAGAACGGGGTATGTTCGTATGTTTGCTTGTTATTTAGTCGTATTGTCTTATGTAATCAGAGCTAATGAATTCGCCCCTAGTTAGCGTATCGGTCGCCACTCGGTAACAACATACGAACTACGCAGGGTAACTTTCGTAGCAAGTGATTTCAAACTTTTACCTGCAGAACCTTGGTTAAGATCAATGTCTGTAAGCATAATAGTTTTTTTTTGTTTTATTCTTATCTTCGACTTACGGAGTAGACTTGTCTTCCTGAGTTAAATTTAGCGATTTCAATAACCTAACTATAGAATACCTATGGCTATAGAAGATTTACCATACAAAGTCAACAAAGTGTACCTAGAGATGCGTGCGCTACTTTTTTTTTACCATGCAATCTTTTTAAAGGACTATATACCTACACTAGGATTCGACAATATGGTTCTTCCAAAGTTTAAAACATTGTATTTATATGTTCCAATACGGTTGGAATAACAATTTCCAACAGTTTACATAAAAATAAATACAATTGATTAAATCACTCCAAATGTATTTAGACGTAACCAATTACGGTACTTTTGTTAATGTAAATGACAATTGGTGCACGCCGACAGATTGTCTGCAACATGCAATCAGCAACGATCGTGCTGTCCTCACTAATGCGGTTACCCGTGTTTGCTCGCATGCATGTACTGTAACCTACACTAATACGGCACAGACTGACGTACATACAGCACCACTACAGTGTCGTATAATGCGATTCCTCCGAAACTCGCGACGAGATCAACCCCTGTTTGTTTCGTCAATTATTGAAACTGGATTAAATGCAAATGTTTTGTGTTTGCTTGTCATTTGTTTAGTATTTATTCAGTTGAACGGTTCTGATTTTTTTTTTTGCGACGTACCTTATTGCGGTTGTTTGTGGTCATTTGCGACACTACGTCATTATCATTATTATTTGAAATTCTTTTCAAAGCCATTATTTCACCTGATCGCGAAAATTTGTGATCTTGTATTAGGAATCAGACGGAGACGGATTCTTGTCTTTGGTTTGATCAGACTGTGAACGTTCTTATAATTACGAGAATTGCTCATAATTTTAAGAACGTTCACAGTCTGATCTCAGTCTCAATCTGTCAAAATTTCCTACATTTTGACAAGTATTTGACATTTGTTTGTCACCGTATTGAGACTGCGAATAGATTTTGAACGTTTTAAATTATGAGAATTGGCCTTCTGTTATAGTACCTAGTTATTTTGATCTTGTAATCCTCTGGGTGGACTGGACTTAATACTTTGTTAGTGTATGTAGTCGGATTGGACGTAAAATAATGTAGAGGTTTGTGTAATCTACTACTAGGAACTGTGCCTTTAAGGAAAATTTAGGCTGAAATTTAGACTGACTGTACCTTTGCCTAGTAGAAGACAGTTAGCTAATATTACATTTGTTTTAATTAAAACGCGTATTTTATTGTTATACAGGTGTGGTTTCAAAACCGAAGAGCTAAGTGTCGCAAACATGAGAGTCAGATGCACAAAGGTAAGTTATTATTACTATAATCACATCAAAGTTTACGCTCTACATAACAAATGTTCTTTGTTCTTCAAAATCGAATCATACTTCATCTCACTTTACGATTCATTCAACAGCTCTCCACCAAAAGTCCCATGTTAATTTTTCATGGCTGTTTAAACTCAGCCAAATGTATTAACGTCATAATTTATATTCAAAACAGTTTCCCTGTTTAATGTAGTCGAAAACTACAAATTGCAAATGATTCTGGCAAACTAGTTGTCGGCGAGTTGGCACCGCTGTATAATCGCAATGAATTCACTCGTGCGTGGTGCACACTACGCCAGTAGTTAGCGGAGCCACAACATGCACAACCGACTCGCTGTCAGTACAGAACTAGCGCATTATGTATTCTCCATGACTCCGTCTAACTCGATTACAACTCCCGCCGGCGCCGGTCCGACTCTAACAGTTTTTTAATTCGACCATAACTCACGCGGATGAATAATTAAAATGGCGGGCCGAGGCGGGAATCCGCGCGAACGCGGTAAAAAAAGCCCGGGAAACGGTACACGCGAGGCGATAAATTCAGGGAATTGCACAACGCACTTAGCGATCGACTGACTGACCTCCCTCACACTGGTCAAGGAGGAAATAAATAAATTACGTGAGATTCCTTACACTTTGAACTTATCTCTATTTCATTGAATTACACTTGCATTGGAAAAAAAATAGTTATGTTTAAGTACATAAAATTATGAAAACTAGATGCTTTTGGAAATCAAATCGTTTGCAGTTTTAAGTAGGTAGGTAATTGTTTGAGTTCTGCAGGAGCCTGAATATCTTAGCAATCAAACGTGACGTGCCATGATATATACGTCTCGGTTCTATGAAACATTTTGGCGCTGATTATGTAAAGGAAAAGTAATACCGTAATACAATAATGTCAGAACAATGTATTGTCTATCTAACAATTAATTACCCACAGCTTGACGCGGTGGTTGTCCTACATCCCCAGTAACACAATGCACGGACGAAAATATCACATTGTCTCATATTGTTGTGTTCTGCGGCGAGCGCCGTCGCTTCTCATAACGCGACATAGACAAATGAGACGTGACTGCGTGACATATCCGCGAAAATCACGAGGAGATCGCACTATCGCGTGATTGTGAGAGCATTGAGGAACCGCTAAACGGAGCGTAAAGCGGAAAAAAGCCGCTCGCCGGAATCGAATAAAATGATTCCCCGCGGGAGCCATTCGGACGCAATCCCGCCGTCCCCTGCTAAATGTCTTATTAACTTATGTGCCGCCCCCGCGCCGCGCGCCCCACCCCCGCCGCCGCCCGACCAACACGAGAATAATCATGTAAAGTGAAATGAAACGGTTATTTGTTACGTTATGCCCCTTTAACGGAGCGACGAGATTCCCAATGTTGTTATTGATTTACGCAATCGTTTGTGGCCTCATATCGCTGATTTGAAGGTGCATTGTCACGTGATTCAATTATGTTTAAGTGTTGGTTGAAGTATAATGTTTATTTTGAAAGCATATAGTTTTCTACAAGTTGTATATCTACGGAACCATGATCTATCCGTATTCCGTAGCCATCAGCTACGCGCGGTTCGTCGTAGCCATGCTACGGCTACGTGCCGTAGCACTGAGTAAAACATTCAGGTCATTCCCGTAAAACTCGTGGACTGTTTGGAAAAAATGTTCGAATAACCATACTTAATGTCCTTGCAGCAAAAAATAATATGAGTAAAAATTCAATGCTTTCTTGGTGCAACGTCAGTGATTTCCGTATATTTTATTATGAACCTACTTTTTATTAGCTCACTCATAAATTCATATGTCTTGTCCCTTAGGTTAATCGTTTTTTGACAGCTGTCTTAGAACGTACATATTCTAGATTATGTACTTAAAAGCTAACTTTAAAATGCGTAATAAAATAAATATATTTAAACTGCCTTATCTTATTGAATGATCTTATTTATGGCTTCTTACAGACATTATTATACCGTACGTGTCTCAATCACTGTATAATGTGTTGCTGCAATCACTAGTTCCATCTGTTAAAAAGCGGTTTACCAAATGGACAGTGTATAATAGTTAATTTTCAGCATGGTTCCTTAAAAAGAAGAAACCAAAAATGATGTCGTTTTATCCCGGATCCATTTTTTTACATTTAAATATACCAAGTTAATACCAGTTTATTAAAATATAGCTACCCAACAGATTTTTATAATTTTAGTTGTTTTCACAAATAGTAATATTTTCTACATCAGTTCCCATTAAATCATAACCAGTAGGCGCTGAATCTTCATAAAAATTAAGAATTCATATTTAACGAAGACATGAATCTTCTCCGCTCGCAGCGCCCGCTATAAAAACAATCAGAGCAGCCGTGAAACTCAAGAATAAAAGAATACAGCGAAGCTTAATTGTTCCCCTGTTCATAAAATTGTAAAGTTATTCGCGCGTCGCGAGGGTGGCGATATTTTATTGCGCAGAAACCGCTGTAAAGATGTTCGAAGCGCTTTAAAATAAGCGAGAGAGAAGAGCAGCGCCCCGGCTTACCTTCTAATTCGATTAAATTAAACAACTCAGAGTTAATCAAATAAATGCACGGCGGTCGTCGGGCGGAGGGCGCCGCGCCGCGCCGCGCCGTGCCGCGCCGGGCCGCACCGACCCGCCGCCGGACGCACGCCGCCGGTATTTATGTCGGCACTTCTCGAAAGTAATTCGGTGTCAAATATGGAAATAACTCATACGCGTGGGGAACATCCATTTTGATAATGCCGACGGCGACCGGAGAGGTTCTGATTTACAGCGAGCGCGCGCGCCCGCCCCAGCGCCGCCCGCCCGCCTTCGCAGACTCCGACACGTATGCTATATTCTTACTTCGATAACTTTATACATTGCATTTATTTTATAACTGCTCTATTAGTAATCTTCACCTGGATTCGTGATAGGAATATAGATACTACGTTCAATATAGTAGACCAGGGGGCTTACCAGCAGCTCTTATAGCAGGGGAGAAGTTGAACTGCACTGCTTTTTTGTACTAAGTCATAGAACAAAAAAGCAGTGCAGTTCAAGTTCTCCTCCAAATAATAAATGAAGTGGCTTATTATAATAAAAGCTACATAACTAATGTTAACCTCTAACATTTCTATAGTAATTTTTATACTTGGGGACGCGTATTACCATTATTCTATTTGTTACAATTTAATAACAGGGTTTTCATTGAGATTCCATTAATTAATTATAAGAGATTAAAATACACTAAACCCTTTGTCATCGTTAGAATAAAGAAACACTTCTGCGGATGATCCAAGTTTGATAAAATAATACCGCGACTGATGTAATCGAATGGTGAGGTATTCTATTAACAGTAATTAAATTAATGAATCTTTCAGACGAGACCCACGGAGCACCTTAAGTCGGGAAGATCCGCGTTAATTTATTAATTGCCCACTTGGCCCGACGGGCGGGCTATAAACAACGGATCTCACTTAATTTACGAGCAAATTATGCTTTACTTAAATATCAATTTAATTAAGTGGAGTTCGGGAACGGATCTCAGTGGATTTGTGTAGCGCTGTGAGCTCGGATCGCTCGTTTGTCTCTGCCAATCGAGGCAGATCGATGCGCCCGGCCGCGTCACTCGCCGACAGATTAACTTGTTTCATTATGTACATATTTATTTCCGAAACCTTAAAAAGTTGGAATAAAACCAAAATTACATAGGGCTGATTTTTCCATCGCCACATAACTTTATTCGAGGAATAAAATTGACGTTTGAAAATTTTTGTATGAAATAACTGTCAAAACTTCAAAATTATTATTATTATCTACAAGTTATGGATAAATGCATTTTGATATTTTTATTCGTATGGTTTGCATGGTCGTGTTCATGCTAGTCTACATTGTTGCGCCTTGCCATCATAATTGCCTAACCAAACTCTTCAGCTCCATTCTCAGCTAATTACAACCCAACCAACGTAAAAATCTTCAAACTCAAATCATTTAATTCAACTATACCAATTACAGGTACTTTTGAATTGTCAAAGGGTCGGTCAGTCAGAAAGATGAAGTTAGTTGCCCATTCCAAAGCGTAGGTACCTATGGAGAAGAACGGGCAAGAAACTCCATGGACACTCTTCTAAATCATAAAATTGTTACAAAATATTTGATTACATCATTCGTGTTGAAATTAACCACGTGAGAACGATGTAGAAATACGTGCACGTTAAAAGCGTCCATTATAGAAAACAAAAACAATTCAGAAATTAAAAATTAAAATAAGCCGAGGCAGCTAAGAATGCCGTATTGGCGGGCATTTAGAAAGCTCTAAAATATAAGCATTATGTTAGGCTAGCGGTGTGATGGCCAAATCAAAAATATTAGGGATTTAGATAATAATAATATTAGGGTTATTAGGGGTGTTCTGTTCCCCAAATAATTTTACTTTATAATTTTTGGAAAACTTGCAGCTTTATAAGCATGGCAATAAGTTTAACTACATATATACAGGATTAGTGTAACCCATTTGCAACAATTAAGCACCCCATAAAGCCTAGGTGAAAATTCAAGGGACTCGAGAAAACTCAATAGTTATGAATTTTTGAATATTTCCCAGAATTCGTCACTTAATATCACTTTTTTTTTCATTCTTTTTTTTTTTAGGTAAAACGTTGCTTTACACTAGGAATTTCTCCTGTATCGTGGGTGCGTTTACAAACATTTAAACTCACATACACAAACAGCCTGACCCGGAACAACTACCTGTAGGCAATACAAATATTGGTCCATGCGGGAATCGAACCCGCGATACTCAGCCACTGCGCCAACTGTGTCGTTAATTGAATGGCCTTCATAGTAATGAAGACCATTCACTATCACATCGCAGAAGGAATACGTCTAATTACAAGTCACAATACCTACTTATCCATCTGGATTTGTCCAGTTTTTAGGCCCTCCGTCCAGAATTTGTTCAGCCTTATCATATATCAAAAATTTTCAAATTCCAAAATGCTAACCCTATGCATAACTGTCTTAGGTCTCCTAGTAAGCGGCGGCGGCACGCCACTGGAGCCGTGCCGCGTGGCGCCGTACGTGTCGGTGCCGCGCCTGTCCGCGATGCCGCGCCCGCCGCCCGCGCCGCAGCTCCCCCCGCTTGGGCCCCATCCGCCACCCTCCACTGCATTCGCGCCCTTCGACTCCGCTCTGCTGTCTGCTGCTGCTCATCAGGTAAACATCGTAAAACTATACCAGTCACGGTCTATTCCGTAAAAATCACACCGTGAAATATTAGGATAAGTGAGCTTTCCTTTTACCTGATTCTTGGAACAGCTCACTTCACCTAAGGCTAGGTGCGAATGAGCCACCGGCCACAGCCTCCGGTAGTCCAGAGACAAACTGTTCACATGCTTTTTCACATGTTTTGTATCGATTTGTCGCACAAGTGCGGTCGGTGGCGGCCACCCGCTACAGCAGTGCTCAACATCGCAGCAAGAGGTGACAGCCACTGGTGATTCTGGCCGGTGGCTTGTGTTTGCTCACCCTAAGTTTTCACGGTGAGATTTTTACAGAATAGATCAACACTACACCAGGTGATTTATAGATATGGGTTTGTTCAATGTGGGCAAACATGAAACTATTAGAGGTAGAGTTTGTTCTTAGGAACGATTATTTGATAATCTCAGAATTTAGTTCAGACTTAACACTTACCCATCTCAATTAATAACTCTGTACGCGGCAACAAACGACGAATTTGGGCATCACATTTATCCAATTCGTATTTTTATTGGCCGCAGTACGCCAGTGCGGCTGCAGCGGCGGCGGCGGCGGCGCTATGCCCGCCGTACGCGGGGCTGGCGGCGCTGGCGGCGCGCTGCCGCTCGTCGTCCATCGCCGACCTGCGCCTGAAGGCGCGGCGCCACGCGGCGGCGCTGGCGGCCGCGCGCGCTTCGCCGCCGCCCGCACCCGCAGCCGCGCCCGCGGCCGCACCCGCAGACACATAGCTACCCTAAATCCACTCAGGAGAGCTACCGTGCTCCCTTATCGTCGGTTAAGCCTAAAGGCACACTGGAAATGTTCCGTTCCTGCAACTGCATCTTAACAAGTAATATATTCTGAATACTCAAGTTTCGGGTTCGTGTGTAAAGGTCTTTGGCCTCTTGTCGGTGCATTTCAATCAAACTGTACAGATTTGAGTGAGTTCAAAAGATTTCTCTTGATAAAACACATTTGCTCAGATTTTCAAGGGATCTATTCTTTTTGTGACAATATACCTACATACAACTAGGTCGACAAAAGTTTCGAAAATGTTTAGTAGCTCTTCAATCTAGTCCCGTATTGTACATAGTTATTTAACGATTTGTAAAATGAAATCATTTCGACTATAAAATCGAAAAGAAAATTATTATTACTGTTCTTAGATTATAAAGATATAGACTGTTTGATATAGCGGAGTGTGGTTTACAATCATTTACTGATAAAATACGTGGTAGAGATCTTGTCCATTTGGATTAGAAAACGAAAACTTCTAAATAAAATTCTAACAAAAAAAAGTCTTCGTATGTGAAATAGCCTTTCAGCGAACTAAAGAACTAGTCCGAAGCATACTTATGACATACTATTATAAATAACTATTATAGTGTCTTTGCAATGGGTGTTTGTCCAGTGTATGCCATGACGCGCCGGGTAGGCTCTGCGTAGCGGTTGCGTAGCGGTTACGTTGCAGCGCGTAGCGGTTACGTAGCAGCGCGTAGCGGTTACGTAGCAGCGCGTAGCGGTTACGTAGCAGCGCGTAGCGGTTGCGTAGCAGCTCGAAGAAAGTGCGTAGCAGCCGCGTCTAAGCTCGTAGGCCCGCGCAGCGCGTAGACGCTGTACAAACGCGAATAGTTTCGTTATAATTATTAAATGTTTGTCTTCGTAATAAGTTTTTATTATTTTACAAACATTAGCGTCCCTCACTATCATACGTATGTCGGTGTGAAAACGGTGCGTACCTGCGGCGTCTATGCCGTGGCTAGAACAACGCCCATTGCGAAGGCACCTTGAAGGTACTTTGAGGACTGTTGGTTCCTAAACTTGTAAACATTATACTAAACAGTTGAACTTCGTTATGTGGGTGTTACCTATAGTGATAGATTTAAGATAATTGTTCCAGTACACAATGACCAAGCAAGATTGCTTTACCTTTTGTGCGAAGTAAAACAAAGTTTTATCTCAATACTGAAATAGGATCCGATTGTTTTCTTTCGGTTTTATTGTAATATTAAGTAATTAAATCTTTATTGAGTTTTTTTTGATTATTATATATTTTCCAAAATGTAGAAAAATTTGTAATCGATCGAAAACCTCAAATTATGATGTCTAATATACTGGTAAGTTTGTTCATTGCGTACAGGAAGAACTTTAACAGTAAAGTAATATAAGTACAGTGTTTGTGAAATAAAGTCTCCGCTTGTATCAGGCATGTACAGAACAGTATGTTAGAGATAAATGACCAAACGAGTAAATTGGACTGTGACATATTTGTAAATTAATAAGCTGTGATAAGTGTACGAGTTGGGATGGGAAGACGATGATCTCTTTAGCTTGTTTTTTATTTAAGTGAAATTACATCTACGGCTTTTTGATGCAATACTCATCTTTTTTATTATTTAACTTTTCAATACAACATCACGCCTGTAATTCTCGAAGGGTTAGGCAGCTGCCACTGAGAAATTCCAGATGGAAAAACTCAAAAACTCTTTTTCCAACCAGGGAATCGAACCCAAGACTTCATGCTCAACAGTAACGCTTGCGATTACTAGACCAATCAGGCAGTTTTTAACTTTCGCAAAAATATCACTTTACAAAATCAGTCCATTGCTGTGTACTGCTATAAATTTGTCCAACAATACCTACTTTTCCCCTGATAGCATCGATCGTATGACAGGATGAAAATCAGAATAATAAGTATAGTTTATAAAAAAAAATGTTCTTCGTAGCAAGTAGCGGCGATGAAATGAAGTGCGGTTTTTGTGTTTATCAATACAATATCTCTCTAAATTTACATAAAATACATCATTTTGTTGATGTTTAGATCGTAGGTATTATTTTAGTTATTCCTACGTAATTTCTAATTGGATCATGGCCGCAGATGTAATAAAATAACTGAACTCTTGATATGTAAGTTAATTACTGTAATATAATATTATTCCGATCACAAATTAATGTAAATATGATAATTAGGTGTTCGGTATCAAGTATCAACACTGTTCATAGTTGTGTACTTACAAATAAATATTAGATGACGAACATTGCATCTTTTCCTTGTAATATTTTTTTTTTTCTTGTAATGCTAGACACTACGTTTTCGGAAGTCGACGTTCGACGAAGATCCAGTAAGTAAGAATAGGCGCTATAAAAGTCAACGCTAAACTTTCGCATCGCTAAATTTTCACTAGTGAGTCAGTTAGTCAGGATTTAAGGAAGCGTTAGACAAGCGAGTTTACAAAACCTGAGTCACCAGTTGACGAGTCCACAGACCATGGTTGTGTTTTCCACGTTTGCAACTACTGCTACTGCATCACCCTTAAGACTTTATTCCATAAAATATTCAAATGCAATCTAGAATACTGAATCATAAAACTTTTAATGAAACTCAAATTATAAAGACCATTTACAAGGTAAGCGTCATCCAACGCAAAAAAGCACTTATTGATTGTTACAAATGAAAGTTTTGAATCGAAATATCACTAAGCGACTACCACCGAACAATGATACAGATGAGTTTGTTATTTGACATCCCTCATAAATCAGGACAGGGGGGTGCATCCCCATCGGCGAACGATATTGTTTCTGCGTTTGCGGCTGATTGATGACAGCTCTGGCTGTATGGCCGGCTCCTACGGGCTACAGTAAACCTGCCTGCTAAATAATAAATAACTTAGGTACTTGGCTAAAATTCTTTAAATATACCTAAGCGGCATAAAACCTAGGTACCTACTTTAGAAACATTTTCAAATGTAAAGTCAGTTACAGATTAGCATGTTATTATGCAATGCTGCTGTTGTAAATAGACCTCTGATAAAAGGTATAATCATCATTTAAAAAATGTATTTTGACAACTTTCACAAAAAAAACAACCTACTTATTTAGGTAAAAGAAAAAATAAATAAACAAAATACAAAGCAAATATTAGTAGACGAGATGTAATAAACTAACAACATGCACTCAGTTTTTCGTGAATCGGACTGAGACATACAGCAGGTCTGTCGATGCGGCCCAGACTGGGGAGCGAACGTGTTTGCGCAAGCTGTTAAAAAAGCCCGCCCTCGCATCGGGTGCGCCCAATTAGGGCGGCGACTCTGCTGATTGGGCGTAATCGTGTTAGTATCGGCGACAAACAGCCCCCTGCACCCTGTCTCACAACACACAAGCTCAATGATTGTTTTAAACTGCCTTCAAGTCAACTTAAGGGCTCATTCAAATGATTGTTACGTCGCTGCCGCCTGTTACTTCGCTACAACGCATGTTATAATGATAATAAAACTTATTTAATTTATATTTCTAGGGGTACCTATTTCACAAGATATACGTTAAGAAGTTTATTAAATCATTTATTAGTATCACAACATTAGTAACGTTAATGTAGAACGATGAATGGTGGAAATGAATAACAGCAAAATTTCTTTTCTGCCGACTCTAGGACAGAGAAAAATATTATGTTGGATAAGAAGAGGGACTGCGAACTTCGTAAATATACGTTTCTATGTAGGTAATGCATGTATTTTTTTTTTATATCCCTGGACTTTTCACACAGCGCCATCTATTCCCAAGCTAAGCAACCTAATGCTTGTGTTATGGTAACAAGATGGCTGATAAACTACTTATATACATTTTTTTATATACATATTGCTATCTATCCAAGATTCAAATTCAATGCATTTGATTAAAAGTTAAAAATCCAACCAACGACGACGACGACCAACGCATGAGCAAATGCGACTGACTGAATGACTGTTTAATTATTATTTATTTATTTTTAGGAAAACTTACAGCTAAACAGATACAGTAAGTAATAGATTATACAAAAATAAGGCCAATTATACAAGTTTCCACGTGTAGTAAGTATATACAACACACTATAATATATAACCATATATAATACAATATAATATATTATCATGTAAACAGAAAATGAATATTAGACTATTTAACTATATAAGACAGAACAGTAAATAACTATTAACGCTCGAAGAAGCAATTAAATAAAATTTTCTTTAATTTAGCGACACTAGTATTGAAAATGTCGATATCAGAGGGGAATTCTCGTAATTTTAAGAACATTCACAGTCTGATCTCAGTCTCAATCTGTCAAAAACTTCTCTAATTTCCCTACATTTTGACAAGTTTTTGAACGTTTCTGCTTCCCAGCAGGTTGTGTTGTGCATACGACTCGCTCTCACCATGCACGAGTTCCGTCTGTATGTAGTGGCTACCACTGGGGTGTGCAATAAATGAGGTCTACGTAAGAACACAGACGGCACTCGCAGCCGGATTTTGTGCAACAACTCGGATTTTCTGGGATGTTGTGGTTGATCAGCTTTCGTCATTAAATGATTCAGACAGGAAGGAAACAATATCTTTCAGCTTATAAGGTAAATCATACGTCAACAATGATTAAATTCCCTGTTAGTCAGTTAGTAGTGGTTTTTTTAACTTAGGAACTTAGGTCTGGAAATTAATATCAATTTTATGTCCTGTTGTACACTTCCTTATCCCTTCCCTTGCCTTTTTCGTTTTAAATATTTTGTTGTACGACTTAGGCTTTGAATATACTGTACAGTTTGTTAGACCTACGGGTTGGTTTTTAATTCAAGCATTTTTGTTTCACTTTGTTAGGGCATACCTAACTATTATCCTCAGCATCAATACTTTTGTTCTCGGTGTTTCAAATGTACTCCATTTTTCAAACTAGACCATTCCATAGTTCAATAAAATCATCGATTCGCAATTTCAAGGTGTAACCCGTAATCGTTCATAATGCCTAGTTATGAAAAATATTGATAAAACAATAGCAGCTGTTCTGTAAACTTCGATAATATTATGCCCTCATCGAGGATATTTTGATTCACGGTACTGCGTCGATAATGGTCGCTATGATTTCTGAGTCAAACTTCTTAGTACGCGTATTCGATTTCTTCATAGATCACTCATTTCAATCATCCTGCCAGATTTTCCTTAATTATGTGAGCGCAATAATTACCTTCTCTCGTTACAAATTACCACAACGTCAGATGTACGTAAAAGGCATAACTGCCAACTCAACATTTCTATGACGTTGACGTTGACCGTATTGTCACTCAGTCATGGCAAGCAATATATAGCTCGACCTTTTACTGAAAATACCTACGATAAAGGTTATACATTTGAACTAGAGCCAGTGAAACTAACTCAATTCACTTCTTGCTTTCGAGCGCTCCCCTCGTACAGCTACCGGTGCAGCTATGCAGCCGCAAACAGTTTTAACGTTGATATTATTAAGTTTATTCAAAATATGTTATTGTGAATATGGTGATTCAGATATAGTAACGAGTCCTAACGGAACAATATTTTATTATGCGTACGGCAGTAATTTGCTAACAAAAAGGTTGCACCTCAACAATCCTTCCGCAGTTTTCTACAGCATCGCCAAGCTTAAGGTAAGCGTGACGTTTCAATAATGTGATTAACCTATGTTTCTGATAACATCAGTCAATAGGTACCTACCTCTACTTACACGGTGGTAAATTCATTATCAGTGGAAATTATAAAGCAATGGGATAAGGCCTTTTTTGTGATAAATTTTGCTGTAATTATTAGGTACAATCACGAGCACTAATATGTCAACACTTGGAAACTTTCACTACCGATGCCGATGTTTTCGTGAAGTAACGGAAACAACAATGAACTACAACACATTGTATACACCTATGGGTTCGAAAATACTATATGCGTAACAACACAAAATTGATTTAAAAAATAAAGGAGGAAATGGCTCTTGAATAGAGCCAAGAGTATACATTTATGCTCGTGTCTGTAAGGATAAGATTGCCTATTCTAGATATGGGTTGTAAGACATACTCGTACAGTTTTGAGGAAGATTATTTAGGTAACTATATACCTACACTCTAGTTACATAAAGCATATTTGATTCGAACCTTAGCCTATCGGATTTAAGATACCTAGCCAAGTAATTGTTTCCTGGGTTATCTACATAGTTTACAAAGCGCATTAACTACATAAGTCTGAGCATTAGTAGGTACACACTGAAATATTATGAATGAAGTACTTAGTCAGATATATATCAAATTAAAATCGAATGAAACAAAGAAGAACGTTTATTTGCGCCAAATAGGTTAATTTTAGCTTTAACTCCGGCCAGATATGACTATCAAATTAACCTTTTGGGAGAGGTGACATGTAAATTGAGGTTCAGATTCTGGTATGTGTTATAATAATATAATCATTTTAATAGTTTATTTCTCTCTCCACAAAGGTTAGCTTATAAATAACCATAAATAAGATCCTTAGTTGGATGCAAGTATGGTATGGCCAACTTTCAGGACTGCCCTCTGAGCACGGTCAATTTTCAACATGGATGTTTATGCCATAAGCATTTGGCTACGGAATCAAATAAATACTACCCATTCGGCCAGCATTCACTTTCGAGGTTTATCATCTTCCATACGCCGATTTCTTTGGCCGTTCCAAACTGTTATAAGTTCCACCAAATTCATCCTCTAAACTTTCATCATGATATCTCGCTCATTCCTCCGTTTACCCATACCATGACAAATCATTTCCACATCCAGCCTATGATTTGGAACATATGTACACATATCAAAGTATCATAGTAATAAATTAAGTACCGTATAGTTTATAAGTTTCTAATATTTTCCTTTTGTCATTAGAACCACAGGTTAGACTTTAACATGTTCGAGGATTCTTGGCAAGGCGCGGTGGCCACCATCGTAGAAGATGAAGAAGAAGAGGTGTGGGGCACCGTGTGGACCATCAGCGCAGACAAGCTGCATCATCTCGACCAGTAAGATTCTTTCCAGCATATCAGGCATAGCAATTAGGGAGACAGGCGCCGGTGCCGCATTATAATACCTTATACCTTAATGATTCCGGTGTAAGAGACAGGCGGAGCTAACATGACCGATGGCACCACCCTTTTTTCGGACTGGAATCATGATGGCATTTATACTTCGTAAAACTGCCGGCCCCAGGCGGGTCAAGCAATCCTCAGAATCCTTTTAGACCACCCCAGACTTAGAGTTTATTTTTATTGTTTTACTAGCCATTAATGTCCCACTGCTGGGCAAAGGCCTCCCTACACTTCTTCCAGCTCTCTCCAAGGACCAATCTTTATTAAAATAGTCCAGCTCATCCCGCCATCTCCGTCTGGGCCTGCCGCGATGTCGTTTGCCAGACATAAAGTGAATCAATTACGAAAAAATGACAGCTTAGTAAAATTAAGCTGACATTTTTTCGTGATTGATTTTCGTAATATATGTTACATTATATAATTATATAATGTAACATATATTACGAAAATCATTCCAGCAAGATTTAATTCTACTATTAAAATACAAATCTAGCCCATTCCTTCAAAAAACATTGCCGTAGTCTCCAGGGTAAGATATAGAGACGAAACTTAGAGTGGGTAAACCATGCGTAGGTAAACTTACACTTCGATGTATCAAAATCCCGCCAAATTGCACAGAATTTGACAGAGCGAACGTGTTTATTGTTAAACCCTAAGTTTCGTGTCTTTGTCCTATCCTTTTTTTTTTTTTCTCGCTGAGAAATGCTTAATGCATCCCCGTCTCGCGGGGGACGAGACGGGGTATCTGGGACTCCCTGTCGAAACTTCGGAAGGACAGTATACCCACTAAAACTCAGCGGTGTTCCTACAATCGCCGTAATGGGAGGGCTATGGGAAATCGGCTCAGCCTTTACTTCCACAGACCTCCCGGCGCACGCCCGCCTAGATGTTATGGCGGGCCCCGCATGCCCCCCAGGTTGGGGGGCTACGGGAATGGCCGGGAACACCTGGCCATTCCCGTCCCACAAGGTGGAGGCCTGTGCAAAACAGGCAACGGAGCCCCCGCTCCCGTTGCCTGCTGGCCTCCACGCCCGCCTAAAAGGCGGGCCCCGCAAGCCCCCCGCGTTGGGGGAGCTACGGCCGCAGAGGATAGGGAGAGCGGCAACGAAACACCGACACTCCTCTTCCCCTGCGGCCCTGCCGCGTCCGCCATCTCACGGTGGCGGCCCCGTCAAGGCCGCGGAAGGAAGGGAGAGCCCCTCCCGCCGCGGCCTCTATCCTCAGCCGCAATGTCTCCCTCACGGGGGACATCGCGGCCCGCCTCAGGTAGGTCACGATGTCGCGCAAGCGGCACCGCAACCTACCCTTGGGCCGCTACGTCCCGGGCTAAACCGCACAGCCCGGACGAGCGGCCCCCGCTGGGGTTCCTCTTAGCTTCACCGTGGTCCAGCTCGCCACGGCTACTGAGCCCCCCCGCCTCGGCAATGCGGGAACCCACCGGGGGGGGCTTTGTCCTATCCTTTTTTTTTTTTTTTTTCTCTCGCTGAGAAATGCTTTATGCATCCCCGTCTCGCGGGGGACCGAGACGGGGTATGTGGGACTCCCTGTCGGAAAGGACAGTATACCCACTAAAACTCAGCGGTGTTCCTACAAACGCCGTAATGGGAGGGCTATGGGAAATCAATACTTCCACGGCCCTCCCGGCGCACGCCCGCCAAGATGGTATGGCGGGCCCCGCATGCCCCCCAGGTTTGGGGGCTACGGGAATGGCCGGGAACACCTGGCCATTCCCGTCCCACAAGGTGGAGGCCTGTGCAAAACAGGCAACGGAGCCCCCGCTCCCGTTGCCTGCTGGCCTCCACGCCCGCCTAAAAGGCGGGCCCCGCAAGCTCCCCGCGTTGGGGGAGCTGTGGCCGCAGAGGATAGGGAGAGCGGCAACGAAACACCGACACTCCTCTTCCCCTGCGGCCCCGCCGCGTCCGCCATCTCACGGTGGCGGCCCCGTCAAGGCCGCGGAAGGAAGGGAGAACCCCTCTCGCCGCGGCCCCTGTCCTCAGCCGCAATGTCTCCCTCACGGGGGACATCGCGGCCCGCCTCAGGTAGGTCACGATGTCGCGCAAGCGGCACCGCAACCTACCCGTGGGCCGCTACGTCCCGGGCTAAACCGCACAGCCCGGACGAGCGGCCCCCGCTGGGGTTCCTCTTAGCTTCACCGTGGCCCAGCTCGCCACGGCTACTGAGCCCCCCCGCCTCGACAATGCGGGAACCCACCGGGGGGGGGGCTTTGTCCTATTCTACCCTAAGGTCTCTATCCGACCGACGGTTAACTTCCTTCATAACTTCTGACTTTGTAATCGATCTAAATTAGTATCCTGCTAGGCGCTAGGGCCATTATCCTTTTTCTAAATAAGGTTCGGCTTTCAGTCTAGCCAGGTGCAAAACTGTTTTAAAAATTACTCTCCTTCTTAGCGTTCAATGGCAAAACTGTCAAATATGTTTAGCACAAAATTAATCCTCAAGAGCACAGCCGATCGATTCTGTAAAAATGTCACCGTGAAAATTTAGGTGAAGTGAGCTGTCAATAGTGTCAATCCTTAGCATGAGTTGGAATGATAGCTCACTCCACGCTCACTTCACCTAAGTTATCACGGTGAGATGGTTACAGAATCGCACTGCAGGTGAAAGGGCAAGCAGTGCAAGAAAAAAGGCTTATAACTTAGGTATTTACATATTTCTTTCAACAGGCAAGAAGGAGTGGCTGATGGCTGGTACTTCGCCAAGAACGTGACCCTGACGACACCCAGCGGGCAAAAACTAGTGGCCCGAACCTATGAGGAAACTATTAACCCTAACAAAACCGCAAGCACAGACATACCCGTAGAAAGACGTCCTTCCAGTACATACCTTGAGGTAAGTCTGCCCGGCTGACAATACAGACTGTACACGATAGTATTTATATTATAAAATGTCTGGTTCCAGTGTAAAAAAACGAGTCGGTATTCTTACCATATACCCATATAGACGTTGATTGGCTAAGGAGGTTGTTGTATGTAATGGTGCAAGCTACTGTCACGAAGTGGCGCGCGTTACACATAATTATTTTGACGATGTTTTACACTGTGCATGTAAGTGTTCATGTGTCGTTAACGTGCCGCTGACGACACATGAACACTTACATCAATGTGTCAACGTGCCGCTCGTGTATTTGAGTACCTACGGTGCTCAAATACACGAGCGGCACCTCGACGCGTATCGCTATCGACGGCTGCAGTTGCCTCTGCCGTTGACGCGTGCTGCTCGTGTGCGTGAACTTGCGCGTAACACCTAAACATAACCGGCGAAATGTGGGTGTACAAGTACCCTCTGCCTTACACTTTGGGGATTACATTATGCAGGTGTAACATGCATCGCATACCCTATACAAAACCATTTCAAGAGTAATACATATAATGATAAGGAAACGCGCATAGTTCTAGCTGCGCTCGTAAATCAATATGTTATGTTTAAGGTTTTATTTTTTCTCTTTCAGGTTATTGCTCTCGGTGCCATTGAGTCGCACCTTCCTCCTGAATACATTGGCTTCATTTTCTCATTCCCAACTAACGGCAAAATGGCTTCCAAACTGAGAAGGGATCAGCTTGGTTACCCTTTTTAATGTGTCGGTGTAAGTAAAAATTGTTATTAAAAATATGCTGTGATATGAATAAATAATTATTAAGATTACAATTGTTTCCTTTTTAATTACCCCTGTTCAAAATGAAAATGAAAATATTTTATTTCTTGAAAACCTACATAGGCACTTATGAAACACTAGCTTCTGCCCGCGGCTTCGCCCGCGTGGATGTCGGAAATTATCCCACGGGAACGTGCTAACAGGATAAAATGTATGTGCTTCCCCAGAATGCCATCTATCTCGCGGGCCCTTTGTGGCTAATTACAATAGAAAACCAATTGTGTCTCATTAGTGGTGATTAGGAGGGTACCTATATGATATCTTTACCTAAGTACCTACCTAATTAAAAAAAAAAAAAACTCAATAACAGAAAATGAAATACCTACCTACCTAAATAAACCTATTTCTGATGATAACTAATCTAAACTCAATAAATAAGCAAAATCCCTAAAAACTAATATCTATACGAATGACTAATCCTACCTAACAGTATTATAAAATAACCTACGGTCACTACGTACACTATCAAATATACTATACCTATACTTTTAAATTAAAATCTATACCTACGACTCATATAAAAATAAACCTAAATAACTCTAAAAACTAAAAGGAATAAAAATGAACTCCACTGCGGGTGACCCAACCTACGACAAACTTAGTATTTGCGGTTGGTACAGTACAGACAGTGGTAATCGGGTATAGGGATCGAACCGCAAAATTAAGTTTGTTTTTTATTGTATATACTTTTCCGGGATAAAAAGTACCCAGTGTGGTGCCCAGGATATTAAAGAATAATTATACCAAGTTTCATCGTAATCGAACCGGTAGTTTTTGCGTGGACCAACCGCCACAAGCGTAGCTTAACATGATCGATCGATTCGTGCGGCTGTCAAATGAATAAGAGGTCAGCATATACTGGTTTTGTTACCACTAAAGTGCGTCCTACCGTACTAGAAGGAGTAAGTAAGTAGGTAGTAGGTATTATTTTCCTGTTGGTAGTTAATACTAGGCTTGCATTATGCAATACCAGCTACTCATTTATTTGTAGTAGAGCTCAATGAAGAATCTTGTCCGGGGAAATAGGTACTAAATGCTTACTATTTACAATTTACATTTTAGCAAGGCAATGGGGGTCATTCTAGGAATAATAAAAGTCGGGTCATTGAACCACCTACATAGGTATACACATTCTTCGTTTCAAAAACGGAAATAAAGCCGTGATACATTTTTGGCTGATGAAAAATAATATATTATACTTAGTTTACTGTTCGGCTTTCAAAGAAGGGGAATACACATTGAACATCTATGTAAAAAAATTAACAGATTTGTATACGCATTATGAGAACTACGCAAAACAGCGAATGACGAAACTGCACTAAACGCCTATCACGGCTACGTAGCGTCTGTATTGAGGTACGGATTACTCTTAGGGGGTAACACATCACACATACAAAGAGCTTTCATAGCGCAAAAAAAAATGCTTGCGGGCAATAACTGTGGCGCCTCCATACGAGAGCTGTAGACCAATTTTTAAAAAGTTAAAGGTTCTTACTCTATCTTCTACTTACATCTTAGAAATAGCCATAGGTATTTGTCAGGAAAAACTCTCACTTCTTCTCCACAGTAGCCGAAAACAATAGATTTACAAAAAGGGACCCCACCAAGTTAAAAACCAATTTTGTTATAGTATGTACCTACTCTCCACTACAGAAACAGCTACCTAGGTACCTTAAGTCCATTAAAATATATAACCATATTACAAAACTAATACGAGAGCTAGCATTTAATTTTAACAAAAAAAGTCTAAAAAATTGGCTTCTCCAAAATATTTTTTACACATTAAAAGATTTTTTTGATTTTATGTGTTATGTTATTAAGTAAATGTTGTAACAACATTAACTCATTCAAAATTAAACTAAAAAATCATATTCATAAAATGTAATCATACCGCATACCTATCAAACAATGTTAGCAACTTCTTACCTACCCAAGTTTTGTTTGTATAACTTCACCAACACGCACCAGAGGCAAAATGTATTTAGATTTAAGCAATTACTTTGTATCTCATTGTAAGTGAACCTATATACTGTTCTTATTATGAGAATAAATTCTTTAAACCTAAACCTAAATAATATACTTATATATTTTTTTTAATAATAAGGTTGATTTATATAACTGTACCTATAGGTACTAGAAATGTTGTTATTGTTGTGTTTTTATTGCTTTGACGGCACGGTTGGCGCAGTGGTTAATGCGGTAGCCAGATAAGGGGTTAGAGTACAAATGTCCATATATAAGTGTTTTGTATTGTTTACTAGAGTATAAGTAGGTAGTATAAGTATAAGTTAGGTTTTATACCCACGTGTAGGTACATTAGCTTCACATTGTAAATATTCGTATGCCGCTAGTAGCGGCGGATGTGTCGAACTTATCCATATCAACCACCTTTGTCCTACCATATCCGACGAATAAATGTCTTTGAGATATTGCCTGAGTATGGTGGCTGTAATACAGCCACCATGCTAAAAAGAACCAATTCCGATGCCCTAGAAAAAATACCAATATCCTAGGGAAGGGATGGAATTCAGTTTGCTATCTAGAAACAAAATCTATGTAGATTTTTAGTCCTCATCCATAGGCAAGGACAAAATAATATTTTGTCCTTGCTCATTTAATTTCGTCTAATTTAGCCGACAGGGTTGTCAAAGTGACATAACACTTAACAGTGACAGTGACGCATGTGACAGACAAGACAAGACAAGAAGACAACCTGATTACCTGACCTGACTGAACCACATTACCGCACCCGCCTGTTCGAATCACGTATTTGTGTTTACGTTTACGTATTTGTTTCTATATTTAAAATCTAGTCAATAAGAAAGAAACAGTACAATAAAACAAGAAAAACAATTCTATTTTATATTCAAAAATTGGAAACCTCTGTATCCACTTGTCATTGAGAAGTTTAGTTGAATTGCTAATAAATAATTAGATCACAAAAAAAATTGTGCCAAAAATCTATCTTTTAGATAGATTTTTGGCAGTCTCAGTAACCGAGACAAGGGTAAGCGATATAGTTCGAGCCAAAAATAATTAACCGTGAAGGTATATAAATTATATCTTGCGTCCCTGAAATACTTGTATTTGTTACTAGTCGGCATAAAACACAAAAACCAAAAATTTAAATGTAGAATAAAAGTGAAATGAGGTATGTCGATGAATTGTATCTTTGGGTTCTCTCTATTTCTACTGTTGCTAGTAGCTCTGAATATATATTTCTTCTATATACTTAGTAATGAACACAAGCCTGCTACCTTTAAGTTGCCTATTGTGAAGTCTGACCCTATTCCCCCTGTAATCAGGGAAATAAACGAATACCTCAACCGCTTGCCTGGTCAGTACCACATTAAAAACTCTAAATTCCTACCCATTCAAAGAGATTTAATAACCTCTTTCAATTCTTCTGGGGCTACTTTAGAAAGTGTTTGGCACAATATTGAAAATGTAAGTATGGGTAAATTGTTTGTGGCTAGTTCGCTAGTTACAATACTTCTCATATTTATTTAACTTGACTTTTTAAAGTAATATTTATTGAATCAAACTTATAACATAAAATTAAGTTGTATCAGTTCAACATATCCAAGGATAGCACAAATAGAAGTTTGTTGAAATGGTTTTTTAATTGCAGTGGGCTGATGAGGAGTCATTGTTCCCTTATAAGAATGGTGCGGCAGGTCAGGTACTGCAAGCTCTGCGCACCTCACCGATAGCACTTGTGGACAATGCGCCCAAGGGAACACAATTAAAGTTATTATTCCTGTTGAAGGTTTGTTAAGAATAACAATCATCATTTATTCACAGAAAATATAGGTGTCACCAATTGTAAAAGTTGAAGGTATTATTAAATTAAATTAATTTTTACATTAGTACCTAATAAAATTACAAAGTTCTTAGAACTTTTAAATCAGGATAAATTGTAAGTTATAATAAATAACTCGCATAACAAAACTTAAAGCCTTGAAATAAAAATTTTTCTCTCTGTAACATAAATTCTTAAAAGGTTAAATAAATAACACACAAGCATATGTTTTTAAAACTATAATCTCATCTTGACCCTAAAGATGCACAGTTATTTATTAATGCAGTTGTTTTTTTAAAGGGAAAACAAAAGCTGTACTTCAAACCAAAGAGGTATAATCTAAGTGATGTTATAAGAGGCAACATTTACGCCGGCTATGACCGCTACAACTCAGAGGTATTCACATACTACCTTGCCATGGTACTAAACTATAAATGGGTGGCCCCTTCTGTCATAAGGAGGATTCGTTTCAACCAAGAGATTCTAGCCCATGCTACAGCTGGATTGAAAAGGACAATGGTTAAAAATGGTAAGTAATATATATTGTATAGTTTCTTAATAATTTTAAAACGGTATCAGGAATATACATAGGCAGGTTTAAGTTTAAAGGAAATAATATTTCAAAAATCATGCAGACCATGCAGTTGTATAAAGGTATGAGAAACAGGGTGTAAAGTTCTTTCAACCTCCATAGAAAAGGGAGGATCCTCCAACCAAACGTGTTGTGTCTGTTGGGCAACTACGTGATGGTTGATGTCGGGACTTCGTATATCATTATATGCTAGTTGCGCGATAAACTCTACTTGCGCGATGCAAGATTTGGAGTGACGTCAATATGATGCGTAGTTCGCGTGTGGTGTAGACACTATAGTTGCAATACTGCTAAATGTGCAACTCTCCCTTGTTTCAGATAAAGGAGTATGTGTTTATGGCAAGTGTTATTACTGCAAAGTAAATGAAACTGTATGTCCTGACAATAATGGTGACATTGAAGGAGCGGCTATATTGTACTTAGATAAACAATTTAAAGTTAACAAGTCACCATGGAGGAGGTCCTATAATAGCTTGAAAATGGAATGGGAAAATGATAATGACTATTGTAAGTAAGTACTATTTATTTATTTATTAAATTGAAAAGAGTTTCTCCTGCTGATACAACTAAAGTTGTCAAAAAATAAAAGGTCCGTTTTGACATTGACAGTTCTAGTAGTTAATAAAGATCAAATTCGCAAAACACGTATTTGTTGGTCTGAAACTGACAGGTGTCAAGAACGCATTCTCAAATATTATCAAAACGGGCCTTTTATTTTTTGACAACTTTAATTCCTTTTGACTTAAATTATTTATTACTAGCTTCTGCCCGCGACTTCGTCCGCGTGATCTTTCTTGTTCTTCGACCCACCCGTCGCATCGCATCACCTACCCGCGCTATTACTACCTATTACTTTGAGTTTTTTTATTATTTCGCGGTTCTTATGGGTCCTAGCATGACATTAAGTAGCCTATAGCTTTCCTCAAAAATTGAGCAATCAAATGTAAAAAGACTTTTCTATGACCTGGTGAAGGCCGCCGGAATCCGCTGGACGCGGGAAGCACAGGACCGCAGTCCAACAGTGGACGTCTTTCGGCCGAAATGATGATGATGATCATGATGAATGTTAAACAATTTATATTTGACTTGAACTTTTTATTTCACAGAAAAGTCTCATCACTGCTTAGTACAAAGCGAATACTCAATTTAATTGATATCGCTATTATTGATTTTCTAATACAAAACGGAGATCGGCACCGGTATGAAGTGTACAAACATAAAATAATCCTGCTGGATAATGGGAAGGGGCTCGGGAACCCTATGCTAGATGAACTAGATATATTAGCCCCACTTTATCAGTGTTGCATGTAAGTAAATAACATTTAATCACAATACTTTATTTTTTATTACAAGAACAGATCTTAGTACCTACTTAATATTCAAATAAGAACAAACGCCAAACTCTCTTGTTGACTGTAGTTACATGAGTAGGTACATCATAAATAGATACCATTATATTATAATTATTATCTTAAGTAAATATTATTTTAACATTTCAGATTATCCTCCAAGACCTGGCAAACTTTAGAGCTAGTGTCTGGCGGCAGTTTAACAGAGACAGTCAAATTATTAGCTTCATTCCAAGGGGAAAAGCTAACCACCGACGACCATTATAGAGCAGTAGAACGAAGACTGTTGAAAGTCTATGCTACTGTAAAATATTGCATAGGAAAACACGGTAGTGCCAAGGTTTTTAGAAATATAGATGGAATTTAAGTTAATGTTTGTTATTTCTTCTAAACAACTCTATTCGTTCATAAATCCCACTAAACCCTACCTTCCTAAATAAAGGTTAAGCTATGGCATTTATGGTGATTAGATGCCTGCTGAAGCATAATATGATCCTTCATATGTTTCAGCAGGCATTTATTGTTAGGGGGGGGTTATTTACTCCTAAGTAACAACTTTAATTAACGGAACGCAGCCCTTTTGTCATTCATTGTCTGTATTGCCACCATTGAGATAGGAAAAAACATGGAGATGCCGCGTTATTCTATACATACATTTGCTTATACAAATATGAGTGAAATATGATTCAGAATTTGAAATATCGTTATGTCTCATTCTTTCTAGTGAGATAATCTCATTTGATAAAAGAGACAACTATATTTTAAGTTGTTGCTAATTATGGCAACATTTTGTCTTGACGTAGTGACAGTTGTAGGTAAGTGCCGTAGCAGCCATCTTGAGTGACGAGTTTCGTGGTAGTTTTGCTGTCAAATGGTTGTTTGTTTTTTGTATTATTGAGATTTGCGAGAAAATTACGAGGATTTTACCTTTTAAAACTGCATGTAAATGTTGGAAAACAGAAGTTCAACATGCCTGTGTGTTGTATTGTGAAGTGTGGTGCAAGAAAGAATGAAAATCAACCTCAATTGTAGTTGCACAGGTTAGTAGCCGGTTTTCATGCATTAATACATACAATAATACACAATCGATGATACAATTGTAACGCGATCATGAATTTATGGCTAAAGTATTGATATTTGGGTTCATTTCCATATAACAGGCCTTTTTATTATATTTGTTAATTCATTCGTTTGTTTACAAACAGATGTCATATTGGAATAGTGTTGTACCGTTGCCGACTTACCGTAATAGTTTCCGAAACTAGTTCCTCCGCTGAAACGATATCAGTATATTCTGCGATGTTAACATAAATAATCTTGCGTCTTATTCGGTCCGAGTGACCTAGCTAGGTCCGGCCTGTGGTTCACACTTCACAGCACCAAAATCCATCGTGATCCAAACGTGATAACTAGTAAAACTCGTATATAGTATCGTTACTCGTTATAGTAACAACGAGATAACAGTTGTTCCTTGATTGACACAACCCTAGCAATGGCAGCCATTTTATGCGACAATATGAGTTGTAGGTATGCACCCTTTTTTTGTAGGTATTTCCAGTCCATACTTTTTTATGTCAATGATTGCCACTGTCAGTCAGCATGCTGTCATGTCAGCTGACTCAGCTGACTGCGCCGTGACACTTGACAGCAACCATTAGTAATGTCATTGAATCAGCAGTAATGCCAAATGCCAAGTCATGTTATGCTTATGTGTATATTATTTGTATTATTCTGAGAGATAATAATGTTTTTTGTAGATAACGTTCAGGTGCATTGCAATACGTTTTTACGCTTACACTTACATACAACTTAATAACTTTAAACGTATATATTACTGTACCTACGTACCAACTAGATTTTTTTTTTTTTTGCAACTATGTTCAAAGTCATCGAAAATACGTTTCTTTATTTTGCTTACGGCAGTAATTTACTCAAGAGGAGAATTCGAATTAACAATCCATCAGCCAAGTTTTTAGGAATTGGTCGATTGGACGTAAGTGTTTCTTACTTGTTATCTTCTTTGTACAGCTAGACTGGTGCAAATATAAATCTACTTTACGTACGACACAGTGCTAAATGAATACATCATACAATGTAGTAAAATACGCCCCTAACAGGAGGATGTCCCTCTGTTCAAACTTTCCCAAATATAAAGCAAATAGTCATGGTACAGCATTCATTTCTGCTGACACTTGTTATATTATTATTTTTAGGATCACCTGCTTGATTTTATTACATATTCCGAAAACTGGCGGGGTGCTTCGGCTACTATAGTACCTACCCCTGGTGCACATGTATGGGGAGCTATATGGAGATTGAATAATGAGGATATGCCTGCGTTGGACAAGTAAGCATGCCTTGATGAGATAATAATGAATGAATTATGTTAATAACTTAATAGTTAAATAATGTAATGTACCATTTATTTGTAGACAAGAAGGACTGGATACAAACTGGTATTTTGCAAAAACTGTTAAAATTGTACTACCTGATGGTTCCAGTACAGAATGCCGAACATATCAACAATCAATCAATCCTCCAATACGCAAAAAGGGTGAAGAACTGCCTCTAGAGAGAAGGCCTTGCATAACATATATAAACTGTATTGTAAGTGGAGCAATTGAATGCAAAATTCCAGAAGATTATATTGAGGAACTCAAGAAAATACCAAATAATGGCCAAGTCGCCTCTCCTAAACTGATAGAGAAGTTACAAATAAGTTTGTGATGATATATTTTATCTATATCTGTGATGATAGTATATGGATGGATCAAAAGGGTCATAAGCCCTTACCTTACCTGTCTTTTATTTTCAAATAAGACCATTAAATTCCTACCATCATGAGTGTACATTTTGCATTACGTATGGTCCATATTGAATGTTTATTTATTTATTTATCCTCACACTGGAACGCCATACGGCAATTACACCAACGGAGTTGATTAACTTATTAAATCTAACTAGATACAAAATTAATTGGTACAGACACCAGCAGGTCAACCTACCCGAAACTGTAAAATTTTCCCAATCAACCTTGAACCTTATTGCTCTAGCCATAAAGTTTAAAATCTAAATTCGAATCGAAATTTGACAGATTGTAGCAGCTTGATGTGCTGGCGTCAGTATACATTTTGTTTTTCAGCATTTCATGTAATAGGTAGTTATGTTA
This sequence comes from Apamea sordens, assembly GCA_945859715.1. Lineage (NCBI taxonomy): Eukaryota > Metazoa > Arthropoda > Insecta > Lepidoptera > Noctuidae > Apamea > Apamea sordens. The sequence continues at coordinate 16,059,028 of OX243986.1, forward strand.
ATATTATTTTAATACCTACCTAAATCCAATTTTATTCCAATAATAAATAAAATTATCGATTTTAAAAAATAGAATGGATACCGTAGGCTAAAAAAAAAACTGGCCATGATCATGAAGTGTCCATAGTTGGAATGAATTTATCCCCAAAAAAAACTAACATTACATTGTAGTCTAAAAACACACATGTTCCCCATAATATGCTACAGTCAATTCTCCAACTGCAAATGTAAGTTTGTAATTGGAAAAAAAATGTGATAAAACTACACAAATTAACGATTTTCGGGCTCTTTTTTCCTTGTGCAGTGCTACTTTGCTTCTTGCCTTATTTCATGATTCTAGGTCAACGGGAAGTACCGTATAGTATTATGTTATCACTGTGCCTGTAGGTTTTGATTTATTTGCGAGTAAGTATCAAAATATGTCGCATAAATTGCCGTAGGTATTAATAATAATAATATCCCTATTGGAACGAAGTTCCTTATCGCGCGTTGCGAAACGGGGCTAGACGGAAAAAAAATTAAGACCAAAAGTTGGGACGACACTTTGCTATAGTTGTAAGCCGTGTGGCGTGCGCGTTTCTCTCTCTCTCTCTCTCTCTCTTATAGAAAGCAAGCCAGTTATACTTCGTTCCATCCGGGTGTCCCTTGACACCTCTCAAGTTTTTTGGAACGAAGTTCCTTATCGCGCGTTGCGAAAGGGGGCTAGACGGAAAAAATTAAGACCAAAAGTTGGAACGACACTTTTTGCTATAGTTTTAAGCCGTGCGGCGTGCGCGTGTTTCTCTGTCTGTCTCTCTCTCTTTGAACTTCGTTCCATCGGGTGTCCCTTGACACCTCTCAAGTTTTTTTTTTATATTTCGTTGTTGAAAGGGACCGTAAGTAAACCTACGTATCGATATTAATTCCAACTTGGCACCTCCACGCGTTCCTGAGATAAAGGGTCTGGACTGACAGTCAAATAGTAATCTATGGTATAGCAAAGTGATCCTATCTGGCAGATCTCACACTAAAACGCACCACGCAACGGGGGGCGGGAAACGGAGCCAAATGCACCGCGCGGAAACGCGATTTTATTGAATTTGTGTGTAGAAATTAGTGTCACTGACTCTGGCAGGGTCACCATCAGGGATTTTAATTTTGATAACACAAAAAATTAGTGGAAATTTGTCGCTAAATATCAGAATTTGTCGGTCACTGGTTCAAAAGATTAAGGGCTTATAGGTGGCCGATCTGGAGAGAGTCTCCCCAGCAGAGCCACATTTATATCTCAAAAACTAGGGCACCTAGCGAAGATCAGTTTTCTCCCATATTTTCGATTTGCTGCGATGATATCGTCATAATGGCAGAGACGCTGGAACAGCTAGACGAAATGCTGCACGACTTTAATGGAGCCTCTCGGCGGGTTGGCCTCAGCATGAATTTGGACAAGACGAAAGTCATGTATAATTTGCACACCTTGCAGAGTCCAATCCACATCGAAGGGTCGCTTCTCGTTGTGTAAGTTGTGAAAGATTATGTCTACCTGGGGCAAATAATCCTGCACGGTAGACACAACTTTGAGAAAGAAGCCGACAGAAGGATGCAATTGGGTTGGGCAGCATTTGGAAAACTCCGTCAAGTCTTCTCGTAGCCGTGTATAGTCTATGGCCTATCCCACAGTGTTTGAAGACTTTAGGTCTTCAACCAGTGCGTCCTCCCCGTCATGACATATGGCGCCGAAACGTGGACACTGACGGTCGGGCTGGTCCACAAACTCAAGGTCGCTCAGCGCGCTATGGAGCGAGCTATGCTCGGAGTCTGTTTGAAGGATAAAATCAGGAATTAAATTATCCGGAAAAGCGACATAGCTTGCAGAGTAGTGGACTGCGATAGGTTGAGTTGATTGAATGATAGTTCCAGATAAAAAAAAAAATCAGTTGATTTGATTTTCGTGTGCTTTTATTTTAATCCATTCACACAAATATAAGAAACATCATATTAACAAACTAATGTGGGGTAGTTTATTTTCATTAAAAATCCATAAAATCCGGATTGGACCAAAAATCCGTTCTTAAAAATCCGGATTTTAAAACAGAACGGATTTGCATTCCCTAGTCGTGAAGAAGCAACACACCGGTGCACGGTGGTCAGTTTACCCCGTCTTTTTTCTTTAATTGCTTCCCGTTTTCGTAAAGTGGATGCGTAGGATGCTGCGTTTATGGTTTCACGTTTTTTTTTGTGTACTCAATCAGCAAATTCCCTTTGAGTCTCAAAACACTGTGGCCATGATTTTTCCGGCACGGGCAGATGGAACGACTTTGAATTTCTTAGGGGACGCAGTACAGTGCTTGTGCCACTGCATGGACTCTTGCTTGCTTTCAGGGTAATAATGATGAACCCACGTTTCATCTACAGTACCTAACAATTCGATCGAAAATACTCGATGCATCTTCACCACATAACTCTAAAAACTCTATGCAGCACTCGATTCGCACTTGCTTTTGAGACGCCGCGCGCCGTGAGCATTCGCGGCACCCATCTTGCACTGACTTTTGAAAGGTAAAGATCATGGAGAATAATGAGCACGGAACCAACAGAGAGGTGGGTCATCTCTGCTATAATTTTGATCTTCATTCGGGCATCCTCCAGTATAAGTTTCTCAACTTTTTTCACGTTTTCTTCCGTAGAACCAGTAACCGGGCCGCCCGAGCGAGTGTTGTCAGCAATACCTACTCTCTCTGCCCCTTTTATATTCACTTGACCACTTTTGAACCGTAGGTAGATAACGAAGGTACAGAATCTTGGTAAACAGCTAGGTACAGTCAGCATCAAAAGTCAATTAACACTGTTACTTTTACAAATCATCTAAATTGATACAAAATGATGTGATACATTGGTTTTCTCTATTTCATGTAATAGCAAAGAGTTAATTATTCTTAAATATCTTATTAATATAAGCTTTTTAAGAATATTTTTCTCAATAATTAAGATTTAAACAACTAAAGTGTTAACCGACTTTTGATGCTGACCGTACCATCTCTTCGTGGATAGTTTTTTGACTTTTTCCTTGTTTGGTAAGGAATTTAATAACAGCGCGGTGCTCGATTTTTTTCAACATTGTCACGTCATCCCCTCGTATGAGCGCGCGTCGAAGACCATGTTCGGTGCAGGAATGAAGCTATATGAAATGAGGGACGGGCAGTGGCCAGCCCGATGCCGCGACGCGCCCTCCGTGCGTCCCCTGACGCGTCTGCGTGAACAGCCAGTATAAAATTATTTTTCAAACTAACGCCACCACCATATGTTCTAAATGGATTATGATGCGGGTCACAATAAATGATCATTACGAAGCAGGGGCGAGTCGAGTAAGTAATAAGAACGAATTATAATCGAATTTACTGTGAGCGCAACGCAAAGACAAAGGCTTTGACACAAGTATAGCTGGTGACTTTATTCGACTTCGTATTATGAAGAGGACTATTTTCTCGTTAACCATTCAACTGGTGATAGAACAACCCGCAAGATACAGTTAACTTGAGACTTCGCTCGGATGACGTCTGCGCGCGGTACTGAGACGTCGATGGCGAGAGCGGTAATAACGCGGAGGTCGGGAGGGGAGGGGCCCCTCGGGTCTCAAGTTAACTCTTGCGGGTTGTAACACTTTTAAATAAGACGTACGATACTGCTACGTAATAAATGTTTTAAACAACTACTAGAACTTACATTTATTCGGTATAAAATTTGTTGCAAAAATCGAGCAGTACCTACCTACCTCGAATCCCCTACTAATTGTGTAGTTTAGAAAGACAGCGGTCACACAGACGAACGTTATAAGTGACTTTGTTATAAACTAGGTAAAAATCGTTACTTATAGAAGTAGGTAACATGGGATGGGATGGGACTGAAACTTTTAGGCATTTGTTCTAAGGAACCACCTACTACTTACCGCCCCACCAGTCCCATGTCAGCCGGCCCGCCACCAGTCCGAATGTGTAAAATATCCTAAGAGTGGTTGGTAGATACTATGAAGTACTTATTCTTAATCACTGACTTCTTGTAGGTATTTATAATTATTAGTGTTCTGTGTTTATAATCCATGGTCGGTTCATAAAGCTCCTGTCAAAATCTTCCAGTTTGAAATTATCTCAGAAATTGTACCTAATCTATATTTAATATTTACTTTTTTATGTACAAAATGAGTAAACAGGAAACATAGCTACAGTAGGTACGAGCACCTACTGTAGTTAAGTTTCATTTATATTATGTATAATATTACTTCATCCTAGGTTTGATGCCATAATATCGTGTTAGGTCAGATTTAAAGATCTTTGTGTTAGTTGTGGCAACTCCTCCACAAATCAATAGTTGTAAGTGCTTTTACCAGTGAAGAATAAAAATGATGAAATCCGAAATTCACAAACCCGACACGTTTCTGTATTTCTCATATGCAGCCAATATGTTAAAGTTTCGTGTTAGAACGTTCTGTCCAACTTCAGAATTTGTTTCTATAGCACGACTAGATGTATGTATGTATTTACTTACCTTACCAATATCATGTAGATAGATACACCCAAAAGTACGTACCTATTTAGAAAGCTTTATAAACTTACCTGTGCCTTTGTAGAACTTTAGACTTGACTTCTTCAAGTTAAGCCAGTTTTGGGAAGGTCCTGCCGCCACTATTGTGCCCACTGCTAACGCGCATGTATGGGGCGTCGTATGGAGAGTTCATAAAGACGATTTGGAATCCCTCGATAAGTAAGTCGAGTAGGTACAGACGCCAGCACAACAAGCTACTACAATCTGTCAAATTTCTTTAATAGATTTACAACTTTATCGTTAAAGGTTTAAGGTTGATTGGGAAAATTTGAGTTTCGGGTAGCTTGACCCGCTGGCGTCTGTACCTAAGTCATAGTATTCTTTACCTTTCCTTCATAATATTCTTTTATTTTGCAGTCAAAGGGATGTTGGAACTAAAAAGTTTTTCGTGAAAAAAGTGAAAGTCCTTACACCTCATATGGGTACATTCACGTGCCGGTCTTATATGCAAAAAGTGTATCCTCTACCGAAAGGTAACCGAGATCCCATACCCGTTGAGCAGTGGCCGTCATGGTCATACAAGCAAATCATAATAATGGGCGCTAAAGAAAATGGAATTCCACCGTGCTATATACGTTTTTTAAGAAAGTTGAAAGATAATGGCAACGAAGGTTATATAAGAGCGGATTGTTTGTTAATGCGCTATGGGAAGGATGTGCCATGTGACTGTCCATTACCAACAATAATACTCCGAGAACCGCTTAAGCTTTATTTAAAGAAAATTAGGGACAAGAAACGGACTCAAAAGCTCGTTTAAAAAGAGAAATTAAGTCAAGAAATCTGGAGAAATTTACATTGCCGGGAATTTTTAAACGAAATCTTACATAGCACAATGAACTTTATGTAGGTAATTTGTGGAACGCACAAACCAGATACAGAGTTGTTAGCTGCGGGAATTCTTGGGAATGTGCGATAATTAGGTATCCGGAAGACAATTACGGCTCGTATCTAGTTTATAAATAGGTTACACAATTGACAAAGTTCATTGTGCTATATAAGATTTCGTTTGAAAATTCGTTTCCACTGCGTTCCGCGGCAATGTAGATTGAGCCTACGGCACAAATCTACGGCCTGCGTGTCTGTCATAGGGCTTTACGTTAATTAAACATGCCACAATTACTCGTTATTATGTCCTCTATCCTGGCAAACTAAAAACAAGGTAAACTAAATGCGTTAGTGATACGAAACCCTTAGTGCGCGAGGCTGACTCGCACTTAGCCGGTTTTTCTTTTGAGAATTTTAGCGCAATGGACACTGGACCAATTTGGACACTTCCCACGCAACTTCGCCCGGCGTCCTTACTCCAATTATCGTGCTAAAAGGATGTATTCAAACTAGATTTTACTATTTTTTATAACTTTTTTATTAATATAAATATTAAAATTATTAATAGGTACTCGGTTTTTATTAAATTAATTATATAAAATTGTACACTATCTCAATCGTTTGGTGAAATTGTATCTAAATTGAGCATATAGCACAACGCTACCCCGACACTTATACAAAACATACACAATTCACACAAGGAAATAAATCATTTGGAAATTATTTTATCAGTCAATAATTTATGCATAATATAATCACTAAAAATGAGGTAATTTAACTGCCTTGTAACGTGATAATCACAATTAAACAAATACTGATAAAAACAAGAGCGTAAGTAACAAGGGTCGATAGTAGGCACAGTCCGCAGGGAACGCTGTGTGAGGCAACGTTGTGCGAGACTTCGCCGCAGTCACTCCACGCGCCACTCGCTCCACGTGCTAGCATTGCAGGCTGTAATACTCATCAAGTAAATGCTAATCGGGAACACTAGTTGAAAATCGACCTGTTTCGTTTTTTTTTTTTTTTTTGGAAAATCATTCAGTCGTGTATGGGTGCGTGCGAGCGTGTCGGCGTGGAGTGTCTCAGCTCGCTCGTTGTCACAGGAGTGCGCGCAACTCGGCAGCGTGCGCGCACTAGACTCCACGTTATACATTACTCCGCGTAACATTCCAGTGCAGCGAGCTTCATTTTGGTGGGGCTTTGTGTGTCTCATTCACTGGAATATTAGCGAATAACTTAAATGGAACTACATTATAGTTCTAATATATTTAGGTTACGCTTAACGATACCTATCTAAGACATTCCTCATAATTGAGCAAAAGGCACTATGCAAATTTTACACATAAAACAATATTTGGATTTCGGTTTCAACGAAGATTTCGTTTCGATTTTACTAAAATGGTTCGATCAGTGATGCAACGTGCCTTGTGCCCCCACAACAACACAAACGTGTACGATCATGTACTAGTCCCAGTCTGCCAGGTCTTCGCCCCTCTCGCTCCCGACGTATTAGTTACATTACTTTTTACCTGATTTCTTATAATTCACAATAAAAAGGTGGTCGTTTAAATAAAATACTATCGGTAAGCCATTCGTAATACATCGCCTATATCCATAGACAACCGAGCTGAATTGATTTTCTGTGGCAGAGGTTCTTGATTGTGTTAAAATGAAAACAATTTAAATGCCATCTAAAATATTATTTATCGAAATTCTAGCGTTACTTGTGAAACAAACACGTGTATAATAGAGAGTAGGTACTGCAGACGTGCGGGCCGTGCCGGTCGCGTAGTGTGTCGCCACTGTATCGTGTCCATCTCACACAATCAACAAACCTGCTTGCATGAAGGCTGGATGTCTGAAGGCACTCGTTTAAACCCTTATACCACATTATCGTTATAGTTATTATTACTACATCGGACCCCAGCCGCGAGTGCTGGTTGACGCCTGGAGTCTAATGTCCACGACTGTTGTATATATTGGAGTCTAACTTTGGTTGAATGTTTATTATAATTATATTTTTTTACAGTTAATTACTATTTTGTAGCTAACACTTGATTTTCGTAGTTTTATTTAACTAGAAACTTGCTGTCAATTAAAAATATTTCATTTATTACAAATACTAATCAATATTGTATATTCATATTGAAACCATCATGTCTATTTCGCGTTGTCATTAATTAAATTAACAAAGTCATTAATATCTACTTAGACTTGCTGCCAAAAATCACTGCACATTAAAATGTGAACAAAATAAAAAAGGAACTACATACATAGCTATAATATACCTAATTATTACGTTGTGTTACTACAGATATATTTCAGTGAACTAAATTATTTAAAAACTGTAACTATACGAATGGAAAAATATGAACACAATAAAAGTTGAACTGTAAGAATACATACTGTGTATATGTCCTCATTTAACTTTAGGTTTCTTTACTTTACATACATAAATATATTCGCATTACATAAATTAACTATTTCTGTAACTTATTTAGTTATTTCCTTATTGAGATATTACCATACATTGTAGCTATAGACGTACATAGATCATTGATTAGTTTAGCACACACGGCGGGCACGAGGCGATGCGAGGAGGTGTTGCATCGCCGCGGTCATACAAATATCGTAGTTCGTGCCGTTCGCCGGTGTGCGCTGATCTTTACATATACTTTGGCTTTACATTTTGTTTAAAATAATAAGAGCATGTAAGTAATATAACTACTTATTTAAAAATAGTGGCAGGTATTATCTATTGCATTTTAGTCGATGGGGAACACATTGTTTTCAGCATAAATTCTTATTGAGAATAACTGCAACACCATTATGATAGACATTTACAATCATTCATACACAATAATATTAAGTTGTTAAATAATAATTGTTGCGGTTTTTGAAGTAATTTAAATTCAACATTGTCACTTAACTGGTACTAGTAAGTACTCGTTTGTACAAACTACACGAGAATGCTCATCCTGCTTGTAGTTTGTGCAGTATAACATATCGCTACGTATGGCCGGCAACACTAAGTAACACGTTCTTCGTCTTTTCTCGATTAACTTACGTATTATGACTAAAATGTGGGTGTTGCTTCACGTTCCTACTAAAACCAGTTACAACTAATTTGAAACGACCCTGTATAATTACTCTAATACAATTATATAATTATCTTTGCAAACATTGATAACAAAGCTACAATAAGTAACAGCATAAAAAGAATTGTAAATTTAGACGTTTATTTTCCAAATCTTTGGTGGTTAATTTAACTTTAGTTCAATATTTGAAATTATTCTTTACACAAGCAAAAATAACTTGATATATAAAGTGGTTTATCCAACAGTTGAGTATTATAAGCGGCTGCATTTTGCATTGATTAGGACAAGTGACAAATTCATATAACAAGTACGTTTGCAATGAAAGTACTTGGCACAACAACATAACAACTTCAACGAATTTGACACCCGTTACAAAATTACTTTTACCTTTGAAACAGTAGCAAGGTACCGAACTATACGTCGATAAATTAATAAAAATAATTTGTACACGATCTCGCCTACATAAAACTATACACGCTTTACATCTTAAACGGTAAACTTAACATTAATAGGCTATGTCAAAAGTGACACCGATCTATAACTATATAATAACGTCGAGGTAAACTATATAGGATTCACGTCGAGACAAATCGACTCACTCAATATCGTCTCAGCAAAAATATTACTTTCCTGATATGAAAATGAATCGTCAGACGAAAAGAAACGCATCGCCGTCTCGGGTCGAGCTCTCACAAAACAACTGCACCGAAGCTCCCGTCGCCCCGGCACGCTAACGTAATAAATGCGGGGGGATCGAGGGGCTCCCCCTAATATAAATTTACACTACAGTCAGAGACGATCCCCGCTCGTCGGACGATCATTACGATATTTACACTAGGCTACGGCTACGATTCGAAGAGTCGGCGGCTCGGCGGCCGACCTGAGGTAGATGTGGCTGGCGCGCCGGCTGCGGCGGCTCGGCGGGCCGGGCCGGGCCGGGCCGGGCCGGGCCGATCCGGGCCGGGCCGGGCCGGGCCAGCGGCGGCCGGCTAGCAGCCGGCGGCGGCGGGCGGCAGGCCGTTGGGCGACTTGAGGTCCGGCGCCGGCTGCAGCGGCTGCAGCGGCTCGGCGGCCGCGTCGTCCTCGTTGCGCGAGCGCAGCGACGACAGCTCGCGCACCCAGGACGCGAGCCGCCCCGACACGCCGAACAGGTTGGAGCCCGAGCCCGTCGCCACCGCGCCCACGTTCACCTCCGCCAGCTCCTGCTCCTCCTCTGCACAACCAAGTGACAGTTAGTACGCCGCAGAGGACTTTTATGACATGTTTGTCCAAAAATATTTCAGTCAGATATGAGCCTAAAGATCGGCAAAATTAAAATTATAATTGCAAGCATTTGTAACTAAGAAGTCCAACTAGTAGTGCGGCAGAGTTAATACCGACGGATGGAATGACAGTGGAATTCTAAAAATAAACCAACCAAAATGTCTACTTAACTCCCGACCGGACAAGCAAAGGGCACCAAAGCAAAGAAGTACTATTGTGGAATTCTTTTTTATTCTGTTCGAGATATGGGACGGTTTCGTCCGTTGCATAATTCTGATAGGCTTCGCCATAAAAGTCGGTGTCGTAAATGAATCATACTGTCACTACAATGGTTCATGGTCGCTCAGAAAATGATAACAAAAGTGCCCGCACGCATCTCACGTTACGTTAAACATGCAAACTTGTACCGCTACTTACGTTTCAACAGCGTGCCGCCGACTCGGCACACGTCTCTACGGGGCGCAACGGTGGGAACAGAAAAGCGGGTTCGTATTAAACACAGGTTCGTACTAGCAACAAATGTTATCATTTGCTGACGAAGACCGGGGACGTGGGGAATAGCATTTAAACGTCAACACAATGCGTGTTAAATTCTGCACCTAGGCTGACGGTTCACAATAATGAGAACTACTCGAATGTCGTACAGCTCGCCACATTTTCCACTCCCGGCAGATATACGGACATCGGCTTCGTCAAGAGTCTATAATTTTTGCGAATACTAATCCGCGAATTTATCCTGGTGTAATCGAGCAATCTTTTTGAAATAGGTACAAAGAGGCGAGACTGACCCAGGGCGGTGCGCTGCAGCGCGTACATCTCCTGGCCCTGCGCCGAGTGGAAGAAGCTGCGCGCGCGGAAGTGCGGCTGGCTGGTGGGCGCCAGCTCGGCCACGAGGCGCAGGAAGCTGGGCCGCGCGGGCGCGCGGTGCGCCCAGCACGCGCGCATGAGCTCGTACAGCCGGTCGGGGCAGTGCTCCGGCCGCTCCATCACGCCGCCCTCCACCACGTAGCGCACCACCTGCTCGTTGGACAGGCCCTGCGGAGACGCGCGACGCACGGTCAAATTTCTTGTTTTAACATAAAATATATTCCCTTAGCGTTCTTCCTGACTTTTTTTGTTTTTGCTAGGCTCCTCGGGGCCTCGGGTGATGTAGCGTGAGTTAAAGCCTTCCTCGAGAATTGGGTTAGAAAAATATCTCATCCCTGCCTCTGGGCTGGATTGAGGTCAAGAGGTCGAGCCCATTGTCAATAAAAAAAAATTAAAAAAAATACGCAAAAAATTATTTTTAAATCCGACTGGTACTTTCAGAGAGTAGCGCATTCAGGCAAACAAACTTTTCAGCTTTATGGTATGAGTATAGAAAAATATACATGAAATAATTTTGAATTATTTTAAAGATGTTACTAAAAAACATTCTAACAAAAAAATTAACCGCCGAAAAAAATGAAAAACAAAAAATAATAAACCTTTTTTATTTAACCTTAATAACTAAGTTCTTAAACTAATATAAGCATACCTAAGTAATTTTGAGTCGGCGCCAAACAATCAATAAACAAAAATCACTAAATTGCCTTTTTAAACGGATCCAACTCAAAATTATTTAGGTTTGTACTTACATTAGTTTAAATAAAAAAGGTTTATTATTTTTTGCTTTTCAGTATTGCGGTTTAATTTTTTTTGCTAAAATGTTTTTATTTTTTATTTTTTTGTGGCTATAATCTACTAATGTTTGCCAAAGGGCACTGGCATATGTGGCACTGAGTAGAGTAATAATACACAACTCAGCATTCAAATCTGTGAGTAAACAATAAATCACCCCTATTTTTGCACCCATAAGGTTGGAATTTTTATGGGACCAACTTTGGGGTATATCCTTTCCAATAAAAAAAGAATCATCAAAATCGGACTACTCTGTAAAAACTTATTCGTGGTCATACATAAAAATATATTATAATTATTATACGCTTTGACTACAGAACTTCCGTTTTTTTCGTCTGTTAAAAAGACGAGTCTATACGACGTTGTAGCGAAAACTCAATTTTATATTAGCTGACCTTCGTACCGCCTCAGAAACAATAAGAACGAATGTTTGAACCGGTCGACGTCATCACGTCAACGCGGGCTGTCGCTGAAAACCAGCGCTGGGGCTCGCATAGGGTCTTAGCATTTATGCTGAGCGATGGCCGTTTTGCGTGGATGTGACGCATGTTTACACCAACTTTTAAATTTTTGTGTTTTATGCGTCATGTTTACCGAAAATAAACGTATTTTCTGAGAAAATAAATTATCTTCATTAATTTTTTTCGTGAATGTTAACAAATCAAAGATCTAAAAAAATCTTCTCGAGTTATAAATGGTGTAACTAAACTAACCCGACTTTGTTTTATTTATATAGATTTTTGAACTCCCATATATTGTAAACAGAATTGTGAACTCAATAACACTGTCTCTGACCAGCTAGACCTGTACATACCTGGTAAGGCTGCATGGCGAGCGTCGCCATCTCCCAAAGAACGACGCCGTAACTCCACACGTCAGTACTGCTCGAGAACACCTGAAACACACAAGATGATAAAAAATCCAAGTGATGGTAACATCGCCTTCCTGTCCTTATCTCAATTTATTTGGGGCGGTGCAGTATGCCTTTTTCTCTATCAACCTTCATTTCTGAATTCACTTTCCCAGCCATGTCATCTTTCACACAGTCCATCTACACAATAGCAACATAATAGAAAAAATGAGCGTCAGTCAACTTACTCCGTCCTTGAGGCTCTCAGGGCTCATCCAGCGCACCGGCAGCAGGCCCTTGGTGCCTTTCCTATAGTAGTCAGTCTCGTAGATGTCTCTGGTCATACCGAAGTCCCCGACCTTCACAGTCAGGTCGCCGGCGACCATACAGTTGCGCGCCGCAAGGTCGCGGTGCACAAATTTTTTGGCCGATAGGTAAGCCATACCGTCAGCTATTTCAATAGCCATCTGAAACAATACGGATAATTTCGACTCCAGTTTTTTAATTTTAATACTAGTACTTCGCAAGCGAGTTCGTCCGCGTGTTTCGTACTTTCTCCTTCGAACATCAATATCCCCTTTATAGGGTAGTTTTGGATCATTCATCATCATCATCTGCCTAGTCTTTTCCCAAATATGTTGGGGTCGGCTTCCAGTCTAACCGGATGCAGCTGAATACCAGTATTTTACATGGAGTGACTGCCTGAGTTTTGGATCATCTCTTTAATATCAAATCTTTAATATTTACATTTATTTTTTATTTTTTTCAAGTTTCTAAATCGAAGGAATGATTTTTTTTATACGCCTTCCAAGGGTAGGTCTTGAGGTCTCTGCACTCCATGAGCTATGTATGTAACTGACGACATACCTGCAGTATGTTCTGCAGCGTGGGCGGGTCGTTGCCGCCCTTACGCGGAAGCGAAGCCTCCGAGTCGGGCCGGTGGGAGCGCAGGTAGGTCTTGAGGTCTCCGCACTCCATGAGCTCCATGATGACGAGCGTGGGCTGTCCGCGCGACACCACGCCCATCAGCCGCACCACGTGGAACGTGTCGAACGCCTTCATCACCGACGCCTCGTTCAGGAACTCTTGGCGCTCCCTGCGATAGTTACATTGTGCTCAGTGCTTGCGCTTATGTACAAATTATCTGCATGAATGTAGGTATTTCAATATTGCTCGTCTACTTACCGATCAGTAGCGTGCTCGTTGACAGTTTTGACTGCACACCGCGTCTCGGGTTTTCCTTTTTCTATACCTTTCGCAAGACCTTCATACACCTGAAAAAGAATCAAGTTATGTACTGGTGGATGTTACACTGATGTCGTGCGACGTCGTGCCTAACCAATGACGTGTCGGCAGGCGCGCTTTTTTTTTATTACCGGCCAGGACTTTATCGGTCATTTGAAATGACTCATTTCGTCACTGTTATTAAGTGCGCCGGAATGACCCATATTGCTCTCACTTATCGAGGAACCCTTCGGCTCTTTTCGAATAGATGGGATGAAAAAAGAATTGTTACTATCAAAGGTCACATAAATCTGGTTTTTGTTTATATTTCTTAAAGTATCAAGTTTATCCCTTACTTAATTTTGCACAAAAATGTTCTCGACACGATTGACGTAAGATCAGTAATTTACGTAGGTTTCTCAGCATTTATTAGGTGAATATAGACTAGAACATTTACTTGTAATAGAACATCGAGCATTCGCCGTTTTATTAATTTTATCGAACCGTACTTCGAACAAGACGCTCGATGTTTCGTAACAACCTGATTTTAAAAACCAACGAGCGTATTGGTGTAACATAAACACAAAGGCACGAGCGCAAGAACGTAAAATCATCAACAATGGACGCAAGGTATTTTTTTATTGGTCTATCTACAAACATTGCACTTAATATATTAAAGGGAAATGTTACAGGTAAATGCTCACTCGCCGTGAGCATTACGTCGAATGCAGCGTCGAGCATTCGCTGGAACGTTACATTACAATGAAATGCTTTTGGAAACTGAGAGCTGAGCTGAGAACTGATGAGCTTTTGTTTGTATAATACCATTCGTAAGGACGTTACATTACATGGAAATGCTCGAGAAAATGCTGTAGTGTATACTCACCTTAGGCTATGAAAAGTTTAGCGTAACGATGCTTTTGTTTCCGCACTATCTTTAAGGTAAAATTAAAGGCGTGTTTTTCTTTGCTCGATATCGTAGGCCCAAGGATTTTTAATTATGAAGCATTTAATTTACTTCTACGTAGTTTTCTTCCTCTTCCTCGTTCGAATTTTCTGCTAAAGTGAGTGCTACGCACGGATTTAATACAGGAGTATGCGCATTTTTTCAAATTTTCTTTGCGTTATACCTCGAGAACAATACGTCCTAAATGAATCGTGTGTCATTTTGTGCAGAATTTACTTAGGAATTACTTGTCGCATTAGTTGACGTAAACCGAGTGTTTAACGAGATATTTGCAAAATTATGGTTTTCTTTTACGAGACTATTTTCCTAGAATTGCCTTGAAGGGTAAATCTTCTTATTTTCCTGAGTTATAAAAGTGGGCTGTGAATCGATACTGACAATAACCGTTACGGCTTATACAATAACGTGGCAGCAGACGTACCATGCCGAACGAGCCCTGCCCCAGCTCGCGGATGAACTCGACGGACGAGCGCGGCACCTCCCACTCGTCGGGCACGTACATGGTGGACACGTACTCGGGGTTGACGCTGGCGAACAGCTTGTTGGCCTCGCCGGGCGGCAGCAGGCCGCGCCGCGCGTACCACACGCCGCCGCCCAGCACCAGCAGCATGGCCACGCAGCCGCCCACCACGCCCCAGATCCACTCGTACGCGGCTTGAGCTTTTCTCTCCTGGCAATTTTTTTAAATTTGAATCGTCTGTTTTTGTAGTACGAGCGTTGAGTACTTATGCAGTTGATGAGATTTAGGTTATTTTTTATAATTAGCATACACGTTTACGAACGACACTGCTAATCCAAGAATAGGAATATTAATTATTTTTCAGTGTATAAAAGCGAGGCTAGTGTTCAAGTAAGTTTATAAGCAATCAACAGTAGGCAGTCGGTTTATGGAGTGCGGGAAGAGTGAGATCATCAGTGTTTGCAAAGACATTTGTGCACTGTAATGCTCGCGGTCTCCATAGAGATCTTCTGCGCTAACCAAGAAAGGGTCAAAAGAATTAGCCCTCGTACCCACAGGCGATTTTTTAACGCGCACTGGATTCTCGACTCATCGCCGAGAGTTGAAAATACCGTGCGCGATAAAAAATCCCCTATGCGTACCTGGCCTTATTATGATTAGTTACCGGTATGAAGATGGGCACGGACGAGGCGTTCCCGGCGCCGGCCGCCGTGACGGGCGTGACCTCGACGCTGTAGTTGCCGGGCGCCAGGTTGCGCAGCGTGTAGCTGTGGCCGTTGTTCTCGTAGTCGTCCACCGTGATGCAGCTCTGAAGTCCCACGTCCTGGCCCTACGCAACAGCACACACTTGATCGATATTTTACTCAGATTCAAAAAAGATCTTCACATATACCTACATTATCATACATTCATTCACAACCACTTTTGAAACGTCAGAAGCTAGGTGCACGATTCCAACTGGTCGTTTCCTATGGAGAAGAGCCAGCAAGAAACCACATGTTTAAACTTAAAAAAAAAAATTAGACAATTTTTACACTGATAATATAGGTATGGGGGGACAGTATAGGCCTGTCAAGAAGTAACACTGAGGAAAGAGTGATACTAGTGATAGGCAAACATTAAAAAGTTACTATGCGAGGTTTAATCTGCGCCAGTAAACGGGCGCAGATTATACCTCGCATAGTAACTTTTTATTTATTTATTTATATACAAGGTGGAGACGACAATAAATTAAACTGCGTATATCTAATGCCGTTCCCAGTCTGCATAAGAAAATTCAATCAATACTATGGTAACTATGGTAACATGGTTGCAGACTATCCAACTGAAGTAATTGGATAGTCTGCAATCATTGAATTTTCCTCGATGGATTGAGCTCAGCCTCTAAAACCAGCAGAATCAATTTCTACAAAGAAAATAAGGAAGTTTAAGTAAATGACGTACCGCCAAGTTATCATCGACGCGGGAGTAGTGCACGGCGTAGGCTACAACGAACCCGTTGGGTTTCTCAGGCGGTCTCCACGTCACGTTCACTTCGCCTAACGTCTTGTTCGAAACGACCACTTCTGCTTGCAAGTTGTTCACTTTATCCGCGTTTACTGCAAAGATAAAACATTTTTATTATTTTGTATGTGATAGGCGGCGTGCAGCCTGAAGGACTGGTTGACTACTAATATGAAATATTAACTTTACTGAGATATAAATAAAGTTCATTTCAAAATGATTATTATTGAAAATATCTTAAAAATATTGACGTTGTAGTGTAGCCGAAACTAGACGTTATGTTCGGGCACTAAAGATATACAGGGTGGCAGGGACATCGACTCGCCAACTGTAACCATGGATTCAGCACATGAGTTTAGACCCCATAGCGTCGAAATTTTTCGTCTGAAACCGACGAAAAATTTCGACTCTATGGGGTCTAAACTCATGTGCTGAATCCATGGTTACAGTTTGTGCGTCGATGTCCCTGCCACCCTGTATTTCCTAGATCACATAAATGTGAAACAAAGTTTTGAGCATAGTTAAATTAATTCATTGGATCTTCAACAGAGGCTACACAATAAATACAAGTTTACAAAAATCAGAACAAATATTAGTGTGCGCTTCCAATTATAGGAGACCGCATCATTCACTTATAGTCTAGATACAATAGGTTTGACTTTTTGGAACGAAGTTCCTTATCGCGCGTTGCGAAAGGGGGCTAGACGGAAAAAAATAAGACCAAAAGTTGGAACGACACTTTTTGCTATAGTTGTAAGCCGTGCGGCGTGCGCGTGTCTCTCTCTCTCTCTCTTATAGAAAGCAAGCCAATTATACTTCGTTCCATCCGGGTGTCCCTTGACACCTCTCAAGTTTTTTAGTTTAGGTGGTTCCAAAAGCTTACCTAATTCCGAAGTGCGGAAGGTATTAAAGGCCCGATGTTCTGAGCACCAAGTGCTGTTGTAATTTTTGAGTGTCTCCTTCTCGTGCTTGGCGCGGCACGCGTAGATGCTGACTGTGTACCAGGTGAAGTGCCGCAAGTTCGTCACCGTCAGTGACCTTGTGTTGCCCCCCAGTTCGAAGTACAGGGATTCGACGGAACCTGCCGACAATTGAAGATTTTACATGCTTTTACCACGAACGACGAACAGTAAAGGCAAGACACTGCGTAGGTGAATACGTTATTGATTAGCATAAGTATAAACAGCCCATAGCGTTCGCACTGCTGGGACACAGGCCTCCTCTCGGTGAGAGGGAGTGGGCCGTAATCCACCACGCGGGCCCAGTGCGGGTTGGTATTATGTATTAGAGACGATGACAAACTCGCGAATTACCTTCCTCGTCCGTAGTGTTGGTGTAGTTCTGTCCGGGCTTGGGCGCAACGCTCTCGGCCACTTTCACAAGCATGCTGTTCATGTAGTGGTCCAGAGATCGCTTTACCCTGCTTTTTGAATGCTTCTGTCTGTCAGGCTGTTTTTTGTACACCTGTAATGAATTGGCGTTTAGTTGGTAGTCCTAAAAATCATGCTTGATTCATAGATTTCTCTATGAATCAAGCATGGTTTTGAGGACTACGTACGGCCCAAGCCTAGTTGGACATTCTTTCAAATTGTGCGGACACGGTTCAATTTAGCAAAATTATTCAGCCCTAATCCTTTTTGAGTTGATCACCTCCAAATCTGTGACCCTGACATGACTGTTAGCGCAGCCTTCGAGCAGCAGCTTCATTATCATACTCGGTTCACCAGTTTGGTGGTGGAGGAATGAAGTGTGAAGTTCCTCAATTGGAAAGAGCAATAGCTCACCGAATTCAACACCCGGCTAGCCGAAATAATCTCCCTTTTCAATGGGGGAACTTGGCACCTCGTTCCTCCTTCAAAAACCTTTAGTTTTGTTCACGTATACAATCCCGTACAATATTCTGCAGGTCGTTCTCAAAGGTGATGCTTTCTTCCCGCTCTCTCTCTGCGCGCGAGTTGAACCTCGTGCCAGGTTTGTCCTCTTCCTTGCAAGAACACGAGGCGTTGGTGACGTCACCGGTCGTCTCCTTCTCCTGACTGTCCGGAGACTCTTCTGTTCGAGCAGTGATCATATTCGCTAGGGCACTCGCTGAAATAAGAAATAAGAAAATGTAAGAGCGTAGAATAGAATGAAGGACCTGCTGTTCATATCTTTGTGATAGTTAATAATAATGCCGCCGAAAAGATCTCACAGAGAGATCTTTTTACCACTCATTCAA
Source organism: Apamea sordens (assembly GCA_945859715.1). Taxonomy (NCBI): domain Eukaryota; kingdom Metazoa; phylum Arthropoda; class Insecta; order Lepidoptera; family Noctuidae; genus Apamea; species Apamea sordens. Next base: position 16,077,672 of record OX243986.1, read on the forward strand.
ATTGTAAAGTATTTTTTAAGAACTTACGATTAGCACAGTAGTTAGTGTTCGATGTGAGCAGCTGGGGCACGTTGTAGCTGCTGGCCTGCATGGCCACGTGGTACAGCACGATGGTGCCGTTGGGCATGGCCGGCGGCGACCAGCGGATGAACACCGAGTGCGGCGACAGCGACTCTACGGACACGCCCTGCGGTGAACTGGGCCCTACAAATATTCAGTTTATTCTACATAATGCCACACGAACTAGGTATCTTTAAATAAATTTTATTTTATTTTTCAAGACAACAATACCAATTGAATCCAGCATGAGTGTGTAAATCCGCGTGAAGCTTGAGAGCGTTCCATCTCAAGGTTCCACTAATCAAAAAAGGTAAGGGAACCCTGTTCTACGATAGAGGTGTTATTTTTTGTTGGTTGTTACTTTTACTTACTTCCAGGTAAGGTGGTGAAGTATATGATGGAACTCTGTGCACCCTTTTTCTCCTGCAGTGTGGTGTACGTCTTTACATACGCCGCATATCGCGTGTCAGGGCTCAAATGTGTCAGTAAGCGGAATGACGGCTGCATATTCAGACATGGATTCAAGAGTATGTCATTTTGGTTGCCAGTAGTAATTTCTCTTGAACCATTACGTGCTTCGTCTTCGGTTATATCCACAACATTCCATCTTTAAACAAAACAAGATTATTGGTTATTCAATTCACTGCCCCGATAACAAACATATCATTAAAATTTAAAAAAAAAAACTAAAAATAGTACTGTCTGGATCCACGTATTATTTGAATATTACAATATGGATCAAATGACAAAAATTCATCGCAATCGCAACTCAATACTATAGTTATACAACTTTCTTTTGTTTTAATAACAATTTAGCATTAGCACGATGCATGCAACTCACCTACATATAAAAGAAATGATCAAGTGAATACTAACATGTCGGAGCACACGTCCCTCTGTTCGTACAGCGTGACGTTCTGGTTAGGCTTGGTTTGGATGTAGTAGACGGAATAGCCAAGCAGCTTGCGGATGTCCTCGGGACAGTACATGTTCCACGTGAGGATCACGTAGCGGGCGTGCAGCTGGAACACGCGCAGGTGCAACTTGTCCGGTAAACCTGCGAAAACACACAGAAATTGTTATAATAATGTTACTGTAAAGCAATTTTTACAATCTACCTCTAATTGGTCTCCAACCTCAGCAATGAGGCAACGACAGAGACGATACTAGTTTTTTTTTTTTTTCATTACATTTGAGAATGAACAATTCTAAGCACGAATTATTGCGTGCTCAATAACATCGTGAACTACTCACAGGAGGCCTGATTTCCGTTGTTGTCTTCTGACACTTCAATTTCAGTGAAGTTGGACCTCGGATCTCTAGTCATGTTCTTAAGCGGCATTATCTGGGTGTAGTAGCACAGCTTTGGGTTTAAATGTATGAACAGGGAGCCCCCTGAGATGTCAATGTCGCCGTGAGTTGGCCAGTCCCATAGCAACTCGAGGTTCTGGTTGTTGAATATATGTAAAACTTGTCTGAAACGGTATCAGTTATAAGTAAAACAAATAAATGTAACATATATCATAAAAGTGTGAAGCCCGCAACCAATTTCCATACTGATCGGTTAATAAAATGATTCCTTTAAAAGGGAGACAAAAAAATATATATTAAACAAACTTTCGATAAGTAATTAACTAATCAATGAATGTAAAAAAATAAAGCCTAACGGTAGCTATTTTAAACCTATGAAAAATGATATGGGTGGTAGATAAAGGTAAAGTTTTAGGGTCAGGTCGCGGATCATTTGAAAGGCGATTATCAACAAACTCCAATGCATAAATCCTTAACTTAGTTTAATACAAAAGTGGTGTACTTCGTTTGCGTGCATGTCAGAAAACAAATTGGATTTCATGGGTATCCATTTTTTGTGCAGATCGCTATTTCATTTCCTAAACTAAAAGTAGCCTAAGTTACTTCTTATAAAATCAGCTATCTGCCAGTGAGAGTCCCATCAAAATCGGTTCAGCCGTTTCGGAGATTAGCCGGAACAAACAGAAAGAAAGACAAAATTTCAAAAATATTTTATTTGTTATACGAGGGGCGTTCAATGTATTCATGGTATCAGTGATTTACTAATGATGTGGGTAATTTGAGTAATTAATTAATTAATGACATTATCTAAAGGTAAAATTTCATATACATAGATCATTAGTTTGCTAGTTATCCTTAGTCAACTACAACTGGAATGGCTAACGTGACAGTTTAAATAAAATCGAGCACTGCGCTGTTATTAAATTCCAAACAAGGAAAAAGTCAAAAAACTATTCAAGAAGTGATGGTGGTTGTTTACCAAGATTTTGCCTTCTTGTTTTCTTATCTACGGTTCAAAAGTGGTCAAGTTAATTTAAACAGGCAGAGAGACAGGAGAGACTATTGAAGACGACACTCGCTAAGTACGTTACGTATTCTTTTATGCCAATGCCGAGAATACATTGAACATGCTGTTATTGCTGTTATTTTGACATTGCAAACAGACACTATAATTTTATTTATTTGTACTTGGACATAATAATAATATCCCTGGACATTTCACACAGCGCCATCTAGTCCGAAGCTAAGCAACCTAATGCTTGTGTTATGGTAACAAGATGGCTGATAAACTACTTATACACATTTTTTTTTTTTTGTAAATACATAATAATTTATTAATTTTTTTTATTTAGTACATACATATTATAGATAGAAAAACACCCAGACTCAGAACAAATACATGTAGGACTTACAAATATTTGTTCTGTGCGGAAATCGAACCCGCGCCACGCAGCGCAGCAGTCCGATCGCTCAGCCACTGCGCTAACCGTGTTGTCAAATAGTTAAATAGTTAAGTCAAAGATTTATGATAATTATGTTTAAATACAAGTAGTAGGTACCTACTAATATTTAATTAACGAGTCGGGAAAGACTTCAATAGGAAAGAGCAATATTTACCTGTATATGGCATACTTATGGCAACACCACTTTTCGTAGACTTCGAATATAAATACGTTTAATTACCTAGTAGATAACCCCTTTACATTTAATAATATCCTTGCTGCATATTTTTATTTACCTAACTGCTTAACATTGTAACTTCTGACAAGACCCTCACTGGCTCTGAAGATACAGGCTATGCCTAGTTTCGGAGTCAGGGATACTTATACTTTATTTGCCAAATATAAGCCCTAGCTACAGTATCTAATGAAATTGTAATCCAATGTCCAATCTCCCATTTTAAATCACTACGATGTACACATTAGAATAAGACCAATTTTATTGTAATAAGGGTTGTAAACATAACATTATTATTCATTTTTATATTTTAATATATCTCGAGACTACGGGGTCCCGGTCCTTTGGAAGGCGTACGGGGGGCCGAAGCCAACTCGCAGAGGCCCCTTAGGAAATATCATTGAAATGTGGCACCACCCGACGATTATCCCTGTATGCACTATGCAAGTGCACCCAAGGATAACCCCTGGTTAATGCAGGACTATTGCAGAATATGGAAAAATACAAATTTGGACTATGGGTTTGGGTGGCTAAAGTGGACTGGTTACCAATAACTATGGAAGAACTATGGCCCCTGCCTGATCAATGTTTTATATACACACGGATAAAATGGAAGGGGGTGACTTGCACATTCAATAATGGGCCCCCGGAAACTGTCGCTAGCACATAGTGACGTAGCAACAAAGGGGCAACATGTCCTGAGGTATTCCACGGCATTCAGAACAATCCCAGAGCCCGGAAGATGGTCCAGATCCCTACGAGCACTTACTGGAATACTTCCTTCCCCCGAGCACGTTTGCTATTGCGAGTATCCACTCAAGCCGGCTAGTAAAGGCAAGAATGAGGTGGGAGCTCTGTTCCTCGTCATTGTTCACTCCAGCCGGTCAATAAAGGCAAGCCAGAGGTGAGGAACAAGATTTCTCCCGGGAGATAGGGTCCGTGGGGTCGCAACTGCCCAACAGCTTGCCACGTGCTGCCCTGCGGGTTTCTGTATCTCTCTTGGTCTGGCTCCTCACCCTAGACCTGTTTCGGCAAAGTAAACTCTTCCGGCACAGGCCTAGAGTTCGGAGCGCGCAAGCCCCACCACGACGTCAACGTAGAGATACGGCGATGGGGTTATTATTATTATATTACCTATTTTTTAGATACGAGTATATATGAACAAATAAGCAAACATACCAATCTAATCTACTCTATTGTGTTTTATAAAACTAATATTGTACAGAATCTTCAGCCCCCTGCTCCGCGCCGCGCCTCTATGCTGAAGGTCGTGACCTCTGTGGGGTAACATCTGAGCTCAAACGATGTTCCTCCATTAATTTAACATTCATATATTTCTTATAGAAATACAAAAACAACCAGAAATTATAATACTTATTATGTATAATATTTATGTAAAAAAACATGTTTTAGTTTTGACTCACCTATTTTTAGGTTTGACTTCTTTGGGCCAATCTCCGGTGATTTTCTTCAGGCTCCTTAGAAACATAAGTGACACTAGTGGGTATGATCGTATTACTAGCAATGAGCCAGTTATCTCGCGTATTTCACCCAACGACTTCTCCAGTAGTGCCAACGTGTTACCTACAATTTAAATTAAAAATAAAGATGTGTACTATGAAAGCTAAATTAGCGAAACAGTAATATAAAAATAAATCACTAAATTGTTTTATAGAACTCAGAGACTTGTTAGTTGCTTTGAGGCGTTACAATTATTCCACAATGTCCGGAAGTAAAAATAAATCACAACATTCCCTTCAATTAAAAAAGTGGCGACTAAATTGAATTGGCCTTCTTTTTTTCCAAAAATTTAGTCAGTATATTTAAAACGGTTTTTATGACAAGAAAGAGTCTTGACAGCTTTTCAAGTCTCTAAAGAACACAGGAGAGGGACTCGACCATATGTTATGAAGCTCACCCCCTGAGGCACGCACGGAGATCTCGAGCTTGCCCTTGATGTGTGTGCACCCGCGGAACTTCTCTGCAGACATCACAGTGTCTATCTTGTCTCCAAGACACTCTTTGACACAGCCGGACGGCTGGCACTTCTTACATGTTGCGTTCTCCCGATCCTAACAATCGGAACACAGTTTATTTTTTTTCTTCTCGTGAATGATGTCAAAGGATTCATTAAAATCTGATAAAAGGGTTAAAGGTCCTTCCTCATCAGGAAACCATGGCAATCCAGCCAGCAGGCTTATTACGTATAAAATAACAATCAGCAAATATCGCGGAGCCAAATCGGAAAAATTGACTTAGATCATTGGGGGATTTGATAAATTGTCATTGGCAACACTGCTCAATAGACAAACCATTATTTTTGTATCGCTTAGAATAAACTAAATGGATAGTCTTTTATGGTTATTTTATGGTATGGTTACACAGTTTATGCTAATGAACACACGATACACGACCTATTTAAATGAATGAACACAATTACACACGACCGAGTAAAATTCTTCGAATTGTAAGACTAATTTGTACTTAGTAATCAGCGAGCGATAGGCAAGCGATCAACAACAAGGGAAAAGGATATCGTAATTTGACTGATAAAGGAGAATCGGAAAAAATTTATGAACGCTGGTCTAAGCACCAATAAAACCACACATGTGTCATTAAATAGGTATTTTATTACAATACCTACTATGGCGGCTCATTTCAAATCGCTGTGTGAAAAAAGTTATGGCATAGGACTAGGACTGACCTGCACGCTAGACAAGGGAATCCTTCACTTCTAGTGGTCTTAGTTTGAATATTTGCAAATTTATGCATTCCGATGATAATACAATTAGGGAACACAAATCAGTTGTTTTAAAATCCGGATTTTTAAGAACGGATTTTTGGTCCAATCCGGATTTTACGGATTTTTCATGAAAATAAACATTTACCCATATTAGTTTTTAGGGTTCCGTAGCCAAATGGCAAAAAACGGAACCCTTATGGATTCGTCATGTCTGTCTGTCCGTCCGTATGTCACAGCCACTTTTTTCCGAAACTATAAGAGCTATACTGTTGAAACTTGGTAAGTAGATGTATTCTGTGAACAGCATTAAGATTTTCACACAAAAATAGAAAAAAAACATTAGATTTTGGAGGTTCCCCATACTTAGAACTGAAACACGGAAAAAAAATTTCATCAAATCCATATGTGTGGGGTATCTATGGATAGGACTTCAAAAATGATAATTGAGGTTTCTAATATCATTTTTTTCTAAACTGAATAGTTTGCGCGAGAGACCCTTCCAAAGTGGTAAAATTTGTCGTCGTCGTCGTCGTCCCCCCTGTAACTTCTAAAATAAGAGAATGATAAAACTAAAAAAAATAATAGTACATTACCATGTAAACTTCCACCGAAAATTGGTTTGAACGAGATCAGTAAGTAGTTTTTTTTAATACGTCATAAATCGTAAACCGCAATTTACCTTTCATTCAATCAACTCATGATTGATTTTTATAGATAATGGTACGGAACCCTTCGTGCGTGAGTCCGACTCGCACTTGGCCGTTTTTTTTAATAATTGTGATGTTTCTTATATTTGTGTGAAGCACATGAAATTTCGATTCGATCTGTTGGAAACCACAGGCACTATCGACGAGAAGGCTGACGAGGTGGTCAAAGTACTACGTGACGTGTCCCGTTGACTTTTCCCGTCGCAGTGAAAAAGTAAGGTGTCCAAACTTTCCTCGGAGACTCGGAGAGTCCGCTTATCTGACGTCTTCGTCAGATAAGAAGGCCTTAAGCCTTAAAAACCCGCGACATTAAGGTCGCAATTGAGCAGAACCGAGGGTCGAAAGTGTTCGCCCAGCAATTAGGGAGGTGGGTCCTCCCACTCCTCCCTAATTGCTTGGCGAACACTCTGACAAAACTAAGAACTACGGATGGCAGAATCGTGACTTCGAAGTCCAAGATACTCGGGGAAGTCGAGGATTTTTACATGCACCTATACTCAACGCGGACGGTTAAACCAGCGGAACATAGTGCAGATGACCATCGAGCCGAACTAACGCGCCACTACACGGAGGACATCCCGGATATCGACCAGTGCGAGATTAGATTAGGCCCTAGAGCAGCTAAAGAACAGCAAGGCACCTAGGGATGACGGAATAACGACAAAGCTCCTTAAAGCGGGTGGAGCTCCAGTCCTAAGAGTGCTAGCGAGTCTCTTTAACTCCGTCATCCAAGAGGGTACAACGCCCGAAGCGTGGAGCAGAGGTGCGGTAGATCTGTTCTTAAAAAAAGATGACAAATCTTTACTGAAGAACTATAGACCCATCTCACTTCTGAGCCACGTATACAAGCTGTTCAACAACCGGAATTTGGACAAGACGAAAGTCATTTACAATTCGCACGTCTCGTCGAGTCCAATCCATATCGACGGGTCACTTCTCGAAGTTGTGAAGAATTATGTCTACCTAGGGCAAATAATAAGCCGACAGAAGCATTCAGTTGGGTTAGGCATCATTTGGAAAACTCCGTAAAGTCTTCTCGTCGTGTTTAAAGCCTAAGGTCTTCAACCAGTGCGTCCTCCCCGTCATGACATATGGCGCCGAAACGTGGACACTGACGGTCGGGCTGGTTTTTTGTTACAATTTCTTATTATTCAAAAAATCCGGATTTGATTTTCAAATCCGGATTAATTGGAATTTGGATTTGGAAGTCTAGTAAAAATGTGCTGATATCCAGATTTTTCAGATTGCGGATAGTTCGGATTGCATTCCCTAAATACAATAACATGGTGGTACCATCGAGCTGGCCTGATTATGGACCTGGAGGCTAGATGACGGAACCCTCGAATAGCTGCTAGTAAACCCATCGAATGTGGCTAATTAGATGTGGCTCAAATAAAATTCCATTTGATAGGAACCGCTATTCTATAATAAAATGCCTATATATAATGATTAATGACATATGTTTGGTTGTTATTGGTCGTAGGGATCATTTTGTCCGGTCTTCCTTTGCTCGAATATGACTGTCGCCCTGCTGTCAAAAACCATCCGTAATTCGAAATAATCGCGATCACCTTGCGATCACTGTACATTTTAGTTAACTGATTGTTCTCTAGAGGCAGCACTATACTAGTTTGCTATGGTGTGGCTATCGCTGATACACACACAGATTTGCGGTATAAGAGCAACTATTGCGCAAATTTCGTAATAACCTTGCGGGTCGCGCTGCAAACAAACTGTCTGGACGGTAGCGCGACCTGTCTAGACCGCAACGTCAACCTGGTGATGTAGGATCCCTTATTCCTTTCAACATTTTTTTGAACGCACCTCCATAAATCCGATGTCGCAGTCGTAGACGCAGCGGTTGCCGAAGATCTTGTACTTTCTGCTCGGGTCAGTAGCAGTCACCGGCGCCGGCGTCGCCCGGCACTCCAACTCCGTCACGCAGCGACGGAACAACTGCAAATAATACAAAATTATTAAACAAGTAGCAAAACATATTGGTCGACCAACAAACAAAGCACTGTCCGCACTACGGATTCGGCATAACGTCTGTCCTTATTGGCAATCGTGTTCATAAGCATGCGAACAAACTTCCTACTTTTCTTTATTGAATGTCCCATATAATTCCCATTTAATCACGCTCACGCAAATAATCAGCCGTCATTCCGTCATTGGGGTCGAGAGGTAGGTACTGAAGTTTTGTATGGGACAAGCAATATTTTTTTTTTGCGATTATGATGTTGGGCCCTTGGAGAAAGTTGTTCAGTTTGATGGTCTGTTCTACACCCTTAAATATGACCACAGAGTGAGTGACTGACTACCGAGATGACGACTAATAAAGAAACATGGAAGAAAAATACATGTTGCGCCGACCTCAAATAAATTTGTCTAAATGATTGTGAAAAATCAAAATCCGGTGTTTCCTTTGGAAGAACACGTAACATATTTTAAATAATATGAATCTATCTATCACCTGATATGTGCCGTCCGCAGGGCAGGAGTCCACGCACTTCCGTTTGCTGCCGTAGCCGAAGGAGTAGTTGCGACACACGTGGCAGTCCTGCGCGGTGGGTCCCGAACAGCCGCCCAGACACGCCTGGTGGCAGCACGTGCCGTTGTCTAGGCAGCCGCGGTCGCCGCACATCGTGGAACATACTAGATCAATAACAACACATTAACTTACGAACTGTTTCTGAATTAACAATTTCAAATTGAGAACATGTCCAACCCTGCTTTGGCATTACTTAAGGTGACGCGCTGTTTAGTTCAAAAGTTTTTTGGGAGCCTCGCATACCTACCTATCCGCCATTTTGTTTATTTTTTTCAAAATGGCGACCACGCTTATGACCTATATAAATCGACAGCTGACATCAATGCAAACAGAAACATAATAAGACCAAACCCCGTAAAGTGTCACGTTTCCGGGATAGTAACGTTCAAAGTTGATGGCGTGACATCCATATTTTACAAGCTTTTATTTTTTTTAGCTTTCTTACATCTTGTTACATAGATGTTTGAAATACTTAATCACTCTGAACGTTTAAAATAATCAAACAAAAACAAACATTTGAATGCTTTACTTTTCTAGTCACCAATCGAATGGTTAACCCATTAGGACATATATTTATAATAATTTATAAGGATAAACCCTTACTAGGGAAAGGGTTTATGATTAACTAACCCGTTCAAGATGAATAATTGTGATGAAGGACCCTTTTCTATAACATTAGCCGTTTACGGTGTCTTTGCAAACCTCTATCGAAATACCATTATAAAGGTAATTGAAATGCCCTGGTTACAGATGGATTAACATTGTACTATTCGTGAAGAACAGGCTGTGTTCTATAAAATCTCAACGGAATAAAATAATATGAAAGAAAGATCACCAAGAGCCAAGAATTGTACAATAACTACTGAGAGCCGAATCATTATAACGGAGCGTTTGTCATATCATATCATTGCATCATTCACGTACCTATGCTCAATGACCCATGATCCCCAAGTCCATTGCTCCCTTTGTTTACAATACGTCCATCAATTACTTAATAATAATCTTTTAGTTTACATTCAGTGCGCCTGTAGGTAGGTACTCATAGTTCTTCATAGCCCATTCTCACCATTGTCATGTATCTACTATGATATGATATTGAGGTCTGATAATATGCAATACTCACTCTTCTGGCAGTGCTTGTCATCCCAACACAGCAACCGGCCGTGTGCATCGGACGGGCACTGCGACTGTCGATGGTCTTCCACACGACTCTGTGCATTGGGACACAGCCCACACAGTCGCGTGTCGTAATTCATCTACAAATGAACAATACATTAGATCAATATGAATGTTAATTGGGAGATGACGAGGTCATCCACATTATTTTAAGAGTTACTCATTTCAACACTATGTGCACGATCCATTTAATATCATAACATTAGAAGTAATGATATCATCTTCATGAAACATACTAAATGTAATGAAAAATTCTAAACATTGAAGAAGCTATGGAAAGAGCCTCGGCCAGCTTTTAGCAATTTAAGTGATTTAAATAGATATATAGGTACTATGAGATATACTGAGAGGTGCTTGTGGCTAAGTAATAACAGCCGCACGGGTCGATCGATCAGGTTAAGCTATGCTTGCCGCGGTTGGTCCGTGGATGGGTGACCATCTTTACATACCCTCCGTGCCTCGGATAGCACGTTAAGCCGTTGGTCCCGGTTGTCATTCGTGGATCATTGACAGTCGTTACGGGTCGTCAGAAGCCCGAAAATCTGACAACCAGTCTTACCAAGGGGTATCGTACCCAGTAATTGGGTTTTGGAGGTCAGATATGCAGTCGCTCCATGTAAAATACTGGTATTCAGCTGCATCCGGTTAGACTGGAAGTCGACCCCAACATAGTTGGGAAAAGGCTAGGCAGATGATGAATTGCATGTCTAAACAATACTGATACATAATGTGAGTTTCAGGTAAATGGTAACGTAGATTCTTTAGTTAGGTTCAAAATAAACCCGTTTATTCATATGTTGTGTATGTGTATCGTAGGTAAACATGAGTCGTGGCGGAACTAATAACACGATCCCACGGGCCATGACCAGAACAAGTTTGGTGAAGAACAATAATAATGTGAGGGCACTACTACTCCACTGTTATTAGACACATGTCCGCACGGAGGCGATGCTACAGAGTAGGGTTACCCTTCAAGCATATGCGGCCACGTGGTGTAGATAGGAAACTATTTAAGCGTTTTTTTAATGAAAATTCTTACTGACTTTACATAAAAAAAGCAAAGGTATGTACAACTTAATTTTCGCTCCAAACGTTTTATTTATCACACAATCTTAAAAAAACTTATGAACATGTTCACGTTATTGTGGCACTAACAGCTCATTTACTCTCTCTGAGGAATTCAAGGCCCAACCCTTAAATTCCTCCTTGGTCGTAATTGGGTATTCAATATTCAATTTTTTATTAGACAGTGATGTTTTTCTTTTGATAAAATAAGATATTTATTCCTTTGATCTCTCAAAATGTCATAGGATGCTACAAAATCCACGAGCACAGGTATCAGGAAATTGAGTTTTTTAAATATGCCCGAAAGTCTGACAACCCGTCTTACCAAGGGGTATCGTATTACCCAGTAACTGGGTTGTGGAGGTCAGATAGGCAGTCGCTCCATGTAAAATACTGGTATTCAGCTGCATCCGGTTAGACTGGAGGCCGACCCCAACATAGTTGGGAAAAGGCTAGGCAGATGATGAAATATGGTCTTCTTAATAATTATGAATGTACATAATACATACATAAACTCAGGCGTCCTCCCATGGGGGTAGGCAGAAACTACAGAACGCCTCCTGCCACGATCCTTACATACTCCTTTTGCCCCGTTTAAAATTATGAAAGTAACTTACCCTAATAACGTTGTCGGCTTGATCCGAAGTGATCCGACTCCAGTCAATAGTATTTGCATAACAAAGTCTGTCGTTCTGTTGTATTCGCACACCGCCCCTCTCAATCTTCATTAAAGAACGAAGACCCAAGGACTGCGGATAGAAATACAAGCATTTAACATTACATTATTTTAAAGTTAATTTTTACACCGGTAACGAGAAACTCTCATTTACATAAGTCGCTAACCGGACAGACGTTGTCCAGTCCTTTGAATAATTTATACAAAATTCTAATAGAAAAAAGGATGCTCAGTTTTACCCGAATTTGATAATTTTCCGGTAAACTTTTCCAAATTTTTCTTGTCATAAAAACCTAATTCGGACTATTACGAACATATTAAAATGAAAAATAGTCAAATCGATCCAGCCGTTCTCAAGTGATACGCTTACCATTGAACAGCATTTAATTGTTATGTATTTATATAGAAAGATAGATAAGGGAGGTAAGTAATAATTATTAATTAAAATTAATCATAATAAGATTATAATCTATGTAAACCGGTTTTGCTTTTCTAATATTGATGCAGAGTGTGATCGCCTACACACTCAGTCAATAATTTCATTCACACATTTACTAGTAATTAGCACAAAATATAGCTGATCTGTTGCAAAGAAAATGTAAAACAAACTTACTTCCAGATGCTCATTATCGAATATAACGAGAGCGTAATCCTTGTAGAGCTGAATCCCACGTATCACCGCGAGATTGGGAAATAGGTTGCCCAGATTCTGCACGCCTTTCGTCCTACAATACATTGAAACCTTTCAATTGTGTGACTAAGGCCCTTCTCGCATGTGGTTACACAAACGAAACCTGATTACCAACTAAATCAAAAAACTAGTCGTTTACTAACATTTTATTGTATGCAATCAGTGTTTATAAAATTATTCACTTAGAATAATTGTATTCTGTTTTTTGAAAAATAGATGTCTTAAACCATAAATCTAAATCATAGCATAGTAGTTCAATGAAGGTCTCTACGTCTGCACAGTGCACCCTGCATACACCAAGCTAAGTTGACAAGTCAACAATGATCTTGTGCGAAGTTAGGTAAAAACTAAGATCTTTCAGTTTGTAATCAGTTCGTGTGTAGACTGTAGCTCCATAATATGAGAAGGCCCTTAAAGTTTTTTGGTGTTCACAGGTAAGTACTTAATAGAAATGATTTTACATGTTTCTTTTTAAGATTACTGACAGTTGTTTACTGACAGTTGTTGTTTTAGTTGTTTGTATTTAGCACTATGATTATAAGGATAAGGGTAAAGGTTTCACCTGTATATCAGAATATAATCGGTGACCTCTCTTAATAGCGGAAAGGTCATGTTCTCGATGTCCTTGGGCGTGGTGCGCTCCATCAACACGATGCTGAGCTGACCTTCGATGACTCGGCAGTTTCTCAGCAGCTTGAGGCCAGTGTGGTTGTTTCTTATGTCCATTGAAGGGCATACTGCAACAATCAAAAGTTTAAGTAAGCAACAGTTTTCATGCAATTTTGCTATCCGGAAAGAATAAATCATTTACATTTACAATTAAATTAATAATTATATTAACACAATCAATTATCCAGTAATACTTCGTGCCCGTGATTAAAGCTACAGAACAACAAATACTTGAAATCAAAATATATAAAAACACTATTATTATTAACAAGTACATGACCTGGACGCGCACCGCGAGGGTTGTTTCGAGGAGGCGCCGAAAAGAGTTCCTGGAAGGACTTAGGGGAGGCCTTTGCTCAGCAGTGGGACAGAACAGGCTAACAAAAATAAAAAATAAATGTTTAATAACGAATCCCTTTGAACGGGATAGCCTTATTATTCTGGTAACCGATTGAAAATTGGGTTGGCTAACCCTTTAAAACCTTATTTATTTATTAACTAGCTTCTGCCCGCGGCTTCGCCCGCGTTGATGTCGGAAATTATCCCACGGGAACGTGCTAACAGGATAAAATGTATGTACTTCCCCAGGATGCCATCTATCTCTATGCCAAATGAAGTTCAGTGGTTTAGGCGTGAAAATGTAACATACAGTTTCAAGTTCAAATCCTCCCCTTAAAAACTGAATTACCCCTTTTTGTCCCGTCAGTGGTAAATTTTCGACAACATTACATACTTATTATTAATAGCTGTGCATTGCGGGTGACGTAACCTACGACAAACTTATTATTTGCGGTTGGAACAGTAATCGGGTCTAGGGATCGAACCGCAAAATTAAGTTTGTTTTTTATTGTATATATTTTTCCGGCATAAAAAGTACCCAGTGTGGTGCCCAGGATATTAAAGAATAATTATACCAATTTTCATCGTAATCGAACCGGTAGTTTTTGCGTGATGCCTGAACAAACAGACAGACAGACAGACAGACCGACAGACAGACAAAAAATTTTTTAATCACATTTTTGGGTTCGGTGTCGGTCTAGTAACACCCCCTGCCATTTATTTGTTTGATATTTTCAATGTACAGAATTTTCACTTCTACAGATTTATTATAAGTATATAGAATAGATGTACCGTAAAATGGGGTTACATTGATTAATTTTGAAATAAAACTGACTGTAACTTCTTCAGTTATTTATAAAAAAATACAAAAAAAATACTGTAATGGCGACTCATGGTTTTTTATTGATAAAATTATTTATTTAATTTTTACGCCCTGTAGGTTCCGAGAAAAAAAACATTCAAGTGGCTTATCATCTTTATACTTGATATGGGGTCGCTTTGATTGCCCCCGTTTTTTGTATGTAATAAGAAAGTAGCCCCTAACAGGAATAAATAAATTAAATATATATATATTAAATAATAATATATAATATGTTCAATATTGTCATGGAATGTCACAGCTTAAACCGCAGCCATTTTTAAGAAATATGGCAAAACTGTCAATGTTGCCAACCCAAAATAAAAAAAAAATCTGCAGTCCATAGACTCCGAGATTTTACTAAAAAATCAACGAAAAAAAGTAATCATCAAAGACACCCCGCTATTCAAATGTCACCCCATTTTACCGTACTCTAAAAACACAAAATAGAGAAATATACATTAAGATGAAGAGCACAAAAACTTTAGAGGGAAAGGGTTCCAAAGGGATTTTTTATTAGTTGGCAAATCCGTTCATGGTTTAACTTTAAGGGTTTTTCAATATGTTTACTAACTCGTTCATGGAATACGGTTACCCTTACTGTTTGATTTTGTAAACCGTTCATGATAGGGTTGAACCATAGAAGATATCTATGGGTTGAACAGTCACCGGTTTATATGTATAGGACTAGCTTCTGCCCGCGACCTCGGCCGCGAGAAATTTCTTGTGCCCCCGAACCGTACCACCCCGTCGCGACGGGGTGGTACGGGCATGCGATGCTATACGACGCGTCGTTTAGCATCGCCTGCCCCGCACTATTACGTCGTTTTCGCTTCCCCGTTCTGACTTTTTTTTCTTTTTGCTCGGCTCCTTAAGGTCCTAACGTGATGTTAAGTAGCCTATAGCCTTCCTCAATGACTGGGCTATCAAATGCAAAAATAATTATTCAAATCCAACTGCAGTTCCGGAGATTCGCGTTCGCGTTCAAACAAACCAACTCTTCAGCTTTATTATTAGTATACCTAGATATATTAGATATAGATTTAAACACTAGCATGCATGCTTCTAATAAAACGTAATATATTATGAAGAAATGACATATTTTGTTTGGCATGCTTAATAGACTTCGTCAAAATATCATTGACTTCGTCAGTTAAATTGATCAATAAGTTATATTGCTGTTTCCGTAAACAATTTAATTATTGGCACAAATTACCCCCCACGAGCTAGCTAATATCATATTAACTAACACTGGGGAGGAATTTTATTACACAGACCTGTTTGTATTACGTAGCCTGTTGGCACACCCGTAACTGAATAGTCATTTCATATTGATAATATTATTATCATGAAACTACTGCTATTTTTCCGCCATTGTGAAAATATGTAGTTAATGAAAACTCGTTTTCGTACAAACTCCCTGCAATTTACCTTTTCTGGCTTTAGCGCTGTATTTACAACAGATGAATCGCAGATCAGGCCGATATTAGGCAAAATCCTTGAGAAATATTCGGACAAACTTAGAAAGCTAGTACGAGGCATGCATAGGAGGATCTTTTGACCTATTGAGATTCAAATGTAATGTAATTTGTTGTAGCGATGACAAGGCTTCGGGAATTGTCGCAGAGTTGCTAGTCTAATCATCATCATCATTTCAACCGAAAGACGTCCACTGCTGTACTTGAGGGCATCATCTGAAGACTGCAGGATCATCTTGCGGCTTCCCTCCATGAGCTGTGAAGTAGGATCAGAGAGATTCTGGTTTGCATCGCGTTGATCACAGAGACATCATTCAACATTTGTTTCTTCGTCGACATAATTAATTCAATCTCATTTTAGTTGCACCATCAGGGCTCTGCCAGGCTAGGTCCACTTTCTGTGCTCACGCTTTTTGAAGTAGGAGTTCATCATATAGAGGTCTTCCTTCTCCATAAAATTGCCAGTAAGTAAGGTTCCGACGTCCAACCAAAGAATAAACAGTACAGTCCAACTACAAATTTCCCCATTCGCAGCTCATCATCGTCTCGTTTGCCCAGTTTCGTGTAAAGTCCCCCATGACAATGGTGAACTGAGTTTTAGAGCCATGCATGGCTATGGAAATATCCTCATACATGGTCCTCACCTCATCGTCGAGGTGTCACGAGGTCGGGGCGTAAACCTATACAACCTTCAGCGAATATATTGCGGATGTTTTGAGTATAAAATACGCCACCCTGGTCGACACTCTCGATCTTCACTACGTTGCTCACAAAAAATTGCTTGCCTATGTGTGTTTTCCAACCAACACACATTTTATATCTGCAATGTGTTGGAATGGCATAATTTTCTCCCTCAGCCTTTTACATCATCAGACGGCCAGACTAGATAGTTTTAGAGTGGTACGGTACAACAATGTTGTATATATTTAGCGTTGCCAGGCGTCCGGATAAAGCCGGACATAGGTAGGCTTTTTGATTGCGTGTCCGGCCAAAATAAACGGTGTCTGGCTTGTCCGGCTTTTGTTAGGCTTTTTACATTTCGTAAACGAGCGAGCGCCGATGACTGATTATGACAATAACCAAAAAAGCTTGATTTTACATACAATTTTTTTGTCGTACCTATTAGTAGTGAGACACAAAATCCAATCAATAATGTAGGGTGTCCGGCCTTTCTACCCAAATGTCCGGCCAAACTGGCTGGTCTGTCCGGCTATTAGGTTTGGCGACCTGGCAACCCTATATATATTTCACTAATATACACAAAACGTATTAGCATTGCGTTTATGTGCAATTGTGCATATGGTACTAGTTCTAACAGTTGTATGATATTCATTTCTTTGCTTTTTTCAGTATATTTTTATAATGTGAAGATAAATTAAGATAACCAAATAGACCTGCATACCTAGGTTATAAATAGAACAAAGAAATATAGCCAAGTTGTGGAGAAACCAAAATAAATCAATAAATAAAATATAAAAAGAACAGTCATCGCATCGTGCGTGACTATTACTGTGACGTTAAATACAGCATCTCTTATGTTATGACGTTTATGTTCCAGATCAAAGAGGGTATCATAGAACAACGCATATTTTATACTAGACGTGTGTGTCATTGGACGATATCAATTACATATTTTAGACTATTGTGTTTAATTACTAGAAAATATTATCATATGCCACTATTTATGTACTGTATGACTAATGACTAGCACAGAATAGTTACTAGGTGGTATATAATTAAATCATAATGCTTACTTATACGATATAATAATTATGTTGTCTTAGTTACGCTTCAAGGTAATTGTATACACGAAAAAATTAGAACATTTCTCCTAAACTCAGGTTCTGTGCTTTAGACTCGTTAATTGCGCACCTCTATATAAATTTTCAAAAATCAAACTATGTAGGTATGCGATAGTTAACTAGTCATCTATACTTATAATAAATCTGTAGAAGTGAAAATTCTGTACATTGAAAATATCAAAAAAATAATTTACAGGGGGTGTTACTAGACCGACACCGAACCCAAAAATGTGATTAAAAAAATTTTTGTCTGTCTGTCTGTCTGTCTGTCTGACTGTCTGTTTGTTCAGGCATCACGCAAAAACTACCGGTTCGATTACGATGAAACTTGGTATAATTATTCTTTAATATCCTGGGCACCACACTGGGTACTTTTTATCCCGGAAAAGTATATACAATAAAAAACAAACTTAATTTTGCGGTTCGCTCCCTATACCCGATTACCACTGTCTGTACTGTACCAACCGCAAATACTAAGTTTGTCGTAGGTTGGGTCACCCGCAGTGGAGTTCATTTTTATTCCTTTTAGTTTTTAGAGTTATTTAGGTTTATTTTTATATGAGTCGTAGGTATAGATTTTAATTTTATAGTATAGGTAGTATATTTGATAGTGTACGTAGTGACCGTAGGTTATTTTATAATACTGTTAGGTAGGATTAGTCATTCGTATAGATATTAGTTTTTAGGGATTTTGCTTATTTATTGAGTTTAGATTAGTTATCATCAAAAATAGGTTTATTTAGGTAGGTATTTAATTTTCTGTTATTGAGTTTTTTTTTAATTAGGTAGGTACTTAGGTAAAGATATCATATAGGTACCCTCTTAATCACCACTAATGAGACACAATTGGTTTTCTACTGTAATTAGCCACAAAGGGCCCGCGAGATAGATGGCATTCTGGGGAAGCACATACATTTTATCCTGTTAGCACGTTCCCGTGGGATAATTTCCGACATTCACGCGGGCGAAGCCGCGGGCAAAGGCTAGTATTAAATATTATCATTGTATCCAACTATCCGTCTTTGCCTTTGAGCATTTATTTTACAACTTGTTTATGTAATGAACGGTCTTTGTATTTATATGACATGTAAGTATGACAGAGGAATTTCAAATTGTAACAATATTATACAAAGTTAATCTATTGCGCAGTTTTGATCTTTTTGATTCTTAGCCGGATGTATCTACGCAGTAACTGCAAGCTACTCTTCCCAGGGCGAGGAAGTTAAGGTCAAAGGCCGAGTGCGCATGTGCAAAAAATGCGCGGGAGGGAAACCAAGATGGCAGCGTAAACAATACGCGCTACGGCGCACGGCGACGCGGCATGATGCGAGTAGGAGTGTGCCATGCCTTCCCTTAACCGGTGAGCCAAAACCGAATTAATTTTGCAGTGATCAGTCAAGCTGTTTAATGTCGGGTCCAAGAAAATATTCCAAAATAAAACATGTAACTGCTTGACAGCAATTTAAAATATGACAATACAATCAATAAACATTAACAACTCGTAACTCGTACTTCTACCACGAATCGTAAACTTGCATGCTGGAATAGGCTGAAATGGCGCAAAGGGGCGACGCGGTAGATGCCGTGGTGTGCGTGATGCGGTGGGGTGGCGGTGGCGGGTGGCATAACACCAAGCTAACCTGAAACACGACAGGCGACACAATGCAAATGAACTCGCCGCATATTGCCGTCTCACGTCCCGCAAACCTCGGTCAGTCAGCTCACTGAGTATTTATAGAGCCAGGAATGTTAACTCCACATAATAGTGATGTACGATATGCCTCAACAACAATAATAATGTGTCGATAGCCATACTAGGCTTTCAACTTTTTCACATCTATGAGATTTATCAGAGGTTTATGAAAACCTGGGACCAGTTTCAGGTTTACAGACAAGTGATTAACCTGTATGTTTTGCAAATTAAAAAGTCTCTTGTAAAGGAATTGTATATGGGTAGCGGGACCATCCGAAAGGGTTTACCGCTGCCCTGGAACATAAAGGGCTAAGGAAGGAACACGGGTGGGTTTTAGTCAGTAAAAGTCTGACACTCCCTTCTGCTCCACCCAGAGCGGAAGGAGTCATTTGATGATTTCCCATCCTCAAAAAAAAAAAAAAAAAAAAAAGGAATTGTATATGCTAATCCGTCTTTAAAGAAAATTATATTTTGTTTGGAAACGCTATACGTTTTTCATTTGCTATACACCTCTACACCTTAAAATTGAGTTGAATAAGAGCCAATCGGTTACCAATGTTTATGGAGCATAATGTAACATATTTTATGGCTTTACCCCATTTTAACCCCCATGGAGCGAAAACCCAATACTTACTAATACGATTTTGAGCCCTTTCAGGCGTTTACTGACCTGTTCAGGGTATAAGGTTTTTTGAAGGGGTTTACTAACCGGTTCACAATGTTTGATTGGATTGAAAACACTTGAAAGGGTAACAGTGCAATACATATCGGTCGTAACGATTATTTTTTAAACATTTGGAAAAACCCTATAGAAAACCCTTTATACGGCTAACCGAAATGGTTTACCTTGTATTTTAGAAATGATTTTCTGCGTATCCAAAACTTCACGTACCTACGAGACGCAAATAGGTTTTCCGCAAAAAAAAAAGCTAATGCCAAAAAGTAAACTTTATTGATAACATTTTTGTTTAATTTTACTTTTGTCACAATTATCTGTTACTTGTATACTTAGCACAATCATAAACTTATTTATCGATAACAATGGAATCACTATGACAATAGTTGCACTGGATGTACCGACTGGCTAATAATGAACGTGGCATGCTTCGTCCCCCCCAGCACTCCGCGCTTACTACGTCTCTACTACAGCCTCCACTCCTCCCGCCCGTACCCTCGTACCATGGCGCCGCGCTGTGCGAACAGACACAACGTAATTTCTTTATCAGGAACATTAAACCATAAAACCAAGGGAATAAGGCCTCATTCTCGTCGCTTCGAGTGCGAAAAGTGACGTTTGCTTTTACAACTCATTTCGAGTAGCTTTTACGTTTTACGATAATTTTATAAAACTGCAGTCATTGAGCTCAGCTTCGATTTACGGATAAACAAGTAACTCATGTGTTGAATATCAACGTACTTGCATATTATCAAGGCCTGGGAAGTAAGAGGAGTGTAGTGTAATGCAATGATGCATATCACGTCAGTGCATTCTTTGCAATAGTAGGTACATTGCGCCGGTGTGCGTAATTCACTGACATACATAGTACTCACCCAAGCCAGTGAATGAATGTAATTTATAGTAAGTAATAGATACAGTCGACCGAACGTCGGTGGTAACAATTTGAGCTTGAGCTGACCTAGCGTAGTACGGAGTTTCAGTAGAATAAGAGGCCAGCATACACTGGTATAGTTAACGCTAACGTGCAGCATACTGTACAGCAGTTCACTACTCCTTGCAGTTTTTTTTTTTTCAGCAAAGCTGAATTGACACACGCTTTAATATAGTTGCAGAATAGGTAATTTTGCCCCCACGTGTAAAAACGCGCTGATATGACTATTTACAAATACAAACGCTCTGTTTTTACCCCGCACTTAATTTACCTTACCATAGCAAATAGGGAGTTTTTTTTATCAGATTGCGGATACCGTATTATTGTGGTCACGTGACGTTCTAGTTAACAGAAACCATTTTCCTGTTTATGACCTTGTGCGCTTATTTTTCTTTCCCTATCTGTGAAAGCGGATATTGAGTTGATTTATTATTTTTCAATAAAAGCCAAGTGTGACACCGGTAGTGCTTAAACTGGCACTACTAAGCTACTAACGCGAATAAAAAACACGACTATATTTTAATGCGGATATATTATTTTACAAAACTAAAACAAATAAAATAAATAAACAACTTGTCACCTTTGAAATAAAAATAATATCCTTATCGCGGTTAAACACTATCTAATCCACGAATGATAAAAATACTATCATTTCGCACGTCACGTAACATTTATCAGGTAATCTAACATAGTAAAATAAAATAAAAATAATATGCTCTGATCAGGCTCTGGTTAACAGATTTAAGGATCATTTAGCTCCCTTCAAAATGGTTGAGCTGAATGGTGCTAATCTATGCGTCATGTTCGTGAACGGGCGCCGTCAGTAGGGACTGGTCAACTCTTTGCTGCCATGGCTTATTTTGATTTAATTTAATACCTATTTGAATTGTTTTTCTTTTTTATCTTTTCATTACGGACGTTCTCACGTGTATAATTTTGAACATGAATGATGTAACCAATACTTTGTAACAATATTATTATGATTTAAAAGAGTGTCCATGGAGTTTCTTGCCCGTTCTTCTCCATAGGTACCTACTACGCTTTGGAATAGGCAACTAGCTTCATATTTTTGACTGACCGACCTTGACAATTCAAAAGTGCCTATAATTGGTTTATTTGAAATAAATAGTTTGAGTTTGAGTTTAAGTGTCATTTGCCAGCTATGCATATTGTATCGCCTGCACTAATCCTCGGCGAGGACGACTATCGCGCGCCGCCGCCGCCGCAGCAAGCAAGCAGCTACAGCTGCAGCAGCATCGGCGCGGGCGCAGCTCTATTTCCGACGTCGCGTCGGCTGTTTCCACGGCGCGCATGACTCACTGCATTTTCATTTGCAAATAGTATCGCTTGTCTACTAATAAAATTATACCTTTTGATAGATTTAAATAAAAAAATTAAATTCAAATGTGAATTGTACAGAGACTTTGACTTTTATGTCACACATAACTCACAAGTCCCGTTTTACCGAGCGAGGGTGGCAAGGATACTTATATTTGACGGAGGTACGTTTCGAATGTCTAGGCCGAATCATTTCGCGCTTTGGTAAACAAGAAGCATGTAAACGGCATGTGAATAACGTTCCACTACCACATCTTTGTTTGAAAGAAAACTTCAAAGAATTAGTGTAAGTAGCCGATTTAGCAGCAATTGTTTTGTTTACAAACCGAAACTGCACGTTTTTGAAAAATACGTGTTGGAAACATTGCACATAATTATGTACACTAACACCTTCCTGCGACTTCGTCCGCTTAAAATCTCTTGTTCTCCCGCTCCACCCGCGACGGGGTCTTCTCGTCGCCTGCCCGCATTGTTTTTCTTACTTTTTATTCTTTTTGCTCGCTAGGACCCTTAGGAGTCTAAGGGTCCTAGCGTGACATTAAATAGCCTATAGCCTTCCTCAGGGATTGGGCTATCAAATGAAAAATGTTTTTTTTTTCTAATCTGACTGACCGTTAGTTGTAGAGACGAGCGCGTTTAAAAAAACGAACTCTTCAGCTTTATTATTAGTAAAGATTAGTATAATAGTTAGATATACGCCCTGTAATTGCAAACACGCAACATGGACGTCCGAGTCGTGAGCCGCGGCGACGCGTCGCTCTACGTTGATTTATGCTTCCGGTCTCTGAATGAAGATATCAACGTTCGATCCGCAGACCGCGACCGCGTGGGGTGCATCGTCAGCCTAATATAGTAGTAAACGGCATACGTTCATTCAGATCTAAAGCCAGAATTGTGTAACACTCGGAATGACAATTCCTTTTACAGATAAATTTTTCATATTGATAGAAATACCAGAACTGGTTGCCGACGTTACTCCCTGTGGCGTTGCACCGCTGCCGTTTTTAGGGTTCCGTAGCCAAATGGCAACGGAACCCTTATGGATTCGTCATGTCTGTCTGTCTGTCTGTCCGTCCGTATGTCACAGCCGCTTTTTTCCGAAACTATAAGATCTATACTGTTGAAACTTGGTAAGTAGATGTATTCTGTGAACCGCATTAAGATTTTCACACAAAAATAGAAAAAAAAAACAATAAATTTTGGGGGTCCCCATACTTAGAACTGAAACTCAAAATTTTTTTTTTCATCAAACCTTTACGTGTGGGGTATCTATGGATAGTTCTTCAAAAATGATATTGAGGTTTCTAATATCATTTTTTTCTAAACTGAATAGTTTGCGCGAGAGACACTTCCAAAGTGGTAAAATGTGTCCCCCCCCCCCCTGTAACTTCTAAAATAAGAGAATGATAAAACTAAAAAAAATATATGATGTACATTACCATATAAACTTCCACCGAAAATTGGTTTGAACGAGATCTAGTGAGTAGTTTTTTTTTAATACGTCATAAATCGTAACGTAACGGAACCCTTCATGGGCGAGTCCGACTCGCACTTGGCCGGTTTTTTTGTTTTTTACATTTTGACTTATTGTTGGTTTTTGCGTAATAATATTGCTTTACTCCAACTAATCGCGTATCCTGGGCCCATAACCTGATAGATTATGAGTAAATTAAACCAGGATTGAATAAAGAGCAGTCTGTTTAATATACCGAAACAAGAAAAGAAAAGCACGCAGCCATTTTAGTATAGAATAGAATTTTATTTTGCAAATATGGGTAATACATGATTACATTTAGCTCAGCCACATTTTAACAATCGGCATATAGAATAACCAAAGAGCAACATCACAGGAGAGACGCCGCCTAGTGGCTGATTGATACAACATAAAATGACAATATAAACTGTTTGGTTTATACTTAACACATAATCTGGATTTACAAAAAATCTTATTGCATTAGATAACTCTTGTTCTCCCTATCGCCTGCCCGCCCTGTGGCTTCGTTTTCGCTTGGCACTTTCTTACTTTTTATTTTTGCTCGTCTCTTAACGAGTCCTAACCTAACGTGATGTTATCCTATAGTGTGTACTGTGTAGTATGTAGCCTATAGTATTCCTCAAGAATTAGGCTATCAAATGCAAAAAGAATTTTCCAAATCTGACTGGTAGTTCCAGAAATCGAGAGATTATCGCGTTCAAACAAACTCTTCAGTTTATTAGTATAGATAAGTGCCATCGAGATATCATCCACATCAAGAGTTATTCCGACGAATAGCGGGGTAGCCCCCACTTCCTGTGCATGTCACGGATGCCGCGCCAATCCGCTTGTCAAGCGGGTAATTTTTCATGGCAAGATCACAGATACACACAAGTAGAGACTCAGTTTTCATTACTGTTTCCAACCGATTACTCTATAAATGCATGTGTATTGTGTGTGTATAACGTGGATGTTATCTAGGTATACTAATCACTGCCGAGCAATGAAAAAGTTCCACCCACAAGATGCCGGCCGACAAACACCTTAATATCTCCTAAGACATATCATTTAAAATTTTAACACAATATTTACGCTTGTAGTTGGTAATATTCTGGTAAGTACTTCAATGTTGCAGACGCTAGCCTTTCCCGTTTAGGAATAATTTGGTGCTATCATGCTATGTCACTGGAACTTTTTCATTGTATTATAAAGGGTAGTTTGTTTTGAAAAAATCATTTTGCATTTGGTAGCCCAATTCTTGAGGAAGGTTATAGGCTACATAACATCTCGCTATGAAGCTGAGCATAAAGAAAAAAAAAATCAGAAAGAACGCTAACCGAAATCGAAGTAGGACAAGCGCGGGCAAGCAATGCGATGCGATGGGGTGGGTCGGGAAGTAACAAACTTCACGCAGATGAAGTTGCGTGCTAGTTGTTTCTACATATAATTGCAGTGTCCAACCGATGTGGGTCCAACCGATGTGGTCTTAGATTGTATTACTACTTAAGTTTCAACTGAATACTTTTATTGAAAAGCTCGTCTATCTATCGGCGGCGTACTTGCGTAACACAGTAACAGTAGCAATGACTTTAATTTTGACAGTTCAACAACATTCATTGTCATGTACGTTGTTGAGCAGTCAAATTTTTCGATTAAGAAGTAAACAATGGATTCAGGAGCAACATCCTTCAACATGATTTAGATTGTGATTGGAAGTGTGTTACGCAATTACCCCGCAGAAAAGGACCGACAAAGATAACCGGTACACACAACATTCAAGGGCCATGCGCCCATGACTAACGATAAGTTAACAAACGCCAGGGAATGTCTTTCGTAACAGTATCATGTGGAATATTCCGATGCTGAAGTATATTATACAGTATAGTCAATATCATTCAGTAGTAGGTTAGACGTTGTTATTATAAAATATAAATTGATAGTATCAATATAATAAAGCTTTTTCATTGTTTTATAAGTACATCATAAAGCTTAATTGCGCTTTTTATTTATTATTTAGACATTATGTACTTATTTACGTCTCCTTGAGCACTTCTGGGTACTTCAAACATAATCATAACATGGACACGTTATGCGGTGTCCAGAACAGGGACAGAAGAAAGTCGTTCCAACGGTTTCCCGTTCATTCGGTTGTCCTTATGGAAGCATAACCTTTTCTAACCCCATGGTGCGGAATCCCAATTAAAACGATGATAGCACATTGAATGGGTTGGTTTTTATTAGTCTGGTAATCGATTTAACGCTAACCCATTGTGGTTCCAACAACCAACCGTTTCGTGGTATAGGGTTTTAAACGGGTTAACTAACCCCTTCACGAAATAAGGGTTAACCTTATGGAATATCAGTTTGGTTTATAGGACTTGTTCAGGTGTATGATTGTGATGAAGTGGTTACCCATTCATATGAGACAAGCCGTTCACAGTGTAACAAGGTTGTTAAAAACCTTATCGTAAACTGGAATCCTCGTTGATCGAAAATTATTGCTTTTTCTTTTCCAATCGATGGCAAATGTAAATTTAAATATTATATTGAGCATGTTATTATTATAGTTTAATAATAAAAAATATTTCGAATAACGGTATTATTCCAATTGGTGCACTTTTGCAAGGTGGGAAAGTCTACACTATGCGAGGTTGACTTATAATATTGGAAAAGTATAAATATCGATATATCGTCGCGTGAACAAATAGCTGACGTAGCTTTTGTTCATCTGCAAATCTCGCGTTGACAATCTATACTTAAGTGAAGTATTATTATAACCAATGATCATGTAACGTTAATAAATACTAGACAAGGTAACAGCACTACGTTGGCAATGGTAATTTGATAATAAAGAAAGGACAAATACCGCGCAAGATTCGGGTCACGATCGTAAAGCATGACTGGAGAACACAGAAACAATGTGAATTTCTACGAAACGGGTAACACTTGAACAAGTTCAATAACGAGAAGTTTATTATAAGATCAAATAAGTTATATCTTAACTTATACAGAGCGCCTAAAAATAACATAAACATCGGGGTTAAGTTAGTGGAAGTCAGCGTTTTGCATGTCGTAAGAAAAATATTTTTTTCAGA
Source organism: Apamea sordens (assembly GCA_945859715.1). Lineage (NCBI taxonomy): Eukaryota > Metazoa > Arthropoda > Insecta > Lepidoptera > Noctuidae > Apamea > Apamea sordens. Next base: position 16,104,686 of record OX243986.1, read on the forward strand.
ATATTTATTTGCTACTCATACTTCTCGCTCGTCACGAGATAAGATTGCATTTAAAATACCAGCCGCAACAAAAGTTATCAATAAAAAATCACCAAAAAATACGGGAATCTTAATTCAGTACATTCAGCGCAGATATATTTCTGTAAATAATTGTAGGCGCATGATCTACAATACTGTTCGTAGGTCACAAGCATTTATTCGGGGAATGTAATAAAAGTGGTGCGGAGGCAGGCCCCGACCCCACACGTGATCTGCCTTTGAACTCGACAGCGTTTTGCACATAGACACTATTTAAGCATACCGCGCGCGCGCCGCGGTGATAGCAGCCTAATCCAATCTTCCACCCCCGCGTGACAATACTGCGACATCTAACGCAATAAATAATTAAACTAGCAATATAAATTGGCCCTATGTTGTGTAACCCCTTCAACATTTCCCTGAATTTTAAGTGTAGAATTTTAAGGTAGTCATGTTTTTCTGACTATTTTTGGAATCGCGGAAGTATTTGGAATTTTGTACGAGTTATTATCTATTTTAAAATTAAATCTGGTATTTTAGAGATAGCAGATAACTAATCTAGATTCTTGACCAAGACTAAGAAATGCAGAAATAGAAATACATAATAAATTAAATATACACGTACTTACACTCATATACACTGACATGTACGCTCAACCCATCAGGGAGGTAAAATATGAAGTGTATGTCGTCAGCATACACAGTGCGAGTAATACGAATTAATGACCCTGCTTCATAAGTATGAGGATGATAAATCATGCCGTATGATTAAATAAATAAAATATCAACACACAGTAACCGTTTGGTTGTTATTCTCGAGAGACTACCGCGTATTAGAGTGCAATTGTCTCTTTTCACCAGCATCATTCTGTTGCAGACTGTTGCAAGGTCATAGATTGTAGAGTACCCAGTGTTGTGCCCGCGAAAACACAAAAAAGTAAGTTTCGGGTGCGTCAAACAAAACAGTTGGCGGTACACCCATGTGAGGCACGTTTATTTGCGCGCGGCGGCCTCGCGGGGAGGAGCTCCGGTTGTTTACGTCGCAGCCGCCGTCGGTTGGTGATGATGACTCATTAACGGTCGCTTCATCGGAACACCATCGCGGGTGCGTTTCAATCAAATTCTAGCCAATGTTCGCCATGCTTGATACGTACTACGGTTGTTATCGTACAGTTACTGTAAAATTTGAACGTGGAAAGGGCCGGCCCGCCAAGGCTGCGGTCATCGACCTGGAAATGACGCAAGAGATGATTAATGATACTTTTTTAAGTATGTTTTGCATGGCAAACTTTTGTTATTTTCTAGTAGAGTTACCACAAATTCATTTTAAAGGTTTTTTATTTTTGTATTGATTTATCTGTTCGAAAAATTATGCGGTTGCATGCAAAACCGTATTTAATTAATTTTAATTGATTAACGCTAGGAATTCATAGGATTAATTAAAATACATAATAAATCATATTTTGTGTAAATCAAATTTATAATGAAATACCAACCAAGTTGAAAAAGTATAAGAGATTATCTCTAGTCTGAAGCTGAACTGAATACAATTAAAGAAATATCAAATTGCACAAGTGCACGTGTAGGGTATTATCACGGCAATATTAGTGGTATTATCGTACAGTAAAGAAATAATTAATTAGGTTGCACGTGGGGCGAATTTCAACGACTAAAAGCTGATTTTTCAATCCTCTGATAACTTTATTCGAGGATTAATTTTGAAATTTTGATAGTTATTTCAAACAAAAACTGTCAAACGTCAATTTTATTCTTCGAATAAAAGTTATCTTACGATACGATGGAGAAAAAACAAAATACCTTTCTATTCTAAGGTCCGCCTTAGAATAGAAAGGTATTTTGTTTTAATTTCCAATCATACAAAACTTGGTAAACATGTTTTCATTAACATATTGATGACAAGGCTGTAGAAGGTTGACGAAGTATACAAAAAAAAAAAAAAAATCTGCAACAATACTTATTGTTTTCCCACTTAATTTCTTACCTACTTCCGCGCCTTGTAAAAACTTACTAGGCTACATTAACGTTGGAAAAGACCATGAGTTAACTTTAATTAAAAATAAATGTCAGCGCTCATAATCGCAGCTGGTAAACAAAATTAGAAGATTGAGATTTCAAAGTCACGGTCTCTGCGAGTATGACAAATCGAAACGAGGCGCGAGGCAGCGAAATCGATAATTTAATCAATATTTTTTACATTTTATTCAAAGGTTATATATACTTTCTTTACCGCCATTCTGCAGTCTGCAATAGGTACTTTATCATCCACTTGATTAATTGATAATACCTACATTTATTTATTTATGCAATTACATTATTTAGTTGTACAGTCAACAGCAAAAGTAGATGATCAAAATCAGAAATTCAATACTAATGAACGGAGTTCGCATCAGAACTGTTTGGCGTCGAAGTGATTCAAAAGTATGTGATTGTAAATTATACCAAACATTTACTACTAGTACAGCTGCCATATAGCTGCGAACTCCGTTTATTAGTATTGAATTTCTGATTTTGATCATCTACTTTTGCTGTTGACTGTACCTACCCCACACAAATTCGGATATACTTACAAGATTAGAGGTACCCCAATAACAACTTTGACAGAAATGAGGGTGTACCGTGGTATACTAAACACATCTGCGTACCCCTTTAGAGGGTACAGGCGTGATGTTATGTTGTGTGATTGCATAAACAATGCATATATATAAGCGATAGCAGCAATAGCCGTTGATTTGCTGGCATTTATTGAAGAGTTCCGTTGTCTGTCTCCGAAACTCATCATCAGGGCCCGTATTCTCGTAATTTAAAACGTTCAAAATCTAGTCGCAGTCTCATCTCGGCGACAAACAAATGTCAAATACTTGTCAAAATGTAGGGAAATTGGACGTATTTTTGACAGATTGAGACTGAGATCAGACTGTGAACGTTCTTAAAATTACGAGAATTACCCCTCAGATCTTGTCGAAATTTCAATGGGACCATTTGGGAAGTATACCCTTTTCAACAAAAAAAGAAATTTTCAAATCAGTTGGTAAGTGACGCAGATATGCGCGAACAAACATACAAAAAAATAATAATACAAACATTCGAATTGAGAACCTCCTCCATTTTTAGAAGTCGGTTAAAAATACATAAAGATAGAAGAGTACAAAGCTGTACGACACAATATTTATTTTCTGTAATAATGCCAAGATGGGCACACTCGGTAATCTTCCTTCCTTTCACATTTACATTGCATGCATACAATATTTTATTCAACGTACTTACCTAATCTCGGCTTGTGGAATTTTTACATTGACTTACTCTTCCAAATACCTGGCAATTTTTGCTAAAGCGAGGTTTTTACAAACCCGCTTAATAAGAGTTTAGTCGTTCAAACGGTTAGCTGTTCATTCGGTTACACTTATGGAGCACATTATAACATCTTGTATGGCTCCGCTTAACCCATTCTAACCCCATGAAGCGGAAACCCAATTATAACGTTAACTCTTTGAACGGCACCCTAATTGCGTAACACACAATCAATCGGAATCGGTTTCATTTTGACAGTTCAACAACAACTAAGGGTAGCTGTTTGTAGCTCGTGAGGACGTGGTGAGCGCTCTGTTTCCTTCGCGAGGGGAACATACTCCCCCGCCCATGGCTCCGCCTCCTGAAGTGCCAGATGCGGACCACACCACCGACGACAACGACGATGCTCCGGAGGTGACCGAGGTAGAGCTGAGAGTGGCGGTACGTAGTCTGAATGCCAAAAATACCGCCCCAGGACCCGACGGCTTACCTGGAAAAGCCTGAGTTCTGGCCTTGGAAGCCTCCAAGACCAGAACTCAGGCCTTTCTAGGTAAGCTCAGGCCTCGACTAAGGGGGCTACTAAGCGCATGCTTCGAGAAGGGCTGGTTCCCACTTCGTTGGAACACAGGGAAACTGGTCCTCATCAAGAAGCCGGGGCGCCCTGCGGACTCTCCGTCCGCTTACCGGCCCATCGTGCTGCTCGACGAGGTGGGCTAGCTCTTTGAAAGAGTCATTGCAGACCGCCTGGTCGGGGGCTGGTGCGGGTGGGGCCGGATTTGGCGGATAGCCAGTTTGGTTTCAGCAGGGGGCGCTCTACGGTGGACGCCATCATGCGCGTGCGAGCCCTCACGACGGGGGATGCTATGGCGGGTGGGGTTGTCTTGGCGGTGTCTCTAGACATCGCCAATGGCTTCAATACCCTGCCCTGAAGCTGCATCAGGGAGGCACTCCGGTATCACCGGATGCCGACCTACCTCTGTCGCATTGTCGAGGCTTATTTGACGGACAGGGCCGTCATCTACCCCGGTCACCGGGGAGAGTGGAACCGGCGAGAGATGTCGTGCGGTGTCCCACAGGGATCGGTCCTGGGGCCGCATCTGTGGGATATCGGGTACGACTGGGTGCTGCGCGCCGACCTCCCTAGCGGCGTCAGCGCGGTTTGGTTTGGCTACGGAACCCTAAAAGAAGGGGAGCTGTTTGTTGTTCCATTTGAATAAAACAAAATAAAGGATTACCCTCTTAAGCAAAAAAAAAAAGGTTTTCACCCCAGTGGGGGTTGTATTTTGAAATAAAAAAAACAAAACTTTTGGTTCGTCATTTAATTTTTAGATTATGTATACCAAGTTTTGAGTTATTCAATACACGCTGTAATATCCTCCCCAAAAACCTAATTCTTACCCCCTTTCCACCCAATAGTAATGAGTGTAGGCAAGTACCTACATTCCATGGCAATCATATAAATGGTGTTGTTTATTCATAAAGTTTATGGCATTCAAATCAGCGATGGTAAATGCTGTGGCTGTCGTCTGTCGGCTCGGCTCGTGAAATGCGTTCGGAATGCACGCCGGTGCAGATTGCTAGCCGGGCCACCTCTTACCCCGCACACTGTCCTCGCCACTTGCGAACCTTCAACCGGTTCTTGAACAAGTATTACGGCTTTAACATATCTAGTACCATTTAAATGACAACATACAAAGATTTTGTGGTACTAAACCTAGACGCCAGTGGGACTATAAATAATGAATGAGTCGCGTTCGCGTCCTTGGAAAACCAAGACATAAAAGGAATTATAATAGCGGCATAAAAATAAGACTTCTGAAATTTATTCGTGGGTAATAAATAAATATTGGATTTTCATTTTCATTAAACCGACAGACGGTAACACAATGTCCTTTTGATTCGGGCGTATAATTTTCTAGTTTGTTTGTTCCTACTATTTTATTATTGATCTCATTAGCATTACTCAATTAATTTAATATTTAATTCTATGTTATGGGCGGCCGCTCTTGCTCTTCCTCTTACAGTACACGCACGCAGTACCTGTGTTAAAAGGGAGTATTGAGCACATGGAGTAATCAATTACCTATTAATTATTTAGTTGAATGATAAATTGATAAGCAATACCAGAAGAAGTTGTTTTTTTTATGAGACTGCTAAGCTTACCTTAATCATATTATTCAAAAATATTGCGCAATAAACAAGAAAGTGTTGGATCTGAATGATTGGCTACCACCATTGGCACCATTGTCTCTATTAATCGCACAATATTATAAAGAACCCTTTTTTATAAGAATCCAATAAGACAATTAACTCCTGCAATTATTGAAGAATAAGGCAAAGGCAAGCGGAAAATGTGAAGAAAATGTCTGTCAACAGAAAAATGCGTTTTGAGGGATTGATTCGAGTTATTAATACGATTCGCACAGGCAATAAAGCAATATAAAGTATCCAACCGAACCGTGAGTTAGCCAAAATGAAGCGCTTTTACGTACTGGAGTTTCAAATGTTTTTTTGTAAAACCTTCAGTATTTTCATAGAATATACCTTTTTAGGTGGTTCATATTTTTCATCATACCTACTGACACGGAAAAGGTTCAGTACCGCGTCTTGACAAACATTAAGTACAATCACCGAGAGACAACAATATGATGGCAACGCCACGATGACGACGTTTATTTGCACAGTATGACGTCTGTTGTACGCAACGGTCCCATTAATCTATAATTGCAAGCAATACACGTATATTTAAAATGTAAACACCTAAGCGCCACATTATTATGACCTGATTTGGGAAACGTTGATCTTATTTTCTTATACCGCTACTGATAAGATACGCGACGATATACACGATATAATTTTATTGATGAAATCAGTGACGTCGGCAACGAGTGGAAATCTGTATGATAACTATGATAAGTAATGGATAACTTTTAAATTAAATTAAAAAAAAATTTTTTGACAGCATTAATAAGCCAATACGTACTATTGTATATAAAAAGGAGAGGGTACTAATTACAACAAATGGAGGCGTAACGAGTATAATAAGAATAACCTTTAAAGACAGATCTAAATGTTGGAAGTTACTGATGATTTCGTGAAGGTTACATTTACATTTTCACATTCTTATGCTACAAAATAATTTAAGTCAACCAAGCAAATCTCTTGTGTTAATTTGTCCTATTTTTACAGCATAAATAACAGACAACTTTTCCTTTTATCAACTTCGTTATTTTCGAAAGCGTAATAATTGAAGAAGATTAATTATTTCCGATCAAAATTCACCAAAGAAGATGTAGTGATGTGACGATAATTTCGTGTTATTAAGATCAGCTGATAAATTATATGGAAATGGAATCACGGGCCACGGCGCGGGCATGACGCTCGCGCTCGCCCGCTTGGGGCCTCTATCTTCAAAACAACACTTGTTGCGGAAATAGCGACGAAAAGCGTTTGCTCGTCGTGTCGTGACCGGCACGTTCACCTCGCTCAGCCGCATGTCACCCTCACCAGTCCTACACTCAGCATCTTGGGACAATGTTTCCCCTCGAATCCGTTCGTGATTTTCCATACAACTTTCTACTAGAAAAACCTAAAACGTAAGCTCGTTAAAGGGCCGGTTCATTAAAAGTATATTAACAAGGTAGTTCATTTGATTTAACATTATTGCTTGTAAAGGTTAAACTAAACAGCAATCAACAAAGTAATTTTCCATTTTATAAGCATTGAATTTTAATGAACTTGTAGTTCTTATTTATGTTTACTTATGTAAGTAAACATTAATTGTCATTTGATAGGCATTATCTAAAAATAGTAAATATAGTAATCACATATTAATGCCGTTTGCTAAATTTACTAGCGAGATTTTAGATTCATTTATCGCCTTGTTTAATGTGCACATGTTTTGGGCAGAGAAATCAAAACAAATCGTCATTTGGCCTCGTCAAACAAGATAGTTACGTAGCGTGTGCGAAGCGCGATAAAATTAGCCGATACACTGACATTGAACGCAAAAACAAAGTGGAGCGAACTTCGCGCATGCGCTCAGGTAATCAGATGTGGGGCAGTTTTAGCAATCGCATTGCTAATAACTGCGCGCGTGTGTGGGGCAAGAGAGGCCCATATCGGGGGCCCGCTACAAATTTACCCGCACTAATTGGAATGAGCAAAGATGACGAGTGTCGTCGGTCGTCGACCGCGCTACCTTCGTGAGTGGAAGATATCGTCTAAGGTTGTTAGCCTGGTGGCGATGGCGGTGACCTAGAGTGGAAACCCACTGCTCGGCTAATGGCGTAGCCGCCAGGCGGTGGTCGGAGGGGCCTACCCGGTATCTGCTCCCTGTATTCGACACGCGCTGTTACTCTTATTAATACCTGTCGGGATATTTCTTTAACCAACCAAATATGAATTTTCCTGTCTGAATGCTGTCTACAGGATTAATTAAGACAGCGTAAGATCAATCTTAAGCGATGTTTGCACTTAATAATTCTATCTGTGAAACCTTACAAAAATGTACTACCGTAACTGAAGTGTTTGACTTTCAGAAGATACAATTTTTGCTTTTAATTTGAAACAAAAACAAATCTAGTCGTTAAATTATTTTTGTTCACGACGTGACGTAGTGGACATCGATTGCAGTGAATTATAGCCAATATAGTATATGCCAAGAAAGGACCATTTTAATAAAGTACCTATTTGTAATTTAAATTGTGTCGCACCGTGACTATGTAAAATGAGCTAATAATTTATTAAGTCAAGAAGAATCAGATTTATGTCATTCAGCGGAGCTGGTGCGGAACACTATGATGCAATGCACGGTGAAATCGCCTGGACGTCCGTCCTCACGGCATATTAGCACTCCATTTTGTTTTTACTCCATGGCAAAATAAATACCGAATTCTATTTAAGTAATTGATATGACATTTGAAACATTTTAATAAGTCCAGTATTTTAATATTGTTATACTAAGTAGGTATACTGTAAATACGGAACAATGTGTGCGTGGTGGTTAATAATGTTATTACAAGACGTAAAGACTGCTCAAAACAACACCATACATAAGGATCATTTCATGTTATCAGTATCACACGACACCATATCTAGAAAAACATACTTTATTACAGATTCCCAAAATAATAAAACTTGGATTCCAATTGTATAAATATTACTTAATGATATTGTATGAAGAAAAAATCTAATAATAATGAAATTTTAATAGGACTAAATATGCACCAAGTTTGACTGAAACGTTCCTCGTATCAATAGACTTTCTTTTTATTTAAGTTAAATAAAATAGAAAGTAAAGAAATCGTTCGGATTACGCCTAGGTAAGCAACATCTACCTACTATAACTCTGTCCAGCTCAGTTTCCAATTCTGGAATTGATTCCGGAATTCCGGCGTTAACATACACAGTTCCGGCATTGGAAATTCGATATTGGATACCTTGTTTGAACTGGACCGAATAGAATTACTAGCTACACCTACGACAGAACAAAATGCGTGACTTTTTTGGCAGACGTAGTTCGCTGCGTGGTAAACAAAACAGACCAAATTACATAGTTCCAATGCAAATTCATAGCACTTGCGTAAGTCCTACCCTTTTGCTGTGCCTTACAGGGTTCATAATGATCCAAATTTTATAGTTACTACCTAAGTTCACATTATGGTAAAAAATAAAGAATAAAGATATTGAGTAAGTTTCTAGTCGATGATATTTAATGTACCTACGCATATCGGAAGTTTTCTAGTCTAGGCTAGTAATGCGCTACAGGTTTAGGTAAGTAATATTTTAATAAAAATATAATTTAAAAGAGTGTCCATGGATTTTTTGTCCATTCTTCTCCAATACTACGCTTTGCAACGGGCAACTAGCTTTACATTTCTCACTGATCGACTCATTGAGAATTCAAAAGTTGCTCAAGCCTAGCAAATGGTTTAATTGAAATAAATAGTTTCGAGTTAGGTGCCGTGATTATGATGACTGACTAACGGTACTAAGGTGACGTCGAATGCTTACGTTTTGCGAATGATCTTCTAACAACAGCTCATTCTAGCATTCTGAACGAAAGTAAACAAGAGCCAATGTTTGTGATGAGCCGATAATAATTATAAAATAACATGAACATAGACTTTGAACTATCAATCAAATGATATTTTATAAGGTAGATACTTATGCGTATCAAATTGGCCGTATTAAAAATGCGCTAGTTAGCCCGAGAAATTCAAATTTTCTTACGTTTTATTGCAATTTGCAGGTCAGCGTCAGGTTGTATGTTGAACAAAATATAATTCGCGAGCGTAACAAGTATGTATTTACAGAATTATAATCATTAAAATCATCAAAACATTCCTCTAAGATCATAATATAATTCGATTGATTGATTGATTTCATGAAGTAGTCATTCAATGGGATTGTAAATTTTAATTCCACGGGCTACCCTGCGCTTCCCCCTTAAGATTAAACCCCTGCGTCCTTATAACTGACATGGTTAGGGCAACTGCCTATGAGCGATGAGCAACCCTGTGACCCATTTCCATTATTGTAGTAGAAAATAGGGCGGGATATATTTAACTGCGAGCAGCACGGGCGTCTATTTCGTGGCTTGTAATTAGAAAAGTAAACAGTACTCCGAACAGAAATAGACCGCATAGCAGACATTTATATACGTGTGCGTTTTGAATACAAATAGCCTTGCAAATAGTGCAGAAGACGGTCTAGGCATTAAGGCTGCATGGTCGATACCTTGTCTACGAGTCTACGCCTTCGCATGAATGCAGTTTTTTCGCATGAGGAGTCAAGTTTATTTATCTTTTACTTAGGTCTATGTTTAGTTTGTAGGTGAAAAAAAAAATGCAATCAGATATTTTTGCAAATCATTTTGATATTTCATTGTAGTTTCTGGAAACAAGTCTTCCTGTAAACTAAGTTTGGAAGGGTTTCAGAGTTTCCTTTCATATTCTACTACAATATTCAAGATTTGAGTGGTGTATGTAACTTAGCACTCCATCTGTACACTCATCGCATCGTTTTCAGGTTTTTACCAGCAGTTGTCGGAAAACATGACCAAAAGATAGCTTTACAAACTCTTAAACTAATAATACTTACAGGGTCTTAGAAAAACTTAAAGCGGTAAGCGGTGTTTTAAGTTTACTTAAGTACTTACAGGGTTCACATATTTAAGAAACGATCAAATGAAACTACAAAACCAGTCGAAACGTTGTCACAGCAGTCCTTTTCGCCAGAAATGTTTCAACGTAAACAACAGACTTGTTTGGCATTGGCATGGTTACATTACGAATTTTGGTGCAAGTATCTACATATTTTACGAAGTTTACCGAGTTGTTAAGTAGGTTCATTGAACGAAAGCAGACGTCATCGATGACGTCGGTATGGTGTCGTGTGGAGAGGAAGACGCTTATTTGCAGATCCATCTAACGGCTTTTATAGGATACAAAGAGCCTAGTATCATTTTCCTTTCACGATGTCTGATATTTATTATTTCTAGATGAAGAGTTAAGGAGCTAGCGTGTCTGATGTGGGTAAGTATAGCGCTTTCTACTATGCCGTATCCGTGATGATGTCGACATCCTTATCAGGATTAACACGAATATGTTACACCGCCCCGCCAGCATTGCATGTGGTGCACACGGCGAGAGTATAAGACACCGCTATCGGTTATCAGAACATAACACAAAAATTATCTTCTTTACGCACGCACGATACAGTCGGACAGGGGAAACCTTGAAACTGCATTTAAGGCGACATTGGAATAACAACGACATGTAAACGAATCATAAATAATGAGTTCACATTCGTGGAGCGCCACGCGCCACCGTCTGCAGCTCCGCACCGCACCGATCCGAGCCGAGACAAGATTTCAGCAGTTATTATTTTATTTGGAACTTGGTATGAATCAGTCGACTATCTTTATTTCTCACCTGTTATTTTTGTCAGGGGCGTTAGGTTTGTGACGTAACATCGTTAAAATAAGAAACCAGTCACGTGTTTACACCGAAATTGGCTTGTCAAGTCTATCAACTTGTATAGGTTACATGTTTTAACTAAACAACATCCATTCGATTGATCCCGTCGATAATTTCAAACGTAAGTACTTCTACAACCAACAATGATTCATTGTTTTCCCCATAAACAGTTGGCTTGTGCAAGGGATTGTGATTAATTCAGTGTTTTATGCAAATAGGGTGCCAGTAATATCTTCCTACTTCTTCAAGTAGGTAATCAACCCGTTCGTTAATAAATGATAAATCATACATACAGTCATGGCCTCCAAAACTTAGTTTACATTTTCCTCTTCAGCTGTGATGCCACATTATGATTTAAAATAACCATGTACTCCTAAGGTTATTACTTGACTATTTTTTATGATAAGTCAAAGGTACGGCAATTTGTCAATACAAGCGTTGCGTTGTAGCAGTTCAAACATTTTAATCACTAGAATTTTAAATCATAATGTGTGTGTTCTGTCACAGCTGAAGTGGAAAAATGTCAACTAACTTTTAGAGGCCACTAAATGTCAGACGGGAAAAACTACTAATATTTCATAAACTAAATAATAGTCTAAGACTATTATTTAGTTTATGAAATATTATTAGTTTATCTTAATTTGATGTGCATTGCTCATTGTTGATTTGTATTGTGGTCAAGGTTAATTCCTATACAGATAATATTATATGAGGTGCACTCTCAATTACTTATATTATAATTAACGGTTACTTATTACCATGCATCGTTATCTTGGGATTATTAAGTAAATCAGATAGAGATAGCTTCAAAATATAATTTTATTATTATTTATCGATTTTTAGACTTGCTTACTGATTGTATATTATGACAGTTTGTAGGGTCGATTTTTTTGCGATTTAAATCAGGGACCGTACAACCCCGAGATAGTTGTGTGAGTCAGTTCCATATGGAGCATGTAACATCTAGTACACGCGACGAAACATAAAGACTACGTTTCCAGTTTTAGCTGACCACGCATTGTACCTATAGGCTTTTGCACAATGAGAAGTCAGCTTATACTGGAAATAATATAGCTTGATATATCGTCGTGCATGCGTCCTCTCTTACCCCATGAACCGAAAACCCAATCATAACGATAACACTTTGAATGAGTTAGCCTTATTGTCCTGGTAATCAGTTGAACGGCTGATTCATTGAAACCTTGAAAACCATTTCGAGGAAACATTTTAAAGGATTTTGATTGGGTTTAATAACCCGTTCATAATATGGGGTTTTCTCCTACTAATTCATACATGGAATAAAATAAGGGTTACCCTCATGTTATTATAACCGTTTAGTTTGAGAGTAACTCAATAAATGATTGGGTTAAACTAATAACCGGGGTAACCGGTTCATGAAAGATTGTTGCTCATAGTATAACATATAGGTACTGTAAAAGTTTAAAAATAAATAAAAAACCTTTGCTTAAAACGTATTATTAACCCTTTTTACGGCTAACCGAAATAGCCTCTGAATATGCTACGTGAAAATCTAAAAATACTAAGGAAGTAGATAATAATACCGAAAAATAAAACAAACTTGATTTATTGCCATTTAAATAAACTTCAACAAAAATAAGTTAGGGACATAACATAAACAGGTGTTTTATTTGGAACGTAGGTATTTCCCGCATACTGTTATACTTAATTAATTAAGTATGTACATTAAAAGGTGACAGCTCTGCCACCAAATGGATACTAAAAGACAATTAAAATTCAACTTTTTCCACCTATAATTTAGTGTATTATGTTCACTGAACTACCTAAAAGTAAGGACATATCTGTCACGCAACGGCCTTCAACCGCCATGTTAAATTAGAATTCCGAATGTTCGCTTTGTACAAGTAGGGTCCATCCACATGTTCAGTTCAGTGTGCGCTCTCACCGAGACACGTCATGTGGTAGGTACTCGACGTACTCGGAGACTGAATGCGGTAGGTCACGCTCTATCAGATGGTCGTCGATTGCGCCGGCGCGGTCTGCGCACTAGCAGCGACTTTATCACCGCTCGCCGTGTCCGACAGATAAAAATATGCAACTATGTAGGTTGTACGTAATGTTGCTATTAATAAATATTATACAACGTAGTAAACCCGATCTACACACATCGCGATAACAATATCGTTACATAGTTTACAATTATTTATCTAGGTTCTAGATTACAGAACAAATTAAATATTCATAATCATTACTTGCTTCACTGATTTAATTGTTTTCAAAAGTTCCGTGATAATTATTTTTCTATTTTTAAGGATTATTTTGAGAGCAATTATGCAATGTATTCATTTAATGAGGGCAAGAAGACCACGATTATAAATTTAAATAATAGACTATAACTAACAGTAATCTGGATAACAGGAAATCAGATAGCATTATTGTGTTGCATACAGATGTGAGAAATTACGAATTTGTTATAATATACGTAGGTATTTGGGTGAAGTTAATCAGTGAAATTCACGAAGTGCTCGAGCTCAAGGCTCAAGCTCACCTCGGCCTCGCCAGTCGAGGTCAACGCAGAGTCGCAGACGAGTAGCGGGTAGCGCCACACGATGTAGGTACTATATTATATATGTGTCAGTCCAAGCGAAAAGGGTCCAGTGCGCGGCATTTAGTTTCCGAGATATAAGAGGTTTTGTAAAGTTGGGTATAAAAATTGCATTTCGCGATTTTAATTGGTTATAAATAAATGCTCAATTATCTACAATTTCATATAGTAAATGACTATATACGATGTTTCTAAGTACCAGAAACTTTATGAAAAAAGTTTACTAAAAAGGTACCAGTGGGTGGCATGTCGATATTCTGGGAATAAAATACGTTTCAATACCCCGTACTGATCACTTCTAATAATTTAATTATATTTTAAGATTAAAATGTTGAAACTACGTGTAAAAGGTCCCTTAAAGCGGGGAACTCCCTGCTACTATGCAACTACTAAGGGGATTTACTTTGCTTCACTTCGACATAGCGGGGATTTCCCTGATCGTTTTTTGCTACCTACGTGTCCTATAAATAGATCTGCCTGTGATGCAATAATTTATTTGTCATTTGACACCGGAAAGGAAACAATATCCGACAGTCTTTGTGTAAATATAGCAGTTTTTATTATCTTAGCTGTTTTAAATTGAGTGAGTGAAAAGTGCGCATAAAAATGAATAAAGGTAAGTCTTTACGTTGTCTATTATATCTACTAATACTATGTTTGTTGTTACGTGTTGTGTTATGTATCGAATAAGCTCCAAAAGTACTGAACCGATTTTGAAAATTCTTTCTCCAATACAAAGCTGCATTATTCAGTCATAGGCTATAATATTATTAACGTTATTACGCTTAGCGGGGCCGAGGTCGAAAAGCTAGTTCTATAAACCGGGGTATCGGAATGTTACGGAGTTCTTGTGTGTATCTACAGCTGTTACCTACTTTTCATATTTAGACCTCGACAGGGGCGAAGCCTCCTACAGACAGCAGTCGTCTTTAAATTCGATTTTTTATGGATTTTAGAGATTTAGAGATTTATGGATTAAGCGTAGATTACGTTACGTTCCTACTTATTTATTACATTTTAAAAGAGAGCAGCTTTAATCATAATAATTCGGCTGCATCCACATAGACTGAAAACTGACCGCGACAAAGTTGATAGGCTAATGAATCTCAATTAGTCATAATTTCATCCCATTTATACTAAATTCAAATTTGTTTTTAGGTAACATAATTATTGAAGATTCAACCGAAGGTTCCAGCTCTAGTGATGAATCTAAGCATTCTGATGGACCTGTACCACTTTCTATGGAGGTGGAAGTAAACACACTACCTGTTTTGGCCTCGACCGCAACAACGCCGGATTTACCAACAGAAGAAGAAACCGTTGCACCTTATTCAGGTACTTACAACTTAGAAAATAATTTCACAGAGTCGACATCTGAGATGGATGAAACGGATCAGTATTATGAAAAAAGCACTAATACAGAAGCAATCAGTGAAGATGAAATACATGAGTGTTATGATTTTGCTAAAATAGTTAGCCGAGCCTTGTGTAAAATCAAAAAAGATCGACGTGATCATTGTATGCATGCAATAGTACATATTCTTTATGACTACAGCAAGGACTCTAATACCAATTAAGAAGTTGTGTTAGGTACCTATGTCATAGACATAGTATGAAAAAATGACCTGTGTAGTATGTATATTTCAACTATTTGTTTTCAGAGTTTAGCTATTCAGCGTCTGTAGAACATGAAGACTATGAAAATTTTAATTTAGAGTTCAAAAGTCAACGGGGTACAGAATTATCGTGTGACATCGAATTTAGTGCTTGTGAGCCGCTCGAAGAGCGGCAAATTGGTAATATTTTACTAGATGATGATCCTTTAATTCTAGACGATGTAACTCAGGCCTCATTCTTAGATACTGGCTGTGGATGTAATAATAATTGTGTGTCCAAATTTCAAAAAGATGTAATATTAAGTAGTAGGTTAGATTGTATCGAATTAAATTCACGTTGTAATGAAGGAGTCAATCATCATCACTTGGTCTTGAAAGGAGCTTTAAATGCTCTCTTACGTACAAGTGAAAATACATTACATTCAAAAAACAGAAACTTGCAACGAAAAGAATACACGGTAAAGTATTTCTTTCGAGGTGTTTCAGTATGCAAGATTTTTTTCCAATATGTATATGCCACTGATTTGAAAAGGTTAAAAAATGTAAAAAAGAACTTTCTGGACAGCGGTGTTGCTCCAAAGGTCCACGGGTCACGTAAACGACCTTACAATTGTATTAATTTGCAAACTAGATCAGACGCAATCACTTTTATAAGACAGTTTGCTAATGAAAACGGTTTAGTATTGCCGGGCCGATTACCAGGCCACCAATTTAAATCTGATTTAATAATTTTACCTTGTAGTATGTCTAAAGCGTATGTGTACAACAAATATTTGGAAACTATAGCTTTACTCGATAAAACTCCTATTAGTAGAAGTAGTTGGTATGATCTTTGGGAAGATTTTTGTCCATATGTCGTTATACAGAAACCGAAAACAGATCTATGTGCAACTTGTCAGAAAAACGTGACCACGTTGGGACGAATGGGTGGTTTAGATGAAAAGGAAAAAATACAGCTTGTAGAAAAGTCGAGGCAGCACCTTGATTTAGTGCAAAATGAACGAAAATATTATAACAATGTAATCAAAGTTGCGACTGATTCAATAACGGACTCTACTCTTATTCTTGGACCTCATGAACCATGTTCTTATGATGGCGTCATGCATTACTCTTTTGATTTTGCCCAACAGGTGCATTTGCCGCACAGTTCACAACAAATTGGGCCACTGTATTTCTTGACAGGATTTAAAGTCAGTTTATTTGGTGTTGCTGCAGAGCCTTTGAGAAAGTTCGTTTTGTACGTAATTCCTGAACCCTGTGCTACTGGGAAAGGAGCTAATGTAATAATTTCAATGCTACATCATTTTTTCGAAAATTTTGGTATAGGCGAAAAAGATGTTGTTTGTCATGCAGATAATTGTGCTGGACAAAATAAAAATAACTATGTCATGCAATATGCAACATGGCGAGTTTTAACAGGCAGACACCGAAGTTTCCGTATATCTTTCCTTCCCGTGGGTCATACGAAGTTTGCACCCGACATGTATTTCGGTCTATTCAAAAAAAGTTTTAGAAAATGGGAATGCAATAACTTAAATGATATTCTTGCAGCTGCTGTTCAAGCTTGTCCGAAAACAAAATCTATAGTAGCTGTTCTAACTGGTGATGAGAAAGGAGAAACTTTTGTGAAAACTTACGACTGGGCCAATTTTTTTCAACCTGATTGTGTAACTATTAACCAACTTCTGCATTTTAGTCATTTTGAAACAAATGAAGATAATAGAGGGCACATGTTATGTTACAAAAAATATACTGACAGTCAACCAACTGTATCAAAGGTTTTGAACCCGAATAAAGTATACGGTTTTCCTTTAGAAAAATCCCCTGCAGGCATGACGTACGAAAGAAAATCGTATCTTTATAATAAGATTCGTGAATTTGTACGTGAAGAATCTAAAGACATTTTATGCCCGAAACCCATTCCAAATGTTGATGTTGACCACAACTCTGTCCCAACAACATCTGTCGAGTACTCTTTTCAGAAACCATCAATTGAAAAGAGTATTCGACAAAAACCAACATGTTCGTACTGCAAACAGGTTGGTCATAGGAATCAGGTGCGAGGAGGAATTTATTTTTGTCCAAAACGTAAGTTGGAGTCCCAAATAGAATAAGTTTTATTTTTATGTTTGTATTGGCTTTTTTCAAATATTATTGCAACAGAATAATGATTATTTTAGCCACTGGTACCTTTTATGACATTACATAAAAGGTACCAGTGGCTAAAATAATCATTATTCTGTTGCAGTAATGTTTGAAAAAAGCCTGTCTTGTTATTTTGTTAGTTCCTAAATAGAGTAAGAATACTTAATTTTAGTTTTTTATTGTTAATTACTATCGCAATAACTAACTTTTTATTAAATATCGGCAAGTGGACCTTTTTTACTAGACTGTGTATCCTTCTTTTATTTTGATAATAATTGTTTTAGTTTTGATGTCAAAAGTATAATTATAAGTTGATTCTATGGAAAACATATCAATCTACAATAATGAATAAAAATCTACGTAACAAGCAAGTAAAAGTGTGTTTTTTTTTCACTCAAACTTTCAAAATGCTTTTTCTCAAATCAAGCTTTTTCAGAATTTCAACTTCAAATGTCTGATAAAAAAAAACGTGTGCTACTTTTTGATTATTTTTTCAATCCATACTATCAATTGACTATTCTAGATACCGAATCCAGTCTTAACTCAATACCCCACTACTGGACCCTTTATGCCTGGACTGACACATATGTATAGGTACTGTGTGCGGTAGGTCATGTAAAGATACACTGCAGTGAACTACAGACTTTATAATAATCACAAGTTAACATACACAAATGCGTAGGCGTAAGGTAGGTAGCACCTTTTAATTAAAGTTTACCCAAATATAGATTGCTTTCGCTATAAAAATAAGCAAAAACAATGCATTTGTGTTAAAACGTCTAGATTTTTCCTGCAAGTTTATAAAAGATGAAAATAGTTATTTTAAGCTTCATCAAATTAATTATCTTGTAAATATCGAAGTTGCGATTTGGATGAAAACGAGTTCAGCTCACTTCACTTAAAGTTTTCACGGTGAGATGTTTACAGAATAGATTGGCAGAACTGCATACTCGTTGTAAACGCAGGTAGGTAACAAGTAAGTATACAGTCCTAAGAACTCGTTTTAATCAAAATCCTTGATGATTTCCTCTAACATTACAATAATAATGGCTAGGTATTTCCATTTGGAAATTCTTAGCAGCAAATGCTCCAAATGGATGGGACTCTGGACGTGCCTGTATTTACAACAGGGTTTCATAACATAACTGGAAAAATATGGATAGGTACCAATCCAGTGCCTCTGTCTTCCGCTGGGAAATACAGCAATAAAATATGATTGTGCACATAAAACGTAGGTCGCAGTCACTAATGAAGTAATGAGTAATGTATCAATGCATATTTTTGCATATGTATAGATAATCTAACTTATAGCTAGTTGGTAACATTATACCGTGCAATAACAAACATTGTCTTAGCCACAAAGTATCGATTCAACCAGACTGGGGACTCGTATTCCGGCTGTTCTGATGAAATAATGCGTAGCCATCACATCTTACGCGCCTGAGTACCCAAGGAGATATTAGTGGTAGATGTATTACTTACCAGCGAGCGGGGTAAACACTTTCATTTTGACAGTTCAACAACACTCATTGCATTATTTACGTTGTTGAGCAGACAAATGTTTTTTTGAATATATGAAAGCATTTGAAAGCAATGGGAAATGGATTAGCAATATCGTGCAAATTATGATTCAGACTGTGATTGAAATCGTGGTACGCAATTAGGGAGCTGCTTCAAGTAATCTTACATGGAATATTTTTACAAACGTTCGATGAGCATCAGGCATTCAGGGCCAATCAGTACCTATGGTTTTCTGATTTTGATTATATTTTCTTAGCCTAGTAGTAAGGTCGTATGGAAACCTACAGAATTTCTCATTTTATTTATGCTCCTTAATGCCTCCTCCTATGAAACCGATAACATCATAGAAAAACAACATTCGAGTAATAATGAAGTAGAAACTATGTTAATATGCCTGCCTATTAACAAATATTTTGGGCATTATCATAATTATTCATAACATCCGGTTAGTAGTACCTATTCCCGACTTTATCTTAATATTTATACATGTTGCGTCTATTTTTAATTGACATTTACGCACATAATACAGCGAATTGATAATATCCCAGTAATAAGCACCAACATCAATGAAAAGTCATTGACTTTGTTATCATAAGAGCGTTCCAGTGGCAGGTTAGTAATTATCTCTACTAATGCGATTTATTAAAGTCTTGTGAGAGCATGACACATACTCATGTTATCGTTTACAAATAGCTGCCCTATTGCGCTCTCATAGAATCTAATGCAATCTCCTCTCACCTTATTTTTAGATCTACTTTCTACAAATAGTTAATTAATTTATATTGATCATTAGGTAATTTGAAGGACTGTTTTTGTACTATTTATTTTGTAGTCCTGATTCCCATTCCTGACTGTTGTTTTGTTTTTTAAGCAGAGACTGTTATAAGGATATGCAAGATATAATACATGTATAATTATGTATAGTTGAGCTTAGCGATGATAGTGTACTATCATGGTCATATTATTATGATAGTTAACCGGTGACCCACCGGTTTTTCCTTGTGAACACCTAACTCCGGTGAACACCTAAGGAAATCTTTGTTGATATTATGAAGGATAAGGCGCCACTACAGTCATAGACTTTAAAATACAGGCTTTACACTAATAGAAGTAGAACCAAGATATTATTTCTGTACTTCACGTAAGTAAGTACCTACTTGGTTTTTATACAATTCTCAGGTCACCATGAAAATAACAAACTAAATTACATAAATAAACAAACACTGATAAAACTTATCACGGCGCCAAAGATTTTACTTATCATAGATGTTTGTATGTGAGAATCTTTCTTATCGATTTTCAGGAATCCGAATCCATGCAACACAGTTCACACATAGGCAAGCATGTTGATAACTAAATGTAAGGTGTTTGTGTGAAATCATATTTCAAATAAATGTTTTGCAGTTGAGTCATTGCCTATTTTTTCAGTGTTTCAGTTAGCTGGTAATGGCTGCAAAACTTCAAGAAATTCTTTTTTGTTACGGCCGGCGCGGCGTAGTTTTGATCGAACACCGATTTCATAACTTAGACAAGTATGGCGCCGATTGACGGTCTCTTAAGAAATTATATACCTAGGAACGTTTAACTACGGAAGTGGCATGCAGCATCCTGTATTCTGGCAAATGGAGAGATTATTCAATTATTAAAATAATATTAATATATACAACGTGGCGCTACCATGGTGACATTAATTTAACACACATAATATACGTTTTCACATTTTTGTTTCATTAAGAAATTATATTTCCATTAAACGTTATGATTTACGGATTTATTTAAAATTTTAGAAAATAGCATCTTAGAGCAACCTGTATAGAAAGAACTGTCGCGCAGCGGTCATTTACCGGTGTAACGGATCATAACATCGCATCAATTAAATTAAAACGAATAAGCAAAGACATCCCTTTGTCGGCGAACGGACAGGCGACGAGCGCGCTCTCTTTCACCCGCACAGAGAATTATTTTTTTGCTTTTCTAGTGCAAGCCGAACCGGTGTCCTTGGCACACGTCTTCATATTAGTGCGCATAATTACGTCGTCAAATATTTTTGTGAATGTTTCCGCGAAAAAGACGCTTACCTGAATGAATGACTTAACGCTTTATTCACTTAAAAATTCCTTAACGCTAGTACATTGCCCCACAAAACTGCTTACGCAGTTTAACTGCGAGATCGTTGAGCCGTCGTTGGTCTATTGTTTTATTTATTTATTTTTGTGTAATTAGGATAGTAATAAGATTATGGTACTGTAATAAAGACGCTTTGCTTTGTTTTCTAATCTAGTAGGTACGTTTACATCTCTTACGATACAGACGCTTTTATTTGTGTTATTAGTGCTTGTGTAAACTTGTGATCGTGATGGCAAATATCATAGACGATGTGTACGCGGAGAACGTGGATTCGGTGGAACAATTACGCCATCGAATAATAAATGCGTTTGAGAAATTGAGGCAAATGGCTATAAATGACAATTTTTTTTCAAATGTGCAGGAAAACATAATACATGAAATTTTCTTATTGAAAATTTAAATTAAAGACAAATAAAAGCAGTGATTAGTGATGACAGTTATTTATAACTAATAGTAACAAGAGAGGGTGATATGATAAGTGTTTGACTAAGCACCTCCGTTGTAGGTACCACTTGCGCCACTCGGTTTCTTTGATAACATGCTGTCAAAGAATTGGACCGATCACGAGTAGGTACAAGACGCGTTGCGCGGTTGCCAGCGCGCGAAGCGACGCGTTGCTGCTGCGAGATAACGTAAGCCAGCTAGCGCTAGGTAAGTAATTTCATGAATGAATTTTTGCAAGGGTGATCCCACTTTTAGTCACTTTTTATTGTTTTACAGCTGCACAGGTCGATCGGTCAGGTTAAGCTACTCTTGCCACGGTTGGTCTGTGGATGGGTGACCATCTTTACATACCGAGACCCCTCCGTGCCTCGGAAAGAACGTTAAGCCGTTGGTCCCGGCTGTCATTCGTGGATCTTTGACAGTCGTTACCGGTAGTCAGAAGCCCGAAAGTCTGACAACCAGTCTTACCAAGGGATATCGTATTACCCAGTAACTGGGTTGTGGAGGTCGGATAGGCAGTCGCTCCATGTAAAATAATGGTATTCAGCTGCATCCGGTTAGACTGGAAGCCGACCCCAACATAGTTCGAAAAAGGCTAGGCAGATGATGAGATTGTTTGAAAAAAATTTTTTTTTCAATTATGAATTATTTTAACCTATCAAAGTTTATATGATTAATGGGCACTAGCCCTTTGCGTGTTAAATTAATGTCACCATTGTTGCGCCACGTTGTATAAGATGTAAGTTGTAATTGACAAAACTTAAAAACTGAAACTAATTTGTTCAGAATCGACTACTGTCTTATTGAATCTATTTCGGTATTTAAAAAAGACACTTTTATGTAAACTAAGTACTTATAATTATTTTACATGATTTTTATACACTTTGTTTATACCTTACCTGTTTAGTTGTAAAACTGCTGTACATAGTGGTTTAGTTAGTGATATTCCCGCGTAGTAGATTATTAGCCCACTCCGTCTCAAAGAGAGGCGGCCTGTGTCTCAGCAGTGGGAACATTTATAGGCTGATTATGTTAGCAACAAATTAATGCCTGCAATCCACTGACCTATACTATGATAAGGTCAGTGCTTCAATCACATACTTTATGAAGAAATGGACAAAGCAGTTAAATGAATATACATATATGTCACGCAACAATCAAATGAAACGGAAGAACTGTGCCGATGAGACATACCTACGTTCAATGTCACCAATACCCGATAGCCAAGTAATGATAAGCGAATAATTTAATAACTTTGTTGTGAGATAAAAACAAAAGCATTGTGGAGCAGACCAGCTACTCCTACCGACTGATAACGAAGCTATCTCATGCAAATGAGATAAGTAGGTGAGTACGTCTCATGCTAATTAATTTAACCAGAGTAATCTGCACGTCTATACAATTATGAATATTTCATAATGAACCGATAATTATATTCTAATAACACCGATAGTTGTATGCATAATTGAGTTTATTAAACCATGATGTTTTAAAGTTGTGTAATAATATCTAAACAAAGATAAATATGATAATATAATAATATTATCAAAATTAATTAATTATTAATTTATTACTGTTTGAAAAATAACTAACCTATTTATATGCATTATTGTTACTAACACCAAAATACTAACAAAATTATGGACTTAGTCCGAAATAAAGTTTTATTTATTTATTTAAAATAATCAGTATGTTTTTATTTAATTGAGAGGGGCTCGTGGCTAAGTAATAACGGCCGCACGGATCGATCGAATCGATCGTTCGTGGATGGGTAGTCATAAGCCCAAAAGTCTGATAACCAGTCTCATTAGGGGCCATCCATAAATTACGTCACACGTTAAGGGGGAGGGAGTGGTTCGACGAAGTGTGACATTGTGTGACAAGGGGGTGGGAAGGGTCCTAAATTTTGTGACGTCACTTTTCAAAATCTATTATAATCTAAGTGTTAAAACATGAACTTTGAACTATTAACGAAAAACTCAAAAACATTTGCAACTCATACTTTACTCATTTGTATAAACATAAGGTTCAAATTGTTTTGTTGGCCACTCCTACTAGTGTTACGCGCCGACCACCTAAGTGCCCTTTAGCGCGAGTATGTAACCATAGAAAAAGATGACTCCGAAGGTAAATTCGCTCCACTGTTATTTCAGCTAGCTTTGGACACATATTTGAAGCAAGTTCCTTGTTTAAGCGATCATGTGGCATCTTTGGTCTATATTTTGCATCATACAAGGCGAGTAATCAACACAAGCAATCATATAAGAGTCAACGAGAAGTTTTGCCCATCGCGAAGATTCGTCAACAAAGAATTGCTGCTAGACGTGCCAGACAAATTCTTTGTCTGGATGATGACGATGATGCTGTATGATTGGATGAAAAAGATGTTGACACAACGAATGTTCCTGACATTAACAACCCAAACGAGAACGAAGTGGCTGCTATGCCAGTTATAAATAATTTAAAGGAGTGGGTTTAAACTCCATGGACTCAAGATGATTAAGTTTTGTATCTTTTAATATAATTAATTGTTTTTCGTTTTGTTAATTCCTTGAAATGTTTGATTTGCTGTTAGTTTTATTAAAAAATAATTTAAATGGAAATAAAACTAATTTAGGAATTGCTGTTTTAATTCAATAATTTGTAAAATTGGAAATATGTGATGTCACACTAGGGAGGGGGGAGTCTCACAAATGTGACCAGCTGTGACAAGGACGGGGGTCAAAAATCATTAAATTCGTGTGACGTAATTTATGGATGGCCCCTTATCGGGTATCGTATGCAGGTCAGAGAGGCAGTCGCTCCATGTAAAACACTGGTATTTAGCTGCATCTGGTTAGACTACAAGCCGACCCCAACATAGCTGGGAAAAGGCTAAGCAGTTCTTTTTTAATTTGACCGATTGATTTTGGTATCGTTTCGGGAGGTTACCAAATCTAATCCAATTTCACCTCTGAATTTTGAATTCTGGTCGAGTGGAATTTCAGTAAGTTTAACATAGCACTTGGAATAGTTTCGCCTTATTATTCTGGTAACCTTTTAAACTGCTAACCCACTGAAACGTTGAACGAACATTTAACCCGTTAAAAACCTTATATAACTAACCCCCTTCGAGGGAAAAGGTTTACTTTTAAACGGTTAATTAACCCGTATAAAGTTAAACCATATTCCGTTTAATTTGAAAGGGTTTACTAACTCGTTTACAAGGACGGTCTGTTACCTTTTAACGGCTGAACATATTTCGATGAAAGGCACACAGGTAGACTACGGCCTGCGTGAGTACATAGAATACTTTTTATCCCAGTATTTACATTCCCGTGGGATAACTTCCGATCGCTAAAGGAGTGAAGCTGCGAGCACGTTCTAGTATAAGATAAGCCGTTCACCGAAGAACACAATCCCAAATATTTTTTAACTCTGCAAATACCCTTATTTATTACCCTTAAAACGGTTAACCGAAATGGTCCCTGTTCAAAGGAAAACAATGGACTATGGGCGTTATGAAGACTATTTGAAAACGTTTGAATAATGAAGGCATGTTATTACCTCTCCTAACACGTTATCTACGTACCTATATATATATGAAAAATCTTGACACTATTAAATAATGTATAAACACGATGAATTAATTATCAGCTCCACCAGCAAATTGCCTCCAAAATAGACACTAGGACTATCAGAATGATATCTTGAACAGATACATAATTGTAACAACATTTTGTTATTCAATGCCACTATAACATAAAAATGCCACTATAATATAACATAAACCAACCAAAGTAAATATTTGTAACACAGCATACGTGTAGCTATGTTTTATAATTACTCTATGTCAGATAATAAATTAATTATTCAAATATAACGGACGTACAGTACAAGTAACATGTTCGTTAGTGGAAAAAGTGCGGGAATTATTTGTCAATAGCATAAATTAAAAAAAAAACATAATTATTAAACTTAGCTTCATAGAATACATGACAAATTTACGTAAAAAATATCAATAAATGGCGTCTACTGTGAAAGTAAAGTATTCTCAAATTCATAAATAGAGGGTCAGAATGCGGCCCCCCTTTGAGGTCAATGAACCCGACAGCTGTAAAGTAAAATAGATACATAAACATCTGGCATACAATCAAAAGATTAGTGTTTGAAGGGCGGATTTTGGGGACCCGCTTACCCCGGTAACGGTACAAGTTTAAAATATCTTTGCATGTGAGTATAGACTGTGCTGTAAACATGCGTCAATAGATTGATTTGATTTCAAAAACCAACGGTAAAATCAGTAGGTAAAAAAATCAGCCAAATCTGTAATGTTCACCAGTAAAACTTTTAGTAGACCAGGTTCCCCATAAGTAACAGAAAGATTTTTTCTACTTTTATGAAATTCGCAGTTTATATCTTTTGAAATTGAAACTGTTAATAATACTATCATTTACATTTCTATCCGTGAATTTGGCCATTGGCCACCCAGGCCCCGTTGCGGAGCGCAGTACATGGGATAACTATGTTCAGATTGTCGAACAGATAACGAGTGAATGCACTAGCTGGCCCGCATGGACTGCGAACAGTCTCAGTTACAATAAGAATGAAAGCAATTATGTTAATGAGAGGTTTAAAATTGGCAAGTTCTGAATGTTCCAATATCACTGCGCATATTACACGGTCGAGTGAATTTCGGGTCGGTTCATAAGATAACGGGGGGCGCCTCCTAAACGAGGCCTCACTAGCTCGTCGGTCGTCGAACAGAGAATTACAAACAAACAACACATCGAGGCGAGTCGTTATCTGGCGGATTAAACGGCGGCAGGCACGATAGTCGATACTCACGCTCCGCTCCGCTCGCGCCGCGGGCCACCGCGCCGCCCGGCGGCCGTGCGACGCGGATCGTGCTACACCGCCGAATGTACTGACACCGTCACACGGGTAAATGGTAGGTACGCAAAAACATAGGGGTCCAATGAAGTCATTAACGGCATTCTAATTTACATGTTTACTGGTTCGTTACGTCGCGAGCCGTACCAAAGACAATCTATTATAATAATGATCCCTATTCTTTCTACGCTGCCGATGCCGTAAAAGACAGAATTGAGTTTCAATGCAGTGGCACATTGTGTTAATAAAAAGCAACAGGAATATTGCTGGTGTATGGTTTCACTCGCCGGAAGTGCGAAATATAATTTGAATGCGTGTTGACTTTCTGACTTTCCCAATTCCATCAACAGGCAATGAATTGAAGTCGAACTCAGGACCGTAGCGTAGCAGACTGTATTAGTTTGAGCTATACTTAACATTTTTACTTTCCATATTTTTCCTTGAGAAGCAAACAAATAATAGGGGCTGTCTGTGACCATGTGTTAGGAATAGAGATGTATGAGGAATACAGATGTACATAAATGTTAAAATGAACCAGGCTGAGAAGAGGGGAGGTGACAGACATGATGAAGTGTCAACAGACACAGTAGACGGTATTTCGAGAACTTGTGATGAAGTGTGCGGCCTTATTTTTACCATACATACACGCAAGTACTAGCTGGCAATAAAATTCTTTTTTATGTAACGTACTCGGTACGTTCCAAATGTTACGTATTTCATACAGAGATTACGTTTGACCGCGTGCCAATCATGTCCGAGTAACAACAATGTACTTGCAACAAAACTATTAAAATTACGACCGCATTTCTAGTTGCAGTCGTACCTATCTCGTGAGAATTATTACTGGCGCATAGATTCTCTTACGACGAATGTAGTATGAAACGTGTTGGTTTCGTTACTTCCCTACAATTCACAATAACATCGAATCATTAATTAATTAGACAGCCTATAGCCAAATTTATAACATGTTTTTGATAATGTAGTACAGACGCCAGCAGGTCAAGCTATCCGAAACTGTCAAATCCCAATTAACCTTGAACGCGTTATATGTATAAATACGAATAGATTTTCAACTTTATCGCATATGCTTTAGCGGTAAAGTTGAAAATCTATTAAAGAAATTTGAGAGATTGTAGTAGCTTGATGTGCTGGCGTCTGTATATCAATGCGACACTTACTTCCATTTTCGCCGATGGCATCGGCGCACGCGCATGCCATAAGCAGCGCGCACGCCACCACCGGCCAGGCGAGGCTGTCGCGCGCGCGCCGCATCACGCCGAGCCGCGCCGCTGACTTGCTGGCAACATGACCCGAGCTGGAACAATCAATACCAATATTTTAGCAACTTCCTCTTCGTTACGTAACTAACTGTTTAGCTTATAAAACATCGTCCTGTCTAAACATTAATGAACATGAAACATACGAAGTATTTTGATCTGGGACCGTATTGCCTCGCATAATAAGTCGTTAAAACGGTTAACCGTTTATTCGGTTACTCTTATGGAGAAAGTAACATTTTGTATAGCTTTGCCCATTTAAACCCCATGAAATAGAAATAAATTATAACGATAAAACTGTGAATGGGTTAGCCGTGTTATTCTGGTACCTAACCATCAAATCCTTAAAAACAAAGGAAAAGTTTTTGATTGGGTTAACTAACCCGTACAATGAATAAGGTTGACCCTTTGCAAAATCCTTTATACGGTTATCCGAAATCGTCCCTCGTTTTGATGTGATCGGTACACACAACAAATTGATTCAATATTATAGCTACGAAGGTAGCTGGTTGATTAATAATTAGTTTTGAGCGGCAATCGTTCAATCAGTAAGCGAATATTTATTGTTGTGATGATTTATTCAGTTATGTGCGAGCCGCGCGTTGGATAAATAATCGAGTTCCGCGCATTAAACGTCAAACACGATAATAAATCATTATCTCACACTACCATACAATAGCGTCTCTGCAAATTGCCAACCTTATTGTACGTACAACAATAATGGTTTCATTGATGAATATAAATTTCATTGATCAAAGTGTCGGCTCGCAGAGGCTAATGAGTGTATAAAGACCGCGGTAATTAGCGTGGGAGCCATCGATGTTCCCACGACACGCCCGTAACAGGAAAATATTAATTAAGAAACACGTTAGGTATTGAACAAACTAACCGCGATCATGTGAAAAATTATATTTTACTAAGCGGGACTGTGTAAACACTAATTGAATGCGTTGTTTTTCCTGTAGTATGCATCCTACCAATCCTAATTCCTACTAATATAATAAATGCGAAAGTTTGTGAGGATGGATGGATGGATGTTTGTTACTCTTTAAAGCAAAAACCACTAAACGGATTTTGATAACACTTTATAGTAATATAGTGTTACATACATCAGAATAACACATAGAAAACTTTTTATCCCGATATTCCCACGGGATCGACACTTATGCGGGTGAAACCGTGCGGCGCTGCCAGTAGAATATAATAATAATGTATCAGTTATTTGCAGGAGTAGGTACAGTATATTTATAGAGCCACATATTTGTACAATTAATAAAATACGAAGCGCCCACGCTGAACATTGATAATGATAACAGTGAATGGAATAAGGACGTCCCTTTTGTATTCGACGGTTTTGATTGGGTATTACGTATTACACATAATTAGAGTTTAGAAGTACGGTCATCAAAACAGAACAATAGAAATACTTATATGACTGCTAGTCGCTTTTTGTTTGTTTTTTTTTGTTTTGGAGAAAACAAAGATAGCTGACGTGAAGTAGTAGTAGCTCAAAAGGTTGTCCAACTTAAATGGGACTGGCAGGACATGTCTACCGCATGTCGGTCCACTGTGGGCCCAAATAGCACAGAGCTGGTGCCCTGATACGGTGACGCGGGGTCACGGCAGGCCACGTAGGAGATGGCGGGACGAGCTGGATAGGTTCCGTCAAAATTGAAAGGAGGAAACGGGTTCGCGAAAGATGGAAGGAGTGCAGGGAGGCCTTTGCCCAGAAGGGACAGCGCAGGCTAGTAAAAAAAAGTTTATTTTATCATAGAGAATAGAGATTGGATACTGTAAAAAAATTATGGTGATTAATATTTTTAAGCCTTCCAGTTTTATTGAAGTTACTCGTATTAGTTGATGTGAAAGACGTAGGTAGGTAACTTTTTTTTTTTTTTGAGGATGGGAAATCATCAAATGACTCTTCCCGCTCTGGGTGGAGCAGAAGGGAGTGTCAGACTCTTACTGACTAAAACCCACCCGTGTTCCTTCCTTAGCCCTTTATGTTCCAGGGCAGCGGTAAACCCTTTCGGATGTTCCCGCTACCCTGGCAGGCTTCGGCCCTATGGGGCCCCGTCGCTTTGCTGACATCTCTTTGAGGCGCGCGTGGAACACGTACACGCCGTCCGGCACGGGCCTAGTCCTGATCGGACGGAGAGCTACCCATTACTCTCCGCCCGCAGGCCCGCGCCTACGGTGGCCGGGAGTCGTCACGCGGCTCCCGACGCCCGGAGCGTCTCCCGCGGCGGCTGAGGCGTGAGGTGCGCAAGGTGCGTTCTCTCGCCCACCCCGCCACCTCCTTCGCTAGCATGACTGCTTCGCAGAAGGAGGTGACTGCCTCCCACTCCCTCTCACCCCGGACCATGGCTTGAACCAGGGCCGGACGCGAGAGGTCGCCGCCGCTGCCAATCGCCTCTACGAGGACACGGCGGTGCTCTGCCCAAGCAGGGCAGACCTCCACCGTATGCTCCACCGTGTTCTCTGGGCGATCCTGACAGTGGTGACACCCGGGCGTCTCCTCCCGCCTGATGATGTGCAGGAACCTCCCGAAACATCCGTGTCCGGAGAGGACCTGCGTCAGGCGGTAGGTGAGAACGCCGTGACGTCTCTCTAGCCACTCCTCAAAGAGGGGTCTTACCGCCGCTATCGTGGCGTGCCCTGCGCTGGGTTGCGATAGTCGCTCCTTACATGCCACCATGAGATCGCGCCGGAGGTTCGTCCGCTCCGCCGCGGTTTGCCGCGGATGCGGAGTTTCCCCCCGGCGTAGTGCCTCCGCGCGCCAATCATATAGGCGCGCGAGGACTATCGCCTCCAGATCCCATGGTGGCAGTCCGGCAAGGAGGCTTGCTGCCTCGCCCGAGATCGTGCGGTAGCCCCGGATCAGCCTTACGGCTACCACCTTTTGGGGCGCGTTCAGGTAGTGTGCGGCTCGAAGCCGCAGTGAACGAGCCAAGGTAGGTAACATTGATTAGCATTTTTGGGGAAACAAACTGTGAAACATAGTCAAGGACCTTCAAGTGTCGAGTATTAAATAACTGACAAACACGTAATTATTTATGCACGAGTACGAACTTGAAGGGCCATTTTAATTTCAAATTATACCTACTACAGTGTAACCTGCACACAATCTGAATCATTTTGAAGGATATTTGAAATCCATTGCTTTATTCAACTTGAAATTGTCTACTCAACAACATAAATTACGCAATGTTGTAGAACTGTCAAAATGAAAGCGATTGCTACTGACAGTGTGTTACGCAATTACCCCGCGGGTTAAGTGGGCCCTGGATATGTGAGAAACCTCTACCACTGATAAAATACAATAAGGCCCTGACACTTTTGCATTGAAATACCTGTTACTGGGAATAATTAAACCTTTATAGAGATTTTTACCTCTATAATTGGGTACCAACCAACACCTAACTGTCATTTGAAACCTATTTGTGAAACTGGGTAAATGTAAAGCCTCTTTATGTGATAAATAATCCTAGGTCCCTTGAGATCCCACTTATCCAGATTGCACTGTAATTGTAAGTAGGAGGTACTATGGCAAAAGGAGAGTCGTTCATGAGCCTATGCAAAGCTACTTATGCGGCGGATGGCAAGCTAACGAATAGCTCTACGCTACGTCGAGACTCGAGCGAGACACGCGCAAGGGGCATGTTTTTCCTACCTAAATAATTCACATCACACTTAATCTATAGTTCATATTGGGCGATCACCATACCTAACAGAGTTTTATACGCTACAAGGCTATGTCCTGGCGCCTGACTGATGACGGTACTACGCGGTCACGATCCTATCAAAATTTTTTGGCCTTATACAGTTGTCTAATATAATTATGCAATATTAGACTACTGTTTAGGGCCAAAAATCTTTGGACAGCATCACAAACACTACTTTTCGGACAGCATCACAAAAGACAGACAGGGCATTACAATGCTTGCTTACTTCGTTTCATTTTCGCTAACTGCTTCTACCTGTATTTGTTCTCCCTGCATCGTAATAACTGCGGACTTACCTACTTTCTGAGAAGTCAAACGACTTCTTACTTAGCAAACATTTACCTAATTATTATGAAAAATAGTAGTTGGTGACTTTACAACCTCTACGTTGAGTAACTACTAGTGGTGGTTGGTGGAAGGTTAGAACTCAACCACGTGTTTAGTTTTAAAATTTTTCATTAGTTCGCTCATGTATCGAGGAATGATACAAGTGAATGGCACTTCCGGTAGTAAAAAACACTAAACCGCTTACGTAAAATCGGTAAAACGTCATTTAGCGTGATTGTAGAGACAGACAATAATCATGATCGCGCCAAGGTCCAATACACGGCACGCGGGTAAAACCTTGGCAGATAGGTAGGGGACGAGTTTCCCGCGCTGCATTTGTTGTTTACGCGGCGTGTCGTGGCGGACAGTGAGGTCGACGACCTCGTGCCGCACCACGCCGCCATATTTTTGGTAATAAATAATAGATAGAACAGCGCAGCGCAGCACGATCGATCAGACCGCGACCAGTGCGGCGGCGCGTGCTTGGCTCTGTACCCAAAACATTGCACCCCCTCCCCCCAAACAACGTGAACGCACTTAGGAAGCACACTACGTAAAATCTTATCTATGCGGACTTGCGGAGTAGACACCGTTTTTGTTACCATACTTTATTGAACGCAGTAGGTATTATTATAAATAGGTTGTCGTGAATTTTGTGAAATGCACTGTCACCCAGCTGTATAACATGATTTTAAATTATAATGATTTGGATTGACGCAAACATGTTTTGTCGAATTTTATAAAAAAATGTGTGGTACTGATAACGACACCATAACATGATAATTTACTTATCTGTCATTTACTCATTACATTTCTATGAATAGATAAAATAAAAAAATACCAGTGTAGGTATTTTAGATTACATTTATGTTTTCCTTCTTACTTAGATTTGCATGTTTTACTTATGCATGGAAAAATCTAGGTTGCATTCCACGTTATCACACAAGACCTTAATTAACATCAATTAATCTATAAGTACTAATATTAAATAATACTAAAAGCTGAAGAGTTTGTTTGTTTGAACGGGCTAATCTCTGAAACTACCACAATCGGATTTGTTTTTTTTTTTATGTGGTAGCTCAATTCTTGATCACACTAGGACCCTTACGAGCTCAGCAAAAACAAAAAAAAATTCAGAAAGATCGCTGAGCGAAAACGAAGTAATAGCGCGGGCGGGCGATGCGATGCGACGCGGTGGGAGGGGGAACAAGAAATTTCACGCGGACAAAGTCGCGGGCAGAAGTATTTGTTGTTATACATTAGATTGTTGTTGCTAGAAAGGGCAAGTTTTTAATTGATCATGTCAAATTCATACTTATTTTTAAGTGATCACTGGTAAAATGCACTTGATACCTCATTACTCATTAGTCATTGCTGAAATTGTTATAAGTCTGGTTATTCTAAATACCCTTACGATAGTTTTACACTGTAAACAGCTTATTTAATATGAACGGGTTACCCCTTCAAGCCAATCAGTTATTGCCAATGGGAATCCAATCAAGAACCCTTTCTCTCGAAAGAGTTTCAATCGGTCTACAATATCGAAGCTAACCTATTCAGCGTTATCGTTATAATTGGGTGCCCGCTTCATAGGGTTAGAAACGGTGAAGCCAAAAATGTGACATGATTACATCCTCCATTGAGATAACCGAATGAACGGTTAACCTTTTACACGACTTAAACCTTAATCGGGGTTGTACGGTCTTTGATTATTACGGCCCCATAGAAGTGACAAACACTAAAAGGTAGATAGATAGGTGCATCTATTATGCAATGTTATAAAAAAAAATACAACGCCATTAACACCATTATCGCGTTCACAAGGCCTAATATAATGTTGAAGCAGGCAGGCAGGACAGACATTTCCCAGTGTCCTGCCTGCCAAATCTTCTTTCTTATGTCTAAGATTTTTATATTTCTATGGCCCTGATCATTAGAAAATATAAATACAACGTGACGTGTATTTTTAATATCGGTTAATTTCGTTACAATCCGTAACTTCAAGACGTATTCCTAAAACGGATTAGTATCACAAAAAAGGTTACCTACAAAAACTTTCGCGTCGTGGTCGGTATAGACTATAGAGTGGTTAATCAAACATTCCACTACTACAGCATTGACAAAACGTGCAGCTCTCGAACTATTTTCATAAATGTCATAAAATGCCACTTATTTTAAATTCTTAGCACATTGAGTTAGCATAGAACAAAGAATGCAACAGATCGCATCAACAAGTTAATTCAAGGCCAAGCGAACTGTAAAAAAAACGTTGTTTTCGGATTATTGTTTTGATAAGACTTCAAGGTGTATGTTTCTTGCGCACTCGCTTATCGATAAGAAATTCTTAATATTTCAATGTCTTCTACCTACAGAAACAACAATACGGACACGGTATAATTTTGATTTGCACTTTTGATGCTGTTTTATGTACATATATTTGAAAAAAATATTTGTTTTTAAAATTCATAGACAATAGGAATGAGGTACTCCAGTCTCCATCGCGAAGATTGTACAAACTACCTAGGATGGAGTAGGTACTTACTTACTGGTTCTATTACTTAGGATAACACAACTTTAATAAAAAACATATTAACTAGTTGCGTAATCCGTAGAGTACCGACCGATACAGATAAGTTATAATTCAGAGTTCTGAGTGACCACCCACGAACACAAGATTGTACTAGGCATCTTATCAATGCCTGACGTAAAACAATAATAAATAAACCTTGAGTCGAGCAGTCGACATTCCTAACTTTACCTAGTACCTATTCAAGCTGGTTATTTACGTATTCCGGATACCTAAGCGGTATCCGATAACTATTTTACTTTTTCTTAGCTTCTGATACTATCGAGTAAATAGGTTTATACTATGAGTACGATGCTTTGTAGAAAGGTAAACACTATGAATAACATAAAATTGTTGACAAGGGATGGTCATAGGTAGGTAAATACTCCAAAATACCTACATAAAACGAATGACAAAATGCAAGATAGAAAAAAAAACTGATGGCGTCCTTACTTCATAGCGTGGTAAGGACGCCATCAGTTTTTTTTTTTTCTATTAGCGTGCAGTGTTTTGACTGCAGTGTGTTTATGAAAAAGTTATGGGTATGTATACAGTAAACTTCAGTTTTTAATTGGAAAGCTGGGTTATTATTATTTTAACTACGAAGAATATTTTTTTAATATTTTAGGTAAGTAGATAAGTCAGACAGTACTTTTAAACGAGCAAGAATTTATAGCCTTAGATACCTCTCGAGTAATTGTTAATGAATACCTACTAAAAAACTCGCTTTATATCGCCTACGAGCACGATAGTGGAAGAAGCCGTCAGACCGTCACCGCTCCCCGCCATCGCCATCGCGCATTTCGCTCGCCACCTCGCCTGCGCCGCGCCGTTGCGCCGCGTCGCGCGCGTTTGCGGAGAAGGGCACACTGGCACAGAGTTGTTTACACCACCGCTCACACCACGTGGTGTGCACTGAGTATTCATATGGTCACGTGGTTCTGTTATTACATTTATCCTGTAATTCGAAGCTAAACCGCTGAAGTACAAAACTGTATTAACAGTCTAGTTCTAGCCGTAATCAGATCGAAAACAAATACGAAACGCTACCTGAGCTCGGTGCCTGCCGTGCTTGTCTGCTCCTCGCGATCCACAGTTTATATCTCCTCAACAGATCCTTCAGTACAATATTTCACTTTATCACACAGCACAAAACACTTTAATTGTGTATTTTTTATAATAACCACAACAATAACAACACTATTGTAAACATAATACGCGGCAAACAGCGGATAACGTGCGGACGAGTTATCACAAACGACGCGCGCGAACGACTGAGGGACGGAAGCGGAGAGCGCGGGGCCTGCCGTGCCGTCGACCCAGTCGAGGAATGCGGCTCGGCTCGCCCGTTCTCGCGTGCTTATTTTTTTGCTCAGTTCGATGGGACCACGGAATAGAATCCGTGGACGGGACGCTCAGGGGGCGCTCCCAAGCGCGCTTTTCATAAAGAGGAAAGAAGGCTTTATTTCAAATTTCAACATACCTACCATAGAAATTGAATAATTATCGATAATTACTTACTTGTCCTTTTACATCAGCCCTTTATTAAAAAAATGCACTTGATTGACTGATCCTTCATTCTTCGTACCAAACTATTGAGTTTTAATATTTTTTTACATAAAAATGGAAAAACATGGTAAATGGCCTATTTCAAAATAGGTACCTACCAAAATGACCAAACAAAATTATTTTATTGTTAGGTACGTACCTACCTAAGTAATAAAAATGAAATTGCGAATAGGTAGGTACTAGTAATCATTAGGTACCTATATTACCTACATACCATTGATACACTACCAACTTTTTCATCCACCTGAAGCTGGAATTTTCAGTTTTGGTAACTACTAAATTGCACTACGGAACCCTAAAAATGAAATTTTAGGATAGGGAAATCCCATAATTGCATTTTAGGGTCACGTAATTAAATGGCAAAAACGGAGCTCTTATAATTTTATTATGTCCGTCTGTCCGTCTATCCGTCCGTCCGGATGTGCCATGGCCATTTTACTCGAAGAAGCACCACATCGATAAAAAAATGGAAATAAGTGTGTATCCTGTGCATGCCTAAACAATCATGGTGTAGTATTTTTTTAATTACTTAAACAAATAATTACGAGCTACACATTCACAGCCACATGTAAATGTAATCGAGAGATGAAAAAAAAATCAGTGCACCTAAGCATGTGGAATAGTGTGGATAATTGTTGGATCCAATAATACAGCTATTTAAGTTAATAGTTTTGAGACATGGGATATTTTCGGTTATAACTTTGTATTTCATAGTTGAATTACCTACTATGAAATCCAAACCTATTTTAGGGCCGATAAAATCAATACTGTGTCAATACTGTGCGTGTAATAGATTTATCAGTATAGTATAAGTATATACTATAAGTATATGTACCTACAAATTATCCAAATAACAAGCTTTAAATATCAGAATGGTTACTATTTAGTTATTTACTGTGTATGAAAGTTATTATTGAATATGGTTTGTAGGAAAAGGGTTTTATGAAATAAGCACAGACAGACAAGGCTAAACATTTATTTAAATTTAGGCTTGTCAGCAATTAATCAGAAAACTAGTCGTCCGTTCGCAAAACTAGGTCATCATGGAGAAGAAGGATAAGAAACTCCATGGAAACAGTAACAAAGTATTCTATCAATACATTTCTTATGTTATCATAAATTATCGTTATCTTTAAAAACAATTAATTCTATCTCTTGGACAACGGTCCAAGATAATTCAAAATAATAACAATAGCTAGGAACATTGGCCATAATATGACATATACAACAACATTTTCATAATAAGCAATAATTAAGGTATAATATCAAATTAATTAACTTACGTGACATCTGGTCGATCTATTCCACATAACAACGGCACTAAAACTAACCAACTGAACATTTACCAAGGAACTATATTGATAACGTCGTTACAATCCATTTTATACACTACCAACGTCTTTTACGTAAAACATCTACCGCCAATTTGAACCAATCACAGATCATCATATATTTTGGCTTAATATCTTCTAACACAGGTAATAATAAACAAATCTAATATAGTGAAACCATTTTAAAACATTATAAGGTAATTAATCAATTTTATAAGAGTTTATTCTTAATTCTTAGACATCAAAAAGTATATCAACATCAACTGACAGTATTGTGCCAATTATTTGAAACAACCTATTATATTAAAATAGCAATATAAAATCTAAGATATACTTCAAGGATAATCAAATATTACTTAATCATTTATAGTAATAACATTCAAGTGTTTTTTACAAGTTAAAACTGTTGTTTTTTGTAAACACAATATCTAGACAACTTAGGTACTTCTAAGTTGGTCCCAAGCTTCGTAAATGTGACAGATTCCATTATTCAACAAACAATATTCCAAAATTATAATTATATTAAAATGAAACATCTAATACGGCCATACTGACATGTACTTCGTCCCCGAAGTACCTATGAAAAAAATTTTTTTTTGTTTTTTTTTTCTGTTGTTTTTTTTTATTGTAAACACAAAATCTAGTCAAGTTAAGTACTTCTAAGTTGGTGCCAAGGTTCGTAAATGTGACAGATGCCATTATCCAACAAACAATATTATAATTATATCAAAATGCAATATCTAATACGGCCATACTGACATGTACTTCGTCCTCGAAGTACCTATGAATCTACAATTTCATAAAAACAACAGCGTTTCATATAGACCAATTCAACAGGAAGTTGGTGCTTATTTTAGTTTTATTATTTTTAAAGTTAGTTATTAAATAACAATCTTATTTTAGTTGCTCAGAGCCAACTTTTTTACCAATGTATCTAAATATCTTAGCAATTTCTGCTAATGTAATAGAAAAAGGTAAGTACTTAGAACATTTATCAAATAATTCAAATAAATCATCGCTCGGTCAATCTGATAATATAACTATTCAACAAACATTTTCTGTTAACATATTTAACAAATATTTAACATGGCCACTCTGATATGTATTTGATCCTTGAAGTATTGCCAGGTGATGATAATTTTGCATTAAAAAATATATATATTCTTATTTAGAGTATTTACATACACATGGAGGTCCACATTCAATTCGCTGCCATTGAGATAGACCAACCACAAAACAAATGGGTAAACCAGCGTACATTAGCCAACTACATAGATATGCCAGTCACATTCACCCGCTGCCCGTGAGATAACTTGACACCAAATAGGAGGCTACCAGCGGATAATAAACTTTAGCCAACTACATAGATATGCCAGTCACATTCACCCGCTGCCCGTGAGATAACTCGACACCAAATAGGAGGCTACCAGCGGATAATAAACTTTAGCCATCTACATAGATATGCCAGTCACATTCACCCGCTGACCGTGAGATAACTCAGCACCAAATAGTAGGCTACCAGCGGATAATAAACATTAGCCAACTACATAGACATGCCAGTCACATTCACCCGCTGACAGTGAGATAACTCGGCACCAAATAGGAGGCTACCAGCGGATAATAAACATTAGGTACATGATATTTTAAAAATACATTTCAAATAAGTAATTTCAATATTATCTCTACAGCACTATCAATAATTAGAGATCACATGAAACAAAATGCTTAATGGAACGTTATGAACCACATTTCATTGTGATTACGATAAAAGATGGATTGATATTGATAGATGTTTTAAGTACTTCATAATGTTTCTTATTTCAAAATTAAGTGAGGTTATCCTACTCCAGAAAATAATTTATAAGAAAATATAGCTTAACATCAGGAATCACTAAATTCCATTTTTGAACATTATTCCACTCTTTATATTGTTGTATTCTCAAATTATATTTTAAAGCAATTGGTTCAATGATTATCACGTAATTAACATAGTCAAAACTGTTCGTCCTTTATAAGCCAAGCGTAAACTAAATGTTACATAATAATTATCTAAAAGTATTTTGCAATATGTAACCTTTCAATGTAATTATCTTATCCAATTGCATTTCGTTTTGATGTAAAAGAGCCTCTAAGGGCCTTACCGATTTCAGATACTTCTTACTGCCGGAAAGCTTCTCGATATACTTACAGCAGATTGAGGTTCCGTATTTTCAAGGCTCGTAAAGTAATAAGCAGCTCCGCAGCTCCAACGTCACAGGTGGCAGCGCGATGTCATCATTATGGTGTGAGTGGAGTCAGCGACCCACCGACCAACGGCTTCCAAAAGATCGTCAAAGCTCCAACATCAATCATGAAAATAGAAAAATAAAATGCATTAGCAAGTGGTTTTAAAGGCCAGAGAACAATCCCACTTCTGATAATAGATTTATCAGTATAGTATAAGTATATACTATAAGTATATGTACCTACAAATTATCCAAATAACAAGCTTTAAATATCAGAATGGTTACTATTTAGTTATTTACTGTGTATGAAAGTTATTATTGAATATGGTTTGTAGGAAAAGGGTTTTATGAAATAAGCACAGACAGACAAGGCTAAACATTTATTTAAATTTAGGCTTGTCAGCAATTAATCAGAAAACTAGTCGTCCGTTCGCAAAACTAGGTCATCATGGAGAAGAAGGATAAGAAACTCCATGGAAACAGTAACAAAGTATTCTATCAATACATTTCTTATGTTATCATAAATTATCGTTATCTTTAAAAACAATTAATTCTATCTCTTGGACAACGGTCCAAGATAATTCAAAATAATAACAATAGCTAGGAACATTGGCCATAATATGACATATACAACAACATTTTCATAATAAGCAATAATTAAGGTATAATATCAAATTAATTAACTTACGTGACATCTGGTCGATCTATTCCACATAACAACGGCACTAAAACTAACCAACTGAACATTTACCAAGGAACTATATTGATAACGTCGTTACAATCCATTTTATACACTACCAACGTCTTTTACGTAAAACATCTACCGCCAATTTGAACCAATCACAGATCATCATATATTTTGGCTTAATATCTTCTAACACAGGTAATAATAAACAAATCTAATATAGTGAAACCATTTTAAAACATTATAAGGTAATTAATCAATTTTATAAGAGTTTATTCTTAATTCTTAGACATCAAAAAGTATATCAACATCAACTGACAGTATTGTGCCAATTATTTGAAACAACCTATTATATTAAAATAGCAATATAAAATCTAAGATATACTTCAAGGATAATCAAATATTACTTAATCATTTATAGTAATAACATTCAAGTGTTTTTTACAAGTTAAAACTGTTGTTTTTTGTAAACACAATATCTAGACAACTTAGGTACTTCTAAGTTGGTCCCAAGCTTCGTAAATGTGACAGATTCCATTATTCAACAAACAATATTCCAAAATTATAATTATATTAAAATGAAACATCTAATACGTGCGTAAATAGCAATTCTGATTACGGAACCCTTCACTGTGCGTGGTCCGACAAGCGTGAGAGAGCATAAAACCGCTCTGACCTCTGCAATGCAAAAATAAGGTTTGCCTTTTGATCGTGGTATGGCCAATTAATTATAGTAATCATAATTACCATACTAACAGGACATACTTTTAAAAAAGGATGCATTAATGGTTGTTGATTATAGCTTCTTCCAGAAAACATTAATGTTCGAGTGTTTTGAGCCAAGAGCTGAAAAAAAAAATGATTGACGGCTTATCGTTACGCGCGGAAGTACCTAGTAGTACTAAAACTGAGTTGAATAAAACGGAAATGGTGTCCATAGACAAGGCTTAGCTGAATAAATTAAAGTTAATAATCGTCCGGAAGGAGGACGCGCGGGCTCGCGAACGAAAGAAGGACTGGAGCCCTGGAGGAAGGCCTTTGCCCAGGAGTGGGACAGTGCAGGCTAAAAAATTAAACGACCGAAAAAACAGAAAAGCAAAAAATAATTAACCTTTTTTAGTTACCCAACCATAATAACCAAGTTCTTAAACTAATTTAAGTAGGTATACCTAAATATATCAATAAACAAAGATCATTTAAACGGCGCCGACTCAATATTATTTAGGTTCTAACACCACGTAAGTCAAAAAAAGAAAAAAAAAAGACCCAAACAACGAAAATGCGAACCTATCAACACCGACTTCCGAAATTAAAGTTATTTTTCACTTTGTAGTCTTTTTTGGAGGTCGGTTGTTTTTTTTTTTTGCAAAAAAGTTTTTATTTTTCATTTTTAAGTTGTAATTTTTACCAGTAATTTTGGTTTAAAAACCAAACTACTGAACCGTTTTTGATGAAATTTCTATTGGACCAATCTGAAAGTATATCCTTACAAATGAATAAAGAATTTTGCAAATCGGCTTATAAATAACGGAGTTCTGAGGTAACAAACATAAAAGAAAATACAGTCGAATTGAGAACCTCCTCCTTTTTTGAAGTTGGTTAAAATTAACAACTTTACAGGAGAGTAAAAAAAATGCATAATTTTACCTACTTATGACACCATGACAATACTATTTTATAATTTGTGTACACTTCAAATTGGATCTAATAAATAGGTATGTAACTTTATTTTTTAGTATTCAGTATCTATTAGATCTACTTATGTAAAATTATGCCATTTTGTTACTCCTGTAAAGTTGATATTTTTGACTTACGTGGTGAAAGAACTTAAGTAGCGTTATGCATTAAATAAAATAATGATCTATAAGTATCACATATAACAAATAGATTTAAACCAATATACAATATAACGTAAAGGATGAAGAACATCGGATGGGAATAAGTGATTCTAAACTCTAAAGTCACAGGATAGAGCTCAAACTAAATGGCACATAGGCATGTACGAGCTACTCGCTGAACACATTCTTACACCAAGAGGAATTCCCATATTAGTAAATTAAACATGAAACCAATTGTAACCATTATTTAGTGTACAAACAACAAAGTAAACTGTATTATGTAGAATTGTAGATTCATGTGTGTGTGCTATACAGCATGAACTTTATCGATTGTTGTCGTAATTGGCGAAAATAACCATCCTTATCAATCTGGCACGTACTTACGAACTCTACATACCAAAAATACGTCGTTAAAAACAATTCAATATCACGTAAACTAAATGTGATATTTGCGCACTCTTAACGTGACTTAGCAGGTGGACAAAACCGTAAGAATAGTATGTACCTAGTGGAGCATTCTATTCATATTGTTTTGTCCACAGAAGATATCCTACCTACATTCTACATAGTGCGAGAAGTCCGTTTTTTGTGGAACAAAATTCATTCTTGCTCGCACTCTGCATTCTATTCTGTTTTACGTTTATGAAGAAAATGCTGCTAGAAGATAACTGTATCCTTTGCAGGACACATTAAGACACTTACTGTTGTGTTCTATCTTTATTTAGACTAATAATAAAGCTGAAGAGTTTGTATGAATTTCGGATTTGAAAAAATCTTTTTGCATTTGATATGATTCTGTGTCGGCTCGGCACATAATATCGGTATTGGACTGACAACTAGCTCATAAGTATCCGTATAATCTATACCAATAATAAAGCTGAAGAGTTTATTTGAACGCGCTAATCTCTGGACTGACTTCCTGAATTGACTGATATCCTGGCTCGTATTGATCAACTCAAATGGAGGTGGACTGGACATATGCTCAGGTGTAAAAGGAGAAATGGAGCAAACAGGTGACAATCTGGTACCCGAGAGATGGCATTAGGAGTAGAGGTCGTAAAAAGAGAGGATGGGAGGATGACCTGAAAATGACTTTAGGTCCCCTCTGGACAAAAGTAGCGGCAGACAGAAAGCAGTGGAAGGAGTTGGAGGAAGCCTTTGCCATAAGGCACACCGAACTGAGAGATCTTTTGTAGTGTAATGTAGTTTTTTTAGTTTTAATTACTTTTGTTTTAATTGTATAAAAAAAAAGAAAAAAATGTCAAATGTTCGGAAATAATGCTTTATTATTATTAATCTCTGAAACTTAATCTCTGGACTGAACAGTCGCATTATAAAAAAATTCTTTTTGCATTTGAAGACCAATTCTTGAGGAAGGCTATGGGCTATTTCACATCACGCTAGGAGCCTTCGAAGCCGATCAAAGCTAACGAAGGTTAGAAAAACCCTAAGCAAAAACGAAGTAATAGCGTGGACGGGGGATGCGATCCGACGGCGACGGGGCGGGTCAGGGCAACAACAAATGGGTTCGAACATTTTTCTATGGGGGCTGGCATAGCCACCCGTCTCCATTTTGTTTTTTTTTTTTTCAAAATCATGGCGCACCTTGATACAGGGGGCCTAAAAAGGCCACTTTGGCAGAATCATAATAGGATAACAATATGAAACATATTAAAAATCGTAAAATGGTCACAAACTGACAATTCATAAATAATATATATAACTAGCTTCTGCCCGCGGCTTCGCCCGCGTGGATGTCGGAAGTTTACCCACGGGAACGTGCTAACAGGATAAAATGTACTTATGTGCTTCCCCAGAATGCCATCTATGTCGCGGGCCCTTTGTGGCTAATTACAATAGAAAACCAATTGTGTCTCATTAGTGGTGATTAAGAGGGTACCTATATGATATCTTTACCTAAGTACCTAACTAATTTAAAAAAAAAACTCAATAACAGAAAATTAAATACCTACCTACCTAAATAAACCTATTTCTGATGATAACTAATCTAAACTCAATAAATAAGCAAACTCCCTAAAAACTAATATCTAT
The DNA here is from genome assembly GCA_945859715.1 of Apamea sordens. Taxonomy (NCBI): domain Eukaryota; kingdom Metazoa; phylum Arthropoda; class Insecta; order Lepidoptera; family Noctuidae; genus Apamea; species Apamea sordens. Next base: position 16,148,899 of record OX243986.1, read on the forward strand.
ACGAATGACTAAACCTACCTAACAGTATTATAAAATAACCTACGGTCACTACGTACACTATCAAATATACTACCTATACTTTAAAATTAAAATCTATACCTACGACTCATATAAAAATAAACCTAAATAACTCTAAAAACTAAAAGGAATAAAAATGAACTCCACTGCGGGTAGGGTTGCCAGGTCGCCAAACCTATTAGCCGGACAGACCAGCCAGTTTGGCCGGACATTTGGGTAGAAAGGCCGGACACCCTACATTATTGAGGATTTTGTGTCTCAGTATTAATAGGTACGACCAAAAAATTGTATGTAAAATCAAGCTATTTGATTATTGTCATAATCAGTCATCGGCGCTCGCTCGTTTGCGAAATGTAAAAAGCCTAACAAAAGCCGGACACCGTTTATTTTGGCCGGACACGCAATCAAAAAGCCTACCTATGTCCGGCTTTATCCGGACGCCTGGCAACGCTAACTGCGGGTGACCCAACCTACGACAAACTTAGTATTTGCGGTTGGTACAGTACAGACAGTGGTAATCGGGTATAGGGATCGAACCGCAAAATTAAGTTTGTTTTTTATTGTATATACTTTTCCGGGATAAAAAGTACCCAGTGTGGTGCCCAGGATATTAAAGAATAATTATACCAAGTTTCATCGTAATCGAACCGGTAGTTTTTGCGTGATGCCTGAACAAACAGACAGACAGACAAAAATTTTTTTAATCACCGTTTTGGGTTCGGTGTCGGTCAAGTAACACCCCCTGCCATTTATTTTTTGGATATTTTCAATGTACAGAATTTTCACTTCTACAGATTTATTATAAGTATAGATAATATAATATGATCTGTGTGTAATTCATATCACAATGAAGTAACATTTAAACTGTAGAAATAAAAAATAAAAAACCAATTTGATTATTAAAAACTGTAGGTAATGAAACCGATAAAATTACGGTTTTAATTTTTTTCATGCGGCATTTTATGTTTACACCAATTATGAATTGAAATTTTACGAAAGTTAGAGGAATTGCTAATGATCTGCTGGGGATTCAGGAAATGAATAGCTTTGTAAAGGTATTGTTTAAAGTGGCCTTTTTAGGCCACTGTCACTCCATACATTTCACCTGTCAATCCGGGACTTTGCGACCGAATTCGGTCGTAAAGCGATCGCTATGAATGTCGAGACTGCTGGGGCAGGTATAGGTATATGGGATGATGCCCTAAAGTGTCACGTTGCCGAGATATTTGGAGGTAGTCACTAAGTGAGAACAAAGACAATCATTACAAATTAATTAATCATGTGCTTATACTCGTACACAGTAGATTGTATTCAAATAATATTTCCCGGCTTGATTTAATAATGTACATAAATAAAACACTATTCTTTGCGATTGAGATGAAAGTGAGCTTTCGCGTGCTCTTATTTTTACTTTCTTCCAATTAGTGCTTGAATTAAGCTGGGAACTATTATTTGAATATAATGTAATGCTTATAACCACGAAATGAATTAATTTTTAATGATAGTCATTGTTCGAACACGGCGACTTTACCTCCAAATATCTTGACAACGTGACACGTTAGGGCACCATGATGAGGATACTTAAATAAACAAAAAATGTTACCCATAACTCTCCCTTATAATCGCAAGCCGGGATTTTGAAAAAAAAAAACCATAATGGCGGCCAGGTAGCTATGCCACAAAAGTTCTATCCTTTCATGCATTATTATTATAAGACTAGCTGTGCCCGCGACTTCGTTCGCGTGGATGTCGGAAACAATAATGTGACGCTTAGGAAAGTTAAAATAACCAGTCCTTCATTAAAAAGGTAGAATCTTCCGATCTTGCCTGGTGGGAAGCGTTACCTGGGGTTCTCTACCACAGCCCTATGCAGTCGAAAGCTTTCGACTGCAGTCACTGCGTCTTCAGGGTACATAATGTCAATGCAACGAAGTGTCACTTTGATTTTTGAAAATAAATAAAAATGAAAGCGCCTGGTCGAGGCTGATTAATGATTATCTGACCAGACAACCATATGTCTATAAAATCATGGTGAAGAAGGTTAAAACAAATCGAGAAATCAGGCAAAAAACTATGAACGTATCTTAAAACCTTATGTAACGATATGACGAGAAAACGCTTCACTATAAACGAATGTTAGAGTGTCGTATAGCGACAAGAAAATCGTAACCCTAACCTAACCTAAATTTAAAACTAAACAAACCACCACAGACCATCTCGGACAAAAACTCACGGACAGGACGAAATGATAAAAGTTTATTTTCTTGGGCCATATGTGCTGCGGAACCCTAAAACAGACTCATTGAGGACTTCTTCCATTTTGAAGTCGCGATTAAGATGCCTCAAAGAATCCTTCAGTTTTTCTTCTAATTTAAATTCGGTTAAAGAGAACTGAGGAAAAACTTGAGCGAGATGAGACCTCTAAGTCTAGAGAGAAATCCAGAACCAAATATTCTAAGAGCTAGGTCTAGAGTCCAGAACCATACCAGCATCGATGTCTCTACAAAACTATTTTCTTTCCAAAAATTTTATGACAACAATTCCAGTTTTATAATTAAAAATTGTCTATAACTATACGAATGAAGGTGACGCTTCTGTGGAAAATCTCACCACCAAAAAAAAAAACGTTTTTTTAACACCCCAACTTTTTTTTGGAAATATTTTCAATGTACCTACAGAAACGCCTTGTCTACAGATTTATTATATGTATAAATATAAATAGATAGAATAGATATAGAAGATAGATATAGAATAGAATAGCTAAAGCGGACATTCTTCTCTTCAACCAGTTTCCACCAAATCCCAGAGTCTCTCCTCCATTGCAAGCCATTCAAAGTGGTATGGGTGAAAAATTGCTTTCAAATATTTATTGGAACAAAAAAACGCAATTTACAACCATCTGTGAACAATAAAACTACTACATTAGTGAATCACTGAATATTTACATAAGATTCTGGTTACAAGAACTATGTCGTCCAATATATAATCAATCATCGTCATCCATGGGCTTTCCTATTGCTTGCCATTTAGCTCAATTCTCGGAAACTCTCATCCAGCTGCTACCAGCCACCTTGCGGCGATCGTCGCTCTACCTAGCCAGAGGGCATCCTACTTTACGTTTGCCGATTTGCGGTCTCCAGTTAAGAACACGTCTACCCCAATGGTCATCGGTTCTACAGCTAATATGGCCGGCCCATTGCCACTTCAGCTTGCTTATTCTGGTGAGCTATGTCGACAGCTTGTGTTCTCTGACGCATCACCTCATTCCGGATTCTATGCCTCAGAGAGACTCCAAGCATAGCTCGTTGCATAGCTAGCTGAGCGACCTTGAATTGATGAATAGCCGTACCGTGACTGGCCACGTACTATATGTATATATGTACATACTTACTTTTAATGTGATCTGTGGCTTAACTTTAACATAAGCAAAAACGTCCCGTTTAATACCTTTTTTTAACAAAAGAATGTCAATGTATTCCACAAAGTTTAATAGGTACAAATATATCAAGATTTTTGTTGACTAAAAATATTATCAACAAATTGCTCAACGGTCAAAGTTCAGTGGAAATCTGTTTGGCTTATTATCTTTTAACACTTGAGCCGGCCATGACGGTCATGCGGCGTCGTTGACAACTTTATGTTTATTGAGAAGTTTTGAAGTAGATAGGTACTGTAAGTAACAACCAAATAAACAACACAGCCATTTACTTTGAGTTTTTTACGAATATGAATTAAAATGTTCGCTGAGCTTCAGATTTCAAGAGCTATGATTTATGAATAGAGCAACACTAGACAGTTATTCTTCCATAGGTACTAACGTCTGGAGTTTACTATACATTATAAAAATGATATCTACTTGTCTTGTCATTTTATAGCCCTGCGGGCTCATTGCGTAACACACTATCAGTAGCAAAAGCTTTCATTTTAACAGTTCTTGCGTTATTTACGTTGTAGAGCAGACAAATATTTCGAACATATGAAGCAATGGATTAGCAATATCCTTATCAATTCATTTCCATTTAAATCATCGTATGTTTCACTAAATAAATAAATCGAATCGAAATAATTTAATAAATAAACTAAATAGAATTCATATTATTACTAGTCGCGCCTTTTCGAGCCGTCGCGTCTCGACTAGTGCAACCCATGAACCCACAATTGATTACAGGATAGATGCCCCCTATGTAACCTGTGAGTGAGTGTGACACAACTGCACCTCATGATCATGATAATACATAATATTATTAGGTTGATGAGTAGCTATTGCTGTAGCTATAGTAGTTACCATAGGTGTTACTTAGGTAGGTACTGTAAGAGCCAGTCCCCACGCGGCGCGTTGCGTCAGCGTTGCGTCGACGCAGCTCGCAAGCTCATAATAATACACGCAAGCTCATCTCATTTTTTTACGTACTTTTGTATTCAATTTTATTTGCAGGATAAAATGAGTACCATTGAAGAAATTGACATGGATTATTTCATTACATTGATTCAGGAATGAGAAATTATATGGGACAAGTCACACGTAGATTTTAATAATAAAAATTTAAAAACAAAAGCTTAGGAACAAATATCAAAATTAGGTCTCTCGCGCAAACTGTTCAGTTTAGAAAAAAATGATATTAGAAACCTCAATATCATTTTTGAAGACCTATCCAGAGATACCCCACCACACAAATGGGTTTGATGAAAAAAAATTTTAGAGTTTCAGTTCTAAGTATGGGGAACCCGCAAAATTTATTGTTTTTTTTTTCTATTTTTGTGTGAAAATCTTAATGCGGTTCACAGAGTAAGTACATCTACTTACCAAGTTTCAACAGTATAGCTCTTATAAAAAGTGGCTGTGACATACGGACGGACAGACAGACAGACATGACGAATCCATAAGGGTTCCGTTTTTTGCCATTTGGCTACGGAACCCTAAAAAGCGAGCCACTATTTGCAGGATTATACACGCGGATGTGTTTTCCGTCGATGGAACCAATACAGTGAGGAAAATTTGCCTTTACATCAAAATCCCTCGCTATTGTTTGGAATCTTTCAATTGTCAGTTCTGGGATGTTGTCTCGAAGAAGATTTGTCCATATAGCACGACAAACTCTATGTATCATATACGCAATAGTAGGTAGATTTTCCCCGTTTGAATTTCTAATGTAAATCTGTTATTGAATTTCCACTTCCTAGGTATCTGAAACAAAAATAATTATTTTAATAGGTACCTAATTATTATGGTGTGTTATGTCGGTTTAATTAAATCTTGTTTACTATTGGATTTTCAGGATTGATTTAGCGAAAAAATGGAGAAATGTCACAGATAATTTCTAAAAAAAATAAAAGAAGCATCAAAATCGGGCTCGGGCGTTACGAATCTGAAAAAATATCATTTATATATTTATAACCAACTTTTATTTTTGAGAAGAGTAGAACAAAATGACACCAACTCTAGCTTAGACTCGCCTAGAGAAATCAACACTGAATCTACATCTACAAACGAAATTACTATAGTCGAGTCTCCGCGCTATGTTCCAATCGCGCACAAAAGGGCAATGCAAATAGATGAGTTTGAAATAGAAGGACTAAAATTTCTTAAGGAGCGGGTAAATCGCTATATGACTTTTTTCAAAGGTATATTGGCATCAATACAAGATTTTTCCGACCGAGAAACTCTCAGTTTCCAAAGTAAAGTGTTACAAATTATAAGCGAAATGCGGTATGGACAAACACCATCATATGTCATGTGTGGCCCATCAACGTCTAAACGACCATTATCATATGGGTATCAAACAACAAATTTTCAAAGCACCTACATACAATTTTGATTATAATAATTCAATTACATCTCCCGATCAAGCATCTCGAGCAAGTGAAGAAACCGAATACGATTTTTCAAATATATAATTACTGGATAAAGTCTCTCTAAACTTAAACTCATGAAAATGGCTGATTATTTGTTAGTTGATTACATATATTGATTAGTTGATTATAAAATAAACAGACCAAAAAAACTGTTATCTTTGCATTAGGTACTTATACATTATAATACATTCTTACCTTACAGTAGTTCCCAGCATTTCCACTGGATTCCTCATATTAGTATAAGTAGTTTTTCCGTATGTAAGGACTAAGGACCTAAAGACTAAGGACTTCAATAAACATACGAAACTGGATACACTCATTCTAAAAAAAATCTTTTCGTCTAATAGTAACACCCGATATTCTAACAAAAAAACTGTCCATCACTATTTCTTAATGAAATGAAGGGACAGATCCAATACCGTCTTGTGTTTTTGCGTCGATTTTGGCGGTGACGTAGTAATAGGAGCAATGCTAGACGTCTTTTCCGATCCATGCTTTCCTAATTAGGATATCCATAGGAACCTAGCGTAGACGCTCGCTAAATATGAAACAAGAAATATTGAACTTTACAGTAAGTAAAATTCCATTTAAAAAATTGTTTTTGTTATGACATATAAAAACAATCGCCGTACATTTAATTTTGAAACTGATGAATTGATGATGAGTGATCGAATGCAACGAGAATCATTTGCCTGCCAGGCTGCATGATGTACTCGTAAGTTTCCCTTTGCAGACTACCGTTACAGTGCCACTTGGAAAGTGATAATAAGGTAACGTAAATATTATTTGGTGAATATCAAAACCACTGTATACCGTGGTTTTCTCATTTTTCGCACGACAGCTCATTGTGGTCTAGGAAAGGCCATGACGTTCAACTGTGCTGTGTGGACAATCATTTTGACAAAATTTGCAACTTTTTTTTCGGGTTTCTTTAGGTAGGTAGGTTCCGCTGCACCTGCAAAGTATGCAATCAACGCATATTATAATATGATATTGCTTAATTCTGTGAAATAATTGTTTACTTCGGATACCAAATCGCATAATTAAGTACATCAAAGTACATACATACCTACCTACGTCAAACAGGGCTCCTTGTTATTGCGATGTGAGTATTTGCCTAGGTACTCATTCATAAAAAAAGGAGTTTCGTGTGAAATACACAAAAACAGGTGTCTGCAAGTATTTTATTTGTCCTATAAACATGTTGTTTAAAGGGCCACATTATCTGCAAGTGGCGCCACAGCGGTGACGGCTGCTTATCAACTCCGCCATTGAAAAACATCGTTTACGCAAGCAGTATTTTATCAATGAAAGCAAGTTTTTCTTATCGTCCACGGTTGTACTTGTATGAGGTGAGGACTCGGGAACTCGACGATTTGATGTAGTCGTGTTATTAACAATTTATTAAGTGCTTGAATTACCCCCTAGATATTTCATAATTATGAACCTTTTATAAGGCAAGTACGATTTTCTCTAGAATGTTTATATAAAAATAATCAGAATGTTGCAACTGAATGAAGTGACCTTTTGAAACAGAAAGAAATACATAGTAGCATCTACTACTTCCTGAAATTAGTTGTAATCCTAAGATTTATTTCACAAAATTCGCAAAAATTTTCTTTTTTTGGATGTCGGAATTTGTCTGGGAAGGTTCCACTCCGATTTGCAGTCCAATTATGTGCGAAAAATAATTATCAGGCATAAATTAACTTTGATTTTAAATGTGGCCATGGACGACCGAGCTTGGGCATATTCGTATGGGAGGCCTCGGCGTCCCGCCGTTACCTCCTTCTGCGAAGCAGTAATGCTCGCGAAGGAGGAGGCGGAGCGCGTGAGGGAGAGGCAATCTCTGCGCCCTCACGCCCCTAGTCGCCGCAGGAGACGCCCTGGACGGGAGTCAACATGAACAACCGAATCCCGGCCACAGTAGGCGCGGGCTTGCGGGCGGCGAACAATGGGCAGCTCGCCGCCCGGTAAGGACCAGGCCCAGGTCGACGGAGCGTTGTGTTCCACGCGCGCCTCAAAGAGATGTCAGCACGATCTGACGGGGTCCGGTAGGGCCGATGCCTGCCAGGGCTGCGGCTTGTTCGAAAGAGATACCGTGGCCCCTGGCACAGGCAACTGAAGGAACACGGGTGGGTTTTAGTCAGTAAAAGTCTAACACGCGCTTCTGCCCAGCCCAGAGCCGGAGAGGTCATTTGATTTGGCTTTCATATCCTCGGTCCACGGCACAGAGAAATTAATCTAGAAAATCCTAGACTCCACACTGATTAATTTTGATGTGCCATTTTTCACCGAGGCTATTGATGCCTGGAGACTCGCTTGCCCGAACTCATATCTACCCGATAATCCATTTTCTGGTGGGATGAGCTGCTCTGTAGAGTAGTTCAGGATAATTTACTTAACACGTCTGTTACTACTGCGGAGCGTGCGCGCCTGCTGGCTGTGGGTAAATGGGAGTCGGGAGCCGTCGTCGAACATAGTCACTTTGTTCGACGACAATACTTTACGCCCCGCTGCTTCCCTACGACTAGGAGCACCGTGTTGTTCTCCTCATCTCTGTCATTGTGGCGAAGTTGTCAACGGCCTCGGACAGCAAGGCCTGTCTTGCAGCCGAAGTGCGGGTCGCTTAGCGCGGCACGCAAACATTAACGACATCATTCGACGAGCTCTTAATTGTCACCGTCGGCGTTCCAGCTGTATTAGAACCCAATGATTTGGCCGCGACGATGGCAAGAGACCGGACGGCATGTCTTTATTTCCATGGAAAGTGGTTAGGCCTCATCTTCCAGGGTCGGCGTGCTGTGCTGGTGCTGCTGCTGTGGCTGCGGAAAACCTCAGGCGGCGTAAATAAAATAATAATTATATTTTCGAGCCGTTTGGGGTTGGCACCCTCGGGCCGTGGGGTCCGAGTGCTCATGGTCTTTATAAGGAAATTTCGAAACGACTGGTTGACACTTCTCATGACCCAAGGGCTGACTTACTTTGGCCAGAGGCTAAGCATTGCCATACAACGTGGCAATGCCGCCAGTGTCTTTATAAATAGTTTTAGTTAATTTAGGATATAATTTTGTTATTTTAGTGTTACCCTGTAAATTGTAATTGGTACCCTATTAATTAATGAATAAAAGCACCTACTCGCTCGCGTTCGTGGCAGTACCAACACTATACTGGGTGTTTTTACCGATCGGTGGGAGTCCCCCATGCTGCAAAATTATGACATGCGGCTTCATGTCATATATTTTTTTTTTGTCTATAAGTAGGTACTAACATTAGTTTTTTAAGTAGGTACCTACATTGTTACTAACCCATTATGAACTTAGTCTGAATTAAATGTTTATAATTATTTATTATAATTATTATTATATAGTTACAAGACCTAGAAATTCTATCATTTTAAAAATAAAGTCCTTAAGTACACTAGGTACCTATAACTATTAACTACTAAACTAACATATGGAATTTTATACATAGATTAGTATAATCTACCTATGTATAACATTCCATATGTTAGTTTAGTAGGTTATGAATACTTATCAAGGTACAGTAAAGCAACCGTATAATGAAAATACCCACAACAGAAGCAAAGAAATCAATAAATATCTATTGTATTCTAGTTCCATTCGAGTCAATGTATATTTTGGAGTTTCAGACTGACTGAATTTAGAAATTATTCTTTTATGTTTTATACAGACATGACTGTCCAAAAATTATAATCGAAAATGTATCATCATGCGCGTGCTTTGTTGTAAACTTTTGTATCTACTTAACTAGAGTAGGTCTTTAAGCACGATCTGGGTCATAAAATTAAAGTGGACAATTCTGTGTTAACATTTATTATAGAAAAGTCAAGATTTTTGGCGGGATTCTGTGTCGGCTCGGCACATAATATCGGTATTGGACTGACAACTAGCTCACAGGTATCCGTATAATCTATACCAATAATAAAGCTGAAGAGTTTATTTGAACGCGCTAATCTCTGGAACTACCAGTCGCATTATAAAAAATCTTTTTGCATTTTGTAGACCAATTCTTGAGGAAGACTATAGGCTATTTAACATCACGCTAGAACCCTTAGGAGCCGAGCAAAAAGAAAGAAAGTCAGAAAGAACGCTCGTCGCTCAGCGAAAACGAAATAACAGCGCGGGCGGGCGATGCGATGCGACGGGTGGGTCGGGGGAACAAGAAATTCCACGAAGTCGCGGGTAGAATAGCTTCTGCCTGCTTTGCTTCTGCTTTACTTTTAGATATTTAAACGGCATCGTAAAACGCTTTATAGGTACTCTTCGTGCTTTAAGTTTTCAAGTACTCACTACATTCAGTGTAGTACCTAGGTGGGTAGGCAGCAAAGGCAGGTACATAAATCATAATCATAACGCGTCGTAAACTTGCCAAGCGGAGAACACAAAGTGATATAAAAATACTGGGGGCCTACTCCGAAGTGCAAAGTGCGAATGTTCGGATCGGACCGACACATGGCCGAACCAAATATTATTGAAAATGAATTATTGAAAATGCGAAAAAAGTTCAGATCGGCTCAGTTGGGTCGGGACCATAGTCAATATTCGAAAGAGTGTAGGAGTGTAGGATCGGAACCGACCGAACCAAATAGTAACTTCGTAGCAGGAAACGGCCGAACATTCGGCCGATACTACTTCGGAGTAGACCCCCTGAATGTATTCTTAGTTTGTTGATTCAGGTAGCGTGCTACACGAGTATATTCCCTACGTGTGCAAAAAACAGCTCTGGTCCATTCGGCGTATAATTTCCTTGCATAAATAAATAACAATATGCCTACGTTTGTTTCAACAAGGCCTATATGTTAATTGAGCTCCTGTAACCAACTGAGAATAATTTCCAAGGTTCCAATGCGTCTTAGAAATCTAATCATGTCATACAATAGTATTGACTGAGTAGAGAGAAATATTTCAGTTTATTTATCAGCACCCTAATTGCATAACACGCACACTATCAATCACAATCTGAATCATTTTGAACGATATTGCTAATCAATTGCTTCATATGTTCGAAAAATGTGTCTGCTCAACAACGTAAATAACGCAATGAATGTTGTTGAACTGTCAAAATGAAAGCCTTTGCTACTTTAGAGTGTTACGCAATTACCCCGCAGTTCATTCTGCACCTACACACGCACACTACGTACGATAAAAATAATGTAGAAAACATCACACGTGTATACAATAATTTTTGAGTAGTGCGTTTTTATTGGACATAATTGGCACATAAGTTTTCCAGGCATGGCTGACGCATGATGTAATGCGTTGTTAGTAATGTGACTCGAGTGTTCGACGCGCAGTTGACCCCAATCGCCCCCAATCGAAGGACTAAATTGTTTGTCCAATCAAGTGATATTATCTTTAAAAATAGTACGATATTGTGTAGATATTTGAAAGTTATTGGCAGACGTCAGCAGCTTTGCTGAAAGAATCTGGGAAGAGAATTGCAGCTGGGTACTGCTCCAAGATTCATGATGAATAATATCTGCAACAACATCACAATCACAACATATTCGATGCTGAACTTATAATTTATTATTCCAAAGTATCTTAGCTTACTCTAGTGTACAGTTAGGAAATTGTAGTGGCATCGAGCTCGACATTTCTGACAGTCGAAGGACCGATAGCAGTTGGAGCATCCAACTCCTTGAATAAAGACCGATAGAATAAAATATATTCTATCTCTATGTATGTAACCGCCATGATCATTGACTACAGGCGCGGTCGTAGCCCAAGATTTCGGAGGGGTCATCATTGGCGCTAGCAGGATTATGATACTAATAATTGTTGTGGAATTAGAGCGAACGAAGCGAACTCGATTTTTTTTTATCTCACTGCTGGTAGACTTTAGGTTAGGTTAGCTTAGTTATTCATACAGAATTAGGAGCAAGGAAGAGCAGAAATAAGGTTGTCTACATGAGTCTTTTTAGACTCATGTAGAAAACCTTAAGAGCAAGCGAAGCGGGCTTAAAAAATTTTGCACGCTGTCTCGGATAGGAACATCAACCGAACCCCAAACCCGAACCGAACATCAAAGTCAAGTCAGTCATCGATCTACAAAGTCTTATTTCTGTTTTAACAGAAATCAGACTTTGTAGATTTATGCAGACAGACTCGAGAACTATAATAATGGAAGAGCGAATGGAGCGAGCTCGAAAATAATTGCAACATTTCGAAAAATTTTGAATTTCTTTTGAGGTCCTATTTCTTCCATGAGCCATAACAATTACTTCAACTACCTTTTCGAACACAGCTATCCAGAAAAAAGCCTTTCGTATCTGGGTAATCAAAAACTTCAGTCCCAGGCACCACTTCTGTTTGACTATTGCTGCCAATTTGCAGTCATATGGATCCGTCCAAAAAACCTTTTTTCGCAATTTAGTGTCTAATAATTGAAGGACCAATAGAATCAGGAGATTTCTACTAACAACTGCATGGGAGGAAACTAGCCGATATTCCTCTACTAATAATGCAAACAGATGTGGTCTAAGCGACGATTTGTCTGATCTATGAGAATGTAAAACATGTTTTCATTATCATACCCATGCGTGTGAGTTGCTGCGAAGTACATGCTTTCAAGGTTGCTGTCACACGTAGCTAGGGCGTAGATCCTCTTGTTATTGCTAATTGACCCGCTTGAGGTGACACTGTCCGTCTTGACTTTTAGCAAGTGTGCTTATTGATGCCAATGCAAAAGTTATTGAGCTAATTTACATACTACGCACCGCAAATAAGAGGGAAGGTACTTATACCACTTTAGATTAAGAGCAAATTGTAGCTTAATCAAATTGAGATACGCTGCTATTTTATGAGAAATTGCTATTTATTTCACCTCCGTGATTCGTATTCTGAAGAATGAGTTGAGGCAAACTGAGACCAAATCATAGAATGATCTTTTTATACAGACCTTCGTAATCTGAATAGGTGCTAGTAGGTTTCTGTTATCAACTTATCACTTGATACATTTTTTTAGTATCGGCATATACCCATGGAATTTGACGGCACGGTTGGATTTACTGCTGCGCTGCGTGTCTCGGGTTCGATTCCCGCATGGAACAAATATTTGTGTGAACTTGTATGGCCTACAAATAGTTGTTTCGGCTCTGGCTGTTTGTGTATGTGAGTTTAAATGTTTGTAAATGCACCCACGATACATGATAAATTCCTAGTGTGGGGCAACGTTTAAAAAAAACTTAATTCTTCACGAGTTGCCTACTACACCCGAAACACATTTCTACCACCTTGTAGCATGCCACACTGATGAAACCTGAATGCAGTTTTGAGCCGAGCGAGTCGTTGGCGAAATATCCAGCTAAAACATCCACGGAAACTTAAAGTGAGTTTTTCATCCGCAGCCAAGTCCGCATCGTACACTAAAACAACGATATCATATTTCATAATAAAGTTGTTATGTTTTATATTCTCTTGTAGCTGCAATACATAAACATACATCCGTTTGCCGCCGCTGTGCGTGGAATAGTTTCGGCGACCTGCGCGCCACCGCACGGATTTCTGTAGGAACTATATCTCATACCGAATATTCCAACTGCGTTCCTCTTTGTTGATTTAATGTGGTAAGTAGGCCACTACTTGTGCACCTAAGTTTAGTATGAGACATTATGTACATATTGTGTCAAGCACACCCGGATCAGACGGGATCACCAACAGAGTGATCCAGCTCTTCCCTGCCCATCTAATAATGCTACTGTTCACCATCTTCAATGGTGCCATGGGCAACAACATTTTCCCACAATCGTGGAAAGAAGCCACTGTTATTGGCATCAATAAGCCCGGAAAGCCCAGGTCGGAACCGACGAGCTACCGTCCCATCAGTCTACTCAATGTCTTTGGTAAGATCTACGAGACGGAGGCTTATTTACAAGCGTCTCAGAGACTATGCCGAAAAAAAGGGCCTTATTTCTGAAGAGCAATTCGGATTTCGAACCCAACACTCCTGGGTTCACCACATCACCGAACATATCCACGCCAGATTCCTACATGGTATGATGACAGGTGTTATCTACTTCGACATAGCGAAAGCTTTCGACAAAGTCTGGCACAACGGCTTATTATATAAGCTGTACTAACTCGGTGTGCCAGACTGGCTCGTTCTCATCCTACGAGACTTTCTGTCGAACCGCACCTTCCGCTACAAAATCGAAGGAGCGCTTTCATCCCCACACCCCATCCGACCATGAATCCCCCAGGGCTCTGTACTTGCCCCACTTATGTTTACGCTGTTCACTAGCGACATCCCCAACAGTTATAAGTCCCAAATGGCTCTGTTCGCAGACGACACAGCCATTTACTACACTGGCCTCAGCCATATTCAAATACGTCTTCTTCTCCAAACAACTGGCTGCTTGGTTTAGGAAATGGAGAATAGAAGTCAATCCTGAAAAGAGTCAAGCGGTTCTCTATTCGAAGCCTAGACTCAATCCCACGCCCCCTCCACCTATAAAGCCGCCCGACCTATATATGTTTGGCAAGCCGATCCCTTGGAAAAAGCAAGCCGAATACCTAGGTGTTATCCTCGAACATAACCTTACCTTCTCAGAGCACATAATGACGATCCGTTCGCGTGCCGCTTTCGCTCTCAGCTGTCTCCACTCCGTACTCAATGCACGCAGCAAGCTGTCAATTAAGTGCAAAATGCGCATGTACACAGCGTGCATCCGTCCAATAATGACATACTTGTGTAGTCTTCGCACATGCAAAGCCCCGTCATATCCATAGGATGCAGACCGTTCAAAACCGCTTCCTCCGCAAAGCCACAAATTCCCCTTGGTTCATTTGAAATGAGATCCTCCATATTGACTTCAAAATCCCCACTATCCAGCAGTTCATGAAACGCCTTTCCAAGCGTTTCTTCGATGAAGCCGCCAAACATCAAAACCCTCTGGTTGTCGCGGCCAATAGTTACGCCCCCTCCAAAATCAGCAAACTTCGCCGTCCAAGGCACGTTCTCGCTAACCCCGATGACCCCATAACCCTCCTCCAAGAGAGCAATAGAGAAACCAGTACAGCATACAAAAACAAAAAACCGTCATTCCGACCACGCCGCCAAGGTCCCTCGCGACGTCCCTAACTAAATTCATCCCCCCGACCCTTGCTCGTTGAAGTGCCAGCCCGCGCCGTAGCTGAGCTTTAAATCCCCGACTGTGACCTCCGAGTTTGTTTCGGCCTTTCTTCTCAGAGATAGTCCTAGGAAACGCCGTGCTTATCAAAGCATAAATAAAAATTTCGATCCAGCCTGTCCCATTTTGCAGTCCTCTCCCCAGCGACGCCCTAGGCCGAGGTTCGTTCCCCACAGGGGGTGCCCTTAGCGTGCAGTCGCTTAGTTTTAATTAGTTTTACGCCCCTGGCTGGAGGCTTTGAGTTCACCTTTAAGGCAACCAGCAGGATAGTCCGGTTAACTCATAAAAATGTAAAATACGGGAGAAGTGGCAAGGAGGCGTGTCTGTGTCGTCGCGGCATGCCCGAAATGACCATGTACTAGGCAAATGGCCGTTTCCGCGAACTAGTGCGCTTTCGACCGTGATCGTGAAAAAATATAAAAATGCCGTGTTGCTCAGTGGTTTCTTGTAAAAACCGAAGCGAATATAAGTATTATACTATATTGGTCTTTATAATCATGAAAAACACCAAAATGTAAAATATTTCATGCTTTTACTACGTTCATTTTGTTTTCAAATATCGCAACGACTGTACTATTTTAGCAGTAAATACATTGCTCCTTAACCACTGCCTAATTATGTCACTAAGTGACTAGACAAGCAATGTAAAAATCACAAAACGATACTTTATTATGCGGTGCATCGCATGGTACGGCCGCTGCTGGTTGCGGTAAATTAGTGATGTGTCTGTGCAGATCCACTAACATAGGCTATCAATGTCGATTACCCAACGAATATAATAGTTAATTTTACAATTTGTCAACCGTTTTAACATCTAAAAAGATGACGTTTAAACCCGGTTGGAAGACCCTTGAGAAGATGTAATATAATGTTAACATTTTTATGTACAAAATTTTTTTGAACGAAGTTCCTTTTCGCGCTTTACGAAAGGGGGCTAGACGGAACACCAAAAGTTGGAACGACACTTTTTGCTATAGTTGTAAGCCGTGCGGCGTGCGCGTGTTTCTCTGTCTGTCTCTCTCTCTCTCTCTCTCTTTGAACTTCGTTCCATCCGGGTGTCCCTTGACACCTCTCAAGTTTTTTTTTTCAACACATCGTTTTTTTTTTCAGTACAATAATAAATGGGAGAATCAATAACTTTCCGATTTAGTCAATCACTAGCTTTTGCCAGCACAACGATAGCGACAGATGTTTTTGTGTGAGTGAGTTGGTGCATGGTAAATGCTCGCTATGTTTGATGAGTTAAGGTTTATAATTGATTTTGTAGTACGTTCTGATTTATGAATTGCAAGTGTGTGCGCGACTTTGTATCTATTACTTTTACTGAACTACATGTGTAGTAACTTAGTGGCGCGGTAGTGGGATAGTCTTATCGACTTGGAGTTCTGATACATTTTCAACCACAGGGCATCTCCTTCTATCCTATATCTATGGGCTAAGTAATCACGACCTCTATAGGTCAACTACGAGATGCCATTTATTAAAAAAAAAGAAAGTAAAGCACACACGCTATACTTCCTCGTTTACTTTTAAATATACTTTCGTCGTACATCTGGAGTATTATTGCCTCTCACTACCTAAGCGATACTCTCTTGTTCCGAGACTGCGGAACTAGGGTCAGGCGGGGTAAATATAAGACACCCAACATTTCGGATAAAAATAAGACATGATTATAATTGCGTAGAAAAAGACCTAAAACGAACCTTATTTTATTAAAAAATATGCTTTATGTGTATTCTGTTAAGACACAATTTTTTAAACTTGTGACTCATTGGGTTGAACCCTTTTTAAGACATTTTGTTAAGTACAAAAAAAATTGGCGCGAAAACTTTACATCGGGCACTACGAACTTTCCGTTTGCATCCTCTCATTCGAGCGTGTGCGGCACCCACTCCCGCTCCCGGCATCCCCTACGAGCCGTACTTGCGCGGGAGGGCGGCAGTTTTGGTATACGTGCAGTCGTTTAGCAAGGAACTCGCTTTGTTTCTAGGGTTAAAAATAAGACGCGCATTTGGGAAAATATAAGACAGTGTATAGTGTAATATTAAGACAGTTAATATTAATTGTGCATCAAAATGCCTCGCCAATATGTGGCAAAACCCAAAAGTTATAGCGACTCAAAGTTGCCAGAAGCGATAGATAAAGTAAGAAAGAGTGATTTATCATACAGAGAAGCTGAAACGAAGTATAAAATTGATAAATCGTTGTTATGGAGGAAAATTCACAAATTAGCAGAAGGAAGACAGTTTTAAGCATGGAAGCAGATCTAGCAGATAACATCAAAATAATGGCTACTAAATGTTGTCGAGGATATGAGTAAATGTCTCAAATTTACAACTTTTCAGTTGATACTTATGTTAAGTAAAAAAAAAGCATAATTCTGTATCAGGTTTTGTATTTTTTCGTCTTTCATACTGTCATATAGACAGATAAGTTTAATTGTAGCATTAAATTGCTGATTGCTGTTGTGATTACCTAATAATTTAAACCAAAAACAAATTATATGTAAGCAGAGTAAAGTATGTTGATTTTTTTTTAATTTTAAAAAGTTCCAACAAATTTTTGTTGAATTTATTAAAAGTTTTCGTATTATATTTAACCCCGTTGTCTTCATATTGCCCCTGTATCTGAAAAACACGCAAGATATAGAAGTTTAAAGCTGTTTCATTTTTTGACTTCTGTGTCTTATATTTCCCCCATTATTGAGGAAAAAAATGAAACACATACTTTGTATAAAAAACTAATATCTAGGCCAATTTATCTCTAATTTAATGTAATCATGTGAAAGATACCAATGGATAGTATAATATAATCTGATCCAAGACTCACTAAATAATCTTTAACAGCGTCAAAAATGAAAAGATTTGTTTTTCGTCTCATATTTACCCCGCCTGACCCTACAGTAAACTTGTTCGTTGCTGTCATAATATCGTTCAAAGGCAATATACTTCGCTCCGGTAATTGTTGTGAACACTGTTTGTTAAAACACATTACAAATGAGTTACGGCGCTGCATTTGGCACTCGAGCTGAATGAGACTGCGTCTTGCGACGCGCAGACAGGACTTCTCAGTACAGTTGAAACGATTCAAAGCGTAACGTTGACACGAATATATTTACCCAATGAATGTTAGTTAAATGTAGGCAGGTACGACTGTCACGAAGTTAGTAGGTACATACTGCGTATTATAACGAAGACTACAAAATATTGCCGACACAGTAGGTCCAGTGCCAAATATTTCTTTCAATATTCAAGATTCCAGACACTTTCTAGAATCTCCTGGACATTTTCTACATGACATCGTACATCAGTAGCTGAACGAAGATAAATTAGTAGAGCCTCATAGGATTTTGGAAACGGACATTTAGTCACTGAACAATTATATCCATATACCCTCTGAAGATCTCACCTCGGCGACACCTCAGCACTATGGCATTGGGTTTAAAAAAAATGAAAATCCTTTATTTATTGTACTACTTATTTATTTATCAGAAACAATAAAATATTCAGTTACAAAAAGTTGCTTGCAAACACCTACTTAAATTATTCTGAGGTATTCACACTGAGGTAGTACAAGGCTGGTTCATCTGTGTCATATATTTCTTTCAAAGTGTCTAACACTAGAGACTGTATGTATTCAACCTGAAATACAAATGAAATCATTTAAGTTACCTTCTTTATTAAATAAATAACAGTATCATAAGAGCACATCATTTATTTACCTGATGAGGAGGACAGTAGCCATCGTCTGTAGATCTAGCGACTGTGATCAACACTGGCGGGGGTAAGTTCTTCAATAGTGGCACCAGAGCCTTCTTAACTAAGTTTTGTATCTCTTGTTCAGAGCTGATGTGGTAAGGCAGTCCTCCTTGATCTCGCGTGCAGCCTCCTGCGAACACGGCCCACCAGTCCGGCTTTTCATTTAACCGTTCAGCCTCTGTCAAAACTGCTGCTGCTAACTCGGCCACCTGGGTAATATTAATATTGTTTACTAGCTTTCGCCCGCGACTTCGTTCGCGTGAAGCAACTTTCTTATTTTTTTTTTCCGTAAGAACCTTGTACAGAGTATTAGAAAACTACAAAAAAAAAATCAGCCAAATCGGTCAAGCCGTTTTCATGTTATGTCGTGACAACGGAAAACGGGTTTCATTTTTATATACATACTAGCTTCTGCCCGCGGCTTCGCCCGCGTGGATGTCGGAAATTTACCCACAGGAACGTGCTAACAGGATAAAATGTATGTGCTTCCCCAGAATGCCATCTATGTCGCGGGCCATCTATGTGGCTAATTACAATAGAAAACCAATTGTGTCTCATTACCTATATGATATCTTTACCTAAGTACCTAACTAATTTTAAAAAAACTCAATAACAGAAAATTAAATACCTACCTACTTAAATAAACCTATTTCTGATGATAACTAATCTAAACTCAATAAATAAGCAAAATCCCTAAAAACTAATATCTATACGAATGACTAAACCTACCTAACAGTATTATAAAATAACCTACGGTCACTACGTACACTATCAAATATACTACCTATACTTTAAAATTAAAATCTATACCTACGACTCATATAAAAATAAACCTAAGTAACTCTAAAAACTAATAGGAATAAAAATGAACTCCACTGCGGGTGACCCAACCTACGACAAACTTAGTATTTGCGGTTGGTACAGTACAGACAGTGGTAATCGGGTATAGGGATCGAACCGCAAAATTAAGTTTGTTTTTTATTGTATATACTTTTCCGGGATAAAAAGTACCCAGTGTGGTGCCCAGGATATTAAAGAATAATTATACCAAGTTTCATCGTAATCGAACCGGTAGTTTTTGCGTGATGCCTGAACAAACAGACAGACAGACAGACAGACAGACAGACAGACAAAATTTTTTTTAATCACATTTTTGGGTTCGGTGTCGGTCAAGTAACACCCCCTGCCATTTATTTTTTGGATATTTTCAATGTACAGAATTTTCACTTCTACAGATTTATTATAAGTAAGTATAGATATAGATGAAAGGTTTTGGTTCATTTTGATTGATTGTACCTACACTTATACATATTATATTATCATAGCGATTCTACTAACCATGTCATAAAACTGTGATTTTTCTCCTTCATATCCATCCAAGTTATCGTATTGCTCCAAATGCTGGAACAAGTGTTCAAGTTCTGCAAGTTGTCGTTCTCGTGTGGCGACAACTTTATCGATTGTTTCCGTTTCGTTGTCGTCGGGAAGTTTAAATTCAAATATTGGTTGCAATCGATCGTAAACATTGATACTTTCGTATAAACCAAGAAAAGGATTTCCAGTACTGAAAAAATCTAGATCGATGTCGAGTACATAAGGTTGTGAAACATTAAGATTCGATATGAGTTTCTGGATGTTGTTTTCGTCCCCAGCGAGTAAGGCATCGGAGAGTTCGGCTGATGTAAATATAAACTTTCTCTTATTGACTAGTTGTGATGAGTACAGTGCATCAGACAGGTAGTAAGGCTCCTTGCAATCGACTCGCAGCTCTCCCGACGTCGGATGATCGCCGACGTGTATAGGTCGCGTGTCGTCTCGGAATTGACTCGCCCACGGCGGACGCAGCCACACTACTCGGCTGATGTGTCCAGCTGCCGCTGCCGGTACAATCCAATTTTCTATTTGTAATAATGGCAAAACATGTCTCCCAGAACGTGCTTCCTCTCCTTTCAATTTACGATCAATGAGCATATCAGGATGCGCGTCCAAGTGTAGTAGAGTCGTTCCTTCTAATGGTAACTTCTTGCCCCCAATTGCTGAATATATAAATTGTAACGCATCATTATGTTCTTCCACTACATAAATAGGAATCTTTTTGAAACGCTTCTGAGGCGTAATTTCATCACAGATTGCAGCCATAGATTTTATTAATTCTTTCTAGGTGCCTTAGAATGTTTATTATTGTCCTAACATGTTCGTGTTTTAGATCTGAAAAGAAAATATCTGAATTAGAATAAATTCATTTTGTAGGTGTTACTTACTGCTACTGGTATCTGAACTGTCATTATTTTCGTTTTCGAAAAATTGAAAACAGGGAAAAATAAAGAAAATCAATGGAATAAACGGAAATGAAAAAGAGTACCTACTTAGGTAGGAATAGGGACGATTGCTGACCTACTTTGACCAGCTCAAAGCCACTCAATGTACGATACTAAGAGTGAGGTTAAAATTACCAGAAGCGTGCAGTTTACATTGCGAAATTTTCATACGTTTATCCTCGAAATCACCTATCTTACCTATTTATTACCCAAACAATATAAACTGGGTCCGTAATATTAACTACAGAGTATTACTTATGTAAACAACCCAGCCCTCCTTTGCCGAGACAACAGACTTTCGCTCTCGAACTTATTTAGTCTATTCGAGGGTTTTCCAATTTGGGTCAAGGTCAAACGACGGAAAAATTGGAGGGAAGGTCCACCCTGCCGATTATAGCTACTGCGCACTTGTTACGGCCAATTTTGCATGACTGATCCACGATTTTGTGCCAATGGGATCGTAACTATTCAGTTTCGCATTCATAGTGGCTACTTTTACAAAGGCTTTTGATTCTAGCATTGATGATCGATAATACATTAATAATGGATTTACTGAAATAATTATTTACTAAGATACCTCCTAGCGACACTTAACGAGGTGTTAGGTAGATACCGACAGGCGACAAGCGTGTCTAAGCCATCAATCAGCATTCAAAGACGGACGAAAATTAAGTTAGCAAGGATTGTGTTTCAAGCTGATTCAAATATATTATCAGAAACACAATAAATTTATGAATGAGTTTTGGGTTTTGTACCAAAACTTACATAAGCTCGACGATAATATTCTGTGGATAGAACCAAAACATCAAGTCTCCATCTCTTTTGTGGGGCGTCATATTATTTGAATTCATCGGGGTACCTATGGTATGGGTTGCGGCGTGCGAATCTCATCAAAGCGGGCCATGAGCGTTTTCCATTAGCGTCGGCAAACTTCCGGCTGGCGCGCTGCGTAGTTGCGCGGTAGCTCCAGCGGGGCCGGGGCGTGGGTGTTGCGGGTGGCGGTTGCAGGGTGACGCGGAGGAGGGGTGTTGTGACGGCTCTCGCTGGGGTCGATAGCGCGCGTCACTGACGTCACTACGCTACTACGCCCGCCCAAACATATCCCCGCGCGCGCCTCTCCCTTCTGACCTATTGCGCCGTTACGCCCACCTGGGTCAAGGTGTGGAAGCCCGCTGGACCCGCCCGGATGTTAAAATACCTTCAGCCGACATTGTTACACCATGTTACGTAGTTATTTATACAAGTGAACTACCGTTTTTTCTTCATACCTACACAAACAGTCGCCCACGTTTGAAAGGATATAAACATTCATTGATACTGCCAGAACACATTCATTAATGACGCGTAGGTACCTACGTGGCCCTTAATACAGCTCACACTATGAGAACTATGTACCTAATTGGTTTACTAAGATGTACACGAATATCACGTGTTATAGCTCTTATAGCATTTGATGCTACTGAAATAGTGGTTGATTATAAATCAAGGGCAATACAGTTCGACAACATATTTTTGAATAACATAAGTACCCAAAAGATTCGATCCAAAAGTTTGTACCTACAGCGAGCAAGGTTATCAGTTTATATCAGTAACAATTATAAGTACAATGTAATGATATAGTAAAAAAAAACTTACTTAGCACTTGTGGCGTTAAGGGGTCAAAAAGGTCGCAAGGGGATTACCTAGCGAAAATAGGCTTTTGAGGCAGCAACTGACCTAAAACACTTGCTATTCTTGGACATCCCAACGGAACGGATATAAACGCGTGGGTTCGACTGGATCCGTGCCATCCGGCAGAGTGGCGAGAATCGGGAACACGCCTGTCAATACCGAAGCGGCAGGAGCGCTGGGAGCAGATGGCAGATCCAGCATAAGTACTGTATAACCGAATGATCGAAACCATTCTGCCTTCCTATCGAGCTACATGGAAGCTACGGGGATGCTTGGGTAGGGTAGGTTAATAGTTACTATATTACTCTGGTCGTTCCCAAATATATTTTTGTAACCGACAGTCCCGTGAAGTTCACTTAACTTTAAGAAGCGCCTCGCAGCACATGGCCCAGAACGAAACCCTGTAGCACTCTAGCTTAGATAGCGTGAAATGTGCACGCTTTATCGTTTTTTGCCCGTCTGCGCAACAACAAAAACAGGGTTATGTTTTTCATGCGAACCTATGTGTTTATATTTGTATATGGGATTCTATATACCTACCCTCGAAGCATCCTAACGGCTGGATGGATTTTAATACGGTGATATTGTCTCAGCTAGGTTGCGCGATGGTTATAGGTTTCGTTTTTATAAAAACAAAATGGAGGACGTTAGAAATCAGTAGCAGTAAGTCTTAAAAAAATATACTATAACCATGTTGGGCATCAAAATGAACAGCATAAGGAGACGCAACAAAAATATAACACACATACCTAAAGGTAGAAAATAAAAATCAAAATAAAAAAATCAAAAACCTAGGTGCAACTAAAAGTTCAAACAACCTTTCAAGCAGTCTCATGCAGTTGGTGGCGTCAAATCTGAGATTGAATTAAAATAACAGCCACAAACTGCATCTGAATGCTTAAAGATTTAACCCTTATGCAGCTGTCCTGCAGGGTGTCCCAGAAGTCGACGTCAAGCGGGAATTGGGTAATAAGCCAAGTCATAATCGTTATCAGAAAAATATAAAAAAAAAACCTAAGTTGTGTATTGATATTGTAGACGACTGTAACGAACATTTCACCCCATCTTAGATGGAGTGCCACTGGCATCCATTCTGAGCCCTGTGCTACAAATGTCTGATCTACCACAAGGTGATAAGCGACCATGTTTTCAATAAATTAATAACTTTATTTGTTGGATAAAGGTTAAAGGTATGTACTATATTTTTTAATTGTCTATAATATAATAATGAAGTATTTCAGTAA
This sequence comes from Apamea sordens, assembly GCA_945859715.1. Taxonomy (NCBI): domain Eukaryota; kingdom Metazoa; phylum Arthropoda; class Insecta; order Lepidoptera; family Noctuidae; genus Apamea; species Apamea sordens. The sequence goes on from OX243986.1 coordinate 16,172,915, forward strand.
GATGCTGGTAGGGATCTTAACCGTACTTCCGGGATTATTCTGATAGCCGTGGAATACCTCTCCACTCCTCACAAGCACCTCAGGACATGTTGCCCCCGTTTTTTATTGTTTTTATAAATGGCATCTCGTAGTTTACCTAAAGAGGTTGTGACTACTTAACCGGGCTATCCTGTGGTTGCCTTAAGTGAACTTAAAGCCTCCAGGCAGGGCTTAAAACTAAGCGACTGCACGCTAAATAAGGGCACCCCCTGTGGGGTACGAACCTCGGCTTAGGGCGTCACTGAGAAAGGGCAGCAAGATGGGACAGGCTGGATCGAATAATTTTTATTATTTACGCTTTGATCTCTGAGAAGATAGGGCCGAAACAAACTCAGAGGTCACAGTCGGGGATTTAAAGCTACAGGCTCAGCTACGGCACGGGGTGGCACTTCATCGAGCAAGGGTCGGCGATGTTGCCCCCTTGCCGCTACGACACTATGTGCTAGCGACCGTTTTCGGGGGCCCATTATTGAATGTGCAAGTCACTCCCTGCCATTTCATCTGTGAATATTATATTATAACTAGCTGACCCGGCAAACGTTGTTTTGCCATATAAATTATTTCTAGCTGCCCGGCGCTACTTCGTTCGCGTGGTGTCCTACCCTACCCTACCCCTACCCTACTCCTACCCTACTCCTACCCTACTCCTACCCTACTCCTACCCTACTCCTACCCTACTTCTACCCTTCTCCTAACCTACTCCTACCCTACTCCTACCCTACTCCTAACCTACTAATCCTAGATAATCCGAGTAATGTGGATATATGTATGTTGGCGATTCAAAACCCTTAATTTAATACGTGCTTCAATTCGAGTGGAGCCGAGTCTACCTTACCGAAGGGACGATCGTCAAATGTTCGACAGGAAAGTAGCTAGAACAGTTTATATGGGAAAATGAAATTTTTGTTTTTACTATCTTCGTCGCAATATATGTTTTCCATATTTTCTCACCGTTTAAACTTTCCCTGGACTACGACAAACATTTCAAAACCAAAATCAGCTAAATCGGCCCAGCCGTTCGCGAGTTTTAGCGAGACAAACGAACAGCAATTGATTTTTATATATATAGATAGATAGATAGATTGGTCAGGCAGGGGACATAGATCTTCCATAGTTCAAGGTAACCGATCCACTATAGCCACCCAAACCCATAGCTCAGTATATTTTGTTTCCATGTTCTGCAAGTTCTGCACCGATCGGGGGTTGTCCTTTGGTGCACTTGCATGGTGCATACAGGGATAATTGTCGGTTGGTGCCTCCTCATCATTTAAAATTGTGTAAAGGGCCTCTGCGAGTTGGCTTCGGCCCCTAGTATGCCTTTCAAAGGTCCGGGACCCCAGGATCCCGAGATATGTCAAAGACAACTCATCATCATCATCATCTGCCTAGCCTTTTCCCAACTATGTTGGGGTCGGTTTCCAGTCTAACTGGATACAGCTGAATACCAGTATTTTACATGGAGCGACTGCCTATCTAACCTCCACAACCCAGTTACTGGGTAATACGATACCCCTTGGTAAGACTGGTTGTCAGACTTTCGGGCTTCTGACTACCCGTAACGACTGTCAAAGATCCACGAATGACAGCCGGGACCAACGGCTTAACGTGCTTAAAGACAGCTAATTAATAATAAGATATTTATTTCAGACGAAGTCCATATATGTATATATTGTTAGTAACACAAAAACCTTAAAAAACTATTGTTAGTACATATAACAACAAATCCACAGAAAAAATAAAAAATCAAAATCACAATGTGGCACCGCCCAGGAGTGCCAGTTTATGGCAAACCCTGGATGTGACCACCCACAGAGTGTAGTCCCATCCAGTGCCTCCACATCGGGGAGTCCCAGCGACCCACAAACACACTCAGAAGATACAACATAACATAACATGATGTGATGTGTCACATCTTTCAATTATAGTTCTTACAAATTGGAAAAGGAACAAAAATTAATCCTCCTAGCTTCAGCAGCAAATTGATATAAGCTGTAGATCATGGCAATGTCCTAAGCACAACATTGTAAAAATAAGCCAGACACAAAAATATCAAAATAATGATGTTTAAACCAACACGCACTGGGCCTGCATGGTGGATTATGGCCCACTCCCTCTCACAGAGAGGATGTCTATGTTCCAGTAGTAAAAAAAGTAAAACTGATCGCAGATAACAACAGAAGAAAAAAAAAATTTTCCAGCAGTTGGAAAATTATAGGCTGTTTAAGCTTATGATGTTTAAAGTTGAGTTGAATACCACCAAAAGACCCAAATGAATGCTGACTGCTTCCATAAGTTAATTATCTGGATAATAATTGAATTGGATAATAAGTTAATTAGCTGGATAATAATTGAATTTATGGAAAGAATTTGTTAATATTATATGTCGAAAATACTAACTCATAAACAACACATTACAGTTCCTTGATTGTTATTGCTAAGAAATGCTAACAAACTAAAATGCAAGAGCTAGACAATAAGAACTGGTCCTTAGCAGCTTTAAACAGAGAGAAGTGGAAAGAGAGTAGGGTTGCCTTTGCCCTGCAGTGGGACGTCACTGGCTTTTAATAAAATAATCTATCTATACTAATAATGTTAATGGATGGAGGGGGAGAGGAAGGCTGAAGAAAAGATGAATGGATTGTGTGACGAATGATATGAAAGAGAAGGGAGTGAATGATAGCGTGACGGTTGTTGACGGGGATAATGGGAGAAGAAAACGTGTTGCGCCGAGCACAAGTAACATGGGACAAGGGCAGGAAGATGATGATGATACTAATAATAAAGCTGAAGATTTAGTATGTTTGAATCCGCTAATCTCTGGTACTACCGGTCGGTTGTGAAATATATTTTTTTGCATTTGATAGCTCAATTTTCGAGGAAGGATATAGGCTACTTAACATCACACTTGTAATAAATATATGGCTACTTATATTGGTAGTTAAAGCGGTTACTAGTACTATGAGATATAAGAAAGTGTTAAATTGCACTTAAAAGTATATTAAATCAAACGTTACATTATATACGTAATAAGATACCTAATAACCCCGGAGTATGGTACTACTTATTTATAAATTACACAATATTAAGGGAAATATATATCATAAATATCTTACAATAAATCTTCTTGAAATGTTGACGTTAATAATTAGTTTCACAACAATTAGATAATTGATAAACAGTATTAATAATAACATTGAGGTTAAAATATTTGTTATGACATTTGTTGATAAACATTTGACACTTGACAGTGACAGTTTGAAATTGGGAAGTATGTACTCGTAGACAGAGGATAGTAGGTAGACAAGTCCTCAGCGTATGCAGTATGAGATAGCGATAGTTCGACATAAGTACATTACTGCAGCTACGTTCAATTAATATTGCCATATTTTGACTTTTACCCCAATCGTGTGGGTAATATGGTACTTATTGAGTACTTTGATTGTACTACGTCTACGATTTTTTGATGTTATATTTTACTTGATCTGGTGATAAGCCTAAAATAAAAACAGGAACGAATGCAACTAGCTTCAAAATGTCGTGAGCAGATTCGGGAGTGACGACTTGGATGCCAGTTAACTCGGACCGTACACTCAGTCCACTTTTTTCTTAAAAAAATGGTTCATTCGAAAAACTAAAAACAAAAATTAAAAATGAAATACGTTCAGTGGTAAAAACAAATAAGTGCTGGTATCCCCGTTAAGGTATTATCCGACTATTGAAAAAAGACACGAAGTAACATAGATAACCGCCTAACATAAAATGCTTCACACTTTGATCGGTTAATACGAAAAACAAGTTAGGATTTAATCGTCTCTTTAGATGAAATTATCACAATATTTTGCTTATTATTGACACAAAATAGTCTTAAAGTACAATATTTTTTAATTTACTTGCTGTAATAGGCAAAAAATGCTACTTACCGATGAAAGGTTATGTTTGGTTGATTTCGTTCACTACGACTTTTACAGCCGATTACACAGCAACTCACCATCATTACACACAAAATATTACCTTTTGGAATATCAATAAAGTCAGAAATTACACAAAGTATGCGTTTCACAGTTTATATCAACGAAAATATTTTAACACCACAATTTGCTTGGCATCGATGCCAAACAACAAAAACCGATACGCAAATAGAGATAGAAAATGCATGCTATGTCCTGCTCACACATACTCATTTTGACATAAGTGTCGTCTCACTTTCGCAATTATTATTATTTTAACAGCATGTCTATTACTATCCTCTGTCTACATGTGTACTAGTTATGTTGGGATACAAACGTAGGAAACAATCGTTAGTAACCACGTGTGTGAATAGGGCATTACTGAACGTTGACGGCAAAAAGCTGCAAGTTGGGTTATATGGTCGCTGTTCGGACTCAAGCGTTTTATAATCTCACTGGTCAAACTTATCATGATGCTGGAGTTTCTGGTCAGTGGGTCATCTTATGGGCGGTCTTCTCTATAAAAACCTGGGCGACTAGAATCAATTCTATTATTTATAAATTTTGACGTTTAAAGTGCTTTTTATGTGCCGGACGTGGGCCACGTATCAACGTATGTGTGATTGAAGTATAGTATAGTGGCCCACGTAATTGCTTTATTACCACTTTAAAAAAAATGAAATGTAAAGCTATTATAAGCTATGTGGAATTGGAAATTACTTGTTAGGCAAGTTAAATCAATACGTCAATCTGCCATGTTATAGTCATTTCATACAACTGTCAAAGAATGAAACGTTAATTTGCTTAGCAATAATTTCCATAACTTTATCCGCATTGGTCTTATAAACAAAATAGACTTTACCGCTAAATATAATAGTTCAATGGGATACTCTGCTAATAAAAATAGTTGCCTTGTCGTTTTATTTACTTATCCTCCTACTGGAACGCCATACAACAATTATACCAATGGAGCAAAAAATTACAAAATGTGCTGCTTTCCATCCATCCAGTAACATTTTTGCATGCCTATACACGGTTATATATATGCAAAATATAAATGTAGGGTGCAAAAATTATGAAGGAATTATTTTGATTCAAAATAACTTGTTAAGATTTGCAGGCCCGAGACGGTTTGTCTACACTATTCTGGGGCATTTAATTTCCTCGTCTAGATGCTCAGCTACATACATAGGTACTTACTTCTTTTGCGTCCTCAAAAAGCTGTCGGCGTCTATATAGCCTTAATCCGTGGAACAACATGACCAACATGACGCTTCCAACTATCGTTGTACGAAGTATCCCTCGTTTAATCGAATACGACGAGTAGTTTATGAGTTATGATGGAACCGGTGAACATCCATAGGTACAGACGCCAGCAGGTCAAGCTACCCGAAACTGTCAAATTTTCCCAATCAACCTTGAACCTTAATACTCTACTGATAAAGTTGAAAATCTATTAAAGAAATTTGACAGATTGTAGTAGTTTGATGTGCTGGCGTCTGTACATAGCCTGTCAAAAGCATCATCAGACTACGACAAAAACAAGACATCGCCGAACCGACAAACGATAACATCGGTTTTCGTATAACCGGAGTCACATTCACACGTCGTTACTATGTCATTTAAAGCATACATTGTACAGAGAACGTGTGACTTCGATTTTTGGTATAGCTGTAAAGGCTTTCTTTTTATAAGAAGAATAATTTAGGTGCATGAAGCAGAATTTTCACAATATGCGCCACGAAAAAATTTTAAAATTCGGGCCACATTTTTGTGTACCGTGACGTGAGAACCCGCAAACGTGGAGTGACATGTCGCCAATCGCTCGAATTTGTCTCTTTTTAACTCCAGACAAAAAGCAGAGGAGTGTGTGACTAAGATTTTTAAATCCAAAGTAGATAGCAAAAGTACCAAAAGCGGCCATTTTTGACAGTTTTGCTATCTACTTTGGATACGAAACATTTTGAGTCCTGTTATAACAACGTAAAAATACTTTATCCTCTTTGTAACAAACTCCTAGAATCAATTTTTTTATTTTTGTTTTCTATGCTATGCTACGATTTTTTATTCAATGAGGACGCCACTTAGCTCGGGGTACCGCCTTTTAAACTATAGTAGCTATAGCCGGCGGAGTTTTGTTTGATTGTTAGCTTTCCAAAAAATACATAAAACGAGCATGTCCGCAACTAAGGTCAAATTACACACTGTGGAATGTTATAAGTTTAACGTCTGTATCTATGTATTTGTATATCTATGTCTGTCTGCGCCATCGTAGCTCCTAAACAGTTGAACCGATTTTTTTTTTTAATCAATTGGATGGGAATGGAAGGATTAAATAAAACATTATTTTAAACTTAAATATAACTTTATTTTAATATTATATGGTTTATTACATGGAAGATATAAACTGGGTCCAAACTAAAAAGGTCTCACGATTAATCATAAAACACAGTAGAATGACAATGAATCAGATTCTATCCTCAATGATTAAAAACAAAAATTAACACCAAGTGAATTATTACCTTATAAATAGCAACATATCTTTTTATTAATTAGGTCTACTTCATTAACAGACAATATTGTAAATGCTATTATTTTTCATCCTGACTTGAGAGCCTTTTATTTGAGACTTGCACCTATCTTTTTAGGATTGAAATGAGCCATCAGCCTTAAAATGGCGATAATGTATTTCCGATGTCATATCTTCCGACTGCTTGATTGGAAATGTTAATACATATTTTACTTAATTCTCTTTATGTCACACAAAGTTTTGTTACAATATTATTGACACAATACAGAAACATCTTCATTTATAAAGCGCCCATAATTTGTTGAACTCCTAAAATACTATAGGTGCGTACTAACGCTTATTCTAAATCGCCATCTTTGTGATAGTCAACAGAAACTTAAACCTAATACAGTGATTTATCTAGTCCAAGGTCACTAAGAATAATGATATTATATTAGTAGATTTAATCTACGCATTGAATGAACTCAGTTATCAGATGGATATTTTAAATTATTTTATGGATATAAAATTTCTTATAATAACTCAGGAAAGGGTGGGGTGAAAATAACTGTATTCCTATACTTACCCACTATGGATTGCAATCCCCCAAAGGTGTCTTGTTTATGGAGATATTTTATTGTGGCCCTTCACTTTTGAAAACTATTCGCGTGGCATGGGTAATACAAAGTATATCGTATTCCCGTCGAAATAAAAGTCCACTTTGTATTGAGGAGACAACGCGAATATTTGTGCAAATACGCCGAGGGCAGCAGTGCCAGCATATTTGCGAGTATCAACTTATTTAATATTTTTGAGGATTTATTTGAATAATAAGGGGAAACATTGTTGTGCGTTGTATTTGTGTTTATCTTTGAAGGATTGCAATCGTCTCACCAATAAGTGAACGTATTTTTTTTTGTACTTTGTTCACTGTCTATATATTATATTATAAAAGCCATATGAGGCCGTGCTTTATACTTATATAATTTGACCAGAGACAAAACGAAATAAGACAAACTGTCGCAGAAAAGACAAACATAAGAGACTTTTAAAGTTTTAAGTAATATCTAAGAGGCATATAGCTAGAGGACCATAGAACCTAAACTACATAAAACATTACATCCAGTGTGTTAGACAGCACACTCCATTCAGTTTGGATATCCAGTCGTGCCTTACTCTTTTTGTCATATTTCCTCTCCGTAATGCTATATGCCTGTTAGACAGTACTTACTGTCACTTCACAACTTCACCGAATTTATTCATACTATAACTTATTCTTTAACAAAAAAAAAAATTTGTTTGTTCACTAATACAAAATTTAATTTATAAACGTAATTTAATTCTTGTCTAAATGTTGCTTCATTGTATTTGTTCCGGTGTAGAAATGAAGACAGTCATATATGAACTGTGTACGTAATGCTGAGGATGCCCATAGGGCAGAGTCCATAGCTCCGGGTGAAGCGTGAGGCACCGTGTGGCAATGAGGCGCGGCCACTCTGGTCCGCCAACACTTACATTATGCGACAGTTCTCTTCTCCCTCACGAAGTTCACCGAGCTGGAATACCAGTACAACATTATGATAATTTATTAAACTTAATTCAGATTATAGATACATAGTTAGCTTGACATCTAACAACATCCTTTTGACGACCTATATGTGAAACGTACCTGTTCACGACGAGGATACTTATGTGCGAGCTCGCGGTGTCTCTGGGCGCTGGTGCTGATTTGTCGCCGCTGTCTTTCCGACACCGCTACCTCCTGCGTGATACAATTTAAGATTTTAAAAGAACAACCTCTTTATTAGTAAAACATCTTGTATTATTCAGGAAATTTGGCTAGAGTACAATGGTGGAGTAGAATTACCTCCTGGTCGGTGTTGAGCAGGGCAGTGGTGAAGGAGTCGGCGATGAACCACTTCTGTCCCTTCATGACGATGTCGCGTGGTGGGTCGTGGTCCACGCCGGCGTCGGCCGACCACACAGTGGCGATGCTTCCCGGCTCCAGCTTCACGGTGCGGTGGAACTTGAACACCGTCTCCTGATCGCCCGCCTTGCGGAGGATCTGGTAGCCACCGAGGCTTAGTTCCTATGTAACATAATCTAACATTTAGTTTTCAGGTACGTGATAAATAGGAATAATTGAATCTAGCAGGAATATGAATATACCTAATTTTGTAACGCCTGAAGATTACAAAGAACTATAAGAACATCAAAAAAAAAAAAAAAAAAATTGTTGAACTCACCTTCTTGCCCTTGTTCCTGATCTTGACGAAGCTGCCTTCAGGGCAGGACTCGGCGACTTCCAGGTCTCCCTTGGCGCTGGACGTGACGCTGAAGTCGTTGAGGCTGCGTTCCTCGGACTCGTCCAGCAGAGTGCGCTTGCGGGCGGCGCGCAGCGGGGTGGCGCGGCGGGACGGCGTGGCGCGCGTGCCGGACGCGCTCAGCGACACTCCGCTGGCGGACGCGCGGGACTCGCGGCCCGGAGACTGGGTGGTCAGGTTCAGCCTGTGTAGAAGTGCTAGTGTTAAGGGGATTCGGAGTTTTTGGGGCGTGTTTGGTTGTAATAAACGTGGTGACGACTAATACGTTAGACACCAAATGTAAAGGCCTTGAAAAAAGAAATTGTACTATGACCATGTGGAGACTTGGGGAGACGATCCCAAAATTATAACACACAAAAACATTGAAAAAAATGGAAAAACCCGACTGCTTCAAGCTGCTTAAAAAGTGAACCTTGTTTTCATGTTATATTTATGTTACCTGCGTAATACCTTATTATTAACAACAAAAACTATTAAAGCCATGTATTACCTGTCCTCCTCTCCCTCAAGCAGCGCACGATACGTAGCGATCTCGTAGTCGAGCGAGATCTTGATGTCCATGAGCGTGGCGTACTCGCGCAGCTGCGCCGCCATCTCGTCGCGCAGCCTCGCCAGCTCCTGCTCCAGCGACGCCAGGTCCTCGGCGTGACGCGCGCGCTCCGTCTCCAGCTGACGCTCCAGCTCGCGGCAGCGGTTCTGTACAATAAGTATATTGTTTTATCTTATGTTGGTAGTGCGACTTTTTACTTTTGTGTGATATGCGTTTAAATGTTTTCGGCATATTATTTCGATTCAAAAACTCTTAAAGGGTTAAGATACATTTTATTCAGCAGTGTAACTTCTTTGAGAAACGCCGCAGAAGTTGTTAGTTAATAATGATGATAATGGTGAACTAAATTTAAAATTGGTGGATTGCATGAAAACATAGTTTCGAATCTAGTAATTAATGATGAGTAATCCTTATGATAATTTTTCACAATCTTCGGGAACTCCTATCGCCTCACAATTATTATTGCCAAACAAAATCATCCTTAAAAAAAAAAATACACAAAAAGAACTATTCTGTAAGCCTTCAAGAGCAATTACTGTGTTTAATCTAAGGGAACTGATGTTTTATTGGCATTGCCCAACCACATAATAGGCAGTTTTTATTCAGCTAAAACTATAAATAGATACGAATCACTTCAGCACTTACGCTTAGCGCCGCGTTCTTGTTCTCCAAATCGTTGAGCGTGGCGTTGAGGCTGTCGATGCGCGTGCGCATGGTGCGCAGCTCCTCTACGGCGACAGTGGCGGCCGTGCTGTTGCGGTTCGCCGCGTTATGTAGATTCTTCATCTAGAGAAATTATTCAAATTATGTATTATATTAAATAATATATTTTATCAAAATATTTAACCCAGGTAGGTAACAATTATGTGACATTGTGACGCTACACAAGATTGAGCTTAACATACCTATTTAAAAAGTATACCTAAAAAAAAGCGGCACTGAAGGATTATTTTTCTCAAGGTCATTAAACACCTTTATACATAGACTCGCGCCTTTTTCCTCTGGGGATAGGTAGAAACTACAGAACGCCACTTGCTACGATCCTTACATACTTCATAAATTACGAAAAAAACCTGGGGGCCTACTCCGAAGTGCAAAGTGCGAATGTTCGGATCGGACCGACACATGGCCGAACCGAATATTATTGAAAAATACGAAAAAGTTCGGATCGGTTCAGTTGGGTCGGGACCATAGTCAATATTCGAAAGAGTGTAGGAGTGTAGGATCGGATCCGGCCAAACCAAATAGTAACTTCGTAGCAGGAAACGGCCGAACATTCGGCCGATACTACTTCGGAGTAGACCCCCTGGTTTTTTAAAATCTGCTAGTCTGGTATATTTACCTTGTTTTCATAGAGAGCTTCAATTTCGTCGCGATTGGCCTTGATGTTGGCTTCCTGCTGTTCGCGCAGCTCTTGCAGACTCTGTTGCAGCTTAGCTTCGTACTGCTGGGCCAGACGGCCATCTATAACAACACCATAGTTTTAGAACTATGCTTATAAAGGGTTCAAATAGTAAGTAAGAATGAAATTTTTTTGATTTTAAATGACTGATTAATTTAATTGATGTTAATGTACGATATAATGCAAAAAGCTAAAATCAAGTAACTACATATTTCTCGTAATGTTGGTGGAAGATTGCCTTGCATGCAAAAAGTAAATACTTGTATTTGTAGTAATCAATCGTCGTTGATGCCCAAGAATTGGTAGTTGTTTAAAGACGCAGACTCACCAATTTCGGTGATTTCAACCTGGCGCCTGGTACGTGTCTCCTGCAGCTCCTGCTGGAAGACCTGGTCCTTAAAGGACAGCTCCTCGCGCAAGCTCTGCACGGTGTTTTCCATGTCGATGCGGCATAGCATCTCCTCTTCCAAGGTCTTGCGCGTATCCGCATATATCTTGCGCAACTTCTCCAGTTCCTTGGCCAGCTCCTGTAAATAAAATGTTCATTAGACATCATAGTTTCTAGGAAACAGGATATAAATAGCCTTGTGTAATGCATAGTTGTTGCTTTATAAGGAAATAGCAACATTAGTCAGGGGGTCATTTAAGCATCAAGGAAAAGAAAAAACAGTTTGACCTAGGTTGTGTCTAGTATTTATTCATTTATTTCCATTTTTATGCATTCGTACTTGCTGATAATTCTGATGCACGCGGGATTGTGTCTACCACGGCATCCGCTTAACGCACTGTACTTTTCATTGATGACTTAATTTTTAATGCTTGCAAACAGATTGCAGTGTGCTGCTGTTGAGGTGAAATTCAATTCTAAAACTTTGGTCAAAAGTATACGAACCCTGGCTTCATCTTGAGCCTTCTTCTTATCAGCGAGAGCTGTGTTGTACTTGTTGCTTTCCTCAGTGTAGCGCGTCTCGTAGTGACGCGCCAAGTTCTCTGCTTGTTGACAATCTTTGGTCTTTTTGTCCAAGCTGAAAAGAAATGATATTCCGTTTATTCATTCGTAAGATATGATGATATCATTTTTTATTACGTAGGTACCTAAGGAAGATGAAGGTCTTTATGAAATACCATGACAATAAAAACGTGTGTGTATTTTGTCATCGCCTTAGTATGTAAATAAGCAAACATTCCATTCACATAATTAGAGGGACAAGTTATTGAAAACACGAAACCGTGAAATCCAAACGAGGTAATCCTCAGAAATAAAGCTGCGTTTCCATGCGTGTTGTTGCGCAACCGCACACGGAATGTTTTTGTAAACACGCCACTATCCGGTTCCCGCGTGTTCTTGTCGCCGCCGTGAATAACCATTTTATAGTGTATATGTCGCGTCGGTTATTTGATGCTCGTGTTTCCCGCCCATCATGATACAACGTCGTTTGACGTCGCGGGAACATGATAAACCTTGGCCAATTTAAAAGTTAAGCAAATGATGAGTCATATAACGATAAGGAAGGATAATTTACTGTCTCAAACCAATTGTTAAAGTGGAACGGAAATGCACGACAGATAACTTTAACGAAATGCCATCTTTTTTGTGTAGGTATTATTGATACAACTTCAAATTGCTTACGGCAGATTTTTTATTTAGAAATGACCAGAATATGACACAGACATGACGTCATTTTCGTCATTCAGGGTACATAATACCTACCACTGATATTTACAGAAGATCGAGGTCAATAACTAAAATAACGATTACGCGTTTATTCCCCCGCCTGCGCCCTGCCGAAGTTATAATGATCAAACGAATAAATTAAGCCATGGTAACGTTTGTTTTTTCGTAGCTTTACATTTTTGTCATGGTTAGGTATTTGTATCATTGTATCAACATTCTGTACTGTAACTGTCTGGTATATTACACAAGTCGAATTAGTCGGATGTCTACGTGACCGGTACATGTTGACGCCTAAAGATTAGGATCTATTTTGGTATACACCCAAATATCTATAAATACATATATTTTTAAGTGACCTAGTTTTTTAAAGCATTAGGGAGACATTCTGAAATATTTTCTCCATAAGTTCAATTTTAATTATGTTGATTACACTGATTACACACGTGTCTAAAGTACAATTCTCGATGCGGGAGGCCTAATGCCTATTAAAATAGAGCAATTTTAATTCAAGATAAGCTTGAAGTAACTAACAGTAATATCGATGGACATATTTTCAAGATGTCGTCAGAGATATTATTAAGTCCGATTCAAAGAAGGCTGTATTGATGTCACAGCTCTACGTTTATGTATGACGGTTACGTCATTGGCAGAGCTTTGATCAAATGAATAAGCAGGAAACGCCAATTTTGAGCTTAAAATATTAAGTAAGCATTAACAATGTATTTGGTAATGATTATTTTTATTAAGGCGAAAGCGTCAGGGTAGCCCGCGAAATTCAAATTTTCTTACGTTTTATGTAATTTACCGGTCAGTCAGCATTCATAAGGTTTTATGTTGATCTAAATATGATTCGGCCGTAACAAATATTTATTTTTAGAATTATAATAATAAAAATCTTCAATACAAGTCTCGTAAGTTCATGAAATTGAATAGCTATTTCATGAAATCATGACAAATGACAATTGATGCCAATTCTAACTCAAGGAATTATATTGCTGATTCTAATGATTATAAATCTGTAAAGTCATATTTGTTACGGTCTCGAATCACATTTTAATCAGCATACAACCTGGCACTGTCTGGCAAATTGCAAAAAACGTAAGAAAATTTGAATTTCGCGGGTTACCCTGAAGCTTTCGCTTTAAATACAGTTTGCCAAAGGTGGGTGTATCATGCTTACATGTGGCGTATTTTACTCGATTACATCGCCGTAAAAGCGCGTTAAGCTCACGCAGCGTGGGCAGATCGTCGCGCGTCGCCGCGTCGTATGCGTGTGACGTAACTTGTCAGGGTCAACAGCCGTGGCCTTTAAAGTTAATCGGTAAGCCTAGGCGGAAACTTGATCGAACACTTAATAGCCTCTGATTTTAAAAAACTAATACAGCGACATAATGGCACACAGGTGTTCTGTCTGTATACCATTTGTGTTGCTGCTATACCTTTCGTAGAATGTTGGATGTGGGCCCGTGTGGGTTCACCTAGAATCTATACCGATTTTGACAGGACTTTCACTGGCAGGTAGCTGATGTTATAAGGAGTAACTTAGGTACTTTTATTTTAGAAAATGAATTAGGGTACCGGATAAAAAAAATAAAACCTATAAAATCCAGCATGTTTTTCGACACGCACGCGAACGGTGTCGCGGGCGCAGCCAGTTTCTAATAAACATTTGCCATAATCATAACATAACTAAAAAAAATGCGTTTCATAGTATCTAATTTTGTTCCTATGGATTTAATTAAAATAACAGCGTCCTTTTTTGATGTCAGTTAAAAATAACTTATTATAACAGTATGTTGTGTTGTTACCTAGATAGTTTCCATTTAGTGTGCCTTTATCTTCATAAAGCGGAATTAAATGATTTTATAATATTTAAACGATAAGATAAAATTCCGATAAAAGACGACAATATGGAAGCAAGTGAAATGTTTGTTTTCACATTGAGGAGAGCTCCCTTCCCTGACCCAGTTGCAAAATTTGCGTGAGCCAAGGTCGTCGAATAGCACCCTCGGCGATTATATCATGATTTTGGTGCTCTGTAAAATACGATGTACCTGTGAGGTTATCATTAAATTCATACTAATATTATAACTGAGAAAGTAACTGTCTGTTTATCATTCACCTTTTAGCTGAACGTATTTCGATGTAATTTGGCACACAGGGGATGCACATGACCTGAGTAGGAACATAGAATAATTTTTATCCCGATAGTACATTCCCGTGGGATAGTTTCCGGCCTCCACGCTGGCAAAAGCTAGTTAGCTAGATTTAAAAAATAAATGTGTGTAAGGCCACCTATGTCTGTTGTAGTAAGTATTTATCTGTAGTAGAGCATATAGCTCTAATAGTTCTGAACGAAGTTATCATTAAGTTGTTTTCAAGTACACTTGTCCATTCCAGTAACAGCCATTATACTGAGTACTCTACTACCACTATCCTTTATCCAAAGGTATAAATAAATTATATGTACATTTTTTATTATACAATAATTAGTAAACGCTAGTAGACTAAACTATCCATAATATTAATAATACTCCAATGTAAAAGTACTGATCTAAACATAATATTTAAATTTTCACAACAAATTTCTTATTTGCCATTGATTTGCTTAGGAGTACAGATCCAATTTGTGTTGAAGTGTTAAAAGCAAATTGTGGATATCCCTGTCTAGACTAGAAATTTCAATGATCAAGTTCTAACTATACTCAACTCAAGGTCTACAAATTCTTACAACTTTTTGCTGTACTAAGCTGTAATGTATGAGGGTGACCTCTACAGTTGATACTAACATTGAATGTCTACCAAAACTGGCAAACAGAGTCAAGGTGAACTTAAAAGACATTCATTATCACCATATGGATGTAGCCCTGCAAAATGCAGTTCAAATTATTGTTGCACTTTAGTGATTATCATTAATGAATTTACAGAATTTTAGGTATTGTATTGATACACAAATTTTCAATGCTATACAAGAAACTGATACAAGAACTTTGTCAAGGTGTCCAAAATTATTATTAAAGAAAGAAAAAAGAAAAGAAAGAAAAATGCATTAACATTATTATGAACGATTATGTATTTATGATACTAAAACATGGGCTATTTTAATGATTTTCTAAAAACTAGCCTTTCCTAATCCAGTTCTGAAATAGTGGACTTGGGACCTTGTTTGTTGTAGACAGATTTATAAAAGTAAATGAACACGCACATGTGTGGTGTGTGTATAAATCATTAAAGCACATAATAAAATAAAATTTAAAGATGAGACAATTTCACCTTGACACAAATTGATGCTATCTAGGCCGCTTCCTAAGATTAAACATTTTGTAGGTAACATTTATTATTTTGAATTACTATTATGTTGTATAATGAAATCTGTATTTGAAGTCCAACATATTACAAGGTGAAGTCTGCTTAGCGTGCAGGTATTTGTGCTAGAAATTGAGGAAGTCATACAAAAAGAAAATACTGCTTTAAAAAAAGTGGTTGACATTGTATTAAATGAAGTCAGCCATTACTTTTAGCTTGTAATTTATGCAATCTGCAATGACCACTTGAGTCATAGTAGTACATTGTAGTAGAGCTATTTTTAGCAATACTATACCAACATTGGGACTATTGAGACCAACAATTTGTTGATGTTATGATTGTTTATAAACAAGTGTGGCTTTTTCAAGAACAAGAGTTTTGTTGGCTTGCGCTACAGTTGTAACTGCTAAATAATTTATCTACATTACCATCACATTTGTTGTGTAATCCTTGAAAAGTCAATACCATTTTAGTGCACCTGGGAATCATTATTATAATACTAGCTGCAAACAGGAAATTAGATATAATAATAAAATCAACTTTATTATCTTTTGGATAGTAACAAAATGTGTTGTTTATAAACAAATTAGTACAAATTGCGACATCACTGTGACTTGGAAAGCATAGTTATATTGTTATACATAGGAATGTGATTAGTTTGGTTAAATCGGGCTATGATGTCACTGTGTCGTAAAAGCGAGGTCGGCCGCGCTCGTCGTCACACCGCACCCGCTGAGAAACTCCGCCGATGACGTAAACTTGTTAAGCTAAGGTTAGCCGGAAGAACTTGCTTCCACATGCACTACATTTATTTAAAACAGTTTAATTGACAATTAAGTATTGTAAAGGGTCACTACTTACCGCTTTTTCAAATCATCATTTTCCTCATATAACCTCTTCAGGTCAATTTCTAATTTAGCTTTCTCACGCGATGTATCGTCTAAGAGCTTTCGGGCGTCCTGCAATTCATGCTCATACATTCCCTTGATATTGGAAACCTCGCGTGTGACTACCTCCTGTGTAGTTTGAATTTCACGGCGTAAACCAGAATTCTCACTTTCCAACTGTCTGACTTTATCAATGTAAGCCGCCAAACGGTCATTGAGATTCTGTAGGGCTTCTTTCTCTTGATGACGGGTGTGTCGTGTAGGGCTCAGCGGGCTGTTCGGCCGGCCGGCTGAACTTGAAGGGCGGCTTCCCACAGGAGTGCTAGACTGCTGCGGGCTTTGCACTGATGACACCACACTTATATTTGAAGAGGACGAAGATACAGTTTTTTTCGTTTTTGACGACATTATAATGTTCTTTTTCTGTCACAATAAATAGAACCAACACAAAATAATTTAACTGCACACGAGCGTACACTCCTTCAGCCAAGCGTAGAGCTCTCAAAAAGCAAGCAAGCGCTCAACGCGCCAATCAAAACGCAATAAACCCAAGCTTGTGTGGTCACGTGACCGTTGACTCATAACAAATGTTGCCAGGTTTTTATCAAATAATAATATGGTTCAGTTGCCCAAAAGTACACTCTCTGTTTAGTCTGTTTTCTCTACCCATCCGACTACACTCTCTTCCTTGACAGTGGAGAAGACGGAAGGAGCTAAAGCCATAGAGTAAAGTAATAAATCGGGTAGCTAAAGCCCTTAGAACATTTAGGTTATAAAGGTCTAAGGTGTAGCCACAGAGTACTTTTATATTGGGTGTAGCCGGAGTCAGTCGAACATCGAACTAACGAAACGTTATTTTATTATTTTTCTAGGTGAATGATTCTTGGAACACAGAACACAGACATATAGGGATGGTCACACCACAGTATTAATTAAAATTACTGGTTTTGATAATCGGTTGTTATTAATCAAATAAATAAAGAACATTTCTAGAATCTTATTTTACGGTATTTTACCATAGCCTAAATTAAAACTATATTTTAATTAAAGATTTGTTGCTACTGTTGGGTCGTCGACGTATTTGGTATCAACGAAACTAGACCGTCCAATATCGATCATCGACCAGTTTACGCGATAACTTTACGGCTTCGTCTCGGCTTCGAAGTTTAGTAAAAGATGTGCTAATCAAAATTTATAATCGTCAAAAACATTTCTTAGAACTCATAGCACAATTATTCAACAAATTAGCTTACTTATCAGAAAAAGGTGAATGTAGTCCATAGTTGGCATTGTTGCGCGATATTGCAAATCATTTAAAGACCTATTCCGACGTTTAAGTGACAGATACATGGTGCTCACATAGTTAATTGTAAAAGTACACGATTTTAACAAATCGTTTAGTCTTTTAATTAATCTTTTAGTCTTCTAATAGGTCTGAAAAGGTGAATAAATAATTTATTAATGATTTCTGATAAGTAAGCTGATTTGTTGTTTAGTTGTGCTATGAAAGAAATGTTTTGACCATTATAGCTCATACTCACTTAAAGCACAACTAATCAACAAATTAGCTGTGTGAGGCGTCTACGGATTCGACTGAACCGTCGATTCGTTTACGTCGACGGACGACGTGGACGGTCGAAGTAACTAGCATAGATTAATCGATTAAAGTAACTAGTTCTTTCATTCAACGCCCATCACTAGTTTTAAATTTTTGATGACATGAAGTCGTGAGGTTATGTTTAGTATTTGGTTTATTGTTATTTGCAGCAAGTAATTAGAAATGGCAGACGTAAATAGTTTATTCGATTGTTTTGATGAGGTGGCGCCGAGTGAAGCCTCTGTCCAATTCCCAAACATAAAGAAAGAAGAAGATGAAGCGTAAGTTAACCTCTGATGTTACTGTTCTACTCTCTAATTCTTGTTTCCATGTGATGGTTTTGTGCTTTTTTATAGAGAAGCAAGCGCTGAAACAGAAGGTACCAGTCTAAAGCGGTTACACGAAGAGGTTGAGATAATTGAGCAAACCACAAAGAAACCGAAACAGGAGGAAGATGATTCAGAGCTCACTAGTGACATAAAGTAAGTTCCTGATAGTCTACTGTCTAGCACTTACTAAACAGAACTGAAGGCCAATTCCCGTAATTAAAAACGTTCAAAGATTGAGACTGAGATCAGACTGTGAATGTTCTTAAAATGACGAGAATTGCCACTCAGATGTGGCTATATTCGTGCTTATACTTACCCTATTTGCCGACAATCTCAAATCTGTAATATCTATTTCAGTTTGGACCTCCTCAATGCCCGCATAGCGATACATACACTAGAGACTCATGAGGGTTGTACACACGAGGTGGCAATACCGCCTAACCATGAGTACGCACCTCTTATGCCAATCACAGGCGAACCGGCCAAGCAGTACACATTCATACTTGATCCGTTTCAGAAAGAGGCAATAATGTGCATAGACAATGTGCAGTCTGTGTTGGTCTCTGCTCACACTTCTGCTGGTAAAACTGTTGTGGCTGAGTAAGTTACTTTTTAATTTTAGCTTTGTTTTCTCTGATTAAATACCAATTTTTTTAGACCAGCTATTTTTGCCTTGGAAAAAACAAACAACCCTGCTGTTTAACTCCATCCTCAAATCAAATTGGCTTAAATAACTTGTCGAACTTATGGTCTGTTTACCTCAGCAAGCACACATAACAGAATCAAATTCTGAGTGGCATTTCCTTAAACTGCACCAAAATATAACTTGACAAAAATGTTTCATTGTTCTAGGTATGCTATAGCATTGTCTCTAAAGAACAAACAGAGGGTCATATACACTACGCCTATTAAGGCCCTGTCGAACCAGAAGTACAGAGAGTTCTCAGAAGAGTTTCATGACGTAGGTCTCATTACTGGTGATGTGACCATCAATCCTTCTGCTTCTTGTCTTATTATGACCACTGAGGTAAGAATTAAAAAGTATTTAAAGCTAATAAAATAAACATGAAAATTTTAATATTCTTACAACTTGTACTTGTAATTTTATTCATATTTAAATTAAATAATAATATAAACCTATTTATGCATTTCAGATTTTAAGGAATATGTTGTATCGAGGATCAGAAATCATGCGTGAAGTTGGATGGGTTGTGTTTGATGAAATTCATTACATGAGAGATAAAGAGAGAGGCGTTGTCTGGGAAGGTAGTTAAATTTTGAAAAAGATTTAAGTTGGTATCCGTTTTGTTAAGAATAAAATAACAAAATGACTTGTTTGTATAAATCTCAGTGAGATGGTGTTAAAAACTTCGGTTTGTCTTTAAAGAATACCCATAAAAGTAGGTTCTAGTTTTAGTAGTAGTTCTAAATAAGAACAAGATGATATATGAAGAATGTTCATATATCTAACATCCCCAGAGAACAGTTTTTTCCCTATGATCGCAATAATACACTCATCTACCAGTATGTTTTTATCCAATATACAGAAACGTTGATCCTGCTGCCTGACAACGTCCATTACGTATTCCTATCGGCCACTATCCCCAACGCGCGTCAGTTCGCCGAGTGGGTGTGCCGCCTGCACTCCCAACCTTGCCATGTTGTGTACACCGAGTTCCGACCCACTCCGCTGCAGCATTACATATTTCCAGCCGGAGGAGATGGGATACACCTTGTGGTTGATGAAAAGGTAAGTTCAAAACGATGAAGTGACGACAGCTGGTTCAATGTGAAGATCAAACCTAGTTGGAGTTGTTGAAAATGTCACTTCTTATATAGATGTTTTATCACAATATCGACATTCGCCGAAAATAATGCAAGTAGGTAGCCAGGCTGCCAGGCAATACTAACTTTCACCTTTCTGTACTCCCAAAAAGAATCTGCAAGAAGTTTGAACTACTTATTGAAATAAAATAAAGCTACACAACACATTTATTTTTCAAACAGGGTATGTTCAAAGAAGATAACTTCAACACTGCTATGGCAGTTCTAAGCAACGCGGGTGACGCGGCCAAGGGCGACCAGCGTGGACGCCGCGGTGGCCCACGCGGCGCCAATCAAACTAATATATTCAACATCGTCAAGATGATCATGGAGAGGAACTTCGCCCCTGTCATCATTTTCAGTTTCAGTAAAAAGGACTGTGAGGCTTATGCTATGCAGATGGCTAAATTGGACTTTAACACAAGTGAGTAAAGACGTATTACAAAAGTTGAAGGCTTCTGAAAGGTTTATGTCATAAATGTGTTTGTTTTGATAATTAAGGCATTCTTTTGTACGACTAGTTTCTGACCCGAAAGGAGCCATTACGCAAATATCCTCTTTGTCTAAATTGACATCAGTTTGGTTCAATAGCACTCCATCACTCCACCCCTGCTTACCCTTTGGTGTATATTACGTTGATGTCATACCAATAATTCATAAGACAAAATAAATTCTTTGTAGTTGAAGAAAAGAAGCTAGTTGACGAAGTGTTCAATAACGCGATGGACGTGTTATCTGAAGAGGATCGCAAGCTGCCTCAGGTCGAGAACGTGATCCCGTTGCTGCGGCGGGGCATTGGTATACATCACGGTGGACTGCTCCCTATACTCAAGGAAACTATTGAGATTCTGTTCGGGTTGGGACTTATTAAGGTAAGAAATAGCAACAATATTAAAGCTTCACAACTTCTCTACAACAAATCTCTTAAAAATGTTGCAGTTGGTTATTATTCTGGCTTGTATGAGTGTTCTAATGGGAGATGGCTTATGTTTTGTACGAGTTTCCATTGTCAGGGATCAGGTTGAGCGATGTACCTTCGCCTTTGTATCTAGAACTATCTTTGGTCTCTCGAGCCCTTCTTCTGTAGTTTTGGAGACAATGAGTATGTCATCCATGTAGTACTTGGTAAATCAATATGTACAATAAGTTTACAACTTCAAATTAACATATATTTTTTTAGCAAATTGTGTGTAAGTTACAGAATTCTGTTGTTAACAGGCGCTATTTGCGACTGAGACGTTCGCCATGGGTCTCAACATGCCCGCCAGAACTGTCGTCTTCACCAACTGTCAGAAATTCGATGGAAAAGATTTTAGATTTGTAAGTATTGTTCAGTTGCTTCTTGATATGTTTCTGGCTAAAGTACCTAAGGTTCATTATTATGTTGCTAAAGTATATGATCTGATGCATGCATTTGTTTGGAGAAAACATAAAATTAGCTAGCTGTTAAAGCGGTTTTTGTGATTACACATATTTAACATTAATATAAGATTCAAAATCGAATGGCTCGCAGCAACTTAAACGCATTAAAGGTGCGACGGGACTTTGCACTCGCATCGTATGTACTGATTGTACTGAAGCTACTGCGTGGCGGGGCGCATAACCCGCGAGTGGTCTGGCACTTGGAGCTTGGCGTGCCAGACCGGTACGTGTGCAGGCGGCTACCTACTAGCTGTGCCTGCAGCCACAACCAACCTACTGGCGAGAACTCCTCTCACTGGAGCCATGCGTGTGGTGAACGAGGTTGCGAGAGAGTTGATGTATTGTGGTGCAACTTGAGTGAATTCGCAAAAAATACATTATACATCTATACTTATAATAAATCTGTAGAAGTGAAAATTCTGTACATTGAAAATATCAAAAAAATAAATGGCAAGGGGTGTTACTAGACCGACACCGAACCCAAAAATGTGATTTAAAAAATTTTTGTCTGTCTGTCTGTCTGTCGGTCTGTCTGTCTGTCTGTCTGTCTGTTTGTTCAGGCATCACGCAAAAACTACCGGTTCGATTACGATGAAACTTGGTATAATTATTCTTTAATATCCTGGGCACCACACTGGGTACTTTTTATGCCAGAAAAGTATATACAATAAAAAACAAACTTAATTTTGCGGTTCGATCCCTAGACCCGATTACTGTTCCAACCGCAAATAATAAGTTTGTCGTAGGTTACGTCACCCGAAATGCACAGCTATTAATAATAAGTACCTATGTAAAGTTGTCGAAAATTTACCACTGACGGGACAAAAAGGGGTAATTCAGTTTTTAAGGGGAGGATTTGAACTTGAAACTGTATGTTACATTTTCACGCCTAAACCACTGAACTTCTGATTTGGCATAGAGACAGATGACATCCTGGGGAAGCACATACATTTTATCCTGTTGGCATGTTCCCGTGGGATAATTTCCGACATCCACGCGGGCGAAGCCGCGGGCAGAAGCTAGTATATAATATGTTATTTAGATGTAGGTTAAGATTTAGAATATTGTAAGTAATTTTATAGGATGTAGATTAAGGATTTAGCATGTAAGGCCTCTCTATCTCATTGGATCGCTGATCTGTAATGGTAGTTGTAGGTCAGATTTGAATAAATAAATAAATAAACTTCAGTACTATCCTCATTTGTAGATAAGTTCAGGCGAATACATCCAGATGTCAGGTCGCGCCGGTCGGCGAGGTCTCGATGACAAGGGTATCGTAATCCTCATGATTGATGAGAAGGTTACGCCCGCTATAGTTAAGGGCATGGTACAGGGTAAAGCTGACCCTATCAACTCTGCCTTCCATCTTACATATAATATGGTAAGTTGTATTTGTTAGCTATTGCACAAGAATATTGCCATAATAAAGGGTGTTGCTAGAACTGGTAATGGAGTGTGATTTTTTTGTAGGTACTCAATTTGTTACGAGTGGAAGAAATAAATCCAGAGTATATGTTAGAGAGGAGTTTCTTCCAGTTCCAAAATCAGGCGGCTATACCGGACCTTATAGACAGTAAGTTTAAATTTGATTTTAAACATTTTCTAAAAATCTCGAGGTACACACTAACAAAACTACAAATTGTCGCCTGATATGATGCAATGTTATTTTGTCTGATTTGCTCAAGGTTCGTTTACGTATCGGTGCTCGATTAGATTTTCTTTACGGTAACGCACTAAAACTATAGGTTTATACTATACCTATACATTAGTGAGCGCGTTAATTTCATTTTTGTAAGAAAGTAGCCCTACATCTACCACATAAGCACTACATTAATTTTGATGCTATTCTAATATCTTCCATTGCACACCAACAGAAGTGAAATCAAAGCAGAAACAATATGATTCCGTGAGCATCGCGGAGGAGCACTCAATAGCTTCATACAGCGCCATCAGGTCACAGCTCGACCTCTTGGGCGCGCAGTTCAGAGCCTTCATTACAAAGCCGGAGTATTTGAAGCCCTTCCTACAGCCTGGACGACTAGTTAAAGTAAGTTGTTCTAAAATTATTGAAGATTATCTTCAATTAAACTGGCTATGCTTTGCAAATATTTACATTTTAACGATGTTTACATTACCATTACTAATGGCTATTTATTTTAGAAAGTCAAGTAGACGACCATGTCGCTAATTAGCGCCTTTCTGTCGTTGTTGAATTGAGCTTTAATGACGAAAATGTTTTTACATTATTAAGAAGTGCATTCTTGTCATCATATATTATAGATAAAAACTGAAAAACACGAGTTCGACTGGGGCATCATAGTGAACTTCAGGCACAAGACGGGTAAAGGAAAGAAGGGGGAAGACAACCCGCTCTCAGCGGAGACTGTCATCATAGTGGACATACTGCTGCATGTGAAGAAGGCGACTGGTGAAGATACAGACAGCAAAGTGCCATGCCCACCTGGCGAGGTAAGAATATTTCAAACAAACTAGAAATAATAATGTTATTTGGACAGTTGAATGACTTACATGTTTTGTTGATCATTTATTTCGTTTGATTAAAAAGTAAATACACTTGCTTCTGGAAAAAAGACAGCTCCTAAAACTGCTATCAGTCAATTTAATGTACAAGTTTCATATGTCTACCAATGTTTTGTAACATGTTATCACACGTTTGTGCTGCAATATTTATATACTGCGATTTTCATCCATTTAATCTTTTTGTGTCATTATTAACAGGCAGGGGAGGTGGAAGTGGTCCCAGTACTCCACACACTAATCTATCAAATAAGCTCTCTACGAGTATACTACCCCAAGGATCTGAGACCCGCAGACAACCGGAAATCTGTGCTGAAGACTATTGGTGAAGTTAAAAAGCGCTTCCCTGAAGGACCGCCATTATTGAATCCTTTAAAAGACATGAAAATCAATGAAACTGTGTTTAAAGAATGTGTTGAAAGGATAAAACTGTTAGAAGAAAGGTGAGATATGATTATGAACTGTTTAGCCTTCTAGCTGGTCTTCTAGCAGCCAAATTAAAGTTTGTCTTATTGTCATCATGTAATGTACAAATGGTCGAACGAACCAACCTAACTCGTATGTACTAAGTACTAAGTAAATTAGCATATACCTGCCTACTACAGCTGGGCAAAAGACATCTCCTATGATTTCCAGATTGTTCAGTTTTTAATGATCTCATCCTGCCAACTTTATTTCTAAATTTTACTTGCTCTTAATTTCTCGCAGACTTTACTCCCATCCCTTACATAACGACAAGAGTCGCGGCGCTCTAACCGCGGCATACGACAGGAAACAAGAACTGCACCAAGAGCTTACCCTAGCCAAAGCCGAGCTGAGGAAAGCCAAAAGTATACTGCAGATGGACGAGCTGAAGAAGAGGAAGCGAGTGCTGCGGAGGATGGGGTACTGTACCGCCGCTGATGTTATTGAACTAAAGGGACGCATCGCATGCGAGTTGAGCAGGTTAGTAAATCTATCTTAATAAAAATGTTAAATAGATTCATTATTTCACTGATAGTAAATGTAAGTAAATAGGGGATGAAAGTTTGTACAGAATTGGGTGATTTTTGCCGATGACAAAACCCATCTGGCGGACGCACACCTTGTAAATAGTATAAAATAAATTAGCTTTCATGTTTGTGCGTGTCCTTAGTTGTTTTAAACTTGATCTTGATGCGATTTTCACCATAATTATGATAATTTATTCCATAATATTTAACTTAGATATAGCACAGAAATATCGATATTTTGCCAATACATCAGTAGATTGTACCTGTGCGAAGCAGGGGCTCGCTAGTTAACTAGAAGAGGGTATACAAGGTTATGGCGCAAAATGTCCAGACGTTTTGATGAGAAACCTCAACATACAAACAGCCAACAATAATGTTTCATTGCGATTTTATTGGGTCATACCTATAACATATTTCTTTTGTCCCATTCCTCCAGTGCCGACGAACTCTTACTGACGGAGTTGATATTCAACGGTGTGTTCAACGGCTTGACCTCTGAACAGAGTGCGGCGCTGGTCAGCTGCTTCGTTTGCGACGAGAACTCTTCACAGTCGTCCTCTACCGGAGAGGAGTTGCGTGGAGTACTTAGACAATTGCAGGTTTGTTATTAGTGTATTTTTAGTAATATGTTGAATAATATAAAGGAATAAAAAGGTACAAATTGATGGATAGAGGAGAACTGCCACTATCGTTCTGTTCGCACTTAATGCTCAACGTTTCTAATCGGACCGATCGACGATCTTGTTCATTATTCAGAACATTTATCTTTGCGTAAATGAAATGATTTTTTAAAGCTTTTTTAAGTCATTTAACCTAAAGTGATATTGTTTTGGAAACAATCAAGCGGACGGTGTAATCAATCACAACAATCAATGGTGGCTGTCTGCTTCTGACAGTGACGATGTAAACCACTGTTGCTTCAACTATTTATTAGTATAAATCCATGTGCTGTCATTTTCTTTATCAAATTCACATGATGATTCTATTCTATAGGAATACGCCCGCAGAATAGCGAAGGTATCAATAGACGCTAAGTTGGATGTAGATGAAGACGACTACGTGGGCAAGTTCAAGTGCACGCTCATGGACGTGGTGCACGCCTGGGCCAAGGGAGCCTCCTTCCTGCAGATCTGCAAGATGACTGACGTGTTTGAAGGTAAAGAGATTACATAGTAGAAACGTGTACTTAGATACTTTTCAATATATTGTCCGGTTAAAAGAGCATCTGCAAGTGATGAGATGTAAGGGTCCTGGGCAATCAGCACCGCTATTTATCTTGCTGGCTACCTTCCATGATTTATTTAGTTTTTATGACAACATCGTAAAATTAGGTAGCACAAGATGGGATAAAAAATGATTAATCACAATAGTGTCAGTGTCACTGCACACAACAATAACATTATTGGAACGAAGTTCCTTATCGCGCGTTGCGAAAGGGGGCTAGACGGAAAAAATTAAGACCAAAAGTTGGAACGACACTTTTTGCTATAGTTGTAAGCCGTGCGGCGTGCGCGTGTTTCTCTGTCTCTCTCTCTCTCTCTCTCTCTTTGAACTTCGTTCCATCCGGGTGTCCCTTGACACCTCTCAAGTTTTTTTTCACAATTTCATTGAATATAACGATGTCATCAAAACTTTATTATCCCTAAGGCTTGCAATAACATAATTTTCCTTATCTCCAGGTTCCATAATCAGATGCATGCGTCGCCTGGAAGAGGTGCTACGTCAGTTATGCCAGGCAGCCAAGAACATTGGCAACACAGACCTCGAGAATAAGTTCAGTGAAGCCATCAAACTGCTCAAGAGAGACATCGTGTTTGCGGCCAGTCTGTACATGTAACAGCTATGTATGTAAATTTGAACTGTAATAAATATAAGTATTCCAATTTAATGCTGTATTTTATTTCGATTTAATATGTTTGGGTGATAAAGTAGCGGAAATGATTTCATTAGTAAGGTAGAATATAATAGCATAGTCATCTAGTTTTGTATTGACATCG
Source organism: Apamea sordens (assembly GCA_945859715.1). NCBI lineage: Eukaryota > Metazoa > Arthropoda > Insecta > Lepidoptera > Noctuidae > Apamea > Apamea sordens. The sequence continues at coordinate 16,200,253 of OX243986.1, forward strand.
ATAATATTTGTATAACTATTGTGACAGTTCTGTGTAAGATAGGTGGCTGCATAAAAGGATCCTAAGAACTATCGTTTTATATAGTATATTCATACTCTGCCACACCTACGGACTCTTCGAAAGATTATTGTTAGCTTGTCTCACAAAACTCGTAGACCCAAAACTAATTCCTGAGCAAGCTGGGTTCAGACCAGGCAAATCTTGCTGCAGTCAACATACTCAACATACCGAGGACGGGTTTGAAACAAAGAAAGTGATGGGCGCAGTATTCGTGGATTTGTGGGCAGCATACGACACAGTAAATATTAAACGATTGCTGTGGAAGGTTTAACCTGACAGAGGATTTAAACTTTACACGCATTTCTTAGAGATCTGAAGGCTCGTAATTTAAAACGTTTAAAATCTAGTCGCAGCCTCATCTCAGTGACAAACAAATGTCAAAAACTTGTCAAAATGTAGGGAAATTAGAGGTAATTTTGACAGATTGAGACAGATCATACTGTGAATGTTCTTAAAATTATGAGAATTGCCCCTCTGGTCAGTAACCGACGATTTTAGGTGAACCTTCTTAAAGACAGAAGTAGAGGGCCCAAAAAAAAATGGACTACCTCAAGGTAGCGTACTGGCCCCGCTATTATTCAACATACACTAACGACCAACCGGTTAGCCCGAACACGACCCGCTTTCTATACGCTGACGACCTGGCATATACTTGTCAAGGTATTTACTTTGAGAAGATTAAAACCAATCTTTCCACAGCTCTCACTGATTTCAGCCACTATTATATTGATAACGCGTTGAAACCGAATCCCTTAAAAACGCAATATGTCTTCACTTGGGTCGTAGACTGAACATCTCATGGCGGGGGTACCAATTACTCACAGTGATCACCCGAAATACCTCAGCATTACTCTGGACCGGTCACTTACAGCAACAACAATAACTGCCAAAATGTAAAACAGAAAGTTCATGCCAGAAATTACTTGTTACGCCGCCTAACATGCACCAGATGGGGGGCGTCTCCTAAAGTCCTGCAAACAACTGGAATGGCGCTCTGCTTTTCCGCTGGTGAATATGCCTTTCCAGTATGGAACCGTTCTTCCCACGTTAGCCTAGTGTAGTCGCAAGTCGGCTGGAGCAAACAAAATCTCTACAGATAGGGTTCACGGACGGCTCAGATCTCAAGTGCGGTATCTTCCCACAGACAATGGCCCAACTTCCACCCCGCGCCACATGGCCTGTAATCTGTGAACTTGATGATCTGACTGCATCAATGAGCGGAGTTCGCGCAGCTGAATTTTCGGTCAAAGATATTAGAACTTTTTACCATGAATCATGATACGCTAAGAAGAAAAAGCGAGACACTTTTTAATCGCACTAGTTACGCACTACCAACAGTACCAACCATTTACATTCAGGGTTAAAGCACTTACTAAAACATCACATACCATTACTCATTATCTGGGATATCGATTCTATGAATAGGTAGGGAAAGCACAAGGAAATAAAGCACATAGTCACAATGTTATAAGAGAACTTTATTGTTGTAATTACTGTATATCTATAGCATGAACTGGCAAGTAACAAAAAGAACAGTATTTTACTAGAATTACGCTAGAGAACCATGTTCACACAGATTGCCGTGCCGAATGATACAACTTTTAACTAAAACAAAGAAAATTATTACAAACAGTGACGTCACAATTTGTTTTCCCAATCCGAATAGTTTTAAAAATTTACTCACACGAATTTTAATTTTAGTTCTAAAAAGCATTAGAACTGAATTGACAGATCTATTACGTAAAATAAAGTTTTTGGATTTATATAAAAATGTACGATACAGGGATAAAGTGTTTGTGGCATAGTTTAGACACGAGAGTCCACTCACACGTTTTCCGCCGGCGCCGCTCGCCGCACTACCTACACAACTATTTTAACGAGGACCCTGTCAATGTGGGATCATTAACTTGCGCGCCAGTTCCGCGACTCTACAAAACATTGATAAAGACCTTATTAAAATAATCGATATCAATATTGTAATACATGAAAAAATTTAAAAATTGCTTACACTATAGTCTCATTTGGTGCCTGAATTGATATGTCCAAGAACTAAACGCGAAATAAACGCTAACTCTGTCTAACTATTACATTTTGAGTAACTAAACGAGGTATTTGTTTTGTGTCTATAGTTACATAGAACTAAATCCCGCGAAGTGCAAGTAAAAATATCTGCACATGGTACAAGACGCGAGCTCCGCCTATGCTATGATAAGTATACGCTATTATTATCGTTTAATACTTAGACGTAACAGTAAACACTCGCCCCGCGTTCGACTGCTATGGAAGACTCGACGCTTACTAGAAGCACTTTCAATACATTACCAGTCGTTCGCCACTCACCAGTTTCAACAAACTCTACGCCATTAAATCGACTCCTTACTGTATTATTTATACAAAATGTACAATTTCTCAAAAGCGCCTTCAATCAACGATATCTGTTGTATAGTGTGAGTATGCCGTGTACGATATGATTATGTTAGCTTGTCGGTGATATGCGCAAACTGACTACAGTAATCTCGCTGTTACTCAATTGGGAATATACCGAGTTAACTTTATTATTGCTTTAAATTGCTAGTATTTCTCTATTGTATGTAAGAGAAATGTAATATCTAAAACTTTCGTGGGTAATGTATTCTAACTACTGTACCATATAAATGTTGGTAAAACTGCATATACAATGCCCGATATCAGGCGATTCTAAAAACTCTAAGCCCGCTCAGTTCTCTTTCCACTTAATATTATAATACGCGAAGTACACATCAAGAGATTACTGTAATCAATCTACGTTATGTAGAATGTCTAGCTTGCTATTGTCCTGCGTACTCACTCTAGGTCCGCGCGGTAGACACATAAACTCACTATCGGTTCCATACACTAAGCTCCGTGTGAACTGTGACACATATTGTAATACAGTGGTTTGGCACTCAATCTCTGTCAGCTATGTTAATTAGGAATATCTGTATAGGCATGTATGGCTTTTGTACTATTTCAAAAGTTTGCAATAAAATGGACAATAGCAAGCCGTATACTCGTGTACATTAATGACTATTCAATATATGATATATAAAACTCTATTTAATGTTTAATGTAAGTATGTGGATTTGATCATTACTCCTATGTAACATTCACATTTAGGTTAGGTACAAACAAGTTAATAGGTAAATACGCTTATTCTCTTATACTCCGAAATTTGAAATTTACGTATGAAAGTATTATGTCAGTACTTATCCAATTTCCCGAGGCCTTGGCTTCTCAACTTGAAACAATCGAAAGAGAACATTTTGATATGCAAACAATTATTGTTACTGATCGATATGACGAAGTTATCCTTTACGACAGCAGAAGTCGAATTTGAACGACCTATATATTAGCAACACACTTTCTTAAGATTGTAGTAGGCCATTAAATTTAATAAAATATTTACAATAAAAATACGAAACTGTTTACAGTTTCTTTACGACATTACTCGAAGATTAGGCGAGAAAATCACTAACGATTAGAATGGAAAGTCGTCAGAGATGCAGGCGTCGCCGCGCTCGGGGACACGCCTCGTGGGCGCGTGGGCCGGCTGACTCACGGCTGGCTCGCGGCTGGCTCACGGCTGGCTCACGGCTGGCACACGGCTGGCTCACCAGCTGGCACGCCGGCCCACGCGCCTCGCCCTCAACAACAACGTGCTATCAATAAGTTTGTTCCCCTGTATGGCAGTGCGTGTTAGCGCTGCGACGCCTACTCGACGACACAACGACTTTTTACATTACACAGGCACACATAAATTCAGCAAAGAAATCTCTCTATAAACAAATATTCTTCTTATTTACATCAACCCCTATGCAACTATTCAATAAGTTTGCGATAAATTTGAATGACAGATATCAAGAAATAAATCGAATTAGGTCTCAACATAGGTAAATTTTTCTAAAACAGTTTAAACGATATTAATATTTTACATTAATTATCTTTCAATACCTATTAACATTAGCTATAATTTATAAGATCTCCAAGTTTGTGATAATCCTCGATTTAAATTTAACAAGATATTCGTTACCTACCTATTTACCGTATGCGTCTGCATCAGTTACAATATGAAAGTGACAACTTAACAGAGAGGAGAAAATATTTCAATAATCACGTACCCTAACTCGACTATAATCCTGTCTCAAAACAAGATCAAAAGTTCACTTGGTCGGACCAAAACTTCAGTCGGTAAAATTGATCAAAACTGTAGCTCGCCGCGGCGCAGACCGCAGACCGCAGCCCGCAGACCGCAGCCCGCCACACACACATACAGACCGCACTCCGCTCCACTCACATCACTCGCAAGAACACTCGAACGCCTTATTCGGTAGAAGCTTTCCCTGGAGATGTCGTGAAACTACGAGATAACAGTTAAAAAATCGACCGGTTACTGAAACTGATTGGGGTACAGAAAGCTTCACGACTCGCCGGCGTCCCGGCTGGTGGTAGACTGCTTAGGGGGCGCCGCGCAGTCACGTGCGCAGCAGCAGCAGCGGCGCGGCCGCCCACAGCGCCGGGGCCGCGCGGCCTGCGCGCCCGCATGACTGGATCTCAATTTCCTAGGAAAAACAAAAGAAAATGTTTAAACATCCAGATTCGGAGCAGGCAGTACCGCTACCGCGAAAGATGGTAGTTTTTTCTAGCACCATCTATCCATCTCAATAACTGTCCTAGAAAAATTGTTGTAGGTATTGTATGTGCAGATTTAAGGCCTAAAATATTAGAGCCCCCAATCGGCAGGCAAGCCTCCAGCTACTGTCACACTACCTCGGGATGGTACGAGCCGCAGTGCGCGGGGCGGCGGCGGTGGTGCCCGGTGGCGCGCCTGCACGTAGCCCGCGCGCCCGCCTCGCGCGGCCGCACGTCGAGGCGCTTGGCGCCGCACGGGCATAGCGTGTCCACCACCAGTAGGATCAGGTTGCTGTGCGGGATCTTTTGTACGCTGAACGGCCTGACACACACAAAATAAATTTTTAATGTTCTTTCACAAAGACTGAATAATTCAACGTTTAAGTAGAATAAGTAGGTATGGTTAGTACGTGACCTTAACGAGACAAAACAACATGTCTCTTAAAACCAAATTATTATTGACTTTAGTTTTCAATATTTATTTGGAGCTCAATTTAGATAGTTGGTTTCGTGTAAAGGACATCAACGCGCAAACTGTTACTATGAATTTAGCACATGATTCTAGACCCCTTAGCGGAGAGGAGGCTAGGGTTGGAACGATGTATACATTTTTATGATCGTTACCTCTCACAGCCAGAGTTATGGCAGTTGGTGAGCTTGCCCTTGAGCGGCTGCGCGGTGTTGAGCCGCGAGGACTGCAGCGTGAACAGCTCGGCGCTGGTGTCGCAGGGCCGTACGGCCGCCGAGCGCGCCGCCTCGCGCGGCGGCGGCGCGCCCCCCGCGGCGGGCGGCGGCGGCGGGCGCCCCGCGTCGCGCGCGCTGTCCCCCAGCCCGTCGATGATGATCTCGTAGGTGCCGCGGTCCCTGTCCAGGTCGTCGTCGTTCTCCATGTCTTCGGTTTCGTAGTCTTCGTAATCTGTTACCACGAAACAATTAGACCGAGAGCCGACTTATTAATCGTCGGGTAGGTAAGTTTTATCTGAAGAATAAATATTGCTGGTTGAAATATTTTCTATACAAAAGCTACCAAAGTGTAATTTTTATTCCTCGGATAACTGTTATGTTATAGATGAAAATAATCCTTAGTAATGTATGCTCTAACGTCCAAAGTTATGTTCGTTGAAAGTGTTGCCTGCTTACCAACTTCCTCCTCGGCGTAAGTCCTGGCGTGTGCACGTACCGGCTCCCAAAGCGGGAACCACATTGCAATCAAACTGGTGAGGTATCCGCCGAGCCAGGAGAGTGGTTTCAGAGGCTATATTAAAAAAAAAACATGTGTAGGTAACTAGGATACAAACCAGAGAATCTCTATGTCACATTTCTAAGGACATCTTACCGTAATTTTATGTCCATCTCCGCTAAACGAGTTCCTTGAATCCGGACATCGGCCTTGATGGTCGTGCACAACCACCTTTTTGTATATCCGATCCTGCACCAGAGAATCCATAATAGTGCCGTCGACCTGACCAAAGAACCGGCCTGTTTGTGAGACGTCCTCTGACAGAATGATAAATCCGTTGTCATCTAAAATGTAGCAGTCCAACTCGTCGCCCGCGCAGGTTTTCTTACACGACGTACCGGCTGTGCACTGTAGGAGAAATGACAGATTAGATTGGGTCGAAGGGAGGGTCGTCGATTTGAGTATGACTTACTGCAGAAGTAACATTGAGGAAGTGTTTTGCTAGTGAGTCTAGCTGGAAATGTAGGCCGACGACGGCGGCGGGGGCTCGATGACCTCGCGACTCTACGAAGACTGCGTGCGTGGCCAGCACGAGCGGCGGCCGACCGCTCAGCTCTTCAGCTTCGGAGCCGTCGCGGAACGGCACCGAGAACACGAAGCTCTCGGGCTCGATGGCGTGGTGTTCTACGGCCCGACGGTACCATTCGGAGTCGTAGGCGCGGGCGTATCGTTCACTGAAGTGGCTGTAAGGTAAGGTTGTTGAAGATTATTGCAAGGGAGAAAGAGTTTCTGTTTATCTAAGTTATATCTACTCATTGAAAGCATGATGAAAAATCTTACTCAAGATATGATCTCCTTTAATCTAATCTATATCTCTATTGACTATCGTTATTTGTAGATCAGTGACTTACGGTTCAACAGAGTCAGTATTCCTGGAGGTGTTGACGTTTTCGGTCCACCGCAGCAGACCGGAGCGCGTCGCGATGAACGACAGCGTCACCACGAACTTGTGGAACCGTCCTTGTCTGTAAAGATATTATGAGGTAAGCATCTCACATTGATTAGGTTTTGTTGTTGTTTTTTTTTTCTGTAGATGTAATTTAGGGCTGATATGCGCCCATTTGCAATTTTTGTTTGGTTCCAGTTCATTATTAAAATAATGAAATTGTTTGGACTTTTTGCTGTCCATAGTTTTTCTTCATCAAACCCACCATGCTATTTAACTCTCCATGGATTTTCATTTCAACGTATTTCTTATGCAAACGAAAGTCTGCGTGCCGTGGAGTTTTAATATGATTTTCATTACTCGTATAAACAGAAATATTCCAGTATTACCTCGAGTACGGTTTGAGTCCATCGATAGACTTTTATTACGCAGGTTTAAAACTCCACGCAGAAAAATATAAATAAAATTAAGAAAAGTACAAAGAAAAATCCGTGCTGGCTATAAATCACACAACATTCCAATGAAAACATTTTACCTGTTCCTCGGTAGCTAGACATCATGATTTAATAACTCATACACGGGAAATTAAATTATTCGCAATAATTGTAAAAAATCGGATTACTTAAGTGTCTAATGACTGTTGACTATGCTTGAACTTTCTTATAATTCACACAATGTTTGCTTCGAAGCAAACTTTTGGTGTTTGGAGGTTGCCCCTATTTTGCCAGATAAGCCACAAAGAGTTCTACTCTATTACTGTTTGTAGTCATTGCAAAGTTGACAACCATGATAAAAGGTTCTCTTCATCTTTTCAATAGTGTAATTCACCAAATTAACCGTCTTTTTGTGCATTCAAGAGCAATAATGACATTTTTGCGTACAACTCTTCACCCGGTGTTTGCAATCCAATAGCAGATACCTACCTATGTGTACATAAAAGTGCAGACGTTTGTCCTTAGCAGTAAGATAATACTAATAGTTCTAAATACTTGTAGTTGAATCAATCTGAAGAGTTACGTTACCTTGTAAGTAGTGCCATTAAAGTCGCTATCGGGCTATTTGTGTGACAAACACAAACAAATTAGTCATCCACATAAAATAACATAAAAAAGCTGTAATTTTATTGGTTGTGGTGGTGCTATATTTTCATGCAAATAGGGCCTTATTATCATTGCGTGACTTTATTTTAAAGGTGTCCTCTTTTTAGTGGCAGTACAAAAAAAAAATGTAGACATGACTGAATGGCCATATTCTATTGGTTCGCAGTCGTGAAGGCAAGAAAATATTGTCTTTTAGACTCTCAAGTCTCAGCTTTCATAATATGTCTTAGAAGGGGCACCATGTTATTGCCTTCTGGCTATTTTAATATGGTCAAAACGCCAATGTTCTCGTAGTGCCACTTAAAATTAAGGATTTTTGTCCCTTCGATGCAAAAACAAAAGGTGTTTGCCGAAATTAATATTTAAATTATTTCGTGTAGTGCTTTAAATCATGCTCAGTTTTAAGATGTACTTACTGGGAGTGGTGACTCGCGTGTCCAGTGTGAGCGTCCAATTCTTTGATTACCATCGCATCCCTAATGAGTGATTGTACTAAAGTTTTGTCACCTGGAAACAGAAGGTGGTTTTAGTTTTAATAAAATACCGTATTTTTTAAGGAGTTTGTTATGTTCAAAAAAGGTTTTTCCATCATACTGTGGCTTGGACCATAACCCACGGTTATTTCAATTTAATTTAAATCTATGTCTCATGTCAAAGATTTTTGGACAATTAAATATGTACAGTCGCCAAAGGGGGTAAGTTACCAGGGTCGTCGGACATAGTTGAAGTTTAGTAAGAAACCGGTGGATTTTTTCTAATCAAATTTAATTTGATAAATGAAAACTAAATTTTATTAGAAAACATCCATCAGTTTCTTACAAAATTCCAACTATATCCGACGACCCTGGTTACTTATCTCCTTTGGTGACCGTACATAATTTTAGATTTAAATAGGTTGACTTACATTCAACCAAAACATTCAAGGTCAAATTAAATTAACCGACAAAACTTCACAGATGTGTTGGGTATACATGTGAAGTTTCGCCAGTTAATATAATTTCACCTTGTATTTGTCAATACTGTTATAGATAAGTAATATAAGTCTGAAATCGCCAATCCGTTTAGAAAGCGTGGTGATTAATACTCGTGCCTTCTCTGTGTGAGAAGAGACCTTGCAGTGGGACAAAATATATGCTTCTTATTTTTATAATTTATATGTGAATACGTACAGTAATAAGAGTCTCTGTCCTGCTTCTTGTGCGCGTTGTGCAGCGTGAGCGCGCGCGGGCGCAGCGACATCCACTTCCAGCCGGGCCGCCCCGCGCGCGACAGGAAGTGCAGCAGCTGCTCCTCAGGGGAGTTGAACGACTGCTCGGATGTGGACGCGTATTCGCAGTAAACCCTAGAGTAACACTTCCTTAATAAATGCTGATCGGTTTCTTGAGAAGTTTCCCAAAAGAATAGAGATCTACTAAGTCCTATAACATCCATTGTATTGTCATTGTATTAGTCTTTGGACTTTCATTTTTGGACTGTCAAACAAAATAAAAAAAAGCACGATTCTGATATGATAAAATTGTGTAAGCAGTATCGTGCTTTTTTTAATGATAAAATTTAAAAAAATATCGTAGGAGAAATAAGAGGTGTGAGTAATCCTTACCAGTCAGGGTGAACTTTCCAGTTTTCGCCTTTGAAGTATTCCGTGACTGCAGAAATTACAAAATATATTAGTCTAGTATTCAAACGTTCTTTCATCCCGACAAAAATAGTACATTTCATGAACGTCCCACGACAAAAAAAAAACACCGTCCGTTCCAACTTCTCCTGCTAGAATGTGATAATATCTCTTTTCCACTCACCGTTAATAGGACTATGTTTGACCTCCTGCTCTGCCTGCAGTTCATACATGCCGTACCCGTCAGGGAGTACAGCCGCCAGAGAGAAGGGCGTGCCATCCACAGGACTGTAGAAGTACCGCTGACGTCTGGTCGCCACGCGCCGCATGTTGTCGTATTGAACTTTTACCGCGATTTCGGTTTCACCTTCCCGCTGTTCTATCATATCGTGGCGGAGCTAGAAAAAGTTATTGATAATGAAAGCTCTTGTTGGGTAAAGACCACGTTAAAACCGTATTAATTCAAACAATATTTAAGATTTGACACGTTTGGTCAAACAGTTATCTATAAATAAGTATCGATCCCTCTGAATACTTAAATGTGACTTTCGTTTTTGTAAAAGAACCTGAAATATCCGAGGATACAATATAAATCCTTAGGTTACTTTATGGTTTACTCCCATTTTAGCAAACGAACCTGAAATAACCGATAACCCTATTTAGACCCTTGGGGTACTCAATTTAGAATACGAGTCCGAAGTAACCCAGGACCCAAAAATAGATATTTTCGGTACACGGTACTCCCATTTTAGTATAATTTGATCCTGATATAACCGAGTACTAAATATGGATCCTTGGGGTACTCCCAACTTAACACATAAGCTTAAAACAAAGTGGTGACTTACATCGAGCAGTAGCGAAGTGAGGTTGACCCTGGAGTTCTCATCCGAATCCACTAGCAGTTCCACATCCGTCAGGTCCACACTCGAGTACAGAGGACGCAGCGTCTCAGTGTACTGTGGAGTATAGTAGCCACATTTAGTATAACCAACTAAACTCGAACTAACACTATTCATATTCTTATATTCCTTCTTGGTAACGAATTAAAACTGTAAAACAATTCTTTATGATAACTTTTTTCAGTACTTACTTCCTCGTTCGTATGCTGTAACAAGATATTTGGGATCAATCAGTTATTAGACGAAAATAATAAGCAAATGGTTTTTGAAATTTTATGGTTTAAAATGTACAAAAATACATACCAATGGTCTCAAATCTGGATGATATAATACATGCCCGTTGTTATCCACCATGAACGAATAACCGTTTACACCCAACTGAAAATACATAAATTATAATAAATGTTACAGTGTTCCCAAATCTGACTTATATAAAGTATAAGGGTACAAATGTTCCAGCTATGGTGGTCTACTTACCTTATATGGTGGCACGAGCTTCTTTAATTGATCGATAGGCACATCGGTTCCCACTACGCCGAGTAAATTAGCTTCTCTTTGCTGAAAACAGATAGGAATAAGTACAGTCACGAAAAGCACCAATATGTCAACACTTGGCAACTTTCAATTGCGATTTTATCGTGAAATAACGAATGAAACGTTGAAATACGACACATTACATAAACCTATGGGTTCCAAAATGCTATTTTAGTAACAACATAAAATTTCATTAAAAAATAAAGGAGTAAATCGCTTTTGAATAAAGCCGTCTGTACAAGAAATAGTAGGGGGCAGTTAAAAATGATGATGACGGTAAAACAGATTGGATTATAAGACTATATATTTTATTAATATATGGTCAGGAGGTACATACCGTGTGGTTTCTCCTATCAAAGATGGGTACGGTGACGGAGGACATCAGTTGGCCCATTCCATCATCAGAGAGGCTACTGCTCTGTAATGACAAAAACACAAAAAATTCATACTGGATTAAAGAAAGAACATCTTATTCGAGATCTTGACAGTCTTGCAAAAAGAGTATTTTGTAAGTAATCGATGGGACATTTGATTAATTAGCTTTCGATTTCCTATGCAAAAGAACAAAGTTCTAAAGGCGGTTTGGTTGTCTCACTTTGTCTTGCGATCGAAATTTCGTGAATCCAGACTGAAGTTGAGTAGCGCTTGAATGACTTTCTGGCTATCAATTTGTAGGTACCATATGTAAGTATAAAGTTTACGTACCCTCCCACCGACATACGCAGGGCTCCAGTGCACCGGGTGCACAGTCTGGTACATGACGAGCGGTCTCGCCAGTACCTCTACGAAGTGTAGCACCTTCGACTTGATCTCCGAGTGCTCGTTTATCGTCACGTAGAAACCTGTGGGATATTCATTTTATAGGGATGTGGCATAATAACATGGAGAAAACTGATGCTTGTAAAGCATCACCAGATTACGACAAAGGGCCATAGGAACTCCAGGAAGGCCTAGGAACAAATGTTCACTTTCTAGTCACTTCCTCTTTTGCCTGCTCTGGATCGGAGAAGTAATTTGGGACCGGAGCAGGTAGAACTGTAGGCGCAGCATCTTGTATTGTTTGTTCCATTATCCCTGTCACCCGTCACATCACATTTACTCCCTTTTAGTTCGTCATCACTCACACACCTAAAATAATTAATTGTTCAAGTAGGACATCCAAGTCCTTTCAATACTACCTCAAACGAAAGTAATTATTACTATACCTTTATTCGTGCACGCCATATCCTTCATGTTATGTCCAGCGGTGGCATCTCCACCGACACGGTAGGTGAAGATGCGCACGGGCATGTGCGGCCAGTTCCACGTGCGGAACACCCCCTTCACGCCGCCCGCGCCCCCGCCGGCGCCTATCACTGCGATGGCTTGGTTACATTGACAACCTAGACCTGTGCGGTTGTACTGCAAGGAAATAGAATTAAGGATATTGGTCAGTCTGTTTAATCTACCTTTAAAATTAACGTATGTACACTCGAGAGCAATGAATCCGGGTCACTTGAAGAATCCTAAAAATCTCGGAAACTAAAAATGCTAGGTTAATGCAATAAATTGTATTTAATAGACAATGTAATACTCCTTAAATGAAGGTTTTAAAACTTCTTAGTTATTGTAAAGTTATATCATAAAAAAATCAAATTTGAAAAAGGGCCACTTTCGAAGATGGAACTACGAAATTACAGCATTTGGTTTTGCTTTTGTTTGTAATCTGTCATTTATGTGGGTACATAAACCATGTTGATAGTGCTCTATATTCATTATTCAAGCTGAAATTATGTCGCTTACGCCTGAAGAATGCACCAGAATACTTACAATGCTGGAAACCGGCCGGAGTCAGCGCGATACAGCCAGGACTGTCGGTGTGTCGCTGTCAACAGTACAAAGAGTTCTCCGACGTTATGAAGAAACTGGTTCTAACCTACGCAGACCAGGAACGGGCAGAACCAGGTGTACCACAGCACGAGAAGACCGATACTTGGTGAACACCATGCTTCGAAATCGCTTTCTCACAGGAACTGAACTCACAAATCAGTTTCGACGCCTCGGAGGAAGTAACCCAAGTGCATGGACAGTAAGACGTCGGCTTGCTGAATCTAACTTAAAACCCCTTAGACCTGCAAACGGCCCTAAACTGGAGCGTGGGCATCGTATTTCAAGACTAAGATATGCCCAGAGCCACGTAAATTGGAGTATTGAAGATTGGTCAAAAGTTATGTTCTCCGACGAATCAAAATTTATGCTCTACAAGCACGATGGAAGACACAGAGTGTATCGAAGACCAGGGGAAAGATTCAAGCAAGCATGCATCGAAGAAAAAGTAGCCTACGGTGGTGGGTCTGTACTTGTGTGGGCCGGAATTTCTTCTGAAAGTCGCACAGAGCTGGTGATCATAGAAAACGGCTCTTTAACTAGCGTAAGATATGTGGAAGAAATCCTCAATGATCACGTTGGTACATTTATGGTCAATTTAGGTGAGGATGCTATATTTATGCATGACAATGCCCGACCTCATACAAGTAGGATTGTGAATGACTACCTTCAAGAGATGAACATTACTCGTATGGAGTGGCCAGCGCGCAGCCCGGATATCAACCCGATCGAGCATGCTTGGGACGAGCTAGGCAGATGCGTAAAACAACGGAACCCTCCTCGACTCACTCGCACTCGCTTCGTGAGCTCAAAATTGCTCTCACAGAGGAATGGGAGAATATTCCCCAAAATCGTATAAGGAACTTGGTGTACAGCATGCCAAACCGCGTAAACGCAGTAATGGAAGCACGAGGAGGCAATACGAAGTATTAAAATTCAAGAAAATCGTAATAAAGTTAAAAAATTTCATGTTTCCTATTTTTGTTTTAAGGAGAGATCAGCAGTTTTTTTCTTTATGTAATTTTGTGTTAATAAAATGTATGGTGACTCATATTTTTTTTACTTTCATTTAAGGAGTATTACATTGTCTATTAAATACAATTTATTGCATTAACCTATCATTTTTAGTTTCCGAGATTTATAACATTCTTTAAGGGACCCGGATTCATTGCTCTCGAGTGTATTATTTAAATATTATATTACTTAACATTTACTGTTAAAATTATAAGCTCTGCACCAAAAGGACAATGTAATGAATTTGACCTAACAAAAGTTTAAGACGCGATTCGATAAAATTTTATTAGGTAAGTTCCTCTCCTTTTTCAAACCCCTTCTTCTGTTTACGCAATATCTCTAGAATATGGATATTTCTTACCCGATGTAAGATTTCGAAGCCAGTAGTGAGAGCGCCGGTCAAGTTGGCTACTCCTCCGGAAAGTTCAGCATTCCATATTGCCGTCTTCAGTTCTCTTAACGTTTCTGGTAGAGCCTGTAACAAAATGACTATCGTCAGACACGCATGTAAAATATATACAAACCTAGTTATAATCCCACTATTTACTGCTAGTAAACTTTATATCCGTTCCGTATCTTTATAAAAGTTATTCCGAAAGAGTGTTTATTCAAGTTTCCTATGCATTCCTTACGAAAGGAAACATTTCCGAGATAGTAGGTACTTATTCTGAAGTAACTCAATAAGTTCACTTTACTATATCCCTTTGTCCTTAATTCGCACAAAGTGGCTCCAAGTCCAGTAGAGATATCCTGCAATTTTATTGGTTGACATCAAAAGGTAGTAAAACGTAAAGGCGTTTGAAAATATGAATATTCATTACCATCTCTTCATTAGGCGATGCTATTGAGATTAGGAATGTGACTAATTTATTAATTGCTCTCCCTCTCCTCTGCTTCGTTTGCCGCTTTTATGAGTAAGATAGAAAGTAGTAGTAAGTTAAAGCAAAAGCTCAAAATTGTCCGAATTTCTTTGTAAAAGAGCACAAAATGTAGGAACGAGTCATTGTGTTAGGAATTGTGCCAGTAGGTAAATGACGTTACATCGGCATTATCTTCTAAAGAATCTGCAAGGTCTCACCTTGGCTCGTATTGTATAATAAAACCAGCCAAGTTATGTGTTCAACTAACAACGACGAGTTAAAGTAGTGTCTAACCGCGGACGAAGGCTGCAGCTGGGTGTAGGCAAACGACCTTGAAACTTGCTGCGAAGGCTCATTGTTATGAGTTCCAACTACCACCAGCATGTTTAGCGTTTATTGCTTAACTATCTTCAAGTTTAATGCAAAACAAGGAAGTAGGTACGCCCAACTGCTGACGTTGAGTTGTTTATGTAATTACTCATGCAAGTTGTAACTTAATTACCCATTGTTAAGGAAATGTAGCGAGTGTGAACAATTATACAACACGCACGCACAGCCACTTTTCTTTTATGAAATTAAACCCGATTATTTTTGGCGTGATGTGAAAACAGATCTCAAATCTGTATTTAACGAGTCAAATAACTTAACCGATATTGCTTACAAACAGTAAATAAGTCATAAGATAACAAATACAGCGTTTGCCGAGTCGTTAATGTGAATAAACACACGAATATACTAATGAAACATGGTGCGTGTTACTCTTAAATATACAAAGTTTCATTTCGGCCGGGACGACGTAAAGCCGGGAATGTTTGCCTTGAAGGTAATTGTTGGATCGTATATAAGCGAAGTTGCCGGCTCAAGACCGAACCAGCCTTTTGGACGATTTCAAGTAGACGCTTGACGTATCGACTCGTAAATATCTATTTTTGATGACATGTAATCAGTGTTGGTTTAATTTTAGAGTTAAGAAGTATTTTAGTTAATTTCTCTATTATTTTAATGGAAACCAACTTTGTTTCCGTCGCTTTTGTTCCTAAGAAAATATAGTCATATAGCTGAAGCTGGAGCTGGAGTATTAACTAGTCATCGATCGGACTTGTGACTTGGCTCGACCCGCTTGGAGAAAGTGTGCAAGTATCGCAGCAAAGTTGCAAGCTCGCGCGATAAGGGCGCGGCCGCTCCCTCCCACCTGTCACGAGCTACGCGCCGCTCTCTTCTTTGTATCGTTGATTTTATCTCTAAACTTTGCGGAGACTTATGAACTGAATAAAGTGAGCACGCCAAGATGATATTCTCGTTGAAATATATATATTTCTTTACAGACACCTCGGGAAATGCGAGGATGTCTTATCAACTAAGAGTTAACAGCGAAAGATGATGCCGACAACAGCCGTCTCCGAATGTGTCGGTAGCTTTGGATTTTCTATTTTCTTTTATCCGAGTTTACGGAACTCTACAAACGGACATAGTATTGTCGGTATTAATATTTAAGACATCTACACAGTCAATAGAATAAGTAGTAAATATAAAACACTGCCTTCACCCTGTAACCTTACCGTCACCACGTGTAACCTGTGTACCTTAAATGAGCGTTAGTCGCTGAATTCAATACCAAAGAATACATCAAGTTGATCGTACAATCGAAAATGGGTTTTGAAAAGCTCGGGGTATAAATATTTAAATGTTGTCTGTCACTTAACGAATGTCGTGTTAACATTGGGCAGACCCGAGGTGCGAGTCAACCCAGCGATTGATGAATGTGTCCTCCTGGCCCTTCTGCTGCTCGCGTGTCACCACCGTGATAATGAAGTGGTTTTGTACGAACCCCCTAATGTTTTCCCCCGAGGTGGTTTGTAAAGATCACCAGCTTTATTTGTTTAACACCACAACGTGGCATGTGTATAATTTCTTGTCATATTAATATGTGGTTAAGTCTATTTTAGTTGTTGTGGATAACTATGGTGGTCGTTAATTCTACGTGTATAAATACAAATATAATTTTGGTTATGGATGGTTCCGGTCGTTAATACGAATCTATTTTATGAATAGTGATAACTGATAGGTAGAATACATAGTTCTATGAAATGATAATTAAATAATCACGATCAAATTATTAACGTTGCTTCAATAATTTACTTAATTGTGGCGTTTGTGTGCAGTGAAACTAAAATGATCTGATACCCAATTTTAATGGCGTCGCATTAAAGTCGGCTCCATAGAATCCATTAAGGTGCGTACACACGATGACAGATGCGTATCGGTGCCGAACAGCCGCGCCGACACGCGATACTTGCATTTGTCGCCATCATTTACATCCTTGTGTACAGACGGATTTTATTGAGGTACCTACTGTTATTGGGGTACATAGTTCTGACGTAGGTATAATACTAATACAGTCATACCTACTTGCGTTATATTTTATCATGAACTTAACATTCAGAATACTACTACTTCCAGTTTCAGAATTTACAGTGAGATTGTTTAACATAAACTTTTCTTCAACACCCTGTATATTCACTATATTCTGTAATTAACAATATTGTATTCGTCTTTGCAGTAGGTCACAAAGATAATGGTATTTTGATTCGACGATATTAATAAAATTCGTCGTCGATATTTCCGCATTCCCTTGTATATAAATATTATTAAGTTTTACATTGACCCGAAATTCTGATCCGCTTTTTATGAAGTTTCACATAAATTGCTTCGCTATGTGCCCCGTCTATACCACATTTCATACAGTCACTGTTATTGCTGCGATATTAATTATTATCTCATATTATTTTTCATAATAATTGGCTTCTGTATGTTTTAAATTATACCTAGTACATACATACGTACAGTACACGCAGTACATTGCTGCGGCCACAGCGTTGCCCACGGCTGCGGCTAGCTAAAGCGGTCAATTCTATATGAAATACCTTTGGTTGTAATTATAACAACCACGACTAGCTGTTGGTTGGGGTAGAGCCTGAAAGCATCCGCCTGAAAACTCCATCTGGTCATAATGACGGCATTTATATCTACGCATTAACTGTCAGTATATAGTATTCTTTTAGATAAGTTAAGCTATGTTGTGTGAGGTTTTTTTTATCAAAACCACCTTTTGTTTCATTAAGATAAAGTTTAGATTGAAGATTTAAAAGGGAGTTTGATAACTATGTTTAGCAAGCCTTTACCCTGCACGGAACCTCAAACGCCATACTTGACCTGGCCACTTCAAATATTGTGTGGTGACGTTCCTTAAGTAAAACCAAATAGGGCTCGGTATTTAATTATGCCCGCATATAAGAAATAGGCGTCTAGAATTCTACCGGACTAGTCTTGAGTTTAATTAACTAGACCTTCCTAGAATCTAGGATTCCTAACCGTCTAACGTCGTAACGTCTTCATTGTTTAGAGGATTAAGCTGAAACGCCTTTTCAGCTTTCAAAAGCCGTTGTGGAGTTAAATATTAGATACCTACCCGTCTTGATAATAATGAGATCAATGGAATTACAAAATGGATGATTTCAAAAGAATTGCTGTAATTATTGTGAAATTGGTGTGGCGGCTTATTTCGCTAGTGTAGCTTATTCTTTATGATTTTTCGATTGCGTACCAATTTTAATCAGTTTTACTCCACGAAACTCGCAATAATTAATAACACACGAGTACTCAGCTTCCATTCCGTCACAACCGCGAGCTTTTAATTTCATCTCGATTTCGACGAACATTTCCATGCACGTCAGTATTTTTTCACAATTTTTGGTGTATAATCCTTCACGTGCTGTTGTCTTGGCGTGACCCAAATCCAGCATTGTTAATACAAAGTCGTGGACAATGTGCCCCGCCAGTAATTGACACGCATAAACCGATATTAAAAGCTTTATACGTGGGTAGGTTATAGGTAATTCAAAAAGGAATTTACGTCATGTTTAAATCAGAACTGGCATGAAACAATTCCTTTCGCCCACGTACCTGCAACCCTTGTTTTAATTAAACTTATGTCATCTAATTAGTCTTGATTGCTGTTCGCGCTTAGATAATAATGTGTGGAAACTATTAGCAGCGTTTTCATATTTTATAAAACGTTCCCTTAGCGACACTTACTAATTATCATGTCGTTACTCGTTTGTTACAGTAACGCCCATTTGAGAGGAGGTAATGGATATGTCTGATGTCTGGGTGCGAATTATAGTATCAACTATTTGACTTATCTAATCGAAGTCACATTACATGTCGCGTATTGCATTTTCAATTATAACAAAAGCAAAATATAAATTATCTGCAATCCATAAAAATAACTGTTTATTCTAGTGATTCCGGTATCCGTACCTACGCTAATATTTATGTAGTATAAACGTTTTACACCCAAATACGAGTACGTGGGTATTACACCGACACAATATTAGCTCACGGATAATCGAATATCCTAATAGAGTGTAAACAAATAAATACTCACGGATTATTCGAACGCCTACGGACATCCCTGATACTGGTTTTGCAAAATCTGACTCCTACTCACTACTCGATTTGGAACATCGTTACTTGATATTTGTGAGCTAATCTTAATCACGGAGGAGCGAGCAATGTACCTCCTTAGTTCCTCGACGTCTCGATAAACATATACGTATCTAATACGTTAGAAATAATTTTTCACTAAGTTATAAGCTGTTTATGAGTAGGTGCTAAGATTCAATAACATCGAAACTAACTTTAATAAAAAGCCAATAGTCCATCGTCCAGGGCGTGAACTTTGATCCAAAGGTCGGGGCTTGGAGCCCCATCGTGTTGAACTTTTGTTAAGCTTCCACGAGCGTTATTAATATAATATGTATCATCGTAATACTGTAACATGTTTTACGCATTATATGCGTTAAAATAATACTATTTAGTTGATATTTCCAAGTAAATGCGATCATTTATTACTAAGTATTTTACTCACGTTTCTTAATAATTCATATCGTTGGAACTTTAAAACCGATTTCAGTGAAGCTTGCCAACTTGAAGATGAATCGCAGCTCAGATCAAGAACTAGGATACTTTTAATATTAAAATAAGATTTGATTTTCGTGGAATACCCAGTGATAAATGTATTTTCAATCTGAGCGTAAAGAGCGAGATCTTTTAAATGTTTTCCAATCTCGAGGGCTAGGGGAGAATGTCTCAGAAATATTACGTAAAATGGTGCTTACCTGAGCCAAAACTTTGGTGTAGCAGGAATGTAGCTCGGATATGGTGTCGCTGTATCGGTAGATGTTGACGAAGTCATTCGGTCCGAGAGTATCCAGTAAAGCAGATACGGTAGATTTTGCCAGCCGCCAGTAGGACGAGCTCAGGTCATCTGAGTCATCCAGCAAGATCACTAGGTCCTTGGGAGACGTCGCGGCTTCCACAAACCAGTTTGAAGACCTGAAGTCGTAGAAGTCTCTCGCGTGGTGTGAATAACCGTCTTCTGGTGGCCAGGACATGGCTGCGAGATACAAAAAGCACTTTGAAAAAGCCTGGTAAAATATTTTTAATAAAACATGTTTTATTAATACACGTGTAGTTTGTCCCCGAACAAATAAAATATTAATTTAGAATAAAAATATAAGTTTGCTACTATTTTAAAATCAATCAAATAGTTTATAGGTAAGTTTAATATGAGACGAGATTAGGTAAATGTTTGACTTTCATCTGCGGCGAAGTTGGATAGATAAACATTTTACGTAGCGCGCGTAGCTTTCGTAGCACACGTAGCATTCGTAGCAAACATTAATGATTATATTAGAAAGGTTCAAATTAAGTGTAGGTTTAACAAATATACTGAGATTACGATTTTGGGAAAAAATGTGCAAGTAAATAATTCGAAGCTGTTTTCATGTATACATACAGTATGTGTTTTTAACAAACATAAAGGTGTATTTACATAACATAAAGTGTTTGATTTATGTACTGTGTTTGTTTACCAAGTAAGACGTGTAAAGAAAAATAGACAGTAAATTGTATATATAGTATTAAATGTTTCGCTAGTTTTTTTACATACCTGGGTACCGCCTCATGAAGCCAGAAGACGATGCGTAGTACTGCCATGACAGAGTGGGATCAATCTCGTAGTTGTTCACGAACAGGGGGTCCAAGTGCTCCGACCACGCGATCTGGTTCTGAACCTCGCCATCTGCGACAACACGCCAAGTTTTAACTTGTCTTGTCGCCAACTTGGACCATATTTTACAGCTACGTTTATTGCGAACCGTTCTTCCGGAAATGTTTAATTGGATAATTACGTAGAGATACATTAGATATTAAAATAAATGCGATGAATACATACATGATGTGCATTTTACCAGAGATATAAAGTTACTGTCTGACACTTATCAATTTTAATGTGTTAGAAAGTAAAACAAACGTCCAGTATAAAGCAATTTATAAAACCTAGAATAAACAGTTAATTCAGTCAACAAAAGAATATCATAAAAATATCCTACAACTGGCTTAAATTACGACTGACGGAAACAGTTTAATCCATCCTGTTTTAAAAATATAATTTTATTTGAATTGTAGTTGCCGACCATTTTTATAGACAACAATAAACCTGTTTATGAAGCGGCCACAAGCACGAACAACTTTAAATTCAGCTTATTATATGTAAATTATTTCACGTGCTGTTAAACTTATGAATTATGTATGAATGCAGTAACTTTTCGTTACACAATAGAGGATAATCGCGACACTGTTGGCACTCTGTCGAACAATTAGGGAGATTTTCTTTAACTACCCATTAAAAGAAGTGTAATTGGCAAACTTGGTTCATTGGGCAGCCGTGATTGCTTTCTCCTGGACCGCCGGCCGGAAAAATTAATGGTTTGCCTGTGTACTATGGGTTTGTTAAATAAACGCACCAGGCCCTATGTAATTACGCCCTTTAAATTAAAAACGGGCTGCCAAACGATATTTTGGGGTTTTCGGAAGCGTGAAGGATTTTGTGAGAAGTATCCTGTGTGTATTTTTTGCTGGTTTAGCAACATAGATTTATCCTACGCTACGTAGCGATCTCTACCGATTTTGATTATGCAACTAATATAAAGATTCATCCTACCGTTTCCAATTCAACTAGATTCGTTTTTAAAGAACTAATCAAAACACAGACTTATAATTATAATCCCAAATCGAAAAACATTCCAGTACCGTAACTTTCAGAATATTATTTATTTAAAAGTATGAGCAAGTCGTAATTTCGTCAACAATAATTCATCATAGATTTGAAATAACGTTTGTTCGAGTGAGCGCTACTAAATAGTGAGGAAAACGTCAATGTGTCCATTAATCATCAGTGGCCGCCACCCTGAGACCCTCCCTCCTCCCGCTTCCTCCAGTGTGTCAACAATATATTAGCTTCCATTATTTAGGCATGGAGAGGAGTTGTATTTTTCGCTTGCGTTCTATTATTTCCCGTAAAGCATGAGGTCGAGCACAAACTGTTGTCTGTATGTCTTGTAATCTGCTGTGATGTTTGATGGCAGTAGATTTGGTTGTCGAAGAAGACCTTTCGGTAGTTAATTAATTATTCACGTAAGAAATATACCAGTTTATTTGATAATACGCTAGGTGAATACTTAAAAGACTTGCCCAGATACAAATTTCTTTTGAAGGAGACAGGTTATTTTATTATTATGTCTGTCGAATTGGTTTTATATTGAGTGAGTAATTACATACGTTGTTAATTACATTCTTAGATTGACACGCATATTTCAAAGAACTTACAAAATAGATTTACTTTTAGGTTTAAATTTTCGACGATTGCTTCTTTTGTATAACAAACTTGATGTGAATTTTAACTGTTATTTGTTGCCTCAGTCATTACATTACATACAAGAGTACAAACCGTCAGTATTGATATAAGGCGGCATAAGCACAGCACTGTAGCTGCTGTTGACGGCGATGTGGTCGAAGTGTCTACTAGGCGTAAGTGACAAGCGTCGTGCCCTAGCCGCCAGGGTTCCGTCGTCTGCGTGCACATTCAGCCACCGAGCATCATAGTATGATCCTGGTGCCCCATCGCTGCCACCATTGCCGGCTGACAAAGCTGCGGCTTCTGCACTGTCCATTATGCGCTGTGTAACAAAATAATCATATTAGATTTGCAATGCAGGTTGATGAGCTGTTGTTATAGAGTATTACTGCTATAGTAATTACTCGAAGAAATCGTGTAGGTTCCTATATGTATAAAACCAATTGTGAATATAACATGTTCCGGAATTAATGCACAAAGCCAAACAATAAAATTAGAAAATTATGTTATAATACATACACTGAATTTTTGCTATTATGTATAAAACATTGTTTATTTATTAAATTAGTTACACTGATTGTGGGAGAAAATTGTGTACAAATCTACACACGCATACAGTCGCACACGTATACGCATCTAGCGTAGTTGGTAGTTCGTCCATTTTGGTTTGATTTGGCTGTACAGCGGAAGTGTGACTGTAATTAGGCATTTTTAAATATTTTTAGAATAAAAATTACCAATATAAAAAATTACAGAAATCTATTGTGAACAAACTATGTACTTTCATAATGTGCATTAATTTTGTTGCACATTGTATAACGCGCAAAAAACCTTTCAGACATGATAACATGGTAATGCATAAGTAACAAATACGAGTACCTACATAGACATTGACTGGATTAAAACAATAGCAAACAAAACAACAAATAAAATAACATGTCTAACGTAAGCCGACATCAGTACCTAACGATGACAATTGTTAAGCCACGCGTTTGTAAAAACTACCGGCTGTATTGCGACAAGTAAAAGTATTAAAAGCACGCCGTTTTAAAATAAAAGTTTGTATTTGTGTCAACATTTCCCCTTTGGTATGATTTACAAGGGTTGAAACAGTCAAGTCATGGAGCGAGCCGCGGCCCGCGAGTACAAAGAGTGGCCGGATAAAAGCGGTAGACAATTGTCGGCAATTAGCCGGCGTGGAATTGGGCTGATCGATAGCTGCTTTTGTCCCACAGCCAGGCATTAGCGAACGATCAAAAATAATCAGCTCTACTCCCCCGCCACACCTTTCTCTTGCTTTATTGAAGACAGGACGTGTTTTCTCGAGCGCAGGCTTTTTATTAGCTTTTTGGGAAAGGTTCCGTCTTTACTTAATTTTAGCATCATAACAAAAAGTTAATTTAGTCCGAAAATTCACAATATCTAAAAAACCGCCATTACGTCAATTTTCTCTTAATTTGATTTTATTAACCTTTTGTTTGGGTAAATAGGATTAGCAAGCTAAATAGGTCTTTCGGTATTAATCTGAACGCAGACGTGTTAAGCCTGTGTTTAGATTAGGTGAGGCCGAAATATAGAATAAGTCGATGTACAAGTAAAATGAAGTACTCAGACAACATCTTAAAAGAAAGATATCGTAGATAAGTGAGGTCGTTTCCAGGTCACCTTGCTTGGAGACATTTGGCAATCCTTTGACCTCTGAGTATTTGATAATAATGATAGGGGTTGCGTGATCTTAACGACCCAGAACAGATTGCCTCCATAGCTGTATGTTGTTCCACGTCGATTGTATAAACTTCATTATTGAAACATCTAGGCCATTAGGGCACACCTATATCAACAATTAGGTACTCAAATGTTTTCGAAACAAACCGCAGCTTGTGTGTAGTATCAAACAAATAACTTAGTTGAAAATATGCGCTAATGTTTATACGATGGAAACTTTATTACTCTCAATTCGACGAGCGTACTCGATCAGTAGTTCTGAACCTTATTCTAACTAGCTCTTATTACGTATTCAGAAACTTTAAAAAAGGCCTACAGAAAACACAGTTTATAAATGAGAGTTTTTAGTTGCGAGACGAAATAGCCCCATCCTAGGAACAAGCTGGCGAAGTGGGGGCGAAGTAATTAAAACTTGCACTGAGCTGAGCTCGCCTCCTACACCACTACACCGCACTTGCAGCGTCCGACACCCCTCGCTTCACGCAAAAGGATTTTTTATTAAAATTAATCCTTTGATAATAAGGAGAAAATCTTTTAATCTGGGTGCGACGCGATACATCTTTTCAAAATCAAAATCCTCTTTGTTAGGATGAAAACTTGCACTAAAAATATGTAGGTATAACATATTAGATACAAACTAAAAGTGTGCTGTGAATAACCGCGATTCTAGTCGCACGGCTAATAGAGAAAAGCAGCAATTAAATAATTACAAGACACCTCAAATATTTTATCTCGGCCATTAGGACCGGCTCTGAAAGCGGAGTATTCTTGGAACAATGCTTAGTGCCGGCCGTAAATACATTCCTTTATTTTGTTTCAGCTACAGTTTCATTAAGTGCGAAATGTTGGCGTCGTTTTTTCTCCGTGCGACGCCCGCAGCGCAGCAATCCCCTCGATTTTTCAACTTTATTGTTGAGCTAAGTTCCACCGCTTTCGGCCCACTATTGCCGAGTCCTATTCCCAACTTATTATGCGAACTATTCTGTTTGCGAGCTTCTTGTGCAGACAAATGGAGTCTTTGCAAATGTTGTGCTGTTATATTTTAATAATTGCAACGTTATTTACAATTGTTTGCTCAAGTTGGTTGTTTTAGTAGAGACAGAATTAATTAACCGCAAGGAACGCAACGCGCATGCTGTATAATAACTTCAATTTAAATAAGTACATACATAGTTAAGTTTACAACATGTATGTTGCAGAGACATTACTTGCAAGAAAATTCGCAAAGACCGTTTCACAAAAGTATGTAAAAAGAGAAATTCAGAGCCAGCGTCGATACGCCACTCTCATTTGTAGCAACCGGTAAAGATGAGGGGTTGAGACGAATAAAGCGAAGATAAACGCCTCAGATAAACTCAACGTATTCACTATGATTCCGTCTCGTTGGCGCTCAATGTGCCGCTATACACGGCGCCTTTAAATAACTACCACATGACAAATATATGGAACATTTTTTGCCAGCTCGAGCCATCAGCTTAGTTTGGCTGAGCAAATACTTTGCAAACTTGAATGGAAATGTAAAGAACATTGCGATCTCAAAGTCACTACAAAATGTTCAATAATAGCTTACAGAATAATTTTGACACAAGTTCAAACGATGAAGAGCTGCCATTCTTTGTCAAGAGCGACATGTTTTCAGACGGGGTTAGTGAACTTTGCTCATGTCACTTTACATATCGGGTATACATACGTCCTTCATGCACTTACCTACACAGCACAAACAATGCACTGGCAATACAAATATACAGTTACGAAGCATTCTAATATACCGTCAACATTATACTGAAACATCATAGTTTAGTAGTACTTATTAGTATACTCCGGTTAATTCACAATCACAACAGCAAGGCGAGACATTCGTCACCTCTGTTAATGACGTGACTTAATTCATAATTGAATAGTTCCGCGTCATGGCGTAGCATCTAATTTGGGTGCTTGTGGAGTGCTGTCGGCGTGTTTACGGAGGACGTGGTTTCAGAACGCGGTGTGGAGCGTGACATACCTAATGCAATAAGTCTGCAGCGATGAGCATGCTGCTGCGGTCGTCTGTCGTGCACACATGAATAATCCGATTATGCTGCACACACCGATACTGCATTTGTGTTCACTTTGGCATCGATGCTCTATGATGTGTGCAATGTTTGGGCAGGTACTTAAGTACAAGAGACAAAGTAAAAAAAATCTTCCAGTTACTTGTTTGTTAGGGATCAGTGCGCCTTATGAAAAGATTTTCACAGATTTTTTTTCATTTTAAACGTTTTAACACATTAGTTATACATATTTAATTCTTATTTACCAACTTATAACCGTAACTAAAAGAAAAGTACAAAGCGATTTCAAATGCAATTTTCGATTACCATGAATTTCACGTTGATTCAGCGCGCTGAAATGGTTAGTCGAGCAAAATGAGTTATAGTGACTGTAAAGTATGGGCGAGTTAACCTCATTGATATTAATGGATTACTGTAATCTTAACTCAGCATTTACTGCTTTCACACGTGGGGTTAAGTGGTGCTTTAACTCTTTAGTTTTTTACTATGCCTAGAAATAAAAAGCAATGAGTCTGTCTTATATTTGGCTGAGTTTATGTGGTATAACTTGATGAGAATAGCCGAGAGTTGAACTGAATGGCGTGTGATTGGACAGGTCTATGTTCAGGGGGCTCCTATAGGTTCATGATGATGAAGCTGCAAACTAATTATTATCCTACGAATGACCGTGTAACTTTTGACATAAAACGCGCTAGCAGACACAGATCTCATAAGTGTTATCTACATAGTGACAAGTCTACCGGCGTACTCCCCGTACATCAAGTTCGCGGCGGTTCCGCAATAAGTAATACCTAACAGTTATTACGACACACGTGCAAACACTTCCCAGTTGCGCGCAAGATATAGGTTTCAAAGTTACAAACTTGAAATTGTACGGAGACGTAGTGGCATGTTGTTTTACTGTAGATATCGCTATACCGTGACAATATTATGCGGCGCAAAATCACTACTGTAGGAACTGTTTGGTCTGCTAATGAATGCAAAACCAATCTCGTTTGGGACAGCAGATTATATAGTAAATCAAATAGACAAATTGATACAATGATCACGCGATCAAGCAAGATAATTTTAGTCTTATAGGCCTGTAAGTGACCTACCTCTTTTCATAGAGAGAAGGAACGATTATCGATCTACAAGCTATAATACAAGTTCAGGTTTACCAATTAAGTACCTACCTATACAGGGTGTATAAAGACACATCACACAGCCGTCAACTACGCATTCTGTACATCAAACTAAGTAACATTGCACAAAAATAATTGCTGGGAAACGACTTTTATTATTGGTTTGATTTGCTGTTTGCCGTAGTGCATGAGTGCATATATGCAACGGGTACCGGAGTCGTGGGGGTATTTTAACATTAAAACCTAGCTATCGTAAAAAACGTCAGTAAAAGTTGGAATTTTGACCTTCAATATCTCCGTAACCAGAACCAAAAAATGCATTGGAGTATGAATTGTGAACAGCTTATTGTAGTTCAACGGGTTTAGGTACTACTGAAGTCCTATAGCTTCGAAATATGAACAAACGTAATCCGATGTGTCGACAGAGCTCAACTCTAGGAAATCGCTAGAGCAAACTAAATCTATTTATGTTTCACATGTCGGAAACTTTTGCTACAACATGTAATTTGAAAACGTGCGTCCGACTGTGAATGGGTTGATAAAGTTTATGTGGGTATGTAAATCAGTAAATAAACCAAACAGCGCTAATTACTTAAAATAGTAATAGTGAAATTGTTTGAATATGAAAACCGTTTGAATATGTCCGATTGACTTTATGTAATCGAACAATAGGTGCTGTGAAAAAAGATATCTTCTAAAAATGTAGCACGCTCTCAGCGGGTATTAAAAAGTAAAAGCAAGAAAAGTTCGATTTGTATTTTAGTGAGCAGACTGTATGTCTGTGTGTATCTTAATTAAATAAACCTTTTTGTGTAACGTACCAATTTATTAGCCACGCATAATATACATGTAGCCGCTAATTTATTTCTAAAGTGAGTAATAAAAATTCAATGCTATAGTCACCCTTTTTAGTAAATTCAGATGTAATCGTATAAGCGTCGACATAATTGTCACAGAACATTTACGTTATTTTGCTCGATTCGTGCGAGAATAGCTATGAAATTGAAGGGAACATTTAAAAAAGCCACTAAATAATATTTTCCACTGTAATGGCCTTTCACAATGTCAATCTTCTTTGCAATTTATTCAAGTAAATGATCGCATGTCGGATCTCAATGAACTAGCTGAGTTTTGTTCTAAGGAAAAAGTCTGGGAAGCGGGTCTAACAATAACATGATTACTTTGTAACGTTTATTAGAAGGCAGTGGTCGCTAAATTGAGTTTTATATTGAAGGTAGCGCTGCAGGTCAATGATCCCCGCCCTCTGGCGCAACCAGCTGGCCCTGCGCCCACGCTCAAATTATACCTTCGTATCACTTACATTTTCAGCAAAATACATAAGCTGCTTTAAAAATAATATTTTCCCCTCAAGCAATTTTAATCAAATGTGTTGTTGTTATGTCGTGTTACACAGGACTCAGGACTGACTTATAATTCTTTTAAGCTTCACTCGCACAGCATTGTGCGCTTTGTCATAATAGAAAAGGAACAAAAATGTAAAAGCCGCACTACTTCCATTAATCTTTGGAAGGATTCTATTTATTTTCTTAAGTCGTAATATCTAAAAGCATTTTCTGCTATCCCGCTGATATTATTATTGCGATAGTGAAGGATGCTGTTCCATCTCCGTCCACAACATTAGCAAGGACTAGCGCGCTATAAATTGTGTTGTCATTTGATATGTATAAAGTGTGGTATCGGAGTATCGGGTATGATGGTAGTTGTGCAGGCGTCGGGCCGCGCTTTAGAATATTGAGTAAGTAGCCTACAGGAATCACCGCCCTCTATCCTGGCGCGAGGGGCGCGTGCGAGCGGGACGGGGCACCGTCTCAAGACTGCGAATCAATAAAGTCCACTCGTATAAGTCGGGCGGTGCAGCGACTGGATATGGGTCACGGTGCACTCAGCCCCCGAGATGGTATTTAATAACCCTCTACACCCTCTGACAGATATTACTCGATCCTCCTTCCGCCCGCGACGTGTTTAAATGTAAGCGATGGAGCGCCCGGAAAGTATTTTAAATGCGCTTTCAAATCGTTATGACATGATAAATACTGAGATCGCGTTTTTATCGTTCGCATTTTTAAGTTTGAATGGGCTGCAAGGAGGAGGTTCGTGACCGATGTCGTCATAAATGTCGCATCGCAGATGATTGTCATAGCAATTTCCGGCACCGATTGCGGTCCAATGGCGTGAATTATGTCAGAGATTTCTTGTCACAAACAGCTGGTGTTTCGCAATTTGCTGATGGCGGCATTAAGGTCGGGCAAGTGCACCGGTCTACTTGGTGTGTGTCCCCCCCGCGTGCCCCCCACACGGCGGGGCCCCCGCTCGCCCTGCGGCACGCCGCTGGAATTTGGCGGTGCGCCTTGCACTTAGGCTTGCTCCGGAATTTAAGCATACACATGTTGTATCGTATAGCGTGGGAAGCGTAACGTATTACCTTACAAGCCGAACGGATATTGTGCTCGCTTGTGTGGCTTCCAACCCTTTAGCTCTCAAACGATTTAATAAAAATAAAATACGTTGAAAAGATAACTTGAACGGAGCAAGATACTGAGCTAAGAATTATAACTTTGGCACCTAACCATAATTAAATATGAATTAGGTAGTTATTTTTGTCGAATTTATTTGCTCATGTAAATCCATCTGGCATCGCTATCTGGTACTGCTCCTAAACATAAATCCTGTAATATTATAATCCTTACTTCGGTCTAGCGCTGATGGGATGCCCGTCTTTATTCACTATAATATGTTAGACCTTAGAGGGCTCTAAAGATATCTCAGAAGAGTAACAAAGCGAAAATATTGGCAAGTGAGCGAGACGTGGTCGTGAGTTCAGACCCCCCTGGGTTAAGCTTAACGTCGTAGCACAAGTTTTAGCATAGTTCGGTTTAAAGACATTTATTTTCTCAAAGAATACTTATAGAGAAACTTAACTAAATTAACAATATGTTGTAGGTCACATTACGACGTCGAGCCATCCAATAAACAGCTCCATATTAATATTATCTTTTGTAAAAAATAAATAAAAAAGTAATTATGTTGTTAGGTAGGTAACTAAAATACAAAGCAACTCACGCTAAACTTATGTCTAATAAAAAAATTAAAAAAGAGTGAAAATACGTAGTTACATATAAATACATGGTTAAAGAAGTTAACTGCATAATTGGTAAACTCTATAGATAGTAATCGTTAAATTATGCTATAATCATTATATAACGGCATTATATTGAGGAGAGCAATATAATGCCCAGTTAAAGAACTGTCACAACAAAGTTATGAAATATGGTGGCAGCATTACTATATTACGCTATTTAGCAAAATATTTGTTTCACAAACACTGTTTTTCCACTACACTACTAAGCTTTTAGTGTATAGTTTCAACACTAGTCATTTCCTTTTAATGCGAACCACTGCCGAAAAGATTTATGAGTGGCCAGTAAGTTGCTACGAACTCCTACGCTTACCGCTACGTATAAATCTCTTGCTACAAAAGCTCGTAGATGGTGGAAAATGAGGCAAAGTGACGTAGTTGCAAATTGTTGTGAATTCTAAATTGATTTGGTTAGTGTAGTCGAAGCAGGTATTCCAAGTGTTTGAAGGCAGCACCTGGGTTCGCATAGTTGTGTCGTGTGACGTCGGGAACTTGCATCAAACACGCTACAAGCCCGCGGGTGTGTGTACTCACTTGACGAATTGTTGGCGTTACATTATACGAATTATTGAATTTATCATAGTTCGCGAAAGCATGCATCTATGAAGCGGTGCATCGCGTTACATAATCAAGACATTGTTTCTGAAATCTGTTGTTGCGGAATTTAATCTATGTGTTGAACTATATTAGGAATAGTTTAATTAGGTACTACCACATCGATACCGGATCTTTAAATACGTATCATATTTTACCATCAGATGTTATTACCTACGCAACAAAAACTAACTATTAGTCTACAAATATCTTGTTTGTCTACGAAGGGATTCCTGTGCGTAAATGAAATTTCCTAACGAAAACAACATGTTGAGTAATTAATTGGTCAGAATATTATCAGTTCAATTACCCCTAGTGTAAATTTTCTGAAACATGTTTCCGTTGCAATTAATTTACATCCCAAATTCTTTGAATTAAAGTGCTTCGAAATACATTTGAAAGAGAGAAACATCAGCCAAACGCGAGTAAAACGAAATAATTCTATTTCACATACCGAGCTGGCAACGAACTCGTGTTAATTCAGCCGTGGCCGCGGTTCCGTCGAACTTATTTATACCGATGCTTACCTACCGCAGGCAATATCATTAATTCTGGGAACCAGTGAATAACGCGGTGTTTTTATTAAATGGTAATCAATGCAATTACTGCAGCTTTGCACTTGTACAATAAAATATCGAGCTGGTTTCCTTTGGATTTTGATTTAATGAGTGTGTTTAAACTGCAGGTATGTTTTTGGTTCATAACATTATTGGTGAGTGAATGTTGAGTTACAATGCTTGTATATTTATTTCAATA
Organism: Apamea sordens; assembly: GCA_945859715.1. Lineage (NCBI taxonomy): Eukaryota > Metazoa > Arthropoda > Insecta > Lepidoptera > Noctuidae > Apamea > Apamea sordens. Next base: position 16,232,140 of record OX243986.1, read on the forward strand.
TTATAACTGTATTTTTTGGTGAACCGATGAGAATAGCTCGGGAAGAGCTAATCAATCATCTGCATGTTTTGTAAATAAATTTCCTTTATTTGTGTGTTTGATGGATAGGAAAAAAAATGTAGCGATAAACTGCAATATTAGATTACATAAAAAAAAAACATACTATTTAACTACTAATAATATTAGCATACAAAGTTCTTTATTAATTATCGGGGTAAATACACAAATAATTTTATGCAGTCCTTACAAGTAAGTATCTACAGTAATTAAATACTCGTGGTTGCAGAACAGAGGTAATTAGCGCATTTGAAACTAGGCCGTTAGTTGTGTTGCGACCACCGGTTCATTGCACCACCTAAATTATGACATGAATGCGTACAAACGTACATTCAAAATTTTTAATTAGTATCCATATGTGTGTTTTCATCTCATTTACATTACCTAGTAAAATAATATATTAAGTAGTCGATATACAAAGACCGTAGTATGCTTCGTAGACATTAAGCTACGCGATCTCGTAGACTGTCTACGAAACCTTGACTGTATGCTACGATCGTTAATAATTATAAATTGAAATGATTAATGGCTGTCTTGGATTTTCTAATCATGTAATATATAACTAGTCACGATAGTTATAATTTTGTAATATACGTACCTTTTGGTGAAGCAAATCTTTCTTGATTGTACTAACTACACTGAAGTCTTCAGTGAAATAATGCCGCGATCTTATGTCTCATTTTCAGAATTTAGTCAATAATTTGCCATCAATTTTTAAGGTACTGCAGGCCCATAGACAATATTTATTATTAAATTTTATACACATTCACATTAACTCAGTTTGGAAAAGTAGTTAACAAAATAAAATACTTCCCCTGGTAACAAAATGTAGGTATACTTTTGTTTATCCATACAGAGTGTATGAATATATTGGGCTAATATTTGGTATAGCTCCCGAATTTTCAATCTAACCTGTTCCATTGTAAATTTTTGTGTGTTTAAATAAAGCATGGTGGCAGGCGGGACCGCGCGGTAGAGGTTAGAGGGTGGGCATCACCCGCGGCCACTGTTTACATTATACCTATTATATTATTATGATTTATTGCTCAATCGATGCGCCACCCCGCCCCAGACACTCGGGTAATTTCACCGAAATGTTGCTAAACTTCATGTACATGGAGGAATTTGAACTATGCTTCAACTTTAAAGGAATCAGATGCTTTGATACGGCGAAGGTAGGTACTGGTAAATAGTTTATGTAAAAATAAAGCGGAATTTATATGAGGGTAAGAGCCTAAAATATATAATATGCTTTGTCTCTTGTGAACACACCGCCTACGTCTTTCAGGTGAGTGCTATTTCGGTTAGTATTTTTGAATAGTTTGTAATATTATGTTTGTGCTTTCATTTGAATCACTTAAAAGCTGAAAGGTTGAAATGGCGATTTGAAAGGGATCACATTCAAAACTCGATTAACAAGAAGTGATTGCAGCTCAGAAGCCCAATGTTAGTACAAGGTTCGAGTTCATTCAACAATGCGTCAAATTGGAAGTGCATAGTCAGAACGCAAACAGCGACAGAGGAACGAGTGCATTCAGCGAGATCTGCCGACGCCGCGCCGCACCGCGCCGGGTCTCACACAGCTCTTTGAATATCGCGCTCAAGCACCACCGGCCTTTTATAAACTACCTATGCTTATGTAGATACTACACAAGTTGTTAAGTATTGACGGTTAAAAATTACAAGAAAGAGAAGAGACTTCACATATATTACTTATTTTATCCAAGGGTTTTTTCTCGTCTTGTAGTTTCCCATCGCAGTAAAGGTGAATTGTAGGCGACGTAACAATTTCTTTCAGTTTTTGATCGATTTAATTTGCACGAAGGCTGCCAGGCACTGAATTGAAGCGCGTTGATAGAATTCCGTACCGGGTACAAATCACAAAACATTCCAATCCCTCCGGTTAATTGAATCTTGTAGGCCTTCATTAGAGATGGCGGGGGACGATTCGACAAAAACGAACTTTTACGGAAAGGAGAACGTCGGGGTACCGACAAAAACCACAAATGACATTCGGGAGGTGGTACGGATCGAATAATTACGTCGGCGCGGCTCATGCTCAACTTGGCTTTCACACTCCAAACATCGTCGCTCCTTCATAAAACTTTGCGTACAACTTCTCACTGCCTGAATTATTACATGTTTTACCAAAACGTAAGTGCTTAACAAACTTTGTCTAAGTGAAAAGATGACATGGGTACCTAAATATTTGTCACGTGTCATTCTGTGTACGCAATCAAACACCAAAGAGGCGACGGGGTTTTATGCAAAACTTTCCTCAAAGAAGCCTTTCATACTTATAATATATAATGCTGCATATAGTGAATAGAAAGAGCACGCGGGGAGATTTATTCCCTCGAAATTGTCAACTTAGCATTCGACTGAAAGTTGCCCAGGCAACAGCAGACAGAGGACTAGTTGAGATTCAAAAGAATTCCAATATCAGTGGGAGCGGCAAATCGCGAAGACGAGTGTCCGCGGGCGCGAGCAGAGCGCGACGCGGCGCGGTGAGGCGCGGTGCGGCGGCGGCGCGGCATAACTTCGACAGCGACCATTGCTGAATATGTTAATGTCGGAGACGCCACGCTTGCTGTCGCCGCAATATCGTTTACTTTCAATTCGCAACTCGCCCGCCTCATCGTTAACACATTCCTATTGAGTTTTATACCGAAATGGAGCTCAGCGGTTTTATTGCTTTGGTTACGCAAATTGGAAAGTGCCTATTTGTGCTTAGGATATGTATAATTAAAATACGCGACAATTGCACGGTCACATTTTGAATGAAAGATTTAACTTTATTATAATTTAGTCATATTGTTTATTCCCTTTATTGAGATCTATTCCATCATTTGTTTCATTCCTGTTTAAATGGCTACTCTGCATGTACCTATTGTAAATTATATTACAACCCAATATACGGGAACAATCCGTTTAGAGTCTATACATCACAGGCAATGTAAGCGTCGCTCGATCTCGACTCGCATGACAATTCACTTTGAAAGGATTTCTGTATTGTGGACTAGATTCACAAACATAGGCGCGGCTGTACGTTAGCGCTGTGCCTACACGACGCGCTCACAGCATCCACTCGTCCCCTCACTATGCAATACTGCCAGCTTAAGTAAATTTAACTCGCTACTAATTAAATTCAATTACCTAATTTTATTTACGTAGGTAGGCTTCCAGTTCCTAGTAGGGATTATTTGGTTAATCGTCGCTTGGGATGTTTCAGTGTGCCCTACCTACAGAAACTAATAAAGGATTCCCAACTATGAGAACATGTTGTAGAGAGATATCGTGCGAGGCAGCGTGAGATATTTTATGTTTTGTGACTAAACCTTGTAACTTTTATATCTAATATAACGCTTTTTTTTGTACATATTCTTACTTTTTTCTTGAAATGTCTGCAGACACCGGCTAGGAGAATAGGTCAAGTTTATATTGGGGCCCGCAGAAGATGTCTAAAACTTTGTACAAGAGGGATGGCCATCCTAGTAGCCGTAACTCTCTGTATTTAGCTTATCGCAGTTTAGTGCTGGACAAATACATAAAAAGCTAACAGTATCTGTATTATTTGCAAAAGTTACTTAGTGTCATTTAAAGGACTAGGCCCAATAAAAATGGCGTCAGTGCTTCACTCACGCAAAACTTTGAATGTTGAAATTAATTGAACATAATCTAAGATCTGTTGAGCCAGAATGTCACAATGAGAAATTATTTTCGCTTTTTCTTACAAATAAAAAATGCTTTTGGGGACTGTAAACAAAGGGACATGACCAAATACAAATGAGAAGCTTATCTAAGACCCGTCATTTGTAGGCGTACTTAATATTTTATGATGCTTTTAATAGAACTCAAGTCATTCTCAATTGAAGAGCTATGAACATTGTGTGTACGCAAGCATTCGTCTAGAAGATTCTAGAATTATATTGAATATCTGAATAATCTCGATAACTACACTAGTAAAGGTCCCGGTGTGCGAACAGCGCTTTAATCCGTCCTTCAATATAGTAAAGTTTAGTGACATTCGTTTGATATGAAGCATATACTGTACATTTAGTTCCGTTTCTATCGTGTCGAACGTTTACCCAGTAAGTACTTTAAAACTGTTTTTTTTCTACAATTTACTGTAACATATTGTTTGTATTGTAAGGAAAGTAGCTGTACCACGAGAAGAGCGAAGAGATCGATTTTTAATGAAAACATTAACAATGTAATCTTAGGTTATCATAAACTTCAAACAGTATGAGTGAAAAAATTTATTGCGGCTTACTGTTATAACATGTAAGCATAAATAACATTAATTTAGAGGTCCAACCACCTCACGATCACACTCAAACTCAGAACGTATTTTATATGAATACTGTGGAATTATTTCATTGAATTATGATGTTAAAATATTTGCAGCGCCAATTGTTTACCTTCGTTTTCAAGTGTTTAATTCATATTTATTTAGTGAATCGTGTAAATAAATACGTAATATATTTAATTGACATAATTTAATTGAACGTGGCTTTGTATAGTACAAATTCAGACTTTTTACTGAAAAAACTAATATTTGTATACCAATTTTATTAGTAGGACATAGAACTCGACCAAAATGTATATTTAAGACCTTATTGTAATACCTGTGTTCACAAATAAATAATAAAATAAGCATTGATTGATTGATTGATTTGCTACCTTTGACACCTATTTTTGAATACAGGCTGACATACAGAATGTATTCTGGTCAATTCGACAGATTTAGAACATTATAGAAGATGGCTCAAGAATTAAATGCACCGAAAACAAATTTAATGATTAAAAAGCTACAGCGGTGCAGAGCGTACTACGCCGTAGCTTATGCCGTGGCGAGCGTAGCGAAGCAGTGGGTGCTACGCCGTAACTTTTGGCGTAGCAAGCATATCGAACAGTTAGTGTTACTATTGTGAACTACGGGGGTTTTTGTATTAAACTAAAATAGTTTTATGGATATTACAATTACAGAGATTTTTGTTTTTGTAGGTATTTCAGAACATAAAATGTATGTAAAAAGATTAGTGGCTCACCATGACGGCGTTGATCTTGAAGTCCATGTGGTTCTTGACCTCTGCCGCGAGCTCGCGCACCAGCAGCAGTCCATCCTTGCGTACCACGTCCACGTTATACTCGTGGTATTTCTGTGTGAACAATATTTACAAATTAATATATTTTTTCTAAAATACACAGATCAATCGATCAGTGCTTCACGCTGCTAGTTTAAAATAACATTATTTACAGTTTTACACGAAAACGAAGCGCGAGAGAGAACATTGTTTTATTCATATAGGATGCAGATTTGTCTACCACGATGGTCATTATGGCAACATTCCATAAATGCCTTTGGCGGGAAATCTGAACACAAAGTTTCAAAGTTTATGTAGACCGTAGTTTAACCAATATAGTAGAGATATCATGAACTGCAACCGAATTATCTCTCATCAGCAATACATATAAAACATAACAATAGTTCACAGCAAATAGACTAGTGCAAGTAATATCTGCGTAGAGCACGCGTAATTTAATGCTTTCACGAGCACAGATAAACATTGGCAGGCATGTAGCGTTCGCATAATTTGTGAAAATGACAACAATCGTGTCGCATTCGCGCTACATTACGCGTTGAGTTATTGGTTCCCAACATGGCGGCGCGGCGGCGCGCGGGGCGGACCGCGCGCGACGCGGCCGAGACCTGTCAAATTTAAAAATGGAACGAACACATCCGGAATTTGGCGGATGCTGGCTGCCAAATTATTGTTATTCGGCAGAGGCCCGCTCCGTGCTGCCTTGTTATTGAATTTTGGATGTGCCCGATGTCGCCTTTGTTGTACTATCAAATCTAACGAGATGCGTCACTGTGCTTATAATATTTTTTATTAACGTTTCCACAGACTGCTTTGACAAAACCGCCGCTTATCTGTTACGGACAAATGAGCCTGCAATAACAGAGTTAACTTCGAACATCTCTTAGATCAAGGATGAGCGAGGAAAAAATACATCTGAAGGAAGGTAATACATTTTACGGGAAAGCAGCTGCCGCTCAGTCAATAAAGTTCGTTTTAAGGGTACCATCGGCGGCGGATGGGAAATGGCGGCGCGCCATAGAGACGTCCGTCCGCTGGCCACGACGACACCCCCCTTCATATTACATTGTCTTCAACGACACCCGGAGATCCCATTTAATCGATAGCCTACTTGAGCTTTAAAATGGGGGAAATGGTTAGTGAAATCCTTGCTTTAATATAAAATTTTATGATCAAAGACAATGATTTAACGTGTAAGAAATAAATCAGATATATAAATGCGTTTAAGATTATCTATATAGATAAAGTTCAAAGTCCTAACTGGCTGACTGACTGATAGATCAACGCACAGCCTAAACCGCTGGTCCTAGAGACATAGAATTTGGAGGGTGTGTTTTTCGTGAAGAGTAGGCATCCACTAAGAATGGATTTTTCGAAATTCCACCCCTAAGAGGGTGAAAAGGGGGGAATTCGTTTGTATGAAAAATCTTATTTCTTGAGTTAATAAACTTGAAACTTGGCACGAATACTTATCATCATCATCTGCCTAGCCTTTTCCCAACTATGTTGGGGTCGGCTTCCAGTCTAACCGGATGCAGCTGAATACCAGTAGGTACTTATCTAAATAAGTTATGAAGATTGTCAGTTTTTTCTTCTTCTAAACTACCCCCTAATAAGGGATTGGGGGGTTTCAAAGTTTGTATGGAAGAATTTTAGCGTGCAGTCCGATTTACTCGAAACTCAGTATTTATACCTAATATTGAAAGTAAAGAATAATTTGTATTAGGGTTTTTTTTAAATCTACCCCTGACGGGCTGAAATGGGGTAGTCAATTTTTCAGGGGAGGATTTTACTGCATGGCTTGATTAACTCGAAAATTAGTATAAATAATCTTTGAGTCAAGTTATGAATACATCCCAAACGATTTTTTTTTAAATTCCACCCCTGTGGGGGTGAAGAGCGGGGATACAGTTTATATGAAAAATCTTCTTCATTAGGTTAAAAACTAGAAACTTTTCAAGAATACTCGCCTAAGTAAGTAATAAAGTTTATCATTATAAGTTTTTCAAAACTACCCCTCAAAGGAGGATATAGGGGTGTTGAAGTTTGTGTGGAAGAAATTGAATGCGCGGTCCGAGTAACTCAAAACTCAGTATTGATACTTTTGACAGAAAATAATTAATAATAAGTATGTAAAGTTGTCGAAAATTTACCACTAACGGGACAAAAAGGGGTAATTCAGTTTTTAAGGGGAGGATTTGAACTTGAAACTGTATGTTATATTTTCACGCCTAAACCACTGAACATCTGATTTGGCATAGAGATAGATGGCATCCTGGGGAAGCACATACATTTTATCCTGTTACCACGTTCCCGTGAGATAATTTCCGACATCCACGCGGGCGAAGCCGCGGGCAGAAGCTAGTTGTGTATATATTTACTTTATGTAAAAAAAAGTTGAAAATGTCATAACGTTAACTTTGATATTCTACCTACCTACCTGTTCATTCCCAGTTTATCAAGGAAAGCCATATTAATTGCGCAAATAGAGTGGCTCGCTAGTCAGAGCCGAGTGGGCGAGGAAGGGTCGCGGCCGACGGATATTTGATTTGATCCCGCCCTATACACGCGGCCTATTTGTGGTGCTCTAGGGTTGCCAATACTACACTTACAGCTCTGAGGATTTTAGTTTGGATCGTGATGATTTTAAAGTGATTGAATGCAAACATAAGCAGCATTACAATGACAACCTCAAATATGCATATATAGGATCTGATACTCATACAGTGAAATTAAATTAGACGAAAAAGAGGCAATAATAAAGTGTGTTATAAAAATATTTAGTCAAATATATAAACCACATTACCTATTAATTGAGTTTAATGATAGTGAAACGATGACACAGCCAACGAAATCATCATAGGACCTATTTAGTTTGACGAAAGATACTTATTGATAAAAAATCTGGTTCATCGCTAAAAATTTGAAGTGTCGATAAACAAAAAAAAAATATGCTTCCGTGAGTTTAGGGCATCTCATGGGAGGGCGAATTTACTGACCCTTGGGTTCAACCCGCAGACCTGCATTATGTAAGGACGGGGCTGTTAATCGTCCCCCGTCGTTTATCATTTTAATGGAACTCATTTAATAATATCAGAGCCTTCAAATTAATTACGGAACTGTGTTACGTAAACAAACAAAACCAAACATTGGACATTCCCGCCAATTTTGTGTTACCTGTCAAATAATGAATTAATTTTTTTTTTATGTTAGCCAGTATTTTTTTGTATTTCGCAATAAGTTTTATGAATCGAATTGTATGCACTATATTAATAACGAATGCAACTGGCGTGGGAGAACGAAAAATTGTCAAAAATGATTCCAATTCAATGTTTCTATCTACATTATTAGGATTATAGGACGTTTGAGGTTTAATATAAATGTTAGTGTACTGCTATGTCTTACCTCTGATAATACTACATCAAAAAGCCAAGTTAAGCCGAACCGACGCGGGATGGTAGGTAGATACTATTTGTTTATTGAACTTTATGCACATGTAAAAAAATACCCTGCAAGGACGGATTGCCTTAAGCAATGCTCTGCCGATCCAGTATAACAACGCATTTAGAGTGCTGTTGCGTCTGTCTCGGTTCTGTAGCGCATCATCTATGTTCGCTGAGGCACGTACAGACTGCTTCAATGCTGTACTATGTAAGAAAGTGGCCTCGCTGCTAAACAGACTCCATGGCAGCCCCAACAGCATTCTACGCGCTATAGCCGGGAGACATGACAGCCCGTTGGTGAGGTCACTTGTCACCTGTACATTGTCATTTTTATTAGTTAGTTAAGACTATTGTTACTAACCCAATGGATGTACTAACATAGGTTAAGGTTATTGTTACTAACCCAATGGGATCTTTGTTGTCCTGAAAATAAATAAATAAATATATATATATATAAGCATTTTCTACCAGTCAACCTTATTGTGATACAGAGACAAAATATGGCAGCTGCAACTTAATGGATATGTAAATCGAAAACCATGATAAAATACAAGAATAAATACTAATGAAATGAAATTATTTATTCGGTAAATAGGATATCGGAATCAATTTTCAATGTAGATAATGTTTAATACATAGACACATAGCGATAGTAGACACAACACTGCCTTAAAACGAATTTAAGACTTCCCATCACAGCCTAGCACATCCCTGTGTTAGTAATAAACGCCTAAACTCGTCGAACATCATCAAAATAGACAATTTATTAGGTAGTGTTGTATTTAATTCGTAATTTAATCGGTAGGTTGGTCGGGGGAGCGCCGGGCACTCCGGCATCACTGCGGCGCGCGGTTGCATAACGCCCGCGCTCCCCGCCCGAGGGACGCCCGGACACATTGGCTAACAAGGAACCTAAATTCAATTAAGGCAGTTAATTTAATCCGCTTTGTGTGTCAACACCACCCTCGCGGACCTATGATTAATCCTATATATTCAACTATTTTAATTTATTCTAAAGAGTTGGTGTACAATTTGATAATGTTTTGCTAATGTTACTAACGGTAACGAGGTGATTGAAAATTGAAAAAGAAAGTATCGCATATTATTCATTTTTTTTTTGTAATGGATTTACTACTTGCGAAGGGGTAAAATTAGTAAAAAGTACTGTAAAAACTAGAGTAAAACAATTATAGCATGACTTAAAGACACAAATAGCTGCTCACATAACATTTTGCCTCATCATTAACTATTAACTCACCCACTCACTAACTGCTAACATCACAGTGACGCTAAAACCACTTTACAATAAAAAAATAACCACGCACGCCAACACGCCGTGAGTAAAATTAAAAAGTCTTGTCTCTGAACCGAACCGAGTTATGGATAGCTGAATGAATGGCACGCCGAGCACTTTCAGGGGTCATCGTCCAACGGTAGCCTTACTATAGGTACCTACTATAGGAATATAGGTTGGAGATCTGCTTCATCTGCGAATATGGCTTCTGAATAGCCGTATTACAGAGTATGTGCTGGCTGTATTAGAGGCTACGTATCGGTTATGTACTGTGCAATATGTGGTGTTTGATATACAATATGGATTAAATGCAACGGGATCATTTGTTTGACTGTTGAGCGCTGTAATAACGCCTCAGAAATATCAATATCTCTTTCTACTAAACATTTAACTGACAAACGCTAAGAGGTTTTTTCTGAACTAAGGCTATATGTGGTTTTTCACCAACAAAATGTTGATAGACCCATATACGGGACAGTTGAATAATCAACTATGTTAAATAATAGCGGTAAAAACGCGACGTCACGGTCGGCGGCCGGTTCGCCAGTCCGGCGTTTCTTGCCCAAACCGGACAGGATTTTCCACTCCGCCCGGCCGCATTTGTGCGTACTACGCACAAGGGAACTCCATTTGCCAACAAAAAATATGTAGTGAAAAGGGCAGGATCGCCTTATGTGCTGTACAATTCTAAGCGAATTCCTAAACACGAGCCGATGGGAAATATATTAGGTGGGCGCGCCTCTCAACAGTTCCGAATACATAGGATGGAAATAAATAATGGCGGTGGTCGCGGACGAGCCCCGATCGAATCCGTTCACACCCTGTATGTCGACATGATATATGAACATGGATGGACTTGATCTTGAAATGAAATCTATTGTTGTTATAGAGAAAATGTTTGTACTACACAATGGTTTTCAAAAACGATTTCCCTTTTTCGAATTGACACTTTTGGGATATTTTTCAAGATTTTTGTAAAATTATGATTGAAACTCTAGGAAATATAATTCATTTGTTACTGAATATTGATTAATAAGTTTTCGCAGAAGACACTAACTCCAGTAATAGGACGACCGCGGGTGTATTGTTTGTTATGTGATTGGCTAACCCTCGGGACGTAGTAGGGAGCTTCTTTACTTAGTTACATTTTAACTAAAGCTTAGAAGTATGTTCAAATATTATATAAACCGATGTTCCTAGCACTCGTGTATAAAAAAGCAATATGCATCCTTTGCAGTAACATTTTTGGAATTTATTACAAAAATGTTTTTAATTTTTAACAAGAAATTGTTACAAAATATTAAAGTAGGAACATATTTTTGATGTAAAAATGAATTTAATTTTTATCAAGAAATTTTTAGGTAGATCTATACTAACAACAGAATATTTCCTGTTTAGTATCTGATATTTTCTTGATGAAAATTAAAAACATTTTTTAACAAAAATTTATATTTTATGATGTTATCAAAAGTAACTAGTGAATTGAGAAACATTTTTAATTTAAAAAAATAATTAGTATTCTTTTTCCTTAAAAAATCTTGAATAGAGATTTCATAAATGTACCAATAACAAATTAGTTAGTTATAATTTCCTAAATGAATAAAATCGAACAGCTTCAGTAAACATTAAAAAATCAATGCCAAATTTTGTAATAGGTTTTAAAACCATAAATATCGAAAGAATGAGACCTATTATACAGTTTTTACTCTTTAAACGACGAAAATACGAGCGTAAAGTGAGTGCCGATATGTAACGCAAGGACGGGCGCTTTTCTTCTTTGGCAGAAGTTTTAAAAAGAATGAAAGGTGTTCGTTGCTATTATTGTGGACTACAATAGGCCGGGAAAACAAACGCTCCCCAGCTAGTACGCACTTTACTCTTGTATGACTTTGGCTTCTCTAGATAGCTGTACAAGATCTATATCTGTTACCTGCAGGTGTACCTGTTTAATATGCTAATGATCTCCTAATATTTTGTGAAGCTCAAAGTGATTCTTCATTTTAATTAGTCACTTAATTTAGTTAATTTTCGCTGAAACATTTTGTGAAAAAATCCAGTAATTGCCTTTGTGTAACATTTAAAAGAGCGATGTTTTCATGCACCTTATCACAGCCTTATTCAATGAACCTGTCGTTAAAATGTATTACGCAGGTAATTCACCTCTGGGGACAAAATGTCGTCCTCACCAATTAAATTTTAATTGCGACGGCTTGCCAAAATGCCAAACTTTTAATACGTAGCAGTGATTAATTAAAAATGTATTACTAATGAAATTTAAGTTTTCGAAAGGCAAGAGCGAAGTGAGCCGAGCGTCTTGGAATTTCATATTCTCGTTAGAATGTCGAGATTGAGCGTGCTGAAGATTCATTTCACTGTAAAACTTCATTTTGAATCAGATTATTGCAGCAGTGAATGCGTTTTTGAAATATTTTTATCGTCATCTTATTATTTCGCAGAGAGTTGCTCTTCTGCAGTTTCCGATTCGTCTTATGAAGGATTTATATTTTACTGAGTATATTGGAAGGTAGAATATTAAAAACTTTTGCGTTTACACAGTGTGTACTAAATATGTATATTACCATAATTTCAAAGAGTGGACGTCCACTGCTGAATACCGTCTTCTTAACAACCAAATGGAATTGTCAATGGAAAACTTTATTTGCAAAACTTGACAGTTATACCTACACCCAGGGATACCTATAGTCTCAACTGTACTCTATCCACTGAAACAATGTCTTGCGAATTTCTAGACATCAGTTCTGTAACGCTACAATAAATTAAGATTACCCCTAATTAAACCCGAACAGTAATTACCTTAATAAAATTAAGAGACGAAGCTTAACAAACTCCGCTAATTTCAATTGTCCACTTGTAATCTTTTGAAGCGAGTGTCGCTCTCCGGCATCCCGGGCCGGTTCCGGCGCGCGGCCGCAACTAGCGCACTCTGGCGGACGCGCAGAGTTTAACCTAATTTGATTGTAGAGTGAATAGTGAAGGCCTGGACCTTCACGGAGTAGTGAGTGGGTTTAGGTCGCTCGTCTCCCTTTGTGAGATGTGGGGCAAGGTAAACAGCAGACACAAGGGAAGAAATTAATGTGTCGGCACTCGCGTGAGCGGAGGCCTATTTTGTTCTTGCCTATGTAGGGGAGTCGAATTGTGCCCATGGGTTTTATACGGGATGGGCTAAATTGTGCCTAGCCATGTAATAAGAAAAACAGGATCAAGCTAATTATAAATCATATTAATAATTAAAATTTGGGGAAGTTCTCCTTAATAAAACTTATGACTATTTACGGAAAAATATTCTTTAGGCCTGCCCGACAACAACAATTTTAATCAAAAAAGTAACGACCCAAAAAGCTTTTATTATCAGTAAGTACAAGCAAACATTAATAAAGAAACTACATTAGATAGAAGCGAAGGCACGTAGGAGTGAACAACAACAATGGAGCAGCTAATAAATAAATAGCAAAGTTAATAATATAAATGATTTATTGAAGTGATAGCGGGCAGGGTACGGCCTGGGCACAGGATAGGGGGTCGATCAGGCCTCTAATATTGAATAAGTTGCGATGGCGAAGTTTCTCGCGAAACATCACATTATTACATGGACGGCGCGATGTACACGGAATTTTGATTGTTTTATTACAAAGGGCGAGACGTTATCACGATGTTACTTTCGTAAAGGGTTTTCAATCTATCCATTTTACCTACTTTTCCCATGTAGAGAGTACCTTAACACACATCGATTCTAGTCCATATCGATTTAGTGGTGTGATGTCTACGATAAGTAGAATGAAAATATTTTTTTTAAGTACCAACCAATTTGCCATAGAATCAACAGAAAGTACACATAACATCACTTTTGCATAATAGGTTTTATTGATTACCTACATATTAACATAACTTTCACCGCTATTCAAATTGCAATGATCATCATGAGTTTCAATTTTCAAATTAAAAAAGTTGATATTAATGGTATTTGATATAATTTTGCTAGTACTTACCTATAGCTAAAGTTCACTAACATTAAACACACAAAAGGAAATTGAATTTCCTTGAAATAACTAAACACATACCTATTTTACCAACTTCAGCGTAGTATCATACTCATATTACCTGAATATTCATATACGTAGGTAGCGTAATAAAAGTCATTCCACAACCCGAATGGTGTCTAGACTAAATAAATAATTTAACAGACAAGTAATGTATTTCATTTTTTTCAAATTACCTTAAAAAAAAAGTTATTGCGTCGAGAGGCTTGCAGTATTAGGATGAAAATGACGAGATACTTTAAGTAGCTTATGAATTTTTTTAAGTGAAAACTTCTTTAGCGGCGTTGTGCACTTTTGTTGTGATGGGAAAAAATGTTAAACTCGCGTCAAGACACGTGACCTGATCGAAAATTCGTAAGACGGAGCTCGCGTCAGGACACGTGACCTGATCGAAAATTCGTAAGACGGAGGGAGAGTAAACCGCATTCCAAAATATCAAAAATGCACAACGTTAATATTCAAGTTTTCACTTCTGCCGGCACTCCCGGAGTGCAACCCGTTGATTTTTTTTTTTCTAGTTAAATAATTTTGGTCGGATTCCAGTGCTAGAGTTCCATAATATTGCAAATGATGGAATGAAAATGCAGTAGGTATGAATATATACTATAACTTAGTAAATTGTGTTAATCAGTTATATTATTTTCAACATCTACATACACATTTCTACAGAGGCAGCCCTGCCCATAAAAACTAGAAAAAGTCCCCACATAATAAACATTACAAATAGCATCTAATTGAACCCATTAAGCGATCAAGATGCATCGATAAGTGACTAATACCATGCTTTAGTAACAGTCGCTGTATCCCTATCTCTGGTCGGACACGTAACTGGGTCGCGGGCTGGGGGGGGGTGCCAGGGGGTGTCGGGGTTGTCGGGGGTGTTTGGGGCGCTAGGGGGCGCCACGGAAGCGGACTCGTAGTTTTTGTACGTACGCGTCGGACCGGCGATCCGGCTTACTTGCTACACGCTCTCTCGCCGCCTTCTAGAGAGAAACATCACACGTACCTCCACGCACGACTCTCAGGAAATGGAAACTTTTTTTTGTTTTTTAGTCCGATTTTCACGTGCGGCTTTTACTACGAATGCAGAACTTGACGTTTACTTCTGTTTTTGCGAACCTTTATTCCTGTGTAAGAAGGAGGAAGGGTTCATATTTTGTGTGTGGTTATACTTACGTTTTGAATTTGATTCATTTTAGTAAAATGCCTTCCGAACTCCCATAAGTCGACGCCGAATTTCAGGGCCCAGTTTTTGACTCTGTAACAAAAATGACAATTTTAATGAAAGCTTACATGGCTTGTATCAGTATTGATTGTAAGACAAAATGTTAAAAATTGATTACAAAATGGAGGAAACATATTCGCGCGATTCTCAGAAAAAAATTAAACATTTATCATAAGTCTGTGACGGGGATGTAAATGTGATCGGGGAAACAGGTTAAGCATTTTTTTCCACTTCGTCAAGCATGGCATGTTATTCGGCACGAGCTTACTCGTACAATTTGTATTTGTCGCAATACGTACAAACGTATAGCCATTGTTACAGGATGAGACCAATTTAATGAATATCTCGATACCTGGCGCCGGCGTCGTGTCGCCACTGAAAATGTACCTATTAGTAGAATTATATAACACAAACCCTAAATTAATAGTAGCTACTATTAATATAAAAGTGGTTTTGCAATATAGAATAGAATAGAATACTTTTTATTATGTACACCATTTGGAGGCATGAGGGACAGGGTGTAAATTTCACTCAACCTCCATAGAAAAGGGAGGATCCTCCGACCAGACGGGTGTTGTGTCTGGCGGGCTATTGCCCAACGATTGATGTTGGGAAATTGTATCTATGCTAATTGCGCGGTAAACTCTGCTTGCGAGATGCAGGATTTGCGCGACGTACTGACGTCGCGCAAATCCTGCATCGCAACGCGTCATACTGATGATGCGTTGTTCGCATGTGGCGTTGTAGATACCGCTAAATCACTCCCCTCGGGAGACCGGAGGTCGATAGTGGTCTGAGTCTTGTATCTTGCGACGATTGCCAGGCCAGCTGAGGTTCCAGTGAGTCGGAACCGGTTGTCGCATAGTTCACGGTGAGTCGGAACTGTCTGCGGAGGTGTCCCCAGTGAGTCGGGGTGGCGCTGCGTTATACTCCAGTGCGTCGGATGTCGTACAGCGCCGGGTTGAGGCTGGCTGTTGCATCGACCAGGAGAGGGTGCTCTGCTTGTTGACCGGCCGAAGGTGCAGTGTGCTGTGCCAAGGTTGCTGATGAGGCTGAGGGTGATGACCAGGTATGCGCGGACGCTGCATGCTGGTGGTCAGGATACCCGTTGAAGCCGTGGATGCTGGCTGGCTGGGTGACTCGCCGCTGAAGCTTGCGGGAGTGATGATGATGACGTCACGCTGAAGTGTTTGCACGAAGGCTGCGCTGACGTTCATACTCGGGGTCACCAGTTTGGAGGCATGAGGAACAGGGTGTAAAGTTCACTCAACCTCCATACAAAAGGGAGGATCCTCCGACCAGACGGGAGTTGTGTCTGGCGGGCTATTGCCCAACGATTGATGTTGGGAAATTGTATCTATGCTAATTGCGCGGTAAACTCTGCTTGCGAGATGCAGGATTTGCGTGACGTCAGTATGACGTGTTGTTCGCATGTGGCGTTGTAGATACCGCTACAACCATATAACTTACAGACATAAATATAGAAATTTTACAAAGGGTCATCCTGAGATAGGGATACATACTACCGTATCGTATTTCCAATGGGATCTAAGTTTTTAATAAATTTGCAATGTGTAAGCAACTGTGCTTCACAAACGTAAATAAAAACCTAAGGCCTCATTTACGGAGACG
Source organism: Apamea sordens (assembly GCA_945859715.1). NCBI lineage: Eukaryota > Metazoa > Arthropoda > Insecta > Lepidoptera > Noctuidae > Apamea > Apamea sordens. The sequence continues at coordinate 16,248,954 of OX243986.1, forward strand.
CGGGGCGTCGCGCGTCGCGTGTTGCGAGGCGTCTCGCGGCGCGTCGTACGATTTTCTGTTTACGGAGCGGCGGTGCGTCAAGCGGCACTTATCATCGCACGCGTAAACAGAAACGTATGGCAATATAAGACGTTGTTCATAGAGACGCGGGACGGGAAGCGTGGTGGTGCCCGCCGCTGCGCCCGCGGCGAATTCTCAAGCGTGTAGCAAAGCACGCGGTGAGCAACGCTGCGGCGCACGCGGGATACTCAATCAAAACGACCAGTTTTAGGTTAGCGGAAGATGGGAGCGCCAATTCAATTATTAATTAATTGCGTTCTGCAATTTCCAAATATGACTGGCAGAAGATTCCACCGCGGGCATCGCTTCATCGAAAATTGCCGCTGCGTGCGCCACCGCGTTAAACGCCGCGTGAGACGCGGCGGTGCCAGCCTCGGGCTCGGCCGCAAAAAACGCTCCCTTTCAAGCAAACGCGTCTAAAATCGCTTCTCCGTAAACGCACTCATACAACGCCATATGTTTGAATTTAGTGCGGGCCGCACCGCACAACGCGACGCGCGACGCCCCGCGTCTCCGCAAATGAGCACTAAGAGTGTTTTTATTTCTAAAACAATAATTAACGTTTGTTTCGACCAACAAAGGATCATAGTAGGTACAATAGGTACTTTTCAAGTTAATCTAACTTTAAACAAAATTTCATTGATATATAAGCAGCTGCATTTCTGTTCATGTCAAACACAACAAGGTAAATATAAAGGCATATATAAGTTTGAACGACAGGTTAGCAATCACGTAACCATTAAGTAACAAAGTGCAGTTTTATACTTTCAGGAAATATGAATTGCCATTAACGATAAAAGTGCTAATATATGCATTCAAACTAGGTTAGCATTCGTTCAAATATACATATGAAGTTACGATTAAAAAGCTCGCGGGAGTCCATTCAGCTTCAGGAATAGGTTACGACATTGCTATTTTAAAATACTACCCGTGATAGTTTGATCCTCTCTCGCCCGAACTGGACCACTGAAACATTTGCATGTTCTTATTGTAGCTCAGTTTTATGTGAATCAGCCACACTTTACTACGCCATTTACATTTTTCCGCTAACGTATTCACTAATGGCTTTACTAGTTGCCAAGAGTAGTTTTAAACAAATCAGCGTGCCGCAATTAAATACATTAACTTTATTCAGGCAAATAGCGCATTTTTAGGCACATTGCTGCGTGCAAGTATGAAGTGATAAATGGACTCCAAAAAATTTTACGTAAATAAAGCATAATAGTAATTTACATAGGTACAGTTTTATGATACTAATTATAAAAGTAATTGCGAGTATGTGGCCTTTAGACTATTCCAAATACAAAATTGTTACATTATTTAGATATTTTAAGGCTAAATCTACTTACATATTTTCAGAATAAAATTCTAAGAGCTGACTTAAAAATTCCAATCTACGTGGAGGAAATTCCAATTTTATACACAATAAAACTGCTTTTCCGTCTTTTAGCATTTAGTAGAGCTTAAACCAGTCTATCTATGCGGGATTATCCCTGCCCTGAGCAGTCCTGTGATGAGAAATCGATGAAAACGGCGCTGCACCGAAATGAAGAACGAGTAGACGTCTAGACTTTATGCCATAAACCCTTCGCTACTAGTCTTCTTAAGATTAAAATAACTTTGAATCGTTTCATATTTTGCTACAAAGTTCTAATATGCAATGTCTCAACTTTGAGAGTATATTCCAAAAGAGATGGCTTTTATCTATCCTTTTAGAGTTTCTGAACCTTGAATATATTGTCACAATCTTCTTATCACTGATATGGAAAAAGCAACTGAGAAGAAAATAATAATGGTTTGGCTTCCCTGTAGATAGCTAATGGAGTGATTTTTTTGTGTATTTTATCAAAATGTCTTCGGAGTCGTTTGCAATGTTTTCTGCCCTACCCTTCGCATTCTTTTATTCATTCCTTTTCTGACCGTATCACGTTCCTATCTATTTGAAATGATCTCGCTGATAACATAAGTAATAATAAAGGAAATGTAAAAGGCGAAAACGGTTCAGTGAATTTTTGGGCAAAACTTCGTTCTTATTTCCTTATTCCGTTTCGTTTAATTCAAGTTGTTCCACAATGTCCTCATTAGCAATCAGGGAATGTTTCGCGGGCATTGTTCGCCCAAGTTCGGCCGTCACCGGCACCGGTTCGGAATTTAGAATTATTTAAAACGTTCGTTTGGTAGCCGGCAGGTGCGCGGCACGCAGCCGGCACCGTCTTCGGGCCGTTACTCGGGATACGTGAAGCTTCCAGCATCTTCAACAATCTCTTTTAAGACTGTTATGACTGTCCTGGGCTTTCTTTTAAAAATCGCAATCATTTCACTGCTGATAAAACGAATCTTGGACTATTTTGCATGTTGCTATGGCTCATATGATAGGGTACTTGATTTCATTTCACATCTCAGTTCAGTGAACTCACGAGCCAATGTTGGTTGTACTTATATTTTCAATTAGAAGTATGCGATTAGTTTGCAAAACGGAGAAAAGGGTCTTAACACTGCAGTGATCCGCTTAAAATATCTTGTTACTGTAATCGGTTTAACCCTGGGGCTGAGCATAGGGTTTCGTGGGCCGGCGGGCGGGGAGCGGGGAGCGGGGCTAAACCGATTTACGTTTCACCTGAATTTAATATCATTCCTTTGCGTATGACAAATTTCTGTTTAAAATACTGGGACTTAGTGAAACGTGGGAAAATTGAACCAAAGCAATGGCCGACATCAAAGCGACCTTTTAAATTACTTATCTAATGTATGATTGCTGTTTAATTAGTGGTTGATCGTACTGAGGACCTTTTAATTAATTATGATTAAACAAGAAACAATGATGTTCCTAAAAGAATGTGTCTCGAGAATTGAGGAAATTTGTCACTCTTCTTATTTTGCGGGAAGTGTTGAAAAGGTATTGTTATGAACGTTAAATCTCTTTGAATATTAAAGCGATCGATACGAATTAGAAGCCAAGGTATTCAATTAGGTGTCAAAGTAAATTAAATAGAGATAGAAACCGATGATATCTCGGTTGCAGTGAGTCGATAACTGTTGTTTTATTAATCAGTGGCGGCGAGTGCTGGTAGACAGGGTGTCAGACGCGCTGCGCCCTTACGTAAGGCAGCCTCCGAGTCCGTAGTACGAGCGACGTCCCGCGCCCCGCGCCCCCGCCCCCCTGAGCCACGAGCCCCCCGTGCCCCGCTCTAGATCAATACCGGAGCCGGCGCCTTTGACATGTGCCCCGCGCCGCGTGCCGCTCTGCAAATATTTACGTTGTGGAAACAGATCATAACTAGTTTCATTTGCCTGTTTGTACGCCACCCGCGACACACCAGCCACAATAAAAACCAATTTAATTGACAAACGTCTAATTTATGTCTCAATTAGTTTCACTAGATTGCTGTTTTTTGGAGTCTTGTTTCTGGTTTTTAGTGTTCAGTTGATGAGCTAAAACTTGACGAGCATATTCACTTAACATCAAACACAAAAGTTATAATTTTAATTCAAATGAAACTGTTTTATGGTTCAGTCAGTTTTAACTAAAATGTTGATACCACATGCGGTGTCGGCCAATCATTGATAAGCCGCAATCCAACAGATAAAATAATCCAAATTAATTTGTCCTCTGAATTAACTACATTAACGTGGAATGTACAGATTTATTTTAAATATTCAAGTGTTGCGAATGATAACATGGCTTTGGCTTTAATTTTAGTTTTAAACCTTCTCCTAATGGTATTATTAAAATGAGGTTTACTGATGAAAGCATACTGCTTTTTAATGTTAAAATATTTCTAGCATGAAATTAGGGTAATATTTTTATATGACATCGTCTCTATTCAGAGTACCTAATTTAGCTAATCTGAAGGGATTTGTAAAAAAACTAACTATTACTATTCATGCGTAATTAACTAGAACTGAAAAAGTATTCACCGTCTACCCGCATTGAATGTCGCACTCAGTACACAGTGCAACGACGGCGTAGCACATTGAATGCTACGAGATGCTACGATCGCTACGAGCCTACGCCGCTTGTGCAAATTGTCTACGCTTCTACGAAACAGTTAATTGAGTTACGATTGTAACTGGCACGGACTTTAATACCGTCATTAAAGGTTGTTGCTAGTTATAGTGCTTTTATGTTAAAGTAATATATTGTTCGAAATGTTCTACTTATGTAAACTGAAATAGAATAACAGTTTTTTGTAAATGTATTTACTGAACACTGGCTAGTTTGCCATACCTAACTGACCAGGTAAATTGAGTTTTCCGGACGGTTTTGTATGGTTTTTTTTAATCCCAAAAAATTTTTGTTCGATATCTGCAACTTTTCAAAGCATGTAATAAAACACAAACAAACTGCGGGATAAACTTCAGTAAAAAATATTTGCCTTTTTCACTTACATTCGGCAGTAGAATTCAATTATCGTTACACGATCAACAGTATGGTTTCACCAAAGGACGTTGTACAACTGACGCCGGTGTCACCTTATTAAAACACATCTTTAACGCATGAGAAGAGGCACAAGATGCAATAGGCTTCTTTTGCGACCTATCCAAGGCATTTGACTGCGTGAATTACGAAACACTGCTTCTAAAACTTGAGCATTACGGACTGGGTAAACTTAGTAGCTCTTAGCTTAATAAGATCATATTTAAATGATAGATTTCAGCAAGTTCAAATAAACGGTGTGAATTTAATGGGTTTAAAAGTAAAAATGTGTGTACCGCAGGGCTCAATATTGGGGCAGTTCCTATTTTTAGTATATATACATGATTTACCTCATTTACTAAAAACCCGACCACAAATGGTGTTTTATTTATTTATTTATTTATTAGGCTTTTCAACAATGAGCACACTGTTACTTTATAATTTGTACATTGCAAACTTAAGTCTAAGCGCCTCATCACTTACAGTGTTATTCGCTGATGACACATCACTGATTTTTAAAGTAGGCAGACTTGCACAGAAGCTTGACGACGTAAATAATGCTATGCTTATGGTCCATAATTAATTTACTGTAAATAATTTAGTATTAAATGTGAAAAAAATTAAATGCATTAGATTCGCTTTACCGAATGTTAGAAGTAGTGAATGTCACGTTGTATTGAATAGGGAGATACTAGAATTAGTCGAAAATACGGTTTTCTTGGGGATCACGATTGACTCAAGGCTGCAGTGGGGTCCTCACTTAACATCACTTGCAGGGCGGCTAAGTTCAGCCGCTTACGCTGTTGCTGGAAAACCCGTCAATTAACAGACGTGGAAACCGCGAGACTAGCCTATTTTAGTTACTTCCATAGCATCATGTCTTACGGTATTTTGCTGTGGGGACGGGCTGCAGATATTGATTCTATCTTCATTCTGCAAAAGGGGGCTGTCAGAGCCATCTACAGTCTCAGCAGACGCGAATCTCTAAGGGAACTGTTTAAAAAAATTAACATCATGACGGTTCCTTGTCAATATATATACGAAAACATTATGTACGTTCGAAAAAATCTACATCTTTTTAGTAAGATAAGTGACAGTGCATAATTTTAAGACTAGGGATGGGAGATCTAACAAACTAGATCAACCGCGCTTCAGATTGTCTAAAGTAAAATTCTTCTTTTATATACTGTGTAAGATGTTATAATAAAATACCACTCGATATTCTTCAGCTAAATGAGAAGAAATTTAAAACATGCATGTAGACAAGCATATTATAAGTTGGACGAGTATATCGAAGATAAAAATGCTTGGCTTAATGCTGGTCCTGATCCACAGGCACTTGGGCTCACTACTTGAACACAATTTCAATATTTGGAAGAGATGCTTCCCTTTTTTTTTTCTTTTTTTTTCCTAGTGTTTCTGACATTACCAACTTAATGTTTTGTGGTTTATTCAATCAAGATTTAATTCTTAATACTTCAATATTAAATACCTCTTCCTGATTGGTAGTAATTTTTTTTTCTTATCTCTTAAATAAATTGCAAACTATAGTTTAGTATAATTTAGAAGCATTTTTGAAAATTTTGTAAATGTAAGAACCATGGATCCGTTTTTTATGATATTTTGATGTTGACTTGAAAGAGCATGGCAGTTGAGAATATGTCATGCTCACTTAAATGTCTCACTGGTGGTGGCGCGTGTGTTGGATCATTCGGTTCCCTACGAAATGGTTGAGCTGGGTGGTGCTGATCCACGCGTCATGTTCGTGAACGGGCGCCGTCGGTTGAGACTGCCATGGTCATCTCTTAACTGCCAGGGCTTATTTTTAATTTTATATTTCAAATTGTTTTTTTTTACATTGAACTCACATATAGAAGCAATAAGAATAATGTACCCAGGATTTTGTAATAAGAACTTGATTTAAAAGAGTGTCCGTGGAGGTTCTTGCCCGTTCTTCTCCATAGAGATCTACGTTTTGGAATGGGGAACTAGCTTCACCTTTCTGACTAACTGACCGACTATTTAATTTTGACAATTCAAAAGTGCCTGTAAATGGTTTATTTGAAATAAATGATTTGAGTTTGAGATTAAATCATCGTCAACTGGAACAATAGACTTTCCCATGCCTGCCTCGTTGGTCTGGTCGCGCACATTACCGCTGAGCATGAGGTCGATGCCCAGCTCGGGCAAAGCGTTATTGAGTTTTTCATCAGGAATTCCTTAGTACCCATATGTACCTGGTTGATGGCAGTAGAATTACCCCTATCACATAGGACTTAAACAAAACTATCGAAATGTGGGTGTTCTACAAGTATAGGTTTCAGTCGAGCACAAATATGTCAACACTTGGCAACTTTCATATTATGCGATTTTTTGGTGAAATAACGAATGCAACGTTGAAATACGACACATTACATAAACCTATGGGTTCGAAAATGTTATGTTCGTAACAACATAAAATTTCATTTAAAAATAAAGGAGCAAATCGCTTTTGAATAAAGCCGAGTGTATACATACTTTTGCTCGTGACTGTACACCTCTGCCTAACTCGTCGGAGATCAGAGGCGTGATGTTGTTTCCCATGATCATTTTTCGTTGAAAATGTTCTTTAATTAAAAGGCAAATAAATTGGTAGTGTACAGACGCCAGCACATCAAGCTACTACAATCTGTAAAATTTCTTTAATATATTTTCAACTTTAAAGCTAAAACGTTAAGGTTCAATTTTGATTGGGAAAATTTGACAGTTTCGGGTAGCTTGACCTGCTGGCGTCTGTACAAGACACTGCTGTCACTTACGTAATCGTGTCACATTATTTATGACACCTATTGGTGTATTATATTTTACCGAGAATGCTACGACATACACATTGACAAATTAGTAAACAATTCTTAAATATTACGCTACTTTAACTATCGTTATTAAATACGCTATAGTATTTGTTTATGCCATACTTAATTCCAGTATTTCATCATTCCTTACGTGAAAACTGAACCCATAAGACCAAAGCACTTAGTAGGAGCGAACTCAAAACTACAACATTTGCGCGTTTTTCCTTAGCGATGTTTAAAACTACTGGACAAGTTTTAATGGAACTTTCATTTATATTATCCTTAAGAGCTCTGAACCAGGCTATATAATTACGCTGTGTCTAGACAAAGTTTTGTGATCAATCTCGCGGACTAGTCGAGGGGCGACACAGGTTTTATGATCATTTTATAACTAGTAAGTAAAGATAAATATAAAGTAGGCTAACAGAAGAATTCAGCTGGGCTGGGCAGCGTTTGGGAAATTTGGTCGAGTCTTCTCGTCACGAATTCCACAGAGCCTAAAGACTAAATTCTTCAATCAGTGCATCCTGCCTGTTATGACTTACGGAGCCGAAACATGGACACTTACGTTACGGCTGGTCCATAAATTCAAGGTCGTTCAGCGAACTCTGGAATCCGCAATAAGGTGATCCAGTAGAGAACCAAAGTTGTCGACATAGCTCACAGAATAAGCAAGCTGAAGTGGCAATGGGCCGGCCATATTAGGCGTAGAACCTATGACCATTGGGTTAGACGAGTTTTTGAGTGAAGATCGCAATTCGGCAAACGTAAGGTAGGTAAAACGACGATCTTCACAGGGTGGCTGGTAGCAGCTGGATGAGAGTTGCCGAGAATCGAGCTGAATGGCTTGCAATAGGAGAGGCCATGTCCAGCAGTGGACTGCTGTAGGCTGATGATGATGATGATGAAGCAAAAATAAGCAGTTTATCTCAATGTAAAGGAAGACTAAATTCAATGGAGTAAGAATCCTTTGACATCAAAGATTTATGTCGTTCGTCCGACCACGTGAAGAGATGGTCCCGTTTTGTCGTTGTTTTGTTTTAAGTATATGAATAATTTTTGTTTCGCTCAATCTACTGAAAGTCGTATCTATCGTTCCATGCGGGATGTGTGAGCTCACTCTTCTCAGTATGTTCACTTTTCGAGCAGCCTAAGTACGGTGAGAGCACCAAACAATTTGATAGGTTGAGTCTAAATTGAAGAATTTATTTGAATCTAATTGAGATTAGTCAGACTAATATGCAGTGCGATAAATCTGTAAAAGGTAACTGATTAGCCAACAGCCTTTTTTTTTTGGGTGGGAAATCATCAAATGACCCCTCCCGCTCTGGGCTGAGCGAAAGGGCGTGTCAGACTTTTACTGACTAAAACCACCCGTGTTCCTTCAGTTGCCTATGCCAGGGGCCACAGTATCTCTTTCAAACAACCCGCGGCCCTGGCGGCATCGGAGCGGACCCCGTCACTTCGTGCTGACATCTCTTTGAGGCGCGCGTGGAACACAACGCGCCGTCGACCCGGGCCTGGTCCTTACCGGGCGGCGAGCTGCCCATTGTTCGCCGCCCGCAAGCCCGCGCCTACGGTGGCCGGGAGTCAGCTGTTGACTCCCGTCCAGGGCGTGTCCTGCGGCTTAGCCAACAGCCTCACATGGGTTTCGATCAGCAATATGAGAATACAATAAAAAACTTACATTTCTTTTGAAAAACATTTCAATCTACTCATTCCTCAAATTAAGCCAGAATAACTTGTAATTAGCACAGATAATGTAGAGGTCAAGGTAGGTATCCATGTCAGAGATCAGTGTGACTGTAGAGGAACAAACTAATATTACAATTTAGTGAACTATCAGCACTTTGCGTAACCGACTATGGGTTAAGATCAATAATATTTGTCTTTGAAATAGATGTATGATGTATTCGACGGTGAACTCACTGGTCTAACAGTTGCGTGTCAACGGCTTAAGGTTAAGGATTAACCCGAATCGTTACTCATAATACAAATAATATGTAGGTATAGGTACTAGCTGTTGCCCTGGTTTTAGTCGCATACCAGGGAAATTAAATCATGCACCTGGTAAAAAGTATTTTATGTGGTAATCCATGACATGTATATCTATTCATGCAATTTTGTATTTCACGAACTGTGTCCAAATAAACTTTTTTTCTTTCTTCTTTCTTTTCTGATCCCCGGCACTACACGGGTAAGCCCACAGATACGTTATAACCTCTGTATACTAGGTAGTACAGCGCTGAAAGCTGCATCAATGTGCTTCCATCGCGATTCGCTGAACTATGACCGTATCTCATATAAAGCTATTGTTTACAGCGCTGCAGCGGCTCAGCACGGTGGAGAGAGGATATTGCAGCTGCCCACATGTTGCTTACAAACGACCAGTGTACCGGTCAAGACGAAGGTGGTAGGGTAGAATGGATGAATGTGGTCTATATTGTAACTATGATAGTGAATATTCAGCTACCGCGTCGTAGTTAAAATGTTGGAATACGACTACAAAAAATATCACACACAATCTTTTAAAATCATATTAAAGTAGGTAATTAAAAAGATTAAGTGCTTACAAGCACTGTGTTTTGCATATTATTTTAGTATCCTGTATATTTTACAAACAAAGACACATGCTTGTCATCTGTCCAACAGATCTTCGTTTTCTCACCGACCGAAATATAAGAATTTACAAAAAAAAAACCGCGAGCCAGAACATGTGTAGGTCACATATGAATAAGAGGTAAGTACATCTTTGTTGAAAACGTCTGTTAACAGCTCAAAAAAACAATCAAGTGATGGTACGACACCAATTAATTTAATATCCCCGCAGGTGAATTCTTTTTGAAAGAAAAGACTTCAAAGAACCTTCAAATACCACAAACTAACAAAAACCAAAAGAACGTGTAGATACACACGTGTATACGCACAATACATCTTCGCTAAATAAAAGACGACTGTGATACCAAATAAAAATCTCTAGAGATAAGGACACCAGTTAATTTAATACTGCCGGGGGCATGTGTGTAGTTTTAAGATTGTAATATAACGTTGAAGCAGCTGGGCCCTTCAAGCTCTAGTTCCAGAACTATTTACTATACGTACCTCTTCAATCTTAAGGTCTGGTCTACATTATTGCATGCATTTGCCAATTTAGATTTTATCCTAATTATCCTCAATTTTGACTAGCTTATAATTTAAAAGAGCCCAGTTGTAACGGCCGCGACTTGCGAGTTCTAGGTTCGAACCCAGAAAGACGCTTTAATTTGTGTAAATTATTTAATCACTACTGCTCTCAAAACGGTGAAGATCATCGTGAGAAAAAGAAAATCCTAGAAGAGGCCTGTGCACATGATTATGTTTTGTAGGTATTATTTATTCTTAGCAGGACTAAAATATGGTGTCTATTTTTAGTTGTTGTTTTCGTCTAGCAATAGGCACTAATTATTAATCTAGATCCCAAGGTTAGACTAGTCATTAAAAGTCTCCGTTCTATTGTTTCAGTATGAGTTATTTAGGAATATATAGTTTGATGCCTAAAATATTATCAAGGTCCGCGGGGACACAGTATAATAACACTTCTTATCACAGTGTATTTATATCCATTTGGCGGGGACCTAGTTATGATAATAATGAAATTACGATAAATTCTGTGTCGTCCTAAAAGCTACATGCGCTTACAATATCTTATAAGTACTTAGTGTGGGTTTTGTGCTAGCGAGACTTCTTATAATTTGGACAAGGGTCAGTTAGCATCTACTGTCTAACCTACAATTATGGACAATCTGATTAATCTTCCGGAATTACATGCAATATACGATTCAAATACACTGAATGTAAAGTAAATATTTCCCAAAGCTTAGCTGGAAAGCTAAACAGCAATTCACAACCAACCGACATGTTATCGTATCGAAAATGACACATTTCGATAACCTGGGGGCCTACTCCGAAGTGCAAAGTGCGAATGTTCGGATCGGACCGACTCATGGCCGAACCGAATATTATTGAAAAATGCGAAAAAAGTTCGGATCGGCTCAGTTGGGTCGGGACCATAGTCAATATTCGAAAGAGTGTAGGATCGGAACCGACCGAGCCAAATAGTAACTTCGTAGCAGGAAACGGCCGAACATTCGGCCGATACTACTTCGAAGTAGACCCCCAGATTTGCCTTGCCCCGACTTAATAGTTTTAGTTAGGTTAGGCTATTATTTTTTTTTAATTTATACATAGTTTGTTAGTTACTTTAGTATAAAAAGTTTATCCAGTGTATCTATATATTTTTATACTCTTTAATAAACAACTCGGAATCAAAATAATATAAAACGTTGGGTGTTAATTTACTGCTTTGCAATTTTTAGTTTGTTCGTAATTCGATTCTTATTTATTAGAACTGAACCTGATTTTAATACAAATTAAAATGCAGGTACCATACTCGCACATAGCTAATGGGGTTTGTTTGCGCGCGTGATTACAGTGGCTCCGGGCCTTAGCTTGCTATTTTTTTTTATTTCGTTTAAGCTTTACATTTGCACTCTTGATAAAAAGATTTTCTCCGCTCCGATGTGTGGGGAAATTGAATGAAATTCCCACGTTCTTTCACACCTATAGACGAACCCCCATTTGTATAATGATGAGTGCAAATTGACTCCATTATTTGAAATGAAAATAGATTATAAACGGAATGAACATGTTAGATAAGCACTTAATCCACAGAACTTACAGAAATAACTGCTAAATCATATTGTAATAAATAATTGTACCAACAAAAACGCAGAGAGTAACCTAATCATTGCATGTTTTTAGTGTTAAATGTATTTTTTTGTTATGTATTTTCTGATGTACATCTATATATATAAAATTCAAAGTCCTGACTGACTGACTGACTGACTGACTGACTGACTGACTGATAGATCAACGCACAGCCTAAACCGCTGGTCCTGGAGACATGAAATTTGGAGAGTGTGTTCTTCGTGAAGAGTAGGCATCCACTAAGAAAGGATTTTTCGAAATTCCACCCCTAAGAGGGTGAAAAGGGGGAAATTCGTTTGTATGAAAAATCTTATTCCGTGAGTTAATAAACTTGAAACTTGGCACGAATACTTATCTAAATAAATTATGAAGATTGTCGGTTTTTTTTCTGCTAAACTACCCCTTAATAAGGGATTGGGGGGTTTCAAAGTTTGTATGGAAGAATTTTAGCGCGCAGTCCGATTTACTCGAAACTCAGTATTTATACCTAATATTGAAAGTAAAGAATAATGTGTATCAGGGTTTTTTGAAAATCTACCCCTGACGGGCTGAAATGGGGTAGTAAATTTTTCAGGGGAGGATTTTACTGCATGGCTTGATTAACTCGAAAATTAGTATAAATAATCTTTGAGTCAAGTTATGAATATATACCAAACGATTTTTTAAAATTCCACCCCTGTGGGGGTGAAAAGCGGGGATACAGTTTATATGAAAAATCTTCTTCATTAGGTTAATAAACTTGAAACTTTTCAAGAATACTCCCCTAAGTAAGTAATAAAGTTTACCATTATAAGTTTTTCAAAACTACCCCTCAAAGGGGGATATAGGGGTGTTAAGTTTGTGTGGAAGAAATTGAATGCGCGGTCTGAGTAACTCAAAACTCAGTATTGATACTTAAGACCAAAAATAAAGACCAAATATAACATGTATCAGGGTTTCCCGAAAATCTACCCCTAATGGGTTGAAAAGGGGTAGTTAATTTTACAACGGCGGATTATAATGCGTGGCTTGATTAACTCGAAAATTGGTATAAATAATCTTTGAATCAAGTTATGAATAATCCCCAACGATTTTTCAAAATTCCACCCCTGTGGGGGTGAAAAGCGGGGGATACAGTTTATATGAAAAATCTTATTCCTTGAGTTAATAAACTTGAAACTTGGCACGAATACTTATCAAAATAAATTATGGAGATTGTCAGTTTTTTTTTCTTCTAAACTACCCCCTAATAAGGGATTGGGGGGTCTCAGAGTTTGTATGGAAGAATTTTAGCGCGCAGTCCGATTTACTCGAAACTCAGTATTTATACCTAATATTGAAAGTAAAGAATAATGTGTATCAGGGTTTTTTGAAAATCTACCCCTGACGGGCTGAAATGGGGTAGTCTATTTTTCAGGGGAGGATTATAATGCGTGGTTTGATTAACTCGAAAATTGGTATAAATAATCTTTGAATCAATTTATGAATAATGACAAAAGATTTTCCAAAATTCCACCCCTGTGGGGGTGAAAAGCGGGGGATACAGTTTACATGAAAAATCTTATTCATTTAGTTAATAAACTTGAAACTTGGCAAGAATACTTGCCTAAAGTAAGTACTAAAGTTTATCATTATAAGTTTTTCAAAGCTATCCCTAAAGGGGGATATAGGGGTGTTAAGTTTATGTCGAAGAAATTGAATGCGCGGTCTGAGTAACTCGAAACTCAGTAAGATACTTTTGACAGAAAATAATTAATAATAAATATGTAAAGTTGTCGAAAATTTACCACTGACGGGACAAAAACGGGTAATTCGGTTTTTAAGGGGAGGATTTAAACTTGAAACTGTATGTTACATTTTCACGCCTAAACCACTGAACTTCTGATTTGGCATAGAGATAGATGGCATCATGGGGAAGCACATACTTTTTATACTGTTAGCACGTTCCCGTGGGATAATTTCCGACATCCACGCGGGCGAAGCCGCGGGCAGAAGCTAGTTAAAGTATATGTAAATAAATAAATAATTACCTACGTTGATCAAATAAAATGCATTTGACAAGGAAGCAGACAAGATAACCTGAAAGATCATATCGTCATCATCATGCTAATAAGTAAGGAAGAAACTGGCAAACAGTATATCTTTATATACCACTCATAAAAGCTTTCTAATTAATTATCTTTTCCTCGAAACTCATCCACAAGTATAAGTTCACGTAGAAGCGCACATCGTAACACACGTTAATGAAACAACCCAATACATTTAATCAGTGGCGCGGATTCGTAATTACTTTAACCGGAAATCCTCGTTAATAATTCAAAGTTTTTACAACCGCTCCATTGTATGAGTGGCCGGGGGTAGGCGGGCACGGGGCAGGCGGGCTGTGGCGCCATTTATCACGAATTGATCCATCTCGGAACTTTCAACTGTCACTTGTGAACTTTTTCGTTTAGCAAATCGCGACGAAATGTCATTACAGAAATTCATCAAAGTAGCAGGAGCGTGCGCGGGCGCGGCGGATGAAGCGGACTGAATATCGTTCTGTAATTGGCTGTCAATAAGCTGCTTGTCGGTGCGCGGCACGTCCTGCCCTACATACCGCTGCATCGCAAGGCCTTCTGCAAGATGTAGCGGATGGCCGCCCGGCAAGATTAGTTTTATTGAAAATGTTTTTCGTGCCAGATGCAACACCGAATTGGGTGTTAAAAAAAGGAGGCTTGAGATGTTTTGTTAGCCTTTGTAAAACTACAAACCAATACGTATATTATAATATCAAAGATGACCATACGTGCCTTCATCGCATCTACAAGATCAGTCAGTATGTACATACATACAGGCAGGTATACATAATATCAGGTATGAGCTACAGTAATATATGGTACATCTATCTAGCTACTGGTGGCGTGCTCACTGCAATTATGTAATCTATATTGAAACCAAAATTACACAAATGATACAGATCATTTTTACTTTTTAAAATGTTTTATCAATTTACGATTAAACATGGTTTCTATTCTTCTGTTCAATCAGTTTCAAAACTAATTATTTGGAATGTAATAAAACTATTTGTTATAACTATTTCCAATTCTGTTTTTACTTTTCTAGAGTTAATTTTGTTTTGAATTTTAACCTAACTTCTTCATGTGAAACCGTTTTACCTGGATAAGGCGCTTAAGCACATTTTGTTTTCAAACTGAAAAACAAAAAAAAAATCAAATATCCAGATTCTTACTAACTATCCATGGGCTATACAAATATTTAATTTGTGGAACGAAAATGGAATTGAACCCGCGACACATAGAAGTCAATGGCTATTCCGAAAACTGTGCCGGACAAAAAGCTCGCCCAAGTCAAGCCACGACATGGAAATTAAACATAGCGGGCAAAACCTATATCTCTGCCTACCCCTGCAGGCAATACCAGAGGTTGTGTTATGTTATGTAAGTGACAATCAAATCTGTTTCTGGAACTCTTGATAACCCTTGAGGTCTAATTATGAAGGTTGATCTTTAGTGTCAAAGATAACTCAAAAATACCTAAAAGCATACGGGCGACAGATACGGGCCGTATTAAATAAATGTTGATTGAAGCCATATCGAGCTATTACAAGTAGATCATACTAATTACTTACGTCTAAACATCAGAACAATAAGTCTAAACTATGCGGGGTGTTCAGCCATGCCATTGCTAACAATTGTCAACGCAACCTATTTCTATCATGAATTCGGCAACATATGAGGGATGACACGCTCCGTTCCCCATGACAATATCACCATACCAATTACAGGAAAAAAATGGCGCGAATATAGTCGCAACAGGTGCAAATAATATGATTAATGTAGAGGAAAGTAGGCAGCCGTGGTTACGTGTCAATTTTGTCATCTACGCGGTCTGCTGCTGCAGTTTCATTCGCGTTACAGCAGATATTATATAACATATATTAGGTATATACCTAGCAATGCCATGAAAAGGTGCTTATGTATAAATGTAAAATGTAATTTCAAGTTATATATAGAACGTATCAAAGGATATCTTCATGATAAAGACCTATTGAAGTGTATCTCGCCGCTCCATTTGACAAACTCATCTAAGTTATCAAATGTTGCGATGAAACGAATCTATAAATATCTATACGATGGAATAAACTTGTTACCCTTCTTCAAGGAGTCCTTGGATGATGTAGAGGTTGAGTGGATGAGTGAATTTCGTGCATACACTCGTAGTCAAATGTAATCAGTCTTTCGCTTCATTTGATACTACTACGGTACAAGGAGTAAGCGTGAATTCACGATTGAAGCCTTTCTAAATACTACAGTATGATATTTTATTTTTCCGGATGTTATATTGTATTTTCATGTAGGTTTACCTTTCTTTCATTTTCCTGAAAGGATGTTGATTATTATCTGAAAAGCTTTCTTACAAAGAAGGTACATTGGTGGCCCTAATGGTACACCATTATTGGAGCAATTAATGGAAAAAGCTTTCCGTGTGTTAGCTTACGTTAACGAATAAATTGGAAAACAAGTATATTTAAAGGTTCAGGTAAAGTGCATTATACTTAACTTATAATAATGTACAATATTGTTATGTAGCAACTGTTTTCGTTGTGTAACATTTATTTATCTACTTACAGTTACCATTACAGGATATAACCCAATGCGGTACATGCGCTTATCGTAACTTAAACTATACTAACACCTATAACTTATTATAAATAATGCCAAATTTTTCCTTGTAAGCTAATACTTCAGGTTAATAAAAGAGAGATATTAAGAAAATTGTTACTAACACTTATATGGATTCTGTCCGAAATAAATGGAAATTATTATTATTAATAAAGTGAAAATAGTAGAGGAAAATTCTGTTGAAGCTTTCTGAAACTGGGAGACTATAAATCTTAGTAAATAGTTTTGTTTACGTGATCTATGATTCAATAATAAAGTTATTAACTGGCAATACACTACAATAATAGCCTTGTTGTTGTCTACATTTCTTGGAATAAACTAATTATTGTGATAAATCACTATCTTAATACTAGGAATTTTACAATACATTTTATATTATCAACGCTCAAAGATTCAGCACTGTTACGTATGCTGTGTGTCTGCTACAAGCGCTAGGTTATCAGATGTGAGGATGTGAGGGCACTTACTCATTGTGCGGGATGTCCTCAAGCTGGTTGGCGAGCGCAGCGGCCGCAAGCAGCGCGACGAGCAGGCCCAGCGGCCTCCGCGGACACATGCTGTCCATCAGCGCCATCGCACTCCCCACATGACAAGGGCACACGACAACCGACACAGCACTGACCGCTCCTACATGGAACAACACACGGCACTAAACTCTCCTGACAGTGTCACACAGGGGCGTACGTTTGTGCATGAGTCATCGAGTGGTAGTGTCAGTCAGGTTAGGGACCGGAGCCGGTGTCGTGCGGGCGGGCCGCAGGCGAGGACAATCGTGTCGCGCGCCAAGCCGCGCCGGCCCGCGCACCCGCCCCCCGCGCGCCCCGCCCCCCCGCGCCCGCACTGACGCTGCGCGCGAATCATACGCCCAATAACGCAGCGGCCTACTACTTATTACTGAGATTTATTTGCTCATACATAAGGTTGATGGTCAGCGACCGATGCGAACGCCTCCTTGCCGGTCTACGACAACATCCGGCCTAGTATTACGAGAAGCGGGTAGCATTCGGCGCGCGGCCGGCTGATATCATGGTATCAGCAGGCGAGCTGATGACAAGGCTGCAGCAAGGGTGTTCGGCTGGCAGGCGCCTCGGGGAGCGCTGGTGGTGCGAGATGATGCCGGCCGCGACACCGGCCGCCACGCACATGCGTGGGCAAGTCGCCAGGAAATCCTTTATTGATTCCCGCGCTCCCGCTTTCTAAGGAATGTCGCAGGCGTTGCTACCGCCAACATTTCACCCTCCCTCTATTATAATTTGAGCTAAGCGGATCACTGTACGCTCCATGGATTGCTTTCGTTACACCTAACAAATTTTAGGGTTTTTCTTCTTTAGCATTTTCTTGAATCATATCACTAAAATGATAACTTTATGGAGTTTAGAAAAAAGATATATTTGTGAACAATTGTTTTTTGCTTCAGGCAATTGCTTGCAATTTTTCGCATTACAGAAATATTTCGCCTAGATATCTGCAAAAGTACGAACGATACATTTAACGGTACCTACTGGCCGTATTGGTGCGAAAATTCTTTACAAAGTTCTAAGAAAAAAACCTCAAAGGATAATACGATATCAGTACGACACGTCTGGGAGGCGCAGGTAACCTAGGCCATGCGTGGTACTTACGCAACATTAAGTATCTACGATTCATCGGCGGGTAAGCGTTGAAACTGATCTCTCACAAAATTCGGATTTGTTTCTTCAGCGGTTTAATTGAAAATGTTCACTGACAAAGTATGAACATGTAAGTTATAAGGAACGACGACAAAGTCCTACAAACTTATCACTTATATAGGTTGTATATGCTTGATCAAATAGATGGCGTTCTGCTTGGCTACAGCCTAGTATCCAAATTGAATAATTTAGCTATAATAAAGGAAATAATAATATTTTTTTTCCCCACCGCCGTACCTATCTCTATGTTGACGTCGTGGTGGGGCTTAAACGCTCTAAACTCTAGGTCTGTGACGGAAGAGTTTACTTTGCCGGATCAGGTCTAGGGTGAGGAGCCAGACCAAGAGAGATACAGAAACCCGTAGGGCAGCATGTGGCGAGCTGTTGGGCAGTAGCGACTCCACGGACCCTATCTCCCAGGAGAAATCTTGTTCCTCACCTCTGACTTGCCTTTATTGGCTGGCTGGAGTGAACACTGACGAGGAACAGAGCTCCCACCTCTTTCTTGCCTTTATTGGCCGGCTTGAATGGAGATCCGCAAGAGCAAACGTGCTCGGGGGAAGGAAGTATTCCAGTAAGATGCTGGTAGGGATCTTGACCGTACTTCTGGGATTGTCTTGATAGCCGTGGAATACCTCTCCACTCTTAATAAGCACCTCAGGACATGTTGCCCGCCCCCATGCCACTACGACACTATGTGCTAGCGACCGTTTTCGGGGGCCCATTATTGAGTGTGCAAGTCACCCCCTGCCATTTTATCTGTGTTATTTATATAAAACATTGGCAGGGGACATAGTGCTTCAATAGTTCAAGGTAACCAATCCACTACAGCCACCCAAACCCATAACCAATATGTTTTGTTTCCATGTTCTGAAATAGTCCTGCACCAACCAGGGGTTGTCCTTGAGTGCATTTACATAGTGCATACAGGAATA
Organism: Apamea sordens; assembly: GCA_945859715.1. NCBI lineage: Eukaryota > Metazoa > Arthropoda > Insecta > Lepidoptera > Noctuidae > Apamea > Apamea sordens. Next base: position 16,268,277 of record OX243986.1, read on the forward strand.
ATCGTCGGTTGGTGCCTCCTCATCGTTTAAAATTGTCTAAAGGGCCTCTGCGAGTTAGCTTCGGCCTCTGGTACGCCTTTCAAAGGTCCGGGACTCCAGGGTCCCGAGATATTATGTCAAAGATAATAATCCATTTTTGATGTACTCTTTCGGCATACTCAAATGGACTCAAACCGAACTAGACGCCCTGGATAGGAGGGTCCGGACGCTGCTGACTGCAAACCGAATGCATCACCCGCGGTCATCGGTAATGAGGCTGTATATCCTGCGAAAGTGTGGCTTGGCTCGAGGCTTTTTAAACGCTAAGACCCTCCACAATCGCGAGATATGCAGTCTCAGGGAATATATCCTAGAAACCGACGTGGGGATGCATCGAGATGTAGTCGCGGTGGACAAGGGCCTCACCCCGCTCTCCTTGGCTAAAGAGAACTGGCGCAAGCCAGTAGTGCTTGACACCAATGATCGCTTGGAAGTATGGCAGAGTAAGGAGCTTCACGGACGCTTTTACCGGGCCCTACATGGACCCGATAGATCTACTAGCGTCCGTAGCCTGGCTGCGTTTCGGTGACCTCTTTGAGGAAACCGAAAGTTTTGTCTGTGCAATTAATTATGGACGGAGTTATGATGAAGAACAATTACCGGACATTTATTGTGATAGACGGCAAGGTTGACATCTGTCGGGCATGCCACCGGCCGGAAGAATCAATCAGGCTTATTATCTCCGGGTGTTTTCATCTAGCTAACGGAGAGTACTTGCATAGACACAACCTTGTAGCCAGGATAATCCATCAGCAACTTGCTCTGAAATACAGCCTTGTGGAATCTGAGGTGCCGTACTATAGGTATGTGCCCGACCCAGTTCTCGAAAATGGAAATATCACATTGATCGATCCATCATCACTGACAGGACTATTGTTGCCAATAAGCCTAATAATGTAATAGATTGTTGACATAACCGTTCCACATGATGAGAACCTCGTGAAAGCCGAGAAAGTTAACAAATCAAGTATCTTGACTTGCCTCGCGAGGTTGTCGACATGTGACATGTGGACTCAGCAATCATTGTGCCGATAGTCGTGACAGCCAATGGGTTAATAGCCAAGAGCCTCGACTAACACCTGAGGAGGCTCTCGTTGGGCAGCTGGATCAAGGGCTTGATTCAGAAAGCGGTACATTCTGGACACGCCTCGCATTGTCAGGAAGTTCCTCTATCTGGAGTCCTGACCGCCCGCCGGTAGCTTGGACCCTGTTCCCGATACCGGTGGGCTACTATTTTTTACATTTTTAAATGTTTATTTATCTTTTTGTTTATAAAAAATATTTAAAAATGTAAGTATAAAAGTGTAAGTATTTAAGTGAAATAAAGGACATCATAATATATTTGACACAGAACATGTGCTACATTTGATATACAGGACACATTAAAGTTTTCTTAATTTTATACTGAAAGGCATCTGTGTCTGAACTAGATAAAAAAAAATCTGTATCTCAGACATAAGCGCTCTTCCATAAAATGACCATTACATTACTAACTTAATTAGACATACTAATAACAGAAAGTATTGACACAGAGCAATGTTTTTATTTAATCGTTTTTTATGTACTCTATAATAATAGAGCTTACAAAAGTTTAATAGAGAGAGTGAGCGAGCTGAGCTGAGCGTGTAAAGCTGAAGTAAGGGTGCTTACATATCGGCAGCGGCGGCGACCTCTCGCGTCCGGCCCTGGTTCAAGCCATGGTCCGGGGCGAGAGGGAGTGGGAGGCAGTCACCTCCTTCTGCGAAGCAGTCATGCTAGCGAAGGAGGTGGCGGGGTGGGCGAGGGAACGCACCTTGCGCACCTCACGCCTCAGCCGCCGCGGGAGACGCTCCGGGCGTCGGGAGCCGCGTGACGACTCCCGGCCACCGTAGGCGCGGGCCTGCGGGCGGAGAGTAATGGGTAGCTCTCCGTCCGATCAGGACTAGGCCCGTGCTGGACGGCGTGTACGTGTTCCACGCGTTAAATTTAATTAATTACTCGTGTTTGAGGGTATTTACATAAGGTTTATACCTTATACCTTTAGCCAAGGTTTTTCAGATTTGATAAGGTGGTCAAATAAAATAAGATATACAGTTTAAAAGTATTTTATTTTTTCATTACAGTCGACATTAACGTTTGTTTTAACAATAACATTTATCGTCACAAATGTGGCAAAGTAAACTTCATGTCATTGATTTGATACATTGACGTGAAATTAATTTTGTATTTTTCTAATAAAAATATTTTGTTTTCAAAGCTATTTTTAGCTCAGTTTACGTATTGTGCGTCACGATTTCTCACAAAACATATTTATGATGAATTCAAATGGCTGTCTTTTAAAATTCCACGTATATCCAGCCTTCCTTGATATCATTTAAATACTCGTTGTAAATAAATGCTACATGATACTTATTAATGAACACTGTCAAAATAATTGTATTTCTCCGCATTTCATTTGTTAATTTTTTTAAAACCTACAAAAGTTAATAAACGCTTTCGTTTCAGTTACAACCTACAGTTTTTCGACAATATGTCAGTTAAAATTGTATAAAAATAAATGATACAAATGTACGCACCTGCCGCACGGGGGCGCTGCCTACGAGCACAATTACTTGCTACAGTTACAGCTATATTTACAGAATATCATTAAGTTATATAGGTACGTATAAATTAATATATGCTACTAAGTACTTTGCACAAAACGTTACAACGTAACTCGTCGATCATAACGTGAGGTCAGTATTAAAGTCGGCGTCGCTGTCCCGCGGCGCCGACGCGTCACCTCGCCTTATATTCACACAATACTGTGTTTTGATCTTTAAATGCAGTCTTCACAATTACTAAGTTTACCGAAAGATCACAACAATACAGTTAGGTATAAAACATAACTAAGTAATCTCATAAATAGCCGTCTAACCTACAGTTACAACTACCTAAATAATTTGTACAATTAATCTGAGATTTTCCACAGATTTTCCTGGTGACAGAATAATTATAGACATACAAATAAATAATATTATAAATTAATAATATTCGACCACAGTCTTTAGAAGTATAAATGTAACAAAGAGTTTGGAGACAAATGGAAATGTCTTTAAAATAGGAACACACAAACAAATGTATAGATATGACGTCTACAAATGATATTTGGTTTTATACAGTAAAGAATTCACTAGCTTTGACACTGGAACACATCTATACTGGACCACAATATAGAAGTACTAGTGCCCCGCTATGGAATGATTTCAGTACCATCCTGTATGCACTACTAATAGATACACATAATGTTGACATAGATACTAGCACTTCCATCATGTACCGAATAACAATATAGCCTCCACTATATTCATATGAAGAGTAAACTTAAAATTACAATTCTCGTAATACTGTCTTAAGGTACTGATTATAAGCGGTATTGCCAACCTTAAAACATGTTTTACGTACGATTGCTCAGCTTATAAGAGATAAACTCCGTAACTTTAGGTAAAGATGTCGAATCGTTCAGATCATTACATACAGTATAATTAGTTGCATTCATGCAAGTATATCTAGTCTTCACAGCGTGTTGACACGGTGTGGATCGTTGTTCAAGTGACACACAGTTTGAGACAGTCTGTGTCTTCAATGTCGTGAGGAGTCGCTTTCATGGCCGGAATCTCGACCGTTTTCTCTAGGTGAGGCGCGGTGGTCCCTTTCGTCCCTAAACCGGTCCCTTCGGTCTCGTTCCCTCGACCGGTCCCTGTCCCGGTCTCGGTCTCGCTCCCGGTCCCTGTCCCTGTCCCGGTCCCGGTCCCTGTCTCGATCCCGATCTCTCTCTCTATCGTCGTCGCGATCCCGACGTCGATCGTAGTAGTGATACGACCGTCTTGATTTCCTGTCGCTTGGTGTTACTACTTCTACTTTTATATTCGCTGTCGCCGTTACCTGCAAAGATTTTGATAAATTAAACATCGAATTGTCAAAGATAGTAACTGCATATATAAGGTAATCTTATGGCTTGCATTCGTGCTACTGCAAAATGACTAGTCGAAAACTAACCTTTGTAGTAATAGCGCCCGGATGAGGTGTCTTTGATGTAGGTGTTGATCGTCCTGAGGCCGAATCGCTGCCATTGTAAGTGGTTGTCTCCACGACCACTTCTGGCTGCACGACGATGGACTGCATCGAGGATTGTACGGAGGGGCCGGAAGAGTGCCAACTCGGCGGCTCTTCGGTAATGGTCGTGAGAGAGGGGGCTGAGGGTCGCGGGGCTGACTTGCCACCGCGTCCTCCCTTGTCGCCACCTCCTGACCCCGAACTCGATTTGCGAGGATGTACGGGAGAACTCTTCGGTGATGGCGTCGACAGTCTTTCTGGATGTTCTAACGGTCGAACCTGAATAAAAAACAAACAATTGTTAGAAACTTTATCAAATTGTAAAGAAACAAAAATACAGGTTTTGGCACTACTAAGTACTTGACATCGATGGTAGGGCGCGGTAGTTAATAATTTGATTTTAAGATAGATTTGATTGTGATATATCAGCAGTCATAGAAACTTACCTCAGCGTTGGGTCCCAATATGGCGAGTACAATAGGGAAGAACAGCAGTCCGTCTATCAATCCGAGAAGTACCAGAGCTAGCAGCAATCTTAAGAACAGTCTTGCCACGAAGCCAAATTCGCTTGTAGCCAGCATTGAGGCTGCCAGAGCGGCGGCCATAGCGCCATGTACCACCGGAGCTAATACTGACTCGAGCGCCAAAGATGCACGTCGTCGCCTGCATCCGATCGATGTTACGAAAGCCTAGTGGAGAAAAATATATTTTTTGTTATTTTATGTGTATAGTTAGTTAATTAAGTATATGATGCTTGAATTTATATTTAAGTACATTTTAGCATTACTAAGTTAAATAAGTTTGGAATTAAGAGTTTTTTTTACTGTAATTAATATGAAAGATTACTCACCAAACACAAATGCACAGTAAAGTGGACGCCCCTGCCTATGGAAAGGACTAGTAAAACAGCTGGTACTGCAGACAGTTTGACTCCTAGCAGTGCCATCGCTCCCAACAGCTGTAGCACTAACGTCGCCAGTGCTAATGTTACCAGCACCGCTGCCCAGAAGTTCAGGAGGAGTACCATTACAGCCTGCAGAAAATAAATACAGTTCAGTTTACATACACATAGTATACATGATTTGAAATCATTACATACACATAGTATACATGATTTGAAATCAACGAAAAGCTATAATTTTTTTTCTGTTTTTTTTTTTTCAACTTACCACAAAAACAGCAGCTAAAGCGCAGGCGAGGGCCAGGAGCAGTGATGTCCTCAAATACAAGTACTGCTCCCAAAACAGGAAAGGAATACCAGACGGGAAATTAGACAATCCCTTCGCTTCGAACTTCAAACACAGATCCCGCACTGACATTATCAGGTTCTTTATACACTCCGTGTCACTTAAACCTGATAAGTAGAACGGCAGCTGCGTGTAGATCAGTGGTGATGACTTCGGTATCTTCAACTCAACGTCTCCTGACGAATGCGTCCACCTCTTCGGCTGCGGCTTCAAGTTTCCTTGTGAAGCTCCGTACGCCAGGGCATCATTCGTCGCCCAGGCGGATAGGTAATTGTAGAACGCTTTCGGATTAATAATACCGTCTTTATCCACTAATCTATGACCATTCTTGGTGTCGGTCGTAATTAGTGACTTGTCGATGGGATTGTCTACGTGTCCAGTCTGCACCATCAGTTTGTATGCCAATATGCCCTCGTCAGTTGCGTTTTTACACCAGTATTCTTGTGTTATACACCCACTCTCCACTTCCTTGTCGTAAGCTGCCTGTAAGTCCAGTAACCAGTCTCGGAAGAGGCTTAGCCAGAATTTCGTAAGTCCACCATTGTCGTTCTTTATGATATTCGGTATCCTAACAAACTGGTCGTGATATTCGTAGAGTAGCTTCTGATTGGTGGGATATTCGAAGTCTCCTTGTGTGACGGCGTACATGCTGTAGAAGCCGAAGTATTTCTCTTGGCGGTATAGGAATTCGTGTTCGTCCGTGTTCTCTGGTACAATGTCTGTGAGATCTAGACCGTCTTTGACTTTCGTAGCTCCCCAAACACTGGCCAGGATTACTGCGATTAACGCTAGCATTGATGTAACCTGCAAAATAATCATACATTATAGCTTCTGTGTTTTACAATAAAAGTTATTTACAGATATCGTGGATCTGATTTAAAATATCATACCTTAACGGAAGGTCTCATGATGAACGGCGCGTAGTAGTTCCGCGCCCACTTGGTGAGCGACAGACTGAGGCAGCACGTCACCTTGGACTGGGCTCCCAAATCTTCAGGATCCAATGGTTGTCTCGTCGTATCTTTCCAATTAGTCTGCAAATAATATACACTTATTAGTCTATTATACTCTTATAATACAGCATCCGTATTTTTTTTTTTTGCCATATTGCCCATTTTGTAGTTAGGCCATTTTCGATATGTTTTTTTTTGTATTTATGCTATTATGCTTTCATTACACCAAAAACCGTGTTTTGGTAACACTGTCCTAAAAGCTTCTTTTTCATGATAACTTTAAAGATTAAAAAAAAGGTCTCAACAAACCTTATCAGTCTTTCCACTTCTACCGCGGGACCGGTCTGCAATCTTCTTATTTCGCTTAGGCATTGGACTCTCTGGCGTCAGACAACAAAGAAGATCAGACCTGGCAGCAGACCGTCTTCGAAGGTCCAGCGAGATCATAGCGGGAAACACTAGCAGCATGGAGCCGAGGTTGAAAAGGAGCAGGATGGCCGCCTGAGGGATAAATGAGTTGCTCATGAATATGATGGTCGTGTAATTTTCTTATTATTGGTACTCTTTCAAAAGTTATTAGTATAAAGGTTTTTTTTTTCTAACTAAAAATTGGCGTACGTTGGTTGATTATTTATCATCCTGAGGTGAAATAAATATTTTGGACACGCAGTCTTTTAAAAATTACAAGTGAGCACTGTCAAAAAATTATGAGTTGTGCGAGTTAGAATAATTTTCAACATGTTATAAATAAAAGTAATATGTAATCTTACCTGCAAGCAAAACACACGCAGAGCAGGGATCGGCAGTAAAGCCGCTGCCAGAAAAGCCAAGACATTGCAGAGTGAAGCCAAAAGCACGCTGAGGCCACTTTTCTTGAGAACCAGGCCAGTCCGCTCCTCGCGAGGCACGTCTCCCGCTTGCTCCACGTACGTGTGAGTGAGAAGGAACATGTCCTGCACGCCCAACCCTAGCGCTAGGAACGGCACTATCTGCGTACTTGATGCGTTGAATGGTATTCCTGTGGATCGAACAAAAAAGTTAGTAAATAGACTATGTCGCCTTAGATGAAAAAAAAAACTGTGGCTCAAAACAAATAAAAAAAGGTATTTTTTAATGAAATCTACATGGTATGTAAGCGGTGCGTGGAAAAAAAGAACTAAAATAAAATAATAATCACCTAACAAAGCACAAAAGCCTAATCCGGCTGCGACAGTGATCGAAAGCAGCAGTACCCCTGCTATACCCACACCGGCTTGCGAGCGGACGGGGTCACGCCACTGCATTAGTGTCACGGCTACATAAATTAACTGAAAGAAACAAAAAACAAACATAAAACAACGCCTACAAAACAGGTGCAACTAAAAACAAAAATAATTGACTAGAAAGGTGCAAATAAATGGTGAAATGGTGGCTTACCATGAACATATATCCCAACATGATATTCTTTAACGACAGTTCGGAGAACTTGCCCAGAATGTCGTTTAGTGTTGACGTAGAGAATGGGTAGAAAGTATACGAAGGCGACACAGACTCCGTCACTGTCATCTTTCGCACCTCCTGGAAATTAACGCAATATAAATCTATGATTTAATGGAAAAGTCGTAACTTTAGCAGTAATTGCTGGTTGGTCAAAGAGAAAACGTTTATGGAGAAGCAAGAATCCTATTACTTTCAGGCCGACACTATTTTATTTTAAAATTTTGTATTTTTTTTCTAAAATGTTTTAGGATTGAAATTGTAGAATAAGGAAAGGAAATATTGAGAATGACCAGAATAAGGATTCTTGACCACCATATTTTTGAAATATCTTATCTCAATGTTTTAGAATAGAGAAATAAAAGTAAAAACTTACAGCAGCAAACTTCCTCTGCCATGAATCTAAGACGGCAGCGGCTTTCTCTTGCGTCCAGCCGACATGGTGCACCTTGTAGTGGTCTGCCCAGTACTCGTACATCTCTCGCTCGCCCATCAACTGCACCACAGTTTGCAACGCCTTCGCACTCCTCAGGGCTGACGTGGAATTCCTGGTGGCGCCACCTACTATCAGCTGTTCTGGCCACTGCATGTAAGCTGCTGCGAAACCGTAGCAACCGTGGGATAGTTCTGCCGCTACGTCTGGAATCTGAACAAGAAACGGATTGTTGTAGACAAGTCAAGTATTAACTCTGTGCGTGCCATTGACTATGGTAGAATGTAATAAATCAAAGGTTGTTCTTTTATTACCCATGTTTGTAAACATCAAACAGCCTATTGAAGAATCAATTGAATATACATTTAACAAATTAAATAATTTCCTGGGACGTCATTAATAATGACAATGCTAATGAAACAAAGTAAACTTCCAAATTTATGAGGATTCCGTGGAAGTGCTCGCTTCTCGGATGGTGAGCATTATTGATATAATAGTGTCATTGTGATGGCGATAGCTGTGGCAAACGAAGCCCATTGAAGCGTGTACAATGCGCCCGTATAATACGGCGGTCCGGCTGCGCGGGCGCACCGAACAATGCGCGCCCGATCTGCGCCCGACCCTTCGCCGAACGTGGGTGGCGACAGACACTCAGCGAACTAACAAAAACCAAACCAATGCAATTGAGTACCCGCCACGAATGTATTATTTGTTAAAGACAATTTGTTCTCTTAAAGAACCGTTCACGATTGAAACGTTTCTTCTGATTTATTGAAAAAATAAAGTGCCAAAACAAAATTGATGAGTGGCGAGTAAAGGTTCAGTTGCGAAACCTATATTTGGTGATGATGTTATCACGTAGCTGATAACATAACTTTCACGCAGGGCCGAGCCCCGGCGGCAGGTAGTCGCACATCTGCCCGGCGGCGGCGACCGCTTTCATCCTGCCTTATTACCGTTTCCAAAAATATTTTATTATTATGGAAAGTATTTAAACTTTATGCGTTCGTCTCGATAAAGATATTTTTATTTGTCGTGATCCTACATGCTTTATTTATGTGCCAGTAAAACTGTCGTAAATTGAAGTCTTCATAAAAGAATCGGGAGTTGTCGTAATGGTCCCCTAATGTGTCTCTCACGAAGCCGTAACAAATGGTCCATACACAACAACTAACTATACAAAGGATATTAATACTACCTGAAGTTTTGGGAACTATAAAATGGTGCATTAGCAAATACTTACATTGCCTGTTTTCTTGTTGGGTGCCGTGTCTGGACAATGGGCGTCGGTGGGGTCGAGGCACGGCTTCTTCATGTAGGCGGAGGTGATGCCAGCCCTCTTCATGTAAGCTTCCATTGTGCTGAACGGGAATTGGAACCTCAGCTTCCTTACTTCTTCGAGAACCTCTTGGGGGTGTAACTGTGTCCATTGTAGTTTGTGCTGAAGACCACTGTGGAGTATAGTTGCTTATGAATTTCACGCTCAAAATTGGAACGGAATAAGCTTGAAAACTCCCACCCAAATTAAGGTACTTACGGAACATAAATAGGATAGTCAGGTCCTAATAACTTTGATCCTTCCCAGAAGCAGTCTAGCGGCGTAATGATCGCGCATGGAATGATGTTGTCGATGATCTTCTCGATGTGGTAGGCTTCGAAGTCGGGTATGCTGGGGCTGTAGCACAAGTCCTTTAGCCTCCACTCAATGTCGTACATATGAACTGTGACGCGGGTTGCTGCGTGGACCACCTGGAGAAAGACCATGGATTTATGAAACCAATACGCCGGCTGCATTGTTGTAACGGTATTTGCTAATAGACTAGTCAAAAAAGTCCCTTTTTGGGAACCCTAGCTAGACTAAAAACCTCTAAATCTTTGCACCAATCCCAATACATAGTAGATATATCGGCCATCTATCGTATAAGTGTTCCCTCTGCATATACACGCGATTGTATCATAATTTATGTGTCTTGTGTGTTAGCACGACTCGAAACTAAAAACCACGTGTAGCTACAACTTAAAGGTTTCTAGCCATAACGGTTTCACAATTATATTACTTGAAACAACGATAAACTTTGGATTTATGTGGAAAATTACCTTTAGGTGTTCGAGCAGTGCGCCTGCGTGCAGTAGAGACACGTCAGGGTCCTTAGCAGTCTGTATGATGAGCTGGTGCGTTGAGGAGTCAGCTTCTCCTAGAGCTTTCGCTGTGTACTTTAGTTCTGCTTCTAATCGACCGCCCTCTGTAGACAAACAAAAGAAAATACTTAGATATAGGAATGCTTATTATTAAATAGCTGAATGAGATCTCTGTAGCATGAATAATTATCAAAAGAACATCGAGGTATCTTTAAAGAAAGTATGTTTAATCGCGATTCAATTAAAACTGTAACATATCTTCAATAGCATTCGCTCTGGTGGGCGACTGCACATCAATGTCAAATTAGCGCGCAATTTGCGAGTCCAGCAAAAACTTTTATTATACAACTAGCTTCTGCCCGCGGCTTCGCCCGCGTGGATGTCGGAAATTATCCCACGGGAACGTGCTAACAGGATAAAATGTATGTGCTTCCCCAGAATGCCATCTATCTCGCGGGCCCTTTGTGGCTAATTACAGTAGAAAACCAATTGTGTCTCATTAGTGGTGATTAAGAGGGTACCTATATGATATCTTTACCTAAGTACCTACCTAATTAAAAAAAAAACTCAATAACAGAAAATTAAATACCTACCTAAATAAAACTATTTCTGATGATAACTAATCTAAACTCAATAAATAAGCAAAATCCCTAAAAACTAATATCTATACGAATGACTACTCCTACCTAACAGTATTATAAAATAACCTACGGTCACTACGTACACTATCAAATATACTACCTATACTTTAAAATTAAAATCTATACCTACGACTCATATAAAAATAAACCTAAATAACTCTAAAAACTAAAAGGAATAAAAATGAACTCAACTGCGGGTGACCCAACCTACGACAAACTTAGTATTTGCGGTTGGTACAGTACAGACAGGGGTAATCGGGTATAGGGATCGAACCGCAAAATTAAGTTTGTTTTTTATTGTATATACTTTTCCGGGATAAAAAGTACCCAGTGTGGTGCCCAGGATATTAAAGAATAATTATACCAAGTTTCATCGTAATCGAATCGGTAGTTTTTGCGTGATGCCTGAACAAACAGACAGACAGACAGACAGACAGACAGACCGACAGACAGACAGACAAAAAATTTTTTAATCACATTTTTGGGTTCGGTGTCGGTCTAGTAACACCCCCTGTAAATTATTTTTTTGACATTTTCAATGTACAGAATTTTCACTTCTACAGATTTATTATAAGTATAGATATCGATGCAAAAGAAATTAACTTTGTATTGAATTATATTTTACTTAATCGCGTGCTGTTCATATGTTCATTAAAATAAATCTTATGTTTAACGCAACACTCGTTATGAGCTGAGATCTCTTAATTTACTTAGGTTCATATCCCCGTTGGTAACAAGTACAGATAATTTCCTACAAGGTCATTTATTTACATTCCTGCGATGTGTTTTGGTGTTAAATAACAAAATATTTTTGTAATTTCTATTTTGGCAAGTTTCTGATAAAATTGTTTTGTTATATCTGAGTTTCGAAATTAATATTATTCTGACTAAACAAGATAACGCTCAAGTTTAAACCTAACAATAATAATTATTACAAATCGTAACAAGATTTATCATGTGTGGAAACGGTAGCATTTCTCCTCATTAAATAAGGGATAGGCAAAGCCAGTGTGTAAAAACATCCAAATATAGCCTGAACGCCCTATCTACGCGCGTTTACAGTGTGTAGTCGACACATTTGTACCGCGGCAGGAGCTGCGCGACGAGGCGATACTTAACACATATGACCCGTGATTTACCGCGTTCCTATCCGACGCCCCTGTGTTTCGACTGTCACCATCGTCGCCTGACACCCTTTAATTAGAAGTAGTCCACATTTATTTTAATTAAAACAGATGCTGAACGTTTCAACGCCCATTTATTGCGTTTTGACGTGTTGAATTCGTATTTATTTTGGACTCAATATAAATAAAGTTATAAGTAACCAAGTTATAAAATCCTTATTATAGTTGTTCAATAATTTAAATGTTAAACTGTGTCCTACGGCTTACTCAACATAAATTGAAATAGGTTCGTGATTGTCGCATGTAAAGCCGGAGTCATTTCGCATGTTGTCAGCGAATCGGCGAGAGAATTCGTTCCAATTAACACCCGTCCCGCTGATTTATAAGCCGGTTTGTAACATTTTTTGTGCCGAATTAGGTGCACGACGTGTTAGAATAAAAAAAGGTTTGACAGGTTCGCTTAACCTTAAATTATCTTGTGAAGACACACTATATTATGTGGGTATAAAATGTATAAATAAAGTGTACCTATTTGTGTGCTTCATTTGGAAATTCATCAGAATAATAACGATAACAGCAGGATACTTATGCGTATTTGTGCGCACGCACATTCTGCATTTAGAGATTACACAACGTAGGGCTTGGCTCGTAACATTGTTATTAAAGACAAAAATATAAGTGCTGTTCAAAAAACAAAAATAGTTTTATAGCAGCAGAAACGCTTTACAAAAAGTTCTATAAAAGTTCAAGCACGTTCACTTCAGAAACCTTTCTTTCAAAGAAGTTCTACCGCGACTTTAGACACTTGAAACCCGGTCTCCAATTCCCCACATTGGAACTATTTCTCACATGTGTTCCGTGGAACAGTGAAACAGTGGCAGTTAACGCCCTCGCTCCTCGCTCGGAATCGGAATGCTATTTTATTTTCGTCGCTAATTTATAGCGTGACTGGTCAATGTAGTGCATAGAAAGCGCACGCAGCACAATGAGCAGGCACCTTACAAATAAACAACGATGCTATTTGCATATTGCCAACACTAATGATTTATTTCCAGTGGTTACTAGTAGGGGTCAGTGTACCAACTTCACGGTTGTTACCTTTAATGAGCAGAATACCGCACGATTAACACTTGCTAGCTTGCGTAGCTTTATACACATAACTACAGTAATTGTAGATACAGCAATAGTAATAAGTTATAAAGACCTCACAGGCGACATTAATGCAGACTTTCCATAGTTAACTGTTCAGTGTCAGTGTAATATTACTACTGAGTATTCTCCTTGGTGGTTCTGGTTACTCGGCAAAGTGTTGCAATAGCATAATGTTAATGTTCCCAGACCACCTGTCAGTCGCCAGTCATTTGTTCACAGCTACAGATATTGTACTAATGCTAATGCCATCAACATTTCGCAGAACACTTTGTATGTAAATGAGCTTAATAAGCATTAAAAATTACAAAACGAGTATGAACAAAAAATCTGATGAAACGCGCCAAGACTTTTTGTGCACCTCGCACCGTTGTGTGTAACTGTGTATACGAGTACACTAAATGTACCTATATGTTATTACAGTCGAATTCTATCGTATAATACAGGTAACATACACGATATCAGTGGGTAGCAATCAACAGTATTATAAAAAAGCTTTTATGTAACTGTTGAGTTTTTGCAACAAAACGATTTGATCGTACCTACCTCAGATGCTGAGGACGTCAAAAAAATACGACAAGGTTTTCAATTTATTAAATGTTAACAAGATTATTAAGCCTTAGGCTGGACAACCAACCCCAAACACACTTTAAAACTACTATTCAAGTAATAATACTTTCGGGTTTCAAGAGGAAAGGTAAAGAATAAACTTTTTCTGTTCAAAAATAAACTGCGTGAAATGAAGGCTCCAGGTACAGGAATTTGAAAAATGTTTTTAGTTCGTGACACAACGCTAATGGTTGCGTGTTAATGTATACAGTTTGTGTTAGTTAATGTTTATTATTCGTACTTATACAAATTCGACGAAATTAGTTAATGAATACTACAATTCAATGTAATGCCTAAGACGTTAACACGTCATTTGAGCGCGTTGAGAATCACAAAATATACGTAGATAATATAATCAACTGGCTCGAAGCAAAACAAGAACTATTATTTCACGGACAGCCATATTCTGTGATATTCCAAGACTCGTAAAACCCATGTTCGTTTAGCTTAGCCAACAAACCCACATAAAATGTAAGCGTCAGTTAAAACTATCGACGTAGAAAAATCAACATTGGAAGTGTCGTTCCAAGTGAAGGGCGCGGGCGTCGGTTTCGTAATCATTCAGGCTAAACATAGCCCCACTCGTGCCGGATATTAGGGATTATCATAAAGCAAGTGGAATGGATTCAAGCGTGGTGGCGAGGTGGCGGGCCGTTGGGCCGGTGGGCCGCACAGGGCGCCTCTATTTTAACACCTACCAGGCCGTGGGCGCGATTTACGACGCTGCATCGCGCCTCGCTTGTGTTGGATCGCGTCAGTGTGGATTAAGTATCGGTATCGATGCCCATAGCCAAGTGCTGCTTACATATTGTGGCAAAATTAAGATGAAGTTCCGCACGTCGCTCGTTTTACAGTGTTTCTCTCGTTTTTGCCTTGTGAGAATGGGAACCTTTCCTCTCGTCACTTTTTCAACACTAGTTTAAATGATATGCGTTGGAGACAGTAGATTTCCGCTATAAATGGTTCAACGCCATAGGGCGGGCGGTAAGCGCGGAAACATCGCAAGGTCACGCGGGGTTATCGCGACTGTCTACCAGAGAACAGCTTTCACACTCACCGCATCGTATCGTGCCTTATCGCGCGGCGACCAGCGGGGGCGGTGTCTTTTATACAGTTTAGCTACACTTGCGCTTATCGGCGAACGCACATAGTCGTTGCATAAGTCAACATAACAAACAGCTCTTCTGACAACACAATACGTAATGACCGCTTGAATGGTACCTAAATCTATCAATGTACGCTGGAAATAATCAATGCGAATCTTAAACCTTTTATTGCATTCTCGATGCGTGTGCGTCGATAATGACAACATTTCTACTCGATGTGGTAGCGGACGACCAGCGTGGACAATCGCAATGAATGACGTCGCGGAGGATCCGAGGACGAGGGGAGTGCGGCGGTACGTGCGCTCGCGCATGTGGTTGTGGCCACCCGCGCGCCGCCGTGCCGAGCCCGTGTGGTCCGGCCCCGGCCCCGCGCACCCTCCCGCCGGCCCTCTATGCAAATTAGCCAGAGCGTAGACAACAGATGGATGGCGGAATAAACAAACCGCGTCCTTTGCGGCCGGCGCGAGCGCTCGCACAGCCATGACGCGACTTTGTTAGCGCACGCTCTCCGGACCTTTAATTGACACATCAAGTGCGCCACAAACAAAGTATTTCAATAGTTCAGAACTGGTTCCATAGCTTTCTATCAAAGCGAAAGTAGACGAAAAGTTACTTCTAGATTACATCAAACGCGAAGTTTGAATAAGAGAAATGTGTAACATTTCGGTCATGGTCGCTAAATCGATCGAGCTTGAGGCCGGTTTTTGGACAAAAACTAGTCGCATTTCTAAGCCCATAGCCAGTAACGAGCGAGGTTTGAGATAGCAGGCGCAGGCGCGGTGGCGTGGCCCACACCGGGCCGCCGTGTAATCAACCGACAGATTATACCGTGCCGTATTATGTATCAGTTACAAATAACACATGTGGCACACCTCATTTGACATTCGAGCCAGACAACTGCACCTATACGAGCCTCCACTGAACGGATTTAAAGCCTACTTTAGGAATGGCTATACAACCTTATATCTGTCAGTTTATTGGCATGCACTTGAGAGTTTACTTAAGCTTTAGTAGGTCGAGTGTAGTGTACCACATGTTACAAGACGCGTGGACTAACATTATGGCCGGGTTTGAACATTGTACCACAATGTTACTTGAAATAAGCTTTTTATTCATGTTTCCATCGATATGTAAAGGTATTCCTATTTTGCTGAACTGCTGTAGGTATGTTATCATTTGGATAAATATTGTTTTGGACTTTAGAATTTAATTACCAAACAGGTAAACTGATTCTCTATTATCAAGCAGATCGAATAGGTACCGTAAGTCCTTTCAAGTACCGCAAATAATAGGTACTATAATGATTCTCTACGCTGCACAAATAAACACCAGTTTACTGAGAACTCGACCACATCCCATAGTCAATAGAAAAGAGGGAAAAGCTCAGGTTGTGAGGGGTCGCGGCACAATGGGCGAGCGTGGCGCGCAGCAAGGCGTCTTCACACAAAAGCGGCCGGACAATCAGATCCCTCGTTTTTTGTGAGTCAATAGAAATGTTATACATTTTTTTTAGTTTTATTGGTCGTAATTTTACGTAGGGATATTTACGGGCGGCCGCGGGCCACCTAATTAAGTTGTTAGGCGACTCGGGACCTTCGGCATTGTTTAACTGTGCCGGCTTTGTTCCGCGATAACGTCTGGGAGGCAGTTACCTTTCAATGTGTTAGTATTGTTTGGACAGTAGCCAACGACTTCATATAAATTGACATTTCAATCGTTTTATTTAGAGGAAAGGTCTTAGATTTATAAATTCGATAAAATTCATCGTGTAGTAGGACACATGGCCCTTAAATCTTTGGAGCATCGCGAATAAAGTTTCGTTATCTGTGTTGTAGTGTTGTGCCGGTGTTGAAGCAGGTGCTTCGATAAAATCGGTCGCTTCCTTTTTGTTACGTCCGCCCTTTTGCGACTTTTTTTAGATGCCTTTCCTGCCGAAGTTTGGATAAGAACGTATAGAGCTTTTATGGTCTTATTGTTTAGAAAAACAAACCGTAAAGCATGAACTAAACAGTTGAAAACGCATTCAATAATGGCAAACTTTAAACAAACTGTGAATAATTTTACGCAATTACTATATTTGAAACATACCAATTAAAAAAACTGCGGGATAATTGCATAACACACTATCAGTGGCAATGGATTTCGTTATGAGAGTTCAACAACATTCATTGCGTTATTTAGCAGACACATTTTTCGAACATATAGTTAATTACGAAGCAATATATCTTTCAAAATGATTGAGATTGAGGTGCTGAATAGAATTTTTTATAGTTCTCAAAGAATAGAACGATCAAATCTCAAATACTTTTATTCTAATCTGAATACGTTACTCTGAAATTCTGAATTATCTCCGTGATCAAGTACACCTTCCACGGGATGTTGCAATCACGGAAGTTGCACTCATGCGTTTCCTTCCATCCTAACTTATGACGTCATCAACCAATTAAAAACGAACTCCGAAAAATAAAAATACTAGTCGATTAATGTGTACCATTTCTTACATTCATAAGCCCGAGACCACCCAACATTGTAAGGGTCGAAATAAGAAAAAAGGTTCAGTTATTCACTGCTTTGGATCTTTTTGCTTCAAAGAGGCTTCCTAGAGTTTATTTGTTTTAAAATGTGCTTTTCATACAGCCTTTGGCAGATAACACTTTTGTAATTTCAGTGTAACAGTTATGAGAATGATTAATATGGCTCTTACGCCCATTCGCACTCATAAACGTCCGCTGTATATGCTTCTTTATAAAGAGGGAAACATTTTACGACTGTTATCTTAATTTCTTATTTTATTCGCGTAGTATTAATAATATTTTTCCGTAAGTCAATAAAATTGACTCTGATTTAACTGCTTTTAGATATGATGCCATCAACTGCCATTTATGTAAGGTCGTTTCTTTAATTAGGTACGCACAATTGTTTTTGTATAATGAAGTGTAGTTATACGTTTGATTTCATGACGATATAAATCAAATAAGGCGCATTACTGGCTATAAAGAGTACATTAAAATAACATCCTCGCGACAGTGCGTAAATGGTGTCCTGTGCAATATCAATTAAATGGATTAACGAGCTTAAAGTTACATCAAAGAAGTTTATTTAGTTAAAAGCAAACGCTGGTAGATAATAAATAGTAAAGTTTAATGGGGGGATGTGTCCGTAAGAGATACTTGGTGTGGCGGCGCGCATGCGCGGAGCTCACGTCTGTCGCGGTTCCGGGATCATAACTAAACGTACGTGCATCTTTAAACATAGCATTTTTATGAGACAGCTTTTATCTTGCTCTGTATTTCTAAACAAAAGGTTTGAAAAGCTATAAAATTTTATCAGATATATGAAATGTTGATAAAATAATATTGCTTTTCTCGCATTTCTGTTCAAACGAGAAAATTCCCAATAACAAGAAACAAAAAGCCTGATAATGAAACAAAACTTCATAAAAACGAATATACAGATAGGTAATCAAATTTAAAAGCTTCTACATCAAAAAGTTATAAACAAAAACAAGATCATCAGAGCGACGCGATATTTTACATCAATGTGATAAAACCATAAAAAAACACATATTAATTGGTATTCATCCCAGTATATGACTCAATTCTGTTTATTTTATTGTATAATTAAATTGAACGCTTTTGAAAACTTTTAACTGTTGATAAGGAACGATGAGACAACCTTTTGTAAGAATTATGAGCTTCGTTGGTTTTTTAACTCATTTAATACTGCATTTTTAGAACAAAAATGCACAAGAACTTATCAAGTTAATCCACGGGTCCTTAGGAAAAATATTTTAAGACCAAGTAAGGTAGCCAAGCGTGAGTAGTTGTGGCCCAGTGGTAACGGTCCCGACTTACGAGTTGTAGCTCGTAGGTTCGAACCCAGACAGGCGCTTTACTTTGTGTAAATTATTTCATCACCACTGCTCTCAAAACGGTGAAGGAAAACATCGTGAGGAAGCCGGCATGTCCTAGAATCAAAAATTTCAAGACATGTGACATCCACTAACCCACTCTGGGCCCGAGTGGTGGCCTCCTCTCACAGAGAGGAGGCCTGTGTCCCAGCAGTGGGAACATTACAGACTGATAATGGTGTAAAGTAGCCAAGAGTGTATGTACTAATTAACAATTGTTAAGTAGGATGATTAGGGAAATTCCTCTTTCACTCTAAGGAAGGGTTCTTGTGTAGCAAGCACCACACATACAGGATAATATTATGAATTCAACATAGGACCTCTAATGATGAATAGACATTGTTAAAGACACATCGAATCACATTGACTGCTGTGAAATAGTTCGCACAAGCCAGATGGTAATTTAGATCTTAAACCTTCTCGTCAGAGAGTGTTAGGTTCTTTGATCAAATCCAATCTTTTCGCCTGCAACTTAGCTGACACCTGAAAGCCAATTTTCGTAATTAAAAACATTCAAAATCTAGTCGCAATCTCATCTCGGCGACAATCAATGTCTAACACTTGTCAAAAATGTAGAGAAATTACAGGTATGATTGACAGATTGAGACTAAGATCAGACTGTGAACGTTCTTAAAATTAAGAGAATTACTCCTCTAAGTTATTTGAATTAACCACATCAATAGCTATTTCACTTATAATATCAGCCAATCATTTTCGCACTGCAGGGTAAAGGAATCTTCTCATACAGAGAAAGCCCCGAGGATTGATCACTACGCTTACTGAAGAAGGCTTGGCGATTTTAGAATTATATTAACTATAAGTCTAGGTTTCCTCGCGATGTTTTTCTTTCACCGATGTCAGTAATGTTGGACATTAAAGTACACATGACTTGAAAATTTAACTTTGGTACTTGCCCGGATTTTAACCCACAACCTCGTGCATTAAAAGCGAGGCCTTAACCAGTGGACCATCACGACATATTTCGCTTACACAATGTTAATCTTTAAGTAGACAGCATGTTATAAACTCCTGATACGGTAAATATGCGAAAAATTCCGGATCCAAAGGCTAAAAAAGTTAAAATAAATAGTTATCCAACCCGGAAAAGTGAATACACTATTACACACGTTGTTGCCCACATCAATAAAAGATTGTGAGGTAAATTAATAATTCACGTCAATGAATATAAATCACGCGAGGTACGTGCAACGAGCGTACGTGGACCGGGTACGAATGTTGTAACAATGCGCATGAGCAATGTTCATTACAAACTTCTTACATATTGGGAGATTGAATGATTCTGTTCCTTTATCAAAAAACAGGTCGTTGTTTCTACCAACGCTTTTGCAAAAAAATCTTTAAATGATAATAATTGTAAAGGTCTACATCTACAAGGTGCTACGAAGGTGACTACGTTGTAATTTATGTTATGCAGGGGATAAAATTGTCGGTTTTCCAGTCGCCAGTTATTTTAGATACCAGTTTATGTGCTAAAATACCTTTTAACGAAGGTATAGCAAGGGTCTACGACGTGCTACGTGAGTGACTACGTTTTTATATATATATATTTTTTAATGGTCATGCAGGAGTTTAAATAATCGGGTGCCTATTACAAGAACCAATCGCAAGAAACAACAATATACTTAGCAAAAAAATATGCTATGAAGGTAACGAAGTTTCGTAAACCGTAGTACGTGACTGCCTTGATTAAGCTTATCGTGTCGGGTGTTTAAGCAGGAGATTCAATTACAGGGTTGCTAAATCAAATACCCAATCGTATTAATTGTCCATTAATTTTCCAAAAAACGACTTTAAATATGGTAATTATAAATGTCTACGAAGTGCTACGAGGCTACGAATCATCATTATATTATGAACGAACTTACCTAATTTACTTAAAATACTCAAGTCATAGTAGTTTAAATAACAACATTTGGTATTATAAATAAGAGGTATTAAAAATAAAATATAAAATAGATTTTGCATTCATTTGTGCATAAACGTTTGCTACGAGACTTTCCCTTTTCGTAGAAGTCGTAAGGAAGTTCAACAATCTACTATCATATATGATTTTAAATGTTTTTTTAAGAAAAGTAATTTATTTTGACAAGTAATTAGATTAAATACTAGTTTGGCACATTTTTAAACGTAGAACTCTTTACTACGAATTTTTCAAACCAAGTTCCTACAATCTGCGCATAGGCAAAGGGAGTCACGGTGCTAAATCTTTGTTGAAAAAGTCCTGAATATTGTAATAATCTTCGTAAAATATTGTAAATTTATTCCTAAAATATGAATTTTAACATAAATGTCCACGTTTGTTTGGCTACGGCGTAGCAAGTACGAAAACTCTTTTCATTTGAATAATCTTTAAAATTTTGTAATAAATGTTTTGCGTTAAAAGTGCTTCTTATTGCGCATATGTAAAATAGTTATTGTGGCAAAGTCAATTGAACAATACGACATTTTAATGAGTTTGTTGGAAACGTTTACCATTCAAAAAAATATGTAAATAGCTTTACATCTTAATACAATACAAAGACATTGAAATACAATTAGACTAAATCGAGTAGCGCACCGGACGCAAATGCCCATTCAGATTGATGATTGACGAATTTAAATTCAAGTTTACAGAGCTTATAAGAGCGCTTACACACCGCGGCGCGCTGTGTAGTCTCGGCGCGCATGCCGCGCACGTACGCGAGACGGAAGCGGCTCCACAGACGCGCCTGTCACCCTGCATTGGTATTCCACAAGCTGCACAATGTGCCACAATGTCTCTATCGCGATGTGCTTCACCCTTCCTACGTACACGGCTAATAAAGATCAAAGATACACTGAACGCTACCATTTAACGTACCTTGAACCCAGAGTTGGTCGACCCTTGAGTGTATCTGCGCGGATTTCAAGCCGACGCAGAACGTGGAGAGTACGAGTATCGCGACAAATAGGACTTTGCCCGCGTCGCCCTGTAGGAAACAGCCTAATATGAACAGCTGTTCCTGAAGCCACGCGCGGATCCACAGCGACGTGCGCCCGCCTTCGATGTTGCCCTGCAAAATAACAAACAAACATTGATGCAACGTTCAAATAAATCTACTATTCATCATCTATTTTGTTTTGGTAAACAAAAATCGGTAGCAGTGGCAAGAATAGATTGAACGGTAGCCGCCATACATGCTGTGTCACCACAGACATGTCGGTTTATTAATCTTTCGATGGTATATCAATAAACACACAGATTATGAGACCGCTTTGGCGGTAGATATAATAACATCGAACTCTTTAAACGTCGAAATAATTTCTGAGTTGATTGTGATTAATGAGAGTGGGCTGGCTGGGGCCCGCAGCGGTGGCGCCGCGCCCCGGCCGGCCGCTCGGGCGCAGTCGGGGCCCCGCGAGAACAGCCGACGCACTCCGAATCTCGTGAAGCGCTTACTAATTGCATAATAATAACTCAATCGACGTCTCGTGTTGAACGTAGCGATTAAGCGATCAAGGGTACGTTTGCCCTTTAGTAATGGTCATTTCGATAAGACGACGAACAGTAATGTGGAAATAATTAGCAGTTTCGGTTTTAATTTACCTACTTTTTTAATATGTTACTATGTAGTTTCCTCTTTACCCGACAAAAAGTTGAAGGTAGACCGTACTTACCCAAAAACTTGATTCGTTTATAATGAACAAGAAACATCATTATTTTATTTTTACCAACCAGTATGTGCGCGAAAAGAAAAACTCTAACACCAAGAGTATGCATCAATAAAACAAAACCATACAAATAAACTAAAACAACATCTGACTTAATAATTTAGAAGCGAAAACACAGCAACTCGCATAAGGAGACTTCGAACCGTAGCGATATAAAATACGTAGCAATCAAAATATCATTAGTGATTTCAGCAAGTTCCAGGCGCTTATGGTCAATCATCCTGATTTACTACATTTGGTGGGGTGGGTTCGCTGAACTGTCCGATATTTCCCGCCGAAATCATGTTGTTTAGCTTTCGAGCGTAAATAAATAAATCGTAGCAGCAATAATGGCAGATACAGTGGAGAGTCGTAGAACGGTCCGGGTACGGCGCGGGCGAACGGGCGAGGTGAATGTCGGGCGCGCTGGGTGGGCGTGACGTCACGGCCGGAATGCGCCCGCGCCGCCCGCGCCCCGTGCCCCCGCCTGCGCCGGCGACCCACGTGGAGCGTACGCAACACGCCACCACGCCGCAACACCACCACCACTAACACTCCTTCATTCATGCAACAAATTTGGCACACACATGCATACTGTGCACCGTGATAAGCTCGAGTACGGCTGCACCGATGGCCTACAAACCAACAACAAGCAACCATGCGATGGTCGCGCACGTAAACCGCTGACGCAAGTGCTACGGGATTATTTACTATGTATAATCCGCGATGCGCCGGCGCCGGCGACCGTGCTTCCTGCAGATAAGAGATTGGCCCACTAGGAGCACGTTCTCACGATCGTGGCTGCCAGCTAGGATCAACTTTTACTCGACAGTACACACGGATGCTTTGTCATTACTTTATGCGCTCCACTCTCTTCACTCCACTGATTTCTAAATAATTTACTAGCTATTAATAAACCATTACATAAACAACTCTTTATCATCTTACAGGAAACAGTTCTGAGATAATTTTAGTAATGAATAGCGAGCGATACGCTGGCAAGTTCTCGCCGGCTGACTTTGTTACTTATCTGAGGTCAGGCGCGGTGTATTTATTGTCTCAATTTAATTACTCCATAAAGTGTCTCCAAATAGTAAAATTTTTGTTATTGACAAAATTATCGCGTAGGCCACACACAAGTCGGCTACGCGTTTGGTAATTAAATATTCACCTATGAAATACACATAACGTGTAGTGAATGATGTATTCATTAGTATCAATAAAATATGATCTGCACTTTTCCATTCACTAAAATAACTAACTAAAAATACCAATATTTTGCTTATTTTACAGTGCTACGCTTGAGGAAAATACCTACTGTAAATATTAATAAAGCTAACATGCACGAATCAATACTAGATTTGAATTTATTATTAAAAGTATGCAAGGAATGTGCGCCATGTCCCTCAGCTGGTGAGGTCGATGCATCATTCAAATCTGTCATGTCGGAGTTTATCAGTTGAGCGTAGCAACCAGAGGAGTGAGTGGTATGATTGGCGCGATCCCTGACATCCTGTGCGGCGTACCATCGACGTGCCCCGATCAGACGGCTCCCTATATCTGCATATAATGGGACGTGGGTGTCGCCCCAATACAATACATGAGTCTTGTGTTTCAAACTTTCCATCAAAATTCAAACGTCTAGGCTTTTGAAAGATTTCACAATCCCATATAGAGAATAACGTAAAAGTAAGATACTTTAGCTAGCAATGTGTTGCAATTAAACTTTTCTCTAGAAAGTTCGACTATACCATTAAGAAACTTAGTGCTACAAGAGTACGTCTACCTTGCCTATTTTATGAGCGTTAATAAAACAATCTGTAATTATTAGTTACAGCCAGTCCAAGGTTCAAACTGTGGCCGATAGTTGGCGAAAGGCAATGATCTTTTCTTAACCCTTTAGGACTTATAGGCAAAATGGTTACAGAGGTGCGAAAATAACTCACGAGAGAAAAACAAAGCAGTTTATAGGACAAGAAAAAAGAAATTTAATGACATGTTTTATCGCTTCCAGCCTACTTTGTAGCATGCATGTATGATTAAAGATTCGAATGGCCCTCGTCAAGGACATCACGTTTGGCCAATTGGCCAGTCGGCCACCGGCGTCGGCGGCGCGCCACTTGCCAATGCCACTGAATGTCAATGACATTTTTAAATTCTTGACGTAATTCTACGCACATATCTGACACTAGGACACATCAAAGAAGCCTATTGCTATGCTAGGAAATAGATTTTACGTAACTGAGGAAAACGTGATTAGCTAGTAGGGAATTCTCACTGGATATAAAAATAAAATGAATAAATCAGTCGGTTTTTCATTTTTTGCAATCTCCACATCATTTTATTACCGTATCGGTACAAATGACCACCCCACCAATCAATTGATTCTAGACCCAAAAACATTCAAGGGTCAAATTAATAAAAATCATCTGCTCGTTAAAATCTCATGAGTTGCTTCAACCGACAGCGGAAAGTATTGAATAAATTCTGAACACCAGCTGTGAATGTGGCAATTCTCCCGAGACAACGTCGAATCTCATTTCCTGTTTCACGACAACGATCACCTGTATGTGGGGGACCGGCTACAGGGAAACAGTTGCCAATGTTGCAATATCTGTTTTTTGATCCATTATGTCCTGTAATCACATCTAAATTCTGAAGATCTGGGGGTTTGAAACGTGAAGATTATTATGACGAGGTGAAGATTTAGAAAACAGAAAATTATGTCATGTAGGTAACGCTATCAATATCTTAATTATTTATCTAACAAGTCTGTATTGCCCCACTACTGGGCAAAGGCCTCCCATCTAAATTAAGAAAGTGATAATCAAAGATCCCTTGACAAGTTAGGTACAACTTTATGAGACACTATTTGCGAATCAATAGTAGAGATTTGTTGAATGTCAATCCTGAGCGAAAAGCATTCAATAACATCGAGAAAGTTGCCAAGTTAGGTGGACAACGTAACCGGTTCCAACGGCCATATGATAGCGATCATATCGATAAAGCACTAGGTTAATAGTTAAGATCCAGAGATACACAACATCTGGCTGCATCCGTCGAATTTCTGGGTTCATTCCAAAAATAACGAACAGACTTCAACAGACCAAATTCTTACAAACAAGGTCCACAAGGCAGAAGGAATTTATGAGTCACAATCTTGAGTTACAAAAGCTGCAAACAATTGCTCTCGCCTCTGTCTAGTGAGCAGAAGAACTTCAAAAGACTTCATTCTGTGTTCAGCACGATGCCAGCTCAAGCAAAAACCGTGGTTTCAATTGAATAGAGATATACTCGTAGGTACTGGGTACTATTGAGTACTATTGAATTGAGATACATGCTCGGACTACAGCATCGTACTATAAATCTATACAGACCTAAGTTTGCTGTTCAAAATTCAATACCTCGAAATGGAATTTGGTAATGGCGTTATATCAAAGAAACCGACTCTTCGAATCTAAACTCTTCGAAGATTCTTGAGATTCCACATGGTGACTTAACTTCGTCGCTTATCTTACTAACTGACGGAACTAACATTGAGGTGACTTTTCAGGACAAGCTTTTTGCGGTTTCGCACTATATTTGTTGAATTGTAACTCTCATAATAACCGACTGATCAAAATAAAATTGCATGAATTATATTATTATTTGGTTATTCTTGCTATATATATATGTGAATTGTAAATATTACTGTTAGATAAAAAAATATAAGCATTTAAAACAGATACGTCACTTTTGTTAGATCTTTGTAAAAAAATGTTTTCATATAGTTTTCAGATACGTCTGTATAAAAAAGTACCTATAGTAAAATAACACACAAACCTCAGAATCAACTTTTATTTATTAAAATGGCTCATTATTTTGTACTTATTAAAAAAACAGTTCCTAGTATCTTATATTAATACAAAATATGAAATGAGATCCTAAAGTTTCGTAAAAACAGTCTCTTCTAATTTAAATTCTCATAATTATTTAGGTTTAATGTTAACCCCAACGTATTAAAACTATTCAGTCGATATTATTATTAAAACTAATCAGTCGCAAAAATAAAGCAATTCTTAATAGCTTAATCAAATCACAGTCAACGTTATGTACCTAATTATGATAAAAATGTCTTGGGCTCTTTCTTATACTAAATACGAACTTTATAAAATAATAACTTTAAGGAGATAAACATATCAAAAACAAAATTATGAACACAAAGTATTTCTAATCTAATCATTAAAACTACCATAATATTCAGTCTTTGGTAGGAGCAATATAAATAAATCAATGAGGAAGCAATTTGTACAATTCAACATAAACGGGATGTCTGATAACAGCTCTATCACCTTTTGTTAGAGACATTAAGTCTTCATATTTTTCAGTCGCTATTTTGGTGGACGGATTTCAGCGTAAAGAAGAAACATCTTTTGTCTTTTTAAAGTCAAACTGCGGTATGATTCCTGATCGTGAGAAGTTTTGAAGAAAATTTTTATTGGATCAGACTTTTGAACGCGAAATTCGGTCATTTCGGTCCAATTCACCAGAGCTCCTGTGTCGTCTTTTCTCAATGAGAGTAATTGAATATCTGTAGACATTTTTTTTAAATCGAGAAAGTCAGTATGTAATAAGGAAAATATGTACTCGGTAAGGCTGATCTATTCGAGCTAATCTCATTATCGGGATAAGCTGAGCTGGTATAAAAACATCTCCAGCTTTTTTGACAGCATAGCTGATTGCACTGTGAGCAAAATCTCCGGCACTTTGACCATGGTTTGGTATTGAAAATCCTTACAAATACCTGTTGAAGATCAAAAGTAACGCATTGTACCACGCCAGGATTTTCTTTGGCCTCGTTTAAACACATTTTTCTCGTATTGCGAAAAGTAAGCTTATCAAATTGGTGCTTCTAAAACTTTTCTTGCAGTTTAGCTTTCACCTCTTCGATCCCATTATAATATGTCAGACATAGGCTGCACTGGTCTTTTTTCGGGCGGTGGAAAGACAAATTTTCCCTTTAAAAATTCTTTTGTAGGTGGAAAAGCTGGGTTTCAATGGATTTCCTTCCAGAGACCTGATAAACATTCTGTACATTTTTTTAACGGTCAAATCTGAGTGAAGGTATTCTCTAGTCCTACCTTCACGACAATAATGCGACTCAACTCTAGGATAGCGATCTATATGTTTAACACATAGATCTCGAGATCGTGCGTCGAGTTCTTGCTTGCTCTGAGGACGGCCTCCACGTTTATCTTTCATGACAACTCCAGACTCTGACACTTTTTGGACTACAGTTCTAAGAACGCGTTCAGTTATGCTCAGAGTATTCAAAAATAAATAGCGACAAACATTGCCTCTTACTCCATTAAGTGTCAAATAATATTTAAACGTTAATTTTCTTCTCGAATTTACTCCAGCTGTTTTTCGGAGAGTTTCAGTTTTTTCGACATGTCTGGCTACAAATTCACGCTGACGTTGTATATCGCCTTGTGACCAATAGTCTTCAAATATAATTTGACGACATTCTTCATCAAATTTGTAACAGTCTCGCATTAGATGTGGGCAATCACTGAGATTGCATAGAGGTCCTAGTTTTTTTTGCTGGCATTTCAACGGGGTGGCGTGATCTGTAAACCCAGCACCCCGCACTCCTGTTTCATCTTCAAAATGTTTGGTTAAATTTAGGCGTAAGTG
The DNA here is from genome assembly GCA_945859715.1 of Apamea sordens. Classification (NCBI taxonomy): domain Eukaryota; kingdom Metazoa; phylum Arthropoda; class Insecta; order Lepidoptera; family Noctuidae; genus Apamea; species Apamea sordens. Next base: position 16,296,543 of record OX243986.1, read on the forward strand.
AAAAAATATAATCATTCTTTCGATATTTTAGTTCACACTAAAAGACGTATTTAGATAGGGCTCTTTTTTGCCTACAATATTAATTCTGAAAAATTCTAACTAAATAACGTATGTACTTACGTCGGTTAGCAGAAAGCACATTTGTATAAAAAGCTACTTACGTCTACCTGACAAAATGTGTTTTCTCGGTAACGCTTGAAGATACAGATACGTTTATTAGACCGATCGTTTCGTCTTCAAAATTGTTTTAACTAGTATGAATAACTCATTTTTGACGAAAATGCAGATACGTCTGTTAGAAAGATAAGCGACGACTTGTGCCCTATAAGTACTCACAAACAGCCGGGCTTACCTTCTTATATTGGAACATTATGGAAATGTTAATTGTTATGAATTATTGGGAGGTTCATGGGTTTTGTAAATACGTATTAGAAAACAAATATTTGTGAACTAGGAATCAATGTAGAAGTTATGGATGCTGTGTGTGTTTCTGTTTCCAAAAATTACAGACGAGAAATTGTTGAAAAATTTCCAAGTCAGTTTTAGTAATAGGTAATACTATTATTACACTTTCAAATTCTGGATTATTGTTTTTTGTGGGAGGGTCGTCATTTCGAAAATGTCGCAGAATATGATGGAGATAGACCATTAAACTTAGGTAGGAGTTGGTTCAGGTATTTTTCAAATCAAGTTGCTAAAGATTTAGCAGACGCGGAATAGAATAGAATATTCATTTATTCTATTCTATTCAACTCAGAAAGTTCCATTTTCACTTGAGTGGTTACTAAAACACGGAGAAAAACAGCTGGTGTTGTAAAGCTACTGAGACGGAAGCAACGGTCAGTGATGGGGAAAATTGCTGAAGGTGCAGTGATGTGTGTAGGCCACGTGTTGCGGCGCCCCGCACAGTGCATGCCGTAATCTGATATCAAAATTGCTGCCACCGCATGCATTTCATAGTCTAGCAAACAATTTCTCTGATTTTATTAACTCGCCGTCGGTCGCCAGAGTCGTCAGATCGACTATTATACTCGTTTTTAAGATCCAGAAGATCTCGTGTGTAAAAAGCAATGTTGCCAAGATTTAAGACAACTTAAAAACCATGTTTTGTTCCAAAATATATAATGAGCACTCCGTCCTAAAAGACGCACCTTTAAAAATTGTAGATGTACAATCATTTATAGGTCTCCAACGCAGCTGCCGACCGCCGGCGAACGCAATGTTTGGACGAAGACAGACGATATGTGGGAAAAACTAGTGGAAAAGAGATGGAATGTAAACATTAAAGAAGAGGAAAGAAACTGCCCTTTTGCTACGAAGGAACGAGATGTAAGATCGGAAACCACAAGATGTCTCAATTCCACGAGGCAAGCTCTGTGCGGTCTTGTCAGACATAAAACTTCGTAGAATAGCATTCTTTTATTTTTATATTGAGGAAGCAGTTATGTAATTTAAATGTTTGTTCATAATTTGAGAAGAGTCTTAATATCTATTTAGTTTCAAATATTGGAAATAACTTAAGCATTATTTTATTTATATTGTGTTTATTCCGTAATTAATTGGTGATAATCACTACGATTGGATTATTTGGAGTATTAACCTCTTCATGAATGAAAATAATTTGTATTTATTAATTAGTAAAGTTTCCGGCTATTAATTTGACTCATTCTACAAAAACAAAAAATATTGAATAAGGCTGTGTGTGTTTTGTAAGTGTGCGCGGGTCGTGGCGTGCGGGCCGCGTTGATGTCTCTATCGGCGCCGATGCGATGCGCGTGCGCAGGCCCCCGCGCGCCTTGCTCCCACTGCGCCTTAATTGCTTCATCTTGCATACGACCGACCAAGTTCCTACATTATAAGTAACTACACATCCACTGGAGGTATGTTACATTAACCTTACCACAGATTACAGCTGTTTTTTACGATTTGCATAGATGTTTCTTAAAGAGATGGCTACGAATAGGTGGTCGGGTACGTATTTAGTAATGATTTGGTGACCTTTGTATATGTTGTTTTTTCGAATGTACATATTAAGTAGAAATTATTTTGTAAATATACGGAGCCCTGTGGGTTTGATTGCGCGCTCTGTGGAGGCTTTTTTGAGACATTTCGGAGTGGAAGTTTCGCGAATGGCGCTGGTAGGGGTGCGGACCACCGCGGGGCGTGCGTGCGGCCTTCTAGGAAATCGCTACCTTCCCCGAACCCGTCTGCCACTGGTATACATACACGACGTGCCTACTCGACTCGACAATTGCAAAGATTTCTATAAGAACTTAGCTGTTTTTCATAATGGCTTTCGTTTGAATATATATTGTTGTACCTCGTTTGGTCTTACAATTTCTTTGGAATATTGAAAAAATAACTTTCGGGTTCAACCCCTTATTTAATTAACAACGCTGTTTAAGAGGAGAATAGGCCAAATTGGAACACTAACTTTATTAATTAGTCAATATTATATTTTTTGTTATGTTATAACCGTTATGTATGACACACTTCGTAAATGTCATCTTCATATTATGTAGGTTGCCTAGATGTTTTTACATTACAAAATACGCGCGGCCTTGATAGTACGCACAGTTACCACTAGTCGGCGCCACCGCTATGCTCAGCCGCGTTCCTCAACGCGATTGGCATTCGCAGAAAAACAATCACACGTGCAATATGACAATTGAAACTCAACACTGAACAGTTGTGTATGTAGTGAACACTGCACCTTTTCAAGTTCGGAGAGCGCGAGGGCCGCGTCCACCCAGCTGGTGCGGATGTACAGGTCGGCGCTGTGGCGCGCCTCGGCGGCGGAGGGGCTCTCGTGCGCGGCGGCCGCTATCCGAGGATTCGCAGGAGCCTCGGAATCGGGAGCCACCATGATCTCGGGGCCAGGCTTGTCACCAGTATCCTCATGAAGACGGCCGGGGTCCGTCTGGCGGCGCACGCTGTCATATCACTCGCCGCCACATAACCACACACTTGTACACCAGGAATTCGTCACTTCTATCTATCACTTTACCGTACGAAACACGGAACGATACCGAGTTTCATAACAAAAGTTACGTCGCGTTTGCGTGTCGACAGCGGCGCGACTCGAGCAATACTGATTCGAGCTTCGAGTGCGTACACTGGATGTTTGTTGAGCCGCCATCATGATTCGAACGATTATGTTGCCGTCTTGGGGCCGAGAACGAACGAAGCCCGACGGAAACGGCCGAGCCCCCTCGCCGGAGGACCACACACATGTAGTTGCTGTCTCGCTTACACAATTGAGAGGAAGAGGGAAGCTGAGCGGAAAAATAAAAGCATTGAATGAAGCTGCTACGAATGCCACCGGATCACAACGAATACACTATCATTACCGATATCGACGGTATAATTTGATACCGTGGTGGAAATGAGGGCACGGAAAATCAAATAAAAACAACAAGCGGCTTTTGGGATTTGCAAAGCACAAACAGTGCAGCTTTGGGGAACTTTTTTATTGACAGACGAAAGAGGTGTCCGCGAGTTCACGAGGAATCCAGAGTTTCAGAGACACTTCAAAGCATTGTTTACTCACACTCACAAAAGTTATTACATCCCCACAATTACCACAAAGAGAGTACGTTTGCTAGCCAAACATTCTCTCTGTATACAGATAATAAAGGCGGATCAAACATTCGAACGCACCATATCATTTTGTTTACAGAGTTTTCTGAGTAAAAAGTCGGACGAGCGCGCCCCCGGCAGGGCGGCGGGCTGGCCCTTTGATGTTGCCGACACAAAACGCCGCCGGCGGTGATTTAACTAATGAATTTATTTAGCGGCCGTACTGACTGATTGCCGCCCTGTCCCCATGCACTCGACACTAGACAGTGTTGTAATTGATCATTGATTACCAGGAAGTTGCACAATTTCGAGCAAAAACATGGAGAATTGAGAACAGTTGGAAAATTTTACAAAGGATATGAAAGACGTCGAATGTGATCCTCAATTCCTCATCAGTTCAAATTTTCAGGAGTCTAGCCCATGTCTGCAGGTCAGCTTGGACTCAAATGACTCAATACGTACCTGCAAAGAAAGTAATCTACCATTGCGTAACATCAAAAGGGTTAACACGGTACAAAGAACAAAAGCACAAAGTTTTCAGACTATGAGGCATCAGACCTTTCTAGGTGAAGTAGACTTAACATCATCCATATGAGCAGTCATACAGAGCGACGCGATAATCCATAACTACTGATGTGCAAATTCAGCTTCTATTCAAATGACAAATGTGACAAGCGAGTGGTGATGCGCGGAAGGGAAGCACAGGTTGAATCCTCAACTACCGAAGTGTACTGTACCATGTTTTCGCGAGACGCGACTTGAATATAATCCAAAATCGGGGGATTGCCAAATATAGCCGATGCGTATTAGTATTCTAAGGCATCACTGATATCGTGTGCAATCTTTAAGCAGGCGTTATACGTAAACGAGCCATAAGCATGCATTTCATTAGTGAGCACATATTCATGTAAGCAGAAGCGAACAAAATGGTCCCACTACTTTGATGTATTCCTGTGGGACTGTCGTGCCTTTATTGCGGTTAAAAACACAAGTAAACCAAAGCTTATAGGTTAATATAACCAAACCTTAGATGCTCCGAAGTTATGTAACAGAAATGACACCACAGAACAAAATCGATCTTTCCGACGAAGCAAAAAATATAAGTTCTAATAAGTAATTCGAACAGAAGAGGATTGCTTAAATTACTTTAACGACGCGACTGTCTCCAATTTTCTCTGAAATTTGCCAAATGAAACACATGTTACTATACCGCGAGGCAGGCCAGGGACATCGACGCGCAAACTGAAACCATGAATTCGGCACATGATTCTAGATCCCCCTAGCGTAGAAATTATTCGTAGGTTATAAAAAAAATCTGGTGTTTCATAGAAAAGTGACACCTACGCGGTCAAAATGTTTGTAACAGCACTTTTTTTTTACAGGTTAGGAATCATGTTCTGAATCCATAGTAACAGGTTGCGCGTTGATGTCCTTGCCACCTGTATTAGATTTTCAACGACACTTTTGGAAAAATATGTAGTGTTCAGAGACATTGTGTACAAAAACTAGAAAATAAAACAAGGATCGTAGATTGAGCGAAAAAATTGGGATTGACCAACTTCAATTTCACAATTGGCAACTAGACAGTACGCACTGATGTTCTATAATTTGCACGTGCACTTGTGACTTCGCCTAATGGTGAGTACCATTGATTAGCTTTAGGAAAAGCCCGTTTCGCGCTACTCATGTTTTTGGAATTTTGACTGTATCCATAATATATTGCCCAGTTAGCTTTCATTAAAAAAAAAACCGGTTATTCCGTTACACCTCAGCACTTTTGTCTTATGAAAAAAAAAACAATACAAAACGTCGAGTAAACAAATTGAATAAACATCTTAACATTACAAACACAACTAATCAGAATGGTTTGATGTTACCGATTCTCCCCTCCGAATTATGTTTTTTGATTTTTCTCAAACTCATTTTAATATTTTCACAAAAAAAAAATTCTACGTATAAGTACCTACCTGCCTTTTACCTACAGCGGCAGCCTCGCGGTTTAGATTTACACTTACAAGTAATTGTATACCTAGTTTATTTCACTTTTCAAATGAAAAAGTTTTTTAGGTACCCCTTATTAGTTACCTATTGTTCAAATTAATTTTAACGAACCAGTGAGTCAGTGTACGGTGTGACCCCTTAAAGCATTAAAAACTTTTTTCCTGCTACATTTTTTATCATTCATTATAAGGTACAAAAGTAGAGCCGGCAAAAAGTTAAGCTCCAATTTTATTTTCGTAAACCTATTAAAAGATCACTGTTCTAAGAGATTATTTTCAACATCTCGAATTTACATAGATATTTTTAACGAGGCAGCATAAAAGATATCTTACTGATTGATAAGATCCAATAACAACAATAAAACTTTACTGCATTATAGAGATAATATAAAGTAGATTGGATTAACATCTCGAGCCACACCCGACGACAACTGGATTTCACGGGGTGTACAACCTTCCTAGAACCCGTGGAGGTGTAAACGTTCCTATTGAATTCATTCCACCCATAATGTGAATGCAACTGATCGATCTCGCGATATTAGAGACCGCAAATATACTACCACCACAATAGCTATACCGATTATAACCACACAATATATCGTATTTCATTAAACATAAAGTCAAATATCCTACAGCAGTCCGTTCAAAAGTTCTCATATTGTTTGGTTTCTTAAGGGTGGCTAAACTTGGACATTTTGACACTTCGGGCGAAGACACAGCGGGGTGTCGCTCTATACATCTTCTTAGAACCTCGCGTGAGGTACGGGATTGAGACCATCCTGTGAAACGTTTCAATTATGAGAAATAAGCATTTCTGGGTAATAAAGCATTTGAAAAGAATCATTATTAAACTCTCTCTGCACTTAAGCAAGTTTCACTGTCTGATTATACTAAAGATTATAATCTTTACCCCAAAGGATGTACTGCTTTAAAATGGCGTATGCGATATGCATCTAACTCGCATTCATGATTACCTTTTGGCATTCCAGTCAGCGATCACGATGCTTAATAAAAATTAGTAGTAGTCGTGCCGTCGACAGGCGTGACATTGACAAATTTATGGCGCCGTGCTGCATCGTGCTGCCTGAATTTTAGCCAATCGTTGCATACACAGAGTTAAACACGCTGGAAAAGGCGTCGGACTTCCTTGGGGCTTTTTAAATACACATTACCATTATTTACTTGTTGAACCGTGCTAAGGCATACTGTGGTTAGATCATTTCGATAATGAGCGTTGGTCTCTTCCAGATAGTTTTTGAATTCGCCAAGTGGAAGTACCGGCGACACATTGACATGGTGTGACTGCGCCCGACTGACGCGCATGTCGCCATACTATTTTATAGTCCTCGTAAAGTCAGAAACGTGTCACGAGATGAATTTAGATACAGAAATACGGTAATTCTGCACACACTCTCTATAAGACAGATCAAGGACAGAATGGCACTTCGAGTAAGTTATTTGACAGTGAATAGGCATTTAAATAGTCGGCCTTTAAAAATCTGTATTCACATTTCACGTTTCATTCATGCAAGTGCTGGTTCAGTATAAGCTGATACTTCGTGCATCCGACAGTTTTTTTTTTTGATTCACTATTCAATCAAATTATTTCCTCACTAGCTTCTGCCCGCGGCTTCGCCCGCGTGGATGTCGGAAATTATCCCACGGGAACGTGCTAACAGGATAAAATGTATGTGCTTCCCCAGGATGACATCTTTCTCTATGCCAAATCAGAAGTTCAGTGGTTTAGGCGTGAAAATGTAACATACAGTTTCAAGTTCAAATCGGGACAGAAAGGGGTAATTCAGTTTTTAAGGGGACTTAAAAACTGAATTACCCCTTTTTGTCCCGTCAGTGGTAAATTTTCGACAACTTTACATACTTATTATTAATAGCTGTGCATTGCGGGTGACGTTACCTACGACAAACTTATTATTTGCGGTTGGAACAGTAATCGGGTCTAGGGATCGAACCGCAAAATTAAGTTTGTTTTTTATTGTATATACTTTTCCGGCATAAAAAGTACCCAGTGTGGTGCCCAGGATAATAAAGAATAATTATACCAAGTTTCATCGTAATCGAACCGGTAGTTTTTGCGTGATGCCTGAACAAACAGACAGACAGACAGACCGACAGACAGACAAAATTTTTTTTAATCACATTTTTGGGTTCGGTGTCGGTCTAGTTCCCCCTGCCATTTATTTTTTTGATATTTTCAATGTACAGAATTTTCTTTTCTACAGATTTATTATACCTAAGTATAGATATTGGAAATATTTGCATCACACAGGAAATAAAGTTTAGAATTGATTTCTTTCCAGAGTCAGTGGCTTATTGCAGCAACAAAACTAGGTTAAAGCACCTGCACCTACGTAGAAAGTTAGCCTGAGCTTCAAGCACCTGGGAAAGACGTAAAAGTTTCAATGATATCGGACAAAGTTCCATTTATGGATCTTTGGGCACCTTCCACCATCACCATATTTGGTTACCCCCTCACAAATATCTACAGGAGGTTTCGGCTAGAATTTTATGAAATGCCAGTGAACACTCGTAGCAAGCAACATAGTCTGGGGGACATAATGAATCAGTCAGTGATACATAGTCGTCGTTTACAAAACCCACGTCCGGGTGAATCGTAAAATGTGTTTACACCATTATGAATGGGTGAACAATAAAACGTGTGTGTTTGCAGTTGATACATACATAAGTTGGCGGGGGGCGGCTCATGTATGCGCGTGCGCGTCGGGCGTAAATCAAGCACTTGGAGTATTTTAATTGCACGCTCTTCGGTTTCGCACCTCGCGGTTCGCACCGACATCTTGATAAAAACATGTCACGCGGACCCTCGTTAAATAATGTAGTAGTTACCGCTATAAATTGTTTGATTTAGAACTCACTGTCAGTTCATTTACGTGCCTACTATAAAGCCTCTAAGTAGCGACCGCTATATGGTGCCACACAGATGGGACGGTATCGTTTACTCTATCATTAACCATATTAATGTTTATGGATGAAAGTATTTGATTCCATGCAACAAATTAATAAATGGTGGTCATGCATAACGTTACCTCATATAATAAACACATTACTGTACTGTTTTTATTGAGATTATTACGGTTTATAAATATATTAAATAGATCGTAAAATGTTCGCAGTTCCTGGGAATATTTTGCAATACTGTCAATTTTTATGGCTCAAGTAAGGCATTATAATTTAGTTCCATGGTACACGGAAATGAGTCTACATCGTTCCTTCATTTATATATAATCTATATCTATACTTATAATAAATCTGTAGAAGTGAAAATTCTGTACATTGAAAATATCAAAAAAATAATTTACAGGGGGTGTTACTAGACCGACACCGAACCCAAAAATGTGATTATAAAAATTTTTGTCTGTCTGTCGGTCTGTCTGTCTGTCTGTTTGTTCAGGCATCACGCAAAAACTACCGGTTCGATTACGATGAAACTTGGTATAATTATTCTTTAATATCCTGGGCACCACACTGGGTACTGTTTATCCCGGAAAAGTATATACAATAAAAAACAAACTTAATTTTGCGGTTCGATCCCTATACCCGATTACCACTGTCTGTACTGTACCAACCGCAAATACTAAGTTTGTCGTAGGTTGGGTCACCCGCAGTGGAGTTCATTTTTATTCCTTTTAGTTTTTAGAGTTATTTAGGTTTATTTTTATATGAGTCGTAGGTATAGATTTTAATTTTAAAGTATAGGTAGTATATTTGATAGTGTACGTAGTGACCGTAGGTTATTTTATAATACTGTTAGGTAGGATTAGTCATTCGTATAGATATTAGTTTTTAGGGATTTTGCTTATTTATTGAGTTTAGATTAGTTATCATCAGAAATAGGTTTATTTAGGTAGGTATTTAATTTTCTGTTATTGAGTTTTTTTTTAAATTAGGTAGGTACTTAGGTAAAGATATCATATAGGTACCCTCTTAATCACCACTAATGAGACACAATTGGTTTTCTACTGTAATTAGCCACAAAGGGCCCGCGAGATAGATGGCATTCTGGGGAAGCACATACATTTTATCCTGTTAGCACGTTCCCGTGGGATAATTTCCGACATCCACGCGGGCGAAGCCGCGGGCAGAAGCTAGTATAATAATATATCTATAATACTCTATCGTAGCACTCCAAACCCATAAAATCCAACTTAGAATAAACCAAACAAAACTATATCCTCTCAAACACATTTCACCCACTAGCTTCCTAACCGCAGCAATCAGTGAGGACCGAGAGCCAAAATAAACTTTACCAAATTATTTATAATTTATGTTTAATAGTGGAGCGCGGTGGGTGGTCCGGCGGACGCCTAATTGGATAAATTGCCGAGTTAGACGCACGATACACTGAATTAAACAATTTGTTATTTTACCTGCACGTTGGCCGTGGAGTAACTATCGCATAACGGACGCGCTACGGCGCTACGGCGTAGCCTGCAATTACACAAACATGCAACTTTTCTAATGTCCTGCGTAGCGCCGCGCGCCGTAGAACTCGTTCGTAGACTAATGACTCGCTGGCCTATAAAAAGTAATTGCAATTTATGTTCGTAATAGTGCGCTAATAAGACAGCTTACTTGGTGACAAGGGACAGTGCGGTAAGATTAAACTCCGACATTGTACATTTGCAAGGCTTTAATGAAAAATACATTTGTATTTTGCCGTTTTTATTTTGTTGTAATCGCGTAGTAAACATTTAAATGACAACTTGCCTAGTGGTTTCGACAAAATTTGTCATTCGTTTGGCGCGAGGGTTATGGGAATTTTATTAAGAAGTATCTACTGAGTATTTTGCAGGTTGATATAATTTATTACTTTTAAGTACATTATTAAGCGTTAAAAAGCAGACCACCTGCTTGTCATGCAGTACAAGTCGTAAAGGTGGACAAAAGGAAAGGGAAGTAGTGTACAAGTAGATAGCGCTGTCAACTGTCACAGACGTGATCTTATCAGCAGCTGTTGACTAATAAATAAAATTTACGCCACGCGTAGTTCCAGGTAATGTCGCTAACTGTTACTTTAACGGACACGTTAAACTAACCATGCTATAAGTAAGCATTATGTAAATCTAAACTATAATATAATAATTATATTGTAAAGAGAAAATATTTGATTTTTGTATGTTTGTTTGTTACGCGCTTCATCCAAATCCGTTTAGCCGTTTTAGCATGAACTAAAACGGCTAAACGGATTTTGATGAAATTTGGCAACCATGACTAGAAAAAACATAGGATACTTTTTGTCCCGATATTTCCACGGGATCGAGACTTATGCAGGTGAAACCGCAGGACGCAGCTAGTACTACTTTAATATAATCGGTTAGTCATAAAAATTAAGGTTCGCGATTTCCTATAAGCCTAATCATATAACCTGTGGCCAAATTTCTTGTAAGCTGCTGTATTTAGTCAAGCGAAATAACAACCACTCATAATTTTAAGTTGACTTGCCTCGCTAATAACTCTCAAATCGACCGGCTAGTTGAATACGTTACAACAAATGGCTACAACTGCGCGATCGTAATTTGTTTTCGATTGACACAATAAAATAAGTCATTGTGATATCTCTCATTGGTTGATTAATCACCTATACATGTATAATGAGCTCTTAGTCACTTGAGCTTTTAATAAAGGTCAACTTTGATATAAAACGTATTGTCTGGGATTCTATTCAAGAATGTAAGTCGTGTAATGCACCTTATAAAACTACTTTTCAAAAGAAAATATCACAAAAACCGGTAAAGTGCGAGTCGGACTCGCGCACCGAGGCAGGGTTCCGTACAAATTTGTAGGTATGTAACTAAAAATTTACGGTTTTCGCAATTTTTCCTTTATCTGTGCTATAAGACGTTGCTTCGTACCAAATTTCATGATTCTGGGAAGTACCCTGTAGCTTTTGATTCCCTTGCGAGTGTCGAAAATTTGCGGCATAAACGGCTGTATCTTTTGATTGCGTTGGCTTAGAAGTTTGATTTTTCACAGCTCCATGGGTAGAGTCCATGAGTATTTGATATAAATTCCAGCTTGATACCTCCACGCGTTCCTGAGAAAAAGGGTCTTGGCAGACAGACAGACAGACGGACGGACGGACAACAATGTGATCCTATAAGGGTTCCGTTTTTTCCTTTCGAGGTACGGAACCCTAAAAATCACTTAATAATTTCTTTGAACGGTAATAAAAATATGAATTACTCTCTACAAAAATAAACTTATTTTCACGTGCCTCATTCATAAAATAACCATATCAGTTGTCCAATTCAAACAAATCATAACAACTTGTTTTAAGTGTTATTTTAATAATATCTCCTCTACGATAAGTCTGTTTCTGAGTATCATGGCTAGTAGCAAGGTGCGCGGTGGGTGGTCCTCTCATCCTCTGACGTCTCTATGTACCGGCCTATGGACATGCATCTAAATGTCCTTATAATTCACAACATCTGCCACTTTGCTCCAATGTAGGAGCACCACCATTCCACATGTATTCAGGACATGCAGACAGCTTCCATTGTCACCTGAAACGTAAAATGAATCAGCTGATTTATATTCTTCGTAAGTACTTAAAAGGAAAACAGGCTACTATGGTATCCGTGAGCATTGGGTTGACAACCGTTCATTGCTTATCTTTTAATGCGATCTCATTGTAGTGTTTATTGTAAATTTATAGCAGAGGATTGTCTTACGATGCTACTTTATTGTTTACTATGTTTGGATAGTTATCTATTCATCTGTCACACTGCGACATACAATTGAGTTATTGTATATTCATTCATGACCGATTTATCGTATTTGGTCTTCCACACGACATGTTAATTACAATACTAAATTAAATTATTGTTTTTATCAGTATTTTCCCTAAGTTATTAATAGTTTTACGACGCTAAAATTACAAATAGGAAAATGTTGGTGTATGTACGTTGGAAGAACCTTAATAAAATTATACTCGTCCACAATATCCTGAGAATATTCCCTAGTCCTGTGGCCACAGTCGCAGGCGCATCCATAATGCAAGCCCGACTGATATTTTCCATTAATGATACAGAATCTATTTTTTGTTACCAACTTAATTAATACTTAATGCATGTTTATAATACCTTAACGTGTACTCACTGATAGTTTAATTATAATAATCAATACCCGCACACTGCTGGCGGCAATATTATCCGCACTCAAAGTATAAAATAAATAATGTGTACTTTGTATTCCGCTTCTAGTATGATTGTTTACGAACTAGGTAATTAAGATGACAATTAAGAGGCTGTTAGTAGCATTTAATCGTCCTTTTAATGATTTTTGCGCTGGTATCGTAGACCGGTAAGTTTACAATGTTATAGCAGGAACCTGGAAGAGACTTGATTAATATCCTTTCCTTTGATAGCCTATGAAATTGATTAAAAATAATTTCACGGATTTTTTTTAAGCTATACACCTTCAAAGCACTTTCACACTTTTATTTTTCAGTGGCGTTACAACGTATTTTCTAATTATAATTTTCTTCTTTAGGTAAATATTTACTAGGTAAGTGCCAAATTAATGGATATTCTAAGTATGAAGAAGTTTTCCTTCCTCCCAAGTTCCGGTTTTAAATTATCTGGCAGACTCATAGTGGTGACAGATATCATAGTGGTTGAGATCCCGAGTTCATGAAACAGGCAATAATTCTTTACCATGCAATCTCAGAGTCCTATAAATGACTCATCAATGCGCAAGAGCCGACAAGTAATAGTCATTGACAAGAACAATATCTTAGTACGCAGGAAACACGTTAGTATTCATAAACACGTGCTCATGTAAGGGCATCAAACTTAACGGCTCGATAAAGTTGGACGAATTCCAGAATAGCTGTCGATCATTCATCGGTGACTGACAAACTGACAACCGTCACTCGTGCGCAGGTTTTTGTTAGATGTGTATAGTGACTCATTGACTGCTACGATTGGCTATGAAGTCTATAGGTACCTATCTTTCTGTGTATGAGTTGAAGTTCCGTTTGTGGGTGAGGTTGTACACACGGCTACACATCAAGCTATGCAAAACCAGTATTGGCTGACCGTTCATTGTGAGAAAATATCATACAAAGTGAGGCCAAGACAAACTGGTTTTGTATAGCTTGACGTGTAGCCGTGTGTACCAGTTATATTCGTAATATTATTAAAAAAGACGTACCTATTTAGTACTTAACTTTCATAATAATTCATCGTGTACCTTACGACTGTTACGTTCCTTAGTTAGGTTCCTATCTTACTTCCATACAGGCGCATGATATTGGCTTATGGCCGACTAGCTTTTGCCCGCGACTTCGTTCGCGTGGAATAGTGACTTCACCAATAGATGACACCGACTCTTGACCAATAGATGGCGCTGTATGTCCGGAATAAATTTTATTTTTATTTTATTTTTTATTTTATTTTTTGTAATAAAAACTATCCTATGTCCATTCTCAAGTTCCAAACTATGTCTGTACCAAATTTCACACAAATCGGTTCAGTAGTTTAGGCGTGAAGCAAAGACAGACAGACAGAGTTACTTTCGCATTTATAATATTAGTTTGGATTTCTATAATTTACGGACCGTTATTGGTTAAAATTAAGACTCTTCTCTTGTATCTTTACCAATAATGAAGGAAAGACAGCAGCAGCAGCAGCTTTGCACAGCAGACCCTCCCATATGGAAATAGCTACCACGGGTAAAATTAGCTTACGAATCTATTTATATACCTACCCAGTTTGGCAATAAGTAAAACGATTCTTTTTTTTTTAAGTGAAAACTTCTATAGCGGCGTTGTGTACTTTTGTTGTGATGGGTAAAAAATGTTAAACTCGCGTCAGGACACGTGACCTGATCGAAAATTCGTAAGACAGAGCTCGCGTCAGGACACGTGACCTGATCGAAAATTCGTAAGACGGAGGGAGAGTAGACCGCATTCCAAAATATAAAAATGCACAATGTTAATATTCAAGTTTTCACTTCTGCCGGCACTCCCGGAGTGCAACTCGTTTTTTTATACTAATTGAGCATTAGTCTGGTAGAATGGCAAACTGTTCCTAGTTTACCTAGTTACATGTTTCTCAAGTAGAATGAACATCCAGTTCCACAATCTTCCTATCACTGGTGTCTCCTAGCTAATTAATTCCCATCTTGTTTTTGCACTCATCAGTAAAATCGTGACCAGCATCCCTTATTTCATTTTGCCGGGTGAGTTACATAAAGTACCTACCTAACAGAAAAACCTGCTAAGACGATTAAAAAAAAACCTGGTTTATACTATATAGATATAAGCTCATTTATTTGCGGGGGTGTAAAACCGTATTTGTATCAATGGATCTTTGATATCATGCTACATTGTAGAAAGCTTTCCTGAAAATGTTTTTAATTTACAAAGGTTACTTAATTTGCGCACGGTACCCAACTTAAACTTTTTCGTCTGAATCATGTTTGTCTGAAACAACGAGAAGCAGTACTGGAACACCCTTATCGAATTGTAGTAAGTACACGAGTCAGTAATTCCTCAGTAAGATAAACCTTAAAAGACGTCAACTCAGAGCTGGGGCTACTGCTTCAGAAACTTGTCCGTCTCAAATCGAGTTACAAGATTTTCTTTATTGCAACACAGCTGAAATTCCACTAGTGACTAATGAAACTTTCATGATATAAGTACTCACCTAAGTATAATTTACAACTCAAATAACCTTCCCAGTGAGCAGTTCGCTAAAACATCATCGCGTACTCGTCACAGTTGTGTAAACCGCCTGAAGATTTATTCCTCGCGTTATGTATGAAGGGTCATGGTTACAACCGTAGCTTCACTACGACTTTAAAACGAAATCACCCACGAAAGATACTAACATCTCTTTCGGTTGTTAACAAAAACCCTTATAAATAAAAACATAAATAGCCATATGGAGCAATAAATTTGTTTATTGTACAATAAAATAATGTAGCAAGTTCGTGTTGGGTGGTCGTCGGCACAAAAAGCCGGGCAAGATGGCGGAACAAGCCGTTGCCATAGAGACGCGTCCCCGCCTGTAACGCCACACAGTGCTCCAGCAACGTGATCTAAAACATATAAATGTTCAAACTTACAATAATTTAATTATCTGTATTACTTCGTAGCAATTGACTGACTCGTAGGCCGACTGCAATGTCTGCAATGAAGACATAATTTTAAAATGATTAAATAAAAACCTTTGTAAACATTATAATCAAGAAGCAATTAAGCGTTTGATATTTATCTAGAAGTACCTACCCGTGATTGTCACCTGTAGGTAAACATAACACAAATAAATAAAAATAAAAACTATTTCTACAATTATAATTAATTTGAAGTTCATTTCTTTATGAATTATAGAAACATACATTTGCATCCATCGTCATTATGTAATGGGTTGAGCTCATCCGTGTCTAATGTACAATTTCGTCCAACCGCCCGCCGGCCGGCGCAGTGGGCGCGCGGCGACGCGTCGCGCTGACAGAGCGCTCAGTGGAACAATCGAGCCATTGTTTTGTAGCAACCACGCATTAATTAAATAATACTTGTCGTTCCGTATAATGACTTAATTTTGTATTTCGACGGAACAAAAACTGAGTTTATTAACTCACTTTGTACTTCGAAAATTTAAATGCGCACGAGTGTCCGCTCTTAACGTTTTTAGCATTATGTCTTATAACTTTACAAGCAATATTTTGTTACAACAGCTATAAAAATCCTGAAATTTGTATGCCAAACCTTCATCTTTCCGAGCATAAATGCATAACTGCATAAAAGTTTATTACTAGTAAAAGTTTCTATTGCCAATAATTATAGGCCTGGAGTCGTGCGTTTTGTAATTAAGTTTTCCTTCTAGTGTGAATTTATTACACCTGAAATTGCTTTTAAAATGTTGAATTTGTTAAAAAGTGATGGGTTCTATCATTCCAAAAAAAGTCAGTTCACCTACCAAGCCAGAATACTCCAGAATAAAATTAAACTTAAGTTCTTCCAACTTAAAAACCTCATAGTAATAAGAACTAAGAAACTGAAAACGAGATAACATTTATAGTGTAATGAAAGCGGGTACCCACTTATTAAACATATCAGTTAACGATATCTATAACGATTTCGCAACATCCCTAAAGGCTGGGAGCCACCGTTTATTTATGGGATGAAAAATTTGTCCAAAATTATACAAAGAACAAAGCGGCGGTGAAAAATGTGAAGGAAGATAGGTAAAAAACGAGCGGAAACGGATTCCTGACTAATCGCACAACGAAAATGTCTGTCGAGCTAATGTCTCTATAGGGTGGCGCAGATTGATGTCTCGGCGATTGGGCACGCCCCGGCCGCGCGGCCGCCGGACGATCGCTTCTCGGTAGCTGGCGGCTACATTAAACGACACACAGCCTTCGATACGTTACATAGATTCAGGTACAAACGCAGCACAGATGAGAGCCCCTGTTTCCTGCTATAAAGTTATCTAATATGGTAATTTATTCGCATTTTGTGCAACAAGCAACAACCCGCTTGCTTCCCGCATTCTGCTCATGTACAGACGCCAGCAGGTCAAGCTACCCGAAACTGTCAAATTTTCCTAATCAACCTTGAACCATATCTAATGCTTTAGCGTTGAAGGTGAAAATCTATTAAAATAAATTTGACAGATTGTAGTAGCTTAATGTGCTGGCGTCTGCAGTGCGTTTCTGTAACCATCTCACCGTGAAAACTTAGGTGAAGTGAGCGTGGAGTGAGCTGTCATTCCAACTAATGCTAGGGATTGAGACTATTAACAGCTCACTCTAAGCTCACTTCACCAACTTTTCACGGTGAGATTTTTACAGAATCGATCGGCTGTAAATAGTAACACTTACGCAAAACTTGGAAAAGCTCGAACTCTGACTTATGTCAGTATATTTAAGTGATCCCAGTGACCAAAAATAGCACGATAGATTTCTTTACACTTATTAATTATTGAAGAAGGTACAATTAACTGTCACTCTGTTATTGAATCTGCTTACATCTACATATAAAGGAAATGGATAAAACTCAATACTTGTACAATCAAATGTCTCCTCTCCACTTAAATAATGTTCTATGACGTAAGTGTCCGCAGCAACAAAATACTCCTTATCTTCGGACACGGCGATTACGTGGCGACAGGCCCTATTACCGGCCGTATAGCCGATCTACCTGAACTGATGAGCTTACTAAAATATCGCCTAATAACAATGTTATTATCGCCGGGCCATATGCAACCTGTCATTAAGGAAGAGACATCATCATCAGCAGACATCACTTCCTAGAATGGTTAAGGATGTTTGTCTTAGCAATGTTTGGCCACTTATTGATGTGGTAAATGTGGTTGTGACTGCGAACCATTCTGGGAATAAAGGGAAAACGCAGGCTGTCTGTTGGAAGTTTCGGAGAAGTCTTCAGCATGAAAAATGATTCCTTTTAACGCCAACTCCAGGCAGTAGAAAAGGGCTTTAATAAATGAAGACGATAGTTTATTGGCAGGACGACATTAATAAGAATCCCAAACCTATAATACCCTACTTAGAAAATGATCATGTTTAAAGTTTTAAACCCGAAATGTCATGATTGTGTTCTATCAAAGGGTAAAGCTCTTTTACACAAGCGATCTATTACACACGTATGAAATAAGGCATTTACTCACGAGCAAGAACCTTTTATACAACATCATTACTATCAGCTTAATATATGACGACGTCAGTCTCAAGGTTCAGTTTCCAACATCAATATCTGTTTAACGGAATAGTGCTTCGCGGCTACAAACGTACGCAAATCAAGGCAATTAAAGGTTAAGGTTAGAAATAAATATTGTCTGCGTGACTCACGACACGATGGTGGTCTCTCAACGTAAGTTTTCAATACATTAAGACTTCAGGAGTTAATGAGCAAGTTCTAGGAAGGTGTGAAGCAGAGATCGGCACAGCTAATGATCACAATAAATATTGACTGTTTGACCGCGCGCCGCCAAAGAATCGTGTGTTTAGGGAAATTCTTGTAATTTGTCAACTTGTAATTTGGTCTTTATAGTGCGTTAAATAATGTTTTAGGGGATTTCTGAGGATTTCCTCATGGTGATTGTCAATGGTGAAGTTATTTATTGGTTTGGACTAAGATCATCAAGATATCATGTGTCCAAGTCATAAGTTTTAAAAGAGAAATATTTAACAAGCTCTCTGCTTCTTCTCACTCGTTCTTCTCTTCTTCATCTTAGCTAATACTTGTGCGGGCAGTTTGTCCGTATACGGAGATGTACATAGATGTAGACTGTTGATGGATACGAATCACACGGGAGGTATACAGGAAATAAAATCACTGTTTTGTGACCGTTACTGATTGATCGATTTATTAGGGAAAATATTACGAATAAGCAAATACTTTTTAAGGTAAAAATTAACACAATACATTTTATGTGGCGATGCTCGTACAACTTAGAGTTTCGTTAGACATGGCACTCAATATTTGCTATGGGAAAATATATTGATAAAATAAATAGTGTATCTCGATTTCTATTTCTTCCAATTTCCTGTTGGAGCATATGGGGTTTGAAAAAGCTGCTTTTATAAACTCTGAGCTAAGGTAGTATTTACCGGAAAATGCTATGTTTTGACAGCTAACGTCAAGTAAATCATTCCAATTCAATTTTTGTATTAAAATTGGCGCCGTTTCTTTCATAATTTATTAGCAAAAAATAAATTACAGCTTTGCACTTAATAAATTTTGATAGTGTAAGAAAAAACACACATGAGCAGAAATATCACATAAAACGATATTATCGATTATTCACAGTAATTTGGCAGAAACGTTAGGCGCGAACAATATTTCTCGCTTAATTATATGAACATTAGTGTTTTATAGACCATATCTAACGTGATGTGTGTTGTGAAGTGGCAGGGGTTACTGAATGAGAGCTAGAAGGGGAGGTGCGCGGGCGACGCGACGCTCGCGAAATTCGGCAGCGGCCTGCGCACGCGCTCACTCGTAGCGCGGCAGGTGTTACACATCCGTGGTCGCATTCATAACTGCGACTACACATTTAATTTTTCTGCAATTATATTTTTTCTGAGAAATTACATTTTTGTGTGTTAAAGTTCAACTTTTACAGTCTTTCCGTTGGTACATTTCATGCAACCAATTCTGTAATCTTAATAGCGTTTTTTTATCGAAATCCATTAATATTTGATATGAATAACAAACATGAGCATACGTCACTTGACTTTTACATTTGTTTTGACCTTTCCTTCAAAGTGAAGTACGCTCGAATGTTGGGTTATACATTATTTAACAGAAACACTAAGGGGTTCCCCCTTAAACGAAATGATCAGTCGAAAGTAAATATGATAGATGAATTCAAAGAAATAAAGGTGATAAATCATTCATGCTGAGAAGTTGCATGTTTCCTCATGCGTAGCGTAACAGTAGCTCTCACCAATCAAATTTCAATTAGGACGGTTGTATCGGAGACAGTCACATGTCAATCAAAGCCCCATATCGATGGTCGTCGTTCGGTAGCTAGCATGCCGTAAGGGAAGTATGTTAGTGGACGGCTCCGTGCGGGGCGCGGGCCGCGAGTGCGGCGCCCCTGCCACGTGGGTGGGCGCGCTGTGTGGCCGCGCGCTGGGTGGGCCACTACTGCGCGCACGCATCACACACACGCGCGCCGCACCAACACACGCTCCCGACGCGCAAATAAACACAATAATCAACTAGCGATACTTTACTCCGTCACCGGATAGAGCAATCGCTCGGGGAGATTATTGCAGGAATCGCGGCGAGTGACACGCGCCCGCGCCGCCCGGCCGCGGCCGCGCGCCCCGCCAGCGTAGGAGGACGCCAACTACCCACTTTACGACGCTCCGAGCTGATCCAAGCACGCTAATTTTCTAATCCGCTTACATTCTACGAATAAATTTCCTATTCAAAGACATATAAGTGTCTGAAGTCTCGTTTAAGGATCGTAAACCTCCTCCAAATTACAAAGTAAACATTCAAGTTTCGTATCACATTTCAAATCGACGATTTGTCTCATTTGTTGTGTAAACTAACAATAAAATCCAGTAGACCTCCGACATCAACTGGATTACCAGTATCGATATAAATGGAACTAAACAGAACAAAATGTCCGTAATCTGTAAGATATACTAATGTAGGTACGGTGGAGTCAGCAGAGCTCTATTAATTATTTTTCATTCTAATATTACTTATTCTGTTTTCGAAGTGAAATTGCGGTAAATAAAGCAATCATAATATAAATATTGGTAGAAGCATATTTCACTGGAATGCACTACAACGGAAAGTACAAAAACATGGTAAAGTTTCTACTCATCTTTCAGCTGTATATAAAGTTAATTGGCACAAAAACTTGACGCCTGTTGGCGCGTGCGCGGGCACCTTGATTTATAACTTAATATTCAATCGTAAACGTAATCGAGCCCTAGAATAGGCAGTAAACCCAGCCAATGGCGGCGACTGCGTGTATTATAACTAGCAGTGCCTAGTTGTAACTAGAACTCGTTTGCTCTAATGATACCAGTGCCCGTAAAAGGGTGCAATTTAAAGTAAACTGTTATATCGGTTAATCAGTAAATGTATCAGAGAACAGCTGCTGAGATAACTTTTTGTCACCATAATACTAGGTTTAGATACAGCCTCTGACTGTTTCTTGCTATTTCACATCGAAATATTTTACAGAAACAGGCTTCTCGCGAAGTATTGACGAATCCACCGGAAAACCCGCCAAATATGTGACTCCTGTTTAATTTGATCAGTTGATCACGACTAGATATAGTTTTCCGAAGTAATGCTCAAGATTCTTATTAGCAACGGTTACTTGCATTACCACGAAAACAAACACAATACAAATACCTAACCGAGTTTGACTAGTAAACCAGCTTTTATCTTTTTGTTGCCATTGTTGGCTATGAATTCTGATAGAACCTCTTGAATTTGATCAAAGACTGCTTTTACGTCAGTTTTATCACCAAGGACGTGTGTGACGAAATAGTCTTCTTACTTACACTACGGTCTTAGATGTTAGTTCTAAATCTTATCAATAGTTCGTTCTCTACTATTTATTTCCATAATGTGCCTAGTTACCAGCACATATTATGTATATCAGGTCCGGAAGGCAAATTCAGAAGTCACACAAAACCAGGAGGTTAGAGAGAAAAAAAGCTTGTAAGAAAAGAAGAGGTCATTGTCGAACAGGAGGGGGGACATGAGGTTTCTGTAGGAGGAACAAGTCAACCGAAATTCTACTTAAATACTTCAAATATCACTGATGAGTAGGTATGAACAGACAAGGTTTACTGCCCAACACTGAACGCGTAAAACTCGTCGCCTACGAATCACTTCGTCATACTTCTTGTACGTCATTTGTTCAGCGCTCCCAATTTTTATGTGACCATTGTTCGCAACGGTCTGTTTTATTGGCCAGTAGCCTCCCAGGACGACAGCGGAACAAAGGAAATACCGCTACATGTGGGTTTTAAACTCGTACCAAATCGCACGCTAAATGTCGCACGGCCGGTGTTTGAGTTTCGTGCCTCCACTCATATTGGTTCTTTCGTCAAGCTTCATTAAAGGTAATAAGCGGCGCACTGTATACTTACATACGCGTTGTAGGTAGGCTCCTGCAGTATACTCAATTTAATACAGAATATATGAAGTTTAAATAACATTATCGTTGAACTTTCACTCTCTGTAAAGTCCGTAGCACGCAGAAGACTATTTCCTTGTAGTATAAACTATGAAGATTTTACATGTAGGTATGTACATAAATAAACACACAAGCGAAAATTCTTAGTCTGTGGCTATAAATAATATTATAAATAAGTATAGAGGGGCTTTCTGCAAAATTAATTATCTTTATTTATCATCTGCACGCTAATAAATAATCAACATTATTGCGGAACATAGGCATGCTCCCGATACAGATCTAGCTTATGCGAGGAACTCCCATAAATACCGCAGATACATTCCGATAAAAATGTACTATTCTAGCGAACATTGTACTACGCGAGACTTGAATAAATTAACAGTAAAATATAAACATGTCATAAAATATATATATTTATTCACTGTCAACACGCTTTCCATTCAAAAACAGACATTGAAATCATTTCCAAACAATTAATTAGCGATTAGACTATTAAAATGCCGTAGACGAGCCGTGCCGCGCTAATGACAGACCACCTACGTCCGATTACAAAACTAATAATACAGAGTTAAAAAACAGGCACACATAAAAACAATTATGTTTGACCGCATTGCCATAAAAGAGAGTAACATGACCAATCTGAGAGCAATTAAGGAGCCTAATAGCAGGAAAGGATAGTAGGGAAGTACGTGAGCTCCGCGCCCGCCGCTGCCTGACCTTCATGTTTATTCTATGATCCTAGAGATCATAAATATTTACATAAGCTTTCCATTTTTGAATATAAGTTTCAATTTAATAAAGCCATTAGGTTTCCTTTAGGGGCATCAGCTGCTGCCACCAGGTCAAATGATTTGCTAGGACCTAGTCTAGAGTTTATTTAGGTTCAATTCTTCCAAAGTGCAAAGCCTTAAGTAGTATGTGCTTAAGAGCTCGTCGTCAGCTAAGAACCATAATTATATTCATTAGGAACACAACGTGCTACGAATTTTCGTAGCATGTGCATACTGTGCATCTCGTCTCATCTTGACGTTTGATTAACAACAAAAAAAAACTACGAAAATCGCGTTGTATAAATAGTGTGTCTTTGCTTTCGTGACTCTAATCTAACCAGTATTCAGGCTTTTCAACTTAAATCTCAGGAAGAATATCCCAACCTACGTGCTCATACTTAATAAGATTATAAACGGAATTATCTTTCAAATGTTCAATGCATGACATTTCAATGGTCGCAAATTGCTGCTAGCTGTGTGCTCACAATGGCTGTAGTCGGTCGCAGCTCACAATGCAGTTGCATCAGCGTCGTGGGTGGTCGGCTGTCACTCAGCGCGCTGTAATCAATTTGTTCGGCGTTCGGCGCGGGCGAACACCGCGCGGTTCTTCCCGACACTCGCGACGCGCATCATATATGCGCTTTTCGTCACGCATCCTGTACGCATTTGTCTATTAATATGTTTCTAAGACGAGCCGTGAGAGAATGGCAGTACAAAAAGTTGCCACATAATTAAGCTTTAAAAGCCCCTATAGAGCCCGACTTTACATAATAGACTGACGCTGAAGAGCTTTGAGACTATAATTACATACGATGTGTTACTAAAGTCTAGCTACAAATTCAGACAATAACAAAGATTGCGTCCTATGCTGTTCATTATAATTACTGAAATGACATTTCAGATTTGTTATGGTTGTCATCTTTGTTAAGAAACTGTTCGGAGCTCCTAATTTACATTAAAATTGAATGTTCCATTTACTGTACATAAATGCAGAATATAATCATAAAATAGGAGCAACGTCCGGATCATATTTACAGAAGACCACCCACGTGGAATAGTTTGCGGCTAACTTATGGTCAAGTTTTGCAAACAATGCCATTCCTAGTGTAGAATGACTCAATTAGCAGAACGCAGAGATAAGGCCGGCTACACAATGGGCTGTAAATTGCCGTGGGCCGAGCTGGTGGCCCCACCCGATTATGATCCTAAAAGGAAAAAGATATTTAAATAGTGACAAAAAGTTGAAACTTTGTACAAACTATCTCACGATAAACCAAACAGTGACGTTACAAAAATGGAAAGTAAACAGTATAATCAATCATTAACGGATAATTGTGGCGGCGCAGGTCAGCTCTGAGAAAAACTGAAAGTTAATGAAAGGGCAGGATGTCGTCCGTTCCCAGATGACTTTTTTATATTTTTTCTGTGCTTTAGTCAAGGTGGCATTCGGCGGCTGAACAAACTTAGCTTGGAGCGCAACATCGATAATTCACTCTTCAATCTACGCTACATCTCATCGACTGTTTTCACTGTCACAAGTTACGAATTTTGTGTAGGTGTGTTATTCCAGGAAGCTGTGTAAAAATTCCTAGGTATCCAAGACACGGTTTCAGTTTTAGTCCAACTTGGGACCAATTTTCAGTTCTGTTCTCTATATATTTTTTAGTTCTGTTCTGTAAACCCGATGCATAAGGTTAAAAGCAGGCAAAGGATATATTTTATACCTATTCTGTATTGTGTTTCTGATTTACAATGCATGTGTTCTAAAGGGCCATTTAGATGGAGAGAGTTTCTCGAATCGAAGATACGATTATCGAAAGAACATTAAAAAAGTCTCTTCGTGTAAACATTCACGATTGTCGCCCTGCCCCTTGGGCGACAATTGCCTCGCAATAGAATATATATGTCTCCGTGTAAACAGAAGTATAAAGCGAGAATTGTATTTCGAGTTTTTGTGCCAGTCGCTACTATGAGTGCAGTGCGCGAGGGTGTTTTAATAATATCTGCTCTTTTAAGACAAGAATTAATAAAACGAAAACGGAAAAAAAGATGTTGGGTTAAAAAATGGATAGCGAGAAGAAATACTTTTGGAGCATCTAATACTTTGTGTCTTGAATTACAATTGGAAGATGAAGAGACATTCAAAAATATGTTTCGAGTTACAAAAGCCCAATTTTCATATTTACTTCAAGAAATTGAACCGTCTATACAAAAAAAAGATACAAATATGCGTCAAGCTATAGCTGCTCGTACAAAATTAGAAATAACTTTAAAGTTTCTGGCTACAGGAGATTCCTTTCAAACATTATCAGAAATATTTATTCCTCAACTCCCAATTCTCTTGCAAATGCATTAAGAGCTGCATTTCTTGCATCACGATTTTTATAATGCACACTCTCCGTATTCCACAAACACTCGTAATTTCTATAAAATTCAATGAACTTAACATTATCGGCAGTACCAAATTTAAACGGTTTTTGTGTCATTTTGAGAACAATACCGTAGTAATCGCTGAACTCGAATGGCAAATCTCGCACTCAAAAACGGTTCAAACCGATTTGCACGATACTCGTATGAACTTGATAAAATGTCATACGAGATCGTGTATAGACAAGTCGAGAACTCGTAAGCAAAAATCTTCTTACTATATATTTCGCTGTGTAAACAGTCGCAGTCATTTATCGCCTAGCGATAAATTACTTGCGAATCTCGTATGACATAATCGTAGGCGAGAATTTAGTTCTTGCCTGTATGTAAACATTATGACAGGATAATCTTATGGCGATTTTTGCTTGCGATAGTAGCGTACGATTTCTCGCCAAGAAACGTTCGAGAAACTCTCTCCATCTAAATGGCCCTTAATGATGGACAGTGCCTACTACAACCCCACTCGTCACTCTTTCTTATAGAGAGGATGTTCCCACATTACAGGATGATTATGTGTGTGTGTTTTTCTACTACACCTATAATAAAACCTACATGAGAGTTACTGGTTCTGGCTGAAAATGAACTTGTACAAGTTTGGACAACAATTATCGCCATCGTCAGGGAAAAAGGGTGTTTCAATGGAAGCCAACATTCTGTGACAGCAAGTCTCGAGGATAAGCGTACTTCCTGCGTAAGTCCAGTCAGCGCCGCGGCGAGCGATCACAGCGCGATTATTTACATTAATCCGTCGCGCTGTCATCGCGTGGGACAGCTGATGATGAGCGGGGCTCGCTACTGAATCCTGATTTCTTAAGGTTTTAATTTATATTTATGTAAATTCTGACGGTGGATCTAAAAGGGCGGGCTGAAAACCGGCGTTGTTTGGTGCAGCTCACACTGAATTTCAAAGTCGAGTTCTTTCTAAATTCTGGATCGTCCTCTGAATTCAGGGTCGTTTCTAGTCAGGACGTTCGCCATTTTGTCTGTCTTCTCATAGTTTAATGTTTTTTAATGAATAATCATATTCCTTCTTTTTGTAGTTTTGATATCCGGCCCACATTGTATTCAGGCTAATAACACATTTTCTCATTTTCCGTTTTTTAAAATGAGCCTTGTGAAATAAAATTGATGGAAACCAAATAAATACCAAATAAACCAACCAAACAATTAATAATTTTTACCAATTTACCAAATAAATATTTATAGCAATCGACTGGCAGTAGCAAGAAACCCACGCCTTTACATGACGATCTATTTACCTTCGGGACGACACAAAAATTTCGCATCATTTTTTGTGTCGCGTAGCTCGGTGAGTCGTAATCGTTAGTTGTGAGAAATCTGCTCCTGTATCAACAATCTGTCTGAGGAACTATTAGCACAGAGCCGCCGGGCGTCGGGTAGAGTGACCGGCGTTGTTTGCAGTCCCGGTTAGCGGCTGCTTGCTACCTCGAGAGCCACCGGATAAACAATAACAGGCGACGGTGTCGGACCAATTGCTCGACACTTTCGCATTGTTACGTGATATTGTGCCCATAGATAACGACCACAATAGGACATAGTTGAGCTCTTGAGCAGACTTGAGTATTAGAGAAAAAATCTACTTATAGTGAGCACCATTGTTGAGATTTCTTAAGAAAGATTATCGGATATTACGTCTGGATTACCAAATTCCATTAATTTTACAAATCATAAACTCTATGTCGTTGAAGTCTTTTATTTGCTTAGTTAAGTGCCTAAACATTGCCACTAACATTAACATTTATCTCATTATCATGTAAGTCGCATGTTATTGCCGCACTAACATCGTTAATTAAATAAACAATCTGTTTAATTACGAACAATATCATTAAGTAACTACAACGTGTTAAACAAACCGTACCATACCTACATCTGCATGATAATCAGTACGAGTGCGACACGCAACTTCATATGTATTATGTCAAGGGTGGGTGAGCAGTAAGCACGTCTAGTTTTGCCCCGTCTCGTTGTTATCCTACCCCGTGTGCATTGTGTGAGTAAGCTGTGTAGTTGTGTACTCAGGACGGAGCACAGTAGCTGTTTGTGCTACCTGTGCTACGCTCTACCTGCGCCACACTACACAACGCACACAATCCTTATCATTCTATAAAATACAACAAAATCCAACAGCAAATACTCTGAGAAGGATTTTGAAATCAAACAAACCGAATGCAATAAAAACACCAGTTTGAAGATCACGGAGCGAACGAGTGGGTAGACTTAGTTCCATTCTATTTTAAATTAATCCTTCTAAAGTTTTACGTTTACTTGACCACAACTTTATGTCGGAGAGGAACCAAAACATAAATCTTACCAAGAGACGTGTTTAAAGCGAAAAAACTAACACATGTCCAAACCATGTTTTAGAGGGACTAATTTCCTTTGGGATTTAATTTTTTTCTTTTGTTTTTGTGAGGAAACAAGAGCGAGATACCACCCACGACGATTTACGAAGGCTTCGCATGAATGTGAGTGATATAGTCAAATAAAAGCATTACTGTTAACACTGTTGTTTCTGAACGACACTGAGTAAGACGGATATTATATTACGACTACGAGCTGCGAGTAAAAGCTCGCGGTACAGACAGGTGCGTAAGTGAACACGGAATTGGAGTAAACTTGTTACCACATGGTTTTACTGAATTTTAATCTAACTCTATTTAGTTTATATGTAAATGCCGATACAGAGGCTGATGGTAGGATATAGAACTACGTCTTATATAGCAGTTTAGTCCTAGTAGAACTATAAAAATAAAAACCCAAAATATAATTGGAAACTTTCAACATCCTTTACCAAAACTTAGATCTATACCTAATCTCTTATACTTATTCTAAAAGTGGTCAAAATTATTCAAACAAAAAGTTCAGGTAAAGCTATGAGGCCCTAGACAACCTGCTTCCGATGGGTCAGTTAGTGCTACCACCACTTAAGAAAATATTTAAAAATTGTTATCTGTAGCAACAGTTTTCAAGACGAGTGTACCTACCAAGTGACACGCGACTTTGCGGCCGCGATAAGGGAAGTGAGGCGAGTTGTGTGTGACAGCATCTCACTACACCCACTCGCTCTACCGATGTTCTGTCGACTACACCTTACACCTTTACGACATACGGGACATTCTTACTTACAGCTCCTACGACCCAATAATAATACAATCAGGTTGACCTACGAAAATAATCACGTAGATGGCGAAGAAACTACGTAGCAAGCAACGGCTACATGGTCTTCAGAACAATAATTCAGGATCCTCCCTAATTTATCAACGACACTAACAAATTAATAAAATATTTCATCGGTAAATATTTTATTTAAGGTATGATTCGGCAATGCTCTCGATCAAAAATTCCAGAGGTTTGACCGTATAACACGAGACCACGACCGCGATCCCCTTTGACCAGACATCGTGAAATATGACGGTCGCCACACCACCTCGCGAAAAATAAAACAGTTTATAATAACCACATTCAAATTTACAAAACGTCGCTGTATATAATATAGCCTATACTTAAATTACCTACCGCAAAAGCACGACTTAGGGCACATACCTCTTTTTATTATTCGGGTAAATTAAGTTCTTACGACCTCATAATAATGAATCGTCTTTAGATTTATACAGGTCTTATTTACGATGACACGTTATTTTTATTGATCCCAGAAGTGGATATTATGAAGTTATTATCAGGTTTTATAATCATTTGATACGTCACAGTTAACATGCAAAGAGAATAAAAGACCTGAATATTATTTCGGACGCCTCACGAGCTGAAAATACGAATGTACGTATACGGCGATAATAAAACGAATGAGCTGACATTCATCTCGGATTTCGTTATTCTTGTATCTGTTCGTATCGTTTAGTATAAACAGATAGATAGACAGACGCTATGTTTAGGAGTGGTTGTGAATCGCGTTGGGTGGTCCGCGCCGGAGCGGGCGCGCGGCCGCGAGCGCTGGCAGGCGGACAGAATAAGGCCGAGATTTGTACGATATCGCGCGCTCCAATGAAATTGAAATAGATAGCGAGTTGGGATTTATCTCGCGTCACATCGAATCTAGTGCACCGGTGCGCCTAGATAATATGTCACCTCGGAACATTCACCGGCCATATCTCCGCCGCCATTACGGACCGGTGCGAACAACCAACAAGCCGTGACGAAATCGTATAAGATTACAATTTGGATTTAATTTTATGTCCAACAGCTACTTTATTGTCGGCGGAATAGCCATTAAAATAAATTTAATGTTTGTCAAGCGTTGGGCAATTTCCCAATAAACGGTATTTAGACCTACTCGAAACTGTATTGCAAAAGGTAAAAGATATGGAATCGATTGTCACTCGGTTTCATTTTATGATCATTACTCCCACACAGAATTGCTTATTTATACCAAAATTAGTTGGTACTAAACAAACGCCGCCGCCATTCAGGCTTTTAATTATTTACCATAAACAGAAACGCCCAGGTGATAATAAAATTAACGTTTTGCTTTACGGCATGTTACACATAGCTGGTGCTATTAAATTTAATTAGACGCATTTATTTAATACACTGAGATAGCTGCGTGTCAATAAGCAATACAATTGTAGATAAGGTTTCTTTACCAACTACTTATGCGCACTTGCGCATTCTCTTCAAATCTATATATGAGGATTTCATACCCATGAAATATATTAGGTACCTTCCTAGTTTATTTTGACTAGCAAAGTATATCCAAGTAACCATGGTAAACCATGGCAATAAATTCAATGCATTTTCAGAAATATCCTATGACGAAAACATCTAGATGATAATAATTAGGTATAAGGTTTAGGTAGCAAAGCTATCGTAAACTTTGAAAATGTATCAATTGCATAAGCAAAGCAAAGATTACTACGAGTTTCTGTTAACAATACTCATCAAACTCAATAAATATTTCCTGGAACGTTCAAAACGATCATTAGGGTTGTCCTTCTTAGTCTTCCTCATGTGCAGGCCAAAGAGTTCCGCATACGTAATTATAGGCTCCAGAGGTTTACGAGCTTCTAGTCCCAGTGGCTCGAGCCTCGGAGGAGCTCGGGGGCACTCGGCCTGCGCCTGACCTTCCGAGAACTGTATCAGTTGGCACAGTGTCGGTCGCGACCACCCGCGACGTATTGTAGTGCTGTCACCTTTTGTACGACACTTAACGCTATTATTTCACTGAACAACATTCACAATACCATTGAGCCGTCTCATCTTTTTATTTGTTAAGAGATTTGCTGGTGACGGTTTATGGTAGATGAATTTCCTGGTTTCATATTTAATCCTCATAACTACTTACATAGTTATAGTTAATTGCCTTTATAGCGTCCATACTGGTTCTTACATAAGCACTTGTTTTAAGCAGCAATTTCACACTTGTCTTTCTGCTGCACCCTTCAGCGGGTACAAGCGTGACTTAATGCAAAGAGCACTGTAGGAGCGTGTAGATAAATATCAATCAAGGTATTGCTCTACTTTCCGTCAGTTACAACATATCTTAAAGAGAATTTAATCTCAGATTAAACATACGCTACAAGGTAAAATCTATTATGAGTTTGTACAGTGTGACACTAAATTGTAAGCCCAGAGAACAGGTAGCAGGCAGCTTACACTAAAAACGTGTTAATTTGCAAGTCAAAAATGTATTGATTTCTTATTCAGCTCCCGAATTACTTCGTAACTTTCCATGGTTACAGTTTGGTGAACAATGTTGCAAATTAAATGGGCGTCCGTCGAATTCGCGCGACAATCGGCACGGACACACGCGTGATACGCGTGACTTGCCTGCCGAGTGCCGGCGTTGTTCAGCCTTTATGACGGCTATCCATCTTTGAAAGTCGTTGAGGTTAATCCCGAGTGCATCGAACACTAACAATGTAATGCCGTGTTAACCACAACACCAGTTTTGAGAACACATTGTATTGTTGAAGAGCATTTAACGCAGTTACTCATACAAATTGGACGTTTCATTTATGGTATTGGTAAAAAGGCCCTAGACTTGTGTAGGAATGCATTCTAGCATTAAACTTCCTCACCTTAATAGTATGCGTCATTAGTAAAGTAGTTACCTACCTATAATTAAGAGATATGATACATACAAGATTGCATAAGTAGTTGCACGAAGTATTCCGACTATTGAGTAATATATGGAGCGGTAATTTAATTCACATTAGGTACGAGTCGGTTGACGGACAGTCGTTTAATCTTTTCATTGGCAGAGAATGAACCGCACGCGGTGGCCCGAGGTGACTCACGCCACCGACTGTCAGCTCAATCCTTCATCTTCAACAACTGTACGACAAAGACTGATGCACACATAGACACATTAGGGCTGCTACGAGATGTAGTCCCAGTTTCATGCCAACTAATTTTATGGTAGGGACTAGGTATTAATTAAGTTCTTGTGGTTTATGGTGCTTATTTACGGCAAGTTGTAGTTTAGGAGATAATAATATATTACGATATGGAAGCAACAAGTAAAAATTCGTCGTCCTACTTAATTGTGGACCACCTGTACTCATTCTTAAAATTAAACTGCCACCGCAAAATTAAAAATAAGTAGCAATCCTATTATTTCTCTCCACAACCTACGCTTTCCGTCAAGATTCTTTACGCTTATAAGGGAGATACTCTGGACTTATACGGCCAAATAGCATGTCTAAATACAGTTTCGAAATCAAAACATTAATGTAGTTTATAGTTTTTGTGTGTAGCTACCGCACACGCGCACACGGCTCTCGCTCGCGAACCTCATTCATCAGCTCTGATTGATTGCAACTGTCAAAAGCGTAATGGCGGCGAGTACGGCCATATTGGTCCCGATGAATGCACCTAAGCCAATATTAATGCTCGTTATTGATGGGCCGCCGCCAAGTTCACGGTTACTTATTAGATGTGTAATTTATTAAACATTGTGGATACGTGTTTAGAAACAGGGTAATGAGCTGACTGTAAAATCTTGTTAACGGGGGTAGGTACAGACGAACCCTGAGATAATGTCTCTGTTTATGATCTTTCAACTTGAGTTCGTACTGTTTCCTGCGTTCAACTATTTTGGGTCTGGACTGGATTCTAAGAACCTATTAGATTACATTTGGTTTCTAATTATGACCCATCCAATGCTTTCTTTCTCCTCACCATGAAACCGAAACCTCATACAGCTTTTCTTCGATGATTACTGAGCATGATTGTCGATCTGTCGTGGTCCTGAGGACACGCCGTGAGGCATTGGCTACGTGAAGATTGTACCCAACTTTCCGGATGCACTCAGCAAAATATGGTCCGCCCAATTCCATTGAAGCGCAACTGCATTTTTCGTACTTTTTTTGGAATTCAATAGAAATCGTTGTCTAGTATTTGCAACCTAAATACTAATTCAAAGAAGGCATTGGCGCCGATTGACCGGACTAAACTAATATTTATTTTCTGTCCTTTTCTTAATGAAATAGAAAGAAAAGGATGCACTGAACTTAAATTTAGTTTGTGAACAAGGGAATCGGCGCCAATGTCTATCTGACTACTTAGATAGTTTAAACAGGATTCCGTACAACCATTTGAGTCTCAGCTGCACTTAAAGAGATGCAATGTTGGCAGTCACGTAAAACTGACTGCTGCAATCAATCTTTAATTGAATTCCTATCGCCTGTTCGATCTCCGAGAAATCCTGTGTTCCCGGTACATTCATCGGTACAACATGACGAATTGGAATAACTTCAATAAATATTTTGTATACAGCGGGCATCAATCTTGCTGGTTTAAAAAGGTGGCATTCAATGTTCCGGTGATATAAATTACGACGATCAATAAAGTGGCGTGCGTCAATCAAGGCATTGTGCGCGCCATTGGTAGCCTAGAGTTGTAAAATTGATATTAGGGGTCCGTGTTGTGTGGTGACGTGTTCGTGGTCGGTGGTCGCCGGTCGCGGCACGTCGGCCCTCTAGCACAGCGCGCTAGTTATCAAGATTATCTTTCTCTAGCTCTGGGTTATGACACTGATGTTAGTGTTGTGTACGTGCTCTCTGGCCTGATAGTCATCTACTTTTCGTTTTTCTTACCAGGGATGCTGTTTAATGCGAGTTAGATGTGACATGCTGATGTATGTATAATTGAAGTTTGATCAAGGGTCAATTTAAAAAAAAAAACATTCTATCAAGATTCAGATAACTTTATTCAATAGGTACTAAAATATAAAGTCCCAAATTTGACACGACTGAATAGTTTTGTACAAGACCCGGCACACCGCGCTATAGCCGACAGTAACATTGCTGTCCTTCTCATTTATTCGGCTGTTCGGACATTTACAAAATTCAATAAAATAAAATATTATTACTCTTTTACACAATCCCACGTACCTAATCTAGAACAGCTATAGTGTATAAATTCGACACAATATGTTTTTCATTTTATTTTATTTACATGTAACAACATTGCACTAACATTTTCTCTATTGAACCTCAACACGCCCTATGCTCCATAAGTTAAAATATAATACCAATTTAGAAGAAATGAGTCATTGATATAAATAAATAATTTAATGTGAATAAAAGTTGAGTACATTAGAATACATAAGATATGTTTCTCAAATACATTAGTACTCGAGAAAATAACTAAGGGTAACATTTATTTACACAAACACAACCACTTCGCACAGTTACAAATACAAAGTATTTTCAGATATTCTATTATCACAAGAAATGCGATTTTTAAGTGGTAAATGAACTACTACAGTGGGAAAATAAACTAACATATTTAGACATACCTCCAAATATTTAGTAGATAACTACGTAAATATGTAGTGTCCGTAATTGTACCTGAAAATAAAACACTAGTTAGTTCAACCAATTATTTGAGTTACAATCCTTGTCGTTATTATTCAACTGAAAGCGTCCATTGCTGGACAACGACCCCCCTCAAATGTCGCCATAAAAACCGGCACTGCGATTCCATCCAGTGGATATCGTGCCTAATGCCTAACGCCGGCCGGCCTTCTCCATCAATTTTTTTTTAGGTCTTACTGCTCATTTTAGGTTTGTCATCTTTGGGGCGTCAAGTTCCCTTTATCTCTAACATGAAGAGTCAACTGCATCCTAATTGCGTAACACACTTTCAATCACAATCTGAATCATTTTGAAGGATATTGATAATCCATTGCTTCATATGTTCGAAAAACTTGTCTGGTCAACAACGTAAATAACGCAATGAATGTTGTTGAACTGTCAAAATGAAAGCCAATGCTAGTTTGTTACACAATTACCTCGCTTGTATAAATTGTGTGGGGTTCTCTAAAAAATAAATGGTGCATACTCACTCTAGCTAAGTTCAAAGCCGGCGCCCGCCTGAATAGCGTACAGTAGCTTCTCAGTGAGCTGTTCTTCCGTGTGGAACTCCGGTAGTTTCAGCAGATTCATACAGGTGGAGGAAGAAGGCAGCCGGTCGGATGCGCCCGCGGATTGGATGCAGAATGGTGGTTGTAGGTCCTAGGACAAAGAAAGTGGTGCAGTTTGGACAATGCGAAGACCTAGTTTACTAAAAAAAAAAATAACTACTCAGATTTACATAATAAGTGTCTATATGTATTCAAGCAAAACAAAGCTATTAAGCGGGAAGCACCAGGGTAACAAGGTGCAATTAAAATTTTCTTACGTTTTTTGCAATTCGCAGGTCAGTATCAGAGGGGCAATTCTCGTAATTTTAAGAACGTTCACAGTCTGATCTCAGTCTCAATCTGCCTACATTTTGACAAGTTTTTGACATTTGTTTGTCGCCGAGATGACACTGCGACTTGATTTTGATCATTTTAAATTACGAGAATTGGCCTTCTGGTTGTATGTTGAACAAAATATGATTCGAGACCGTAACAAGTATGTACTAACAGAATTATAGCAGAAAAATCCTATTGAATGACTATTTCATCATGAAATATCAATCAAAAGGGGTTGTTTGAACTTAGAGGGTTGTATTGATGGTTTTAGTGATTATAATTCTGTTAGAACATACTTGTTACGGTTGCGAATCAATTATTTTGTTCAACATATAACTTGACACTGATCTGCAAATTTTCTTACGTTGTTTGCAATTCCCCTTTAAAGACTCCATGCACAGGAAGTAAAGTCAACGCAAGTATAACAACATCAAATACGCGCATAAGGGAGTCACCACACTTATTCAGCTCTGTTAATATATATTTTATTAATCAATTATTTATTAATAATATAAACTTTTTTATTAAAATTAATTTACTAATTAATTTACTAATTAATTTTCTTTCTTTGAACGGATGCGTACGAATTCCATACAAAATCGTTGTTTTCTATGGACAAAAGCTGAACAGAGCTGAATAAGTGTGGTTAGTCCCTTAGGCCGTTACACGAGTCATTTATCTTGTCTGCCTGTTCCTAATGTTTGGTGAAGGTTCACATTCAATTTTTGTACCTACCGAACTAATATTTTCTGCAAACCTTCCAATTTTACAGGATCAAATTAAATTAGCTAACGAAACTCCGCAGACGGGATGGAATAAAAATGATTTGATGATTTTCTTTTTAGGTCAACGACCGTAGTCGCTATTATTTGAAGTATAAATTGATAAAATCAGTTTTTCATTGTTTTATGACGACACGGTTGGCGCAGTGGTTAAGCGATTGACTGATGCGCTGCGTGTCGCGGGTTCGATTCCCGCACGGAACAAATATTTGTATGACCTACATGTATTTGTTCCGAGTCTGGGTGTTTTTCTATCTATAATATGTATGTATTTACAAAAAAAAAAATGTATGTAAGTAGTTTATCAGCCATCTTGTTACCATAACACAAGCATTAGGTTGCTTAGCTTGGGACTAGATGGCGCTGTGTGAAATGTCCAGGGATATTTATTTATTTATCGTGTTTAGATAACGAAACCCATCACGTCTGTAAAGTGTGAATTTTTAACCCCCGACGTAAAAACGACGGGGTGTTATAAGTTTGACGTGTCTGTGTGTGTGTGGGTGTGTGGGGGTGTGTGTGTGTGTGTGTATGTCTGTCTGTGGCATCATAGCTCCCGAACGGATGAACCGATTTTGATTTTGTTTTTTTTGTTTGAAAGGAGTATTTGTCGAGAGTGTTCTTAGCTACGTTTGATGAAAATCGGTCCAAGATGGGCGCCGCTACAAAACGGCGGATTATATATTTTTTCACAACTCCCTCAATATGGGTATCAAATGAAAGGGCTTGACTAGTAGAATACTACACTATGATAAATTTCAAATCCAAGATGGCCGCCACCACAAAATGGCGAATTAGAAAAAACCTGATTAAATACCAAATTACCTGAATCTTAAAACACAAGAAAATAAAAGAAATGAAATAATAAGGAGTCCCTACAAAAAGCATGAAATAAAAAATTAAATTAAAAATTTAAAAAACCCCCGACAACGTGAAATCCTATAAAAAGCAAAAAATAAGCTTGAATTTATGACCCTACGTAAGTACGTATGAAATTTTTTGATTAAATATTGTCCTGTCGGGGGACCGCTACTATTTTAAACTTTAACAGAACGTTAGGCTAATAATTAGAGCGGTCCCCCGACGGGACAATATTTAATCAAAAAATTTCATACGTACTTACGTAGGGTCATAAATTCAAGCTTATTTTTTGCTTTTTATAGGATTTCACGTTGTCGGGGGTTTTTTAAATTTTTAATTTAATTTTTTATTTAAAATGATATTTCAAGTGACAGTCTACGGTTGATGACCCCAAAATAAACTGACCAAATTAATTTCTTTTTGTTTTGTCATGTTTACATATCGATACCCATCACGTGAGGAGTTTCGCTAGCTAATTTAATTTGACCCTGTATAAAAACATTTTACTATAGGTTTAAAAATAACGAATAGTCCTAAATGTAAACAATCCTAAAACGCAGGAACTGTGATGGCTACCTTGAATCCAAGTAACGGCGGTCTCGAGCAGCTGGTGACGAACTTGAGCAGTTGTCGTCGCTGGTCGTCCGTGAAGTTCAGCAGCACGCGCCAGAAACATAGTACCGTTGGGTGCTGCGCTGAGAAACCACCTGTTTGACACATGAATAGCACATATAAGTTGTTATTAGATAATTTAGGTGACTGACTATAACGAAGAACTTGACTAAAAATTTACCGTCTTATTACAAAACGAATTCTTACGTTGGTCTAAGCCAAAACCTTCGAGTTCCTTATAGTATTATAATCTTTATTCAGCGCACGAATGAGCGAGCACCTACCACCCGGACGTGACCTGCAGTGACCTATACACCGTTAAATTTTGATCGTTTTAATCCTTAAAAGGGTTCATTGTACTCATCATTATGAACAACTCTTACTACGGGACCAAACCTGAAATCGTGAAAAAAAAAATCAGGTGTTCCATAGATTTATGTTCGCATAACTCGACATAATGTATGGATCAACTGATTTTTTTTTTCACGATTTCTGGGTTGTAAAAGTTGTTCATTTCATAGTGATGAGTAAAAATAGTGTGTGTAGTAAAAGTTGTTCATAGTAATGAGTACAATGACCCCTTTTATGGATTAAAACGATCAAAATTTAACGGTGTATATACTGCAAGCAATCGACTTCAGACCCAAGTAAGCCGCTGCAAGCACAATCTAGCGAAATGGGGGACTATTGACCGAACCGACACCCAGTGCGAATGCGAGGCTTCTGAACAAACCATGTCCTATATGTTGGCATGTCCAAATTGTCCATACACCTGCACTTCTGAGAACATACAAAACGCCACTAAAGCTGCGATTGGCGTGGCCACCTACTGGTGCTGCAGTCTCGACAATCATAGCGATCGCTTTACGACCGAATTCGGTCGCAAAGTCCTGTCACTCCATACATTACACCTGTCAATCCGCGACTTTACGACCGAATTCGGTCGTAAAGCGATCGCTATGAATGTCAAGACTGCAGCCCCTGGGCCCAACTCATTTAATAATTTGTTATCACTTCGAAAAGAAGAATAACTAATTAAAGTTATTTGTTTATAACTTTATGCTCTTATTCCTTTATTTCATTTAAGTACTTATAAATTTCAATTTTAAATAATAAAAAGATAAAAACATTTAAAGATATAAAAAATAGTAGCCCACCGGTATCGGGAACAGGGTCCAAGTTACCGGCGGTCAGGGCTACAAAGAGGAAGCTCCTGACAATGCGAGCCGTGTCCAGAAATACCACTTTCTGAATCAAGCCCTTGATCCAGCTCCCCAACGAAAGCCTCCTCAGGTATTAAGCCATTGGCTGTCACGACTATCGGCACAATGATCGCGGAGTCTACATCCCACATGTCGACAACCTCGTGACCCAAGTCATACTTGATTTGTTTATCTTTCTCGGCTTTCACGAGGTTCTCATCATTTGCTCTTATTTATTATTATAATATAATGCTATAGTGACACTGACCAGCATACTGCGTGTATCTCCTGAGGTCGTCGATGTCTATGGGCACCTCTGCGCCAGATATCAACAGCTGCAGCTCGCGACAAGAGAACATTCGCAGCCACTCCGCGCTCACCACGGACACTAGGCCACGCTTGAACGCGTTGCATTGAGACCTTATTTGTCTGGGAAAAAGAATACATTGTTAAAGAGAAGAACGGAGAAATTACTTTTATTCTCAAAAAATGCTTCAAAAATTATATTATTCAAAGACAAATGGTTTATTTCAACTAAATGATTCAAAGGCACTTTTACCGAAATTTCAAAAAGAAAAAAAATTAATTGAATCTAGTTGGTTCCCCTTCTAAATGGTTTCTTCATGAAAAATGCGCAGTAATGGAGACAAGTGACAAAAATTTTTTTGGTCTGCTTCACTAAGATTATTTAAAACATTGTCAATAAGGAAGAAGATATAACTTACTTATTTAACTTATAATCGGCGACTAGATGAATGTATTCTATCCTATTTTCTGCAGTCACAGGAATGTTTGCACCACCCGGTTTTAATTCTTCTATCTGTAATGCAAAAATATTGATCAAGTTTTTCTTATACATGAAATGAAAAAAAAAGAGACTAAAATGAAACACATTTCATACATTTCCAGTGATAGATAGATCAGAGGGGCAATTCTCGTAATTTTAAGAACGTTCACAGTCTGATCTCAGTCTCAATCTGTCAAAAACGCGTCTAATTTCCCTACATTTTTGACATTGATTGTCGCTGGGATGAGATTGCGATTAGATTTTGAACGTTTTTAATTACGGGAATTGTCCTGCAGATTAAAAGAAACGACGCAACGCCTTTAACACAAAAATTAGAATAGAAATTACATACCCTCTGCTCCCCCAACTCATCAGTAAGTACGGTGAAGTCCAGTCCTAAGTCCGGCACATCCCTTCTCGCATGTGCCCTTAGTAATAGTAGTCCGCGGTGTAACGCCGGGTCTAAAGACGCGAGCGCATGCACGTCAGCTTCGCCGCTGCCGCACAGCTTGCCGAGGAAGAACTCGGCTAGAGGTAGCTCTACTAGCAGGTTCTCGTACAATGCCTGAAAGATAAAGAAGTTCAATTTTAGTAGTTTTTACTTGACTGCGATAGTGCAGCAGGCAGTTTCACCTTTGGGCCAAAACGTCTTAGATGATGATGAACAACCGAAAAGTATTCTCAAGTAACACTTGCTAAGTTTTCCATTGTATAAAATCTTAATGTTGCTCGATAGAATGCTTATTGGCATCCACGAAAACACTTTAACAAGACTTGATATTTTTTGTAATAAAAATCGTGTATACAGGGTGCGAAAATCGATTCTTGAAATGTAAAGACCAAGAATCAAGACTATTCATAAAGCCGCTTTTTGCTTCATTCAAAGTTGTTATGATGGTCTGAAGTTACTATCAAATAATAGAAAATATGGTATCTTGTTAAACATAAATTTCGGAATAGATTACCTTTCCCAGCATCCTGCCGACGAAGTAGTAATGCATGGGGAAGTCGTCATACAGCAGATGTACCGCGGGGTTGGGGTACAACATGTTGTCTATGGTCAGGCGGAACAAGCCTCTGTTCGGGTCGAACGCGGATCTGGAAGAGAAACCATTTCGTCAATAGAGAACAATATTTCTATAAAATATCACCGTCAATTATATTTTAATTTATGCCATATGTTTATAGTATTCTCGTGTAAATAGTGGTCCGTTGTGTTTAAACTAAGACTAAAGAGCCAGAACCAGCAAAATTACAGAATTTACAGAATAATGTTTTTTACCAAGAAAGTTCTTATAACCTACTATACATATACAGGGTAAGTTCATGAGATCAGATGTAACCAGGAATTCCCTTCTATTCTTTGTTTTCTTATATGTATGGCGAATATCTTACTTGAGAAGTTCAGAGATAAACTCTCTAAACAGACCGCCGCCGTCGACGCCAGCCTCTTCCGCGCCCGCCTGGTTGATCAGCTGCACTCGAAGCTTTAGTTTCAAATCAGGTTCTAAAAATAAAAACACAGTTTATTATCGGTAACAAGGTAAAGACGCATATAATGAAAAGTTTGGCTCAACACGAGACACAAGCAACGGCAATCGAATATAAATCATATTAACTACAGAATAAGGTATAGTCTCGAGTCCTCTATTTGTTGCTAAATATAATCATTATTATTACCATTATCTGGACTAAGTTTGTCAAACGCGTCTTCATATAAATGCGTCCGTCGAACACTGATGTTAATTGAAGGCCCCTCGTTGAAATTCGTCATTTCGTACCAATGATCGTGTTTCTCTCTAAAATAAAAAAATAAAAATAGTAATCAGCATTAAAATAATTTGAAAAAAAAAAAATCTTCATATGACTGTGATTTAAAGTACCTTGCTAGCAACCCTTGGAATATAAGAACACGCGTAGAAAAAGGCACAACGAAAGGAATTTCTCTGAGAATTGTGACCGTCCTCAGCTCCTTAATAGTTAAAGGTGGCCCCTCATCTAGGAAAAGAAAGAAGACACATTTAAATGCAAATAAATCAGTTTTCAGAGAAAGAAAGAAAATATTTGTGTCTAATATACATAAAAGTATAAATAGAGCACCAAAAAAAACACATATACACATTAACTACTTTGCTCATTGTTTTTGCCCAAGTATGTGCAACAAACCAGTGGCGAGCAGTAGTTTTTAGAATCGGTAGGCACTCTTTTTCGTCCGGTACCGTACCGCACTTTAAGTTAAAAATTATTGATTTACTGAGAATAAAAACGTATGTAGTCGAGGGACCGGCAGGAACGATGTCCAAATCGAAAATCCAAGATGGCGGCTGTTAAACTTTTAAAATGACAAAATTTTCGCAGCCGCTTTGGATTTTCATTTTTACCTCACTATCGGCTTTCGCACCCTTGAAAACCATAAAAACGACGCACATGATGAAAAATTTTAAATATATTACAGCCGCCATCTTGGATTTTAATTTTTACCTCACTCGCACAGCCAAATTACGAAGTATTATTATAACATTCACACTCGGTTGGTTATGAGTAGGCATGCCTACTTTAGGGTGATAAATTGCGAAAGTCGAACGTCATAGTATTCCGCGTGAGACATACTTACGTATTTTTAATTTCGTCATATAACTTGAACGAGTAATTTCTTAATTGTGGGGCGCACATACTAAAATATAATTGACAGGTTTATGGTTTATCGATTTCTCGAGGTGTGCACTGCTTATA
This sequence comes from Apamea sordens, assembly GCA_945859715.1. NCBI lineage: Eukaryota > Metazoa > Arthropoda > Insecta > Lepidoptera > Noctuidae > Apamea > Apamea sordens. The sequence goes on from OX243986.1 coordinate 16,338,702, forward strand.
TGCCTATATGCAATGCACGCCACTGCAACTTATCTGAATCGCTAGCTTCTGACGAAGGCGTTTTGTCTGTCACTAGGTTAAGCTGTCATTCACTGTTCGAAAACAGCGACGTTATCGCCGGGCCAGATAAATTTGTAGGACTTTGGCTAGGTCAAAGCTAAGCTAAGTCAGTTAAAATATTCACAATGAGTGTTAATTAGAGTTGTTAGAATCACAATTATCGGTCACAGACTCATGAATACGTACCATGTGAGAGCGCTAACGCTGCAGAAAGGTTCGGCGGCCTGCGCAGATGCCTCGTGTTGTGGCGCGCGCGCTCGCCCGCCACCAGCAGCACGGCGGCGCCGCCCTCGGGCACGGCGCCGGGCGCGGGCCAGGCGCGCGCGCCCGCGAACTGCAGGCGCGCGTCGCGCCCGTACAGCGCGCGCAGCAGGGCCGTGCACACCTGGCGGGGGGCCGACATAACGTTACGAGTTACAACATTCAAAATGAGCGTTACTAAAGGAGATGTTTCATTTTTGTATGGGACTCAGGCCATAACATGTACCTTTTAGAAAAGCTGGGAAACTAACCCCTGAATAGAATATAGTAACATGTTTTTCGTAATATCAAATGCTTTTTATGCACATAGTAAAAATTAAAAATGTTTGACGTTTGTCGTGAGTTACATGACAGCCATGACAGATTGTAGAAATGACGTTTACTTAACCTAGAAATTGATGCCAATCCAAGAATGAGCAGATATCACCAAACCGTTATACAAAGCCAAAGTCGTAGGAGATAAAAAATAAATGAGAAAACGTGAAAGAACACCAAAAGCCACGAAACGAAAGTTGAGACGAACGAAACTGACTCACTGACACTGACGTGACACCCAACAAAAACCAAAATGTAATTTTGAATATTTTGTTCAGAAGTACACCTCAGAAAAGTAGAAGTAGTATAGGTATTTATTAAGTACTAGCTTCTGCCCGCGGCTTCGCCCGCGTGGATGTCGGAAATTTACCCACGGGAACGTGCTAACAGGATAAAATGTATGTACTTCCCCAGAATGCCATCTATGTCGCGAGCCCTTTGTGGCTAATTACAATAGAAAACCAATTGTGTCTCATTAGTGGTGATTAAGAGGGTACCTATATGATATCTTTACCTAAGTACCTAAATAATAAAAAAAAAAAAACTCAATAACAGAAAATTAAATACCTACCTACCTAAATAAACCTATTTCTGATAATAACTAATCTAAATTCAATAAATAAGCAAAATCCCTAAAAACTAATATCTATACGAATGACTAAACCTACCTAACAGTATTATAAAATAACCTACGGTCACTACGTACACTATCAAATATACTACCTATACTTTAAAACTAAAATCTATACCTACGACTCATATAAAAATAAACCTAAATAACTCTAAAAACTAAAAGGAATAAAAATGAACTCCACTGCGGGTGACCCAACCTACGACAAACTTAGTATTTGCGGTTGGTACAGTACAGACAGTGGTAATCGGGTATAGGGATCGAACCGCAAAATTATGTTTGTTTTTTATTGTATATACTTTTCCGGGATAAAAAGTACCCAGTGTGGTGCCCAGGATATTAAAGAATAATTATACCAAGTTTCATCGTAATCGAACCGGTAGTTTTTGCGTGATGCCTGAACAAACAGACAGACAGACAAAAATTTTTTTAATCACATTTTTGGGTTTGGTGTCGGTCAAGTAACACCCCCTGCCATTTATTTTTTGGATATTTTCAATGTACAGAATTTTCACTTCTACAGATTTATTATAAGTATAGATATAGATAAGTATTTATTTATTTTTTAACGATAAAATCGTCACACTTGCTTATTATTAGTCGGAAAAGATGTTTATGAGAATAATAATTATCTATACTCTATACTTATAATAAATCTGTAGAAGTGAAAATTCTGTACATTGAAAATATCAAAAAAATAAATGGCTGGGGGTGTTACTAGACCGACACCGAACCCAAAAATGTGATTAAAAATTTTTTTGTCTGTCTGTCGGTCTGTCTGTCTGTTTGTTCAGGCATCACGCAAAAACTACCGGTTCGATTACGATGAAACTTGGTATAATTATTCTTTAATATCCTGGGCACCACACTGGGTACTTTTTATGCCGGAAAAGTATCTTCTAAATATATAAAACTCAAAGGTGACTGACTGACTGACTGACATAGTGATCTATCAACGCACAGCCCAAACCACTGGAGGGATCGGGCTGAAATTTGGCATGCAGGTAGATGTTATGACGTAGGCATCCGCTAAGAAAGGATTTTGATAAATTCTACCCCCAAGGGGATAAAATAGGGGATGAAAGTTTGTATGAAAAATCTTATTCCTTGAGTTAATAAACTTGAAACTTAGCACGAATACTTATCTAAATAAATTATGAAGATCATCAGTTTTTTTTTCTTCTAAACTACCCCCTAATAAGGGATTGGGGGGTTTCAAAGTTGGTATGAAAGAATTTTAGCGCGCAGTCCGGTTGACTCGAAACTCAGTATTTATACCTAATATTGAAAGTAAAGAATAATGTGTATCAGGGTTTTTTGAAAATCTACCCCTGACGGGCTGAAATGGGGTAGTCAATTTTTCAGGGGAGGATTTTACTGCATGGCTTGATTAACTCGAAAATTAGTATAAATAATCTTTGAGTCAAGTTATGAATACAACGATTTTTTTTAAATTCCACCCCTGTGGGGGTGAAAAGCGGGGATACAGTTTATATGAAAAATCTTATTCATTTAGTTAATAAACTTGAAATTTGCCTAAGTAAGTAATATAGTTTGTCATTATAAGTTTTTCAAACCTACCCCTCAAAGGGGGATATAGGGGTGTTAAGTTGGTGTGGAAGAAATTGAATGCGCGGTCCGAGTAACTCGAAACTCAGTATTGATACTTTTGACAGAAAATAATTAATAATAAATATGTAAAGTTGTCGAAAATTTACCATTGACGGTACAAAAACGGGTAATTCGGTTTGTAAGGGGAGAATTTGAACTTGAAACTGTATGTTACATTTTCACGCCTAAACCACTGAACTTCTGATTTGGCATAGATATAGATGGCATCCTGGGGAAGCACATACTTTTTATCCTGTTAGCACGTTCCCGTGGGATAATTTCCGACATCCACGCGGGCGAAGCCGCGGGCAGAAGCTAGTTATTAATAGTACAGGAACACATACCTTTCATATTTAACGTTTATGTGATATTATGTTTTCATGTGACATGATTTTAGAACGAAAGCAGTCAATGCTGACGCCATGTTGCATAGAATAATATGGCAATAACTTGAAAAACTTACTCTTTGCGCACAACAAATCAGGCTTAAATGCAAGAAAGAATATTTTTCTTCAATTCCTGGTATTTTTTCCTATTTTTCGATAAATGTACATCTTATGGCCGAAAATGAAACATCTCCTTTATTATGATTTTCTTTCTTTTTCTTTTTTAAAAAACGTTGCCCCACACTAGGAATCTCTCCTGTATCGTGGGTGCGTTTACAAACATTTAAACTCACATACACAAACAGCCAGACCCGGAACAACTACTTAAAGGCCATACAAATATTTATTCCATGCGGGAATCGGACCCGTGACACGCAGCGCAGTGCCGTCAATAAGCCAGCCATCACCGGGTTAAAAGCAAATAAAAGTCGTGTAACATTGTTGCTGCAACGTGTTGCTGGAAACGAAACTATACCTACACATGATTGGACGAAATGTGGCCCATAACTATATGGCACAACTTTTATTACAGTAAAAATACTTGGAATTAATGACTTTAGAGTCGTATCGGTTGATATCTGTACCTTGAAGAGATGCGACCACGCAGGCGTTTGGTTCTTCCCGGAAATCTGGATATGGTCGGCGTGGACCGCGTCCCGGTAGTGTCCAGTCACGGCCGGTCGTGACTCGGGGTAGGCCAGCTCGACCAGGCCCAGGCACACGGTACGTAGTGTGCGGCAGAGGGCGCCTAACTCGCTGAACTCGAATGCGTGCACGCGCCCGCCCGTGCCTTGCGCTGAGTTGACCACTTCACCCGGGATTTGTACGCCCACTATGAATGACGCATAATAAATAAATGGTGGACTTTTAAGATGGGGCAGTAAGGGCAGATACCTTAACCGTTGTAGCTACAGGAAAAAGGTCTTAGGAGATTGTCCTTAACTTTTTGAGACATTTAATCCGCACCCTCTTGACGGATGCAGGTGACTAAATCGTCACCCTGTATTAAGTTTTTCTTATCACATAGTTTATCTTGGAATCAAAAGCATTGGATTTCATTCAAACCCTAAAATTTTACAAAACTACGTTGTCGCTTTGCTACGAGAGACTTTTAAGTACAGACACAGCTAGTAAATAATAAAATAAAATTACACTCACAACTAATCGTCTTTTCATCATCAGGGTCCCTGCAAAATTCGGTATCATGCAGCGTCCCGATCAGAAGCGAGAACAAGGCACAGAACACCGCTAGGGGCGCCAGCAGTCGCTGCACGTTGAGTGCGTGCGCGTCGGCGCCCAGGCCGCGCTGCAGCGCCTGCAGCAGCGGCGTGGCGGGCCCGCCGAACGACGACAGGTGCGACATGGACGACACCCACACCCACACGCCGCGGAGGAACATCGGCTTGAAGGCTAACGTGTATAGTAATCTGTGGGAACATACACGTCCAAAGTTTTTCAACAACCAGACAACACGGTTAGCGCAGTGGCTGAGCGATCGGACTGCTGCGCTGCGTGTCGCGGGTTCGATTCCCGCACAGAACAAATATTTGTAAGTCCTACATGTATTTGTTCTGAGTCTGGGTGTTTTTCTATCTATAATATGTATGTATTTACAAAAAAAAAATGTATATAAGTAGTTTATCAGCCATCTTGTTACCATAACACAAGCATTAGGTTGCTTAGCTTGGGACTAGATGGCGCTGTGTGAAATGTCCAGGGATATTATTATTATTATTAAATACTAGCCAGTCCACAAAATTGTTAACACGGCTGACTAAATTGGATGCGCGGGCGCTAAGCTATTTAATCGCAGTTCATTCAGTTTTCATTTAATAATACTACACATATGGATGTAAGAAAATTTTGGATTATCTAGAGACAAGGTAAAAAAGAATCAACCAACCTATACTTATGCAACGCCATCCTGTGGCTCAGTAACAAATTGTGACATATCGCAGACACACAGTCAAGGAACTGTTCACTCAGGTCAGCCTCAGTAATCTGCGAGCAAGTCGTCATCACGCACCGGTCAGGTTCGTTCAACAGTTCTATACAGCGCGTCAGCAACGTTTGTTCCCTCACAGAGGTAGGATTGGGCTCCTGCTCACTATCACTGTCATCATCCTTGTTAGCCACAGTCTCCTGACTATACAGCGAGTCTTCATACTCGTAGGTAATTTGCTTATTACAAACATTAACAGTTAACTTAGCGATAATTTTAAAGTAGTCTAAAACGATAGGATTGTTCGGCAGTCTTGTGTTGTCCATGTTTCGTACGATGTTCACTGTAACAAGTGTGATGTGATTAGTAATTGTTTCTTTGTCTTGTGATCAGCAACTTTTTCATACGCTTTTACCGTTATGTCTTCTCCCTGCATTTCTGAACATCTTTGCACAGCATTGAAATTCTATGTAGGAATTAAACTAATTACATTAATTAACAATGTTTTTTGTAGTTGTTACATGTGGCGTTATCTTGACCAACACTGAGAGACATCACACATTGGATGCTTTTCAGCACGTAAAGCTCGTTTTGCACGTTTGTAACGTGCGCCATTGCGACCGATGCCACAGTGTCAAAATTATACGGGCAGAGATACGTTTATAAGCTCGAATACGAGCGAATAACGCAATGGCGCTCGACTGTTAATAATATAAAGAAAACAAAAGTATTTATTGTGACTCCACAAGAAGATGACAAACGCAACTATTAAACTAAACATAATCATAAAAAACAAAATTATGCATATAATAAGAAAGTAAAAAACAGAAAGTCCTGTACGAGGCCAAAAGGCTCCTATCTCAGCATGATGTTGCGAAATTTAAAAATAAGTGTCGCAGCGCTGGTATTCTGATAGGGCCCGTTATAATAGTCCTATAGCTATGCCAAAAGCCAATAGAGCTTACAAGCGCCAAGAATACACCCGATCTGTAATGGCCCTTATTTTCTGTCGCCAATCTACTGCCATACTAAACTTGTGATCTTAGATCAAAAATCTTACCAAAATCCGGTGGTTCCAACGACAACACGGAGTGTAGTAACCACGAGTCGTTGGTCAGTACATGGGTGGTGAACTTGGAGTCGTCTCGGAGGGCCTGTATGAGCGCGAGGAACGGGAACTTCCTGTGGGGGTCGTGGGAGAGCGCCGGTATGATGTACATCTCCACAGGTTCCGGATACGGGTTGCAAAGGAAGGCAGAGGCGAACGCGGTCATTATGTGGTTACTGGAAGATACAAAATACAATACATTATTAAAACTGCTGACCGAAGCATAGGACTCCTATTTTTCTGCCTTTCATGAGACGATAGGTGAACATATACATAGAGGGGCAGGTTTATCAAATAATACCATTATTAATGCCGATAAAGTAGGATTGATTCATCAGTAAGAAACTGCTCATGGATTGATATGATTAAATCGCGAAAATCTTTAAAATACAATTTATAGTCTTCATGTTTATAGTAACTAAACATGAACTAATTCGTTGGTCAAGGGTTAAATTATACGACTAATTTAAAGTACTTACTCGTAATGTGGAATATTGACCCGGGAGGTGAGAGTGAGAGGTCGTTGTATGAGATCTAGCAGGGCTCCACTGAGCGGCGTCGGAGGGTTAGGCGAAGGCCCGTACAAAGGCGGCGTCTTCTGACACATTAGTTTACAAAGATCTTGAAAGTAACCTGCAAAATAATATAATAATAGTATTTATTCGTATCAACAATACAGCTATTTAACGTTACATACTTATGTCTTAATTGTGACTATAGCACTAGAAGTTGTCGTAACTTGCACCCTTGCTAAGTTATCAGGATAACTTGTATTAAGGACACAAGTCCCAACCCTTGGTTCATATACATATTTTAAGGCATTGCAAAGATACAATAAAAAGCAAATAATGGTCTTTTACATGGAAATTGAGTAAAATAAAATCAACGAAGAGAAAAACAAAAGCCAAAATACAAACGAGAGGGTGTGTAGTGTGATAGTGAGAGGTGTAAGTGATGTGTGTGAAGTGTGTGTGTTGTGTATGAAAGGGATAGTTGCAATTTAGTAAAACTTTTCTCCAGAAAGAAGAAGCCGTTCTGTGTCAATGAAATTTTGTTCAAGAAGCCGATTTGTTACAGTTTTTTTTAAGGTATTGCTTGGATAAGAGTAGAATTGCAGATATTTATTGAGTCTGTTATATAAATGTGGGCCTTGAAAGCAAAAGAATCTCTTAGTAAATACGAACTTGCATCTATGTGGCTGACAGACCGTGTCCTTACGTCTTCTGATGATTATGGCGTAAGGGGTGTCGAGATGCTGTAGGACTACGGTATGGAGGACAAAGAGCTGTCTCACACATAAATAAGAATTGTGTTATAATATATCTTTTGTTCCAGATTTTTATTTCAAAAGATCATTAAATAATTGTTAAGAAAAATAAAAATCACCTTACCTCTTTTGACAAGATATAAAAATGTGTTCCCCACAATACTGAGAGCTTCATCACAGTTGATGGAAGCCTCAGCAGTGTTTGTAGATGTGAACACTTCGAACATTCTAAGCGGCACCGCCAGCGGTACCTGTAAACAATAAAATGAAAATAAGAATTTTAGACATACATATAAATGAAAAGAACGTTTATTTGTCTCTCATTTGTGCCTATACTATTCATCCGATTGCAGTGAAACTTTGTTTTTGTGTGCACACTCGCGGAGGAGTTTGTAAAACCAGCCTCCATTCAAGCTATTTTATTTAATCAAATAAAACATAACTGGCGACTTGGTTTGGCCTTCGGGGATTACAGGTGTGATATTATGTTATTTTAGCAAAATATGGTGAATAAAATAACTACATAGATATAGTGGACCTTTACCACTTGCATAAAACTCAGACCTTTGCGACCATTTCCCCCTACAGAGGAAGGGTGGAATGGAAGAACATTATAGGCACATTGTAATAATAATAATAATATCCCTGGACATTTCACACAGCGCCATCTAGTCCCAAGCTAAGCAACCTAATGCTTGTGTTATGGTAACAAGATGGTTGATAAACTACTTATATACATTTTTTTTTTTTTTTTGTAAATACATACATATTATAGATAGAAAAACACCCAGACTCGGAACAAATACATGTAGGTCATACAAATATTTGTTCCGTGCGGGAATCGAACCCGCGACACGCAGCGCAGCAGTCAATCGCTTAACCACTGCGCCAACCGTGCCGTCATGTGTACACTTAACTAACAAAATTCACTATTTTTTAAACAAATGTTAAATATTGATTGTAAGAACTCATGCCGCCTGTGATACAGGTTTATTAGTAGTAGTACAGGCATCATGCTTTGTTATAAGTATATACCTATATTATTTCTAAGATTTATACTGTATTTTACCAATTTTTCTTTTCAATAATGTTTTATTGTTACTTACCTCCTTATTTTCTCTCAATAAGCGCAGGTGTAATGCTAGCAACCTTCTGATCTGTATGCAGGCGCCACAGAGTTGATATACCTTCTTCCATTGTTTAAGGAGTAATTGTGAAACGGCAACCTAAAACAACACATTAAATTAAAGATTGATGGTATAGTTATTAACATGGATATAAAGATTGTAGTATCAGCCAATAACACAGGTTAATATGGAGGCAGGAAGAGAGGAACTTGTGGTGCTGAGAGGGGCTTGTGGTTTAGCAATAATAGCTGCGCGGGTCGATCGATCAGGTTAAGCTACACTTGCCGTGGTTAGTCCGTGGATGGGTGACCATCCATACATACCAAGACCCTTGATGTCTTGGAAAGCACGTTAAGCCGTTGGTCCCGGCTGTCATTCGTGGATCTTTGACAGTCGTTACAGGTCGTCAGAAGCCCGAAAGTCTGACAGCCAGTCTTACCAAGGGGTAACGTATTTCCCAGTAACTGTGGAGGTCAGATATGCAGTTGTTCCATGTAAAATACTGGTATTCAGCTGCATCCAGTTAGATTTGAAGCCGACCTCGACATAGTTGGGAAAAGGCTAGGCAGATGATGAATAGGGAGGGCAGGAACAGTGTAACAGAGATGTCAATCAACAGTGATTTGTTACGGGTTTAAAAAATTATAATAATTAATTCATCATCATAATCTTCCTGCCCTTGTCCCATGTTACTTGGGGTTGGCACATGTTTTGTTCTTCCATTATCCCCTGTCAACTGTCACGTCACACTATCATTCACTCCCCTCGCTTTTATATCTTTTCTCACACGATCCATCCATCTTTTCGTTTGCCTTCCTCTCCCTCTCTATCCATCACTGTTTTAGTCACAAGTGTTTCCTCCTGTCTCATCATATGACCATACCAAGCCAAGCTAATTCCCTTTAACCATCATCATCTGCCTAGCCTTTTCCCAACTATGTTGGGGTCGGTCAGTCTAATTCCTTTTAACCAATAATTATAATTGCATTCATTTATTATCTCCATCCAAAACCCAAGACATTATTTTACTGTGTGCCAAATTATTCATTTGATCTAGTTTCGGTCTTGCTACCACAAAATCTCACAATACATTTTTTAGTTAAGAAACTCGTTGTTTATAAAGCTGCGGTTTGTTTGGTTTTACTGTTAAAAATGTTACATTTATTTCCCTCAAACTGATAACATTCACTTACAACATTCAAATAACAAACAGGAAAACATTGTAAGCTGGAAAAAAATTGCATTCTGGTTTTATTAACAATAAAGAAACATGTTACATGTGTTAAAGAAAAATAAAAACAAAATAGATGTATAATCACAAGCACAAAACAATAAATAATCATGACAGTGACATGAACGCTTTCACTCAGCACGATACTGTGCTATAGGGGGCCACAGAACAGTGCTGATTTTCAGAAAAGGAAGTATGAAAAAAAAGGTATTCTATTTGCTTCTATCACCAGGAAAAAAGAAACAAATTCTAGTTTTGTGTTTTGGATAAACATGTTTCCTCATATTTACCGTTTTCATAAAGTATCAACATACCAGTCTAGAATAATCCTGTTGGTCATCATAAAAGAACAGTATTTTAGCAACCAGTGCACACATCATCTGCTGGTCATCAGGGTTGACTCTTGGGAATATGCTGTCAAACTGTTCCCTCTCATGTTGTTTAAAATGTTTTCTAGTTAAATAACTCCTCACATATGCTTGGATTTTTATTGTACTGTTCAGACGTTTTCTATGTTCCTGAAAAAAGGATTATAAAAATATTATTCATAAAAAATTGGCAAGAGATCATGTTGCTCAAAAGTTAAATAATATGATAATAATTTGAAGATATGTATATCCCAGCAGCTCCAAATAATACTTAAAACCAGTAATATTACTATGTATGGTGAAACATAACAATGTGAAAACTGCTAAGTCATTGTATTGATCATTGATGATTTGTAACATTCTTCATGTGTTGTCATGGTTTTACAATTAAAAATATTTGTTAAAATACTTCATGTGATCAACAATATCTAGGTAAAGTTCACGAAGAGTGTATATCATCATATATCCAACTGTATTTTTATAGGATTAAATTATTTTTTAAATGATGTATAGAAAGTGGTAGATGTGTAGATTGATTCATAAGACTATTTTATTTTTAATGCATTGCTCTGTCTTCTGGTTACACTGGTTATGGTTCATGAGCAATTAAAGTGAAAGTCACAGAAATATAGTACAAGTTAACCTCTCTTTTCTGTCTTTGTTGTTGTGACTGCAGTATCAAAGCGTCTCTATCTGTCTTGTGCTGTGCGCTCGCACCAGCCAAGTTCTGCTGGGGCTTGCGCCTGAAGTCCCCCTCGAAGGAATACATAGCTAAAACAGAATACACCACCTCTAAACATTTAAACTAAAAACATTTTGTAAACAACAATCAGCTGAACTTTTCCTTGTGACAAATTGTCATTCACGCTTACCTTAGATGAACTCAATAATCTTTTAATATTTCATGAATAAACGAGGTCATAATAGGATTCTATGAATTTAATACACTCTACATGAAATTACACCAAATTGATGAAATACAAGTTTTTATTGGTTTTCTTCATACGCAATGAGTAAAGAGTATTATTTCGGCTTTGACAGCAAACAATTTGAGTGTTACTAGCCTATAAAAGTTAAATTAGCCTAACATAGAACCGATTTTTTACCCATTATTCTACAGGCGTTGTTATAAAAGCTCTTTTAGATTTTAAAATCACTTTATTTATGAACTATTATAGGTATTTAAACAGGTGATAATCGTAGCCTTAAAAAATAATTGAAGTTTAATATTAGCCATTTCAGGTTATATTTTCCTGATTTTGGGGAATGATCGTTATTTTCTGCAACCCCATATTTCTTTTCCACAGATAATAAAAAAAGATTTATTTTAAATCACGCTTTAGGCACAAGTAATAAAAATCCAGATAGTAAACAAACAATCATGATGTAATATAATTTATGGAAAGACTGCAACTCGAGAAATACTCAACATAAAGAAAATATCAATTAGAAAAACAGTATGTACCGTAAAAGTAACAAGGAGTCTCACACTTGTAGCTGTCCTTCTGTCACCTGCTGTCATTCTTTCACTTTCTGTCATTCTGTCACTCATTGTCAAAATTCCAATTTGACACTGACACATATTTGACAGGGCTGGAAAACATTGAATGCTGCTGATCTGAAAACGCTGGGATTTTGGCAAAAAATTAAATATTTGAGTGAAACCATAAAAAAATTCAGTAAGCACCTTCGCCGAATTTTATTAAAAATTGGTAGAAATGTCTGATACTTTATTAGATGACACAGATAATGGTGAAGGCGCTGTTCGGGTGGGTACCCCTAACACTTGTTTTCTTTTATTTTGTTTATATTAGTGCTATCACAAATAAGATCCAGTAAGACCTTACCTAAAATAATGGCACTTATAATTATGAGAACATCGTGCCATTACTTACAGGCATCTGAGATGCACTACTTTAATTAAAATCGACAATAGTTTTAGGCATTGTTGCTAAGACCAATCCGTATGTCTTCCAGTCATGGCCATAACTTATAGCTCCATTATTTCTTACCAAAGTATAAGTTTTTATATAAATTATGTATAATTTTTGCCGTCACTTGACTAAAATTACACTTGGTTCTTTACTTTTTAGAATATGAGACCGTCTCTGGCCCAAGTTAGGGCAGTGATATCATTTATGGAAAAGCATCCAGATCTGGCCCACAGGAAGCTTCGAGTTGGTATGGGCCATGCCAAGTTTAAGAAGCTGTGGATAGAACTCTCTAACATTGCCAACTCTATAGTTGGAGCTATGAAATCCACAAAAGGATGGATCAAGGTAACAATTTATTTAAGTTTTCATAGTTTTTTTCATGATATATTTTATTTATTTATATAATTTTCATAGTTTTTAAGTTTTGAATCAGTTCTTCTAGCTATCAGTTCCAAAACAGCCATTTAGTAAGCAAAATTAATTTGAGGAAAAGAAAAAATATTTGTTATATTTTTATTTCAATTTATAAAGTGGTGTATCTATGTGTTTTGTATACTTACATTGTACATTTTCAGTTTTGGTCAGACAAAAGGAGAAGCATACTAATCAAACAAAAGCAGATTGAGCAAGGAAAACTGCAAGGCAGGCTGACGGCATTAGAAGTAAAGATTTTAGACCTTTGTGATGACAAATCTTCTACACCTAGTAGTAAGTAACTTTACTAACTTCTGATTAAGTGCCTGTTGAAGGGTTCTTAATAAAAAAAAATTCCATCCTACTAATATTTATCTAACTAGCCTTTCAAAATAGTTCTGTAAAGTTCGCTGCACTTCAACTGGGTCAATTGCTTATTACCCAAATTACCCAGTGGTCCACTTTAGCCCTGGATTGAAAGAGCTGGAAGTCATGGGATAGACCTTTGCCCAGCTGTGGGATGATGCAGGCTAACAGTAACCAGTAATTACCCAATTGCAAACACTATCAATAAATAAAGTTATAATTAATATTGTCTAGGAAAAAAGAAAGCAGTGAAGCAAGAACCATGTAATGTTGATTCTGAGGACTCATTTGACGAAACATTCTCGAAGGATGATGATTACAGCCCTGCAGACAACAGTCGAGTCTACCCAACGGAATCTGAAGAACGACAATTGACTATGATCGATAAGTTGGTAGGTACTCTTTATCCAATACACTCTTGAGAATCATACTGTCAGTAGTAAGAGGAATTAAAAAAACTATCTTTATCCAATGTGACTTTGAACCTGCTCTGCCTTCAGGATAAATAATAAAATAATAACCTTTGCAGAAGTGAATCTAATTTGATCTAAAAAAGCATTATATCTTGTTTATTTTTTGTATGTTTGTGGTCTTTAATCCATACTTTTAGGTCAAGATTCCTATAGCACATTTTGATTTTACTTTGCTGGTAAAGTAATTGTTTCATTCGAAAATGAACTTTATTGTTATGTACGTAATGTTCACATTTGTGTCAGCGAATGTAATACTACGCTTATGAATATGAATGTTAACATTATACAAAATAATGTTCTGTGTTCGTATTCGAGTCAAGGTGTGTTCTATGATCTTGTTTTAAATAAATGGTTTTTTTATTGATTGACTTTTCCTTGATTCTTAGGTTGAAGTAATGGATCAGCAAGCAGCAGCCCTGACGCAAATGGCGCAAGCATCTCTTAGTAACGCGAAAGCCTTAGAACGAGTAGCAGAAGCATCACACATACAAGTAACTACTTAGTTTACATACCATACCTTATCATACCATTAGGGAATGCAATCTCGACCCCGCGAGATCTCGAGCCTTTTTTTCGACATTCAAACTCGTGGGAAGACAACCTTGTTCTTGAAATTCAAGACCAAGCGCACGCGACTTACGCCATGCTTCTTGAGAAGCCATTTTCAATATAATAATTAATGGATTTATATCGTGCGTGATGTGTGTGTGTTGATTTGTTGCGTTATGTATGCGTAGTGCAGTTGCAGATGATTACTACTGAAAATGACTTAAATAAACATTTCATTTCGTTTCATTGATTTTTTTGTTTCGAAATCAATAAACAAGACTATCCTAGGTAGGTGTAGTTTAAATTACGTTTTTGAATGTTTGATTGAAAAAAACTCATTCGTTCAGAAAGTAGGCGAGATCTCGAATGGCCATTCTCGGCACCAGACTTAGCATGCTAGGTCTTGAGTTACCAATCTCGACTCGACATTGCATTCCCTACATACTATGCCTATGGCTATAATACCTCAAGCTTGGTAAAGACCAAGCTTGAGGTCTATTATCTTATCTTATCTTATCTTCAATCATTCGTCAGAAAGATGATATGTAGTAGGCTTGTATTTTCAACATAATTACTCTAATGTGTGTATGTAAGGGCGCCAATATTTAAGATGATAGACTATTCTGGTAGCATAAACGGGTGATACAGTCTCTTGATTCTTGTGCAGGACAGCAGCTCGCGCAGACCTTGGGAAATATTTGCACTAAGCTTTTGTACCCAACTGTTGCGTTCGTTTGTTTCGCCCCTTAATACCGGTGCCGCTTAAATGCCTGCTTACCTCGAAGGCCATCTGGGTAATGTACGAAACGTTACCCAGATGGCCATTAAGTACCTACATAGAAAATGTTTTCCACAGGCACTCGCAGTCGACAGACTTGCTGGGACGTTTGAGACCATCAGCGCATCAGTTCATGACGTCAGAAACGCTATCCTAGGAATCGATTACACAATGAAACGGTGCTACTCCGCAACAGCAACGCAGCAGCGGCAAAACTCAAATATATTCAGCTAAAATATTTCCATCGATCTCTTATAATTTATCGATAGTATTAAGTGCATTTAAAATTTATTAACATGCCATTATGAACCTTAAGTTGTAGACATTTAGTATTATTATCATACAGACTGATTTCTGTAATCTGACCTGTACATACCGCATTGTGTGTAACCTTTATGCATATTAATGAAAACAGCTGTATTTTATGAATAAGATATTATTTTTAGTGATTTCGGCATTTTATTTTCCTTGTATAAACTGCATTCAAACTGTTCTATTTATAAGAGCAGCAGTGTTTATGCAGTGAAAGATTGTGTTCTACGTATTTATCTTATCTCCACTGATAATGATTGTTTTATCAAATCGTGTATCATTGCTCCATTTTTCATGTGAAACCGAACTGTACCGCCTCTAGTAGATCGTGTTATTTGATATTAAATATTCGTACAATAATGCGAAAACTTTCACACGCGGGATTAAAAGAAACTTTGAAAGATGGGGTGGAAGTGTTTTTTAATGTTAGTGCTATTTAGTGCGGTCGTGTGGAGTGAGAAGTGCCCGAAGCAATGTGACTGTGATATGGACAATGGGTTGAACAGAGCCGTGTGTGTCGATCAAAACATTATCAACATAGAAGTAGGAGTGCCCAAAGCGGTGCAAGTGTATAGTCTGAGTCATAATGTTATTAGTGAACTGGACAACTTTTGTTTTAAGGTAGGTACTTGTTTTTGTGTTTTATTGTTATGAGTAATTAACCTTAGTCAGGGATTATTTAATCATTGAACTCAAACTCAAACTATTTATTTCAAATAAACCAATTACAGGCACTTTTGAATTGTCAAGGTCGGTCAGTCAAAAAGATGAAGCTAGTTGCCCATTCCAAAGCGTAGTAGGTACCTATGGAGAAGAACGGGCAAGAAACTCCATGGACACTCTTTTAAATTATAATAATAATTATTGTTACAAAGTATTGGTTATATCATTAATGTTCTAAATTATGCACGTGAGAACGATGCAGAACGTTAAAAGCGTCCGTAATGAAAAGATAAAAAAAAACAATTCAAATATTAAATTAAATCAAAATAAGCCATGGCAGCAAAGAGTTGACCAGTCGCCCTACTGACGGCGCCCGTTCACGAACATGACGCATAGATTAGCACCATTCAGCTCAACCATTTTGAAGGGATTGACACATTGAAAACTATTCTTAGTAAGTAGGTACCTACCTACTCTTTTGCAATAAATTATGCAAAAGGAAAATGGCAAAACATAAAACAACTCCAACATATTAATCGAAAGAATAAAGTTGATCATACTCTCCCTGAATGTTTGTTTGTTAGTTTGGTGACTCAGCTGTACTGATTATGGCGGGCACGTTGACCAACTTTAGAAAGGTGGTTTTCAGAACTCTGGGCTAGATTACTGGCTTATGAAGCTTTAATTGACATACTTACATGTGCAAGTGTGGACATGGTGTGTATTGTAAGATTTGGTCGAAAACAAATTCTAGGTATTGACATTTTATAGATACTGTTTGCAAAAAAAAAGAAGTTTAATTCTGAAATAATTTGTCTCAGAAATCTAAGCCTATGAATCTTTGGCAAGCATCACTATTTCTAATACTTTTAGACTTCCAGCTTCATTCTAAAAAGTAAATTTTCTTGCTCAAATATGCTTTCTACATAATTATTTGCAGAAAATTTTATTGAAGTATTCAAATAGTATCGACCACTTGAGTTAAACGCAAACCTCTTTGCAATCAAAGATGTAGATACCTATTTTATCATTTGTTTATCGTTTCAAAACTATTGCCTGATATATCTACAATCGTCATTGATTGACCTGTCTATTATTGATTAAAAACATAATGTAGTATCAAGTATTTTCTAACTGAACATACAGCTGTGCTGATGGGGAGTTTGTTGCGCCACTTCTTCCCAGCGATAGCACTAGGAAATGGTGAAGGGCGGGCGTTTTTGGGGGACTGGCTTTTGTAATTTTGACGTTCGAAAAGTACTGATTCTCAGCCTAATTTGAATAAATGACTTTTGATTTTGAATGAAAAATGATATTACTCACAGCAAATATTTTCAATACATACTGCCTACGCGGTACTTAGATATAAGTATTTAATTTGATATCCTTCTCGTTTTTAGGAAATTGGCTACACATCATTGGAAGTACTGGATCTCTCGTATAACTTGATATTTTGGATTGGCCTGCACGCTTTCTCAGGCCTAGACAAACTAGTCCATCTGGATTTGAGCAGTAATCGACTGAGGTTCATCCCTTCGGATCTCTTCTGGGATACGCCAGAACTCGACACATTGGACTTGTCATCGAACGTCTTTGAAAGTCTCAAGAATGAACCTTTTCTGATGCATTCGAAACTACAGGTAAGAATACTGATTCGATAAAGATCCACACAGCCTCTCCGCATAGTCTTTGTGATAATAAGTAATTTGCACATTCTATTCAATTATTTAAAAGGACTGTCTTCCTCTTTCCAGGTGTTAAACCTAAACAGCTGCCGAATTAAAGCCTTACCGACTCGTCTGTTCAACCGTCTTCCGAATTTAAGAAAACTCGATTTAAGCGAAAACTACGTAGTTACTCTGAAAACTGAACTTCTACTGCCTCTACGTAAACTAGAACGAATAGAACTACGTAATGAATATTGGACATGTAGCACAGACTTCATAGCGGTTGAAAATTGGATCACATCTCGAGGTATCACTTATGAGAAGCAATGCAGGAAGAGACAACCGCAAATGTCTGAGAAGATTATATCCATTGTTCCGGTTGTGGAGAAAAAAGAAGTCGACGTGAGCGACATCTGGAATATAACTACAGACAAAAACGATTCTATGCCAGCTGAACAGCCTCCTACACGACTCACACCGTATGAGAAGTTTGACCAAGAATTCTCGTCAGTAAAAGCCTTCGTTATTGGTGTTGAAGTAGGCTTAGCAATTGGGATAGTGGGAACTTATATTTGGTTGAGTAAGTTTTGTACATGTGGTGCAGTAAGCTGCGGACGGCCACAGACGAGACAAAGACGGCGAAGGATGCAGAGGTTTGATGGGGACATGAGGACTAATTTACTGTGGAGTACGATAGTGAACCCTGACTTGGAGACTCCGCCTTCGTTCCGCAGACAGATATCTCTGCCCGAAAGAAGCGCACCGTTCCCGACGTACGGTCTGCCGGGCTTCGCTGAAGCTCCCTTACAAATAGACGCGATTCGAATGCCCGACCGTGCGGAAACACCGCCACCGCCGTATAACGACTGCCGCATTAATATATGAGCGACAGTGTGCTGTTTTTTGTGTTCATTATCTCTCTTGTGATATTTCGAATTAAGTCGCCGAAAGTAGAAACTTGTGGTTTTATGTTACTTTATGAAGTTTAAGATAAGATAGTAAACCTTTCGCGGTACATTTCTAATAACTTTCGCCGATCTGCGGGGTAATTGCGTAACATTCATTAAATGGAAATCGATCGCAACGCCTTTCATTTTCATATCCATTGTTTCATAGTTTTTAAAAATTCGTCCGCTCAACAACTTAAATAACTCAATGGATGTGGCTGAACTGTCAAAATTGCGATCTATTACTTACGCAATTACCCTGCTGTTCTGTAAATATGAAGTGGAGTGTTTAAATTGTAACTGGGTCGACAGAATGAAACATTTAGAGTTAAGATTAAGTTAGTCTGTAAAAAAAAAAAAAAATAAGACTTGTTTTTTATAAAATCGTTATTTATTTTATAAATACCATTATCACATTTGATTCATTAACATAATTATATGATCTGTCATAATATAAAAGTTAATATAATATGCTAAGTCAGACTCATAGAATTTAATATAAATTCTCTAAAATTAAAATAGATATAATTTGGGTAACTATAGAATTTTGTACATTACATAACACAACCTTGTGGCAATTTCATATTCGTAAACTATGGCATTCCCATGGCATATAGGTCCCAAACACTGGTAAAATTATTGAACTATTACAGGCGCCCAAATTGTTGTTAGTGAACATTAAATTAATTGGAAATCAAATTCAGATTACAAGTAAATCAGATAGCAAGCATCACATAGTCAACATCGATTGATTTATAAATAAAATAGGTACATAATATTTGTAAGAAAATGGAATGTACAGTTCATTTAAATAGTGTTAAAAAGACAATAAAAATAATATCATTACAAGTTTTATATACATCCATTTTGGCTATAAAAGGAACATGAACTGGAAATGCATGATTAGTCTAGTAAACCAAAAACAATACTAAAACAGTGAATACAATTAACTAAACAAATGCTATTCCAATATACTACCAGACATAACTTTATGATTAAAATTTTATAATAACCGACATACAAACTACCCTATTTACATATTTAACGGCTAGTTATAATATAATACGTAATCAGGCACATCATGGCATGTCATTTCTGATTATCACGCGAAGATTTCCACTACCCGAATTGAAACTAATTTTATCTCGTTGTACACATTATTGTTCATGCCTATGATTATGGAAAGTGTAGGCACGTACACTAATAGAAAGGTATAAACAAATATACTGTCAGAGGCACGTCGACGGTCTTATCAATAAATTTTTGCATTTGATTTTTATGAAGATATTAATTCATAACTTCATTCAATTGTTTCTACTGTCAAGGTTTTTTTAGACGGATCGTATTGACCCCACGTTCCCGCGAATACGAAGGGTTAAGCGACTGAATGATTCACTTCACACAATATGATATGGTTGCTTCATCCAAACTGATAGGCATAACTGAACCGTATTTTGCCATAATCAAAATGCAGTTACCAAGATTCGCGTAAAACACGTCGATGCATTGTTCGAAAACTACAAATACATCGAACCTAAATTATAAATACATTTTGTTCCTTAATGCTTACACGTTAGCGTCTTCGTTCTCCAGCGCCAGTTGGCTGATGTTCACGTAGTCCGGGTGCTGGGAGAACACATCTACTAGTTGGCTGAAGGTCGGTCGGGCATCAGGAGTGTAAGCCCAGCAGTCCAACATCACTTGGTAGATCTCGTCTGGACAGTTTTCTGGTCTTTCTAGGCGTTTGCCGCTTTCTACTATTTGTATAGCCTGTAAGAAATATTAAATAAAATGAATTGCTTTAGATCACTAATATTGCAGAATCACCCTAGCTAGGAAGATGATTTTGCATTGAACTCTGTGATGAGAGATTTTGTCAGCGGTATTCGACTAACTTGAATTAAAAAAAAAAACTTAAAACTGTAGTTACAGTCGACCTCGAAATTGCTTTATCACCCTATGATTAAATGTCACATCATAAAACGGCAAGTTCTAACTTTCCATCTGACAGTTAAGTAGTTTATTAATGAAGTTTCAAATTACTGGATGTGTTGTCAAAAGTGGTAAAACAATTACGACGTTGACTATACATTCTGATCACAAGTTTCACAAGAGACTTGTGCTTGATTTCTATAAAATAGGTGTATTAATAGTCAACCAACCTCAATCCCCCTCATATCTCCATACGGCTGCTGTCCGTACGAGAACATCTCCCACAGCGTGATGCCGTAGCTCCACACGTCGCTCGCGTGGCTGAACGTGCCGTAGTTATATGACTCGGGCGCGTACCACTTGATGGGCCACTTGCCGCCACGGCTGGCTTTGTAGTAAGAACTGTCTGTTGATAGAGCTCGGGAGAGACCAAAGTCGCTTATTTTGGCTTGGTGTCTGGAAACAATGATTAAGATGTGATTTTAGGAGATACATTGCTTGTTAAGTGTTACTATTACCTACTATGCAGCTATATTCTAATGGCAATCTAAATTAAATAGTGAAGTATGCAGTTACATGTTGGTATTTTGCTACTTTCCATTTCAAGAGTGTGTCGAGCTTATTTCGGTAAAGGATACCGTAAAGGTTACTTTTAATGGCGAATAGTTTAATTAATAGTTAAGAGCGGAAAGTAAAATAAGCTTTTGATTATAACACTGTCAGATAATTACCTGCTAGACAGCAGAATATTCCTCGCAGCTAAATCGCGATGTACGAAACGACGCCGCTCCAAATACCGCATACCGGCCGCGACTTGACACGCCCACAATCTTAGCTCGTATCCAGGTGATGCCTTGTCCGGGTGGCGCACTAAGAACTCTAGTAATGATCCTAGAGGTACTAACTCTTGAATCATCGCTAAAGGCGGGCCCTGAATAAAAAAAAAAGAAATTTATCGTTTTTATCATCCTCACCATATTATTGTAAATACCTACTACATTCTAAGCAAACAAATGAATATTCTATTCTATTCTGCCCTTGTCTTAATTTGATTGAGGTCGGTGCAGCATAGCTTTTTCTTTCATACATCAATCAATCCATTGTTTCTTTGGTCTTTCATTGTGGCCATCCATTCATACGCGAAACATTCACAACATTATTGTTTGTATAACATGGATAAACATAATCGACCTATAATGTTTGTGAAGAAGGACGAATGGTGGAAGTACTCAAATAAAAATATTATATTCCTCTATCAAAGATAGCAAGTACTGAAGTGTACTCTGCCTACTGCTACCATTCACTGCTGGCGCGTAGGTCTCTCTATGATTAGGAGTCGGACGTAATCCACCGCGCGGGTCCAGTGCGGGCTTGGTGGATGTCACTTGTCTGTGAATTTTGTTTATCGTGACGTGCACAAAAATATATACGTAGCACAGTAGGTGACACAAATATAAATAATTTTTATCTGACACATACATGTTAGTAATACAGGTCTTATACATGTACTACTAACATGTATATGTCACTGATAGCCCGATAACGATAAAGGAACATCGTTTTTATGTTATTATGCGCCCACCTGATGTCAACACCACCTACGGACATCTGCACTACCAGAAGGCCAATGCTCGTAATTTAAAACGTTCAAAATCTAGTCGCAGTCTCATATCGGCGACAAACAAATGTCAAAAACTTGTCAAAATGTAGGGAAATTGGAAGTATTTTTTGACAGATGGAGATCAGACTGAACGTTCTTAAAATTACGAGAATTGCCCCGCAGAGGCATCGCAACATGTTGCCAACCCATAGACAACGCTGAAATATATCTTATGTGCTTGTACATACTAATAATATCCTCCCGACCGAATTTCGGTCACGGCAGCCAATATCAACGGCCTGAAATTAGCAAGTGCCCAGGAGATATATAATCACAGATGCACTCCCTCTTCCGACATTCTTATAGTCCGATGGGACGGCAATCCGACGTGACCGAGGTGAGATCAGGCATAGGACCAACGGGTTTACGTGTTACTTACCAAAGACACGCCGATAAGTCGGACGATGCACCGGTGTCGGACAGACATCATGACCTTGGCTTCGGACAGGAACTCCTTCTTGTTAGTATCTGTGTGTTGCATGTGTAACGTCTTGACGGCGACTTGTTGCGCCGGTTGGTCGGGTGGGTTGTAGGTCGCGCGGAGGACTGAACCGAACTCGCCCTCGCCTAACACGGCGCCTAGCGTTAGCTCCGTCATTGGGATGAATTCTGGGGGATAATGTTGCAAGTAAATTAACCGAATCAAAGTAACGATGCAAAGGGTTTGTTTGTATTGATGATTTTCGTTAGAGTGTTGAGCATTCTATGATAGTAATCATAGAATTCTCAACACTAACGAAAATCATTGAATGAGACGGCGGACATCAGTAAATGAGACGGCATCACGAGGCGAAGTTTCATAAATATTCAATTTGGGAAGGTTACTGAATATGAAAAAAAAACTGTATTTTACAAAGTTTGAAGGAAACTTACCCTGCAGTGTGGTAAGCTGGCCATCAGAATCAATAGATATTTCATTATAATTCTCTGCTAACGTTACTACCGCGCTATTATTCCCCGGAACCTTATACGTTTCATTATCGTCCGACGGTTCTTCGTTATTATTAATACTATCGTTGTTGAAATCTGACGAGAATGATAGATTCCTTGTGAGCAACTCGAACATATTGTTGTTGGATTGTATGGAGGAGGGCGGCGACGTCTGCGTAGACAATTGTTTGTCGCTCAGTATGTCATGTTTTACTAGAGAGAGCGACTGGTTCAAGGTAGCACGGCTCGATCCCAGCTTTTTGGTTCGTGGCATTGTTGAGAACTGAAACAATGAAAGGAAAATAGTATTGAATAATAAAAATGACATCCGGATTTATTTTTAGCGGAGCAACTGTATGTGGTCGAGTTTCATAGACGACTCCGCCCCGGAGTGTAGATGTGGTGCTGTTCCACGAACGATGGGACACTTAATATCGTGTCCTGCGTGTCCTGTCAGCTGCACGTTAGCAAACTAGTAGCGGAGTTCTGGGCCGAGTCCATTTAGATTGCTCTCGATACGCTAAGAAGAGAGAAGGCTGAACTGGCTTAAAAGCCACAGACCACAAATATATAAATAGAGATCCTGCATTACAAAACATTTTTTTATTTTTTATATAATCCTGCATAATGCATTTAAGCGACAGAAGTTAGTGCAAGTTCCAATCTGTCGTAATATTATGAGGAAAACACAAAAAAGTATGCGGTGTCATGATCCTCAAAAGTAAGGGACCAATTAAATGTGGAAAAGAGTGTCAGTGGGCTTACTTCAGGTAGAGGCGGTTTAGGTTTAGGCGGCACAGCGGTAGTGAGGCGGGTAGGCAGACCGTCCGGCACTGTACTGTAGTGCTCGATCAACCTCTCCAGAGATTCTAGATAGGGTCCGTCGTCTATAAACAACCAGTTCGTCTGAAATTAATGTGAAATTGTTAATTATCTACTATTAACTGTAAGATGTCAAAATAATAATTTGCACGAAACATTGCGTAATTAGTTTTTTAACTATTATGGAGACAGAAAGTATTCGTGAAAACAAAAAACAGTCGGTGCATATTTTACAGTTGATGCAAACCTAGGGCTCCTTCAACCTGTCGTATGCAAACGTATTAGATCAACGCTCCAAAATAAGTTACAGTAGGCTGAAACGTAAATCTACACGTTATTATCGTATTCGCGATTAAACCTCCATAAACAAACACATGCTTTAAAACTCACCTCTTTCCTAATAATAAAGTTATAAGGCGTGTTTTCGCTCAGCATCGTCAACACGTACGCGCCGGTATGCCTCTCGCTATACCGCACAAGGTACACCCCGTCGGAAGCCTTGCCTTCCACTTTGTGGTGCTTGCAGTACTCCTCCAACGTCTTTACTGCTTCCTCGCGGTTCAACGTACCGTGGTACCAATACTTTTTAGACGTTTTTGGGATATCTGGCTGGTGGTTTTCTGTAAAGAATGTTATGATTATAGTCACGAAGTTTTAAATGAAGGACTCATAAAGTAAAACCGACAGAAAAGCTTTTGTAACTTCCAATTCCAATACTCCGCATCAATATCAAGTTTATTTATTTTCGATTTTATTTCAAAGTGCACAATGATGATATTTGTTTAGCGGTAAAAACCTATCTAATAAAACCAGACTCAAACAATGCATGTTGATTCTACGATGCAGCAAAAACAAAATGATGAACAATGTAAGTTAATTACTTAGTAACTGGTAGCATTCTGTGTGTCCGTAATGTTTCGCCAGGTCAGCAGGGGTGTCGTGTGCCAGCGTCCTTGCATGGGCTGGAGCTTTGAGCTTTAGTAGAACCTACAAACAGAATAATAATGGTGTAAATTGGTATTTAAAAAAACCGACCAAGTGCGTGCCGGGATCACGCACAATGAAGGGTTTCGTAGTTGGGATGAAGTTATCCCAAGAACAATCTTAATGTTGTAGTTGAAAAACGTGTTGTCCCATACATCGATATACGTCACGGTCAATTCTCCAACTGCAAATGTTAGTTTGTAATCGCATTTTTTATGTTCTAAATGTACTAATTAACGATTTTCGGACGTTTTCCTTTACTCCTTTGCTTTGAGACCTTGCTTCTTTCCAAATTTCACGATTCTAGGTCAACAGAAAGTACCCTATAGGTTTTGATTTATTTGTGATTATCAAAATCTATCAAAACTCTAAAGGACCGTTGATATTAACTTCAACTTGATAAGTACCTCCACGTGTTCCTGAGAAAAAGGAACAACTTCCTGAGGAAGGAAGGAAGATAGACGGAGAAAGTATCTTAAAATGGTAAGTATGTTTATAAACCAACTACTCAGTTTCAAGTAGCAAATATTTGAATCTACGACAGCGATGCTGGTGCGTGTGTACCATTTACTGTTGTCATACCTAATAGGGAAAGATAATCCGTATGCATGTTGCACACTCACGTACTTTAGGCGACCATGACAACAGCGCACGCGTCTTCCGCGTTTGCGCACATTGTGCAAGTTCACCCAGAAGTTATAGTTAATTTGGTGAAGTTCGCGATTTCGTTTAGATACAAATTCCATTCCCTAAATATACTCAGATCTGTGGTGATGAGTTTGTAAACTTGTTCACAGTGCAACTTTAATCAATGTGTTGTCTGTTAGTCTGTCACAAAACTGTTCACTTATGAATATATTTACTATAGCTCAAGCTTAGTCTACATACCTTGATACATTCGATGTGTCCTCTTTGCGCGGCGTCATGTAGAGGCACCTTGCCTGTGGGCGCATGTCTCATCTGGTAGTTAGCGTTACCCTTCGTTATCAGTAGCTCCGTCGTACTCGGCAAGTTGTTCTGGCATGTATACTGTGTAGATATAAACAAAATGGATTAATTCTTTTAATATTATTACTATTGAAGAAATGATCGGTAGGTACAAATTCGATGAATGACAGCACTGTTGGCGCAGTTTATGCTACAGATTACGGGAACTCCTACAGGAAAAATAAATGGCGCATGACATGGTAAAAATATTGATAAATCTGCAAGCTGGTAACGGGGCTGACTGGTCACGTTTAGGCAAACATTTTGGCAAACAAAAGTCATTTATTCAATTGGGCTGTCAAAAAAGGTATTATCAGCACCTTTCCAACGTCAAAAAAGGTATTATCACTTTAAAGATTTTTTAAATATATCCCTAACTACCTGCGCCCTGCGGTTACACCCACATAAATCTCAATCCGTCGGAATATCGGGATAAAAAGTACCCTATGTCTTAATCCTGGTCATGGTTTACCCATGTACCAAATTTCATGCAAATCCATTCAGCCGATTTAGCGTGAAAGCGTAACAGACAAACATACAAAAAATCGAATCTTTTCTCTTTAACACGACACTCCGACCCGGCCGGCACTGCTCCGTCATTAGTGATGTCGTATATTATTATGAATTGTGAGTAACTCAATGCTCATCTTACGAAAGTACAAAAGACACAACTCACATGTAAAGGCGTATACCCAAAGGAGTCTCTAACATTGACAGTGGCTCCACTCTCTATCAGCTTGGCAAGTATATTGTCTTTCCCAGCTCTTGCGGCAATGTGCACGGCTGTCTGACCATCCTGGTTTTTAGCGTCGCGACTGCGGTAGCCGCATGCTAGCATCTGAGACACTATGTTGAAGTCGCCGGCTTCTGTCGCCCTGGAAATGGAATATGACGTTACTTATGTTGAAGCCAAACTCTTCATTAAATGGAGCATGAAAATAAATATGAGTTATTGGAAAAATAACTTTAATACCTATACAATAGATTTCAGTTTACACTACAACTTCAAAATTGTTATGAGTTTTTCAACAGTTCTAGTCATTCTGAAATCAACTTATTTTCCACTATAATTAAGTTGATATTCGTTTAACTTGAAATAACATCAATTGGAAACATTAATTTGAATAGACGTTAAAGTAGACGATTTTTTGGTAGTGCTAATTATCATTATAAGTATGTTAGTTTGTAAAATAACTAAAAATAATATTCCCTGAAAAAAATTTTGTAAGTAGTTAAAACATTTTCCTTCAAATATTTGGCACTCTTTTAATGCATTACTCCCGTTAAATCAATCAATGTAGCCCATTACCATAGCTAATGACAACATAATTAAGACAATGAAATTGATAGTAGCTCACAAGTAATATTTAAATATCAATAAGGAACAATGTGTGCGCCAGTGAATCATTAGCATAAACAATGATTCACCATTGCCAAACACAGATGTCTCTAAGTGAATAGTTATCATCATATCAGACACCATCAAACATTCCCAGGGTATGACTCATGTCAGCTTCTATGGTACTTAGTGTTCACTTGAACTAATATTGATTTGATTAAATACGACATTACTATCGATTTTTTTTTTTGTAAATGCTTTTATGTATGTAGATTTTCTGACATATAAGAACATTGAGCTGAGTCACTACTGTGTATTTACATACTATTTTGTTACAATTTACGGCAATGATTATGTTTCATAAACTTAATTAAGTTAATTATTAATACATTGTAAACAAACAGGAAGATTACAAATGAAAAATACATTTTATTAAAAATTAATTAAATTTAGTATCTAATAACACCAATAAAGTATTCCTAGCAAAATAGTTTACACAAGATTCAGGAATGTGATTACAAAACTAGGCATGGCATGTGACTTCTGACTCAATTATTTCGGACCACATTTGGTATTCCAATCAGTGAACATTGCAAACACATCTTGTCATAAAACATGCAAAGAATTTTGATGTTCTACCTACACATAGCATCATGTTGTAGACATTATCATGCCACAAACATATGGCCACAACTACTGGCCTTCTCTTGATATTTATTGGATAAACATATTGAACAATGCGCTCAACAGGAAATTGTCAATAAGCTTGTCAGCACTTGTATTAAATTACAAGCCCTATAAAGTGCAGAGCATGTTGAAATCAGTGCAATAACCCCTTTTATGGGTGATCTGACTTACGATTAAATTTAAAAATATAAGTTTTGAACAAGGTGGGTCATTAAAAGTTTGTAAGAAATTAATTTTACTCATGGTCATTGTACTTTAAATGGATTCGAATTTATTTATACAATGAAGACAATAATACATGCAATTGTGAGGTCCTGGGTTTAATATACAAGGAAGACGTCATGTTAGACTAAGTTGAGTTTTAGTAGCAACCTAGCATCCTGGGGTGTAAAAGAACATGAAGTTGAAGTGAATGAGAATCACTACAGTAATTGAAAATATTTTCAGATTTGCATATTGTGCATTTTTGAGGACAATAGCATTTCATATTCAATGCTTAGCAAAACTATAACAGAAAACCAAGAAATTATTTTCAAAATAATTCCATTGAGTTTCAGCCTTTCACTAAAATAGGAATTAATAGAAAAATGATCCATTCATGATGAAAAGAATGTTACTACACTCCATTCAGTGTGGTAATAAAACAAGAGGGATAAATTAAGGGCAATTTAGGTGGCTCACATCTTAATGGAACTTCCTTCTTCAACTAGATGTTCTATCTCTAATTGACATTGCATGTTTCTATCAATTACTTATGTTTTTGTCCTATTTACTGTTTACTAGTGTGGGAAAGTCAGTGTTTACCTACTGAATGTTACTCTGAAAGATGAAACAAAAAAGATAACTATGATTTTTAATAGTTTAATCCTTTATATATTTGTAAATGTATTTTATAATATAGGTAAATAGTATACAGCTCCCTGTATACTTTAAAATAAATAAAAATACTGGCATGTTTCCAATTTACAAATAGTTTCACAATAGACACATTGTATGGTAGCCATATTTTTTTTTAAAGAACCTCAATAATCATTATTATTGAGGTTCTAAAAAAAATTATAATGGCGCCATTGTGCCATTTTGAAAACAATTAGTCAATTATACCTTAGAAGCATACCAATATCATTTAATACAATCATTCACACAATATTATTAATTTAAATACATCAGCATTGTCCCACTTCAGTCCAAAGTGTTAACAATATTGTGACACGAAACCACTTTACACCTGATAGTATAGAAATAGAATGTGTAAGTATTTGATTAATACAAGTACTATAAGAGTGGTAACTAAGTCCTAAATTGAAGAATATTACACGAAAAGCCAGACTTTCATGTAATATTTACTAGTTTAGTTTTGTACCTGGTAGTACGGTACCCACGGTAATTTACTACCATGATAAAAAGTATCCTACATGATAATCCAGGTTATAAAACTATCTGTGTGCCAAATTTCATCCAAATCCGTCCAGTTGTTTTTGCGTGAAAGAGTAACAAACATCCATCCTCACAAACTTTCACGTTTATAATGGTAGTGGGTTAGTAGGATTACATGAACGACAAACAAATTTCAAGAACATGCATAATATCTGGTCATGAGATGAATAAACCTAGTGACAGAAATAAATGAATTACAATTTATTGGCAGAATTTCCTCATACAAATGATCATAATTGTTTGTGTAAAGAACTAAATATTAAGATTAATGTGTATATTGTTCAGTAGGTACTTCAAAACTTCTTCTAGATTTATTAATGATCTAGAAATTCGGGAAGTATATCATTGCATAAAATGAATTGTAGAATAATAAAGATGAAACCGAGGTATGATTAAAAATGCTTACCGGTGTAACAGGTTGGTAGTGCCCTGAGTACGAGATTCATGGGGTGGTGGCTGTCCCTTGCACACAACTGATAGCCTGGTGACGAGGCCATTGGAGTCTCCTCGGTAATGCTGTATGAGTGTGTCCAGTCCGTGCACTGTAGTGTGCTCCTCAATTGAGAAGAATGCATCCTCACCATGTCTCCGAATTTGATAGTGCACTACTTCTCCCTATTAAAAGGTATTAAAAAACTTATTACAAGAAAACTTTTTTGAGAGCTGCCTACAATAGGTACAAAGTGCAGAAGTAGAAGCAAGCGTCTTAAATCTTGGGGCATGAATTAATTTATAATGTTAGTTTAATTTGTTTCGGTTTTGTGTACAGATAAACATGACTGATGTTCATGTGTATGAATAAACAGTATTTAAAATAGGAAAACAAAGTTCTGCTTTGAGGTTAGAAAAACTTTTAAAACTGACCTGGTGCAAAACTGAGAGCACATAATCTCCAGGGGAAGTGTTACTCTCACGTACTAAAAACACACCATCCTCATCTTCTGCAAATTTCAACAAAATTCAAGTTTGTCACTAATACAAAACATTGGTACAACAATAACAACATACAATAATAATCACAACTGACCTTCCTTCAACAGCTTCTCAGCCGTGTCTCGAGATATTTTCCCATGAAACCAGTTGACATTATCTTCTCTGTTCATTCTCAACAAAAAAGAGTTTGTCTGAAAAGTTAATTTAAAACTTGTTGAACAAGTATTTTCACAGACACAAAACTTTTCTTGAACATTTCTTGTGCAAGTCAGGATTTTGCTACACGATATCTTTATTCCATTAATATCACAAAAAATATCATAATTAGTATTGAGAATTATTTTTTTATATACTTTGTTTATTTGTATGACTACACGAGATTTTTATACGTTTCAACATAAACTTTTATAAAGTGTTCGCCATGTTTCTCCTTATTTCTTTCTCACACATCACAAATCGCATTCGAACAAGCGAATAATTTAAAAAGCCCGTTCATGAAACTTTATTCTCTTTCTAAAACTATGTTATTTCAATATGAGAAACAGAGATCGCTATACATGGAATTTGTTTTGAATTTATCCGTATAATATTGTAAACGTCAGACCAACTACAATGGTCAAATAAGAAACTGATAAGAGTTTTTAGGATGATTCATCCTCATTATTAATCTTATTTAATTTTACAGAATTTATCACGAATACTTTTATTAATATTAGTAGCTTCTAAATATTACTTACCTTCAACAGTATGAATGACGTCATGGTTGTTATCATGATATCCAACTTCGGCAACACAAAAATATTTACAAATATTCGAAAGACGAATTTTTAATTAAATCTTCTTCGTTTCTTGTAAGCACACATATTTATCACGAATATAACTGATTATTAAGTTAACACAAAGTATTCCGTAAAAAGCGCAGCACGGTGAGCGGAGTGCGTCTAGCAAGCAGCCGGCAGACAGGCGCGGTATCCCCGACTCTGCCTTCCAACGAATGACTCATAGCAAGGTCAATTCCGAGAAATGAATCACCAACGTACTCAGTTCTACAATGCTTTATGTAGTACGCATTCCCCCACAACACTGCTTCATTATTGTAATTTGTAAATAAAGACATAAATTACCTTTAGATGTGTACTCGAAGTACCTACATACCTGTAGGTGATAGATAACTGACTCTACCTACGTAAATCGTCTCGCATCTTCTATTTGTAAAACATTTTTAGTTCTTTGAACAGGATTTTATCCAAATATTCTTTTAACAAACTTAGATAAAACCTAAATGATGTTATACCTACAAAGGTGGTACCTAATTATTAATTAGAAACATCACTTTGATACCTATCTAATCTAACATCATATTTTTTTATGGAGTTCATTCATTTATATTGTAGAGTCGATGTAAAAGTAACTCTGCTAGTTTCCGTTTTACTCGTAACAGGTAACGAAATAGGTGCCTTTGGTGGAAACCGGAAATATTACAAAATACACTGATAGGTGAGATTATATGCAGAGTGGACATTATATAACATATTTAGGAAAGGTAGCTTAGGTAGCTAGGTATATCTTAATGGTAGAAAATGACATTTCTTTCATTCCCTAATAGCCTGCAGCATTACTGCTATCAGAAGGCCAATTCTCGTAATTTAAAACGTTCAAAATCTAGTCGCAGTCTCATCTCGGCGCCAAATAAATGTCAAAAACTTGTCAAAATGTATGGAAATTAGAGGTATTTTTTGACAGATTGAGACTGAGATCAGACTGTGAACGTTCTTAAAATTACGAGAATTGCCCCTCTGTTCTGTGATTACTGCACAAGGATTAGTTGGTTGAGTCTCTATCAAAAGATGCTAACTGCTGGGGAGTTTGTTGCGCCACTTCTTCTTCCCAGCGATAGCATGAGGAAGTGGTGAAGGGCGGGCGTTTTTGGGGGACTGTCTTTTGTAATTTTGTCGTTCGTTAAGTGCTGATTCTCAGCCTAATTTGAATAAATGACTTTTGATTTTGATTTTAACTTTAAATCAAATGTGGTGGTCTGATCGTCAAAAACTAGAAATCTAGTAGTTAGTAGAACCTACTGCGTAAAATGCTGATCACGAAAGAGCTATATGTACTCAATTTGCACATAGGTAGGTGTCTAGCGATAACGTAGCTATGAAAAAACAATGGTTATGTATTTCATTTTTATTGACTGTGTGATTAAACGTAGTTATAAGTGGCGGAGACAACCCTGCGCAGTGCTCACTAACTTCGCAATAAGACGCCGGTGACTCACACACAAGATCTGCAAATATTGTCAGATACCTAAGTATCTGTGAAGTTAATCAAAGCAACAACATTATTTTTCCAGAAGGGGCTATTACTCATAACATTACGCTTATATTCATAGACGAAGTAGGCAGAGGTGCATGTACAGACGCCTGCACATCAAGCTACTACAATCTGTCAGATTTCTTTAATAGATTTTCGACTTTATTGCTAAAGCATTAGGTTCAATGTTGATTGGGAAAATCTGACAGTTTCGGGTAGGTTGACCTGCTGGCGTCCGTACATACAATATCCACACACATTTCGCGTGCTCGGCGGTTATTTTTGAATTCTCATTTCAGCAGGTAAATGGGTGAGAGCCTAATATTGCCATCAATCACAAACAAATCGAAGGGAAGGAACTATTACGACATTGTTATAATTCATACAAATGCATAGTTAGGTTATCCATATTACATATTTTTATACCTAGATACTATATACGAAAGTAATTCTCTTTGTATGTTACCTTTTCACGCCTAAGCCACTGAACAATTTCGATTTTAGCAAAGAGATAGATGGCATCCTGGGGAAGGACATAGCCACATGGCTACTTTTCCTGGTAGTACGTTCCCGTAGGATAATTTCCGACATCCACGCAGGTAAAGCTCGTTTTCGCGTTAATCCATAAATAAGGTTAATTTTTGTGGTACCGGTTAAAAAAGTTATAAGAAAAATGAACATTAATACCTCTTTAGTCATTGAGATTTTAATCAGAGTTTTCCTTTTTAACCGACGAAAAAAACAAAAAACGGAAGACGTTCTCAAGTCGACGCGTATATATTTTTTTTAAACCTTTGCGTGGAAACTTCTTCTCGTTAACAATCTTGGATTACATTTTGGCAGACGCCAGAGGTCAAGCTACCCGAAACTGTCAAATTTTCCCAATCAACCTTGAAAAAGCGAGCGAGCGAACGAGCGAGCTTTAGCGATAAAGTTGAAAATGTATTATAGACATTTGACAGATGGTAGTAGTTTGATGTGCTGGCGTCTGCACAAGGGTCCAAGTACAAATCTTACATTATGAAACACTTGTCTAGTCGCTGGGCCTTTCGCATACCGATACATTGCCACACTTTTACGACGAAGAAATGTGGACCTTAATGCATTCAAGCTTGTGTTTAGGGTTCCGTACGTCCAAATAAAAAAATGGCTCCCTTATAGGATCACTCGTGCGTGTGCCTGTCTGTCTGCCTGTCAGCTTTTTTTTCTCAACTACAAAGTTAAGTTTAGGATTTTTAGGATAAATTCCGCTATGAAATCCCAACTGCGGAATCCTTCGTTTTAGGTGGTCCGACACGCAATTAGCCGGTTTTTTATTTGTAGGTATAGGATGAGTAGAGTTTTTAGTGGCGCTAAGATAGTGAAGTTCCTTTCAAGGTTTGATACTTATGAATAGCCAATAATAGGTAATGTCATCAGTTGCTGAAAATATTTCTTTATTGGTTAGGTAGGTATCCTATAGTAGGTATGTTAAAAGTTATAGTTAGGTTTACATTACCTCAGTTACTGTTTCACTTACAGGAAAATAACCGACATATTAGTCAGCGTTCGTTTTCTATAATTTCTTAACACAAGAATTTCTGTGATAATAAATATGTACTGAGGTATATTTGCCGTCATACTATTATTTTATGTACTTTATGGTTCACTAGTTGGGACTAGTGAACCATAAAGTACAGTAAGTAGTTATTATGTTCTCATTCTAAAAAGTTTTATTTATATGGAGAATGAGAGAATAACGTGTTATGAAGGCTTCTGTGTTCTGTGTAGGTACCTACCTTTCTAGGTACCTACAATCTTGTTTCATTCAAAGCTATTTATAAACCTGCCGAGATAAACAAAAGGGCTGTACAATAATTCAGTCTGATGACAATTTATGTGTGCACTCCGCCCCTGATTAGATAAACGTTCGACCTAACTATTTAGAAAGCATTCGCTATACCTAGTGCACCGAGTGGACAAACCAGTCTCAAAGTTTGTTTACCTCACGAATGCAATGTTTATTTACTTTCATTCGTCTCCCAGCAACCTGTCTACATTCTGCATAGAATGCCCGGCCAGCCATTGTATTCACGAGAATGTATTTCTTTGTATCTTTCCTGACTGAGCCATAAGAAAATTCTGTCCCATTCAGGTTGTGTTAATGTTCGTGTGGTTGAAATTCTCGTCATGCAACATTTTACTTTGTAATGTCGTTTGGTTTTTTAATGACAAAAGCGCCATTGGTTCTCGTTTCTAAAAATACGATCGTTTCAATACTGGAAGTAACAAAAGGGTCGTATTCGTAATCGATCGTACCTATTTCAATAATGAAAGATAGGTAATAATTGGAATGTATTTTTATTAGTAAATGCACCTATGTAGGTATTATTAGAAATTAATAAAAGCTTTTTATTTAAATTATCATTGTTTCTTTAATTGAAATTTCCCAGATTTTTATATTGCAGTAGGTAGGTACTAGGACTTCCAATAAAACAGTAAACCTTCGTCGTCCAACCTTAATCGCAAGAGGTAATGAATAACTAAGTACCAATACTGGCAATTTTCTCCTTGAAAAAATCTCATACTTAATGCCATTAGACTTAAAAAATAAATTTAAAGAAAAAAAAAACTGTAAATGGCTTTCGAA
Source organism: Apamea sordens (assembly GCA_945859715.1). Taxonomy (NCBI): domain Eukaryota; kingdom Metazoa; phylum Arthropoda; class Insecta; order Lepidoptera; family Noctuidae; genus Apamea; species Apamea sordens. The sequence goes on from OX243986.1 coordinate 16,373,762, forward strand.
GGATTCTTATAATGTATGTATGTGCCAGCAGGCCAGTCCACCTGTTTTTGTAAACTTAAACCTTTTCTTTAAGCATTGGTTTTTGAATTATAACTTAAATATAATATTATGTAAATATTCATACGTGGACTGAATTTAAAGATGTCCATGATTTAGATATGTATCTTTTTGGCCATTATGGAAACAAGTCCTACAGTAATTTCTCCTTGCAATATAAAGGTCCTTGATACATAAGTAGGTACAGTATATCCGTTTCGTCAAGGCAACCTGGAGTGGCTACACGTTGGGCCACGGGTGAGTCACTGCGCTTTCTACCAGCTTGCCGCCTGAGCCGGTGGGTAGCGGTCGATGACACCAGGCCTGTTTATTCCCCATTCGTACTAGACCTATTGTGCTAAAATCGTAATGTCGTAAACAAGTGACTAAGGAATATTTTATAGGTATTCGGTGGGTGGGACTTAGGGTCTGGATATGACTGTTTTGTAGACTAGTGAAGATCTGGAAGGCCAATTCTCGTAATTTCGCCACTCGCAACTCGTAATCAAACAAATGTCAAAAACTTGTCAAAATGTAGGGAAGTCAATTTCCCTACATTTTTGATCCCTAGATTGAGACTGAGAACGTTCTTAAAATTACGAGAATTGCTCCTCTGATCTTTGGGAAATTAATCCTGTTTAATATTACCTACGTAGGTATGTACCATCCTATGATAATTATTGTGACATTAGATTAAACATGTGTATGAATACCTACCTACTTAACCAAAATTAGTTTTACTTAAGTACTCGTCGTACATTGTCTACATCTCTGTATCTATTTTCCTATCGCAGGTGTGCTGCAAGAGATTTTATATGAAACTTTCTGTTTTTTCTTGTCTGTTTGTATATGTGTGTACATACAAACATTACTCATTGAATTTTCGATATTAATTAACAGCGGATTATTTCCTGCCAAATTGAGTTGTTATCAACAACGAAAATAAATAATTATCCTTAATATTGTCCTGTTCGATTTCATTTAGTTTAGTTGAGGACAACCCTATAGTGGATAAGGAAACGCCACGAAGCCGGCCGACCTCAAAAACAAGTGCGAAATGACTAAAGCAAAACGAATACGAGGACCGAAACCGAACGGTAGCGCCGATGAGGTAATCACACTATGAATGAAAAAATATATAAAAAATCTAAAATAAGCTAACTGTAAGGTCGATGACGAACCGCAGAAAAATCAGTCTTATACTAACAGAGGTAGAAGTGGTTTTTGATTGTGAAACAACGTGTGGATATTTTGAGACACCGCGCCATTGAATAGATGTAGCAGATACAGAATATGACTCATCTATGACTAGGAGATCACTGAGCGTGAACTTTAGGTATTCAATTTGTGTTTAAGTTCTCGGTATACGATTTCAGGCTATATTTAGAATGTTCACGAACTAAAAGTCTATGAGGAACTAGACTTTATGGCGCAAGGACTTGCGAAATCCCTCAAGAGTCAAGAGAAGGCCGATGGGTTATTTGTCTAGCAGGGAATATGGGCACGTGATTGATGGTTGAAATAGGAAAAAAACCGTGGGAAGAGCAGCCGCACCAAGGTCAACTAAGATAAGGAGCTCTTACATCTACTCAATTCAATACCGAATTAAATATAAAAACCGAATCATTGTCACTACCCAAAAATGCGTAGCACAGCGTTGACGTTGTGTAACACTGCTTAGACAGTAAAAAGCCACGCGGCATAGGACAGGTACGCGGCGTAGGACAGGTACGCGGCGTAGGGCTGATACGCCGCATAGGACTGCTACGCAGCGTAGTACTGCTACACGTAGTACTGGTACGTGGTTTAGTACTGCTACGTGTCGTACTATACTGCTACTTGGCGTAGTACTGCTACGCGTCGTAGTACTGCTACGCGGTGTAGTACTGCTACACGGCGTAGTGTTGCTACACGGTGTAGTACTGCTACGCGGCGTAGTACTGCTACACGGCGTAGTACTGCTACACGGTGTAGTACTGCTACGCGGCGTAGTACTGCTACACGGCTTAGTACTGCTACACGGCGTAAGAGCTTAAGACTGCTATGCGGTGTGTTAACAAACTCAAACCATTCACATATTTCAATTAAACCATTTACAGGTATTTTTGAACTGTCAAAGAGTTGGTCAGTTAGAAAGAAAGTAGAAGCTAGTTACCCATTCCAAAACATTCTTGCCCGTTCTTCTCCATAGAGAGCTATGGAGAAGAACGGACAAGAAACTCCAAGGACACTCTTTTAAATCAAGATATTACAAAATCCTGGGCACATTATTACTGGGACTTGTTGTTACTTCGACACAGCGTAACACTGTGTAGACGCCGCGCAGGCACTGTGTATATGCTGCGCTAATACTGGATTCAGGCGACTAAACTATTAAGGCTTCATTGAAAAGGAGAATGAATGCCCATCTATAACTGACTGGTTTTTGTATTTATTAATAGGCCAAAGTAAGACAGCTGCGTCCATTTTCTTGGCACAATGCTTTTATAGTTCTCACTATTTTACCAATCGGAACGCGGTGCCGATCTTCCCCTACCAGACCATAAGCATAAAATAAGTATCAGATTTCACACCACTGTCTGTGGGAACTATTTGCCTCCATTCTACTGTTGCGTAAATTAATAACACAGTGTCTAACACTTACCTAGCTACGAGTCTGCGCAATCTTAGTTTTTACATTCAACTATAATTACCAAACTAGTTCATAATGAGTGCTTGTTTTCTAAGGCGCAGACAGCCTGGCAGCTGGGAATAAAATAGCCCTTACAAGTAGCAATACCAAGCCTTACAGCAAGTTACACCTTTTTATCTACATTACCTAACCCAGTAACATTCTATACTACATGGATTGCACACCACGTATTGTAGGGGAGAATAAAACAAAAAACTTGAGAGGTGTCAAGGGACTCCCGGATGGAACGAAGTTCCTTTCGATTAATTAATGAAGGAATTGTACTTAATTTTTTTTTTTTTTTAAGTTTTATTAATATTTTTGTATTATTAACAAATAAAAAAACATACTTAGACAAAAAAAACTGGCTTGCTTTCTATAAGAGAGAGAGAGAGAGAGAGAGAGAGAGACACAGACAGAGAAACACTCGCACGCCGCACGGCTTACAACTATAGCAAAAAGTGTCGTTCCAACTTTTGGTCTTAATTTTTTCCGTCTAGCCCCCTTTCGCAACGCGCGAGAAGGAACTTCGTTCCAACTGCCTCGTGGATCTAGTGGTTACAAGAGCTACTGCTGAGATTGAGATCTTAGGTTCTTGGCAATAGAGTCGCCCCCTATTACACGGGACTTAAACATAACTGGCGAAATGTGTGTGTAGGTACAACATACTATAATCAGCCTTTAACATTCCCACTGCTGGGACACAGGCCTCCTCTCTGTGAGAGGGAATGGGCCGTAATCCGCCACGCGGGCCCAGTGCGGGTTGGTAAATGTCACATGTCTTTGAATTTTTGGTCCTAGAACTTGCCGCTTTCCTCACGATGTTTTCCTTTACCGTTTTTCAGAGCAATGGTGATGAAAAAAATTACACAAATTAAAGCGCCTGGTTGGGGTTCGAACCCGCAACCTACAAACTCGTAACAAGTATCCTGGGGTGATGTTATATAATAAAACAAATGAAGTATAACATGGCATAGTATTTATTATCATAAAAATGATAACTTACATCATAATAATTGTAATACAGTAAAAAACAATAGATAACTTAAATACGTAAACTGGTTTAGAATTAATCCTTATTCCTTAGAACATAAAATTGAGTACAGAGTGGAGAAAAACCGAATAACCGCGTCGGTGTTATTTCGACTATAAAGGTTTATTATGACGTTACTTTGGACAATATGAAGCAATAAACTATATTAACCTACGTTATTATTAATTTATTTATGGACGAATATCTTAACTTATTATAACTAGATAATTATGCTTTATAGGTACTTGACATCAAAAGTTTCGTGGCCTTTGCGGATATTTTCAGTAGGACCTATATAACAACAAAAAAATCCTAAAAAAAACAGAAAAAATCAATTTTTCAAGAACCAACCTTTATCAGTAATTTTTTTAAACCGAGTACTACTCGGTTTAATGAAAACGTGTTTTTTAGTTTGTTAGTTATTTTATTGTGAACCTATGTAAACTGCGTAGCTGAAACTTCATGTAGGGATTTTTTCGTTTAATTTATAATCCTAAATTAAATTTAGTATATGGTTAAATTAATTCCTTCGTCAATTAGTTAATAGTTTCAGTCATTTAAGAAATTCTTATCCAGTTTTCTCTTTTGACAGGTACACTACTAAACAAATACCTATGGCTAAATATGTATGGATAAACCAGAAAACTTTTCATAAATTCGTAATTGAGGTTTTCTACGACAACACAGAGTTGGTAACATAACCATAGAACATTTAATACACATCTCTATTCTGTATTGGTATTGGCCAGACGTAGATTCCTGTAACTTGATAATTTTGTCGCAAATCAAGTAAGTTCTAAACTTTACACCAAAGTACATAAAAATTACAATGCATTAACTGTTATTAAAATTCTAATCAATACACTCTACCTTTACATAAATACTTATCGATATAAATAATTCATCGGTAGCCCTATTTACAAATGCGCACCTCTATTCGTTACATGAAATAAGCAAATGACAATGAACATAATTAAATGACAACCTCCTTCTTTTTTGAAGTCGGTAAAAATACTCTTTAAGAATATTTTAAATGATTCAAGTAGGTACAATATGTATGACGTTATAAACGTGTATATCAAAGTAGTTACCTAGATGAAAAATATTTACAATAAAGTTATGATGATAAGGCCTAAAAATTAGCAAGAAAACGTTAAATTACTCAATTAATGATTATCTACCTAATACATTGTAGAAAATAATTTGTAGACATATCACCTCTAAATTATTTTTCTTGCAATTATCTTTATTTTCAATTACAGGTGATTGTAAACTAATACATTATTGTTTCAATACGTACATACATAAAATCTAATTCCAAATACTTTACGTCTTGCTCCCCAGGTACTTAATAAGATCTATATTTAATGGACGGCAATTTGAGTGAAACTACCTAGCCGTGTGAATACTAATCCACCATTATCGTACATTGCTTTATCACAGCGTATACTATTATAAAACTTATGGGTCATGTATACTTCGTATTTTCCCAGTGCTGGTGGGCCTAGACTGTATCACTAAACCTTCCAATGAAGTTCAACTATCTAATTGAAGCACTATGCTGACCACCACTTAGTTAGTCGCTGCCATGAGTAATGAGCCTGTAGTTCTTGGGACAAATACTTAAAATTTTGTAACAACATTACTGACTCATAATTTGTTAGGTACTCAATCATTCTAATTGTCATAACGTCTGTGTTATGACAATTAGAATGATTTAAGTAAAACTCAGAATAAAATTGAGCTTGCTTACTTAAATTGCCTTTGATGTGCCTACTCTCTCGGTCAGTATTTTAATTTATAAATCAAGCTACTAATTTATCAAAGCACACTCGAATAGCATAACATTTTACAAATGTTTTAAAGTTTTATGTCGTAGCTAGTCATCGGTTACTGGTCAGTCACTGGAATAATAATAGAACGACTTCCCTCGAGTGAGGTGCACTCACTGCCGCTTACCGCTAGTGTGTGGCAGTGGCATCACGTGTAGCAGTTGTCCTCGTCGGCGTGGTCGCTGCAGTCGATGGTGCCGTCGCAGAGCTGCGCCAGCGTGATGCAGCGCCCGTCCACGCAGCGCAGCTCCCCGCTGGGGCAAGGCGACGCATGCGCGCGAGTAAAGCCCCTGCCGTCAGCATTCGTCATCGGGCTTCCATAGTTCTGAGGTGGCGCAGGTGGCTCAATTGGCATAGGTTTGTTGACACTGCTGCTTTTAGTTATGGTCACTAAGGGCTTGTCAGCTCTGTCCTGATTATCAGCCGCGGCGGGTGGGTCAGGCGTGTCGTCCGCATACACAAAAGTATCGTTCATAGATTGGTCTTCTGCAACTTCTGCTGCGTGCTCCGCCGCTGCTTTCTGTAAAGCGATTATTTTTGATTTGATTAAATATACAAGATAATAAATGTTTAGTCTATAAAAATAAGTATAGTACCTGCACATAATATCATATTTTGGTTACTGATATTTATATTTAATAAAATTGAACTCGAGTAACAGATGTACCTATTTAGAATGAAACACCGGCCAAGTGCGTGTTGGACGGGTTGATGACAAAAGTTTTGTTTTATGTTTTCTTGTGTGGGTTAGAATTGTTTGGTCATTACAGCAGTCATAGTAACATGTATTCTGTAAAAACTTTAAGTTGCTTGCTATAAAAGTTACAAACATACAACCCTGAGACAGACATATGGCGTAGGCTCTAATGTGGTCCCGATACTTCTGTGCATCCTTTGGGTATGAAACAGTAAAACGACAGGCTGGTTGACACAGGTGTAGCTCAGACACAAAACTTGATAGATTGGCCGAGATACAGTACGCCTGAGGGAGGACTTCGACTACGAGGTCGAACGCGGCAAAGGTGAAATGAAGACCTGGATGTATTGATAAGGAGAACATAAAATAGGCTAGCAAAATAAAGTTAGTGTTACCCTCAGCAGGGCGGCGCCATCGATGACTCTGTCCAATTTGTTGGCACTTTTATTAATTCGAGTGGTTTGAGTTGCTCGAGTTGCTGCTGGCCGCATGGGTTGCATATTGGGCTCAGGCACTCCGAACCTCATCTTCTCGGGCTGCCCCGACCTTTGCTCAGTATGTTCTTCTTCTTTTCCCTCTTTGTCAAACTCATCAAAAAACCCGAGATCTGCCATGTTCACGTCTTCGATAGAATCCTTTTGTGGAGTCGATTTTTGAGCACCTTTTTCTTCCTCGGGCATCTTCGGAGTTCGTTTTGCCATCATGGCCTCGGTGATGATAGGCTGGACGAAATGCTTGCCTGGTTTGGTTGGTTGGGGGTGATAGTATTGAGATAATCGGGCTGGTAAGGGGCGGCGTGTGAAGTTTCTTTTCAAAGAATTATTACTGTCGCTCGTAACGAGTAGCTCCTTGCTACTATCGTTTTCTCCTAAAACAAATATTGATAAAAAAATGAAAACATGACAAAGATATTATGAAACGCTTAGAGCTCATGAAAGACAAAAAGATAGCATCGAAATATTCCGTCTCATCGTTGTCGACTGGTGGCGTGCAAAATTGTAAGGATATCCTATTGCATAGTCATAAACTCGTTGCAGTGCTTAACATACCAGGACGCTGATTGGTGGCCTTGTGTCCGATAGGAACCCTGTTGGGTTTCCTGATGGCTGGCGCAGGCGCGGAGCCGGCCGACTCCTCGCCGGGCTCGTGCGTGTCGGCGGCGGCGTGCAGCGCGCCGGGCCCGTGCGCGGCCGCGTGCTGCGCGCGCGATCCGCACGTCTCAACGTGCTCGTCCTCACCGTCCGGACAGTCCGAGTACCCATCGCAGAGCCAACGCTTCAGGATGCACCCACCAGAACTACAGCTGTGGGACAAATAATTACCGTTTGACATAGTAAAGATGAAATCATATTATAAACAATAGCCGGACGAAGAAATTTGAAACAATAATTTAAATATTAAATTACCGGTATTCAGACTGATCGCACTTGATGCACGAAGCCGCCTCGTCCTCCCCGCCGGGGCAGTCCTTGGTGCCGTCGCACATCCAGTCTCTGGGAACACACGATCCGTCGCTGCACGGGAACTCACGTTGGTAGCACGGGATCTTGGCTCCCACGCAGTTGGTTCGCGAGTACCGCTTGCAGTTAAACGCCGGAGTCAGCTCGGTAGGAATCTGACCGTCGCATGAGTCCACGATTGCTGAAATTAAAATAATTGATAGGTTGATATGGAGATAATGCGGCATGAATTAATAATAATTGAATTTTAACTTTATACTGACATTTAATTTAATTACCTTTACATAGACCGTAGCAAGGCATCTTTGAAGGGTAAGGTGGCGGGTGACACTCAGGCTCTAGCAAAGCACACATGAAATGCCTGACACGCTCACTGCAATTAGTTGCCACCAGGTAGTCGATCTGGGATAGCAGAGATGTCGCCTCGACATTTCCGATCTTTGCTGGTGCTCCGGCTAAGTCGTATGGTAGGATACCTCGGCACAGAGACATACGGGTCGAACGACACTGAACTGAAAGAATTTACGAAGAAATTGGTACAGTAGTGCTTCAAAATACTTAATTTGGTCTAATGAAACATACAGTTAGTTACACCAACCTACTGCACCATAATTGATAACTGGAATATTGAAATGTGAGTATTATGTTGATCCGTACCATTACCTTGAACGTTAGTGATGGAACCGCATGCCCCCGATACAAAATTTAAAGACTTACCCTCTGAATAGATATTAGATGGATACTTTTTAGTGGTGGTGTCATCTCCGTCACGCCATGTTGGAAGCGTGGGGGACACTCTTGTGTTATATAGAGAGCTTTGAGTAGTTGATTTCATTTTTTCTGCATCCTCTATAGAAATACCAAACAGTTTTGAATGACCTGAGGTAAAGCTGACGTCTTCATTGGGGCGGTGACCGTAAAATTCTTGTACTTCAAGTGGCACATGTCTGTCTGCTCCGTGGTCGAGCTGAGTGGGATGCTCGAGGTGTCCTGTGTGGCTCTGACTCTTATCCTTCTGTCCGTATTCCACGTTTTTATTGGTAAATTGTTTATGTTCATAATTAGTGAAATCGTTTATTGTTTCTGCTCTCGTTATGACCTCCGTGGTGGCTGCACTGCCATTTTTAAAGTAGATCGCTAGCGGCTTCTCGGGCTTTTGAGTAATATGCGGTTTCAACGTCGAGTCGACGGTGACGGTGTCGTCCAAAACCTTGGCTGTTCTTAAGTTGTCGGAATCAGCTTTTTCGTTGCCGTATTGGACTTCGGGCGTTAGATGAGTTGGGAAGACTGGAGGTATGGGCAGTTTTCTTTTGGGAATTGTTTTTTCCATCGTATCGCCATCAGGGTGTAAATCGGTGTTATGATCGTTTTCGGCGTCGTAGAAATCTATTTCCGATGTTTTCGTACCTGCAATTATGTGTTGGCAACAATATTCGTCGGAACAGTGATTTTTTTGGTACATCCATACACTTGCATGGTTATTTGTCTGAAATGTTAAGCACGCAATGATGTCGTGTGGTGTATTGTGTAACATAAAACCAAAATAATATTCCCAAGTTGTGCTCCTCATCTACGAACAGTGTGGTTGGTGATATTATGTGGAACCTATACAGTTCATAGTTAGAATAAGTTGACAAATCTTAATATTACTTCGAACTACTTAGTGAACAAATAAGTTTTGTATAGGTGCACCATACAAACATTCAACACGTATCACGTTAACATCAGCTGAAACACCACACATGAACACATTGATTCGTGCATCACATCGTTATAGTGATTAGTAATGACAAATTTGACAACATACTTTTATTTTGGGCAAGTTGGCCACCTATTTTTATCTTCTTACTAGCTGACCTGGCGAACTTCGTACCGCCTAACCGACAATGAATGACGTGTTACCTTTTAGCTGAACTTAATTTAGGCTTTTATGAACGTGAACAATGAATACAAAAGAAATATTAAGTTTAGTATTTTATATGAATTTATTTTAAAATTAGTTCCCCGTTGCTATGGAAAGAATAAATATGTTTTTGTCTTCATAGAAACGCGTCTACGGGTCGCCCCGTTCTCGGGCAGAAGAAATATAGAGTTGGATAGAAAGAACTTTGTTTATTCTAGGTAGAATAGAGATAGAATTGTTCATGCTACGCGAGCTGGTTTCGATTCTCAGGAATGATGAAATATTATTGAGTTTTTCAATGTGGGACTACCCGGAGTTTGGATAGGTGTCCGGTTAATGGCTATAGGCTCGCCGCTATCACATGTCACTTAAATTAGAATAATTGAATTAGAAGTTTTATTTTATTAAAAACTAACTGACCCGGCGGACTTCATACCGCCTCAGAGAGATATCATCCAAAAAGCCGTTCTAAAATTGCGTAAAGAATACCTACTGATATAACGGAGATAGCCGAGCTACCTATAAGTACTAGATTCCAAAAAAAAAGAACCTTAACATAATAAAGTCTTGATTGTAATTTGTATGTGCTGATAATAGCGCCGATTTTCTCGTTCACAAACTAATCAAAAAGTTCAGTGCATCTTTTTCTTTCTATTTCATTAAGAAAAGGACAGAAGATAAATATTAGTTTAGTCCTGACAAATTAAGATACTCCATAGACAGTTTAGACGTGATTAAAAACATGGTTACTAAAAATACGTCAATTTACGTCAGGCGCTCACTAATTTGAAAGGACAAAACTAATATGTATCTTCTGTCCTTTTCTTAATGAATTAGAAAGAAAAAGATGCACTGAACTTAAATTTAGTTTAGTTTGTGAACAAGGGATTCGGCGCCAATGTGAATTAGTTTGGAAACCATACCATGTTCGTTCTTCTCCGGTTTCTTGTCGGGATGGTGTTCCCGTGTCCGGTTGTACTGCGGCTGTTGTCCGGCGACGACCGGCTCCCAGTACGTGCCGTTCTCGCCCGTCCGAGATTCCAAGTTGTCTGGAATTGCAAGGTTAACGATCGATTAAGTGTGGTTCGTTGCTATATTCAGTTGCGAAGGGAAGTTAAAAAAACGGTTTCCTCCCTCTTTTCTATCCTATTTGCTCGCACGGCTAGCTTGAAAAATTAACTAAATATAGGTACCTATTTGTGAAAGTAAAACAGTTCGTTTAGTAAACAATATTTGAAAATTTCTAGAAGGGTGAGAGTAACGAACTCGCGTCACATTGTTTGTATTGCTCGGGTGTTGTGACAGGCGCTCTCAATTAATATAAATTTAAATTGGTGTCGCAATTTTAAATGATTACCTAGTAACAAGTCGCATGCAAATGACGCGGACTTAATAAACTAACTGTAGCTATAAAAAATAGACCTGCAAAATTACGTCTGACACTTATTCCAAATATAAATTGAATTCCGGATCATAAACAAAATCGAATCTCATAAAAACGTTGAATAAATTCTTTTTTTAATCATTTTGAATCACTGGTGATTGGGCAATTAAGTAGAGAACGTGCTAACTGCCTTTGCCCAGTCGTTAGTGAACGATATTCGGGATACAAAGTTATAAATCAATTACTTTATCTTCCACTGATTAAACGCACAGATAAATTCTGACGCGTGCCAAAAACCTACAAACGTGAATGTTTGAAATATAATTTATATGGTATCTATAATTTATGTTATAATGCTCAAAACTACTCTAAAGTTTCATACAACATAATTGAATCTAATGGATTTATTATAAATTATGAGGCTGTTGAATGCAATACAACTTTTATAATATAATTCTCTAGAAGACTGTTTATAAAATTCTTCTTAGCATGTCGATGGCAAAAATAACACGAAAAATATAGGTTTTAAAATTTGTTTGGTCCAAAATTAAGCAACGCGAATATTGTTCGCTGACACAGTAATTTGGTTCGAGAGGTACTAAAGTAGGAGAAAGATCAAACAAAGTAAAAAAAGACTGCGATTGATTCAAATGGTAATTAAGATAATCCAATATTAAAGGATTATCTAAATGATCATTATTGCGATTACTGGAGAGGTAATGATACTATCTGTATTACGTCTGGTCCTTAGTAACCGGTAGCCAGACTAACCTAAAGAAGATTAGACGGTAATATTACGTCGTCGTGCCGTTCATACTGGTAAATGTAGTAGGAAGCCAGAGTATGTCTTGAGAGCGAAGACGCGGGCCGGTGAAAGCTCGGTTCAAGATGTCACGGCACTCCTCCGGCCGTGTCAGCCTAGTATCGCCATTAATCCTTATCGCGGTTGCACAACATACATACATAAGTAATGCGATGATAGTAGCTAAACACGCTCCCGTTCCACCGTGTCAGTGTCATAGGTGAGCGCTGCCGGGGACTTCCTATGTCACTCGTGTTTTATTATGTATGCAGTTTGTTGCATTTGATTACGGATTCGGTTATGCAAGTTATGCTATTGTATTTCTATTGGATGTTGTTACTATGCGTTATATTTTTATACAGGGTCGAATTAATTAGCTGGCGTAACTTCACAGAAGTGATGGGAATCGATATCTTAAGACGAAGAAAAAGGATTTCTACTTAAACTCATAATTTCAAGTTACTGAACAGCGACTCGAAATTAGTTATAGAAAATCTCGTTCTTTTGTTTTATCGTTTTATGATACCGATACCCACAGTCTTTGATGTTTCGCAGGTTTATTAAAACTGACCTTATCTATACTAATATTATAAAGAGGTAAAAGTTTGTTTGTTTGTATGTATGTACCTATAAGGAGTTAATCTCTGGAACTATCAGTCGGATTTAAATAATTATTTTTGCATTTCAAAAGTTATAAAAAAGGCCGCGACAGCATATGTATCTTTTAAGATTGACTCACTATAACTTTTTTTATGGTAATCAAATTTGTTACAAATTAATGCATTATTTGCGAAGGTATTTTATCAACATAATATCCTTATCCAAATGTTAATCCTTATCCAAGTAAATACGTTATTCATCACAAGTATTTAACTGTGAACAAAATTGCCCTTGACATCACTTGATTTCAATCAATATCTTAGGAGATATCATAATTTTAAAATAACTCCGCAACGTAATAGGTATGACAACCTTCCGGTTGGTTCAACATCACGCTAGGTCAAAATGAATACAGTCAGAAAAAGAACTAAGCGAAAACGAAGTAATAGTGCGGACGAGCGATGCGATGCGACGAGGTGGGGTGGGGGAACAAGAATTTCACGCGGACGAAGTCGCGGGCAGAAGCTAGTAGAATCTACATACATATATAGAGTTACCTATAGGTATGAGTTACTCTAAATATAGCCATAGGTTACTGTTCAATCTATGTTTGTAGACCGCCAGATGCTCCAACGTTTTCGTAAGCTACAGGAATTCAGTAGCCTCGCGTTCGGCTTAGTTTCTCCACTCCACTGCGCGTGCGCACACCGAACAGTTTCGCAGAAATGTGACCTAACCGATGTACGGGATGTAGTTTAGGCTCCCTGTAACACGTATCCTACTTTGTGAGTAATTAAAATGATTATATGTTACATAACGCTGTACGGCGTGCGCCAAATGAAATGCAATTTGTGAACTAGAGCTGTAGTCGCTGCGGGAGGCTATTAGCGTAGGTACCAAGGTATGTACTGACGAGTCATTAGGTAATTTAGTAGATAACTGTGCATATGAGATAAGCGTTCAAGCGACAGTACCTACAGTACAGCCCACAGGCGACCGGGCGGCCACACCTCGCCGAAACATATCAACTGTCGCGGTTAGTCCTACTAGTTATTAACGTCCTTAATTACAACCATTTATTATTAATCCCACCAAGATAAATTGTTTTGCAAATCGAATGTTACGTGCTTAAATACCTTGTTTACTATAATCATGTTCTTATAAATATTAATTAAGAAGGAACGATGTCCTTGGGCATATCAATTTAAATTAAGTAATGGCGATGGTGAAAGCTAATTTTGAAATGCATAGTTAATGGACTTTTAATTGTGACATTAGTTAGATGATTTGAAAACTCTAAAAATAATATAGATTATTTAATTTTGTCGTTTATTATCACGTTTATTTGTTTTTTTACTTATTAAATACACTTTTAAATATTTTTATTAAAAAAAACAGTTATAAAAATATAAAAAATAGTAGTACGCCGGTATCGGGAGCTGGGTTCAAGCTACCGATGGTTAGGGCTCCAGAGACAGGAACCTCCTCACTATGTGAGCCGTATCGAGGAGTACTAATTCAGGCCCTTGATCCAACCGCCTAAAGAGAACCTCGAGAGATGCTGATCGAGGCTTTCGGCCATCAGGCCATTAGCCGATACGACATTTTTTCGTTTATTGTTTTCCGACCAATATTTAACAATTTACATTGTAAAGAAGTGTTATTAATTCGGAATGCAGCCGAGCAGTCATTAGCATCAACAGATAGCAACAACAACCTTCAATTTATTCCATAATTGATTTCACGTGTATTCGTATGATTACACACATACATCTTCACGTTTTGCATACTGCAATTAATTAACCGACTGTGCCAACCAAAACGGTTTTATTTAGCACAATAAACACTTCGTTGACTGTAATTGTAGTTTCAATATAAAAAGAAAGCGACGTCTCGGGTGAGCACATGTCATGTTTTCTCTTCTATATTTTTATTAACACCTATTATAGACATTATGATGCATATTATAACAATAGATACAATCATCAACAATGACAAACGAAATGCGCCGGAAGCGAAACTGTTAATAAAAGATAATTCGTTTGTCAGCTTAAGTGATCTTATTTATGTGAAGACTTCTTACACGGACTTTCATTGTGTTGCAAAATTTGCATGTTACATAAAACCCCGGCATGGCGATAAGCATTCATCTTATCTATCTAAAAAGGAAAAGAAATGCGAAAAAGCGGAGCAAGTATAAAATAAAGCTGCCTACATCCTTTATGGATGCACAAAAGTATTCGCGAGGTCAACTTTCGTTTTTACGGATCCTGCTCAAATAAAAACACAATATGAGAGCAACAAAGGAGACTGGAGCGCATCCGGTCACATGCGGCGCGGCGCGGTGGCGGCGCGGTGGCGAAGCGGCGCGGGCGAGCCGGCACCCCACGCAATCAAATTATTGCTCACCACGATTTTACTTTACCATTTAAAATCTGTTATTAAAAATCCCTTTGCGTGTGAGATGTGAAAGTAGCTGAATATTTATGAAGAGATCAAAAGTTTCGAGAGCCTCGTACTCTTATCAAAGTACAATTTGCACATGAAAAGGACTATAATTGCTTTGAAAGTTATTTTACGATGCATTTCAGCTTCCGCTTCGAGGGCAATTTAATTAATGATTTTAAAGCAAAAATTAACATTACAGACTTTCTATATGCAAATTCTCTTTGATTTTAGATCAAGTCATATCGATAAAGGAATCAGAAATAGCGATTGAATTAAGTTATGACAGATATGTTAATAAAAAAAGTCTAGTCAACTACAATCCAATTACGTTTATTAGGCGATAACAGTAATAAAAATCTATTACAATGTCAGTAAATCTGAGACAGATTGTCGATAAAAATTGAGTATCTGTATAGTTTATGTCCAACACGTCGTAGTGACGCGTTGATATAACAAAGCTATCTATTACACAGTTTGGTGTTGTTGGAGCTTTTCCACGCGAGTGTCTGTTACGTGTAGATTTAACCTCTGACACCGCTCGCGCTCGTGCCGACCGTCCGGCGCATCTCTGCCCAAAATGTGAACAGACTCTATCATATTATAATAACGACTTTCGATCAAGAATGTTGAATACCGTCTGATATAATCGGCATTATGTCAAAAATAAACTTAAGAGATGTTTGGTATGTTTACTTGATCTACGAAGTTACCTTATCTTATTTTCACTGGCTCGGTCAATATCATGGTCAAATCGAACACGTTTGAAGTTAATTGAGAACATTAACTTAATTAATACTGAAAGAGTTTAATTAAGAGCTGATAATTATGCATCGTGTTTAACATTCTTATGTGGGTTCACAAGCGCTTACCAATACAAGTAATATCCATATTGTTTTAATATCCTGTATGGAGATAAGCAAAAAAGATAACATACAACTTTCGATCCCTCAACGGAAATCATAACAATCATTGACATAATAAAACCGTTGTAAAATATAAATTGTTTTAGAATGGTATCGCAGGCCGTTCGGAAGGGTCCCTCGTCCATAAACATTACTGATTTAGCTGTGAGAACTTGTCACTTCCAGTTGTTACTACCATAACCAACAATGGTGTCAATAACAGCTTTCGAGCGATACCCACGATACAAATATGCCCGGTATGATGCAAAGCTGCAGATATTGGGGCATTATGTTTGGGAAATTGAAAGTTCCGACGTGACCAATCCAACAAAGCCTTGTGCAAACCATATACGAACACACTCATGGTATAACTATGGCTAATCGGAATTCTGTTCCTTTTATAGCCGACAACTATTTTGATAACTACGGATTACGATTGTCTAAAAACTGTTGAGTAAAAAACGTTATGTAATACGAACTATTAATTGGTTTTAGCCTTTTGTGTAGCGTGTAAACTTGAGCTTTATATGTGTCGAACAGAGCAAACACTTCGAGCGAATAAATCACACAGATAGAATCTAACGAAGTAAAAGGTAAATTGCACGAGATTGTATATAGGTAAACGGGTGAAAGGTATAGAAAGGCGGTAATTTACAAAAAGGTGTATTTATTTGTAACAAAAAGATAGAACTTTGTGATAGCAGCTTTGAGAGGCGTTAATAAAAAATGTCAACGCTATAATGTAATGTAGTACAAGATAAGTTATGCTTTCTTTATTTTTAAGTATAACTTTCCCTTCAAATATTTCTAAAAAGATTGACCAACAAACTTTATTGCACTAGAAACACTGGACTTCCCAGTAGAGTCCATTTATGGTAAACTTAATGCTGTTCGTCAAATTATGACAGCAGTAGACAAAACTGAAACTTAAAAGTATGTATGAAGATACGTGTGGGCCTACATAGGTATTATAAGGTATAATTAAGAGGAAATAAAGTTTTTTATTCCTTAGTGGAATTGGTATGTACTCCAAAGCCTTTCCTACTTTGATGGTCTAATATGTAAGATCTTATTTTTATTTTTTTTAACTTAACATGAGTACTATTAGTTAGTTTCTACAAAGTTATAGTATCGCAAAGTTATTGCAATCGACAGATGAACTTGCCATCCATCATGATAGTTCATTTCAACATCTATGGATACGAGAAGATCCAGGACAATCTTATTCCTCAGCTAGATATTAATGCTCTAAGGGCTGATTTTTCCAACGCCAGATAATTTTATCCGAGGAATAATATTGAAGTTTTGACAGTTTTTCCATACAAAATCTGTCAGACGTCAATTTTATTCCACGAATAAAAAATATTGTCGATTGAATAATCAGCCCTTAGTAGAATATGAGTCTAATGAGTGATAATCCTCAGTACTCACCAGGCATAAGGAAGTAGACGAAGACAGCGAGGGCGATGCACACGAGGATGAGCGCGACCGGCCATCGCAGCATGCGCAGCAGCCGCGTCACCTTGCCTGCGCCCGCGCCGCTGTCCGCCGACACGCGGTACAGACTGTCGGGGTGGGAGCCCTAAAGACAAAAGAGAAAAACCATCAATGAATTTTTCATAACATAAAATCACATCTGTATTCCCTGAAGGAATAGGCAATAATACATCCAAATTTCGCCAGTTATGTACAGTCACCAAAGGAGATAAGTAACCATGGTCGTCGGATATAATTGAAGTTTAATAAGGGGTAAGTAATAGATGATATAACAACAAAATCTCTAATATTAACAACATATAACAACGGAACCTATAATTTTATTTAATATAGCGATTAGTTAATATAATGGACGATTGATATAATTTTAAAATAATTATGTTTTTAAAGCATAACATACATTAAATATAACATCGTTTGATATAACATACATTAAATATAAAATCGTTTGACATACCACTCAAAAGATATAAAACTTATTTGGTCTACTATTCATTCTTTGTATGTTCTATCGTAGTTATAGGTAATAGTAACCTAAGTAGATATTAAACATAACTAGTAACTGATTACCACCTGTGCTAAGATAGGTCGAGGGAGCCCCGCTTGGCGGGGCTCCTATTTCTGGGTGGTTAAAAAAAAAATAACCACGTAGGCTAAGGCGGGAGCTCCGCTCCGCTTCGCTCCCGCCTTAGCCTTCTAACCTAACCTATCCGAGTCGGGGTACTCTGAGTCGGGGGGTTAACCATAATGACGTTTTTTATATAATTATATTAAACGTGATTCGACGACCTAATGATTTTCGATTAAATAAACAATATACATATTAAACGTTAGACCAAATGATTTTCGATTACATAAACGTTATATCAAACAACGTTATACTAATTAAGTTTTAGAATAAATAAATGTTATATGTAAATAAATTATATCAACAGTTGGTATATCTCACGTTGATTATATCTTATGAACGATAATAAAATGAAAATAGACCAAATGAGTTTATACGTTATGAGACGCACCCCTATAAACTTACAAGAAATTAAAGATATAAAGACTACTTACTTTGGTTTGCTTTCATTAGGCAAAAGCAAATAAAGCAAGTTGATTATGATTAACTTACGTATCGTATCGTTTCGTTTTGATTGTTCTAGAGAACAATCAAAACTAAAGTGAAACATGTTTTCTAGAAATTCCTACTACAAATATTGTCAATTTGCTGACGGCATTAAACTGCATATAAGAATTCGCTCAATCTTTATAGTATACGTTCGCTCTATTATTGATGATTAATGGTTGAGCCGAATTCAAAGTGAACGATTAGTAATAAAATTGATCAGTTTTATGTATAAACATATAAGTTGACACGCCCACATTTCAGGCAGATTTTCTATATTTATTCAAGACAAAACGCATATTGTGTTCATCTCACTGACGTTACGTGATGGTCAAATATTTTTTTTATTACTGAGTCATTTATTTTGAGGAAAGCTTTTGCCCTTGTGCTGTGGCGCATATAACTTTTTTTAAGTAAGTACAGGATACAGTTAAGTATATAATTCATGCAAGGGAGCGAGACTGTGACGTATCTCATGATAGTATAAGACAATCTTCACTCAGACGCCGCCATATGATCGATGACAGTTTGAATTACCTACTAACAGAATTTATATTCAATAAATTACTTCTTGTTCTAATATTCCACTTATATTATAAGAAAGTTACATAATCCATATAACTATTTCTATTTATACACGCATAATAAAGAGTATTCTAATATGTGGAAACCTCATTAATAGGGCCAGTTATGGGCCACGGGCCAAATTATCTCACATTACCATCATAAAGAACCCATAGGAATGTGGGCGGTATTTAAATTTCTCTAATCGATTGTGATTTATCGATGCTGTTTAAATGTTTTATTTATGGCAATAAATTGTAACAGAGAAGGCATTTTTAAAACTATTTCTTTTTGCTAACAGAAGAAAGTAGCATTTTGTTTGCATGCACTAATCTGTATAAGTTTCAATAACAGAGATGCATGTGTTAGGAAATAATATATCAAATAGCGAATTTATTCGAATGGGCTATAAATAACATTAATATTGGAAACATTATAATCTTGAGTAGAATCTCCGTGTAATACGAGGACTCCCGCGGCGCCGCATCGTCTTAATCTATACAAATGACATATTAAAACTGTCTGAAACCCGAATAGTTTCATTATTGATGCTACATCGCAATGTTCACTCAAAATGTATACAACACTGCTACCGGGCTTTATTAATATGAATTTAACCAAATTAATACTAACACATTTAATAGAAATTTAGTGAACCAAGAGAGCTATTAAATCGTTTAATTTTACGGCTTGATAAATATACCATAAACATATTAACTATGTATAATGGTTTTTCATTAGCGATCTCATACATATTAGGATTTCACGTAAAATGAAATGAAAAGTTTACTAATCTTCCAAGGACTAGTCCATTTTAATTCTTCATAGACTAACAGACACTGTCTAGAAGCAGATAACATAATATTTAACAATCGCCCACATTCAATGTCCTAATGTGTATGTGATCCCACATACGTTTAAAGTCAATGTCCTCATATGTATGTGTTTAAAGTTAATGTTCAGTTTTACTACGAAAAGACTAAACAAATCAATGTCCTGCGAGAACAATAAGCAAATAAGTAAACAAAAATACAATACAATCATTTATTTTTTATCAATTACGTAATCCATTATCTCATTTTCCTTGACAATAAATTAATACTTTATAGTGATCTTGATTGCCCGATGGCTGAACATATACTTAAACGTCATGGCTACTCTTTCATTACATCGTTAAATATCTTTAATTGCTTATTGTTGCGATACTTTATTTGGAAAAGTTATTAACAAATCGGCAACTTTGTGAGGTGTTAAATAACAAAGACATTACAGCGATGAAACATTTTGATCCGCTTTAACGATTTTTATCGCGATTTAATTCGTAATGTGCGGTTGCATTAACTCGTAAACTTGAAACGGATATTGCTACACATTTTGCAGAAAAGTACTTCATTTCTCCTTATTTTATAAAACCCTACACTAAACTATAAGTAGTTAAACGTCCCTCAAGCGCTAATTAAAACATTTACAACTAATAAATCAAAACATCGTTTACTGTGAATTATCAGCTATCGCGAAAAAATCCGTAAAAGAAATTTTGTTTTCGCATTAATATCATAAATCAACATATGCACATGTACTTAGCAGTAGGTAGTATTTAATTCAGTAAGAGGAATAGTACCTAACCGCCTCGACGCGGAAGGCATTTTGGTCCTAACGTTACGTTGTCACTTATCAACGTACCTACATATGTTCCAATTTCAGCCAGACTAGATACTGCTATCATAATTAGTTTATTGCCAATCCTCTTATAAAATGTCGTATTTGGTACTTAAACAACATTAAACCCGGTGTATGACATAGTTAATTAACCGGCTAAGTTGTTACTACATCGTAAGTATACGATTTTGCATGTATAATTATTGCGGATGTGAAAAGCTCGCCTTTGAATATTTTGTTTTTAATCAGAATTAGCGCTTGATATGTTAGCTGAGGGCCTAGGTAAAGTGGTATTCTATCAGCGATAACCATGATGGAAAAGTCAAAAATGTATGACACTGGCATAGTTATCGAAGAGCTTACGTCAGTACATCTCTGTAGCGGTATCTACTACGCCACATGCGAGCAACGCGTCATACTGACGTCACGCAAATTCTGCATCTCGCAAGCAGAGTTTACCGCGCAATTAGCATACAAACAAACTTTCCGATATCAGTCGTTGGGCAGTTGCCCGCTAGACACAACACCCGTCTGGTCGGAGGATCCTCCCTTTTCTTTATAGAGGATGAATGGACTTTTACACCCTGTTCCTCATACCTCTAAATCTCTTTTAACATCCCACTAGACAGACACTCCGCCCGCGCCGACGACGTCCTCTATTCGAAATACCTCAAACCGGTACCTTTAAGACCAGTCCATTGTACCTAGCCCTCACCCATTTCAACAACATTTTGTTATATGATGAGTCCTCAGATATCTTCGCGAGTACTGAACTGGAATTCCTGCACACTGCTACTCGATACCTGGAGTCCATTGCCACTCCCAGTACAATCTCTTAGGAGTAGATAAATTAATTAAAACAGTTTCTTGTTAATAATACTATTTCAGTTTATCCTAATTTTATCTAATTTCATATTTTTTTTTACAATTTGAGTTTAATCAATTTAAAATTGCTTCTCAACAACCACCAGTGTCTTGGGTAAATACTTTACCAGTCGACAGCGATGCAGATCAATTTTTCGACGCTATATTTTAGTTTGTAAATAGTTTTAGTTAATTTAGGATATAATTTTGTTATTTTAGTTATCTTGTACATTCATTGCGTTATACATTTTTTCTAATTTTGACCATCCGTCCATTTTTATTATGTGATTTAACTTAATTTTATGATTGTATGACATGTGTAATTACTTATTTTGACTAATATACTATGTGTGGTGCAAACTGTTAATATAAGTTCGTTATTAATAAATAAATAAATCCTATTGGAAGTCGTTGTAGAAATACAAAATGCTTTGAAAGCAATTGCCACTTGTCTAAGCCCTCTAGGCCTGCGGTTTCTAATTCAACACTATTTTACAATATTTTTCGCTGTATAAAAGAGAAATACAAAAGAAAAAGTGTTGTCAATGACAAAACAAACAAAAATGTGTGTATATGTTTTCTGATCCTCTACGGGCCTGTACATAACTTAGGTAAGCGTAAGTTTAATCTGCGGCTTAATCAAACATTTTTTACATAACCTCAAACATCCAATTAAAAAAAGATCGAGAATCAAGATAAAGACATAAATCTGGATTAAGAATTTAACCAAAAATATTCTGTTTTCCAGATAATCTCAAGAGATTAATCGGTATTAGCTAATCAGCTGGTGTTAGAGACATTTCACTTTGTATTATTTATTTTTAACACGTATTGTAACATGCATTTAGTTTTATAGTTATTTATAAAGTCATGTTTAGAAGAATGTAACACACGGATATAAATATTAATGTCACAAGAGATTGATATCGATTCTTTTATTATTAGTTCGTGATCAGCACAAGACACGAACTGAAAATATAAAGTTACCTACAACACACGAGGTAAAACACATTTACATAATGATTCTATTAGATAACCACGCATTCTCATCCGTTGATATAAAAATAAATTTATTACTTGCATTAATATAAATGGAATGAAAGAATTTCACAGTACATAAATTAACTTTTACATAATTAATACTTATTGGTTTCTTCCAATTGATATATTATTTTATAAAACGAGTAAGGGTTTTATTAATGTTAATCACTTTAAGAATAAATCAACATCGAGAATTTTTCTGTGAATTTAAAAGTTTTTTTAATAAACACTCATAAAACACTAGACTTACGTTGTACCCTACCTTGGCAGAGAATGGCTTCACATCTCTGGGTTTGGCGAAGTATTTGTCCAGCTTGGTGTCGTAGCCAGGGATGAGATCGTTGACGGTCGGATTGGGCATGGAGGGCATGGGAGGCAAGGAGGGCACGGGGCGCACCCGGTACGTGCCGTACTGCTCGCCGTGCTCCGAGATGGTCGGCAGGTTGCCGTTCGGCGAACTGCAGCTGCTGCTCGAGCGAGAGTAAGCGTAGTTGACGGACCCGTCCGCGGGATTCTTCGGCTTCTTCGTAAACGCGTATCGTCTCGGACGTTCCTCTGTCGGTTTCAGGTCGTAGGTTTCAAATTTTTCAGTCACAAAATTTTCTTTCACTTCTGAAGTGGGCACGTAACGCAGTAACCTTGGCTCCTTTATTTTCTTTTCATATTTAACTGAATCCGTCTCGTTGTCTAGTTGGGCCAAATTCAAAGAATGTTGTAGCTCATTCGCTGTCCTGTTTGTTTTGCGTTTGTTCTTATGTGATCGTGAATGAACGTGGTCGTCGACTATCTCTGACTCGGAGGACGGTCGGTCTCCGTACAGCACGTAGTTCCCGTTTACCATTTTCAACAATAGTTCAATCGCTATGTCGGTTCAACTTATTTTCAGTATTTCTCACTTCGTACAATCATTGTCCAACTCTACACTTCACTTGAAAATCTTTTATTGTAAAATGTGTTAAATATCTACAACTACATGTCACTGCGGCTGTATCTGGAGTGTTCACATTAAAATGATGTTAAGCTGGCGACGACACTGAAATCACTGAGCTTGAATGAAGGCGCTTATTACTAATGCTGATTGTTTGTTTGTTGTGGTTGGCGAAACAGTGGAATTCTTTAGCTGTAAAATATGCATCTATTAAACAGAATTTCAGATAATGGCCGGACGAAGAGTATTCTGTTACTACTTTAATTGTTTGTCAACTCAAATAAGTGAATCAATATCGTCTTTGCATCGACAAATAGGTATGTTGGTCATGATCTTTGTGTTTGCCTTCTTACCTGTGCTACTGAGCCTGTGCTGCTGATTGCTGAAAGTATGACCACCAAATTTCTTGAGAGAACTGTATTTCAAAAACTGTTTCATATAGCTGACACTTAAGTTGCGTACGTAATGAGCTACTACATTGAAACAAGCAATGAGAACATTCGCTATGTTGTAAACGGCAAGTAAGTGCATACTAACAGATAACATTCGTAGCGTTATGTCGGCCATTATTGTTTGGGCGCAGTTCCCGCGCTTTTTGCCCCCTTTACGCGGGAACGTTCTCAGTAAAGCGCGTGCGCGACAATGGCGGCCGCGGGACACGCAACGAGAGTGAATTGCTGCGATTGTGCAACGAACGCCAGTACTTTATGCAACTGATGTGCCGTTAATGGTACAGATGCACTGATAACTCGGTTCATCTATTACTAGACTAGTATTTCCTGATGCATACCAGCGAAATAGTTTCTTCTCTTCATTAGAAAACGTTATGTAAAGTGAAATGGAGGCTAACTGCATTCGTGAACTTGTGGGACATGTTGCTATAATCTACTGCGCAATCAAGATTTTTTGTTTTGCAATGTAAAAAATATGAATGACATAATTAAGACGGGATTCAAAAGTCATCACAAGAAGAAGTTTTTAAAAGGAATTTACGAAGTCGTAAGATAGTCATCCTAATCCTATACCACAACAATCTTACATACCTTGAATTGACTGTACCTACTGTTTCCAAAGCAAGTAAAGTATAAGAAAAAATTCCAACACACTAGGATACAGCTCCCACACTCGAGTTACCAATTGCAATGGCGCAAAAAGATTAATTATACGCGAAAATATTTCTAGCGTTTATGTAGGTACTCGTTGCTTGTTTAAACGAGTTGCAGAGGAAAGAACGACAGACTGAAAGATTACTAAACTACACAAACAATCCTTCGAAGCACATCGAACAAGGCATTAATGTCAGTGCGCATTGTAATTCACGTTTCAAGCCATATAGTTACGACACGCCCGATAAGTACCAGCTACAAATTGATTAAAGATGATGTCTAGATTGATATCCCCGTTAAAACTTCCATCAGCAGTGAGAGGAAACATATGCGCAATGATCAGCAAATAAAATATTTATCGAAATGCAAATTCCATTACCACTTATATAATTATGGAAGACAAGACCCTACAATTCATATAATCGTTCGCATTGTAACATCATTAATGACGAACTTAGTCCTTGATCTATGTGTAGGCAGAGGCAGGCGTTTCGTAAGCTATTATTACTATAATACAAACCCAACTTGAAGTTCGTCGGATCGTCTTATGGTATTTTATCATTGTATCTGTGACCTAACCCTATACACCATTGAGAATTCCAATATCATAAAGTTCATTCCTTTGTTCGTTTGAATGTAACTTTGAACTGTAATTTGAGTTTGTGAAAAAACTGTGATTGGTATTTAGTTGGTGTTCGAATTTTCCTAAATGTCGAGGTGAAGATTTGAGTTATCTGATGACCTGTGAGGAATGGTGCATGGAAAAAGAACAATATGGACCTTTTGCAATCGCAAACCTAACAGCATAATATTAATATTTCATGCCCATGAATGTAATGATAGAAACCAATAAAATTCCATTGAGTCTCAATGCCACAGCGTTTTATTTTCTCAACGTACTGTTTAGGAATAACTCATCGGCTGCGTTGAATCAGACCCGAGAGGATTAGTAAGAGACGCTGCATTCAATTCGATTCATCAATTATTTTTTTCTCAATTAACATTGTGTTTGAATACAACGTGGCGCTACAATGGCGACATTAATTTAACACACGGCGGGTAGGGCTAGTGGCCAGTAATCATAAAAATTATAACAACATAAAAAATATCGTAACTTGAAAACTTCCACCTGCGCCGCGCGCCGACATAGCGCTCTCTCTCTTTCCTTCAATTCGCCTTCTCTTTGCTCGTTGATTGTTTTAATTACATTGATGAGATGTTATGATCCGTGACCCCTGCAAATGACCCCTGCGCTACAGTTCTTTAAGTCAGAGGGGTAATTCTCGTAATTTTAAGAACGTTCACAGTCTGATCTCAGTCTCAATCTGTCAAAAAAACGTCTAATTTCCCTACATTTTGACAAGTTTTTGACATTTGTTTGTCGCCGAGATGAGACTGCGACTAGATTTTGAACGTTTTAAATTACGGGAATACGGGCCCTGGTTGCTCTAAGATGCTATTTTATAAAATTGTTAGTAAATAAATAAATATTAATGTTTAATTAAATTAAAATATAATCATAAAACTACAACGCAAAACCGTATACGTGTGTTAAATTAATGTCGCCATTAAAGCGCCACGCTGTATAAATACTGCATCTCTGTATGAGTAGCAGTAGGTTGAGCAACGTAGGCTCGGTTTATGTAGTTTTAAGTATGTAAACGTTGCTTTATTACAACAAAATATTAACTTAGTACACATGCAAATCTCGTTTTAAGGCACTGATAAAAAAAATCTAATCTTAACCTAACCTCACCTGAAAGAGTAATAGTATGAGTCTCAAATAAAAAAAAAACAATCAGCCTAACCTTTTTAAACCTCATATGTTGGGGTCGGCTTCCTCGGTTCGGAGTATAACCGGATGTAGCTGAATACAAGTATTTTATATGGAGTGACTGACTATCTGACCTCCACAACCCAGTTACTGGGTAACACGATACCCCTTGGTAAGACTGGTTGTCAGACTTTTGGGCATCTGCCTACCGACTGACAAAGATCTACGAATGATACCCGGGACCAACAGTATATCGGGCCTTTCGAGACACGGAGGAGTCTCGCTATGTTATGGATGGTCACCCATCCACGAACCGACCGCGGCAAGCGTAGTTTAACCTTCGATCGATCCGTGCGGCTGTTATTATTTAGCTACGCTCCCCTCAAATCAAAGTCAAGAAACAAATAAGTGTCAAGCTGTTCCAATTTTGGGAGTAGTTGGGCATATTCAGAAACTGGTGCAAGATATTTCATTTACCCATCGCATTAGTGTGATTATAGTGGTCAACCACAACAGCACCCATTGAGCTACCTAGCTATAAGTCATGTATTTTTCGAGTTTCTGTAGAACAATTTACTTAGTAAAATTAAATAAATAAATAATAAATAAATAAATATCCCTGGACATTTCACACAGCGCCATCTAGTCCCAAGCTAAGCAACCTAATGCTTGTGTTATGGTAACAAGATGGCTGATAAACTACTTATATACATTTTTTTTTTTGTAAATACATACATATTATAGATAGAAAAACACCCAGACTCGAAACAAATACACAATTAATTTATTACATACTAACAAACCAATTTTACTAACTTTATTGGTGTTTTTGATCATTAATGTTTTTAGTATTTTACTTTAGCTTGCTTATTTACTATCTGCGTTTTATGTGGCAAAGAAACTAGTGATTTACTAAAGTTTATGTTAAGTAGTAAAAAGCTAAGTTTGTTAAGTGTGGTAGCGCAATCTTTCAAACCTGTTATGTTATGTACTTTGGCACACAATAAACCTTTTCAATCTGAGTAATCGTAAAACAGTGCGTAAGAAGTCAATCTTCATTGAAGTTCAATTTAAATTAATAATAATATCCCTGGACATTTCACACAGCGCCATCTAGTCCCAAGCTAAGCAACCTAATGCTTGTGTTATGGTAACAAGTAAAATTATTAGAGAATTTAAAAAAAAAAAAATATTATTATTATTAATTATTAATTTATATTTATTTATTTATTATTTGAATTAGAAAATTATTAGATAATTATTTTCGAGTGGATTATTTTCTAAAATATTTTGGAGTGGGATCTACTACTAAGTACTTGCATCACCTCTTAGTGTATTCTTCATTGGCAATGTCTATATTAATATGCATGTTTTTTTTGAAAATTATTATTTTTTCTTATGTCAACATAAAACATTTTCCGAATCTACGAATGATTTTTAATTCATGCCGCTACATTTATCTCAAGTTTGATGAAAGAAAAACAAAAAGAAAATGCGCCAATCACGACCTACTACGGGTATATATACTATAGTACAAAGCTGATTGCAAAACAAATATCAAATTGCTTGGTAAGAGACAGTAATGATAGGTTTATTGTCTTTAACGGGCTGATTCAGAGAGTACGCTAGGCGTCAAATAGCCCATAATGCGTAGCGGTAT
This sequence comes from Apamea sordens, assembly GCA_945859715.1. Taxonomy (NCBI): domain Eukaryota; kingdom Metazoa; phylum Arthropoda; class Insecta; order Lepidoptera; family Noctuidae; genus Apamea; species Apamea sordens. Next base: position 16,401,737 of record OX243986.1, read on the forward strand.
TCGTACTGTAAAGTCGTCACGAGCGAGCGCGCACCGCGGTCGTGTGTGCTACGCCTAACAATGCATTATCACTGTGAGCACTGGGCCTTATTAGAAATTAAACCAGTGTGTCTTTACCGGAATCAATAGACATGTTAATTGACTTGGATGAATTTATTAACACCAATTTCAATGCTACTTATACGTAAGTATGTACCATATTGCGCACGTGGAGAATGAAAATTAGCTGCGTCAGTGTAAATAACTACATATTAGAAATATTATTTTTGTAGTTCCATTTCAACATTTAATCAATCTTCCTCGCCCCAGTTAACATGAAAATGTTTCGGTACATTTCAATCATACAAGGACATTTCTACAAAGCATGTTTTTCTACGTAATAACAACTTAAAAAAAGTAAAGTCACAATTAAATTAAAGTGACTAAGGTCAATGTCAAAAAATACATAAGTTTTGATGTAAAAACCAATATCAACACGGTCAATAAGTGTTGTCTTTGGATAACCGTTATGAGTATGGTACTCTATAGCATAGTTGTCACGCAATGTTGGCGCCAACGTTTGTCACACAAGGGGTTGGTATATCATTAGCGAGCACAGATTGATATTCACAGAGTTATTAGAGCATTGAACTGTGACATGTTCAATTAGCATTCGCTTGACCGTTAGCGGTTATACGTACGTACTAATAGTAGGTACTAGAGTAGCATTTCAGGAGAAATCGACACTCGGTCAACGACTCTAAGCAAATATTTAATTATTACTAGTTCGACGTAAACTGGGGAAATCCATCGCGGCTATGATTAATAGAGCTGTTGTTTATAAACAGTGAGGATGTTTATTTATAAACAAATATTCTGTTAGTGCTATGTTTTATTTATATTTCAATTGAAAGTAACAGTAAGCTAGTGCAGCTGTGTCAAATGTAGGTCAAACTATAACATAGATGTAATAATATGTGTGTCATCTCACACAACAAAACGATGACATATTTCAAACGCCCGCCCTAAACGCGCCCGCCCATCGTTGTCGCGAGAAGGCTGTCATACAGAAAGCTAGCATATAGGTATATGTTACACAGCAACCACATTATTTGCATGAAGTACAAATTCTACAGTAAAGGTCATTACATAAATGTAATCAAACTTTACTCCACTGCTGTCGATGATGAACATTCAAACACATAAGAATGTAAAAACAAACAACCAGCATTCTATAATATCTGGTTACCCAACACAGTGATAACACCACAACACTTGGAAAACAAAACAACATACACTTTTTTGTTTGTTATGAAACGCGCAGTATGTACACTAGGTACCTAGGTACTACTGTTGGGCCGTTTGCTCGCCGTGTTCGTAAGTAAAGCGTGAAGTATTGGCATGTGCAGTTGACAGTGCAAGGCTGCGCGTGCGACTGAGCCGCTCCACCAGATGAGCCTCACCACCGTTGCACCACCTCGCATTGTCAACACAACCGTGGAAACCCGCTAACTACACTTTTACGCAATCTATTATACACAGAAGACACTAGATAATTTTGAACGTGATTATTATTGCTCAGTGCACGAATTAAATGGTAACACAACAATAGTTTTGATCTGAATGTTTAAGTATGAAGAAAATAAGGTGGGAACTGGAGGTGGCTAGAGTAGATGTGTCGAGTGAGCACTATGCTAACTGAGAACTTGTCTGCAATACTTTGAGTAGCTGCAGATGACGTTAAGAATTCATGTCGCGATTTGCTTCCAAATAAGTATTAAGCAGCCCTCACCCGCAGTTTTCAATAAATACTGAGAGGTAAGCCTCCAATCCTTCATCATAATCCAAATCAAAATAGCTTATTTCACATAAACCTACATGGGCACTTATGAAACATCAGAAGCTAGGTGCACGTTTCCAATTGGTCGTTTCCAATAGAGAAGAGCAGGCCATAAACTCCACTAATTAACAACAGTAACTAAAAACCTCATCAAGTCAATCAGATCAGTTATCCGTAATTAACATGCTATAGCGAATCACAAGTCAGCTGTTATGAATGGTTTGCTAAAACAACAACACACTCACATGAGATTTGTCTTTCAGGGTCTGTAAAACAATCCCTCAAAATGACATTCAGTTAACTATGCATAATAATTTATATTTTCAGAAATACAGAACATAACACTACATTATGTTACAACAATAATTACAAGCAAAAACTGTTCTAAACAATTCAAAAGACGCCAATTCTCAGAAGATATGTGCTAGTTCCCATGCAGGGGAGCGAGCGAGTGTCCATTGCACACCGGCTTCCGCCCGAACAATCCATGAAAGAGCATTTCATTCGGCAAAAACATGGAGTTTATTCACAAAGCAGAATTTATACAACATCGCTTTATATATTACTGTCACTTTACATTGTTTTTGTGGTCTGGTAACATTCTTGAATACCTTCGTTACACAGTTCCCGCGGACGTTTTCAAATTGGCAAACAATAACAAAAACAAATGACACATCAGTAATAGTGCAAGTTGAGAGATGAATGGTAAATTGTGAACGTTATCACAATTTGCATTCGTAGTGGTGAATTATGATTTCATGTCTATGACTGGAATGCGTACACAATCGCCATTATTGCATCGTTTATTACCTTTTGTTTTTGGACATTTATGTAGAAATGATTCTGAAACATATCATCGCATGCTAACAAGATGATTTAAAGCTTTTAATTTACCTCGGTATAATACACGCACGGTTTGCTGATGCCGTAAATAACACAGAAGTCGTCACCGTCGGTGACGCGGGACGACTGTAATGGTAAAAATAATATTTTATTTCAATGAAATCTCAGCTCTTACTCTAATTTATTTGGTGTCGGCGCAACATGTACTTTTCTTCCATACTTCTCTATAGTCGTCATCTCGGTAGTTACTCCCTTCTAACCATATCATCATTAACACAGTCCATTCATCGTTTCTTTGGTATTCTCCTACTCCTTTAGCCATCGACATTCATACTCAAAAATTTCCTCCTATTTCATATAGGTACCTTATACATATTATTATAATGTTGTAATGTTGTGAAGTGGAAACGCGTGTGAGTAAGTTAATAGTCGCACGCGCAGACGCGGCGCGCGCGCACTATAACAGATGAATAAAACAACACTTGTGCAACCTACCTACACAGAGACAAAAGGCTTCATGAGCCATGCCAATTTTATTTCTAGGTTAAAAAAATAATATCTGGACTACATTCTGTCATCTAAATAATTATACATATAATTTGTGTATTTCACATTTATTTGTTGATAGTTTTCTGTTTTTAAATGTTACTTGATTCAATTAATAAACCACAAATTCATAAGTTCGGAGACATAGATATTATGTATATTGTAACTCTTTATCAAAACATATAAATAGAAACAAAACACAATGCTTAATTAAACTCAATGGCAACATTTAACAGCTAAAAACTATTCAGAAAACGTAAGGCGCTTCGCAGGTTCGCATAATTGCTAGCAAATGGCACATAATTTATAATACATACGGACATACATCAATCACTACAGTACATACTAAAATACTATGTTATTTGAAGCGTGCTTTCAACAAGCAATTAAGATTCACGCATGCTCGGTGAGTGTGGTTGGGGAGGTAACTAACTGCACTCATCGTGTGGCCGAACAAAAGACATCAACGCGTTGCAAATTGCGTCACCTTTTGGCTACGGGTGCTACGACATGTATTTTGCTGTCTGCTTTTGTAACCTATTTTGTTATTCAGGTAAGAATTTTCTTATTTCATGGTTGGTATTTAGCATAATCAGCCTATAATGTTCCCACTGCTGGTACACAGGCTTCCTCAGTGAGAGGGAGTGGGCCGTAATCCACCACGCAGGCGGTGCCGGTTGGTAGATGTCACATGTCATCGAATTTTTGGTTCTAGGACATGCCGGTTTCCTCACGATGTTTTCCTTCAATTTCAATGTTCCCGTTTTGAGAGCAGTGGTGATGAAATAATTTACACAAAGTAAAGCCTGTCAGGGTTCGAACCTACAACGTACAACTCGAAAGTCGCGAACGCTACCACGGCTCACAGGTATTTATACTCATGTTATCTGGGTACAATTTGCAGTAGATTTTGGGTACATAACGTGAGATCCTGGGTCTAGAAAAGTGAGGAAATCTTTGGCAATTCTGTGTTTGTAATTGTGGTCTTACCTACAATAAAATAGACTTATCCCTTCTACATGGCACTTAAACTCGAGGTATGCCTATTTGTGAAACAAAATATGACCTGTATTTTTATCTCATACCTACGTTTATGACCCTTACAAAGCGTAACGCAATCAAGTTGAAAGAAAATGTACTTTGTACTGCTAAAACTATTGTCTATATGTCTCACACAAAACACTGAATAATGCTATCTGATCTGAAGCAATTAATTGCTATTTTAATTATGTTTTACTCTTTTGACATGTCTTGGTATTTTCTAAATGAAAAATGATTTGTGTGCAACTGTGTTTGCAATATGAGTTGAATATATTATCTGAAGATTAATGAGTGGTTATGACATCGTAATTTCTATGTAATTTTAAATTAAGTTTGAATTGACATTTGTTACAGTAATGAGTCATCGGAAACAATAATAATGAAATGAAAATGAAAAAAATGTTTATTAGTTTTAACAAGTTTTCTTACATTACTAGGTAGAATCACTACCTAGTAATGAAAGAAAACTTGGAGCCTTCTTTTAAGCTAATAAAGCCTGTATTAGGAGACTCCGCTCTTCCATACATAGTTGGTATTAACTATAAACTTGTTTATTTAAAACAATAATAAAAAAATATATAATAAAGGAATCTAATCTACGAAAACTATGGATAATTTTTAAGTTAGGCTAATAAGTGCTTTCAGAATTCAAATTGTTTGTAATAGTGTAGTTGTGTGTAATTGTGATTGGGTTGTTGTATTCAGTGTTGTGTTCGAATGTGTGTGTTATGTCATTATGTGTGTGAGTGGGAGTACCTATATCATGAGCGAATGAGATTGAGCCTTAGGATACTGTTAGCATATTATATTTATAACAATAATGCCTCTGTTTCCCCATAATTAAGCGGTTTTATCCAGTGAACTAAATTTTTTTTACATTCATTTAGTTTTAAATTGTATACGTAAGTTTCCCTATTACATTTTATAAATAATAAAGTGACAACTGCTTATTTGGAAGTATTTTTCATGAATATTTTTAAAATTGATACGCTAAATTCACGCTTTACTTTAATGGTATCCGAAAATAGAAATGTTTAAGACAAAAAGTTTGTTAATACGATACGCAAAAGAATACATATCTATTGTTATTTAGTTTTTCACTAAATAATACTGATAAATAACTATAAATAATTTCATTTAAAATTATTTAATCAATTTGCCATAATATATCCATGCCCTGTAATTTAATATCCGCGCCAACAGTAGCGATTAGTTAATGCCACGTTTTCTACCGGTTCCTATAGAAAAAGCAGCTTCAATACATCACAGCGTATGTTGATGAACAACACGGAAACCGAACACCACCGTCCACCATCAATTGCCAACGCAACGCGATGCATATGACAGTTACTATTAACTACTTTCCAACCGCGACTTCCTACTCATGTAAACGAGTTAGAGTATCCAGTTTCATCCCCAACTAGATCCACCACTAATTAATTTTCAGCAGTGGATCAGATTTAAGGAACCAAATTTGGATAACTTATAAAAACTGCAAAGAGTGACCCGCTCAGGGGTGGAGGAGTGGAGAATCCCTTTTTTTTGGGTGTGAGTCATAAAATAACTTCCCCTGCTCTGGACGGAAAGGCGTGTGAGACTTTTACTGACTAAAACCCACCCGTGTTCCTCCAGTTGCCATTGCCAGGGGCCACGGTAAATCTTTCGAACAACCCCATCAGTTCGTGCTAAAATCTCTTTGAGGCGCGCGTGGAACACAATGCACCGCCGATCCTGGCCTGACTAGACGGCGAGCTACCCAATGCTCGCCGTCCGCAAGCCCGCCTCTTCCTCACGCGTTCCGCCTCCTCCTTCGTGAGCAGTGGAGAACCCTCAGAAGCGAATTGTCTATACCTCACTTTTTTTTTTTATAAAACGTTGCCCCACACTAGGATTTCTCCTGTATCGTGGGTACAAACATTTAAACTCACATACAGCCAGACCCGAAACAACTACTTGTAGGCCATACAAATATTTGTTCCGTGCGGGAATTGAACCTTGCGGCACGCAGCGGTTTTCGGTTTGAATCCAGTGGTTTAGGTAGTGCAGTATCTTTCAGTCAATTATAGCTATTTAATAATAAAATGCAACCCCCGACTCACAGAGAGGAGGCCTGTATTCCAGCAGTGGAGACGTTATAGGCTGATTATGGATTATGGAACCCCCGACTAGATAGAGTTTTTGAATGTCTTGCTGTAGTGCAGATGCGGAGATCTGCTGCACCTTCTCTTAGGAACAAATGTATTGCCAATCTATCAGTTCACACTTTAAAAATATAAACAGAGGAAGATAGATTCAATAAGCACACAAACCAATATTATGACATCAAACCACCAAAGTCCAAAATAATTTGTTTCCTATTTAATTATAATCAAAACAGATAAATAAGCGGAACAGTCTGCGGCCGTTACGTAAACTAAAATAAAAATAATTGATTGGGATATTCTAATGATGAGATATAAATGTGTGAATTAACTTAGTATCACGTTCGGGAGCTATTAATCTTGTCGCCTCCATATATATCTCTGGTCAGAGACAAGGGACCGGTTACACCCGAGTGTTGGTCAAGATAAAAGCTGGTTCACATGTTAGTGTCTTGTCTTGGATCACTGATTGGTAGCTTGATTTCACTTCGATGAATAATTGAACCGGTGAATAATTCAGTTCGATGAAATAGAAGAAGAGCAAAATGAAACGGCAACAACGCTATCGTTATTTGTTCTGAAAAAGTTGGGGCCTATTTAATAAAACCGACTGGCGACAGGTGACCGGCGACAATCTGTCAATTTTACAAGTTCCTTTTCCTTTATACATTTTCTGCTTTATTAAACAGTACATGTCGTGAAAATGCGTAAACTTTGCCATTTTTTAACAAATATATCACATTGTCAGTTATATCAGACAGGGCCTTGGATGTAATGAACTTGCCTCACATTCTCCTTCTTCTATGCTTTATTTTTTATTTTTTTTTAAACTTTGCCCCACACTAGGAATTACTCCTGTATCGTGGGTGCGTTTACAAACATTTAAACTCACATACACAAACAGCCAGACCCGGAACAACTACCTGTAGGCCTGTAGGAATCGAACCCGTGACACGCAGCGCAGCAGTCGATCGCTCAGCCACTGCGCCAACCGTGTCGTCAAATAGGGTTAAGAGTCTTGGAAAATTGGTGCGTATTATGCCTAAAACATTAAAATATATTCAACTTTCTTATGGTGACCACACTTATGCATATCTGTGATACTTTTAAATCAAGAACTCTTTTATATTTTGATTAAACTAATACATGAGTAATACATAAGATAGAAACAAAGTTACATTAAAGATAAGAAAAATTACAATCCCTGTGTGAGTTGGCGTTTATCTTCGAAATTGGCGCCAACTTTCAGTCGGTCATTATAATCAACTTCTACTTAGCGCTATCTCACGCGATCATATCTTTTACCAAAACGTTTAAAAATAAACTCTCCATCGTGAACGTTGTGTTCACACTTCGATGTGTAATTTCATGATTATTGATCTCAAATGGCATCGGCAAAAGTATCGAACCCGAGCACTTAAAATAATGATGTGATTTTAATTGTTATGATATTGAAAGCAGCTTTTACTTTGAGCTTTATTTCCATGCCAAATAAATATGAATGGCACTTAGTAATCGTAATGGAATAATTTAGTTTAAACTTAAGAGCCATGTCTAAAATGCGGCTTCTATAATAAATGTTTACCAACAGAATAAAATTAATGATCGAGCTAGATAATACCTATCATCATCTCTGTAAATTGAAATGCAAATAATAATATGGCATTTTAACATTAAAGTTCAAATTATTGTCTACTTTAATCTCTGGGTATATTAGTTCATATGTCATTATGTGGCAACGTTTTATGTATCGCAATCAAACGATGACACGGAATAGAAAATCTAAAGAAAATAAAACAGGTGACAATGTCAAAAGTCAAATATTCATTACCGTACCGGACTAGAATATTGTTGTTACGAAATTTATGTAATCGGAAGCTGCGCCGGAGTTCGCCGGAGGTTTTCACTACAAACACGCGATTATTAAATTACTACGACTCAAAATGTCATGCTAATCATATTGTAATTTTTTTATCCCCTTTGATTATGATTACGTGGTTTTATGGTTATTTATGAGCTTAGCAAGCGGAAATATCATTGTTTTGTTTATTAAATTATATAAAATTATTTACTTAACCTTTTATTCTTCTCTGACTTGGAAACAGGTGTAGGCGTTGTCTGTAATTCCTGCGCTCTGTCACTACCTTATTGCGAAGCTAAATGTCTTAGACATTTGTCACAAGGTGTGAACTATGGTTCCTGTATATAAATGTGTAAATATCGTAGTAAACATTGTATAGATAATTCGAGACATTCTTTAATGCGGAAAACCATGAATTACTGTAGGTGTTAATTATTGCCACGATGTCATAACCATAAACAATGCATGAATAATAAATACAATGTTTTCTATAAATTTTAACAATAATCGTGTATTTTTTAATAATTGGCATACTATGAAATATTATGTAGTTTTACAAGAAGTAAAAATGTCAGATACATCGTTCATTTTTATAAAATAAACGTAACTTAAGCACTAAAAAGTTTTTATTATTGTTTCAGTTTTTCATGATCTCACTTCTCTTTTCTGTTTGTGCAAACATAACCGAAGGTGATCTTATGTGGCTACCTATGTATAAGTCGTCGTAATGAGAAAAACAACAACTCAATACGTAAACAAAATATTTTTGTACTTTGAACAATCTGTTATCAGAGCAACCGCCAGTCACATACGAAAAAAAAATAATTGCGCAAATAAATAACAAAATATTACCTAAGGTCACATACCTCGCAGAGAGGACGACGCAACCATAAAATTTTGATAAATGACTTACAACTTTTACATCATGACTTTGACTTTGGAACCTCATTTATTTGAACTGCGCCCGCGCCGAACCGCTTTAGAGACATCAGACATCAATGACGATTATCGATAAATGAATAAATGGGGGTTTAATCGCTCAATCTTGATTGTTCGTCGACAAGTCACGAGCTCTAATAACCAGTATCATGGTAAGTAGGTACCTTACGACAATGGCACCCGATCATCCTGCGACCTTTGTCTGGCATTTGTGCTACACACGAATTCTTTAGTTAAGCTTGAACTTTGTGTACCTGACGAAAATACGAACGCTGTCCGCATTGTTGGGGAGTCGTTTGCTAACATACGATATCGATGAATATCTAAATTATCGGGTTTATATTACCCACGTTAATGGCACAAAATGAATCAGTCCTAAACTGTACAAATCTTTGCAACATTTTCGTTGACAAAACGGTTTAAATTAAGCTGGTTCCTGTAGAACAACAAAGTATTTTCATAATTAAAACTTTTACCATAAAAACTTCCTGTAACCTGAAAGTGAAATCGAAATTAAAGTCATTTCAAGTCTCATCGGCGGAGACTTGATTCGACCACGACTTACCGCAGCGAAGAAGTTAAGTAATTACCACAAAGTAAACTAACTTGTATAGACTTCAGAACATCGAGGTATTTGTATTAACTAAGCAGAAGAATGCTGTGACATAAAACTATTATTGTTGTTTTTTTTTTAACTATTCAAGGTTTTTCGCGCTTATTCAATAGTTGATTTTAAAATTATATGCCTGATTGATCTTTTGGCATCCAGTTGACAGGAGCGCGAGATAAGGTTATAGGGAGTTTCTTTAGAAATTTAGACGGCCATAGTGGTTTGACGTTTGTTTGCAAGGATGATGCATCCTAACTCGTCCGTCTAGCGCCCGTAGGCAAATAGGTAGGAATGGTAAATATTTGATGGAATTTCAGGGTACACGAACGTGGATTACCGTACATAATTTAAATGATAAATCTTCCAAATTATCTCGAAACAGCTACTTTGTCGCAATCATTATTCATACCGCAACATTGCTATCAGTTTTACCATCCCGATGGCGGTTAATGTCAATTACAAAACCCTACATTGACATTAAATTAAGTATTGCATCCATTCAAATGTGAGGCGAACAAAAAGATTATGCGAAATGCTCGAAGACGTGCAATGCAATCCATTTCGAAAAAGCATTAGAGCATTCGTGTTCCTTTTTTTTTACTTTTTTTGACAATTGAACTCTAACGTTTGATTTCTTCACAGTCACGCTACGGTTGACGCACTAATTAAACTTATTTCTTGGTCAATTAATCTTTATCGCGCAGGAACGAGAAGTGACCCCAGTTTACAATTATGACTGATAAATAGTTTTGGGTGTATTTGTTATATAATACAATGGAATCATTCGTTTTTTTTTTCAATGTACTGGTGAAGGCCGCTGGGTTCCGCTGGATGCGCAGAACTAGTAGAAGTGGCCGTGCTTGGGGGAGACCTATGTCCAGCAGTGGACGTCTTTCGGTTGAATAGAATAGAATACTCTTTATTATGTACACCATATAAATTAACGATGTAAATGTAAGAAAATTTTACAAAGGGTGACACAATGGGCGGTCTTATCGCCGGGCGGTGGTCGGACTGAAAAATGATGATGATAATGATTAATTTTTTGCAGGTTTTAAGGATTTAATTTCAATCCAATCTGATGCAAGTTTTGAAAACCGATGCAACTTCGGATCCTTTCGCTAGTGATTGATACTTTGCGTGACTTTCATAAAAAATCACTGCGCACTTATGAGCTAATCATTTTGAATCCACGGCAGCTGACGGGTGCTCGTACCTAGCACTCCGTTTTTTATCTGCGGTCACGATATACAGATCCCATTTGCATGAATGGAATGGACAAAGAGTCGTGATTTACAATATAAACGAGAGCAAAGCATCATGGCACGGGAGGTCAACTTGTTATAACATCCGGCTAGCACCGACACAGGCAATATTACCTACCAGGCCAATATGCATTAATAACAGGCATTTATGAACCCTATATTAAAGCCGGTATTGATTCTGACAAACGCAAACTTACGTCACCGTCATAAAAAAAATAATTAAAAAATCGAAGGAGAATTATTTGACCTACGAAGAAGGCTAAATTGCATGATTTCGCGAAAGCATTGATTTTATTATCTGTAATAAATAAAAGCGTTTAATGTGTGAACTCATGTGACCTTAAATAAATTCCTCGATGAGGTAATTGTTCTTAATACAACATCGTTAACATACAACATGGAAATCCTTTACCCACTTACAGTAAACCTTTAATTGCTGACAATAGACGTAAAGTTATACAACCTATTCGTAATAATATACAATGCTAGTAGGTAGGAATCCTCAAGTATCACAACTCTTTCATAGTCTCATATAATAGCTTATATAATTATTTCAAGGTGCCTTGATTGTGGGATGCACAAAAAGAGGCGACACGGATCCTAACATTATCTCATACAATTTTTGCAACTACACAGTATTTCGTATTATTCACGCTGACATTCGAGGCTTCGACAATCAGATGAATAACCTTCACGTGCCCATAACTACCAATATTTTAGATGACAGTATAATAGCTGGCACTGGCTGCCATATGCATGATGCCACGCGACAGCAATTGTTGCCATTTGAATAATACAAATAATACTTACATAAATATTACCACACAATCCTTAGACATTTATAACAAGGAATTGTCTTGTCTTGGTTTGAAATAAGGACTAATTGCTGTCGAAAAGGACCTTCGGTAGTTTAAAGTTAATTGTTTAAATGTATGGAATTACATAGGATTGCAAAATCTAGCAAAATAATCATCGTCAAAACGAATGAGTAATTACGCTGTGTGTAGTCTTGCTATTAAATAATAATAGGACACTTACAAAGTTACAGCGATTGGCTACTAATGAAAGGTTTCCCAATAGCCTGGCCAGCAACGGAGTTTCATTCATGAACTCACATAAGACATCTATATTCCTTAGGCAGGTTGGAACTAGCCAATCCATCTCATATAACGTTTTGTTTACTAAACTAAAAAGGTTCTGTAAACAGACCTGTGTTAACTGAGGTGCCCAAAAATATTCTATATAATTCCTTTATAAAAATACACATAGGTAACGTAGGAATGTACAAAAATGCTTGCAAGAAAGCTATAAACTCAAAACTAAATACACTTCATAAAATGCGCCCACTGAAAAGACAAGCCAAAGCAAATAAACCCGTAATAATATGCGTGAAGCACACACAGTAGTAAGAAACGTACTTTATCAGTAACAAATGATCAAACCGAACAACTTAAGTTAAACGTTTATACATGTATTTTATTCCCTTACACCGTGTTACACAATCAATTAAAATAACATCGTTGACGTTTTTACGCCCCCGCACAGTCTGCGGCGTCTCTGTGAAGTTGCGCAAATGTTCAGGCCATGACACGACCGACACAAGTGATCCACCACGGGACTATATGAACAACCAAAAAAGATGTTGTTTAAACATGACATCTGCAACAGCAGCTGTTAATAAGTCACATAAACAACAGCATAAAAGCTTCTGGACATAACTTATTTTACTTAATATTCATGGCATTGGTTTTAATTGTTGACAGCCGCGCCCGTATCGAAATTTCGATAACCTTAATGTAAATAAACCAATAAGTTCCTACATTTCATGTAGCTGAAGGTAGTTCCACAACCTCTCAGTCAGTTGCATACGACTGTGCTACAGAGGTTCACTGTATTCTACAAATAAAACTTTACACGCAATTGTGTAAACTTGTAAAACAAAATAACAAATTATCCGCACTGATCGAAGTGTGTTGTTTCTTCAGATATTGTGAAACCACAACAATACACATTCACATGTAAATTACCTGTAACGCAGTCGTGAGTTATGTGCACTGTGACACCTCCAGAATGCTTGCAGTGGGTAACAAACTAGTAATTCTGCATCATTAATAACTAACTATGAGACACAAGACATCTCGTACACGATCACATTAATCCATGCGCGTGGCCACGCATGAATACCGTCGTTATTAATTTATCGTATGTGAATATTCCCCACAATACAGTGTATTCTACGAACATTCAACAATTTTATTATCGTCCGCCGCACACGAGCCGACGTGACCCACAGGTCAGAAGGTGCACCTTATTAGAATCCCTATTCAATGTTCATTGAAACTGAGTTCAATTGTATCAATGTTAAAGCTTAATTTTATTTGTGTTGGTTCTTTTGTCTGCTATTATACAATCCAAACAAGGCGAAATCCTTGACTATATGCTATGTCACCGGCTTGTTACGAGTAGCTTCATGTTCTGTCTGATGTTGAGTGTAGGCACTGCAGGCAGTTAGATGTTTGGATAGCTCTTTACGAACGCTGTAAAAGCACTTGGCCCAGATTTGAACGTAGTATTTGAATAACATATCTTTGAGCTTAACAAGAATACTTAGGAGCTAGGTGTCTGCATCCTAATTGTGGTATTGCATGCAGTCATGCAATAGTGCTATTTGGCTACTCAGAGTGGACACCTCTCTATTAACGATACCTAGTTACTAAACATAATCAAGATTGTAATAGTTGTTACATAATGTAACACAACAAACAGTTCGACCTACTTTAAACAACGCATCTTTGTTCATCGAGAGACTTTCGCTGCAATGGATAATAAGACACAAATAGATCAAAAGGAACAGTGCAGCTTAAATAATATTGACCCACTTTACAAACCGCCAGAGTAAATTATTCTGTAAATGATAAATGTAAGTAATAACACGCATGTTAAACTTTGCGACACAGATTTGGGTTATTAGATTGGATTGAATTAAATTATGATGTAGTTTATATGGCAATTTTGGAACGGAAAACTTAAAGTACTCCAAGAGCAAAGTCTATGCCGTATAAACTTGACTTATCAGTTTTTAACATCGAATATTTCAGTTCTAGGCAAACTGACGGCTTAATTTTGATTGTGAACACAACGCATTTAACTTACTACTAGATACATAGAATGGAGCCCTGGGGTTATGAATTATTGTGTAGCTCAATGAACTAGCTAGTAATTTCGCACTTCGGAATTAGGTACTCGAAGTGTGAAATGACTAGCTTGCTTTAGCGAATGCCAAAGCCAAAGATCTACCTACATATTTGCAAACAGTTGAACTGGGATCTACGTAGAAGTTGCTAAATTAAATAACTAACCAACCTAACTAATATATATTATATATATACTAAAACAAAAGGTCACTTAGAACTCCTCTACATCGCTCTCATCCGGGAACGTAAGTATATGTTGAAGAAATATAACAAACTTAAATCAGTTTGGATGGGCGGATGTTGATGATTTTACACTATAATGTGCAAGCGTGCAGCATCAATGGTGGCACGAGTCATGATGAGTATCCCTAACAGGGTTCTGAGAATTATAGCTGAGAGAGTGGACTGTCCTTATATAGTTCACTGCTGTTAGTTACATGCGTCACTGTATCGTGTTTTTTACTAACACTTAGAAAGACAATGTTACTAATCCTATATGAGTCTTTGCTCAATTTTTTTTTTTTTTAATATGAATAATATTATTATTTACTAGCTTCTGCCCGCGGCTTCGCCCGCGTGGATGTCGGAAATTATCCCACGGGAACGTGCTAACAGGATAAAATGTATGTGCTTCCCCAGAATGCCATCTATCTCGCGGGCCCTTTGTGGCTAATTACAGTAGAAAACCAATTGTGTCTCATTAGTGGTGATTAAGAGGGTACCTATATGATATCTTTACCTAAGTACCTACCTAATTTTAAAAAAAAACTCAATAACAGAAAATTAAATACCTACGTAAATAAACCTATTTCTGATGATAACTAATCTAAACTCAATAAATAAGCAAAATCCCTAAAAACTAATATCTATACGAATGACTAATCCTACCTAACAGTATTATAAAATAACCTACGGTCACTACGTACACTATCAAATATACTACCTATACTTTAAAATTAAAATCTATACCTACGACTCATATAAAAATAAACCTAAATAACTCTAAAAACTAAAAGGAATAAAAATGAACTCCACTGCGGGTGACCCAACCTACGACAAACTTAGTATTTGCGGTTGGTACAGTACAGACAGTGGTAATCGGGTATAGGGATCGAACCGCCAAATTAAGTTTGTTTTTTTATTGTATATACTTTTCCGGGATAAAAAGTACCCAGTGTGGTGCCCAGGATATTAAAGAATAATTATACCAAGTTTCATCGTAATCGAACCGGTAGTTTTTGCGTGATGCCTGAACAAACAGACAGACAGACAGACAGACAGACAGACAGACCGACAGACAGACAGACAAAAAATGTTTTAATCACATTTTTGGGTTCGGTGTCGGTCTAGTAACACCCCCTGTAAATTATTTTTTTGATATTTTCAATGTACAGAATTTTCACTTCTACAGATTTATTATAAGTATAGATACAATTTTACTCTTCTCAAAGTTACTAAAACCGTACCTTTGCATATTTTCTCGCATAGTTCTCTTAACGGACCATCCATAATGGTTGGTATTAAGTTGAATTAACGTGGTATTTGTGTAGTTATCCGTGCAGGTATGCAAGTACTCTTAATAGTTGATATTCTTAATGGCCCAGTGGTGTGGCTCGTCGTGTAATTGCTAATGCGTGAGTTCTTCGATTGAACACGTTTACGAACGTGTCGTAGTGAACTTTTTGCCAATTTGCGTCGCTAACAGGAGTTCACAGGTCAACAGTTCACTGACAGATGTGCAATTACATCGCTCGTTCAAAACGTGTGAAGGGCTTAGAAATAGTTCAATATTTTATACACCTGAGATGAGGCGATAGATGAACCTAGTACATCAGACATTAGCATAGATAGAAATAGAAAAACTGGTCTTGCTTTTGATTATTTATGTAGTTGACCGGTTATGCAAAGCTGGGCCGGCCACTTCAGGGTAAATAAGGAAGATTAATAGAATCTGAATATAATTACAGAGAATGAGTTATTTAATTACCGGCTAGTGGTGACTGGAATATAATAGGTATAAAAAGAAGGGTTTTATACAAGACAACATTGAGGTATGTAAATTAGTTTACTAAGGGTCACCCACTGTATACGGAGAGTCGGGGACACATGGCGCCGGCGCGGGCGCAAACTCTTAATAAATTTATAAGGAAAGGTCGAATATTATTAACATTTTATGAAATATTGATAATTTACACCTGATGTGAATTTTTTCAATAATAATAGTTATCGCTATGGAAAAGCCTTGAAGCACAAGCATGACGATAAAGAACAAGTATGTTATCCCAAAGCTTTTACATCTAAGGGCCATGACTCATAACCGAGTGGCAGGTGGAAGACTGGGTAAAGAACGATTGTACTAATTCGTATTATACAGCATTTGCTGTCATCTTCAATGTCACTTGATAACTTTTAGGTAGCTTCGAGTAGCAAGTTCCGACTTAAATGATGTTGTCTTACTGCAGGTGAAAAAACACGTAACTCGTCATCGCCTGCCTAGCCTTTTCTCAACTATGTTGGGGTCAGCTTCCAGTCTAACCGAATGCAGCTGAATACCAGTACATGGAGCGACTCCTTATCGTATCTCCATACCCAGTTACTGATACAATACTTCTTGGTAAGACTAGTTGTCAGTCTTTTAGGCTTCTGACTACCAGTAAAATCTACAGATAACTATTAGGTACATAACATAATATAATACTACGAACTATCTAGACTGAAAACCTGATGATACTGTGCAACTACGTTGTATGCTGCGATAACTATTACCATGTTAAATTTCGAATTACGTATACAAAGTTGTTATCATCATATTCACAACGAGTGGTGTGACATCTCAGCGGCATCTAATCGATGCATGTTCCGAGGTCGCTAGATCCTCAAATATTGTGATAAGTGATACACCAGTGGGATCGTCGTGCCGCTAGCGCAGGGGTCGCCCGACCCTAGATAACTTTAACAAAATATAAACATTGGAATGTATCCTTGAATGTAGGTATGTAGGTACGTAGATCGTATAGAGTTAAGTACAATTGCGTTACATTGGAAAACAGTTTGTTCATGGATGACTTGATAATGACATCCTAATGTTGTTATAGGAATAGGTGGAAATGTATTGTTGTACACCTACATTTTCCTGTTAAGTTTCGTGTGGGTGAGCCTATTGTCAATGTCACCCGCCAGATGCAAAAGCATCAGGAAAAACTCACAATGCTTCCGACAATGTCCTAAATGGAAAATCATTGAAAGGAAATAGGCGCCACGCGGCTTTGCTCGAAATGCTTAAGAAACAAGCTGCAGAACATTCAACACATCTGATTGCGACTTTAATTGAACTGATGAATTATACATAGAAATCAAGCGAATCCGTGAAGCACAACCTCAGTAACTGCAGCCGCCATGTCTCTAATGTGAAAATGTCGTTAATGGCGCCGATTCCCTTGTTCGCAAACTAAACTAAAATAAGTTCAGTGCATCTTTTTCTTTCTATTTCAATAAGAAAAGGACAGAAGATAGATATTAGTTTAGTCCTGTCAAATTAGTCAGCGCCTGACGTAAATTGACGTATTTTTAGTAGCCATGTTTATAATCACGTCTAATTTGTCTATGGAGTATCTTAATTTGACAGGACTAGAAATAGAAAGAGAAAGATGCACTGAACTTAAATTTAGTTTAGTTTGTGAACACGGGAATCGGCGCCATCGTTTGATATTTTCGCACCGAATAAAATTCATGGCGTGCATTGTGGCGTGACCTTTTACAAGTATTTTAAACCTCCAACAAAAAATCAGAACATGTTCTGAATATGTTGTTGTTCGGTATTTCATCAATTTTTCTCTTTATTTGTACTTAATCCTATCCATTTTAGGGATAATATTCTTAAAATAGTACCACACACCATATGTTATGTTTGTGAACATTTTCGGCATAAAGTTTCGCCATTACTTTGCTGCATAAGTATATGTGGTGAACAAAATCTTGTAGGTGGATACGGATAATGAAGTACACCTGCCAAAATGATCAGACAATAGGTGTTGTGGAGCCCACGTCGCGGGATGAGTCAGTGAGTCAGCAGAGAGCGCAGCGCGGTGGCTTCGCGACCGAGCGAGATTAATGCTCTCACCTTGGCACACTCCCCTAGTCGCGGCCAACTAATTACCGATACTACAAAATAAACAAATCACTAGTGTAATCCTACTTGTAAGCGTGTGAATGAATATTTAACTTCGAATTAATTTATTTCGTTCAACTCAACGTATGTAGGAACACTGTTTTTAAACACGAGCAATATAGGCGTTCAAAAGTTCAGGGTTGTGATTTATTTATAATCCAGTTTCGGTATCGTGCATAGATATCCGTGGTATCGTGATACATAAAAATACTTTTAATAATGTTCTTTTCATTCTTTGTGATACTTTTGTTTAGAGACAAGAACTTATTACCATTTAGGGGAAAGGAAAACGGAATCTAATCAGGGCAAGAGGTTGATCTAATGGTACACCAGAAGTTTGAATGCCAGCCGTGCCTCGTAAACATTTAGCATTCATGTTTCTATTAGGCAACGTGCAAGGTAGCTATAAACTTACGTATTCAAGTAGTAATCATCGACACATTAGCAGAGGCAATGTTCCGGTTTATCTAAATGATTCGGAAAGCGTTCATTTCGTTTCTATAATAATAGATTATTTGCAGTGATCACTACCATATTGTCTCGACCTAGAAGCTTCGAAATCATATACCAATTATATGATATGTAAACGTTGAATGAAACTAAACAAGTAGGTATTAGCAACAAGATTACATTGCGGACAATTTTGAACACATTATCTGTAAGTAAGTGTGTCATGTTTAATATTATGTGGATTCAAAATAAAACAAACTTATGAACCTGTTCACAATTTTTGATATTAATTTATCTATACCTACCTTAATTTGATTAAATAAAGTAATATAGATTTTCAGTTCCAGAACTTGTGATGGTCTGAAATAAAAAAAAACAATCCGCAACGAGCTAAATGGTGTGAGAAAAGGTACCTACTTATCCTGCAGCGGGGCAATTTGAGATCGAAATACCTTTTTTTTTTATTAACCATTAATGTCCCACTGCTGGGCAAAGGCCTCCCTACTCTCTTTCCACCTCTCGCTGTCCAGGGCTGCCAAAGAATCATCATCTTCCTGCCCTTATCCCATGTTACTTGGGGTCGGCGCAACACGTTTTCTTCTTCCATTCTCCTCTGTCAACCGTCACGCTATCATTCACTCCCTTCTCTTTCATATCATTCCCCACACAATCCATCCATCTTTTCTTCGGCCTTCCTCTCCCTCTCCATCCATCAACATGTATATTCATCACTCTTTTAGTCACATGCGTTTCGTCCCTTCTCATCACATGCCCATACCAAGCCAAACGATTTCCTTTCAACTTTTCTGTCGCTGGCACCACTTTCAAACTTCCTCTTATATAGGTACTCATTTCTTACTTTATCCATTCTCGTCACTCCACACATCCATCTCAACATTCTCATCTCCGCTGCATGCAATATTTTTTCATCCGTCTTCTTCACAGGAATAATCTTTATAAAAGGAGCCCCGACCGAACCGATACCGATACCGATAGTATACCTACTTTGATTTAAAAAAGAATGGATTATTGCCAAGTAAATATCTGTATTGCAAATAACATATACACGACACGGTTGCGATATCTCACGGAATTCATTTCGCTGCGTGTAAGCATCAATGAACGATTGCCTTTTGCTATCCTTTGACATTTACACGCACGAAATAAATATTGCCAATTTATTGGAAATATTTGTTACCAATGTAAGTGTTGATATTTTGTTTTAAAATTACCACTAATGGATCATTCCTAAAAATTCTTTGATAAAGGGATTTTATACAACATTAGACAAAGAGCTTTTTCTCAATAACTCAAGATTGTTTGTTATTTTATACGAATAAAGAAAATAAATGATAATTTATGCAAAGTTACTGAAAATACAAAATTCTGCATTCATAGTTAAAACAATTTACACATCAATTTACATGTATTACAAGACTTCACACATTGCTTTCCAATCACTAAGTATTGCATTGCACTTTACGATAACCTTTATGAGTACTTCATGAAGAATTCTTAGTGCTAATTCCGGTTCCGATAAATTGTTTCTCAGTATGTACCTAAACATTGTTGCTAAAGGCGCAGAACAGTCAACTTCTTCTAATCAGTTTTTTTTTTCAGTTTTTTTAATCAGTTGTTTTATTCCGGGAAAAATATAAAAAAATAATAAGTATATAAGTGTATTGTAATATAATAAGTGCGACTGGCAACCTCACCGCGTGATGAGCTTATGCAAATAGGATGCTTTTGGCTCGGTGACTAGTCAGGCAACCCCGAAACAAAATGTGAGTAAACATTAGGGCCGGCGCCCACTAGCGGCACGGCACGGCAAGGGATTTTTATGCGACGAATAGAAATATAACTTATATGTATGACAATAAAATTGAAATTTCAATGATGATGCCAAAGGACGTCGCGGCATGCCTAAGGATACCGCGGCATCATGCTGCCGATGAAATTTCAATTTTATTTACATACTTTTAAGTTATATTTTCTATTCGTCGCATAAAAATCCCTTGCCGTGCCGTGCCGCTAGTGGGCGCCGGCCCTTAAGCAGTACCTACCTAAATAATAAGTTACGGAAAATTATGATGGCTACACATAGGTGTATGTTAAAAGTAACACGAATTGTAAAATACGTTGACACGATCATGCCGTCCAATATATTATGCATACCAGTGCAACATGAAACAACACAGCAACAAGGCGAATTTGTTTCAACGTGTTACATTTCATGTTGCATTGATTTGGACGACATGTTCATTTCAACATCCGTTACATGTCGGTCATGTTACGTTTCACACCCACATTAATTTGTTTTGTTTTTGTCGAATAAATATATTTTTATAATCGACCATGTTGTACTGTTTGCTCTTATAGGTAAACTAAATTATTGACAATAATTATAATTAACTTCAAACTTAAAGAGTGTTGGAAAATTCCAAGTGTTGATAAGAAATGTTGAAGTAAACAAGAAGAGATGGGTCAAATTAAATGATAAAACTGTGTACCGAAATACCTAATCATTTTAAATTGGTATTTATCTGAACATTTAAGAGAAATTCTACCGTTCCTTTCAAGTAAATATCATGTGAATTTTCTAAAAAAAAAGTTGTTTTCTTAAACATAATAAAACTATATAATTATTATGCAGCATGCCCAAAAATCTCTATCTATGAATGTCTGTAATTGAACAACTATTTTAATAGTGTTTGTATCAAACAGATCTTTAGTCTTCAGAAATCCAGAGAACTTCAAGTATTCTGCTGGTTTCCTTTACTCGATTTCTGTAAGTAGTCAGTTTCGATGTAGAGTGACATAGGTACCTATAAAAAACTCATCATCTGTTATCCAATAATAACCCCCCAGTAAGCATAAAGAGTCAACAACAAGCTTTATCGGAAAACAATAAATATATGTATACCTATAGGTATCTATTTCGTCCACGGTACCTATATCAGTGTCCATATTTATTGAACCACTCAAAGATGTAAATATTTGTGCGAGTACATTTGCATTTATCAACCACGAACTGTGATAACTTGTATTATGTGGTTTCTATTTTTATTCGACACTTATACGGGCCGGAGCCCGTGTGTCGTAGCATATCGTATCACACAATTTAAAAGTGTTATTGACACGCTGTGTAGGGCTGAACTTTTTGATAACATTCGTTGTGAAGTCGCATTGAGTCATGTACTGTCTTGGGTTATCTTTTCGGGTGGTTGCGCATTCTTGCATGACGCCGTCCTTCGAGAATAATATAGAACAGTTTTGACTTAGTACCCACAGCTTTACATCGTTACTCTGAAGATCTGAATTTGAGTGCATGCGTCTGGGAGTGCTTGCACGATACCTAATAGCTTTGTGTGATGACGACATGACAAGTATTGACATATTTGTGTTGCCAAGGCCCTTTTGAAGAAAGCGTTTGGTAGCGAAACAATAGATATTTCTGGTAAATTTAATTTTGTACGGAAAACAGAAGTGTCTATATATAATCCCATCTATAATTTAATGTACTGTAACATTTCATCTGTCTACATCCAAAGTGCTCACGTAACATGTGTGTTTTCGCTTTTACGCTATTGCTGCATGCTTTTTCATCTAATCTTCATCTTTGGCCATAAAATCCTCGTTCGTCACACTGTCGTGCGGCCGCATCCACCGTGACGAGTATATTATCATCTAAGTATGATTTTATTCGGCTTTATCGTAACATCATCAAGAAGAAATGAAACAGCCATAAATTTAAACTGTAATCATTTCGTTACGTATGTTCATGACCAGCCATCTTGGAACTGGTGCACTTGATAACATAGCTTATAATTTATTCCTATAATTATCTTAGTCCTTAATTTAACACACCAAAGTACTCAGCATTAATATTATACATATTCTCACAAGCATTTAAATACGCTTTGAACAAGAATGACCTAAAACAACTTCATTTGGCGGTTTACAACCGTCATACACATTTGGCATAAAATTTATCGAAACGAATATACAAAACTACAAAATGACTCATATGCTGAGAATGCATGTTCCAGTATGTACTGCACGACGATCATATACTTGTATGCCAAGTACATGCATAGGTAAGTGACAATAACATAAAACATCGTAGAATGATGGACACATCAAGGCTCCCGTGTTCGTATTTCAAATAGGCTGATAGTGGTTGATGGGCGGTGCTGACGTATGCCAGGTGGCGCCTGCACACAATAGATCATTTCGCAACGACATACACCCTGTTCGCTCGACATCGACATAATATAAGAACATATCATGCTTCATAGACATTCAAATGGCAAATGTTTTAACACGTATTGTACTCAAGTATGTACATAATACCTGTTGCTTGTGAATGGAATAAATGTCATGCTTTGTTTTATGTTAATGTTGTTCAAAGTAATCAGATTAAGGTAGGTCATCCGGAGTGTTCTAGATAGACAGGATCGAGAAAAAAATTATTTGTTTGCGTAATGTCAGACCTGATTTTGAAACGGAATCGAAAAAAGATCTTTGGACAGACCTTTGTTTGTACCTGCACTTATAAGTAGTACAAAGGTCTACGAAATGTAGACGCTTATGAGGGCTAAGGTTATCAATGTGTTAACTTAATGCGACGTTTAATAACAATGTAATCAACATACCAACGCTTGTGCCAAATTATTATCTTTAGTAAATCCAGATTTACGGACAACCGGGTATGCACATACTAGAAAGCGATAGAACAATCCTTCTTCTTCTTCTTGACAATGGCGCGACAGTCTATTGGATTTTGTTGGCTCTTCGCCGCTTCCACGGCGTCATTGATGGTTGAGGCAACGCAGAGGTCACTTTTGCTGCATTTTTTGGGGCACAAAGGGCAGAACAGGAGGCAAAGCATAGTTTACGACACAGCTCCGCATTCACACCCTGCTGCCGTGCAGAACAAATTATATGACCAACTTTGTGGTTTCTAGCAATTAAGTAGTTTTCTTACTCGTTACTAATAGTAGGTACTGCATTTTAGGTTTTCATTTCTTTTTAACCATCATTACAGGATATTCTTTCCTTACCTAATGAAATACTGTAACAAGGGAAAAAAAACTTAATCTTACTTTAAGTTTACAATACAAAATGTTAACTGACTCAAAGCTGTGTGATTGCCTTTTTAATAACACTGGGAATCCCGAAGGAAAATACCGGTTCTAGATACCCTGTAACTCGGGACCACTATCCGGTCAAATTTGTATTGTTTTCTAGAAGTATTGCGAGGTCGCGAGGACAATCGATAGTCGCAGATTGTAAAACGCTGAGAATCACGCACTCACGTAATGAACGAATCTGAAATTAATCGGTACTTTGTAATTGATATCTAGATCGTAAAGTTCAACGTTCTTTGGGTCCGGGTGCGATGGACAGTGGCGACAGCGGCGTGCAGCCGCCATGTCTTCTGATAAAGACGCCGTCAGCCGTCCCTGAGCCCTCAGATCATTGACAGATAACGGACACGTCATAAGTCAACTACATCGTTACGTCAGCAAACCTAGACGATAACATTAATTCGATTTGATAATAGTTTAATGGATTTTTAGGCATGCAAATCAGTGTCTTACGATACTTTAACACAGATCTATACAGTCATAGTGCACTGCACCAACGATTTTAATTCATTAACAGGTCAACGTACTTATTAAAAGCTTGAATTCAACTAGACAACTCTATAAAAGCATAATTAAGACGTTCCGAATTTAACGCGAAAATATCACTGAAGCATACACCGAGTAATGGATGGTGTCTTGACAACATCATTAAGCACGTAACTACACCGTTTAATTACTAAAGTTTCATACAGTGCGCGCGCGCAGGTGTGAAGTAAAGCGGGTCGTCTCCGGCAAGTGACGTGGTCGCCCTCGACATAGGCTCGTCTTAGATAATATTATGTTTATTAAATAAATTAATAACCTTGACATACCACCTACATGCTCCGTGCACACAGTTAATTGATTATCTGCTTAATTATTGGAGTTATAAATGGAAAACATTAGTCAACCTCCCTGCCTAACATTCCGTGAATATTTACGTCCAAAGTCATACATTGTGTGAGAATAACAATTGATATTCAAACCTTCCAAAAGTTAATTCTGTTTTGTTTGTGGCATACAATAAATCGACATTGGCTTTAATTTAAAGTAATACATAAATCGTTTCATAGAATCGATATCAACAAAGACAGTCTTCAAAACCACTATAAAGTTTCGTCTTCCGTATTATTTAGTATGCGTTTATTTAACATCGTAATGACAAGGTTACGACCGAAATTGCAAAGTTCATTCGATACGCTCAGTCTACGCAATTAAATTCTTCGGGAACTAAGACGAGTATTTAACAACCGATAGAATCTTCGAAAGTATTAAAACCGGAGCAATGGGGCTCAAGATTGGAGATAGATAGCCGCGTTTGGAGCTCTTAAGTCAAGTGTAAAGCTTGATGATGAAGAGTTATTCGGCTGTATCGTGAGAATTTTAGGACCTTTAGGTACCCGCAGCAGATAACCAGCCTCATGATGCAAGAGTCGCGGTCATGGGCACGTAATGCGTTGTTTTAGGCGTGACATGCCATAAAGTAATGATCGTTAGCACAACCACCGGATTTGCTAAGCAGATGTGGAAGCTGTGGTTGACTTGCGCTGTGATGATTAGGTTGCGTTTTATAGACTTTACTCAATGACAGCCTGTATATTTTTTGTCTGCAATTAATTCGGTTCTCACGCTTCTAACTGCTTCGTTGGCTACGCCAGATTGACCTGATTAAATCAACCACGCATCACTCACAGCTGTGAAGTCGCCAGAATTTTTTAGCTCTACTGTTTTTCAGACATTACCATGCACTTAATAACCCGTAGAATCATAGTTATTTGCATCATGCCCTTAAACCTATACGTTTAAAACCAAACCGCGATTCGTTCCGGTACCATTACTTAATAGTTACAATACATTATGCAACACAAATAAAATTGCATAACTCACATACATCTTCCCCGAAAATGATCACTCGTTGACGGCATTAGCGTAGTAAACAATGTTTATTGCCACCATAAACAATGCTAATAACTAGGTTTGTAGTGAATAAAATTCAATAAGAACTGACATTAGAATAATGTTATGTGATCTGTGGCACGCTGAGGTACAGGTTAACGATACAACCTAACGTATGGTGCAATAACTTACATAATAGTAATTTAAATGATCCATATCAGCATAATGCATGTCAGCATCTTCATCTCTTACAACAATTCCTGAAGCATAACCCCAAGCATGTACCCATACATGGGGTTAATAAACATTATGATGTTACCTACTTATGTTTCTCTGAATTCAACTGTGTGTCGTGAAGGATTGAGTTTGAATTACTTTGCAAGTATTTTGCTAAATAAAATTTGTAAGCTCAATAAAGATGAAACACTCATGTTTGCAACATGGTTGCATTATTGTATGCAGAGTCAAAACTTAGATCGTATGGCTAATTTTGATTGGATGATATTAGGAAATATTTCTACGTATCCAGATATACATATGAATTGCACAATTTTTATTTTTATTTCTTCCAAAAAACCTTTATTATTGCTATCGCAACGCATGAAACCGAATACTTTCATGAAAATAATTGAAGTATTTCTCGATGCCTGCCAATTGACTTATATTGTTCAAGTTATAATCGTTAAATTAAAATATATTGTTATTATGACTGACTCATGGATGTCGTAACTTCGTAAGCGCATTTGATCAAGCTGCTGCAGTCCTGCAATCGATTCTTGGTTTGGGCAAACCATTTTTGGAGTTCGTAGAAACTATTGTCAAATTGTCAATGACTCCGCGTTGATAGCGTCCGATGAAAGTAAAAATAAAATATATAACAACGAAAGAAAGTAAGGATTCGGTGTTGGTGTTTGTCCTCACATTTCAATTTATATTGTCAGTATTATAAATGCTGTAATTAATATTGATATATGAGAATGTTTATACTAGCTTTTGCTCGCTATTTCGGATTCGAACCCCGTGACCCGTTCAGTGGGGAAGTTACCAATAGGTATCTAATCACCACTTTAGTCCACCACTGTCTTACTTTGATACTTCTCCTATCTCCAGTGGCGTAGGCTGTGCTGTGTAAGTCAGTTTGTTTACTCCTATGCCCTCATACAGATACAGAATACTAACGTGATAGAAGTCACGGGATGACGCAAATATGCAATAGTTCTCAATATAGCAAGTACATAGGTACCTACGCATCGGCGCACGAAAGCAGCGCACACGCATCAGCCGCGTGCGCTCCCAATGATTAATACAAATTAAGATAAGACCTATAATTAATATTTATCACTATCTATATCTCCGTAGCTTTCCATTCTTAACCCCCTTTGACTAATCATATAAACAAACGTCAATTAACACATTCTGAAAACGTGTTCCAATGTTGGATAAGATTCGATATTTACGTAGAGTGGTGTGATGCTATACAAAGGCTTATCTCTTAGATACATTAGCTCCTCTAACTTAGTGGATATCCGTCCAATCGCTACTACATTCCTGACATTTCACGTAACAGCAGATAATACTATGTATAATGATAGTTATAATGTACAAGCGCAACATCCACCCGTAATTCCGAATACATGTTCTAATACCTACAAAATTCTGGTAGACAAGGACCCTGTACGTCAATGATTATAATAATGAGCTGGTTAAATGAATAATAGACACATGAATGTTATTCATCATACGTTTCCCTACAATGCTCTACGAAGGAGGTTGGAATCTCGCGCAAAGGCAGGTTGGGCCACGTTCTGGTACAAATACAAATGTCATGGCATTCATGACACAAGGGCGAGACCGCTTGATTTATCCTTACATTTTGTAATTGTTTCTAAACATAGAAGACATACCTACATATCTGTTTGTGAAATAGCGGGACAAAACAATCGTAGGGAATTAATTGATGAAGTGCAAAACGAATCTCTTTTCACAGGTGTCACGAACAAAATTATGATGATGAAAACATAGAATTACACTAACGGATAATTGCGATCTATCGAGGCATACTAATAGAGCTGAACAATCGAAGTGCCTTGAACAAAACAAGCCGAACACAATCAATTGGAGACGCTCCCGCAAACGAAATGATTAATTGCATACTTGAGTAATAGTTCTATCGTTAATGCGTTCTGGTTTCTGATTATTGCACCTGCTGAAAGTAGGCGCAGCTGGGCAGCTACAGCTGTAAGCACGAATGTCCTAATAGATAATTTAGTAACAAAGTAACCAATTTTATGCTACATAGGCCTAGGATTTTCTGGACTAATAGCTTACACAAAATTCTTGTGAAAATGCTCTTAGAAATATGACAACATGACTAATGGGAAAGCTAAAGAAAATATGTACTGCAATTAAAAAGCACTTATTTACTTGAGCCACATATTCTTATGCAACAGAAACGAGAAGGTTACATTATTAATTGCGTACAGTACTGGTGTGAACCGATCCCTATAATCCATCATAGTGATCTATAGCATCCATATTCGTTTAGACAGATGGGCGACGATTAATTTCTCGACCTGTGCTTGATTCCATTGTTCTGCATTCACTTTCACGTGTGCTACAGACATTTGCTAAGATAGCTAGTACCCCGGAACTTCGAAGAACAATGACATTTCCAATGGAATACTTAGCTATAGTAATTCACGTCCAAGCAGACGATCGATCTAGTTATGAAATGATGCCAATAAAGATGCCGTTTCGATTTACTATTTGAACTGTAGGTAATGTCAGCCTATTGTGTACTTTGTATGAGATTAAATTGTTACGTATATGTTTAAGAAGGTAGATACTTCTGTTTGGGTATTAGCAATTTCATATTGCTTTATAAGGGCATGTGCGATTGGGAGATTTGGATGCCTTCCTTATTAAACTATCAGTAGCCAATTTAAGTACGTAGCAAGTTAGCACATAGTCTACATCTTACAAAAAAACGTTTATTCACAACGTGATAACCTTTATAATTAACATTAATTTAATGGAAAAAACGACTGCGTATGAAGAATTATCTTCCAGCTGACGTAAGTAATGTTATAGTAAGTTCTAGTGCAACCGGCCGTAGTAACAACGCAACTATACGTTTCCTACCTAGTGGCAAGTGCGCGGAAAATTCTAAAGGTCAATAAGTTTCCCGATAGCCCTAACAATGAACCATGGATACAAATGACGGGCCTCCTTATCTTTATAGGGTGACGTCATGAAACCATCATGGCGGCTCGCCTGAAATGTCAAATGTTATGACAAAGTTGCAAGTTCTGAGAAAACTGCTTAAGACTGCCCGACTAGACGGACACTGACTTTCTAAATTGGTTTTAGAGACCCAATTTCGTTTTTTTTAATGACCTATAAATTGTCGAATTAAGAACTGCTCATAACTCACAAAACCATTCTAATTTAACTTTGATAATTATCTATGCAAGCAAAATGATTAAGTTCTCACGATTTATATCTGTATGTTGAATTTACGTTTACGCAATTTGAAGACTGGGGTTGAGTGGATATCTTAAGAGCTAAAAAAATGTATGCAGCGCACAGTTTTAATACTCGTTTTTGGTTGGCTACTTATCATTTATCATCTGACGTTTTATTTAAGATGCTATCTTCAAGGATCCATATCATGCGATTACCGTACGTTATAGTTATGTGTCCAACGAGAGTATGTGATTTATGTAGGCTTACATTTATCCTCATAACTTGTTAAACAGCTTTCGACCATTGAATAATCGCAATTATAACACTAGACGATATTTATGTAAACATAATTGATATGGTCAGTAACTACTTCCTAATGGTGAACGTGTGTTACGAGAAGGATGTAATGACGGTAATATCTATTTTTTGTTTGTAAAACGTTCCCACGTAACGCCCACATAATATTATTCATTATCTATATCTATATACTTATAATAAATCTGTAGAAGTGAAAATTCTGTACATTGAAAATATCAAAAAAATAAATGGCAGGGGGTGTTACTAGACCGACACCGAACCCAAAAATGTGATTAAAAAATTTTTTGTCTGTCTGTCTGTCTGTCTGTCGGTCTGTCTGTCTGTCTGTCTGTCTGTTTGTTCAGGCATCACGCAAAAACTACCGGTTCGATTACGATGAAACTTGGTATAATTATTCTTTAATATCCTGGGCACCACACTGCGTACTTTTTATCCCGGAAAAGTATATACAATAAAAAACAAACTTAATTTTGCGGTTCGATCCCTAGACCTGATTACTGTACAACCGCAAATAATAAGTTTGTCGTAGGTTACGTAGGGTGCCGCAGTATTATCTGTGCGACGTTTTTATTCCTTTTAGTTTTTAGAGTTATTTAGGTTTAATTTTATAAGTCGTGGGTATAGATTTTAATTTTAAAGTATAGGTAGTGTATTTTATAGTGTACGTAGTGACCGTAGGTTATTTTATAATACTGTTAGGTAGGATTAGTCATTCGTATAGATATTAGTTTTTAGGGATTTTGCTTATTTATTGAGTTTAGATTAGTTATCATCAGAAATAGGTTTATTTAGGTAGGAAGGTATTTTATTTTCTGTTATTGAGTTTATTTTCTTTTAATTAGGTAGGTACTTAGGTAAAGATATCATATAGGTACCCTCTTAATCACCACTAATGAGACACAATTGGTTTTCTATTGTTATTAGCCACAAAGGGCCCGCGAGATAGATGGCATTCTGGGGAAGCACATACATTTTATCCTGTTAGCACGTTCCCGTGGGATAATTTCGAAGCCGCGGGCAGAAGCTAGTATATAATAAAATAGTAACTAAGAATTATATTGACGAACGGTATTCGCGTTGCCGAATTCGGGGCAAAAAAAATTTAAAAATTACTTGTACCTATTTTTTTCGTGTTATTTTTGCCATCGACACGCTAAGAAGAAGAAGACGAAAATTTTTTGTCCGTTTGTCTGTTTATTTGGATGTATGTTCCGGATTAGCGCAAAATTTTGCGGATTGGCTGAACAGATTTGGATGAAATTTGGCACACAGATAGTTTATAACCTGGTTAAGACATGGGGTACCTACTTTTAACCTCGGTAGTACCTACTGTCCCGTGGAATACTTTCAAACATCCACGCGGGTAAAGCCGCAGGTAAAAGCCAGTTTTAAATACGTAGTGAACATTCCTTGTCTTAAGTATAAAAAGTTTGCACCACACGAACCAAGTCACAAAGTGTCAACTATTACAAAAGAGGGCTCCATACTTCGAATGATGCTACCGGTCAAGAGGTGTGGATATAAACGCCATTCTATTGACATTTAAGTTCGGAAGACAATCATTTATAATCGTACAGTAGTTAAAAGTCAGTAATTAATGCTAGGCAACATTTGGGAGTTTCGCAAACGGTGGCAGGCCTCGTGACATATGACACTGGTGTTTAATCCGCGTGGCGAATCGCGGCATCAGCCGTTACAAAGGGTGCTGCACGGGTCACGCTTGTGGCGCAACACGACCTCATTAATAAATATAAAAACAACTTACCATTATACAAGTAAGACATCGTAAAATTCAGTATATGCAAATCAGAAATGGTATCGAAAGAAGCGCCCTGAAGGTCTCAAGACGCGCTAGATGCGTAACGTGTCAAGGTTCTGAGACCTTGTCAACACTACACAAGTTCACCTCTGATATATTTATGTGAATACTTTCTATTGCATTTGCTATTGTATTGCTATTGTACACATGATTTTCGAAAATGGTTAATTAACTTCTTCCTTTAACTTTTAACTTGTTTTTTTGAAACATTGGTTACATCGAAAGGTGTGTTAAAATATTAGGTACCCAATACCCAATGGAATAGCAATGAACGCTTTTCAGTTTGAGAGTTTAGAGAAAAGTGAAATTTAGTGACGTTTTCTGGGAAATTTTCAAAAATACATGAGAATTTAGTTATCTCGAGTTCCATGAATTTTTGCCTAGGCTTTATGGGGTGCTTAATTGTTGCAAATGGATCACACTATCACTTCCTGGAAGGAATATATCAATTACAAGTCAGCCTGTATATCGGGCTGGTGACTGCAACTTTTTTTTTGTGTACCTACGTCTTGAAAATTGATCATTGTATCTAGCATTTATTTAGAATCATGAAATGTTTAAACAAACATTACTTGGATAACTAACTAGTCTGACATAGTAATCTATACTTATAATAAATCTGTAGAAGTGAAAATTCTGTACATTGAAAATATCAAAAAAATAATTTACAGGGGGTGTTACTAGACCGACACCGAACCCAAAAATGTGATTAAAAAATTTTTTGTCTGTCTGTCTGTCTGTCGGTCTGTCTGTCTGTCTGTCTGTCTGTCTGTTTGTTCAGGCATCACGCAAAAACTACCGGTTCGATTACGATGAAACTTGGTATAATTATTCTTTAATATCCTGGGCACCACACTGGGTACTTTTTATCCCGGAAAAGTATATACAATAAAAAACAAACTTAATTTTGCGGTTCGATCCCTATACCCGATTACCACTGTCTGTACTGTACCAACCGCAAATACTAAGTTTGTCGTAGGTTGGTTCACCCGCAGTGGAGTTCATTTTTATTCCTTTTAGTTTTTAGAGGTATTTAGGTTTATTTTTATATGAGTCGTAGGTATAGATTTTAATTTTAAAGTATAGGTAGTATATTTGATAGTGTACGTAGTGACCGTAGGTTATTTTATAATACTGTTAGGTAGGATTAGTCATTCGTATAGATATTAGTTTTTAGGGATTTTGCTTATTTATTGAGTTTTTTTTTAATTAGGTAGGTACTTAGGTAAAGATATCATATAGGTACCCTCTTAATCACCACTAATGAGCCACAATTGGTTTTACTTCAAAATCAACCGAAGATGGTGTTATTTGCAGATGACACATCATTGATCTTTAAAATAGACCGACGGTCACAAAATCTTGACGACGTGAATAACTCTATTCTTCAGGTCCAAGATTGGTTTACGGTAAATAATTTAGTACTTAATGAAAAAAAAACCAAATGCATTAGATTTAAATTACCTAATGTTAGAAGTAGCGAATGTGACATCATATTGAATGGCCAAAAACTAGAATTTGTTAATCAAACAGTTTTCCTGGGAATCACGCTAGACGAGAAATTACAATGGGGACCTCATATAACATCTATTGCGGGGCGGCTAAGCTCGGCCGCTTATGCTGTTAGAAAGATAAGACAGCTAACAGATGAAGAAACCGCTCGTTTGGTCTATTTTAGTTACTTCCACAGTATTATGTCATATGGCATTTTACTGTGGGGTCGGGCTGCTGACATTGAATCCATTTTTATTTTGCAAAAGAGAGCTGTCAGAGCCATTTACAATCTACGTCGCCGCGAATCTCTTAGGGAACTATTTAAAAGGGTTAATATTATGACGGTACCTTGCCAATTCATTTATGAAAATATTATGTATGTAAGAAAAAATCGACATCTTTTTAATAAAATAAGTGATAGACATAATTTTAATACTAGAAATAAAGATAAATTAGATCAACCTTTTTTCAGATTATCAAAAGTACATACATCTTTTATGGGGTACTGTGTTAAATGTTACAACAAAATACCTTGTGAGATATTGCAATTAAATGAAAGAAAATTTAAAACTTATATTAAAATTACACTTTGTAAGCAAGGATATTACAAATTAGAGGATTATATCCAAGATAAGAATGCTTGGAAACATGCTGGTCCTGCTCCATAGGACAATCTCTAGAGTCTAGACAAAGTCAAACTGGTTGCTAATGTAATTGTATAATTTTTTATTTTTTTATTCTCTTTGACATTGATTTGCATTCTGTAATTGCTTAAGTCACCCGGAATTATTACTCCTTATTATTTATTTATGAAAATAGTCTACTTTTGGAATGTTTGTAAATATGTGAGCACCATGTACCTATCACATAGTCAATTTATATGTCATAGTTTCATTAATTCATTTTAATTCTTTTACCTATTATGGTATAGTAATTTTATGTTTAGGTGCATCGTCTTCACATATAATTATATAATTAATGTATGCAAAATATTGCAAAACATTTTAAAAGAGTAACGGTGGAGTTTCTTGCCCATTCTTCTCCATACGAAAACTACCTTTTGGAAGGGGCGACTAGAATCAATTTTATTTTAATTTAAATTTTGACGTTCAAAAGTGCCTTTTATGTGCCTAATTGAAATAAATGATTTGACTTTGACTTTGACTTTGACTGTAATTAGCCACAAAGGGCCCGCGAGATAGATGGCATTCTGGGGAAGCACATACATTTTATCCTGTTAGCACGTTCCCGTGGGATAATTTCCGACATCCACGCGGGCGAAGCCGCGGGCAGAAGCTAGTCTACAATAAAATACACCTTGGTATTGTATCACTTGCCACGTCTGCTCTAATTACAACTACTATTAGATTGTACCCTAATTACAAAGCCCTCGTTCTTATAATTGTATACCGCATGCAGTAAATAAGCTAATTGAGTGTTACAAAGATCTAGCCGAAGAGCAAACTAGTAACTAGAGGTCAGGTAAAGTTCAGTGCGCCTGCGCAGCCGCCTGCCACGCCCAGCAGACAGATCTCCTGCGTCTTACAACACGCATCTAGAATGTCGTAAATATTAAAGAATTATTCAACAAACATAGACAGACTCTAATTTACGTTTGTAGAAGTAATTTTCAAAAAGTTAGCGGCAGTTAGTTCCTTTTAAATGTGCTGTCTGATATTCCAAGGCTGACTATCATACGATGGTGTCTTTTGTCATCCTGTGGTTTATTATTACGCACCTACAATCTATAATTGACAGTTAAAACATAAGAAATATGATAAAACTGAATGGTTTTTCTGTATAATCCCCTTTCACCGCAATAACCTGAATGTCAGACAAAACAATTGATACGCTTAAAATACTTCGCACTATTTTTCATTCCGATCAACTTTGACCCTTATTAAAAGGCATATCACAGTGAGCGATATTTTAATCTAGTAAAAATAAACCTGAAGAAGTAGATATTTAAGCAAAACATTACTTTTTTATTACGTGCATAGTAACTGTTGATAACATTGATACAAAAGGATTTTAGCAATTCGTAGAGCCGTCTCGAAGGTCATATTTTCCAGATAATTCTGGTCTTTATCGCTTTTGCACATATATTTATAGATAGACATCTAAATGATTAAACATATAAAAAAGTAACCATTTTGTTTTTTTGAAGGTTCTTTTCCGTGTAATTGAAGCTAGATTATGAGGTTTGGCACGTTCAATTCCTGGTGAGTTGAGAGTGAGATGAGTGAATTGCAAGAGTTTACTCACCCTGCTGATTGTGCTACGCCTAACGTGTAAACTCTGGCGTGGCCAATTTTTTATCTTTTTTATATATTTATTTTAATTAGGACAAATGAGTCAATGCCTCTTTCACACTAGGTAAAGTTTTTAAACATTAATTTGATTACGAGCTATAAACATTAGAAATATAGCTAGAAGCTGGTGCTCTCTGATAAATAATTATTCACAAAAAACTATACAATTTTGAGGGTGTTGAAATACTGGATTTGTACCTATATAATAGGTAATAGTGGATTGGTGGATCTTTATTCTAACCTTTGACAGACTGATCTCAATAAAATAAAATATTATACTTACTTATTTAATTGTAATAATAACATATTTAAAAAATTGCTTAATG
This sequence comes from Apamea sordens, assembly GCA_945859715.1. Taxonomy (NCBI): domain Eukaryota; kingdom Metazoa; phylum Arthropoda; class Insecta; order Lepidoptera; family Noctuidae; genus Apamea; species Apamea sordens. The sequence goes on from OX243986.1 coordinate 16,437,373, forward strand.
TTAATTTGTGTCCTAAAACTTTTATTTTAAGAATTAATTTTATACTTTCTGCTGTGCCGTACAGGGTCCTTAATTGTACCTTAACTGTAGGTAAGCCATTGTAACTCGTCTACAACATTATGGAATGCAAATAAATATTTATGAATAAGCACAGAAAAATATGGAATCTCTTTTGTTTCTGATTTTTTTTTTTACGTGTTAATAAAGCAGCAGAACCCAAAGAACAGTGCACTAATTATTTATTATCTGCCATCTACGTTCGATATTCGCTAAGTACAGTCCGTCTGGAGATAAACAATCAACAAAATATATTATTTTCACATTATAAATAATGTGCACGCGACGAGATAGTGACAGATATCAACAAAGGTAGGTGCATTGTACTAATCTAATTTGCGATTCAGTCGTCTGAAAATTCGATAGTTTCAAACTTTTTATTATCGCTAGATTAAATAGATGTATATATTAACAAGATAGCTAGCTATGTGGCTATATGCTGGTCAACCTGGGAGACCCAGTGTGGCGACTTTGCAAAATAGGACTGGAATAAGCCTGGGTGGACACTAGACATAGATAGGCTAAGTATAGAGTTGCATCTACGGTAAGTATTTTACTGATACCAGAATTTAATAAACAAAAAATGCATCATTATATTTTCAAACAATTTAGACAACAGCCGTTTATAAAATTTTCTGCCATTTTCTTCGCATGGAACAATAAACTGGTCACGACGCTTGCCAAACAATTCTTTTCAGTAAAGCCAATCCTGACCAGATCGACGTTAGTACACCTTAAAGATGAAGAGATCGACAGTTCCTTTTGTGAAGTACTTGCACGTCATGACATTTCGCCAGTGGGTTCACTGATCACCGGTCAATGCATGCTATGGTAACCACTATCGTTGTGCAAGTCGCTCGTTTGGCAAGCGAACGTTACGTGAGCCGGCCCATTGCTCATCATCAATTACATTTTGTTACCCAAATCATTTGGGCCAATAGAATCATTGTTAATAATAAATCTAATCTAATTATACGTTGCTCTAATACGTTGGTCTTCGCATCATCTTTGCTTTTTCAGGCATGAAATGTTCGTTTAATGATACAAAAAAATATCCCGGAATTTATCTTTTCCTTACGTCACTTTGTCTATGCAATGTCTATCGGAAACTGCCTTTACTTCACCCAATACCACCTTATCGGACCCCTTTATAAAACATTGATACCTAATTAATCAATTTTCCTATAGAAATAATCGCTAATGATTCTCTTATCATTATACCTACTCGTGCAGAAATTACTTCGAGAACAAACTTACTTATTATTATAGATTGTGGTATCTTGCAACAGTACAAAATATTTTGGTCGCTGTTGACATGTAAATTTTGTGAGTGATGACCCGTTCTGTTGCCTAATGAAGATTATATGGCTTCACAACTCTGCCCGGAGCTCTGTCTCAACCTGACATGGATCTAACATTCTAACTAGTGATTTATAAACCCCAATTATCAATTATAACAAGACGAGCATTCCGACGCAATCGTATGGAAAAGAAACAATAAAGTGTGTCGTCTCATGGAGAACTAAACGTTGCTACAAGACGTTACATAAATGTTAATGTTATCTGTACCGCCGATTATTCGATAACATTAGTCATGTTGGTACTGCATGACCACGTGACAAGTGTCACGCAACTCTTAGGTAAAAGGCTGGAAGTACAAGTGTTTCCATATTTCGGGTTAGTCATGGGAACTTCAAAGTTATGCCATGAAATCTTTGATTGCTTGAATTACATCTTTTCCTCTATTCATTGCCAGATGTCATTTGTTCAATGAATGCTCGGAATAATATTGTGTCAATACGCGATAGCTTTACCTCTGAGAAACATTTAAAATATCATTAATTACGATTATCACTTCTGGAGCCACCTTGAAACTTTTTTTTTAACTTTCCACACTGTGTATAAACATCACGAACCTTTGACCGAGATGCTTAATTGCGACGGTAATTTATTCTTAAAATAACTGTAAGTATCATAATAGTACCTATCTCATATTATAATAAGGTACCTACATCGTTATGTAGGACGGGTGTCGCGACCACTGATTGGCGCGCATCGGGGGCACTTTTATCAGTCTGATAACCCTGGTCGGGAGGCCGGGTCTTGACTTACCCGTCTTGACTTACTTATAATACGAGACAGATACATATGCAACTAATAAAAGTAGTATTACATGCATTACCCGTTTCTAAGTCGTATGATGATAAAATACTGCTTAGTTTGACGAACTATATTCTCTACAAAGAACTCGGACTTAATAGACTTTGCTACCCTTTGACCCTAAGAAAGTCATGTGCTGCACATAAAGCTGCACAAAGATTTCGTTTTAACAAAACAGCCTTTTTACCGAAATTGAAGCCAGGAAGAGAAAGACTTTTTTACATAAATAATCTGGAATATTGTCGCCTTATCTCGTTCTCTTGAAACATAGTAACAGTTTCTTAAACAGGTCCTTAGGTAGGTAGGAAGGTGCATAACTTACATATGTTTCATTAGGTCTCATCAACTTGAATACAGAATTTAAGCTTAGATACTACATGCGCGGATACACGGGGGGGGGGGGGACATCGGGTCCCCCCCACGCCCCCTGGAGAGCTCTCAATTAGACACAAACATAGTTTTATAACGTTTTTACTTTGTATACAGTACATTACTAAGATATATATAATAATAGATAAGTCCTAGATCCCCTCCTCCCTTCTTCCTTAGACAGAAATATTTGGCCCCCCTTGAGCGAAAACCTAGATCCGCGCCTGACTTACGTTTAATTGAAGACTGCTGTAATACTGCCATGATCATCACATTGTATAACTGCTTACCCAACCCAGGGGTCCTAGACGAGTGCCAACCGCTTTCAAAACGGATAGTGTTCCTACAACGACTTTTAACAGGATTGACATAATCTTTTCGGTAGCTTATTTCAGTCCCATACATTTTTGACGTTTCCATCCTGGTTGTCGCTGATAGAATAGCCCACCGAACCTTATCATACGCCAGTTTTAAAACCGAATGTCTTCAACAGATCTACAGTAATAACCATAGATAAGTTAATTAAAAATATAATGCGCAAAAGCAACATGATAAAATCAACACACTCACGACATTATTTAATAATACTCGTAGGTATATACTTAATAATAAAAACAAGTGTGAAACTAGTGAGGTTTTAAAGAGCTGATTAAGTATGTTTTATTTTATTTATTAAGAGAAACACACAACACACACAACAGAGAACTACAACACATATAATACATAAGGTTAACAAAACTTTAAGTAGTAGGTAATGTTGTTGTTGAATTCAAGCTACGAGACATAAGTTATAGGTATAACTAAACCATTTTGTGAAGATGACCAAGGCGGAATGAAAATTTTTGATAGGAACTTACTAGGTATTTCGTGAGTATGTAATTTGTAGGGTTTTACTTACGTCTTACATACAACATTCTAGTCCACGTGAAAGTCTTATTAGGTTCTTTTTTTTAGTTTCTTTTCGATTCTTTTTTACTCATAAAACTGTATATATATTTTAAGTAAGGACTGCCTTAAAGTGTCCACATAACCAAACTCGTAAAAAACCCCTCGGTCATTATTCAATCATCGTTTTTTCAGAGAAGACCTTTGCTCTTTAATTAGCAAGAATAATAAAGTTCAAAAAAAAAATATTAAAGCTGTTAAATGTTATAACTTAACTTTACCGACCGTACTGACTTCACTAAGTTTATTGAAAAAAAAAATGAAAAAATTGATGGATGGATGTTTGTTGTAATAAATGGATAAATAAATAAATTAAGTTTATTGGTCCAGAACAGCGTGGTTAATAAGAAATATCAATTTCCAATAACATTTTAAAAGCCAATTAGGGATTGACAAATACTTTCGATGCAATATATAATATGCAAGAAATAAATTCAAAGTTCAAATTAATTTATTTGCTTACACAAAATTCTCAAATATACAAGTAGGTACTATGGAATGAAGTTCTCACTAACAGGAGACTTAGACAGACCCAAACTAGGCACAGCCTGTATCTTGGTGACCCAACAACAGTGTAGAAATTTCACAAAAATATGTAAGTTTTTTTATTTCCTTTTAGAGTGCCAACGACATCCGCAAAGGAATAACTTGTATTCACCAAATTAGTAGAACTAGGTAGCTGTATCGAGTAATTGATAGATATGATTAGTGGTCGTCGATGACAGATGTAATAGAGACATTATTAAATTCCTATATACATGTTGTGTTGCAGGAAAAGTGGCCGGACAGCCGACTAGCCAGTAGCCAGTAGCCACCAGTCAGTAGACTTGTCAATCAAGCGTGAGGTAAGATCTTGAAGAAAGTTTACGAGAATCACAGACGAGTTCTGTGGCTTATCATACGTCAGACGCCTGGATACAGTTAGGTAACCCATAGGTGGATCTGAATCACGTGGTGTTTATAAAAAGGGATGCAGTTTCTCTTATACTTTACAGCAGCTTTCGTCAGTGACTTCGCCCGCATATGTACAAATCGACTAGGGAAGAGTTGAAGTTTGTTTGACAAACTACGATTTCTCAGTGAACATCTAAGGAATAAATATCACTGGGTTTACCTTCTGTGATTTTTCTATCATTCAGTCACAGAACCTATGACAGGGTAGTTACTCTTTAAGTAGCATTCGTTTTTCTCACTGCGTTAATTGTATGGGTAGACCCTGTATTTGAAAGTGCAAAGACGCCAACGCCCTTCGAAAATATTAACTGCACATGATTAAATTCCCATTACACGAAGGACGGTCATTAAATCAAATGTTATTGGGTTAAATACGTTGTCGATTGGTTAATATAAGTGATATGTCACAGTACTAATGGGCAGTTAACAAACAGGAACATTTCACAATCTGGCCATTGTACAATATTGTCCCTGAGAGTTCCACTATAAATTGCAGCGAGACTTGGCCAGGTGGCTGTTATACATGCGAGTTTAACATACGGTTTAATGACGACGTTCGACCCAAAAAGGAACATTAAAGTTGGAACATTGGAAGAATGCCATGTAACAATAGAACCAGAAGTAATATTTTATTTTTTTAATGTAAATGCAAAAGACGAGGCGTCATTTTATGGCACTCATAAATTTTACTAACAAGATTTAATTAGTGTAGAGTGTGAAAGTTTTCTTGTTGCCTGTTTAACTGAATAAGTTTATGCTAAACGATTACAATAGTGGTTCTGCGCGTTGAAACAAAACATTCCAAGAACAGTTGATCTATTCTGTAAAAATCTCACCGTAAAAACTTAGGTGAAGCGAGCGTGAAGTGACCTGTCAATAGAGTATCAGGGGGAATGACAGCTCACTTCATCTGAGTTTTCACAGTGAGAATTTTACAGAATAGGCCGGCAGGTAGGTTATGTTAGGTACCTATCAATCAACGATAAATTATCTGGAAAATAATAGGAAGAATGATATCAGATTGATAATTATAATATTGTTTATCTCGTTCTCCCCACTGAATCTAAAATCAACGATAAATTATTTAGGTTAATTAAAAGAGTCTATATGTATACCTATAAATAATCGGTTTCTATAATGTAATGTCTGTAAAAGCCGTTGATATGGTGGCACGGTCTACAAATTGGTACCTACCAAACAGCTCGTATCAGATAAGGCCGTCTCCTGCAAGTAGGCCGGACTGATACCGGACATGTGATCAAATGACCAGAGAAATTAACTATGTAGTTACAGACATTGAGCCCTAAGACTTTCCATTCGTATTTTATGATGACAGCTCTTATCTCTAACGAGTATTGTGTTATACCTAGTAGCAGACATGTCTATTGAAACAAAGCACAGACATCGATGATTGTGCTTTGTTTCAATAGACACGTCTGCTTAGTGCTTATATATGCACTTCATCGGATGAAGTCAATACAAACTTTCAATATCTTTACATGGTAGCCTTATTTTAAAATCTTCTAAGTTTTTTAAAACTATTAAAGAGTAACATTATTAAATGCATCTTATAGAATATATCTAAACACTATATAGTTTTGATTTAAATTCTAACTAAAATAACCAATTCTGTAATTATTAAATGAATCAAAAATGGGCTCAAACAGGGGTTTCGCAGCAAATATTTTCCACTCTTACAAAGATAACAGCTTAGACTTTAGAATCAAACGTCTATAATTTAAATACAATAACAAGTTTTTGCTCTACGTCAAATATCAAACATAAAAGATAAAACGCGAGATCATTTGCAAATACCAAACAATTATGGCGGTACCTACTATTAAGAACCTATCAACGTATTCGTCGGAGATCAGTTCCTGATACAAGTCCCTCACAAGTAAAGACGTATGGGCGTGTTCTATGTATAATGTATGAAGGCTATATGCCCTAATAGATGTAGGAAATCGTCAGCAGTAAATCCACTATCTATTAATTACACAAGCGTCACTTGCTCATTAAATACGTCCGTAGTTCGCAAGTATTCGCAACAAAGGAACGGAAAATACCGATCTCCCAAGAGATAGACCCCTTATCACTTGGTTATTGTAAGATGTAGGTAAGTAATGAAAGCTATCAACGTGTTCTACAGACTTTGTGCCAAAAGAGAAATGTTAATGCGATATGTAACAGGATATGAAATAACATAACGTCCCAAACGTTATGTTAATTAATTTCCTGTACCTAAATATCTACTTTGATTTCAAAGTAGCCATACCGCCTAGCCTTTTTCCCAACTATATTGGGGTTGGTTTCCAGGGGGCTTGTGGCTAAGTAATAACAGCCGCACGGGTCGATCTATCAGGTTAAGCTACGCTTGCCGCGGTTGGTCCGTGGATGGGTGACCATTTTCACAAACCAAGACCCCTCCGTGCCTCGGAAAGCACGTTAAGCCGTTGGTACCGGCTGTCATTAGTAGATCTTTGACAGTCGTTATGGGTAGTCAGTAGCCCGAAAGTCTGACAACCAGTCTTACCAAGGGGTATCGTATTACCAAGTCACTGGGTTGTGGAGGTCAGATAGGCAGTCGCTCCATGTAAAATACTGGTATTCAGCTGCATCCGGTTAGACTGGAAGCCGACCCCAACATAGTTGGGAAAAGGCTAGGCAATTGATGATTGGGGTTGGTTTCTAGTGCTAACCGGATGCAGATGAATCCCAGTATTTTACATTAACTGACTACCTATCTGACCTCCACAACCCAGTTACTGGGGAACACGATACTCCTTGGTAAGACTGGTTTCAGACTCTTTGGGCTTCTGACTACCCGTGACTACTTGCTGTCAAAGTATAAAGCTGTCTCGTAAACAACGGCCTGCAAACGGGATTTCCTACAATTACATCATGCATCTCTATAAAAAGGGCAGGTAATTCTCAGTGATCACTGAACCGAAAAATATCTAAACGCCACTGAAATGTCAGGGTCACACATAAAGATTCCTTTGTGAAGCCGAATGGAATCCGTTATTAAAATATGAACTGAATTTACTAATCTATTATGTTCTGAGGTTCTGACATTGAAACTCATAATAGCTGAAACGTGACTTGTCCCGAATCGTAAACAGATTGGACAGACAATCGGATAAATCAAGTCTTCAATCGTACTTATAAGGAAACAATATTTGATTAATCAACATTTGCTATCGTAAATCTCGAAAATTTTAAACAATCTTGGACCAAATATAGGTGTACCTATACAGAGTGGCAGGGACATCGACGCGACGTGCAACCTGTTACTATGGATTCAGCAGTGCAATTCTGTAACCATCTCACCGTGAAAACTTAGGTGAAGTGAGCGTGGAGTGAGCTGTCATTCCAAATAATGCTAGGGATTGACACTACTGACAACTCACATCAAGCTCACTTCACTTGAGTTTTCACGGTGAGATTTTTACAGAATCGACTGGTACACGATTCTGAAACATACGGTCGGTTAAAAAAACAAAAATGCTTTCCATACATTTTGACCGCATATGTATTGCACTTTACTATGAAACCGCAGATATTTTTATAACCGACAAAATATTTCTAAGATAGGTCTAGAATCATGTGCTGAATTTAAGCTTTCAGTTTGCGCGCCGTGTTCCTGCCACCCGCATATTTAATTTTGATCATCAAGTAAGGGACACGTTGTATTTAAAACTGATTTCGATCGCGGTTAGGCCACTGAAAGTGAAAGGATTTTCTAGTATCGTGTATCATCCACTCAAGATATAAGTGTCACTATTACCACTCGAGCGGACAGGAAGAAAAACATCCGCTAAAATAATATTATCTATCTATTTACATAACTCACGCAGCCAACCAACTTCATAACTCGGATTTGTAGCTCCACTAGCCTTATTAAGACACTAAAGTACGTAATAAATGAACAGTTTTGTAATTTGTCTAATTAGGTAAGTAACGTGATAGGTAATTCATTGGCGGAAGTAATTATTTGCAGTATTAACACCTAATCTATGATTGAATAATATGAGTTGCGCATGTCTGATACATCCATCATTTGGTGCATGAATTAGTAGCTGATCCAAGTCTATCTTGCTTTGTCACCGGGACAGTCGTGACGAGATTAGCCTTCGTATCATGAACAGGCTAGATAAATTAGAATACAATAGACCTATACACCTTACAAGTAATTAATATGCGAATGTATTGGAACCTATACATGATTGTGCCGAAACCTGTCGAAGAGACTGGCACCACAGTTATATATTTAACTACTATTAGTCACGCAGTGCTCTACCCCTTGAATATGTTTGTAGGTAGGTACTTGCGTAGCTGTACAAATACCTTTAGGACCGTTTAAAAGACCTCGTCGAATTTCAGAGTGAAACAAAATTCTGTGTCAGACTTGCATTCAGATTTTACTCTATGATCGAATGCACTCAACTCATGACTTCAATGAAGCAACATTAAGTAACTATTAACCTAAGTATAAATAACTTGACATGACACTAACAGCTCTTCAGAAGACCATAATTTCAGCCTTGGTAGATCCGATTACCATGTCACGTCGTCTTCAATGTGTCAAAGTTGTGACAGTGCTTGAGCGCCGGCGCCGGCTCGGTTACATTAGGTACAATGTGGGGCCACGAAGCCATCGTGATCGATTCACCCGCCTGCCGGATGACGTGCTGCTGACGATCACGCTCTGCTTGCCCAACCATACCTTATATTACCACGTTACAAGTAACAAACACCTAATAAAAACGTCCTGTCAGAACTAAGCGATCCAGTCAATCATATGCTCTTGTATATTCTAACATTCCGCCCGTTTTTTGCGCGCTCACTGATTTATTGTACATACGTAATGAAATGATTACATGCATTGCTAAATTACATTATCAGCTTAAACAATTTGGCTTCTCAAAAAAAACTACCGGTAATGTCGACAGCTAACGACGAGAAATCATAACCTAAAGTTGGACTTCATACATATTAAAGACGTGATGATTTATTCATATATTCGAAAGATGACAAACCACATGGAGGTGTTGAAGGAATCTTTGTTATAAAGTTATAACAGCAATTTTCTCCAATGAGCACGTGACCTTCTTTCCTTCAAACTTGTAGGTATTCGGGATCGGCGCCTGATTACGGACACCTTGACCCACGACGACAGCCGTGACATCGAACCTGTTTTGATCTCTCTACATGTCGAGCCGATCATCAAAGCGACGTCACTAACAGCTGCAGTCCAACCAGCTACATACAACCTATCACACTAACGATAACGTGACGTTCGGTTCAAAGCCAACAAAAACGAATGGGGACAAATACCTTTCCCACAATCATCTCGGTGTATCTAGTTTATGAAACAACAAAAATGTGAGAAACAAATGAATTCGCTTGCCGCTCGACGACACGACAATTGTATTGCTGTTTGCAGGTTAAACGCTGACGATGATTGCACTCTAACACAATACAGATTATATAAGTAATGGCCGCGCCGTCGATAAACCCGAACGAGGTCTGTTTTAATTCGCGAAGGTTAATAACATTAGGGCAAATACGCATGAAGGCGATCACAGGACGTGGTGGGAACGACAATAGTGAACGGGAAGCCTTGGTGACGACTAATGAGTAGGTATGGCATGAGTGGAATGTCACAGGCGCACGACATGCCCTACTATGACACACCACGGTGGGTTGAGGAATTCTACGGAGGTTGTTAATGGTGTGCTGAATAAATACCATAACTATCCTTAAGGAAATAGAGGACCGGAATAGCTATTCTGATTGGTTGAAAGCGCGAATTTATCTATAGAAACTGTCGAAAGATTTTCATCATAGGTCCGCTAATAGAATCGGCCTCCGCAACCCGTCGCGTCGGTCACACGCAGACATGGTCTATTATTGCATTTTCAACATAACCTGTGATTGCAGACCACAGGTGAACGTGAATTTACACAATTGCCATAAATAAACTTAACATATAGGTACGAGATAAAAATTGCGATCACTAAAACGCATACCTACGCGGATAAATTACCTTAGAAATAATGTGCGCAATCTAATTTGCATACAAACTACTCTATTGTCTATGAAGTTCATACAAGTGCCTTTTAAGTGGTTTTGATATGATAAATGACATTGCTGTTAGCGTTGCTTTTAATAACATTGTATTACCCCTTATTTATAGAACGCGCCTTTAAGTAGACCGAGCTACAACGAAGGCTTGTTGATAATGTATATTACAAAGGTTGGAATAGGATATTAGTGAATTCTCTTACTCTTCCGACATCGCGATGTCGGAAGAGTAACTCATAATATTAAGAGTCGTTTTTAAAAGAGTCTATCTTACGAATGTGGTCGATTCATGACTGAAATCACGCGGAAGCAAATGGCCTGTTGGTCATTTAGTTCGTTACAAATATTTCTAGTCAGATCTAATTTAAGAAAACATTGCTTTAAAATATTTCAGTACAAAACCGCATATAAAAACAGTAGTGTGGTCAGCTCGTCCCAGTAAATAATCCGTGCCACCGGCTGACTGGTTCAATGTGTCTCGGACAAAAACGAAAAAACCTCCCGACACGGATGTTTACCGGTTTCGCGCGTTTTCTAGACGACGATGGCACAAGATAAAAACAAACTGTAATATCTTCGTGAAATCAGACAAAAACTGTACCTAAGTTTAAAAAAATGACTAATATAAATAAAAAAACTTACCTTAAACACAATTTTGTCCTTCTCCATTTCCATCGGGTTATCTTAGGCTAGTTCTGCAGCTCTGTAAAAAATAAAAATAAAATATAACTAATAATTTATGAACAAAAGTTTATCAATATTTAACGATTTGCATAACATTCAAATTTACACGTATCTATATTTACGATATCCCTAGAGGCCAACTAATTCAGAAATTATAATTTTTGTTGGAACTAATTCAGAATTATAATTTTTGTTTAGAAATTATAATTCATACCAACGCGACAGTTAGCTTAAACTTGATTAATTAATACTAATTTATTATTTCATACAAAAAATGTTGGATGTTAATCAAAAATTTTTTGTCACCTTATGTATTTTAATTATTATATTTGTCACGACAAACCACAAAAACTACATGATTGCTCATTAAAAACCGATAGATAAACATCAATGGATGCATAATTTAATTGGTTTAGATATCTTGACTAGACTATTCATTAATCAATCATATGTGGACAGCTGACTATTCAGTTATCTTAATTTTGTTACCTAATTATAGCAACTTCAATACCGCATCGTAAAATTAAGAAAGTCGAATACCCGGTAAGCAAAATATTCACAGGGCAGAGATTTACTGAACATTTTTGGGGATTATTTATAAATATTGCTAAAAGTTAAAGATATGTTTAGACGTCAAAAATATATGGTTAAACAGTCGCCAATCACTACTTAAACTTAAATAACGTTAATTATTTATTGAATAAATAGTGCCAAAAACATAAAAGAAAATAAAGCAATAATAAGTAGGTATAGTTAAGTAATTTTTATGGTGTACAGTCATCAAAGGAGATAAGTAACCAGGGTCGTCGGGTATAGTTTAAGTTTAGTAAGAAACCGATGGATGTTTTCGAATGAAATCTAATTTGATAAATTAACTGTTTCGTTTCTATTTATTTTATTTTATTCGAAAATATCCATCGGTTGCTTACAAAACTTCAACTATATCCGACGACCCTGGTTACTGATCTCCTTTGGTGACCGTACATAATAAAGACTATTCTTTTCTGAGAAAAGATGGGCATCATAATCTTCCGACTTAAATTAGATACTACAGCCTATCTACTGAGTACATATACTCGTAGGTAGGCCTATTATGGAAGTTTAATGGAAGCATCTATACTTATAATAAATCTGTAGAAGTGAAAATTCTGTACATTGAAAATATCAAAAAAATAATTTACAGGGGGTGTTACTAGACCGACACCGAACCCAAAAATGTGATTAAAAAAATTTTTGTCTGTCTGTCTGTCTGTCGGTCTGTCTGTCTGTCTGTCTGTCTGTCTGTCTGTCTGTTTGTTCAGGCATCACGCAAAAACTACCGGTTCGATTACGATGAAACTTGGTATAATTATTCTTTAATATCCTGGGCACCACACTGGGTACTTTTTATCCCGGAAAAGTATATACAATAAAAAACAAACTTAATTTTGCGGTTCGATCCCTATACCCGATTACCACTGTTTGTACTGTACCAACCGCAAATACTAAGTTTGTCGTAGGTTGGGTCACCCGCAGTGGAGTTCATTTTTATTCCTTTTAGTTTTTAGAGTTATTTAGGTTTATTTTTATATGAGTCGTAGGTATAGATTTTAATTTTAAAGTATAGGTAGTATATTTTTGATAGTGTACGTATTGACCGTAGGTTATTTTATAATACTGTTAGGTAGGATTAGTCATTCGTATAGATATTAGTTTTTAGGGATTTTGCTTATTTATTGAGTTTAGATTAGTTATCATCAGAAATAGGTTTATTTAGGTAGGTATTTAATTTTCTGTTATTGAGTTTTTTTTTTAAATTAGGTAGGTACTTAGGTAAAGATATCATATAGGTACCCTCTTAATCACCACTAATGAGACACAATTGGTTTTCTACTGTAATTAGCCACAAAGGGCCCGCGAGATAGATGGCATTCTGGGGAAGCACATACATTTTATCCTGTTAGCACGTTCCCGTGGGATAACTTCCGACATCCACGCGGGCGAAGCCGCGGGCAGAAGCTAGTGTAGAATATTAGTTTGTAATTCATCGATTTGACACGACGAGATTGTACACAGATCCGTTCTCCCCTTTCCTGATCTGATTGATTTGTAATGCAATTTGTAGAATTGCAAGGCTACCTACCTTCGACGATACGGTTGGCGCAGTGACTGAGCGATCGACTGCTGCGTTGCGTGTCGTGGGTTCGATTCCCGCACGGAACAAATATTTGTATTGCCTACAGGTAGTTGTTCCGGGTCTGGCTGTTTGTGTATGTGAGTTTAAATGTTTGTAAACGCACCCACGATACAGTCTAATTCCTAGTGTGGAGCAAAGTTTAAAAAATAATAATAAAAAAATAACCTGAAAAAGGACTGCAATTATCTGAATAAGGCCCTTTAAATACACACACGTTTTTCTAGCCGTAAAATACTACGATTTATTGGCCGAGTGTAGGTTCGCCAGTGTTGCATGGAATATTATTGGAAGCTTGTTGACAGACACGTTCTTTGTACGTATAGAAACCGTGTCTTGTATAAATGGCTTAACACTCAATAATAGAGACAATTAAGTAGGTATAAACTGATTATTAACTAGGTACGCACGGCTACACATCAAGCTATACATAACCAGTATAAGCTGGCTTCTGATTGCACGAAAAACCTATACAATGCGAGGTCAGCTAAAACTGGAAATGTATTACTTGATATGTAGCCGTGTGTACTTATAATCGTAATCTACAAACCGAGAGCCATTTCATATCCTAGCGCTCCATTAAAAGCTTTTCACTCATTCAAATTAAAACCATAAGCTCACGTAATAGCTAATCACTTAATAACGTTTCACGGTTTTGAATGGCCATCAATATACCTCCATAAAAAATTATATGATTGCGCACGGCGATACTTACGAGTACGTACGGATGGCCGCAACGTCACGACTGGATTAACAAGACTCGTTTAGCTCTTACAGATTGATTCGAATGTAAATAACATTGAACTTTGACCGAAGCTTCGTTAAAAATCTAACATTTTATTATACTGGATAGTGAATGCTATTTAAATATTAGATAATGTTAGAAAACAAATATTGTCAATTTTGACTACATAATATCAGTTGATTAAATAAATTAGTTCAAAAGAGGCGATTTCTTATGAGTGCGCTGAAACGTTTCTGGTGACGTAAGTTCCCAGAAAAACTAATAAGATCACGAAGAGGACATGTTTGTCCAGAGAGTAGAGTAGGTAGAGTAGCTTAAAAGACGGCTCTAGGCACCTAAGAGACTGCTACGAGATGCCTACGAGACTGCTACGAGATGTTTACGAGAGGACTACGAAACGCCTACGCCTAACTAGATATTAGTTACACGTGGCGTCTTGTAAACATCTCGTAAGAGTCTCGTAAACGTCTCAAAGGCTCGTCGTAGACTTCTCGTAGGCCGCTCGTATGAGTATCGAAATAGATATTTCAAAGGCTTCTCATACGCGTCTCAGACATCCAATAAATGTACAGTCGCGCACTTGCAGCACTGCGCTTTGCAGAGTGCGTTCGAAAAACGCCTATGCTGTACGATTTCCCAATGCAAAGGTGAATATCCACCGGCGTCTAAAATAGCGCCCACTTTAAAATGAGGTTCAGACAGTTTCAGGAGCAATCGCTTCCCACGACATTACAACCAGAACTGTAGAAAGTAATTAAGCAGCAGCAGCAGCTGAGCAGAGATTATATAAACGGTAACGATACAACTGATATTTACGGGACGATTTCTTAACTACTAATTAATATCTCACACTTATGCGTACAGACGTAGCCTATGCGCGTGACTGAACCAAAATCATTGCGCACTCAAGTACTTGAATCAGTAAAGATTGAAGAGCGAAGTCATGTCTTGTTTTTTTTTTTTTTTGTTAACCACAAAACTTATTCGGCACTTGAGTTAAGACATCGCTGGCAAGATCAGGGAAGTGATGACCTCATTCAATGGAGTAATTGCGAAGCGCACTATCAGTAGCAATGGCTTTCATTTTGACAGTTCAACAACATACATTGCGTTATGTACGTTCTTGAGCATACAAATTTTTCGAACGTATGAAGCAATGGATTAGCAATATCCTTCAAAATGATTCAAATTAAGATTGATAGTGTGTTACGCAATTAAGGTGGAGGCTTTGAATCACAAAATTCGATGCAAAATAGGTAATTATTTTAGACAATTCCTGGACTAAGAAGATTGCAGAAACACAGTAAAGTTGAATACGGAAAAAGTACCCCACATACATAAGTTAAAAGGAAAATGGATACTGTAACGAGACGCTTAAATGCAGTATGAAGATGTTGCACGGTGAAAGTCGATTATGCACGCTGCACGTTCTTCCTGCAAGTTTCTAACGACTACGTACGACGTAGAAATAAATAAAAATATTGTTAAAATTTGTCTTAGATTATTGAATCTAAGACAAATTAGAGTCCCAGCCGTTTTTTTTTCGCAGTCAGAGAATATAATATGTAATCCTACCTAGATTATGATTGAATGTGTGTAATGCAATTCGGGTACTAGTCACCTGACAATCTCACTTTGTTATAACGACCAATTTGTGCTTTTAGAATACCTAATAACTAAATTAACAACTTAGGCTGAGCATTGATAGTGTTCTGGTTGAGCCCTCGGATTAGGCTAACATGATACGTTTGTGATAGAAGTGGGTTCACGTTCATGTCAATGGTACAACTGATTACGTTTGAACTCACGACTCCTCGTACAAGTACGACCCATAGTCTTTGAGCTATTCGCCTCTTGTGCAAATGTGTAAATAACTGGGGGAATTATAGATACCTGTTAACTTTTATTTGTACATATAGGTAATAGGTATACATCCTACTCACAAAATCAGGTAATCCGGCAAACTGCGCACATTGTCTACAGCCCCAACCAACAAAATAGACACGTGGATATCGGCGCCAACTAAAGCTTTTTTTTTCCGGGGTGGAAAATCGGGCGGCGGGGTCTGTCAGACTCTTACTGACTAAAAACCACCCCGGTGTTCCATCTCACACCTAAGCCGAGGGTCGCCCGCCACCGCGGGCCTCCTCGGGTCAGGGGGGGAGTGAGGTGTTTGACTCCCCCCGCGACGTCCAGGAGGGTCGCGCGTGCAACGCTACGCGCCGCCACCTCGGGTCCTGATGTGTGGGGATAACGGATACTCTGCGAACTTACAGACTCGGCGAAAAAATCTAACCGATTGTAGGACCTACTAAAAGTAAGCCGTACCCGAATGCGCTTAGGTAGGTACATCTAATATTGGCTTTCATTTCCTCAAGAGCACATTGGCCAAGAACCAAGACAGATCATTCTGCATTCCCGAGTTCATACAACCCGAATCTCTTCAAGGCGAGAGTGAATAGGCTTCTTCTGGGCAAGCTCGTTCCACCGTAGATCTCATCCCTGCCTCTGGGCTGGATTGAGGTCAAGAGTGAGCCCATTGTAAAAGAAAAAAAAAAGATCAAGTGAATACTCATTGGTCTAAGTCTAAATGATAGGTAATGACAAATGACATTTTATTTGTGTAAATTGGTTGTAAAAAAAACACATAAAAAATAGATAATATTATTTTAAAACTAGATGAGGTTAATCTAAAAAATCGTAACCAGGCCAACAGCCCGATTAGCGGTCAACGCTCTAGGTATGTACTATGCCAATTTGTCGTTTTCCTTATCTGTATAAAAAGATAAAAGCCTAGACACTTACCTAAACTATGCTAACGTCTGTGGCTACACAATGTCATCTATTTTTTTTTAGTCTGTAGGAGATTCTCGGTAGTCCGAGAAAAGTTTTCCCAATATAATATTACCGGAAAATGCTAACTCATCAGTCGGTAGGTACCTATGTAGGTGGGTATTATTAATGATTATTGAGTAGGAAACTAGTAAAAACTTAACAAGTGTAATTGCAGGTTAATTAACGCGATTGAATTGTTTTAACGGTTTAGAACTAATACGAAATTAATAGCGATATGTTACGCTGTTTTGCAATCCCTATGAAATCGTTTCTTCAGTCTACGTGATAACGATTCGCCGGAATGAAAAGGATGCCCGTTTTCTAAGCGGGAAACTAGCTAATTCATCATAATCAAGGACATTAGTCACAACGGCACTAACCACCTAGCTTAATCATTATAACTTATAATAAGAGTATAATCAATTCTTTCTGCTTATAGCTTTATGTGAAGGAAACGCCATTTACCTGTAGAATAATTGGCTCATTAGGTTTTTTGCAAATATGATGTTAACTTTTTGTCAGAAGAGCTATTAGGTAGTCCAGGATTTATCCCTACAATCTATCTATGTCCAAAAGTACAGACTTATTAAGCTTATTAAGTAGCAAGCAAGCAAATTTCTTCAATAGATATTCAACTTTATCGATTTAGGTTCAAGGTTGATTGGGAAAATTTGATAATTTCGGGTAGCTTGATGTGCTGGCGTCTGTATCTACATACTATAAATTAAAGTCGCTTTTCGTGTCTGATTGTGTGACTGCGTTGTTATTCTAAACAATGCGGTTTTTACCATAATTTAGAGAATTTATTCCAGGAAGTTGATGTGTATACCTAGGTAATACATTAATATAAAATTACAATTATAGTCGTAAAAACCGTGCGAAACAGGAGCTGGTCGCTAGTTTAGCATAAACTCAACAAAATCTACAAGGCTCAAACTACGATGGCTCAAAGGAAGGTAAGACATCCTTAGGGTGGTGCGGCGAATGTACAAGTATACCTATCCCCGGCCCCCAACTCACGGTACTAGAAGGAACAGTGGGGTTTTAGTCGGTAGGAATCCGACATAACCCTCCGTTCTTCCCAGGCGGAAAGAAGCAATGAGGCCTCCCCACGAAAAAAAAAAATGAGAGCAGTTATTTCAAGAATCATCTTTTTCTCAAAGATTTGTCTAAGAGATTTGATAGAATCATTGCATGCGCGTCGCTTTTATTGTGCACGGAAGTCAATGGTTCGATGCCCGGTTAAAAGCTTTTTGATATCGTCACAAATCGATTCGAAAATATTTGAGTACAAAATAAGTTAAATAAATAAGTAGGTAGATAAAGAGCCGGGTTAGTAAGTATCTCTACTTTACATAGGACTGAGATAATTGTATTTTTAATTATACCTATATTACCTACATACCAAATTAAAGGAACAATGAACGTTGCCAAGGTTCTTTTTAAATTAATCTGTCAGAAGCTAGAGAAAATATAATTAAGTGCAAACATAAATAAACTTTCAACCTTCAGAATCGGAATTTATTTATTTGAAAGAATGTTGTTTTACATAGTACCTACCTACCTACTTATGATGTTAATATTTTTTTAATTTCTGTACATTCTACCATAACATTTTATGGTGGTTGACCTCAAATTCAGTGAGTAGGTAGGTACCTACCTAAATAATGCGAATTAAAGAAAAATATATATGTCAACTTTCCTTTAACTCATTCTCAGGTAGACCTATTTCGTGTTCTCAAAATTATTGGGTAAAGCCCCATTAATTTGTATAGGTAACATACCTATGGGTAAATGTTACTTAACACCGTCACAAATGAATAAGGGCTTTTTGAAATTAATGACAGTGTTGAAGATAAAAAAGGTAAGTACTGCGTTGTCGTTGATCCCGGAACATCTTGCAGAGACTTATTCCAAGTTCTTTCGACTTTCAAGTTTAAGTAATGAGAAAAGTTCACAAAAGACACAATATTTTTTTTATCTAGGATTCTTAAAATAAATAATTATCAGCTAAATACATTAGCATGCGAGATACTTACATACATATATGTACCTACCTGTTAAACTCCTTTTTACCTGTTAAATGTTAACAAGCATGGCTTAAAATAGAAATAAACAACTTTAATACTTACTTTTATTCGTTAAAAAACGACAAGTGAACCCTGTAATCATACAGTAACTGACTCACTAACACTTTCAGTCTGACGGTACAACCAATAAGTAAACTAAACTTTACCGGTAAAGTTCAATCAAAACTTATGTACGAGTTCGTGTTTACGCGGTCGTCATGGTAACGTGTGTAAATACAATATGGCGGCAATGCGCGCGCGCCTCTGTGAACGAACGCAGACTGGCTGCGCCTGCGCGGACGCCGACCACCACCGCGGTTCTTCAGAAAGCGAGAGGAAGAGCCCAGGCTCCAAGCGAGTTTTAGTTGTGCGAGGACAAGTGCACGTTTTCTTTAGTAGGTATAGCATTGATTTGTATGCATAGTGCGCCTACACCGGCGATTTTCTATAGCTTGTTAGCGCGACGTCTCTCATTTATTTCCAGCCAATTTAAATAACTTAAATAATTGATTAATGATGGGAAATATCTATTTTGCTGGTTCAAGTTGAAGAAACTTGTTACGCAACTTCCGCGACAAGTCCATCGCTTTGATATGATTTGGACCGATCTGATTGCAGCGAGATTCCTTTCAGTAGGTATCTGAAAGGCTTTGGCGTATATTTGAGTATGTTTTGTCTTGAGAGATGTCTCATCAGTCGATGAGTCAAGTATGTTATATTTTGTAATCGTCGCCTCATCATTCTCCTGCTTTTATCCCACTTTATTTGGGGTCGGCGCAACATGTCTTTATCCCACTATATTTGGGGTCGGCGCAACATGTCTTTATCCCACTTTATTTGGGGTTCGGCGCAACCTGTCTTTATCCCACTTTATTTGGGGTCGGCGCAACATGTCTTTATCCCACTTTATTTGGGGTCGGCGCAACATGTCTTTTTCTTCCAAGTCGTCATCGCGGTAGTCAGCCCCTTTCGTCAGGTTAATATTGTGTAACACCTAACTTAGTAGTCTGTGCTAATTTTAGCCATTTTACACTAAGATCGAAAGCGAGTGTAGCTCTAGTTACTAAGGAACGGGTGTTTAAAAAAAACTGTAGTTTTTATCATACTTTTTTATTTCAACGAGTTAACTTTCAAATCCAATCTCCCATTAATAATAATAATAACATAAATCTGGGTCAAATTTCTTAAGCCATTATATTATAACTAAATAATTCTGATGAGTCACAAAACTCAAAACCTGACGCATTAAACTATGTATGTTGTTATTATTACAAAGCAACCTTTTGGACATCACTAAACAAAACTTAGTAGCTACATATTAAAACTAAAATTATATTAAATTATTCTACGTCCATTCCATACAAAAAAGTCCCCGTTTCGGAGTGGTGTTACGAAAACATGGTTGCGTGGATTATGAAATGGGTAACTTAGTCGAAAGATGTCTACACAATGATTACAATACAGTAGGTAATACATGCTACACAAAATGTTTGATAAGTAACATTACGTGGGTACGTTAATTCTGTAACAAAATTATAATTTAATTAATTAAAACAAATGATATGATGCATTCTTGTAGCGTTCGGCACTAGAGTGCGACTCGCGTGAACAAACTCTAGCCGGTTAGCGTAATATTCTAGTGAATATAAGCAGGCTTGCATATCACTGTGTTAGGAGATTCATAATCCTTCAAAATACACCGACAATATTACGCTAAGAGTCTAGATATTTATAAATATAATACTAAACTAAAAAAAAACACGTAAGTAATGTAATAAAGCAGACTGGAAGTTAATAACGAAGAAAAATATTATGCTAACAAGCATTGAGGAGTTAATAGAAGAGACAGGAAGCTAACAAGTATATCGTTAGTTAATTTAACACATTCAATTGTATAAAAAATATCATTACAATGTACAGATTATTTACATTATTACAATTCTTTCATGTTGACACTTCAAGATGACTACTACATTATAATCAACACGAAAATATTAAACAATGCCTACTTTATAGACTACTACTTATTCTAACACACGTTACTCACAGCACCCACAATGTTCAATATACATAATCTGACACAGTGCAACTTACACTGTGTTCACCACTTGGTCGAAGCACTTCGCTACAAACTGTTCCTTTTCGTCCAACTTTCTGACATCACTGCTCAAGTGACGAGTCAGCATCGCGTCTTGCAAAGCGGATAGAGCTTCGGAGGTGAACCTCTTTCCTTTAAGGTGAGTGATGACAGACGCTTCCCCGTGGAATCCAGACTCAACTAGACCTGGTGGGATGTTGAGGGTGACGTCATCGATAAGACCTTTCTCGACCGACATGGTGATGACAAGTTCTTGTGTCGCAGAGTAAACCTTGGACGGAACCAGCAGCTCTGCCGGCACAGGGAAGGAGCGACTCACTGTAAACACGGGTGTTCTACCGTAGCACCAGTCCCAAGACTGAAGCTCGTTTCTTAAGTCCGCAAGACCTGAGGAAAACCTTATAATTAATTAATTGCCGACATTATAAGTTATGTAGTGAAAATTGGGTGACAAATTTTGAATAACAGAAAATATTTATTTTGTGAATCATGGGAACTGTTTGATGAACGCTCAATAACGTACCTGGGAACCAGTCATTAGTAGGGTTGACGAATTGGAAACCTCGTTGCTTTGAGATCTTGTTGGTGCCCCCGTCTTCCAGGCTCAGGGCTGCCGTGCGCAGGTACTCGTAGCCCACGGCGGTCTGCAGACTGTCCACGGTGACGCGGTTGTCCACGTCCGACAGATTGGCAACCTCAGAGCGCGTCGACGCAGTCGCCTGAGTCTGTATGCCATGCTAAATAGAATTAAAAGGTCCTTAACTTATAAACTGGAGGGAGCTATCTAGTCAAGGTCAGTTACAAAGAGTTAGTGAAAAAACAAGCTACTATAAGGTTAATAAAACAATGAATTTAATTAATACAATTGTTTTAAACATTGTGTAATCTAGAATATTGCTGGTCGTGTGCAATTCGGTATTGACGCTTTTGTTCCCCCAACATAAAGTGATGAATCACACGTAAACAATGAAATGCAACAAGTACGACCTGTGACATTACTGAATATGCAAAAAAGCATACTGGGTCTCTGCTTGGTACCAGCATACTGAATACATAGCTATAATTTGACTATGCTTGCATTTTAAATTACTCAGAATATTCTTTAAAAAAGTAAAGTTATGGTTTGGAAGGTTTTAATAAGGGGGAAAAACGTAAAGTGATCTTCATTTAAAGTTGGATGGAAATAAAAGACATTATAAACAGTTATACAGAATGCCTGATGAAATAAATGACAGGAGACTAAAAACTACAGATAGCAAAAATAGGCCAACAACCAAACAATGTTAATAAAACTACACAAGCAATAAAGGTTATTTTGAAGATAGATAGTTCAAAGAGTCAAAGAGCAATAGAGATAGAAAATTGTGACAAGAACTGGGGAATGGAACCTTATTGTTGGTTTTGCACATATTCCAAGAAGAATCGTACTAGATAATGGCAGTATCAAAATTACGACTTTGTATTCTATAGGTTGCATAAAGTTCAATAAATAAAATGGTCAAAAAGGTCCAATCAATAAAGTTTCTTCACTCAGAATCTGTCATGTATAAAAAAGGTATGTTCCGGTCTTATTCGGCAGTCATAGTTTTACTCACCTCACGTTTAGCAAGGGCTCGGCTGAGATCTGCCTTATTGGCATTGACTAGAAGTGTGCAGTGATGGTATGCAGTCAGACGGCCTAGCTTAGCTGCTGTTCCAGATACCTGATAGATTTGTTGCTAAGGAAACTAGTCTGTGTATATCATTGTAAACATAAATTCTGAAAACGTCAAGTATTACGTTGTGATATTAAATTGTATGCAGCACCCATATTGATTCATTGTTTTTAATATCACAGTGCTTTTAGCTACTGGAGCAAGGAACCGGGTGTTACACAACAATCTCCTAATCATTGCGTTATTTAAAGTAAGGCAAGAACTATAATTACAAATCTTGAACAAGCTTAGTAACGCATGAAATTTAAAAAAATGTTATAACATTTTTGTTAAATTATGCTATTCTGTGTATCTTGATTTCAAATTAAAAAGGATACTTTGTATTTATCTCGAACAATCATATCTTGACGTTCATTGATGACGGACTTGACTCCAAATCCTCTGAAGAGTGCTCTCTTGATGAGCTCCAAGTTGTATTGCCTGTCATATCTCTCACGAGGAGTGAAGAATGTGATGTTAAGATTTCCACGATCATGGTAGACAGTACCACCACCACTGTTGCGTCTTGCTAGAGCTATTTCCCTCTCACTCAGAAGTGGGACATTAGCTTCTAACCATGGATTCTGGTGTCTTCCAATCACAACACATGGTTCATTGCGCCAAACCATCATAACGTGGTGATTTGTGAAGTCCATGTTACGGTACATCCAGTCTTCAAGAGCCAGGTTAGTATAGATGTCAGTTGATTGGGACATGAAGACAGACTTGGTGATCTCCCCCTCAGTCGGCAAGTCGCGTTCTTTCTTCGCATTCAAGTTCTTGCTTGCAGTTACCAAGCTACGAGAGCTGGTTCTTCTTGTTAAACCCACCACAAGGCAGGCACTGCTTGCGACCTTCTTCATCATTGTCTGAGCCATCTTTAAATGTTATATTATCAAAATTAATTGTCAAACGGAACTTTTCTGTATGAACTTTATAACCACAGTTTGTTAAACGTTAATTATTTAATTGTTAATGTTACTTATATAAATTGACTAATAACAGTTCAAATAGTCTCTATAATTTATAACCTAGTGCTTAGAACAGCAGCAGGCGTCAGTATCAGCCGAAGAGAGGGAGATCAGATATTCGTGAAGGGCAATTGTTTGATGCAGCCACTTCCACGTTTGGTGCAGGGTATTAATTCGATAACGAATTCCCAAACAGTCCCGACAGTCACTTGGCATTCCTCTTCTTGAATGCAGGATGAACGAAAAAACCACTACACTATTACACACGAAATCGAAACCAGAAAGGATTCAATATGGTAGTAGAGTTACGCGTACTACACAACGACAATGTTTAAGTATTACGACGATTGTCGAGTAAGAACCGAGAACAGTATGTGATCGCGCCACGATATCTGATGAATTAAATTAAATACCTTCCGCCGTCTCATTTTATTCGTACTGATAATGATAAGCGGGCTGAGACTAGGAGGTCGAGCGAGGTCATTCGAAGTTCACTCGAAGACAAGAAAACAAACAACTTGATAAGAAGCACGAAGTAGCCACGCGCACGCAAGCTTATCACACTTGTCTTGGACATTTAATATTACAACAGATAAGTCGTGTGTAACTTCTAACCACAATTATTGCAAAGTATTTTATAACGTACATACCATTTCATTTTACAATTATTTTTTCCAATTATATAGAAGACGATTGAGTGTCAATAAACTCAGTACGGTGACTTTTGAGCCATTCTAGAAAACAGAAATTGCGTTTGGAAAATTACTTTTTAATATCATTGTTTTTACAATCACCCATCAAACATGACAATCATTGACATTATTGACAACACGTGACATACATACTCGATCTTAATGGCAGCAGCCGCCAAAAACAGCTGTGAAGTGAAATATACATCCCAAGAACCCGTAGACAGAGAAGCATTCTCTGTCTACGCAAGAACCAGAACCAACCCAACAATCCAAGAAGTCCAGAGCATAGAGTATAGTAACTAAAAAGGTCCAGAGACTGAAGAACAAAAAATATAATTTCAATAAATGATTATGCGTACCTATAGATTATTATAGTAGAAAAAAATTAAGGTAATTTTATAATTATATAGTAGTATAATTATTAAAGTTACAGTATAAACCTGAAATGACGGCAAAAATGTTCTCATTTGGTTTCTACTACTTTTAATGTTTTTTAAGCGGTAGAAACCACTTTTATTTTATGGGGGAAGCGCCAGGGTAGTCCGCGAAATTCAAATTTTCTAACGTTTTTGCAATTTTTAAGTCAGTGAAGTCAAATGGGGTATTTGTTTCGTTTAACATTTCATGAACATTCCACTTGTGATTCCACTGAAGTAAACTCTAAACTTGGATAGTTTAAAAATGACCTTGTAAAGTTATGTGACAGCAGTCAACAATGCGAAGTCAAACCACCAGTGAGGGATTGTCGTGCCTCCACCCCAACAGCCTATAACGTGGAAATTCTACGAGGCCTCCACAAGAAAACGATAGCATCAGCGTGATTTCAAGAGAATACCGTTCTGTCTCCTTTGTAGTGGCTAGCCTCATGGCCGGATCACCATCATAAGATTGACGCAAAAATCCCTGAAATCGTCGCGTCACTATTGGTTCTGGAACGAGTTGGAGCTTTGGAAAGGGGCAAGCATCATGCCACATCATGTTGCAACCTCTTTCCGTATAAGCACCAGCAACTGCTCTCTTTTCAACAATCTCAGGCAGCCACACAGATGGGTGCGCCTCTCAAAAGTAACTGTAGTTGTTACTCTACCAGTGTTTCTGGCCGTACCCTTCAGCAACGCTATCATGTACAGTTAAGCTGGCTTAGCGTAGTACGGGGTTTCCATAGAATAAGAAGCCATTGGTTTTGTTACCACTGACCACAAGTAACTCTTATTCTTTCAACTGTCATTCTCAAACTTTTCTAATGAGTCTGTAATACTAGGTACTCCTATTTCCGTATAAATGTTCAAAAAAACCTAAATGAGAATTTTGAAACAGCACCCTAATTGCGTAACACACGATCAATCGGAATCGGTTTCATTTTGACAGTTCAACAACATTCGTTGGGTTATTTACGTGTTGAGCAGACAAATTTATCGAACTTATAAAGCAATGGATTAGCAATATGCTTCAAAATGATTCTGATTCCGATTGATTGTGTGTTACGCAATTAGGGTGCAGGGTGCAAAAAATTTCGAGCTCGCATCACTCTTGCATCCCCTTGCCCCTGACTCTTCCCTAAGTAAAAACACCTGCGTCCGTGACTAAAGTAATGTGATATATAAATTATTCGTTGCCTATACATATATTTAGTATGACTAGATATTTATGTATATGTCGCAGCCAACTGGTTAAATTTGCCGTTTAGTCAACCGCCTGGCCTTTGGAAGTAGTGCTCGCCTGGCTTCGCTTTCTCAGCTCGCACGTGGTTGTTCACAGTTCTAACCTAACCCATTTGGTCGGGGTGTGGCTTAGTTACTGCGACCAATTCGGCTCGCATGTGATTGGTTACAATTCCAACCCAAACTATAATTTATTGGATATCATTCAGGCCGTTAGTTGAACGGCCGCCGTTTAGTTAAAAGGCTAGGCGGTTAACTAAACGGCTAATTAAACCAGTTGGCTGCGGCATATACTTCACATAGCGTTTATATATATCTATGTATCTAAATAGGAGTATTGTATCTATATACTTACATATTCAATCACTCTCCGTTCCAAGGTTGCCTGGAAAAATCTCAGAAAGCGATAAAGCCGCCAATTGTATGCTTTAATATATTTTTTGTTATATATTTTGAAGTAAAATATTTATTTATTATTATTTATTTATTTAAACTTTTCACAAGGTACAAAGGCGGACTTAATGCCTTCGGCATTCTCCACCAGTCAACCAAGGGTGGTAAAGAGATTAGATGGCAGGTGCATTAGTTGAGAAGAACAATGATAAAAAATAGAAACTCTTAAATCTAGGTGTACACAAATACATAAATAGGTTTGGTAATATTAAATGTGAAATATAAATGTGATGATGAAAATACACCTCCCTAAAGAAATTATCTTGCCGTGTACGACGCCCATGGTGTAGTAGATAAAGTATAACACGTTATACTTTCTTGATTTTTTGCAAAATTTTACTAGAAATACCTAGCAAGTACATGCTTAGAAGACCGGGGGGAACTCATTTTGTTATGCCACCCCAGGCACCCGACAGGCTTAATTCGCCACTGCCAGTGACTCGGGGTCTGCCTATTTTACTGCTGCAGTTCAGATTTTAGCGCACCGCAGTTGCTCATAGATGGTGGTAGAATTGTAGTAAATAGGAGTGGGCAGCACTTTAATATATCGTTAGGGCATGGAATTAGTATGTACTATATCGCTAGGGTCACTATCAGAGATATAACATTATCTGTGAAATTAATGGGTGACGCCATCGCCAATGCCTCGAAGGGGACGCCAGTTTATAAATTATCTACTATATAAAAATAAGTCGGGTTTTCCTTCCTGACGCTATAACTCCAGAACGGGAACGCACGAACCGATTTCCACGGTTTTGCATTCGTTGGAAAGGTCTCGGGTTCCGTGAGGTTTATAGCAGGTAGGAGTAGGGTAGGAGTAGTGTAGGAGTAGGTTAGGAGTAGGGTAGGAGTAGGTTAGGAGTAGGGTAGGAGTAGGTTAGGAGTAGGTTAGAATTAGGGTAGGATTATGGTAGGAGTAGGGTAGGAGTAGGGTAGGAGTAGTGTAGGAGTAGGGTAGGAGTAGGTTAGGAGCAGGGTAGGAGTAGGGTAGGAGTAGGTTAGGAGTAGGTTAGAATTAGGGTAGGAGTAGTGTAGGAGTAGGGTAGGAGTAGGGAAGGAGTAGTGTAGGAGTAGGGTAGGGGGTAGGACACCACGCGAACGAAGTAGCGCCGGGCAGCTAGAAATAATTTATATGGCAAAACAACGTTTGCCGGGTCAGCTAGTAGAATTATAACACTGGAGAAGCCTACTTCCCCGTCTGTAAAAGTAGGTATTACAAAAATGTTCTAGTGAGTTCATAAAAGCTACTTTTGGAACGAAGTTCCATAACGCGCGTTGCGAAAGGGGGCTAGACGGAAAAAATTAAGAACAAAAGTTGGAACGACACTTTTTGCTATAGTTGTAAGCTGTGCGGCGTGCGCGTGTTTCTCTGTCTGTCTCTCTCTCTCTTATAGAAAGCAAGCCAGTTATACTTCGTTCCGGGTGTCCCTTGAAACCTCTCAAGTTTTTTTAACGCACTTTGTAAAGAGTTTCCAAGGCGCGCGGAGCTCCGTGAAATACCTGGCTGTGCTGTTATACCATGTCCATTAGTTTAACCATTTTTTTTTTGTACCTAGGAGCTACCGCCAAAAATGACAAACTTTTTTTTGTTCAGAATATTGCGCTTATCCGGTTTAATATCAAATACTTACATATTTCGGAGAGCGGGTTTTAATGATTATGATTATGTTAGTACATATTTGTTACGGTCGCGAATCATATTTTGATCAACATACAACATAACACTCACCAAATTGCAAAAAAAACGTAAGAATATTTTAATTTCGCGGGCTACCTTAGCGCATCCCGATCATACAGTTTTGTGAATCTTAATCGGGTGGTTAAAAAACAATTAATACATCTCAAGTTTAACGCAATGTTTTGGAAGAGAAACTTCCATTGTCGTCCCGTTGGTTTGTTTACACATATTTTGTATTATTTTGTAAACAAACCAACAAAAAAGTCCGATTATTAACATTATAATATTGATTTCGAAGCCCGAAAGTCTGACAACCAGTCTTACCAAGGGGTATCGTATTACCCAGTTACTGGGTTGTGGAGGTCAGATAGGCAGTCGCTCCATGTAAAATATGCTGGTATTCAGCTGCGTCCGGTTAGACTGGAAGCCGACTCCAACATGCCTAGTTGGGAAAAGGCTAGGCAGATGATGATTGATTTCAAAGTAAAAAAATTGTTGATACATTGAATCTATAAACACACATTACATTCAAAAATAGGCCTTCTCACTTCTGCTCTATCGCATCAAAATGTCCCAGTTTTTTGTTATTTTACTTCAAAGGTTCTATGCTCTACTTAAATCTTCTTTTGTAGTAGTATTTTGATATGCCAATTTATATGTATAACGTCTAGCAACCCGAATCCACATGTGTCAATGTCATAATTCATGTCATACTCATAAATGTCATTTTGATTGACGGAATTTGCACACAAAAAGCACGGTCGCACAGAACACTCTTCGATCGAATTGTCGTATTTAAAAAACTGAGATTTGAAAAAAATGGCTTTTAGGACCACTAGAGTTGCCCTCAGTGAGTACCACACATAAATTACTGCTAGAATGTATTCAACAACATTATCTACATACTACTACCATTACAGTAGTTACTATATAGTTATGTAACTTACTTATTTATTTTCAGGCAACATGAAGAAATGGGCCTACAACATGTCTGGATTTAACCGATACGGTACGCTTAACCCTACCTTTTATAGTCTATTTATTATCTAGTTTTGTACTTAATATGCTCATAAGCTCACTTATCTCCAATGATTATAGTACAGGTTAAAAATTAGATGACATTCGCAAACATTATCCTTGATTACCCAAAGACTTCCGAACAAATCGCAATAATACATAAAAATATAAATGTAAACAACACAAGGACAGTATGACTATTAGTACTGTATGCCTACTCAACTTAGGGTGAATTCCACTAAACTTTTATATCTAGATTATGTGTTATGCTGAGATTTTGAATTTTTGTTAATTTTTCCAAACAAACTGAAAAATGACTATTTTATTCCACGGATAAAAGATATCTCTATCTAGACTGGTAAAATCAGCCATTAGTGGTGTAATGTTTTTCCTTAGGTATTGACAGTTATAAAACCAATAGGACACCCTGTATGTTAATGTTGATGTAATCAAATATTTTGTAACAATTTTATGATTTAAAAGAGTGTCCATGGAGTTTCTTGCCCGTTCTTCTCCATAGGTACCTACGCTTTGGAATGGGCAACTAGCTTCATCTTTCTGACTGACCGACCCTTTGACAATTCAAAAGTACCTGTAATTGGTTTAGTTGAATTAAATGATTTGAGTTTGAGTTGATAAAACTTGAGACACTATGACATGTGTTGCTGTTGAATAGTGATAATAACAGTATTCAATTCATTTAAAAAGAACTGTGATGTAGCAAAGACTCACGGAGGTTTACAATCTGCAAAAGGGAAAAATTCATGAAGAAACCTGAATTCCATCATCTGAGAGCTCCCATATTAGTTTTCTTTTGTTGCTGTCTCAGCAGTCTGCTTTTTATTCTAAACGCCTACAAAAATTTTGTGTCATGCTCTGCCGCAGAGCCACCATTTTAGAAACGATCAATTATATCTTAAAATGATGTACGTCAAACGTACATAATGTACGTATACCCTTTATCGCTGTACGTGCTGTAGGTAATGATAAAATAGACATTGATTGTGGCTCTGCTGGAGAGCATACTCCCTAGCAGAGCCACGCAGAACATGTACTCAGGAAAGATAAACGCCACTGTTTTTTGATGAAAACTGTTGTACGAATAGTGTACATTGCGTACGTGTTGAAAAATATCATTATTAGACAGTGGTTTTCTTTATTTTAACTTTACTAAAATTTTCATAGAAAGCGCCTGGTTATTTCGTGTCAGCAAAATGTTTTGTAGCATTTGTGATTAGGCACACAACTATTTTTTTTTTGTAAATACATACATATTATAGATAGAAAAACACCCAGACTCGGAACAAATACATGTACATGTGCATGTACATAAATTTTATGAACGAGGAAAATTTGTTAAATAAGGTATTAAATTAGTTATTTATTACGTAATATTACTAGATTTATTTACTCTCGAATGTGCAAATAAATTATATATTATTCAAATGTAGTTTTCAATGGTTTTGATTTTTTGACATCTATATACTTATAATAAATCTATAGAAGTGAAAATTATGTATCAATGTACATTGAAAATATCAAAAAAATAAATGGCAGGGGGTGATACTAGACCGACACCGAACCCAAAAATGTGATTAAAAAATTTTTTGTCTGTCTGTCTGTTGGTTCAGGCATCACGCAAAAACTACCGGTTCGATTACGATGAAACTTGGTAAAATTATTTTTAATACCCTGGGCATTTGGTACTTTTTATCCCGGAAAAGTATATACAATAACTTTTGCGGTTCGATCCCTAGACCCGATTACTGTACCAAAAAAAATAAGTACCAGTTACTGTACCAAATAATAAGTTTGTCGTAGGTTACTTTACCCGCAGTGGAGTCACTAAGGGGCGCTGCACACGGCTAAGATATTATAATATTTTATCTTAAGATTAGAGATGGGCCGACTATAGTATTTGCCGACTAACCGACTAGCCGACTAATCGGTTTTCGAAATGCCGATTAGTCGGCCGACTTATCGGCAATGCCGATCATTCTAATACCTACTTGCTAGCTACTACCTAGCTTAATTACTGACTGATTAATACGTTCTATGTTACCTTATTGGTTTCTGAATATGTTTCAAGACTGTAACTTTAGATTTAAATCTAAATTCAAAATTCAAAGTCCTGACTGTCTGACTGACTGATAAATCAACGCACATAGGTACCGTCATAATATTAACCCTTTTAAATAGTTCCCTAAGAGATTCGCGGCGAACGTAGATTGTAAATGGCTCTGACAGCTCTCTTTTGCAAAATAAAAATGGATTCAATGTCAGCAGCCCGACCCCACAGTAAAATGCCATATGACATAATACTGTGGAAGTAGGTAACTAAAATAGACCAAACGAGCGATTTCTTCATCTGTTAGCTGTCTTATCTTTCTAACAGCATAAGCGGCCGAGCTTAGCCGCCCCGCAATAGATGTTATATGAGGTCCCCATTGTAATTTCTCGTCTAGCGTGATTACTTACCAGGAAAACTGTTTGATTAACAAATTCTAGTTTTTGGCCATTCAATATGATGTCACATTCGCTACTTCTAACATTAGGTAATTTAAATCTAATACATTTAGTTTTTTTTTTCATTAAGTACTAAATTATTTACCGTAAACCAATCTTGGACCTGAAGAATAGAGTTATTCACGTCGTCAAGATTTTGTGACCGTCGGTCACAAAATCTTCGTCGTGAGTCTTATTTTTATTAATATTTTGTAAGTTAAACTAGCTATTAATGTAGTATTACGTAATAAATAACTAATTTAATACCTTATTTAACAAATTTTCCTCGTTCATAAAATTTATAGTTGTGTGCCTAATCACAAATGCTACAAAACATTTTGCTGACACGAAATAACCAGGCGCTTTCTATGAAAATTTTAGTAAAGTTAAAATAAAGAAAACCACTGTCTAATAATGATATTTTTCAACACGTACGCAATGTACACTATTCGTACAACAGTTTTCATCAAAAAACAGTGGCGTTTATCTTTCCTGAGTACATGTTCTGCGTGGCTCTGCTAGGGAGTATGCTCTCCAGCAGAGCCACAATCAATGTCTATTTTATCATTACCTACAGCACGTACAGCGATAAAGGGTATACGTACATTATGTACGTTTGACGTACATCATTTTAAGATATAATTGATCGTTTCTAAAATGGTGGCTCTGCGGCAGAGCATGACACAAAATTTTAACTAATTTAAAGAAAAATACAAATTGTGACATTGATACAAATTCTAAAGTCTTATTTGAACTAACATAGGGAAATACTACTAAAACCTTATAATGATTTTATTCTCAACACAATTTAATATCCTGTTACAGGTCTCCTTCGTGACGACTGCCTCCATGAGACCGAGGATGTCACGGAAGCGCTTCGCCGCATCCCCCAACATGTAGTTGATGAGCGCAACTTCCGGATTGTGCGTGCCATGCAACTGTCCCTTACCAAGACCATTCTACCCAAGGAAGAGTGGACCAAGTGGGAGGAAGACCAGCTCTACCTCTCACCTGTTGTAGACCAAGTGAAGAAGGAGAGAGAAGAGCGGGAGAACTGGGAGAAGAATTATTGAATAGTTACTGTTATGTAATGTCTGGTGTATTATTATTTAAATAAACTTAGCAATGTGCAAATTGTAAATAATGTTTCCCTAAATGATTTTTTAATTTTATTTGATTAAATTATTAATTTTAGATTTTTCAAAATGAACTTTTGCTTTATAATACTGCTACATATAAATTAATTGTATAACCAGTTTTAAAACTGGACTGAGTGTATTAGGGTGTGCGAAGATCTGGCGAAGCGCGATTGACACTGCCAAACAAATATAAAAGTTGAAAACAAATAAACTTCCATTAGCCCGTGAGACAGAGGTGTGCTTCAGATTCAGGCATAGACCGCCATCTTGAAATTTGGATGTGGACAGCGCCGGCTCTCAAGATTGTCGTTTGCAGACAGGTTTACATTTAACTATTCTTCCAACCTCTTCAACAGATCTTATCGTGTTTGTGCTAGGAGTAGATATCACGTAAATAGTGCAACAAAGGATGAAGACACGACCACTCGCTCGCTCGCCAGTCTGCGCCTCAACCGTTAAGCTATTGAACTTGGCGAGTCGCTGTAATAGTAGCTAAACAGCGTATTGAGCACCCTTATACATTCGAGTTAGTTTTACCATTCTAAAATAGTTTCCTGTAAAGTACCAACTAAACATATCCCAAACACTAAGAGATAATCAACACTAATAACATAATAAAACACCTGAATTTATAAACGATTTTATTAAATTTACAAAGTACAAAATAATAATAAAATACAGAATTCGAAGAATGTAATAATAGAAGAATCATAAAAACAAAGTATGGCAACAAAATATATTATGGCCACTAAGAAAGATTAATTTTTTATATTACATAAATATGTGGTCCCTTTAAAAATAACACGAATTTTATAACAACAATTAAATTCCACGTTTTCAAGTCAACAATTGGCATTTATGGAATATATATAGTAAATAACTTTATGATGGTAATGATATTTTTTAATTATTCTAGTGATCATCTGTCTTTCTAATACTTTCTATCCTTGAGCAAAGTACGTAAAGATAACGATTTGCTCACAAAAATAAAAGAAATCAAATAAGTATAATAAATGAATTGCTAAAACATGCATAGTTAGGTATGGTAAACAGTACTAACTGTTGACCAGAATGAGATTTTATTCCAGTTTGTTCCATTTCTAGGACTAATATATTAATGAAACGCTAGTTTTGATGAACTAAGGCATTATAAAAATAAAATTATTTTACAGCTTATCACAATTCATTTGGAGATGCGTATCCAAAATATAAACTCAAAAATGGTTTACTTATCAAATCAAAAGTAAATACCAAGAAAATTGGTTTATTTATTAATAATCAAAAGTAAATACCAAAAAAATTGGTTTACTTACTAATAATCAAAAGTAAAGACCAAGATGCATTAATTAGTACATATTTATATCGAAAGACTTTAACCAGTTCAATGCCGTAATTACAGAAACAATTAAAAAGCCAGGGTTACGAAGGGTTAAACTTACATAAACATGTAGATAAATAAGAACATTAACGGAAAATCAGTAAGAAAAATGTCTTTATATAAAATGCGCAACCTCGTTTTAAAATTCAGGACTGAGGCTGCATCAAAAAAAAGGTAAATCTTAAGTTCTATCCACTGTTCCATGTCAGCACCTTCAGCGCTACGGCTCAGTGTTCCTGTATGTTCGAACATGCTCTGCCCTGTTGCCCGGTCTTCTCCTACTACTCTTTGGAATGCGCAACTAGCTTCATCTTTCTGACTGTCCGAACCCTTGACAATTCAAAAGTGCATGTAATTGGTTTATTTGAAACTAGCTGACCCAGCGAACTTCGTACCGGCTTAGAATCGAAATCTGTCAATAGTCGAGTTAGCATAAAAAGCCGTTTCATACAAAATGTACGAGAAAATTATTCCTTCATAAATATTTTTTTTCGTGATTTTTGCTCCTTTTCGGAGACAAATCCAACAAATCACAAGATCATAAAAATCGATCCAGCCGTTCTCGAGATAAATATGGTGTAACTAACCCGACTTTGTTTTATACATATAAATGTAGATAAATGCTTGGAGTGAGTTTGAAAATACAAAATGCGCGCCAACAATCTTTTTCTATTTCCTGATGGGAAATTGACCCCAGACGAAGCTGACGTTGATCATGGCATGTGTGAATAGACCCTTATACAAGTATGCGTAATTTACGGAAGACTTACTTCTGTACACAAACATTCGTCTACTAACTATATACATGAATTTTACTTATATAAACTTGAGGAAAAGTAGTAAACCTACCGACAAACTGTCGAATCTCGTGTGCTAAAGAGTGTGTTTGACAACGATTAACGCTATTGACGGCCAGTGCTGACCTAAAGCTTTCAAGTTTGCGCACTGTATCCAATCCGAATAGAAAATGTTCTAAATTCCAACGGATGGAATTCGGATCCAATCATTTCTCGAATTCAACGAACACATTGCAAAAACGCACTAGAAAAGGAGGATATTTTCTGATGAAAAGTACAAGATATGTTACATAACACGGCCTATGTATGTTTCGAATTATTGTCAAACACTCAGTTGATGCTAATATTATTGATTTTATTTGCTCTTTTATCGGTAAGATTATTTTGAAAGTAGCTATTACATTTGATGAGTTTGTTACTTATGTATGTACCACTATAACGTCTATCTTAGAACTACGCACAGAGCTCGGAGTCGCCGCTCCGACAGTGTCTAGATACAGAAGTACTCATAAAATTCGTGGCGCCGCCGGAAGAGAGGAACGCCTTCAAAATTGTCATTTTCTATACGTCATTTGTGTTGGAGTGTGAGTAAACGGTGACGCACTTGGTTTATATGTTTTATATTATATGGAAAGTGTTGACAATGCCGCCTCTAGCAACGGCCTCCGAGGCGTCTCCGTGCTCTGCTAGAACTATGCTACATGATATTATTGGAGACAATTGGTTCAGATCTGTTAAAAAGTAAAATACCTATAAAATACAAAATTAGGTGAGATATACCACGTATAGTCGAACTCGTAATGGCTTTACCACATCCGGCAATAACTCCCAGTAAATTGAAACTTCTAAACTTGAAACAATCTGTCATATTAGACTTATAGCAAAAAAATCTTGACGTTTTATGCGTGCAAGAGATATTACACCATAGGGTGGTGTAAGCAATTACGAGGTCGACTATACATTGTAACAGTTTAACTTTGATAGCGCCTTTATTGCGTGGCAGTTAGGGCGATTTTTGCAGTTTGTGTTACTGCTGAAGTGCATTGGAAATTTACCCATTATATTATGTCAAGATATCACCAGAGGAAACTTTTTTTCTATTTTTCTGACAAGTAAATGCACACATACATTGTAAACAAAACATGATTTTAAAAACAGTATACAATAAAGTTAATGTCTAACTTGTTCGAACCATAAGCAAGATAATATGGAGAAGATACTATAAAACTGTATTAAATGTCGAAGGCAGTGAGAATTTAATTTAACGACGGAATAAGAAATACTTTTATTATATAATTCATTAAAATTCTGTATGATATTTTTTTATAATTTTGTTTCTTTCTGCGAGTTACCGGATGGGACGGACAGCCGTTTACCGGTCGGTTTTTCATTATTTATCATAACTTCGTTATCTGCCAAAACATACTCTACTCCATAATAAAATCCTAAAACCGATACTATTTAACAATGTAGAATCAATAAACGATCTTTGCTTAATTATTACAATGATTATCAAAATAATTCATGAGCATAATATTACAAGAAGAAATATGTTACTTAGTAACTAGAAAGTACACTTACATAATATGGCAAGTAGACTGTTCAATAATAATGATATGACGTACAATTTGATATAAACAGTATTCATAGCCGAGTACTTATAATAGTAGGTAAAATGTATAAACTACTATAAAGACAATTAGATAAAAAAATATTCTGTACAAATACGAAATATGTATACAATTTTTACACTTTTTTTTTTACATTATTGGCAACTTTGTTTCCGTTTGTTAATTTTTCTTTGGAAAACATTATTGTAGTTAAATTCGAGTGAAGAGGAAGCCCTTATAGTTCTTCATCCCCTATAGCTTCGAAAGCGTTGTTCTCTACGCATTCTCTGCCGGGCTTGAAGGAGACAGTCGCGAACTTTTCTGTCAACTTCCGAACAGAAAAGATTTCTCTCGAGCTAACGGATGAATCTCCGTTCTGAAAAGATCATAGGTATTGTTTAACAACAGTAATAAACTAAAAATAGAACACGGAAGAAGCGAATTGAAATCGAACCGAAATCATTATGTGTATATTGTGTGTAGCGTTCGCTGGTTTATTTCCCCTTAGGGCGTCATTAATTAAGCCCAAGACTAAGGCTAAGTGAGCCTAAGTCATGGGCGCCACAAAACATCACTCTGCACAAAATACATAACTTAACATCATGCCTACATACCCCAAAGAGTTGGCACAGGTGCACCTATAGTACTGTAGAGGTTTGTCTGCCGATGGCGACCTCATAATGGTGCAGGCGGGCTATAACTTAGCGCGGGTGTCATTCGAACGTTCAAGCTAGTGTCATATATTTTAATTAGGATTTTGGTTTACAATAGTGAGTGGTAATTTAGACAGAAATATGTAAAGCCGTTCTTACAATAGAATATAAAAGGTGTCATATAGTTGTTTGATTCCTGCCGTTACCTCAGAGAGCTCTTCCAGCTCTCTATAGTACACCCACATTGCGTCAGTTATATTTAAATCCCATGTAATAACGTGGCTAAATAATAACAGCCGCGCAGGTCGATCGGTCAGGTTAAACTACGCTTGCCGCGGTTAGTCGGTGGATGGGTGACCATCTTTACATACCGAGACCCCCCCCCCCTCCGTGCCTCGGAAAGCACGTTAAGTCGTTGGTCCCGGCTGTCATTCGTGGATCTTTAACAGTCGTTACGGGTAGTCAGAAACCCGAAAGTCTGACAACCAGTCTTACCAAGGGGTATCGTATTACCCAGTATTTAACTGGATTGTGGAGGTCAGATAGGCAGTCGCTCCATGTAAAATACTGGTATTCTGCTGCAACCGGTTAGACTGGAAGCCGACCCCAATATAGTGGAAAAGGCTAGGCAGATGATGTAATAAGGGGCGACCGTATTGCCATCATCCAGGCACAATTCCAAACTCCGGGCTCCTACTGAGGAATTCCTGATAGAAAAACCCAATATTTTGTCCGACCTGGGAATCGAACACAGAACGGCATGCTCATACATCAGCAGTAGCGCTTGTTGAGATAGCATAGATTCTATCTTCAAATTATTGACTCAAATAGAACGGTGTTTTAAACTCGTATAATGCCAAATGCATTTAGTGATTTGTGGTGCATGGGGTCTCAGTCTGGGTCAAGTACAATCTGGAGATGGTTTGTAATCCAATTGTGAGTCGGTCGCGGTTTCGCCCGCTTTTAACACTCCCGGGTATTTCTAGTACTTTTCGAGTTATTAAGGTGAACTAAATGCCAACAAAGCCAGTTTGATATTATCAAACTCAGAACACATAACAAAACATTTTTCTCTTTATATTATGATATACCTATTGTACATGATGTTCTAGTGGTTAAAGGACTCTCATGCACGACATTGTGGGTTCAAATCCAGGCAAGTATTAATGTGATTTTTCAACGCATATGTACTTGAATTCATCTTGGACATTTTCACATAGATGAATAATAATGGATGTGGTGATTTCATCTATACTTATAATAAATCTGTAGAAGTGAAAATTCTGTACATTGAAAATATCAAAAAAATAATTTACAGGGGGTTTTACTAGACCGACACCGAACCCAAAAATGTGATTAAAAAAATTTTTGTCTGTCGGTCTGTCTGTCTGTCTGTCTGTTTGTTCAGGCATCACGCAAAAACTACCGGTTCGATTACGATGAAACTTGGTATAATTATTCTTTAATATCCTGGGCACCACACTGGGTACTTTTTATTCCGGAAAAGTATATACAATAAAAAACAAACTTAATTTTGCGGTTCGATCCCTATACCCGATTACCACTGTCTGTACTGTACCAACCGCAAATACTAAGTTTGTCGTAGGTTGGGTCACCCGCAGTGGAGTTCATTTTTATTCCTTTTAGTTTTTAGAGTTACTTAGGTTTATTTTTATATGAGTCGTAGGTATAGATTTTAATTTTAAAGTATAGGTAGTATATTTGATAGTGTACGTAGTGACCGTAGGTTATTTTATAATACTGTTAGGTAGGATTAGTCATTCGTATAGATATTAGTTTTTAGGGATTTTGCTTATTTATTGAGTTTAGATTAGTTATCATCAGAAATAGGTTTATTTAGGTAGGTATTTAATTTTCTGTTATTGAGTTTTTTTTTTTAATTAGGTAGGTACTTAGGTAAAGATATCATATAGGTACCCTCTTAATCACCACTAATGAGACACAATTGGTTTTCTACTGTAATTAGCCACAAAGGGCCCGCGAGATAGATGGCATTCTGGGGAAGCACATACATTTTATCCTGTTAGCACGTTCCCGTGGGATAACTTCCGACATCCACGCGGGCGAAGCCGCGGGCAGAAGCTAGTTTCATAATATAAGTCTGAAATCGTCAACCCATCTTGAGCAAGCGTCGTGATCATTCTCGTGCATTCTCTGGATTAGAAGAAGACTTTGCCCTGCAGTGAGACCGTAAAAGTTGTTTTTTTTTTTTAATATAATGATTATGGATACTCACAGTGGAGCTAAGGGTATCGCTGGAGGAAGAGGGCGTGATGACCTGACTGGAGCCGTCGCGTCGTAAGTACGTCAGACTGCCGCGCTTGCTACACCGCGGTGACACAGGCCCCGCGCCTGCCTTCTGACGCATCAACTCGTCCACTATCGACTGAAATACAGATTTACAAGATTAGTAGAGTTGTGAAGAGCATTGTGATGAGGAGAGATAAAATGCATGTGACAACAAATCCGATGAATATACAACGTGTTTTTTTTATATCCCATAACTCTAGGGGGTCATTGTACTCATCATTATGAACAACTTTTACTATGGGATATGGGACTATACCCGAAATCGCGAAACAAAAATTTGGTGTTCCCTACATTTTAACGAGTTATACGAACATAAATGTAGGGAACAGCTGATTTTTTTTTCGCGCTTTCAGTTTTGGTCCCATAGTAAAAGTTGTTCATAATGATGAGTACAATGACCCCCTAGAGTTATGGGATGGATGGAGAGGGAGAGGAAGGCCAAAGAAAAGATGGATGGATATTTTGAATGTGTGAGAAGTCATATGAAATAAAAGGTAGTGAAAAATATCGTGACGGTTGACAGGGGAGAATGGAAGAATAGAACGTGTTGCGCCGACCCCAATTAACATGGGACAAGGGCAGGAAGATGATGATGATGTGTAAAGGAAAGAGTTAACTGCAGACTTGTTTTAACGAGCGAACGTCAGAATTTGATATCGCTTGAATGTAAGATAATATCAAATGGGCGTCTTGATAAATGTTTCAAAAGACCGTGGCGTTCAATGAATTTAAATATACAGGCTGGTAGGGACATCGACGCGCAAACTGTAACCATGGATTCAGCACATGAGTTTAGACACCATAGCGACGAAATTTTTCGTCGGTTATAAAAAAAAAAAAATATCTTCTGTTTCATAGAAAAGTGCAATACCTACGCGGTCAAAATGTATGGAACAGCAATATTTTTTTTAATAACCGACAAAAAATTTCGACTCTATGGGGTCTAAACTCGGTGCTGAATCCATGGTTACAGTTTGCGCGTCGATGTCCCTGCCACCCTGTATAAAGTTCTAACAAAACTTATAAATCTTGACCTTTGGCGGTTTTTAATGTATGATTAAAAATTGCTAAAGGTCATAATTGTAGGTCTAAGAGGTAAACAGGAGCCAAAATTACCTGCAAACAAACACTAATAAATGTCGCATGCTCCGTCCTCAAGGTTATCCATTTCAAGTTGTCTTTACTGATGAGATATTCAAAAGACAGCTCGAAGTTCCTGTTAGGATCTTCTAGAAGGGAATCATGACCATTTTGAACTTGTGTCTTTTCAATCTGCAACAATGTAAGGTTGTGTTAATGACAGATAATAAATGAGTAATGTTTCAACAAAAAATAACAACGCATTGATAATATGACAAAAATAAAACAATATGTTGATCTTTCAGTCAAGTGAAGGGCACAGTGATCTTAGTCGATATTATTAAAATTAAGTTTTTATTTCGAGATACCTAAACCACAGACAACAGTAACTGAGTTGTCTTATCTCGGTTGATGTAAGCAGGATGAATAATAAATGTCACTATTTATGGTTTTATGTGTAGTTGTTGGCTAGTAGTAATACATGCGCCATACCTACTAATCACCACACATTTACCTATGTAACAGAGAATAATATTTCACTAACATATGCTTACAAGCGATTACACAGTTATTAACATAACATCACGCCCGCATTCCTTGAAGGGCTCGGCAGAAGCAAATACGTCAGTTATTTTATAAATACCATGTTGTGTATACAAGAAAAATGTGTAAAATTGTAAATATTTGATGGCCAAGACTATTGCCGTTATCTTGTACGAATCTAGACTCCAAGCTGCTACTGAGAATTACCTAATGAATAAAAACCGTTTAACAAAAAGAAACAACCGACATCCAAAAAAGACGCTACAAAGTGAAAAATAACTTTAATTTCGGAAGTCGGTGTCGTTGGGTTCGCATTTTCGTTGTTTGCCACCGACTGACTTCCGAAATTAAAGTTATTTTTCACTTTTTAGTATCTTTTTTGGAAGTCGGTTGTTATTAAAAAAAAAACCAAACTGATAAACCGTTTTTGATGAAATTTCTATGGGACCAATCTGAAATTAAATCCTTTCGAATAAAAAAATAATTCTGCAAATCGGCTTATAAATAAGAGAGTTCTGACTTTCTGAGGTAACAAATATATTAAAAAAATACAGTCGAATTGAGATCCTCGTCCTTTTTTTGAAGTCGGTTAAAAACCATAAGCACTGCTGCGACTAAGAGTAACTCAACGCTAAAAAAAACATGTATTTCGGAGAATTTAGTAACCTGTTACCTGTCGGCAAATGATTTATTTTTCAAGTGTGCCAACGCCTTGACTGTCTGACACAATACTTTTAAAAAAACGTGACTCATTAGAATGTATGATGCATCTGACTTTTCAACTTGTTAATAATCCTGCGAGAACTTGAGCTGCTTCTGCGCCTTTCCATTAGATTAAACAGATATTAAAAGCGGTAGAAAACCCTTGTTTTTCTATTTTAGGTACCTGGAAAATACTTCAGTATTCATTAGGTATTACCGAAGGATATTGCTAT
Source organism: Apamea sordens (assembly GCA_945859715.1). NCBI lineage: Eukaryota > Metazoa > Arthropoda > Insecta > Lepidoptera > Noctuidae > Apamea > Apamea sordens. The sequence goes on from OX243986.1 coordinate 16,479,686, forward strand.
CGAACTATATCGATATGACTTAACATCACTAAATAAAACAGAGATTTTTTTTTTCTGTAATGCATCCCATAGCACACATGCATGACAAATAAACATTTATTTATAAACATTACTTAAAGTTAAGTAATGATCAGCGACTGATTAACCATACATTTTTTAGGTTTAATCGTCAATATTTATAAACAGACAATACTCACAGCATGTAAGGTAGTGATCCTCCAGCATCGCATCCTGGTGACCTTGTACCGCTGCTCCCGTGCAGGGGGCGTTAGGGTCAACAGCGTGAGTTCCTTGCACGCGAGGGACACACGCACGCGACACGTGCCTTCGGGCGCGCCGTCCGTCACGTTGCTTGTCTCCGTCACCGCCTCTCCTGCCGGTATTCTCCCGTAATGCCGCAACGATTTTGCTAGTTCTATGTACTGGAATATTTTATTTTGTTATGTCAGTGTATAAATTTGTGACGCACATGGGCTTGTTTATAGACTGTTTTAATAAACAGTCGGAGCACTTGGGACTATGGAATGCAATCTAAACCTCGCGAAAATCTCTCAAAATAATAATTAATGGATTCATAGTGTACCTACGAGATGCGTGTGTGCTGCACGTTATGTATTCAAATAATCGTACAAATTTTTGTTTCAAGATTCATTTATTGTTGTTTTATTTACAAACAAAATAATAACACTACGTAGCTAGATAATTGTAGTTTTCATGTCCCTACAGTTAAAGAATTTTTTATTCAAAAAAACGCATTATTTTAAATAGTAGGCGAAATCTCGAGGTCGTTAGATCACCGGTTCAAATTGCGATTGCGAATAGCCAATCTCGACCTCACACTTAGCACACGAGATCTCGAGTATCCAAACTCGACTCGTTACTGCATTCCCTACCTACTTCGGACCCCATTGCCCATCATCCTCACATATTAAGTAAGTAGTACCTACTTTACCCTCCTTTTCCTACACCCATAAATGTGTGGTGGGGATAGTATACAGCATGTATCAGAAAATTGTTGTCATATTTCCAGGTGTGGTACAGACCAACAAACTGAACAACTTTCTCCATGGGACTGACATCGTAATCACGAAAAAATAATTAGCTGTCCTTTACATTTGGGATATGTTGGTATATGAAGTTTTGTATGGGACAATTGATAAAAACAATTAAAAGCGAGGAACCGCAGCCACATGTGCAGTATTTTCAAGTAATTCAGAGAAGTTATCCTTGAAAATAATGACGATATTTATACGAACACTAACAAATACAAAGAACTTATTATTACACGGCACTGTAGTATGGTAAAGCTGGCGTTAAAATGCATTTGCCTGTTACAGAATAGGAAATACAATCATTGATTGATTGAATTATTGGAACAGATGACTGTAAATTCTGTCCATTGAATAGATTCTACGTAAAACTTGGTGATATAATAATATTGATGAGCTATGATTCATTTTGTTAACTTTGCATGATATCAGTTATTGACGACATAATCTACACTACTATTACTGACTAATCTGCGCACACAGCGGGCGGGGCGAGGCGGGACGGGACGGCGACGCGGCTCTGAGCAGTTGTAATGTACAGTCAAGGGTCATTAATTGATTACCAGCTTAAGGACTGTATTGCTGTGAACGCGCGGTAACGTCCGTACCTACGTCTGTGTGTAGTGATGTATCAACACAGAACGCACATCTCAGAATTCGCACACTGGCTGGCGTCGAACGAAACAAAAAACATACCGTCGCTTTTGCACATAGGCTACGTAATTACGCATGACTTTGGTTGGTTCATACCATTGCTAAAATTGAAGTCATTTCATCAAGTACCGATAGCTGGTAGTCTTACGTATTAGATTATCGAACACATAGGTCTGGGTTCCAATCTCGAGATGGGACTTTTAATTTTTCTTTTCCAACAATAATCTTTATAGGTTTTTTTTTATTATTCGATAGATTAATAAACGATAATAATAAGTTATTATTTTGTTATTATTAATTGTTATTGTAATATGGGGTTAAAAATAAAAATGTTTTATAAGTAATTTCAAATTATTTATTCGTTATAATTTTATAAACTAGAAATAAATAAACGTCTAGTTAAAACAGTTTATTTTCTCATAAAGAACAATTTATTGAAGTTAAGCAGGTAATAGCGGTTCACCGTAATTATGCGTTTTGTAAATTTAATATGAACAAAGATTCAATTTAATATAATAATATTGTCCTTTAATTACCACTGTGTGGGTAGATTTGCTGGTTGTAGTTTGTTAGAGTACTTTAACAAACTACAACTAGCAAATCTACCCACGTAAATAAAAAAAGTGCGGACTCCTTGTCACAATACAATTAAATTACTCAGTAGTAGTAGCCTACCTAAGTTGCCTATCTCAAATGTCAAAGTTAACAAATCGTATTTATTAGGACTTATTGCGGTTATAGCTTAAGTATTCATTTTCATTATGAAAAGAAGATTGAAGCTAAACCTCAAAATAATCCTTATTACGGATATCACAATATAATTTTAGTATTGCTATAATCAACTTATAATTTAGTACTTCGTATAACCCCCATTATTAGCAATGCAATCAAATAAACGCTGGCGCATCGACCCTACAATATTACTACACATGTCTGTTCTTCTTATATTTTCCCAGATTTCTAGGCAATGCAGCTTCAATTGCTCATCAGTCCTCTCATTCCTTGCGTCCCATCGCTGTGTGATTAAACCCCATAGATTTTCTATGGGGTTGAGGTCAGGAGGTCGTGCCGGCCATGGAATTACTTCTCTAAAATAAAAAAAAAGAGTACTGTTAGGCTACTAAGCAAAATACTAATATTACCTACGATTTAGAAACAAAATTATAATGACAAGAGATGTTACATAGATTTATAGAATTAATATAGTTATATTAATCCATCATTCAATAATCTAGGTAAATAAATTTACTTCGGAATTATATTTTCTTCTATTTAGACTTTATAAAACGTTTTAAAAAAATAAGGATCAGCAGTTCTACTTTAATAAGATAAATTGTTTAATAAAATAATTTAATCATTACACTTACACTCAGTCCGGTTTCATCAGATATTTGTGTTATATTAAGTCCAATTTTACGCAGCGCAATAATATTCGCTTTAATTTCAATGTTCAAATTTGCTTGCATTTTAAAAGGAACTACAACACCGCTAATATATAGATATAGAACACACGTCGCTAACCCACAATGAACAACGTTCTATTTAGTCGCGGTTGAATGACTCTTTAAGTTAACTGTATCCATCTACCTTATAATTTATTTATTTTGATTTCTGTGGGTATAATCCTAAAATTTTACGAATAAGTAACTGTAGTCAATAGCGTGATTAAGTATTCAAAGTAATTGCAAACGAATGCGAGAATGTGTGTGTTGAGTGTGTGAATAGAGTGTGTGTGTGTATACTATAAAGTATAGGAATTACTCATTAGAAGAAGGTCGTAAGTTAAACAGAAGTGTCAATCTATTGCTTCGTGAAACTGGCGCGCCGCTTTGGACCGCTACTGTACAGTCGCCAGCACATCAAGCTACTACAATCTGTCAGATTTCTTTAATAGATTTTCGACTTTATTGCTAAAGTGTTAGGTTCAATGTTGATTGGGAAAATCTGACAGTTTCGGGTAGGTTGACCTGCTGGCGTCCGTACTAGATATTACGGACGACGCCACACAGACCCGGCCGCCCCGCTCGACGCGACGGTAACCGTCGCGGTGAGCGGTTATAATTTTAACTCAATTTAAGTGTTACAAAAAATAATGAACTGGAAAATTCTATTTTCTTATTTAACTTACCTATTTTATTTTCTAGATAATCATGTTACTTGATAGTCTACTACTCCATGATAAATCCAATCAAAATATAATAATAATATAAAATTCGCTTAGCTATATTTGTTTATAACTAGCCTTATACCTGGGCTTCGCCCGCGTGGACGTCGGAAATTATCGGACCGGAACGTACTTATAATATTAGGCAAAATTTACACTTGTACACTAAAAACAGTGATATTCACAGTGTTAACACTAGAAATAAGGACAAACTACGTGCCCCCTTTCACCGGCTTCATAAGGTTCATAACTCGTTTGTTGGGCTTATATAACCTTTTATAACAAGATACCCTCTTCTTTGCTAGACTTGCCTTTTAATGCGTTTAAAGCTCAAGTAAAATCCAACCTTTGTTCAAAGGCATACTATTCCATCAACTACTACTTACACGATAAGAATAGTTGGTCGCCCTAATTAACTCAAGACCATGTTCATGTTCTTTCTCCAGAATTAGCTTATTGACATGTTATTGTTATTAGTATTAACTTATTTAATTATTTTACTTCGATGGTACTAGTTTATCATTTGTGACTTCAAGTGACAGCTATGTGAATAGAAACCAACAATGCATAAATATGTAAGCTGTCACACCCTTTAAGCCTGGAGGCTTTTATTTAGGTAGTAAGTTTTTATTTACATTTTAATTTTAATTAAATATTTTTAGCTTGAGTATGTTTAGTTTTTATTATAATATATTATTTGTTGGTATATTGGCGTGGCTAGCTGACATTTGGCAAATATTTTAATTTTATGTTCTGTGTCTTGTAATGTTAATTACTTAACACCTATATTGTATACAATTAAGTACTTCCCAGCGACAGCACTAGGAAGTGGCGAAGGGCGGGCATTTTTGGGGGACTGTCTTTTGTAATTGTGACGATAAAAAAGTGCTGATTCTCAGCCTAATTTGAATAAATTACTTTTGATTTTACTACCGGGATAAAAAGTCCTATGACCTAACCCAGCTCATGGTCTATCCGTGTGCCTAATTTCAACCAAATCCGTTCAGCCGTTAAGGCGTAAAAAGGTGACAGACAGACAGAGTTAGCAATTGATTAATTTCATGGAAATTATTTACGATGCGATGCGTTAAACGGTTAAATATATTTTAATCTGAAAAACAAACATTATATTCATCTATACATTTATAAGTATGTCGGGGATGTTGAGGGATTCTTATTCGAAATTCCATCGGTGTCCGTCAGGTTGCACGTGGTTGGGTAGAATCAGTGCGCACAACTGGCGCGGTCGAGCTCTGGGGGTCCAATGTATGTCGCTAACACACTAGTCTCACCATGACATCTGACAGATGTCAAACGCCACACGCGACAAGACATTGACAACCCCGACTCGAACTAGGTACTGACTCAATGACAACTGTTTTCGATTTGGTTAATCGAGTAAGGTATCTTAAACGCTAATAGATGGCGCTACTAGTACGTAATCAAAACCTTTTACTTCACTGCTCCGACAAGTATAAAAGAAAAGGGTATGTTCGTACTCTCGACTCTCGCACACACAGCCCAAACTGGTTAAGATAGAACCTTGAATTTTGGACAGTAGGTAGTACGGGTTGTTTCAATTAACTCCAATATTGCTATAAATATTTTTAAATCAATAAATGGATACACACTAAACGACTTTTTTTTTTAATCAACCCCTGTCTGGGTACAGTATGGTAAACAGTTTGTACCGTTGTACGAATTTCATGCCAACGGGTAAGAAACTTGTAACTTTGCACAAATACTTCTTTAGGTAAATAACAAAGATTGTATTGATTAATTCCCAAAACCACCCTTTGAAGGCGTGGACAGGGTGTTAAAGTTCGTAGGGAAAGTACGAAAACCGCGAGGACGAAGTCACGGGCGAAGTGGTAGTTATTCGACCAACCTATCTGCTTATGCATGTTTGTATAACAGAATGCTCTCCATTGACCCAACATTCTTTGCAGATAAAGATGTTTATAGTATCTTCACATTGTAGCTTGCTTGTGACAGCATGAATACAAACCATAATGTTTCAAGTAGTTATTGTTTACTGATAAACTTGAGGTGTGAAGAGAATTCTTCCACAGCATACGAAAATAAAACCAATTTCTCTTTTATTTATCATCTTATCTTTGCTTGTATGTCTTTCATTCAATACACAATTCATTGACTGGTTAATCCTACTGACATACACAATATAAGACAAAGTACAACATAGAAGACAGAATAAGGTCTCACATATGGACAAAGGGCCTCTTGGGGCCCCTTTGTGAGATTGCATATTGCATCTGATCATTGCTAGAACGCTGATGGCAGACTAGTTGCGCCCCGCGGTTTCACCCGCATAAGTCTCGATCCCTTGGGAATATTGGGATGAAAAGTATCCTAATTATGTTAATCCTGGTTGTAAACCATCCGTGTGCCAAATTTCATTTAAATCCGGTTAGTAGTTTTTGTGTGAAAGAGTAACAAACATACATCCATCTTCCATCCATAGCCATACAAACTTTCACGTTTACAATATTATATTACCCTCATATATTATAGGAGTAGGATAGGAAGTAGGATAATAGGTAAGTAGGTAGGGTAGGATTAAATCTGTAATGTAATAAATGCAAAGAATTGCTCAAAGGTATTAAAAATATACTTTTCTAGAATGCAGTGCGATTTAGAAAAAAATATGTATCTACCTAATTGTTTATTAATTTATAACATTAATATTTATAGTAGTGGCACCGAGTTACCATGTCTGGCCATACTGCTGTGAAACCCGCAATGGTTTGTGTGGTATGTTTAAAGGTTCAACAAACTCTTGTAAACTGATTTTTTTATTAATAAACAATAAAACAAAAATGTAAAATGTGAAAAATATAAATTTAAAAACTATATAGCTCACCTACCTCTTTCTTTTGTTTCTTAGATTCATGTGCAGAAAGCATTTCTTTAGTTTCTGGCTCAGCTGTTAGCCACCCCAAATCCAAGTCTTCTATTGTTTGTAGATACAATAGGTCCAAGGACACCCTGTCTGCCATTAGAGTAACATCATAACATGGGTCCCAGTAGCTGTAACAAACAATACAATATATAGAAGTGCTAATGAGTATTTTAATAACAGGTATTTGATAACAATAATTATAATTACCTCTTCCTCAATACAATTTTATCGTCTGGCCTAACATACTTTTGTGATATATATGGAGATTCATATTCTTCCAACTTTTTCAGTGCTGGTTGTCCGTCTTTCGCACAGCTCCAATTAAAAAGATATAATGAAAAATACTTCACCAACTCCTTTGGCAGGTTAATGTAGGTGCACGCAATATCTAATATTGTGTTAGATGAATCAGTAGATGACACCGACAGTGGTATTCTATAACCGTTCATGAGTGATATTTCAATTTCTACCTCATGCATTTTAACACAATGTGTTTCTTGTTGAGCCGAAAACAGGAATGTTATCAAAAGGTCAGATGTCGTAAACAAGGGGTTCTGGCCAACTGAAAAAGAGGTTACATGTTATAATATGCAATATTTTTCCTCAATATCTCTAGCATTATCTTTATGTTATTTTATTGTTGTATTGTTATTGAAAAACATTTTGCAATCTACTAACAGTTACTGTTACTTTTAGCCTGCATCATGCTGAAAAAAGCCTGCTGGGCAAAGGCCTAGAATATGGCGGGACAAGCTGCAGAAAACAAACAACCAAAAACATCCACTTTAGCCCTGGATCGAAAGAGCTGGAAGTCATGCGGAGAGGCCTATTAATCATAGTCCACTGTCCGTATTCATGTCTTGACTAGGATTTTTATAGCCAAAGTATGCTCAGAACATTATTGAGTATTGGGCCCTCAAGGGTTGCACAACAATAGGTGATTGTTTCTCATTAGTGAAGAATTAGTTAGTTATTTTATTTGCACTGAAAGTAGATACAAGTTACAGATGTTTAGTTTAAAATTATCCATAAACTAACTACCCTAAGACATGCAAACAGTTTTAGCTATAATAATAAAGACTAATTAATATATATTATTATCACATTCAATTATGGCATATTAGGTTTATCATATATTATATCAATACAAATATTTACCTAGTTGCATGTATTTTTCCAATAAGCTTCTCCTTTCTTCCAATTGAGAGCTAGTGAGGAACAACTTTTTTGGTGGAAACTGTGGTAATTTAACATAAGGGTTTTGTGCCTGTAGCTGCTCATGGAGACTGAGCAGTTGTTTATACCGAGCCGTGCAATGGAAGACACCGTCGATGTGTATGTTGTAGCCCTAAAAACGGCAAAAGTTAAGACATGGTTGAAAATTCACTATTGTATTTTGTACACTACCAAAGAATAACATAACCACATAAATGCTGCAAAGAAAATAATGATACAAGTCATAATATAAATAAACATTCATAGACTTGAAAACTTGAATTTTCTAAGAAAATACCTAACATTTTGTTGCAACTAGAAATAATTACAACTTTGGAGTCCTCACGTATTTCGCACTAAAAACGGACACAATAGATTTTATATTTCACTAAAAACAAAAAAATTATTTGTTAAAATAAACTTACCGTATACGAGATCCCATTGTCATCATGAAATTGTTGCGAATCAGGAATAGAAAAATGCATTTTAATTATTGCAAAGAATGCATAATATTTCTAAACAATTAACTAATAGTTAAATACTCGAGATTATTCAATAATTTCTTCCAAATAATGTACAAACTTAAAGAAATCGCCCACTTTTAATTTGTTTCTTTTAACCAAAACACGGACTTTCCCATTCCACATCAATTAGAGACTGGCAATTTCTGAATTCAGACAACTATCGATACATTTTTAATCGATTCTCGAGTGACTGGGACCAAGGAGGTTAAAAATACACATTATATTAGTCTATACGACCCACACTTCACAGGAATGTATTTCAAAAGTGTTTAAGTTTATTTTAGCAAAAGCAAACTCGAGGTCTTCAATTATGGGCTGCAACCAGTTTCTTGATGCTCAAGGTCAAAGTCTTAAATAGTCTAAGACCCAGTTCGTAAGATTTCTTCTCAACAGTAATTAGTTGATCTTTCTTTAAATTCGACATAAAAATGTGTTGATAATATTGAAGATAGTATTTTTGTACTGGATATTTATTGCCTTTTTATCAAATCCTAGCAATGTTGCATTCAACTTTTCTCTTAATCCTGTCTTAAATTTTTTAAGCAATGTGTTTTATTTAAGAGCCCATTTTTCATTCATCACTCGTCAGATAACTTTTATCTGAAGAAATGTGACGGTTTGGCATATTTTCTATAAAAACGCAATTTTTATGCCTTTGATAATATTGTTATCGAAGATGGCAAGATCAGCTCTAAGGTCTCAAATAAAATAAATGAGGGCTGATTTTTCCTTGGTTAGATACAAAACTTATCGATTGATAGTTTGGAAAAATCTTCAAAAAATCAAAGTTATGCTCGATTGAAGATATCTGGCGTTGGAGATATCGATATCAGCCCTTAGTCTACTGATTTTAGTTTTCTATCAATGGATCAGATGACAATCGGGCTAAAAGAACCACCCACTAAACGCACGACGGGGATTGGGTCAAACTAAACGCACGACGCCATCGCGGATTCGCGGTAGGCCAAGACGAAGATGGCGGGACGAGCTTGACTCCTACCGTAAGGACTGGCTGGCACTCGCAAAAGACAGAATTGTGTGGAAAAGGAAGAGGGAGGCCTTTGCTCTGCAGTGGGGTAATACAGGCTAGTTAGATTATATTAATGGATCGGGGTTTCAATGGCTAGACAACAGACATCCGTACATATTATGTTATCTAGTTAAAAGTCAGTAAGACAGTTCAGTAGCTTCTCTACCAAATATTAGTAGTCTGTGAATAACTCGAGCTAGCTAACTGGCAACACCACTTGCATTGTCAATATTATTGACATCGGTCAGCTGTAGTTCGAGTTTTATTTTGATTTTTAATTTTAGCAACTCATTCGTTGCGAATCCAGAATACTTAATTTTCATGAGGGTAATATTTAGTTATCTTGTAGTACAGAACAACTTATCTGTTGGTGGAATCCAGAACAAACAGTTGTAGTCTTCAGTGTATTTTAAGAAATACATACCACTAAAATGTCGAATCTTTTGCCGGTTATCACAATCCAATGTGACTGGAACGATGTTATAAGGTAAATTACCCGCAAGTACCTTCTTTTTTTTCTAATATGAAATCAATTTGGTATGTAACCTATTGTTAGAATATCTCCAGCAGAACCGAAGAACAGACAGAATGTCATTTACTTTTTTCACTAACTACCAAGTACCATACTTACCAAGATAAAAACATGTTGCGCCGACCTCAAAATCCTCATTTATATTGGGATAAGGGCAGGAGATTTATGATGACCTTCCTTACCAACTCATTTTTAACATTCTTCAACTAATAGTTATGCAGATAATGTTCATAGAGTTTCATAGAATGTTGTTTTGTGTAATTATTTAAAAATGATTACAGATTGCCCAAAGGCAGTGCTTGGATATCTTCGAAAAAACTGAATGAAATAAGTGTCCATGACAAGCTTACAACAACTTTAAAGGATGGAAAAGTGAAAATTAATTTCTCAGATAATTATCAGTACATTTCTCATGGACCGCTAAATTTGGTGGTGAAGCACGTGCCCTCTGGCCTAAAAGTTGCATTTGTGGCACCCACAAAAGCTCACAAGATACACAGTAAAGGAGTTTTGTCTGTCGCAGTTGCAGAGAATGCATTAGCTGTGTCATCTTGTGAAGAAGATAAACTGGTGGTTTGGGATAGCAGGACAAGTAAGTTGCAGATTGTTTAGTTCACACTGATGAACTAAATAAGCTTTATAATACACACCAGTACTATGCTTTGAGTTTGATGTCTTAGCGGTTGCTAACATTCAAATCAATCTTAAACCTTAAACTACCCCATATTACTCTAGTCTATGTCTTAAACTGTCCAGAAAGTTCTACTAAAGGATTATGTATGCTACTACCTGCCACATATTTTACAACTCTGACATTCTCTACAAGCTATAATTTCAAATATCTGAGGGGCAATTCTCGTAATTTTAAGAACGTTCACAGTCTGATCTCAGTCTCAATCTATCAAAAATATTGCTGTGATGAGACTGCAACTAGATTTTGAATGTTTTAAATTACGAGAATCGGCCTTCTGGATATAATTATTTTTTTCTACCATCTACCTTCCTTTACCATTGTATTCAAATGGATTCTTAGATGTTCAGATTTCATGTTGTATTTCCCACCTCAAAGACTTACTCTGTTTATCCTGAAACTCTTCAAGAATTTACCTTGTAATAGGACCGGGTTCTCTAGATATTTCGAACGTACATTTATACATAAATTCACACTATCTTCCCATGGGGGTCGGCAGAAAATATAAAACACCACCTGCTACTCCACTGCTTTTGCTTTGTTTATGTTCATACATCAGGTCATACAGGCAGCAATTCTTTTTTTCTTTTTAACCAACTTCTAAAAAAGGAGGAGGTTCTCAATTCAGATGTTTTTTAATAAATGCTTAATTGTTTTTCAGGTGAAGTAAGACTGGATCTGAAAGGTCACGGTGGCCCAGTATACAAGTGCAGATTTTTTCCATCTGGTATTGTGGTCTTGTCTGCTGGAGCTGATGGCTCCTGTAGAATATGGTCCGCCGAGTCTGGAATAAATCCAGTCATTCTGAAGGGGCACACTATGGCCATATCTGATATCTGCATACTTGAAAAAGGAAGGAATGTTGTTTCTGTTAGCAAGTAAGGCTTATTCTGACAATTCGTTCTGTTAAGCTTCTACATTGTTCATGAAATGTAACCCCTACCTTATCATCATGATCATTATCCTCCTGTGTCTCTCCCAATTTACTTGAGGATGGCGCAGTATGCTTACCTCTACATATCTAATATTTGAAAACGGTGAATTCGAATTGAAAACGGTGGTCAAAAAAATGAGAACAAATGAGCTTATCATGCCTTTCACTCGCACAGTACCTATATGTGCGAGTGAGAGGGCATGATTAGCTCATTTTTAATTCGTTACCTAATTGGCATGGTTATATCAGCCATCATCTCAGTAGATACTAATCCACTTTCTAGCCAAATATCTTTCAAATGTAGCCCTGTCTACAAAACTAAAAATATTCAATAAATTCAATTGACTTGTTTTCGATACACAGGGATGGTTCAGCAAAACTATGGGATGTTGGTGAATCCAAGTGCCTAGACAATGTTGTTGAAGGGCATGGGCAGATCAACTGCTGTGCCATCGGAACAACGAATGAGGAAGTCGAAGTAGAAAATAAGAGAGAGGTGAATATTATTTTATTTGCTCCTTTAGCAATAATTTGCCTCCATCTACACATCTTGCTGACTGACTAATGTTTGTACCATAGCATGAGTTATACTTTTGTGGTTCGTGGCGACGTGCGGTACGACAAAAGAAGAAGCGTAATTTGTGATGGCGCTTAAAGTGACCGTTAGCGCAAATTACATTGACGCTTAGAGTATCCCTTAGCGCAATTTACGTTGGCGCTTAGAGTATCCCTTAGCGCAATTTACGTTGGCGCTTAGAGTATCCCTTAGCGCAATTTAGGTACGTTGGCGCTTAGAGTATACCTTAGCCCAATTTAGGTTGGTGCTTACAGTACCTATGCCTTAACGCAATTTACTTAAATACGTTGGCCCTTAGAGTAACCACATCCAATATAATGGCGCTTGAGAATCCGTTGCAGCGCAATTTACGATGGTGTGATGTATAAAGTAACCTTTAGCACAATTTACGATGACGCAGAGATCCTTACTTTTTGCAATGCGTGAAAAAACCTATCGATTTGAACTTTACCTAAGCAGTGTAAAACTGTGATATCAGCTGTCTTTCCATTCTAATTTAATGTATTTTTTTCAAGCTGAAAGATTGTAAAAAAAAAACTGAACTGTCATTCAACAAAAATGGACTTTATTACAGTAAATTGTGATATAAATTTCCAGGTTGGCACTCATAACAAGCTGTTAATAGTTGGGTGTGAGAGTGGACTGGTAGTCTGTGCCCACGTGGCCAAGAGGGCACAGCTATACACCAAACAGCTGGACTCTGCTTGTAACGCCGTCATTGTTTTGGACCAGGCAGTCATTGTGGGTTGTAGCAATGGAAAGGTAATTTTACTTATTTGGTTTGTTTTTAACATTATGAGTTCACATTTGTGATCCTCTAATTTCTTATGTCGTCCTGCGATATCCGGTGTCGCAATAGCTTAGCGAATTAAAAAAAAAAACATAAAAAACCCGACAAATTTAGCTTTTTTTTTTAGCTTAATGACCTTATATACAGGTTGGCAGGGACATGGACGCGCAAACTGAAACCATGAATTAAGCACATAATTCTAGACCCCAAGCGTAAAATGTTTCGGTTCAGAATCATCTACTGAATCCATAACAGTAACAGGTTATGCGTCGATGTCCCTTCCACCCTGTATAAATAGTTAAATAGTCTTTTGCTTCTCTTTGTTTCTAATGGTAGAAAGTTCCAAAACAAAATTATTATTACAGATCACAAAATTAGATCTCCAAGATGGCTCGGTACTAAAAGAATGGCATGAATCTGCCAACCCTGTACTCAGCATGGCATCACTGACGAACCACATGTTCGTTGTCGGTCGGCAAGACGGCACATGTACGGTGTTGTCGCTGGATGAAGAAGGCTCTAAGCTCCGCGTACAGTTAACTGGCTCAGACTGCGATGGCATCAGAGACCTCGCGTTTAATGGCAAGTGGGTATTCGCTGGTTGTCGAGATTCTAGCGTTCGGAAATATGATTTTAATCAAATCAATGTCCACTTTAAGTGAGCGCCTCTTGCAACCGTATGTAATAAGAATATTTATGTATAAGATTTAATATACCTGTCTATTGAGACACTTGATTATGTTCGTTTTATTAATATCTGCTATGCTAATATATTTTATTACGCATAGTGCAGCTCTTTAACGAATTTATTACGTTTATCTTTCTGTTTGGTTCTGTAACCTAGGTATTTGTTATTCGATTGATATCTAGATTTAGTTTTATCACATTTGCACAATGCACAGTATTCAGCTGCCACAATCTGAAAAGTATAAGATATATTTAGTGAAAAGAATATTCAAGCATTCAATATTAGTGTTGTGTAGAGGAATATCTGCCATACCCACCATTTTATGTAACTTCGCACTAAGCTCCTCAAACTCGCGCATCTTATCGAAAATGGTTATATTTAAAACCGACGGCACTTCATTTGACGAAAACTAAAAAAAGAAAAAAAAAAACAACAGAATATCCTTGTTTTTTTCATTACCTAACTAAATCGTATTGTGCTGCTCACCTCAATGTTATTATATTTCTTTTTCAAACTTGTAAAATTTTGATCCGTACGTTGGAACAATTTGGTCCAAAGAAGCGCATCTTTATGAACATTTCTCTTGAGTCTCATCCAATTAATTGCAGCTTTTTGAGCCAGAGCCGGACAATTCCATTCTGAAATTGTTAACATAATACGCAGGTCTTTGCTAATACTTTTTAGTAATAGTATCCAAGAAAATATTACCTTTTTGTTGCAATACAGAGATACCTTCTTTGCAAGTGGCGCTTATCCAATTACTCCACATATCTAAATTTGTAAAAGCTTTTTCCAATTCCTTGCACCATTTGCGCAGTTCAATTTCTGACACCTTAGTAGGCCTTACTGAAAACAAACTCAACCATTATTGCGCTTGATGCGCTTGCATTCACGTTGGACACAAAATGAATTACTTATAGCAGTTTTTTCACAAATCAATTTTCATCTCCCAGAACTCATGACACTGAGAATATCTATACTGAAAAAACGTAATCCATAGTAAATAATATTATAAATGCGAAAGAAAATCTGTCCGTGTGTTATTTCGATCTAATTTGGCACACAGCTGCACAGGAAGACCGTGACCTGGTTTAGAACAGGATATACTTTTTATCCTGGTATTCCCATGCGATTATTTCCGACGTCCTCGCGAGCGAAGCCGCTTGAAAAAACTAGTTCTATATTGATTTATTATGAAGTACATACTTTGAATTGGTATAGAATCCTCACTGGGTTCACCGCGATCCTGGCCCCATGAAATGACCCACGAAGGTGCTGTCTTCGGCTGGACCTCTGTTGAATGTTAAATTACCTACATTAGTTTTAAAACAGAATGTTGGTACCTACTCTACGTCAAAAGCAGCTTGTTTACAACACAGTGCGGGTTACTACTTTGTTCGTCGATGCAAAGGGTGACATTCGTCACTACCGGCAACTTTCAACGCGCCTCGCAAAATGAGAGTTCATAACATAAACCAAGAAAGTCTTAAAACTTGGACCTCTGTTTGTGTCACACAGGGCTTGTTAACGTTACCAAATAACAAAATAATTACCGTTAAGTAACGTTAATTTCAATTTGTTACCTTAATAACGTTAACAAAAATGTAACGTTACTTGATCACATTACCAGTAAAATAACGTTAATTAACATTAACGCAAAATACATCAGTAACGGTATTTTTACCGTTAATTTAGCTACGTTGCCGTTCCGTCTGTTTACATCTTTGTGCCCTCGCGCGGGCGCCTCGCTTAGCATTGGAGTAGATGCACTGTTGCCGCTCTGCCACGCGCTAACCGCGCCGCCTGCGCCGTCGTACTATGGGACAGAACCGTGCCGTCTAACCGTCTCAAAAATCTGTAACTTTTTTGTTGGTTGAAGTAAATAGCTGAAATTTAGCACGTAGTATCTCCAGAGTATATACAATCTAATAATGACACATTTATTGTCAAATGTTTAATTTATAATATTTAAAAAATAAAACAAAAATAAAACAATTAATGTATTTTTTTTTTAAATAAACCATTGTTTGTTTAAATTATTGAATTATAATTTTACAGTTTTATGATATTAAACCTATTTTATGTTATTTTATATTACATATAAAAATCCTACATTTAAATAAATGACAAATATGATATAATAATCCACTCTCACTCTAAAAATATATTTTACAAATTAATGTACGTAATTCTTCTATTTAAATATCTAAGAGGTTCTTAGCTTCGTCTAACAATTCCTTGGAAATAGTGACTGATGGTTTTCTGATACTTGATATATAAGGATCTGACGTAAATAGAAGACAATGAAATACCGTCTTGATTCGTTGCGGACCTAGAGCATTTTCTAGCGGGATGCAATCAGATTTTTTTGTAATCTTTATTACGAAATTCTTGGGCATTCCCAGATAAATTACCAATAGGCAGAACAGCAAAATGTCTTATTATACTTTCCCCATGACTGACAGAGGAGAATGGAAGAAGAAAACGTGTTGCGCCGACCCCAAGTAACATGGGATAAGGGCAGGAAGATGATGATACTTGTATTAAGATGTATTAAGATTTGATGTACTAAAAAAGGCATATTATACCACAAATATATTTTGTTACGTACAGTTGTGCGGTTGCGCGAATATATTCACCATTTTTTTTCTGGATTTACAGCAATACCGGATGCCAAAGTTTGAAGAATAACATAGAACCTTTTAATAAGTTCCTCATCAACTCCTGTAATTTCTGAAGCGCAATAGTAGTTCTAAAAAAAAACGCTGAGCTGAGCGTACGCAATACGCCGAGCTGTATTACCGTCATTGCTGTTTCCAGTTCCTTGTCGGGCATATCAACGTGTAACCCCATTCGAAACAAACTTTGTACAAGCTTTTGCTTGTCTTCTTTACTTTTTTTATCTTCTGGAGTTCTCGCAGCCCATTTTTTAAATGAAAGGTTATATGAAATATGTCAAATTAAATCCATGCACCTGTCGATTCTGTAAAAATCTCACCGTGAAAAGTTAGGTGAAGTGAGCTTAGAGTGAGCTGTCCCTAGCATTACTTGGAATGACAGCTCACTTCACCCAAGTTTTCACGGTGAGATGGTTACAGAATCGCACTGCAGATCCACGCGTGCTACGTAGACAAACCATATTCGTAAGGGATTCCCTCTATCTGGCAGAATCTTGATGCTCCGAAATTTATTTGGCATAACACACTTGGCATAATCTTCTTTAAACGAATATTTTTAAGGCATAAAAATGATTTAATATAATAATTGTTTGGCCGAATGTTTATATGTCCGAATTTACAATGGCATAGTTTTAAGATAGCAGAATTTTATTTGGCATAATTACCTTTGGCAAAGTTAAAATTTCGCATAATTTCGTTTAGCATAACGTAAAAATTCCCATACTTATGAAAATGGCAGAATTTCGTTTGGAATAATTTTATTAGGCATATTGACATTTCTATAAAATAACATTTTTAACCTTAAATTAAAACATTGTCGTGAAAAGTCAATAATACATATGTTGTGCTACAAATGTTAGTGACAGAAACGAATCGCTGCAAAACCGACTCCACGTAGTCTTGTCTGCCCTACCCCTAGAGTGTAATTTAAGCCCGCGTAGCAAGCCGAAGCTGCGGTGGTGAGCCTTAAAACCATCTGCGACGATAAGCTCGCGTGGGACCGCCGGAGCCCCGCAGCGCCGGAGCCGTAACAGAAACTATGCCTGCTGCATGTTGCATGCTTGCATGCTTGCTTGCATGCTTGCTTGTATGCTGCATGCTTGGTGTATGCTTGCTTGCATGTTTGCATGCTCGCTTGCATGCTGCATGTTTGCTTGCATGCTACATGCTTGCTGCATGCATGGTGTATGCTTGTTTGCATGTTTGCATGCTTGCTTGCATGCATGGTGTAAGCTTGTTTGCATGTTTGCATGCTCGCTTGCATGCTGCATGCTTGCTTGCATGCTGCATGATTGCTGCATGCATGGTGTATGCTTGTTTGCATGCTGCATGCATGGTGAATGAATGAATGAATTTTCTGTAATGATTATGGATATGAAATGTATGCCAAAAGATGATTCTAACTCTAAACTTATATATATATATGATAGTTCGTATATAGAGATATGATAGTTCTGCCTTTTAATGACTATCGATATGAAATGTATGCCAAAAGACGATTCTGACTGTGAACTTTCTGCGATATGATGGTTCTACTTTTTATTTAATATGGATATGAAATTTATGCCTAAAGATGATTCTGACTTACAAAATTATGAATTTTGAATGTATGATAAATGACTGTCTGCCAAACGATTTTCTGCGAAATGAAGTTTATGCTATCCGCTGCTATGCAAAACAATATTATGACATAAAAAGTTCTGCTATAAAGGGTAGACCCATTCGTAAGTGTTTATATTATCTGGCTTTGATTCAATCTTCTCCAAATTATTCATTTCGCTTGGTTTAGCCCCACACACTGTACACACAGCTCCAGAACTTGTGTCAGTTAGAACTTGTGTAACTTTTGCACCCACCATACATAGTTAGAAATAGGTCATGACTTATTTCAATTACCTGCCTTGTGTATCTTTGAAATTTGCAAATTATTAATTTGACCCCGAATATCACCAACCAGGCAACCACTGATCGGATTTTCTCGGCAATAACGAATAGAAAAACAAGCCGGATTTTGCCTAATTACCTCATTTGTTTCTGTGTCAGTCTGTTTTGGTGCCAAAGACGCTATAAATAAGTTTGCATCTGAGACTAAGTTACTCTCATCTGTTAAAACTTGTTTATATTCACTATGTCCCGATGAAGCATCACATCCCCACTTGGTAAAAAATTTAAGAGTTTTTCTTGTTGAGTTGTAAACATTTTCAATCTTTAAAATGCGAGCAGAAGTGTGATCCAGCAAATCTTGTAGATTTACTTTAGCACTTATATAGGTTATTTCAATGCTGGATGGTGGAGGATAACACAGTTTTTTGGCGTTCGTCAATATATTATATGATGGCAATATGTCGAAGTTTTTGTTGATCAGACTTGCTCGAAGTAATCCGTATTGTGACGTCGAAAGATCTAAATCTACAAATATACTTATAGCTTCATCCACCGTAAAATCTGTTGCATTGCGACTTTCATGCAATAATTTTTCCTTCATGATCCTTTTTTCTATCACAATTCCGCATCATTGAAACAACAGTAGCTTCTTCGAATTCTCCTTCAGACCGCAATCCTTGAACGTATGCATTATGTATATACTCGAGTCCATATTCTTGTACCACTCCACATTCTTACTTTTTTTCGATTTCTCTGATAGATCTTCATAAGACTTTGGTGGACGTCCACGTTCTCCAGATGTTGTAGGTGTAATATCCATCGGTGCTTCTTCGAATTGTACCTTAAATTCACCGCCTAACCAAGATGTACTTTTAATAAAGAAACGTTCTTTAGTTCGGTTAGATTTGGTCCACCGATCGTTAAACGCTGTTAAAAGCCATTTTTGAATACGTTTCACAACTAATTCACTTTTTTTAGACGACAAATGGTGGTGTTCTTCTAAGTATTTTTGAATATCTTCTTTGTTCCATGATCAGTGAAAAATTCGCATAATACTCGTCGAGGCACAACAAATTCACTCATTTTATTTTTACTGCTAACTACTACTTTTTTTACCGAGGTTGGTGAAGACTATATTATGTCAAAGCACACTAAAGTACTGGTAAATGACAATGTAAATCCATAACTTTTATACTAAATTTCGTGTGAAAAAATATTATTATCTAGTGTCATTATCACGTTCCTAACCACTATCTATGAAGGTGGTTAGTAGTACTGATATAATGTGCAATAACAACTTTAACTACCATTTCCTCCCTTTTACTTACTTTTACATGAGAAACATGTAATTCACAAAGTGATAACAAAACATTAACCACATCTGACTGAACGATGAAAAAATAAAATACCTTACCCAATACTCCTACCTTACCTAAAGATTAAGTACCTAAATAGATAATATTATTTAAGAAAAAAGGTTCAAAAGTAATCTACATATCCAAAAATCTCCTCAATCAGAACTAAAATATTTTTTTGGGTATATTTTGTATTTTCCCCCCATCAGGCATTTTTCGTTTCATTTCAAAGGGGCAGAGTCGGGCAATTTTTTTTTGCCTTGACTTCTATATCGGCTGCTCTACTATATGGTGCTTTCAAAATTACGACATTGGCAGACACTGCTAAAATAAAAATTCTATACCTCTCCAGTTTTCACACAATTGTCCACTTAAATTATTTTTAAATAGAGTACTTCATAACCATTCTAACCATATCACACTTACAAATTAGCTGTGAAAATATGACCATGTAAACTGGTGGAATTGTGTTCTACATAATTGACATAATTCTGAGCGTCAACTTGCAAGCCTTAGTCTAATAGTAAAAATGAGAAATAGTGTATTTTAACTGCTATATAATATGCATTGGACATTCAGTTAGACATGTGCATTAACAAAATATTCAATATAGAACATTACGAAAACCTATTTTTGAGACGGTATGCACGGTTCTGGCCCATAGTGAGACGGCGGGTGGCCCGCCCCCGCGCGCCTCGTCCCCCTCTACTTCAAAGTTCAAACTCACTAGATTAACCGTTCTAAAAGTAACGATAAAATTAACGTTATTAAACAAATAACGTTAATAATGATTACCGATAAAATGGAGCAAAAATAACGTTAAATCCATTACCGTTATTTTAATATTAACGGTAAAGCTGTCAAATGAAGGTAACGTTATGAAAATTTTACCGGTATTTAAAGCCCTGGTGTCACATAACGTGTTGCAACTCATATTTTCCGCTAAATATTCTCCTTTGTGCAGTAGTGGCTCAGTGGTAACGGCCCCGACATACGAGTTGTAGGTCGTGGGCTCGAACTCAGGCAGGCGCTTTACTTTGTACTTATAAATAATTTCATCACCAATGCTCTCAAAACGATAAAGGAAAGATTCGGAAGCATGTGTCACCAAAACCAACGCGCACTGGGCCCGCGCGTGGTAGATCACAGCCCACTACCTTTCACAGGGGGGGGGGCGAGTCCCAGCAGTGGGAACATTATAGTGCCTTCAGTCATAAAGTAGTTTTTAGGGTTCCGTGGTCAAATGGCACGGAACCCTTATGGATTCGTCATGTCTGTCTGTCTGTCCGTCCGTATGTCACAGCCACTTTTTTCCGAAACTATAAGAACTATACTGTTGAAACTTGGTAAGTAGATGTATTCTGTGAACCGCATTAAGTAAATAACCGCAAAAATTGAAAAAAAAAACAGTAAATTTTGGGGGTTCCCCATACATAGAACTGAAACGCATTTTTTTTTTCATCAAACTCATACGTGTGGGGTATCTATGGATAGGTCTTCAAAAATGATATTGAGGTTTCTAATATCATTTTTTTCTAAACTGAATAGTTTGCGCGAGACACTTCCAAAGTGGTAAAATGTGCCCCCCCCCCCTTGTAACTTCTAAAATAAGAGAATGATAAAACTAAAAAAAATATATGATGTACAATGTACATTAACCATGTAAACTTCCACCGAAAATTGGTTTGAACGAGATCTAGTAAGTAGTTTTTTTTTAATACTTCATAAATCGTAAAACGGAACCCTTCATGGGCGAGTCCGACTCGCACTTGGTCGCTTTTTTATTAAAAAAGGGGACAAAATTAAATACTCACTCCACCCATAGTCCACTTGTGATTGACTTTTGTGACTAGGTGTTTCGTCATCCCCGGTTCTATCAGTTGTACTCCCTGTTCGTATGAGCTCACTTTCTCCGCTGTCCGTTTGATTTTCTTCTAGCTTAGACGATTCTTCAACAGGTTTATCATGACATGGTTTTAGAATTGTTATAGTTTCACCCATATCTTTTTCATATAGGATTTTTGAATCGACTTGTGTCTCACCGGGTTCCGGTGAACTAGTTTCTATGTATACTGTTATCAGTGGTTCACTTGGTTCGCTTGCTGTATGATGTTTTTCTATAACAAGTATGTTGTCCAACTTCTCTATAATATCATTAACTTGTAATACTGTATCACCCGTTCCTTTGTCGGTCATACTATCTTCGTCTTCTGGTGACGACATTTGCTTCTCATCATTTTCAGTGATTCTTCCAAGAGATGAAACTGATTTGCTTGCACTTTCGCTGACTTTCAACATTGGTCTATCGCCTAACTCAGCAGGCCAAGACTCGTCTGCATCACCTGCGTTTACACTCAGATTAGAATAAAACCGTTTTATTCTAAGTCTGTGCCGATGTCTGTGATGACATCGGCACAGACTCAAAATGTTAAGGTTTTGAGAAAAATATTGTATTTCTACTAATTGTGCGTGAAAGCCAGGTTGCACGACTTTATACGAGTCCTCGATAGATTTGTATTGGTTTTGGAACGAAGTTCCTTATCGTGCTTTGCGAAAGGGGGCTAGACGGAAAAAATTAAGACCAAAACTTGGAACGACACTTTTTGCTATAGTTGTAAGCCGTGCCGCGTGCGCGTGTTTCTCTGTCTGTCTCTCTCTCTCTCTCTTTGAACTTCGTTCCATCCGGGAGTCCCTTGACACCTCTCAAGTTTTTTTTACCAATAGGTATTGACGCTTCCATTTTAATTCTCATAATAATGTCAAAATGCCTTTACACTTTGCATATTATAAAAGAAAGTTGAGCTAGGTATTGTATTTTATTTCAAGGAAGGCCTTTAATTAAATCTTTATAATAACAGTAGCGCCACTAATTACTACAATCTTCTACCTTCTACCTAACCTTTTCTAACTATGTTGGGGTCGGCTTCCAGTCTTACCAGTTGCAGCTGAATACCAGTATTTTACATGGTATTCAACTACTACACATTCCTGTAGTTAAGTCCTAAATTCAAATGAAGTATTTTACTTACTAAGGAGATTTTGATTAGGTTCAGCAAACATTATAGTTTGAGGATTCCATTGGGCTCGTTTATGTTCAACGGGTTCTGGTGTCGGTTCCTCCGCAGTGCTTAAATAAACGTATGGACTTTTAATTCAATTTATGAAAGTCTAGTGGTGTGGATGTGCTCATCCAATTTATAACATATAATATATCTAAATATTTGGTTTCGATTACATAAGGGGACGCGCTAAGGTAGTCCGCGAAATAAAAAATCTTGATATTTGATGCCAATAGTTTAGAGAGTTGTATTGATGATTTTAATTATTATAATTCTGTATAGTATTTTTATCTCACGAAGCGACGTGCGCTCTATTTGTGTTAAGCACAGGCAGGAGCTCTCGGCTCTACACACTTTCGACTTCGCCATTGACTCGGACGGCAGTCCGAGTGGAATTGTGTGTGTTATGTTTACACTACTCGTCTTCATGCACACATTCACAGCGTGTTAGTATACATAGTTACCACAACTAAAGCCCGTGTCGCTTCGTGAGATAAAAATACTGAACCTACATATGTGTTACGTTTGCGAATTTATTTTGATCAACGGACAACCTGTAAATTGCTAAAAAAAAGTAAGAAAATTTGAATTTGGCGGTGTCCCCTGGCAACATTTTTACCTACCTAAATGGTGAAAATTAATGTTGGTAGGTACCTGGTATTGATTTGGTCGGCAGGGTTATCTGGGTTCACTGAAATATGCAATTAACAATTTATGTATTTCTTTCTTAATTGACAAATCTAAAACACATCTTTTTAGACTATAATAATAGCACATTCCTGTAGTTTAATTTCCATGGAAAGCATATTAATTAATAACAAAATAAAATTATTAAAAATAAAATTACCCAAGTCTTTTTTAGGAAACATTACTTTTTTGCTGTTCTTGTCATCATCAGAATCATCGGGAAATATTTGGAAACGTTCACTCACGTTTGAATGAGTTTCTGCAGCGTTATCGCTGGCTTCGTCATTTTGATCTACATCAGATGCATTTTCATCGATTTGGTCAAAGTTCTCGTCATTTGTGTCGTGTTCTATTCTTGCCTCGGGTGAAATTCCCACATTGTTGTCGTCTTTTATATCTTGTTGTTTTTCTACCTCGGGCAAACTTTCGTCATTTAAATCTTGTTGTTTTTCTGTCTGGGGCAAAATTTCGTCATTTAAATCATGTTCTATTCCTGTCTCGGATGAGATTCCCTCATTATTATCGTCTTTTGTATCTTGTTCCTTTTCTGCCTCGGGCAAAATTTCGTCATTATTCTCGTCATTTACGTCATGTTCTAATCCTGCTTCCGGCAAAATTTCGTCATTTAAATCTTGTTGTTTTTCTGTCTCGGGCAAAATTTCATCATTTACATCATGTTCTATTCCTGCCTCGGGTGAGATTCCCTTATTATTCTCGTCATTGGTATTGTGTTCCATTTCTGACTTACTTGAAATTTCCTTGGAATTTCTTGAACCATTTTCTATGTCATCCCCTGAACCATTACTCATATCATCTCCAGATTCTTTGGTAATAATATTATCGATTATATTACTAATTTCGTTTCGGAAATGTTCTGAATCCGTCAGATTTTCGTTACCATCATCAGTTGGTTTAGTTAAAGCTCGTGAGGAGGTTTCTGAATTGAATATTTCTTCTAATTTTGACATTTTATCATCCGCAGACTCAAGTGTCTCGACCAGTTTTTGCGATTCTTCTTCCAATAATACGTCTTTCGTAGAGCTAGACAAATTGGAATCTGTGTCAATGTGCAGTTGTCGCGGTTCGCAGACATTCTGTTGGTAATTCATAAAAAAATTAATTAATATTTTTTTTTATAAACTTACGATCTACGTGGCCATATGTTTAATTAAATCCGTAAGTTTAAATTTTAACATGTCTTCCTCCGCTCGCCCTTGCTGTCGCGAAACTATTATTTACCTACTTGTTTTCTCACGACGACGTTAGGAATTCTCTTATTTCTAATATTTTCACTCACCATAACAGTTTCTACTACGTCATCAATAAAGTCCAATACCGGCCCTTCTTCGTCTTCCAAATCTGTGAATGTTTGGAAATGTATAGCTACAAACTACTCTAATTTCACTCGAGATTTAAAAAAAACGTAAGTACTTAATTATGTATAATTTTAAAAGCAGACAAGTAGGTACTCTTGTACCTTGGTATTCTTGTGCATTCAAAAAGTAGGTATAATTAAACTAATTAAAAACCTTTCGATTTCATATAACTTTCTTGCTCTATAATTGTTTTAATAATCGTAACATCCCGCCCAGAAAATTGGATCATTGTTTTTATTTGAGCTTCAGTTTCCATTTTGACTAAAAAATAAAGAAAATAAGTAGATATCTAATTTAAAAAAAAAGAAAAAAAAATGTATTCTGTGACGGATTGTTGGTAGGTAATTATTTCGGTTGACACAAGTTGGTATCATTGTGAGAAAGAAATTAATTAGAACGTAATTTATGGATGGCCCCATATCCGTGGGGGGTGCGGAGCATGCGTGTGAGGGGTTTATTCCTCGAATAGGTAGGTATAAAATAAGTTGCCTAAAGTGAAAATAACCAAATAAAATCGTTCTAGAAACAGTTAAATTCATAATTACCTCTCAAATCTTCTTCAAGTAGCTTAAAAGATAAATCTTCGAGAATACCTGTTATCCAAACTGTAATCTGCGAAATGAGTCAGTTAATTTAAAAATAGCTACGTACTCATTCACGAAACATTTTTAAAGTAGGTAAGTGTCTAAATATTTATTTATAAATATAGTATCTAAATATTAATTGTGCCTATCTAAGTATACTTACTCTATTCGATACGTCTGATTGAATCGCTTTGAACTGCTGTCCCTTAGTAGCATTGCATTTAGACATTATTTTTGTAATGTCACTGGATACTATTGCGGACAATTTTTCCAAACTAGCAGTTGTTTTATGATCTCTAGCAAACAATTTTATTTCAATTATACAGTGATCTCGGTTACTAACAGACACATAAGACCAGCGGGGTAAGGGTAGTTGCTTGGGTAAAAAAATAATAATTAAGTATATTTAATCCGTGTCAGTTAGATTATCGAAAAATAATGGACAAGTATTTTTTCAATCAAACAAAAAATGACAAAGATAAAGCGCGTCAAAATTTGGGAGTGGGGGTCGTGACGTCACTTGCTTGCAAAAGTGTCGCAAGCAAGTGACGTCACGTGGAACTTTAACGGGCGATATCTTGATCATTTTTTAAATAATTGACAAAAGAAAAAATACGGATTCAATATTTTTTGATAATCTAACTGACGGACTAATTAGATTTTTTTAGGAAAATAGCCTATTGCGTAACACACTATCAGTAGCAATGGGTTTCATTTTGACAGTTCAACAACATTCATTGCGTTATTTACGTCGTTGAGGAGACGAATTTTTCGAACATACCTATGAAACAATGGAATGTCCTTCCAAATGATTCAGATTGAGATTGATAGTGTGTTAAGCAATTAGGGTAGGTACGCAGTAATAAAAGTAGGTAGATTGCGTTTGTGCATGGAATAACGTAGGTGTACGTACGGAAGTACGGACACTTACCTATGAGGCAAAGATTAGGTACCCCTTTAATCATAAACGTTGCTTAAAGCATAGTAAAAGGTTAAGTAGTGATTAGCGACTGTTTAACCATACATTTTTGATGTAGTAACGTCACTTAACTTTATCGTTTATAAATGTTTCCCCTATAGAGCGACGTTGGCGTCTGACGAATTATAAATACCTGGGTCCAAACTAGACGATCCAAATTTGTATCGGCGCTCCGTACTTAGGTAATCCACGATCATGGAGCGCCGATCGTGGATCGGAGATTCTTTAGGAAACCCACGATCTTGCCGCGCGCTCCAGTACCGATACACGTTTTAGCTATCTAGTTCATTTGAACACATGCTCGATATGGATTGCCCGTCAGAACCATACTCACTTAGCGCACTAAACGACTGAGGCGCATTTGAGTATTATTGTCAAAAAAACTCGAATACGGATTGCGCGCGGTACGTACACACGGCTACACGTCAAGCTATACAAAACCAGTTTGTCTTGGCCTCACTTTGTATGATATTTTCTCACAATGAACGGTCCGCCAATACTGGTTTTGTATAGCTTGATGTGTACCCGTGTGTACATACACAACACACCGACCTAGCATGTGGAGCGCGGTCCTGCCGCGCCCGACCGGACTAAGGCGCTGTCTCCACGAGCGAGAGAATCGCGGCGATATTATCGCCGTGCCACGTTTTTCTATACACTCTCTATGGAACCGTCTCCACACGGCGATATTATCGCCGCGATGCGACGAGTGGCAACGAGCACGCAAAACGTCATTACATCGTTGCTAGCCCGCCGCGACTAGCAACGCGACCGCCGCGCGCTCGGGGCGCTCTCGCGACGAGCGCGCGGCGGGCGCGCTGTCAAACGCAGCGTCATTTCAGCATTGCCTCTCGTTGTGACGTCAAGGAAACGCGGCGATACCGTTACGAGTCACCGCGGAATCGCCGCGATTCCGTAACGACTCGCGACGATACGCGGCGGAATTATCGCTCGGTCGTGGAGATTATCCGACGATATAAGGGCGGACTCGTCGCGATTCTCTCGCTCGTGGAGACAGCCCCTCGGAGCGCACTGGATCGCCCAGTGTGGACAGCTAATTACTGTTCGGTTTTCTGGTTTGCTGTACTATTCTTCCCGAGAGCTATGATTAATGTTTGAGGACTTACTCCGAGTTTATCGTTAAATTTATCGGTCTGGCTAATATTTTAGCAACTTTATGTGCAAATACTATGCTTAACATCCTTGCGTCCATGTGGTTACTGGTCATCGGGGTTTCCTTGGGTTCATGTTTACTTGAAAGCCATCTAAAAGAGTAACTGCAGACAGATATGAGTAACAAGTCGAATAGGTGCACATTTTTATGTTTTACGGCTTGTAAACTAAAATGGCGCGCCCTCACACGCGGCACCGACGATTATCACAATGTAGACGGTCTGCATTACGACTAAAAGCTAATTGTAACATTGCAGTTTAGGTGCAGTCGATTGAAGCAGAATATCAATTCAATACAAAGCGTAGTCAAAATGCCGACCCTGTGTAAATATCCTAGGAAAAGTTTGCATATAGATAAGCCGGAGGCACCCGTCGTCGTGGTGAATAGATTAGGTTCATTAGTTACTTAGGTACCTATACTACAATATTTATGCATAGATAATGAATACAAATGTTGGTACATATGTATTAATAAAAACAGTCGACTGTCGAGGGGCGCGCCATAGAAGGTAAAGCGTAGCCAGGTTTATCTGTCTGTAGAGAGGTCTAACTCAGTATTACTTTTTTGATGGCACACGTCGTCCATTTTGGAAACAATATATTGCTTCTGGTATTTTAACAATTGGTCTCTGGTCCATAACATGCTGTTTCAATCTGTCTACCTGCAACATCAGAATGAGATTCAAGCTATGTGTGAATGGCCTCTAAAATGTGTGCCTGTGTGCGTGTGTCCCTCGTAGCGTGCGCTGTGCACGCTTTAGAATACTTATACGTACCATAAATTCAGGTAATACATCAGATTTGTTCCTCCACGTTTCAATACATTGTCGTTTTGTCGGTACAGCCAGTTCGGCTATCCTCATGGGACATCTTTCACCTTTCTTGGCCTTCCTTTGCATAGTAGTCCTTGAAACTCTGTTGATCGCCAAATAACTACTTGCAGCAGAGGTTGTTCTTGTACAAGTACATCTTGATCTAGGAGCACTAGGGCTTGTATTGTTTTTGAAGGTTTCTAGGTGCCCTTTCCTGCGATGGAAAATAATAATCTGGTTAGGTTATCCTCCATCCTGAATTCAGCATAATAAGTAGACGTAGATAAATTCTCAGTTATATTGTTAGTACAAGCTTCTGCCCGTGATTGGTCCGCGTAAAATTTCGACCGGCGACCCACCCCGTTGCATCGCGCAATGCCTGCCTGGCCTGCGCTATTATTTCGTTTTAGCTCAGCGTTTTTTCTGCCTTTCTTTGTTTTTGCTCGTCTCCTAAGGGTCGCAGCGTGTTAAGTAGCCTTCCTCAAGAATTAGGCTATCAAATGCAGAAACATTTTTTCAAATCCGACAGGTAGTTCCAGAGATTAGCGGTTTCAAACAAACCAACCGTTGAGCTTTATTATTAGTATAGATATAGATAGATACATATGCAAAGACTACAATAGTATTTACTTAGGGAACCATCATGCATGATTTATACAGACATGACAGTTAATGTAAAACATTTAATAAAAATGTAGATTTTTCTTAACAATAGTAAATCTCTCTTGTTTATGTTATATCTATCTAGGTAGGTATGCTAGGGACGTATCTAAATATTAAAACGAGGAGGTCACAGCACCTTACACGAGGCTGCTTTACAAAACATTCAAAAAAATTGATATTGGGTACGATTAATTCTTTTTCCATTACATCGGCTTTTGGTTTTTTTTCACGGAGCTTTTTACCACGCCAAATTTCATTTTGAACGTTTACGTCCCCAGTAAGCCAGTCATCAACGTTATCGAGATTTTTATTATCCTTTGATTCACCTTCAAATTCTGTTTTTGCTAACAAAGCTTCGATATCTGGAATAATTATGTACATGAAATGGATAGAATTCTATTACCTACAATGGTAGAAGAACTTATGTTTGTACCTAATCGAAATGTTTAAATCTCATGTGAATATGTTACTTCTAGGCAAGCGTCACCTGCCAGTCTGCCATCAAAGATCGCATCATCTCATCGCTTAGTCGCTTACCGTATCATATCACGAGAGGAGATGTAGTTGGCCAAACGATTTTACTGACCCTTTAACATCTTTCGAGTATGTTCCTATAAACTCATCACGACAAGTTTTGCGATAAAAGTTGAAAGCACATTTCGTTGTAAAATAACAGGGAATTGATCAGGTACTCGAGTTTCTGACTCAGCAGATGTACCTACCTACCCTGCTGGTAAAAATGTAGGTAGGTACCAGTATTTTGTTGTAATTTGATGATGAAAATCAATCATCTCAGGTTTTATTTATGACTGACTAAGTCTGTTACCTACTTGTATAGTCATCTGCTGCTAGTTATTTAGCCAGTTAAGCCTACTGCCTTCCTTTTTTAGTCGATGATTCGTAAGGTTTAATCTATTCAGTAGAAGCTATCTACAAGCTGTTCAGCGCTATTATACCTACCTACATTAAAAAGAACCTATTGCATATTTTTTTCTGCTGCTTACCTGAGTACTGATCTGAACCGTTATAATAAGCCATTGCGATTAAGTGTGAGATTTGTTTCCTTCTAATTACTGTTTGGAAACTCTTTAATTTAGTTGAAAGCTTTCATAAAAAATACTGCAAGCTCATATTGCAATAAATAAATATTCACTGACAGACAATTTTGTATGAAACTATGGAAATTATAAATGTCACCGTTCTAAAGTGTTTCTATGAATATCTATACAGCCACGAAAATGGCTTATAAGCTGCAAACTAAATTGCTAACTAAATGGCCGGGAGTCCACATAAGATTTGCAGGAATTGGACCTTTGCCGCACTCGTATAATTCATGACAACGGCCATTGATGTTTTACGCTAACTAGTAGGTAATAAAATAATCCGGCGGCGGACGCTCCTAATGTGAAACATGCACGCAGGAGGGTGCTAAGAACTGAGTTAGAGCAAAAGCCAACGTTATTAGTTCGCTGTCTAATAGAGCACACCGCCATAAACTGCTAATATAAATTTAATATAATATACCGGGCAGCCTATATACATTTAAAACTTCTTTTTTATTACGTCTCTGGGCTGGATTGAGGTCAAGAGTGAGCCTATTGTCAATAAAAAAAAAACGTACATACTAATTCCATGGTATTGAACTTAGACAAAGAAAAGTATTGAACGAGTGACTGTCATTGAGAATGTCACTATCGACATGACAGCGCCTAGTCGACTACTGTCAGTGCCAAGTCAACATTGAATTTGGAGTAGACGTATATTTCGTGGTGTCTAAACAAAATGATCGTAATCTAACAAAATTTTAAATAAATCAACTTGAAAGTTTAACTGAAAATACATAACTAAATGTATTTACACTGTAAGTTCGATTTACTTTCGTCCTATATCATTTAATTGGAATATTTATTTGTGTCTTTTTATTTGAAAGATTGTAAACAAAGAATCTATTTAACAAAAACAATGTGGTCGCATTTACAACGTGGAAGTTCACCGGTAGACTGGTGTGAATCTAACTATTCTATTTCGCCGGTAATTGCCGAATTTGTTAACACAGTAAGTATTTGTCGCACTATCTATTTTTAGTTTCGGAGCAAAGACAAAGGATTTTCTTTCTTGGCGCATTTATTATTTTATACATTTTATATTATACTCGTTATGTGGCCTTGGACTATTATAAAGAAGTACTAATTAGTTTTGTTGCTTATTAAAAGTATCTAAAAATCTCTGATAGGGATTAGTCATGCATGCTTGTCCAAAATGGTCAATGAACCTGGCCCACTAATTTATTCTACCTACCGAAGCGTGCAATGTCATACTTATAACTTTTTTCCTCTTTTTAGATTAGCAATGTCCTGTTCTTCCTGTTGCCACCTGTGCTGATTCACCTGTTCCAAGAGTATTCGAAGTTGTTCAACCCAGCGATCAATGTCCTCTGGATTCTGTTGATGGTGGTTGGTATAAGCTCTGCCTATTTCCATGCCACCTTAAGTTTAGTAGGTAAGATCACAAGCTATTTCTTCTACATAGTATAGAATACTATTTATTTTAGACACTATAAATTACAGTTACAAATGTATAAATTTTACAAAGGGTGACACAATGACGGTCTTATCCATTGGGTGAATTAAAAAGGGGAAGGAGAGAATACTGTAGGTAGTCTGTGGTGTACCATTTACATAATACAAGTTTTATTGTATTGCCTAGTATAAAAAATCAATAGAAATGTTTACTGATTTTATCTGAACTGTGACAATATTTACACACTGTGACAGTATTTTTTATTAGCTACTTAAATGGTCACAAACATGTTTACTATCCTATATTAAAATATGGTTTCAATAAATCTATTGTAACTATAATAAAATTATTATAACAATGTCAAAATGTTTGTAAATGTGTTAGTATGTTGAACATCTGAATTGTCCCTATTTCAATTAAGTAACATTGTGTAAATCTAAATACACAGTAGCAGATAACAGTGTTTATTTTACGAAATATGATTAACAATAACAATCAAGTTTACTTCTTATTTTTAGTCTGACACAAATTATTCAAATAAATGCTAAGTTCAAATGACTCACACCTACCATGTTTATCTAAGACAAAAGGACGAGAATGAAGGTTAATATAATAACAAAGAGGTTTCTAAGAAATAGATTTTATAAAACAATGCTGTTTATTTTTTCAGGGCAGCTTATGGATGAGTTGGCTATACTATGGGTGTGTATGGCAGCATTCGCGATGTTCTTGCCAAAGAGACATTTCCCAACATTCTTGGATGGTAACAGGTGAGTTGAGTATGCATGAAGACACATATCTATACTAATATTATAAAGAGGTAAAATTTGTTTGTTTGTATGTAGGGCAATCTCTGGAGTCACTGATCCAATTCTAAAACGGTTTTCACTGGTAGAAAGCTACATTATGTGTGAGTGCTATAGGCTATAAATTATGTTTACATCATGCATTTTAGCTGAGCTATCACAACTTTTGTCTAGCAAGTCGGAAAGAAATACCTCTTAAAACAGAATTATTTGCTTGCGCTGCCTCAACAGTTGTATATAACTAAAAACAATGTATGGCAATCTGGTCCGCCTTAAATAGTTCTACAAAAATGTCCGCAACACCATATTTCTATCTTTTGTCTTTTAATATCACTTTTATGTTTTAAAAAAGTATTTATTTCAAATGCTTATGTTTGGATGAAAATATACACAGATTTTTGCATTTTTCTACTAAACCGCTGCACGTATCACAAAACTTTTAGCTCGATGCCTGTTACAAATTTATGTGACGCCCGTTGATATGCAAAAAGTCGTCAAAATCACTTCCGTTACCGAGATTGAGATACCAGCGAACAGTGGTTTTTCAAGCTGGCTGGACACATTTTCGATCGATTATCTAAGATTCTGTAGCGTTACAAATTCTGAAATAAGGGTGTTTAGCCGTCACATAAAGTGCCTTATTGACCTAGTTAAATGCGAGCTATTTTGAAGATTTGTCCAGCCAGCCTGAGTCATATATAAATAGGCCCTCCATTCTTGTTGTTGTCTAAAAGGTTTTACTTCCCTGTTCGTAAAAAACAATCGACTACTCCTAAGCATGAATTAGCACAAATTCACACATTTTGTTATAAAGAGAATGTGAATTCGGTAATTAGAGCCATAAAACATACATAATTTATGCTCTACTTTAGCGTTTATTGCATCATATTTACTGTGCGTCACGAAATTTCAAAACTGTATTGTATTTTCATATATACATAGCCAAGTAATATTAAAAGTATATTTATAAAGTTTGATAAATATTTAAAACTTTATCTAATTGCGGTGCAATAAAAAATCGGTAAATACTTTATTCTCGCACTATAAAAACCTATGATGGGTAGGTACACAAAACAAAATCCAAAGTATTTTAGTATCAAGCTAGGTTCATCAATGCACGCTTGGTTCATTTTATAGAGAAATCGTATCTAAAAAATAAAACTGCAATGAATATTATACCTACTATGGCTCGATTCTTTAAAAGTATAAAAAGATGTAAGTAGGTACTTAATTGGATCAGCAGTATTAGCGGCTTCGCAGACAGCGTCTTTTAGCATCCACAATTTTGCTACTTCATCATTGCTGCATCGTTTTAGCGACTCGCATCTGAGCGTGGTAACAAATCTGCGCATGTTCTGCAGATGCCAAAGCCTCACTAGGACTAGGTCCCCGCTACTGAGACGCGGGGGGACCATTCATCAGAGACTACTAGCATTAGAATGTTTGCGGATTTTAGCGTTCAGTTGCGGTATCTATTCAGCTTACGTAAAGCGACTAAATCTTAGGGCCGTATTACAGAACCTCACAGTAACTATTTAATAATCTGTGACCTCACTCAAACTCAAGCATTACCTACTTAAAACTCGTTTAAAGCCATTTGATTGGTTGAAACTAGTTTTAAGTAATGCTTGAGTCTTGACTTCTTGAGTAAGGTTCTATAATACGGCCCTTTTTTTTTTTGAGGTTGGGAAATCATCAAATGACTCCTCCCGCTCTGGGTGGAGCAGGAGGGAGTGTCAGACTCTTACTGACTAAAACCCACCCGTGTTCCTTCCTTAGCCCTTTATGTTCCAGGGCAGCGGTAAACCCTTTCGGATGTTCCCGCTACCCTGGCAGGTAATACGGCCCTTAGATAGCCGAATGCCAATTTGATGCTAATGGGAAATATATCGTCTATGTTCCGGCCCTGAGGTGTAAAGAGCGCGATCGATTCAACTCAGTCAAGCCTCAAATAAACCTTGACTTTCAACTGTGTCACTGCACTACCCCTACGGTTGCAACTCTATTATTTTGATCACTCGTTTCTAAAAACGTTTGGTTGCGTCATCAGTGCAACTGGGGCTATTGACAAAGGAAAACGCGAATGTACCTAAGTAGGTAGTAGTGGCTTTCTCTAACTAGAAAATCATATCCTGGCAGTGACAGACTGTCACCCGTCTGTGACCGTCGTCTTGACCCCATTTGCGATGTCCTTTAAACGAGCCCAGTTCGTCTTGCCACTGAACACGATTCATTCATTGACAAGATTCATCAATAGATCAAAATGTAGATAGAAGAGCTCTTTTTCTCTATAATGTTCTCTAGTTTTTGCTGACCATCCTTTTTTAAGTTAACATTACCTAGGTATGTACAGTCAAGAGTCATTAATTGATTACCAGCTTAAGGACTGTATTGCTGTGAACGCGCGGTAACGTCCGTACCTACGTCTGTGTGTAGTGATGTATCAACACAGAACGCACATCTCAGAATTCGCACACTGGCTGGCGTCGAACGAAACAAAAAACATACCGTCGCTTTTGCACACAGGCTACGTAATTACGCATGACTTTGGTTGGTTCATACCATTGCTAAAATTGAAGTCATTTCATCAAGTACCGATAGCTGGTAGTCTTACGTATTAGATTATCGAACGCATAGGTCTGGGTTCCAATCTCGAGATGGGACTTTTAATTTTTCTTTTCCAACAATAACACTAGTTTACAAAAAAAAACTTTTTGTCGAACGCAAAGATTACATTAATTGTTTTTGATACATTACTACCCTACATAAATAAATTTAGTATTCATAAATTTCTATCACGTCAAACTTTTTAGTTAAACATTAAAACATTTTACGACTACCCGCGCATAAGTTGGATTGTGTAAAAAGTGAAATAATTTGTTAAAAAGTGTCTTAATAATAATTTTGTGTTCTAAAATGTCATCGAGGGTTTGTAAAACTAATCCAGACCATTTTTGTTACATTTGTGGCAAGATTGTGTTGTCAAAAGACAGAAGAAACATCACGGACTCAGTGAAAAGAGCTTATTTTCATTATTTTGGTTTTTCGATTGGAAACCTGGACAAACCATGGGTCCCTCATGTAGTTTGTGTGAGCTGTCAAAGCATTTTAACCAACTGGGAAGCAGGCAAAAATAAATATTTGCAGTTTGGAGTACCAATGATGTGGAGAATGCCAACAAATCACCATACAGATTGCTATTTTTGTTTAACAAAATCATTTGGTTTCAACCGCAAAAACAAAAGTAAGGTTCGATATCCTGAAGTTTCTTCTGTGACAATGCCTATTTTACACACTGATGGCATTCCATTCCCATCACCACCAGGCTCATCTTCTGGTGTAACTGAAGAAAGCAGGCTAATAAGTCAGAGTGACTTGCAGATTGAAAACACCAAAGAGGAGATCAGTTCTGATGAAGACGAGACTGACAACAAGGAACCACAACTTATAACACAGTCAAGGTTGAATGAAATCTTCCCTGAAAACCTAGGGCAATTTAGTGATGAACATGGTGAACGTTTTCACCAGGATCTGAAAATGTTTGAAGAAAGATACCAAGGATACTGGGACCAAAACATGTTGGCAGACTATTGCTGGTCAATTATAAGGGAAACTGAGCAGTCTGATTACAAAAAAAAGGCGAAAATAAGTCACTTTTAATTTTTTTGTCGACAATTTTCTATAGAAGTGAAGTATTTTTGTAAATTTCAATTTTATTAAATATTTTTGAAACTAGACGTGCTACATTTTTTTAAGTCACAGATTCGTAACCAGCATAAAAAATTCTATTTAGGCACATGTATCTCATCTCTGCGTTTTTTTTCTTGTAAACTAGTGTAATCTTTATCGGTTTTTTTTAATATTCGATAGATTAATAAACGATAATAATAAGTTATTATATTGTTATTATTATATTGTTATTGTAATATGGGGTTAAAAATAAAAATGTTTTATAAGTAATTTCAAATTGTTTATTCGTTATAATTTTATAAACTAGAAATAAATAAACGTCTAGTTAAAACAGTTTATTTTCTCATAAAGAACAATTTATTGAAGTTAAGCAGGTAATAGCGGTTCACCGTAATTATGCGTTTTGTAAATTCGTTGCACGTAATATAGTCTATTTTATTTGTATTCACTCATTAGTCCGTAACCACTTAGAAAAAATCCTTAACGCTCAGGAATGCTTTTGTTCTCACTCACAGGTGTCGGTCGATGACTTGAATCCAGTTCGATTTAAGACCATACGTTTAATGCAATAAGGTTGTATTTGGTTTAAAGGACTAGAAAAAATAGAAGTGTGTTTGTCGCAAAGATTCAATTTAATATAATAATATTGTCCTTTAATTACCACTGTGTGGGTAGATTTGCTGGTTGTAGTTTGTTAGAGTACTTTAACAAACTACAACTAGCAAATCTACCCACGTAAATAAAAAAAGTGCGGACTCCTTGTCACAATACAATTAAATTACTCAGTAGTAGTAGCCTACATAAGTTGCCTATCTCAAATGTCAAAGTTAACAAATCGTATTTATTAGGACTTATTGCGGTTATAGCTTAAGTATTCATTTTCATTATGAAAAGAAGATTGAAGCTAAACCTCAAAATAATCCTTATTACGGATATCACAATATAATTTTAGTATTGCTATAATCAACTTATAATTTAATACTTCGTATAACCCCCATTATTAGCAATGCAATCAAATAAACGCTGGCGCATCGACCCTACAATATTACTACATTATGTCTGTTCCTCTTATATTTTCCCAGATTTCTAGGCAATGCAGCTTCAATTGCTCATCAGTCCTCTCATTCCTTGCGTCCCATCGCTGTGTGATTAAACCCCATAGATTTTCTATGGGGTTGAGGTCAGGAGGTCGTGCCGGCCATGGAATTACTTCTCTAAAATAAAAAAAAGGAGTACTGTTAGGCTACTAAGCAAAATACTAATATTACC
Organism: Apamea sordens; assembly: GCA_945859715.1. Taxonomy (NCBI): domain Eukaryota; kingdom Metazoa; phylum Arthropoda; class Insecta; order Lepidoptera; family Noctuidae; genus Apamea; species Apamea sordens. The sequence continues at coordinate 16,516,989 of OX243986.1, forward strand.
TACGATTTAGAAACAAAATTATAATGACAAGAGATGTTACATATATTTATAGAATTAATATAGTTATATTAATCCATCATTCAATAATCTAGGTAAATAAATTTACTTCGGAATTATATTTTCTTCTATTTAGACTTTATAAAACGTTTTAAAAAAATAAGGATCAGCAGTTCTACTTTAATAAGATAAATTGTTTAATAAAATAATTTGTGTCAGTCCAGGCATAAAGGGTCCAGTAGTGGGGTATTGAGTTAAGACTGGATTCGGTATCTAGAATAGTCAATTGATAGTATGGATTGAAAAAATAATCAAAAAGTAGCACACGTTTTTTTTTATCAGACATTTGAAGTTGAAATTCTGAAAAAGCTTGATTTGAGAAAAAGCATTTTGAAAGTTTGAGTGAAAAAAAAACACACTTTTACTTGCTTGTTACGTAGATTTTTATTCATTATTGTAGATTGATATGTTTTCCATAGAATCAACTTATAATTATACTTTTGACATCAAAACTAAAACAATTATTATCAAAATAAAAGAAGGATACACAGTCTAGTAAAAAAGGTCCACTTGCCGATATTTAATAAAAAGTTAGTTATTGCGATAGTAATTAACAATAAAAAACTAAAATTAAGTATTCTTACTCTATTTAGGAACTAACAAAATAACAAGACAGGCTTTTTTCAAACATTACTGCAACAGAATAATGATTATTTTAGCCACTGGTACCTTTTATGTAATGTCATAAAAGGTACCAGTGGCTAAAATAATCATTATTCTGTTGCAATAATATTTGAAAAAAGCCAATACAAACATAAAAATAAAACTTATTCTATTTGGGACTCCAACTTACGTTTTGGACAAAAATAAATTCCTCCTCGCACCTGATTCCTATGACCAACCTGTTTGCAGTACGAACATGTTGGTTTTTGTCGAATACTCTTTTCAATTGATGGTTTCTGAAAAGAGTACTCGACAGATGTTGTTGGGACAGAGTTGTGGTCAACATCAACATTTGGAATGGGTTTCGGGCATAAAATGTCTTTAGATTCTTCACGTACAAATTCACGAATCTTATTATAAAGATACGATTTTCTTTCGTACGTCATGCCTGCAGGGGATTTTTCTAAAGGAAAACCGTATACTTTATTCGGGTTCAAAACCTTTGATACAGTTGGTTGACTGTCAGTATATTTTTTGTAACATAACATGTGCCCTCTATTATCTTCATTTGTTTCAAAATGACTAAAATGCAGAAGTTGGTTAATAGTTACACAATCAGGTTGAAAAAAATTGGCCCAGTCGTAAGTTTTCACAAAAGTTTCTCCTTTCTCATCACCAGTTAGAACAGCTACTATAGATTTTGTTTTCGGACAAGCTTGAACAGCAGCTGCAAGAATATCCTTTAAGTTATTGCATTCCCATTTTCTAAAACTTTTTTTGAATAGACCGAAATACATGTCGGGTGCAAACTTCGTATGACCCACGGGAAGGAAAGATATACGGAAACTTCGGTGTCTGCCTGTTAAAACTCGCCATGTTGCATATTGCATGACATAGTTATTTTTATTTTGTCCAGCACAATTATCTGCATGACAAACAACATCTTTTTCGCCTATACCAAAATTTTCGAAAAAATGATGTAGCATTGAAATTATTACATTAGCTCCTTTCCCAGTAGCACAGGGTTCAGGAATTACGTACAAAACGAACTTTCTCAAAGGCTCTGCAGCAACACCAAATAAACTGACTTTAAATCCTGTCAAGAAATACAGTGGCCCAATTTGTTGTGAACTGTGCGGCAAATGCACCTGTTGGGCAAAATCAAAAGAGTAATGCATGACGCCATCATAAGAACATGGTTCATGAGGTCCAAGAATAAGAGTAGAGTCCGTTATTGAATCAGTCGCAACTTTGATTACATTGTTATAATATTTTCGTTCATTTTGCACTAAATCAAGGTGCTGCCTCGACTTTTCTACAAGCTGTATTTTTTCCTTTTTCAACATTTTAATCTTAAAATATAATTAAATTATTAGAAGTGATCAGTACGGGGTATTGAAACGTATTTTATTCCCAGAATATCGACATGCCACCCACTGGTACCTTTTTAGTAAACTTTTTTCATAAAGTTTCTGGTACTTAGAAACATCGTATATAGTCATTTACTATATGAAATTGTAGATAATTGAGCATTTATTTATAACCAATTAAAATCGCGAAATGCAATTTTTATACCCAACTTTACAAAACCTCTTATATCTCGGAAACTAAATGCCGCGCACTGGACCCTTTTCGCTTGGACTGACACATTTAATCATTACACTTACACTCAGTCTGGTTTCATCAGATATTTGTGTTATATTAAGTCCAATTTTACGCAGCGCAATAATATTCGCTATAATTTCAATGTTCAAATTTGCTTGCATTTTATAAGGAACTACAACACCGCTAATATTTAGATATAGAACACACGTCGCTAATCCACAATGAACAACGTTCTATTTAGTCGCGGTTGAATGACTCTTTAAGTTAACTGCATCCATCTACCTTATAATTTATTTATTTTGATATCTGTGGGTATAATCCTAAAATTTTACGAATAAGTGAACTGTAGTCAATACCGTGATTAAGTATTCAAAGTAATTGCAAACGAATGCGAGAATGTGTGTGTTGAGTGTGTGTGTGTATACTATAAAGTATAGGAATTACTCATTAGAAGAAGGTCGTAAGTTAAACAGAAGTGTCAATCTATTGCTTCGTGAAACTGGCGCGCCGCTTTGGACCGCTACTGTACCTAATAGGTAATGTTAACTTCAAAAACCCCTCCTACCTTTAAATAAAAAAATTTGTAAGTATGTAAATATAGAGCCTGTAGAGCAGTTGTGGCCTATTGGTATCGGCCCCATAGTTTCGATTTGCATGTCGTGAGTTCGAACCCAGACAGGCACTTTATGTATCTACTAAATTTCATCACCACTGCTCTCGAAACTGGGAAGGAAAACATGGTGAGAAAAACCGGCCCAACCCGCACTGGGCCCGCGTGGTTAATTATGGCCCAATCCCCCTTACAGAGAGGGGACCTGTGTGGCGTGTGTCCCAGCAGTGGGAACATTATAGGCTGGTTATGCTTAAGTATAGATACATAAATTAACAATTAAACAAGCTTTTTAGGTAATCTTTTTACTCAAGTTGATCATAAACATTGTTGATATTAGTTGCGTGACCCATTAAACAAACATTCCGTACTATTGCGAGTTTTACAGTTATTCTTATTATTGTAGCTCCGAGCTATTCCACACTATTATATTGTTTACATACTTCACATAACGTGTAAATACAAGGTGCAGCATGTAAATAAATTAGATGACTATATATTTAATTAGTCTATAAAAAGTCAAATAATCGTTAAAAAGGTGTAAAATCGGCCAAGTGCGAGTCGCACTCGCGCACGAAGGTTTCCGTACCATTATCTAATTACCTATTTATTTTTAAAGTGAATATACAACTAAATATTCTGTGAATATTTCAACCGTCTACCTGTTGCCGATATTGATACTGAGCAAAAAACGGCAAAAAAATCACGTTTGTTGTATGGGAGCCTCACTTAAATATTTATTTTATTCTGTTTTTAGTATTTGTTGTTATAGCGGTAATCGAAATACCTACATCATCTGCGAATGCAAATTTCAACTGTCTAGATATCACGGTTCTTGAGATACAGCCTGGTGACAGACAGACAGACAGACGAAAAGTGCAGTCTTAGTAATAGGGTTCCGTTTTTACCCTTTGGGTACGGAACCCTAAAATAACGCTGGGCTCGCTAGTAAGTCATGCGTTTCGAAGAGCTTTATCTAGTTTTAAATTTTCCGTGTTGGTAATGATATTACCTACACCTTATATCTGTTGTGCAGTGGGTATAATGCCCTATTTGCAACTAAAACTAAACCTACAGTGAGCGGGTTGGCATGACGAGATAGTGCATGATTCACGCGTTCTGATTGCGCGAAAACATGTTACTAGGGTAATCGTTATTGAATAGCATTATTATAAAATAATCTTTTGTTTGTTTTCAGACGACGCCTGGCTATTTACTCGGTCGTGGCGTCGGTGCTGTCCACTGGCTTCCTAGTGATGCACCCGGCAGCTAACGCCTTTGCGTTGATGACTCTCGCTCTGCCTGCTCTTGGATTTTTATATGGAGAGCTGACCAGGTACTTTTGAATATTCGGTATAATAATCTTACACGTCTCACATCAAACATAACATCACGCTTATATACCCCAAGAGAAATGGTAGGCAGGTTGAGGGAGCTAGGAGTAAATAGAATAAGACTACTGGAGTCTGGAACTGGGCATCGACCCAAAGATCTCATGTTCTGCAGTCGCGTTTGCGTCAACTAGAACAAGACATTCTAGGTAATTTGTTTTTTCATTAGTAGCGTTACTCAATGACTGATTTTCTTTATTCCAGAGTGAAGTGTTCTCGCGTGTATCGTCTTGGTCTGCGTTGCGTCGCCTCCAGTCTCCTGGCAATATTCTGCTGGATCATTGACCGCATGTTCTGCGACGCGTGGTTGTACATCGACTTCCCCTACATGCACGGCGTGTGGCATGTCCTCATCTTCATTGCTGGGTACACTGCTCTCGTACTTTTCGCTTACTTCAACGTCAATGAAGAGAGCCCCGAACAGAAACCACAACTCAAGTATTGGCCAGTAAACGAATTCGAACTCGGTATCCCATACATAACCATGAAACATCCTTACAAAACAGACAAGAATCTAGCCATCTAGTCATTTTAGTTACAGGGTCTGAACCTACATACCACGGTTCTTAGAAGGCTGATTAACTTGTCAACTTTGATTTGACCCTATTGAAATGATATCTGGTTTATAATGCACATATCTAGCAGTTGAAGAGATTGGCGTAATGCTAACAAAAGATATGTAGATTGCATCTAATGTTCATGATAATTTATTACGCCAGAATATACATTTTTAACGCTTTTATGACTGTTAGTGAGTTGTAATTTTTTATAACAATTCGAAATTGTTACGATGTGTAGTACGACTGAGCTTAGGGCCGGCCGTCTATGTTTAGGCACAGACCGGGCAGCAAAATAGAACGTATATATTTTGTCGCACAACTGTGCCGAATCGAACAAGTGTGTAGCACGACTTGGATCTATAATCTGTAGGTCCCAACTGTTGGACCAGAAGGCTAATTCTCGTAATTTAAAACGTTCAAAATCTAGTCGCAGTCTCATCTCGGCGACAAACAAATGTCAAAAACTTGTCAAAATGTATGGAAATTAGCGGTATTTTTGACAGATTGAGACTGAGATCAGACTGAACATTCTTAAAATTACTAGAATTACCCCTCAGTTCACGTGGATATTTTAGTCATTTTATAAAAGTCTGTGTTTGGTATCTTAAAAGATTGACGTTCTACAGCTGTTGACTGTGATCATACTGTTTTATAAAATGTTTTTCTTTTTTATATGATATTTTAATTTTTTAAATAATATTTTTACTTTTTTAGTCATTGTTTTTAAATAGGTACAGTCAACAAAAGAGATAAGTATGCAGGCTCGTCGGATATAGTTGAAGTTTAGTAAGAAACCAATGGATGTTTTCGAATGAAATTTAGTTTGATAAATGAACTGTTTGTTTTCTATTATTTAAATAAAGTTTTATCCGAAAACATCAATCCGTTTCTTCGGTTTCTTACTAAACTTCAACTATATCCGACGACCCTGCATACTTATCACTTTTGTTGACTGTACATTAGAATATATATATTTTTTTATATTAAATACATTTTATTTTATTTATGACAAAAAAATAAACATTTTCAAAGAAGTCGCTCAAAATATCAGTGCCAGTTCAGTAAAGCTGAATAAACCAGAAAATGTTTATGTTAAGAGACAGCTTTCAAAGCAGTATATTTACATAATAATATGTGATGTCAAATATATCTGAGATATTAATATAGGATAGTTTAAGTGTGTAGCTATTTATTTTGGAGTATAAATTTAAAACAATGGGTAGTACAAAATAACAGTGATATTGATGATGAGGGAATGTAATAAGATTATTTTATTTGAAACACTAAGGCGCCATGGACACGGGCGAGAGTATCGCGGCGATAGTCTCAACGTGCCATAAAATTCTCGCCGCGATGGTATCGCGGCCGCCGTGTGGAGACTGCTTCATACAGTTTCTGTTGAATTTGATGCCTCGGTGTGACTATCGCCGCCATTCTCTCGCCAGTGGTGATGGCTTAAATAATTTATTGCATAATTTGAAAATAAATAGTATTGAGTTTTAACAAAAAAAAAAAACCCTCTGTTTAACGTCATAGCGCTAGCAAGGTTTCGAATTAGCTTTACAAAGTGAGGTGCCTGCCATACCTACTTACCAAGATGAGCTATTAAACGTACTCGTATGTAACGTAAAATCAGAATAAATTAACATGACACAAATATTCTCAGCATTTCCTCGCGAAATCCATAAACTTTTCTCGAAAATTTGTTATTTGAAAAGGAAACTTGATTGTTGAGGTGGATTATATTTTGAAAATTTTTATCATTTATATTTGGTTTATGATATTGGTGATGTTATTAATTTAAAGTATTTCTGACTCGTTTTGAAAAATGATTAATTTTAATTTATGTCGGCATCTTTCTTTTACCAATATTAGGCATAGGGTCTAACTATCTACCAAAATTGTAAGGGTGTTTGGTTTATTATTATGTAACGCGAAAATATTTATTTTTATTACTTAGATATGTATGACTGGACTGTGAATCTCAATTTATTGCTATTACTATATTAAATTACTGTATCAGTAAGTACGCACGGCGACATATCAAGATATACATTTCCCGTATAAGCTGACTTAGGGCTGATTTTTCAATCATCTGATAACCTTATTTGAGGAATAATTTTGAAATTTTGACCGTTATTTCATACAATAACTATGAAACGTCAATTTTATTCCTCGAATAAAAGTTATCTGGCGATGGAAAAATCAGCCCTATAACCTATACAATGCAAGGTCAGCTAAAACTTGAAATCAATGCCAATGTTTTGTCAATGTGCCCTGAAGTTGTACCTATCTGTAAGGTGATTTTTGTTGGTCTGAAGTCAGTCATTAGTGTGTCAGTGTTTGAATCTAGCTTCAGCTACGTATGTATAGCTGCTATGGCATAGTAAACGCAAAAGCTGAATATTTAAGATCTTTTCTAGTATTAGTTGGTGGAATTTTTGTCAGTTTTGTCTAAATTATATATTTTGGTAATGGCTAATAAATATTTTGGTGACTTTAATATATTTCTTTACTTGTTTCTCCTGTACCTTTAAATTAAAATAGGGGGTGCAAGAAAGGAGCCTCCCCGAGTGACGTTAGAAATCGGTATCCAATCCCTCAAACGTCCGGCGCACCCTGGACATCTAGCACTCGGCAACGCAGAGTCTAGGTGACTAATTCTTTCACCACAATGGCATGAACAGGTCTTTCTCAAGACCCATCCCAAATTGCTCTTTTAAGAGCCAATCCCCAGACCTTAACCACTCCAGCCCTTTGTGTTATTTCAATAAATAAATATTAAAATAATAGACGAAAATATAAGGCTGGAATGTTTAATTTCAACGTTATAGTATACATAGTCAGATCCATAAACATTAACATTTGCAATAGTTTTTATAAAATATAATTTTATGATACAAACTTTATTGTATTAATCAGAGTCAGAGGATACATTATGATTTTGGTTGGGATGTAGGATAGATGTGTCAAACTTCTTCCTAGGATAAGTGCTACCCCCACGGTACACCACATGGTTCTTCTCAGTCTCTAATATCTTCACTTCATGGAGCAACTGTGGCTTCTCCATCACATTCAGGAGTTGTTCCCAAATGAATATTGCCACATTCTCTGTTGTGCTTACCTAAAAAAGTTAATTCAAATGTCTATGGAAACAGGAAATCAATCACAATCAATTGTGAAGGAGAGTTCAAAGGTTGTAAACACTGGTTTAGAGACTCCAGATAAGTATTGACCTTATTGCCCTCATAGTATTACACAACATTTCACAATGTAATTAAAAATACATTCATTGTTGCTGTGTTTCTAGTTACATAATTTTTTGAACTACCTACTTTATAAAGATGATTACCTGAGCCTTGAAGTATGGTACATCATGGTCCAAGTTTTTATGGTCAAGTGGGTCCATGATAGCGACCTGCATGTACTGTTTCAGCTCGTGCACATTCATAACCATGCCGGTGGTAGGGTCCACAGGGCCTTTAACTGTCACCAGAACTGTAATCAAGTAGAATTTAAATTATTATCTATCTATAGATATATAAAAATGAATCCCTATTTCCCTTGGTCATGCCATAACTTGAGAACGACTTTACCAATTTCATCCATCTTTTTTTTTCAAAGTTTTCTAGTACTTTGTAGAAGGTTCGGAAAAAAAAAATTAAGAAATTTGCACAGAAAATTAGAAAAAATAAGAATTACACTTTTACGCTAAAACAGCTGAACAGATTTAGACAAAATTTGACACATGGGTAGACCATGATCTGGACAAGGACATAGGCTACTTTTCATCCTGGATCGCAAACGAAGTCGCGGGCAACAGCTAGTAATAAAATAGGCACAATGTTTTAACTGTAACCCAATTTTTTTAAATTTATTGTTCAAGCCACATGTAGACTTACCAACATAATTGTGTCCGTGTCCATTTGGATTGTTGCACTTTCCATATAATTTTTTGTTTTCCTCATCAGACAAAAATGGACTGAAAAGAATATTAATAAGTACCTTATTGCTACAGAAAATATTATCTAAGTAAAAAAGTTCTTGAATGGTATCGAAATTAAGGAATTGATAACCTAAGGTTATCAATTCCTTAATTTCGGACCCGGGACCGGGAGTCCTCACTTTTAAGTTACTATGAGTCGCCAATAATATATTTAGTCGCCATACGGAATCTATGCTAAACTTGTTGCATGTGTATCCATCTCAAATTACTTTGATTAAATATCTATATCGATTACTGTACTACTGCAATGATGCACTTTGGAAAATGAGGCTTACCTGTGCAATCTGTGGCAGGAACTAAAGGTTTCACGCCTGGTTATAGAAACTATTGGTAGCGGTGTTGGTGTCATTGTTTCCTAATAAAATAATTTATTTTAAATAAAAGGAAAGTCGACAACTACTTGGAGGAACAGATAATAGAATACTGGCAAGGCAAAGTGGCAAATGACAAGGGTGCAGATTACTTGGTACCTACAATTTAGACGAAATAAAATTACGAAAGAAATACGAGCACAGCACACTGAGCACAACAACAAGTGTTTTAAAAAGTTTACATTGATGATTTGAGTTGTCACATTTAGGGTTGCTCTAATTATGAAACTTTTTAATTTTTAGTACTTTCTTTAAATCCACCTGTGTATAACTAGCTAGCCTGTATGTATGCTAGAATTTATCTACTGTCGTGCAATTGAATGCATAAAATATTTTTTTAGCTTTACTAACTTACTGCCTGATAAGTGTACGGTATGTCTTCGTCATCTGTGCCACAAATGTCAATGTCAAACGCATCGACAAATGTATTATCAATCTATGGGATTTTATGTCTATGTCTAAAAGTAAAGTACAAGTACAGTGAATTGGACTTTGTAACCTTTTTGAAAATTATTATTGTAAATAGTGTTAATTTAAGTTAGTGTACATATTACAGCATATTATATCATACAATATGTTCTCTCCGTGCAGTAGACACTTGCTCTATTCAACGCAGGTTAGTTAGATTGAATACCCTTCATGTCTACCCATCCACCAATTATATTGTCCTATGAGTCCAATGTTTGCTTACTTATTAATATTACCGATTTAGCAAAAAAAAAACTACGTACAATAGGCTCACAACTATACATTTGTAACCTTGTGTACATGCCAGGAACAAAATGTTACAAAACAGTTTCGTAAAGATTGGTTGCAACCCATCTCTATCTGCTTTATATCTGAAATTATCTGCTTCTAACAAAGCAGCTTCAATATTTCTCTTTCTCAATAAATCTCTTTTTATCTGTGATGAGGCCAACCTGGCCAGCTTTTTTTATGATTCTGTATTGTTGCCTTAAAACTGAATTAAAAAAAAAGGAAATACAAACTGACAGGACCATTGCACCTTTTTGCTACCTGAGATTAAATGTGTGTGAATTTTATATATAAATACTGTGGTTTTCAGTTGAGGCGACTGCAGAGTACTTTGGTGGTAGCAGAGCACAACAATGAAGTCCTCTCGGCAGCCACTCAAAACACTCTGAGTGCTGCTAAGAAGATAGGAGGAGATATTTCCGTACTGGTGGCTGGCACCAAGTGTGGCCCTGTAAGTTGGTCATGTTTTAATACATTTAGGAATAATTCAAGATTAAATAACTTTTATACACAGAGATTATTATTGTATGGACTTGATAATTGTATATTGCCAAAAAAAAAAAAATTAAACTGATTCAGCTGCTTTAACCATCAATAATGTTTCATTTCAGGCTGCTGAGGCTGTAGCCAAAGCTAACGGCATTTCCAAAGTCCTGGTGGCTGAAGGTGATGCATTCAAGGGTTTTACAGCGGAGTCTCTAGCACCCCTCATCATCGCCAGTCAGAAACAGTTCAAGTTCACCCACATCCTAGCCCCAGCCACCGCCTTTGGCAAGGCTGTCCTACCTAGAGTAGCAGCCAAGCTCGATGTCTCACCAATCACTGATATCATTGGTGTTAAGGACGCTAATACCTTTATTAGAACTATTTATGCAGGTAAACTAAATTTCGTATTGTAGTTTGGTATCTATAGAGATTCTAAATGATAGAAATCATTGCAAAGTGATGTTATATTTATGTAAAGTTCATGTCAATACAAATGTAGGAATTTAAATGAACACAATTGAAAACAAATTGCTGAATACTGATGAGTCTTTTGTATTGTGTTTGTCTCATAATCTCATTATTTACAATAATGATATACGAAATTCAAAACCCATACAGTAAAAGGAAATACAAACTGACAGGACCATTGCACCTTTTTGCTACCTGAGATTAAATGTGTGTGAATTTTATATCTAAATACTGTGGTTTTCATTTGAGGCTAAGCATTTCAAAGTCAAGAGTAGAATTTTCAATCTATATTTTACTTACTCAAAACACTCATGCTCAAAATCAACATTTTTTTTTTCAGGAAACGCAATCCTTACGTTGGAAGCTAAAGATGCTATCAAGGTGATCACAGTCCGAAGCACGGCATTTCCCCCTGAGCCTCTGGAGGGTGGTTCCGCGGCGGTGGACAAGGCGCCCGAGGGCGACTACAAGACTGACCTCGTCCAGTTTGTCTCGCAGGAGCTCGCCAAGTCTGACCGGCCTGAACTTACTAGTGCTAAGAATATTGTTGCTGGCGGTAAGAAAACAAATTTAAAATTGATTTAGGAATTTTAAGAAATCCTATAAGAACTACATGCCAAAACTTCTAACAGGAAATCTTGTTAGTAGCCAAAGTAAATTCCAAACAGAATTGAGTACTGCATGCATGGGTTTATGTAGAACACTTAAAGTCTAACAACAATGGAACAGTAGACTGGCTCGCGATATACAATTTACCTTGATTTAGGAGCCAGAGTTAAAGCAGTGTTTTGTTTTATGTCATTGGCGGTAAATAAATTAATTCTAAATAGAATCAACAATAAATAATAATAATAATATCAATAATATCCCTGGACATTTCACACAGCGCCATCTAGTCCCAAGCTAAGCAACCTAATGCTTGTGTTATGGTAACAAGATGGCTGATAAACTACTTATATACATTTTTTTTTGTAAATACATACATATTATAGATAGAAAAACACCCAGACTCGGAACAAATACATGTAGGTCATGCAAATATTTGTTCCGTGCGGGAATCGAACCCGCGACACGCAGCGCAGCAGTCAATCGCTTAACCACTGCGCCAACCGTGCCGTCAATAAAATTAAATAAAAACAATAAAATTCTTCTGTCACAAATTCTGCTTCTAGTAGTACTGCGGGGTAATTGCGTAACATACTAACAGTAGGAATGCTTTTCATTTAAACAGTTCAACAACATTCATTGCATTATCTAAGTTGTTGAGCAGACTTAATTTTTCGAACATATGAAACAATATCCTTCAAAATGATTCAGATTGTGATTGATAGTGTACACAATTAGGTTACGGTTCTATAAATAAGAATCTTCTCTTACAGGTCGCGGTCTGAAGTCAGGCGACAACTTCAAGCTACTGTATGATCTAGCTGACAAGCTCAACGCCGCGGTGGGTGCTTCCAGAGCGGCCGTGGACGCCGGCTTCGTCGCCAACGACCTGCAGATCGGTCAGACTGGAAAGATTGTTGCCCCTGTAAGTTACTTATTGTTTTATCTAATCTATATAATCATAATAATATAATCTAGTGTGCATAGCGCGAACGGGGATAATCGTCTGTTGGTGCCTCATTTAATTAAAAACGTCTAATGGGCCTGTCCGAATTGACTTCGGCCCCTCGTACGCCTTCCAAAGGTCCGAAACTCCAGGGTGTCGAGAAATGTCAAGTAACTTAGTGTTAAGATATTGGCTAAAAGCGAAATAACTGATGTGCAATTGCAAAAGGACAAAGTATTCCCTGAACTGCATGTCAGTATTAAGTAACACTTGGAACTACAAAAACCGCCCTTAGCGCTACGAAATAAAGGCGTAGTAATTAAAAGAATAGCTAAGATTCCAGGTATATAATGTAATGTTTTCCTACAGGATCTATACATTGCAGTAGGCATTAGCGGTGCTATCCAGCATCTGGCTGGTATGAAGGACTCCAAGACCATTGTTGCCATCAACAAGGACCCTGAGGCACCTATCTTCCAGGTAACATGAATTATAATAATTTCTTTAATATGGATTACTAAAAGAAAAACCTTATTCAAATTCTTATTCTTAGTTACCAATCACAGAAAAACAGGGCTTTGAAGGTCTGTGGCCTACCTAAATGTCCGCCATTTTGTTTTGGCGAAAATAAAAATAAAACCGCCAAAATGGGGGACAGGTAGGTAGGCCAGACTCCATATAAAACTCTTCAATCCCCTTAGGTGGCTGATCGATTCTGTAAAAATCTCACCATGAAAAGTTAGGTGAAGTGAGCTTAGAGTGAGCTGTCAATAGTGTGAATCCCTAGCATTAGTTGGAATAACAGCTCACTCCACGCTCACTTCACCTAAGTTTTCACGGTGAGATGGTTACAGAATCGTACTGCTGGCCCACGTTTTCTGAGAGATTTAGAAATAATTCATTCAGTCCCCAACAATGTTAAGCCTAAGCGAATTCGATATTCATACTTAATTATTCGTAACACATAACCAATATTATGTGAAGTTTGTTATCCATATGTCAACGAGTCAAGGATGAATATTTTTTATCAGTGTCTTATCTTCTTCATACAAACAAGTGCACATTGATATTGATTAAAGTTATCAAATTAAGTATTATTAAATTGTTAGGAAAGAAACCATTAGTTGTGTAATCTATTTTCTTTTGATCTTCTTAGGGGCTAGTTGCTAAGTAATAACAGCCACAAGGGCCGATCGATCAGGGTAAGCTACGCATGCCGCGGTCGGTCCGTGGATGGGTGACCATTTTGACATACCTACCGAAACCCTGCCGCGCCTCACAAAGCACCGTTCCGATAGTCCGTTGGTCCCGGCTGTCATACGTAGATCTTTGACAGTGGTTAGGGGTCGTCAGAAGCCCGAATGTCTGACAAGACCGTGCTTCACAACGCGCCTCTTTAATATAGTGAATTGTAAAAATATAAAATAAATATTTGGGGTTGCTAGAAAGTTAAACCCAAATCCCTACACTGCAATTGTAATAAGACTCATCAAGACTAAAATGATTTTATTTTTCTTTTTCAGGTAAGTGACCACGGTCTCGTCGCCGACCTGTTCAAGGCTGTTCCTGAGCTCACATCTAAGTTGTGAACATTTACATATTAAAGAGAGAAACATAGAGAGAATGAAGTACATAATCTAACATTTTTAGATGAAACTTTTTATTCTTATATACGACTTTTTTACCCCCTCCCCCGATATTTGTGATCTTTTATTGTTGATCAGCGTAATTTATCATGTGTAAGCGAATTATGTATGAAAAATAAAGATTGTTACAATATTTTTTTTGTTTCTTTTTAGAAGCAATACCCAATCTTCACTATACTTAAAAAAAATCTTATGTAGATAACTAGTATAAATTGTACCCTGGTATAGAATTAGGACTATAGATGGACAATCCACCGGGTTTCAACTCGGTGCTTTGGTGAACACCCGACAAACTTCCGTAAATACCCATAAACACACAGAGAATTGGGTGTTTACCAAAGCACTGGTATTTGCCCATCTATAGTCTTCGGATATTGCATGTTTCTAGTCGTAGACTATACCCTTAGAAACTGAAATCTCTAGTTAGTATTAAACTTCGTGCTAGTAGCTCAAGTATTCGAGAGTGTTCGCGAGTGCCCTCACTCTAGAAAGCGGGGGAACGAGGCTAATGAGGCTATGTGGCTGACTCCTGGGCAAGCTGCCAGGTGGCAGGTACGTACCGTATCAGGATTAAGAGGCTATATTACTCTTTGAATCGAGACGATGAATAGCCCGGCTTTGATGGTCGAAAAGTATTGATAGGTAATTATTTGTTGAGTGACGATTAAACGTACCCTTAGTAGCTTATGAATGAATACCTAAGTCAAAGCCGTTGTTTGCGACATTAAAAAATGAATCAGTTTTATTGTAGCTGAGGCAATACTACAAGAATTTATATATAAACGATTTAACTATATTAATGCAATATAAAAATGACCTTTGAAAAGAAAAGTAATGATTTCGTTAGCAATTCAAACGCGGCGAGGCAATAATTTAGTAATTCTTTCAAAACTACGAACTAAAAATAATTCAAGTGCACTCGTATTTTGTTATAGATATTGTAACTTTCTTGCCGTGTAAATTCAGTTTTAAATGTTTTAACGCGTTTGGTTTTGCTACTCGATAACAGATGGCGCTGTCGCATCGTATTGCATTACTTGGAGAAATTATTTTTTTAATAATGAGGAAAATTTATTGTAATAAATTAGTAGTGACTTATTGTATTTATATTGTCTAGATAAAAGTAGAAGGGTATCTTTTATTTTAAATGAACAATATTTTAAAGTTAGGTTCCTACCAATTCCTATGAAGTTTTTTTATAAAGCAGAAGGTTTAGGTAGTTAAAGTATTAAAAAGTTATTTTATATAGGAAACCAAGTACTTATTCTTAATTTAAGTAAGTAAGACTAGATAGATTCTACCTACCTACTTACGATTTTATAGATAGGGTATTTAAGCTGAAGGCTACGAGTAGAAAACGTCTATTTAGCGTTATGCAGGTTTAAACCAACAGGAGGTAAGTGCACAGTCAATCATGTTAGTAATGATAGTCCCAGGGGGAGATGTGGTTTGCTCGGCGAGTGGCATTCTCGTTATCATATCTGACGGCGAGAGCGCGCGGGGGCGGAGCCTCGCGCGCCCCGCCCCGTGGGCCACGCCCGGCCCACGCCGCCCCGACACATATCATTAGCATTTAGCACTGTCGAACATGCCGCGGCCCTCGCGTGAATCTTACGGCGATCAGAAGCCCCCGTACTCGTACATCTCCCTGACGGCGATGGCGATCTGGAGTTCCCCGGAGCGCATGCTGCCGCTGTCGGAGATCTACCGGTTCATCACGGACCGCTTCCCGTACTACCGGCGCAACACACAGCGCTGGCAGAACTCGCTGCGGCACAACCTCTCCTTCAACGACTGCTTCGTGAAGGTGCCGCGCCGCCCGGACCGGCCCGGCAAGGGCGCCTACTGGACGCTGCACCCGCAGGCCTTCGACATGTTCGAGAACGGCTCACTGCTCCGGAGGCGCAAGAGGTTCAAGCTGCACACGGATCAGAAGGACAGCTTCAAGTCAGAGTTGAATGCGTTGGCAAACTTCAATCAGAAGTTCCTTGCTGGTCAGTTAAATATGAGGGTTCCACCTCTGCAACAAGTGTTTGAAGCGCCAGTGATTCCTAATTCTTATACAGTGACTGATACAAAGGACAGTTGGAGGAAGTCGTTTTCCATAGATAGTTTGTTGAGCAGTGGAGTGGACAAGGCTAGTGATGTGCCCGCGAGTGTTGCGCACGCGCCGCTGGTGTCGTACCGGCCAGACTTGATGGCGCTGGGCGCGGCCATGTGGCCCTCCTTCATGCCGCCATCGCCACTTGAACACCTTCAGTTAAGACTTAACTTTCAGAACATTGTTGATAATCTGCACTTTTATCTCCAGCAACCATTGCATTCATTATAATTTAAGTAGAGTTTCTATGTTATGTTATTGTAAAAATAAATAACTAAATAAGTAATCTAGGTATATTATTTAGGTATTTATGCAGAATAGTTTCAGAACACAAAAACAAAGTCATCATTAAACTACGTGATTTTTAAATTCATAGTTTAACCCGTTTAACCTAAGTTTGCAAACAGCTGCATAGGTGTAGTAGGTACCTATTTATTTAGGCACAGCCGAGGTATTTAGGTACGCCTAAAAATAAAAAAAATTATGGTATCACCAAAAAAACGGTATGTAGGTACTTCCTAGCTACTTTTTTAATGTGATGCATCATCATAAAGTGCCAAGTAGATAAAAGAAACACATTGATTGACGTGTTTGTACAAACCTACTTACAAAATAAAATCATTCATTGAAAAATAATAATAATAAGAACACCTTATATGGCTTACAAATTTATTACCTAATTTAGGTATCATTTCGCGTTAAAAATATTTTCACATTTTTTATTTCAATGTAATTAGTACATAACTACATAAAATTAGGTATTATGTTCTTAATGATAGCGTGTCGCTAAGGCAATTAGTGCTTCAAAATGAGCTACAGTTAATAAAATAAGTTAGGATAATGAAACAATAGTGTTCTGATTGCGTTTAGGTATACCTAGGTGGGACATTAATTTATAATCTGTAAACCTAACGTTGATTAACACGTACCTACCTAAGCATTTTCAGGGGACAAATTCCCGTATTTTTAACCCAGCATTTGTAACCATAACGTAGCATAATTTTTTTTTAATTGCTTTATTATTATTTGTTTTATTTAAAATAACAAATTTTCTAGTACTTACCTACGCTAATTTATATTGACGAGGGAAAACATTTTTTTAAAGATCGTTCGCATTCTAATCTTCCTAAATACCTTTCATTTTCAAACATTTTAGAAAAAAAATTGACATTGATTGTCATTAAGATCAGATTGCCACTAGATTTTTACCGTTTTAAATTACGGGAATTGACCTTCAGTTTTCAGACATGTGTTTCTTATATTTTACAAAGTGCTCTCGACAGCATTTTGTCACTTAAACTAATCAATCGCATCATCCAACCTGTCCTACCTAATATTCATATTCATTGGCCTCCAAAGTGACATTTTTCCACTTCAGCTTTGTATCAAATAATGATTTAAAATAAAAAAATAATCTGGTAATCCTTAGGGACTACTTGATTATTTTTATTATGTCATAGGTTGAATTAGTCAATAAAAGCGTTATAGTGTAGGTACAGTTCAAACATTTGAATCATTAGAATATTAAATCATAATGATCATCATCATAATGTCACAGCTGAAGTGGACAAATTTCAACTAACTTTTGGAGGCCACCGTATGTATATATTTGTTTCTGATCTGTATTGTCCCACGGCTGGGCAAAGGTCTCCCCCAAAACTTTCCACTTATCCCTGCGTGTTACCTTTTATTTTATTTATAGCAGGTATAATAATATTCGAGACTAGATTAATATAAATAAACAGAATACAAAGGTGCAATGAGTGATGACCAGGTGCGTAGAATATAGTCAAGGTGCACCCTCAGACTATGTCGAAAGAAGGAAGTGTATTCCGGTTTATTTCGCATAGATATTTTTATTTGCACTGTAACCTACTTAATATAATTCGATATAGTAAAGTAAGTTAGTAGGTAAGTAGTAGTAATCTAACTTTAAATTAACCTTAGGTGTAGTAAGAATTCATGTAAATATTGAAATGTCATATATATTGTATGTTAGTAGAATATAAATAAACGTTTTCATATGTCCAACCTAATTTTTTCTCGTATTCTATCTCAGAAATTTTATTGTTGAGTTTTCACATCTGCTTTATTGTATTAGATATAATCAATATGTTTTGTTAACAGTGTTAAATAATTAAATGTAATAAATCTATATTTCAAATTGAATTGCCAAGATCATTTCAAAATCTTTTAACTAAAATAAACTCATTTAAAAAAAGAGATTCGTTCGCTTATGAAAAGGAACAGTTCATAAAAATGTATGAAGTCTTTATAAAAGGACATACGCACTACATGCATGGCTACATCCTTATTTATTCTCATGCTCTATTTGCATGTAAGGCCAAGGAAAAACGAAGACCAAATCCAAAGGACAGGTGTTGTCTATGAACCACTTTTATGGATTTTATACAATTTATACGCGAGGTTACTTTTGAACGTGTGATAAATCGCCTCCCTTAAACTCGTTTAGGCTTGAGAAGGGGGATGCTAATGTAATCGGTGGAGTCGGCCGGCGTGACGTACACGTCATTTTTTGTAGTTTATGCTCGGCGCAACGGCCGGGGGCTGTTTTGGTAATTAATATAGAGAAATGGTTAAATTGAGTGCCGTTTACCCCCGGGCGTTCCCGCTGCCCGCCGCCGAACACCTTTTGTGTGCATCGCTGAGGAATTAACATCGATGTCACCGTTACATGACCCTAACTTATGGTGGAGGTTATATAAATACACACTGTTTGGTTGCCGAGTTATGTACTTGTGTATAAATGTCTTTAGGTATAGCTGGTATTTAGTATAAAAATGTCTGTTGTAATACCCAGATATGACATTGTTACCTTTCTTTTATTTCACTAAGAATATCCTACATAAAAAATATTTTTATTTATAAGAAAATATTAGGATTTATAAATGAAGTTGGTATACTCTGTCCACTATGTTAACCGTTTTTTGACAGCTGCCTTAGAACGTACATATTTCAGATGGTACAGACGCCAGCAGGTCAAGCTACCCGAAACTGTCAAATTTTCCCAATCAACTTTGAACCTTAACGCTATAGAGATAAAGTTGAAAATCTATTAAAGAAATTTGACATATTGTAGTAGCTCGATGTGCTGGCGTCTGTACGTAAAAGTTAACTTTAAAATGCGTTATAAAATAATTATATAATCTGCTTAATCTTATTGAATTATCTTATTTATGTCTTCTTACAGGCATTATAACATTACCGTACGGCGTACGTGTATTAGTTTTGACAAAAAAAAAAATATAATTGCTCACTAGTTTTTTCTGACAAAAAACGGTTAACCTAATGGAAAGAGGTGGTAGCAAATGGTTAGCCTGCTTTTTCCTCAATGTTAGTAATTAATAGAGCGATATTTTTATCTGTATCCTTTCCAACACTGCTTCACATGGGAGTCCTATGTAGGTAGGTATAGAAGTTTTGAAAAGGATAATGGGACTTAACTAAGGAAACATTTTTATATTATAAAATAACTAGCATTAGACGTCTTCCTGTCCTATAGGTAAGGTATACTAACTTGAAATATTTCCTATGCTACTTCAGCCGGTTTATCTTAATTATATTACCAATTATTTTGAAGGGGAAACTGACACATTTTCCTTGAAATAATATAATTGTTAATTACCAAAATTAAAACTGCGTTATCTACCTACGGGAACTGCAAAAAACAGTGGTGGCCGTCACATTAATATTATCATAGTTATTATTAAATTTTGCGTAGTTTTGGGGTAAATTATCCTCAAGATAAATGCTTTTATTTCCTGACATTTTTCTGGAAGTTTGGGCTAGCGAGTCATCGAGAAGTTTCCCGAATCACATATAGGGTTTCCTAAGACCGCGATGGTCGTCACTTAACGTCCACAATTGACCGTCTAATGGTGTCACTAAAGTTGTCAAAAAATAAAAGGCCCATTTTGACATTTCACCACTGAACCGTTTGATTAGGACGTATAATGAAAGCCACTCTTGCACTGATACCATTGACATCTTCTCCAACACCCTGACTCAATTTCGCAAACATCTTTTACAACAACTTACAGATTGCTGACATTCTTGATTGAATTCCGTCACTCATGTTTTGTTCTGTATTTCTTGTTACAGTTTTAACTTTTTTAATCAATGTAATTATTTTATGTTGTACATTTGATTTCTATTGTAGGTATTAAGTATTATTGATTTATTTGATTTTATTATTTTAACTTATTTAAATCATTATTGTAACTTAATTGATTTTATTATTATTAACTTACTTGATCATATTGTTATTTTTATCACTACCTAGTAAATCAATTAGGCAAACTATGTAAGTGCTGTGCACACCTTTAATTGATAAGTTCACTGTAGTACTTTATTTATTAAGACGTAAGCTCTCTGTTAATGTGTAAGTGAATTAATCGTTGGAGTGCCATAATAATAATAAATAAATAAATTTGAGAATGCGTTCTTGACACCTGTCCGTTTCATACAAACGAATACAGTTTTGCGAATTTGATCTTTATTAACTACTAGCTTCTGCCCGCGGCTTCGCCCGCGTGGATGTCGGAAATTTACCCACGGGAACGTGCTAACAGGATAAAATGTATGTGCTTCCCCAGAATGCCATCTATGTCGCGGGCCCTTTGTGGCTAATTACAATAGAAAACCAATTGTGTCTCATTAGTGGTGATTAAGAGGGTACCTATATGATATCGTTACCTAAGTACCTAACTAATTAAAAAAAAAAACTCAATAACAGAAAATTAAATACCTACCTACCTAAATAAACCTATTTTTGATGATAACTAATCTAAACTCAATAAATAAGCAAAATCCCTAAAAACTAATATCTATACGAATGACTAAACCTACCTAACAGTATTATAAAATAACCTACGGTCACTACGTACACTATCAAATATACTACCTATACTTTAAAATTAAAATCTATACCTACGACTCATATAAAAATAAACCTAAATAACTCTAAAAACTAAAAGGAATAAAAATTAACTCCACTGCGGGTGACCCAACCTACGACAAACTTAGTATTTGCGGTTGGTACAGTACAGACCGTGGTAATCGGGTATAGGGATCGAACCGCAAAATTAAGTTTGTTTTTTATTGTATATACTTTTCCGGGATAAAAAGTACCCAGTGTGGTGCCCAGGATATTAAAGAATAATTATACCAAGTTTCATCGTAATCGAACCGGTAGTTTTTGCGTGATGCTTGAACAAACAGACAGACAGACAGACAGACAGACAGACAGACAGACAAAAATTTTTTTAATCACATTTTTGGGTTCGGTGTCGGTCAAGTAACACCCCCTGCCATTTATTTTTTGGATATTTTCAATGTACAGAATTTTCACTTCTACAGATTTATTATAAGTATAGACTAGAACTGTCAATGTCAAAACGGGCCTTTTATTTTTTGACAACTTTAAGGCGTTATATGAGATACTGAATTGGTGTTTCCCTAGAGAGTATTTTTGACACCGTAAAGTCAAAATCCGGTGCCATTACTTTCATGACAGCCGTCCTTGCGGCCGTTATGTGGCGGCCACCGCTGTCGTAGGGAAACAGCTTGACCGTAAAACCATACACCTCTTTTGACAAAACAGTTTGTTGATAACAGCAGTAGGTACCGTCATTGTAGGAGGCAACAGCAGCATGTCTATACTCCATCTGTTTAGGTAGTTAAATAAAGGTAAACAATCTTAACATGTCTTTTATCTAAAAAAATGTCTAAAAATGTAATCTAAAAATATTTACAATTAGGTATTTACTTAAACCGATGTTAGGTAATTAACTAAATTTAAATAATATTTGTTGGTCTTTTATACGATTTATTTTATATAAAAAGACATATCAAGATTGTTTACCTTTATTTAACTACCTAAACAGATGGAGTATAGTTCCCTATCCATAAACTCTCACGACAACCCTATTATTTCATACAAAGTCAGTAATAAGGTTTGCGACACATTTGCGGGTTGAGGAAGAGCCTATTATCTTCTAGTAGGTAGGTAGTAACCTCACACCACGTCTCATGCTCGCTTGACAGACCGTGGCCAAGTCCGATATGAGAGCAGTTGTTACGTTAGGTACCCATGCAACATACAGCAGGTTTTTTGTTTAAATTAAACAACAAAATTGGTCTTAGAGCTGATCTTTCAATCATCTGATAACTTTATTCGAGGCATAATTTTTAAATTTTGACAGTAAAGTATTTCATACAAAACTGTCAAACGTCAATTTCATTCCTCGAATAAAAGTTATCTGGCGAAGGAAAATTCAGCCCTTATTATACAAAATACCTATATATATTAACATAATTATAACACACTCTATTTTAATGGATCCAAATTATGATCAACTGCAAAAGCTCGTTAAATATATGCATAATTTCGGAAGTCGGTGGCAAACAACGAAAATGCGAACCCAACGACACCGAATTCCGAAATTAAAGTTATTTTTCACTCTGTAGTGTCGTTTTTGGAAGAGGCTGTTTGCAAATAAAGTTTTATCTTAAGAATAAATCTGACAGTTCGACATTATTTTCTATACAAAAGTTGTTAAACCACAATATTTATTCCTCAGATAAAAGTTATTTAACTATTGAAAAATCAGCCCAAAGACACCTTTCCTTACATTAATTTTTCGATATAAAACTTGGTTGTCACTACAATAGTTGTCTTCTAGTCTCAACAAACCTCAACCCTATGATATACTTAGACTAGTGTAGAGTTCAGTTCACTAAACATCACTTCAAAATCCAAGCGGTACCTATATAGAGATTTAAATGTGATAATTTTCTTTATAATCGAGTGAATTCGCAGTGGTTCCCATTCTGTGGTTCAAAGTGGTTTGGCCTAGCCACACAAATTCGCACAGTAACCCACATTCCTACTGACGTATTCCTTAATCTATTGAAATATTATATAGAGCAAACGACGTCATTACAATGTCGCCACATTGTAATTGTAATGACATCGATACCTAATCAGAAATTATATTAACTACGTCAAGCCTTTATTGGAAATCATTACGTAAATAAATATACAAAGACGCCATATTGGTTTTGGATAACCCATGAGGAAATACACATGTGTAAACTCCAAAAAATATGTTTTTATATTTTTTAGGGCTGATTAGTCCAACGTCAGATAATTTTATCGGAGGAATAATTTTGAATTATTGACAGTTCTTCCGTACAAAATCTGTCAGACGTCAAATTTATTCCATGAATAAAAATTATCCATAGATTGAAAAATCAGCCCTTAGGAGTATAAACATGTATTTTTTTTAATATCGTGTGATATTTTTGACAGAGGGCGTTCTAAGCAATACCTCCATATTTAAAACTACAATCATCATTATGATAGATCTTCATTCTCTTTATAATATTAGGGTAGACTACTCGATAGAATATAGATCGTTTACTCTTTAATTTGTAACAAAGAACTACTTTCCATAGCACCGCAGCCGCGTAGCCGACATAAATAATAGTAAGATTTTATCATAATTTTTTCCTTAAATGAATTAATAGACATTTTTTCCTAATGTCTATTGGTTAATTTTAATCAGTTAAATTCGCGAGCGCTGCCCCAGCAGTCTCGACATTCATAGCGATCGCTTTACGACCGAATTCGGTCGCAAAGTCCTGTCACTCCATACATTTCACCTGTCAATTCGGGACTTTGCGACCGAATTCGGTCGTAAAGCGATCGCTATGAATGTCGAGACTGCTGGGGCTGATAATGAATAATTCGGTGAAACATCCTGTAGCTAAAAATCGGGGGCTGCAAGTATAACGAGTGGGTGCTCAATGCTCGGTACATATTGCCGCACAATGGGCACTTGCGGCTGCGCAGCCTATAACAAATATTGGACGACAGGCAGCTGATTGAACTCCTTTACAACGCACACTTTACTGCCTACTTTACTGGCCCACGGGTATTGAAACCACTTTTAAATTAGTATTTAGTATTTATGCGTTAAGAGAGAGACTTGTATAGTACATATGGCTTAGAAAACAGGTGATTGTCACTACATAAAGATGATCTGATGGGACTTTTTTGATGTTAGCTTGTCAAGCCTAATAAATCCTGTATCTGTGTAGCTGTAACTTTTCCTAAAATAAATAAATGTTCCGCTTTATTATTTAATTACCACTCTTTTATTTATTTTTATTTTGAGTATATGTAAGGATCGTGAGAGGTGGCGTTCTGTTGTTTCTGCCTACCCTCTTGAGAAGGAGGCGTAAGTTTATGTTTGTATTTATATGTTTCTAAATAAATGAGTAGGTAATTGTCCTAACATCCCGTGGCTAAATAATAACAGTCGCACAGGTCGATCGTTCAGGTTAAGCTACGCTTGCGGCGGTTGGTCTGTAGATGGATGACCATCTTTACATACCGAGACCCTTCCGTGCCTCGGAAAGCACGTGAAGCCGTTGGTCCCGGCTGTCATTCGTGGATCTTTGACAGTCGTTACGGGTAGTCAGAAGCCCGAAAGTCTGACAACTAGTCTTACCAAGGGGTATCGTATTACCCAGTACTTAACTGGATTGTGGAGGTCAGATAGGCAGTCACTCCATGTAAAATACTGGTATTCAGCTGCATCCGGTTAGACTGGAAGCCGACCCCAACATAGTTGGGAAAAGGCTAGGCAGATGATGAATTGTCCTAACATAAAAATCTTTGTATAATTTTCCACTGAACGGTGAACAACATCGATCACGTAAGTCAAAAAAGAGTGTTTAGAAAAAAATAATGACACTTACAGACACTTGTATTCACATTAACAACATTTTTAAAACTTTGTTTTTTGTAAATTGTTTTATTCCGTTTTCCACAATAGCTTGGCCGTTGACAGCCGCCAAGCGCAATACCAACAGGCTGTCACAACAACAGGGTATAAGTTAACAAAACCACGCCGATACCAAGAACTGCAAACGTATTTTCACGGTTGGTTTGGTCTACGTGGCAGACAAGTTTTTATTCGGTATTGGTACTTTCACAGTGGGTTCTTTTACAGCAGCGGGTCTCTGAACCCGTTAGTTGGTGCTGAAAACAGCGGTCGAAATCGGTTCTCACGCGCACGCACGGTGTCGCCGATGTAAAAAACCTTCCGTGGAAGACGGTAGCGGCGCGTATTAATCAGCTGCGACCACCGGACTGGAGGCTCTGTCGCACGCGGATACCTATGTACTGCCGGTGACACAAGAGATCGGACGCTAAGAAAAACTTTCAATAATTTATATATAGTTTTATTTGATAGATACATATGTCAAGGAAAAACAGCTTTCAAGGCTCCGTATGCAGTGGCTGATAATCCTAAGGTGTACTTATGTTTAGGTATGTCAGTCACTGTCTGTCTGTACCTGTACTTTGGATAGTTTTTAGGTTATTCGTTTGTAATATAACATATTTTAGTATCTGCTGCTAGCGGTAGAACAGCAACAGGTTACACTAATCCTTTTATTGCTAATTTTAATAGAGATTGAATTATATGCAACATATAATGGTTTAAATACTCAAGACAAATACTCGAAATGTGCTACAAAGTCGTCAAAGTTAGGTCTCTACAAATAATAAGCACGCAGTTATTTTTTGGGAAACCCGCGAAATGAGTAGGTACTAGGTAGGTAGGTAGTCACTTTGCCTTAATTATTATTATGGAACATGGGCCTCTAAACGAAATAATAATACAATATTAACATCATAAGAAGGATGTGCTCGCCTGTACTTGTGAGGCGGAGGCAGCGCGGGCGCAGTGTCCGTGCGTGACCGATCCACTCAGCGTCAAATTCACGCCAAGTCAAATGTTTAATTTGCTCTATAAATCACGCTATTAAAAACATTTCAAGGGTGTCATCGCGGCACCGATCTCATTGGAAACGTGACGACGAGCTGTGTGGTCGCTGGTTGCACTGGTCGCTCCTAGCCCCGGTAGCCGCTGTTGGTATTCGGCCTTTTATTGTTGGTATACTCATTGTACGAACAAGAATCTACGCTCACACCGTAGAACAAATTCAATTTGTTGAGAAATTGAATTAGCTATTGATGTGTGTCTTATTATTGTTGGGGAACTGTTAAGTTATAATGAAGCGCAAAATGATGCTGTACGCGCTGTAGTAGAGCGATCTAATTTGTTTTGAGAGTAATTTATTTGGTAGCATGTATCTAAATAGCGGCCGAATGTATTGATTCATGTGGGAACGTGGTGTGTTGATTGTGCTACTGTTTAAGAAGTTTTTTGTATGCGTTGGTCATGATCTCATCAAACGTGACTTGCTTCATATCCTTATAGCACTAGACGATATTTGCTGATCAGAATTAGAGATATAGATTTAATAGTGGTTTTTCATCCTGTATCATTTACCGTGTGCTGCTGGGAAGTTTTTTCTTCCCAGCGAAAGCACTAGGAAGTGGTGAAAGGCGGACGCTTTGGGGAACTGTCTTTTGTAATTTTGACGTTCCAAAAGTGCTGATTCTCAGCCTAATTTGAATAAATGACTTTTGATTTTGATTTCGTGTCTTGTTAGCGTCTAAGTATTTGAATATTGGTGGTATGAGCTACGTTGCTACGGGTGTCAAGAAAGCAAGGAATATTACGTAGTTGGTATACGTGTTTTAATAGTTTTCAATAGGAGATAAATAAAGCATTAATTCCTGTTTGCTAGCTTTTGTTATAATTAACTGGCCTTGGATGGAACTTTCGTATGTTGTAGAGGTTTTTTAGCTTGATAGATTGTTAAGACGTGATCTGACCAACGCCTTTGTTTAGATAAATACATTCTATTTCCGTAAACGATTGTTATTTTGGACCACCTAACCTGTGTCTTGACAATTGTAGGCTTGTAGGTACGAGTATGACAATGCATGTTAGCAATGTTAGTTGGCGAAGAAATTAATTATAATACTACGACGTGCTACGAGGTGCTACGCATCGCTACGGATTTTATTGATAGAGTAAAACAAAGTTACGTTATTATAATAATTGGCTATACGATGTAATTTTAGGACATCAATAGTAACATAGAATAACTTGGCATAATACTGCAATGCCTGTCGCCTGAAACCGATTGCTTGAAAAAACTTATACTTAGAGGTTGCGTGACTGTTCGAAAACCGTCGGCTCGTCCGTCCGGAGGAAGCCTGGCTCAAATTAAATTAGATTAAATTGATTTATTGGTGGAGGAGCGTGAGGCGAGTCTTCCTCACCGCTTCGTTCCGCCGCACTCCCGCGCAGCATTAATTAATGCTATTAGATTCGGAAACTCACCGGAAAAATTAACTGATGGACGCTGCGACCGAAAGATGAGATGCTTCGTGATTTGATTAAAGAGCAATGAAGTAATCGTGTTTTAAGTTACCCGAGTCAGCTTGTGGAGCTTTTTTGTTTTACGACAATACTGTCTGTGCCTCTCAAATCTAGATGCAGTGCTGGATGGTTTTGGCTGTTTTGAAGTTCATTTAGAAGAGCTTTTTTTTAATTTTTTTATTTAATAAAAAGCAATGCGTTAGCATTTCATAACTCGCCTCTTTTAACCCATATTATCCACTCATATCAAGCAGGAGAGGAAAAGAGCCATGCGCACAAAATATGATCCTTTCCTGTAACAAAAGAGTTTCTATTCTTAGACGTTAATCTATTTATGGGGTTTCAGTTTTTCCGCCTTCCCTACCGGCCTATTTATTTATATCGTATGACCGAACAGCTGTAGGTACACAGAATAATGAATGTTAGCAGTTTCCTCATATATTATACGAAAGCTGAATGATAGCTATTTAAGAACAATGTTGGGATTAAAATGATAAATTAAAATTCTGATGACTATTGTTTACTGAGAACAGTTAATTATGTATTGTTTGAATTAATAGGCTCATAAAGTTAATTAGTTATGTATTTTAATGGTTCTAATTAATTGCCATGTTATTATACCTACGATAGTATTGTGATGCAATTTGGGAACTGTGGAAGTACTCATTTTTATGTAAGCTTTAGCTACGGGCAACCTGTTACTATGGATTCAATAAATTATCCTGAACCCCCTGCGTTTATTTTTTAGTAACCGACGAAAAATTTTACTCTAGGGCATCATGTGCTGACGTCATGGTTACAGTTTGCGCGTCAATATCCCGGGATACCATTCTGCAAAAGAATCTTTCGAAGCATTGGACATAATGTTCAAATCAAATCAAATCAAATCGTTTATTTGTGATACATGGGTAACAATTACAAACAGTTAATTATGTATTATTTGAATTAATAGGCTCATAAAGTTAATTAGTTATGTATTTTAATGGTTCTAATTAATTGCCATGTTATTATACGATAGTATTGTGATGCAATTTGGGAACTGTGGAAGTACTCATTTTTATGTAAGCTTTAGCTACGGGCAACCTGTTACTATGGATTCAATAAATTATCCTGAACCCCCTGCGTTTATTTTTTAGTAACCGACGAAAAATTTTACTCTAGGGCATCATGTGCTGACGTCATGGTTACAGTTTGCGCGTCAATATCCCGGGATACCATTCTGCAAAAGAATCTTTCGAAGCATTGGACATAATGTTCAAATCAAATCAAATCGTTTATTTGTGATACATGGGTAACAATTACATGCAGGTGATTAATTAAAAACTTATAAAGTTCATACCACGATCAGCCACTAGGGCATACAAATGATTAAATCATTTAATACAATAAAAATATGATTCTAAGATTCGAAAGATTTGACATAAATTGCATTTCAGATTAAGTATAAAATTAGACAGACACAATACAAAATAGATTTTCGTCATGCGGACATAAAACACTTAAAATTTTCAAGTCAATAAAAAAAATTCAGCAACGGAGTAATAAGTTTTTTCAATAAGAAATTTGAACAATTTATTTTTAAAAACATGAATATTGCTACATTCTTTTATGTCATTCGGAATTTTATTGTAGATCTTTGTGGCCATAGCAAACACACTTTTCCCAAACAAGGTAGTTTTATATTGTTTCGGAAGGTATCAAATTCACACAACAAGTTCCTTCCTTAGTGTTCACTTTCGCTATTCTGCTTTTTTAAGACAGGAAGCTGAAGCCAGAAATTGATGACATCCGCAAGAGGATCATCAACCCATGCCACATTTAGGACCCAGAGCGTTCTACCTTGGTAATTAATGATAGTCAAAGGCAAGAGAAAACCCAAGGGATCAAATACGCGTGCAATCGATATAATCAATAAGGACCTGCTAAAGGTGTTCAACTTAATAAGTGAACTTAATAAAAAGCTTGTTTGTTCTTGTGGCGGGCTTTTTCAATGCTTAAATAAGTTAATTTTAACCATATCATTAATGTCGGTATCGCAATTAATTAGGCAGGTACCAATATTATATCAATACTGAAAACTGTTAATGAATCGTTACCTGGATGTGATAACGAAACCGCGAATCAAACATGAACGAGGAAGTGTAGCGTCATATACAAACGATTTATACGCGATAATTCCAATACATAAAACATTTCATTATAGGCAGCGAGGCCCCCATTATTCAAAGATATTTATTCATGTCGAATGATTGCCTTTCTTTTGTGTATCGACAATGGCGTCGCCGGGCGTATTCCATTTGCGCGGCATCGTTCTTGTTCACTCGTTCATTGTGCACGCGAGCCAGTTTTGTTTCGTCGCCGGAGCTTTTCACGCCGCGGCTCGCACTCGCCCTCACACACTCGCACACTCGCACACTCGCGCACTCACTGTCATGTTCTATTCCAACATTAAATGGAGCCAAGATTGATGAGTTTAGACACGACCTGTGACACGTACTACCGAATGTTCCATGTACCCGTTTGTTTGGAATGCGCTTTATTTCACCCTTTATAATAAACGGTAATTATTGGTAGCGGCCCACATATATTTATGTAGCCGATGTCGGCTTTTTGTCTAATGTTTGGACGAACTCGGCCGGCTAATAGGATTTTTTGTATGGATACAGCGCCTGTATGGGAG
Organism: Apamea sordens; assembly: GCA_945859715.1. NCBI lineage: Eukaryota > Metazoa > Arthropoda > Insecta > Lepidoptera > Noctuidae > Apamea > Apamea sordens. Next base: position 16,547,211 of record OX243986.1, read on the forward strand.
TAGGTATTAAAATGACGTTAATTTATCTTTTAGTTTAGGCCGCTTCGTGAACATTAATCATGGGTATCGGTGTACGAACTAAATTAATGTAAATTAAACTTAAATATAACAGAATAATATTATGGTGAGATCTACGTGTGTCTCTGATTCTTTGAACATTCTGTTAGTGTTCATGAGATTACTTAGTACTTTTTCCTTAACAGTTTACAAATCTCAATAGTTCTTGACACCAATAACAATATTTCTTGTTGTAACGATATCATATTATTCGGACAAGTGAAAGTCGCTGGCACAGAAAGGCGTCTAACTCTAAACTACTAGGTGCATGGGAGTCATTAGAGCTAATTCGATTGTTTGGGCAGCGTAGATTCGGGCCAGGCGCGGTGTGCGCCCCTGTAATTTGAGGTCGCCGCGCCGCGCCGCAAACCGGTCTTCTCGGAAACTAACTATTCGGAACTATGATACGCTTCATGTTACCAACTACTTATAAGCTTTGATACGTAAACAAAACATGCATTAATGTGATTGTTTGGCAAGAAACGTATACTCGGTTTGTAAAAATGAACCCCCAATTTACCTATTGGTAAATTGGGGGTTCATTTTTACAAACCAGTATTAGTAGGTAAACTGGAAATGGTAACTTTCCAGGTTGCCTGAAAGAGATCGCAGATAAGGCCGAGTGAGTGATAGAGAGTGATAAGGCCGCCATTGTTTGTTTTGTAGTGTTAAATGTTTTTTTTTGTTATGTATTTTCTGGTGTACAATAAAGTATATAAAAATAAATTGTTATTATTTATATTTTTTCCTTTTCCTTTCCTATCAATTTTTACGGTAACTAGGAGTGTCAACACACTCATCATTTAAGCCTTCGCCACACTGAACGCGATTTAAAAGCGTAACGTGTTACTCCAGGAACTATTAGGTATAAGTATTAGTGAACGTGGCAGAAAGCCTTTTATACCGTTAAGGATTATATCGAGGACAAAAAGGCTTGGGATTGAGCTGCTTCCCATTTTTTACATATTGAATGTTTTATTTTTATTTTTGCTCTCTGTTTTGCTGTTGTTTTTTTTTTATATACACTTTGACATTAAAGAATTTTACATACTATGACATTTGCTTACTTTGTAAAGTATTCTATTATTTTAATTATTGTGAATGTGAAGACTACGTGACTCATTTTATGTATATTATTTTTCTCCTTTGTTCTCTTAGTTTTTGTCATGGTCTGGCAGTTTGAGTAATTAATGTGGCCTACCCAAATGTCCTTTCTTTGGTATTGTTCGTCGAATCGTTGAGCTCCTTAAGTTTTGAGTTGAGCTGCACGATTTCTGACAAATGCGTGCACTGACTAGACAGGTCCTCTCAATCTGTGTGGTTCTTTCCTCAAACAAAAGACCATTTCAGACATCGACCTACATGGTCTTCATTAGATCTGACCAAAGATTATGTCTGGACTTTAAAAGAGACTGTGACCTCTGAGTTTGTTTCGGCCTTTCTTCTTAGACTAGTCAGATAGGAAACGCCGACCTCATCTAGTTTTAAAATATGATTGACGTGTAAAAGTGTTTGTACAAACCTACTTACAAAAATAAAATCATTTATCATTTATACAATGACGACTTTGATATGGCTGAAACTGAAAACATTATCTCACATTGTCATCAATTTCATAGTTTGTCACCTCGTCACTTGCAGTTTGCTGAAAAGGCCTTAAGTACGGTGGCCTGATCGGGTGATTTCATAATACTTTGACATTTTGGCGTCATTCGGTCCCTGTAGGTGCAACATAGGTCGTTATCGTATAAACATTCGGTTAGTGATTCTTTAGTACCTATTTTCCGCTAAAATACTATTTGTGTTAAGGAAAAGCGTCATAATGTATTAATTAAAATTATAAGTAATATCTGGAATTTTAATTATTATAATAATTGGTTTTATAATAATTGTAATTATTATTATTATTGTTTGTTTGACGTCATAGTCATTATACGACTGGTACGTCATTGATGTTTGATAAGGTGCTTCCGTTGGCTTACGTGTACCAGTTTGACCAGTTACACAGATAAGAATAGCAACGTACTCCACAGTAGGTACATATTGTAAACGCAACAGCTAACGTTACGGTACTTTTAACTCGTATTGGACATCTCAGCCACGACTTCGACAAGCATAGTTTAACAGCATAGCGGTAGAAGAAAAAGCCTTTTTTATAAATTTCACGTTTCTCGCTCTGTATCGCAGTGGTTAGCGTCGGCATTGGTGTGCAGACAGTTTAAGCATAGGTCTTCAAATGGTTTTTTTTTAGATCATAGAATGGCGACTAATGTGTTGCCCTGACCTGTTCATCCTAGAGACCTCTCCTTGTCTTTATTTAAATAATTTTCTGTCACTTAAGAAAATGGAAAGAGATGGTGCTATTGTGCTATTCCTATCTACGTATTTTCCAATAGGAACCTACATAAGATTATTATAAAATACTTATATGCCATTAGCAATAAACCAAGCTCAATTTATAAATATATGTCATAGAAATGATAAAATCGAAGCATCGTTCACACAATGGTCCACACAATGAAGAGAATAAGACCGCAACAGTAGGTACTTAGAGCGTTCTCGTAAACATTTTCGAGTGGCGAGTGCTTATATATTAGTGGAGGTAACACAATAATATCGCATGTATCTGTGTAAAACAAAACGTTTGCTTGATCATAACAAAATAAATGTTTATGTTGTTTGTACGAAAGGTCGCAATTACCGAGGGCGGCGGTAGGAACGGAGCCGCGCGGCACACACTGGCCCACTACGATTTTTATCTCAAACGGTGAGCCGACGTTTCCATCCGCGTAATTACAGAGTTTAGGCCATAGAGTGAATTATTAGACGCGGCGCGGTGCGGTAATCAACACAATAATTGTTATTCACGGCGCTAGTGTTTGGCGGTGCGGTGCGGCGGCGGTGCGGTGCGGTGCGGCGGTGCGGTCCGGCTACACAAATTGAATTTCGTACAATTGCCGTAACGGTCCGCTTTGTTACCTTTTTATGTACCCATCACGTGAGTCACTTTTTGTTTAGCTTTATAAAGAGCAATTTAATACGTTTTTTTAACGCGCAAATTAAATTTATAACATTATAAAAAGACTAAGTCTTAATCCACAATAACATAAATCAGATATCAGTAACAAAAACTTATGAATTCATTGCAGATTTCGTTCAGTTAACGGTTATGAGATTCATTTATAGGTTTAATACATTTTAGATTATTGCAGTTTTTGATTGCACAATGCTTCTGCACAATGAGATAAGAAATTTGTTTTTGTGTGGAGCTAAATTTTTCAGCGATTTAACTGTAAAAAGATTCTATTTCAAATATTAATGAGGTTACGATTGCAATCTGATGTTCACAATACGCTTTCGAGAACATACACGAGTCCGTTATTCATTCGAGTCAGCTGGAGGTTTTAAAACAAAACAAGGAAACTATGCGGCAATTTATTTTCGTAGGGCGGCGCCCGCCCGCGCAAATTCATTACCAGTACAACCTGGCGCTTCCGTTTCCGCTCCTCTGTATTTCTAACTTAGGGTTGAGCAACGATAGTGTTGTATTTGACATCCATTGTTGCTTTACTTAGAAGAATAGTTATTTATACCTGTTTTAGCACCGCAATGTACAGTAAATAAGTGATTAAATTGTCGTAATTTAGTATTTTTTTGCCGGTATATGGTAGTGAGTAAGGATCGTGATAACATCGACTTGACGTGACTGCGACTTCGTTTGCACAGCCGCTGCTTTGAGCAAAACTAACATAAACTTCTACTGTTTTGTTTTTTTTCATGTTTTTTTAGTGTTGTACCTAGCTAAAGTAAACTTCAGTTATGTTTTTATGTTTTCATTAGTTAATGGTTTAGTAAGGCTCTTGGATGCATAAGTGGAAGATGATTTATTTTACACTAACGAGATTTCTAGACATTACCTACTTCTTCCAGTCCAGTTGCGTCATTCATTTATATAGAATTACTTTATTTAATTTGAGTCGGTTTAGTTACTTTACTTCAATTTTCAATTGTCTGCTTTAATTATTCTTTGACTGCCAGAAATATTTCCCTCACTGACGAATTAAATAAACTGACGGCTGAGGGAACCTGACCAGTATTACGCGGACTCATAAGTCCATGACAAATTAGATATTGGTTACAAATGATAAAGGATTTTAATTATGTAACTAGGTTTGTACAAAAACTTTTACACGTCAATCATATTTTTAAAACTAGATGAGGTCGGCGTTTCCTTGCTGACTACTCTAAGAAGAAAGGCCGAAACAAACTCAGATGTCAGTCTCTTTTAGAGTCCAGACATAATCTTGGTCAGATCATGTGAAGACCATGTAGATTGGTGTCTGAAAAAGCATCTTGAGGAAAGAACCACACAAATTGAGTGGACCTGTCCAGTCAGTGCACGCATTTGTCAGAAAAAGTACAACAGCCCAAAGGGGTTATCATTGTACGTAGGTACTCAACTAAACAACTTTTACTATAATATAAATTGCGAAAAAAACAGCTGTTCTTACGTTATCTACCACTCAATTTTATTGACAAACATCTTATTCAGGTTTATTATATTAAACTCCTATAGCATTTTTTACAGTGTGAACCTTACATATTTTACTAAATACATTTCAGTGAACATTCTTCCAATAAAAACCTTTTTTATTTATGTCTTTCTTATTCTGAACACCTGGGCTGAAAACAGGTGCTCGCAATAACATCTACTTTTAGAACATAGCTCCTCATGTGTTACAAAATTATTGACGAGGCTTCATAACAGAAATCATTCGAAGGGATCCTAAAGGTCGCCATACATAAATAACGCCGTCTGTCGGGGCACTAGTGTTGCAGGTGGAACACTGACACGAGACTCGTCTACCCACGCTCTAATGTCACAGTGGAGGAACAAGCAGTGTTTCAATAATATTCAAGAGTTTATATTTGTTTTTGGATTTACTAAAATTTTTCGTAAATACACTACTTACTACATTACTTAAACTGGATCTTTGCAAAAAGGAAGATGATAAATGAATTTATTTCTTCAAGTACGTTTGTACCACAACTTTTACATGACAATCATATTTTAAAAACAACATGAGGTCGGCGTTTCCTATTCGAATAATCTGAGAAGAAAGGCCGAAACAAAGTCAGAAATCACATCCTTAAAGTCCAGACATAATCTTAGTTAGATCATGTAAGGATGGTCCTTACATGATCTAACTAAGATTATGTCATGTAGATTGGTGTCACAAAAGGTCTTATGAAGAACATACATATGAGTGAACCTGTCGAGTCATATTTATGTATCATGTTGGTCAAAACTCTCACTGCACTGGTAATACTATAAGGAAAAAGAACATGAGTTAAGCCTATTGGATTTGAAGGGGCCCGATAGGGCCGAAGCCTGCCAGGGTAGCGGGATCGTCCGAAAGGGTCACCGCTGCCCTGGAACATAAAGGGCTAAGGAAGGAACACGGGTGGGTTTTAGTCAGTAAGAGTCTGACACTCCCTTCCGCTCCACCCAGAGCGGGACGGGTCATTTGATGATTTCCCATCCAGAATAAAAAAAAGTCTATTGGATTTTTAGAGGTATGAGGAACAGGGTGTAAAGTTCACTCATCCTCCATAGAAAAGGGAGGATGAGTGAACTCATACCTCTAAACTGGTGACCTCGACGTGATGTTGGGAAATTGTATCTATGCTAATTGCGCGGTAAACTCTGCTTGCGAGATGCAGGATTTGCGTGACGTCAGTATGACGCGTTGTTCGCATGTGGCGTTGTAGATACCGCTACAGATTCATGTGATTGTAATTTCTATCAAAATCACAAAAATTTTGTCAATTATGCCAAAAAATACCAGCTTAATCAGTTTCATTTAATTCTAAGTATTATCAGTATAACATTAACCTTCACTATTAATGATACATAATAAATCAATAAAATAAATGCAGCCTTTCAAATAGTGTGTATAGGTACCTTAAATTAAATTCGATTAGATAAGTGTACAATACTTTTGCTAATTTATAAAGTAAATCCTTGAGGCACTCACAAATTGTCTAAACAGATAATGAGCATCATTAGGTTCCATTACAAAATTACATATCCCACGCTTGCGTGGCGTTGCATTGTGCTCGTGCAACTGAGCTAAACAGGTCGGCCGACGCGGGTGCAGAGCGAGCCGATGAATTAGCAATCCGCTACTACTTACGCAACTATGGTATTATTTAAATGACTTCGTTTTGCCACGATGCAGTGCAAGCAAGTAGCATTATTTTAAAATACCTTAAAGGTACATAAATAAGATGAAGTCTGAAAATTAATCAAATACCGAAAAGGTTATGAAAGTTCGGTTTATTCTGGTCCACTTTGAACTCAGATTGAGGAAATGAAATTCCATTTAAGTAACTTTAATTTTTTAGAGATAATTTAGAATTAAGAGGTGGAGTTACCACGTCCAAATTAACTATTGAGCATTTAACGAAGTTGCCAAATAGGGACTTGAATACAATTCATTTTAATAATACGTTTAGAAACACAATTGGACAGCAAGCGACAATAAATCATTTAACTAATTTGATAACCTATTAATTACTCGTAGAGTTGAGTAATTGAACTTTTATACTGTGTGCCTGTGTCCCGGTACACGCAATCTCTTGATATGTAATTCAATAATCGGATTCTCTTTAACGCCGACATGCGGCGTATGCCTTACAGCGAGAACTATCAACTCAGTTTTGAAACATACAAATTTCACGTTCATGTTCAGAGGCGTAAGGGCCAGTATCTCTTGAAAGTTTCTCGGCGTTTCTGACAAACTGATGAGTAATCTATTCGGTTATATGATGGTTTGGTCGAGCTTACGAACAACAACTCGTTACGTGAGTGGCTCCATACTTTGTGTTCTCGGTTCCATTGTCTCGCTGCACTGTTTATTAATTCCAGTCAGTGTTGAGCGTCGATGTGTTTTTGTTACAATTTCCGTTTACCAAAGTCCATGATTAATTCCCAAATCGAACAATGCTGCTTACCAATGATAAATTTAATTTAAATGACTAGGTTTGTACCCACATTGTAGGTATATAATATTTATATTGTATTTAAATGTCCAATTGAATCACTGTTTAATTTAAAATTACAATAGGTTTCCCAATGGCTCAGAGTACTTAATTATTATGTACTATAGGTATAGATGTTGCTCAATATAAAACCGCAAGCGTATCCAGGGGGAGTATCCGCGGCTTGGGCTCCGCACCGAGCGCTGTGTAGGCGGCCCCATCGATACCCGCACCACGTTATACATACAAATTGTGATCTCGTCGACTTGCAGATGCAAGATAAGAAGCAATTAAGAGTCCATGAATATACGACTCAACATCGCAACGCATCTCCCATATACATTACCCCTTTTCCAAGACCTGTTAATAAATAAAATCTCATATTTGCGCTCGCTCTGCCAATGATATATAACGTTTGTTAATTAGGTTATCTCCCCGTCGGCATCTACAAAGGGCCAAGGCTTAAAAGGCTCGTTGATATTAAAAGTGCCGCTTATAACTTTTATCATAAATCACCCTGTGGCTAAATCGCGAGGGCGCGCGAAAAAATTCGATCTACTTGGAACAAAAAATATGCAAGTAATGACGAAAGCACCCTGAGAGCTTTTGTGAGTAGCTGTGGACTTGCTTAGAATTAATTGTGAACAGTCCGCTCAATAGCCGCCGTCACTAAAATATGTCTCCCGTGTAGTGCCAACGCTTGTTCGTTGTTCTGGTTTTTTTGTTATCCAAAAATAACTTAAACACGTGATTATGTCGCAAACTATGCGAATACCTGATTGGTATTAACAGTGCCTACACAAGCAAAAACTAAGGAAAATCAATCAATTGCACCCGATACAGTCTAATTGCTTACTCTAATTATTTAGTTTTCCTTGAAGCAACTAATAATTGTGGTTTAGCTGTTGTCAAAAATAATGATTAGACACGTTAGGTTTAATAAAAATAGCATTTATGTCAGCTCTACCTAGAATTGTACCAGCTAGGTATGATGCAATGTGGCTCAATACATCAATACTTTACATGGGGCAACTGACCTGCACCCTAATTGCGTAACACACGATCAATCGGAATCTGAATCATTTTGAAGCAAATTGCTAATCCATTGCTTCATAAGTTCGAAAAATTTGTCTGCCCAACACGTAAATAACGCAATGAATGTTGTTGAACTGTCAAAATGAAACCCATTGCTACTGATAGTGTGTTACGCAACTACCCCGCTGTACGGGGCAACACCGGAGTTCTACAATTAGACCAAAGAGGCTTCATGGGAAAATGGTCACTTAGCAACATAACGTGCGGCTATTATTTAGCCACGAGCCCCTCAGCCAACAAAAGTACAAATATGAGGTATTAATCGTCATTCGATTCTTTTTCATCGATTACCAACATATTCGGAGAACATTAACGTAACTAAACCTATATTATTTCGAGAACGTTTCTGTTGTAAAAGCGCCGGCGAACAGTTTAATGAGTCCCACGAGGTCTCCTCGAAAGCAGAGCGTGGGCTCGTGATTACTACGGACCCCTGTAATAATAAAACATCGACAGGCCGCCTTTATCGACTGCCTTTTCGATAAGCATCCGTGACGAATTCGCACCATTCGAGCGACGAACCCTCGGACCTACGATACTCGTATGGCCACGTAAACACGTTATTAAAACGACTAATTATATACCGTCAACAACCAGAAATATATCTTAAAATTCAAGTGCCAAGATTTATTTTTGAAATCAGGTTGTCATGCAAAGTCGGTTAATTCCCATTTAAGGGAAAATTTCCGAGATATTCGTATCGATATTTTAATTCCAATTATAATATTACCTCAACGGCTTATCGACTTCGAATTCCAGGAAGTTTTCGGACACGTTGATTCTATCCTTTAGGTATAATGTAACGTCACGGATTTAACATTTTGCAGTTGAAGAAATTCGAATAATTGCAATTTCGATGACAACAAAGAAGAATTATGATTTAATAAAATCGATTTGAAATTATATGAAAGGAAGTAGAGCAGAGGAAGACCGTAACTAATCTGATACGATTATACACGATTTTAGAGTTACAATTTTTTAGGAAGAAAATTTCGAATAGTTCGGAAACATAACTACAATAGATTATGGTATTCAAACGAAGAGAATCAGGAAAATAAGAAAGGAAAACCTAAAGATCTGAACAAGCGCAATTTTAGAGTTGGGTTTCTGATAAACTATGAAAAAAAATTGTCATCATACACGACAGTGATATTTCAGGCAACGATTTTTGTCCAAAAATTAAATAACTAATCATAGTACACACCACTCGTGCCCCAGCAATCTAAATGACGTATTTATAACAAGATACCGTCAATTCAAAACATTGAATTTTAGATTATTTTTAAGATAAAGTTGTACAAATGGTTGAATGAGTGTAATTTTTATAGTTTAAAACAATTTATGGATAAAAAATGTGATGTAAGTTGTAATATTTTCAAAAACCCTGAACATTTGCATGCTATGTTTTATCCTAGCTAAACATGTTTGTGCCATTGTAACTATATTTTAACTCCATTGTATACCATGTGATGTGCAAATCAATGATTTATTGTGATCATTGTATACGTTACTGGTTACGGAGGGGCCCGTGCCGCGGTTGGTCTGTGGATGGGTGACCATCTTTACGTACCGAGACCCCTCCGTGCCTCGGAAAGGGTCCCGGCTGTCATTCGCGGATCTTTGACAGTCGTTACGGGTAGTCAGAAGCCCGAAAGTCTGACAACCAGTCTTACCAAGGGGTATCGTATTACCCAGTAACTGGGTTGTGGAGGTCAGATAGGCAGTCGCTCCATGTAAAATACTGGTATTCAGCTGCATCCGGTTAGACTGGAAGCCGACCCCAACATAATTGGGAAAAGGTTAGGCAGATGATTGTATACGTTAGTGACATTTCTTGGCTCCCACAGTTCCGAGAAATGTCCCGGACCTTTGGAAGGCTTACGAGAGGCCGAAGCAAACAACAACAAACGCAGCACGCACATACGCCTAAAGGACGAGGCAATCAAACGACAGTCAATGATGGCATCACCCTGCGACAAAGCCCCTAAGCAATACTGCTTTCAAAAGCATTACAACGTAGTGCTTAAAGAGGAGCAGTGCGACTACTCAGGCCCGGGAGAGCTGAGAGTTTACACTGATGGATCAAAGACCGACTGCGGAACTGGAGTCGGAGTCTTCTCACACGACCTCAACATAAACATATGCAGCCCGCTAGGAATGCTCAACACGGTCTACCAAGCCGAGTGTGTGGGTATAATACAAGCGGCCCATGCCATAGCAGCCAGGGGAGTTACGGACACCCATGTTCGTATACTCTCTGACAGCGCTTCAGTCCTCCAATCCCTAAAGAAGGGATGCATCACATCAAATTTAATACTAGAATGTCACATGGCGCTTGAACAGGTAACTGTATCGAACCGCAACACAGTGACACTACAATGGATAAAAGGACACAGTGGATCACTAGGTAACGACGCGGCTGACGAGCTGGCCAGAAGTTCATCAAGCACGCCAGTCTACGGACCGGAACCAGTCGTGCCCATCCCCTTCAATCAACTACGCAGGTGGCTACAGAAGCACACCCACACACAGGCAGAGAACTGGTGGTCCTCGTCACCGGGCTGTAGGCAGTCCAAGGAAGCCATGCCATCATTAGATGGCAAGCTAACCAAAAGACTGCTACGTCTGGACAGGAAAGGCCTGCGCCTGGTGACGGGGACCATCACGGGACACTGCTCACTGAACAAACACTTCCATACGATAGGCATAACGGACAGCCCCCTGTGCAGAGCCTGCATGGAGGCTGATGAAACCGTTGCGCATGTGCTCTTTGAGTGCACAGGCGTCACCCAGATTAGATCAAAAACCCTCGGGACACCCAGATCCTACACAGATGTTCTCGACAGACCAGGAGACCTAATAAGCTTCTGGAGGGAGGTGGGCTGGTTGGAATAACCACCGACGGCCACCATGGCTCACGCACAATGGTCCACCTGAAGGACTAAGTGCGGAAACCAAATCCATAACATAGAACAACAAACGCAGGGGCGTTAGACGTTTTTTATGAAATGAGGCATGAACCGACGATCATACCAGTAATTACTATGCAAGTACACCCAAGGACCATCCCCGGTGATATAGGACTATTGTAGGATATGGCAAAATAGATATTGGATGATGGGTTTGGGTGGCTTAAATTGGACTATGGAAAGACGGATGAAATGGCAGGGGGTAACTTGCACACTTATTAATGGGCTCCCGGAAACTGTCGCTAGCACATAGTGACGTAGAAACAAGGGGGCATATCCTGAGGTGCTTAATAAGTGGAAAGGTGTTTCACGGCTATCAGGACAATCCCGAAAGATGGTCAAGATCCGTGCCATTTTACTGAAATATTTCCTTCCTTCGAGCTCGTTTGCTCTTACGAAGCTCTACTCAATCCGGTCAATAAAGGCAAGTTAGAGAGGACGAACCAGACTCCTCCCTGGAGTTAGATTTCGTGGGGTCGCAACTGCCCAACAGTTCGCCAAATGCTGCCCAGCGGGTTTTAGTTTCTCTCTTGGTCTTGCTTCTCACCCTAGACCTGGGGGTCTACTTCGAAGTAGTATCGGCCGACTGTTCGGCCGTTTCCTGCTACGAAGTTACTATTTGGTTCGGTCGGTTCCGATCCTACACTCCTACACTCTTTCGAATATTGACTATGGTCCCGACCTAACTGAGTCGATCCGAACTTTTTTCGCATTTTTCAATAATATTTGGTTCGGTCATGTGTCGGTCCGATCCGAACATTCGCACTTTGCACTTCGGAGTAGGCCCCCAGTTTCGGCAAAGTAAACTTCACCAGCACAGGCCTATAGTACATAGGAGCGTGCAAGACCTACCATGATGTCAATATAGAGATATGGCGATGGGGTTTTTATTATAATAATATTATTAATGTATCCGCACTACTTGCAATCATGGCTTGTGGTCAATGACGGATGACGGAACGGAAGCGTATTCACTTGTTTATGGTATTTTTGGTAACCCGCAACCTGATGGCGTAACACGCGATCAATCGGAATCGGTTTCATTTTGACAGTTCAACAACATTCATTGCGTTATTTACGTGTTGAGCAGACAAATTTTTCGAACTTATGAAGCAATGGATTAGCAATTTGCTTCAAAATGATTCTGATTCCGATTAATTGTGTGTTTCGCAATTAGGGTGCAGGATACTACAGTACTATTCGGAGATACGTTTTATTTTAAAAACTGGATTTGAATAGGCATGTTGGTATATCTGACCACTAAGCTATATATAGTTCCATCCCTTTTTAATCATGCATCTGTATGCTTAGCTACTATTTAGATCTTAGCTATCATAAAAAATAAGTAAGTAAGCATGGCCGAGTTGCGCTTGCGCGGGTAGACGGATGTCACCGCCATGTTTTTGTAACAGATCGTTCACCTCCCAACCATTCACGAATTTAGGAAACGGTATAGCGATAAAAAAAATAATATAAAAACGATACTTCGTGATCGATGCGTCTATTAACGTTTTTGCTTTCTAAAAGTCAATACTGAGTCCAATCGTTGGATTGGACAATTGAGGTTAGATTAGCATTCCAAGTAACACCAACCACGCAACCAATTAGAATATCTATTCAATTAAATATTCAATTAGCGCTTAGTGGTTGCTTATAACTCTTAAGTCAAGTGCGATTATGGTAATTTTTTTATGACGCTGAGAAATGGAAACTGTGTCGTCGCTAGAAACTACGGGATTATGCCAATATTTGGAGATTAAGAGTTACGATATTCAAAACAAGCTCATCTTCTTCTTTTGATTCTTAATCTTATCTTTTCTAATTTGATTTCTGTGTGTAATAAATACTTAACACTTCTAATATTTTCGAGGGGCCTGCGGCTAGACCAGCTGCACGCGCCAATCAAAGGTTAAGCTATGCTTGCCGAAATCAGTCCGTGGATGGGTCCATCCATTATATGCCGAGAACCCTCCGACGCCCTCGGTGCCTCGAAAAGCACGTTAAACTGTTGGTCCCGGCTGTCATTTGTATATCTTTGACAGTCGTTACAGGTAGTCAAAAGCCAAAAAGTCTGACAACCAGTCTTACCAAGGCGAGTCCTATTACCCAGTAACAACAATACTGATATTTAGCTGCATCCGGTTAGACTGGAAGCTGACCCAAACATAGTTGGGAAAAGGCTAGGCGATGATGATGATTTCTGATATTTTCGAAATGATGGGTGCATGGTTCCATCAAAATTATCTCGTAGTCAGAGGTACACTTACGTTTCTTTTTGGTTCCTGAACAGAATTCAATGTAAAAAAATGCAGTCATACTATATGGGTGTCGATTACGACAAGGTGACGGGCACTTGGGCAGCAGCCGATATAGATGAAAGAAACATAATTAACACAACTACTAAAAACAAAAGATGCAGTGGCATTATTCCAAAAACACATTTGAACAAAACTGGAATCTAAATAGACCTATCATCTCAATCTAAAATGGTAATGTAGCTCTGAAAATGCAACATACATATGAATACTCGTATCTTTAACAAGCACGATGTTCCGTTGTTTTTAACAAGGCATCATTAAAATCTTTGCAAAGCATTTAGTAATCACTGTATAATGTTTTATATCTTCATGTAGAAATAAAACAACAGCTACTGGCTAAATAATAAGAAGCCTAGTTTTACGAATCTCAAGGTTGGAATTTGATGTTAATGTACATCATAATTTAGGCTAGTTGGTGTTGTTAACCTATGAATACTAAAACTAGGCCGTAAATGTAACACTGGAGTCATAACAATATGGGTATTTTATTGTCCCCGTGGCTTGGAGACCGTTACACGATTCAGTCCTTGGCCTCTTATGTTAAGGGATATCGATTTGACAACTCAAGTCTCAAGCTCTAGGTTTGTTAATATACCTCACATGTGTCAATTGTTAACGTTATAAATAATTGAGCGTTCTTACATATGTGTTCGTGGCTTCATTATTTTTTTCGTTTTCCTGGATACTACTAAAGTAGATAATATAAACTAGTTCACGTAAACGGTTATTATTTTTTTGGATTGTGATGAGACTAATTCAAGTGTCCTACTTACATAAGTATCATCTGAACATAAATGTGACACTTATAGACAAAATGTCAGACATATCATCTTATTACTATACTGTCTAATCTCGCATATAAAATTACAATGCGAAGGATTTCAATAAAACTCATTCATTAATAAATCTGTGTATAATTCAAATCTCTTTTTCTGTATCATCGCAATTTACATAATGCTAAATAAAAAGCGGTGTCATCACAAAAGATTTTGGAGGCAATATAAACATAATATCAATTTAAATTCCTTGTTAGTGGAGCGAAAGCCGACATCATACCTGAAAGTGGCGGGGCCCGATTGGATGACGTGCGCGCCAATCGCGTGCGCGCTCCGCGGCCACCGCGTCCGGCCGGCAACGGGCGGGCGGGCCGAGCCGAGCGCTCGCCGCGCCTCAGTTCCACTCCACACCTCGCATCGGACTGACGTGCTCGTACATCCGTGTGTTGTTGCTTTTGACATTAATAACATTGACTTGTCCTTTCGGGACTTCGGGGGAAGTGACAATGCCGCGACCCTCGCGTGAATCTTACGGTGACCAGAAGCCCCCGTACTCGTATATTTCCCTGACGGCGATGGCGATCTGGAGCTCCCCGGAGCGCATGCTGCCGCTGTCGGAGATCTACCGGTTCATCACGGACCGCTTTCCGTACTACCGGCGCAACACACAGCGCTGGCAGAACTCGCTGCGCCACAACCTCTCCTTCAACGACTGCTTCGTGAAGGTGCCGCGCCGCCCGGACCGGCCCGGCAAGGGCGCCTACTGGACACTGCACCCGCAGGCCTTCGACATGTTCGAGAACGGCTCGCTGCTTCGAAGGCGCAAGAGGTTCAAGCTGTTGAAAGATGACAAAGACAGCCTGCACGCAGAGCTAGCGGCGCTGGCAACTTTTAATAGAGCATTTTTGGCGAGACAAGCGAGTGCACCGCCACCGCCTTTGCCAAGTGCTGGTCTATACAGTCCACCGCTGGGTCCACAACTAAGCCCAGAGCCGGCGGAAATGCCCGAGACGGCGACTATGACCATGTTACCGCGCGAGAGGCCACGAAGAGCGTTCACGATCGAGGCGCTGCTGCAGCCGGACGAGCCGCGCGCGTCCCCGTCGCCGCCGCAGCCGGTGTTGATGCCGGTGCCGTCGTACGTGGCGCGCTACCACGCCGAGCTGCTGGCGGCGGCACACGCGCTGCGCCCCTGCTACCTGCCACCGCCGCTGCTGCCGGTCGCGTGACATCCACCGCGCGCGCACACTAGCTGCGACAATGTTTCGTGCAATGTTAGATTGTAAGTACACCACTAGTATTCATGATTTTGTATAGTGTTTACATTTTTTTGTGGAACAGTTGTTTCGTAGTATTTAATGTTAAAGTTTTAATTTCAACACTTGTAAACACGGCTGTTTAATTCCAGCTCATGGATTCCTACCATATGAGCTGGTGTTCTGGTTTCTAAGTATATCACTAGGTAGGTAATAGTGATTACACAGATGATGGGACAGATAACGCATTTAGTATTATAACTATTTATTATCTTAAAGCGAGTAACATCGAGGCTAAGTGCAATTGGCCTACTGTTGAACATTCCGCAGATGATTCATCTCACGTAGAGCGGATCATCATCGTGTTTTAAGTGATCTCACTTTAAGGTTAATGTAAACTATTGATGATTAGATAAAAGAAAGATGTGAAAAACTGTTAATACAATTTACCATTGTGAAAAAAGTGTGTAAATATAAAATAATGGATCAAGAGAGCAAGTAAATGACTATGACGGCAGACAATGTTACAAATATTTGGTCAAATACAAACTATGTCGCGTTCTATAATTATTAATTAGACACAGATTCAATCTTTCTTTTCTAATAGGAATAACATATTATTAACAGCAATAAATGTAAAAAGTATATTGTTTTATGAGAAGTAGCTGACATAGAATAAGATTGTTATTTATTTAGTGATGAGAACTGAATCTTTTCCTGTTCATAGTGTAGATCAAATTATTTGTGTAAATATCGGTTAAATTGTTATAAGTATTGAGTAGGAATATTAAATGGAATTCATTATATTTCCTGGTTTTATTTAATACACTTTTTTCTTTCCAAATTTCTCAATTTTAACATAATAATTTGTCACTTCAGGTCACATTTATCAATGCTGTTGTTTTAAACAATATTTACCGCTTGAAATATATAGATTAACTGGGAGTATACATATATTTTGGTAGGTTAGATATTCTTCGTGTGGGGTAAAGGAAAAAAAGTGGTAGAAAATTGTAAAAAGGGGTATTCCTGGTGGTCTGTTTCACGGTGTAACGCGGCGCGTCGGGCCACGCTCGTGGGCTAATAGTTCCTGATATCGGCCTGTTGTGCTGACTCACCCGTCGGCTCGTTACACACCATAATGCGCATTATAGGCTTGTTCAACATTTTGACCCTCTTTCACAGTGAAAAACCTTTAATCTAATGATGGAGGACACAATAGAGCGGTTCCATTCTTCTGTTCCTTTTTGTGGGATCAATTTATGAAATTAGGATTGGAGAAAAACAGGGCAATAAAACGAAGAGTTCTTTTGAATATCTTATTGGTTTTGTTATGATTAAATAACTACTGGTACTAATCGTTTGGTTCATATAAAATATAGGAACTGGTTTGGTTACTGTAGCAGAGCCTTGCACGTTACACTTGGAAAATGGAAATAAAAAACCCGCTGATATAAGTGCGTAGGTTGTAATCTGTGGTTTTTTATTTACCACTAGATTACATGCTACCTGCTACGAGGAAATATATCTACAATTCAAACAAATTTATTTTTAGCGTTTATGAATTTGCTACTACCAAAAATACTGTTACCTACATATCAAAAGTTATTGTACCTAACTGACTTTACAGTCGGCTTCAGTTATAGTTTCATAACAGTAGTTAAGTTGTTATGTGACTGCATTAAATCTACCTGCTATTTCATATGACTAACACGGAAATAAGGCAGTATTTTAGGGGAATGTTTTGCTGATAGATTCAGTCCCGAATTAATTAGGTTTGTTTTTGTTATCCACACTACTCTAGAGTAAATGAAAACGGCTATTTCAATACTATTTCTACTGACTACAAATCACATTAATTCTGGGGATGCAATTCTGTTTCTGGCTGCCACTGTCCGATGTTACTAAGAGGTAGGCGCACAATGTTTTCCTCTTCCATTCTTGCCCGTTAGCCGTCATCAAGCTTGTTACTAATGTATTAGAAAAAAACAATTTAAATTAGGCAACCTGCGTCATTTTATTATGCAAATAAGGAAGGAAGTACTATGTAAACAACGAATTATTTCGGCTATGCTTACGATAAGCATAGCCGAAATAATTCGTTGTTTAAAAAATTAAGTTTGTATGTAATAATTAAATAATTTTTGGAAAATTAAGTAGTTAGTATGAGGTAAGCAGCTTACCTCATACTAACTACTTAATTTTCCAATAACAGTCTTTGGAAAATATTTATATCTTGGACTGTCTATCCTGAACGGTAAGCAGTATTAGATATAATTTAATTATTCTACTTATCTGGGCGTTCAGGTTACGGTTTTTGGTAAACAGTTGGTATATTTGAGTCGAACAGAAAAAAGGGGAGGACGGACGGAAAATATATCTTCCTGCACCAACTCAAAGAAACATAGCTATAATGTAGATGTGTAAAATATTGGTACACCGACTTGTGCCAAGTTTAGGTTATATTAATTTAAAGTGCGCTTTTTAAATGATATTGTGTTATTTCAGTCTATTTTGGAAATGTGAGTGTCTCCCGTTTATTTCACAAAGAAAATTTTCTTTCTGTTATACATCTTGCCCAAGAATGACTCTGTATGATGAAGGACTATAACTACATCAAAACTCAATAAGAAGTTTCAAAGTGTTATACATAGACCTTCATTCTATCCTATTTGGGGTTCTACGAGGTAAGCACTTGGCTGCCGTATATCTAACTGACTTTCAGTGAGGGACAACGCACGGCCTAAGTCTAGAAGCATAACTTTTACACAAGAGTTCCTTATGTAACAAAAGTGAGCACGAAGAAAACATTTTTGAAAATACAATACCGTGTTTAGTCTTTTTCACCGATGGGAAATCTTCAGGCGGGAAAACGTTTTGATATTTAACAATTCAGGGGGTCTACTCCGAAATAGTATCGGCCGAATGTTCGGCCGTTTCCTGCTACGAAGTTACTATTTGGTTCGGTCGGTTCCGATCCTACACTCCTACACTCTTTCGAATATTGACTATGGTCCCGACCCAACTGAGCCGATCCGAACTTTTTTCGCATTTTTCAATAATATTCGGTTCGGCCATGTGTCGGTCCGATCCGAACATTCGCACTTTGAACTTCGGAGTAGGCCCCCTTGTTTCTAACAAGAATTGTTAAATGTCAACTTAACTAAAAGTACTGAAGTATCACAGTCTATCATTACGACTACTATTAAAAAGTACTGTTTGTCTCTGCATCACCCAAAGGTTGACTGGTACAAAATGCTTGTGGCATTACTTTGTGCGTTTAAAGTATTTTGGAGGTATGAGGAACAGGGTGTAAAGTTCACTCATCCTCCATAGAAAACGGGTGTTGTGTCTGGCGGGCTATTGCCCAACGATTGATGTTGGGAAATTGTATCTATGCTAATTGCGCGGTAAACTCTGCTTGCGAGATGCAGGATTTGCGTGACGTCAGTATGACGCGTTGTTCGCACGTGGCGTTGTAGATACCGCTTTAAATAATAAAAATAAACGCAACATAAGGATAGGGCTTATGTAGGTATGTTTGTAGTAAATACGAATAAAAGTCGGGTTGACGGGTTAACATGTATTATTATTGTCAACAATTACATAAGTAGCAATTATTACAGTCATTATTCAGTAACTTAACTGGATGAATAAGCTTTCACGATTTTTATCCACAAAAATGGTGGTTACAAAACGGTATAAAAATTATTACATTTTTATTTAAAAAAATATTAAATCAGGAATGCGTTGCCATTAAATGAACGTTAGTTATTAAGTCAAATATATAAAAATGAGTAATTTTAAATGATGACGTTTAAAATGACTATACCTACATAACAAATAATAAAAAATCCTGTAAGTACTAAGGCTAATGTTGCTAAGGGAAATGTTGGTTGTTCGACAATTTAAGTATTTAACATACATTAAATATTGTGAGTTGTATTAATTTGATATAAATTAAGGAAATATTTAGTCCTATCTCAGGTATGCTAGAAGAGATTTCTTATGAAATAAGCATCACCTCTGTACCTATTTTTTCTGTTCTGTTCTTCAATGTCTGTGTGTGTACATAAATGGTAAAATAAATAAATAAATAAAAATTATTTCTCAGCAAACCTCTAAAAGTCCAAATGGATTGCATATTTTTAGGACTGGTGGCCTAATGTAGCTACTTACCTAAAATGTTAAAATGTACTGGCTGATTTAAACATTATAGAAACCCTTTTTTTTTACCAAAAACTGAATATAAAACTCTGGGTTGATCAACCTAGTTGAGCTGTCAACATACTGTTGTACAAGAATATTGAAGCTACTACTAACTGTTACCAAACCCATATCTACATGGATAGGATTTTTTGACAAACTTTCCTTAATACTTAATCTTTATCATAACATTCACTACCTACTACTATGTTTCAAATCTTAAACTTCATGTGTTTCTATCGGGCTGTAACGTCTTCTCATCGAACTATATGGCACTATACTATACTATTCAACTATATGGCATCAAGACAGAGTACAATGACCCTTAAAATTGTCGCTGTTCTTGCATTCCAAAAACATAAGGAGTTTTCATGAAACTAACACTATCTACCTAACGATGGGTAATAATGAATCTAAATTAATTGAAGGGCTCTTAGAACAGGGCTTTAATTATACTAAGTCACCGAATGTGAGCTTAAGCATTAATATTTGCTTTTAATTAGGTACCTCTACTGGCCCACGGTAACGCATCCTTTGGGAGTTCCCTAAGTATACCTGGTTACTTCATAGAACTACTTAATAAGGTATGAAGTATAATGTATCATCACAGTTTGGTGACTAATGATACATTATAATTAATATTGTCAAATATTCTATTTCAAGTATTAACCTAATTAAGTTTTAATTTGAGATATGGTGTTCCTACGTGCCAAAAACCAAAACGCTTTCTGCCGTGATTGAGTAATAAACATCAAAACTTTTACATTAATAATAAAGTTGGTTTAGTTCACTTAAGCAGCCGCTCCATGTAAAATACTGGTAATCAGCTGCATCCGGTTAGACTGGAAATCAACCCTAACATAGTTGAGAAAAGGCTAGGCTAGGATGACAAGTTCACCTAGAAATTTGGATGTTCATTCGTATAGTACTTACAATAATATTAAAACCGACTTCATGTTTACGGAAAAGGATGTTATATTTAAAATTTTGACAAATAGCATAATCTGTAACATTTTATAAATAGACATGAGTAAGTTTGGTTGGGTTTTGTTTACGGAAAAATCGAAAGTAACAGGATAATTCTAATTAAGATATGCTCATAAATAGGTAGGGCAAGTTAACTATGTAGTTAACTATATACACACATATGAATTCGACTAACCACAGAACCGATTCGGTAGGCATCATGAAGTCATCCAGTAAATACTCTGACCTCCGTGTGGGATACATGGAAAAGTAAAATGAAGAAATTTAATCATGGAGCTGTTAATCAATCTGCAGCGGGAAAGCCACAAGTGAGAAGAATGAAAATTAGGCAACATGAGGTAGTTCTGGGCAAAGTTACCGATACATTTTACAGTCTAACCTTTGGAGTTTAACTGTCAAATCTTGTCATTAATAAAGGATTCTTCTTGACGAAGCAAGAAATTATAAAAAACGCAAAGCATAAAATAGGCCAGACAGACAACAATACGTATTTGCCTATTTGTGTTATTCAGACGGGTTAAACAGTTTTGTCCTCGTCTGATTGTGAGGTGTTTACTTATGAAGTTTTTACAAACAATCTAAATCACATATCAAACAATAAATATTTGTAGAGGCAGCTGTTTGGGACGGATTATTACACGAACCTAAAATAATAATCGTCCTCTCTTAGCACTTCTGTTGATGTTTTTGCTCCGAACACCTTTGCATGCAACGCTAGCCTATAATTTCAAAATTAATATCTAACACATTGTGCCTATCCGTCCGTCCCTCGATTTGCCGTTTTTATAGCTTTCCCGACACCGTAACTGCTAATTATATCTGCCGCGGCATCGCCTCGAGCCTTTCCCGAATTTATCAGCGAATCAATCTGAACTTTAATTCTTTGATGTAGGGTTCAAGTTTAGCCCCCAAAAAGGTTTTAATCAGCAATCTGGGTTAAATGTGAATTCGCTACGGAATTTTTGGTCCTAATCCTAACGATATCCGCTTCGAGTTCGTACAATAAGCACGTTGGCTGAATTCTAAGTAGATGCAGCTTCTTTTTCCATTTACTTGTGTAGTTTATAGGTTGTCAGTGTAGCAGTAGCTGTTACATGAGCACTGAATTTATTGTTTAATTACAAACTTTTGTTTTAATAAAATCTTCGTAATTTGTGTTATTTATTTCTATTATATAATTGCTAATTTACTTTATTTAATTGTATAAGCTATTAATTTGAATACTTTAATACGAATCCTGATCTTCGTACTCCCTGTTCTTGACTCCTTTATTTTAATTTATCTTTTTGCTTTAATCACAACCTACTTTAATAATCAACACTTTTGAATAACTTGGCGTCTGTTGATTGCTTAGTAATATGTGTTTGAGAGTATTGTAAGAATAAAATATGTGATTCATGTAAGATGTTTATGATAAAACATTTTCCATGAGTTTCATTAAAGGTGTCTCTAAACCGTGTCACGAGGCTTCTTCCATTTTATTTGCAAGACGTGCTTTAATATTAGAAAATGTGGAGATTTGTGAATAGAAGAAATACTGTAATTATGATTTGCAATTTAACCATTGAAAGAAACAGTCTTGAGTTTGTTTCAATGGTTAAATTGAAAATCAAAATCATTTAAACTTATACCTAGTCGTCGTATAAGTTCAAACGGATACATTCACATCCCTTTGTTCATGTTTATCCGCCTATCAATATATAATATCAACAGATGTATGTCACATCTCTCCGTATCAATCGTCCAATAGAGGAAGAACAATGTCGTCATGGTGATCAAGGTGTCGGAGTATTGTCACCGGTGTCGGTGTGTGTCGGTGAATGGGCGAGTGTCGGCGAATGTCGGTGAATGTCGGCGTCATGGCGCGGCGTCCCGCCGTGTGGTTCCGGCGATTGTATCGAAGGCACGCCCCCAACCCTACAACTCTTGGCCGAAACCTGATTTATACGCATCTATTTATAAAATGTCCTTGTTTTGATTATGTGCTGTCTTAGTTACTCTTTAAATCCCCTTTTGGCTATCTCTGCTCTTTAGTTGGTTTATTGGTAGGTGATTTACCTGGTGAGCTAGTAGTCATTATCTAAATAATGAATTACCTCACCCCGCCTTTGAGTCCCGGTAGAGAATAGCACCAGGACTATACGGCACTTGCTATGGTTGAACTGAAACATTACTCCTTCGAAAATGGCCGGCTAGATTCAGACTAAGTCTTAAATCTGCTGATCCCTTTCACCAATAACATTGTTTATAATTAAGTATGTATGTTCCTTGAATTTAAAACATAAATACATTGTATAGGTACTACTATTTATATGCAATTCTATATCTACATCAGAGATGAAACTCAACTTTGCCGCTGGAACAGCTAACAGGGGAACAATCAACGAGTATTTTCAGTTGCAAAAATTATGATGTTATAGCTTACATAGCATGCCTAACCTACCTATTGTATAAGTAGTAAGTATTGTAATAATCGAGTGTGTTTTGCCTGCTTAAGCATGCAATATGACTGTGATTAATTTAGTTACAACTTAATTATTGTTAGGTACATGCTAATGAGGCTTAGCCACCGGCCTACCTTTTACTGACTCAAACAGTGTTTGTGAACATTACAAACACCGTTTGAGTCCACACTGAGCCACATATAAAAACCCTCGGCATTGTAAGCAAACAATTCACAAAAATACTGGCCACAATAATAACAAATGCGCAATTTTAACTAGAAAAATAATTGAAAATTAAAAAGAATAACATGGTATGGTATTGGCACACAAATACCTAAATATAATTGCAAACATCTTGCTTAGCAGCCTTTAAGATTTCTAATTAATTACTTACAATAAACATTTAACTTGGTGAAATTCGGTAAGCTTGTCTTGTTAAATGGCTGGTTGTGACGAAACCATAATGGCGTCGGTCAGTCATGCGTTATCGCTCGTTTCCGTCAACACTGTTACTGACGTCTCACGCTGCATTCAACTTTACGGTATATAATACACTATTTTATTACCTAATTATCTATTAAGAAGTTGGTACTTGGTATTAACTTCCTACGAAAAATCAATTCTTTTTGGAAGCCCTTCGAACACGTCCGGTGTTCGTGTACCTGTTTCATTAAGTATGTAATTAGGTAGTTCCTGTACATTTTCTAATCCACAAGGATTTTGGTCCCATAATCCAGGGCCATTAAACTCAATGACTAGATTGCAACTCTGGAATCGTCGGGATCCTAAATTACTGAAGTAATCGGCTGCAAAGATTTTATTTTAAGTTACAACAGTTTTATACATGTATACATATAATAATTGAGATTCATCATCGTCAATTTTAAGTAATTTTAAACTGCATTTTCTTTTAGGAAAATCAGTAGTCAAAGTCACTCATTTTTGCATTGTAGCAGCATTTTCCTATAGTAAGGGATCAAAAGTACTGAATTAAGTACCTTTTATTTGCAACTATAACTCTTCACCTGACTGTAAAAGTTATATTTTCATACAATAAAATGAGTTTAAAGTGTTTATGGGTAATTTTTAAGGATAAATCCATGTTTTAATGCGATAACATGTATTGAAATGTTTACTTGTACTTGTACGGAATCCTAAAATACGTCTGACGAAACCACTGAGTAATCGTCGTTCTAGATAGACTGTCCTTAAACCATTAACTGCTAATTGTTTGCTAAAATCACTTTTTGCACAAATTTGGCATTGTGTCTGCTCCATTATCGGGGAAACTGTAAAGCGAGGCATAACTGTAAGTTATTGGGGTGGCACTTGCGTCTTTATGTCGTTGTAGATAGAGTCTACATTGTTGTGCGTGTTGTGCGACGGTTGCGTGGTTTACCGTGGTCAAGTTGTCATTAGGTCACGTATGGCAGGGTAGAAGATGGCTTGGCGGCGGCCGGCTGATGGTGTGAAATGAGTGGTCGCCGGTGCGTTTGAACTCGCCGCCCGATACCGTTTTGTACGTCGTAGTTTTTGTGGCGTGCGTTTAGGATGCGACCTCTTTTTTGTAGCATGTTTGTAATGCCGAGTGTGTGGGACTTGACACGTAGGTAACTATTGTTAATTCATTCCTGTTTGTTATTGTAGCATTCCTACCTTGTAATAAGCCATTTTGTGACGGAAAGACGCCGACCTGCCCCGTGTAGTCTCATCTTGTTTGGTTTCCTTTGAATGAGTAATAAAAATAAGCTTTTTATCTAGTTTTAATTTTATCACGATTCTATAACTTATGTGGTTGATATTTTAATTACTTGGTGTAGACATGATACATGCACCGTATTGTGTAGTTTCACTTGTAGTAACATTTTTTGTTCTGTCATTGTTTCTTCAGCGATTGTTTATAATTGTTTCGTGATTAAAGTTCTCAGAACGGTAATAGCTGCATGCAAGGAAGTGGGTATCGATATCCATTAGACAAATGGTTGGTAACTTTATGTTAGTCACTGGTCAGCGATTTATTTAATGTTTGCACGCGAACTAATAAATGGTGTCTATCAATTAGTTGAAAGAAACATTTGCATAAATTTAAGTGCTTATCATTACTAAATTGCGTATAATTGTGTAAGTTATTTTTCGTTTCTACAACAGTGATAAAGTGTAGATTTTATTAGTTTTTATTGCAATTAATTAACGGATCTATAAACGTTCAATAACTAAATATGTTAACTACCGTTTCTGCTTTTTATAATTAGCGAACTCGGCGATGTTGATTGCTTTTTATTTTGATAACTACTGGATTAATAGAAGGATCGATTAGTCCAGCATCGCTGTTGGTATCATTTAGGTGTTTTTCTTGCATACATACAACAATTTTTTTCTTGTTATAAAAACAGAGTTATTAGCTGTTATTTTCTCGCGTGAGCTGCAATCTCCTGATGGAGTCGGCTCGCTTAGATGTGCTCAACGACTGATGCCGTAATGACGTGTTTCCAAACTGACACTAGTTTTGCATTACGAGTTTTGTTAATTTAGTGTGAAAATAACCTCATACGTACCGCTTAGCTTTGAAACAACAAAAAACGTGGTAAAAAAGCGAAAGGATGCGGTCCTAAACATATGAGCTCGTCTACTTATGGCACTTTGATTATACGTCTGAGGACAGCAGATGACGATTTGTTTAAAGTAGAATATAATTCAACGGTTATCGTACGTATCCTGATGTTAAGGATAGAGTTAAATGACAAAAAGTGTCTCTGTATACAGGTTGGATAAAACATAAAATTAAAAAAAGGAAATATTCGTTTATGTCTTTTGTACTAAGTATTTTTTTTCAGGTTTCATGCCCATGTTTATGGACATTTCACTTTTTAATTAGTGTTTTTTAAATCTGCAGAAAATGTAGTACATCTGCCTATGACACAAATAGGAAGTGTCATTATTGTTTTTCCAATAAAATACCATTAATTAACCCGGGGCAAATGACGTGAAAATAATTACGCCGGCGATGACACCGGGTCATCATGACCCGGATTTTATCGAGTAAATGTCATGAAATTTAAGAAGTTATCTAAATTTTAATAATTATTTATTATACAAGTTTTTTGTATATGTAGTAAAAAAGAAATAAATCCAAATATTTTATAAAAATTAACTGAAAACTTATCATTAATATTTTTTAAATTTTTGTTAAATTATTCTAAATAATAATATAAATTAATAATCGTACATAATAATATGGAGAACAAACAAACTTCTTATCATAATAATAGTAACAAATCAGTCTTTTACTTCCTCATTCAGAGACATAGAACTACTGCTATTATTGCAGTATGGAATCAAATGATCTGGGCACATGTCAATCTAGCATGCATTACAAGTATTGGATGTCTTCTTATCCCTTTAAGACGGTCATATTTGACATCTTCTGTGAGTTCCTGGCACCTTCGGGGGACCTTTCCCGAACGTTCCTAGGTGGGGTCACTCGCAAAACCTGCGATTCTTTCGCGCAACTGTCGAAGCAGCATATAACCCTTCTTCGTCAGACCCCAACTCTTCTAACACCGTAAATATACTCTCAGGGTGGTATATCAGTGCAATATATGACAAAAACTTTAAAAAGAACATGGTGAATTGACAACAAATACTAAATGATCTAATAAAAGTATGTCACAAAAATACTATGCCAGTGATGACGCTGGGTCATATTGACCCGTTTTGAGTTGATGCACGTTTATCTCGCTGTGTATGCGGCGTTAAACTTAGCATACTTGCGGTTCGGTTAGAAGGAGGTCGTATCTCCAACTACACAAACGCTGAAATAGCACGACCAGCGTAAAAAATAATAGTGACAGATTTAAGTCGCCTCGGGTCAATATGACCCAGCGTCATTGGCGCCGGGTTAAGCTGTAATTTAAAAATAGTCAGCTATTATATTTTTACTTTCTTTTGATTCATAGAGCGCCAGGTAAGTAGCTTTAACCGTAGGAATTAAGTGAGGCAATCAATACAATAAAGTTTCCCGTACTTACTACTTACTACAAGTACCTATCGTTAAACTAATCTCCTTCGCTTAACTGCTACATGCACAGATTTATAATTAACTGGTACGGTATGTGTTATAACATGGAGGTATGAGTTCCTTCTGCACCACCTCAAACGCATAATTTATCCTTAACGGAAAACATAAAGTCTTAAAGGAGCCGAAGGTACAAATAATTAGAGTAAAAATAAATTTCCAGAAATGGCTACGTAAACTTCAAGGGATAAAAATATTTACAGTGGTAACTAATGAAAATAGGTTTAAAGACCAGTTCACATAATTAAATATGGCCAAAATCTAGTAGCAATGTCAATGACAAAGACGATTAATGTCAAGAACCTGTGAAAATTGTCGATAAATGGTTTTTTTTTTACAAATTGATTCTGAGATTAGCATGTTAACGTATTTAAAATTACGGGATTTGCTCCTTTGGTTTAATTACGTAGATAGTGCTACCAGTATATGCAAAATAACGTAGTACAAAGGGTTTATGTATTCAGTGATAAGTAAGAGGCAAACAAACTCAAGAGGCAAGTAATCCGGTAAAGCCAGCGAGCTGACTACATATTGACACAAACCACCTAATCCCCCTGTATACACAGGGTACCTCTAACAAATATTGACAAACGGACTAGAAACAGGTTGGTTGACAAACGGCGCGCGTCAGAGCCGGCTCGCACCCTGTCTTTATTTGCACATTACGCCTTCAGCGGCGCCCGCGCACCTCGCGCCGCCTCCACAAATTAGTTTCTAAGTAATCACTGATGATTGCGAGCATTACCGCAGGAACCCGCCACACATTTAGAGTTTCTATTACCATGTACTTTTAATTTTATGATAATTTTCTACGGACTTGTACCGTGTTTATTTCGAGCCAAGGGGCAAATAAAACATATAATTATGTGATATAGGCTCGCTCCTAGGTTGCCTGGTTAATCCTGTAGCCCATTCAAGCCGACTAGGGTATCTCGACGGATCAGGTATTAAGTAGGAACATTGTAGGCAGATTATATATGTTCTATAAACCTACCATGTGGATTAACCAATGTATCATCAATTAGTTTGTGATTATTACAGACTAGGTTCTGCCCGCGACTTCGTCCGCCTGAAATTTCTTGTTCCCCCGACCCACCCCGTTGCAGTGCATCGCTTGCCTCCGCTATTACTTTCTTTTCGCGTTCTTTCTTACTTTTTAGGGTTCCGTACCTCGAAAGGAAAAAACGGAACCCTTATAGGATCACTTTGTTGTCCGTCCGTCCGTCTGTCTGTCAAGACCCTTTTTCTCAGGAACGCGTGGAGGTATCTGGAATTTATATGAAATACTCAGGGTCTACTGACCCTTGGAGCTGTGAAAAAATCAAACTTCTAAGCCAACGCAATCAAAAGATACAGCCGTTTATGTCGTAAATTTCCGCAAATTTTCGACACTCGCAAGGGAATCAAAACCTACAGGTTACTTCCCGTGAACTCAGAATCTTGAAATTTGGTACGAAGCAAACGTCTTATAGCACAGATAAAGAAAAAACTTTTTGGAAAAAAAAAAACAACCGACTGCCAAAAACGACACTACAAAGTGAAAAATAACTTTTATTCCGAAAGTCGGTGTCGTTGGGTTCGCATTTTCGTTGTTTGACACCGACTTCCGAAATTAAAGTTATTTTTCACTTTGTAGTGTCGTTTTTGGAAGTCGGTTGTTTTTTTTTTTAAGTTTTTATTTTTCACTTTTTAGTTGTACCTATCCCACACAAATTCGTATATACTTACAAGATTAGAGGTACTCCAATAACAACTTTGACAGAAATGAGAGTGTACCGTGGTATACTGAACACATCTGCATACCCCTTTAGAGCGTACAGGTAAACAATACATACATAAGCGATAGCAGCAATAGCCGTTGATTTGCTGGCATTTATTGAAGAGTTCCGTTGTCTGTCTCCGAAACTCATCATCAGATCTTGTCGAAATTTCTATGGGACCATTTGGGAAGTATAATACCCTTTCCAACAAAAAAAGAATTTTTCAAATCTGTTTGCAAGCGAAGGACATATGCGCGAACAAACATAATAAAAAAAAAATACAAACATCCGAATTGAGAACCTCCACCTTTTTTAGAAGTCGGTTAAAAATTGCAAAAACCGTTAATTTTAGATACATACCTACAATTTTTTTTTATTTTGCCAGGGTCCTAATAGTCCTAGCGTGATGTTAAATAGCTTATAGCCTTTCTCAAGAATTGGGCTATCAAACGAAAATCCAACTGGTAATTTCAGAGATTAGCGCGTTCAAATAAACAAACATCAGCTTTATTATTAGTATAAATTCAGGGGGCCTACTCCGAAGTGCAAAGTGCGAATGTTCGGATCGGACCACATGGCCGAACCGAATATTATTGAAAAATGCGAAAAAAGTTCGGATCGGCTCAGTTGGGTCGGGACCATAGTCAATATTCGAAAGAGTGTAGGATCGGAAGCGACCGAACCAAATAGTAACTTCGTAGCAAGAAACTGCCGAACATTCGGCCGATACTACTTCGGTGTAGACCCCTGTGGGTCTACTCCGAAGTAGTATCGGCCGCATGTTCGGCCGTTTCCTGCTACGAAGTTACTACTTAGTTCGGTCGGTTCCGATCCTACACTCCTACACTCTTTCGAATATTGACTACGGTCCCAACCCAACTGAGCCGATCCGAACTTTTTTCGCATTTTTCAATAATATTCGGTTCGGCCATGTGTTGGTCCAATCCGAACATTCGCACTTTGCACTTCGGAGTAGGACCTCTGGCTTTTTTGGTTCAGGTTTTTTTTTTGTGCAATGTAGCTCACTTTTATTATATCGTCTAGTCTATTTATCGTTTATGTATTTCATCTGTTTATCAATTACTTCTTCTATTCTATGGTCCTTCCTTCGAAGCAGAAAGCTTTAATTTATCTTCGAAAAAAGATGATTCGTGATTTATAGAAGAGTTGTAACTGTATGCGAATGTTGTATCCTAGCAATACGAGCTAAATGTGTGATATTAGGAACTCAATCAGTCATTAATCCAGTATTCTTAATCTTTTAATGAACCGTCAAGAAGATCCCGTTAATAAATCAAGAAAATGTAAAGGTGTCAAAGAAGTATTAATAATAGTGTCTAAATCTGATATATTACAGTAAACATGACTCCATAACAATTATCTGAGCGCTCGGCATTATTTGCGTCTTGTATAGCGATTACTTCAATTACTTATCGTTGAGTTAATACATTTTAATGAGAGTTGACTCCGATTATTGATCACGTTATTATTGAGATTATCCTCTCATTGCCGAGACCATGGGAACATTATAAATCATTACTATGCAGAATAATTAGTGTGAACAAGTCAAAGCACTGAGCATCAACTTGTGCGTAAAATACCGACGGTTTACTATATAATTTTGTGCTTTTAATAGTAATCAACCGCATTATACATGTTTAACTTAAAGTAAAATTGTATAGAATACCGTAAAATTTTTATTCAATAAGTAACTCCGTGGGTAAAAAAACGAATAAACAACATTAGCGGCAGCTTCTTTCTTTGTCATTCAGTGGAACCGATTTTGCATCATTACAAGCGACGTAAGATTGATTCCCACACAAAGGCGCTGTCAAGCTCGGCGGTTGAATAAAACGCAAAGCGCGGGCTTTCATTGTTGTTATAACAAAATGAAGTCGTAATGAGTAGGAGTGCGACCGCAGAGCCGCCTCAATGCGAACAGAATGTCGCACGATTGAATTAAAATTGCTTCAATATTGTGGCTTTAAAATGTTGACATTTGACAAGCGTTGCTGACGCCTGTCGCGTTGACGGGCGGCGCAGTGGCCCGGGCGCAGCGGCCTCAGGCTCCGACGACGCATCTAAATGCATAATGCTTGTTGATCAAAATTAGAATGTGCATTTATTACGTAGGTACTAATACGAATATTTATATGGGATTAGTTACAATTTATTATAGTTGACATAACTTTTCACTATTCTACTAGTATTTTAGAATCCGAATACAAAACTGTCGTAGAGTTCTCACTTTTTTTCGGAATATTATTTATCCTTTTATTTATAAATTATAAACATAATCGCTAACATTTCAAACCTTTATTTGTTTATCCTCGTTTCTTGCTTATTAACTAAGTGTTTTGTGTAAACTGCCTGTTGTGTCGATGTCAGTGTACTTATTTATTACACCTATATATAATATAGTTCTTGATATAGCCTTTCAACATAAATTTTGTACGACATTAAACAAAATTAAATTAAGAGATCGCGCTTGGGACAGGAGAACAACTTCTAATTGCATAAATTCGCGGTAAATTTTGCACAACAAAAACTGGTATTCAAATTACAAGAGATTATGTTTAGTTAGATTAAAAGACGGCTATTATTATGGACGGGAATCAAGTTTTTGTCTGTTCTATGTAAATTAGTGGCAGCTCCGGTAGCACAATCTAACATTTGAGTATTAGCTTAGTCTCCTCGTAAAGAAAACAAACGTTATGTATACCTGCCTACCTACTACCTACTATGTACCTACAATACAATCTGATGTTTGTTTGTTTGTTGCAGACTACAATGATTTGTTTTTATATACAACTTTGGGATGATATTCACGTACTTAGTTACATACTTATAGGTATGCATCACATTATAATATGTAGGTACATATTATTATTTATTTGTTTACGTGTTCATTCAATAAATATTCATAACGCATGTGACCGTGTCCATGCAATTTTAACAAGTACTTATATTATGTAAGACGTAGCCCCACAACCCATAGTACCTGCTGGGGTACTTGCAGAGTAGTGTTAAATGCATTTATATTAGATTACTTTAGCACCCAAACTAGTAACAACTATGAGTCGATGATACGAAAAAGCACGAAAGTGTACTGAAATCTGAAAATTTGTATTACGTTACAATTGAAGGCTTTACGATCAGTAGGTAATTTTGTTTCAAAATGGACCTTTACAAAATGTTATTTGCTAAGGAATTCTGTGAGAGTGTTGTTCCTGACTATAATATGTGTGTTACTTACGAGCATTATAAATATTATAAACATGGTTATCGAACAACGTAGATCGACAATCGATGCACGATTTTGACATATGATATAGGTTACCTCTGCAACGACGCGAACCGATAAGTTCAAGTATCATTTCATCAGAATATCGAATTAAATGTCAATCTATTTACGTCTAGCTCGATTTAAAATTAATGTGATTTATAATTTAGAGGCGGCAATAAATATTAATTTGGGGTTATGTAAATAGGTAGCTGATATACATAATTATACAGACTTCGGCGAAGGCTTGTGTAATAAAACAAATATACCTTTAATCCCAACAGGTTGTCTGTGAAGGGCATCAAGTTTACTGATTTTGAGGATCGGTGTTCACCAGTTACCTCTACAATACCTCTATACTTAGTACCTAAGATTACTTAATTTATAATATAAGATACTAATTAATTTATGAGATACTTACCTATGACGTCATACAATTTTATTATTCTTCAGATCTCTACAAAGAGCCGTAGCCGTGGGCCATCCCTCGTAGCACTACTTAAAATTACGTTTGTCGGCACGTGAAACAACCTCATTACACACAACCTCTTTCACTCACTTTTATACTTTACCAGTAAGATGAACGCTGTACATTCCAAATTATCTCCCACACCCACAACAAATATGCGACTTCCATACAAAAGTAACAAAAGGGCAAGTCTACAAAGGCATAAACAAGTTCGATAGGCAGTTTGAAACTGTTTAAGCAATCTTCGTGTCTGGTCGTAAGGGACAAGGCACATCATATTTCCCTGCGTTATCGAGCCGCGCCGGTAAAAACGCGCGATGCCGATGTGGAGAAACGTGTGCAGTTAGCGGCGGACTTTTGTCTTGTTTGTTGTTAACAACAATGAGCTGGACGGCCGTGCATGGCTGGGAGAAAGTAAGGGATGAAATTTTTGAGAAGTAGGACTTATGTAGGGATTTTGAGTATATAGGTGTTCAGGGTGGGGCACTTTATAATTCTGTAAGGTTAGAGAATGAAATAGAAATATAAACTTATGTTTAAGATTTACTTGTAGATTTTATGTTACAACAGCGATTCTAGAGACAAATCCTGAACATGTATTTTCTCAATTTTTTTCGAAACTTCTCAACAATTCAAAGAGTGGTAAATTACTGTCAGCCGTACCAGGTCTCGTATCGTCCGGGCCGTGTTGCTGGAGTGATTAGCTGCGCACAGCCCTGTAATCACGCCTCTGCTGCCCGTGCGTCTGCGCCGACCCGGGCCCCCCGCCCCGCACGCCGCGCACACCCCCGCTCGCCCTGCTCACACCCCGCACCGCCCCGGGGCGAATATCTCCAGAGCAAACAGAAAAAAACAGAAACACAAGGTTCGGCTCGGCGTGCGTACACTGTTAACGACCCGACCTGTTTTCGATGCCGTGTGGGAAGATTTAGCGAATTTGAATTTCGATTGCCCGAGTCGGGTCCAATGGTCCATCCATCACGAGAATTGATGGATTCGGGGCCAAAAAGACGCGAAAAACTTTATGAGATGAAAGCGGGCTATTTCGTGATCGATATTTGTAAGCGAAGCTATTACGATCAGCTATTGCTTTTCCGTGGGCTTGTTTATTTTTGTTTCGCCAAGTTAATGAGAATTGAACAGTAAGGTGCTAAGTGACTTTTCTAATTTGCTCACATCTTCTTTTTTAATGTTTGCAGGATCGTGGGTGCATGAATGATTATGTATGGTCGTCTGTTAGGTTGCTAAATGTTTACTACTATAACAGGATAGCGACAAAATCTCTTCCAATGGATGTCGTAGGATGGATTTCCAGTCTGATATCAACAACACTGGCATCAGTAATCGTAGATAGCGATACTAAGTGACTGTGCTAGGTAGATTTTCACTTTGTATAAGAGAACCATAGTGCTTTTTAGTTCAAGCTGATGTATCACGAAGGATACTTTTTTATATCTATCTTACACATAATTTATTGCACTTATACAGTGACACACCTGAGTCGGTGCCTCTCCGTCTGGTCTCCTCCGCCGCCATGTCTGCCGACCCCGCACACTTTTTATTGCACCTCGCCGCGCAAGCGCAGATATCAAATAATTCGCCATGAAACTACACAACGAAACCGGCTGCATTGTTTTATTGAAAGCTCATGCAATGCCGAGTGCCATCTGTCTATTGAATTGAAAGTATTTATAAATCTCTGATAGTTTTCTTTAACTTTTGGAATTCGTTTTAAGTTTCTTAGCAAAAGCGTGTTTCTTTAATAATAAAATGTTTTCAGGATTTAAAATTACTTTATAACTTGACTAAGTTGATACAACTGTCTTTAAAGAGCAATTAGTTTTCGTAATAGAAAAACTAAGCTTTAGTAGTTAGTTAAATCAAAATATTTCAATTTAACAAAAACTTTTCAAAAATAATTTTCACGCAAGATGATTAACATAATCAGCCTATAAAATTCCCACTGCTGGGACACAGGCCTCCTCTCTTCGAGAGCGAGTGGGCAGTGATCTACCACGCGGGCCCAGTGCAGGTTGGTAAACGTCACATGTCTTCAATTTTGTTATTCTAGGACATGGTGGTTTCCTCACGATGTTTTCCTTCACCGTTTTTGAGAGCAGTGGTGATTAAATTATTTACACAAAGTAAAGCGCTTGCCTAGCTGGGTTCGAACCCAGGACCTACAATTCGTAAGATGGGGCCGTTGCCACTGGGCTAACAATGCTTACTAATTTCTAATTAATAACACTTAATAGAACCTAAAACCTACAGAGCTTAACTATACCATTTGGATGAATTACAAAATGATATGTTTTTTTTTATCATCCATTCCATTTGTGTTCACCGCCGAAATGATGACGTAACAGTCTTTGTAACATTGGGGGTGGCGTCAAAAAGGCCGACCAAGGGATCACAAGTAATATCGGTTACCTGACTGATTGCTGTTGATGTTCATAAAGGATTGTGCTAATGTATAGAAAGTTGTTTGTCAGTTTTTACTGTTTCATTTCACTTTACTTCAAAAAGTTTACATATAGCGGGCTCACTGTATCATCTGTGACTGAAATATGTTGAAATCCAGTAAACGTCTTAGGTTGCCTTCGTATCAGCGCTGATCGTAAGCGTTAGTATAACGCGACGATAAAACGCATCAACTCTACGTGGTTTCAGTACCAACACGTCTACGCAGTGCTAGGGCAGCGTAAGCATTTCGTAGTGTTTACGCTTCGTCTACGCGAAGTCGACGCCTTCGTTGGATATTCGCTACGAGCGAAGACGAGTAAAATATTCATCAATACCATAAAATTATTACCTACCATAGTCGATTTGCCTAGCCTATGTTGGGGTTGGGGTTGGCTTTCAGTTTTACCGACTGCAGCTGAATACCATATATACACAACCCAGTTATTGAGTAATAAGATACCCCTTGGTAAGACTAGTTGTCAGACTTTCTTGCTACTGATGACCCGTAACGATTGTCAGAGATCCACAAATGACAGCCGAAACTAACGGCATAACTTGCTTTCCGAGGAACGGAGGGGTCTT
This sequence comes from Apamea sordens, assembly GCA_945859715.1. Lineage (NCBI taxonomy): Eukaryota > Metazoa > Arthropoda > Insecta > Lepidoptera > Noctuidae > Apamea > Apamea sordens. The sequence goes on from OX243986.1 coordinate 16,582,995, forward strand.
GAATAGTCTTGATATATTATGTAAAGAGTGGATCTTTACATATCAAGACTATTCAAGACCCGGTAACGAGAACTTATCCACACACCAACCGCGGCAGTTCTTAACCTGACCGATCGATCTGTGCGGCTGTTATTACTTACCCACAAGCCCCTCCACAAATGATTACCTACCTAAATTGTTCAAATGTTCTTCAGATCCAATACTGACAATTTAATTTCCAGGGATTCACTGATCTTCGTAAAATAATTAAAATATGTCTTCCGTCCTGAATAATCTTATCCTAACCAAAATGTATGACGTACGAGCTATCAGGTATGACACTTTAGTACTATTAATTGTTCTGGGGTATGACTAAATACATAGGTGCTAATGATTCATTTTATTTCATTCATATAGGTACTTATATTGTTAAACAAATTAGTTACGAAGTAAGGTACGTGTATAGTACAAAGTAAACACACTAAATACACACCTACTACTAAAATGACATATCTAAGTACCTACTGTGCAGAAAACAAAAGTGTTTGCAGCCTCCAACGAACATATTCAAACTACATAGTATTGGTCATCAGTGCTTGAGCCTGCACTGTCTCTGGCATAGAATATCCGTCCGTAGGTACTTCAGAATTACGTGTTAGGGAGATACTCGTAAGATATCATAGAATATCAGTTTTAGTGTCAATATCATATATTTTATTTAAAATACTTGTCACTCTCAGTAGGTAGCCGGTTTATTAGCTTTGTCTGATATTTATTTTATTCAACAGACCTTGTCCATCAGTTTTCTCTAATATCCACTTAATTAAGCAATTCCACAGAGACGTCCGATATTTACATATTCATTATGATGGAGACTCTCCTTATAAAATATACTGCTCTTTAGTCAAATGTAGGTTATGTTTCAGACTGGTCCCATAATCTGGCAAACTTGGATATGTTTGTGTTCATAACTACGTATGAAGATGAGAATGAAATACAGAGGGACAGATACAAAAAGTATAAAAGTTTTGATTACGTATTTATGTAGTGTGGTTGTCATTTTCCTGTCTTATTTAATGATCTTGAAGCTATAAACGATAATAACGACTAATGAAAAATAATAAAATGTGGTCGTGTTGAGAGCCGCTGCTACTAAACTATACCGGACTCGTCTCAGACAGATTTTTAATATAGACTGCGACTGCGCTTCGTCAACAACATAAATCATAATTATACGTCGAAGTATTTTTATAACTGCTTTGGTTTTGTGTTATATAAAGGACCTAAATACCGCGTTGCGCAATTTTGACGTGAACTCATATTTACTGGCCATTTTAATTAATATCCGGGTGATAAAACCAATTCAAATGAAAGGTAAATATATTAGAATTTGAATATATAAAAGCTACTGTATTTATGTACATTAAATTATAAGTCTCTATCTGCTATAAGCTTTTGTTGTAATTATAGGTATAATTATGTTTATGTTCCATATTTTCACAGCAGGCAGTCCAGTATAGGCTCACGCTGTAGTACTCGTATGAGTACTACGAGTGTACGAGAGATCCGTGTGACGACCGCGTGTCCGTTTTATGACGACACATCTGCCACATTTCACGCTCACCTTTCCAATTTTCCTGCGGCTCTTTCTTATGCCGCTATAAAACTTTATGTTTTTGAAAAGAGCGCTATTCACCACTGAATCCATATACTCTGACATTGGTCATGCCGTCTGTCCATGTTTACGTATCTGCACGTGCAAAACTGTATACAAAATCGGTACTTAGGCGTGTGTGCTTTGGGGCGACAACTGCTTGCGGAGTGGGTGTCGTCGTAGTGAGGGTACGCAGGTGGCATACGCGCCGCTACGCGACAAGCGACGGCCCTGTGTGTCACGCATGTACTCGTAACGAAGCGTTCAACAATTCTTTAGATCTGGTTATTAAAATATTTGTTGTTCCGATGTTATTTATTTGTATATGTGGAGAGGCTTTGTGGCTCGCCGACAGACGTTCTCTGTGATGTAGGTGGTTTGCCGGAGCCCTGTATGGCTGCCATTGTTGACGACTGTGACTAATTCTTGTGTGTGAGATAATAACATCGCAAAATTCTCTTTATTTTTTATTTAAAGAATGTAAAAAGTTTTAGCATCACCTTTAGAATTTAAATTAAGACAATTTAACCTACGTTGACCTCGCAGTCTACACCTTGCTGACACCTTGCTCTGTTAGTAGCTTAGATGTCTGTAGAGGTGTTTATAATTTAAAACTAATACCTGATTGATCAATCGTGTAATGTATTAACCTACGTACAAAGTTAATGGTAATGGAGATAGGTTCTTATTTATAGACACTTGAATAGGAATGTACTCGTTTCTACCAGATGTGAGAGTCGAAATAATCAATTAAGAGGAATCGATTACGTGGGCCTGAAGCGGACGCGTCGGCTTCTGCGCTAACTCCTCGCCGCATAGAACGAATCGACTCAATTATTACTAACCCGAGGATGAAAATTAAATTGGACCTCGGCTTGATGCGCTCAAACGATGAGACTGTTAAAACATTATGAGCCATACAATTTTTATCTCCCTCTCAGATCTTTAAACAGAGAGGTGTGCGGAGCCCGCAGACGCTCCGGCGCAGCGCGAGCGGGACGCAGCGCCGCGTGCGATGGAGACGTACCACCGACCGGCCGGCAGAGGTCGAATATAAATGTGGAATGTTTATGGTTCTACCGTTTTATTTTATTCCTGGGCCGGCAAAGCATTAAATATTGTTTCAATTGAAAGCGGGCAGATCAGACGGTAGTGTCTAATGAAGAATAGATTAATAAAACCCGACAGTTGATTGAGTTTGATTCGCAATCGCACCGATGCTGCATCAACAGATCGTATCTCGGGCGCGTCTATACTACTTGTGTTACGAGTGTTGATACAAATCTAACTAATTGATGCGACGTAGGCCGCCTATCTGCGTATCCGCGCTAGCTCGTCGGGTCAGCACTAGAGTGGTGGACGTAGTGCATGTTAGTGGTGGTGGAGCGACCGCCCGCGCACAAAGGCTTTGTCGCCACCGCTGGTCTTTGATCGCTCGGTGCGGCATAGCGGGCCAGCGCGGGTATTGCCGCGCGATTAGTCGCGGCGCCGCGGCCGCCACATTTGTGTGTCGCGAGTGTTGTGACACCGGCACAGAGCATCACAAGCGCCGACACAGACGCCGACTGTTTGCATTGTACTACGTGCCGTGACATATCGTTTGTCGGACGGCCGCCGACGATGCTGAGCCATGACTTACGATGTTTTATGGAGCTGAGCTTTGTTGCCATTGAATGAGTTGGATGTTAAGGAGGGTCGCGTTAACAATTACACAACACCTAGGCATTACCTACGACTATTGTTCGTACGGTTTATGTTAGGATGGGCTGAACTGACACTTCTAAGTAGACGCGTGATGTTGCAATACTTACGGAAACCTAAACTCATTAAGTCTTGACTTTAAAAATCGTTTTAATGGTTCCTGCTGAACTAAGCTTTACAGTGAAGTGACAGATAACACAATTTACAATTACTGAACAGCTTGCTCACGTCGCGTGCGCCTTTGTGAAAATAGTAACCAGATGGTTTTGTAAAGATCTAGGACATAGGTTTGATCATCATATATAATGACGACACGGTTGGCGCAGTGGCTGAGCGATCGACTGCTGCGCTGCGTGTCGCGGGTTCGATTCCCACACGGAACAAATACTTGTATTGCCTACAGGTAGTTGCTCCGGGTCTGGCTGTTTGTGTATGTGAGTTTAAATGTTTGTAAACGCACCCACGATACAGGAGTAATTACTAGAGTGGGGCAACGTTTAAAAAAAATCAAAAAATTAAAAAAAATTATGTCATATTTTTAAACATTTTCCATAACCAGAAAAATATATAATCCTGTATTTTTATTTTTAACTCTTTCAAATAAATAAAATAAAAGAAAAATGAAATGCGTCCTCATGCAAAGTTTAACTACAATACTCTGCGTAGTGCAGTGCTACGCCGCTCGTAGACAATTGCTACGAACGCATAATAGCTACAATCTTTTATTTTTACTGCTACGAGCTCTAATTGCATCATGAGCGGTTTGTTACGTAGTTTTTCTACTTTATTGCAACGAATTTTCAAACAAGTGATCTTCCTACCAAGAGTTGAGTTAGTAATCACATTAGGCTAGTAGGTGGGCATGGAGAAGGAGCTTCTTAAAATATTCTCTCATTGTCATTGTCGTATGGATGTATATTTGTTCATATTGAATTCCTTTCTTAAAATAACTATGGATACTCATGGGAAGCCTAAGGCATTTTTTTGGCAACAGTGCTATTGCGGAGTTTTTGCCTGATAATTTTACATGGATAAAGCACTTTTTGGATCAAGGAGTTGGTTCCTTATACGTATCACGTAGTTATGTATGTTTAGGTATATCATTCAACCATCATATAGTAGAACTTTGTTGGATGTATGTACAACTTTCCCAAGCCAACCCCAACTGCAATTAAAATACTCTGAACAATAATTTGTTCAGTAAAGGAGATATGATTCTTTAAGAGGCTCGACACATTGGGTGTCCTGAAGATGGACGGCTCTACCGAGGTGGGCTTACAAGAGGGTGGCGAGAGGACAGTAGGCAGTATGGAGTAATAAAAGATAAACTTGGTGGAGGCTTGTCCCGGCAGTTGAAGAGCTTAGGCTAAAAAGGTTAGTTACCTATATTACTTTATTATATACTATCTTCTGCCCGCGGCTTCGTCTGTGTGGACTTTAGAATTGTTCAGGGTCCGGAGATAATTGAAAAATGGAGAAGCTAGTTTTATCATATATTCATAACAGTCGTTAAGCCATGGCCGAGATAAAAGTATCCTATGTGTTAATCCAGGTTATAAACTATCTGTGTACCAAATTTCATCTAAATCCGTTCTGTCGTTTTTGCGTGATTGCGTGACAAACATGCACACTTTCACATTTATAATATTAAGTAGGATAGTAGAATAGATAATCCTTTATGATACAAGGATAAATAAATATAAATAATTACTTATAACCTTATCCAGGAAGTGACTCATACAAAGTGATCATCAATTTACAGTCGTTTATGATTCCAACACCGGATATGTTCCACAACACTTTCCCACACGAATAAACTAATGTTGCTCAGCTTTGATATTTAATTAATTCATTATGTTCAAGTGGGTTAAATTGAGTTTCATAATTAGATTAATTAAGATTCGTAACTGCCTCATTGGTTGTTGTTACAAGTGCAGTTGCAGACTGAGAGGTTGGGGGTTCGATTGCTAAATATAAATAACATAACATAACATCTAGCCTGTATTCGACGAAGGGTTTGGCAGAAGTGCGCCTATAGTTATTGTACGCCCACATTTCATCTGTTATGTATAAATCTCATGTAATAGGGGGCGAGATTATTGCTGCGCACAGATCCAGACTCCGGGCCGCTCCTGCGCAATGCGCTCCGGAAAAACACAATAACACTTTACTCGACATACGCAATAAATAAAGTAATAATTTTTGTTAATAAAATATTTAATTATTGAAACTATTACTTTTTTATGTTAACACCGTTTTTTGTCCGAAGCGTGATTTTACCTAACGCACAACCTGAAGGCCAATTCTCGTAATTTAAAACGTTCAAAATCTAGTCGCAGTCTCATCTCGGCGACAAACAAATGTCGAAAACTTGTCAAAATGTAGGTGAAATTAGAGGTATTTTTGACAGATTGAGACTGAGATCAGAATGTGAACGTTCTTAAAATTACGAGAATTGCCCCTCAGACTGTGAACGTTCTTAAAATTATGAGAATTGCCCCTCTGCTTGTTTTAATTTGCCAGTTCACTGAATCTAAACTACATACATTCTCACATATATACATATTACAATCTCAGAAAATGACTGGGGATTCTTGCTGTTCTACTACGATGAAAGATAGCAAATGCTAAAGTAAATAGCACGCATACTCAGTAAATAGTATTATAAACCTAGAGGCGGTGCAATAAGAGCCAGCTTTCGAGCAAGTGTGTGTTGGTGTGGTTATTATCAACCGCCCTTATAGATAGGGGCGGTTGATAATAAGCAGAAGCAAGAAAGGTAGACGTTTCTAGCTTCTGCCCACGATGTCGTTTGCGTGAAATTCCTGGTTTGCCGACCCACCCCGGCGCATCGCAGCGCCTGAAAAACTCTAAGAAAGAACGAACCCAAAAAAAAAACAGTTCTTATTAGTTAGTAAGTGGTCTTGGTAGTTCTTCTTAGTACTTTTTTATCTTTTTACTCGCCTCCTTAAGGTCCTAGCGTGATGTTGTCTCAAGAATTGGGCTATCAAATCCAACAGGATTTTTGGAACGAAGTTCCTTATCGCGCGTTGCGAAAGGGGGCTAGACGGAAAAAATTAAGACCAAAAGTTGGAACGACACTTTTTGCTATAGTTGTAAGCAGTGCCGGCGTGCGCGTGTTTCTCTGTCTGTCTCTCTCTCTCTATTTGAACTTCGTTCCATCCGGGTGTCCCTTGACACCTCTCAAGTTTTTTTTTATAATTAAGACTGGTTCCAGAGATTAGCGTGTTTAAACCAACAAATAAACTCTTCGGCTTTATTATTAGTATCAGACACATGTGTATGTATGTTCCACTGCTTTCCTCGTCCAGCTTATTCACGCGACCTTCAGCCGGTCGTCGGTCTACCTAGTGTATTAATAAGTTATTATCTTTCCAGGGAATTTAAGCGTTACCGTATTGGTTTAGCAACTTCCATATTTTAGCATGGGTACGTTAGTTATCGCGGGGAAAAATTACGAGGTAATACCAACAATTTGCTCCTTTTTGGGTAAAATAATTATGAGGAAAGTATTACCATGTTTATTTTGTTAGACTACAGGTTGGCCGATACGGTATTCAGACTACCTAAGTATAGAAGGAAATAAACTCTTTGTCTCTTTAAAAATAAACGAATGAGGTATATTTGTTTTACATTTTAAGTAAAACCGGAGAGTACGTTATATTTTGATAACATTTCGTACCTATAATGTATGATTCATTAAATCACGTGAAGACCCGTATTGCTAGCTATAAGGTTACTAAATATTTTTTAATGAAAACATTTTTTTTCATCATTATCACGCTATTTTTATACAATGCATTTAATCATTTTAATTTTTCCCTCATGTCAAAAATATACTAGTAGAAGTTGAGTTCTTTGTCAAGTAGCTCGGCTGAGGAAGTACTAATACAACAACATATCTATTTCTGCCGTCTGCTCCTTTCGGTTGGAGGGTATGGGTGACATGCAAATGAGACATCCAATTCTTTGTCTCTGGGAATGTAGCGCATCTGCGTTACACTCCGAATTAAATAAACTGTCAAGTGAGGGAAACAGACCAGTGATACGCGGACTCCTGCAGATGACCATAGGTGACAGTGACCACTTACCACCCATTGAAGTAACCGCCCATTTCATTTTGGATATTATGTTTCTCATCGTTGTAAGTAATACTCCTCCAGACCGTATTTCGGCTACGGCGGCCAATCTCAACGGATACTACTCTTCGACACGAGAGTAGAGATATTATAGTGCACAAGTGTGTATAGACACAGGTGCACTCTCTAGTCTCTCGGTCCCATAGTCCGATGGGACGGCAATCCAAAACGACCGGAGAAAGATCAGGCGCAGGACCAACGGCTTAAGGTGCTTTTCGAGGCATGGGGGCATCATACCGCCATTTTCGTAACTTCAGGCTGTTAGTAAGAAATTCTCAATGGAAAAGCAACCACGAGACCAACGGGACAGTAAGTCAACTTGCGTTATCATTATTTCATTAGAAGTCTTTCTCAAAGCTGAATGATACAAAGTTCGATCATTAAATTTTGTTTGACTACTTATCTTTTTTGATTAACAGTCACATGCCCGTCAGTCACCCGTTATGTAAAAAATAAAAACTTTATTGTTCAGAAGTGCATAACAGAATTAAAATAGTACTAGCCTCCACGCTAGGATTGATCTCTTTCGTCTTACAAGATTATTACATACATAGTGGGTAGGCTCATACATAGCATCGGTCGATAAGATTTCGTAATTAACTTAGATGTATTAAATTTAAACGTGCCTAATGTATTGTATACGTGTGTGGTGTGGGCGTGTGATGAGTTTTATTTACACACATCAACAGCATCTAGGGATACCTTAATCCTAAATTATTTACGAATTTATAGTTTATAAATAGATTGAAACCACTTTTGTTCTTTTTTCAAAATTTAATTTAATAAAAACAAAAGAAAAAACAAAATACGGCGGCAAAATTGTTAGCAATTTGTTACGTTAAGGAAAATTCAAATTGTTTTATTAATATTAATTAATGAAAAGGGATTAGATTGTTTTTCTTTAATAATTGAATGTAGCGTGTGTTATAACTTATAAGTCATCTCACGTCATCATTTGAGTCGGGATGAAATGTTACGAGCCGTGGGAATGTTTGAAAATGGTGCTATTCAACGCGTCGTTGCTGAGGCCCTACACACCAGCCAAAATCTGATATCAAGGTTCTGGTCACGTTATCGCAGTAGGTACTGGGGATGTGGCTGAACGGCACACGGGTTGATGTCGTGTTACTACGCAGAGACAGGGCCGAGTTCTCCAAATGACCGCCAGAAGACAACCCAATATCACAGCGATGCAACTAGTACAAAGGCTCCAGGAGGACAACCATCTGCTGGTAAGCGACCAAACCGTGGAAGGAGGTTGCATGAAGTTGGTCTTCATGCTCGAAGACCGCTACGTGTTTCAGCATTGTGACGTGGCAATCGCGGTCGGCGGCTTTCGTGGGCTCGGGAGCATTTACCATGGAGTGACGAACAATGGTCTTTGGTGGTGAACCGATGAGTCCCAATTTGGGTTTCATCCGGATTCACGAAGAACGCGCGGAGAACTTCAGGGAGAGTTAGCCGTCTACAGCACCCTCAGGACGTCCACTCATGCCAAGGCGGGACAAACGGTGTGGGCAGGAATTCGTCTTGGTGGACGAACCCAGCTCGTTTGGATCCAAGGCAGCATGACAGCACAAAAATACCACGAAGAGGTAGTAGAGTCTGTTATTGTCCCACACAGAATCCAAATGAGCCAGGGATTTCTACTCATGCACGATAATTACTCCTTTCCATACGGCGCGGCTGGTGTCGGCCGCTCTCCGAGACCACGATATTCAAGTTTAAGATTAGCCTGCACAGTCGCCCGACTTAAATCCTATCGAGGATGCCTGGGACATGTTACAACGAAAAGCTTTGGGAGATTTCCCGCCAAATTTGACGACGGAACCACAACTTTACGAACACTTGCAAAGAACATGGGACCTCATACCGCAGCAAGACATTGACAATTTAATTTTATGTATGAACAATCGATGTCAATGTGTAATTTATGTAAGAGGTGGCAACATTAATAGTTTTATAAGAAGAAATTAAGTTTTTTTTGTCATACTAATTTTCTACGGTGATTAAAAAAAATAGCATTTATATTTAAAACAAAAAAATCACGAAATGTTTTTTATTAAAGACCACAAAATAACCTATCATTCTTCCATTTACTATATCAGAAAATTCTTCATAGATTTTTAGATATTTGATGAAATATAAATAAGATAATAAAAATATATTGCTCAAAAAATTACAGAGATTTTACATTGGCCCCAAACTAGCCAAGTCTGTATCTGTATTAATCAAATCAAGAATTAAAAGAAAATTATAATAACAAAATTAGAAAGAAAAACGCTATTATTATGTGAATGAGTGTGAGTATAAAGTGTGTGATCATGTGTGTTGTGAATGAGTGTGAGTGTGTGTGATCATGTGTTGTGAATGAGTGTGAGAGTTTGTAATCGTATGATGGTGAGTTTGAGGGTGTTTAAGCGTGAGTAGTAGTAAAGTAGGTGAACGATGAAACCAATGATATGTATGTGTGCTATAGCTATTTAACCACTGTAATAATCTTTTCTGCTTCGTCATATGACATGTTTGTGTATTTTATATTTTTTATTATACCAGGATGTTAGTGTATTTTTTATTTGTTTGCAAGTGCAATTTCTTACCACTGTTGCACTGTTAATTGAGTGCACTGTTGTGGGAGTCTTTGTGCGTACGCGGATTTTACTGGGGGATTTGGAACTCTGAATTTGCGTTTGGCCTGTAAACTACTTAAATCACTCCTTTTCGAAGTTCTAATGTGGGTATTCGTTGTTACGTTCAGTATATAAAATTTTCTTAAACTCAGCAGGGAAGCTTCTGCGAACAGGATTTCTGTAGGAAAACGGTATTATTTATGTAACGGAGTTTTGAGCACTGCGCGTTCTGCTCTTTCGAGGATTAATAGATGAGATATTGCATTGTAATCTGGGGAGGAGCCCCTCCCCAGATTACAATGCAATATTGTATTAGCGACTGACAAGAAGCTATATAGGCGAGTTTTTTTACATACACCGGTGCACTGTCCTGTATCATTTTCATTATGTAGATTTGCTTCCGAACGCGTTTAACAAGTTCCCTAATGTGTGGTTTGAATGAAAGATGTTGGTCTATATTCTATAATAACTCCTAAGTATCTTATAATTACATCTACTCTGTCGATGTCATTGCATGAACATTGATTATTGGTGTTAATAAATGTGTTATGGCAATCTTCTCCGTGAAACTTTAAATTCCATAAAGATACTTTGGTAGCTAGTTTTCCTAAAGGTTATGTATTTAGTCTTTTTGAAATTTTTTGTCAGCAAATTCGTGTTGAGCCATTTAGCGATCCTGATCATTCCTGCTTCTGCTTTCTTGTATAAGTCTTCCCAATCGGTTCCGTGAAATAGTATTACAGTGTCGTCTGCGTAGCAAATGAGTTCAGCGTTGAGGATGTAGGAGTATATCGTCCATGTATATAGTAAATAGTGTTGGGCCGAGTATACTCCCCTGCGGGACTCCTCAGCTGATTTCCTCTTCATTGCTGACTAGATTATCAAGTCTGACACATTGCCGCCTGTTGCTCAGGTAATTACGAAGCCAGTCAAGTGTTGTTCCTCTTATTCCTAACCTTTCGAGTTTTGTAAGAAGGATAAGAATAGAGATGGTATCGAACGCTTTAGCAAGGTCTAAGAATATTCCAAGACAACGTTCGCCACCATCTGAATGTTTAGATGTTCTGTTCGTCAGCAGTTCGACCGCATCAGTTGTTGCTTTTCCTTTTCTAAACCCAAATTGCCTTTCTGAGAGTAGTGAGTGATTTTCTAGGAAATTAACTAAAGAGTTATTCATTAATTTCAAAAGAGAAAATGCAAAGCAGTGATAGGTCTGTAATTATCCGGGGAGTTCTTAGGACCGGCTTTATGAATCGGAGAGACTAGAGCTGACGGCATACTCAGATTGCAAATGTAAGTGAAAGGTTCCAAAATAATGGCCCTTATCACTTTGATTAGAGACGGTTTAATTCCATCTAGACCAGGTGCACTATCGTGTTTGAGGTTTCTTATAATAGAGTAAATATCCCTAGATTCTGTTGATGTATGTAGGTATTCTAAATCTGTATTAACAAGAACATATAAAACGTAGTCTGTCAAACTGCATAACAGTTTGTCGGCAGTTGTTCTCATCATCATTACCCATTTTGACAATTTGAAAATTAATGTGCTAAAACTTATATATGCTAAGTAAACGATAAAATAATATACCAATAATCGAGATAAAAATCTAACGGCGCAATAAAACAAAAATGTGTGTAATTTTTCTAACCCGACCATGCTATGTATTCAAGTGCCTAAATATATTTTTCCTTTCTTTTTAGCTGACCTTATTATTTTTAACACGATTTTATTAGCTTCACTTGTAACTAACAATGTAATAAAATCTTAGGAGCCAATTTTAACCTACTTCTAATTGTCGTGTCGAAATGAAATTTTGTCTGTGTATGTAGTTTGGAAGACAAAACTATAATTTGGTATCTTGGAGCTGATCTGATGATGAACCCAGGAGGTGGATAGTGGAACCCTTAAGGAGCTAGTTGTAAACCCCTCGAGTTTGCTAATAGCGCCTAATCGTCATTACTTCGTTGACTTTATACTTATTAACTTAATGAAGAATATTTATTATGAGCATGTGCCACTGCAGGGCAAAGGCCTCCCTTCCCTCTTTCCATTTCTCCCGGTCTACTGCGATTGTAGGCTAATCCCTTAAGAAGAAGTCCAGCTCATCCCACTATCTCTTTCTGGGCCTGACGCGCGGTCTTTTCCTGCCATTTAGGATAGAATATATAAGAATATACTAGACGCAAAAGATAAAATAAAAATATGTAGATAGTTAAAAAAACTAAAAACGCTTTTATCACACATAAAAAATTATAAAATAATTAAATTGATTTAAATTTAATTCTAAAAGCGTGGGGCGTTTTTTGTATTAATTATAAGTGCGCTCCACGCTTACTAAATTCATTTTAAATTAAATTAAACCTAATTTTAAAACTAATTGTTTAATTAGATTACACCTTATTTTATGTTATTTTCCTTCTTACCAAAATGGGCAGATGACGTTAGTTTTACGTCATCAACATTTCCCTGTTATTTCCTGTACTTTGCCATTTCAAAAATAAATTGCAATATTTTTTTGTTATTTTACTTTTAGGAATGGTGAATGTTATGCATATTTATAGGCTGGGCTTTATTATTGTTAGATCTTCATAATCGCTAATTAGCATTAGTATTGAGTTATATGAGCCTGGTTAAAGTAGAGATATGATTACTGTGGTTATAGATATTTCGAGTGTGTTATTCATAAAAAAATCTGTATGATATAATCAGCTTGATAGGTAAAGTATTTACTAAATAGGTATGATAAGTTGAAGATAACTTATTTAATTAAACACCAGAATAAAAGTCATGAGCTATAGATAGTTTTACATAAACCTTTGATTCAGCTGTTAATTTAATAACATCGATTAATGAAGTAACCTCTCCACCGCTGTTTTAATTATTCCATTAATCAAGATTAATCGATTTTATTACCACACTCTATTTTTTTAAATAATCCGTCGTATTCGCATTCAGGATTAAAAGTGGCTTCGCATTTAGCAAGGTATGCATATCGTGTACCTATTCTGTAAGTTCCTACCTCCTCGTATAGGTATGTGAACAGGGAAGGTAGTTTCTTTAGGTTGGTAATCTATTTTTACAGTGCACAATACTACCTGGTACTGGTACTAGTTGTTCTAGTTAGCGGGTCCTGAGGGGGTAGACCAAGTGACATTCAATTGGCGATAACGATGACATAAGCGTTGAAAGTGTTTGCCACTTGTCTAGGCCCTCATATCTAGGTAGCAATCTACAAAAAAATCTCTCTCTCGAATCTTTTTGACGAATACTGCATGAAATTCTCAAATAATATACATAGAACACTATTGTTACAGCAAGTTGCAAGTTCCCATATTAAGTACCTATTTGTTTCATCATCTACCTATAGCAGTCCACTGCTGGACATAGGCGTCTCCTACTGCACGCCGTTCAATTCATTATTCAGCAACTCTCATCTCATCTTAGGTATATGCTTATGTTTCACAAATCGTCTTTTTCATGAGCATCGTCGGTGAGCTGATCTTCCACTCTACACAGTTTCCTCAAATCTTCTTTTCACGTCGGTCCACCTTTACATGGATATGTGATACCGCAGTGGAAATACAGGCCAGCCAGGATTTTTGGTAGCCGGATCACCGGTGGCTGGTTCCCGGGGTGAACGGAATGTATCAGCTTATTGAATATCACTGATGTATTCAAACTTTTTACAACATTTTCTACTTCCGCCTCAGAAATAGGTAAACTGTTAAAAATGTTCAAATAATATAATTTCTAAACATTAACGCTTGTTAAGAAAGGTGTCATAGATTTCTGTGATGCTGTGTGTTACGCCATTAACCCGCTGATGAATATGATGTTTCACTCTAGGTTTTTTTTATGTATCTTGGGTGCATTTACATATACAAATCTCGCATACAGTCACATCGTTGTATAATACAACGCAATAAGTACTAGTAGCTGTCGTTTACCTGCTGTAGTTTCTTGGTGAGGATATCCCAAGAAAGTGATAGAGCGGGCGGTGTTTTGACCGGAGCCACACATCGAAGGATAGGGCAAGCGTCACGTTTGGTCGAGCCGAACTAGTATCATGATTTACTGACTGTGAATGAATGATGATGATTTTTTATGGCGTTGAGCCCTTAGTCAAATTGCACGTATTTACGAAGAGGGAGTCTAACTTAAGATTCGTAGAACTCGAAGGCACGTCCCAAACTATTGGAACGTGCCTTCGAGTTCTACGAATCTAATACAAGTAAGTATAATACAAGTATCACAAATTGTATTACTAAATACAATTTGTGATACTTGTATTATATAATAACATACCGTTGAGCGTATGCTTGTACAGTACATATTTAGGTAATTACAACTTTATTCTGGGAATCAAATGTTGACATGCTTTTACAAGTCACTGGACAACATAACACGAGGTATTGACTGTGATGTTTAGGTATAATGAGGTGACGATTTTAGCGTAAACATGTTTACAATTACTTTTTTATTGTACCTACTAATCGGGTGGTCTTATGGGAATGACACTCAATTTTCTTTGATTTGTTACTGAAATAATTAAAAGCCCGTATGTTGACTGTGTTACAGACGTTTAAACAATTCAATCTTGTTTCAGGAAGTTTTTTCAGAGGTTTCAAGTTTGAAAGATCTATTGTTTCTGCGGTCATCGTTTAGGGTTTCAAATATACGCTTATTAAAGTACGAATTCAGGGTAAGTGGTCGTGTATGCATTTTAACCATTTTCCCCGAAATTTCTGTAAATGACGGCCAATACAAAAAAAAAACAAAAGCATTATTCAGATAAAATCAAGAACTTTGAGAAATAATTGAAAATTAAAACACGATTTTCAGGCTTTAATTCTACAGTGATAATTTTGTCTATTTTGTGGTTGGCAATATGTACTAACTTATGTGACATATTAGAAAATTAAACACGATACGTCGCGCAAACGTGATTCGCACTTTGCCAGTACTTAATTATATCTTCGACGTCATTTCCTTTACACATTTCTGACGCTATGTGGTTAGCTGTTATTGAAACCTATGTACTAATTAAATTTAAAAATTAGACTAGCCTTTTCTCTAAAACCCTTATCTACGGGTCTTACAATATTATCCTTCGAATATTTTCATATCCTTATTACGAATACATGACTAATTACCTAAATACTATCATGAAAAGAGGAAACGTAAAAGGAAAGACGACATACATATTTTTTCGATGTAAACAAGGAAAATTGTTAACGTATTTAAAATTTACTGAATTAAACTATGTTCAGTTATTGAAAATGAACTTCTCCAAAGGTCAGTTCAGTTATTGGAAATGAATTTGTCCATAGGTTAGTTCAGTTATTGGTAATGAACTTGTCCAAAGGTTAGTTCAGTTATTGGAAATGAACTTGCCCAAAGGTTAGTTCAGTTATTGAAAATGAACTTGTCCAAAGGTTAGTTCAGTTAATGAAAATGAACATGGCCAAAGCGAGGAATAAGTTATTTACTTATTCCTCGCTTTCACTTTATATTATTATTATTTATTTAATTCAGACACATAGATTAATTCAGATCCATATTCATGTAAGTATAATTAAAAATTATGTTAATAATCAAAAATTAAAATACATGCCAAAATAATACTATTATAACTAAAAAAATAGCGTAGAGTCATCTCAACACATCTCTCTCTTGATTTTGTATATATATATATATATTTATATTATAAGTAATAATATGTATGTGTATTTAACCTATTTATGTATGAGTACCTAGTTTTAAGAGTTTTTTTTTATTATTATTGTCCCTCTCAACTAAATCACCTGCCATCTAATCTCTTCACCACCCTTAGTTGACTGGTAGAGAATGCCTAAGGCATTAACTCCGCCTTTGTACCTTTTTGTGCGATTTTAAATAAATAACTAAAATTAAATAACCAGAATACATAAAATCAAATTGTAAAATAAATTCATTAGCCAAAATTGCAATCATCTTTAAATTTATTAAAATTATTTACATCTTTAAATTAATTATAACGAATATAAATTTAAATCAAGAATTTAATTAAAATCTTAAAAAATAATAGAAATATAAAATAATTATCTTATTGACATGCCACTGCACACAATGCCACAATATTGGACAGTCAATTTTGCCAGCACAACGCTAAGAATGCTGTTGCCACTGCCGCGGGCACGACTGAGCAATGACGCCGCTCTCTTTCTGTGGATGGCATGAAAGCCATCAATACGAGCGTCGCCAAACATGCCCGACGCGTTGCAGTGTCTCGGCAGCCGCATCAGCATCCTAAATGCATCATTATACTGAACGCGCAGGGCGTCGATTGTCTTCTGCGAATATTTGACCCGTAGACTACACGTATAAAAAGATTGGCAAAACGTCCGAAACAATGTTATTTTTACTGCATTACTGCAGCGCGCAAATCTACGAGCCAACATATTTCATCGGACACCCAACGGCCCAGCGCTCCCTCTCAATATCCTCGTAGTCTGAGAGGTCATCCGAGACCCAGTGGCCCAGGTACCTGAAACGCGTAACTCTACGTAGGGAATCACCGTCTATTAGGACGGGTGGTACATGGGTGACCTTATGGCCTGGTGATTGGAACACCAAAAGCTCGCTCTTTTTTACATTATACCTGAGCCCATGAGCCTCGGCGTACTCAACACACATAGCGAGGAGTTTTCGAACGGCACTTATGGAGGGGCCCAACAACACCATATCGTCAGTGTAGCTGATGTTGTTGACATATTTTCCGTCTATAGAGCAGCCGACTTTGGTGCTACTGAGCTCCTCGATGAGTCCGTTTACATACAGATTGAAGAGACGAGGCAAAGTTAAACCTCCTTACCTTACGCCACACCTCAGTCTGTACTCATCGAAGATCACGCCCGCCCACTTTTTCACATTGATTTGGTTGTTATACCAATAATCAAAAATGCTAACGACTTCTTTAGGGAGGCTGGTTTCTGTCTTCAATTTGTACTATAGCATAGCACATCATAGGACACCAAATCGAAAG
This sequence comes from Apamea sordens, assembly GCA_945859715.1. Taxonomy (NCBI): domain Eukaryota; kingdom Metazoa; phylum Arthropoda; class Insecta; order Lepidoptera; family Noctuidae; genus Apamea; species Apamea sordens. The sequence goes on from OX243986.1 coordinate 16,600,146, forward strand.
CTTTCGAAAGGTCTAAAAACAGGCGTAGACCGGAGTCTTTCTATCGGTGTAGTACCGGACAGTGTGTTGAGGCATAGAACTGCCGTTTCTGTCGACAGCCCGCGTCTGAACCCGAATTGAGCGTCATTCAGCTTTATGTGACTGTTCAAAATACGATCAAGCAGACTGTCCAGCACCTTCGCCACGGTAGTAGCTAGGGGCATTGGCCTATAATTGCTGTTGTCTGACGCATCATCAGTTTTATTTTTGATTATTGGCACAACCACGGTCTTCATACATTCATCCGGTAGGTATGAGTGTCTTAAAAAAAACGTATAAAACATAGCCAGAAGCCTTGGCAGATGAACCCCCGCATGCTGCAAATGCTCAATACTAATTCCATCGTGGCCTAGAGACTTACCCCTCGTCATATGCTTTATAACGGCAGATACATGCTTAGCAATAAAAGATCGGCATACTGTCGGCCCAAGCGAATTTTGCCTCATTTCACTAGTATTAAGCATCCCCGACACACAGGAAGAAGGTTCTATCTGAAAAAGTCTTTTAAACAATGTCGCAATGTCACGCGGCTCAGTTACTACGTTAACATTTAGAGGGACAGAAGGCCTACTATTTAGTTTTCTCGTGCCTTTCGAAAAACTCTTAAAACTTTTGTCTGCGTGGTGTGATGCGAGAATATCTATCTTGATTTGCTCGGCGTTATTTTGACACCATCTTAGCTTATATTTGAAACGACCAGACGATAGTAACCAGATTTGAAAGTTTAGCCTGGCAACCTCGTGAGCACCACGAACATGCTCATTCCAGCCTAACAGAACACGTTTTCGTTTTATTATATTACCCATACACTTAGAACTAATCACAGCCGCTTCAGACATAGTTGTAACAATATCCTTGTACATACTGTCTATAACTTTTCTGTGATCTTTGTTGTGACATAAATCATCACAGCATCCCGGCCATTCTGATGGAGAATCTACGGTTTTAAAGTGATCATTGCATATCTTACTATAAAGTTGTTTTGTTGCTCATCCCTATCGGCCCACAGTATGCCATTAGAGGATCTTTCAAGTATCAGAAGCTGTGGTTTCATTACAGAAATATTACAAGATACTTCTAAGGGATAGTGGTTGGACTAAGTACAGTCATAGAACACCCTTACACTCAGTACAGACTGCCACGCAGACTCCGTTACCCCACAATGGTCAGGCCAGCTTGTTCTGCTGTCTAACTTACTAACGAAAGTAAAGGTGTTCGATGAGGTTCCCAACTTTTCTATATCCGCACATACCCATTGCTGATCATTACAAAATATTTGAAGTTCTTTTCCTAACAACGCACAAGGACTAGCATTAAAGTCTCCTAAAATGTACACATTCGCAACTTCGATATTTTCAATTATAACACTTATTTCACTAAGACAGTCAGTAAATTATATTAAATTCTCAATGCAGTTCACAGAAATGCACACAGAGACTACCACGAAGGAACGATCGCCCACAACTACCTTAATTGCTGTGAGACGCACACTATTGCACGGGATCACTGTCACCGAACTAAATGCACTTTTGCAATAGAGCAGACCAACACCGCTATACGATCTGCCTCGTACTAAGCCCGCAGACGATATAGCCGGTCTACAAAATCTAAATTTTATATATTTACGAGTCTGTTCTGTAATTTTTATGGTGTACAATAAAGAGTATTCTATTCTATTCTACCACAGCAGCCAAAGTCTTGGTCGACTGTTCCAAGGATCGGCAGGTCGTGCGGGAACAACCATGTCTCCTGTAGGGCTATTATGTCCGCTCGACGACACAGGGTTCTTACATAGTCCACAGAACGTACTAATGACTTACAGTTAAAGGTGATAAAACTGCTAAGTGAGGGTATTCTTAATGATTGACTGTCCATTTTGATTTTCAGGAATGTGTCTTCTACATATTTCCAAAGTCTATGAAACGCCGAAAAGATATACCTTCAGGCCATACGCGGTCATCCATGAATGTATCCAACTTGTGCCTAGGGACTAGTACCTTATAAGCATCATATTCCTTATTTTGTTTCATTGTAATTTTTTCCAAAGTTACACAAACGTTTGTTTTAGTCATAATATAAATTATAGATCCGACTTTACATGAAGAAATATGCTAGTAAGTTATTTTTACACATATCAATATACATACATACTTTTTGTCGATATTCAGCTTGCCTTTAACCGTTTGTTTGCTGTGATTGCTTTACTTTAATTTAACTTTATCTGTAAATCTAGAGGAGGCATCTGCCTACACTATTAATGTTAAGCAGCAAACAGAAAAAATGTTATAATTTATTGGCAATGAGACGCTTCATTTTATCTACATATTTATAGAAAAACAAAATTTAAGTTATTTTCAAAGACAAAATCTTGCTATCACGCCTCGAATTAATTCCTCTTACGATGAAGCCCAGTCTTGTATAAATCTCGCTTGGGTGTAACTAATTTGGTAAATGTCTGCGTACTCATAATTCAGATAATCGTTAAAGCAATTAAAATCGCATTATCCATTGAAGTTCTGTTGCCCGTCGGAGGAACGGGCAGCCCCAATCTTGATATTTTTTCACAAAAGAGCATATTACTTATAATACCCGCGCCTATTCGTTCAAAGCAATTACATAGTATGAATGGAACTTTAAGTGAAGGTTCGATTTCCTTATACCTAAATGAAAAAGTTTTGTACATTATGCTAACGCGAAAACCTAGAAAAAAATACATTGACACGAAAAGAGATGTCCTTTTCGTAATTTTTGTGAACGTGTTTTTTAACGTTACTAGTTCCTGAGACAGACCCTGTTCCCGATACCCATTTATTTTGAAAAATGAATATATAAGTGGTTTTAATGAATAGAGCTAGCAATCAAAACGGGAAAATTCTTCAACAGCTTTTTAATTTGTTATTATAAATTATTTTGTCGTTAAATTGCATTAATTTATTATGCAATTTTATAAGCATACACCATTTTTTACAAGTTTTTATTTAAATTGCGATGTATGTATATGTTCGGGTGGACTCTTGCAACTCAATTTTGAAGCAGATATCTTCAACCGATTATGCTGAAATTTTGCATGCATGTGTAAATCGGATGACAATGCAAAATTATTATGACATGGAGCTGATCTGATGATGGAACCGGAAGGTGGCCACAGGAACTCGGTAGTTAAACGACACAACCCCATTGTGTTGGGACTCGTTTGATCCGTCTTGACGAGAATTTTGGTGCTAGATGGTAACCAGGGTCTGATGATGGAGCTGGAAGATGGCCGTAGGAACTCGGTAATTAAACGACACAACCCCATCGAGTTTGGGCTCGTTTGATTCGTCTTGACGACGACTTACGACGACTTTGGTGCTAGATGGTAACCAGGGACTAAAGATGAACAGGTAGCTTAAGTGCAGTAAACGCATATAACGGAAAATACTGCTACGCGCTACGAACTACGCCGTAGTCAATCTCGCATCAAAAATACTAAAAAGTTAAAAATAAAATTAAAAGAAAAAAAAACTTTTTAAAAACAAGCTTTTATTACGTATTAATAAAAAGGACTAAAACGTTAAAAATAATTTAAACCTGATAAGAAATAAATTAAAGCATGTTAGGCATCTTCTTTAAAAATCTTAAAACTGAAAATATGTTCATTTATAATGTCATTTTAATTGAAATGAACGCCGAAGGTTAAACCAGACAATTACCTAATCATTAAATGTGGTTAAATTAATAGTAATAACACACATCATTTTTGTGTTTGTTACCTTACACTACTTCCTCCTATGATCAAAAATACCAGAGATTATCAATTTAAATTGGCACCGAAAACATTTTTGTGGTTTTCAAACTGTTGAAATCCAGTATTTATCAGCTTAGGTATAGTTCACACGTGCCCAAATAACTCTGAACGCCTAAAACATGTAAACCCATACAAAGTCGTCATTAGCAGAAGTTGTTATTTTCCTGTCTCTTTAAACTTTCTGATAAGATGTGTCAAGTAAAACGCTAAATGCTCTAAGTGAAAACTCTATTCAACTTGATTGTAACAGCGGCTTGTCATGCAACACTGGCTGTGACAGCAATATAAAAGAGCCGGGGACTTAAGCTGAGCTTCATAGGCAGCTATCTGTCAGTCAGTCAGAGTTGTCACCTATCATGTTGAAAGTCTTGATGTCAAAAAAACTTTTCTCTTGAGAAGTGTGGTTTATAAAAGTTACTTTAGGTTATTTACGAACAATTCAAGTGATTTAAGTGAATAAAAATAAAACACTGAAGAACAGTTAACACAGTTTTTTCTATATTTTCTTTTACTAATATCTATAGCAATAAATTATAGTTGTTAATTCCATATAATACCGATTAAATCTGTACATATTTACAAACAGTTCATACCTAACCTATATCACAGTTTACACAATTATAATATCTACGTAGCAAATGTAGGGAACCGTTCTGATTGACTTCGATATGAAGTTCTGTGTTCTTACGTGCCAATACCTGAAATAAAAAGAAAATCTGGTCTAATTCATGTTTAGGTAACACAATAATTTAGACAAACAGCGCGGTATAATATAATTATACGGTAACTCACGGCTTATTTTAGAAACTGTCTTAATACTAGTTTTAAGTAATTGTATTTGTAGATAAATTGCAAAATTATACGCTTGGGGATAACACTGTTACCATTAATTAGAGTAATAAAATGTAATAATGCTCTAGTTACTTGTTAGCGTTCAGTTTGTTCACCTTGTTTCAATTGCTTATTTACATTAAAGGTGCTTTTGGACATTCCCTATAGACGCTCTTTTTCTTCTTCCTATACGGTACAGGATTCAGCCTGAATGTGAGATGAAGGTGGATTCATCCTCTTATGGTAAATGAAGCGGAAGGAAAAACAAAATAATGTTATTTTTCCTTCCTCTTGATTTATCTACCGTAGCACCGTTTTTACAGTATTATTGCAACTACCTCTGCACTGAATAAGCATAACGTATTTATTTCAGCAATTTGGATAATTCGGAGATGGAGATTTTATATGTTTACATCACACTTGGTCTAAATAAAATTGGGTCAATTAATGCAAATTATGATGATTTATTAATTCAAATTAAACTTAAGAAAATATCATGCCAAGTGTTTGATTGTCTGTTTCTTTCGTCAAGAAGTCACATCAACAAACATGAAATGTTACGGCAGATTTGTTGTCAGGAGACTAGATCAAGCTTTATAAAAAGCATGAGTTTTTGGTATCTTACAGTTTAGAACTATCTTCAACAGATAAAGAGACCACGATTCTATGTTTTACGCGCGTCAGTAAATGCACCCAAAAGGAAAGGGGCAAGAACAGGACTCTGCTTTGGGAGTCGATGAAATTAGTCTAACATGAGTGACGAAAGGCTTTCGTCACTATTGATAGCCTAGTTGACTTCATTTTAAGGCTTATTTATTCATTCATTATCCTTCCGCCTTTGCCAAATATAATAAGTATTTAGTATATAATTATAACACCTGAACAAATATTTCCGTAAACTCCGTTGATAAAACAAATAAAACTGACTTTTGGAACTGCTTGTTTCGGAAAATTGTGAGATTACTCATAGTCTGTAATTGTGAGATACCTCATAGTCTGTAATTGTGAGATTCCTCATAGCCTGTAATTGTGAGATTCCTCATAGTCTGGAATTGTGAGATTCCTCATAGTCTGTAATTTTATTAAGTTACGATCTGCCCACACTATTTACTTATTTAGTTCTGTATGTACTTTAAGATTAAAGGACGATAGCATCACATTTTCTGCTCTTCAAAATGCTGAACATCGGTGTCTCCCTTATTTACCGACATTTTCTTATTCGTACCTACTTATTAAAGCTGACTAGTGCTTTCATCTTCGGTTAGGTTTCAAGTTTTATTCAAGAAAGCGCCCGTAAAGTTGTCGATGTAGAATTTAACAGTGACATATAGGTTCGTTAATGGGCAATGTTTTAAGTCGTAAATAGCGTCATAAATTGAAATAGGTATATAGTGACTCACCTTAATATCTCCATAAGTATATTAGCCGTCACTTGATAACGAACTTGCACAAATAATCCCAGGTCACTAATCATCTAACTAATTTACTTGCATACATGAACTGTCTCTAGACATTTCCTTATAACTAGAGCTACCTCTGAGATCTGTCTATACACATTCGCGACACCTGTGGACAAGGAAAACATACATTAATATTTTAAATGTTAAATAAAATTAAAAAAAAATGTTATAACAACATAGAACACTACTGCAAAGTCACAGGATTTCTTAGTTTAGGAGACAGTTTATTTATATTTATGTTACCTTAACAATTAGATTTGAACCTGTCACCTTCCAAATAAGTATGTAATTTTCAATGAAATCTATGTAGGAATCATTTTATTCACTCTTGTCTAATAAAAAAATATCAGTTTATTTAGTTATTATGATAATGCAATGAAATAAAATACGAAGAAAGTGCTTAGAAGAAATGTTTTTGTCTATAATCGAGATTTGTAGTTGTGTTGAAAGAACATTGTGAGGCATTTAGCATGATAAAGGGCCCGTGCGCTTTTGCCGCGAGCTTTGACGGCGCGGCCGGTTCATTTGTACTTTATCGTTTTCTTACTATTCAGAAATACACAAAGTCATCAAACGTTGGTGGTCATTGTCTGCCAAGACATTATTTAATGATACCAACATTTTCTGAGTTTCTATAAGCTATGTTGTACCTACTAATATTTTATGATGTCCATTAAATATTGTATGTGACATACTCGAAGTACCTAAGATACAAATTAAAAGGTATTAATAGAAGCGCTGGAAAAACAGTCCAGTGAAATGTCGCAATTCCAATTATCTAAAAATATAACTTTCCTAATTTTGTTATTAAGATAAATAAAAAATAACAGATAACATAAAACTGGCAATTCTTCTATTAATGGACATTTTTGATGATCTCAATCAACATATGAAGTCAATATGGAATTTCGCAAATATGAAGTGTTTTATTGCAAATAATTTAATAAAAAATAATTGTAATGGCACGCCAAGGTTTATGAGGTATTGAAAATAGATTCTAATTTACATTTTTTGAGGCCAAATTCTATGATTTTAGTCTCGACCAACTCTATTCAAATATCGTGTCGGCACGGCCTAGTTTACTTATGCCGTGGCTAGAATTTCTGCTACGGCATTAGCAGCCTTTGCATCTTGGGACTAGCAACTTACAGGGCAGCGAGAGCTTAGGCCTGCAACATATGCGCCTGGATTACTTAACACTTAAGTGAAAAAGGGCCTTAACCAGTGACATGGTTTAAGTCTTAAGTTACGTCACTGGTCTCTTTAGGTAGTACATATAGGTAAAATGATAAATACCTATCTACCTGAAATATGTAGGTACGTACGGTAGACAAGCATGTTTCTTAAAAAAATATCTAAAGGATACATTTTGTTAATGGGATACTGTACAATTTCAGCTACCCCTTAACGCACCTGATTTTCAGCTGAATTGTATGCCTACCAACTACCGATATTTAAGGCACAAAAGAGAGACATTTCAATGTTGTTTCTTAGATTAGCCAGCCATACTAAGGGGCTCCAATGCTTTGGAGGCTGGTATATAGATAGCAGTAACCGTTCCCTTATGGAGCACAGGTGGCTAGTTTGCTTATCTATCAATTAAAAACCGTATTTTACCAATAGGTATAAGTAGGTCTCTTTTAAGGTCTGTTTTTAATCTTACCGGATGCGGTTAAGTACAACTACCTACTCTACATGGAGCGACTGCTTATCACTTCCACAAACCAGTTACTGGGGAACACGAGACACCTTGATAAGACTGTTCATCAGACTCTCTGGCTTCTGACTACCCATAACGACTGTCAAAATTCTACAATCGACAGTCGGAACCAACGACTTAAAACGTGTTTTCCGAGCCACGGAAGGGTCTGAGTATGAAATAGATGGTCACCCATTCACGGACCCACCTCGGCAAGCGTATCTTAACCTGATCGATCGACTTCAGCTCGATGATCATGTTTTTACTTAACCACGAGCCCCTGCTACAACTTATTGTAGTGTATCGAAAGATTATTATTCATTATTAAAGTTATTTATTCCAGACTGTTTTAGATAAAATTAAAACAGGTCTTTATAGGCAAAACTCACTTTCAAATATTATGTAATTAGAGGTGAACATTTAATGAATAATAAATAAAAGGAATAATAACTGCAAAAGTGGACACGACAATGATAAAATATCTATTTATTATTTCAATACAAATGTTTTTATTATGGCCAGCGTGTCAAACGCTTTACAGATATTCAAGTTGAACAGTATAATGTTTAATGTAGATACCTACCTACCATTATAAAGTTTACCTGTTGTAAATAATAATTTAATAGTCAAATGTACCACATACCTAAGGTGTATTTTAAGGATAGTCAGGTTACATAATAATCGTAATGTTTAGCTAAAATTAAAGGTAACAAAACAACAAAGGACAAAATGTAATTTTATTTTCCTGAACATCTTCCTCTATCTGTTTATTCTCATTCGAGAGTAAATGATCGTAAAAAGTAATATAAAATCATATAACTAAAACCGATGTGGCATTTGTCATTTTATCTATGAATAACGAAACGAAACGTCATTATATTGATGACTTGATCCCGTACGTTGGCGGCAAAAGAACATTCTAAATAGAAGTTTTATTTTACACAATGTTTATATATTTACTTTTTATTTACATATTATGTTAAGTTTTTTAGTTGGACTGCCTTGTAGGTCTAGTCGTCGCATGCACGACTGCCGAGTGTCAAGTCCTGGTTTGAATTCTCGGGTCGGTCAGTGGGTTTTTCAACTTTTGAATAATTGATGTAATGTGGGCACCTCTCGCCTAAGTATTCGATGAATATACCTAATGATATTATATTATGTGTTGGACAACATTTGAAAAACCCGAAAGTTAATAAGAAGGTAGGTCAATTTCAACATTCTGCTCCCCATATCAAAGTTAGGGGTAAATGCAGCATATCTTTGTTAATTATCCAAATACATAAATTATTTCATTTGATTAGAATTCTATTCATGTTTGATAAAGCTTTGTTTTATAAAAGCTCTCTTCATGTTGTAGACATAGAGCGTTAAAACTTTACGCAATCACTAAAATAGAGAGTAAATTAACGTTTTATAACGTTTAAGTATGAAAAGTAGTTAGGCTAAGCAGGTATGTTTCTCATTCACTTAGATATTACTTCATAAAACGCAAAATGGAGATAACTAGTCATTAGCCATTTCAATGGTATATTACCGTTTCATTTCTACTCATTAAATTAAAATAATGCGCTTTAGAAAAGTAATTATCTCTGTAAAGACTATTGCACAGAAGTTTTTTAATGCCTAAGAATTTTTTTTATGAGTTAGGGTTTGGAAGTGATTATATTATAGTAAGCTATACTTATATCGGCTCGTAGTAAAATGACTTACTGCAGGGAAAAAGTCACCTCTCATACTGAGAAGGCACAAGCAAAGATTACCATGTGTTGGCCACTAGATCACTATGTGTTGGCCATTTCAGATCATGATAAATGTTTGCCTTCATCGATGATAACATAGGTTAGGTAGACGTGACGTTTTCATGTTCAGATCAACAATATTTTGATAGAGAAGTGGGGTTTTATGTCACCCTTTCAAAGTGGCTCCTGAGATACTAGTATCTCTTTACTTAGTTCAGGAGCCAGCTGTTCAACCTGCTTTTGACCACGGCTTGTGATGACCACCATGATTAGTGTATGACTAACTTTATGTGTTTCTCTTTGTACATTAAACTTAATATTTATACTTATGATAAGGTTAGAATAGTAGTGCTTAGATTCTACAGTTCCAACCATAGCTAATGAGTTGCAGTTTTAGCTTTAAAGGGTGATTAAAGCCAGATTATATCTTAAGTAGAATTAACAATAAAAAATTATATCGTCTTAACAGTATTTAGACGATGAAAGTCAGTTGTGGCTTCAATTTTATTGTATACTTATATGCAAGAAACTTGAATCGTGTAAATGGGATGGAAAGCACTATTTTACGTAGGTACCTACTACAGCATGTTATTAGACTGTTATCATCTACAGGATACATGTGAAGATCATAGTCGGGTTACAAGATTATTATGATGGCTCCAAGAAACTCAAAAGTTTTGAGAAACCTCGCTACTTATTCATTTGTTCTACAGTACCACTTTTCGTGAATTGTCTTTTATTTTTTATCAGGTCAATCAGAAGAGGAAATAGTGCAGAATTATTGATGAAAATAAGTTTGTAGTTCGTCAATTAATTAGATGAAATCCTTTATCCAACCGTTTATAACCAGTGATCTTTTATTTGCTGTCCACGTATTATATTGTTAAGGGGGTACCTATTAAAAAAAATACTCGTATAAACCCCTATTTTAAATTAAGAAGGGGAATCTAAATCAATCAATTTACTGCGATAACCAATCCGTTGTTGAACCTCGAGGATTACGGCTATATTCGACCACTCAATTTGGCGTTAGACATCCATATCCAACAGTGGAAGTCCAATTTGATTTAAAACAAATATTTCCCACAAATAAGTAGAACTTACCATTCATGAATTAAGCGTATAATGTGAGAATTGACTTGTATCTCGCCATGTCCATAAAGGAGGCAAGCAGGACTGTTGCAGGCCGGCCAGCAGCTCGGCGTGGTACCTCTGTGCGGCCAGCAGGTAGGGCGGTGGCAGCGGCAGCGGGCAGTGTGGCGGCAGCGGCGGCGGCGCCGGGGGGGAGGGTGACGAGCGCCGGGGCTCCGGCTCCAGCAGCGCGTCGATCGTGAAGGCTCTGCGCGGCCGTGGACCCAGCGGCAGCAGCGCTGTCGTGTCCACTGCCTCTATCGGCTCTGGACTGGGCCTCGAAATGAACGTCGATGCTGGGCTGTACATACTCGTATTGGGCATCGTCGCCGGGGGTGGAGGAGCACCCGCTTGTCGCGCCAGGAACGCTCTATTGAAACTGGCCAGCGCTGCTAATTCTGCATTCAAACTGTCCTTCTCTCCCTTGTGCAACTTGAACCTCTTGCGTCTGCGGAGCAGCGAGCCGTTCTCGAACATGTCGAAGGCTTGCGGGTGCAGCGTCCAGTAGGCGCCCTTGCCGGGCCGGTCCGGGCGGCGCGGCACCTTCACGAAGCAGTCGTTGAAGGAGAGGTTGTGCCGCAGCGAGTTCTGCCAGCGCTGCGTATTGCGCCGGTAGTACGGGAAGCGGTCCGTGATAAACCGGTAGATCTCCGACAGCGGCAGCATGCGCTCCGGGGAGCTCCAGATCGCCATCGCCGTCAGGGCTATGTAGGAAAAGGGTGGTTTTTGATCACCGTAGGACTCACGTGTCGGCCGAGGCATCTTTTCGCACAATACTGTTCTGTTATGTTAAGTTTGTCACCTCCGAAGTAAAACTTGGGCGACACGTCTCTCACAGCGGAGTGGAAGATAAGGACTGGGTGAGTGAGCGAGACTGCGCGCGCTCGCGGGAGTGGCCGCGCGCCCGGCGCCGCCCAGCCGCGCCGCCGCCAATCGCGTGCCTCTAAGTTTGTTTGTTGTTTTTGTCGGCTCCGGACCCGTTACAGAGGAATTTAAATTGTTATCACGTTTACATTATACAAAATTTATTCGACACCGACAACAGCTTGAGCTTGTTTCGAAATTGCAATGATTAAAGTAGTAGATACTTATTGATGGTGCGGGAGAGAAAAAGAAAGAAATGGTGTCTAGTGCTGATACCCACTAAGACATTAGTTCTGTAAAATAGACAGAAGCTTGATATTATTAAAGACTAATGACTTGCCAAATCGATAGATTATAATAAGAGACTGCCTACCAATTGACATGATACATAATTAAATCAATCATTTATTCTAAATTACTTTGTGTAAGAAGTGTAGCTTCTAATAGACCAAATTCCAATGGATGTTGTTTAAAGATTATACCTAGTGGCACCTCTCAATAATTAAATTAAAATAATCTGTGTCGATTAGTCAGTTTAAATGTGTAAGTGCGCTTACAGTACTTACGGTGATCTGTGAGCAACTCCAGTTTGCAGTCATTATCTAGCTGTAGGTACCTATGCGCGGGCGCAGAGCTTTGCACACCGTGCTTCCATGCTTAACTCACCATACACATCAAGTTTTCACTGAGGTGGTTAATAAAAAGTGCTTCATGTATGACTGCATGCATGCTGTTTTAAATTGAAAAACTTAAATTGTAGATATTGTTTTTAGTTATCTATACCTACAATAAAGATATATCTATTTATGCTGAAATACATAGTTCGATAATTGTAGCACAATGGCTCATTATATTCTTTGGGCCTTAATGAATGCCACTCACATTTTTTTATGAGTGTTTAGTGTAAAATATTTTTAGTAGAAAAATAAGAAACCATTCAAGTGACCAGTCCCTCTAAGTGGATGGAAGGCTAGTCAGTCCCGCATCGCAAAGATCTCCGCCATGGCTCGGAGCGTCTAAAATACCAGGGTTCCGTAATACTGGAGTAGCTAGGGGGTTCGAAACGAAGCGTTCAGGTGTGAATGATGACGCGTTGCTTGTATAAATTAACCAAAGACCTATAGTTAGGGCCGTGTCATCGATCGTGATCTGCCTACTTGAGTGTATGTAGATTCTAATCTTGGAAATGATAATCTCTCTATCTTGCTTTTTCTAAGGAAAATGGAAAAGCAAAATTTAAAGTAAAAGTTTCTTCAAGTTCAAAATCATATTCAGATTGTTACAGCTGATTGAAGTTCGAATCAGATTTATAGAGTGACTTGATTGTAACTGTTCTGAGATGTCGAACAAGACTGCAAATAGCTTAAATAAACATCTTTGAAAATTGGAATGTCTTATAATGCATTAAAAGTGGAAAATACAGTTGGTGAATAAGTAAACCTAACTACAAGCGGATACAGTACTCAATCAAGATAAAAAAACAGTTGGCATGGTCAGCATCAAGTTAAGAAAAGCGGTAATAGGTTGATTATGTAGGTATCTCTTAAAATCCAACTGTCTTCCTAATATAGATATCGACCACATTAAATTGGTCACGAAGAATAAAGAGCCAATATTATGATGGTATCTTTATGTAAGAATATTATACTGATAAACTGTTAAATACTACACGATTGCTTGCGAACTGACAAGTTTATAACTTTTTCAGGCAAGTTTTAGGTAAATTGGTATGAAATTACAGACGAACAAGCCGTGTGCCCGATGGGATTCCCATCGGACTTCCATACAAACTTTCATCCCCTACCTAACCCCTTTAGGGGATGAATTTCCAAAAATCCTACTTTAGTGCGCAATTATTGTTATACAAGGAACTCTAGTGCAAAATTTCACGCTTTTAGACTCAGCGGGTTTAGGCTGTGCGTAGTATGTCAGTGATTTATGTACTTAGTCATCATTATTCATCAGTCCGTGAAGACGAAAATTGCTGAACTACCTTTTCCACTAGACCTATGCCATGCAACTAGAGCAGTGTTGGCGCAGTGGTAACGGTCCCGACTTACAAGTTGTAGGTCGTGGTTTCGAACCTATGTAAGCGTGCGTTTACTTTGTGTAAATACTTCATAACCACTGCTCTCAATACGGTGAAGGAAAACATCGTGAGGAAACCGTCATGTCCTAGAACCAAAAATTCGAAGACATGTGACCACCCCGCACTGGGTCCGCGTGGTAGATTATAGCCCATTCCTTTTCACAGAGAGAAGGTCTGTGTCCCAGCAGTGGAAACGTAGGCTGATAATGATTTTGATGCCATGAAACGATTGTAAGTGGTATACTTATAGGTAGCTGCAGTAATTACAATTTGTAGATGCACAATTTTTAAAATAGCAATAGTCTTATTCGTTTCTATGCATTTTCAATGGGCCCAAACGTACCTAAACTTGCTTGAAAATTTTTGACTTTGAGTTTATTTAGATTAGGTATATTTTTAGTCTCTACGTTGTGATGAACTAAGGACAGCTTCTAAGGGTGAAAATATTAACACGCCGATTTTTCAATTCCCAGAGCAAGAAGTGAAACAAAGGTAGACACAACTCCAGCCAAATAAAAACATATTTTATGTAAGAAAACCTGATGAGAGATGAGACCATGAACAGGTTCATGTTGCAGATGATAAAATAGTTATGATGACTTACAAGTAAAATAATTAACAAATTAATGAGGTTAGACGAACCTGATGGCCTGATCCAATCACCAATCAGAAGGTAGGATGGCCATAGAGTACACTAGGGCTTAGGATTTAATGTAGCAAAAAGAATATAAAACCTTTTTGCATTTGATACGATTTCGATGTCAAGAGTGGACCAGTATCTATAATTAATTAAAACAACATGTATTTCTGGCATTTATAAAAAGTTAGAATTTTGGTTATAACTTTTTGTAACTCTTTATGCATAACTATGGGGCTCGGTTCAGTATAATAGTGCTTTTTTTAAAAAAAATACAATTTGATTCATATACACAGGGTGGTAGGGACATCGACGCGTAAACTGTAACAGTGAATTCAGCACATGATTCTAAACACCCTGGCGTAGATTTTTTTTTGTCGGTTATCAAAAATAAACAATCAGCTGTTTCATAAAAACGGCCTACCGACCTACGTGATCAAAATGTATGGACCATCAATTTTTTTTAAGTAGCCGACGTACATGTTCTACGCAGGGGCGTCCAGAATCATGTACTGAATCCATGGTAACAGAGGGGTAATTCTCGTTATTTTAAGAACGTTTACAGTCGTATCTCAGTCTCAATCTGTCAAAAATACGTCTAGTTTCCCTACATTTTGTCAAGTTTTTGATATTTATTTGTCGCCGAGATGAGACTGCGACTAGATTTTGAACGTTTTAAATTACGGGAATACGGGCCTGGTTGCAGGTCGATGTAGGGACCACCCTGTATTTACCCCATTACATTTGGTGGTAATTATAATGTTAAATTAATATTGTCCCGGGTTGCTATGGTTAATCCCTTATAACGTGTTTGGAAGGAACAGCAACAATGTAGTCGGCATATGTACCTACTCGTAACAACTGGAGTAATTAAAATGAAGTCGTCTGTATGTTAATTGCAGAAGTTAATGCACGCCATTTATGACTGTTTGCGATACTCCGAGTCCATGCTTAATTAGAGGTTAATGAATCATCAAACGTAACGGGCTTTAAAAGGTGTATGAAAATGTAATGACGATTGCCTCCTATGCTTATTTTTTCCTTGACTGTAAAGTAATTGAAACATTAAAAATCTTGATACAAAGTAACATGTTAGTAAACAAATATGCAACTTGATTAAAAAAGCGCAATATATTTTCTTCTAGGTGGGTACTTATGTATGTGGTAAACTAGATCCACTCACGTGCAGTTTTTTCATTTTGCTGTAATCTGGTCTCGGGAATCACGCCATTTGTAAGTAAGGCACTGCCTTTCATCTCGCCGCCGATAGATGTAATAGAGGCGTACATCGTTCCATCGATCTGCAGGCTAACCACGTCTCGCCAAATTGTCGGCGTCTTCGCAAATAGCTCCATTAAATTCAATCGGTCGCGCAGCAACAAGACAGAAGCGTCACTTACGCGTCTCCTGTATAATTTAGAGGTATTAACGTAACACATAAGGTACAGCACCGCAAGGTGAATCCTGGTGCTTTGTATTCCAAATATGTCTGTCTGCTATGGGAAGGCTCGCGTCGTGCTCAGGCAGAAACGTTCAGCAGTCATAAAATCTAAAATGGCCTCTTTGGCAACAATAAGCCGAGCCCGAAACGAATTCAGTTTATTAATGTAAGCTTGCGTATAATTATAGCACGAACGTCTTTAGGCATACATAAACATTATAATGGTTTAATCACTATCGCATTTTGCGGCATTACGATTTTACAACACTAATATTTTTATTATTGACGCGCCGATCAGTCTATCTGGTTATTCTTTGTTAGAAACACGTCTGAGACTAGCCAAACCAAGGTATGAAAACTATGAATACACACTTTCTGAAATGTAATAAAATTGTATTACTTAAAATTAAGTTTAATAGAAAAAACTAATAGTTAAACAATTTTAAAATCAAGCTTAAAATTTAATTAAAACCTTATGAAATATCCTGACAAATTATAATCAGCAAATTAAATAATAACAAAAATATTGCGCATAATATTTCACACAGAAATTACAATTAAACGACATGTTCGGTTATAAATCATCCAGTAAAAAGTTTATGAAAGTGGTGTCACAAGCAATGCGCAGGGGTTACACACAATTACAATAGTATTGTACTGTCTTTTAGTCACGGTGACGCAATTTTACAGACATGACACGACAAACTGTACGATTAAATAGTTATTTTAAAATGATTCTACACAATGAAATAATTAATAACTGTATCATTGTGGTTTAATTTCGATTAGAATCCTTTTATGCCAGCCAAACCCCATTTTAGAGTACGAGTAGGAAGAGAGACTCTTCCTTGTTCACGTTTTATGTAGGGGAAATAGAAAATGGTTTCATCGTTGCCACTGTAGGAATTTTAATTCGGTTGTAAGTGAAAATTGACGGTTTAATTAATCAGATACTATAATTAGTGTGCGTTTTGTTTATAAATGTGTGCTTAATTTAAACAATACCGTAGGTAATATTATACTATCTTTCAAATCAATGTGCCATTGGGTTAAAGAGATATAATTTCTGTGGGAAGTTTACATTGACATCATATTGTGTTTTATTGTATGTGATCTTGTAGGAAACAATGTGAAGTTAAATCGATATTGGCATATGGTGTTCTACATGACTCACGCAAATTCCACTCATCGGTACTAATATTATGGCGAGACGAAACATGGTGATTTCGTTCCCAGGCTCTAAGTAAAACAACTACGGACACCCATTTAAATTCGTTCAGCAGTTTTGGGTGATATGCGAACAAACAAAGGAATTGACGAAAACTAAACGAATGGATATCAGTTTTACTTCCTTATCTAACTAGTTAATTGGGTACATACACGCGTATAGATATTTATTTACCACTACTGATAAGTTAATTACTAATCGTTTTGCTAACAATTGATGTTGCAATGCTACCTTGAAGAGCTACGAAGAAAAACAAAAGAAAAAGAACGCACTGTCAGTGAGTATTGCTTGTCACTGTGGCTCTGAATAAGATGGGTTTTTGAGGTATCGATATCGATGTTTTCAGGCTTTCGGAAAATTCCTAGTGTAGCGCTGAGGTTGAATTATATTATCTGCTATTTCATGTACTACGCATATGTGTCTGATAGTTCTGCGATGATGACTATGATGATCTGTTTTATCATTTCAAACTTTTCCACAAAAAAGTAGAAACGATATGGTTATTATCTCAGCGACCGCTGTCACCTGTTGCAATATCCCATGGAGTCAATCATAGCACCTCGCTCTCTAGGATCTCCTAATGATGAGCCTTTGTGGCCGCCGCCGCCTGGACACACGGCGAAAAAAATTAAACACCTCCACCTTGTTATTAAGTGTGAATTCTACAAATTGTTCACAAATATTTGCGTCTACCTGGGCTTTTTACCAACATTTGTTACATTTGGCGTGACCGAATCAAGGACGTCATAAAAGCTCTATATGATTAAGCACGGTGAATTAAGGATGGTGCTTTAATACGTATCGGATCTTACACGGATTCTTTAAATTTTTGTGTTGGTGAGATTCAGGAATATCGAATCTGTTAGGTGCTATTGCATCATCTAAGAATCAAGCTAACTTGTTTTACCAAATATGTCTTATTCTATAAAGCCTTTTGAAAATGAAAAGAATAGATTCATTCTAGAACTTAGAAGTATCCATTCAGCAATGGTAGTTAATCAACTTTAGAAAATTTCTTAACGATACAAATGTATTTATTTGGAACATGAATCCGAATGCCTTTATCTATAGTTCTGGGTAATTTCTTATCTCGTAAATAGCCATCCTGCCTCAAACGCTCATCTGACTGTTTAGCAGGTTATTTTCTAATACTCGTATAACGTCCTTTTTATTGAGTGTAAATAATTGAGTTTGTATCAACGCCGCGCCGCCATCTGCTCGCTGGAGTTTTAACACTCCTTTTCGGATTTCCCACTTAACTTTAATGTACCCATAAAATTTTACGTTTTTAGTGTTCACATACAAAATTGTTTCTTATTTTGTTTGATTAAAATTGAGAATCGCTCGCGACTTGAAATTGTATATCACTTCGTCGGGATTTAAAGAAACTTTATTCTGGTTAGTATTTAGTGTAACACGACATTAGTCCTTAAACGCCCCAGTGCTTGGACACAATTTTATTTGGTTTGTGTCGGGCAGCATCATTTCATGTGCTGCCTCGTGAGTTCGGTTATTACAATATTTGTTGTTGAAGGTTATTTATTTGACTAGTTGTCAGGGCTTACGTCGTCGGCTCCGACTGTTGTCGAGACGGTGGCATTGATCTCTTTGCCATGCTATTGAGATTATAAATCTCACGCGTACGATTCAGTTAGCGTCTCGGTAGGATTACGTGTTCTTAAATAAGGATTTGGGTTGTCTGTTTGTTGACAAGACAAGATTTGAGTGCGTTTTGTTCACGAAGCGAATGATCGCGACTCCGCACAAAGCTTTGAATATATTTCTGTCTTCGAGCAAGTTGACTGGGACAGTAATCCAATGTTCATTACCCGCGCATTCTATACAGATATCCAATATTAAAGGTAATTTATTCTTCGTTCACATGTGTATTTTAAGGTTTTACGCATTTTATACCAACAAGCGATACGTTTTATCGCCCGCTTGTATTGGCGAGGGGAATAATGGAATCCTTTTGAGTTCATATTTACGATTTAATGCAAGGTCATTTTACATTAAAATATTTTGAGATCCTTATGATTTATAAAGGTTTTCTTATTTATTGCGCTTCCAATAAATCATCGGTTATAGAAGTTTTGCGTTTGCAGTAGCCCTCACTCATTCCATTTGTAAGTATCTATGTCTTGTTTGAATCTTTTCAGTACGGCGTTCTTTGCGTTTGTGGTCAATATATGAACAGTCACATAATGGACGCAATCCTGTCGTTGATTATTAAACGGACGGACACAATGGCCTGATAATCGGTCCAATCGGCCCCGGGGCGATAACCATTATTATTTGATATTGTTGTAGGTACCTTTTACAATTCAGTCCTACCGGCAGACCAGCGCCACATGGTGTTGTCGCTTGAGGCCACGCAACTTTTATACTCACCGCAAAATTAATTTAATATTCTATCACACAAGTGATGCAACAATGGCCGATGTAAATATGTACGTTCAGGAAGTTTATGTAAGAACGATACAAAGTTGGGTCACCACCACACTTCTGTATTGTTCTTACATAAACTTCATACTTAGTGAAGGAGCATGGAATTACAAGAAATAATTTTACTACCCGTATTTAATAAGTCATTATAGTGACATCGTTATGTATTTCATTTGGCTTAGCTTAGCTTTAAATGTGTAAACAGACGTGTATCAGTGGTCGGTGGAGCCGGATACGGCGGTCACAACAAGGGCGCTTGGTGAGCGATATCTAGATCTAAAGATTGTTACATTACGCTACACAAAAGTGCGATAATCTCCTAAAAGGTGTTCGTAGTGTTGTAGATAATTAATATTTAGAGCCGGGCGGCGCCCCGCGGCGCGCGCGCACCTCGCCGCTTTGTGTCGCGCCGCCGACACCCGCATTTGTCATGTTAGCGCGCACCAAGGTGTGAATGACTTTTTTCTAACTATTATTAATGACAATGATAGAAAATATTGTTTTTTGTTGCAACAGTGTTGATTGTTGTCAATTAGTTTTTTGTTGCATCACGGACTTTTGATTATGAGCGTGGCCGATCGATTCAATCGGATTTGAATTGAATGTTTGGATTAAAATATGGCGAGCTTCATTAAAGCTTTTGATATGATTGAATACCGACGCTTTTGTATCGGAACTGTTAGACAATGGGTTAAACATATCGGAAACCTTTCGAAGTGGTGAGAAGGAGAACAATCTACTTTAATGGAGTTTGGTGATATTACAGAAATATCTTGGTGGCTAATAGACTTGCATAAACCAATGTCACTTTTGCCATTCTTTTTTTCACAAAGCGCGTTATTTCTAACAGGGTCGGTTACTTGTTTTGTTACTTAAAAAATGAGCTAAATCACGGAGCCAAGAAAAGCTCTCAGCCCTCGCGCGCCTCCCCTCGCACTCTGAACAATGAATAATAAGCAGCAACATCATCTATCCATTTTCCTTTTCACCCCAACAATAACAGGGACGCTAAAAGAATGGTAACAATTGAAATTTAAATATTTCAAGTAAAATTCGTTTCTTTGAGAGAAAATATTGGTGGAAGTGAGTTGTAGTTTGTGTGAGGGGTGCGCTGCTGCCGGGTATTGGCATGCCATCCACTCGTTTGAGATCGCTCTGAGCACCTATTCATTATGCGTCCTGTTTATATACTTTTATATTTACTTGTAAGATTATACGTTTAGTTAGTATTATGAAAGTGCCCGGTTATTAAGGCGTACCTATACTTTATGACTGCATTGTCAACGTGTTACTACTGAGCAGATAGTGCTTCGAGCATTGATCACTAGTATTCCTCTTTTACAATGTCCCGAAGGCATACTCAGTTCATTATACAATAAATGATCAAGTTAAGGGAGAGTCAAATAAAGGAATATAAGGCTTATAATTGACTTGAGCGACGTGTCTTAAACGATCGACAGTTGGCTTTCCAAACGTTTTGAAATCAAACACTACTCCAGCTGGTATTGCAGTATAGATTCCATAATAAATCAACATGTCGTGATTATATTCTGGAGCGTTTTAGAACAATAGCTATTATATTCAAAACAAATGGATTCTTTTGTGCCATAACAGTAAAGCATTGCTTCCGGCTAGTGGAGGCGATTTGATATAATTCTGACACGTTAACCCAATTTAGAAACGATAATAAATAATAATAGGTGGTGTTTTTGTAATTAAATACTCTGTGTTCATGTTTTTTAATTGAATTTATTGCCTGTGTGTTTATGAAGTGGCTCGGTATAGAAGCTGTCTGTTCTTATCATTTTGATGAACAGATGTTACTTACTCGTAGACTTATATTAACATAATGACGTCTTAAAAAAATGGTGGTATATATAAATTATTGTAAATTAGCTGACCCGACAGACGTAGTCCTGTCAAAATATCAATATGGTCTGAGTTGATACAAAAATCCCATAGAAAAAAGCACTTTCAGTTTTTCCCCAATTTTCAATTTTTCTTTCCATAATAACCTAATTAGGACTATTAAGAACGTTTTAAAACAAAAATAGCCAAATCAATCCCGCCGAGATACGAGTAGGTACAATGAACGATATTATATTTGGTTGAATTTAGAGTTGTGAAGGACATTCAATAGAAGGTATAACAGGGTATAATATTTTTTCGACGTTCTGAGCCCTATAATTCCTAGCAGGAACTAAATTAAACACAATAGTGATAGCAATTTAAAACAAAAACGCATCGTCGGAGTGTGTACCATGCATGGTCCATGAGTAAGCGTGGCTGGCAGCGTTCAGAGGCGTTGGTACTATTAACGTGTGGTTTAGAGATAACATCGGCCGACAAACTCGATTAGCGGCTCCACTGACTCTCACAGGGCGCAGTACAAGTCACAAGCGATTTTACTAATAGAATAACTAACAAGATACCATCATATTTTTATAAGTTTGTAACGATTCGACACTGTACACATATTTAAAATGTGTCAGGTAACTTCCACGTCTGTTCAAAATAACGAATACTTAAGTGCTAGTAGTCGTAGCCAAGTTAGTCGCAGTCCGTTGATGATTCAGCATATTTTCTATGATTATTATCATGCGATTTAACTAAAGTTATTTAACAGCTTAAATGTCACAATATGGCAAAAACCTCAATCCTATTGTTGATGTGGTCCCTTATTTCGTTTTGTTTACAATCTTCATATGGGCAATTAGCATTTTTTTGTAGGCAACTTAACAATTTTATTAATTGGACCACGCAATATATCATACATGACTTATCTGTCCATATCAACTTCTCATAATGAGTATTGAACATCAACCGGCTCAAACATACGATCGACAGATAAAATAAACCAATGCCAAATCAATAAAACTGTTACCTTTCGTTTATGTTTACAATTGCTACGGCGTAGCACACTGCTACGCGCTACGACGAATTTAAATTTGGAGAACTTCAAGATAATTTCAAAGTCATAATGTTAACTAAGTCGAAGTTAATTACTTTGGTTCTCTCAAACAAGGTTTTGGCGGTAACGCGGCTGGCTCATAATTCATCGCGGCGCGCATCCTCCTCGGTAATATGGTACGCGTAGACGCGCCGGCGCAACGCAAGCGGGACGCCGCTACGTGCCAGCGCGAGACAACACCACCGCGGCTCACATAATACCCAATGTTTATAGCCTGAGAACTTCCTTTTAATTTTTTTGGGAGCACTATTTCAAATATTGTTTTAATTGATTGCTGGCAGACCATTTGGCGGCGCGGCGGCGCGGGATGAGTGCTAATTACAGGGGTTTACTCGGTTTTATATTATCTTCGATTTATAAAGACAGTTTAGGTACGGTACTCTACTGACAACTGTAATTTACTAAAACTTATCATGTTGATTCTTGTCGGGCCGTTTGTTCTACACGAGTCTTTATAGAAATAATTAGAGGTTGCTGGAGAAACAGAGGTACCAGCACCATATTATTTTATTCGTTTGGCTTGAGTGACTTTAATAGCTATGTGACAATTACTCGTACCAAGGGTCTGCTGACACAAACAATAGGCCAGACAATGTTTACTAAATACGCGGTTCGCGATGTAAAAATAGCGATAAACAGTAATTGGCGGCAGTAAAGCCGCAAGAAGCGGCACCCGCATTGTGAGTGCGCGTGCGCCGGCCCGCCCGCCATTGTCAGGCACAAGCCCGCCACTATAAATTTTACTTTAACTCCACATTTGCATATCAACAATAATTTTATCAGTTTTCGTGGTCACGTCGTGTCCGTTACTTCATTAATTGTTCATTGTCTCTTTGAGCTTCAACAAAGGCCATCAGTTTTAAAATGGATACTTATGAAAGCTGTAAGAATCGTCATTGTAATAATATCCTATAAACAAAAGCTAGGCAAGTTAATGTTTCCAGGAAATGGTCGCGGTGTTCATTTTTATAGTTTCTCTGAACTACCGCGTGGGTCACGGTCGCCCGCTAAGATTTCCTCCCATTTTCATCACGGTAAGTACTTATTGGAACAAGTTTTTTCTCGGCTCTTTACGTACAATATTGGCTGACTAAATTCCTTAAGGGTTTCCTTTATGGAATTTGGAAGCACTAAATACGTTCTTGGGAAAAAGCGACAAAAAGCCGACATCAACCAGTTGATCAAAATCTTACGGTACGGTTTTTCAAACACTTTTCAGTATTATGCCTTGTATGTATTATGCAAACGATGTTTTTAGTTATTTCATTAACAACAGGGACTTGTCGGGCTTCAAGCCTGCTCTAGTCTTAGTATTTGCCATGAACGAAACTGTGTCCTCTTTAGTGTAGGGGACACAGAGCACTCTTACTGTGGAGCGAGCATTTAAAATGCACGAGTATATACTTACGTAGATCAGTAACGCTCATCGCTTGACAATATTCTAATTAACCGAAAACAATGCAAGTTGTTGCCTATTCAGCCTAAGCTCACATCGCATAGCCTTCCATTGAGCAATAAAATATAATAGTCGAGTCTAAGCGTGCGCGGTGAAAGTTTATTGAAAACAAACGAGCGTCGCTCACACGAGGTGGTCCATCGTTAATCTTTTATCTAACGTGGTGTGTGCTCTTTGCGGCAATGTCACGGACGTCGGCCGTGCCGAATCAAAAGCGTTTTCATCGAAGCACCTCCAACCATTCTCCCCAGTAGGTATAGTACGACGCAGCTTAAATGTTCCATCGATGTACCTAATCAAACGACAAAAACTAGTAAAAGCAATTGCTTTTTTTCGCTCCCCCAGGCATTGAACATTCTTGACTCTGTCAATACCAAACTAGTCGTTTTAACTTAAGTTAGTTCAAAAGTAATCGTGTTTGCCGAATCATGCTGATGATTTATTTATTTATTCATAATGATGGAACCTTGTAGTTGTGTCGTGTTATAACCATTCGCCACATAGGGTAGGTATAATATACGTTGATATTTGAGACATTAACTTTCGTACTACCTAATGTTTATCGTCATTAAGTTGAATGCATTCGAATATTCGGTCTAACGTTTTGTACTTGAGTTGGACTTTTAACTCGCATTTTAATGCGGATACATTATGGTAACATCGCATAAAAAAACCTTTAAACGATGTGAAAGTTAAGGTCCCTCTTATATTTTATGCTTAATTATGATTTGTGCGTTGTTGGAAATATTAAAAGCACTTACCCAACAGTGTAGACCACCAATGAATATACGGACAAACGACATGAACTTTTTCATTGAATTTAATTTTTGTTACAAATAATCACAGCTTCTGTCCAGAATATAGATTTATTTAAATAAAATCTTATCTATTCAACTATGAAACAACTTTTTTGAATCAAGAATACAAAAATTATGACATTATTCTAAAAGATAAAAAAAAAAAATTGGTTGCCTGTAAAGTCGGTATACTGGCGAAAGTTTTACGTGACAACGACTTTGAAGGGACGCGTGCCTTTCACTTTTTATGTCTGTCTCTCTCGCTCTTAGGCGGGCTAACCATGCCCGAGTGGAAGGGACGCGTGCCTCTCACTCGCTCTCATTGTGAGCGCATAACGTGAGCGGAGCGTAACGCAGTTTCTTGAAGTGTCACCCGGCAAACCAATTTATAAGACGTTGTCACGTCAAAAGATATGGCACGCAATAAGTTTTATTGCAATACATATTTGTATGAAGCCCCATGGAATTAGTATGTACTGTACAACTGACTTGGTAATTCAAGTACATTAATACTGGCCATTAAAAGTGTAACACAACGATTAAAAAACTTTATGGCATCTTTGCCCATACTTTTGGGATTATCGGCCAGGATTATTTGTTAATATGTCAAGAAAGAGGTCGTCAGTCTTTTCAGATAATGTGCAAACTCTTTTGTGCTTCCCTTTTAATATGGGTGGTTAATATTATGAAGATGGCATTTCAGTGTCTAGAGGCTGGAGACTTGGAGAGTAATGATAAGTTTCTAGGAAATACTCAAGGAAACATTTTTTCATTCGTTTCAATTCGTAAAAATAGTAAAAGTTTTTTTTTTCAACATTGCTTAAGACTCATCGATAGCCTGCCAGCTGCTGACCAGTTGTCATTTTTCAAGAGATGAGAAGCAAAATGGGCTTATAAACGGTATTAAATAAATTTAATATGAACGATTCTAATAGACGCTAGTATGTTAAAAAGATGTGATGACAAAACTTTAAGTACGGAGTCGAAAAGCATCTTGTCGATTCTTACAAAAGTGCATTGGACGCATGTATGCATCATTGGCCATTGAAATAGCGGTTATAAAAATGAATATTGCCATTATTAAGATTTATGTTAAAACATATTTAATGCAAACCGACTGAAATCGGCTTAAGAAGAAATAAATAAAAGATGATTAAAAAGTCACCTAAAAGCTCAGATCATCTTATGAACACAACATATCATAATAAAAACTCGTATCAAAAATCAGAAAACTTAAAAAAAATGTAAAGAATATTTTTCTAATTTAGGATCTACGACCTCCGTCTATCATTGCTATACAAATTGAAAAGCCAACTAGCGGAGTGCCGCCGCTGAGCCGCTGAGCCGACCCCGGCTTGATACTTTTCAACCACTATTTACTTACCACGATTCATTCGATTAAAACTCTGAATAAACTCATTATAGCTGAATGCGACTACCCGCCGAAAGGTTCCTTTCAAACGATATTAAACCGCATTATCCGCGTTTATTCCCAACCTTGATTAGTACCGTATCATTTAGTCCTGTGTTGTAATTATTTATGTGCAACCAGGAATAAACCTTATGCGTCTCATATTAGAATTTAAATTTATCTGACATTTGTCGCTGGCGGCGCCTTTGACCGAATGAGATGAAAAGCGCCGCGCGCGACCATTTATCATTGACAAACACAATTGTATTGGGTCCCATCTCGAGAAATTGGTGGATAAACAATCTTAGAACTGAGGTTTACGTGACGTAACTCATTGGAATCTGCTGATTATAGGGAGACGTGCAGACCCTGCTGCGACGTGGAATTGAGATGACGTGGCTTATAATACCTACGCAAAGATATGCATTGTGCTTTTATGACTGAATTATAAGTACGGAACTTATTAATTTTTCTACATTTTTATTTCCCAGATTTCGAGTAAGATTTATGTTTTATTTTATTTATTAGGTCTACCAACAATTGTTCACACTAATCTACAAACAAAAATAAAACATGCGTTTAAACTCTACACAGTGCAACAATTACTTAAAGGTAAGCACCACTATAACAAAAAAAAAAAAACAATAATTAGTAGGTAACTATGCTAGTTGTAAGCTACTAAATGTACAAGTGAACTTAGTAAAATATTATATCTATGTACTAGTAACATGTGCTAAATATTATAAGCTCCATATCTTTAAAAAGTTACGTACACACACAGTCCAAAAACTTTTACAACAAATCTGATAAACAGTTCAGAAGTTTACATTTTTGCCTATTGAGTGAATCAAAGTGAAAATCAATCATATCACTACAACTATTTAAAACCCTACAAAACCTAGCACATGGAGATCCCAACACCGTTCTTCTCCTTGGAGGACAAAGCGGAGCAATAGGTTTGCGCGGAATCCTCGACGGAGCACGAAAGTTAATGAGTGCCAGCAGCGGCGGTGACTCGATATTTCCCTTCAAGATGTTGCTAGCAAACATTGCGTCGTTAAAAACATCTTCGTTTTTCCAAGGTGTGCATGTTGAAGAATTTTAATCTCATTTTGTAAGAACGAATTTTTTTAGTTATTCCCACAGAAAAAGCCAGATGCCAAACGAAGCGTTTTTGGACACGTTCTAGACGCAAACTATTTGTAGCGTAATGTGGCCGCCACATCACACTACAATACTCTAATATGCTACGTACTAAACTCTGGTACCTAAAGTAAGATTTTAGTTTTAATTTGACGAAAACCTTTACATTGTCTTATGACAAAACCCATCATCCTGGATGCTTTTTTAGAAATGTGATCTAAGTATGGTGCAAAGGTTAGTTTTTGATCAAACAAAACTCCAAGCCCAAGTATAGTATCCACTTCATTAACATTGTCCTCATTTATGTAATACACTGTCTTTATTGGATTATTTTTTCTTGAATATTTGACGCGGGCACATTTTTTTCGAATTCAAATACAATTCATTACTTTTACACCATTGAATAAGACTATTAAGGTCCATCTGTAAGAGTGAGGCGTCTCTGTTAGATAGAGTACCTACCTATGTTGTTTTTGTTGACTAAAAGAAAGTAAAGATAACGCAATTATTTGTTAATTAGCACTGGCAGTAAAAACACGAATGATTTGATATCTACTGAAATAATTAATTTCCCTAAAAATCCTTAATGTCGTTTTTCGTCGTCATATTTCAAAAGCTTTTCAGAAGAATTCGCTAAAAGTATTTTTGCTTATGGCTATAATAGTTAGGGAAGACGAAAGAAACCATAGATGGACAGTGTGAGTGGCTACTGAGATGAAGACTAATAGAGAACTATGGAAGAAAAAGACATGTTGCGCTGACCCCAAATAAATTAGGATAAGGGCAGGAATGAGATTGATGATATCTAACGAAGAAGCGCCAGAGGAAAATTATCCAGAGTGCTGAAACTTAGACAGGTGGCAATCGCTTTCAATGCGTTTCGTATGATGTACAACGACTTTCAACGATATTGGTATTCGCTATTAGCTTTTCGGTGGCTTATGTCAATCAAATACATTTTTAACTTTTCCACCATTGTTATCGCTAATAGAATGCTACTTTTTTTAGGCCCTCAGGTTAAAAAGACGAAGTCAAGTGTAACCTATGGGCTTGCTAGAACAAAAAAATCTTAGACAGGCTTTTCGTGCAATGTTTTTCAGTAACGCAGAAGGCCAATTCTCGTAATTTAAAACGTTCAAAATCTAGTCACAGTCTCGTCTCGGCGACAAACAAATGTCAAAAACTTGTCAAAATGTAGGGAAATTAGAGGTATTTTTGACAGATTGAGACTGAGATCAAACTGTGAACGTTTTTAAAATTACGAGAATTGCCCCTCAGGGCTAAATGAGGGTCCTAAACTTGTTTGATTACATTTACCGTTTTGAGATTATCAACCAGCCTTTAAAAACAGAGTCTCCTTAGTTTATTTCAGTGTACAAACATAGGCATCAAAGACAATAAAACCTAGTTCGTCTTTTCAGAGAGAAAAGAAAAAGAGTTTCATCTATGTCCTATGTTAGTGTTTGGTTCCCGCACTTCCTTAAGGTGGTTCACTGTGCGTGGGCCATGGCGACCGTCAGTGGTTAGTCCAACCAGCCCACCTCTCTCCAGAACTTGATTAGGTCTCCTGGTCAGTTTAAAACATCTGCAAAGGATCTGGGTAGCCCGAGGGTTTCTGTTCTAATCTGGGTGACGCCTGTGCATTCAAAGAGTACATGCGCAACGTTTTCTCAGCCTCCATGCACGGCCTGTAAAGAGGACTATCCGTTATGCCTATTGCTGAGCGAGCAGTGTCCCGTGATGGTCCCCGTAACCAGGCGCTGGCCGTTCCCGTCCAGCGTCTGGTTAGCCTGCCATCTAAACATCTAAGGATGGCATAGCCTCCCTGGACTGCCTGCAGCCCGGTGTCCAGGCCAATCATCTCACCGCTTGTGTGTGGGTAAAGTCCTGTAGCCACCTGAATAGCTGGTTGAAGGCGAAGGGTTCGATAGGTTCGGGTCCACAGACTGACGTGCTGGAAGCTCTCCTTGCTAGTTCGTCAGCTACGTCGTTACCTAGTGATCGGCGGCGTCCTTTTGTCCATTGCAGTATTACTGTGTAAGTGCTTAAGTGTTTAATAAGTTAGTTCAAAAACCTAACAAATTGTAGGTAATAGCTTTTTTCCTTACCTAAGTACTTAAAAATTTGTTACCATTTTCAGTGTCTACGCTAACTTATACAATTGGGGTAAAAAATAGGTAGGTAACATTCAGACAGATTCTATTCTTTATGAAAAATTATTTCATTTTGTAAGGAACTAACTGACCCGCTGAACTTCGTACCGCCACAGAATCTCATCATCTGCCTAGCCTTTTCCCAACTATGTTGGGGTCGGCTTCCAGTCTAACCGGATGCAGAATACCAGTATTTTACATGAAGCGACTACCTATCTGACCTCCACAACCCAGTTACTGGGTAATACGATACCCCTTGGTAAGACTTTCGGGCTTCTGACGACCCGTAACGACTGTCAAAGATCCACGAATGACAGCCGGGAAGGCTTAACGGGAGGGCTTAACGTGCTTTCCGAGGCACGGAAGGGTCTCGGTATGTAAAGACGGTCACCCATCACAGACCAACCGCGGCAAGCTTAGCTTAACCTGACCGATCGACCTGTGCGGCTGTTATTATTTAGCCACAGGCCTACTGCCACAGAATCTATAAGAACGAATACTGATTTTTATTTTAATTTTATTAAGGTTAACCAACAATTGTTTACATCAGTACATTAGCAGCTTATTATTTGTGATAGGATACAATTGCGGATGCAACAATTAATTATAGGTTAACACCGCTAGCACAAAAAACAGTGGTAAAACCATTAATTATTAAATTACGACAGATTCATAAAAATACACTTGAATAAAATATGAAAATTATATCATATTTTAAATCATAAATCAAATCCTATATGATAAAATGAATTATCTTCATAAACTTTTTTTCGTGCTTGTTTCCCATGTTTTAAAAGTTATTCTGCTATTCGGGGTGGAGACAAATCCAACAAATCAAAGATCATAAAAATCGGTCGAGGCGTTCTTGAGTTTGTTTTATTTATATATCTACTCTTTGTTTTTTTTTTTTTTTGTTAGCCTATATTTGTTTTTCACTGCTGGCCAAAGGCCTCCCCTTGTTTCTTCCATACCTTCCTGTCTTGTACGATCTCTGACCATGTAGGGCCAGCATGGCCAGAGATCGCACAAGACTGGGAAATGATATTAGATCGTCATTCCACCTTGCCCTTGGTCTACCTCGACCGCGATGTCTTGCCTAAGGCGTCCAGTGAATGACGATCTCTTTTGTTTAACTAAAAAAAATGCTTTAATGAAATTACTACTGGCCTTTGGTATTTTTCGAGGTCAATAGGCAGTGATAAAATTAAAACAAAAATGAAAGTTAATGGCATCCTCATAATTTTCACCAATTTCAACCAGTGATTGAAATTTAATTAACAGGAGGTTTTAATTTAATTAAATACGTCTTCTTATTTGATGATCAAAATAAGTAGTTTGAAGTTAAAAAAAATGCATCTCTTTTGCTTACTTTATATAAAAGCATAAATTATAAACAGAAATTCATTTTCAGAAATTTATTCAGTGACTGGGCAACTAAAGGAATCAGAAAAAGTAGGGAAAGATTATTTGAACTGTATGGCCTTAAGCCGTATATTAACACGGATACTTTTAATAAGTATGTTGCTACTTATTCTAAAACTTTTAAAAATATCTGCAAAGCAGCCAAAGCTTCATTCATTAGTAACAAGGTTAAATCAGCAGACAATAAAATAAAGACAGTTTGGAAGATTATTAACAATGAAACGAACAGGAACAAAACACGTAATACTGATTACACACTGAACACTTCCCGCGGTCTCATTAGCGATAACATCGATGTTGCTCAGGAATTTACAACTTTCTTTACCAATATCCCAATTAAAACTACAGAAACTTTAAATTCCTCGCCCGCACTAGCTATAGAATTATTAAGAGCGAATGTCTCAGCCTGTACTGTGGAATTTAAATTTAAACATATTAACCCCATTGTCATTATAAAGGCATTTAAGCAACTTAAGATCAAAATTACCGAAGATCTGTGGGGCATGTCTACTAAAGTTTGTCAATCCATTATTGAGACAATTGCACCCTACTTAGCTCTAATATTTAATTTGTGCGTAGATCAAGGGGTATTCCCGGATTTAATGAAGTTCAGTAAAGTTATTCCACTTTTCAAATCTGGGGACAGCAAAGACACAAATAATTATAGACCCGTATCGGTTTTGCCGGTTTTCAGCAAGGTGTTTGAAAAAGTAATGTTAAATCAAATGCTCAATCATTTTAATCGTAACAACATCCTACACGATCAACAGTATGGTTTCACCAAAGGACGTTGTACAACGGACGCCGGTGTCACCTTATTAAAACACATTTTTAACGCATGGGAAGAGGCAAAAGATGCAATAGGCATCTTTTGCGACCTATCCAAGGCATTTGACTGCGTGAATTTCGAAACACTGCTCTTGAAACTTGAGCATTACGGACTGGGTAAACTAGCTCTTAACTTAATAAAATCATATTTAAATGATAGATTTCAGCAAGTTCAAATAAACGGTGTGAATTCATTGGGTTTAAAAGTCAAAATGGGTGTACCGCAGGGCTCAATATTGGGACCGTTCCTATTTTTAGTATATATAAATGATTTACCTCATTTACTAAAAACCCGGCCACAAATGGTGTTATTTGCTGATGACACATCGCTGATTTTTAAAGTAGGCAGACGTGCACAGGAGCTTGACGACGTAAATAATGCTATGCTTGTGGTCCATAATTGGTTTACTGTAAATAATTTAGTATTAAATGAGAAAAAAACTAAATGCATTAGATTCTCTTTACCGAATGTTAGAAGTAGTCAATGTCACGTTGTATTGAATAAGGAGATACTGGAATTCGTCGAAAATACGGTTTTCTTGGGGATCACGCTTGATTCAAAGCTGCAGTGGGGTCCTCACTTAACATCACTTGCAGGGCGGCTAAGTTCAGCCGCTTACGCTGTTTGGAAAATCCGTCAATTAACAGACGTGGATACCGCGAGACTGGTCTATTTTAGTTACTTCCATAGCATAATGTCTTACGGTATTCTGCTGTGGGGACGGGCTGCAGATATTGATTCTATCTTTATTCTGCAAAAGAGGGCTGTTAGAGCCATCTACAATCTCAGCAGACGCGAATCTCTAAGGGAACTGTTTAAAAACATTAACATCATGACGGTTCCTTGTCAATATATATACGAAAACATTATGTACGTTCGAAAAAATCTACATCTTTTTAGTAAGATAAGTGACAGGCATAATTTTAACACTAGGAATAGGAACAAACTAGATCAACCGTGCTTCAGATTGTCTAAAGTAAAAACTTCTTTTATGGGGTACTGTGTAAGATGTTATAATAAAATACCACTCAATATTCTTCAATTAAATGAGAAGAAATTTAAAACATGCATTAAACGCACACTATGTAGACAAGCATATTATAAGTTGGATGAGTATATCGTAGATAAAAATGCTTGGCTTAATGCTGGTCCTGCTCCACAGGCACTTGGGCTCACTAGTTGATTACAATTTCAATATTTGGAAGAGATGCTTCCCCTTTTTTTGTGTTTCTGACATTACGAACGTAATGTTTATTTTATTCAATCAAGATTTAATTCTTAATTATTAAATACCTCTTCCTGATTATTCCTATAGTTTTGTATAAATTAGAAGCATTTTTTTAAAATTTTGTAAATGTAAGAACCATGGATCCGTTTTTATGATATTTTGATGTTGACTTGAAAGAGCATGGCAGTTGAGAATATGTCATGCTCACTTAAATGTCTCACTGGTGGTGGCGCGTGTGTTGGATCATTCGGTTCCCTACAAAATGGTTGAGCTGGGTGGTGCTGATCCACGCGTCATGTTCGTGAACGGGCGCCGTCAGTTGAGACTGGTCATCTCTTAACTGCCAGGGCTTATTTTTAATTTTATATTTTAAATTGTTCTTTTTTTCATTGTTCTCACATGTAGAAGCAATAAGAATAATGTACCCAGGATTTTGTAATAATATCTTGATTTAAAAGAGTGTCCTTGGAGTTTCTTGCCCGTTCTTCTCCAAAGAGATCTACGTTTTGGAATGGGCAACTAGCTTCACTTTCTGACTAACTGACCGACTATTTAAAATGTTGACAATTCAAAAGTGCCTGAAATGGTTTAATTGAAATAAATGATTTGAGTTTGAGTTTGAGTTTGAGTTTGAAAATTACAAATTGAGAGTCGTGACTTGTAATGGAGTGTTTTTAGAATTAATTTTAATTAATCAGTCTCAGATTTAAAAGCAGCTTATATAAAACTGGAAGGTATAAGTAGCCTCTACGGTACCTAATTACATATAGATAGGTAGATTATACATAGCTCAAGTTGTCGTTGTCATTTAATTATTTTAATCTATAAGACATGCCAATAATCCTATTCAGTCAGGAGATCAGAACAGAATGAGTAGGTTAAACATCAATCTAGATTATGATAATATCACGCCTGTATCCAACGAGGGGTTACACAAGAAATATCTAAATGAAAACCAAAAAGTGCACTAAGTATCAGCCTACCTAGGAAAAGCCATTTTCACAAAAGTTCCCAACATCCCAAGTTAATCTGAAACCCAACAGAAACTTTAAAGTTAAAGTACATTCGTTCACTACAAACAAGGATGGATTCACGAGCGGCATTACCCGCATTAGCGTGTCGGATGCTGCAGCTCGCATATTTCATCACATCTTAGGAGATAATGCTCCCTTTAACAAAACATTAATCTAGGAGTCGTCGGAGGCGTGGGGCGGAGCGCTCGGGCGCCAATGGCGGCGCTCGTCGCCCGGCGCCCCGCGCTCCTGTCCTGCCATCGATTGTCTTACAAGCTCTTAGGAATTGGGGACCATCTCCATATTATATCGGAATGTAGCGTCTGCTTGTCTGTAGATTCAATTGCTTGGGTTCTGCACTGATAATGCGCCATTTTTAAGTTGCATAAGATCTTTTGATAGCCTTTTATAATTATGTACTTGTATTAGAAAGATGTACTCTGTCTGTTAGTGGGATTCACATGTAACGTTGTCTCATTTTACAATGGGAAGGCAAACTATTAGCTACTAATTTTTACTAAAAATAGTCTGGTATAGTGAGCAATGCACATTATTTTTTAAAACCTGTAAATGATTAGGTATGTGTGCGTAACTTTCATCATTCATGGGTGTTTTTACTTTTTACTGCTAATTGTTATAATTTGACTGTTTTTACCTTGCCGTACGAACGTATGATTATAAATGTATGATATTGATAAGTTATTTGTAGCAATAGTAATTGGCTGATTAAAATTGGATTCCATCGAAATTGGCGTTTGATCTTTTTTAATAATAAATATTTATACAGGTAGCAGCTGCACTAAAATCCTCGCTCTGATACCCAAATAATAATTAGCCTGCCCTTAGCACCTCAGTCGGCGTCCGAGAAAAAAGAGCCGGTCGAGTCTCGCTCGCGAACCAACATAACCTGTAATTTGGAAATTATTATCTAACACATTGTGCCTTTCTGGTTATCCCGCCGGTCAATTTGCCGTTTTTATGGCTCCCACAGAGCCGCGGCCTCTAATTATCTCCGCCACGATCTCGGCCCGAGGCGCGAGCGCGCCACCGCTCGCGCACTCGCGATGTGCACCCTAACACCAGCGCACAAGGCACAAAGTCCGTCGCTGACTTTATGACACCGCGTTAGCTTAGAAACATGGGAAAATAAATAGATACCTATGTTTTGAAAGGGTAACACGTCTGCGCGAATACTATTTGTTTTACTGCGAATTCCTCTAATAGTTTCAAATTATATTATCACTAATGTGTGTAGCTCTAGGTATCAGAGTTACGCATACATAGGAGTGACGCAGATTCATAGCTGTAATAAATTAGTGCTTTGACTCGGACGCGAGCAATACAATTATGTTAATATTAATGAAACTAAAGTGATGGTGGCTAAGTAGTAGTTTGATAAAATAATTTTAATGAAATGAAATTATAGTTAAAGTCATTAAGGTGTGTTCAGATATGTGCCTTGTTAGTGATGCCCCACTATAAGGCGTCACAATTTCCTTTTTATATGCCTTCATATTATGCATAATGTCATAAATTTAAATTATAATCGGTGAGTTTTAACGCCCAATTTTTAAATTAGAGAAACGTAACGAACCGGGAAAACACGGTATCGTCAGAGTCGTTTGGGAGCGACGCGGCCCTCGACGCTCGTATTCTATTAGGAAGGACTACTAATAAAATTAATTTATTTCTCGATTACAACAGTAACGCGAGTTCAAAAACGCGCCGCGGCCTCGGCTCATTAATCATATTAATTAAGACGAGGCGTAAGCGCTTTTGTTCGTGGCTCTCTCGATAAACGAGCGCCTTCTTTACGCTCATACAAATGACGGCAAAGTCGTGCGAGGCGGCAATAACACGCGGCAAATGTGCGCAGTGACACGCTCGCGCGGTGCGTGACGCCGGCATCGCACCACGCGCCGATTGGTCAGAGACAATATTGTTAAATGGTCCTGTTTCAGACACCACCTTGTTATTAGAGTGTTATGTGTGTAATCGGATAATCGCACTGAAGCCAAGTTTTTATTGGCGGCACGCGGTCACGATTTGTTGCGCTAGTGTAATTATTTAATTCCATTGTTTTGATGAGATTGATGATCGAAAGTGCGCTTTGAACACTTTGTTATTAACAAAGCCGTCTCCCAGCCAATCAATAAAGCGGCACTCGTTAGTCATCCAAGTCACTCGCACACAACACATTCATTTAATTGAATTCGATCTTCAAGAACACCAAATTGAATTGATAGTTTAATTGATTACCGACCCGACAACTGCTCATCATGACTCTGTAGCTCATCTCCTTATTAATGGTATGATACGAATCAAGTGAAAACGTATGACAACCAGCCATTCTAAACACAACCTCTAGCACATGCACTTTGAGCAACTGTTGACATTATTAGATCATTCATACAGATCATACAACTTGTCAGGCCAAGTTCCTATGGCCATAGATGAGCAAAAGATTTCCTTCTTACCTGCTTATAATAGACCCTTCCTGTAGCAGTTAAAATAGGAAAACTACTGCTCTGCTTTAAATATACCTACTTAATGTATTTAGACTTTAAGGACATTTTTAACCGACTTCAAAAAAAAGGAGAAGTCTTG
Organism: Apamea sordens; assembly: GCA_945859715.1. Taxonomy (NCBI): domain Eukaryota; kingdom Metazoa; phylum Arthropoda; class Insecta; order Lepidoptera; family Noctuidae; genus Apamea; species Apamea sordens. The sequence continues at coordinate 16,636,566 of OX243986.1, forward strand.
CCCTGCACAGAAACCATAAATAATTAATTTTGTCACTAACACTACAGTAGGAGCTTTACTTTGAGTGGTAGTCGGTATTACCTACTAACAGTCCTTCAGAGTGAATTTCGGCCGTGGCGACCAATCTCAGCGCCGACTAGCGTTTGTAAGTATTATTATACTTAGTTCACAAGTGTGTGCGCAGATACAATCCGATACAGCCGGAGAGTGATCAGGCGCAGGACCAACCGCTTAACAGCTTAATCAATATTACAAAGGAGGTATCTAAGATAGTCATTATTCGTTGTTATCAATTTTGTTATGATCAACAATACCAAGAGTGGAACAGGAGATCCGATCATTGTAAGGTTGTAAGAAAGCCCATGTACAGTCGCCAAAGGAGATAAGTAACTAGGGTCGTCGCATATAGTTGAAGTTTAGTAAGAAACCGATGGATTTTTTCGAATGAAAGTTAATTTGATAAATGAACTGTTTGTTTTCTATTAATTAAATTAAATTTCATTCCAAAAAATCCATCGGTTTCTTATTAAACTTCAACTATATCTGACGGCCCTGGTTATTTATCTCCTTTGGTGGCCGTACACAAGTAGTTTTATTTTTCAGTTGGTAAAGGAAATAAAATAGTACTAGGTCCTATTAATTACACACTCGTATTTGTACTACCTCTCTCTAGTCTGTAAGCCTCGACATGAACCGTAAAACCAACACTGTGGAGAGGTCCACAAAGTAAGAGAAACAGAGGAAGACCACTGACGCGTTGGGAAGCCGAGATCAGTAAAACCAAACTGGTCAAACTGGGGCCAAATACTACAAGATCGAGACAACAAAACTAAGAATTTAATTAAATAAATTTAAGTTATCTTAACCCACTAGAACATACCTACTAGAAACTAGAAATATGAAAATCGTGTATATGGCAAGAGAAAAAAAGGTTTTTTATTATTCAATTTTATTTTATTTATTTGTACTGTCACAATAGTGCCTAATACACGTTCTCCAATTTGAATCATAAACAACGCTAGTTTCTTTTACCTCGTTGAAAATAATTAATACCTACCGCAGATATTAATGTTTACCTACCTACACGTGTTTTTCATCATCTGCCTAGCCTTTTCCCAACAATGTCGGGGTCGGCTTCCAGTCTAACCGGATGCAGCTGAATACCAGTATTTTACATGGAGCGACTGCCTATCTGACCTCCACAACCCAGTTACTGGGTAATACGATACCCCTTGGTAAGACTGGTTGTCAAACTTTCGGGCTACTGACGACCCGTAACGACTATCAATATCCACAAATGACAACCGGGACCAACGGCTTAAAGTGCTTTCCGAGACACGGAGGAGTCTTGGTATGTGAAGATGGTCACCCATCCACGGACCAACCGCGGCAAGCGTAGCTTAACCTGATCGATCGACCCGTGCGGCTGTTATTACTTAGCCACAAGCCCCCCTTATTTGTGCAGACACAATAGCACCTAATACACATTCTCCAATTTGTATCCTATACAACACTAGTTTCTTTTACTCGTCGTTGAAGATAATAAATTAAGACCGCAGATAAAAATGTTTACACGTGTATTTATGTAAGTTTATCCTGTTTTTGTTAATATTTTTTAACATAAACAGGAATGAGAAGTCAATAACATTAATTAAATAATTTATATGGGAATTAAAACAATAAGCAATAACAATAGCAATCAATTGTCCGCACTGCACTCTAATTGCGTAACACACTATTAATTTCGATCTGAATCATTTTGAAGGATATTACTAATCCATTGCATCATATGTTCGAAAAATGTGTCTGCTCAACAACGTAAAAAACGCAATGAATGTTGTTGAACTGTCAAAATGGAACCCATACTACTTACAGTGTGTTACGCAATTACCCCGCTGGTCATAAGTCATAAGTCATTTATTTCAAAACAATTTACATTATGTAGAAATTTTACCAAAGATAAGAGCTGGTCTTGTTGACAATACAGACTTACTCTATTGGGTGTTTGACTTTCCTCTTGAATTAACACGGCCTGTGTTTTTGCGACAGTTGTTGTTGTCGAAATGGAAACCATCAAAATTAAGCTCAGACAAAACATTAATGACTTGTAACTTTTAATTAACATAAAAATTAATAACGCATCCAAATTAAATGTCAATATTTCAATATCGAGACGTTGAAGGATTAAGATATAATTTTATAATCAAATTAAATTATCAATCAATGTGTTTTTACGACTTTTGCTATTTTAGCTTCGCAAGTTCAATTAGTATGAGGCACGTCATTAAAACAATTATAGTAATGAATAAAACATGTTACTTCGGTGTAATTACGAAATTATGTTTATTTTTGATTAGCTGTGTGTTGCCCGCCAATAAAATTTGATTAGATTTTGTACCATCCAATTAAAGTTTTTGATACCTGCGTCGACAATTTTTGTTTATACCGCGGTTTATAAGGTCGTTACCACGTAAATACCAAGCGTTAGAGGTTTATGTCTTTTTAAGAACGCATTTATTTGTTACGTTATGTGGGTGATGTTATAACCGTTTATAGCAGCAATACCAGTGACTACTGTTTTACTACTAATTTGACATACATATTTTTTTGTTATTAAAATATCTATCACTTTAAAATAGATAAGTATATGTTAGGTAGGTACAGTATGTTCCTCATTTTGCCAGAGATGTTCAGGTCTCTTTTGAGTCTTGTGTTTCTATCCAGATTCAGATTGACAAATCTAAAAGCTGGGGAGTTATATCCTTAGGAAAAAAAAGGGTTTGCTCTTCGTTAAGTCGAACCCAGGCACTGTATAAGAATATAATAAGTATAAGCTATAAGCATTCGCTTTTGCCACCATTAGACGAAGGTGGTAACGTTCTTTTTAAACAAAACAAACTTAAAATGGCTTGGAAAAGAATACGCTTCAAGTTTACAACTAATCTTTCGGTTTGCTAGTCTAGGCAATTAACCTATAGACAAGGAGAAAATGGTTTCACAGCTTCTACGGTTTCTGGCTATAAATTGTACAGTTAAGTCGGTACGAATCTTATTAGATATACATAGATAACACGCAGAAAATTACACGTTTGCATCAGTTGCTTGTTTAGAGGTAAGTGCATCATGCATGTGCCTGTTTTCGCTAAAACAGAACACGTCTGCCATCATCGGTACTAGGTACTCCTTTATCTATATCTTGAATCTTTAGCTATTTATATCTAGTTACAGTCCCCAAAGGAGATAAATAACTAGGGTCGTCGGGTATAGTTTAAGTTTAGTAAGAAACCGATGGATGTTTTCGAATGTTTAATTTGATAAATGAACTGTTCGTTTTCTATTAATTTTATTTTATTCGAAAGCATTCATCGGTTTCTTACTAAATTATATCCGACGACCCTGGTTACTTATCTCCTTTGGTGACCGCGTACATATTATAAACTAGCTTCTGCCCGCGGCTTCGCCCGCGTGGATGTCGGAAATTTACCCACGGGAACGTGCTAACAGGATAAAATGTAAGTGCTTCCCCAGAATGCCATCTATGTCGCGGGCCCTTTGTGGCTAATTACAATAGAAAACCAATTGTGTCTCATTAGTGGTGATTAAGAGGGTACCTATATGATATCTTTACCTAAGTACCTAACTAATTTTTAAAAAAAACTCAATAACAGAAAATTAAATACCTACCTACCTAAATAAACCTATTTCTGATGATAACTAATCTAAACTCAATAAATAAGCAAAATCCCTAAAAACTAATAAATATACGAATGACTAAACCTACCTAACAGCATTATAAAATAACCTACGGTCACTACGTACACTATCAAATATACTACCTATACTTTAAAATTAAAATCTATACCTACGACTCATATAAAAATAAACCTAAATAACTCTAAAAACTAAAAGGAATAAAAATGAACTCCACTGCGGGTGACCCAACCTACGACAAACTTAGTATTTGCGGTTGGTACAGTACAGACAGTGGTAATCGCGTATAGGGATCGAACCGCAAAATTAAGTTTGTTTTTTATTGTATATACTTTTCCGGGATAAAAAGTACCCAGTGTGGTGCCCAGGATATTAAAGAATAATTATACCAAGTTTCATCGTAATCGAACCGGTAGTTTTTGCGTGATGCCTGAACAAACAGACAGACAGACAGACAGACAAAAATTTTTTTAATCACATTTTTGGGTTCGGTGTCGGACAAGTAACACCCCCTACCATTTATTTTTTGGATATTTTCAATGTACAGAATTTTCACTTCTACAGATTTATTATAAGTATAAGTATAGATTAAAGTTGCTTTACGTGTCTGTCTGTGTGACCGCATTGTTCTTCTAAACTTCGCAACGGGTTTTGATTCAGTTTTCACTATTATTTAAAGAATTTATTCCGAAAGGTGTTTATTATCAAACTTAACTTGTCAAGGCCCTTTTTCTCAGGAACGCGTGAATTTATCAAGTTGAAATAATACCAAATAATCAAAATTGCAATCTCTTAAAGCAGTGAAAACATTAAACTTCTAAGTCAACGCAATCAAAACATACGGGCGTTTGTGTTAATGCATATTTTGACACTCGCAAGAGAATCAAAACCTATGGAGTACTTCCCGATGACCTAGAATCATGAAATTTGGCAAGAAGCACAAGCAGCACAAGTAAAGGAAAAAATCCAAAAACACGGGGAAAATATTCGAGACACGATTCCTGTGATAAACTATTTACATACCTACAAGTTTGTGCGGAAACCTCGGTGCGCGAGTCCAACTCGTACTTGTCTGGTTTTTTGTGTTTGGCTTTACTTGTATTTTAGGTATAGACGCCAGTAGGTCAAGCTTCCCGAAACTGTCAAATTTTCCCAATCAACCTTGAACCTTAATGCTTTAGCGATAAAGTTGAAAATCTATCAAAGAAATTTGACAGATTGTAGTAGCTTGATGTGTCTATAACTCATGATCTCGGGACACAAAAACAAAAGAACATAGAAAAACCCCCAATCTCTTGAATAAAAAACATCGTAAGTACCTACATAGATATTATGTGTCTTGGTTTAATACATCAGTATAATACAATGGTTTCAATAATATAGAAATTAAGATATTAAATTGTTTTTGAAATTTTCTTATGTTTGATAGTTGGCGATACGCTTAGAATTTTAAGTGCTAAGTGACTTTTGTAAAAACATTGCTGTCTTAAGTATTATTGCATTTAATAAAGCGGTAAATTATGTTTTTTTGAAATGTCATGAAAACACTGTTTGGACATTTTTTGCAAACTTACACTAACACGAATAAAGCAATTTAAAAAATATATTTATAAATAACCAGGTTATAGAGTACCTTACATAAAAGGTAATACAGTCAAATAGTTGGACATCCTACAATCTCTAAAAGACTAATGTAGCCAAATGGATGCTCAGCTTGATTTAAAAATCGTCATACTCTCAGATATTATTTTAAATTGCAGTCAACTTTGCAGCCCACTGTCCAATTCCTACCTCCTGGGGCATGATAGGGCCCTAGCTAACTCGATAAACTAGGTAGGACTTTTCGTAAAGGAGTTTTTGTGGAGTAATTGCATAAAACAGTAACAATAGCAAGCAAGGTTTTCATTTTGACAACAACATTCATTGCGTTATTTACCTTTTTGAGCAGACACATTTTTCGAATATATGAAGCAATGGACTAGCAATATCCTTCAAAATGATTCAGATTGTGATTGAAAGTGTGTTCGCAATTAGGGTGCAGTTGTTCAAGCGGGTTGAACTACGTGAGCCCAGTTAGCCTTCGCGTATCAGTGCCGATACACATAAACAGAGGGTAGAATGGAATACTCTTTATTATGTACACCGTAATAATTACAGATATGAAAGTGGTACATAGGGTGACACGACAACAACTTGGTCCATTATTCGCTAGGCATACTATAACTCAACTCCAGAATAGGTCGTTATCAAGATTTTATGCGTATGCAACTGATATTAATAAAAGCGACACGACTTTAAAGGAGAAATCTCATGACACACTTGTAATTATTTTCTTTTCAATTAAAATATCGCATATTCATTAGAGGGTGCGCGTACCGACTAGGCTGTTAAGGCCTGTGACCTAGGTATTGCTTAGCTAATGCTTATGATAATCTAAGACTCCATTTGTTGGTGAAACATTAGCTTATTATATTCAGCATATCCTGAAATGCTAATAGAAAACCAGAATAAAATTCCTCGTAGTGTTAAGTATCTTGCTTTTGTTTTTTTTTTATTGGCGGTCAACGAATAACTGCTTTTATTGCTCAGTCTTGACCATCACTAAAACATCAGCAGCTACACATAAAATCAAAACAAAACTTACACCAACTCAACTCCAATACAACTCGCAATAAAAATACCAAAATGATTGCCATAAATTGCAATTTTTGTAGCGTTGTTAAAACGAATTGATATAAAAACGTAAATGTTTATTATAATAAATATGACAACTAATCGTTTGTAACAACCTCAATTCTTATAAAATTTATCCATTCGGTTCATATCTGTCATATTACCACGAGTATCTAGTTAGCAATTACTTGTGTAATGTAGGATCGAGTTTGTGTCCATACATGGCGAATGACTGTTTCACCCAGAATGGCTCGTATTTGATTAACTTTCAACTGGAACCTGTGTTTATTGCGTAGAAAATAAGCGCGATAATACCACATGAGTAGATATTTGACAGAGACCGTGCTACTACATATGTTAGCACTAGCAGTGGTGGCCCAGTGGCTTTACTTTGTGTAAATCATTTCATCACCACTGCTCTCAAAAACGGTGAAGGAAAACATCGTGAGGAAACTGGCATGTCCTAGAATAACAAAATTGAAGACATGTAACGTTTACCAACCTGCACTGGGTCCGCGTGGTAGATTACTGCCCACTCGCTCTCTAAGAGAGGAGGCCTGTGTCCCAGCAGTGGGAATTTTATAGGCTGATTATGCTAATCATCTTTCGTGAAAATTATTTTTGAAAATATTTGTCAAATTGAAATAAATTGATTTGACTACCTACTAAAGCTATTACGAAAACAAATTGCTCTTTAAAGACAGTTGTATCAACTTATTCAAGTTAAGTAATTTTAAATCCTGAAAACATTTTATTGTTAAAGACACACGGTTTTGCAAAGAAACTTGAAACGAATTCCTAAAGTTAAAGAAAACAATCAGAGATTTATAAAAATACTTTCAATTCAATAGACAGATGGCACACATCAAAACGGTGATAGAAAACGTCGTGAGGAAACTGACATGTCCTTGAACAAATAAATCCGGACCCGCGTGGGCCCGCCTGGTGGATTACGACCCAGTCCCTCTCACTGAAAGCACGCCTGTGACCCAGCAGTGGGAACATTAAAGGCTGATTATAAAGATACTTTATTTGTTATGTGCTACAATGTGTGCACCGACGTGCATTTCTCCGACGCTTTTGGAAATTATTATTGGCGACACGCGCATATCCCTGTGCCATCCAGTAGTAAACCGCAAGCTATTCTCAATCATTTCAAGCCAGCCCTTAGAGAACCAGTAGCTTTAATTGCGCCCCTAAATAATCCTTACCTGATCCAGCTAATACCTAGTTAAATCCCCAAAGATGCCCTAAGTGGAGATCCACAATAATGTAATGCACTTGGTACTGTCTCTGAGTCTTTATTGCTCCTGACTCGGGCCTTGAGCTAGAGCCCAACATTCTAGACAATGAACAAAAAACTCAATCATTGGTCTCTGTTGCATATTTATTCAAGTGTGGATACTTTACCAGCGTGTCATAGAAACTGCAAAACTTATTAGCTTAGGAACCGGTTATTATTGAACTTCATATACTTACCTATTTTTAGATGTGGGTACTTCACACGTGCGCCCGCTGTTAATTATTTTTAATTATTTATTAATTTTTGTATGTGATTTACTACTCATTTTTCTGATAAGACTACGTTAGCTTTGAAACTATTCAGTCTACTTAGCGCATGCGTAGCATCTAGTATGCGTCTACGCGGCATCTACACAATGTCTACGTATGTTGAGTCAACGTCTACGCAGAATAAATGAATAATTCCAACTTGGAATGATACAAAACTGTACGTTGACTAACAGACTGACCAACAGTTGACACTGTGAACCTCTATTGAGAAGAGGAAGATGTTCTGTAGGGGTCGCAGATGCCCTCTATAAAGGAATTTCTCAAAACGTCATTCCTGAACTGGTCAACGCGGTATTGAAGTATGAGTACTATTAATATAATATACTTAATAGTTCTTCTTTTATAAAGCTTTAAAAAACTTAGTATAAACCATCACAGGCTCAATTAAAATCGATCCTCGATATCAGTGGCATCATAATTACAAGGCTACAACTACACTAGAGCGCGTCCAGTGTAAACAAGTTCCTCTGCAACTGATCCCCTGATGGATGAGCCGCCATTCCTGCTCGCTTATTTTCGCCAACTAATTAAAATTTCGACGTCGCCGGTAAAGCGGCAATTACCGGCGAGATTGCGCGATACACTGCAAAGGGCCCGCTTAATAACTAATGCAGGTAACTTGAAAACATCCAGGGCTGGTAGACACTCATGTAGTGAAATTTTATGAAAATTGTGGCACTTTAATGTAAGCTACGTTGAAGCAAGAGCGAAACTGAATGTGCAATCGAAAATGAAAAGTGCCTAACTATTTATGATACATGTAGTTTTGACTTCTATAATAGAGACACATCAGAATTGTACCCTCGCATTTCAAATAACTTTGGAGGGTGAGAAACAAGGTGTAAAGTTCACTCATCCTCCATAGAAAAGGGAGGATCCTCTGACCAGACGGTTGTCGGTCTGGTGGGCAACTGCCCGACGTTTGATGTCGGGACGTTGTATATATGTAGTAGTACGGTAAACTCTGCTTGCGTGATGTAGGATTTTACGTGACGTCAGTGTTCACATTTGGCGATGTAGATGTTGCCACATAACATAGATTATTGTTAGTTGATGTTTGTTTAACTTGAAAAAGATCTGTAATAAAGAAGTCATTACTAATGCCTATAGTACTGTTGACATTCCAGAATACGACATTTCAGGCCCTACTCCTGCTCACATACGAAAACTTTTCTTGCAACGCAAAGAAAAACAGCTCATTCCACAAATCACCGTGACAAGTGGCTAAATAGGCTGTTTATCGTTACTTATTTTCTTGCTGTTCATTGGAAGGTAAAAGATGGAGTATATATCTGCTTATTATCCCCTGTAAGCGGCAATTAAGAGTCACCGAGGAAACGAGTTGTTATAATGCTTGCGGCCGGCGATAACCAACCTGTCATTACTTATGCACGATGAGATGCGATTTTTAAACATTATAAATGGTCGCTGTGACTGAGCATAGATAGGCATCGTAAACACCTACTCGTGTACTTTGCTACAGGGGAATAGAAAAGTTGGGAATTACAATGGACCTTATATCTAAATTATATTTCTCTTTGAATCGATGTCAGTTTATTGCTTTCTGGCCTACTTGATTTGTTTGTTTTTTCCAAGGGTAGTTATGCAAGCTACTCGCCAATGTAAAAAAAAAATTAAAACTCGCAAGTATGAAGTACTACGGAAATTAGCTGCAACTTATGAACTTTCCTTTTTGTATTGGTGATCATAAATTCACAACGATATAGAACATTTTATTTTCCATCGATACCTTAATAGCAAACGAAACAGATGCGACGATTGTATGTCATTCATCATTGATATATACGACATTTTAATTAACTATTACTCTCATAGAATAAAATATTGTGATTGACATTGATATTCACTTCTCACCACGAGTCAATATATCAATCCGTGATACAGATGAGGAGCCTATTGGGCCCTGTTGCACGGTATTATACTTTCTCTTCATTACATATTCAGATCAGTAGCTGTCATGTGAGAATATTTATATGTATAACATATTGGAAAACGTATTTTCTAACTAATAAATAACTGTATTTACTTAATTGCAAATGTTTGCACCGGCCTGAGATCGATTATGTTAGGTACTCCATGCATGTTTTAAGTAGCCATATTTATTTACAAGTTGAGTGCTGTGAGGCAATATATCTTCAATGTTTGAAAACATCGTGTTACGTGTCACAAGTTTAATTACGAAGTGCAGTAATTTATGTGCTGAGCGAACAGAAATACGTCGAGGTAAATATGTAGATATTAGCTGTTAGCTGTTGCTGCTAAAGCACACAACTTTCGCAAACAAAGGGGAACGGCTGAATTAAATTTGCTCATGCCCATCAATTGAGGCTACGTTATGCATCCACTGCGAAGAACTTAACAGGTAAGTTTTATTTCATCTAATACAGAAGGTGTGAGCTATAAATAACAAATTTAATAACCTGTCAATTAATCGTCGAAAGTAATTAAGAAACAATCTAGTAGGCTAGCCAGTCCTTTATTAAGTTCTTATCTAGGGAAACTAAACGCGTACCGTGTACCTACGTGCTACCGAGTAATTTAATGATACAATGTGTATTCAATTAGTGGAGTCACATTGCATGCAAGCAATTGTGAATGCTCGGAGCTATCAAATCGCGCCACTTATGTGAGTGCGCTGAGTGATTACCGAGCGCACACCGACGCGACGCCGCGCCGTGTCTGCGCGTACTACTCGTACATGCGGCACGACAAACTGATGCATCACGCACGACGCCCTCATTAATTCAACGAAGAATTATATCTTCATCGACTACTGTGAGCCAGCGAGCTTCCTCTCTGTAATTATCTCGTATTAGGGACTATTATCGTATACGATGCACTATCAATTTAATGCGTCGCCATTTAAATAATCGGCCTTAGACAATAGCCACTGGATTGCACACACATTATACTACAATGTGAATTTCGCAAATATCCGCGGCATACATGATGCATGAGCTCGTGAGCACGTTAACCATACCTTACGCGAAGTCCTTGTGTAATAACTGGAAATGCTATGAATTTATCATTATATGACAGCCGTTTCCACGTCGGACGCTTGTGCGACGACGCGCCGCGTGGAGCCATTTTAATAATTCACAAATTAATGAAACGCTTCTGTGAAGAAAAATGCATTTAATTTATTTGCAATACTTCAATGGCCTTTTCAATTCAGGTAGACGCGGCCCGCCCTCGAGCCACTCGAAAGCTATTTGCGATTATTTCCGAATTTCATTATTGCGTTATCATTTTGTTAATCACTGAGGTTGGTCGGGGGGTTTCCTGCCTTATATCTGATCGTTAGGGTCGATATTTAAGCGTGGCGATGTTGAAAAAGGAGGAGATGAAAGATGCCGCCACCATTTGTCACTACTTTCGGAACGAGGTGGCGCAGTAAAGTACTGGCCCGCCCTGTTTGCACCTCGGGCCGCGGCGTTTTCTTTTTCTCCGCGAACGTCCGCCGGAATGCGAACTTAATGGTTTCGGTTTTGAGACCATAACCAATCACTCCGTCATCAAAATTATGGAAACATTACGCGTGGCCTGTTTGACGAAAATCACGAGGACCGATGTGGAAAAAGTGGATTAATGTAAAAACTCATTGCCGTAATGTTTTGATAATGGTGCCCGTATAAAGAGCTCGCCGTGCAAAATGTTTACAAAATCATGATGATCATTATCTTTTAATTAAAGCCATTCTGTAACACTCTAGGTGTAGTAATAACATATTGCAATTAGGTAGATAAATTGTCTGATGTTGAACTTGCAATTAATTTAACAAATAATTTCCGAAGGCTCTTTCACACAATCGACAATGGAAAATATTTCATTGTGTCAAAAGTATTACCTACTTATGTTTTCCTGCCAATATTTTCAAGTTCCCATTACCGTTGTTGATTCATCCAGTCATGCTTGGGTGCATGTATTCAAGTTCGCGTGTAAACAGAGCGACGTTTTATATAGCAATTAAATAATTTGTGGCACTAATATGTAGATTCGGGTGCGTGGATCTGGCCGTCGGTCAGCCGACCATTAGACGTAAAACGCCAAATCATTTACCAGAAAGCGAGAACCCGCCTCATACTATTTACATAATTTATTCATTACGACGTCCAAGCGTTGTAACTTGAAAACTAAATAATCTTCTTTAGTGCGTATTACCTATACTTAGTCTAACTCTTCATTGGTCAGTCTTGAATTTTATTTATTTGACGTGAAGTTTCATAACTTTCAGTTTTCCTTTGCCATTTCATTATTCAGAAAATTTCTTCAAAGGTGATTGGGAATATTTAGATACTTACAATATTGCTTATAGTATTCATCTGTCTTCTTTACAACTGTCTGTTTCAAATTTACCTTTACTTAAATCAAACAAAGTATACATATAAAGCATAATGAGTAATTCAGTTGAATGAGACCCAAGTAAGCAAAAATAATTCTTGGCAAACTATTTAAATTAAGTGGGTACAGGTTGTATAATCCGTCGAACTTAAAATTGGTAACCAACAAAACGAGTTACAACGCTGCTCTAGTGCGGCCATGATACAATCTTCCAAATATTAAACTAATATTTAGGCAACGCTTTGGCCGCCGCCGCCTCATTTGCATAAGGTGCGGTCTTGCTCCACAATACTACGACTTTTCAGTGAAACTACTAGTCTCACGGTATCTTATTGTTTCCGTCGTTTAGACGAATTATGAATTATGTGAACTGTATTATTCCAGTTTAATTTCATTTGGAATCTTCGGAAGCTGTATTTAAAAAATATTTTTTCCACCACATAATTAAATTGGTGGTAATGATATATTTACAGAAATGTCTAAACAGAAAATCATTGTTTTATTTATCCTAATAAGAGTTTCCACTAGAGATCCGATTGAGTTCAAATACATAGAGAGGTACAAAAGTACAGAACAAAGAGTACTTTTACTGTCACACTAGGTACGTATGATGAGCAAAGTCTACATCGAACATAAAGTCACGAAGACAAGAGGCTCACAACATTCAATATCGCTGGCTCGCACGGCTAGTAAAAAGTTTCTATTACCGCGCGACCGCGCGTAAACGCTTAGTGGGACCGCGGCTTAAGGCGGCCGCGTGTAGCTGTAAATATCATAATCTTTAACCATTAGCCTGTTAATGGTATGTCCCTGCCGGCGGGCTTTGACTCGTGTTTTATTACTCCGCTATTAATTGTGTACGATCCTCTGAAGAATTTCATAAATAAGCCTTTGTTTTCCGCGGTACTTTATATGTGTAAGAAGGTTCTGTGTGAAACGTCTTTTTTGTTAAAACACTAAACTTGATTTTGGATGTGAATTTTGGTATGATGATTTATGTTTGTTTGTATATTTTTTGTGTACTTAGTCGGGGTATAAGTAGAATCTTTGCAGATGAGGAAAATGCCGACAGAATGGCACCGGGCATTACGTACACTTATCTAAAAGTGAAATAATGAGTTAAAACTTTCCAAACTTCCCTAATCAATAAAAATGTTAAATTCACAACAGATAACACACGGCCTGGTCCCGAAGCATGAAATTTTGCACAAGAGTTACTTGTATAACGAAAGTGAGCATTGTAGAAGGATATTTGAAAATTCATCCCCTAAAGGGGTCAAATAGCGGATGAAAGTTAGAATGTTAGTAGTTATTATGTAAGTTCGTCGGCAAACCTATAAATAAAATCTCATCGGGTGCACGGCTTGTACTAAATAAGTTCGAAATAAACGAGTGCGTTTATATCTTTTATTGGCGGAAAATGTCCAGAGACGAACACATTCGTAGACATTTCCGTAGGCTCGTCGTGACCTCGTAACAGGTGCCGTTTGTAGTGTCTGCTTACCCCTTTGGGAAAAGGCGTGAATTATTTTTTATGCATGTTTACAAATCCTTTAAGTGAGGTTTAATAAACATGAACCAATAATTTATTTAATTATTTTACCCAGTCTGAGTGTTGTGGAAACTTGGGTTTACTTTGGGTATTGGCTACTGAGGTGGTTACTGAATAGATAAACTTGAACAAGGGTAAGTTAAGATTAGGTACACAATTTTTTTTTCTTTAAAGTTCTTAGTAATTGATTGGTTACGTTATTACGTATTTATAACATCTAAAGTTTTTCTAACTATTTTCGAGATAACTACGGTTGATTCACATAATTATGTTCATAACACATATTGGCCGACTGAACTACTGTTTTACTTACTTACTTAATTTTGATTAAACTAAAATTAATTACACTAACGAACGGTAATCTAATGATTATTTAAGATAATGGATAATTAAACTCTGTATGAAATACCTAATGGTCGACTCGCCTACAGTTTATTAATATTTTTATTTCCAAAGTGGTGGATAGGTAGGTAGTTGTGGTCTAAGTTGGTTTACAAGCAATAATAATTAAGACGTAGTCGACGGAGCCCCGCTTCGCAGGGCCCCATATATATTTCTGTCTGCAAGGTTTAAAGGAACCTAACCAAACCGAACTTCGGGGTGCCTCTGACGTCGTCTTCTGGTTCAATAGCACAAAAACAGGTCAGAAAAAACCAACAGTAGGTCAGATAGTAATCGTCCGTTAGTTCAATCAACCTTAGGTTTATTAATTGTAGCTTTATGTGTTTCGTTCATTAGTTATTACAAAAATCTGTGAAATGATCTTTAGGTATTTTAAACAGTAGGTCTTTTGACCACAGTTATCTCGAAAATAGTTAGAATAACTTTAGATATTATAATACTGTAACATATTGATTACAACTACTAAGCTATTAGACTAATAAGCAATTTAACTCTAACTTAATATTTTACGAGATAGATTATGTTATAACTAAGAATAATGTCAATTTGCACTCTTACACAGTTTCGTAGTACTTTCTTAGGGTCTGAGAATTGATAAAACACTTTGACAATGTGTTACATGCACCATTAGCACCGCACTATTATTCATTCACTATATAAATACTACACTAACTCAAATGGTTAGTTCTCTTTAACCTACGCACTATGTCCGTGTCGTCTAGCAGCTGAATTGCTTCGACATTCTGACAAGTCTGTGTTCGTGGGCTTCAGCAAATTTTTGAACGATAGTGGTAACGAGTTACATTTTCAGGTCATCCTGAGTACTTTATTTTGGAATTGTTGGATTATTTTAACGTTACTTCTTTTAGTACAGCCACAAAGTTGGATGCCATACGTCCCAATTGGCATAGGAATATGCTTGTATAATATAATATTATTATGTATTGATAGGCAGGATTTCCTTCCGAGTAACCAATACATACTTTTATAACGTATGTCGAGTTCCTGTCTTTTCTTTTTGACATGAGATTTCCAACGCAGTTTGGCGTCAAGAGTTATGTCAAGGTGTTTGGCTGTATTAGCATAAGGCACTTGCATGCCGTTTATATAGATTGGGTGGTAATCGCAGTGTTTGTTAGTGAAGTCAATATGAATTGATTTTGATTCATTCAGTTTGATCTTCCACTTTTGTGTCCAGTCATAAACTTTGTTCACAGCTAGTTGAACTTTTTCTGCTGCTTGTTTTTTGCTTGATCCAGTAGCCATAGAAGCAGTGTCATCTGCAAAGGTTGCAATAGTCTATCGTAGAGTGATTTTCTCG
The DNA here is from genome assembly GCA_945859715.1 of Apamea sordens. Classification (NCBI taxonomy): domain Eukaryota; kingdom Metazoa; phylum Arthropoda; class Insecta; order Lepidoptera; family Noctuidae; genus Apamea; species Apamea sordens. The sequence goes on from OX243986.1 coordinate 16,652,159, forward strand.
GAAGCCAAATTGATGGTTTGGTATTAGCTCCTTTTCTTCTATTATTGGTTTTACCGGTACACAGGTATACTGTCTTATGTATAGTGTTCTTTTGTAGAAATACAAATTAAATTACATGAAAAACAATTGCGCGTTTGTATGTTTTGTTCGGCAAATTCATGCGTTTATTGCAAAAAACGTATAATAAATTCTACGTACACACGAAAAATTACCAACATAAAACTGTCTTCCTGGACAAAGTTATTGTAGATGATGATAATGAAGCAATTAGTTTTTTCACCATTTACAAACAGACACAAAAGATTAAGCAATCAAAACATCTGAAGGCCACAGATATAAAACAATAGTGATAGGAACAGAGCAAAAAAGCCAGAATCATGAGTCATTATTGTCTTTAATAAGCCGCCCCAATCTGAACAATAAACTTTATTTAACTAACAAATAAATCGTGAACTAGTAACTAATTAATGTAATTTTTAATTATAGGTTACCGTTACTCTTCAAGTTACGAGTAGTTAATTAACAATTTGCAGTTAAGTTTCGTTTTTATTACAGACTGATTCTTCTCACACGGTCCCGAGTTCTGGCAAGTTAACTGGATGTTCAATGTTTACTGTGACGACAGTTAAGCAGTTAATCAGATCGTAAAATGAGTTGGAATGTAATTGAATTACAATTAGCAACTAAGTAGGATAAGTGAGGCGAAGGGATGCAGAAAACATTGGTAATTGCAGCAGGTGTACTTGAAACAAAAGTTTGGCTACCAACCCATAAAAATATTGAAAGAAAATCTTTTTGAAACTGCAAAAAAAATGCAAATGTAATTGCTGCAATTAAGGAGTTAAGTAACCAGGGTCGTCGGATATAGTTAAAGTTTAGTAAGAAACCAATGCATGTTTTCGAATGAAATTTAGTTTGATAAATTAACTGTTTGTTTTCTATTAAGTAAAACTTTCTCCGAAAACATCAATCCGTTTCTTACTTACTTAAATCCCATAGAAAGTATGGGATTTAAGAACTGGTAAGAAAAGGTAAAGGCAGAGTTTGGGTTTCCATGATAATTTACGAAATATGTTGAGAACATTGTGGCTACATTACCTTACTATTTGTCACTGTAGCACATTTTCTGGAGGTACACAATTGAATCTTCTGTCCCTTGTTATGCAGTGTTAGTCTTAGAGAGTATCTACGAGGCGGTCGCGCTCGCGCAGAGGGCCGCCCCTTTCTCCTCCGCCAATGGGACGCGCCCGCCGTGTCTCCGCGAGATCAGCAAGGCGCTTGCCCGCACAAGAAAGCGCATGACACGAGCGAGCAGCGACAACGGAATATGTATAGGAGGCAGATCGAGAGTTAAGATATGCATGTTTATGTGTGAGGATTGGCAGTTACAGCCGATAAATGAGTTGATAGTTAAAATGAAGTAGTTAACATTCTCGTATGGGTTGCTTTTATAGAGATTGCTTAGTTTATCTTGCTAAAGTTTGTATTTAATTAAACACCACATTCGGTATCACCACTGTAGTTAGTATGTGTTTTAGGCTTTTTGTTAATTTAAATCCAAATTTAAAAACTTTTTAGTACGGACAGTTGGTATACATTCGCATTTCTTCTACTTTCGCCACTCAGTTCTTGTTGTAAACGCTTATCGCTCGTGTTCTAGGCCCGTCACGAGAGCACACCGCTTTCATAATCCAATTAAGAATAATTGTCGATAAACTGACAGGCGAGATACCGATTTATGTGGTGATATTTCAGCATCGTTAATAAATTTATGCTTGTTCTTGCCGTTTGATTGCACGCCGTGTTTCCATTAAGTTTATTCGATTCGCGGTACGAATGCCTCTCAGTATTGACAGCTTGTAATCTAACTGAAATTTACATTGGCTCACGTCAAAATATCCCTGTACTTATGTACTGATGTTTAATTACTGCTATATAGATTAAGACTACTGTTTATTAAGTACTGTAAGCTTGGCTTTTATGTCAGATAAAATATACTTATTGGAGCAGCCCACAGAGCGGCCATATAAAGTGTATGACGGAAACAGTCGTGGCTCCTGTTCGCTTTAAATTCAGTTCGATTACATAGACTTGACAGCTCCATAAAAGACTTGAATGTGGCTACAAATAATACAGGGTGGCAGTTTTTCCGCGGGTCGTATTGTCAGCTCTATTGATTTCGCGGCACATTGCGCGCCTGAGTTACGGCGCTGCGGTGAACCCTGACTTACGGCCGCATCCTCCCGATTTATTAGATCGTTATACCGCATCGGGGCAAAATAAATTCAATTCCGTTCCGTTTTGTGCTCTGTATTTCACAGCGTGACAAATTTCTCGACGCGAGCACCGCCATGCGGGTAACGTCTTGCGGTTTTGTTGTATTTGGTTTTGATATTTGTACTTGAGTTATTTTTTTTTATAAAGAAAGGTATGGCAGGGTGGTTGGTTTGGTAGGTATGATCCTGTACGAGTCGCAATAAATACTTTTTCTTTCTTTCTTTCTTTCTACGACAGTAGAACCACCGAAAACTATCTCATAATTACTATTACTTACTAATAAGAAGCAACACGGAAGTGAAACCGTAGCAGTGCTACGAATGTCGTAGCGTCGTAGCAATCCAAAAATTTCCCTCAGCTGTTTTATTTCTTATCTATTTGCTGTAGATTATTGATTCTATGGTTTGCAGCTTCTGTTATTAAGCATTGTCGCAAAGCATTTCGCATCAGTACCAACATGATATGCAATTGCTATTTTGTCGGAAATGCTATATCAATGGCAATATATAAGTATAACACATGAGACACACCAACATAAGCTACAGCACATAGTCGACACAGACGCGCATGTATCTTCAAGGGTAATTTCTACTGTGTGCACGGTCATTAAACTTATATTTACTACATTGTTATCTGAAATAAATGGGCCCGTTTTGTCATGCGGGAAGCGCTGTCACAACAAACATTATTTCATTTTACTTTATGATTTTGTAACGCGCCGTGAAGCAAGACTCGCGTTTTGGAAAAAACCGATTTGAGCATAACAATAACAAAATACGTACAATGTTTGTCAGCAGTACTGCAAGGGTAGATTGTGTGCAATGTTTTGTTATTAATGTCTTCTGTTACACTTTTGAGTCACGGTGTTAAAATGTATCCGTAAAATAATAATAACAACGATTTATGTGTACACGGAAATAGAACAATACACCTGGCAACTCTCCAAAAATACAATGTTACATATTGTCGTTATTAGACACGGAATAATCTCATAGTATGTTGATAGGCAATTAAGTAAACCTCCAACATAATCGTAAAGTATAGTGTGAAATTCAGAAAACTCGGAAGACGTACCGTGAATCAATAAACACATTCGGCACTCCCGTCGCATGATAGAACACAATAAAACCCGTAAGTAAGACGAGCCGAGGAATAACAACAGTATTCAAATTTCCGATTCGTCTCGGATTTAAACAAAAACGTTCTATTTAATAGTGGAATGTGCACGGCACGGGTGTCGGTAATGGTGTGTGTACGGCTCTCGGTGTGTGCCGCTCGAATCGATTTGGTTGGTAATCGAGAACGCGTGCTGTATCGGAACTGTCGGTGGATATCCACGGCTCTGTTCTGGTTGATTTTGGTCAATCGTCGGTAATCGAATTTCGATCGTTTGGTTCGCGTGCGCGCCACCCGCGTCCCGCGTCCTCTGCAATCAACGATTCGATAGACCCAATGTATTGTTATAAACATTACATGCATGTTAAAATATCACGTTTTCAGAAATGTATAAAGAATTTTCGAATAAAATATTTCGTTTAAGGGCTGATTGTTCCAACGCCAGATAACTTTTATTCGAGGAATAAAATTGACTTTTGACAGTTTTTGTATGAAATAACTGTAAAAATTTCAAAATTATTCTTCGAATAAAGTTATCAGATGATTGAAAAATCAGCCCTAAATAAAGTTAATTGACACTCTGATTCAATTATTTCTGTAAACTTTCATCAATAACTTCTCATTGAATTTATAAAATGTAAACTTTTTAACGGTAAATAAACTAAACTTCTGCCAAATAAAATGCATCACATGTTATCAAATCATTCAATTTACATAACAATAAAAAGAGGTCACAATCATTTAACGAATATGATTGACAGATGTATTTAAAATAAAACATCAATTACAGTTACATTTCCATGTTGTGGCCTGCCCCTTATACGCGTTGTGCGCTCCCCTAAAGTTGTACAAAATGCGACCGGATGTAGGGAACAGTCAAAACGATACAAAACGTATGGGCGGGCACAATGGTAGCCGCACTAATGATATTATTATGCCAATTGATATTTATAAGATACATATACTATATCAAACTAACTAATGTTTTTGTGGATGAATGTATGATACAGAAGGGATAGTTTGTATAATTCAGTAAAGTTACAAAATGATTACTGTTATGGGTTGTATATTTTCTCACAACAAACTTGGACACTAAACACAACCAACTTACAAACAACAATTCTACATACATAATTGAAAAACTTCGTCGAACGTTTCCCAACACCGAAAATAGTTTTCAAATTATCTACACAAATTCATGGACGGTGTGGTGACGGTGTGTCGTGTGTGTGCGCGTTGTGTCCGCACAATAATAAATATTTAAAGAGGTTAGCAGGTGCAATACGCCTCAAATTGATGCCCAAATAACAGAGTACGGTCGAGCTCAAATAATAATAAAAAACAGGCTCGGCTTTGAGAGCGGCGAACCTGCAATTTGAGAATTAATTCTATCACATTTCGCTCGCATCTCGGCCAATTCGCCGCTTTATGGCTTTCCTGACACCGCAACAGCTGATTAAGTATAAAACAATCTCGCCGCCCGCAATCTCGCGATATTATCGGGTTAATCAACAACCTTCAGCTTTTTTATCATTATTTATATAAGTACACAGTGTTTGTTTCGTTTGTAATATAAACGCTGCGCCCTCGCGAGCGCGACTCAGCCTGGCCGGCGCAGGCGCAAGCGCGGTCGATGATTGGCAAAATGACAAATGGCCTCCGATTGTGCCATGATCTATATGTTAAATTAAGAGAAGAGAATAGATTCACCTTGAATCAAACACATAATATTTAAAGATCGTTATTTTATATTGGATTGTTTCGGATTAATCTGACGTAAACTGGGCAATAAAACCACATCGCTATAGACGGACGTATAAGGTGTTATAATTATTCAACAGTCTAATTTTTATTTTGATTACGAGTTTACATCCGGGAGCACATTCACCATAGATTTGATATCACATTAATTAATATTCTCAAGGTATCAGAATGTAACTTACTGTCCTACAACTGAGTTACTGGCCATTGATTTATATAACTTGCAACTAATCAAGGTTAATGGTCTGATAATTGATGATAGATGAATGTTGAAGCCTAATTGGAGTAATAAGGTAAGTAGAACGAAGTAATGAGCGAACATAATGAGCACTTGATATATGCATTCCTCTATGATTACTGGTAGGTGGGTAGTTGTTGCAAAATGCGTAATTAGTGCAATTTATTACTAAATAATTAGGTGCGGGTTCTTTTTTACTTGTAGCAGGCATAATAAATAGTATTGCCAACCGACCAGTTTCAAAGGATAAAAAATATAGAGCTTGTATTTAAAATTTTTGCTTGTGTTTTTTAACAGATTGTTTCAGAAGTTGTAGTTGACCAAAGGTATTTCTGGAAATCTTGTAACCCAATGACCAACTTACCTAGTAAAGAATGTGGTTGCAGGTTTAAAAATCCATTCGACGCGTCTGGTACAGATTGTAGTTCGGATGACGCAAAATGCGAATCTACGAGAAAGTGCGAAAGGGAAACGCAATTAAAAAGGCTCTGATTTGCTTAATGTTTGGAAATGTAGCCCAAATTCCAGGTAAACTGCCGCAGCCCCGATACCCACTGGTCTATTCACTGCATTCCATTCGACGTGCTTTTCATTAGGTATCCAATCAGTATACAGCGAGACTAATCGACGATTCGTCACGAAGGATTAAACTTATCGACCCGCTCAGCATCCGACACGAGGTCAAGGTCAGCGTAAAACACTCCTCGGACACTGGACAGGCTCCGATATAAACACAAGTTGTAAATTACATCATTTGATTGGTTCCAATCAAGCATGGTCTCGATTAAAAAATATATTCGAGTCTCTGGGCCGAATTAAAAACTTACCACGCTCAAATTGAGTCGACACTTTATGAATTTTTTGTTCATTACAAATGGAAGTGTGTAATGTGTTGACATGCTGCGTTATCTTATATTTTGAAATAATTTCAATCCGCCATTGTTAATTGAATTAGTAAAGCGAATTATAACAAATGGGCATGCATGGATCTTTATGTTGGTAAATTCCTGACTGAAAAGGATATGATTTTAATGCGTGTGAGTGTTGCTTCAATGACTTATGTTGGATTTAAGGGATTGTATGTGAGTGCAAAACTTACTAGCTGAAAACTGGAAATCCGACCTAGTATAATAAATGTTAGCATTAACAGCACGTGGACTACTGTGTTTAACTCCGTTTAAACGATGTACTTGTAAGTACTCGGAATATAGATTACCCGATTATGTCAAATATATATATTTATAATATGTATAACAACATGTAGGTAGATTAATCTTTTATTAAAACTTTTCTTGTAGGAGTGATAAGAAGGATTTAGTGACAAGATTGGTGTTGCATTTCTTTCAGATACTTCTACAATTTGTATGGTGCCTCCAACCGACAAACATGCAGTATACAATACGTAAAAGTTGCAATGTAATTATTGCTACTTTAGACTTGCTCAAACATAAAAGCTTCTACCGACCGACCGAGCAGTCGTTGTATTCATCCCATATGTGTTCTATTACACCCGATAATTATGTATGACAATGAAGAACAGAAAACAACGGAAGCCAGGGAAGTGCTAATTCGAAAAATACAAACCGCAGTGTACTATAATGAGCACAAAGACGTCCCTCGTAGTGAGCGATGAAATGACTACTAAGGGCCTACAATTAGTGAACTAAGCAAAATGGCTGACCAGTCAACCACTGTTGCGAGACCTCCCTCGCCCTCTTAGCAGGGCCACACCGGACTCGACGGAGGGGGCACAGCGATGATATTCGGAGGTCATGTTTACTTGGACGGTTGCCCTCCCCCGAGTTACACGATGTGCGTGTGTGTTAATTTAATTTTCTACTTGCAATAATTGCAGTTAGCCCCGGGACAGACAGGCGAGGGCTCGACACGACATACTAGAGTTGTCTGTACATACATCGAGCGGACACTCGCGTGTACCCGGCCCGGTCCGGTCGCCCGGTCCGGCCGGTAAGCGCACGTACTACCACTTATGCGATTAAAACTTTATCGTGACAGTTTATAGCTTTTAGCAAAATAAGGATTAAAAAACTTGAAATGATAGCTTTATAAAGTAAGAACAACGGTTTATAATGAATTTAAAACAAACGTGTAATTTTGTAAATATTAATCTTCAGCTACGATAATGTATTTAATAACATAGCTATCGAGGTAGGTTGTAGTATCGAAGATGTGTTCAGCTGTTGTAAATTGTAGATCTCTTATAAAAGCTATTTAAACGAAATAAACCAGTTTATTAAATACCTAAAGCTGTACGCACTCAGCAAAGTACCTATACAGAACGTACAGTATAACAAAGTCCTTAGGGAGCAGTGGTGCGGCTGCGCTGCGCCGCCCGCGCCGATCTGTGTGGTAAGGTGTAAATGATAATGGTGCGCGTAGCGGGGCGCCCGCGCGGCTTTGTGAGCGCCGCTTGCATTTGTCATGTTAACACTGAACGTGTGAAGAGCCCTTATTAATGACGAACAGATTACGCCGGCTCAAGCCGCGGCCGCATTGTTGCCATTGTCAGCGCGGCCTCGGTGTGGCCACATTGAAAAGCGCTTTTTCTTCTATTTGCTTTGGGTTTCATTCAAATAATAGGATTTTCGGTTTGTAAAGGTAATAAAGCAGCAAAAAACCTTTTGAATAAGCAGGTAGGTAAACATAAGCCGAGCGACAAAAAAGTCAAACGTGTATGTTTAATTCGGGTCGAGTTGACGCAACTAATTCGAAACTTATCTGATGCAACGTAGTTCTAACGTGTTATGTTATAATAGGGACACTCGATATAATTGAACTATTTGTATCTAATAATATGCGACCAATGTTTTTGACTAATAAACCGTTCGTTTATGAGGCTTTCATGAAGCAATTACCAGCGGGGGTCTATCCTATAAGCTGAGAGGTGTAATGCAATAAACTCATAAACTGCCGGCCGATGCACAGGTGTGTGAAACCATTTATGATTCCCCGCTAGCAGCGGTTCTTTTTAGTGGTAGAGCGTCCATCGCTTCATGGTTTAGAGAACCGGCCGCGCACATGGTTAGGAAAAACGCAATGCACGGGAAGACGCTAACGGTCAAGACACGAGAAGTTTTCAACTTGCCTTTTTTTTTCACACAGAAGTTTTGTGGTATCGTTTACAAATTTATTGTACTTAATTCTGGGAACATTGTGTCGTGCGCGCTCATTGAGTTTTGTTGTAAAACGCACCAATTATATAATAAAACCTTTTGTGCTTTAGGTTGAATGAACGCGTTTAGAGGAGGCCGAAATTAGGCTACGGCTAATTTGTTTTTGTTGCTGCTTCTTACAGACGGTCTATGTTTTATGGCATATTACAATCATATCTCCCGAGTTTTATAATTATAATAACAAGGTTTTATTATTTTTAAGATAATGTTATGAAATTTAAGTTGACTAGGAATTCATTGATGGTTGCCCTTTTTTGAATAAAGATCGTCATCGTTGTACGCAAGTACCTACCAATAAAAAACAATCCCTTTAATGTGGAACTAAAAAGAGAATTAACTTTACCAGGTAATTTCGAGATATCCTGAATATTTGTTACCCGTTAATCGTTCGACATTTAACCATTTCCCTGTAAATTAATGAAGCAATAGCGATGTAATGTAAAACAATTAAATTAGCATCGACACAGAGAAGCCGCCGTCGTCGGCACCGTGTGACATAATCGTTTGCTCTTGAATAAGCCGCTCGCTAAGAACCTGAAGTTAAAATAACGACTAAGATGTAAATAATAATCAGTCATCTCCAATTGAAATACGACAAAAAAGATTAAGTAGAAAGGAATTATCTTGGTCAGAATGGATAGCAGCATTTTTTCTGCAATAATAATTCATACATTTCTGGAACTACGCCGAATAGCTTATAACTCTTATAAGTGACTTCATTTGATATATTTTGACGATCAATCTATGAAATTAACATATTCAGTATATGAAAAGGACTCTTCATCTCATGGTATCCAGCAAAAGATGTAGATGCCTTTTCCATGTTCCGCTATGGACATAACAATGATTCCCAACGTAATGATTATTTAGCAATGATACGGTCTCCACGTTATTACTTATACGCTCAATTTCCAATTGTCGGTAATACAAATAATTGACAAACGGGGACGTGCGACCGCATCTCTGGCGGCACAGATAGTGCACGGAAGAATACATTATTATTGCTTGTGCATCGCGGCTTTGTTTACGTCTAGTCTATTCTTCGTCCTCTATAGCTACACGCTCAATATCAAAAACATTTACTGGCACCTTACGATTACAGGCCAACAATTCGCACTGAAAACAATGTCTCATTTACCACGAGCTATTTCTGAGCGTCGAACAACGAGGCTGCGCAGGCGCCTCAAAGGTCGTATGAAGATATATTAACACGGCGTGAAAATAAAGAGCAAGTAACAGACACAAATACGTATCATAACACAAACGGATCTAGTATTTCGTGATCGGGGCGTGTTCGTTGCGTATTAATGTACCCGCGGAACGATAACCATCGCCGAGGCTTTGTGCTGCGCCGGCCCATTGTGCGCGCCGCCCGCGCCGCCAGAAAAGTAATTCTTAATAGACAATAAGCCGGCGTTTAGCGCTTTTATTTATGTAACACAATGCTACGGTTTGCGAGAGATATATGGATCGCTCGGATCCGAACCACTTAATATACGCGTGAAATGTTAAACCTTCTTCTTTTTGCGAGTCTTTAATGATGCTTAATGTGAAGGGTATTTAATAAACATTCGGGTGTTTGAGGAAAAGGTTTACATGCAATTGCCCGTCTTCGCTGAGTCATTTAAAGTAATCATGTCCAGAAATAATATGAGAAGGTTTGCTGCGGTGCTTAACAAGAAAAAATTAACGTATGAAATATTGATGTGCTAATCGAGTATGACTTGAAATTGGGCAAGCGTCCCAATAAATAACAGTGCACGGCTTCTCTTTCGATATCAAAGAGATTTACGGGAAAATTCCAGGACAAGATAACGGCGGGCTGTTCAAGTAATCGGTAACAATCAACTTGCAACTTGGCTCTAATCCATGAATTTTTGAGATTTACGCAAATCAGCAGGAAAAGATAGCATGTAGACGTTTGACGGAAGACCCTCTTTAAAATAAGTGGTTTTTTAAATACATGCCTAAATGTAATCATGCAGTAGGTACGTTAGATATTCCTCCTTCCATGTTTCAACCGCTTACTGCAACTTTAATAACTCTTTCAATTTCAATTGAATTAACTGAATTTCATTCGTAAATGGTAAAAGTAGTCATACAGAATATTGATCAGTAGCTATTACAGTCATTATACATCAAAGTTTCAATTCCTCGCGTGTGTGTCACATTACCGATGCACAGTGCACTGACCAATGCCTGAAGAAACTACTCGTTTGTCTATGCTATAAACGTCAACTGTCAAATGATTGCTGTGGGCTGTCAGCACTTGATCATAGAACGCTACGGTGAATCAATTGATAGCCGAGGAAGGAGGTCTTAGACGGAGTGAATATATGCTCTTTGTCGATGACCCGTCACTTGTTTATGGTAGCTTTGTTCATGCACGTTTTCCTTTATCTATGAGCAATCGTGATTGGCTATCGTTGAAAACTGTTTATTAAGTTAATGCGTTGGCATCGCTTGAGGGGAATATTTTTAGTTTTATGTAGGTATTATCTTTATTACCTGCAATATCGACGTCACGTTATTGGCTGCTTAGTAATGGGACAAGTACCTAATTTTAAGCGTTTTCGGACCAGATACAAAAATGAATGTCAAATCACGACTGTTTCAGACAAAAACACAAAACTAAATCAAAACTAATCTCGAAAGCGTGAACCACAAACAATTATTCCGAATTCAATCAAAGTTAACAGAAAACCTTTTTCTCAAATTACAAATAAACCTCCAATCAAGAATATTCAATAAACAAAAGAATAACAATGTTCTTAAAGCAAGCAAAATGTACTGCCAACAGTCTACTTTTCAATTTACATGACAAACATCAACTGTCATTTCGTCACACTCGATTATACCCCGAGGTTATTCCAGGGTATTACCGTCCACTATCATTTGTAGGTATTTAATGTGTGTGCATAACATCATTTTGTGGAGAATCGTGAACAATTTAATATAATGATGCATTGGTGTAAATAAATGCAAAATTATGACGATGAAGACTGTTTACGGAATTACAGATAGATGTTCGTTCGGAACTGTATTTAACCGCAAGCTAACTGCAAAATGCAGCTGGAATGCATTGTATAGTAAATGAGCCCATTGCATTGCAACAGCAAGCAATGCAACCTGTCTCACTAAGGCCCTTTGTACACACACGTTTTTCTTGTCGTGAAAAACTACGGTTTATTTGCCGTGTGTAGGCACGGTCGTCAGTGTTGTATGGATCACTTTTGGAAGCTTGTTGACGGACACGTTTTTTATACGGCGCGGTTTATAAGCCGTACCGTCAAGAAACTGTGCCGTGTACAAAGGGCCTAATCAAACGAAACTGAAGCATACTTACCTAATTTAAGAATTTTCTTCATACTCTCACCAATAACTCAAAAATAAACAAATTCGTGTTACTTACATAAATGAATGATCTCTAAGCGAACTAAATAATTTCGTAGGGTCTACGAAATAAAATAAACGTCGTAGGCGAAAGCGCGACTGGCGTAGCAACGCGTCTACGCCGTTCAAATCTCCAGCATCTGCAATTACAATAAAATCTATTTATATCCTCTAGTTACGTGAAACAAGAGTGCTAGTATGTCATCAAGTACCAGTAGTTGCGCTTGTTATCCGTAAGATATAAGTAGAGAGGCAGTGGAATCAGTGGATAAATTAGCCGGTGAGCCGCCACTAATTGCACCACAACACAAATATTTAATAACAATCCCAGATCCTCTGAGATGACCACTTATCTGTTCAATTGGAGTAGGAAGGGGAATAGAGTCGCTGTTTAATCTAATAAGATTCAATTCTTGGAACGGAGAAGGGTTGAAAATGGTTTTTTTAATTTTATCACTTAAATCATTTCAGTTGAATTAATACTCACCTATAACACAGACAGACTAATTTAGACTAATTAGGTCAGACTAATTTATATAAATGTCTATTGTGTTATTTCTTTCATATTTAAATTATCTTTGAAATCTGCAACATTTAATTTGTTTATTTTTCAATTAAACCGTGTTCATCTACATTTTTAGCACAAAATAAATGAGGGCTCACATTTTCAATAAAGCTCATGATCCTCGTAAAGACGATAACTAACAAACAAGCAACATCGAAAATAACTTACATATTATTTTTACAGTAGAATACGACTCTACAGTCTCTGTTGTTCGAATTATCGCTGCACGATTGTTAAACATTATTACGTCGGGTGTTGTTTAATAGAAACAAAAATATCTGGCGGCGCGCCTCGTGTTTGATCTCGAGGTGTTCGCCCGTCGAGCGCGATTAGCCCTCTCTCAACGTATAATCAAATGTGCCTCGGGCCGCCTCTACCGAGAACAAAGCGGATCCAAGCTCTGACGACACCCATCCATTGCTTGTTTGTTACGAGACAACGTCGATGAGTCTCAACAAACTTTCTGATGTATGTTGTCCTAATCGATAGTGCGGTGGTTTCGTTTTTAAAAAGCGACCAGTCGTATTGAACAGCGGCCGGCATCGGCGGACGAAGCCTCTCATTTGGCCGCCATTTGTCGGCCATTTCGGTGCACCGATCATAAATGGAGCCCGCTCCGGGTCACGTTAGCATCTCGGGAGAAAACGTGAAAAATCACACTTCGACGCGTGAAATTACTATCGATATACGCGGCCCGGTTTATCTTTACGTATTATGTTTTAACTAGATTAAGAAGTGGACTAGGTTTTAACGATGATTTGGTTTTGATTTGATTCAATTGAGTAGAATGAAAACATATCTGTCGTACTTAGTAGTCATATTCATTTGTAAAAAATAAAACTTAGGGTCCACTTATCACTTCAGGCTGAAATTAGAAAAGCATTAATGGCACATCAACACATTAAAGGCACAAATAAAACTGACCAATTTAAAAGGAAACAGCTACTACTTAATTACCTGTTATTAGACGAACTAGCAAGTAAAACTAACCTAACTCGCGCATTATCCATAGGGGTATCCATAAATAGAGAACAGCCTAACATCAAGTCCCTCATAATTATACCTTACATTGTCCTTCAGCACATTCTTTGTTCTATAATTAATTACAGCACCAGTACGCAGGCTCAGCAAGTATAAGAGTACCACTTAGTGTTGGTCCGGAGTCGCCGTCATTTAGCGGTGCCTCGTGAAACCCTGGTTAGGGCGCGCTTCGGGCACATTGTACATCAAGCGTTCGGAACGAGCCTCTCTCAAAAATTACATAGCGCCGTACCAAGGCAAAGTTCTCGTAGTGTAGCGATTTATTTATTTCACTTAAAGTGCGTCGTAAACGCTCGCTTGAGCGCGCCGCCGCGCTGAAGACAGACGACGCCGCAAAATTCATTTATCGGGCATAAATGAATTTACTAAGAAATATAAATTTTACAATATTATTAGCTTGTTATTGAACCTTACTGTTAATGCGGATAAAATGTCTTTAGTGACCTATTCGCCGACAAAGAGACGTTAATTTTCTTGCGTTAACCATTTATATTTATTTATTTATCCATTTATTTCAGGCATCAAGGCCCATATTAATACATAAATACAATACAATATTCATATAATTTAAAAATACTATAAATACATACAACATTATAATTACACTAAAACTAACTAAAGCACACGAAGTGTCTGCGTCGTGTTTCGCTGACTGGTGTCATGTAGCCGGCCACGAAACCGGCGGTACACAACACCCTTCGACCAGAACTCTTCCTTGAGGAACTTCTCGAGATGATGTGTCGGAACACGCACCACGAACGACTTGAAGTTCGTGTTGTGACTCAACGCGACTCCAACTAATATAACTCTAACTATGTATAGTGATCGGATATCCGGAATTACCTAATTACAATTATGGTTAGTTATGTCACGCAGGTCAATTCTTCGTTGGAAACAACGAATTATTCCTTTTCAGTATTACAATAGTACCTACATACACTATAATATTTCAAAATTGGCGAAATGGTGTTTACCTTGATTACTAGAAGGGCACGAAGGAGGATCATTTTCGCTGTTCAAATGCGCCGACGCAATCGTCCTCGCAGACGATCCGGCGCAGAGGGAGAGAGACAAAGCTTTACTCTAGAAAAGGATGCAAGACTTTCGAAAATACTAACAATTCTCTTTCGTGTTTTTGTTGCAGATATCGTGTGGTCGTAAAATTATAAGACTGGTTCATATGGATCTTATTCTGTTACTTAATTACAAATGGAACACAGGATACAGGATGAAACTGAAAACTTGCGCCAAATCGAAGTAGGAGGTGAAGTAATTGTTACATAATCATTATAATTTTTCATTTCCCAAATATAAATTCTTGAAAAAAATCGTGTAATTATCGTCTTACATAGTGCAAACTAATTACTTATTGCCTTCAAGTAGACACGAATTATCGCAGTTCCAGTAAAAAAAAAAAAAAACTTAAAAATTATGTAAACAAATAAGAAAATGAAAGGGTCAATTTTAGCGCGCGCCCGATAAGCATTCCATTCATCGCAGAGATATGAAGCAAGTTAGCAACGTGTTGAACTAATTTTGACAGTTCCTACGAAAACAAAGATGCGCGACGTTGATGCAAAATCGCTCGCTTACGTGCACATAAGTATGTGCATCCCTTTCCTTAATGGTATGCTCTAAATTTACTTTATAACACATCAAATTAGATATTTTAATTTGGCGCACCTATTTAATCCCATCCTGTATACATTTAAATGCTCTACAGCCCTGAAATTACTGCACTTTAAAGAAACTCATTTCAATAACTGTTACAAATGTAAAAATATTATATTTAATTGATTTAGTTGCACCTGCGAACTAACATCCAGACCTAGATAATGTCACAAGTGGAATAATCATTTATTTGTATCGTACGACTAGATGAAAAAAAAAGCATAAAACTTATCAGCTGCCAGCTGCTGACACCCAGTAGTAAAAGTTTAACTGAAGAAATTAAAATTAAAATAAATCTTATAAACGCTGTTAGTTATTTACTATTTGATGCAAAGCTCCAAGAAAGACACTAACACTGACGTCCCAAGTTATTAGAACGCTAGGATACCTATAAAGAAACATTATATCTCATGTATAAAAAAAATACGGTGGTTACCAACACTGATGTTATCCATGACATAACTTTACACGGCATTTATTTGTAAAGGGGTTGTGTAAAATTTTATCCCTCTTTACTACACAACGTGGTTAACGATCGGCTCGTGGTATAAGTTTATTGTGTAAATGAACTGTATAAGTAAATAGACTTTTTGGATAAGACAAAAATGTAGAACAATCTTTGCCAAAGAACAACGATCCTGAACTGACTCGCAGCACTTTTTCGATTTTCGTCTTGTTTGGCCTCTGTGGCAGTCCATTTAAAAAAGGATTCCCTGGCGTTTCTGTATGAGTAAAAACTACGACATGTCTACCTTGTAACCTCAAATAAGGTACAATCTAAATACTAAAACCTAGAAGCTCAGACGTCTGCTTTCATAAGAGTAATGCTTTCTCAAAGTTAAACGAGCATATAAAATGTAACAGATTGATACAGTTAGATAAGGTGCACACACACTAGCGTGCAACTGCGGTAACCGCGCATTAACCCGCTCGCCCGCTGCCCGCCCCGCGTTTACAGCCGCGGCCTAATGAGCCATACGCTTGACATGATGGATGAGCTCCCAAATCTGTTTGATTAGCGTTGCTTTAGCCGCCACACTCATTTGGGTCTGCCTTATTAGGAGATGTGTGCACTGGTCGGTTTTTAAGGTCACATTATCAAATATTTTCATAAAAATTGTATTAATCTTGCAACAAGGCTGTCAACGTATGCTTAACAACTGCGAAGCACGTCAACGATTGTTCTCTTCTGACGAGCAGGCGTGGATACCGTTTCAATTTGGTCAAATGAATTGTTCTTTCTCCCTCGTAGTCGTAGCTCGTAACAGTAAAGTCACAGCAAGATCTCATTTTCTAGTTTCCTCTCACGCTACTTCTTTCTATCGGATCATTGTCTTAGAGCTACATAACTCAACCGCATTTCTACATGCGCTAAAAGTTGTGCAATAAACGGAAAACGATGACTCGTTGTTGGCAATAGGCTTGTAACCTTACTGGCGAAATTTGGCTGTAGGTACACCTCCGCCTCCTACAGGGGTTGTCGTGTAGCGACAAGGAAAGCTAAGCTTTTAAAGTTATTGGTAGGATTAAATGAAAGAAAGGGAGGTAGAAAACAATTAAAGGTATATTTACAAGAAAAGGATGGAGATGGACTGAAGAGTGGTGTGTAGTATGTGGAGGTGGGGAGTGTGAGTGACGATGCGTGATAGATGGTTTGAGGAGGTTGAGGTGAAGATACAGGTGGGTTGAGGAGGTAGTCGCGAGGCAGGTGCTGGCGACAGGGGCAGGTACAGCTGCCGATCCAGGATTAGGAGCAGGAACAGCAGCAGGAGAGAGAGGCACGGCGGAGACGCTGTCAGCCCGTCAGGTGAGGACAGGAGGGCCCACGCAGCAGGCCAGGTCGCAGCACGGCAGCAGGAGAGAGAGGCACGGCGGAGACGCTGTCAGCCCGTCAGGTGAGGCGGCTCTCGGGTGAGGCGGCCCTCAGGTGAGGCGGCCCTCAGGTGAGGCGCGGCCCAATAGATGTAGTAACCCTCTTCACGGAGGACGGAGGGCGGAGGCGTAGGCAGGGTCCATCAGGTACCGCAGCAGAGAGGTACGCTGGGTATTTCCGGGATAAGAGACCCTGGAGTATCAGGCTCCTTGTAGTGTTCGCTTTAGAGGCGAAGCCAGAACTGATCCTTGTATTGCGTGGATCAATAAAGAAAACTCGTAGAATAACATTATGTAGAAAATATGAATTTGAGATAGGAACGTAGCCAGTAATTCTTTTACGTGAGTTTGCATATCAAATCCACTAAAAAGATACAGGCCGGTAAGAATTTGAAAGGTACGTTGCCATGACGACGTATTAAACGTCGTTGTCAAAGCTGTCATAATAAAATATATTATAATAAAATACAATAAAATCTATAGTTATTTTGTATTAGAAGTATAGTGTTTATAGGAAAAATGATATCCATCCATGTGGGCGAAACTACCAACCCTTGGATGACACTAAATCGTCATAGTCTCATGTTAAAGTTGGAGCTGTGTCTGTGTACTGATTGTGGATAAAACGTGTCGTAAGAAATAATCAGATCAGCGCCTAACGGTCACAGAATGCTTGTTCTGACCTGGAGAAATGAATGAAGGTAACTGTGAGTATGTACATTATGTTACATTTTCCCCCCGACCCTAGAAAATTTTCGACTCAGAGAAAATTTTAATGAAACTTTCCAAAGGAACTGTAAAACACAACTTCGCAGATTCATACCTCTCCATTCACCCAATCATACTATCTCTTTTAAGCAATCTCCTGCATTCCGGTAAGGGTGGAGTTCACATTCAATGACTGCCACTCTAGAAGGGTGTTTCATAAACGACGTCAAGGCTTATTTAAGGAGTTGTCAGCCGCTCCAGACATGGAAAAAAAAAGAAAAGGTACAAATTTAGTACAGGAAATTAAGCTCATTTAAAGAGCGATAGAGTTAAGTAATAAGTTAAGTAGTAGTAGATAGATACATTTGTACATTTAGTTTAGGCTTATTTAGGGAGTAACCAACCGCTCCTGCAAGGGCTTATTTATAGAGTTGCAACCGCTCTTTAGAATACATATACATATATGCATATATACAATAGTTAGATAAGTTTAGATTGGATAGCTTAGATTACCAATGGTTTAGAGCCGATTGATAAAGCATATCCAGTGATCAATGCAGTAGAGCATCATGATCATTATAACTATGGCTGTAGAGCCGTAGTTATAGAAGAGTAAAAGATGGATGGGGTAGGCCATCATCTTTTAAAACCGTTTGGTTTTACCAAATAGATGTGCTTAAGAACACGAGTTAAATAAGTATTAAAAACATAATAGAATAAAGATATGATAATGTAGTGTAGAGATGTTTAAGTATATACAATATATACATAATTATAAGTTGAAAAGTAAGTTAAATAAAAATATCTAAAAGTTAATAAATATAAAGTTACGTAAAAAATATTTCTGTTTTCCTGTTGAAAAAAATAAAGTTACATGTGAAGAGTATAGATGTTTAGTACAGTGTGCTCAAGATGTTTGGATGAAAAGAAATAAAATTAGCCAAAGAGTTTAAATTACACTAGATGAAGTGTTGCTTTAGAATTTAGGAATGTGAAAGGAATGGATGTATGAAAATTATGCAAGAAGACGAAAGAAGGATGAAACTTTAAAATGAAAGAAAGAGAACTAGGAGAATTCCAAGAATTAGAGAGAGAGAGAGAGAGAGAGAGAGAGAGAGAGAGAGAGCTAATTTACGTTGGGCGCCAAAATGTCGTGTAGCGACAAGGAAAGCTAAGCTTTTAAAGTTATTGGTAGGATTAAATGAAAGAAAGGGAGGTAGAAAACAATTAAAGGTATATTTACAAGAAAAGGATGGAGATGGACTGAAGAGTGGTGTGTAGTATGTGGAGGTGGGGAGTGTGAGTGACGATGCGTGATAGATGGTTTGAGGAGGTTGAGGTGAAGATACAGGTGGGTTGAGGAGGTAGTCGCGAGGCAGGTGCTGGCGACAGGGGCAGGTACAGCTGCCGATCCAGGATTAGGAGCAGGAACAGCAGCAGGAGAGAGAGGCACGGCGGAGACGCTGTCAGCCCGTCAGGTGAGGACAGGAGGGCCCACGCAGCAGGCCAGGTCGCAGCACGGCAGCAGGAGAGAGAGGCACGGCGGAGACGCTGTCAGCCCGTCAGGTGAGGCGGCTCTCGGGTGAGGCGGCCCTCAGGTGAGGCGGCCCTCAGGTGAGGCGCGGCCCAATAGATGTAGTAACCCTCTTCACGGAGGACGGAGGGCGGAGGCGTAGGCAGGGTCCATCAGGTACCGCAGCAGAGAGGTACGCTGGGTATTTCCGGGATAAGAGACCCTGGAGTATCAGGCTCCTTGTAGTGTTCGCTTTAGAGGCGAAGCCAGAACTGATCCTTGTATTGCGTGGATCAATAAAGAAAACTCGTAGAATAACATTATGTAGAAAATATGAATTTGAGATAGGAACGTAGCCAGTAATTCTTTTACGTGAGTTTGCATATCAAATCCACTAAAAAGATACAGGCCGGTAAGAATTTGAAAGGTACGTTGCCATGACGACGTATTAAACGTCGTTGTCAAAGCTGTCATAATAAAATATATTATAATAAAATACAATAAAATCTATAGTTATTTTGTATTAGAAGTATAGTGTTTATAGGAAAAATGATATCCATCCATGTGGGCGAAACTACCAACCCTTGGATGACACTAAATCGTCATAGTCTCATGTTAAAGTTGGAGCTGTGTCTGTGTACTGATTGTGGATAAAACGTGTCGTAAGAAATAATCAGATCAGCGCCTAACGGTCACAGAATGCTTGTTCTGACCTGGAGAAATGAATGAAGGTAACTGTGAGTATGTACATTATGTTACAGGGTTACAGGCGCGGTGTTATGTATGTAAATGGCGCGCTAAAAAACATCAAGAAGAAGTGTTAAAGTGTATATTTATTCTTGCAAGTTATTATCGGAGAGTCTGTCAAACATTTCTCACAGAGAGAGAACCGATATATCTACTGCCGATACAATGTAAATATAAGGACGCAGAGGTAACTAAGCAATGTCAGCCTGCTGCAGCTGCTACGAGCGGCTACGAGTTTTGCTACGAGCTAGAAAAAAATGTGAGCAATTCATTTTGTCTAAAGCTTTCTCCTTTTTAATTTATTTTTGTGTATGTTATTTTTGGATTAGAATCTTCTACAAGCTTAATTGACTGAGTGCCTGCACGCTAGCCTTACCTGCACCTACCGTTATGATGATCTCATATTTGTTTTTATTATAACTCGTTATTAGATCGCTGGTGTTTGAACAACACTCCTAACATAATTGGGTTTTTTACTGTCAAATTGTGACGAGCTTTATTTACTCGTTGTTTTTGCTTCTTTTCATACGTTACTCATTGTTTGGTTCACTATTTTTTACGTCAGAAATGCTGTAAAGTCACCATAGGTATTTGCTTGATGTTTGACATCAAACATTACGTAAAAATAATTAAAAATTGTAGCAATAAACAGGAAAACCGAAAATTATAATATAGTCACACACATGAGTGCTGTAAAGGAAACTAGCGCCATCTGTTGTGAAGTAGAAGATATGTTTCGCTGTTTCCACATACAAAACACGATAAACTCATACAGCAAGACAAATTATTGTAGTCACGACATAAATAAAATTAAACGACCAAAACGTTTCGGTTAAATTAAATTCGATTCCATTTACAATGTCGTACAACAGCAAATCACAATCAATTTGCCACGTAGCGTGTATTCACCCCTTTAGCATTGTGGCTTCCCCCAACACAAGTGAGACAATATGGCAACGCTGAGTCTGCGTCACGCCGACTTCTCGCCTCCTCGCGACACTGTAATCGAGGGGGACGAACAACCTTTGTCATCCTACCCCGCATAACCATCCGCAAACAATAAGCTGCTCTAACTCCTGCAAATAAAGATACAATTCTCCTGCCGAAAATTCTGCAAGCATCATAAATTTTATGGCATTTTAATACAGCCATAACAACATAACAATAATAGGGTAAATGTTTTGGTAAGCCATAAATAAATTGAATTACGTCCCGCTGGGAGACGACAAATTCGGCGACACACAATTTAATGTCGTTAATAAAGCACATTGTGACATTCTCCAGGAAGTGGACGATTAATAAATTATTGTGTCCAGGTGATGTTGCATTGTTGTGAACCAGCCATGAACCAGCGCACGATGGCCAACTCTGGATTTAGTGGCGATATTTATTGACGTTCCTGATCGAAAATAAACGTACCTATAATGCTTTAATGTTAATGAAATATCTGCAAAATTTATTTGCAGAATAAAACACATTAATTGAATATTTATAACTTCTTTGTAATAGGTTTCTTCCATTAAAGTACATATGGTCAAAGTTACTACTGTTACGCTATAGGTGACGTACTTACTTAGGTACTAATAAAGAAAATATTTTCATTGTACTCGAAAGATGTTGATCAAGAGACCGGCGACCTATACATGCTGAAACAGTATCCTTCTTCTATGTCTTCTCGTGTCGATGACTTATATTTTGTCAGACCAGTACCTACCTCAGCAGCGGCTTGGACGGGTGTTTGAAAGGATAGTAAGGTTTGGAAACAAGTTACGAACACAGCTGACACAGCTCATATGTTGAGTTAAAGAAACATACGCAGCTCGTATTTAAAATTAGTTTGCCCGAAAGCTTCTTTAGCACAACCCAGTACAAGTGTTGGAGAACCAATTGTAAACACGCCGCCTGGACATCATAAGCACCCTTAAAAGACACACACAGACTTGGCAACGTATTAAAGACATACCAGTGCAGCGTATATGCTGTATATAGCTTTCTTCATAAATAAATGCTCCAGAAAATCTAAAATTCACGTGAAGTGGTACCCACGGCCTATGCCTACGTCACGTCAGACTGGCCGCCCGGCAAGGCACGACAGAAAACAATCGCAGTGTTTGCTCGCCTCGCTAATAGCCCATTACCGGGCGCACACGCGAGCGCAGGTTTGCTTTACTTGACACTAAACAATATAGGATTTAAAGCAATTATTGCGCACACTTTTACTATTGAGTGTACTATGAGAACTTTATAATTACGTATTTTGTAGTTGTTTTATTTTTAGTGTTGTGCTTGTAGGTAGGTACTAACCGAAAATACAATTTCGAAACAGCGCTCATGAAAATGAAAAATTTCGAAATACCCCTCACTGTCATCCTTCCTTGGGTACAGACATAGGTAATGCATACAATAAATGGTTATTATTCTTACAGTAGGAGTAGTAATAGGTAGGTATTCCTATGAGCTTTTCAGAAAATGTATAATAATAATAATAATAACCGGTAGCTTGGACCTTGTTCCCGATACCGGTGGGCTACTATTTTATTATATTTTTTAATGTTTTTTTATCATTTTGTTTATAAAAGTATTGAAATATAAAATATAATTTATAAGTGATTAGATGAAATAATGGAGGTAATAATAATATCCCTGGACATTTCACACAGCGCCATCTAGTCCCAAGCTAAGCAACCTAATGCTTGTGTTATGGTAACAAGATGGCTGATAAACTACTTATATACATTTTTTTTTTGTAAATACATACATAAGACGTATAACACAATCATAAGTTTTTTTTTCCAAGTAATGCCTACCTAGTTACTCATAACAAAACAAAAGCATATTTATTTTCACAAAGCAACCATAAAGGGAACTGTAAAAGTTTAAATATGTACTTGTAGGTGAAACAATAAATCGAGTGGATTTATGCGGGCGCAATAAATGTCTTCCCGAGTAAAAGTAAAGTGTGAAGTGTTGTTAGCGGTTATATTGCACAAACGTGGGATATTTATTTAAGAGGCAACGAGTGCGGAGTGCGGCTACGCAAACTGAGCACTCCGAACGGAAATGGGCCACGACTAATGTGGGCCATGTGGACTAATGTGCAGCGAGCACCCGCCGCCCAATGTGTGAGGGTTGAGGATACGGTTGTGGATGAGAAGGCCTACTTATTTTTTCTATTGACGATAGGGATCAATCTGGCATCCTACGTGAAGGGGGTGGAACTGAGTCATCTCAAAGTTAAGATGTATTATCTATAAAATTACATTAGAGAGAATATAATATTACGGACTAATTTTATGTAAAAAACAAAGGTTGATAACTAGAGCTTAATACGCCAGCATGTCTCAATTTTAGTGCAGGATCCATAACATCCATTGCTTGCAGCAGCCAGCAGGTAGAAGTAGGTACTTACCGGCTCAACATCCGTATACAAATCCAGCACGGCAGAAGCAAACAGACCACAAAGCCATTAAGAATCTGATAATTAATAAACGCACTTGATAATTTAAAAATATAAAAATTAATAGCCCCATCCTCTATAGCTAAACTGCTCATAAAATAAAATGGAGCCTTATCAGAATTGTGAAGAAAATTCGCGTAAATACGGTCTGTGGATCGTTTCGACCGAGGTTTTTACGAGCTTGTGCCCTTAGTGTGAATTTAGTGAACCAATATTTAGTTACTGGGTGAGGGAATGCTGCCAGTTCTCCCTGCAAATGTAGCGGAACCCTCCGGAAATAAAGCGTACGCCAATTTGCTCGATTACTTACTCTAGATGAAATATTTGCGCGTTCGTAACACTTGGACTTGGTGCTTTACGTGAAATTGATACGAATTGTTCGGGAGAAGTGTTTTGGTGAACATTCTTGCCTTTTAAAATGGTTACGTACAGTGACGCTTTTGCTTAAATGCTTTAATTTTTCAAAAAGATATGTAGGGCAAGATTTTAGCCATGATGACAAAATATCTAACTAGATAAAGCAATAGGATAGGCATATATTCTATTCTATTCTAAGGTAAGCCTATACGTATGTAACTACATAGCTGGTGGTGTACCAAGTCCAACACTACACTACGTAAGTTTAGTAAAAAATTTCAGGAATTTATCGATAATAGTTCAGTATCATAAATTCCTGAAACTGCATCTGTTTGATTATATCAATAGCGTGACCATCATTTACGTACCTACCGAACCGTCACAATATCGAAACCACAGTTCGGTCTGAAGGACTGTGTCCAACAGTGCATATAGAATCAACAAATTTCTGTTACGTACCTACTTAGGATATCGCTATCTACAGTATTTAGGTACCAAACTTGTGTGTAAACACTTTATAAGACCAAAAGTACTTAACTACATAAACATAAAAAGAATCTGTAATACTTTCGTCACGGTTTTATTTTTATATGTATATTTACTACATTATATTACTATAATTTAGAATAATTAATAACACAGCACAGTTTTTATCCGCTCACATAAGCTTTAATAACTACGTATGTAAAGGTGCTATTGTGCCGTCAAGAAAAAAAAAACAGGCCAAGTGCGAGTCGGACTCGCGCACAAAGGGTTCCATACTATTATCTATAAAAATCACGTCTGTTGTATGGGACCCCCCCTTAAATATTTATTTTAATTTAATTTAATTATTTATTTTTAAAGTGAATATACAACTAAATATTCTGTGAATATTTCAAGCGTCTACTTGTTGCGGTTATTAATATCGAGCAAAAAACGACAAAAAAATCACGTTTGTTGTTATTTTCTTCTGTTTTTAGTATTTGTTGTTATAGCGGCAATAGAAATACATCATCTGTGAAAATTTCAACTGTCTAGCTATCACGGTTCATGAGATACAGCCTGGTGACAAACAGACAGACAGACAGTGGAGTCTTAGTAATAGGGTCCCGTTTTTACCCTTTGGGTACGGAATCCTAAAAATTATCATGTTCGTTATACATTGCTGTTGTAGAATGCTGAATTACTTGGAAAAAGCAACAAGGAATGTAATGTATGGAGTTTGAAATGTGATATAATAACTGATAGTGTGAAACTATCTTAACCCACACATGCTCAGGGCAATTTTAATTAACTTTGAATAAGTGTGGGTGATGTGTTTATTCATTACTGTAATGAATGAGTTCTGTTGGCCGTGGCAGTACGGGAGCTCGCCTGTAATTATGTTGCATTAGCTAACATTATCGCTTACTGAGCGCTATCAATTTAATTCAATGCCGTTTGAGCAAACTGCAGTGGGAGCTGCTGCGGTGTTTGCCACATTACTGTTTATGTGTACCGGATAAACATGTTATGTAACGATGTAACGCCATATTTTATCAACAATTTTCGCAGTTCGTCGTATCGTCGTGATTTGATGGCTGTTGCATACTCACAGGCTATGGAAGTCGAAATAGGTGTGTAGGTACTTAATTGAAAGCTACTGAGAGAAAATGATAATCTTAAAACAGTGTTTCCTACTATTCATGAACCTGCTAAGTAAGTATAAGAACTTCTAGGAATTTGACTACTTATAACTCATTCTACTGATTATTAAATTAAGGACACGCTCATGAACGGTATCTATGAATTCCACTGATTATCTATTCAATTAAAGACAAATTAATGAACCAGCTAACCAAACAAGGCACTTTAGTGAATCTAAGTAGGTAATAGATATCCAAATTGATGGATATGAAAAGCTTAAGTAGAATTTAACAGAATAGAATACTCTTTATTATGTAGGTAAGCACGCCATGCGCCACTTGTAAATTCAATATCTCGATAACTTCGCGGTAATTTAGCAAGCCTAACTGCCTTCTGACAAAGTAGTAATAAACAATTTATCTTATTCAGCATAACTGTAGCTTAACGCTACATGCTCATAATTTCCACCACAGCCGATGAAACAAAGGAAGCTCGGTGTGGTTGCGCCGTCCGTCTGTCCGTCGTCATTAGTGCTAATAACTCCATGCGCGTAACTGCCTACAATAACGCAAAAGTGACGTCCTTGCGGTTTGAAGAGGAAACTCCTTTTGAGCCCTAATAATTCTATCAATAGGCGCATCGCTGCGGTCGATGTGGTAATCGCTCGTCTAGAATATGTTTGGAATGCAGCCATTGCAAGCGTCGGTAACAATTGACACAGGAAGCTTTAGCCGACAGACGAGCAATTTCAGTGCGGTCGGACGGTTGCATGTGGAATTCCCTCCTTGTTGTTTAGGTTTAAATTTTAATTGCATTTTTATACCCCAAGACTATTATTTTCTTTTTTTGTACTGATGTAACATGTTGCAACATGTAACATGTTGCATTGTGTTTCGCCAAAGAGTGTCGGGAATTCGGGATGTGCGAGTGACTATGATTGCAAGTTCTTCCCTATCGGGAAGTTAGCGAGCCTCCAATTATTAGGTACCTACTTAACACCGCTTTGTTAATAATTGGAGGCTTGTTGACCAGCGATAACCGCCTTTTACTGAGGTAAGAATAGAATAGAATACTCTTTATTGTACACCATACAAATCAAGCAAGCAACGCATCAAGCAAGCATCAAGCATTGTGTGCAACGTGCTAATCTGTAGCAGAGACTAGCACCCAGTTTATGAATTGAGAATTTGAAGTT
This sequence comes from Apamea sordens, assembly GCA_945859715.1. Classification (NCBI taxonomy): domain Eukaryota; kingdom Metazoa; phylum Arthropoda; class Insecta; order Lepidoptera; family Noctuidae; genus Apamea; species Apamea sordens. The sequence goes on from OX243986.1 coordinate 16,678,872, forward strand.
GGGAAATAGTATTCCTTTAATGTAGCCCGCGAAATTCAAAATTCTTACATTTTTTTAAATGTTTTTTGCAAGGAAACATTTTCGTTGCAAAAACCTAAGAATTTTGAAAACGTCGAAAGGTCTACACGACCTTCCACGTTTTCGCCTGAAGTACCTCATGTTAAAGTAGAGTTTGGCATGTTCTTAAACTTCAAATTCCCAATTCAGAAACCGAGTGTTCGGTACCTACCTCATTCACCTATAGGCAGTGTAATCATTATTTTTCAACACGTGAAGCACTTACCTACGTCTTATTCCAACGTTTTAGGTTCATAATGCAATGCATTAAACCCGCGCGCTATTTACATTGTATTAGCGCACTAGGTTGCTAACGTGTGTATCTACAGATAGGTAAGTACCTAAGTAGGTACCTGTTCTAGCTGACTAGCATATCTCTGAAGATGTGCGCTTTTTTAAATCTCAGCCAAGAGCCTTCATTACCATTTATGCCCATACTTATAAAATTGTGAATATAAAAACTGTTATAATTATTTTATAACGCACACTTAGCAGCTAATTCGCCTGATGCGTGAGTTTCAAAGCGTGGAGATATGTAATCGGTCCAGTAGGATCTTCAAGCAGTTTAGCGTGGGAGCCGTCACAATATTTTCCTGGAGCCTAAGTATTTCATGTTGTTATAACTCGGTTAGACAAGAATTGCTCCAAAAGCTTATTCTTTGATGAATTTTACCATGGCGTTAGGAAATGTTTGTTGGCCAAAGCCAACAAACATTTCCTAACGCCATGGTCAACACACAGCCCAGCCGTCAACACCTGGGCACTTCGTAGTGGGTCTTCGCTGTTCCTGTGTGATAGGGCCAAGGTCTTTGAGGTGCTGTTTGTAAGGTAGATTACGCATGGTGAGAACTAAGTATCTTGGTTGCCCTTCTTTGTAGGTATAGTATCAAGTAGAGTGATGACATTAGCATATTCCAAGTCTCATGTTACATCGGTCTAGTAGGTACAACTTGACATATGTCTTAGACGTCAAGCACTTGCCTTGCGGACGATGTAATTAATGTTTAAATAAATAAAATAATTATAATAAATAAACGTTACAATAGGTACCTACTTATTTCATCAAATTATTAATTTTTAACAAAAAAATGATCTACTTACCATTAACCTATGAAGCTCTTATTGGTACTTATAACTAAATATTCGAAATATGTAAGTACCTACTTAATAGCTAATTCACGGCTTCGCCAATATCTCTCCTTCAAACTGCGAATGCACGGCACGCTGAACCAGGAATCCGCGCCCCTCGTTTTACAAATATTTGTCAAAAATAAGTTTATGAAATTAATATTTAGTACTCTTTTCCATCACCATTGCGAGGAAAAGAGTAATGTTTTAGAACTATTTCAATCTTATTTACAAAATAGACGGCAAATTACCGAAATCAACAAGACAAATTTTATTAATAAACATGACGAGATATTTAGATCAGAAGAGCGAAAAGTTAGATATGGGCTGCCGCAGAGTAATGTGCTGGGTCCCTTATTTTTATACATCAATGACTTACCGGAATGGATTGAACAACCATTGACTCTATTCACAGATGACAGTACTGTGACAATACCTTAGAAAAGCGTTGCCAAAGTGACATTAATAATTCGTTAAAATTGATTATAAAATGGTTAGAGGAAAATAACTTAAGAATAAATTTAAGTAAAACCAAAATAATGCAATTTAACCAACGCATGACAGATATTGACAATCTCAATGTGCAATATAACGGTAATAAAATTAATGAGGTAGTTAGTACTAAATTTCTAGGGCTAGAAATAGATAAAAAACTTAGCTGGAAACAACAAATTGAGTTACTTTGCAAGAAACTAAGTACATAATATGCTCTATATACCTTATCGGCTATTGTAAATCTGGATGCATGCCTTACTGCGTACTATGGTATAGTTGAATGCCATCTGCGATACGAAGTTATCTTTTGGGGCAAGTCAACAGAAAAAGAATCTTTTGAAGTTAAATCTTAAAAATGTGTTTGCAATGATTGTTTTAATTACCGTTAACGTTTTTATACTTGACCATAATTTTAAACATTTTCATAACTCTATCAACATTCTGCTTCGTAAACGCAATTAGGGAGCAAAGAGGCGCGGAAGTAAACTTTATAGTCAGTAAATCTAGATTTTTAGCGCACACGCATCCTTTGCTTGACCTAGATATTGGTTTGAGTAGACTCTTCCTTCATGGGGTACTGTTTAAAATGTTACATTAAAATACCTCCCCACATACTCCAACTCAATGAAACGAAATTCAAATCTTACATAAAACACACACTATGCAGCCAAGCATATTATTATAAGTTGGGGGATTACATCGATGACAAAAATGCTTGGCTAAACGCTGGTCTTGCTCCACAGGACGCATAAATAAATTGATTAACATTTGAAAATACTTCACACACGCCTACCCTACCTACATACTGTTGGAGCTGCTTAAGATTTTAAAATACTATTTTTGCATTATCTATAGGTATTCAATATCCTAGTATTGTATAATTGCATAGAACATATATGTGAGTACTACATAATAAATTTACTGGGTAAGTCTTTCATTGACTTGAATGTGCCTTGGCGGCTGAGAGTATCTCATGCTCACTCTAATGTTTTGACGGCACGGTTGGCGCAGTGGTTAAGCGATTGACTGCTGCGCTGCGTGTCGCAGGTTCGATTCCCGCACGGAACAAATATTTGTATGACCTACATGTATTTGTTCCGAGTCTGGGTGTTTTTCTATCTATAATATGTATGTATTTACAAAAAAAAAATTATATAAGTAGTTTATCAGCCATCTTGTTACCCTATCACAGGCATTAGGTTGCTTAGCTTGGGACTAGATGGCGCTGTGTGAAAAGTCCAGGGATATTATTATTATTATATTAATGTCTCGCTGATGGTGGCGCATGTGTTGGATCATTTAGCTCCCTTCAAAATGATTGAGCTGAATGGTGCTAATCTATGCGTCATGTTCGTGAACGGGCGCCGTCAGTAGAGACTGGTCAACTCTTTGCTGCCATGGCTTATTTTGATTTAATTTAATATTTGAATTGTTTTTCTTTTATAAATTGTATTTAAATAACTATTAGAAATTGTGACATTAATTATATTATTGACTGATGAATTACAATTATTTTATTTATTTAATAAATTGAATAGAGCATTGATAATTATTAGTGAATGATGAACTAGAGTTATGTTATTTAATGGAATAGTAAATATTTATCTTAATTGTAAACTCTGTACTTTTTCATGCCTTGTAAGTGGCAAAATATGGCTGTTTCTGTATTTAAATTATGTACCACCATAACTTATACCCTTAATTGCAAAATAAAATACCGATATTTATCTTTAACTAAAACAAGTAACTTTAGCAAGAGAAGAAAAATAAACAAAAATCAAGATTTTACTACTGTGTTTATTCAAATTTCATGCGTCTGTAAGCTTTTTCTGAAAAGTAAGTACCTACTTATATGACGAGAAAGATATTATTTTTTTTCATGGCTACATTCGTGGTTTACCAACTTTTTTTTTTTTTTTTTTTAACCTGGTTTCGTTTACAAACATTTTTAATTCACATATACAAACAGCCAGACCCGGAATAGCTACCTGTAGGCAATACAAATATTTGTTCCGTGTAACAGTCGATCGCTCAGCCACTGCGCCAACCGTGTCGTGGAATCATTCATTTAAGTATAGGTAATCTGAAATTCCACGTCAATGCGCGTATTTTGCGTTCACCAAACCGTATTTTTCTTGAAGGTTTGTCGGTTTTGGAGGCACATTTGCTTAATTTGTACCTACCTGCAGAAAATTCCGAAATCGTACCATGAGAACAGACATGACAAAGGAATATCTACAGCAGAAATGAACGATAACTTGGGTTACTTTATATATTACAAAAAAACATAAATTTCATTTAGTTAGAGTCTAGTTTCTTCGTAACTTTTATAAGTAGAACTAAGGAATTTTGAGGAAAATTAATGTGCTATGCTATTGTGATGACTTCAAAAAGAAGGTGAAGGTGATAATGACGTCGTGTTTCTGTGTGATTCTTTTAATTTACCTACGTATCTGACACCTTATTCTAAGTAAGTATCTACGACTTAGGAAAATACAAATTGCAAATACAAACAAAAAAAAATACAAATTAGGTACCCATAGGACTTGGAGTTATCTCACACGACCTTAACATAAACATAACACGGTCTACCAAGCAGAGTGTATGGGCATAATACAAGTGGCTTATGCCATACTAGCCCGGAGAGTTACAGACACCCATATTCGAATACTGTCTGACAGCGCCTCAGTCCTCCAATCCCTAGGGAAAAAATGCTTCACATCGAAACAAATACTAGAATGACACAATGCGCTTGAACGGGTAACTGTATTGAACCGCATACAGTGACACTACAATGTATAAAAGGACACAGTGACTGGCTAGGAAACGACGCAGCTATGGAGCTGGCCATCTAGCATGTCAGTCTCTGGACTGGAACTTGTCGTGCCCATCCTCTTCAACCAACTATGTAGGTAGCTACGGAAGTGCGCAGAGAGCTGGTGGATCTCGTCACCGGGCTGCAGGCAGTCCAAGGAAGCCATGCCCGCATTAAGTAGATGACAAGCTAACCAGACGTTTACTACGCCTGGACAGGAAAGGCCTGCGCCTGGTGACGGGGACCATCACGGGACACTGCTCGCTAAACAAAGTGTTTGTTTAGCGAGCAGTGTCCCGTGATGGATATCCACACGATATGCATAACGGACAGTCCCCTGTGCAGGGCTTGCATGGAGGCTGATGAAACCGATGCGCATGTGCTCTTTGAGTGCACAGGCGTCACCCATCAGACTAGGTTAGAAACCCTCGAGACACCCGGATCTTACACAGATGTTCTCAACAGGCTAGGAGACATAATTAACCTCTGGATGGGAGGTGGGCTGGTTCAGCTGGTTGAAATAACCACCAACGGCCGCCATGGCTCACGCACTATTATGAATAACGAATAATAAATAAATAAAAAAGAAAAATAAAGAATTATAGGACGCAAAAGATTTAAATCTTTCGATGACGTAGACTTATACAACCTTACCCTATGTATTTGAATACAGTTTTTCTCGACTCTCTTTTCACTAAGTAGGTAGGTATAGGTAGATATTAGTTTTCAGTCGGTTGTTTTGATTTTGTCGTTGTTTTTGTGTGTTGGTTTCATAGTTGAGAAAGGCTAGGCAGATGATGATAAGTTTTCAATTAGTAAAATAATTTAATTTTACTACTTGTACGATATTTTATTTTTTTTTAGTAAATATGATAACGCCTGCTTACGCCATCTGTTATTGTTACAGAGAACTCTATGGGAAACTTTTTTATTTCTTCTACTCGACAATAGATGGCGGTATTTGTGGTTTTAATATTTCATTAAGGGCTGATTTTCGTTATTTTATCTTCATTATTAAACGTATGGAACACCATCCACAAAACACATTTGACTGTTTACCATTCGGAAAATATGTTTTTTTTTGTAGTCTTAGGGCTGATTGTTCAATCATCTGATAACTTATTCGAGGAATAAAATTGACGTTTGACAGTTTTTGTATGAAATAACCATTGACATAGAAAAGTATGGACTGGAAATACCTACAAAAAAAGGGTGCATACCTACAACTCATCTTGTCTCATAAAATGGCTGCCATTTCTAGGGTTGTGTCAATCAAGGAACAACTGTTATCTCGTTGTTACTATAACGAGTAACGATACTACATACTAGTTTTACTAGTTATCACGTTTGTATCACGATGGATTTTGGTGCTGTGAAGTATGAACCACAGGCCGGACCTAGCTAGGTCACTCGGACCGAATAAGACGCAAGATTATTTATGTTAACATCGTAGAATATACGGATATCGTTTCAGCGGAGGAACTAGTTTCGGAAACTATTACGGTAAGTCGGCAACGGTACAACACTATTCCATTATGACATCTGTTTGTAAACAAACGAATGAATTAACAAATATAATAAAAAGGCCTGTTATATGGAAATGAACCCAAATATCAATACTTTAGTCATAAATTCATGATCACGTTACAATTGTATCATCGATTGTGTATTATTGTATGTATTATTGCATGAAAACCGGCTACTAACCTGTGAAAAGACAATTGAGGTTGATTTTCATTCTTTCTTGCACCACACTTCACAATACAACACACAGGCATGTTGAACTTCTGTTTTCCAACATTTACATGCAGTTTTAAAAGGTAAAATCCTCGTAACTTTCTCGCAAATCTCAATAATACAAAAAACAAACAACCATTTGACAGCAAAACTACCACGAAACTCGTCGCATAAGATGGCTGCTACGGCACTTACCTACAGCTGTCACTACGTCAAGAAAAATATTGCCATAAATAGCAACAACTTAAAATATAGTTGTCTCTTTTATCAAATAAGATTATCTCACTAGAAAGAATAACGACATAACGATAACACAAAACGATATTTCAAATTCTGAATCATATTTCACTCATATTTGTATAAGCAAATGTATGTATAGAATAAGCGGCATCTCCATGTTTTTCCTATCTCAATGGAAATAACTGTTAAAATTTCAATTTATTCCGCAAATAAAGTTATCTGATGATTGAACAATCAGCCATAATTAAGACTACAAAAAAAACATATTTTCCGAATGGTAAACAGTCATATAATGTGTTTAGTGGATGGTGTTTCATACGTTTATTATTAAAAATAAAATAACGAAACCGTTGCGAAGCGACCTCAGATTAAATACTATTAATCTGAGGAAGCGACGATGATTATTACTGTCTCTCTCAATATTTCTGAACGGACTTATGTCAAAACAGACAATACCTAAATATAAAAAAAAAAGAAATAATCAGCTGTCAAGTCAAGTCAAGTGACATAACCTTCAAAATAAACGAAAATAATCTTGACTTGAAGTGAACTGTGAAAATAATTGCCTATTATTTAATATTTTGTTACAGGCGAATATATCAAGTTGAAGTTGAAATCGGTGTTTCAAACTGTGTGTATAATCAAGCTTTATTTAACTTCACTCCACAAGAATAATGTCACTTCTAAGAATTTTATTCTCCCGGCGGATATTCACAGCTGACAAACTCAATTTGCTGTGTAGATGTAGCTCACAAAATGTATTCAACCTATCCGACCCTGCCGTTCAAGCTTACCTCAAAAATGTCATGTTTGAACATGAAAGTCTTAGCTTAAAACTTAAAAGAACATCTGAAGAATCAAAACGCTTGTTTGAGATAAAACCACTTGTCAATGTGCTAGAGCAGCGCATCACCTTGTATGACAACATTGAAATGCTCAAGGAACTCAATAAAAAGCATAGCAATGACAAAGATGATGAAATGAAGAATATGATTAAAGAAGAAGCTGAGATATATTTGACTCGTATAACAGAAGTAGACAATGAGTTGCAGTCGATCCTCTTGGAGCCTCAGCTGACGGAAGGCGGGGTGCTGCTGGAAGTAACGGCCGGAGCAGGCGGTCAGGAAGCCATGCTATTCGCGCGTGAACTGTTTGATATGTATGAATGTTATGCTAAGTACAAAGACTGGGAGGTTTGCATTGTCTCACTCGAAAAATCTGATATTGGAGGCATTAGAAAAGCTTCCATGTTTGTCGAAGGTGTGGGTGTACCTGAACTAATGAAAATTGAGGCTGGAGTTCACCGTGTTCAAAGGATCCCCTCTACTGAGAAGGGTGGACGCATTCACACAAGTACTGTATCAGTAGCTGTTCTTCCCAAGCCCACTGATATAGAAGCAAATATTGCTGATCGGGACCTTGTCATTGAAACAAAACGTGCAAGTGGTGCGGGTGGCCAGCATGTGAACACTACAGACAGTGCTGTCCGTATCACGCACACACCCACAGGTACAGTGGTTGAGTGCCAAGAAGGTAGATCACAAATTAAGAATAGAGAGATTGCCATTCAGAAGCTGAGAACACTTTTGTTAGAGAAGCAACAACAAGAACAAACATCCAAAATGAATACTGAAAGGAAATCACAGGTTTGTATTAAAATTTAATCTTAAATATTGTTTTGTTGGGACCTAATTATACAAGTGTATTGATATGACTAATGCACCATTATAAATGGTTTTAGATATATAATTGATTAATTATTGGAAAAGAAAAATCCTTACATGACTGATGAGTGATGACAGAAACCTCCAAAAACATGGAATGATGAAAATATAATTTCTTATTTATTACTGATGTTCAATTTATTGCATATCAAAATATGACTTGTTTGGTTTTTCATTGTTTACAGGTTGGTTCCAGTAACAGAAATGAGAAGATTCGGACATACAATTACCCTCAAGACCGAGTGACAGAACATCGTGAGGGTGGTGGAACTGTTCACAATCTACAGGGCTTCATGGGAGGTGCCGAGCAACTAGAACAGATGCAACATAATCTGCTGGCTGCACAGAAGCGCCAGGAATTCTTGGAGGAAATCACTCTTGTTGCTATGAAGATAAATGTAAAGTCAGCTGATAATAAATAACTAACAAACAAGTAAGATGCATCTGTAAATAAATGTTAGGATAGTGATATGTTTATTTTGTTAAAACTTAAATATTCGAATAAATTATAATATGTTATTTGAGAAGTTGTATAATTTACCAACGCAGTCATTGAATATTTTAAATTGTATCATCTCCTATCAAATGAGCTATCCTTTAGGTAGGGGAGAGTCCGGCAGTACCGTCACCTTCTTCGGCAGATTCTTATCACGTTGAAAACAGAGATTTTACTATTTGTATTAAGGTTTATTTTTGCATGTGCACTGCTTTTGTCATTAAGAATGCTTGAACGCGCTTGGTGTGAAATAATAAGAGGAGCTGACCGGCTCCGATCGCGTACTATTTCTCGTTCGCGCAGCCGTTCGGTTCCGATTGCATGCTCTTTCTCGCTCGCGCAGCCGATCGGCTCCGATTGCGTGCTCTTTCTCGCTCGCGCAGCCGATCGGCTCCGATTGCGTGCTCTTTCTCGCTCGCGCAGCCGATCGTCTCCGATTGCGTGTTCTTTCTCGCTCGCGCAGCCAATCGGCTCCGATTACGTGCGCGCCGCCCCACGCCGACCGCCATTTTGATAGCACAATTTAAAACGGAACAAAAGGCTAATTCTCGTAATATAAAACGTTCAAAATCTAGTCGCAGTCTCAGCTCGGCGACAAACAAATCTCAAAAACTTGTCAAAATGTAAGGAAATTAGAAGTATTTTTTGACAAATTGAGACTGAGATCAGACTGTGAACGTTCTTAAAATTACGTGAATTGCCCCTCAGTTATGTGCACTTGTACGAAAACATGACTGATGAAAAATGAATAATACTCGTGTCAAAATATGAGTATCCACTATACAATAGTGTATCCACCCGGCTCCGAGCGCATCCGACCGGCTGCGAGTGCATCCGACCGGCTCCGAGCGCATCCGACCGTCTGCGAGTGCATCCGACCGGCTGCGAGTGCATCCGACCGGCTGCGAACTCATCCGACCGGCTCCGAGCGCATCCGCTTTCAAATAGCTTCCAGCCGGTCTATGTGAAATAGTTGGCGGCTCCACTCCGACCAACTCCAAGCGTATACGATCCGGTCTGTGTGAAAAGAAAAATGCGCGCCGATGCTCACCGAGCCGGTCTGTGTGAACGGACCCTAAGGTTTACGTTTATTTAGGATAAAATAAAAATCCCCCAGGTTATATATTAAATATCAGCTAAAGTGTGTTAAGGCACTCAAGAACTATAAATAAAAACAATAAAATAGGTACTATTATATTTAGAAATAATCAACTTTATTAATAAAATTTGAAGAGTGAAAAATCAACTTTAAAAAATTTGGCCTCCAGTACCGGCCAGTATAAAAATGATCATTTATATAAGGCAAAAATCACAAATGTATTGATTTGTTAGCTCTGATATATTTGCACGAGCCTCATGGACCCAAACCTTGCAATTTCCACATTGAATCCAATCCTCTTCATGAGATTCAAGACACAAAGGACAAATTACAGCTGTGCTGCTGGGGAATTTGTTGCGCCATTTCTACTTCCCAGCATTAGCACTAGGAAGTAGTGAAGGGCGAGCGTTTTTGGGGGACTGTCTTTTGTAATTTTGACGTTCGAAAAGTGCTGATTCTCAGCCTAATTTGAATAAATGACTTTTGATTTTGAATTGTTTCTTCCTGGTTCAGTCTGTGGGGAGGACTCTGGTTTTCTTTTTTCTTATTTTTTCCTTTCTTGCTGATCTTTACCTGAAACCAATTGCTTGCCTTTCTTGCAATTAATTGCATTATTTCTGTCATTTAATGTTGTTCTCGGTAGGTACCTGATACAGTTCTGCAGCCTGACGTGCACTCATTTCATTACTCAGCACCTTTTGCACGGCTTCATGCATATTGGCGGGATCCCAAGCACCCTTCTTTTCCGTCTTCTCACCATCACTATTAACTATTATCGCCTGTCATCTTTGTGTACCTATAATAAAATAAAATCACTCAAAAATAAACTTAAATAGTGGGGGTACTGAAGAACAATTTTATGGCCGGTACTGTAGGGAACGGAAAATATATAATCTGCGACCCTAGACAATAATTTACAAATAAATATTGAAATTAAACATGTTTAATAATAGCTATTTAAATGAACAATACATACCTACCAGGTTTAACTGTTTTTGAACTCGTACTATAAACTTCTGTAATCACCTTCGATCAATACCTAATAGTATTAGATTCCCGATACGCGCTTCAAAAATGGCCCGAAAAATAAGATCACAAAAACGTTTGTGGTCTTATTTCAAATTAGTATGTTTTTAACCTTATTACCTATACTTTAAGTTTCATTTTAGAATAAATGACTGAAAAATTAAAAAAAGAATTATTTTATTTTCAAGCGACATTTTAAATATATTTTGCAATGGTAATTAAACTTTATGTTCAAGCATTAAGGTTTATAATAAACTGAAGTTGTTAATATTATTAAACTTTTTTCTAAGAAATGTAGATGTTTACGTGTGTGCAAACGTGGCCACTTGAGCGACTGATTTTTGTTCCTGATCTTTAATCGAGTACTATTATTGATCGAAGGTAATCACCCACAAAACTTTGATTGTGTATCGCGTGTTTACCATCCGCAACACAAATCGACGTACCAGACGTACCTACTGGCAGTAAGCTCGTTGCGACAGGCCGACGCACTATGGGAAAGCCCCATACAAGGCCGTCTCAAAATCGTTTCACGTGAAAGTCGTTGTTATGGAGTAAAACTAATTAATTAATTTAGTCTTATAAATAAGCTTTCTTTTCTATATTTTTTAAATTATTTTTTGCTAACCTTATTGTAAGTATATAAAAAGGCATCAAAGCTAACTCATGTTCAATGATGTGATTTTGGCACAATAGGTACATTACTACAATTCAATGCCACATTACTCGAAATTTTTTGACATAAATGTATGAGTATTATACATTTTTGAAATGCTTATAATCTCCTTATAACGTTTCTTAAATAATATTATGTATAATAAATAAATAAATTGAAATTAACCAATATAGTTTAAGATGGTATAATTTTCGGTTTACTTTTTTTTTAACGAGACTGTTACCCGTTGCCGCTATTTGCCGATGTCGAGATATTTGTTGTATTACGATCTTTATACATTAGTTTACACAAGGAGAAAAAAAAAAGTTGCGCATACTTGCGCCTTTTCTGACACGGTGCCAAAACATATCGCGAGATAAAAAAAATATTTTTTTCCAATTTCTTTTTACTTCTCACATAATCATCTGTTATCTATTAAGGTCAAATTGATAAAATGGTCATTACAGTGATGAGTATTATTAATAGTTATTTGTGTTTTTGATATAGTTTTGACCACCTTATTTGATAAAATATGGTGTATGGACATTTCAATATGGACTGTCAACACTACACGCTTGGATTAGAAGTATGGAGATGATTTTACACATTTCCTATAACTTGTCTTTCCAAAAGTGGTCAGCCACTACACCAGAAAATAAAAAAAACAAAGACGAAAAGAAAAAAACTGGTACAAAAGCGGTTTAGGGAGGAAATGGGACTGCATATCGATAAACCTCGACAAGGCACTGGAAATAGTAATGACGGAAACAGCTCGGAGATTTTTTTCAGAATTACTCTTGCTCTGCAGACATTTCAGGTGTAGACGTAGAACTTATAAAACGAATGTACATTATACTACAAACTATGTCATCTGGAATGGCTATTGATTCAAAAAAGTTCGGTGAATACGCATAAAGTAGGTACCGCCCAACTGTAGGTACGTAAATATTTATAATTGGTATTATATGCCTTCCTCCGTACCTACATAAAATACTTATTCACGGAGAAAAAATCATTGAGTACTATGCTATTTTACTTATCGGACAATTGTCCGAAGACGCTCAAGAATCCCGCAACAAGGATTACAAAAAGTTTAGACTTCATCATTCTAGAAAGTGTTCAAGAGCGGCTACCAATACAGACGTGTTCCATAAGTACCTTATTGTACACTTCTGATCCAAATATATCAAGTTTGAGAAATACCTCTGAAACAATAATGAAAGAACTTTTCGATATTTGTTGACGGAATGTGTCCGCTTTCAGACTGAGAGTGAAAAGTTAATAAAAGATCTACAATTAAATAAAAATAACATAGGAATGTTTCATGAGATTTTGTCTGTGCCATTGTCTGACGCTGCTAAAAGTCTTTTTATATTTCTAGGTAAGTCTTCGTTTTAAGTCTACTGAGATTAAGTTGATGTTTGGTCTAAGAGGTATTTAGATAGATTCTTTGTGTTATTGTTGCGATAAGGTACGATGGGACTGTCATGTATTTTATATAAAAGTCCCTAAATTAAATAAAGAGAAAAAAAAAAAACTTTTCGATGAAGCCAAGTCCCTTCTTGCTGTCAACGAAAATCTGTAGGAGCTTGTTGAATTACGTATCTAAATAAATTAATAAACATAATTTTCAAAATTATTATATTTTCTATTAAACCTTATGCTTTCACGTATATGTGTGCAAAATTACAGATAATTTAGTTTTGAAATAACTGAGATACGGAGTTTTGAGACGAAACATACGCGATTTTCCCACAGTGCGACGCCGCGCTGGGCATATACATAGAAGAACGTATTACTTTATTGGCAAATACCATACAAGGGCCATCTCTTATAGAGTTTTGGCAACTGTAACTGGCCAGTACTGGATGCCGGCCGGTACTGTAGGATTTTCCCCTACCTATCCACTAGAATAGAAGATGAGACCAAATATTATTTCCTGATGATGCCAACTTCCGTGATTTTTGTTTGACAATATTTTTGAAAAAGTAATTGCTTCATATAAATTACTTTTTCAAAAATAAACGAATTGGAAGACTGGCGATTGGCGAAGATATACGTGGCTTGACTGTATGTACTTCGTCTGTGTGCCTCTCTCCTGACAGTAGGTAGGTATATCCGCCTCCTTGTTGTCTTAGCATGATGCTGGCAGACTATTCGAAATCGCATCATGAACCATAAATTTAAAAAAAAACTTGCAATCAAAATTGGTAGTGTTGAAGTAAAATCTCATGAGTAATTTGAGTGGCAATTTGAGTAAAACATTTTTTTCTTCAGATTTTATTTTATAGTGTTATTATTTATTCGATCTTGATATATATACCTTATCCAAACAACAATAATTCATCAATGTCAATTACAAGAATTTTATTTACTTGGCCCTTATTCAATGCTGTAAAACTACAATTGCATCGGAAGTGTAGCTCATACATTTTCAATATATCCGATCCCCACGTTCAAGCTTACCTAAAAAACTTGAGGTTAGAACATGAAAATCTGTACGCTAAAGCTAAGAGAACACCCGAAGAATCGAAACGCTTATTTGAAATAAAACCTATCATAAATGTGCTGGAAGTGCGAAACAACTTACATGACAACATTGAAGCACTCAGTAAAAGGGAAAGTGATGATAAAGATATGATGGAAATGATAAAAAAAGAAGGTCTTTCATACTTGCAACGTATGACGGATGTAGATCGTGATTTGCAGGCAATACTCCTGGAGCCCAAACTGACGGAAGGTGCGGTACTGCTGGAGGTGACGGCCGGCACAGGCGGCCAGGAAGCTATGCTATTCGCAAGTGAACTATTCGATATGTACGAATCATATGCCAAATACAAAGACTGGGAGGTTTGCATTGTCTCTCTCGAAAAGTCTGACATTGGAGGCATTAAGAAGGCATCAATGTTTATCGAGGGTGTGGGTGTGCCTGAACTAATGAAAATGGAGACTGGTGTGCACCGCATACATAGAAAACCCGAAACTGAGGAGGATGAACGTATTCACACAAGTACTGTATCAGTAGCTGTTCTTCCTAAGCCCACTGTTATAGATATAGAAGCAAATATCCCCGATCGAGACCTTGTCATTGAAACCAAACGTGCAAGTGGTGCGGGTGGCGAGCACGTGGACACTACAAACAGTGCTGTCCGTATCACGCATACTCCAACGGGTACAGAAGTCGAGTGTCAAGAAGGTATTTCACAAGAAAATAACGAAGAGATTGCCATTCAAAAGTTGAGGACAGTTTTGTGGGTGAAGCAAAAGGAGGAACAAACATCAAATAGAGAACGGGAACCACAGGTTTGTCTGTTTTAAGATAATGTGAAGGTACCTAAGGGAGAGTAGCCCAAAACGGGTAAGCTAAGGTTGATGATTAAAAAAAACAATTTATAGATACAAATTGAACATTTAATTGTACATTTTGAAATGTTTAGTTATCAAGGACTATAAAATTAATGACATATTTAGTAGTTTTGTACATTAAGAATAAAAAATAACAAGAATCTTTACCATTCGAATTACCCGTTTTGCCCGTAGGGGGGGCCTAAAGCAGGTAGGGCTAAATTAAATGAGATCAACGTCAATCAATGACTAGAACTGTTTCATAACAATCATAACTCAAAGTTTCTACTTTATAATTAACAGTTCACAACCATAATCATATGTCTTCTGACATATTTTGCAGTCTCAATCATACTTAACTTATTCGTGACACATTTCACAGTAATACGAACCTCTGCCAGAGTATGACGTGCAGGCCTCATGAGCCCACATCTCGCAATCATCACACTTAATCCAGTCTCCTGCTGGTGACTCTCTGAAAAGCTCGCTGCATACCAAAACGGGCACTCGCTTTACCCCTACCCTGTATGTATCTACCCTACGCATGTATTTTTTTCAATCGATTCATAAACCTTAAAACCGAAATAATAAACGCCAACCTATTACACAAATAAAACGTATATTTATTGCAAAATAATAACACAAAACTAGTAAGAACATATTGTAAACAATTTTCGAGTATTCAAAAGTAATGTACCCTCAATTTTTTTTTGCGGAAATAGCAAAAAACTTCGTTCTTATGTTCTTATCTTACCGTGAACTCGTGTCCGCCAGAGAAGCGCGCCGACTGCCTATGATTGGCGAGCGGCAGGCGCCGCGCACTGCACGCGCACATTATACTTAACCATAGTATAAAGAGAGGACTTAACGGTGCGCAATTTAAAATGCATACCCGTTGTAGGCGGGCTACCCGTTTTAGGCTTACTCCCCTATCTAGGTAATCCTCAAACAATACGGGACACCTAATCGGGATTAGCAAGGTCTTTAGCTTATTGTTTTAATTTTATGTACCCACATAATAGAATAATCTCAATATGTTCGATTTTGCTTACAGATTGGTTCCAGTAACTTAAGTGATCCGGTTCGAACTTATGACTATCCTGAGGATGTCGTGATGGAACACCGCAAGGGTGGCGGGATTGCTCACAATCTACCGGACTTCATGGAAGGGGACTACCTACTAGAGCAAATGCAAAACAACCTGCTGAGGATACACTGGCGCCACGAATTAATGGAAGAAATCAATCAGTTTGCTGAGAAAATTAATGCGCAAACAGCTGATACGAACTAGTAAATACCTACCCTCGTAATGCATGTACCTACTTACGTTCCATATAATATATGTAACTATATTAATTTTAGCATACCTAGTGAAATGGCAATTGGATTTTTAAATTAAATGCATTTTAAATTATTCCAATAATTATTTATTTGTACAAACAAACAATCACATTTCGGTAATTAAGTTCACGTCTAAGACAAATAGGTACTTATATGACAGAGATTCAAAATACTAAATCCTAATAATTTTATTACAAATATGACCACTCGGTGGTGTAATACTGCATCAATATAATTGAAGAATACAATAAAATTGAATTTGAAATGTTTCCGTAATTGTATGTACCTATGGATGTTGTAAAAAGTTTCCATCCCTTTTAATAATTCACCAGTAGGACGGAGCAATGGTAACATTTAATTTAAATCACAACGTAGAGAAAACTGAAAAAATATCAATAACAAGAAATATTAAATCAAGCAAAAAGCCAATTCTTTACAAAAGCTATATACCTTAAATAAGTAAATTGTATCTTTACTTCACAATTTTAAATAACACCCCTCTTGGTGACATGAGGATCATATAATTTGTTGATATGAATATTTTTATTATTGCTTCCTATTGTGGCACAAAGGGAGCATACTCTATCATTTAAAATCTGATATGTGGGAATGACATGTACTTTCTTTAATTACCTAACTATTCTAAAAGCAGAGATCAATATAATTCATAATAATATTAACAGAAATAAAAACTATTTATAATTATTTTACTTGATAATTCTTTAAATTGGCTAATGAACAGAAATATTTCAATAAACTATGACATATTTTAACAAAACGTATAGTGTTAATATCTAGGTACTATTGTATTTGAGAATGTGTAATACGCAGAACATACAATGCCTTCACCGACACCGCCCGCGTCGTCAGAATAGATACTACCTACATTGTTTTTCGCAGGTATTTTTTTTCAACTACTTAGGTACCTTCCCATTGCCGACATTAGAAGAGCAAGGCAGATAATTTTTTAGGCAGAAAGGCGCGTTTACCTATCTGATAGGCTTTCGATAAATGTATATAAATACCTACCTAGATATCGAATTTGCTGAAGCTTTGGTTTACTAAAATAGCGCTCAACGGTCACACAACGGCTGTCCAGTTACAGAGCGTTTTGTTGACACCTTAATGTTCAATACTGATGAAAATTACAGATTCTCGTGACGGCCGTTATGATATGACGGAGCTGCTATTTTAGGAAACCGTAGCGTTAGTGTTTTACCTGCCCGTCTAAACGTTTCCGTACGACTTTACGCCAGATATCTAACTATTAGGAGCATGCTCAACGAAACCCATGTCTTGCTGTTGCCCGGCAAACTGCCGCGTCCACACATATCGATGTTGCTTTCCTGTAAATTAATTTGTTTTTATTATTTTGTTTATAAGCCAGTAGGGGTATTCAATGATATCTGTTCATTTATCAGTGTAGAAGTAACTTAATAGGTACACATCTCGTTAGTATTGAAAGTTTAGTTTATAGGGTAGTTGTGGAAGGTCATCCACTCTTATCGGTTCTTTGTCGTCAAATCAATTCCTCTACATTCCCTCTGTTCTGCCTATCATCTACATTATATTGACGAAGTTGGTTACTTACTTCAGTATGATTATTAATGCATGAATTAGGTTGCTTCCTATACAAGGGATGCATATGCTTCAAGCAGGGCAGCGACTCGTTGTAGTTCACCTCTGTCGCTTCCACAGACATGGCGGCGACCTCGTCTTTTGGACAGTTGGCGTCCACCACAATCATCAGCATATTGGTGTAGTTGACGTGCTGCGCGTAGAACGGACGCCCGCATTCCGTGACCGGTTTGCTAAGCTTCTCGTCCAGGTTATTGTAGTCTATCTGGTAGAGATACATCTCTCTGTCGCAGGGAGTCGGTCGTGTCCGGTTGATCAGTACTAGCTTTTCGTAGTCTCGCTCTAACACTCGTAGGTTTGGAGGTTTTGACATATATGGGTCGTCTGTCTCTTCGTCGTTTTCGTAGCTCTGGTACGCAACTGTGCCGGGAAGTTAACTGTTAGTTCCTTATATGAGATGTTTGAGTCCCCATGCATGAGCAAAGATTCAATGAGATCTTATTAGGTAGGTATTAATGAGAAAAAAGAAGTTGAAAATATAAGAAACATGCAGAAGAATAAAATATAGTTTAAAGATAAAGATTTTTATGTACAGCGGAGATGAAATTTAAATAGTGACAGCTTAATAATAAGATAGAAGTAGAATAAAATATTACGTTGTATCCCCAGTTCAACAAAAAAGGAAATAGATGCAAAGGTGATTGCCAAAAAAAAAATACCTATGTATATGACATAGAGATAGGTATTTGATGATTAAAAGTCGCTGAATATTTTGCCGTAAATATTAACAGTTTTTGCTTCTTTTCTGAAAACCAACAATAGACATGCAAATATTTATAATAAGTACTACCTACAGTACAATATTCTTTGGATCAGTCAACAATGAGGCTCGTTCGTGAGTTGGGTAGGTTTATTAGAGATACCGATAAAGAAAGATGGTAAAATCCTCTATGGAACGCTTTAAATCTACGAACATGCACATTCCAGCTATTAAGCAAGCTTACTTCCGTTCTAAACTTCCACTAGGCCTTTTATACTTTATAACCTAACCATATTAATTTTTAATACGTTTGGCAGCTTTATGCCTCCTTATTAATAAGCGTGAAACTCAGCGCCTTCGTTTTACTTTGTTCGAACTTCAACAAAAGTTAGACCGAGAATAAGCTTGTGTTCTATAGGAGCACATAACTAGGATATCTATGAATAAATATAATAAAACTATAAGAATTGCATCTATCTGTTGACACGTGCGTGTGCTCGCTCTACATGTAACTCACCAGTGGGTGTAACATTCTCTGAAAAAAGATGGAGTCATTACTACTTGTAGAAATATCTAAGTCCAATTGTTGACTCCATGAATGAATTTTGCTTTTGCTACAGATATTGTGAGAACCAGCTATGAACAGTAATGTTGGGTGCAGTTGAACCGCGGTGCACACTCGCATGCACCCAAAATAACTTTTGTGTAAACAAATTCAAAGTGAGCAAGTGTTCCAAGGGTTTGTAACACACTTGACTAGTATTACGTGTTAGTTTAATCTAAGTTAGACTAGAGACAATTACCTAATAGTTAACATATATTTCCGTTTTATTAAGTCAAGATATTACATGCACAGAAACATTGATAAGCACAACTTTGTCTCTCGCGCAAAGAAACGTTAATTTCCATTTAGACACTGTATCACTTCTACAAAGATATAGTTTGCTTCGTCTATAAGTGCTCGTTGTCATGCAGATTGACAGAACATGCCGACAACGCTCAAGAGCAACATCCAATGCGCAAAATCCACGACATTTAGCCCATTGGCCCGGATGTTAATGGTTACTGTGGAACGTTCACGAACTATCCTTACACATGTTTGAACATAAAACATTGAACAGCCCAATATAAAGGTCTGCGTACCATCGTCCAAGGAGTAGAGGGACGCTTGAGCCAAACCTGTCGTTATGGAGTTGTAGAACCAGACCGTGGTGGCTAGGAACCATGCCATCACAAGGCGCAAGTTCTCAAGCGGCTGGAAATTGTAAAAAAGTGTCATAGATTAATCAAAAGCTTTCAATCGCGCCGCCCTTTAAAAATATTTGTATAGGGCCATATCTACACATGCATTGAGTCATAAACTGTTTTTCTGTGTTTCTGTGTTTTTGAGCATTCTCGTATAATTCTAAATAAACGAGAATGCTACTCGTTTATTTAGAAATAAACGAGAGGCTTAGTCCAAAAACTATCTAATGTATATAAAATATATGTTACTGTAAAAAGCATTGCAGCTGGGTTTGTAGTTTTCTTCTCTCTGAAGCAGACCGCCTGATAGTCTATAATGTGGACTGCCTTGTACACCTCGTCTTCGATTAGTCTCGACATGATGTCCGGCCGGATCTGCGCATTATATACCCACTGTAGTTCATTCTTTAGGAATAATATTGTGTCCTTCAATCATATGACATAGTTTATCCTTACCCTGCCAAAGAACTGCCCAGTCTGAGTAGCATCTTCACTGACTACTATCCAGCCGTTATTGTCCACCAAGTAACAATCCCAGCTTTCAGATTGGCATGTGGTGCACTCCTTGTTGTGTTCACACTGAAATCATATAACTTATTAATACATGAATACTGTTACATGTTGCTTCGGTTTCGTTTTATCAAATGCATTATTCATCTGGGTGATTATGTTATGCTCCATCAAAATTCAACTGAATCATTGCAATAGATATAACTGACATATGCAAAGTAGAAAATTTATGCTGTCGCTTAGACGGCCATAGGGTAAAGGGATATGAGTTTAAAATAGCCTAGAAAAGATTCTTATTAGGTTGTTTATTTATACAGAAAGTCTAGCACTCACCGAGGACGTAATGTTATCAAACCATTCGCTGAGTCGTTCATGTTTGAACTGGAACCCAACAACAGCCGCAGGAGCCTTTCTATGACCGTCTCCGTGGAAGACAGCATGCGAGGCTGTGACCATGGCCAGGCTGACGTTGAGAGGGAACTTGGTGGTGCTCAGGTCCACGCTGTATACGTAGCTCAGGGGATCCACGTAGTGCTGCTCAACAGCCCGACGGTAAAACGGCTCCTCGATCGCTCGTGGCCATTGCTTGCCGAAATCAGGCCTGGAAATCGATGTTATGTATTTTTATGTTTGTAAAATGTCGTGAAGGATTGAATACTCTAAAATCTCATTTTTTCTTCCCCACAACTACCAGGCATTGGCTTAAATGTCTACGAACACGTTGATATGGATCACGAAAAAGTTACGAAGTTGAGTTTTAGTCAAGTTCCACGTTTGTTCTTCATCTTAAGTTGGGTCATCATCAGGACACACCTGTTGGAAGGAGTCTACGTTGTAGTTATAGGTACTAGTCTATCTTACTTGTCATTATCATGTTCCTTGGGTGGGTGTGTCTGCCATCGCGTTAGTCCGCTGTGCGTTGACAGGAAAGCCACGATGTAACCAAACCGTTGTATGAACTCCACCCTGTTGCAAACATGATCCAACTGTATATCTTGCGTAAATTGTTTTCTAACACTCACTGTCTATAAAGTAGACACAATAATTAAATAATCAACCTTAACCATAATTATTTGGTTCACGGGAAATGGGAATGGCTTAATAGTTGTTAAAATTACCTATTAGTTAGTATTGTTTCATACCTACTGAATTGGTTAATGTAGCCTTGAAACATTTCAGAAAGGAGATCGAAAACGGTGGGCCCAAATGTAATAAATTGAGATATGATTTAAACAATTTGTAATTTTTTTTGTCTTAGAATATGAAAAATCTCCTGAATTCTCAGTCTGGAAGCGGAGAAATATGAGAAAAATAGTTTTCATGAGATTATCGATTGAGTAATCCATTACACAGTTACGAAAATAAAACCTCTTCACTAAATAATTAACTCAAAGTAAGTAAAATGGACTATATATACTTATATGCAATATAGTGCATATAATTACGGTCATATTAATAAATAAAATATCAATTAATTAGTGAAAAACCAATATTAATGATTATCGACTTCATATCGATAAAAATAAATCAGTCTATTATTTTTAGTCTATTTATGTCACTGGCATTCTTCATTTTTCACGACCATTGCTTTGTATTTTATGGATTCCGACCCTGCCTACCTTGTACGACCCTTACTTTCACACTGGACACCGAAGATCGCTGACATGTTTGACTTGGAATTGTTATTTTGGATTTTACCCCGGCTTGTAGATTGGATATTGTTCAAACTATGGATCGCTGTATGAATTGTGGGATAACAACTTGTGGGACCAGTTGTTAGCCCGACCCTTATACGATGATCCAGTACCTCCTGGTTACTTGGGGGTCGCATACAATTCCGACATATAATGCTAAGGTACCATATAATGCACATTATATGGTACCTTAGCTGGGCTAGGTACCAAGATCATATAGTAGTACCTGAACAATTCCTAGACGACATTTTAATTAAGTATAATAAAAGACGAATAAACACTATATTATATGATTTTTATTTTATTTTAGACATCCTCTCAACTCCATACCTGTTACCTACCTATGACAGTCATTGACGTTCATTCATATGCTTTTTCATTTATTTTCTACTAAATATAATAACTATTAGCGCAAAAGAATATATTTTGCACTTCAGGAATCAGCTGTTAAAGATTGTAACTTAACCTCATTTTTAATTCATCTCTTATCTCTGTTCTCAGATTGACGAAATCCGCAGAATTTTCAGTGAAAGGTTGATAATATATAAGCTATTAATTGACAGCACTTTCATCTTTTTACACCCTGGCCCAAGATTGTATGTAATCGTTTCAGTCTCCTTTTCTTATAGAATGCGTTAATTTTCTTCATAGCAGACTTGATTTTTTATGAATATTTTACATGTCCACATTAAACCCATTTTTTATATCCTGCCTAATACGTGAACATATTTCGAAGTCGCCTAAAAATGCTGGTGTTACACTGTATTAATTAATAAAGGATTAATATACAAACCCATCCAAAGCTGCATTTATGAGTAAGTCCAAAAAAAAATGCTACGAGTAGCATAGGTAATTTAGTATGTTTTGGACCTAATGCAGGTCCTGTGGCATACTTTGTTGATTCTGGCGGAATGTTTGTTCTTTAATATCTTGTACAAAGTTCCCATTATTTTCTTCTTGACAATACGAGTACCTACCTAAGTAATAAAAAGCATGCAAAACTTTGATCCATGTCGAAAGTTTACTTTACCTCGGCAACAATCCGATCACTTTTGTCAATGGGCTATCCGGGTGTAAGTAGTAAAAGTGCATTCGAAATAAATTAAATTGTATTTTGAAATAACATATCAAGTTTGAAAAAACCCAATATAAATACTCCCTGGCCTGCAATGCTGCACAATATTCCATATCCTTAACATCTTTAAAAATATTGAAAAAAACAAGGTTTTTAAGATCTGAAATAATTAATCAAAATAAAATTACTTACGCTTTTTCATCGGATGCAGAGTCAGAAATGCTCTTGTTGAACCAGGCAGTGTTTCTAGCATCATACACCAAGGCTTGCATTAAGCCATGATCGCCTAGTGATGGAATGCAAAAGAACATCATTTTAATTATAATATACTAGCTTTTGCCCGCGACTTCGTCCGCGTGAAGCAACTTTCTTATTTTTTTTTTCCTTAAGAACCTTCTACACAGTATTAAAAAACTTAAAAAAAAGATGGATGAAATCGGTAAAGTCATTCTAAAGTTATGACGTGACCAAGGGAAATAGGGATGTATTTTTATATATAGGTATACATATAGATGTAGTTATTTCATATAGAGTCAATGCCGAGAAGAATGCTGAAATAGATGGACATAAAGGGTAGGAGGTTGATAATGCCGATGAATATAAAATAGTCTGTTCATTTCTCAGATTAAAACTAAAATGCAATACTTACAATAATATTCATTCTTGGGGGTACTGTTTGATACTTTATTTCTATCTCTCGCTTCTGGTGTGCCTGGTAAATTAAAATATCTGTTCAGTGAAAATAATATTCCAAAACTCTGACATAAAGAGTTAAAGTTACTTCGTTCATAGAAATTTCAATGGAAAGAAGACACGAAATTTTGATGAGTGTAAAATGTAGTACCGTTGTTGTGCCGCTCGTGTCCAGGCTTATTCTTGTGGTGTTCTGGAGGTCGAGGCTTGGCCGGCCAGCGCCAACCAGGCTTGGCCACTCGCTCCAAGAAATAAAGCAGCTCTTCCTCGGCAGTCGCAAACGTGCGTTCATAATGCCGACAGTACATCCTGAACAGAATGGAATACTCTATAGTGTCGAAATCTTTCTTGTCAAGTAGGGGTCTTAATACGCCAAATTCATGAAGATCCACTCACCAGTCAGGGTGAACGCTCCATTTATCCGACAGATACTGCCTCGCTGATATGTTCTTGGAGGTGAGCGAGAGTCTGTGTATGTCGTCAGTCGGCGGAGGGGTGATGCGGTGGCGGCCGTAGTTCTCAGGTATCGCAACCACCAATGTGAATGGCGAGTCGCTGATACCAGTCCAGAAGTAATGTCTCTTTGCTCGGGATACTCTTTTCTGTGGAAACAATTATTTTTAGATGTGGGATTGAACTTATCATCTTGTCTTTCTACGATATAATATAAAGAAGAACTTACCATATCGTCGAGGTGGTACTTGACGCTCATCACCTTATTGCCTGTCTTTTGATCAATGATTTCTTGTCGTAACTACAAAATTTGTTCAAATTAGAAGCAGCCCTCAAGGCATACAGAGAGTTCAAATTTCATTACTATTATACTTACTGCAGTTAGCTCTTTGCTAAAGTTCCTGGGCCCTCTCTCGTCGTCGAACAGTTCAACTTCTATCACATCGACGCTGTTGTAGCTTGGTTTTAATATTTGTTGGAACTGAAAACAAATAACAATATTCCAATTGTCCTTAATCCGACCTTGTTCTTTATTGGTGTATTTGGCATCAAAAAACTAGCTATGCTGGTCTGCATTTAAAATTTAAGTAATCTATTTTTATTTTAAAACAAGTCACAATTTTGGTGAAATTATAAAGTCTAATTACGTACCACGGGCCTTAGATCAGGGTGTATTAAGATGTATCCATTGTTTGTTACTATAAAGGCGTAACCATTTACACCGACCTGCAACATTAGAAATAACAGAATGTGTTATATTTATTATTTCATGATTCCACTTTATTTTTATAGATACCTACGTATTATATGTTGTAACGTACCTTATAAGGTGACATTACTGCTTGTATCTCAGAAAGAGGCACGTCTGTGCCTGCGACTCCCAATAGTCTAGCTATACGCATCTGAAAATATTTAGAAGACACTACATAACACTGGCACTATATAGTATATATTACAATTCACATCACACTGCACAGTATTTTTATCTATTGATTCATCTTTTAGTCTCAGGCTTTTCTGCAAATCAATATCGCTAATGTCTACGTTACCATTTTATAAATCTACATTCGAAATATAAAAAATATTATAAAAATATGCTGTATGTTATTTTTGTAAGTAAACAGTCAAAAATTATTCTAACTACAAGGTATTCCGCATTTGGCGATGTATTGGCCATCAGTCTACTGATATTATACAACATTATGACAATCTCGTAAAACTAGCAATAAATTACTGATTCTTTAGCATCTAAGCCCCGTTAGGCGAAGTTCTATATGTTTATTTATATAGAACTATGTTAAGGGATTCTAATTTTATATCCACGGTTACAGGTTCTAGCAAAACTACTCAAATATTAAATAATTTTATGTTATAAAATTAAAATACTACTCTTTAGATTCTAAAAAAAACCCACTACCATTATTTTGATTGTAAATATACAAATACCCTTGGATTGTATCCTTGTAAATATCTGTCGAAATTTTTAAATTAATCATATAGACAAAGACATTGCCACTTATACTAACTTTATGTTGCACTCAGACTGTATCCCTTAGTTAAAATATGTGCACAAACATTGAAAGCAGCATCATCTCACAGGCGTGTAGCGTGCACTCGTGTGCTGGTGTGCACTGGGCAGGTGGGCTCGCTGCACACTGGCACACGTGACACGTGCACCGCACACCGCTCGTCCGTCATCTCTCATGCATCGTCTGTCACGTCTCACGGAGGCAGTATGGTCTATGAGCGTTGGCCTACCTCTTTCTGGCCGTTCTCCTCTACGGACTGCGATTGGTTGTGGACGTACGAATGCAATAAAATATAATAACATATAGATAAATGCGTTGTAACAACTTCCGCTAGAAATTAAAAATGGCTCCTCTCGTGGAGAGACTAAAAATTGCTAAAATTGTTAATATCAAAAATTGCCATTCTTAAGAAGAGAATAGTTTAAACTCAATAGATACTCGAAGTAACAAAGGCCCCATACTCGTCTTGTGTATGTCGGGCTGCACGATACTGTTATTCAAAAATATTTACATTTACTTGTCGTCATACAAGTCAATTTTTAAAAATTGTCTCTACGAAGACATCGCTATATTCAGGCAAAATACTTGATTTCATTAGATAGTGTGTGTAGTGTATATAGATCATAACTCTTGCATAGAAAATTAACTTGATGATTGATAGAAAAGTCGTTCATAACACCCTAGTGGTCTACGCCTACGATCTAGTAGAAACTACATCACTACAGTAAGCCAAAGGGTCGGACAACACATTGGTCAGGCGGTGCGGCGGCTGCGCGCGCGCCGCCTCCGCGCACACATCTATCGAGGACAGATGCATCGCTAACGGGGCCAAATAACACTGTACCGTTACTGAAATCCAAAAAACTAAATCATAAAAACTCTCTTGTATCTTGCAAAAACTTTACAATTAAATCATCAAAACTTTCTAAGTGTAGTACCTCTTTCGTAACCGAAACCCAGTAAGCTTCATTTATCAGTACATTCTCTGTGATGTTCTGAGGGGAAACCATCAAACAAAACGGAGTTATTAATAGACATTGACATGTAACAGAAGAAGACAATAGAGTAAAGAGTCAAGTAGTAAGAACAGATAGAGCTTACGTCCAATTAGTAGGAAATATAAAACCAATCTGTAAACATAATCTTTTGAAACAGATGACAGGTTTATTTGGTTCATGCTACATGGAAAATTTAGAATTTGGAAAGACGTAATGTACAGCTAAATAATAGAGATAAGAGAATAATTTGGCTAGAAGAGAGAAGAACACTCACACTGAAAAGATAGATCAATTAATAATAACGCAAATTAATAAAGATACGCAAATCATTCTCTTTCCCGAATATTTTTGGTTATATTTTCAGACACATTTGGGGAATTTCAAGTTCAGGGCATAAGTAAAGAGCACGCGGGACAGCTCACCTCGTTGTGTCGCAGGTCGTAGACAGGCATAGACACGGATGTCATTAACTGATACCGGGAATTGCCAAGCTCACTGTACTGGCCCTGTTTCATCTGCAACGAGCGTAAGTCGACCTTCCATTAACGTTGGGTAGTAATGCGGGGTACTTAAGGCTAACACCAAATCACGAAACACATTGGGCGATGACTAATTTTTTTACCTGTGTAATTCTCCATCGCCGGTCCTGTTCCTTGTCCGAGTTGAAGAGATTCTTGTCGCGTCGCTGGCTCATGAAGCGTTCTTTCTGCTCGGCTCTTTCTCGTTGCTCCCAAAGATAATCTGCGACTTTCGGATCCTAAGTGAATTTAGGAGAGTGATACAAAAGATTCAATTTGATTCTTGATAAGCCATGTAAGTACACATTGGTACGTATCAAACAAAACTTGAAGAATTCTGAAATACTTACAGTAACATTAGCATATACGGGGGTCCAGACGACAGGGTGCCTCTCTCTCTGTAGCACGAGCGGGCGCGCGAGCACGTTCACATGTTCGAGCACGCGCTCGCGCACCTCTGCTAGAGTACTCAGATGCACGTAGAACCCGCGATTGGCGCACGCCATCCACTTCACCTCCCTTACGTCGGCCACCTAAACAACCCTTTACGTGTTAGCACACACCCTTTATATCGTGTGTCTCTCTAGTCGGCCTTGTGTGAGTGCTGCATTCATTATCACCTAGCTAAGTGTCCTCTGCAGCATCGTGGCAAGGTTTCACAACATCAATATTGGAACTATCTACAATCAAAATGCTGATGTAATCTATGTTTAATTGGATACTATCAGATTTAAAATGCATAGAAATAATATAATTTATGACTCTAAAGTTACTCTAAGTAGATACTTACAGGAATATAAAAAGAGTAACCGAAAACCTAAAATACATAACCCAAGAACCACTACGTATCAATCAGATCATCATGCATCACCAATGATACCTAGGCTTTGCATAATTGCAAGTAAAAGTCTCATAGGGCAAGACACTCATTAAGCGAAAAAGCTTCCCTGTGACAATTCGTGTTTGCACTCACTGCAAAATCCGTGTTAGTTTTTCAGGAACTATGCGTTCCTGAAAAACTAACACGGATTTTGAAAGAATTCCAAGTGAAACAATTTAAGAAACACATTCTCGTCATAGATGCTGTTGCAACCATGCGTATGCGTTTCTAGCCAAGTACATTAAAAGGTTTCCCTTAGGCGTATGCTCTTGGTATTAAAACTCGTCTCCACATCGTTGCATAAGCGTAAGTCCACGAATGTTGAAGTAGGAATGAACACAATCATCCAGAATGTATCGTGGTTGTTAGTTTCGCTCAATGATCGTCTGTTCTCGTTTTAGAGTTTAAAATACCATTCACACCAGACAGTTTTTAGGACCGCATAACAGTGCCTCAGGGCAGATCGATGTTCATACTCTTAAATATGCGCGAGTTCTAGTGAACTCTAACGACAGTAAGGCGCATCAGTCAGGGGTGAATCGTACAGAAAGGCGAGTCCAAACTTGTGACTATGTATTGACACCAAATTAACAGTGCAAAAGAATACAAAAGAATTTGCGTTTAGATTGCCAGAGCACATGAAATGTTGTTTACCCAATGTTCGATATCTTGCACATGTCTGAACCCACGGTGAAAGAGACAATACAAACAAAAACACTACAAGCATAAGCATATTGAGATTGGAAAACTTCACAAATTACGATAACATCACCATGCAATGTACAATTTCAATGTACAGTATGTATAATAGACAGACAACAGGTACCACTTTCTAGGCGTACTGGCAGATTGGTACGAAGGAAGGCATTATGCAGGTCGCACAATGACTACGACACACAGTAAGACCTGAAGTGACCTGACCTTTACCTCACGCCCTATCAGGTACGTAAACACTCTCACTGGGGTTTCATATTTCCAGTTGAATCTCTCGAATATTTCTTTGTAATTATAGGGTACACCGTCGGTAACCAGCATTATGGCCTGTAAAAACAAAATATTGTACTTATCCGTTGTTTCTGACATTTCTATAAATTGACTCTATAACATCCGGTGCCATTTATTTTTTTGATATTTTCAATGTACAGAATTTTCACTTCTACAGATTTATTATAAGTAATAATTATAAGTATAGAAGATATAGATAAACATGGGCTCTTATAAAACGTCAGAAACTATGTGCACGGTTCCAATTGGTCGTTTCTTATGGAGAAGAGCCGGCATGGAATTCCACTCCACTTTGTTGGCAAGACATGAAAAAGGCGGTACTTTTTATAATCAGTTACCTGATTGCAGTTTGCTCCTCCACTACTATTCCTGTACATTTCCAGCAACTCGAAGGCTCTGGTTAACGCCGCTGAAAAGTTTGCTATTTCCTGTGTTTCGAAACTGTCCATCGCCAATTTTAGTTCCCGAAGATTTCCCAGTGTGGCCTAATAATGACAGAAAATGAAATTGATGATGCATGGCGATAAGTACGCCTACCTAGTACCTAAATAGTTATTAGAATAGATGAGAAAGTTATTATCGTCTTTATCTTGATATATTGTTTGTGTATGTACTCTATAGCATGTTCAAAACAATACTTTACGTCTTTTGCTTCAAAAATATGGTACTTTTGGCCTTATATCTGAGGCCGATAAGCCTGTAACGATATGAAATAATTAGCAATACATTTTTACTCGCCTGCACTAGTGAATCCTCAAAACACGGTACGATTTCCTCCACAGTGTCTGCGAAAGTCAGTACATTGACAAAGTCGTTGTTACCGAGGGTGTCAAGTATATTGGTGACGACGTGTTTGGCGATGTCCCGCCTCTGCCCGGTCATCGACCCGCTGCGATCTACTAAAATGATCACATCCTTTGGACTCGCAGCCGCTTCCATGTACCACGCCCGGGTCCGACAATCATAAATATCCACAGGGTCAGCCCTCCATTTCAATGCTAGAACATTATTTGGATTAAGATGTTGAACTCAAATATAAAGGCACATTATCACAAATGAAAATCATTCATTAATATGAAATTAAATATGTATTTCGTTTACCGGGGTAATGCCTCATAAATCCAGTTGAGCTGCCGAAGTATTGCCATGAGAGTGTCGGATCGCTTTGATAGTTATTTATAAAGTGGGTGTCCAGTCCTTCCGACCAATGGATTCCTTTGATAACTTCGGGAGCTGCAATACATTAACCGATTTTTTAATCCGTTCGCACAATATTTACGATGACGCGTCTATGGTGTTGGGTTTACTCACCCCAGGCATAAACATTTGTTGGAACGTGTACACTGCTAAAATTAGTGTTTACTGGAATGTTTGAAAAATGTGGGTTTTGCTGCGTGTGCGCGTTCTTCGATGGCGGTCGCACTATCCAACTCTCTTGACCAAAGTCTGTCTCAGGTGTGGTTGTGATGGACACCTCGTCCCACGGCTCCTCCATCTCTTTGCTGTTGTAGTACTGAAAGTCTTCAGGTACTGGTTCGTTTTGTTTATCAAACGCCATGTTCTCTGCGGCCTCCACTATCCGTTTGACAGCGCTAATCTTCAGTTCCATCATGGCACGAATATCGTCTGACATACTCTGGACTAGTTTTTCACCATCTCTCGATTCCACTTGAGCGGATTTAAAACTCTAGATTGAATAAATACAAGATGTTACCACCTGCTTAGGCAAACTGAATACCTACTAACAATAGACTAAAAAGTTTACTTACATCTTGAACCTCTTTCTTCCTGGTGATAAACTCTCCAAAATGATACAACTCAGTACCAAGTTTAACCGCCCATGCTTGGACCCTAAAATGGTAATTTATCGAGGTTACAATAAACAAATCTATAAATCATACTCTGTCAGGGAACATTTGCTCAGCATTTTCGAGGTACCTACTCGTTCTTTATGGATGTTTTACGATGTTAGCATTTCGATATTAATAGATTCTTTCTATTCCAAAATAATCTTAATTTTATTTATTGACGTGAATAAGGCGGTTACCTACATTTATGTATAATTCTGGTACTATGTTTTGTTGTTCTTGTTTGCCCACTAACTGAGTGAAAGCCATTAGTGTCGGCCGGTAGAAGAAGAATAATTTAATTATTAATCAGTATTAAACAAAAATGTCTTACGAGTTAAGCGATATTTTGCCAGAGGCATCATATTGTGCACTAGCAGAGCAGTCCCTGGAATCCAGGAACAAAACCAGCAAAAGTAACACGAAGGCGCCGACACACTTGCACATCAGAACCACTGCGATAATAAGTTCACTGGCTAGAATTGTAGGAGAACATGTTCCTCACTTAATCTAATTATGACATTGATGATGTTTAGGGAATCCGATGTGTTACATGTACGGGAAGGTACTGCGCGACGAACATTGATAAGGTTGATTGCTGTGCGGCGCAGTGCGCAGGCGCGAGTGAACGCGGGGCGGGCATGCGCGCTAATTCCCCTGCGCGGGTCGACTGGCGACCTCCGAGCTGAGTTGTTTGTGTATCGTTCATCGCGTTAACGTAACTTGTGGATTCGCTCGCCACCTGACGCATCGATTGGCATCGCCCTCAACACTAGGTCATCGTGTCTATAGGCCGCGCCGTACATGTTTTGTGATTCCGTATGTTGCTTACGCCTATGACCTATCTTTTTTACTGTTTGAATGTTTCATATTATAGTGCGAGCACTTCATATACTATGATGGTCCATTATTGTTACATCAATACCTATCACATATGTTACACAAATCAATATCATCAATACCTCTGCAACATCAATCTTTTAAGGACAACAGGCTTACATGTATGTGTATCTTACAGAATCCCAGACTAATAAGTTGGCCCCAACGTAGTTTGGAAAGGGAGCAGCACAGCTTCTGGTAACCATGAAGATGATGAGTTTATAGCAGATTGTAACATTGCTTAGGAAAAATGAAGAATAAATAAAATACAATTCACAGGAGCAACATGTTTAATTGCCAAAGTAACAAAGGTACAAATATATCGGGTGTGCCGCGTCACGTGCTGATCTTGGCTACCACAGCCACGACCGCGGCTAACACCAGGACGGCCACGTCTGCGCGGGCAATGCTGCCGATACCACACGCTGTTATGTTCCGCTCCTGGTGGGAAAATAGCACACGTTAAACAGTGCTTAAAACCGTCCTAGTTTTTTTTAAAGGAGGCAATGAGTTACTAAAGGCCGCACCAGTGTGAAAGGAGTGGTTTCTGGCAAAACCAGGTCATTGTTTTTCTATGTTGCGGGCAAAGTCAAATGGCGACTAGGGTATTTTATTTAGTTATAGGTAAAGTATAACATCATCCCATAGCAAAAAAAAACAATGTAGGTCATCATCCGTAGATTGCGTGATTAGAACTACATAGGTATCGTATAATATCATAATAGCATACCCCATCGTGGTAAGTATAGCAGCCCTCAAGTCGACGTCTATGCAGAGCGCCTAAGTCGAGCTTATGGCAGGGCTCCCGGCTGGAGCAGGACATGAGCGTGGGCTGCGGCTTGGTGTCCGGCGGCACCGTGCAGTTCGCGGAGAAGTCGTCCTGTTTCTCCACCACCACTAGGAGCAAGTTTGTCTTAGGGACGTAGGACGCCCAGTAGGCGGGCCAGCACTCCCCCGCTTCATCTTTCTGAACGGTGGGCGAAGCTCCCGACTCCGCCGAAAAATATTTTTGTTTCAGTATATAAAGCGTGATGCTATGGTCGCAGGAGAACGGGCTTTCCTCCTCTTTATTCTCTTTCACGGTCTGTGTTTCGTTTTCCGGTAAGGGTGTTGCAGTCGTCGGGGGCGCCACTGTGTACCCTTTGTTGATTAGTTCATCGATATAGTCTGCGAGCGAGACGACCATGCGGTTACATTAAGCAGAAGAATTAGACGTGCTTATACAATAGTAAAGGCTGCCAGTTACCATGCAGCTACAGTAGTACTAGATATAAATAAATATGCATTTTAATTTAGATTTTATTCGCTGAAAGCGTAGAGTCAAGTTCGATCATCACTATTTGTCTAAAAGATTATTTTAGTAAAAGCCGCTAATTAGTCTATCGCCGTTTAGAAAAGGATTTCGTATTTCTGCACTTACTACAGAAGTTAAATAATTGTGTGAGCTACTAAATGGCTAAATGCAATTAGTTTGAGGTGCCTCGTTATTTTTAACTATATCTAACAATTTGAGCTCATTCTTCTGAACAACAAAAGCAAGAGATTATAGCCATTTTTTTCAATTTCGTATTACCTATATTGTTAGTTATATTCAATTTTGCAAATCATGAACAGTGTTCCGCAATTGTACTTGATATGGCTTTTGTAGACAGTGGGACAAATTACCCCATTGCATAGCAAAAGCCTCCTTTCATTTCTACACAGGCAATGTAAAAATCTTTAATAGGTCTCCCTCGTGCTTTATATAAAAGTACACTTTCCGTAGAAATCATTTCTAGTTTTTCTTATGTTACTCAGATTTAAAATTAAAATTCTATTTAACCAACCATAAAAAATATGTAGAAGTATTTTTGAAAACAGACATCTTGAACTTGTCGCGAATCTTCAACATTCATCGTATTACTGCTTAAACCTAGCCCTTAATCTCTTGCTAAAGAGATTCAGTATAATATATCTCACCGTGATCCTCTTCGACAACGCCAGGATACGGGGCACCACTGGTGTTGTACATGTTCATGACCAGCAGCAGGACTTCAGTCACCAGCCAGTGGAAGAAGTTCAGCGCTAAACTAAAAGGCTACAAAATATTCATGTTATTACTTATTACAAGCCTAAACCCTGATTTACACGGTACGATTTAATTTCCTGTGGCATACCATACGATGAAGTAAGATTAAAAGTTACATCGTCTAAACGATGCAAGTCATTTGTTGTTTCAATTTTATTGTATGCCACGGGCAAGAAACTTGCATCGTGTAAATGATGATTAACGGACTAACCACATTTATTCAGCTCTGTTCAGCTTTTGTCCGTAGAAAAGATTTTGTATGGAATGCGTACGCATCCGTTCAGCTTTACGGATGAATTACGTCCGTATAAGTGTGGTTAGTCCCTTAAAGTCTGTCCTCACAGTTCTGGGAAAGCATACTCAAGAACACTGAAGGCCCGGACAGTCCCAGTACGTGTGGGACCCTTAAATATTTCTTGAGAAGACTTCAATTATGTATTCTTGTATCATGCACTTCGATTTGTATGAGCTTTTTTATTTCTGGTCCCGTACAGTCATAGTCCCTACTTATGGTACATATCAAGCTATAAGAGTTCCAGTATAGGCTGACTTCTCATAATATGAAAAGCCTATGCGAGCGCCTATAATGGGAGGTCAGCTAAAACTGGAAATATTTAGCGTGATATGTTGTCGTGTGTACTACTTTAAAAATGAATGTCTGAAATTGTATTCTATGCTCAAAGGTCCTGAATAGCAGTAGGACCACAAGAACCAACTAACCGTGCGCAAAGTCCAGGAACCGCTTTTCTTTTGCAACACAGAGAGTGGACACAGAGCCTGGTAGTTGAACACCTCGACGTGTTCGTAGATGCCCATGTCCAGGAAGGACTGCAGCACGTACTTCTGTACTGTGCCGAAGAACTGGCCTACCAGTTCCTTGTCCTTGGCCAGCACTATGTATCCAGAGCTGTCTATGACGTAACAGTCGTATTTGTCGGAACCTGGGTCGCAGGTTGGGTCCTGAAAAAAGTTTTTTTTTTATATTTCACAATACACAATACGAACTCAGTATGAAGCCAAATTCTATTATCTAGCGAAACTCCGCACACGTGTTGGGTACTTTACTTACACCAAATAAAATATTCTTATTTTTTATTTAATTTAAATTTTTTTTTTTTTTTTGGTGTCAGCGACCGAAGTCAATTTAGTTACTTACTTGACATATCAGCAGTTTTTTCATCGTGTTTATAGTTTACACAAAAAACAGATTTTTAAACTGATATTTATTTTTGTTTTCTTTCATTTAGGTACTACACAGCAGGCGGTCGTTAACCTCATTTTTTGTTTTGTGAATTTTAGATAGGTATTATCTTACTAATCGATAATCATCACTGTGAAGTTTCGCTAGCTAATTAAAATGACCCTGTATAATTCTCATGAATTATAACAGTTTCTTCAACTCCCAAAAATACACTCACCTTAGAACCTTCCAAAGTAATATTAGTAATTTGTAAAAATCTTTCATAGAATTTCAAATACGAATATTGGAAGCCAACAACAGACGCCGGTGTCTCTGAATTGCCATCTTTATAGAAAATGGCGTAGCTAGCAGTCAGTGTGATGTCTCCATCCTTATTGATGACGCTCGGAGGGTTCTTGATGATGTCATCCAGGATGGGGAGAGGCGTGGCCACCACTAGAGACTCTGTGTTTATCATGTGCTGTAGAACCGCTGCTTTGTACCAAGTCTCTTCAATCGTGTTATGGTAGTCGTCTCCGAAAACACTGTAATCATCAGTGATAACAAGATCAGCAACGAAAAACTTTAATATTTATCTTTTTGATAGATTATTTTATATTTTGTGAATGTGATAACGTTGTAGGCCTTGTAGACTGTAGATTTGTAGAACATATTCTATTTTATGGTACTTGGCGACAGGCCTACACTGTCCTGCCATACCCATTAACACTTTAATTTGATAACATTGCATTGTTACCATAACACAATCATTAGGTTGCTTAGCATGGGACTAGATAGCGCTGTGTGAAATGTCCAGGGATATTATTATTATTGTAAAAGAAAATTATTTTTAAAGAGTAATCGTGAAGTTTCTTGCCGGCTTTTCTCCTTAAGAAACGAACATTTGGAACCGGCCTAACTTTTGACGTTTCATAAGTGCCCATGTAGGTTTATGTGAAATAAAATATTTTGATTTTGATTATCTACAAAATCAAAAGTCATTTATTCAAATTAGGCTGAGAGTCAGCACTTTTCGAACGTCAAAATTACAAAAGACAGTCCCCCAAAAACGCCCGCCCTTCACCACTTCCTAGTGCTATCGCTGGGAAGAAGAAATGGCGCAACAAAGGCGCAGCACAATACTTTTAAACTTCTTTAGACCCACTTGCACCCCAAATAACTCTATCGGCCTTATTATGGAACAAAGATTTACCTTTAGGAACGAGATTTTAACCATCGAGTCATTTTAAAGTTTGAAACTTTATTTCGATGACACTAAACTTCTAAACACAAAAACTTCTTTTAAGCTAATTTTCTTCGTTTATGCTATCAACTTTGCATTTAGAAATAAACATCATCATCATCATCACCTTCCTAGCCTTTTCCCAACTATGTTGGGGTCGGCTTCCAGTCTAACCGGATGCAGCTGAATACCAGTATTTTACATGGAGCGACTGCTTAGCTGACCTCCACAACCCAGTTACTGGGTAATACGATACACCTTGGTAAGACTGATTGTCAGACTAAACATTGCATGTAGAACTAAACATCAGTTGGAATAAGATTTGAAATACAGAAACTGGCTGAAATGTTTGAATGATGAATATTTATAATAAACCTGAAGAGTTTGTTTATTTGAACGCATTAATCTCTGTAACTACATTCCGACTCGGATTAAAAATATTTTTAGGGTAGATACTCAGTTAGGGTAGGGTAATTTTTTAGGCTACTTAATATCATGATATGACCCTTAGGAGCCGAGTAAAAACAAAAAAGAAACTTAGAAGAACACTAACCGATAACAAAGTAATAGCCCGAGCAGGTGATGCGATGCGACGGGGTCGGGAGAACAAAAAAATGTACGCGGATGAAATCGCGGGCGGAACTAGTATCCTACTAATATTATAAACGTGAAAGTTTGGATGGATGGATGGATGTTTGTTACGCTTTCACGCAAAAACTACTCAACGGATTTGGATGAAATTTGGCACACAGATGGTTTATAACCAGGATTAACATATAGGATACTTTTTATCCCGATATTCCTACGGGATCGAAACTTATGCGGGTGAAATCGCGGGGCGCAGCTAGTTATGATATATAGCCAAAAAAACTTACTCTCCAGCATACTCCTTCCTTCTGTTTCCTTGATCATCGACTTCCTCGTTCTTGTCAGTATCAAACACATAATGCCATCTTGTAAGCCCACTCGACGTGGCTATGAACCGGACGCTCACGTTATACTTTCTAGCCAAATCCCACTCTTCATCCGTGGCTATCCAGTTCTCGAAGAATGGCGTCGATAGTTTAGCGTCGAATACTAATTGTTTTACAAGGTCCTCGTTACAATAGTAATCGTCTTTGCCAAGTGGTGTCATACCGCAGTGTGCTGGTTGAAACAAAATAAAAGTTATTTATTCAACCAAGGATGGTGAGGAGATTAGATGGCAGGGTTTTGGTTGAGAGGAACAATGATAAAAAAAACTATAAAGCCTAGCAAGCATATCACCTCTGTTATCTGTACCTATATTTTCTGTTCTGTTTTTTCTTGTCTGTTTATATATGTGTGTAGGTACTATACAGGGTGTTATTGACAGCCCTCCGCAAACTGATAGGGTGGCTTCAGTACATCATATTAAGATGACCGGTACATGTAATTCTTTCAGGAAGATTCTTAAGGGAATCCAAAAAACCAGATTTGTTTTATTACCTCACACGCAACGTATCGTTACCGTGGCAAAACGCACGTAGCGGACGGCAGCGCAGCGAGCTTGAGCGAGGCTGTTTTCAGCTGTTTTATTTACATAAATGGAGTGTTGCATACAGAGAACGTAATTTTACATTGAAATAAAGGAATATCAGCAGAAAAAACGGCATAATTTTTTTTTTTTCTGAGAAAATTTCCAGTGGGATATATGATTCAGAATAAGGAGCTGAATCAATCCTGTGTTTTTGTGGAGGGCTGTCAATAACACCCTGTATAAATGGTAAATATATAAATATAGTTACAAAGATCTTTTACACATTACGTATGTATGCCAAAAAGAAAAATTACTACATATTACATTTTTCTACGACAAGATGTCTACTTACTGTCCAGGCTGAAGGTTCCGGTTTCATTCTCTTTTGTGTATTGCTGCTTTGTTATATCAATTTCGTTTTTAGATAACCCAACCAAAAACTTCCAAGCTTCCACTTCAGAATTAAGCGACTCGTGGCCTTCCAAATAATGGTATTTGCAATATACCCTGCAAACAGTCACAGTATAAGCATCGGCAGGTATTTCAATACTTTAAGAAGAAATATTGACGTGAATATGTAGGTATTTAGGTAAACTTACCAATCTGGGTGAACCCTGAAGCTATACCTAAAGTAATCAGTGACGTTGATACCAGTAAGCTCTTTTCCTTGCTTTGCCTCCAACGGGTTCTCCTTTAGCATAAGTTCAGTATCTCCGTAAATTTTTGGTAGTGAGATTCCCATTGAAAATGGCGTTCCTTCTAGTTTGTTGAAAAAGTAGTCGTGCTTTACTCGGGCTATTCTCCTGGAAACATTGTGAAATTAGATGTTAGTTACAGAATTAAACAACGGAACCGTGTGTATCTTTGGGCATTTATGGCACCCTTCGCATCGCTACGCTAGCGCAGCATATTCGGAGCGTCAACTGTGGCGATATCTATACCGCCACATACCTACTACGACCTACTGACGTATTCCATATCGCGCAAGCATCATACAGGGGGTCTACTCCGAAGTGGTAAATTTATCGGATCGGCCGAATGTTCGGCCAAAAATAATAATCAAAATCGATTCAATCGTTTGACAACACGGTTAGCGCAGTGGCTGAACGATCGGACTGCTGCGCTGCATGTTGCGGGTTCGATTCCCGCACAGAACAAATATTTGTAAGTCCTACATGTATTTGTTCTGAGTCTGGGTGTTTTTCTATCTATAATATATATGTATTTACAAAAAAAAAAATGTATATAAGTAGTTTATCAGCCATCTTGTTACCATAACACAAGCATTAGGTTGCTTAGCCTGGGACTAGATGGCGCTGTGTGAAATGTCCAGGGATATTATATTATATTATTATATTCAGCCGTTTCGGAGCTAAGATGGCGCAGACAGACACACAGATACACACGTTTAACTTATAACACCCCTCAGTTTTGTCGGGGGTTAAAAAGACTCGGCGCATAGCCGTCAACTACGCATTCTGTACATCAAACTAAGTAACATTGCACAAAAATAATTGCTGAGAAACGACTTTTATTTTTGGTGTGATAATTTGCTCAATATAACAGCAACTCAAAATAACCAGGTTCCCAGGTAGGTATGTCCACTACAAACAACTATTACAATCACTGGGAGTACAAGTGACTCTCGAATTAGTTAAGTAAGTGTCTTTTTACACCTGTTATATACAACAGTCGTACAACAACCAGTAGGCTGTAGCCTACCGGACACAACACCGTCTGGTCGGAGGATCCTTTCTTTACAATGGAGGGAAAAGAACTTTTCATCCTGTTCCTCCATACCTTCAAACAACCAACGCAGTCAAAGCACTCCTACACAAGGACAGTCTTTGGTAAAGACTTGTTTAAAAACCTATATAAAGCACCTGTTTCATTGCCGGCGATTAGCGAGAAGCAAGTAGAAATAGCAACTGAAAACGAGTTGTTTGTTTGACAAAGTTCTCAGCAGTGGTATGAACAGTCAGCGAGCAATGTATACAAGTGAGTAGACGAGACTTAGCTACAGACGCCAGCAGGTCAAGCTACCCGAAACTGTCAAATCTTCCCAATCGACCTTGAACCTAATGCTTTAGCGATAAAGTTGAAAATCTATTATAGAAATTTGACAGATTGTAGTACCTAGATGTACTGGCGTCTATACAATATTTTGAACGTTTCTTGTGCGAGAATAAGTCGAAAGCTAGTCGTTTTCTCGTCGGCGGTGTGACAGCTGCCTGCCTGCCTGCCTGGGCAAAAAAGTGGTCTTGCCAAGGTTCCTTTATTGAACCTTAAAAAGTGTGTGTCAAGTTACCTCATGTTGTCGTAATGGTAGAGCACGGGCACCCGCGTCATGTTGCCGTCGGCGCCCTCCACCAGATTGTGGCGCAACTCCTTGATCTTCTTGCCGAGCTCGCGCGTGCCCTTCCCGTCGTCCACCTGTTCCACCTCCACGAAGTCCACGCTGTTGTAGTTCTTCTGCAGGTCTCCGTTTATCTGATGATATGATAGATATGTGAGTAAAGACTGGTACTTACAACATTTTTTTTATAGAGAAAGGGTATTTACTAATATTCTGTGCGGTCATATTTATCAAATAAAATTAGATCTTAAAGCCTATCATGGCCTGTTCTAAAAGTATCTGTTCAAAATGTAAACAATTGGATCAGAAAACGTACGAGTAGGTACCTGTGGATGCCAATTTGTAGTGCCACTTACAAATTGAGTGCTTTGATTTGATTATTTGAAAACTTACTTAAACCCGGAATTGTAATTTTAAATCACCTTTAAGGGCCTTTACCTTTAAAATTATCGATATTTTTTATTCGTGGAATACATTTGATGTTTGACAGTTTTTGTATGGAAGAACTGTCAAAAATTCAAAATTATTCCTCCGATAAAGTTATCTGGCGTTGGAAAAATCAGCCTTAAGACGAATTACATTTTACAATTGAGGTTAATTTATAATAACCGCAATTTTCATCGTTGTTTTTTTAATTACATTTTAATAACGTCTTAATACAGATGAATGTATTACAATTTTCTTTAAAGAGTGATTGCGTTAGAATTTAACCTGAATAAGGTTTGTTTACACTTTCATCTGATACTTTTAGAATAGACTGTAGTACTCGCTTAATCCAGTGAAATATGTTAAAAAGTTACTCACTGTAGTCGTCAAAAGAGGATGCAGCAACAAGTAGCCATTGTTGCTGACGATGAATGAGTAACCGTTGACACCGAGCTGAAAATTGCAAATTGCATAATAAGTACATGAGATCATGTAAATGAGATTTGTTCTTTTTCTCTCTGAAATATGAAGTTTATTTTCGTATTATACAAAGTGGCATCGACGCACAAACTGTAACCATGAATTCAGCACATGATTCTAGACGTACAAATTGTTCGTCGGTTGTCAAAACCAATGTCAGCTGTTTCATAGAAAAGTGCAACACATACCTAACCGGTCAAAATGTATGGAACATTTTTTTTTTATATACCTACAACGAAACTAGCTTTTTTTTTGTTAGCCTATACTGTCCCACTGCTGGGCAAAGGCCTCCCCCAAATATGCGCGGTACGCATCCAGATCGCCTCGCCATCTCGTTCTGGGCCGTGACCCGCTCAATCCCATGCCTGGCAGCCTTTTTTAGGGTTCCGTTGCCAATTGCCAAAAAACGGAACCCTAATAGATTCGTCATGTCTGTCTGTCTGTCCGTCCGTATTTCACTGCCACTTTTTTCCAAAACTATAATATACTGTTAAAACTTGGTGAGTAGATATATTCTGTAAACCGCATTAAGATTTTCACACAAAAATAGAAAAAAAACAATAAATTTTGGGGGTTCCCCATACTTAGAACTGAAACTCAATTTTTTTTATTTTTTTCATCAAACCCATATGTGTGGGGTATCTATGGATAGGTCTTCAAAAATGATATTGAGGTTTCTAATACAATGTTTTTTCTAAACAGAATAGTTTGCGCGAGAGACACTTCCAAAGTGTTAAAATATGTCCCCCCCTCCCCCCTGTAACTTCTAAAATAAGAGAATGATAAAACTAAAAAAAATATATGATGTACATTACTTCTTCACGTACAAACTTCCACCGAAAATTGGTTTGAACGAGATCTAGTGAGTAGTTTTTTTTTAATACGTCATAAATCGTAAACCGCAATTTACCTTTCATTCAATCAACTCATGATTGATTTTTATAGATAATGGTACGGAACCCTTCGTGCGCGAGTCCGACTCGCACTTGGCCGGTTTTTCCTACATCCATTATGCCCGTTTTGGAACGCAGCATGATGTTCCGAATTCTGTCCTTTCTGTCCTTTTTTAATATACAACGAAAAATTACAATGCAAAGCAGGTTCAGAGTCATGTACTCAATCCATGGTAACGGCGACATGACGACATGGCGCGTCGATGCTGCCAACCTTTATATATTCACAGTTCAATCATAACTACACCAGCCAGCAATCATTCATATTTTCTTAACAGGAAGAAAGAATGTCGGTGTGTATACCTACTATTCCAGTGATATTTTTTGGATGAAACCAAGTGTCATAAATATTCCTTGGCATATTCGTTGACATTATCAATATACGTCTTGCCAAAATCTAAAAATAGCACATCTGCTTTTCACAGCAGGACCGTTCCTTGTTGCAGTTTAGCTATATACACATGAGATGGTTCTGTTCTTACATAAGCAACCGTAATCAAACAGTTATCTTGAACGGGTACCATTCTGACATATTTGTTGCTACCTCGGGTGTACC
Organism: Apamea sordens; assembly: GCA_945859715.1. Taxonomy (NCBI): domain Eukaryota; kingdom Metazoa; phylum Arthropoda; class Insecta; order Lepidoptera; family Noctuidae; genus Apamea; species Apamea sordens. The sequence continues at coordinate 16,721,454 of OX243986.1, forward strand.
GCAGGGTTCAATACTGGGGCCATTGTTGTTCATTATTTACATCAACGATATTAGTCATTGTTTTAGAAACAGTAAGTTTTTATTGTACGCTGACGATCTAAAAGTTTTTAGATCTATTAAATCTGTAGAGGATTGTGGCATGCTCCAAGAAGACTTAAACCGATTATCTGATTATTGTAATGTGAATAAACTTAAACTAAATATCTCTAAATGCAAATTCGTAAATTTTACCAAAAATAAAAATGTGATAAGGTTTAGTTACTCACTATGTTCGGAATACCTGTCAAATGAGCCTCATATTTGTGACTTAGGCATACTGTTAGACAATAAGCTATGTTTAGACCTACAGATTGATAAAATCGTTGCAAAAGCTTTCCAAATATATAATCTGGTGATGAGAGCTACCACTGATTTTAAACGCCCGGCTGTATACTTATACCTCTTTAAGTCTCTTATCCGCCCCCAAGTGGAATACGGTTGTATGATATGGGATCCCTACTATGGGAAATATACTAAAGCCATTGAAAGAGTTCAACGTAAATATCTTCGAACCCTGCAGTATAAATGTCGTATGGAACCACTTTCCTATGAAGAATCACTGAAAAAATTTAAAATGCTCACAATGCAGTCTAGACGCCTACTGCTTCAAACAATGATGCTTCACGGTTTTGTACACAATAAGTTTAACTGCACGGAAATTATTTAATTTTTTAGTTTTAATTTTTTTTTTTTTTTTCTTATGTGAATTGTACTTCGGTCTTGTTTGTATTTACTGCGCACTGTAATATATAAGTAGTAATCTGTGGAAACGTCGTTAATTGTTCATTAACCACATGATGTACCTAATCGTATTAAGTTTGTATTACCTAATGTACAATTGTTTGTTTCCCAAATAAATAAATAAATACACAGCACAGCAGCATGATTAGGTAAAAGGACGCATTTAAACAATTTCCTTCCTAATGCATCTTCAATCTTTTCTCAAAAGACTATTTCAGACTCGGATCTACATGGTTCTCACATGATCTGACCAAGATTATGTCTGGACTTTAGAAACTTTGACCTTTGAGTTGGTTTCGCCACTTTTTCAGAAAAAAACATGGATGGTGGTGGAAAATGTCGACCCAACCACCTAACTTTTCTTCTTTTTTAAAAATCAAAATCAACAATTTCATTTCATTTATTTTACCTGATGCGGCTGCGCAAGTTTGGCGATATTGTCTATGGGCACGTCAGTACCAGCCACTCCTAACAGGAACGCATTGTTGTTCTCCTCATTGTACTTATAATCGAATGCCGGGATCGCCACTGACGTCACCAGCTTGTCTTCGTCCGGCTGGAAGAACAAACATCTTGGTTGAAATGTACATTCAAGACAGAGGCACAAATTATGTTCCAACTGCTTTTAGGACCTTATAGTACGAATGATCTTGAAAGAGGTCTCAGAACTTTCAACGCTCTGAATAAATAACGATTATTAATGCCTTTCAAAGGTCTATTTCTTTCTAGATTTTCCTTTTTTTAGAAAATACATAAAATCGTAAGGTAAATTCTTTGTTTATGTTTCGTCAACTTATACTATGGTAGGATAGTTGAGTAATATTTGTTTTATCCTCACGTTACGGCTGTCGTCATAACTTTCGCTATACACCGTGACTTTTTAGTCGTCTGACAACGGCAGCCCACTTCATGTATCCAATGACTACTAAACATTCATAACAAAAAAAATGGCATTTAAGAGAAAAAAAAAAGAAAAAAATATTCATTATTATGATGCATAACGTAGTTGAAACATTCTGTTGCGAGCGAAGATCTATCTACTCAACTCGTGCGATGGTTAGGTATGTTCTACTGTTTGATACGTAAACATTATTAACAGGATGTTTCATAATTCTAATGTATTAATTATTTTTCCTTGTACCTATTATCTTAATTAATGGTAAAAAAAAACACGTCTAGAGGTATTTTATGTCGGATACATTGAGTGGACCACCTTTGTCAGACGACTTAAAAATCACGGTGTATAATATTTAAATTGTTAAAAGGGAATATAATATTAGAAAATAATGAATACCTTTAAGATGTCTCCACTCACACCCCACTTTTTGGTTCGCTGTAAAAGATAAGGGTGCAATATTATTTCCATAGTATCTGAATCTACATTCTCCATGAAGTACCATAATAATGACAGAAGCTTCTAGGATTAAACCCGTGTTTTAATAAAAACTGATATACTCGGAAGGTATGTAACCTTTTCCAGTAAAAACGCGGGTGAGCTCTGTACAATATCCGCTCAAATTAATATTCCACAAAATCCTACTAATATTATTCCGAGTGTTCTTGTTTTTTTCAACGAAATCTCTAAACGGCTGGTTGACACTTCCCGTGACCTCAAGGGCTAGCCTTACCTTGGCCAGAGGCTAAGCATTGCCATGCAACGTGCCAATACCGCCAGTCTCTTGGGTACATTACCTGTCAAAAGCGATGCGGAGGAATTTCTCGACGACATATTTAGTTAATAGTTTTAGTTAGGTCTGGATATTAGATTTTAATTTTCCTATACTTAATTTATAAATGTGAAAGTTTGTACGATTGTTACTCAATCACGCAAAAACGGCTGAACGGATTTGGATGAAATTTGCCACCCAGATATACATAGGATTTTTATGTCGATAATAGGTTCCCGTGGGATAATTTCCGACATCCACGTGGGCGAAGCCGGTGGCAAAAACTAGTAACCTTACAAAATAAAACATACAGTGATTCAATATCAGTGTCAGAGGTTCCCCATATTTCCTCCTTATTATTTTTATTTTTAGGGGGTTGAACAGATAATGAATTAACTAACCGTGTAGTCAATATTGGCGTGTGTCCAAGTGGGAGGCGGCTCCTTATTCTCCAGGATCATGGGCCGAGCGATCACGTTGATGTACTTCAGCACTTGTTGCTGCACCTCCTCCACCGAATGAATGTGCACGAAGTAACCTGTGACAAACGATAACTTGGATATCTCTTGTACTAGATTTCTTTGTACTTGTAATAGAATTCATCTTCGCCAACATCTTATATATTAGGCAAAATTTGCACTTGTACACTAAAAACAGTGATATTCACAGTGTTAACACTAGAAATAAGGACAAACCCGGTATCTTATAGTACTCTTTGGGACAAACTACATGCCCCCTTTCACCGGCTTCATAAGGTTCATAACTCATTTGTTGGGCTTGGTATAACCTTTTATAACAAGATACCCTCTTCTTTGCTAGACTTGCCTTTTAATGCGTTTAAAGCTCAAGTAAAATCCAACCTTTGTTCAAAGGCTTACTATTCCATCAACGACTACTTACACGATAAGAATAGTTGGTCGCCCTAATTAACTCAAGACATTGTTCATGTTCTTTCTCCAGAATTAGCTTGCTGACAGGTTATTGTTATTAGTATTAACTTATTTATTTATTTTACTTCGATGGTCCTAGTTTTTCATCTGTGAATTCAAGTGACAGCTATGTGACCAGAACCCAGCTATGCATAAATATGTAAGCTGTAGCTGTCCCTTTATGCCTGGAGGCTTTTATTTAGGTAGTAAGTTTTTATTTACATTTTAATTAATTAGTTTTTATTATATTTGTTGGTATATTGACGTGGCTAGCTGACATATGGCAAATAATTTAAGTTTCTTGTAATGTTAATTACTGAACATAGGTTCCTAGTATTGTATACATGCATTTATATTATAACTGAACAGACAGCTGTGCTGCTGGGGAGTTTGTTGCACCACTTCTTCTTCCCAGCGACAGCACTAGGAAGTGGTGAAGGGCGGGCGTTTTTGGGGGACTGTCTTTTGTAATTTTGACGTTCGAAAAATGCTGATTCTCAGCCTAATTTGAATAAATGACTTTTGATTCTTTTGATAAGATACCCGTGCAAAAAAAAATGGTATATGTTGTATATTACATGTTTTGTCTTGTCTTGACTTCACATTCTCGGAACACCATCTCACTTCTTCAGAGTATGTGGTCGTGATTTTATATTAATTAGTACTAGGTCTAGTAGGTATCTGCATAACCCTTCGGGGAACACAGGCGAGAAAATACGTTTATGTTAATAATGTATAGTCACCTCTATTCAAACACGCCATCCACTGTATCTCGCGTACATTGGTGACCTCCTTGCCAATGAGGTAGGTGAACACTCTAACAGGGATATACGTGTTGCCGCCGACCACCTCGCGGTTGTACTCCTCGAACACTTCGGTCAGGTTGCCCGGCACGTAGTCCGTTATCACCATCACCAGTTGGTTGCAGCCTTGGGTGCTGCTCACGTTACATAATGCTCTTCGCTAAACAGACGTTCAAAATTCAGTTATATATCCTATTGTGGTTATGTGGTTGAACTTTGTAAGGACTCGTCTAAATAATTTATAATTTCAATTTATATATTCAAAGCGAAACATAACATTTCGTCTGTTTGTTTAAGTCCTACGTAATAAGGCGAGCCTATTGCCATCCAACGCGCACAAATCCAGACTCCAGACTGCTACTGCGAAATTCCGGATGGAATAACCCAATAACACTTCCACCGACCTGGAAATCGAACCCAGGACCTCACGCTCAGCAGGCTCTCGTCACTTTATCCTTTATCGTACAAATTACGAGCGCTGACTTCAATGTTATGACGTGGTTGATCGTGGGGCTAAAGTCAAACGTATCCTAAAGAACTCACTTACCTTTTTCAATGCAGTAAATGCTTTAATATACGCCGTCGTCAAGTTCGCGTACCCCTCCAGTTGCACTTTATGTTTCTTCCCCTCGTCTGTCGGCTCGAGAGTATCGATAAGTGTCATCAGATTCTCAGGAGTCGCCTGCACCAGGTCCACAAAACATTCAACAACAAAGTTAGTCTTATTTTTAAAAGTATATACGTTGACGTAATCGTTGTTCGATAGAGTGTCCAAAAGCGAGCGTAACGTTCTTCTTGCTACGTAGTTCTTGAATCCAGTCATTGACCCGGAGACATCGAATAGGATAATCATGTCTTTGGAGCAGGTGGCAGCTTCTATGTACCAAGACATGACACGACAGTCGTATGTGTCCACCTCGTTCGTGTTCCAGCGCATGCCGGGGTAGAAGCGCAGGATGCCATGCGCACTGCCGAAGTACTGCCACGATAATGACGGGTCGGAGTTGTAGTTTTTTAAAAAGATATCGTCCAATTCTTTTGACCATAAGATGGCATTCAGGGCAGTCGTCTCTGTAAAAAAAGACAGTTTTGCAAAACCAAAGACCATCGTTACCAAAACTAAATGAAATAACTATCTTATCTGTAGGGTGCTTAAAAACTTTTCTTATCCAATTATGCTATACTGGGAAATAAAACTTCAAGATCCAATCAAGCAGTTGGGTTTAGTTTCCTTACACAAGACTAGCTTATGTCCGCGACTTCGTCCACGTGAATTCTCTTGTTCCCCGACAAACCCCGTCGCGACGCATCATCTTGCCGCGCTTTGACTTTGTTTTCGCTTAGCGCTCTTTCTGACTCTTTTTCTCTCTTTTTTTTTTGCTCGGCTTAGCCTATAGCCTTCCTCAGACATTGGGCTATCAAAGGCAAAAAGATTTTTTCAAATCTACCGTTAGTTCCAGAGATAAGTGCGTTCAAACAAGTATATAGAATAATAGATATAGATACCACTAAGAAATAATTCACGATATCCCCTGCTCATTACACGGTAGCTATGTAACAGCTGAAATCATATTGAAGGGTGTATCATTAAATATTTTGAAATTACACAGCATCCGTTATTCAAATTATGTTGGTTTCTTTAATTCAGTTGTTAAAAATGTGTGCTATGTCAGTATCATCAATGATGAAAAGACTTTTCATCTTTACAGCAGCTGATACATAATGTTTTAGGAAAAGGATTTGAGTACTATTTTAATCATATACAGTTATACATTTTCAGTAACTAGTGATACAAATATATAGGTACTTACCACAAAATATCTAATTAAACCTTTATAGAGATTGGCAGAACTCTGCAGTTACGTCATAAGGGGCGAGTCAGGCAATTCGTTATTTGGTTTTTAAATTGGAATTAAACATACTTTCCCGTTAATTGGATTATTCCAGTTATCAATTATAGAGGACCTTTCAACCTTTAACCCTATGTCAAACACGCGAGGCGTCGGTAGTGGCTTTAACCGTTCGGAATAAAGCGATCACCGGATTATATACGCAGTGCTCGGATTAGCGCGGCTGTAAATTATGATAAAAATATTGCAACATTTTTAATAATTACATACCTATATCAAATATATTGGTTGGAACGTGAACACAACTGATGTTTGTGTTTACATTGATGTTGTAAAAGTGCGAGTCCCTCTCCAGTGACACGTTCATGTAACGAGTACTGTTTATGACATATCTGGGCAGATCGTCCTCATCCTGGGCGCCAGGGTTATCGCCTTCATCTTCATACAAAAACTTGGAATACTTCGCGGAACAGTACTCGAACTGTTCGGATTTATTATATGTGTAGTTGAATTTTCTTGCTAAATCTTCTGCTGTCGCGTGAATGCACTACAAACAAACGAAACTAAAAGTTATCAAAACGGCTTTAAATTATAAAAATAACTACTTTAAATTATAAAACAGCGCAGCACCCTGCCTAAAGTTGTAGCGAGTTGGGTTAACTCAACAATTTTATGATATCGTATTCACATCTGCGGACTATATCTATACTATACAATACTATACTATATATGCGGAGATATCGACGAAACATAAACCTAAATGAGTGTGACGCACCCTGCTAAGCCAGCCCCACTATTAACCTTGCTGACCGCTCTATATTTTCAATACAGCATGAGGTCACCACTACTCTCATAGCTCATGACGTTACAAAAATGAAAGAAGCCATATTCAACAAGCTTCTTTCAGCACAAACGGACTGCTGAATTACTTCACGCATCACTGACTGCTTATCCTTGCAACACATTTTTATTGTTGTGGAATTATTTATTTATCCTTTTATAGAGCACTGGCCACGTCACATACAATTAACATAGATATGTATTTAATGAATTATTCCATAAAAAACATTATGTCTGACGTAGGTTCATGACATTAACGGCGTACATAACACTTGCAATTAAATAATTGAATACGTTCTACGAAAATAATGTTTAAAATATATAAGTGGAGTTTTTTTACACAATTGCAATTAACGGTAAACAATAAATTCTTCTGATCAAACTTAAGGTTAAACTTTTAATTTTGTTTAAAATACGCAGTTCATTATATGACACATAAATGAAAGCAGTCGATATAATATGCTAACATTATATCACATAAATGAAAGCAGTCGATATAATATGCTAACATTATAATCACATAAATGAAAGCAGTCGATATAATATGCTAACATTATATCACATAAATGAAAGCAGTCGATATAATATGCTAACATTATATTATTTATGTCATGAATAATGTCCGTCAACAACAGTTCTACATTTCGTAGTTAATGCATTCACCGTCCTTTCAACTTTAATTAACTGAAAGCCGAACCATGTCCACCACTGATCAGAAATATAACTGTAATTTTCACATACCTAACAGAGGTATGACTTTCTGTTTAACGAAATTTATTATTCAAAATACACTACATACATAGTTCACTTAAATATGAGAAACAAAAAATATCTTAAGTAATAAATATAGTCGATCGATCTATCGAATACATACAGTGAGTAATGTTTTATTAGTGTTGGTTGGCAAAATACAACTTTGACCTATTTTTAACAATGTTCACTGATGATGAATCTCTTATGTTTTTAATTTACCTATTCGCTAAAAAGCTTTCTACATAGAATTGCCTATTAATTTATTTTATGTATTAATCAATATATACTTGGACGATGAAGTATGATGAATACGGGTCATTGTGTAACAGCACAATAAGAAGTTACGATAATGGCTTACCTTGACGGCATTGATTTTGCGAGTGAGCATGGTGCTCACCGACCGCAGTGAGGACTCCAATATTTGCTTTCCATCTTTTCTCTTCACGCTCGCGTTCATTTGTTTGTATTTCTGCGAAATTGGGAGTGTGTAAATAAAATCTGAAGAGACCTAATACCTACGAGTAGAATCATTAAATAATGGAACAAGACATGCAGTCGATTTCAATTTCACTTCAATTTAATTTGAGCTTCACATATACAAAAATACGAAAAATGCTTCTACGATTTTTTTTCCATATTCTTTTTTGGGTAGATATTATTTCGGGTTTTTTTTATTTTATTTCAATACTTTAGCAATTCTTCAAGTTTATAATAGCATTTCCTATGGACATATTTATCGCACTTACAATTCTGATTTGATCTGATTTTGTCAGAGCTTCACTTAACTTCCATAGTTCGTCCCCAAGCGCTCTCGCCCATACTTTAACTCTACGAAAAAGAAAACTTTATGTTAAAAGTCCTAAAAAATATAGAATTACAAAATAAGGATCATTATTATAAAACAAAGCACTATACATATAAACAAAATAAGGCACACAATTATTCCTTTCAACAAAATAAGCGATTGAAGAAAATTTTCAGAGCCCGTTATATTTGTGAGTGACCGACGGCAGGTAATCGGCAGACCCATGACTCGTAAATTAGAGTCTGTTTCGATAGACGCCAAAACAAGTTCGCCAAAGCTCATATACAAATTTAATGTTGGATCATAACTTCGATAACTATAATTTCAGGTGTTCAACGTGGAGGCTATTATTGTATGTGCGTCGCGTTTGCGTCCGTCTGGTGTCCAGCCTCGCGTCCGGTGTTGTATCTAATGCTCTTCAGTAAGGTTACTTTGTAACACGTACTAGACACGTATGTATATGAAAACTTTTGTTGTTTATGTTTTGTCTCTTTTTTTGTGATTTTTGCGAGGTTGCTTAAAACAATGTCCAACACAGTGAAAATAAGTAAAAAGTAACGTTTTGATAGATAAAAAGCAAAAAACATAACTCAGTAAACTTTCGCAGTTCTGTCCTTGAACTACAGTTTAGTTTCAAACTAAATAAAATATTCAAGATGTTTCAGCTAGCTGAGTGCTCTGCGAGTTCTTTAGATATATGAAAGTAATAGATGTCATAAATAATATAGTATTCTTACGTGTCAGCCTTCCAGGCGGGGGCAGGTTCTGGTATAAAGAGTAATGCACAAAGTAACATGAACTTGAAACTTTTCATGTCTGCGACGGTGAGTCACGCGCGCTAACAACAAATATTTATTGCGTTCCACAAGTAATCGTCGTAAACTACGCGAATATTACAGGTTAAGGCACATCGTTACAGTGTTTTGTTACTTAAATAAGCTTTTCAGGATACATCACAAATTAACCTATCACTTTATGCTGCTAACACGTATATATGACAGATAAAGTACAACCAAACTAAAAAGTAACAGAAAGCTTTCCCGCTGAGAGATAACGAGCAAGGCCACTACGATTCCGAAGCACAGTAAACATTCAGTCACTAAATACTTTCACGTTAACGAGGTTAAAAATAGTTTACGTAGAGTTTCGACTAGAGTTTTGTCGTCCATTTACGCGGGGGATCACAACACGAGTTACATGGTGGTTTTATAAGAGCGCGGGTTCGAGATAGTTTGTGTGCGGGGTACGGGTGACGCTGCCGGTGCGGGCCGGAATGGGCCGGGGCGAGCGCGAGCCGGAGTGAGCGCGGGCCGGGGCGAGCCGGGCGGGAGCGAGCGTGTGTCGCGGCCGACGCACGTGCTGCGTCTATTCTGGGCGGGCGCCGGCGAGCGCTTCGGGCGGCATCGAGCGGACCCGATCTAGGTCGGCCCGTGTCTGTCCACACACTGCTACCGGCGCGCATCGTACCCGGTCGCCCGCTTCTACTTATAATTATAGACATCACAACTTTTTGTCTGCGAGCTTACGACGCTTCGGTTAGGACGTGATTTACATTCTTATTGCTTCTTAGCTAATGAGAGTTTGGAGGTTTGCGTCAAGATCAGATTATGTATGCGGTGATTTCTGGATTACAACTTCTGAAATTGCTATATCTATATCTATAGATAAATAGGTATATCTTAAATAGGTTAATTTGTGTCTAGTCTTATAGATGGAAAATTGCGTTAGTAAATATTTAACTAAACACCTTGGCCTATATCGCAAATGGAGCAAACCAAATACCGGAACAACTAATATAATGCAATCTAGAAATCAATAGCAGCGTCTATTTTTGTTACATTTGTATGCATCGAAATTCGTGCGCTCGTCATATTTCTGTGAAGACAGCCGAGCTTTTATGACCTGACTCATAAAGCAATATTTATTGCACTGCCCTTCAACATTTGAAAGTGAAACGTATGCATGAAACCATTTTGTTTGTCATACTACAAACGACGTCTGCGTAGCAATGTTCGTAGCAAATGTCTGAAAGTGACCCTAAATAAAATATTTAACAAGTTTATCTCTTATAGACAATGTTGAATTTAGTATTGAGAGCAGAAAATAAAATAAATCACTGGCTACTTTAACGTTTAAACCGTATTATTTTACTACGATTTTCACTGGGTCTACGCCGCGCGTAGCAGTCGTAGCACTTGTACGAATGCGACCCTTAAAATGGTGGAGTGTCAAAATTCTTTGAGTACTTAATATGTTCAGCCTCAGCATGTGACGACACTAATTAAAAAATCACGACTGCTTTTTGGTTACAATATTATTGTTTATCATACAGAACAAAGAAAGCTGCTACGGCGCTACGAAATTTTAAATGTAAATCAAGGGTACATTATTTATTTAACTCACCGTCCGATCAAGACCAGGCCCGTGCCAGACGGCGTGTATGTGTTCCACGCGCGCCTCAAAGAGATGTCAGCATGAGTGACGGGGCCCGATAGGGCCGAAGCCTGCCAGGGTAGCGGGATTGTCCGAAAGGGTTACCGCTGCCCTGGAACATAAAGGGCTAAGGAAGGAACACGGGTGGGTTTTAGTCAGTAAGAGTCTGACACTCCCTTCAGCTCCACCCAGAGCGGGAGGAGTCATTTCATGATTTCCCACCCTGAAAAAAAAAAGTGTACATTATTTACTACTTACAGTTATTTTATATATTTTATATGTTGATCAAGGATCTCACTACACATTTTACACTTTTATATGTTGACAAGGAAAAACTGGCCTGAAGGCCAGTTTTTCCTTCGGTAGAAATTCCGGCCCAGTCTGCCCATGACCCACCGCCATAACTCACCTTCTCTTCAATACATCATTGCTGAAAACGTTCTCCCTGTCTTCAGTAGATTTTCAACGTCCATGATTGTCATACCGCATAATCTTTCAAAACAAAACAAATAACGAAAAATATATTGAGTTAAAGAGGCTCTAATCAATGCTTGTTGCTGCTTACAAGTGGCCAAACTCCGATCTTCTCTTTTTCAAATTTGTGAATTCAAATTTGGAACAATGGTGATACCAAAATTATGGCTAGTATGTCAGCTTCAAACTTTTTCATAATTTCGATATTTTTATCATAATTTATATTATGATAAACATAAAAATGCACGGTGACTCGATTTAGGAGCCCGGGAGTGTTTAATAACAAAAACACTCTCTCTTCTAATTCACGTGTTACAAAAGGTGAAATCTGTTTGTTTATCCTTCTGACATAACCCGTCAGAAGGATAAACAAACAGATTTCGCATTTATAACGTGCAGTTAACGTCCAAATACGCTTGCCGAAATGAGCAGCGACGTAACGTTAGGGCTTCATTACACCTCGTGAAATAAACAGATTTAATATGCAAAGGGAGGCGAGCGGGGCGTGTAAACATTACTTATAAACATTCAGGTGAGTACACGAGCCGCGCGTGCCATAACAGCCTGCCTTCATTATTTATACTTGAAAGTTTCTCTTTTAAGTGGATCGTTATCTTTACGGCCTTTTAGGGGCACGTGGGTGAAACACGCGCTTTTATTGATCTGCAATGATGGGTGAACGTGGATACTAGCATAGTCAAAGAAACGCCTATACCGAGTATTGGGTGATGTTAGTCTGTGTAGAGATCTCTGTGTCTCAGGGTGTATGTCAACACAGTTGTTGGCCCAATACTGTCATACGAAATTTTGTGATGGTAGTTACGGGCTATCAGAATGTCGATACAATAACAGTGCTGCCCAAAATGTTATGGATAAGTTCATATTTTTGTACAATACACATTATGCAGTCCACTCTCAACTTTCATTTTGCTCCACAATGACCTATCGTCGCGATCAAGCTAGTAAGCAATAATAAAATCTATGTCATTTAAAAACAGTATTCACGTTCACATAAAAAAAAGGTTGATAATACAAATTATTCCATAGCTTTACATCGCACAAATTATTATGAAACCATATACAGTGACGCTAAATTAAAGAAAAAACAATAGAAAAGAGCAGTCTCTCGGAAAATTGAAGACATAATGATCATGGATTTTCCGAGAATTTATTACGCTCGCTCTTTGTGAAGAGAAATGTCTTCCTATCTATGTGTGGAGCAATAAGGAGCGCGTTTCGTCTGCTGAAGTATAAGAATCCATTATTATTCTGTTCTTGTTTCTAATTGAGATTCGTAAAGTACGCTAACAACCTAAAGGTCCTGGTTACAAAGATTTGTTTTCCTGGATCAGTTATCTATCTTTCCTAAGATTTGCTGTCCGATGGAATAAAGAAAATCAAGGCGATCATTGACTTCTTTACAGGAAGATTCATAGTCCTGCTTTCACGAAGTAATGGAGCAACGGGTTGGCATGATTTGCATAGATATCTCTATGCAAATCGTCTTTATATATGGACCAGAGGGTGGCGTACATTTTTTGGTCTCGAGTCAATAGACGGGGGATATAGACCACGGAAGTGATGCTGCGGTCAAAATCTTTCCTTTTTGTTTGGGACCAGCCCTAGAATAGTCTGAGTTAGTACTTATTTGTTTCTCCCGTCACAATCGTGGGACTATGGACAATGTTATTTACAAATCGGAATTTCCTTGCTGTTTAATGTAACATTGCACTTTCGCAAAATACCGGGGTATTCCAAGTTCATGAAACATTTCAATGCGGCGCGGTGACTCAGAGTCGGATGGCCGTGGGGGCGCGGAATGCATTAATTTAGCCACCCCAGCACTCCGCTCATTTCTTGGTGACGTCATAAATACTAAAAAGGATCTAAATATTCAAATATTTAAATTCTTTTATTTAACTTACTCCTCCTACTATAATATTATGAATGAAAAAGATATTATGTTGCGCTGACCCCAAATACACTGGGATAACGGTCGGAGAATGATGATGATATAATAATAATAGCTGCGCCCCGCGGTTTTACCCGCATAAGTTTCGATCCCGTGGGAATATCGAGATAAAAAGTACCCTGTATGTTAATCCTGGTTATAAGCCATCTGTGTGCCAAATTTCATCCAAATCTGTTCAGTAGTCGTAATAACAGACACAGCTCGGTAACCATCCAGTTTTAAACCCTAGTTAACTGGACTAAAATTGTTGCTAATGACCTCTAGTATAACCAACCCCTTTTAAGGAATACATCGAGTTTCCCTGTCAACCTGTATATGGTTATGGTATAATGTATTAAAGTATGGGTTTTAACGCTTGGGTACCGCTATCGATCTGTGATGGTGATTAGCAAATGCTGATTGTTGTGGTACAGTGGGTATAACACTGGTTTTATCAGTTGTGATGGGTTGAGAGAGATACCGACCTGGGATTAGTTATTGTAATCTGCAATTGCGACTATTTCGCCAAAAGTGTAAAATATAAGTTTATGGAAAAATAACTTTAATTCCTACGTAATAAAGTTCAGTTTACGGTACAACTTCAAACATTTTTATAACTTTTTCAAGAGTGCTAGTCACTCTAAAGTCTACTTAATAACCATTGAAATAAAGTTGACATTTGTTTAACTTGAAATAACATCAATTCGAAACATTTGGAATAGACTTACCTTACCTACTTACATGTTACTAGCTACCAGATAGGGAGTCGGAAACCTGAAAATACTACCTACAACTAGTTATACACATTCGTATTTCCCACTTGAGTAGCAAATTAAACAGTTAAATGTCGTAATTACAGAAACAATTAAAAATACATTATGTCTCGCGAGGATCTGCGTTTCGAATACAAAAGGTTTATGGTCTACTGAAAATTAGTGAATACTGGTGAGTCGGAAACCGAGAAACTACACACATAACTTCACGTCTGGGTCCCCAGCAGGGTGGGGCAGAGTGCCTTAGTACACCCACATTTTGCCAGTTACAACTTAAGTACCTAGTCCTAATTATTTTCATGGTAACCTGGGCATAGACAGAAAGTAAAGTGTCTGCTTATCATATACAATGACCCGCTCTTGAACGTCTACGATATGCGGTACCTCTTTCTATTCACTTAGAAGAGGTCAACAAAACCATTGTCCAAGAACCATAGAGCCGTAACATAAGATCACAGAGGTAACTGCAAACATCAGAATATCATAGAGCAATCTGGTTGTGTGTTACATGCTACTACTTTTTATCAGGCGTTCAACGAAAATATTATAATTATTCTAGTAAATTAGCAATGCTATAGAAATTTTACGGCCTGTAACTTGTGAAAAGTATCGTTGTGGAAAGTTTTGTCCTCTCGTAAATTAATGGGAGGTTATGCCCAAGAGGCGTAATCTCCTCATATTTATTGCTTAATGAAGGTCGGTCCTATCTAGCTAATTAAGAGTTTGTAACTATACCGTGTTTCGGTGATAGAGCTCAACCCTTTAAATAGGTTAAAAGTTCTTCTCTTGCAAAAGCTTTTCTTGTGCAAGCCCTGTAACTTTTTGCATCGTACACCAGCCAATAGCTTCTTTGAGTCCACATTGAACATAAATTCCAAAAAAGTCGGAACGAAAAATTCTGTAGATGTGTGAAATGTTTCTATAAAAGTGAGAAATATAATAAAAAACCTGTCAAGTACGAGTCGAACTTGCGCACCGAAGGTTCCGTACAAATTTGTAGGTATGTAACTACAAAACGGTTTTTGGATTTTTTCCTTTACTTGTAAGTACTACATGACATTGTTTCTTGCCAAATTTCATGATTCTAGGTCAACGGGAAATAACCTATAGGTTTTGATACCCTACGAGTGTCGAAATATGCGGCATAAACGGAACATAAACGCCCGTATCTTTTGATTGCGTTTACTTAGAACTTTAATTTTTTCACTGCTTCAGCCTTGAGTATTTGATATTAATTTCAACTAGATCGCGCGCGCGAAAAAGTGTCTTGACAGGCGAACGGACAGACAGACGGACAACGAAGTGATCTTATAAGGGTTCCGTTTTTCCGTCTGAGGTACGAAGCCCTAAAAATGTGTCTATCCATGCAAATATGCAAAGGAGCCTCAATCATAGAAAAGTGCATTACATAAATAGTACATAATATAACAGTTAAAATATTCCAAACATAAGTCACCATGACGAGCGTCTATACCTACAACATATAGGTAGGTAGGTACCTAAACAGAAGTAATATATTATTGCCATATATTTATTATATGAACAATGAATAGTAAGAAATACCAGCGATAATATAATTTTAATTTTTCCTGTAAAACAAATCGATCAATTTAGTACGGTACGCATTGTAGGTAAAGGTAATATTAATTCTATTGTATTTACATTCATAGAGGTAAATTCTGCACCCAATACAAATAATTAATTATTGGCACTACATTCATTCAATTCATAACCACAATACTTGATTGCAATTCATAATTTTAAATTAAATAACAAATAAATGTAGGTTTACAAATATCTAATACATTTTGATGCGGTTTCCATTATCACTTAGAGAATTAATTCTAGAAAGTTTATGTGAATAATACATTATATTAAGCTTACATATAATGAAGAAATATCGATGTTTAACAAGTCGTAAGTTCAGGTCGCTAGTTTACAATAAAGCAATCACCTTGTTTCCAACCATATTCTCGGAATAAGCCCCACAAAGACAAACAAACGAATTCGAAATAAATTACACTCACTCACCGCTCCCCTATGTCAAACACATTTTCAATCCTTTGAGAGTAAAATACAAACAATACACTTTCATTTTCCGAAGCTTTCTCGACGATAGAACTGTTGTGTATTACATTCTGCTCCATTACACTTAAACTACGAGTATTACGGTGACAGGCTCCGTCACGGACAGAAAGGGAACAAATGTGCGCTTATATCTAAATCTTAAGAATAAAATATTATACAGTGCGAACACACCCGTTTTCTTTCTATTGGGACACGCAAGTTTCCCACGATGTGTTGTCCCATGATTCCATTTTTGTTCTCATATGATGAAATGGTATTATAAAATTACTTACCTACATTTTCAGGTGCTGTTCTCGTCTCCTCGCAAGTTCAGATCTAAAAATATATTTAAGGTTTATTTGAGTACCTACCTAATCTACAATTTCGTTCGAGAACATGTTTAGTCTTCTTTTTCAGGGATAAAAATCGCTTTGCCATTATTCGACATTTTAAGGAACATAATATACTTTACATCGATTTTTTTCTAATTCGTTAGGTAAGGAAAGCAAATAAAATGTATTTTTGGAACAAATAACTGCCAGCTTATCGAATACTATGAAATCTATTTTCAGATTAAGTGATTGGAATATTCCCTAAATAAGTACATTTTATTTTCATTCCTTCCATAAAAAAAAAGAAAATATTATATCCCAAGTAGCATTGCAAGCTGTATACAAGCTGTATTTAGGTTGGTTTTTATACTAGAAGCTGTATATTCAGGCTGTATATAGGCTGTTTAAGCGCTTATACAGTCCTTGTAAGTAAAAAAAGGGCCCATATTATACAGCTTTTTGCGTTAGTAGAGCTGTATAGTAGCTGTAGAAGCAATAGAGAAGCTGTATAATAGCTGTATTAAAGCTGTTATTCGGTGTACAAAGAAACCATTATACTACAGATATTATCTTATAATTCTTTTGTAAAGAAAAGTGTTCTAAATAGGTTTTTGAAGAGAATTACAAAAGAATAAAAATATAACAAAACTATTTTCGATGACATTATGGCGTGGCAATGGCGACACTATTATTTAGTATTTATTACTAGAAGTAAAAGATAACCGTAGACTTCTATATCTGATGGTGGTATTTGGTGAATTGAAAGTGCAAATTAAATTTATTGTGAACCTGTGTAAGTTTTCCTTCAAAATATTCACGCGCCAGCAAAATAATCGAGCTGTTATAAAGAAAAAATACTAAATGCGGTAAGTAAATGTTTGTTTTTAAGGTTAGAATAAAATAATAATTTTAAAGTAATAGATATGAGGGCACAGTGATCATTATTCAAGCTGATTATCATGATGCGACTGTAGGTGTTGTAAAAAAATCCTTTAATTATACTTTATATTTTGTTTTTAAACATTCGAAAATGGCGACAATTATCTAACCAGCCTAAACGGTATTTGGAGAGTATTATAGTCTGAATAGCTGTACTAAGTAAGTTATGGATTACATTGTACAGCTATTGGCTTTTAATCAGCTTTATATTAGAATATTTTTATTACTTAGGCTGCATAACAGTTCTCAATGCATAACTTATAATGCTCTTTAGAGTTACTTAAAGAAATGAAAAACCGTCCTACCTAAAATGTCCTACTCGTATGTCGGTACGTGCGTATGGTCAAACCAGAAGAGTTATTTAGTTGTTTTATTTTATGCCTAAGTAAACTTATTGTAAAGTAATAATAGTGTGTATTATAACTGTTTTACTTTATTTTCAGGAAAATATGCCGTTTAAAATTATAGAAATGTCTTGAAAAATTCTGTGAAGAGGAAACTCAGTAAGAATGAAAGAGCAACTAAAAGGATGAGAAACAAAAAGTTGGGCTTAAAAAAAATATAGCTGAAAATGAATCAGATCAGGGTAATCGAGATACGAATCGAATCGATCGAATACGTACAATCGACGAAAACGCTACAAGTGAAAACGAAATTATTGAAGAAGAGGAGGAGAAATCTCTTTGTTAGTTTTACAATAATGAACATTTAAAGGGTGATCTTTTCAAGTGGTTAATTTACTTTTTTGGCCAATGTCCTTAAGTCACAATGTTTATGTAAATGTTATTTGTTGTTAAATTTGGTTTATCCGAGCTAGTTAGTATAAAGAGAAACACGTAATCTCGTGGCTGTGATTGTCCTTGAGACAAAACATTCTATTGTAGTTTTTGTAGCCTTCCTAGTCATCAAAGAGGAGAATCTTCCACCTCTGAAGTGGAGACTAGGAAGAGTCATCGCCGTACATCCAGGTACTGATGGAATTGTCCGGGTAGCAGATATCAAGACCTTTACTGGAGTCTTCCGGAGGGCCTTCAACAAGATATGCCCATTACCTGTGTCTTCAGAATCAAAGTCTGGTTCAAAGCTCGACTTTCAACGCCCGGGGGCCTGTTGGAGCGCCTACGAAATTGATCTTAGCTTTAAGTGTTCCGTCCTACCTAAACTATGTATTATGTTTTTGTTATGTGCTCGTACGCACATCATTCATGTGTCACTTTTACTTGTTATTAAAAACTCATACACGTTACAAGTGCTTGTTAGATTTTTATTTAAATCACACTAATTTCCGCACAGAATGAAAAAACGTCATCATCAGGTTCCGAAGGTTGTACTAAATCTACACATTTGACATAACTGTTATGATCATTATTATCACTGTTTAATGTTTTTGCTACGGAACCTTCTTCGTTGGACGTCGATGGAATTGACGCTTGATTGTAGGTTGTCCGATTTATTAATGATTCTTTTGCTTCCTCAATAAATGATGGTTCACTATCATAACTGTTATTTGGTTGGTAATTTGTAATATTCAAATATTTCCTTTCAATCCTCCTCTTGACTGCACCAGATCTTTTTCTTTTTTTCCACATATTGCATTTCTTCACAATGAAAACATTAATTTTATCCATCATGCAATCAAGCGACTGTGTCAGTAATAAGCTGTACTATAGCTGTCATTTATTTATTTAGTTTTAAAACACCCTCATAGACAGAAGTCATAAAACCACTGTATTTACAATAGTGTACAATTACGCCATAAAAATAAGTTTGAGAACGGAGTTTGCATATACCATTGTACAGAAACAAGTATCAAGTGATACTGTAATAACACTTAGAGCTGTAATAAGTAAGTAATCACATGCAAAATACAGCCTGTATACAGCTTTATCGATGAAACCAGATTGAAGTGTCACAAAATACTTAAAGTTTTATAGTAGAGTTTTAATATTCTGATTAAGCACCCCAAGCTTACGCAGATCCCTCAATAAAGATTTTATACAGTTTGAGCTGTATAATAACTCATAAATCACTCTTACAAAGACAAAATCATTTTATGACACTCTTGTACGTCTCTAAAAGAACTCTAAGTTCTAAATAGGCTGGTATATTGATGTTGAAAACGCTTGCGTGCTGCTTGGGATGTATCTCCAAAAATGTATCTACTGGCTACAACTATCACAGAACAACAACAGCAGTATTAGAGAATAAATTAGATTCAAACCGTGTTATGTCTTCATTTTAATAAATTATCATACAAAAGAGGTTGCAAAAAAGAAGCAAGAAAACTGGCCAATTATGATAAAAAAATAATTTTGCAAGCCATATGCCATGAAAAGGAAAATATTTTTTTTTTTTTACATGTTAAATTACGGCATCCTTATAATTTTTAGGTCTAGTGGCTAGTATTTACGTAGGTATTTTTGATAACTAAAAAGTTTGCATATTATTAAATTATTCTTATAATCTTTCCTACATCATAAAGTCTCTGTTTATTTGTCTTTTTATTATAAACGTTAATATTAACATTTGAAGAAAATTCTCTAATTTCATTTTCTTTTTTTGCTTAAAATTAGATCCCACGACATTTTCAGCGACGAAGGTTTCAGATTTCGAGTTTTCTAGAGTGGTACGATTCATATATTGTGGGCGATATATGGGCCTTACACCGTAATTGACAAATTTCTTGCAGGAGATCAGGGGCGTGCCAGCTTTGCACTTCTATTTTATCGACTCCTCGAGATAAAGTGTGATGTATAAAATAGTTGGCGTTTGAGAACAAGATAACACAACTAATACAATTTGACCTCCAACAACTTAACTTAAATCGAAAAAAAATAACATGAGGGACGTTTTCAGCATTATAATACCGACTAGTTCCATTTCAATTCAAGTATATGACTCTGCAAGGGCAAGACTCCGGCGTCGTGTGGGCGGCCCGGCGTCGGCACCGCGGCGCCTCCGCGTCGAGACGTCCCGCCAAGCCTACAACTATGTATTAAGGGATGACTAAATTGATTTACCGTCGTACGTGTTTCATAAGCTTATAATCAATCTAGAAGAGAATTGATAGATGTGTATCATGAAATAATGCACCTATCCTGTTCAGCCTAATTAATTTATAGTTCTTAGCAAACAATAATTTTAGTTTGTAGCAGACAGTAGAAGTAAAGCGTCATCTGCCTAGGCCCTAGACTTTTTCCCAATTTGGTTGGGGTCGGCTTCCAGTCTTACCGGATGTAGCTGAATCCCAGTATTTTACACGGAGCGACTGCCTATCTGACCTCCACAAACCAATTACTTACTGGGTAATACGATACCCTTTGGTAAGACTGGTTGTCAGACTTTCGGTCTTCTAAATCTAAAGACCCGTAACAACTGTCAAAGATACACGAATGACAGCTGGAACCAACAGCTGAACGTGTTTTCCGAAGCACGGAGGGGTTTCGGTATGTAAAGACGGTGACTCATCCACGGAACAACCGCGCCAAGCGTGCCTTAACCTGATCAATCAACCCGTGCAGCTGTTATTACGTGGCCACGAGCCCCTCTAGCAGAAAAAATACTAGCAGAAAGTATAAACATCAAAATTAAACATCAAAATTAATAGCTGAGGAAAATGTTTTTGATCTTTTTCCAACCTCTTGTAACAATTTCTTTAGGAAAAAACTTTCGTAGTCTAACTCATTATAGTTTTTCACAAAAAAGGAGATAAATATGCCAAACCATGAAATCACGTCATGAGGCAAATCAATCAGTTATTGTACATGGCTACCTCAAGCGTCGCAAACAGTTTTACCATTGTAGGTATTATTTTAATTTTACGTAATAACTAATAACTTACAAAAAGGTTGCAGCAAATAGTGCCACCAAATCTGGCCGTTTTTGTGGAAAAATAATTTTAAAAGCCATTTACTTCGACAAAGAAAAATAAATAAAATAACAATTATATGGCATCCTAATGATTTTCAACGGTAATGACCAGTATGTCCATTTATTTCAGAACTAAAGAGTACTTACATAATTCTTACAAAAAAATAAATCACATTCATTAACAGATGAAAAAGACATTAAATTATTTCTCGTTCCTTGCTCTTCTCATCATCTGCCTAGCCTTTTCCCAACTTTGTTGCGGTCGGCTTCCAGTCTAACCGGATGCAGCCAAATACCAGTATTTTACATGGAGTGACTATCTGACCTCCACTGGTAAGACTGATTGTCAGACATTCGGGCTTTTGACGACCCGTAACGACTGTCAAAGATCCACGAATGACAGCTGGGACCAACAGCTTACTAGTGCTTTCCGAGGCACGGAGGGGTCTTGTTATGTGAAGATGATCACCCATCCAGGGATCAACCGCGGCAAGTGTAGCTTAACCTCATCGATTGACCCGTGCGGCTGTTATTATTTACTCTATATATTTATATATAGAGTAAATAATATATATATATATTATATATATTATTATTATTTTATTATATATATATATTTTTTTATTATATATTTCTTATAAATATTGAAATATGTGCAAGTTGAAGACTTTTCATAGTTCTGGCGCACCTTTCCAAGCAGTTGAAATTATTCAATTGATGAATTTATTCAAACTCGTCGCATTTTCAGTGTCATAAAAAAATACTTATCTGCAAATATTCACTGTTAGAAATTCAAAGGAGGGTTCAAGCACAGGGACCTCGATATTGCATATATTTCACAACATTTTCTATGAACAGAGGTATCGTCGGGTTCATTTTCTCGAATTAAATGTAACTCGTATAATGTCAAGTCATGTCAACAATATAATATACACTAGTAATAATTTACGAGTACCTACATTTGTCACTCGTTAAACGAGCAACGTTACAAACAATAATAATAAAAGAATTGTCACTACTTCAACTGCTTGACGTTGAATATTGTATGAGACATACTTCCACTACCTACTGATTTATATATATTATACAACGTGTTTTTTTTTGATATCCCATAACTCTAGGGGGTCATTGTACTCATCATTATAAACAACTTTTTCTATG
This sequence comes from Apamea sordens, assembly GCA_945859715.1. Classification (NCBI taxonomy): domain Eukaryota; kingdom Metazoa; phylum Arthropoda; class Insecta; order Lepidoptera; family Noctuidae; genus Apamea; species Apamea sordens. Next base: position 16,743,881 of record OX243986.1, read on the forward strand.
GGACGAAACAGAAAGCGCGACAAAAAAAACGGCTGTTCCCTACATTTATGTTCGTATAACTCGTCAAAATGTAGGGAACACCAGATTTTTGTTTCGCGATTTCGGGTTTGGTCCCATAGTAAATGTTGTTCCCCCCAGAATTATGGGATATAAAAAAAAAACACGTTGTAGGTTGTAGATAGGTAAGTTTCGAATTATATTTCTTAAAAAAGAACTTCTTTCTCAGCCTGAAGATAATGCTCTATCTACACACTCGGACGTTAAAAGAGGTATTATAAAAGTTTTGTGACCCGGAAAAACGGTTCGGTGGTTATGTGAAATCCGGTCCTTTGGGAGCCTTACCCGGGGCTAAATCTTCCACACAAAAGGCTTTTCCTTTAGAGATTTTAATCTTACTACATAACAACCGGAGACCGTATATGGTGGCCCTTCAGGGATACAATGCGGATCAGTCTCAAAGCGGAACAATGGTTAGGCTTAGAAATTACTGTAAAATAATAATACCGGCCTAATACTCTCTATAAACGGTGAAGGAAAACATCATGAGGAAACCGGCATGTCCTAGAACCAAAAATACGAAGACATGTATTGTGACATCTACCAACCCGGACTGGGCCGCGTGGTGGAATTATGGCCCACTCCCTCTCACAGAGAGGGGGCCTGTGTCCGAGCAGTGGGAAAATTATAGACTGACTCATCATAATAATCTTAATCATTTATTTGTCAGAATATGGTAATACAATAAAAATGTGGTCTTAAAGTTATATCTTGTCACAACATATTCTGCCATATAATGGCGTGCAAATTGCGAAGTAGGTAGTTAGGTACACATTTTATATATAGGCCTATGATTACACGTTATAAATAGGATCAAAATTAATTATCATTATTTATTAAAAACATATTCCAATTAAACAGTTAAAAATAGTGTCAATAGAATAATATTACGTTATCTGTACCAAGTCTTCATCATTAAATGTCAAATTGACATTTAAGTTATAGTAAGATTTACTACACAGTAAATATCTTTTTTTTAACGATTTAAATTTAACTCTTTGATTTCCTTTGGAATTTTATTACAGATTTGCGGAGATTTACAGATTTTTTGTTGGAAAGGGTATACTTCCCAAATGGTCCCATAGAAATTTCATCAAAAACGGTTCAGTAGTTTGGTTTCTAAACCAAAATTCACTTTGTAGTGTCGTTTTTGGAAGCCGGTTGATTTTATTTGCAAAAAAAGTTTTTATTGGTTCGGGTTTTCTTTGATAAAAGTGCATTATATTTTGTTTTTTTAAGGTTAATTTTTAGGTTATTATTATTTAACCACAAAATTATTGAGCGCAAAGTATTATTGACATCAGCTTCGTATAAATCAGGTTTACTAGATGGTATTGTTATCGTGCTATCGTCAGCAAAAAGTGTTATTGGATGGTCAATAGTTTTGGGAATGTCATTAATATAAATTATGAATAATAATGGGCCTAGTACACCAAAAGAAACTATGCGTTCTTCGGATAGGTGCGTAACTTCTTTAGTTTTCCAATTCAAATTTTTTATAGCAGTTTTCTGTTTATAAGGTAAGAGTTCAGTAGGTCTAAAATATTACCTTACCTTTATTACCATAGGTAAGCGTCAAGTTTGTTTTTTAAAATATTATTGTCAACACAGTCGAAAGCTTGCGTCATATCACAATATACCGCACACACAGGGGTTTTATTATCTATATTAGTTATAATTTTATCTAAAAAGTCATAAATAGCCAAATTTATTATCATGTTTTTTCGGAAACCTTTTTGCTCGTTACATAGAATCATTTGTTTTTCTAAGCATGTGTACAGCTTATTATTTATATATTTCTCAAATATTTTGGAGAAAATTGGCAGAAGCGCAATTGGTCTGTAGTTTTGCATATGTTGTTTATTACCTTTCTTAAATATTGGTTTAAATATGGCGACTTTAAGTCGATCAGCAAAAATACCGTGGCCGATAGATAGATTAAAAATATGGCTCAGGTGTTTGGATATTAGATCAGCTACGTGTTTTATAACTTTAGTCGAAATTTCGTCGTATCCTACGCTGCCGCTGTTAGTATTTTTGAGACCATATATAATATTTGTCTCGGTTGGCATGGAGCATGGAGCCATGAACATCGATTTTTGTTTATTTAATATACCCGCAGTCGATCTTTTTCCAGCTCCTGGTATCGGCACATTTTTATCTATAAAGTAATCGTTAAATTTGTCAGTTGTGGTTTATTAATTGTTTTGTTGTCAATTTGAATTGATTTTATAGAGTGATTAAGTAGGTAAATTTAGGTTAGAGTTTTTTATTATTTTCCATGTCGTTTTGTTTTTATTATCAGAAGTTGTGATTATGCTATCACTGTCCAACTACATGGCAAAGGCCTCAAACACAGAAGATACAAGCATTAATTGCCATGCTTGCTCAAGACCGGTTGGCGATTTCAGACTTACATTAACTATAAGTCTAGGTTTCCTCACGGTGTTTTCCTTCACCGATGTCAGTAATAGCTAAGATAAACTCAGAAAGTACATGTAAATTGAAAAAGTTAAATTGGTAACTCACAACCTCGTGCATGAGAAGCCAGGACTTAACCACTGGGCCATCATGTCATCATGACAGATATAAATGTTTAATGGTTTAGTGGTTAAGGCATCGCTATTTTCAATCCTCGTGGATGTCAAACGCGACTCCAGATGATGCTCCAGAAATAATACCGGTAATAACGATGTGGACAAGTGACAACAATAAGTATTTCGGTAATAACCCTATAAGTACCTACGTCTTTTAACAATGCTAGCCGAAGATTTTGGGAACGAAGTTCTTTAACGAGGCTTGCGGTAGGAGTAAACATGTAGTAATCGTCACGACACGAATTATGGCCCCTCCATGCGACTCTCTCTCTTTCTATTATATACGAGTGTGTGTGCGTGCGAGTATCGCCTAAGGAAGTTCGTTTCTGACGGGGGTCCTCCGACCGCACAAGGTAGCCCTGGGACTACAGTCTCGACATTCATAGCGATTGCTTTACGACTGAATTCGGTCGCAAAGTCCTGTCACTCCATATATTACACCTGTCAATCCGGACTTTGCGACCGAATTCGGTCGTAAAGCGATCGCTACGAATGTCGAGACTGGAGCTCCTGCCCCAGCAGTCTGAATGTCTGACTGCTGGGGCTGGGCATTTAACCTACCACATTTTTGCAGTCTGACTAAAGCGCAGGAAATAAAATAAACAGGAAATATTATATAAGTATACAGTTTTACCTGCATATTGCACTTTGCAGTACTATGCAAAGTGCAATATGCAGGTAAAACTGTATACTTATATAATATTTCCTGTTTATTGAGTTCTTGGGGGAATATTGATAACTTATTGGACAAGGGAAACCGTTATGTACCGGTAAAAAAGATATAGTTATTGTTTACATCCTTTAGCATTCTGTTGTAATGTTATAATGTTATTCCCATCATGTAATAAATCGTGTTCGTTTCGACTGCTCGGACAGTCTCCTTTGCACTAATATTAGCTTCTTTTTTGTTTATTAATCAAAAACAAAAAAAAACATTTAAAAATCATTGTTAAACAATTAAACATACCACACAAACCAACCTACTACCCCTACCTCAACGTATACGTAGCTATTTAACAAAATCCTTGGTCCCTCCATTTTGACGTCACAGTGGAGGGACCTTATGGATAGGATGGTCGGAGGAGTATCCTACCTATTCTACATTTTGGCCCTGAGTCTACATTTTCTTCGAAATCGTATCAGTGCATGGTTAGCAAAAAGGATTTGGACCTCTACGAAGCTCCGTTTAAGAAAACTGCGTGGCCGTGCAGTCCTCCATGTTTCAACCGTGCGGCCATAGCATTTACATAAGTTATGTAGGTCGCGAAGTCCAAACATTAGGACTTTATTTACACTGTATACATTTTCTTCGAAATCGAATCAGTGGTTAGCAAAAAGAATGGGACCTCGACGAAGCTCCATGTTTCGACCGCGCGGCCATGGTTAAACCTTTACAACTTTTTGAATATTGGATCTACGAATATGCGACTTTCATTGTTAGTGTTTTAAAAATTCCTTCGTAACGTTGACGTAGTCGTTTTTCTTCTACGACACTATGTCCGGGCAGTCGAAATTGACACAACATTCCTCTATGCGATTACACCCATGTATCATATTGCAAATTAGTTTCATAACTATCTTGGCATTATCTGTAATATATATCCCACAAGCTAATGATGAAGATAAAAAAAAGATTGTATATAAAGTACATGTTAAAATACCGCCCTTGAGAACCACACAGTAGCGACCTCAATCTTGTTAAAATTAATTTAAATATTAAAACAATACATATAATAATTACGCATGTAAATTTTTTAAATATTTTGAATTTGTGTTGAATTATGAATGTATTTTCATAAATTTACTTATACTTAATCCATATAAGTGTAGATTCCAAAATCTGTACTTTCATACCTTCATTCAATATAGGAATGTACATAAACGTTACTTAATATACATACACTGAGAGCAAGTACTTACTCAGGAGCAGACATACCTAAATAAAGTCCTTCAGACCGTATTTAGGCCACGGTGGCCAATTTCCCGGAGATATTATAGTGCACAAGTGTGCGCGCAGACACAGGTGCACTCCCTCATCCCTCACTTTTTTTTTTTTTGAGGATGGGAAATCATCAAATGACTCCTCCCGCTCTGGGTGGAGCAGGAGGGAGTGTCAGACTCTTACTGACTAAAACCCACCCGTGTTCCTTCCTTAGCCCTTTATGTTCCAGGGCAGCGGTAAACCCTTTCGGATGTTCCCGCTACCCTGGCAGGCTTCGGCCCTATGGGGCCCCGTCGCTTATTCTGACATCTCTTTGAGGCGCGCGTGGAACACGTACACGCCGTCCGGCACGGGCCTAGTCCTGATCGGACGGAGAGCTACCCATTACTCTCCGCCCGCAGGCCCGCGCCTACGGTGGCCGGGAGTCGTCACGCGGCTCCCGGTCCCTCACTCTCATAGTCCGATGGAACGGCAATCTGACATGACCGGAGAGAGATGGCAGGCAGGACCAACGGCTTAACGTGCTTTCCGAGGCACGGTGGTATCACACCGCCAACTTTCAAACTGCGGGCTGTTACTAAGAAATTCCTAATAGAAAAACTCAAAAACACTTTGCCCAACTCGGGAATCGAACCCAGGACCCCACGCCATACCTAACACACACACACCACATTTCTATGCACACCACACACCCACGTGACATACCTAAATAAATAAATACCAAATTAATTTGCTAAGTTGTCATACATCGAAATAGTAGTAATAGTAGGTAGTCTACTTGGGTAGCGGGATCGTCCGAAAGGGTTACCGCTGCCCTGGAACATAAGGGCTGAGGAAGGAACACGGGTGGGTTTTAGTCAGTAAGAGTCTGACACTCCCTTCCGCTCCACCCAGAGCGGGAGGGGTATTTGATGATTTCCGATCCTCACAAAAAAAAGGTACCTAGTCTACTTGTCCTGTAGCTGTAGATGGAAACTTCTGAGTCACACTACTCAAGTCGGGGACTTACTAGAGAACCGGCGATAAGCTCGCCCCAACAATTATACTTAAATCACGTTAAGTTTCATGAAGTATTCGGCGAACAAAATATGGCGTGACCATAATTCGCCGAAATGCTTATGGCAAACAGAATTACATGTAAAAACACGTTTACGATCATAATGGAAAACTAATTCTGAAAGAACTGTTAGGTAAGTGGGCACCGTAAAAAAAAACATTTATACCAGTACCAGGTACCCAAGTTTTCCAGCCAACTGAAAACATCCAGGCGATCCCACCTTGAAGAAGCAAGATAACCTTAACTTCAGCTGACCCAATTCGAACAAATTGATTTCCTCGAGCCGGGATTATTTTCCAAGCACAGTATCTTTTCTGTATGATATAGGTATTGGAAAATTATTAAATCTCGATGTGAGATTATCAACTTTGCGTATCTCATATGTCCAATAAATATTGAATCTGTATCGCTTTACTTCCAATAACATAATCCAATTCTGTTAGTTACGAAGATCTAGAGTACGTAAACAGGGATTACGACGTCAAGTAATAAAATTGAATGGGCGTCGTCATAATACACGCATACAAGAATGCACAAATGTAATGCACCTATGGCTATTAATAGATATTTACTGTAGCTCTGTGCGTAGTCGTGACGTTAGTAGATTACCAACATAAATCTTATATATGGGTGTTTCCCGGCTTAACCGGAATAAATATATGTGGGCTATACCAATATTTACTTAGCGAGGGGACGGCTGGAGCCCACCGCTTAGGCACTGCGTATCTGGCTGGTTAATTGGCTAATGGGCGATTCCTATAAATTACAGACCGTTATTGGTTACAATTAAAACTCTTGTATCTTTACCAATAATGAAGCAAGCTTTGCATAGTAGACCCTCCTACATGGAAGTAGTTATCACAGATACCTAAAATTATTACGAATGCCAGTTTAGCAACAAAAAATGCTACCATTGGTAAAAAAAACCATTCGTTTTTGTTTAGGTAGCAGTAGTGGGCACGACTTTCCAGAGAACTTTCTTTCCGTTCAATACGCGATACGTGATCAATCAACATAAACCTAGTTGTTAGATAGAGGCTTTTTCAGAAAAGGCGTAAGTAATCAAACATAATCGAATGTTTGCCAAACTATCTATCTTAGCTTCCACGAGAGAGAAAAAGTTGTAATTGCTTAAAGATAGTAAGTATCTATTCTTTACAAAATCTGCAAGTAATCTTAACAATTAGTTACACAAAGTTTCTTATTAGGCCGAAATGGCCTTAAAACGCATATCTTCAGTAGTCCAGTTATACTCAGCCCTGGAAACGGTGAATCGAAGCATTTTGCAAACGTGCACACACCTGCTTACGTGCAATTTTGTTCTGAAAAGATCGACGAGATACTCGTAGCACGCTTACCTTTTATCTTTAAAAAATAAATGATTCAGATCTTATCTTTCAACAGTATCCTTTAACTAGAGAGCACTTCGGGAGGCGAAAAGCGTCTGTAATTTAATTCCATCGCCACTTTAGAGGGGAAAACTCTCACCTCTGAGGAGCTGAGTGTTAAGGTTTCCCAGCAACAGAGGTTAATTCACAAACCGTAATTTAAAAATGAACAGTGAAGGAGGGGGAAGAAATCTCATCTACAACCTTTTATCACAGTTTTTTTTCTATTTTTTTTTCTATCTACATACTTATGCGCTAGTTAACCGCACTTAGCGTACCTACCTAATTTTACAAACTATATGCTGAAGTTTATCGGGTTGATTTCAGTGTTTGTTTGGGCTTCCGATATTTTGACATAGCAAGCGCTATGATCGCGGGGTGATTGCTAATCGTATTTAACAGCATATATTATTATTTATTTATTTAAATAAAGGATACATGAGTTCGCGAAACCAGCCTGCAACGGGACCCAGCAATTTATGTTCGTACGACACGTACCGTCAACTTATACCTACCCCCAATTCCATCATAGACCTCATCTATCGCTTTCCCTCAGGCGTGATGGAGGTCAAGAGCAATCCCAGCAATAAAAAAATATTCAGATTAAATAACGGATAACATCCTTGGAATATAGCCAGGACAGCCCTGAGCTTTTACATTCTTTTTTGTAAGGATTTTCCTTGAAGATTAATACCCCTCTTACTCTTCTTTTTTCATTTTATTTACAGGTTTTGCCCACGGCTCGCGGGGAGGTCGGTAAAAAATAAACCTATAAAAACCTTCTCCATGAAATCATACTTACCTATGTGCTAACTTTCATGGGTGAAACGGTGACGAAGTATATTAAATCTCAAATACACGGATTTTCGGCTAAAAGTCAGCGCTTTCATTCAGTGATATTGTCTGTTCTTACATTTTTAACCCCCGACGCAAAAACGACGGGGTGTTATAAGTTTGACGTGTCGGGGTGTGTGTGTGTGTGTGTGTGTGTATGTCTGTCTGTGGCATCGTAGCTCCCGAACGGATGAACCGATTTTAATTTTGTTTTTTTTGTTTGAAAGGTGAATTTGTCGGGAGTGTTCTTAGCTATGTTTAATGAAAATCGGTCCAAGATGGCCGCCACCACAAAATGGCGGATTACATATTTTTTCACAACTCCCTCAATATGGGTATCAAATGAAAGGGCTTGACTAGTAGAATACTATACACTATGATAAATTTCAAATCCAAGATGGCCGCCACCACAAAATGGTGAATTAATTTTTTTTTCACAACTCTCTCTATATGGGTATCAAATGAAAGGGCTTGACTAGTAGAATACTATACACTATGATAAATTTCAAATCCAAGATGGCCGCCGCCACAAAATGGCGGATTACATATTTTTTACAACTCCCTCAATATGGGTATCAAATGAAAGGGCTTGACTAGTAGAATACTATATACACTATGACAAATTTCAAATCCAAGATGGCCACCACCACAAAATGGCGAATTACAAAAAACCTGATTAAATACCAAATTACCTGAATCTTAAAACGCAAGAAAATAAATGATAAGGGGTCCCTACAAAAAGCATGAAATAAAAAATTTAATTAAAAATTTAAAAAAACCCCCGACATCGACAAACCCTATAAAAAGAAAAAAATAACCTTGAAATCATGACCCTACGTAAGTACGTATGAAATTTTTTTATTAAATATTGTCCTGTCGGGGGACTGCTACTATTTTAAACTTTAACAGAACGTTAGGCTAATAATTAGAGCGGTCCCCCGATTGGACAACATTTAATCAAAAAGCAATGAAATTTAGAAAACGATTGCTAATGTACATTAAAAGAGATGAATTTATCGAGGATACATTTACGTCTACTCAATAATTAAATTAGTGTTGGTAGTTTCCTGGACATATTGGAAAATTCATAGTTACTTACATATATATATTAATATTATTTAAAACGAGGAAGTTTAATATGTTATATGAGTTTGTGGTTATTAAAAAATAATTAAAACGTGTATGAGTATATTTCCTATTGTACTGTTGATGATTGTACTTGGGGTAAAAAGTTGGAAGAACAATCAGAAGTGAATTCCAATATTCCACCCCGCCTGGTTTGGATAGATGAACCTGCGTTTCCGAATATCCAACCTGGGGTGGCTGTGTTAGGGTGGATAAAAAAATAAACGGTTATTCCATTTCCACCCTAACGATGGGAATAACCGTTTAATTTTGGTGTGAAAATTTCAATTTTTTTTTTTTTTTATTGGCAGTGGGCTCACTCTTGACCTCAATCCAGCCCAGAGGCAGGGATGAGATCTACGGTGGAACGAGCTTGCCCAGAAGAAGCCTATTCACTCTCGCATTAAAGAGATTCGGGTTGTATGAACTCGGAAATGCAGACGCAGGCAGACGGTTCCACTCCTTAGCTGTGCGCATTAGAAAAGATGACGAGAAGCGTTTAGTGCGTATATATGGTATATTAACCAAATAGGGGTGGTATCCCGCAGTGCGTCTGGACTCTCGATGGTAGAAAGGTGAAGGCGGGATGAGCTCATGTAGCTCTTGAGCAGACTCCCCGAAGTACAGTCTGTAGAAGTCAATCAGTCTTTCAATGACGTAACATTGTGATACATTGTGCTTATGGATGCATGTCATGGTATAGGGATCGCGGGAGTATTTAAAGTTAAGTTTAGTTAAGTTATAACATTAATTTGTTTTGTGACAAGAAGATAATTATGGTCCAGTACAAACAAATTATCATAATAACGAGTGATTGTCGGCTTCGTGATCGTCAAGGGTATTTTTACACCCGTTATTTACTTCATGATACCTACCATTAAGGAGCGTTTTAGAATATCGTAATTCAAAACCTTAATAAACTTAGACTTATATTTACAAAGGTGTGAATCTAATATTCACAACTTTGTAAATAAATGTCTGCATTCCTAATGAATGCAGACATACTTAGCAACTAATCGTATCAATTGACACGACTCCGATTACTTCAAAGAGCAACATTACACCCACCAAAAGTGGTTTGTAAAAACAAAGTTTAAGAATACAGTTTTTTTTTTTACTTACTTTGTCTGTTCAGTTTTTTTTATTTGATACTACGTAATGAAAAAAATTGGTTAGTTTTACTTATTTTTATGGACAACTCGCACTTAACCGAAAAACTAATTACCGATGATGCCAAAATTGTTTTGTTGAATAAAAACGAATGGTTCCTAAGATAATTTCCCCGTATATCATGTGGATTTGAAAAACATGTACTTACCTATCTGTTATGTATGTTAATATCGCATGAATATTATTCGTCCTATTGAACGGTAACCCTGACTCTTGTGACAGACCGCTAAGGCTATGTTGCTCTTAATTTCACCAATCACCTTCTACGGCAGTGAAATACCTAAAGGTAGAGTAGCATAATTAGGGGTCCATACCTCAAAAAAAAATTGGAAACCTTACACTCACTTTGCTATCCTTTCTGTCTGTCAAGAACCTTTTTCTCAGTATAATAATAATATCCCTGGACATTTCACACAGCGCCATCTAGTCCCAAGCTAAGCAACCTAATGCTTGTGTTATGGTAACAAGATGGCTGATAAACTACTTATATAATTTTTTTTTTGTAGTTACATACATATTATAGATAGAATAACACCCAGACTCGGAACAAATACATGTAGGTCATACAAATATTTGTTCCGTGCGGGAATCGGACCCGCGACACACAGCGCAGCAGTCAATCGCTTAACCACTGCGCCAACCGTGCCGTATGGCGCGTTCCTCAGAAAAAGGACATATTCCCAACGTGCTTGTATACGTGGTACTTAACCAAAAGTAAATCGCGCGTCTCTTCGTGATATAAAAATACTATATCTAGTTGAAATTTATATCAAATACTTAGATTTATGGACCCTTGGAGAGTTGGATCTGTTAAAAATCGAGCTTGTAAGTCAACGCATTAAATGCGGCCGTTTAAGCCGCATATTTTGACACTCTCAAATAAATCAAACCTACAGGCACTTCCCCTTGACCTAGAATCATGGGTAAGGACTAAGGTCTCACAGCACAAGTAAAGGGAAAATTCCGAAAATCGTTAATTTTTAGTTATGTTGCATAAAAGAATATTTTTAGTAGGTAAAAATAACTTCATAGTTTCGTTTTGAGAAGTACTCTGAAATACAAACTTATTTTTGCGGCCAGTAAAATCTGTAGATACTATGCATGCGTATTTATCCCGACTATGGAACCCTTCACTATGCGTGCACCGACACGTACTTGGCCGGTTTTTATTCAGGTATCCCTTGGGCGCATTATAAAAAAAATATAATTTCTTATTTAAATAGCAACCACGTTTGGGAGCGCGTGATGTGAACTATTTGTAATGCTTTGATATTTTAAAATCTAGCAATTAATTAATAATTTCACATTAATTAAAAAACAATGCACTCATTGCACGTGTTAGTTTTAATAACTACTCTACAGGTAATTTTATTTTTTACGTAAAAGTTGTTGTTTATATCATTTTAATTCTGAAGAAACCTACATTTATAACCTATATTTTCAAATGTAGGTTAAAGATTACATTAAAGATTTTTGAAAAGAAAAGGCAGGTGTCTGACGCCAAAAATGTAGTTTTTAGAATTTATCTATTCGTCTGAATGTATGTTCTACATTGGCGCAAACGGCTGAACGGTTATGGATGAAATTTGGCACACAGATACCTAGTTTATAACCTGGATTAACACATAGGCCTACCCTGGTCTAGGTAGGGTTACTGCCTCGTTAGTCCAGTGGTCGCAAGCGCTAATGCTGAACATGAGGTCCTGTGTTTGATTCCCGGGTCGGGCAAAGTGTTATTAGGTTTTTCCATATGGAATTTCTTAGTAGCAGCCTGGAGACTGGATTTGTGCCAGGTTGATGGCAATGGGCTCGCCCCCTATTTATTACATGGCAACTAAACATAACTGGCGAAATGTGGCTGTACTATATGTATTATGTACATCTCTGCCGTTCCCTCCGGGGATTACTGTCGTCATGATATGTTATGTTAACACATGAGTTACTTTTAATCCCGGTAGTACGTTCCCGTGCTATATTTCCCGACATCCACGCGGGCAAAGCCGCAGGATAAAGCGAATTCTGAATAAATCTACATTTGATTATGATCTAAGACTCTGAATCTAAAGGTTACAGGTTCACGGCCGTAGGTAGTGCGTGGTTTGAGAGTTCAAACCACCCCCGAAATGAAAGATTTTTTAAAAGGTTTTTTTGATGAATCTAGAATCTCAATCCTGAGATCGTTGTGACGCGTTTTATTTCTGGTGATTATCCACGTTGGTTGCCTTTTAATTAAATTTGTATTTATGTAATGTGACGTAACTACTAAGGTAAAAAGGTCTGCGTAACCAACAAGGCAACTTTTAGAAGAAAGTGCACCGTAAACCAAAATGCTATGCTAAACCTTCACTCGCTCTTGCTGCCTAGGTTCTCTTCATCCAGAAATTTTACTGCATAAAGGACCGATTTTTCAATCCTCAGATAAACAACCACCTAGCTAGATAGCCTTTATTCAATGAATAGCAAGTCAACAACAATTCTTAGTTTTTCAATGTTCAGATAGTAGTTAACTGTTGAATAAAGCCTCTAACTGAGGAATATAGTTACCTTACAGTAGCACTGTAAGGGCCGGTTAGGGTTGTAAGTTAAAAGGTAGTATTTTTAGGTTAGGAACGTAAATATTTACGCACTGCCGAACCTAACTGCTCATTCCAACATTATTAGTGGCCATTCATTTATCCAAGGTTCTTAAACAAATATTACATTACTTTAAGAAGCATTAGAACAGTAGACCTACGTGAAATTGAAAATAAGTTATTCTGTGCTATAGGGGAATACGTTATATTAACATAACCTACTATGAACCCTATGTTATGGCTATAAGGTTTGAATGTCAATAAAAAGCTAATCGTACTTGCACGTTATTTGGTGAATCCCCGCAACTTGATTTTTTATTTATCTTCTTACATCTACCCCAATGCGATAAATGCGCCTATACTAATTTAAATAATCTATCTATAACAAAGTACAAACAATACATTCCTTGTGAATTCACTTATGATTACACTAGCTGCGCCCCGCGGTTTCACCCGCATAATCCCGTGGGAATTTCGGGATAAAAAGCTAATCCGTTATAAACTATATGTGTGCCAAACATCCAATTCCGTACAGAAGTTTTGGCGTGAATGAGTAACAAACATCCATCAATCCATCCATCCATACAAACTTTCACGATTATAATATGTCAGACAAAAATAGTAAGTAAATGATCATCAAAATTAAACCCGCATTTTAATGTAAACTTATAACCAAAGTTTTAACATCTCGCTATCCTATTTAAGCAAAATGACTCCAAATAAATCATGTTCGGTTCTCGACAGCCTCCAAAAAATAATCTCTTTTTTTCCATATTTTTTTTTTCTATTAATCTAGTCGTTTCTAGCGTAGGAGGTCTAACCATTTTTTTTTAATTAACCTCGTCTATCTACTTTGCAGCAAGCCGGAGACATAACTTAATATGGCATCATAATAATTTATTTCTAATAAACCTACATTTTATGGCAATCATAGTGGTTTATTTAGGCAGAAATAGCGCATTAATTTTCTCGCTAAGATTTAGTGATCATTTACTACATTTGGTGTTCGAATACAATTTGAAGTGCAAGAACTAAGGGTATCAAAGCATTTTATGGTGGCCATTATATTTAACCCCTTATAATATTAGTAGGATTAGTAAGAAGTAGACTTCGGGAAACGTAATCCAAATTGTAGTTTTTTGTCAAGTGTTGTGACTTTGAACCTGCTAAATTTCTAGTTTTGATAATTTAATATCAATTGATATACATATACTTATCGTGATTTATATTTATAAATAATTTTACACGCTAGATTATGTTTATCTATTCGACGACTTACCTGAGGATTGAAAAATCGACCCTAAGTCGACAAATTAGCAGCTTTTTCTCTTAAAAGATAATCTAATCTGTCCAGTGTCCGTGTCAGGGTGCTAAAATTTTCGAGACGTCTTCGCTCGCTTTAGTATTTAACGTTATTTTAGTAAATTGACTATTATTCTTACAAAAGCGCCATACAATCAATTTTGTTCGAAGAAAACAAGAACCCTAATACCCCCCGGTATAGGTTTAAAAAAACACACCCGGGGAGATGGATGAAGGGAGCCCAATCTTTGCACCAGGGCCTCATCTGAAGTTACGCCACACTCAAGTGTAAATCCCAGTCCCATCATGACCTATAAGGCATGCGTTTTCTTCGCACATGCTAAGCCTCGCCTCACCACCTCTATATGAAGCAGACCCTCCAGAACCGTTACCGTAAATTCTTAAGAAAGGTCAGAGGAGCCCCTTTCTAAGTTTGCAATAAGTATCTTCATTTAGATCTCAGAATGCCCACTATCCAGTAGGTCATGAAACGCTTCTCGAAGGGTTTCTTCGACTCTGTTATAAAGCACCCCAATTGCGGATAATATAATTGCGGCATCCGCCCGATACACTGACCACCAACCGAGGCATACTCTAACTATTCCCGATGACACCACTACCTTCCTTCAGGAGAGTAGTGGGGCCACGAGTACTGTTTGAAAGTACAAAATCGACCGCCGTCCTTCCGTTCTCGCCACCGATGTCTATATGTCTATGCCCGCCCCGATATTGCTCGGCCCTGTAGCTGTAAATTGGTCTCAAATTAATCTAAATCCGATCCAGCCTGTCGATGCTGCCCTCTCCCAGCGACGCCCGCGACCTAAGACGAAGTCCGTACCGCACAAGCTCCCCCCTCCCCTCTCGGGCGCCAAAGCGTGTAGTAGCTTAGCTTTTAAAATGTAAGCCCTGGTTTGAGGCCTTATTTATCGAGGCACAGCACAGGCAAACCGGATTAAGCAGCCGACAAACTCCTAGGACGACCTACGAGGCCATATAGTTTAGACAGGAACAGCTCTATTGTAATAGTCAGTAAGTTTACTCTAGCTATACTTATGTGGTGTATGTAGTGTCTGCAAGTGTAT
Source organism: Apamea sordens (assembly GCA_945859715.1). Classification (NCBI taxonomy): domain Eukaryota; kingdom Metazoa; phylum Arthropoda; class Insecta; order Lepidoptera; family Noctuidae; genus Apamea; species Apamea sordens. The sequence goes on from OX243986.1 coordinate 16,759,008, forward strand.
CAAAAAAAGCTCGTATCAACCTATCAAACGCTGCTGCTGTTTCATTCATCTCTTTGTTGGGTCTCGCTCTAATCTCGCGAATATTACAACGCTACTGATTTTTTTCTCTAAGCATAATAATCACTAATTGTTTCAGGAAGTAGAGCAGCTACAGGCACGTTAAGAATTAATATCTATCCACACACAATGCCTACTATATATTATACGACGTACATATACATACGAGTACCATCGACGTAACAGTCGTAAAACCAAGGTTCTAAGATAACGTTCGGCTGAGAAATTGTATGAACAACAGTCACTAGGCAGATGGCCGTCATCGAACGATTCGTAACTCGTAACGGTCGGTGAATTGTTAAATGAATACAGTTGCGGAGGGTCGCCTGCGCTGCCTGCGCACGGCGTGGCTGAGCCAGGTAGTGACACGTGTTCGCCCCGGGGGGGGCCAGGTCTCCTCACGCCTACAACCCTTTTTAAACAGATGTAAAGACACAAGGGCGGATCCAGCTTTGGCGCCAGGGGGGGGTCACATAGTCGTGATCAAGTCACGAAGTTATAATTTAGTTTTGATAATAATAGATACAAGTATAAAGTAGGTATTTAATTAATAAATGTAAGTACTATACTCAAAATCAAAATCATTTATTCAAATTAGGCTGAGAATCAGCACTTTTTGAACGTCAAAGTTACAAAAGACAATCCCCCAAAAACGCCTGCCCTTCACCACTTCCTAGTGCGCTGGGAAGAAGAAGTGGCTGGAACTCCCCAGCAGCACAGCTATCTGTTCAGTTAAAAAAAATACTTGATTGTACACAATACTAGGTACCTAATTAACATTACAAGACCAGAACATAAAATTAAATTATTTGCCATATGTCAGCTAGCCACGCTAATATACCAACAAATATAATAAAAACTATACCGACGTACTCAAGCTAAAAAATTATTAATTAAAATTAAAATGTAAATAAAAAACTTACTACCCTAATAAAAGCCTACAGGCATAAAGGGCGTGACAGCTTACATATTTATGCATTGCTGGGTCTGTTCACATAGCTGTCACTTGAAGTCACAAATGATAAACTAAGACCATCGAAGTAAAATAAATAAATAAGTTATATAATAATAACCTGTCAGTAAGCTAATTCTGGAGAAAGAACATAAACACTGTCTTGCGTTAAACTAGGGCGACCAACTATTCTTATCGTGTAAGTAGTCGTTGATGGAATAGTATGCCTTTGAACAAAGGTTGGATTTTACTTGAGCTTTAAACGCATTTAAAAAAAAAGAGCAAAAAAGAGGGTATCTTGTTATAAAAGGTATACCAAGCCCAACAAATGAGTTATGAACCTTATGATGCCGGTGAAAGGGGGCACGTAGTAGTCCTTATTTCTAGTGTTAACACCGTGAATATCACTGATTTTAGTGTACAAGTGTAAATTTTACCTAATATATAAGATGTTGGCAAAGATGAATTGTAATGCAACCGTGAGAATACCAATATCTTTAAAAAAATCTCGTAGAGAAACTCTGGCACCTAGCTGGTAAATTGCTCGAACAGCTCGTTTTTGAAGGACAATTATATTTTTTATATCAGCGGCTTTGCCCCACAGCAGAACACCGTAGGACATAACGCTGTGAAAATAGACTAAACGAGCTGTATTAACGTCAGTGTATTGTCTTACTTTCCTGACGGCGCGGTAGGCAGCCGAACTGAGCCTTCCTGCTAGACATGATATATGAGGTCCCCACTGAAGTTTGGCATCCACTCTTAGTCCTAGAAAAATTGCCGAGCCTACAGTTTCAAGCACCTCTTTATCTAAGACGATGTTGGGTCCTAGATTTCTAACATTCGGTAAGGCGAACTTTACACATTTCGTTTTCTTGGCATTGAGAACTAGGTTATTTGACGTAACCCATTCTGTAACTATTGAGAGTGCATTGTTTACGTCGTCAAATTCTTGTCTATTCCTGTCTACTTTAAAAATAAGACAGGTATCATCTGCAAACAGTACAATGTCACAGATGCCCTTCAAATGGAATATAATAATAATAATATCCCTGGACATTTCACACAGCGCCATCTAGTCCCAAGCTAAGCAACCTAATGCTTGTGTTATGGTAACAAGATGGCTGATAAACTACTTATATACATTTTTTTTTTTTTGTAAATACATACATATTATAGATAGAAAACACCCAGACTCGGAACAAATACATGTAGGTCATACAAATATTTGTTCCGTGCGGGAATCGAACCCGCGACACGCAGCGCAGCAGTCAATCGCTTAACCACTGCGCCAACCGTGCCGTCCGAATGGTAAATCATTGATATATACTAAGAACAAGAATGGACCCAGTATTGAGCCTTGCGGAATACCTAACTGATCTGGTGGCCCGGAAGATTTTACACCATTAATATATTACACATTGGACCCTATTAAAGACGAATGAAAGCGAAGACCAGAAACTAAGGAACAAGTCTTCGCACAAATTGCCTTATTATGGCGGAGGAGGTATCTTAGCAACTGCTTGAGTATTAACTTTTCAAATATTTTGGTAAATGCAGGTAAGATAGAAATAGGCCTGAAATTGCCAACGTCATTCTTATTACCTGATTTAAATAATGGTATGACTTTACTACTCTTCATGAGGTCAGGAAAAGTTCCTAAATCAACACATTTATTAAAAGTAACAGCTAGATAGGGGGCTACGATGTCTATTATATTATTTAAAAGTTTAATGGAGATGCCCCAATAATCACCGGTGTTTTTAGACATAAGTGTATAAACATTAACTACATTACGCGGGGTTACATGTCCGAAACTAAATAAAGGACTACATTACATATTTAAATAACAAAATCAATTTTTCTTTTAAGTCTTCTGCCGAAACGCGTTAGCACTTCATCTGCTTCAATGGGTACGTTTTTAAGGACGTGGAGAAGTGCCAGTCCGGTTAGACGTTCTTCAACCATTGAAGCCTTAGCCACAATTTGATTTTTCGTAACGTAGAGAAAGATCTTTCCGCTGTCGCTACACTAACAGGTAGTGTAGCCATAATACATAAACATTTTCTTGTATTAGGATACATCTCAATATCGCAATTTAAAATAAGGTCAGAAATCGACTTTGGTATGTCCTGACTCCGCTGCCACTTCACCATCCACAGCCGATATTCGTTTACAACGACAGAAACTGGAGTATTATCTAGTAAAAATGTATAATCGGTTGCTAGTTGTTTCACAGTTTCAATGTCTTGATTACTGTAATCGCTTTTTGGCATGAAAACGCTTAGTTGAAAGAAATTAAGTATTTCAGGAGACAGACGGTCCTGTAGGTCACTTATTATTGAATCCAGAAGAGGGATGTATATGGCTCTGCTGAAATACTATTCAGCAGATTGAGCAGGGATTATTGGCCCTATGTATTTGTCTTGACACTATTCTGGGACATTTAATTTCTACATTTAGCTGCTCAGCTACTTCTTTAGCTAAAGCGTCAAACAAAGTATTATATTAAATTAATTAAATATTGAAAGTATGTACATAAATAAAATCTGTGACAAAAAATATATAAAAACATTATGTTCAACAATTTTAATTAGTGGTCCACCTAGGTCCTGGACCCAGCCCAGGGGGGGGTCATGACCCCCATGACCCCCCCCCTGGATCCGCCCTTGTAAAGACATTGATTGACGGCGCCGTGCTAATAAAGTTTATGTATTGGAAGCGTGATTCTTGGAAGAACTTTTTTTTTCTTTTTAGTAGGTATTGTTTTTGAGATAAAGTCGATGGTAAGCTTTTAGATTCGTGTCTTGAATGTGTTAGGTTAGATTTTGACGTTTTAAAAGATATTTGCGAAACTATTTACCTAATAACAACATGTTTATGTTTCCTTTCCGTTATTTACATGAGATTGGGTTTGTTTATAGCATCGCGGAAACCGGTGGCCGGCGACCGGCGGCCGGTGCGCCTGTGCCGCGTGCCGGAGCGTGCGGCGCGCGTCGCTGACAGCGCATGCGCGCCGGCCGCCACATGCACGCTGCAGTCGCGGCCACGCGCGCCGCAAACCACACGTACCTATGCATAATACAGTACACTAAATAACAATACATTTATCTAATAAAATTACGACTCAGCCAAAAGTTTTCAATCAAAATACATCTTAACTATTTCAAAAATTTATTTCCTAAAGTGCATAATAACATTAGCTGTAAAAATGTGCAAAAATGTTGCCATGGTGCCCATGAAGAAGAGCGTGGATTCAGGTGAGTTTGATAAGAGTTTTCACTTAGATTTACATATTGTAATCGCTTGGTATAATATTAATTAAGTTTATAGGATTAATATCGTTATATCCTGTTAGAATTACGGAATGGAACAGTTTTATGTTTTAGTTATTACCTTGTAAATACCGTGTGCGGTAGTTCAGTTTGTGTATTAAACATAAATACCATTTACCTAGAAGTTTTCGTCTCAGTATTTTCGCATTTCGTTCAAGTATTTGCAATATAGGCAAAGGGTGGCAATGGCGAAAATCAGGAATCTATTATTCCATGTTACAGTTTTCATACACTTCTATATTTTATTTCAGTTAAAATGTAAGCGATAGGTATTATATGGTATATTTTTATTTATTATTTTTAAGTTCCTCTCGTATTAACGATTCTGTCCTTCGAGTTCATACGCGCTTATGATAAATTTAAACTTTCGTCATTATAGGTCAACGCGTAGTTTCGCGGGCTAGCCAATTGCCTTAAATTAGGAACCCATTTGTTCGCATTAAGTGTCATGTGGGACTATTAATCGTCACGTCGATTGTTGAGAGGCGCTGGCATTGATCCGCTGTGATTGTGTGTGGACGATGAAAAAGAGCGGCGCGAAACAAACACCTAACGGTCGAATTAATTCTAATGGAGATCGTGTGAGGACGGTGTTATTACGAATATCTCGCTGCGCTCCCGAGTCCCGGCCGAGCTCGCCGGCTCCGCAGTGCTAGCCCGAACATGCGCACAGCCGCACATATCGAGGCACTGTTTCCTTTTTAAAACATCGCGATATACGAATCAAACACACACATTCTTCAGCGTTCAAAAACAAAGTAATGCGAACTTCTTGTAAACGTTTTTAATAGTGTGGTATTTTGATACGCCGACGTGTCGTTGTTACTGATTACTAAGACTTGATCCCGAACGTTTCCAGAAAGATGAAGTTGCCGAAATTGGATCTGTGTGAGTCTAAATTACGACTTGTATTAGGTACACTAGAATAAGTACTATATTTGTGTACTGGATTTCAATATATTTTCTGATTCATGCACGTGTAATGTAATTGCACTTTTACGCACTATTCAAATGAACAAGAATAATAAAACATTTCATGAACTGTAAGTACCTACAGTCATGTCATGTCACTCTACATGATTTGTTTTTTTATTTCCTTTAGCTGTTTTACGGCTATCTTTACATTTCCTGTAAGCATTAGGAAAAACTGAAACGTTTATAACAGGCGTTTTATCGTTTTGTCGTAAACCGCAACATTCTGGTTTTGAAAATAATCATAATAGGTGATGGAAGGTTAACTACGCGGACATAAACATCCATGTCCAAAATATTCGTGGACATGAGTACAATGCGGCTGCCATCAGTTCACATCACACACGACACTATCTCTCCAAAGTTCTTTGTTGAATGTGTCGCTCGTACGTTTCAAGGAATTGTATCTTCTTAGAACTTTGTAAAACAACTCACATCACTAATAGAAAAATTACAGGATATTCAGCTGATCATATTATCGGACTGTTTATCTTATTTACTGTTGCTAAGATGTTCCTACGCACAGATCTGTCCGTCAAAAAGATATGTGCCGTAGTTAGGTGCATAACAGTGCATAAGTAGTTTAGTAACTACGGTGGAAAATATTATTTGTAGCATTCTGCAGTTCATATAATTTCTGTGTCAGCAAAGTAATAACGCGTGTAATTGGTTTGTCTGTGTGTTGATATCTGTAGTGAAAATTAACTACTGATTTTGTCATTAACTTGTCCTATACGTTAAATAACGTCAATCCTTCTCAAGAGGTATCTAAGGTACTGATCGTCTAGCGAACCCAAAAATGTAAGAAAACTAGCCTTCTCATGGAATTCCATGACCAACCAAAGAAGTTCTTGTTAGTGTTCGACCGAAGGTTCGGTTTCGGCCTAAAACTGGCCGAATCTTCCAGCCAGATCCAGGCCATACCGAAACTGGCGTATGGCGTTCGTGAGCTGTCGGCTGTTGTAGAATACGAACGACTGACATCTGTCAGGTTTTCCACACAAAATCTGGCAAAAGTTTCTTTTTTCTTGGATAAAAGAAAAATAATTGCAATATCAGCCCTTAATCAAATTATTTGCAACAAATATACGAAAAACGACGGATTAGAAAATAATGTCAAACTTTCCTGAACTTCCTAAGTTTCGGTTTCAACCGAAAATAGAAGAGGAGCCGAAGGTTCGGTTAGGTTTCGGTTTCGGCTGAAAATCGTGTTTCTGTCGAACACTAGTTCTTGTCAAGTTTAGCTAACTTCAAAGCCCAAATATCATAAAGCAAAACTCTTTTGTGATCCTTTATTTTTGTAGCAAAGTAAAGCCTCATAGAGAACGGAGGCTTATATCAGAGTCCTACCGACTAAAACCCCACGGTTCCTACAAGTTTCATGAGTCAGGGGCCCGGGAGAAACCTAGGTTCGTACATTCGCGCGCACCCCCGACTGGTATCAGCCCGTCATGCCTAGCGGGCCCCTCTCGTTTGTGAGCCCTAAAGCTTTGAAGGCAGTATATTCGCAACCCCTGTCTACCCGCGGGGTTTATAAGTGATTTACGTTTCACGTAACAATGTTAACCCGAAACTTTAGATTGGGCTTTGTTCATCTGTAGCTGAATTGTGTTAATATGAGCTGCGCACCGTGTTAGTACATAAGTATAAGGAGCGTACACTGCTAGTATGATACGCTCGGTTATGTGTTACTGGATTGAATTATGATTATTTCCTTATTTTTCCAACGTCATTAAAAACAAAATAAATCATAAACCATTCGATCTCAGTAAAAAGCAAGTTTGAAGTTTAAAACTGTTTGAAGTGTGTAAAGTCGCTCAGCACTTCCGCCGCGCTAACCCAATAAGTGCGAGATTGCGCGAAGCTTTCAGCAAACTTCGTTTGCGCGTCAAATCGCTCCGGCAGCGCTTCCGATGAGATTCCGTCCACTCCGGAAATGTAAATTCGAACGAAACTGGAAATAGCATTTCCAGAGTTTGTTTATCTACTTTAAAATGTAAAACATAATTATAATACCTAAACACTACAAGTAAGTACACACTTACAGAAAAAAAACAGTAACTCCGACTGCAAAAAAAAACTAATAAAGTTTAAAACAAGATCACGATTCAAACAGTCAGTTGCAGTTAGTGACAGCAATTTTAGTTCAATCTCAGATTTGATCCGGGTTATAAATTGTTCTGACCTCTGCTTTCTGAATGCCTTTAATTTGTTCTGTCGGCAATCACATGACAATTAGGTACTTTTATGATTGATTGGATTGATCAACAACTTAGTTATAATTTTGTTTGTAGTCCGAAAAATTTGTACGTTTTTTATTCAAAGACAACATGAACGTTACAAACAATGCATTTGATATAATACAATACCATTCGATTTTTTTTTTTAATTGACAAAATTGTTCTCCACACACAACAACAAAACAACACTAAATTGTATTGTAAGCTCAACAAAATAAATAGTAACGACGATATTAAATAATATCATTAGCTAAAATTACAATTCGGAAAACCAAAAAAAGGTACTTAATACTTAATGACACAATAATACAATTACATTAGAACTAGAAGGTATTAAGTACAATCTCATGTATAAGAGTGCCATGAAATTCCAGTCATTACAAAATTAAATTAAATACTTAATAAGCTAAAAACAATCGCAATTAAATTTTGACGCAAGATTAACAAATATCTAATATTTTTTATAGATATAAAATTGCTTTGATTTCACCATCAATATTTTTTTAGATATAAAATTATCTTGTATATAAAAGAAATACATTATAGATAGAAGAAACCGCCTGAATATTATTAAGATTTTAAGTCATATTTATTTTGTATCCTTTCGTTTAATTTATACTTAGGCATCTGTTAAATAGGAGCCGTTCTGACTTCTTGTAACGGCTGATCAAAGGGGGTTTCCAAACCAATGGACCTGTGTATACAGAAATATGTGGTCATATTTAAGAGTGTGGTACAGACCATCAAACAACTTTCCCAATGGGACCAACACTGTCAAAACTATAGAATCAAAACCTGAGAGACCCTGGACCCTTCAAGACCCAATATTATGGTACAGCTGATTATTTTTTTATATGACCACACCTTTCATATACTTAAATTCTGTGGCCTGGTGTATAGTCTTATCTTAAGGAAACCTAGAAACCAATGGGTAAATAGATTTCATTGTTTGTAGAGCAGTATTGCAAGTAGCAATCATAGTTCTATCCAGGAACTAAATTCGGTAGACATACTCGTATTTTACTAGAACCATTACTGTCTTATTACGAAACAAGGTTTATCTTCACATCCAGGTTTTAACCACAATTACAAGAAAAAGGAAAAAAAACCATGAACCATTTATGAATTTCCAACTTTATTCCGACTACGGCAAAGTTATATTTTTAGTTTTATATTAACTTATGTAAAACTTACAACTTAGTACCAGACTAAGTTGTCAGTTTTGTATAAAGAACTGTATTTCAAAAACAGTTACGTTCTTATTCCAAAACTGGTGGTTTAAAGTACGCCTAAAGGAAAACCAATCAACATAAACCCCTTACACTCTTGTAAGTTGCTTCCGTAAAATTCATGTAAGTAACTTATTAACTTTTACACATAAAATAAAATTACGGTAAATAATACTTACGCATAATGTGACTTTAACTTGCGTAAATTATTACAAACCACACATATTTATCAAATTCATAAAAAATAATGTATTTAAGTAGTTTATCAGCCATCTTGTTACCATAACACAAGCATTAGGTTGCTTAGCTTGGGACTAGATGGCGCTGTGTGAAATGTCCAGGGATATTATTATTATAATCGAAAACACCATCTCACCGTACTGTTTTGAATAGCTAAAATTTTGTTTCGTAAGTAAGTAAAGTTTAATTTTAAGTTGAGAATATATATTATATTTTAAACATTCAGAGTGATTATTTAAAAGCATCTATGCAACAAGATGTAAGCAAGTGCAAAAAATATAGATTTCAAGTGAACAAGTTTGAACGTTAGTATCGCGGAAACGTGACACTACGGGGTTTGGTCTTATTATTCCTTCTGTTTGTACTGATGTCAGCTATCGCTTTATATACTATAGACAGCTGTGGACATAATATAATGAAAGAATGCTGTGGTCATATTAAATGTTACTAAGTTATATAATAGTTGTTCTGTGTTATTGTTATGTATGAGATTTATATAATTTAGGATAGGTAGTATGTTATAGAAGTTAGGTTAATTTAATATTGTAAGTATATAAATACCACACCATCGCATTAGGTTAATCCTGTTATGATAGTTGTAAAGGTAATTATAAATAAATAAATAAATAATTAGGAATTACTTATAACGAAGTCACTTTTGGATAAACATGTTGCTTTTACTTTTGTATCAACTTACAGATAATAAAGTTTGAACCACATAAAATAATAGCTTTATTAGTAGATTTTAATGATTTATACTCAATAATCAAAATAATTGCAATTCCGCATTGCAAACACGTAACATTCATTTTTTTTTTTAATTTGCGTACATCTTGTTGCATAGATGTTTAAATAATCAATCCTAAATTTAGTAACTGAAACAAAGTGTGTCCATAATACGGATTGAGGAACCAAGTCTGATATAGGTAGAAAATTATATTTCTAAAATTACGATTATATTTAATAAGCTACTTAGTACCTACGTGTAATCCAACAGTGTATATGTCATCATATATCTAAATGAATGAATAGATTATTTTAAAACTTCCTTGTTTGGTGTAGGAACAGGGTAACAGTAAATAACTAACACTATATTCATTACTTTGTTTGTTAATATCATTTGAGTTACAAATAAATCATTCTTTATCAATCAGTACCTACTTACAAAATGTACAATCAAAGAGTATAAGTGTGTGTAGCTACTTTTACGACATCGTAAAGTGAATAGCACCTAAAACGTACAGGCCTACCGATAATGGTTACCTACTACTTGTACAGTTACAATATGTATCTCATAAAACAATACATAGGCCATAAACTCACGCTTTTTTCCCGAGTCAATAGATAGAAATCACCAAACGCCACATGCTACGGAAAATATTTTCTTATCCCTAATCATTGTAGGGAAAAAATCCTGGATTTTTGCTGACTCATCATTGGAAATAGATCGGGTCGTAAAATATTAAAAAGGAAACCATATTTCACCAAAGACTAGGTAATTTATCTTCTTATTACTACATAGATATTTATAGTTTTATACCCATAAGGACGCTTGCTAAACTTGTTGTGCTTGTGGTATACCCTTCCTCAGAGTTAAAGTCATCTTTTACAAAAATCTATTGAAGATAGGGAGTGGCGCAAAACCAACATTGAGTCAAAATTGCAGTAGAAACTGAACAAAACATCTGAAGGCCAATTCCCGTAATTAAAAACGTTCAAAATCTAGTCGCAATCTCATCTCAGCCACAATCAATGTCAAAAATTTGTCAAAAATGTAGGGACATTAAGGTGTTTTTGACAGATTGAGAGTGAGATAAAACTGTGAACGTTCTTATTATTACGAGAATTACCCCTCTGATCTGTTGTTATGTACAGACGCCGGCAGGTCAGGCTACCCGAAACTGTCAAATTTTCCCAATCAACGTTGAACCTTAATGCTTTAGTGATAAAGTTGAAAATCTACTAAAGAAATTTGATAGATTGTAGTAGCTTGATGTGCTGGCGTCTGTACCTCGGCTCCGGGGCGTTTAGCCATTTACGACATCGAACATATCGACCAATTGTTATAATGGCCAATAGATAAATCAGCAATGACTGCTAACTCTTTTTCAACCGAAAAAATGACCCTAGTAACAAGCAGTCACAATTACGATGAATTGAATAAAGATTGACAATATTTTCAGGCATCAGTCTTCATTCAGTCATTTTCTGACTTCATTTGTTTTTTCTTTGTTGGTTTATAAATGTTTATAATAATAACGTAACTCGCCACAGTAATGTTTAACAATATCCTGAAATTCAATTATAATGAAGGCACCTGAAAATAAGTAACGGTACAGACGAATATTATTTTTTTTCTTATGATCCAACAAAGATTTTCAATTCAATTTTATTCAGGAACAATTCACATTGTATTTATAATCATTAAAATTATAAAACTAACAACAGTAAGTTCTACAACTTATATCTTTAAATTTTTCAAGCTTTGAAGAATATATAACCTTAAGACTTAAAATAATATTAATAATAATAATATGTACATGTAAACAAAAAAGAGGGAAAATAAACAGAGGGCATCAAGAAATCCGCATCGCTGTCAACGGGAAAAGTGCCAAAAAGGCTGGCAGTTTTGCTTCCTTGTATGGCGATGCTGGTTCTTTGGCCAAAACATAGGCCAGCCCTCTGGTCACAATTTTCCAGTAAGTGCTTAATTGATTAGTATTTATAACATAACATAGCATCACGCCTGTTATGTATTTCCCTGGACAAATGGGGGTGTACTAAAGGTACACTTCTGCCTAACCCTTCGGAGTATTCAAGCGTGATGTATTATTGACAGCCGCTCTTGCACTTTTACAATAACGTGCAGCCAAAGCTGAAAGATGACCCCCGAACATAAAGCTTGAAAAATAGCTTGACAGATGTTTAATATGAGGAGAAGCCTTATAAAGCTGCAGGCATTCCGTAATTTTATGCCACTCGAAATTTTATCCGGCACCACTAAAGTCTCTGACCGTAACATGGAACCAAGTTGAATGACCTGCTGCCAACTATACTGGAAAGAACGCCATTTTTTTTTTTTTTTTGTCGCCGTATGCATAGATACAAGTACCATTTCAATTAAAATACTCCCTCCCTACCATAGATATTTCCTAGAACCAAATTAGAGTTTTTTCCTCAATTATTTTCCTGCTTTTTAAATTAGTTTTATAGAATTCGTTTCCAAATCTCGTTTCGCGAAAAGTCCTTGTGCTAATCAGAAAGGTTTTTCTTGAATCAACTTAATTTCCTTCCTCGAGGGCAAGTCGACCAGATTGGACCGATCGTTGCTAACGGCAGTTTTTCGGGGTTATTGTACTAGTTAGAAATTCTCGGCCCAAATGAGTATGACGGTAAGTGTACATTGACCTTACCTGAAAGCTTGTTAACTTCATTTGATTCTTTAATGATAAGGTTGAACTATCGATATACAGTGGCCTCCAAAAGTCAGTTGACATGTTTCCATTTCAGCTGTGACACACCACATTATGATTCAAAATTCTAGTGTTCCAAATGTTTCAACGGCTATATCGTTGTTATTGACTAATTCAACAACGACCTTTTAACCGATATCGACTTTCCGATTGAATTATATCATACTCGTACATCTCACTCGATAATAGCACCTGCAATCTCCCGTTATCAAGTTATTAACTGAATAACGGTAAACTAAGAACATGACGTGTTACACTATATTGGTTCTGCACGGGTGAATAAGCATTAGGCCCTTTGTACACGGCACGGTTTCTTTGCAAACTAAATTTTTTTTTAAATTGTAAATAGGATATCGGAATCACATCATATTATATAAATAAATAAGCTAGATGAGGTCGGCGTTTCCTATCTAACTACTCTGAGAAGAAAAAACGTGTCCGCCAACAAGTCTCCATAGTGATCTATTCAACACTGACGACTGCCTACACACGACGAATACCGTAAACCGTACCGAAACCGTAGTTTTTCACGGCATTAAAAACGTGTACAAAGAGCCTTATACATCCACGAGTGCGCTCCTTTGTGCGTGCTCGCAATTGTTCGGGACATCTATATGAAACAATCACATTATCTTGATGATGATTTGATGAACAATCGTCATCATATCTATTATTATAATCAGAATATGATAATCGTTTCTAAGGATTTCAGTTTGATATCCAGGACACTTACAACAGCATCTGCAAGGTCACTCTTGCGCCATCTAGTCAGAATTTCCAATAATAGTGACCTCCGCATTAATGTTATGTACGTACATAATTTCTGGGCTCAGCTAGAATTTGCCAAGCCAATAATTACCTTCGTGAATCACCTTGAACACCAGATAATTTCACTTTCATTAATGCTGCATCGATCACACGAGCTTCTAGCTCATCGTCTACAAGAACCTATTTATTACTTACTTCTTTCGGCGCGTCATTCTGCAAACCATTGTCCTCATCTAGAATTCCCCATCTTGTTCAAACTGTAATAACATCTTTGTATATAGTTGTTATTTAATCTATTCACTTTGGATCTTCTTCTTCAATCTTTTCAATATTTCTTTGGAATTCTCTCGCTCATTATTGGTAGTCAGTGTTAGCTTTTGGATATCTCTCTCTCTGTGTGTGTGTGTGTGTTTTGCTTTAGTGTTCAAGAATCAAATCACAAATTGAGCATTCCCTTTACTGGCTTCATTATTTAAAATAGGCGACACGCACAATTTGCAGGGAATGCTTGCAATATATTGCAATTATCATTGTTGCTAAGCCCTTTGGCGTGTGTTTACTAACAGCAGTTTATGCAGGTCAGTTCAGCGGTGGCCTCTACCGGTGACGGGTCAACGCTAACTTATCTAATTAAGACGGTCACAGCTACCGGCACGATGTAAATCAACCGTATTCCGGTTTTTGAAGTGAAAACTTCTTTAGCGGCGATGCGTTGTGCACTTTTATTGTGATGGGTAAAAAATGTTAAACTCGCGTTAGGACACGTGACCAGATCGAAAATTCGTAAGACGGACCTCGCGTCAGGACACGTGTCCTGATCGAAAATTCGTAAGATGGAGGAAGAGTAGACCGCATTCCAAAATATCAAAAATGCACAACGTTAATAGTTTTACTTCTGCCGGCACTCCCGGAGTGCAACCCGTTTTTTTGCGTCGTTAACGTCATATTCATATTTGCTCTGAATTGGTTGTGTAATTAATCGCTGTTCTACACTCACACCTTGAGACGCACACCAGATTTTATATATTCGTTATTTTGATTTAAAGTATGCCATAGTGTCATATAAATTCTTTAGGTAAGTTTTCATTGTTTGTACCTTAGCACCATGTTTTTATATATTCATGTAATTTGTTATCCTTTAATTGTTCTTATGTGTGTTGTGCTGTCAGTAAAGATACGAAAGGAGAATAATATATTAGGTACTATATATCTATCATCCTTTGTAGCGATATGCAAAAAAGTACATTATGCGCTAATGGTGCGAGCAAACCACGTCACAATTCACGGTTAATAACCGTGGTTGCTGATAACATTAACTCATTTATAGGCGAATGTTGAACAGCCACCTACAGTCTACATGGATCCAGACCCCAGAATATATATATAACGCAAAAACCAACAAAATGTGCAGTTTGTTTGTATTCACATTTTTTGTCCAATCATGAAGGCCGTAATTAATAACTTTATGTAATCACATTTGTATACAAACATTTACCTATAATACGACATTGAGCCTTTAGTAGAATATGCAAAACAAGTGTAATATATACAGCGTAGCATGCATAAACAATATAGTATAACACGGTTTCATGACAAACCTAAATGATATTGTAATAATAATTCATTCGCTTCTTCATCGATCAGCACAGCTGTGAGATCGATAATACTGATAGTTTTAAATAGATATAGTGTATTAAATAATCTATCTAGATTATTTAATACACTATATCTATTTAAAACTATCAGTATTATCGACCTAGTATTAGGACCTGTATTGAATCTTCAATACAGGTCCTCATATCTATAATTCATTGATAACCTCGGCTTATGCGTTGTAGGATGCCCGAATAAGTTGCCACTTAGCAGTACCAGGACAACATAGGATGTAGGAAATAACATGGAATGCATTACAATAGCATGCCTGTGACTACAAGGCTACCCCGGAAGGCTGGCGTCTGCCCGCCGTCTAGATAAACAGTTGTAAATACATTGTTGCATCTATAAATATTAATTCTCGTCTAGTACATTTAGTCATGAATGGCTTATGCCATCTATCCACGTAATCCGTGACGGATGCTTGTACTTTGCATATTAGCTACATTCATAAAATCACGCATATTATCCCTGACAGGTTTTGTTTGTGCTTCGTGGTTCTTAAAACCACGTTTTTGTGAGGTTACGTGGATATTACGGAGACAGGTTGACAACCAGTCGCCGCTTTTCAACGTGCCTATTGATCACATTGATATAATGTTTGCCTCAGTTGGCTGCAACTACCTAAATAAAGAGTGTCAGGGACATCGACGCGCAACCCGTTACCATGGCAGTAACATGATTCTGGACGCCATGCGTAGAAATATTTAGCCTTAAAAAAAATTTGCTGTTCCACAGTTGTTGCTACATTTTGACCGGGTAGATATTGCACTTTTGTATGAAACAGCAGATTTTTCTTTTGATAACCGATGAAAAATATCTATGCTAGGCATGGTTACAGTATGCGTGTCGATGTCCATGCCACCCTGTATACGTACTTCCCAAGTTCCCGTTCAATGTTTCAAAAGTATATTTAAAAATGGTATATTTGAATTCTGGCCGGTAACTGGGATGGAAACAACCAATGATAAGAATTATGTGGTATATGAAGTTCAATATAAATAGGTTTTAGAGATTTCAAAAATACTCCTTGCATTGACTGCCTACTTTCTGAAATTGACCTAAATTGAATTGAACTTCGTCCTCTTAGGGAGAGTTTCCCTAAGAGTATAATAATATAATAATATGTTCTGTGGTCAGTATGGCACTTCAAAGTGACATTGTAAAGCGTTCATTATTGTTGGTTGAAATCATCGATATGTCGAAATAGAGCCAGTTTTGTGATTCTCGTGGTACAAAAATAACACACAATATTGTTTGAAGGTTCTAAGTTTATCGAGTCTGAAATATGAAGGTAACATGCCGCAGTATAGACCGATTAGTTACAAGCGTGTGAACTACAGTGTGTTCTATAGGTAAGCATCGATCGGCACGAGCTGAATGTACCTAAACTTGAATTAGAACAACAGCTACGGTATGGGAGCTGTATTGATGTCCTGTGTGAGGCCAGATCACTATCACAAATGACAGTGGCGGCCAGCCGACCGAGACGGAATCTCGCCGGCTGTTTTGTTATAACGAGTCTGAAAAACTTCCATTGATAAACACCATGAATTCGCATTCATAATAAAATTAATTCATACGAATTAAATGTCAACTATTCATTGCACGATAAAGCTATATATATGTTCTACGCTGCCACAGTCATAACATTTTATTCTTTCAATGTTACGCGTGCTACGCTTCTCGTAGCCGATGCAAAAAGTACAGATATGATCATTATATCAGTGGCACATAAAAAGGCCATTTTTTTAAACCATGGCCGCATGGCTTCAGTTGTCTGACTAATAATATTAAAGTCACTCATAATGTTACCTTCTTTATTTAATTTCAAAATAGGAAGGCCGAGAAGCCGAACATCATGCGGCGAGGATGGCGGCGAAGGCAAAAGAAAGATGCTACAGGAGCCGCGAATATAATTGTATGGCCCAAGTATGAGGGCCTCGGCGAGCTCCTGTTCGGTCCCTCGCGACCTTGTGTACTAATTAGTGATTATTCTGCGAACAGTTGGTGCGCCCACTCGCTGCTCCGGCCAATCGAAACAGGTGGCTCACAATTTGTTGTGCATTGACCTCGCTCACTAGACCCATCATAGATATCTACATCAATTAATCTTGGACTGTTAATCTCCTCTCCTGTAATTCATGAAGCTGATACTTGGGTAGACAACACTGTATTCATTGACTCATTGCCGTTGCACTTACCTACGTCAACATTAATGCACTTATTTATGCGCTTATCTTGTTTGCCGATACATCGCTCATATAAATCTCGAATAACGTTCATGTTACTTTCATTTCGTTATCTATTCAACTGATTATACTGTCCAGTCATGAGGAAGACATTCGATCTGGTTTAAACGTTTCTGCATTGAAAGGATCGTTGTTGATTATAGCGAAGTGTTCCCCTACGTCGTTATCGCAACATCGGACCACATAACGTATTCTTAATTAATGCCTTTATTGATCGCGTGCAAAATATAGCCAGCGCCGCATGGTCACGTGACCACATGCTACATGTTCAGCCATACAGCAGCTTTTTAAATAAATACACGTTTAACTAGCAGAAGGTCTGAACATTCGTCATTCTTATTTTGTTTGCTGAAAACTTTTCAAATAACTTATTTCAAAGAAGCTCGTAGTTTGCCTGATAACGGTGGTTAACGTATACCGTTAACCGTGTCAAGGTACTGCCCCCTTGTGCTTGTGAACAAAACACATTGTTGCCTATTAAATATTAGAGAAACGATCGGTAATAATATATACGAGGTGCCTATTTCATAAAATCGATCGTCCACCACTCACGCAGTTTCATTGAACGGTGGTACAATTAGAATTTATGTTACGATTCATGTATTAGTCGCCTGTTGTCAACGTTTAAAAACTAGCAGAGTTTAAAGTGGTGCTAATTTATAAATTGCTTTTTGGATATAAAACTACTCAACCTAGTGCCTACACTAGTATGTAATGTCTCCTGCTGAGAATTCACGTATTATACGCGTTCAGTATACTTGGTAAGCGGTTTCAGTGCTCACATGACACTAACCCTGTTCTGTTAGGCACTTAATGTTAACTCTTTGTTAGATAGATTTTAAGAAAAAGAGAAGTAATTGGGTTGTGGAGGTCAGATTGGCAGTCGCTTCATGTAAAATACTGGTATTCAGCTGAATCCGGTTAGACTGGAAGCTGACCCCAACATAATAGTTGGGAAAGGCTAGGCAGATGATGATATATTCAAGACGTTGGATCCCTTGGTTAGTTTTAGACACCGTTCTTACGTCCAAGCTCTTTTCTTATGATATTGATTTCATCTTTCAGTGGGTATTTAGACGCGGCTGTATTTCACTATCGGACACGGATGGACTATTGTTGTACCTTAGAGTTGTGGTTAAAGAACCTTTATTTGCTCAAAAGAAATTTAAGTAGGTACTACAAATTTCACTTAATGAGAAATATTTTAACTACCTATATAATAATAATGACATTCATGAGCAGAGCTAGTATGACACGCACAAATATTAAATAAAAGAAGACAACAATAATCAACGTACATAACAAGACATTGAAGGTGGCAGCAAAAGATTCATGCGAAATTAAAGGCATACCCACAAAATTTTGACACACCCACAAAACTTGTTACACTTACTGATGTATCTTCTCGTTGCTGTAGCCATTCAGAAGTCATGCAAGCCAGCGATGCTGGGTCGCATGTGGCAGGCGAGCCGCCGCGCGCTCAACCTGGAGCATGCGCCCGCGTATCAGTTCGCATGCAGCCAGTGGCAGTCCAGTCCACATCCCTCCACAGCATACCTTATATACAGGTTAGTTTTAACAAACCCAGTGTAACGAAACTTATCATGTGAATCAAGACCTTAATTTGTTATCAAATAACTAATAAGACTATCAATTCCGTTATCTGAAAATTATAACCAACAGATCTCCCAATTTTGAAAACCATGGAGTCTAATTCTGGTTCTTTTTCATAGAAAATAATAAAAATTAATCGTGCATATTGACTGACTTTTCATAAAGTACTACTTGTCAGTTACGTAATGCGATGGAACTCATCAATTGTTCTATCTAAATAATTGTGCACTTTTACGTCACATTTGAATATTTACTGTCGCAAAATTGTTGGATAATAGTTATAATACTTACACGTGTTATTTAACTATATTTATTTATTGTGAACGCATTTAATTTTAATTTTTTCTAGCCAAATTGTTTTAATTTATTCGCACCAACGTCACTATAATTATAATATTATTCATTTACACTGCATGTAACTTTGTAAATAATATAAGAATCAACTAATCAAAGCACAATATTAACAGACCTACGAACTAGAACGTTTCCCAATGCAAAACTCACTGTAGAATACATAATTATAGTGTCGGGTATACTTACAAAGCTTCACTCTGCACTTAACACCTGTCACAACACCTATTTATCTCGTCTTCTCAACGTCCGTGTGTCACAGCAGGGATCCAGCAGAATATCAGCGTTATGTAAATTTGCCTGACACATGCTGAGCTGGACTCCCATTTGGTGCAACCTTGAGACGCACACCGCACTGTGTATGTTTCGTTATTCATTTTATTCGTCATACTTACTTAGTGTCACTTTTATTAACCGACTTCTAAAAAAGGAAGAGGTTCTCAATTCGGATGTTTGTATTTTTTTTTTTTACATTTGTTCGCGCATAACTCCGTCGCTTGCCAACCGATTTGAAAAATTATTTGTTGGAAAGGGTATACTTCTCAAATGGTCCCATAGAAATTTCGTCAAAAACGGTTCAGTAGTTTGGTTTTTAAACCAAAATTACTGGTAAAAATTACAACTTAAAAGTGAAAAATAAAAACTTTTATGCAAAAAAAAATCAACCGACTTCCAAAAACGACACTACAAAGCGAAAAATGACTTTAATTTCGGAAGTCGGTGGCAAACAACGAAAATGCGAACCCAACGACACCGACTTCCGAAATTAAAGTTATTTTTCGCTTTGTAGTGTCGTTTTTGGAAGTCGGTTGTTTTTTTTCGATATTATTTGTGTGATTTTCATTTTGTTTTTTTTTATCGGCACCTTGTTTTTATATTATAATCATGTGGATAGTTTGGTTATCTAATAGTGTACTTTTGTGTGTTGTGCTGTCTTTTTTGTGTGCGCCAAATAAATGGTTTATCTATCTATCAAAAACCAATATTTTAATATATCAAAGAATATAATATATTACACCATATTTATTTGCTTCGGAACAGATGGCTGTTATTCCTCTCGGTGCTGTCAATTGGCGTGGCGAGCTTCGCGTGCCAGAGCCTGCCGCGGTTTTACGACGGGCCGAAGGTCGAGCTCAACTACATGAAGTGGTTCATCTACTTCACCAACTGGGGCTACTTGCTGATCGCGCTGCAGGCAGGACTCGCCCTCGCCGTTGTGCATCGGTACAGAGCACAAAAGTTTGACTCCCGTAAGTATCTGCTTTAATCTTTGCCCTTGATCACTTACATGGCTAAAAAAATGCAACATGCATAAATCCAAAAATGCAACATAGTAACTCAGACGGGTTCTTAAAAAATATGCGACAAGATCATATACATTAAAACTGCATTCGTACAAGTAAATGCAGTTTGCTACAATGTAAGACAGTATACCAACTTGCCAAGTTCAATGACTTACGCTAGACTTTAGAGCCTCCGAGGTTACCAGGACACCGCATCACAATGAGACAGTGACGAAAATATATTTAAAGTATTTTTTGTGTGCAATGGTCTAACTCTGGCTAAACTATCGAATTGACATGGTTTAATTTTAGATGCAACTAAAACATAAATTACTAACTTCAGCCCGCGGCTTCGCCCGCGCGGATGTCGGAAATTATCCCACGAGAACGTGCTACCAGGATAAAAAGTATGTCCTTCCCCAGGATACCATCCATCTCTTTGCCAAATTTTATCGAAATCGTTTAGTGGTTTAGGCGTAAAAATGTTACACACAGACAGTCAGTTTTGAATTTATAATATTACTAGCTGACCCGGCAAACGTTGTTTTGCCATATAAATTATTTCTAGCTGCCCGGCGCTACTTCGTCCTACTGTGTCCTACCCCCTACCCCTACCCTACTCCTACCTTACTCCTACACTACTCCTACCCTACTCCTACCCTACTCCAATCCTACTTCTACTCAACTCCTAACCTACTCCTACCCTACTCCTACCCTACTCCTAACCTACTCCTACACTACTCCTACACTACTCCTACCCTACTCCTACCCTACTCCTACACTACTCCTACCCTACTCCTACCCTACTCCAATCATACTTCTACTCAACTCCTAACCTACTCCTACCCTACTCCTACCCTACTTCTACCCTACTCCTAACTTACTCCTACCCTACTCCTACCCTACCTAATCCTACCCTACTCCTACGCTACTCCAATCCTACTCCTACCCTATTCCTAACCTACTCCTACACTAATCCTACCCTACTTCTACCCTACTCCTACCCTACTCCTACCCTACTTCTACCCTACTCCTAACTTACTCCTACCCTACTCCTACCCTAGTCCTACCCTACTCCTACCCTACTCCTACCTACTTCTAACCTATTCCTACACTATTCAAAACCCTTAATTTAATACGTGCTTCAATTCGAGAGGACCCGAGTCTACGGTACCGAAGGGACGATCGTCAAATGTTTGACAGGAAAGTAGGTAGAACAGTTTATATGGGAAATAGAAAAGGGCTGTTTTTAGGGTTTTCCCGGAAATTATTCGATTTTTTCTCGCCTTTTAAACCTTCCCTAGACCTCCACAAACATTTTAAGACTAAGATAAGATAAATCCGTTCAGCCGTTCTCGAGTTTTAGTGAGACTAACGAACAGCAATTCATTTTTATATATATAGATAGATAGATAGTATATAGGTAGATAGTATAGCACTTTACCCGCGACTTCGTCCGCGTGTATTTCGTACTTTACTCTAATTTCGAACGTACGTTTACGATCTTTATCATTTATTTATTTAATTCGGGCTAATTTTAAAGTTTATAGATCAAAGGAATAAGATTTTTGAAATAAACCGTGGCGTCCCCTTTTACCACTACAGACTTTGTTTTTAAAAAAGCGTTTGATACGTCTGCATTGTATGACTTAAAGATTATTATTATTTGTTTTAAGTATTAGTACCGAGTTTCGAGTTAATCCGTCCGAGCGGTTTAAATGTTTTTCTTACCTATTAACTTTTTCACCCCCTAAATCCTCTGTGAGGAGTTTTTTCAACTACAAGTGACAATCTTTATCAATTACTGAGGCAAATATGGCCAAGTATCAAGTTTATTAAAAAAGAGAAAAAGATTTTTCATGTTAACACTGTGTCTTTTCACCCCCACAGAGGACGAATCGTAAAAAAAACTATAATTTGACTCATAGATGATTATACCAATGTAAAATACTCCCCTTAAAAAAAAAATACCCCTTTTTGCCCCGTCAGCGGTCGATTTTCGAAAGAACCAAAAACTTATCATCGTTTCTTTTCTGTCAAAAGTATTAATACTGGTTTCAAGTTAATCAGACTGCGTCTTAAAATTCTTAGGTAAGAATTCGTGTCAAGTTTCAAGTTTACTAACTAAATTAATAAGATTTTTTCATATAAACTGTATCTCCTCTTTTTATCCTGATAAGGGTGGAATTTTTAAAAATCGTTTGGGATGTGTTCATAACTTGACTCAAAGATTATTTATACCAATTTTTGAGTTAATCAAGCCACGCTGTAAAATCCTCCCCTGTAAAACTGACTACCCCTTGTCAGCCCGTCAGGGGTAGATTTTCGAATAACCCTGATACAGATTATTCTTTACTTTCAATCCTAGGTATAAATACTGAGTTTCGAGTAAATCAGATCGCGCGCCCAAATTCGTCCATACAAACTTTGAAACCCCCCAATCCCCTTTTAGGGGGTAGTTATAAAAAAAAAAAAAAAAGGGGTAGTTTAGAAAAACAAAAAATGGCAAACTTCATAATTTACTTAGATAAGTATTCGTGCTAAGTTTCAAGTTTCTTAACTTAAGGAAACAGATTTTTCATACAAACAAAATACCCCCATTTCACCCTCTTAGGGGTCGAATTCCGAAAAACCCTACCTTAGTGGATACCTACTCTTCACAAAGAATACACCCTCCAAATTTCATGTCTCTAGGTTTAGGCTGTGCGTTGATGTATCAGTCAGTCAGTCAGGACTTTGAATTATAAATATATATAGATGGTACACTCAAATTACATAGTGAATATATAGCTTTTGAAAACACATAAACTACATACTATTAATCGAAGGGAATAAAAATATAGTTAAGTACTAAATGTTGATAAAAACGTCGTTCTGTGTTGATTGGGACAGAATTCCAGTTAACTACTCTAATACTAAGAATCTTGGCTGGATCTTTTTTATACAAAGTTTATGTATATAGCAAAAAATAAACTGAATAACTGGAAAATATTGTGAGGAGCCTTTTTACATTATACGGAAAGTGGTGGCAAAGACGATAGTCGGTTCACGTTTATCATCACACTTGCTTCATCAACCTTGATAAGCAAAACTGTTAGTAGCTAGAAATACGTCGACATCCGCTGCTGAAAATGGAGCTTATGCCAATGTTCGGTTATTAACAGAGGCTCTATAGCGTATTGCTATTGGCATATGTGGATGCCGTAGTCTTGAATGAAGTATTTTGATTGAATCCCTTAGTAGCCTTGAGCAGCACCCCATTACAAAAACAACCAGTGGCCTTTTCATTGCTAAGAGCCACACAGAAGCATGCCGAAAATAAGTGCAGATGTGTGAGACTTGCTTGGACAATCAAACACTGAGCCCTGAAATCTCGCTTGCTTGTGTTGACTAAATGAAAATCCTGTAACCATGCAACGTATAAACATGTAGGTACAATTGCTATGTTTAGTAAACACTTGTTGAACACATCAACTGCCGTTGCGAGATGTAACTCCAGAAGTAAAGAGTATGAATGACGTTGGGTTTCTTATTTCCGTGAAAATTTGTGCCTAACAGAAAATCTGAAGATTGCTGACGATTGTGCTCTAAATAGAACTACCTAATTTAGGTCTCGTAGTGTGACCTAGATACCTTGTAATGAAGCCATTACTCGTGTTTGCCCAATTAAAAGTCGAATAACCTAGATCCAGCTTGGAGCTCATTGACAAAGTTGTCATAGAAAGTGGTGAGCACATTCCGTGCGGGTCGAGCTCGCAAATGTCAAGTGCCTTGCGTGGGTGCGTTTATTACACAAAACGGTTTCCTTGGACGACGTAAGTCCTCACGCGAATCAATTAATCTGAATCATTGAGTCGCATGTTGTCGTGCACATCAAAATGCTCGCTGGGGATCGATTGAACACGTGTTTTGTCTTTTTTCGTCCAATACAACCTAACGGTTACAACACAGTCTAGACTGCTCATCAATTTAGTTGAAAACTCCTAATAACATCATTATTGGTTTGCTCACGTTATGTCCCGCACCCTAATTGCGTAACACACGATCAATCGGAATCGGTTTCATTTTGACAGTTCAACAACATTCACTGCGTTATTTACGTGTTGAGCAGACAAATTTTTCGAAATTATGAAGCAATGGATTAGCAATTTGCTTCAAAATGATTCAGATTCCGATTGATTGTGTGTTACGCAATTAGGGTGCTGGCAGATTTGTTCAGCGATATGAGCAGCGGTGGCCCAGTGGTAACGGCCGCGACCTACGAGTTGTAGGTCCTAGGTTCGAATCCTAAAAGGCGCTTTACTTTGTGTAAATTATTTCATCACCCCTTCTCTCAAAATGATGAAAGAAAACATCGAAATTCGAAGACACGTGACATCCACCAACACGCACTGGGCCCGAGTGGTGGATTACGGCCCACTCCTTCACACAGACAGGAGGCCTGTGTCATAGCAGTGGGAACTTTATAGGCTTATATTTGTTCGCATCTATGCTTTTCAAGGGCATTTATATTCAAATAAAGACATTTGGACAATATTAGGGTGCGCGTTATCGACAGAGGTCACGAACGCTTGATTGGTAACAATTTCGCGTCAATTAAGATCACAGTGGAGCGGGTCCGCTGTCCATTGTGCTTCAAATGATCCTTATTGGTTCCTCATTCCAACCGAGCCGAGCCCAGATGGAGTGGGTATTATTCCGCAGCTATTGTTCAAAATTGGAGACGTCGTCCACTTCAACAGCAAGTGGCGGACAATTGTGTGCGATATAAAAAGATTTATACAAAGTTCACTTTCGTTAACTCGTCCGGACACTTAGCTTGGAATAGATGATAGATGAATGGATGCATTCACACATTGAGCAGCGTGTTACATGGCCTTTACTAGATTGGTATGGTGTCGTTGCTTGATAATTGACAGGAAGACACATAATACGTCTTCCGGTCATCCCTTTAAGAACATTAACAAACCTTTTAAAGTTTGTTTGTTTGTTGTGGATGTTTTTTCTTATGATAATAATGTTGTCCTAAATCATTAGGACCAGTAAAATTTACTACTAATATCTTAAATTTAATCATGCGATACTGACGCAGCCATTACAGCTTAGTTTACCAAGACGAACGTGCAGTGTAACATACAATTTTAAAATTCAATATCATCTGACTTCCTTAAAAATCCACCCCATCATATTAAGTAAAAGGCATCAGCAATTCAGCAGTTACGATAAAAACTGAACTAACCCATGATCACTAACCTACTTTGAACCTTATTACAACCACATTCTAAACTTTATCTCTTCATACAGTCAACCTACGTTTTGCAGCATGCGAAGAGGACGAAATCCCGATTCCGCTAGGTCGGCGCACGCGCACGCCGCTGCTGTGCCGCGCCTACTGGCTCTCGCACAACATCGCCACCGACCTAGCCTTCGTCATCACGCTCGTCTACTGGGCACTGGTCCATAATCCTAGTGAGTGAACCTTTATATTTAGATAATAGTTTTTCTGAAGACATAGGCCCTATCTAATACCTGTAACTAACAATGCGACATACTTGTCAAAACATTACACAAATGCACATTTTTACGACAGAATACTATTTGCTGCAGCAAAAACACATGAAAAAACCTTAAAAATTTGTAAGATATCGCCTGCCGGTTTTATAAAGCTTGAAATGGCGCGGAAAAAGAGAGGGAGGAGGAGCCTTCGGGGAGGCATTTGCCCAGAAGTGGGACAGACCTATGATTTAGAGAAAAAAAAACATATCTTACAACAATACGTGAAGATGACCCATTCATCATATTGTTGTACCTACTATGAGTTTTTGATAATTAATTTAGAGGTAGCATCTATTTCACAATCATGTTGTCTTAGCAAGTGTTCTTGTGCTGCTATCAGTATTAGCTTATAGCATTAGTGTTTTGTTATTTTAATAACACTAAAAACAATTGCAATTGTTAAAACCAATTCACAGTCCCATGAACTACATAACTGATTATGCTGATTGTTCTACTTTGTGCGTGTCGCGGCGTGATTCTGTAAACAACGCATCACAACCGCCACAATGTTTTTGAGTGCCTATTGAAATAAACATAGCATCTAAGTTCCAAGACGCTTAACCAACTATTTCAAAAAAGGAGCTCATGTTTTTGAAACCGTATAATAATCAGATCCCTCTAATATACTCGTACCCCGTCGCTACCCACATCCACATCTTGCGGCCGTTGCATTTATGCATCCGTTGCATTTTTTTACATATGTATTTCTTTCTAACCTAGAAAAGGTAGCGAGTTCCTACATATTTTAAAAACAGTATCTATTATAATTTCAATATGTGTCGCTCCACAGAGATGCACGAGGTCAACACCCTGAACGTGCTGGTGCACGGCGGCAACTCGCTGGTGATGCTGCTGGAGCTGACGGTGACGTCACACCCGGTGCACGCCGCGCATGCGCTGTACAGCGCCGGCGCAGGTCTCGCGTACGGCGTCTTCAGCGCCTTCTACTGGGCAGTAGGGGGAACTGACAGGGTTGGACTACCAGCTATATATCCGGCGCTGGATTGGAATAAGCCTGGTGAATAATTCTATCTAAATCTAGGGTTGAAGCAGTAGTTGCCCGAAGACCAATTCCCATAATTAAAAACGTTAAAAAACTAATCGCAATCTCAACTCGGCGACAATCAATGTCAAAAACTTGACAAAATGAATGGAAATTCAAGGTATTTTTGTCAAATTGAGACTGAGACTAAAATGCGACCATTCTTAAAAATACGGGAATTTGCCCCTCTGGAAGCAGTTGTATAAAACCATTCAAGAGTCGAGTTGAATCGCATGCAATTAAGCCTATTGATTGCAGTAAAGAAAACAGCAGGAGTTATTACTGTTTGCCACAGTGGTTATGGAAACCGTTTATTATAATCTAATCTATGATAAGAAGAGACGATAATCTCTTCTACGGTCATTCACTACCTACCATAAAAGATAATAACTAATAATCGGATGTGGGAGGAAAGAGGAAGCTTTCGTCCAAAATTCTCAGTATTATGCTTGTCCTACCTACTATTTTCCAAATGACCAAACGCCAACCGCATATGACAGAAACCAGGATAATCATTTTTCAAAATGTCAGACCGAGAACTGACAGTTTGACGGGCTCTACGAAGGATAGCCATAAAATAAGATCTCCAATTGAAACAAATATCTTTAAATTATAAGACTAATGTCGCATAGTAAGCTCGCCCCTTATTACTTACACATGGGACTCAAACCTATACCATACCCTTCATTAGGTAAACACGTCCTACGGTATTATAATGTATGTAAGAAGCCATAAATAAGATAGTTCAATAAGATAAGACAGTTTATATATTTATTTTATTACTTATTTCAAAGTTAACTTTTACGTAATCTGGAATATGTACCTACGTTCTAAGACAGCTGTCAAAAAACGGTTAACCTCATGGACAGGCGATGGACAAGCGCAACTGACGGAATGTAGGTGTTACTATACACCTCTGCCCAGCCCTTTAGGGAATACCAGCGTGATGTTATGTTACGTACGTAGTGTCTGCAATTGGTAGATTGGCTTTTGCCGGACCTATGGGTAACAATTATTTGATAGTTTTTCGGGCTCTGGTTGTTGGTGCATGTAATATTTGCGTCTGTACCCCACCCACGATGCGGAAATAATACTAGAGTGATACCGTATGTATGCTCCAACAATAATAAAGTATTTGTTTCCCTAGGCTCAGCGTTCGGGTTCGTGTCGCTGTGCGCGGTGGTGATGGTGTTCGCGCACGCGCTGGCGACGTGCGTGGCGTGCGCGCGCGCGCGGCTGGCGCTGCGCCTGCGCACGCGCCCGCACGCCGAGCGCCTGGCGCTGCCGACGCACTGATCACACGGCAAGCTGCACTAGCATCCGATCTCACCGCACATACCGCGCTTGGACAAGACGAGTGCTCGAACAATCGGACGTAAACAAAAGCAACGCTTGCGTCGGTCGCTTTTCTCGGATGCAGTGTACGCTCATTCCCAGTGACCTATTAAGAAGTACCTACAAAATTGCTCTATTTTGCCGATAAATGTTAATAAAGTTTTCATGCGATTTTATTGATCGATGGTGGATACTATCGATCAATAATCGACCAACTAGTAGGTTTACTAGTTTTCCAACAAGTTTTTGTCGTAGCATGTTGTACGTCAATACCGTCGATCACTAACATTGATCGTAATTTTACTGCATATTTTTCTAATTGGTATCTACTGCTGCATCTTGAGTTTATTGACAAATATCAAGCAAATATTGGCAGGCGTAGGTACCGATAGAATAAAAGCTAGCAAAATTGTTGCCTAATTCGTTGGTATTCCTCACCAAGTTGAGCGGCAAATGTTTTTGAAACACGAGGTAACCGAGGTATTGATGATCGTGTCTGAGTAGTAACTTGTTTTCAATTTACGAGTTATAAATTCAAGAACATCTTGAATTATCGTGTTTACTCCATATTTTGTGAAAATATTTTCCTACTTTTGAAGTAGTTTATGTTATAGACGTGGTTTTTACGTAAAAAATGGCGAGCATAATATTAATAATATCATCATTCTCAAAAGAATATAGCATTAAGCTTAGTTATGAAAACTAAACGGCTGTAAAAAGAAGCTTTGTCTCAAACAGTGCGACGGTCTTCAGCGCTTAATTGCTCAGTTCAAACATTCCTCACTTCGAACAAGATATATCATTCAGCTGTATAAGTGTATTTAAGACATGAACGTGTGGATAAGTATTTAATTTGCAATGTGTTCTATAAACACATGCATCTTCTGTGTGCAAAGCGTGCATGCATCGATATTCAGGAGTACCAAAATACCGACGGCCGCAAAGTACAAAAATAAAACTGCAGACCCTGCAACATGCACCTCCGCGCACAATTTCACTCAGTATATATCCTGCTAGAGTAAGGTTTTGCAGTTTGCATCATTTAGCTGTGCAATAAAGTGCATCTCGCATTAGTTATTTTTGTGTACTTTGCTGTCTTCGATACATAGGTCAGCAATGATCGTTGTAACTATTGGGACTGCATGCAAGCAATAATATTGCAATTATTATAATAAATTATGATAATGTTTGTGAGTCGTTTTAGACACAATGTCGAGCGAGCGAGTAGTTATTAATGTACGAGTAACTACCTTTAATTTAAATGGTCGACTTACAAAACATTCCTATTTTTCCAAAGAAACGTAGCAATAAGACATTGTTATGTGAATTATGTTTAGTAAAGTAGCACCTGATGTAACATAGTGCCTATGGAAATGCACTTCGTGAGCGTCTTGTCGTCATTTCGTTTATAGACCGTGTTTTTTTGTGATGACGATATTTTCTCGACATAACTCGATATTACCAACCGCGTTCGAAAATTTGTACATTTCCTTTGATCTTCTTATTGATATGTGAAATACCCACTTTCAATTTCCCATAAAACATGAATAGAAGGAAATTCCAACGTTTTTCATGTTTCCATATAATAAATATAATAAGAAGTGGTTTGAAAAGGACATTTTCAGGAGCTCTGAAAATCCGATCCATTTAAAAGCACGGTGTATATAATTGTATTCTGTAATTGGAAGGGGTTAAAAGTGCTAACCTCATTATTGTAACCAAATTCGGGTGCATTATGGAAATAACAATTGTATGGATCGGAATAGCGTGGCTCTTCAATACTTAATACCGAAACTGTGAAACTTGTTACAAGTATACAAATGACAAATGTGCCATAAACACCTAAACATTACTAACATTAGATGATTATTATCATAACGCGTCTATTCTGTTCTATCACATGTTCGTCCATTCTGCACCCTCAGGGTGGCGGCTGGCTTATAAACATTCATTGTGCAAATTTACACTATGTAGTATTTACTCGAATTGTGATATTTATCTATTTATCATTTAAATAAGCATTTTAATAAAATCGTACCACTAATTTACAATCACTGTAAGATGGCCGATGGGTACAAGTCTCCCAAAAGTATTTCCCGTACGGAACTAAATGTGAACAAGAAATCCGGTCTCCTGAAAGGCTAAAGTTAGAATTTATATTTTAAGGATTTTTAAAAGAATTTATACCTAGAATGAAATGGAGTACCACCGTACCCACGTTTTGCTCACCCCCAATGGGGCTATCTTTGTGGGACATTAAATACTGGGACAATTTGACGTACTATAAGTAGTAAATAATTCAGTCCATGAATGTCCCCGGAAAGACTGATTATCTTTGTCTGTTTCATTCATCAACTTTCAGATCAGGAGGAGCTTGTGGCCAAGTAATAATAGCCGCACGGATCGATCGATCAAGTTAAGCTACGTTTGCCGCGGTTGTTCCGTGGATGGGTGACCATCTTAACATACCAAGACCCTCCGTGCCACAGAAAGTACGTTAAGCCGTTGTTTCCGGCTGTCATTCGTGTACTTTGACAGTCTTTACGGGTCTTCAGAAGCCCGAAAATCTGACAACCAGTCTTACCAAGGGGTATCGTATTACCCAGTAACTGGGGTGTGGTAGTCAGATAGTCGCTCCATGAAAAATACTGATATTCAGCTGGATCCGGTTTGACTGGACGCCGACCCCAACATAGTTGGGAAAAGGCTAGGCAGATGATGAACTATCTATGAAGGCAGTATTATATTGTACAAAACTTTGCCCATAACGCGTAGAGGTGTCAATTAATATCTAACTGTCAAAATAATATCTACCTCTATCACCATGGCCCGTCAAAATCGTTAAATATAATTTTATGGTTGTATGTACGTATTAATGCATTGAATAGTATTTTATCATGTGTCCTTGTTCGCCATACTCGTGTTGTTGCATTTGGAAACGAGAAAAGAACCTGACTGTTATGTTCAATTAGGAGCAGCCGCGGGAAGCAAAAAGTAATTTCTGCATTTCTATAGGAATAGGTAGTTAATGTGAGTTTCCGTACCTTTTTTGTAAGTAGTCGAGTGTAAAACATTTATTGAATACATTCCTGCTTTGCTCCAGACTTAAGTAGGCTCAGCATTTATTTAAGCGAATATCTACGTAGAGAATATTGTAGGAGTTATTATAGTGATATGAATCGTTCCTAGCCCTAATTTAAAATCGGACAAAATGCTGTGATGCGATGTTTCATTTAATGTATTATCTACTGTTAATTAAACTAATAAGCAATAATGTAATCTCGATCACATTGTAAGCAATAAATTAATAATTATGAAATTATAATGGACTGTAATCTCACTTGAAATAAATATTGTATCTTTTAAGTATTAAAATATGAGATATTCTGGTATATTTCAGAAATTGGCCGTGAATTTATTTATTTCTAATGTAGTTTTCAATTTTTAATCTAAATTTCACGAACCTTGTAGAAAATATATCCTAAGGGATCTGGTCATATCGTATTATAATCAGTGTAATTAATCGTGATAATAAATAAATAAAATATTAATTTGGTAATTTATGTTTTTTACTCATTCTCTATACTTCCAACTGACCATGTCATTTAAAAAATTAAGTCAAGGCTAAACCCAAATTATTATATAAAAAGTGTGATCGGAATCATTCATGATGCATGAAGGATGATTTTAACTGTCGAGTTAAGCGCGATCTGCGCGTTCCGCATGCATGTGATGATGGTACGACTACGACCTCATGCGTGCGCACAGCATCCCGCGGGCAGCCGCAATGTTAGAACATTAGTCGCGCGGCACTCGCGCGCTGCAATACGCGCACCGCGTGCTCACCACTAAAAATTCTATACTTACTATAGAACCGCGCAAACTTTTGAGTTATCGTAAAAGCGCGACGTTCATTGAAATATATTTTATTAAGATTTTCAACAATAACTGTGTCTCGTGTGTGTACAAAATAATACATAAGAGGTATGTATCATTATCATAATCATAAAAATTCGTGTTTTGAAATACGCACCCATCGGTACTATTTTTTTTTTCATGGGAATGCTTATTGTATTGGAATTGGGAAACGGAAGAAAATCCGAAATTTTCTGAAAAAAAGAATCTACCTACTTGTGGTTTTACTTACAATATTATTTCATGCCTGCACATTTCAGTGAATATTATTTTGATAATTTAACATCTCGTAAACTTTAATTACTAAAGATGAGCCTTTCGATGGTATAAACAATAAAAGGTTGTATTTATTAGGGTGCAACGAATAGCTACAACTCCTCGTAGCCATTCGTAGGACTAATGAAAAACATCCCTTTACTTTCCTACACTCATTTATATATATTTCCATTATTTACGAACATAAATCATAATAATGATCTCCAGAATGTTAATTATATATTTTTTTAAACTTCCTTTAATCGCCGAGTAATCAAACAGCTGACGTACATTGTTAAGAAACAGCGTCAATATTTCTTTCGCGATAATAGCAATGATGTTACTGCCAATCAGACGGAAATACATTTTTACATACTAGCCAGACTAGGTATATAGTATACATATTTCAACTATTTACATACACATTACAAAGACTTAATAAGTAAGTTGTTCTTCGAAAAAACCTGAAGTATTTGCCTTAGCAACGTAGGTAAATTAATTCCGTTTATGTACAAATAGCGTGCCATAATATTACTGTTAGTAATTACTCGATTAGGTATTCTCGGTCGCATAAAAATTATCGATAGCTTGACTAGCACCTAAAGAAGAAAACCTCGACCTGATCTGATCTATGCATTGGCTGGTTACAAGTAGCTACTCACCCTTATAAGGCAAGTGACCCGAAAGGGCATTAAACCTTATTATACACGCTATTTTGTTTAGTTCATCGCCATATTATTATTATTTTGATCTAATAAAAATATAGCAGTGTGAAGACGCATAGTGGAGGTCAGGAGTATCGAATATGTATAATAAAGATAGGTCAAGAGAACATTGCACTGTCCAACTCGTTCTGGCCCAAGCGCACCTGACGACATCGCATCACGTTCGATATAAATATCTTACAAACAGCAAGTAGTTAATAACTAAAACTATATCTGGAACTTGTCAGTTCCACTAGGATCTTGGCGCATCTCCCAACGACCCGCCTAGATATTGGCTGGCAGCCCCAAATACGCTCCTGTCAGTCTCTGACTCGTAACACGTAATATAGAACGTAATCATTTTATCTGTATGTGCAGCTCCCGGCTAATAGTAGTCTTGTCTCTTCCCGAGGAAATCATGAGCCTAAATATATTTTAAAGAAGTATGAAAAATCAGTAGGTACTGGTAACATCGCATTTCTAAAACCTTATTTCGCGGGAGGTTTAGAAGGTTAGCCATTAATTCTTCGTAAACGCAGGAACTCTCTTAATTAAGAATAAAGGAACTGGTTAAGTGTTTGTAAGCACGATCACACGAGATCCTTCAAGTAAGTAATGGCAAGCCTGGCAGAATTAGTTTCTAACCTCGTTCACACATCGTGGAAAACGAATAAATAACCCCCTTCCTAATCTCAGTGATTAGCCGACACGCTATGGGTGTTTGACCTACAGATTGATATAATCGTTACAAATATTACAATGAAAGCAGTTCCCGGGTGAATCGGACGTTTAGAAACACGCGAACACCGGTAGATGGCCGTGTTAGAACCATATCCTTAATGTTATTACAAATCGTTCATTTATCGAGACTGACGCGCATCCTTAAGGTTAGGATAATGAGCGAACGTTTTCCTCGGTTTCTAATGCCCCTGAAATGATTTTCCACGTAGTGAGCTCCTCGGCAGTCGACTGCCATAAAGGATGTTGTAGGTCGGCGCACACGTAAATAACAAACAATCGGCTCAACACAAATATATTTTATGACGTTCGAACAAGGCGACTTAACGAATTAAGCAAAGCTAGTGTTGACCCATAGTGCGGCTGATTGTGGAAACATTTGCAAAATACTAAGAGTTCAGTTACATGGTATTGTTCACCAATAGGTTTCACGTTGTTCTATTAATTTGACAAAACTAAACAATTCTGTGTTGGACTGTTGTTGCGACGGACGCGGGACATCAAAACAAAAGGTGAACTATTCAATTCATTTATTCCCAAGTGAAACAAATTGAATATTTTAGAATTAAATACAAGAATGACTTCATAGTTCTGGCCACAGAACAGATAAAATATCTGTTCTGTGGTTCTGGCTCTTAAAGAAGACACAGTGTTAACTTGTGCTTTTTAGTTTGTGATGTGCCAGTTGTGCTTAAAAAAGGTTTGTTATTTTGGCTGTCAGGTGGTTGTAGTTCTAATATCAATAGAATGGAATATATTTATTTGCTTTATGCTTTCAGTACTTCGTAATTAAGCAGTTAGTTCAGATAGTTAAATTTGCGTCTAAATCTACCTTTTAGAAATCTTTAGTTCTGCACATCATCTTAGATTAGGATCAGGGGTACAAGCAGTGGGATAAGCAGTGAGCTCCAGGCTACTTATCGATAATCCTAATTGGCAACTCCGCATCCTGTCTAGTGGCAGATACCTGTATCTTAGAGTTCGACAAAATGTTAGACTTTCAATCGATGTCTTTTAACGAATCAGGGTCGACGGCTTGCTCTCCATTCAGAAGGGGTCTCGAATCTCGATGTGTAAATCCTAAACACTTACCTACTCTTGACCGTGGCTAGCGCTGTTCAACCTTGTCAATTGATACTAGATATTTAAAAACCTTTCAAACACGTGCCCCCAAGTATCAACATATTTTATTATGAAGTTGACTTCTTAAATTCTTCAATCAAAATAATCATCACGTCAAAAATGTTGTTCGATATGTTCTGTAGTTTCTGCCTTCCATCGTGGGAAGAACGCGTAAGTTTATGTACCATTATATGTTGGTCAAACGATACTGTTTAAAAATGAGCGGAAATATAAATTTTGGCAGATATTTTAATTGTCAATCTCAAATATTTGAGACTCGTAAAGTAAACGTTTGACTAATCCATATAACTAATAGTCTCCTCATGATATTTACCCATGCTTTTAGGCAGCACATCACGTCAGGAAGTTGATCCTTCATCCGCGTATTTTTCTCAAACATATTGCTTTAGTTAACATCATCCAATGACGAGCGCCGTGTTTGCTTCACAGTCCGGAGCCCACGACTTATATTAGTCCTTCATCAAATATTATAATATTATTCTAAAATAACAAAATTTACGCACATTCATTAGGTTTAGGTAGTAATTAGTCATTTGTCGAATAATAAAATCGTAGCGGTGACTAGTAAGGTACGGTGACCTCTAAGATATCTAAAAACGTACATATGTGTATTATGAGTTTTATATCTAGTAAAATGTTTATGCTTTATTGCCTGACAAGTGTTAACAGTCGTTCATTCATAATAATTTCATAGGCGAGTCAATTCGTTCTACGTAATAATATATTATGTAGGTCATCACATCAGGTATAAGCGCCTGCGCAACTTACTATCAACGATCCGTTGAACTTGAACTTGAAGTGTGTTTGTTTATACAAAATTCGTGTAAGCTTCTGTGATAATATTGACAGTCCTCCTAACTAATAATTTTGATGACCGTCATAGCATTGTGACGCTGTGTAAATTCGGTAATCGCGGTAAAGTAGCGTTTGTCATTAAAATGCATTTAAGTCTTTTTAATGACAGCAAACAAATGACGTACTTAATGTGTTGACTTCCATTGGCATCATTCACGCTGAGTGCGTAAAATATATATTTTAATACGTTTCTCGTTCTAGCCAGATCTGTCGTTATACAACTGCTTTCGTTCTGGAGACTACAAATATATTACACGCTGGCAATGTTAGGGTGATACATAGAGCTAAAGTATAGACTGCAATATTACAATAGTTACTCTCCATATGCTAGTTCCACAAAAGGCTCTCTTTCGGTATTTATTTTTTCCGAACTTTTGAAGCTTCCATTTCCAGCTAGAAACCAACATAAATCTTTATGTTTTTAGAAGACAGCTGCAGTAAATAGTCAATTTGATTGCAAGATAAATAAAAACATAATAAATATAAAGTATAATTATTGAACTTATACTTCACCTTGACTTTTCTTTTGTTCGTTGTTGGACGGATACAAAACGCAACGGCTAGTTTTTTCAATGAGAATATAATTACTTTTAATACTAAGATAGCTCTTTAAATGCCTTGCAATTATTAATTTCATACACATTTTAAAAAATAATTAATAACATACATCATTATCTTCCATGTACCATTTCAACTTGTTGTTCTCTCGTATCGGTCTAGCTTTTCGAAGATAGCTTACATCATAGTCAAATGATTACCCTTCAAGGCCCATGTTGGTTCTTTTAATTAATAGGATATACTTGTTAAAAAACTCTCTACAGGCAGTCCACCCCAATCATCAGTCAACCTCAGTGCTCTATCTTGCCGAAAATTCCACTTTAGAAGAACTTTTACAAGTCTATCAAAAGGTTGTGTGTAAAAGATCACTTTTAGCTAAAATACCACTCTTTTGCATGAAGTTATAAAGAGTACTTTATCTCTTAATCTCATCGCGAGGTAAAAATGCAATCACCCCATGATAGCAATTCCATGTTGATGTAGCCACAATTTCGGCACCTACAGATAAGGATATGAAATATAGTTGTTTGATTCATTCAAGAAACCGTACAGTCTACACGTGATTCTTGCGCTCACGTGTGTTATGTGATGGTCACTACTGAACCATGGTGGTTCTAATTCTAAATCATTCAGCAGTCGTCACGGACTCACGTCCGGCCATAACAACCAAATTATGAATTTATTCACCTTTATGGTAATCACGTGAATCCATTCACCTTGTTTAGTCATGTCATTTTAGCATAATAACACTTTATAACGTACTTAATATTCAAATTTTTGTCCTTGTTCACAGCTACACAAACTTACTGGAGACTTACTCGAGATGTTATAAGCAAACAGAACCAATAAATTTTCGAGTATTCATTATTCAACGACAGATCAGTCGTCAAACAGACACAATGATGCAGTGGTTCTGGAGGCAAGCGTTTTATTGCATCACAGGGATCCTTGGGAAGGAGGAAAATGAGACGAGTGAGCCGTTCACACGATCATGTTGCGGAAGGATCTCCCCTCTGTACTGGAGGGTGCCCATCCTCGTGTGGGCGCTGATCGTCCTGTTCTGTTCCATCTCGTTCTTCTGGGGCCCGACAGAAAAGTTCTTCCTGTACATGACACACTGGGGCCTGGCGTTTGTAGTATTGGAGTCATCATTCGGGATATTCGTGGCCATAGGACGTAGAGGTTTAACAGGTAGGATCTTTGTTGCATTTTAATTACTGTATCTGCTAATCAAGTTGTAATGGTCGCCTTCCGAGCCGGTCGGTGGTGCGTCACTAATATTGCCGTGGTTGCTCCACCTCATGTTTCACATAGCATCCTGGCTGGTAGGCGGTGGCTGACGCTGGTGCAAGTCCAGCAGGTACCTGCACTCGATAGCTTGACAACTACAACATTCTTGTATCGTATAGTAAGTAATAGATTCGCGCTACCGACTTAGTCACGCGTGCATGAATCTTTCGCAAAAGAAAACTACTAAACTGGAAATTTTATATTCATTATTATGATCAAATATCGATTAAATACTTTAATCAAAACATTGGCTCATACACTACTTACATTTTAATTACGAGGTTTTTAATATTCTTTGCATGTCATTAATATTTCAATGTCGAAAAATATTCTCTGGAACGTATAAGTTTCAAAGTGCAACAGATACTTATGTTTTAAACTAGTATAAAATACATAGATAAGTTTTATAGCCACCGATCTAATTATTTTCTTGTGCAAGTTCATTGTTATTGCAATCATTAAAAATATTGAAATTAACTAAGATAACAATAAGATAGTATAACTTGGATCGTGGGAAGGTTAGATCTTGATCAAACAAAAGATAAGAACAACCCGCGAAGTATTTTCCACAATTTACTCAAC
The DNA here is from genome assembly GCA_945859715.1 of Apamea sordens. Taxonomy (NCBI): domain Eukaryota; kingdom Metazoa; phylum Arthropoda; class Insecta; order Lepidoptera; family Noctuidae; genus Apamea; species Apamea sordens. Next base: position 16,797,400 of record OX243986.1, read on the forward strand.
TAGACATAAACATGTGCAGTTTCGTCATCAACACAAACACACCTTAAGAGATGTGTTTGTTTGAAAACCATAGGATGAAGTTCACTTGGTGATAAGTCACCAAGTCACATTTGTACCCTTTTTCCAAGTATGTAATTGAACCAATTTATATTTTAATATAAAAGCATAAAACGTCATGCAGCGATAACACGCTTGGTACATACATAACTTTGGTACACGTGTGTTACGTTACAGGAAAAATTTCAAGTGTGGCGGGGGAATTGTAAAAAATTCAGAACCGTTAACTTACAATTTATCGCTAATATTCTGACGGTAACCGCATTAGTAATAACGTCATTGTTAAAAGAACGGCTAGTTAATATTTATAAGATACGATTATGCTGAAAAGAAGTTAACTAGGTGCAAAAAATCGGTATTGCAAGAAGCGATTAAAACTCTATGTCGCAAGACCTTGACGATACAATAAGGAACAAGTTCATTACAGACAGTGTTGTTACAAGATCAGGCCGTCCTCACGCTTCACTGCTTGCAGCACATTTTCACTGCTTAGTTTATCATCAACTATTTACACGATCGGTCCTATTTAAAGCTACAAGTACTGAGCCGATAAAACTAAGGTTATAATAGCAATCTATAATAGTGAAGGATCAATGCGATCACGCACTGAACAACGACTGTCTGGAAATGCGGTTAGGAAGTGATTGTGCACAGTGTTCTTTGTTAGTATTGGTGAGGTGCGAAGTGTTCGGTGGTAGTGAACCATGCTGTGCTGCAAGTGTGCGCGGGCGCAGTGCGGGTGGCGCATGTGCCTGCTGGAGTACCCGTCGCCGAGCAACTTCTACGTGAGCTGCTGGCAAGGCAACCGCTCGGCCGCGCCACTATTGTTACTCAGGGGTTTCCTCTTCCTGCTCTCGACGTGCGTGCTGCTCGCGTCTATCGCTGTGCCCTTGACATTGAACACACATTTCGGCTACTGGTTCATATACCTAACGCATTGGGGTTTCCTACTAATCGTTCTCAATACGGGCTTCGGTACTGCTGTATCAGCATATGCTTACTTTAAAAGACCTATTGGTACGCTGTTTACTATTCCTTTTCTATGTTTATCTAGACTCGTGTATGATACTGGTTCCGATAAAACTGCACGTAGGTACAAACCTCATGTTTGATAACAATATCAAACATAAGCACTACTTGAAAAAAAATCTGTGATGACTCTACGTTTGCCCGATTGTAGGTAAACCTTGATACACATTTTTAAGGAGATGGTATATTGTTTTAAATCATGTATGGGGCCAGTTCATGTCACGTCAAAGTATAATATGTGGCACGTGGCTGCGGAGAGGATCACGTAGTAATGCGGCCGCCCGACCTCGCGCCGGACGCGTGAGGTCTCATAACATACTGCCTCCACATTATCCCATCTATCACTCACTCACTCTACATAACGCACTATCTTTATGCACATTTAAATAACCAGTTCATGAACCTGTATTTGTAAACTAATACACTTGTAATAATGTTAACAGTTTTTATGGAGGTCATGAATCACATTCTATCATGGAGCGGATGAATTCGTTATGTTCCACTGCCGCTGTGCGACCAATGTTAGCGGAAGATGTGAACATTACATTCACAAAATTATACATTCGTAGTATGTAGGCCTCATTGATGACCGGAAAGTTGAAGTCGTTTCCAGGCTGCATGATAAGTCTGGTATTGGCCAATACGTCCACCAGTAATGTAGTAGCTTTTTATGGCATATCCAATATCCATAAACGTCGAAGTTTAGTAGTTTTAGTTCACCTCGTCCTAAAATTAGAAACATTTTCTTTAAATTCCAAACTTGCCTACACTTTGACATTGAAGCAACTATCGACATTTAAATATCTCTTTAAAATCAATGCTCAAGGTTCCCTTTTCGATTGCTATGATTTATGATCTACAGATGCAACGTTCGGGCTGCCATGGTACGTGAAGACCTACTGGATCCTTTACAACATCACCATTCCCGTCGCCTTCCTCATCACAGTGTTCTACTGGGGGATCTTGAGGCCTTGTAAGTTGCAAACGCCTTTTATCTACTTACTTCTCAACTTGTGAAATTTCGCTTAGTATCGTAAGTACCCGTCGTTGTATTAAGTAGTTGATTGCTGAAAAGCTATTTCCCTTGTTTCTAGTTTTTATTTAGTTTTAGAAATAAGGTAGATTTCCCATCCTGACCCACCGAATGGTTTTTACAAGTTTCCAAATACTGGGCTTGATTTCACCAGATACTAATTGTTAGCCCAATTTCTAGAACCTTTTGCTTTCCATTTTTATCTCTTCAATGACGATAGCGGCTAATTATTGAATTAGAAAAAAAAACCAGTGGGTGGGTGGCCTTGCGACTATCTCGTTGAACAGAATAATTTTGAAAATGTACAACGATTGCATCGCAACAAGCGTCGATAATATTTGATAGACAGTTACTAAATAGTAAAGTTTACTAAAAATGTGTTTGCAATGATTGTTTTAATTACCGTTAACGATTTTATACTTGACCATAATTTTAAACATTTTCATAACTCTATCAACATTCTGCTTCGTAAACGCAATTAGGGAGCAAAGAGGCGCGGAAGTAAACTTTATAGTCAGTAAATCTAGATTTTTAGCGCACACGCATCCTCGCATCCTTTGCTTGACCTAGATATTGGCTCTGAACTAGCGATTACAGCTTTGTATTCATCTCTGTAGACTGTACTGTAAGTAATATACCGTGAATTTTACCAAGAACCAACAGAAACAAGCACTCTCAAAGAGGGCCAATACACTCTTTCCCGGCTGGGCTCAACATTGGTTTACCGAAGTTCATACAAAAGAACCATCTACTTTTCTACCATGAATGTTTCCTCGCGAACTTTTCCGATAGCTACAGGGATTTTCAAAACAAACATGATAATCTTCTCTTACTCAATCGTGTATATTTTCCAGCGGCTAACACGGTGAACTTCGCACCGAACCCCGTGCTGGACGTGATGCTGCACGGCGTAAACTCCGCGGTGATGCTGGTGGAGCTGGTATGCTCGGCGCACCCCTCCCGCCTGATGCACATCATGCAGCCGCTATACTTCGCCGGCGCCTACATGCTCTTCAGCGTCATATACTACTTCGCTGGCGGACTAGACCCGTGAGTCAAACATATTTACTACTTCTAGCATCCTACCAATCTTGGCAGACGGACGCTCATATTGTATTCTTCTGTCTGACAATGAATGCTTGGGTGAATAAGCAATCTTAGCACATTGAGTGCTTGTTGTACCATAATATATTGTACAGGTTGCCAGGGACATCGACGCGCACGCATTATTCTAGACCCTGCGTTGAAATTTCTCATAATCGGTTTTTTTTTTATAAATTTAAATTGCTGTTCCATATCCATCCTTTTTGACAGAGTAGGTATAGCACTCTTCTAGGTAACAGCTGATTTGTTATTAATAACCGAAGAAAAATTTCAACGCAAGGGGCTCCAAAATCATGTACTCAATCCATGGTAACAACAGTGCGATTCTGTAACCATCTCACCGTGAAAACTTAGGTGAAGTGAGTGTGGAGTGTGCCGTCATTCCAACTAATGACGACATGGTTGGCGCAGTGGCTGAGCGATCGACTGCTGCGCTGCGTGTCACGGGTTCAATTCCCGCACGGAATAAATATTTGTATTGCCTACAGGTAGTTGTTCCGGGTCTGGCTATTTGTGTATGTGAGTTTAAATGTTTGTAAACGCGCCCACGATGCAGGAGTAATTCCTAGTGTGGGGCAAAGTTTAAAAAAAAAGGTAGGGATTGTTGACACTATTGACAGCTTAGCTCACTCTAAGCTCACTTGTTGTGTGGCGGCGTATCAAAATATGACATTCACTATAAAAACTCAGAACCCTTAAAATCCCGGCAATGGTACAACATTAGAATATAAGGGAATGCATAACAAGGGCAGAGGTTAGCTCAAACATTCCGTGGAAAATAATTTATAAAAACCTTATCTGATAAAGCTCGAAAGGGACGCAATGTCCTAAGTGCCTATTTACATGACCGGATGAGACATATGTATATACCTAAGTACTTAAGTATGTAGTTTCGATATACAATCAATTTCCCGGCCGGTCTGTCTCGTTAACCGCATTCACATGTGTGAAGGATATCTTCACACCTATTTATAGTTCAATGCTACCTTCAAAAGACCTTAACAAGTATTAGATAAACATTTTTTGATATGACGAAATAACACGCGAACCACATATTAACTCCATTTGATCTTATAAGAAACAAAATTTTTTGACAACCTTAATGGTCAGAAGGCTATATGAACATTCAAATAAAATTTTCAAAAGATCAAATATTTACTCAAATGTTAGAGTAACATTTTTAAATGCAAAATATTAGCTCAATATATCATCACGTCTGAATTCCCCGAAAGGTTAGGGAGAAGTGTACCTATAGTACAGTCAACAGCAAACGTAGATGATCAAAATCAGAAATTCAATACTAATGAACGGAGTTCGCAGCTATATGGCAGCTGTACTAGTAGTAAATGTTTGGTATAATTTACAATCACATACTTTTGATTCACTTCGACGCCACACAGTTCAGGACGCGAACTCCGTTAATTAGTATTGAATTTCTGATTTTGATCATCTACTTTTGCTGTTGACTGTACACCCACAATTCCGTGCTGGCTACGGCGGCGGGCGGGCTGCTATTGAGAAATTCCAGAAGGAACAACCAATAACATTTAGCCCGACCCGAGAATCGAACCCAGGACCAGCATGAGTAGCGCTTACGTCCACTAGACCAAATATCAAGCTCTAATATTATATAATTACAGACATAACTTTCAAATCAGACAGTTTCGTAACGATGTTACTACGCTTGCATCAACGTAAAAGTTCAAGATCAAAACATAATGTTCTAATTGATTGTTCCGCGGCTGGATCGGAGATTGTTTATTTTGATGTCGTAACGTTAGATCCTCGACATCTAACTGACACATGACCAATATACCCACTGCGGCGAGAGGTCGATGGTCACCCAGCCGAGCTTAATATTCAAGTTCATAAGTATTATGTGACATTGATTTTTTTGACAAAAGCAATAAAGCATTTAGCCACAGATTCGTCATAGCGCTCAAATTCTACTGCCATATACGCAAGGCCAAAGTGACGCATTTGTACGAATTTATGTCACCTTAGAAGACTTACCTTGTTTCCAATTTCGGGGACAATAAAACAAGGAAACAAACAATTCCAAAAAACCTAAGATTAGTATGCAGAACTTGTACATTCGCATGACATGGCAAACCCTACGCATATTGGTTTTATGTTTATGATTTGAGGACATCCAGGATGATGTTACCGAATACCTTTTAGTAGTTGTTACCAGTTGGGTTTAGATAAGTTACGTCCCTACCTAGCTATCTTACTACATCAGATAAATTCTATTAGATTTATTCTCAAACGATGATGGGCTAACATTGTGTTTCTGTCTCTATTTCCCAAGAGTCAAAAGAAGAGGAAACCATTTAAGGCGCGGTAAGAAGCGAATTATTAGGTAATTGACAATAGCGCATCGCGACAACAAATAAGGTTCAAAACAGCGATGTGTTTGATGGTTGATTGTGATTTAGGTTGAATCAAATGACCACCAAAATTAAAATAATTTTACAGTTTTAATTAAATTAAAACATAAATGCACCGCTCAGTGGAATAATATTTAGGTATTTCTTTAGTTGATTGAATTTCCTTTGTTATCATTACATAATAGTAGATTATTAACCAAGGGGATAAAGCAGTGTCTTCTGTCGCGGGTGACGATTTAAATCGCGAGCGTAACGAAGGACTCGAGGTTTACTCCCGAGCGTAGCGAGGGTGTTAAAGACTTAAATCACGAGCGAAGCGAGGGATTTAAGACGAGTCCTGAGTGTAACGAGGGATTTAAGTTCACCCAAGACTAAGACAGCTTTATCACCGAGGAAAATACTCTACTTTTCGTACCATTTGCGAAAAAATAAACTTAACGTTTATGTATTTGAAGAAAACAAAAACGCGGCAAATTCCTAGACTAATATTTTTTTGTCGGAAAAGCAAAGGCATCAAGCTCATACGGCCTCGTCGGTTTTCGTAATTTTATTTAATAATCATAACTGCATAATAAATGCGTATTCCTTTTTCAAAAAGATGTATAATTCTTTATATACAAACTCAATGGTGTAAACACATGTAGTTCAGTATAAATTTTGGTAAGTATTCTAAATTTAAATCACATTCTCCCCCTAGAGGATGAATGAAATTCAGTACAATTTTCTTTCCCTGTTTTTAACAGATTAAAAATGACTATTGTTATGTTCGGCTTTTTGTGGCATAGAATGTCACTTTTTGAGCAAGTGGTATGAAAAATATTATTTACGCTCAAAATTTTGAGAATTATACGATGAAAAATATTTTTTGAGCTCTGTTTTATCATAATATTATTTTATTTTTATATATATTTTTTTTTAATAAGACTTTTTTTAACATTTGACAATACACTCAATTTTTTTCTGGCTTGTAATGTGTACCAATACGCCTAACTGTGCAACAAAAAACTGAGCGTTCGACGGTGTCCTACGTTTGGGCAGCGCTTTTATTTTATATTTCCTCCATAAAAGTTCATTGCATTGGCTTGCCTCACTCGAAAATAAGACAACTCTAATAAAATGTAATCGCAATAAATCGTATGGGAACGTAAAACTTTATTGTGATCTATTCTCGCGTCATGGTTAGAAAATGTTCGGTACAAAAAGCTGCGCTTGCGCCATTGCGCCACGTGAGAAATACACACGATTTTCGGGCAATAGATATGAATATGATACAAGTAAATACAATGATCTAACGTTAAGTATGGTTGGTACTCATTTAACGTTTATTTCCCAACTGAATTGTGAATAGGAGAATAACAACGAATATGTGATGTTTATATCCCACGCGCACAATAAAACACTGTTGAGTGCGAAACTGTGAATTTGATGATAAGATGAGGTGTTGCTGAATACTGAATTCTGGCCCCTTTATTCATAAAATTTGCTCATAGTTAATTAGTGATTAGAGACTTTTTAGCCCTATATTTTTGACGTTTAAACGTTACTTAACTTTAATCATCGTTTATAAATAAACCCCATAAAGACTTAGGCGAACACACTATTTAAGATTGCCTTCTGAACGTTACCAATAAATATATGACTGTTTAGCTTGATTAATATTGTAGGGAATTTACTTGTAGATACGGCCTGCCTAGACTATGATTGCAGATGAAAATAAATTAAAACTCCTTTTTTTTATCTAATATGATTCCAAAACTATAGTAAAAAAATCAAATAAATAAAAGAGACTGTTTGTTACCAAACCTACACGCCAATTATTATAACTATTCATACAAACATCATGCACGGTACTCAGTTAAATGTGAACGACTGAGGTTTTGCGCCCGCGGCGTACTCCGAAGATACGCATGTGAAGCCTTGGCTATATTTACCAAAACCGCAAACATGTACCCAAGTATGTACCCTAGGAGTGTTTGCTAAAGACAAACAAAGCCCTTTGCAAACGCAAAGATCAGTGCATCCAATGGCATTGTGGAACAAATAAATAGATAATAGTCAGAATTGAACATTTTCCTGAACTTTGCAAACGCGCATTTATTGTATGCGTTTAAAAACTACTATGACTTGAAATTTAATGTATTCCTTCCAAATTAAAAAAAAAATAGTTTTATCCATGAAACAGTCGATAATGTTGTTGTGTTGTCAAAGGTTGTTTCTTTTTTAATTTTTGTACCTCATTAGATAGCAGATTAAATGAAAATGTCTTCTCTTGAGTGAGGGTAGGCAGTGTCACGCATAACATCAGCTCCACGCATTTAAATTATTTTAAAATAATTTTACAAAGATACGCCGATTATATATAGTGAAATAGGAAAAAAGCAGTCTAATAAATAAGGGAAAGTGTTATCTAAATATTAAACGCCCAAAAACCTCACCAAAATAGTGCATATTTTTTTTTTCAAACTGTCAAATGAATTAGTGTTAAGACTCAATGTATATAAAAACTATTGAAGTGGAAAGAACATGCTAATAAATGTGAAAAAATTGTTACAAAGCTGTTTAAACATAATAAGTGCATAAACTGTAGTTATAAAATAACTGTGACGGTTGTGTTGTAAACATAAAAATTAGAACACCCGCGACCTCAAACGTAAAAAATAAATAAAAATTCGTAGAAACCATACACCAAATTCAATAAGTTGGTCTAACGGCTAAGTGACCGAGTGGTATCAGCTGAGACTGCGGAGCTACGAGTCGTGAGTTCCATCCTCAGCAAAGCACTCAACTTTTTGTATTTATAGGAATTTGCTAAATTGCTATTTACATACGAATAAAGTCACTGGCTCACCGAAATAGCAGCAGATGAACTTAATATAAACAGAATGTCTTCTAAAAATAACCCAACTACTTCAAAAAGTAGTTGTAAGGTGGCAGCACTAGTTACTTGCTATAAATGCAAAAAAAACGTTAACATAAAAGAAACGGTATTGTGTTCAACATGTAATAACAGATATGAGTTGAATTGCGACGGTTATCCAGAACAAACATACCGTTTAATGGATAAAGAAGCAAAAAAAAGATGGAGGTGTAAAATGTGCATAAAAAACAAAAAAGTTGTAAGTAACGAAACATCTAACATCACGATGAGAAAAAAGCAGAATATCGCTTTACCCGAACAAACCAGTATTACAAAGATTAATGTTGAAGATATACAGCTCACTCCACAATGCACATATCCTGCGCTGGATTCCCATATACTCACAGATTTTGACACATCAGAGGAGTCCGTAACACCAAAATTGTCAAAGAGTGTAGACTTTACAATATCTGACTTAGTAACGATGTCCGAAATGAAAGAGACAGTTTCCCAGTTAACAGATGAACTTAATAGTACGCAGAAGGAACTTGAAAATACAATATTGGAAAACAACGACCTTCACAATCAAATCAATCAATTTAAAACTGAAATAAAATTATTAAAGTCTCTATGCTATGCATCACCATTACAGAACGGTACTAACAGTGGTGTGCAAAAGAAGAGACATTCTCTACTATCGCACAGCTTGGCTAGTACACCTGAGGCTGCTACGTTACGTTCCTCGTTAAAAAACGACTGTAATAACGTTCAAATATTAGTCTTACAACAAGAAATTAAAATCCTGCAACAAAAATTAGAAGATGCAAATCAAGAAATTACATGTCTAATGAAACAAATAGAGAGTCTTAAACAGCATCGATACTATAATAGCACAGAATCGGAAATACCGGCGGTACGGAATTTTAGGAATAAAAAGGACAAGAAGCTTGTGATCCTTAGTAGCAACTCAACCAACAAAATTCTACCAATTGCTACCAGATTATTTGGCGATACTTTTCAAATATGCCACTACATAAAAACAAACTGTGGCATAGAACAATTAATATACGGATTGGAGGATAAACTAAAAGAATTAACCTGTCAGGATTACTGTGTCATCCAAATTGGAGATGAAGATTTCAAGACCTCATGTGACTACACTAAGCTGGTAAAACTAATACGGGATAAAGTGATGTCTATTAAGCATACTAATATAATACTGTGCGTACCTACTTTTAAAAATTATTATTATAAAGAGATGTATAACTGGCGAATAGAAGCATTTAATAATATAATTTATAATGACAATTTAATTCATAATTATATCTATTTAATTGACTCTAACTTAAATCTGTCTTATGACTTCATGTCTTATAATAAACATGGAAATGTAAATAACAGAGGTATATGTAGTATATTTTATCAAATACAGCAACTTATATTAGAAATTGGTACATATTCTGAATATTCAAATCCTTCGTTTGAGGAAGATGAACAACACAGTCAGTTTTTTCGAGATTAGTACCTTGACTGGTGGTTTGAACAACTTGGCTATATTTAAGGACGGTCACGCACATGTTACTATTTTTCACCAAAACTTATGCGGAATAAATAATAAGAAGGATGAATTCGAAGTGTATGTAACTGAATTACCAAACGAAATAAGCTTTATTTGTATAAGTGAACATTTTTTAAACCAAATCATGGTATCACAATTTGATTTTCCTAATTATATTATAAGCTCTTGCAACACAAGGTTAAATAAAACAAGAGGTGGCACTTTAGTATTAACACACAAAAACAGACAAGTTGAGGACTTGGACATTTGTAAAAGGCTTTATAAAACGGATAGCTTTGAGGTATGTGGAGTGAAAGACATTGAGACAAACTCCTACATAATCTGTTGCTATAGAACACCAGTAAATAAAAACTTTGACGACTTTCTAGATATTTAATGACGACTTTTCGAAAATAGAAGAAAAGAATTATTTTTTTGGATTTCATGAATTTTCGCCTAGACTTTATGGGGTGCTTAATTGTTGCAAATGGGTCACACTATCACGTCTTGGAAGGAATACGTCAAATTACAAGTCAGCCAGTACACACGGAAAGACAGACTTATAAAGTTATTTACACACTACCCTGGTTGACCTTTTATTCGATATTTTTAATTGATACGACTCTACATTTTAATTCTTATTATAAAAATCCATGTCGTATCTCATATTCGCGACTATTTTATTTCTACTACATAATGCCAGTAAATTATGAGTTGTCCATAACTTTGAGAAATTGAACTAATATAATATATTTTAATTTTAACAACTCGTCAAAACAATTTTGAAAATAAATGTTACTTATTTTAGATTTATTTTCAAAATTGTGTCTCCTGATTCTACCATTCTTTTGTATTTTGAGATAAGTAGGTATACAAAGGAATAATGGAATTTAATACAGAACTACTATTTACTAAACAAAACATAACTGTGTTCTCTACTACAAAAGACACATATAAAAGAGATAAAATAAATCTCACACCGTGGGAACGACCTTGCTCAGTGTTCGGACTGAGATAATATCTGTACTGAGATCCTTATCACAGAAGACGTCGTACTAACACACAATAAGCACTAATTATCTGCATTTACTTAAGTAGACAATAGAGCTTTACAAATGGACGTTATATTAAGAAATTATTCATTTTATTGCCTTCATAATAATTAAATTTACAAAAAGTTCAATGAAATCTATCTAATGTCTAAGTCAAAATTTAAAAGACGAGGTCGTGTTGTATGAAATTTAACTTTTAAATCATAGATACCTTGAGTATCGTTTTTGAGGTCTGGCGCAATTAAAGCTCTCGGTTTTGGTTTTGTTTTTACTATCTTTTTTAACCTTGGATGTATTAAGAAAAAATATTTGAAAACCTTTTCAAAGTTTCTGAATTGAAATAAAATTAGCCCAAGTAGTTTCGGTGTCTACAGGGCCGTAAAGCTTTAGAATACTTTAGATCAAACATACAGTGTGGCTATTTGTCGGAGATTGACAAAGATCATTTTGTTCCGGAAATTATACACAAGCTTATCTATAGATTTAGTAAATCCATCCAATCCAAATCCCAATCCATCGATTCAATCCATTATCAGCTTATCAAATTTTCCGAATAAAAATGGCCCCAAATATCCTTAGATAACTCGTATTGATTTGAAGCTCGCTTATTTACACAAAACCGTTAATCAAGTCATGGTATTTTTCAGATGGGGTAACCCGTTCATCTACCCGGTGGTGGACTGGTCCAAGCCCGAGCAGACGATGGTAGTGATCACATTGACAGCGCTGTTCCTCGCCCTCATGCACCTGCTGACTGTGGGCATCGCCGCGGCACGAGACGCCATCGCCAAGAGACGCCTCGGAGAACCCACAGGAGTCTACAACGACGCCTTCACCCCTTAACACAACACACACTGACCTAATAATGTCTGCTAGATATAATCCCTCTAGCAACACTGGCCATGACAACTCCCAAGGATAGGCTGTATGACAACTTCCCTTTGTAAGGGTATCATCAAGTGAGAATGTGTGAATAAATAGACTATTCTGGGTGTGTAGTGTATTAAAATGTGATATAATTTAACAAAATGAAAATCTTAGGTAGTTTGAACTATTAAGGGAAATGTGTAGGTATGTACTTACTTAATTAGCGCTAAACACAGACTAACATTTTGTAAATCGTCTGAATGATTTATGTAACTAAATCTAAATAATGTTTGTTTTTATGATCTTCATATTTACTTGTAAGGGTAATAACATATTTTTACTTTTATAATCAAAGCGCACTGTGATTTTAGTTATTTAAGATTTGTAAGTAGGCTATTTTCCTTTTATAAAATCGCTTGTAAATAACTTAGTAAGCACAGAGAGAGATTTCTGTGGTTTATACTCTAAATCAGTTTAATTAAATATTTTAATGTGTTTAAGGGATATTATTTACCCTAGGTTACCTATTGGCACCTACTGACTGCATAAAAAATCCATATATTTTAATGTGATAGTAGAAAGATAAAATTGGATTTGAGATTTGTATTGTCAGTGCATCAGTTTTAGTAATTCGTAATAAAAATCTCCCCATGTGGGGCGGTTGTATATCATTTAGTGTGAGATGCCCATGTTCAGGACAAACAAGTGTAACTTTTTTTTTTTAATTGCCATCTCGCAATTCAACATAGGAGATTGTCGTTTGCTTAACCGGACTTTGAGTGTGGACAAAACGATGTTCCACTAATACCTTTCTTAAACGTTTTGGTTTAAATGTAACCAAGACGACATTGTTCGGTTGTTATCTACTAAAATGTATGGATCATCGATGGCGCACAATCACGAAGTAATCGGAGATAACAGCGCCGGTCCGCAGTCCACAGTTGTCACGCTCGCTCGACATCGTCTCGATAAATTAACTCAAATAATATTTGCGAAAAATGGCCGGAAAAGTGAAAAGATATTTCAAAAAGGAGCTTCAATTACATATGTTTTCATTAGAACATGAAGATATGTCAGACTTTTACCTTAGTTCATGGCAAAGGAATCGTTCTTGCTGGTCGTTGTTGTTTATAAGAACTTTAATATTTATAGGATGTTTAAGCACTTTAGTGACCTCGATGGTCCTCATGACTCAGGCACAAATGAAATTCGGACACTGGTTTATTTTCATGACACATTGGGGGTTGGTTCTTAACACCATATCTTCAGCATTGGCGTGGATTGTTTCCGTCGTGGAGTTCCTCCAAGGACCGGGTAAGTCCAAAATTTTGTAACGATAACTATAAAGAGAAGAAATTGAGATTAACTAATATCACAATTTTTTCTCCTTACGAAGTTAAAGCCATTTTTAGAATTGGTACGTATTAGTAGGGGAAGCCCAAAGGGTTTTTGAGCAAGCATATGCAAAGCAAAAATTGATAGCTGAGTAGGTGCGGCATGATGAGAGAACACCGATAATATTTGAAAGTTTCAGGTAGGAGTCCCGTGGTCAGGGACTCCTGACCACGGGACTCCTAGGGGGTTCCTACCTGGAACTTTCATATTTCTAAAATGGACCAAAAATAAAGTGATTTTCAGAGCCTTTGATTTTGGAATGATCGTGTGCGGCGTAACCCATAATGACATAAATAAGCAAATATAATGAAATATTGTGGGCTTTTTAAATACAGATTTGGTAAATTTTTGAAAGGATACACAGGGCGAAAAAAAGCTATTCTGTGCAATAACGTAACCTATCCTGATAGTGAATATATATAAATATCTGACGGATTGATAGAGCCTTTTGAGAAATATAACGGAATTTCATTTATTTTGGAAAGTACCCATAGATGTACTTATGGGCTATCCAACAAGCTATAAACATTTTTTTTTAAATCAGAAGTGTCCGTCAATTCTTTGATAAATCTTGCAAAGATAGAAAACCACCATTACTAAAATTTACGAAAACATTAAACTAACGCCTTGTTTACATCGTAACACTTTTCCATTCATGGTTTTATTGTAACTTCGAACCTCTGCACTTGATATTATTACTGATATCGCCACGAATTCTTAGTGATAGTTCATTTTTATCAGTTTTGTAAAATAAGCCATAACGCTTCGGCATAGGCCGCCAGCTGCGACTTAACTAGATTAAATGAAAGACACATAATACAGATATATTTTTAACCGACTCCTAAAAGAAGGAGGTTATCAACTCGTCTGTAAATACCGGGTGAATATTTCAAACCAACATGGATTGCCAAATCCGAAACTATGGGTAATAAATAGCGAAACATATTTAAAGGAGTCTAGGAGCCAATTTTGATGAAAACTAAAACTGCATTATTAGATTTTACAAAAACCAATTTCTCTATAAGGCAAGGCTCAAGAATATAGGTGGCTCGTTCAGATTCCAATGCGCTTTTATAATAAAGTTCCAAGCCCCATTCAAGATCTAAGCCTTAATAAATTCAAATCATTCATTAAACGTACCTAAGTTGTGCCAGGAAGCCTTTTATACCGCTAAGGATTATATCGAGGACAAAAAGAAAGAAGAAAAGAAGAAGTCCGCCTTTGTACCTTTTTGTGCAAAAAGTTTAAATAAATAAATAAAAAGGCTTGGAATTAAGCTGCTTCCAATTTTTTTACATATTGAATTTTATATTATGATATTATATTATTATAATGAATTTTATAATTATACTATGACATTTGCTTACTTTTCAAATTCAAATCATCTGCCTAGCCTTTTCCCAACTATGTTGCAACAATATGGGTCGGCTTCGGCTTCTTTGTAAAGTATTCTATTATTTTAATTATTGTAAATGTGAAGACTATGCCGGACATTTTATTTATATTATTTTTCTCTCTGTTCTCTTAGTTTTTGTTATGGTCAGGCAGTTTGAGTAATTAATATGGTCAACCCAAATGTCCTTTCTTTGGTATTATTCGTCGAATCGTTGAGCTCCTTAAGTTTTGAGTTGAGCTGCACGATTTCTGACAAATGCCTGCACTGACTGGACAGGTCCTCTCAATCTGTGTGGTTCTTTCCTCAAAAGACCATTTCAGACATCGATCTACATGGTCTTCATATGCACAGTCACAGGTCAATGTCACAGAAGCAATGTCATGTAGCACAAATAAAGGAAAAAATCCGAAAACCGTAAATTTGTAGTTACATACTTACAAAATTTGTACGGAACCGTCGGTGCGCGAGTCCGACTCGCACCTGACCGGTTTTTTTTTTTTCAAATCAAAATGTTCGATTCAGCTAGATAAATGATTTTATTTTGTAAGTAAGTAGGTTTGTACAAGCACTTTACACGTCAATCATATTTTAAAACTAGATGAGTTCGGCGTTTCCTATTTGACTACTCTGAGAAGAAAGGCCGAAACAAACTCAGAGGTCACAGTCTCTTTTAAAGTCCAGACATAATCTTGGTCGACCTTCATATGGTTGCAGCCCTGAGTATTTGGTATTAATTTCAACTTGATAACTCCACGCCTTCCTGAGAAAAAGGGTCCTGACAGACAGACGGATAACGAAATGATCTTATAAGGGTTCCGTTTTTCCTTTTGAGGTACAGAACCGACACCATCGGACACGTCTGATGGTGTCGCTAATAAGGTTCAAATTCTGGGTATCGTCGTCATAATATATCCTTCCTAAGTAAGGGAAGGAAAATCATTACTAAATTAAAATTTACTCTTAAAAATGAATCATAGTGATTTTCACAATATCTAGTCATGCAAGATTACATGGATTGTATTCATTTAGCTGATAAAGTTTATAATAATCACAATGACTAATCACAAATCATATACGTTACGTATCTATTAAGTCAATGTGCGGGTATTTATAAGATATTGCGATTCTTAAAAAATCCCGTGCGAAGTACCTATAATCTTGAGATATCTGGGCCCGAGCACACGGACCACAACGACAACACGAGGACGGCCGCTAATTTGTACAAAAATGAATAGTTTATCCACACGGACCACATTTGACCGTTTATATCAACCGTGTGGGCAATACCAACCACATCAAGACCACGTCGCCGTCAAAACGTAACCTCCAGCGAGACCGCGCACTAGCGGCCGGCCACATCACAAACACAACGTTGCGTCGACATCTTCCACTACGAAAGCCGGAGTCGATCTGCCTGTCTCCAGACACTAGCCACGACGTAACCACATCGAAATTTTGTAGTTACCACAACGCAACTGCAAAAAGCTGCAGCATCACTATTCACACATAACCTCTGCTTACCCACATTTACGATGTGGCGTGGTTGTGGTATGTGTGATCAGACCCAAAATATTTGGGTCGAAACAAAGTAAAGTTTTATGAAAAAGATTTTTGTCCCGTTTTGACTTACTCGCTTGGGTATTTCCATTTTGAGGGTTTCTTTTAGGATACTGGGAGCACAAGCCTAAAATTCGGAACCCTGTCCGAGTAAATGCCAAAAACACACACAACGCCAAATAGATTCAGAATGATGTTCATACACAAATATTATACACAGTAACTACCTACTAGCAATGAAATTATCTAGCACGGAAATCAGCAAGATTATGTACTGCACAGTAAACTACTATCCCAGGATAATATCGAAATCGATTAACAACAGACGAACAGTTTTATCAATACCTATTTGGGAAAATGCTAATACCTACTTGTTATCAAAGAATACAACAAATTTCATTAATCTATTATGACTGATACAGGTACAAAGAGTGTCGATACAACTTCACTCGTTGCATTAGATAAACACGGCATAAACATACCAATTATTGAACAGATCAAACTACAAGTTTATCAAATAAATCAGGGTAATAATTGGTTGGACTTAAGATTTACGCGGTTAATAGCAAATAGATTCACCTGAGATCTAAAGAAAACTGCAAAAAATGCCGGAAGTCAGTCGTGACGTTATGTCTTATCAGCCGATAAAGCCCAATCTTTAACACACTTCCCGTAGGTACGTGTTAAAAAATGGGTTTTATCGGCTAGGCCTATACATAACATATAGAACAGAAAAAACCAGTGGGGTAATTGCGTAACACACTGTTAGTAGCAATCACTTCCATTTTGACAGTTCCACAACATTCATTGTGTTATTTACGTTGTTGAGCAGACAATTTTTTCGAACATATAAAGCAATGGATTAGCAATCCTTCAAAGTGATTCAGATTGTGATACTTAGTTTCTGAGTGTTGGTGATTTCATGCCAATTAATACATCCAGTTTCCTCATTATGCTTTCCTAGACCATAGATCTAAAAGTTTAAAAGTACGATAAGATACATGAAGTAATATTTTTCACCGAACGAGCTAAGAAGCTACACCGTCGCTAGGAGAATGATGAAATAAACTACGCCAAGCTAAAATATGTACCAGCCAATATAAGAAGTCAAAGTCAAAGAACACATTATATTCATAACAATAACTATGGGTGGTACTTGACCTGCAAGGTCATACAAACAAAACACAAAATATATGTACACGTGTTGCATATGCAACCTTAGTTTGAAGTACGAAATAAAGTCCCATCTCCATGATTTCAGGTTCGAGTCCGACAACGCTGGTGAAGCTGTACTGGTCATTCTTCAACGCCGCCATCACTGTAGCGTTCTTCATCACAGCTTTCTACTGGACCATGCTCAGTAGCATAGGTGAGTGCTCCGATTATTTTTCAAAATCATAATTAAGAGTTATGTAGTAAAAAGCTGCAGGCATTTGAGCAACCTTATACGCCGACTGATTTCTTTAAAACGTTGCAGTTATGTAACTTCCATGGCAAAAGTACCGATGTAGATTGTGTTGTATTAATTAACGAAATTAATTTTCACACATGTGTTTTGAAGGGTATACATGTACCGATGTAGGTACCTACATGTGTAGGTATTTGGTAAAAAGGTCATGAACAAACCCAGCATTAGTAGCAAACCGACTAATCAGTTACTTAGAACCAATAAGTATAAGAAATTCGTTTTTAAAGTCAGAGATTGTGATAAAGTTCCACGAAGGCACAAAATGCTTTTTTTCCAAAAACAGATCGAGTTATTAACCAGTCGAAATTTTGTATTACCTACTGTAAATAGCTAAACTATTACTCATCCTTGAATTGAGAAAGAATCTTAAGTTCTGTTCGACAAATTAAAGTTTTACGAATTTAAAAACCAATGACGACAGCTTCAATTTTCCAATTGTAGGAGTTTCAGAAAATCACATTTCGAATTAGTTTGGCCGGATTCTGATGTACAGTGTGTAAGGCATAATTTTAATTTTTGACTAATTATATCGAATAATAAATCATTGTAGCAAGTAGAGGGACTCAATGCCTAGTAGGCTTCGACAACAGAGTCCTCTGGTACAGTAGGTTTTCAGAAAAGCACTTGTCCTGTGCACGTGTGAATTCTGAATCATTATTATCATTTTCAAATGCCGTAGTCAATTTTTTAAATTAATTTTGCCAGACACGCTCCAGTCTAGTGTAAAAAGCCCTGAGTACTGGACAAGTTGTGGTTTTAGCCCTTTTTTTTTTTTGAGGATGGGATATCATCAAATGACTCCTCCCGCTCTGGGTGGAGCAGAAGGGAGTGTCAGACTTTTACTGACTAAAACCCACCCGTGTTCCTTCCTTAGCCCTTTATGTTCCAGGGCAGCGGTAAACCCTTTCGGATGGTCCCGCTACCCATGGTTTTAGCCCTTAGTCTGAAATAAGTAGTTAAACAAAGAGTGTCTTAATACTCGTATTCAGTATTATTATCGCCTCTTCGTCTCTCTTGTCACAGTGGAAGCTGACTACGCCTTGAACCGCGTGCTGGATGTGTTCGTGCACGGCATCAACTCAGTGATGATGTTCTGTCTGCTGATCTCCTCACGTCATCCCACCAGAATGCTGCACTTCTACATCCCCCTCATCCTTGGAATTGTCTATATGCTCTTCAGCATAATTTACTACTTCTCCGGTGGGCTTAGTCCGTGAGTACCGTACCTACATTATTTATACATATAGAGTCATTGGAAAATACTAGAACAACTGTTAGGGTTGGTTTGTTGTAAGGAAACATGCCATCGATATAGAGTATAAAGGAAAACTACAGTTGAGATTTTCAATCTCATTACCAATCAATAGAACCAAATGATTTTAAATATTTGCTTCCTAAAAGGTGAGTATAGACTACGAGTATTTGCATTTACTTGTAACAGAACATCGAGCATTCGCCGTTTTTAAATTTTATCGAGCTGCACTTCAAACACGACTTTCGATTATTTGTTACAACATTTAAAAACCAACGAGCGTATTGGCGTAACATTTTATCGAACAAAGGCACGGGCGACGCGGAGTGAGGTGCGCGAGCCAAGTGCAGGTTGTTACTCGTACTTGTTAAAGTTCAACGCAAGGTAGAAAGAAATTTTACAAGTAACTGCTCACTCTTCGTGAGCATTACGTCGAACGCAACGTGGAGCATTCGCAGGAACGTTACATTACATGAAAATGCTCGAGAAAATGCTCTGGTGTATGCTCACCTAAAAAGAAACAAAACGCAAAGTTCTAAGTATACAGATTATCAATTTACACACGTGTATACTTAATACCATTAAATCATATCTTGTTAAAAGTCTTCTCGAAAAAACCATTACCTTTTTTTTTCTTTTGTTGCAATCATTATTCCACAGAATTTTCCCGGTTATCATTATTAACGGTGTTTTGTAGGATTTATAACTAAAATTGTAAAATTTTCTTTCTTTAGCTTTGGCACGAACTGGATATACCCAATGCTGGACTGGTCAAAACCTGGCACCACTATACTATTGGCGGTGGGATCAGCGTTCCTCATCATTGTGATCCATTTCATCGTCGTCGGCATGACGCTCTGCAGAGATGCCCTCACCAAGCGATGCAGAGTACCCACAGTCCTGTCCATATCCGAACAAAATAACGGAATATCCAATAATTATTACAGATAAGCAAATTGACTGAACGTATCACCACTCAAACACTCGTCGCTAGTTCGTTTAAGCGATGCTGTATGTTTCATTCTGATACCAAGCTATTAAAGGGGGAATCTAGCAAAATAGCCTATTTTCAATTTGATTTTTTATGAAATTGATAAGGCAGGCATAAAATTAACATAATGTGAGTAACTACATGATGTTTTCAAAATTTTGTGGAACAGAAACACAAAATATTAAAATTGTCTCGATAAAAAACATCACGAAGTTACTCTAACTTTCAAGTATTTTCGATTTGTACTTAATAATATGCTAATGACTAAAAGGATAAAAATTTGTGCATGTTTTTTTCCTGTATTCCCGTTGTCCCCGTAATCTGTGTCCCCGTTACGGGGACAACAGAACGTCATATAATTCCTTACCGTTGTCCCCCTTATGTACATATGGGCAACGGGGACAACGGACAGTTAAGATTTCACGTATCATTGTCCACTTTAAATTTTTATTTCTTTTTTAAACGTGGGTGGGGTACCTACATAATAGATTTTAATTCAAAATATAGAAACAAATAGAAATGTTTAAACACAAAACACAACTAGATTTTTAAATCTAAATCAACAAAAGTTAAGTAATTTTTTTATTTAGTTCACACAATCAATATAGCAACTACCTATAAAGTATAATAATATTTATAAAATTTGTTTGTGGTTGGTATGATCAAGTGATTCAAATTATTTATAGCACACAACAGAACAACAAATGAAATAACTAAATACCTTATTTATTTTGATTTAGTTTTAAATGAAAGGGTGGAATGAAACACAAATAATTTAAATGTGTAAGTATACAAGGTGATTTTTTAAAGACCAGCCAAATTTAAGGATGTGGTACAGACCATCAAACTGAACAACTTTCTCCGTGGGACCAACATCGTAATCGCGAATAAAAATTCAGCCGTCCCATACATTTAGGTCGAGTAGGTATTGAAGTTTTCTATGGGACAGTTGATAAAATTTTCGCGATTACGCTATTTGTCCCTTGGAGAAAGTTGTTCAGTTTGATGGTCTGTACCACATCCTTAAATTTGGCTGGTCTTTAAAAAATCACCTTGTATACAAAAACATATCACATTAATTTATCTATTTAACTATAACGTCACAGAATCAACATGGTATAAAAAACAATTTAGATAATAAAAACAAAAATAGGATTGAACTTAAAGTTTAAACATACCTAATGAAAAAAAAAACAATTAAAATAAAATTTACTACAAACATAACTTGAATGTTACGAGTATCCTTATTAATAATATCACAATTATCTATTTAGATTACAGGATTGGCAATAATCAACATTTATATATTAACTAATATAATAATAACTACCTAATATACTATATACATGGTTACAGGTTAAGTCAAAATAGATCCTTTAAGAGGTTTTAGTTTTCATCATTCCTAGCTGATTTGACTATGAAACACCCCACCCCAAACCTAACCCATATTGAGATATTGGATTTTGATTATTTTTTAAATAAGTAAAAGAAAATTTTCCTAATCAAATATAACTTACTGTCACGTATAAAATTAGAACTACGTTTTGAAAAAAAACATAAAAAAGACATTATTTGGAAAAAAGGTTTTAACACTTTTAACCTAAGAGGTGAGGTTTTAACAGCAGAGGTAACGCAGCAATAGGTATTATAAATTTTGCATCCTATACTCCTATTTCTTCTCTTACTATTACCAAGTAAAAATATTAACGTTTTAAATAGATATTAAATGTACCTAAGTACATGAGTTCTTCTTTTACACTTTCACCGACATCACGTCACGATTTACCACTGCCAAGTTCACATCTTTGTTCACATCACCACTAAATTCTTAGCTCATAAAAGGGAGGAATTCTGAACTGGGATTTCGAATGAGCCAATCAGAGCTTCTCAAAAAACAATGTTATCTGTGCTTTTTTTCCGCGGCTGCATTGCCGCTCGGCGCTGGCGCATCCTTTTCAAGGTCACGTGTTATAATAAGTTTCGTAGGTACTCAATTAGGAAACAAACGCACATATTTCATTACTATTATGTATGATTATACACATATAAGACTACATATTTTTAAACAAATACATTCGTAAATTATAAATATTTGTGTCGCAATTGTGTTGCTATTCTTTAGATATTATGTGTTTTTTAATTTTATATGTAAGCATTTCTAGGTACAATATTCTCTCTATTATGGCACTTTCACTTCTAATTTTAACTCAACGGGGACAACGGGCATAATTTGAAAAGTATATATTACAATAAATTAACGGGGACAGCGTACGGGGACAACGGGAAGTAATTTTAATTATTTTATTAAATTCCCTTTGTCCCCTTTAACGGGGACATGGGCTACGGGGACAACGGGAATACAGGGTTTTTTTTAGTTCCTTTTATTTTGGTTTTATTAAGACTACAAGCTTTTAGTACTTACGACGTTCTTGATTCGTGGAAGAAATTATCTTCCGTCATACATTGTGGGAACTTCTCAGTCAACGTCACTGCGGCCGCGCTGGGCTATCACTTATAATATTTACGTAAATAATATTTTTGTAATTTATCCTATTGTAGGAAAGAAACTGCGAAATAGAATACATGTATAAAACCAGTAAAACACTTCCGAAATGATTCTTACAAACGATAAGAATTCATAAACTAAATAATACCAAGGATAAACTACGAAATAAATTTTTGTTTTTTTTTTCTCTTCTTTGGCAACTGAGTAATTCAATGCTTAGGGTATTAGTGTTCTGTGATTCAATGTTGATATTTGAAAACTCAAGATGACACATTTTATTTGACAGATTTTTGACTGGTACAACATATTTATAAAAGTACTCTGTGGGTACAGTACAACTAGCGCTGCATTTCGGTCAATTTTCTTGCGGAGGAAATTTACAACATAGCCAACTAGCCAATTTCAGGTTCATTTGAATTCTCGTGCTGGAAATATTAGACCTTATTGCAAACAACTCAGGAACCAAATTCGTCTACTCCCACTTTTGTTGACAAACTCCATGAAAAGGTGACCCGTTTTCAGTGTCAATCCCGCTTCTTCTAAAAAAGTTGGATCGGCTTGGCGTAAGAGGAACTCCTCTTATTATTACTGGAGGACTATCTTACTGGAAGCAAGCAAAGAGTCAAAATTAATGATAGGTTATGTGGCGACCTGACTGTCAATTTTGGTGTACCATAAGGTAGTATAATCGGACCAACGCTCTCTCTATATCAATGACCTCTGTCAGCTTCCTCTACTGAAAGGAAAAATCGTCACTTTTGCAGATGCAGATGATACCGCACTGTTCTTCAGTGGTGGTAGTTGGGATGAGGTCTTTGATACTGCTCAACTGGGCGTTAACACAGTCAGCGAATGGCTATCAATTTATAACAATTTATTGACACTAAACGTCGCGAAAACTAAATATGTAACCTTTGCCCAGCTAGCCTTCTTCCTCCGTCAACCCTTTCTATTTCGGCGCACACGTGTTGCTCTTCAAATTCCGAGTGTACTTGTCCCACCCTCGAAAGGACTGTCAATACTAAGTATCTATAGGGTTCATTATTCCATCTTTATTTTAAATCTCATTTTGATGCGCTTGTTCCGAGGATCCGTTAACTTATCTATATTTTTAATTCATTAAGACACGCTGCAGATCGAAAGACCATAAAATGGTTTACTTTGCCTTATGCCAGTCATTAATTGAGTACTGCATCACAACTTGGGGAGGTGCCTCCAAAACCCATCTTATTCAGGTAGAGAGGGCTCAGCGTGCTATCCTTAAGGTCTGGTCTCCCTTTTCGTTTTCCAACTATTGATTTATACAAAGAATCCTTACGGCCAGACAAACTTTTATTCTGCTTACTGTAGCTAAAAAGCACTCCCAGCTCCAGTTTGACCCCAAATTAATCAATAACCAACAACGGAAGGGAAGAGTCTGCCCCTCATGGCAGTTCAAATCTTCACTCCCTCAAAATTCTTTTTGGTTCCTTGGTAAATTTTTGTATAACAAATTAAATGTCACTCTTAATCTTTATCCTAAATCCATCTCTTATTGTCACAAAACAGTTAAAACATTTCTGAAAACCCTTGACTATGAAAAAACTGAGAGCCTTTTAACAGTTCTCAAATAGATTTCCTTCTCTCTCCTCCCGTGGCTGCTTTACATCTCATACTCGCTCTCGCTCACTCCAACATGCATTCATACACTGCAACATACATTCATACACTCCAACATATACATTCATACACGACACTACACTTTCATATGAACCAATAGTTGTCCATTTTTAATTTTGCTTTATTTTACTACTTGTTATTATTTTGAACTTTAAACTGATCGTCTCTTTGTGATCTTCTTGGTACCATGAATGATGTTCACACAAAATTTTCTGTATCGTTTTGCTGTGGGGGGCCCTGGTGACCTGTAACACAGGCTTCTTCAAAAATCTACTGCAGGCACCAGTCTCTTCCAATAGTGGAATATAACATTAATCAAAAACATTGTAAATTATTGAGGAAACCAATATTGTGAAGAGTGAATAAAATAAATCTATCTATACTTATAATAATAAATCTGTAGAAGTGAAAATTCTGTACATTGAAAATATCAAAAAAATAAATGGCAGGGGGTGTTACTAGACCGACACCGAACCCAAAAATGTGATTAAAAATTTTTTTGTCTGTCTGTCTGTCGGTCTGTCTGTCTGTCTGTCTGTCTGTCTGTTTGTTCAGGCATCACGCAAAAACTACCGGTTCGATTACGATGAAACTTGGTATAATTATTCTTTAATATCCTGGGCACCACACTGGGTACTTTTTATGCCGGAAAAGTATATACAATAAAAAACAAACTTAATTTTGCGGTTCGACCCCTAGACCCGATTACTGTTCACACCGCTAATAATAAGTTTGTCGTAGGTTACGTCACCCGCAATGCACAGCTATTAATAATAAGTATGTAAAGTTGTCGAAAATTTACCACTAACGGGACAAAAAGGGGTAATTCAGGTTTTAAGGGGAGGATTTGAACTTGAAACTGTATGTTACATTTTCACGTCTAAACCACTGAACTTCTGATTTGGCATAGAGATAGATGGCATCCTGGGGAAGCACATACATTTTATCCTATTAGCACGTTCCCGTGGGATAATTCCCGACATCCACGCGGGCGAAGCCGCGGCCAGAAGCTGGTAAATAATAATTTCGAGCGACTTTTGACCATACCCTAAATCCAGTTGAAACTCGTTTAGCATAAAGGTAGGCTATTAGTACATTATTTTCTACACATTTTCTCAACTCAAGTAACAATAAATACTACCACTTCTTAAACTGACCGCAATTTTCTTTTTTTTTTTTGTCGGGTTTAGATATTGAGACCCATCACGCGTGCGAAATTTTGCTAGCAAATTTTATTTGACCCTGTAGTTGTCAATTCTTTTATTGATCAAGCCGACAATCTCCTACTTCTTTTGTACCGAACTTGCCTCTTTTTCTCCAATGTTTTCAGCGGGGATTTTTTCTACTCTAAATTATTTTGTTATACGCACCGAGGGTTCCGTACAAGTTTGTAGGTATGTTACTAAAAATTTACGGGTTTTTTCCTTTACTTGTGCTAGGTACGTGAAATTGCTTCTTACCAAATTACATGATTCTAGGTCAACGGGAAGTATCCTATAGGTTTCATAAAGGTCACGGATGACCGACACTCTCTTCAATACATCACCAAGCTTTCCGCGATCCTAAAGATGGTATAGTGAGTAAGGCTAAAGGAATGCTTGGCTTTATAAACCGTACGTCAAAACCTTTTCGTAATTATAGTAGCATTATTTAACTTTACAACGCACTAGTAAAGAGCTCCTTGGAATATTGTTCCACTATTTGGTCTCCCTATTATTCAACTTATTCTAATAGTGTTGAATCTGTCAAGGCCCGTTTTGTTGGATATTTATTTGTGAAGAATGGGATCCGTAAAGCCATATCTGGTGATTACAATGACAGGTTAAGGCACCTTAAAATGATTAGCTTAAAAGAAAGACATAGCCATTCTGACTTACAATCTTTTTTTTGCAAGCCTATTTTGTGTCCCACTGCTGGGCAAAGGCATATTTGCAGGGCCAACGTGGCCAGAGATTACACAAGACATTTGGAAGGTTTGGAAGAAAAAAGGGGAGGCCTTTGCCCAGCGGTGGGACTTACTAATACTCCATAAAATTATAAGCGGTTCCATCTATGCACAATTGGTAAACTATTTTATACGTACGTTTACTACGTTGGCTAGACCTAAAGTTAATAAAATAGTTAGTAGCGTCATCATCGCATTTTTGAATTGCCTACATCCACCTTAAATACCACATTTAATAGCCCACTAACACGTATGACAAAGCACAAAAGACATACTTAGTACTATTTCCTATTGATGTTTGCTTCATAGGTACAGACGTTCCCTATTTAGAAAGTGTGAAGAGTGCACGTCTATGTAGCTCAAATTGGTTTGTTTTGTAGTGTTCTAGATTAAGATCTACTAAACACACTTTTTGTTTTTATCCTTTGTCTCTTATATTTTAAAGTTAAATGTCATGCATATTGCATGGTTACTGAAATGCCAATTTTAAATGATATTTGTTTTGTCTTTAGTTAATTAAACACAGCGCGGAATAAATATCCTTTATTTGGTGTTAAACAAATATATAGGTATATGTGAGAAAAGATAAAAGATTTAGCAAGCGAACTTTGATAGGCATACACACGATGACAACAATGAACACAAAATTTTCTTATTGTTCCAAACATAAGCTGTCAATTTTAAAAATCAATCTCATTTTAAAATTCACAACCACCCTGTCTACAAATTAATGTGACAGACATGAGGTTACATCATTTATGTCTGCTTCAACAATATTTAATTTGAATTGTAAGTGACTGTGCTGTTGGTGTGCTTGTTATAAATAGCCTTTGCCCGCGGGTTCGCCCGTGTGGATGTCGGAAAACATTCCGCGGGAACGTACTACCAGTACGTACGATTAAAAGTACCCTATGTGTTAATCCAGGTTAAAAACTATCTGTGCGCCAAATTTTTATCCAAACCCGTTCAGTCATTTTTGCGCTAAGGCGGAACATACATCCAGACAAACATACATAGACAAACGGACAAAAATTCTAAAAAGTATATTTCCGGCATAAGACTCGTTCCCACGCCTCGTAGCAATTTCTTTTTTCAAAAATATTTAATGTACTTACAGCGGGGTAATTGCGTAACACACTGTCAGCACAGTAATCTGTGCTCTCAGAAGCAATGGGTTTCATTTGACAGTTCAACAACATTCATTGCGTTATTTACGTTATTGAGCAGACACATTGTTCGAACATATGAAGGAATGGGATATGTGCAATATCCTTCAAAATGATTCAGATTAATTGTTTTATTATATGTATTCTGCTCGCGACTTCTTGTCACATTGTTCGAACATATGAAGGAATGGAATATGTGCAATATCCTTCAAAATGATTCAGACTTATGTACTTATTCTGCTCGCGACTTCTTGTTTCTCCGACCCACCAGGTCCCATCGCGTCGCCTGCCCACGCTATTAAATAAACATCAGAATAGGTATAAGATAATAATTATGTTCTGGTAAATAAAAACGTTTGAAATAGTAGTCCAGCAGCATCGGTAACAGAGATTCAATACCTACCTATACTCCATAGGGTTAGGTAGTAAAATAAAGGTAAACAAATCGTAATTTTATTGTTAACAGTCATTGTTGCGCCAGATCTTCTTCCCAGCGAAAGTACTAGGAAGTAGTGAAGGGCAGGCGTTTTGGGGGACTGTCTTTTGTAATGTTGACATTCGAAATTTGCTGCGCCCTCTTAAGATTTTTATGGTAGTATTAATACTACTTACACGTGGGTTATTTTTTACTCTGGTTTTGATCAGAAAGGAAAATGTACCTATTACAGTAGTTTCTTAACAGGCGGAAACTCCTAAGTTCTGGGCACAATCTCCATTCTGCGTGCTGTACGTATTGTAGCTCACACGTTTGCAGTTCGTGTCTGGTTCACACCCAAAGTGTACACACATAAAACAGTGACGGTACATACTAATATAATATATATTTTGGCACCGCGTTTAGATAATGTTTAAAGTGAGTCACCGATAACCGTTCGCACGATATCGATTATCAGTTCCGTGATATCGATAGCGTTGGGTGTGCTGTGTTTCTGTTACTACAACAATATCAAGATGAGTGCCTTAAAAACGTATTTTGATCAAGAAGTGAGGAGAAGTATGCTCACGTTGGAGCATCACAATCCAACTGACTTCTATCTCAGTATTTGGCAAACGACGCGGTCGGTCGTACCGCTTCTAATTTGGCGGACGCTGCTGTTCCTCACCACACTAGGAATAGTACTAACCTCTATGATAATATACATATCGAATGGTAAATTCACATTCTGGTTCATTTACCTGACGCATTGGGGGTTGACGAGCATCCTCTTTACCACGGGATTCGCAACTTTGGTGTCAGCGCGGTGTTACCTTTACGGACCAATAAGTAAGTAGCCAACCTCTTTTTTGTCTGAAAATCTGTGTTAAAATTTCATAAATATAAGCAAATAATTTTACATTAAATGTTACATAATTGTATTCCTTAAAGATATGAAATCGTGATATGTTTATGATATCAACAAACTTATTGACCAAATGTTATCATCATGTTATATCATGCATATGTCGCAGATGGATTGTCGAATCCGCTGTTTTAAAAACCGCTAGTTGTTTTACAAAACAGCTCCGTTATGTAAAAGAACTGAACGACGTTTTGCATTTTTAAAAGCAGTGGGTCAACGATTAGAGGTTAATAAACAACATGAAATTAAACGTCAGGTTGCACATGGTAGTTCTAAATTTTATCGCTCGTGGCTGTGTGTCATAACAAAAATAATTGCGTCAGAAACAAAAATAAATAAATCTATTATTATGAGTAAAAATTACCTTATCTCAAGTGAAAACTGTGACTTTAAGAACGATATTAATTAAAAGTTATCAGTTTTATGAAAAATGCATCTTGTGACTGCAGATAGGTAAGCCATTCTGCATTACATCTAAACATCAATAGCAGTTTTGTTAAACGTTGCGATGAAAATCCAGCTGAACGTTGTTCAGTTGTTTTAGCTGTTTTGTAAAACAACAAGCGGTTTTGTAAAACAGCTTATTCGACAATCCATCTGCGACATATACACTACTACTACTAACTCTGTCAGTTGAATATAGTTACAAATTAACAACGCCTGATAAAATATATAAACTTCACTAAGTAATATTACTTACGTGCGCATGAAATCCGTCAGGCACCGAGTTCCGGCTGCCATGGTACGTGAAGACGTACTGGACGCTGTTTAACATCGCTGCACCAATCGCTTTCATGATCACAATATTCTACTGGACTGTACTATACGAAGGTTAGTCTTTTTTGTGCTACAATTATGTTATTATTAAATACTTGATTTTCAAGATCTTACTCATCTTATTTCATAGGTAGGTACATAAATGGTAACGTTCAGAAAACGCTCATGGCAGTATTTTGCTTTACTTTTCTTCGATATATCTTAATTTTTTACCTATGATTTTAAAATGTGATGCTGAACTAACTCATCACTTAGGTGGCTACAAGAGCTCTAAATTCACATTTTATAAACCGTTGCTCAATGCACTGCTTAACGTTCCTTAATAACTTAATAGACAAGTTGAGATCGGAGTGCCAACTCTCCAATAACGTGATTTGTTTTCTAAATTTATCCCCCTGCTGATATAGGCCTCCCCAATCTTTGTGCCAAACTTTCCGATTTTGCGCGAGGCTCATTCCCAAATTATTATATTATTATTATTAAAAGCCTGTGATGTCCCACTGCAGGGCAAAGGCCTCCCTACTCTCCTTCCACTTCTCTTCCTTCTTCTTCAAATTATTAACGTTCTTTTAATTGTTTCATCAGCTGGTATCGAAGAGGAGCTGAACCATGGCCTGGACTTGGCGGTGCACGGCCTCAACTCACTTGTGATGATTCTGATCCTGGTCAGTGGTGCTCACCCAGTCCGACTGCTGCACATTTACCAGCCCCTTGTCTTCAGCACAGTCTACATGCTGTTCAGTGTCATTTACCACTTCGCCGGTGGCACAGACCAGTAAGATTGCTTTATATACTTACACACATAGACCCCGACTACCTCTTTCGTAGACTTATTAGTCGATTCATACAAATTTACTCGCCCGAAATGGGCGAATCGTCACTTTTATAGAGACCCCGTAATGAGGCCTCAATAGGCTTATGATTTTCAACTTAGAGTTAATAACACAAGTCCGATCGCCAACTATGTTTATGATTACGGTGTTTTTATTTTAAACAACCTTCATTCCTTTCTTCTGGCTATCAATTATTTTCTTGATACTTAGTGTATTTTTGTGCGTAATGTAAACTCTCCACAAAGATGTAAACTCTGCGGACTTAGATCCTGACTATAAGTCCGGTAGACCTGAGAACCGACAGGAATATACTTTCAAAGACACTTGCAAAAGATGTATTCTGCTACACGTGTACCTAAGGAGTTGTATGTTATCATACACATCTCCTTACACGTGTGGCTACACGTGTAAGGAGATCATTGTGTTTGGGTGAAGCTTGGGAAGGGATGGATGACTCAAGGTATGGGAGATTTATAAACTGGTTCCCATATATTATGTCACACGCAAGATGCAAAGTTCATACGTAATTAAATTCAAATGTACTGCAATCACATGCAAGAATTCTCAGTATTGAAAGAGGTATTTCTTCAATAATATTTATACGCTGGGTATATCCCTCGACAATTATCGCAATTACGGAATGTATTTATATAATTATTTTCTAGATTATCTGTCCAGAATAAGAAGATACTTAAATACCGGCTCAGATCCGGATAAATGATTGCGTTTCTACGATTGAGAACGTAACGTTTCTATTTGAATCTCACATTTGGTTAGTAGGTATCAAAATAAACTACGTAAACGCGGCTAGAACGGAATGCGCTTAGGCTGACCTGCCTATAGATTAGCTTTTTCTGAGAAACTCGCATACCTCAGGACCAAATAAAGTAGAACAAAATAAGTTCAAAATGCGGCGTTGGAGGTGTTTGTACGCGTAAAAGTCCCGGAAATAGATCCTGTGTGCCAGCCTGTACAATCTCTATTTATAGTCGGAACAAGTTACAACACTGTATTATATGGAGATAGAATCAATGATGTACAGGCGGACACATACTCGTACAAGCCACGTACAAAGATTACTTCATAGCAAAAACTAATCTAGACCAGCCGTGCGATTCTATAACCATCTCACCAGTCTTCAGTCTTTCAGTGTTTTGTAAAAATAATGACACAGCACTTCTATTTCAATAGGTAGTTGATTGATACAATTTTCTTTTTATAAACAGTCTTATTGAATTTTTCACTAACCAAATTGAGAAATGAAAGGATTCGATCGTTGTTGTTCATGTATAATTTTTGTGTTTATTTTAATTTTATAGATGTTGTTCATCTATAATTTTTGTGTTTATTTTATTTTACGCGATTTGATCAAACGATCGAATCACTGAAAAACTACGAGTGGAATTCACTCATGCATAATTTCCTCTAGTTGTTTTAAGCAACAAGCTTTCCGTCGTGTCAAATTAAAGTAGGTATTTTATACAGTCATATTAGCATCGTACGTACGATATTGACATATCTTTTTTACTACCTATCTATATTGTCACATGAAGCAATACGTCATCAATTCAAAAAATTGGACGGCATAAGGTTAAATTATTATACAACGGAAGCCGTAAAATATAAAACATTAAATTTAGGTGTAGGTAAGTTAAAACCAGAAATTAAAGTAGCTGATTAATTGCTAATTGTTTTTGAGATTAGCTACTCGTTACGAACGCTAATCATACATTATTATTTTAAATGTTTCTTCTGAGTTTTCCTCACAAAACAACTCATCCAATGGATATGAAATCAAAACACTTAACAACTATTCATTATTGTATAATGTTTACTTTAATATGATTGAAAGATTTTCTTTATATTTCAAAATATTTTCTTGACTTACTGATTCTTACAATGCGTTGCATAATAACATAATCTGTCCTACTAAGGAATTATATTGATGACACACAACTTACAGTAGGTACAGTATTATCACAGTACAGTTACAGTACTAGCACAGTTTATCTTCCATTGCATTTAGGTATGTGTGTAATGTTCACACGCATCTCTCAGCTGTATCATTCAAAACTCACTATATAATGAAGTCTTTTAAAACCTTCCTGTTTTATAGCGGTAACACGTGCATGTATTTACTGCAAATAAAAAAAAATCTGTCTAGAACTAACTAACTAAGTAATTCATATTGTGATGTGTGGTAGAAAACATCAGAATCCTTCCAGCAATTTAGATTAAAGGAACCATGCAAACAAACGTGTACATAATTGGTTTAACTTTATTTGTTTTACATACATTACCACCTACGTAGTGGTATGTAGGTAGTGATGCCAAGGACGTTTGTTAACATTGTAGACGCTTTTATAATTACTTAGTCGTGATAGATAACGGCTATTATAGGAACATGAACCGAATTACAGTTTTGTAATATTAAAATTCTTATGTCACGTATTCACGTCATCAACATAAATATACCTAACCCTAGTCTGGCAGCATTACTACGGATAACAACAGCTAGCCGATACCATTATACGGTTCCAATGATAGTAGTACGTTCATAAGGAGACAACAATTTTATAACGAAACCAAGAAAAATACACTTTTACGCATAGGTACTGAATACCATACTTGCATCAAGCTCCAACGCATTTGTGTGGAAGACTTATGAAAAGCTTTCGATGGCGTAGAGCTTGAGTTGTTGCTTCTCAAGCCAGTGTAAAATAGTATTTGCGGGGATTTATCGCTGGTTTATATTGTATGTATCAAAACAAACCATAAAGAATAATATATGAATTAAGTTTCTGTCAATCCATTTCAGTGCTTTACTTCTGGTTTGCCACAGGGCTCTATTTTATCTCCACTTCTTTATACTACTTGAATGACATCGCTCGAAGTTCTTACTTATTATTTCTTTATGCTGATTACCTCAAACACAAGAATTTTGTTACAAAAAGGTCGCCTTGTTTCAGAAAAGGTAACGCCTACATTTATCCTGTGGTGAACTGGTCGGAGCCGAGTACGACGATCCTAGTGGTGTTGATGACCGGCTTGCTGCTGGCATGCTTGCACTTGCTGACCCTGGGCCTGTCGGTTGCACGCGACGCCGTGGCTTCGCACTGCGTGCGCCACCCTATCCCTGTGCGGACCAACGAAAGCATGCCTCTGCGACAACCCGGGATGATGAACGCGTAAACGAATTTTAGGCTGCGTTGACGGGACAGCGGCGTGTAGTAAGGTGTTTTGGGTCATACCGTATACGGCGATGCGCCGTGCGTGTGGGAGTTGTAATGAGGATTTTGAAAAATACAACAATTTATATCGGGTTTTTACCTCTTCGCAATTGTTTTACTGTCGTAGGTAAATGTATTTTGTAGTTCCCTTCTTAACCACGCCCGAAAACGAGGTGAGTGAGGTGACATAGCGCCGCCGCCGTCGCTATTCCAAAAATGCATACTTGCCATTTGAGTTGCAAAATATGAAGAAGGCTTCTCTTTGCTGTCATCGAAGAAGCGATGTAGACGATTAGGTTAAGATTTATTTATGCAGTAGTTAAGTAGTTTGATTTATTTATTTGTATGGGACCACACCATCTAATACTTCTGCGAAGTTGTGGGTATATCCATACATTGTATAGAACTGGAATCCCAACCTTTTTTTTTTGTCTGTTTACGCATTTTTCTGCCGGGCATCTAAGGAATAGCATTTTAAATAGCATACAGTACGCACATACATATGTAAATGTCGAACTTGAATATTAATTAAGTATGTGATGTGGGCTGTCTGACTTCTAGAACGATTAAACGCGCGGGAATTTCCCTGCTTGATATTTTTCCGCCATATAATCAACCAGAAATAATTTTATGGGTAAACGGGACACCGTGTAGGTATTATATAAGCTAAAAACGTATTATAGTTTAAAATGTTTAAATCAATAATAATTTATATTGTTTGTAAGTAGTAAGAGAGGACAATAAACTGTTGACAATAAAATATTTAAATATTTATTAATGTATTTATTTTGAGGGGGCACGGGGCAGACCAATTTAGGATTCCTATCACTAATCGGCCTTCGTGGCATCCTGCTGATTTTAAACTGACGACTAAGTACTCTACAAAATAAATAACTCGAACATAACGTCTACTTGTACTCGTTAGTTCACTGCATGGCCGGTTTTACATTAATTTAGGTCAAAGCATGCAAGCCAGGATTACTTCATTGGTACCAAAACCTTTTGGTAATTTAGAACTGGCAGCGATGCCCCTTGGCCTGCGATGACCTGATGACACACACTCACTGAGCTATTCCGTCATGTTTGGGCAGCCTCAACGCAGACCACTGACCAAACATGACGTAATATAATCTGCGGGTAATACTTGTCGTACACGCGACCTTGACTGGCCTACCTGGCCGACTGGCGATGGTAGACACCTGCACGTTTGTCCCCCTAAAAATAATAAAGAGTTTTCTTATCCCATTCTATCGAAGAGTTTTTATGACACATTCGATGTTAATCCATACGTCAACATGACTTGATGAGGGTATTAGTGTTCTGTGCACAGTTCTGTGACTTGATGGTTCTGAAGTTTCGCAAAAAATACCTATCCACGTATCAGAAATAAAAATCGTTAATTCGTATTTACACTGTGTAAACAATGACTTATGAACTACTTGATGATGTTATTACGTAAGTACCCCTTAATTACATACCTATGTTCGCAGACAGGAAAATATGAAAGGTTACGGTATTTAAGTCTATACCGAATTTTTCTAACATACCTGCATAAAAATCAAGGTTATCTACTTAATTGGTTTCTCCACATTTTCCGACAAATATCGCTGATTGGACTTCCCAAAGATCAATTGAAATGAATTTAGTTAAAGTTTATTTAGACTGAATAAATTATAGACTAATATGGTTATACATCTAAAAACTAGAATACCTCCTAGGTAATACTTAGTGTAAGTAATTCCTTAAAGCGCTAATCGCGTTTGCAGCACGTAAACTCGGGTTGACGACGCATAAAAAAAACGCCGTAACAAGATTTTCAGTACATGCAAGAGACCTTATAAAAGAGCACTTAAATAACCACGGTTTCAAAATAATTATAAAAGGTACCGTCCCGACACGAATTACACATTCTGAGCTTAGTTGCATTTAGTTCGAAATTCACTTCTGACATTCGTGCCCTAAGCTTAATCGTCTAGTAAATCAACATGACTGGCGGTTTTTCCATAGCATAATTAAATCTTCACCAGATGTGGCAACAAACCGTTTATAGCTCAGCTACCTAGCTACACAGACACGATACAGGTTTCTTCTTTAAAAACTAATTTGATATTTCGAATCTTTAAAGTAGCCTTAATAATTACGTATCCGGATATTGAGTGGCGTAAGTTTTACGTAGACACATGAGTCATTCTGTTGTTCTTAGTATTTCAAAAGTAACTAAATCCTATAATAAGGATTAGTTTTACCTTGGCCCAGATTATTATGATTACTGATTCGATTATTAGGAATAACGAAATCTTTTATCTTCAGGCAGTAGAACGTTATCTATGGGCAGTAGAGCACAGGAAGTGTTCCGTACCACCGTACAATATTAAATTTAGCAACCTATATTTTTTTAAGCACGTTTCATGCAAATAAACATAAAGTTAAAAATTAAAGGCCACCCTGTGATTTTTAAGTTTATGTTATTTTTAATGTGTTGTTATAGCGGCAATAAAAATTCACACTGTGAAAATTTCAACTGTCTACCTATTACGGTTCTTGAGATACAGCCCGCTGACAGATACACAGACGGACAGCGGAGCCTTAATTAGTAGCATTTATCATCATTTATAAAATAACAATTAATAAATCAATTGATAAACTGAACCTAGGTACTGATTGATTCGCAAACAAAATACCTAATTATTTAACGGTAAAGCGTTGACACAATACAACCCAGTTTGGGTTTAGAAAACAAGTAATTGTATTACATAAGTGAGGTTATAGTTTACGCAAGTCTGGCGCGGTGTTGTAGGTACGCCGCGCTCCGTCGTCTTCGCCGCCGGTCGCCGGCCGCACCAGTCTGCATCTGCGTCTCTGCGCGCCTGCGCTGCGCTCGCGCAACCGCACCGACATCACGCGCGACCATTTCGATTTATTACAGTCATATAAAATCCCTTAATTTGATTTAAATTATAAAAGAGCTCTCTAAAAAATAGCCTGCTTTATTACGTTTCTTCCCCAAAACCAATTCTACATATTTCAATTTGCCTAAAATCAAACTTTATTTATTTGTACTCTAAGAGTTAATTGTAAGGTACACATAAGATTAGATTAGTCTTAAGCCCATCGGCAACGTTTCTGCTCACTCTCTTGAGACGGCGATGTACGGTTTTCAGCTGTGACATTACAAAATAGATCATTATCTAAAGTGATTGAACTTATCTTAGTCTCCTACATACTAGCCGCATAACACTGTCGTATGCAGGGACGTGTAAACTTCTACTATAAAAGTGACTGTGTTTATTATTTAAGTGATCAAAATGGTGAAAATTTATAGGAAAAGTGTGTCCCTTTCCGCCCTATGGGTGTCGTCGAACGAAAGGCTGAGCGATTTTTACGCGTCGTCATGGCAACGAGGAGAGTCGCCGATACCGATGCTGGTGTTCAGGATCTTGCTGGCGGGATTGGCGCTGGCCATCCTCATGTGGTCTCTGGTGGAAGCGCCCAACCCTTACTGGCTGATATATCTCACGAACTGGGGATTGTTGCTGCTCGTCGGCATGCTCATGTGTGGAATGATTGTCTCATTCGAGGCTATATACAACAAGCCACACGGTAAGTTATTAAATTCCTATCATTTTAACTATAGTCTGAGTCCACCCTTTTCTGAATATTTATATTCAGAAACGGATAGACTCAGGCTCAGAACTCTTCGATGAAGTAGGTACCTTATTCAGCAAGGGTATTCGTATAAAGCTTTCCAGCATCAAAAGTGGATATAACATGGTTGTAGAAGTCAAGTGTTAACCCTGAAACTGCTTGCTAACATTATTGATCTGCAAGCAGCTGTCTATATGGCAACAATTCTCAGTTTATGTCGATAATCATCATGACGTGACAATATTCGATTAGTGACCTATCCATCTTTTACTTCAAAACATGGTCTTATCGGTTTATGACAAAGATTAAAATTCAAATTAAAATTTTACTCAGTCAATGTTAACCTTTAACTTAGGTTTAGCTGCTAACTTTACTAACAAGTAAACACCTACCTATGATAAAGAAATAAGACGGGAATATTTCAAACGATATCAAGGGGTAAGGTAAACTTTATTGAAAGACCCGCACCCTAATTGCGTAACATACATATATTAACTACCAACCTCAATCTGAATCATTTTGAAAGATACCTATTCATCTATATATATAAAATTCAAAGTCCTGACTGACTGACTGACTGACTGACTGACTGACTGACTGATAGATCAACGCACAGCCTAAACCGCTGGTCCTAGAGACATGAAATTTGGAGGGTGTGTTCTTCGTGAAGAGTAGGCATCCACTAAGAAAGGATTTTTCGAAATTCCACCCCTAAGAGGGTGAAAAGGGGGGAATTCGTTTGTATGAAAAATCTTATTCCTTGAGTTAATAAACTTGAAACTTGGCACGAATACTTATCTAAATAAATTATGAACATTGTCAGTTTTTTTTCTTTTAAACTACCCCCTAATAAGGGATTGGGGGGTTTCAAAGTTTGTATGGAAGAATTTTAGCGCGCAGTCCGATTTACTCGAAACTCAGTATTTATACCTAATATTGAAAGTAAAGAATAATGTGTATCAGGGTTTATTGAAAATCTACCCCTGACGGGCTGAAATGGGGTAGTCAATTTTTCAGGGGATGATTTTACTGCATGGGTTGATTAACTCGAAAATTAGTATAAATAATCTTTGAGTCAAGTTATGAATACATACCACCCGATTTTTTTTAAATTCCACCCCTGTGTGGGTGAAAAGGCGGGATACAGTTTATATGAAAAACTTCTTCATTGGGTTAATAAACTTGAAACTTTTCAAGAATACTCGCCTAAGTAAGTAATAAAGTTTATCATTATAAGTTTTTCAAAACTACCCCTCAAAGGGGGATATAGGGGTGTTGAAGTTTGTGTGGAATAATTTGAATGCGCGGTCCGATTAACTCGAAACTCAGTGTTTATACTTAAGACCAAAAATAAAGAGTAACATGTATCAGGGTTTTTCGAAAATCTACCCCTAACGGGTTGAAAAGGGGTAGTTAATTTTACAAGGGAGGATTATAATGCGTGGCTTGATTAACTCGAAAATTGGTATAAATAATCTTTGAATCAAGTTATGAATAATACCAAACGATTTTTCAAAATTCCTCCCCTTTGGGGGTGAAAAGCGGGGGATACGGTTTATATGAAAAATCTTATGCATTTAGTTAATAAACTTGAAACTTGGCAAGAATACTTGCCTAAGTAAGTAATAAAGTTTATCATTATAAGTTTTTCATAACTACTCCTCAAAGGGGGATATAGGGGTGTTAAGTTTGTGTGGAAGAAATTGAATGCGCGGTCTGAGTAATTCGAAACTCAGTATTGATACTTTTGACAGAAAATAATTAATAATAAGTATGTAAAGTTGTCGAAAATTTACCACTGACGGGACAAGGGGTAATTCAGTTTTTAAGGGGAGGATTTGAACTTGAAACTGTATGTTACATTTTCACGCGCCTAAACCACTGAACTTCTGATTTGGCATAGAGATAGATAGGATAGGCACCTGGGGAAGCACATACATTTTATCCTGTTAGCACGTTCCCGTGGGATAATATCCGACATCCACGCGGGCGAAGCCGCGGGCAGAAGCTAGTTGCTTCATATGATTGAATAGTGTGTCTGCTCAACAACGTAAATAACGCAATGAATGTTGTTGAACTGTCAAACTGAGAGCCATTCCTACTGCTAAGTGTATTACGTAATTACCCCGCTGTTATTGGGGCATGTTACATTGTCAATAATATCACGATACCGTGGTAATATTGATCGTATAATAGGCCGTATCCGTATCACGGTATCGTGCTCAATCCTTGCGATATCGCGATATTAGGATCGTGATAATATTGACAAATGTAACATGCCCATTTCCTTTACCTAATCTTGACCTTAAATGGTAATGAGAACCTTTTCCATAATATAGGTCTTCTTATCTGTTCTTATAATAGCAATGAGCCTTTTGCTAACACTTTAAGAAGAAATACAGTCATAAACCAATAAATTATTTACATTTATCAGCAATGAACAACAGGACATTCTGGGCGACTTCAATTTGCATCATACAAATATAAATATTTTCTGTTGTTGAGTACATGAAATAAAACAAAACCGTCTCCAACAATCAACATACTCAAGGTATTATTAAAATATTGATTCAACTCTACCGCGGTCAAATCATCAACTGAAGTTATTAAAGTACGCCAGCAGGTCAAGCTACCCGAAACTGTCAAATTTTCCCAATCGACCTTGAATCTTAATCCTTTAGCGATAAAGTTGAAAATCTAATAAAGAAATTTAACAGATTGTAGTAGCTGGATGTGCTGGTGTCTGTACAATCATGAACTTCACTTCCCGCTGTCCCTCAACCGTACAATGCGAAACACGTTTAAAAATAAATAACCACTTAGCCCTTTTTTGCGGCTTGCTCAAGAAGGCGATGTATGTTTGACGGCCACCAGCTGCAATCGCAAATATACGATAGATAACATCCGCATACTATTTAATCACTACTCGCCAGTAACTTGATTAGTCCTTTGTAAAACAAAGCCACGATTGTTCGTGTTACACGCAAATCCGCTCATTGTTATCAAACTTCTAAATCAACATTCAATAAAGTTAATTTATATTAACTCTAACCTATTGTCACACGAGGGCTGCGATGGGACTATAAATATTGATATTCACTTAGAGAGGATGCGGTTAAGGAGAGCTGTTTATATCCGGTTATTCATGCTGGTCTTATTGTTTTCGGCTAGAACTAGTCGTGACGTCACGGTAACCGGTGGGACCTGCCGTCGTCAGTCGAAAATTAGATTAACTAGACTTTGTTGGCGTCTTCGTTAAAACGACCGTTTATTTATGTCAGATCACACCAACCTTTTCTCGGCGTCGCGTCGCGCGTGTTAGATAAAAAGTACATAGGTAGAAGACTGTAGCAAGACTCGAAGTTACACAATATGCATTGGTGATTAGGAGTAGATGTCTTCTGGGTTACCTACCTATTTGGCCTAGATAGTTGCTATGTACTTTAAAAATAGAACAATGCAAACTGATGTCAGAAATAATAATTTCATTTGCATTTGTAATAACTGCAGCAAGTATTCAATTCATCTACTATTGTTTATTTTTTGGTCTTTGTTATAATATTGTTTTTACATGCTGTGTCCATCGCATAATACTTATTGTGCACTAGTATGTTGGTCGTATTAATAGGTTGAACAGCGTAACAATTGTAGAAAGACATCAAATAAATAAATAAATAACAAGCGCCTCTCCCGTAGCTTAGATTGTGGGTGAATCAATTCAAAATTAAAACCTAAACTTAGCGAAAATGGGATTCGTCATTCTCGCAGAACTCTCTAACTAGGTACATCTTAGCTAGATACCTACCTAAGATGTATTTCCAAGGGATAGGTACTCTAGATTAATTATATACAGTATGACTAATTGAGATGAGTCAGTAGATATGGAAACATCTAAAAATTAGTAGTAAATTATAAAGTTCTTATGGTTCGATTCTCAAGCCGATTTTCTTTTTTCCATCAATCAATCAACTCAGCCTATCGCAGTCCACTGCTGGACATGGGCCTCTCCTAGGCTGCGCCACACACCCTGTCCTCCACCTTCCGCATCCAGTCTACCACAGCCACCTTCTTTAGGTCGTCCGTCCATCTAGCGGCGGGGCGTCCCACACTACGCTAGATTTTTCCATACTGCGATCTATACTACTTAGAATTACTTAACAGATAGATGACGATCCAT
This sequence comes from Apamea sordens, assembly GCA_945859715.1. Lineage (NCBI taxonomy): Eukaryota > Metazoa > Arthropoda > Insecta > Lepidoptera > Noctuidae > Apamea > Apamea sordens. The sequence continues at coordinate 16,838,684 of OX243986.1, forward strand.
TTCAATGAATTATCGTGTTTATTAAATCGTATTTTGATGAAATCTACAAACAAACGGCACTGTTTTATGTATCGTTTCGGTTAATGCGCGCTATAGAACAATAGTATCGCATCTGCAATAGAAATATATAATCATCGTAAAAACTTTATAGGTACCATTGTGTTTTTTTACATTAAAGTATTACTAATCTACTTATATTAATCCTATTCGAAATCTTAGTGAAAGGCTTGGGTTCCTTTCCTGGTTTTCGTATTTTCTAAAAGAGGTCTACTAACCTAAATCGAAAGTAACTCTAAAAACTGATTCATAAACATTACCCACTGGACAATTAGCAGCTTCTTCTTTAATAAAAACCTTATTGTCGCTACTGGTACCTAGGTGACTTACTTATAATTATATGTATACATGGTGACGTATAAACCTACTTTATTTTCTACAGATGCAATAATCTTACTAAAAATAAAACTCAACTGCCGGCAGAGACGCAGTTTTATGTCGTAATTTCCACGATGCCGACGTCTGGTGGGACGACCCCATACGCAACATAGCATTATGTCTGACGCAACGATCACCAGCCATTAACATTCACTACCAACCATATTATGCCCCTTAACATTACCATTCGTACTTGACCTTGTTCCTTCAAAACTTTTCTAGAAACTTGACACAGTTTTTCGTTACGAATCCAATATTAAGACCCAATTTCACCAAACTCTAACTCCAAAAGTGAAAAATTCAGTCACGTCATAATGTTTTAATATAAGAGATCGTTTCTCCGGTGAACCCGAATGCTCAAACGCTCGCTTAATTAGTACACGGGGTCATGGGACATTTATTAAATAATAGAGTGGAAACAGCGAAACTGGCCATAATGTAGAAGTCACCGAAACCCATCCTTATCACATAAGCCCACTAACGTCGACCGTTAAACATGGTGTATATACTAACTGAGACAATAATTCTGGTCGCCACGCTTGCAATGTAAAAGGTATTAATTATGATAGCAATATGTCGTCAGTAGAGCACAGAGTAATGCTGTGGCAATCGTACATACATTATTGTACCACTCTAACTCTGCTCATATAAAATTACGTAAATAATTAATTGGCAGTAATTAACACCTTTTTGTAGATACCTGTTTAAAACTATACATAGGTATTCACTTTCTTTTCTCTTGCTAATTATAACAATAGTAACGCTTATTCCCGCCATATGATACTTATAAAGAAGTGTTGTGGGGAATGAGCGAGTTTTTATTCCAGTACCTACCAGCAGTGTCGTAGGAAGATTAAACGGGGTAACAGTAAATTGCTGTAATATCAGTGCGACTGAATCTCTAGAAATATAAATTCTGGTGCTTTTACCAACTACGTAATGGCCTAAGCACCTGCCACTGTACGTGCACAATCGCAATGTTTTACTGTCGCAACACACTTACATTAAAACTGCTATATGTATATGTATGTATAAAAAGAAAACTTACACAAGGTGTCTGCGCCTACGATAATATTTTTCTGTCTAAACATGACATGTCCTGTCATTTATAAACTATAAGAATTATAATGCGAACGATTATGTTCTTGAACTCACAGATTACCAAGTTTGAAGTTAATTAATCACAACATCTACATTTATACATAGTATAGTATTAAACAAAACATTTATTTCGGAAGGTTTGGGTGTACCCACCAAATACATTTCTTGTTAGCGCTTTACCATTACCTACAGCCTGATGCCTAATCAGTATCTCTTATATTTTCAGAGATAAAGGAGTTGCCATGGTATGCGAGCTTGTACTGGGCGGTGTTCAACATTGCCGTCACTCTCTCCATCATGATCACCTCGCTTTACTGGGTGCTATTGTATAACCCTGGTAAGTTTGTGTTTCACCTCCTACCTCGCGTCTGCGTTTCCTGCCATAAATAGTGCAATTAGATCCGCTGGTATCAGAAAATTGAGGAATTTGCCTGCACCCTAATTGTGTAACACACTTTAATCTCAATCTAAACCATTTTGAAAGATATTGCTAACCCATTTTTTCATATGTTCGAAAAAGTTGTCGGCTCAACAACGTTATTAGAGCAATGAATATTGTTGAACTGTCAAAATGAAAGCATTTGCTACGATAGTGTGTTACGGAATTTCCCCGCCGGAGTTTACTTGTGCTATGCAAATAAATGAATTTGTATTTGATAATTTTTTGCATTTGCGTTATCTTCAACTCTTAAGAAGTAGGCTTGATGAATAGCTAACAATGGATACCCGGACTTTTGGGGTTCAACTTAAACCATTTATAAAAATAGAGAACCATACCTGGAGGCAAAGACCTCCACTTATACCGACAAAGAACGATTTCGGACCGTATTTTTGGCGATTACAATAGATCATTTTGTCCACAATTCCATGATCATTAGCCAAAATCAGTAGGTACTTATAATAATACGTTATAATAATTTAGGGTAGACAACTATAAATTTAAAAGACACGCTGGTTCTTGCCCAGTTCAGTCTTGGGATCCGTGACTTCGTATTTGACCAGCAGATCCTTAAACCTTAATTGTTCCGTTTTTTCCTATTACAGAGTTACGAGAAGAGATGGGTGTGCGTGCGTTCTGGCTGGACGTGTCGACGCACGGCATCACGTCCTGCGTATGCGTAGCCGAGCTGCTGTTGTCACGCACGCCCGTGCGCTTCCTACACGTATACCAGCCGCTCGGCATGGGGATGTGGTACGCCGCCTTCTCCGCCATCTTCTACGCGGCTGGCGGCACGGATATGTGAGTAGTGACAGCGAAGCAAGCGTAGCCATTAGCGTAACTAACTATAGGTTAGATTAGGTTACGTCCCCCCCCCCCCCCGGTGGGTTCCCGCATTGTCGAGGCGGGGGGGCTCAGTAGCCGTGGCGAGCTGGGCCACGGTGAAGCTAAGAGGAACCCCAGCGGGGGCCGCTCGTCCGGGCTGTGCGGTTTAGCCCGGGACGTAGTGGCCCACGGGTAGGTTGCGGTGCCGCTTGCGCGACATCGTGACCTACCTGAGGCGGGCCGCGATGTCCCCCGTGAGGGAGACATTGCGGCTGAGGATAGAGGCCGCGGCGGGAGAGGCTCTCCCTCCTTCCGCGGCCTTGACGGGGCCGCCACCGTTTGATGGCGGACGCGGCGGGGCCGCAGGGGAAGAGGAGTGTCGGTGTTTCGTTGCCGCTCTCCCTATCCTCTGCGGCCGTAGCTCCCCCAACGCGGGGGGCATGCGGGGCCCGCCTTTTAGGCGGGCGTGGAGGCCAGCAGGCAACGGGTGCGGGGGCTCCGTTGCCTGTTTTGCACAGGCCTCCACCTTGTGGGACGGGAATGGCCAGGTGTTTCCGGCCATTCCCGTAGCCCCCCAACCTGGGGGGCATGCGGGGCCCGCCATACCATCTTGGCGGGCGTGCGCCGGGAGGGCCGTGGAAGTATTGATTTCCCATAGCCCTCCCATTACGGCGTTTGTAGGAACACCGCTGAGTTTTAGTGGGTATACTGTCCTTTCCGACAGGGAGTCCCACATACCCCGTCTCGGTCCCCCGCGGGACGGGGATGCATAAAGCATTTCTCAGCGAGAAAAAAAAAAAAAAAAAAAAAAAAAAAAAAAAGGTTACGTCCCCCCCCCCCCCGGTGGGTTCCCGCATTGTCGAGGCGGGGGGGCTCAGTAGCCGTGGCTGGGCGGGCCACGGTGAAGCTAAGAGGGACCCAGGCGGGGGCCGCTCGTCCGGGCTGTGCGGTTTAGCCCGACGTAGCGGCCCACAGGTAGGTTGCGGTGCCTGCGACATCGCGACCTACCTGAGGCGGGCCGCGATGTCCCCCGTGAGGGAGACATTGCGGCTGAGGATAGAGGCCGCGGCGGGAGGGGCTCTCCCTTCCTTCCGCGGCCTTGACGGGGCCGCCACCGTTAGATGGCGGACGCGGCGGGGCCGCAGGGGAAGAGGAGTGTTCGGTGTTTCGTTGCCGCTCTCCCTATCCTCTGCGGCCGTAGCTCCCCCAACGCGGGGGGCTTGCGGGGCCCGCCTTTTAGGCGGGCGTGGAGGCCAGCAGGCAACGGGTGCGGGGGCTCCGTTGCCTGTTTTGCACAGGCCTCCACCTTGTGGGACGGGAATGGCCAGGTGTTCCCGGCCATTCCCGTAGCCCCCCAACCTGGGGGGCATGCGGGGCCCGCCATACCATCTTGGCGGGCGTGCGCCGGGAGGGCCGTGGAAGTATTGATTTCCCATAGCCCTCCCATTACGGCGTTTGCAGGAACACCGCTGAGTTTTAGTGGGTATACTGTCCTTCCGACAGGGAGTCCCACATACCCCGTCTCGGTCCCCCGCGGGACGGGGATGCATAAACCATTTCTCAGCGAGAAAAAAAAAAAAAAAAAAAAAGGTTACGTCCCCCCCATCGAGGCGGCCCGGCCGGTGCTCGAGCTCTGGCTCGGGAGGAGGCACGGCTCCCTGTCGTTTCGGGTGACGCAGGTGCTCTCGGGGCATGGTTACTTCGGGAAGCATAAACAGGGAGCCGGACGCCCGGTGTGGTATACGCTGGCAGAGTGTGCCGCCTGGGAGGAGTCGCGCCGTGCCCTCATCTCAGAAGTAGGCAGTGAACTGTCGCTGCCTGCCATGGTCGAGTCGATGGTCGGCAGCGAAGAGTACTGGGACGTGGTGGTTTCCTTCTGCAAAACAGTCGTCTCGCAGAAGGAGGCTGCGGAAAGAGAGAGGGAGATCTCGTCCACTCACCCGGCCCACAGCAGGCGCACCGGGCGTCGGCGGAGGGCGGACAACGCCCTCTTCCAGCCCCCCTAAATGGGTCCAGGGGCGACGGACTCAAGGACGTCCGTTGCCCCACACACATCAGGACCCGAGGCGCACCGGGCGTCGGCGGAGGGCGGACAACGCCCTCTTCCAGCCCCCCTAAATGGGTCCAGGGGCGACGGACTCAAGGACGTCCGTTGCCCCACACACATCAGGACCCGTGGTGGCGGGCGGCGCGTAGTGTTCCACGCGCGCCCCTCTTAGACGTCGCGGGGGGAGTCTAACACCTCACTCCCCCCCTGACCCGAGGAGGCCCGCGGTGGCGGGCCGGCACGTAGGTGTGAGATGGAACACCGGGGTGGTTTTTAGTCAGTAAGAGAGTCTGGGGGTGGGGTGCCAAGGGTGCCCATACACGGGGTTGACTGGCACCCATGTGCTGGTTTGGTCCCTGGGGTGATCACGGCGTGCTATGACATAGCACACCGTCACCCCATTGTGTTCTGGTGCGCCGGTGATGGGGAGTACTCCCCAGAGGAGGGTCCGGTGACGGACAGCCGCGGCGGGTTCATGGATAAGTGCTAACGCGTGCCCGTGATCCCGCCGTAAGCGGCAGAGGAGGACAGCGTGGATTTTTAGTGGGTTAGAGTCCCACATAACTGCACTATCTCCCCGTGTGCAGAATGCATGAGCAATTCTCCACGTTAAAAAAATCTTGAGAGGTGTCAAGGGACACCCGCATGGAACGAAGTTCAAAGAGAGAGACAGACAGAGAAACACGCGCACGCCGCACGGCTTACAACTATAGCAAAAAGTGTCGTTCCAACTTTTGGTCTTAATTTTTTCCGTCTAGCCCCGGTTTTGCAACGCGCGATAAGGAACTTCGTTCCAAAAAAAAAGGTTAGTTTACGTACAGATCGGCTTTGCGTTCGACGTAGCGTTTGGCGTAGCGATCGGTGTAGCGTACAGCATAGCATTCGGCGTAGCATACGGCGTAGCATACGGCGCGGCGTAGCATACGGCTTAGCTTTCGGCGTAGCACTCAGCGTAAATTTCGGCATAGCGATCGGCGAAACGTTTAGCGTGGCGTTTTTCGTAGCGTTCAAAGTAACGTACCGGCCGAGATGGATTCGACCTCTTTCTCGCTGTTGTATCTACCTAACTGGACAGTTTGTCCTAAGTAAACGTAATCGTCTACAACTTCATGAGTGAAGTCTGTGCTCCTCGTGGGAATAGTGCTCACATGGGTTTATCTAGTCCAAATTCTCTTTTGGTAGCTCTACTGAACTACAGGGAATGTATTCTGCATACTTATTTATTTGCTTAATACGAGCTTGTATGGCACTGTATTTCCCACTGATATTACTGGCGTACCTAATCATGACTTTGCCCACGACAATCTTTGATACCAATTCCACTCTCACTTAAGAAATTGAATAAGCTTTGAGCGAGTTATTCAGCAGGGCCTTCAACAGGGCTGTTGAACATTTTGATATCCAACTCTTTCGTGTTAACTACCTATTGATTTGAAAAAATATTTTTACCCTTCTATCTAAATTGATATTTTTTTACGGTCAGAAAGCGTTGGTGCGCGGGGCCCCTAAATGCGCGGGGCCCGTAGCAGTTGCTACTTTTGCTAATGGCTAATCCGCCACTGTACAAGACACAGAACATTAAATTAAATTATTTGCCATATGTCAACTAACCCTCAGGATTGTACCTACCTATTATGATTGTATGAGATAACACAGACGTGTCATTTATTAAAGAAACAACCGCCAATTTTATTTTTAAAATGATAAGTACCTGGTACTTGTTGACAGGCCTACGCTGTCCTCCCATATCTACAGTAACTTGAAAACGTAAAAGCAAATTATTTTTAAAAGAGTAACCGTGGAGTATCTTACCGGCTCTTCTCCATAGGAAACGACCAATTGGAACCTTGCACCTAGCTTCTGACGTTTCATAAGTGCCCATGTAGGTTTATGTGAAATAAAATATTTTGATTTTGACCCACGTATTATATCATTCCAGAAACGGGAACCGCTTCATTTATGACGTGCTGGACTGGTCGCATAGTAAACGCGCAGGCATCGTGGTCGCAGCGTCCATGGCAGGCCTTATCATCGTGTATGCGTTCGTTTGGGGAATCGCACTGTGCAGAGACAAACTCTCCACGCTCCTTATACGCACGACCAGTCACGACCTGCCTGCCGCGCCGCCAGACAGACATACGAGAATCGTATGAATTAACATAGTTATTAAGATTTATGGAATCAAGATCGAAACTTCATTGAGAGCAGAAACCAACACAATTGCGATGAAACTATATTCAATTAATATTTTAATGACTATTATGAATACGTTTTGACATTACTCTTCTATGACTGGTTGTGGTCGAATTTTGACATCCACGATTTGTTTTTCGCTCAATAAGCTTTTTCGGATCAAACAGTAGTGTATATCTTATTAGAGATATGACATTAATACTATTGTGTCCAGAATTCGGCAGAAGCTCAACTAATAGTTCTTAAGTAGGTTATTACAATGAAGCTACAAAATGTAGTACAAAATATATTTTTTTCGGCCATTTTATACAAAGCGGCCTTTGATCGGATAATACTGGTTTACTTAATTTAATGATATTTACGATAAGTCCTTCTTTCAATTTTGTAGAAAAAAAAATGAACCGATAGGCTTTTGTATGAAACAAACTCTGTATGAAACATTCTGTATATTGTAGTATACATTAAAGTTTCTATTTATTTTACTTAATGTAAATATGGTTTATAAGACTTACACATAATAAACCTGCTTGTGTGTGAAATGTGTACCTTATTCCAGCGTGTGGATGATGTATAAGGGTCAGCGCAGACCGACGGAGTGGTGGCGAAACGAGTAATTTAGTACAACTGAAAGTCAATTTGAATTTTTTAACTCTTAAAAAAAACAAAGCGGCGCGAAGAATTGTCCAGCAGCGCGTGGCAAAGAGACCGTATGCGTCCAAAAGAGCCGACAGGAGCAGCCAAGCGGCGCCGCGAGCCTGCTCGACACTGCGCTCACGTTCGAACCTGCGCGCGTGCTACGCACCGCTATTAACTAAGCACAATCCACAACCGTATTGCGCATCCTTGAGAGCCGCACCCAGAGGCTCCCAGTCGCGTGGAGGCACTTAGAGGTGTTCAGAGCCGCCCGGAGGAGTGGCGGCTTAATGAGGTCCACGCGTCGCCCGGTGACCCTTGCAACCAATAAACTGCTTTTCCCGCAATATCGTCGGTCTGCGCTGACCCTTAGTTCAATATTATGCCTGTCCTACCTCAGTATGTATTCGTGTATGTGGACTTTGGGTCTACTCATTGGATACCTCTAAGGCTCATTATAGGGCAGTCGATAGGGCCGCTGGGTGCTGGAGATTTCTGAAAAGCTCCGAGCAGCGTCAATTTATGTCTAAGAAACATTTGTGACTGGTCAGAGGTGTGTAGTGAGAGGCACGCTTTTTACCGACCAATGAATTTCATTGATCGCTACGAGGATTCCCCGCAGGCGGTGTACCGACCGCGTTATCGACTTTCATTAGTCATTACCCGCCTGCGGGGATCCCAATGCGTTATCGACTTTTGAAAATGAGCAATTACATGGCTCGCAGATTTACCCAAATAATCCAAAAATGAGAAATAAGTTGTAACTACCAATAGACATTAAAACACTTGGCGGGGTTTCAAACAAAGATATAAATGTATTACAAAAAAACATTTATTAGGTACTAATATAATAGCAAAATCTACAATTAAACACAAAGCAACCAATTAAAACTATGATTAATATAACAAACTAAATAATTGATATGTGATTAATTTAAATTTGACTTAGTACATCTATACTGTGCGGACTGTGATAGCAAATATTACACTTATTCGTGACATATTAATTAATTAAACAAAACAAATATTAACAACCAAAATAAAACTCGTTTATAAAAATAATTTTGAAATACATCTAAATCCAAGAATACAATTTCAACAAAAGATATCATGATCATAATTTGGACAACAGTCTCAAAAAATAAGCAATCTCACATTTACCTTGTATATCCAAAAATATAACTTCTTATATACAATCAATAGGTACGTTGTAAGACTAAATAAGAGCTCATGCATGCAGGCGACGGTAGTCCCAGACGCCCGGCACGCATACAGCTTAATATTTATTGTTAGTCGTCGGCAACCGCCGCCGCCTGCGCACGTCGCAAGACACTGGTTCACTCGGCGCCATGCGCTCGCAGGTAGTCTGCATACACGTCTATCTCATTCGCTATAACGTGGAATATTCATTCAAAAAGTACTTGAGAAGGTCAATAATTTTTTCTACATCACAATAGTAAGAAGTTTAACTGCGTAAGTAACATGCTCCGGTTAATAAGACCGTGAGTACTTTACATCTAGCAACATTCAACTGTCTCCTTGTACAGTATCAACGGCTCGTCCATAAACACTCAATATCACAAACATTCAGTATTATACTAATATTCTACTCAATTCTTAAATCTAAAAGGCATTTCCAGAGATCATAACTTACTTTAGAAAATTTCGAGTGAGCAAAGTTACCCAATTAGTAGATTAAAATGTAGTATCGAAACATCCTAAACTTTAAGTGAAGACATAAATATAAATATTTAAGAATTATGAAAGGGGATCGTAACTACGGAATTATTATGATTAAACATCGTCACAATAATTACTCAATGTATGGATAAACACTGCTAAACCTTACTAGATTTGGTTTTATGCGTTACCGTGCGAGTAGCATCTTTCCTATCCATACATTTAGCAAATATCTACTTAAAATACGAACAATAGAATTGTACATTTTGATCCTTGTATTACTTAACTATTTTATAAAATGCTCATTTTATCCGGAAGCTAACATCAAGCCTAAAAAGTATTGGCTCAAGACCAACAAAGACACATTAAAAAGTATTATTAGTAGATATAAAATATTAGATAGTATTGCACCCTAAAAATAGAAAAAAATCATGTCTTTCGTATTAAGATTACTATACCGTCAACACATTTACGGCATATTTTAAGATATTTGAGATCATCGAATAGTTGACAAATACATTCAGACTTTGTACCAATATTGGAAGAAACATTTGCATCTCATACTACTAATTGTGTGATGCACATGTTATGTTGTAATAGTTGTTACATTTGGCGATAACAAAGAACTGATTCAGTATAATAACTCCGATGAAACACTTACTGAGCTGTACCTGACAACAGTATCACTCATAGTGATATAATAGACTAACAATATAACAATGACTCGCTTGTAGCAGCAGTTTAAGTGAACCCACAACGTATGGGCCACTTAGGTGAGCTCCTCGCCGTTCATGAGGAACACCCTGAACGAGGACTCATCCGCAGCGTCCTCGTACATCAACTCCTCCTAAACAATACGAACACTTGTCAAGCAACACAAGACGCAAAAAAAAACCATTCCCGGATCATAAGACCTGATGAAGCCTCAGAAATAAGCTACACAAAAGATATTAAGTCATTAAAACACACACCAGGCAAATTGAAATATATCGTTGTTTGCATAACTGTACGGACAAACGACTGGTTCGAGATACTTTTTTTTGGAAGGTTGTATAAAGTACGATAAGAACTGGTACCGTATTATGACTTTTTCATTGAATGGCAACATGATAGTGCGAGGGAGAGACGGAAGTATGCATGACCGATAGCACCATCCTTTTTTCGCACTGGTATCATGATGACATTAAAACTTCATAATACGGCCCCTGTGTTGTTTATTAGTTGAATTATACTGTGTCGTCATACCTGCATGAGATCAATGGTGGGGCGCGCGTCGATGAGGCACCAGTCCGCGTCCAGCGCGCCCGCCTCGCCCAGCGCCGCGCCCACGATCTGCCTGCACACCACATACGCATCTTACTCAAATATCTACTTTAGCGTTATGTAGTCTAAGTCGAGCTATGGATGGCCATTTTTAAGTCCTAAATAAATTTTGGTTATACATTGAGTTTGTATTTCAAATGATAAAATATTTGTATTCAAGATTAGAGACCTATTAACCTTTCCGTCCAATGGCTTTTTAATTGTGTCTGTCATTACGGCATTCAACAGGTTAAGAGACTAATAGAGTCGCGTGTTTAATTCTTAGTGTCAGATAGTACTCACTGGCTATCGTCATCGATGGGCACGTTGCCGTGGAGGAACAGGTCGCTGCGCACCGTGTACACGTCGCTGACGGAGCCCTCTGCTCGTTCCACCTGGAATTTCAAATTTAGATTTACTCGGCACGCTCATGCGATCTGCTGTAGGAGAATATGAGATTGTGATGATATTTTGCTTCTGACAGCTCTTCAAAAGTGTTTAAATGGTTAGTGCGGACTTTCTTAGTGTCATGAAGATTTGCAAATTCGCATGACCCTAAAAATGCGTTAAGAGTAAAGTTAGGTCCAATAGGTCTAATAACATACATGCACTTCGTCATCCAGCACGTAATGCGCGTGCGCGGTGCGCGGCAGCGGCCACGTGCAGTGCGTGCGCGCCGCGTGCCACTCCGCGCCCCCCACGCACTCCGCACCCCCCACGCCCCCCACGCACTCCGCACCCCCCGCGCCCCCCACGCACTCCGCACCCCCCGCGCCCCCCACGCACTCCGCACCCCCCACGCAGTCGGCGCCCCCCACGCCCACCACGCAGTCCGCGCCCCCCGCACCCCCCGCGCCCCCCGCTTCCTCCGCGCCCCCTGCGACCTCCGCGCCCTGCGAGTGTTCGCCCTCGAGCTCAGCGCTCGCTAAAGACACTGCCTTAGGATCTTCCTCTTCTACCACGACGTTATCCGGCAAACTGACCTGTAATTTGACAAAATTATATTGATATTGTTACTACAACTACTACCACAAATAAAATGTAAATTCACAGATGACTCAAAGCTAATCATGCCGCATTCTGCTGATTTAACCAATATGGTGGCAACAACAGAAACCTATGCACATTAAGTAGCAATTTGTTGAACACTCACCAAATATACGTAATCTCCGTCTTCACTGACAGTCGCTGGCGGGTCCTCGGCGGCAGCTGCCACTGTCACTTCTTTACCTTTCCTGTGAACCTTCTTCATGTGCATGTACAGGGTGCTCATGTTGGTAAAGGATTGCTCACAACCTGAACAATAAAATGGAATATTTCAAGAAAAGACATTGTTACCCTATATGCTAGCCTAGCATGAATGTTTTGACGTATAGTAATGAATTATGTATCACAAATATTTGTTTCGCACATTATTTGTGTTTAAATTAGTGTCCGACCGAAACTCAGCCGAAACCGAAGCCGTGATCGAACCTTTGGCTCCTCTTATAGTTTCGGCTGAAAACAAAACCGAAACATATGTAAGTTTAGAAAAATTGAGTTAATTAAATGACACTATTTTCTGAGACGTATATAATACGTATACGGGATCATATATACGTCAAAATATTCGTGGGCCGCGTACGGTCCGGCCGCGCGCTACCTGGCTGCGCGCAGGCGTGCGCGGCGCGCGGCGCGTGGTGGCGCGCGGCGTGGTCGCGCAGGTGCTCGCGCCGCAGGAAGGCGCGGCCGCACGTGGCGCACGCGTGGCGCCGCTCGTCCGTGTGGCGCCGCGCGTGCCGCACCAGCTTGCTCGCCGAACGAAACGCCCAGCCGCAATCCTGCGGTTCGTGTATGAATACCTTATATTTATAACGCAAGACATGGCAACAAGAGAAGGGATAAAAAAAACTGCAAAATGCTTGCAACCTGAAATATTACTGTCATATTAAATATTATTTTTAGTGGGATGTCATGGGCACTCATGATGCTGCCAAAATGATTTCAAATATTTATGTTGCCAGTGGGATGTCACATCGCAATATGAGCGGTACTGATTGCGATATAGAAGAAAACTCGAAACATTATAATATCAGGTTTTTATGCTGTGTAGATATTTATAACGCAAGACAATACATCCGATATTGTTGCATTCTAAGATATGATTAGAATGTTTAATTAATTATAAACGTAGATCTCATCCCTGGCTCTGGGCTGGATTGAGGTGAGCCCGTTGTCAATAAAAAAAAATATGACACATTTTTTTAAGCAGATGCAGCCTCTTCTATTTTGGCTCGTCAGATAGAATAGAATACTCTTTATTGTACACCATACAACACATACAATTACAGAACATAAGTGTATAAAATTTTATAAAGGGTGACACAATGGGCGGTCTTATCGCTAAGAGCGATCTTTTAAAGACAACTTTTGGATGAAATAAAAATTAAGGAGAGACAAATATAGTAGGTAGTCTGTGGTGTACCATTTACATTATACTATTAATATAATACATAAAGTATTTTTTACTCACCTAAATAAATATATACATATAATATAATAAACATGAAACAAGAGCAAAGGAAAATAACAATATAATAATGATGATGTTTAAGGAAAGAGGAAGTGCTTTTTTATCATGTTTTTGAAAGCGGACAAAGATTGAGCACGCCTTACGGACACGGGCAAGTCATTCCATAACCATACTGCTTGAACCCTAAAAGATTTGTCAAAGAAACTGGTGGAATGAATCGGCATCTCTAGTCTCAGGTTTTCCGATGACCTCAGATATCAAGATAAGAGGGGGTTTTAGGATTAAACAAAATACTGTAGATCTGAAATAAGATATGAGAATTCCGGCGAAGACGTATAGGAAGCCGCTTGAGCTTTGTACGAAATTCAGAAATGTGATCATATTTGCGCAGGCCAAATATAAATCTTATGCAAAAGTTTTGAAGTCGCTCAAGTTTATTTAGTTGTGCCTCAGTAAGATCTGGATAACTGACATCAGCGTAGTCAAAGCTGGGAAGTAAAAGAGATTGTGCAAGCGCAGTTTTAGTGGCAATTGGAAGAAAGTTCCGCATCCGTCTCAGTGACTTACCAGATGCAAACATTTTACGACTTACTTACTTGTCGATCCAAACCCCAAGGTTCTTAAACTTTTCGCTAAATGAAATAGCAGTTCCGTTAAATTGAACCTGGGGAAGCTGGTCGCAGCTTCCCCAGTCTATCTTGGGGATCATCATTGAGCTGCCAACAACAATGAGCTGAGTCTTCGATGGGTTAACCTGCAATCCATGCGCCTCACTCCACTCACAACTTGAAACCAAATCCTTATTGATAATGTGAACAGCATCAGCCAAATTCGAGTGTCCAGCTTGTTTATTTATTGCAAATCGTCTGCATAAAGGTGGTAGGATGAAAGAAGTTTTTTGGTATTGGAGTTTATAAATATTGCGAAAAGTAAAGGAGATAAATCGCCACCCTGAGGTACACCGGCAGAAGTATAACACCACGAAGAGCAAGACTCTTCTATGCATATACGTTGCCGGCGGCCATACAGGTAACTACGAAACCAGTCAATCGCCGTTTGAGATATGTTAAGCGAGCGAAGCATACCAAGCAGGATATCGAAATCGAAAGTATTGAATGCATTGCTGAAATCTAGTAAGCAAAGAACTGTGAGATTTCCTTCCTCCGTGCCTAACCGTATGTCATCAGTGACGTTAACTAAGGCCGGAAAACCGGATTGGAAAGGATTCAGCAGACTATTCTTACAAAGAAAAGTAGTAAGCTTATTGTGGACAAGGCGTTCTAGGACTTTGGAGAGGAAAGGCAAGATGGAGATGGGACGGTATTCTGAGAAGGAAGACGGGATTGGATTTTTTGGGTAAAGGAATGACTTTGGCCTCTTTCCACATCGATGGAAAGGCACCATAGGATATAGAGTAGTTCAGGATATAGCATAGGATAGGAAGGATCTCGTCGAGGACAGGGAGTACCATTTTCCGACTTACACAATCACTACCGACTGCATTAGACGTGATTGAAACTATGCTCTTCTTAATATCACAATCAGAGAATTACTAAAAATAAATGGGGGTATCCGGGGTTGGAAGGTTTGAAAGATAGTTAACAGTAGCTGCCTTCATGGTCCCATTACAGTGGGACGAAGATGAAAAGTGTTGATTCAGTAGATCAATATCTAAGACTAGGAATCGATTCTTGGCATGATTTTCCAACTCCCATGGATTTAAGAAATTTCCCGACTTTTGCTGGATCTTCGTCATCAACTGAGGTGTGGATATGGCGGCGTTGGGCATCTCTACACATCTTATTGCAGCGATTGCGTGCATCAACAAGGATCTCCCGGTTCGACGGTGAAGGCCGACACTTATATTTAGTTTTGGTTACAGCCTTTCTGTGCATGAGTCCTAATATCGTCTGTAAGCCATGGTGCCGGAAGATGTTTGATTTTCACTGCACGAATAGGAGCGGGAATATCGTACAGCTGCACAAGGTTATCTGTCAGCAAATTGACTTTATCATCCATCGACTCAACATTGACTAAAGGAGCCCAGTCAATGCTGCTAGCATCTCTTCGGAGATCATCTGTATTCATACCACCAAAATTGCGCTGCAGGAGAATCTTAGGTTTGGCCTTAAGGGTGGGCGAACTTTAAAGGATAGGAATAAAAGGTCATGGTAAGAAAACATGTCAGCTGGGCATTGACCATGGTTGCTGACATGTTGAGAAGATAACACAATGAGTAGATCCAGAAGTGAAGGATTAGTTTGGAAAATGGTGTGTGGCACTCTAGGGGAGAATTGATAAATTCGACGACTGGACTATTGATCGAAAAGAAGAAGAGCGGGAATCGTTTTTGAATAAGCAAGTATTGAAGTCCCCCATAATGACTGTATGACTGTAAGAGGGTGTTAGGTTTTCTAGGATATTTTCAAAGGAAGACAAGAAATTTATACGTGACAAAGGGCAATAATAAACACCTAGAAGAACTTTCACGTGGTTCAGGGTTACTTCCAAAAGGAGATGCTCGCCTACGGTCTGCGGTTGAGGTTGTGCAGGCTGTATATCGACAATTGAAAAAGGAATATGTGGACGAAGGTATATGGCAGCACCGCCGCCACTGCCACTCGTGCGATCATTTCTTATTAATTGAAAATCCGGCAAGGAATAGGAAGTAGAAGGGAGACATGGCTTTAGCCAAGATTCAGAGACAAGGATAGCATGGATGTTCTTACAGTCTACATTCACTAGCATGTCATAATATTGTGCCGGAATACTCTGGGCATTTATATGGACTAGGTACATTGAAATTCTTAGGTACATCGGAAAACTGAGATTCAAGGGTGTCAGCAAGGGACGGAAAAGTAACAAAGCTGTCATTACTACAGACCGACCAAAAGCTTTCAGTGTCGCTGTCATCATTGCTATCTGACATCGACACTATATAAATATATGAAAAATAATAATAAACGTAAATAAACGAAATAATAATTATAAATGTTAATATAAAAAAAGCAATTAATTAAATCTACCCGCCAGTTGAGTGTTAACATATTAAAAGTTACAAAAATAAACAAAACATTTGAAAAAACATCGTCCGGGTAACATAATGGTACCTATTACATAAGTTTACGGCCAAGGAAATAAAGAGAAATAGACGTAAGAATAGCAAGCAAAAATAATCAAATCAATAATAACATAAATATACTTAGCACACTGTCAACTGGTTTCTGAACGAAAACTTTAAGAAATGAATGACACACATGACGTGACTTATTGGCTTGACAGCTGACAGACAGAAAGAAAATAAATATAAGTAGTGGAAATAAAAAGAAGGTATACAATACTTACATGTGGGACGAGAAAGGGTATAGAAATTAATAGTAAAATAAAAAAAAATTGAGAGGGTACAAGTTATAAACAAAAACTACCACCCGGACGGTGATACTAACTAAAACTAAAGTACTAACTAAACTTTAGGGCCTAAAGGTTAAGAGGGACGAGAAAGGGTATAGAAATTACTAGTAAAATAAAAAAAAATTGAGAGGGTACAAGTTATAAACAAAAACTGCCACCCGGACGGTGATACTAACTAAAACTAAAGTACTAACTAAACTTTAGGGCCTAAAGGTTAAGAGGGACGAGAAAGGGTATAGAAATTACTAGTAAAATAAAAAAAAATTGAGAGGGTACAAGTTATAAACAAAAACTGCCACCCGGACGGTGATACTAACTAAAACTAAAGTACTAACTAAACTTTAGGGCCTAAAGGTATAGGCCTTAAAACTTGGTCAAAATTATTTTATGACTCGAACGACGATTATTGGTGTTTATGTTAAATAAATAATAATAATAAATAACTTATTACAGTTAGAAAAGAATATTTATTTGTCACTAATACATACATTTTCATTGGTCAGGTCACTCTCACTAAGCAAATTTAATAAGTCTCCATACAATGTCTTTCTATTTTTCTTAAAATATAGATTTGTTCTCATGCTTGTTAATAGAGAGAGGGTCCGAAGTTAACAAAAGAGCCTATTTAAAACGTCCATATTGCACTCTACGCGCGAAAACTTTCTGGAATAGTTAAGTCGATGACTTATGTTTTTGTTGGGAGCTTCTTCAGAAAGTTGTCCCATTGGAAGAATTGCGTGTGTTATCACTTCAGCTCCGTGACGAAGTACTTTATGCAGTGTCGGAGACATGGGGTAAAACATAAAGCCACATACATCTCGGCAGTTTCATCGCAGTATTTCTGGAAGGCTTCAACATTAATTTTATACCCGCAGCACATTGTGTCTAATATAAGCTTAAGTCGGTACATAAGTTCTTTATCAATTTTGGTTATTTCCGCCGATATTTCGTAGTTTTCGAAAAATCGGCGATTGGTACCTATTACCGTCATTGGTGTTGCCAAAATTAGCTTTCGGGATGTCCATCAATAGTCCAAGTTTTTGCTTAAATTGATCTTGGATCTCTCGTTTTCTGGCTTCTACCACTTGTTTTTCCTCAATCGAAAGTCGGACATTCCATTTTTTTACAGGTAACCTATACGCTACGTGTAAGATTGATTCGAAAAATCGGATACGAGCATGTAGCAATGACAGCCCGAATCTTAAATTTTCCTCTTTAGGTGGCCTTTTCTTCGATAAGTCATAAAACTCTTAAGTTGCACGTCGCAAATGTAGCATCCCATTGTGGATTTTGTATGTGTTGCCGCATTGCCAACTTTGCCATCCACCATAGTGGACAACATCTTATGCTTCACTGATAAGTTGTTCCCAATGTCAGTGCTGACAAGCGCATCCATTTGTGTTGTGATGTAGTCTATTTCTTCTTTTGTTATATCGGTAGTCTCCTTGACGAATCTGATTCTAATACGTCTGTAATAACGAGGAGATGAAGGTGTCGGATTTTGCCACAGTATTTTCTTTTCGTGTCCATATACTAATTTCCTGTCAATTTAAAAGAGGAACAACAGAACTTTGAAAAATATTAGCATCAGTAACAGGTTCATTTTCAAATTTCATTTTATACTGCATCTGTTGTGAGCCATCACAGCCCCATTTACTTATTAAGGTTAATGATGATTTTTCTTCCTCACTTAACTGTTTTACAACTTCTCCCAGATGTGAAATCAGTCGATTTGTTGTATGATCCATTACTTTTTGTACTTGTACTTCAGCACACGTTTCCGTAATGCGATGAATTTCAGGATAGCATTCTTTCTTAACTTTTTGCAGCACCAAATAACATGGAAAGAAGGAGTTTCTCGTACTCGTTCATATTGTGCTTTTGTTAATCCTGCTTCAGTGAACATAGACAAAGCATTTAAAGGTGACAATTGGCGAGGTTGATCTTTTGTCCGAATACTTTTTCTCATTGTCTTCACATATTTTTTAGCTCTCCGGGGACTTTTCGTAAGATCTTTTATGACTTTCGAAGCATCAACTTTACCAACTTTTCTTAACTTCATTTGAGTAGCGTAGGTCAATTCCTCCACGTCTTTCGATCGAAGTACTTTAGTTTTCCGTCTTTTAGTCCTTTCGCTAGAATCCACAAAAGATTTCCAAGGGCGACCAGGGCTGATTCCTGTAACAATAAAAAAAAATGTTTATCCGTAGATATTAACGAGTTTCAATTAAACAATACAATAGTTAGTTACAATCATCATAAGAACACACCGTTATAGTTGAGCTAGCTACTTGAGTGTCAGCAAGTTCTTGGAAACCCGAAACCCTAATTAACAAAAAAAATTGATCAGACACATACCTGTAGCTGATAAAGATATTGATCAGCACCCTAATTGCGTAACACACGATCAATCGGAATCTGTTTCATTTTGACAGTTCAACAACATTCATTGCGTTATTTACGTGTTGAGCAGACAAATTCGAACTTATGAAGCAATGAATTAGCAATTTGCTTCAAAATGATTCAGATTCCGATTGATCGTGTGTTACGCAATTAGGGTGCCGGATAGTCACTCACGTTATTTTCTTCAAATCTTGCTTTGCGATCTTATGCTTTATATCATGAATTCTTATATCATCATCAGAGTAGGAACTTAGCAGTTGCTGCTTCAAAAACGTCAATTTTCCGTCAAATGTTGACTCATTAGAACCTTACATAATAGCATACAACTCATTCCGAGTCATGAACCTCAATCCTGAAGTCCCTGTAACAAAATAAGACTAAATCTTAGGAACGAATATTTATACAAGATTGTAAGGTACTAACGAAAAAAAAATCTAAAAAAAAAAACGGGGCGGGTACGGGCGGCTGTGTTTTTTATAAATTTGTTCTGGACTAAATACAAATACTATTGTTTCTTGTAGAGTAGACACTCTACAAGAAACAATAGTATTTGTATTTAAAGAATGCTAAACAATGTAAAAAAAAGTCTTTTAAACATAGAAAAATATGATTTTTTGTAATAGTTTATGACAACTTACTTTTGGACCTATGGATTAAAATTGATTGAGACTTTTGTAGAAAAAAAACATATTCCATATAGTTACATACCTGGCGGAGAGGAATCCATCAAAAAAACCACCACAAAATCGTTTGTTCCTAAAATATCACGTTTTAAAAACAAGTAAAATTTGAGCGTATCGAACAATCACACGACCACTGTAAGCGAACAGCAACTTCCGACTGAGCGCGCAGCATGTGTGGGAGAGCTGGCACGGAGTTCTTCGGCCATTTATTTGACCAACTACTTAACTTTTAAAGGATCGGTAATATGGAATAGTTTACCAATTTAAAAAAAACATTTTTGGCCAACTTTTAGGGCCTAATACCACACTGTGCGTCGTATGGGTACTTACGGGGTATCGGCACAGGTAAGGCCGGTCGCCGGTGTGCGCGCGCGCGTGCTCGCGCAGGCGACACGGCAGGCGGAACACGCGCCCACAGCCCGGCCACGCGCACGCCAGCCCGCCGCGCGCGCACAGCGACGTGCCGTGCGCGCGCAGCCCCATCGCCCAGAAGAAACGCCGCCCGCATACGTCGCACCTGCACACCAAATTACACCAACTAGATACAACACACCCAATAAAGCTGTCCTCACATGACCATTATGGAATTGAGAAAAAAAAGTGTATTATTTTTATACTAGCTTCTGCCCGCGGCTTCGCCCGCGTGGATGTCGGAAATTATCCCACGGGAACGTGCTAACAGGATAAAATGTATGTGCTTCCCCAGAATGCCATCTATCTCGCGGGCCCTTTGTGGCTAATTACAATAGAAAACCAATTGTGTCTCATTAGTGGTTAAGAGGGTACCTATATGATATCTTTACATAAGTACCTACCTAATTAAAAAAAAAATAACTCAATAACAGAAAATTAAATACCTACCTACCTAAATAAACCTATTTCTGATGATAACTAATCTAAACTCATATAAAATAAGCAAAATCCCTAAAAACTAATATCTATACGAATGACTAATCCTACCTAACAGTATTATAAAATAACCTACGGTCACTACGTACACTATCAAATATACTACCTATACTTTACAATTAAAATCTATACCTACGACTTATATAAAAATAAACCTAAATAACTCTAAAAACTAAAAGGAATAAAAATGAACTCCATTGCGGGTGACTTAACCTACGACAAACTTATTATTTGCGGTTGGTGCAGTAATCGGGTCTAGGGATCGAACCGCAAAATTAAGTTTGTTTTTTATTGTATATACTTTTCCGGGATAAAAAGTACCCAGTGTGGTGCCCAGGATATTAAAGAATAATTATACCAAGTTTCATCGTAATCGAACCGGTAGTTTTTGCGTGATGCCTGAACAAACAGACAGACAGACAGACAAAAATTTTTTTAATCACATTTTTGGGTTCGGTGTCGGTCTAGTAACACCCCCTGCCATTTATTTTTTTGATATTTTCAATGTACAGAATTTTCACTTCTACAGATTTATTATAAGTATAGATAGCTTAACTAGAGCCCAGTTCGCACAGTTCTTCGCACAGTTTTTACGACTTGACAAAACTTCGAGATTTCTTTATTATCAGTGATAGGAATAGGTAGTGCCTATTTGCCTAAACTTCAAAGAACAAAGACAAGAAACGGAGACTTCCTTAGGACTAATTTTTTTCCGGGACATCTGTTCCGAAATTCGGGACAACACTTTTAAATACATTAAAAAATATGTTATTTGGAATAAGTAATTCGTCTATATTTACCTAAAGTTTGCGACTAGACATAACATTTATAATTTATAACTCCATAATAATAACTTATCCTCTATGGGCTCTAAAGGAAAAATAAAACACATAGAATATTGTTGTAACAAATATATGTATATTTATATTATTTTTTAAATATATGACGTAATTGGAAAGCATGAAACAAAATGTACAGACGGAAAAAACTTAAGTTACAAATTTATGTTTATCTATCTATGTCATATTTATTTTACTGACGGTTAGGGATGCAATTTTAACTCAAATCAAAGTATAAATTAATTTGTACATTGATTTGAGTTAAAATTGCCGGAAAAAATGTAGTCCTAAGGAAGTCTCCGTTTCTTGTCTCTGTTCTTCGAAGTTTAGGCAAATAGGCACTACCTATTCCTATCACTGTTTATTATACGTAAGTTTAATGTGATTAATGTATGTATTATACAAATAAACCAGAATAAATTCTCTACGTCAAAATCCGTTGGGTAGTTTAGTAGAACAACGCGGAATCACACTGACGCATACGAAAAGCGATTTTATTTATAATATTTAATAGATAAACAAATTGTACAAATCCGTAACGCCGTGTTCGTAACACAGTAAATATTAAATGACCAATATCTATGGGACTAATCACTATCTATTGCATGCCTACCTGTGCGCGGCGTCTTCAAGCGTATGGTCGTCATCCAGATGTTTGAGCAGATCACCTCTCACTACAAAGGTGCGTGGACACTTCTCTTCCACTCCATCTGAGGCTTTCTTTTTCACCGGACACTCATAGGTTATCTGTGTTGGAGTTCGATATGCTTGCCGTTTGTGCGAGTTTTTGTGCTTCTTCAGCTTCTCTTCACTCCAAAAGCCTTTGTTGCAATTAGGTTGATCACACTGCAAATGTTAAGTTCCTTGTGGTAACAAATTCAATCAACATCTTGCAATTTATTTATACAGGGTTATTTTAAATAATAATAATAATAATATAATATCCATGGACATTTCACACAGCGCCATCTAGTCCCAAGCTAAGCAACCTAATGCTTGTGTTATGGTAACAAGATGGCTGATAAACTACTTATATACATTTTTTTTTGTAAATACATACATATTATAGATAGAAAAACACCCAGACTCAGAACAAATACATGTAGGACTTACAAATATTTGTTCTGTGCGGGAATCGAACCCGCGACAGGCAGCACAGCAGTCCGATCGCTCAGCCACTGCGCTAACCGTGCTGTCCTCAGCCACTGCGCTAACCGTGCTGGGTAGCTAAACTCCGCATATGCGATGGGTATCATTATCTAAACACAATAAAATAAAATATGAAAAATTAATTTTCATTAAAGTCTACTCTACAAAAAAAATAACATCTTAATTTATTTTTTGTTTAATCGTGTTTTGATATGATACCCATCGCGTCTGCGGAGTTTAGCTAGCTAACTTAAAATAACCCTGTATGTACTGTGTTCAACAATTAAGATATGATTTTAAATAAATGATTATAATTGAATGTAAGTCTCATGATTCATACCTTAAACTTTACAGCTCTATTGGAGTAGTTGACAGGTATGCTTTGTGTTGGAGTTATTGCAGTGTCCTGATTTTGTACTTGCTCTGGTAGTTGCCCTGGTACTGGCTCAGAAGGCACCACAATTACTGAATCTAGTCTTTCTTCTAAATCCCCCAACTGATGCTCCTTATCTGTAAAAGTATTAATTTTTATCTTGTTTTTCTGTCACTTGTCTGTGTCGAAATGCCCCTTTGTACATGGGGTGCAGTGTAATCACACATTCACAATTTAAAACGCATGATTTGGCTATGGAGTAATGCTGCACTTGCACGCTATGTGAGCGTGCAAGATCCATCACCACTTATTCGATGTCCACCGCGCACAGGATGAATGGAAAGCAACACATGAAGTGATTTTTGCTCCGTTGGTGTAATTACTGTACTGCGTTCCAGTGTGAGAATAAATAAGTAATAATAACAAATGAAATACCAGGAGTTCTATGTTATGGGTTTGGTTTTCACACTTAGTCGTTCAGATGGACCATTGTGCGTGGGCCATGGCGACCGTTGGTGGTTATTCTATAAATACCAGGAGTAACCAACCACAGAATCCTGGTGACAGTTATACTATTTAGATACCATAACTAATTATAAATTCAGAATATTTATTTTCTTTTTCTTTCCAATATTTAATTTACTTACAATTATTTATTATAATGTCCATGGAATTGTTAGTTATATCAAAGCACCATTTTGGTTTAGCATCAGAAGTTTTCTTTTCTGTTGATATAGTGGCATCATAACACATAGGCAGGTCCTGTAAAAAAAACAAAGTTATTTTATTTATTTAATACTTCAAGCACATACATGTACAGTCACGAGCACCAATATGTCAACACTTGGCAACTTTCAATTGTGATTTCTTCGTGAAATAACGAATGCAACGTTGAGATACGACAGATTACATAAACCTATGGGTTCAAATATGCTATGTTCATAACAACATAAAATTTCATTAAAAAATAAAGGAGTAAATCGCTTTTGAATAAAGCTGAGTGTGTACAATGTACATACTTTTGTTCGTGACTGTACAGGGCGGACTTAATGCCACAGGCATTTTTTACCAGTCAACCTTTGGGTGGTGCAGAGACAAACAGTGGTAGGTGCAATCATGAAAATTGAGGAAAACACATTTTAAATATAAAGATACGCATAAATCTATTGAAACTATAAATATATCTCTCTTTCATTCAGGTATCAGTTCAGGTAATCAGTTTTAAAATTTCTTCAACTATCGTTAACTCATAATGTAATTGCATAATAAGTTGAAGAAATTTAGCACAGATTACCTTTTAAAACGGAATGAAAGAGAGATAAGTGAGAATCGTACCTGTCCAATACTGCCTGCACTGTTGATGAAGGATTCAATATTCAGTGGGTTCTGTTCCAAGCTTTTACCTTCACCTGAAAACAATTAAATAATATTAGTTACTACATCATAAAATAACAATGTCTCCTAGTTGTCTACAGCACACATAAAACTAATAATAGTTTTAGTGTGAGTTTATAGCACTGTGTGACTTAAACCTGCACTTACGTCACGCTTTTCTGTCTGACTGGAATAGTTCATTTTTGCACAGAAAAGCATGACTTAAGGGGGGGTTTAGGTCAAAAGCTATAAAAAATATACAATACTTGTGAGTATTACAATAATAGACTACTAATGTAAGTCACACATATCATAATGTACTGTTTCATTTGTGCTAAACCACAACTTATTTTTACATTACCACATTTGTACCTGTTTTCTGAGGGGTCCAAACACTATTGAATTAAGACTATTACTTACTTTTGATTTCCGTAGCTACAGGTGCATTACTATTTAAATTGGTATGTATATCAGTCTCCCGAGATTTGAGTAAATTATTTTGATAATCTTCACGATCTGCTAATGGTAATCCCCATACTGTTCCTGTTACATTTCTTAACTTATTACTTCCTTCCAGTTTTGTGATATTGTCTAATTGATCAGATATGTTTGTTTCCATGTTTGAGGTGGTGACTAGAGATATTGCTTCTGGAGATTCATTAATGTTGGTGATGTTTGCTTTAGAAATAGAAGCTTTACCTTTCCTTCTGAGAATATTAGGTTTCTGAAATGATTTTTTGGCAACATTTTTTTCATTTGATGCAAACATAATTTTTAGGGTTTTCTCTTCATTGGAATGCAAACCTGTAAATGATTAGTATGTCAATAGCTAATATGGGCTGGTGTCCGTAATTCCACCTCAATACGCGTATTTTCCGTACAGGTGGAAAAGATTATTCAATCCATCCCAGCTCCTCAAAGAAAGCCAGCAACGCCTTGATGTTGCTGCCCATCTCATGGAGGGTACCTGGGTTACTACAGTGCTTTGCCCTTAAATGGCCATATGTCAATGAAACACGTTGATAAATGTATCAAATTTATATGGAATGGTAGCAGTAAACAAAAGGAACACACTAGATTTATATAGATAATAAATATATATTCATAAAAGCTTTATCTATGTATCATAATATTTTGTTAAACATTACTTAGACAGGCTTATCAATTTTACCTTCTCAAACAGATCTTTAAAAACCAATACTTCGGCAGATGGGAATCAAATAAAACGGCACGATAAATTCCTACGCCATGTAAAGATATAAATCACAAAAACTTACAATTTTGTCGGAATTCTTAAAAAGACGCGTCAATAAACGTAAAAGTAACTCTTCCATTTACTCCACAACACCCTCACGGCTCACCACCAAATTTAGTTTGCGATTGCTGTAATTTGGAACTTTGGTCACTGTTCTACCTTTTGAAAACCATAGGGAACATTACTGTACACGATCAAAAGGCGTAGGTATGTTTGTCTGTGTCCGTCCCTATTGAGAATCTCGTTGTTCCAACTCACTCGTGGTCTCCGTTTTTCAACCTGACTCTGTAATTTCATCACAACAACTGCAATATGTCCAAACGCCTTGTCTCGGCTAGGAATATATGTTATTAACAGAGTGCTGGTGCTCTGGGGTCAATAGATTTCGATTTAGCTAGCTTTGATTTGGATAAACCTTCGTATTCGTAGTTCATTACATGGCGGCGTTGCTTGCTTGCTTGCTCATGTCAAATCAAGCCATCAAGCAAATGTCAAATTGTCAAGCATCAACCTGCCTGTCAACATGTCAAAATCGATATTTTTGAGTTTTTTTACGCTTCACTTTGTCATACACTGATACACACTACACACGCAGTCATCACATCACGCAGTAACTTTAGACGCCAGCACAGAGTACATTATACTCGCCAGTGAATCGCTGCCGCTGTCGTTGCGTGTACAACATACCTAGCTTAAGACTTTTTAGTACTTACCAATTCCATGATAAAATAAATAAAATAATATCCCTGGACATTTCACACAGCGCCATCTAGTCCCAAGCTAAGCAACCTAATGCTTGTGTTATGGTAACAAGATGGCTGATAAACTACTTAAATACATTTTTTTTTTGTAAATACATACATATTATAGATAGAAAAAAAAAAAAAAAAAAATATATATATATATATATATGATAAATACTTCGGGTTTTATCACAGGGGCCTTACACGACCTCATATAGCAGGGCAAAAGTTGAACATGAAATAGAAAAGAAAACCGAGCAGTAACTTGATAATAATAGAATGTCAGTTCGACAAATCATTACTACGCTTGGTTATAAGGAAATTGTTAACTACGCCGCCTCTAGCAGCGTCCACCAAGGAGTATTCGTGCTTTGTGGGTACTATGCGTTTATTACACTATCCAATTTTAAGGAATGCTAACTAGGAAATCTGCAGATGTAATCGCAGTTAGACCAGATTGGATCCAATTTAGTGTAATTGTAGGTCCAACCGCACTACTTCCTAAATTGTGTACAATCCTTCTTCACGAATGCGTCTGAATGCGTCGTCTGTCCGATTTAGAATCCAATTTAGTGTACCTAATCACTAGCTTCCGACTTCCTAGTCATAGTCTTTATACTATGTCCTAGTTAGCATTCCCTAAAATTGGATAGTGTAATAAGCGCTATAACAATCTTTTTACCGTCCTTTACGTCCGTCCGTCCGTCAGTCATGCTCCTCTCTTTTGAGATTTCTTTATTACTAATTAAAGACTTTGGTGGTTTTGACTATGATTATAAACTATTATAAGCCATTAATTAAAAGTCGTACCCAAGATGATGAACCAATTATAATTTATATTTCAATTATGTCGGGAATGTTCTCTCGTCTTTCCAAAAAACTTTCTGAAACAGAACAATTGGAAATTATTTTGAGAAATATAAGGCCATGTTACTCAGTATTTGTTGCTTTAATGGATAATTGGATATCGACTTTATCGATTCACTTTTGGCTACTTGCCAAAACTACCTTCTACCTTTAAGCGTATTGGACAAAAAAGAGAGGAGCATGACTGGAAATTTGGCAACACTAAAGCCACCGGCACATTACTGTGTTGTGTTGTGTCGTGACGCGGAATACACCAATCAAACGTATCTGTTCAGGGCTACGTCAAATCACAACGAGTTTTGATTGGTTAAAACCGAACCAGAAGGCGACACAACACATTAATGTAAATCCGGCTTAACTCTGTCTTTCTATTATGCTGTACCTACCTACTTAACTTACTGTTGTTGTCATGTTTTCGCGTGTTGAGCTCACAGGGCTGCCAGATTGTATAATTGGATACAAAAACTGTATAATTAGGTGACTGATTGTATCCTCTATGTATCCTGGATCCTCATGTATAATTGGATACGGTAAACCTAAAATTTAATGTTATATTCATATTCAACTTCGCTGTTATAATCTGTGGGGATATATTTTGAGTTGCCATTTCCTAATGTTGTCTGTCATATGGAATGGATGCGTGCTAAGGAAGCATACTAAATAAATCAATTTAAGTAAGTTCACACGATAAATAATCATTATTGTGTATGTGAAGGATTTTTTTTTATGGAGTGTATCCTGACATTCAATTTCGTATCAAAATCAAAAGTCATTTATTCAAATTAGGCTGAGAATCAGCACTTTTCGAACGTCAAAATTACAAAAGACAGTCCCCCAAAAACGCCCGCCCTTCACCACTTCCTAGTGCTATCGCTGGGAAGAAGAATTGGCGCAACAAACTTCCCAGCAGCACAGCTGTCTGTATAATTATCTTATTTAAGGAGTTAACTATTAACAATAATAATACATTTATGTACATGTGAAAAAAAACAAGCAAAAGAATCATAGGGCATCAAAAAATTCGTCCGCATCGCTGTCAACAGGAACAGTGCCCAAAAGGCTGGCAGCATTGCCACGTTGTATGGCGATGCTAATTCTTTGGGCAAGAAACAGGCCAGCCCTCTGGTCACGTGAAGAGTCGACTAACCGCTTGGCGATATCTCGATAAACCAAGTGGGCACTCGGACCCCATGGCCCTAGTGTTTCAACCCCAAACGGCTCAAAGATATAACTCCCAATCAGGCTGGAATATTTTCGTCTGTATAATAGTGTATAATTTCAGAAACGTGGCTGAATAATTTAAAATTATCTACTGGCAGCCCTGGAGCTCATTGACATAGCCTATCTCAATGGTTGAGCTATGTATGACTTGTCATTGTCAGTGTCAAACTGTCAAGTGCCAAACCAAAACCCTCAAACCGTCCGTGCCAAAACTAAACTAATGTTTACTAAAAATCATAACCTCTAAACTATGATTAGTGAAGATCTAAATAGCAAGCAGTACTAAAAAATCACAATTTTTTTTTTTCAATGGAATCCGAGGATGAGAGATCACCTGTCAAGAAGAGACAAAGAAAATATGAAAGAAAAGATGAAGATTCACCGGTGAAGAGAAAGCGGAGAGAGGAGGACTCTGACGATAATAATATGAAGTCAATTAACGGTGATGAGGAGTTACCAGTGCAGAAGATAGAATTCGAGGATGAGAGATCACCCGTCAAGAAAAGACAAAAAAGGATTGAAAGAAAAGACGAAGATTCACCGGTGAAGAGAAAGCGGAGAGGGGAAGACTCTGACAATAATAATATGAAGTCAATAATTAATGATGATGAGGAGTTACCAGTGCAGATGATAGAATCCGAGGATGAGAGATCACCCGTCACTATGAGACAAAAAAAGATTGAAAGACAAGATGAAGATTCACCTGTGAAGAGAAAGCGGAGAGAGGAGGACTCTGACGATAATAATGTGAAGTCAATTAATAATGATGAAGAATTACCAGTGCAGAAGATAGAAAAGCATATAGGATTTGGCGATATATTACAGGATATGGATGATTTAAATGAACCAGCTTGTATGGATAGAATACTCATGTATTTAGAAGAAATCAAAGATGAGGATTATTTTTTTATGGAGGTAACTCAAGCTAATATTGAATAAAACCACTAATTAAACTGACTGCGCCATATCAATTAATATAAAACGTCCTTAATATTTTGCAGCATCTTCATGTTGATATACGTTTTATATTTTTAGCAGCCCATTGAGGTAAAAAGAGTAAACCTTCGGGTACTATGTATTACTATTTAACGTAATGTCGACCTGTGTATGCAAAACCTCCATCTATGTTGTGTTGAATAGTTGGTGGACTTAGGGCAGATCTACCCCCCATTACTACTTCGCTGCATAGAAATGAACTTGTAAAATATAGTATGTACTTTAATTTAACATGTATAATATAGTATGTAGTTTAAAAAAAGCATTACAGAAAAGAAAACTCAAGTTAGTGAACATAATTAATTAATTGATTTAATAAATGTATTGTTTTATTTCAGCTATTAGTAGCCAGATTGAAAGATGAGAAAATAACATGGGAACAACCTTGGTATCAACAATCAAATTCTCTTTCAAGACCGCTTAAAAGTATTGATAATGAAAATCATCCTCAACCTTTTCTAACAGACACCATTTGCAAAGCTGAAAGTGATAAAATACAAGAGAATTGGAATGAATTTATGAAGGTATAATAGGTGCACAGTCACCCCATGAGCTCTCAAGTAGTATGAACCAATTTTGGTTACACATAGTATTTTTTTGTTCCATTTAATTCAAGTTTAATTAAGAATAACTGTTAAATGTTACTATGATAAAATTAATGGGGTGAGGTGAAAAATGAATTTGTCTAATTATAATTAAAACTTTTTATAAGGACTGCTTTCTCAATAGTCGAATAGCTATTATATGAGGAATAAATATTGTGGTTTGGCAACTTTTGTGAACAAAATATGTCAAAATGTTGACAGGTTTATTCTTCAGATAAAAGTTGTCCGACTATTGAGAAAGCAGCCCTTACATAATTTGGCATACAATAAAATCAATCAAGAATCAAATCAGTCAATCTTTTATCGGCAGCTATATGATGTTCCTGATAAGTTAATATGTTTAGCGCGATGGAAAAATAAAGTAAAAAGCAGATTACCTCATACGCCTGAAGAACATGCAAGACGTTTTGTTGTTGCTTTTTTGGCTCGTGGACTACAAAGAACAATGTTTCAAGTATTCAGGCATGTTATGACCCATTATGGAGGCTCTGTCAAAGGTGCTTACTCTGCAGATGAAGAAAAAATCATGAAAGTGTGTTTCATGCATCATCCCAACCATTCAGTTACATTATTATCAATGGTTCTGGGCAGAGAACCTAGAGGAATATACAAAAGGTTACAGCAGCTGTTTAATGGTGGGTGCATTATATAGCAATTGTTATTCCAAAAAAAAAATCATTTAAAAATAAATTTTAATATTATAATGTGCTTTTTTTTTAATTTTAGGAAAGCCAGAAAAGAAGCGAATTAAATGGACATTAGCATTAGCAAGCAGATTTTTAAGGTTATTACTGAAGTACACACAAGTACCTCTAGAAGACTTAAAGTATAGGAAAATAGATAAATCTGTTTGGTTGAAGCTTGAAGAGAAATTTGATCAACATTATATTTATTTGCAAAATTTTTGGTATTCCAGTCTCCATGTTCAAGTTTTTGTAAAAGAAAATTTAAAAATAAACAAAC
Organism: Apamea sordens; assembly: GCA_945859715.1. Taxonomy (NCBI): domain Eukaryota; kingdom Metazoa; phylum Arthropoda; class Insecta; order Lepidoptera; family Noctuidae; genus Apamea; species Apamea sordens. The sequence goes on from OX243986.1 coordinate 16,869,642, forward strand.
TGAGAAAAAAGGTATTTAAAAGGTTGGTATTTACCCGAATGCCCTAGAAGGAGGGTAATGTTATAAATACAAAGTTATATAGCAAAAAAAAAAACCGGCCAAGTGAATGTCGCACCACGCACAGTAAAGGGCCCTACACAAATTCGTATTCCACTACTTGCTATATAAACAACAGTGACAGGACGTTATAACATCATCAACGCGGATTATAGAAAAAGAAAGAATAAGAAAAACGTAATATTAAAGCTAAATCAAAAACTACCCAGGCAACGGTAATAAAATATGTATGGGACCACCACGCGCATGAAAGATTAATTACGTTAATCGCCCAGTAACGCCGAATTCATAAACGGTTCCAGTTCCAGTTTTTTTTTAAATAACATTTTTTGGTCGTTGTTACCGATAATATCCCATATTATCTCAAAACCTAATGCATAATTTAAAATCAGTCACAAAGCATCATAATTATAATCTTTTTAATTTTAGAATTCAACAGTACCCCACACGCGCGTTGTTTTTTTTTTTCCTTCTGTTACATGTATGGGGAATGCCACCCTTATTTATTTTTTCGTAAATTCACTGCACCATTGTTTAGCGGTGCACAGTACTTATTTCCGATTTTCTTCGATATGCTAATAATCTCAAACTAGTGACTTCAGGACAGACGGACATGACGAAAATGTATGGTTTCAGTTTTCGCCATTTGGCTGTGGAACCCTAAAATCCACACATGCACGTATATTTTCATGAATATTGCTTTAATAATTAAGTTTTTTACTAACCAATTTAGTATTTTCAGTCTTAAGTCATCATCATATCAAGTTTGGACTGATATTCGGTGGAAAAATTTAGTGAAGCAGTTTTCTGATGGGTTAACACATGGATTTTTATACAACTTATCTCGCAGAGTTGTCTGCAAAATCCCAGAATATTTGACAAAACCTCTATCGGAAATTGCAGATCAGGCATTGGATAAACTCAAGAATCACCCATATCGTAAACGTCGTTTGAAAACCTTACAATTTAATGAGGATGGGGATCTAGAAGCAGTTAGACATGAATCTTAAGAGCAGTGAACGAAAAAAACACTTTAAGAGACACAAGAATCATGTTTAACTACTTCTGAAGCTGAATTGATTGAATGGAACTACTTACGAAAATAAATATTTGATTGTTAAATATTAGTTAGTTTATTTTTATTCATCAAGTGATGGTTCCTTCCTCTATTTGAATAGGTAAGTAGGTTTTTGATTACTCAGCTTTCAAAAAACTAAATTAAACTACCCAACAGATATTGGATTTCAAACATGTTAATAGATAAGAAAAACTTTTTCTTATCTATATCTATGACTTTTTCTGAAAAAGTGTGCTATCGACCAGCATTGGCAGCAGCGTTCTTTCACTAGCTCGTCTACCTATCTCAATGAGCTCACAGAGCAATGAAACGCCGGGCCGCCACGGTGACTCCGTGCTATACTATTGTAGTCTTTGCTCCGTGCTCTGCGCACTAGCTGGGAGCTGGCTGTATATTAATCTATGGGTCAACTCACACCGAAAGAGCGGCGAAGGGCAGCGAAGCGGAGCGCAGTTTCAGTTTCATATGAATTTTAACTTTATTATCATTACCATAATACTTATTATCGCATGAATATCAATTCCCCGGAATTCCTGCGGCGCCGCGGGCATCCGCGCGACTCCTTCGAGTTTCTCATGCGAAATAAGTATTATGGTAATGATAATAAAGTTAAAATTCATATGAAACTGAAACTGCGCTCCGCTTCGCTGCCCTTCGCCGCTCTTTCGGTGTGAGTTGACCCTATGGGAGCTGGACGAACTGGTACTGGCACGGCGACGCGGCGACGTCCGTCAAAGATAAGTTAACGTCGCACAATAGATGTACTCTGTGCGTCGCACCGTAAAGTGGAAAGCATAATTTTAAAAATCAAATCAGCCAAATCTATATTTTACGACTGGCAACTTAAAGCTTCTGGGGTAGTCCAAAGCCACGGTAATATATAATCTATTAGGTACCGTGCCAAACTACGGTGCCAAACCTAGACAGAGAATAGTAGGTAGACAAGGCCTCAGCGTATGCGGTATGAGGGTCATTTTCACAAAAAGTGTACATCGTGTTTTCGGCGTGTCCCACAACTTTTGTTAAATATTTAACAAATAATATCCACGTTCAAGAAAAACTACAATAAAAATAAGGACCTGTGGTCAGTTTTTAACAATATTATATATTGTTGCTACCTAAAAACACATTCATATTAGCTTAATTTTCAAAATTTCTTATAGAAAGTGTCTATTTTAGCGCTGTCCTACTACCAATTTCATTAAAATAACATAACTTTTATATATTTTGTTGACTTATTTATACTAATGTGATTGATTTTTCGGAAAGTATAGTTATTTACGATTTGTTTTTTATCTGCAGAAACAGTGTAACATTACACATAATATTTTAATAATTATATATATGCGAGGACATAAATTAGCTAAAGTGGAAAATTCCGTTCCGAAACCACATTTTTTACGAAAGATCGCAAACAAAACTACCGTTTAGGCATATTTTTTGTCGATGGGCAACATTTGTAAAGCTGTCATTGGATTCCCACAATGATTTGTCCATTTTGACCATTGACATAGAAAAGTATGGACTGGAAATACCTACGAAAAAAGGGTGCATACCTACAACTCATATTGTCGCATAAAATGGCTGCCATTGCTAGGGTTGTGTCAATCAAGGAACAACTGTTATCTCGTTGTTACTATAACGAGTAACGATACTTTATACGAGTTTTACTAGTTATCACGTTTGGATCACGATGGATTTTGGTGCTGTGAAGTGTGAACCACAGGCCGGACCTAGCTAGGTCACTCGGACCGAATAAGACGCAAGATTATTTATGTTAACATCGCAGAATTTACGGATATCGTTTCAGCGGAGGAACTAGTTTCGGAAACTATTACGGTAAGTCGGCAACGGTACAACACTATTCCATTATGACATCTGTTTGTAAACAAACGAATGAAATAACAAATATAATAAAAAGGCCTGTTATATGGAAATGAACCCAAATATCAATACTTTAGCCATAAATTCATGATCGCGTTACAATTGTATCATCGATTGTGTATTATTGTATGTATTAATGCATAAAAACCGGCTACTAACCTGTGCACAGACAATTGAGGTTGATTTTCATTCTTTCTTGCACCACACTTCACAATACAACACACAGGCATGTTGAACTTCTGTTTTCCAACATTTACATGCAGTTTTAAAAGACAAAATCCTCGTAATTTTCTCGCAAATCTCAATAATACAAAAAACAAACAACCATTTGACAGCCAAACTACCATGAAACTCGTAGCATAAGATGGCTGCTACGGCACTTACCTACAACTGTCACTACGTCAAGACAAAATGTTGCCATAATTAGCAACAACTTAAAATATAGTTGTCTCTTTTATCAAATAAGATTATCTCACTAGAAAGAATGAGACATAACGATATTTCAAATTCTGAATCATTTTTCACTCATATTTGTATAAGCAAATGTATGTACAGAATAGCGCGGCATCTCCATGTTTTTCCTATCTCAATGATTTTGACGGCGACTAGCGGACGACGAGTGGCGCACCTCAGTAACGGTCCGTTTTTGATATTCCACAACCGCAACCGATTTCAAAGTAAGTTTACAAGTTTATTTCTTGCAAATTATTTTGATATATTTATAAACTTTCAGTGATCCGAATTTGATACCAAGCTTGTTGATCGGATGTGTTAGTTAAAGATAAATGAAACAAAAATGTGCAAAGGTAGACTTCCGATACTTCCGTTCCGTAACCAAAACGCTGGTAACGTAGAATTGGAACTAAAAACTTTCGGAATGGAATTCTTAGGAAGATGGTACATTATATTCATGTCGATTTATTATGACAATTTACTTTGTGTCTCTGATTAAGAATTCTAATATTGAGAAAGTATTAGGTATAAATGTTCATAACGTACTCAAATGACACAGGTACTAGGAAAAAAGTATTTATGAATTTTTATAATATTACTACAAATTGGTTGATAATGTTACATAAGTACCTACCTCATATTTCTTTTACAGATACTAGGTAAACAAAAAGTTTGTTGCCGCAAGTTGTACATGTCGAAAATATTTTGGTGAAGAATATATTATTTTGTGAACATTTGATCTCATTTTTTCAATGTGCAATAAAATTATAGCTTTGGAATAAGTAACAATAATATTGTTTAAGTAATAATAATATTGTTTTAATATGTTGTTTTTTTATACTTATTGTAATTTTTTGAATGTGCACAGCTTTAGAATAGGTAACAATAATGTTATTTTGTATATTGTTTTAATAATAATGTTGATTTACGTAGTACGTAGTATAAATTGTTCATACTGTATCAGAAGAGTACAATTTGCAATATTTTGAGTATATCATATTTTCAAGTTTTCTTGTTAATGTACAATATTCTTAAGAATTCTATTCCGTTACTGGAACAGTCAATTCCGTGACTGTCCTATTTTATATTTTTATTTAAATATTATTTTTAGAGCGAAATACCATCTGATTGTAATCAGATTTTGATAATTTAGAGGCTAATAATTTGATGAATATAATTAAAAAGAGTTCCTATAAATTGTGTCCTAATTGAGTAACATACCAAAAAGTATTAAACTAATTTCGTCCAAAGAGTAACGTAATGGACATTAAATTCATCAAAAAGTGTGTTTTTTATTATTGATTTTAATTTTAATTTATTTTGTATTGAAGTACAAAATATTATTAACAAATAATACTAGTTGAATAAATCCAAGTGTGTTTTATTTTATTCCTATAACCGAAAGTTTATAGTTGCGGAATGGAAGAAATTTTGTTCCCCAAGGACAATAAATTACCTATATTTAACTAATTAACAAAGATTATGAGGTTTTATTCTTATTTTCATATAATGAAAAGAATATCGATTGCAAATTTAATGAAAATAAACGAATTACAACAAATTATTAAATTTCGACACATTTAAAACAGTGTACACTTTTTGTGAAAATAACCCATGAGATAGCGATAGTTCGACATAAGTACATATTTTTAGTACCTACATTACTGCAGGTACGTGCAATTAATATTGCCATACTTAGACTTTTACCCCAATCGTATGGGTAATATGGTACTTATTGAGTACTTTGATTGTACTACGTCTACGATTTTTTGATGTTATATTTATTTATTTATGTATACTTTATCGTACACCACAGAAATACATAGCATAAAAAATACATGGCACACTACAAAATATACAATGGGCGGCCTTATCGCATTACTGCGATCTCTTCCAGGCATCCTTAGAATGGACAGTGATTTTCCTTGACATAAAATGGGACTGTCGTTGGTGCAAACATACATAATGTATACAATAAACTAAAATAGATACACAAATATATACATATCCAAAATTATAGATACATAAATACATACATACTATATATACAAGCAACGAAAAATAAAAGAAGACTGTAGATGATTGCAGTTAGGACAACAAGATCACAACGACAAGTAGTGGTCCTTTACAAGTCTTTTGAACACCTGTAACGACTGCGCGCGTTTTATTTCAACTGGCAATGCATTCCACAAACGAGCGGCCTGAACAGTAAAGGATATAACAAGGAAAGTATATTTTACTTGATCTGGTGATAAGCCTAAAATAAAAACAGGAACGAATGCAACTAGCTTCAAAATGTCGTGAGCAGATTCGGGAGTGACGACTTGGATGCCAGTTAACTCGGTCCGTACACTCAGTCCACTTATTTCTTAAAAATGGTTCATTCGAAAACTAAAAACAAAAATTAAAAATGAAATACGCTCAGTGATAAAAACAAATAAGTGCTAAATAAAAAATAGTCTTAAGTACAATATTTTGTTAATTTACTTGCTGTAATAGGTAAAAAATGCTACTTACCGATGAAAGGTTATGTTTGGTTGATTTCGTTCAGTACGACTTTTACAGCCGATTACACAGCAACTCACCATCATTACACACTAAATATTACCTTTTGGAATATCAATAAAGTCAGAAATTATACAAAGTATGCGCTTCACAGTTTTTTTATCAACGAAAATATTTTAACACCACAATTTGTTTGGCATCGATGTGATCGATGCCAAACAACAAAAACCGATACGCAAATAGAGATAGAAAATGCATGCTATGTCCTGCTCACACATACACATTTTGACATGTGTCATCTCACTTTCGCAATTATTATTATTTTAACAGCTTGTCTATTACTATCCTTTGTCTAAGGTGCCAAAGCTTTTTAGTTACTCTCTAGTCTCTATGGTCCAAACAAAACTTTGTTTAGTAGATCTACTCCTTTCTTAAATATTTTACGTCTGACACTAACCCAATAGCAACCTTAATGCAACTACGTTAAAGATAACTTTAGTTTTGTCAGATTTGAGTTTATTGTTATCTGTGATCATTGTTATCAGGGACAGGGATGCTTTGCGCCATAGATTAAATTGCTTTGCGCTAGCGCAAAGTTTGTTTGTTTGTTGTAAGTTAGCATTCTGATCAAAGACTACTATAATATTGTATCTGATCTTCCTTTGCCAGTGTTTAACGTAGTCATTATTATGGGGAAGAAACGAGCAAAACAAAATTCTAAGAATTTAAAAGACATACTGGATAGTGATGACGAATTACCAAGTAAGCATAGAACTATTAATTGAAACTTACCTACTACATTTAGGTGTTTTCATCTATGTAGATGCATCGGTTATTAAATATTATACGTACTATGCTTTCAGCTGAATACATCGACACACCGTTTGTTCCTGCCTATCTAGTTGATAACCGATTTGAATATATTGAAGAGAAGAAAGTAGACAAAGAACAAAACAAACAGAAGAAAGAACGGTCAGAGCGTCATCTCAGGGGGTCAAGTAAGGGTCGGTTAAGTAATGGTGGAACTGAGGCAACCTATGGCTATTTAAACATACAAGACACATTCTGTTTCAAATGTCTTGAACCTAATATTGATAAAAAAACACAACAATGGTTATACAATTTTCTCGTGATAAAGGATCTAAATGAAAGTTACACGTTCCTCACAACCTGTTTAGTGCCTAGTTACGGTAGTGATTTCTCCAGTGGAAATAGAATATCCTTCAGGGGCTGTAATGAGAAAATATGGAAGTATATAATGGTGGCTAGTAAATAAAAAGGTTTCTTATACTTACTAATGATTTTTTATTTTTACATTATTAAATGCAGTATCCACTAAGTAACAATTATAAAATTTTACACTATAATTATTAATATTGTGGAAAAAAATAACAAACAATGACCCAGTATAAATCACCATGATTTAGAGTGAAAAACATAATTCTGTTGTAAGAAGCTGATATTAAATTTGGAAATCACATCACTTCTGCAAGCTTTCCAAAAATCCTTTAGAGCACCTTAGGGACTGCTGGTAGCACTTCTCAAATCCTATTGAGTCGCTATCCTGAAAATTAACAATAATATAATGTATCCCAAACATTGTAATAAACATAAACAAAGTAGGTATGTATGTACAAGTAATAACATACATAATATGGGTCTCTTATAATTCTTTCACCCTGAGGATCAAAGTCTCCGAAGAGAAGGAGTTTTGCTTTACTTCCTTTTGGAGCTCTTTTACTAAGATCCTTCATGTTGGCTTCATCCATTCCAAATATATAATCGTAATGATTGAAGTCCTCTGAAACAATCTGAAAAAGTCAAACTAAGTTAACAGGTTCCAGCGTGGTAAACAAGACTCAATAGAAGTTTTGTTATTTTGAATGCTATAGCCGTAGTGTCCTTGAAAGTGTTTTAAAAAAAAAGTATTTATTATCACCTACTGTGATCAATATTTTGTGAACAAATACATAAATATTAGTATTTCTAGTTAGGTAGTTAAACAGAACATAATTATGTATTTGCAGTGTGCAAATTGAAAGCCAAACAGCAAGAACAGTAATTGTTACCTGTCTTGCATGGTTGCTATATGGAACATCATGCTTTTTCATAGTGTCCAAAGCTCTCCAGTCAGGTGGATTGCCCACGTGCCATCCTCCTATAGCTGCACTGTCGATTTCCCATTGATCACCCAAATTCAAGTCATTCACAGTTTTTTGGAACACACCTTCTGCTATTGGTGATCGACAAATATTACCTGTAAGATAGACTTATTACTTCTAACAAATAACAATTATTATTGTTGTGTAAGTTTACATTTTCTTGGCTTAATAAGACCCTGGGGTTACGTATCTCAGTTATTTTATTTAGCATTTAGGTCAGTGGGTCATCTTAGGGGCGGAGGTATAGGTATAACTATTAACAGGGTGAGGTAACCCTAAAAATTGAAAACGATGAGTTCAATTAGACCTTCATAGATTATTTTCTTGTAAAATTAATATTATCATACCGAGGCATATAAACAGTGCTTTTTTCGTTCCTCCTGACATTGTAGGTATCGTATAAAAGTAAATAATTTAATGTCTTTGGTTCACAAGCACAACACAATGCTAAAATAAAACCAATTTGATTTATCGCTATTACTTATAGATACACTTCATACACTACTATGCTTCCGTATTAGATTACTCTTTGCTACTATGTATGACACTACTAAAAGGTCCAATAAGAAGAGGATTGATCCCAAGTCCCAAGTCCCAGCTTGTGTTGAATTGAATGTGTTGTGTCCAATTCCAATAAATAAGATATACTAGTCCCTAAATATAGTGTATAGTCTATGTACTAGTCTATGTCTTTAAGTGTTGTGTGGTGTGTCGCTGTCGTGTGACAAACCGAAGTTTCCGCCACAGATATAAGTATACATAGGTACGGACAGTTTCCGCAGTGATTACCTCTTCCGTAATCTCTTTGGATTACCTACCTACTAAACACTAAAAATGTACTCTGTGGAGACTGTGTCTGTGCAGTAGGTACTCTAAATCTGGGGGCCTACTCCGAAGTGCAAAGTGCGAATGTTCGGATCGGAATCGGACCGACACATGGCCGAAATTCGCCCATGTGCGAGTCGAGTTATTTGATTCGAGTAACTCGAATCAAACCGTAAACGAGTCAACTCGAGTTCAGTTTTTAACAACTCGAATCAACTCGGTCTATCGAACGCACACCCAAAGAGTATAATAATAATACGGGAGCGCACACCTCACGACGGCGGACGGCGACGCGGACGTGTTTACGAGTCAACTCGATGCGAGTTGAGTGGAATAGAACTCGGGCTGAGTCTGAGTCGGGCTCGCTCGGCCAGGATCGGAAACGGAATTAACAACTCGAATCAACTCGGTCTATCGAGCGCACACCACACGACGGCGACGCGGACGTGTGTGGGGGTTTACGAGTTTACGAGTCAACTCGATGCGAGTTGAGTGGAATAGAACTCGGGCCGAGTCGGGCTCGCTCGGCCAGGATCGGCAACGGAATTGCGTGAATGAAAAATCGCGGTGGAAGTTTATTTTGAATTTTTGATTGACATTTTGTTGTTTTATTAGTTGGCCGTTGGTGAACCGCGCGCGACCTGACCTTGTTGCTTTGTTAGTGATTAATATCTCTAAAGTGTGCTTACTTTAATAATTAAATATTTTTTATTTCAAATACCTGATAAACTTCTTTCGTAACATATTAAAACCTGATCAGTGATCCAATGCTACATTGGTGTAGGCTTGTATCACCTTGTATTTAGTGTAGCGGCTCCGGCTACTAGAACAGAAACTTTCTTTGTTTGTAGTCGATTCGCAATTCGAAGTTTCGAGTTGCGAATGGACTCGAGTAGCCATATCACACCAACAATTCAACATCATTATCATTACCTATCAGCCTCGAGTCGAGCTGACTCGAGCTCCCTGAGTCCCCTCTTTCTCCCTACAGGAGACACCGAGTCGAGTCAACTCGAGTTGCGACTCGAGTCAATACCCATATCAACTCGAGTAACTCGAGTAAAAAAAAATCCAACTCGTCACATCGCTAGGCCGAATCGAATATAATTGAAAAATGCGAAAAAAGTTCGGATCGGCTCAGTTGGGTCGGGACCATAGTCAATATTCGAAAGAGTGTAGGAGTGTAGGATCGGAACCGACCGAACCAAATAGTAACTTTGTAGCAGGAAACGGCCGAACATTCGGCCGATACTACTTCGGAGTAGACCCCCAGGGCTGTCCAGACTAGATAGGATCTAGGGCCAATAAAAAAAAAACTTAGTTATTAAGTCTTTGAATCGAACGTGCGTTCGATTCGAAGACTTCAATCAACTCAACCTATTGCAGCGTACTATTGTAGTCTTTGCAACTATAGCAAAGTGTCGTTCCAACTTTTGGTCTTAATTTTTTCCGTCTAACCCCCTTTCGCAACGCGCGATAAGGAACTTCGTTCCAATTACTAAGTACCTACATTAGGGGGCCGCAAAATATTTTTAAAAACAAAATACAGGTATAGTATTATTACTTAGTATTGGTAGTACGGACGCCAGCAGGTCAACCTACCCGACACTGTCAGATTTTCCCAATCAACATTGAACATAATGCTTTAGCAATAAAGTCAAAAATCTATTAAAGAAATCTGACAGATTGTAGTAGCTTGATGTGCTGGCGACTGTACATAGCTAGACGCAGTGCATGCTTAAGTGATGTGTCTGTTTAATGAAGACATAGATTTCGATTTCATAAACTTCATTGTTGAATATGCACTTTCACAAAACTTTGGCGGGCCGCATTAATTCAAGCCGCGGGCCGCATGTGGCCCGCGGACCTTGGTTTGGACAGCTCTGCTCTAAATAATCATGTCTGAGGCATGGGCAATATCGCCTTTACTCTATATGAAATCGTATCTATGTATCGGTTTAGAATATCGGATATCGTATCTAATATATTTCAATATCTATATATTGGCTGAATCAGTGCGGAACTCTGAAACGAAAGTGGTACTGTGATTTTTAGGTTTCGGTTTAGTTCGATTCATGACATCATTGTATTTTATTTGTAACCGTATACCTACTCGAAATCAGTGAATGTACGGACGCCAGCAGGTCAACCTACCCGAAACTGTCAGATTTTCCCAATCAACATTGAACCTAATACTTTAGCAATAAAGTCGAAAATCTATTAAAGAAATCTGACAGATTGTAGTAACTTGATGTGCTGGCGTCTGTACCTATCGTTTGGTAGTATTGATAATATGAATATGGTGGCACTCTGAAACGAAACTAGTACTGAGTACAGTCGTTTTTATTTTTTAGATTTATATTTTTATTAATTATTTAAATAGGTCAAGCATTTATCAGTGAATTGAACTTTCCTTGATTCCTTCATACTTTTCTCAGGCTTAAGACTGACTGCATTAAGTACTAATAACTATAAGCGTAAGTATAAAGAAATTTACATTTATAATAGATATTAAAATTTTAATTCAAGTACGGTAGGTTAGTTGATTTAAGAAAATTATTATTACAAAATTAATTTAATAGTAGGCTGTATAGGTCTGCAGCCTAATATCAATGTCGTAAGATTTAAAAACAATTTCCTTCAGTATTCAAAACTGTTCTAATTTTATTTTGAACTAGCTTCTGCCCGCGGCTTCGCCCGCGTGGATGTCGGAAATTTACCCGCGGGAACGTGCTAACAGGATAAAATGTATGTGCTTCCCCAGAATGCCATCTATGTCGCGGGCCCTTAGTGGCTAATTACAATAGAAAACCAATTGTGTCTCATTAGTGGTGATTAAGAGGGTAGGTACCTATATGATATCTTTACCTAAGTACCTAACTAATTAAAAAAAAAAAACTCAATAACAGAAAATTAAATACCTACCTACCTAAATAAACCTATTTCTGATGATAACTAATCTAAACTCAATAAATAAGCAAAATCCCTAAAAACTAATATCTATACGAATGACTAAACCTACCTAACAGTATTATAAAATAACCTACGGTCACTACGTACACTATAATCAAATATACTACCTATACTTTAAAATTAAAATCTATACCTACGACTCATATAAAAATAAACCTAAATAACTCTAAAAACTAAAAGGAATAAAAATGAACTCCACTGCGGGTGACCCAACCTACGACAAACTTAGTATTTGCGGTTGGTACAGTACAGACAGTGGTAATCGGGTATAGGGATCGAACCGCAAAATTAAGTTTGTTTTTTATTGTATATACTTTTCCGGGATAAAAAGTACCCAGTGTGGTGCCCAGGATATTAAAGAATAATTATACCAAGTTTCATCGTAATCGAACCGGTAGTTTTTGCGTGATACCTGAACAAACAGACAGACAGACAGACAGACAGACAGACAGACAGACAAAAATTTTTTTAATCACATTTTTGGGTTCGGTGTCGGTCAAGTAACACCCCCTGCCATTTATTTTTTGGATATTTTCAATGTACAGAATTTTCACTTCTACAGATTTATTATAAGTATAGATTTTAATTAAAGAAATGTTATGTTATACTACTGTTTTATTTCCTCGCAATCGAAGTGAAAAGCAGAGTTTATAACTCGTCCACAAAACCATTTTTATCACACCATATTTATTATAAAAATGGTTTGTTTTGTGCACTTGTTGTAAAATCTACTATTTAAATTAGTATTAAACATTAACGTCTCGCACTCTCACATCACTCCCACCTAGGGTTGCCATACGTCCGGAACATATAAAAATGTACTCTGTGGTCCGGAATTTTCCGGACAAGTCCGGAAATATTGGTCTTTGTCCGGAATGCGGGGGGAATCTTAAACCGTCCGGAATTTCTACATACAGGGTGTTATTGACAGCCCTCCACAAAAACACAGGATTGATTCAGCTCCTTATTCTGAATCATATCCCACTGGAAATTTTCTCAGGAAAAAAAAAATTATGCCGTTTTTTCTGCTGATATTCCTTTATTTCAATGTAAAATTACGTTCTCTGTATGCAACACTCCATTTTTGTAAATAAAACAGCTGAAAACAGCCTCGCTCAAGCTCGCTGCGCTGCCGTCCGCTACGTGCGTTTTGCCACGGTAACGATACGTTGCGTGTGAGGTAATAAAACAAATCTGGTTTTTTGGATTCCTTTAATGTTCCTGAAAGAATTACATGTACCGGTCATCTTAATATGATGTACTGAAGCCACCCTATCAGTTTGCGGAGGGCTGTCAATAACACCCTGTATAAGTGAAGAGTGAAATAAAAAATGAAAAAACCAAATTATTTATTAATTATTTTTATTCTTAATCAAAGTATAGGTACTACATTACTTCTGATATTTAATGCTCCCAGAAATATTGTTCAACATTTCTGGATCTTTAATAAGTTTTGTAAAACACTTCGCAAGTCATATTTTTTCAATTATATTGAGTTAAGAGAATCGATTTGACAGACTACAGAAAGCCTGTTCCTTTCCTTTGACCATTGGGTTCAAAGCAAAAGCGCACGGTGCGCGGGTGCATCATGTGCGCGAGCGCGAGCGAACGCAGGCGACAGAGAGGCGCTTCCCCCTCGCCCCTCACCATTTCACCGCGCGCGTGTCAAAATTCGAACGATTTGGCAAATTTGGTTTGTTTATTCACTTGCACGATGCGTAAGATGTAATGCTGTAGATTTTAATATAAAATTGACAAGAAAGTCCGAAAATTTCATCAAATGTCAAGAATTTTCTCCGGATTTTTGATATTTTGATCTGGGAACCCTACTCCCACCCGCGCGCATCGCAAGGGCACAGTACCACTGTTACTACTAGGTACTGTACACGAATCAGTTTGAACCGAATATCATGCGATCATTGACATAGAAAAGTATGGACTGGAAATACCTACAAAAAAAGGGTGCATACCTACAACTCATATTGTCTCATAAAATGGCTGCCATTGCTAGGGTTGTGTCAATCAAGGAACAACTGTTATCTCGTTGTTACTATAACGAGTAACGATACTACATACGAGTTTTACTAGTTATCACGTTTGGATCACGATGGATTTTGGTGCTGTGAAGTGTGAACCACAGGCCGGACCTGGCTAGGTCACTCGGACCGAATAAGACGCAAGATTATTTATGTTAACATCGCAGAATATACGGATATCGTTTCAGCGGAGGAACTAGTTTCGAAAACTATTACGGTAAGTCGGCAACGGTACGGACGCCAGCAGGTCAACCTACCCGAAACTGTCAGATTTTCCCAATCAACATTGAAACTAATGATTTAGCAATAAAGTCGAAAATCTATTAAAGAAATCTGACAGATTGTAGTAGCTTGATGTGCTGGCGTCTGTACAACACTATTCCATTATGACATATGTTTGTAAACAAACGAATGAATTAACAAATATAATAAAAAGGCCTGTTATATGGAAATGAGCCCAAATATCAATACTTTAGCCATAAATTCATGATCGCGTTACAATTGTATCATCGATTGTGTATTATTGTATGTATTAATGCATGAAAACCGGCTACTAACCTGTGCAAAGACAATTGAGGTTGATTATCATTCTATCTTGCTCCACACTTCACAATAAAACACACAGGCATGTTGAACTTCTGTTTTCCAACATTAACATGCAGTTTTGAAAGGTAAAATCCTCGTAATTTTCTCGCAAATCTCAATAATACAAAAAACAACCAACCATTTGACAGCAAAACTACCACATAACTCGTCGCATAAGATGGCTGCTACGGCACTTACCTACAACCGTAGACAGAGAATGCTATAGACTAATTGATATCTTTGGTCGCATTCACACAAGAAAAAGAGCGACTTACGCCGATGTCGTGTAAAGAAATGAAACAGAACGATGAGATTTTTTGTTTCACGGTGCGTGCCATGTTTTTCAAGGTTAGCATACTACTTTGCTAAACAAAGTTTGACAGTTAACGTGCAGCTAGGTATCATCTTTCTTTAAAATACAGTTTTATGTGCTTTAAAGTTAAAATAATGTATGGTATATTTTGTTGTGAACAATGTAGACATAGTATATAAACCATTTAAAAAAAAAACATGGTGCGTTGTAGCGTTAAAGGGTGTAAAAGTGATAGTGGAACGAAAATGCCAGACTTGTCTTTTCATTCGTAAGTATACCACTCTGTATCAATTTATATATGATGATAACATTTTATGGTGTTCATATATTGTATATAATGTACCCTAGACATAAATTCATCGACAAAAAAGCACAATAATAACAATTATTAATTCTAACCTATGAATTTTAGTGTTGCCAATTTTTCTGTAAATTAATACCCAATATTATGGGCAATGTGTATTAATTATATAGTATCTGAAAGATTTAATTACTTGTTGCAGTTTTCCTGAACATGATAATTTACGTCGGATATGGATTGTAGCTACAGGACGAACAGATTGGACACCAAAACCGTCATCAAAAATTTTCAGCAGACATTTTGAGAAAAAAATGTTAAACAAAAAGAAGAAGCTATTACCTAAAGGACAATAACGTGCTAAACCAATAAAAGCTAATTAAAAATAAACAATGTTGTATTATTGACTCTCAAAGCCAGAACCTTCTATCACAAAATACACGCTTTGATGTGGAGTTGCGGACACCAGCCCGCTATACAATACAATAACATCCATCGTCATCCTGCCCTCATCGCAATTTATTAATCGAGTTCGGCAGCACATCTGTGGAATAAGTTGGGTTATTGCGGCTGTCGAAGGACCAATAAGCGTTGTGTAATTAGTTGGGAACGAATGTCATGTCGCCTGCACACAAGGGGGTAGGAAACAATTAAGGACTTACTTGGTGGTTTTGCATGTGCCGTGCTGATATGCAGACCGGCGTCCGGTAGCTCTTGTTTCTCTGCTTCTTCCTGGTTCTGTGTCGGCCGACACTCGTGAATTGGTTTATTTTATTTAAAGCGGTTTGGTATATTTCGCGGCGCGTGCGCGTCGCAAAGCTTAGCGGTATAGCGGTGCGTAGCGGTTAACTGTTCGATTACAAGTGTTTTGAATCTCTGTCTCTCTCCTGGAGCGTTTGGTTCCACGTAGTCCGGAAACGGTAGTCGGTTGGCGCTTTCTCTTTCTGTCGCGTATGGACGTAATGATAGGGAGAGGGATAGATGGATAGGCACTTGACGACATGACACACGTTGACGTTTTCGTTCGGATATTTAATAGAGAGAAACTTGTAATATAGAAACTTGCGTAAGCATCCTGCCCGGGTTTGAGGATATGTAGTATTCTCAAAAAGGGAAAGGAATTGCGTTAAAGCGGATTAAAAGAAAGAGAGAAAAGAAAACAATTGAAATATATTAATTACGACTAAAATTACGTGATTAATTACGCGGTGAAATCATTGGGAAGGCAACGGGCAGAGTTTAACAATGGGTCGCTTGAAAGAGCCACTGCATGTCTTCACCATAGCAACGCGGGTTGTCCCATCTTTGCCGGGGAAAACCTCGGTGATTATGCCCATTGGCCAACGTAAAGGAGGGACATCATCTTGATGCATGAGAACCACTGCACCAATCCTAACATTGTCCACGGCATCCAACCATTTTTGCCTAACTTGTAAGTTATGTAAATATTCTATCCGCCATCTTCTCCAAAAGCTGCAAACCATTTGGTCAAGCAATTTTTTGCGGCAAGTTAGAGACTTCGTTGTTTCGGGAACGTTCACGACAGGCAACGAAGTCAACGGAGAAGCCATTATAAAATGAGCGGGAGTAAGCGGTTCTGGGTAAGGATCCTCAGTCAGGACACAGAGCGGTCTCGAATTCAGAACTGCCTCAATTTCAGTGAGAACAGTCGAGAGTTCCTCATAGGTAAGAAGCTGAGAACCGATAACACGGTATAAATGAGTTTTAATAGATTTAATATTAGATTCCCACAACCCTCCAAAGTGGGGGGCGCGGGGTGGAATCATTTTCCACTCTATGCGGTAGCGGTTAGCAAGTAGTTCTTGCAATTGAGCCTTGGCTCCAACGAAATTTGTTCCATTATCGGAGTATAAATTGGAAACAGGTCCCCTTCGGGAAATGAATCTTTTAAAAGCGGAAATGAAAGTGTCCGATGACACGTCAGTAACCAACTCAATATGAACTGCTTTGGTAACGAAACAAATAAATAAGCAAATGTAAGCCTTCTGACTTCTTTGACCTCTGCGTCTACATAACGTGACTTTAATGGGACCAGCGTAATCCACACCCGTGTGCACAAAAGCTTTAGTCTCTTGTACGCGACAAGCGGGTAAATCAGCCATCTTTGGGCTGGGGTGAGAAGGTGACACTTTAAAGCAAAAGTTACAAGCGTGTACTCTTTGTCTGATGACACCTCTAGAAGAGAGGATCCAATATTTTTGTCGTAGCAGACTGCTAAGAAGGCTTACACCAGCATGACAATGAATGCGATGGTAATAGTCTATTAAGACATGTGTAAAATTATCATGTTTAGGTAAAAGAGCGGGATGCTGAGCTTCATAAGGAAGGTTCGCATTTGACAACCTGCCACCGATTCTTATTATGTCATGCTCGTCTATAAAGAGATCTAGTTTTTTAAACTGCGAGCGAAGTTTTTTACCTTTAATTTCGACGTAAATGTCTAAAAAGTGAAATTGTTGAATGCAACGAATTAAATAAATTTCAGCGGTACCTAGTTCCCGGACAGTAATTGTCTTATTTAACTTGTCATAAGGAATAAAATGCAAAAATCTTAAGATGTAAACAATTATGCGCAGTATCTTATTTAATGATGTAAGTTTTTGACTAACACTATATATTAAGTTAGGTTCTGATACAGTAGATACTAAGGTTAGTGATTTATTATTAAACTCAGGCAACTGCTCGCTACATGAGGAAACAAACGGACTGATAGGCCACTCAGCAGTTGGGCGTAGAAGCCACTCAGGTCCATGCCACCACAAATTGTGATTTAGTAGCTGCTCAGGTAGAAGACCTCGAGACAAACAGTCACTAGGGTTTTCTTTTCCGTTAATATGGAAAAAATGCTTAGGATCAAGGTTTTCTTGACATTTAGCGACGCGGTTGCTAACAAAAATATTCCATTTGTGCGGTGAGGAATGAATCCATGAAAGAGTAATTGTAGAATCGGAAAATGCGAATATTTTATTAATAGCGGTACGAGAGCGGTAAGTGTCATAAACTAACTTAATTAAGCTTGACAAGAGTACAGCGGCGCAAAGCTCTAGACGAGCCAGAGATACGACCTTGACAGGTGCAACCTTGGATTTAGCACACACCAAAGTTACGTGTGCGTTGCCATTTGTGTCAGTAACATGTAAGTATATGACGCAGCCATACGCATTCAAGCTGGCATCAGCAAAACCTACTATATTTGTCACGCAACCCATAGTAACGGCTACATGACGCGGCAGTTTTAAAGAGGAAAGTAAAGGCAGTTGCTCTTTAAACTTTTGAAAGAGAAGTACAATAGAATCGGGTGGAGTTTCATCCCAATCTGTGTTTAATTTCCATAATTCCTTTATGAGTAATTTCGCGAATAAAACCACGGGAGCCACTAGACCCAGAACATCCCACAGACGTGCAACAGTGGAAAGAATGGAACGTTTAGTACAACTTTTATCCAAGTTAGATGTAGTAAAGGTGAAACAATCCTCGGAAGGAATCCATTTGAGTCCAAGAATCTTTAAGTTATCCCCGTCAGAAAAGTTAATAGAAGAGCGGTTGGAGTGTGGAATAGAATCTAGTAGTTCCAAGGAATTACTTGCCCACTTAGTAAGGTCAAAGCCCCCAGCCTTAAATAAGGCGATAAGTTCAGCGGAGAGAATCTTGGCTTCCTCCAGAGTGGAGGTCGAGTTAGCCAAGTCATCCATGTATAACTCATGCGAAGCGACAATGGATGCGCGCGGGAATCGATGTTTTTCATCCTCTGATAGTTGACGGACTGTCCGCATTGCTAAATATGGGCTGGGCTTAAGGCCAAACGCCACTCGGTTAAATTGAAATTCGCGAACAGGTTCAGCGGTATTAAACCGAAACAATATTTTCTGATATTTTCGATGCTCATCGATAACAGCAATTCGGAGATACATCTGTTTTATATCAGCTGTGACTGCAATAGGGAATAATCGGAAATTTAAAAGTAATAAAAATATGTCAGCCTGTAGATTAGGCCCTGTGTGTAACAAATCGTTCAATGACACGCCATTATGAGACTTGGCGCTCGCGTCAAGGACGATGCGAACTTTAGTAGTTTGTTTATCATTCCTAATAACAGGGTGATGCGGTATATAATAACCTACAGTCTGATCAGCAGACCTAGGTGTAGTTTCAGTTAAATAATTTTGATTAAGGTATTCTTGGATTATTTCGTTATAACTAGCGCGCAAAGCAGGGTCGCGAAGCTTAGTTTTTTCCAAGTGAATAAAACGTCGATAAGCGACAGCATAAGAATTTCCGAGTGAATCTGGATTCTTACAAAATGGTAACGCAGTACAGTACCTACCGCTGGAGTCACGTGACACCGTAGAAACGTACAGCTGTTCACATTCCCGTTCAGCGGGACTCATAAAAGATTTTGAGGGTATTTCTTCAATGTTCCAGAATTTATGTAAAGATTCGTCTAACGACAGAAAACAATGAGAATCATCTATATTCAACGCGGTAGAAAAATATGAAGCGGTATTTAAATCAGCGATATTATTTTTATTATTAAACGAACTAGTGGGTACTTCGTTTTTATTATTAAATAAACTAGCGGGTACTTCACCCATAAGAATATAACCGAACACGGTTTCAATAGCGGATGGCGCGGTAGGTGAAATAATTTTATTGTTGAGTAATAAATATGGGAACAGCTTTGCCCCTAGAAGTAGTTCAACATCACCAGGCATATGCCACAGGGGGTCGGCTAGCGGTAATTTGAACAAATGTTGCACTGCAGAGGTATCAACAAAGTGAGATGGTAATTTGTCAGTTATGCAGTCAACCACAAGAGCGATTATTTTAAAGGAATTATTTTTATTTTTAGCAGTAACTGTTATCTCAACGTAACCTATAATAGGCCGCGAAGAGGTTCCTACGCCTTTTATAAATGAATTTGAAAGCGGTATAATATTTAATTGAAGTCTCTTACAACAAGCTGACGTAATTATGTTGTTTTGCGAAGCGTTATCGATCAAACATCTTACAGAAACATATCTATTATATCTGTTGTCAACGTATACTTGTGCGGTCGACAGTAATACGGTTGTGCGCGGTAAATCTGTACCTACGCGTGAACATGCACACAGCGCCACCTGTTGTGAATGCGCGGAACTAGGCACAGCGTCGCTCGATCCCGACCGTTGAGTAGTTTGCTCCAGATGTAAAAGCGAATGATGTTTCTTATTACATGTCCTGCAAGTATGTATTGACTTACACTGTGAAGCCGTGTGTGTTGAGCTAAGACAGTTTACACATCCACGTTTGTTTTTAATAAAGTCCAAACGTGAATTGGCTGATAGTGCTTGAAATGTTGGACACATATAAAGCTTCCAATGATCACTTCCATTACAGTGTGAACAAGTTTGGTTATTGTCACAAGCAACAAAGGCATGCACCGTACTATCACGTGACTGATTACGATAATTATTTTTGTTCACTGATACAGTTCGAGACGAAACAGTTCTATCCAATATTTTAACTTGCGATTTTATGAATTCAACGAAATCCGTATAAGTTGGAATCTCCTCCTCTCTCATATGCATCTCAAATAAATGTAAGGTAGCGGGGTCCAATTTTTTCAAGGCTAAATTTAATAGTATGAAATCCTTTAAGTCGTTAATTTTTAATTGTTCTAGTGCCGAAACAGACGCGTGAAAACTTTCAATAAAACTATTTAAAGAGGTGGAATTATTACTTGCAGGTTTAATGTTTAATATGTTAGACATGTAATGTGACCCTAGTGTTCGTTTATCTTGATACTTTTGAACCAAACTGTTCCAAATGGATTTATAATTTTCGCCCGATGGAATAATTCCGGCAGTAATTTGTAATGCGTTTCCTTTCAGATTACCCATTAAGTATTGCACTCGTTGAGAATCTGTAAGATTTATATTACTATGGATGTTTGACTTAAATGATTCGTAGAAAACAGGCCAGTTTTCAATCCTACCATCAAAAAATGGGATCTGAATTGGGGGTAGTTTGATCGAGTATTTAGATTGTTTCACGATATCACAAGTTGAGTCATCCGATGACCTTGCAGACCTCGCGGCGACAAGTGAACGAACTCTTTCGACACGGGTGTAAACGCCGTCAAATGATATTTGACTGTTATAATCGATTGTATAATCAGGATTTATTTGTAAAGAATATGTATTTATTTTGTCTAAATTAGCACTAAATTCCTGACGAGTGATCGAGAGTATTTGAGTGTCCGCCATGAACGTTTCCGACGAACGAAGCTCAATATTAATCGTATTTATTTTCTTTGAAGTTTCATACAATGACGATAAACGCTCAAAGATTGCTTGATTTTTAGCTTGAAGTAATTTTATCTTCATTTTTAGTTCTTCCATAATGGGTTATTGTTGAAAATACAACGGATAAAAATTATTAAGTATAGCGGGTAGACTTACAACAAATATTTTTATTGTAAGTGAGTAAGAAGTAATTGGTTATAAATAAGTTAGTAGGCAAGTTTGCCGAACTAACTCACGATAATAAGCGGTTTTTTAATATTGACCTATGCTATTGTAATGCAGTAGGAGCAATATTAAGTTGGCACAATGGTTCTCAATGAAATATGTACCTAGCGGAATGAACGAACGTTAGTACGCGTTCGTTTAATATGGCGGTTTTACGAACTTAGGTATTTGCCTAAATTCTTAGGTATGGGACCTATGAATGCTGATTTTTTGAATCCGACTCGAATGGACCAAAAACTTATGTGGAATAAGTTGGGTTATTGCGGCTGTCGAAGGACCAATAAGCGTTGTGTAATTAGTTGGGAACGAATGTCATGTCGCCTGCACACAAGGGGGTAGGAAACAATTAAGGACTTACTTGGTGGTTTTGCATGTGCCGTGCTGATATGCAGACCGGCGTCCGGTAGCTCTTGTTTCTCTGCTTCTTCCTGGTTCTGTGTCGGCCGACACTCGTGAATTGGTTTATTTTATTTAAAGCGGTTTGGTATATTTCGCGGCGCGTGCGCGTCGCAAAGCTTAGCGGTATAGCGGTGCGTAGCGGTTAACTGTTCGATTACAAGTGTTTTGAATCTCTGTCTCTCTCCTGGAGCGTTTGGTTCCACGTAGTCCGGAAACGGTAGTCGGTTGGCGCTTTCTCTTTCTGTCGCGTATGGACGTAATGATAGGGAGAGGGATAGATGGATAGGCACTTGACGACATGACACACGTTGACGTTTTCGTTCGGATATTTAATAGAGAGAAACTTGTAATATAGAAACTTGCGTAAGCAACATCCATACACCTTTATTATTCCTCCGCCTATACCGATAATCTATAATTATAAGTGTTATTTTCAGGCTCTCTTACATAATAATTTCTAATTCTATCAATTCGTGGAACACCACCTTATTTAGAATCACACAAATTGTGGGGTAAATTTTTCCTCGCACGGTAACCCTAAATATGATGACGTTATTTTTTTTTGTCTCTTTCTGCGACACGCTTTGCAGGTGTCTATAGCATTCTCTGTCTACGCCTACAACTGTCACTACGCCAAGACAAAATGTTGCCATAATTAGCAACAACTTAAAATATAGTTGTCTCTTTTATCAAATAAGATTATCTAACTAGAAAGAATGAGACATAACGATATTTCAAATTCTGAATCATATTTCACTCATATTTGTATAAGCAAATGTATGTATAGAATAACGCGGCATCTCCATGTTTTTCCTATCTCAATGCATGCGATACGATATCGGTATAGTGTGTTGTTCTGTAACTCACCGCGCTATGCCTGATATATAGATTCAGTGCCGTCCGATATATAGGTATTGGATATTGTGCCGATACATAGAAATTGTATCTATATACGATTTGTATCGCCCGCCCCTGGAGAGCGCTCGACCCGGCTTAGGGTATTAGTGTTCTGTGGCGCTCGAGCTCGAAAATGTCACTGTCACCGACTCACCTCACCTGCCTTTAGGACGTAGACAGAGGATATATAGACAAGCTGTTAAAATAATAATAATTTCGAAAGTGAGATGACACATGTCAAAATGTGTATGTGTGAGCAGAAAATAGCATGCATTTTCTATCTCTATTTGCGTATCGGTTTTTGGTGATTGGCATCGATGTGATCGATGCCAAACAAATTGTGGTGTTAAAATGTTTTCGATGATAAAAAAACTGTGAAACGCATACTTTGTGTAATTTCTGACTTTATTGATATTCCAAAAGGTAATATTTAGTGTGTAATGATGGTGAGTTGCTGTGTAATCGGCTGTAAAAGTCGTACTGAACGAAATCAACCAAACATAACCTTTCATCGGTAAGTAGCATTTTTTACCTATTACAGCAAGTAAATTAACAAAATATTGTACTTAAGACTATTTTGTGTCAATAATAAGCAAAATATTGTGATAATTTCATCTAAAAAGACGATTAAATCCTAACTTGTTTTTCGTATTAACCGGCCAAAGTGTGAAGCATTTTATGTTAGGCGGTTATCTATGTTACTTCGTGTCTTTTGTCAATAGTCGGATAATACCTTAACGGGGATACCAGCACTTATTTGTTTTTATCACTGCGCGTATTTCATTTTTAATTTTTGTTTTTAGTTTTCGAAAGAACCATTTTTAAGAAATATATATAGTTAACTGGCATCCAAGTCGTCACTCCCGAATCTGCTCACGACATTTTGAAGCTAGTTGCATTCGTTCCTGTTTTTATTTTAGGCTTATCACCAGATCAAGTAAAATAATTATACTTTCCTTGATAAATCCTTTACTGTCCAGGCCGCTCGTTTGTGGAATGCATTGCCAGTTGAAATAAAACGCGCGCAGTCGTTACAGGTGTTCAAAAGACTTGTAAAGGACCACTACTTGTCGTTGTGATCTTGTTGTCCTAACTGCAATCATCTACAGTAGTCTTTTATTTTTCGTTGCTTGTATATATAGTATGTATGTATTTATGTATCTATAATTTTGGATATGTATATATTTGTGTATCTATTTTAGTTTATTGTATACATTATGTATGTTTGCACCAACGACAGTCCCATTTTATGTCAAGGAAAATCACTGTCCATTCTAAGGATGCCTGGAAGAGATCGCAGTAATGCGATAAGGCCGCCCATTGTATATTTTGTAGTGTGCCATGTATTTTTTATGCTATGTATTTCTGTGGTGTACGATAAAGTATACATAAATAAATAAATATAACATCAAAAAATCGTAGACGTAGTACAATCAAAGTACTCAATAAGTACCATATTACCCCTACGATTGGGGTAAAAGTCTAAGTATGGCAATATTAATTGCACGTACCTGCAGTAATGTACTAAAAATGTACTTATGTCGAACTATCGCTATCTCATACCGCATACGCTGAGGCCTTGTCTACCTACTATTCTCTGTCTAGGAAAAATATCGATACTGTCAATTGCTGTCAATAGTAGGGATTTGACAGTATACATAAAAAATCGATTAGAAAATATTCGCTTTTTTCAAATAAATATTGTCGAATTTATTAAAATAATCGATTTTTTCCTTATTTTTTGATAGATTAAATTAAACGCCTGAAATATCGATAATCACTAATCACTATCACAGCATTCACAGTTTTATTAATAACATCAACAATTTAATACATTAATTTTACACAAAAAAGGATTTTTTTTTATTTCTTCTTTCGTAGGAAGTTTCTTAAGGTGGATGCTCCAAGGTAGCCCGCGCAATTCAAATCTTCTTACGTTTTTTGCAATTTGCTGGTCAGTACTAAGTTGTACGTTGATTAAAATATGATTTGCGGCCGTAACAAATATGTATTTACAGAATTATAATCATTAAAGTCATCAACACAACTCTTTAAGATCAGGTAATCCTACTGAATGACTATTTCATGAAATCTTGACATTTTAGGATTATGCTAACCTACCTATCAAGTTGTATTACAGCAGTGCGATTCTGTAACCATCTCACCGTGAAAACTTAGGTGAAGTGAGCGTGGAGTGAGCTGTCATTCCAAATAATGCTAGGGATTGACACTACTGACAAGTCACATCACGCTCACTTCACTTGAGTTTTCACGGTGAGATGGTAACAGAATCGACCCGCTGATTCTAATGATTATAATTCTGTAAATACATATTTTGTAAGGCCGCGAATCATATTTTAATCAACGTACAACTTAGTATTGACCAGCACATTGCAAAAAACGTAAGAAAATTTGAATTTCGCTACCTTGGAGCATCCACCTTAAGGTGAATGTAATTTGTAGTGATAGCCCGCCAAATTCAAATTACTTGGATCAAAAGAGAATAAATCTAACTTGAGAGATATGTATTGATGATTCTTATAGTCTTTTATAAACTTATAATACATATTTGTTATTGTTAGGCATCATATTTTGATCAAGATACAACCTGACACTGACTTACAAAATGCCAAAGACGCAAAAGAAAAAGACTAAAAAGATATTTGTTGCTGCCGTTCCAGGTGAAAAAAATCGGCAGTGAATAAGAAATAAGTTTTTAATTAATCGATTTTTTTAATATATAAATCAATTTTTATTGAAAAAAATCTATTATTAATCGATTTTTTCTATAATCGATTATTTTTTCACATCCGTCAATAGCCTTTAGGGTATAATTTAATAATATATTCTGTGGTCAATAGTGTCAATCATAGATTGACATTTGACATAGTGTCAATGAAATGATATTTTCGTAGGATATATTTTACTACAATACAAATGCAATCGCCGGAATTTTCATACAGATAATAGAACGCAAGTTTGTTTTATTACTAAACAAATATATTATAGGGAAAGCTGAATGTTTGCTATTGCCACTACTGATGCGTTGTCTATCGGAAACTAAACGCAGTATTCGATAAAATCATGTAAAAAAACTCCTCTTCATGGAAGATTTTGTTTGAGTTAAGGTTTGAGAGCCTTGAAAAGATAACTTAAGTAGGTCTAAGGTCTAATAATCTACCTCTTAAATAGTTAATCAACAAGATATCTTAATGAGAGTCTACTGTGTGTGGAAAAGTTAATATACTTGCGCTAAATATGAAGCATGAATTCGTTACACTAAACCATGTGCAAACACATCTAATAACATATGGAGACCCATTTGATTGTGATGGAAAAGATGTTATTGTTTGCATTACTGGAAACCCGGGTATACCTGATTTCTACATAGAATTTGCTGTAGAACTACATAAATCGACTGGATTGCCTTTGTGTGTTATAGGTAAGTGGAACTTACAAATTGATGAGCAAATATGTTATTGATATGTAAAAATAAATCTACAGGGTGGCAGGGACATCTACGCACAAACTGTTACCATGGATTCAGCACATGAGTTTAGACTCCATAGCATAGAAATTTTTCGTCGATTATCAAAAAAAAATCTTCTGTTTCATATTGTATATTGTAATCTCCAGAGTTAATGATCCAATTCTAAAAAGGTTTTCACTGGTAGAAAGCTACATTATGTGTGAGTGCTGTAGGCTATAAATTATGTTTACATCATGCATGTCTAGCAAGTCATATAGAAATGTCTCTTAAAACAGAATTATTTGCATGTGCTGCCTCAACAGTTGTTTATAACTAAAAACAATATATGGCAATCTGATCCGCCTTTGAGATCGAGCTTCCGTTATTCAAAAATCATGTATGATGGAATTGTTACTTTTTAAAAGTTCTAAAAAAAAAGTCCGTGACAGCATAATATTTATTATGTCTATCTTTTAAGATTGACTCACTATAAGTATAACCTTTTTATTATTTTATGTTAATTAAATTTGTTCGAAATTAATGCATTATTTGCGAAGGTGTTTTATCAACATGGTATTAATCCTTATCCAAATAAATACATTATTCATCACAAGTATTTAATTGTGAACAAAATTGCCCTTGACATCACTTGATTTCAATCAACATCTTAGGAGACATAATTTTCAAATAACTCCACAACAAAATCTATATCTACTTAATTTGTTTGTTTGAACGCGCTAATCTCTGGAACTACAAGTCAGATTTGAAAAAATATTTTTACATTTAGCTTAATTCTTTTGGAAGGCTATAGGCTATTTAACATCAAGCTAGAACTCTTAGGGGCCGATCATATAGAAAAAAAAGTTAGAAAACAAAGTTGGTGATAGCGCGGGCGGGGAATGCGATGAGGTGGGTCGGGGGAACAAGAAATTTCATGCGGACGAAGTCGTGAGCAGAAGCTAGTCTTATTATATACTAATTGAGATATTAATTCCACTTGCATGACTGAATTGCAAACCTAGTTAAGGAACAACTAGTTAACGCACACTATGTAGACAAGCATATTATAAGTTGGACGAGTATATAGTAGATAAAAATGCTTGGCTTAATGCTGGTCCTGCTCCACAGGCAGTTGGGTTTACAAGTTGATCACAATTTCAATATTTGGAGGAGATGCTTCCCCTTTTTGTTTTTTTTTAGTGTTTATTTTATATAATCAGGATTTTTAATACTTCAGTATTAAATACCTCTTCATGATTGGTAGTAATTTTTTTTTCTCTCATCTCTTAATTAAATTGCAAACTATAGTTTTGTATAATTTAGAAGCATTTTTGAAAATTTTGTAAATGTAAGAACCATGGATCCGTTTTTTATGTTATTTTGATGTTGACTTGAAAGAGCATGGCAGTTGAGAATATGTCATGCTCACTTAAATGTCTCACTGGTGGTGGCGCGTGTGTTGGATCATTCGGTTCCCTACGAAATGGTTGAGCTGGGTGGTGCTGATCCACGCGTCATGTTCGTGAACGGGCGCCATCTGTTGAGACTGGTCATCTCTTAACTGCCAGGGCTTATTTTTAATTTTATATTTTTAATTTTATATTTTAATTTGTTTCTTAACATTGTTCTCACATATAGAAGCAATAAGAATAATGTAACCAGGATTTTGTAAAAATGTCTTGATTTAAAAGAGTGTCCGTGGAGTTTCTTGCCCGTTCTTCTCCATAGAGATCTACGCTTTGGAATGGGCAACTAGCTTCAACTTTCTGACTAACTGACCGACTATTTAATTTTGACAATTCAAAAGTGCCTGTAAATGGTTTAATTGAAATAAATGATTTGAGTTTGAGTTTGAGTTTGACAATAATTCTCTATAAAATATAATAAAACTTTATGTGCATAGTTGACTCTCAGGGTAATCTTTTGCTTGCTTACGCGCCACTCCTGAGTATAAGGTTCTGGGTTTGATTCCCAGGCTGGCCAGGGGGGCAGCTCAGAGTCTGGATTTGTGCCCAGTTGATGGCAATAGGAAGGCCTCCTATTAAATGGGACTTAAACGTAACTGGCAATATGTGGGTGTACTAGAACTACACCTTTGCGTTACCCTTTGGGGATTTCAGGTGTGATGTTATGTTAGAATGGTTAAATTGGTTTAGTGGTTATAAGTGCAGTAATGAACAACATTTACTTTAATTTAAGACATTATCTCTTATCTACTCTATGTCCATATGAATGTGATAAAAGTGATGGATATTTTTAAGTACCTCCTTAACCTGTGTATGTGTCGCATTTTAAATTCTGTCTATACACTTAGATTGACTGAACAAATACATTGCAATAGCAGTATTATCTTATCTCTAGTATACTTATTTTACTACTAATTATTTTGTTTTCAGGTCATGCTGGTCACGATGTAGTTCCAGATGAACAGTCCAATGTACTGAAAGGTCAAGAGCATCTGTTTCATCTTGACGGTCAACTTAAACACAAGCTTGAACTTATCAATAATTATGTAGATAAGCAAAGCAAATTACATTTAATTGGCCATTCCATTGGATGTTGGTTAATTTTAGAACTACTGCGAGATAATGATAATTTAGCAATGCGACTTAAGTCAGTTAATCTATTGTTCCCAACGTTACAAAAAATGGCAGAAACTAAGAATGGAAAATTTTTAAATAACTTTCTCAGAAAGTTCCATAGTTTTATAATATTTCTGTACCTTGTGGTAAGTCTATTGCCAACTGCAATATTCAATTTCTTAGTAGGAATTTATTTAAGAATATACTTATTGCCTTCACAATATTTAAAATACATTCAAACGTTTTTGAATCCAAAAGTTGGGGAAAAGATATTATTTTTAGCTTATGATGAAATGGATACTGTTAAAAGTTTGAATAATGAAGTATTAAACAAAATTAAGCATTTAACTAATATAATTTATGGCAGTAGAGATAACTGGGCTCCTGTCTCGTACATGGAAGACCTGCGTAAGTACCAACCAGAAATCCCAATGAAAGAAGTAAATATTGATCACGCATTTGTCTTAAAATCGTCAGAAAGAGTAGCAGAAATGGTGACGCAGTTTATAAATACGAAATTATAATCATTTGTTATTGTAAGAAGAAATAATGTTGGTAGAATTGACACGGGGCCATGGTATAATAATATTATTAGACTATGCACGGGGCGATCAATATATTTCAAGAACAATGGCCAAGACAATGATATTATAAGTAGTAAAGTGGTGGGCCAAGATGAGACTTACTGAAATGAAGTAGGATAACGTAGTCTCCCTCTTTTTGACAAGTAAAAGTAAACAAAAAGTTGACGTTTTTCTTTTCTAATTTCGTCAATGTTCTGTGCAGTCTTGTTTTGTTTTGCACTTTTTTTATTATTTTGTGTTTTATGTGTGTACAGACGCCAGCAGGTCAACCTACCCGAAACTGTCAAATATTCCCAATCGACCTTGAACCGTAATGCTTTAGCAATAAAGTCGAAAATCTATTAAAGAAATCTGACAGATTGTAGTAGCTTGATGTGCTGGCGTCTGTACCTATGGTAAATGGGATGATTTTGAAGAAAAAATATTTTTAAGTAATCAATAAGTAGGTACTTTAAGTACCTACCTATTAGTATAATGTCATTAGATTACGTAATGTATGTAGGTGGTGGTAGGAGGTGGGTAGTTTAGTTTACTGAGTAGCTACTGGGGTAGCCATATGCAGAATTCTGATTAGAAAGGTCAAGGGAAACACTATCGTCATGTAGATAAGTTTTGTGTTAGAGTATTTGGGACACCAGAGAAAGAAAGTGGCATTTCGGGAAACCTTTTATTTATTATATGCAACACAACATACTGCTATACAACGCAACCGCCATTGTAAGAGAGAGACCATAGTCAATGTAGAATTGTAGAAACCACAGACAAAGTAGTTACTCATAATAGTGATGCCACATTGTAATCTCTAATATTTTGTCTGCGATTATAATGAGGTAGATAGGCATTATGAACTCTGGCTGGTGTGTGATTTCAGGGAAGAGACCTTTTAAGCGCTTGGCTAAATATCAATTGCCGTGCCCCTAGCGCGCGGCTACATATCGATAAAATAATACATACAATAAATAAGGAGGAGCAATCGTTGTATCGATAAAAAAAAGTCAAAAAGTTTTTTATGTTTTTATTTTAAATCAGCCTTATGGCTCCTACAAACAGGCGCGACACAAAGGAACCGCTCGTGTTTTTGTGTCGTGTCGCGTGTCGCGTGTCGCGCTTGTTTGTAGGAGCCTTTAAATTAACCACCCTAATCACTTTTTTCGTATCACAATCGTTCATCTGCTAACAAGTAAATGTTTATACCAGCTACTAATTCTTCGTATTATAATTGTTTAACCTTACAAGATTAATCAATACCTACGGATTTTAAAGCAGGTATATAAACGGGATATTTTTAAATGCACATCAAAGAACTTATCACCCATCAATTTATATTCATCAATTAAATAAGTTTTATAAAAACCTGCCTACGCGAGTCTCTGACAGACTTCAGTTTATCTAACCGTGCCCGGCGCGCGGCGTCGTCATAAATCAAACGTGCCGCGCTGAGTGGCAACGCCGGAGCACACTAAGAGACAACGCCATATGGAACTCCGTTCGTTAAAAAGAGACAAATGCGAGTGCGAGTGCCTGTCCGACTTGGTAGGTACTGTCACAGTACCTACCAAGTTTACCTACCAGTTTTATTTTATTTTTTTTATTTTATTTTTCCTTTATTGGCCAACCAACAATTGTTTACACTTACCGTGTAATACGTGATGTTACGTGATGGGATATAAAACTAAATTAAGCAGTAAAAGTAAAATTCATTAAAGTACTTAAAGCAAATAGAGACAAATCAATGAAAAAACGGGATTAAACATTATTAGTAGTTGTTCTATGAAATTTGGCATATGAGTCAAAATGCACGTCAACAAGATCGCTACAGCTATTTAACAATTTGCAAAGGCGAGGAACGACAGAGTTTGCACCAAGTATTGTTCTGCGGAGTGAAGGGTGTAAAGGTGTAATAGGAGCACGAGGGAGTCTAGCAGGAGCCCGAAACTGGAACTTGGATAGTAATAGGGGACAATCTATTTTGTATCGGAGTAGCTTGTATACGAAGCTGGAACCGATGATTGTTCTACGTTTCTTCAGTGAGACCATCTTAAAATAAGATAGTCGGGCTTCATACGATCGTATCCTTTTTGCTTTTCCACTGGCATAAGTTAGATGCCAGAGGAATCTCTTTTGTATTCGCTCCAGTCGAAGGGTGTGTGAGTAATGAGGTCTCCAAATTGTAGTGCAATATTCTAAGATACTACGAACGATACAGTTGTAAAACAAATTTTTTGTCCGATTGCGCTTAAAAGAAAACCAACAACATTCCTTACGACAAATCCCAGCGTTCTAGAAGCCCTTTTGACGACGTTATCAACATGAGGTAAAAATGTCAAGGCGTTGTCGAAATCAACTCCCAAGTCCCTTATTTGATCCACCTCTTGGATAACGTTAGGGCCTATATGATATACACTAGCCGTCAATTTCTTTTTCCGGGTGTACTTTACGTGGTAGCACTTTTTAACGTTTAAGCTCACCTCATTATCGTTACACTATTGAACCAA
This sequence comes from Apamea sordens, assembly GCA_945859715.1. Lineage (NCBI taxonomy): Eukaryota > Metazoa > Arthropoda > Insecta > Lepidoptera > Noctuidae > Apamea > Apamea sordens. The sequence continues at coordinate 16,901,767 of OX243986.1, forward strand.
CACGTCTACGTCCCTCTGAAGTAATGTTTTATCGTTATGAGATTCGATTATCCTAGAGAATTTAAGATCGTCTGCACACATATAACATTCCGAGAATCTTAGGCAGTACGGGATATCGTTAACGAAAACATTAAATACAACCGGCCCAACATGTGAGCCTTGGGGAACCCCTGAGAACGTCTTGTACCTTCCAGATTGGAAGCCATTAACTGCAATAAAGAAGAAACGATTTTCGAGATAAGACTTTAACCAATTGTAGAGTGTACCGGTGATTCCATACGCAGATAACTTCGACAGAAGTAGGTATGTGGTGAGGCACGCGATCAAAGGCTTTGCTAAAGTCTGTGTAAATCACGTCAATCTGCTTGCCGCAGTCGATGGCATCCGATAGCATTTCTCTAAAAGTCGCCAGATTAGTGCAAGTAGACCTAGAGCCAACGAAACCATGTTGTGAAAAGCTCAGTTTAAGTTTGTCTGAATGTATGGACAAACTAAGGATTCGAAGATCTTGGCAAAAGTTGACAAGATAGAGATAGGTCTATAATTTTTGACGTTGTCCTTTTCATCGCTCTTATAAATTGGAATAACCTTAGCTTTTTTCAATAAGTCAGGAAAAATACCTGAGCTAAGAGATTTATTGAAGATCAGTGTTAAAGGTGATACCAAAGCGGGGGCGCACTTATAAACAAATATTGGCGGGATACCATTAGGGTCAGCGCCTTTACGAAGATCCAATAATTTGAGCTTGTTCAGCAGGCTCTCGCGATCAATCACAGGTGCCATTAGTGGTAGACTGTTACTCTTCATCGGACTCCGGTTCACTATGGGTTGCTTTCGCATCGCTAAACGTGGAGGACAAATTCGACGCAAACATTCCACATATTTGTGGACCGTCAGATGTAAATATGGTTCCGTTAGTCATAGTGGCCTGAAAAGAGCTGGAGCCACCTTTTTTATTCTTAATGTATGCCCAGAAGCGGTTCGGATTTTTGGGGATTTCATTTTCTATGTATCTTATGTAATTATTATAAGAGTCAGTAGCTAATTTGGAACAACGTTTACCCAATAATTTGAATGCGAGTTCATCCCTAGGGTTCTTATAGGTTTTGTAACGAGATCTTATTTTCTGCTTTTCCTTCAAAGCTCTTATTAAGCTTTTATTGTACCAAGGAGGATATCTTTTATATTTACGAGTAGGCTTGGGTGGCTCGTGCATATGTATAATATTTAGAAGCCTGTCATATAGAACATACGAAGCAATTCATTAACATCAGCCATGTCCTCAAATACTTCATCCCCATTTACATCATTTAAATGCTCACAAATTTTTATGTAATTAAGTTTGTAATAATTCGTTCTTATAGTCTGAGGGTTGTATGGAAGTCGGGATTATTCACTTGCTTGAAGCAAGATTTCGATTGGGGGGTGGTGGACATCAATATAACATTACAACAATCCAAAAAAATGTCCAAGGTACGCGACACCCCAAGCAGCACGCAAGCGTTTTCAACATCAATATACCAGCCTATTTAGAACTTTTAGAGACGTACAAGAGTGTCATAAAATGATTTTGTCTTTGTAAGAGTGATTTACGAGTTATTATACAGCTCAAACTGTATAAAATCTTTATTGAGGGATCTGCGTAAGCTTGGGGTGCTTAATCAGAATATTAAAACTCTACTATACAACTTTAAGTATTTTGTGACACTTCAATCTGGTTTCATCGTTAAAGCTGTATACAGGCTATATTTTGCATGTGATCACTTACTTATTACAACTCTTAAGTGTTATTACAGTATCACTTGATACTTGTTTCTGTACAATGGTATATGCAAACTCCGTTCTCAAACTTATTTTTATGGCGTAATTGTACACTATTGTAAATACAGTGGTTTTATGACTTCAGTCTATGAGGGTGTTTTAAAACTAAAAAAATAAATGACAGCTATAGTACAGCTTTAGTCTGTATTACTGACACAGTCGCTTGATTGCATGACGAATAAAATTAATGTTTTCATTGTGAAGAAATGCAATATGTGGAAAAAAAGAAAAAGATCTGGTGCAGTCAAGAGGAGGATTGAAAGGGAATATTTGAATATTACAAATTACCAACCAAATAACAGTTATGATAGTGAACCATCATAAATTGAGGTAGGTAGCAAAAGAATCATTAATAAATCGGACAACCTACAATCAAGCGTCAATTCCATCGACGTCCAACGAAGAAGGTTCCGTAGCAAAAACATTAAACAGTGATAATAATGATCATAACAGTTATGTCAAATGTGTAATTTAGTACAACCTTCGGAACCTGATGATGACGTTTTTTCATTCTGTGCGGAAATTAGTGTGATTTAAATAAAAACTTTTTTGAAAAACAAAAAACAACCGACTTCCAAAAACGACACTACAAAGTGAAAAATAACTTTAATTTCGAAAGTCGGTGTTGTTGGGTTCGAATTTTCGTTGTTTGCTACCGACTTCCGAAATTAAAGTTAATTTTCACTTTGTAGTGTCGTTTTTGGAAGTCGGTTGTTTTTTTTTGCAAAAAAGTTTTTATTTTTCACTTTTAAGTTGTAATTTTTACCAGTAATATTGGTTTAAAAACTAAACTACTGAACCGTTTTTAATGACCACTTCAGAAGTATCTCCGTTCGAACAAAAAAAGAATTTTGATAATCGGTCTACAATTGGCGGAGTAATCGCGTAACAAACACAAAAAAAAAAAACATACCGTCGAATTGAGAACCTCCTCCTTTTTTAAAGTCGGTTAAAAAGGGAAAAAGCACTTGTAACGTGTATGAGTTTTTAATATCAAGTAAAAGTGACACATGAATGATGTGCGTACGAGCACATAACAAAAACATAATAGGTACATGTTTAAGTAGGACGGAACACTTAAAGCTAAGATCAATTTCGTAGGCGCTCCAACAGGCCCCCCCCCCCCCCCCCACTTGAAAAGATTACCCTATAAATGTTCATTATTGTAAAACTAACAAAGAGATTTCTCCTCCTCTTCTTCAATAATTTCTTTTTCACTTGTAGCGTTTTTGTCGATTGTACCTTTTTCATCTGTATCCATTTTATTTTGATTCGTGTCTCAATTTCCCTGATCTGATTCATTTTCAGCAATATTTTTTTTAAGCCCAACTTTTTTGTTTGTCATCCTTTTAGTTCAGGGATGGGGTAACTTTTTCCTTGGCGTGCCAATATAATACTAACATTGTCGCCATTTTCGAATGTTTAAAAACAAAATTTAAAGTATAATTAAAGGAATTTTTTACAACACCTACAGTCGCATCATGATAATCAGCTTGAGTAATGATCACTGTGCCCTCATATCTATTACTTTAATATTATTATTTTATTCTAACCTTAAAAACAAACATTTACTTACCGTATTTAGTATTTTTCTTTATAACAGCTCGATTATTTTGCTGGCGCGTGAATATTTTGAAGGAAAACTTACACAGGTTCACAATAAATTTAATTTGCACTTTCAATTCACCAAATACCACCATCAGATATACAAGTCTACGGTTATCTTTTACTTCTAGTAATAAATATTAAATAATAGTGTCGCCATTGCCACGCCATAATGTCATCGAAAATAGTTTTGTTATATTTTTATTCTTTTGTAATTCTCTTCAAAAACCGATTTAGAACACTTTTCTTTACAAAATAATTATAAGATAATATCTGTAGTATAATGGTTTTTTTGTATACCGAATAACAGCTTTAATACAGCTATTATACAGCTTCTCTATAGCTTCTACAGCTACTATACAGCTCGTCTAACGCAAGAAGCTGTATAATATGTGCCCTTTTTTTACTTACAAGGACTGTATAAGCGCTTAAACAGCCTATATACAGCCTGAATGTACAGCTTCTAGTATAAAAACCAACTTAAATACAGCTTTTATACAGCTTGCAATGCTACTTGCGACAACGGGGGGTGGCAAATAGACTGCGCGCACAGAGCTATTCGACGAAAAGATTTCATAAATGGTACCTCAAAAGTTATCCAAAGATCCTCACATTGGCTTTCCCAGTGAACCATTCGTTTTGAATAAATATTCTTTAATACGGCGATTAATACACCACCTCCATCTTTTTTCCTACCATCTCTATCTCTTCTGTAAACTATCGTCAAAAAGTTCCGAGCGCAGAATACTGCTATTCAGCCATGTTTCAGTCAATACAACAATGTCATAGTTCTCCAAAGATAATTGATGACAAAAATTATGAGTCTTCGTGCTGTTGTGTTTTGGTCTTGGATTATAATTCTGTAAATACATATTTATTACGGCCGCGAATCATATTTTAATCAACGTATAACTTAGTAGTGACCAGCAAATTGCAAAAAATTTAAGTAAATTTGAATTTCGCGGGCTACCTTGGAGCTTCCATCTTATAGGACGATCGACCACAGATAACTATATGTAAGTCAGAGACATCGACGAATGCTCCCAATGAACGATGTCAGAAGGTAGCAATGTAGTACAGACTGTCCGCGGCTTAATATAAATCATTGAGATAGGAAAAACATGGAGATGCCGCGTTATTCTATACATACATTTGCTTATACAAATATGAGTGAAATATGATTCAGAATTTGAAATATCGTTATGTCTCATTCTTTCTAGTGAGATAATCTTATTTGATAAAAGAGACAACCATATGTGTCAGTCCAAGCGAAAAGGGTCCAGTGCGCGGCATTTAGTTTCCGAGATATAAGAGGTTTTGTAAAGTTGGGTATAAAAATTGCATTTCGCGATTTTAATTGGTTATAAATAAATGCTCAATTATCTACAATTTCATATAGTAAATGACTATATACGATGTTTCTAAGTACCAGAAACTTTATGAAAAAAGTTTACTAAAAAGGTACCAGTGGGTGGCATGTCGATATTCTGGGAATAAAATACGTTTCAATACCCCGTACTGATCACTTCTAATAATTTAATTATATTTTAAGATTAAAATGTTGAAACTACGTGTAAAAGGTCCCTTAAAGCGGGGAACTCCCTGCTACTATGCAACTACTAAGGGGATTTACTTTGCTTCACTTCGACATAGCGGGGATTTCCCTGATCGTTTTTTGCTACCTACGTGTCCTATAAATAGATCTGCCTGTGATGCAATAATTTATTTGTCATTTGACACCGGAAAGGAAACAATATCCGACAGTCTTTGTGTAAATATAGCAGTTTTTATTATCTTAGCTGTTTTAAATTGAGTGAGTGAAAAGTGCGCATAAAAATGAATAAAGGTAAGTCTTTACGTTGTCTATTATATCTACTAATACTATGTTTGTTGTTACGTGTTGTGTTATGTATCGAATAAGCTCCAAAAGTACTGAACCGATTTTGAAAATTCTTTCTCCAATACAAAGCTGCATTATTCAGTCATAGGCTATAATATTATTAACGTTATTACGCTTAGCGGGGCCGAGGTCGAAAAGCTAGTTCTATAAACCGGGGTATCGGAATGTTACGGAGTTCTTGTGTGTATCTACAGCTGTTACCTACTTTTCATATTTAGACCTCGACAGGGGCGAAGCCTCCTACAGACAGCAGTCGTCTTTAAATTCGATTTTTTATGGATTTTAGAGATTTAGAGATTTATGGATTAAGCGTAGATTACGTTACGTTCCTACTTATTTATTACATTTTAAAAGAGAGCAGCTTTAATCATAATAATTCGGCTGCATCCACATAGACTGAAAACTGACCGCGACAAAGTTGATAGGCTAATGAATCTCAATTAGTCATAATTTCATCCCATTTATACTAAATTCAAATTTGTTTTTAGGTAACATAATTATTGAAGATTCAACCGAAGGTTCCAGCTCTAGTGATGAATCTAAGCATTCTGATGGACCTGTACCACTTTCTATGGAGGTGGAAGTAAACACACTACCTGTTTTGGCCTCGACCGCAACAACGCCGGATTTACCAACAGAAGAAGAAACCGTTGCACCTTATTCAGGTACTTACAACTTAGAAAATAATTTCACAGAGTCGACATCTGAGATGGATGAAACGGATCAGTATTATGAAAAAAGCACTAATACAGAAGCAATCAGTGAAGATGAAATACATGAGTGTTATGATTTTGCTAAAATAGTTAGCCGAGCCTTGTGTAAAATCAAAAAAGATCGACGTGATCATTGTATGCATGCAATAGTACATATTCTTTATGACTACAGCAAGGACTCTAATACCAATTAAGAAGTTGTGTTAGGTACCTATGTCATAGACATAGTATGAAAAAATGACCTGTGTAGTATGTATATTTCAACTATTTGTTTTCAGAGTTTAGCTATTCAGCGTCTGTAGAACATGAAGACTATGAAAATTTTAATTTAGAGTTCAAAAGTCAACGGGGTACAGAATTATCGTGTGACATCGAATTTAGTGCTTGTGAGCCGCTCGAAGAGCGGCAAATTGGTAATATTTTACTAGATGATGATCCTTTAATTCTAGACGATGTAACTCAGGCCTCATTCTTAGATACTGGCTGTGGATGTAATAATAATTGTGTGTCCAAATTTCAAAAAGATGTAATATTAAGTAGTAGGTTAGATTGTATCGAATTAAATTCACGTTGTAATGAAGGAGTCAATCATCATCACTTGGTCTTGAAAGGAGCTTTAAATGCTCTCTTACGTACAAGTGAAAATACATTACATTCAAAAAACAGAAACTTGCAACGAAAAGAATACACGGTAAAGTATTTCTTTCGAGGTGTTTCAGTATGCAAGATTTTTTTCCAATATGTATATGCCACTGGTTTGAAAAGGTTAAAAAATGTAAAAAAGAACTTTCTGGACAGCGGTGTTGCTCCAAAGGTCCACGGGTCACGTAAACGACCTTACAATTGTATTAATTTGCAAACTAGATCAGACGCAATCACTTTTATAAGACAGTTTGCTAATGAAAACGGTTTAGTATTGCCGGGCCGATTACCAGGCCACCAATTTAAATCTGATTTAATAATTTTACCTTGTAGTATGTCTAAAGCGTATGTGTACAACAAATATTTGGAAACTATAGCTTTACTCGATAAAACTCCTATTAGTAGAAGTAGTTGGTATGATCTTTGGGAAGATTTTTGTCCATATGTCGTTATACAGAAACCGAAAACAGATCTATGTGCAACTTGTCAGAAAAACGTGACCACGTTGGGACGAATGGGTGGTTTAGATGAAAAGGAAAAAATACAGCTTGTAGAAAAGTCGAGGCAGCACCTTGATTTAGTGCAAAATGAACGAAAATATTATAACAATGTAATCAAAGTTGCGACTGATTCAATAACGGACTCTACTCTTATTCTTGGACCTCATGAACCATGTTCTTATGATGGCGTCATGCATTACTCTTTTGATTTTGCCCAACAGGTGCATTTGCCGCACAGTTCACAACAAATTGGGCCACTGTATTTCTTGACAGGATTTAAAGTCAGTTTATTTGGTGTTGCTGCAGAGCCTTTGAGAAAGTTCGTTTTGTACGTAATTCCTGAACCCTGTGCTACTGGGAAAGGAGCTAATGTAATAATTTCAATGCTACATCATTTTTTCGAAAATTTTGGTATAGGCGAAAAAGATGTTGTTTGTCATGCAGATAATTGTGCTGGACAAAATAAAAATAACTATGTCATGCAATATGCAACATGGCGAGTTTTAACAGGCAGACACCGAAGTTTCCGTATATCTTTCCTTCCCGTGGGTCATACGAAGTTTGCACCCGACATGTATTTCGGTCTATTCAAAAAAAGTTTTAGAAAATGGGAATGCAATAACTTAAAGGATATTCTTGCAGCTGCTGTTCAAGCTTGTCCGAAAACAAAATCTATAGTAGCTGTTCTAACTGGTGATGAGAAAGGAGAAACTTTTGTGAAAACTTACGACTGGGCCAATTTTTTTCAACCTGATTGTGTAACTATTAACCAACTTCTGCATTTTAGTCATTTTGAAACAAATGAAGATAATAGAGGGCACATGTTATGTTACAAAAAATATACTGACAGTCAACCAACTGTATCAAAGGTTTTGAACCCGAATAAAGTATACGGTTTTCCTTTAGAAAAATCCCCTGCAGGCATGACGTACGAAAGAAAATCGTATCTTTATAATAAGATTCGTGAATTTGTACGTGAAGAATCTAAAGACATTTTATGCCCGAAACCCATTCCAAATGTTGATGTTGACCACAACTCTGTCCCAACAACATCTGTCGAGTACTCTTTTCAGAAACCATCAATTGAAAAGAGTATTCGACAAAAACCAACATGTTCGTACTGCAAACAGGTTGGTCATAGGAATCAGGTGCGAGGAGGAATTTATTTTTGTCCAAAACGTAAGTTGGAGTCCCAAATAGAATAAGTTTTATTTTTATGTTTGTATTGGCTTTTTTCAAATATTATTGCAACAGAATAATGATTATTTTAGCCACTGGTACCTTTTATGACATTACATAAAAGGTACCAGTGGCTAAAATAATCATTATTCTGTTGCAGTAATGTTTGAAAAAAGCCTGTCTTGTTATTTTGTTAGTTCCTAAATAGAGTAAGAATACTTAATTTTAGTTTTTTATTGTTAATTACTATCGCAATAACTAACTTTTTATTAAATATCGGCAAGTGGACCTTTTTTACTAGACTGTGTATCCTTCTTTTATTTTGATAATAATTGTTTTAGTTTTGATGTCAAAAGTATAATTATAAGTTGATTCTATGGAAAACATATCAATCTACAATAATGAATAAAAATCTACGTAACAAGCAAGTAAAAGTGTGTTTTTTTTTCACTCAAACTTTCAAAATGCTTTTTCTCAAATCAAGCTTTTTCAGAATTTCAACTTCAAATGTCTGATAAAAAAAAACGTGTGCTACTTTTTGATTATTTTTTCAATCCATACTATCAATTGACTATTCTAGATACCGAATCCAGTCTTAACTCAATACCCCACTACTGGACCCTTTATGCCTGGACTGACACATATTTTAAGTTGTTGCTAAATTATGGCAACATTTTGTCTTAACGTAGTGACAGTTGTAGGTGAGTCACAGCCATCTTATGCGACGAGTTTCGTGGTAGTTTTGCTGTCAAATGGTTGTTTGTTTCTTGTATTATTGAGATTTGCGAGAAACTTACGAGGATTTTACCTATTAAAACTGCATGTAAATGTTGGAAAACAGAAGTTCAACATGCCTGTGTGTTGTGTTGTGAAGTGTGGTGCAAGAAAGAATGAAAATCAACCTCAATTGTCTTTGCACAGGTTAATAGCCGGTTTTCATGCAATAATACATACAATAATACACAATCGATGATACAATTGTAACGCGATCATGAATTTATGGCTAAAGTATTGATATTTGGGTTCATTTCCATAAAACAGGCCTTTTTTATTATATTTGTTAATTCATTCGTTTGTTTACAAACAGATGTCATAATGGAATAGTGTTGTACCGTTGCGGACTTACCGTAATAGTTTCCGAAACTAGTTCCTCTGCTGAAACGATATCCGTATATTCTGCGGTGTTAACATAAATAATCTTGCGTCTTCTTCGGTCCGAGTGACCTAGCTAGGTCCGGCCTGTGGTTCACACTTCACAGCACCAAAATCCATCGTGATCCAAACGTGATAACTAGTAAAACTCGTATATAGTATCGTTACTCGTTATAGTAACAACGAGATAACAGTTGTTCCTTGATTGATACAACCCTAGCAATGGCAGCCATTTTATGAGACAAGATGAGTTGTAGGTATGCACCCTTTTTTTGTAGGGTGCATACCTACAACCTAAATATTAATTGTTCCTGCCTATTTAGTTGCTAACCGATCTGAATATATTGAAGAGAAGAAAGTAGACAAAGAACAAAACAAACAGAAGAAATAAAGGTCAGAGCGTCATCTCAGGGGGTTAAGTAATCCCCCCCAGTGGGTTCCCGCATTGTCGAGGCGGGGGGGCTCAGTAGCCGTGGCTAGGCGGGCCACGGTGAAGCTAAGAGGGACCCAGGCGGGGGCCGCTCGTCCGGGCTGTGCGGTTTAGCCCGACGTAGCGGCCCACAGGTAGGTTGCGGTGCCTGCGACATCGCGACCTACCTGGGGCGGGCCGCGATGTCCCCCGTAAGGGAGACATTGCGGCTGAGGATAGAGGCCGCGGCGGGAGGGGCTCTCCCTTCCTTCCGCGGCCTTGACGGGGCCGCCACCGTTAGATGGCGGACGCGGCGGGGCCGCAGGGGAGGAGGAGTGTTCGGTGTTTCGTTGCCGCTCTCCCTATCCTCTGCGGCCGTAGCTCCCCCAACGCGGGGGGCTTGCGGGGCCCGCCTTTAGGCGGGCGTGGAGGCCAGCAGGCAACGGGTGCGGGGGCTCCGTTGCCTGTTTTGCACAGGCCTCCACCTTGTGGGACGGGAATGGCCAGGTGTTCCCGGCCATTCCCGTAGCCCCCCAACCTGGGGGGCATGCGGGGCCCGCCATACCATCTTGGCGGGCGTGCGCCGGGAGGGCCGTGGAAGTATTAATTTCCCATAGCCCTCCCATTACGGCGTTTGCAGGAACACCGCTGAGTTTTAGTGGGTATACTGTCCTTTCCGACAGGGAGTCCCACATACCCCGTCTCGGTCCCCCGCGGGACGGGGATGCATAAAGCATTTCTCAGCGAGAAAAAAAAAAAAAAAAAAAAGGGGGTTAAGTAATGGTGGAACTGTGGCAACCTGTGACTATTTAAACATAAAAGACACATTCTGTTTCAAATGTCTTTAACTTAATATATCAATATTATTGTAAAAAAACAACAATGGTTTTACAATTTTCTCGTGATAAAAGATCTAAATGCAAGTTAGCATACACATTCCTCACAACCTGTTTAGTGCCTAGTTATGGTAATAATTTGTCCAGTGGAAATAGAATATCCTTCAGGGGCTGTAATGAGAAAATATGGATGTAGGTATATAATGGTGGCTAGTAAATAGAATACCTATAATAAAAAAGGTTCTATAAATTAATGTTTTTTTTTTATTTTTACATTATTATATGCAGTATCTAATAAGTGACAATTATTAATAAAGTTTTACACTATAATTAATATTGTGGAATAAAATAACAAACAACTAATGACCCAGTATAATAAATCACCATGATTTAGAGTGAAAAACATCATTCTGTTGTAAGAAGTTGATATTATGTTTGGAAATCACATCACTTCTGCAAGCTTTCCAAAAATCCTTTAGAACACCTTAGGGACTGCTGGTAACACTTCTCAAATCCTAATGAGTTGCTATCCTGAAAATTAACAATAATATAATGTATCCCGAACATTGTAATGAAATTAAACAAAGTAGGTACCTATGTAAGTACAAGTAAGAACATACACAATATGGGTCTCTTATAATTCTTTCACCCTGAGGATCAAAGTCTCCGAAAAGAAGGAGTTTTGCTTTACTTCCTTTTGGAGCTCTTTTACTTAGATCCTTCATGTTGCCTTCATCCATTCCAAATATATAATCGTAATGATTGAAGTCCTCTGAAACAATCTGAAAAAGTCAAACTAAGTTACCAGCCGATCGATTCTGTCAAAATCTCACCGTGAAAAGTTAGGTGAAGTGAGCTTAGAGTGAGCTGTCAATCCCTAGCATTAGTTGTAATGACAGCTCACTTCACGCTCACTTCACCTAAGTTTTCACGGTGAGATGGTTACAGAATCGCACTGCTGGTTCCGGCGTGGTAAACAAGACACAATAGAAGCTTGGTTTTTATGACGGCTATAGCCGTATAGTGTCCTTGAAAGTGTTTTAAAAAATAGTATATTATTAACCAAGGGGATAAAGCAGTGTCTTCTGTCGCGGGTGACGATTTAAATCGCGAGCGTAACGAAGGACTCGAGGTTTACTCCCGAGCGTAGCGTAGCGAGGGTGTTAAAAACTTTAATCACGAGCGAAGCGAGGGATTTAAGACGAGTCCTGAGTGTAGCGAGGGATTTAAGTTCACCCAAGACTAAGACAGCTTTATCACCGAGGAAAATACTCTACTTTTCGTACCATTTGCGAAAAAATAAACTTAACGTTTATGTATTTGAAGAAAACAAAAACGCGGCAAATTCCTAGACTAATATTTTTTTATCGGAAAAGCAAAGACATCAAGCTCATACGGCCTCGACGGTTTTCGTAATTTTATTTAATAATCATAACTGCAATTAATAAATGCTTATTCCTTTTTCAAAAAGATGTATAATACTTTATATACAAACTCAATGGTGTAAACACAGATGTAGTTCAGTATAAATTTCGGTAAGTATTCCAAATTTAAATCACATTCTCCCCCTAGAGGGATGAATGAAATTCAGTACAATTTTCTTTCCCTGTTTTTAACAGATAAAAATAACAGAAAGAACAGTTACAGAATAGTAAGAAAACAGAATAGTAGAAAGAACAGTTGTTACCTGTCTTGCATGGTGGTTGTTATATGGAACATCATGCTTTTTCATAATGTCCAAAGCTCTCCAGCTTGGTGGATCGCCCATATGCCATCCTTTTATAGCTGCACTGTCGATTTCCCATTGATCACCCAAATTAAAGTCATTCACAGTTTTTTGGAACACACCTTCTGCTATTGGTGATCGACAAGTATTACCTGAAAGTTAGACTTATTATTACTTGTGACTAATAACAATTATTATCGTGTAAGTTTACATTTTGTAGGCGTATAACTATTATCAGGGTGAGGTAACCTTACAGACAAAGTTTTTTACCAGGCCTATAAGCAGTTTTATGGATTATCTCAAAGTCAGTAAAGCGGTTAGCAGGTAGCCGCTTTCACTAGCACGTGGCACTCGGAAATTTTGCAAAGGCGGATTTCAATAATAAATTATCAATGGAGCCAGGCGCGCACATGCCTAAAATTTGCATACGATACGATGAGTCTATTTTAGACCTTCATAGTTTATTTTCTTGTAAGTAAAATTAATATTATCATACCGAGGCATATAAACAGTGCTTTTTTCGTTCCTCCTGACATTGTAGATATCGTTCACAAGCTCAAAACAATGCAAAAATAAAACCAATTTGATTTATCGCTAATATAGAAACACCATACTAAAAGGTCCAGAAAGAAGAGAATTGGTTTCACTTGTGCAGTATGACAAACGTAGACAGAGGATATATGACAAACCTACCGTAGACAGAGAAAATAACGATTCTTTTCTCGCTTACACAAGAAAGAGAGCGAAAATTACGCTACGAATGTTTTAGACAGAGATACAATTATCCATTTTTTGTCTCTTACCGTGTTTGTAACCGGTTGATTCAAGGTCAGCAACTCAAATTGCGAAACTAACTAAAGTGCGGTCGCAGAGCAGGAAAAATTTTGCACAGATGCTAGCACATCAAGCTACTACAATCTGTCAAATTTCTTTAATAGATTTTCAACTTTATCGCTAAAGTATTAAGGTTGAAGGTTGATTGGGAAAATTTGACAGTTTCGGGTAGCTTGACCTGCTGGCGTCTGTACATTAACCTGTTATTACCTGTCCCTGTCACTCCCGCGTAAATATAATGCGCCCCGCTCGCACAGATGCAATGACCGCCGTCCTCAGGGATTGTAAATCTTTTACCTGCGACCGTAAGGTTTGTTATACTTAGACTAGATAATACGGTAGACAAAACTGTTGATTCTTTTGTGATAAATGTGACAGGCGAGACGTCGTCGGAAATCAGTAACTCCGATACAGAGAAATCGAATTCGGATTTTTGAATTTTCTTATTTTTATTTCTACCAAATAAGTAATTGTAACTCGATTTTTATAACTGTTCTCATACTAAAATCAAAATAAATAACTATATAATAATAACTATTTAATAAGCTAGTAAGTAAATATATTTTGTTTTCTTCAAATATTTCATAATTAGGTATAAACCGCACTTAATACAAAAATGTTTGTGACCACTGTCAGTAGGCAAAGAGGTCACTGTACGAAATTCTTCCTGCTCCGTGACCGGACTTTATGTATGACACTTCGTGCCCGGGACTTGGGTCATTTTCACAAAAAGTGTACATCGTGTTTCCGGCGTGTCCCACAACTTTTGTTAAATATTTAACAAATAATATCCACGTTCAAGAAAAACTACACCAAAAATAAGGATCCTGTGGTCAGTTTTTAACAATATTATATATTGTTGGTACTTAAAAACACATTTATATTAGCTTAATTTTCAAAAATTCTTATAGAAGGTGTCTATTTTAGCGCTGTCCTACTACCAATTTCATTCAAATAACATAACTTTTATATATTTTGTTGACTTATTTATACTAATGTGATTGATTTTTCGGAAAGTATAATTATTTACGATTTGTTTTATAACTGCAGAAACAGTGTAACATTACACCCAATATTTAAATAATTATATATATGTGAGGACATAAATTAGCTAAAGTGGAAAATTCCCTTCCGAAACCACATTTTTTACGAAAGATCGCAAACAAAACTACCGTTTATGCATATTTTTTGTCGATGGGCAACATTTGTAAAGCTGTCAATGGATTCCCACAATGATTCATCCATTTTGACGGCGATTAGCAGACGACGAGTGCGCACCTCAGTAACGGTCCGTTTTTGATATTCCACAACCGCAACCAATTTCAAAGTAAGTTTACAAGTTTATTTCTTGCAAATTATTTTGATATCTTTATAAACTTTCAGTGATCCGAATTTGATACCAAGCTTGTTGATCGGATGTGTTAGTTAAAGATAAATGAAACAAAAATGTGCAAAGGTAGACTTCCGATACTTCCGTTCCGTAACCACGCAACGCAACGCAGGTAACGTAGAATTGGAACTAAAAACTTTCGGAATGGAATTCTTAGGAAGATGGTACATTATATTCATGTCGATTTATTATGACAATTTACTTTGTCTCTGATTAAGAATTCTAATATTGAGAAAGTATTAGGTATAAATGTTAATAACGTGCTCAAATGACACAGGTACTAGGAAAAAAGTATTTATGCATTTTTATAATATTACTACAAATTGGTTGATAATGTTACTTATGTACCTACCTCATATTTCTTTTACAGGTACTAAACAAAAAGTTTGTTGCCGCAAGTTGTACATACATGTCGAAAATATTTTGGTGAAGAACATATTATTATTTTGTGAAAATTTGATCTCATTTTTTCAATCTATACTTATAATAAATCTGTAGAAGTGAAAATTCTGTACATTGAAAATATCAAAAAAATAAATGGCGGGGGTGTTACTAGACCGACACCGAACCCAAAAATGTGATTAAAAAAATTTTTGTCTGTCTGTCTGTTTGTTCAGGCATCACGCAAAAACTACCGGTTCGATTACGATGAAACTTGGTATAATTATACTTTAATATCCTGGGCACCACACTGGGTACTTTTTATCCCGGAAAAGTATATACAATAAAAAACAAACTTAATTTTGCGGTTCGATCCCTAGACCCATTACTGTGTCAACCGCAAATAATAAGTTTGTCGTAGGTTACGTCACCCGTAGTGAGTGGAGTTCATTTTTATTCCTTTTAGTTTTTAGAGTTATTTAGGTTTATTTTCATATAAGTCGTAGGTATAGATTTTAATTTTAAAGTATAGGTAGCATATTTGATAGTGTACGTAGTGACCGTAGGTTATTTTATAATACTGTTAGGTAGGATTAGTCATTCGTATAGATATTAGTTTTTAGGGATTTTGCTTATTTATTGAGTTTAGATTAGTTATCATCAGAAATAGGTTTATTTAGGTAGGTATTTAATTTTCTGTTATTGAGTTTTTTTTTTTAAATTATGTAGGTACTTAGGTAAAGATATCATATAGGTACCCTCTTAATCACCACTAATGAGACACAATTGGTTTTCTATTGTTATTAGCCACAAAGGGCCCGCGAGATAGATCCTGTTAGCACGTTCCCGTGGGATAATTTCCGACATCCACGCGGGCGAAGCCGCGGGCAGAAGCTAGTGTGCAATAAAATTATAGCTTTGGAATAAGTAGGTAACAATAATATTGTTTAAGTAATAATAATATTGTTTTAATATGTTGTTTTTTTATACTTATTGTAATTTTTTGAATGTGCACTTATAGCTTTAGAATAGTATCTAACAATAATGTTATTTTGTATATTGTTTTAATAATAATGTTAATTTACGTAGTACGTAGTATAAATTGTTCATACTGTATCAGAAGAGTACAATTTGCAATATTTTGAGTATATCATATTTTCAAGTTTTGTTGTTAATGTACAATATTCTTAAGAATTCTATTCCGTTACCTACTGGAACAGTCAATTCCGTGACTGTCCTATTTTATATTTTTATTTAAATATTATTTTTAGAGCGAAATACCATCTGATTGTAATCAGATTTTGATAATTTAGAGGCTAATAATTTGATGAATATAATTAAAAAGAGTTCCTATAAATTGTGTCCTAATTGAGTAACATACCAAAAAGTATTAAACTAATTTCGTCCAAAGAGTAACGTAATGGACATTAAATTCATAAAAAAGTGTGTTTTTATTATTGATTTTAATTTATTTTGTATTGAAGTACAAAATATTATTAACAAATAATACTAGTTGAATAAATCCAAGTGTGTTTTATTTTA
The DNA here is from genome assembly GCA_945859715.1 of Apamea sordens. Classification (NCBI taxonomy): domain Eukaryota; kingdom Metazoa; phylum Arthropoda; class Insecta; order Lepidoptera; family Noctuidae; genus Apamea; species Apamea sordens. Next base: position 16,918,397 of record OX243986.1, read on the forward strand.
TTCCTATAACCGAAAGTTTATAGTTGCGGAATGGAAGAAATTTTGTTCCCCAAGGACAATAAATTACGGTACCTATATTTAACTAATTAACAAATATTATGAGGTTTTATTCTTATTTTCATATAGTGAAAAGAATATCGATTGTAAATTTAATGAAAATAAACGAATTACAACAAATTATTAAATTTCGACACATTTAAAACAGTGTACACTTTTTGTGAAAATGACCCATTTACATTGGGGCATGTTACATTTGTCAATATTATCACGATTCTAATATCGCGATATCGCAAGTATTGAACACGATACCGTGATACGGCCTATTATACTGTAGCGGTATCTACAACGCCACATGCGAACAACGCGTCATACTGACGTCACGCAAATCCTGCATCTCGCAAGCTGAGTTTACCGCGCAATTACCATAGATACCTACAATTTCCCAACATCAATCGTTGGGCAATAGCCCGCCAGACACAACACCCGTCTGGTCGGAGGATCCTCCCTTTTCAATGAAGGATGAGTGAACTTTACACCCTGTTCCTCATACCTCTAAAATACGATCAATATTACCACGGTATCGTGATATTATTGACAGTGTAACATGCCCCATTGCTGTCGAAAATCACGTTGAGGGCATAAAAAAAATATTGCCCGAGTAGGTATCGTAACTTTACATTTACCTACAGGTTGTTTAAAATCTTGTTTTATAATGTGTTTACTTTTGCCGGCAAAAAAGACGAATACCTACCCGACATAAATGAAGTGGATTGTAATTTATTATTTACGTTTATCCTTTTTCGGCAGCTGCCTTCAGCTGCTGGGCCCTCTCTGAACCGCTTTGAGTGGTCGGGGCTGTTTTGGGGCTCGTCGCACTGGCTGTTGGGTGTCTGGGGGCTTTGAGGAAACTCAGTTTCCCCTCTGTCCTCATAGACTACTACCTCATGATGTTCTGAGGCTTTTAAACATCCGAAGCGGTCTGCGACGTCTCCTCTCTCCCCTTCGACCATCATCGCGTCAACACTTATGGTGCGTGCTGAGACTACCATATGTTCTCCTGCCTCCCTGATCTTTTGAAGCAATGAGCTTGCCTGAGCGAATGGAGTCTCCTCTCTCCACTCGAATAGTGCTAATCGTCTTTCCTTTTGATCGCACTAGACGGCATCGGTGAGTGGCTACTTCCACTTGAGGCAGTGCAGCATACTTGCTGCCTTTCATGCTCGCTTTTGTGGTACTTCCGTTGATCAAGGCAGCAAGGCGATATGGGTATACGGGCTCTACTCGGCTTGAGCCTATGCAGAAGCTTATGCCTAACTTTTCTCCTTCCCTGTTCATGAACAGGGCGACGCCTCGCAGTCTGACGCCTGGGACACCGACTTCTCCGCATGCCAGGAATGGTGCTAGGGGCTGGTTGTAGGCGGGCTTCTGCTGCTGCTGCTGGTACCGCTGTTGCCGGCTATTGGTTGGTATTTGTGTGTGGTACTTGAATTGTGGTGAGTGTTGTTGTTGTTTGTGTGGTAATTGTTGTGCTCGCGAATGCCAAGAATGGTTTTCTGGTAGCCGGTTTCTCCATGATGGTGTGGAGTGTGGACTGGCTTAGCCGGGTTTCAATTTTTACTTCCAGCTCCATTCTGTCGTGACTGAATCTTGGGCATTCGAAGATTAGGTCCCAGACTGTTTTATCGTAACTGGGGTCACAGACACACGAAGGACTTTCTTTAAGGTGAATGCGGTGGAGATACGCTGAGAATCCTCCGTGTCCTGTTAGGGCTTGTACATGGACCGGTGTGAGAACTGCGTCTCTGAGTGATCTTTTCGCCGCTAGGACGCCTGGGAAGAACACTTTTGTGATCGCTCCCGTACTCGAGGAGTCGTACGGGTACCGCGCTTGCCACTTCTTTATAGTCCCCTCCCGTATCTTTTGTTCTCACGAACGATATGGGAACCTTGTTGCAGTCCGCTGTTTCTGTCGTTAGAGCTGCCTCTTTGGCCAGCTCATCCGCTCTCTCATTCCCGGCGGTTCCCACTACGTGGGCCTTGAGCCAAAAGAGTCTCACTTCTCTGCCCTCCTCTCGGGTCTCTCGGACGCATCTCTTGGTCTGGAATGCCAGGTGGTGAGTAACAGACGGTCTCCTCCGCAGGTCGAGTGATGATCTTGAGTCACTTAAGATGCTTACGGAGGCCAGCCTCTGGTTTTGTAACCATTGACTTTCCGCTTACTATACCTATAGCTTTGGATCAATTTATTGTTATCATTTAAGGGTATAATATAATAAATTATAATCACCAAAGCAATAAGTAGTAATTTGGGCAATCAAGATTTTGTTTGACTGATAAAGGTCAATCAGACATCATAATCACTATCAGTGAATATTATTCTTGGCCAAAGTATCAGACACAATTTTTTTTATGGTTTGATCAAAACATTCCAATTATTAGGTATGTCCAGCACGAATGATTTTAAAGAAAAAATATTTATAAGTAATCTATTAGTATAATGTCATTAAATTACGTAATGTATGTAGGTGGTAGGAGGTGGGTAGTTTAGTTTACTGAGTAGCTACTGGGGTAGCCTTAAGCAGTATTCTGATTAGAAAGGTCAAGGAAAACACTATCGTCATGTAGATAAGTTTTGTCAGCGTTTATAATGAGGTAGATAGGTATTATGAACTTTGGTGTGTGATTTCAGGGAAGACATTAAATAAAACACTTTTATCCAACGCATTCTGTGATTGAATAAGTACCTGCTTAAATTATGCGGCCGCCGTTAAGTGTCCGTTTCGAAGGGAAACGCGCACGCACCCGCGACCACCTCAAGGAATCGCCACATCGACGAATGCTCTCCTAATGAACAATGTCAGAAGCTTTTCATAAACAATGACAAGAGTCATGATCCCCCAAAATCATTCAAGCTGTCCAGTCTGCATGATTTCCTTGCTTTACGAACTTACTACTTGGTGAAAAAATCATGGGCTGCGACCGCGCCTGGGCTACGGATCCCTAATACCTAGTCCTTTGAAGAAACCTTATCTAAATCCCTTTGAACGGGTAACCTAAATGGTCCCTGTAGTTAATCAATGAAAACTGCTCAAGCATCTTGCTGCGCTCCAACGGAGAGATCATTCTACTTGAAGTTTTTCCTTATTCCTGCATTAGCTTTGGGTTAAATTATAATTAATGCGAAGACGTTTGCGCGCTGTGTTGCAACCGCGACTACCGCGGGTGTAGTAAGGAAGGAGTTGACCTACCAGTGACTCCAGTAGACGACCAGAACAAACTGGATTTCAAAACCTACATTATATAAAGTTAGGTGGTAAGGTCTCTACTTAATAAAATATTAAGGTACGGTACATATGCACCTAATTATTTAATTACCGCGGCTTTAGTTATATCTTACCTAGATAATACATAGTTAAGCCAGCATTTTTTTGTTACCAAGGTATGTGGGTAATCAAGTTCCTATAATGGTATAATGTAGATAATAATTTGAAATATCCTAAATAATAGACAATATTTATTTTAGATATGTGCAATTTAATTAGTTTATTAAAAAGTAATTTACCTCTTATTTTACAATTTAGAGATAACATTTATATATAATCATAAAATAGCTGTCGAGTCGAGACCAACTAAACAACTCCATTTCCTGTACATTATTAAATCAAGTAGGTACGAACATATTTCCTATTAATTGGATGCGTACATAACGAGTAAATCATCGTTACACACGCTAGCTCAGAATAGGACTGCCATTATCTAATGAGTAGGTACATCATTATTCATATATACTTATTATTGAATGCAACAGAAGAAAGTTGCTAGATAAGGCGCCATCTCCACGAGCGAGAAAATCGCGACGCTAGTCATGCGTGCCATTAAATTATCGTCGCGATGATATCGCCGTGTGGAGATTGATTCATAGTTTCTATTGACTTTGATGGCACGGCGAGACTATCGCTCGTGGAGATGGCGCCCAAGTGTATTTACTTTTTTTAAGTATTTCTTGGCGTACATTAATTACGTATCCATCTAAAGTGACGAAATAATCATTACAAGATGGCAGATCTACCTTGATCAGGGATGTGTTCAGACATTCGCAATTTAATTCATTAAGTAATGGCACTAAAATGTGAATTTAGTTTTGGGCCCTAGTAAGTGTGAAGATATTGAACTTCATTATTACTACTTATATCATTCTAATGTACCTATATTACTTTAGAATGGTACAAGTTTTTTAGTACCTACATACATTTACTTAATAATTACCAGGACCTATATCTATAAATCATACGAGTGTACACCTACATCAGCGTCGTATGAGTCTATACCTAACTTTCCTGTTCAAATCAGTTTAGTGTGCCCATATCCATTATATTTTCCAGCTGTGTACAATTGGTATCTTTGTAAATACATTCCAAGTACAGTCAGCGATAGAAGTCGATTAACAGTTTTTTTATCTTAATTATTGAGTTAAATATTCTTTTTTTTGAGTCAATCTGCTAAAACCTTATTAGCGATCGAGCGTTCCCCCGGTGATACGCCCCGGGGTTTAAGCTGTATGATGTGTAAAAGTAACAGTGTTAATGGACTTTTGCCGTCGATCGTACATTATCTATGTCTATAACCAGGATACATTTTGTAATGCGTTTCGCTAAAAATAACAATCTATTGTTTATAGTTGACCAACATATTATATGTAAGTATAGATTTTATGATAGGTATTCAGATTTCTATAACATTTGGCATTGTAACATTAAAAACAAAATAAAAAAACTAGGTACTTATCAGATCACAATAATTTGCTTGGTCAAAAATCGCCCTTAGAAGAGTCCATACACACAGTTGTAGGTGAGATTGGAAGAGGGCGGTTTAAATTGAGTTTCAACATCGAATCCTATCAAATTCTAGTAGTCTCGATCCATGTTACAGAATTATGCAGACATTTACATCCCAGCTCAAACTATATTTAAAACATTAAGTACTGGTTTTATATTTTTAAAATAATTACAGAAATAATGGATACAAATTAATTTAAGTAAACAATTAAACATACTTAATTTTTTAATGATGACATAAAAAGAAAGACTGCAAAATGTTGGCAGGTTCCATTACTGTCGGCTGTCACCAAATTCACATAACACCTGACGCTGACACAGATGTTTTGACATGTCGCTATCGCCAGTTCGCCACATTAGTAGATTGTACCCGTGTGAAGCAAGGGCGGGTCATCTACACAAATAAATAAAATCAAAGTATCTGTTTGTATTGTCAAAATAACGGCTTTTTACTAAATGCATAATTATGAAAGTATATACGGTATTTGTAACAAAAAAAAAACAATATTTTTTGTCTGTCTGTTTGTTTTGGCTAATCTCCGCAACGGCTGGACCGCTTTTGATGGGACTCACTGGCTGATTTTATAAGGAGAAACTTAGGTTACTACTTTATGTGAGAAAAATGAGGATCGTGTCTGTCTGTGGACACGTAGCTAGTGATCACAATTCATAATAAACAGCTATTATAATTTAAATTGTTAATCAGTAATATTTACTGACAACCATTGTAATGTATAAAGCAGATCGTTAACTATTTCAGATTAGGTACTAGGTATTTCAGTTCATACGATCGTACTCGCAGGTCACAGACCATGGGACTAGCGGCGAAGTCAAATGATTAATTTGTTTATAATAAATATACTCGGCTTTAGAAACTTATCTTGCATAGGAGTAAAATTATTATGATGAAATTAAAATCATGTGGGGCTTCAGTCTGCCACTGTGATTCAGTGTCGTTCTAGTTTCACCGTTGTTACCGAATTAGCCGCACACTTCGATAGTCTTTACTTGGATCCCGCTTAACCGCTAAGTAAGTCAATTTTCGAATGACTCGTAAGATAATGTGCTCAGCGGGGCAATTGCGTAACACACTAGGTAGGAATGACTTTCATTTTGACAGTTCAACAACATTCATTGCGTTGTTTACGTTGTTGAGCAGACACACTTATCGAACTTATGAAGCAATGGGTTATGCTTCAAAATTATTCAGATTGTGATTGATAGTGTGTAACGCAATTAGGGTGCAGGTCCCCTACCTAGTAAGTACCCGCTGATGGTACTCAGTGGGTACTAGGTATTCATTCTTTCACTGACATCTTTTCTCGCCGCATGTTGATACATTGACTTTAGTCCCATTCGAATAATTACAGTGGCCAATGCATAAAAGGCGAATGTATTAATAAGGAGGCGATAAATTGGCGCTCAGTTATTGAGCTTTTGATTGGTGGACTTTACGGACCTAGGTACCTACTATCTTGTTGGGCTACACACAATACAAATGAACCCTCAAGGCTCAAGCTTTGACTTGACCATTGCATCGTTGCGAATGAACCTCTTGGCCCGTCCGCCTGATTCTTTATTCGATCGCGTGAGGAAATTCTAAGCATAGCCCTCTCCATTGCCCTTTAAGTGGCTTTTCAGTTTTAAACTTTTTGGTATTATTGGAATCATTCGCATATGACCCATAAAAATTTCGAATATCCAAATAACGAAATTGACGAATACTTGCAAGCCCTAGTAGGTACCTACTTAGCGCAAAAAAAAATCATATAAAAATTTCATTGAAGATCCGATTGAATAGTGGTGTATTTTATTATTCTATTTGAATATTTAACGCAAAATAAAGCCCAAAATCTAAGTATGTACCTACCTATATTGTTTAAGACTTTTTATGTGTGGTTGTATGAAGGTTTTCAAATATATGATTACTAACGCATAACTGAAAAATCAGCTAGTTTGATTATTATAATTACCTACGTGTTTGTGGAATGTATAGATAGAAACTGATCATGCCTATTAAATTGATAATGATTTAATTTTCCAATATTGTATAGTAGGTATTCATATTACAATTACAATCAGATTTTGATATAACAACTATAAATATGGTTACTTCATATCTAAAAATATTTACATTTTATGGAAGATGCATGGATAGGTGAAAATATGTAAGAGAACTACGATGATATTGTGCGTTGAGTTCTTGGTGTACAATACAAAATAATGTCATAGGAACTGGATGAACAAAATTTTTCGGATTCTACAACAACGCTTTTAAAATTGTAACTACAAATTATACTATTTCTTTTAAAATACCTTCAAATGATGCAGAATTTCTAATTACGCACAACCTCCCGAAGTAAAAGATAATTATACAATTTTCATGAAAAACATTCATAGTTATCATTTTATCATAACACGAGCATACTTTTTATATTATCAAATATTATGATACAGTACAATAATAAATTTTGAAATCTTAATCACTAAAGGGATACAAAATTCGCACTAATAATACTCATACATCAAAAGGGACAACACACACCGTACACAAAACGATTCTTCCCTACCAGCAGACGTGGCGGCGCGGCCCGCATCTTCGTATTGCACTACCGTCGTCAGTCATCTTAGCAGGTTGTCTCCAAAAGAGGATCGGCGAGCTTTTTCACTCGGTCACCATCGACCGAGGCGCATATAATCTTCTGCGAGGCTGACTTATAAAGGCGTCGCGGACGATCTTCGTCGTCAGAAAGAGCTCGCGGAGGTGCGCGCGGGCGCAGGCGAGCGGGCGACGGGCGCGGCGAGCGCACCGCCTCGCACGTGCACTGCGCGCCCAGCGAGCGGGCCGCGCGCGCCTGCCGCGCCCAGCCGGTGCGCCAACACTCGCAGCTTTCATTACCACACGTCTCGCATACTACTGGCGATCGGCGCTCGAGCTTACCTCGTTTAAAAGAAGGCACCTCTCGTTTCTGCTCTGAGTCAGACGACGCCCGACCCACGTCCTCTCGGGATGCAAGTTGCTCGCTTTTCTTATCGGAACGCTGAGTAGGGTTTCTCACCCAGGGGTCGAGCGCTCCGCGACCGGCAGTTCGACCGCGGCTACCGGCTGCGTTCAAATCGACTTCGCTCATTTTGCGCCACGGATTTCCTAGGACGGAAACGGCATCGCTGCCAGAGCGGTCGCGGCTCCTTAAACGAGGTTCGGCGCCATCGTTGAGTGCATTCGACGACGCATCGGGAGAAGAGCGCTCGCTGCGCACGATGCGCGGCCGCAACACGTACGACGTGTTCGCCGGCGACGATGGGGTCACGGGTGGCGGCGTGGTCGTCGGCGATGGCGCCGCCGCGTGCGACGGAGACAGCACTCGCGGCCGCTCCGAGTGAGAACGAGCTCGAGGAGTGAGCACGCGAGAAGCCGGAGTTACATCGCTATAAGATCGAAAATGTATCCGCCTTCGCACGCATGTCGGCGAGCTTGTGTCGGTCACGTTTATGCTGATCTTAATACGCGTGACGGAGGGTTTCTGGTCGGCAGAGCTTATTTCGTTATTGTCTGTTTTATTGTTTTCCTTGTAATTGTGTGGACTCACAGAGCCGTTAGCGTTCGCTGAGTTTTTGTTGGGGCCGGCCCGGCTAGGCCCGGCCCCCGCTAGCTAGAGGAGTCTCTCTGTCGCTGAACTAGAGGTGCCGGAGCTCAATGTCGATGCGGGATTTTGGTCGTCACCTAGAATGCAGAAATTGTATTAATTGAATGTGTCACGTTCGTTCATAGTATCTACATGTTTTAAAAATACGTATATAATATTTACCTTGAGTTGTCTGGCCTGGGGCCGGCAGTCTTTGTCAGTTGAGCAATTCCACTGAAACGAAACGCTTCAGTCTCTCTAAATATTGGTTGAAAAGTTCAACATCATTATGCCCAGCGCCCTGGAATTAATAAGAATGAGATAAATAAATTGTAATTGCAAATATGATTTTAAATAAAAAAATTGAAGTATTGTATTTTATTTTGTTACCTCCACCCATAAAGGTTCGACAGCACGGGGACAGCGTTCATATATTGCTAATCCGTGTGAAAAATCTATTACCTCATCTTCGGTTCCATGAATAACAAGAACCGGAGAGGTCACCTTGGGAATTTTATCAATACTGCAACGAAAAATAATAGATTCTAATTAAAAAATCAGCATTTCTTAAGTTCTAGGGTTCTTTAAATCCATACCTAAACGAGAACAAAAGGTTTAATTTTAAAGGGGCCATTTGTCTGTATTTTACCCCAGTTTCTCTAGGCTTTACTCCGGACATCTTCGAAATCTGAATTATTGACTGACATTGTTCGAAAGGAAATAGCCTGTTGCAAATTGACACTAATTCGAATCAAACACCATTTACTTAAGATGGATGCTCCAAGTTAGCCCGCGAAATTAAAATTTTATTACGATTTTTGCAATTTGCTGGTCAGTACTAAGTTGTACGTTGATTAAAATATTATTCGCGGCCGTAACAAATATGTATTTACAGAATCATAATCATTAAAATCAGTAATCCAACTTGTTAAGTTAGCATAATCCTAAAATGTCAAGATTTCATGAAATAGTCATTTAGTAGGATTACTTGATCTTAGAGTTGAAGTTGAGTTGGAGTTGAGTTGTTGTTGGGTTGAGTTGTGTTGAGTTGAGTTGGTGAGATGAATTTAATAATTATAATTCTGTAAATACATATTTGTTACGGCCGCGAATAATATTTTAATCAACGTATAACTTAGTACTGACCAGAAATTGCAAAAAACGTAAGAAAATTTGAATTTCGCGGACTACTTTGGAGCATCCACCTTAAGTAAGTATAGGAGTACCTAAGCCAGCTGTTAAACTTTTCACTGGCAATTGTTACACAGCTCTCCGATTCTATGTATGCGGTGCCTGCATATGTTTTGCCATGTCCATTGCCCAATTGTCTATTCTAGACGGTCCACTTGAGATGATGGCAACATATAATTCAGAATTCATGTGTAATAAAAAAACTTCCACAAAATGTTGAAAGCAGCTGTTAATTTTCTTTAGAATTCGTGCCACATGAGAAAATCAAGTTATTGATGTAACAACTACAATCATATTACGTGGTATAAATCATCTAGCAATTCAACGCCTAATGGTTATTGAGGGCTCACGACTGAATATGTAAGCATTACAGTGAAAGCAAATAAGTGGGCAATTTTAACAACAATGAATAGGTACTTCATTTCTTTTGCAATTAGCAATACATACTGATTTTGATCAAATATGTTTAGTTAATTACAATTAAAAAGCCAATGAACAAAATGTATGTCGCAATGGCACCTTTTTTTCATGGCGATCGTTAATTAAACTTAAAAATTTGTTACAATATAATGCAACTTTAATAACGAAATATTGTATTACGGTAATCATAAAAAAAATACGAATTATTTGTTTGTATAAACTGGGTGATTTATGTGATGGCACATCAGGGCTAAATCCGAATCTATGGGTAGAAAAGCAGAGTGGACAGGAACCATGACCTAGATTTTAGAACTGCTTTTTTCCTTTATGTAAGAGCTTCTGCCTGAGCCAGGATTATGCCCTGAAGTTCCATCTCAAAAATCAGTCTGAATTAACTTGGCTGCAATCAATTTTTATTTTTTACCATTCCTTACTTACTTTGAGTTTCGTTTATTATATCAGTGTGCTCTGCTGACATGTGGCAAATAATTTTATTCAATGTTTTGTGTTTCGTAAGATTAATTACTTTGCATACTATTGTATATAATCAAGTTCTTCTAACTGAACAGACAGCCGTGCTAATGAGGAGTTTGTTGCGCCACTTCTTGTTCCCAGCTAAAGCACTAGTTCACTAGGAAGTGGTGAAGAGTGGGGTTTAGGGGGATTTTCTCATGTAATTTTGGAGGTTTGGGTGGAGGAATTCTGGGTGGAGCAGAAGGGAGTGTCAGACTCTTACTGACTAAAACCCACCCGTGTTCCTTCCTTAGCCCTTTATGTTCCAGGGCAGCGGTAACCCTTTCGGACGATCCCGCTACCCTGGCAGGCTTCGGCCCTATCGGGCTCCGTCAATCTTGCTGACATCTCTTTGAAGCGCGCGTGGAACACATACGCCGTCCGGCACGGGCCTGGTCCTGATCGGACGGTGAGTTACCCATTACTCTCCGCCCGCAGCCCCACGCCTACGGTGGCCGGGAGTCGTCACGCGGCTCCCGACGCCCGGAGCGTCTCCCGCGGCGGCTGAGGCGTGAGGTGCGTTCCCTCGCCCACCCCGCCACCTCCTTCGCTAGCATGACTACTTCGCAGAAGGAGGTGACTGCCTCCCACTTCCTCTCGCCCCGGACCATGGCTTGAACCAGGGCTGGCCGCGAGAGGTCGCCGCCGCTGCCGATCGCCTCTACGAGGACACGGCGGTGCTCTGCCCAACCAGGGCAGACCTCCACCGTATGCTCCACCGTGTCCTCTGGGCGATCCTGACAGTGGTGACACCCGGGCGTCTCCTCCCGCCTGATGATGTGCAGGCCTGCCTTTGCCTTTCTGTACAATTTTTATTTTATTTAATCGATTACAATTGTGTTTGATTAAATTTAAAAATACATATCTTGGTCTTTGCACGGAAAATGGAAATAGTCCTCAATTAATAATCTATACTTATAATAAATCTGTAGAAGTGAAAATTCTGTACATTGAAAATATCCAAAAAATAAATGGCAGGGGTGTTACTTGACCGACACAGAAACCAAAAATGTGATTAAAAAAATTTTTGTCTGTCTGTCTGTCTGTTTGTTCAGGCATCACGCAAAAACCACCGGTTCGATTACGATGAAACTTGGTATAATTATTCTTTAATATCCTGGGCACCACACTGGGTACTTTTTATCACGGAAAAGTATATACAATAAAAAACAAACTTAATTTTGCGGTTCGATCCCTATACCCGATTACCACTGTCTGTACTGTACCAACCGCAAATACTAAGTTTGTCGTAGGTTGGGTCACCCGCAGTGGAGTTCATTTTTATTCCTTTTAGTTTTTAGAGTTATTTAGGTTTATTTTTATATAAGTCGTAGGTATAGATTTTAATTTTAAAGTATAGGTAGTATATTTGATAGTGTACGGACGCCAGCAGGTCAACCTACCCAAAACTGTCAGATTTTCCCAATCAACATTGAACCTAATGTTTTAGCAATAAAGTCGAAAATCTATTAAAGAAATCTGACAGATTGTAGTAGCTTGATGTGCTGGCGTCTGTACGTAGTGACCGTAGGTTATTTTATAATACTGTTAGGTAGGTTTAGTCATTCGTATAGATATTAGTTTTTAGGGAGTTTGCTTATTTATTGAGTTTAGATTAGTTATCATCAGAAATAGGTTTATTTAGGTAGGTAGGTATTTAATTTTCTGTTATTGAGTTTTTTTTTTTAATTTAGTTAGGTACTTAGGTAAAGATATCATATAGGTACCCTCTTAATCACCACTAATGAGACACAATTGGTTTTCTATTGTAATTAGCCTCAAAGGGCCCGCGACATAGATGGCATTCTGGGGAAGCACATACATTTTATCCTGTTAGCACGTTCCCGTGGGTAAATTTCCGACATCCACGCGGGCGAAGCCGCGGGCAGAAGCTAGTATATAAATAATATTAGGTTGGGGAAAAAGTCTTTTCGCATTATAGTATGTATGAACTTGTAATAAAATCTCTTTGGCTATACTATTTGTATCTGGCTGGTTTTGGTATCATTGAAAGTTTAAATTTTAAAGAACATAATTCCAAATTCAAATTAGGAAAATGTGTGATTTTCATGTTTTTCGTACTGTCAAGATGAGTGAATCTAATGAAGAAATTCGATATATTTTAAAATTTTACTACAAAAGAGGTAAAAATGCAACGCAAGCCGCGAAAAAAATTTGCGATGTTTATGGACCTAATGCAGTGTCTGTGTGAGTAGCACAAATTTGGTTTAAGCGTTTTCAATCCGGAAATTTTGATGTCAAAGATGCACGTCGCTCTGGTCGCCTATTACGGATAAAATGGATGCCATTTTTGAAAAAGTGGAGCAAGATCGGCATATCTGTAGTTACGACGTAGCTGAAGAACTGGGAATTGACCACAAAACAGTTGTGGCGCATTTGAAAAAAACTGGGTACATAAAAAAGCGTCGATATTTGGGTACCTACCTCACGAGCTAACTGAAAGAAACCTAATGAACCATGTACTCATTTGTGATTCTTTATTACGACGTAATGAAACCGAACCATTTTTGAAGAAGCTGATAACTGGTGATGAAAAGTGGATCACGTACGACAAGAACGTGCGAAAAAGGTCGTGGTCAAAGGCCGGTCAGGTCTTCACAGACTGTGGCGAAACCCGGGTTAACTCGCAACAAGGTGATGCTGTGTGTGTGGTGGGATTAGAAGGGCATTATTCATTATGAGCTGTTACCACCAGGCAGGACCATCGATTTTGAACTCTATTGCGAACAACAGATGAGATTAAAGCAAGAAGTTGAGAGAAAGCGGCCGGAATTAATCAACAGAAGGGGTGTGGTTTTTCAGCATGATAACGCTAGACCTCACACATCTGTAGCCACTCAGCAAAAATTAAGAGAGTTTGGCTGGGAGGTGTTAATGCATCCGCCGTATAGTCCTGACCTTGCACCTTCAGATTTCCACCTGTTTCGGTCTCTTCAGAATTCTTTAGGCAGTGTCAGTTTAACATCACGAGAGGACTGCCAAAACCACTTGTCGCGGTATTTTGATCAGAAGTCCCAAAATTTCTATAGCAATGGGATCATGTCCCTATCTACAAGATGGCAAAAAGTTATCGAACAAAATGGTACCTACATACTTTAGTTAAATGTAAATAAACTATTTAAAAAAATGTTTTGAATTTTCTTAAAAAATGCGAAGAAACTTTTTCCCCAACCTATTATGTACAGTTTCAGATGAATGGAAACTTGCTCATTATTACTTAATTTATAATATAAGTACATAAAATTAACAATGACATGATTCTATGACATTACATTTTCGAAATTCAGAAATGAACATCCACTTTTGACACTGGCTGTACATACTTTTAACAAATAAATAGAGCAGCAAACAGTGTTCTCTTCTGCATTAATACCTTTCTTTGATCACAAATCCTTGGTAAACACATTGGTGTACAGTCACAAGCAAAAGTATGTATTACAGTCGAATTCATTCAAAAGCGATTTACTCCTTTATTTTTTAAATAAATGTTATGTTATTACGAACACAGCATTTTCAAAGCCATAGGTTTATGTAATGTGTTGTATTTCAACAAAAATCGAAAAGAAAAGCGAAAAAATCGCAATTGAAAGTTGCCAAGTATTGACATATTGGTGCTCGTGACTGTACACCTGGAAAAGGGCTTAAAATACCTCTAGATCTATACTAAAAATATTATAAACTCGAAAGTAATTCTGTATGTATGTGTTACGTTGTCATGCCTAAACCACTGAACCAATTGTTATGTTTAACAGATAGGTAGCCTGGGACCTGAAGAAGGACGTAGGCTACTTTTCATCCTGGATGTACTAAGAAATACAAAATAAGCGCAGACAAAGTCTTGAACAACTGCTAGTTTATTAGAATGTACCTATGATTAGAGGTAGGTACTAAACCACTGTATGTTTAAAGCAAATACTTCATCACAGTACTATTGACTGACTACAGTTGATCAGTATGAGCAATCTTATTGTACATAGGGGGAAACTAGCCAATGTCTGCGTCTTCTATGTAATTTTCACATTTCTGTCCTAATGAATGTATCATTATATATTTTTTATTAAAGGTCCTATGGTTGGCGCAATGTAAGGTGGCAATAGCGATCATTGCCCTTTTCTTGATTAGGATGGAATCTGAACAACAAACTGTTTATTGATTTTCGTTTGTTTTTGTGTGTGATAGGCTTTATTGATTCAGGATATTTATTGTAGGAATTTATTTTCACTTTTTTTCTAAACTTTGTAACTACATGTTAATGGGATAATTTATAAATAAATGTACAGTCACCAAAAGAGATAAGTAACCAGGGTCGTCAGATACAGTTGATGTTTAGTAAGAAACCGATGGATGTTTTCGAATAATTTAATTAATAGAAAACAAACAGTTCATTTATCAAATTAAATTTCATTTGAAAACCTCCATCGGTTTCTTACTAAACATCAACTGTATCCGACGACCCTGGTTACTTATCTCCTTTGGTGACTGTACATGAGCTATTCCCACCTTATATTGCAGCAACTATATCATATATATTTTCCTTGTCATTTTTAATAAAAAATAATACCCTTCTCAGACTTATTTTGGGAGTAGGTACCATAATGTGATGTGTGATGAGTAGCTCTGGTGCATCAATTGTTGATAAATCTGCTTTTTGCAGTTGCTTTTTACAAATATATTCAACTGAGTCTCTCACCACCAATCACAAGTGGTGATTTGTTATAGCATACAAAAGTTTTTCAGTAACAAATCTGTTCCATTTAGTAAAGAATCCATGAAAAGCAGCAAAAACAAATATCCTAATAATAATTACTGTTAATGATGTTATCTCCGATGTGTAGATAACAACAAGGTATTATAAATAATGTTATCAAGCTAAAATCATGACCAACATCAAACATCACTGATAACATAACTGTTAATGATTCTAGGTGAATCACAATTTTAATATTCTTTAACCCATTAGAAGAATACAAATATCACATCTATTACTCACAGTGGGGAACTTCACGAAGCCATAGAGTTCTATTATTATGTTTTCATGAAGTAATTATTCATGGGGCTTATAGGGCTTAGCCCAACTGATTTGTTTAGCA
Source organism: Apamea sordens (assembly GCA_945859715.1). Taxonomy (NCBI): domain Eukaryota; kingdom Metazoa; phylum Arthropoda; class Insecta; order Lepidoptera; family Noctuidae; genus Apamea; species Apamea sordens. The sequence goes on from OX243986.1 coordinate 16,934,093, forward strand.
AACATATTATGTACTTTGCATTAGTAAAAATAACCCTTCTTGTTATATTAGGTGTCTATTCTTTATTTTATAGATAATGAAGTTGGTACATTTATATTTTTTAATTAAGTTGGACTAAAATCTGAATGATAATAAAGCACAATGCAGTGATAAAGTTGAAAGAAGAAAATTAAAAAACAATAACATTGATTAACGAGTCATTACAAGGTCAAAATAACTGATCAGTTTAAAACATTAACGAGATATGATAATATGTATTCTGTTATGTAACCTCTTGACTTTATTTAAGGCAAACAGGTAAAATATGGATTAAAATATATTAATACTATATTATCTGTTGAATTCTTCCTGTAAAAACTAGTGCTGTTTAAGTTTAGTGAAAATCAATACCTTCTAGGGTATTGTTATTAATGATAATTTTTTTTTTTCATACCTATATTGTTAACATAGAATAAATAAACTCTTCATAGATTGCAAACCTAAATGGTAGGGATAAAATTGTTTTGTATTAAAAAAAGACATTAAATGCAAAACACCGTTTACTACCCACATATTTGTGCAATCAAATAGTAATGACTATATCAGCAAACATTATGGTACTTATTCTAAAATTTAATTAGATAACCATATGTCCAATCCAATTACATATGTATCAATATGGCAACCTATGCATCATACTCGCAGATGAGTCACCAAAACATCTATACATGGGCAAAACATAATTATTATGAACAATAACACTTACCTCGGGAAAGCATCAAAGAACCATGTTCTTTTAGTGTTTGGGAAAGCGACTCGCATACCAGACATGAGAGGTGAGTGCAACACAACGGCTCCCACCTCATAGCGAGCAGCCAAGTCCACTGTTGGTACTGTTCCAATGCTTTGTCCATACAATATTATATTTTCTGGGCTGATACCATAGCGAGTTCGCAGCGCCTGCCACGCAGCATCAATGTCCGCATACAAATTCTTCTCTGATGGTTTTCCACCACTCACACCATATCCAGAATAATCATAGCTGAATATGTTACAGTTTATTCTAGTGCCTAATCCTAAGTAAAAACTGCTCATCTGACCGAGATCTACGGCGTTTCCATGTGAAAATAATATCGTAAAACGAGCATTAGGACTACACCGAACAAAGAGACAAGCTATTCGGTTGCCTCTTGTAGTTCTCGAGTAGAAGCCTTCGATGTTCTCTTTTTCTCGTTCTGAATATTGCCATTCTGCTCTTTCGGTCAGCGTCAATGAGAACTTTGATCCTGTTTCGTCAGGTGTGAATGCATACGTAGGTTCTGGAGGCAGAAACGCGAGCTTAGCCGCAATTTTCCCCGGGCATGGTGGACAACAAAACAGGCAACAGAGTTCACTGAAACTTAACCCGTTCATGATGAATTTTTGCTAATACTCATGAGAAAATTATTAAACACTATCCATTACAAAACCACAACTCACAAATTTCTATTCCTGATCATGGCGAAAATAAAAGATTTCACAAAATTGACAGATGGTCAACAGTTTCGTTCAGCCATGACGGCAATGTTGCCAACGTCATTAGTTTTGATTTACAGTTTTTCACAACCTCATTCACATAATGCTAGTTACACACGCAGCGACTTTAGTCAACTCACTGGCAATTTCTAAATCTACAATTTGTACACGTCCACATACAAATTTTGACAGCCGGCTTGTCGCTAGCAATTTCGAAATCCCACATCCACCCACAGATTTTGACATCGCTAGCGAATTGCCAGTCGCCAGGGACTAAAGTCGCTGCGTGCTTATCTAGCATAAGGTTCTGCGAGCTGGGTCTCCTAGTTTAAAAAGAGACTTGTCTTAACTCACGTTCACACGGCGTTGATTTACTGGTTACTGAGTTTAATTTAAGGATCACATGGCAGTTTAATACTGCTATTCTTTTCCCCGCATGTACTGCTTTACAAGACCGAGGCGCTATGGCTGATTTAACAAATATTAATGGAGAGTAGTAAACTAGCGTACCAGCTCAGCTCATCATAGTCCAGAGTCCAGGTGGGCTGCTTTACGGAGGACTTCGGACTAAACCGTGGACCGTCAGTGATCAGGGAGCATTTTAACCTCCCGCCTGAATCATAGGACCACTGCACGTATAGTAATTAGCCATATTTCGCTGGAGCTTAGGAAGAAGTACGCCGCCTCTATGTGGGGAAAGTGCGATCCAATCCAGTCACATTAACCTACTCGTCCGGCGCTGAATAGCTTAATTCAAAAATTTGAGGTAGCAAATAAAAGAAAATCACCAATGTTTAAAAAATGTATTAATAAAGAAGTTAAAATGCCTACCTATTATTTGAGGGTGATATGTTTTAGTTGAGTTTGGTTCCTACTCACAAATAGAAAACTTTGCTCAATCAGTTGCTCAGAGAGGCGGCTTGTGGCGGCGAACAGTTGTAATGTAAGTACAATGAGCTTCAAAGTTTATACCGCAACCCCGCGGTCACAGGAAGAAGTTACCTACTTGCCTCGTTTTCAAAGCCGCCATAAAGTTTGCGGGGGCAACACACCAGAATGTGTTGTAGGTAGTGTTCGAGGTACGAGCATACTAGGGTACGAGTCACCGCTTGGTTTCACAGAACATATGAACACGGTAGCGGACAGTAATGCTGCGTCCTAATCAAAAGCTATCATCAGCTTTTGGTTAGGACGCGGCCTTACTGTCCGCTACCGTTGTCTGAACAACGTACAATATAATAAGAGGCAGGTAGAACTAGAGCCCAGAGCACGGAGAAGTCTCTGCGGCCGGCAGCTTACGACCTTCCGTACATAGGGTATTAAATTACCGTAAAAATAATCGAGAGATTCTGTGGTGATGCTGCTGCTATTAAAGCAATTTCTATTGCGCATTGACTGCTAGTTTACATTAGTTTGTTGAATTGCAGCCTTGCTTACTTGGTTTAGATACCACTGTACCAGATTGATTAAACCGGCTGATACAGTTTTACAGGATAGTAGTTAAGTTGGTAATAGACATAAAATTCAGCAATAAAAGTTGCTGAATTTTACGTGGAACGAAAATCAACTACTTGTCAAAATTATACTCATGTAAGGAGACTCTCTGCACTATATCGATGAAAATGGGAAAGGTGTACTTACCTATAATATATCCATTAAAATAACGAAAAAAATGAGGGGTAGCAGTTGCACTCCCCACTAGAAGGATGAAAAAATATGTTAATGCACATAGGCGTAGGCCCGGACTTTTTAGGTAAGTTTATTTGACCCAGGTTAAGTAAGTAAGGCACACAATATTCACACAAAAACAGATCACATTTCTTTTTCAACGGGTGTTGTAGGTAGCATGATATGAGAGCCCCCCCCCCCCCTAGCATTTACTATTCAGCCATGTTTGCGACTAGCTTTGGGGCCGCTAGGCCGTGGCTTTGTAGGCCTAGGTATAAATCCGGGGCTGCATAAGCGTGTGGGGTATTGTTGTATCATGAATTGCACTTGATTTAAACTCTACAGTGCGCGAAAAAAAATCGCCGCGGGATAAACGAACCTGGGCTTACAACCGAAGAAATAATTTTTCAAAGTTCGAGAAATACTATGAATGCGTAACTACGGGACCACTTCACTGTGTGGTGTACTATGCGTGGTCTGAAACGAAAGCACTTGGCCGGTTTTTTCACCTACGAAAAAGGAAAAGGTTCTCAAGTCTACGCGTATACAATTTATTACTGAATTAATGCACATTATGAAAGTAGTTTGTTCAAAATCGTTTACTGAATCGATTTCTGTAATTTTTAATATACTTAGGTAATTTTGTATCCCAAAAATAATTAAAATTACATAAATTACAGTCACACTTCTGCTGTACAGTCAAAACAAACTATTATGCTTTTGGCCCTAATGATTAATATCAATAGGTTATTTTTTTTAATAACACTTCAACACTTGCTTCACATAACTTATGCCATGAAAAAAACTTTTATTAATAAACTAAACTTTTAGTCATGTGACCATGCTTGACTCAAATTTACATACATAAGGGTCAGCACATGAAACCTCTTCTCTCTTGTCTTAGCTCACCTGTGAGAAAAAAAACAATAATTAACAAACGCAAAAACCACAAGAGCTCTAAGCCTGGCAACCTGGAGGGTGTGTACATTCATTCACTGAAATAGGGGACCAGAGATTGTATGGAAGTTTGTCATTTTGCCGATGAAATTGCATCGGGCGCGCTATTTTTTACTTTATAATTTACATAGGTAACAGTGCGGCCGGCGCACGCACCCTAACCGTGCACACTACGCGTCTTGTTCGGCTATGGAGGCATCACACTGTGCGCGCGCGTCGCAAACCGTTTACGCGCAGTTCGCGAACATTTATTTGTTTGTTTTATTATGCTGATTTAGTATGGGCACATTCGAGAACACTTCGCGAAACCACGATAATGTGCACGTCGTAAATATTACAACTTACACTCTTGGCCTTTGGTGAAAGTATAAATGTGCCCATACTGTTCTTAAAATGCGAACCGAACTGTTCGTGCACGTGCGTAGGTGTGGATCCGCCTTAAGGTCTGCCCCGACACCACTTCGCCGGCACACCTCGCAGTAACACCTGCATCCGCTTCAATACCTCCCCATGACCCAAAACCTAAAAAAACTTTGCCTGCTCCATTATCTCATCAATTTTGTTTTTTTTTCCATTTGAGGTAACTGAACCCTATAGGATCAGTTTGAAGTTCGTCTATCAAACCCTTTTTTCTCTGGATCGGGTAGAGGTATACAGTTGAAATTAAATGCTAAGGTCTGCGGTCCCTTGAACAGATGAAAATTCAAGCTTCTGCAATCATGAATGTCACATATTTTGATGAATATATTATAATTATAACCTATAGGGTACTTCCCGTTGACCTAGCAGCAAGCAAGGTCTCACAGATCAAGTAACGGTAAAATGCGATTTCTTTTTAATTTGTGGTTTTATCCACCCTTAATTTAATTAACCCTGAATTGAATTGATACTAGCATTAGTCTAAGTCACGATATGGATTTTTATCTGAAATAAATAATTTCAATTTGAATTTTATCACATAAATATTAGGTTTTACAATTACAAACTTACATTTGCAGTTAAGGCATCGACGCTATCTACCATCTATTAGACTAATAGATAAAATTGTAAAATTCTTTATATCTTATAATAGTATTAGAAGATATAAAGTTATGATAATTATTTAATTATGCTGATTCTGCCATACAAATACATCTGACCGTTAGAGATCATGTATCGTTTGTTTCAGTACATATGTATGTTTATAACGCATCGATACGCACCAGTGCGCATCAAGACAACAGATGCGCTCCCAAACCGAACTACGTTAAAAGTTCGGTGAATTTAATTCTCTATTTATAAAATTTATATGGTTATGCAACCTTTTGATATGGGGTGCATCAGTCACGGACGTCACGGAACATTTATTACGGCTCAAAAAGTAGGTACAAGTCACCTTAAAAAAATAAACGATCATTTTAGTTTAAAAATGGTTTATTAATTCATTATAAAAATTATTGAATGACTTTCCTTTTAGTAATAATATCAAATAATTATAATAAAGGACACATTATATTTGTAAAATAATATAGGTACCTACCTAGAAGGCGAATTGCACGTATTGATAAATCCGATAATTAATGGATAGGTAACCTTGAATTAGATTATAGAAGAAACTCCGGCCGTAAAAAAGGAAAATAATCTCAAGCACGAATTTTTCTAGAGGCAATTAACTCACTTTATTTTAAATTCATGTGTACGCCACAGCCGCAAATGAATTAATTTGGATTGGCTGTATGATTATGTTTATAATTACCTAGGTTTACTGACTTACACATAAAAAAGCTTTTTTTTTTTCAAAGACCGTTTTTATATTTCAGGTTTATCCATTAATTACCGGGCACCCGTGCATGTTACAGTCAAAACTGTTAACGGGTCAAAACTAGGTATCTTTTTTTCAGTCAAAACCTTCTTAGGTTATAACGCGTTTTTCGTTATCTATTTAAAACCGCTTGTACGTAACGCTTCAGTTACGTATCTACCTACTCACAACAAAAAAGTGTTGTTTTAAAAAGAGTCACAAAAACAAGCCCAATTTTCGAACCAGGTTTCGAAATTGTTAATAGTGTTAATAATTGCTAAAATGGTTTCGACCAATTTTTGCAGGTCTAAACTTTTTGACCGGTTAAGAGTTCCGACTGTGCCATACATCACGATGAGGACTTTTTTTTCATAAATAATTACGTTTGCGCCGTTCTTTAGTTTGTTCTCGGATCGGATCAATCTCAATATGTTTTTCATAATATTTCTACTAATGTCATAATTCCGAAGCAGAAATAATACTTGTATTTAGAGTGCTCTCGGGGTGCCCATTAGGCACCTTAGCCCTAACTGTTAAAAGCTAAATATAATTTAACTAATTCTCAATATATTATTATGCATAAGTTCACATTGATTTGATTAAATATGTATTAAATATCACGCAAATTATTATGCCAGTTTTCGAAAGAGTACGTCTATGTTGTTTTTTTTTTTAATCAATATTTTTAACATCACATGTTTTCTTTCTTCATTATAGTAGCACTTAGCAGCCATATTTATTAAAATAAAATGCAATTTTCATATTAAATAACTATTGAGACATCATATCACAGTAAGGATTAAAAGCTGAAACTAGAATAGATCATAGCGCAAGCTCGAAAAGTTGCAGTCACTACCTACCTAAAATAGGTTAGAATTTTTTTTTTAGTAAGTATTAATACAAACTTGAAACGTTAATCATTTTACAAATGGTAATAAAGACAATAAACAAACGTCGTTATCATTTCATTATCAGACTCCACATTCGGGAAAGGCAACAACAACAACATTGCAAGCTACCTTCCAATAGAATTATTTGAAGATCAATTTTGGTACCTCTCTTTTGGTACCCAGAATTCCAGGGCTGAATCACATGTGCCGACCACTAAAACGCCGTTCAAGTATCGTAGCTGGAAATGAAAGAAATAATTTTTTTTAACATGACTGCTGAAATTATCCATGTTGCGTAGATAAGTTGGTAAGGCACTATTTACCTGTGTTACATCAAATGTACTACTCTTCACATTAGTATATTCTTGTGGAGGATGGCAATTGTACATGAATTTGATTTCACCCCTGTCTGAACAGACAATCATGTTGCCTGGACTTTGATGACAGCCTGTTATCTTACTGGATGGTTTTATTATAGGTGGCTCAGGCCATATTTCATGTGTTCTCACATATTTATGGTCTTCAGGATTAAAGAGGTGCAGACAACCTTTAGAGTCTCCAATATACAAGGCAGATTGACTCCAACTAATGCATACTGGGTAAGCTTTATCAGTTGGTATCTTGACATCACTCAACAAGAGTTTTCCAGCTACTCTGTCCCACACAGCCATAGTTTTATCCTCACTTAGAGATGCAACCATATTATTATATGTTTGAAGTGCTAGGACAGGTCCTTTGTGTGGTTTGTAGGTGTAAGTTGGGCTAGGTCCAGAGCGCAAGTCAAACGACAGAATCTTCTTGGAGTATAATCCAGTAATAACTTCATTTCCAATAGTAACAACAGATAATGCTGACATGCCACATCTGAAAAATATGGTTTTAGTATATTTCAATATACACAGAAATTTCGAAAGGGGACAATATTATGTAGTTTATTTTTTATTTTAACAAGATCAAAACTAACCGAAATGTTTGTTTACATTCAAATCCAGCCTCAAGATCCCATGCTTTCACAGTGTTATCCCATGAGGCGGAGTATATAGTAGTAGCAGAATCTATGCTGTCTGCAGCCAGGTCCCATACCCAGCCAGCGTGGGCGTCGTGCCTGATTTGCTTTGGCTTGGCGTCAGTAAATGTGGTGATATTGTCACTTTCGTCGTGAGGATTAATATCCAGTACATTCCACAACGCCAACCCGCGGTCCCTACCACCCGATATACATAATTCGCCATTCTGGAAAATATGTAGAGCATGAGAGAATCTTTATATTTTATAAAGATTTTTAATAATATCATATTAATTACTTACATTAACTAATAGAACAGTGTCCACAGATGCAAAATGTACATCTTTAACAACAATATGTCTTGTTGTGTCCTTAACATTGGTCCACTTCTTCATCTCTACATTCATTTCTACACAAACTGCTTCCCAGTCCATTTGTGTTTCTTCCCATATTTTCAGGCGAGGCAATGTAGGGAAATTGCCGTTAATTTTACTATGTACCCAATACTTCCATAGGCTATCATCTGCTAATATATCGTCGAATCGCTGACATACTTTACTCAATGTGTATTTTAAGAAATGTGCATCCAAAAATGAGCATATTTTTAGAAGTATCTGAAAATAATTAAAAAAGTTTAAATTGGTACCTATAATTATAGTCTTGGCAATTAAAACTTCACCATATTTTTACAAATGTTGACTTAGGTAGGTATATTCAAATTCAAAATCATTTATTTGCTAAAATGGGTAATTAAATTAAATAGAGTTGTAAAAAAAAAAATACAGCATAGTTCAACCATATTTCGCCTTGAGGCATGCAAATCTCAAGCTTTGACTGTATCACAACATTGTACAATTACTTGCAACAATAATTAATAACACAATTTTGGTAATTTCACCGTGGCAAATAATAATAAAACATTAGCATATAATAATGTCACAAGAATAATAAAATATTTACAAGGGTATAGTAATAATATGAGATCACGAGTATTCAATTCTGTGTAAACACATCACTTAAAAACATGCACAACATTCACATCAATTCATTAAAATTTTTGTTTTTTTTTTTATTGACAATGGGCTCACTCTTGACCTCAATCCAGCCCAGAGGCAGGGATGAGATCTACGGTGGAACGAGCTTGCCCAGAAGAAGCCTATTCACTCTCGCCTTGAAGAGATTGGGGTTGTATGAACTCGGGAATGCAGACGCAGGGAGACGATTCCACTCCTTAGCTGTGCGCATCAGAAAAGACGATGAGAAGCGCTTAGTGCGTATATCCAAACTAATATTATAAATGCGAAAGTAACTCTGTCTGTCTGTCTGTCTGTCTTTGCTTCACGCCTAAACTACTGAACCGATTTGTGTGAAATTTGGTACAGACATAGTTTGGAACTTGAGAATGGACATAGGATAGTTTTTATTACAAAAAATAAAAAATAAAATTTATTCCGGACATACAGCGCCATCTATTGGTCAAGAGTCGGTGTCATCTATTGGTGAAGTCACTATTCCACGCGAACGAAGTCGCGGGCAAAAGCTAGTATGGTATATTAACCAAATAGGGGTGGTATCCCGCAGTGCGTCTAGACTCTCGATGGTAAAAAGGTGAAGGCGGGATGAGCTCATGTAGCTCCTGAGCCCACTCCCCGAAGTACAGTCTGTAGAAGATGGACAGACAGGCAACACTTCGCCGGTGAGCCAAACTGTGAAGCTTTGCCTCCACCAGCTTTTTATCGCCAATGAGTCTCTTAGCTCTGCGCTCCACGGAGTCTAAAGTAGCGAGTTGGTATTTAGCTGAGCCATCCCACAGGTGACTGCAGTACTCCATACACGATCGGACTTGTGCTTTGTAAAGGGTTAAAAGCTGTCCCGGTGTGAAGTACCGCTTAACCTTGTTCACGATGCCCAGCTTTTTGGCCGCCGTTTGTGCTTTAGACTCAATATTTTCGCCGAAATTGAGATTTGCTGTCAATTTCATGCCAAGAAGCTCGAGTCTGTCCGTCACAGGTACAGCTGCACCCTGGAAAGTAGGAGCCAGATCAAAAGGTCTCCTTTTCGCGCTGAACAGACAAGCCTGTGTTTTGGTGGTGCTGAAGCCGACCAGATTGTTGTCACCCCACTGGGAGACAAAACTTAAGGTCGCACTCATTCGGTCCACCAGGGCCCCTCTTAACGAACTGACTTCTTCCCCTCCAGCCTTTGCGCTGGACAGATATTTCTCCACGACGGTGCTGTCATCTGCATACCCAACAATACCTGGTATCAGTAAGTCATTGATGTGCAGCAGGAAAAGAGTCGCAGAGAGAACAGACCCCTGAGGAACGCCAGCTTCAATCGCCATGAGGTCAGAGGAGCAGCCGTCAATGACTACTCTGATTGACCGTTCACTCAGGAAATCCAGCAACAAAAGCCAGCTGGGATTCCATAGGCTGGAAGCTTGCTCAGTAGACTTGCGTGCCAAACACTGTCGAAGGCCTTCGAGATATCAAGAGACACGGCCAGAGCTTCGCCGTGTTTCTCGATGGCCTCGCCCCAGCAGTGTGTGACATACACCAGAAGATCCCCAGTGGAGCGCCCGCGCCGAAAGCCATATTGGCAGTCACTCAGGAGATCATTCTGCTCAAGTGCCGGAGTCTAAGGTCGCGAGCTTGTACCCAGGCTTGGTAGGCAGACTCCTTTCGGGCATCAGCCCGAGCACAGTCCGCATTGTACCACTACCAAGGTCGGGCTTTGTGACAGAGTGGAATGTCGGAGAATGGGATAAAGTATTCCATTCCCTGTCGGATCACGTCAGCGACCGCATCCGCGGAGCTGGAGGGCTCACCAGAAGAGAAGCATACCCGCTGCCAAGGATAAGACGCAAAGAAGTGCCGCATCTCATCCCAGTCTGCCGACTCGTAACGCCATACTCGTCTCGTGCCTCTAGGGCTATCATCAGGAGGAGAGCAGATCGATACGGATTTCACCAGACAGTGATCAATGATCCCAGCGGGGCTGAGACCGATACTGATAAGTTATTAGAATATTAGCAAAACATATACATAAAATAAAGTAAAAAGTAATAAATTTTGTCACATTGCACTAATAATAATAATATCCCTGGACATTTCACACAGCCATACAAAAAGATAGTATAATAATTGCACATAAGGTAAGAAAACTGGTAAGTAATAAAAAGACGAAAAAAAACATTCATATAGATCAAAATTAAAAGAGAAAAAGTAATAACAAATATCGTAAGTCTAATTAAAGTAAATTCAAATGAAATTAAATTAAATGATTGACACATTGATGACATTATTGAATTAAATATATATATATTAAAATTACATTATCATTATTCAATTTGTACACACGGCTACACGTCAAGCTATACAAAACCAGTTTGTCTTGGCCTCACTTTGTATGATATTTTCTCACAATGAACGGTCAGCCAATACTGGTTTTGCATAGCTTGATGTGTAGCCGCATGTAAAAAGTAACAGTAGGCAGCTGATTACAAGACAGTATTATTGCTTTTATTTTAAAATATGGTCAGACTATCAATGAAAATATCGATATTGCTGTCGACTTTGCAGGCTCTGTTGTAAGAGGTCAACATTCTGTTTAAGGGAGCATGCTGGCCCAGATTTGTGCGACACGGCTTAGTGGCAATGGCAAACGTCGTCGTAGAGGTACGCTTGGACCGGAGATGTGAATGACGAGGCACGTCTAGGTTGATTTTGTTAAGGAAATCTGGAGTTGATGTTAGCCCGTTTACAACTTTATACAGCATTGTTAAATCATTTAAAGCTCTGCGTTGTTTCAATGAGTCTAATTTGAAGTGGTTTAGCCGTACTGGGTAATCGGCTCTAAATGGACATTTGTGGTCTTTAAACCGCAAGCACCTCGTCATTTTTTTCTGAACGCCCTCAATACGGTCAATATATATGTTATAAGTCGGACTCCAGGCGGGAGATGCATATTCTACGAGGCTGCGCACAAAGGTGTTATAGAGCACTTTCAACGCAAAGGTGGCCCTTAAACTCTTTGCCATGGTATCGTATTACCCAGTAACTGGGTTGTGGAGGTCAGATAGGCAGTCGCTCCATGTAAAATACTGTATTCAGCTGCATCCGGTTAGACTGGAAGCCGACCCCAACATAGTTGGGAAAAGGCTAGGCAGATGATGTGGTAAATGAGAGGTCGCTGCTAAGCACTACACCTAGATCCCGTATGTGTTTAACTTGTTGCATTGAAGTCCCATTGAGGGAGTAAGCTGATGGTATGGGGTGTTTTTTTCGCGTAAAGGTTATGTGATAACATTTACTGGCATTCGGAACCATCCCATTCGTCACACACCAGCACCCTAATTGCGTAACACACAATCAATCGGAATCAGAATCATTTTGAAGCAAATTGCTAATCCATGGCTTCATAAGTTCGGCAAATTTGTCTGCTCAACACGTACAAAACGCAATGAATGTTGTTGAACTGCCAAAATGAAACCGATTACGATTAATCGTGTGTTACGCAATTAGTGTGCAGCTCTGTATTGAGTCCAGATTAGTTTGGAGTAGAGCAATGTCCTCTTGGGTTTTTATTGGACGATAGATCTTAAGGTCATCGGCAAATAAGGAACATTGGCTATGTTTGATGCAATTTAGTATGTCATTGATGAATACAACAAAGAGAATTGGCCCGGTATGAGAACCCTGGGGCACTCCGGAGGTTGCGATTTACCCTGGAGACTGATAGCCGTTTACTACCACTCTTTGTGTTCGCCCGCATAGATAGGATCCGAACCACTCCCGCAGTTGTCCGTGTATGCCAAGACCATGCAATTTCAGCAAAAGGATTTCATGGTCGACCTTATCAAAAGCGCTGCTTAAGTCAGTATACAGAGCGTCGATCTGTTGGCCAGAGTCAAGGCTCATACAGATTTCGTCAAGGTATGATACCAAATTTGTGACTGTGGATTTGTTACTGCAGAAACCATGCTGTTGAGGGGAGAGTTGTGTTTTAACATGGGATGTTAATATAGGGCAAATCATTGATTCAAAATGTTTCGAGAATATGGACAAGATAGAGATTGGTCGGTAATTTCTAGCATCGGTGCTGTCGCCTTTTTTAAAATATCGCAACCACTTAGCTTTTTTCCATTCTGTGGGAAATGTACACGTTTCGAGCGATTTATTAAAAATGAGTGTAAGGGATATGCCAAATTACAAGCACATTTTTTTATGAAGAGCGGCGACATCCCGTCCGGGCCAGCACCCTTGGTAACATCAACTCGGTTTAGAGCTTTAAAGACGTCCCTCTCAGTAAAAGCGATTTTGTTAAGTACAAATTGAGGCATTGATAGGGCGTTTGTTGCTGGTCGGGTGTTTCTGCTAGCGACAGAAAGGGTCGATGAGGATTGAGTGGCAAAGAGTTTGCATATTTCATCGCCTGTCGTAGCTATCGATTCATTTAATGTCATTTCGGATGGTATAGACCTAAATCTTGAATTTTTGGCTTTAACGAAAGACCAAAACGCTTTGGGGTTTGACTGGATGTTATACTCTACAGAGTGGACGTATTTTCTGTAACAACTCTTAGTAATCAACCGTGCCCTCTCATCGAGCATTCTGTACTCAATATCATCACACGGATTACCGTATTTTTTATAACGTCTTAGTTTTTCTTTTTCATTGAGAACTTTCACTAAAGCTTTGGAATACCATGGAGGAAAGTTTTTCGGAGAAGAAGCTTATCGGAAACATGAGCACGGTTGAATTTCGTCACTGATACTAAAACTTCGTCACGTTTCCTTGTATTTTTCAGTTTGACGATAATTGATCGCGGACGGCTATTCTGCAAGTCGAGTTTTTTTACACGGTTATTGAAGAAACATCATCAGCTTCTATATTACATGAGATAGTATTCCCTAATTGAACTACCGCACTTAGTAGGTTTTCGGCCTGATTTTCAGGAATTCCGTTTATCTCTAAATTATCCTGATGAGAATGTTGTTCTACAATATTAAGCCGTAGAGGTAAGTCAGAAACAGGTTTTTAACTCCTCATTTTATTTCATTAATTGAATCATAACGTTCTCATTCTGGTTCAGTTCGATCTTCATATAATCATAGTCCTTGCTCAAAAACTCGACCGAAGCCTCCAGTCCGCCTGACGCAGGTCCTCTCCGGACACGGATGTTTCGGGAGGTTCCTGCACATCATCAGGCGGGAGGAGACGCCCGGGTGTCACCACTGTCAGGATCGCCCAGAGGACACGGTGGAGCATACGGTGGAGGTCTGCCCTGCTTGGGCAGAGCACCGCCGTGTCCTCGTAGAGGCGATTGGCAGCGGCGGCGACCTCTCGCGTCCGGCCCTGGTTCAAGCCATGGTCCGGGGTGAGAGGGAGTGGGAGGCAGTCACCTCCTTCTGCGAAGCAGTCATGCTAGCGAAGGAGGTGGCGGGGTGGGCGAGGGAACGCGCCTTGCGCACCTCACGCCTCAGCCGCCGCGGGAGACGCTCCGGGCGTCGGGAGCCGCGTGACGACTCCCGGCCACCGTAGGCGCGGGCCTGCGGGCGGAGAGTAATGGGTAGCTCTCCGTCCGATCAGGACTAGGCCCGTGCCGGACGGCGTGTTCGTGTTCCACGCGCGCCTCAAAGAGATGTCAGCACAAGAGACGGGGCCCCATAGGGCCGAAGCCTGCCAGGGTAGCGGGACCATCCGAAAGGGTTTACCGCTGCCCTGGAACAAAAAGGGCTAAGGAAGGAACACGGGTGGGTTTTAGTCAGTAAAAGTCTGACACTCCCTTCTGCTCCACCCAGAGCGGGAGGAGTCATTTGATGATTTCCCATCCTCAAAAAAAAAAAAAAAAAAGCCTCCAGTCCTTGCAAGGTTTTTTTTAACTCTAAAATTCTATTTTAAAACTCTTAAGATTCAATTTCTTTGCGAAGTTCAGATATTGTTGCTCCATCTAACTTACGGGAGTGAGTAACCGAGACCTGGTTGGTTGAACAGTCTACTTCCTCGTGTGCAACGTCGATAGTAGGCAAGTCGTTCGGTCGTGGTCGCTTAGACCTTACAGAAACATTATTGGTTGCATCTGTGATACCACCACTACCACCGGGGGTGGTAGTCGGCGTTAGGACTGACTCCAGACACTTGTAGCTTAGCTGTAGCCGCAGTAGGAGAACGCTGTATGCGCGGAATGTTTCAATGCTAATGCTATCTTTATGCTGAGCACCGAGCGCCAAACGTAGCGTGAAAGCCGCTTATCGTGAGTGCAAGGATCTCCAACCAGCGCCGGTGCCGAAGGGGGTGAAGCGCGGAGCGCGCGAGGAGTATAGGGCTCTCTGCGGGTTGGGGTAGGTCCGGGTTCGGAGCCGTTAAATACTTTTAAAGAAAAAGTTATTTACCTATAACTTTACAGTCCTTGGTTGTATTGACATACACTTTTCACTATTCCTAAGTTTGTTTCACCAGCAATGCAACAATATCACACACGTTTATAAACAAACACTTTTTACTATGTTTATGAAATAATTTATACAAGCAAAACGAAAATGATCTTTACATGGCGACGGTGTTGAGGGTAGATAATAAATTAGTGCACTAATCACATGTCACATCAACAACAATATTTCTGAGAACAATAAATGTCCTTACATCCTCTGTTAAGTAATCCTGAATACTACATGTAATAACATTTAAATAGCAAGAATTTTTTTATATTAATAATAATTAAAAAAAAAGACATGCCATAGATTTTGGACTATAATGCATTGGGCATTTTAGTCTGGCTACTTACTTCCAATAACAATCAATTTACTACTTACTCTGCTAAAAATATAGCTCATAATCTGGAGGGTCAGACATAGGGGCTTGTACATGAGCACATCTATATCCAAATTGCTTTAGTGTGGCAATAACGGTCATTGCCCTTTCCCTAATATCTCTTCGTAGGAACATACAATAAACTTTGTATGGTTTTCGTTATTGGAACATGTTAAAGGTATTAATTCAATAGATATTAATTCAGGACTTTAACGGACTCCATTAAATTTTTTGAAATATTGCCAGGCTAAAGCAATTTGGGTATATTAACTATGTCTTATACATCTAAAAGAAATCACAAATGTTGCCTGCAGGGTTGACACTCTATTTAGTGAATTTGTATGCAAAAAATAACTTACCTCAACAGGCATATCCAATAATGAGGGTTTACTGCCGTCATACATATCACAAGTCTCTGTATTTGTTTCAAGTTCATTTTCAATTTCAGTCAACTCGTCTTTGACTGATTGAAGTATTTCACACATGTCAGCGATGCCTGCACGCCTGACTGTGGAGACCTAAGAAATAAAATTAAAAAATAAAATTAACAAAGAAAAAAATTCAACACAAAATCTTAAACTTTCACACAATGCACATAAATATTTTTATTATAATACCAATGGCATATTTTAGATATTTAACTTCACTATTGTTTGTATATTCTGTTATTTTAAGCTCATCTATTTAAGAGATTTAGGTCAGCCATTAAGAGCAGGAATATTATTGAATTCTAGTCAGCAATAATGTAATAGAATTAGCTTTCCCTATATCCATAAGTCTAAAATAACATGGTCTTTAGTATTTTGTATATTACTCAGATAGAATATAGTTTAATACACACCAAAATTGTAACACAGCTCTTATACTAAACCTAAATTGAGTATGCCTATTGTGTTCAAATAACCTTGTTCTATTGTGCAGAAACCCTACCAGCAGGTAGAATGTTTGAAAAAGCCATTGTCATCAAAAGGACAGTGCAGTAGAGGAAAAATAGAAATTTATGTATTTGCTTTTTCTCTGTTACTGCAAGTTTTTCAAAAGACATAATATAGAGCCTTTATTTTAACATATTAGCCTTTATTATTATTAGTAGGATTATTATAGGCCAGGTTTATCTTAAGCGCTAAGAAACGCTGAATGATAATTTAAAAAAAAAAACAAAGACCTTTCATCGTAAAACAGCGTTGGTGGCTTTGCCTATATTTGGCATCATGTCTGATTCACTAAGAACTTTATCCCAAGGGTGTTTTGATAATAGCGACAATGCGGAACAACAAAAAACATATGTTTAACGTTTATCGTAAATTTATTAAATCCAAAGGTATAATCAAATAAACTAAAAACTTTATAAAGTAAAATATTTTATTAGATTACCGTTTTGTACTCAAATACAGATTGTTAGGAAGCTATAAATTTTAACTTTATCTTAGGGGCCACTGTGTACTATTTTGGTAAAATTTAAAACAAAACAGAAAAAAATACAAGTCACACACTATGCAGAAGTGTCATTTTTTTTTGTTCTCATCTAGCCAATGTTTTGGTGTGTGGGTATAAGGTTTTTCATCCCACTTTTTCGCGGTTTTTAAAATGCCGCCTGGCTTTACAAATAAAATTAAATAGCATTTAGCAAACAGATTTGATAGCTAATAGGCACATCCGGGCATATCTAATATTGAAAACTAGCTCCTGTGGGCAGCTCAGTGTCATGTTCATATCAGTGGTAACATTTTGTCTACGAAAATGGCATTAACTGCCACGTAATAAAGGCACTGAACGTTCGGTTGACTATACGTCGCTGGTTGTAATGCTAGTCCACACACTTGCCAAACTATGACAATCATCATCCTCCTATTTGGGTATGTTTCTTCTTGGTCACGCCCTTTCTAGCCTTATCTTTCACATAATCTCTCCATTGTTTCATACAACGACAATTATTTCAACGTGTAAGGGATTGCTTAGACGTTTGGCTTGACGAATAGTGGGTTACAAGCACTTGCTAGTCGGTTTTGTGCACAAATAAAAAAAAGTATGTGCAAAACGGGTAGCTCCGGCATAAGAGTCTTGCCAAGTCTTGCTTGTGCCGCGTTCCGATGTGCACGTGTTTGCATATTCTTTTTGTGTTTCTGATTGTGTAAATGTGGTATGAAGGCTCGCCTCGCTGATGTTCTAGCTAAGTTAGATGCTTCCCAAAACACCGTCGCCGATTTGCGCAAGGAATTTAGCGAGTTGCACAACAGTGTGGCTGTAACTAGGTCATCAGTCGATGCATCTAAAGCCATGAATACGAGGAAGCCGGGTATTCATGGCAACATTTGTTAATAAACTGTATTGACCTGTTTATTAACAAGTTTACCGTAAACACCACGGAGCAAATATAAAGCCGGGTATTCATTAGGGAAAATTTGTTAATAAACTGTTTATAACGTGTTTATTGTTTGCCGTAAACACTGTTTCTGAAACTTGGCAGTCCACACGTGTCAGTTGTTACTAGGATGACCTGGTTATTGGACCACACTACTTCCATGTTTGTAAACCACGTCCACCTGTTGATTATTGCTTATAAACTAGATGTTTCATCTTGCTCTCCGCTCGAAGTGGGCAACATCTTTAAGCCGGGTATTCATTAGGCAACATTTGTTATTAAACACTGTTTATAAACCGGTTTTAAACAGTGTTTCACTATGTTTCATTTTTCAGCACCTTTGTTTATAAACTGTTTTCAGAGATGATGAAACATAGTGAAACACTGTTTATAAACAGTGTTTATTAACAAATGTTGCCTAATGAATACTCGGCTTAACGTAAACATGTGTCCTACGGAGCCCGAAGTCA
Source organism: Apamea sordens (assembly GCA_945859715.1). Classification (NCBI taxonomy): domain Eukaryota; kingdom Metazoa; phylum Arthropoda; class Insecta; order Lepidoptera; family Noctuidae; genus Apamea; species Apamea sordens. Next base: position 16,952,531 of record OX243986.1, read on the forward strand.
GCTTGCGTGCCGCAAAGCCGAACACACCGGTGTTCATCTCTAGCCTACACTACACCACTAAGGCGGAGGACATCGTCGAGTACGTACGCCAGAAAACGAGGTACTCGCCGAGGGTGCAGTTACTGGAGTTGCACCACAACGTTAACTTCAAGGCGTTTGTGGTGCGTGTACCGAATTGATAACTGCCCGTCGTCATGGAAGAAAACTTCTGGCCGCAGGACGTAGTGTTCCGTCGCTTCCGCGGACGAATACCTACCACAGAACAGCACAAGAACTACTAGTGAAGTACTATTGGAACGAAGTTTTGGAACGAAGTTCCTAATCGCGCGTTGCGAAAGGAGGCTAGACGGAAAAAATTAAGACCAAAAGTTGGAACGACACTTTTTGCTATAGTTGTAAGCCGTGTGGCGTGCGCGTGTTTCTCTGTCTGTCTCTCTCTCTCTCTCTTTAAACTTCGTGCCATCCGGGTGTCCCTTGACACCTCTCAAGTTTTTTATAGTTAAAATATGTATGTTTAGGTTAAGGTATTTATCTATAGACCTGCGTCGCCTGAAATAAATAAAATAAAAATAAGACAGTATATTTGTTTCACAGAGTACATTTTTATATAAAATAGATTTGATTGTTTGTGATGACCACTGACAACTGACAACGACAAGTGACAGTTGTATGTTTCTGTTCTGTTTGTCAATTTCCTAATTCCTTCATGTTTTTATCTGAGCATCTTTTCCTCCTCGAGTGGGCATTGTCATTGTGTGCAATGTGATATTGTGATGTGATTTGATATAATCACAACGTATCTCTAAATAATAGCACCTGTCGCCTGCTGTAGCAAGCTTTGTTCAAAAAGTTAGGGGTTATCTGTATTTATTTTTACACTATTGTAAGCAAGTAAGTAAATAAAAAGAAGTTTAATTTTCGCATTCCACCAATAAAATCATTTATTGCACGAAGAGTTCATCCGACTGAGAAAGGAAAATAAACTTCAACATGGATTTAGAAAAAGATTTGACCAGTAAGTTTTTAAGCGGTGAAATGTCATTTGCTGAATATTCCAATGAATGGTATAATATCGAAGATGAAGAGGATATAGATGAAGCAAGCAAAAGAAATGAGGATGAGCCATATATGTTAACTGAAAAAGGATTGCACAGACGCCGTAAGTATGCACGGCTGCCACCAGGCCTCCTGGGATTGATGGGTGAAGCAAATTTGCGCTTTGTCAGAGGCGATAAAGACACAGCTGAAAAGATGTGCCATGAAATTATTAAGCAATTCCCAACTGCTCCAGAACCATATCAAACTCTGGCTCAATTATATGAACATGATACTGAGAAGTCACTACAGTTCTCCTTGTTAGGGGCCCACCTGAGCCCTCCAGATGCTGAAGAATGGCTGAGACTAGCTGCTATTTCTAAACAAAGAGAGGATTATAGACAAGAGATGATTTGTTACACACAAGCCATAGCAGATGACCCATACAATTTAGACAGTCATTTAAAAAGAATGGAGCTTCTTGATAAATTAGAAAAAATTAAATATCCAATTAATACTTTACATATCACCAAACTTAAGTGTTATCACAAAATAGTAAACTCCTTACCTCCATCAGAAGGAGAAACCATTATGAAATATGCTAAATTGGCTGTCACACAATATCATAATAATAATGAAATGGAGCGTGCACTTGCAGTGATGAATTCAGCTTATAAAAAATGTCCATCACTGTTCAATTTGGAAGACCTCAATATATTTTTGGAGTTGCTTATTGGTCAAAAACAATTTCAGGCATGTATTGAAATATTTGTTGTTAATGCTGGAGTTGAAATTGAAGCTGAAATACAAACTGTAAAAAATGCTGAAGGCAGTATAGAGGAGCAAACTAATTACTTGAATTGCTCTCTTCCTAATTCCTTGCCTATAGATTTAAAGAGCAAGTTGCTAGTATGTTTCATACATCTTGGGGCTACTAACTTAGTTCAAACATTGTTGAATGATTTTTTGAGTAATGATGTGGAAAAGGCTGGGGACTTATATATGGATATAGAAGAAGCACTTTCTTCAACTGGACATCACGAGTTGGCAATACAACTTTTAGAACCTTTAGTGAGAAATATTAGCTTTGACCTTGGAGCAGTATGGCTCAAACATGCAGAATGTTTGTATAAGTTAGGCAGAGAAAGTGATGCCATTAACTCTTTTTATAAAGTATTGAAACATGTACCACAGCATCCTGATGCTAGGAGAAAATTGTACGCTATACTTGAGAAAAAAGGCCGTATTGATGAAGCTTTGCAGATGTTAGAACAAGATTTTAAATATGTAGTCAATGCTAATCTGCTTTATGAACAATGTTTAGCTTTGAAGAAGTACAATAAATGGACTAAATATTTAGAGGTAGGTGAAGCCCTACTCTCTAAATCATTTGTTAGGTTTAGACACCAAGAAGAATTAAATATGGCATGTAAAGCAAGGTGTGGAATTGATCTTATCCACGATTTCCGCACAATGCGGGGTGAGAACCAATACCATGAAAATGACATCCACTTTGATGAGGATGAAACATTTAAATTTACTCCACAGGAAGAATGGGAATTTTTTCTTGAGATGCTAGATACAGGACGTAAATTAAAAAATTACTTTGCAATGCAAAGATTGACCTTTGGTGCAATGATGTCTAAGAGCTTATCCCCACATCGAATGGACATTGAATTTTATTGTTTACAAGCCTGCCTTTTAAATAATGATAACCATAATGCATTTCGTTTCATAAGAGAGTTTGCTCAAAAACACCCAAGTGCTCGCTCTTGGAACTTGTTAAATCTTGTAATTAACTACATTGATAGAAATACACATTCAAAATTCTTGTTAAGATTGTTCCAGAGAGATAGTGGTAATGTTGTGAAGAACCTATTTCTGGGAAACAACTTTCTAATATCCGGGAGATACTTGGTGGCACTGAAATACTATTTAGAATATCATGAAAAATGTAGGGATCCTTTGTCTGCATTTTTAATTGCTGTAACTATTTTGGTAATGGCAGCACAAAGAACTGTAGACAAACATCACAATCTGATTCTGCAAGGAATGGCTTACATGCAAACCTATCGGAATTTAAGAAAATGTGATCAAGAAGCTAACTATAATATGGGAAGGGTTTATCAAATGCTAAATATTAATAATCTTGCCATTGAATACTATGAAAGAGCACTTGCTTGTGAGTACATTACGAAATGTGACCAGCATGGCGTCATTGATCTGACAAAGGAAACTGCTTACAATTTATATTTGCTTTATAAAGACCATTCACCAGTGATGGCCAGGAAATATTTGTTAAACTACCTTGTTATCTAATAAATAAATGTAATTAAAATATTCCAACAGTTTCAATTTCATACCTTAGTTTTAGACAGAAAGTATTAGTTTTATTTTTAACTTCTCTTTTTGTTAAATTAATGTTTACCCCCTAAGAAGAAACTACTTTTTCAAACATCATGAAAAGAATAATAGGAACTACCTGAAGTAGTAAATGTGACTACCCTACTATACTATATAGTATCAGCCTTAGGCTTTCCTTGTGTACAGACGCCAGCACATCAAGCTACTAAATCTGTCAAATTTCTTTAATAGATTTTCAACTTTATCGGTAAAGCATTAAAGTTCAAGGTTGATTGGGAAAATTTGACAGTTTCGGGTAGATTGACATGCTGGCGTCTGTACATTGATGTATGGCCTCGTAATCGGTTTACCACCCTTAAGGTTGAATGTCACTTGCATGCCCAAACAAAAAGTTCTTTTTTGGGGTCAAGACCTGTGACAGTCAGATAGTTTCAACCTTAGTGAAGTTTCTGATTACTGAGAAGTGTCAAAATTGGTAAAGCATTTACGAGGTTGAATAAACATCTCAGCTTTTGTAGATAATTCAAGCTCTGTATTCTTTTTGTTTGTTTTAGGAGCCCAAAAAGTTCTTTAGTTTATTATCATGGCTAATGAAGTAACACCAGCAAATGATATTAAGTTTGAAAAACTGTGTAATCTCTTAGAACAATTGCACAGGAAGAAAAAGCAAAAGCAAGAACAAGATAAAATATTGGGAACTTTTATAAATGATTTTAAACTGGAGGCATCGCAAGTAGTAGGCCAAAAGGTAATGACTATTTTATTTAAGACTACATTTTACCTTTACCTACACCCATGGGAAATAGGCGAGGGTTTATGTATGCACCTCTTGACTATAGGCAGAATGAACTGGCTCCAGACTATGATATTATTGGACTATGGGTATGCACGACTCGAAGATATACATTTCCAGTTTTAGCTGACCTCATATTGTAGAGTTGTATTGTAGCTTTCCGTACAATGAGAAGTCAGCTTATACGGGAAATGTATAGCTTGATATCGACATATCAAGCTATACATTTCCCGTATAAGCTGACGACGACTCGTGTGGATTCGACGATATAATATCTCTTCTTTGGTCTAGTGGCCCGGTGAGCGTGTGGTCCTGGGTTTAATTCCCGGGTCAGTACTTTTTGTTTTCCTATTATGAAAATCTCAGTAAAAACACGGAGTTTGCTTTGTGTGGTTATTTAATGGAAATAGGCTCGCTGGCGGGGCGTGCCCTAGATCATTGAACTTAATATAACTGGAAAATGGACTCTACAATAAAGGCGAGATATTATAATATTGTGTGTTCTACATTTGCAGAATCCCAGTTTCTTTCCTATCCTGAGGCTACTGTTGCCTAAACTAGATAGAGAAAGAAATGCGTACAACTTAAAAGAAAACAAATTGGGCTTTTTGCTGGTAAAAGTTCTATCGCTTTGCAAAGAGTCACGTGATGCGAAGAAGTTGCTGAACTATAGGTCAGTCAGTAACACACAGGACAGTGATTTTGCTGGTGTAGCATATTTTGTGTTCAAAAGTCGACTTAGCCCAAAATCTGATGAATTCACTGTTGGTGATATTAATGACATTCTTGATAAAATCTCTTCTGCTGAGGTTGGAAAGAAAGCATGTAAGTAATCGTGTTTCTTAATAACTCACAGATCAGTGTTTTTCTGTATCTCTATCTCCTTCTACCACTTAAAAGCAAATGATGATTTTAAGTGGTAGAGTTAGAAGTCCACTCGAGCATCCGTATTCTGCACGCATTCGTATGGAAAGCCCTGTTATGAGCGAATGATCTCTTCTGAGTGACAGAATTGCATAGAGATGGAGGAAAATGATTTCACCCATAATTGACCGGTAAAGTTCTTGCTTACACGACCTTCATTGTAACTTAAACCTTACGACAATATTTATAGAAGTCAAATGACGTATGTTCGTGTTTTGTAAAGGCGATACCTAATCAACACAAATACCTAAGCGTTGCATGAGACATCCCACAGGAACGGGGACAGTTTTAAGTAAGACAATCTATACAGCTTGGCCTTGCTTAAGCTACGCTTGCCGCGGTTGGTCTGTGGATGGGTGACCATCTTTATATACCAAGACCCTTCCATGCCTCGGAAGTCGGAAAGCACGTTAAGTCGTTGGTCCCGGCTGTCATTCGTGGATCTTTGACAGTCGTTACGGGTAGTCAAGGGGTATCGTATTACCCGGTTACTGGGTTGTGGAGGTCAGATAGGCAGTCGCTCCATGTAAAATACTGGTATTCAGCTGCATCCGGTTAAACTGGAAGCCGACCACAACATATTTGGGAAAAGGCTAGGCAGATGATGATACAGCTTCGCCTTCCCAAGCCATAATATCCAGCTGTGGATTGCAGATTGTCTTAGTTGATTGCATCCACAAGGTGTAATTGAAATAACAAACCTCTTAAGAGGTCATTGAACGACTATTATAAACAACTGTTACTAAGGGACCAACCCTGCACCGCAAAAAATTCACCATTTTTAGTTTTGTCCTGCAGTGAGTGCACAATGATGAGTACAATGACCCTCTAAGAGATTTTCAGTTATTTGAATTACACTTTGATAACAATATATCTGCCCATCCCTTCTAGGATTACCATGTGCGAAGGACATTCATTATTATTTTATTATTATTATGAGCCTGTGTGGTCCCACTACTGGATAAAGAGACCCCCCCCTTCCCTCCTTCTACTTTTTTCCACATTAATTAAAATATGTATAAACCTTTGTATCTACTAACTTTTTCAGCGGTACTCGACGACATGTTTAGTCACGTTATAAACAAAGTGACCCCAGAGCAACTGAAGTGGTTTCTTAGATTGATCCTGAAAGATCTCAAACTGGAAATGGGAAGCACTCGCATATTAGGGCTGTTTCATCCTGATGCTCCCGAGTATTTTGAAACATGTGGTCTATTATCCAAGGTAAGCATTAACTACCCCGCCCTTTGCGTTTTTGGACGGAAAGTTTCACGTACCTTCAATAACTAAAAACGCAATGGGCAAGGTAGTCTTTGGTCCTTGACCGAGAGGAGCGTATAGCACAGGATTTTCTGATGGCATTGAATAATAGACTTTATTACCAGTGATATAAAGAGCAAACCATAGACGGAACAGACACCCAAGAAGTGAGAAGAGAGTTTGATGTCAGCGTTGATTTTCATACAATTTTGAACAGTATGACTCTAACAACAAAGTTTATTATTCAATGCCATCAGAAAATTGTCTGATTTTCGCTGCTCTAGGTCTACGCGGAGCCTTTTTGTCCACATTTGAGGAAGAAAATAACTTTCCACACAACTTACAGTGACGAAGAGTAATAAAGCGACTTGTTTTACTCAGGTGTGTGAAGAGTTAGGCGACGGTGACGCTCGTCCCTTGGAGCTGGGAATACAGATATTCCTTGCTATAAGCCCGATGCTGTCCGAACGACTCGACGTCAAACATATAGTCCGACAACTATCCATCGACAAGACTTATCAGATAGAGAACAAGTTTGATGGTGAAAGATTCCAGGTTAGTCGATATTTGGTATGGTAGGATTTACACCCCACAATGAAATCATCTGCCCAGCCTTTTCCTAGTGGTTCAATTTCATGATTTGTTTAGCTTTCCTCGCATGCATTTTTGGGATTGCTCGACTTTATCATGGTGTTTCTCCTAAAGTTAAATATTCAACTTAACAATGATGATCAGTTAAAGTTTTGAATCCGAAACTGGTCGGGCAATCCCGAAACATGCATTTGAGCTATTGGGTTTGAAGGAGTTCTCGGGATCAGTCTGCAGTCTGGATCTGTGCCCGGTTGGCGACATTCATTAGGCTTCCGGTGTGTGTAATGTGGGTGTACTGCATTTAAACCCCCCGGTCCATCCCTTCTGCTATCTTGATATGACGTGATAATATTGTGAAAATGAAACAATCAGCTATCATAAAGTCTATATCTTAAAACAGATGCACATGGAGAATGGAAAATATGAATATTTTTCAAGGAGAGGTTTCTCATTTACTAAGAACTATGGAAGTACTTATGATTCTGGTTTATTGACACCTCACTTGAAGAATTGCTTCTCATCGGATGTCACCAGCTTCATTCTAGACGGCGAGATGATGGGCTGGCATAAACAATACCAATGTTTTGGGTCTAAAGGTACGTTTCGTTATTTATAAATACAACTGTGTGATTTATGATTCGCTAACGATTTCATCACGGTATATCAACTATGACAACTCTTACAAAGAGATTGCTCTTTGTAGGAGTTGTCATAGTTGATCATGTTTAATACCTAACCTAACAATAATCTTTATTCGTTGTTAGTAAAACATATATCTCGTTTTTATCAAGCATTTAAACCTCATTCAATGTTTTTTCTTTTCATCGTCCCTGCAATCTTCCTGTTTCAATCGAACGAAATATTGTGTGGGCATAATTTTGTGAAGTTCATGTAAAATTGATTATTTCAACTTTATTGTGTAGGGAGCGTTCTTAGAGTTTTCGTAGGCAATATTGATGCAGTTCGATTATATAGTTTAACAGTCATGTCTTATTGCAGGAATGGCATTCGACGTTAAAAAGATAACAGAAAATTCAAAGTTCCGACCTTGTTATTGTGCCTTTGACATCCTTTACTTCAACGGTAAAACTCTCGTGGGCCCTCCAGAGAAGGGGGGGCTACCCCTCAGCGAAAGACTTCGCATCTTAGATAAAGTATTCGTGAACACACCCGGAGTTATACACCATAGTGTACGACATATAGTGGCACAGAGGTAAGTAAATAAGTACAGTGTGTAAAAAGGCCCATCGCGTAGCCATCAACTACGAATTCTGTACATCAAACTAAGTAACATTACACACAAACAATTGATGGGAAAATACTTTAGTTTTGGTGTGATAAATCGCTGCTTACAGTAGTGCTCAGTGTAGCACAAGCGAAACATTGTGCTTATGGGTGCACGCAACGATTCAGGGCCCCAAGTCTGCTATTACAATAGTGTCAGAATGGTCTATCATTGATTTCGTAATTGTTGATTTTTAAAAAATTATAACAACAGTAGCTTCTGCCCGCGGCTTCGCCCGCGTGGATGTCGGAAATCATCCCACGGGAACGTGCTTACAGGATAAAATGCATGTGCTTCCCCAGGATGCCATCTATCTCTATGCCAAATCAGAAGTTCAATGGTTTAGGCGTGAAAATGTAACATACAGTTTCAAGTTCAAATCCTCCCCTTAAAAACTGAATTACCCCTTTTTGTCCCGTCAGTGGTAAATTTTCGACAACTTTACATACCTACTTATTATTAATTATTTTCTGTCAAAAGTATCAATACTGGGTTTTGAGTTACTCGGACCGCGCATTCAATTTCTTCGACACAAACTTAACACCCAAAGGGGGATATAGATCCCCCTTTGTGGGGTAGTTTTGAAAAATTTATAATGATAAACTTTATTAGGTAAGTACTTACTTAGGCAAGTATTCTTGCCAAGTTTCAAGTTTATTAACCTAATGAAGAAGATTTTTCATTTAAAATGTATCCCCGCTTTTCAGCCCTGCAGGGGTGGAATTTAAAAAAAATCGTTTGGGATGTATTCATAACTTGACTCAAAGATTATTTATACTAATTTTCGAGTTAATCAAGCCATGCAGTAAAATCCTCCCCTGAAAAATGTAGTACCCCATTTCAGCCCGTCAGGGATAGATTGTCAAAAAACCCTGATACACATTATTTTCGAGTAAATCGGACTGCGCGCTAAAATTCTTCTTCTTGTAGTGACCGTAGGTTATTTTATAATACTGATAAGTAGTATTAGTCATTCGTATAGATATTAGTTTTTAGAGATTTTGCTTATTTATTGAGTTTAGATTAGTTATCATCAGAAATAGGTTTATTTAGGTAGGTGGTAGGTATTTTATTTTCTGTTATTGAGTTTTTTTTTTTAAATTAGTTAGTTACTTAGGTAAAGATATCATATAGGTACCCTCTTAATCACCACTAATGATACACAATTGGTTTTCTATTGTAATTAGCCACAAAGGGCCCGCGGGATAGATGGCATTCTGGGGAAGCACGTACATTTTATCCTGTTAGCACGTTCCCGTGGGATAATTTCCGACATCCACGCGGGCGAAGCCGCGGGCAGAAGCTAGTATATTCATAAAACTACAACGCAAAACCGTATACGTGTGTTAAATTAATGTCGCCATTAAAGCGCCACGCTGTATAAATGAAATCTGGCATAAATAAAGTAGTGGTAGTTTTTCGAAAATCATTTCTACTAACGGGTTTTATAATAATGGCAATACGAAAATGTCATTATGATACAATTCTATTACGAGACTATTGACCGACCAATGATCGCCATTAAGAATTTAGCAGATTACGAACTTTAAGCAAAATGACAATGGGATGGGAATGGGATCGTGTTGGAATGACGAATTTATAAATATAGCAGACTTGGGGCCTTGGAGTTGTGGGAGGACTATAATACGTCCTTGCAATTTACAGGTCATGTGACTCTTATGTCATTGTAATAAGGTACAAATTTGCAATGATTGACGCGCGTTCGTAAAATGTAACAAATGTGTTGTAAAATGTACTAGAAGACTACGTTAAGCCTTGCGTATGCTTAACTGTTATATTTCTAGGACATGCTGATCTACCGAGAGTTATTGACTATCAAATGCTCTCTGAATTATTCTACTACGAGTACTACTAAAAAACTATAAAATATTGTTTATTATTATTTAATAATAACATTAATTAATATTTCTCTGACGATTTCACAAAGGTCCATTTATCCTGAAATACTGGAGGCTTTGAACAAGGCCATCGTGGACCAGGACGAAGGCATAGTGGTCAAAGATGTGGAGTCCTACTACATTCCCAACCGACGCAACGCTGGATGGTACAAAATTAAGCCTGAGGTAATAATAGCACCAAGTAATTGTCCGATCGGTATTACTTATAACGTTAGTATGTAGTTTTTGAGCCTGTGTGGTCTCTCTGCAGGGCAAAAGCCTCCCTTTTTTCTTTCCGCTCTTCTATATATTGGGCTAGTCTTATATAATTTGTTAATCGATAAAGAAAAATTAAATTGCCATGGCGGATCTATCAAGTCTGATCAAGTTGCTGAAGTAGCACCTCTGAAATGATACTCAATCATAGAGTGCTTCAAGGATTTTAGGCGGCTGAATGACATTGTCATGTTATTTGTGAAATTGTATTGACAAAACAAGATGGCGGATGGCTTAAGTTCCGATTTTGGCCACGCGCCAAAAGAATCTGGTAGCGTTGTACTAATCATGTGATGTTAGCAATATTGTGTCATTGTAGTACACGGACGGTACTATGAGCGACCTCGACCTGGTGATCATCGGGGCTGACGAGGCAGAGAACAAGAGACAAGGACGCGCCAAGAGCTTTCTCGTAGCGTGTGCAGACGGCGTAGTTCCAGGTATGTAGGTCTTATTAACAACCATCCCAATATACATATACAGTTTTAGTTCCAAAAAAATATCAACAGTTTACTTCAATAATTGCAACATTGACATTAATTAAGTCGAAATCGGTTGGTACACCCTCAGTCTTCAGTTTATAAGTAAGGTCTACCTGGAAGTATCAAACGATGGTTGTACCTATGTGTCAGGTAAAATGCCGGAGCGCTGGGTGTCAGTAGGGCGTGTGTCCACGGGCCTCACGTTCGACGAGCGTGAGAGTTTGTGCGCCGCCCTCGAGCGACACTGGACTCCCTACAAACAGACGCCTGCGCCGCCACACTTGTGCTTCAACAAGGAGAAACCAGATTTCTGGATCCCTCCTGAACATTCCGTGGTTTTAACGGTAATACCCAATACTTCTTATATAATTTTAGCCATCATTCTATCTTCTCTACCTCGTTAGACTAATAGTCGCAAGCGCGACTGCTGAACATGGGGTCCAGGGGGCCTACTACGAAGTGCAAAGTGCGAATGTTCGGATCGGACCGACACATGGCTGAACCGAATATTATTGAAAAATGCGAAAAAAGTTCGGATCGGCTCAGTTGCGTCGGGACCATAGTCAATATTCGAAAGAGTGTAGGAGTGTAGGATCGGAACTTCTGAGTAGACCCCCTGGGTTCAATTTCCGGGTCGGGAAAAGTGTTGCTGGATTTGTGCCCGATTGATGGCAATAGGATCGCCCTTCTCTTTCGCGGAATACTTGGTTTATAAATAGTTCTCATATCTGTATCACACAGGTCCGTGCGTCGGAGTTGATCCGTAGCTCAAGCTTCGGCGCGGGCTACACGCTGCGGTTTCCACGCGTTACGAAAGTACGAGACGATAAACCCGTTCAGGACGTCATGACTCTGCAGGAGTTCGAACAACTTTGCGCCGTAAGTACCTTTTTATACCTGCATAGGCCGCAGAGACCCACCTCTGCGATAAACGAAGGACCAAGTTGTCACTTGTTTTCTTCTTGATTTTTGCACTAAATAAATGTGTTATGCATCTATTTTGTTGAACAGAACAAAAGGCCAGTAGTGAAGTTGAGTACCAACCAAATAGATGGTGATCAAATAATGGAAGTGAAGCCACGAGCGAAGCGAAAGACACAAGCACCCCAGGTCGCAGAACAGTTCCAGATCACTTCAACTGGCGACGTCGAGGTAACCTCGAAAGCCCTGCTCGGAAGAAAACTGTATATACTCTCTGAGGATGACGACTGTAAGAGACCGGAACTCGGCAAGATTATCGAGTCGCACGGAGGAAAGGTGGTGGCCAATATTGGTAAGTTAAATCACAGTCGTGTGTTAGAAAAAGTAGAATAGGTCCTCAGTAGGCGATTAAATCGATGTGCACTGTTACATTACAGCAAGTTGATATGTTGGAAGCTTTACATACTTCGAAGCGAAGAGGTTGGTCAACCGGTGACCAACCTCTTCACTTTGAAGTAGATAAAGCGGCGGCCCTAGAATTTTTTTAGGTGGTGCAAAATCTTAAAGTGGCACCCCTCTATGTATCATGTTCCTACAATATATGCAGTTGCTTACACGGATTAATCGGATATTACGTAGAATAGCTGTGCCCGCGACTTCGTCCGCGTGGACTTAGATCTCAGCCTGTAATGAACGCAACGTAACTTTAGTTTGTTCGTAAGTATGACTAAACTAATTATCCGATTGTACACACGGCTACACATCAAGCTATGCAAAACCAGTATTAGCTGACCCTTCATTGTGAGAAAATATCATACAAAGTGAGGCCAAGACAAACTGGTTTTGTATAGCTTGACGTGTAGCCGTGTGTACATAGATTATATAAATAAATAGTTTAAAATATATGTAACAAATATGTAGGTGTATCTGCGTGACAATGACAGTCGTCCTGCTCGCGTTAAAAAAATGTTGCCCATTCCGTGTGTGTAGTGCACAGAGCGCGGTCGCAGCCCAAGATTTGTGCCCGGTTGGTGGCAGTTAGTTCGCCCCTTACGACATGGGACTTAAACGTACCTGGTGAAATGTGGGTGAGAAGAGCGAGCGAAGCGAGCTCGAAAATTTTTAGCAACCCGGCTTTCTTAGGTTAGGTTTTGTTTTATATTTTCAAACAGAAAAAGGAGTTACATTGTCGACTTATGCAGCAAATCCTAAGCAACTAAGAGAATGTAGAATGCAAGAGCGAGCGAAGCCAGCTCGAAAATTTGGCACACTCTCGAATAAGTTCGATTTTCTTTTGATAATTCCAAAAGAATTTGCTTTGTCGGTTTATAGCGAAAAGCTCAAGAATCAAGGGAATGTAGAATGCAAGAACGAGCTAGAACGAGCGAAGCATGCCTTAACAAATTTAGCACCCTACGTTGATTGGGTTCTGTTTTCTTTTGACTATTAAGTATACAGAAAGAGAACTTACTTTGTCGAGTTATAACGAAAAGCTGGTTGTTTTACAGCAGCGTTGAGCGATTCGGTAGGGGAAAATCTTATGGGTTCGCGTCACTGAAATGCTAACAGTATAACCGGTAGCTAAGAGTATGACGTGTTGCGCTTGTTGTCGGAGTGCCGGTAGATGTAAAAACCAGACTAATGTATTAACATGAATCTGGATTTTATGTCAATTTAAAAATTATGAAATTTTAATATTTTATACCACAATTTGTAAGTAAATTAAAAAAAAACCATTATTATTTCATAGTTTTAAGTTATGACTTATGTCAGCAGTTGCCTTGACTGCCTATATGCTCAGGTTCTATTTGTATATGGTGTCCGTGGCTCGTGGTGTACATAAAATAAAAAAAATAAAAAATAAATTCATTTTCTTTCTTTTCTTTCTTACATGCAGTTTTAAGTTAGTAAGACAAGTAAATCATTCAGGCTCTCGACAGCATGCATAATTTTAGGGGGGGCGCTGTCATGGGGGAGGCGCTGAAATCAACTGTTACTAAAAAGTAACTATTCGATGACGGGTGCGCGGTGGTCGCATTTCGGTTGATTTCAGCGCCTGGTCCCATGACGGCGGGCGGTGCCGTCGCGTCGCACCGCTCGCACCGCCCTGGGGCCGCTACAGACTGGGTCAACGTTTTGACTCTTTAGCCCGCAGTGAAACTAGGCCTTATTAATAACGATATGTTACCGTCAACAGTTATTCAGAATGTTCTGACGAGCAATGCGGAATTTGTTGTAGACACAGTGCATATGTGTAGAATGATACTTATAAGAAAAGATATAAAAAGTCGGATCACTTTCCGTAAGTAAGGTGGTGTGGTGTGGTAGTGTCTGCTGCATATAAGTATGTAAGGTGGTGTGGTGTGGTAGTGTCTGCTGCATATAAGTAAGTAAGGTGGTGTGGTGTGGTAGTGTCTGCTGCATATAAGTATGTAAGGTGGTGTGGTGTGGTAGTGTCTGCTGCATATAAGTAAGTAAGGTGGTGTGGTGTGGTAGTGTCTGCTGCATATAAGTATGTAAGGTGGTGTGGTGTGGTAGTGTCTGCTGCATATAAGTATGTAAGGTGGTGTGGTGTGGTAGTGTCTGCTGCATATAAGTAAGTAAGGTGGTGTGGTGTGGTAGTGTCTGCTGCATATAAGTATGTAAGGTGGTGTGGTGTGGTAGTGTCTGCTGCATATAAGTAAGTAAGGTGGTGTGGTGTGGTAGTGTCTGCTGCATATAAGTAAGTAAGGTGGTGTGGTGTGGTAGTGTCTGCTGCATATAAGTAAATAAGGTGGTGTGGTGTGGTAGTGTCTGCTGCATATAAGTAAGTAAGGTGGTGTGGTGTGGTAGTGTCTGCTGCATATAAGTAAGGTGGTGTGGTGTGGTAGTGTCTCCTGCATATAAGTAAGTAAGGTGGCGTGGTGTGGTAGTGTCTGCTGCATATAAGTAAGTAAGGTGGCGTGGTGTGGTAGTGTCTGCTGCATATAAGTAAGTAAGGTGGCGTGGTGTGGTAGTGTCTGCTGCATATAAGTAAGTAAGGTGGCGTGGTGTGGTAGTGTCCGCTGCATATAAGTAAGTAAGGTGGCGTGGTGTGGTAGTGTCTGCTGCATATAAGTAAGTAAGGTGGTGTGGTGTGGTAGTGTCTGCTGCATATAAGTATGTAAGGTGGTGTGGTGTGGTAGTGTCTGCTGCATATAAGTAAGTAAGGTGGTGTGGTGTGGTAGTGTCTGCTGCATATAAGTAAGTAAGGTGGTGTGGTGTGGTAGTGTCTGCTGCATATAAGTAAGTAAGGTGGTGTGGTGTGGTAGTGTCTGCTGCATATAAGTAAGTAAGGTGGTGTGGTGTGGTAGTGTCTGCTGCATATAAGTAAGGTGGTGTGGTGTGGTAGTGTCTCCTGCATATAAGTAAGTAAGGTGGCGTGGTGTGGTAGTGTCTGCTGCATATAAGTAAGTAAGGTGGCGTGGTGTGGTAGTGTCTGCTGCATATAAGTAAGTAAGGTGGCGTGGTGTGGTAGTGTCTGCTGCATATAAGTAAGTAAGGTGGCGTGGTGTGGTAGTGTCTGCTGCATATAGCTTCTCCTATTGCACGCTTATTCAATATCTGCTAACCCCGAAGATCGTCGCTATTTAGCCTGAGGAGAAAAGGACATAAAGTATTCACGAAATTTATCTCGTCAAAAGGTTCAGACACTTGGTGCAGCGTAGCTGGTAAGCTCACATCGCGCGTCCGCGCCGTACTGGCAGCGAACAGCACTGACGTCACCAGCACGTCGTGGCTGCGCGCGCTGCCGGCCGCGCCCGCGCCCGTGCCGCTGGCCCCGCTGCACATGCTGGCCCTCGCGCCCGCCACGCGGCTGGCGCTCTCTAGGCACTACGATGCCTTTGGAGACAGCTACACTGAGCCCATTGATGAGGATACCTTGAGAAAGTTATTCGAGAAAATGAATGCTGATGATGTAAGTGTTTTCTCTTTTTTTACTGCAACTAGCATTATTGATGTGAAACATCTATTGCGGTGGGTCAGACCGAGCTCGTAACTCTGCGACTCTTCCCATTCGTCTCTCTCACCGCGCTAAGCTCGTATATCTATAGCGTATTTTCTATACAAAATAATTCCGATTTTTCACATCTGCCAGGCGTCCCGCGACGGCGGATCTTTTAAATCTAATTGCTAACATGTAACTTAGAATCGTGGTGAAAGGCGTTTCCCGTCCCGTTTTTGCGGGACTGTCTTTTGTAATTTTGACGTTCGAAAAGTGCTGATTCTCAACCTAATTTGAATAAATGACTTTTGATTTGATAATCCAGCCTAACAAGATTTGACCTTTGCTACCGAACAAAAATGTCCTGTGTTTTTATTGAGAGATCTACAACTGACCGACTCTTGAATGTCATCTTGATCAACTTCTGAAATTATAGTGTATAATCGCGTTGTTTAAACTTGGTAATCTTCGCCGCTGCATGGGTCCCTTTGCTTTCGTCGCCAAATAAAAATCTTTTTTCTCTTGAATTGATTTCCTCTAAAATACAATAACAGACAAATGTCATCCAAAACAGGTACCAATTTACCTCACGAAGCAAGAGATGTTGGACTTGGACAAGGAAATCTTCGGCGAGAACAACCCACACTCGTTCCTGCGACCATGCTGTGTTCACATACTGAACCAGGAGAGTATAGCCGCTATACTAGCTCGCATGTACGGGGCCACTGTACTCGACAGTGCCATTAACTGCACTCACATTGTAGTGCCCAACACTACAGAAAAGACTGAGTTTGATAATCTTCGGGGGTTAACCAAGGCTTTAATAGTTAGTGAAGATTGGCTAAATGCCTGCTTTTCTCAAAAGAAGTTAGTTCCGGAAACAGAATTTATTATGTGACGCAAGCTAGTCTATAAACTTTACCTTTATAAGTTTAGAGCACTTTCTTCAGTACCTACCGTAATGAGGTTGCCACAATAGAGTAGTCAAATCGCTAGGCAAGTATATATAAGTTTAGCTATCTTATTAGTTTAATAATTTATCATAAATATACCTTCCAATCAAAGGTTTCACTATGAATTGACAACACTGTTCTGTTTATTTTGTTTATTATGAAATTAAAATATATTTTTATTAAAATGAAATATGGTTTTAACTTCATGTCATACTGATGACGATTCTACACCGCTTTTGTATCTCAACAAGCTCTCCTATACCTATCTAGCTGAATGGGTCCGCGTCATAAGTAGGCAGAATCTTTACATAAATACAATTTCAATCTGAATTGACTAAATAATCACATAGTCTGACTGTACCTTATCCCTCGAATCTTTGAGCTCCTTAAGTTCTAAGTTGAGCTGCAAGATTACTGACTAACGCGTGCACGAAATCGTGCACGGACTGGACAGGTTCATTCAATGTGTTATTCTTTCCTCAAAATACCATTTCAGACACCAATCTACATGATCTGACCATGTTTATGTCTGGACTTTTAAAAGAGACTGTGACCTCTTAGAGTTTGTTTCGGCTCTTCTTCATAGAGTAGTCAGATACTAATCAAGTTTTTAAAATATGATTGACGTGTATAAGTGTTTGCAAACCTACTTACAATAATAAAATCATTTATATACCTAATACAGTCACATTATTTAATAATTTAGGTATAAACATCGAATGATGGGCAGATCTGCACACGCCTTAACACATCTAAAGTTATAATTACAATAAAAAGATGCACTGGTTTGTTAGCACTGTATATTGTACAATGAAAGCCAGTGGGCCGCATAATGAATCGAATGCACGCGTGTCGGTAGCTGGTACAGCGACACAGACACGCGTTTGTTTTGTACCGCCACCACAGACAGCTTTATGCTCCGAAGTAACCCACGATTACGGCTAACAAAGATACTTTGTGCGCAGCTATTATTAACTTAATACTTCGTTAGCATAAGTGTTTTAAAGCTACTAGTAGGTATCTATTTGTTTTTAATAATTAAACAAATATCTATGTTTATGGATATGGACAAATGGACGTCAATTTTGTAGCAGGTAGCTACAAAACAACCTATATCTCTTTAAAGGATTTTTGAGGAATAACTCCAGGCTTTCAAGCGTTATAGACCCGTACAACTAGGCTTGGCTTTAAATCAGTGGCATAAATGCAGACCTTTATAGACTAAAGGAAATTACTGAATCGTCCCGGTTTATAAATGAACTAGTACACTTAGTATACCTGCATGATGTCTAAGCAGATTTTGGCTATTACAATTAGACTGATCACAAATACATCCAATATTATCATTCAAGCTTTGGTTACCTAAGAAAGCAGTGAACGGTCACACAATAACGGCTTTGCAAATACATAGCGTTTTTTAACACCAGGGCCGAGTTGTTTAACGTCCACTTGACGTTCGCGCACCTATCCGTCAAAAATGACGTTAACTATCGTCAAACTAAAAAAAATTAAATTACATTAAAAAAAAAACCCCCGACACAAAATAATGCTACGATGCCACAGACAGACATACACACACACAGACACGCCTTATAACACCCGTCGTTTTTGCGTCGGGGGTTAAAAAGCGTTGGTTCAAATAACAATTACAAAATTATGGCCTTGCCATACGTCAAATAATAACGAGTACGTAATCGTTATTATTTGACGTACGTATGTTACGTTAACCAACCGTTTGAAACTGTCAAATACTGGTGAAAATTATTGATTTTCATGATTGCCTTTATATTATGACAGAACCGCATTCCTAAGAAACGTGTTACTTATTAACAAGTTATAGGTATTAGTCAAAATCAATAAAATATGAAGATAGAGTCGCAGTAACCGAAGTCGAAGCGTGGACACGGACAATTGAAATATGAGAGCTAATTGGCAATCGCCGCTCGAGATTGAATATCATTTTCACGTTACTATTGTCGATTAAATTGTTACGTGTTTCAGATCTTTTGTTTACTTACAGGCTTTCAGTTATTTTCTTATGTATTGGTTCAAGCGATTCTAACGTCTTTTGCTTAGAAAATCTTATAAAATGCCTTTTTAAATATTTCTGTGGAAGGTAGATCCTTAATTTGGACAAAAACTCAATAAGTAGGCTATTTTCGCGATTTAAGAGTTGTAGGTCGTGAGTTCGAACCCAGACAGGCGCTTTACTTTGTGTAAATTATTTCATCACCGCTGCTCTCAAAACGGTGAAGGAAAACATCGTGAGGAAACCGGCATGTCCTAGTACCAAAAATTCGAAGACATGACATCTACCAACCCGCACTGGGCCCGCGTGGTGAATTATGGCCCATTCCCTCTCACTGAGAGGAGGCCTGTGTCCCAGCTGTGGGAAAATTATAGGCTAATTTATTATTTGTTTATTAATAAAAAAACGTTGCCCACACTAGGAATTTCTCCTGTATCGTGGGTGCGATTACAAACATTTAAACTCACATACACAAACAGCCAGACCCGGAACAACTACCTGTAGGCAATACAAATATTTGTTCCGTGCGGGAATCGAACCCGCGACACTCAGCGCAGCAGTCAATCGCTTAACCACTGCGCCAACCGTGCCGTCAAACGTCGTACGATGATGATGATGATGTATGATGATGTTAGGTACGGTAAATTTGATTCAATTTGGGTATGTGTCTAGAAAGATGATATATCTAAACTGATAAATGATTTTATTTTGTAAGTAGGTTTGTACAAACACTTTTACACGTCAATCATATTTTAAAACTAGATGAGGTCGGCGTTTCCTATCTGACTACTCTGAGAAGAAAGGCCGAAACAGTCTCTTTTAAAGTTATCCAACTCTTGGATAACTCTAACTAATGGTTATAAGTGGTACCTACCTTGATAACCCAGATAGATCCTATCCTCCTACCCTACCTACCAACTTTGAACCAATAGTTCTATTGAATTGTATGAATATAACTTTTAACTACTTCTATATATCTATTTAAAATAATATAGGAAGTTTTCATAGGGAAGCAATAAATGAAAACAACAAAGTTACTGCTTTTTTACAGTTTTCGTTATGATAATGTGTCTTTGAAAACGTTAAAAATACGCACTACAAACACTTAAATATGACCCAACAAGCGATTTATGTATCATTTTGCTACGAAAAATAAAACTGTTTTACAATAAATACAAAAACGTTTGGTGTCGTGCCGCCCGCCCACACCGTAGTCTCCGCCAATAGAGAGGCGCGCTGGGCGGAGCGACGACGGCTGCCACTGAACTTTTAAAACTTGAAGCCCACTTTACAGCCGTCAATCTCTGAAACGATATTTCAGCGTCAACATGACTCGCTGTCGCGCCTCATTAACAATTTAGTAATCCGTGGAATCGGTTCGAGTAACATTAATTAGTTGGTGGTTGATATTGTGGTTCGCTTATAAATTATTTGGGGTGAATACAAAATGCAAAACGAGGGTGTCTGTGAGACTGAAGGCACGGGCAGCATTCGGAAGGCGCTGCGAACTCCGAAGTGCGCGCGGTGCCGCAACCACGGAGTCATCTCCTGCCTGAAGGGGCACAAGAGACTGTGTCGCTGGCGGGACTGTCGCTGCCCTGGCTGTCTGCTGGTACTCGAGAGACAACGTGTCATGGCCGCTCAGGTACCATACGAACTTTAATTGTTTTCTTTGGATCGCGGAATAGAAACAGATCGGTGCTTCGTGTCTTTAATTTGAAGCTTCGGGTTTGCTTAATTATTTATGCAAGTTTTTCGCTACGAAAAATAAAACTATATTAGCACTGGTGGCCTAGTGGTAGTGGACCCGACTTATGTGTCGCGTATTCGAACCCAGGCAGACAACTTTGAGTAATATAGTTCATCACCGCCGCTTTCAAAACAGTAAAGGAAAACATCGTATGGAATCCGACATGTTAGAACTAAAAAATCAAAGACATACCAACACACTGGGCCCAGGTGGTGGATTATGGCCCAGTCCCTCTCAAAGAGAGGAGGCCTGTGTCCAAGCAGTGGCCAAGTTGTAGACTGATTATGCTATGCAAATTTTACACATCTGATTCATGTGCTGCATGCAATTAATATTTTTTTAATAGACCACAGTACTCAACATTATCTATATTTTTGGAGTTTCAACTCAAAAAGTCAATAGACAAGATTTGTAACAGCTGTAAACCAAAGGTAAGATCATCTGATATGAAACTACCCACCTAGCATTATACTCAGCTGCTGGCCCTGTTAACACAAGCTGTCAGTTCAGTGGTTTAAATATTCTTTCTGGTAGTTGCTAAGAAGCTTATAACTCCTTTAGCTGAACTGGCTCGTTTGTCAAGAGGTCGTGACTAGTCGTGAGTGCTACTGCCGACTGTCGGTGCGGTCCATCTCCAGATCGGCCAATTAGGTATTTGTTTTTAGGATTCCGAACCTCGAAAGGAAAAAACGGAGATCACTTTGTTGTCCATCCATCTGTCTGTCAAGACCCTTTTTTCTCAGAACGGAGGTGGTATCAAGTTGAACTGAAGAGAATATCAAATATGCAGGTTTACGGGCCCTTAGAGCTCAAAAAAAATAAAGCTTCTAAATCAACGCTAATAAATACTCGCAAAAAAAACATAACCTATAGGGTAGTACTTCCCATTTGACCTAGAATCATGAAATATGGCAAGAAGCAAGGTAAAGGAGCACAAGTAAGGGAAAAAAATAGTTAATTTTTAGTTTTATCATATTAAAAAAAATGTGATTACACTTGCAGTTGGACGGTAAATTCTCTACCGTATATCGATGTAGGTAGTAGGTACCTATGGGATAAAAATTTTTCAACTGCAAAGTTAAATTCGTTCTTGGGACCTAGACTTATACAGTAACATGCATAATGCATAATCAGGCTATAATATTTTCACTGCTGGGATATAGGCCTACTCTTGGGAAGAGGGAGTGGGCCGTAATCCACCGCGCGGGCCCAGTGCGGTTTTTAGATGTCACATGTCTTCGATCAATGTTGTCTTTTTGGTTTTAGGACATGCCGGTTTCCTCACGATGTTTACCTTCGGCGATTTGAGAGCAGTGGTAATGAATAATTTAGTCAAAGTAAAGCGCCTGTCTGGGTTCGAAACTACCTACGACCTACAAGTTACAACTCGTACTCGTTCATAACCTGCTCTCGATACAGTAACATAACATCTATTCAGTATTTATTCTTGTTAAAAAATATTTTTTGGAAGTAGAGAGGCTTAATTATATCCACGATTTTGTTTTCAAAGGTGGCACTGCGCAGGCAGCAGGGTGCAGGCGGGACAATCGCACGGGACGGCGAAGCTGCGGCGTTGGCAGCCCGCAAGCGCGCCTACCGCGCCCGCTTGCGATGCATGCAGATGTCCAGGTCGTTCCCAGTGCAGCCATCCATCTATGGTGAGTTATCTTCCTGCTAGCCCTCGGCTAACTTATCTATGGAAATAACCGTTGCCATTACTTAAAAAAGAACCGGCCAAGTGCGTGTCAGGCCATGCATAGAATAGGGTTCCGTAGTCACCCATTTCTACTTTACTTAAATAGCCTGTATTGTAACGAAACTGCACAACGCCATCTATCGAGTATCGTTGTAAACTTTTTAAGCCCCTAATTTTATTTATCCTCTTTAGAGGACTAGAATTGAAATAAAATCGTGTCCAATAGATAAATTGTACGATTTTATTTTTAATATTTTACATGTTTACTTATTATTTCGTTATTTTTGTACGAAGATTTCCAAGTAGGCGCATTTTACAACTTAGGCCTCTATAACTCCTGAACTAACAAAATTATCTAAGCCGTTATAGTTTTCCTTTAAAGTTTATCACATGGACTACCATCGTGAATTTTTTCAGATTTTTCGAGACAGCCGTTTAGCTTTTAGAGGGGGACGCGTATTTTAACAAAAAAATGTGCTTTATAGTTGAATATCTCGCAAATGGATAACTAAATTAAAAAGTCGTCTTAACAACCTCTCAATGTTTTTAAAAGACCTATCTAATGATATCCCAATATGGGGTAGACACGAGAAAAAAAATCATCCCCACTTTAGTCTAGGGGAGAAAAAATAACGTACCCATAAAAAAAACCACGGACGGACGGACGGACACGGACATGACGAAACTAGGGTTCCTAGACGTGAACTACGGAAGCCTAAAAACCGGCCAACTGACTTTGACTTTTACATCAATGCACCTGGTTTAACTCATTTTCAATGGAATGGACTTTTGACTAAACTTGCATATTCAAGTACATACATTTTAGAAGTTCGTCGACTCACGCTGGCGGCTGTACTGTTTAAGTCGCGTGTCGCTCGTGTGTATGCACACTTAGCTGTGATAGTTTTTCTTTTAACTTCGTTATATGTAGGTACTGCTTCGATCTTTCACATATCTAAAAACAACGGTTTAGCTGGTAGGCCGTTCCATCAGAGTGAAGGTATAGTCGAGTGCACCTGTGTTGCGCACACGCTTGTACCCTATACCTTATCTCCTACCTAGATGGCTCACCTGGGAATCCAACCCAAAAACCCACCTTCGGCAACTAGCAAACCTTGATGGTGGCTAATTCACAGCAGCAATGCAGCAGTAATGTAGGTACATATTATATGTTTTTGGCTTTCCGTAATAGACAACCTTTAAAACAAAATGACGCCTGTATTCCTCTTACGGATGGCCCTCTTACGGATGGCGAAAGTTGCATAGATAGTGGGTTAGGTATAGCACGGTGGATGGAGATATGCACACCTTATAATATACACCTACATTTTGACTACCTGGATTTTCTCATGACAAAGTAGAGTTATGCATGTGTAGATATCTAAACGGTTATTTTAAAATGTAATGTATACGGTGACAGCGAGCAGGGTGTCGTCCGACTCCGCACCACTCCGCTGCTTGTTATTGTAGTAACCGAGCCGACAGTGTCGAGTGTTTCCTTTCTCATCCGTGAAATGCTAAATGCGAATTAGCTGGATAAATATTTATTTTGGAACAGCGGGAGCGAGTTAAAATTGAATACTTTGGTGAGCTTTATTTATCGGCAGTTAGAAGTATTGTTCTTTTCCGAAGACATACATAAACCTCCAAGTTTAGGTCTACCTACATTAGTCAATGAGGGACTTCAAATGATTTTAACAGGCATAATTATACTGAATGATCCGTACCTACCTACAGCTGTTAACTTAATCTTTATAATAAAAGCCCTCACTATGGTCCTCCTACATACTTATTAATTGTGACGATTTTAAATACCCGATTTTATATCTACTACCTACAGTTCTACAACTTTTAATTAAGTAGATTGCATCTGATTTGATTGAGGTCCCTACTAGGTACAAGTTTAAGAAGTATCTGGTTAATTTTGCTTTAAAAGAGTGTCCGTAGAGTGTCTTGCCCGTTCTACTACTCTTTGGAATGGGCAACTAGCTTCATCTTCCTGACTGACCAACCCCTTGACAATTCAAAAGTGCCTGTAATTGGTTTATTTAAAATAAATGGTTAGTTAATTTTTATGAGGACAAATTGCAGAGATCTACGATATAGGTACTTACCTTATCAAATTATTTTGAAGTTATCTAAACAACACTATTCTCCCCAATTTATTGCGATTTAGTTTCGACTAATTTGCGTTGTAGTGAATGTGCGTCGTACCATGTTGCACAAAACATCTTCAAAGTACAAAAATAGAGCATCACAGTCGTAATAAAAAATTTGAACGACTCTTGAAAATGTCCCCGCTTCATTACAGAACAAAAGCTGTCATCCAACACTCGGCAACATTTCACTGTCTATTAACACAAAAACTACAATTTCTTTTAACTATTTTTATGGGCTCTAAAAAAGTGTGAAGATTGTTTTACAAGAGAAGGCGGAGGCGGCTCTTTGTCGGGGTGTCGGGTTACAGCAATACTGTTGACTGTAAACATGTCTTTCCGTTCTGTTGAATGATAGCTCCGCGGGTGCCAAAACCATCCTCACACATTATGACATCTAGCTAGTACCTACTCGTTTTAATGTGTATCTTTATGAGCTGCTTGATAAAAGTAACAGGTTGTACCGAATTTATCATCATTCATACAGAAACTAAAATTATTTTGATATTAATAATTGTACAGACGCCAGCACATCAAGCTACTACAATCTGTCAAATTTCTTTATTAGATTTTCAACTTTATCTATAAAGCATTAAGGTTCAAGGTTGATTGCAAAAATTTGACAGTTTCGGGTAACATAACCTGCTGGCGTCTGTACCTTTCTTCTCGATCTCTAGTAGCTTGATCAACTAGCCAGTACCCTAATTGCGTAACACATTAACAATCACAATCTGAATCATTTTGAAGGATATGCAGTAGCAATGGCTTTCATGTTGAACTGTCAACATGAAAGCCATTGCTACTGTTAGTGTGTTATGGAGTTACCCCGCAGCTTATGACTACTAGACTATCGGTGAGAATAACCGCAAGCGAATTCTTAAGCCGGGCGAAGTGGATATTTCTTCCGGTTATTTTGTCATTACTAGCCACAAATCCAGTCGTCTGGATTTGTACCCGGTTCGTAGCAATCAGGTACAGGGTTCATAATAATATAAAGGTAGTCTTTATGAGTGGCCTTACTATACAAGTTTTGAATACTACTCTTGCATAAAAAAATCGGTTGTCTGTAAAGTCGGTTTACTGACGATAGTTGAACGTGACAACGTCATAAGAAAATACTGATACACGCGGACGCATCGCTCACTCAAGTAGGAGAGAGACAGATGTCGAACGCTGCCGAAAGCGGAGGCCGATTGTGCCTCTTTGTCGCTCGTTCCGCGCTCTCGCTTGCACTTCAAGCCTTAAACGGAACGCCTCAGAGCGAGGTAACGCCGCATGAGTCATGTTTTTTCGTGCGTGCAGCCGGCTCCATCGAATTATAAGACGTTGTCACGTCAAAAAACGTGTCCGGTCGTGGGAGTCAGTAAATCGAATGTTATCATACTTAAAACTTAACTACTCATCCAAACTACTTTCGTATAACTGAACATAACACTATCTGTAATTTACGCACAGGTAATGATCGGGTATTTTCAAGTGATCCAGCGTGGAACGAGCGCGTCCGCCGGCGCCGTGCCTTCGCGGATGTAGAGCTGGAGCGCGGGGCGGCGCCCCTGCCACCCCCGCCGCCCGCGCCTCCCGCTGCGCTTCTCTGCAGGAACCTCCTCGCCGCACTACTCACCACTTACGCACCCATACCACCACACACCCAGCCACAACGACAAAAACTGTCATTCTCCATCGAATCCATAATAGGAGTTCAGTAAATCCCTCGGGCTCCCTTGAGCTGTTCTCAAAGATTTAAGCACTGCGAATCAGCGACTGTTTACGCAACCGCGATTATCCGAATGCAAGTAGGGAGGATTATTGGTGATTTCAAATAAAAAATTAAAACATAGTCTTCGAACAATGAGTGCTTTATTAACGAAATGTATGGTAAAGAATGTCTATTGTGAGGTCATCTTATTACAACCAGAACTTAGATTTAAACAATTGATCAGTATCTGGATATATTAACTTTTATTGAATTTGTATATATTTTTCATTATATAAAATGAGTACAGATTTTTTTTTTTCAAAAGTGAGTTATACAAATATATTTTTCCAAAATTATAATTTATATTGTTAATTTTGAACATGACGCCTAGGGTTAGGCCTTAAAATAGAGGTAGGTAGTGTCTATTACAAGATGCATCCATCTGTACTCACTTTATGTAAACAAACAACATAATCATTATGTATGGTGTGTGATTTTGTACCGGTTGACTTATAGCTGAAATTATGTATACAATACACACATTACAGTTGCAACAATTTCATGTTTTTTTTAATGTAAATAACTTACACATTTGCCTACAGGTGACAAGAATTTACATTTAATTAAGTAGTTAAAAATATATTCATTTTCATACACGATACAGTTTGCACGGATTTCCGGAGATTTCCTATCGCCATTTGCAAGAGGACTAACTAATGATAGTGATTTGTAAATAAACTAGTGAAATAATATATGTAATAAAATATTAGTACATATTTAATATAGGTTTATATAATGTGTTTTAAAATAATAATCAAATATATAATTAAATCGAAAAATGGCAAAACACAGAAAGAATGAGCTTTTTTTTTAAAAAAAAAAACGATGAATTGTAAAAATACCACATTGTCTACATTATGTTAAGATTTCAATAAGTATACTAGATTTCGGTAAGCGGAATGGGAATGACCAAGTAGAAAATTAAGCAAAGCGTAAAACATATAACATTATATTTATATCGCTAAGCTTACATTGGTATTAACGAATTTTATAGTTAAGTAATTTGCAATTTTGAAATCAATGCTGGGTAAACTAATGTTGATGATTGTTTTAATCTTATTAATTGTAAATTCCGCAAAGCAATCTATTTTATTTAAAGGTGAACGCACATTGGACCGACCTTACGACCACCACACAACGTATTTATGACCCTTTTTTAGGGTTCCGTAATAAACAAGGAACCCTTATAGCTTCGCCATGACCGCCCGTCTGTGCGTGGCTTAGTTCAGGGACTCTTAGTACTAGAAAGCTGTAATTTGGCATGGGTATACATATTAATCATTTTTCAATTCAGGGATCTGTTCGCGAAATATTAAGCTTTAGTGTTAATTATTGTATTATTAAATGGTTGATTTTAGATTTGTGAAAAAATTCACGGCAGTAGTATATACGACGAAGATAATAGGAAAACTATCGCAGTTAACGAGTCTTCCAACTCACATTTGCAGTTTGAATGTATGGTAGAACATGTTTTTCAACTACAATGTTAAGTTTGTTCTTGAGATAAATTGAAATACTATGGTCTTTATTAAGGTCAATCTAAATATATAGAAGTTATACCAAGAGTTTTAGCGGTAAGGATCTTAGTGAGCGAGTCCGAATCGTGCTTCAGGCGATTTTTTATTTAAGGGTTTTAGTATTACTTGCACGAAATGCAATATGCAAAGGGACGGTAAAATCTTGATCTTTGACTAATTCCAGCGAGCTAGTCGACAGATTCGCCACGGTCGAAGCGAACGATACGGTGTGATTTGTGACAGAGCAGACGACAAAATATGCGAGTGAGTGATACACGTTTGGCGTGACAATTACGCCAAATTCATGCGTGCTTTACGTTTGGCTCTCACGGTATACGGTATGTGTGTTCACCTTAATTGAATTGCGGAAGATTTGGAGTCTCCAAAAAAAAAAATGCATGGGATAGCTATTACAATCGCTACCTACCATAAAAATATTTTTATGTAGTGAACTCAATACCGACTATTTTTTGTTTCTGTATTCTGTTGCGATTTCCGTGTTTAACGAATGTGGACAATGTGATTTATTTAGTATTACATTCACATGCATAAATAAATAATGTATTAAAAGTACAAAATATGTACTTTTTGACAATAATGAACAACACGATAACACAATTTTACGCGACACAAACAACCTACATTTATATCGACAATGCATCACAATTAATGTTCGTCCAAACACAATACAACTATAATATTTTTCATAAAATACTAACTATGCCTCAAGGAAGGGAGTGCCTTACGAATGCCGCCTCACTCACACATACACGCATGCGATCACTTATCCAACTATTATCACGGTTTTTTTTTTAGGAAAAACAAACATCTACATTTAAAAAAAAATCATGACCATAAAATCTACTAACCTTAAAAATAAATTACGAGGCCACCCGTAACATCGATTTAAAATGGATTCTACTTAAAAAATAAACAATGTGTCTCAAATTTATCCGAAAGGTAGCTACAGTAATTTAATGTTCCTACGGGTACCGAGACGTGAAACAGCTACCGTATCGACGCGACGCTCGGCGCGGTCTGCACCTGCGAGTCGTCCGGGCTTCGTTGGCACATGACACGGGATGGGACTAGACAGGACTCGGGATAGGAACTAAATGGGTCTCAGGGATCGGGGACTTCGCCTACTCAAATAAATCACAATGTATATCTAAACAGTAGGTACAAATTTAGCGAGACGCAACAGATAAATATATAATATAGTAACACTCGAGAGTGAATTTTTAGTTGTGACTGATCCAAAAGACAGAATTTAGATTACGGAATGTTTTAAATTTCTTTATATCCCCGAAATACCGTATTATATCGACGCTGTACCCTATGCTACGATTGCAATTTGTAAAATATACTAAATGTTCATTTGAACTACATAATTTCAGATCCCCGTATCTGAAAAAAACTAAATGATATAACAAGTGTTTAAAGTCAGACTTTTAGCTTTTATAAAACAAAAAATAACAATTTTACTTGAATATAATAATAATATACATCGCAATATGTATTTACATATACATAATATTACTTTAATTAATATACACGTAAATAGTACTTTATATCAATCATACAAGTTGACCAAACACATGGACAGTCGCGGTCACGACGCACACGAGTACAAATTGTTAAAATATAGCTTTGTGAGATGTTGCACGACCTGCGTACGCGTCGCCGCGCAAGCATCCACGCACTCGGCCAACTCACACATACAATTCCATTAAACAATATACAACGTAAAAATACTATTTGGTATATTATATAGCAGAAATCTAGCCGTCATAAAATCTATCAAAGCAGTATATTATATCTACACTGACACAGACATATAATTATCATACACATATATTAGTCAAAAAAAAACAGTCACAAATCACAGTTGACATAAATTCTCGATTTTACTAAGTCTTTGTAATTTATATAAAATAATAGTTAACACATCAATTTTAAATATCTACTAAAATATATTTGCAAAGCTCTAGTGGGTGTAGATAAATGCTTTTGGATAAATTCAATTACCATATGACTCTGTTACTTGAAATCCTCTAAAACAAACCGCAACGACGCTGTTTTGATGTGAGTGAATTGTAAATTAAACACGTGCTGTATCTGTGTTGAGCAGTGAATGGCATCAGTCAACCTAAGCTAATCTAATACGAGCAATAAGGCAAACGATGTGACTGGCGATCGAGTGCCCGCGTCCAAACTCGTCTGCTTCGAACCGTTGCCACATGAATCAGCTCGCGACATGAATATGGTTTACATTATAATGTTACCAGTATCGGCTTCGACGTTATATCAACGATATCAATTCGACACGAAACAGTATTTTACTATACTAACGTTTCTTTAGGTAATTTCTATGATGAGACTCTGATGATTCGATGTGTCGTTAAAATCTTATTATTTAAGATTGAAACTAAAGAACACAAATTTTTCATTGACAAAAACAAGAATCAATCATATTTTTTTTTTAATAATTACATATCAAACAGAAAAAAACTCGTCTCATCTTTTAAGGTATAAACTAGAAACTATCTCTAAATTTCATGCAATTACAGTAGATATTCCACACATCGTAACTCGGTAATAATCACTGCGTTACAAAATTTAGTGAGTAAAACTACAAACTAGAAAGGGCCAATGAATGTACACTCGTTACGATGGTTAAATAGATGCGCACGTAAACATGCAACGTGCAACATGGATGTAACACGATACGAGTAGAAAGCCTAGCACCCCACGTATACGTGTGTACCGGCCCCGCCCTGTGCGTTGTGCGTCTGATCGTGTAAGCCGAGCGGAGCGGTTCATAACCTGCGCGGCCCCAAGCTACTTACTATAAACTCGGTGCACAATACACTCATTACGATTAAGTGATTACGCCGCTTCTAAATGTACGTCTCGTCGAACGAAAAAAGATATAATTTTCAGGTACAAACAGAAGAATGAAGTGTAACAATTTACAATCTAGGTTATATTCTCTGTCGATAGGTACAAATGTGTAAATATCCTCGCTAGTGTAGTGAGGTCAGTGTGTTGGCACAATACGCGGCGGACGAGCTGCGGCCGCCCGTGCAAGTTCCTACGCGCGGTGCCGCCGCCGGTCCGGCGCGAGCGACACCCTCAATGTCTTCCCGACCCGTGCTGACATTGGTTCCCCTGCGGAAAAACACAGCGTTAGTAGTAGTACTGGCCGAGCGACGAGACGCGTACTGCGGCGGGGCGGCGTACCATGACGCAGTGAAGACGTCTATATCCCGCACATGGCGGACAAGCGTACGCTGAGCTGCACGGGGAACTGGTCGGTGAAGTGGCGCCAGTTCTCCTCGCCGACCTGGTTCTTGAAGCCGTGCAGGATCTTGGTGAACATCTCCTTCAGGTCGTCTTTCGGATGCGACCACGACGCTACCGCGTCGCAGAAAAACATGAAGTCCTGCACCACGCCGGCCGGGTTCACCTGGATCATCTGACAGATGCCGCGGAACGCAGAGTCCTTCTCGTCGTTGTCGCGGATGTTCCGCAGCGATGTGCACCTGATACCAAATTTCGCATTGTCAGAGAGTGCTCAATCGATCACAACTCATGATCATTATTTAGATGATTTTTCAAATATCTCTTACTTGTAAATAAAATGGCTCACAACATAAATTATAGAAAAAAAAAAAAAAATTGTCATGTTGAAATATCATCTTTTAAGTAATTACTGTTCTAAAATAATTTGATGAAAATTAATCAAGCGTAAATAAACTGTATACTGTCAAAGGGAAAATTGTGGAAAACAAAGGAAAGGTTATTAATGTGAATAGCAAATATTGAAACTGGCACACGGAAAGTATTTGTATGGATATTGGAACTCAGATAATTCCAAACTGTAAGCAAATTACATTAATAAAATAAAATATGTAATATGAAATGGAATCATTCAGTCATACTAATAAATAACGAATCATTATTCAATAATATGAGCAGACTATGTTTGTAATCTGAGAAGTTAGTCAAAACAATTTGTCTTACAGTTTGGTGTAAATAATAGTTTATATTGTTTAGAAAGCGGATGGTGTTCAACACATATAAAGTACAGCACTGAAAATAAAATAATCAAATAGGTAGTTTCCACCCAACAAATCAGTTTCCCTCAAAATGTGGCCGTACTATTAATACATAGAATTAATATTCTCATGCTTGGTTCAACTTAAATCAACAACATATCATATAAAACAATAATATTAACAAGCCATGGACAAACACCATCCACAATCGAAATAATACCGGTTAATAACTTATTTAATATTAAACGTAATAGTAATAATATAAAGTAATAATAAAAAAAATGACTACAGACCACTGGCGTACAAATTGATGTAAAACGGGTGCGACGTCGTGGGGGCACACATAACCTAGCCGACCGATAGTAATCGCTACACGCCACGACATACCGAGAACAAAACCAAGAAAACAAATCAACAAACCATTCAAAACATATTAAATTACATAATTCAACAGCAACAAATTAGTGTTACAAATGGAAAAAACGTGAAACAATCGTATCTGCTAAGTAATCCATCAAATGATAAAGGTACCGTGTGTTTGACGAAAGATGGCCTAGAACTTTACCGCGTTAAACATTGAGTAGTGCTACGATGTAGATGAACAAGTACACATGAACTCATGCAAGCTGATGATACAATACTGCGGGATCTACGCCATCTTTTACGTCGGCACACGGTTCAGATTTCGGCTCTACTTTGATTTTAACTGTATTTACATTATACCCCATAAACCAAAAAAAAATATTGATGTAAGGTAAATGAGCTATGGCCTGAGAGTTCTACTGTTTGTGTTTATATAACGTGAAATATATTGGTATGCAATAGAATACATGTTCATAAATATTATGTTTTGTAGTGTAGAAGTGGGAAAAGATATAACAAAGAGTTGTTTAGTACTGAGTTAGTACACATCAAATAGGTACTAGGATACATATTATATGAGTTCTGCCAGGTACAGATAGGCAGGGACTACTACAGCGAACATAAATGGGGTATACAGGTAAACATGAACATCACAACAACTCAATATAAAACATTGAATAGTAACATATACATAATAAGTATACATAACATGACTGCCACCAAGAAAAGTCACTGATTGGATATAGTTCTAGCAAATAATAAAACATTACTGTTTAGTTAATCTCACTTTCTTCAATAAAATAATAGTGTTCAATATTAAAGATATACAAAATAATCACTTACCTGTATTTTCAAGTAGAGTCTTAGGAGTGTTAGGCCTGTTGATAATTTCAACTAAATGATTCAACACTAGAGGGATATACTTTGATGTTTCGGGCCCTGAAATAATTATTTATTGAAACATGGGTAACAAACAAGTCTTCAATAGCATCTGGAAATAATACCTTTTATCACTTACCTAATTTGATGCTAATTTCGCCGATTGCCCAGGTGGCATTATTGCAAACAGAAATGAGTTCGGGATTGAGGTTCATGCCAAGTATCGGCAGAAACTCGGGTATGTATGGCAAGACATGTTGGAAACACGCCTTCGTCAAGTCGCCCAGCAACGCAAACGACGACTGACGCACCTGATGGTTATAATCGCAGTTTAAAGGTATAATTCTATATTAAAACGAAAGAATCCCATCTCCCAATACGTGTTAGTTACTGTTACATGGTTGTTACAAGATATACAATGAGTATTAATGGTTTTTGTGGGTGAAATAAATGTAATATCCTTCAACCTTAGACCAAGATGAGAAAATGCGAGACAAGTTGCGCGATCCAAAGAAGAGTACCTGACGACACAAGCAACGAAAATATAAGCAGGTTAAAATAATAAATATGAGTCTACATGGGCCTAGGGTCTGATCTGCCATGATTATTATACTATTTTTAATTTGCTAGACTAAAATGACAGCTGCAATCAATTTTTTTTGTCAACATGACATTAATGTAATAATAACAGCTGTCATTTAGGTCTAGCAAATTAAAAATCAGAGTTTAGTACAATTCCCAGTTGCTTTAGACAATTTATGAAAATGTTAGCTTCATAACCCATGTTGTTCCCAGTTGCTTTGTTGTGTTTAGCTTCTTTTTGTTAGAATTTTTGAACGGTGAATAGCACCCACTACGCCCATAGCATACAATATTTCTACATGTTTCTTCTAGTCGTGAATATCGATGATGCAAACAGCAAACCATTGAACACTATATTCTGTCCTAAAAGTATCTGATGAAAGTGTAAACAAACCCAGTTCAGGTTTAATTCTTACGCAACCACTCACAACATGCATCTGTATTTAGAAGGTTTCAACTTTACATGTCAACTCTTTTCTATTATTGTTTGAATAACATTATTAAAATTTAATTAAGAAATCGTCAACGAAAATTGAGGTTATAAAATAACCTTAATTGTTAAATGATTCATTTGTTTACATTTTCATCAACCAACCTCATCTAGTTTTTAAAAACATGATTGACATGAAAAAGTGTTTGTATAAACCCACTTACTGAAATAAAATCATTTATCAGATTTTTAGAGACTTTTGGAACAGATCATAGATAAATTCATTGGATCGACTTGCTAAAACGCACTTTTCAAACATATTTATCCCACATCCAAAAATGGATGCATTTATTTATACACTAGTAATCAAGCAAACAAAAAAAAAATTTGGACAACGCAACCAGTAAATATAAATCAACAATATTAAAAAGCTAATTAAATTAATAATTAAATACATTAAAACTCCATAATACCTTGACATTACAAAAATGCCCTATGCACCCTTGTCCCTGTGAGTAGATAAGCATGAGTCACATACAAGATATACCTCAGGCATCGGATCCTGCATGCATTGGTAGAGAAGCTGCATGAGGTTGGAGTTGAAGACGAGGTGGTCTATGTGCCCGTCCAACCCCTCCGCCAGGCCGCTTAGCAGGTCCAGAGCCACGATCATGAAGTCTTTGTCGGGCGCTTCAAATTGCTCCGGACTCTGACTGTTTGCCTGGAAACATTGCAGTGTTGCTATGACGCCCACATTTATGCCTGCCAGAAATTCGGCAGCCCCAACATTTTTAAACCGACTGCGCGACAGTAAGGACAGGGTTATTCACGTGTATCTTTGTATGTATGTGGAATTCTTTATACCGAAGCATCCTAACGGACGATGGATTTTAATACATGTGTCTATTGACTCGTCTAGCTAGGTCGCGCGATGGATGGTTATAGGCTAGGCTTTGATTTTATAAAATCAAAATGGCGGATTTAAAACGTCAATACGTAACGTCTTGGAAAAAATACTTTTTTAGTACCATGATTATGTGGGTATATCAATAATATAACACACTAAACTTTTCAAGCAGTCTGATGCAGTTGGTAGCATCAAATCTAAGATTGAAGTAAAATAACTGCACCAGCCTGCTTGAAAAGTGGGCTTGTTTGAAAAAACAACTTCAACCCCCAACTGAGTGTCCTTTGTTTTTCAGATATTTTCACAGTCTGCGGCTTACGCATGATGTGAACGCTGTCGTAGGGCTGAATAACTAAAAGACGCATAAGTAAACTGCAATTTTACCCACAAGCATTCACATGTTAAAAGATATCTAAAGAGGTATATTAAATATCCAAGGAAATAAGGAAAGGAACGGTGATTGATTAGTTTACTCGTAATTCGTGTACACGTTGTTGACGTCATTCATTGTTACTAAATTAGAATCGCTGATAAAAAAAAATATATAACAATGTTTGGACTTAACAAAGTTAGTGACTGCTTCTAAGTTTTCTCTATGTACCTTACTGGCTAAATAAAATATCTACTAAGTTCGAACGTAACTCGCCCTTAATAAGTTTTATACTCTTTTGTCCAAGTACCACATTTTTTTTTCCTGTTACCACATCAGAGGAAAGTTCTGTTTCGGCTTGTTGTATGTTTGACTACATTGTGCGACCACTAGCCTTGTTTAAGTTTTTCTCAATCTATTTTTTTACTGAAAGAATAACTGTGATAATATATGGTGACATGTAAATAGTCTTACCTTGATATGCTAAAAAATTCACATTTAAAACTTCGTATGACTGTAATATTTTTTAATTTACTTACAATATTTTGATTTAACGTCTGTTCTATTAACGATACACATCTCCTGAACACTGGTTCACAGTACGGCAAGAATCCTGACTGTAGGGCAGTTGCTACAGATGAGAGGCACTGCAAACAATACTTTTATTAGTACCTAGTTAAGATTGTTACATCATGTTATATTGGTTATACTCATACCTCTAGAAGTGGGAAAAGATCTTTATCTTCATCCTTCAAAACATTCCACTTATTGATAAGTGGAGGCATTAACATGTTGATATATTCTGGTTTATTTAGGTGGTGTCCGACAGAATCTGCCAGTGTACCGATGGCGTCATACAATATGAGTAGGTTCTTGTGTTGGTACTTGCTGAAGGCGTACACGAGCGTCTGTAAGATGAAGCCGAGATACGGAACGAGCTCTGTGCACGCTTCTTCCTCGAGCGTGGCGAAGGCCGAACACGCCGCCTCTTGTACGCGCTTGTTGTTGTCTAGAACGCGCTTGAGTAGCTGAAATATAAACATTCAAGTGAGACACTGAACTCACACTTTACATACTAACACATTGTTTTAGTTGCGAGACAGTAATAAATGAGTAACCTCAGTCATGACCGGTTTTAGGTATAGGTCATGCGACTGCGACACGATCCAGTGCGAGTAGCGGCTCAACGTCCAGCAGGTGATGGCGCGCACGAGAGCCTTGCGCTCGGCGAGGCAGCACACCAGGTACGGCACCAGGTCGGGCAGGTGCGGGACCATGCCGCCCATGCAGCCATCTGCTACCGCGCCCAGAGCCAGGATACCGCTCTCCTGAGGAAGGACACAATAAGATTACACCATTATATGGATATGTAGTAAAGAAGAAGTGCTTTGCAGCTACTGTAAAAGGTTAAACTAATAATAACTAAATGGTTAATTGCTGCTACCATTACAAAGTCATAACCATTAGATAATCAAATAGCTATCTGTAATTTGATTTATGCAAAGCAATCCGCATCCTCGTGGGGATTCCTGAGGGAGTGCTGCAACCAGCTTTGGAAGGCTTTCAAATATGACGATGCAGAGTAACATAAGATAACATCACGCTTCTAATCCCCGAAGTTAAGCAGAGGTGCACCTATGGTACACCCACATTTCAACAGTTATGTTTATGAAATAAACGTGTAGTATTAGTGTTTATAGTTGTTTTATTAGTAGTTGTTTGAGTAATAAATTCGTTTAACAGACCTTGATGACCCATTCCTCATGGAACAGCGTCTCCTTGAGGATAGGGAACAGCACGGGCAGCAAGTCGGCCCCGAACACGTTGGCGAGCACGTCGAGCGCGGCGGCGCTGCACTTGCGCAGGTTCCAGTCGGACAGCGAGCCGTCGTCCGCGTCCGCGCCGCCGTCGTCGTCGTCGTCCGACTCGCCGCCGCCCGACATGTTGCTGTCGCCCGCACCCGCTGTATGACACCACACGATTATAATTTCTTTATTTCATCAAAAACGTAAAAGGCATAATACAAAGGTCCGTGGAGTTTCTTGCCCGTTCTTCTCCATAGAGATCTACGCTTTGGAATGGGCAACTAGCTTCAACTTTCTGACTAACTGACCGATTATTTAATTTTGACAATTCAAAAGTGCCTGTAAATGGTTTAATTGAAATAAATGGTTTGAGTTTGGTCAATATTTAAATACTCTGACTGATAAACTAGGTATAAGTTCCTGTGAGACAGTGATTCTCCAATAAGAAGTAGAGCTGCTACAATTATCTTTTGGCGCCTACATGACACTGACAGAGTTGTTGGTAAACATAGCATTGTGTAGGACAGCTTCTTTTTTTTATTGGCAATGGCGTCTCGCTGATCGACCTCAGAGGTTGTTGTCTGCTTAACCGGTCTCATGGCGTAGTGTGTCCATAATGTGTGTGGATTCAAGATACTTTTGTTTTCTCACTAATACTGGTTACTACTTTTGAGTTTGACATTTTAGCTCCCTATTTTACCATTGTGTTTGACGGTGTGTGAGCGCGGCTTGTGGAACCGCGGTCGTATGTCGGACTCCCGGTCGGGCTCCGCATCGTCCGCGTCATCATCGCGGTCCCCTCGCAGTAAGATCACGTCCATCTCCGAGTAGCGCATCCCGCGGACCAAGATCGGCAGCAGGGCGGGTAGTCGGGGGCCTAGAACCTATGGAATTAATTACAAAATATTTAATATGTGACAGATGATGTGGCTAGAAAGGCCAAAGCCATTATCTTAGGTCTCAACCCAATACTGAGATAATGACTGACGGCATGTCAGTCTCAATGCCTGAAATAAATTGGTCGAAGAACAGGCCAACCATGATTATGATGCTTGCATCAACAATTTCATCAAAGCTGATGATTTGTAGGTAATAAATAATCCTTATAAAATAATCCTCCTCAAAAAAAAACATCCTCCACCTCCTCCTCTCATCGTTAAAATTTTTTAAAAAATTACATGTCGTCCAATGCAGGCACAATCTTGATTGCAAGTCATACTTTGATTACCGACTAAAGATAAATTATAATTGTAAAATAATTTGACAAAAATCTTGTAATGTATAGTGTTATCATTTTTAATTGTTAATCAAAGTAACAAAAAAATACTACTTACTTCACGGCAGACATTCTGTTCTGCAAGTGAAAGCCAGAACTCGCAGGCCTCCAATGCAACACCCTCCTCAGCATCTTGTGTCCGCACCAGCATGTACTATGGAACAAGACAAACTTGTTATAAAACAAAAACACAAAAATTAAAACCACAAACAAAGTTGCAAGAGTTGGTCCACATTACATAGAAGAGGCCA
This sequence comes from Apamea sordens, assembly GCA_945859715.1. Classification (NCBI taxonomy): domain Eukaryota; kingdom Metazoa; phylum Arthropoda; class Insecta; order Lepidoptera; family Noctuidae; genus Apamea; species Apamea sordens. The sequence continues at coordinate 16,991,105 of OX243986.1, forward strand.
ATTTTAAGTGTGGAGAATGCAGTATCATCAAAATTAAATAAAACATAAATAATTTAAAAATTTTGTATTGTTGCATACCTCAATGATGTTAGGAAGGTGGGGGATGAGCCTGTCCAGTCGCACCTCCAGTAGTAGTACTAAAGCATGACAAACATTTTTCCTCACATCTGGGTCTTCATCTGCTGCTAAGTGGAACAAGTTCTGGCAACAAATCATCAATTATTTTATTAATTGGTGTAACAAGAATGAGTTTAATTGTAATGTAATTCTTTAACTACATTTTAAAACAGACTCGATTGAATCTTTAGAATAATAGCAATATCTAGATAATATAATCTCACTCAATACTCCATACTTTATTGCATTCCATAATGTAGTAATCTTACCTCAATAAAAGCATCAATATGCAACATGAGAGCTTGAGTCCGACCCATGATGAAGTAGTTAACACAAGCAATAGCATGGCATCTGATCTTGGGTGATGAATGTCGGAAAAACTGTAGGAATTTAGGTATTAACACATTCAAAGGCCTGTTCAGTGCATCACTGTCCAGGATCTCCGCTGTGTCTTCACATATCTTCTGTAGTGCTCCAAAGGCACCCTAAAATAATAAAATAGTTGATAAACATAATTTTAACAACATTTATTTTCTGACAAAGAAACATTTTTATCAATTACTAAAGGAGGACTTCTAAAACAGAGATCTGGAGAAATATTATCAAATAATATTTATTTAATACTTAGTTGCTTACCATTAAATAGACTTTTTCCCTATGGATAATCATTTTAAATTATTAATGCTCACAATTTTGAACATAATAAATACTAATAGATAATGTTTAGTATGAGGTCATTTCAAAGTTATCAATTTTCCAAACAAGTATCTCAGATCTTAGCATTAGAACTCTTGCATATTTGAAAATATACCTACTTATAAATCAAGAATAGCTGAAATACAGAAATAATAAATACCTCACAAACATTGTAGTCTTGAGAATCAAGCATCTGACATAAGGCTGGCAGCAGCTCGGGCCATGATGTTAGTTCACCCTTGCTAGCTATGGTAGTGATGATGATACCCACAGTGGCCCGAATCAAGGGCGATGGGTCTCCTACGGCTGATAGGCATTCTCGCTTTATAAATTCAGCCACTTCAGGTAAAAAGCTGTTGTAGTGAGCTTTGACATTATTTTTCAAAATCAAACCACTCAAAGATCTTGTTGGTTCTTCTTCACTGACAAGCTTAGTCAAAACGAAAATCAAATAATTATTGAAGTCTGGATACTTGTTCAATTCTTCCAATTTCTGAGATTACATTGTTAGGAAAATAAAGGCTGTCAATGGCTGTCATGTCGGAAAAATCGATTTTATCGCAAGCGTCTAGATGAAACAAATAATTATTGTAGAGGCATTAAGACATAGTTTTAGGTTAAATTGCATTGAAATATGAAAACATTGATAACGATTAGCACGTAAATAAAAAATAAAGCGGTTATAGTTACAAAAAATATCCACGCCGATAGCTGTAAAGATGTGAAAATTATGGAAAGGATACTTGTTGGACTGCCCTCTGAGTTGCTGTATCTGGTGATTGAGACTCTTTGAGAAGTGTTAGTATTTGTCTTAGTCCTTCTTGTTCTGGTTTCCACTCCATTTTCATAATAATTCTACGAAACGGTTTTATTTCACTCGGTCCCGTAAAGATCAACCATGCCAAAATTTTAAGAGTTGCCAGATTAAATTATTACAATTGAAAGCAAAATGTGGGTGTTTAAGTAAAACATCGAGAATATCCGCAAGTGTGACTGGCGCTAGTCGATTAATTGATTTATTTCAACGATCCAAAATTCAAAAGGCTTTGTTTCGAACATGAAACTACAGTACAGAGCTGAAAAAAGTTATTTATGACAGTGCGCAAATCTATGGGAGTGCGCTTAAACTAATACATAAATACAGTGCGAAGCGCATGTTTTGTGTTTTCATTTTGTGAGATATTTTCTCATTTATTTGATTTTTAACTAATTCCTGAAGAAAAATTGTAAAAATGCCTAAAATCAAAGCTGAAAAAAAGACACGAGTGCATAATGAAATAGCCAAGCAAGGTAATTGGTGACTAGGTTATAGAGTATTCTGATTATTTGAATGTTTGTGTGGGAGAAAATAATAATACCACTATGGTTGTTTACACCAAAAATACAGGGATATTTTCCTTTATTTCAGGGATCCAATTCAACAAGGATTTTGGCCAACACATATTAAAAAATCCGCTTATAATTACTTCCATGTTAGATAAAGCTGGCCTTAGGCCTACAGATGTTGCTCTTGAGATTGGTCCGGGTACTGGTAACATGACAGTCAAGTTACTAGACAGAGTCAAGAAAGTTGTAGCCTGTGAAATTGATACCAGGTGTGTAAAATCGACATTTAAATATAAATTGTATTTACTCATTCATTTAGAATTAAATATTCTAATTAACTTATTTGTTATAGATTGGTTGCTGAACTTCAGAAGCGTGTTCAAGGAACTCCATACCAATCTAAACTTCAAATAGTTGTAGGAGATGTCCTCAAAACAGAATTGCCTTTCTTTGACATTTGTGTTGCCAATGTCCCATATCAAATCAGTTCCCCTCTAGTATTCAAATTGTTGCTACACAGGCCATACTTCAGATGTGCAGTTCTCATGTTTCAAAAGGAATTTGCACAGAGACTGGTAGCAAAGCCTGGTGATAAGCTATATTGCAGGCTCTCTATAAATACACAGTTGTTGGCTAGAGTTGATATGTTAATGAAGGTTGGTATCAGTTTAGGATATTATTTCTTTTAAGAACATAAAAATATTGTAACTTCTTTTCTTTTTTCATAATTAAAAAATATCACAATTGTATTTAGTCTAAGCCTTTTCATGCTGATCCATGTAACTGGAGAATCTTCAACCCGCCATACAGGATTTCCTAGTTCAGGGGTTGAGACGTAGCTGATGTAATGTTTACTGAAGTTTTGGATGTAAATTACTATAATTGTATTCTGTTCAATGAACAATGTATAATGTTACCGTTTTATTTACAGGTTGGCAAAAATAACTTCAGACCACCTCCTAAAGTAGAATCAAGTGTAGTGCGAATCGAGCCAAGAAACCCACCCCCACCAATCAACTTTGTTGAATGGGATGGTTTGACAAGAATAGCATTTGTAAGGAAAAATAAAACATTAGCAGCTGTTTTCAAACATGCTACGACTATGGCTGTGTTAGAGAAAAATTACAGGGTGCACTGTTCTCTGCATAATAAGGTAGGGTTGTTCCCTCCTCAGTTGTTGTAAGGGTCGTAAAATATCTTGTGAAATTCCACTTCTTTTTTATGGCTACATGGTCCTGCTTTTGACCTCTATAACTTTGAGGACTTATCTTTGATTGGTTACTAATACTTAACTACATTTCTTTTTAGGAAATACCTGAAGACTTTGACATAAAAGAGAAGGTTCAAGAAATATTAACAAAGTCAGAAATGGAACAAATGAGAGCTAGAATGATGGACATAGATGACTTCATGAAGTTGTTGCATGCTTTCAATTCTGAAGGCATACATTTTGCATAGTATATTTTGCAATTTCTAATTATAAGAATAAAACACATATTATTGTTAATTTACTTTTTCAATAACTATTTTAGTTCACAGTTGTAAAACTAATAAACAACATAAAATATGCAATGGCAGGTGGATAATCTTGCATTTTTAAGAATTTGTATTTATATGTTAGCCTTCTTGAATCCTCTGTCGGCATAGTCATCAGGTTTACGGTCTGATTTGAAGGGGAATCCTGGTTGCCCTGGCAAAACCATTGGTTTTGAAACATGCACCCTCCAGCCTCCTTTCTTGGTCCAATCCTGAAATTATAATAACAGATTAAGTTGATGTTATTGTTATGAGGTCTGTAGATACAAATGACGACACATCAAGCTATACATTTCCAGTTTTAGTTGACCTCGTATTGTATTCTTTTTGTACAAGTCAGCTCATACTGGAAATGTATTGCTTAATAATGTTGTTGTGCTTATAGGCCACAAAAGGGTTTAAAAAATTAAATAAAACAGACTGCAAATTGGCTACTCATCACCCTCATCATTATTTTCAGCCCAAAATCTGCCACTGCTGAGTGAAGGCCTCTATGTTTGTACCACTCTCCATACCTCCATGCATACCTAGTTTAGGTGTTTCCCATAACTTTAACAATGTTGCCAGGCGACTGACTTCTAAAGCACCTATTGCAAAAGACATGAAAAAAATTGTACTTCTCTTCTTCAACCTGTATCTTCCCAATGCTGGGTGTAGTCAAATTTTTACTTACATTTCCATTATATTTAAAGTAGTAGTGAGTACAAAGAATCCCAACACCAATTAAGGCAAATTTTCCAGTTAGGTATCTATAATCGGCAGCACGTGACGCGCCCTATAACAATTATCATAAAAGTTAGTTTATATTGTTCTAAGCATTGTATACACCATTTAGGTTACTGTTATGTAACCTCACCAGCATTGGCGTAAGAGCAGCAAAAATCTTATCCAAAGGCGCGCGGTAGATGCGGCGGAATATATTGGTACGTTCTCTCCAGTATTCTTCTACATGTACAGGTTCATTTGGAGCCAAGACTTGGTCTTTCAACCACTGCTTGCGCCAGGATCTCTCGACATCAGTCATGCCCAGACATCTTTCACGTTCAAGTGCCACACGCCCAGCAATGGCCATGGGCTTAACGCCCGCAGTTTGAGCCATGTTCGCTCAGTATTCTTTTTACTTATTGTCTTAACCGTTCGTTCTCAAAATCTATATTTTCATTTCCACAGGACCAAAGCAACTGCGAACAACTGCTGGCTGACAGCTTTATATAAATGTCATTACATGTACTGATGTACTCTGTGACTGACAGTGACAGGTGACAAAAATGACAGTGACATGAAATATAATCTAGAGCTTATTACACCCTCAGACTAAGGAAAGAAAGGACTCGGCATAACGAACAATAGATAAAGGAATGTGATGCGGCCGGTCGCCGTGTTTTGTCACAGCCAACCAGTTCAACAACAAGTACATCAGTTGTCATCGCGACTTGTTTGTTTCAGTGTTTTGAAGAAAATTTTGTGTTAATAGGCCGCATGCCGCAAGCCGCCATCTTTGTGCCAGATTCACATTTTAGGTATGCACGTTTTTTTCATAGGTATGTCATGTCTATTCTTTTCCTTAGTCTGAGATTACACCATCCTAAATATTAGACATGGGTCGTACAGTCAACAGCAAAAGTAGATGATCAAAATCAGAAATTCAATACTAATGAACGGAGTTCGCAGCTATATGGCAGTTGTAGTAGTAGTAAATGTTTGGTATAATTTACAATCACATACTTTTGAATCACTTCGACGCCACACAGCTCTGACGCGAACTCCGTTTATTAGTATTGAATTTCTGATTTTGATCATCTACTTTTGCTGTTGACTGTACTTGCAAAATCGAGTACCAGGGCTTCCAAGTACATACGTCCACCTTAAAAACCAGGGCTCGAAATACTTTCAAGTATTTTCTATTTGCATCGAAAATTGATCCATGAATTCATACAAATAAGAGAAGTACAATCGCGTATTCAAAAGCCCTGTTGGAAGTAACAATACTTGCATAGGAAATTGATCCGTGATTTCCTATAAATAAGGAGCAAAATCGCGTTTACAAATAAATACTTACAAACCAAGAAAGTAAAAAAATACTTGCATACGAAATTGTTCCGTAGAGTCTTACTGACAAGGAGCATGATCGCATTTGCGAAAACTAACGCAGTTGAGTACCTACGTAGTTGAGCGAGTAGCCGTATAAAATACTTTGAAGTCTTGCAAGTATTTTGGTTTGGTACACATACCTGGTGTGCTTACTTGGAAGCAAATACCTGGTATAAAAACCTGGTCGCGTAAATATGTACCTTCCCTACTAAATATCGGAGCCGATATTTAGTCGTTAGTAAATTTAGGATAGTTTAATCGCATTTAGGAAGGAAGGATCCGATTTAAGACAAGAATGGTTTCCGACGTCCTAAATCTATATCGTATCCTAAATCGGAACGGTGTAATCACATTTAGGACGCTCAGTCCATTTTATATATATTAGTCTATGGCTCAGTCACCGCTCGCCTGCCGTCGCGAGCGCATGTTTTTCGTTGATTGTATGCATAGCTAATAAGTACGCAAAACAAAATGACTAGGTACAGAAAAGGAGGTGATTCAAAATATATTGGAATTATTTTTTAAGGACATGCCTTGCCTTTTATTGTTAAGAATTTTATTATCCTACAATTACCATATAGTATGCTCATGCCGCCTGTACAGGTTTATCCTAGTACAGGCATCTAACATTATTATACCTTTGTAAGTTATTTCTTAGACTTATGTAAATATTTTAACAATTTAATAGGTACTGAATAAAATATTATTAATATTATCGGGGGTGTTCTTTTTTCTCAGCACTAAGGCTAGTTTGGTAAAATATCACGTTCTTTTTCTCTTTTTATTTTCTATGAAGCCAACAGCTAGGGCTACGATAATACCAATTTTTTGGTTTTTCGTTAATATTGGGGCCATTTCGACACACTTCTTTTTAACTCGACACGTCCGTCACTCGTCGCTCGTCCTTACCGACTGATTAAATCAGTGAACGTGTAATCAGGAGCTCCAGCGACTGAATTTCTTGTCCTAAATCGGATCCTAAATATCGGCTCCGATATTTAGGAAGGTGTAATAAGCTCTTAATTGCCAACAGACTAAATGAAGAATGGGATAAAAATCCCACTTCTCACTTCAGTTGTCACTATCCAGCGTCTTAGAATTTTACAGCTAGCTGCTAAAAGACGAAAACCGTTCAACTTCTGTCCTGCTATAAGAGCTGGTGGTAAGCACCCAGGAGTCTAAAAGACAATAAATCTTCAAGATAGTACGTACTTACTTATTCCATGATAATAATCTCCATTTAGTTTCTGCTTTGCTCAGATACTCACTCATCACTTCAGTCATCATTCTTATTCACTCAGTTATAAAAGAATCTGTCGCCGTCGGTGTCAAAAAGATAAATTCCATTTTTTATCTTTTTCTCTTAGCATTTTGATTTTAGGCAGTGTGGTGGATATAAATATCCTGAAGAAGATAAAAAGATGGCTCGGTACCATACGGTGGAAATTAATAGAACAGAATGGACTGTCCCGGAAAGATATCAAATGCTTACACCTGTGGGATCAGGTGCTTACGGACAAGTCTGGTATGTGTATATGAATATATTCGGCAATATGCCAGTATTTATGTGTAATGAAAGTGCTGCATTTATTTATATCAATTATTCAATACCGCAAAATCTTTGGTCATCAAAGGAATGTGAATTAAGTAGTACATTGCCCTTACGTGGGTGGGCAGAATTTATACTGTTTGTTTAGTCTTGAAATGAACAATTTGTTTACAGTTCCGCAATCGACACTCTGCATAATATGAAGGTGGCAATTAAGAAATTGGCGCGACCATTCCAGTCTGCCGTGCATGCCAAGCGGACTTACCGCGAACTTAGGATGTTGAAGCACATGAACCATGAAAATGTTATTGGTAAATATGCTAATTTATTATCTGCATACATGATTGGGCATGGATTCTGAAAGAATCTCAGCAGAGATTTTATTTAACTAAATGTTGTTTACTCTGATGAATTGTGCTTAGCCTGATAAATCACAGTGCTTTAATATGCTAAGTTATCTATTTAATATGTACAGGTTTGCTGGATGTATTCAGCCCTGAAAAAACTCTGGCAGAGTTTGAACAAGTATATTTAGTTACACACTTGATGGGAGCAGACTTGAACAATATTGTTCGTACTCAGAGACTCTCTGATGATCATGTCCAATTCCTGGTTTACCAAATTCTCCGTGGTCTTAAATATATTCATTCAGCAGGAATCATTCACAGGGTATGTATTTTAAATAGTTAACTGTACCTGTTTTCTACTTGTGTTGACATTCAACGGAAATTGAGTCATTCACATGTTGTGTCCATTCATTACATCACAAGGAAAAATATAGATCAATGAACTAATTCCCTAATAATAATCAGAAAATTATTTAGAACCTAGATATTTTGCATGATTTAACTTCACTTGCCATTTCTTTGTGGCATTTAATTTATTTAACACAAATATTAATATTGTAGGATCTAAAACCTTCTAACATTGCTGTCAATGAGGACTGTGAGTTGAAAATCTTAGATTTTGGACTAGCCAGGCCAACTGAGACAGAGATGACTGGCTATGTAGCTACAAGGTATGTAGATAAAATTTGTTTCTTTATGATAACTTAGAACTACAGACCATATTTACTTTTTAAATTAGTACTATTAAAGTTCAATCAAGGTCACTATGGTACTATGTCCATAACATACCTAATTTCTTAGTTTAGTAATAGTAAATTTTGCTCTACTTATACAAAATGTCATCAATCTACTTGATAACTCAAACCTGAATACATAAATTATTGTGGCTGAATACATAAACAAAATCTAACTTCAGTTCTAGCGTAAACCTTTGAGCCAGTTTTTGTATTTCAAACTTGATTTTGATTAAAGTTGTTAAGACTAAAATGACAAACTTAGCACTAGAGAAAATAAGCTGCCATTCTTGTATGAAAAACTGCATTTCTATAACAGTTAGGTACTTAATTCAATAACTGGCTTGGTGGTTTAAATCTTATCTAAAGAAAAGCCTTGTTTTGTATTATGGGAGCTTAGTGTTTTGGCCTTATAGCTTCTTATTTATAAACTAACAACTTTGCAGATGGTACCGTGCCCCAGAGATCATGCTCAACTGGATGCATTACAATCAGACGGTTGACATTTGGTCAGTGGGCTGCATCATGGCAGAGTTATTGACTGGCCGGACTTTGTTCCCCGGTTCAGACCGTATCCTTTTATTTTCAACAGTTTTCTATATCTTTGAATTTCTAGAATTTTATTATGCATGCATTCTACTTTCAGCTAGAATTTTTTTTTTTTTGTATATTCTAAGGGGCCCTGTTTCACCTTTGTAATAAAACATAGGTTCTGGTTTAAGAGTCCCTGTAATAAAACTTATGTTTAGCTGATGTTGATTCATTGTTTTGTGTACATAATATTAACAGAAATACTCCAAAACCCATTTTGCTAACTGGGGAAAGTAAGTGTATTTGTTACATAACCATACAAAACATTTTTCATTAGCCACTGTTTATCCTTAACTTTCCGTCATCTGCATTTTTTAAAATTCCGATCTGATCTTTACTTTTCAGTCAATCAGTGTTTGTTCAATAAAACAAATCTATTCGTTTTTTTTTTGTGATAGTTATTTATGTTTCAACTGATTTACATTAGATTTACAGCCTAGCTTGTAATTTATTATTTTTTGACCCTCAATGGCTTTCACCTTAATGGATGAGACAGATATCCATCAATTGAATTTGATCATGGAGGTACTTGGGACACCTGCTCAGGAGTTTATGACGAAAATATCTTCAGAGTCTGTAAGTAGCTTCCATTCATTGTTGCAGCGGTGATATGGTGTAAAATTAAGTGTACATATCATTATTATCAGCATTAGCCAATATAGCTTCGCCATTAACTCGCTTAATTTGATGTTGTTATGTCATGTCAATAAATGGCTTGTGTAAGTTTGGTGCTTGTGTAACCTTAACATGCGTGTACTCAGATATTGATCACCTCACAAGAATATTGTTTTTGTGCGGAAGACCTGATCAAGAGACTATTGACAAAATAATTAGTGAAGAGGTGAGTAAGGCAACTAATCATTTAATTTTTTTTAATACACATAACACGCCAGAAGTTAATGCTGGTTTGACGCTTTCTCATATACGAAACAACACAATATTACTAAAATAAATATATAAATATTAAACAATAATCGCCAGTTCTTAGGCGCACAACAATATTATCACACCGATTTTGTAAAAAGTGTGTCTTGTTTGAATAGATTGTAACGTATGTCATTGGAAACCTCTAATGAGTGTTATTCAGTAAAGAAAACATGGTGTATATTATATGTTCGTGGCGTGACAATTTTATGTGTTCGTCAATTTGTGCTTAAGGCAATTACGTTTGTATACAACGTGGCGCTACAATGGTGACATTAATTTAACAGACATATACGTTTTCACATTTTCGTTTCATTATGAAATTATATTTCCATTAAACGTTATTATTTACGGATTTATTTAAAATTTTAGAAAATAGCATCTTAGCACCTGTACATAAAGAACTGTCGCGCAGCGGTCATTTGCCGGGGTCACGGATCATAACATCGCATCAATGAAATTAAAACAAATAATATTAGAAAGAATAGGTGAATTGAAGGAAAGAGACATCCCTTTGTCGGCGAGCGGCGCAGGCGACGCGCGCCCTCCCTTCTACCCGCACACCCGCCTGCACAGAGAATTATTTTTTTGCTTTTCTAGTGCTAGCCGAACTCGTGTCCTTCACACACTTCTTCATACTAGTGCGCATAATTACGTTGTCAAATATTTTTGTGAATGTTTCCACGAAAAAGACGCTTACTTATTGTTTTATTTATTTACTAGCTTCTGCCCGCGGCTTCGCCCGCGTGAATGTCGGAAATTATCCCACGGAAACGTGCTAACAGGATAAAATGTATGTGCTTCCGCAGAATGCCATCTATCTCGCGGGCCCTTTCTGGTTAATTACAATAGAAAACCAATTGTGTCTCATTAGTGTTGATTAAGAGGGTACCTATATGATATCCTTACCTAAGTACCTACCTAATTAAAAAAAAACTCAATAACAGAAAATTAAATACCTACCTATCTAAATAAACCTATTTCTGATGATAACTAATCTAAACTCAATAAATAAGCAAAATCCCTAAAAACTAATATCTATACGAATGACTAATCCTACCTAACAGTATTATAAATTAACCTACGGTCACTACGTACACTATCAAATATACTACCTATACTTTAAAATTAAAAGCTATACTTACGACTTATAAAAATAAACCTAAATAACTCTATAAACTAAAAGGAATAAAAAGGTCGCATTGAAAAGCACGGTTTGGAATTGCAAGTAGCAGTTAAAATAAGAACGAACGCTCGCCACAACCACGTCCGCGTCCGTTCAAATCAAAGTTCAAAAAATGTAACGCGCGCGCTCTGACTCCGTCCCTAAATACGGTAGCGATCCGTGGCGGCCGCGCGCCACCGCCACGCGTGTGCTGCGAACGGTGCAAGCCAAATTCAACCTTCAGAACTACGTTTAGAGCATAACTTAGGGGCACTGAACACGGCTAAGATACTATAATATTTTACTCGCCATACAAATTCATCTTAAGATACGTAAATATGAAATATTATTTATTATCTTCGCCGTGTGTGATAGTCTATTGAATTGTATGGCGAGCGATATTGTATCTTAAGATAAAATATTATAGTATCTTAGTCTTAGGTTAGGCTTATTATTTGCGGTTGGTACAGTAATCGGGTCTAGGGATCGAACCGCAAAATTAAGTTTGTTTTTTATTGTATATACTTTTTCGGGATAAAAAGTACCCAGTGTGGTGCCCAGGATATTAAAGAATAATTATACCAAGTTTCATCGTATTTGAACCGGTAGTTTTTGCGTGATGCCTGAACAAACAGACAGACAGACAGACAAAAATTTTTTTAATCACATTTTTGGGTTCGGTGTCAGTCTAGTAACACCGCCTGCCATTTATTTTTTTGATATTTTCAATGTACAGAATTTTCACTTCTACAGATTTATTATAAGTATAGATTTTTAATAATAATAATAATAATCTGTGGCCCGACTGTCAAGTTGACGGTGACAAAAATTTTACTCCGTATATTTTATAATATTTTTCTAACATAAATAATTAAGAAATAATGTTTTTAAATGCCTACTTTATACCATTTTTGAAGACCAATATTAGCATCATAATATCTACATTGGTACTATACCAGGATGCATGAAAATAAAATACGCAGATGACACAGAGATGTTGACACGAAGTCGGGCAAGACAACTCCAAAACACACACCCAACACCTTCGGATTCGTCGCTCAGCTCCGCCTCGCAGCTGCCGGAACCTGCTCCAGACGGGAGCCCAGTGACTTCGGCCGCTGCAGTTGCGTCGAGCTCGAGCGACGAATACTTTTCGCCGCCGACGACACCACCACCAATACGTCGACGCGGAAGAGGCCGACCACCGGCCAGCTTAGGACTCCGAGGCCCACCGGCCTCTGATAGGGTCCCCGCTACCGGTGGAAGTGTGCAGCGCATGAGATGGACACAAACTGTCAATGAAAATGTCATGCGCGCATACTTTGGGGCTACAGAGGGGGGAAGTAACTTGACTGCGTACCGTGGTCGGATGCTCTCTCTGTTTCAGGTGCTTGAGCCAGCTGTCAACGTGTCGGCGCAACGACTGTCGGATCAGGTGCGGGTCATCCAGCGTAACCATATGCTGGATGACGTTGTACTTGATCGACTCCGCCTCGAATCACGGAATAGCCATGTTACGCCTGCTTCGTCGTTGGTCGCGGTGCAACTGCAAAATTTACCCAGTTTTTCATCGCGACCCAACCGCGTTGATGAAGAGGATGATGATGCGGCTATATCCGTGAGTTCCCAGTGCAATGCAAGATTGAGGAGCGCTTTGGAGGATGCTTTCCGTGAGTACCGCTCTATTCCGCCTGGACTCAGACCACGTTTACCTCGTTTGCCCATGCACAAGAAAAACAAGGCGCTGGTGTGTGCTCTAGACTCGCAGCTGTCAAATTGCTTTAACGACAGCAAAGATCTCACCGATACCCATTCAATCTTGTACTGTGCAGCTGTTGCGGCATGTCGTGTAGCTCATGTCAAATTCCCGAAAAGTGACAGAGCCACACGACCAAAACCAGCTGTACCAGCTTGGCAGTGCAGGATTGAGCGTCGTATCGGGGAGACTAGAGCACTCATCGGCAAGCTAATCTGCTTCAGGGAGGGCAATACTCGCCCTAGAGTGATGCGCTTTGTGAAGCGGGCGTTCTCGGGGACTGATATTAGTTCTCGAGATTATTTGTCCCGCGTCACAGAGCGTATCGACTTCCTGAAGCAGAAGATCTGTGCATGGGCAAACCGTATTCGTCGGTACAGGCGAAGAGTGGAGCGGTACACTCAGAATCGCACATTCCAGAGCGATGAAAGGTGGGTTTACAGGGATTGGGAGCGACCGGACCAAGGTGTGAGTGACACGCACCTACCGGATGATGATGCCATGTGTTCATTCTGGCGAAACATCTGGTCGGTGCCTGTCAGTCACACCGAAGGTGATTGGACTGGGAAGATCGAGCGAGCGTGCGAACAAATACCAGAAATGGGGGCACTTATCATCAGCCCCCAAGATATTGCTCGTGCAGTCCGTCCGTTGCCTAACTGGAAATCCCCAGGACCGGACGGGCTGCACAACTTTTGGATAAAATGGTTCCAAAGGTCGCACGCCCCCCTGGCATCCCAGTTCCAGTCAGCCTTAGAGTCAGGGTCGCTGCCCCAGTTTCTAACAACAGGAATAACCCACCTGCTCCATAAATCAGGTAGTACCGCGGATCCCAAAAACTACAGACCGATCACTTGTCTACCGACGGTCTATAAAGTTCTTACATCCATTTTGAGAGCTAAAATTAATAAACATATAGACACCAACTCCATCATGTCTGTCTCTCAAAATGGATGTAGGAATGGGTCCCGTGGTACTAAGGAGCTACTCCTCATTGATATGGCCATTAGCCAACAGGTTCGTCGTTCCCGAAAGGATCTGTCGACATGTTGGATAGATTACAAGAAGGCCTATGACTCGGTGCCACATACATGGCTAATGAGGGTGCTGGAGTTGTATAAAGTAGATACAACTCTGCGCACCTTCCTGATGACGTGTATGGGGCAATGGAGGACGGTCCTTCGCTATCCAGGATGTCGAAATATCCAGAGGAACAGCGAGCCAATAAGGATCGAGCGAGGCATATTCCAGGGCGACAGTTTGAGTCCGCTTTGGTTCTGCTTAGCCTTGAATCCTCTAAGCACGCTGCTGGAAGATTCAGGTCTAGGCTATCGGCTGAGGAGAGGTGGTCAGGTTATATCTCACCTCCTCTACATGGATGACCTAAAACTTTTTGCCCCTAACAATTTGCAACTGATGGAGCTACTGAAAATTACTGAAACTTTCAGTAGCGCCATCAGGATGGAATTTGGTATGGACAAATGTGCGGTCATGCATGTAAAGCGAGGGGAGATTGTGGAATCCGTGGGTACCCAACTCTCGGATTCCACATACCTTAGAACCCTCTCCGCAGCCGAAACCTATAAGTATTTGGGTATGTCGGAAGCGTTGGGCATCAATGCTACTGACATGAAGCAATCGTTGAAGGAGCGCTTCTTTGGCCGCCTGAAAAAAGTATTTAATAGTCTTTTATCAGGCGGGAATAAGGTGCGTGCCTTCAACGGTTGGGTCATGCCGGTTTTGATGTACTCTTTCGGCATACTCAAATGGACTCAGACTGAACTCGAGGCTCTGGATAGGAGGGTCCGTACGCTGTTGACTGCAAATCGAATGCATCACCCACGGTCATCGGTAATGAGGCTGTATATCCCGCGAAAATGTGGAGGTCGTGGCTTTTTAAACGCTAAGACCCTCCACAATCGCGAGATATGCAGCCTCAGGGAATATTTCCTACAAACCGACGTGGGGATGCATCGAGATGTGGTCGCGGTGGACAAGGGCCTCACCCCGCTCTCCTTGGCTAAAGAGAACTGGCGCAAGCCAGTAGTGCTTGACACCAATGATCGCATGGAAGTATGGCAGAGCAAGGAGCTTCACGGACGCTTTTACCGGGCCCTACATGGACCCGATGTAGATTTACTAGCGTCCGTAGCCTGGCTGCGTTTCGGTGACCTCTTTGGAGAAACCGAAGGTTTTGTCTGTGCAATTATGGACGAAGTTATGATGACGAACAATTACCGGAGATTTATTGTGAAAGACGGCACGGTTGACATCTGTCGGGCATGCCACCGGCCGGGAGAATCAATCAGGCATATTATCTCCGGGTGTTCTCGTCTAGCTAACGGAGAGTACTTGCATAGACACAACCTTGTAGCCAGGATAATCCATCAGCAACTTGCTCTGAAATACAGCCTTGTCGAATCTGAGGTGCCGTACTACAGGTATGTGCCCGACCCAGTTCTCGAAAATGGAAATATCACATTGTACTGGGATCGATCCATCATCACTGACAGGACTATTGTTGCCAATAAGCCTGATATAGTGGTGGTGGATCGATCAGAGCGGCGCGCAATGATTGTTGACATAACCGTCCCGCATGACGAAAACCTCGTGAAAGCCGAGAAAGATAAACAAATCAAGTATCTTGACTTGGCTCGCGAGGTTGTCGACATGTGGGATGTGGACTCAGCGATCATTGTGCCCATAGTCGTGACAGCCAATGGCTTAATAGCCAAGAGCCTCGACCAACACCTGAGGAGGCTCTCGTTGGGCAGCTGGATCAAGGGCTTGATTCAGAAAGCGGTACTTCTGGACACGGCTCGCATTGTCAGAAGGTTCCTCTCTCTGGAGCCCTGACCACCGGTAGCTTGGACCCTGTTCCCGATACCGGTGGGCTACTATTTTTTATATTTTTAAATGTTTTTTTTATCTTTTTGTTTACAAAAATATTTAAAAATGTAATTTATATGTATTTAAATGAAATAAAGGAAATAATAAATTCATTTATTTCAGGTAAATAACATCCATTAATAAAACACGTAAAATCAACAAAATCAGATAAAATTCAAATAAAATAAAATCAACACAAATCAAATTAGACGGAAAGAATAAATAATAGAAAAAAAAGAAGAAAGAAAGAAGAATTCGATTATGGTACTGTGATGTGATAAAGATGCTTTGCTTTGTTTTCTAATCTAGTAGATACGTTTACATCTCTTACGATACGGACGCTTTTATTTGTGTTACTAGCTTCTGCCCGCGGCTTCGCCCGCGTGCATGTCGGAAATTATCCCACGGGAACGTGCTAACAGGATAAAATGTATGTGCTTCCCCAGGATGCCATCTATCTCTATGCCAAATCAGAAGTTCAGTGGTTTAGGCGTGAAAATGTAACATACAGTTTCAAGTTCAAATCCTCCCCTTAAAAACTGAATTACCCCTTTTTGTCCCGTCAGTGGTAAATTTTCGACAACTTTACATACCTACTTATTATTAATTATTTTCTGTCAAAAGTATCAATACTGAGTTTCGAGTTACTCGGATCGTGCATTCAATTTCTTCCACGCAAACTTAATACCTCTATATCCCCCTTTGAGGGGTAGTTTTGAAAAACTTATAATGATAAACTTTATTACTTACTTGGGCAAGTATTCTTGCCAAGTTTCAAGTTTATTAACTAAATGAATAAGATTTTTCATATAAGCTGTACCCCCGCTTTTCACCCCCACAGAGGTGGAATTTTGAAAAATCGTTTGGGTTTATTCATAACTTGATTCAAAGATTATTTATACCAATTTTCGAGTTAATCAAGCCACGCATTATAATCCCCCCTTGTAAAATTAACTACCCCTTTTCAACCCGTTAGGGGTAGATTTTCGAAAAACCCTGATACACGTTACTCTTTATTTTGAGTCTTAAGTATAAACATTCAGTTTCGAGTTAATCGGACCGTGCATTCAAATTATTCCACAGAAACTTCAACACCCCTGTATCCCCCTTTGAGGAGTAGTTTTAGAAAACTTATAATGATAAACTTTATTACTTACTTAGGCGAGTATTCTTGAAAAGTTTCAAGTTTATTAACCTAATGAAGAAGATTTTTCATATAAACTGTATCCCCGCTTTTCACCCCCACAGGGGTGGAATTTAAAAAAAATCGTTTGGAATGTATTCATAACTTGACTCAAAGATTATTTATACTAATTTTCGAGTTAATCAAGCCATGCAATAAAATCCTCCCCTGAAAAATTGACTACCCCATTTCTGCCCGCCAGGGGTAGATTTTCAAAAAACCCTGATACATGTTACTCTTTATTTTTGGTCTTAAGTATAAACACTGAGTTTCGAGTTAATCGGACCGCGCATTCAAATTATTCCACAGAAACTTCAACACCCATAGATCCCCCTTTGAGGGGTAGTTTTGAAAAACTTATAATGATAAACTTTATTACTTACTTAGGCGAGTATTCTTGAAAAGTTAAGTTTATTAACCTAATGAAGAAGATTTTTCATATAAACTGTATCCCCGCTTTTCACCCCCACAGGGGTGGAATTAAAAAAAAATCGTTTGGCATGTATTCATAACTTGACTTTAAGATTATTTATACTAATTTTCGAGTTAATCAAGCCATGCAGTAAAATCCTCCCCTGAAAAATTGACTACCCCATTTCAGCCCGTCAGGGGTAGATTTTCAAAAAACCCTGATACACATTATTCTTTACTTTCAATATTAGGTATAAATACTGAGTTTCGAGTAAATCGGACTGCGCACTAAAATTCTTTCATACAAACTTTGAAACCCCCCAATCCCTTATTAGGGGGTAGTTTAGAAGAAAAAAAACTGACAATCTTCATAATTTATTTAGATAAGTATTAGTGCCAAGTTTCAAGTTTATTAACTCAAGGAATAAGATTTTTCATACAAACGAATTCCCCCCTTTTCACCCTCTTAGGGGTGGAATTTCGAAAAATCCTTTCTTAGTGGATGCCTACTCTTCACGAAGAACCCACCCTCAAAATTTCATGTCTCTAGGACCAGCGGTTTAGGCTGTGCGTTGATCTATCAGTCAGTCAGTCAGTCAGTCAGTCAGGACTTTGAATTTTATATATATAGCACTAATAAATATATATAATTTTATATATATTTATTAGTGCTTGTGTAAACTTTTGATCGTGAATTCGAGATGGCAAATATCAAAGACGATGTGTACGCGGAGAACGTAGATTCGGTGGAACAATTACGTCATCGAATAATAAATGCGTTTGAGAAATTGAGGCAAATGGCTATAAGTGACAATTTATTTTCAAATGTGCGGGAAAACATGGAACGCCGTTTAAATCTTTGTACACGGTGGTCTTATTGAAAATAAGATTTAAAATAAAGACAAAAAAAGCAGTGATTAGTGATGTGATGACAGTTATAACTAATAGTAACATGAGAGGGTGATATGATAAGTGTTTGGCTAAACAACTCCGCTGTAGGTACCACTTGCGCCGCTTGGTTTCTTTGATAACATGCCGTCAAAGAATCTGACCGATTAGGAGTAGGTACAGATGCCAGCAGGTCAAGCTACCCGAAACTGTCAAATTTTCCCATTCAACCATGAACCGTAATACTTTCGGGATAAAGTTTAAAATCTATTAAAGAAATTTGACAGATTGTAGTAGCTTGATGTGCTGGCGTCTGTACAAGACGCGTTGCACGGTTGCCAACTCGCGAAGCGACGCGTTGCCGCTCCGAGATTATATATATCTAGCTTACGTTAGCCAACTAGCGCTAGGTAAGTAATTTCAGGAATGAATTTTTGCAAGGGTGATCCCAATTTTAGTTACTTTTTTATTACTTATCGAATTATTTAAACTTAAGTTTATATGATTCATGGGCACTAGCCCAACGCGTGTGTTAAATTAATGTCACCATTGTAGCGCCACGTTGTAGAATGAGTCATCATTGAAATTAATGCATAAATAGAAATAGTTATAGGTCATGTTGGTCCAAACAAATATCCTGGTCGTAGCACATTAATCACTTTGTTTATTAAAACGAGTAGTGCTATGCTGTCGGCTCGCATTAGTGCTGACATCATTGCGATACTGGTCCGTTCATGTAGTGGCATAAGTCCTTCCATTTATCCCCATCTTCTCAGCCGATAAACGTCCACTTGTGTTCTGATACTTGGGGAGAGCGACAAAGGTCTCCCCAAGTATCGGAACGATGTAAGGTCCTGCAATGTGCGCTTCCCGCATCCAGCGGATTCCCACGACCTTCACCAGGTCGTCGGTACACCTCGTGGTGTGGGGGCCTACCCACTGTGTGCTTTTCGGTAGGTAAACGGTCTCCAATCCAGAACTTGTTGACTCCATCGGCTATTCGTTCTGCGATATTATGTGCCCCACCCACTGCCTTATGTTTAGCAATTCTTATGACTTCGTCGTTGTTCTTTCAGAACAAAAACAACGTGACTCAAGTTTTGCGAACTTCTTTTGTGTCTTGACCTTTCCTCCTCGTTTAAGCATTCAATTTTTAATCAGAACGTAATTTATCGCTCATTTACTTAACAAGTCATAAATGTGCAGTTATTATTAGATTCATGTTTTAACTGTCTACGTATGTTGATATTTTAATAACGAAATGTAACTGGTGCATATACTGGGTGGAAAGGTGCCGGAAACCGAGGAGGGGAAGTTCCCTAAATATTGATGCTAACAATTTTGACTCAATAAAAACACTCGATTATTTTCAAAACTAAGTAAAACTGCTTGCAAACATTTTTGAAAATTTACTTGAACCACGAATCGAAGCAAATCAAATGCGAAACGGAAGAAGTAACCACCTATATTATATGGCACCAATCGATTGGGTCAATCATAATGATAAAACGACGACCATAAAACATAATTCTGCTGTTTTGCAATTTCTGGGTTGGTCTCGTAGTAAAAGTATATCAATGACCCATTAAGAGCTTTTCAGTAACTTATTTCAATTGCACCTTGAGTTGGTTTATTCATTGCCAATGAGATTAATATTGCAACAAAACAACCATAAGTATTACCATAATTACCTATATAGGTATGTATATGTTAATGAACCTGAGTCAATGGAGAATATTGTCCTTATATTTGTACAACACACGGAAATTGGCGCTCACTACAACTTCAATTTTGATGCGCCGACCTACACTAAAAATATCGATAATATTAGCGCTGGTCATCCTGCGCTATGAAGAAATAGTTACAACGTATACTAATGCAGAGTAGAGTCATGCTAGTGGCTACGTTACATAAATTGGGCGGCCAGCGTGGTTCGTAGGTGGTTCTTAAATCTTGAGATAAGAATTAGCTAGTAGAGACATTTTATTACCTACACATCTAAAAGAAATATCAAAATCCATACAGCCCCGTTTCGGCATTACTGAGTCACAATCGTAGAGACGCAACCATTGTTTACCCCTTTGGTACACACGTTACGTAAATTCCCGTTGCTAATCTTGCCGGGGACATTCCCGCTTCTAATTTTGTGGTATAACGTGTGTTGGTGTTGCCATTTTCCAGGCTAGGAACTACATTCAGTCTCTGCCGGCACTGAAAAGGCGTGATTTCCGCGAGGTGTTCCGCGGAGCGAACCCGTTGGCCGTCAACCTGCTTGAGCTCATGCTGGAGTTGGACGCTGACAAGTAAGTTGTCACCATCATCGGCAGACGTGTTCCACCCACTGGTGGGTAAAGGACCTTTTTGTGGCATGCTTCTCTGGTGACAGTGGGCAACCAGAAAACGGGAGAAACTAAAAAGTAATCGTAATATTGCAATTAGAGAAATATTATTTAGGATCGAAAATAACTATTTTCCTTTAAGACGAAAATGCGTCTGCGGGTTATTCTTGGGTTTGATAACTTGTAATTGTCGTGGGCAGCAGCTTACAAGTAAAACCCGTTCTCCTTCCTTTACCTTATATAGCTTGAACAAAAATGAATATCATTTGAATAAATTTATTCGTACATTTTAAATATGTGCAGATGGATGGAATTTGATATGAATGAAACACCCGAAACTTTAGATTGCCCCTTGTAGGGAGCAAATCTAAAGTGTCGGGCGTTTCATTCCTTTCGAGTTTTAAGTGCAATTCAGCTGAGCGAGTTTGTATTTTACATTCACAAAGTTCATTGCCTAAAGCTGATTCACTATTATTGTGTTGACTTCCTTTATTCTCCTTTCATGATAACTTCTTAAAGACACGACATTTCTTTATAGGTAACCTTTGTCAAATTATTTGATAATATCGTTGATGTTGGGGTTTTCTATCTCGCAGCATTAAACTGAGAAACAAACCTTTTCAGATCTCGTACAGGTTACATTTTTGTTTTTGCTTTGAGTATCCAGAATAAACACATTTCTTTTCATTACTCTTTGCTCATGACCAATTGCACTGTTCCAGACGTATCACCGCAGAGCAGGCGCTTGCTCATGAGTACTTGGCGCAGTACGCCGACCCGGACGACGAGCCCGTGTCCGCGCAGTACGATCAGAGCTTTGAGGATATGGAGCTGCCCGTGGACAAGTGGAAAGGTAAACCTCACTTTAACAACCACGGCTTTAGATAATGACAACTAATCTTTTGTCTCTGTAACGTACATATATATTACTTTATTAAACCATCAGTTATTTTTTACATAGAATGTCACTTAGACGTTTTTTACTTCTTCCTATCCACAAGTCTCCAAGGAGTTAGTACTGTGAACAAGAAGGCTGGATATATATCAGTCCTCCGCCACCATTCTTGGATCTGGCACTCGAAAAGCCGGCAGGATCTGGTCGAGGTGTCTCTTCCATACCATACCATCATCAGTTTGTACCTCGTAGTGGAGGAGGCCGATTCGTCGTAAAATTTTGCCAAATTTCCATTTCTTATGTGGATCTGAGTAATTTCTGGCTTGCACTCTGTTTCCAATAGCGAAGTTCCTTAATGTTTTAGTTGGGGTTTCGGGTTTTCCTGAGTTAGGTTTACACCGGTCCTCTAAGAACATAACATGTAAATGAGTTCTCACTTCTCTTCCAAACATTAATTGATAAGGCGAAAGTCCGTTTCGGCCGGGGGTGCGCCGCAGTCTATTTTTGATGATTATCAGTTTCTCATTTAAGCAGCCACTCTCCCCCTCCATTGCGTGTAAAGCTCTCTTTATAGTTTGAACAAAGCGTTCTGCCTGTCCATTAGTCGCGGGGTGGTAAGGGGCGGATGTCCTGTGTGCAACTCCAATTTCTTTAAGAAAACTTTCAAATTCCTGCGCAGTAAACTGTCGCCCATTGTCAGACACCAAAATAATAGGTATTCCAAAGGTACAGAATATCTCTTTTAGCTTCTGTATGCACCAATTACTTGTAGTGGTCTTAGTTGGTATGACCTCTACCCACTTTGTAAAAGAATCCACTAGAATAAATAAGTATTGTCCTGAAATAGGGCCGGCGAAATCGATATGGATTCTTTGCCATTGACCTGTTGGTTCTTCCCAATGATGTAAGGGTGCCTTTGGTGGTTCGTTCTGTTGTAGACGACATGCTCTACATGATTTTACTTTATCCTCAATATCTTTGTCCATATTTTTCCAGAAAACATAACTACGGGCTAATAATTTCATTTTCAGAATGCCCACATGCCCTGCATGTAGTTCATCTAACACGCGCGTGCGTAAGCTCTGCGGAATCATAATCCGGGTTCCTTTCAATATACATTCGTCTTGAAGAGTTAATTCATTGTCCTTAACACCAAGTTCTCGTAATGATCTGCCAGTTTGCAGGTGTCGTAACAGTTGCTGTAGTTCAGGATCCTTTTTTGTTTCTTGAGCTATTATTTTAGGACGGACTTCTAATATGTTGATCTGCTGTATTTGAAATGCACAATGTTGGTCGATGGAACTTTCTTTAGGATTTTCAACAGGGAATCTTGAAAGGTAATCTGCATTAGAATGATTCAAAGAACTTCTGTATTCAATTTCATAATCAAATCCGGATAGAAAATGAGCATAATGGAACAACCGCATTGTACTTAGCGCTGGCAAAGTCTGATTGGGATGAAAAATAGATGTGAGTGGTTTGTGATCTGTCACCAGGGTGAATTTACGGCCATAACAATAGTGAAAGAATTTTTTAATACCCCAATAAATCGATGTAGCTTCCTTGTCAATTTGGCTGTACTTCTTTTCACTGTTCGTCAAAGATCTTGATGCAAACGCAATCGGACGTTCTGATCCGTCTGGAAATCTATGTGATAAAACAGCCCCGAGTCCTGTAGGTGAGGCGTCTGTTGCCAGTATCAAGGTTTTTGATGCGTCGAAGTGTGTTAGCACTCTTTCGCTAAGAATCTCTTCCTTCACTTTGTTGAAGCTTTCCTTACATTTAGATGACCATATAAATTCAGTCCCTTTTTAGGGTTCCGTAGCCAAATGGCAACGGAACCCTTATGGATTCCGTAGCCAAATGGCAACGGAACCCTTATGGATTCGTCATGTCTGTCTGTCTGTCTGTCTGTCCGTCCGTATGTCACAGCCGCTTTTTTCCGAAACTATAAGAGCTATACTGTTGAAACTTGGTAAGTAGATGTATTCTGTGAACCGCATTAAGATTTTCACACAAAAATAGAAAAAAAACAATAAATTTTGGGGGTCCCCATACTTAGAACTGAAACTCAAAAATTTTTTTTTTTCATCAAACCCATACGTGTGGGGTATCTATGGATAGGTCTTCAAAAATGATATTGAGGTTTCTAATATCATTTTTTTCTAAACTGAATAGTTTGCGCGAGAGACCCTTCCAAAGTGGTAAAATGTGTGTCCCCCCGCCTGTAACTTCTAAAATAAGAGAATGATAAAACTAAAAAAAATATATGATGTACATTACCATATAAACTTCCACCGAAAATTGGTTTGAACGAGATCTAGTGAGTAGTTTTTTTTTAATACGTCATAAATCGTAACGTAACGGAACCCTTCATGGGCGAGTCCGACTCGCACTTGGCCGGTTTTTTTAATAATTCATTCAATGGGTTAGTAATTGAAGCAAGTTTAGGTATGAATTTATTGTAGTAATTTGCCATACCCAAGAACGTTCGCAGTTCATTCACATTCTTAGGACTAGAAGTATTCGTGATTGCCTTTACTTTATCTTTATTCTTATGAAGTCCGTCTTTGTCAATCGTATGGCCGAGATAGTTTATACTGCGTTTGAAAAAGTGACATTTCTCTTTATTCACTCGTAGATTACTTTCTTTTAGTTTTTGTAACACCTGTCTTAGTCGTATAAGTAGTTCTTTTTCTGAAGACCCTTGTAAAATAATATCGTCGAAGAAACATTTCACGCCTTCTATTCCTTGTAACAATTCATCCATAAATTTTTGCCACAAACTTGGGGCAACCTTAACTCCAAACATTAGCCTGTTTACCTTGTATGTACCCTTGTGTGTACTTATCGTTTGTAGAAGTGCACTTTCATCATCCATAACCATATTCAAATAAGCTTGACTAATGTCTAATGTACAGAATAGCTGGCCTCCGGTCATCTCTGCAAAAATATCTTCAATGATAGGAATTGGGTATTTTTCATCTTTAATGACTTTATTCAATGTTACTTTGTAATCTGCACATAATCGTATACATCCATTTGGTTTCCCAATTGGTACGATAGGAGTTCCCCAATCTGAGTGATCTATCTTAGTGATTACACCTTGTGTGCATAAGCGTTCAATTTCTTCATCTACTCTTGATTTAAGGGCGTATGGAATGCGTCTCGGTTTGATAAATATGGGTTGTGAATTATCCTTAAGATACAGGTGTGCTTTCTTATTAGGTATTTCTCCCAAGTCATTTTTAAATACGCTGTCCGTATATTGTCCAAGCAAGTCGTCCAATCTTGTAGGTTCCGTGGATTGTAAACTGTTCATGTCGGCTAGTTCAATTTTCACCTCTTTCATCCAGCTTCGGCCAAATATTGGGTCTACTTGTTGGTTTATAATATACAATTTTCCATTAAAAATCTGTTTTTGTAGTTGCAATTAACGAATGCTACTCCTGTAGGTTTGATAATTTCCCCAGTGTACATATGCTCTCAATTTCATGTCAGTTTTGAATATTTTCTTCTCTATATTTAATTTTTTGTACTGACTTAGTGACATAGAAGATAATGCGGCACCAGTGTCGAATTCCATTTGTACTTTTTTTATTTTCGATAGACAATGAAACTAGATATCGCTCTTGAATTTCACTTTTAATCGTGTTGATGTCACCAATGCTTTCAACGGAGATGTTACTAGAGGAGTTATCGACTTGGTTCATGTTAATGTTGCGTTGTAAGCAGACTCGAGCTAAGTGTCCTTCTTTTTGACATTTTCGGCATACTGATTTAATGGCACCACACTCATTAGCTCGGTGATCGGTTTTACCACAGCGGAAACATTTCCCTTTCAAATCCTTGATTGTAAGTGGTGGGCTTTTCTTAGAGTTAGTAGGCGAGGGTTGGTAATTATTTTGTCCATTTGTAGAAGGTGTGATTTTATTGATTCCGTCGGTGTTTCTCTTCATTTCGTTAGCCATTGTATAATTCTCTGCTTTCCCCATTTCGATTGACGTTGCGATCTGTACTAATTTAGAAAACGGTGGGGTATCTCTGTCTTGGAGAATTCTTGATCGTATATCGCCATCCTGTAGTCCTCGTATGAATTGCAATGATAAGAAGTTGTCTGAGGTAGACTTCTTGCAATGCTGACATTTGAACTCACAGTTTGAACCAAGTCTCTTTAGTTCAGCAGCGAATGTTGCAACTGGTTCCGTCGGTTGTTGCATCCTTGAAATGAATTTGCGCTGTAGATACCAAACGCTAGGTCTTGGGTCAATATATTCACCAAGTATATCCGACAATTCATCGAATTCTTTGTTCAATGGGTCTTCGGGTGAGCATAAATCGTAAATCTTTTGATGTAACTCTGGGCTTAAAGTTGCCAGTAGCGTGTGAACCTTTGCTTTTGGATCTATTATTTTGTTCATTGTCAAGAACAATGTCAATCTTTTGATGAAGTTTCCAAAGGATTCTGTATCATGTAAGGGTTGAAAATTCAGTTTCGGGTAATGTTCTTGTTGTGCCAGGTTGACGCAGCTTGCGTAATCTAGTGTTGTTGAAGGTTGCGTACTTATATCATTATTCTTTCTCATTGTTAGTCATTTGCATTTGATGGAGGTGTATAATTCTTCAAATTCGTACCTGTATTGAATTTCCTCCTCCAATTCTTGCTGGTCGGTGTCGAGCTCAATTTCAGATTGTGATTCTTGCAATTTTTGGAAGTTTTCTTGTAGCGTTTGTAATCTAGTTTCTATTTCTTCGGTTGAAAGTTCAGTTTTCGTAAGTAATGTGTTTCCCGTTCGTGTAAGCACGCCCCGTAATGAGGCACGAAGTCTTTTTTGTCTTTTAATATCATTGTTAGGCATCCTCGTCGCCAATTTGTTACGTACATATATATTGCTTTATTAAACCATCAGTTATTTTTTACATAGAATGTCACATAGACGTTTTTTACTTCTTCCTATCCACAAGTCTCCAAGGAGTTAGTACTGTGAACAAGAAGGCTGGATATATATCAGTCTCCGATGACAGAAATAACCCAGATCATTCGCGAAAGAGTTGAACATTTCTAGTGGTGCTGTGTTTCGTTCGCGTATTTCGTATGGCGAGATAGATAGTTAAATAGCATGCTAATTGAGCTCGTTAAAAAACGTTATCAGTACGTTTTTTATAAGAAGTGAAGTGCATGCGTGCTGTTTACGCTTGTAAGCTTTCCATCGACCAAATGTCCCAACCAAACTCTTACCCCGTGTCCTAATATAAGCGATCATCGCGTGATACAGCCTTCGGCGAACCCAAACGTGTCGTTGTATCGACAGGCGTGTCCGAGGTGCTATGCACTTGTTCGAGTTAGCGTGATGTTTCTTTATTCAAAATATACTTTCGATGTTGCCGCCCGGTCTGTGCCGAATCATGCCGACTCGAATGTGTGTGTAGCACCTCTGACAAAAACGATCGCGACGATCGTTTATATTAGGACACGGTCTTACGCGTTATCGTACTAATATAATAAAGATGAATGTTCTGATTGTGCGCCGGAGTGGCTTATCTGATGGATTTGATACGATAATTATAAGTCTATCAGATTACTGACTAACCGTGTTGATAATATTGCGATTTAGGCAAAAGGCTTATTGGATTTTCCTAAAGGTTTTATTGTTAAAATGAATGTACGTATATACTTAGAAGTTGAACCTCAAATAGAAACTCACGTTATTCATTCAATTTGTAAAATAAGACCTAATTTTGAGTAATGTGTTAGACACCAGTGTGTGTGACAAAAGCTACTATTAAATTAACATTTTAGTACTATTACAAAAATATTCAAGTAACCGTGTCTTTTTACAGAGCAAGTATGGAAAGAAGTGGTGGAGTTCAAGCCCCATCCACAACACATGAACACAGTTGTAGAAGTGACCCCGTCTTAAAGTCAATACGTTTCATTTAAAACTATCATCAATTTACTTGAACCTTGCTGTTCCAACACCGGCGCTTGCTGCACCTTGCGGCACCTTGCTGTTTCATCTGTGGGTTAGTACAATCCTGGGTAAATAATAATTAAAATTAAGCACACTAATACATAATTTTATCTTGTATAAGTTAGCAAAAAAGGATCAGAGTAGACAGATAAATCTTGGGAAATTAAACACAGAAAATCATAAACATCATAGTGAATCATACAGTTGTCGACGCCGGGTATGGTTGGCATTTTGTATGGTTTGTTTTGGTCTATAATCTAATTAGCAGCACTGTATGTGCAGTACGCAGATGTACTTACTGCTTGTGTCTGTGTACTGTGCATGCAAGCTATTGGTTACGCCTTGACAGTTGCGTTGACGTAATTAATGTAAGTAGGGTATTTCATTTTTACTAACGGATATGAATATCTTATTTTGGTAAAAAAATGAAATATATAGAATGGTAGGGATATCGATGCGCAACCTGTTACTAGGGATTCAGTACATGATTCTGAAAACCCTGCACTGAAATATTTCGACGGTAATCTAAAAAAAATATGTTGTTTCATACAAAAGTAAAAACGCAACCTTCGCAGTGAAAATGTATGGAACAGTTGTTTTTTTTTATAACCGTCGATAAGTTTCAACCCCTGCGTTGACATTTTTCGTCCAGAATCATGAACTGGTTGCATTGTATTTTTATATTACACTATTATCTTGTTTCGTGTCAGTTTTGGCGTAGCAATGTCTGTAAGTAATTTTATGATACAAATATGTAAGTACATCGATTTTAACCTGAGATAATAAGTAAATTAAGCACAAACTTGTACTTTAAAAAAATAATAATATATAAGGTGTTAAAAAATTAACTTTATGAAAGTGGACGAGTTGTTTGGAATAATAAATAAAAAATAATCACGAAAATTTTTTTCCTACATAACAATCCGTTTGGCTATTTTTTTGTTAAAAATTGGAAAGCCTTTCCGGAAATTCTTAAAATTCAAGGAAAACTTGACGTCCTTTGTCTTATGGATTATTGAAATTTGGACAGGACAAAGTCAGTCGGGTCAGCTAGTAACCTATATGTGTGCTCGTGTGTATAATATGAGCTTATAAGGGCGTCTTCGCTTGGACGATCTCACTGCGGCAATGTGCACCTCTTTCGAGCTTGCACCAGCAAGCACACACACATACATACTGAAAACACGCCCAATCTCATAATGGCACTTTAATACATCATATATTTTTAATAATAAACTGTAATATGTTATTATAAGTCACTTGTTCAAATACTTAAATCGACTCTTTTATAAAATGTAATAGTGATAACGAGAGCAATATACTTCCTGCATAAGTATAACAATATAAATATTAGATGTGCATACCATTTGTAAGTAAATGCTTTTTTAGTTGACGTCTTGCAAGCTGTACAATAATGTCGTGCGACACGGCGTAGTCCGTACACTGAGTTACACGTTACTAATTGGCTTTATAATGCTGGTGCTAACTAATTTGCTGCTAATAATGATTAGATAGAAGTAAGATTGTATGTATAGCAAAACATGGATTGTGAACTAAAATCAAATTCAAATGCTTCCTAGTAAAATCATTTTGTAGTATAGTGGCTCTATTTATTACATAGATTGCCAAAAGTTGGTGACAGTGAAAATTGACCAGCCGTCCATCGAGATGAGACTTTCTTTTTTGCTCAGTTTACGCTCCATATTTTTGTTTAGAAATTATTACTTTATAAAAGTAACAATGTGGGGAATAAAGAGGGGTTTTAGGCAAGGATGTTTATTTTTAGATTATGAAGTAATATAATATTATTTGCCATTTGTTACTGAAGTTGCGACTAATACGCGAAAACTGTTAGGGCCTACTGCACCGACAGTATTGAATTCAGAAAATTGATAAAAAATATCTAAGCGCCCATACCGCGTTAACACAAAGTCTAACCTGATTAAGTTTGTTCCCTTCCGTCAATTAATGTTTGGGGCAAGCAAAGCTGTTTACTAGCCCATGCTTTCGTTAATTTATACAAAAGGCCCACCCGGACCTCAAACTAAATAGATTATCAATATTAAAAAGCACTTTAATTATACTTTTACGCGTATTAGGCGTAGCAAGATAGTTGTATAAATATTTTTAAGATATAATCTTATATTTTAATACAGCCTACGTCAACAATTTGTAAGTATTACACAAGGATAGAATATGTATAACTGTTGAATTGTAAGAGTAAAAATTTAAATAATTTAAAACAGCTTTTTATTTTTAAATTTTTCCCGATGTATTTTTCAACTCCGATTTGGAGTAACATTTAGGGTTCCCTACGGCCGAATGTAAAAATGGAACCCTCATTTATAGGATCACTCGTGTCTGTCGTCCACGTCACGGCGACACGATAACATAGGGAGGTAAAATGTATGGATATATAATTATATGAAGATATATTTTATTAAGAAACATAATATATAACATAGCAGATTTAAATAAATCTAAGACGTTGTACAGTAAGCTTTTAACAAAATATAATAGAAAATAGAACACGAGAAATTGATTTGAATTGAAATTGTCATATGACATTTTACTGTGGGGTCGGGCTGCTGACATTGAATCCATTTTTAGGGTTCCGTAGTCAACAAGGAACCCTTATAGTTTCGCCATGTCGTCTGTCTGTCTGTCTATCTGTCCGCGGGTTAGCTCAAAAACTATTGGTACTAGAAAGTTGTAATTTGGCATGAGTGTACACGTTAATGACGCCGAAAAAGTGGTAAAATAAAATTTAGAAAAAAAAACTTATTTAGGGTACCTCCCCTACATCTAAAGTGGGGATGATAATTTTTTTTTCGTCGCATTGTGTGGGATGTCGTTGGATAGGTCTTTCAAATATTGGGAAGACAGTTTTGTTTAAGTAAACCGTTCGTGACTTATCAAGCTTTAAAGTACCAATTTTCGTTAGAGTCAAGTGTCCCCCCCCCCCTCTACCAACTAAACGGTTGTAGTTAGAAATTCAAATGTCACGGCAGTAGTACCTATATATAACGAAGTTTAAAGGAAAACTATCACACTTAAGTGGGCTTTACAAGTTTACGAGTAATAGTCGACCAATTTGTATTAGACTCGAAAATTTCGAACAACTCCATAGAAATGTCGATAGATGGCGCTAAGCGTCAGTTGTATCGCGCTATTGTTTCATTTCTAAATAAGTTTTATAAAAAAACAGTTGCTACCGCCGGCTACGTCTTAACCAAATCTCAAAAAAAAAAAAAAAAACTTTCCGTGCAATATTGTCGGATCAGGTGAGGATTTGTATAGGAAGTCAAATTAGGTAGTTAGTCATGTTTGAAAGAAAGAAAAAGTATTTATGTATGTATTTATTGTTTGACTTCTAGTTGTAGTAGAGCATGGTACGAAACTATCAGTCAGCGAATACGACCCGCACTTGGCTGTTATAAAAACTATGGAACCCTACACTGCGCGTGGCCCGACACGCACTTGACCGGTTTTTTATTTTGCAAAAGAGCTGTCAGAGCCATTTACATTTACGTCGCCGCGAATCTCTTAGGGAACTATTTAAAAGGGTTAATAATAGGGGTTAAATCTAGAGCAGAGACAAAATCAGACTGGTGGCTAATGTAATTTTATAATTTATTCTTTTTTTTTCTTTTGACATTGATTTACATTCTGTAATTACTTAAAGTCACACCCGTACTTATTACTCCTTATTTATTTATGAAAATCGTCTACTTTTGGAATGTTTGTAAATATGTGAGCACCATGTATCTATCACATAGTTAATTTATGTCATGGTTTAATTAATCCATTTTAATTCTTTTACCTATTGTGGTATAGTAATTTTATTTTTAGGTGCATCGTCTTCACATATAATTATATAATTAATGGATGCAAAATATTGTAAAACATTTTAAAAGAGTAACGGTGGAGTTTCTTGCCCATTCTTCTCCATACGAAAACTACCTTTTGGAAGGGGCGACTAGAATCAATTTTACTTTAATTTTATTTTTAAAGTTCAAAAGTGCCTTTTATGTGCCTATTTGAAATAAATTATTAGACTGACAAATACTAGAATTACAACAATGTATAACGTGCACATAATTGAATTTGAAAATGTGGGTCAAATTAGAAAAAAATAATTGTAAACTGTACAAAACACTATGTACTGTGTGCCATATCTAATGCAACTACTATTCTACAATGTTAAAGGATGATGCGACAGGATGGACCCACTGACCAATAACGACCGGACGTATTTCGTTGGAAAGCTTTTTTCATGACTATCATTTCTTACTATCGAGGTCAGTCTCGAAGCTGAAAAAATATTCAGAGTTTTTAAACTTGGTAAAGCAATTACTTATACCTTCATGAGAGGTGTGTATTGCTGCTTTGTTGTGACGCGCGAACTCTGAATACTTTCTCGCTCACACACGCACTATTTGTTTATAATTATTTGCAGTGAAATTTACTAATTGAAATTCATAATTTATATTTATAGCTGTTATAAATAAATGAATTTGCATAATTCAAACACAATGCGAATTGTGATATGAATAAATAAATAAAAATAAATTTCTATGTTGGTTTTAAATAAAAAAATGCTTGCCATTATTGTGTATCTCTATAAAAAGTATTTTGTTGGTTAATAATAACCTACTTAAGATTCCGTGCAAATAAGTAGGTAGTGTAATTATTAAATAATTCATTTCTAGAATTTTTACAATAAGCCTAAGCCGAACAAGAGTCATAAAATTCATTAACCGCAGTGGTCAAAAGTCGGTGGCATCCTTTGATGCTTTTGTTATAGCGGGTTTTGGTAATTACTTAGAGGCATAGAGGTCTCTCTCTCATTCATTTATAAGATAACAAGCGAGATAAGATCTCTAAGATAAGAAGCATCTCTTTCTTTGACATTACAATGATGCCCCAGTGCACTGTTAGCAAGTCATTTTATGTATCAGTATGTGTCAGCGATATGTCAGACAAAGTTTAAATTATTTTATATACAGACTGTGATTTGTGATGACTGAATAAAAATATATACAAACCATACAAGCACTTTACCATCAGTATTTTTGCGCCTTCTAGCTATAGGTACATGGAGGTAGATATATACGGACCGAGAAAGTTGGGACTAGGGTTCAGTATGGACGAAACCTGAAAAGTGATTTGTTTAGAACTATTTAGTCGTTTGTTGCGGTCGGGTTTTTTGACACAAGTCAGTTTTTTTAAATGAAGCCACTTGTGTGTGCCAGTATCTAGTCGTATGGCAGTCAAAAACTTAAACACGGAAGCAACAATTATAAATCATCAGCATAGCTCTACAAATTAGAATAATCCGTAAATGTCCTCGACAGCCGGTGGAACTTCGTCGAGCATTTCCGACGTTTGGCCCCCAAATTGGAACGGGCCGGGGCCGCCCTAAAGCGGCTCTTGCCCAACCTGAGGGGGTCAAACGCCTCCTACCGGAGGCTTTACGCGGGGGTCGTGCGGTCCATGGCCCTATATGGGGCCCCGGTAGAGCCGTAAGGCTGATCCGGGGCTACCGCACGATCTCGGGCGAAGCGGCAAGCCTCCTTGCCGGACTGCCGCCATGGGATCTGGAGGCGATAGTCCTCGCGCGCCTGTATGATTGGCGCGCGGAGGCACTACGTCGGGGGGAAACTCCGCATCCGCGGCAAACCGCGGCGGAGCGGACGAACCTCCGGCGCGATCTCATGGTGGAATGGAAGGTGCGACTATCGCAACCCAGCGCAGGGCACGCCACGATAGCGGCGGTAAGAACCCTCTTTGAGGCACTCCTCAAAGAGGGTTCTTACCGCCACCTTCTTACCTCTAGCCACTGCTAGAGAGGCTTCACGGCGTTCTCACCTACCGCCTGACGCAGGTCCTCTCCGGACACGGATGTTTCGGGAGGTTCCTGCATATCATCAAGCGGGAGGAGACCTCCTTCTGCGAAGCAGTCATGCTAGCGAAGGAGGTGGCCAGGCGGATGAGGGAAAGGACCTCACGCCTCAGCCGCCGCGGGAGACGCTCCGGGCGTCGGGAGCCGCGTGACGACTCCCGGCCACCGTAGGCGCGGGCCTGCGGGCGGAGAGTAGGTAGCTCACCGCCCGATCAGGACCAGGCCCGTGCCGGACGGCGCGTATGTGTTCCACGCGCGCCTCAAAGAGATGTCAGCATAAGCGACGGGGCCCGATAGGGCCGAAGCCTGCCAGGGTAGCGGGATCGTCCGAAAGGGTTACCGCTGCCCTGGAACATAAAGGGCTAAGGAAGGAACACCGGTGGGTTTTAGTCAGTAAACATTCCCTTCTGCTCCACCCAGAGCGGGAGGGGTCATTAGATGATTTTCCATCCTCAAAAAAAAAAAATGCTACAGAGCTATTGTTGTTTTTTTTACAAAATAAAGAATATAGCATTCAGACTTAGAATGTGAGGGGCTCGTGGCTAAGTAATAACAGCCGCACGAGTCGATTAAAGGTTAAGCTACGCTTGCCGCGGTAGGTCCGTGGATGGGTGATCTTAACATACCCCTCCGTGCCTCGGAAAGCACGTTAAGCCGTTGGTTCCGGCTGTCATTCGTGGACTTTTGACAGTCGTTACGGGTCGTCAGAAGCCGTAACGACTGTCAAAATATTTGTATCGTATTACCCAGTAACTGGGTTGTGGCGGTCAGATAGCTAGTCGCTCCGGAGGTAAAATACTGGCATTCAGCTGCATCCGGTTAGATTGGAAGCCGAGACCCAATAACACTGCCCGACCCGGGAATCGAACCTAGGACCTCATGCTCAGTAGTAGCGCTTGCGACCACTGGACGATGTGGCAGTCACAGTTTTCTTCCATACTTCTCTATTAGTTCGTCATCTCGGTACTCACCCCCTTTATAAACATATTTTTGAACCAATTTACAGAAAACCCTCGGGCCGTGGGGTCCGAGTGCGCATGGTCTTTTTAAGGAAATCTCGAAAAGACTAGTTGACACTTCCCATGACCCAAGGGCTGGCTTTTACCTTGGCCAGAGGCTAAGCATTGCCATACAACGTGGCAATGCCGCCAGTGTCTTGGGTACATTACCAGTCGACAGCGATGTGGATGAATTTTTCGACGCTATATTTTAGTTTGTAAATAGTTTTAGTTAATTTAGGATATTATTTTGTTATTATTTAAATAAGACTAGGTAAATAGTGTACCAATTTTAATACTGAATAAACGTATAATAATAATAAAAAATAAAAAAAATACAGAAGTAAATATCATTTATCAACAAGAATTTTAGGTTCTGGATATTTGTTTGGCTTATAAGTGAATTGTTCTTTGATTCTATGTATAATTTTTTGTCTCCTTTGCTCTATCACACGCTGTCTACATCTCTGTATCTATTGTCCTATCTCGGGTATGCTGGAAGAGATTTCTTATGAAATAAGCAGCACCTCTGTAGGTACCTATTTTTTCTGTTCTGTTTTTCATTGTCTGTTTATATATGTGTATACCTACATAAAGGGTAAAATAAAATATTTAAAAAAAATTTTGCTTGTACACGTCACGTCGGGTGCCTCCTATCGTCGAAACGGCTGATACAGCGGTAGCTACGCCTCTGTGAACGCAGCTGTAACCTTTTCCCACAATGAGTTGAGACTGACCGCCATAGTAATAAGTGACAGATATGAAAAGAGCTTTTCAACGACATGTCCGGTTATTATTGGTCGCTAGGGTCGCGTCCCATTCATTTTTGTCCATCCTCCTTTGTCCTTAAATCTGGTATTGGACATTCTTAGGCCGTGTCACTCGAGTGAAACCTCTAACAGTCGGCTACAGCTTTGAGACGGAACCCTCAGGGCGCGTGTCCTATTCGCACTTGTTTGAGTTATTCTATTGCTGTGGATGATTTACAATCATTCTGCCCTGGAAGCCGATCCCAACAGGTGGGGGCTCCACCTGTTAGGACCTGTTAGGCAATTAAAAAAGAAGGTAAAAATGTAAAATAGCTTTTGGCATTTTCACAGTTCTGACAACATTCTCGGTGTCTCTGGAGACACGTTTCTCGGAACATCCCCATGCCAGCAATGTTTTTGTTAGGTTGATTCATACTAGGGCAGAGTCGAAGCGCAGCGCAGTGACAACCTCAGATTGTGCTTCGACTCTTGGAATGCAGCAAATTGACCCTTATCTCTACAACGCAACGTAACGCGGGGTCGCGGGCGCACCAATCAGCGTCACCATCTAGTCGCTCGCAGACGCGCGTCTTCCATAGAATGCGCCTTCGGTCTTTTTTTTCTCGCCCTAGAGATAAAAAAGGCAATTCGCTAATTTCCATGCATATGTGCATTACGTTTCAGAAATAAGGGTGAATTTGCAATGTTATCTTTTAGAATGAAGCTTCGACTGCGCTTCCCTAATGAAATAAAAAATCTATTAGGTAATTAATATCTATCAATAATTCAATACATAAATTAATATCTATTAATAATTGGCTTAATTAAAATCTATTATTAATATCATGTCTGTGTTCCTGGAAGAGAAACTGCAGAGCTGGCCGCGCCGTATGTGGTCATCTTGAGCAGTGAGAAACCGAACACCTATTTAGAAGAATAGGTGGCGAGAAGATATAATTAAAAATTAAATATCATTTTTACATCACTTTATTTCCTGGCTTTACCAGTAACATACAGTATCATTGTAAAAACCTTAAAATGGCCACTTGTAACAGCAACATTTCTCCACCACATCTTGAGTCCTGGCATCAGAGGAATCTATACACTTGCTTTTTTACTAAAACTGTTTAATAGGATCCTAAAGCAAAGCTACAAATCAATGCACATTTTAAATATCTACTTCACATTCTGTAATCTTGTGTTGTCGCAACGATTTCACACAAGTCGAAAATTAAGATGCAAATTTTTGTATTAAAAAACATTTCACTATACACGGCATTAGATATTTCACAACTTATCAATTGATCATTACTATTTATCAAAATTCTTAAATTAAAGATTCGTCCATAATCTACTTAAATACCCGTATTTTAAATAAAAATAATGAAGTCCTTATTGAACATAGTGAAAATGTGTTTACTCGAGAGATGAGTGGCAGACATAATAATTAATTTCGGGCTAAATATGAATTGCTGACATCATTATTTACAAAATTGCATGGTAATAACAAAATAGGGAAGAATAAATCAAATAAATAACTCATTTTACTGAAGTCCAAAAGTGCTTGTAGAAGTGCTATTACAAATATACCATGCAGTCTTCAAGTGTTTCACTCAAGCAACTTGCAGTAATCTAAATGTGCCACTGATAATATAGGCATTTTTTATTATATTAACATATTTTTCGGAGAGCCACTACATGCTAAATATTTTGTGTTAATGATTTGATTTACAGTCATAACTGCTTTGGTTTATTTTCTAGTGACACTAATATTTCCCGGTAATTTGTTGAAAGTAAAATGCGACTGAATCAATACTTATGTGTAACACTACTTTATTGGTTTACCTTTAATAATTTATATTTATCACATTAATTATAATTTTTACACGACACTTCATGATGATGAAAATTGATTTAATTTCTGTAACGTAAGATTCAATGGTAAGTTGTCTTCAGAATCTGATGAAGTGTCCGGTAGTCGCCGACTGGTCGCTGATAGTTCGCTATGACCGTTGGGCGCCTCCGCGATGCCGGCCCGAGAATCACTAGCAGCTGGTGTCGATTCGACGTCAGACCTGTTTCTAGTAGCAGTCACATTTGACAAGTTACTGTAAGTTGCACTCGAATTTGATTCATCAGTATTTTTATGACTATTATACATAACATTAACAACACTTCTCAGTCTTCTGTTTTCGCGGCTGTCGCGCCGCTGTCGTTTCCATTCCTTCATTGCTTTACGCTTCTCTCTATCCCTCTTCGACGTGCCGCTAGTGCTGGGTTGATCTAAGGCAGGTAAAGCCTGCTCGGATGGAACTGAGTACTCGTTGTTACTCGTTTTATTCGACGACTTCACGCCCTTTCCCGAGTAAGACTTTCGCTTGCTCCGCTTATCCTTTTCCAAAGACTGGGCATTCTTCTTTTCTTTGTGATGCGAATGTGACGACCGTTTCTTGTTTCGCCTCCGATCTCTACTAGACGTCGCACTCTCCTTGCTCGACTTCTTTGATTTCTTCTTAAATAAATATTTGGAGTCATCGGTGTCGTCGTCGCACGAGGAGGTGGGCGCGGTGGAGGGGCTGGGCGGCGAGGAGGACGAGCTGGCGGGCGCGGCGCGCGGCGGCGTGGAGCGGCTGGTGTGGGCCGTGTCGGCGGAGTGCGCGCGGCGGCGGCGGCGCAGCGGCGGCGGGCGGTAGGAGCTGTCGTCGCTGTCGGACGAGCTGCGCATGTCGCCGCCGCTGTCGCGCGCGCGGTGCCGCTTCAGCGTGAGCTTCACGGACGGCACGGCCCTCTGCTCTTGGGTCTCTGCGGGTTGAGCCGGCTCCGGCTGAGGAATGTCCTGTACGATGACGTCGCTGTCCGATCCCAGCAGATCGACGATCTCGGGAGTCCTCTCCTGTGGAGGTTTGATGTAGCCCACGACCATCACTTCGGAGGAGTCGTCGTCGGTGTCCGATTGAGATATAGTTTCGATAGGAATGACACTATTAGTAGTGGGCTGCGATATATAACTTTGTGGGTAAGCAGGCACTGGGAACCTCGAGGGCCCCGGAGGAGGTTCGGCTGGCTCCGAACTGGAGACCATGACGATATCAGAATCTACACTTGCGTCAGAGTCAGAACTCGATATCACCTCATTGACCATTGTAGATATTCTACTATCTGTGGTATATTGCACGTTGCGATCGTAGCCAGTCATGTCGTAAGGGGTAGAGGCGAAGCAATACAGTTCATGTAGGAAGTGCTCTGTCCTGTCTCCGAAATATCGATGTAGCGCTTCTCTGAATTCAGATGAATTGATATGGTGTTGTGGCAGCAATTCTAGAATCCGGGCCATGACGTAAGATATGTGGCCGATATTCTCATTCAACAAATAATGTAGTTCTCTGTTAAGCCAAGGAACCAACCGGTGCATTTGTGTGTCGTTGTACCTTCAAAGACCAAATTGTAATATTTGAATGTGAACTTGCTAAGTGATCATAGCGAGACGGAAATATTCAGACAGGTATTCAGGACATTTGCCCCATTTAATTGGTTCATATATAATGTCTAGATACCTGTAGAATTCCGGCGTGCAAGTCCGGAACCTGCCGGTGAAGTCGGGCAGCGGGCGCGCCCAGAGGTTGTGCCGGTACACGGTGCGCCGGAACGAGGCAGGCGAGCGTCGGCGACGGGCGGGCGGCGCGCGCGTGGCCGGCGGCGGGAACACGTCCGCCATGAACGGGTAGTGGCGCAGGAGCTGCTGGATCGCGATCGTCTCGCGCCGCGGCAGGGTCAGCGTTGTCCTGGGTACCATAGTAACATACTACATCTTTATGCCTCATTATTTTATGAAATGTACTATACTTAAACACTTGAATCCTAAGGGGGCTCCCTTCTACTTTAGTACTTTTTCTTCATGATGCTGGCACAACATTTATATAAATTTTGTTGGCCTTAAACTTCGCCAATGCCTCTGCATTATTGGTAGCAGCGCAGACATCACTTTGGTTAGAAGGGGGAGCTTAAGTTCTTAAAGGTTATTACTGGTGCCATTTGTTAGTGCACTTTAAAAAACTGGGTGCAAGTTGTCTTGCTCAGACATGGTCCATGCTATTGTTGAGGTGACCTAAGCCCTCAATTGGTTTCACTACATAAGTATGAATCAAAACAGCTACACAACTACATCAATGGATTTTTCTAGAAAATATAGAATTGATTTAAGACATATTGCACGATCCAAAAAACGATTGAGCAATATTTTTAAATCACCCTATATGTCTGATTATTCAGTATTCGCATCATCCACATCAGTTATTTATTTTCTGATAACTGGGAAGGACGAAGAAGTGGGGTGCTGTAGGACACTGAGTGTGATGATTATGCATAATTTTATGCTTTATAACATTTCAAAAACAAACAAGTCCAGGCCCACCACTGTACCTGTATCTGAACCTGTGTGTTGCTGCGGTGACCCTGTCAATGTCAATCCTGCTGATTGCAGGAGTCGACTCCTCACTTTGCCGCTGAACCACCAAGTACTCCTCATACTGGTGGTTGGAGCGCACATTGTGAATGATTGATCTGAATGCTTGCTTGCAGAGTGGGCACTCTGCTTTAACCTGGAACACATATTTATTTATTAATGATGATTATCAAGGCTGTATTCCAAGTTTGCAGGTAAAGGTAAATGCTCCCCAAAATTTTGTTTTGGGCTAAACAAACTTCTTCTGGAACTCAAAATACTATACTCACAAAGAGTTGAGACCTATTTAATCTCAATAACTTTTTTCATTTCTATTGTGGTTTATTCATTGCAGCACCTCTACTGTAATTGAATTTAATGACCTTTGATATTTAAGTCTGTTGCTCTAATTATAGAAATGGTTATTATCAATTTTGTTATGAATCAACTAGCAGTAGGTACTCACCATATTTTTGTTCCAGTTTCTATAAATTGGAAACGCCAAGAACATTATTTATTCTATAAATACAAGATAAAAGTATTTAAAAGCTCACCTTACTCCAAGTTAGAAGACATGAAAAGCAGAACTGGTGTAAACAAGAATCAGTGAAGGATTTGTTCTTGCAAGTGCCAAGACATATAGCACAGTTAGGTGGAGGAGAGCCCGTGCGGCTGTCAGGCCGCGGGCTGCTGTCATCACTCTTGACACTGCTGGGGTTTGCGCCTGAACTGTCATCTTGAGCAGCAGGGAGTGTCTCCATAGCTGGTTATCTGTTGATGTTGTATTGATTTACATTGCCAGTCTTTATAAACATATGGAAGTTAAAATATGGCTGTACAGCTACAGTTATTAATAACATTTGATAAAACTGAGACGGTCATGATAATGCAGTGGGTGGAATAGGTAGAGCTAATGGAAATCAATTGATTTTATAGTAAACTTCATCTTTTACATAATTATTAAGGTTTACTTCAGAATATAAGAAATACCTATTGTTTTTGGGTAGGTATATAAAAAATACACTGACTTAAATATGAAGTAGGTATTTTAAAATGGTTAGGCTATAAAAACTGGGTTTCGAGAATCTATGAAGTACCTACCTACCTATATATTACTTGCAATTCAATTTAAATAAAATTTGTAAAGGGATGCTGACATCCTTCTATTAAGTAAGTACTTATTTGAATTCAGGACAAACAAGTACTGTAAAATACGTTTGATCACAGGTGTGTTTTACTTAAGAATCGTCTGAACGCTACAAATGTCAGCTACTTGTAATGACTACGGTGCCTAACATATTTTCCTTATAAAATGGAAGTTCATGGGATGATAATACTCACGTACTGACAATGTGTGTGATCTTGACAGATTTCTGGTGAATTATGACGTGACGATAGACGAAGTATCTGAGCTCGATCACTGAGATTCGATTTCAACTAAATATTGGTAAATCTGTAGTAAAATTAACTCATAACACAACAGATCCATATGATCATGATTATAACAAATATATTGCCCCTGACTTATGCTATTTCCAAAAGCAGGCATAAAAACACAAATCAACTCCGAGTCTGCAATAGCGCACTAAAGTAAACACGTTCGCACACATGAGAACTGTGGAATGGAAGTACCTACTTATATATTATTGAGTATTCTATACATGAATAGAACAGAACAGTACGAACGAAATCAGCAAAGACAGTACAATAGCGATTTATTTGTAAAATGGCCAACAGCAGCCATTTTTCTCTCTTGGCAACAATATCAAAATAAATAAGTCCACATACAGACTTTTCAGTCAGTCCGCAATCGGTGTTTTACCCATAGACTACACTTATAATATAAAGTGAGAGTTTTACCCATGAAAGTAGTAAATAGTATAAATTGTATCTACATGTAAGTACGTATTTCCGTAAAGTTCCATATGAGCGGTTTATACTAAATAGTGTTTTTCCAAGGATCGCACCTGCACGACACGGGGGCGTAGTTGGTAAAAAGTATGGACCG
This sequence comes from Apamea sordens, assembly GCA_945859715.1. Classification (NCBI taxonomy): domain Eukaryota; kingdom Metazoa; phylum Arthropoda; class Insecta; order Lepidoptera; family Noctuidae; genus Apamea; species Apamea sordens. The sequence goes on from OX243986.1 coordinate 17,032,615, forward strand.
ACCGGAGGTTTCGGTTTCGGCCAAAAAATCTAGTTTCGGCCACAGTTTTGGCCCCGCCGAAACTAGGTGTTCGTGAATTGTCGCGCATCATTCGGTTAACTTCGAGTGAGTAAACGTGATTGCCAGTTGAGTTCTTACCAGTGCGTCTTGCCAGTGATGACCTATGGCACTGAAACGTTGTCGCTCACAATGGGCCTTATTAGAAGGCTTAAAGTCAGAGTCACCCAAAGGGCAATGGAGACCCCAGGACCCGACGGCTTACCGGGTAAACCCTGGGTCCTGGCCTCGAGGGCTCTCGGGCCTCGACTGGAGGCGCTCTTAAGCGCATGCATGGAGAGAGGCCAGTTTCCACTCCGTTGGAAGACGGGGAAGCTGGTCCTCATTCAGAAGCCAGGGCGCCCTGCGGACTCTCCGTCCGCATACCGGCCCATAGTGCTGCTCGACGAGGTTGGCAAACTCTTTGAGAGAGTAATTGCGGGCCGCCTCGTCGGGCACCTGGTGAGGACTGGGCCGGATCTTGCGGATTGCCAGTTTGGCTTCCGCAAGGGGCGCTCGACGGTGGACGCCATCATGCGCGTAAGAGCCCTCACAACGGGGGACGCGGTGTGCCGGGGTGGGGTGGTCGTGGCGGTGTCACTCGACATCGCCAACGCGTTCAACACCCTGCCCTGGAGCTGCATTGGGGAGGCACTCCGGTATTACCGTGTACCGACCTACCTCCGTCGAGTAGTCAGGGCGTATTTGACGGACAGAGCCGTCATCTACCCCGGTCGCGACGGGAACTGGAACCGGCGAGAGATGTCGTGCGGTGTCCCACAGGGATCGGTTCTGGGGCCGCTCCTGTGGGACATCGGTTACGACTGGGTGCTGCGGGCCGACCTCCCTGAAGGCGTCAGCGTAGTTTGCTACGCTGACGACACGCTGGTTTTGGCGAAGGGGAGGTCACATCAGGCGGCGGCCGACGGGATGACACGCGGGTTTGCGATAGTCGTGGAAAGGATCCGGCGGTTGGGTCTCGAGGTGGCATTGCACAAGTCCGAGGCCATGTCCTTTCATGGGCCCCGGTACGGGCCACCTCCGGGATCCCAACTAGTGGTAGGAGGGGTTCACATCGGCGTCGAGACCACGATGAGGTACCTGGGTCTCGTCCTCGACAGCCGATGGAACTTCGTCGAGCATTTCCGACGTTTGGAACGGGCCGGGGCCGCCCTAAAGCGGCTCTTGCCCAACCTGAGGGGGTCAAACGCCTCCTGCCGGAGGCTTTACGCGGGGGTCGTGCGGTCCATGGCCCTATATGGGGCCCCGGTATCGGCGCGTTCACTGCGGCTGCGAGCCGCACACTACCTGAACGCGCCCCAAAAGGTGGTAGCCGTAAGGTTAATCCGGGGCTACCGCACGATCTCGGGCGAGGCAGCAAGCCTCCTTGCCGGACTGCCGCCATGGGATCTGGAGGCGATAGTCCTCGCGCGCCTATATGATTGGCGCGCGGAGGCACTACACCGGGGGGAAACTCCGCATCCGCGGCAAACCGCGGCGGAGCGGACGAACCTCCGGTGCGGTCTCATGGTGGCATGGAAGGAACGACTATCGCAACCCAGCGCAGGGCACGCCACTACGATAGCGGCGGTAAGACCCCTCTTTGAGGAGTGGCTAGAGAGGCGTCACGGCGTTCTCACCTACCGCCTGACGCAGGTCCTCTCCGGACACGGATGTTTCGGGAGGTTCCTGCATATCATCAGGCAGGAGGAGACGCCCGGGTGTCACCACTGTCAGGATCGCCCAGAGGACACGGTGGAGCATACGGTGGAGGTCTGCCCCGCTTGGGCAGAGCACCGCCGTGTCCTCATAGAGGCGATCGGCAGCGGCGGCGACCTCTCGCGACCGGCCCTGGTTCAAGCCATAGTCTCATCTCACGCCTCAGCCACCGCGGGAGACGCTCCGGGCGTCGGGAGCCGCGTGACGACTCCCGGCCACCGTAGGCGCGGGCCTGCGGGCGGAGAGTAATGGGTAACTCTCCGTCCGATCAGGACTAGGCCCGTGCCGGACGGCGTGTACGTGTTCCACGCGCGCCTCAAAGAGATGTCAGCAAAAGCGACGGGGTCCGATAAGGCCGAAGCCTGCCAGGGTAGCGGGAACGTCCGAAAGGGTTACCGCTGCCCTGGAACATAAAAGGCTAAGGAAGGAACACGGGTGGGTTTTAGTCAGTAAGAGTCTGACACTCTCTCCTGCTCCACCCAGAGCGGGAGAAGTTATTTGATGATTTCCCATCCTCAAAAAAAAAGGGCAATGGAGAGGGCTTGCTTGGAGTTTCCCTGCGTGATCGAATCAGAAATGAAGATATCCGCAGGAGAACCAAGGTAACCGACATAGTCCAAAAAATTGCCAAACTTAAGTGGCAGTGGGCACATGTTCGCAGAACAGATGACCGATGTTTATTACACGTAATGCGTATTTTGATTACTTTGAAAAATTTTAATTTTGTCATAAAAGTATAAAAATGTATGCGCGGCTCTCTGCGCATTTTACTGAATCTTTGGGAAACAATGATGGAATTATAGGTACCCGACATATTTTTATTTATTTATAAGAATACCAATATAAATATTCTACTTAATTGAATAACACATAAAGCTACATTAGTGTAGCCACATTTTAAGTTCAAAAACATAGGCAAGGGTCTAAATTTGAAATGTAGCAGTTACGGCGATGTTTCTCCAAATGAGCGACCTAACTGTCTGTATATACGTAAAAATACAATAGATTTATGTTATAAAAATTCAAATAAGTTTCAGTTTCGCCTGAAAATCCTGGGGGTGTACTCCGAAGTAGTATCAGCCGAATGTTCGGCCGTTTCCTGCTACGAAGTTACTATTTGGTTCGGTCGGTTCCAATCATACACTCCTACACTCTTTCGAATATTGACTATGGTCCCGACCCAACTGAGCCGATCGGATTTTTTTTCGCATTTTTCAATAATATTCGGTTCGGCCATGTGTCGGTCCGATCCGAACATTCGCACTTTGCACTTCGGAATAGGCCTCCTGCTTCGGTCGAACACTAGTAAAAAGGTCATCAGATTTCGAACATTTTGTATGTAGCATACAGACGCCAGACCCGAAACTGTCAAATTTTCCCAATCAATTTTGAATTTTAATGCTTTAAGGGTAAAGTTGAAAATCTATTAAAGAAATTTGACAGATTGTAGTAGCTTGATGTGCTGGCGTCCGTACCCCAAAATTTTTGGACCCAAAAATTAGTCGGTCAGAAAAAAAACGGGTTTCTGAGAAATAACACTCAACATTTTTTTTTATTAACCCTTGCGCTGTTATTTTAGTTCGTAAATACTTAAAATCATATTTCGACTTAAATGTTTCGAACTACATGATCATTGCAATTTTGAACTAGGACATTTATTCGACAGCGGTTCTCTCGATTGTTTTACAAAATGTGTCATCCTGCCTGCCTGAATCCTGATTCAGCCTACAACAGTCCACTGCTTGACATAGGTCTCTCTATTTGCAATTTCACGCCATTCAGATTGATTCTCGGAAACTAAGTATTTAGATTCGTGGATATTGATATTGAGTAGAGATACAGGTACCACCTAGTTTAGAGACCGCCGTAAAGATCCAAATGATGATCGCTAACAGTTACAAACTGGGTAATAATTTGTAACATTGATTCAATGAATTTATTATTATTAAAAATTTATTAAAGAGGTATTTTCACCGATTGAGACTGAAATTAGAATGCGAAACGTTATTAATACGGAAATTGCCCCTCTGGTTGCACCGTTGGGTGCCAAACTTCGGCATAACCAGAGACTGACTGGTGGGGGGGTTGGTTTAGTTTTAGTAGTAGTGTGCAAGTGCTGCCACTGCTGTGCGGATGACTGGACCTGGCGTTGTGGAACAAATCAACCAAAATTACTGTAAAGCTGTCACTGTCACCCACTCTGCGAGTAATAGTGTTCTGTGCTGGTGAGTGCATTGTGAGTGTGATCCTGATCACCATAGGTGATCACCAAAGACTACCTACAATAGTATACTGAGCACAGAGCATGATACTGAGTTGCCAAACAAGAAAGAAAAAAAAATTAATCACTTTCAGTTAGAGTTGCCCAACTATCGACAGTTTCACTATCGATAGATGACCTCGAAAACTAGTAACAATATCGATAGTATCGATACTATCGATATCACAAATTAACTAATACTATTGATTGGAAGCAATAGTATCGATAGGCTCGATACTATTACATTATAATACTATCAATAGTATCGATTTTTTAAAAGTAATACTATCGGTACTATCGATATTATCGATAATATCGTTGTATAAAATAATTAAAACTATCAATACTATTGATAGTTTGTAAAACTATCGATAGTATTACACCATCGATAGTTTAGTAACCGCTGATAGTATAGTTTCCTAATTATAGCTTATGTAGCATGTAGTGTTAAACTATTCTCACTCACTGTGCCTTATGTTGTGTCACCGTTACTAGCAAAACTGGTAGCTGATTGTAATGATGGGTAATTTAAACATATTTTAAATTAATATCCGTATGATTTTGTCAATTACCTTAATTTAGTCAGTTACCTACATAATAAATGAATTGAATATTGGAAGGCAAAAAAAAAAAAAAAAGGCAATACTATCGCCGTTTATAAAACTATCGATAGTGTGAGCTATCGATAGTATTGCTCCTAAACATTATGCTGGTCTTCGATAGTATCGATACTATTTTTGTATATCAATACTATTGCCCTGTATCATACTATTGATATGACGTCAACTATCGATAGTTTAGCGATAGTCGACTATCGATAGGCAACACTACTGTCAGTGTCAATCTGGACTGACTGCACAGGATTGATTGCGGGTTGTTGTGATTATCTAATCGTTAAAAATGGGACTACTGAAAAAGGTAAAGATATATTTTGATTTAGAGAAGCTTCGCTTACCTCATTTAAAATAAATATAATATCAATGTAGAACAATCCCTTTGATTTAAGTTTCGCAAAGACTACCCTAATCAATATTCTTGATACTGTGTGGATGGGTGCTATGTGGATATTATTATTTATTTGATCATGAAGACAATGTTTTGTACCATTTCAGAGTACTGGCCTTGTTGGCATGGCTGTAGCTCCAAATGCTCATCACACACTTGGTTCTCTGTATGGAAAAATTTTGAGAGTTCTGCAAAAGATGCCCGAAAGTGCTGGTTACCGAAAGTATACTGAACCAGTTATTCGTGAAAGAGCTGCCGTGTTAACACAGGTAAAGCATTACACTATATTTATTTAAACTAATCAATTGATATTATTTTATACCTAATCCATTAATTACATTTTACAGACTAAAGATGTTTACGAGATAGAATCAAAAATTAACTGCGGACAAGCTGAGGAACTGATTATTCAGGCCGAAAATGAATTGAACCTGGCTAGAAAAATGCTGAATTGGAAACCATGGGAACCACTTGTTTCTAAGCCACCCAAGGGCCAGTGGGACTGGCCTCCTACCAAGGCTTAATTGTCAAAAAGTTGTTGTTAGCACATTTCTAGTAAATATATAAGTAATTATGTAAATAACCATTTTGTTTGTTAATTCCTCAAAACAGTCCACTCAATTAATAGCTAGATGGGTTTATTTTAAATGTAAGAATTACAACACATAATGAGGTCTTAATAAAATAAAAATAGTGTTCTTTTTTCATTTTATTATAACTAACATGATTCAGTTCAATTAAATATAAAAAATAATAGATGGAGCAGTGTTATTTGGCACAGTGCGTAAACCATTAAGTATTACAAATAATGTTTGTAACATTTCATTTATATCTATTTATATATTTATTTTTTATGTATATGAATTTACTGAGCCATAACAAGGTGTGGTTTAGTTTACTGACTGCTTTACTCTCATACATTTCTGTATCTAGATCAAAGTGATTGTTACAGGCATAGAAGATGCATAAATATACAAAAAAAAGTTGTTTTTTGTTAAAGGATTTGTGAGTAAAGCAGATAGTATGATTATAACCAATTCATAAATTTTATAAATTCAAATATAACCACTAATAAATACTTAACTAAGTAATTTTTTCCATGACAATTTACGTGTTTTCATTTAATTTTGTAAAAAATAATAACTGCTGATGTAAATGCAATTGTTTTGTATAAAAATATGTCATTGGTAACTCATTAATATAAATACTTTGAAATGCCTCTTAGTAATTCGCTGTACTTTGTAGGACAGTTATACAAAAGTTGCACAATTAAACAGTAATACAAAATTCTCTACAAACTAAAACTTACATATAAAAAAATAAATAACATTATTATAATCACTTGTCATAATATAATACTAACTCAGTGCTCCACACTCTTATCACCTTAACTCAAAATCTCAAACAATATCCCAATTTACTTATAAACTTTACCATTACTTGAGGCTCTTTTACTTGTTATATAAATTGTAATATTTACAGTGACTTTAAAAATATGTTGGTTTACAAAATTACTGGAAAAAATGCATGGTGCAAATAGGAGTTATGTTGATCATGATATTTATTTTTTATATTACAACATAAATTGGCTTCACTTAATATAGAGTATAGACAAAGTTTCAATTTTCTTACAGGCATTCTCAATTATACCTGGTAATCTTATTGAAAATAATTATCATATTTGGCAATCACATCTTGTAATTTAAAATAAAAAAAATATATATAAATATCCAAATCAAGAACTTTTGTTCCTTTTTTTGAAGTTGGTTAAAAAACTTATTATCATACAAATGGGTGGCTATTGGGTCAGTTTAAAAGCAACTGGCTTAGTTTATATTATAATGGAGTATAAAAAAAGGTAAGATGCCTTGAAACTGTCTCATAACATGCCAAATTTAATATTAGTTTGTTAGAACTCAACCTGAATGAGATATCAACATTTCTTCTACCTAGGGCCAACTTTTTAATCTTCAGATAACTTTTATCCCAGTAATAAAAATTGCAGTTTCACAGCTATTTTATTGAATTTTTGTCAATACACAATATGTATTCTTCATATAAAAGTTATCTGACTATATACTACATGTACATTCATTTCGACTGGATCATTTTCAATTCATAAATTAATTAATTATTTTAATGAAATAAAAGTTATTTAAATAATACAGTGGGGTCCAAAAAGTAACATATTCTTAAAATTATTATTTACATGAAATACACATAATAATTATAAAGATGAACAGTATGACTTAACATTCATCTCAGCCTAGCAAAGAAAATGGATAGTCATAAGTATGGCGTTTCCCTGTGTACTTGTTTTCAATTGATTATTACTCATTTCAACTTATCTTGCAAGATACCATTAAGCTCTTTATCTATTCTTTAAATGTATTATATAGACAGATAAAACCTCAAAGTTATTACAAAACTAAATAATGTTTATAAGTAAGATGGTTTATAACAAATTGTTTTATGTAGATGTGACACCTTTCCTTGCTACTAATAAGTTTAAGATGGGATGTTTCTTTATATAGCTTACTGCTTTTTTATGGGTCACCATTGTGAAGTCATAGCCATTGCACTGTAAGATTTTGTCATGCATCCTCAATCCAGATTTTGCTGCAGGACTTCCTTCATGCACTTCTGTCACATATATGCCCTGAAAGAGCAATAGTATAAAATATTGGCTGAAAAGCTGCAACAACAACAAGTAATTTTAGATTTTATTTTATAGATGAATAAAGCCTTACGTTATCAGTGTATCCTTGAGGACTTTTGCGAAAATCCTGATCAATTCCGCCGCCAATTTTAAAACCACATTTCATAACTTCTCTTCCTTCTGAATCAACACCAGCTTCTTTCTGGAGTGTTATTGGTATCTGTAAAAGGTTATAAAATACATTGTTTATATGAAAAAAGACCGAACAAAACAAACAAAACTGGGAGTGGTCTTCTGACTTACGCTTAGACACTCCATAGCTGTTCCAGCTTGGTGTTGAAATGCCATTTTCGCCATGGTGACTGGTTGATTATTATGTTCTTCGGGTGAGTAATCTTCAGTAGTAGTCTAAAGACTACAAGCAATAATTTTTCCACTTTAAAACTGCAAAACAATGTTGAAATAACTTGTATAAACACAATAGTGCTGTGTCTTTGTGTGTTGCCTTGCCTGCGAAGTTTTTAGTCACTTCACTCAACCAACTCCCTCTAGAAAAATGTACTCTGTGCTCAACTCTCAAATAGATTTTGATTGTCTGAAAAATGAGAATGTCATCACAAAATCAGAGAGTAATCGAGGCATCGACATTTAAAAAAAAATATTTCATAGAGTAAGGAACTATGGAAGTTACTAAAAAGAAAGCAATGCAAGGTAAACTACTGACCACTTGGTCAGTGATAATCTCACACCAGCCACCAATAAATAAAAAGGTGTGCGTAATTTCAAAATAATAGCTTTTTGTGCATATGAAAGTATAAAAAAAAACTTGAGAGATGTCAAGGGACACCCGGATGGAACGAAGTTTAACTGGCTTGCTTTCTATAAGAGAGAGAGAGAGACAGACAGAGAAACACGCGCACGACTTACAACTACCTATAGCAAAAAGTGTCGTTCCAACTTTTGGTCTTAATTTTTTCCTTCTAGCCCCCTTTCGCAACGCGCGATAAGGAACTTCGTTCCAAAACCAATTTTTAAACTTTTTGTCTGTTCCGGCTAATCTTCTAAAAATAATGTGGGTTCCGTGCAAAAAAATTAAGACCCATGAAATCCACATCCGCGGGCGAAGCCGCGGACAGAAGCTACGTTTTAGTAATTCACGAATGGTACTTACTCGATCCATGAATATTAATAGTGATGTAATGTCATTGTCAATGTCATATGTCATCTATCCGTTATGTCATCGAACACAACACTGTCTGAACAATAATTATTGGCGAATTTGATTATTTGATTTGCACGTTGCGCTGATCAGCTGATTCTGAAAAACAAGGATCCCAATGTAAAATAAAAACAACGAAATAATTCACATTTTAAAGGTAATATTGGCTTCACCCCTAACATGCTATCCAGAATGATGTAAATGTAAAGTGTTTAAGGAGCTGCGTCATTTCTAGTAAATATTTGCAATAATTTGGCAAATACCAAACTTAGTTTCTGGCTTAACACTGTTATTCTATACTTTTATGGTCGTCGTTTCATGTTTTCAGATGTCCGGTCAACATAGACATGTGTGGAGGATTGTTTTCAGAAATTTTATTGACTCATTGAGACCCCGCCCGATAAGAGGGAATGATATGGGTAAATTAAATAATATCATGCTTGTTTGTTGCATGAACCTCTACTAAACCACATTCTTACTTATTTCGTAGATTTTCACTCCCAGAAACTATTTGAGAGAAACAAATTATGCAATTTAGCATGAATATGTACTCCAACAGCATATACATTGTACTTACATTAATCAGTAAAAGTTTATGTTTATGTTGTTGTTACATGGGATTTAAACATAACTGGCAAATAAGGGGGAAAATATAGGTTTAAAGAAACTTTATTCTCAATAAAGACAAATGTCACTCTCTTGAGAACAATACCTAAAACATACATTTAAATTACACAGTTACAAAATATAGGTATGTAATTACACCTTTGCCTCTCTGGTATAAACCTATGGTATTAACCAATTAAGTAAAGTTTTATACAAGCATACTTATATTTAATTAAAGCAACATAATATTATTTTCTAGAAACTACATTTTTATGTATTTCGTTCTTACCTTAGGTTATCACTGTATTTGAGAATGTTGGTTCACCTGTTATTGGCAACTGTTGTTAGTCCATGACTGTTATGTACTGTTATTTGATATTTTGTATAGAGAAGCTGTTGGTGGACCTTTATAAATAAATAAATAAACTTGAACTATATATAAAAGCGTAGGTAAGAAGAGCACCTCTGCTCCTATTGCATAGTAAAAATTACCTTACACTGGGCTACTACTGAATTTTTTCTCATGAATATCCTGGTAACCACTGCCAGAACTGGGGATTAAGCCTAGGTTCATGTTAATCATATATTTTTGGTTTAGCCTATGCTGTCCAATTGCTGGGAAAGGCCTCCCTTCCAAATAATTATTAAAGGCATTCTTTAATTGCAGGTAAAGACTATTTGGGAAATGCCTACTTTGAAATTCCTGCTGATCCTAGTGTTGGTAAAAGGAAACCCACCAGATGGTATAATCCACCAAAAGAGCAAGACTTCCAAGATCCTATTCCTGCAGAATGGGAGGCCTGGTTGAGAATGAGAAGGTATGTGAAAAAGCCCTGCTTCATTCAGTATCATTATATAATTAAAGTCATACATAGTTTTCATCACAATTTTGTAAATTGAGGGCAGTGGATGATTATGAAATTAGTGTAAAATGTTCTACATCATCATTATTTATTTTTACAGACCAAACCCACCCACAGAAGAGGAAATTGCAAAAAACCTTGCTGTCGCTCAGATGAAGAAGATAAATGCAGCAAAACTTGAAGCTAAAAGGTTGGCAGAAGGAGGCGCCCTGCCTACAGTACCAGACAGAGGAGCCGAGTCATTTCCTGTGTATGCTGACTTTCAACCTGGAGACCCTGAAAACAAATTTAGCAAGAAATAGGCAAATTATTAAAATTAGCTAATTAATGAGTATGAGACAAGCACAAATAAGTTGTTTCTTCAGCTGATGTACAGTTAAGCACAGGTTATCTTGCAGTTACAATAGGCATCATTTACATAAAATAAAGATTTATGAAATAAACAGCTATTAAAAAATATGGTAATAATTTATGAGCTCTTTATGTTTAATATAGGTAGATACTTATATTTTAAATGTTTTATCATGCAATATTAGGTTATTAAGTATTTAAAAGATTGTCTATGTATTTTGTTTATAAATAATCTGCTTTATTTATACGTATGAAATTCATGTCAGCAAAATTACTGAGGGATAAGAAACCTGTCTATGGTAGCTTAGCTTTGAATTCAGTTTTGTTTCTTACAACCTACTCAATAAATAACTTATTGTTATTTGTTAGTAATCTCTCCACAGTGAAGCAATAGTATGTTTCCCAGTGATATAGATACTTTTTTCGTACTTATGTATAAATAAATTAAATACAGTGTTGTAAACTACACGGTGCCGAGGTATTTTCTAGAAACTACATATTTTCGTAAATAATATTTGCTTAGGGACTTTTCTTGTTTTATTTGCCGTATTGAATAAACAAATTAAAAAAATACTCTCTTTTGTATTGTCTCATCTATCTTAGATTATAGTTATGAGCTGTGATCATTAGTGGCTAGTAAATTATGTTGTCAAAATTGTTTTTTATTTAACTATAATACCTAACTACTTGTAAGTGCATCAATTTACACAAGTTTAAAACTTTAAATCATTCATCTTCTTGCGAGCTTTTGTATTTCTACTCTTCTCACCCTTTGACCTACCTACTAGAAAAGAGATGGTTTAGCAGCTGAAATTTAATATTAAACATTTTTAGTGACATAAACTTCAAAATCTTGCAAGTTGATGCCCGAGGAGAACGGAGCTGCTTGATGTATATATGATATTCGCACAACATTGCACTTTATGAAACAAGTAATAAAGAGTATGATTCAATGGCATGAAAAAATCCTCAGGTCTGCCTTGTACCTACTCAAGATTTGAATTTGTCGATTCAGCCACTCGACGAGAGCAGCTAGAGGCTTTATTTGGACATTAGCCCTACAGTTGCAAAAACCTTAGGTGTTAACCCCATGAAGCAAATACAAAATTGGTTTTGTTTGTTTTTGCACCGTACCTAGTTAACCCCCGGGGCTTTTTTTTTTTTTTGAGGATGGGAAATCATCAAATGACTCGTCCCGCTCTGGGTGGAGCAGGAGGGAGTGTCAGACTCTTACTGACTAAAACCCACCCGTGTTCCTTCCTTAGCCCTTTATGTTCCAGGGCAGCGGTAAACCCTTTCGGATGTTCCCGCTACCCTGGCAGGCTTCGGCCCTATGGGGCCCCGTCGCTTTTGCTGACATCTCTTTGAGGCGCGCGTGGAACCCCCGGGGCTCACGCCACTTTCAGCATTCGTACACCTGCTCAAAATACTAGTTGTTGGTTTTGCCAGGAAATAGTCTCTCCTAACGGCGATAACTATGACAGAAGTTCATGCCGTGCGTGGTGAGAATACCCGTCAGCAAGGTTTCAAGGGTCGCGCCGTAGGTCCGTAGTCCGTACTAGCCTATAATGTTCCCACTGATGTGACACAGCCTCCTCTCTGTGAGAGGGAGTGGGCCCGCACTACGGGTTGGAAGATGTCACATGTCTTCGAATTTTTGTTTCTAGTATATGCCGGTTTCCTTAGGATATTTTGTGTGGTGTGGTAGTGGTGATAAAATAATTTACATAATGTAAAGCACCTGTCTGGGTTCCAATGTACGACCATAAGACACGGCCGGTACCAATGGCCACCACTGCCGTCAACTATATGTCCATACTGATCTACATGTATTTACCTAATATACCTAGCACTACTCGTGGAGGTTATATATAACAATGCTGCAAATAATGAAGTGCCTACTTACTCAGTGTTTAGGATTATGTGTGGGTAGGTACGGTACTCACACAAACCCATCCCTACCCGCGTGTGCGCAGACAGAAGCTTAGATTACACACAATGGGTAGGTACTTACCTACTTGTCTATCCAATAAAATGTTACCGGCCATTTACAGACTTCAGTAAGGTACTTGGCTGCACGCGGGTACTTCATCGTTTCAGTTTTGTGAACGCTGCTAGTTTGAGTGGAAACTGTAATTTGAAATTTCAAGTGGAATGACTTGATAGCCGATTGTTACCGAAATACATAGTTTCGAGACCCGGAGGAAAGCTGAATTACCTACAATTGAGTAAGTAGATAAGAATTATCTAATATGACTAGATGATCGACGTAAGTGCAGTCTATCGAAAATAAAATGCAGTGTAGGTAGGTATCGAAATTATCGAATCAATAAACTTCGTTACGTTACCATAATTTCGTTGCTGACTGTACCTACATATTTATTAGTTCACCGTTCAACCATTCGGAAACCATTTACTATTCTGCCTCGTTGGTTTAGCAAGCGGCAAGACTTCTAGATATAGTTCGCACGCCGCTCATTACCTACATTTTATTTTAATTTACCTGCCTTCTATGAGTGACAGAGATGGAAGCTCTAGAAAGCCATACTTTTACTAAATTATGTCCCCAAACTGCATCTAACATGATACATATATTGAAGCATGGTTGGGACTTTACATCTTGGCTGTCATCATAGGTATTATACATAGGTACACATACATAAATTCACGCCTTCTTCTCATGTGTGTAGGCAGAAACTACAGAACGCCACCAACTATTATACGATCCGTACATTACTCCTTTACATCTGCACCACTTGAATTAAAAAAGCAGGACTCACTTTACTTAACGTAATACGTAGTACTTACGTACATAAACAATACAGTTACATTTACCTATGCGATGACACTTTTTAACAAAAAGCACAATAAAAAACCGGTCAAGTTCGAGTCGGACTCGCGCACCGAGGGTTCCGTACACATTTTTAGGTGTAACTAAAAATTTACGGTATTCGCAATTTTTCCTTTATCTGTGCTATAAGACGTTGCATCGTACCAAATTTCAAAATTCTGAGTTCACGGGAGGTACCCTGTAGGTTTTGATTCCTTTGCGAGTGTCGAAAATTTGCGGTTTGCAGCATAAACGGCTGTATCGTTTGATTGCGTTGGCTTAGAAGTTTGATTTTTTCACAGCTCCAAGGGTCAGTAGACCTGTGTATTTGATATAAATTCCAGCTTACCTCCGCGCGTTCCTGAGAAAAAGGGTCTTGACAGACAGACAGACGGACGGACAGCAAAGTGATCCTATAAGGGTTCCGTTTTTTCCTTTCGAGGTACGGAACCCTAAAAAGTAATAAACTTGTGATAGACTATTTACGACAAAACAACAAACGTGCGCGTCAGATCTTGTCACAACACAAACAATAGCGAGGCGCGTCACCGTCACCGATTCACCGAAGTCCAAAACAAAATTATTGCTTTCTTATTGGTCAATCTCTCTCTGGTCATCTGCACCCTAATTGCAACACACTATCAATCTCAATCTGAATAATTTTGAAGGATATTGCTAATCCATTGCTTCTTATGTTCGTAAAATGTGTCTAGTCAACAACGTAAATAACGCAATGAATGTACCTAGTTGAACTGTCGAAATGAATCCCACTGCTACTGATGTGTGTTACGCAATTACCCCGCTGGTCATACACGCACCTACCTACTTTTTATTTGAGGGATATTTATGTAGGTACCTCTGACAGGGCCGCGGGTTGTTCGAAAGCGAATACCGTGGCCTCTGGCACTGACAACTGAAGGAACACAGGTGGGTTTTAGTCAGTAAAAGTCTGACACTCTCCCGCTCCGCCCAGAGCGAGAGAAGTCATCTGATGATTTCCCAACCAAAAAAAAAAGGGATATATGTACTTACAGACAACAGCAAAAGTAGATGAACGGAGTTCGCAGCTATATGGCAGCTGTACTAGTAGTAAATGTTTGGTATAATTTACAATCACATACTTTTGAATCACTGCGACGCCACACAGTTCTGACGCGAACTCCGTTCATTAGTACCTATTTAATTTCTGATTTTGATCATCTACTTTTGCTGTTGACTGTACCTTCCACTGAAATGTATTACCTAGTCTCGAAAACGTAGTGCTCTGTGATTTTTCATAAGATACCAGTTAACTTTTTTTCTTAACATTAATATCAGTTGTGAAGGTTGTTCCGAGGCCTTTAATTTTTTAAGCCTGTTTATATCGACTGTATAATTTAATCTAAGTACAATAAACTGGTAATTTTTATTTATGTACAAAATACTTAGTTGAGATAAGTACAAGATGTAGGTACACACCTATACATATAAAAAAACTAAACAATGAAACCACCAAATTCTGGTTCGGCTTTGTCAGGTCTGGTGAACGTGGAATAAAAACATATTTAGTCACAGTTTGATCTCATAATAGTCATAATCTTTTCCCTGTAATAACTACATGTAGGTAACACTGGCGATAAGATATTCGTCTGCAGGTCATATAATAAAATTTCTGAGTAGAATGTGCAGGAAAGATTACAATGGTATGTAAATACAAATATGTAGTAAGATTAATTGGATCCACGTGTGCAGTATGCGTTATAAAGTGTTTTAGCGTTAGGTTCTAGGAACTGATGATCCTTTCAAGCGGTGCAATTATTACTTTCTGAGCTGCAGGTATTCGGTTCTGAGTTATAAACGTCGCTTTCTATGAAGTTAATAGTTGATCAGCAGTGCGATTCTGTCACCGTGAAAACGTAGGTGAAGTGAGCGTGGAGTGAGCTGTCATTCCAACTAATGCTAGGGATTGACATTAAGTCTTAACTCACTCTAAGCTCACTTCACCTAACTTTTCACGGTGAGTTTTTTACAGAATCGATCAGCTGGATTGGACGTCAGTGGTGGCCCATGGTAACGGCCGCGACTTATGACTTGTAGGTCGTAGGTTCGAACCCAGGCACGCGCTTTACTTTGTGTAAATTATTTCATCACCACTGAAAACATTGTAAGGAAACCGGTATGTCCTACCTACAACCAAAACTTGGAAGACATGACGTGACATCATCCAACCCGCACTGGGCCCGCGTGGTGGATTACGGTTCATTCCCTCTCGCCGAGAGGAGGCCTGTGTCCCAGCAGTGGGAACATTATAGGTTGATTATGTATGTTATATGTTTTCAATTCATTATGGGATGAACGGTAAACTACATAGGGGGCCCGTGGCTAAATAGTAACAGCCGCACAGATCGATCGGTTAGGTTAAGCTACGCTTGCCGCAGTTGGTCTGTGAATGGGTGACCATCTTTACATACCGAGACCCCTCCGTGCCTCGGAAAGCACGTTAAGCCGTTGGTCCCGGCTGTCATTCGTGGATCTTTGACAGTCGTTACGGGTAGTCCGAAGCCCGAAAGTCTGACATTCAGTATTACCAAGGGGTATCGTATTACCCAATAACTGGGTTGTGGAGGTCAGATAGGCAGTCAAATACTGGTATTCAGCTGCATCCGGTTAGACTGGAAGCCGACCCCAACATAGTTGGGAAAAGGCTAGGCAGATGATGGTAAACTACATAGGTAAACCATAACACCCGGACTAGCTAAAGAACCAAATTACCTGAGCGAGTGCTACTGTACCGGACGGTGGAATACTGGCACCGACCAATTGAGCATTCAGACTTGGATAGGGAGGGCGTAGGTACCCTCACTGCGTTAGGCTTAAACGGTGACCACTCTACTGCTCTACTTGAGCCGAGCGAGCACAGCGAGGCCCGTAGCCGTAATGAAGTAAAACCGACTAAGGAAAGGCTGGTTACCTATATCTGGGTTAGGGAAGTCCTCCTGCTAGAACAGTAACCTACCTATAACTAAATAGATTTGTATGTAATGTACTTTTGGAGGGAAGAGAGAATGCGTTTGTCTGCGCACATATTTGTGCACTATAAGTAATATATCCCGCGCAGGCTAGTCTCCTTTGAGATGGGCCTCCATGGCCGAAATACGGTCTGGAGGACAGGAGGAGAGTGTACAGACGCCAGCAGGTCAAGCTACTCGAAACTGTCAAATTTTCCCAATCAACCTTGAACCTTAACGCTCTAGCGATAAAGTTGAAAATCTATTAAAGAAATTTGACAGATTGTAGTAGCTTGATGTGCTGGCGTCTGTACTTACGGGACTTTTTTTGTGTACAAAAAACGTTGCCCCACACTAGGAATTTCTCCTGTATGTGAGTGCGTTTACAGACATCACCAACAGCCAGACCCGGAAAAACTGCTTGTAGGTCATACAAATATGTATTTGTTACGTGCGGGAATGGAACCCGCGACACGCAGCGCAGCAGTCTGCGCCAACCGTGTCGTCAAAGCTTATTGATTAATTGGCGCTCGACAAAATTAAAACTAGTTTGTCTTAGGAACAGCTGGTTCCTATACATTATATGTATGCGAGACTATTGTTTGGTTACCAACAGTTAAATTACAGCTGCCTATAGGTACCCTGATTATACCGTGTAATAGGTAGATTATAAAATGAATCAACACTCGTGTGACTAGATTGTTATATTAAGTACGCCAAGATATTATTGTATTGAAATTATCAGCAATGTTAAAAGGGATTATAACTTGGTAAGGTATTCTTGTAGCTGACTTCAAGAAGGTGATATTTAGTCCCTTTGTTATGTCATATATCTGCATCTGGAACAATAGGGTACACAATGACATGACATGCCGATATTGAACAAATAGGTCAATTCAGAATTACCTAGTTAGGTATAGCTTGTATCTAATAAGTGCGACTTGCACGCGATATGCACGATTGTTTTAAATACTTAGCAATGATTATTTCGTCATTGGCACTTCTCAATTAGATACTTACCTACCTACAATTCCTACACGACGAATTCGTGAAACTATGGTCGTGTTGCTATTGTTTAGGATGCCTCTATTTTTGGAACAGACATGAGTCAATTATACTTATTCATGCTTATTCTTTACGCAGACCTAAAACAATATTTTGGTTAGGTTAGGTTAGTTAGTAACCTAATTAAATAAGTAAGTATAATGTTATCGTTATTGGTCACATAAATAAAGTTATTTTGGCAACGACTTTTAAATACTTAGTGATAACAGCAGAAGGTACGTATTGAGAGGGGGTCGCATCTACCGGGTACGGCGGGCATTGGGCAGGGTGGCTTGTGATTGTGACCCCAATCAATCAATCTGTAGTCTCTAGTAGAGACCGCTAGAAAGTTCGATACCTAATAAGAGACTCACATCTCCATATCATATCATATCTAATTTTTATTAGGAAAAATTGTATTTGTCTTAGCAGCAACAAAAGACACAAAGTTTCGCGAATGGAAAGTTCATATAATAGCAAATTCCTGTCAACAACCTTTGATCCGATGAAGAATGTGTTGAGCGGGTTAAATGGTTACATGGCGCGAGCGCGAGCATGCGCGAGTGACGCTTGCCTGGCGATTGATATTTATCAGTCCGGGGGGCCGATGACGTAATATCGAGACTCAATAAACAACCCATGTTGTACTTTTCCGACGGCGCGGCGGGCGGTAGTTTATCTTTATTCAGTCATTGGACACTTTCGGACGCAGACACACATCTCCTGGGTTCCCTAATCTACCTAGTTTTACGCTATTTTAAATGAAATTAACAAACGAAAGGTAGATATTTCATCAGCATTCTGCTTCATTTCTTTCAATTAATCATTCATAAAGAGTTTATCTTACCTACTTTGTTTACATAACGGAATAGTTAATTATAACTACCCATTCACAGACACATGAATGAAATATTAGTTTATAATTAAACCTCATTGATATTGAGTGAAAGATGAGTTTACTGACTCCTACATTAATAGCAAACCTTTGTTTACTTGCTGTTTCCAACTGGTTTTGGTCTCATTTCTGTGATATTGAATCAATTAAACAATAAGTCTACAATTGACATATTGTTTATCACCGGGCACAATGTGATTAATAATAAGTAATTATTTAATTATTATCTTTGCGGAGACTGTAATCTAAGCTCTTTATTGTCTCGTCTCAGGAGCGGTGGTATATAAAGACACATGTTCAACATTTTTTGTCATTATAGTAAAGATAGTCCTAGTAGCTTCAGCTTCAGAAAATTAATTCAAAGTATAATTTATCATAAAGTACGTATTTTCTATTATAATAAAGTAGAGGTGTTGGTTGCAGAGTTTATGATCTAGTTTTTTGATAACTTCGTCTTCTCTACCGATTTTAATCATTGTTGTTTTTTTGATGCAGCATGGTTGGAAAGAATAATCAGCTTTCGTCGCAGGAGATCTTCGCGTTGGAGGACAAGTACGGGTGCCGCAACTATGCCCCCGTGCCCGTCGCCCTCAGCCGCGGTGAAGGTAAGTTCACAATCCTATTAGGACAGTGACCCAGGTGCTCAGGGTCACTGTCAAAATTTAAAATTGATTTAAAATTTATCCTATCATATTGGAACACCTCGTTAAAATGACAATTCGGTAATAGATTCCCCATACCATTTTTTTTAAAATTCGATTAAGTATTCGTAATTTTTGTTGTAGGTACTTTCATAATAAGACGTTGGTATTATTTCAATTCGACACCGTTTTTGGTTGGTTTTGGTCTCAAGTTCAAAAATACTTGAAGGGATGTCTATCCCTTCAAGTATTTTTGAACTTGAGAATAATTAAGATTTGCCCCTAAGCTGTCTAGCTTAGGGGCAAATCTTAATTCTACTACTAGCCTTTATCGTTCTCACTGCTGAAACAGGAGGCACAGGGCCTGTTATTACACATTAGAACTTAATAATTTAACTTTAATTTTTAAAGACCAATAAAGTAAAGAGTATGTAGCTGCTGACCTATGTTCTAAGATGTAAAGTTAAAATCTCTGATTTTATGTCTAGGCACCTAGGTGATAATCAATCTAGGCTGTGACCAGGCTTTGCTAACGGGGCATAGCCTTCGCAAAGTGTGTTTAGTTGACACAATAGGCTCAGCTTGTGATTGAGGATCCACAGTTCAATCAGGATTGACTGAATTTTCATGGAGTTTGAGACTAGTGAGAACGGAGTAGATTTTTGAGATGTTTCCTCTGGAGTATAAGCATGAGATAGGGTTTTTCGATGAACTCTGACTTCTTCCTCTCTTCCCTCCCTCTGGCTCAATACCGTCTGATGGGTACAAGATTATGGTGTTAAGTTCCTTTTTTTTAATCTGGGCTGATGTGAATAATTGTCATCAATTTGTTAGTACTAACAAATTGATGACAATTATTCACATCAGCCCAGATTCGTCGCTTCTTCTTCGCCAGTTTTGGCATAACGATCGAGGTTTAAGCATAACGACGTTAGTTTTTGTCCTGACCATAGATATTTTATACATTTCTATGGTGCTGACAGTTATCATCATAGACTATATACACTTAGTTATCATAGAGTCATATTCGGGATTCGGTCGCATTCTCTTGCAAGAGTCGGACCTCTTATTGTAAAATTGATTTTTGTCATTACGTAATTGTTCTTATAGGCATAGGCAGAAAGAGCCTTAGTTCGAATGTTATGAATAAAAATCTTGTTTGGAAACAGGGCTACGTCAATCCTTTTATTCAAGGATGTGCGTAGCTCATGTAAAGGTTGTCTGCAAAAGTCAACCTTATATAGGTCAGGCTGGCAGTAAGTAGGTAATATATAGGTATACACTCTGGTTGCATTCGAACAGTCAAGCGAATTTAGAATGAGCTTTCTTTGTATTAGTTTTTTGTTTCGAAAAAACTAGTGATGGTGTAGGTGCGTTTATGTTAACAGGTTCGCTTGAAATAAACGCATTAAATATAACGTTGTATAATTTTACCGAAATCACTTCTTATATGTATCATGCAATATACACGTATCGTAGTACCTAACTTTTATATAATACCTATTGTTATTTATTGCACCTTGTCAAGTTATCACATCGTAGCCGCTATAAAGATTAGATCGATCTTAATTTACATATCACCAGTTAATTCACCCTATCTTTATGTGCGGGGTCAACAAGGTTAGTAAGTACCTACCTAGTATGGGATATTGAATATCTGGCTACTACCAGCTAGAAGTACCTACGGTCGGCAAAGAATTACGAATTACGTTGATTCAGCTTGATTGCTAGTCTTTGTGGGCGTTACGTTAATTATCCCTGGGTAATGATCACTCCTGCACTCAGTTTTCGTTAGGCTATTAGAAGATTTTTAATTAGTACCTAGTACGAATAAAATGGTTACAATAATAACTGCAAGGTGAACCACGAACAAATAATTTTTCGTTTCTTTCTCAGAATAGTCATACTAAAAAATCATTATCTAACAACCAGTCATCATGGATTCAGTAAGTACCTACCTACATGATTCTGGATCCCCATGCGTTGTTTTCGTTGGTTATTAAAAAAACAGCAACTTCCTATAAAAGTGCAATATCTACGCGGTCAAAATGTATAGAACAGCGAAATTTTTATGAATCCGACGAAAAATTTCAACGCAGTGGTGTTCATGAATCATGTACTGAATCCATGGTAACTGCAGTGCGATTCTGTAACCATAAAAACTCAGGTGAAGTGAGCGTGGAGTGAGCTGTCATTCCAACTAATGCTAGGGATTGACACTATTGACAGCTCACTCTAAACTCACTTCACCTAACTTTTCACGGTGAGATTTTTACAGAATCGATCGGCCGGTTGCGCGTCGATGTCTCAGCCACCCTGTATAGTAAACACACCTTCCAATATATACCTAAATATAAAAGGATAATAAACGTATTATATAAATCCTTATAACAGACTTTCCTTTGGTGTTCCTGCATTAACCCTAACAGGTCCTATTGTTATGTTTCCATAACTTTCCATGCCGTATCTCATTTTAACAAACTAAATACTAAGCCCTGTGATATCTAGTAGGACTGCTATACATCACACTAATATTATAAAGGCGAAGGTTTGTGAGTGAGTGCGTGTGTTTGTTTGTTACTTCTTCACGCTCAAACGGCTGGACCAATTTTTTTGATGAAATTTGGTATGGACGTAGCTGACACCCTGGATTAACATATAGGATACTTTTTATCCCGATATTCCCACGGGATCGAAACTTATGCGGATGAAACCGCGGGGTGCAGCTAGTAATAAATAATATAGCGAAGCTCCTACCTGTGTGGCTTCAGCCTAAGCAAACTTTTTGAAAATTAATAATGCACCACTACCATTATCACGCTATGGTTGATATGATTATAAACGTTACGACATATTTTTTATAGTTTTATAGTACCATAAAGATTCGGTAAATTCCAAAACTGGAGCTATTGTTTACAAATTAAATAAAAAACGAATTACATTTTGTAATCTTTTAATTGCTGTTGCTGGGTTTTAATGGTAGGTACCTAATTCTCGTACGAATTATATTATAATTAACTGATAAAATAATTAACGCAGAACTTAAAAATAAGTATTTAACATGCTCAGTGCATACAGTAATTTAAATCTCCTCTGTGCAAATAGGTTATAAAAATTAATAACATATTATGCAAACCAGCGTTCCCAACGCGCGTTTCGGACATGATTGTGTTCTTCTGAGAACAGCTATTTACATAATTAGATTGAGTAAATACTTACATTAGGTATAATATTTTTTTCAGGAGTCTTCGTCTGGGATGTAGAAGGCAAGAAATACTACGATTTTCTGAGCGCGTACTCCGCGGTGAACCAGGGTCACTGCCACCCGAGGATCATAGCTGCTCTCAAGGAACAGGCCGATAAACTCACCCTGGTGTCCAGGTAAGCGAAGCACTGAACATTATTTCTCTTTTGGAATGAAAAGTAACGGCAGCGAATTTCATCAATGAAACTAAACCCGATAAGCACATCTAAACTGCGTTCAAGAGAAACCAGTAAAATTCAGGCTATACACATCGTTTTTCAGAGCATTCTACTCGGATCAGCTGGGTAATTACGAGAAGTTCATGACAGACCTCCTCGGCTTCGACCGTCTGCTGGCGATGAACACTGGTGTAGAGGGCGGAGAGAGCGCCTGCAAGATTGCCAGGAAGTGGGCCTATGACGTCAAGAAAATACCCGATGGACAAGCTAAGGTAAGCATTTTGATGTGGTACATATGAGGAGAGCAGTGGTGGCTCAGTGGTAACGGCCCCCACTTCCGAGTTGTAGGTCGTGTGTTCGAACTCAGACAGGCGCTTTACTTTAATGTATTTAATAACGTAGCTTTAATGTTATGGTACAGACGCCAGCAGGTCAAGCTACCCGAAACTGTCAAATTTTCCCAATCAACCTTGAACCTTAATGCTTTAAAGATAAAGTTGAAAATCTATTAAAGAAATTTGACAGATTCTAGTAGCTTGATGTGCTGGGTCTGTACGACTTTCGTTGTTGAGGTTGGTAGCTACATTTCTTAACCTGGAAACTTTACGTAGGTAAAATGATACTTATGTGGAATGAAGCAAATACTTACATTTTATCTGATATTTATATCTAACAACTTAATGCAATATATTTATAGCATCTAATAAAAGTCTAACAATCATATCAGCTTCATGCATTATGCAGAATAATCTCGCACCGCTTAAATCTTATCATAGTAATCATAACGCGAGAGTGATGTCAACTTGAACCGCTCTGCGCTAAAACATGTGGCTTCAAATGATTAATGTTAATGGGTACATTATATCGCTTATCTAGTTGTTATTTTTATCGTGGACTATCATTCTGCGTGGAGACTAGAAGAACCGGTGCTTTGGGGATTGAGACATGAGAGTTGATAACGTTAACATGGGTCAGTAGGGCTCATTTATTTATTTTCCTTTCGTGTTCCGAGAGTAGTTACCTTAAGGGGATGAATCCATCCTTAGGGAAGGGGTTTTATTTTTAAAGCAAGTTAAATCCTGTCTTCTAAAAGTTTATATTCAATACACAAGAATCACCAATTAAAAAATATCATCATTATTTTCTCCTGAACCCACGACAATATTTTTTTGTCTTTCCTCTAGATAATCTTCGCCGAGGGCAACTTCTGGGGCCGAACATTGTCTGCAATATCAGCGTCGTCGGACCCCACATGTTACAAAGGCTTCGGACCCTACATGGCTGGCTTCCACTTGATTCCTTACAACGATACTGATGCTCTTGAAGTACGTACATACCTATAACATATTTTGATACTACAAAGCAGTTCTGCATGTCACCTTAAGATCTTGCATAAAAGACATGACGTGTTGATTCCATTTTCAATTTGCAGAAAGCAATCCAAGACCCGAACGTGGCTGCGTTTATGGTAGAGCCCATCCAAGGAGAGGCAGGAACAGTGATCCCAGACGACGGGTACTTGAGGAAAGTGAGGGAACTGTGCACCAAGTACAACGTCCTATGGATCGCTGATGAGGTGCAGACCGGTTTGGGTAAGTTTGGGCATTTAAAAAGGTCAAGATGAAAGGTTATCGGGCTCAGCGTGTCTACAATAGACATGAATGTGTTGATTGCGTTTACTTTAGATACGGAGGATATAAATAAAACTTTTCCATTGTGATAGTCCGATTATAGACCACTTAAATATTTATTATATAAATAATTATATAAATATTTTTCTGTTTATATATTTTTATTTGGCGTCATTAGTTTTTATCAGTGTTTGCAAATGGCATTTGGCTTACGCAAAACACTACCCTACATTATATTGACCTTATTAAGGCACCGAATGGTTGCAACTTGCAATAATACTGTGTAAGACGTCATTATTTACGCGTAATTATTGTACGGACTGATATCTCTATCTACTTGTCATTGGTCAATTTGTTGTCATAGAAAACGAGATTCTCGTGTACACTCACGTCACATAAACTTCGCTTATTTTTTTGGAACGAAGTTCCTTATCGTGGTTTGCGGTAGGAATTGACTGGTAGAAATCATCCGTCACGTAAGGAAAAAGCGTTATACCCCTCCAAGTGACTTTCTCTTTCTAATAGAGACGAGTGTGTATGTGTGTGCGAGTATCGCGTAAGGAACTTCGTTACTGACAGGGGTAACCCGAACGGATTTTTTTTTTCTTTTGGACTATGCCTATAGACCACCAAATGTACATCGACAAACCGCTACAACTTTATTTTCCCGCGTGACCAAAATCGGAATTAACGCCGCCATATTGTTTTTTGAATGTATTTATTGCACAACTGTTTACCAACAGTGCCCCCCTGTCAACGCCATTCGAGCGTCAAAGATCCTTGTAGCAGTGTACTTTTATGATTAACTTGATTGCCACGATGTTTGTTGCAGGACGTACCGGCAAGCTGTTAGCAGTAGACCACGAGGGCGTGAAGCCCGACATCCTCATCCTGGGCAAGGCACTGAGTGGTGGAGTGCTGCCGGTTTCCGCTGTTTTGGCTAACAACAATGTTATGGATGTAAGTTTCGTAACTAACAGGTGCCTGTATTCATTGTTAACGTGTATGCGTAATAAACTAATTTCATGCAGGCGTCTTAGATATTGCATGACTTGTTGAGTTTGAGTTTACGACGTTTCCGTGTCAACAATAATAGGGTTGCCCCCGGTTTTGTCGCTATACTAAAGGCCGGGGTATACCTGGGGTTCTACTCCGAAGTAGTATCGGCCGAATGTTCGGCCGTTTCCTGCTACGAAGTTACTATTTGGTTCGGTCGGTTCTGATCGTACACTCCTACACTCTTTCGAATATTGACTATGGTCCCGACCCAACTGAGTCGATCCGAACTTTTTTCGCATTTTTCATAAATATTCGGTTCGGCCATGTGTCGGTCCGGTCCGAACATTCGCACTTTGCACTTCGGAGTAGGCCCCCTGTATTTATATTATAAAATACTCGACAGAACTAAAAATTATGATACTAAATCATCAGAAGAATGCAAAGTTGGAAAATGCAAATGCGTTGGGGCGACTTTCGAATTTTATTGCCGACCTTACTGACTGACAAAAAAATCTGATGGAATATTTATCTGGTGCTACACGTTAGCTTTTAACAAATCACGTTCGTTTGTTTCAGGTGATCAAGCCTGGTACTCATGGATCTACATATGGCGGCAATCCCTTGGCTTGCGCAGTCGCCACTGAAGCTATCAAGGTATAAAAAGTTCATCTTTTTCTTTACTCGGCCTGCACTAGACTTTAGACTGCCATATAACGGAATATTTTCCGTTATATGGCAGTCTGCCATGATAGACGAGAAGATGATTTGACCTTTTTTCTTCTGTCACCAGGTGCTATTAGAGGAGAAATTATGTGAAAACGCGGAGAAACTTGGCAAAGTACTGGTTGAGGAGCTGAACAAAATCCCCAAGAATAAGCTGACCACTGTGCGCGGCAGGGGTCTCATGTGTGCCATCGTTGTTCATGACAGTAAGTATCTTAGAGCAGCCAATACATCCGAGAACTTCTTATCAGCTTCTGCATTCTGGCTAGCGACATATTATTTGACAATTTCGCAAAAATCTATTACTCAGATCTCAAATAGTTAAATTCCAAATAACCAAAAATATGTTATTCCAAAATAGTTGTTAAATTGAATAACATAAAACAAAAAACAAAACATATATTGGAGAATCTAATTAAGTATTTGATTTGCAGGTATCTCAGCATACGACGTGTGCCTACGGTTGCGCGACGCTGGTCTCCTTACCAAGACCACACACGGCCAGTGCATCCGTCTGGCGCCCCCACTCGTCATCAACGAACAACAGATCCGCGACGGAGCCAACATCATCCGCAAAGTACTCGAAAGCTACGACAAATAAACTATCCGCTAAATAACCATCGCAACAACATGGACAGCACGAAAACGCTGTGTTTACCACTTCTTTAGAATACGAAACTAATTTATTTTGTCATCCTTCACAAAATCGAGGAGAATATTTTTCATGAAAAATCATTGTAAAGGATATGTCCAAAATTGTTTTTTTATTATTCAATCATTCTACCAAGGATATATTAAATATATTTGGATAGACATCCCAAAAACTAGTGGTTCTAACTATATCATACATTTTTAAAGGCTCCCAATTTTGAGATAAATATTTTTTTTATTTTAGTGTGAATTTACTCCTAAAACGAACAAATCTTTCTAATTGTCTAGGATATTAAAGGGAACACCCTAAAGAATAATAATTTTGTCAAAATTGACACATGGTACTGCCCATAGAGTAAAGTAAAATACGAGTACCTATATACATACTACATACATACAATACAAATACATATACTTACTGCCATTACGCCCGGCCTGGTCCCCGGCCATTACTGTCAATCAATGTTTGTTATAAGGGTATGTCAATGTGAACGAAACGAATCTAATCAGATTATTTATTTACTTATTTAATATAATCTATACTAATAATAAAGCGGTTATCAAGAAGTGCATGTTTCAGCATTGATTTTCTTAAATGTTCAATGTTCGAGAAACTGAGCAGGTGGAGATAGGCATATCATTTTGATGCCGAGCTCATCCAATATACCAGACAATAAAATTGTCATCACATGAGACAGCTTACTACAATCCCAATTATGCAACTGCAATAATAATCAGAAATAATATATAGACCTGACTTAAAGAACTGTAGCGCAGGGGTCATTTGCCGGGGTCAAGGGCGGATCCAGCTTTGGCGCCAGGGGGGGGTCACATAGTCGTGGTAAAGTCACAAGAAGTCATAATTTAATTTTGATAATAATAGATACAAGTAAAAAGTAGGTATTTTATTAATAAATGTAAGTACTATACTCAAAATCAAAAGTCACTTATTCAAATTAGGCAGAGAATCACCACTTTTTGACCCAGTATTGAGCCTTGCGGAACACCTAACTGAACTGGTAGCCCGGAAGATTTTACACCATTAACATCTACACATTGGACCCTATTAAAGACGAATGAAAGCGAAGACTAGAAACTAAAGAACAAGTCTTCGCACAAATTGCCTTATTATGGCGGAGGAGGTATCTTAGCAACTGCTTGAGTATTAACTTTTCAAATATTTTGGTAAATGCAGGTAAGATAGAAATAGGCCGGATATTGCCAACGTCATTCTTATTACCTGATTTAGATAATGGTATGACTTTACCTACTACTCTTCATGAGGTCAGGAAAAGTTCCTAAATCAACACATTTATTAAAAGTAACAGCTAGATAGGGGGCTACGATGTCTATTAAATTACTTAAAATTTTAATGGCGATGCCCCAATTATCACCGGTGTTTTTAGACATTCTTCAACCATTGAAGCTCTTAGCCACAATTTGATTTTTCGTAACGTAGAGAAAGATCTTTCCGCTGTCGCTACACTAACAGGTAGTGTAGCCATAATACATTAAACATTTTCTTATATTAGGATACATCTCAATATCGCAATTTAAAATAAGGTCAGAAATCGACTGCGGTATGTCCTGACACCGCTGCCACTTCACCATCCACAGCCGATATTCGTTTACAACGACAGAAACTGGAGTACCTATTCTCTAGTAACAATGTATAATCGGTTGCTAGTTGTTTCACAGTTTCAATGTCTTGATCACTGTATTCGCTTTTGGGCATGAAAACGCCTAACTGAAAGAAATTAAGTATTTCAGGAGACAGACGGTCCTGTAGGTCACTTATTATTGAATCCAGAAGAGGGATGTATATGGCTCTGCTGAAATACTATTCAGCAGATGGAGCAGGTTGGTTATTGGCCCTATGTATTGGTCTTGACACTATTCTGAGACATTTAATTTCTACATCTAGCTGCTTAGCTACTTCTTTAGCTAAAGCGTAAAACAAATTATTATATTAAATTAATTAAATATTGAAAGAACATAAATAAAATCTATATTGTGACAAAAAAATATATAAAAACATTATACACCAAGGTCCTGGACCCAGCCCAGGGGGGGGTCATGACCCCCATGACCCCCCCCCTGGATCCGCCCTTGGCCGGGGTCACGGATCATAACATCGCATCAATGTAATTAAAACAATTAACGAGCAAAGAGAAGGCGAATTGAAGGAAAGAGAGAGAGCCCTATGTCGGCGCGCGGCGCAGTTGGAAGTTTTCAAGTTACGATATTTTTTATGTTGTTATAATTTTTATGATTATTGGCCACTAGCCCTACCCGTGTGTTAAATTAATGTCGCCATTGTAGCGCCACGTTGTATATAAAAATTAATCCCTATTTCCCTTGATCACGGCATAACTTGAGAACGACTTGACCGATTTCATCCATTTTTTTTAAAGTTTTCTAATACTTTGTAGAAAGTTCTTACGGAAAAAAAAATTAAGAAAGTTGCTTCACGCGGACGAAGTCGCGGGCAAAAGCTAGTAATTTATATATGTGTATACACTCTATTACTATAGTGGCGTGACTTTATTCGTCCTGTGATCAAAGCTGCCTCATGTGATGACGAAATGCCTGGAATATTGATTGGTTGTAAATCTTGACTTCTACAGTAAAAGTACCGTTCGGTCGAATATGTGCCTCATAATCAGAGCGACCTTGTTTAATTTGATACATTTCTTGGCCAAATAAAACTAAACCTGAAATGTACTACATGGTGGGGAATATATTGAGCTGTGTTATTTGAGCATTTATGGACTGGAGTCTGGACGAAACTATCTCGGCCTCAATGCACATACAAAATTTTAGTTAAGTTTTAATTTTTTTTTGTTTTCGAATTTGCATGCTGAGCCTAAGCCCGGCAAAACATTTTTGTACTATTTTTACTGTAACATCTGTTATACCGTGTTTTTAGCAAATAAATATATTATTATTATCGTACGAAGGTAATTAGCGCACGTGTATTCTAAATCAAAACGCCAAAAAATGGGATTTCTTCTGATGTTTTCAGCAGCAGCAGCAGAATAAAAAATAGAAAGAGATTTTGGATGAAAAAAAACCTTGCAATGCATTTATTATTTTTTGTTTATTCATGTAGTCCGCATTTGATAAATTCCACAGACAAGTGTGAGATTTGTATCTTGTAATAAATCGTGAAATTGTTTCACGATCCATGTTGGCGTCCGTTCGACTTCCGATACAGGCCTAAGAGCGCGTACACATTTAACGTCCGGTTTACAGGTCCGTTAAAACGTGTATGTTATTAGCATATATGTAGTTGTATGAGCGAGTTCACACATAATAAGTATTCCGGATCCAGTAGAAAATACCGATCCGACAAAATAAGCAGCAATCCGTTTTACAGGTCCGTTTAAACGTATGTGTAATTAGCGTATGTAGTTGTATGAGCCAGTTCACACATAATACAGTATTTCGGATCCAGTATACTGATCCGATCTCTTAAAATCAGTCCTGTGTGAATACTATCTCCAGTAGCGACGGATCCGTTAAAAAGGATCCTGTAAAAACGTACGTATATGTGAACGCGCCCTAAATGGTGAATACAGCGAGTTTATATATACGATCAAGCACGCACGATACACGATCCTTCGGACGTACGTCCGCGTTATTCAATGTCTATCTACACGACGTTCGCGGTGGTGGGAGCTCTCGCTTGATGCAATATTGGTCGTGCAAATCCGTCGAACCTATTCACGTTGTTTTTTGTCGTGGATCGTTCATGACCTTGGCGGGAAGTACAGATGGACTGTGTAGAAGAGGCTTAAGACTTTGTCAAAGTGTGTGGGAGGTTTTATTTGGGCTGTCATCAACAAATAATATACATAATTATACTAACATTAAATAATTTATCATTTTTCACTTAAATGGGTAGATCTAAAAATATTCTTTCAGTGGTTCCAAGTTCCATATTTTTGTAGCTTTTATTTGGATGTAGTTTGGTTCCTGTTAGATTTTTCTCGGAAAAAAAAAATCCAACGTCCATATAAAAAGCGGACATCTCCTTTTAAAGATATTAAAATTATATTATACGAGATTATTTTAAAATAAAATAGAACACTTTTTTGTGCGGTAGGTATATATTTTTATATTAACATTTAACAACCATCTCACAACACACTAATAATCACAGTTAGTTGAGGTAAATACTGTACTTTAAGTAACTTTTATAAACATGTATGAGCCGAATAAAGGTAAAATATCACAACGCATATAGCTCTTTTGTTCCGCTGGCACTTAGCATTACAATATAATATAATTAAAGCAAATATTTTACGTATAATGTATGTGTATTATGAAAACTTGGACTGGCTCGTAATTCTTATTGTTATAGTACTGGCATTCACATTTTGTTATCTTAATTTAGTTCGGTTTCTAAGACACCTACTTGTGCTCGCATTGTGTCAGTCAACTTTGAGAGTAGAACAGTCTCATCCAAACTCATTTTCGGGCTTTCCAGCAAACCTGAAACGAAACAGCATTATGGTGTATATGAGGGAGGACAAAGTAACGAAAACATTGAAAAAACATTGTACACAATCATAAAATTGATTAAACAAAGAAAACAAAAAACTAAATTAGCATTTTTCAGTCGTGAGTTGACGAAGTAAGGCAATTAAGAGTTGCACATCTTACAAACAAAACTAAGTCGTCGTAAAGATCGTGCCTTTTATGTTTGAGGAAGGTAAACACGGACTTGTTATTTGACATTAAATAAAAATGTGGTAAGACCAAATGTTTTGAAAATAAAGCAGTTTGTAAGAGTGCAGGTGTTTTTGATTTCCTGTCTGCAATCTGTGACTACCGGTTGCAATAATATTTTTCCCACATTTTGTTTATGGCAGGTGACTTACCTTTATTGATGCAGTCCCAACATTCTTGTATCTCGTAACTGAGGCCCGCACTGTTGTGGAAATGGAACTTGTATTTTCCTTTCGGTAAACTCCATTCTGTGTTGTTTGCTGCCGATATTTGCAGTACAGTGGGACACCAGAAATAGTCCAACTGCAAATGAGAATAAATAGTACAAACAACTATTATGATTTGCATTGGACTGCTAATTGGTTTGGTGGAATGTCGGTCTTCACATCTAAAAATGCACAGGTAATCACAATGGGGTGCAAAATAGCCTGCACGAGCGGTTCCAATATGTTTACCACAACATGAGCATGATCATCCGTAGTTCGTGCCGATACAAGAGACCATAATTTAAAAGCTTGTCACTTATTTTGTTGCTGCTCGGATAAACTGTGATGAAATAACATAATATCATGCTTGTATTTTTCCCAAAGGGGAAGGCGGAGGTACGCTTACATTTCGCGAGCTTATTGCCAAAGTGGAAAAACTATTTGGGGATCGAACCCAGGGGGTCTACTCCGAAGTAGTATCGGCCGAATGTTCGGCCGTTTCCTGCTACGAAGTTACTATTTGGTTCGGTCGGTTCCAATCCTACACTCCTACACACTTTTGAATATTGACTATAGTCGCGACCCAACTGAGCCGATCCGAACTTTTTTTGCATTTTTCAATAATATTCGATTCGGCCATGTGTCGGTCCGATCCGAACATTCGCACTTTGCACTTCGGAGTAGGCCCCCTAGTTATCGAGGCAGTCTAATAAACCAGTAACAAATAAATCAGCTGAAACGGAAACGAAATTATGCTCACAGCAATAGATCCCTTAGTGCCGACGATTTCAGCTCTGTTGGTCATATTGGCCCTTGTATGGGCGGACAGTGTGGCGGTCCGGCCGTCCTTGTACTTGAGCGCGCACGATATGGACTCGTCCACGCCGGCTTTGCTCAGGTGGCCCGTGCATACTATGTCCGTCGGCGGCTCCTTGTATATGAACTGCACCAGTTGCAACATGTATATACCCAAGTCTAGCACCGCACCACCGCCCAGGTCTTTCATTCTGAAAGCGACGACCGATATCAATAGCAACATGACAGAGTTGAATTCAAATAGTTATTAATTAAGTGGTTTATGGCAGTGCTCAAATTAAAAGTTAAATAATAAACATCGAGTTTGTACAAGAAAGGGATGATGATGGCTAAAGCATTATTATAATTATGTATAAGCAGTGAATGATAATAAATATCTTACAAGTTCCTCTCAATGTCGTTAATTTCGACCCCGAACTGTATGCTGATGTGATAGATATCCCCAAGCCCGCCCGAAGATATGTGCTGATCCAAAGCGTCGTAAGCAGGGAAGAACCTCGACCACATCCCTTCTAGGAGGAACACTTTCTGTTCGCGAGCCAGGTCCACCAGCGATTTAGTTTGTTTGTAAGTCATGCCCATAGGCTTTTCGCATAGCACATGTTTACCGTTCTCTAACATTAATTTAGTTATTTCGTAATGCTGCAAATTGAGAACACTCACGAATACAATGTCTGGAAACAAGAAAAAGAAAAATATTTCCGATAAATCTGAAGGCTTTGCCGACTGTATGAACATGTTGCATGTCGGGTCATATCGTGTTAGTGACAGACGTACTGCCATACTTTGCCTTGAAGTACAACCTCGTATTAAAATATTAAACGACTCGAGAATTTCTACTATTATACGTATTCTAATTTTGGAGGCAATCGCTGCAATGTCGAACGGAAATGAGACGCAAGGGCGTTGGTGCACTGCACCCGTTTCGACTTCTAGAAAATAACGGTCAGCGGACAATCGCACTACAGTTACGTTTGAGACATTAACTTTAACGTAAGGCTATTTACACTTGAAGAAATAGCATGAAACAATGACACGGATAACGAGTAACAAATGAAGGATAAAGATAAGGGAGTTATTTTCGTGGTTAACAGTCAGTCAGTTAGTTTTCAACTTTTAAGTGTTTCATTTAGGTATGTAAGTTTTTTTACCGTTATTGCAACTTATCTGTCTAAACGCTGTCGTGGGCATGAGTTAGTAGTATTGCTACAAAAGGCAACGCGATTGATTTCAGAACGAGCAGGAGCGGTAAGTTAAAAACGATCTTATGTCGAAGAAGCGAGTCTAATTCGCTAAGTTCATGCATATTTACATTTTGGAACCGAATATTTGGACTGATAATAGATTACTTTATGAACTGCCCGTAACTATATGACCAGTATGGTTAATTAGGTATAGATACGTCCAAAGATCTAGTCATTATTGAAATCACGACAAGCGAGTAATTCCTGCTCTTTTGTTGCGTTGCGAAGCGTAGTAAAATAAAGGAAACTATTCATTCGTCACATTTGTATGACTACTAACTATCGGTCTTTCTTATTGAGGCGAGTGTCGTTACTGACGACTAAGTGATTTGCTATGAGGTTCAGCAGTAGTATCATACTACGATCTCTAATATCGCGACACCCGCAAATTATCGCAGATTGCCGCAATAACACGAACTTTCATGAATGGTAGGAAACTTTTAGGAAGCTATTGACTAGATTCTCATGGAACCTAACCACATATTTGCAAAAAAGATAAGAATTTTCAAGTCAGGCATTAAGCAAATCAGGCAGGTTAGTAGATAGGCAGTAGGCAAGTTTTTCTCCATCACGTAATGTTAGGGAAGTGTCTAAAGTCATTCGAGTGTAATGATTTAGCTCGTTATCTTTTGTTTGTGTACTGATGCTTGTCTAAACAATGGGACGTTTTGTTACCTATAGAGTCATCACGCGCGAGTGGCTCGTAGCCTTCATAGGCTGTGTTGATTTTGTGGAGCGTGGCCAATCTGTGCACACGGTCGAGATCTTTGCCGGCCACCGCGACGACCTTGTGCTGATCAGCCGATAGCGTCCCTAGCGCCGTCAAGAAGTCGTGAGCTATCATACCCACACCGGCTACACCCCATTTTAGTTGCAAACCCATCTGGAAAAATACATAGATTAAGTAGTTTGTAAACAACGTCGACGGGTACCGCGACTAGTGAGAGCAGCTATATTCTGAAGTGTCGAAAATCAGCAACAGATTTTCATAAGATAAGATTATCGGTGTTGAATTGTATTACGTCGCAGACAGGCCATTATGATTAAACATTATTTTGGGCGATTTAAAAAGGATTTGTTACGTAACTTTTTAATGCCTGAGATAGAAAACGAAATTAAAAAATCCATTTTACTGACTACTGAAGTTACTTACCTACAACTGCTGTTTGATGAGACCGTGGTTCAAATAATAATAGAAACGCCTACGTTTGTTTGTAATATGACCTGCAGCAGTTAATTAGCTCACGGTCTCACACAATAGCACCTTATATTTGCCTATTCCACAGTCGTATCAAATACTTTTGTAATTCAATATTAAAGTAGATACTTGAATGTCAATAAGAAACGCGACAATGAAGAGACGTAACTAAAATGTATTTTTATAAAAGTGTACAAACAACATTGCATTAGGTATTCCTTATCTTTTAAGATAATCACGTAAAAGGTACACAATGTAGTTATCGCGACTTCACTGGGAGTGTACTGTGATTTGTCCTCACATGGAATATATAACAACTTGCCTCTGCAGGCCTCTTAAATATGTGTTAATTGAACTCAGTGTATGTATGACAGAGTTAGTAGAGTATGTAGAATAATGTGCGTCTATTGGCCAACTAGGTTGATTGGTAGTTTGTTAGTGTTATATGAGACAGGAGATCATAATAATGTTTATTTATGTTCATGAGCACACACTAACAAGTCCTCTAATAGATGCATGTTTGTCTGTCATCAGAAGATAGGTACTCACGTTTTTAAATATGTTTAATGTTAAGGGT
Organism: Apamea sordens; assembly: GCA_945859715.1. NCBI lineage: Eukaryota > Metazoa > Arthropoda > Insecta > Lepidoptera > Noctuidae > Apamea > Apamea sordens. The sequence goes on from OX243986.1 coordinate 17,067,932, forward strand.
AATTAACAAAACATTTACCTAATAATTATAAGAAACCAAACAGCTATTACATTTTTAATGACCACAGAATTCTGATTCTCTGACTGGGCTGTTATTTTTGAATTCCTGGGAGCAGTGTTTGTACTTATGAAAAAAAGTGGTGTTTCCTTTGATCCTATGGAACATTCCAGTGCTGTTACATTTCTTTTAATCCACTGGGCCTTGGTGAACCTCAGTATGAGAAGAGGCCTGTGCCTTGCAGAGGGACATTAGGCTGGTATACATATTTTTAATTTTATTGTTTGGAATACATGATACCAACAAGAGTATGAAGACAATTTAAAACATAGATGTTTATGCAGAATATTTACATAATGTGGACTATGCACTGTGTTAATAAATAGCTGTAGGTACAATTAATGTTAATCAAGTGGTTGGATTGGTACATGATTATTACTGATTGTATCAATTGGTACTTACATTCCCTTGATCAGGCATATTGAGAATACTGTAGCTACTTTATTTATATTTTAACCTGTACAAGTTATGTTTTATTTCATTAATAATATCAAGCAAGCAGTCCACCTAAAAGTAAAAATAGTATCAATTAAGTAGGTAGGTACAATAAGCTTAAATAATAAGCAATGTAAGTAAGTAATCAAACTCAAATCGAGGAAAATAATTATTTAATACTATTACTAGCTTTGAGTTTGTAAAATAATAGGAAACAAACGTTTTAGGATTTCCTTATAGTTTATAGGTACCTAAGTACTTTAAAATTAAATTTATTTCACATGAATGCTACTATGTTACTGGTATGGTTTAAATTAAAAATTTACCCGAACAATGTCGATAAGAATAAAATATTAAGAAAACAACTTACTAAAAAGGAAATCAGCTGACTTGAGCAGATGAAAATATCGTCTCAGAATAGTTATTCTCCGGTTTTATAACCTAACTTCGTTAGACTATCCAATTAAATTTTGATGTACAAAATTTGCAATTCCTTTTAAGTTACATAATTATCTCTTTATTATCTTATCAAAATTAAACGAATAGACGAAAAACGAGGAGGAGAAACAACAGAGCACTAGCGTCCAAAGAATTACGAATGAACTAATGAATGAACTGTTTAGTAAATGTCATGCGTGCATGATCTTCGTATATAATGAATGAAAAACAAAACAATGAATGAATTTATGTTGTCCAATGTTGCCAGTAAAACGGGCGTCGGTATCTGCCAGAGTGCCAGGCCAGACCTCGTATTTGAAACTCTCTACGAGCTTCGACTATTTTAACCTAATCGTAACCTAAAGGTCTGTTCTATTCTATTTCTTACTATGGCAAGCAAAGCCGATGTCAACCATTCTCACTGGTACATATGTATACATATATCAGAAAAATATCATATTTTCAAACGTTATTCACCCGGTGGAGTATGGACAATACTTGTCATTTTTGGTTTGGTCTTCGAAGTGAAACTTATTCTGTTTACACACTGACGCTTACCACAGCGGTTCCGCTGCGAAACGCGATTCTTTTTCATACGTTTGGCTCAGATAGATAAAATTCGTAATATTTTCGCTTACGCGTCAGTGTGTAAACATTGTTACGACTGGATCGATATCGGCGGCGTTATCACTCACTTCACTCGGTCTGGTGTCACAAATGTCACTTTTTCAATGTCAATGTTGTCATTGTCAAACATGTAATCGAAATCGCAAGTTTTGTTTGCTTTGTTTTCATTATTTTATTTGCGACTAATTTGTTTATGTTTTTGAAATGTCATTAGTCTTGAGAAGAACGTATTTAAAAGCCAAGAATAATATCTTATCTTCCAGTAATGGGAACATTTCGTTATCCGGTCCATTAACAATTGCGCCTCGAACGTTCAGTGACGACAAATCTGGCAATAATCCACAATTTAGCAGTAGTACAATATTAATAGAAAATGGATTTAATGTTCAAGAACTTCCAGTAGCTATAAAGAAGTTGAAGAATCTCTCGGACATCGAAATGAAGCCAAACGAAGAACGAGCAACAAGTGTGCACGACTCTCTTAGCTATCAGCTGATCCAAGAAGAGTTTAAACAATGCTTGGATCTGAGGGAAGTATTCTCCTTACTCTCAAAGTGTACCAAAATAACTCCAAACATTGCGTTAGGTGCAATTGAACGAATTTATGACATCGAAAAAAATCCAGACTCTTTAAATTTAGATTCCAGAAGAATGCACATCAATTTAGCCAAGGGTGCCATTTTGGATAAGCTTCTAAGGGTGGTCATGAAAACTGAAGACACACGCACAATATTGGATATATTGAACACAGTTTCATCATTTATGGAACCTCACAAGTACAAGTTTCATGATGAACTTCTTCTGAGAGTTATTGACAACAAGTTACGCATTGAACAACTATGTGAGTTTATAACTTTTTTAATAAAAAATAAAAATGATGAGAAATATTCTGAGACCATTGACAAACTGTGGATTGGGTTTGTGGCTAAAGAAAATGATATCAATGAAACTAATATTGTACAGGTGTTTGGTATCCTGCATGGGTTGAAAGTCAGCAAAAGAATCATTTTGGCATTGCTGGAACAAAAGTTATGTGATTTATGGTTTAAAATTAAAGCACCTGTCATGCAAGACATATTGAGCTCTTTTGTACTGGAAAAATATTTATCAGTGCAATCATTTGGTGTTGTTGGGAGCTGGCTTAGTGCCAATATACATGCTTTAGATGAAGACTCATTGTTAGATGTAATTTCTAAGATAACTAGGCTTAAATATACTGATGACCAAATTGAGAAGGCTGTGGAAAAATATATGAAATTGAAAGGTTCAAATATAGAGAGCCATGTTCTTATTGTAGGAATATTAAACTTTTGCATGCAATTTCAAATTTACAATGAGCAGATATTGAATTCATGCAGCAAATACTTTCTGAGTAACTGGCGTATTGTGCCTCCCAGTTTTCTTAAATCTTTCATTTATCCCTATGGATATTTGCATTTTGATCCTATACACAGTGCAGAATTTTGGACGCTCATAGAAAAAATATTAAATGAAAAGTTTGATAAAATAAGTAGTGGCGACCTCAGTTCAATATTATTGTCATTAATTTATATAGGAAAATGTCCTTCCACTTTAGTCTGCAGAATGCTAAGTCCAGAGTACCTGACAAAAGTGAGAAGTCCTGAATTATTGAAGAAGTTTTATTTAATTGATACTGCAATGACATTAGAATATGAGAAATACTCAGGTCCTCTGCTACCAAAGGACCAGTGGTCAAAACCTATTTCTCAAGATTTTCGAGTTAAAAACATATTAGAAAAAATTATGGAGACCTTGGTAGATGTAGCAGGAGGACAGGACAAGTTGTCTATGGCAGTGTCTATACCATACCTACCATCTGATGAAACATACTTGTTGGATGTTATGTTACACACGGCTGGTTTGGGGAGCAAAACATTCAACTGGAAATCAAAAATGGTTCGGAATGCAAATGTTGCCATCTTAATTCATCTGCCTGATCATTATTGTTCTGATAATGATCATTTGATTGGTCCTCAAGTGATGAAAAAAACACATCTCAAAATTTTAGGAATGAAGGTTGTGAGTCTGAAATATTCTTTACTTAGTCAATTTTATACATCATACAATAAAAGTGGATTGAAAAAGTACCTGATTGAGAGTATTAATAATGCAGAACAGTGTTTACAGATAAATTAGTCATTAGCATATTTATGTAGGTAGGTAAGTGTAGAGATGAACTTTTCAGGGTTTTATAGATTTTGTATGTTTATACAATTCTACATACTTTTGGAAAATAGGGTTAGAATTTGTAAAGATACATACCATATCATCAACATATTATTATAGATAAGTACCTATTATAAAAACGAAAAACTGAAAAAACAGTTTGTAACTTAGATAATTATTATAATATTTATTGGAGCAATTTTAGTGACGAAATGTTTTGTAATTTTTGAGTTGCGACTTGTAAATGTCGAGCAATAATATAAATAAAATATTTTCATAAAACAAGCCATTTGATTTCCTCGATTCGGTCCCACATACAACCCTGCTGTTATTACAAACGTGTTTTGAGCAATGGAGCGCAGCCTTTTTGGCGTTGGACTGACAGAATACGAAACACCACGCTGCGCTCCAAAACGGGGATCCTAGACGTAGGAAAAAAGGCTGCTAAGCAATGGGATCGGGCGGGTCACGTCGGCCGCATGCACAGTGACCGCTGGGCAAAAGTCTCCACACGGTGGGTGTCTGAGAATGGTCGGCGCGGAAGAGGTGGCGACCTAGACGCGTACCACAAGGGTTGATTCGAGATGGCTCTATAACAGGGATGTCTGGAAGGTTTTTTTTTTAAACATTGCCCCACACTAGCCATTTCTCCTGTATCGTGGGTGCGTTTACAAACATTTAAACTCAAGCATACACAAACAGCCAGACCCGGAACAACTACTTGTAGGTCATACAAATATTTATTCCGTGCGGGAAACGAACCCGCGACACGCAGTGCAGCAGTCGATCGCTTAATGACTGCGCCAACCGTGCCGATTTGAGGGAGGCCTTTGCTTAGCAGTGCGACAGTGTAGGCTAAGTAATAAAAATGGTCGGTGAGCGACTAATTTACGATTGACACTGCTACTTTTACACAGAAATTGACTCAAAATTATTCGATACACTGTCAGCATTTCATATAATAGCTATCTATCTATTTACGCCGTAATATCCCACTGCTGGGCAAAGGCATCCCTTTCCCTTTTCCGCACAAGTTTGTTTATTGCCATTACGGGCTAGTCCTTTCGGCAGAAGTCAAGTTCCTCCCTCTATCTTCATCTAGCAATAGCTAAGGAGGTAATATTCATTTAATTTAACTTTTGTTCCGATTTTAATTAATCATTTAGCGCAATAACTAAGATTAAATAAAAACGGTCAAGTGCGAGTCGGACTCGCGTACCGAGGGTCCCGTATAAATGTGTAGGTATGTAACAACAAATTTACGGCTTTCGGATTTTTTTCCTTTCCCTGTGCTATATGACATTGCCTCTTGCAAAATTTCATGATTCTAGGTCAACGGGAAGTAGGTAGGTACCCTATAGGTTTTGATTCCTTTGCGAGTGTCAAAATATACTGCATAAACGGAACATAAACGCCCGTATCTTTAGAATGCGTTGACTTAGAAGTTTGATTTTTTCACTGCTTCAAATGATTGCAGCCCTGAGTATTTGATATTAATTTCAACTTTTTAACTCCACGCGTTCCTAAGAAAGAGAGTCTTGACAGACGGACATACAGACGGACAACGAAGTGACCTTATAAGGGTTCCGTTTTTCCTTTTGAGGTACGGAACCCTAAAAAACGGAAGTATTAATGGACTTTCGTCGTTGACTGTATAATAATAAGTCGTATCTCTACGTTGACGTCGTGGTGGGGCTAGCGCGTTCTAAACTCTAGGTCTGTGACGGAAGAGTTTACTTTGCCGGATCAGGACTAGGGTGAGGAGCCAGACCAAGAGAGATACAGGAATCCGCAGGTGCAGCATGTGGCGAGCTGTTGGGCAGTAGCGACCCCACGGACCCTATCTCCCGTCTTGTTCCTCACCTCTGGCTTGCCTTTATTGGCCGGCTGGAGTGAACACTGACGAGGAACAGAGCTCCCACCTCATTCTTGCCTTTATTGGCTGGTTTGAGTGGAGATTCGCAAGAGCAAACGAGCTCGGAGGAAGGAAGTATTTCAGTAAGATGCTGGTAGGGATCTTGACCGTACTTCCGGGATTGTCCTGATAGCCGTGGAATACCTCTCCACTCCTCATAAGCACCTCAGGACATGTTGCCCCCTTGTCGCTACGACACTATGTGCTAGCGACCGTTTCGGGGGCCCATTATTGAGGGTGCAAGTCACCCCCTGACATTTTATCCGTGTATATATAAAACATTGATCAGACAGGGGCCATAGTTCTTCCAAAGTTATTGGTAACCAGTCCACTTTAGTCACCCAAATATATAGCCCAAATTTGTATTTTTCCATATCCTGTAATAGCACTAACCGGGGGTTGTCCTTTGGTGCACTTGCAGTGCATACAGGGATAATCGTCGGGTGGTGCTACATTACAATAAAATTTCCTAAGGGGCCTCTGCGACTTGGCTTCGGCCCATCGTACGCCTTCCAATGGACCGGGAACCCATAGTTCCGAGATATGTTAAAATATAAATAATAATAATATCCCTGGACATTTCACACAGCGCCATCTAGTCCCAAGCTAAGCAACCTAATGCTTGTGTTATGGTAACAAGATGGCTGATAAACTATTTATATACATTTTTTTTTAAGTACATACCTACTTATTATAGATAGAAAAACACCCAGACTCGGAACAAATACATGTAGGACTTACAAATATTTGTAAGTCCTACATGTATTTGTTCATGTATCTATTTGAAGTACTAATGTTGTTCATAGATAATTCATAGAACAAAGCGGCATGATGTTGACATACCTGCTTAATTATTGAGTGCTGACTAACTTATCGATCGACTATTATCGTACGTTTGTTCGTTACGTTCTTGCTTCTTATCTCTTTATTTCTACAAAAGTAGAAATATTTAAACCAATGTCGGTCTGAGTTAGCCGACGTTATCGTGACGTGTCACTCACTGCTGTGCGATCTATACCTATAGGTCCATAATGATCTTTTACCTTGTATATACCATCTATGTAACACATATGGAATGCAATAAAGATTTGAGTATTTGAGGTACATTAGCTTCTGCCCGAGACTTTGTCCGTCCGTCGCATCGTAAAGCCAGCCCTTCGTTTTCGCTCAGCGTTCTTTCAGACTTTTTAGGGATGCATAATCAGCCTAGTTATAGGTCGATTATGCATGCGTGGGAACGTTAGTTCTCACTGCTGGGACGCAGGCCTCCTCTCTGTGAGTGGGAGTGGGCCGTAATCCACCAAGAGGGCCCAGTGCGGCTTGGTGGATGTATGTCACGTGTCTTCGAATGTTTGGTTCTAGGACATGCTGGATTCCTCACGATGTTTTCCTTTACCATTTCGAGAGCAGTGGTGATGAATTAGTTTACACAAAGTAAAGTGCCTGCTCGGGTTCGAACACACGACACACGTAAGTCGCGCTCGTTACCTACTACTGGGCCACCACCGCTCTCCACAGGCATGACTCGGCTACAATTACCGTCATAAATATTAGGTATTCGACATTGCCCCTACCACTAGGGCATTTTTCCTGTACTGTACCTTTGGACCTAGAATGCAGCCGGTCGATTCTGTAAAAATCTCACCGTGAAAACTCATGTGAAGTGAGCTTGATGTGAGTTGTCAGTAGTGTCAATCCCTAGCATTATTTGGAATGACAGCTCACTCCACGCTCACTTCACCTAAGTTTTCACGGTGAGATGGTTACAGAATCGGACTGCAGTTCGGTATGGGTAGGTTTGTTTGGCATAATGGGGCACAATGAAATTCCATAGACCTAATTATATTTAAAAAATACATTTCTGCTAATGGGTAGGTACGATGACAAAAATGAAACTAGACATGCATTTTTATTAGTTTATTTCATTATACTCGTAACATCTTTTTCTTATAATTACTCACTGACTAACCTCTAGAATTATTATTTGAATATTTTAATAATTTCTTAAACAACTTTTACACTTCGAAATATTTTTCTATGAAAAACTCGTTCCAGATCAAAATACATAATATTTATAAGTTAAATAGCATACCGCCCAGCGATCACTATCTATATACTTTCGTTATTGCTCAATATCTTGAGATGTAGCATGATGTAGGCTATCTTTGTTCGCTTCATTTTTCCAAGACCAAGAATAGTTTTGTTTCAGTAATAGACAATCTAGTTACATTTCTGGCTGTTAGACATAGGCTTTATAAAATACAATTTTCAAAATATCTTCAAAGTAGAGACAGCCTTGTTAGTTACATTTTCATTATGTAGTTTGTAATTCGCAATAATATAGTCATAGACTAAATATTAAGAGGCAAACATTACGAGTCGTACTCAAGTCAGAAATGGGGAATGAGACTTCAGGATTTTGTAGGGTTACGCGGATAAAGGTGCATCTACACATCAGTGAAATCACAGATAGAATATGGCGTTGAACGTATATCCACGTTATCTCCCATTGTTATTCATAGCCAGAAATGACTACACTATAATTTTATAGCCATAATGGTGTATCACAGCAACTCTAGCTTGAATATTAAATTGTAAAGAATGTGTTTACGCTGACTCACAGCCTAAAATCTAAAATAGGTAATTTAATAGTTTTACATCAATAATTACTTGATACTCGTCAGGTACAATCGCCAAGCATTCATGCAACAGCGTATTCAGTAATACCCGAGCCTTTGAATACGTTGGCGACTGTACATTTAATAATTTTTAATGATTTAATTTTAATAAAGCTAAAATGTAACGACTGAAATTACGAACACGATTTTTAATCTATTCCGAGTAGGGTACTATGTGTGTGCATGTTGTTGAATTACAACTATGTTAGTAAACGTGACTTTTCTAACACATAACGTATCTCCGAAAGCTATTTTATTATTCATATTACACACATTACTGACAGTTCACTTAGAGATGATTTAGTAGTAATTCTAAAATGTAAATAGGATGACCTACGCTATAGATTTGCCACCGTGTCATTTACTCACAGAAATAATGATGTTTGGCACATGTATGACGTTATCGTGGGCATCGAACATTAACTAGAGTCCTACTTAATAATTTGAACTATCTACAATGTTGTTATCAAGTAAGATTTAAGTAGGTGTGAAGCGGCTTGTTACCGGTGCGGACTCATACATGGTACATCGGATGATCACAGTTCCCGGAGGTTCGGTCACGGCCGGCGCGCTGCACGTCCGCGATGCGCTGTTCAATGTTTAGATCTATAATACCTATTATTATTTGGTATGGTTAATGAGCCGTTAAATATAAATCGAAAATTTTGTAAAACGAAATCCATTAAAATACAATACATATAGGCAATCATACGTTCTTACAGAACACAAACTTTTTAGTTACAATTTTCCAATTTTGACTTAGAGTAATAAAAATACCTACTAGGTATATTATAACTTTAATTTGAATAATTTCGATATATAATTCAATAAATTTATTTAAATAAATTATCGTCCATTACCTATTAATAGGCATAAATAGCTTCATATGTAGATATATTTTTTCTATGTAAAAGGAAGATATGTGATCACTATTTCGTTACATCCGTGTAGTATCACTAGGTGATAGAGAAAACATTCACGAAATCATAACGAGCGATGTATAATCACGATATTGTTTTAAATTAGGTAGGTGTCAAATGTTGAGTATAGATTAATATAATTTAGAATGATTTATACTTAATCTTATTAAGTGATTTAATTTTGTTAATATCGCTATGCTTCACGTGGTAGACAGTGTGCCGCTGGCTAGGTGTCCGGTTGCTAAGCGACTGAGTGCTCAGTTACTGCTCACTGGTATCTCATAGACGGGATGTCGACAGTCGATTCATAGAATAACTAACATCTACGTACTTAATTTATTATTATGGCATCTACAACCATGACAAAAAGGAATACCTTCGAATTATTTTCTACTTTGTTCGTAACGCAGAGGAGCGTGAACTATAAATGACGTTACTTGTATTTGTGAGTACGAGTTATGAAAAGGTTAAACTATTTTTTATTTGAGGAAATCTTAAAAATATCAACTCTTGTACAAAATTCGAGTTGACGCTATCGTAAAATCTTAGAACATTATTTAGGTAATTGATAATTTTTAAAATAACAGTTACAGTTATGTTCATAATGAACATCAAAGAAGTGCTGTCAATCTAATGACAGCCTTTGTGGGTACTTAAATAATTTTGTGAAAGAAAATACAGTTATCTAACTATGTCGTCTAGGAAGTGTTGTTAGCTACTCAATGTTTGTAACTGTAAAATGTTTCATCAATATCTTCTAACTGTATATTTATGATTTTTCACAATCGAAGTTATTATTATTGAGTAGTTGGTAGCTCACTTATGGACTAGGATATTTTACAACACCGATTCCTATTTGGCAGTTATCTAACACTCTTTATACGAATAAGAAATAGTTCCTTAACTAGTGTGGTGTAACGATAAATAAAAATTGACAAGTTTTCAGCATGCGTACACACTCACAAGGTGCACCTGAGTTCATTGTTGTTCACTCCTACAGATGTCTTTATTTCAAAATTAACTAAATACATTACTAGTTTTAAAGCAATATCTACGAAAGCAAAAACATTTTCAAATGTAATTTCTGTTTGAAATAGATGTTCTTAGTTATTGCTGGAAAGCTATTACATTTGTAAGTAGCGCAATGATACTTTTCGTTCGACGACAAGAGGGTAGTTTGCGAAAATAAAGCTTTAGAGCTTTTACAATCACGTGTTCTTTGTAAGATCGTGACGATTGTAGTACAATACCGTTGTAGACAACTTTGAGTGTTTCCACAGTATTCACATTTAATGTTTTAGTGACGCGCGTCATAAGGCAGTCCAATCGACGCTAAAAACAATGGCACGAGCGAGTCGAGGCGACTACAGATATAGAAAAACAATTGAAGATTCTGCTGAACGATGACTACTACTGAATAGTCCGGATATATTACCGCTACCACTTAAGTAAAACTAAAACAATAAAACTTTATATAAACGATCACAGTAAGAAATCATCTACCTACGCGAATGTGCGCAATAAGTTTTCAAGTTATTCTCTAAGTTAATTGCGATGGATCGCGTTTAACTATTAAATCTTCTCGCTAATACTAAATACGAATAGTTAATAGTTACCTAGGTGTCCCTCTCAGCGCGTTCTGTTTGCTGTTCAATCTACTCACCATAAAAACTCGAGGGTTCGTTTTATGTGTCAACTCAATAACTTCTTGTATTTTTGGTATAACGAATTGTGTATGTATTAGATATAACTAATATCAAAAGTGACTAGAAATGATGTTCAAAATAAAACGTTTTCGAAATCTATCCGGTTAGCGTAAGTTGAATTTGTTAACAACTTCCTGTGTAAGTTCCCACGGTAAGTTTTAAGTTGAGCAGATTTAAAAATCTTAGAACAGAATTATATTTACAAAATACAATTTTTATATAGTCAAAAAACTTTATGGTTTGTAAGAAATGTATACTCTTATAAAGTATATCTACGTCGTGTTAACAACCATAAAAAATAAAATGTTGTATAAAAATGATACAAATTAACCTATAAGTGCTAACGCCTTTACAGTCAAATAAAAGTTATATGGCATGTCGGAGACAAGAGACCACTCGGGTACTTAAAGTAATGTTTAGCTAGTCTATGTAATAACAAAACAACGAACTTAGAGCTAACGACCGACAGATAAGGCTTCTCATTAGATACATACGTCATCATATCCATAAATATCTATACAACAGTGAATAAATTTCAAAACAACGTCACTCTAAACAGCAAATTCAACAAAACGTATCGTAGAATTAAGCTAACATTTACAAGTAAAACGAACGCCGAATACAATCATCGTAAGAAAATACATACAATATTTATAAACGAACCGGAACGCGACGGTCGTGTCGGCAGTCTTAGAGATGCGCGGGTTAAGTCTTTCGATCGACGAGACTCGAGCCCGACCGATCGGAACGTTCCAAACCATAGCACTAACAGTTAGTAGACGCGCGCCGCGCGCTCACGAGTAGATCGTGATGACCTCGCGCCCGCCGCCGCGCACCATCAGCACCTTCTCCAGCCCCTCCGTCAGCACCTCCAGGAACTCCATGTCTGCAACACGGCACGTCAGCTTGTACACAACGCACCAAACAAATGGAACTTTCGTAGCAATTGCTACGCTGGGCCATGTGAAAAAGTGCTACGCCGGACTACGCACCGTAGCAAGCTGTGCTACGACTACGAGTCTACCAAAGCCGTAAACTGTGCTACGCTGGAACTTTCGTAGCCAAGTTACGCTCACTCTTCACTTTGGAAAACATAGCATTTGCTACAGTAGTCCTCTCGTAGCACATGCTACGCTTTATTCAGTGATCGATTCCATAGACTCTTAGATTGTGCTTCGCTGGAACTCTCGTAACAAAGCTTGGCTAACCCTCAATTATATGGAATACACGTAGCATTTGCTACGATATCGATAGTCCGTTCTTAGCACATGCTACACTTTATTTTGTGACCAAAACTGTGGCTGTGCTACGCTGGAACTTTCGCAGCAAAGCCACGTACTACTCTACATTTTGGAACACGTAGCATTTACTGCGGTATTCCACTCGTAGCAATTGCTATGGTTTATTTAGTAAGTGCTGCTACGCTGAACCCGCAGCCGTAGCCCGTACATTATATGCCTTTATTGTATGAGGATAAAAACTATTATAGGGATAAGTAGTATCTTAGTAATTCACAAGATTCGTTTTTTTTGTGCGTAAAGTAAAAAAAATATGCTTACAGTTGGACTCCCGGTCGATGTTGGTGTCGCGCGGCGGGCCCGGCAGGTTGAGGATGACGAGCTGCGCGTCGTGCGACCGCGACACGATCACTTCGTTCAGCTTCACCGCCGTGTGCATGCGTCGTACCGTGCCCTCGTCACTGACACATATCACATGGACATTAGATTTTACTTTTACTATGGCAATATGTTCATTGATTTCTTTACAAAGAAGTTATCAGTTTCATTCAATCAAAAAGGGTATTATTTGTATAGTATTGAGGAATATGTATTTGTTAAAAGATAATTAAATGTAACATGTGAAGGATCGAGAACATCATTTTGTTGTGTGCGGAGCGCAGCTATCTAACTTTGCTTGTAGTTGCTTCTCATGTAAAAAGGATGTTGTCCTCCCATCAACGTAATTTTCGTATGTTTCTGTTGGAATCAAAAGAAGAAGGTAGTGGTACTCACGGCGTGATGTCGGCGAGGTTGGGCTTGGGCTTGACGGCGTCTCCATTGGCGCCTTGTTCCTTGTGCTTGTTGTCGTCGGGCGGCGGGCTGGCCTCCTCGCACTGCGACCGTTCATCGGGCGAGTCCCACATTGAATCGATTATGTGCAACAAACTACTTCGAAAGTCGTCCTATTCACCCCAATTTTGTAGAATTTCCATTTCCAAATTGAATTTTGAAACGCGATTTGTTTTGTTTGTGTTGCACATGACGGATTCAAGGCGAATGAAACACGGGATGTCATATATTATTTTAATTGTTAAACGATAACTCACTACTGACATTCAAACATCAAACCTCTTATCTAATGTGGACAACGAAACAAACTAAAGTGAACAAATTAACGTGAATGAACTCATCGCAAACATATGACCACCGTGTGTAAATTCGCTAGGACTCGTTGGTGACAATGATGAGGGTGGGTATGATCGTGAGTAAATCAACAAAATAGTAAATAAAAAAGACGGAATATGGTTTGCAGTGCACTGTTTTGTAACACCGACAGGTATGACTACCACACTATTGCGCTGATCGATGTCGGCAGCTTAAACTTGCAAACGATGAATGAGCTCCACCAATCTATGGCAAGTTCATTTTCATCGTAGCGTGTCATTCGGTCACACCGAGATAAGTAAGAATTTATGAATAAAAATACTCTAGCACTATCTAATTCGGTTTCATTTTAGAACGTCTTGGTTCTAAAATGAATCCTACTATAGTAGGTAACAAGTTTAGGCTGCAGACAAAACTCGTCCTGAATCTGTCAGTGAGATTGTAAATCAAGACGAGTTTGAAGAAGTCGAAATGGCTGTACAGTCACGAGCACCAATATGTCAACACTTGGCAACTTTCAATTGCGATTTTTTCGTGAAATAACGAATGCAACGTTGAAATACGACACATCACATAGACCCATGGGTTCGAAAATGCTATGTTCGTAACAACATAACATCTCATTCAAAAATAATGGAGTAAATCGCTTTTGAATACAGACGAGTATACATACGTTTGCTCGTGACTGTACATGTCTATAAATTCTTTATAGATTCATATGCGGGTTTAATGAAAATGGTAATGGCAATGTTTTTATTATCAAATTATAAACAGATCATGAATAGTGTGCTAGCTGAGAAAATAAGAAGCTTGTTCATGTTAATGTATCATAATTATAGTCCATTATATCAACAGCAATTATTTGGATAGTGTTGGGATTATCTACTATTTGTTCTAATTGGGGATTTTTTTACTTCAACATATTAATTAGTAAAGTTTATTTTAGTTCAATCAAATTAGAGTTAATTAGAGTTGAACAAAAACTCTGATTGAGAATAATTGGGATTGAGTTTGTCCTTTCATGTACGTGTTAATTTCGAAGAACATCTCGGCCGATCGATTCTGTAAAAATCTCACCGTGAAAAGTTAGGTGAGGTGAGCTTAGAGTGAGCTGTTAATAGTGTCAATCCCTAGCATTAATTGGAATGACAGCTCACTCCACGCTCCCTTCACGTAAGTTTTCACGGTGAGATGGTTACAGAATCGCACTGCTGATTTTATTTCGTATATTTCATTAGCACAAGTATGGGGTATCAACTGTTATCTAAGTGCAAACAGAAGGCCAATTCTCGTAATTTTAAACGTTCAAAATCTAGTCGCGGTCTCATCTCAGCGACAAACAAATGTCATAAACTTGTCAAAATGTAGGGAAATTTGAGGTTTTTTTGACAGATTGAGACTGAGATCAGACTGTGAACATTCTTAAAATTACGAATTGCCCTTCTGGTCGTATGTACAGGAGGTATGTTCACCTTGTCGTCCTTGTCCTTGTCGTCGGTGTCGGCGAGCGGCGGCGAGGGCGCGTCGGCGGGCGCGTCGTCGCCGGGCTCCGTGAAGCGCACCTTGCTGGCGGTGCGCACGTCCGCGTGGTGGTGGTCCACGATGGCCTGCACCTGCACGCGCACGCACACGTTAGGGGGTGCTGGGTTATACTTCCTTGGCGGTTGTTGAGACGTCACAGTAGATGCTCTATTGTTTTTATGCAAGATTAAAGCTACAGTACTGGGCCCGTATTCCCGTAATTTAAAACGTTCAAAATCTAGTCGCAGTCTCATCTCGGCGACAAACAAATGTCAAAAACTTGTCAAAATGTAGGGAAATTAGACGTATTTTTGACAGATTGAGACTGAGATCAGACTGTGAAGGTTCTTAAAATTACGAGAATTACCCTGCTGTTATACGATGCAAGTTTCTTGCCCGTGGCATACAATCAAATTAAAGCAACAAATGACAACACACAAATGAAACACTGTTTAGACGGTGTGTAAATTCGGTTTTAAGGCATTTTTATTAGCTTCATCACTCTGCTGTGACGTATCAGCAATCATTTGATTTGAAGACTATGCTCACTCGATACAATGAAAATTTAACTAATAGAGTATCTAGGTAGCCGTGTGATAACTTATAAAAATGACGACGAGCGCAGATAGCTTCCAGCCGTAGATATACGGCGTGATTTTGTTTTGGAAGGTATGGGAATATGGGCATGGTTTTAAAAAAAATGTCATTAGGTACACAATCTAATTACTCTGAACATATTCGATTTAATCTTTTACACTCTGAAAACTATTTATTTCATGTGAATTAAATAGATATTTAAATATATAATATCTACCTTTTAGTAGATTCATATTTCTTAGAGGGTTGCATGCCATTTCATTAATGAGGATTTGACTTTAAAGAAATCGAGAGTTAAAATATAGGCAAGTCAGGTTACAAGGATAATGTTACGGTAAATATAAAATATGTGCAAAAAGTGATTATAAAAGAGCATAGGAGTTTAGTGAAGAGTGAGAAACAGTGAATAAATATAAAATGAAGACATGATCTAAAACATCAAAAGCAATATCTTAGTAGTGGTGAGCCAAATTCACTTATTAATGAATTGGTGGAATGTGATGATGACAGAAATGTATATTTTGATGAAGAAGTGAACGTGGAAGATCTTAGCCACAAAGGGGACAACACTTAATCTAATATACACCAAGAATTCATTAAAGCTAAAAAGAAAACTCATCTACACATTGATTGGATCAAAATAACAGCAAAAATTAGTGTAGACTTCAAAATGCGGGAGATACTGTAACTCAACGAATAGCTAACAAAATGCTCTTAAAGAAAATAAGTGGACTCGAATCAGGGTTAAGGTATCCACTTTACCAAAGGCAACTTCTCTTCAGCGTTTTCACGATAATCCACGAAATTTTGCATCTGTATATAGCGACAGACAAACATGTTAGTTCTAGGTCAGAGTAGAGTTATTAATATATTTACAAAGCTTTGTACAGACATTTGAACATTGAATTGTGAACATTTTAATATATTTCATTGTTAAGAAGAGTATTATGTTGTGAACTTACCATGCCCATACTTTCTTTCTTGTTCAGCCGTAGTTCGCGCAGCATCTGGTTGCGTTGTTCCATCATCAGGGTTCGCTCGTAAGTGTAGGCAGATATGTCGCTGTCCGTCTGAAATATTATATATAAAAATATCAATACACAACACGATGAAAGTGGAAAATTTTCGTGAAAGATTTTGTAACAAAAATTCGGATGTACCATGTAGATTAATTCAAACTGGCCATAAGAAACCTACCAGCAATTTTAACCACGATTTCCAAATTATGCTTTAACTAAATAGGTAGGTATCATTATAGATGGAACCAATTCCTTGTCCAAAATAACATGCTGGTCATCAATTGGCCGTATAAATAAAGCAGTTTCAAAACTGACCATTTCCACAACTTCGACCTCTGCCTCAAGTCGCAGCTGGTAGAGGAACATCTTGAGGTCCTTCTTCATCTGGATGGAGTTGTCTTCCATCTGCGCGACGGTGAAGATGCGCATCTTGCAGTTCTTCCACGTGCGATGCTGCTTCAGCAGGAACGGCAGCAGCATCAGCATGCCGCCGTCGTGCACGATCCACCAGATGTCGATGTTGCCGGATACCTGCGGAGTGGGGATCGAGGGAATGAGACGTAGACGGTGTGAAAGACTGTTTTGATTAGGTAGGTACATCTGTGTTTTTGGTATAGTTCACTTTTTTATCCTTTAGCAAACGTAAAATATTATAAGTACTCATGCTGCTTCTGTTTTCAAGTCGATCGTCCGATAGTTTTTTATGTTGATCTATGTCACACATGCCAAAATGGAACACGGCGTTGTCGATCATGGTATGTCTTATTCATTAGGGTATAAGAGTAACCTATGCATTAGTAGGTGAGTGTAACCTTACTGTTTCAGCTGTGGGAATGCTATAGGCTAATTATGGGGACATTACCTTCTCACTGGAGTCGGGGAAGAAGTTGATCCCTTTGGGCACCAGCATGGCCATGCGCGCGGCCGCCACGGCGCGCACCGTGTGCAGGAAGTGTTGCCAGCGCGGCCCGGGCCGCTCCGCCGCGCGCCAGCCGTACGGCCAGCCCACGATCACCGTGTTGGGCTTCAGGCCGCCCAGGCCGCACGTCTGAACCCTGCGAGTGCAAACAGATATATTAGGTATTGATCACGATAGGAAATGTTGCAATGAAACAGAACTAAGAACTAATGCATATAGTAGTAAGTTGTCGTTGATTTTAAGCATGGTTGTTACCTTCAGGAAAAAAAAATGATGACACTAGTAAATCGGAGGATATCATTACCAGTTTTAAGATATTAACCAAAAACTTGACGTGTAAAAGTATCTAACTAAAATATATACACACAATATAATTAGGTATAGGTAACAACATCCATAGCTGCTGGGCAAAAGCCTATGCCAGACGATATATCTATGCGCATGCAAAACCAGATGAACTAGAAGTTCCGTAGAACCTGCAGCAGCTCCTGTCGGACCAGCTACAATAATTTTGGAATTGTAAGGATAACTTACAAATGGCTAAGTCCTTCCGCGATATCAGGCGACACGAGCACGTCGACGAAGCCCTTCACCTTCTCCTCGTCCATGATGCGGCGCAGGTTGTGGCGCGCCGCCGCCGCGTCGCCCGCGCGGCGCGGGAAGTCGCCGCCCAGCACCGACACGCACACCGTCAG
The DNA here is from genome assembly GCA_945859715.1 of Apamea sordens. Classification (NCBI taxonomy): domain Eukaryota; kingdom Metazoa; phylum Arthropoda; class Insecta; order Lepidoptera; family Noctuidae; genus Apamea; species Apamea sordens. The sequence goes on from OX243986.1 coordinate 17,086,030, forward strand.
ACCCTTGCCTGGGGCGGAACGGATGGTACATGAATATGTGAACAAGGTACAGATTGAGGCTGATTGTGACAATTGGATGAAAGGTCTGGCCTATTTCAAGGATAGTCAAGATCTAAATTCAAAACCAGAACAGAATTTATGAGAAACTATCTGCCAGATAAATTCGCAGAAATTTGTTCGGTGGTGGTGACGACGTCATTAAATACCAATTGTGCAGCTTAGTTTTTTAGTCCATCTCAAGATTATTGCATGATTATCTATGTTTGAAACCGAGTAAACTAAAAAAATTAATAACCCGGCTAGTTTTGTTTGCTTTATTAGTAGAGAGGTTTCAACTACTGCTAAAACCTCGCGGTTGAAAATTACTACTTTAAACAAGACTACAATATTTTTGTACTCCAAAAAATCTTGTTCATCATTGTACAAAAAAGAATTCTCACCAGCTTTCAGTTGGCTAGCAAAGGCCACCATCTTCCTGTACGTAGGCATCAGTTCATTGTTGAGCTTGGCCAGCACGAGCACTTGCGGGCGCCAGTTCTTGGTGTGCGGCGGGCCCTGCTCCAGCCGCAGCAGCGAGTAGCGCGCCGCCGACAGCGCCAGGCCGCGCAGCCCGTCGCCCCACTCCTTCTCGGCTCTGCAACGTGCAACTCGTTTCAGAATTTCTATGTGTTTTTAGCATTGACACTCTTCTCCTACGTCGCGCGTCGTGTCTTTCCTATTATTTAGCCTTATGTTTGTTGGTAAGAGAGGTTGGCAATACTTTTTTCCAAGTTTTTTTCAATGAGCTCCAAAATGAACTCAGTAGGTACTGTGTAAAACAAAAAGTCTATGTTTTGTGTGAAATGTGTTCCGAACGGTAACCATCTAAATGAACTTACCCGCGATATTCAATGTACTTGTAGATAAGGCCAGCCATACCCATCGCGAGGAGGGCGTAGAACCATGACGTCATGAACATGATGGAGATACACAGCGTCAGCCCGGCTAAAGACAGAGACCTGGAACCAAGCAAGGGATAAAAATTCAACTATTTGTTCATAAACAAGAGATCTAAACCCTTATGTACGGAGGTCGGTTCCTTACCAGTGGTAGTACTTGAATCGAGGACGCCAGTTGGGAGTCTTGAGGAGCGTCTGCAGTGCGCAGGCGAGGTTGACGAAGCCGTAGCACATCAGGAAGAACATGGACAGCAGTGGCGCCAGGATATCAACGTTACCCAGCAGGATACCGCACTGGCAGATCACCATCGTCAGGAGCAGGGCCCTGGTGTCAGAAATAACAATCAATGTAATATATTACATGATAATATAAATACGTTTCTTTGACTCTACAGCTGGAGTTTACATAAAACTTATCGAGAATTTTGGAAGAGGCTTTTTCCGACCATTCCTGATATGAAGACCAGTAAAATGTCAGTGGCTTACCTTGTTGGTTCACCCCGGCTGGATGAGACGGCGAAAGGTGCCAGGAACGGTATGATCTCGTCCTTAGCGATAGCTTGCAACAGTCGTGGGGCTCCGGTGAGGGACTGGAGACCAGCTCCCAGGGTAGACAGGAATGACCCGATCAGGATCACCCATTGGTTCGGCCACGCCATGTTCGCTACCACTAGCTTACCTCCGATAGATTGACCAAACCTAGAATGATGGGTGTTGATTAGGCCGTTATGTAGTAGCAGTTATTTTTTAGAAGAATTTTCACGTTTTCTATTAGATGATTAAAATGTAGATCTAACAAAAATATATTAATATATTATCGACGGCACGGTTGGCGCAGTGGTTAAGCGATTGACTGCTGCGCTGCGTGTCGCGGGTTCGATTCCCGCACGGAACAAATATTTGTATGACCTACATGTATTTGTTCCGAGTCTGGGTGTTTTTCTATCTATAATATGTATGTATTTACAAAAAAAAAAATGTATATAAGTAGTTTATCAGCCATCTTGTTACCATAACACAAGCATTAGGTTGCTTAGCTTGGGACTAGATGGCGCTGTGTGAAATGTCCAGGGATATTATTATTATTATTATTATACATAACACATGCATTAGGTTGCTTAGCTTGGGACTAGATGGCGCTGTGTGAAATGTCCAGGAATATTATTATTATACACCGTGACTTTTTAGTCGTCTGACAACGGCAGCCCACTTCATGTATCCAATGACTACTAAACATTCATAACAAAAAAAATGGCATTTAAGAGAAAAAAAAAGAAAAAAAATATCAGTATTATGATGCATAACGTAGTTGAAACATTCTGTTGCGAGCGAAGATCTATCTACTCGACTCGTGCGATGGTTACTATGGTTAGGTATGTTCTACTGTTTGATACGTAAACATTATTAACAGGATGTTTCATAATTCTAATGTATTATTTATTTTTCTTTGTACCTATTATCTTAATTAATGGTAAAAAAAAAACACGCCTAGAGGTATTTTATGTCGGATACATTGAGTGGACCACCTTTGTCAGACGACTAAAAAATCACGGTGTATATAAGAAATGTGAAAGTGTCTCGTTCGTGTGTTCTTCTTTTTCGCTGAAATGAAATAACTGTGGACCTATGTGTGCGGCCTGATGTTTTGCATTAAGGTAATTTATCCCCGGAAAAATATAGGTACACTCCTGATTCCTGTGCGATAGACCACGTGAGTGAAGCCACGGGTAAAAGCTAGTTTAACTATAGACGAAAGTACAGAACATGTCCTCACTTGTCCCGGAGCAGCAGGTTGTCGACCGTGCCCGCGAACAGCAGCACGCAGGACAGGTACACGGTGGACGTCGTGAGGATGGCGCAGATCGTGCCGATGGGGATGCTCTTCTGGGCGTCCGCCAGGTCGCCCGAGCGGTTCGAGCCCGCCATGATGCCTGCGGGGGGGGGGGGGGGGATAACTTGAGTTTGTACAGACAATGGAACAATGGAAATTGTCAGTAACATCCCTAAGTCTGAGTTAGGCACATGGGACATATGACATAACAGATTAATTGTGTGTATACTAGACACCTGTCCAACCGTTTTGGGAATACCTACATTCGTGTAGTTCAATCAACAATATTTCCTGTTGGACGAACACGCATTAATGTCACATCCCGACATCCGAGAAGGTGTAATTGGACGTCCATTTAAAAATTGTTTACTATAAAATTATGATCTTACCAGTAACTGAAGGGAAGAATATTCCGATGAGGATGGTGAAGGTCGTGGAGAGATCAGCGTAAACTTGATTGTAGGTGGGTCTCTCCATCTGCTCGATGTCATCGGGTTCCTTGCCGTATGCGATGTACTGGCCCAGTTGTAGGAACGAGTCTTGCAAGTTGTCGAAGAACACTCCGCTTTTCAATCCCTAGTCATATATTTAATGGTTACATTCATTCAAAATAAACATCCTACTGTAGTGGGATCTTGAGTGCGTTTAAGTTTTTTTAACCTAACTCTTAACAAACTCATGTCTTTTATTAGAATATCTGCGGAAGATAGTATAGTCAGTAGTGCATCGTTTTTTTTTTTTACGAAATATCATTATCGGAGCCAGCGGTCTACTAGATGTTTTCTGTCCTACTGTCATAATTTTCAACTTAAAATTCATGATCAGGAAAAATGGGCATTTACGATCAATGTAACATCTCCTTACCTTGATTCCCTGGACGATAGACACGTTGTGTGCTAGGTAGTAGGGGTCGCAAGTGTTGTTGGGGCAAAACAGTTGATGTAGAGGTGCTCCGATCTCCTTCGTGCAGTTGTTGATGTTGATGTCCTTTAGCAAACGCTTGCCTAGGACGCACATCCTGAAAATGTTAATTTAAAACTAAAACAGATCTTATACTTATTCAAAGGACTACCACAAACAAAAACTGAAGAACTGTTAAGAATATTCGCGGCTATACAAAATAAAAAATATTTTAGAATTAAAAACATAATCTTAATAAGGAAGGACATCATCAATCTTGGATGGTATCGCGTCTAATCATACTCTAAACAACTTTTTCAGCAACAAAATGTTATAAAAGCAGGCCGATGTTATCTCTGAAATTCAGTATCTCGTGTGTGTCATTAACGCGGCTTAATGAGACATGAGACTATCTCAGTGACGGCCTTACCCTACCCTTACTCTATACTCTTCAAGTTAATGTTCGGGGACTGGTGTTTCTGTACTGAATTGCCAAATTTTGCTCGTTATGGCAAGCATAAATTTCGTTCCAGTGGCAATTGTCATTGGAAAGGATTTACATTTTTATTGCTCTTTCGTTGAATGTCCCACATTGCAGTACCGATGTTTCCGGTAACCGTATTGCTGCACAGCCAAAAATGACCAATGGATCATTTTGGCAAGTATTTCTAAGTACGATACTTCAAGTTTCAATTTTATGATCTTAGATTTGACGATAGATAAAAAAACTAAAAAAAGATACAAATAAAACATCAATACTCACTGCAGCTTATCGTTTCCATTGAAGTTAACGAAGATTCCGACGTACACCGCAGTGATGGAGAGGATGACACAGGCAAGGGCGATGGTGGCGAACTTGTTGACAAACTTGACGCCAACGAACACCACCATCCCCATGACGAGCAGCAACCCGGTGCCATACACGCGGAAGTTATTGTACATCGCCTCGGGGTCCTTAGTGAAGTCCCCGAAGATCGACAACCAGGGCGCCATGTATGTCTGTTGATGAGATGGAGATGTTATAAGTTTTCTGTTTCTACTATTGACAAAACATCGAGATTTTTTTGAAGAACTGTAATATTAATTAAACTGTATTATGCACATAAACCTTCCGGAATAAATTCTCTAAAATATGGTGAAAACCGCATCCAAATCTGTTGCGTAGTTTAGATGAACAAAGTGATTTGATTTTATAATATGCATAGATATAGATTTCATGTTAGTACAAGCTACGCCTTCAGGAATAGCTTGTAGCGGTATCTACAACGCCACATGCGAACAACGCGTCATACTGACGTCACGCAAATCCTGCATCTCGCAAGCAGAGTTTACCGCGCAATTAGCATAGATACAATTTCCCAACATCAATCGTTGGGCAATTGCCCGCCAGACATAACACCCGTCTGGTCGGAGGATCCTCCCTTTTCTATGGAGGTTGAGTGAACTTTACACCCTGTTCCTCATGCCTCTAAAAGCTCATACCTTGGACCAGCAGTCAGTAAAGAAGTAGGTAACATAGCTGCACACGACGCAGACACTTCCTGTGCGTTAGTTAGTTTTTAGTGTAATTATAATGTTGTATGTATTTATAGTATTTTTAAGTTATATTTGTATTGTATGTGTTTTTATGGGCCTTGATGCCTGAATTAAATGGATAAATAAATAAATAGCTGCCGGCTCTGAGAGCTCTGAACATATATTTAAGTCATACTTTGGTTTTGGCTTCACTTGAGGAATGTAACAGCAGATCACGACATATCGTATTAAAACAGCGGGGTAATTGCGTAACACACTAACAGTAGCAATGGCCTTGACAGTTCAACAACATTCATTGCGTTATTTACGTTGTTGAGCAGACACATTTTTCGAAAACGTGGAGCAATGGATTAGCAATATGCTTCCAAATGAGTCAGATCGTGATTGATAATGTGCCGGTGTAACAATTACTACCGGTTCTCCTGCGATTTTCCAGCATGCCCAAGCAACAGCATACGCACGTAGACTATACTCAGTCATTCTATTGCTGTCAATAGAATGACTGAGTATAGTCTACGTGCGTTTGACATAAATAATGATTGCTCGTGGCTTGTGAGCGCGAGCTATTAACCGCAAGCAGAAAGCAAACCATGCACGAGCTTAATCATTCAAAAGAGTAATTAGTGGTCTGATGAATATTAAAATCGGCTTTAGGCCATTCTGCACAGGATTATCGTTTATCCTCTACGTCATCTGCATTCTGTTACGTAATTCATAAAACGCCTCGAAATGACTTCTTTTAAACATATCTGACCAAGATTATGTATAGAATTTAAAGAGACTAAGACCTCCGAGTTTATCCGGTCTTTCTTCTCAGAGTAGTCAGATAGGAAACGCCAACCTCATCTAGTTTTTAAAATATGATTAACGTGTTAAAATGTTTGTACAAACCTACTTACCGGTAATTTCTAACCGTATACCGGGATTGAAATTTGTAAAACCGATGTTTCGGCATTTTGAATTGTGATTCAAAATAGTAATCGACTTTTATTTAAAACCAGTAATATTTGTCTTCAGACTTCCGTGACTTTATAAATTACTTATTGCTTTTAAATTTAATTAATGTTACTTCGGAGTGTTTTTCATCATTATATAAGCTAACTTAAAATAATAAAAATAATATGTACAATTGTACATGTATATAAAAAATAAGGTGAAAGAGTTATTACTTCATTCATTTTGAAATTTCAAATTTACAGTAGTTTATAGTAGTTTTATTTTAATAAAAAAAATTGAAAATTATGAAGAGAAACTTGAATTCTAAAAAATAAATAAATACCGGTATCCCGGTATCCCGGTTTTGGAATTTTTAATACCGGAATAATACCAGTATTGCCATGAAACCCAATACCGCATAGCCCTAGGTGGAGTCAAATGTTCCTTCCCGTTTTTATTTTGTGAGTACTGTATTAACTATCTCACCACTTTCATGAATACTAACAAACATCGTCATAATTATCCTCTATATCAGGATGGTAATAAATGTGGGGGATCATAAACAGTAGTGCTGTATTCCGCATACGAATTTCCTTTGTGGCTTTCAAGTCTGCTTTAATTATCTGGTTAAAAATCACCCCGGTTGGTGGCTTAGTCGAGAAATGTTTTATTATCTTTTTTAATTTAAAACTCTACTATAAAATGCAATGTTAGTGTAAAAAACTCATTTACTTTTATATTTTATGGAGACTCTGTGATGGCGCACATTTTATTTGTACTTGTATTATATCATCAGTGCACTAAATAAGTCTTAGTAAATATTGATAGGAACTAATATCAAAATGAATAGGCACCCTAGCTGCAAGGTTCCTAGGTACCAAATTATGAATGCTGGCAGAATAAGGTCGGCGCTAAATGGCGTCCGACCACATCCCTGTGTCGGGGCCCCCGAGACCGGAGTGAAGTACGATCTGGCCGGTCCGCCTCTACAGTGTACGTTACATCAACACTGCTTAGGAACAGTGCAAACAAGCAGTTTTAGCTGCGATAGATTTTGTTCAGTAGTTTGTGTCAAAGTAACGTCACAGAAATTCGTGTGGGACAAGTGACCCAATTTTAATGAATGGTCAATACTTTGCAGAAGCGAAGCAAAAGGAGTAGCAAAAGTTTTTATAGTTATTTATTATTTCGAAAATCCCCAAAAACAGAATTTAATCTGTTTTGAATTGAATAATTGGCTAATGATATGTTGTTTTCTAAATCAGAATAACTAACAATAGATTTGACCGTTTATTCAAAGTCTTGATCAGAGTCTGTTAGACGTAAGTTTAATCGTACCTTCACAAGTACTGTTTGTGTGTGCCAAGACTTACAACGCGCATATAGTCTGATAAACCTAGTAACTGTACCGTGTATGTGGTCTATGCAATTGTGGCGAGCAGAGATTCGTCCGCACCACGCCTCTGTACAGACTCACTTGTAGTGGTTTTGCGATTCTAACTGAGGTAACGTCGGAATTATCTTACTTGTAGAGTCTAGATACAGTGTTAACATTGTACTATACAATGTGTTGCTTTTATGAAAATAGTTTGTTCATAATCGTTTACTGAATCGATTTCTGTCATTTTTAATGTAGGCAATAAAAAAAAAAAGTACCTACGTAAATTGCAGTTACACTTCCGCTGTACAGTAAAACAAACTAAAATGGACGAACTGTCTACACACTCGCCTAACATTACTACGTTATTATATATACGTGTGCGACTGTGTGCGTGCGTAGATTTGTAATATGCCCACAATTTTCTCTCACAACCAAAAACTAATTTTAAGAATAAACAATATCATCATCTGCCTAGCCTTTTCCCAACTATGTTGGGGTCGGCTTCCAGTCTAACCGGATGCAGCTGAATACCAGTATTTTACATGGAGCGACTGCCTATCTGAATAAACAATGTATTATACAATATTATAATAGTAAAAATTCAATGTTTAACATCATATTCTAATTGGGGTGTTTGGTGGTGTACGTTAACTCCGGGACATGTTGTATACATACTATTACTAATTCCATGGTTAACATACATCCGTAATGGTATACCAACTTGTTTGTACTATAGTTGTTGAAAACATGCTTTACTTTTAGCACAAGACAGCAGTGAGTGGTTTAATTGAATAAAAACTTGTTGCTAAGTTGCTAATTGTAGGCATTGCTGTGTTTCAGCTTTCATGATGGATAAAAAAACTTTAATTAATTTTAAGTCGAAAGTGCAAATAATAAAGAAAATATGGAATCAGCAACGATATTTGTAACAACATATTCCACCTAACTTCTAGCTCCTCTTGACATCGTTACCGCTCCTCCTGTTGTCGCATACTTGTCGTTCTATAAGTGATGATAAACTTACCAGAACTATTTCAACAGCTCCAACGATGTACATGGCGGCTGCGAGCGTGGTGCCCGTATAGAATAGCATCCCGACCGCCCCGCCGCACTCGGGGCCGAGAGCGCGTCCTATCATGAAATACGACCCGCCCGCCGGAACCACGCCGTTCGTCGCGATCGCAGACATAGAAATAGCCGTCAGCATCGTCTGTGAAAACAAAAATATATTGAAATAATGACCTTTCTTTGACTATGGCTGGTAAGACCAAACTGTGCCTTCTAAACCCGGTTATAAGTAGGCTTAGATCGATTTTCTTAGCAAAGCCTACCTACTTTTAAATTCTATTAACACAACATATCAAACCCTGTTTAACATTTCAGAAGGAAAATGTACCCCTTGGCATATTAACTAATAGGTACATAGAACCAAGAGAAGAGGGTTGCCAAGGGACTGGACAACGACTCATAACATAAAAGTCACAATAAAGGTCAGACGCTCGATCCAATAGGCAAGGACTTTAGATTTTATCAAACTAGTTTAGTATTAGCAAGAAATAATAATGTAGTTAGACTGGGTAAATAATCCAGTTAACGTCTAGAAGATTTAATAAGCCGTCGGCAAGTTAAATTAGATAAGTTGACGGATCGGGCATTATTAGACACGGCATCAATGTAGCTTTAGAAATGAGCTCGGACAGACCCGGGGGAAATTCTACGTAACAATAACGTAATCAGGAGGAAATATACACTGCGTAGGGAATACAATGTGGACGATGAGTTATTTTCATCCTCTCGTGTTTTTATTTCAGGACAGGAATAGCGATAAGTAAGTATGTATTTTTTCCACTTTATTTTCAGACCGCAAGTACTTATATATGCGAGTTGTCATTCGTGCGTCATCGCCCCCTGCTTGGAGGAATATGATAGCTACATGCGTAAATAATTTTATTCAAAATAGCTTGTGGTTGGGATGGCGCTGATTATATTCCTTACGATATTATTTACTTAAAATAGGAGAGTAAATAGATGTGTGCTGGATGAAATAGGGTTTATAACAAGAGTCGAAGATTACGCCAACCTCAAAAAAGGTAATATGTTGACAAAATGAACGCCAGTTACAGGAATTTACTGAACTCGTACTTAAAAACAATTTAAAAAATGGTGTCGATAAACGCTACTAACGTATAATTTAGCGCTTGCCCGAAGAAATGCAGGCTAACGATATCACCATATCGTTAGCCTGCATTTAACTTTACTGTCTTTTGTTGTAAATTTTTGGCCCACCGGCCAAAAATGTACAACAAAAGACAGTAAAGTTGCAAAGAAGCATTAACATCATTCACTTACCGTACAACAGCAAACAAGCACAATCAGGAATCCTTGGATAGCGCCAGCAGTTCCGACCACCCACGTGAGACGGATGAAGAGGATCACGCCGAAGATATTCTGGATGCAGGGTAGATAGACACCGATGAGCGTGCCCATGCGGGCCGGGGGTGCCGGCTTCACGTCAGGGTCTGCTGCTGATGCCGTGGGGATCGTGTTGGAGTAGTTCGCCAGGGAGGTGAGGAAGGTGGCCGCTCGGGGCCGGTCCTCCAACTCTTCCTGTTGACAAAGAAGAAGGTTTTAATGAAACAGTTTCGAAAAATGAAAGAATAAGCCCGCTTCATGATCACCAGATAAATTTCGGTGATATATAGTGCGTAACCGTACCTACAATGTGTAACAGTTCCAGATGATTTCTAAAAAGTTGAGTTTTTGTTTCATCAATAGTAACACCTAGTAGCCCAGGTATTATAGCTACTCGTACGAAATATACTGCTGTTTTTAAGCAAACTTTAATTAAGTTAATAATTATGTTACTATCGTGGAGGTAACTAACTACATATGTTGCTTCACGTATAATATCCCGCTGGGTGAATATTGTCCGAAACGACGATATATAGCTGTAGCACATGCATCTCTGTTCTACAGTAGCAAGCACATAACGTAATATACAACTGAAATGTATACTAACAGGACCTATAACTTATACGCTCTATAGCATAATAGCTGAACAAGCATAATATATGTAAAATACGAGTCCTATGTCGCGTTATCTTGTAATAATAGCGAGACATTCGATTTCGTACACTTTCTCTTTAATCTTATAGTCGGCAGGCGACCCACCTACCGAATATGTATCCAGTTCACGTAGCAGACTTGAAATATGTTTAACTTCATAAGCAAAAATAAGGCCACATCCCAACGGGTACGTTTCCACGAAGTCAGACTAACTCAAGGTTATGTAATCATTGTCTGACACCCGCCTATTCCGCTATCGCAATCTTGAAAGCGGTAATGATAAAGTTAGAGAAAGTGACGTCTTCATGATAACGCCCTTGTTGCTGAGATTGAGTTCTTTGTTATTTCTATTATGATTAGCGTCTTTATTCTAATGCCGAAAGCGGTGTGTGTAGTTGTACCTACAACATTGTACAATGTTTTATGTAAAGGGAGCAGCGATGAAAAAAAAAAAATTAAAGGCTAAAGCTTTCAGAGATTCGATTTAAAGCTAAAACCAATACGAAGTTCTGTACACAAACACATCTTCAGTCATAAACTAAAGAGAATTTCTTATTCTTTTAATTTAAAGATGATTGCTTTTGTGTTTTTATTGCATGAGTAAAATTCATTAAGACCCACATAAAAGTTGAAATTGCGCAGTACTCGTATGAGCTGGGATTCAAATTGTGAAATATAGCTGGCATAGGAGTTTTTAATTTCACGTTTGTAATACGATATACGAGTGCTGAGAGCCGAGAGCCGAGTGCCGAGTTGCTGAAACCCGAGTCAGCGCGTTCGTCTCCTAAAGCTCGTATTTTATTTACGCGCCATTTGCATCGCATCGACGCGCACCGCTCAGTAACGTCACGTTTCGAACATACCTAGGGCGTTACCGTCACTTGCCGGAATGTGACGCTTTCAGTGTTCCCTCTAGAGAATGTAGGTACGAGTAAATCAGGATTTACATCACACACCATCGCAAAGGAACGAATTAGGTTATTCAATTTAAAATGTATTTCGGATATGTTCAGACGTTGCTGGATTTCGGTACTGTTTTCATTTAAATTCCCACCTAAAGCTTCGTGACTTTATGTAATGCAATTTCTCCTTATACCTCTGTAGATTACGAGGTAATATATTGGCGGTATAGGAATATATATTCCTATACGATTGTACCATCGAATCGAAAAGCCTTATTCAAAGCTAAGCTAAAAAACGAAAACGTATCGTTTATTGCGGTGTATAATCAAATACGCCTCGACAGATCAAAGTCAAAAGCAAATCTTTTAAATAGCAATGATGGTCCTTAACGTCGTGTTGTAAATTATGTTAGGCAATAAAATAAAGGCACACAACACGAGCAATTTATCACGGGAGCTCTTTTCCTATTTGTTTTCATTTGTTCCTTCGCCATTATTCGGCACTTTATTTGGTATCCGGACGGCTCTCCGTTGGAATCGCAAGCGTAATGAAGTTCTTTGTTCATCCACAGTAGGATTGTGAGGTTTTACGAAGTCAGCTCGAGAGACCCTTGACATAATATTAACGTTCACCGACGACGGCGCTGTTTCAGCGATTGCTTTCATTCAGGCTTTGTTATTTTTTTAATGTTGTTAAATTAATAATAAGCGACAGGTTTCAGTGACAAAATCAAGTGAACGTTTCATAAATGCTTATAAATGACAGTAGACAGTTCCTTATTCCAAAATGAGACCATAAACTTCAGCCGGCTTTAGTGAATTGCAAATGGGTGCCATCACGAGGTTCGGTAAGCTATCGTGACCCTCGGATGGGACCCTTAATAAATCCCGTACCCTACACGCGAAAATTAACGCGACATGCCAAGCTTGTAACTTGAGATATGAACGAGTATATTTAAGAAAAACATAATGTTCATTGGATATTTCTGATGGTTTTTGTACGAGTACCTATGTATCCATAGTCTCGTAACATACCTAAGGTTATTTTGTGCCAGCAATACACAGTAGGTAGATATGCACATAAACTAGAAGTAAACGATGCCAATTAAGGTTAGGTACAGCTTTAAATGACAATATCAGATTTAACTACCGTTAAACAGCGCTCAAGTGGTTATAAGTTTACAGTCCATTGCCTAGTACTTTATTAAGCCATTTGAGTCAAGATTTTATGCCTTGAACACTATAAGGAAAACCTGTTAAACGATAAATCTTTTAATAGAAAATTGTTCAGTTTTGTTTTCTTATCATCATCATTTCAAAGAATTATCAGTCTTTTCGATTTGAGAACAATTCTGACAATTCTTCGTGGCATTGGCACTTCAAAAAGTTGTTATTTCTTAAGCGCCTTACTTTCAAATTGAAAAGTATCATTACACCCGCTATGATCATTACAAAAGATGAACATATCAAACACAATTATGATGAGGCAGCTTGTGAAAGTGTGGCAGCCTCTCAAGCCTCGTGGAGACGTTATTGAAGCTCTCACATTGATTTCGGTGGAGCATTCGGCTGGGGCCTTGTGCCGAGAGCGGCCTCGGCTGTAGGGTGCTTAGGGCCGCTTAGACAACGAGGCCGCGGCGCCGTTCACCAATATCCGACGGATATAGGTGCACGCTGTTTATTAAGCAAGCCAAGGGCGAGGTTTCCGAATTAAAAACCGTATAATGATACGGTTATTCGGATATTATTCGGATTTCCCTGAAATGTAAGGTTAAAGAAACGTTAAAGTGACATTATACAATGACAACTTTATACAGCGTTTATTAGCTAGGAAGGTAAATGAGAAAGTTTGTTTGTTGCTCAATTATGCTTTAATGGCTAAACGAATTTGGATGAAATTTGACATGCAGGTAGATTTTGATATCTAAGATATTTTTTATACTGCGTTTTAAAGTGAAACCGCAGGCAAGTGGTAAAATAAACCATCGATATGCGAAGGAGACCATAATCTAGGATTAAAACTTCTTTTCCAGAAAGTTTAATGAAAAATAAACCGTCGAGGTAGTTAGTGTAGCTTTGTGTGGTTCTGTTTTAACTCGACTTAAAGTCTAACTCTCCTTTTGTTAAACGTTTCTTAAACTATAGTTCTGTTCTTGAGTTCTCGGATTGTCACTAATCCATGTTTTGTTATAAGACGGAGGACTTTTTTCAAGTTTGAAACTAAAGTGACATTAATTTTGTTCTTGGCTCAGTTGGTAACTTGATGAATAAGAATAAAATTTACTAGTTCATTGTTACAAAGAAAACCTAACAAATATAATATTGGTAATTATTTTATCATGTAACTACTAAACTTTTTCAAAACCAATAATAAATCATTTACTTGGTCAATGGTCTCCAAACTAAATAGTTTTACCTGTATCTTGGGGATCGTAACACAACATACTGTGTTATTTTCAAGTATTACAATATTGTGTATCACTGACTAACCAACTGGAAGCCGACCCTAACACAGTTGGGAAAAGGCTAAGCAGAGGACGACAATACTTTGTATCAGTGTAAATACACTGAAAGTATATATTTTAATAACAAAACTACGTACTAGTGGAGAAGTCAGAAATATAAATGTGTTCCTCTCTATCTGAGTGGGTTGGGTTGGATTTGCTAGCAAAAAGAGCAGAGTAACAAAGTTTATAACGAACGTTTGTTAATTCCTAGCTAGAGTAAAAACTAATTTATTTCAACACTAACTTTGATTCTCTGAAAAGGCGATTAGCAGTCATTAATTATGTTTCCGGTTTCATTCAAGTGTTTGAAAATTATACATGATTCTGTCATCAATACTTGATTGGTTTAACAAAATCAATCAAAACGAATTGATTTTTGTTTATGTATGATTTATAAAGCGCCTTTGTATAAAATAAGGAAAGCAATCGGATTGTTTTATTGATATTGCGTGAGCTAATTAGACCATGATAAACTAATTGAGACACTCACAAACTGCGCACACAACCCTACCTACCTCTATGTAGGTACCTACCTACGTTACAAAAGTGAAAATTACTTCGACAATAATTCATCTTTATAGGAAATACTAGGTACTTTCGAGAACACTAGTAATGTATTATTAATAGTAATAATATTAATGTAATAATGTTATTTTTATGTAACAAAACATATTGAGGTGTATTGTTGTAACGCCAATAGAAAGCGATTAAAAGTATGCCATTTTGAATGTCTGTTGTACTATATGGCGTTTAAAAAGCCCTAATTTTAGTAAAATTTAAATTCCTACATGAATTTTAAGTAGTAGTACAGTTTTATTTTCCACAAATATAAGTTCCTTCCATTAATTAAAGCCGCAGATAATCCATTACCTACGATAATTATGTTAATGGTAACGTTTATCCTACAATGTAGTTAACGCTGCAGGATAAACGAGAACTAATTAATTATAGGAACTACAGTTTCATACATAATGATAATTAATGTAATTATTATGCAGTTAATTGGAAATGTCATGAGTTTATTGATTAATTACACACCAGTTAACTTGAAGCAGATATAAACAGGTAAATCTCTGATAGATAAACGAATAAATTAGGAAGAAGATTATGTAGTTTCCATAGACTTTATAGTCTTCGTCTTAGAAATCTAAATTAAAACTATATTGGTTAAGAAGTTATAAATATTTAGAGTCATCAATAGATCCCATAACATTACCTATATAAAAGTAGGTACGAATAAAAAACCTCTTCTATATTTTATACCGAGCGCGCCAGCCAGCGTGTTTGAAATATGACACGAGAAGAATGCTTTAGCAGAATGTTACGAGTTTCGCAAAAGTGTTCGTTAGGCTGTATTATTTGTGTGAAAGGCAATGACTGTTATACATCAGAAGGCCAATTCTCGTAATTTAAAACGTTCAAAATCTAGTCGCAGTCTCATCTCAGCGACAAACAAATGTCAAAAACTTGTCAAAATGTAGGGAAATTAGAAGTATTTTTTGACAGATTGAGACTGAGATCAGAGGGGCAATTCTCGTAATTTTAAGAACGTTCACAGCCTGATCTCAGTCTCAATCTGTCAAAAAATACTTCTAATTTCCCTACATTTTGACAAGTTTTTGACATTTGTTTGTCGCTGAGATGAGACTGCGACTAGATTTTGAACGTTTTAAATTACGGGAATACGGGCCCAGACTGTGAACGTTCTTAAAATTACGAGAATTGCCTCTCAGAAGTCACATCAAAGACATTCATTAAAAAGTGAGTAAACATGAAGATATATGTTTAAGTAAGTATTCTAATGGCCGCGTTCGAGTTGCTAGTGTATTTTGCGAACACGTTTTACTATCAACTGATTTTGTACTGACATTCATAGGTAATAAACTGATAACCTATTCTATTTTATCAAAATTAACGCTTCGTACAGGATCAAAAAACTATGCCGAACGGGCATATAAAAATTCTATTGCCATCTTTCCCTTGCCATCATCACACGTAATGGGGGCAGAAGTCACGCGGCTCGCAAATGGTGCGTGAATTATATAGGAGATTGCGCTCCTGGATTATTCCAGCCTACCGGCGCACCGCAGGTGTGGCCTCGCCTTTATATACTAAAGAGCTTTTTTTATTAAGGATTATTTTCATCACGTGAAGTTACCAACGCTCGCGTTTTATGTAAATAACCATCTTTATTGTATTACGGAATACAAATGTTTTTATTCCCGTTCCAGTTTCCGAGACGCGTATATTAAAGCTACCGCTGTATAATAATATATTCTGAAGTTTACACATACGAGAATTTCTGGCTTACAGTATTTTACGAGCGGAACCAATTTAAAAATTAAAACGGCGCTTTAATATTTTCAAGCTAAACTGTGACTTAAAGTTTATCCGCAAAATTCTGAAACTGCATCAAGAATCGTTACGAATGAAGCGGGAAACTCGAGCCAATAGCGTAAGAGATTGAAGTGCTACGACCGCCATGTAACGAGCTACGAACTAGCTACGAGCTCTACGAGCGCTACGAGGACGCTACGATCTATACGGGTCATCGAAAGCACACGTATATTCGCGCACTCGTAGGAAGGGTAATACGTTTCTAACTCAATTTCAATAAAGCTCTCAATTTATTCCGTTTCCTCCTCGGATACTACATAAACCGAGTCTTAAATTAGCTCTCGTAAATCTTATTTTAAATAATTTATGCTCGGATATCGAGTATTATTATTCGAGAGGGGTTAATTTGATTACTATATGAAACGTTCATTAGAGTCACTCAGGTCAAGGATAATTAGTGTGGAGAGGCCCAGCGAAACGAAACAACACGTAACTCGGTATGATTTTTTAATCTCGAGAAACCCGCAGGGATGGCGTTGGGTGGAGAAGATTAAATGAATTAATTATTAGATATTATCTTTGTGAAGAAAACTGTGAGATAAAACGTGGCTGCGGTGAAAGAACAGGTAAGGTTTATTACGCTTTTATTACACAGTGAAAACCATAGGTTGCTTTAGGAAATGAAGGCAATTTGTACTTGTTGCCTTTTCAGTATATTAAATTGTATATCATTTCTTATTCAGCTGGGTTTGATAAATACAATGTATCATAACTTTTAACCATCATCATAAACTTAGTACAAAAGCGTTTCCCCAAAAGATAAGAGGTCGGAGAACTACTAAAATGTGGTGGGTAGGCCGAAACATTCAAATTCAGTAGAGTTTGTAG
Source organism: Apamea sordens (assembly GCA_945859715.1). Classification (NCBI taxonomy): domain Eukaryota; kingdom Metazoa; phylum Arthropoda; class Insecta; order Lepidoptera; family Noctuidae; genus Apamea; species Apamea sordens. The sequence goes on from OX243986.1 coordinate 17,103,252, forward strand.
TGTATAAAATAAATTCTCTGCTACAAACTGGGGCCGTAACTTTCTCAAGACTTTTACGACAGTCTCGAAAGTGATGTCTGACTAAACATTTAAATGAGTACACCTAAGTAAGAATAACACGTTTTTACGTTGAGAGAACGCGTATATTTTAATGACGGAGAACATTATTATTTTACACGTCACATCTACGTAAGAATAAGAATATTTTATTTGTTTATTGTAAACAAAGATGACTTTACAACTAAGTATGACCTCATTCTTTTATCTGTTACTATCTTAAGAATCCGTTTGTGTTTTGGCCTAGTCCGATTTTGAAAAAAATCTTCATTGTGGCCCACGATGACCTTTTTGGGATCCATCATAACAAAACATTTACGTAGTACCTACAGAAACAGGATATTACGACTTCTCTAACAGATTTAGTCCCACTAAGGAAGGGAACTGATCCTCTGGATTACAGTAGGTACACGCAACGCCATTCTTACGCAACGTAACTGTCCAATTCATCTCCTGAATAATGAACAGTTGTTCCAACTCATCTTTGTACTCAAAGTACTGTAACTCCGAGGGTTTTCCGTGAAGACGGGCTAATCTACGTTATTTGGGGAAATTATTCGTACCTAGATAGACGTACTTATACATATATATAATTTTATACATTAATGTATTACGAAGCAAAATGTGTATGTTAGGATCGTGGAAGGTGGCGTTCTGTAGGTTCTGCCTAACCCCATGGGAAAAGGTGTGGGTTTATGTATATATGTAAGTATATACTAAAAGACTATCATAATTTTAGGTAAATAGTGTTACTCTTGTTACCTATTACGAAATTTCATATATAAAAAAATTTGTCTGTACTCAACAGACAAATTTTTTTATATATGAAATTTCGCTGGTCAACCTATGAGGTTGACGGTTGCTCAACTGGGCTTGCCTGTGGTTGCCAAAATAAATTAAGGCCTCCAGCCAGGCCTTAACAACTAAGTGACTACACTTAGGGCACCCCCTGTGTAGTACGGACCTCGGTTTAGGGGGGAGGGCAGCAAGGGACAGGCTGGATCGGATTATATAAGTACAGTATGCGGCCGCCAATATTTACGTGGCAAGTCGAGTTTTAGTTTTATTAAATATTCGATTTTGTAGAGTGTCGTCTCTGTCACTCGTACCTGTGTGAACGTCTCTTTCTACAGCTCGGTGTGTTAATATTTAATCGAGTTTGTTCCTAGTTAAAGGTTTTATAAAGGTCTGAGAGTGTAAGTGTACAGAGAGCACACGGGGCGGCACCCTTATTGCGTAACACACCTCTGAATCATTTTGAACGATATTGCTAATCCATTGCTCCATGTTCGAAAAATTTGTCTGCTCAACAAGGTAAATAGCGCAATGAATGTTGTTGAACTGTCAAAATGAAAGCCTTTGCCACTGTTGTTGTGTTACTCAATTAGCACGCTGGTCGTTTAAAGTGGCGTAAAACAGAAGAGTCTATAGTCTTTACTCACCCCTGGGTGGACACTGGACCGTGGACACAAGCCAAATAAAGGTGTAGCGAAACATTTCAAATTGGATGCGACTGTCGATTTATTGATTGCTTAGCTTTTACAATGATGTATTCGTAAGACCTGTGTTTTACATCAACAAAACGAATCTTACGAAACAGGCACTCCAAAATTGCGTGAAAAACCGTCTGGAAAACGTTTTCACTAAATGATAATGCAAAATACAATTGCACTTAAAACAGTTAATGCAGCGAAGACACTAGACACTGAATAATGAAGGCTCCTTCAATGTTTAATGTCCAGCAAAGTTGGGATAAGCCTCTAAGTTCCCATTGTACGCTGTGTACCGTGACCGTGACGAAGTCGTTTAAAAAGGTTTTACATAAGTTTACTTAAGTAAACAGGTGTTCAAAATAAACTTACATGGTACAGGTAGAGGTTGGTGTCGCACCCTTTGTCCTTTTCTGTGGGTAGGCCATGTTCGTCGGTTTCACCTGGAAATAAAACAGAACATTTAAATAATGCTTAAACATTTGTATACCTGCGTATCATGAGGAAATGTCAGGGCTTTGGTAATCCACGAGGGGTGAAGCGGGGACCATATTATGGTTTATCCACATATTTTCATTGATGGCAGTATAAAAACCTATTGCATAATCAGCCTATAACGTTCCCACTGCTGGGACACAGGCCTCCTCTCGGTGAAAGGGAGTGGGCCGTAATCCACCACGCGGGCCCAGTGCGGGTTGGTAGGAGTCACATGTTTTCGAAAATTTTGGTTCTAGGGCATGCCGGTTTCCTCAGGATGTTTACCTTCTGAGAGCAGTGGTGATGAAGCAATTTACATAAAGTAGGGCGCCTGTCTCGGTTTGAACCTATGACCTAAAACTTGTAATTTGCGGCCGTTACCACTGGACCACACACGAAACAAAACACTATACTGCTCGAAAAAAAAACTATTACCAAACCTAAAATTGTAACACAGAATTTGGCAAGAACAAAACCCGTTTATTTTCTTTCGTAAAATGAACTCAAGTCCCTAGTGCTTGGTAACAGTACATTGAACATATTATGTACTAGGTAGGTACTTTGGTATGTGTAAAATTAACTTTCGAACGATACCATAACATCGACCACGAACGAAATTGGTTTATACAAAATGAAATTATGATACGTGCGGTACCCGCCGGTTGTTACGTCACACAGTAGGTAGGTACACCGGTAGTTATTAGGTTTCAATGCCATGTTCACGCTACACACACTTTATAGCAACCGGAAAACGGAAGAAGACTTAAAAAGGACGTATTAGCGACAGGCAACTGCAAAGAGTAACAAAGTTGTTATCGGTATAAACTGATAAAATGAACACAATAAACAACAACGTTCCTGTAAACAATGTTATTGTAGATTGTTTACCGATAGTTTGATGAATAATTAAGCGTTCCCGTCAACAAGTCTAGTATACACAAATATTTGGTGCAAAATACATAACCGGTTATATTTCGGGCACACAAAGAAAACATCGTAACTTCTGCTGTTAAATATGTAGGCACTTTAAACAAGGAAAGTTACACGCACGCATTTTTGTGATACACGAAAATTTTCTTCAAGACTTTGCAAGCAAGCAGTTCAAAATTTATGTAGATACTCATATTTGATTCTAAAAAGCGTTGTTTTATCCGTCTTACAAGAATATTTTAGGTACCGCATAATTCCCGTGTGAGTCGTAATGTATTCCCTTCAGTAAATATGTAGAAGGTGTGCAAACACATTGTTTGTACAGGCTACGTACGAGAGCGCGTTTGTTTAGCACGCATAACTGTACAGTATACACCCGCTAAGCTTTGTAATTACGTTAGTAATTGTGAAATAATGAGGCATTAGAATCAAGGCGCTTTAATTATTTCAATTCTGTTCTGCGAAGGTAATGGATTACGTACCCTGGATTTAAAGCTTTACTGCGCGAGTTGAATGTTTTATTATTTTATAATTAACCAAAAATATGAAACAATTTATACAATGTCAATCACACACAATTTACGCGCCATTTTTGTGACACATTTTTTTTTTGTTGGGGCTGAGGAATGCTAACGCAAAGATACACAACATCTACACACGTAAGTAGTTTTTAGGGTTCCGTAGCCAAATGGCAAAAAACGGAACCCTTATGGATTCGTCATGTTTGTCTGTCTGTCCGTCCGTATGTCACAGCCACTTTTTTCCGAAACTATAAGAACTATGCTGTTGAAACTTGGTAAGTAGATGTATTCTGTGAACGGCATTAAGATTTTCACACAAAAATAGAAAAAAAAAACAATAAATTTTGGGGGTTCACCATACTTAGAACTGAAACTCAAAAATCGTAATCCGCAATTTACCTTTCATTCAATCAACTCAAATATGACCTAGACAGTTGAAATTTTCACAAATTATGTATTTCCGTTGCCGCTATAACAACAAATACTAAAAACAAAATAGAATAAATATTTAAGGGGGGCTCCCATACAACAAACGCGATTGTTTTGCCCTTTTTTGCTCGATATCAATAATGGCAACAGGTAGGCACTTGAAATATTCACAAAATACTCAGTTGTATTTTTACTTTAATAATAAATAATAAAATTAAAATAAAATAAATATTTAAGCGGGGCTCCCATACAATAGACGTGATTTTTATAGATATTGTACGGAACCCTTCGTGCGCGAGTCCGACTCGCACTTCGCCGGTTTTTTTTGTTCTATGTATAATATCAAATAAATCGAGATGAATAGGCAGTAGCGTTTTTTCCTTGTCCCATATTCTAGTGTTCTCAATTCAAAAATTCAAAAGGCAGTCGCTGTCATAATTGTTAGCGCTGCTGACAGTGAATTATAAAGGAGTGAACGAGCACGTTGTCGTCACGGTAAACAATTTCGGTATAGAGTGCTAATTAATTCACTTTCGGCCTACTGCCGCGTGTAGGCGCTTACTATTAGCCGACGAATTTAATATACAAGTATACTCAGCCATGTGTAACGCATGTGCTTTCATTATTGCTACAATTATTTTGATTTTTCTTTATTACATTGTTTTATATTGCTTATTCATGGAAGAGTGGCCCTGTAGATCGTAGGTTCAAACCCAGACAGGGACTTTACTTTGTGTAAATTATTTCATTATCAATCACTACTCCCAAAACGGTGAAAGAAAATATCGTGAGGAAACCGGCATGTCTTAGGACTATAATAACCCGAAGACATGTGACATCTACCAACCCGCACTGGACCCGCGTGATGGATTATGGCCCACTCCCTCTCGCAGACAGGAGGCCGGTGTCCCAGCAGTGGGAACATTATAGGCTGATTATATATGCTGTAAATGCTAGAATACGTTAACCATTTGCACATAAGTGCACTCCTTAACATTATTAAAGTAGGGCATTTGTACGTACGTTTTTCGTAACTGTAGGTACAACAGTCAACAGTATTGTGGAAAATTAATAAAGTTTATTATGTTTATGCTGTATAAAAAATGTGTATCGTTATTGAACCGAGATTATCGCTGTTTTAAACATACGCAGCCGGCTTCTACTGCAATCAAATATAAATGATTCGTTTTCAAGATCGATTCCGGTAAATTCAAGTCAGAGGAGAACTCGATCTGAAAGAATTTTCACACAAGGCTGTATACACGAATGTCAGGGCGTGACCTTTATCACATTGTTGAATTCGATTTCATACACCGTTCCGTTCAAAGATACGTAGGTATGACGGTACGACCGCCTCATAATATTTTCCTATTTCAAAGGATTTAAAGGTCACAAGTAACTTCAAAGGGCAAGAAAATCTTGTAAATCTGACTTTGGCACTTATCAAGTTAATGTTCACCAGGTTCAACACTGACCGAATATTAGATGATATAATGTTCGAAGTTGTTGGTATTAGCAGTTGTGTAAGTATCTGTTTACTTTACAGTTTGGAGGCTTCTTATGCCATTTAATCTGGGGTTTACTTTGGGATCTGCTCAGGATTTTGGCTTCAGGTCAGCGTTGTATTTAGGTTTTGCTTAATAACTTTTTTGCACCTGAAAAACATTAATAGCCGATTCCCATAATTTACGGACCGTTATTGGTGAAAATTAAGACTCTTGTATCTTTACCAATAATGAAGCAAAGCCCTCATAGCTTCGCTAGTGGACCTTCCCGTATGGAAGTCAAATTAGCTTACAAATCTATTTATATTATGGCCAGTTTGGCAATAAAAAATGCTACTTTTGGTAAGCAAAACGACTCGTTTTTGTTTTCTAGGAACCGAGCATATGGGCGGTTTGTTTCACGTCCATTTGAAAATGGCGCTAACTATCGTCAAACCAATCAAGCGTTGTTTCAATTACAATTACAGAATTATGGGCTTGACTTGTCAAATAATTAAGATTACATACTCGTTAATATTTGACGTACGTATATTAAGTACGTTAACCATCCGTTTGAAAAAACCGGCCCTAAATATTACACGTGGAACCCGTTCAGTAGTGCAGATTTAGTAACAATGAGAAAAAATCATAAACTAAGCTTGAATTTAAGTAAAAATTGCTCCACCTAATACAATTTCCTCAGGCTTTTAAAAGAAATGGAACTCTAATTCGCAATCTAATTCGATTTCCTCATAATACAGTTACGTGGTTACCTAATACCTTCGTTATCGGGAACAAATACAGGTATACTTTATCGGGAGCCCGACGAGGCGTGGACTGGGCGTACATTTGCGAACGCGGTTCGTATATAAATGACGCGTTCATTTGTTCCTATGCAAGCCGTAGGCCGCGCACGTTCCAATTCACACAGGATGACGGGTCTGTACGTACGTGCCGCGCAATTATTGAAACTTTTTCAATTGCTGCCCTTTATATTGCACAACAGAACTGTGCCTTAATTGTGAGCCTCGCAATTGGTCTTAGGTACAGTGGTGGCTTTTGTTTTGTACTCTATTTTACGTGCCTGACGAAACTAGAAATATTTTTCGTTATTTTTCATGAACCTTTTGGACCAAAAATACTTTAGTAGCAACAATAACAGTTTGAAAAATGCAAACATTATTAATTCACAGCAGGCAACAGTGAACAGTTAGAAATTCTAATCCCACAATTTAGAAGGGAAGTTATGTTCCTATAAATAAATCCGATTAGCGAGTTCCGAGCTTTAAAATTAGTGTACAATGTTTGTAATTCCGGAATGACTTTGAAAGTAAAAGGAATTCTTGATTCCGAATTGAGTTTCAATGTTTTTAGCAGTCCTTAATCTCGCTTTTATGAAAATTCCTATAATACAGTTGTTTGTACATATCTATGCTAAGTAGTTAGTTAACTTTTGAGCTCAGGACTCGGGCGTCCATTCCTTCATTATTAAATTACGCTAAACTTTGTCTTACGGCACTTTTACTTAATTAAAAATCCGAGGTGAAAGCTACCGTCTGCTTTTATGAGAACATGATAAGTTTATATTAGGTTTTAATATTTTCTTTTAGTTTTAGATACCGATCAATTTAATAAAAGCGGCAACCTTATAAAATGCTTTTCATTTTCAATCTTTTAGATCAAAATAGAGTAGGTAACCAATTTAGGTAATTTTCTTTTTATTGATATTCTAATAGAAAGATCATTTTTTTAACGAAACCCACTCAATTAAATTTTAATTTCCTTTAAATTAATCAGTGGCAAGTAGTGGCAGGTGTACTGTGTAGTTATATTTGCCGGCCTATTAGAGACACCTTGATTGATGCGCCTACCTGAGATTTCATTAAATGCTACCTACCATGTGCCATTAAGATGGCTTTGTTTGCGTAAACACTATTGTTCTTCGTTTATACATATGTTACGTTTAGAAAGCTATTTCGTTGTTTATCGGGTGACCGGTGATGGACGCATTGTCTTATCCTTCTCTCGTGTCAGCATGAGCTATTACTATAAGATATGTACGTCCACACTCGTGCGCTTTGGTCTTATCTAACTGAGTCAAAGGGTTTATAATAGAGATGTTATGGATATGATATTTAGGATCTGGATACGGATATGGATGTAGGAATAAAATTATATCGGTTTCTGATACGGTTACGGATATGTAATTATTTCGGATTATCCGTTAGTTTCGGATAGTTTCGGTTACGGATATTAGATTGAAGTAACACAAATAGTATGTAATAATTTGGTTTTATTTATATGTTTTACCTAGTTTAGATTATCATTTGGTATTATAATCAGTTATATAGGTAAGTAACTATTTAGAGATGTTACAAAAACCTGTCGAAACATGTAGTTTTTTAGACTCCGCCCTTATACGAAACTATCCGAAACTTGTGAAACGGATACGGTTACGGTTTCGGATACATTTTTATTTCGGATATCCGATAGTTTCGGTTACGGTTACGGAGCTCCATAACATCCCTGTTATAATAATTGAATTTAATTATTATGTTGCTAACAAGTTAACCCACAACCGTACGGTGTGGCGCAGAAGTACTAGGAGGGTTGACCCCAAATCATCGTCTATCTAGCCTTCTCCCAACTATGTTGGAGTCGGCTTCCAGTCTAACCGGATGCAGCTGAATACCAGCTGCATCCGACCAATTTTACTTGGAGTGACTCCACAACCCAGTTGGTAAGACTGGTTGTCAGACTTTCAGGCTTCTGACTACCCAGGTTGACCCCAAACAAATTGGGATAATATATTAGGAGAATGAAGAAGAGAAGAATATGTGTGTTGTGTTGTGTTTGTCATTATTTTGTTATGCTTAGTTTATGTTATATGGCATTATTTTGTATTCATCAGTGTAATTGGCTTTATCTGGTTTAATAAATACATCTTCATCTTGCGTCCTTTTGCGCCATAGCGACTACGAACTAATTATGAGGCGCATGCCTCATAATTAGTCACTGTACGTTGATTAGGCAAACAAAAGCTGACGTTGCAACTGGCGTTAGACAAAAGATGGATTGAAAGAAGACGAAAGCGCATGAGTGTGGAACATACCTATAAGAGAACATAATCTCATATACAGTCCTTTCAGAGTTATTTTACATCTAACAGCCCAATAGCACCCTTATAGTAACGACAATAAAGATCACTGTGATTTTGACATCCTTTTGAGTGCCAGCAACCCAACCGCAACCTTATTTCAACGCAAATAAAGACATATTAATTTTTGATAGTGACGCAAAACCAAAGGTGAAATAACTGGAAAGGACTATAGTGAAAATATTAGCCAGTCAGTAGATCACGTAGCGTGACTAACTGCCCAGGGTACGCCGAAAGCTTGAGGGCCGGGAGCTCTTTTATTGTATACAGTTTAGTACGGGTTATAGTCTGTAGTAGTAAAAGTTTAATCACGGTATGAAGCTTATTATCCTGTTGTTAGTGCCAACACGACAGAAGACAAGTAGTAAAAGCAACAGAGCTTGGTTATACTAGCGACCCACCCCTGCTTCCCACGGTTTTGATGACCTGACGAAACATGGAGATTTCATTATTATATGTAAGTTTAATATTTATGTTTATTTTTTATATTATGAAAACAGCATCAAAAATCAATGCGTAGTTTTGAAGAACAACGCGGTCACACATACAGACTGCGACGGCGTATTGTGAAATGGCCAGGCATATCGAGATATGGCCATTTCTACGATCGGACGACGACATATACTTAGATTACGTTTAGCAAAAAAAAAAAAAACACCAGTTTGTATTATATAGAAACAAGAGTATGAAATACGATATTCTCCTATCAAGGATGCACAATATATATAAAGTTGATATAATATGTGTGTAACTAAGCCGACTGGCGATAATTACATTATTGGCTCCAAGCCAGGGTAATAGCGTGGAAGAGGAAAAAAACAAACTTTGGTCGCCCTATATTTCATAGAAATATTTTTTACTCCATTTATAGCATGGGAAGCAATTTTTTTCAACTCGTAAAATATGGCTATGCAATGTGTTCGTCACCATAATTTCAAGAGAAAACTTTCAGAGAGGTAAAATTACACCATGTTGGATCTAAATCCCTTTTATTATTATACGTACTTAATCTCAGTAGAATGCTAGCCCATTCTCTCCGACACAGTCTAATATTACACCCACAACATATGCCCATGATATATGACATACGAAATAAGAGACATCAGTCATCCGTCGAATCCTAACCCGTTTGTCAGAGCTAAGCTGCGACCGATTCAATTAATATTCTAACGCCAGTGTGATCACTCGTGTGGCGTTCAATTAATTGAACATACAGAACATCAGTGTCGGATTATTTTCGTTCATTTCATTCATTCGTTCAGGTCCGATACTGTTCTAATTAATTTTTAATCAGTTTTCTCGACACAAAAGCTTGTTTAATGAATGTGCGGTGGCTTCTATCAATACGAGGTTGTATGAGAATATTTTCTGTATATTTACAGCGAAAACAAAAGAAAATAAAATCACCAGCGAAACCAGCGAAAATACATCCTCTTATTAGAACAATAGTTAATACCAATGCATTCACACTTAAATCAGTTTAATGATTTAAGTTTGAATGCATTGGTATTATAATGAATGAAGTTCTGAAACTTCGTGTTTTACGTATGGCAATTCTATAAATCTATTTGATGGAACCTAGCTACCTAACACTTTGTCTAAACCAATTTATCTCAGCCTGAACCTATAAAATCCAGACTTTCTTTTATCTAGTTACGAAGTTTTTCTATCGTGCCAATTTTATAAATGTGCCATTTTTGGCTCGGGGAGCACGAGATCAGAAAATATTCGGCCCCGGGCGGCAATGGCGGCACGGCTCGTCGATTCAGGCTAGTTCGGGTGCGGTTACCTTTATCGACGCATTACACGGCCGTGAGAGACGCACGGATGGGCCTTTATACGCAATCAAATGTGATTATGTCTTGCGTGCTCCGCATTCAGAACATTTTATGATGTTACATAACTTTTGTATAGACTTAGTTGATGTAATCTGAAACGTAAAAGCAGCCATGTGTAATTGTGTCAACTTGAGATAAAACGTTACACGCTCCTCATTAAAGGGATCTGAGCTTTAAAATACATGTAGTGCGACCCTAAATCGTCATCAAATTTTAACGATCCCACACCGACTCTTTCAGGAAGCACATTAATTTCAGCACATATTGCATTGCGTCTCACATAAACCCGGTGGTACCATAAATTGTAAGGCTGTGTAAAAATAATTCAATTTGCAATATTTTCTTTATAGGCGCCGACGTGGCTAGGAGGCCCTGTGTACATGTTGCGACCAGACTACCAACGATAAGCTTTATTGATGCCCGACCCACAAAATGAGAGGGTGGCTGGGGACTTCTAAGTCTCCGAACAAATGGGTGAATCGCGGCGCGCAAGATAGTCGCCGAAGTCGTTTACACTTGTCCATCAGCTTGCATTGTCTGAGTTTGTTTCGGCCTTTCTTCTCAGACTAGTCAGATAGGAAACGCCGACCTCATCTAGTTTTAAAATATGATTGACGTGTAAAAGTGTTTGTACAAACCTACTTACAAAATAAAATCATTTATCATATATTGAATGATACCAAGATTTCATTTAGTAGGACAGCCTTGGATTTTTCTTTGTGTAGCTGTTCAGACATCCAATTTTTCTTGTCTAGCTTTTCTGCTCGTATTTCCAACGTAAACTTTATCTTCGGGCTTATTCGTTGGACCCGGTCAAAGTGGAAAACGTACAATGCAAAATGGATGTGTAAAATAAAATCGGAGCAAAAACTGGAACACGTTATTATAAATTCCTTTCCTTGATTGTGCCAACGTGGAAGAGAAATAAATGATCAACTATAACGGAAGTGTTTTATTCTTTTATGTGTTCACAATGTATACTGTATATATAGATAGGTACGTAAATAGGCGGTGTTTTTCCGGAGGGTAGCACACCGCCGCGCCACGTTTCCTGCGCTGCAGTACGTCATATAACTACTTTGTTCAATAAGTTGACAGCTTCGTACGACCTAAAAGGCAGTTGTCAAATATATGTATCCAATAAAAATACTTTGCGACCGAATTTGTCAACGCTGAACAAAAGTTGGGAACACAGATGTGGGTTTTTTGGGGTATTCGGTCGCGGCGGGTAGTATGATAACTTTTATTGATGACAATTCGGCCGGGCTAACATTTTGGCGGCTCGCCAGAAGGGATAGTTTCGTCTCACTAACGATACGGTTGTCGGGCGATTCATATTTTCACTCTGTTATGCTATAAATCAAATTTATGACGGTGACGTCAATATAAACAATATCTAATGTCACATTTGTATTAAGTTAATGTGTTTGTCAAATATTTGGTCGAACTTGGATTACTTATTACTGTTAGTGGTAGGTAAATAAATATTCAAATGACAATATTATGTACGTTAACTTCGTAGTAGTTAATAGAGTCGGTGGAATAAAATATGTACCTAAGTGCAAATTAGATGCCATAGTATAGATAGAGCAAACATTGATTGTCGTGGCTTGTAAACTAATATGACATTCAATTGATCAGTTAGTGGAATAACCAGTACGTTGCCCTAGAGTCCTAGACTAATTAGCAACGCGCTAAATAATTTGTTAGAGGTTGGTTAGTCATCATGTCCAGTCTGTTAATATGTTGCTGCTAAGTATTAGTTGCTAATTAACATAAATCTGCTAATTTTATGTTATTATTATGTTACGGCGCTATGTAGGAAAGAAGGCAATTATTATTTTGTTATAAAAAAAAATCAAGGCTATTAATTCATTGACTATGCACTAGACAGCTCTACAGTAACCTATTTATATTTATTTAAGTTTCATAACTTGTGAAGAAAACATCATTTATCATAACAATCTGGATTGAATTCGTAAAAGCTATCTGTAGAAATAGTTTCAAAAGCATAGACGGCTTATTTCAGAAACGATTAATCAACTATGTTCCTTTGAGAATATTGTAGTAAAACATTTAACTGTACAGATGGATTAAAGCCTTTCAAACGACGTCCACTGTTTGTGCCGTTTCGGTTGAAATCCCGCATCGTAGAGATTGCGGTTCATTTAAGTGTGGCGCACGGAGTTGTTCGGCTGACGTCTGTCCGCACTCCGCACTCTTAAATCCCGAACATTTGAAATTTTCATTCTGTCCGTGTAAGTACGGGGAACTTTCGGACGCCGTCGTGACAGCAAAAGCCAGTCTGGCATGAGGGTAGACGAGTTTTAAGTAGGCATGTCTTTATTTACATAGGAAAGTTTTGGGTTGTGTCCTCGCCGTATAAAATTAATGCGCCCAATTAAAATGTTTGGCTTGGACAAAGGATTGGGAACTTTAAATAAATTCTAGTACTTTAGGACTTACTTATATTCTGAGTCATAGCCATTTTAATTTTGTGTTGGTCAAAGGCTACGTTAAACATGACGTGAGATTGCTCATTTTTAATTAGATGTCAAATAACGTGATTACTTTCCCTTTACCGAATACATAAATAATTTCGCGATAGATTCCGAGAGAGCACTTAAGCTTGTCGTAGTTCGAGAGCAAAAAACTTTCGCTCGACATTCGCTGGCTGCTTTAACTAGGCACAAGTTTTAATTAGATATGTCCTTGTTAGTTAGTGGGAGAGGCAGAATGCGCGTGTTGTTAACAAATGACCACACGCTGACGTCTCGAGTATACTGGCGAAGTTTGGAAACAGGACGACAGCTTGTCGCCAACTGTCTATGTGCCTCTTACTAAGTATACTCGTACATGTGTGTGTCTTTCTTGTTTGAAACGTGCCAAAGCTCTTGTAATTTGATCGTCAAAAGAAAGTCACACATTATGATTATACTAGGAGCTTATGAAAGGCAGAAAGCTGAGTATTGTGGGGAAGCTTTCGCTCTGTAGTTGACTGTGATAAGCTCCCGTGAGACCAGATTGTAAAATTAGAACGGTACTTAATAGGCCTTAGGCCTTTAGGTACGTATTTTCGTTATGATTACATAACGAAAATACGTACCTAAAGGCCTACGGAATTTAAAGCCTTCAATCTTTGTCCAAAGTTCGGCCTCCACAGTATATCTAGCCAGTTGGGGCCCTATTCTGAATATTAATGAGAAATTAAAATAAATTGTTATAATATGCGAGCGTATAGACTTAATTTCAATTTTCATCGTCGGAAAACCGCCGGAGATGTTAATTTTGCTTATAAATGAAATACAGTTTCAGTTATGAGTTATTATTCAAAGGTGTCATATGAGTGAGGAATGTATTAAAAATACTTGTAATAGATATCTGCGTAAGTAAACTGTACCTGTTTATAGAGGATGTATGCTAAAGAAAATATTTTGTCAAAAGAATTTTCGTAATAAAGTTAGCTGGACAGATTATAATTCTAATAACATTAACCATGGTTTTCATTATATTATTTGGCTAAGGAAGAGAGGATCTTTTATTTTAGAGCTGAAATTGCATATTTACATAAGTAATAGGCGTCCAGTGCCGTCATTCGGTTCAAAGTTTTCTATTGGTTTACATTTCCATGGAAATTAAAAAATCCTTTGCAAAGTGTGTTTGGTTGATATTGGTAATTGGTTCAACTTATAGTGGAGAACCCACAGTTCTATCAGTATTGACTGATGTTACATGAAGTTTGAGTTTAATGAGAACGGAATAGATTTTTGGAAATGTTTCCTCTGGAGTGAACATACTGTCGTCGTCATTATTCGGGTGTTAATAGGCTGAGATAGCATGAACGTACTCCAGAACTAAAAAAAAAAGTTAAAAGAAAAAACATGTTAAAAGTTTACTATGTCACAAGAAGCATTCAGAAGAATTTGGTACATAGTTACTGTATTAATTTATTTATAAAAATAAATATATTTACTATTAATAATAAATATATTTATAATTTATACTTAAGGTACTGAAACTGATATGTTACGACGTCAACCATACTTTGTCTCTAAAAATAATATCTTGAATAACTGTGTGTATCCTTGGTTATAAATAAGAATAAGATTACCTCAAGGTAAAAATAAAAAAGCGTGTCAACACAAATAAAACACGCCGTAAAAACACTGATATTTTACGCGCATGAAGCAGACACTAACGCTTTTTATCGATATTATGTTTGCCGAGGCGCTGAAAATCTTGTAGTATTTGCTCACGCGCCGCCGTCCTTATCCACCATATCCACCTAGCCAGATGCCATCCATATAGATTTTATTTGAGGCTGAATTCGCGACATTTCCTTCTTTATTGCCATCTTAACCTTGTATTCTTGTTTAACATGCGTCTCACCTACTGATTTCATCGAAAAAAACGCAGGTAACGTGAGAAGGAATACTTTCTTTTATGTATAGTTTTATTATGTGGTTGTATTTTTTCTATTCTTTTTTCTTTTAAAAAAACGTTGCCTCACACTAGGAGTTACTCCTGTATCGTGGGTGCGTTTACAAACATTTAAACTCACATACACAAACATTGAAGAGGTATGTTTCAATATTGTTGGATTCATGCGCCAGCGTTTACTTGATAGCATTGATAATAATGGGGGTTATACAAACAAAGTATTAAGTTATAAATTACAAATTGATTTTAGTAATATTAAAATAATATTGTGTCATATCCGTAATAAGGATTATTTTGATGTTTAGTTTCAATCTTCTTTTCATAATGAAAATGAATACTTAAGCTATATCTACAATGAGTCCTAATAAATACGATTTGTTAACTTTGACCTTTGAGATAGGCAACTAAAGTTAAAACGAACGCACTGGCAGTAAACAAAAAGGAGTACTACTGATTAATTTAATTGTATTGTGACAAGGAGTTTACACTTTTTTATTTACGTGGGTAGATTTGCTAGTTGTGATTTCTTAGAGTACCCATACACACAGGGGCGGATCCTGAATTTGTGGGGCCCTGGGCTAAAACTACTTAGGGGCCTATCTAAGTACTCAACTAATAGCCATGTCAAAAAACTGTTTCTATAATGATATATTATCTATATATATAAAATTCAAAGTCCTGACTGACTGACTGATAGATCAACGCACAGCCTAAACCGCTGGTCCTAGAGACATGAAATTTGGAGGGTGTGTTCTTCGTGAAGAGTAGGCACTAAGAAAGGATTTTTCGAAATTCCACCCCTAAGAGGGTGAAAAGGGGGGAATTCGTTTGTATGAAAAATCTTATTCCTTGAGTTAATAAACTTGAAACTTGGCACGAATACTTATCTAAATAAATTATGAAGATTGTCAGTTTTTTTTTCTTCTAAACTACCCTCTAATAAGGGATTGGGGGGTTTCAAAGTTTGTATGGAAGAATTTTAGCGCGCAGTCCGATTTACTCGAAACTCGGTAGTTATACCTAATATTGAAAGTAAAGAATAATGTGTATCAGGGTTTTTTGAAAATCTACCCCTGACAGGTTGAAATGGGGTAGTAAATTTTTCAGGGGAGGATTTTACTGCATGGCTTGATTAACTCGAAAATTAGTATAAATAATCTTTGAGTCAAGTTATGAATACATCCCAAACGATTTTTTTAAAATTCCACCCCTGTGGGGGTGAAAAGCAGGGATAAGTTTATATGAAAAATCTTCTTCATTAGGTTAAATCAAATCAAATCATCTTTATTGTGGACTATAGGTATACGTCATAAATACAGGTGTTAAATAATTAAAATAAGTTCAGCTATGTCCCGCCGTTGAGGCATACAATAATAAAATACAAATCATAAGTTAAAACACAATTAGTCATATTAGTCTCGATACATTATTAAAATATTCCAAATTATAAATACATACAAATTCAATTCCAAGTCATATTAGTCATTATGATACTTATTTTTCCTTTCTTGTCATTGGAATACAATATTTTTGTCACACAAGTAATCTTTGACATCATAATAACATTTGTCTATTAATAATGAATGTAGTTTCTTTTTAAACTGGAGGATTGGTAATTGTTTAATGTCATCAGGCAATTTATTATAGATTAATGATGTCATGCATAAAATACTTTTATTTAATAGTGCCATTTTACCATAAGGTATTTGTACCTCTAACCTTTTTTTATCCCTTAATTTTCGATAATAGCTTTTGACAGCAGTCTTATAGTAGCTTAGATTTGATTTCACAAAAATATTTGATTCGTAAATATATAGGGAAGGCAATGTGAGAATTTTTAGATTTTTAAAGTAAGGTTGACAGCTAATTGTACTATTTATTTGGCACATTGCTCTAATGCACTTCTTTTGAGCTTTAAATATAATTAACAAACTTGAAACTTTTCAAGAATACTCGCCTAAGTAAGTAAGTAATAAAGTTTATCATTATAATTTTTTTAAAACTACCCCTCAAAGGGGAATATAGGGGTGTTAAAGTTTGTGTGGAATAATTTGAATGCGCGCGCGGTCCGATTAACTCGAAACTCAGTGTTTATACTTAAGACAAAAAATAAAGAGTAACATGTATCAGGGTTTTTCGAAAATCTACCCCTAACGGGTTGAAAAGGGGTAGTTAATTTTACAAGGGAGGATTATAATGCGTGGCTTGATTAACTCGAAAATTGGTATAAATAATCTTTGAATCAAGTTATGAATAATCCCCAACGATTTTTCAAAATTCCACCCCTGTGGGGATGAAAAGCGGGGGATACAGTTTATATGAAAAATCTTATTCCTTGAGTTCATAAAGTTGAAACTTGGCACCAATATTTACCAAAATAAATTATGAAGATTGTCAGTTTTTTTTTTCTTCTAAACTACCCCCTAATAAGGGATTGGGGGGTTTCAAAGTTTGTGTGGAAGAATTTTAGCGCGCAGTCCGATTTACTCGAAACTCAGTATTTGTACCTAATATTGAAAGTAAAGAATAATGTGTATCAGGGTTTTTTGAAAATCTTCCCGTGACGGGCTGAAATGGGGTAGTCTATTTTTCAGGGGAGGATTATAGTGCGTGGCTTGATTAACTCGAAAATTGGTATAAATAATCTTTGAATCAAGTTATATTATATTTATTAAAAAAATAATTATATTTATTTATTATGAATTAGTAAAAGAAATTGACAGGTTATGTGTGTGACAGTTATTTTATATAATATTCGAAACTCCCTTCAAACTTTGAAGAGTCGCGCGTCGCGCCCGTTGAAGTTAGCGTAACTTTGCAGAGTAGCACCCATCACGGCTTGTTTTAGATTTTTTTTGACGTGATAGGTAATGTCTTATAAAACGATGAACGCCGGCAGCACGCACGAAAAAGTATGACTCATTGTCACTCTCTTCCACCTCATCGGCCGATGCGTCCGAGTAGAAGAGAGACAGCGTGACTTTTTCGAGGCACATTACACTTGAAACACTCCCCTTGATTTCATACTTTTCCTATCATCGTCCTATCCTCGTCCTATCCTTAGCCGAATAACGCATATTGGAGGATCTTACATATCACACATGTATATAAGTTGTATATAAATTGTTAATAGTACCTACATTGTTACTTATAATTAATCTGTTTTAAATAAAAAAATATTTTGAATAAACGAGTGCAAATAAATGTTAATTTATCTAAAAATTGTAATTTTCAATTAAAGGGGCAAATACGTGTAGGCTTAAAAAAAATCAATTTTTTGAATGAATCGCTTGTAAAACTATAAAAAAATATAGATTCAAAATTTCAAGTTAAAATTCTTATTCGTTCAGAAGTTATAAGCGATTTAGTAAGTGCCCATCGGTTACTTTTTTTTTAAACGCGTTTTTCTGAAACAAGTTTTTTCGAAACGGTGTATACATGTATGTATGTTATAGCTTAAAAAATTTTAAACCAATCATCTTGAAATTTGGTTTATAATTTCCTTACACAATTGTGCTAAATATGAACCTCAATCATAAGCGATATTTTTATTTTAACTACTTTTTTTATAGTAAACAATATATGAAAATATGGTAAAAAAACATGACTTATTTTAATAGCCCTCTAAAAAATGCATTTTTTTTTTTAAATTGAGTTTTATATAGAAGACACATTAAGAAAGTAATTTTTTTATACCTTAAAAAAATTAATGAAAATCAGCATGAAAACATCCTTTTACACGTATTTCCCCCCTTAACTCAATTCATAGAAGTATGCAATTTTTCATCAATGTTTTCTTATGACGTTATCACGTAAAAATATCGTCCGTAAACCGACTTTACAGACAACCATTTTTTAAATTCAAATTATCGCCTATTGTTTTTAGCGGGGTCTGGGGGCCCCTTGTAACCTCGGGGCCCTGGGCTGCAGCCCAAGCAGCCCTTAGGTAGATCCGGCCCTGCATACACATTAGTAGTTGCACACAGACGTAGGTACGATCTTTACCGCGCGATCACAGTAATACAGTCCTTAAGATGATACTACATTAATGACCGCGACCGTATGTTAACTTGCACATACACAGTGAAGGAGTATGGAAAATCTTTACGAATTTTACGTAATACTCAGAATCAAACTTTAACTGGTTGAATACGAGGCTTTTTGTTACTTCGTATGTGAGTATTTTATCATCTTTTTTGTAACGTTTTGTTTGTACAAAATTAACAATTTTTAATAAGTTCCTTACATAAGGTTTAAATTACCCAGGAAAAGCTTACGGAACTGCCTAAATTCTGCTGTAAACTGTACCTACAACATGTCAATTAGAAATTAAAAAACAACCCATTATTTAAAATGAAAATTAATTGTATAACTTTGTCCTTAACGTACGATGTTCTATTACAACTTAGTTAAGCTAAGTTATTATTCAAAAACCGGTCTCATCTGCGTTACACAATAAGTACACGATACTTATGTATTCTAAGCCGCTAACTTGGAAGTGGGTAAACTTGGAGCCAGCTAATTGCTTACGTACCTCTAACAAAAATTCCTTCCATTAAGTCGGTTGTTGATTGTATTGTTGGAAACTAAGTTATCGTTCCACGAACCTACTTATGTATGTGAGGGATAGTCAAGTTAGAGTAAATTTTCGCATAGACGGAGGGCAAGAAATAGTTTTGGCCATCAATTACCTAAAGGCTGTAAAAACAAGGACTACATTAAGGGGTTATTGGGTAGCTGTTGTTGTTGTTGTGCTATTGTTTCATCGGGGCACCGTATCTACATTTTGAATTCAGATAATTGGCTTTGGTTGTAAAATGGAAACCATGTGTAATGATGAATGGCACAAATATAGAGATATCAGGATTTCCAAAGTTATAAGCAAATTTGCAAAACAAACCTAGTCCCTAAATATAATACGTACTAAAATAAGCTTTATTTTAACAACGAGCGGGGAAAGCAAATACCTCGCGAATGAATTATGATAATACTGTATTTATCTAGCGTTACACGAAGGCAGTGTGTGGAGGTGATTATGGCGGCGATAAATTATATCAATTAATTAGCGGTTCGCACTCGTGATGGATCCTGACGAAATAGAAGAGCTTTTGCGTAACATTCACTCATGATGTGTGGATTTAGATTTATCTTACTCAGTAATATTACAAAGAGTACGAACTAAGGTATATTTGTTTAATACAAGTGGTTGGTAGTTAGTCAGCTTTTCCTGTGCCACGCCCGTGTTACGCTTATGCTACGCCCATACTTCGCCCGTGCTACGCCGTAGCACCTGACGAATTTTGATTGTATCCGGTACGAACAAAGAATGAGACAGAGTGTGGACACAATGAGCAAATATGTGTTTATGTAAATCTGATTTCGACAGAATTTCATGTATTTTGCTCGATCCGAATCTAACCGCAATACGTGTTGTTAATAGCAATGTATTACTGTTAAATGTGTTGAGCCTAAAACCACGAAACATTTACCGACATACAAGATACTTAAAATGAGTAATTTAACTATTAATCACATAATCCAAGTTCCAAAATAAAGTCACAACCCCTTCACTAATTACATCATCAATATTAATATTCTACTTGGTGTCCGATTATTATCTAAGAGCCAATCACCCTATCACTGCATAACGAGTATTAATTTATGCTAAAACCAACAACCAACAGGTAAACTTGTGATTTTCATGAAGTAATAGTTTATACAGACCACGAGCAAGTTTGCCTTCACAGATTAAACCGAGAAGTGCTTAACGTCAGTGAATTTAAAATAGCAAAGTTATTAATTCTTTCGGAGTCGCTATTACGGTTAAGAGCGAAAGTTTAAAAGTACGCTTTCGAAGAGGCTAATCAAGAGTCTATTGTTAAAAATTGTGGAACTTTATCTCCTGATGGTGCAAAGTGTGTATAATTAAGAATTAAAGTGCTCATTTTAAATAAACTTCTCAAAGCTATGAGTACTTTTATAATTTTGTGTACCTAATTTATTACGTAATGTACGCTTTTATCATTTCTAACGTCGCGATACTATCGAGGACGTCCACGGCTTCACGATAACACAGACAAGTAAAATGTATGGAAATAAAATATGAAGGCGGTTTTAAATTTCCGTCCACAATGACGTTATAGCGTGCACGTATTTCCATACATTTTATAAACGTAAACATCCACGATAATATCATCATGTTAGAAAGAAATGATAAAAGTACACATTACAGTTTCGAAGTTACCTAAATGGAAATGAATATTAAACCTACCACTTTTCGGAGCAAGACATTTTCCATGGTAAATAATATTCCCAAGTATATAATAAGTTCCAGAAGGTCGAAACCACGGTGTCATGACCATAGTGTAGAGTTTTGGTCGAAATGAAATTAGAAAAGTTTCCGGAGTGCGACCCTATGTCCCTTTTAAATGAAGTTTTACGACTAAGACATGATCCAATCAGTGTCGAAGTGTCTCGATGTCTGAGATGACCAAGAATATAATTTTACGACATCAATGACTTTCCTTTTTAAAATTGTTTGCAATTATTAGGCAGGTACTGAATTCACATTTATCATCATCATCCACAGCCTGACTTTACCCACTGCTGATCATAGGCCTATATGTTCTTGTGCTAATTCCCACGCTCCTCCAGAATGTCGTCAGCCCAACTCGCTGCCGGTCGGTCGAACTCATATAAAGAGCATATGAACATGAAAATAGGGTAGTTACCTGGGCAAAAAAAAAAAATATATTTAGTCCGTCAGTTAGATTATCGAAAAATAATGGTCACGTATTTTTTCTTTTGTCCATCAAACAAACAATGACAAAGATAAAGCGCGTCAAAATTTAGGAGTGGGGGGTCGTTACGTCACATGCTTGTAAAAGTGTCGCAAGCACACGCGTCACGCGGAACTTTAACGGGCGATATCTTCATCATTTTTTATATAATTGACAAAAGAAAAAATACGGGTTTAATATTTTTTGATAATCTAACTGACGGACTAATTAGAATTTTTTAGGAAAATAGCCTATTGCATTGTATTATTTAAGTGTCTTTTATTCCGAAAAAAATACAACCGGCCAGTACTACAGTTTTCTAATTCTGTCAGAACACCACTCTGCATTTAGAGAATGAACTGTAACATGACTGAAAAGTCTGAGTTTTTTAAGGAATAGGTAGAAAGTAGCACAGGTTAGTGACCAATAGACAGAATGGCAAGAGCTTTTGCCCAGCAGTGGAACAGTACGGTTTATTTACAGTATAACTTACCACTTATTGATGTTAGTATAACTGTTATTATAACAACAAAGTGGTAATGTGGAGCATATTCGAACAACGGTAACATTTTCTTGCTACATAACTTATATTACAATTTCCCTATAAAAACGATCTATCAATAACACGATAGGTTCTATTTTATTTTCTAAGTTCGACCTCTACGTCTGTCGCCGAGTCGCAGCCTTCCTTCCCAGTCCTTAACCGCAGCGTTAAAATTAGAAGACAGCAGTTGGCACTGACGTTAAGTGGAGCAGGCCCACAAACTTGCGAGTATGTAGTACAGAGCAATGGCGGCATGGACGGCATGCTCGTAAACTTGCCTTTGATGTCAGTAAGGTAGACAACTAGGTACGTATCTGTTGTGGACATGATATTTAAATACAGCGATTAAAGCAGTATTTAGAGTTCATTAAGGACTGACGTCATGAAGGACTTTTTCGAACACCAGCCGGTCTATTCTGTACAAATCTCACCGTGTAAATTTAAGTGAAATGAGCTGTCATTCCACCTAATGCTAGAGATTGACACCATCGACAGTTCAATGGAGCTCACTTCACCTAAGTCTTCACGGTGAAATTTCTATAGAATATATCGGCAGATATAGGTTATTATAATCAGAATTATTTTAATTTTTTGACGTCAGTCGTCAGCTGTCAGACTTATTCCTATGTGGAAATACCCCATACATAAAAGATATCTGACGAAAAAACAGCCCTAAGCTAAATAAAGTTTTATTAAAATAGGCACGAAATATAACGAATTTTAATTAGTGATTAAAATTCTAAGCACAGTTAAACGGCAGTTACCGCTATAGTTTCATGTTTCAAAAATGTACTTCAATAGCCCCCGAAGCATCGGTAGTAAATTATACAGCAAATAGGTCACAACGGACTACTTTGCACATCAAGTTTAGCTAAATGTCTCTACAAGTACGTCGCAATATGGAATTCAGACAAAAGAACTCAAACAAAGACTTTCCGTCCTATTTTTCTTTTGTTTCTTTTTTTCTTCAACTCTTAATAATGCAAAATGTACAGGCCAGATGTAAATTGTTTCTCTACAATAATTGATAGATATAAATTGTTTCTCTACAATAATTGATAGATGTAAATTGTTTCTCTACAATAATTGATAGATGTAAGCCTCTTCTTCCCTCACTAAGCTACTGTAGACCTTGGATTTGCATCGTAAGGTCCGTGCGAGGCGTACATTTGAAATTGTAATTGTGTATCTCTTTATTTTGCCTCACTCTGCTACAAATTGTTTGTATGTCGGCTGAGGCCATTTAAATATTTATCTCATTCTTATGTGCATTCATTTCCAACATTTTCATATAAATAGTTGATAAAATGCTTACCAACTTAAAAGGGGGGCGGCGTTTTCATTTTAACAGTGAAAAGCTCTTTAAAATGTTAAATGGAGATGTTAGTTTCACATGTGCTGTTTAAAATCTTTTTGAATAAAAACCTCGTTTATCAGCGACCACAGACAGCCAAGCAATTGCCATTCGTGCACTATCAATCATAAACCTACGTTCTGGCTGAATAAACTCCATTCACATAGCTTTATTTTATAAGTCAGAATAAATACATAGCGTCGCTTCCAATTCAATATTCTTTCAAAGACTTTTCTGGTCGGATCTGGGGCTCCATTTGAAATTATAATCAGGGAAACGCTTTTTTGCTTGAATAAACGTCCAGTAGCTTGAAAGTCAACCGGCTCTGATAAATTGGACACGTTACGACAAACCGCAGTCCGGTGCTGCGACTGATTAGTTTAAACCCTATAAATCAGTTTCGAGCAACGTTGGGTGAACTTTTTATTCGGGCGGATTAAGGTTTTGGTTTCCAGCGGATTTGTCCCCAAATCCGTTATAGGGCGATTGGCGCAGATCCAAATGGCGTTCGACCATTAACCGCGCCCTAATTTTCTTTTCGACTGAAATTATTTGGACCATGATAGAATCGAGAAGTTTTACTAAACTCGTTTGTTTATATTCAGCCAGTGTGTTAGTAAAAGTGCGTCTGAACGTTTAGAGATTGTCAGTTGAAGTGTGTGCCAAAAATGTTTGAATATGCAATGGCGGTAGTCGCCATAACCTATAAGTAAAAATTCCATGGAAATCCGGATGGTACTAAGATGAGGAGGAAATTGTTAGTGGTTTAACGCACACGTTGAAAGATTTTATTCATTTATTTATAAGCCTATTTATTCTGAATTATTTTTACTCTGTTGTATGTTGTTAAAGTATGGCTCTCAATTCAGCATAACTTTTGACAAAGGCCTCCTCTAGCTGTTTCCATTGAATTCTATCATGGGCCACTCTCCTCCAGTTAGGGCCCGCTCTGTTTTATCTCCTTTGTTGCTTTCTTCTTTTCCGTGTACTATTTCTGGGATACCAATCAGTAAAAAAATTTTCACGTGTCCATTTCACCGCCATTTTTGTTGGTCGATTCTGGTCAAGATGTCTTTTGCTTTTTTTGTTTCTTAAATGTTGATTTCTTATTAGTTCCTGTCATTCTTCGTTCCATAGATCTTTAGCAGTAAGTATTGTAGTTTATTTTTGTGATGTTTTGTAAGTGCCCATGTTTTGCATCCGTATGTTATACACGGTAAGATACAGGTGTTGAAAACCTTTCTTTTTATGGCAATGCCTAGATCTCTGGATTTCATGACCTCTTTCAATTTATTTTATTTTAATAAGTACAGTGACAGACTACAGACTAAGACAATTCAGCACAGTTATGACACCATACAGTACATAAATCTGAAATCCAATTATTACTGTACACAGGTAAATGACAATGACCAGTATGTTCTCCATACGCTGGCTATTCGTGTGGTTATTTCTTTATTTGTTTGGTCTTTAGGAGAGATAAACCTCTGCGAATATGGATTTGTACCAGGCCTTAATCGCTTTCCCACAAATTTTGTAGGGTACTATATAAAGGGGTACAAAAACTATGTAGTAACCTGACCGAAAAACCACACTTGCGAATAGGTACTCGTATTTCACAACTCCAGATTTAATAAAAACAATCGAAATGCAATTTGTATGTTCCAATGAAACTCTGAATCTTTAAGAAACTTTTCGAAAGAGATCTACTTAATACATTTGCAGATTCTTGTTTGACACTTTGCAGCTCTGTTCTTGGTAAGTAAAACGACCAGACTTTTATCGAGTGGAACTTGCTACTCGAGATCTCGATTTGTTTCACGATTTCCGTGATTGTTCTATTTATTTACTCGTAAAGGCCACTGCTGTACAAATCAACGGTGCAATTAAGCGTGATAAGGGAGATTGGCATAAGCCTAATGAGGTCGATAGATTGGTGATCGGTTTTGTTTCTATTAGCAAACAGTAGGACGATTTCCACGTTCCGCTTGTTGGGATAATCCCTTGACTAAGTACATGATTGAAAAGGGAATTAAGGGAGAATATAATCTATTATTCTATTTTTGAAATGTATTTTTAATCGTTCGGATGCCTCAATAGATTGTCACTTTTTAATTGATTATACACACGAAAACATCGTGAGGAAACCGGCATGTCCTAGAACCAAAAATTCGAAGACATGTGACATCTACCAACCAGCACTGGGTTCACGTGGTGGATTACGGTCCACTCCCTCTCAGATAGAGGAGGTCCGTCCTGTGTTCCAGCAGTGTGAACATTATAGATTGATTATTGTAAATTGACTATAATCAAAAATATCTACAATCTATGTGAACTAATAAACCCCGTGGTTTCCACTGTGACTTCCAATTAAATCCTAATATACTCGTACTAAGTAACTGAAAACAATTACAGTCAACTAAATTGCCTTTAACTGCGTATAGAATTTCCAAGTTTCGCCATAACTTTGATTCAAAGTAAAATTAAGTCGGTTCAAGGCAGAGATACGATTAAATCATCAGGAAAAACGTTTTCTTAGAAAAGATTTATTATCGAAGACAACCCTGGCCAACGGGAACAACGGTTTGTCGTTTGATAAAAGAAAAACGTTGCAAAAACTCATTATTTTACTTGAAACAAAACTTGAAAGGGACTGCTCCGAACAAAAATAGATTGTTTTGTGTTAAATTAGAGTTTCCATTATACTTTTCTGTTTTTTGTAAATAATAATCAAGTATTTGAAGAGTCCGGCCTACAAGCAAGAAGCATTTCAAATTTTATCAGACGAAAACCCTATAAAATTGCCGAAGAATTACGTACTTGTATATTTGTGCTTTTACCAACAAAACGCTGTAACTTTTTAGTAGTTTGATGTTGTTTTACCTGAAACAAAAATACATTTAAATTAAACTAAGTAAACTATCACAAAAATAACAAAGGTCATGCTCCGCAATCTTACACACCCTCTTACATTCTTTCACGCACACCTCCATCACAGATAAAGAGAGGACTGGATACACACCTAGATAATTATCTTTTTGAATAAGTAAAAAAAAAACTTCCTTTTTTCTAAATTATTACTTTATAATATAATAATAATATCCCTGGACATTTCACACAGCGCCATCTAGTCCCAAGCTAAGCAACCTAATGCTTGTGTTATGGTAACAAGATGGCTGATAAACTACTTATATACATTTTGAATAAGATACGTACATTCATACATGGGATAATTGCACTGTCATAATAAGATATGTACTTAATTTGTAACTCAGGGGGATAGGCCTGGGCACGCCACGATAGCGGCGGTAAGACCCCTCTTTGAGGAGTGGCTAGAGAGACGTCACGGCGTTCTCACCTACCGCCTGACGCAGGTCCTCTCCGGACACGGATGTTTCGGGAGGTTCCTGCACATCATCAGGCGGGAGGAGACGCCCGGGTGTCACCACTGTCAGGATCGCCCAGAGGACACGGTGGAGCATACGGTGGAGGTCTGCCCTGCTTGGGCAGAGCACCGCCGTGTCCTCGTAGAGGCGATTGGCAGCGGCGGCGACCTCTCGCGTCCGGCCCTGGTTCAAGCCATGGTCCGGGGTGAGAGGGAGTGGGAGGCAGTCACCTCCTTCTGCGAAGCAGTCATGCTAGCGAAGGAGGTGGCGGGGTGGGCGAGGGAACGCACTTTGCGCACCTCACGCCTCAGCCGCCGCGGGAGACGCTCCGGGCGTCGGGAGCCGCGTGACGACTCCCGGCCACCGTAGGCGCGGGCCTGCGGGCGGAGAGTAATGGGTAGCTCTCCGTCCGATCAGGACTAGGCCCGTGCCGGACGGCGTGTTCGTGTTCCACGCGCGCCTCAAAGAGATGTCAGCAAAAGAGACGGGGCCCCATAGGGCCGAAGCCTGCCAGGGTAGCGGGACCATCCGAAAGGGTTTACCGCTGCCCTGGAACATAAAGGGCTAAGGAAGGAACACGGGTGGGTTTTAGTCAGTAAAAGTCTGACACTCCCTTCTGCTCCACCCAGAGCGGGAGGGGTCATTTGATGATTTCCCATCCTCAAAAAAAAAAAAAAAAAGGGGGATAGGCCTTGAAGGCTGAAATACAGGCTATGCCTAGTTCGGCCTCAAATGCTAATACTTTTGTGTACTGTAAGTTTAGATTAAGCACTCTACTTGATATAAAATGTAAATTTTTATGAGAATAAACTTTATTATTATTATTTAATTTAGATGTGATTCTAATCATGTTCCGTTATATCAAAATACATGCATACATAAAAGAAAACGAAAAGCGTTGAAAACATATTTCATAACTAAAATTAAACATTTGAGCAGATTATGGCTTCTGCCCAAAACGTGCGTCGCCCGCGTGAAATTTCTTGTTCCTCCGACCTACCCCGTCGCATCGTATCGTCTACCCCTGCCTGCACGCACTTATGTATTACTTCGATTTCGCTTAGCATTGTATTTTTCTTTTTTGCTCGGCTCCTAAGCGTTCCAGTGTGATGCTAAATAGCCTTCCTCATAAATTGGGCTATGAAAGTAATTTACAAAAATATTTTTTCAAATCCGACTGGTAGTGTCAGAGATTAGCGTTCAAACAAACAAACAAAAAAAACAAACTCTTCAGTTTTATTAATAGTATAGAAGGTTATCATGAACAGATTTCGTATGTAAAGCTGAATCAGTCCTAAGGATGCAGCCAAAAAATATTCCATTTATAATAAAAAAGGTTACCAAAAACCAAATAGCTCGAACAATGTCCCAGAGACAAGCATAGTCGTTGAATTCGAAATAAGAACGACCTAAGAATACAAAGCGAAAAAATCGAATGGAGTATTTCCAATAGTAGCAGGGATTGAGCGAGTTCATTTCTTTTCGAAGCACAGATATTATCTGGATGGGCTGTATCTAGGCTAGGCCTGTTCCAAGCAGATCTGTATCTAGAGGAAAAAATCAATAAGCAATGTCAAGACCTACCCTGAGGCTAAAGAAAATATTACAAAGACTCAATGTATTTTTGCGAAACTATTTTCCTTATATATTATAGCAATTACCAATCGTTACCAGGGAAATAAACGTGTCGTTTACGACCTTATGCTATGAGAAAAGTATCAGTAACGTCTTCTAATCACCCATTTGGCTTGTTATCTATCTATTCAACATTGCGTGAAGAATTTTGGGCCCAAGAACATTAGTTAACAACAAAACTATCTCCTCAGAAAATGGACCGTAGAATGATAGGCTCTATGCCAGGGGCCACGGTTTCATAAAATACTTCAAAGAAGAATGATGTGGTAATTCATTTTTTGAGCTACTTTGTAACAATCTCGACTAAATATTCGGTCGTCAAAAGCTGAGTGCTTTCGTAACTGCTAAGTGTTTGTTATACTTAACTAAGTGGTGGATATACTAAAGAACTTTACTTTGTGGTTGTAGGAAAGGAGAATTTTAAAATACCTTGGTAAAAACAGCCCAACATACTTTTATCTGTTTTTACCTTCTTTTCATTAAAATCTGGCCAGAGCTTTTTTGCTTTGGAGGTACTTTATAAACCGAATGGTAATTTTGAGTAGATTTATGGTCCGCCATTTTGAATATTAGTTTAATCTCCATGAATGGCACCTGAAATACTTAATGGGTTCCGTCCACAGTTATTATAATCATACATAACCCACAGTGTGCCAAACTCAAAGGTCGAATGTCTTATATTTAACCGAAGGTTTAAGCATTTCAATTTAAAATTAATTTAGAGGTTGCCCTCAGAGGGCACACAAATCGGTGGCGGTTAGATTTGCATAATTATGAGCATAACGGGTCATGCAAGACTTAAAGCTACATATATTGCCCTTTAAAGTAATATAGCGAGATTTATTATGGCACACGTTACCTCAAGTTGGATTTTGAGCACTTTTTGGTGCCACTTGTGGTGAAGTAGATATCCAATGGTTATATTTCAGGAAAGTCATTTGGGTGGTAACAAATGGTTGTCACAGTGGTGTGTTATTGCTTTGAGAATTTTAAAGCCACTTGTCTACAGTCAGCAGTACCTACTGATTAATTGGTAAAGAAGTCACAGGGTAAGCAATTTCCTAATTTTCCTAGTTTGAAGGACCTGCCCTTCAAACTAGGAAAATTAGGAAATTGCTTGCTTGCTGCCGACTCCCGGCCACCGGAGGCGCGGGCTTGCGGGCGGCGAGCAATGGGTAGCTCACCGCCCGGTTAGGACCAGGCCCGGGTCGACGGCACGTTGTGTTCCACGCGCGCCTCAAAGAGATGTCAGCACGAACTGACGGGGTCCGCTAGGGCCGATGCCGCCATTGTTCGAAAGAGATACCGTGGCCCCTGGCATAGGCAAATGAAGGAACACGGGTGGGTTTTAGTCAGTAAAAGTCTGACACGCCCTTCCGCTCAGCCCAGAGCGGGAGAGGTCATTTGATGATTTCCCACCCAAAAAAAAAAGGGTAAGCAATTTGAAATTACAATATGAAACGCATAGAAACAAAAGAACTTCTGCTCAGAAAACACCAAGTATATATCTTCTAAATAAAGGAACGAATCCCACGTTCTGAAATGCTATGCAAGTGAAATACGAAGCTCTATTCCATATTTTTCTCTGAATTTCCATATAAGATAGATGAATTCAAAACCAATTCGTTCGTTCAACCGAAAAGCTTTAGGATATACCTCGTGTTAGCGCGTAATCTTCTTTCATCGCTTCGGGCATTTCTACTCAGAGAACTCGATGAGGTTTCACTTAAGTGCGCACTTCTGAATATTATGCTAGTTGGAATAACTCGGCGAAATTGCGTAGTCAACTCATTGCGGTCAGCGCAAACTATGGAACAAAGTGAAATTAAGTGAAGTAGTTAGCGTTAGTGCTGTGTTTAATTTAGTGGTATTATATGAAGCAGAGACGTCTAGGCGACGACGATTGTTTTTTGTTTTGTGTAGTTTTTGAAATGTGTCGCAATTCGAGATAGAGGACCGAGGTGTGTATTTGTATT
The DNA here is from genome assembly GCA_945859715.1 of Apamea sordens. Taxonomy (NCBI): domain Eukaryota; kingdom Metazoa; phylum Arthropoda; class Insecta; order Lepidoptera; family Noctuidae; genus Apamea; species Apamea sordens. The sequence continues at coordinate 17,133,749 of OX243986.1, forward strand.
GATAAAAACAAATGGTTGGACTAGCTCTGTGTGTACATAGAGAATATTGGAGTCGCGGTGACGTCAGCACGTCCACGTGCCTGTTGGTACCTACTACACGTGTCGCTCACGGATGTGTTTTTAGAACATAGTCAATATTAGAAGATTAGTAATTATGGTAACTACTGCGTTTGCTTTGTGCCTTTCGTAGAAGGACTCGGAACTTAATGTTTATTACCTACACCTTATTCTAGGTGTGCAAAACACTTATCGAGATCTTGCCCATGTGCGTTGGAACTGGTAAAATTCACAAGTCACTTACCATCATTATAAATGAACGTCAACCTCCTTAACATAATCACTTCAATTATCACAAAAAATATCAAACTAGGTCAGCACCCAAAATTAAACTAATCTCATAAAAATGTGGAGTATCAAACTCACTGCGCGACTCATAAAAGCGAGTTCAGCTGGTTACGCTCCAGGCGTCGGGATTAAATGCTCAGTGTGCGCTAATGCAGATCCGTGGAGAGCGGAGCTCGAGCACTTTTATAACGTAACGAGCACAGCCGGCTTGCTCACGTCTACTTAGCTGTAAGAACAATGCTTTTCTAACTCTTTACCTGCGAGTCGCGACTGCCAGCGAGCGCTTTAACGCTGCGCGTTCATAATGCGTTCAAGACTAAGCTTTGATCTTTCTTTTTTTCGAAATGTAAATTCTCAATGGCGATGTGGAGTTATGCAACTTTTTATACAGTTGAGAACACTCGAGTGGCCCTCGTGACTGTTTTAGAAGTTAACTGTGTAACCCCCATTCGCTCGAAATCGGTCCGGATGTGTATTTCACAATTTATACCTACTTCAACAATACACAGGGTCGTAAAATTTTAATTGTTTCCTCTGTACCCCAATTCAAATAGTAAATAACTCGAAAATAGATTTTGCCAAGTTTCAGTACATTGCATAATTTAACCCTTTAACTTTGGAGTATTAGCTATAGGCAAAGGCTCGCCCATTTATTACGTCCACGAGTAACTAAGGGCAAACCCGAAGTTCGGCGAGCTAGAGGATTCGGATTCAATTTAAAAAGTTTAGAACGAGACTTGTAACTTCGACGACCCATCCTAAATGTACACTTGGAACTGCGACGGACTTACAACAGCAAACATTAAGAAAGCAAGAAGTATCTGCCGAAGTGCCGTCTTTAAGCTGTTCCGATAGTTCTGAATTAGGAAGTTTTGTCTTTGATGGGAGCTCGCGGTCGAAACAAAGACGAGGTGCCAAATATATGAAGTTCTCTGTTGCGGATCAAAAAGTTTCTTGGGTTCTTCTTAAGCGACCTCAATATTAATGTGATTCTTTCGGGAGACGAAGATACTCGACGAAATAATAGATGAGCGTACGAGTAGGCCTCAGCGGGACTGACAAAATTATATAGGATCCTTAGATACAAGGACCCTAAAAAGATACCCTTTTTTCCTTACTATATTGATTGTCTTGGAGTATTTTGGCATGTCCTATTATCTCGGAATGGGCTAGCTATCGCAGAGTAATCTAAAACGCGACTTAATCGAATTACTTCGAAAAAGCTGGTGTTGACACGAACACGGAGTTAGCTGCAGATTTACACTTGACCAGATTCTTAATGCGATTCTAAGAGGATAAGCACGTTGATAAGCGAGGATGTTGGTTGCTACCGAAGTAATATCCTCTATTGAGATATCTTTAAATTTTCCTGTAAATACAACCAATTAACGTTGGCTGGGCGATTATATGCGCCTGTTTAACATTTTAAAGGCAAAACTTTGTAATTTATCGCTGAACGCTCATATTAAATACGGCCTATTGAAAGAAGTTCGCAATTAAAGGGCAATTAAGGTAAGTATGAATGTAAGGTAACAGATGGCCGAGTTAACGTTGTTGGTAAAAGTAAGCGCTGGTTTTATATGACAGGGTGCGATTGTTTACTGCCGTTGGTATAACTTAAGTAAGGATCATCATCATCTGCCTAGCCTTTTCCCAACTATATTGGGGTCAGCTTCCAGTCTAACCGGATGCAGCTGAATACCAGTATTTTACATGGAGTGACTGCCTATCTGACCTCCACAACCCAGTTACTGGGTAATATACGATACCCCTTGGTAAGACTGGTTGTCAGACTTTCGGGCTTCTGACTACCCGTAACGACTGTCAAAGATCGAAGAATGACAGCTGGGACCAACGTCTTAACGTGCTTTCCGAGGCACGGAGGGGTCTCGGTATGTAAAGATGGTCACCCATCCACAGACCAACCGCGGCAAGCGTAGCTTAACCTGACCGATCGACCTGTGCAGCTGTTATTATTTATAAGGTTGGTTAATCACTTTGTTACTTCACAATTTGAAGCTGATATTTATGAGTCAAAATATTGATCAGAGAATCATGAATAGCTCTTGGCAGTTGGACTGGCAGCAGACGCGATATTATGAGAATGGTATACTACCACGCGTCAGGTTAAGTAATGCCGGCCTTGCCCTTTGAGAAAATTATTCGAGACACGAGTAGGTACACGAACATCGGACAGACAATCAGGTCCCACGCACCGGCACCGCTTCATCAAAACTCGTAACTGTTGTTAGAAATAACAAGTGACCGTATATTGAACGGCCGTCCAATCCTGTCATTCATCCATTGGCGGCTTTGTGTGGAAACAAAGGAACTTTAGCGTCAGCTGGCCCGCCACCGAGCCGCGACGGAACAATAAACGCGGGCTAGATAAAATAAACTTTGACAATTGCTCAACGACGTGAAAAATTAACAAGACCCTTACGTTAATGCTTGTAGTTAAGTACTGAAACCATTTATGTGGGGCCTACGTTATTGCCTCCAGTTCAGTCGCAGGTTCGTGCGGCGAGAAAAATTGCTCGCGTATATTTCCCCATCATAGTCTTATGTAATGAAAACGCTAGCGTACACCTCGTCTGAAGTCTTTACTATCGTACTTTGTTGAAATTCTAACAGATGTATTATAAAAAAAAACTTGGTATTCATAGATAGTAGGGAACAAGACCTGGTAAGGCCCCGATCTGCTACCAGAGGGGCAATTCTCGTAATTTTAAGAACGTTCACAGTCAGATCTCAGTCTCAATCTGTCAAAAACACCTCTAATTTCCCTACATTTTAGACAAGTTTTTGACATTCATTATCGCTGAGATGAGATTGCGACTAGATTTTAAACGTTTTTAATTACAAGAATTGGCCTTCAGATTAAAACATTGGACTTAGAAACAAAGTTGGTGTTGTAACCTAAATTAGCAAGTTAAAGTAGGCTCCATTTAGATAAAATAGACCCTCAGCCGGGATAGATAGTGGCGACAAAACGGTCTGGAAAGGTATTAGTCCACTAAATGGATCCGCCATTTGGTGAAGGATATGGTTCTAACGTCACATGCAAGAGAATTATAGCAATTTTAGATAAGGGCTTTTCATGATTTCTAAGAGTTAACCACAAAAAATGTATGACGATGCAACTTTCCATTTAAAATGGCATTTTCCAGTATAATATTAATAATAAAGCTCAAATATTCTCTCAATCTTTGCTCTGAAGCTGAATCTCAATTTTCAACTTCGCAGGAAACCTAACATCCAATTTAACGTCGCAAGAAATCTAAGCTAAACTTCGCCGTACAGTAAGAAATGGGTCGAAAGGCCTCATTATATTCAGTAATTGGATAGGTGATTATAAAAAGAGGCCCGACTAGGATTTAGATTGCTCTCCGTTCGAGAGCCGGCGACGGCTAGTGGATCCGACGGCGCTCTCTCGGCGTTTTGCCGAGAGTTTTCGATTTGATTATTTCACCTACATTTATTTCGTAGAATACAGACTTACAGGAAAATATTATATTCGTAGCCTAATAAAGCTGCTCATTTTAGCAAAATACCCATTTGCTTCAGCTTCGAATATCTCGCCATTTTAAAAGTGTTTCATAGAGATTCTCAACTGAAGTACCAGGACTGGGTGCAACAATCTAGTTTTTGGATACATTAAAATAAAGTAGCTAACTTGGCAAGACTGCTTGATGACTGCAGATGAGGTAGACGCTTAACAGAATTAGTGATGAAAAATGGCAAAATCTGCTACTGGTAGAGTACCTAACTGTTAGAGAAGCAGACGATAATTGACAACTTGCTAGAAAGTTCTAGATGCGATTGGCGCAAAGCGGGGAACCATGGGCCACAAGAAAGTGGCTGGTAGAAGATGTGCAGTATCGAGGTAGGTATCTACCTGATTGTACAACAAAATAAACTAAGATTCACAGATCTGTCTTTAGCTATTATATTAACCAACATGTCATGCCACTGTATATTATGTATGTACAGTTATCTGCTAACACTTAGTCGCTGCTAAAATAATTCAGCTCCAAGTAAATCATGTAACATACTCGTTATTAAATCAAACGTCTACCTAGATATAGGTGATTAAGCGTTATGATTGCATCTACAATTCTATATATGGCTAAGTTATCCAAGTTACAATCACGTTGCCTTACACAGCGCTAAGCCGATCGGGCTTCGACACCAAGGCGCGAAGCCGGTCAACTGTACCCTCTACTTACGGGTATATTTCCGTATATTCTTTCCTTCGCCTTGCACTGAAGGGTTAAGGTTGCCTATGAATTATTGATTTCAAGGGCTCTTCGATTATAAATACGCGCAGTTAAAGGTTGAACTTTCAATACGATAAAACGATAATTGAATTAATCAATTGTATTAATGCTAGACAAAATAGTATTTTGGAATTTAAGAAAAAAACAGTGATATTCAGTGTTAACACTAGAAATAAGGACAAAATACGTGCCCCCTTTCACCGGCTTCATAAGGTTCATAACTCATTTGTTGGGCTTGGTATAACCTTTTATAACTCTTCTTTGCTAGACTTGCCTTTTAATGCGTTTAAAGCTCAAGTAAAATCCAACCTTTGTTCAAAGGATTACTATTCCATCAACGACTACTTCCACGATAAGAATAGTTGGTCGCCCTAATTAACTCAAGACAATGTTCATGTTCTTTCTCCAGAATTAGCTTACTGACAGGTTATTGTTATTAGTATTAACTCATTTATTTATTTTACTTCGATGGTCCTAGTTTATCATCTGTGACTGCAAGTGACAGCTATGTGACCAGAACCCAGCAATGCATAAATATGTAAGCTGTCACGCCCTTTATGCCTGGAGGCTTTTATTTAGGTAGTAAGTTTTTATTTACATTTTAATTTTAATTATTTATTTGTTAGCTTGAGTGCGTATAGTTTTTATTATATTTGTTGGTACCTATATTGGCGTGACTAGCTGACATATGGCAAATAATTTAAGTTTCTTGTAATGTTAATTGCTGAACATAGGTTCCCCTGTATTGTATAAATCAACTATTTTCTAACTGAACAGACAGCTGTGCTCCTAGGGAGTTTATTGCGCCAATTCTTCTTCCCAGCGATAGCACTAGGAAGTGGTGAAGGGCGGGCGTTTTTAGGAAACTGTCTTTTGTAATTTTGTCATTTGAAAAGTGCTGATTCTCAGCCTAATTTGAATAAATGACTTTTGATTTTGATTTTTTTAAGATTTAATGATTATAAGGATATTTTGATAAGGAACAGTAAAAAGTTTATGTCCCAAATGAAAGCATTTACGTAAAGACTTAATACGTTGATATGATAGAAGCTATGTGTGAACCATTATCTACCAATGATAATATTAACAGCCCGTAACTTGTATAAGAGAGTGCAAGTAGAACTAAAAAATAAGGTTAAGGCAAACATTAGGTAGTGCCGCCGTTAAATTCGGTAGGAAGATCAAGACAGAAAACAGAAATGTAAAAATAAGGAATATCACTGCACAATTACTAACAACTATAATCTAAATGAAATCAATGATATAAGTTGTTAATCTAGTCAAACATGAATGATGGAAGAATGATGGAATATTCACCTTTCTTCCCTGGGGAGGTGCAGTTGCTCTTGTTAGAAGGAGACTTGGTCTCGGCAGCCGCCATCTTCTCTTTTTCGGAAGCCATGCTAAGCGCAGTATACACTAGACGTCCGAATTTATAACACGGTCACTCCGCTGCTCATACCTGTCTTTACCGTAAAGCGTACGATTTAAAACGGGCTGCGTACGACCGCACCCAAGGACCACAGAAATGACTATTACCGATAATGAACGATGAGTGATTTCCGATGACTAAAATTGGCAAACAGCCATCCAAATATTTACTTTAACGCATAAAAATCGACCGCAAGTCACCTACTATGATATTTACTTAAATTGATAGACCGTACTGTTGTATTGGGAGTTTTCCTAGTATTTGTTGAGTGGTTCTCAAGTTTAACTTTTAAGTATTATCTTGTACGTGATGAGTTAATTGGTGAGTGATCACGTTGCGCCCGCGCCGTGACTCGCCTAGCCTGTTGATACTGAGCTGGGTACTGGAACTGCCAGCGTTTATCACAATACTAGATTAGTTAAACTGCGCTAATCGCACATTCAATATGTTACTTCTAATTAACAAGTTGGGAAAAGGTCAAAGTACTTACATACTGGGAAGGTATGTGTTGACACAGGTACTTAATATGTAGCTCAGTCGTGCTTTTAATTGAGCATGTCAATATACGACAACTACATTTTTTAGGCATGTGACCTACTTTGCCATGGTCGTTTGTGGAACTTTTATGCGTTTGTTACACTTGTCAAATAAGTTACAGGACTTTCAGGTGAAATTATATGTTTCATTGGGCTTTAGTTGCTTTGATTTTACTCATTACAAGCAACTGTACAGTTTTAATAATTTTATATGTAACAAAGGTTTTTCGAAATTCCGACGGAAAATTTTCCTTTTACAAAATGGTTACAAATTGTGTACCTAGTAGTTGATCAAAAGTGTATTCAGAGCTTAAATAAATTACTGCATGTGTGTCGCCTGGGCATGTGTGGATTCGTTTGTATAATATCGAATTATTTTGACATAAAATGCAATACTATTGAACGTGTAAATGGAAAAGTGTTTATTAATCTCATGTACAGCTATTTTAATGACAGTAGGTATTACTCGTATTTGTGAACTGAAATGAAACTCTACCACACAATAAAGCCGATGGTTTAAGTACAGTACAAAGAAAAACGAAAAACATGAATGATTTTTCACAAAACAATTTGATTATGGCCGAAATGATCTCGAATGGAAACTCTCGCTTTAAGTATGATTAATGGATATGCTGAAGTAATTAATTTATTTTAATATAATTCTTTTCATAGCAGTAAATGTCCTATAATGAATGGCACTAACGAAGGACGGAGCATTCAAAAGTTCTATTTGTAACCGCTTAATTCGCCTGTTAGTGAAAGAGCATTTTATTTCATTCCTTTTTCGACTCTATCATTGTAGACTTTAAGCCGGAATTTCTTTAAACAGGTATGACTACGGCGCGGCGGACGACTCGTTCTCGTAGACTGCAGGCTATGTGTGTAGCAGCGCTCGTAGCTAAATATTCACTCGCATAGAAGGAACGTATTGAAATAAATTTCTCTTATATTTTATTTATACGCAACCTTTACAAGTTAGCGACGTCGCAACACAATAAACCGCGGTACAGCGCTCCGTTCTGTGACACATACATAACAAGTGGAAACCTTCGCGGATGTCACGACGGTTCTGACGAGGGCCACTGACACACATAACCTGTCAATACGCACGAAATCTCAAACGTTACGTAAGCCACGATTATAACCTGCAACACTGGCGATTACTGTTATTGTTGTGGGCGCGAGATGAGATGCAGGGTATGTGGACCTTGGGCGTGCGGCTGACGGCGCGACGGGCGCGCGGCGTGCGGGCGTCGTGCGGAACGCGTGGAGGTCGCGTGCGGCGCGCGTTCGGGACGCGCGCGTCGGGTCCCGGCTCGCCGGAGGCTGCGGCCCGGGCGGGATCGATGCGGGCGGCGGGCGGCGGCGGAGTGCAGCAGCTGGGAGGCTGCGCCGCGCCCCGCCCCCCCGCACACCCGCGCCCCCGCGCCCTCGCGCCCCCGCGCCCCCAGCGCCGCGCACGCGCCCCCCAGCTCGCGCCGCCGCCGACCCGCCGACCCGACGCCGCACACCACGTTTCAATTCCCTCTTCATCCCCGACTGATTTACGATACGTTCCATCTTATAATGATATTTTTTCATATCGGTCTGCCAATTGCCTTTGATGAATTTTAACGTTGGAAACGTTTATTAGGCTCTGGCGGATTCGAATGTACCTAATCAATGTTGTGGGGCACCTATATGAAGGCACTTCTAGTAGAGCTGCCAACTTTGAAGGCCTGTGTAATAAAAACTTGAATGTAGGTGGGAGCTGGATGCTATTCGAAAACTTCCGATTATTTTCGTTATTTATGAAATTAATTTCGTCAGAAGCAGATATCAGAACACTTTGAAGGTTGCAATTGGTTCCAATCAGATCCAGGGATCCACATTACATTTCCGCGTATGTCGTCGGCTTTTACAATTTCCGATTTATCGAATTTCCAAAGAAATGTTACGTACATATTGTGCCGCGCCAACTAGAAAATGTTGATCATTAAAAAATATTCGTACATAAAATATAAGTCTAGAAGCTTTAAGGTGTATTTTTGTTGTCAACAACGCGGCTGTTGTTGTAAAATTCCGAGATCAGCCTCTGCGATTAAGCTCGGCGCGATGGCTTTCTGTCCGTCTGCTGTCTTGTTTGTCAGCTTAGAAAGAAAACATTTTCATTACGAGCCGTACTCTCGAGGCTACAGCCCTTAGGTACTGTGCCCCTGGAGTGGACGAACACGACACTGCTGACTTCTGATCTCGATAGCCGCGTGTCTTATCGCCTTTAACGGAGGGTCCCTCTTCACTGCCTCGGCGACGGCCGCCCCAAATGTCGGTCGACAGGTTGTTTTGTTAAGGTAGGTTCAATTATACAACGTACAAATAGCATACATGTACACCGAACCCTCTGTAGCTACCTCCAGTTCCAGCGGAGTAATTATTTTAATGAAGGCTCTGTAGCTACCTCTATGTCATGTCTGGTATTATCCGTATAAACAACCCTCTCGACTACAGTAGCTCTATTTATTCTTCTTAGTTATACAACCTTCATCGCTTAGGCACATTTGACCTTTGGGGTCAAAGGGTTTACAAATAGCTCTAAAGATGGTCATCAGCAAGGGTTAAGCGAGTCGTTTCTGTAGCTATTTATTAGAAAAGACATCTTATATACAAAATGGCGATTAGGTACATTCAGAGGTGATTTCTCAATCGACAGATATTTTTTATTCGTGGAATAAAATTTACGTCTGACAGATTTTGTATGGAAGAACTGTCAAAATTTCAAAATTATTCCTCGACTAAAGTTATCAGGGCCCGTATTCCCGTAATTTAAAACGTTCAAAATCTAGTCGCAGTCTCATCTCAGCGACAAACAAATGTCAAAAACTTGTCAAAATGTAGGGAAATTAGAAGTATTTTTTGACAGATTGAGACTGAGATCAGACTGTGAACGGTCTTAAAATTACGAGAATTACCCCTCAGATGATTGCAAAATCAGCCCTTAATAGTACAAAAGTTATTTATTACAAGTTGTTATCAGTCTGTTAAAGTAATAAAAAAATCAATTTTATAAAAAATAGAAAACTGAATTTTTTAAACAAAATAAATAGCGTAAAAATTGTCACGAAATAAACCACCCTTGATATTAAGACACCATAGACACGCGCGGGGCGATGGTATCAACAATTCAACACAAACTTTATGGAATTGTTACCAAATAATTACAAATTAAGTTTAATGTTATTAAATACTACAACGAAAGAATGGTCCTCAGCTAGAATGTTAATTGTTGTTATTAATCATTTTAATTGAGTATGTTTAAAATACGTAATGGAGAATACGTGGTTTCAATTAATGTGATAACCTAATCGTATATTCACTGTATATTCTCGTACTCTACAATCAACTCAGCTTATCGCAGTCCACCGCTGGACATAGGCCTCTCCTAGGCTGCGCCACAACACCCTGTCCTCCACCTTCCGCATCCAGTCCGTACCAGCAACCTTGATCCCTCGTACTCTTGATCTTTGTTATACCATATTGAACTGAGCCAGTTACGGATAAACTACAGCCTGCAATGCTACTTCATCAAACGAATATTGTCGCAATATCAGGAAGATATCAAGTATGGGTAAGTTAATGGGTAGTTCAAGTCAATTTCCGTTTCGCTTTTATTACACTCACGTAAAATATAAGGCAGTATACACGACTGTTTAAGAATAAACAGGACGTAATGAAGTCGTTTTTGCGACGAGTTTTCGATAATGCGTTCGATCATTTGCAACATCCCTTTGTTCGTTCGACTTGGGGTAGATCGTTTTATCTGCTGACAACTTTTTATATGAATGGTTTGCTTTGATCTACGTTTACAATAAAGTAACTAACTTTAGATTTAAGACGTAATATACAGATTAGCTGGTCATCATGACTAGGAATCGATATACCTATCCATGATAAAACAAAAAAAAAAAATGTTTTTTTGTGGGGTCATCGCAGTTAGTGTATTTTTTGTGGGGTCATCGCAGTTAGTGTATTCACTTGAAATACCTATCAGTTTATAAAATCAACATACAAGTGATTGGTATCGTAAACTTATACATATATACAACATGTTCCTGAATTAACGCACACCACCAGACACCCCAATTAGAATATTATTTTATAATCATAATACATACACTGAATTTTTATTATTATGTAAAAATCATTGTTTTTTTTAATAAATTAGTTATACTGATTGTGGGAGAAAATTATGTTCACATTACAAATCTACGCTTGCACATAGTCGCACTCGTATAAGGGTCTAGCTTTGTGGGTATTTCATCCATTTTTGTTTGTTTTGACTGTACAGCGGAAGTGTGACAGCAGTTTACGTAGTTTTAATTATTTTTGGGATAAAATATTACCTATATTAAAAATTACAGGAATCGATTCAGTAAACGATTCTGAACAAACTATTTTCATAATGTGCATTAATTCAGTTACACATTGTATATTTATATCTAAACACTATAAAACATATTTTATCAACTCAAACTTCAAGTAACAGCAATACCAGTCTTTGATCACTAAAAAAAAGGTTTGTATTTTTCATTTTATCGTGTTTAGATATCGATAGCCATCACGTCGACAGAGTTTCGCTAGCTAATTTAATTTGACCCTGTATACTGAATTGGCTACCTCACTATGTAAGTACATTACGTCTAAAATCGGACTGCATCTGGCGTGACAAACATTTTTAACCCACAAAAGCCTGATACTTTCTAGTGAAGTTTTTAAGTTGAAACCTCTTGTTGAAATCCAAAGTTCTGGCTGCTATGATAAAGTACGTCTCAAGTACAAATCTAATTGTAGTAAATCACGAGCGGATCTGTCGCTGAAAGTTCGTTGCACGTCCTCGGTTCAACTTCTCAGTTTGATTTACAGACACAGCTCATTTGGAACTAACGATACTTTCCAAAGTCTTTGTACCGACAGAATTTTTGATAAAGGTATAAACTGGGTTTTGCTTATGATTTTGTTTGTCTGGGAATTTAAAGAAGGCTTTTTGAGGTTTTAAAGCTATGTACTACACTCGCGAGCAATGAAAATGTTCCAGTGACATAGCACCAAATTACTCCTAAACGGGAAAGGCTAGCTTAATGACACCGTCTACAATATTGAAGTACATTTAACAGCGCATCAGAATATTAAGTACCAACTAAAAACGTAAATATTGTGTTCAAATTTTAAATTATATGTCTTAGGAGATATTAAGGTGTTGTCGGCATTTTGTGGGTGGAACTTTTTCATTGCTCGGCAGTGTAATTTCAGGGATAAATGATAAATACTTTATTTTCTGTAAGTACGTTTGTACCAAAACTTTTACACGTCAATCATATTTTTTTTAAACTGGATATGGTCTGTGTTTCCTATCTAACTACTCTGAGAAGAAAGGCTGAAATAAACTCAGAGGTCACAGTCTCTTTTAAAGTCCAGAGATAATCTTGGTCAGATCATGTATAGACCATGTAGATAGGTGTCTGAAATGGAATTTTGGAAAATCGCTGACATAACAAATATCTAAACTACATAATCTTTTAAAATATTGGTGTGAACAATTAGTATATTAGTGTTGTAACCTTTTCACCTTTCCAACACATTAATGTAGGTAGTCGGATTTAATTGCGAGATTTTCATTAAAAGTAATTTCCAGCTTAACGTTGCTAATAGAATTTAATGACAGATTTTCGCCAATGTCTATAGACTTTTACTCAAAGTCTACAGTTAGCGTAAGGCTGTATTGTACCTACTGAAGCGTTGATGTCGAGGAAGGGAAGTTTAATAAAAATGAAATGTTATGAGGGTAATACCGCGGGCAGAATTAAGCGAAATTATAATTAATAAAGTTCGCTTTACCTAGCGTTATGCTGTTTACTCATTCGTAAAATGTTCATAAAACACTTAAAATGAAACACTGCTTGCTAAATAAATCTAAAGTATTAATTAATAAAGTGGTCTGGTCGGCAAAGAATTTCAACCAGTATTACTGTGAGAACAATTCTCCGGTAGGCGGGGTTGGGTGTTTAATAAATGGTGACACATTCACTTTGAGGCTTTAACATGAGATTTTAATCACGATTTCGGACGCTACGGGTTGGTTTCACCTCTGTGACATAACACCGTTTGGTTTTGGGCTTGAAAGTGTCCGTAAGGGCCTTTTCCATAGTATAATTATACTCGTAGTTCGACCAAAGAATACATGGTAGTAGGTACCTGCGGGGTAATTGCGTAACACACTAACAGTACTAATGGCTTGCATTTTGACAGTTCAACAACAATCATTGCGTTATTTACAAAAAAAAAAAAATGTATATAAGTAGTTTATCAGCCATCTTGTTACCATAACACAAGCATTAGGTTGCTTAGCTTGGGACTAGATGGCGCTGTGTGAAATGTCCAGGGATATTATTATTATTTACGTTGTTGACTGACAAATTTTTCGAACATATGAAGCCATGGATTAGCAATATCCTTCAAAATCATTCAGATGGAGATTGATAGTGTGTTATGCAATTAGGACGAAGCCCCTGTCTAGCAAATGAAACTAACGCTCAACAATTCTGAGCTTTCATGAAAACTAATACCATATCAGCGTTAACTACAAAAAGAATAGAAAGAAACGCAAGTCACGTCAGATTTATTTCACATCTGGCATCATGTATCATTTCAGCAACAGAGCACAAAGCGAGAGAATATTTTACGCAACAAAAGCGGCATGTTTGTCCACTAAGAAGTATTCGGGACGGGGCGCAAATCACGAAAGCTTTGCGTCCCTCACGTCCGCTCCGTTGAATGTAAAGGCTCGACGTTTTAATTTTTTTTGGCGTTCCTTAAAGCGTAGTGTGAAAACACATTTTTTTCGCAAACTATGAATCTAAAATACGCGGCATTTATTCACTTATACCAGTAGGTGTTGAATTCTGGCCATGGGTACTTTTTCTGTGCATGATGTACAGTCGTCAAAAGAGATAAGTAACCAGGGTCGTCAGATATAGTTGAAGTTTAGTAAGAAACCGATGGATGTTTTCGAATGAAATTTATTTTGATAAATTAACTGTTTGTTTTCTATTAATTAAATAATATTTTATTTGAAAACACCTATCAGTTTTTTACTAAACTTCAACAATATCCGACGACCCTGGTTACTTATCTCCTTTAGTGACCGTACCTACAGTCCGGCCGTTGAGAAAATGCGTTCCTCTGACACCTGTCAGTTTCATACAAAAGAAAACGTGTTTTGCGAATTTGATCTTTATCAGCTGTTAATGTCGCTCTGACATAGGATGCACAGGATTTCTGGCGGAACCGAGGGTCAAGGGGCTAATGTGACCTACCACTGTCTACCATGCCTGCAATCTAACTAACACCATTGCAGGCATGGTAGCCTTCGGGCTGTGTCGTCCGAGTGCTCATGGTTGTTCTACGAAATCTCCAAATGGCTGGTTGATACTTTCCGTGAACCAAGGGTGGCTTTTACCTTGTCCAGGGGCTAAGCATTGAAATACGTGGCAATGCCACCAGTCCTTTGGGTGCATTACCAGTCGACAGCGATGCGGAGGAATTTCTCGACGCCATATTTCAGTTTGCTAATAGTTTTAGTTAGGTTAGGATATTATATTTTTATTTTAATAGTTTGTTAGTTAATTTAGTATAAGAAGTTTATCCAGTGTACATATTTTCATATTTTAAGTAGACACTCACTATTGCATGTTTTATATTAGTTTATGTATCTCCAACATAAGTCAAATACTGGAATAAAGCAATTTCTTTGGTCAGTATCAAGTATGTAGTCAAAACTAATATTATAAAGAGAAAAGATTTGATTTTTGTAAGTTTGTTGTAATGTATAAACTCAAAAAATACTTAACCGATTTACAAAAGTCTTCCACCTATAGAAAGCTACATTACCAGCGAGTAACATGGGCTGTATTTTTTTTTTAGTATATTTTCACGCTGATTTGAAAATATGAATAACGATAAAAGCCGCCATTCGTAGCTCTAAAGACAAAGTTTCCAGCTTGACTCGTTTTATTCAGCTAACCACGTTTATTGGTTTTTAGATTTGACATCGAACTAAAAATAAAAAGCGAAAAGTGAAGAGGAATTACTCCGGAAGAGTTACGTAACGTGCCTTCCGGGCAAGAAAATGTTGACTCGAATTTTTATTTCTTGGACTTTTAACTTATCTTACTCGTAACTGAAGTTAAAGTTCTCATTCCTGTTTTAGTTAAAGTGTTCTTCTACTTATTTTTTTTTCTTTAGCTGAGAACTTGTTTATGTATTGCAGTTCTTAGATACTTATTGCAAGTTTCTAGACCATATTTTCTGACTAAAAATAGACAGAAATATTTATTTATCGAAACTAGCCTGTGGTGGCCCACTGCATGCCTGAATATAAAAAGATTTAATATTTATTCATTTAAAACCTTATTATAGTCGGTCATCACAAAACAGCTATTTCAAAGCATCCAAATATTTCGATAACTGGATCTACTCTCCCCTGCACGGTCAGAACCCGACCACTTTACGTTCCATTCCGATTTTCAGGCACTCACTTAACTGAAACCTTTTGACATGATGACTCGAGGCAGGGTTTTAGGCGATGCCTGGGGAATTATCGCGTAAGGGCGAGGGTCGAATCGAACCCGGTTCGTCACGTGACGTCACGCTTCCGTGTTCCTTGTCTTGTCGCGAACAGGTATTGGTATTTTATTGGAGGCGATGAGTCGATAGCGCGGGTTGATTCCGATGTATCCTAAATTGGGGTGGGCGATTTGGGTACGGATATTTAATGAGCATATCTAAAGTGTATTTAATATTACCTTCTAGCTTGAGATATTATTTTGTTTCAGATAAATTGCATGAGCGTTCCTTTAACTTGTATTATGAAAGGTTTTAGTTAGGCACTAAGCTAAGTATATATTTTTAGGAAGTAGTAGGCACGTACTTAGATTGAAAAACAAATCTGGGGATTCTAATTAAGATTTTCCTGAGGTTATGATCGGAATTTTTGATAGCCGAAAGGAAGCCGATTTATTTTTTTATTAAAATTTCGAGTTCCTCGCTGAATAGATAATGAAAGAACAACATTGGGACACCAGATGTTTTTTGATTTGTAGAAATTCTGAGAGGCGACTTTGATCTAATAAGCTTTATTGAAACGTCAATTATTCCTGTTTAACATAAAAGAAACCGTTTGACACCACCAAAAACAGTATAGTAACACAAATCAATCCTCCCATATCAAATAAAGCACAATTACATCTACGAATAAATTGCTCACATAAACCGACAACATCAAGTCATTTATCAAAATGGAATAGGAAGGCGATGAAAAATACGGTTCGGGTGGGGTTAAGGCCGCCATTGAAACTGCGCGTTCCCACAATGGCTGGCGTCGTCGTTTACTTAGGCACGGGAGCTGCTATTCCTGAATTTTTAATAGTCGTTTTGTTCCAGATCAACGGGAAAGACAAAGAAAGAATAATAGAGAAATAAACGACGGGAGACGAATCATAAATATTAATGTTTGCAGTTACAATCGGATAACGACGGTGTTTCGTAATCTGTTTTATTTTTAATAATACTGATAAATATGGCTTGTTTTGGTTGGTTTTCTTTGGTATTCTTTCTTTTGTAGCGAGTTTCCAGACTGTTAAATCTTATTGCTTGGGAAACACCTAGCATCATTACCGAGTTGATTTATAGTAGACGTTGGCGCACAACAGTTTTAGCGGTGGAGATATTATTTCATACTATTTAGAGTAATGTAACAGAACTACTGTTACATATTTAGTGGCAGGCACGTGATGAGAAATCTGGCAAAAAAGAAAATTAATCGCCATTATTTTGCAAAACGGAGTTTAAATTAAATTAGAAACAGTAGGTTTTCAGTAGATCATAATGCATTGATAATTTACGGTTATGAAAAATATGTAACATTATTTAAACCAACAAATAACCAATATCATTTCAATAATAACAAAACTAAAATTACGTATGTATAGTTTTTCAACCAATATTGTTCGTGGAACTAGAATGGGGAAAACAAAAGCCCGAATGTGATTTGCCGTGACCCATTTCGCAGTATGGTCGGCCATAAAAAGGAAATAGGATTAAAATTGGTTTACTTTTCATCGTCACTTCACTAACTCAAACTAAGTTAGAATAACGATGGCCGACTCCGGAGACTGAGATATGAAAATATGATATTCTTTTAGATATTTTGCTGGCTGCTACTAGTTTTTATTGTGGCTTTTTAATTAATGTTTCTGTATATACTTATAAAAATGGGTGTTTCTTCAATTTCAACAGCTTTACACACACTAGTTCCATTTGAGGCCTGAGTATCATTTTCTATAGCATAATCAGCCTATAATGTACCCTACTCCTACCCTACTCCTACCCTACTCCTACCCTACACCTACTCCTAACCTACTCCCTTCAAATCGAGTGGACCCGAGACTAACGTACCGTAAGGGACGATCGTCAAATGTTTGACAGGAAAGTAGGTAGAACAGTTTATATGGGAAAATGAAATTGTTGTTTTTACTATCTTCCTCGCAATTTTTCCCTATTTTCTCACCGTTTAAACCTTCCCTGGATTACGACAAACATTTCAAAAACAAAATCAGCTAAACTGACCCAGCCGTTCTCGAGTTTTAGCAAGACAAACGAACAGAAATTAATTTTTATATATATATTCCCTATTTTCTGACCATTTAAACCTTCCCTGGACTACGACAAACATTTCAAAACCAAAATCAGCTAAATCGGCCCAGCCGTTCTCGAGTTTTAGCGAGACAAACGAACAGCAATTGATTTTTATATATATTATTATATGTATATAGATAAATAGATATATAGTAAGGGCTTATTTTTCCAACGCCAGTTAAATTTACACGAGGAATAATTTTGAATTTATGACAGCACTTCCATACAAAACTGCCAGACTTTAATTTTATTCCATGAATAAAAAATATCTGTCGATTGACAATTTAGCCCTTAGTCTTTGATATGTCAAAAAAATATTAATTCAGACCTCTCTGGTAAAAAATAATAATATCACTGTAAAATAAACGAAACCAATGTATAAATGAAGACAACAGCGAATAACAGAATAATAAAGTATTCAAAATTACGGATGTTATTGACTTTTATGATTTCCTCGAGAAGTACGTCAATATGTAAGTATACAGATTACATTATCTGTGGCGAATTATAGAAATAATGTTACATTACGTAACCGATTGAGGAAAATTATAAGAAGATCGTCTGTAGACGTCTTTCGATCAGGAGACTGCTGATGATTTGATTGATTGAATCGATACAAGATTACTTAATTCTGTTTTGTCGTATGTTTTTTTTATTTTGTACATTTTTAACCAACGAAAACAAGGAAGGAGGTTTTGAGAACCTCCCCCTATTTTTTCAAGGCATTTTTTATGTATTTCAAAAGAACCTGTTAAAACCACCTCTGTCTCTCAATGTGGGACTAAATCTAAAATAAGTAAGATTTTGCAAGTCCACGGACTGTGACAGACATGGCATTTACAAAAACATTTACAAAATATTACATAACCCCATATGTCCCTGTGTATTTCTAAGGATTTAAGGGAAATATGTAATGGATAGGCCCCATGAGGAGAGGGTACTACTATCTTAATTAAATGTCCCCACCGTTTAATTAACACAACGAATCAGATTGTGAGCCTACAGAACAGAACCTACAGGTTAATAGTTAAACTTTACGACGTTATGGGGTAAGCAGAACTCCAAGCGGTACAAACGTAGACATATTGCACTTGTTTGAAAATTGCTGATTGAATTAAGATAAGCAACCTTATCTGTTTCAGGTGGCATCGTTAAAGATGCCACCTGAAGAATAAAAGATTGTACCTATCAGCTTAATGAAAGATAAACTGTGAAATTTTGGTGCTTCTAAATGCTGCGCTACGCGGAAAGCAGAATCGGGAGCGGAGTGGGCGTAGCTGGTGGAAAGTGGCTTTGATGTATGGGCATATAGGGACAACCTCACACTGAAAGATTTGCGAAGCTAGGCGATTCTGACAGCTGTCAACTTTTTGTGTCATGAAACCTTCTGACAAACGATAACCGTTCATTTTATAGTTTGAATTATTATTATTCTTGTTTACACTTCTTTTGTTTGACCACATCATGGATTTTGTATCTGACAGTCATCATCATCAGCCCATAGTAGTCCACTGCTGGACATACGCCTCTCCAATTGCACGCCATTCAACTCGATTTTCGGCAACTCTCATCCAGCAGCTACCAGCCATCCTACAAAGATCATCGCTCCACCTAGCCTGAGGGCGTCCCACATTACGTTTACCGATTCGCGGTCTCCACTCAAGAACATCTTCTGATAGTGCGCTGACGCATATCAACTATCAATGATGAACAGTCCTAGTACAAGCTTCAACTCACAAGTGGCGCTACAAATCACCATTAATCAATAAACTAAAACCATCTATAATTATTACCTGACCATCAATGATTATTATGTCTTCAGCAAACCGATGATATTCACGGCCGCTAAGCAGATTATCGACGTAACCACGTAACCCCACGTGCCCACCACGTGACTCTCAATGGAATTAACTTCGCAGTGACCGGTTAAGTCGCTTACCTTTACGCCCAATTTGTTTGTCCACTTACAGTTCATGGTTGAGTTGACGGAATTAATCTCCGGATACATTATGTTAACTATTCATATCGGTATAGTCACGTGAAATCGTCATATTTAAATGATACTAACTTCTGCCCACGACTCGTCGCATCGCATCGCCTGCAAGCGCTATTATTTCGTTTTCGCTTATTGTGATTGACTTTTTTTCTTTTTGCTCGGCTCCTTAGCATCACGCTAGGACTTAGTGTGATGTTAAATAGCATATCCTATCATATATCAATCCTCAAGAATTGGGATATCAAATGCAAAGAGAATTTTTCAAATCCGTACTAGTAGGTAGTAGTAGTTCCAGAGATTACAAACAAAACAAATAAACTCAAAATCTAATCAAATATTTTTATTGGAACAAAAACGTGCTACAATTTTTGTGTACGTTATTACTGCGTTAGTTTAGTAACTGTGTCGCAGTTATTAGCGCCCACTCCAGGAGCGAAAGACCACTGAGTTCCAATAACAACAAATTTGGTTAACTCTTAGTTATTATAGATTGATTACATATAAGGAAGTTCAAAATCGAACAATACTTTTTGGAATATATATCTTTAGATTCTACTTAGCGTGGTATATCACAGAATTACAATTTGTAGAATCAAAAGAAAATTGTTCTTGTGTTTTCCTATGGTTTTACATAATTATTACGCATGTATTTTATGACAACGACACCATGCGTACCTATTCATTGATAATTCTTAATGAAAAATAAGTAACTATATTTTTGTGTTGACTTCATAACTGTTACAATACTACCATAATATTACTTAATACAAATAAACCGTCAACTTCAAACACCATTCATACGTCACACCTTGACCTTCTGAACTTCATATAATTAACGAAATGAAACGGATCATTAAACGTTTATAATAAACAAACAGGTACATTTGGGGAAATGGGTATTTTTATCAAGCTGAAACTAATCTACTTTGCCCTTTGCCCCGCCGTAATCCGGCTGAGACTCTAAAAAGACCACTTAAGCTAATTTAAGACCCGCAAAAAGCTGTTTTGCTTGGTACATAAGTATCTTGTGTATTGAATTATTTATTTTATCTTCTCTCTGAGAGCGAATCGATGGGAAATTACTTTTTGTATCGAGTTAGATAGGAATCGGTACGTTGCTTTGTGGGAATAAATAAGAACGCTTGGTGCTGGATATTGTAAAAGAAAATGAGTGAGAGAGTTCTTATACGTATTTGTTTTCGCGAAAAATATGGTACACCGTCCAACAATAAATACTCCTTGGTGTGAATAAAATAGACATGCAATGAGGTTGTCTCTGGCTGGATATGATAATATTCGAAAAGAGAATTAGTTAACGTATAAGGAATTAATTACGTCCGCAACGTAATAAATATTCTAACAAACCGCTGAATTTCAAACTCAGCTATTCTGCATAAAAAGTAACGTTGTTGTTACGTTGCATAATTAAACCGTTCCTGAAACTCAATTGAAATATGATGTTTACTCGCGTGGTCGGATATCCGGAAAATGTTATTTGAAATATGCATACTCGTACACACGGAGCATTGTAAACGAATCAATACAGGCTGGGCGTGGATACACAGATAATATTAAAAGTTACCCCCGATTCATCCCTAGGTAACACTTGCGTAGAGGATGAATAACATTTTGCGCTAGTAAAAACTTTTCCGATTTAAATTCAACGCACGATCCCTGGATGTACATAGCGAGATTGGTGTTCGTAATAGGCAGAGACGTAGAGCATAGATTACATGCAACATTTTAGTGCTGCGCGGGAATGAGGCGAAATCCTAATTAGAAATTTATTTGTGAAGATAAACTCGTGGTTTGAGCTGAAAGTACAAAAATAGAGTAGGTGATTTTTGTATTATTTTCGCTTTCATACAAACTTCGTCAAAATAAATTAAAACAGTTGTCGGGTTGTATTTATGTAATGACATTTTCATTCCGTTTCGATTACCAGAAATAACTTTTTTAGTCTACGGTTTCCATGTAATAATTACATTTTATTATCGCGTGCAAAATTTTCTTTTGAAGTTTACATATTATTATGTTTTGTTTGCTTACGGGCTTTTATTATTTTTGATAATTCCATATTTGCGGTTCGACTGCCCAAATTGTTGGTTTGTTTTTTTGTAGTGCTTGATCTAATTACCTAATATTATTAAGTGTCAATTTTAATAAAGTGCCAATCTAAAGTGACATAAAAGTAATCCGGTCACGTTGTTCCACTGGGGTAATATTTTCAATATTAAGTCAAGGAAATTATTTGTTTATCAAATCCACCGCAACTTCGACCAGCGGATTCTTACAGCCTCATCACACACACTATTGTTGTTTGAAACATTATTTTTATTTTGATCATTTTGTATTTTGTGTTTCACGAACTGAGTCTTATAAACTTTCTTTCTTTCATCTGTCCCCCTTATGGTAGGCCTTCCAATACTACATCTTCCGATACGCGGTCGCCACTCCAGAACCTTTCGGCCCCATCGGCCATCTGTTCTGCGAGAAACTTTTTATCGTTCCTGTAATATTAGTGGACTAGCTTCTGCTCGCGGCTTCGCCCGCGTGGATGTCGGAAATTGTCCCACGGGAACGTGCTACCAGGATAAAAAGTATGTCCTTCCCCAGGATGCCATCAATCTGTTTGTCAAATCAGAAGTTCAGTGGTTTAGGTGTGAAAATGTAACATACAGTTTCAAGTTCAAATCCTCCCCTTAAACATCGAATTACCCTTTTTGCCCCGTCAGGCGTCAATTTTCGACAACTTTACTTGTTATTAATTATTTTCTGTCAAAAGTATTAATACTAATTTTCGAGTTAATCAAGCCACGCATTATAATCCTCCCCTGTAAAATTAACTACCCCTTTTTCAACCCGTTAGGGGTAGATTTTCAAAAAACCCTGATACATGTTATTCTTTAATTTTGGTCTTAAGTATGAACACTAAGTTTCGAGTTTATCGGACCGTGCATTCAAATTCTTCCACACAAACTTCAACACCCCAATTCCCCCTTTGAGGGGTAGTTTTGAAAAACTTATAATGATAAACTTTGTTACTTATTCAGGCGAGTATTCTTGAAAAGTTTCAAGTTTATTATCCTAATGAAGAAGATTATTCATAAAAACTGTATCCCCCGCTTTTCACCCCCAAAGGGGTATAATTAAAAAAAATCGTTTGAGATGTATTCATAACTTGACTCAAAGATTATTTATACTAATTTTCGAGTTAATCAAGCCATGCAGTAAAATCCTCCCCTGTAAAATTGACTACTCCTTTTCAGCCCGTCAGGGGTAATTTTCGAAAAACCTTGATACACATTATTCTTTACTTTCGATCCTAGGTATAAATACTGAGTTTCCAGTTAATCGGACGGCGCGCTAAAATTCTTCCATACAAACTTTTAGAAACACTTCATAATTCAAGGAATAAGAATTTCCATACAAACCAAATTCCCCCATTTCACCCTCTTAGGGATGGAATTTCGATAAACCCTTTCTTAGTGGATACCTACTCTTCACGAAGAACACACCCTCCAAATTTTATGTCTCTAGGACCAGCGGTTTAGGCTGTGCGTTGATGTATCAGTCAGTCAGTCAGTCAGGACTTTGAATTTTATATATATAGATATAGATAGATTATCTATTTCTGCGTAAGTTGATTCCTAGATAAACACCCATCAATTGACAAGCTTTGCATATTTAAGTTAATATTATTGAGGCAATAAAAAGGCGTGTAGTTGTTAAAATTTCTTAGATTTCGACAAAACCCAGTGACATAACCAAGACTTGATTTCATTATATTCCTGAAGAGGTGCAAGATGTGGCCCTTAGCTACATGTTCACCGCAAAAAATTATAGTATGAAAACCTTTAGTAAAAACACGTTGTCCAAGAGACAACTAGAGCCTACATAAAATTCATATAATGGCATTCCTTTTAGGCAGCCGAGTAGTACACCGAGTACACGATAATCGTGCGAGTCCACGCCACAACATGGGGGGGAGATATTACACACATTAGTGTCACGGGGAGATTTGTGGACACACGTGAGAGTACACTGCCGTGCTATAAAAGGTATACACCGAGTGACGTTCACGCCTTTTTTCTGTAGTTTCCGTGGAACTATAATAAATGTTTTTTTTTTTTTATAATTACAAACACGTCATCACGTTAGTATAGAGAAGTAAAATGGAGGACGATAATTTAAATGCTTCTTCATAATATTAAAATTTTGGTCCACGATACATTTCACGTCCCTACATACATTTTACTTCCCTGCTGCAGACATCCACGATAATATCGTCACGTGAGAAATAATTAAAGCCTACGGTAAGTTATTTTACCTACTTTCAAATAAACTAGAAATATTAATTTTCTGAACATCCCTAAGTAATTTTGCAGAATTGTGTTCATACTATGTATGTGTGTAGACTAAACAGGCTTTAAAACGTCTTTATCCATGAAAAGTGTTGGCTCGGTTTAACAAGGTGTCTTAATCTTGTGTTTTTCGTTTTAGGCGATACGTTCTACAAATGCAAACTTTTGTCTTATACTCGAGTGGAGTAAAAATTTTAGTATGCGGATAAATTTTCGTGCACGCGACAATCACTACTGCAGGCTGTAGATGGGATCCGGGAAAAATATAGTGTCCAATCTCTGTTGTTCGGCGAAGTGTTACGAAATCTGTGTTTATCGTAGTCGATTATTATTTAACTGTAGATAGGTAGGTTCTATCATTAACTAGCTGACCCGGCGAACTTCGTGCCGCCTCAGAATCAATAAGAACGAATGTGAAAATTAATAATTTTTATAATTATTTGTTTCGTGAACTTTTCCCACGTTTTAATAGTTATTCTGCTATTCGGGGCGGAGAAAAATCCTTCTTCAGACAAATTCTTGAGTTATAAATGGTGTGGTGTAACTAACCCGACTTTGTTTTATTTATATAGATTCAGAAGAGCGACACGTATGTACACGGAAAATCTATTTAATTTGACTGCAGCTAAAAGTAAAGTAAAAGTAAAAGTATATCATCAGTATCAGTAAAAGTAAGATTTCCGTTATTGTGCACAACTGTAGAAGATACACAGTACCTACAATTTCCCGTCGAACCACCGAAAGTCACTCACTAACATTTTGCACCAAACAGCGCACCGCAAAATTGTTTGGGCAAGTGAGACAGCCACTGTCTCTATGGGGCGTCAAATACGTCGAGGCAAATTGGAATATCATCTATGGCGTGACGTCATCGGTCTGCCGTGTTGCCTCGAGAATTATGTCTGTTACAGGCCCTGTCGGCTCCGTGATAACGATTCTGTCAGACCGTGGTGAACAAACATGTACAATGAGATCTTTATTCATGAGATGTTCAGATTTAATCTGAGGCATATGGGTAGTGCTGCTATATGCATGCGGTTTGACTAACTTTTGGTGACAGATTTTGTTCTGTTAGTTGACAATGTGATACAGATAAGCTATGAATGTTTGTTTTTTAATCTGAAATTTTCAATTGTAATTAGGAACAGAGAACAAAACACACTAGAACAAAATATTACAACATACAAACACTAGACACATACCACCACTAGATACATACTATTGAAACACACTAGATCAAAATATTAACCAAAAAAATTGGAAGATATGTGACATCTACTTTACACTGGGTCCGCGTGGTACCTAGATTACGGTCCACTCCCTCTCGCAGACAGGAGGCCGGTGTCCCAGTAGTGGGAACGTTATAGGCTGATTATATATGCTGTAAATGCTAGAATACGTTAACCATTTGCACATAAGTGCACTCCTTAACATTATTAAAGTAGGGCATTTGTACGTACGTTTTTCGTAACTGTAGGTACAACAGTCAACAGTATTGTGGAAAATTAATAAAGTGTTTTTATGACAGCCATCGGGCGTTTTATTGGAGCATTAAATAAACAGTGGCTCGTCCTGCCAAATGAAATCAGTTCCTACTTTTAATGTTCTATAAATGAATAAGTATTTCCTTCAATTCCAATAAACGAAACTGCTATTGAATTAACAAAGGCTTGTTTAAATTGCGTAATAGGTAAGTTGATTAATACAGTAATAGAAGAATATCCGTTAAAGTTGCAGGAAATTCTAGCTGCTCATCAAGTTTGAAGTAGGAAAGTAAACATGAATACAAGCGTTAGAAGCAACGATGGCCGCGGGCTGTAATTTTCTTTGTGTAAGACAACGAGTGTAATACGCGGGAGATAAGTAAACTTTTGCAGTGAACGCGCGGCGATTCTGTCGTGCCTTGATATGCGATAAATTGCTCCACCTTTACATTATCGCGAAGTTTTCGTTCTTCCCTTTCATATTTAAGCAGTATAAGAATTCATAAGTCATAACTGACGATATCCCGTAACTAAAAATAAAGCAAAAAATGTTAACATCTGTAGGTTTCATAATTACGAGTATGTACGGTCTACTTAATATAGCATTATGGTATGTGATCTTTGTTCAGAAGACACGGGTAAACACAAGACTTCTATCTAACCTAATACGAATTTCACGAATTTTGACTGCAACGTTATGTACAATGTTCATATTTCTGAGGCTTGCTCTGTTTAAACACTGGGAGCGTATTCAGAATATCCAATAACAAGCAATCTCATATCGGTTATAGCCTTCGATGCTGTGCGCCTATCGATCCGTTTGTGTAAACATAACTACTATTGAATTACGTTTGTGACACGTGAGTGAAGCCTCTAAGAACATCATCTGCTTTCATGAGCAATAATAATAATCCAAGCAGCAACACGTCGACACTGTTAGACCTATAAATAAACCGTATTCCACAAGGTAACATCGTAGACCCCGATTTAATTAAAGAAGTCCCGAAATGTCAAGAGTAATTGCATAAAGATACAATTTACATTCGATTAAATATTCATCTTATATTTAGATGAAAGTTCCAAAAATATCTCAGCCGCACGGTAACCAATTAGAGATAATTTTGCGCATTCTGAGCTCGGTCATCATTTTACGGATTTTAAGCATAATTTCAAAGATGTCCATTCATAATCGTCTCCGTTATCGATTTTACATCCCGATGCCAATCAGCTTGGCTTGCGAGTGCTTCTCTTTAATTAAAGGGCACAGACGGAGTAGGCGGCCACTGAGGTAAAGTTTTTGTAGCACTCTTCAAAGAGTTTCCGTTAATTAAGGTCCCATCTAAACAAAGGACGATGTGGCGAAGTAGATGGCACCGACTTTGTGGCAATTTGTCTCAATGAACGAGCTGGGCGGTATAAATGTACAGCTCTACTTAAGTACTACCATATATTCTTCTAAGCACTCGAGTGTTACTTCACTAAACTTACGTTGAATGTGTCCGGCATTGCATTCAAGTCTAAAAGCTTAGGTGCCATTACTTGTGATGTTGTAGCTTACAATAGTACGGGCTAAACAAAACTATCTGCTATGATTTAATATGTATGTTTATCTGGCCTTATTTCGGATTCACATAAAACAGTGTTTCCATCAAATATTCTGTGTAAACGAAGCGTTCATAAAATATGTACGGAGCTTGAAGCCCGCACCGCGTCTAGTTTATGCATAAAATTTTATTCAGCGAGTGAGTACTGATAATGCGCTCAGATAGGTACCGTAAAACATGGCGAGGAGAGCCGGCACTTTCCAAAGTTTTTATGGTAGAGAATGGAGCATAATAATCTCATGTCCCGAGTAACTTACTACGTGCGGTGTTGGTACGTAAGGTGATTAAACGGATAGAAACGTTCTTCTAGATAGGTACACGAATGTTGCTGTCTAACAGAACTGCAATGGATATTCGTCTAATAATTTCTCTATTGTCTGTTACGTTATAAGATCATCACCTCAAGCTAGGTCAACATTAGAGATAAAAAATTTGACAACCTATTTATTCTTCCATCAGACCCATCTCAATGTTTGGAGCTTCTTTAAAATTCAATTAAATATTATTGCTTTTGATATTGGCTTCCCAAACGCCCAGTCAGCATTTTGTTCGACTCCTGATTTTAATTTGATTTAGTACTCAGGGTTTATTATGAAGTGATAAAGTATTTTCGAGTTTTTTTTTAAACTGTAGTGCACATCACTTCTTTTCTTTCTTTTTAAGAGGAACACAAACTACATTTAATTTTACATAGGGCCTTCTGTGTTCTGAAGGTCAATTCTCGTAATTTAAAACGTTCAGAATCTAATCGGATTCTCATTTCGGCGACAAACAGATGTTAAAACTTGTTAAAAATGTAGGGAAATTACAGGATTTTATGACAGATTGAGACTGAGATTAGACTGTGAACGTTCTTAAAGTTACGAGAATTACCCCTCTGTTAGTGTTCCTTGTGTGTTCTGTTTAAAACAAAAGAATGCTATTTTAGAGGGAAGAGTATTTCAGTGATGCCTTCATTCTGTTTTCATTATTCACGTCTTCACCTTTTACTGAAGGCTGTGCTCGGCAGTGCCAACGTAGGATTTGTAGGTACTTCCCGAGCTCCCAGTTACAGCGCTTTTCTTTCACACCTGCATCAGCAGCATACATGATTGAACTAGGGTCGTACGTAAGAATACTCTAGAAGCTTTTGTTTTGTTACGTATGTTTGGGGCTATTTTTGAGGAGCGTTATTGTAACAGTTTTATTTAAAAAATACTATTTGACACAATCCGAATTTTCAAAAGAACAGAAATGTTTCGACGATAAAACTTTTTGATTCACAAATCTGGATATGTCATCTTTTACCTACAAAGGGTTACTCAATATTTATTTATTTATTTACCAAGCAAGGCACACCAACGATATATTTACAAGGGTAGTAACAGTATGCAATCACGAGTCTTCAATTCTGTGTAAATACATCACTTATAGGCATGCACAATATTCACATTAAAAAGTTAAGAATTCATTAAATTATTATTATTATTGTTGTAAAGGTTATTCTTAATAACTGCATTTTTTTAAAATATTTCTTTTGCTTTAATTAAGACTAAAGCCGTAGTCAGAAACTCGAAAACCAAAACTTTGTCGAAGTGACGTCATTATACCTCTCCCTCTCGTCAGTTTATTGTTTTAACATCAAATTCCTTCTCGTGTTGACATCTTGTCGTAACTTTGAAATATCATGTCAATGTTTGGATGACAACGTTTTCAATTAATTCGGCGTCCTCCAAACTTATCGTAAAGGAACATAATATAATATGTATACGCTAATTTATTATGGGTGACTGTGACGTACCATGTGACGCTATGTATTTGGGTACCTATGTATTATTTGCTTTCCCCTATAATGGCTGAGTTTGTCAATGATTACACGTGTAATATCTACGTACCCATGTGTTTAACCTACATACATGCAATGTAAAAACATATATTTTCAAGTCTTTTCTGAAACTCATCTGTCTTGCAGCTATAAAATTTATGTAGGTATCATGTGCATGGATGAAAGGAATATCAAAGTTTATTTTCTGGTTGGTTCATCATATTTTTGTTATAAGAAAATCAGAAGAGAATGTTTCACAGACAACTGTGTACCATAATCAAATCGTTCCCACTGCTGGGACACAGGCCTCCTCTATGTGAGAGGGAGTGGACCGTAATCCACCACGCGGGCTCAGTGCAGGTTAGTAGATGTCACATGTCTTCGAATATTAATTTTCAGACAGTTATGTATTATTAATTAATTATCGCCACGGGCGAGGGGCCCGTGGCTAAATAATAACAGCCGCACAGGTCGATCGGTCAGGTTAAGCTATGCTTGCCGCGGTTGGTCTGTGGATGGGTGACCATCTTTACATACCGACACCCCTCCGTGCCTCGGAAAGCACGTTAAGCCGTTGGTCCCGGCTGTCATTCGTGGATCTTTGACAGTCGTTACGAGTAGTCAGAAGCTCGAAAGTCTGACAACCAGTCTTACCAAGGGGTATCGTATTACCCAGTAACTGGGTTGTGGAGGTCAGATAGGCAGTCGCTCCATGTAAAATACTGGTATTCAGCCGCATCCGGTTAGACTGGAAGCCGACCCCAACATAGTTGGGAAAAGGCTAGGCAGATGATGATATGTATTATTAATTAATTAAGATTAAATATACATTATTGTTTTTTACTGTAGATATGCTTAGTAACATCAGACCACTATCTTATCTAATGGCAGACCTAGCACCTACTCAGTTACTTTTAAATAAAAAGTGTTTCCGCATGTGTCCGCATGTGGTTTCTTCTATTTTTCTAAACTGACAACACTATTATTATGAGGAATTACATCTACGATAACACTCCTATTGTGCCAACCCCTGTAAAATTTCTACATTTATATCTGTAATATTTATGGTATATATAATAGAGAGTATTCTATTCTACCATTACATTAAAATGATTAAGGTTACGTGAAAGCTATAAAAAACCTATTCGGGTACACAGACAAAGTCATAAAGCGTCGAAACAGTAACTGCAAAGATTTCTTAATCAAAACCTCAACTGAAACGGAACAGAACGCGCCAGCTCAAAGGATTCATATTTAAGTGGATTCCTACTGGATCTACGTATACTTACCTCGACGAAAGATCAAAATACTTTATTGACATTATAATTATGAGGATCCATTAAAGCTGAATTTCCAACTTTCATTATGTAACTGAAGTATGATTTTACAAAGTAAATTTTATCTAGAACTAAAAAGCATTAATGAGTCACTGTTCAGAAGTGACCTTTTTGTACAGTTTAAAGTGGTGTTAGAGGTGCTTTAATAGATATTAGTGTGTTGCTAAATGCAGATTAGAGCATTGGTGGCCCAGTGGTAACGGCCCCGACTTACGGGTCGTGGGTTCGAATCCAGACAGGCGCTTTACTTTGTGTAAATAATTTCATCATCACTGCTCTCAAAACGGTAAAGGAACACATTGTGAGGAAATCGGCATGTCCTAGAACCAAAAATTCGAAGACATTTGACATCGATTATGAATGACACGCAGATTAATGTGCATGCATTCATATGTGGTAACTAATCAGTTTAGTAAACTTCGAGTCACGATTAAACATGTGACTTCTGAGAAAGAGTTTCATCCTCGATATATTGCTTATCATCAGATGAGGTCAAACGAGAGCCTATAGGTACATTCCATTGCAATATTGTTGACTCGGCCGGGGAATGTAATATCAATTAGTTTCAAAAGCTGTGGTCTTTTATGTGAAACACCGCTACGTTCGCCACGCGCTCGCAACTCAGCGACTCTCGCAGAGTTATGAAATTAATTTTGGTATTCAAATAATATGTATTATAAAAAAATAAACTAAAAAAAATCCTTAAAAAAGAATATTATTTATTTATTGAAGTGAAAACTTCTTTAGCGGCGTTGTGCACTTTTTTTGTGATGGGTAAAAAATGTTAAACTCGCGTCAGGACACGTGACCTGATCGAAAATTCGTAAGACGGAGCTCGCGTCAGGACACGTGACCTGAACGAAAATTCGTAAGACGGAGCTCGCGTCAGGACACGTCACCTGATCGAAAATTCGTAAGACGGAGGGAGAGTAGACCGCATTCCAAAATATCAAAAATGCACAACGCTAATATTCAAGTTTTCACTTCTGCCGGCACTCTATACTTTATTGTACACCAGAAAATACATAGCAAAAAAAATACAATTTTTAATACAAAACATACAATGGGCGGGAATATATATTTTTTAAAAATTATTTAACATTTCGTTTTTGATTATGCCATATTTTATATTTATTTCCTTTAATAAACCTGTCATGCATATTTTCTGTACAAAATAGTTTCGATGTTTGACATCTGCCGGGCGTCCCGTGATGGATCAATTTTTTTTTTATTTTATTGTCCATAGATAGTGCCTAAAAGTGTACAAATTCATCTCATCACCTTGTTATTCCGTCAGGAATGTTAACTTATCCGTCCACAACTTATAGATCTCATCGTTATGTTAACATAGTCTGTAGTGTAATGTATACCTATTGCAAACCAGAAACTGTTTATTAGTGTTGTAGCGAATGTTATAATATTATTCTTAAAAATTTGATCATATGGAGTATAAGGCCCTTTGTACACACACGTTTTTCTTGCCGTAAAATACTACGGTTTATTCGCCGTGTATAGGAACTGTCAGTGTTGTATGGATCACTATGGAAGCTTGGGACACGTTTTTTTACGGCGCGCTTTAAACGCCGTACCGTAATGAAACAAACAAATATTTATTATTATTATGGTGGTCTTGCTGTTACTAAATCAAGTGCAAGTTGCAAGTCAGTGAGTGATTAAGCTCTAACCGTGTCACCAGCTGTTTTAGAATTCACCAGTTTTGCTCCATCACTTATAAATATTTTGTCGCCATTAGTGCGACGTCAGATGCTGCGGTCACACGACCACTAGTAACGTAGGTACGTCGTACTGACTACGAATTTTGTGGTAGATACAATTGCTATCCTACTCATATTATAAACGTGAAAGTTTGTGTGGATGGATGGATGGGTGTTTGTTACTCTTTCACGGCAAAACTACTGAACGGATTTGGATGAAATTTGGCACACAGATGGTTTTTTTTATCCCGATATTCCCACGGGATCGAAACTTACGCGGGTGAAACCGCGGGCGCAGCTAGACGATTATATATTTTTTAAAGAGACTTGCCAAGCAATTAAAAGTTTAGATTGTTCTTTTTATTTTATTTTTTATTGTTTTCATGATTTTGTTAGATTTAATGTTCTTTTTTATTGTTTGTATTCCCTGTGTGTGTCGTATTAATATAATATAATAACATATTTTTCTTCCTTTCTTTTAATTAATTACTAGAGTTACGAGAGTTCAAATCAAATTCAAAATATTTTATTTCATACTAGCTTCTGCCCGCGACTTCGTCCGTGTGAAATTTCTACTATTTCTTTCTATTTCGAACAAATTTGATTACCATAAAAAGGTTATAGTGAGGCAATCTTAAAAGATAGATATATGCTGTCGTGGAATTTTTTTTAGAACTTTTAAAGAGGGATATCATACGTGTTTTTTGTTACATCTTAAACCGTTTACGCAGCGTACGCAACGGAAGCTCACAAAAAGGAATCATTTTTCCCGTTTTTGCAACATTTTGAATTGATGCTCCGTTCCTATTCGTTGCAGCGTAATTTTATATAGTCTAAAGCCTTCCTCGATAAATGGACTACCAACACAAAAATAATTTTTCAATTCGAACCAGTAGTTCCTGAGATTAGCGCGTTCAACCAAACAAACTAACAAACAAACTCTTTACTTTAGATAAATCGAGAGGGTCATCAATCCGCATCCGATGAATGATGTATTCGTGAATGTTTTAGTGGCATTTTGCGTTTTTAGTAATTTTATATTATCTCCAAAACTATATGACCAATTGACATAGGTACTGTAAGGGCAAATCTTATCTCTATAATGTCCTTGTGATCATAAAATAATTTATATTTATAAGGATTCATAATTAAAAATTATATTTTCATCCAAACGTAAGCATGTGAAAAAAGTACTTTTTTAAAACATACAAGTGATATTAAAATATAAAATATAGAAATATGGTGTCGCGGACTTTTTTGTAGAACTATTTAAGGCGGACATGGTTACTAGTTATATACAACTGTTGAGGCAGCGCATGCAAATAATTCTGTTTTAAGAGGTATTACTTTCCGAGTTGCTAAAATACATGATGTAAACATAATTTATAGCCTATAGCATTCACACATAATGTAGCTTCTACCAATGAAAACCTTTTTAGAATTGGATCATTAACTCCGGAGATTACCCCCTACATACAAACAAACAAATTTTACCTCTTTATAATATTAGTATAAACCTACATGGGCACTTATGATACGTCAGAAGCTAGTTGCACGGTTCCAATTGGTCGTTTACAAATATAATTTTCTCAGAAATTACAGAACTAATGTTCCCGTAACATAAATATTCATTCAATAAACCAGTGCTTGTTATAATATACTCCTACAAACTAACTTATTAGCTCTCACCGTATCTTGCGTTCCATCAACAAATGGGAGAGGTTCTCATATAATAAAGAGCCCGCCGTTCGAAGATATTATCCCAAAACTTTGCTACCCGCGGAAATTTATTCAGAAAACCTTTACAAGGTTAGCGCAACCGAAACCGGGCCACGGATGTGTATAACCACGTTAACTTACCGCTAGATGGGTTCCCCGGCTTGCAATATTCCGAATATTAGATTCGAGATTACGTGAAATAATTCGGAAAAGTTAGCTCGAAGTTGCTAATGTAATACAATGAGAATTTTGCGTCCCGTGTTTCAAAATAGTCATGTCCTGATTAACCATGACTATTTTTAGAGCATGCAAATTGTAAACTGTCTGTATTATTTATTTTGTCTGAGGAATTTTGACATTTACATTTTCCCGAAGTAGTAAATAACCAGTTTCCGCTAGATAACGTTTACAGCTTGCTATAAAACAGCGCGGCACCGTCGCGAGAGTTATTCTCTCTCTTTCACTCCGGGATCAGCATAGCCGTCTTACCCATAAAAGTTAAATGGTGTTAAAGTAGGAATAATGCTATCGAAGTAAATGGCTTAGAGCCGTCGGGAAGAGCTGCATGGTGCATTTACATAGACGACGCCCGCCCACCCGACCCAACGGAGACAGTACACATTTATTTACGCGTTTATGCGATTCAAGCTACGTGAATTTTTTTGCGATAAAAGTGACAACTCTTTTTGAATTATCATTTTGTTCAAGCCAAAAGCTATCTGTATGTTTATCCCAATTGGGGGAGGGGTCTCGGAATGTGAAGATGGTCACCCATCCACGGACCAACCGCGGCAAGCGTAGTTTAACCTGATCGATCGACCCGTGCGGCTGTTATTACTTAGCCCTTTCCTATTTCCTACTTAATATTATAAACGCGAAAGTTTGTGAGGATGGATGTTTGTTACTCTTTCACGCAAAAACTACGGAACGGATTTGGATGAAACTTTACAGTAATGTAGCTTATCATCAGAATAACACATAGGATAACTTTTATCTCGATATTGCCACGGGATGGACAATTATGCGGGTGAAACCGCGGGGCGCTGCTAGTACTTACACAAGACGTTTCAGTAAAAAAAAAAATGACCTGCCGATCGATTCTGTAAAAATCTCACCGTGAAAAGTTAGGTGAAGTGAGCTTAGAGTGAGCTGTCAATAGTGTCAATCCTAATAGGATTGACACTATTGACAGCTCACTCCACGCTCACTTCACCTAAGTTTTCACGGTGAGATGGTTACAGAATCGCACTGCTGGTTGTTCATGATCGCCTTCAAAATAACAAATGCAGTCCATTTGTTTCATTAATTCAAGTCGATTAACGATGTTTCTAAAAAACAGATTAACTTTCGTAGGTACCCCTACCCCATTACAATGAAAGCAAATCGATCTCATAACTCGATTTCCATTAATCAAATTATCTGGCTGTCACTGAACATCATGCCTGCAAGGGATTACTCTCACAGTCATAGTTAATGATTGCGACACGTAAATTGATCAATCTATTTACTATAATTAGTTTCACGCCCTTAATCGTCCATACAATTGAAACTAACTGATGATAACGACACTAATAAAATCGAGGTTTCACTGAGGTTACATAATTAATGAGCTGTTAATGGCGAAACATACCTTCAGCGATTTTGAAAAGATATAGGGGATTTTCTTACTATCAATAGGTATCTACATACAAGGTGTCGTTTTGCATCCTCGTCAAATTCAAGGAGGTAACTATGGTACTGATTCTCGACACGAATCAATAATAAAATAAGTAGGTATTTTTTTTAGGTAGTAGGTAATTTTCGGAAATCGGCTTGTGTGGGACACGCATTTTAAAACACGGCCTCTCTGAGACCGCACTGTAACTGCCCTTTTACACACACATAAAAACGCGGCCACTTATACAATACCTGTATAAGCGGCCGCGCTCAATCACCGAGGATTGAAAATCTAGTGCGCGATAGTTTTCCGTCAGTACGAATGTGGGCTTAGAAAGCTAAAATTTTGCGCAGAGGTTCTCTTTACGATGTAAATAAGGAATAAGGCCCTACTTTTCGAAATTCCTATGGGGTTGCGAATATAGGGCAGACGAAGTCGCAAAAAAAGAGCTAGTCACAGATAAATATACTAATCTTCGTTTATTAGGTCAATTTGTAAGCAGAACACGTTCATCATGATGTGGTTTCATAAATATTTCTGTTTCGTTCCAACTGGAGTGTGCTCGTTAACTCAAAATTAATATGTCAGCTTGTTTCATCCGGGGGTAGGCTTCGCGGGACAGGGAGGTGATTAACTTGTACCCTTTCACGCTCATTAAACTTACTAGATTATAAACTGGGAAAAAGCGCTCGGAACAGACATCGGAGAATTAGGTTTTGGCTCAGATTGATGAATAATTTTAAGTTCTGTCATTCTTCATCGCAGAATGAGATTACAGTAACTAGTTTCAAAGTTAATGCATATTTAAGCAGGCGATCGCTACACTTTCTTCATTTCTTTCTGTGCTCTGAACATAAGTAGAGGCTCCAAATAGGCATCTACAGTACGAAACGCAATAAAAAAATATTACCATAAAAGTACGCCTGTATCAATATAAAAATCGAGGTGGAATCCATAAAAACGTAAAACCAATTACAGAATAAAACGTTTACGTAGCGTATCAGAACGATAAAGACCGATGTAACACTACCGGCGCTATTACCCTTTCAATTTGGTGAAATTTTCACTTCTGAAATATTCACAGGCTGCCTAATGACATTCTTTAACAATGGACGGGTTAACTGACGAAAGAAGATTCCTTATTTTAGATAAATTTTCGTTAACGAAGCGTCGAGGGCGCCGCTGTGAGGCAATGGACGGTAGCATTCAATTGTTTGGGGCTGGTTACGTAATCAATGTTTCGGAAACTAATACTGTATTCTAATATTAAGCTTAACCAAGGTTAAACGTTTGTAAGAATTATAATTCTTTACTTAATCCGCCATTTTTGACTAGCTACCAACAAAGGCTTGATTAAAGTTTTTGTTAAATCCAGTACCAAAATGTTCCTCACAGAAAAATTCATCAGCAGTTCATCTCTCAGATTAACAGTTCAGCTGAATCAATCATGTGCGCTCATACGAATACCCTTTATTCATCGATAAAATTGTCAACCAAAATGCTTCGACCGAAAGCCTGAGCTTACTGAAAATAAATCGTGTGTAAGCTGACTTAAATAAATACAAACTGTTAGTCTAGTTTTCGTTGGAAACTCCGCTAGTTTCGTCAAAGAACTATTCTCGAGCAATATTGATGTAGTTAGTTTTGCTTACCAAGCAATTCGTAAGTCCTCAATCACTTTTGAGTTTGAGTTAGAGCAGTAAAGTGGAATTTGCGAACTCTAAGATCAGATGTAAAATCCTTCAACTGTAATTTCGTTTATACGAGGTTAGATATGAATTTCATTTTTACAGCAAGATGTATAAACTCGGTATCAGGAGAAGGTTTATTTACTTACGTAGATTGTTCATCTTTGATGCAATGAGTCTGAATCCACATACCTGGAAAATAAAATATAGCTGATTTAGATAACAATGTAAAAGTATCATGAAAAGTTCAACGCAAGGTGATGTTTAAAAAGTATTTATAGATTTTTATCATACTAAATACTCTCCACCCACAAATAACATCATTATTATTACCAAAATTAATACTTTTGTACAGGTAATATATTTGATATGTAATGAGATATTGATATCAGAATCAAAGAAGCCCAGAAACAAAATGTAAATTAGGAATTAGGTACCTACATATCTACCAATCGTGAATCCAATATTTCTCGAAAAGATTTTTTGGTACAAAGGGAACTCATTCCCTTTCGGAACACTAATTTTATTGGGTACTCAATATTGGGTTGTATAGCCAACTAAATGCTAATGGACAATTTTCAATTAGGTTCGATCTAATAATGATTCAGGGTTATTGAACTCAATTTAGGTACTGGGAAATAAAAGGTCTAATTGATAAAAGGATACAATTACGCATGTATAATTTTATTTGTTACGTAGTGTAATTCACTTTCCGTAGACTAAGGTCGGTTGTTTTTATTGCGTATACGATAGACTCCCCAAGGAACTCTCTGAAGCAATGGGTAACAATAATATACAGCATAAACGCTTAGAGTGGCGTACTCAAGAGTAGTTTGTAAGCCCGTAGCGATCCGACCCAGTATGGGGCTCCGAGCGATCCAATTGCGAATCACGTAACGTCGAACGGCATTTTTATTTTTCTTTAATTCCCGGAATCACTATCGCTCAACAACAACTTTTACTGCAGATTCTATTAAACTGAACGATTCTTATTTTTCAATAGTTTTTTCGCGCTATGATTTTCTTTCCTTATTCTACTTATTCTGGAAAGAGAGTAGGGAGGTCTTTGTTCAGCACTGGGACATTAATGGCCCATAATAAATCCTACTAATATTATACACGTGAAAGTTTGTATGGATGGATAGATGGGTGGATGGATGTTTGTTACTCTTTCACGCAAAAACTACTAAACGGATTTGGATGAAATTTAGCACACAGATGGTTTATACGAGGATTAACATATAGGATACTTTTTATCCCGATATGCTCACGGGATCGAAAATTATGCGGGTGAAACCGCTGGGCGCAGCTAGTTCTCCATATTTATGAAAATACAGTCATTTATAAATACCAAGTAACATTGTGTGCTTAATGTCATTTATATAGCATATATTGCAAGTCGGCAGCAAAATGCAGTTTACAGACTGACCTACTGCAATAAATTGAAATGTCAGTCTCCGTCACGTTTGTTTTATTATGAAGTAAGAACGACTTGCAACGATACACAAGACAGCACATTCTGAATTGTCCGCATAAAGTAATTGGTTCCAACGTTGCATTCAGCAGCAAGTTGCTAGCTTTTAACCCAAGAACTCCATTTTATACCAGCCAATTACTTTTCACGATGAAAGAGGAAATTGCGAAACGAATTTCGTCATCCTAATAAAGTTATTACCAGTAAAAAGGTAAAGTAATTCGTGTTACAGACGGTGAAATACAACGTACGTCCCCGAAACCGCAGGGACGTCGTATTTATCGTCCGAAAGTCTTTGTGAGCGGGTGTTGTGGCCATATTTTAATTGCGGTCGCGCCTATTCACTAGCTCTCAACGGGCCCCATGCGGGATGTTGGCCTGACAGAGGCCGATAAATTGCTCACTTCGGTAGCGACCTACTCTGTATTGTACAGCTAGAAACAAAGCCCATTATCCTTGGCTATAAACAGAGAAATTCTTGTCCAAACACGAAAAACGTACACGCCGACAACGGTCGGGTGCGAGACACCAATTTAGCTTTTCCGAGTCCAGAAAAACTTATTTAGAGAGTCAACCGGGCCACACCCAAGGCCGTACCTAGCTAAAGTTTGGGAGGGATAACTACTTTCTTCTCAGGTAAGTAGATAATCTGTTAGGACTTTGGGAAAACTCTGTTGTGGGAGGAAGATTACTCGACAATCTACTTTTGCTATCAATTTGCTCAATAAATGCGAAAATTAAATTAAGCTATACATTTGACTGCGTGGCTAAATCAGTTCACTTGTTAATTACAATACGTAGTGCATAATTGGAACTATATTAAATTAACTCTGAGTTATTCAATTGGAATTTGCTGTCGTTTACTGAAATTTACATTGATATTATGGACTGTGAATGCAGCTTTACATGAACGATTATAACTTTATAAAGTCAATAACGGTGCCTCGATTTTTATTGAATGATAAATTGTTGATTGATTAAAATTCCAATATTTATGCTAATTTGATGACTGTTGGGGTAGAGCATTTTCAAAATTGTACCATTGTAACATCCATGTCCAAAAGCGATATCAGAGATATATAAAATTAACAGTAAATAGAATAGAATAGATGAGACTCTTTTTTATGTACACCATATAAAAAAAAGAACGTAAGTACGTAGGTAGGTAGTTCGTATAAGTACTTAAGTATCTTTGCTTATTTGTTTCCTGTGAATATTTTACCTCTGAGGGGCTGAAGTTACCTAATGGTAATGTTTACATAAGTTTACATACTGCTGTAAAAGCTATATGTAATATACAATGACAACGATAAGAAAATATACAAGAATTGGTATTAACTCCCACAGGAAAATTAGCTTTATAGAAAGGAGAGGATATCATAAAAATATGAAATCAGTCGCGTGGCCTCGTTGCTTTACTCGCGTGTCGGCACCCCTACACGACGTTACATATTGTGTATATGCAGAAGCTCCACTCAATATAAAAATATTTCTTCTGCTTTAATGTGAAATTTCTCAAAAGCTGTCCAAGGATTGGAATCGCGCATGAAAGGCGATCGTTCGACAGCGAGATGGGCAGATGATATCAATCCCATTTGGGGGCTAAACTTGGATAAACAGGGCCTATTGCAATGTTCAGCAGTGGGTGAAGTATAATGACGATGACGAGAAATTGGCAGCTTATTCACCTACCTACCTATTCTGTAACATTCTCACCGTGAAAGCTGAAGCTGCAGTGAGATTTTTACAGAATAGCCATGCAACAATAGCATATAACAGTTCAATTCACCTTAGGTTTTACTAATAGACCGGCTGGTGTTGGGACGGCCTCTACCCAAATAATTGATATCGCGAATATTATTATGAGTTACTAGCTACTCCCCCGACCTACCGCGTCGCATCGCATCGTCCGCGCAATTACTTTGTTTTCGCTTACCGTTCTTTCTGACTTTCTTTTGTTTTTGCTCGGCTTCTCCTTAGAAGCCCTTAGGACCCTTGTCCTAGCGTGATATTAAGTAGCCTATAGCTATTCTCAAGAATTGAGCTGTCAAATGCAAGATTTTTTCAGACCCGACTGGTAGTTTCAGAGATTAGTGCCTTCAAACTCTTCTAACAAACAAACAAACTCTTCAGCTTTAGTATAGATATGTATAATAGACTAGCGGCCCGTCCCGGCTGCGCACGGGTGGTTCAGTTTTAGTAAGGATCCCTAATCTTTTCTGGCAATAAATATAGCTTATGTCACTCAGGGTGAATGTAGCTTTCCAATAGTGAAAGAATTTTTGAAATCGGCAAAGTAGTTTTTTAGTTTATTCATTACAAACATACACATAAAAATACAAATCTTTCCTCTTTATATAATATATTAGTTTAAATAAGGTGTTCTTCGGAGTAGGCTTACTGTATCTACTCGGTATTTTGAGCGGGCAGTGAGCACGCATGGGTACGTCGAAGGGGTCTGAAGCAAAAGTGATCACACCCACCAAACATAAACAATGGATGATTTTCATTTATATTCCACTCGCGGGTTTCAAGTCATGATTTTATAAACATGTTGTTATGAAAACGGCTCTTTCCTTTTTGAATTTTCAATGCAAATGCGAGACAATTATGTTTTGGAGTTTGTGTAATAAATTAGCATAGTAAGGAAGTTCAATATTGCTTGTAAAAAGGAAACGTTTATAATTAGGCATCAGGTTCGGGGTTCTTATGAAGAGCTATATTAGCTTCCTTATTTATTTTTACCACTTTTTTTTTAATCATCCTATGTTAGCCCACTGCTGGGCCTTCCCC
The DNA here is from genome assembly GCA_945859715.1 of Apamea sordens. Taxonomy (NCBI): domain Eukaryota; kingdom Metazoa; phylum Arthropoda; class Insecta; order Lepidoptera; family Noctuidae; genus Apamea; species Apamea sordens. The sequence continues at coordinate 17,174,705 of OX243986.1, forward strand.
ATATTTTTCCACTTTTCTGTATGCTGTGCCTTCTCCGTTCAATCGGTCAGGAACGATTACAAATCGTCACGCTAGCGTTTCTTCGGCCCTTTACTACAATATCATAATATATGATAATTGCCCAACTTATAAATGATTAGCGAAATGATTTTTCGTTTCCGTACGCTTTACGTCGTCATTTATTTGCCAAGTTTACGATCTACGTTGTACTAAGAAGAATACCTCATGCTAACGAATTACACACGAGCTTAAAAAATAACTGTTACGAACAAGTTATGAATACTTAAATGGAAACGTGCTAACTAAGCCGCTGAATAATAAAGGTTGTTCTAAAATAGTGTAGCGTTTAACCTTGGTACGTTTTAGCGGGCACACTGCGCTGGTTTGGACACTCCAGACCCTTGGGACCTTCGACTAACATTTTGTAGTACACTCGTAACATAGCGTACTTGTAATACTATAGCTTATTGCTGTACATTAACTTAACGTTGGACGTGAGATCGAAATGGGCACTCTGGTTGCTGTTTTTTGGAGTAGAACAAATTTGGGGCCGCGCTGCTGTACTTTTTTAACAATAGTACATTTGACACTAGACAGTTGTACATTATGTGCACTCATGACTATAAACATTCTATTTGTTTTGAGAAACATGAGATATTAATGAATACCCGATTAAATAGGATAATAAACACCTATAAAATAAATATTGCTGTTCCATACATTTTGACAGCGTAGGTATTGCACTTTTCTATGAAACAAAACAATTTTTTTTTGATAACCGACGAAAAATTTCGACGCTATGGCGTCTAAACTCATGTGCTGAATCCATGGTTACAGTTTGCGCGTCGATGTCCCTGCCACCCTGTATACTTGTATATGACATATATAGCTTAGTGTTAACTTCTATCATCTGCCGAGCCTTTTCCCTACTATGTTGGGGTCGGCTTCCAGTCTAACCGGATGCAGCTAAATACCAGTATTTTACATGGAGCGACTGCCTATCTGACCTCCACAACATAGTTACTGGATAATATGATACCCTTTGCTAAGAATGGTTGTCAGACTTTTAGGCTACTGACGACCCGTAACGACTGTCAAAGATCCACGAATGACAGACGGGACCAACGGCTTAACGTGCTTTCCGGGGCACGGAGGGGTCTTGGTATGTAAAGATGTTCACGCATCCACAGACCAACCGCGGCAAGCGTAGCTTAACCAGATCGATTGACCTGTGCGGTCGTTATTATTTAGCCACGGACCTCTCTCTTAGTGTTAACTTGTATATTGTATGTAATTTAATATGTCAAACTTGTACAAATAAATAAAATCCCTACATAAATTAATAGTTTGAAATAATTTTTAGTAATCCGTATTTCAAAGGGAACAGACAAAAGCGTCAGGGAAAAGGCTAGAACAACTATGAAATGAAGCTTTCAACATAATGTTAATATTAGTGAGGTAAACTGGCTTTCCGCCTGCAAATGACAGTTGCACCGTTGCATTAGCATATCCGAGCCGTCTGCTGCCAGCTTCCGCCCCTTGGGATTTCATTTCCGTGTGTTAAATGTCTTGGAGGCATCTTGTCGAATGGCTTAGGATTGGGGACGGTATCATCTGGTAAACTCTAGAGAGTTTAGGCAAATTAAACTCTCAGAGCTGGTGACATTTACTTCACACGTTACAACCAATTCTCTAAAATTAAGCTCTATTTAGTGTAGACTTTTCCAACGCCAGATAATTTTTTGGAGGAATAATTTTGAATTTTGACAGTTCTTCCATACAAAAAACTGTCACACGTCAATTTTATTCCACGAATAAAAATTATCTGTCGATTGAAAAATCAGCCCTTAGTCAGATTGTCTAATAAGTTTTATACGATTAATTTTACTATTGTTTTTGCTACTATTTTTTTATTGTGTTTTTTTTGTACATCATGTGGTCTGCAATAAAGATTTTTATTTTATTTATAAAAGCCTGGCTTCGTATCATGTGACAACGTGAACAATAGAATAACTGAAAAGTCTTCAGGTTCTAATAAATGCAATTTTGTTTATCACCACTAGTCACAATTCTCCATAAGTGTCACTTTCTTCTTACTACATACACTTAAACACACAGTTCGCAACAACAATAACTTACATTTAAGTATGTATAGTTAAGAACAAAAGCTTGTAAAAAGTCGTAAAATATAATAGCAGCACTATTTTTATATCCTTAGCTATTATTATACGTGCTGCGTTCTCAAAAGAATTGTTTACACTGCTAAAATGGAACAATAAGGCCAATATAAGCCTGAAAAGACTCACAAGCAATTAGATTTTAATAAGAGCTATTACCTGACTATAAATTAAAAACAAAATTCAAATAACAATCTTGTAAAGAGCTGTTCTACTTCAGCTTCAAAACTTCATGAATAAAGTTGGCGAAGTGGAAATTTAAAATGAATTTTTTCGAGCGAGTGCGGATGAATTTTTAAATTCAGTTTATATTTCAGGGAAAAGCGAAGCTGCACGCATGGAAGCCTTTGTTTGTATATTGATAGCTTGAATAGGATTTTCGCAGCGAGCTGTGAAATATGCAGGAATTTCCTATTTTTAGATTTTGCGGTAACCTAGTTTTCATGAATATATGGTAAATTTGCGTCATCAGCGTATAAAAAAATAGTGAATAGTATAATTTGAAGGCTGTATACCGTTTGCGAGCGACCTTATTACAAGCTCCCTAGCTGCTATAGGTGGCTCGGCTCGCCACTGTATCAGCATCAGAAGGTAGGTCGGTTCTTGGCCTATATTCCGTCTCGCTTACTCTTGCAAGTGGTGATATGCGCCGTCTTGTTTCGCCGTGACGTCACGACGCAACCCCTCCGCGTGTGGGTGTGTGCGTGTGTTGATTATACGCAGCCTGTCTATGTGGGACGCTCCGTTGATTATGATAGTTCAATTTATTATTTTTTTCATCTGGTTGATTTGACTTTGCTAATAGAACTATATTATGAAGCCTAAAAAATATTATTTTAGCAATAGAATTTTCAAAAGAGATTAAAGATTCATTCAATATGCTTGTTTTCATTCGAAAATTAATAAATCTGCAAGGCGCTTACAAATCAGCAAAACGTTAAATTATTTCAATATCTAAGAATTTATTAGAATTCCGACTATAAACACTAACAAATACAAAGACGTCTTTGAAGATTAACATAAAGACAATTGCAATCGACGGGGGAGTGGGGAGGGAGAGAGGACCAGAGGAACATAATTACTTAACAGATGCTTTACGTTATTGTTGCAGATAAAACGACGAAACTCGTCGAAGCGAACAGATTTTAAGGTACTTGAATCCATTTCCAATTAATTTTAGCTGGCATTATGTTTCCGAGACTTTTCTCTTGAATAACTGAAATACTTGGTTTAATTTACCCGAGTTTATGTCATGTGATACCTAAACAATGATTCATCATAATGAGTCTATAATGTTCCCACTGCTGTGACACAGGCCTCCTCTCTGTGAGAGGCAGTGGGCCGTAATTCACCACGCGGGCGCTGTGCGGGTTGGTAAATGTTACATGTCTTCGAATTTTTGGGTCTAGGACTTGCTGATTTCCATTTCCTTCACCGTTTTGAGAGCAGTGGTGATGAAATTATTTACACAAAGTAAAGCGCCTGCCTGAGTTTGAACCTACGACCTACAGCTCGTAAATCGAGGCCATTACCACTGCGCCACCACTGCTGCAATAAAGATTGAGCTGTGTCTAATTAAAAAATATTTCCATAATTTTCAAACATGCATTTTAGTTAACTTCAAATAATCCCAACCGTTACATCCATGGACTAACTAACGTTCTAATTAATTCAACGAAGTTAAATATTTCAACGTAATTTTATCATAAAAGTTCACCAACAGGATTATTACTCGCAGCTTTTGGATCACGATACAAACGAAGCGCCCATTGTTCGAATTCACATACGTCATACCGTATCCAATTTATACATTCCGATCACATAGTTGTCCGATTTTGTGATCGCTTTATACGTTGCAGTTTTGATTAATTTCGGTCATTTGTACATTCGCCGATCGGTCGATAGGTCCGCCAATTTGATTCGCCTGATACAATGGTCGCGCTGAAGTTTCTGCTCTGTGGTGACATGGCCTATTTTTTCATTCTCCACTCAGCGTTGCAATAAAAATATTGAAACGGAATATTTTTGTTCTATATTCTGTTTTGTTTTCGATTGTACGAGTACATGCTAATGTAATAACGTAATGTATCTAACGAGCGCTCGCGATGTGCTGTCGCAAACAAAGTGTTTTCTTTGTATTGTGTTGAAACTGTAGTTAGGCTACTAGCTTAAGTACTTTTCGCAGAGGTTATTTTAGAAGAAAATATTGGACTAAAATGCTGAGGACATCTTCATGGCTTAGCTGAAAATTTGCATGATTAATCGACAGTACTGTCTTTATACATACATGTATGGTACGGTACAATACTGTAAAATAGGTACTTTTACAATAATAATACTATTAGAATACTTTATAGTCATACTGTCACATAGTGGTGGCTCTCTCTACATCCATCAACATTTATAATATATGTTTGCACAGACTTACATATAAAACGAAGAGAATAGAGCAGTGAAGGTCCAGTGGTTCATTAACACTGCTCTCAAAACGGTGAAGGACAACATCTTGAGGAAACCGGCATGTTCAAGATCAAAAAATTGAATAAAGACTGTAGGTACTGTACCATACCTACATGAATTGTGATAATATTGTACAGGTGTAGATAGTATAATATACAATACTGTTACTAATATTACAGCAGCTTCTGTTTATTTGAAGATTATTAGTGTGAAAGTGACTATCAACGGGATATTAGTCGATTTAACATGAAATTAGCGATGTGTAAACACATCTTGGCAAACTAATAACAGATAAGATGAAATTAGTGGTGACATTGACAGATGTTTGATTTTGTAACACAAATATTATGAAGTTTTAGGTATATTTATTATGCTTAGTGTTCAGGTGAGTTTATATTACATACAAACTCAAACTCAAATAATTCATTTCAATTAAACCATTTCAGGCACTTTTGAATTGTCAACATTTTAAATAGTCGGTCAGTTAGTCAGAAAGTGAAGCTAGTTGCCCATTCCAAAACGTAGATCAGAATGGGCAAGAAACTCCAAGGACACTCTTTTAAATCGATATTATTACAAAACCCTGGGTACATTATTCTTATTGCTTCTATATGTGAGAACAATGAAAAAAGAACAATTTAAAATATAAAATTAAAAATAAGCCCTGGCAGTTAAGAGATGACCAGTCTCAACCGACGGCGCCCGTTCACGAACATGACGCGGGGATCAGCACCACCCAGCTCAACCATTTTGTAGGGAACCGAATGATCCAACACACGCGCCACCACCAGTGAGACATTTAAGTGAGCATGACATATTCTCAACTGCCATGCTCTTTCAAGTCAACATCAAAATATCATTAAAACGGATCCATGGTTCTTACATTTACAAAATTTTAAAAATGCTTCTAAAGTATACAAAACTATAGGAATAATCAGGAAGAGGTATTTAATATTCAAGTATTAAGATACATATAATACTAGAAGGGTTAGGCACAGGTGTACCTATAATACACCCACATCCCTCCAGCTACGTTTAAGTCCATGTAATAGGGGTGAGCCTATTGTCTTCAACCAGGCAGCTACTGAAAAATTCCTGATGGAAAATCCTAATAACACCTGTCCCGACCCACACTAAATTATGGTAACGCGGTAAAATACTGGAATTCAGCTGCATCCGGTTAGACTGGAAGTCGACCCCAACATAGTTGGGAAAGGGCTACGCAGATTTATATTTTAGAAGAAAATATTGGACTAAAATGCTGAGGATTTCTTCATGGCTTAGCTTATATTGTTATGCACTGTGTTCATTTTATAAACCACAGTATATAACGGTGCACTCGGGCGTGCGGTGTAACGGGGCACGGTTTGAGGGTGTGTGTGTGTTATTTTTTAAGATGATGCAATAAACACATTTTTTTTCTATGATCGTTCCTACTCCGCATATGGGACGAGGCATTTGCCCTACAATGAAATAGATTTTCAGACATAATAAAGAAATACGAGAACTCATTGCAGGTTTTGGTTACTTTGTTAATTTGTATTGGAATCGTGAGACCTCGAATTCAATATAACCAGTAGGTAAAATATTCTTTTGTCGACGGTCGAAATAACGGAAATTACTTTTTTATTGCTGTTTTTCCGCGTTTTGTTTTCCATTACTTAGTTATTTCGCTTGAATCTTTTTGTAGAATCATAATGTTGATTTATTCATCTATTGGATGTCGTGTAGTACCGATCAACATAATTACGTAGAAAAAAATCTGGTGTTGTGTTTGTATGATACTTCATACACAACACTAGATTTTTTTCGATGTATTTAATTATTTTTATACAGTAAGTATTTCGTTGTTATTTTTTTCCCTGTTACAATGGGTGTTACTGCTGCTCAGTAGTAAATATATTAAAATTTATTTCATACGGAATTTTATAAAACCATTATAATTATGGCATTTGTAACAAAAGCAGTTCATAGTATAGTTGGTATATTTATGTTCTGTCATTTGTATGGTGTACAATAAAGAGTATTCTATTCTATTCTATTCATATGGCTATCGTATAGCTTGAAATCACTTTTATGCCATAAAAAATGTTGACATGAATTATGGCAAGGGGTTTCAAAAGCGGTGTGACGTCATAGCATAAAAATATGAGGGTGTGTGTATGACACAATATCAAGATTGATTGAAATGACGGTTTAAAAACCGATTTTGTTGGCAAAAAAATGTAATAGTCGTGGTTATTAAGGGAGTTATATTTTCTACAGTAAAAGCTATAGATCATATACAGGCTGGCAGGACATACGCAACCTGTTACCATGGATTCAGTACATGATTCTGATGATTCCGTCGGTTATCAAACTAAAATCGGCTTTTTTATAGAAAAGTGCAGTACTACGCAGTCTAATTTTTTTTTTTAACATTGCCCCACACATTGGAATTTCTCCTGTATCGTGGGTGCGTTTACAAACATTTAAACTCACATACACAAACAGCCAGACCCGGAACAACTACTTGTAGGCCATATAAATATTTGTTCCGTGCGGGAATCGAACCCGCGACACGCAGCGCAGCCGTCAATCGCTTAACTACTGCGCCAACCGTGCCGTCGAAAATGTATGAAACATCATTTTTTCTTAAATAGCCGACGGTAAAACCTTTTTCTATGCTAGTATGTGCTGAATTGGTGGTTTGATTTTGCGCGTCGTTTCTGTGCCACCCTGAATAATAGTTATAACTAAGAAGTTACAACAATGCTCTTCTATCTTTGAAACAAAACATATTATCTGCTTAGTTAATTTTATTACATACATAAATCATCGTGACATTTATCAGGAGAAAAATAAAATAAAAATAATATTCAACACTATAAACGAGTCTTATTTTATTATATCAATTAAGTAGCAAACTTCATTGTTTTATTTCCTGATGAACTTTTAAGAAAATTAAGTAATTATCCCAGTGAGGCGAAAATTTACAATTTTAGCTATCACTATGTCAAAGTTACATCGTTAATCACTTCAGTGTCTGCGATTAACATTTATCAAACTGTATTTATTGGGTCAGCGTCTGTACTATTAACTAAATATTAAATGACTCGAAAACAAATCTGTCCCATTTCAAAGATATAAGAATAAAATAGAAGTAAGCTGAAAAAGGTACAAAGTGATTAAAATCAAGAATATGGGTACACAAAGGACGCATATGGTTTCTCATGCTTCAGGTAACAAAAGCTAATGCTGAGCATGAAGTCCTGGGTTCGATTCCCGGGGCAAAAAAAGTCATACGTTTTTCCAGTTTTAATTTCAGCGTCAGACAGCATCTATGGCATTAATGCTGAAATGAACCTTTTTGGCGCAGCCGTGAGGCACACACTATTGTTGTCTGAAACATTATTTTTTTATGTTAGCTATTATTTTTGTATTTTGTGTTTCACGAACTGTGCCCAAATAAACTTTTTTCTTTCTTTCTTTCTCTTTCTTTCTCAAAAGCAACCCGGAGTCAGGAGTTGTGCCTAGTTCATGACAGTAGAATCGCCTCCCGTTATATATTACTTAAACATAACTGGCGAAATGTAAGTGTACTACTGTGTAGTGTGTGCGTGATGTTATGCATGTCTTAAATGGTGTGCAATAAAACACAAAGAAAGCTTTTCGTAGTAAAAGCGCGTAGACCATGACGTAGTCGGATCCCTTCGAGCTACGCCGTAGCGCCGGGCTACGTAGAGGCGTAGCTCGTAGCGTGTGCAATGCCGAGCTTTTTGCATTTAGTGGACTCGGTAAGGATGTGGCGAATATTAAAATAAAATCGCTATGACAAAGAATAAAGCACTCAAGGTAATACACACATTTTAAAGTGCATCGTAGTAAAATGTAACTATCTTTAAAGCAAGAGATAAATTGTCCTATATTGCGCTGTGATAAGAGAGTATTCGGGGCTAAGTAATAAAAGTGGCAAGGTTCAATCGAACAGGGTAAGCTACGCTCGCCGCGGTCGGTCCGTGGATGGGTGAACATCTCTGCCTCGGAAACCTCGCTAAGCCGTTGGTCCCGGCTGTCATTTATAACTGCTATTTATAGCTGTTGTTACCTTTGGTAGTCTCTCCGGGTCATCAGAACTCCGTAAGTTTAACAACCAGTCTTACCAAGGGGTATCGTATTGCCCAGGAACTGGTTTGTGGAGGTCATATAGGTAGTCGCTCCTTATAAAACACTGGTATTCAGCTGCATTCGGTAAGACTGGAAGCTGACCCCCAAAAAACAGATGACGACGATAAAAAAGTATCAACCGGTTTAATGCCGTAATTAAAGAAACAATTAAAATGCCATTGTGTCTCGCGTGGATCCGCGTCCACGATACGAAGGGTTAAATAAGAAAACCAAGTAGCTCTATTGTACCGATAACATCCACTATTTTAAGGCAAACAAGCGCCGGTAATTATCTCTGAGTGCTGAGTGAAACACCCATTAGCGGTACGTTCATTAATTAAGTTTTTTTTTAATTGCAGACAGTGTGAACAGTTTAATTAGTGGTAACGTATTGCAGACGTTGCTGATGAGGATGGTTTATTTGTTGGGCATTGTTAAAATGTTTGTCGTTTTATTTGTTGTATTTTTGTAGTTTTAGAGGCCGGCCTAGAAAGAGATGCGAGTTGACCTGGACGTGTACCCGGCTCTGGCCTATGTTTGGCCTTAAAATAAGCATGAAGGTGTTTTAGTGGTGTTTAGACTTAAATTAGTGCAGTGTCGAGTGTTGTCGTGCGTGTATGACTAGAAATAAATGTACTATAAACGAAACTATATACTACTAGCTAGCGGTTTCACGCGCATAAGTTTCGATCCCGTGGGAGTATCGGGAAAAAAAGTATCCTATATGTTAATTCTGGTTGTAAACCACCTGTGTGCCAAATTTCATCCAAATCCGTTCAGTAGTTTTTGCGTGAAAGAGTAACAAACATCCATCCATCCATCCATCCATACAAACTTTCGCGTTTATAATATTAGTAGGATAAACGAAACAAAAGGAGTATGTAAGGATCGCAGCAAGTGGCGTCCTGTAATTTCTGTCTACCCCCATTGATAAACAGCGGGAGTTTATGTGTAATGTAGTGTTACTGTGTTAAAGGGCCGCAATGAGATAAAGACCGCATCGAGAGTCCAGGCGCACTGCGGGATACCACCCCTATTTGGTTAATATACCATATATACGCACTAAGCGCTTCTCGTCATGGCACAGCTAAGGAGTGGAATCGTCTGCCTGCGTCTGCATTCCCGAGTTCATACAACCCGAATCTCTTCAATGCGAGAGTGAATAGGCTTCTTCTGGGCAAGCTCGTTCCACCGTAGATCTCATCATCCCTGCCTCTGGGCTGGATTGAGGTCAAGAGTGAGCCCATTGTCAATAAAAAAAAAAGAAGATATTCCACGCAATGATTAAGACTGCCTTTTACTTAGTTATTTGTAGGCAATATACAGGGCATAAACAGCAGCTTGAGAGCAGTGGTGGCCCAGTGGTTACTGCCGCGACTTACGAGTTTAAGGTCGTAGGTTCGAATCCATATAGGCGGTTTACTTTGTGTAATTTATTTTATCACCACTGTTCTCAAAACGATGAAAGAAAACATTGTGAGGAAACCGGCATGCCCTAGAACCAAAAATTCAAACACATGTGACATCGACCAACCCGCACTGGGCCCGCGTGGTGGATTACGGCCCAATCCCTCTCACCGAGAGGAGAACTGTGTCCCAGCAGTGGGAACATTATAGGCTGATTCTGTAAACAGCCGCGTCGTTTTGCATGATTGATGAAATATTTCCACTTAAAATGAGGTATTTAATTTCAAAAGTGGTCGGTCTTATTGCTCCTCTTTTTGGTTTTACCCGGTTTCAGCCGCCATGTTTCAAAGTTTCCATCAACTACTTTTGGCAATAAAGCCCACCGAACAAACCTATTTTTAGCAAAAAAAAAAAGCCAGTAAATTAAACGGCTTGCGGCTTACTGCTGAATCGCACGGCGCCACTAATTCTTAACTTTTCGAACACAATATTGTTCCGGTTCGAGTGAATTTGCCACATTTGCCGCAAAAAGGCGAATTTTGTGACAAAATAGAAAAAGTTGCTCGACTACCCTCATAAATGTAGAGGAAAACGATTTTTGAAGCGTCATCAGATCCAATTTCCGATATAACTAATTACTTTTTTTTCCTGTTGCTGCTCTTTTTTGTATTAATGTAGTTTGATTCGATATTTCAACGATAGCAATACTTTAATTGCTATTTACTTTATTTATTATGAATCAAGCTACTAAATACTCGTTTTCTTAAATTGTGGTGCCGGACAGGGTCCGTGTTGAGTATTGTAAACACATGTGTTATGCGAAAAAGATTTGAATTTATCTTTCTCGCAAAGAATAAGGAATTTAACATGAAGCAACACTTCTTCTCCCACCTTCCTTCCGACGCTTACCAAAAATAGGCGAAATAAAAATATACATTATTACTCTACACATTATCCTACAGCTCATATCCTTCGCGATCGCTCACACCTCCACCTTTGCTTCTCCCTCTAACCCCGCAGTAACTTAATCTACGTGCAAAGTAGTCTATTGTCTATCCGTCTATTTGTCAATATGGGCTATTCTTTGTGGGTGAGCCTCATATTACCTTTGACGCCTGCGGACGGAGGACCGATGTTTTGACAGGTACCTACCGCAATTGATGCTCAGGTGGTTGTGTTTTATTTTTATTTTGTGGTATAATGATTTTATCTTTGTGTTGTTTTTATAAGTAAATATGACATGAAGGAATGGAGGTAATTAATTAAAAATTAGCGGTTAATACTTTACAGACATTTAGTTTGGTAGCAGAGAGAAAACTAGAGAAATCAACAATAACATACAACATTAATGTAAAACAGGTATATGTAAACCACTTTAAAGTTATGTACCTACCAACATAATTTATTGGCGTAATAATATCTTGTTTTTCGTGAGTGTTTGTGAAACTAAAAATATGGCTCGCACATTTCCCGTGTGTAAGAAGTCGGAAAATAAGAAAATGCGGGTAGTGTAGTGACCGCCTTAATGGCGCCCACCGCGGGACTAGTAATATTCAATCATTGTGAACAGGGATACAGAGTAAATGTTGTTGCGTAGCTTTGATATAGGAAATTTATCTTATTATTACTGAAAATACAAAACAAATGCTTTACATATGACTTTTGTTGTCATTGTCAATGTTCGAGAGCGAAGGGAATATTGCAATTTTCGACTCTCATTAACAACAAAAATCCAATTCCCTTCTGTCCATTTTACGAATCGGACGCAGAACCACAGAATCGTTAGCGGTCCGAAGCTTGTTCGTTACTACTGAAGCCAATTAACAATATCGGTACAGCAAAATAAAATATTTAAAACTGTACTCCGAAACGGGAAAATTAAACAACTTGCAAATTGAAAGAAAGCTGCAGAGACTAAGGAAGGAACAAAAATAGCACAAAAACTGTACAAGTTTACTTGGTTGCAACTTATCTAGTTAACCCATGTAAAGTCGGGCTATTTCTTACACAACCGCGCCCGTCAGCAGGCCAGACGTGCTTATTTACCGCGCGAAGGGTTAAGTTAATCATTAACCCTGCATTTGCTCGGAGTCAGTGGCCATTTTATTTTGCAAGTTGGATAGGAATGGAGACGTACTTGTGGACTTAACTATGACGTGCGGTGTAGACCATACATTGCTGAGCATTTCAATGAACTGGGTTTTTTCAATAGAAATATATGAGAAAATAGGCTTTTTGGAATAGATTAGAATTATGTATTAAATAAAGGCACGACCAGCAGAGCGGAGACTCAATAATTGAATAGATACTGATCTAATGAAACTAGCAGGAAGTAACAGAAGTAAATGAGCGATTTTCTTACGTTACATAAAATAATTAATAATTACATTCAAAATAATCATTTAACTTAGCAAAAGTTTAAGAGAATGAAGATTTCCTATTGTGAGCCACTTATCTAAACCTATTTTTTTATTAAAAAAAAAAAATGTATAATATAGTTTATCAGCCATCTTGTTACCATAACACAAGCATTAGGTTGCTTAGCTTGGGACTAGATGGCGCTGTGTGAAATGTCCAGGGATATTATTATTATTATCTCCTTTATTGAATTTAATATACATACAAATTACATTTTTAAATATTTTTGTAAACAAAAAGATTAAAAAACATTTAAAAATATAAAAAATAGTAGCCCACCGGTATCGGGAACAGGGTCCTACCGGTGGTCAGGGTAATATTATTATTATTATATACGAGTATGCACACCAATATCGTCGAAAGTCGTTAGCAATGTGTAACGAATACGCTATCATATGTAAAAATCTGACGTTTCTAAAGGGCTTTGAAGATTCCTGGCATGAATTTCAAAATGGCGGCCACGCATGACACCTATATAAATCGATAGCTGACATCAATGCATACAGAAAACATTACAAAATCAAACCCAGACAAACTGTCAGAGTGATTATTTCAATCATCTAAGCAACAAGATGTAGGCAATTAAAAAAAATATATGTCACGTGATCTACTTTGAATGTTAATAGGTATCTGGGAAACGTGACACATTACGGGCTTTGCTTTTTAAAAATTATATCCAAATTATTAGCTTAATTGATAATAGATAACTTCATATGTAAAAACACATTTTATGAAAAGAAAATTGCTAAATTTCTATGCCAAAGGCTTCCTCTCCGCCCTTCTATTATACCCTATTTATTCCAGACGCTAATAAAGTCATTCATTAAATGACTATGACATTATTATTTTTCTATATCTAAATGTTTATTAATAATATTACTACTCAACTCTTTGTACCTATTGTCGATAATTATTACGTCACATCACGTAATTCAATGACTAAAATAAATTACGCGAGACAAAAACGATGTCAGTCGTTTGACGTTTTGTATGAATTCAATTATTGTCCTAGATTTTCGTTATTATTGATGAATTTTGTATATTTAATAGTTTTCTGGTGTGGATCACCCACAGGATGAAAAAGTGATAGTGATATATGTGTGTGCTATTAGGCGCGCAGATATCGTGTTCCATTTCTAGGTAAGTTCAATGTTATTGATTTTGATTCCTGGGCATCACCTCTTGTATATGTGTCATCTATACATAATAAGTATTATAAATTTAAGTCGCTTTTCGTGTGCATAGTTCTTCTAAAATTCACAACGGATTTTGATGCTATTTTTACCAACATTTAGAGAATTTATTTCGTAAGATTTATGTCTATAACTCATTAATATTAAGCGTTCAGTTAATCAATAAACCTTTTGTCAAGTCGTAAAAACGGCGGGTCGCTAGTAAAGATAATAATTATAACAATTCACAGCAGTATCAATTATCAAATAAATTAGCGACATTACAGTTACTGGTTCTTAAGTAAGAAAAAATATTTTAATAACCTCATTTTATGAAACTACGGTAGGATGCTAATACTTCTAACAGGGGTAGAAGTGCACATTCTAAGTTTGTTCAGCTGTTTATTTAATACTCGTCTCGGAAGTTGCATGTAAAATAAACTGAGCCAGTATCTTTTGTGAGAACTGTTATAGTCTTCGTTATGTGCGTCTGAATAGGACTTGTTGTTAAAAAAGAGAGAATGTTTAGAAGGAAAATGTACATTGGTATGTACAACGGGTTGATATGCTCCGGAACAAATGTGTTTGTTGTTCCTTAAATCACTTTATTAAGTATCTAATAGAACTGTCAGAAGCAGTTAAATAAATAGTCACAAAAATATTTTCCGATACCAATTTCTGGAATAAAAAACATTACATGACCGACTCTTACCATTTTTACCTTAACTTTTTGTGATGGCATTTAAATTCAACCGTTTAAATAGCCCTGCAAAACTTCCCTTTATTCACATCAGGTTTTTACTATCGCCGGGATTAATACAATCACCGATTTCTTCAAACGGAATAACAATTGAGTCAGAGGTGGGTCAGCTTAATTTGACAGGGGAAGGTTCCCTTTGTTGGTCGCTCATTAGGATACAGCCTCGCAGCGCTTTATACTCAGCGGTGAAGCGGCTGTTGGTACAAGCGACCGGTACGGTGTGATAGATTTAGCAATAGTATAGTCACTGGTCTCGGGTCGCCATTGAATGATTTTGTGTAGAAATTGTATTAGCGAACGAGACAGATTAGTGAACATATTTTGAAGTTAATAAATATCTCCTGGGAAATTTGTTGCGCCACTTTTTCTTCCCAGCTAAAGCGCTGGGAAATGGTAAAGAGCGGACGTTTTAAGTTTTGGGGTACTGCCTTATGTAATTATAACATTAAAAAATTGCCGATTGAATAAATGAATGTTCATTTTGATTTTATCATCATCAATATAAGTAAACTTGACTAAAGTATGGTAGGGGAGACCAGGGCTGGTTGCCTATAGGGGTAGGTTGACTAACTGTCAAAAACTCGTCAGCAGAACCAGTTTTGGGTCATCTTATCACACTCGATGATTCTGGGTACCAGCCACTTTGGGCGAAACATAGTATAGCGCCGGTGGTGACATGTTTTTGATTTATCATAATCAAAGTCAACAGTATACTTTGTGTTGTGAAGCCTACGGATCACTTAATTACTGTAGGCATTAGTTAACCTAGTCCAGGCCATGGTCAACCTACCCGGTCCTCGAGTAGGATGACAAAGATTTCTTTTTATGAAAAAAAAAAAACAGTAAATAACAATAAGTATGATAATTTGTGATATAGATGTTAACAGCCTATTAGTCTAATATTGTCAATATCAAAAGTTATTTTTATACATGTAAATATTAAAACAGAAAATATATACGGCAATAAGTGAAAATAGCAAGTCAAGCAGGCGCTTTACTTTGTGTAAATAATTTCATCATCACTGCTCTCAAAACGGTGAAGGAAAACATCGTGAGGAGACCGACATTTTCTAGAACCAACAAGACTAGTGACATCTAACAACCCGCTCTGGGCCCACATGCTAGATTACAGCCCACTCCCTCTCGAAGAGAGGAGGCCTGTGTCCCAGCAGTGGGAACATTATGGATTGATTATGCTACGTAAAAAGTTAGTCAACCAGACCGGGTCTCCCACAATTGGTAAGGGAAACCTATTCTTAGGGAGTGTAGCAACCAGTTCTATAGAAGTTCGATATAAAAAAGCAATATAAAAGTGCCAATAAACCTTCCATAAACAAAGTAAAAGGTCTTTATAAGTATTATGTGCAAACCGAAGCACTGTTCCGTGGTATGAACTTTGAAACTAGGAAATTCCCAACAATAACTTGAGTTCTACTTATGTTAAGTAAATCTAAGCGTATTGTGTGTATGTAATGCGATTGAAAACTATATCCAGTAAGTCGGTAACTTACAGAAACCAGAACAAAGGAACAAAAGGTAGAATTCACTGTTTTATACTACAAGCATTTTTCATTGTGAAATACTGACTTAAAAGCAAAGAGTGGTTTCACGAAAATTTTATGAGAAATGTAAGAAATTGATTTTGCTCGGGACGACTGTTATTTCTGCTCTACAACTCTTTGGGAAAGTAGATTTTCGCATCAAGAAATTATTATGGGAATAAAAATACTCTACTAACATGTTATTTTTTTGGTATATTTTATGGCGCGGGTCGGGCAAACCGGTTGGGTTTTTCCATCGGGAATTTGTGAGTAGCAGCCTGGAGTCTGGACTTGTGCCCAGTTTGATGGCAATGGGCTCGCCCCTCCCTATTACATGGGAGTTAAGCATAATTGGCAAAATGTAGGTTTCCACCTCTGCTTAACCCTTCAGGGAATGCAGGCATGATGTTATGTTATACAGCGTGGCAAGGACATCGACGCGCAAACTGTAACCATGGATTCAGCACATGAGTTTAGACCCTATAGCGTCGATACTTTTCGTTAGTTATAAAAAAAAAAGTCTTCTGTTTCATAGAAAAGTGTAATACATACGCGGTCAAAATGTATGGAACAGCAATATTTTTTTTTAACAACTGACGAAAAATTTCGACGCTATGGGGTCTAAACTCATGTGCTGAATCCATGGTTACAGTTTGCGCGTCGATGTCCCTGCCACCCTGTATCATGGTCATGCCAATGAAGCTCTAGAAAACGCGTGTCACGAAATCGTTCAGCACACGCCTGAAAATGGCGTCATTATTTTAAATCCCCTATGTAAGCGTCTTAAGTATCTGTTAAAGCGATCTTAAGTAGCATGAAAACATGAAACAGAAACCACGTGAAAGCAAAATTCATACGGAGTGGAATTACGAGGCATTTATAGGAGGAATTCACGCAAGTGGCGCCACTGACATGAGACGGTTGTTTGTGGAATCAAAACGTCTTTATGATGTAATTGAGTCGGCTATTACAGAAAAGTGTGTATGTGTGGTACTGGGTTTCGTACGTACACATGTGAAGATTTAAAGTTATTATACCTAAATGCGACTCGTTATGTTGTCCCCTAAATTGTAATTAATAACCACGAGGGCTTTTATTACACTTCAATATCAGAGGGGCAATTCTCGTAATTTTAAGAGCGTTCACAGTCTAATCTCAGTCTCAATCTGTCAAAATTACCTCTACTTTCCCTACATTTTTGACAAGTTTTTGACATTGATTGTCATCGAGATGAGATTGCGACTAGATTTGGAATTTTTAATTAGGAGAATTGGCCTTCTGAAGTTACACTATTATTTTGGAATAATGAAGTCTAGCAATTTATTCGAGTAGGTACATAATTTAACTATCTACTTAAAGCTGTTCTCCTCGACCGTTTTTAATAAAGCCTGTTTTCATTTATCAAACACAAAATCTAAAAATACCCTCATCATTTACATTTCATGTTGTATAATTAAAATTAGCTACGTCGGGTTGATGAATAACGTACACATTACCTAAATAGATTTACTCAATTTTATACAAGTTATTTGTATAGGTTCTGTACATGTTTCATTAATACACTTCAAACACATTTCAGTGATGGCTGCCTGCGAGAGTTTCAACAACATTTCGTTGAAAAATATTTTGGCGAGGCCCTCGGCAACATTCCAGACACTCTAGGTGTGCTTTTAATTATAAAACCGGCTTTAGTCCTTTCTTAATTAAGGCGTGGACTTGGGTACGCCATTTAAAGTACATAATGTATGTACAGTCAGGGAAGTTTATTGTTTGCCAAATTATAATAATAATATCCCTGGAAATTTCACACAGCGCCATCTAGTCCCAAGCTAAGCAACCTAATGCTTGTGTTATGGTAACAAGATGGCTGATAAACTACTTATATACATTTTTTTTGTAAATACATACATATTATAGATAGAAAAACACCCAGACTCGGAACAAATACATGTAGGTCATACAAATATTTGTTCCGTGCGGGAATCGAACCCGCGACACGCAGCGCAGCAGTCAATCGCTTAACCACTGCGCCAACTGTGCCGTCAAATTGACACCCTGCGACAATTTGCTGTGTAAGTGTGCATACACACGAGCGACACGCGTTGACGACAGAGGCAATTGCAGACGTCGACGGATGTCGTTTGTGTGTATGAGCACCAATAGCCATTTTATACAACTGTCAAAGAATGAGAGTTATTATTTCTCTATAACGACAATTTTTATTTACTTCGACATATTTACGTAATTTAAAAATTTAACAGTCTTAAAATAATAATATGTACAAGTATATAAAAAGGAGGGGAAATAATCAAAGGGCATCAAAAAATTAAACGACAATTTAAGTTGGTAGAGTTTATTGCTAAACAATTCATTTCCATGTCTGTACCTCCTTTCATCTACCTTTTAAAAGGGATAGGAGTAAAAATATCGAGACGGTAATAATATCAGGGTGGGGTAGATGTTGCAACCCACACACGAGTAGTTTAAAAATAACTAGTACGTTTCTGTTTTTTCCCAGAAGACCTTTATAATTGATCCTATACTCAGCTTATGTTATGATAGAACTTTGTAACTGCGTGGGATGGCCATCTATAACATTCAACGTCCAGTGATGAGAAAGTTAAGTCGGTAATATGTCCATAAAATCCACATGAGTTTTTGGCACGTTTGGAAAAGTCATCGGTGATCATCTTTTATCTGTCCGTAAAAGTTAACTTCATAAAAAATGGGCCATGGCTATAATAACGGAAAATGATTTACTGAGCTTCGAAGATTTCTCAGGCTGCCTATTCCTTTTGAATTTTACGATATCTATGAAAAAGGACCTCATCTTTAAACAGGAACCAAAGAATATCCCAAAATTGAGTATCAAGAAAAATCTTATTTTATTTTCTTATTTCCAGAAATTTCTTCCGAAACCAACGTCACAAAAACTCCTAGTAATGTCAGTCTCGATCATATTTTGATATGACGTAACGAACTTCCTTAAATCCGGTCCCAAGGAAGGACCCTTTATAATTTTGTAATTTCCGTTCGTAGACCATTCGTAATTTCTCTCCTTTTTTACCAATTTTATGAAGTTACGAGGAAGCGCGATGTTTTTCCAAGACAAAATAGACGCGGAAAAATAACTTGTAACAAATAAAACGAAATGAAAAACAAAAGTTGAGTGATAAACACACAGAATTGCTGACTTTTATTAGTATTTTATGCGGTAAGTAAGTACGACGGCGATAACTATCTTGAACAATTCGTTTGTTAGGAGCGATATCGAGTTTCTTCTCGAACAGACACTGACAACAAAGTAACCGCAGCGATTACAGCGGCAAGTTCGGCAACATGTCAAATACTTGCGATATTATTATTCAGGGAAGAAGGAAAGGCGCATTTGGACTTAATTATGATCATCATCATAACCTTTTCCCTACTTTTAAGGTTGGTTTTTACCATAGCCAGCTGTGACAGAATAGCGTGCTGGGGCTACAAATATTTTGGCTTTGGTATCGTTAACGAAGATGAATTTTGAATCGAAAATGCAGTTGTCCTTACATTTTAGTCTAGGTAGCTAAAACTGACGATTTTTCTGACGTGTAAGCTCTGATTTTGTTTATTAACTAAGAAGACAACCGGTTGAATGCCGGAATTACAGAAAGAATAAAAAAAGCCATTGTTGAAGTAAAAACTTCTTTAGCGGCGTTGTGCACCTTTTTTGTGATGAGTAAAAAATGTTAAACTCGCGTCAGGACACGAGACCTAATCGAAAATTCGCAAGACGGAGCTCGCGCCAGGACACGTGACCTGATCGAAAATTCGTAAGACGGAGGGAGTTTTTTGTGATGGGTAATAAATGTTAAACTCGCGTCAGGACACGTGACCTGATCGAAAATTCGTAAGACGGAGGGAGAGTAGACCGCATTCCAAAATGTCAAAAATGCACATCGTTAATGTTCAAGTTTTCACTTTTGCCCGCACTTCCGGAGTGCAACCCGTTTTTTTGGCTATTTTGTATCTTTTATTTTCTTTTTTTTTTGTTTCTTTTTTTTTGTATCTTGTGGACAACGGGAAGTAATATTATTTATTTTATTAAATTCCCTTTGTCCCCTTTAACGGGGACATGGCCTACGGGGACAACGGGAATACAGGGTTTTTTTTATATCTTTTTTTCATTTTTTTTTCATCATTATTGTACCAAACGCATATCAAGGGTCTTCTTCTTAGCGTGTCGATAGCAATCTAAATGGACACGGCCCAGAATTCGGCTACGTGTTTAGCGTCATCACCTGCGTCCATCTTGGATTCTAGAATCACATACGTTCATAATACGAAATATCAAAATATTTCGTGCTATAGCTACAGTATTTTACACAAAGCGAGTGCCATCTGACCCCAACTGAATTACGGCTGATATGTTGGTATAATTAGTTCGACTGAAAGTGATGGGTCAATTAGTTTTCAAAGCCATTTGCCAATTAAACGTTGCATCTAATAACTGGGTGCATTAGACCACAATAATTGGACGGGCTCTATCACAAAGTCTATTAGGTTGTGTGTAATTAGTATAGAGTGCGTCATGGCTATATGGACTTGTGGTGGCTTGTTAATTCATTGAAAATTATTCCTCTAGTAGACTGATTGTTAACAACAGCAAGTGCTATGTCATTGGCTGTTTGCGAGTAGCGCATTCAAGTCTTTAGAGGAAGCTAGAACTGAAAAGGTTAGAAAGGGTTTATTACAATACTAGTTTTTACCCGGGACTTCGTCGACCTTCGGTATAAGGTTAGGAAAGGAAGCTGATGGTAAAACCATGCTTGGTCGATACCAGTAAATTCAGTTCACATTTTTTTTAAATTGTTTATACCTACAGTCATAATACAGATCTATTTCTCTTCTATTCTTAGACATGGTGTCTATCTCATCATCATCTCTCTTTATCTAACCTATCGTAGGTATGCTGGGAGATTTCTTTAGAAATATGCATCACCTTTGACCGTACTTGCCGAACCACGCTTGCCTTGCCTTGCCTTGCCGTACTCACCTTTGTTTTTTTTTATGTTTCACCTTTTTTTGATGTTTTTCTTTTTTATTACTTGTATTGTCTTTTGTTGCACTGAATAAACGTATCTATCTATCTATCTACTTTTCTGTTATTTTTTTTCTTGTCTGTTTAATTAAGTGTGTACATAAATGGTTAAATAAATAACAAACTAAGTCCAACAGCCAAATGACTTCGACAAACAAGTGCAAGCCATTACATTGGATGTCGCAATCAGTCTGAAGCGTAATGAACGCAGCCAGTCGGCCGTGCAGTTATTAATCATAGGCGACACAGCTCGAGTGGCCTCGCTAATTAGTTTCAACGACGCCGCACTCATTTGTATATAGTAGGAGGTATTATTTTAATGGTATTTTAATAAACCACAGGGTAACCACTGAAAATCAGCGCTGTGCTGTGGGTCCCCTATAGCACAGCATTATGCTGAGTGGAAGCCTTCTTGTCACAGTCATGACGTGCAGCCGTCGACTATTTCTGCTTTCTGCTCGTGATTATTTAAATATATTTTCATTTTATTTTTCCTTATTATTAAAATTAATTATCTTTTTATATGCACGTGTTTCTGTGACAATTAAACCTATTTTTTTTCTATCTTAAACATAGATTAATAATATTAAGGTAAAGAGGAAGACAGCGAAAACCGCTTAGGATAACAAATATAATAAATAAATAAATATCCCTGGACATTTCACACAGCGCCATCTAGTCCCAAGCTAAGCAACCTAATGCTGGTGTTATGGTAACAAGATGGCTGATAAACTACTTATATACATTTTTTTTGTTGTAAATACATACATATTATAGATAGAATAACACCCAGACTCGGAACAAAATACATGTAGGTCATACAAATATTTGTTCCGTGCGGGAATCGAACCCGCGACACGCAGCGCAGCAGTCAATCGCTTAACCACTGCGCCAACCGTGCCGTCAAAATATATCCTCAAGATACAGTCGCCACATAGTTTGGGGTCCGCCGTAAAGATTCAAATGAAAATCCGTAACAGTTACTGACCGACATTAAGTTATTTAATTATAAGGTAATAATTGTAACATTGGTGCAATCATTTATTATTTAATAATATTCAGCAGCATCCGGTTAGACTGGAAGTCAGCCCCAACATAGTTGGGAAAAGGCTGCGCAGATGATGATGATTATGGTTGTTGTTGTTGTTGTATCTTTTTTCATTTGATAGCTAAACGTGTTAAATTAAAAATAATTTCTTTGAAATTTTTCTTACGTTTAAAATATCATAGAACTACTAATCCTCAGTTTCATAAGTAAGCAGTTAAATCTCATATGTCTTGTTCAAAAAAATAAAAGCAAACAAACCAGTCGACATGTAATTTAACCACAATTCAAATTGAACAGGTTTAAAGCTAACCGATGTCCAAAGCCATTTTAATTAAGACCGCCATACATCACGAGGGATAGTGTATATCGTCAAATGTCACTAAAGCGGCCGCCGGGACAGCTTGCAAGCCCAACATATTACAAACACAATAACAGAATTAGTTGACGACCCCCATTTCCCATATTTCACGTTAATTCTAACTTTTCAAATAAGCCTACCTCCTGAACTCCTCATATGTCGGTGCGTTATTGAATTTCTCAGGTTACTTGATATCTATGGTCTGTTCGAAAACTATGTGATTAAATTGTAAACAAAACCTGTTCAGGTCAATTTCTTCTCCTTATTCTTTCTTCTCACTTAGTATAGGAAATTAGTTACACATTAAATCTGTATTTAAAAGGATCCAACTTTGTATCTCAATACTTTTTCTAACAATTATTGCTTAAATAGCATTATTAAATTGAAATTGTGGTTGTAAAATTAATCTCACTAGTCAAATAAAAACGTCTTCAAGGTGATTTAAAATAGGCGGCGGCGGCGGCCGAAACAGCGACACGCGGGTTGCGGCAACCGTCGAGAGGATCCGGCAACTGGGACTCGAAGTGGCCTTGACCAAGTCTGAGGCCATGTGTTTTCATAGTCCTCAGGACGCGCCACCGTCGGGTTCACAAATAATTGTAGGAGGGGTTCTCATCGGCGTCGAGCTGACGATGAAGTACGTGGGACTCGTCCTCGACAGCCGGTGGAACTTCGGGGAGCACTTCCGACGTTTGGCTCCCAGACTGGAGCGGGCCGGGGCAGCCTTGAGGTGGCTCCTGCCCAATCTAGGGGGACCAAACGCCTCCTGCCGGAGGCTCTATGCGGGGGTCGTGCGGTCCATGGCCCTTTACGGGGCACCGTTATGGGCGCGTTCTCTGAGGCGGCGACCAGCCTGCCGGTTGAGGTCATGGCTGTCCGGCTGGTACGAGGATGCCGCACGGTCTCCGCTGAGGCGGCGAGCCTTTTTGTCGGATTGCCGCCATGGGATCTGGAGGCCAAAGTCCTCGCCCACATATGGGAGTGGCGAGAGGAGGCGTAACTCCGCTGCCGCGAGGAATCACGGTACAGCGGACAGAGCTCCGGCGGGATCTCATAGCGGCATGGAGAGTGCGATTGGCGCAAACCAGTGCTGGGCACGCCACAATTGCGGCGATAAGTCCCTGTTCAGGTTAGAGCGGGAGGAAACGAGTGGATCGCCCGGAGGACACGGTGGAACATACGGTGCGGGTCTGCCCGGCTTGGGCGGAGCATCGCCGTTTCCTCGTGGCGGCGATAGGCGGCGGCGATCTCTCGCGTCCGGCCCTGGTCCAGGTCATGCTACGTAGCGAGAGTGCATGGGAGGCTGCCACCTCCTTCTGTGAAGTAGTAATGCTCGTGAAGGAGGAGGCAGAGCGCGTGAGGGAGAGGCAATCTCAGCGCGCTCACGCCCCTAGTCGCAGGAGACGCCCTGGACGGGAGTCAACAGCCGACTCCCGGCCACGTTAGGCGCGGGCTTGCGGGCGGCGAGCTATGGGCAGCTCGCCGCCCGGTAAGGACCAGGCCCGGGTCGACGGTGCGTTGTGTTCCACGTGCGCCTCAAAGAGATGTCAGCACTAACTGACGGGGTCCGCTAGGGCCGATGCCTGCCAGGGCCGTGGGTTGTTCGAAAGAGATACCGTGGCCCCTGGCACAGGCAACTGAAGGAACACGGGAGGGTTTTAGTCAGTAAAACTCTGACACGCCCTTCCGCTCAGCCCAGAGTGGGAGAAGTCTTTTGATGATATCCCACCCCAAAAAAAAGGTAATTTAAAGTTATAATTTCGGTCAGTATTCAAAGAATCTAAACAAAGCACTCAATTTGTAAGTGGCACTACAAATTGGTATCCACAGGTATGTTTACTGATTTTTTTGTTTAAATTTTCACCAGAAGGCCAATTCCCGTAATTAAAATTGTTCAAAATTTAGTCGCAATCTCATCTCAGCAGCAATCAATATGAAAAACTTGTCAAAGGTCAACCTTGACAAGTTTTTCACATTGATTGCTGTTAAAAATTTAACAGATTGAGACTGAGATCAGACTGTAAACGTTCTTAAATTATTACGAGAATTGCCCCTGTAATCTCGGTCTCAATCTGTCAAAAATACATGTAATTTGCCAAAAATTTTTTGACAAGTTTTGAGATTGATTGTCGCTGAGATGAGATTGCGACTAGATTTTGAACGATTTTAATTACGGGAATTGGCCTTCAGACTGAGAACGATCTTAAAATTACAAGAATTGCCCCTCTGATGCTTTTGGAAAAAGATACACATTTCTTTGGGCCTAACCGGTACCGGCAAATGAGGTAGCGGCTTACTTTCATAAGTTCACTTGATCACGCGAAAAATGCGTTATCTTTGTTATCATGCAAATTAATAACATAATTATACTGTCGGCAAATTTTTATTAAGGATTATTGTGCAATGTTTCTATAAACGGTCTACATAGATAATTGTGTATCTGAGATAAGGACTTCTTTAATAATTATAGCTCTGAATGTATATTAACCTGATTATAGGAACGGTGATTATTTTACATGTGACTGTGGAAAGCACCCTAGTAATCAGTTTAATACAACGAGAGAGAGAGAGAAAGACCAGAACAGAAACTGAGATAGTATGCGCTTTTATTATTTCTAAGGGGTTTATTATTTTTTAAACGATGATTAAAGTGACGATCAAACGTCAAACATCTATGGATAAACAGTCACTATTTAACTTTAAGCAACGTTTATTAATAAAGTGGATTATCGTGGACGTCCACGACACGGCATCACGATAACACAGGGAAGTAAAATGTATCGTCAGACAACTAAAGAACTCATAAACACAGGTTTTTATAAAAGCACTAGCTTCAGCCCGCGACCTAGTCCGCGTAAAATTTCATGTTCCCCCGACCCACCCCGTCGCATCGCATCGCCTACTATTACTTCTTTTTAGCTTAGCGTTGTTTCTGACTTTTATTTTTGCTCAGCACTTGAGGAATCTAGCGTGATGTTAAATAGCCATTAGCCCTCCTCAAGAATTGGGCTACCAAATTCAAGAATTTTTCAAATCCGACTGGTGGTTCCAGACATTAGCGCGTTCAAACAAACATAAAAACAAACAAACTCTTAAACTTAATTATCGGTATAGAGTACAGATTGTTTACCAGCATAATAATTCTTAGATCATAGTTTAGTTTAGGTACAGTTCCTAAAATGCTCAGATATTTGTAATATTATTGTGATTTTTGCGAATGTGACCTATGACTTCAGTGTATGATGATAAAATATTATCACAATGTTATACATAAGTAGACTGGTAGGTACATAAACAGAAACAGTAATAAACTTGAATCTGCAACGAAAACACTAAGAGAAAAGCCGCTTTTCTCTCAAAATGTAGTCAGTGAAAATACATGAACATTTTAATTTATTCGAGGCTTACATGTGTCTGGATTTGGATTAAGTTGACCGTTCACATATATGTATGTATTGATTAGTTCAAACATTGTGCTAAGCTTATTTACCTTTATTAATGTTATAGGTGTAAACTATAATAATTCGTCTAGATTTGTACCCAGTTCATAGCAATAGGCTTGCCTCCTGTTTCATGAGACTTAATAATAACTGGCGAAATGTGTGTGCTCTATAGATATTCCCTTCGTGGAATACAAGCGTGATGTTATAAGGGATCACTGACCTTCCATAAGTCCTTGCTCAGCGGAACTAGATGCTCCTCCCCCTTCCTTATCCTGTCCCGATAATAACTTCATAGTCACAGACACAACCAATACTCTCCAAATAGATTAATTTAATGCAAACAAAATAAAACTGTCGGTTCTCTTGTAAACAAATCTTATATATACCTACAGGTTAAAGTAGGTTATTCTTTATCGTAATAGATGCTCATGTGACTGATAGTGAATGAGTAAACAAAGGAGCCGAAAAAAATGTAGTTAAAATGATTTGAAGTGTTTTGAACTGTGAGCAATCGAGTGCACCTGATACGTGAAATGTTTCAGATAATTTCGAGCACTTGTCATTGAATTTTATGGTTCGATAACACAAAATATGTTTTGATGGATTTGCGGGTAGACAAAGGACAGACAGATAATGATTGAATTGATGCAGAGTATTACAATACTCTGCGTCAATTCAATCATTATCTGTTGACAGACGGAATGACAGTTGGATGATTATTACTCTTAAAGGGGTTTATTTATAAACGATGATTAAAGTTAAGTGACGTTCAAACGTCGAAAATGTATGTTTAAACAGTCGCTAATCATTACTTAACTTTAAATGATTTATGAATAAAGGGGACAATGTTAAAGAGTGGTCATTTTTAATTAAAAATGATTACGATTTTGTACAAAAAAGGAGGGCAAATAATCAAAGAGCATCAAAAGATTCGTTCGCATCGCTGTCAATAGGAAAATTGCCCAAAAAGCTGGCAGCATTGCCACGTTGTATGGCAATGCTGATTCTTTGGCCAAAAAATAGGCGAGACCTCTGGTCACGTGAAGAGTCAAAAAACTGTAAGAAAAAAGTATGTTTTTTTTTTTATTGCGTTGATTTAGAAGTTTGATTTTTTCACTGCTTCAAGGTATTGCAACCTTGAGTCATTGATATTAATTTCAATTTGATAACTTCACGCGTTCCTGAGAAAAAGGGTCTTGACCTATATGTATAAGGGTTCCGTTTTTCCTTTTGAGGTTTGGAACCCTAAAATCACGATTTGTATGGTATCTGTGTTACTAGTTAGTTAGTATTCATTTATGCGCTGTCGTCATCATTAATTTTATGCCGAAGGGGGACGGTGGCAACAATTTATCATAATAATTAACCTACTTAATATTTGGACCGCAATAATTCCAATTCAAGCCACCGTAATTAAATTTGAAAGCTTTGCGTATTGAATTATTACCGGGAGGTGCATTCGATAGCAAATAATAAATCTTTATAAATGATGATGTGTGGAATTTTATCGTTCTGGATTTTTAAAGTGATTCTTAGGGTAAATACTAGTATCCCTGTAACCACTAAATCCTACTTCCTACTAATATTATAAACGCGAAAGTTTGTATGGATGGATGGATGGATGTATGTTTGTTACTTTTTCACGCAAAAACTACTGAACGGATTTGGATGAAAGGCACACCGATGGTTTATAACCAAGATTAATATATAGAATACTTACTATCTCGATATTCCCACGGGATCAAAACTTATGCGGGTGAAACCGCGGGGCGCAGCTAGTATGTCATATTATTAAGGCATAAATCATACGGATGTGTACGTGTGACTCCGATTATACGAAAACCGAAACCGATGTTATTTTGTTACTACGTATTGTTTTACCTTTTTTGTTGGCGTTTTTGTCGTAGTTGGTTTTTAGTTTTTAACTTTATTTTTTATTTAAACCAGAACAAAGGAATGCTGACAGATTTAAACCAGTAGCAGTAACAGTGGCAGTACTGTTTTAGAGGTAAGGAAACTACGTACTAAATTATTATCTATTGTGAACTAAAATTTACGACATTCAAAGTAACGTTCTTTACTGGCAACCACAAAGTTACTCTAGATACTACTGTTTTTACGTAAAAAAAATCTTACCTTTGAACCTAAAAATTAGAGGTGTAAATCCGTCATTTGTTTTTCCACAGCCATCATCCATTAGAATCCGCTGAATAACTTCAACGTTGTAATAATTAGGTAATAAAAGCTAAGTTCAATAAACAGTAGGAAAAAAACAGATGACTCGCTTAAAAACGATAGTATCTGTTTACAATATGGCTACGTATACAAGATTAATATACTTTCTGTCGGTTCAAGACGTTCACAGAACTGATACAAACGATGAACTGCTCAGAAAATGCAGCATTTAATCGTGTCTTGGTATCTGAGTAAATATAAATATGTATTTATGAGTTGCATGTTCTTTACAGTAATCTTGATAGGCAGGACTTAATGTAAACACTAAGCTGTTATGCGCAGACGCATGCCAATGAACGGATTACAAACTGCACGGGCATAAACCTCTCGTTTATTCCATAGTTGCCTGGTTTTCTCGTGTGTTGCGTATTTATCTTAAATGTCTAGCATAATTTGGGAGAAGATGGCTTAAAAATAACAAAAATAATTAGCCTAGCCTTATCCTAACTAAGTTGGGGTCGGTTTTAAGTCTAACTGGATGTAGCATGATACCCCTTGGTACGACTGGTTGTCAGACTTTCTGGCTTCTGAGTACCCGTAACGACTGTCAATGATCTACGAATGACAGCCGGGACCAACGGCTTAACGTGTTTACCGGGCCACAGGCGATTAAAAAACCAACTGAATAAAATGTACTGTTTTAGTATTTTCTTAACAAAAGCTCATACTTAAGGTCCCGTTCACTCGTACCACAACCACCACATCGCAGCGACAAAATGTGGGCAAGCAGTGGTTACATATGAAGTGTGGCTGTCGCTTCTCGCAGTTGCGTTGTGGTAACTTAAAAATCCGAATTAAATGGTCGACGACGCAACATTGCTTTTGCGATGTAGCCGGCCGCTAGTGGGCGGTCTCGCTGGTGGTAGTGGTGGTTGCGTTGTGTCTGCGAACGTGAAGTGTCCTTTGTGGGCGGTATCACCCACACGGTTAATTTTTACAGCCAAATGTGGTCTGTGTGAATAAACTATTAATTTTCATACAAATTAGCGCCCGTCCACGTGTTGTCGTTGTGGTGTGGTTGTGTTACGTGTGATCGGGCGTTGAAGTCCGTATTAATAAAGCAATGTAATTTCAGTGATCCTTGCTTTCTGTAGTTTTCGGGCAAGCCTAACATTTCTTCTCAGTGAAAGCGGTTAATATGGGCTTAACATAAGATATCAGATAGACGAACGACTTATTGTACCAAGATATGCCGGTCACCCCTTAATTCCTGGTGCGATAATGACTCATTATGTCTTAGACAATAGGCATTCATCTTCCTCTGCCGTGTCGGGACGTGCTATAACAAAAGAAGGCATTAAGTAGGTACCTACTAGTTTATTTAGCAGCGCA
This sequence comes from Apamea sordens, assembly GCA_945859715.1. Taxonomy (NCBI): domain Eukaryota; kingdom Metazoa; phylum Arthropoda; class Insecta; order Lepidoptera; family Noctuidae; genus Apamea; species Apamea sordens. Next base: position 17,204,282 of record OX243986.1, read on the forward strand.
CACAATAAAGTGTAGGTAATTAGATTGTCTGAAACTCGGTCCGTATTTATAGCAGTGTCTCTTCGACATAGCAAAACACAGAACGGGATTAAAATGGCTTAATTAAAAGTATAAATCGCTTATTGTACAACGGGTTTTTTTTTTGCAGGACATAAATATTTTTTAGACTGAGTCAGGCTGAGCATGAGACCTTTGGGTTCGATTCCCAGGTGTATAAAGTGTTATTTGGTTTTGCCATACCTATGGAATTTCTCAGTAGCTCAGTAGCTCCGGAGTCTGGATTTAAGCATATCTGGTAAAATGTGGGTGTACTATAGGTGCTCCTCTGCCTTCGGGAAATACAGGAAATACAGGGCGTGGTGTTATGTGTGTATATTATTTATAGTTTTAATCATAGAAAAGTGCAATACCTACGCGGTCAAAATGTATAGAACAGTGAATTAAAAAAAAAATACCGATGAAAAATTACAACGCAGGTTCAGAATAATTCATTGAATCTATGGTTACAGTGTCCCTGCCACCCTGTACAGCATAATACATATACATAAGTAATAGTTACAGTCATAGCAGTTGGTTGGTATCGTAGGCTTAACATCATTGTGGTGTGTGAAGTATCGATGCTAAGTCGGTCATATTGTGTTTTGACTTGAAGATTAGCATTCGGCGGTGGCTGCAGCGTCTTTGCCCTCTAGAATAGATAAGATAAAACAGTTTAACTTCGTCTTTACATAAACCACCGGAAAGATAAGTAACAAAATAAAGGATTTAGTTTTTTTCTATTCAGATGCAATCTCAATAATTTCGGGTAATAGATAGGAACCATAAATCAGGATTTACACGGTGCGATTTAATTGCCAGTGACAGAGTATAAGTTAAAGTACTACTCGAGAGTACTCTCGTTCAAAAGTGCCTTTTATGTGCCTATTTGAAATAAATGATTTGACTTTAAGTTGTAGTCACAGTAAAAGCTGCACCGTCTAAATAGTGTGTGGCGGCATCTACATCACCACATATACTTAAACTACGCTAAGCGAGTTTTGACAGCTCTTGTCGCTGCAACAAACGGGTACTCACCGGCGGTGAGAACAGCTAGCGATCAACTATTAATAGATGCAAGCAAAAAAAAAACATTGATAGCTAGTCGCTTCCTCGTTGGCGGTAAGACCAGTCTAAAGGTCTATCCACACATATCAGCGCCGTGACAAGACCGTGGCCCGGACACGGACGTGTGTGAACGGGTTCATACGAGTACAAAATGTACACACTGATATTTTATTGAGCCCCTGACGGAGCACGGTCCGTCCACGTCCCAGACACGGCCCCGTATAGCATGAGCCCAAACACAGATTGCTAATTTTGCTTCTCCCAATATCATTCTACAACAGTTTACAGCCAAACCCGCGATCCCAACTAGTGATAAACAAAAGAGCATCATTAACATGAGACACACGATGAGCTGCAGTCATGAGACGTGTTGACCGAGTTTGCTCAATGTACGAACGATGTAGATTGTTATCGACGATTGATCGCTATCTGAATACGTACTTATGATAAGTGGGCGGCTTTTGTAGTTTTTATTTTTATGATACGTGATAACAAAACGTGAATTCGATTGATTTTGAATCGAAAATACAAAGATCCTATAGCATTTAGGTGCGGAAGATGGAGGACAAGATCGGGAGAGGTCCAGCAGTGGACTGCGATAGGCTAAGTTGATAGTAATATATTTAGGTTAACATTTTTGCGACAAACGCAATTTAAACCCATAGATATGAGTAAAGTCTTAACACTAAGTAAATTTTACGTGCGAACGAGTACCTATCATCAATTTTATAATCGTTCGAATTTATGTTACATTTACTCAGCACGTTCGTGTTAGCCCACTGATTACTCTTTGGGTGTTAAATTAGGCTCTAGTTAGATCTACAATAACATGGTGCAATAATTTTACTGTGCAATATAATATCCACCCAAACGATTTTCAATATTTACCTTCAATGATCAATAACAATGAGCAATACCTACGTGATATTGCACAAAAGCATATCAAGCTACTACAATCCGTCAAATTTCTTTAATAAATTTTCAACTTTATCGCTAAAGCATTAAGGTTCAAGAGTGATTGGGAAAAGTTGACAGTTTCGGGTAGCTTGACCTGCTGGCGTCTGTACCGTCTAGAATGAGAGGAAAGAAAATTAGTATACTTATTATATTTGTAATAAAATATATAATACTTATATTTGTAATATATTACTTATATTTGTAATAAAATTAATTAAACAGTCTTAAAATAATAATTATTATATGTACAAGTATATAAAAAAGGAGGGAAAATAATCATAGAGCATCAAAAAATTCGTCCGCATCGTTGTCAACAGGAAAAGCGCCCAAAAGGCTGGCAGCAGTGTCAGGCAAAGTTGATTCTTTGGCCCAAAAATAGGCCTGCCCTCTGGTCACGTGAATAATGAACCAAACGCTTGTTGATGTCTCGAAAAACTAACACCTAGTGATAGTGATCACTTCTAGCCCCAATTTGTTTGACAAAGTGTTTGTTAAGTGTTTAGGCATTCTTCAATGCTTTAAAAGGCTTATGATCAGAAGTGACTGAAGTAAAGCAATGTTAGACAGTTCATCTTTATCAGCTCACGTCATCAGTTGTCGTTCTAATAAGTTCTATCATATACGCTTTGATTGGTGAAATTTGGGTGTACAGTCAGCCTAAGAAAGATGGCAACATCGACAAGAATTTATTTGATTGTCTAAAATTTGTGTTCCGTAATAAAGTATCACCTCTGTTTTGCGCTTTCAAGAAAATTGCGTTATGCTACCGGATATTCCCACAACCACGATCCACGGCTGTGCTCATCAAAAGGAATCAGCGTGCAATGAATATGACGAGAGTGTTGCCAAGAGCTAAGGACATTAGGCACGTCGCCACTACCATGTCGCTGATAATGGCCCATCATTTCATTAGCAGCTTTCATTCAAACTGGCTTTTGTTTTTATATTCATTTTGATGGATGGGCATCGCGAATTTATGGCCTGTTTATAGTGTTTACGTAAATGTTTCATGCAAATTTGGAGAGCAGTGGTGGCCCAGTGGTTACGACTGCGACTTACGAGTTGTAGGTCGTAGGCTCGAACCCAGACAGGTGGTTTGCTTTGTGTAAATTATTTCATCACCACTGCTCTCAGAACGGTGAAGGAAAACATCGTAAGGAAACCGGCATATCCTAGAGCCAAAAAGTAAATGACATGTGACATCCGCTACCCACATTGGGGCCGCGAGGTGCATTAAGGCCCACTCCCTCTTACCGAGGGGAGGCCTGTGTCCCAGCAGTGGGAACAATATAGGCTGATTATGCTTATGCATGCAACTTTGCCAGATAACGAGAAAGCAACAACGAAGAGACACACATTAACTATCCGCAAAGCTGACAAATAGATAAATAAACGTCATGTGTTAAATAAAATAAATGGAAGACACTAGTTTATCAGTCAAACTGTTGAACATCCAAACATTACGCTTCGCTCGACAAGCAGTTGATACCAGCTAATTATAACTCTTTATTAGGGCTAATCTCGCTATAAGAGACTCTCTCAAGAAATAATCAATAGTATTTTATAAAGGCGCTCGTAAAATGGACCAATTTATAATGGACCTTAATCATACAAATACAGTGGTACCAGCAGAATAGGTAATAAAGTTAACTACTTAACCTCAAAAGAATGAGCCCACGCTCATTGACTTCATTTCTTTCTTCTAAATCTCAAAAGGCGGGTACAAATTAAATAAATCTCCGGATCAAGACGAATACCAGCATACACACAGTTTCTTTCTATATATATTCAAATCAGTTCCCTAGGGCGTCGTAAGTGACTTCGGGTTTGTATGAGGTGGGTTAGGCGGCGGTACCGTTCTATGATGTTCTATGATAAGATCGGACTGAGAAATCTAGTTGCCCTAGGGATTTTGTAGGCCGAATAGCTACTGAATAGCGTTTGGCGCCCATGTGCTGGTTTGGTCCCTGGAGTAGTGCTATGTGTTCTGGTGCGCCGGTGATGGGGAGTACTCCCCAGAGGAGGGTCCGGTGACGGACAGCCGCGGCGGGTTCATGGATGAGTTTTAACGCGTGCCCGTGTTCCCGCCGGCGCCGTAAGTGGCAGAGGAGGACAGCGTGGAGTTTTAGTGGGTTAGAGTCCCACATAACTGCACTATCTCCCCGTGGTAGTGCAGAATGCATGAGCATTTCTCCACGATAAAAAAAAAACAAAAGGGATTTTGTAGGCCGTATAGCTGAAGAAACTAGATGAAGAAAATCGACGTGGACTTACTAATGACTGCATACACAGGCTATGACTGTGTCTTTGCAGGTGGAAATCAGGCTCAAAGCCAGTACTTGTTAGTCATATGTATTTCGTATTCCGTGTTCGAGTGAATAAATTACTCAAAATTCTACAGCGCATCTGTTTCCAGAGTGCAGACTTTTGATGTAGTAGTAGAAGTATGCTAAAGAAACATTTGTGACTCTATATCATCATCGCCTTGCCGACTACCTACTTTCAGGATTGTGATTACCAGGATCTAAGAATTAACGAGCTGCCCGAGGCACGGAAGTGTTTCGCAAAATAAATTTCATACTATTCCTGGCCTGGCCGAGACAAAAGCAGCCTAACCTCGCAACTTCTATTAACCTTCAGTATGACTTTACTAGACAACAACAGTTAATATCATTATCAGGTAACCCACGTTAATGCGCTTATAATTCCGCAGGACTAACAAAAAGTCATGGCCGAAACCCAAACTCGGGTCCAATGGCGTTAGTTAGGGGGAGCCACTATAATCCTGCACAATAATAGGTAAGGTCAGTGAAATTTCTGATAAGAGCCAAGTTCAGCGCGCACTGAATACTAATGTTATCCTCGGCCAAATTGATTTATATCTGCACGAAGTCGCCCTGTATATTTTCACAATATTCTGTACGGATATGTGGGATGTGAGGGAAATAAAATGGACTAGGCGTGGTGAAAAGGCTCTGGCACAAATTGAAGGTAGACTACATGAAATATGGCGTTCGACGTTTGACGGAAATGTGTCACGTGCAATTCTCTCAAAACTGAAATATCTTTTGTAAAATCAAAACTCTGTTCCACAACTGAACATTTTGCAGCGACTTGTACAAAGTGTACAAATAATTTTCAATGAAAACAAGATTGAAATACTGAAATCTGAACAGAAATGTTTGACAAAGTCGACAATGCTGATATTAATATCAATTCTTATAGACTTTAATATCAAAGTGCCAGATTCGCAAAAGCAAACTCAAGTGTTGGCGAATCAAATATATTGCTAAATTAAATCACGTAAAGCTAATACATCTGAGCGTGCGAGTTATATGAACACGTGCACACACACATAGTATACACAGCTTCTTACAGCGTTCGTGTGTATGTAAAAGGTAAAAGTTATTTGATCACTACCCTTTGTAACTGTGGGAGTGGGACAAAGGGTTTATTGTACCCTGAAGATATGATTGGAATGTATTTTTTGTTTGAAAGTATCATCTCTCTTGTAATATTCGTCAAATAGACTAGAGCTAACAAATAATGTTGGATCTTTCTTTATTATAGTCAATAGCTAGTCTGAAGAAATGAGACAATATTACAAGAAACAGTGGAAGAATATTGGCCTTTCATTTCTAACATTTGTAAGGTTTTTTTTTTGTGTTTACCTAATGGCATCCTCGACACAGATAATCCCACTGCCAACCTACATTAATTATTTCGTTGTGTTAATTGCATTCCTCTCAGGGGAAGACTACGTTTTGGTCGTCATCCGGCTCATATGATATTTATGACACACATACACACTGAAACTTACACAAGGTACGAAGTGCATGAATAAGTTGAAAATAAAGAAGTAGTAGTAGTCGTACTTCAAAATGTGATGATAAAATTTATTACGAGAAGAGAATCTTTAATAGAGACTGTGAGTTCTGATTATGTTTCGACCTTTCTTCTCAGACTAGTCAGATGGGAAACGCCGACCTCATCTAGTTGAAAAATATGATTGACGTGTAAAAGTGTTTGTACAAACCTGCTTAATAAAACCATTTATCACTTATCATTAATATCCTCGGATCAGTTATTTGAACAAATGATATGTATTGTATGTTTATTATCCCTGCTGCGCACAATCATGTACACGATAGCCACTAAATTAAACTGTTACAGAGAAGCATAGCATAATCAGCCTATAATGTTCCCATAGCTGGGAACACAGACCTTCTCTTTTCGAGAGGGCTATAATATAACACGCGCGCCCAGTGAGGGTTGGTAGACGTCACATGTCTTCGAATTTTTGAATCACGATGTTTTCCACCGTTTTGTGACCGGTGGTGATGAAATTATTTACACAAAGTAAAGTGCCTGGCTGGGTTCAAACCCACGAGGGTCACCACTGCTCTTTGTTTTTGCTTTTTGAGTTCATTCATGATTTCATCTTGAAACGAGGGTATTACGTGCTGAAGGTAGGTTTAGAAAAGAAGCAAGAAAAAAAATTACAGTATAAATACGATGCAATCCAATTTAATGTAGATACTTTAGTATAATTCCAGAGATTTAATGGTCAAGCGAGCAAGTCTGTTGTTGGCATTCTATCGATGAACGTTAAAGTGCGTTCGATATCGGTCATTAAATAGGATACAGAAGCCATTATAGAACTATAGAAAACACTCGGATCGTAGAGAAATGCGAAATACTTTTATGCTCTGATGTATTGTTGTCTGACCAACTGGCATTCTTCTATACAATTCTTTTATTGTAACATTTCTGCTACGTAGGTTGTGAAGAGGTATTTCGGATAGCATTTTTTACTAGAGATTTTTACGAATGAATCTATTAAGCAATAAACAGGAAAGTGCTGTCAACATTATTCCAGAGAGTATTCTTTTTAGTTTTTTTAGCGTTTAAAAGATGGACAATCTTTTCATTTTTTCCTCTGAAAAGAAATTCATACTACGAATTACAGTGCTTATTTTAATACATCATTAAATATTGTTTCGGTAAATATTTTGTTAGCAAAACAGTGAAGCAAAACATAGTGAGGAAACCGGTATATCCTAGAAAAAAAAATTCGAAGACATGTGACAATTACCAAATGGGCCCGCGTGGTAGATTGCGGCCCACTCCTTCTCATCGAGGGGAGGCCTGTGTCCCAGCAGTGGGAATCCTTCTGCTAAATATTTTGTTTGCGAGAAAAGCCGCGGAAAAGACGTAGCATTAATCATTAATTGATTTGTATTAGTTAGTGAAGTGTTAGAATAGTTTGAAGTTATTTGTCCTTTTGACTGATATCCCGGTATCTTAACTAAATCAATAATTGGAAGATGATATAAATAATGCACTTAATAGAGACAATTAAGTTGTTGTTTGAAAGTGTAAGATGCGGGTTATAGTTGTATTGTTGCTGAGTTTGGTAACTGTTTCAGGTAATTAATACATTTTAAGGATAGAGAATAATATATTAATATCTCTTAGAAATATGAGGCTTTTATGTTTAAAAGGGGACGTGGGATGAGCTGGACACCTTTAACAAAGATTTGTCTTTGGCAGCTCTGGAGAGAGGTGAAAAAAGAGTTTTTTTAATTTTTTATTATTGTTCAAAAAGTATATCGCAGAGTTTAAATTTTTATATGCTAAAAACCACAGAAGCCTTTGATGGCTTATTATGGCTAGTGAGTTCGGAAAAATATATCTAATATAGGTACTACAAAGAAACAAATTTAGATGCTAAGTTAGTTTTACATTGAAAAAATATTTTAAGTCTTTACTAATACATAAAATATATTAATCGCATAAATAAAGATGGTAGTAAGTGTATCAACTAAAGTACATATTCATAGTTTGTTATTTGAAGAAAATGCTTTTTTAATAAACATTTTGCTTTTTTAGGGTTACAGAGGTATTTATTTTGTATGTCCGTAGGAAGTTCGTTTACTATTTTTGGTAGTATGTAGGTGCCTTTGCTCAGCAGTAGGACATTAATAGCTTATAATAGTAAAGGTTTCAAAGAGATTGTCACGAACCTTTTATTATCCCTTTGACAGTTTATTATTCTATTCAAAAATAGTTTCGTATTTTCAATAGAAAATGTCTCGTAGATACATTGACGGATAAGCCAATTTCTATAAGATCTACTAAAAAGGCGAGCTCCATATTTTGAGTAAACAAGCATGAGAGGCACCTCTTTCGTTCGGGGTATTTTCTCACAAAATTATAAGGAGGCGATAAAGGAAAATGGGTTAATCTGCCGTTTGTAGACGATGAACCACCAACAACTTTTTCTAGTCGTTTCTCTTAAAAAAAAAAACATTATTTACATTCTTTTATAAAATCTATGGCTAGTAAACTTTTGGCTTTTTTTTCATGTATTAAGGGTATATTTTACAAAATTAATGTAATTACGAAATTACCCCGCAGATAATGCTGGATTTTGCATCCTTACGTAGGCGTATTAACCTTGGATTTTTACAAAAGAGTCCATTACCAAATTGTTTGTCTGCGTCTACCCTTACTGAACACAGTATGAGTATTGATATAGAAGAGGTAAAGTGGAACCTTGAGTGCCTACTCAAGGTTCCACTTTTCTTGTAATCTATGGATCAAGGCACTTCTTATCGTTCACGTTCGTTGAGTAGGCTGCTTTACAGTATTATATATACATTTAAATGCATTTTACTCATACTGAGTTCAGTTAGGGTATACGGAGACAAACAATTTGGTAACGGACTCTTTTGTAAAAATCCAAGTTTAATGCGTCATTGTAGCAATGGCTTTTTTGACAGTTCAACCACATTCATGCGTTATTTACGCTGTTGAGCTGACAAATTTTTGGAATACATGAAGCAATGGTTTGGCAATATAATTCGAAATCATTTAGATTGTGATTAAAAGTGTGGTATGCAATTAGGGTGCTGGGTCTTTCTTTCAGTTATTGGATATTGCTTACTTATAGGTATTCTTACAAAAGACCGGCAAGATTAAAGATGTATTGTCTTCAGTTGGAAAGGTCTGTGTCTACCCGTTCACCAGTGGACTGCTGTAGGAATGGTGAAGAAGCATTGAGTTTACCTGTAACAAAAAAAAAATCTTTAAGTAAACTTAATACGTTAAAAAGCTAATAAAACGAAAGCCATGAAAACTGGTGAGGCCTGAGATGTTTATAAAATGGATTTTATGAACCATAAACAATATCTTCATTAAATTTTCTCTTTATTGTGAGCGTAAAAGTTTATAATAGGTACGTGTTTTAATTAACACTTAAAGTAAAACCTTAAAACAGACGGGATGTGACGACGTCTATATTTATTATAATTGCGGTAATTTCGTTTATTATACAGTTTTGGACTTTGTGTACTTATTTATACATAATATTATAAATTAAAGTCGCTTTTCGTGTTTGTTTACGATACGGATTTTGATGCGGTTTTTAGCATCATTTAGAGAATTTATTCCGGACGTTTTATATGGATGGTACAGACACCAGCAAGTCAAGCTACCCGAAACTGACATTTTTTTCCAATCAACCTTGAACCTTAATACTTTAGCGATTGAGTTGAAAATCTATTAAAGAAATTTGACAGATTGTAGTAGGTTGTTATGCTGGCGTCTGTACATTAATATTAAACTTAGGTACATATAATAAACAAATCTTGATGTTTTGTCTAGTCGTAACTCGTAAAAACCGTGCTAAGCAAAAAGGGGCCCCTAATTTGTATAATAAAAAAATAAACCTTTATTATCAGACCACAGTGAATCCATACAGTAGAGCTGGTAAAGAAAACTTAAAATTAATCGGAATAATGAAATGGAATGGGGGCCGAGGTAAATAAAGCCAGGCCATATCGTTCCGTATACATAATTATATCTTGTATTGATACGAGAGTTTTTATTCATAAACATAGTCCTCCTGTCTCGAACGTAATTAAATAAGTTTCATCGTTCGAGAGATTCACGTATTCTCTGTATTATCTACGGCTATTTTTCAATAGTTTTTTCTATAATTTCAGCCGTTCCGGCTAATCCTCAAAGGATTGTGGGAGGTGCTGTAACTACCGTTGACCAGTACCCAACCATCGCCGCACTACTGTACTCTTACTCCGGAATAAGCTTCTATCAGTCTTGCGGAGGAACCATTCTCACTCATCGGTCGATCCTCACCGCTGGGCATTGTCCTTTGTAAGTTGCTATATTATTATACTTTTACAATAATTGATTTACTACGGACTTATATAGGAAAACTATTCAATATAAAATAGGGCCCACCATTTCTGTCTGTACCCACTTGAATTCGACGCAAAATGGGCTCTCGAAACATTGATAAGGAACCATAAACATGCCAAGAACAAAGTTTAGTGCTTTACTTCACAAATGCTTACCTAATTATTCATTGTTAGACAAAATTCTAAATTAACTTAGGGTGGGCCCTATTTTGTTTGGAGTAGTTTAGGTCTAAAGTTTCAAGAGGAATTCTTGATCTTTAAATATAAAGTTAATGATTTCGCTTATGTTCGAATAATGATTCACATCATTTTTGCAAGAAGTGTTATCATATCATGAACATCACACCAAGCTAAGATCAAAAGACTGGATAACGGTTCAATGACTCTGAATGCGTGATAATTTTGGTATTTGTAATGTGGTCACATCAGCCGCGTGCACGATGACCGCTGGGTACACGATAAAAGAAAATAATTTTATTTGCGGTAAAATTGACTCAGAGAAAGAACATAATTACAAAAAAGAACAAGTTGGAAGAAAATATACGTCACGTAGAAAGAGGTGGCGATACGACCTGGACGCGTACCGCGAGTGCTGGTTCGAGGTGGCGCGAGAAAAGAGATCCTGAAAGGACTTGGCGAACCTTTGCCCAGCAGTTGGACAGCATAGGAAAAATAAAAAAAAGGGGTATACTATAGCGCTACGATACACCTCTTTCTTACCCCTTCCAAGATAACAGCTTGATGTTATGTGTTCCAATAACAGACTTTCTCCTGTTCTAGTGGAGATTCAATCATCAACTGGCGTATCCGCGTTGGGTCCAGCTTCGCCAACAGTGGCGGCATCGTGCACACTGTCATCGCCATCTTCGTCCATCCCAACTACAACCAGCGCACCATTGACAATGATGTCGCCATCTTGCGAACCACCGGCACCATTGTGTTTGGGCATGTGGCGCAACCCGCTTCTATTGCTGGAGTTAATTATAATCTCCGGGATAATGACACCGTAGTTGCGGCTGGGTGGGGCACTACTTCTGTAAGTTTCTCATATTCTTACAAATACTTTTTTGATCAGAAGGCCAATTCCCGTAATTGAAAACTTACGAAATCTAGTCTCAATCTTATCTCAGGGACAATCAATGTCAAAAACTTGTCAAAAATCTAGGGAAATTAGAGGTAAATTTGACAGATTGAGACTGAGATAATACTGTAAACGTTATAAAATTACGAGAATAGCCCTTCGGCATCGTCACTTATGAATTCTAACTTTTGCCAGTTATCGTATTTTGAACTTTATTGAAAGTTCTTATTACAACATTGACATCTTAGACTCAGGTTTACCGTCAGTTTTTGTAATTATAGCTTTAATCTTGTCGAAATAGATTTCGAAATTTAAAAATGGCTTGTGTTTTTAAACTTGAATCTATAAATAAACCATGTTTTGTAAAAATGCTGTTTAAGTTCAATTCAATTAAAATATATTCATAAACAATTTACATTGTGTTTGAAATCATTCTACATAATAAAACACTAATAAAATAAGTGACACATTGGTAATTAAAAAATTAACAACATAGCTCAAATCTAATGATACATAAAAACATAAAAAAATATCAACTTGTTTCTCATGCCATTTAATTAATCACTTATTCTTATGTCCATGTTATTGTTGTAATATTGAATACGTAGATTAATTTCTTTGCAGTCCGGTGGTCCATCTTCCGAACAACTACGTCACGTCCAGCTGTGGACTGTGAATCAGGCTATCTGCAGATCCCGGTATGCAGCTCGTGGTTCTAACGTCACTGACAACATGCTGTGCTCCGGCGTGCTCGACGTCGGTGGTCGCGACCAGTGCCAGGGTGATTCCGGCGGTCCTCTCTACCATAACGGTGTTGTTGTTGGAGTCTGCTCGTGGGGTGCCGGCTGTGCCTCAGCTCATTTCCCTGGGGTCAACACTCGGGTGTCTCGCTTCACTAGCTGGATCGAGTCTAATGCTAACTGAACACTGAACTGATGGCTGAGTTAGTGCGGTGGGGGAGAATAGCTCTTGCGCTATGAAAAAAAATTGCATGCTCTTGATATAGTTTTTGCGGGTGTGTGAGATTTATGATTCCAAATGCACCCATGTTAAAGGAGAAATTCTAAGAGTAGCCAGTTTCCATAAAAATATTGGTACATTTCTTAATTGTAATTGCAAATTTTATTTTATTATACATTTCAAAGACAGTTTTGACACTTTTGAGTTTTTGACACTATTCTGTTGTATATTTATTATAATTTGATTGATTCAATTTTAATTTGATATGTTAATTGCTTTGAATAATGGACAAACCTACTAATAAAAATAACCCACCTGTTTATATTTGTACGCCGTTAAGGCAAAACATGACTGCTATAATTTAATGTAACATCTTGCATGCCATGTGTGTATACTTATGTTTTGAACAAATAAATGATCTATTCAATTCTATACTAAAGTTACTGTATAATAAATAAATGAATGGCAAAATATGACATGTGATTCTTTCTCAAAAATTCGTATTTTTATTTATTCCTCAAGAAACTAAAATAGAATCCGCACTGCTTTCATATTACATCATTATTTCATTAAAGTTCAGGTATACACTTGAAGGTAAACGTTTAACAAAAAAATAATTATTTCTCAAACATTGTGTCATACATAAATTGAGGCAGCCCTAGTAAGTTACAATAGTACTTGTGTCAGAGCTGTCTTGCTCTTCCCTTAAGTGGTATCCTAACAATGAAAATAAAGTCAAAGAACAGAATTAAAATACAATTAAAAAAGAAATAAAATAAAATAAATGATACTTAATTTATTAATTAAGCAGCTCTCGATGTGTGAGGAGTGTACGTATTTGTATGTGAATAGGTGTGTGTTTTGTGCGTGTGTAAAGATGCTTATCTTCACGAAAAATACGCTCTTTCTTCTACATAATGGGCCAAGTTTCTAAATTGTGCGATATCTTAAGTTCGAGGAGATTAATGTGGGCAACGAAAGGCAAGGGTCCGCCATTTTGGAAGTACATAAGTTATTCGGCTCATGCACCGTCTGATATATTCGAAGCCGAAGCTTTAATTTGTAAAAAAAAAATCTGTTTCCCACACCAGAAAATACTTAATTGTTGGAATGTTTTTGTGGTAGAGGTTAGCATGTTTTATTTCTGAACTAGCTGACCCGGCGAACTTCATGCCGCCTCAGAATCAATAAGAACGAATGTATGAGAAAATTAATTATCTTCATTTCTTTTTTTTTTTCGTGCATGTTTCACATGTTTTAATAGTTATTCTGCTATTCAGGACGGAGATAAATCCAACAAATCAGAGATCATAAACGGACGGTTCAGCAGTTCTTGAGTTATAAATGGTGTAACTAACCCGACTTTATTTTATTAGATTTAGTTTTTATTTTCTATTTTAGCGCCTGATCACTTCATGATAAAAATATGTTCTGGAGTGAGTTTGCATTTTAATCAATATCTAGTGTCGATAAAATAATATACCTTTTTATTTTTATCAGGCGCAATATACGCGTTGTAATATTTTTTCACATTGATGGTATTGACGGCTTCTTATAGCCTTCATGAAGTACCTTATAGTTGTCTAACCCTAAGGAAAATGTAAGTATGGAATATTTTTTTAAAAAATTTTATTGTCCCTCTCAACCAAAGCACCTGCCATCTAATCTCTTCACCACCCTTGGTTGACTGGTAGAGAATGCCTAAGGCATTAAGTCCGCCTTTGTACCTTTTTGTGCGAAAAGTTTAAATAAATAAATAAGAAAATCTTGTAGGTGGCAGAAAAATGAGAAAGTATCTGCACATTAGGTACAGATTTGAAGTAAACTTACTTTATTTTAACAGAGTTGCAAATACAAAAGGATTTATGCCAATGATAATAATGCATAATGAAGTTTAACATGACGTTTAAAGAATAAAATAAGCCCTAGAACCCACGGGTATTTTTGAGAATTTTGATGTATGAACATAAACGAGGCAATATATATGTATGTAAGGTATGTAAGGATGGGCGGCGAGCAATGGGCAGCTCGCCGCCCGGTAAGGACCAGGCCCGGGTCGACGGCGCGTTGTGTTCCACGCGCGCCTCAAAGAGATGTCAGCACGAACTGACGGAAAAAAGGTATGTAAGGATATATAGGTGTATATGTATAAGATATGTAAGGATCGTAGCAGGAGGTGTTTTGTAATTGCTGCCTGCCCCAATGGCAAGAAGGTGAGAGTTTATGTATGTATAAAAATCCAGAGGAGTTCATCCAAGCGCGTTAAAAAACGTTGAAAGCGTTGAAAATCCAGCGCGGGAATATCGCCAGTGGGCATGAGGGCTAAAATATTTACCTAACGAAATTAGACTGATGTAGGTCAATCTAGAATTATCGGTAATGTTTAGTTTGGAAGGTTAAAAAGCGGTTTATCAATTAAGACACCTGTAAAGCCGGTACTGGTAGAATATTTTGTAACAACTGAAGGTTAGATATGGACATACAATTAACTAATAGTTACGTTTATCTCTAGATAATCTACCTTTATCTAACATTAGTTATACTAAACCGACGGATTAGATTTTTCATATAAATACAGGCAAACTACAGGTAAAGTTAGAATGTGTACGTCGGAGTCACCATGCGTGTAATTGTTGCTCTATTGGCTTGCCTAGCCGCCGTTTCAGGTATGTGACTTACCTCACAATTTGTTTAATTAAGTTAGGTATATTTTCTTGTAAGATGAGGGGCTCGTGGCTAAGTAATAACAGCCGCACGGGTCGATCGATCAGGTTAAATTACGCGGTCAGTCCGTGGATGGGTGACCATCTTTACATACCCCCTGTGTCTCGGTTGGTCCTGGCTTTCATTCTTGGATCTTTGACAGTCGTTGCTGGTTGTCAGAAGCCCGAAAGCCTGACGTATTACGACTGATACTAACAACATTGTACTACGTTTTATTTTGTCAATTCAACAACTTTGATTGCGTTATTTACGTTGACGAATAGACGAATTTTTCAAACATATAGAGCAATGGAATAGGAATTTACTTCAAAATCTTTCAGATTGTGAAAGTGTGTTACGCAATGGGGGCACAGGGTTCGTTTCCAGGGTCAGCCAGTGTTGTTGGATTAGGAGTCCAGACTGATGCGCAGGGGGGGTTCCGGAATTGGTCTTTTAAGAGAATCCGGGACCAGCCCTATGTGCGAATGGTGATCACCGGGGTGGTTTTAGTGAGGTAAAAATCCACACTCCCCGACCTCACTCCCCGGAGTTCGGGTGATTTTTGAAAGTTTCCCCTACCATTATAGTAATACAGGTGTTATGTTATGGCAAAGTTATCATTTGCTTCAAGTAGGCCAATAAAAAGCACTTTTGAACGTCAAAATTCGATTTTGAAAATAGAGTTAATTCTAAAAAGTAGTTTCATATGGAGGAGAATGGGCAAGAAACTCCATAGTTACTCATTTAAAATGATTAACAAATTTTGATAAAAAAAAAATATATATGTCGGAGTCATTCGTTTGACTATTCGGAACGCTAGCGCCATCTTGTGGCGTTAGGCAGAGTCTAGCCTGAGTTCGTGGTGGGAGCGACCGTTACAAAGGACGGTGTAAGCAGAGCTCCGGGAATCATCGAAACATTGGTCGTCGAACGAACAACATGTGCTTAGAAACTGTCGCGTTCCGTATCGTTAAATGTGTACCTACAGTGCGTGATTCGCTAGTGTGACTAACTTGTTCGTAAATTATAATCTGATTTGAACTGTAAACCGTGTTTCTATTGTGCAAAAACCAACACTACCCATAGTACGCCCACAGTAATTAAAATATGCCTGATGCTAACGAGAGACAGACATACCATCTCCGACATCAGAACTGGGATTCGTGTTGGTTTATGCACAAAATGAGAACGCCTGTAGTGAAAGTGACCGTTGACATTTGAAAAACAAAGTGCAACCATGCGAACGCTAATTAAATAATCGTGTGGATCTGTCCAAGTTCGACCTAGACAAAGCTGATACGGATGCGCGAGCATGATACATGTTGTTTTGGGCATAGGCTGTATGCAAAAATACCTTTGCCGAGTGACGCGACTGTTGCGCCTACCGCCATGTTTGAAAAAAAAGAAGACTATCTCTAACCGGCGTTTGAGATCGACGTATCACGTACCCGTACACGTTGAACACGCAGTATACGGCGTGTGCAAACGCAACAGCTGATTTGTTTTGCCAAAAATTCACTGCAAGGTGGTCAACTAGTCACAACAACAACAACATCAGTAAGACGCACAAAGGAGCAGCATCAACGTGACTATCGCAAATAGCATACCATGGAATTACGTGGAGTGACTAAGGATCGAGCCAAGCAGCCTCGCAGCCGTCAGCGAAGCCTTTCGTGTACTGCAAGTGAGGGAAACCAGGACGTATCGCAGCCGGGTGCACTAGACGTAGTGGCAGCCAAGCCAAGTGAATGGTGGACAACGTGCTGGAAGTCGTGAACGGCGAGTGGACGTCGTACAACTACCCTCAGACACGTTAGAACATAAAGGTGAGCTGTATTGTTTTGTTTACGATTCTGGTGCTGAATGCTCGTTAGTAAAGGCGAGTTGTGCAGCCAAATTAAGTGGCAAACGAGTTAATAACGTTGTTGCATTGACTAGTATTGGTCAAACATGTGTATTCAGCACAGAACAAATCATATTTAGTGTTGTGATTAGCGAGCAACAACTTGAGATTTTATTACATTTCTACCCGACATTTACTTGCAAAGTAATAATAAGATAATACGTGAAATATTGAATCTTGGGTTTTCGATTAACATGTCTACGACAGAGTTTTTGTTGCGTAAAGCTCTTGTAATAAATTCAGTTTTAATCGGTCAACAACAGAAAGCTAGATTTCATAGAACAAAGGCAGCTATAACAGATGTTTTGTTGACGATTTCGTGTTATTCGAAAACGAAGAGTGAAATCAGATTAGAAGACAAAGTTAGATCGGAAGTTCAGAGGTCCGTTTAAAGTAGCGAAAGTTTTGGCGGGTGATCGCTATACGTTAAAGGCTATAAATTCTAACCTTACAAGTATGCTCACGATAGGTAAAGAAAGATGCCAGTAGGTCATGTACCAGTCGAAGTAGATAGTGATCACAGTGGTGATGAGCAAGCCTACATTATGGGAAGCACGCGAGTAGGGGTTCTCTATCGGCCGTAGTAAAGTTGACCGTACCAGTAGTCAATACGTAGTCGTAGCCCGGTAGAAATCGGTGTCTCTTGAGGAAACTCAAGTAGTCCGTGGGTACGCGATGGGCGTTTGTCTCTGGCGGAGGTCGTGGTCTAGAGAGACCGTAGTGTGGTGTCACAGGGTGATGCACACGGATCCATACGCTGGATGTGTGAGAGCAATGCGATTGCTGGTTGAAAGTTGACCGTACCAGTAGTCAATACGTAGTCGTAGCCCGGTAGAAATCGGTGTCTCTTGAGGAAACTCAAGTAGTCCGTGGGTACGCGATGGGCGTTTGTCTCTGGCGGAGGTCGTGGTCTAGAGAGACCGTAGTGTGGTGTCACAGGGTGATGCACACGGATCCATGCGCTGGATGTGTGAAAGCAATGCGATTGCTGGTCGGCTGGAGAGCCGTGGCGTTAGAGTGGTTTACTCGCGTGTGGGTTTCCAGGTGTCTAAGGCTCTTAGTGATAAAAATGATCGTTAATGTGGATAACGATGGTACATGACTCTGGTTGATGATTTACGCTATGACTATTAGATAATCAAAATGTGTTTACATGGCTCTGGTTGATGATTTACGCTATGATTAGATAGTCAAAATTTGTTTACATGGCTCTGGTTGATGAATTACGCTATGATTAGAAAAGTAAAGTTTGTTTACATTACTCGGGTTGAATCAATACTCAAAAAGCCTTCAACTCTAGGTGTACGTTTAAGTACGCTCACATACAAACGATGCCTCTAAGTATGTAGTGTTCCTAACGAGTTAAACGTAGAAGACGATGAGGTGAGTTCCTCCACCGAGTAGTAGAGCACATACCATGGCTATTAGGTCACACTGTACGCACTTGTCTGTAGTCGTAACTTAACTCGGTTGTGAGTTGTTCAGGGGGCGATGGGCAGCTGGTGGTGCAGCGGGGACCTGGGTCTCAAAGGAGACTATTGTTGTGTTGGTCTTGTAATGACCTGGGAGTCGTAGACTCTATGTGAAGTGATGTGTGTTGGTCGTATCACTTGAGGTAATGACGATATGGTTGGCATGAGTGTCACTAGCTGCTGCGGTAGCCAGGCCATGAGCGTTGTATGTAATCTACGAGTTAGTTGATATAGTTTCTGACCAATTATTACTAAGGCTTAGAGGAATCTTTTGTTATCGATGATAGTTTGGATCAGAGTATTACTAACGAATTTGAAGAAAGTCCAGTAATAGTTTTGTTGATGAATCAGAGTAGAGATTAAGTTGTGTGTGTTGTGTGGGGTTTTGTGAGAAACCATGAAGTCCAGGAGTGACTTGGCGATTCGATGGGAATGCGCAAATGAATTTGACGAGTTGAGTAACTGGAGGTTACTAGATTCTATGAGACACATGCATCTTAGTTGATTATTTTGATTGTAATCTTGAGATTTGGGAATCAAATAGTGGGTAATGCTCTGAACTCTGCTATTGTTAGTTTGTTCGAGTTTTCATTGTGTTTTTGCCTGTACCAAATGTGGTCAGGAGTGGCCGAGCTATGTGATACTTTGTGGGTATGTTTCTTTACAGATTAGCACACGAGGACGTGTGTATAGCAGGATGGCCGTGTCGGAGTCATTCGTTTGACTATTCGGAACGCTAGCGCCATCTTGTGGCGTTAGACAGAGTCTAGCCTGAGTTCGTGGTGGGAGCGACCGTTACAAAGGACGGTGTAAGCAGAGCTCCGGGAATCATCGAAACATTGGTCGTCGAACGAACAACATGTGCTTAGAAACTGTCGCGTTCCGTATCGTTAAATGTGTACCTACAGTGCGTGATTCGCTAGTGTGACTAACTTGTTCGTAAATTATAATCTGATTTGAACTGTAAACCGTGTTTCTATTGTGCAAAAACCAACACTACCCATAGTACGCCCACAGTAATTAAAATATGCCTGATGCTAACGAGAGACAGACATACCATCTCCGACATATATATTTATTATGTGAAGGCAATGTCATATTTAATGTTGTTATTTCATTTGAGCAGTGGTGGCCCGATGGTAACGACCGCGACTTACGAGTTGGTCGTAGGTACCAACAGGTAGGTAGGAACCCAGACAGGCGGTTTACTTTGTTTAAATTATTTCATCACCACTGCTCTCAAAACGGTCGAAGAAAACATCGTGAGGAAAGTATGTCCTAGAACCGAAGTCTTAAAAAACTAAGACCAACACGAACTTGACCTGCGTGGTGGATTACGGCCCACGCCCTCCCACTGAGAGGAGGCCTCTGTCCCAGCAGTTGGAACGTTAAGGGCTGATTATTCCATTTCATTTAATAATTCATATTCATATATTTATTTGCATTCCATATTGTTGTAAAGGTGTTACAATGGCTTAAAGCTAAGGTACAATTATGGACCCTGTAGGGCACAGCAAAAAGTATAAAATTAATTATTAAAATAAAATAAATTTAGGACACAAATTAACAATAAGCAATCTTTAATATATGTTATTAACATAAGTAACAGATGTTAACATAACATATTAACATATGTTATTAATATGTTTGTAATTAAGTGTTAATTACTCTGTGCGTTACATTATCGGTTGATAAGTCTTCTAGGCGTAGTTGTTAGGTACGATTCTCGGTTAGCACAAATTATAAGGGTAAATTATTCGAGCAAGATTTTTCGGGAATAAACATAATGTCGTTATAGGAAGAGCGTTGGTATACATCACAGTAAATCTTTGCTTATCCCTTTGGTCAATACATATTCAAATAAGCTTTGAGTCGGCCGTATTCATGCCCGTTCGTCCGTGAGAGAGCGTGTTTCTGGTTGTTATCGTGTGGCTTTCGTTGAGGAGTCTGGGTTTTCATATATCGCTTGATTTTCTATTTACAATATATCGTTCACTGTAGAGGGATTTGAAAGCAATAAAGATTGAGGTTATATTGTATTGTTAATGGTTAAGTTTTGGTGTAACTATGCTTCTTCATGGAAGAAAAAGAAAGAAAGAATATACACTTATTTGCGGTAAACATGACGCAGAGTAAGAATACAAACACAAAAAAGAACACGTTGGGGGAAAATATGCGTTATGTGCATACGTGCACGCAAAACCGCCATTGCTTAGCATAAAGCAAAGCTACGGCCCTATGTGAGACAGAGCTCAATCGCTGGTGTTTTTGTTTTGTAGATGTATACCATTATAGACTGATATAATATTACAGAGGAACGGAACATATAACATTATAATTATGATAATTTCTTTTCAACTATCTCTAGTTTGATTTTGCCCAGTAGTAGGATAGTATAGACTAGCTATAATATAAACTGACTGAAACTAAAACAAAATGGCCGGTTCGTATTACTTACTTATGAATCAACAATGGAAAAGAGTTCCTGGATGGATTTGGGGGGGCGGGGGGCTTTGCCCAGCAGTGGGATAGTATATCCTAACAAAAAAAAAAACAGGACATCGTCATCTGCCTAGCCTTTTCCCAACTAAGTTGGGGTCGGCTTCCAGCCTAACCGGATGCAGCTGAATACCAGTATTTTCCATGGAGCGACTGCCTATCTGACCTCCACAACCCAGTGACTGGGTAATACGATACCCCTTGTTAAGACTGGTTGTCAGACTTTCGGGCTACTGACGACCCGTAACGACTATCAAAGATCCACGAATGACAGCCGGGACCAACGGCTTAACGTGCTTTCCGAGGCACGGAGGGGTCTTGGTTTGTGAAAATGGTCACCCATCCACGGACCAAACGCGTTAAGCGTAGCTTAACCTGATCGACCGAACCGTGCGGCAGTTATTAATTAGCCACAAGCCCCTCCAACAAAAAAAAAAACAGGTATTTGATTCAAATTCAAGCGCTTCTCGTCATCTTTTCTGATGCGCACAGCTAAGGAGTGGAATCGTCTGCCTGCGTCTGCATTCCCGAGTTCATACAACCCGAATCTCTTCAAGGCGAGAGTGAATAGGCTTCTTCTGGGCAAGCTCCTTCCACCGTAGATCTCATCCCTGCCTCTGGGCTGGATTAAGGTCAAGAGTGAGCCCATTGTCAATAAAAATAAAAAAAAATTGTAATAGGTCTCACTGCATCGATTTAGAATACCAATTACTGGCCTTCAACAATAAATGTATCTACAATCTACAATTCTTCGTAATAAATCCACAACATGTCACTGTTATATACCTAGACAGTTTATTTGGAAATTACTAGTCATAAAACAATCAATTGAACCATAATCTTTTTTTATTAGACATATTATTTTTCGATATTTTGCTTGTGGCTAAGTAATAACAGTAGTACGGGTCGATCGATCAGATTAAGATCTATACGCTTGCCACGGTTGGTGCGTGGATGGGCAACCATCTTCATGTACCAAGACCCCTTCGTGTCTCGGAAAGCACGTTAAGCCGTTGGTCCCGGCTGTCATTCTTGGATCTTTGACAGTAGTGACGGGTCGTCAGTAGCCCAAAAAAGTCTGACGACCAGTCTTAAACTCAAACTCAAATCATTTATTTCAATTAAACCATTTACAGGTACTTTTGAATTGTCAAAATTAAATAATCGGTCAGTTAGTCAGAAAGTTGAAGCTGCCCATTCCAAAACGTAGATCTCTATTGAAAAGAAACTCTTAACTTACCAAGGGGTATCGTATTACCCAGTAATTGGGTTGTGGAGGTCAGATAGGCAGTCGCTCCATGTAAAATACTGGTACTCAGCTGCATCCAGTTAGACTGGAAGCCGCCCCTAACATAGTTGGAAAAGGCTGGAATGATGATGGTCATAGGTACGCACAAATAGGTTAGGCAAACAGGTAGGATATTATTAACCGGGTTACTAGCTTCGATCAGATTTGTAATAATTATCAGAGGGGCAATTCTCGTAATTTTAAGACAGGTCACAGTCTGATCGCAGTCTCAATCTGTCAAAAAATACTTTTAATTTCCCTACATTTTGACATTTGTTTGTCGCTGAGATGAGACTGCGACTAGATTTTGAACGCTTTAAATTACGAGAATTGGCCTTCTGTGTGTTGCATAAACTGCTTATTCTCGATTCCTATAATTTACGATCCGTTCTTGGTTATTTTTAGACAGGAGTCCCTATGGTTTTTTACAGTATACCGTTTCGGTAGCCTTATAAGTTTTGTAAACAAAATTGTAGCTTTCTACTACATTATAAGTTTAATGGTATTTTCTGTATCATAGCCTACATAAATAGATTTATTTTCTTTAAGAATATTAGTTAAATACAACAGTCACCGTTAGTATTTCTAAATTTCTTGTTTCTTTTCCACAGCTGTCCCTGCGTTTCCCCAGCGGATAGTTGGTGGTGCTGTCACCACTATCGATGAGTATCCTACCATCGTGGCTCTGCTGTATTCAAGGAATGGTATCTCTTTCGGGCAGGCATGTGGAGGCACTATCCTCACAAACAGAGCCATCCTGACTGCTGCTCATTGTCCATAGTGAGTTCGACATTAGTATCTATACATATTATAAATTAAAGTCGCTTTTTTTATACTTACACATATAATTAAGAAATCTCATGTTTTGTGAAGTCGTAAAATACATACGAGCAATGGGCAGGTTTTTAATAAATGAAGGAAACAAAAGATGATTTAACTATCATTTGTTTTTTTCAGCGGTGATGCACCATCCAGGTGGCGTTTCCGCGTTGGCTCCACCTGGGCCAGCAGTGGCGGCATCGTCCACGCCTGTGGCTCCATCAGTATCCATCCTAGCTATAACACCCGCACCATAGACTCTGATGTCGCTATCATGCATACTACCAGCACCATTTCCTTTAACAACGTTATTCAGGCCGCTTCCGTCGCTGGTCCCAACTATAGTATTGGTGACAACCAGGTTGTATGGGCCGCCGGCTGGGGTACAACTTCTGTAAGTATCATTCTTGTAAAGAAACAAATATTATTTTGGAAGATTGTGTATATGAAATGGATGTCTGATTAATAATCTTTTGTCTTATTAACTGTTATATAATGTTGATTATGAAAATATCATTTATTGTTTTTACAGTCTGGTGGTCCTGCCTCCGAGCAGCTTCGCCACGTTCAGATCTGGACTGTGAATCAGAATACATGTCGGTCTCGCTATGCTGCTGCTGGTGGCACCATTACCGACAACATGTTGTGCTCCGGCGTGCTCGACGTGGGTGGTCGCGATCAGTGCCAGGGTGACTCCGGCGGTCCTCTTTACCATAACGGTGTCGTTGTTGGTGTCTGCTCGTGGGGCTTTGGCTGTGCCCTTCCTCACTATCCCGGTGTTAATGCTCGTGTTTCCCGCTTCGCCTCCTGGATTCAGGCTAACGCTTAAAATGTGAATCTTAATGATAATTAAAACGATGTTTTTTATGCCGTTATTGTTTCCTTAGAGCATAAAGTAATTCTACGATCGAAAAGTCTATGTATGGTATATGTATGAAGGAATATGAAATAAAATGGTATGGCGATTACTTTTCATATCATGCATCTGCCTTGCATCTGTCTAGCCAACTATATTGGGGTCAGCCTCCAGTCTAACCGGCTGCAGCTGAATTCCAATATTTAACATGGAGCGACTGCCAATCTGACCTCCACAACCCAGTTACTGGGTAATACGGTACTCCTTGGGAAGACTGGTTGTCAGACTTTCGGGCTTCTGACAACTCGTAACAACTGTCAAAGATCCACGAATGGTAGCCGCGACCTATCGAGGTACGGAAGGATCTTGGTATATAAAGATGCTCACCCATCCACGGACCAACCGCGACAAGCGTAGCCGTGCGGCTGTTATTACTTAGCCACAAGCCCCTCATAGATCATACCTAATGTAATGAAATAAACGTAAACAAGCTAAGCAATAAAATTATACACAATGAAGTTTAATGCAGTCAATGTGGTTGATGAAGCTAGCGAAACCGACTCCCCAAACCCATAATTTATTTATAACATAGGGCTTGATTTATTCCAAACCGAAGTGTTTAATTTACCTCGCAAAGAGGTAATTTACAGCAAAAAGCTGTTGCTATTAATCGAAGTAAATTGTGTAAGTAACAATGTGAAGTTTAATTACCAAGGATTAGGTGTTAAGTGGCCATATAAAGGGAAATAAGGAACACTTAATAAGGTGTTCCTATATACTGTATGCTTATGAGGAGAGCAAATCCTTATCGTACGTAATACTCTGCACACTTGGCGAATGAGACTCCGCACGACAGCCGCACGGCACGACAGTCGATCGATCAGGTTAAGCTACGCTTGCCGCGGCTGGTCCGTGGATGGGTGACCGTCTTCAAATACCAAGACCCCTCATTCGTCATTCGTGGATCTTTGATAGTCGTTAAGCCCGCAAGTGTGACAACCAGTCTTAACAAGGGGTATCGTATTACCAGTAACTGGGTTGTAGAGATTAGATAGGCAGTCGCTCCATGTAAAATACTGGAATTAAGCTGGATCCGGTCGACCCGAACATAGTTGGGAAAAGGCTAGGTAGATGATGACTTGGCGAATGAGACTGCCTCGTTAGTCTAGGTACGATTCCTTGAAGGCCAATTCTCGTAATTTAAAACGTTCAAACGTTCATCGTGCACACTGTCATCGCCATCTTCGTCCATCCCAACTACAACCAGCGCACCATTGACAATGATGTCGCCATCTTGCGAACCACCGGCACCATTGTGTTTGGGCATGTGGCGCAACCCGCTTCTATTGCTGGAGTTAATTATAATCTCCGGGATAATGACACCGTAGTTGCGGCTGGGTGGGGCACTACTTCTGTAAGTTTCTCATATTCTTACAAATCCCTTTATGATCCGAAGGCCAATTCCCGTAATTAAAAACTTACGAAATCTAGTCTCAATCTTATCTCAGGGACAATCAATGTCAAAAACTTGTCAAAAATCTAGGGAAATTAGAGGTAATTTTGACAGATTGAGACTGAGATCAGACTGTGAACGTTCTTAAAATTACGAGAATTACCCCACAGGTCGGGCAGAGTTTTATTGGGGTTTATCTATCTGGCATTTCTCAGCAGCAGTTTGGTGTCTGGATTCGTGCCGATTGATAGCAATAGGCTCGCCCCCTATAACATGGGACTTAAATACAACTGGCGAAACGTAGGTTGGGCAGAGCTGAACAGTCAACAGCAAAAGTAGATGATCAAAATCAGAAATTCAATACTAATGAACGGAATTCCCAGCTATATGGCAGCTGTACTAGTAGTAAATGTTTGGTATAATTTACAATCACATTTGAATCACTTCGACGCCACACAGTTCTGACGCGAATTCCGTTCATTAGTATTGAATTTCTGATTTTGATCATCTACTTTTGCTGTTGACTGTACGTATAGTACCTACATACGTACAGCTCTGCACTATCCTTTGGGGAAACAAGGCGTGATGTTATGTAATGTAATTTTGGACGAATGCCTGAATGCCTTTCATTTTCATTAAAGGCATTCAGACATCCATCGAATAGACCACGATTGATTCAATAAGTCATCGAGAAGTAGTGGTAATGAAGATTCAGAGTAAGTACACTTGCTTTCAATAAATGGCTCTTAAATAACTAATTCTAATCCAATAATCTGTCACTCCTTTTCATATTCGTGTTTTCAAGTGTTAACAACCTCAGTGTCAACGATGTTTGGAAATGTTTCATCGCAAGCGGAAAATACTTGAATGTAAGTGACTACAAGTTAGCATTTTTGTCGACAATAATAGATACAATTCTACGAAATGTATATTTCAAACATTTATCGCTATTAGTGTTTACTTCAAAGTATTGTCAGAAATGAGAGCAGTGGATGCCCAGTGGAAAACGCCTCGACTTACAAGTTGAAGGTGGTTGGTTCGAACCCAGGCAAGGGTTTTACTTTGTGTAGGAATAATTTCGTCACCACTCTCACAACAATGAAGCAAAACATCGTGAGGAAACCTGCAGGTCCTAGAATCACAAATTTGAAGACATGTGACATCTGGACTGGACTGGACCCGCGTGGTAAATGACAGTCCACTCCTTCTTGAAGAGAGAAGGCCTGTGTCTCAGCAGCTAATGTTCCCACATTCATTGTCAGAAATTAATTGACAAGTCACGATTTTATGTGACAAGTCGGCTACTGTTGTTTATGTTGGCATCACTTAATGATATATGTATAATAAAGGTTTTGAGAAAAGAACACCTAATCAAAATGTGACTACTCAAATTCAAACACATGTTATTGCAGGATCCAGGCACTATGAGAGCGACGGAAACGTAAGTGCACCTGTCTCTGCGCACACATACTTGGGAACTACACTATCTGCGGCGTCAATGGCTATTCTCTGCTGTGATCGGCCGCCATGACAGATTTTGGTTTGGATTACAAAGGAAGGAAGGAAAGAAGGAAAGGAAGGAAGGAAAGAAGGAAAGGAAGGAAGGAAGCCCTGGAAGGTGCGTCCATCTTTTTGTTGGCTATTTGTCCCACGTTGTGTTAATGTCAGTTAGAAAGAATTCGAGTTAAGTGGAAAGGAAAAACAGATCCCTGCTTTTCAATTTTTCGATTTTTACTCAATCAGCCACCTCGCGTGCATTGCCATAAGGAAAACCCTTAAATCAGTAGATAAGAAAGATAGAAACAACGTGATTAGTAGAAAACAGTAGCTGACATACGACGAACAGTAATTGAAAGTATCTATCATAGATAAATTGAAGTCTATGAATCAGTTGCACTCAAAACTTTATATAAATAATATTGGCGAACTAGGAATGCAAGTTGGTGCATCAGTGCTCATCATGCGTGCAGTCATCATTTTACTAGCCGTAGGCTTTGCTGCCGTTGTGGGTAAGTCCTTCTCATATTTCTTTCCATGTTCATGCTTGCATGGTTGAGTCTAAAGCTTGGGTAGCCCGCGAAATTTCTGATTCTAATGATTATAATTCTGTAAACACATATTAATTGTCGTAACAAATATGTGTTTACAGAATTATAATGATTCGCGAATTATATTTAAATCAACATACAACCTGACACTGACCAAAACTAAGCAAATTGGAACAAAACTGATAAAAATTGAGTTTCGTGGGCTACCGTGCTCAAGATTCCGTTTTTTTTAAAAATTGTTTTGATTTATTTTTGGCACGATAGTCAGAGTCAAATAATCGTTACTATAAATGTTATGTTGTGTACAAAAAGGGTTGTCACTTTCAGAAATCAAACAGGAAAGTGACAATTAGAACTTGAAATGAGAAATATTGCGGTACGTAAAGTGACATTAATATTATTGTAACAATCTATTGAATCCAGATTAGATAATATTGATTTCCTAGAAAACGGATGTTTATAGGTTTATTATTATTTTTAAGTTATCAATTCAGAAGCCAATCTGAACGACTACAGCGTTATTCTGAGAACTCCGTATAAATCCACATGTTATTTTTTATGTAGCCTATTCTTTCGATGAATTTGACCTTGATTCACATTCACTATCAGTAAAGGTGCGCACTGAATTAGATTACGTGAATTAACCAAGTAAAGTACGATAACCGTATCGTGAACATGTAATAAACAGATATTAAGAACATCATCTATGGATAATTTGGATAACTAATTCGGAAATATTCGTCTTCGCTTTTTGTACAGAATGTTATACTCATATTCATTTTCACTATGATCTCGTGAAAAAATATATGAGAAAATGAATGAACACACAAATTAGAGATACACATGGTGAAGGTCAAATGGTTCTTTTCTTTCTGAAATAGTGCTACTCCAACTTTTTAATTCCCGTTGGGCCCAAAAATCCTTAGCTAAGTGAGTAAGTCGTTGTTGGAATTTTTCAAAGCAAGCTTATGTTTTTACTATCTTATGCCGCCTGTTGCGCCCGTGGAGATCGGAATTAATCGGAATCGTTCTACCGGGATAAAAACACCCTGGACACCCTGTATAATAATATTTTAGTATGGATTTCCACAGTCGCTTATTTGAAACTTTTTGTACAGCCGTTCCTACAAAGCAATCTGTGATTGTTGGAGGGTCGTTGGCCGTTATCAGCCAGTATCCCAGCGTCGCTGGTTTGATCTACTCGACCAATGGCAACAACTTCAACCAAGCATGCGTTGGCACCATCGTCACTACCAAGGCTATCCTTACTGCTGGTCATTGTGTGTAGTGAGTATACATTACACTGCTCCAAAATATTACAAACCTTTTATGGCCTTATAAGCCGTTAAACATGGGCCTTCAGATGAACCCTACAATGATCGGTTTAACACTTGGAAGATCCCGCTTGTTATTACACCAAACTGTTTTTATTAGCGAACAGAAGGATGTTGTTGTTCGATGTCCATCCTCTTGACGTAGTCACTAAGCTGCCAATTGCGTTACCAATAGTTATTTGGTCTCCTATTATTTGCTTCGACCACTAACATTATTTGCTTCCCTTTGTTTATAGCGGCGACGCAGCCTTCAAATGGCGTGCTCGAGTTGGATCCAGCTGGGCCAACAGTGGTGGTTCCGTTTACATTCTGAAATCCATCGCCATCCACCCCAGCTTCAACGTTCGTACCAAGGACTTTGACATCGCTATCCTGCGTACTGTGGCCTCCATTGTCTATAGCAGCAACGTTCAGCCTGTTTCTATCGCTGGCGCCAACTATAATCTACCCGACAATCAGGTCGTCTGGGCTGCTGGATGGGGGACTACAGCCGTTAGTATTTAGTATTCCCTTTTTTTATTGTATTTTTTATTCATAGTTCCGGTTTTAATCTGTCCTTTTGGTTTTGCAGGCCGCTGCAGCCCCTACTGAGCAGCTTCGTCACATCCAGGCTTGGAGTATCAATCAATACACTTGTTCCTCCCGCTACGCCGTCTTTGGCGCCAACGTGACTGCAAACATGTTTTGTTTCGGTTGGCCCAACGTTGGCAATCGAGACCAATGCCAGGGTGACTCAGGTGGTCCTGTCTACCACAATGGCATCTTGGTTGGCATCAGCTCGTGGGGCTATGGTTGCGCTAATGCTGTGTACCCTGGTATCAATGCCCGTGTTTCGCGCCTTGCTACTTGGATTCAGTCTAACGCATAATTAAATCTGCTTAAAAAGGTTTGCAAGGTCGGTCACTTGTAAAATCTATGTGAAATGTCAATAAAATTATTTTTGTTATTGCATGTTTTTTATTCAATGCCTAGTAAAACTATAAAGTCTTTTTAAGCAAGTAGGTTTGTATTAATTATTATTTCTGGATCTTCCATTTTTTTTTATAATTTAAGCTCTAATGTATGTACCAGCATAATTGTTTTTTCACTGATTGGGTTTTCCGTTGAGCTAACAAATTATCAAGGTATTAATTTTAATTGCAAGATAATATAGGTACCTACTTAGTCATTAAGGGTCATCACCCACCTAATCACACGCCTGCGCCACATATTGCGTGCGTGGCTCATCATGCAGTAGGGCTTTTAAAACTTGGACTCCTGCCTAACTTTACCATAAATGATTGTACGGTACCATATAGATTTCTATGTACGTACCTAAATATAAGTTATTTTATAACTTAGTAAAGGTGTTTGGTTGGAACACATACCTGTTTTGTTAACTAGCATAAGTCAAGTGATATTATTTCATGTTAACACTTTATTAATAAAATAAATATAATTATAATAATTATTTTTCTTTATTTCAATATATATACATATAAATTATATTTTTAAGTATTAGAATATAAAAAGTATAAAATCATTTAAAAATAGTAGCCCACTGGTATCGGGAACAGGGTCCAAGCTACCGGTGCCGGCTCCAGAGAGAGCAACCTCCTGACAATGAGAGCGTGTCCAGAAGTACCGCTTTCTGAATCAAGTCCTTGATCCAGCTGCCCAACGAGAGCCTCCTCAGGTGTTGGTCGAGGCTCTTGGTTATTAAGCCATTGGCTGTCACGACTATCGGCACAATTATCGCTGAGTCCACATCCCACATGTTGACAACCTTGTGAGCCAAGTCAAGATATTTGATTTGTTTATGTTTCTCGGCTTTCACGAGGTACTCATCATGCGGGACGGTTACGTCAACAATCGTTGCGCGCCGCTCTGATCGATCCACCTCCACTATACCAGGCTTATTGGCAACAATAGTCCTGCCAGTGATTATGGATCGATCCCAGTACAATGTGATATTTCCATTTTCGAAAACTAGGTCGGGCACATACCTGCTGTACGGCACCTCCGATTCCACAAGGTAGTATTTCAGAACAAGTTGCTGATGGATTATCCTGGCTACAAGGTTGTGTCTATGCAAGTACTCTCCGTTGGCTAGACGAGAACACCCGGAGATAATATTCCTGATTGATTCTCCCGGCCGGTGGCATGCCCGACAGATGTCAATCGTGCCGTCACAATATATCTCCGGTAATTGTTTGTCATCATAACTTCGTCCATAATTGCACAGACAAAACTCGTTTCTCTAAAGAGGTCACCGAAACGCAGCAAGGCTACGGACGCTAGTAGATCTACATCGGGCCCATGTAGGGCCCGGAAAAAGCGTCCGTGAAGCTCCTTACTCTGGTATACCTCCATGCGATCATTAGTGTCAAGCACTACTGGCTTGCGCCAGTTCTCTTTACCCAAGGAGAGCGGGGAGAACTCCAAGCGCTCCTTCAACGATTGCTTCATGTCCGTAACATTGATGTCCAACGCTTCCGACATACCCAAATACTATAGGCTTGGGCTACGGAGAGGGCTCTAAGGTTTGTGAAATCCGAGAGTTGGGTTCCCACGGATTCCACTATCTCCCCTGGCTTTACATGCATGAGCGCACATTTGTCTACACCAAATTCTAACCTGATGGCGTTACTGAAAGCTTCAGTAATTTTCAGTAGCTGCATCAGTTGCAAATAGTTGGGGGCAAACAGTTTTAGGTCATCCATGTAGAGGAGGTGAGATATAATCTGACCACTTCTCCTCAGCCGATAGCGTAGACCTGAAACTTCTAGCAGAGTGCTTATAGTGCTCCTCAATCTCGCATTACACTGGGAACTCACGGATATAGCCCCGCAATCATCCTCTTTATCAACGCGGTTGGGTTGCGGTGAAACACTGGGTAAATTTTGCAGTTGCCCCGTGACCAATGACGAAGCAGGTGTAGTAATTATTATTATTAAAAGTATGGTCATGAGAATACCTACTGATGAAGGCTTATTATTTCTTGTAGGTACTACACATACAAGAAATAAGGTCTTCATTTTTTATACTGTAGTATTTCAAATACGATTATTACGGTTGCGATTTATCGCGATTAAAGAAAGGTCTTTAGCTTACCAATTATCACTTAATCTGCCGCACTTTATGAAAACAAAATATAAAAGTATGTATTATTTTGAAAAATTGATTGAGTTTCAAAAATTTGCAAAGAGTGTGCGCAATATGGAAGGAGTGATGGAGCTGTGGAGAAATGTCTTGACGGTGCGTGAGCGTGCGTGATCCATGACCGCCCGTTCGATGTCCACCGCGCACAGGATAGATGGAAAGGAGCACATAGTGATTTTTTGCTCCATTTGTGTAATTGCTGTATGGCGTTCCAGTGTGAGGATAAATAAATAAATACACCGATTTACTAAAATCTTGTCTGAAAAATACAGCCTGCTGCATACGGCAGCAGCCGACAGATTATAATAATTTTCTACATTCAATACATAGAGTTTAGTTTTTGTGGTAACTTAGAATCGCGGTATACTTGAGGTGACATCATTGGGTGGCTACCCTAACACGCCCATTACTTAAGATTACGGTAATACCCACTTACATGATTATCTACACCGATACCAAGTATTGAATCAATACAGTTTAATAATAATAATGTGCACTCGTAAGCAACCATTATCTTTAGTATAATAAAAAAAAAACATGTGATGTTTTGATATTTTAGTCGCATATTAGTAAATTCCCAGAAATTATGAGACAACAGAACAGCGTCATTTATGATTCTGCGGTTTAATTGCGTAACACTATGAGTAGCAATGGATTTCATTTTGACAGTTCAACAACATTCATTTTGTTATTTACGTTAAGTTTTATTGGCAAAAGAAAAGGTGATGAATGAAAATGACAGGTTAAGTTTGTTCATCACAATTTTTGGTTTAACCGTTGACCCCCAAACTAAGCAGGGCTTGTATATATATATGTAAAGAAATAATTCGGTTTACAAGGCAAGTTTAGTAAAACGTGCATTATGTTGTGTGTGTGTGTGTGTTTTTGTGGGGTGAAAGTGTGAGAGATATGATATGTTTTTGTCTAGCAAGAGCAGTGAACTCAAAGAACTATAAACAATATTCTTTTCTATTCTATGATTATAATCTATATATATAAAATTCAAAGTCCTGACTGACTGACTGACTGACTGACTGACTGATAGATCAACGCACAGCCTAAACCGCTGGTCCTAGAGACATGAAATTTGGAGGGTGTGTTCTTCGTGAAGAGTAGGCATCCACTAAGAAAGGATTTTTCGAAATTCCACCCCTAAGAGGGTGAAAAGGGGGGAATTCGTTTGTATGAAAAATCTTATTCCTTGAGTTAATAAACTTGAAACTTGGCATGAATACTTATCTAAATAAATTCTGAAGATTGTCAGTTTTTTTTTCTTCTATACTACCCCCTAATAAGGGGTTGGGGGGTTTCAAATTTTGTATGGAAGAATTTTAACGCGCAGTCCGATTTACTCGAAACTCAGTATTTATACCTAACATTGAAAGTAAATAATAATGTGTATCAGGGTTTTTTGAAAATCAACCCCTGACGTGCTGAAAAGGGGTAGTAAATTTTTCAGGGGAGGATTTTACTGCATGGCTTGATTAACTCGAAAATTAGTATAAATAATCTTTGAGTCAAGTTATGAATACATCCCAAACGATTTTTTTTAATTCCACCCCTGTGGGGGTGAAAAGCGGGGATACAGTTTATATGAAAAATCTTCTTCATTAGGTTAATAAACTTGAAACTTTTCAAGAATAGTCGCCTAAGTAAGTAATAAAGTTTATCATTATAAGTTTTTCAAAACTACCCCTCGAAAGGGGATATAGGGGTGTTGAAGTTTGTGTGGAATAATTTGAATGCGCGGTCCGATTAACTCGAAACTCAGTGTTTATACTTAAGACCAAAAATAAAGAGTAACATGTATCAGGATTTTTCGAAAATCTACCCCTAACAGGTTGAAATGGGGTAGTAAATTTTTCAGGGGAGGATTTTACTGCATGGCTTGATTAACTCGAAAATTGGTATAAATAATCTTTAAATCAAGTTATGAATAATCCCAAATGATTTTTCAAAATTCCTCCCCTGTGGGGGTGAAAAGCGGGGGGGATACAGTTTATATGAAAAATCTTATTCATTTAGTTAATAAACTTGAAACTTGGCAAGAATACTTGCCTAAGTAAGTAATAAAGTTTATTATTATAAGTTTTTCAAAACTACCCCTCAAAGGGGGATATAGGGGTGTTAAGTTTGTGTGGAAGAAATTGAATGCGCGGTCCGAGTAACTCGAAACTCAGTATTGATACTTTTGACAGAAAATTGTCGAAAATTTACCACTGATGGGACAAAAAGGGGTAATTCAGTTTTTAAAGGGAGGATTCGAACTTGAAACTGTATGTTACATTTTCAGGCCTAAACCACTGAACTTCTGATTTGGCATAGAGATAGATGGCATCCTGGGAAAGCACATACATTTTATCCTGTTAGCACGTTCCCGTGGGATAATTTCCGACATCCACGCGGGCGAAGCCGCGGGCAGAAGCTAGTAAGTTATAAAATATTTTATATAAATGACGATTTGGTGATGAATGATTGATGAGTGACCAGTGATTAGCTCATCGACTACGAGTAATACCAACCACTCAAAAGTTGCAACTCAACTTGTGACCTGGTCGCAAAGGCCTGGGTTCACGACGTAGGAATGATTGCTGGGTGGTGAGGAGGTAAAGGGCTAACATAAACCAGTTAATTAATTTCATGTTTTTAATATTTCAACAAGTAGCAAATTCGACCCATATAGTTAGTTTTGTAAGCTATTGTAAATAATGTTCTTGAAAAACTAACAGAGATATGCGCCTGAGTTTGTGACGTACTTTGTTGTCTTTAGTTATTGATATTCGATAATTCTGGTAGTATTTATTATCTCAACGTATTTTCCCATTCGTTATCGTCGTATGTTATCCTCGTGATCTGTTATAAGTCTTTTAGCTTAGTCCAATACCCACACGTGTGGTTCGGTTCGGTTTTGGTTTCATAACCTAGGTACCTACTAAGTAGAATTACCTAGTATTTTTATATTATTGGTTGTTTCTTTTTTTTTTACAAGCAAGCATAACGTACCCAGGATTTTAGGAAAACAATAAAAGTTGCAAAAATATAATTCCTTCGCTCCTAATTAGTAACAGTTTACTAAAAAATTAGAATAAGAAATGAGTATTCAAGGGAAAGTGGAAACCTAAAATTACTGAAAATTTGTGTGGAAATCGATTGTCATGGTATGGGCATGTAATGCGGAGGAGTAAGCAAATGTCGTGAGGAAAGTTTTGAGTATGAAGAATGTGGATGGCTTTCTAGCCATCCAAATTCTTCATTCATTCAGTATTCGAAACGAAACGATCTGAAGTACTGTGTGAAAGAAGATATGGCTAAAAAAGGAGTGACTATCGAGATGACGACAAATGGAAGAAAAAAACATGTGACCGATCCCAAACTATGATTTATACTCGGGGTAAGATCAAGAAAATGATGAATGAAGAAAACAATAGCTTATTAGTTATTTAGGTATGCATCCTTCATTGCTATTGCTGGCTATTTTTAATTTTTAGTGTATATTCTTTTGAACAGACTCATAAACCTGCTTATGGTACTAAAACGCCTGCCTTTATCCTATATGAACTTGGAATGGGCCTAAATTGTATCTTATTTTTCATTGACAAGGGAATGAATGATAACGTGGCAGCTAGCAGGGAAGTCATGTTATTTTATATTCATTCACTCGCTTTTCATTCAGACCATCTCTCATACAATTCATCCTGTTTTCCCGCCGCCGACGACTGTCGATGACCGTCGATGAAGCGTCGGTGGCTGCCGTCGACAACGTGTCGCTCGTTGATTTTTAATTCACGCTTCAATCTACATCAGTTACACAAGAAGTTATTTATCATAATATTAATTATCTACACAAGTAGATACCAAATCTAATTAATACAGATTAATTTGGCAAGATTGTCAGAAACTTGGAAAATCCACAAAGCCTGCTGATTGGGATTTTCCGGATAGATATGCTATCTGGTTGCGGTTGTCACTCTGCAGCAGTTGCTCCACTTGAATAGGTCCAAAGAAAAGGCTAATGATCTTACAAATCATTCGACTTGCATTAATTTGTCTTCTAGTAGTTTATTCTTACTTCTTTGATAATAGATGGATAGGATAGTAAGGTTTGTCTATGATACCGAGATTAAAAGGGACCTTTTTGTTCATTTGGAATAGATCTACACCTCACTTTAAAGTTTGCTCGTCGTTAATCGTTTATGACGAATTGAAAATATTGGCCTAAGAGTCGTCTCTAATGAAATTCTCCGAAGCAATTTTATTTTATAATTAGTTACACCGCTCTTTATTTTTAGTTTCAAATGTGTAGCTCAAAATAATATTACTAAAAATAGTTAATAGCAAAAATATTAAAATTTAATCAAGTTTTTCTTACACAATGAAAGCTGAAAGCTCTAGGACAAACTTTGTGTACACCATAGATATGAAAATCGATTTGCACATTTATTTAATGTAGGGAGCAGTTGATTTTTTTTTACGCGATTTCAGGTTTTGTCCTATAGTAAAAGTTGTTCATAATGACAAGTACAATGACCTCTTAAGAGGTTGTTGGTGTTTTACAAATAACCCCGGTATAGCTTCTGGCCAGGACTTTCTCCGCTTGAAATATCTTGTTTGAACATGAATCATGGCACTCGGTAATACTGTAGCTTCCCGTTAGTGAAATAATTTTCTGAATCGGAACAGTGGTTCCGAAGATTATTTAAAACTTGTAAGTTTGTATGTGGGGACATACAAACTCACAGATTTTTCATCTTTACCAAACTCAAACTCAAATCATTTAATTCAACTAAACCAATTACAGGTACTTTTGAATTGTCAAAGGGTCGGTCAGTCAGAAAGATGAAGCTAGTTGCCCTATAATTGAATAGATAGAAGACCAAAAACACAAAACTACAGTATTAATGAAATTAAGCAATTAATTAATTAAATAGAACAGCTGTTAATAGTCAAAGCACTTCCACAGCCTTCATGTGCTTTGTCAGGGAATTTAATTTGCTTATACATATAATACATCTTACATATGATTATTTACTTCATTATGTTTAACATTAGACAAAATAACCATGAAATAACTATATGTAGTGATTACGTAAGATCTTACCTCACCAAATAATTTTCTTCATGAATTTTAATTAAATAAATGTCAGCATTTATGTGTATATAAATGTTATATTATAATGTAGATAAATGTTTGCCAAAACTCCCCTGTATCAATTTCATTCGGGCGCCAAAATATCCTTGCAGCACTCTACATAACATCAATAATCACAGTCTGGCGCATCAATGGCATGAAGACCACGAAACACTAAAAAGATTACATACACATAATCAGTGTTACATACGGATTATCTGATTTTATGATAATATTCACTGCCTTGTGCACTATTCTAGTCCACAAAGAATAGTAAGGGGCTTGTGGCTAAGTAATAACTGCCGCACGGGTCTATCGATCAGGTTAAGCTACACTTGCCGCGGTTGGTCCGTGGATGGGTGACCATTTTCACAAACCAAAACCCTCCGTGCTTCGGAAAGAAGGTTAAGCCGTTGGTCCCGGCTGTCATTCATGGATCTTTGACAGTCGTTACGGGTCGTCAGTAGCCCGAAAGTCTGACCACCAGTCTTACTAAGGGGTATCGTATTACCCAGTCACTGGGTTGTGGGGGTTAGATAGGCAGTCGCTCCATGTAAAATACTGGTATTCAGATGCATCCAGTTAGACTGGAAGTCAACCCCAACATAGTTGGGAAAAGGCTAGGCAGATGATGACGATGATGTGGACTATTCTAGTCTTCACAAGCACGACTGTCGAGACTGGGTTCGATCCTCGGGTCGGATAAAGTATTATTGGGATTTTCCATGGAATTTCTCAACAGTAGCGCGGAGTTTGAATTTATGCCCGGTTGATGGCAATGGGCTCGCCCTCTATTACATAACTTGCTAAGCTAGTAAAGGTGACTTTATTTAAAGCCTATTGTCAGTCTTTTTATACGTGCAGCCTATGGGCCAACTATGTGCAGCGGGTATACAGTGCCTTGCGCGTACAGTACAACAATGCGTTTAGGGTGCTGCTGGGGCTGCCGAGGTTTTGCAGCGCTTCAACGATGTTCGCGCAGGCGCAAACCGATGATTTTTATGCTATTATTAGGAAGTTAAGTCGCTTCCGACGCAGCACTAACAGCATCCTGAGCGTATTGTCCGAGCGGTGGAACTCGGTGGTGTTGGAGAGGTGGATGCACCTCCATGCCAGTTCGTCACCATTTGTTAAGTGATTATTATTTTGTTTTATTGTTTTATCTTTATAATTGAATATAATCGAATGAATTTTAACCTAATAACTACAATTTTATTTAATTTTTTATTTAAATTAGCTTATTTATTTGTAATGCAATTTTTGAATGTGTAATATTTTATGTACCTATGTAATTTGTGTTGTATTTGTTCTATATAATTTGTAGTGCTTCTTAATATGGGAATAACTTCCTGAAATAAATGATTATTTAATTTAATTTATTTTAATAGCGCTTGTGTCCACTTGCCCCTCCAAAAATGTACCCAACTTTTAGGTAAATTATAAATGCTTTTAGTTTTCCTTATCAATAGGAAAAAAGTAACAGCAATAATTTATTTCTGGTGTTAAGATAAAGCAATTTAAATGAATGAACAATGATCGATAATCCGATAAGATTATATGTATTAACAGTACGTGACTGTGATGGGCATGCGTTAGTTTAAAATACCTGCATAAGGCATCATCTGCCTAGCCTTTTCCCAACTATGTTGGGGTCGGCTTCCAGTCTAACCGGATGCAGCTGAATACCAGTATTTTACATGGAGCGACTGCCTATTTCTGACCTCCACAACCCAGTTACTGGGTAATACCTGCATAAGGCATAATCAGCCTATAATGTTCCCACTGCTGGGACACAGGCCTCCTCTGGGTTCGAACGTACGACCTTCAACTCGTTAGTCGCGGCCGTTACTACTGGGCCACCACTACGCAACTGATAATGCCATTGGGCCACCACTGGTGAAATACTTATTCTTAAAGCAAAAAAAAAAAAAACATTAAACATTATTTTGTACAGTAGCGGTCCAAAGCGGCGCGCCAGTTTCACGAAGCAATAGATTGACACTTCTGTTTAACTTACGACCTTCTTCTAATGAGTAATTCCTATACTTTATAGTATACACACACACACTCTATTCACACACTCAACACACACATTCTCGCATTCGTTTGCAATTACTTTGAATACTTAATCACGGTATTGACTACAGTTCACTTATTCGTAAAATTTTAGGATTATACCCACAGATATCAAAATAAATAAATTATAAGGTAGATGGATGCAGTTAACTTAAAGTCTTAAAGAGTCATTCAACCGCGACTAAATAGAACGTTGTTCATTGTGGGTTAGCGACGTATGTTCTATATCTATATATTAGCGGTGTTGTAGTTCCTTTTAAAATGCAAGCAAATTTGAACATTGAAATTAAAGCGAATATTATTGCGCTGCGTAAAATTGGACTTAATATAACACAAATATCTGATGAAACCGGACTGAGTGTAAGTGTAATGATTAAATTATTTTATTAAACAATTTATCTTATTAAAGTAGAACTGCTGATCCTTATTTTTTTAAAACGTTTTATAAAGTCTAAATAGAAGAAAATATAATTCCGAAGTAAATTTATTTACCTAGATTATTGAATGATGGATTAATATAACTATATTAATTCTATAAAATGTAACATATCTTGTCATTATAATTTTGTTTCTAAATCGTAGGTAATATTAGTATTTTGCTTAGTAGCCTAACAGTACT
Source organism: Apamea sordens (assembly GCA_945859715.1). NCBI lineage: Eukaryota > Metazoa > Arthropoda > Insecta > Lepidoptera > Noctuidae > Apamea > Apamea sordens. The sequence continues at coordinate 17,243,945 of OX243986.1, forward strand.
CCTTTTTTTTATTTTAGAGAAGTAATTCCATGGCCGGCACGACCTCCTGACCTCAACCCCATAGAAAATCTATGGGGTTTAATCACACAGCGATGGGACGCAAGGAATGAGAGGACTGATGAGCAATTGAAGCTGTATTGCCTAGAAATCTGGGAAAATATAAGAGGAACAGACATATGTAGTAATATTGTAGGGTCGATGCGCCAGCGTTTATTTGATTGCATTGCTAATAATGGGGGTTATACGAAGTATTAAATTATAAGTTGATTATAGCAATACTAAAATTATATTGTGATATCCGTAATAAGGATTATTTTGAGGTTTAGCTTCAATCTTCTTTTCATAATGAAAATGAATACTTAAGCTATAACCGCAATAAGTCCTAATAAATACGATTTGTTAACTTTGACATTTGAGATAGGCAACTTAGGTAGGCTACTACTACTGAGTAATTTAATTGTATTGTGACAAGGAGTCCGCACTTTTTTTATTTACGTGGGTAGATTTGCTATTTGTAGTTTGTTAAAGTACTCTAACAAACTACAACCAGCAAATCTACCCACACAGTGGTAATTAAAGGACAATATTATTATATTAAATTGAATCTTTGCGACAAACACACTTCTATTTTTTCTAGTCCTTTAAACCAAATACAACCTTATTGCATTAAACATATGGTCTTAAATACAAATAAAATAGACTATATTACGCGCAACGAATTTACAAAACGCATAATTACGGTGAACCGCTATTACCTGCTTAACTTCAATAAATTGTTCTTTATGAGAAAATAAACTGTTTTAACTAGACGTTTATTTATTTCTAGTTTATAAAATTATAACGAATAAACAATTTGAAATTACTTATAAAACATTTTTATTTTTAAACCCATATTACAATAACAATATAATAATAACAATATAATAACTTATTATTATCGTTTATTAATCTATCGAATAATAAAAAAAAACCGATAAAGATTATTGTTGGAAAAGAAAAATTAAAAGTCCCATCTCGAGATTGGAACCCAGACCTATGCGTTCGATAATCTAATACGTAAGACTACCAGCTATCGGTACTTGATGAAATGACTTCAATTTTAGCAATGGTATGAACCAACCAAAGTCATGCGTAATTACGTAGCCTATGTGCAAAAGCGACGGTATGTTTTTTGTTTCGTTCGACGCCAGCCAGTGTGCGAATTCTGAGATGTGCGTTCTGTGTTGATACATCACTACACACAGACGTAGGTACGGACGTTACCGCGCGTTCACAGCAATACAGTCCTTAAGCTGGTAATCAATTAATGACCCTTGACTGTACATACAGTTTTCGGCGAAATATGGGAGTACTACTCGTTTGCATGTCTAGGTTGATTGTTGATGGTCTATGATCATAGATATGTGATAATGTTATGTTAAACATATGAATCATTTTTGAGCTTCGATGTAATATATGTACAGACGCCAGCACATCAAGCTACTACAATCTGTCAAATTTATTTAATAGATTTTCAACTTTATCGCTATAGCAATAAGGTTCAAGGTTGATTTGGAAAATTTCACAGTTTCGGGTAACTTGACCTGCTGGCGTCTGTACATACATACATACATAAACCCACGCCTTCTTCCCTTGGGGTTAGGCAGAAACTTCGCCTCCTCCTTAAATACTCTTTCATATTTCTTATTTTTCATAAAAGATAAGAAATATGGTCCAAGATTATGTGATAGATTGTGAGATTGTGTGTTGTAGATTGTGTGATTCCCACTAAGTGCAGATTAATCTAGAAATTACAGGCATCGAGATTACTGACATTATAACTGTAAAAGGGTTTCTATTGGATATAAGCCTACCGGTAAAATAAATGAAGATAACTACCACCTAGTTACAGCAGTAAACAGTATCTAGACGTTTTAACATGCATTGAAAATGCTATTGAAATGTATACTGAATATCAATTTTTGATAGTTGGTGATTTCAATTTAAATTCATGCAATAGAAGTGTTAGATCTCAATTTAATAATTTTATAGAATATTGTAAGTTGCAGCAATGTAATAATATTAACAATAAATATGGATGCACCTTGGACTTGGTGTTGACTACTCTTGATTCCAATAGTATTAATGTCTCATTCGATACTGAACATTTAGGCCTTATGGATTCATACCACCCTCCGTTGGAGATACTGCTCACACTTCTCAGAAGAGCTAAAAAACCCGTCTTGTCTGGTTCCAGGAAAGTATTTGAGCAAGGAGTGGAACTTCCGTAAAGCAGACTTACATGGCTTGTACACTGATATCGCTAATATTGACTGGACCCAAACTACTTGACTATAAACCTAGCTGTAGATTTACTATATAAAAAACTTAATGACGTCATCAGTACACACGTTCCTCTAAAAATAACAGCCCGCAACAATAAATATATATATCCAAAATGGTATAAGTACCAAAGAAATAATACATTACATAAAACTATGTAATGTATGCCTAAGCGTAACGTATGCCTAGGCATACGACTTGTGGGATTGCCCACCGGCAACTTCTCAGGAGACATAAGGGATAAGTTACTTATAAACAACAACAGAAGTGTAAGCCAACCACTACCAACTTCCACGTGCCTAACTTCTAGAACGAACTACCATACAAACCTTCATCCCTATCTAACCTCTTTAGGTGAGCACAAATGATAGCTTCATTAAAATTCGGGGTCAGTAATAGCGAAATGAAAATTGTGAAAAAGCCGACAACGTCTACACATTGTAGGGACTTTGGGTTGGACACAGGATTGTCAATTAAACAAAAGTAAAATTAAATCTAAGATGACGGTTGTTCGCTGCTGCCGAAACGTTTACGAGTTCTACGTTTCTGCTGTGCTACGTAAGTATTCTCACGCGGTCTTTCACAAAAATATGTTAAGGGCCAGATGAAAAGTCGATTAACGACCTGACAACAATGAAGATGACTTGTGGTCGTATTGAAATGATGACCCGTCCTTCTTACCGCTGCTGTCCTGTGGAAACGACACATTGTAAATGCTCACCGTTTTAGTTTCTAGATTTGTGTCATTGTTTTGATTACTAGTCGTTGCTCGTGCATACAAACACCAACATCTCCCTAAACCCGTTTAGCTAGTTCAGATCGTCACGTGAGAGCAAATGCGGAGTTCAGTTCTACGCCATTAAGTTTTGGATAATACAACAGTCCGTGCGCAGTACGATATCATGCACAGTATCGCTCAGTCCGAAAGAAACCTTATACTTCGCCTTTATTTTTCTGAACTTGTCATATTCACTCATTTATATTCTGTGAACAGTAAAAATGCTTGTGACGTGAACCTTTGCGTCGCGACGGTGGTAGGTTTCGCGACGGTGTCAAGCACAGGACTCCGGCGTCCCTCTGTACCACAAAGGTGTGGTTGTTGGTGTCTGTTCCTTCGGTATCGGATGTGAAAGGCCACAGTTCCCTGGTATAAACGCTCACGTGTCTAGCTACGCCTCTTGAGTCTCTTCAAACGCATAAGACGATTTATTTAAATAATTTATTACAAAATGTTCGATTTAGTTATTTTTTATTCTGAAGCCCTTTTCATTTCACTGAATTCTGTGATGTGGTACTACATACTACGGTACATTTTACCTTTCCCACTGTCCTAACATATTCGTGTATTAAAATATTGTAAAACGAGATTTTTTGTGAGTATATTTTATCTGCATTTTGAAATGGGCAATTCTGTTTTATTAAACATGACTGTTAAAAGTGCTTAGTGATCGTCTTAAAGCCAATCCTATGACCAAAATGTAGATAAAGTATCGTTAGGATTATTTTAAGCGTCGGCAAAACATTTAGTATCATAACATTTAGTATCATAACATTTAGATAACGCTGTTACGACTAATATACGGGGTGACTTGTAATTTGACATATTCCTTCCAGGGGCTGCAGTCTCGACATTTATAGCGATCGCTTTACGACCGAATTCGGTCGCAAAGTCCTATCAATCCGGATTTAGCGATATTTGGTAGTCTCGACTTTCAAAGTCATCGATGGCCATCGGTATTTTACCGAACTTTGTCGCAAACTTTACGATTTTCGTAATGTTTACGAATTTATTTTGCGTGCATTTTTGACAGCCCGCAAAGTGATTCGATAGCATCGTAAACTAAGATTTTTGGGTGTTTTCAAGTAATTATAAACAAAAATTAAGCGAAATGGGCGTATTCGAAGGTGTCTGTGTGTCTGTACCGATGAAGCTTTTAAGTCCACCTATGCATAGGTTCCGAAATGCACACATTCTTATAATCTAGACACTGTTTACAATCGAAACGTGTTAGAAACGTAGTCGCTCACAATAGAAGAAGATGGGCCTTATTAGAAGGCTTAAAGTCACCCAAAGGGCAAACGAGAGTGCTATGCCTGGAGTTTCCCTGCGTGATCGAATCAGAAATGAAGAGATCCGCAGGAGAACCAGGTAACCGACATAGCCCGAAGAATTCCCAAACTTAAGTGGCAGTGGGCAGAGCACATTGCTCGCAGAACAGATGGCCGATGGGGCCGTAAGGTTCTGGAGTGACGTTCAACCGCGGCGGAGCGGACGAACCTCCGGCGCGATCTCATGGTGGCATGGAAGGAGCGACTATAGCAACCCAGCGCAGGGCACGCCACGATAGCGGCGGTAAGACCCCTCTTTGAGGAGTGGCTAGAGAGGCGTCACGGCGTTCTCACCTACCACCTGACGCAGGTCCTCTCCGGACATGGATGTTTCGGGAGGTTCCTGCACATCATCAGAAGGGAGGAGACGCCCGGGTGTCATCACTGCCAGGATCGCCCAGAGGGCACGGTGGAGCATACGGTGGAGATCTGCCCTGCTTGGGCAGAGCACCACCGTGTCCTCGTAGAGACGTTTGGCAGCGGCGGCGACCTCTCGCGTCCGGCCCTGGTTCAAGCCATGGTCCGGGGCGAGAGGGAGTGGGAGGCAGTCACCTCCTTCTGTGAAGCAGTCATGCTAGCGAAGGAGATGGCGGGGTGGGCGAGGGAACGGACCTCACGCCTCAGCCGCCGCGGGAGACGCGTCGGGCGTCGGGAGCCGCGTGACGACTCCCGGTCAACGTAGGCGTGGGCCTGCGGGCGGAGAGTAATGGGTAAGTCACCGTCCGATCAGGACCAGGCCCGTGCCGGACGGCGTGTATGTGTTCCACGCGCACCTCAAAGAGATGTCAGCAAGATTGACGGGGCCCGATAGGGCCGAAGCCTGCCAGGGTAGCGGGATCGTCCGAAAGGGTTACCGCTGCCCTGGAACATAAAGGGCTAAGGAAGGAACACGGGTGGGTTTTAGTCAGTAAGAGTCTGACACTCCCTTCTGCTCCACCCAGAGCGGGAGGGGTCATTTGTTGATTTCCCAACCTCAAAAAAAAAAAAAAGCTATGTGGCCCTCCGAAGTGTGGATCGCTTGCTTCATCCTGCCTCTGTGAGTCCTCCGACAGCCTTGCTATGGCTATGAGACGGCAAATCCCACGAAAGTGAAAATTCCTTGGACTTCTTCATATCTGTACCTTTGTAGAATAACAGGATGCGTGTTTACTGAGCACACAGAACATTTTAACTGAGCTCCACGGAGAACGTTGGCGTTTTCTTCAAATACAGCCTTACGGACTTTCTGTAGTCCCAAACATTACACAACCATAACTTACATAAAAACTATATGCAGCGGGGTCGCCGTTTGAGCCAGAAATGAGTTAGCCGAGTAAAAATATGCAGTAACCTTGGCTATCAATGAAAAAATATTAACAAAATACCACTGAAAATATACAGTTTCCATGACAACAAATAAACAAGACCATAATGATTTGACAATTGACATGTTTGGCACTAAGTGGATAATGTTGCAAGGAGTAGATTTGAATGTCCTCACATATTTTTAACAAGTTATTTTAATTCTTTAGAATGGTTGTCGCTACATATTAGTCTCCATGAAAAATATTGTTTCCAAGATATGATTTACACATTCACTACACTATTTCCAAGAAAAATTAATTATTTTTATTAAATTATCTATCCAATTTTCCCTGTATTCAAGGAGATTTAGTTACGGCCAATAATTGTCTTTGAGAAAACCGAACTATGAATACGCTCTTCGCTAGCATCTCCATTTAATCAGCTAACCGGTAACTAATCTAAGGTATTAATTAATTAGAAACCAAGCAACTCTTACCCTTCTGCAACAAAACATTAGTAAATTGAAAAGAAAAATTGGAAAAATCACACGAACTTTTTTTTTAGTTTTGCCATCATGTTTGAACGCACGTTTGTTGTACAGACGCCAGCACATCAAGCTACTACAATCTGTCAAATTTCTTTAATAGATTTTCAACTTTATCTCTAAAGCATTAAGGTTCAAGGTCGATTGGGAAAATTTTATAGTTTCGGGTAGCTTGACCTACTGGCGTCTGTACCTTCAACATTCCATTAGAGGTTATTGAACTATAACTTTTTCAAAATGATTTACGAGAAGTGTGATGGCAATTGATTCGAGCAAAAATCGGTTTACATGGTTGCCTCTAGTAGATTGGCAGCTGACTTCAACTTTGGAAAAGATTATGCAGACGACGACTTAATACAAAAGAAAAATGTATATAAAAACCGGCCAAGTGCGAGTCGGACTCGCGCACGAAGGGTTCCGTACCATTATCTATAAAAATCAGGTCTGTTGTATGGGAGTTTTTTTTTTTTAATTTTATTATTTATAAATAAAGTAAAAATACAACTGAGTATTTTGTGAATATTTAAAGTGCCTACCTGTTGCCATTATTGATATCGAGCAAAAAAGGGCTAAAATATTTATTTTATTTTTAGTATTTGTTGTTATAGCGGCAACAGAAATACATAATTTGTGAAAATTTCAACTGTCTAGCTATCGCGGTTCTTGAGATACAGCCTGGTGACAGACAGACGGACAGACAGCGAAGTCTTGGTAATAATGCTCTTAATAAAAATGCTGTTAATTGAATTCAGAACATGATAGTAGACGTCTAGAGTGAAAAAATTCGTTGGTTTTCAAAAACCAAATCGGCTGTTTCATATAAAAGTGCAATACCTACGCGGTCAAAATGTATGGAATAGTATTTTATTTTTTTAATAACCGACGAAACGTATCAACTGTTCAGAATCTTGTACTGAATCCATGTTATCAGGTTGCGCGTCGATGTTCCAGCCACCCTCTAGAATTCATGGTTTACAATCGTTAATCCTACACGGCAACATAAAAAAGAGTTATCATTGATTAATTCATCCTTTTTAATCTTTACTAGATTATCGTTACATATGTTTGTCAATACTATCATTTAAAATTGGTATAAAAGTCATAGCTCTTTATTAGCTACGGCATTATCATACTTCTGAGGACAGTAAAAATGCGTTCGATTGTTCTGTTGGCCCTTTGCTTCGCGGCTGTGGCAGGTTGGTGCTGACTTTAGTTAACCGGATATTACTGTGCGCCTGAGTTCACAGGAATTACACAACTCCGGACGAACTCCGCAGACGAGATTGGTATCAATATCTAAACACGATAACTCGAAAACGAAGTTAATTTGATGACTTATTTTGTGGCGTCATTGCCCACTTGAAACATCAGTTTCAAAATCTGTTTTTTTTTTTTGTGCACATTAATACTTCACAGAAGTATCGATATCTAAACACCATAAAACAAAAGAAAACAGATTTTCTTAACTTCAAGTAACAACGGATTATGATTCCCAAAAAATAACATCAAATGTTATATTATTTTATTTTATTGTGATTAGATATCGATGGCCATCACATCTCAAGAGTTTCGCTAGTGAATTTAATTTGCCCTGTTAATTAATAAATCTATATTTAGTTTAATTCATCACCTTCAATTTTTATTATTGTGCCTTCCTCATTGTTCTATCGATTAAAGGTGTTTAACCTGTTTGTTTTTTCTAGCGGTCCCAGCTAATCCCCAGAGGATAGTGGGTGGTTCGGTCACCACGATTGGTCAGTACCCCAACATGGCCGCTTGCCTTTTCTCCCATAATCTGGTCAACTTTTGGCAGTCGTGTGGTGGTACCATTCTCAACAATCGATCCGTTCTTACGGCTGCTCACTGCACCATGTAAGTATATAAAATTGTGAGAGCGATATACAAGACTGCCATAGTGCCTTCTGATAAAAAACTCGGTAACTCAACATTGCATAGGTAAGTAATTCAGCCTATAGGTAATGTTCCTACAGCTGGGACTTACGCCCAGAGGGACTTATGTCCCAGCAGTTATTAGAGGGAATGGGACGAAATCAATCATGTGAACTCAGTGTGGGTTGGTGGATGTCACATGTCTTCGAATTTTTGGTTCTAAAACATGCCGATTTATTCACAATGTTTGCCTTCACCGTTTTGAGAGCAGTGGTGATGAATAATTTACACAAAGAAAAGTGCCTAGGTTTTGAAACTACGACCTGCAACTTGTAAGTCGTGGACAACGTTTCCACAGGGCCATACGACTCAACATATTTTGACATAAACTTTTTGCTTTGTTACAGTGGTGATGCCGCTAATAGATGGCGCTTCCGTGTAGGCTCGACCTGGGCCAATAGCGGTGGTGTTGTTCACAACGTGCAAAATATTATCAATCATCCGCACTACAACCATAACACATTTGACAATGATATCGCTATCTTGCGATCGTCCTCTGTCATCGCACACAACAACAACGTTCGTCCCGTTTCCATCGCTGGTTCCAATTACTTCCTGGCCGATAACCAGGTCGTCTGGGCTGCAGGATGGGGCTTGACTTCAGTATGTTTAAGTATTACTTAATCGCTTTCATCAAAATATTTTATGTTTATTTTCTTGGTATTTATTTATTTATTTTTTACAGGAGAATGGATCTCCTTCTGAGCAACTCCGCCACGTCCAGATCTATTCAATCAACCAGGCTACTTGCAGAACTCGTTACTCTACCCTTACCGATAACATGCTGTGTTCCGGTGTCCTCAACGTCGGCGGTCGCGACCAGTGCTCACAGGACTCTGGCGGTCCCCTCTTCCACAACGGTATCCAAGTCGGTGTATGCTCCTTCGGTACTGGATGCGCTAGGCCAAACTTCCCCGGTGTCAACGCTCGTGTTTCCCGATACACCGGTTGGATCCAATCAAACGCTTAAGAACTGATTTATTTAAATAAATTATAACAAAATGTTTGTTTTACTTTTTTTTTATTCTGAAGTCATTTTCATGTAAATTCTGTGCCGTGGTAATAATTTACTTTCCCCATAATCGTCTGAACACATACAATTACATCTTCTATCTATATATATAAAATTCAAAGTCCTGACTGACTGACTGATATATCAACGCACCTACTAGTCGTGCTGCAACTCCAGTTAGAGCGCCAACCTGTGTAACCTGCTTCCCTTAACATCGCTTAACTTGATTTCTCAGCAAGTTATACAAAAAGTATTTCCTGTTCCAGCGCCCCACGCTTTTACAATCAAATACCTGTTATAATTAAAAGCACATAGTTTACACTTCAGCCCAGAAATAGAGACAACTTGAACGATCCATAATTTATTTTTTGTTTTTACGTACATTTATAAAAGCATGTTTTTCTAGTGGTTTTTTTCTTATAACTTTTCGCACACAAAAAAGGTACAAAGGCTGCCTTTTAAGCTTTATAGGCTACTTTTTGTCTCGGTAGCCTGTCCTCGTGGAAAGTAATAGTAATAATCCGACATCCACGGGGGCGAAGTCGCGGGCAGAAGCTAGTATATAATACATAAGAATTAAATTATTCTATATAAAGATCTTTTTAAAGAGATGGCTACCGTAGCCATGGAGTTTATATTGCCCATTTTATCTACATTTTCAAATGAGGGAGAGAAGATGATCACATGATGGTTTTGATGAGGAGTAGGTTAAGATAGTAGCGGGTCGCGTTCTGTAGTTTCTGCTACATTTATGTTTAAGTTTGAACTGAGTAATTCATTCTTCTGTAAAAATTACTGTCAAAAGCGCTCATTAATTATTATTTTGATTTGGGCCAATCCGATGAACAAATGGGTCCGCGAAGTGAATTACGGCCTAATCCCTCACACCAAGAGGAGGCCTGTGCATCAGCAGTGGACTGATTATATGCTGATTATGCAATGAGTAAAATATAGATGAAAAATATTGTTTGGATTATTCTAAGCAACAGCAAAATATTTAATATCTTAGGCTGTGAGCTATCTGACCCCACGCCGACCGCGACCGGCGACGCGCGACGTCTAGCCGTCCGTCAACGATGACGGCCGAATGCTGTGGTCGTAAACACACGGGCTCGGTCTCGCTCGCACGCCGCCGCGACCGCCAGGTGCGACGGCGGCCACGAATGTATTGGGACGCGGCGTGGCGGCGCGCGCGGCGTGTCGGTCATCCGTCGTAACGTCACCGCACGCTGTCGGTAGCGAGTGACGTTTTAAAGAAACAGTAGCCATAGCGCTCAGATAACGCTATTACGACCAATATATTATTATTTACGTTATCTTACTTGGTCTTCCCTAATACCTATTTTGTTTCTGTATAAGGCAACTAGACAAATATTGCTTCCTATACATAGTTATAGCTAAATAACTTCTAATGCCATTGCCATTAGAGGTTATTTAGCTATATATATGCATGTTAAATATAATAACGCATTCAGATGTATACGGGGTCTGCCTTGGCGGTGTAGTGCGTCCGGCATGTTTGCCGAAAGCAGGGTAGACGACTTTTACGCAGTCATGAGAAAGTCACAGGCCTCCTTTATGAACCGAATATTAAAAATCTTAATGCGGTTCACAGAATACATCTCTTTACCAAGTTTCAACAGTATACAGGGTGTTATTGACAGCCCTCCACAAAAACACAGGATTGATTCAGCTCCTTATTCTGAATCATATCCCACTGGAAATTTTCTCAGGAAAAAAAAATTTTTATGCCGTTTTTTCTGCTGATATTCCTTTATTTCAATGTAAAATTACGTTCTCTGTATGCAACTCTCCATTTATGTAAATAAAACAGCTGAAAACAGCCTCGCTCAAGCTCGCTGCGCTGCCGTCCGCTACGTGCGTTTTGCCACGGTAACGATACGTTGCGTGTGAGGTAATAAAACAAATCTGGTTTTTTGGATTCCCTTAATGTTCCTGAAAGAATTAAATGTACCGGTCATCTTATATGATGTACTGAAGCCACCCTACCAGTTTGCGGAGGGCTGTCAATAACACCCTGTATAGTTCTTATAGTTTCGGAAAAAAGTGGCTGTGACATACGGATGGACAGACAGACAGACATGACGAATCCATAAGGGTTCCGTTTTTTGCCATTTGGCTACGGAATCCTAAAAATGATTTGATTTTGATATAATTTACCTCTCTTAATAGCTAATAGTATTAATCGTTAATCCTACACGGCAACACAAAAAGGGTTATCATTGATTTGAATCATCCTCTCTAATCTGTACTAGATAAAGTATCAATTCCATCATTTTAAATTAGTTTAAAAGCCATTTTGGCATTATCAAACTTTTCTGGAGACGATTTTTTACCATTACCACCACCGAAATTTTTACCATTTATGAATAACTCTGTATTTACTTTCATTCATCACATAAAATAAAACTAGTGTCTACAGATTTCGAAGCTCTATAATTATTGTACCTCCTTCATTGTTCTATCATAAAGATGTTTAACAAGTTGGTTATTTCTAGCGGTCCCAGCTAATCCCCAGAGGATAGTGGGTGGTTCGCTCACCACGACTGATCAGTACTGTGGAGGGCTGGACGAGCCCTCCGAGGTAACGGGAGGAATCAAACACTTAATGATTCCTTTTATATTATATTTGCAGAACGTCTTTACGTTCTTACGTTTTATATTTCTGTCTAAATCATCACTTTTTATTCTAAACCCAAAATCCTAACTAAATATCTTTGACACTCCCTTGAACATTCGAATGTCATTCGCGCTAAATTATATCCGGCCTGCAACATATGAGGTTGCCTTCGGCAGACAAGCCTCTACAGTACCTACCCCACCATGGCCGCTTGTCTCTACTTGAGTAACCAGATCAACTATTTTATTAGCCACATATTTTGACTAAGGTGTAGAGTTTGCGAAGTTAGGCCTTGTAGAGTTAGGGCGTGTAGAGTTAGATACTAGGCTCTATATGAGATCTGATTACTTTTTGACAGTGCGAGCTACATGGTCTCGTCTTGGCAACATTTAACCAAGTGGGTCCATCTTTCTTGTCTATGCTGAATAAAAAAAAAAAACTACTGAAAGTCGATAATCGAAAGTTGCACATTTTTTAAAAGAAGAACTTCACAGGTACCATGTGAAAAAAGTTTCACTCAAAAATCTCAAACTATGAAGGTTCTATATCAATTCGAATTACCTATTACAATAAAACGGTAATTTCATACTTAACCCCTATTCTTAATTCGTCATTATGTTATCAATAATATTAACCTAATAATCTCTATCATTTAATGTAATAAATGTTTGTACTTTATATTTGCACGCCACACTTGGCAGAAAGTGATGATACCATTGACTAATCTTTACACCATCTTAATGTCGCATATTCTGACCAATAAATTATTATGATATGATTATGAATGTATCTGTTATGTTATCGTTGATGTTAAGGAGTTTTTATACTGGATTCTTATACTGCTTCATTATAGCAATATAATCAGCCTATAATGTTCCCACTGCTGAGACACAGGCCTAGTCTCTTCGAGAGAGTAGGCTAGGCTACGCACAGGTGGATATAGGACTGCTTTGTTGAGGAAAAGTGTTTTTGGTATGGCACCGGCTATTTTTAACCACAGTCCTAATTCCATAAAAGAGGAACCAGTCACAGCTTTCAAAAAGAAACTAACTGCACTTCTATTGAATAAATTTTACTACTCCGTATCGGATTTTCTAGCTGAAAAATTTTAGCTGTATCAATGTCTGTATGTTTGTTGATGAACTGCATCAATGTTTGCATGCCAAAATGGTAGAATGCACAAGGATTCTTTCATATTATTGTAACCACCTTATTGTAAACACCTACATTCTGAGCAAATAAATGAATATTCTATTCTATTCTAATAATCAATCACGCGGCCCCAGTGTGGGAATAATAAGATTTTATGCATTTGCGATGGATGATGTGTGACGAGAGTTCATAAAGTAAGAAATGAGTATTTACGATGGAAAGAGATTGTTTAATAGATTTAGGACTGATTTTTCAATATTCAGGTAACTTTTATTCTTTAGGCTTTCATGCGGGTTCTAGTTAGACAGTGTCAAATGTATAACTGACCCTGCATATTATGCAACAAATGTAATGATGGCAATTGACTAACGTTATTAATTCATTGGTTAATTGTTAATTATTGTATTAATTTAATTATTGTAGGTTGCTTAAACAACAGCTTAACAAGATAACACTAAAAAAACAAAATAATATCCTAAATTAACTAAAACTATTTACAAACTAAAATATAGCGTCGAAAAATTCATCCACATCGCTGTCGACTGGTAATGTACCCAAGACACTGGCGGCATTGCCACGTTGTATGGCAATGCTTAGCCTCTGGCCAAGGTAAAAGCCATCCCTTGGGTCATGGGAAGTGTCAACTGGTCTTTTCGAGATTTCCTTAAAAAGACCATGCGCACTCGGACACCACGGCCCGAGGGTTTCAACCCCAAACGGCTCGAAAATATAATTATTAATAAGGGTATTATATTTACGCCGCTTGAGGTTTTCTGCAGCCGCAGCAGCAGCACCAGCGCAGCACGCCGACCCTGGAAGATGGGATGGCGCAAGAGTATCGACACAAGTGGCATCCCACACTAAAGGCCTACCCACCTTCCATAGAAATAAAGACACCAGGCAAGAGACCAGGCCGTCTGGTCTCTTGCCATCGTCGCGTGCCAATCCATTGGGTTCTAATACAGCTGGAACGCCGACGGTGACAAGAGCTCGTCGAAAAAATTATTATTATCTATTATTGTAACACTTTTTTTTTCTCTTTTACTAACATACCTAGTTCTTAAGCAATTTGTTTTACTAACCAAATATGGACATTGTCCGAAATAAATGTTATTATTATTATTATTTATCTGAAGAACAAAAATGACAGTTTGATATTTAGTATTTTCTATATAAAAGCTTTCAAACGTCAATCATTATTCCTCAAATGAAAGTTATTTGACTACGCGTTGAAAAATCAGCCCTTAACTAAATTGAAGTATCATATAATGTTATGATTTTTTTCTTTAAAAAAAAAAAGAAAAAAAAGAAAGATTCAGGACATTAATTTTGATCACACCCGTAAATACCTGCACAGGGCTGTTGGTGGATTGCGGCTCATACACTATAATAAAGAATAGGCCAGAGTCTCAGCATAGGCTGAGTTTGTTACACCTATAATGAATTAATGGACTTCCCCTTCTTTTTCCACAGGGAAATCTTCATAGATATTATCTATGAGGATTTCCATCTGGGGAGAAGGGAGGGTTGAGACTCTTACCGACAAAAACCCCACTGTTCCTTCTACTACCATAAGTCGGGAGCCCGGAAGATACATGCACATTTGACGCACCCCCGACTGGTATTAGCCCGCCATGTTTAGCGGGCCCCATCACCAAATGCAGCCGATCCCACGACCGCACGTTCACCCATAAAGGCGCGCATGGAACACTGCGTGCCACTTCTTTGGCCCTGATTGTTCGAGCGACGAAACAGCCCAGTTTCGCTCCCCGCAGGCCCCTCATTATGGTTGCCGGAGATTATATGGTATTATTATTAGATGTGCCATGGGCCAGGACGAATTTACTCCTTTGTCAAGGGCCGCACGTATAATAAATAATATGCCGTCGGAAGATGTGTTCGATAGCCTGCCGAAATTTGTGTTAGGAGCACAAAGGTGCATTGAAAAAGGCATAATATTGTAATTTTTATTATTTTATTTGTTGAATTTTATGTTTGTATAGTTTATAAATAGTTTATTAAGTGTGTATAACATCGTCTTGGAATACTGTAAGATGTTGTACTCATTGGTGTGAATAAATAAATATAATAAATAAATTATTAAGCGACCTTCGACGCGAGGCTGGTCTTCTGGTGCGCGTGGGTATGCTCTCTTTTCCTCTTCGTCGCCTCCTTTGCATGCAACACCACCTCGCAAAAAGAGGCGATCTACGCGTATTCGCTTCCGGCCATAGACTGAACCACGGCCGGAAGCGAGAAATCACCCATACCTAGTATCGAGACGAGGGTATAGCGTTTTTGGGCTAAAGCTGAGCACTCCTCCTGCGATGTTGTGTCGTGTCCTCGGAGCAGTCCACACGGTAATGACACGCGGGCGACGCAGGTACTTCCCGAAACATCCGTATCTAGTAAGCACGTGCGTCAGCCGGAAACTGAGGGCGCCATTCTGCCTCTCCTATCATTTTTCCATAATAGGCCTTACCGCCACTATTGTGGCAAGCCCACACCCGGGTTTTGCAATGAGCTCCCTCCATTTAGCCACGCTCTGACAGATCTCGATCCTTCATGCCTCGAATTCCCGGGGAATCGGACGCAGGTGACGCACTAGCTGCACCTTTCGACAGCGGTATAGGAACGGAAGGATTATCGCGTCCAGATCCCAGGGCGTTGATCCAGCCGGAAGAGTTGCTGCTTCGTACGGTATCCCCTTTTCACCCTAACAACCATCGCTCTCTGCCGCCTTCGCAAATTGCGACGTTGTAGACCGCCAGGGTGCCCGCCCACACAAACAAACGAGTTTAATAATTTCAACGACTTGCCCCTAAAATGAAAATTAGAAAATTAACTATATTAAAAAATACCAGCGTATTACTTACCACTGCATGGCAAAGGCCTCTTCTTATATAGAGAATGGTTGGCGATTTCAGACTTACATTAAAAACATCGCAACATAAATCAAATACACATAGTCCAGGTTTCCTCACTATGTTTTCACCGATGTCAGTGCTGTCCAAAATAAACTTAGAAAGTACATATGAATCGATAGTCACATTGATACTTTCCCAGAATCGAACCCACAAACAAACTCGTGCATGAAAGGCGAAGCATTAACCACTGGGCCATCACGTTAATTTAACGAGCAATTAATTAAATCCTTTTCACTAAAAAAGAATGCATGCATGTTGCTTAACGTGATGGCGTGTTAAAAGTAATCTTTTAACACCGACTGTACACGAAGTTTAAATAAATAATAAAATATACGTCCTCGGCTTGTATCAAGCAGTGGGGTTTTTCTGCTGAAATTAAGAAGTGAATATTAAAATATGTCTTAAAGTGATAAGTAAACTGACCGAAGTAAAAATATTCTCTGTTCTAAAATATGAGTTATTGCACCGACAAATTGTTATTCGTCTGTATCTGCACTAGTGTCGGGACCAACTACTGAATAACTTCGAGAATGTTATCGTGAAAAATTAGGGTTTTTTCTGGGTATTTTGTATAAAACCCCTGAAACTATAATATGTTTGGTTATATAATTGGTTTTGTTATCGGATTGATGCTGATACAAATGATTAAAGATGATATGGCCACAAAACTACACTGACCTGGCCGCAAAAGTAAGTATCACACTTTTAAAATTGGAATAACTTTTTAAGTAAGTAGGTACACAAGATATACATACATACTTTCGAAATAAAAAGGACTCGAAAATGAGTTTAATATTGTATATAAAAACTTCATAGTCGAGAACCTTCTTTTAAGAAATGGCTGAAAAGAGTTTTAAAAACAAAAATAATCCTTTTCGAATTACAATTTTACCATTCATTTTTTTTGTTTCTGTTTTCAAATTTTTTCTTGATCGATGAGTCTTGTTACAAAAGCTAAGTTAGACAACAGCACATAAATGTTATTTATCATGCCTCTTTCACTTGAAGAATGTGCTGGGATCATGACTTTTCTGGCACTAGGCATCAGTAGGTATACGTCGTACTGCAAGAATGGTGGGTGTGATGTTACGAACGGTCCAGAAGGTGAAGCGAAGGTACGAAGAGACTGAAAATCATCTGTGCCCGAGAAGACCGTTATATTGTTTCCACTGTGTTGAAAAATCGCCACCTTAATGCAGTTGAACTCCAATAACAGCTTCTTTAGACTACATTAGGACTACATTAGTGATAGTACAGTGAGAAGAAGACTTGGCTGAAGCAAATCTGAAACCCCGAAGACCAGCGAGTAGCCCCAAACTCGAGAGAGAGCATCAAGTAGCGAGACTGCGATACGCCCGAGAACACATACAGTGGGATGAAGAAGAGTGGTCAAGAATTTTGTTCACAGATGAGTCTCGATTCTCACTTTAAATTTCTGATGGAAGGCGAAGTGTCTACCGGCGGCCTGGTGAGCGATATCTTCAAGACTGCTTCTCAGAAAGAGTCCAGTACGGTGGAGGCAGTGTACATGTATGTGCTGGCATATCTTCAGAAGCTCGCACAGAGTTAGTGGCTATAAAAAATGGCATTCTGACAGGTGAAAAATATGCCCAAGAGATTCTCAACGAGTATGCAGGGCCGTATTTAGCAAATATGAGTGATGAATCGATGCTGATGCATGATAATGCCCGGCCACACCCGGCTCAGGTTGTGCAAGAATATATTCAGGAGGTTGGTATCATCGTGATGGTTTGGCCATCAAGAAGTCCTGGCCTGGTCCGGGGCCTGGGATGAGCTAGGGAGGCTAGTTAGAATCCGCAGACCACCACCTACCACTCTCAGGGCACTAAAACAGGCCCCAATTGAAGAATGGGAGAATATTCCCCAACATCGGCTTCGAAACCTCGTGTTCAGTATGCTAAACCGGCTTGAAGCTGTAGTCAGAGGCCGAGGAGGCAATTTATACCAGTTATTAAAAATAAAATAACATGTAAAACATACTTATAAACCATGTCGTGTATAAAACCTGTATTATCGTTGTTAAAGACATGTACTCGAATTGTTAACAATTTTTTTCACCTTTTTAACATTTTTTACAAGTTTTGTAAACAACTAGTCTTTACAAATTGTTTTAGATGTAAACGATAAAGGAAAACATGTAGATGTTGATGAACATGTTTCATATTTTTTTGTAATCACGGGGATAGCAACATTTCTAATTTCTTGATTGCCTTGTGGTGTCAAACCACAAGGCAATCAAGAAATTAGAAATGTCAACATTCGACTTATATGAGTTGCAATTATTAATTATCTATTGTCACGTGACTCCGGGAGCCAACTCGCATGTAAGCGAGGACCTTCGACCCAAGCCAAATCAAACCATAACCAAGGAACCCAAAAAAACATATAAAAAACGTGTGAGGTCGGGGGACCCTCGTTGGGAACGAAGTTCTTTACTTTTTTTCTACTTAAAAACAAATAAGTTCTAACGAACACGAGTTCAGTGTTTAGGTTATACAACTGGCCGCACACAATGCTCGTCTGCTCGAATCTCGATACTCGCACGTACACACATTCGTATAATTATAATATAAAGAGAGAGAGAGAGAAAGTCACATAGCGTTATGCCCCCGCATAACGCTTTTTCCTTACTTGACGAATTCTACCAGTTAACTCCAACCGCAAGCTGCATTAATGAACTTCGTTCCAAAAAAAAAAAAACACAATTATTTACCTTGTAAAAGCTGCATGTTATGTGATTATGAAAGTAAGTACTTGAAAGATGTGCATTTGGATTGAGTGATCTTTTTTTATTTCGTGACAAAATGTGATTGTATATTTAGTCAAAAATAGTCCATAGTTATAGCCCAAAGTAAAAAATTTGTCACTCTCAAGGGTCTTCAGTTATTGCCGAAAATGTGGATCACTCAATTCAGACATTTTGCAAAAACGGCTATGAGCTAAATCTCAACAAAAACTTACTCTACTGACTAAATTTATATCTAAAAAATTTGTAAAGAATTTGTCACAACATTTTTTAAGCCCACCAAGGCATTTAAAGCTTCTTCCAGGTATCTTTGGACAGTATCATTGGATCACTCAGTACAGACACCATTTTGTCTGAGAGATCGCTGTAATAAGGTTTCGGATGACTTTTCTATAGATCTATTGTTTATCCTAAAATGTACATGTTCCGAATATATTTGTACACACGGCTACACGTCAAGCTATACAAAACCAGTTTGTCATGGCCTCACTTTGTATGATATTTTCTCACGATGAACGGTCAGCCAATACTGGTTTTGCATAGCTTGGTGTGTAGCCGTGTGTACAATAAATATCTTAATACAAATACCTTTTATTAAAAATTTATGAGTAACTCAATGTTTTTAAATTTGCTGAACTGAGTGATCCATAAGAATACTTAAAGGTAACTTACCTGTTTCGTATTGATTTACACAAACTACGATTAATTTTTGTACAACTTTATGACTAAAGTTTTACATAAAAATAATTTATATACAGCTTAATTTACGAGATATTACATTTTTAATTTTATTGTTAGGGAAAAGTGCAGTAGGGTGACCATATAGATAATATGAGATCATCGGAAATATAACTGATACAGTAAGCAAAGTAAGGAAGACTAAAGAGAGGAAGTAGGCTATCTCCGGCACAATCCGCGATATAATTGCCTACTGTCTCAGGGTTGTCACTTTTGGTTAAATTTTAATTCAGTGCCGATAAATTGGCAAGGGTCGGGAAGTTGTATTTTTTACTTGTATTGTCTGGGTACCTAAACGATGATGAAAATTTTCACGATGAAAGAATGAGCGATGGGCCAGCAGACGGGCGGCGCGGGGCGGTGATGAGCATGAGTAAACGGTAGGTTACTGAGAGTACTGTCACCAATTCACTAGTTTAAAGCCCGGCCCTTGCCAAAGATAACACATATCTCTGTATAACTAATTCAGTGATCATTAGTCAATAAAGTTCAACAATGGTTTTCCTAACAAACACAGAAATTTATTCAAGATTCATAGCAGTATTACTTATAAAAAAAAAGGATAAAATAAACCAATAAAATAAACACCCAAACACACAGCAATATGTTCTCCTGCGATTATCACACATTTTTCATTCATTTAGCGGTGCCGAAAAGCCGTGACGCGCGAACCTCGTGCGATGTTAGCCCCGACTGGCGCGCTGCGAAACGGGCCGAGATTTGTTTAAGTGTGCGTGCGGCGACGCATAGATACTTTGGCGCACACATACAAGCCGCGCGCGGTACTTTTGTATGAAGATAACGTACTTCCTCTCTTTATACTATGCAGTAAGTACCTACCTATAAAATTGTCAGTTGTAATATCAATTAAT
The DNA here is from genome assembly GCA_945859715.1 of Apamea sordens. NCBI lineage: Eukaryota > Metazoa > Arthropoda > Insecta > Lepidoptera > Noctuidae > Apamea > Apamea sordens. The sequence goes on from OX243986.1 coordinate 17,264,263, forward strand.
GTAACCAGGAGTTAACTTGACTTTACAGGAGGCAAAAAAACTAAATTCTATTCACAAAAAGAGTTGTTTTTGAACTTTTTGTATTTTCATCCTATTGCAATGCTGTTTAGAGCATTTTTTTCTTAAAATGTTGCTGTCTGAAAGAAACCACAATGAAACCTACTATTGTATTTTTGAAGATGACATGGTGGTTACGTAATTTTTTTTTAAATATCGTGTTACTATAACGTAACAAAGAATATACAATCTAGTTTAACGTATATCACACAGTTTTCAAGGCGTGAACATACGTTGTGATAGGTTGATTGTAGGAGTTACTTCACTTGTACTAAGGTCTAATTTACAATAAACTCTACCTTTTAATTAATTCAAGGAAAAACTTCTTCGTTATGAATACAATAGTTGCAATGATAGAAACATAGTTTAATTGTTAAGATGACAATTAAAAAAATTCGGATTCTTATTTGTTAGGTTGTTTAATAATAGTCTTTAATGTACATATGTACATCGCTTATGTACATAAATATAATTAACAAAAAACCTAAATTCAAAGTTATTGGATGATTAGTTAAAAATAAAATTAATCTTCTTATAATAACGATTAACAAAAACATCTTTCAGCTTTCGTATAAAAATATTGTTTTCAGCATACCTAACTAACTTATAAGCTAACACGACACTACTTATTAGAATATCTCTGGAATTAATAATAGTAAAACAGAAATTTAATGTAAAAATTTTTATTTGTAAAAATGTCAGATCAATAGTAGGTAAGTAAAATTTACGAAAAACAAATCAAATAAGTACCTACTTAACAAAATGACAGAGTGAAATCTAGAAAACGTTCGGTAACCCTTACGGAAAATATAAGTACGTGTGCGCTAAAGAGGAGATTTTATATGAAATGCGTGCATTCGGGGTCTCCAAATCAGGAAACCGGACGTAAAATTACGAAAAATGCTCTAAACAGCATTGCAATAGGATGAATACACAAAAAGTTACAACTCTTTTTGTGAATAGAATTTAGTTTTTTTGCCTCTCCTGTAAAGTCAAGTTAAGTCCAGCCGTGTGATTCCGTAACTATCTCACAGTGAAAACTTAAGTGAAGTGAGCGTGCAGTGAGCTGTCATTCCAACTAATGCTAGGGATTGACACTATTGACAGCTCACTTTAAGCTCACTTCACCTAACTTTTCACGGTGACATTTTTACAGAATCGAGCGGCTGGTTACATTAATTGATATTACAACTGACGATTATATAGGTAGGTACTTACTGTATCAGTTATATTTCCGATGATCTCATATAAATGGTCACCCTACTGCACTTTTCCCTAACAATAAAATAAAAATGTAATATCTCGTAAATTAAGCTGTCTAAGTAAATTATTTTTATTTATTTATTTATAATAATAAGCACAGTCACTTACAATTCAAATTAAATATCATCTAAAATTAGCATTACAGTAACCGTGCAAATAACAGGTATGCATGACATTTAACTTAAAAAATATATGCGAGACAAAGGAGAACCATAAAAAGTGTGTTTAGTAGATCTTAATCTAGACTACACAACAAAAAAAAAACAAACCAATTTGAGCTACATAGACGTGCACTCTTCACACTGTCTAAATAGGGAACGCCTGTATGAAGCCAAACTCATGGAGAAAATATCAATAGGAAAATCTGTCAAGTTGGACCTTTCATTATATTGCCTTGCCATACGTGTTAGTGGGCTATTAAATGTGGTATTTAAGGTGGATGTAGGCAATTCAAAAATACGATGATGACGCTTACTACGTTGGCTAGACCTAAAGTAAAAATAACCTACCAATTCTGCATCGATGGAACCGTTTATAATTTTATGGAGTATATAGTAAGTCAGAATGGCTACGTCTTTCTTTTAAGCTAATCACCTGTCATTGTAATCAGGTATAGCTTTACGGCTTTATGTAAAACTTTAGTCATAAAGTTGTACAAAAATTAATCGTAGTTTGTGTAAATCAATACGAAACAGGTAAGTTACCTTTAAGTATTCTTACGGATCACTCAGTTCAGTAAATTTAAAAACATTGAGTTATTCATAAATTTTAAACAAAAGGTATTTGCGTTAAGATATTTATTTTAATACTAGCTCCTGCCCGCGGCTTCGCCCGCGTGGATGTCGGAAATTATCCCATGGGAACGTGCTAACAGGATAAAATGTATGTGCTTCCCCAGGATGCCATTTATCTCTATGCCAAATCAGAAGTTCAGTGGTTTAGGCGTGAAAATGTAACATACAGTTTCAAGTTCAAATTCTCCCCTTAAAAACTGAATTACCCCTTTTTGTCCCGTCAGTGGTAAATTTTCGACAACTTTACATACTTATTATTAATAGCTGTGCATTGCGGGTGACGTAACCTACGATAAACTTATTATTTGCGGTTGGAACAGTAATCGGGTCTAGGGATCGAACCGCAAAATTAAGTTTGTTTTTTATTGTATATACTTTTCTGGCATAAAAAGTACCCAGTGTGGTGCCCAGGATATTAAAGAATAATTATACCAAGTTTCATCGTAATCATACCGGTAGTTTTTGCGTGATGCCTGAACAAACAGACAGACAGACAGACAGACAGACCGACAGACAGACAGACAAAAATTTTTTTATTCACATTTTTGGGTTCGGTGTCGGTCAAGTAACACCCCCTGCCATTTATTTTTTGGATATTTTCAATGTACAGAATTTTCACTTCTACAGATTTATTATAAGTATAGATAGATATTCGGAACATGTACATTTTAGGATAAACAATAGATCTATAGAAAAAGTCATCCGAAACCTTATTACAACGATCTCTCAGACAAAATGTTGTCTGTACTGAGTGATCCAATGATACTGTCCAAAGATACCCGGAAGAAGCTTTAAATGCCTTGGTGGGCTTAAAAAATTTTTGAGATATAAATTTAGTCAGTAGAGTAAGTTTTTGTTGAGATTTAGCTCATAGCTGTTTTTGCAAAATGTCTGAATTGAGTGATCCATATTTTCGGCAATAACTGAAGACCCTTGATAGTGACAATTTTTTTACTTTAGGCTATGAGTTTTGACTATTTTTGACTAAATGTACAATCACATTTTGTCACGAAATAAAAAAAGACCACTCAATCCAAATGCACATACTTGAAAAAGCTTGGGTTTTTTTTAGTTAATATAATTCTGCTCATTCTGTAAACCTCTTTAGATTTGGAAATTCATAAACACTTTAATCTCTACGCATATACGGATATACCTCGATAATTTGATAGTCAAACAGAATATATGCTATAAATACCATACACATAAAACGAGTTACTACGTTTTTGTCGGCGAGAAATCAACAAAATGCGTTTCTTTGCTTTGCTAGCCCTTTGCTTCACGGCTGTCGCAGGTATGTTTCCTTCTTTATTTTAAATGTTTATCAATTAAGAAAGTAAACTATACATTAGTAAAATATACCGAATTATAACTATTTGTTAGTAAAATATACCAAATGCAAATATTTTGGTAACATGCATTGTCTGTCGAATTGCTTCGTTTGTTACTATTGAAACGATTCAATCTTTAAACTATGTACCGTACTTAAAAAGTGGTAACTTTTAAACCCTATTTTTTCTTTCTAGCCGTTCCCTCCAACCCTCAAAGGATTGTAGGTGGTTCTGTCACCACTATTGAGCAGTACCCTACCATAGCTTCTCTCCTGTACTCATGGAACTGGTCTACGTACGAGCAGGCTTGCGGTGGTACCATCCTCAACAACAGGTCCATCCTCACCGCTGCTCACTGCACCTTGTAAGTATTATTTTATGACAACAGCAATTTGCCTAAAGTCTTATATTATGACAGGTTTAACTATTATTTCAATTCTTTTACAGTGGTGACGCAGCTGGTAGATGGCGTATCCGTATCGGCTCCACTTGGGCTAACAGCGGTGGTGCTGTCCACAATGTCAACCAGATCATCAACCACCCACAATACAACGGACATACTGAAGACAATGACATCTGTGTTTTGCGCTCCGCTTCCACCTTCTCTTTCAACAACAATGTCCAAGCCGCTCCCATCGCTGGGGCCAACTACCACCTCGGTGACAACCAAGTCGTCTGGGCTGCAGGATGGGGTGATATTTACGTAAGTTTACTGTCCATCTGGAAATTATCTTGTTTCTGCTTAGTATGTTCGAAGATTTATATTTGAATGTTTCTGTTTCGCAGGCTGGTTCACATGCTGGCTCTGAGCAGCTCCGTCACGTCCAGGTTGTGACTATCAACCAGAACACTTGCAGAAACGCCTACGCTGTCCGTGGTATCGCTATCACCGACAACATGTTGTGCTCCGGCTGGCCCAACGGTGGTCGCGACCAGTGCCAGGGTGACTCCGGCGGTCCTCTTTACCACAACGGTATCGTTGTTGGTGTCTGCTCTTTCGGTATTGGCTGCGCTCAGGCTGCCTTCCCCGGTGTCAACGCTCGTGTCTCCCGCTACACCGCTTGGATCCAATCCAACGCATAAGAAATTAATAAATTATTGATATAAGCAGTTATTTTTTTTGTTTCTGTCAATATCACATACAGTATCTTTTTGCAATAGATTTAGAAAGGTCTATTAAATCAATGTTTAAATATGCTAAACCGTATCTACGTTCAATAGAAATGAGCTAGAAGCATACATCTTTTTTTTTCTGTCATCTGTCAGGCAGGATGACACCTCAATATTTTCCGTGTTTTTTAATTTTAATGTATTTACTTTGAAAAATCATTGAGTTTCAAAAATTCGCAATGAAAGTGCGCAATATGGAAGGAGTGATGGGGCTATGGACAAATGCTGCACTTGCACGCTGTGTGAGCGTGCCCGAACCAGCGCCACTCGTTCGATGTCCACCGCGCACAGGATGGATTGAAAGCAGCACATAAAGTGATTTTTTGCTCCATTGGTGTAATTGCCGTATGGCGTTCCACTGTGAGGATAAATAAATAAATAAATCTTATTAACACGCTTTTATTTAACTTGCCTTGTTAGTTGGTTCGTATGTATTGGTCAAATCTTGGAAGTTAAATTAAAACCATTTCAATCCAAAGTCCACCATTTGTCGATTCAATCAATGACTTATGAACGCTACTGATAACGCATAACTCGCAGCTCAAAGTCTAGAAAGACCGTCTTTAGAAATTATGTAAGTAAGTTAAATTTAAATGGACTTAAGTGTTATTATAACTTAAACGCCTATTTGAATGATACTTTGACATCCTAATTGTTTTTCTGTTGCATTTAGAATACGCGTCATAGTGGCGACCTGTTCTTACCATTGCATTGCTAAAATTCGCATAATTGTAACATGTGCTGGTAGCTATTTGGACTAGCAATGGATTCACGATCAACGAAGTCCGAGTTCGAGTCTTAATGACAATGTGTGGCGGTTTTTTGTTTCTTTGAAACCATAATAATATTTTGTATTTTCAGCAAAAACTTGTTAGGTAATGTTTATGTTTATTTATAACTAGCTTCTGCCCGCGACTTCGTACGCGGATCCAGTCCCTTTCTCGTTCCGATAGGAATTTCGGCAAGAGTTTGAACTGTGCGTTACTTAATCGAAATCCTTCATCGGTTTTGTTTGGTATAACTTAGATTGAGTGTTGTAGACAATGGGTAGGTTATAACCTCATTAAAATAAAAAGGTAAAATTATTTTTATTCCGAAATTATGAAGCGAAATTAATATCAATTAGTTAACATAACTATTCTAAAAAAAATCTTTATAAACTATATTGTTGGTTTTTCCGTCGGGTGCCAGAATATAAAACCCGGAAGGCTAACCCTTGAGAAAGCAAATAAAGTTGGCCATGAGAAAAACAGCCGGTTCTCAAATCAACACCAGCAGCTTTCAGTGTCTGTCTTCACTCGCGAGACAATGGATGACGATCACGATCAGCCGTAAGTCGCGCATCACGTTCTTAACTTCACAACTGGTTTCTAGAGACCTATAAGTGGATGTGCGGATACGCTGGGAACTCAAGCGTGATTCGCTTTCCGTGAATGTTTCCGACTCGCGAGACAATGCATGACGATCACGATCAGCCGTAAGTCGCGTATCACGTTCTTCACTGGTTTCTAGAGACCTATAAGTGGATGTGCGGATACGCTAGGAACTCAAGCATGATTCGCTTTCCGTGAATGTTTCCGACTCGCGAGACAATGCATGACGATCACGATCAGCCGTAAGTCGCGCATCACGTTCTTCACTGGTCTCCAGAGATCTAAAAGTCAACGTGCGAATGCGCTGAGAACTCAAGCGTGATGCTTTTTCTGTGAACGTTTCTGATTCGAGAGACAATGCATGGCGATCACAATCAGCGGCCAGTCGCACTTCACGTTCATCACTGGTAGATACCACTGCACAGCGACTGGCTGCAGCGTATTCTCATTTCGACTTCTAGGTCTTTAGATAAAGACCTAGAAGTCGAAATGAGAATACGCTGAGAACTCAAGCGTGATTCCCTTTCCGTTAACGTTTCCGACTCGCGAGACAATGAATGACGATCACGATCAGCGGTCAGTCGCGCATCACGATCCTCACTGGTCTCTAGAGACCTAGATGTAGATGCGTAAATACGCTGAGAACGCAGGCGTGATTCTCTTTGTGTGAAAGTGTCAGAAACGCGAGACGATGCATGACGCTCACGATCAGTGCTAAGTCGTGCTTCACGATCCGAAGAAGTTTCCGCTGGGCGAGATACAGCCTGATGTTGTCGAACAGCATCACGTCTTGCCTGGCATTCTTCATTTGATTCTTGGGATCTAATGATCTTCAATCTTTTAGCTAATTTCGAACATTGCGAAAGATTTGACCTCTTTCGTGGCATGGTTATGGTTATTAATGTACTTTAATAACTTTGCAATTAAGATCTAAGTGACTGCTCCCCTGCATTACCGGGTAGGCTACTGTGTCACGAAGATAAATGGAAAAGGAAATTAAACACTCAAATAACATAAGCCCGAAGGCATATCTATTATATTATGATTTAGCCAGTGAAGCCAAGTTTTCAATGAATTTACCATCGTCATCGAAAAGAAGGCCCAAACTGTTACCGCCTTCACTGCGTGGAGGTAGCTAGCTTATGTTAATATATTAGTATAAACTGATTTCCACATCAAATGTTCCTGATCCTTGATTTTTATTATCTTGGTGGAAAATACTCATCAGACCAAACAAATTTTGTTAAAATGTCATGTCTGTATATGCCATAGTTTAGCTGTGCTCTCCGAGTTCCACATCAGATGTTTCAATCTTCGAATTTTATTCTCCCAGCAGAAAATATTCATCAGACTAAACAACTTTTGCAAAGATGTCATTCCTCTATATGTTATGGTTTAGCTGTGCTCTTAGAGTTCCACATCAGATGTTCCGATCTTCGAGTTTTATTCTCGCAGCAGAAAATACTCATCAGACTGAATAACTTTTGCTAAGATGTCAAATCTATATATATTATAGTTTAGCTGTGCTCTCTGTTTAGCTAGCTCAGTTCCACATCAGGTGTTCTGGATCTTCAATTTTATTCTCTCAGCAGAAAATGCTCATCAGACACGACATTTTTTTCTAAGGCGCCATTTATGTAACTCTTATAGTTTAGCTGGTCTGTTGCGGTTCTGCATCAGGTGTTCCAGTTTCCAAAATCAATTATAGTCTATATGTTGCCCAGGCTTAATAGCTAGATAACAAAAAAAGTTTCATTCAAATCCGTCCAGTAGTTTCGGAGATTAGCGTGTACAAACAGACAAACAGACAAACAGATAAACAGACAAACAGACAGATTTTTTTTATTAGATTCGTGTTCTATTACTGTTTCTTAACCCCCCTCAATTATTCTTTTTTAAATATATTCAATGTACAGACACAACTTTTTTACATTCTTATTATAAGTATAGATAGATATAGATATAGATGTATTCATGCTTATTATTTATTTATAAGAAGTTAAATATTAGTTATTGTATTATTACTTAACTATTTATGTGATTATGTATTTAATTTATCTTTTTGGTATAGGAAGGTGGAAATAAAAAAGTCGTGCTGAATGATAACAAAAATGTTTGTTCGTTTTATTTATTGTCTAGCTGCGCCCCGCGGTTTCACCCGCATAAGTTTCGATCCCGTAGGAATATCGGGATAAAAAGTATCTTATGTGTTAATCCTAGTTATAAATTATTTATGTGCCAAATTTCATCCAAATCCGTTCAGTAGTAGTAGGAAGTACGATGAGATCTGTGATGAAAAGAGCGAACCCAGAAGATAGCTGTTCACTCCTGATTTGAAGGCTGACGGGTTATAAGTCGTAGGGAACTCAGAAGCTGTTTGGCTCAGACCTTCTCTTATTTCACCATCAAACCTCGTGGACGATCGGTACAGAACCAAACCTTCCTGAAGTGAACAAAAATCTGACACCACCTTCACAAAACACTATCTTAATTAAAAGAAAACTACTAACGTTATTTGTCACTCGAAGCAGCAATTTAAATATAGGTGGGTATTACTTATCTATTTACTAGCTGCGCCCCGTGGTTTCACCCGCATAAGTTTCGATCCCGTGGAAATATCAGGATAAAAAGTATTCGATATGTTAATCCTGGTTATAAACCATCTGTGTGCCAAATTTCATTTAAATCAGTTCAGTAGTTTTTGCGTGAAAGAGTAACAAACATCCATCCATCCATCCACTTTCACGTTTATAATAATAGTAGGATACTTATATTATTTGGATAAGCTCGAAATTATTTTTATAAGTCTGCAATGAAGTAGGGACCTATTTCATCTTCCAGGAATCTCTTAATTACTTGTTAAACGAGTACCTGTCTTGTTCCCTCGTGCGAGAAACGAATTAAAAACAAAATGGCCAACATAAGAAAGCACGAAAATAGCTTGTCTTATTTTTCCTAAAAACAGAATTAACTAGAGATTATAGACGAGTTCTTAACCATATCGCGGTAAGAGACTAATGATACAATATTTTGAAACAATATCTACCTGTTATATTATCAGATAACAGTGATAAAAATTGCATATAATGTAAAAGAGGATACACATTATTACTAGTGAGATGGATTTGATGAATTATTTTTATTCAATGTTAACTTAAGGGGGTGAAGTTATACATATCTACTTTTCTTTGTATGCTCGTAATTATTTTTACGTAAACCCCTTATGTTTTGTTAATATTCATTAACATAAAATGTTGAAAAATCAGACCCTTTGACAATTCAAAAGTACCTGTAATTGGTTTAGTTGAATTAAATGATTTGAGTTTGAGTTCAGAGACGAACTTTCGATCTCAAAATGGCGGCAAAATGTTGGACCAGAAAAACAGGACAGTCTTTAATGGGATACAGCTAACTATCAATTTTTGTTTGAAACCATGAATAAGCTACATGCTTAGGTCAAAAGTCTTACTACTTTGGGTATGTTTTCAGCAATTCTAACACTGCCTCAAACCGCTATATTTTTTCTGTAAAATATGGACCACTATACTGGGTGTAACTTTTTACAACCCGTATAGTGGTCCGTACAATTACGAAGCTGTCATCGACGTATTCTGTACATCACTGGCTCTGAAGATACAGGCTATGCCTAGTTTCGGAGTCAGGGATACTTATACTTTATTATCTTTGGATATATATTGGATATATATATATCCAAATATACAGTACAGTACAGTACCTAATGAAATTTTAATCCAATGGCCAGTCTCCTATTTTAAGTAACTACGATGTACACCTTAGAATAAGACCAATTGTAATAATGGTTATGAATAAAACATTATTATTTCCTATTAACTAAGTACCTTTGTGCAAAAATAATTGTTTGGAAACGACTTTTATTTTTTTATGACAACTCGCTGATTATGGCAGTGCGCAATGTAGTGCAGGCAAAACATTTAGAACTTCATTTCGTTAAAAAACGTAAAAGAAAAAGCTTTGGCCTATAATGTCTCCGTCTCCAAAAAAAATATAATGACGGGAAGAATATGTGACTCTCGGCTTCGTTAAGTATTTTTACACCCGTAATAATAAACTCTATTATATCAAAGTTTTACTAAAAAACCTAGGAGGCAAGGGTGACGATATGTTATGCTAAATCTTCAGGGCCCCTAAGCCAAAATTTAAAAGAAAGATATTAATATAATATTTAAAATAAAATACGTTCTTTTAAATTATACCAAACACGATGAGTTACTTTAAAACTTGTTTTCCTAAGACTGAACACTTATAAATCGAAAAAAAGTAGTCTGTAAAAAAAATCGATTTTAGTGGTATCGCCGATACACACATTATGGCAAAATTAAAATTTCTGCATTTTTTTTTCTTTATTAGAGAGCTTTGTCACAATACTGACTATGTCGCTCCTTCATAGCCAAATTTTGAATTTAAAATTAATTTATATGATTGTAATATATTTTGAACAGAACAGAGTTTTAGCCTCGTCCAACATAGGCTTTAGCTAAAACACTATTTAAAGTACCAATTTCAAACATATTTTGGGAATCAAAAACATTTCTCCTGAGGCATTCGCCTCACTCAGTCAAGATATGATGTACGTCCTCGTTTATTCCACATTTCTCGCAAATTCAAAAAGTAGATCTTATAATGGTTCTGCTTTTTTTTTGAGTTCAGAATCTAAAGAAAATAACAGTGTTGTTTTTAAATAAAATAAAAACAATGTTAATAAACATCCTAATCGATTTAAAAAAAAATTACCAACAATTTAGTTAATTTGTTCCCATTTCCTCTAATCTGTACACGTCTTAAAGTTCTGGTGTAGATTAAAATATGATACATTGATAATAATTTAACACTAAAGCCATTTAATCTTTTCACGTTATAGTATTATCAATCAGCTTTGATATAAATACCCTTCACATACTACGATTTACATTCACTCGTCGACGAGTAATTAACAGTATGCGTATCCTTGCTCTGCTAGCCCTTTGCTTCGCGGCCGTCGCAGGTATGTTCTTAAGAAACTTTGTTTTCTTTTATTTTTCAAGAAAATATCAGAATCTTATATCAAGTTGTGATGTTTATTTTGGAAAAAATGCATGTTTCATTATTTGTTCTTTTTTTTTTTGTTGAAATATTTCATATTAATGATATTTCATAACGATAAATGGACCTTGGAACAGCATTTTAATTGAATCTTCTTCTTTCTAGCCGTCCCTTCCAATCCCCAGAGGATTGTGGGCGGTTCGGTCACCACTATTGACCGGTACCCCACCATCGCCTCTCTTCTGTTCTCATGGAACTTGAGCACATACTGGCAGGCATGCGGTGGTTCAATCCTCAACAACAGGGCCATCCTTACCGCTGCTCACTGCACTGTGGGAGACGCAACCAACAGATGGCGTGTCCGAGTCGGATCCACTTGGGGTAACAGCGGCGGTGTTGTCCACAACGTGAACGCGAACATTATTCACCCACAATACAACGGCAACACTCTGAACAATGACATTGCTGTATTGCGCTGCAGCTCCACCTTCTCTTTCAACAACAACGTCCGCGCTGCTTCGATCGCTGGCTCCAACTACCACCTCGGTGACAACCAAGCCGTCTGGGCTGCAGGATGGGGCACAACTTCCGTAAGTTTATTGATAATTCGTCCCATGTTTAAAAAAAGTAAATACAAGATTTCTTGTTTTAATAATAATAATAATATCCCTGGACATTTCACACAGCGCCATCTAGTCCCAAGCTAAGCAACCTAATGCTTGTGTTATGGTAACAAGATGGCTGATAAACTACTTATATACATTTTTTTTTTTGTAAATACATACATATTATAGATAGAAAAACACCCAGACTCGGAACAAATACATGTAGGTCATACAAATATTTGTTCCGTGCGGGAATCGAACCCGCGATACGCAGCGCAGCAGTCAACCGCTTAACCACTGCGCCAACCGTGTCGTCAAAACCGTGTCGTGTGTGTTTTGTTTCATCGGAGATCAATATTTGTAAATGTCCATTTTGCAGGCTGGTGGCTCCTCCTCTGAACAGCTCCGTCACGTCGAGCTTAGGGTTATCAACCAGAACACTTGCAGAAACAACTACGCTGGCCGCGGTATCGCTATCACCGACAACATGTTGTGCTCCGGCTGGTCCGGTGGTGGTCGCGACCAGTGCCAGGGTGACTCCGGCGGTCCTCTCTACCACAACGGTGTCGTTGTTGGTGTCTGCTCTTTCGGTATTGGCTGCGCTCAGGCTGCCTTCCCCGGTGTCAACGCTCGTGTCTCCCGCTACACTGCTTGGATCCAATCCAACGCATAAGAAGTGACTTTGTGGCAATGGGCTTAGGGTAATGTTTTTCTAATAAATAAACTGTAAACCCACGCAATGTTTTAGTTACTTTCACAATAAGTACTGCAAAACTTTAGTTTAAGATTTATAAAATAAAATCAGATACAACATTGACCATTATTCATTGTTATAATTAGGAACACAAATATTATTGGGTATAAGTCTATGATTTTGAATAGGCAATAATATTATAGTGATAGTAAAATAAGTTAGTTAACATAACTTCGAATTGTTTTTTGTCAGAAAAAAAGACAAAACCGCCTTTAGACCGTTTACATTTTACCTATGACAGCAACCTCATAGTTCCAAAAAATAAGTATCACTCGGTTTTAAAATCGGAGATAAAATAACAGTGAACTGATTTTAAGATAAGTCATACATTGGCCTGCTAAGACTATTTAACGGGGTTTTAAACCGAGCTTTTTCGTTAGATGATAATAATCTATTTTGATAGTAACAAGCTATGTAAAAGATGGAGAATACGAGATAAATAGCACCATACCCTTTTCGCATCTGAACAGGAATGGCTCTAATCGAAGTATTGTATTTAAAAAAAATTCGTAGGAGCTCCTTACGCTCTACGCAGGCTATCCAGGACAAACCACCATAGGAGAGAAGCATATTGTGATAAGAAAAGCATTACCACCTTCCGACTTCGTTAAACCCCAGGAGCATTTGCGTCCCGTGCGTGACCTGCAGTGGCCTATATGGAAAGCTCTTAATTGATTGCGAACCCAAGTAGGTCGCTGCAGACAAAATTTGTCGTAGTGGCAGATTACAGACTCATCCAACACCCAGTGCAAGTGCGGTGCTTCTGACCAGACCATGCCCCACTTGTTGGCAAGGGCGGATCCAGGGGGGAGTCAAGGGGGTCATTACCCCCCCCTGGGCTGGGTTATGACCCCCACAGAAATATTGTTTTTACAAAATGTTATACATCGCAGACTCAAAGACCCTTAAAAAAAATATATAAATCCTACTAATAATTAAAAATTATAATAAAAAAAAAACTTTTTAAAAACAAGATTTTATTACTTCGTAATAAAAAAAACTAAAAAGTTAAAAATAATTTAAACCTGATAAGAAATTAATAAAACCGTGTTACCTACATTGTGATTGCAAAAGAAAAATAATGAAGGTGTAATAAGTATGCTAAATGTTCTTGAATGTTCCATCAAAATGTAACACACTTTTGTTTATTTCTTATCAGGTTTACATTATTTTTAACTTTTTAGTTCTTTTTATTAACAAGACGTAATAAAATTTTGTTTGTAAAAAAAAAATTTTTTTTTTATCTTTTACTATTTTTGATGCGAGATTGACTATTTGTTGTCCGTTATGTCTGTATTGTTTTTCCGTTACACGCGTTTACTGCACTTAAGATATCTGTATATCATCTGACCCTGGTTACTATCTAGCACCAAAGTACTCGTCAAGACGAATCAAACGAGCTCAAACTCGATGGGGTTATGTCGTCTAATTACTGAGTTCCTATGGCCATCTTCTAGCTCCATCATCAGACCCTGGTTACCATCTAGCACCAAAGTACTCGTCAATACGAATTATAGGAGCCCAACCTCAATGGGGTTGTGTCGTTTAATTACCGAGTTCCTATGGCCATCTTCCAGCTCCATCATCAGACTTTGGTTACCATCTAGCACCAAAGTACTCGTCAACACGAATCATACGAGCCCAAACTCGATGGGGTTGTGTCGTTTAATTACCGAGTTCCTATGGCCATCTTCCAACTCCATTATCAGACCCTGGTTACCATCTAGCACCAAAGTACTCGTCAATACGAATTATAGGAGCCCAACCTCGATGGGGTTGTGTCGTTTAATTACCGAGTTCCTATGGCCATCTTCCAACTCCATCATCAGACCCTGGTTACCATCTAGCACCAAAGTACTCGTCAAGGCGGATCAAACGAGTCCAAACTCGATAGGGTTGTGTCGTTTAACTACCGAGTTCCTATGGCCACCTTCCGGATCCATCATCAGATCAGCTCTTGTCATAATAATTTTTCATTGTTATCCGATTTACACAAGCATGCATAATTTCAGTTCAATCGGTAACCGGGAAGTGGATCAAATTTAACTTGCAAGATTTGAATTCGGACAAACATCGTGGCAGGTGAAACTAAATCATCATCTGCCTAGCCTTTTCCCAACTATGTTGGGGTCGGCTTCCAGTCTAACCGGATGCAGCTGAATACCAGTATTTTACATGGAGCGACTGCCTATCTGACCTCCACAACCCAGTTACTGGGTAATACCTAATACGATACCCCTTGGTAAGACTGGTTGTCAGACTTTCGGGCTTCTGACTACCCGTAACGACTGTCAAAGATCCACGAATGACAGCCGGGACCAACGGCTTAACGTGCTTTCCGAGGCACGGAGGGGTCTCAGTATGTAAAGATGGTCACCCATCCACAGACCAACCGCGGCAAGTGTAGCTTAACCTGACCGATCGACCTGTGCGGCTGTTATTATTTAGCCACGGGCCCCTCCGTTAGTCCCCCTCCCTCAGTTAAAAATAATAATATACCATACCATAATTACAAACCAATACAAGTAATATCTGGGCTCAAGTTATTTGAAACTGGCAGTATTGATCACGCAAATTACACAGATAAGTTAGACTGGACCGGATTCGAAGTTAGCGGGCATAGCCATCATCCGGCTGATTGCTAGCTGTTTGAACTGCGGACAATAACTGGCCTTGTTTGGAACTGGTAACTTCATACCACTTCCAGTTGGCGAAATTAGAGTTATATTAGTGTTTAGAAATATTTTACTGATGAGACGGGTTTTTTTTTAGATATTTTTCATTTGTGTCGTAGGTTGTTTATAGTTTTAGTTAAACATAAATGTAATACACTTGTATAGTGTCGCGGGCGCATCACGGATGAATTTGTATTGTCAATGTCTAATAATGTGTGTTGTCTTTGGTCCTTGGCCCTGACATCAAGCAATGGACAAAATTGACAACATTTTATATGCTTGAGTACGAGGCTTTTGACTACGTTGTATGTGTATATTTTATATCTTTTTCATTTGTAATGTTGGCGGCACGGTTGGCGCAGTGGTTAAGCGATTGACTGCTGCGCTGCGCGTCCCGGGTTCGATTCCCGCATGGAACAAATATTTGTATGGCCGTAGGTAGTTGTTCCGGGTCTGGCTGTTTCTGTATGTGAGTTTAAATGTTTGTAAACGCACCCACGATACAGGAGAAATTTCTAGTGTGGGGCAACGTTTTAAAAAAAAATGTGCGTTTTGTTTGTGCGGACTAAACTATTTTTCTTTCTAATATTAGGATAATTCGTAGATCGGTCAACAGACTATATTGTTCTTGTAGTGCTTTAAATATTCAGCTATTAGATATCAGAAATCATTAGAAATAACTTTCCTTCGTTTTCTTGAATTGATAATAATGTAAATAAAAAATCATTACTAGCGTTCCCGTAAAATTGTTTATATGTGCTAAAATACCAAAACACAGGACAGCAGCAACTTATTTTTACATCCTGTTTCATTAGTGTTCGTAGCAATCTTGATTCGTAGCAAAGCTCGTAGCACGTCGCTACGAATCTCACAACTACGCTGTTTCATTCAAGAATTAGTAAGCAAAAATGAAGTTGTTCTATTCGGATAGATGCTTCTTTTGAACTCAATTGCAAATATTTAAAAAGAAGTGCTAAATATTTCTCAATTCTCTTTGTACAGATTTCCAAAGAAATTACCAGTTTTTTTTAAACAAGTTTTTATTACTGTAGTTGTTAATAAAAACGAACAAAAAATTAAAAATAATTTTATGCCGATTGGAAATAAGCCGCAATTTTCAAACATAAGCCTTACACCCACTTTTATCTCTCTCTTGCTGTTAAAAAAAAAGATTGTAAAACACCCGGAGTCACCGACTTTCAGCATCAGCAAGCTGAAGTAACAATGCGCTTACGTGATCTTCCTAATGACTTACGGTTACTAACTTGATACGTAACTATACCTAATTATGTTCATAAGGGAAGGCCAATGTCCAGCAATGACAGGCGTAGTTGTTTTTTTTTTTAAGTTTCAAGTATTCCTTTATCATAACATAAAATGATTATCACAAAATTATGAATGGTCTGATACATGCCCCAAAACTACTAGAAGACATTAATGTATCTGTTCCCCGTAGTAGTCAACCCAGGACCGAACGCAAATGAGATGTGTTCACACCATCTACAGTTCGAATCAACCACGGGCGATCAGCACCACTGAACCGTTTGATGAGGACGTATAATGAAAGCCACTCTTGCACTGATACCATTGCCATCTTCTCCAACACCCTGGCTCAATTTCGCAAACATCTTTTACGACAGCTAACAGATTGTTGACAGTTGATTCTTGTTTGAATTCCGTCACTCATGTTTTGTTCTGTATTTCTTGTTACAGTTTTAACTTTTTTAATCAATGTACTTAATTATTTTATGTTAAACATTTGATTTATATTGTATTATTATTGATTTATTTGATTTTATTATTTTAACTTATTGCATTCATTATTGTAACTTAATTGATTTTATTATTGCAACTTATTTGACTTTATAATTAATAAATTATTCGATTTTATTAATATTAACTTACTTGATCATATTGTTATTTTTATCACTATAATTACCTAGTAAATCAATTAGGCGAACTATGTAAGTGCTGTGCACACCTTTAATTAATAAGTTCACTGTAGTACAGTCCCTCATCAGTATTATCTGACCCACCCTAAAAACAAACGAATTTGGACCCTCTGGCTGTAACATTAAGGTTTATTCAATTTATATGAGCTTAACAGACAAGTGCTCGAGGACTCGATGAAGAAATACAATCAATACAGACACGCAAATTTCATCTTTAACACGTAACGTTAAGGTAAACCCACCCAACACTGTCGGAGCCACCGGCATTATAATATCATTTTGTTAAGCTATTTTAATCATTATCTCGTTGACATTAAAGTTGAAAAGCTTTTAAGTCACACTACATAATTACAACCCAATCTTTAATTTCGCGTATTTCCAACAAGTTCTTGTGGGGTGCGTCTCATAACGTATAAACTCATTTGGTCTAATTTCATTTTATTATCGTTCATAAGATATAATCAACGTGAGATATACCAACTGTTGATATAATTTCTTTACATATAACATTTATTTATTCTAAAACTTAATTAGTATAACGTTGTTTGATATAACTTTTGTGTAATCGAAAATCATTTGGTCTAACGTTTAATATGTATATTGTTTATTTAATCGAAAATCATTATGTCTAACGTTTATTAAATATAAAAAACGTCATTATGGTTTACGTCGTCGGGGTGCTCTGAGTCGGGGTGTTGACTCAGAGTACCCCGACTCGGATAGGTTAGGTTAGAAGGCTAAGGCGGGAGCGAAGCTCCGTCGACCTATCTTAGCACAGGTGGTAATCAGTTACTAGTTATGTTTAATATCTACTTAGGTTACTATTACCTACAACTACGAAAAGAAGAATAAAATAAAGAAAAAATACTTTTAAATATTTATTAAAGGTTGCATATTAAAAAATCTAAACTTTCTTGAGCAAATTTCAAAAGAACAATAAACGAAATAACAAAATTTAAAAGACCAAATGTTTTATTTAGAACATTTTTAAAATCCCAATGTATGTGACATCAAATGAACGACTGATCAAAAGTTTTTACATCGAAACAGCTAGGTTAGGTTAGGTTAGAACTGTGACCACACAACGCACGAGCCGAGCGAGCGCAGCGAGCGGTGCCGCGGCAGCGGCCGGCGAGTGCCAGAAACATATTAATCGCAGGAACTACGTCGCCGCTCTTTGGGATTTCATCGATTTGGTCAATAGTGTAATAAATAATTTAAACATTGATATTCCAGACTTTGGTCAGCTGAACTTTTGATCAAATGACCATCGTTATTTTAAACTTTGTTGATTTGTACGTTGTTCGTTTGAAATTTGCTCAGGAAAGTTTTGATTTTCTAATATGCAACCTTATTAAACTAACCCGTGTCTATGCAATTTTGCTTTGTGTTTTTAAGTGGCGTTAAGGAGTTTTCATCATATTAGACCAAATAAGTTTTATATCTTTTGAGTGGTATGTCAAACGATTTTATATTTAATGTATGTTATGTCAAACGATGTTATATTTAATGTATGTTATGCTTATAAAAATTAGTTCTTTTAAAATTATATCAATCGTTCATTATATTAACTAATCGCTATATTAAATAAAATTATAGGTTCCGTTGTTATATGTTGTTAATATTAGAGATTTTGTTGTTATATCATCTATTACTTACCCGTTCTTGTGGCTTAGCGGTTTGATGCTGGATTGGCGACGAACAACATGTGGGTTCGAAAATACAGTCCACCTATATTATCAGTTTCTTTTTTAATTTGTTTTCATTTCTATAATATTGCTTGCATTACTAAAGAACGAGCAATATGATTTACGCCTAATAACTTATCTTGTAAACAGGTGGGTAAATTGAAAAACTTTAAGTTCACAGAATTTATATTTACCAAGAATGGTTGGATACGAAGTAAAAAATATATTTGCTTCGTGAGGTAGATAATAAATTCATCTAAGTGACAAAAGTTACACTACGCCTAATAGCAGTGACTGCGCACACACATTTGTAAATCGTTTCACATAACTCGATACTTAAGTATTTTTAAGCAATTTGGTGTTAAAAAGCATCATGTCGCAACTTAATGACTATACCAAACATAAAATCATATTTTTTACATGAGTAGAATGTTGGAATTAGAGAGATTGGTCATCGACTTAATATAGCAGTAAGTGTTTTTTTATACCTATTTTATTTTATTGATTGTGATTAACGGGACGCGTAGTTGGCTATTTTACCATTACATTCACTCCTTACAAGTTACATACACGGTTCCAAAAATGTTTTTTTTTTGTTTTAGAGAAATACGGTCAGTCTATGCCTAAGACGTTATGGAGTCAATGGATATATTCAGCGGATTCGTCCAGGAGCAAAAGCCATCAAGTATAGTCCCGAATTTGAACGCCACCGTTGTTTCAAGTCATGTTGAAAATCCATTTTTTGCCCATTCGTGTAACCGCAATAAACCACAATATTTCAGTGGAAACAGTGAGAAGGCATTTACACGCTGCTGGGATAAGGAATTATAAACCGGCACAGAAAATTTCATTGACACCTGCTCATCGCGAAGAAAGGGTCCGTTTTGCCCAGGAATATTATTTTTTTTTTTCTATTTTTAAACACATCATGTAAGTAAATGCTCAATGGATTGATTGTTAAACCATTAAAATGTTGCAGATTATGTGGTGATGTTATAAATAGATTGTTTCTATTTAAATAACATGTTTATTCACTACATATAGGCAGCTATAAATCTGTAAAGCATTTCACAGATGAATTCATTTTCTCGATAACAAACTTTTAAGCATAAGCATGCCTTGTTTAATGTTAATAAATGGTTAGATTTGATTATGGCATACTAATATAAAATGTAGGTATATTAATTTGGAAATATATGTCGCATCCGGCAATTGACGTTTACAACAAAACAAGGCACGCCACCTAGCGGCAACTATCAGGACTAGGATTGGCGCGCTTTGACCGAGTCGGGGCGTTTCCGGTCGGTTACGAGGTTGAGGAGAACGCGCCAAGTTGGCATTCTTGATCCTGGTGATCGAGCAGTGAAGACGCTTCGGAACTGTCCTACGTTTTGTTGATCCATCATCCTTATTACCTGCCATTGTCTCACAGCAGGGTAAAAGCCATAAGAGTTGTTGATTGTGTTGTAATGATTAATTAAAGTGATCATTTTGTTATTTATTTGCACGATACCCACATACATCCGCCTGATGGCTGATCGTAGCTCAAACCATCCTGACGATCCGTCATATATATGAGCATTTATTTATTTTATCTTACCTGTTTTAATGAAATAATAAACATTTTAAACTTGCAACTTTTTAATTTTATTTCTATACAAACTGCCCGTTTAAAAAAACAAGACCCTAAGAAATGTAAAAAAAGTGTAATAAAATAATTAAAAAAAAACAGCTGAGCAAAAAGCTACATTTAGGTTAAACTCGGTTTCGAACGTAGACAACGATGAACACCGCACTACCTTAGTGACCACAAGACCAACTCGACTCTTATAAGCCGCATTGAAATTTGATCTTAGTTGTTATGCTAGACGCAATATTCTAAAGAATTTGAACCATATAGTATACTTTCATAAAGTTTATTCTTGCACAGCACAAGCAGCCAACCTTCTCCTCGTGCAAATAGATTATTTTGTATTTTAAATAATCACTCCATTGAGACACATGATAATAAAAAAATTTACCTATAAAATAGAAAATAAAAAATGGTAAAGAGACGTTGTTTTTGCAATTTAGTAAGACAAGGTAAAATATGTTTGAGCGTAGTCACTGCATACCCTTAGTAGCATTTGAATACCAGTTTTATAATAAATAATATTTATTTTTCAACTACCCACTTATTACAAGTTATGCGAAAATATTACCATTTTAAAAGTTTATATTTGAAGATTATCCGTCTATAGTTCTTTATAATAATACAAGAAATAGTTTTGGAATAAATTCTAAATTGAAAGCAAAACAATATCATCGTCGCAGGATTTGATCTCGCACCTTGATATTCTCAGTCTTATACACAGACCACGAGACCAGAATTACTTGAACGCAATCATTAAAATAAGCTATTACACTAATTATATTATAACAAGTAATTATAACATATAACCTAATGCTAACGTTATAAAGATCAAAGAACAATGTCCAAAATGTATGGACACCGTCCCCACCCTTGTAGCACTTTAAAACCTATGTTAATCGAAGGGCTATAGTCATCTTATCATTTTATTGTATGACAGCGAAACAGAAATGTGCATCCGAAAAAAGTTATATCGACATGAAGAAACCAATATCAGTCAAAATAATAATTATGTTACAGATCCCGATGCTTTTCTTTTTTTAATTACTACTGTGGGATGGTTTCATTAGGAGCTTTCAAACAACTCTTTGGAATTAAATGGTGACTCCCGCACGGGAACCACTCACGGAGCAGAAAAAAGTTCAATGAAGAATTCTGCTGAATATCATTTTTGTGAATTAACTATTGACGTATATTTTAGGAGTTTTTAAATAAAAATACCATCTTATCAATTGCACAAACCGAACATTTACGTGGCGGCGTTTATAACATAGAGTTATTGACGCCGCCACGTCAATGTTCGCTGACATAGGAAGCTGCCAGTTTTAGATGATATATGTCCCCAAGCTAAACAAAATAATATCTTGGTTTGACAATACAGGGAACGGCATATTTATGCAGTCGACAGTCAATGTCCTGAAGGCAGCCCGCTGCCTGTTAACATTTTCTGCAACAACGTAGTTGCCCCAGTAATTGTTGGTATGAATTCTGTAACTTATTCGTTCTACGAAGTCTGTGGCGTAGACACTATCATGAAAAGACTCCCTGAAGGTGTTGAGAAGCGGTTTTCGCGCGTTCATCGGCGCAAGCCGATGAACGACAAAACGAGGATCAACCTGATGAGCAATCATCAGGTTGATCCTCGTTTTGTCGACCTTCATTTCTCATTTGGTGTCTGGCTGGCCCAACGAAATTATCTAAACGCCTTCCAACGGGCGTTTAGATAATTTCGTTGGGCCAGCCAGTGCCTGGGACAATATTGTAATAGATACTGAAAACACCTCAAAGAGGTTTTATTTGTAATTGATAAGATGGTATTTTTATTTGAAAACTCATAAAAAATACGTCAATAGTTACTTCTCAAAAACGATATTCAGCAGAATTCTTCATTGAACTTTTTTCTGCTCCGTGAGTTATTGCCGTGCGGGAGTCACCATTTTTTTTTATTCGTTTTATTCCAAAGTGTTGTTTGAAAACTCCGAATGAAATCATCCCACAGTAATAATTATAAAAATAAAAGCATCGTGATCTGTAACATAATTATTATTTTGACTGATACCGGTTTCTTCATGTCGATATAACTTTTTTCGGATACACATTTCAGTTTCGCCGTCGTACAATAAAATGATAAGATGGTTATGGCCCTTCGATTAACATAGGTTTTAAAGTGCTACAAGGGTGGGGACATTTTGAACATTGTTCTTTGCGTGTCTGTATTGTTATTGAATTTGTTCATCGAGTCCTCGAGCACTTGTCTGCTAAGCTCATATAAATTGAATAAACCTTAATGTTACAGCCAGACGGTCCAAATTCGTTTGCTTTTAGGGTGGGTCAGATAATACTGATGAGGGACTGTACTTTATATAATAAGACTAAGCTCTCTGTTAATGTTTATGTGAATTAATCGTTGGAGTGCCATAATAATAAATAAATAAATATTTTAGCACTAAGGCTAGGCGCAAACGAGCCATCGGCCACAACCACCAGTGGCTGTCGCTTTTCGCTGCGGTTTTGAGAACTGCTGTAGCGGGTGGCCAACACACGTGTGCGACGAATTCATACAGAACTTATGAAAAACCGTGTGAACTGCTTGTCTAGCCTAACGCAGTGTGGGTTCGATCTGAAGTCGCCACTGGAGTGACGTACCTGTAACAATAAGAAAATAATATTTAGGTGGACTGTCTGTCTCAACGCTGCAGGTCCAGACATTACTTTATTATATATTACATGTCTGAACCAAATACAGGTTTTGACCTGTATTTGGTTTAAGTTAGTAGAGTAAGAAAGATCCTATCTCAGGTATGCTTGAAGAGATTTCTTATGAAATAAGCATCACTCCTGTACCTATTTTTTCTGTTCTGTTTTTCAATGTCTGTTTATATATGTGTGTACATAAATGGTAAAATAAATAAATAAAGATTTATTTTTGCACTGTTGAACACGAGAACACCAAATTATATATTTGTCTTCTTTTTGAAAAGTCTGTACGGAACAGTAAACAATCATTGTATTCAATCCATAGCATTCTACTGTAGGACTCCCAGATGAGCCATTTAGGCATTAAACCACAAACAATGAACCATAACAACTTTAACAGAAGAAATAAGGGCGATTATCGCATAACTTCCGCTCGGAAGATGATATTGCTAGAAATATTAGGTCTAACATTTCCCCCGATAAAATGGTCGGTAATAACCAATCTTAAATTGTATTGTCTGTTTCACCTTATAATTACAAATAAGACGTCATTTGTTAGTGTTTTTCGTTTTGTTGCGTTCAGCGGTGTTATTATTATTTTTCCACTAATTCTAAAACACTCTCTTATTTTTAAAGTAGACAGGAATAGACAAGATTTTGACGACGTAAACAGTGCACTCTCAATAGTTACAGATTGGTTTACGTCAAATAACCTAGTTCTCAATGCCAAGAAAACGAAATGTGTAAAGTTTGCCTTACCGAATGTCAGAAATCTAGGACCCAACATCGTCTTAAATAAAGAGGTGCTTGAAACAGTAGGCTCGGCAATTTTTCTAGGACTAACAGTAGATGCCAAACTTCAGTGGGGACCTCATATATCAAGTCTAGCAGGAAGGCTCAGTTCGGCTGCCTTCGCCGTCAGGAAAGTAAGACAATACACTGACGTTGATACAGCTCGTTTAGTCTATTTTAGTTATTTTCACAGTGTTATGTCCTACGGTATTCTGCTGTGGGGCAAAGCCGCTGATATACAAAATATATTTGTCCTTCAAAAACGAGCTGTTCGAGCAATTTACCAGCTAGGTGCCAGAGTTTCTCTAAGAGATTTTTTTAAAGATACTGGTATTCTCACGGTTGCATCACAATTCATCTTCGCCAACATTTTATATATTAGGCAAAATTTGCACTTGTACACTAAAAACAGTGATATTCACAGTGTTAACACTAGAAATAAGGACAAACTACGTGCCCCCTTTCACCGGCTTCATAAGGTTCATAACTCATTTGTTGGGCTTGGTATAACCTTTTATAACAAGATACCCTCTTCTTTGCTAGACTTGCCTTTCAATGCGTTTAAAGCTCAAGTAAAATCTAACCTTTGCTCAAAGGCTTACTATTCCATCAACGACTACTTACACGATAAGAATAGTTGGTCGCCCTAATTAACTCAAGACAATGTTCATGTTCTTTCTCCAGAATCAGCTTACTGACAGGTTATTGTTATTAGTATTAACTTATTTATTTATTTTACTTCAATGGTCCTAGTTTTTCATCTGTGACTCAAGTGACAGCTATGTGACCAGAACCCAGCTATGCATAAATATGTAAGCTGTCACGCCCTTTATGCCTGGAGGCTTTTATTTAGGTAGTAAGTTTTTATTTCCATTTGAATTAATTATTTTTCAGCTTGAGTACGTATAGTTTTTATTATATTTGTTGGTATATTGGCGTGGCTAGCTGACATATTTTATGGCAAATAATTTAAGTTTCTTGTAATGTTAATGACTGAACATAGGTTCCTAGTATTGTATACATGCACTATATTCTAACTGAACAGACAGCTGTGCTGCTGGGAAGTTTGTTCCGCCACTTCTTCTTCCCAGCGATAGCACTAGGAAGTGGTGAAGGGCGGGCGTTTTTGGGGGACTGTCTTTTGTAATTTTGACGTTCGAAAAGTGCTGACTCTCAGCCTAATTTGAATAAATGACTTTTGATTTTGATTTTGATTGACTGTTTACAATGTAAAATATTACTCAATAATGTCACATGCATACACTGCATTCCTGCCAATAATCCTGATATTGTTGCTGCATATTATAATAACCTATGTCGATTATATGTTTACTCATTGTTTTTACTTTTCGATAGGATAACGGAAAAGTACCGGAAAAGTTATAAGCGTTGGTTTGCGTTAGTTAAAAATTTATTACTTCTCTGTTTATTTTCCTTATACCTTCGCACTTTAAAAATGGCGGACGATAGTAAACTTTCCAGATATTATCAAAACTGTCGAGGAATTAGGACTAAATTAAATACCCTATAACTAAATATATTGTCGCATACATATGACGTCATTCTCTTGACAGAGACCAGAGGGGTAATTCTCGTAATTTTAAGAACGTTCATAGTCTGATCTCAGTCTAAATCTGTCAAAAATACGTCAAATTTCCCTACATTATGACAAGTTTTTAATATTTGTTTGTCGCCGAGATAAGACTGCGACTAGATTTTGATCAATTTAAATTACGAGAATTGGCCTGCAAGTGTGATCCAAGGCTGTAGGTTACATTTAGTTCGGGGAATTTTTACTTTGAGTGTGTGTGTATCTATTAAAATTTGCGGTTATAAACTATTTATGTGCTAAATTTTCATCCAAATCCGTTCAGTAGTTTTTTGCGTGAAAGAGTAACAATTAAACATCCATCCATCCATACAAACTTTCGCATTTATAATATTAGTAGGATAGTAGGAAGTACGATGAGATCTGTAATGAAAAGAGCGAACCCAGAAGATAGCTGTTCACTCCTGATTTGAAGGCTGACGGGTTATAAGTAATAGGGAACTCAGAAGCTGTTTGGCTCAGACCTTCTCTTATTTCACCATCAAACCTCGTGGACGATCGGTACAGAACCAAACCTTCCTGAAGTGAACAGACATCAGAAGGCCAATTCTCGTAATTTAAAACGTTTAAAATCTAGTCGCAGTGTCATCTCGGCGACAAACAAATTTCAAAAACTTGTCAAAACGTAGGGAAATTTGAGGTATTTTTGACAGATTGAGACTGAGATCAGACTGTGAACGTTCTTAAAATTACAAGAATTGCCCCTCTGATACCACCTCTTCACAAAACACTATATTAAAAAAATTAAATTAAAATATTTGAAAAACCCCCGACAACGTGAAACCCTACAAAAAGAAAAAAATAACCTTGAAATTATGACCCTACGTAAGTACGTATGAAATTTTTTGATTAAATGTTGTCCCGTCGGGAGACCGCTCTAATTATTAGCCTAACGTTCTGTTAAAGTTTAAAATAGTAGCGGTCCCCCGACAGGACAATATTTAATCAAAAAATTCATACGTACTTACGTAGGGTCATAATTTCAAGGTTATTTTTTTCTTTTTGTAGGGTTTCACGTTGTCGGGGGTTTTTAAAATGTTTAATTTAATTTTTTATTTCATGCTTTTTGTAGGGACCCCTTATAATTTATTTTCTTTTATTTTCTTGCGTTTTAAGATTCAGATAATTTGGTATTTAATCAGGTTTTTTGTAATTCGCCATTTTGTGGTGGCGTCCATCTTGGATTTGAAATTTATCATAGTGTATAGTATTCTACTAGTCAAGCCCTTTCATTTGATACCCATATTGAGGGAGTTGTGAAAAAATATGTAATCCGCCATTTTGTGGCGGCGGCCATCTTGGACCGATTTTCATCAAAGATAGCTAAGATCACTCCCGAAAAATTCTCCTTTCAAACAAAAAAAGCAAAATCAAAATAGGTTCAATCCGTTCGGGAGCTACGATGCCACAGACAGACACACACACAGACACGTCAAACTTATAACACCCCGTCGTTTTTGCGTCGGGGGTTAATTAAAAGAAAACTACCAACGTTATTTGTCGAAATCGAGTATCGGGAAAAAAAAGTATTCTATATGTCCTGGTCTATATGTCCTGGTCTATATATCCTGGTCTATATATCCTGGTTATAAACCATCTGTGTGCCAAATTTCATCCAAATCCGTTCAGTAGATTTTGCGTGAAAGAGTAACAAACATCCATCCATCCAAACTTTCACGTTTATAGTAGGATACTTTTTATTTTGATAAGCTCGAAATTATTTTTATAAGTCTGCAATGAAGTAAGTAGGGACCTATTTCATCTTCCAGGAATCTCTTAATTACTTGTTAAACGAGTACATACCTGTCTTGTGCCTCGTGCGAGAAACGAATTAAAAACAAAATGGCCAACATGAGAAAACACGAAAATAGCTGGAGTCTTATTTTTCTTAAAAACAAAATTAAATAGAGATTATAGACGAGTTCTTAACCATATCGCGGTAAGAGACTAATGATACAATATTTTGAAAACAATATCTACCTTTATTATATTATCAGATAACAGTGATAAAAATTGCATATAATGTAAAAGAGGATACACACTAGTGAGATGGATTCGATGCATTATTTTTATTCACTGTGTGGGGGTTAAGTTATACTTATCTACTTTTCTTTGTATGCTTGTAATTATTTTTACGTAAACCCCTTATGTTTTGATAATATTCATTAACATAAAATGTTGAAAAATCAGAGACGAACTTTCGATCTCAGAATGGCGGCAAAATGTTGGACCAGAAAAACAGGACAGTCTTTAATGGGATACAGCTAACTATCAATTTTTGTTTGAAACCATGAATAAGCTACATGCTTAGGTCAAAAGTCTTACTACTTTGGGTATGTTTTCAGCAATTCTAACACTGCCTCAAACCGCTATATTTTTTCTGTAAAATATGGACCACTATACTGGGTGTAACTTTTTACAACCCGTATAGTGGTCCGTACAATTACGAAGCTGTCATCGACGTATTCTGTACATCACTGGCTCTGAAGATACAGGCTATGCCTAGTTTCGGAGTCAGGGATACTTATACTTTATTTTCCAAATATACAGTACAGTACAGTACCTAATGAAATTGTAATCCAATGGCCAGTCTCCTATTTTAAGTCACTACACCTTAAAATAAGACCAATTGTAATAAGGGTTGTGAATAAAACATTATTATAACCTATTATTTATGTACCTTTGTGCAAAAATAATTGTTTGGAAACGACTTTTATTTTTTTCATGACAACTCGCTGATTATGGCAGTGCGCAATGTAGTGCAGGCAAAACATTTAGAACTTCATTTCGTTAAAAAACGAAAAAGAAAAAGCATTGGCCTTTAATGTTTCCGTCTCCAAAAAAAATATAATGACGGGAAGAATATGTGACTCTCGGCTTCGTTAAGTATTTTTACACCCGTAATAATAAACTCTATTAAATCAAAAATTTACTAAAAAACCTAGGAGGTAAGGGTGACGATATGTTTTGCTAAATCTTCAGGGTCCCTAAGCCAAACTTTAAAAGAAAGATATTAATAGAATATTTAAAATAAAATACGTTCTTTTAAATTATACCCAACACGATGAAAAAAAAAATCGATCTTAGTGGTGTTGCCGATACACACATTATGGCAAAATTAAAATTTCTGCATTTTTTTTTCTTTATTAGAGAGCTTTGTCACAATACTGACTATGTCGCTCCTTCATAGCCAAATTTTTAATTTAATATTAATGTATATGATTGTAATATATTTTGAACAGAGTTTTAGCCTCATCCGACATAGGCTTCAGCTAAAACACTATTTAAAGTACCAATTTCAAACCTATTTTGGGAATCAAAAACATTTCTCCTGAGGCGTTCGCCCCGCTCACACTCGCTCAAGATATGATGTACGTCCTCGTTTATTCCACATTTCTCGCAAATTCAAAAAGTAGATCTTATAATGGTTCTGCTTTTTTTTAGAGTTCAGAATCTAAAGAAAATAACAGTGTTCTCTTACTCTCCGCCCGCAGGCCCGCGCAGTGTTCTTTTAAATAAAATAAAAAAATGTTAATAAACATCCTAAATGATTTAAAAAAAAATTACCAACAATATAGTTAATTTGTTCTCAATTTCTCTAATCTGTGCACGTCTTTAAGTTCTGGTGTAGATTAAAATATGATAAATTGATAATAATTTAACACTAAAGCCATTTAATATTTTCACAATCAATCAGCTTTGATATAAATACCCTTCACATACTACGATTTACATTCACTCGTCGGCGAGTAATTAACAGTATGCGTATCCTTGCTCTGCTAGCCCTTTGCTTCGCGGCCGTCGCAGGTATGTTCTTAAGAAACTTTGTTTTCTTTTATTTTTCAAGAAAATATCAGAATCTTATATCAAGTTGTGATGTTTATTTTGGAAAAAATGCATGTTTCATTATTTGTTCTTATTTTTTTGTTGAAATTTTTCATATTAATGATATTTCATAACGATAAATGGACCTTGGAACAGCATTTTAATTGAATCTTCTTCTTTCTAGCCGTCCCTTCCAATCCCCAGAGGATTGTGGGCGGTTCGGTCACCACTATTGACCGGTACCCCACCATCGCCTCTCTTCTGTTCTCATGGAACTTGAGCACATACTGGCAGGCATGCGGTGGTTCAATCCTCAACAACAGGGCCATCCTTACCGCTGCTCACTGCACTGTGGGAGACGCAACCAACAGATGGCGTGTCCGAGTCGGATCCACTTGGGCTAACAGCGGCGGTGTTGTCCACAACGTGAACGCGAACATTATTCACCCACAATACAACGGCAACACTCTGAACAATGACATTGCTGTATTGCGCTGCAGCTCCACCTTCTCTTTCAACAACAACGTCCGCGCTGCTTCGATCGCTGGCTCCAACTACCACCTCGGTGACAACCAAGCCGTCTGGGCTGCAGGATGGGGCACAACTTCCGTAAGTTTATTGATAATTCGTCCCATGTTTAAAAAAAGTAAATACAAGATTTCTTGTTTTAATAATAATAATAATATCCCTGGACATTTCACACAGCGCCATCTAGTCCCAAGCTAAGCAACTTAATGCTTGTGTTATGGTAACAAGATGGCTGATAAACTACTTATATACATTTAATAATAATATCCCTGGACATTTCACACAGCGCCATCTAGTCCCAAGCTAAGCAACTGATAACAAGATGGCTGATAAACTACTTATATACATTTTTTTTTTTTGTAAATACATACATATTATAGATAGAAAAACACCCAGACTCGGAACAAATACATGTAGGTCATACAAATATTTGTTCCGTGCGGGAATCGAACCCGCGATACGCAGCGCAGCAGTCAACCGCTTAACCACTGCGCCAACCGTGTCGTCAAAACCGTGTCGTGTGTGTTTTGTTTGATCGGAGATCAATATTTGTAAATGTCCATTTTGCAGGCTGGTGGCTCCTCCTCTGAACAGCTCCGTCACGTCGAGCTTAGGGTTATCAACCAGAACACTTGCAGAAACAACTACGCTGGCCGCGGTATCGCTATCAACGACAACATGTTGTGCTCCGGCTGGTCCGGCGGTGGTCGCGACCAGTGCCAGGGTGACTCCGGCGGTCCTCTCTACCACAACGGTATCGTTGTTGGTGTCTGCTCCTTCGGTCTTGGCTGCGCTCAGGCTGCCTTCCCCGGTGTCAACGCTCGTGTCTCCCGCTACACTGCTTGGATCCAATCCAACGCATAAGAAGTGACTTTGTGGCAATGGGCTTAGGGTAATGTTTTTCTAATAAATAAACTGTAAACCCACGCAATGTTTTAGTTACTTTCACAATAGGTACTGCAAAACTTTAGTTTAGATTTATAAAATAAAATCAGATACAACATTGACCATTATTCATTGTTATAATTAGGAACACAAATATTATTAGGTATAAGTCTATGATTTTGAACAGACAATAATATTATAGTGATAGTAAAATAAGTTAGTTAACATAACTTCGAATTGTTTTTTGTCAGAAAAAAAGACAAAACCGCCTTCAGACCGTTTACATTTTACCTATGACAGCAACCTCATAGTTCCAAAAAATAAGTATCACTCGGTTTTAAAATCGGAGATAAAATAACAGTGAACTGATTGTTAGTTATGTCTTGGTCTATTAGGAAACTCTTGGCTCGTACATTGGCCTGCTAAGACTATTTAACGGGGTTTTAAACCGAGCTTTTTCGCTACATGATAATAATCTATTTTGATAGTAACAAGCTATGTAAAAGATGGAGAATACGAGATAAATAGCACCATGCCCTTTTCGCATCTGAACAGGAATGGGGCTAATCGAAGTATTGTATTTAAAAAAAAAGTCGTAGGAGCTCCTTCCGGTCTACGCAGGCTATCCAGGACAAACCAACAAAGGAGAGAAGCATATTGTGATAAGAAAAGCATTACCACCTTCCGACTTCGTTAAACCCCAGGAGCATTTGCGTCCCGTGCGTGACCTGCAGTGGCCTATATGGAAAGCTCTTAATTGATTGCGAACACAAGTAGGTCGCTGCAGACAAAATTTGTCGTAGTGGCAGATTACAGACCCATACAACACCCAGTGCAAGTGCGGTGCTTCTGACCAGACCATGGCCCACTTGTTGGCAAGGGCGGATCCAGGGAGGGGGGGGGGGGGTCATGGGGGTTATGACCCCTCCCTGGGCTGGGTCCAGTACCTAGGTGGAATACTTATTAAAATTGTTGAAAATAATGTTTTTATATAATTTTTGCCACAATATAGATTTTATTTATGTACTTTATTAATAATATTTAATTAATAATGAAATTAAATGTCCCAGAATAGTGTCAAGACAAATACATAGGGCCAATAGCTAACCAGTCTGCTGAAGTGAAGTGAGTTATGCCCCCGAACATAAAAAAAATATATATAAACATCCTAATTGAGAACCTCCTCCGTTTTTGAAGTCGGTTAAAATGAAGTACAAGAAATAGAAAAAGGTGTTTATTCACAGAAATATTGTTTTAACAAAATGTTATACATCGCAGACTCAAAGACCCTTAAAAAAAAATATATAAATCCTACTAATAATAAAAAATTATAATAAAAAAAAACTTTTTAAAAACAAGCTTTTATTACTTTGTAATAAAAAAAGTTAAAAATAATTTGAACCTGATAAGAAATAAATAAAACCGTGTTACATTGTGATTGCAAAAGAAAAATAATGAAGGTGTAATTTATGCTAAATGTTCTTTAATGTTCCATCAAAATGTAACACACTTTTGTTTATATCTTATCAGGTTTACTTTATTTTTAACTTTTTAGTTCTTTTTATTAACAAGACGTAATAAAATAAAATCCTGTTAGTAAAAAAAATAAAAAAAAATCCGTTACACGCGTTTACTGCCCTTAAGCTACCTGTATATCATCAGACCCTGGTTACTATCTACCACCAAAGTAATCGTCAAGACGAATCAAACGAGCCCAAACTCGATGGGGTTATGTCGTCTAATTACTGAGTTCCTATGGCCATCTTCTAGCTTCATCATCAGACCCTGGTTACCATCTAGCACCAAAGTACTCGTCAATACGAATCATACGAGCCCAAACTCGATGGGGTTGTGTCGTTTAATTACCGAGTTCCTATGGCCATCTTCCAGTTCCATCATCAGACTTTGGTTACCATCTAGCACCAAAGTACTCGTCAAAGCGGATCAAACAGTTTTAACTTTTTCAATCAATGTAATTATTTTATGTTATATATTTGATTTCTATTGTATTATTATTGATTTATTTGATTTTATTATTTTAACTTATTTAATTCATTATTGTAACTTAATTGATTTTATTATTGCAACTTATTTGACTATATAATTAATAAATTATTCGATTTTATTATTATTATCTTACTTGATCATATTGTTATTTTTATCACTATAATTATCTAGTAAATCAATTAGGCAAACTATGTAAGTGCTGTGCACACCTTTAATTAATAAGTTCACTGTAGTACTTAATATAATAAGACTAAGCTCTCTGTTAATGTTTATGTGAATTAATCGTTGGAGTGCCATAATAATAAATAAATAAATATTTTAGCACTAAGGCTAGGCGCAAACGAGCCATCGGCCACAACCACCAGTGGCTGTCGCTTTTTGCTGCGGTGTTGAAACCTGTATTTGGTTTAAGTTAGTAAAGTAAGAAAGATCCTATCTCAGGTATGCTGGAAGAGATTTCTTATGAAATAAGCATCACTCCTGTACCTATTTTTTCTGTTCTGTTTTTCAATGTCTGTTTATATATGTGTGTACATAAATGGTAAAATAAATAAATAAATAAATAAAGATTTATTTTTGCACTGTTGAACACGAGAACACCAAATTATATATTTGTCTTCTTTTTGAAAATTTCTGTACGGAACAGTAAACAATCATTGTATTCACTTGACGACACGGTTGGCGCAGTGGTTAAGCGATTGACTGCTGCGCTGCGTGTCGCGGGTTCGATTCCCGCACGGAACAAATATTTGTATGACCTACATGTATTTGTTCCGAGTCTGGGTGTTTTTCTATCTATAATATGTATGTATTTACAAAAAAAAAAAATGTATATAAGTAGTTTATCAGCCATCTTGTTACCATAACACAAGCATTAGGTTGCTTAGCTTGGGACTAGATGGCGCTGTGTGAAATGTCCAGGGATATTTATTCAATCCATAGTATTCTACTGTAGGACTCCCAGATGAGCCATTTAAGCATTAAACCACAAACAATGAACCATAACAACTTTAACAGAAGAAATAAGGGCGATTATCGCATAACTTCTGCTCGGAAGATGATATTGCTAGAAATATTAGGTCTAACATTTCCCCCGATAAAATGGTCGGTAATAACCAATCTTAAATTGTATTTTCTGTTTAACCTTATAATTACAAATTAGACGTCATTTGTTAGTGTTTTTCGTTTTGTTGCGTTCAGCGGTGTTATTATTATTTTTCCACTAATTCTAAAGCACTGTTTACAATGTAAAATATTACTCAATAATGTCACATGCATACACTGCATTCCTGCCAATAATCCTGATATTGTTGCTGCATATTATAATAACCTATGTCGATTATATGTTTACTCATTGTTTTTACTTTTCGATAGGATAACGGAAAAGTACCGGAAAAGTTATAAGCGTTGGTTTGCGTTAGTTAAAAATTTATTACTTCTCTGTTTATTTTCCTTATACCTTCGCACTTTAAAAATGGCGGACGATAGTAAACTTTCCAGATATTATCAAAACTGTCGAGGAATTAGGACTAAATTAAATACCCTATATCTAAATATATTGTCGCATACATATGACGTCATTCTCTCGACAGAGACCAGAGGGGTAATTCTCGTAATTTTAAGAACGTTCACAGTCTGATCTCAGTCTCAATCTGTCAAAAATACGTCAAATTTCCCTACATTTTGATAAGTTTTTGACATTTGTTTGTCGCCGAGATGAGACTGCGACTAGATTTTGAACATTTTAAATTACGGGAATACGGGCCCTGGTTGACGCCGTAAATAGCCGACAGTGAATTTATTGATCACCGCTATTTGGTATTTAGATGCGATCGTAACCGTTTACTCACACATAAAAAAGATGGCGGTGGTGTCCTTGTAGCCGTATTGAAACAACTAAAACCGACCTGTCTATCATATTTGCCCCGATAAAGTTACCTGAACATGTCATAGTGAAAATTCCCGCCAACAATAATAAGTATCATTTGATTTGTGCAACTTACATACCTCCAAACTCAGCTGACGATACATACTTATTTAGAAAATATGATTGAAATTAGATGCTAAGTAGTGGTCTATTCTCTCTGGTAATTGGTCTATAATTTTCAGGTTTGTCCTTAGGAGGTTAATCTGGTGGGTGAGAGGTGTTATAATTAAGTTTTGTATTTTCTTTATGAGTTTTACACTGATTTTGTCGGGACTTGGGGAACTATCGTCTTTTAACTGATTAATGAAGTTTGTAATTTCTGTTCCGTCAGTGGGATGTAGAAAGAAGAGAAAGGTGACGTATTAGGTGATGTGTACTTGTTAGTGAGGGATGTCGGAGTTTCTGATAGTCTTGTCAGTATGGAAGCAGCCAGGTTTTTGCCTACAGATGTGAAGTACGAGTTGTATTTATTGAGGGACTCGACTCTCGACAGTATTGGGAGAGCTTGTCACTAAGTTGCATGTATTGTTCCTTTGGCCGCTAGAGTCGTACATTGATTTGAGAACTTTCCATAGCTTTTGAGAGTTTTTGTTATTCTCCTGAATTTGGCGACTTCCGTATTCAATTCTGAGTTTCCGTAAGAGATTGTTGCAAAAGTTTTGTTTCGTTTTCGGGGTCAGTCCTTAATGATAGATGTAGCCAGTCGCAGTGACTTATATGTCTCATAAGTCCAGAGGGGTAATTCTGGTAAATTTAAGAACGTTCACAATCTGATATCAGTCTAAATCTGTCAAAAATACGTCAAATTTCCCTACATTATGACAAGTTTTTAATATTTGTTTGTCGCCGAGATGAGACTGCGACTAGATTTTGATCAATTTAAATTACGAGAATTGGCCTGCAAGTGTGATCCAAGGCTGTATGTTACGTTTACTTCGGGGAATTTTTACTTTGAGTGTGTGTGTTTCTATTAAAATTTGCGGTTATAAACTATTTATGTGCTAAATTTTCACCCAAATCCGTTCAGTAGTTTTTTGCGTGAAAGAGTAACAAACATCCATCCATCCATACAAACTTTCGCATTATTAATATTAGTAGGATAGTAGGAAGTACGATGAGATCTGTGATGAAAAGAGCGAACCCAGAAGATAGCTGTTCACTCTTGATTTGAAGGCTGACGGGTTATAAGTCGTAGGGAACTCAGAAGCTGTTTGGCTCAGACCTTCTCTTATTTCACCATCAAACCTCGTGGACGATCGGTACAGAACCAAACCTTCCTGAAGTGAACAGACATCAGAAGGCCAATTCTCGTAATTTAAAACATTCAAAATCTAGTCGCAGTGTCATCTCGGCGACAAACAAATGTCAAAAACTGGTCAAAATGTAGGGAAATTTGAGGTATTTTTGACAGATTAAGACTGAGATCAGACTGTGAACGTTCTTAAAATTACAAGAATTGCCCCTCTGATACCACCTCTTTACAAAACACTATATTAATTAAATGAAAAGTACCAACGTTATTTGTCACTGGAATCAGCAATTTAAATATAGACCTATATTTAAATTGCTGCTTCGAGTGACAATAGTAATAGATAAGTAATACCCACCTGGGTATTACTTATCTATTACTGGCTGCGGCCCACGGTTTCACGCGCAAAAGTTTCGATCCCGTGGGAGTATCAGGAAAGAAAAGCTATAAACCATCTGTGTGCCAAATTTCATCCAAATCCGTTCCGTAGTTTTTGCGTGAAAGAGTAACAAACATCCATCCATCCATCCACTTTCACGTTTATAAATTATTATAAACGTGAAAGTGGATGGATTCAAAAAATAATTACAAGCTTATCAAAATAATAAGTATCCTACTATTAAGTAGGATACTTATTATTTTGATAAGCTTGTAATTATTTTTATAAGTCTGCAATGAAGTAGGGACCTATTTCATCTTTCAGGAATCTCTTACTTGTTAAACGAGTACCTGTCTTGTTCCGTCGTGCGAGAAACGAATAAAAAACAAAATGGCCAACATGAGAAAACACGAAAATAGCTTGTCTTATTTTTCCTAAAAACAGAATTAAATAGATATTATAGACGAGTTCTTAGCCATATCGCGGTAAGAGACTAATGAAACAATATTTTGAAAACAATATCCACCTGTTATTATCTGATAACAGTGATAAAAATTGCATATAATGTAAAAGAGGATACACACTATTACTAGTGAGATGGATTCGATGCATTATTTTTATTCAATGTTACCTTAAGGGGGTGAAGTTATACTTATCTACTTTTCTTTGTATGCTCGTAATTATTTTTACGTAAACCCCTTATGTTTTGTTAATATTCATTAACATAAAATGTTGAAAAATCAGACACGAACTTTCGATCTCAGAATGGCGGCAAAATGTTGGACCAGAAAAACAGGACAGTCTTTAATGGGATACAGCTAACTATCAATTTTTGATTGAAACCATGAATAAGCTACATGCTTAGGTCAAAAGTCTTACTAAATACTTTGGGTATTTTTTCAGCAATTCTAACACTGCCTCAAACCGCTATATTTTTTCTGTAAAATATGGACCATTATACAGGGTGTAACTTTTTACAACCCGTATAGTGGTCCGTACAATTACGAAGCTGTCATCGACGTATTCTGTACATCACTGGCTCTGAAGATACAGGCTATGCCTAGTTTCGGAGTCAGGGATACTTATACTTTATTTGCCAAATGTACAGTACAGTACGTAATGAAATTGTAATCCAATGGCCAGTCTCCTATTTTAAGTCACTACGATGTACACCTTAAAATAAGACCAATTGTAATAAGGGTTGTGAATAAAACATTATTATTACCTATTATTTATGTACCTTTGTGCAAAAATAATTGCTTGGAAACGACTTTTATTTTTTTCATGACAACTCGCTGATTATATAATGCAGTGCGCAATGTAATGCAGGCAAAACATTTAGAACTTCATTTCGTTAAAAAACGTAAAAGAAAAAGCTTTGGCCTTTAATGTTTCCGTCTCCAAAAAAAATATAATGACGGGAAGAATTTGTGACTCTCGGCTTCGTTAAGTATTTTTACACCCGTAATAAATAAACTCTATTAAATCAAAAGTTTCACTAAAAAACCTAGGAGGTAAGGGTGACGATATGTTTTGCTAAATCTTCAGGGTCCCTAAGCCAAACTTTAAAAGAAAGATATTAATAGAATATTTAAAATAAAATACGTTCTTTTAAATTATATCAAACACGATGAAAAAAAAATCGATCTTAGTGGTGTCGCCGATACACACATTATGGCAAAATTAAAATTTCTGCATTTTTTTTTCTTTATTAGAGAGCTTTGTCACAATACTGACTATGTCGCACCTTCATAGCCAAATTTTGAATTAAAAATTAATTTATATGATTGTAATAAGTATATTTTGTACAGAGTTTGAACCTCGTCCGACATAGGCTTTAGCTAAAACACTATTTAAAGTACCAATTTCAAACATATTTTGGGAATCAAAAACATATCTCCAGAGGCGTTCGCCCCGCTCACACTCGCTCAAGATATGATGTACGTCCTCGTTTATTCCACATTTCTCGCAAATTCAAAAAGTTCTTTTTTTCTAGATAGGTTCTACTTTTTTTTAGAGTTCAGAATCTAAAGAAAATAACAGTGTTCTCTTACTCTCCGCCCGCAAGCCCGCGCAGTGTTCTTGTTTTTAAATAAAATAAAAAACTGTTAATAAACATCCTAAATGATTTTAAAAAAAATTACCAACAATATAGTTAATTTGTTCCCAATTTCTCTAATCTGTGCACGTCTTTAAGTTCTGGTGTAGATTAAAATATGATAAATTGATAATAATTTAACACTAAAGCCATTTAATATTTTCACAATCAATCAGCTTTGATATAAATACCCTTCACATACTGCGATTTACATTCACTCGTCGACGAGTAATTAACAGTATGCGTATCCTTGCTCTGCTAGCCCTTTGCTTCGCGGCCGTCGCAGGTATGTTCTTAAGAAACTTTGTTTTCTTTTATTTTTCAAGAAAATATCAGAATCTTATATCAAGTTGTGATGTTTATTTTGGAAAAAATGCATGTTTCATTATTTGTTCTTATTCTTTTGTTGAATATATATATATTTCATATTAATGATATTTCATAACGATATGGAACAGCATTTTAATTGAATCTTCTTCTTTCTAGCCGTCCCTTCCAATCCCCAGAGGATTGTGGGCGGTTCGGTCACCACTATTGACCGGTACCCCACCATCGCCTCTCTTCTGTACTCATGGAGCATGCAAACATACAGGCAGGCATGCGGTGGTACAATCCTCAACAACAGGGCCATCCTCACCGCTGCTCACTGCACTGTGGGAGACGCAACCGGCAGATGGCGTGTCCGAGTCGGATCCGCTAACAGCGGCGGTGTTGTCCACAACGTGAACGCGAACATTATTCACCCACAATACAACCGCAACACTTTGAACAATGACATGGCTGTATTGCGCTGCAGCTCCACCTTCTCTTTTAACAACAACGTCCGCGCTGCTTCGATCGCTGGCTCCAACTACCACCTCGGTGACAACCAAGCCGTCTGGGCTGCAGGATGGGGCACAACTTCCGTAAGTTTATTGATAATTCGTCCCATGTTTAAAAAAAGTAAATACAAGATTTCTTGTTTTGTTTTATCGGAGATCAATATTTGTAAATGTCCATTTTGCAGGCTGGTGGATCCTCCTCTGAACAGCTCCGTCACGTCGAGCTTAGGGTTATCAACCAGAACACTTGCAGAAACAACTACGCTGGCCGCGGTATCGCTATCACCGACAACATGTTGTGCTCCGGCTGGTCCGGTGGTGGTCGCGACCAGTGCCAGGGTGACTCCGGCGGTCCTCTCTACCACAACGGTGTCGTTGTCGGTGTCTGCTCCTTCGGTCTTGGCTGCGCTCAGGCTGCCTTCCCCGGTGTCAACGCTCGTGTCTCCCGCTTCACCTCTTGGATCCAATCCAACGCATAAGAAGTGACTTTGTGGCAATGGGCTTAGGGTAATGTTTTTCTAATAAATAAACTGTAAACCCACGCAATGTTTTAGTTACTTTCACAATAGGTACTGCAAAGCTTTACTTTAGATTTATAAAATAAAATCAGATACAACATTGACCATTATTCATTGTTATAATTAGGAACACAAATATTATTATATATAAGTCTATGATTTTGAACAGACAATAATATTATAGTGATAGTAAAATAAGTTAGTTAACATAACTTCGAATTGTTCTTAGTCAGAAAAAAAGACAAAACCGCCTTCAGACCGTTTACATTTTACCTAAGACAGCAACCTCATAGTTCCAAAAAATAAGTATCACTCGGTTTTAAAATCGGAGATAAAATAACAGTGAACTGATTTTAAGATAAGTCTTGGTCTATTAGGAAACTCTTGGCTCGTACATTGGCCTGCTAAGACTATTTAACGGGGTTTTAAACCGAGCTTTTTCGCTAGATGATAATAATCTATTTTGATAGTAACAAGCTATGTAAAAGATGGAGAATACGAGATAAATAGCACCATACCCTTTTCGCATCTGAACAGGAATGGGGCTAATCGAAGTATTGTATTTTAAAAAAAGTCGTAGGAGCTCCTTCCGGTCCACGCAGGCTATCCAGGACAAACCAACAAAGGAGAGAAGCATATTGTGATAAGAAAAGCATTACCATCTTCCGACTTCGTTAAACCCCAGGAGCATTTGCGTCCCGTGCGTGACTTGCAGTGGCCTATATGGAAAGCTCTTAATTGATTGCGAACCCAAGTAGGTCGCTGCAGACAAAATTTGTCGTAGTGGCAGATTGCAGACCCATCCAACACCCAGTGCAAGTGCGGTGCTTCTGACCAGACCATGGCCCACTTGTTGGCAAGGGCGGATCCAGGGAGGGGGGGGGGGGGGGTCATGGGGGTCATGCCCCCTCCCTGGGCTGGGTCCAGTACCTAGGTGGAATACTTATTACAATTGTTGAAAATAATGTTTTTATAAAATTTTTGCCACAATATAGATTTTATTTATGTACTTTATTAATAATATCTAATTAATTTAATACTTTGTTTGACGCTTTAGCTAAAGAAGTAGCTGAGCAGCTAGATGTATAAATAAAATGTCCCAGAATAGTGTCAAGACAAATACATAGGGCCAATAGCTAACCAGTCTGCTGAAGTGAAGTGAGTTATGCCCCCGAACATAAAAAAAATATATATAAACATCCTAATTGAGAACCTCCTCCGTTTTTGAAGTCGGTTAAATTGAAGTAAAAGAAAAAGGTGTTTATTCACAGAAATATGGTTTTAACAAAATGTTATACATCGCAGACTCAAAGACCCTTAAAAAAAATATATAAATCCTACTAATAATAAAAAATTATAATAAAAAAAAACTTTTTAAAAACAAGCTTTTATTACTTTGTAATAAAAAAAACTAAAAAGTTAAAAATAATTTAAACCTGATAAGAAACAAATAAAACCGTGTTACATTGTGATTGCAAAAGAAAAATAATGAAGGTGTAATTTATGCTAAATGTTCTTTAATGTTCCATCAAAATGTAACACACTTTTGTTTATATCTTATCAGGTTTACTTTATTTTTAACTTTTTAGTTCTTTTTATTAACAAGACGTAATAAATAAAATCTTGGTTGTAAAAAAAAAAAAATCCGTTACACGCGTTTACTGCACTTAAGCTACCTGTATATCATCAGACCCTGGTTACTATCTACCACCAAAGTACTCGTCAGGACGAATCAAACGAGCCCAAACTCGATGGGGTTATGTCGTCTAATTACTGAGTTCCTATGGCCATCTTCTAGCTTCATCATCATACCCTGGTTACCATCTAGCACCAAAGTACTCGTCAATACGAATCATACGAGCCCAAACTCGATGGGGTTGTGTCGTTTAATTACCGAGTTCCTATGGCCATCTTCCAGTTCCATCATCAGACTTTGGTTACCATCTAGCACCAAAGTACTCGTCAAAGCGGATCAAACAGTTTTAACTTTTTCAATCAATGTAATTATTTTATGTTATATATTTGATTTCTATTGTATTATTATTGATTTATTTGATTTTATTATTTTAACTTATTTAATTCATTATTGTAACTTAATTGATTTTATTATTGCAACTTATTTGACTATATAATTAATAAATTATTCGATTTTATTATTATTATCTTACTTGATCATATTGTTATTTTTATCACTATAATTACCTAGTAAATCAATTAGGCAAACTATGTAAGTGCTGTGCACACCTTTAATTAATAAGTTCACTGTAGTACTTAATATAATAAGACTAAGCTCTCTGTTAATGTTCATGTGAATTAATCGTTGGAGTGCCATAATAATAAATAAATAAATATTTTTGCACTAAGGCTAGGCGCAAACGAGCCATCGGCCACAACCACCAGTGGCTGTCGATTTTTGCTGCGGTGTTGAGAACCGCTGTAGCGGGTGGCCAACACACGTGTGCGACGAATTCATACAGAACATATGAAAAACCGTGTGAACTGCTTGTCTAGCCTAACGCAGGGTGGGTTCGATCTGAAGTCGCCGCTGGAGTGACATACCTGTAACAATAAGAAAATAATGTTTAGGTGGACTGTCTGTCTCAACGCTGCAGGTCCAGACATTACAAGGGCCAAAACCTGTATTTGGTTTAAGTTAGTAAAGTAAGA
This sequence comes from Apamea sordens, assembly GCA_945859715.1. Classification (NCBI taxonomy): domain Eukaryota; kingdom Metazoa; phylum Arthropoda; class Insecta; order Lepidoptera; family Noctuidae; genus Apamea; species Apamea sordens. The sequence continues at coordinate 17,306,618 of OX243986.1, forward strand.
AAGATCCTATCTCAGGTATGCTGGAAGAGATTTCTTATGAAATAAGCATCACTCCTGTACCTATTTTTTCTGTTCTGTTTTTCAATGTCTGTTTATATATGTGTGTACATAAATGGTAAAATAAATAAACAAAGATTTATTTTTGCACTGTTGAACACGAGAACACCAAATTATCTAATTGTCTTCTTTTTGAACCGCCTGTAACGAACAGTAAACGATCATTGTATTCAATCCATAGCATTCCACTGTAGGACTAGGCCACTCCCAGATGAGCCATTTAAGCATTATATCACAAACAATGAACCATAACCACTTTAACAGAAGAAATAAGGGCGATTATCGCATAACTTCCCCTTACTAAGAGCGAGTTATAATCACTGCTTTGATGGTATAAGTGGTATTTACGTGATGAATTATTTAACTTGTTTGTGTCTAACTTTCCATCTGTTGTGGCTTGCTTGACGAATGCCAATGTCAGCGGCGGAGACACCCGAACGGCGGCGAAAACAGCCGACAACCTGGATCGATTTTTCTAGTTGAACTTACCGCGGTTCATGATTGTATGCTGGCGTTCTATTTGTGGTACTAGTTTAAGGCTAATAAAAGGACAAGTTCTGACCTCCATTTCGATGTACAATGCCAGGGTTTGTAGTCGATGTTCGATCGCAAACTTACCATTTGTTTATTACCATGATTTGTTTCTTTGTTTAATCTAATCTGCTGATAGTATCGTTTAATTTGACTTGTGTGTAGTCGCTTTAATAGTTAGGGAAGAATACTTTTCGGCAGTTTTGGTATCGCGTGCATTGTTATCTAAACATTCATAATATTATTATCATTAATGACCTGATACAAACTATACGCCTAACTTTATACTCGTATAATAGACCAGATTGAGTTAGATTATTGCCATAATAATAATAAGAGTATCAGTACATTATTGTCCCACTTCAGGGCAAAGGCCCTCTCATGGCATGAACATTGATGAACCTACAGTCAGTTCACAGTAATTTTTTCTCTGATTTTGCATCACTGTCCAAATCACAGTGATCTTTATTCTCGTTACTATAAGGTTGCTTTTATGTTGCTGCTATCAGATATAAAATAACTGTGAACGGGCTGTATTGCCGCACTGTTTGTCAAAAAATCTTTTGTGAAAAGGCTAGGCAGATAATAATAATAATAATAATATCCCTGGAAATTTCACACAGCGCCATCTAGTTCCAAGCTAAGCAACCTAATGCTTGTGTTGTGGTAACAAGATGGCTGATAAACTACTTATAAGTATACTTTTTTTTTTTTTTTTTTGTAATTTGTAATTATAGATAGAAAAACACCCAGACTCGGAACAAATACATGTAGGTCATACAAATATTTGTTCCGTGCGGGAATCGAACCCGCGACACGCAGCGCAGCAGTCAATCGCTTAACCACTTTTTTTTTTTTTTTTTTTTTTTTCTCGCTGAGAAATGCTTTATGCATTTTATGCATCCCCGTCTCGCGGGGGACCGAGACGGGGTATGTGGGACTCCCTGTCGGAAGGACAGTATACCCACTAAAACTCAGCGGTGTTCCTACAAACGCCGTAATGGGAGGGCTATGGGAAATCAATACTTCCACGGCCCTCCCGGCGCACGCCCGCCAAGATGGTATGGCGGGCCCCGCATGCCCCCCCCAGGTTGAGGGGCTACGGGAATGGCCGGGAACACCTGGCCATTCCCGTCCCTCAAGGTGGAGGCCTGTGCAAAACAGGCAACGGAGCCCCCGCACCCGTTGTCTGCTGGCCTCCACGTCCGCCTGAAAGGCGGGCCCCACATGCCCCCCGCGTTGGGGGAGCTACGGCCGCAGAGGATAGGGAGAGCGGCAACGAAACACCGACACTCCTCTTCCCCTGCGGCCCCGCCGCGTCCACCATCATACGGTGGCGGCCCCGTCAAGGCCGCGGAAGGAGGGAGAGCCTCTCCCGCCGCGGCCTCTATCCTCAGCCGCAATGTCTCCCTCACGGGGGACATCGCGGCCCGCCTCAGGTAGGTCACGATGTCGCGCAAGCGGCAACCTACCCGTGGGCCGCTACGTTCCGGGCTAAACCGCACAGCCCGAACGAGCGGCCCCCGCTGGGGTTCCTCTTAGCTTCACCGTGGCCCAGCTCGCCACGGCTACTGAGCCCCCCCGCCTCGACAATGCGGGAACCCACCGGGGGGGAATCGCTTAACCACTGCGCCAACCGTGCCGTCTAAATCGGCACGGTTGGCGCAGATGATGATAATCTTGAAATTAATCATGACGCACGTTACGGATTACTTATCGCATACGCAAGTAGTGATTAATAACGGTTAGTTATGGATCATTAAAAAGTGTTAATGTTATCTAGTAGTTTTTATTTTATTTTGTCAAAATAAGTACCTATCTGTATTAATGATAACGATAACGAACGTCGTAATTAGTAATGATTTGTCACAACAGAAATAAGCCAAATGGTGTAGGTACGATATTATTCTAACCAGATTATACTGATTTCAAATTAGTTTTTCGTATGAAGTCATGGTACAATTTTCGACCCGGATATCCCGGTAATTGACTTATGCTCGGTTCTTATAAACAAAAACGAATCGTTTTGCTTACCAATGCAATGGTAACATTTTTTATTGCCAAACGGGGCATATAAAAATAGATTCGTAAGCTAATTTTACCTGTGATAAGTAGCTACTTCCATATGGGAGGGTCTACTATACAAAGCTATGAGGTCTATGCTTCATTATTGTTAAAAATATCTACAAGAGTCTTAATTTTAACCAATAACGGTCCGTAAGTTATAGGAATCAGCCATTAGCTACAAGGCAGAGACAATTCTCTGAGTCCCATATCCCATAAACACCCGTAGATCGCTGTTAAATGGGACTTAAACATAACTGGAGGTGTTCTACCCTTTATAGTAAAACTTTTTTAGTCTTATTTTATTTTGCATAACAGCGCATGGCATAAACTTCATTTCGCAGAAAATCGTTTGGCAAACACTCATTTATTATACACTAGCTTCTGCCCGCGACTTCGTACGCGGATCCAGTCCCTTTCTCGTTCCGATAGGAATTTCGGCAAGAGTTTGAACTGTGCGTTGATATGTCAGCCAATAAATCAGTCAAAACCGATAAAGAATTTCGATTAAGTTTGGTAAAACTTATATTGAGTGTTGTAGACTGGGTAGTTTATAACTTCATTAAAATATAGGTAAAGGTAGAATTATTTTCATTCCGAAATTATGATGCGAAATTAATATCAATTAGTTAACATTACTAATGGTCCTTCTGATATGAAATTAATATCAATTAGTTAACATTACTAATGTTTTGCACCGAAAGATGTCATTTGAAATGCACTATTGTAAGAACGGATGTTGTCCAAGAAATATTTAGACTGTGTATGGTCAGTATGGTCACCTGTTAGCAATGATTTTAGTATATATCTGGAGGATTTTGTAAAATGCCAAAATGCACTTTCCCACCTGAGCAACACATACCATTTGCTTCTTTTGGCCATTTAGAAGCTTCACAAAAAGAACAATTTACAACCATACCTCCAAGGGCAGCATATGTGGCGTAGTCAATCATTGGAGTATACGTAAATGCACTCTTTTCCTTATCAACCCAGGGAAGATGCCTTAGGACAATTTCTTGAGACTCATCAGATTCTTCAGATGATACCGACATTCTGTTGAGACAATGTCGAAGTCGATCAGAATTTAAGCGTTCGTTGCGCTGTTCTTCTGTCTCCTCATGCCGTACTTCAGCAATTCTCTCTCTCTCACTTTCTAATAGATTCTGAAGATTTTGTTGCGTGCATGTTCGGGACAATATATGGCGATCTCGATCAGCGGTCAGTCGCGCATCACGTTCTTCACTGGTTTCTAGAGACCTATAAGTGTATGTGTAGATATGCTGGACACTCAAGCGTGATTCGCTTTCCGTGAATGTTTCCGACTCGCGAGACAATGCATGACGATCACGATCAGCGGTCAGTCGCGCATCACGATCTTCACTGGTCTCTAGAGACCTAGATGTAGATGCGTAAATACGCTGAGAACGCAGGCGTGATTCTTTTTGTGTGTGTCAGAAACGCGAGACGATGCATGACGCTCACGATCAGCGCTAAGTCGTGCTTCACGATCTGAAGAAGTTTCCGCGGAGCGAGATACAGCCTGATGTTGTCGAACAGCATGAAATCTTGCCTGGCGTTCTTCATTCGATTCCTGGGATCTAATGATCTTCAATCTTTTAGTTCCTTTCGAACATTGCGAAAGAGTTGACCTCTTTCGTGGCATGGTTATGGTTATTAATGTACTTTAATAACTTTGCAATTAAGATCTAAGTGACTGCTCCCCTGTGTTACCAGGTAGGCCACCGTGTCACGAAGATAAATGTATACATAAATGGGAGATTTAGCCAGTGAAGCCAAGTTTTCAATGATTTACTATCGTCATCGAAAAGAAGGCCCAAACTGTTACCGCCTTCACCGCGTGGAAGTACTCCCAGCTTATGTTAATATATTAGTATAAAGTGATTTCCACATCAAATGTTCCTGATCCTTGATTTTTATTATCTCGGCGGAAAATACTCATCAGACCAAACAAATTTTGTTAAAATGTCATGTCTGTATATGCCATAGTTTAGCTGTGCTCTCCGAGTTCCACATCAGATGTTTCAATCTTCGAATTTTATTCTCCCAGCAGAAAATAATCATCAGACTGAACAACTTTTGCAACGATGTCATTCCTATATATGTTATGGTTTAGCTGTTTAGAGTTCCACATCAGATGTTCCGATCTTCGAGTTTTATTCTCGCAGCAGAAAATGCTCATCAGAATGAATAAGTTTTGCAAAGATGTCAAACCTATATATATTATAGTTTAGCTGTGCTCTAAGAGTTCCACATCAGGTGTTCCGGATCTTCAATTTTATTCTCTCAGCAGAAAATGCTCATCAGACACAACATTTTTTTCTATGGCGTCATTTTTGTAACTCTTATAGTTAAGCTGGTCTGTTGCGGTTCTGCATCAGGTGTTCCAGTTTCCAAAATCAATTATAGCTTATATGTTGCCCAGGTTTAGTAGATAGATAACAAAAAAAGTTTCATTCAAATCCGTTCAGTAGTTCCAGAGATTAGCGTGTACAACCAGACAAACAGATAAACAGACAAACAGACAGACTTTTTTTATTAGATTCGTATTCTATTACTGTTTCTTAACCCCCCTCAATTATTCTTTTTTAAATATATTCAATGTACAGACACAACTTTTTTACATTCTTATTATAAGTATAGATTATTATAAGTATAGATTCAAAACTCATAATTTTTTGAATCATCTTTAGGCATAAATTTCATATCCACAATAATTAAACAGTAGAAACATCATATCGCAGAAAGTTCACAGTTAGAATCGTCTTTTGGCATACATTTCATATCAATAGTCAATAAAAGGCAGAACTATCGGGTTCCCTCTATCTGGCAGAATCTTGATGCTCCGAAATTTATTTGTCATAACACACTTGCCATAATCATCTTTAAACGAATATTTTTAAGGCATACAACATATTTAATATAGTTATTGTTTGGCCGAATGTTTATATGTCCGGATTTACAATGGCATACTTACTTTTGAGACAGTAAAATTTTATTTGGCATAATTACCTTTGGCAAAGTTAAAATTTCGCATAATTTCGTTTAGTATACGTATACGTTTACTTCGCATACTATGAACATGGCAGAATTTCGTTTGGAATAATTTTACTAAGCATATTGCCATTTCTAGAAAATAGCATTTTTAACCTTAAATTAAAATATTGTCGTGAAAAGTCAATAATATGTGTTGCTACAAAAGTTAGTGACAGAAACGAATCGCTGCAAAACCGACTCTACGTAGTCTTGTCTGCCCTACCCCTAGAGTGTAATTTAAGCCCGCGTAGGCGCGGAGGAGCGAGACAGCCCGCGAACTGAGGAGCAGGTGGTAGGTATTAACGCACGCCGCCGCAGCTGAGGCCGAACCCGAAAGCAAGCCGAAGCTGGGGTGGTGAACCTTAAAACCATCTGCGACGACAAGCTCGCGTGGGACCGCCGGAGCCCCGCATCGCCGGAACCGTGACAGAAACCATGCCTGCTGCATGTTGCATGCTTGCTTGCATGCTTGCTGGCATGCTTGCTTGCATGCTGCATGCTTGCTGCATCCATGGTGTATGCTGGTTTGCATGTTCGCTTGCATGCTGCATGCTTGCTAAATGCATGGTGTATGCTTGTTTTCATGCTGCATGCTTGCTGCATGCATGGTGAATGAATGAATGAATGAATTTTCAGTAATGTGATAGATGAGTCTTTCAATTACTATGGATATGATCGTCAGATCCCCTCTATTGCTGGTGTTGTGGGTTGTAGTTTGGGTTAGATGAGGTTATAACAGTATGACGTTTCCTGATATTTACTTATTCATTACAGAATTTTGATTTTTTTTTAAAGGATTGAATTACCACTTTGCAATAATACACTGTGACAATAGTTTTATGACACCACCGTCCACTTAGAAAAATAAAAATAAAATATATTCTACCTAAAATGTAAAGTTGTAATTTAATCCTTTAGAATAAATTCAAAATTCTGTATTGAATAAGTAAATATCAGGAAACATCATACTGTTATAATCCAAACCACAGCCCACAACACCAACGATAGAGGGGATCTGGCGCTCGGCTCGGCAGCCGCATATTATTGCACATGCCCGAACCGAATATTATTGAAAAAATGCGAAAAAAATTTGAATCGGCTCAGTTGGGTCGGGACCATAGTCAATATTCGAAAGAGTGTAGGAGTGTAGGATCGGAACCGACCGAACCAAATAGTAACTTCGTAGCAGGAAACGGCCGAACATTCGGCCGATACTACTTCGGAGTAGACCCCCTGAATCTTAATCTATTTTCATACGAGTTTAATTGTGATATGTTTGATAATTTAAATTGAGACTCCGACCATCAGGTCGGAGTCTCAATTTAAATTATCAAACATATAAGTGGACAGGTAACATAAGTGGACAGGTCTTCGATCAGCTGCCTTATAATCATATAAGGCAGCTGATCGAAGACCTGTCCACTTATTTCTAGAATACCTCGCACGATTACCCACTTTTAGATGAGTCATTCTGATACAGATACCCACGTGCCTATAAATTGTTTCACCTTTGAAAATATTGTGAAACATGTTCTAAAAAATTAATAAATATATAATGCATGTCAAATACTAGCGAAAAGTGTATTGAGCTGTTAGAAGTCCATGCAAGATAAGTTCAAGACCTCTACAACCCAGTCACTGAACTAACACGATACACTTTGGTAAGACTGGTTATCAGACGTTTGGGTTTTTTTTGTAGTTAGACGCCGTTAGTTTCGGCTGTTATTTTACTGCCGCAAGATCTACGAACGACAGCTGGGACTAACGGCTTAAAGTTCTTTCCGAGGCACGGAGGAGTCTCGATATGTAATAGATGGCCCATTGGCCATTCACGAACCGACCGATTAAGCAAGAGTAGTTTAACCGTCAAAATCAAAATGCACATAAACCTACATGAGCAGTTATGAAACGTCAGAAAATAGAAGCACGGTTCCAATTGGTCGTTTCCTATGGAGAAGAGCCAGCAAGAATGTCCACGTTACGATCAACTCGTGCGGCACTTATCATTTAAGTAATTTGCTTATACAATAAACGTCTTATTTTCTTGAATCTTGGATTAATGACTGAAAACAAAATATTGTTTATAAGAATAATTGGGAAAAACCCGTTAACATTATCTAGCTATTGATTAGTTGTTTAAATTGTATGTAAGCGACTAAGGGCCGATTTTTTTATCCGTAGTTAAACTCAACCAATTGTTAAAATACATAGTAGGTAACTAATGGTTATTTTTTTGCAAATTGTAATTTTTGATCAAGTTTAAGTTTATCTAATGATATTATAATATCATTGCTTAAGGACAAAAAATACATTATTAGTAAAAAAAATTGATCAAAAAACACATTTTGCAAAAAAGTTACCATTAGTTACTATTTTTAACAATTGGTTGAGTTTAATTATGGATAAAAAAATCGGCCCTTAGATAAACATTAATTACCTTATAGTCACCGTTATGCCGAACATTGAGGTGTCGAGTTTCAAGGAAGTGCTATACTCCATTTATAATAGCATTAGAAAAAAGAGGCTCGTAGAAGCAGGAATGCAAAACATTTTATTTCAAAGTTATGATAAAACAATTTTAACGGGGATGCGCTGCGGTAGCTGGCGAAATTCAAATTTTCTTGCATTTTTTGCAATTTGCAAGTATTTTGACCTTACACTTGGTGTTAACTTATACGAGTATGATCCACGACAATAAGAAATATGTAGGTAATTATACAATTTTAACCTTAAAAATCATCAATACATCCCTTTATGTTAGAATTGCTCAGGATTCGTCTGATTTCGTGGGCTACTGCAGCGCATCCACCTTAATTAAAATTGTTTTAACAAATATGGACGTACATAAACAAATTAAAGTAATATTTTAAAATTATGCTTTATTTATAGTAACGTCTAACCGTACAAACAACGAAATAACAACACTAATAACTAAACGAAAACAATAACAAAGGAAAAAAAGTAACAAATAACAACTAAATCACGAAAATTTGGCAATAACAACAAACAAGGCGTCGCGCCCCAATCACAAGTACTCACAAGTGAATGACAATCACAAAGCTTTATTGTCGTCAATTTGACAGACAACATACACCGGTAAAATTAGAAAAACTCGTCTGTCACAACTTAAGAAGAGATTAGGTAACATTTTAAATTCGGTAAAATTATAGTGAAACGAATAAGGTTCCCGGTATTGTTCATCCCTGCTTCTTTTAGGTTTTTAGCATTGACACTAATTTTAAATTGGAGTTAAATAAATGAAAGCCACATAATTTCATAAGATAAATAGTTATAAAAATGGTTACAATTAAGTGTGACAGCTGCTGTAAAAATAGATCATAATAAATTCGGCGTCTATCGTAATATAACAATATTTATTGTACTTTTGTTACAAAGTGTGCATTAAAAATAACCTTTTTTTAACTTCTTTCTAATGCTATTGTAAATGGAGTCGGTCGAAATCGAGACACTTACAGGAAAAGAACTATATTTTTATATTTTTTACAGATTAGAACGGTAAAGGCAATTCTTAACCATTATTTTGATTAAAATAAGAATTATGTTTGGTGTGTTGTTTTTTGTTCTATTTGTTGAAGTTTAATGGTTTAGTTTAGTAGATTAGTTTAGTGAATTAGTTTTTATTTTCGTAACATTTGCAACTGGCAAAATATGACTATTTTTCCCTATAGCACCATATTTGCAAAATAAAATATCGTTATCTCTAAAGTACAGTATAATTGATAACCTCTTTGATAACAAGTCGACTTTTTAAGTGACGTCACCAATCGTCTAATTGGCTTCACTAGTTGAAACCATGTATTACCACATTCTTATCATGACATTCTTATCCAGTTGATGACGTTTTGACCAAACCAGAACAAGCACAAAAATAAAGGGTAGACAGTGTACACAAGGCTAAGGCCCTTTGTACACGACATTTACGACATTTTACGGTACGGCATATAAACTGCGCCTTAGAAAATACGTGTCCGTCAACAAGCTTTCATAGTGATCCATATAAAACTAGCAGCTGACACAGGGCGAATAAACCGAAGTTTTTCACGGCCAGAAAAACATGCGTGTGATAAGAGCCTAATCGTACTCAATAATTAACCCTCATCGCGACGGTAGTTTTGATATCAGAATTGACAATGTCATGTTCATGTCAAATTGACATGTGGTACCGATTACTTTCGTAGTGCCCTTGATACCCCTACCTTAGGGTTGTTTATGTCAGCTGACGATATAAGGGGGCGGGGGGTTACAGCTTTGTGTTGAATACATACAGAATTTACATGTTGACATCTCATTTATTTATTTATTTAAATTCAGTTTGGGATTGGGCGGATCACATCAGCCTCATGCATAATTGCCGCTGGGCAACATTCTTCACACGGTGGGTGCCTAAGGATGGACGGCGCCGCCAAGGCTGGCCCAGGAAGAGGAGGCGAGACGACTTAGACGCGTATCGCAAGGGTTGGACCGAGGTGGCGCTAGAAAAGGATGCTAAATAAAATAGGAGGCTAAATAAAAAAAATAAAAACAGTTTATTCAAATCTGCACGTGTGCCCCTCCAGAATAACATACCTACAATAGATAGTTAATTGTACATCATTAAATAATTCGTAAAAACTCGAAAGTACCTACCTATAGCCTATCATATTTATGCAGGTACCAAGACTCTATTTCAAGAACACTCAATATTAACTTTATCGACCTTCGACGTTCTCACCAGCCTTGAATCGACGTAATAAAGACCCTGACACATTGCCACGGTCAATTTACATCGATAACCCGTCAATTAGTGAACACATGCCCGTAGTAAAAGTCAGTTAATTTGTTTTTCCTACAATTATATGGCCAAGGACTAATTATTATAATTATTAAAACTTTATGCACTAGTCAAAATACTGTACAAAATTTTCTACCAGGTAATGCAGAGACAAAACATGGAAAGCGCTTACTGTTAGAGATGTTCATAAATTGACCTCGATGCGGTGTTTCTTCTCTAATTTCATCACCACTGCTCTCAAAACGGTGAAGGATAACATCGTGAGGAAACCGGCATGTCTCAAAAATTTGACAATTCGAAGACATGTCACATCTACCAACCCCCCGCGTGTTGGATTATGGGCCACTCCCTCTCATAGAGAAGAGGCCTGTGTCCTATTGGGAACATTACAGGCTGATTATGGCGTTTCTAAAGATGTCAATCGTCGAATCCGACGCGGCTGGGCAGCGTTCGGGAAGCTACGTAGTATCTTCTCGTCTCATATATTACAGTATCTCAAGACGAAAGTCTTCGATCAGTGCGTGTTGCCAGAGATGACCTATGACACTGAAATTCACCTAATTATAAGGCTGCAAGTCTAAAAGGCAATGGAGAGGGTTATGCTTGGAGTTTCCCTACGTGATCGAATCAGAAATGAGAAGATCCGAGGGGAGAACGAAGCTAACCGTCACAGCCCAAAGAATTTCCGAACTTAAGTGGCAGTGGGCAGGGCACATACTCACAGGACAAATGGCCGATGGGGCCGAAAGGTTCTGGAGTGGTGATCGCGTACCGGAAGACGTAGCGTTGGTATATTGTTAGGTACCTACTTATATAAAACCTACAATTTGGTTCACGTTTGCTTCTATCAAAAATCAATGAAGAGATTTCTTATGAAATAAGCATCACCTCTGTACCTATTGTTTCTGTTCTGTTTTTCAATGTCTGTTTATATATGTGTGTAGGCACATAAATGGTAAAATAAAATAAATTAATTTAAAATAATCTTATCTGCTGTCAAAATATGAACACCTGTCATTTAAAATAAATAAATCATCAGCTATATGTATTTAGTTTGATAAATAGGTGCTAATTAGGATAATTAATTGATGGATCGGTGTAATAAAATATTCTATGCCTTACACATTAGTTTGTAAAATCACGTGCAGTGTGACTTATAAGCATCGTTCTTTGATCGCTATTATAAAAGCTTTTGTACAGACGCCAGCAGGTCAAGCTACCCGAAACTGTCAAATTTTCCCAATCAACCTTGAACCTTAATGCTTTAGCGATAAAGTTGAAAATCTATTAAAGAAATTTGACAGATTTTAGTAGCTTGATGTGCTGGCGTTTGTACCTACAGTCTGGCCGTCGAGAGAATGCGTTCCTGACTTCTGTCAGTGCGACAATTTTAGTAGCTCATAAAGATCAAATTCGCAAATCACGTACTAGTTTGTGACGCATCTCTCGTTGGCCACACTGTACTTTATCAGCACCCTAATTGTGTAATACCACACAATCCAAGAGTTTTGAAACCTAATCCATTGGTTCATAGGTATGAAAGATTCGTCTGTTCAATGACGTAAATGACGCAATGAGTGTAAGTGACCTGTCAAATTGAAAGGAATTGCGATCAATTGTCAATTTATGTGTGTTACGCAATTACCCCACTGGTTGAATAAACAAGTCCGTAGAATTTACTTACTTGGACTTTGAGAATTAGCACAGAATCGATCCCCAGGTCAGACAGTCTTATTAGGTTTTTCTATAAGGAAAATCTCACTACCAGCCCGAAGTCTAGATTTGTTCCCGTTTGATGGCAATTGGCCTGCCCTCATTATTAAATACGACTTCAACTTCAACATAACTAGCTTAATCTGGGTGTACAGTCACGAGCATAAATATGTATGTATATACTCGGCCTTATTCAAAAGCGATTCCCTCCTTTATTTTTTAATGAAATTTTAAGTTGTTAGGATCATAGCATTTTCAAACCCATAGGTTTATGTAATGTGTCGTATTTCAACGTTGCATTCGTTATTTCACGAAAAAAACGCAATTGAAAGTTGCCAAGTGTTGACATATTAGTGCTCGTGACTGTACTTATGCCTACTCGTTCGGGAAAACAAGCGCGAAGTTATGTAATAGTACTAAAGTTCCTTCTCAAACAAATTCTTAACGAGAACGATCGAAAACAAATAGGAAACAGTGGTATTTCAAACGGTACCAATAGGTTGAAGAGTTCGTTCAACAATCGGGCCTGAGTTACGGTACGCTACTAGTTCGCAACTGCAATTACTTTTCTCTTGTTAAGACATAGTTTCATGGTGACGGGACGAATCATGTGGCAAGGAGTTTCTATTAAAATAGAAACGATATTAACTTGAAAAACACGGAATATCATAATAATTAGAAACTGCTCAGGTGCTGATTTATAGACGACTGTTGCTCGCGACTATGACTGCAAGTATTTTGAATGTCAACGTTTTTTATACCGGATGTAAATTAGCTTGCGTCTTTCTCCAGGTCCCAAGCTACCTATCTGCAAAATTCATAACGATTGGTTCTGAGGTTTAGGCGTGAAAAGGTAACAGATAGGTAGAGAGAGACAGGAAGAGGAGAGCCTCTTCCTGTCTCTCTCTTATTGATGGTTCATGAAATAGTCATTCAATAGAATTATATTATGGACTTAGAGGGACCACCACAGGGGAGGGGTTACTCGTATTGATGATTATAATTCTGTAAATACATACTTGTTACGGTCGTGAATCATATTTTGTTCAACATACAAACTGAAACTGACTTTGAGTTAATTTTAAATTTTATATTTCTTATAATATATAATATTTTTTATAATTTTAATTAACTCTCTAGTTGCTTTCGTATTCATTTATAATTAGTACGGATTCCAACCTGTAGTAAAAATATGGTGCTGTTCTGCAAACGATCAGATATTTATCATCAAGTCCTGCATTGCGTTCACTTTGGAAGAACTTATGGGACAATGTCGAACTCGTCTATATAATGCGGAGACAACAATACCACAATAAATGAAAAAACTGGCAATACTAATGAGTACTTTGGAACTATCAGATAAATCGAACTTACTTCGTCGTCTCCACTTTGTATAAGTTCTGGGTTGACAATTTAGATTTCCATCGACACTCGAAGAAGAATATCATATTATCTAATCTGCTAATAATGTTCCTACAGTTACTGCTGGCTCTCAGGCCTCCTCTTTGTGAGAGGGACAGTCCCAGCCCAGTGCTGATTGCTGAATTTAATTGTTTTCGGATTCTAGAACACGATGACGTTTTCTTCGCCATTTTTACAGCAGGTCTGATTATTTTTGTATCTACATGATTATTATTTTTCTTATCATCATAATTATTATTATTTTTTCTGAAGTTGACACCAAATTCTAAAAACACAGGAATTAATTAAGAGTTTTCCTTAAGCAATAGACGTACCTACATGATTATCTCCATCAATGAATTTATCGGTGTCAGTGGGGGTGTTGTTGTTATTAAAATATTAGGTTAGCTATTTTATCACTAAGATTATATTTGGATTAGTCACAGTTTATACTACACTAGCTTGTGGCCGCGGCTTCGCCCGCGCGGAGCTCCGAAATTATTCCACGGGAATATTCTACGAGTATGTGTAAAGCTAGGTTATAAACTATCTGTGTTGTTAGTTTCATCTAAATCCGTCCAGCCATTTTTGAGTTACAAATATCTAAACATACATATTTATTTACAAACCTTTTTCTGAAATCTTTAACAATCGTCGTCATATCTCAACCAAATCGGCTGAGATATGACGACGATTGTTAAAGATTTCACAAAACAATTAATGAAAAAACAATTAATGAATTATCCTATCCTATCCTACATATTTATAAACGTGAAAGTTTGTTTCCGATTTGGATGAGATGGTTTATAACCGGGATTAACACATAGGATGTAGGATGCTCTTTTTTTGGTTTTGAGTTTATCGCAAAGACAGACGCGGCGGAGGGGACTTTGTTTTATAATATGTAGTGATACTTAAATGTTTCGATCGTTTAGTGCCTAAAAGGTATAAATCCATATATAAAAGACATCAGACCGCAATACAAAATACATTTGGTCAACCCTTTTATCCAGATATCGGATACCGTTAAGCGACGTCCAAGAATATATAATAAATCAATCATGAACAGCCCTAGTAACATAATAAATTATCTAACATGTCTACGCGACAAAATATTAGGCCCATGTGAACGATATATAATGTCCCCTGAAAATTACTTTAGGTTTTGAACAAAAAATTTGGCTTATCAGTCGATTCGCACGAATTTACTCGCCCGAAACCGGCGAATCGTCACTTTGAAATAATATGTATTTTTTTAAGTTTGTGCCTTTTTCCTTCACCCTTTGACAGTCAGAGTGTTTAAGCACATTATTGAAGATTTATTTCTACATGGAGTATCTTACCCAGTAACTGGGTTATGGAGGTCAGATAAGAATTTGCTCCATGTAAAGCTGCATCCAGTAAGACGGGAAGCTGGCAAAGTCAAACAAAGAAAAGAGGCTAGCCACATGGTGATAACAGTTGGACAGAACATGGGCCAAAGAGATCGCTAGAAATATGAGTGCATTTTACCCAATGAGCCAATTATTCAAATAGCTATAATCCTAAGTAAACCATCGGTAAATATATCTACCTGCCTACCATTCACTGGCAAATCAGGGGGATATCATAACTATATAAACACTGCATAACAAAATGAAAACCAAGCAATTTTTATGTGTGTAAGTAACATTAATCTTATTCGTATAGAAGGCTGGAGCCGGAGCCATTTTTCAACACTGAATAATTTTATTCATTTAGGTTGAATCAGGGTCGTCCCAAAGCTTAATGAGGAAACATTTTTCTTAGAATTTTCTTTATTTTTCTTTTTTTAGTTCAAAGGAACTAATTGCTCTTGTATTGGTAATGAGAGGCTTTATTGAGGAAAAACCTTTTATTTTAGGAAAAATAATTTGTTGTTCGTTTAGGAGGCCGATTATTAATGTGATAATTTATTTGGTAAGCAGTCGTCTTTATAAAGCGGTGGTCATACAAACTTCCTTTGATAATCCATATTTGTCCTTTCTTTGGTATTGTTTGTCGAGTCGTTGATATCCTTAAGTTCTCAGTTGAGCTACATGATTACTGACCAACGCGGGCACTGAGTGGGTGGGTACACTTAAATTTGTTTGTTCTTTCCTCAAAAGATCATATACTAACCTGCATAGTCCTCATATGGCCTGACCAAGATTATGTCTGGACTTTAAATGAGACTGTGACCTCAGAGTTTGTTTCGGACTTTATTTTAGTAACACCATCTTATCCAGTATTAAACATAATTTATTTTTGACTTGTAAAAGTGTTTTTTTGAATCAATTTATATCATATAGAAATACATATCGTTTTAGCATTTCGTTTCTTATTAATATTATTAAGTTATTAAAAACAAATTTAAGTGTGTTGCAGCTAACTTATTGTCCCGATAACCGCTAGAACTAAGCTAACTATAGAACCATGGCTCTAACAGGTCATTTTGCACATAAATAGTGCAACAGGTAGGGTTTACACGACCTTTTGATTGACAGCCGAAACATTAGTAGAATCAAACAATATTAGATCACATTTCAAGAACTTACTTAAATCTTAAAAGTTTAAAACTCCAACTGCAGTTCACAGCAATGATAGGTAAACCAAACAGCTCGAAACCACGTATCGTAGCGTAGCAAACTTTGCTAACCCCCTCTCCTCTCCTTCTTCATTCGCGTATCAGAGCGAACGGCCAAGTTATAGAACTTGCACAAGTACCTACTGAACTTAGTTCACGAACTGCGCTCGCATTGCCCGGGATTATATATCACATATTTATGTTCCCTTATTGGGTCAGCCACTGCTCAGTTGCATCTTCAATTAAGTTATCGAAAGTATATTTGTTTGATTCTTCAACGCAACTAAGTAAGATTATATAGCTTGGCGGCGAGATGGGCGGACGATATTGTTGCCATCGCGGGTAAAACTTGGATGAGGCTGCCACAGGAGCGTGGAGATTAGCACAAGAAAAGCGAGGCCTCTGCTCAGCACGGGTGAAGTTGGGCTGTGGATGCTAGCGATGATGAAGATAAAGCTATGGATGCCTGGCAAATATTTGGACAGATACGACTAGGTATACGGTTTATGTAGATGCTCAAATTAAATTTAGGTAAATTTTCACAAAATAAAATTTTTCAAAGAGATAATAATTAAGCTTTTTTTCCGTTTGTAAACTATTTTAGACATGTGATTTACATTTACTTGCACAGGTTACTAGCGACGGTGTAGAAAACACAGTGGTACCTATCAAACAAACCATGAGTACAGATACCCATACATAAGCTCACGACTTCTGCCCATGGGGGTAGGCAGAAACAGGGGGTAGTACAGAACGCCACCTGCTACACCTTACAAACATACTCCTTTGCCCCTTACATACATACTCCTTTGCCCCTTACATACTCCTTTTGCCTTGTTTACGTTCATACATCTGAGGGGTAATTCTCTTAATTTAAAGAACGTTCACAGTCTGATCTCAGTCTCGATCTGTCAAAAATACCTCTAATTTCCATACATTTTGACAAGTTTTTGACATTTGTTTGTAGCTGAGATGAGACTGCGACTAGATTTTGAACGTTTTAAATTACGAGAATTGGCCTTCTGGTCATACAATCACACCAGTTGCGAATACTACGCGCCTGACCTTTCTGAAGAACATCACGAATAAGGCCATTACATCTCCTCCTAGGGGGTCCCCCCCGGAGTTTCCACTCATATCTGCGATGAGCGATGAGTAATAGATAAAAAATATCACAGATCTCATTACTCGATGTCGGTATTGCGCAGACTTAAAACCATCCATTAGAGCTTTTTCATTTTAAGCCCTAATGAATAGCTAAGCGCTGTAGCAGTAACAGCTTCCAGCGCTTAGCTATTCATTAGGACTCGACCCAGAAATAAGAAAAGCCTTTTTTCAAAGTAGAAAATCTTTTAAAGTTGGGTATTTCTACCAATAGGGTGCAGAACGAAAGAAACTGAAGTCGTCCTATTTTAACAGAAAAATCTTGAAACGAACAAACTTTTTTGAAAAATTTAAACATCGCGGAAGCCTGGGGGTCTACTCCGAAGTAGTATCGGCCAAATGTTCGGCCGTTTCCTGCTACGAAGTTATTATTTGGTTCGGTCGGTTCTGATCCTACACTCCTACACTCTTTCGAATATTGACTATGGTCCCGACCCAACTTAGCCGATCCAAACTTTTTTCGCATTTTTCAATAATATTCGGGTCGCCCATGTGTCGGTCCGATCCGAACATTCGCACTTTGCACTTCGGAGTAGCCCCCCTGTATAAATAATACTTCGAACCCCTTATCTAGAACCTAAGAAAACCTCGAGGTCAGTCACCAGTATGATTACCTAGCAGAGTATGTCCTTCTTTGAAATATGAATAAATACCATGGTCCAAGACTTACCTTGACTAATACTGCTGTAGCCATCAGGGGTCATCAAAGGCGTACCTCCTCCGTCATACATGTTTCAAGGTATATCTCAAACAGGTACGGATCAAAGATATTCACATCACTACCTTGTCACAGGTACACAATATTGTTAGCACTTATGTATTACACCATTTTTTTACATTCACAAGTTCTTGCGTGATGATTTTCACGTAAACTGATTGTTAACTTGAGAGACCTTCGTTGGGCTACGTGTTAAAATATGCCTACATTCCAAGGTTAACATTTTTTGTTAGAAAAGTACCTAATTATAATAATTTATTGAATAAAACGCACGTTTAGCCAACAGTAGTAAGATTTCCCATATAATTATAGTGCCTAAAAATAAACAAAAACTAAAGTTTTATTAAAAGTGCAAGTAAAGATGGTTCGGAATTACAATTTAAGGTAGCGACCCGCCCGATCTAGGTAAATTCAAACCTGTGTTTTAGGTCATCTTTAATAAAGAAAGAAAAAAAGAAAAAGTAGGTATTTATTGCGATTCGTACAGGATTTCTTGACGTTTAAAACAAGTAAATATTAACTTGTCCTAATTAAGACAAAAGGAGACTTTCAAGAACAAACCATCAGAACGCTATCTCAAAGACATGACTAAAGTTTAACATTCAAGGAACAAAATTAAAATGATAGCAGCTTCGAAGAATATTGGAGAAGTTAACTAAGTTTATCTGCCGAGTCCAAGGCTTCAAGTTTATCCATAGAATTGCTGGGCTGGGCTGGGCTTCACAATTTCATTACAGCGGTGCGAAGGCTTGTCATAAATCATGACGAAATAGAGCTTCCACCAAAGTTGTTTACAGTAGATGTTGTTTAAACAATGAGTTACTGGTTAAACAATATATTTAGCTTTAGGCTTCGATAGTCAGACTATTAATATTGTCTTTATAAAGTGCCTATAATTTTGATTGATTGTGTGGTAGAGAAGATCGCATAATGATAGCAATATAAGCCTTTAACGTTCTTAATGCTGGGATACTGAGTTCCTCTCTGACAGGAGTGAGTAATAATCCACCACCAGAAAGAAAGAAAGAAAATACATTTATTTGGCACAAACTAAAAGACACACAATACACCAGATACATACATCAGACAAAACAAACAATTA
This sequence comes from Apamea sordens, assembly GCA_945859715.1. Classification (NCBI taxonomy): domain Eukaryota; kingdom Metazoa; phylum Arthropoda; class Insecta; order Lepidoptera; family Noctuidae; genus Apamea; species Apamea sordens. The sequence continues at coordinate 17,325,798 of OX243986.1, forward strand.
AAAAAAAATGACAACTTAGACTCCGGTTTAAAGTAAGGTTTTGTAATTAGAACTTTAACTTTGTCGGATTATAGTTCGAAATTTAAAAATGGTTCGATGGTTTAAACCTGGGTCTAAAGATAAACCTCGTTTTGTAATAAGGCCGTTTAAGTTCAAATAAATAATTATCGTGGCGTTATTTATGATACCTATAGACTAAAAGAATTACAAAACTAGTTAAATACACACACCCCCACACTACCACACGCACGCATCCAACACACACCCTCACACTACACATATTATTATATACACCAAACCTTCTAACATACAAACATTCGTGCTAAGAGGTGAATTAGCGTTTAGATACTAAATTAATATCTTGTCTCAACTAAGTTCTTCTATACGTGTCCCTATTTAAGTTCTTTGTATTGTTATACCTGATTTCGTGGGGTGAGGACCTGGTGATCTGTAATACAGGTTTATACCTATAATAGACACACATAATAAAAAATAAAAAAATATCATCGGGACCTGTTGAATTTGTAAATAGTGTTGATTTGTGATTTTTTGCTAAAATAATAGTTACTACCGAGAAATTAATATAATCTACTGAATAATTAATGTCTCCAATATTTTGAATGTTAACCTCGACATCAGTAATATAGTAAACAGTTCAATATATTACATTATTATTTATATACACGCAACTATCAAATTATTTAGGTCTTTCAATGTGAACTTGAAAAATTTGAAAAAAATATGACCCTGATTAGTTGCAGACTTGGTTCGAAGTAAAGACATTATTTATCATCAATCAATCAATCATGTTTATTGTGAATCATGGGTACAGAAATAGATACAGGTGTTAAGAATTTAAATAAGTGCTTATACAAGTATGTAGGTAATTTTTTGGTAATATCATAATGTAAATAAGGCAACAAATATAAATAGATCACTTTGGACAAAGTAATAGGCCTCTTAGAAGTCAAATAATTCCTATTTTGGGGTCCTAAGAACATTAAATTGCTAAATAACTGCAACCAACTGTGAGAAAAGGCCAGACATTTAAAAAGTAGCTCATTTATTCAAAAAAGTGTGCATCATTAGAAGCCAAAAAAGTATTTAAGAGATTCAAGTATTTTAAAAAAGTGTGCATCATTAGAAGCCCAAAAAGTGTTTCAGGGGTTCATTATTTTAAAAAGTGTACATCATTAGATCAGCTCAATAGGTTTCCAGAAGATTGGTTTAATATGTATTTCCCGTTTTTAAACAAGCTATTAAGTTAGCCCCAGTGCATACGTTCAAATCGTTGTAACCTTTTCTTTACAGTCTCGCATTTATGTTTGTGTTGTTACATAATGGTGTAACAGCTTGACTTGTAGCTTTATTTGAAAAATAACACAAAAACCTGTGATTCACCATCATAAGATTACTAGTCTGCCAAATATTTGGTTTGTGTCACATTAGTAAACGCACGAAATTCATTAGAACTAGCAATAGAAGCCCTCTCATTTTCGCAACTCATTTTTTATCACATTATACGTTAAACGGTTTATAAGTTAACCTTTATTTTAGTGTTTATTTCAATCACTTTAATATACATTCACGAAAACTGGAATTTTCGCCTTGAATTTTTTACTACGGTATTTTTTTACGTCGTTTTCGCGGCGGCTTGGCACGTCGGTACGAGTCTGGTGGTGGGACTCCACTACCACCCCCATGGCACCACAAAACCCACCACATAGAACGTAGAAATGAATGGAGACGGCATTTCTTTATCCAGGTTAATTATGTTGGGAATATTTTTCGCTTCGTCATTGCGCTGTGTGTTTCACCGGGTGATGTGTTTATTTTATCCATGGGCTTTACCTAATTATGGATGAGCAACGAAATAATATTAGAGGGGAATTGATGGTAGGTAGGTATAGAAATATAAGTTAAGACGTCTATTATGAGTTTTGAAAACCGAAGAACTTTGAAGAAGACTTAAGTAGTCCATTTTTACGTAGAAAGCGTGATTTAATTACGTTTAAGTCACACGGGTCATAAAATAGTATACGATACGTGTGACTTAAGTAGTCCATTAACACGGCGTTTACCACACGTATCGTTATGTATTATTATAGAAAAGCTCTGTTATCATATCAGTGTATAGGTAGTGATTTTAATATAAAGTAGTTTTATTTCAGTACCTCTCAATGCAAATGCAAAGGCGGATATCCCAACATTTAAATGAAATACGTCGCCCTGCTGTTAGTTTGACATGATTATTTGAACAAACTCAGTCGGTGTAAGTACATACTTGGTATGCGGGACGCAGCACGGCGTATCCTCGATAGCACTTTGACAAATTAACGTTGTGGACTCCCGCTGGTCTCATTTGAGATTTCATTTGATTCATTTAAAGCTAGCTGGGAGTGTAATTAATCTATCTTCGACTTGATTTTCTTTGGATTCTAGTTTATCCTTTTGACGATGAGGAATAAAACATAGGCATAAAATTTAAGACAAAATTTTTGACATTTGTATAAACCTACTTCCTACTAATAATATAATAATCCTACTAATATTATAAACGCCAAAGTTTGTATGGATGGATGGATGGATGGATAGATGGATAGATGTTTGTTACTCTTTCACATAAAAACGACTGAAGGGATTTGGAAGAAATTTGACACACAGAAAGTTTATAACCAGGATTAATACATAGGATCGAAGCTTATGCGGGTAAAACCGCGGGGCGCAGCTAGTAATATTATAAACGTGAAAGTTTGTATGGATGGATGGATGTTTGTTACTCTTTCACGGAAAAACTACAGAATGGATTTGGACAAAATTTGGCACACAGATTATTTATAAACAGGATTAACATATAGGATACTTTTTATCCCGATATTTCCACGGGATCGAAACGTATGCGGGTGAAACCGCGGGGCGCAGCTAGTCCTGTCTATTTTCGAAACACAGCAATAAATAATAATCTTTCTCAGAACCATAAATAGTAGTTAGGGTCAGGGTAAAGCTCTGTCCATTCAAAATAAGAACCCTCAATAAAATATTACTGGCTGAATGTCATTCGTCCATGTAGACGTCGGAGCTCGAAATAGCCTACTGAATTTTTAATAAGACATTGAGAACTTACTTTCATGGCTCCTAGTAATTTATGTAGTCATAGTACACGGCCGTGACCGTGTCCATGGAACATTGCATGACAATACAGTATCGATTGCTTGCACATCACTCCTATATTTTGTTAGGGCTGCTTGTTAATTCTGCGCTCCTGGTACCTTGCCTGTTTAATTGACTAAGTGGGGTATTAGTAATGCAATGTTCGTTTATGTGGTTAGAGCCACACCCTGTTTTCGCATGCAATTCTTTGTTTGTTTATTTCGTTCAATAAACAGTACCTTCCTTTGTTTGTGTCCATGGAAAAAACTGGGTGGACTAGGTGACTCATTAGCGTATAACAGTTGGTTGGCCAAGTGGTTGAATTAGCTATTTACTCTTAATAAACCTGTAGCTTGCAGCTATGCGTCATTAATTTATGACCAATGAAGCTTGTTTATGTATATCTCTCTCTTCTCATACCATTAGCAAAATGAAAATAACTTTAAATTACAAGAAACACTTTGATACCTGACTTACCTGGTTTATCCTATACTTCATCGCCACATGCGGACTACGCATCACACTGACGTCACGCAAAATCCTGCATCGCACAAGAAGTGTTTACCGCGTGACTAGCATATATGCATCGTCTCGACATCAATCCTTGGGCAGTAGCCCACCAGACGCAACACCCGTCTGGTCGGAGGATCCTCCCTTTTCTTTGGGTGATGAGTGAACTTTACAGCCTGTTCCTCATAACTCTATACCTACATTTTGTTCTAACCATACTTTGCAAGTAGCAAGTAGTAAATTGCTATAGGTAGCCATATTCACGAAGTTTGCACGAACATGGAAATGCTCGATAACCTACAATAATCCCTTCCATGTTACCGCGTGTATGTTCAACGTACATAATAATTACTAAATTGTGTTTGAGCTTCGTGCATGGGCGAGTCCTGTTATTTACTGACCGTTAGATATCGCTTACCTACGAGCTTATGTAAATTGAACTGCGGTTATACAAAATGGTTATTACAATCTATCAATTTAAACTAATTAGAGGAGAGAGAGAGAGAGTAAAGAGGGACTGAATGGGAAAAGTGTAGTGTCGATTATAAGGAATACTAGCTGCGCCTCGCGGTTTCACCCGCATAGGTTTCGAATCCGTGGGACTATCGGGATAAAAGTATACTAAGTATATGTTAATCCTGGTTATAAACAATCTGTGTGCATTCAAATCCGTTCAGAAGTTTTTGCGTGAAAGAGTAACAAACATCCATCCATCCATCCATACAAACTTTCACGTTTATAATATTATTAGGATACATAATGAAAACGTAGTGGAAACATCCAACGTCTATTTCAAATCAAATCAACCAAATTACAGGCACTTTTGAATTGTCAAGGGGTCGGTCAATCAGAAAAATGAAGCTAGTCGATTTCTATGGAGAAGAACGGGCAAGTACTCTTTTAATAAATCAAGCATTTACTCAACCATTTACACACCCCAAGTATCATACAGAAGAAACTCATGGTGTATTATAAATATTATAATAAAATAATAATGCCAAGCTCCATTGCTCCCGCGCAAGAGAGCAATTAAGTATCTCCGCTCAGTTGAGTCTTACAACACACGCGGTATATTGAACCGCTGATTCAGATTGTTTTTTCTTTAATTTCAGGATCAATCCTTACAATAGGCTAGTTAAAATGAAAAATAAGTTTTTCTAATGTTCACATTTTTTTTTTAAATAAATGACAAAGTATATTAATAATCGGTTTTTAAAAATCTGGAGGGTTATGATTTTATCATCGTCTTCACATATACATAATGAATGTATACAAAATATTGTAAAACTTTTTATAATTCTCCATACGAAACTACCATTTGGAAGGGGCGACTAGAATCAATTTTAATGTAAGTAAATGTTGACGTTCAAAATTCCCTTTTATGTGCCTACTAGCAGCGCGCCGCGGTGTCACCCGCATAAGTTTCGATCCCGTGGGAATATCGGGATAAAAAGTATACTATATGTTAATCCTGGTTATAAACCATATTTGTGTCAAATTTCATCCAAATCCGTTCGGTAGTTTTTGCGTGAAAGAGTAACAAACATCCATCCATCCATACAAACTTTCACGTTTATAATATTAGTAGAATTTCAAATAAATGCTTTGAAGACTTTAACACGCTACGTACAGACTCCGGATATAAAAGCAACGCAAAAAATCGACATCGATATCATGTTTATAAATACATTTTTTGTTGTCGTTTTGTCGTAGTTGAGGAGTAACACGATATATCTAACATCACTCCAGCCGGTCGATTCTGTAAAAATCTCACCGTGTAAACTCAAGTGAAGTGAGCTTGATGTGAGTTGTCAGTAGTGTCAATCCCTAGCATTATTTACAATGACAGCTCACTCCACGCTCACTTCACCTAAGTTTTCACGGTGCGATGGTTACAGAATCGCACTGCTGTGTTCACAGACCGGCAAGGCAGAAGTGAATGTAGGTACATGCACACCTACGTTGCTATTAGGTACCTATGTTATGGAGTGCCTTGTAATCGGTAAATTTCAGTTCAAAAACTTAAAAAAAGACGCGTTATTGATCCTGGCTGCAAGCTTAGACGTAGTCATTTAATTATGAAAATTATTATTACAAGATTAAATGCTTTATACATACCCAGAAAAAGCGACTCACAGCCGATCGATTCTGTAAAAATCTCACCGTGAAAAGTTAGGTGAAGTGAGCTTAGAGCGAGACGGCCTGTGTCCCAGTAGTGGGAACATCGTAGGTTTGGATTATGATAAGTTAATTCTAAAAAACAAACCCAGAAGGCCTATCTTGTACCGATGCCAGCACATTAAGCTATTGCAATCTGTCACATTTCTTTAATAGATTTTCAATCTTATCAATAAAGTATTAAGGTTCAAGGTTCATTGGGAAAATTTGACAGTTTCGGGTAGCTTGACCTGCTGGCGTCTGTACTTAAAAAACGTTCAAATTCAAGTCGCAATCTCCTTTCAGCGACAGCAAATGTCAAATACTTGTCAAAAATGTAGGGAAATTAGAGGTTTTTTTGTTAGATTGAGACTGAGATTAGAATACGAACGTTCTTGTTATACTTTGTTTTTTGTTCTTTTGTTACTTTTTTATATAATTTGTTTTATTTTTAACTGTGTTTAGTTTAGTTTATGATCCTGTACGAGTCGCAATAAATACTTTTTGTTTCTTTCTTTCTTTCTTTTTGCCCCTCTGTATTAAAATAACTGTCACTACTTGTCTGAAGGACTAAATGATAATAATTTCATCACCAGTCTTCAGTTTTATTTAGGGTCGGCGCAACATGTTTTTTTCTTACATACTAAGTCGTCATCTCGGTAGTCACTAAATAATAAACTACTTGTTTTAATTTTTCGAAGTGGGGGATTACTGACCCATCCAATACCCAGTGCGAGTGCGGTGCCTCTAATCAGACCTTGCCACACTTGCTGGAGTGTCCTAAGTGCCCGTTCACCTGCACCTTGGATGACTTAATGAATGCCACTGATGGCGCACTCAACGTGGCCACCTACTGGGCTAGAATAAAAAATATAGAAGAAAAGTACCATCGACACGAAAAAATTAATAAACTAGTATAATAATACAAGATAATGAAAATTCTCAAGTCATTATTTTGTAGATTACGTTAAGCTCAGCTACTGTTTCGGACAACAAGCCTATCTTAAGATCGCTTATCGAATATCGATTCGATTAATTTACGATAAGTCATAACAATCAGTAGATTAATTTTATGACTATGCATATAATTGTTATTACGTATGCAATTATATAAGTGGAAATGTTGACACGTTTTTAATTTTTAGCAGCATTTATTGCTTTATTTTTAATAGGCCTCTACTTCCTGAATGGGACTTATGTAGTCGTAAATGACGATTACGTAATGTCATGGGTGTAAGTACAGACGCCAGCAGGTCAAGCTACCCGAAACTGTCAAAATTTCCCAATAAATCTTGAACCTTAATGCTTTTGCCTGCGATAAACTTGAAAATCTATTATAGAAATTTGAAATATTGTAGTAGCTTGATGTGCTGGTGTCTGTACATACTGACTGAACACATTTGCCTGCCGCTTCGGGGCTAACAGGATGTCTATATCAGGAACTAGAGGGTTAAGTCACGACATTTCCAATTACTAATTTGCCTTGCCCCCGATAGCAAATACGTATCGGAAGAATGGCGGTCGCCAAACTTATTTGTTTAAAAATTTTCGCGTTTTGGATATTTATACAGACTTTAGAGAACCCTTTTGATAGCATTGATTGATGTTCGATTCGGAATGGTAGCGTATCGAACAGTAGTGAATGCTGGCCCTCTTTAGCACAGAAGCCAGTGCACAAAAATTATGGATGCCACAAAAATCACTAAAAAACTTTATTCGCCTCATTGGCGCCAAGCCCCACTGTTTCGCCACAACATAGTAGCGAACTGACGAATGTAGGGCAAGCAGGGCTGGCCAAAGGAGGGTCGCACGCGATCATCTGATAAACAAGAATCTTCACGAAACTCGCGACCTGTGCGCGACCCCTGGACGTTAAACTGGTAATTTTGCCCACGATTATGGGAAAAGATGGCTGTTAAATAATCTGTTTTGCATATTTTTATGTTTATGATCGTTTTTCATTACGGAATTTGTGCGATGTTTTATGTAGGCGTTCAAGGTGAATGCGGTTGTTATTTTGTAATGCTTTGCTATCAAAAATATTGATATGAGATCCTTCAAGCGAGCACTAGACTACAGCAGCCGGTCTATTCTGTAAAAAAAATATTGTGAAAACTTAGGTGAGAAAGAAAAGAAAGAAATAATAAAATTTATTTGGACAAAGTTCGTGAAACACAAAATACAAATTAACAAAAGAAAAATAATGTTACAAACAACAAGTGTGGTGAGCTTAAAGTGAGCTGTCATTGACACTTGACACAGCTCACTTCACCTAAGTTTTCATGGTGAGATTTTTACAGAATAGCACCGCTGATGCTAGGGATTGATACTATTGACCACTCACGTCAACTTTACCTAAGTTTTAGCAATGAAATTTTTACAGAAAAGATCTACTCGTGAAGTAATGGTGAAATGATCGATCGATCCTTATATTTATTTGTACTATGTGTCTATGGGTCAATTTAGTTTTTTAATATTTGTTTTTTTTTTACGTTTCACCTTTTTTGATGTATTTCTTTATTATTGCTTGTATTGTGTCTTTTGTTGCACCAAATAAACTTGTTATCTATCTATCTATCTATCTAAATGAGCCAGAAAGACCTGAGTACAACAAAGTAATAAGTTTTAATAAGCAAGCAACAAGCTGCAAGCAAATACTGGTATTCAGCTGAATCCGGTTAGACTGGAAGCCGACCCCAACGTAGTTGGAAAAAGGCTAGGCAGATGATGATGAAGCAAGCAACAAGCTTCACTAGGTTAATCACCTATACATTTTCATCAGTGTCATTAGGAGGAATATTTATAAATTGAATTATGCATGGGTATCCAAAATCTACTTGATATTATTTTTTTAATTGAATCTATGTGGAGTAGGTAATGTTATGATTGCATTAAGTTTATTTTTTCAATCTCTTCTACTCTGTTAAGCAAAAAGGAACTTGAATTCAGAAATCTCGTTAATCGTATTACAAAATCTTGGCATGCATACTTTTCACCTAAAACAACCTTTACTTTTTAACTCAACCCCGAGTGTCATTTCCGTATAAGGTATTAAATTCACTGAGTTGCAACTGGCTAGGTTTTTCAACGCGTCAAAGAGAATTAGCGCTTCCCACTTCAACCACATGATTGGATTTGCAACTCACAATCCGCTCTGTGGTTTCACGTATTCCAGACTGGCCCCAAATAAGTTGTGCACGGGTTAATGCAATGGATTTACTAAGGTCTGAGTTTACCAGAAATCTGAAAATGCAACAGAATACACTGAAATCCAGTTTAGTACACGTTTTGTGTGCATATTATTCCCTTTCATATTTTGATACCCCATATTTTAAGCTAGTACCTAATCGAACTTCAAAATTTCAACACCACATTTCAGCCCCTGTTGCAATGAAAATGAAATTGGTACTTATTTTTTTTTCAGTTACAGATGTCATCACGATTTCAGCCGAAAAACGTCCACTGCTGGACATAGGCCCCTAAAGCCACTTTTGGCCGGTTTTGTTACAGACCGATTTTTTTACAGAAGTGGGCAAGCGTTATACAACGTGGCGCTACAATGGCGACATTAATTTAACACACGGGTAGGGCTAGTGGCCAGTAATCATAAAAATTATAACAACATAAAAAAAATCGTAAATCGTAACTTGAAAACTTCCACCTGCGCCGCGCGCCGACATAGGGCTCTCTCTCTTTCCTTCAATTCGCCTTCTCTTTGCTCGTTAATTGTATTGTTTACATTGATGCGATGTTATGATCCGTGACCCCGGCAAATGACCCCTGCGCTGCAGTTCTTTAAGTCAGGGTGCTCTAAGATGCTATTTTATAAAATTTTAATAAATAAATAAATATTAATGTTTAATTAAATTAAAATATATTCATAAAACTACAACACAAAACCGTATACGTGTGTTAAATTAATGTCGCTATTAAAGCGCCACGCTGTATAAGACGATTCTTCAGTGGAAAGCTGGTAGTTGCTGAAATAATCAACTGTGATAGACATACAGACAGTCGCACACTATGGCTTCTCCCTGGTCCCTTATCGAAATGAATGTTCTAAAGTAGGTACGTATATAACATTTTTCATTTAGAAATATTAACTCGGAACTAGAAATATTTCTAGTGCTAAACTATTCCATTTTTATTAAAATATCAACTAAATTAACGGAAATATTTATAAAATGTGTAATAACAATTTAAGTATATACTTAGTATATAAACATTGACCGTAATTTTCACACATTCTATGAGCGACAACAATGTATTATTTACAACTGCAAACTGTGATCCTATTATACGGAATAAGTCTCGTTCGTGGTTTTTTCCATTTAACACATGAAGATTTCCGGCTTGAAAATCAACAGTCTGTCTATTTCAACATATCTATCCTCCGAAGTTCTCCTACAAATTGGATCGAGCAACCAGTCGATCATTTCAACTACACTGATCTACGTACTTGGAAACAGAAATATTTCAAAATAATGAATTCTTGGAAACCAGAGGGACCGGTTCTACTATATCTTAATGGTGAAGCACCTCTAAAACTATTCAAGCTAGAAATGACGTACTTAAATGATTACGGTGGTGCCTCCCAATCACTTATAGGTCAGATAGCTGAAGAGACAGGTGCTGGTTACTTTATGCTGGAGCATAGATATTACGGGGATAGTCAGCCATTAGATACATCTACCACTGAAAACCTGCAATTCCTCTCTTCGAGATAAGCACTGGCAGATACAGCCCGTTTTCTGCTAACATTGAAGGAATCTCCAGAATTCAAAAATTCCAAAGTTATAGTCGTTGGAGGTTCTTATGCTGGAAACTTGGCAGCTTGGATGAAACTGTTGTACCCATGGTTGATTGATGCAGTACTATCCAGCAGTGCCCCTGTACTAGCTAAGAAAGATTTCAACGAATATTTTGAAACTGTCACCAATACATTCAGAACATACGGGTCACAAGAATGCGTCAATAAAATAAATGAAAAAAAAATACTTTTCATAAATAAATTGTTACAAAGTTCTGAAGGGATTGAAAAGTTTAAAGAAGAAAACGTATTTGTGAAGATGTCGATATGACGGTACCAGAAAATCAACAACTGTTTTTCTTTCTTTAAACTAGCTTGTTCGCCGAAAAAGCTCATACTCCTGATGAAATTTTCTCAACTTGCCAGAATTTCAATTTATTCGAACTGGAACACCGAAGTTCTTTTGTCCGGAATAATGACAACAACTGTGATAATTATAATTTTATTGAAATGATGCAGAGAGTTGAGTTGAGTTGTTGAGTTGAGTTGTTGATTTTGACGTTCAAAAGTGCCTTTTATGTGCCTAATTGAAATAAATGATTTGACTTTGACTTTGAGTTCATGATTCCGGTGGTTTGCAGTGGTTCTGGTTTTATCAGACTTGTACAGAATTTGGCTATTTCCAATCTGCTTATTCGAACAAACAAATGTTTGGAAACGCTGTTCCTGTAAGTTTCTTTTACAAAATATGCAGGACACTCTATGGAGAGGAATTCAACGAGGAGAGAATAAACCAAGGTGTCCTCAATACTAACAGACTCTATGAAGGACTAACTCCTAATGTGACAAATGTGGTGTTTGTAAATGGAGACATGGATCCGTGGCATAGGCTCGGTATACTGCACGATCTCTCAGCTGATGCGCCAGCTATATACATCAAGGGCTCGTCTCACTGCCATGATTTCCACCCAGATCCATTATGTGTGTTGTAATACTTTCTGGAATGTAAATGTAATGTAATGTATGTGTATGTATGTGTTTTTCATAAATTTTGACTAGGCACAAAGTGGAGTTTAAAGTAATAGTTTTCAATAAATCGATTCCTTAGATGCCTATTTAGTGATTCTTTGGGTATTATCATTTACATTTTTTTAAATTATTTATACGAGTTTTTACCTGTCCCAATTATGCGGATAAAGACTGTCCCCTTTATTTATCAACGTTGCTTAAAGTTAATACTTATGATAAGAAATGCTTATCATAAGTATTAACTTTAAGCAAATTAAAGGCTAAGCTTAGCCTTTAATTTTGAAACGAAGTTCCTTATCGCACGTTGCGAAAGGGGGCTAGACGGAAAAAATTAAGACCACTTTCTCTCTCTCTCTCTCTTATAGAAAGCAAGCCAGTTTTTTTTGTCTGTGTTTTTTTATTTGTTAATAATAAAAAATAACTTAAAAACAAAAATATTACAATTCCTTCTCTAATTAATCGAAAGGAACTTCGTTCCATCCGGGTGTCCCTTGACACCTCTCAAGTTTTTTTGACGTTTACGTCTCTTAACTTTAGGCAAAGTTTACATATGTCGGAATAAATATAAGAATATTCTGATTTTATTTGGGTTATTTGTCTAACATTCCACGGTCGTCCCAATCTCTTAATAAATGCGTCAAGATTTATCTTTATCTGAACATTAAACAACAGTCTTACATATTTCATGTAAGTCGATTGGCTTTCATTATAAAAACACAAGAGCAATCTGTTCATGTGATGGGTTTTGCTATAAGATTTGTAAAAACTTTCATTCTTGTTCCACAAGTTTCAACACCTCAACGATTTTTTTAAAAGGTTCCGTGACACAAACATACAATTCAACTAGTTTGCTATCAGTTCAAACGGCTGAATCAAACTCAAACTCAAATCATTTATTTCAATTAAACCATTTACAGGCACTTTTGAATTGTCAAAATTAAATAGTCGGTCAGTTAGTCAGAAAGTTGAAGCTAGTTCCAAAGCGTAGATCTCTATGTAGAAGAACGGGCAAGAAACTCCACGGACACTCTTTTAAATCCAGACATTTTTACAAAATCCTGGTTACATTATAACCGCAATATAACCGCATCGCTTTCTTGCAGAACCTACTTACTTGGAATTGGCTGCCTCTTCACACAGCGGTTCGTCCTTTGCGATGTGAGTAGGTACAGTAAACTAAATAAACGTTTAAAAATGCAACCTCTAATGTCCTTTCGTACGGCATACAAAGAAAATTAAGGTTTCCGCAGACAAGCGCGACGTGACGGTGCAACGCGATTCTGCTAGAAATATTTCCATGAAGTTTTCATATATTGGATGTGCCTACTGTAAATAATTATTATGGTAAGCGTACGATACGATGGATTACACCTACATTCATTAATGTATTACCTGAAGGAATAATCGATCGTGTTAAAAGTAAAAACCACCTAAAAAGTACCCTAAGGAAACATTACCTGTCGATATGTCTATAGTTGCTGCGCTCGATCGGCGGCCTCGGTTGGCTGATGTCGTGGGTTCTAATTCTAAGTTTGCTTACCATATTATTATATGTACTTGGATACTATGGGATGGTCTCATGGCGTTTGTTGGTTGATGCCGCTGAGTGTAGTAGCTGTGGTTGTAGTATCTATGGTTGTGTGGGTAACTACTCTGTATTCACATGCGGAATCTTGACCTACTGAACGTTTTAGTCTTAGTTTTAACTTAGATTTAATTTTAATGTTTAGTCAAGCAAAAAGTCGTGCAACATCTACGAGAATCTACTGTCGACAAATTGCTTTGCAGTTTGGCAGGTGTTATGTAAAAATAAAACTGTAACATTATTGATTAAATAAATAAAAATATAAATATACATTTATTTTCGTCACAACACTCCATTATAAGACCAGAAGAAAGCACGTAAACCAATTATCATAATTTACAGTTTTACTTTAACAATTATTTTTGCAAAGACATTATTCACGATACTGAACATCGGGACCTTCGAGACCTTTTATGATATTTTTGTTACATCTGATAAAAGGTACTAAGGGTAGGATTATAAATGGCCTCCCCAAATGAACCGTCAAGCCGTCGCACCTGAATTCGTCAAGCGCATTCGATGCATCATGCAATTAGTCCCGTTAATAAACTTGCTGACTAGGTAGTTCACACTTCGTGGCATTCTCATATAAATTGTGCACGACAGAGGAAAGTAAGATATTTATTTTGTTAAAGGGAATCTTTTGCAGACTGTACTAACTGAACACGTTTGTCGTATACAAGGATGTCGACTGAGCATCCTTGTCCTAAGCGCCAAACACTAACTTGTGTATTTGTACTTTTAGCTCGTAAATAAATCTTTGCAGGTAAATTGTGATTTGGAATAACTTTGGTATTCAGTTCGATGTTTTGTTTTTAAGAATAATTGCTGTTCCGTTATCTCAAGGTATTTGAAACAAATGAATTGTGATACTTTAAAATAAACAACGAAGCTCTTACAAGTTTCAACAAAAAACAATTGAATGTTAGTTTTCTGTTAGTTTTTTAAAACAATTGAATGCTAACTATCGCGTTCTTGAAGACAGACTTCAAGAACGCGATAGTTAGCGAAGACAACATAATCCTCTACATTCAAAACCGTAGACGAACAACCCACTGAGTTCATTGGCCCCACAGGTACCAACTAGAAGGCATTACAGCACGCGAAGTAGTGGTATTCGCAATGGTAATCATGTCACGCGTCCATGGTGTGCAACCCCTGGCTGTATTGATCCGTGGCACTTTGTGTAGATTAGCTTCTTTTATGATAAAAATACGTTGTTATACCTTCCATATTAAACTCAATCATATTCTTGAAGTAACAGTAACTTTATAAAAAAAAACAGACAGGAAAGAGAAATATTTATAACAATCTGTTGATCTCATGCCGCATAATATCCTGGAAGATAGGGAGACAGGCAGAGGCAGGGGTTGGTTTTTGGTAGCACATGAAGGTTACCACGTTATCGTTTTGTCCAGGTTTGATCCAGTGTTGAGCGTTAGATACTAATATACTGTTTCTCCATAATGGTATATGATCCCTTAGCTATAAAAAAACTAAACAATTTACCTATTTTGGAGTCGGCTTCTAGTCTAACCGGATGCAGCTGAATACCAGTATTTAATATGGGCTGACAGCCTATCTAATCATCACACCTAGTATGGTTGGATAACTCGATACTTACCCCTTGGTAAGACTGGTTGTCAGACTTTTAGCCTTCTACTACCCGTACCTAGCCTACGACTACCCGTATCGACTGTCAAAGATCTACGAACGACAGCCGGGACCAACGACTTAACGTGCTTTTCGAGGTACGGAAAGGCCTCATTATGTAATGATTGGTCACCCATCCACGAGATGACCGCGGTAAGCGTAGCTTAACCTCGATCGATACTTGAAACGAAAAACAAAATATAACAGGCTGCACACGAGGTTGTGCGACCAATAGGTACACATCATTCTGCCTACCTCTTCGTGGAAAAAAGTCGTGATTAAATGTAAAAGCCAGCTAGTGCATTATCGTTTTTTACACAAAGTGCTCTTGATGGATGAACATAGAGTATTTTAAAGTGAGCTTGATGAATGAACGATCTGGCGCGGACAGCCATCTGTCTCCGTTTCGACAGGCGAGCGGAAACGTTTTTAGCAGTTTTAGTTCCACAGATTTTGATTTATATTTACATTGGGGTTTTTTAGTTTATGCTGCTCAATGATTTTAGATTTAGGGCATGTATTGTAACGTACTGTTATCGCTACATAGTGCAGCATTTTCTATTGGTTTCATTTCTACTTTTAAAATTGTTTTAAATATCATCGCTCCGTATTATAAATTCTGTATTTTATGGTATATCCATTCCATACACGAAATATTTTAATAAAAACATCTTTAGGTGGTAAAGCAGCCATAGCAACTTTTTTTTTTAACTTGTAATTTTTTTATACGTCATCATCTGCCTAACCTATTCCCGATTATGTTGGGCTTGGCTTCCAGTCTAACCGGATGCAGCTGAGTACCAGTATTTTACATGGAGCGACTTATCTATCTGACCTCCATAACCCAGTAAGACTTGGTAAGACTGGTGGTCAGACTTTCTGGCTTCTGACGACCCGTCGTTTCTATGTCTTGTTTATTATTATTATTCATTTATTCATTCGAGTTACAAAGACTCGTATAAAATATTCAAAATATCACACATACATCAAACGATCCTATCCTATCCTACTTCCTACTGTATATAATATATAATATTATGAACGTGAAAGTTTGTATGAATGGATGGATAGATGGATGGATGGATGTTTGTTACTCTTTCACGCAAAAACTACTGAACGGATTTCGATGAAATACTTAATATACTTATAATACTTTTTATCCCGATATTCCTACGGGATCGAAACTTATGCGAGTGAAACCGCGGGGCGCAGCTAGTACATTAATAACCACCGTCCCTTACCTTTACCACCCTTATGCGTATCACTTAAAATATTTGTATGAATAGATAGACCACATAATATAATATCAAGGCATATATCGATCTAACTTCGTCATCTATCAACATACATCAAAGTTACACACAACAAACATTTAGTTCGTCGAACCTAAACGAACTGCGTAAGCAAACAAGCACAAGCACAAATATTGAACTAATGTATGCTATTCTCTTGGATACATAAGCACATACACACTGCAACACACTATACACTGCATATACACTGGCAACGAAACAAGACACAGACCAAACCAAGCGAGTATACTTCCTGCACATAAACATAGCTAACCCTAAACACATCTTATTTGCATTGGACGGTAAACAAGTTCAGTGCATCGGTAACCCTCGATAGCCGCTCCCTATTGATCCTCTCAGCCGCGCCTTTTAACCCTTTGCTCACCGTTCACAAAGTACACGGTTTACAAACAATGTAGGAGAACGCTAAAGTTTAGGAAAGAATCGTAAATCGTGCTGAACTTTACACTGCTGATGTTTAAAACGGAGCGTTATTTTTGTTGATTTATGTTAAGGGGTTCTGCATTTTTTATTGTAATTAGTAATAGATGGAGTTAAAAAGGTGGCTTTTATTTTAGGCTATTACAATTGCTGTGAGTAATTTGTAATTTGGGTTGAATTGAAACGTTGGCGTTTTAAAGTGCTATTTCTAAACCATAGTTTTAACGTTAGTTTGAATGAAAGTCAATAAATCTGCCTTTTCCCAACTATGTTGGGGTCGGATCCCAGTCTAACCGGATGCAGCTGGATACCAGTATTTTACATGGAGCGACTGCCTATCTTACCTCCAGAACTCACAGTCTGACCTGAGTATCGTGTTACCCAGTAACTGTGTACTGGGTAACACGATACTCAGGTCAGACTTTCGGGCTTCTGACTACCAGTAACGACTGTCAAATATCTAGAAATGATAGCGCGGGCCAACTGCTTAACGTGCCTTCCGAGGCACGAAGGGGTCTCAGTATGGACGGTCACCGATCCACGGACCAACCTCAACTAGCGTTGGTTTTTCTCGAAAATCGACTCGTGCGGCTGTTATTACTAAACCAAGAAGGTATAAGTATATATTGCAACAAAAAACCTCTTCAAAAGTTGTAGGTAGGTATCCAGGAAAATAAAGTATAAAAAAAATGAAATGAAATGGTTTATTCTGTATATAGGATATCGGAATCACTTTTACACAACACAATCACATTATAAAAAAAATAAGCTAGATGACATTTCCTATCGACTACCCCTGAGAAGTAATGGCGAAAACTCGAGGGTCAGTCTCTTTTAAAGTATAGACATAGGTAATCATGGTCAGATTATGTCTGAAATACATATGAGAACTCAGAACTCCAAATATAACTCCTGTGCCAGGCGCACTGTCACACATCTATGAGATAAATATGCACAAACAAACCAATATTACTAGTTCCCATTCTTCCTCAAATATGAAAGTCAATCTCGCTGAGTGGAAATTGCAACGCACAGGGCGGCAGGGCGCTTCGGCTGCCAATCAATGGCTGATGGAAGAAAAATACGTCGACCGTGGAGACAGGGACGGATTAAACTGTATTTTTTTGTGCTTTTACATAGCTTATAGGTAATTAAACTTTTATTCCGAGAGATTAAGAGTTTGATATGGAACTTTACAAACATACAGTCAATTCATACACTTTAAGTACAATACGTTGCTGTTGAATTATTAATAAATGAATATTTTTAAACGAAATTTTCGTTTTAAAATTGTATTGATCAAAATAATTAGATTTTTAAAAGGTAAATAGCATACTTTTAAAACAAATAAACCAACAATTACTTAAGTTAAGTAAGTTGGTAGTCACTGAGACTTAGTTTAATTAAGTTGGTTTTCAAGTGCAGCCCTGCGCGACATCATTCATGATAGGAGCATTGAAAGTGACACAAGCCGTAGTGTGCGAAAAATCTCACTTAAGGCGGTACCCCGAGCTAAGTGGCGCCCTCATTGAATAAAAAATCGTAGCATAGCATAGAAAGCAAAAATAAAAAAATTGATTCTAGGAGTTTGTTACAAAGAGGATAAAGTATTTTTACGTTGTTAAAACAGAACTCAAAATGTTTCGTATCCAAAGTAGATAGCAAAACTGTCAAAAATGGCCGCTTTTGGTACTTTTGCTATCTACTTTGGATACTAAACATTTTGAGTTCTGTTTTAACAACGTAAAAATACTTTATCCTCTTTGTAACAAACTCCTAGAACCATTTTTTTATTTTTGCTTTCTATGCTATGCTACGATTTTTTATTCAATGAGGGCGCCACTTAGCTCGGGGTACCGCCTTAACGTCACGTCATTCGGATTTCCTCTGAAGACTTTGTGGATGTAGCTATTCTTCATAAAAAACAGCACTTCTATTTGCAGATACCTACTACAGGGTGAAATTGAATTCATGGGCATCCTTTTAAGGGGTCATTGTAATCATCATTATGAACAACTTTTACTATGGGACCAAACCTGAAACCGCGAAAAAAAAAACAGCTGTTCCCTACATTTTGACGAGTTATGCGAACATAAATGTAGGGAACAGCTGATTTTTTTTTCGCGATTTCAGGGTTTGTCCCATAGTAAAAGTTGTTCATAATGATGAGTACAACGACCCCTTAAAAGGATGCCCATAAATTTCATTTCACCCTGTATAAGCAGATACTACAACCACCATCCTCACACACCTTTCTCTATTTATGACTGTATTTTATTAACCAGTGCCTGTATTAAGATGTTGAGATAAATAAGTAAATAAATATTTATATATCTCCGTCGCATGCTTGTAGCACCGCGTCTGCGAGACTTCTTTCGTGAAACGGACTCTACAAGGTTGACTACACCGACTTCGTTGTCTTTTCGTATTTCGGAGAACAAAGATGCAGCATAAGATACTGACATTGATGATATTACTCATCAATGTCGGTATCCTGGGCATCTTAGTCTTAGTAGGGCAGTTTTCTTTGAGCCCTTTGATTATTATAACCTTTAGATTGTTCAAAGTAAAAAGAAAAACGAGATAAGTTGCTAATCTATCTCTTCGTTGTGTGAGATAACGAACAGCTGATTCCATTTTTTATCCACACCGAGATTACCATAGTAATACTTCAATAAAAATATCTAATTTTCTTGCATAATTGGTGGCTTTAGTAACATCTGGAGGCTACAAGGAGACCGAATAAATCGTAATTCTTGCGACCAGCCGACGCGACTAAATTTCAACGTTGCAATATCTCGCGTCCAAACGACTACTCTCCAGGTCTGTCAATGAAAATACGAGTCCGTCCAATAGTAGTTGATCCGTCAAAACAAGTGACATTTTTTTTTTCGGACGGTCAAAATCCCTTGGGGTTAGGGACAACTGTCAAATTGTGTTGTCATACATTCTTAGTTCGGGCTTAAACGAATTTTAAACTAAAAATTAATCGTAAACGAATCTTATGTCCTTAAGTAATGCAGAGTACTCTGCATTACGCAGAGTAGGAAACGCCCATACTTAATGTCAAACGAAACTACGGATTTCTTGCTTAGGGCGTAGACCCCCTGACACTATTGTACGTAAACAGGTAAAATTCTAGTTTCGATACGAGATAATACATCGACAAAATTTAGTCGCGCTGCGCACGTTACAGCCTGTATATTTACGGCCTAAGTCGGGTAGATTACCTTCTGTCTCTGTTGAGTTATGGCCGTCTTATCTCTGACTTTTATAGTGTCGTACGTAATCAGGTAGACGGCTTGCGCATGTATCTGTAAGATTTATATTGTGTAGATAGATATTGGATGAAATTTAAATGTGTGGTGAGAGATTTAAATCAAGATGGGAAATTTATTTGTGCAATCAAAAGGAACGTAGAAGCTGGTACCGAAGAGTTAGCTGATAATTGGAATGATAATCCATAACGCGACTTGTGGTAGGAGTGGCTGATAGAAAACGTCACCTAAGGAAAACGCCTTATTTCCCTTCCATGCGACGTTCTATAGGTCTCTGTCTCGCTGTATTTGTATTATATACGAGTATTTGTGTTATATACGAGTATTTGTGTGTCTGCGAGTATCGTGTAAGGAACTTCGTTCCTAAAAGGGTTCCCTCGGCCGCACACGTTTTTTTGATAAATTGATCCTAGATCGCAGAACAATCTGAAATTCACACATGATAAAGCTGCTATTCCTTCTTTTGACATATGTAATAATTCAACGGCGCGGTGTTATTGGGCTTTTTCATTGGAATTTCTTAGTAACAGCCGGGAGTTTGATTGCCGTCTCATTGGACTATGAGAGTTAGGCGATTAGCACACTGCCTCGCACCACGCAGTGTAGCGCGTGAATGCGTGTTTTAACGTTACTTGTAAGTATCTCCGTTTGTATAGAAAACACGCACAGTCCAACACACAGAAAATGCATCCATTCACGCGCGTTCATTCAGATCACGCGCCTACAAGCGGAGAAACATGCGCACACGCGCGTGGGTGCGGGGCGAGACGCAACGTATGGCACACCGAGTCTCGCAGTGCCATGCGTGATTTTTCACCACAGCGAACTGCTGCGGTTTTGAATGAAATAAGTCAGAGCCGCCGTGAATCCACAAAACGCAACTACGCACGTGAGTGCGTCAAAAACCCGCACGATGATGCAGATCTGCACTCCCGCAAGTACGCGCGTGGGTGCGTTGACACGCAACATGCAGCGTAGGGAAGAGAGAGTGCACCTGTGTCTGCACACACTTGTGCACTATAGTATCTCCCGCGCCAAAGGTGTCTCCGCTGAGATTGGTCACCGTAGCCGAAATTCGGTATGAATTCAACGGCATACTTTGATGTTGGAACCACAATGACAATTTTTTTAACACTCTTCCAAAACCACCAAAGTTCCTCCTATGAGTTGTCAAAGTATAGGTTTCTCTAAAGAATGTTAATTAAGTCTTAAGTGATGTTAATGATTTCTGTTTCAAATTCCTTGAATTGTATCTCAGACAGATTTATCTTACTCAAAATCTCGTTGAAACCTCAGCCTTCATCGTAACAATATAACTGTATTTGCTTCATGTTATCATCGTAGATCCTAAGCAGTAAAATTAATAATGAAGACTGTTGACTCTAGATAAAAGATGTAATTGTTACCATAATGTGATTTGTTCATTATGAAAATACTGTTGCATGTTGTTATTCATTTAAAATGAGTGCTAAGGATAAGAGTAATGTGAAGAAAAAATATGAAATAGTGGCTCCTGATGGTGGATGGGGTTATATGATAGCAATAGCTGTGGTTATAAATATTGTAAGTTAATTCATAAATCAATCACTAAATCTTTGCGTTGACGTTTAGTGGAGTCCCGAGACGTAACGACAGAGAGTCGCACGTCTCGCTACTTGCCGCAGAAACTAGACGCATGGTGCACGCGCCCACACAACAGACAGGTCAGCGTTAATCTTGTTGTGAAAGGTGCTGTGAGGTGTGCTGAGGAAGGTGCACGTGAGTTTATATGGCGCTTTCGCCTTCGTATGATAAGCACCCAGGCAAGATGAACAACAAGACCGTCTCTCTCGACAATTCATAGAAAAGGATCGCTTCCTGCACGAAATCTGTCGTAACAACGAGTTGCAGACACAAACGACAGCTCTGCGTCTAGTCGCAGCGACAAGACGCAGATCCAAGCGACCACTCTGCGTCTTGTTGCAGTGACAAAACGCAGAGCCAAGCGAGAACTCAGCGATTTGACGCAGCGACTAGACGCAGATCCAAGCGACTACTCTTTGCGTCTTGTTGCAGCGACTTGACGTAGCGGCTAGACGCAGTTCCATACGACCACTCTGCGTCTTTTTGCAGCGACTTGATGTAGCGACAAGACGCAGATCGAAGCGACTTGACGCAGCGACAAGACGGACAGTTTGCGCTGGCACTAAAAAGACATGTCATCGCTGCAACCAGAATAATTAAGGATTAGAGTAAAACAAATGGTTTAGTAGTTTCTGCTAACCCACATGACAAAATGACGAACAGTCGTCTTTTGTTCTTTGTCACGCGTCCTTGACAGGTAAGCAAGAGACAGTCAAATAAAGGTCTCTGCCAAATAATATGAGAATGTCGCTGGATATTCGTGACACAACGTCTTATATTACGGCTTAAAGGTGAGTATAGACTACAACATTTACTTGTAACAGAACAACGAGCCGCTCTATGATATGTTCTAGTGTATCATCCTTTTACGAACTAAACGTCGAGCATGCTCACCTCTTTGTTACAAACCAACGAGCATATTGGTGTAACATTTCGTCGAGCGTATTGGTGTAACATTTCGTCGAGCACCAATTGAATTCAATAAACTTTCAAAATCAGTTGAAGATAGGGCAGTAAATGCACACTCGCTGTGAGCATTTGCCCGTAACATAACGCTGAGCATTCGCAGGAACGTTACATTACATAGAAATGCTTTGGAAACTGAGCTTTTGCCTGTATTGTACCATTCGTAAGAACGTTACATTACACAGAAATGCTCGACAAAATTTTGTAGTCTATACTCACCTTAAGATAATGTCTCCACGACATCCTTAGCAAAATGACAGTAAACATCCTGATGTTTTTTTTTCGATATCTTTTCGAAAGTTAATTTAATAGAAAAATATAAATAAAATTTTACTAAAAGCTGACAATTAAGTAATAATATTTTGTGCGCATTAATGGCGGAGCACTAAAATGTGAATGAAGCATTGACGGCAAACTAACAGAGAGAAAGTCTTAACAAAATTTAAAGAGGTTTAAACTAAAGTGACCTTATAATATATGTGTTATTACAAGTTTACAATGCTAATGAGTGGTGTTCCTTCCTTACATTCATTTTCTACTTTTTGTTCCATTTCAGTCAACATCAACGGCATTCATATCCAGTTTTGGGCTATTGTACAAAGAGTTTCTACAAGACATCGGAAAAAGCTCCACAAATGCCTCTCTAATGCGCGGTTTAAGCGCGATATGTACAGCGGTAGCAGGTAAATATAACTCTTCCATTACAAATAATAAACAACGAGTCGGTTTTCAATTACAAATATTATGCATCGAATCAGTTTTCTCCTTTTACAATGTGGCCGATAAATCATGGCCCGGTCTGGACAAAGAGTGCTTGCATAAAGAAGTGGGTTGTCGGGCCCGACTACTACGGAACAGATCGCTGCAGGATAATCTTCGGTGAGAAACGGTGACATGTTTTACCTGTTTCTTTATGTGGGAGCGCATAAGTTAAGACAGAACTATTTCACCCGCACTTATCGGTACCGATTTGTGTTTATCGGGAACCCGCTTCTTTATGCAAGCACCCTCGGCTCTCCGAACTTTCGCGCATCTACTATCGCCAAAACTTATATCTGACCATTTTGAAAACAATATTCCGTGCATATGATGACCACAGCTGCGTCCGTAAGTAAAACAAAAGAGGATCCTTTTTAGGTCGACTAATAATATGCGCTGCAAGCAGGAATAGTCCTTACGGTGATCAGAGGGGCAATTTTCGTAATTTTAAGAACGTTCACATTTTGATCTCAGTCTCCATCTGTCAAAAAATACTTCCAATTTCCCTACATTTTGACAAGTTTCTGAAATTTGTTTGGCGCCGAGATGAGACTGCGACTAGATTTTGAACGTTTTAAATTACGAGAATTGGACTTCAGATATAGATTTTGACGATAATAGGTACACTCACTCACACTCGCCTCATGTCACTCAGGCGATCGAATCGTCAATTGGGTTTCAAGGACTTTTACATAATGCCTAGGCGTTATACATTTTACCTTAGGCATTATACATAATGGCGACAGTGTGTATAATAGCAACCGTATTTCAAAGAATTATCTGAAATTTACACACAGTGACATATTATGCTTTGCTTTGAATTTTCAGGGTTCCTGACGAGTCCGCTGCTGTCATTCATGAGTCTTCGAATGCTAACATTATCAGCTACGCTGGTATTTAATACTGGAGTGATTTGTATCATGTTCGTGAAGTCGGTATTCACGTTCCATCTATGCCATGGAATATTACAGGTAATTTCAGGTTATTTCAAAGTAAGAGTTGTAAATGGACAGTCTACGGACTAATTCCAATGAGAAATATCCAATGAAAGCAGATGAAAATAAATTTAAGCTAGATCTGATGACCATGATGACCATGCTGTAAGCTGTTATTGACGTTCAATAAGGCCCATTTTCATCGCTGAAAAGGTGTTGCTACGCTACCAACTATTATGTACCCCTTACTCGCAGTTACTATAGGTTACCGGTCAGCTGTTGTACTTTAAGTTTAAATAACAAACATCGGAAGTGTTGGAGCCCAGTTTACGAGACGGCAATGAAGGCACGTAGTTTCAGTTGATTTACAGTCGTCCACTGGTTGGCCAATGAGTAGTCCGCTGTGTGCTATCCTTGCCAACAGTTTGCCTCTACACACATACTAATTTTGAACAGGAATGGCGATGTGTCATTCGATTAATGTTTTATTGTGGCCACAAAATTCAGTGTCGAATTGTGTTGCTAATGTTTAGCACGCCGAAGTGGACTTGATAAAGAATCTTCCTTATCGACATGTTCTGTACTATTTGTGATAGTTTTCCTTAGTTTAAATTCCTCAAATGACTCTTCATAATATCTATTAATTATCAAGAGCCCATATTGGCCCAGACGGAGATGGCGGAATGAGCTAGACTTCTTCAACAAAGACTGTTTCTTTGTCGCCTTACATCGAGAGAAGTTGAGAGAGAAGAGGCCTTTGACCTACAGTGGGACATAATATAATTAATTATAATATGTTTAACTGTTTCAGGGACTTGGATTCGGGTTAATATACAATTTGTCCTGCACTATACTGAATGATTATTTCGTGAGAAGACGACTGATGGCGATAAGTTTAGTGCATAGTGTTGTTGGTAAGTTTATTATAATTACAGTGTTTTTTTAACTTGCAATAGATAATACAAACATAAATGGCCATTTATTAGCTATAGGTTTTGCCTGGATCGCACATTGTTCAGTCAAAGTCTCCCAAGGAAAAATACGTCATCAATAAAGTATATACCTACTTCAATACACATATTAAGTATGTTATTCTTGTGACTGTCGCAACTTACTAACAAACATCTAAAATACATAATATATAGTCCTCCGTATTGATCTCGATAACGGCGACCTTTATAAATCAATTCCTTGCGTGTGTCCTTACATGTTTCGCTAGACCGAATTTAGTTTTATAAATCCGGAGACATGTGACATCTACCAACCCGCACTAAGCCCGCGTTTTGGATTACGGTCCACTCCCTAACACCGAGAGGAGGCCTGTGTCCCAGCAGTGGGAACATTATAGGCTGATTTTGCTTATGCTTATGCTAAATCCGGTCACAACTAGAACAATAAAGTTGGCCTGCGGTGTTGTATATACAAAATGTAGGAGGTAGGAGGGCTATACCTATCTCTCTTTTCGTACATCTAATGTGAAAGAAAGGAAACACCTAAATATTATTACACAGTTAGATCGCTTTCTGGGTGTTTTTCTATCTATAATATGTATGAATTTACAAAAAAAAAAAAATATATATAAGTAGTTTATCAGCCATCTTGTTACCATAACACAAGCATTAGGTTGCTTAGCTTGGGATTAGATGGCGCTGTGTGAAATGTCCAGGGATATTTATTTATTTATTTCATTTAGGGGTCTCCTACTGTTAGTAAAAAGTAGCATTATTTTCTAAAGCCGTTGTCCTTAAAGACTCTTTGATCAAAATACATGCACAATAACCTATTGAAACTCTAAAAAGTCCAATGTTTGTGATAGGGATAACAAAGCACTCTATCAGCTGACGTCATCGAGTCCATCCAAATTGTTTGACACGTCATTCATCAAAATCTGCGCTTTGCGTTCCCTTTGTTTATTTTGTATGGGACTTTTTTAATGGCTGTTTTAAGCGTCGTGTTTATCATGTTGTTGTTCGTGGATGGAGTTGTGTGGCTTTTCAGTTTTTAATTATAGTTACTTTGGTGCTTTAGGCTGTAGAAAAGTTTTCTGCTTTATAAAATTAGTTCTTGTTACTAATTCCATTCGATTGTTCGTTTGACAGATGTTTTCATAATATAAGTTGAAAGTAGAGTAGAACAGAACTTTATAAAACGGGTGGCAGGGACATCGACGCGCAACCTGTAACCATAAATTCAGCACATGATTTTAGACCCCTTAGCGTAGAAATTTTTTGTCGGTTATCAAAAAAAATATCTGCTGTTTCATAGGAAAAAGCAATACCTACGCGGTCAAAATGTATAGAACAGCTAACTTTTTTTTTAAACCGATGAAATCTATCGACGTGAGGGTATTTAAAATCATGTGCTGAATCTATGGTAACAGGTTGCGCGTCGATGTCCCTGCCACCCTGGATTTCTGTCAGATAATTTAACCGATACGTATCCGAAGGAAACAAAACAAGCTAAATAGGAGAAGCAAACCTTGCGCGCACTTTTAATAGATAGTCATTTCAGGGGGATAAACATACGTTTAAACCACTGAGTCGTTTTTTTATTTTAAACTTTATTCCGACAACATCAGAGTTCTAAGTACAAAAAACTAATTTTAAGCCCGAGTCTGAGTTGCCAATTTTGTATAAGAAACTTTATCACAGTTGGAATAATGTTCGAAATACAAAACAGATTGAAAGGTTCAAGCTTGGTCAAAAGTAAGAACTCGTTTTGTAATGAAATGAACGATGTTCAAAGTGTTCTCGTCTGCTAGTTCATGTAATACGTGACAGATGCCGCCAGCCACTTACTGTAAAGATGAAGTATCTTTTTCAGTGCATCCAACACGTTCGGTTTCATGACAGTTGTGCGTGTTTCCTTTAGTAGTGATCCGTACGTATAAAATTAAATTCGTCTGCTCCAGGGAAAACTGGAGCTGCAAGAGTTTTTTTTTTATAAAGGGTGGCAGGGACATCGACGCGCAAACTGTAACCAAGGATTCAGCACATGAGTTTAGACCCTATAGCGTCGAAATTTTTCGTCGGTTATTAAAAAAAAATATTGCTATCCCATAAGTTTTGACCGCGTAGGTATATGAAACAGAAGATTTTTTTTTGATAACCGACGAATAATTTCTACGCTGTGGGGTCTAAACTCATGTGCTGAATCCATGGTTGCAGTTTGCGTGTCGATGTCCCTGCCACCCTGTATTTGGGAAAGTCACTTTAAAAATCCCTATGCCACGAATGGCTGTAAAATGCTGAGTTGATTCTTTAACTGAAACTTTTACAGTGTCATCATCATCATCATTCAAAATCAAAAGTCATTTATTTAAATTAGGCTGCATTCTAGCCCGGAATCAGCCACTGCCTTCCCTTTCATCTTCTGCCATACTTTCCGGTTCCGTGCGTCTCTCATCCAGAGAACCAGTGCAGTGTACTAATTACCATTAACAAGTAGAGAAAATGTCCAATTTTTTTGTATACCTATTCCAGCAAGTCGAATTAAAAGTAATGCCTTTGTGTTTCTTGCCTATTGAATTCATTGCTTTAAAATTAAAAACAACAAAAAAATACTTTAACACAGACAAAACCTGTATAATTTTATTTAATACATTTCTTTCCGCACGATCTACTAAATCATCTCACATTTCCCTCCCGCGCATCCAACCGCTACTAATGATCGTACAATATAATAAAATGACAATATTTCCGTCCCCTTACAATTTTATGTATTGCGAATGGATGTGCACGGCACCCACTCAACCATGTCCTGTATGGAGACGTTATGTTCGTGTCTTGAATTTATCCTTTAGCGAAACATTTTGTAAAATAGAATAGCATAGAACAGTATATTCTTTCTTTAGTTTCTTGCTCTTATCTCTTTATAATTGGCGAAATGTGGGTGTACAGTCACGAGAAAAAGTATGTATACACTCGGCTTTATTCAAAAGTGATTGACTCCATTATTTTTTGATGAAATTTTATGTTGTTACGAACATAATATTTTCGAACCCATAGGTTTATGCAATGTGTCGTATTTCAACGTTGCATTCGTTATTTCACGAAAAAATCGCACTTGAAAGTTTCCACGTGTTGACATATTGGTGTTCGTGTACTTGCCTAAACTATCGCGGCATACGAGCATCATTTTCGAGTTCCCTTATGTTGCACGTTCCACGCCATGTTTTGTCTCTGCGTCACCCTGAGGTTGATTGGTAGAAAATGCATCAGACATTAAGTCCGCCTTATAAATAAACTAGTAGTGCCCGCGGTTCGAAGCGAAGAAGCCTCAATGCCAACACTGGGACCGTGCCCAATGTATAACGGTCTCAGTTCCCAGTGCATAATTTTCATAATGTTCTTATGAATAGTATATATATAGGTATGCCATTTACAATAGGAAGAATTTCCAAAATGTCTTAATTCCTCTTAAGTTACATACAATTACACAGCTCCCTTCACATTAGAAGATTCATTAATCAAGCTGAGTATATGGTCTACCGTAAATGTCTAGCCTAAACCTAAACCATTACAGCAGACACTTCATCTGGACTTAAGATAAATGAAACAATAGGTATAATTTCTTGTGTTCCCTTCGTGTAATTTTGCAAGTAATTTTATTACACAACTAGCAATTTCTATTCGTTTTCCTCACATCAGTTATTATCTTCGTGACAGGCAGTGGATATATTGGAAGCTCCATTGTAATGTAATACATCACTGTGTAACAGCTAGCAATTTATATTGACGCTGAAATAGGGCTTTCCTTATTTGAGCGCTTTTCCATAAATTACCTGTAATATGTATGGGAAGTAGCAATTTTGATAGATTACTTCCTTGGAAGAAGTTCATTTTACATGGAGCAACATGTTTGTTTCTTCTATACTTCTCTATTAGTCGTCATCTCGGTAGTCATCCCGTTTCTAACCATATCATCATTCACAAATCATTAAAAAACCGTATGTTACAACTACTCACATATTTTTTGCATAATCCATAACAATACAATCGAATATCTTATTGATCTGATAGTTTGACTTTTTTTTTGTACATACGTAGGCAGGTAATTTCTTTAACGCTTTGTTTTTCATAGTTACAGAACCAGTATCATCTATTTCTGCATAAAAAAGTATATTTGTCTTACCATATTATATAATCACCCATTCTTTTTTTCAGCGGTCATATTAATGGTAGCACCTCTATTCGTAAAGTGGTCCCTAGTAAAATACGGATTCCGTGATACCATCCTGATAATGTCAGGG
The DNA here is from genome assembly GCA_945859715.1 of Apamea sordens. Classification (NCBI taxonomy): domain Eukaryota; kingdom Metazoa; phylum Arthropoda; class Insecta; order Lepidoptera; family Noctuidae; genus Apamea; species Apamea sordens. The sequence goes on from OX243986.1 coordinate 17,355,177, forward strand.
CTAACAATGCACAATTTCATAGCAGTTGCTCTAATGCAACCAGTCAAAAGGCATATGAAAAGGATTGAAGTTCCCGAAGGCAGTAATGGTAAGTTCATTACATACTTTACTTCTAGTGATTCCCATTTCATCACCTTCGGAAAATTTTTGAGGGATTTGGCTGAATTATTTGGCACATCATTCCTAGAAGTAAAAAAATACCATATTAGTGATGTTCTTCAGAAAGACCAGCAGTGCGATTCTGTAACCATCTCACCGTGAAAACTTAGTCGAAGTGAGCGTGGAGTGAGCTGTCATTCCAAATAATGCTAGGGAATGACACTACTGACAACTCACATCAAGCTCACTTCACTTGAGTTTTCACGGTGAGATTTTTACAGAATCGACCGGCAGGTGCGTAGTACTCGCAACTGGCGTGACTTATGACTAGAAGGCTAATTCTCGTAATTTAAAATGTTCAAAATCTGGTCGCAGCGTCATCTCGTTAACAAACAACAACAACAACTTGTCAAAATGTATGGGTATTTTTGACAGATTGAGACAGACTGTGACCGTTGTTAAAATTACGAGAATTGCCCCTCAGGTGTATAGGTAAACTAAAACGAAGCAAAAATAGTGTGTAAGGATCGTAGCAGGTGGCGTTCTGTAGCTCGCTCCCTATAAGCAATCAACCTGCCTAGCCTTTTCACAACTATATTGGGGTCGGCTTCCAGTCTAACCGGATGTAGCTGAATACCAGTATTTTACATGGAGCGATTGCCTATCTGACCTCCACAACTCAGTTACTGGATATAACACGACACTCTTTGGTAAGACTAGTTGTCAGACTTTTGGCTTCTTACTACCCGTTACGAGTTCGCTCAGCAAAGCAAAAAAGTACAAACTTTGTTACAGAAAAGTTGTTGCATGACAAGAAACTGAACGAAGAAGCCGGCGTCGTGCCAATTATCAAACTGACAAACACAGATGGTAATCTTTCCAATCCCAATGAAAAATTGTATTTAGCGTCGGAGGACGATGGGTCCGGCGGAATCAAGTACGTCACAAACATTACTTTTGAAAATTGTTGTTTTGTTGTGTAAAATATTCTGGTGTTTAGGAGTCCTTGGGAATGGGCTCTGGGGATATTTAGTGCGTATATGGGTTATCCACACGCAATATAATAATGCTATAAAAAATATATTATACTGGGTGGCATCGGCACGCATACTATAACCATGAATTCAGCACATGATTTTAGACCCCCTTGTGTAAAAAAATGTTCGACTGTTATCAACAAAAAAATCTGCTGTTTCATATAAAGTACATTACCTACGCGGTCAAAATATATGGAACAGCATTTTTTTTTTAAATAACTGACGAAATTGTTCAACGCAGTCCAGAATCTTGTATGTATCCATGGTATCCAGGTTGCGCGTCGATGTCCCTGCCTGCATTCCAGAAAAAAAGAGATTGGTTGGTATAGAACGACTTTATCGAGCAATAGGTGGAACAAAATAGTTATTGAAATGAAAAAAGTAAGTGGCTGATTCACCTTTATTATTAAGTTTCAGAAAAATCATTAATTATTTAGTAGACAAGTCCTTACGCGAAGAGTTTTTGATGTCATGCGTATGTGCTGGTCCTGCACTTGCCCTGTTTGCTGATACAACCTACTCAGCAATCCTACCACAAGCATTGTTCACTGCTGGATGGGTCCATGTAAGTAATACTGTTATTTTGTCTTTTCACTTATATCAAAACTAAATATAATAAATAAATGTATTAAATATTAAAATTAAATCAAAACCCGCTTTCCTGCACCTCGTCTTGAAGTGTTTTTACTTTATCAAATACTCAAAAATTAAATTCTGTTTGTCTTTTCAACTAGATCTGCGTACGCACTCTTGCTTATCATTTACAATATTTGTTCCTCTTATCAATTAATAAACCAACACCAAACCTATATCAAATACGTTATCTAGAAATCTAAAACTATTATGAAACTTGGTGAACATGTTCTTAATTCGGTCAATGATCTATCCTCCGGTTTGTGATGCCTGTGTCTTTCAATAACACGACACACGCCTCCTCATAGCCTGATAGAATATGGAGCTAGGTATCCAATATCGTCGCGCACCCACTATCCTCCGAGCGTCTACTTTGTCATGGTCGCTTTATTTTATGCATAGTCAAAGGAGATGCGCGGAGCAAAGTTGTAGCGCATACATAGTGGATTCCTAGCTTAATAGTAAAGTTTTAATATTAATAGTAAAGGTTTAATAAAAACTTGTGACACGTTCCCGCGTAACTGGAGACTGATTCTTAAACTATGATTAGATTTCAAAGATATTATTTTTTCGCTTATTGCTTATGTAAATTGGAGTTTATCTATTCTATGTTATCTTTGGTTAAATCAGTCTTATTATCTAGGCTAGACTGAAATCAGTTTATTTTTGCTATCGATATAAGATATCTAAAATTATGCAGATTGGGTGAGTTGAAATCCAGAAATTGTTGGCTCGGTTCGGATGGTTTTCGCACGAGTATTTTCTTTGAATTCGGTAATTAGTATACCTACCTACACGTGGTTCATGAACAGTAAATACAACTCACAATATAATTATTGGGTTTTTGACTTAGATTTTTATTAGAAAACTAACTTATGCCCGGCATGACCTTTTTTTACGCAAACTCTTACCGAATGTTCATCTTAATCGATAGAGCCATTTTCAAGTTTTTGCGAGACTAACGAACAGCATTTCATTTTTATTTATATAGATAGAAAGAAAAGTATCCCAATGTGTTTCATTTCATTAATGTTTACTGCCTAGCCTAGAACAACGAATTACCTCCGGTAAAATTGGATTTGTCAGGGTAGGCTAAAATAATTAATTATCATAGCGCTGTCTTCATGTCTTAGATCTTACCATACGTATAATAAAGGATAGTTTTGCACTTTCAACGTCACAAACATGATGAAATCAGCAGATATATATTACTCGTATGCAAATAGGCATAATCATACCTACCATGTAATACATAGTCGAAACCCAATATTTGAGAACAGTAGCAATCCTTGTATTATGAAATATGTAAAGATAACTTTAAGTAATTATTTGCTTGCAGGATAACATCGCATTGGCCCAGTCTCTGTATGGGTTCGGAGACTTGGCTATGCGGGTGCTGTTTGCAGGTCTAAGTAATTGGCTACACAAGTTGGGCAGTCAAGAGATTTACGTCCTTGGAGTTACTCTCGGCTTAGTGTCAAGGCTCGGTAAGTCTTGAACGTTTGCAGTACGTCATATGTCATCATTCTGAAGATATTATTGTATTGCAGCGCTTTGCGGGTGCAATACAATAATGTCTTCAGAATGTTGTTGCGGTTGCCGCGGTTCTGCAGTGCTTCCGCGATGTTTGCTGAAGCGCGTACTGATGACTTCTATGCAATAAGACGCAAGCGTGTGTCGTCATTGTTAGGCAGAGTACGCGGCAGCAGCAACGGCATTCTAAAGGATCATTTCTGATAAATATCAGTGTCCAATATACTCGCTCTGGGTGAGCATTATGGTAGGGACAGTAAAATAAATGTTTAGGCTGTTATTAATATGTAATTATGTAAATGTGTTTAATGATTGTATTTAATTAGGTATTGTATTTTTGTAACCCTACTAACATAGTTTATAAGTTCCAATTGTTACTAACCAGGATCATTGTAATCTGACATTAAATATATAATAATAATATGTCATCTCTGTCTACAGAAGCATATGCTACATTGATGTCAGTTTAGGGACATATAATTGTCGTCAGGCGAGGCCAAATTCTAAGACAAGTGACATCTACAAACCCGCTGGTGGCCCGCGTGGTGGATAACTCCCTCTCGCCGAGAGGGACGCCTGTGTTCCAGCAGTGGGAACATTATAGGCTGATCATGCTTATTCTAAATGCAAAATTATGCTTATAATTTCTTAGCAAGGGACGGAGAGTTTGTCACACTACTGGCCCATATGAAACATGAAACTTGAGACCTGACAGATTAACCTCTTCTTTCCTTCAACTCCTACACATAATCGAGTGATCTACTGCAATCTCCTTATGATTCTCGATCTGCGGTATCTTCTGCCGTTTAGTGCCTGGTTGTCTTATTTTTATTTTAAATCTTACGGTTTGAATTGTTTCTTTATTGTATTTTTTTACATTGTTCTCACATATAGAAGCAACAAGAATAATGTACCCTGGATATTGTAATATCTTGATTTAAGAGTGTCCTTGGAGTTTCTTGCCAGTCCTTCTCCAGAGGTTCACGTTTTGGAATTTTTAAAAAGCTTTAACTTTCTGTCCCCGACCGACTCTTTGCCAATTCAAAAGTGCCTGTAATTATTGGTTTAATTAAAATTAATGAGTTTTGAGTTTGAGTTAACTATGAATATTGTTATTAGATTATCAAGTTACCTAAGACTATGATGTCTAAAATTAACTTTGAATTGTCTTTCTAAATTACATGGCATTCTGTTTATAAGAGAAAGTGGGCCTGAATCGACCACGATGGCCGAGTGTGGCCCACTACTTTTTTACTAGGTACTTTAAATCATCATCTGTACAGTCTTTTCCAAACTATGATTGTCAGCTTCCAGTCTAACCGGATGCATCTGAATACCCAGTATTTTACATGGAGCCACTGCCTATCTGACCCAGTAAATGGGTTGTGGAAACCCAGTTTCTGGGTAATACGATACCCCTTGGTAAGACTGGTTGTCAGACTTTCGGGCTTCTGACGACCTGTAACGACGTAGATACTTTAAAGTGGTCGTGATAAAAATTTTAAGCTCTTAAATTATTCTTTCTTTCCCAGGTATGCTATGGTCAAAGAGCTTCATAGCTATGATGGTCTACATCTCGTTGGTGGGAGCCTCACACTGTGCTGTCACCATCCTCATTCCTCTTGTGGTAGCTGATGCTGTGCCCCCTCACAAGTTCACAGCTGCTTTAGGCATGCTGATGATGCTCTCGGGGATAGTGAACTTGGTTCTCGGACCTGCTATTAGTACGTATAAACCATTCTGTTCTGTCAAAATACCTATTAGGTAGTAGGATTTTTAATTAAATATGTATACAGGAATGTGGGTGTACAGTCACGACAATAAGTATATATACACTTGGCTTTATTCAAAAACCATTTACTTACGCCTTTATTTTTTAATGAAATTTTATGTTGCTGCGAACATAGTATTTTCAGAATCCATAGATTTTACAATGTGTCGTATTTAAAATTAAAAATTAAAAATATTTATTGGAACAAAAATAATAGTTACAATATTTGTGTACGTTAACGACCGCATTAGTAAGGAATACTGTGTCGCGGCCATTAGCGCCCACCTCCAGGAGGGAGACGACAGCGTTCCAGGCTTTTATATAAACAAAGTTAAAAAAAAAATCTTTTTTTGTTTAGATTTAGAAATAAAAAATAAAAAGAAAAAAGTTGAATAAAACCTTAAACACTAATTACAATATTAATACACGTGAATGTGTTCATATTAGAGTGAATGTGAGTGTAGTGTAAGTGTATGCGAGTGAGAGAATGTGAGTGTAGTGTAAGTATGTGTTTGCGAGTGAGTAAATGTGTGAGTATGTGTATGCGAGTGAGTAAATGTGTAAGTACGTGTAGGTATGTGTATGTGTGTCTGTTAGGTGATTTGGAAGGCAATGGAATGGAAGGGTTTTTTTTTTTTTTTTTTTTTTTTTCATTTCTATTATTAAATTTTTGCAAGATGTTCAAGCTCTTCATAATTCAGAGAGCTAAGCCACTCATGAGTTACTGATTTACACTCACGTGAAGTCAGGGGGTAAATGTTTAAAATTCTATTTATTTTGTTATACAAAATTGGGCTTAGAAAATAGTATTGTCGTCTAACTATTACAATGCTAGCTGGTACTACAGGGCAAACATCAGTAGGTCTACGTTTTCGCCTACTCTGGCTGTTAAAACTCTGGTCGAAACTAAGTTCCGAATGTTTACGTAGGATTGTGTTAAGAAAAAAGCTGTGTCTTACCCTAGGGATTTGCAACAGAGCATACAGTTCATCAGTCGGAAAACGGATTGGTTTGTATGACATGACTTTCAGTACCGCTCGCTGTGCTCTTTCTAGACGAAGCATTAAACACTTTCCAGAACTACCCCATACGGTTATGCAATAGTTAATGATGGAGTTTGCCAGAGCATAGTAGACCATTTTAAGCATAGGAAGATCCGCTGACGATCTTATTTTTTTAAAAACGAATATGAGTTTTCTAACTCGTCCAACCAATGACCCAATGTGATCGTTCCAGGACAAAGTGCTATCAATTGTTACCCCTAAATATTTTATGCTATTCGTTCGTGAGATAGATTGGCAGCCACAATTGTTATTGGTAGCAGATGGGCAGTTGTGGATAGTCAAAGCAAATGGTGAAGCTGGTTGAGATGCTATACGTGGAGCAAACGTGATAAATTTAGTTTTTTCCATGTTAAGGGTAAGTAGATTATTTGACAACCAGTCAGAAACCATCCGCAATGCGGATTCTGCATGATAGCGTGTTTCAACCCAGTCTCTTCCCTGAACAATTATTGCCGTATCGTCTGCATACACTATAAGATTCGAATTAGGTATGCTGAGTCTGCAGAGATCGTTAATATAAATTAAAAATAAGGTGGGACCAAGAACACTACCTTGTGGGACGCCATAGCTCATGTTTTCTTCGTTGCTCACATATTTCCCTATTTTTACAATCTGAGAACGATCACTGAGGTAACTTCTAAAGATATCATGTGATGAGCCTCTAATGCCGATTTTTTGGAGTTTATTCAGCAAGAGAGGAACAGAAACAGTGTCAAATGCTTTTGAAAGGTCTAGGAAAATAGCAATTGTTTTTAATTTACTGTTTAAGTTTTTAGCCACAGTACTTGTCAATTTGAGAACAGCATCCTCTGTGTTTTTACCAGATCGAAATCCGAATTGATTGTCCACCAGAATATTTTTAGAGTTAAGATAGTTGAGAAGTCTAAGATTAATTATTTTTTCCAAAATTTTAGATAACGTTGTTAACACAGAGATAGGTCTATAATTATTGACACTGCTTCTGTCCCCACTCTTGTGAACAGGGTGCACAACAGCTCTTTTAAAAACCGTGGGAAAAACTCCTGTCATCAGAGATAGATTAAAAACATGGCAGATAATTGGTACAAGGACTTGTCTGGCTGCCTTGATCAGGACGGTAGATATACCGTCCCAGCCCACGGCACTATTTAATTTAAGACCGAGTATTGTTCTCTCTATTTCGGCAATGTCCGTGCTAAAAATAGCCATTGAGCTAGGGTCAGAACTAGTTGCGTCGGGGTCATCAGAACCGCGGGTCTGATCGTTTTGTGGAGTAATTTTCGAAGCGAGAGTTTTTCCTATGCTAGCAAAGTGATTGTTAACAATTTTAAGTGAAATGTGTGGGTCAGAAGTAATCGTGAGCAGTTCGCTAGCACATGATTTGCTTGTCTGTAGGTTAGAAAATTGTTTAATAAGGTTCCATGTAGCCTTAGGATTTTTACGGTTCTTTTTCAATTCTTCACGTTCGTATAGTCTTTTTAGTTTTTTTAGTAAATTATTACAAAAATGTTTATAACGCCTATAAGTCACTCTTAGGATATCATTTTCAGGATTTTTCTTTGTTTTACGAAACATTTTGTCACGATTACGAATGCAACGAAGAAGACCAGGTGTTATCCAGGGCTTTATTATTCGTTTCCTGCTAGGTATCACAGTTGTGACAGTGTGGTTCGAAACCACATTGGAGATTTTGTTAACTAATTCAGTGGCTGCATCATTTGCATCGAAGCAAGCAGTTATTGACGTAAAATCAGTCACTTCAAATTCAGCTACACAGGCAACGACATCAACGCGGCAAGATGTTATAGAAACTTTAGGAATACGATTTTGGAGTTTGCAAAACACTACAACGGGAGCGTGGTCAGTTATAAAAGAATCAATAACCAGGGTGATAGCAGGTTTGTCCGACTTTATGATCGCGTGATCAATGCAGTTGTCACCACGGGTGGGAAGAAGATGCCCTGGCATCATTCCATGGGATGCGACAGTATTCAAGTATGTATCCGAAATTGAGTCAGTATTGTTAGGCAATATATTTATATTTATATCACCAATGATAATTACTGTTTTAAAGGTATTGAGTTCACTTAAGCAGTTGTCTAAACTGTTCAAAAAGTTTTGGACATTACGGTGTGAGGGAGAACGATAAATTGCCATTACTGCAACATCATTTTGAAGTTTTATGGTCAAACAATTTGCATCCACCAGGGCTTGCGTTTCTACAGTAAAGTGCATGTTTTGCTTAACATATACTACTATTCCGTCGTTTTGGTTTGTATATTCAGACATGAAGGATTCAAAGCCAGTTAATTCAGGAAGTGATGGACATTTACTTAACCAACATTCTGACAGTACGATAACGTCGTATTGTACTTTCGTTCTGTGTAACAGTATAAGTAAGTTATTGAAATTAACCGAGTTACCTATACTTCTAATGTTAAGATGAAAGATTTTTAGACTACGAGTGGCATCATCAATGTAACTCCCACATTCTTCAGGGGAGCAAAAATATGATTGCGAAACTGATAAGCGTTCGATATCTTCCGTAATATTTCCATTGTTGTTTTCGTTATTTCACGCAAAAATCGCTATTGAAAGTTTCCAAGTGTTGAAATATTAGTGCTTGTGACTGTACTATAGATGCATCTCTGCTTAATTCTTCAGAGGATAGAGGCATGATGTTATAGTTTGTGTAAACTAAGGATTTTTATTGAAATTTTCACTAAAGCATGCAATTAGCTTTCATGCCATAGTGTCATATTCAAACACATGTAGCGAATTGAATGCGTTTAAAATACAATTAAATAACTTTACTGCAAAAACGCTATTATAATATTTCCGAGTTTATAACATAGGGTAATTCCAGGATAGGTGCCCCAATGGGATAGGTGCCGCGGCTTTGAATACTCTATGTTAGAAATGTCGTAGCCTAAAATCGTACTACGTGATAGGAAGCGCTCCCCCCTAAGACCCTAGTGCCACGCCAACCGCACGCGACAGCGCAGGCGTTTTGCCCGTGTGTGTAAAAATCTTCCGCGGCGAGACCATCACAAGCGTTGAAATTATAATCGTAAGTACTGACTATCGAATATCTTTTCACTCTGTTATAAATTTTATATCTTTCTGATTTATTTGCTGATATTACAGTTTAAAGTACACGAAATAATGCTATAAATTATAGTTTTCTTTTTAACTTTTTTTAAATAAAAAAAGGCATCTATCCTGTGCTAAAAGTATAGTTGCCCCATCTGCTCTCCGGGATAGATGCTCTTAGGGGCATCCATCCCTAACTATTTCTATAAATGTTTTCATATTGCAGGTAGAAGAAATGCGTCGAAAATATAAAAGAAAACCAGGGGTGGTCCCCCGTCACATTAGTTGGACTGAAGAAAGGCTTTCCAAGAAATGACCAAAAATGAGAAAGGTGTAAATGAAATAGCCAGCTGATAGCCAACGCATGGGTCCGGGCAGCTACTCCTGCCAATGCTATGAGCGGTTTTCGAGGCAGCGGAATTTACCCACTTAACTCAAGTGCACTACCAGATTCTGAATTTGCAATTTCGGATATTGCGTTGGGTGAGCGCGAACAAGAGTCTGCCTCAAATGAACCTGAACAAGGTCCTGGGTTGGATCAGCGCGAACAAATATCTATATTTGGTGAGACAAGACAAGGAATTACACGGGGTGAGCGCGAACAGGAGCCTGCTTTGGACGAACGTGAACCTGAACCCGTCTTGTGTGAATCTGCCCGAAGCCCTGAGTTAGATGAGCGTGAAAAACAGCTTACATTTAGTGAGCCAAGACAAAATTCTACATTGGTTGAAGGCGATCGAGAGCCTACTTTGAGTAACCGTGATGAAGGCATGGAGTTTGAAGAACGTAATCAGCTTATATTGTACAGTATAGTGTATACTGTTCGAGATGTGGTAAACTAAAAGCTATTACATCACAGACTGAACTTAAGCTATAACCTAATACTATGTGTTAAGCATAAGATGATTGCAGTATAACAGCTAAGGTATAAGAAGAATAAGACTGATAAAATTATCTTTCGTTAGTTCTGAAAACTATATTGATTACGTTAATTAGATGTATAAGATCATTATTATTTCACTAATAAAAAAATGCTTCTTTTGTTTAGTAATTCTAGATAGACATATAATTATAAAAGATGTCACAAATTAATGTTAAATATTGAATACAAACTGATTATTGAAACCAGTATGTTTTATTTCAATTAGCATCTAATATTGAAGCTCTCATACAGCGAGTCTCCTATCCCTCACGTTAGGCATCTATCCCTTGAAGCATTTTTACTATGAGTCTTCTATCCCTCACGATAGGCATCTATCCTATTTTTGAGAGGAGTAAAAAAGACACAATTTCCTCAAAATCTATGAAATTTGTGTAGAACAAATGGAATACCATCATAGATTAAAGATCAAAGTTACCATATGCAAAAGACGTATGGCCAATAGATTATTAATTATTAAGTTATGGCTCCCAATCAAAAAGTGGGGCACCTATCCTGGAATTACCCTAAGAAATAACAATAATATACACTTGCAGAACTTGCACTTGAGAACTTACTTCTCTTTAACTTTTTAGCTCTTGTATTGACTCGACAACTTTATAACGTAACAAACACGTGAAACACAAATGTCATAATTGAATTGCATTATTTTTATCTTAAAAGGCTAACTCAAACGTGACAGATAGACTTGGTAAATAAGGCACTTCTTATCTATAAGTAATTTTTAACCCCCGAGGCAAAAACGACGGGGTGTTATAAGTTTGACGTGTCTGTGTGTGGCATCGTAGCTTCCGAATGGATGAACCAATTTTGATTTTGTTTTATTTTTGTTTGAAAGGTAAATTTGTCGGGAGTGTTCTTAGCTATGTTTGATGAAAATCAGTCCAAGATGGCCGCCGCCACAAAATGGCGGATTACCTATCTTTTCACAACTCCCTCAATAGGGTATCAAATGAAAGGGCTTGACTAGTAGAATACTATACTATTTTAAACATTAACAGAACCTTAGGCTAATAATTAGAGCGGTTCCCCGACGGGACAACATTTAATCAAAAAATTGCATACGTACTTTTTTACTTAAAGGTGCAGTCCGAGTGCTATCAGAAAGTTACGGGCCAGTGTTCTACCTCATCGCGTCCTGTTTCGCTATCATCGTGCTGTTCTGGTCGATAGAGCTGTGTTACAAGAAGAACAAACACAAGAGATTGCAGCGGAGGGAATATTTACGACAAAAGAAATTAAATAAATGATTTAAATGTTTCTTCGTTTTTGTTTCGAATTATAGTTCAAAATTTAAAAATGGCTCGATGGTTTAAGCCTGGGTCTGAAGATAAACCTTGTTTTCATAAATCCTTCTTTCTCTTTCGTTATACAAAGGAACTCTTTTGCAACATTTCATGCTTCTAGACACAGTTGTCTGTCAGTGCAAGAATTGAAGATTACTTTTATGTATAGATGTTGAAATGGAACAGTTTTGGATCCCAAATTCTCAATTGATAACCGAAATAAAACCATCACGGAAAAAAGGCCGATTTCAAAGAAAATGTGTTCACCGAGCGGCAAGCGATTTAGCTTCAGTGACAAGCGTTACAGTGACTATTTGCATCAACCATCGGCGACGTGTGGCTTTGACATCTTGTTGACATCTGAGAAACACGACTCGATCATAAGTTAATTTTTTTTATCATGGCCGAACGCAGAGTCTTCAAAACGCAAAGCAATGCATAATTGATATACTTATTCCGCCTGCTCTTTATACCTTAGAAAGCATTATGTTCGCAAAAACTTAACATAATTTAAATACACGTAAAAATGTAATTGTGTGACCTAAGGTCTAATCAGATTTGCGTTTCCAATTAATGTTATTTCAAGTTAAACAAATATCAACTTTATTTTAGTAGTAAGTAATTAAGTTGATTTCAGAGTGACTAGCATTATTTAAAAAGTCTTAAAAATGTTTGAAGTTGTATCGTAAACTGAACTTTATTATGTAGGGATTAAAGTTATTTTTTTATTTTATTTTTGTAAGTAGGTTTGTGCAAACACTTTTACACGTCAATCATATTTTAAAACTAGATGAGGTCGGCGTTTCCTATCTGACTAGTCTGAGAAGAAAGGCCGAAACAAACTCAGACGTCACAGTCTCTTTTAAAGTCCAGACATAATCTTGGTCAGATCATGTGAAGACCATGCAGATTAATGTATGAGATGGTTTTTTTGAGGAAAGAACCAAACAGTTTGAGAGGACCTGTCCAGTCAGTGCACGCATTTGTCAGAAATCGTGCAGCTCAACACAACACTTAAGGAGCTCGACGATTCGACGAACAATACCAAAGAAAGGACATTTGGGTAAGTCAAATTTTTCCAATAACTCATATTTGTTTACATGTTTGGCAAATAAATTGCGAACGGTGATTACCTAAAGGGCTTTGAAGGTTCGTGGCATACCTACCTGTCCGCCATTTTGTTTTTTTTTCTTCAAAATGGCGGCCACGCATGAAATCTTTATAAATGTTTCAATTTTGATTTTGCAAAAATAAATAAAATGGCGGACAGGTAGGTATGGAAGGCTCCATACGAAAATCTTTAATACCCTTTATTTAAGCCATTTCTTATAAAAGTGTCCGCTTTTTTTGTAAAATAATGATTAACAGATGTACAGACGCCAGAACATCAAGCAAACCGAAACTGGCAAATTTTCCTAATCAACCTTGAACCTAATGCTGCGATAAAGATGAAAATCAATTAAAGAAATTTGACAGATTGTAGTAGCTTGATGTGCTGGCGTCTGTACTGTCACTTGTCATTACGCGTACACTCTTCAATTTCTCTGTAATATTATAGTGTTTCTTTTTACGCGTATCAAAAAGTTGTTGTTTTATTCAGTAGCTTCTTATGGAGCTGGGCCAAAATTATATTTATTGTAACAGACCCACACTTTTGAAATAAATATATATATTTTTTTAATTTTCGGGATACTTTGTCGCATCTCCTTAATATAATAAAAAAGTCATTCATATTACTAGATAGGTACTTCAGTTCCATCGTGTAGTATTTCCAACACGCTGTATCATCAAATGTCAAGCGTAGGTGTGACTGGCATTTCTATGGTAAAATTATATCTCATCAAAGAACAAAACAATTTATTACAAGTTTAAATAGTGTGTAGAATGCTTGCAGTAGATAAAGTAAGTAAATATATGAATCTTAATAAAACTAGTGGCAGAAAACGCGGGTAGTTTGTTGTGTTTCGTGAATGATATCAATATGGTGGAAGAAAAGAAAGAGAGTTCAAAGTTGATGGATAAGAAGTACGAGTTAGTGGCCCCCGATGGAGGATGGGGCTACCTAGTAGCCATCTCTGCTATTATCAGTTTTGTGAGTAAAGTGCTTTTTTAAGTAGTCCAGCGAAACTGGTTCACAATTTAACGTGTGGGAAAATGTACCTACAAAGAGGAGACCATAATAAAAAAGGGTATTTAAAATATTACCAACGGGTAATTCTCGTAGCATAACATAGCATAATCAGCTTAGAATGTTCCCACTGCTGGGACGACACAAGGCTCCTGTCGATGAGAGGGAGTAGGCCATAATACACGACGCGGGTCGAGTGCGGGTTGGTAGATGTCACATGTCTTCATTCTTGCAATCCTCGTACTTGAGGCGAAAGCGTCAGAGTGGCCCGCAAAATATAAGTTTTTTGCAAATTACTGGTCAGCATCAGGCCGTATTCGCCGATTTGCGGCGGTAACAAACGTTTATATATAGAATTATAATCATAAAAATCATCGCAGGCTAACTCTGCGCATTCCCCTTTAAAATCTTTAAATACAAGTCGCAATCTCATTTTTCACTGACAATCAACGTCAAATACTTGTCAAAAATGTTGGTAAATTAAAGGTTTTTTTGACAGATTGAGACTGTGATTAGAATGCGAATGTTCATAAAAATACGAGAATAGCCCACTAAATACCGACTATACTGTGTGCGTTGATTTTCAACAATGGTTGGAGAAGAAAATAAAAATCCTACTGCCTACTAACTCTAGTACTACTAATCCTAGTAATATTATAAACGCAAAAGTTTGAATTATTATTTAAAAAAATATATAAATCAATAAATTATTATTTACAATCATTTCAACCAAACAGTTTTCAAGACTAACCGCTGACAATGTTTAAAAAAATACTTTTCCAACTATTGCTATTTAAAAGATATTATACCTACCATTAAGGACTATTATGAAGACAAACCAATAGAATCAGTAATTTGTAAGTTAGATTAATTGACATCGCTGAGTGTGAATACATTTGTACGCCATGTTATGGCAGGATGTGCTGAAACCAATTTACTGTAACACCTTATGTACCATATTCTAGAAAATGAATATTTTTGATTTGATTTGCTGTGTCGCAGCTGAAGCGGAAAACTATAAGCAGGGACTATAGTCCTAGGTAAACTATCCACTTACACAATATAGGTAACGTATAATAAATATTTATTAGAGAGCGACAACAATATTAACTAGTCAAATAAGCTGTTGAATAGTCATAACTTCATTGTGTACGTATTAATTGTGACATTTTGCTATCATAAACATATAATGTAGGTACGGCTATGTATGGTGGTACGGGATACTCCTTTGCTCTGGGTACATTTAATTTCTTTGCTACAAACGCGGGCAACGTTTACGCTAAAATCATAATTTCTTTTGCAAGACGTGAACAAATGTGTACGTAGCTCAAAGCTGTAAAAGGTCATTCTGACTAGGTCAAACAAACTGAAAAATATACCAACACTAGCAATGACCAAATCAAGAAATTTTAATAAATATGAAAGTGGCTCCTAAATAAATGTACCAGCTATACATAATAATCATGAAATAAATCTCATTTAAGGACTTATGATAAATAAAAATTATGATACGGTGCAAAAAAATTGGTGTCATACAACAGGGCACTCTGTACAGTCACGAGCAAAAGTATGTTATATATGCAAAAGCGATTTACTCCTTTAGTTTTTAATGAAATTTTATGTTGTTAAGAACATAGTATTTTCGAACCCATAGGTTTATGTAATGTGTCGTATTTCAACGTATTTGCATTCGTTATTTCACGAAAAAATCGCAATTGAAAGTTGCCAAGTGTTGACATATTGGTGTTCGTGACTGTACAGCTGCAACAATGCAGTCTCGGCTTGGGGTGGGTCGGCGCTTTTCGAGGACGGTTCGCGCTGATTCAGCAAAGTTTGAAAAGTGCCTGCGCCGACCAGAGTTGACAACCAGCGCTTTTCAGCGCCCAAAAATGCTGGCATATTGGTAGAGTCAGTATAGAAGGGCTTCTATATTAATTTCATTGCTATAACCGACCCGCCGCTGCTCACACACACAGTTGCTCTGCGCACAGTTTTTATGGCTTGAAAAAACATGGATATTTCTTTATTTAGTATGTGCAAATTTAATATGAATGTGTTATGCATACACATAAACCTTTCGGAATAAATTCTCTAAATGATGATGAAAGCCGCATCAGAATCCGTTGCGTAGTTAAGAAGATCAACACGGTCACACAGATACATACGTAAAGCGACTTCAATTAATAATATGTATAGAAATAAATACATTTACTTCAAGAAAGACAGTGCTCAAATATTTTTAACCGACTTCTAAAAAAGGAGGTTTTCAATTCGGATGATTGTATTTTTTTTTTATAACTTAAAAGTGAAAAATAAAAACATTTTTGCTAAAAAAACAACCGACTTCCAAAAACGACACTACAAAGTGAAAAATAACTTTAATTTCGGAAGTCGGTGGCAAACAACGAAAATGCGAACCTAACGACACCGACTTCCGAAATTAAAGTTATTTTTCACTTTGTAGTGTCGTTTTTGGAAGTCGATTGTTTTTTTTATTAACTGTTTATCTTTCAGTCGACCACAACAGCGTTTGCCGGGACCTTCGGTATGATGTATGATGACTTTATTAACGAGATATCTATGAGTTCTGCCGGTGTCACGCTGCTCACGGGAATATACTGTGTTTCAATTGCATTAGCAGGTATACATTGACTGCTTATCACACAAATCCAGTGGGAAACTCAGGCCAGGTGGAGCGACAACTGCACCGGATGGCTGGTAGCAACTGACCGGTGGGAACTATGTCCAGCAGTGGAGACCTTTATGTCGATGACGATCTTACCCAAGAGAGACAAAACAAAATTTCTTCACTGACTTGAATGTGCCCTGGCAGCAGAGAGTATGTCATGCTCACTCAAATGTCTCGCTGATGGTGGCGCATGTGTTGGATCATTTGGTTCCCTTCAAAATGGTTGAGCTGAATGGTGCTGATCCATGCGTCATGTTCGTGAACGGGCGCCGTCAGTAGGGACTGGTCATCTCTTTGCTGCCATGGCTTATTTTAATTTAACTTAATATTTGAATTGTACTTATTTTTATTTTTTTAAAGTTTTCATTACGGACGCTTTTAACGTTCTGCATCGTTCTCACATGCATAATTTATAACATAAATGATGTAACAAATACTTTGTAACCATATATTGATTTAAAAGAGTGTCCATGGATTTTCTTGCCCGTTCTTCTCCATAGGTACCTACGCTTTGGAATGGGCAACTAGCTTCATTTTTCTGACTGACCGACCCCTTGACAATTCAAAAGTGCCTGTAATTGGTTTAATTGAAATAAATACTTTGAGTTTGAATTTTTAGATGCTACTTGTCAACATAACATTGTAGTCTTTGCTAATATATACTAATAATAAAGCTGAAGAGTTTGTTTATTTTTTTGAACGCGCTAATCTCAGTAAATACAGCAGTGCGATTCTGTAACCATCTCACCGTGAAAACTTAGTCGAAGTGAGCGTGGAGTGAGCTGTCATTCCAAATAATGCTAGAGATTGACACTACTGACAACTCACATCAAGCTCACTTCACTTGAGTTTTCACGGTGAGATTTTTACAGAATCGACCGGCTGGTCTTATTTGCTTTTTTTTTTTTGTATTTGATAGCCCAATTCATTAAGACATTTAACATTACGATATGACCCTTGGAAGCCGAGGAAAAATAAAGTAAAAATCAGAAAGAACGTTAGGCATACGTTAGGCGAAAACGAAGTGATAGCGCGAGCGAGTAATCTGAGGAACAAGAAATTTCACGCTAATGAAGTCGCGGGCCGAAACTAGTACATAATAATTTCCCTGTCTAGAAAGGTTTATTTTTACCTACATCGATGGGTTTCATCTACCCTTCTAAAAGCCTCCAATAATTTTATTTTTTGTAAAACATAGCGTTTGAATCGGGATAATTTTATGATGGACCTGTGTAACCATCTCACCGTGTAAACTTAGGTGAAGTGAGCGTGGAGTGAGCTGTCATTCCAAATAATGCTAGGGATTGACACTACTGACAACTCACATCAAGCTCTCTTCACTTGAGTTTTCACGGTGAGATTTTTACAGAATCGACCGGCTGGAGTGCGATTCTGTAACCATCTCACCGTGAAAACTTGGGTGAAGTGAGTGTGGAGTGAGCTGTCATTCCAACTAATGCTAGAGATTGACAGCTCACTCTAAGCTCACTTAGCCTAACTTTTCACGGTGAGATTTTTACAGAATCGATCGGCTGTAGATAGAATCTAAAATCAGATTTATAAAATCAATAGTTTGCAATAACTTCTGTACCATGACTATTATTATGATTTCAGGGTTCTTCACATCAGCCTTGCTGTCCATAATGTCGGTGCGATGGCTTGCTTTCGCGTCTTCCGTGATATTCGCCTTTGGAACCTTCGGCACGGTCATCATGACTTCACCTCTAATGTTCTTCCTTACCGCAGGAATTTGTCAGGTAAATGAGTTGTCAATGTTTTGTAAAGCGGTAATTGTTTTACTATTAGGTAAAGAACCAGCCAGCGAGAGGACGTTATTATTATTATTTATTTATTTATCCTCACACTGGAACGCCATACGGCAATTACACCAAAGGAGCAAAAAATCACATCAAGTGCTGCTTTCCATCTTGTCAAGTAAATAATTTAATGTCTTTGTTTCCATCCATCCTTATTTGTTATTTCGTTGCCTGCCCGTTTCCCTACTCTTAGCTATTACTACTCCGCTTTTTATTACTAACGGGCATCCGCACTGAGCCCGCGTGGTGGATTACAGCACACTTCTTCTCACAAAGAGGAGGCCTGAGTTCCAGCAGTGGAAAGGTTATAGGTTGATTGTGCCAAAAGCATTGTTGAAATTCTTTTATTTGTTTTTACTACTTCTTATTACTTACCTACTTTTAAACAGCAGACAATTATTTTATCAAAATAATAAATACGTTTAACAAAAATTATATTACCACCAATCCGCTAATTTCTGTAAAGTACAGACGCCAGCACATCAAGCTACTACAAACTGTCAAATTTCTTTAATAGATTTTCAACTTTATCGCTAAAGCATTAAGGTTCAAGGTTGATTGGGAAAATTTGACAGTTTCGGGTAGCTTGACCTGCTGGCGTCTGTATATAATTATTAATTATGTAGTTTAAAATGTTCTGTTTATGTTACAGGGTGTTGGCTTAGGGATAATGTACAACTTATCATGCACAATAATGAACGATTACTTCGTCGAGAACAGAGCATTGGTAATGAGCTTTGTTCAAACCGCGACGGGTGAGTTAAAGTAAGATAAGCCTACCTTTTGTACAGACGCCAGCAGGTCAAGCTACCCGTAACTGTCAAATTTTCCCAATCAACCTTGAACCTAATGCTTTAGCAATAAAGTTGAAAATCTATTAAAGAAATTTGACAAATTGTAGTAGCTTGATGTGCTGGCGCCTGTACAAAAGGTAGACTTATCTTCAGCAGTGGGTGAAACTAGGCCACCAATAATGATGATGATAGTGATTTGTATTCTGGAGTGAGGCTAACCTACGAAACAATGTCTATTTCTATCAGAGCTACATTGTGTAGCGGAACAGTTAGATGTGCAATGAACATGCAATTGTAAAAAACATCCCTTTCCCACCGGAGCCAGCCAAGTTACGCCATGAAAATTAAACCATCCTGTTGGTTGGTATCATAGGCTGCAACTATCGCTACATAATAATGTAGCTTAGCTAGCGCATCTTTGATGGATAGGAAGCCTTGTTGATTTTGTAATTTTGTTGATTTAAAAAAATCGTAATTACAGGAGTCAATGCAATGGTTGCACCCATATTCGTGAAATGGTCGCTAGAACAATATGGATCAAAAGGAACCCTACTGCTCATAGGAGGCCTTTCGTTGCACAACTTTGTTGCTGTGTTACTGATGCAACCAGTTAAATGGCATATGAAGAAAATTGAAGTCCCGGAGACCACTGAACTTAGTAAGTATTTACATACATGCATATTTTTTAACTCTGATATTCCTAGCTAGTACATTTACCCTGCTATAAAGAAAAGCGAACCCTATTACCTTCGGCAAAAAATTAAGATCGCTCTGCTCTGATTAAGGCTGCTTCTGAAAAATTCCTAATGAAAAAGCACACTGCTCAACTCGGGGATCGTACCGCTGCTCAGCTGTCGCGTTTGTGTCTACTAGACCAACAAAGTAATCAACCACTGTTTTCCCTAAGAATGGCTGATTTGAGACTGCTTCGACATTTGACCTATGTTAACATTATAAAATTCAGTTCAGCATTAAGTTAAAAGGAAGAGGCCTGGGTCCCAGTCATGGGAACACATTTCTAACGCTGGATTTGAGTAGAGCAGCCGCTCCTTTGCCGATAGCTAATCAAGCGTTACTATATTGTTGCACTCGATCGAAATACTAGATCAATGACCCTTACCTACCCTCTCATTATTTTACAGAACTTCTGCTAGAAGTACACAATGATGTCAAGAAATTGGATACACCAGTAATTAAATTAACAGCTATAGAAGGAAATCCAACAAAAGAAGATTTGGCGAAAGCCCTCGACTTTCCTGAAAATTATGAAAAGAAGAGCGGTTTCAGGTACTTATACTAATGATTTTTTATTTTTATTTTCATGGGTTTTTCCAAAAAATGTCCAAGGTTAAGGCTAACCATCTCCATTATGATCACTATCATGTATTCTTTGAATTACAGGAAAATTCTGGAATCATTTATAGATACGTCACTAATAAAGACGTTCCTATTCTCTTGTGCTGCGCTTGGACCTTCCATGTGCGCTACTGCTGATGGTTTATACGTGGTTATGATTCCACAATACTTATACTCTATGGGATGGAGTCAGGTCAGTTTTATTTTCCAATTTTCAAAGTAAACAACCATTTGAGACATTTCAGCTTTGGATTGGTGCTACAATCCAATACCTCTGGTGTAAATGTCCATAGAGGATAGTGACCACTGACCACTTACAATCAGGCAGGCTGCCTACTAGTTTTCCACCCAATAATATGGAAAAAATTGAGTCACCAGCACTTTCTTTATAACCCTGACATATCTTTCCCAATTAAAACTATTCAAAGAAAAAATATCGAAACTATGTTTGTATGTTTGTTTGATACGCTGTCACGCTAAAACGTCTGTACCGATTTGGATGAAATTTGACACATGGGTGATCATGACCTGCATAAGGACATAGGATATTTTTCCATCCCGACCGCGGGGCACAGCTAATGTAGCAATAATTTATGAATACCCAGTTGCCACTGCCCAAATTAAAAGTATTATATCTTTCATAGGGTAAGCTAACATATCCAGAACATTGGTAAAAAAAAACAATAACTTATGTTTCAGGAAAACGTAGCAATGGCTATAACTTTGTACGGGTTTGGGGACCTAGCCATGAGGGTCATATTCACGATCGTCTCAAAGTGGATGTTCAAACTGGGAGTCCAGCAGATTTACATAGTTGGAGTCATTGTAGCGGCTTTGTCAAGACTGGGTAAGAATAATTTCGGTTTCTTGAATTCATTTTCCGTGGCTTATTATGCTGTAGATAGAGAAAATTATTGAAAACTTGACAATACTGTGGATATACGAGAGAAAAAGTCATAATTATGTGGAGTGCGTCACACAATTTTCAGATATTGGTATTTCTGGCATTGCTAGACCCACATTATATCTTAATATTTGATGCTAGTGTGTAGTTGGTTTTTGGGTGATGTCTCTAAGAGTGCTAGAGAGTTTGTTGCGCCCGCGCCCTTTCCTCATCCCAGCTAAAGCAGTAGGAAGTGGTGAAGGGCGGGCGTTTTGAGGGATTGTCTTATGAAATTTTGACGTTCGAAAAGTGCTGATTCATCAGCCTAATTTGAATAAATGACTTTTGATTTTGATAATTTCGAAAATAAATATACAGGGTGGCAGGGACATCGACGCGCAAACTGTAACCATGGATTCAGCACATGATACTAGACCCCATAGCGTCGAAATCTTTCGTCGGTTACTTATCAAAAAAAAATCTTCTATTTCATAGAAAAAGTAGTTTTGGCCCTCAAGTCACAGGCTATAAACCTAGTTTGGGTGCCAGGAGATAATACTCAATGCACTTTATGTTGTACCCTATTACTGTTCTTGTAACCTTTGTGAACATTTTACCGGAAATAAACATTATTATTATTAAAAGTGCACTATGGGTCTACACTCATGTGTTGAATCCATGGTTACAGTTTGCGCGTCGATGTCCCTGCCTGTATATTATGTATTAGGACTTTAATAGAGACCAAGACGCCTGACTTTGTTTCATTTGCATTTCTTCTCAGGGTTAAGTCAGCTAGGAAACACCACTGCCATCTAGTCTTAAAATACATATTTACCACTAGCGGCCCGTCCCCGCTTCGCACGGGTGGTTAAGTTTTAGTAAGGATCCCTAATCTTTTCTAGCAATAAATATACCCTATATCACTCAGGGTGAATGTAGCTTTCCAATAGTGAAAGAATTTTTGAAATCGGCACAGGAGTTTTTGAATTTATTCATTACAAACATACACACAAAAATACAAATCTTTCCTCTTTATAATATTAGTATAGATAAAATTGAGTAATAAAACTGTTTTGAAGATCAAACACACTATCAGTCTCAATCTGAATCCTTTTGAAGGATATTGTTAATCCATTGCTTCATATGTTCGAAAAAATTATCTGCTCATCAACGTAAATAACGCAATGAATGTTGTTCAACTGTCAAAATGAAACTACTGATAGTGTGTTATGCTATTACCTCGCAGCTTACAGTAACAAACATCATTTCATTATTAACTGTAGGTAATCAGTATTTTACGTCTGAATTATTTTCTACATTCTACTTCACTATACACACACTACCTACATTGTTCTTCATTATAGATAATAAAATGTTATTATATAGGTGGGGTAGCAGTGTCATCAAATAAGTGTCCCCATAATATCTCCAATTCCTACTTAGTCACGCGATGTGGTTTTGGCAGTTTTCCCTTCAGGCTCTTCTTTATTGGGGGGTTTCGAACCTATTTTAACATCTTCATTCGTGGAAGCTCTTTGAATGACTCTGACTGACTCTTGCACAGACCAGCACTCTTATAGCGTAACACACTTCAAATTACAATCCGAGGGTTTTGAAGGAAATTCTTAACCCATTGCTGCATAGGTTTGAAAAATTCGTTTGCTCAACAACGTAAATATCGCAATGAAAGTGGCTGAACCGTCATAATGAAAGGAATTGCGGTCAATTGTGTCCCCCCAAGGAGGATGCATGGCACAAAAAGGAGGAGGCCTATAATCACCAGTGGGCGGAACAAGACTGCCAATGATGATCATGATGAATTATATAATTACTAATTTCAGGTATGCTGTGGTCAGGTAGCGTTATGGCAACAATGGTGTACTTCGCATTGATGGGAGTAGCCCACTGTTCCATCGCAGTCCTCATTCCTATAGTCATCTCGGATGCTGTGCCTCCTGAGAAGTTCACCTCAGCTATGGGCATCTGTCTTCTTCTTACTGGGACGTTTAGCATTGTCACTGGGCCTGCTGTTGGTATGTATTTGTCTTTTGTGTTTCTTAACCTAAGTTTAACATTTAAGCTAAGTCTCTTTGTCCATCTGATAGTTTGGTAACATCATAGGTCATAGCAAATTTTTCAATAAAATCCCTTTTGGTTGTTTGTTACGTGAAATTAAGTCCGAACAATGTTAACAGTTAGCACCTGTCCCAACGAGGAATGGACTAGTTATCGACTATTTTTCGCTCAAGAAACGCACATCAAGCTACTACAATCTGTCAAATTTCTTTAATAAATTTTCAACTAAAGCATTAAGGTTCAAGGTTGATTGGAAAAATTTGCCAGTTTCGGGTAGCTTGATGTACTGGCGTCTGTACATGATGCCAATATGTGATTGCTTTATCATTTGTTTCAGGCGCCGTACGAGATTTCACGAATAGCTACTCAAATGCGTTCTACACTCTGATATCGTTTTACTCAGTAGTAGCTGTGTTGTGGCCGATAGAACTCATTGTAAAGAGCAACAAACGACAAAGAAAAATTGCAAAAAATTCTAAATCTATTCAATTAAATAAAGAATCTAAATGAACGTTTTTGTTTTATTTAAAAAGTTAAGTACAGGCCAACTTTTTTGTTGGTGACGGTCCCATAGTTCACGCGGTTGACGGACGCGGGGGACGCAGGTTTGCTACAAGTGTGCGGGCGGGCGGTGCCGGGTCCGCCCGGCGGGAGCGACAATCGCATGCTGTCGGCAACCCGTGCTCTCAGATACGGCTGCGCATCTTAAAACGAACTACATGTGTATCTAGATATTAATATCTAAAGATGAAAAATTATATTGGACCTCAAAACTAATAAATTACAATTTAGGTTTTTTCGTACACAGTTTTTAATTATTTATTTATTTTTATCCAATATTTAAAGGAGATAGATTTTTTGTTCGGCGATTACGCCAACAAAACTTGTGGCATCTACTAATGAAAAGCATGTTGATTTGTTCCTTATGATCCCTAGATTACTCGTACAGTCGTAGTAATAATTATTATACTTTCACCTAACGGGAAAACTGAGAAAAAAGATCATAACCTAAGAAATCACTAAAAAACTTTTGTATAGTATGTAGGTTGGCCTCATCAGTATTATAATGTAGTACTTAAAATAGTGCACTGTTCATTAATAAATACTGGGAATGTAGAGTGTATTGAAATGTTCATAAAAACAAAAATCACAAATGTAACAAAGCATTTTTATTCTTATTAAGGGTGCGCGTCATTTATTATTTTATATTACTCGCTAGGACCATGAGACTGTGACCAACTAAATTATCAGCCTATTATATAATAACACGTAGATATTACCTTACTCGTAAATATGATATATAATATTTTATATTATTATTATATTAATTAAATTATTAAGACAACTCGATTATGCTTAAGTTTTTTTACTGCAGCCGACCGGAGAATCCATGCGATGCATTGCAGAATTGATGCCGAAACCGTTGATGTTTTCTCTTGGCTTTAGATAAAAAAAAATTGTTGATTCTTTTCGAGTTCATAACGCGTATCATCCGATACGCGTTCAAGGTTGTTGGTAATAGTAGGTGTGATAAAGATAAAAACGACTGCATCGGTAGCTTGTCACAGACTAGTTAACAATATAAATCATTTTTTTATGTCTGTGGTGTCAAGCCTTGAACCTAATTACTTATTAGGTTCGGCCAAAAGACACATTTTAAACGACGATATCTTTTAATTTGTTGGTTTTGGACTAAAGATATATATATATATATATTTTCTTTTATAAAGATTGTAGTTGAGAGATTTAAAATAGACGAGAGTTACCTTATGAGCATCACATAATGGCAGAGCTCATCCATAGCTCCTAAAAGTTACAAAAGTTGCTATTTAAAATAATAATATACTTCAATTCTATCGAACTGTTTCCACAACACGCTGTATCATTTTAAGTCAACTGGCACATCTATACTTATAATAAATCTGTAGAAGTGAAAATTCTGTACATAGAAAATATCCAAAAAATAAATGGCAGGGGGTGTTACTTGACCGACACCGAACCCAAAAATGTGATTAAAAAAAATTTTGTCTGTCTGTCTGTCTGTCTGTCTGTCTGTCTGTTTGTTCAGGCATCACGCAAAAACTACCGGTTCGATTACGATGAAACTTGGTATAATTATTCTTTAATATCCTGGGCACCACACTGGGTACTTTTTATCCCGGAAAAGTATATACAATAAAAAACAAACTTAATTTTGCGGTTCGATCCCTATACCCGATTACCACTGTCTGTACTGTATCAACCGCAAATACTAAGTTTGTCGTAGGTTGGGTCACCCGCAGTGGAGTTCATTTTTATTCCTTTTAGTTTTTAGAGTTATTTAGGTTTATTTTTATATGAGTCGTAGGTATAGATTTTAATTTTAAAGTATAGGTAGTATATTTGATAGTGTACGTAGTGACCGTAGGTTATTTTATAATACTGTTAGGTAGGTTTAGTCATTCGTATAGATATTAGTTTTTAGGGATTTTGCTTATTTATTGAGTTTAGATTAGTTATCATCAGAAATAGGTTTATTTAGGTAGGTAGGTATTTAATTTTCTGTTATTGAGTTTTTTTTTAAATTAGTTAGGTACTTAGGTAAAGATATCATATAGGTACCCTCTTAATCACCACTAATGAGACACAATTGGTTTTCTATTGTAATTAGCCACAAAGGGCCCGCGACATAGATGGCATTCTGGAGAAGCACATACATTTTATCCTGTTAGCACGTTCCTGTGGGTAAATTTCCGACATCCACGCGGGCGAAGCCGCGGGCAGAAGCTAGTCTATAGTAAAATTATCTCATCATAGAACCAAACCATTTTTTACAAGTTTTAATTACTTGCATTAGATAAAGTAAGTAAATAATGAATCTTAATAAAACCATTAGCAGACAACACGGGTCGTTTTGTTGTGTTTCGTGAATGATATCAATATGTTGGAAGAAAAGAAAGAGAGTTTAAAGTTGATGGATAAGAAGTACGAGTTAGTGCCCCCGATGGAGGATGGGGCTACTTAGTAGCCATCTCTGCTATTATTAGTTTTGTGAGTAGTGTTTTTTTGTTAGGTAATCCAAGTGTTTCGCCATTTAATGCGCGGTAAGTGGTTCACCTTTCAACATAGGAAAATAAACCTACAAATGTGTACCGATAGTAATGTCATAATAACAGGGAGTTTCACAAAGTTTTTTTAAAGCCGATCGCCTCCACGAGGACACGGCGGTGCTCCGCCCAAGCGGGGCAGACCTCCACCGTGTGCTCCACCGTGTCCTCTGGGCGATCCTCGCAGTGATGTCACCCGGGCGTTTTTTCCCGCCTGATGATGTGCAGGAACCTCCCGAAACATCCGTGTCCAGAGAGGACCTGCGTCAGGCGGTAGGTGAGTACGCCGTGACGCCTCTCTAGTCACTCCTCAAAGAGGGGTCTTACCGCCGCTATCGTGGCGTGCCCTGCACTGGGTTGCGATAGTCGCGCCTTCCATGCCACCATGAGATCGCGCCGGAGGTCCGTCCGCTCCGCCGCGGTTTGCCGCGGATGCGGAGTTTCCCCCCGACGTAGTGCCTCCGCGCGCCAATCATACAGGCGCGCGAGGACTATCGCCTCCAGATCCCATGGCGGCAGTCCGGCAAGGAGGCTTGCCGCCTCGCCCGAGATCGTGCGGTAGCCCCGGATCAGGAGTTTTTTAAAGCATAAAGGAAGATTCCAGTATTTTTAAGACCGTCCGCATTCAGATCTCAGGCTCAAACTCTCAAAAAACCTGTTATTTACGTACATTGTTGTAAAGACGTTTCTGTACCGCCGCCAACACCAGAAGGCCAATTCTCGTAATACAAAACGATCAAAATCTAGTCGCAGTCTCATCTCGGCAACAAACAAATGTGAAAAACTTGTCAAAATGACAGATTAAGACTGAGATCAGACTGTGAACGTTCTTAAAATTACGAGAATTGCCCCTCTGGTCGTCCGACCAAGAAACGAGATTTTCCGGACCCACCGTGAGGTCCTGGTGACGGCTACGTTTGTCCACCGTGACCGAACTGGGCGGTTCAGTATGAAAACAAAAGCCGGGCGAACGGCGCCGGTGGGGCAACAGTAGTAGTCTTATATTACCGGCACATCGGCCCATCAAAATCTCGGGCCGAGTTCTGGCGGTCGCACCGAACTACTCGAAACTTCGGCGGCTGGGATGATGGCGCTCGGATGACGGACGTGCGGTGGACACGTGTATCGATCGGTACTTCAGCGCCGTCATGTCATTCTCGGTGACGTCCTGGTGATTGCGGTGGACAGACGCACTACAGTCGTTTTACAGTTATTTTACCTCTGATTTTGCATCACTATCTAAATCAAAGTGATCTTTATTGCCATTCAAATAGGGTTGCGGTTGGGTTGCTGCAACTGACAAGTATGTCAAAATTATTGTGATCTTTATTATCGTTACAAATAAGGTTGCTTTTATGTTGCTGCTGTCAGAGGTAAAATAATTGTGAACCGATTGTAAAGCTGCTTCATTACAGACGTTGTTGTCGCGCAACATCGCGACTTGTTAAAACATACATCGACCCAATTTTTTACACAAAATAACGTAATAAGTATTAATGAGTGAGATAACAATAATAACTAGTCAAATAAACTGTTGATTAGGCCTGTGATTAATTTTGACGTTTTGTTATCTGTTTTTCGTTTTGTTTGCTTTTTAATTAATTGTAGAATAGTACTTACGGAAAACTTAACTCAAACATAAAGCATTTATTTCAAATATACCAATTACATGCACTTTTGCACTTTCAAGGGGTTGGTCAGTCAGAAAGATGAAGCTAGTTGCCCATTCCAAAGCGTAGTAGGTACCTATGGAGAAGAATGGACCCTCTTTTAAATCAAAATAATATGGTTTCATCATTTATTTATGCATGTGAGAACGATGCAGAACGTTAAAAGCGAATGCAGAACGTTAAACTCCTTTTCTGTGCTCTATTTTTTTTTGCTGCAAATGTGGGCCTAAACGTTTACGCTAAAATCATAATGTCTTTAAAGATAAAGATAATTTTATTTGTCAAAACATACATGTCTTTTGCAAGACGTGTACAAATGTGTACCTACATAGCTCTAAGCAGCATAATCAATCACCCAGATCAATCTACCTGGGTCAAACCAACTGAAAAAAATACAAACAAAGAACAAATCAAGAAATAATTTATAAAAAGGGGTCCTAAATGAACACAATCTATAGGAGACACGGAGAACTGTCTTAGAAACCGTTAGCTGTTTTTTCATGAAATAATTTTGGCATATTTTGGTCAAGTGTCAGATGTCCATAAAAATGAGTAAATTTAACCAATATATTTTTAAATTTACTCATTTTTGTGTGTAAAAAAAAAAACCAGTGGGTATATCAAAATACATAATTATGTATGTATTTGTTCCGAGTCTGGGTGTTTTTCTATCTATAATATGTATGTATTTACAAAAAAAAAAAATGTATATAAGTAGTTTATCAGCCATCTTGTTACCATAACACAAGCATTAGGTTGCTTAGCTTGGGACTAGATGGCGCTGTGTGAAATGTCCAGGGATATTATTATTATTATTATGTATAGCTCCCAGAAAGATAAACCTGACACAATATCTAATATTTGTTAAATTTTCAGTCGACCACAATGTCATTTGCCGGGAGTTTCGGCATGATATACGATGACTTTATGAACGAGATATCGATGAGTTCTGCCGGTGTCACGCTACTCACGGGAATATACAGCGTTTCTTGTGCATTAGCTGGTAATTATGCATTTTACATTAACTTATTATGTAGTTCATCATCATACATAATATGTCGGAGTTATTCGTTTGACTATTCGGAACGTCAGCGCCATCTCGTGGCACTGGACAGAGTCTAGCTTGAGTTCGTGGAGGTAGACCGGAGCGACCGCTGCAAAAACGGTATGAGCAGAGCTGTCGGGATCATCTAAACATTGGACATCGTACGAACAACATGTGCTGAGAAACTGTCAGCGTTCCGTATCGTTGAGTTTTGTGAGTGTGTGATTCGCTAGTGTGACTGACTTGTTCGTAAATTATAATCTGATTTGAACTGTAAACCGTGTTTCTATTGTGCAATAACCCACACTATCCATAGTACGCCCACAGTAATTAAAATATGCCTGATGCTAACGAGAGACATATTTGTATTATCAGCTGAAATGCTAGACACCACTAACGATCACTACAATGAACGATTCTACCTGCTAAACAGCGATCATTATTCTACCAATCTATTAGTCCTCCAGACCTAATTTCGAAAATGGCGACTAATCTCAACGGAGATCAGCCTTCGGCGCGGGAGATGTTACTTACACAAGCGTGTGCGCAGACACAGGTGCATTCTCTGTTCCCTCACTCTCATGTTTCGATGGGAGGGCAATTCGACACGACCGGAGAGATCAGGCGCAGGAAGAACGGCTGAACGTTCTTTTCTTTTACTTATAGCTCAATATCTAGCTATATAACATTATCGAAAATGGATTCATTAAGGGCAAAATATTTTTCGATCTGGCTTGAAATACTGAAATATGTTATTAAGAGACTGGCGGCATCTACAACGCTACATTACACTGACGTCACGAAAAATCCTGCAATGCGCAAGCAAAGTTTGCCGCTCATCTAGAATATATACGAGCGATATCCTGACATCAATCGTCGTGTAATTGCCCACCAGACACAACTCCCGTCTGATCGGAGGATCTTCCCCTTTCTATAGAGAATGAGTGAACTTAGCACCCTATTTCTCATACCTCTACAAGACAATAGCTGACCAGGTGACCACTGTTGGCGGGCAAACAACGTGCCTGGGGTTGGGCAGCCTTGCTCTACTCTATACCAAGATCATTGAATGATTCCAGGTTTCTTCACGTCTGCCTTGTTGACTATAATGTCGGTGCGTTGGCTTGCTTTCACCACTGCCGTCATATTCGCATTTGGGACCTTCGGCACGGTCATCATGACATCAAATCTAATGTTCTTACTTTCCGCAGGAGTTTTTCAGGTAAATGAATTCATTTTTTTGTAAAGCGATAAGTAATAGGCCTTACCATTTGATAAAGTATCTGGTACACTTGGGCGAAACATTTCAGAGAAAGGACTTTGCCAAGCGAGAGGATTTTATTCCGTTGCCTGTCCATTTCACTGGTTTTGTATAATGATTCAGCGTTCTATTACTAACATGGTATGCTCAACCATGTGCGTATATTGACGATTTTATTTAGATATCTGAGAGTCACATTTTATCCAAATAGGAAAGACGTAGTTTAACCAAAATTCTATGATCGCTCCCCAAGCACGGTAAAGAATACGTATGTTATAACATTTTCTGCTTTTATGTTGCAGGGTATTGGCTTCGGGATATTGTTCAACTTATCATGTACAATGATGAACGATTACTTCGTCGAGAACAGGGTATTGATAATGAGCTTTGTCCAAACCGCTACAGGTGAGTGAAAGTAACGATAACATACTACATACATTGGGAAGAATGTCACAAAAAGGAGGATATACGAAGCCGTGAATAGAATACCTCTGCCAATATTAATGATGATGGACATTTTTGTTTTGCCTTTCCACCTAAAATGTGCGAGTAGCAGGTAGCTAAGCGGTGAAGCTAAGCTACGAAACTATGCGTCTATTTCTATCAGAGTTGTGGAGTAGCGACTGCGCGCATCGGGCCACATTGGATTTTACAATGTGCTTAAAGAAATTGAACCGTTTATAAAGTAGTTTAAAATCCATATTTGCATGAAATTAAAACAGCTTGGAAGTCAAACGATTCTGTTGGTTTATATACATATCCATACGCTGCTTAGCTCGTCTCTAGTGGAAAGGCAGCCTTATATAGACTTTACAACTTTATTTATTTAAAAAAGTATGGTATTACAGGAGTTAATGCCATGGTTGCTCCAATATTCGTGAAATGGTCGCTAGAGCAATATGGATCAAAAGGAACACTACTACCTACTTATTGGAGGCCTATCACTACACAACTTCATTGCAGTGTTGCTGATGCAACCAGTTAAATGGCATATGAAGAAAGTTGAAGTTCCGGAAACCATTGAACTTAGTAAGTACATATTAACCTTCATACATAAATTACATCACCTTGGCATTTATTCCTCGAAAGGATTTTCAGAGGTGTGTGTAAGATACAACCACATTTCGCCAACTATGCTTTAGTCTGTTATCATAGGCGACCAGCCTATTCCTATTCGCGGGCATAAATTAAGACTCTGGACTGCTACTGAGAAACTCCTCCCATTCTGGAACAACCCAATAACATTTTGCCCAAACTGGGGATGGACCCCAGGACTCTAGCTCAGCTGTCGCATGAGTCTACTAAACCAATGAGGCAGTTAACCATTATTTATTCGATTACATATTTTTAATAAACTATCATCTCATTATTTTACAGAACTCCTGCTAGAAGTAAGCAATGATGTAAAGAAATTGGATACACCAGTTATTAAATTAACAGATATAGAAGGAAACCATACGAAGGAAGATTTAGCGAAAGCCCTTGACTTTCCTGAAAATTATGAAGAGAAGAGCGGCTTCAGGTACATATAACATACACACATTCACGTACAGACGCCAGCACATCAAGCGACTACAATCTGTCAAATTTCTTTAATAGATTTTCAACTTTATTGCTGAAATATTAAGGTTCAACATTGATTGGGAAAACTTGACAGTTTCGGGTAGCTTGACCTGCAGCTGGCGTCTGTACATACATTATTGGCTGTCAGTCACATTTCCAATTTCTTAGTCTGTTTTGTTTAGCTGTAAGTATTCCAAAGGAAATGAAGTAAATATAAATGATGACCTTTTTGCGTTTTTCTGGCAGAATTCAATAATTTTTTTTTCTAATAAACCAAAAGAGGGAAAGTAAGAAAATGTATTTATTTGGGACACATACGGGAAATAAGTGACAATAGAAAAGAAATTAAAACCTAACAACCGAAAACAAAGACGAATCATAATAATTTAAAGAACCAGCCCAAACTACGTAAAACTACATGTATCCATTTATATTTATATTC
This sequence comes from Apamea sordens, assembly GCA_945859715.1. NCBI lineage: Eukaryota > Metazoa > Arthropoda > Insecta > Lepidoptera > Noctuidae > Apamea > Apamea sordens. The sequence continues at coordinate 17,387,422 of OX243986.1, forward strand.
GCTGTATTTTTCATCTACAGGAAAATTCTGGAATCATTTATCGACACGTCACTTATCAGGACGTTCCTGTTCTCTTCTGCTGCGCTTGGACCTTCCGTGTGCAACTTTGCTGATGGTTTATACGTGGTTATGGTTCCACAGTACTTATACTCTATGGCATGGAGTCAGGTCAGTTTTGTTTTCTAATCTTAAAATGAGGTTAAGCCATTTAACAGCCATTTCAAATGGCTGTTTAACCTGTTTTGTCTTTGGAATAGTAACGCGCGTGGGTTGTCTATGGTATTGTATATGTCCATAGGTGGTGGTGACCAGATTACCATCATTTACTCTCCTCGTTTGCCAACAAAAATATATTAAACTACCTACACCCTGTGGTTTCACTCGCATGAGTCTCGATCCCGTGAGAATCGGGATAAAAAGAATTCCTTGTGACCTGAGAATTCCTCCTGACTCAGGTCATGGTCTACCCATGTGCTAAATTTCATCAAAATCCGTTCAGCCGTTTCAGCGTAAAAACGTAAGAAACATACAAATATTTAGTTAGTAATTTAGACCAATATCGATAAACCAGAACTTTCTTTAGAACATTTTCCATATTATTATATTTTAAAATTAAAACAATTAACAGTCTTAAGCCGCGTTTATATTTACAATAAGGTATAAAACATGTATTCTACATGTTGTGTCTACACCTAAAACAACTTGTAGAAAACTAATCAACATATTGTCAGAAAAGTGAGCAGAGTAGTTAACAATACATGTTTTCACAAGTCTAAAACACTTGTCGAAAACAAATATTTTAACTTGTACATGGGTGTGAATTTACAATTTATTAATGAAATATCAGTCCAAAACTATTAATTTTTTTAAGTAAATACTTATACAGGAAGAATCAATTACTAAAGAATAAATAACTTATTTTTCAGGAAAACGTAGCAATGGCTTTAACTTTGTACGGGTTTGGGGACCTGGCCATGAGGGTCATATTCACGATCGCCTCCAAGTGGATATTCAAACTGGGATTCCAGCAGCTTTACATCGTTGGAGCGGCTGTAGCAGCCCTGTCAAGACTCGGTAAGAATAAAGCAGATTATGCTGTATAAATAATAATAATTGTAAATTGGACTTGATAATACCGTGGATGTAGAGAGAAAAAGCTGTAATAAAGTGTAGTGTGTCAAGAACAAGCCTGTCAATGCTGATAATGAATTGATCCTATTACTAATTCCAGGTATGCTGTGGTCAGGTAGCGTTATAGCAACAATGGTGAACTTCACACTGATGGGCGCGGCCCACTGTTCAGTCGCAGTCCTCGTTCCTCTAGTCATCTCGGATGCTGTGCCTCCTGAGAAGTTCACTTCAGCTTTGGGCATTGTTTTTCTTCTTAATGGGATATTTAGCATTGCAGTTGGACCAGCTGTTGGTATGTATTTTGTCTTTTATTTCTCTTAATCTGAGTTTAACATTCTTCCGTAAATAAAACAGTAGAAATACAAAGTAGTTTGTTCAAAATCGGCTTCTGAATCGATTTCCGTCATTATTTTTTTAAGTAATTTTTTCCTGAAAAATTCCTTTAAGATAAGATGATAAAATCTTTCATTGGTTACATAAGTCAAAGCTGTTTTTTTTTAAGTTACTTAAAATTATGAAAAGAAGTTAACAGCTTGTTCGAAATAGAAGTTTGATGTAAGTTCGAGCTAAACCAATAATCAGATATTATCTTATGTCTTTAAATCGCCTCATACATTCAAATTATTTAAATCCTACACCATCTTATATCATAAAAGTCATAACATTGATTTGGTTTTGGTACAAAGTTGAGAAAACAACAGTCACAGATTTTTTCTCAACTTTGTACCGTGTATATGTTTTTTTTTTTTTTTAATTTAATGTTAATGTATGCGTACTTTGGTGACATGTAACTGATTGCTGTGACATTTTTTTCAGGCGCCATACGAGATTTCACGAATAGCTACCCAAATGCGTTCTACACTCTGATATCGTTTTATTCATTAGTAGCTGTGCTGTGGCCGATAGAACTCATTGTAAACAGAAACAAACGAAGAAGAAAAGCAGCAAAAAAGTCTAAATCTAGTCATCAATTAAATAAATAATCTAAATGTACGTTTTTAGCTTTCTTGTTTTATTTAAAATGTTTACTTATCGCATACCTTCCTCGTAAATATTTTATTTCACCTTGAGACACTGCGGTATGAGACAAGAAGATATTGCGTAGCTTCCCGATCGCTGCCCAGCCTACTTGGATTCGACGAATGACCTCTTTCTCGAAATTGGACCTTCCAAACTGGGCAGTTTGTCCTAATAATTGTTGTCATAATAACATGTAAACATAATTGTCCACAATTTCGAGTGTAGAGTCTTCACGAGAGTAGTTGTTACATAGGTATGGACCTTTGTTTTGTCCATAATTATTCATTTTAAGACCCACTCTTTTGGAAGCTCTACTTAGGTCATCGAGCCTGAGGTCTTCCGTAGTCTCAGTCATGCGTACTATATCATAATTATATTATCGGCATACCAAAGGTGACTGATGTACTCGCCATAAATATTTATACCTACCTCTTTCCAGTCCAGAATCTCGTAGACATCCTCTAATGCAGTGGTGAACAGTCTTGAAGCCATAACGTCTCCCTGTCTCACACCTCGCTGCAGGAGGATAGGTTCTGAGGTCTGGTCCTGGCTTCGGACTGATATAGTAGCATTTTCATACAGACACTTCAGCACATCGATGTACTGGTAGTCAATCTGGCACCGTTGAGGAGAAGCTGTTTAATTTGAAAGATGCTTTAGTAAATAGACGCCAGTAGGTCAAGCTACCCAAAACTGTCCAATTTTCCCAATCAACCTTAAAACTTAATGCTTTAGCGATAAAGTTGAAAATATATTCATGAAATTTGACAGATTGTAGTAGCTTGATCTTGTCGTCTGTACCGTTTTGCGTTCAGTTTTCACAATACGCTACGTCACTAAATGCCAACTGTGGGTGTGACTAGTATTTCTATGGCACAATTATATCATCAGAGAACAAAACCATTTCTTACAAGTTTAAATGCAATGCTTGCATTAGTATAGATAAAGTAAGTAAATATAATTATCAAGGTTAATAAAACCAGTGGCAGACAACACGGGTAGTTTTGTTGTGTTTCGTGAATGGTATTAATATGGTGGAAGAAAAGAAAGAGAGTTTAAAGTTGATGGATAAGAAGTACGAGTTAGTGGCACCCGATGGAGGATGGGGCTACTTAGTAGCCATCTCTGCTATTATTAGTTTTGTGAGTAGTGTTTTTTTGTTAAGTAATCCAAGTGTTTCGCCATTTAACGCGCGGTAAGTGGTTCACCTTTCAACATATGGCTACTTAGTAGCTATCTCTGCTATTATCAGTTTTGTGAGTAAAGTGCTTTTTAGGGTTCTGTAGTCAACAAGGAACACTTATAGTTTCGCCATGCTGTCTGTCTATCTGTCTGCGGTTTAGCTCAAAAACTATTAGTACTAGAAAGTTGTAATTTGGCACGAGTATACACGTTAACGGCGCCAAAAAAGTGGTAAAATAAATAAAAAAAAACAATTATTTAGGGTACCTCCCTTACATCTAAAGTGGGATGTTAATTTTTTTTCGTCTTTCCCGTAGTGTGGAATATTGTTGGATAGGGCTTTCAAAAATATTACGGGTTTGGAAAGACCGTTTTTTGATTAAGTGAACTGTTCGTGACTTATCAAGCTTTAACGTACCAATTTTCGTTAGAGTCAAGTGTCCTCCCCCTCTACCAACTAAACGGTTGTAGTTAGAAATTCAAATTTCACGGCAGTAGTACCGATATATAACGAAGTTTAAAGGAAAACTATCACACTTAAGTGGGCTTTACAAGTTTACGAATAATAGTCGACCAATTGTATTAGACTCGAAAATTTCGAACAATTCCATAGAAATGTCGATAAAAGGCGCTAAGCGTCAGTAGTATCGCACTATTGTTTCATTCCTAAATAAGCTTTATAAAAAAAAAACAGTTGCTACACCGGCTATCTATGACTATGGCATGCTATGACGTCTTAACCAAATAGAAAAAAAAAATAATAATAATTTTCGTGCAAAATTGTCGGATCAGGTTAGGATTTGTATAGGAAGTCAAATTAGGTAGGTAGTCATGTTTGGCTTTTAGTTAGAGCATGGTACGAAACGATCAGTCAGCGAATACGACCCGCACTTGGCTGTTATAAAAACTACGGAACCCTACACTGCGCGTGGCCCGACACGCACTTGACCGGTTTTTTTATAAGCAATTCAGGGAAGTGGTCTACAATTTAATATGTGGAAAAATATACGGTCGACTCTATAGGTTGCGTTGAGTTTTGACCATAGTTCGGGAAACACAAATAATAACTACTATATAATTTTTGACCACAATTCCCAGTAAGTGCTCATACACATACACACTAGCGCCACGCGTCAACTGCAGCCGCCGACACGCATCGACAACGTGCAGCTCGTGTATTATTTATTTTTTTCGATATGGCATCTCGCAGTTCAACCTATGAGGTTGTCGTCTGCTTCACCGGGTTTGCCTGTGGATGCCTTAATAAATTAAGGCCTCCAGTCAGTGCTTAAGAAACTTAAAAAATAAGCGATTACACGCGAAGGGCACCTGAAGGGACCTTGGCTTAGGGCGTCGCTGGGTCGGGAGGGTCGGGGCGGAGCAGCACGTGTATTTGAGCATCGTACTCAAATACACGAGCAGCACGTTATCGACGGCTGTAGTTGCTTATGCCGTTGACGCGTGCCGTCCGCGTATACGAGTAGGCGCACTAAATTGAAACTTCCCTAAAGTTGAAATTATCAAACTGTCGCATAGATCTTGTCATTTTATAAAGTGCAAGGGATACCCGACAGTTTTACCCTAACATAACTTAAGGGTGGATACGCAATTACAAGATTGACTATTCTTAAATAATGACGCAGTATGCATATCAACGTCATGGTGTTTGTGCCATTTACGATATAGTGCACAAATGATTACTTGAGTAAATAAGTGAAACACGTGAGAAAGGGTGTGAAATGTGATTTGATACTTTAGATAGCACCGTAGGTACCTACTCACGTGTGTGACAATAGCACAAAAGGTGGTAAAAGGACAATAGAATAATGTATGGATGGATGGATGTTTGTTACTCTTTCACGCAAAAACTACTGAACGGATTTGGATGAACTTTAGCACACAAATAGTTTACAACCAGGATTAACACATAGAATACTTTTTATGCCGATATTCCCACGGGATCAAAACTTATGCGGATGAAACTGCGGGGCGCAGCTAGTTGGGTCATAAACCAGTAAAGCTGCTTCATTGCAGACGTCGACGCGCAACATCGCGATTTAGTGAAACAAACATACACCCAAATTGTTACACAAAATAACGTAAGTATTATTAATGAGGCAGATAACAATAATATCTAGACAAACTGCCATAATTTAAATGTGTAAATACTAATTCTGACATTTTGTTATCTTTATGCAAATTGTAGAATACGGAAAAGTCAATCGTACCTAACTATACGAGGTAGATAGAAAGTTATGCGGGTGAAACTATGGGGCGCAGCTAGTACTATAATAAATTAAACTTCGTATAATTATCTAATGACGTTCCCAGTCTGCATTCAACGGCTTATGAATGACGGCGTTCTGAGGTAACAAAAATAAAATAAAAAAAACAACCATATTGAGAACCTGCTACTTTTTTGAAGTCGGTTAATAATGGCTTCTACATATAAGCTATATAAATCATGAAATAAAGTGACGAATAGAAATTTTTCGAATGTCGTGAGAAAAGTTTTGAGTATGAATGTGGATACTATGCGAGTAGAGGAAGATCAAAGAAACGATGGATGGACTGTGCGAAAGACGGTATCGGAGTGACTACCGAGATGGCGACTAATAGAGAAGTATGGAAGGAAAAGACATGTTGAGCCGACCGCAAAAAAATAAGGATAAGGGAGAATAATGAAGATGAGGATCAAAAATTGCTCATGTGGTTCAAAAAAATTGATTTGATGCAACCTGTACAACATTGCATTGTCGGCTTGGACTAGAGTCAGTATAAAACCGAATCTAAATCTGTTTTGATTTTATTCGAGTTATCTTATCTTATGTATGCACGTTCTACTGTGATAGATAAATCTATTTTTCTTTCTATCTATCTAAATACTAAGCTTCCAGAAAGTTAAAGCTAAAATATTTTATTGGTTTTTATTTCAGTCGACCACAACCTCGTTTGCCGGGACCTTCGGCATGATGTATGATGATTTCATGAACGAGATATCTATGAGTTCTGCAGGTGTCACGATGCTCACGGGAATATTCTGTATTTTTTCTGCATTCGCTGGTAATTAAACATTGTCAATTCATATACAGTAGCCTCCAAAAGTTAGTTGACATTTTTCTTCTTCAGCTTTGGCACATCATATTCTGATTTAAAATTCTAGTGATCCAAATGTTTGTACTGCTATAATATTTTTATTCATTAATTCAACTTCTTTTGAATTATCATAAAACTCACAATCTCTCTCTCTCTCTTATTACAATGTGGCATCACAGCTGAAGTGGAAAAATGTCAACTAACTTTTGGAAGGCACTGTATATGAATTGACAATGTTTAATTAATATTTAAGTAATTGGTATTTTTTGTGCCGCTAAACGACTCGTTTTTTTTTACCATCTGCCTTACACCATTCTAAAAATCTCAAGTAATGTTTAAAATTTCTCTATTACATAGCAATTTAGCGAACTAGTAAGTAATATTTGGCCTCAATTAAGTCATGAACGAGAAGGTACCAGCCGTTAATTTAAATCCTGATATTATTGCCAATTAATTGTGTTTAGATTCATTCAAAATCAACTGTGCATCCTCTATACCATGACTGTTATTATGATTTCAGGGTTCTTCACATCTGCCTTGCTAACTATGATGTCGGTGCGATGGCTTGCTTTTGTCTCTTCAGTCATATTCGCATTTGGGACCCTCGGCACGGTTATAATGGCGTCAACTCTAATGTTCTACCTTACAGCAGGAATTTGTCAGGTCTTTTTTTTAATTAATAATAGCACCCTATATTAGGACAGTGACATCCTCTGTAATTGCATTGGTGATTTCAGACTTCTATTAATTTTAAGTCCAGGTTTCTTCACGATGTTTTTAAATGAATTTAAATCGTTCGAAAAGCGGTACCTAGCCCAATGGTAAAGGACCGGCCAGCGAGAGGATTTTATTTTGTTCTTTACTCTTTGTATTATATACGTACGCATATTGAACTTTCTACTATCAGTCTTACCAAGGGGTGTCGTATGACCCAGTAACTGGGTTGTGGAGGTCCGATAGGCAGTCGCTCCTTGTTAAATACTGGTATTCAGCTGCACCCGATTAAACAAGAATCCGACTCGCAACATAGTTGGGAAATTCATATGTATGTTGGCAATTGATGTTATTTCAAGTTAAACAAATATCAACTTTATTTCAACGGCAATTAAATTGATTTCAGAGTGACGAACACTATTGAAAAAGTTATTAGTATTTTTTTTGTAGTGATAGCGTAAACTGAACTATATCGTGTAGGAATGAAAGTCATTTTTCAATTAATTCATATTTGTTTACATTTTTGGCAATTAAATTGCGAACGCAGTAATATAGAACATGGCATTGTCATATTAGACGGAATTATTAAAACAGACTGTTTTTATGTTACAGGGTGTTGGCTTGGGGATAATGTACAACTTATCATGCACAATAATGAACGATTACTTCGTCGAGAACAGATTATTAATAATGAACTTCGTTCAAACCGCGACAGGTGAGTTAAGGCTAAAGTAAAATCTTTAATAACCAACTTGATAAAGCAAGCATGCTACAAAAGGTAGAAGGCCCAATAAATAGTCAGCAGTGGGCTGGCAGTCGGCAAGGCTACCAGAGATGATGATGGTGAATATTACATTTGGTTATGTAATTGGATTAATTACCCAGTAACTGGGTTGTGGAGGTTAGATAGGCAGTCGCTCCATGTAAAATACTGGTATTCAGCTGCATCCGATTAGACTGGAAACCGACCCCAACATAGTTGGGAAAAGACTCGGCAGATGATGATGTAATTTTATTAATTTAGAAGAAAAAAAATGGTATTTCAGGGGTTAACGCCATGGTCGCTCCCATATTCGTGAAATGGTCGCTAGAACAATATGGATCAAAAGGAACACTACTACTCATAGGAGGGTTTTCGTTGCACAACTTCGTTGCTGTGTTACTGATGCAACCAGTTAAATGGCATATGAAGAAAGTTGAAGTCCCGGAGACCACTGAACCTAGTAAGTATTACAGACTTAAGCTCACATCACAATAGTATTCCTAGAAGTCTTAGCATTCTAGGAGTATCCACATTTAATCTCCCATATAAAAGAGGAACTCTTTTGCTATCACACAGATAAAAAATCAGATGACTTTGGGCTGCTTCTGAGAAATTCCTAATGGTAATCCCAATAACACTTATCTCAACACAGGGTGAACCCCAGCTCAGTTGTCGAGTTTGTACTAGACCAAAGAGGTAATTAACAACTTTTCAATTAAAAAGGCTGATTTACATTGTTACAGTAAGACTGCTTCGATATTTGATCAATGTAAACAATACTCAATTCCAGCATTAGGTTATACACAGGAGGCCTGTGTGGCGGCATCTACATCGCCACATGTAAACTACGCATCACACTGACGTCACGCAAAATCCTGCATCGCGCAAGCAGAGTTTATCGCGCGACTAGCATATATACGACGTCCCGACATCACCCGTCTGGTCGCAGGATCCTCCCTTTTCTATGGAGGTTGAGTGAACTTTACAACCTGTTCCTCATACCCTTATATGTACATACCTGTGTCCCAATAACGGAAATATTATAGGATAATAATATGCTTATCTAGTTTCTAGACGTTAGATTTGAGTAGAGTAGCCGCTCATTCGCAGATATTGTTGCACTGGATCAAAATACTGAATCAATGTACACACTTTAACTATCATCTCATTATTTTACAGAACTTCTGCTAGAAGTAAACAACGATGTCAAGAAATTGGATACACCAGTAATTAAATTAACAGTTAAAGAAGGAAATCCCACGAAAGAAGATTTGGCGAAAGCCTTTGACTTCCCTGAAAATTATGAACAGAAGAACGGTTTCAGGTACTTACATAAACGTATTCTTAGTTATACGCAAATATTATTGGGATTTGAAAGCCTTTTTTTGCCTTTTCGTCTGCATCAGGGGTTCGAATCGAAGTTAAAAATCAAATAAAAAACTGACCAATTTTTCTACCCAAGTACGGTCACCACAAGAGCCAATGAAAGTTTTCAAATGAAATTGAAGTTGTTGAATTTACTTAATAGTTGTTTTCTATTAACTAAATTAAATTTCATTCGAAAACCTCCATCGGTTTCTTACTAAACTTCAACTATATCCGACGACCCTGGTTACTTACCTTCTTTGGTGATCGTATATTGCTGTTTGTATTTTTAGTGCTCTATTGCTCCTTGTTTAGAAAACCAGCCCAACGTACGTAAAAATATATGTATTTATTTATATTTATCATCAATGTATTTTTTACCTATAGGAAAATTCTGGAATCCTTTGTAGACACGTCACTTATCAAGACGTTCCTGTTCTCTTGTGCTGCGCTTGGACCTTCCATGTGTGCCAATGCTGATGGTTTATACGTGGTTATGGTACCACAGTACTTATACTCTATGGGATGGAGCCAAGTCAGTTTTAATTCAAGCTTATTTTTACAACATATCATCACGCCTGTTATTTTCAATGTGTTAGGCAGTGGTGTACAGACGCCAGCACATCAAGCAACTTCAATTTGTCAAATTTCTTTAGTAGATTTTCAACTTTATCGTTAAATTATTAAGGTTCAAGGTTGATTGAGAAAATTTGACAGTTTCGGGTAGCTTGACTTGCTGGCGTCTGTACATTTAGTACACCCGCATTCCGCCAGTTATGGTGCGAATCCAGACTGCGGTCTGCTACTGAGAAATTCTTGATGGAAGTTTTTTTTTGTATCTTTAAAATAGGTTCGGAATCGTGCCGCATTGCAATACCTTTGGTATTGTTTTACCTACATAGGCAATGGTTACTAATTACCATTCCCAATACCACCAGGAGGGCCGCCTGCTTGGTTAACAATTTAAAAATAAAATTGTTCACCAGCACTTCTTTAGAACTTTGCCATATTATTGTATTTCGAAATTAACACACTTGACGGCTTCAAAAGAGTCTTGAGGACTTTAAATGTAGCCAACTAGATCACCCCGTAACAAGAATGTCCTTAGGCCCCTTACACACGTTTTTTTCGCAGTGAAAAAACTACGATTTATTCACCGTATGTAGGAAACTTGTCGGTATTGTATTGACTAGTACGCAAAATACGCGCATTGTCGTGGAGTTGCGGACACCGGCCCGTATTACCTATTGTATTGACTATGTAAGCTTGTAACACATACGTTTTTTTCTAAGGCGCTGTTTTTACGCCGTACCGTAAAGAAACCCTACCGTGTACAAAAAGCCTAAGAGTTTACTCTGAAAATTCTAAAATATTTAGAACATGATTTATTTCTCAGGAAAACGTAGCAATGGCTATAACTATGTACGGGTTTGGGGACCTGGCCATGAGAGTCATATTCACGATCACCTCCAAGTGGATGTTCAAACTGGGTGTCCAGCAGATTTACATTGTTGGGGCAGTTTTAGCGGTCCTGTCAAGACTCGGTAAGAATCATTTCGATTTCTTTGAATTAATTACCTTAGATCACCCCGTAACAAGAATGTCCTTAGGCCCCTTACACACGTTGGCCCGTGGCTAAATAATAACAGCCGCACAGGTCGATCGGTCAGGTTAAGCTACGCTTGCCGTGGTTGGTCTGTGGATGGGTGACCATCTTTACATACCGAGACCCCTCCGTGCCTCGGAAAGCACGTTAAGCCGTTGGTCCCGGCTGTCATTCGTGGATCTTTGACAGTCGTTACGGGTAGTCAGAAGCCCGAAAGTCTGACAACCAGTCTTACCAAGGGGTATCGTATTACCCAGTAACTGGGTTGTGGAGGTCAGATAGGCAGTCGCTCCATGTAAAATACTGGTATTCAGCTGCATCCGGTTAGACTGGAAGCCGACCCCAACATACTTGGGAAAAGGCTAGGCAGATGATGATGAATTACCTATCGATAATTTTGCTATAGATAGAAAACGGTATTGAAAACTTGCCATTGATGATGATGATTAATTGATCCCATTTCTAATTTCAGGTATGCTGTGGTCAGGTAGCGTTATAGCCACGATGGTGTACTTCACATTGATGGGCGCAGCCCACTGTTCCATAGCGGTCCTCATTCCTCTAGTCATCTCAGATGCTGTAGCTCCTGAAAAGTTCACCTCAGCTATGGGCATCTGGCTTCTTGTTACTGGGATATTTAGCGTTGTCCTTGGTCCTGCTGTTGGTATGTATTACCCGTACCGTACCGTCCGTCCGTCGTACCGTCTCTCTGTGTGTTCATTAGTGCAGTATTTTTTTATAAGTTATTTTCTAGGTTGTCGTATGTAATGTATCTGATTGCTCTTACATTTTTTTCAGGCGCCGTACGAGATTTCACGAATAGCTACCCAAATGCGTTCTACACTCTGATATCGTTTTACGCATTAGTAGCTGTGCTGTGGCCGATAGAACTCATTGTAAAGAACCACAAACGGAGAAGAAATTAGCAAAAAATTCGAAACCTAGTCATTAATTGACTAGGTTTCGAATTTTTATCGAATAAAGAATCCAAATGAACTTTTTTAGCGGTTTTTATTTATTTAACAAATTAAATAACACACGCTTGTGCCTTCTTTGTATAAGAAGAGGCATTTGCCCTGAAGTGTGACAATAATAGGCTATTATAGATTTACCTTCCTCGTTAATATTTTCATTCAGTAAATTTACTATTCATTGTGCAGTTTGAAAACAATATTCACAGGCCATCATTTATCAGCATAAGCAGGCATAAGGGATGCACACCTCCACAATAAGCGGGGTAATTACCTAATATAATTTACCAGACTCTGGTATAAAAGTGATTCATTGTTGGTCAAATTCCTCCCCTTTTCTTTCTAAACCTCGTCTCTATTTTGTGCCGTGTGTCAACTTGCCTACGTCCAATACTCAAACACACTCAGGGTGCATATAAGTTTTTGAAGTAAAAACTTCTTTAGCGGCGTTGTGCACTTTTTTGTGATGGGTAAAAAATGTTAAACTCGCGTCAGGTCACGTGACCTGCCGGTCGATTCTGCAAAAATCTCACCGTGAAAACTCAAGTGAAGTGAGCTTGATGTGAATTGTCAGTAGTGTCAATCCCTAGTATTATTTGGCATGACAGATCACTCCACGCTCACTTCACCTAACTTTTCACGGTGAGATGGTTACAGAATCGCACTGCTGATCGAAAATTCGTAAGATGGAGCTCACGTCAGGACACGTGACCTGATCGAAAATTCGTAAGACGGAGGGAGAATAGACCGCATTCCAAAATGTAAAAAATGCACAACGTTAATATTATATTTAAGTTTTCACTTCTGCCGGCACTCCCGGAGTGCAACCCAATTTTTTTTCAGTCACCATCATCATCATTGGCTGCCTTGTTCCACCCACTGTTAAGTACAAGCCTCTTATTTGTGCCATGCTTCCCTGTTCTGCGTGAGTACAGGCCAGAACACAGACCTAGGCCTACTTTGGAAGTTAGGACCAATTCTTTGTAACACATTCATTATTGTAAGATTGTGACTTTGAGTGTCTGTCATATTTTTAATGTACCTATTTCTTCTAGTGACAACTAAACGTTTTTTTTTATTACCATCTGGTTAGTTCGTTTACCTTCTATTTTGCAGCACTCTACGATGCACCACATTTTGTTTTTCATTACATCTTTTGAATCTCGTTTACTTTTTTTCTTTATTTTTCTCTACCAAACAGGTCCAATCCTCATCTCAGAGTTTATACAGTCTAACAAACAACTGATACTACACTACGTTTCTTTCATTCCCCAATGTACAGCATTCGTTTCAATCTGCACAATATAAGTCAACAAAGTTGTCGACCAAATAGTGCAAGAGCGTAAAGCGTAAAACGTAGCAGTGGACTGTGGAGTCAGTTTATGTATTCGATGTGGCGAGGCTATTTACTGAGCAGTCACAAAGTACTGAGCTTCTTTGGATATACTCACCGTTTTACCTAACAGCTAGTGTAAGGGAGAAATCGTTTTCAAAATTCACAGTAGGGAGGTAGGTACCCTACTTTTTGTGAGCGAGATTGTCAAAAATTCGGCGAGGCATTAAGTGCGGCCACCATTTTCTTTGTTGGTAGCACACTATGTTTCGAGTTTTAGGGTTACTCCGAAAGGAAAAACTTGGAAACCTAACATTCAGTCATTTTGTTGTACGTTTGCTTGGGTAAGATAAACACTGTTTAACAATGCACATAGTATCGAAACCACTGCTCTAGAAAACAAAACTGTATTGGCCAGTGTTCGGCCAGTCACGATGTATGGAACAAGAAAATGAACAACCTTATAGCACAGTTTTCAAAGCTAATGGCGTAGCGACAGATTTCAGTAAAACCAGCTATACCAGGTACCCCTAATACAGGAGCGGTAGAACTGGACAATACTGGACATGCTAGAAAGTTATAAGCTTTGTAGGCTGTAGATTTGTAGACCATTTTCTACTTTATTAAGTACCTGGTACTTGTACTTGTTGAAAGACCTACACTGTCCTCCCATACCTAATATCAGTTTAAATTAAAAACATTTTAAAAGCCAATATTTCTAAAAGAGTAACCGTGTAGTTTCTTGGAATCGTGCACCTAACTTCTGACGTTTCATAAGTGGTCATGTAGGTTTATGTGAAATAAATATTTTGTTTTTTTATTTTCATTTTGGTTATCTGTTGAACTCTTGCATTTACTTTTGAAATGGCGATTGTTGAGATAGCCATTCATTATTTCTAATATATGCTTTTATTTATGCGATTTCTGCATTATTATCATTGTATTTTGTTGCTTAACCTGTTATGAACTGCTCAGACACGAACTATTAGCATCAGCGACTACCTAAGTGGCCTGTTCGGGCTTCGGAAGCAGGATGAGATCAAATGCTAAATCTGAATCCTCCTTTAGTGGCGCAGATTGTTAGCCATAGTGTTCTTCTTCGTTGGGTTTACTATGAATGACTCCTGTATCGTGATTAAGACACTTACGCGCTTGCACCACAAATCACTAAATACGTTTAGCGCTAAACGAATTTAAAGGGTCCCCAAAACGATCAAATTGTCAATATTTAGGTGATACACATTGATGCGCAATTTATGTTCTACCAAATGCAATTGAAACGATTGACAATAAACACACAAAAGGTGGTGATTTTTATTCTCTCATATTCCGGCGAGAGAATCGCGGCGATAGTCTCGATGTGCCATCAAATTCTCGCCACGATAATATCGCTGTGTGTAAAAAGCTCTCAAAGTTTAATTGGCCATAATAAGTTAACGAACGTGTATTGTACATGTTTACAATACACATACTATACTACTTCGGTAAACCAGGTACCCTCTACTAGGCGGTCAGTAACATCAAGGAGTTAATTGCTGGGCTTCCTTGAGGATCTGGGTTGGATCAAATAATCGATTTTCTCACCCGTGCGTGAAATAAGCGACTTGACGTGGAGTTTCTATAGTCCGCATGGGACTACAATGCAGAAGCCTTAGTTGTGCTGTCAATTATCCTTTGACATAACTCTTCCGCTGAAATTTAACCTTTCAAGTCTACCTAATGTACCTGCTTTTCTCTGAGCGCAATGAAAGAGGCCATACACAAAAGTTTACCTCAATCTTGAGCACTCACAAGATTATATTTATATATTAATTTATGCTCCTCGGCTTTCCCGAGACCAGAAAGACGACGAAAAAACTGATGATAAAAATATCATATGCAATGGTCGAAAACAGGATACATACTAACGAAAACAGGATATTATGAAGCTATATGGGTAATAATTATGATAATTTAACTGTCTGTGTGTGTGTTGATGTATTGGCTGATATTATTTTCTTTAATATTTTGATGCCATCACGTTTGTAGAAAGGTTATCATTGATTTATTTATTTTGTACCTAAGCACACAAATATACAAAGGCGGGCTTAATGCTATAGGCATTTTTTACCAGTCACAATTGGGTGATGCAGATACAAACGGTGGTAGGTGCAATAATGAAAATTGAGGAATAAATATTTTTAAATATAAAAATACGCATAAACTTATTGAAATTATACAAATAAATAATATAATATATATAATACAAGAATATACTAATAACAAATAAGACAAACAATGAGAAAACATTACCGTTGTGATGATACTGCCAGCTTCTTGCGAATGTGCTCGTGAACTTTAATTTTAAAGGATATACATATCCTACAAATGTAATCCTTTTAGATATTATATATATTTCTCTCTATTTATTATAAATGTGAAAGTTTGTATGTTTGGATGTCTGTTATTTAAAAAGCAAAAATTGAAAAACGGATTTGGGTGAGGTACACAGTTTATAACTTCGATTAGGATACTTGTTATCCAAAAATTTGAAGACATGTGACATCAACCAACCCGCACTTGGCCAGCGTGGTGGATTAGGGCCCACTCCCTCTCACAGAGAGGAGGCCTGTGTCCTAGCAGTGTGAACACGGCTGATTATGCTAAGGCAAAATGCAAAATTATGGTTTTGCTTTCTTAGCAAGGGATAGAGACTTTGTCACAACACTGGCCCATAAAAATGAGTGGAAAGCTGGAAACGTTATAGACTGATTATGCTACTTTACTATACTTGTTATTACTACTATACTATTGTTATCTCGATATTCTCACGGGATCAAGACTTATGCGGGTGAAACCGCGGGGCGCTGCTAGTATCAAATAACAGAAACATGAAACTCTAATAAGACCTGATTCATCGCAAGGTCAGACGTCTGAATACGTAGGTACAGACACCAGCACATCAAGCTACTACAATTTGTCAAATTTCTTTAATATATTTTCAACTTTATCACTAAAGTGTTAAGGTTCAAGGTTGATTGGGAAAATTTGACAGTTTCGGGTAGGTTGACCTGTGGCGTCTGTACATGGTAAATAAATGATATGCAATAAGTCTGTCAGAGCAATCACTGTCTTATATAGCGTTATAAATATCCTTGTTGTAATAATACCAAAATTAGTCTCGAATGGAAAATTAAGTGGATTATTTAGCCACTGTTTTATTCAAGAGTTTTTTTCTGCACAAAGATCTATGTAAACATTGATGGAAGTTAGAAGATATTATATTAAAAAGAAGTAGTTAGAAACGTTTTATCTTATTATTGATATTTAGCCCGTAATGTTCCACTGCCGGGCAAAGGCCTCTCTCACCCTTTACAACACAAGTCTGTTCTCAGCCATTGCAGGCTAGTCCATTCGGTAGGAGTCAAGTTTGTCCCTCAATATTCGTCTTGGTCTGCCGCGATATCGCCTAAGAGTTAACGGGACTCAATTAGGAGCGGAAGCTTTTATAATCCTAAAAATCTAAATTGCAACGCCGGGTACGAGAGAGCTGACTCTTCTCGGTAAAGAATTAAAGGCAAGGTAAATTAATAAAAAAATCTTATTTCAGTAGTTGACTGCTATGGATTTTTGACGAGTTAAATCCAGGTGAGATGACAGAACTGCGCCTTATCAAACAAAAACAAGGAGGAAGGGACCAACATTTAGAAATTGTATAAATAATCATTAAGTGTTGCAAATATGGTGCAAGTGCATCTTAGTTCTGTTGATGGCGAGTCCGAAGGTGCAATGGTGCTGTACTTAGAAATAGGTAGGGATGTAACGGAGCCTCTGTTACATCCCTTCCCATCTTAGCAGAACCGGAAGATTAAAGAAAAATCGGCGTTTTAGTAACCAAAATTTTGAAGGGTTAACTATATTACACAGAAAAAGTTGCAAGTTTGTCAACTTCTAGGCGATTTCGCAATATAAATTAAACCAGCTTCACTGAACAATTGCTGACTTGGTACTGAACCTGGCAGTGGCGGTGAGAGGGAAGCAAAACTTTCAAACTTAGAGTAATACCTAACTCCAGTACATGAAGGTCTTCGTTTAGGTTTGGACTTTCTTAATTAGACCTCCTATGCAATTCCGCTTAAACTTGCGAAACCCTGGATTAGCATTGATGGTTGATCACGCATGGGTGCTAACGCCAATATTATTGCCTAACTATTTCACAACAAAACATTCCACAACAAGAAAATCAAGAATTTAACACCAATAATTTAGTTAGATTTAATTTCAATGCGCCATTTGCAATTTTATCGAGATCGAGATAACAATCTGATCGGTGGTTGATGACAAAAAACGAAAATATGTTCGATACCTACTCTATTTTGAGATTTAGTTTTTATTTTTGAAATAGACATACTAAATTCAAGGATATAGACTGGTTTGGAAAAAACCTAGAAAGATAGATTAGAGACTAGACTAGATAAGTAATGGAAATTTTTTGCATTGGAAAATAGACTCTGGCTGGATGATAAAAACCAAGCTAACGTGCAGCAGGGTGACTTGACCAATGATCTTGTTGACTCCACGCTAAGGATCTCTTAATCCTCGGGTTTCGAAAAGGGCCTAGTATTGCCCTCGTCCGGGATAATTGCTTAACACACTGACAGTAGCAAAGCCTAACATTTTGACAGTTCAACAACATTCATTGTATTATATACGTTGTTGAGCAAAATATTTTTTCGAACGTATAATGTACTAGCTTTTGCCCGCGACTTCGTTCGCGTGGAATAGTGACTTCCGGCAGATTTTTGGTTTTACCCAAATAGTTCTTACTATTTATTTACATTTTTCCGATGAATTTTCAGTACTGAATTGATGCCGACTCATGACCAATAGATGGCGCTGTATGTCCGGAATAAATTTTATTTTATATTTTATTTTTTGTAATAAAAACTACCCTCAAGTCCATTCTCAAGTTCCAAACTATGTCTGTACCAAATTTCACACAAATCGGTTCAGTAGTTTAGGCGTGAAGCAAAGACAGACAGACAGAGTTACTTTCGCATTTATAATACACTCGAGAGCAATGAATCCGGGTCACTTGAAGAATCCTAAAAATCTCGGAAACTAAAAATGCTAGGTTAATGCAATAAATTGTATTTAATAGACAATGTAATACTCCTTAAATGAAGGTATTAAAACTTCTTAGTTATTGTAAAGTTATATCATAAAAAAATCAAATTTGAAAAAGGGCCACTTTCGAAGATGGAACTACGAAATTACAGCATTTGGTTTTGCTTTTGTTTGTAATCTGTCATTTATGTGGGTACATAAACCATGTTGATAGTGCTCTATATTCATTATTCAAGCTGAAATTATGTCGCTTACGACTGAAGAATGCACCAGAATACTTACAATGCTGGAAACCGGCCGGAGTCAGCGCGATACAGCCAGGACTGTCGGTGTGTCGCTGTCAACAGTACAAAGAGTTCTCCGACGTTACGAAGAAACTGGTTCTAACCTACGCAGACCAGGAACGGGCAGAACCAGGTGTACCACAGCACGAGAAGACCGATACTTGGTGAACACCATGCTTCGAAATCGCTTTCTCACAGGAACTGAACTCACAAATCAGTTTCGACGCCTCGGAGGAAGTAACCCAAGTGCATGGACAGTAAGACGTCGGCTTGCTGAATCTAACTTAAAACTCCTTAGACCTGCAAACGGCCCTAAACTGGAGCGTGGGCATCGTATTTCAAGACTAAGATATGCCCAGAGCCACGTAAATTGGAGTATTGAAGAATGGTCAAAAGTTATGTTCTCCAACGAATCAAAATTTATGCTCTACAAGCACGATGGAAGACACAGAGTGTATCGAAGACCAGGGGAAAGATTCAAGCAAGCATGCATCGAAGAAAAAGTAGCCTACGGTGGTGGGTCTGTACTTGTGTGGGCCGGAATTTCTTCTGAAAGTCGCACAGAGCTGGTGATCATAGAAAACGGCTCTTTAACTAGCGTAAGATATGTGGAAGAAATCCTCAATGATCACGTTGGTCCATTTATGGTCAATTTAGGTGAGGATGCTATATTTATGCATGACAATGCCCGACCTCATACAGGTAGGATTGTGAATGACTACCTTCAAGAGATGAACATTACTCGTATGGAGTGGCCAGCGCGCAGCCCGGATGTCAACCTGATCGAGCATGCTTGGGACGAGCTAGGCAGATGCGTAAAACAACGAAACCCTCCTCCAATCACGCTTCGTGAGCTCAAAATTGCTCTCACAGAGGAATGGGAGAATATTCCCCAAAATCGTATAAGGAACTTGGTGTACAGCATGCCAAACCGCGTAAACGCAGTAATGGAAGCACGAGGAGGCAATACGAAGTATTAAAATTCAAGAAAATCGTAATAAAGTTCAAAAATTTCATGTTTCCTATTTTTGTTTTAAGGAGAGATCAGCAGTTTTTTTCTTTATGTAATTTTGTGTTAATAAAATGTATGGTGACTCATATTTTTTTTACTTTCGTTTAAGGAGTATTACATTTTCTATTAAATACAATTTATTGCATTAACCTATCATTTTTAGTTTCCGAGATTTTTAACATTCTTTAAGTGACCCGGATTCATTGCTCTCGAGTGTATTAGTTTGGATTAGCAATATCCTTCAAAATGATTAAGATTGAGATTAATAGTGTGCTACATAATTAGGATCCTGGTGTTTGTCTGAAGCAATAGTTGGCTATTGTAGTTTTAGGAAATTTAATGCCACATAAAAGAATTATGTTTTAGTGCAAACGCGAATGTGTTATGTGTGTCTTAGTTTATAATAACTTGCCATATGAGTTAAAGTTATTACAGGGTAATATGTTCAAGACAAAATTGACAGAATGGCTTCTAAAGTGTTGTTTTTATAGTATTAAGGAATTTATGGAATATAAACATTAAAAATTTGTATATTTATTCAAATGTTAACAACATAAATTAATAAATTGAATAGTGAATAATTGCATGGTAATAGTATATAATAATAATAGTAATGTAATAAGAATGTATGTAGACTTAATATTTTTTTTTTGTGTGAGATGTCCAGGGATATATATATTTATTTATTTGCACGCTTGCTTGCAGGCAGAATACAATAACACTTAGGTTATAAGAATACCAAAACAATGTATTTCTAGCAAATAAACATTTGATTTGAATTATTCTTAAAGAGGTTAGGTTAGGTGAGGTATTATCACTTTTCTGGTCTGTATGAAATGTATCAAAAATCCATCTTAGTGTGTGTTGTGTATTTACTACGATGTTAGCTTTCATCGTGTTCATTCTTGATGTTTATTGAGTTGGTCTATTTGTGATATTAAAAAAAAAAACATCATAAATAGATCAACGCAACGCAAACGCAAATATAACCCGGAAAATTAAAACATAAATAAAGATAATATTAAGTAATTATTCACAAAAAAAAAAACAAAAAACTTTTAATTTGCATCAAATTTCGCTTTTGGTTGTTTTCTATGGTAATCAGCTGATATTTGCGATATTGTTCTCAAATTCGTCTAGAATTTACCAGTGGAAACTACCGCTGTTTATTTGGTTCATGTCTGTTTATATTAAATTTCAAATGTGGGACCTTCACCAAACACCAGTGTACCTTGAGTGTTTTATGAGCCCAATAAATGATAACCACGTTCTAGTAAACTGTGGTTTTATTTAACTGATGACGTCAAAGTGCCAATGGGGTAGTTGGATGATTTTTCTTCTTCAGCCTTGGTTTGTACAAGTATGCAGCTTGAACCAAGCCGAGCTCGAGTTTGCATCGAGCTAGGAAAGTGATAGTCATCACGGGTTTTGAGAAGTTGGAAAGATTATTATCCCTGAAAGGTTACATTTTACCGAAGACATAACATAACAGTAATCATGATAAGCCCACGTTTGCACGGACGTTAAAACTATCGCGGCGGGATTTTATCGCGCACTGGATTTTCAATTCTCGGAGCTAAACTGAGCATTGAAAATCCAACAGAAAACGATGACTGAAGGAAGATGATGACTGTAGAAATGATCAAACGACCATCAGAAACAGAATTTGATACCAACCAAATTTTCGATGATGATACCAAAACGAAAGTATTCTAAAGATAGGTACATCAGCAACAATAAGTAAACCTTTTAATTAAATCAGGATCAATAATTTGTTAATTTAGCCTATACCTACTGTCCCACTGTTGGGCAAAGACCTCACCCAAATAATTCCAGGAACTCTTTTCCCGCGCCACCTCGAACCAGCCTTCGAGGTACGCGTCCAGGTCATCTCGCCACCGCTTTCTGCGCCGTTCATCTTCAGGAACCCATTGTGAGGAGACTTTTGCCCAGCCTTCATCCTGCATGCGGCTGATAATCCCATTTGAGCCTGGCAGCCTTCTTACCTACGTCTATTAAACCCGATTTGGAACTTCTCACATTTACCAAAGAGAATAATATTGCAGCTACAATCAGCCTGCAAATCTGATTTGTGTCAGTACGTTAGAATTCAGTAAAATTCTTATGTTAATTAATCACATAGTAACGTAAAATAACTCACTTTTCACAGGAAAACGATTACAAAGATATATTACGAAAACTTTCCCTTAAATGAGATAATATAATTCAGTGGTGTTACATGTATTGTGTACACTAGCATTTTTAAATTACCCCCCGTAAAACAAAATCTGTTTATTTGCGCCACTTAGAGTAAATGTTGATTTGCGGTTGCTAGAGATAAAATAATCTATTTTAATGCTTTATGTAGTATTAGGTTTCCTTTCCGACCTTGCTGTAGAATGAAAACAGCGGCAGATATTATATCTCTGCATAATCTTTAGGATTTTAACTATTCACGGCATAAAACATGTTCTTGTTGGGATTTTTTGTATCTCAGAAGATTGGCTAAGCTCTTAAAAGCTTGTGACGTGTGTGGACGTTGTTTTGCCTGTCTATGTGACGATGAGAATATTTGTAGTATAGTAGGGAACCGCATGGCGCCAAGGAAGTTACCTACCTATAGTTACCTTGTTCGACAATAATATTATCATATCGTGCTTTCCTACAATTTAGATACATGTGAGATCTATATTACGACAAATTCTTTGGGTAAATGCTGTGTATGTGTTTAGTTGTTATATTTACATATAAATAAATAAATAAATAAATATCGAAGTAGGTACCTACTGATATATGTGATGTTATATGTGTTGGTTATAGAGCAGCAAACTTGGACTGAAAGAAAATCCTATTATTTTACATGAGTTCCACATAATTTTCTGCTGAAACATCACACAATAGTTACCCCGGGGTAAAAACACTGCGATGTTGTTATTGCAGACTAGAGATCAACATAAAATATTACGAAATATTCTAAGCAACCCACGATCGTAAAATCCGTGTTATAACCTACATGCGACGGATTTTTCCACAAAAACAAAATAAGCAGTATCTACTCTGATGAAAGTTGTTCGAGTTAACGATGTTACCGTGGGGGCTGTTAACTAGATAGGTAGGACGGATGGGCCAAAGAGCAATTAAATAGAACATTATAAAACGCAGCGAACCCAGGTTGGCCAAAGCGAGGAAAACCTGTTCAGGTGGAGATTCATAGACGACTCCGCCTTGGTGTGTAAATTTAGTGCTGTTCCACAAACGATGGGCCGTTTAATATCGTGTCCTGCGTGTCTTGTCAGCTGCACGTTACAGGAACTGATGCACGCTGGTGTTAGCGCCAAACAAGTATAAAAAAAACAAAAAATAAACAAAACTCAAAACTGTGTATTGAATATTGTAATTTATTCTATGTTAAAACGGGTTAGTTTTACCTTGTCATTACTGTTGCTGGGGAGTTTGTTGCGCCACTTCTTCTTCTCGGCGACAGCACTAGGAAGTGGTGAAGGCGCGGAAGCGTTTTGGGGGACTGTTTTTTGTAATTTTGACGTTCGTAAAGTGCTGATTCTCAGACTAACTTGAATAAATGACTTTTGAATTCTGATTTTGTTCAGTACGAGAGGAACCGCAGCTTCAGACATTTGATTCATACATTCGGTATAGTGACTGGTGGAGCGAAGCTATTATACCGGAACGATTTTGAGGCCGAAGCCAACATAGCCAAATCTGACAAGAATTGGCTCACTGTGGAGCCCTGAGAGTCGAGAGGCTGTCCACAAAGTGAGCAAGTGAAATCTTACGCGGTAAAGATACGACGCCGAATACAATTTGAATTGTGAAGACCATTGCACAAGGATAGCGGCCTGACTTTCTGAGCATTTTCGAAAAGCCTAAAACTGCAGGCATTTGGAATTCTTATGAAGCGGAAGTGTCGCATCTATGGAAAGTATCACCTCTTCTTTGTCTATGGTAGGACGTAGTTAAACCGAACAGAAGTGTAGGAAGGTTCTATCGAGTTAACGTTTTTTGCACTACACTTCCATTTTAGTAGCTTATAGGGTCGCTGATTAGCCGTTAATATGATTAATTAGTAGTAGTCAGTCTCAAACTGTTTAAAAGATATCGATCTATATGCATTATTGATTGGGCTGTTCGGATAAAGATTGTTATCAAAGATGTGCTGCTAGATATCCAGTGTTTTTTTTAGTATCGAGGTATAATAATAATCAAGTGGAGACACGTGGGTGGCACACCTTTTTGCATGTGTCTCCTTTGTTACTACAGACGAACTGTTTCCCGCGACTTTGTCTCCGTGTATTTTGTACTAGCTTCTTCAGCAAAAAGAATGAAAGTGAGAAAGCTAAGCGAAAACAATTAGCGCGGGCAGGCGATGCTGCCTGCCCGTGCAATTTTTTTTAAAATTACTTTTGAGACCAAACAATGTCACGACGAAATCGCGGACAGGAGGTAAAATTCAGCTTAGCTTTCCATTTAGCACTTCAACTAATCCAGTACTAAGACAGCCAAATGCTTAAGTATCACGTGGTTAAACTTCCCTACCAACTGACCCTGCAGCACAGGATGTCACTGGGCGCAGGCTCCATTTTTGTTTTAATCTCAAAGTTGCAATCAGCGACCATATCAATTACAACTGCCTGACAACAGATAAGACCATATCGTCTAGTCATAAAACCTGTCAGTTGCAATGCAATTAAAATGCAGTATCACTAGGAGAAGTACCAAAATTTATCTTGATAAGATAACTCTTTATCGTCGTCGGGAACAAAATTAAAAACACGCGTGGCAGTTTACTGTACATACATTACAATATTTACTTCAATATAATTTATCTATTTACTTCTTTTAAATCCTCAAGTTATTTTTAAGATTACACGTGTTCCCCTTGTCTTGTCCCCACTAGCATTCATCTATCATGAATTTTGTTTTCTAATTTCGTCGTCAAGCAGTTTTTTTTTATGATTGTACACACAGCTACACGTCAAGCTATACAAAACCAGTTTGTCTTGGCCTCACTTTGTATGATATTTTCTAACAATGAACTGTCAGCTAATACTGGTTTTGCATAGCTTGATGTGTAGCCTGTGTGTGTGTACAATAATTGACTTCTCTTATTTATTTTTCGATCATAGATAACCATCGCAATCAAGGAAAGATAAGCATCAAGCGGTTTAACACACTACCTTATTATTTGTAGGATTTGACGAATAATTTAGTAATGTTATCTTTATCGACTAGTTTCGCTGTTAAGGATAAATTGGCTCAGACACTTAGTGGGTGCCATAAAAGCTGATTGAAAGATAAGCTTTATAAAGAGGTCGTGTTGTTCAGCGTATATATGATTTATATCACAATATAGCTGATGATGTCTGGCCCCGATTGGTAGATGTTTTTGAACGAAGCTTGTAAACAAAAATACCTAGATTCGTCACTATTTTTCGTTTGAAGCTACGGACGTTTTTTAACATAACATCACGCCTTTATTTCTCTAAGTGTAGTAGAGAAATAAAGGTAGTTACGTCAATTATTTTTAAGTCCCATTTAACAGGGATACCTATTTCCATATTATGATGTTAGACCTTTTTAATAAATAAAATATCAATAAGTAATAATAATTGCCACATTACAATAAAATTTCCTAAGGGGCCTCTGCGAGTTGGCTTCGGCCCCTCGTACGCCTTCCAAAGGACCGGGAACCCATGGTCCCGAGATATGTTAAAAAAATATATATATTAATAATAATAATTTTATATTAGTATACCCCCAGAGAGGAGGCCTGTGTCCCAGCAGTGGGACCATTATATGACGACTATAATTATGATAATATAGTATAAAATTGATTTATCATTATTATATTTATATATACTCTATTTATAAAGCTAAAGTTATGGAACTTTAACGCCTATAAATAAAGTTGTTTGTATTTCATAAGAATAAATTAATTAGTTTAAAAGGCAGCAGGAAATCAATGTAAGTTTTTAATTATCAAGACGTACCTCATTAATCTATAGAGTTATTAAATCAGCTGAGTCGTAAACTATAAGACATGGAAGTACACTTTATGAACAAGCCATAATCTGTAAAATTCCATTGCTGTACCTTCAACTCAGCCTATCGCAGTCCACTGCTGGACATAGACTGCTCCACAACACCCTGTCCTCCACTTTCCGCATCCAGTCTACCCCAGTTACCAGACAGACGAGCAGACGAGTCCTGGAGTGGAGGCAGGCGTAGAGTGGGTCGCCCCCCAGCTAGATAGACGGACGACCAAGGTAGCTGGGGTAGATTGCAGTACCTTGCGGACTGCTAAATGTGTTGAAGCATTCTCTTCTATGGGGAAGCGCGAGGGTAGCCTGCGAAATATTTTTTTTCTAATTGATGATTTTTTTGGAAATAGTCATTCAACAGGATTACTATATGAACTTGTTGTTGTGTTTGGTGAACACCATGTAGGTAAGAACAGAAATTAAATCTTCCCATAAGTTTGTTTGCACATGTACCAGTTCCAAACAGACTCAAAATAACTCGTTTGTTATGAATAGGACAACATTTTTATTTCATTGATCCTCTAATTAATATGTCATAACGTTGCGTAATATTTATATTTTAAAATTAGTAACTAATGTTACTTAGATAAGTACCTATTTAAAGTGAATCAGTTCATTCAGTTGAAGAATAACTAACATTCTGCTTATCATACATACCGCCTCTTTGTTTTTTCGCGTAAGGGACATAATAAAAATCGGTTATAAATAGTTTAACTTAGGTAGTTAAAACGAAGATGACCTACTTACTCGTAAAATATTGCGTAATTAAAATTTAACTAAATTGTGTCTAAATTTCTAACCAAAGATAAAGCTAATTGATTTTTAAAAGGTTAAAGACAACCTTTATTTTTTTAATTGCTCAACTGTGGTCAAGTCACAGATGTGGCTCGCTTGATTGGTTCTCTGTAGGGTCAAAAACTTTTGGGCGTTTGGTATTCAATACTTACATATACGTAATTATAGGTACCTACATCCTTTAGAATCACAGTCTAGCTATAAAATTGTATCGCTTTTGTCTGGCAAAATATTTAAAAGGACGACGAAAGGACGAAAGGATGACGAATTTACATCATAGCCAACCCATTAGACAAATCTTTTCGTCTCCAGTTCCATTAACAACAATTATCTTTTTGCTTTAATGAGAATTAATCAAATAGTGCTATCAGCGTTATCATTATCACCACATTCGATTTTTTGAATCTAAGGTCCCGATCACACGCCACATCACAGCAACAAAATGTGGGCAAGCAGTGGTTACGTGTGAATAGTGGTACTGCAGAGCAGCCCCGGCTTACAAGTTGTAGGTTGTAGCGGTATCTACAACGCCACATGCGAACAACGCGTCATACTGACGTCACGCAAATCCTGCATCTCGCAAGCAGAGTTTACCGCGCAATTAGCATAGATACAATTTCCCAACATCAATCGTTGGGCAATAGCCCGCCAGACACAATACCCGTCTGGTCGGAGGATCCTCTCTTTTCTATGGAGGATGAGTGAACTTTACACCCTATTCCTCATAACTCTAAAAGGTCATAAGTTCGAACCCAGGCAAGCGCTTTACTTTGTGTAATTTATTTCTTCACTATACTCTCAAACCGGTGAAGGAAAACATCGTGAGGAAATCGGCATGGCCTAGAACCAAAAATTCGAAGACATGTGACAGCTACCAACCCGCACTGGGCCCAAGTGGTTATAGACCACTCCCTCTCGAAGAGACGAGACCCGTGTCCCAGTAGCATTACAGCTTCTGGTAGTTGCGTTGTGAGGACTAAGTCATCACCTTCCTAGCCTTTTCCCAACTATGTTGGGGTCGGCTTCCAGTCTAACCAGATGCAACTGAATACCAGTATTTTACATGGAGCGACTGCCTATCTGACCTCCATAACCCAGTTACTTACTGGGTAATACGATACCCCTTGGTAAGACTGGTTGTCAGACTTTCGGGCTTCTGACTACCCGTAACGACTGTCAAAGATCCACGAATGACAGCCGGGACCAACGACTTAACGTGCTTTCCGAGGCACGGAGGGGTCTCGGTATGTAAAGATTGTCACCCATCCACAGACCAACCGCGGCAAGCGTAGCTTAACCTGACCGATCGACCTGTGCGGCTGTTATTATTTAGCCACAGGCCCCTCTAGGAGGACTAAGTATAAAATGAAATCAAATGGTCGACTCAACGTGTTTGTGATGTGGCCGGCCGCTAGAGCGCGGTCTCGCTGGTGGTTGCGTTGTGGCTGCGACGTGGCCTTGATGTGGTCGGTATCGCCCGCATGGTTAACTTTGATGGCCAAATGTGGTCCGTGTGAATAAACTATTTATTATCATACAAATAAGCGCCCGTCCTCGTGTTGTCGTTGTGGTGTGCTTGTGGTTGTGGTTTGGTGCGGTACGAGTGATCGGGCCCTTAGAGTACTTCAGCCTCAGAGGCTGTTAAAGGTTGTTCTTAAAGTTTTTATTTTTGATTCCGGTGTCGTTTGTAAACTCGTAATCTATTTTTATGTCATTAATCTAACGTTAATTTGTTTGTTGTAGTTACAAAAAGTGGTGAAATAAATCTTGCACCGTAGGTGCTTAATTACTCTAAATATTTGGATCAGTAGGAGCAGTGGTTTGGAGTAGTAGGTCCCTATGGAGAAGAATGGCCAAGAAACTCCTAACTATGATATAACAATGAAACTAATAAAAATTGTCTAGAATTATATTGTGGAATTAAGTACCTACGATGCAAGATTTGTATAGATTCATGTTTCTGACTGACCGACTCCTTGACAAGTTGAAAGTGCTTGTAATTGGTTTAATTGAAACAAATACTTGGAGAATTTATGAGTTTTGAGTCAGTCAAAAGAAAATTATCAGTGAATGGGTGCTTAACAGTTACTGAAGCCACACCTGTACAGTTCAAAGTGGTGTTTACATAAATATAGCCGAGGCAATATAGCCGATATATACGAGTCATCATCTGCCAAGCCTTTTACCAACTATGTTGGGGTCGGCTTCCAGTCTAACCGGATGCAGCTGAATAGGTACCAGTATTTTACATGGAGCGAATGCCTATCCGACCTCCACAACCCAGTTACTGGGTTAATACGATACCCCTTGGTAAGACTGGTTGTCAGACTTTCGGGCTACTGACGACCCGCAACGACTGTCAAAGATACACGAATGACAGCCGGGACCAACGGCTTAACGTGCCTTCCGAGGCACGAAGGCCGATATACGAGTATATTCTAGAATATCTTAATAGGCATGTAAGTCGCTATATACCAACCATAAACTATCATATTTATTTACATAGTATAACAATGGTATTCACTGATGGTTAGGTCGATGTGTATAGTAATAAGGGTAATTTCTTTTACCGTCTTTAACCTTTTTGGCATTACCCATTACAATAACTAGGTAGATTATTTCTGGCTGCGGAATGCGGGCTTCTACTAAAAAAATCGTTATGGTAAAACACAATAACACTAACCTTCAACAGTCCTCTAGAAGTCTAGACTAACGAGGCACACAGTCAAGGTAAATTCATCTACATAAGGAAAATCAGCCTTGCCTTTATCCCATATAACTTAGGATCGGTTGACGCAACACGCTTTCTTCTTCCATTCTCCCCTGTCAAACGTTACGCTATCATTCACTCCCTTTTCTTTCATATCATTCCTCTCGCAATCCATCCATGTTTTCTTTAGTCTTTCGAGGGCATCTACCGAGGGCACAAAATACGATAATACCCGAGCCTAGTATTCATAGAAATTGATTACAGGTTGAGACAAATTGGTACTTTGGGACGCCCCCCAGCTAGATGCACGGACGACCTAAAGAAGGTGGCTGGGACAGACTGGATGCGAAAGTTGGAGGACAGGGTGTTGTGGCGTAGACTGAGAGAGACCTATATCCAGCAGTGGACTGCAATAGGCTGAGTTGGCTGATTTGATTGAGACAAATTGTAGATAACAGAAATTAGAGCAATACGAGTAATCATACGGGCTCGCCATGAATGTCATCTTTAAATAACTATAAAATAATAGCTGTATCGATGGAAAAAGAAGAATGGATGCATTATTGCATACTGCCTGTCAATCATCATAAATAATACCCGCAGTATGTTGAGGAAAAGACCAAATTGGTTTAGACGTTACGGAAAAAATTAAACCACTGACATCAAAAGGGTTTTTTGTTGATCTACTTTCCTGCAATCGCGGCCTCTGTGAGATTTGTGATAACACATTGCCGTGTCCCGACCCCGAAGCTAGAGAGCTTCTGATAAAGATCAGGGGGCCTAAAAAGGCCACTTTGGCAGAATCATAATAGGCTAACAATATGAATCTTATTAAAAATCTTAAAATGGTCACAAACTGACAATTCATACTTAATTTATGATCTGTACAATGAAATAACATTAAAAACTGTAGAAATAAAAAATAAAAAACCAATTTGATTAATAAGAACTATAATGAAAAAATTACCGATAAAATTACGGTTTTTATTTTTTTCATGCGGCAATGTTAACACTATTTAGGAAATAAATTTTTACGAAGATTAGAGGAATTGCTAATGATCTGCTGGGAACTCAGGAAATGAATATAGCTTTTAGAAGTGGCATTTTAAGGCCCCCAGAACCTGACAAAATGTGAACTGGATCAACAAGATTGGCTTTAAGGGATCAATAAGACAAAGAATTACTTACATCTTTTATTTTTTATTTTATTTTATTTATTTGGGACATAGACAGTTATGCGTTACAACATTAATAGTTAGCTAAGGTATAATAGTAAACAAACGCACAACCCACACTATTGTCCACGGAATCATATCGATTTGAAAATAAATAAGGAAACGGACGTGTACAGAAAGGGACTGTAAGAAAATAAAAATAATCTTGAAAAGTCACACAAACCAACTCAAGACAGCGCTCCCCGTCCAGATTTAATCTGTAGTCACCAATCAGATCACACCAAAATACATCGGATACGGATACTATGTACTGGTAATACAATAAAAATAATGTCATCTCCTCATCGCATCGCAGGAATAGATAAGCACGTCATCAATAATCATCGTATACGTCCACTGCTGGACATAAGCCTCCCCCAAAGCACAGCCAGTTTGACCGATTCTATGCGTCCCGCATCCAGCGGATTCCTGCGGCCTTAACAAGGTCGTCAGTCAATTCGATAAGTACGTACCTACTAATAATTATTATTGTATTTATGATAAGCTAAAAAGTAAACACCGACAACCGTTTTAAATAATACAAACACATTTCATAATATTTGTTGATAATAAAATGGATACTAAAATATAACGGGTTTGTTATGGAGGACCTATAAAAAATCTAGACTTTTAGTATAAACTGCTGGTTCTCAAGAAAATAATCCTGCTATAATATTCTAAACGTGAAAGTTTGTATGTATGGATGGATGGATGGATGGATGTTTGTTACTCTTTCACGCAAAAACTGAACGGGTTTGGAAGAAATTTGGCACACAGATGGTTTATAACAAGGATTAACATAGGTATTCCCACGGGATCAAAACTTATGCGGGTGAAACTGCGGAGCGCAGCTAGTAAAGTATAAAATGTTTCGATGTGTCCTAGTAGGAACGTAGTAAAGCTTCAACGTTCAAATAGGAAACTTCCCTTTTCATGTTTCTTCAATAGATACCTACATTTCCGTTAACGTTCACATATACAATAGGTATTTCCAGAATGGATGACCATTCTGGAAATACCTACATATTAATGATTTAGTCAACTCATCCCGCGGGATAAGTTCGAGCGGCCTCAGTTAACTAAAGAGCCGTAAAGGCAGGCAGATGATGACATGTGTCTGCCTTTTCCCAACTATGTTGGGGTCAGCTTCCCGTCTAACCGGATGCGGCTGAATACCAGTATTTTACGTGGAGCGACTGCCTATCTGACCTCCACAACCCATTTACTGGGTAAAACGTTACCCCTTGGTAAGAATGCTTGTCAGACTTT
Organism: Apamea sordens; assembly: GCA_945859715.1. Taxonomy (NCBI): domain Eukaryota; kingdom Metazoa; phylum Arthropoda; class Insecta; order Lepidoptera; family Noctuidae; genus Apamea; species Apamea sordens. Next base: position 17,419,052 of record OX243986.1, read on the forward strand.
CGGGTTTCTGACTACTCGTAACGACTGTCAAAGATCCACGAACGACAGCCGGGACCAACGGCTTTATGTGCTTTCCGAGGCACGGAGGGGTCTCGGTATGTAAAGATGGTCACCCAACCACAGACCAAACGCGGCAAGCGTAGCTTAACCTGATCGGTCGATTTGTGCGGTTGTTATTATCCCTCCAGAATGGTATGCTTCTTTCTTGTAGTATTGATACTGTGATAGGGGGCTTCAATTTACCTGAAACAAAGAAAAATAATTGTTAATAGATCTTATTGGAGTTATTTGTGACTATGACTACTTCAATCACCAACATATTTATTTTATTATTTATGTACACACAGTAAAATACATAGGGATATGACATAATTCCATTTGAGTACAAAGGTACTGCTTATTTCTTTAGAAATTTCTCCCAGCAGACCTGCGAAAGGAGAAGTAAAAAAGAAATGTAGACAATAGTGTAGGTACACAGAAAAATAAGAAATACAGAGAGTGGCATAATTATTAATATTTGTAGTGTATGCGTGCGTGTGCTCGTATCTGTGCGGGTAGTTCCTATTCCTACTGCAAGCAACAGTCCATCTGTCACGCCTGTTGATGATGGAAAATTCACATTTTTCGAGTCTATATCCAATACCCTCTCGCCCAATTTATTGACACAAAAATAAAAAAAAGCAATTAACAATGCCTTCACAAACGTCAAGTTTTAATGAATTAACATTCGTGAAAACATTTCCGAAGTCCAGCCTAGCTATTTAATTTTCTTTCTTCAATAAAAACGTATAAAAGGAAAATTCAATTAAAAAATTGTTAACAAAACAATTGCTTTACAAAAATTGTGGATCTCCGACCGGCTTTTGTTCTGGAACACAAAGAGAAACGGAACTTTTTGTTTTGTGAAACCGCAAAAAATTAAACCATTATTAAAACGTTCAAAAGCTAGGTGGTACGAACTCGAATTTACTTTTTTTTCAGGACCAACTGATATAGAGTTAAACAAAGGTATGAAGTCTTATTGTAATCGTTCCTTTCTATATTCTTGCATTCGTTTTTGGACCACTTCTGTGAACTTAGTATTTATTATTACTAGCTGCAACCCACGGTTTTACCCGCATAAATTGTCCCGTGGGAATATCGGGATAAAAAGTATGTCCTATTGGTTAATCCTGGTTATAAACTATCAGTGTGCCAAATTTCTTCCAAATCCCTACAGTCGTTTTCACGTGAAAGAGTAACAAATATCTATCAATCCATCCATCCATACAAACTTTGGCATTTATAATATTAGTAGTTTGTACGTGAAAGAGTAACAGACATCCATCCATCCATCCATACAATCTTTGGCGTTTATAATATACATAAGTAGGATAGTATTATAGCTTCTGCTCGCAACTTCGTCCGCGAAATTTCTTGTGCCCTCGACCCAATCCATCGCGTCGCATCGCATCGCCTGCCCGCACTATTACTTAGTTTTTTCTGACTTTTCTTTGTTGTTGCTCGGCTTCTAAAGGCGCTCCTAGCGCAATATAAAGTACAGACGCCAGCACATTAAGCTACTACAATCTTTCGAATTTATTTAATAGATTTTCAACTTCATCTCTAAAGCATTAAGGTTGATTGGGAAAATTTTCGGCTAGCTTGACCTGCTGACGTCTGTACTTCCTCAAGGATTGGGCTATTGAATGCAAAATGATTTTTGGTAGTTCCAGAGATAGATAGATAGATATAAGTTCCTAGTTATTTAAAAGACATAAGTAGTCACTTCGTCTACGTATTGTAGAAAGGATTAGTTTGCAGAAAATGGAGTTACGTGAAAAAAGGACAGAGAAGGGAAACTTATGCTCTGCAGTGCCTAAAAGATATCTGACTATTGAAAAATGAGCCCTAATCGCCAGTCTGTATGAAGCTATCCACTATCTGTTGTACGTATATCTATTCATGTCATTGTGCTGTAAATACACAGCCTCCTCAACAATATAATAAGTCTCTCGGCGTACTCGCTGTAATCTCAACCTGGGGTATTCCCAACAACCACAATAGGCGCCTACGCAAACAGTTTCTTTAGTAAACACTATTATTTTGTTAACACCTTTGTTATTATTTAATAGGATTTAGATAGCGATGTTATAATAGTGTGAATAGATGTAACACGTAGTAACATTCATGCTGGTATCTAATAAGTCATGGTAGAAAATTAATCTCGTATTATAATAATTATGTTAACATAATTTAATTGACGGCACGGTTGGCGTAGTGGCTGAGCGATCGACTGCTGCGCTGCGTGTCGCGGGTTCGATTCCCGCACGGAACAAATATTTGTATTGCCTACAGGATAGTTGTTCCGGGTCTGGCTGTTTGTGTATGTGAGTTTAAATGTTTGTAAACGCACCCACGATACAGGAGTAATTCCTAGTGTGGGGCAACGTTTTTCATATAAAAAATATATATATATATATTATGACTGCTTGGTTGGTCTAGTGGTGGCATGCGCTGTTGCTGAGTATGAAGTTCTGGGTTCGATTCCCGACCGAGGATCGAAAGTGTTATTGGGTTTTAAATAATCAGCCGTCAAATACATTTGGGTGGAGAAGGTATTAACGTTTTATATGGGACCGTTGACATTTTTTTCCCGTACTGAGAATATGAAGCTGCAATTACAATAAAAAGATTCGCAAACTTGAGCATATTTGCTTCACTATTGTCGTCTTCCTCATTATCACAGCGGAAATCCTTTATTACAGCACGTCTATGTTCATAATTTAGTTTGAAAACGTGTTGTTTGTTTATATAATATTAACTAATTGTCAACCACGAGTTTAATGAACAGAACAAGTATTGTCCACAACTTCCCTCGCGCACAATCTAATCCATATACAGTTTGACTCGCTCGGTGGTGGAATTTGATAATCATTATCATGCTCGTGCCCTTTTTTTTTGTGGATGGGAAATCATCAAATGACCCCTCCCGCTCTGGGTGGAGCGGAAGGGAGTGTCAGTCTCTTACTGACTAAAACCCACCCGTGTTCCTTCCTTAGCCCTTTATGTTCCAGGGCAGCGGTAACCCTTTCGGACGATCCCGCTACCCTGGCAGGCTTCGGCCCTATCGGGCCCCGTCGTATGCTCGTGCCCTTACTACTACTTCTACTGTTAGCCTGCATCACCCCACTGCTGGTCAAAGGCCGCTCCCCATGACTTCCAGCTATTTCGATCCAGGGCTAAAGCGGATTACTGGTCGTTTGTTTTCTCCAGGTCGTCTCGCCATCTTATACGGGGTCTGCCGCGACGCCTTCTAGTTGTGTCTGTGCTCCTCTTAGTGGTCTGTTCTCTTATCCCGATCCCAATTTATTCGGAATCGGCGCAACATATCTTGTACTTCCATACTTCTCTATTAGTCGTCATCTCGGTAGTCAACCCCTATCTAGCCGTATCATCTTTCACACAGTCTACCCATTAATACTATCAGTAATTTTATTTCCAAACTTCAGCACACGTTACATCAACGAGGTCTCGACCTCTAAACTTGGACATCCTGTATGACAGGGGTCGAGGTTTCTCCAGTTACATGGATCAGCATGAGAATGCTTAGACTCTATGTGTATACCTATATAAAGCGTGCCGCTTTAATGGCAACATTTATTTTTTATGATCATATCCTGATTATTTATTTTCAATTTTTTAAGGAGCAAACTGTAGCGCAGGGGTCATTTGCCGGGGTCACGAATCGTATATCAATAAAATTAAAACTAACAACATACAAAGACTTGGCGATGTTGTTACAATTTTTATGATTACTGGCCACTAGCCTTACCCGTGTGTTAAATGAATGTCGCCATTGTACACCATAGTTTTTAGGGTTTTCCCTACTCTTGTAGCAAACACTCATCCACATTCATGCTCAAAACTTTCCCCACGACATTTTCCCCACTTAGATGCTTTCTTATTCCATCTCTTCAACTACCGAGGAACATATTTGTCTTACTTGGATGTTAGGCTACATCTTTCGCCGCCCGGTAAGGAACAGGCCCGGGTCGACGGCGCGTTGTGTTCCACGCGCGCCTCAAAGAGATATCAGCACGAACTGACGGGGTCCGCTAGGGCCGATGCTTGCCCGGGCCACGGGTCGTTCGAAAGAGATACCGTGGCCCCTGGCACAGGCAACTGAAGGAACACGGGTGGGTTTTAGTCGGTAAAAGTCTGACACGCAGGTTTTTTTTAAAAAAAATAAACGTTGCCCCACACTAGGAATTTCTCCTGTATCGTGGGTGCGCTTACAAACATTTAAACTCACATACACAAACAGCCAGACCTGGAACAACTACTAGTAGGTCATACAAATATTTGTTCCGTGTGCGGGAATTGAACCCGCGACACGCAGCGCAGCAGTCAATCGCTTAACCACTGCGCCAACCGTGTCGTCGTTCTCCTCTATTCTGGAGAAATGTGGATACACCTTCCCTTCCATTTTTAACATAATTAATTTATTGTGTTTAGATGTTATTCATGTCAATGGACTATAAGTTATAGTGACCTTATTGGTGGTTTTCTTCAGAAATGTCAGTTCTTCAGAGTATGAACCAGCGCAGCCTTCGTGACTTTATGTACGTTGGTCAATATTTTTACGATGACACATGGGGGCTTGCAAGTACAGTCACGAACAAAAGTATGTATACACTCGGCTTTATTGAAAAGCGATTTACTCCTTTATTTTTGAATGAAATTTTATGTTGTTACGACCATAGCATTTTCGTACCCATAGGTTTATGTAATGTGTCGTATTTCAACGTTGCATTCGTTATTTCACGAAAAAATCGCAATTGAAAGTTGCCAAGTGTTGACATATTGGTGCTCGTGACTGTACCTAATCATCTAACAAGCTTCCTTAATGATTTTTTACCACAAATTAAAATACAACCAAATAATAATAGCATCCTAAAAACAGTTGTGGAGAGTCCTTACTCCCCTATTCTGAGGCACTATGTGGGGATAATGGTCAGGTAGCTCATTCCTCACTTTAACGTTCTCTGCACATCTGCATCAGACACCTACTTTGTTGTTTGTTTCTTGGTTGTTTACTACTAACACTAGTTATAAGATAATTTACTAACTAAATGGAATATAGTGTTGTCGGAAACTGATAAATAAATTAAATTCGATTAGTAATTGATACCCATTGCCTAACATATCCACACATTATATTTTTAAATTTAACAGCATAGTTAATTAAAAACCTATTAACCTGGGTGTTTTTCTATCTATAATATGTATGTATTTACAAAAAAAAAAAAATGTATCTAAGTAGTTTATCAGCCATCTTGTTACCATAACACAAGCATTAGGTTGCTTAGCTTGGGACTAGATGGCGCTGTGTGAAATGTCCAGGGATATTATTATTATTATTACAACTCTTAATGACAAACGACATCGCGGCAGGCCCGGATGGAGATGGCGGGATGAGCTGGACTCCTTTCATAAAGATTGGTCCTTGGCAGCTCTGGACGGAGAGAGGTGGAAAGAGCGTAGGGAGGCCTTTGCCCAGCTGTGGGACATTAATGGGTAACAAAATTTAAAAAAAAACTACCTAACGCACATTTTAAAATATTTTATTATTTAATAAGAAGCCACGAGTACCTTTTTTACATACACCCCACACTTTACACACACACCACAGTAATACACACACTCACACCCTGTCAAAGCACCTAAACCTCTTGTCATCATAATAATTTTAGTTAGTTAGGTACTTTTTTTTATGGGTAGGTATATAAATATTTTTTTTACAATGTACTCAGGTTTTTTATTTGTATTTTTACATAACTTCAAATGTGTGCGTTACTTGGGAAGAGACTGGACCCCACGACACAGGGAATCCTAGGATCCAGGGTATTTGTAAAAACCTAGCACTTATGGCTCATTGTAATTTACTGCTACTACCTCAGTTTTGTTTTTTTTTTATATGGACGTCTTTTCTGAACTGAATAAATTTGTTTTTTTTTATAACCCATTAATGAATGTTAAATTCCGTCATTATCACAATTAACTTTGATTATTTAGTTATCAAAACGTAAATGAAATGTTCTTAATTCAAACCAGTCTAACCCTCCACCGCTGAGTCAAAACTGAGGAGTTGATACATCAACACCGGGTATATTGTGTACCCCGAGGAATTATCTCGAAATCAACAATTACTTATTCAAATGGATTCCACAAAGCGAGACTGATTGACGAAAGCCTGTAATTTTCGTGAATGAACATCATTAGTAAGTTATTTTGGTTTAGAATTTGAAGACTGATGAATATTTTCTTTATTTTTATTTAGAACTCGCCTCTGGTTTTTACGACTTGACAAAACATCGAGATTTCTCTATTATATCTAAGTTTACATATTATTACTGTTTTAAATACATAAACCTTTTTTTAGGTAAATTTATAATAAGTTATCTAAAGAAATAAGAAACTCCTCATCAATTTTTAAATAGGTTAAAGTTGTATTTAGCCAACCAACAATAATGAACGACTACCACTGTATGTACGATAGATCGAACGACAACTATGTTTACTATGATAATATTTTATTTTTGTTAAGTTTCTCATATTTAAACTGAACTATGTATGTTCTTTTTTGAGAAATAAAACTTCTTTAAATCGAAATCTTCCAGATTGAATTCTCAAAATGATGGTGAACACTGCATCAAAATCCGTTGTGCAGTTTAGAAGAACAGTGCGGTCACACAGACCGACATGAACAGTGACTTTAATTTACCTATAAGTGCCCGTATTAAGTAAATAATTGAATGTGTAAGTGATTTACATAACAAAAAAATATTTTTAAATAATTTGGAGTGTGTTGTTTTCCGTAGTGTCACAGTCTATTTATTATTTCATCTTTCTAGTATTTCTGGTTGACTAAGGAATCCTGTTGTCAGAATAATATACTTTATTAGATAGATACACCATTAATTCTGACTTTTACAACCATTCGGGCTGTTTTCAATATGTTACAACGTATAAATTCTCCGAGCAGACACATTTAAGCTTTTTTATATATTATGCAAGTTTTTAAATGTCATCTAATCTGAACTGATATAACTGTGTTATTGGTAAAACAAGAAACTGGAAATTAATCCTGAATATTGTATAGCTGAGAGTTTTGGTTCGCATATAAACTTATATGTTATGTATACCATCATAGAGTTTATATTTCCTCAAAAAACGGGAACAAAAGGGTTGAGTTTTAGGAAAAAAATATTGGGTCGACCCCATGCATTAAGGCCCCACACTCCACAGACAGGCACGAGGCGACGGTGTATGTGTGACGTCGTGTCGTGCCTGTCTGCGGGTGCCTTTAGGAAACATACATTTATATTAAACTTGAACATTGAACTGTTGTTTACGGATAGAAGTGTGTGAGTGACTATCGCATCGGTTGCAAATAATTTACTTGCTCTACGTGCATTTTGACGTCACGCATACATAAATGCTGATATCAAATACAGCCTAGTTACTGTTTTGATTTCATAATTTTCTTTTAGCAGAATATTGATAAATAAAGCGTAGGTATTTACCTAATACATTTTACGAACATCTGTAGTTTGCACGTACATGTAACATGTGAACCATATGAGCCTACATTCCTTACTGTAGGTTATTAGCTTAGGTACCTACTCCTTTTTCGTGACAACAATTTTATTAAAAAAAATAAAAGCTGTAATCTCTTGAACAGGTTCCAATAATCACCAATTTGTAACAGTCATAATCGTTTAGTTAAATCACAACTTCACAACAGCAACAACAACAAAAAAAATGCAAAAAATCGCACATAGCAACCCAGACCTGAACCTTGAAGTTAGCAACCATCATTGGCATTAATGGGTTAACGAGATGCCCGATAAAAAATAAAAACAATCAGTGTTTGTGTCATTGGACTATTTAAATGGAATGTGTGTTGTAGCGTAAATTTGAATTCATAAATCAATGCTCATTGAGCCCGCGGACGCGGCGCATGGTGGCCAGCGTGTCAGCGAGTCGACTACAAGACCAACTTCTCCGACCTAGGAGGATAGCATGGCTCATCTGCTTCCAAACTGTTGACCAATTACGTCGTGTCAAAAATTTAAAAAAAAGTTTTGTTTTTCTAAAAAAAATTGGTAGCTTCGGTCTTTCAGGCGACGTGAAAAGTGGCGTGTTAACTTATTATTACCTTGTTTGTCAATCGTGTTTGTGGGAAACCCGAAGAATCTGTTTACATTATGTACCCTCAATAAAGGTGTTGCATTTTAAGCTTCAAGTAAATAGCCTCCGTACAACTGACGATAACATAAGATTTATAAAACCGCTGCTAAGGTGATATACGCGGAGAAAGAAAAGGTTTCTGTGACAATATGAAAGTGAAGGAAAATAAAATTGAGTACGGAGATGTGGATGAATATGAATATGTGCCCCCTGAGGGAGGATGGGGGTACATGGTGTGCGTCGGACTGTCTGTCATCTTTGTAAGTAGAATTATATTTATGTTTTTATCTTTTTATTTTTCGCGTCGTGGTTCGTGGTTATTTGTGGTCGTTTGTGTTTTGAGCGTAGAGTCGCAAGTTTGATTCCCAGTTATTTTTTATTTTTTTTAATACAATTTAAATAATCATATTTTACAAGAAACACTTCTGTGTGAGCTGAATAAACTACTTCAAGTTATGTCTAAGATCAGGAAAATAATGAAAAGCTAACCCTCGTCTTTCCGTGTCAGCACTTTGCCAAAAAACAAAATTATCAAACTCTAGGTAAAAGTATGAGTTCAAAAAGTTCATTTGTATTTGAAATTTTCTCGTGGTTCATTAATAAATTAAGACCTTCAGCCAGGGTATAAACTTATATAATTATCGTTCCCCATTTACCTTAGATTTTTTTATTTGCTTATGTCAATGTTTTATTTAATATTTTTTGAACCTCCATTTGTTAACTTATGACTACTGAACATTTTACTAAAATTTCGTGTGAAGGAACACATCTAATATATTGTTCTAAATATATTTGTTTTTAAAAGAAATTGAACCCATCTGGCAATTAAAATCAAGATGTAATCCTAGATCGCCCGTCTAAATGAAATAGATACGGTCTGCATAATTATCACATCAAAAATAAATAAAGGTAGGTACGTAACAAAAAATGCTACTTATTAGTGAACACGCTGTTTCAAATTACACGAAGCCAAAAAAAAAACGGTATTTATTTATTTTTTACTAGTTGCGCCTCGCTGTTTTGCCCGCGTAGGTCTTGATCCCGTAGGAATATCGGGACAAAAAGTATCCTTCGTCCTGATCCAGGTCATGTAGCCACGTGCCAAATTTAATCCAAATCCGTTCAGCCGTTTTAGCGTGGTGAAAAGCGCAAAACAAACACAAAATATCAAATCGTTTCTCTTTATAATATTAGTTTAGTTTAGATGTACAAAATTAATTATACTAGATATATGTCCATGCTGTATTAAGGATTTCGCCTATTAATCTTATTAAAATAAAATTATTACATTTAAATATTAATTATAATAAAATTAGCGATATCAAACATTTTAATATTACGAAAAAACTAATAGGCAGGCACAGAATATACAATCTATTTTTAACATTATCTAATATTAGCTGTATCTGTATCTAATAATACACATATTTAAAAGTGTGAGATTCTAAAAATATACTACAGCAACTTTAACATTCATTTTCCTTACTAACAGTAATATGGACACAATAATAAAAATGTTAACATTAAAAAACACACTGTCATAAGACTGTGACAATTTGTTTATTATTTCTGTGCCTACTATTAAATATTGAATACTGCAGCCGATCTATTCTGTAAAAATCTCACCGCGAAACTGAGGTGAAGTGAGCTCGAAGTGAGCTGTTTTTCCTCCTAATGCCCCCAGCATTAGGTGGAAAGACTCACTGCACTTCATTGATACCAGTGACAGCTCACTTCACTTAAGTTTTCACGGTATTTTTACAGAATAGTTCGGTTAGTGATATCTGATCATTATCATGCGTACATCATGTATTGTGAGACTGAGTTTGAATGAAAAGTTCTGAATCTTAGATAGCTTACCTACCACTATTTATTGATCCATTTGCGTTGCGTGCGTTGCGTTCGGTGCATTTGCACTGGCCTATACTAGGTATAGCTAGTGGCCCTTCTCTATCATCATTCATCGGTGATCAGCTAAGACGAGTTCACGTCTCTAGCGAAATGTTTACGTTTCTAAAGATGGAACTCCTCCGTTTTTAGTCTATAGGTACTAATGGTTTTAATTAAGATAAAACGACACTTTGTATTTTAAATAGTTTTATAGTATCTAGCAACCAATTTGATAAGCTCGTAGGTAGGTACAGACGCAAATTTTCCAAATCAACCTTGAACCTTAATGCTTTAGCGATAAAAGTGAAAATCTATTAAAGAAATTTGACAGATTGTAGTAGCTTGATGTCCTGGCGTCTGTACCAGAGCTTACTAAAAATATACATATTATGACACAAATTATAATAATATTTATCTAAATATTATTTTAATAGTGTTGATTAATAAGTTTGAATAACGACCAGCTTTAGATTCTTTTTTTTTTTTGTTGTAATCAATTTCGCATACCAGCCTGTAACGGTTTCGACTTCCATAAGATTGTAATAGACACACGCCTTTCACACACGTCAATAACATAATGTTTTTATTAGTAACAAACTATTTCAACTATCGGAAACGTAATTTAACATATCTAATTACTAATTAGCGTAGATACTAGTAATTAAATATACCTCTTAATTAGTGCAGTTCGTATGCTAATATTTCCGTAAGGATCTAGTTACTTACCTAATAACCATGTGGGCTTTATAATTTCTACCGTCACTATATTATCGTGGAGGACATCCATATGTATGGAAATTACGTTATAAGGTTGTCGTGGACGAAAATTTAAAAGCGTCTTCACATTATTTCCATAGATTTTACTTCCCTTCCTTTTCACGTCGATGTGGACGTCCACGATCATCATCAGTATGTTAGAAAATTTAAAACCGCACATTGGAGACCTGTTACTACCATATTATTATTAACCCATAACAATGGCGACTTACAACCCAACATCTATTGTTGTCTATCCAACCGTTTTTATGCACAAATCCACTAGACAATTTTAATGAGACCTCCGCACGCAAGAAGATGCTTCAGTTCAATATTATATCCGTAAAAGATAATACAACCTAGAGGCAACTAAAATAGTTTCTACCACTTTTTTGTCAACGGTCAATGCCATCATCCATATTTATTTCAATTAGTTAAAAGTTAAACTATGTTACACCATATTTTTCTATCTTACGAACCTGTTATGTTTCGAAGGTTACCGTTGGCTCGTTGGGTCTTATTTCCGTCAATCAGTATAGTGTTAGGCCATTTATTGGGCACGTGTGATGACTGATGTTGCTAGCTTTTTTTCTTTTAAACGTGACTACATTAAGGCTCACTAGGTGGAACTGGCAAAGCTAGTGACGCGATTGAGGTATTAAGAGAGTCATTTATTTTGCAAATATGGGTTTATTTTGCAAGTACATGGTGATGTGATGAATTGATAATAGATAGGTTCAGCCATATTTTACCAATAGGCATGCAAAAGTTATAGTTTGACGCTAAAACAATAAAGGCAATTACAAGATACCTACATTGAAGAGTTTTAAATCACAACTTATATAGATCTCTACCACACAATTTATATAATTTATACAAACTTCTTAACAAAAACACTACACAATATTTATACAAAATTCTTTCTCAGTAAGGAATTCGCTGACATTATAATATGCGTAAGGAAGCTTCGGAGCATGTTTTGGGCTGGTTATTTTTATGTACCCCTATGTTTATAAACGTTGCTTAGAGTTAAGAGACGGTTAAGCATCAAAACTGTATTAAACAGTCGTTTATAACTACTTAACATTATGCAACAGTTATAAATAAAGGGAATAGTCCATACAAGGATTTTAGGATACTGGATATTTTTTTGTCATCATGATAAATATTTTTAACACAAATCTCTAGAAGGTTCCTCGTTCCTTATGAACTTTATATTTTTCCGTGCCAGTCATAAAACTTATACTAAATTGGATTCGGTGTCTCCTAGGACCGAAATTAGTGTTGCATAATCTTTATTATTCTTTTGAAATAGAGTCTAATCTATGTAAGGAAAACTGCAGTACGTAGTAAGTATGCCTTTTCGGAGAGCACTAGCTTATTTTTTGTACTAACTATTAATATTCAGTAAGTTATCAAGGCTTACAAGATAAAATAAACCTACCTTAATTATATGAGTATTGATTTCATTTCCAAATAGCAGAAATAAAAATGTTGTTATGTTTACTTCGCGTGCTGACTTTTAACATGAGTAACCATGACCATTCAAACCGTTTTGTATGTATAATGTCCTTTAATAATGTAATTATTAATATGATGTATCTATGTTTAAACGGAAAATGAAATACTAAGAAGTAGATTCAAATATAAATGCGGCTTAAAAGCTTCATTTTTTAAATTTATTGTTACGATGGTGTTATGCACACATCAAAATTTATTTTATTGGTGAATAAATGAGTGTGTCTGACAAAGTTGTCGGTGACGTGTGCCATTAATAGATAGATTTAATGTTAAGATTATATTTTAATTATATAGAATTTGTAGGGGAACCCGCAAAAATTATACAGTCATACATACAGACTGTGAAGAAAATGAGACTGATAAAAAAAAAATATGATAGGAATGAAGTCTAGTGTAATTTAATTATGTGACTAAAGGTCATTCTGAGTGCAAAATAAAGCAGTTTATTGACCATCGTTTATTTAAATCAGCGTTATAAATATGTTTACTTTTTTCATCAATAGTCTTCAGGATGTTTTTATAATTGTGTATTCATTGGAAATAATTGCGCAACATTGCTTCACACAACATCAAGTGTTTTTGGAAACGATGTTCGGTTATTCTATTTATCCACCCTAAAGTGCGTGTCCTAAAATCCACCCTACGCCTATAAATTCCGTTTATCCAACATAGCAATGGAAAATTATGATGGTTATTGGTGCTTTTTCTATTTTTTCAGACCGCACGACGCAGAACTTCCGATCGATTCTGTAAAAATCTCACCGTGAAAACTTAGGTGAAGTGAGCGTGGAGTGGACCTGTCATTCCAAATAATGCTAGGGATTGAAACTACTGACAACTCACATCAAGCTCACTTCACTTGAGTTTTCATGGTGAGATTTTTACAGAATCGACCGGCAGAATTGCACTGCTTGTCTCTGTTCTTTTTTTGAAATGTGACGACTTATTGCTTTTTTCCAGATTGCCGGCACAGCACACCAGCCAGTATTCGGGTTCATATATAACGACTTTTTGGACGAATTAGGAGTAGGCACTGCGGCGGTAACAGTCGTGTTTGGGGTGTTTCAAGTCACATTGGCTATTGCTGGTAAATATAGCAATCATTATTATTTTTACAGACAGAATACAATAAGTAGGCAAGCTATTTAAGAAAAAAAAAATACAGACACAGGCACTTAGTAAGTTGTTCAAACAAAACAGCCAAGTACGAGTTGGAATTGCGCACTAAGTGTGCATACACACGAGTGGCACGCGTCAGCGGCAGAGCCAACTGCAACCATCGACACGCCTACGGCTGCCGTCGACAACGTGCCGCTAGTGTAAGGCACCATACTCGGGTAGCGGGAACGTCCGAAAGGGTTACCGCTGCCCTGGAACATAAAGGGCTAAGGAAGGAACACGGGTGGGTTTTAGTCAGTAAGAGTCTGACACTCCCTTCCGCTCCACCCAGAGCGGGAGGAGTCATTTGATGATTTCCCATCCTGAAAAAAAAAAAAAAAAAGGGGCACCATACTCAAATACACCAGCGGAACGTTGTCGACGGTTGCCACTCGTGTGTATGCACACTTAGTGAGCCAGTCCAACTCGCACTTGGTTGTTTTTTGTGAATGAACATTAGTGTTCATTCACAAAAAAAAACAGTTTGAATGAATGAGTGCCAGTGTAAATGAACACTAGTGTTCGTTCCGTACCAGGTTGCCGTATCACCATAACTATGTAAATTAGTTACACATATTCTGTGATCAACCGGCTACCCATACTTAATAGCTTATAATATACAGCCTAGTGACAGATAGACGGAAGGGCGGACCGACAGGCAGATGGCTTAGGCTTAGTTATAGGGGATCCTATTATTACTAAGTTTACACTTTTTTGGGTACGGAACACAAAAACTTACACGTGTAAACTATTATTTATTTATGTCCGCCCTCTTATCAACCTTGCTGACTAGCAAAAAAAAATTACAAGGATTGGCTAGGCTTTTTTATTCTTGAGTGGTTCTTGATTGACGTTTTTTTTTATTTTTTTTCCCAGAATTTTTTGCCTTTACCCATTATTAGACGATTCAATTTAAATCAATTACAACTGATAATTTCTAGGTATAGAAATTTTCAGATAAGTGCGTAACATTATAAGAATAGACTTAATATTATTAGAATAACTTTAGTACGTAATAACATAGGCTCACTACATAGTTACTTACCTACATAAAATTTAATCCAATGGCTTCATTATATATTATTCAAGACCAAAAAAAGTAATAAAAAAAGAGTTATTTTATTTATATTTTTGTAAAGGGTCTTCCAATAGGGACTTCCGAAGTTTGACAGTTGATAGCGACCATATTGTTGAAACTGCGTCTGTCAAATTGGCTGTCATTTATTCAGTCTGTTATGCATAATCACTATGGACGGATATAGCGTTCAACAACAAGTGAGCAAATGATAAAATTGTTTTATCAAAATGGGTGTTCTATTCGGGCATCATTCCGCGTGCCTCGCCCATTTTACGGTCGCCATAATTGTCCTACCGAGAGGACTATTCGCAGTGTGGTGGATATATTTCAGTCCACTGGTGATGATACCAATCCACATGAGATCCAAGAGCGTCCAATGCATACCGAAGAAGTCACTATTTGGTGTGGATTTTGGGCTGGCGGCGTCATCGGTCCATGTTTCTTTGAGAACGACGTTGGCCAGGCCATCACCATCAACGGCGAACGCTATAGGTCGATGATTACCAACTTTTTTGACCTGAATTGGATGATATAGTCACCAACGACATGTGATTTCAACAGGACGGCGCGGCGTCGCGTGCCACACAGCTCATGCCACATTGGACATTCTGGACGAGCGATTTGAGAGCATAGTCGTCTCACGTGAAGGTGATGTGGACTGGCCACTGAGATCGTGGGATTTGACGCCGTTAGACTTTTTCTTGTAGGGTGGTCTTATGTCGCAGGCCTAGGCGAATAAGCTACCAACCACAGCAGCTCTCAAAGCCAACATAACCCATACCATCGGTCAAATTCAGCCTGATGTATGCGCTAGAGTCATAGAAAATTGGACGTTTCGGATACGATGTCATATTCCATACATAAAAGCATCGACAGGCCTTTCAAATAAATAAAAAAAATCGATGACTAAACAACCCTTTATTTATTCTTGTTTTTGTTTGTGTCTTACATCTATTGTACCTATAACTTACAAATAAATATGTCTGATTTCCTATTTTACAAGCTTTTATTTAGTGTTACTTGTCCCGTTGTCTGTCTGTAATCACTTTTTTTGTTTTTTCTATTATATTATGTTTTGTCGCCCTAAGGTAGGCTTTCAATCCGCCTTTGTACAGTTATTTCTTCACAGAATAACTAACAGTACTAACGCTTGCGTATAAAGTTTTAAGAAAAGCGAAGACATAAATAAAAAATTAATAACGTGAATGAGCATTCTCCTTTATCTAGCAAAAAATCTCCAAAAACAAAAACTAGTACGTAATAGAAAATTCGAGAGCACGAATGTTCAAGCCAAAGGGATAGTGAAACACATGTCGACACAGAATGCTCCGTGTATTTCGCTGAAGACTTTTTTGCATTTCCGTGCCAAGCAACGAATAGCCAGCAGAATAGAGCCAGTGCTTAGCTCTATGATGCAATTTTAAAACTCCACGCCCTGTTCTAATTGTAACAGTTTTTTCTCTTTGTGTTTCTTTCCGGAATACAAAAAGACAGCTACGTCAGAATTATATTGTAACACATAATATAAACATCGCAGTCGCAGTCGCTCCATGTAAAATACTGGTACTCAGCTGCATCTGGTTAGACTGGAAGCCGACTCCAACATAGTTGGGAACAGGCTAGGCAGATGTTGACATAAGATAACATCACGCCTGTATCCCCTAAGGGTTAAGCAGAGGTGAACCTGTAGGAAACACACTTCGCTAGGAATGTTTAAGTCTCATTTGATAGGGGTCGAGCCTATTGCTATCGACTGGGCACAACTCCAGTTTTCCAGGCTGTTACTGAGAAATTCCAGATGGAAAAATTCAAATCGAAATATTTTCTTTCACATAAACCTATATGGGTACTTATGAAACGTCAGAAGCTAGCACGGTTCCAATTGATCGATAGGAGAAGAGTTGGCAAGAAATTCCACCACCCATAATATTTAACTTCAATGGGGATCGAACGCTTTAGCTGCTTAGTTTAATATCATATTTTGATCTTGTGCTGTTATAATTATTATACCGGAACAAATGCGTGTTGCCAATGATGACCTATAGCTAAAAGTCGCCCAAAGGGCAATGGAGAGAGCTATGCTTGGAGTTTCCCTGCGTGATCGATTTTTTTTCGAAAATCGTTTTTTTTTTTTTTTTTAATTTGGTTGTGTTTCTTCGGGCTATGTTGGTACATAGCCCGAAGAATTGCCACCAAATTATTCCAAGCCTAAGTGGCAATGCCCGATGGGGCCGACCGACCGCGTACCGGAAGCGTTGGAATAAGGCCTCCCACAAGGTGGCTCGACGACCTTTTGAAGGCCGTAGGAACCGTTGAGGACCGTTGGATGCGAGAAGCACAAAACCGGTCGAAGTGGAGGTGTTTGGGGGAGGCCTATGTCCAGCAGTGGACGTCTTTCGGCTGAAATGATGATGATGATGGCTCAACCGTGTAGTTATCAGTAATTTATTATCATTATGCGTAATTATTTAGGTATTAATTAATTAATGCATATCTAACAATGAACCATTAGATCAATGTTGCTCTAATTTTATCATTAATGTCAAATTAAAATATATCAAAGTCAAGAAGAAGTCAAAGACGAAAAATATACGTTTAAAAAAAACTATGTTTTCGATCCTTGACGACAAACATTATTGGGCCGATAGTTGTTTATCTTAGAATATATTTTAAAGATTACATCAAAGATAAATCCATACGATTAATTTCACGGAATCATTAGAATAGATATGGTTTAAAAATATATTTACCTTACGTTACGGGGTCATTATTAATTCCACTGTTATAAATAGCTTACTTATATTGCTTAGCAACAAGAAAACTCGAAGTTGTGTCTTCGAGTTTTGTAGTTGGTTTGATTATTTGGTCCGGAAATAGAGAAATATAAAATCAGATATTAAGTATTTTTATAAGTTTTTTGTACTAAAATAATTTATTTAAAGTCTTTATTGTACTCAAAACATCAAAGTTTAAACCTTATCTGGTTAATAATTTATTATAAAAGTTTAATATTGTTTTGCAAACTCGTGTGATGATTTTGTTACATAATAATAATAATATGTATAGTTACCGGCAAGTAAGTTGGCAAAAGATATTGTAGTGGGGGAATTTCGCCCATGTAAAAATGTATGAAATTGTGCGTGCGCGAACTTCCCCTACTACAAAATCTTTTGCCAATTTACGTGCCGGTAACTATACCTACATGTGAAAAAATAAGCAAAAGAATCAAAGTTCAATATTAGTTAAAACTTTTGATAAATTTTAGTGGCTTCAGGACGATTGGACGTATCGTGTTCAACAGCAATATTATTTCTTATAACTAAAATTAACCTAAATGTGTTAATTATTTGTTAAGCTAAATGTCTCTCCAGAACATTAAAAAAATGTGGAATTAAATAATAGATAAGAAATTGATTCGTTTAAAATTGTGTTAATGGCCTATAATGGATGTTTACTAACTGTAAAAATTGCACCTGAGGGGCAATTCTCGTAATTTTAAGAACGTTCACAGGATCTCAGTCTCAATCTGTCAAAAAAAACCCTCTAATTTCCCTACATTTTTGTCAAGTTTTTGACATTGATTGTCGCTGAGATGAGATTGCGACTAGATTTTGAACGTTTTTAATTACGGGAATTGGTCACCTGATTACAACTCTATCAATGCTTAGTGATTATTTTTTCTGTTAAAACGTAGGCAATTGACTGATGTGTGATAATGCCTTTAAAGAACTTCAGGCGTTTTGAAATTTTTCTGTATAAAAATACTATGCAAAGGCGGACTTAATGCCTGAGGCATTTTCTCCCAGTCTACCTAAGAGTGATTCGATTCGATTTATTATTATTATAGTGATGCAGATACAAAACAACACGGGGTAAATACGGGACAGATAGCTCGGAAATGACAAAATACGAGAATAAATACTAATACATAGATACATCCTACTAATATTATAAACGTGAAAGTAAGTATGGATGGATGTTTGTTACTCTTTCACGCAAAAACTACTGAACGGATTTGAGTGTTTGGCATACAGATGGTTTATAACCAGGGTTAACATACAGGATACTTTTTATCCCGATATTCCCACGGGATCGAAACTTATGCGGGTGAAAGTGCGGGGCGTAGTTAGTAATATATACATAAAATAAAGTAAAACATGTACTTTTAAGAATGTATTACTGTAGTAAAATTACAAATATTTACGCTTAACAGCAGTTTGTTTTTACAAAGCCTTATTATATCTTCTTGGTAAAAGAAATTGAGAATGAAAAAGCCTTTTAAATCCAGCGGATTACTTTATTCCGCTCTCAACAGCAAAGTTCCTAGAAAAGTTACCTTAGTCTAGCTTTGTCTAGTAGAGAAATGGTTTACATTTTCATGATGTAGGTATACAGGGAAATATTACACTCCAAAGTCAAATCAATGGATTAATAAGTAAACCTGTTATTGACATAATTAATGATGAATGTTGTATACAGGGTGGCATTCAACCAAGAAATTTGGGGCCCGTTTATCGAACAAAAAGCAGCTTTATCATAGAAAACCTTCCCGGTCATAATGTATAGAAACGTATTTTTTTTTATATAACCGATTCAAAATGTCAACGGGTGTTCAGAATTCTGTACTGAATTCGTCGTTACAGTTGTCGCTTCGATGTCCCTGCCACCCTGTATACACATAACAATTTCTTATACCATGATCATGGTAAGTATATGTCCAGCAGTGGTGTGATAGACTGAGTTGACTGGGCAGGCCCAAATAACAACGACGTGTGTCAAATATTGAAATTATAATGCTTTTTCTCTTGTTCCAGGATTCTCAGCAAACATAGCGTTAAAGAAACTATCCCTAAGACAAGTGGGTTTAATAGGAGCCTTCATATACACACTAGCGTCATTCCTAGCCATATTCGTAGTATCTACGACACAGCTGATCATAACAAATGGCTTCCTCCACGGCTTGGGAATGGGGCTACTCATACCTGTCTCCTACACGAGTTTCAACAGCTACTTTACAAAGAAAAAAGTGCTCTATTTGAGTCTTTGTAAGGCTTCAATTGGAATGATAACGATGTTTTACCCGTTGTTTATCAAGTTTACGATAACTGAGTATGGGTTTAGGGGAACGCTCGCGATACTTTGTGCGATATCATCGCATAGTATATTCGGGGCTTTGGTCATGCATCCTGTGAAATGGCATATGAAAAAGCAGCCGAAACCCTGCGAGAAAATAGTTTGTAAGTTTTTACTATCTATATAAAGCGGATGGTTTATAACGGTCACTGTTCTTTGTGCAAATTCATTTCGCTTCGCAAATCTGCTCGTACTGTATAAAGTTGGGCTTATATTTTAATATTAAACCCGAGAAATGCAATTTATCTTTGAGTTCTGGTACTGCTTTTTATTTGTTTATTTACTTGGTATTCCGAATTAATATTTCATCAAACGCTGACATTACTGTATGATATTTATATTCCAAAATTTTAATGTACACAGTAGAATACTTAGTTGTATGTAAACTTTTCTTTGAAAAGGCCTTAGAGTTTCCGTTTTAATGAAAAATTCATCACTTTGAATACTAACTGAACATTAATTAACATTCCAGTAATACCACCAACACCAGCCAAAGAAGACAACAAGGATAAATTCGATTTCACCAAAACCTTACCGAGACTCGATACATCAGAAAACGCGAGATCCGTCGAAAATTTGTGTCGAATCAATCGATTGGAAAATCCTCAGAAAGGAGCCGAATTACTATTTGTGTCCAAATTAAGCGATTCCAGACGATTAAGCATACCAGTTGTCTTGATCCCGGCAGACGGAAAGATAGATAGTAAATTCAATTCAAGTGATCACGTGTATCGAGAGAATATATACAAGGCTGCTTCTGTATCGAGTTTGGGTAACTTCGGGAACATTGCCGCAGAACCTATGCCGATTATAAAGAACAAGGAAGGGAAATGGTATGTTCTATGCATTATTTATTTTGGGTGCATGACTTCTGTATACACTCGGCTTTATTCAAAAGCGATTTACTCCTTTATTTTTTAATGAAATTTTATGTTTTTACGAACATAGCATTTTCGTACCCATAGGTTTATGTAATGTGTCGTATTTCAACGTTGCATTCGTTATTTCACGAAAAAATCTCAATTGAAAGTTGCGAAGTGTTGACATATTGGTGGTCGTGACTGTACATATCTTTACTTATATGCGATTTTTATTCAAAATATATTCATTGGATAAGGTTGAAGTGAATTATCTTTATGTATTTATTCATAAATGTTGATATTTTGTCTAGCACGTGCTACATTATAAAGAATACAATGACCGTTTAATTTCGATACTAGTGAAGGTTATTTTTTCAAGTTGTTATTTTAAAATTGAGGTAAAATACATGTTGCGCCGATTTCAACCCAACTCTATTACTAAGGGTCCGCTGTCCGTCCGTCCGTCTGTCTGTCAGCGGGCGCTACCTCATGAACAAAATAGGTAGACAGTTGAAATTTTCACAGTGTGTATTTCTATTGCCGCTATAAAACAAAAATAACAATATTTTATTATCAGGTATCAAGGCTCATAATAAAAATAAAAATAAGTTAAAAATTAAAGTGAGTCCTAATACAAGAACCGTTTAAAAAAATGTAGTGTCAAATATTATAAGATACTTAGTACGGAATGCTTCGGACGCGGCCGGTTTTTCATTTTTTTATTAATAACGAAGACTTTGTATTACAATAGTTCCGGCTACTTCATAAGGATGACTTCAGTTATACTTTTTTAAATTATTTTGTAACAACTTTGTCATTTCTTTTTCAGGCAAACCGTAGCGGAGTTCCTGGACTTATCCCTACTAAAGGACTTAGTTTACGTTAATATTATATTCGGACTGGGATTAACTTTCTTTTCCGACCTCACATTTTTTACTCTGGAGCCATTATTTTTGGACAAAAAACATCTAAGCAAGGTAAGGTTCTTTAATATTTTCGCCTCAGAATGAATTTTAAGTTGAAAGATGGCTTTAATGTTCCACCAAGATCATTTTTATCTTTGCCAAGCACATTTTTTAGTAAAAATTTATATGTTTGCGAATCATAAATATTGGTGGTTTTTGCAAATTTACGAAATCAAACAGCAGTAAAACAACTCTCGAAATATTTGTCTATAAAGGATGAAATAATATGAGTCTGAAATATAAAAAAAAGAAAAGCAAAGATTTTAAAAATACCCTGGGAGTATTCGCAGATGTTCGTTTACTGCATATGTATCCTGTATGCATAATTCTGATCTTAAACCACATTGCAATTCTATTCTCGAATTCAAGCAACACTGTGTTGCCACTTCAATTAAAATGTACGTTAAAACTCAACGTTTCTGGCTGGTAACACATGCGAGGAAGTGACAATAACAACTTCCATCGTTGCATTGTTCCGGCTTTCGGGTGATACTGCTTGTAACAATGCAATGAAAAATTTTTACTACTGTCGTTATTTTTTCCTGTGTATACTACTACAATACATGCAGTAGTTATATCCTTTTACACAGTACCTAACTGTTATAATTGAAGAGGCAGATAGAGTTTCGTTCTTCTTCTTAGGAACGCTTTTGGAATGGGCAACTAGCGTCATTTTTTTGACTGATCGACTCCCTGACAATTCAAAAGTTTCTGAAATTGGTTTAATTGAAATAAATGTACTGAGTTTAAATTTTAATTATCGATTAAGGTATTTTGTTCCGTGATAGCAGTCTTTTTTATAATGAAAAAACTAATTTTATGTAATTAAGCAGTCCTATAAGATAATCCTACTTCGTGTGACGAGACTATTCCACCTAGAACAAATCTTTAAACCTATCCTCTGCATACTGAAAGTTTAACAAAACCTACCTTGGGTAGTCCGCTTAAGGTAGCTTTGTAGCTCACTCCCACTATAATTTGATCTGAGGGGCAATTCTCAGGGCACGCCACGATAGCGGCGGTAAGACCCCTCTTTGAGGAGTGGCTAGAGAGACGTCACGGCGTTCTCACCTACCGCCTGACGCAGGTCCTCTCCGGACACGGATGTTTCGGGAGGTTCCTGCACATCATCAGGCGGGAGGAGACGCCCGGGTGTCACCACTGTCAGGATCGCGGGCCTGCGGGCGGAGAGTAATGGGTAGCTCTCCGTCCGATCAGGACTAGGCCCGTGCCGGACGGCGTGTACGTGTTCCACGCGTGCCTCAAAGAGATGTCAGCAAAAGAGACGGGGCCCCATAGGGCCGAAGCCTGCCAGGGTAGCGGGACTATCCGAAAGGATTTACCGCTGCCCTGGAACATAAAGGGCTAAGGAAGGAACACGGGTGGGTTTTAGTCAGTAAAAGTCTGACACTCCCTTCTGCTCCACCCAGAGCGGGAGGAGTCATTTGATGATTTCCCATCCTCAAAAAACAAAAAAAGGGGCAATTCTCGTAATTTTAAGAACGTTCACAGTCTGATCTCAGTTTCAATCTGTCAAAAATACCTCTAATTTTCCTACATTTTGACAGGTTTTTGACATTTGTTTGTCTCCGAGATGAGACTGCGACTAGTAACGGGTGATTTTTTTGCTGGGATCTTTTTGGCAACACTGTTTTTAACAGATCACGCGTGAATCGTGTCTTGTGTCATTGTCAAACTTGTTCAGTTTGGTCTATAATTTAACCATGAATCGACTTACGAACGAACAACGCTTGCAAATTATTGAATTTTACTATCAAAATGCATGCTCGGTTAAGAGAGTGCAATGGCCGAAACGTTACTGTGAATGGCGAGCGCTACCGTGTGATGATTGGGGATTTTTTTTTTGCCCAAAATGGAAGAATTGGACATGCCTGACATGTGGTTTCAACAAGACGGTGCCACATGCTACACGGCACGCGAAACAATGGCCCAATTGAGAGCCGCCTTCGGTGAACAGTTTATCTCACGTTTTGGGCCCGTCAATTGGCCGCCTAGATCGTATGATCTAACGCCTTTGGACTATTTCTTGTGGGGCCATGTTAAGGCTCATGTCTACAGGAATAAACCAGCAACGATTGACGCACTGGGAGCCAATATTGAAGCATTTATTCGTGATATACCGGCTGATATGTTGGAGAGAGTGTGCCGAAATTGGGCCTTGCGAATGGGCCATCTAAACCGGAGCCGCGGCCAGCATTTGCATGAAATCATCTTCAAACATTAAATTATATTGATCGTTCTATCGATTCCAATAAAGATTTCATCAAATTTTTAAATTTTTTGTGTTTTTTTTTTAAATCAAATCCTATACCTCTTAAAAAATCACCCGTTATTTGAATTTTTTAAATTACGAGAATTGGCCTTCTGAAGACTAGTCGAAACTTGACTTCATATCATGATGATAACTATCATGAGATGTATGTCTTTATGGATGTATTTATTGTGTTATGTAAATGGTCCACCACAGACTACCTACAATATTTGTCTCTCCTTCCCCTTTTTAATCCATCCAAAGGTTGTCTTTAAAAGATCGCTCTTAGCGATAAGACCGAACATTGTGTCACCCTTTGTAGGTATAATTTATATATTTAGGTCTGTAATTTAGGTGTACATAATAAAGAGTATTCTATTCTATAAGATTTGCTAGTTTACTAAATAAATAGGCTTAAGTTCCCAAGTTCACTACTCTAAAAATTTGATAGTAAAGTTAGCCCTTTCTTTCCAAAGCACACAAACGCCGCGCCGCCACTATGTTCAAGGCAATCTTCAACGACCAACCTAAAAAATTCTAATAACTGTATACACAGCAATAATCATATTCTAACCAAGCTTTATATGTTTCTTTCCAGGCAGAGATAGCGAACATTATAGCGGTGGGTGGAGCGATGGACATGTCAGCGCGTCTCTTCCTGGGCGTTGCCGGTCAATTCTTCAGGATGAACAGCCGCTACATGTTCTTCTGCGGTGCCCTATTTACAGCAATCTTTAGATTCGGTAAGTGACCTCGTTTGCTAGGCAAGCTTATTAAGTACGGTAAGAAGTAATTGACGACACGGTCGGCGCAGTGGTTAAGCGATTGACTGCTGCACTGCGTGTCGCGGGTTCGATTCCCGCACGGAACAAATATTTGTATGACCTACAAGTAGTTGTTCCGGGTCTGGCTGTTTGTGTACGTGAGTTTAAATGTTTGTAAACGCACCCACACGATACAGGAGAAATTCCTAGTATAGGGCAATGTTTTTAAAAAAAGTATAAAAAAATGTGTCTCGTCATTAGTGACAGTTGAGCTCATAAACACAGGGTGTCCGGTAATTAATGGATAACCTCTTAAAGGGTAATTGCACTCATCGTTATGAACAACTATTACTATGGGACCAAATCTAAAATCGCGAAAAAAGAATCAGCTGTTTCCTAAATTTTGACGAGTTATGCGAACATAATGTAGGGAACAGCTGATTTTTTTTTCGCGATTTCATGTTTGTTCCCATAGTAAAAGTTGTTCATAATGATAAGTACTACAATGACCCCTTAAGAGGTTACCATTAATTACCGAACACTCTGTATATGTCAACAGAATAAGCTTTAAATATTCATAAAACTTTAAGTGCACTATTTTATTACTACCTATATATATCAAAGACTATCTAAATCCATTATAATTAATAAATTAATACAAAACCAGTGAACAACCTACGTCAGTAGTTTTGTATGTATGAGTCTGAGCTGAAGTCCACATCAAGATAAAATACCTAAGTTATTTTTAGAGGGCGTTACCTAAATGTCAAATTACACAAATAAAACTTAAAGGATTTTGATGTTTTCTTAATAGCTGAAACAAAAAATGCTATTTTGATAAGAAGTGATATTTGATCTGATTTAATTAGTAGGAACCAAATTCTTTTGAAATAATGTTTAAATATTGGTACCCATCGCGTCTGCGAAGTTTAGCTAGCCAAATTAAAATAACCTTTTATAGTCAACATTTGGTCGATAACTTTATAGTCTGTGCTTATACGCAATGTATACACAAAATATTTAAAAGCCACAGCAAAATCTATAATTTTGCTTGACATAGGTAGTTATGTATTTTTTTTTTAATATTTAAGAAAACACTGTTTTTTATTTTATTTAAAAAAATCGCTTCCGTGTGGTCTTAACTCACGAGAAGCGAGAAGTGACAAATTATTTTATTGCATATTTAAAATATTAAAATACTCAAGTATCAAATATTATCCTAGGACAATGGAAAGGTATTGAAATGTTACATTCCTATATTTCTATTTCAGAATAATAATATTAGATTTTTGATACTGCCATTATTATATTCCCAGCGACATTAAAACATGATACCTATGTAAATTAAAGGTTGTAAGTAATAAAAATAAATAGGCAACTACCATATTATGAACTTTAATAGAAAACTTGTATAACCGAATACAATTTAGATCCATTTTTATAAATGCCAAATCAAGTCAATAAAATATGTTTAGGTAGGTATAGGTCTGAAATGACGTACCCACCACACATTAAAAATCTACACAATAATATATACGTCTTGCATCAGAAACCTGAAGCTTGCAAGCAAAAATAGATTGTGAAGGCTCCCACAGACAGGCGCGACGCGATTCTGTTAGAAAAGTTTCCATGAACTTTTCTCAGAAATTGTTCTACCAGTCACGTCGCGCTGTCGCATCGCGTCTGTCTGCGGAAGTCTTTAAGCGCATTGATGACAAAAAACTTGCCTCGTTTTTTGGAAATTAGTTATAAATAAAAAAATAAATATTATCCTCAACAAAAAAAAAAAAAAACAAAACTAAAGAGAATATTAAAAATCGTCTCTCATCGTCATCTGGTTGTCAGATTTTTGGTCTTCCGACGAACCGTGACGACTGTCAAAGATCTACTAATGACAGCCGGGACTAACGGTATAACGTGCTTTCCGAGCCACGGTGGAGTCTCGGATGGTCACCCATCCACAGACCGACCTCGGCAAGCGTAGCATAACCTCCGATCGACCCGTGCGGCTGCTATTATTTAGCCACGAGCCTTTTAAAATGACAACAACCAGATAAACTCGTCACAAAAAATCTTATACTTTCTCAATTTTTTACATGATATCTTTTATCTTTTTCAGTGTTCATCCAGTTCACAACATACATGCCACTTCTCATCCTAACCGGTGTCATGGGTTCCTTGAGATCGCTGGTCCATATAGCCCAGCCCATAGTGGTAGCTGAGCATGTACCTATAGAGAGGTACCCACCAGCATACGGACTATACATGCTGTTGGCTGGAGGCATCAGTTTGAGCGTCGGGCCTATGATTGGTAAGTTCATCTCATTCACAATATTAACAATAGTAAGCCCGCCTCTTATACACGAGGTTGGGTTCGAAACTGAGCAAGTATAGTCCGTTCCAGAAATATCTGATGAAAGTGTAAACAAACCCTGTTCAGGTTAAATTCTTACGCAATCACTCGCTAAAGAGATTTAGTAACACATTCATCTGTATCTAGAAGATTTTAACTCTCAACACTTTTTCAAACGATTATTGTTTTAATAATATCATCAAATTGTAATTGAAAAGTCCTCGATTAAAATTGAGGTTATAAGATTAACTTCAATTGTCATATGAAAAGCATCAACACAAGTTGATTTAAAAATAGAATTTCGTGTATATTTATTCAAATAATCGAATCACTCAGTGACACTACAAAATGGCATTCGCAGGATTTGCACAGGCGTTTTATGATACTTTTTGAGCAGACCAATGTGACTTTTTCATACTCCTAAGTACTTTATAAGTATACGTTAGACATCACTGACAGCAGTGAATGAAAACCTCGTGAGGAAAACTTAGGATGTATAGTAAATATAAGTTTGAAATCGCTAATCAGCCTTCAGCAGCTTCTCATAAAGTGAAGGCATGAACATTGATCGCCACACTTGCTCAAAACGAGTTGGCAATTTTAGACTTACGAGTATATAAACTAGAAGTCCAGGTTTCCTCATAATGTTTTCCTTCACCGATGTCAGTAATGTCCAAGAATTAAAATTCAATGTAAACAAGGGTTTGTTTATTAACCAGTTAAAGGAAAATGAACGAAGCACAATAGTGACGAATTTTTATTGCTATTACGTTTAGGGACGTTTACTGACCCGCAATCTTAAAATAGCAAAGATACACTCCAAAATATAAATTACGATATCACAGCAATCTCTATATTCAGCCCTCAAACGAACCAGCATGACATTAAACACGTTTGCTGACTACTCAACCCGACTCAGCAATCTTGTATAATCAATATCGTTCACATCCGCTGACGTGCGTGTCCCTATTATGCCTGTCACTTCAATTTGTGTCTATCCGACGATTCAACCGAATATTCAATACTGTGAACACATTAATTTGACGTCATACCGTTATTGTAGTAGTAGTACTGTTGTCTATTGAAATATCTGGATTTAATTTGGTTTGAAGCCTTTCTACGGAAACAATTCAATGAATTCTGTGAACTCGTTTGATGATCCATCCTGATCTTTGATGTGAGTTTTAGCTGGAACTGAATGATGTAGGTAGGTTTGCTTTGTTACAGCCGTAACGTATACAAGATATTTGTTAAGCTACGGTTCCTAGAAAAGCGGTGGCCGCTACATAGTGTCCACAATTTACGAGCGAATGACGTCACTGAGTTGACGTCAGTGAGCTGCATGATTGATTACTGACAAATGCGTGCACTGACTGGAAAGGTCCACTCAATCTGTGTGGTTCTTTCCTCAAAAGACCATTTCAGACAACAAACTACATAGTCTTCACATGACTGACCAAGATTATGTCTAGACTTTAAAAGAGACTGTGTCCTCTGAGTTTGTTTCGGCCTTTTTTCTAAAAGTAGTCAGATAGGAAACGCCGACCTCATCTAGTTTAAAAAATATGATTGACGTGTAAAAGTGTTTGTACAAACCTACTTACTCGTTTAGTCTATTTTAGTTATTTTCACAACGTTATGTCCTACGGTGTTCTACTGTGGGGCAAAGCCGCTGATATACAAAATATACTTGTCCTTCAAAAACGAGCTGTTCGAGCAATTTACCAGCTAGGTGCCAGAGTTTCTCTAAGAGATTTTTTTAAAGATATTGGTATTCTCACGGTTGTATCACAATTCATCTTCGCCAACATCTTATATATTAGGCAAAATTTACACTTGTACAATAAAAACAGTGATATTCACAGTGTTATCACTAGAAATAAAGACAAACTACGTGCCCCCTTTCACCGGCTTCATAAGGTTCATAACTCATCTGTTGGGCTTGGTATAACCTTTTATAACAAGATACCCTCTTCTTTGCTAGACTTGCCTTTTAATGCGTTTAAAGCTCAGGTAAAATCAAACCTTTGTTCAAAGGCTTACTATTCCATCAACGACTACTTACACGATAAGAATAGTTGGTCGCCCTAATTAACTCAAGACAATTTTCATGTTTTTTCTCCAGAATTAGCTTACTGACAGGTTATTATTATTAGTATTAACTTATTTATTTATTTTACTTCGATGGTCCTAGTTTATCATTTGTGACTTCAAGTGACAGCCATGTGAACAGAGCCCAGCAATGCATAAATATGTAAGCTGTTACGCCCCTTATGCCTGGAGGTTTTTATTTAGGCAGTAAGTTTTTATTTACATTCTAATTATAATTAATTATTTTTTAGCTTGAGTACGTATAGTTTTTATTATATTTGTTGGTATATTGGCGTGGCTAGCTGACATATGGAAAATAATTTAATTTTATGTTCTGTGTCTTGTAATGTTAATTACTTAATACCTAGTATTGTATATTTAGAGCCACTAGATACAAGCGATGCTTAGTTTGTGGCTCACCGAATCCGTCACATTGTATTTTTACTTTTTGAAGAATAAACGTTATTATTATTATTGTATACAATCAAGTATCAAGTATTTTCTAACTGAACAGACAGCTGTGCTGCTGGGGAGTTTGTTGCGCCACTTCTTCTTCCCAGCGATAGCACTAGGAAGTGGTGAAGGGCGGGCGTTTTTGGAGGACTGTCTTTTGTAATTTTGACGTTCGAAAAGTGCTGATTCTCAGCCTAATTTGAATAAATGATTTTTGATTTTGATTTACTTACAGAAATAAAATCATTTATCGTTTGCTGAAACGTTTTTTATGAAAGTAAGTTGATGTGTTTTCCTAGACAGAGATTTTTGTCACCGTAAACTCAAATCCCGCTGCCATCATTTTCATGATAGTCGTCACTGCAGCCGTTGTGTGGCGGCCAATGTTCTTTTGGGAACTGTAGCTTTGATGTGATTCAATTTACGATCCTCCTTTGTTTATATTTGGTCAACTGAATGGTGCCGGCTGCCGCTGAAAACCAGCGCTGGGGCTCTGTCTCGTATAGGGTCTTAGCATTATGCTGAGCGATGGCCGTTTTGCGTGAATGTGACGCATGTTTACCGCCAACTTGTTTTTTTGTGTTTTTTTTTATGCGTCATGTTTGCCGCAAATAAATGCATTTTCTTTGTCACTTACAAAAATGGACTTTTAATAAAATGTCGCTGTTATTTGTTTAGGTATTACAAAACGTTGAATTATTAGTTTGAAATAATATGTTCTGAATTCAATTAAAAACCAGTAAAATAAAGCTCTGGTGGCACTGAGGTGAAACCCGCATATTACACGGGACGCGACTGCGCGCGTCGACTGTGCTAATCATTAGGAAGTCAGGCGATTATTCGCGCTC
Source organism: Apamea sordens (assembly GCA_945859715.1). Lineage (NCBI taxonomy): Eukaryota > Metazoa > Arthropoda > Insecta > Lepidoptera > Noctuidae > Apamea > Apamea sordens. Next base: position 17,449,429 of record OX243986.1, read on the forward strand.
GTTTGAAAACCTCCATACAAATTAGTTGACACTAACGAAGTCAGCGAATTTTGACACGCAATCCGCGCGTTTCGCTTCAGTTTGGTCAGAGCTTAAAATAAATTTTCTGAATGTAATAAGAAACGCATAGAATAAAGGTTTATTTGCCTATCAATAATGAATATAGTTTTTTTCTCTCTTTTTCCAGGTTTCATCCGAGACTACACAGGCAGTTATGCCATAGCATTCAACATTTTGTCAGTCTGCAACCTCTTCTGCGTCGTACCCTGGGCAGTGGAAGCCATAGCCAAATATAGGAAGAACAAGAACTCTGCCAACGCCCTAAAAACATGAATAGTCAAGCCATGAACTTTAGTAGGTACTAATACTAACGTTAGTTCGTTGTTTTATAAAAGAATTTAAATCTCCCACCGTGATTTAGAGATGTTCCTTTGATAGGATTCCTAGTCGATTAGTAGATTCTAAATTTAAATTTATTTACTTGTATCAGGTCCTGCGGACCCGGAGCACCTCTAATCAATTGAAGTATTGTAGTTTAATAATGTGAACCATAGACTTATAAAAAAAAAATCTTATTTTATAAGTCTATGATGTGAACTACATATTTTGACGTCATGTTTTATTATTTTATTTTAAGTTGTTTGGCCAATGATGTGCTCATTTTGTGTTGATAATAGCAACAACAAAAACTTTGCTGATAAAATAATGAATTTTAATGTTGATAGTTTTGTAAGATGAGTAGAGATGTTGCATATTGATTTTGGAAATCACAATGAGTCTATGTTAAGTACACTTAAAGGGAGTTTAGAAAACTAGAACAATATTAGTTTAGGAGATAATTTAAGTCTACTTTATAGTAGAAAGCTACCAAAATCTTGCCATATTTTATAAGTCTTTGGGTAAAAACAAAATGGATCCGCCAATGAAGAGGGTCTATTTATTAAAAGCGTAGATTTAAGGAAAACAATAATAATTAAATAAGAACACTGCCAATAATTACTAAGGACGGTCAAAGTTCTGGGCAAGCATACATACAACAAAACAATTAAAAAATTGTTTTGTTAACTGTACGTGTCGCGGGACGAGCTGGAGAAAACAAACAACCAGTGGTCCACACAAGCATCGGATGAGCTGGGAGTCATGGGGAAAGGCTTTTGCCCAGCAGTGGGATGCTTCAGGCTAACAGTAACGTGTAAATGCATTTCTGAAATGGTATACAAATACCATTCCAGAAATGCATTTACACGTAAATATAGTTATTTAGTGATAGAAGGTTTATTTCATAACGTTGTGTAGGTATGTGTGTGTTAATGTGGTAAATGATAAATAAACTTGTGACTGGATTGGAAACATGATTTCCTGAACTTTGTGACTGCGATAAAAAATAGTGAAACTGTTGATTAATTAATAAAACATAGATGTTTTTTACAATGCCACTTTTTTGTTTTTTTTTTTAATTTTTTTTAAATATATTAGGTACGTTATAGGCTAAATATGTTTATAATAATAATAATAATATCATTTATTTCGGACAATGTCCATATTTGGTTAGTAATACAAATTGCTTAAGAACTAGGTATGTTAGTAAAGGAAAAAAAAAGTGTTACAATAATTAAATTAATACAATAATTAACAATTAACCAATGAATTAACGTTAGTCAATTGCCATCATTACATTTGTTACATAATGTATATGCAGGGTCAGTTATACATTTAACACTGTCTAACTAGACTAGAACCCGCATGAAAGCCTGCAGGACTGTTGAGTCGACTTTGTCAGCGACTACGTTCAGGATGCTATTAGTGCTGCCCCGCAATCTGCGCAGTAAGGAGGCGGTTCTCTTGCGTATGATGGCATGAAAGCCATCAACGCGAGCTTCCGCAAACATGCTAGATGCACTACAGAAACGGGGCAGCCCCAGCAACATCCTGAACCCATTATTATATTGAACGCGCAAGGCACTGAGCGATCTCTGTGTATAGCAAAACCACAGGCTGCTCGTGTAGAGAGTTTGGCAGTACGCCTTAAAAAGTGAGATCTTAACATGCTCGTTGCAACGAGCAAACCTGCGAGCCAGCATGTTATTCTTAACCGCCAGTACCCTGCGCTCCCTTTCAATGTCCATTTGGTCATCAAGATCTTCGGTAACATAGTGTCCCAAGTATTTAAAATGATTTACCCGCTTGAGTTCATTGTTATTTAGCTTTATTTTGGGCACACTAAATGGGCATTTACCTGAAGCCTTAAAAACCAAATACTCACTTTTTGTGCAATTGTACAAGAGACCATGTATTTGGGCATACTCCTCACAAATATGTAAGAGCTGTCTCAATGCACCGACAGCTGGGCTCAGCAGCACCATGTCGTCAGCATAACTGATATTATTAATGCAGACATTATCAACCGAACAGCCGACACGCGTGCTGCTGAGCCCAACAATCAGCTCATTAATATACAGGTTGAAGAGCTTGGGAGACGTCAACCCACCTTGTCTCGTTCCACACTCCAACCTGTACATGTCAGAGAGGCAGCCTGCCCATCTAACATTGTTTGTCTGATTAGCATACCAGTAGCGAAAGAGACGTTACACCTGCGTATGCACTTCCGTTTTTTTAAGCTTTTCCCATAGCAAGTCATAAGACACTAGGTCAAATGCTTTTGACAGGTCGAGGAAACATGCATATACAGGTGTACTCCTCTGTGTATAGTACTGGACCGTGTGCTTAAGACTAAGGATGGCGCTTTCAGTAGAAAGTCCGGGCCGGAATCCGAACTGGGCATCATGAATATTGAGATGTTTTTCTAGCTCTGAATCAAGCACAGCGTCCAGCACCTTGGCCACCACTGTTGCCAACGATATAGGCCTGTAATTGGATTTATCCGATATGTCACCCGTTTTATTTTTTACAATTGGAACCACAATAGTTCGCATGAGGTCGACGGGTAAGTATGAATGACTTAAACACAATGTGTAAAACATCGCCAGAACGCGTGGTAAATGGACTCCAGCATACTTTAGATGTTCGATACTGAGCCCATCATGACCAGGCGACTTACCCCTGGACATCTTTCTTATTATACCTGACACTTGTTTAACAGACACATGAAACAAGTCACCAGTCACGATAGGATCAGCATCTGGCATCATCTTTGAAGGACCAAGTGGTGAACTTACCCCAAAATGATCTTTAAATAGGTCAGCTATGCTCTTACTGTCACTCACACCTCCCACACTCACAGGACTTTATGCTTTGGTTTAAAGTAGTGTCAGACTGAAACACGATTTTCCGCCGAAACCGGAACCATAACCGGATCTTCGGCTCCTCTACTAGTTTCGGCCCAAACTGAAATCGAACCTTATGAAGTTACGTAAAAGTGAGTTAAATTTACATTATTTTCTGAAGTTTACTTTAACAAATAATATTATTCAAGGGCCGTTTCTGCAATATCCATTTTCTTTTACTAAAAGGTAAAATGGACTTGACTTGGGTCGAAACTTCAGTTTTTGGTCGGGCCGAAGATTCAGCCACTTTTTGGCCGAAACCGAAACCTGATTTTATGGCCGAAATTGGCCAAAACTGACAGATATTTGCTCCAGGGAATGCTGTAAATTTACTGGGTCTGTGTCAAAAGTGGTAAAGAAATTACGAGGTCGAATTTATCTCCCAATTCATATCTGTTAGCAGAACCGGAAACCTTTAAAATTATGAATGTTATTGTACCTATCTTAATCAAAATAACGATAAATCGTGAGGCGAATCACATCAGGCCCTAGACAAGAAACTACTTGAGGACCACGACCGCTCTGTCAAGATTTCTACGAAGAAGAATTAAAATAACAGTAATCAATTGGCAACAGCTAAAATTAGCTGTTATTAAATTATTTTGAATTATCGTCAGGAATATGGAAAAGATTGCATAACAATTAAGTGATATACATTGATATCATGCCTGAGGTTATCAGTCAAAGAAAGATTGCATGTTCAACTAAATAATGTAGGTATGTACAGACGCCAGCTAGTCAAGCTACCCAAACTGTCAAATTTTCCCAATCAACTTTGAACCTTAATGCTTTAGTGATAAAGTTGAAAATCTATTAAATAAATTTGACGGATTGTAGTAGCTTGATGTGCTGGCGTCTGTACTATTGAACATGCACGGTTTTAACTCTTAAAATAATAATAATAAACTCATACTCAAAGCGTTTATTCAATTAAACCATTTACAGGCACTTTTGAATTGTCAGGTCAGTTAGTCACAAAGATGAAGCTAGTTGGCCATTCCAATATTCCATAATAATATGTACAAGTATATAAAAAGGAGGGGAAATAATCAAAGGGCATCAAAAAATTCATCCGCGTCTGTTTTAATCAGAATTAGGTACTTATAAGTAGGTACAAGTCTTATCTTTTAACAAGGCTGGATACAAATGCGTTTTGAAGCTACGGCACCAAGCCGAATAGGTAATAGAAAACTATATTTAATTACTTGATAACAAAGTTCAAAACAGCATTATCATTACACGTTTGACTGATGTCAAGTTGACATCAACCTTTTTTTTTCTTTTAATGTCAGTCTGTCAATGTCACAACTTTATTCGGTCTGACATGTAAAGAAGATGGCTGAATGTCATTCTGCGGTATTGACATTACGACGAAATATACTATGCCGAGTCGGTAAAGCAGATGCTATCGTGCAGTGAGCAAAAATAGCCATATTTTTTTTCTATGTAATCTTTGATAGCGCTGGTGACGAAAATATTTTGGCAATAACTGCAGGTGCATTATTGGATGCGTCATATTATGTCTATCAGTACTGAACTGATAGACACATGAGAGATTTACGTCAAAGATATCATAAGCGTCACTGTGGAAAATACCTATAAAATGTGCAGATTCCGTTTATAATTATTATCTCATCTTATCACGAATTATCATTTTCGTGATAAATCATCATCATCTGCCTAGCTTTTTCCCAACTATGTTATGGTCGGCTTGCAGTCTAACTGGATGCAGCTGAATACCAGTATTTTCCATGGAGCGACTGCCTATCTGACCTCTACAACCCAGTTACTGGGTAATACGATAAGACCCCTTGGTAAGACTGGTTTTCAGACTTTCGGGCTTCTAACGACCCGTAACCCACCGGGACTACCAGCTTAACGTGATAGGTAATTATGAAAACTAGCTGTTGCCCGCCACATCGTCTGCAATCCAGGATGAAAAGTAGCCTATGTCCTTCTCTAGGTCATGGTCTACCCATGTGCCAAATTTCAACCAAATCCGTTCAGCTGTTTTAGCGTGAAAGCGTAACAAACAAACAAACAAACTTACTTTCGCATTTATAATATTAGTTAGGATTATAAAATCACTTTCAGTAACTGAGCGAGTCACAGATGACTGACCTATCTGCACTTAGGCACCTAGTCTGTGTCAGTTTTGTCACAGACCAAAACAAATACAGATACTGCGTAATTATAACTTACAATAAAAGATTCCGATATTTACCTAAGCACACGACCCACTAAGCCAAATATTAATAGAGTAATAAACTTTATTATGACATATGTATAACCAATTATATTGGGTACGAGCGAACAAAGAAACATTTATCTGCGTAAGCGACACAGAGCGGTGTGCATTGTTATATATTTTGTAGGTACAGCGTGCATTATGCGACAAGTCGGTAATAACGACTAAAAAGTCGCAGATGAACATCGTTGCTCAGATGAAATAAGGAATACATTGCTTCTTTTGAGGTGAAAATATCTTTAGGCGCACTTTGCGCTCTTTCTGAACAGTGAACGATACTCGAACTGTCACGCCCGGGTCGTTGACGCTAAATCCATAATTAGCTCGAGTTGATCGGTGACGCTGAATCGCGTGTACTCGGCTGATATAAGTTTTCACTTCTATCCTGTGGTCATAAGCACACACCCTCTTTTTTATTTACCAATAAGTAAGAAGAGTAGTAACTCAATGAGAGTTACTACTCTTAAGGAAGATCTTTTAATTGGCAGACATTTGTAAGCAACAAAGGTAAATAACTTTACCAGAAAAAAAAAGACTCGTCACTCAGGGCTTTAAAAAGTATTAAAATAAATCCAAATCAAACTCAGCTGTAATTGTTTTTTAAATCTGAAACCATTCCGATAATTTCAACATTTTTGCTTCTGAAATGAAAATTCAATATCTACTTCGTAATTGGTTAGATGAACAGTAGAATAAAAATAACGTCTCTCCGAATTGTAATCTCTTTCTTGTTTACATCTAAGAATCTTCTGATTCTGGAAAGTAAATGCTACTGTTGATTGAAATGAGCGAGCTTAAATTTTAGAGCGTTAAGTAAAGTGCCCAACAAAATTAATCGTCATCAAAAATACTAAGGACAGTCAGGAAAATTAATTAATTATACAAATTGACACATTACGTAACCGTGTTATAGCCATTTGTTTATTTATTTTATTATTTATGTACACATTACACACAGTAAAATGGATACAGATACAACATATTAGTATTGAGTACGAGTCCATTTCATACTAGTCTCAAAGAATGATAGTTGTGATTTGAATTTACGGACAATTTAAGCTGGTCGACAATTTGATAAACACAAATTTCCCTAACTTTCATTTTTACCAGGCCCCTACATAAAATGTGGTAGTACTACCACAAGAAGATTACCTAATTTACTTTCCCAAAGCATGTGAATGTATAAAATTGTATTGTACTTACTATACAGGGTTATTTTAAATTGACTAGCTAAACTCAGCAGACACGATGGGTATTGATATCCCAACCGTGATAATACAACAAATGAAATTAATAGAATGTTTTTTTTGTGGTGTCCCTGGCGGCAGTGTTGTAGTAGTCACCGGAAATATCAGTAAAAAAATCTGGTTCTTTTTGTGTTAACTCAGACGTGATAAGTATCAATATCTAATCACAATATAACACATAAAACAGTTTTTCATAATTTATACTACTATAACAACACTAACAGGGGTAGTAAATTTCCCAAAAAAATATTAATTCTTTTTACTTTATTGTGTTTAGAAAACAAAACTTATCGCCTCTGCAGAGTTTAGCTAGCCAATTTAAAATAACCCTGTATATGTTTATTACGTCTAGGTATGTATTATTATATATATTTATTGTAACTTGGATGTTTATCCGCAACTTTTTCATTTTTTTATCGCTAAAACCCACGACAAAAACGTCGCCACGCAAAATGTGCGCCCCACACTAGTATAATCAGCTGTTAACAAGAAACGGAGCATGTGTCTAGCCCTTTAGACAGTATGACAGCTGTTTATCAGCCGCGTCCGGTCGACAGCCAGTCCGCTGGCGACACTTACCGACTACACAGTGATACCGTGGTTCAGTGCTATGGATGAAACAAAACAAATTAACCTCCCTAAGGAGGAAAATGTAGTGGAAAAAGTTAAGGAGGAGCAAGTTCTGGACACAGTTAAGGAGAAGACTGACAGAAATAGCTGGGGTTATGCTGTCGGATTTGGAACTGTAATAACCTTTGTGAGTATTGTTTTTTTTTTGTATTTGCGGCCAGAATGTTTGTTTTATTTACATTACCAGCCGTTTTTATTTTGTCTCGCCGAATTGGGTCATTTTAAAGGTCGCGCGCAGATGAGTCTCTTGTTTATTATTAGAGAAAGACGAAAAGAAGATGTTGTTTATAAACAAATATATTGCTCAAATATATAAGGTTATCGACACCATGATATCTCACTTGTACACGTTGTAATGTTATTTTTTTGTTGTTACTTTTTACCTAAGTGGATATAATTATCTAAATTATGTAGTCGATGATTTTGGTGCACGGTAAAACTCTAATGAGTTTATGTTGGCACCAACTTATAAAATGTATGTGTAGGTACTACTGAATAACTAAATAAATCCTACTAATATTATAAACGTGAAAGTTTGTATGGATGGATGGATGGATGTTTTTTACTCTTTCACGCAAAAACTCCTGAACGAATTTGGATGAAATTTAGCACACAGATGGTTTATAACTGATACTTTTTATCCCGATATTCCCACGGGATCGAAACATAAGCAGGGGAAACCACGGGGCGCAGGTAGTAACAAATAAATAAATGAGAGTGTTATATTTCTTCTGTCTATTTATACAAATGGTTTTACATTCGGTTCGTCTGTTATTTTGGGGTCATCATTCTGTGGTTATGATTGGTTTTTTGGTTATATGACATTTCTTGAGTTTCTAGCTGTTTCTGAGTGTTTCTACATGCCAATTTGGAATGTTTCTATATTGATCTGGTCCCTATTCAGCATTTTGCTAATTCCACATTGTAGTCCAGAAGGCACCTATGGGGGTTTAAAACCAAACGTTTGTCAAATGTTTGTTTAAAAACAAAACGTTTATCGTTTGTCAATAGCTACATACCTACATCATCAACTCAATTTTAAGTTGAAGTCACTCCATACTAATACCTACACTCTTATCTGACGGTAATTGCATGATCTACATTGACCTATTATTTCTCTAATGTCACCGGATTATCACTCCATTGGATGTCCTCTTGTCAGATTTAGAAATAATTACATAGCCTTAGTCCCTAAAGGGCAGTCACATGATTTGGAGAAAGAGGTTTTATGTTTATGCTTTGGACGACATTGGGTACACTAAGGGTCAAATCTATTGAGATTTTTACTGTTCTAGCTTCACTAAGCAACACATACTTTTTAATTTAGCAGGCATCAAAGATTTTCCCCTGTATTAGAGGTTAGGTTTCATCATCTTCCTGCCCTCATCCCATGTTACTTGTGGTCGTCGCAACACGTTTTCTTCTTCCATTCTCCCCTGTCAACCGTCACGCTATCATTCACTCCCTTCTCTTTCATATCATTCCTCACACAATCCATCCATCTTTTCTTCGGCCTTCCTCTCCCTCTCCATCCATCAACATGTATATTCATCACTCTTTTAGTCATATGCGTTTCGTTCATCCCTTCTCATCACATGCCCATACCAAGCCAAACGATTTCCTTTCCACTTTTCTGTCACTAGAGACATCCAGTAGAGTCATCCAGGTTTTACTGCTTTATCTGCACTTATTTTTTAAAACACCTATTGTGGTTAGTGATCATCAAAATTTCAGGACTGAATCTCCCATGCTGGATATAGGCCTCCCGTATCTTCTGCCATGCTTCCCTCTTCTGTGCGACTCTCATCTAGGTATTTCCTGCAACTTTGGTTACTAAGTTTCCCTGAAACCTTCCCAAAAATATCTCGGAGAAAGCATTTCATTGATCGCAATGTCTCTTCCTACTAAATCCCATTAACAAAACAATTAATTAAACGCACTATATCGACACTATTTACTCAATTCCGCATTTTGGCAGAACAATAAATTTCCACAGCCTTTCTCCCACGCAGTTCTCCCACGAATTCTCTCTGTAAGTATACAAACAATACCAATTCTTACACAAAACTAGCAGCATTTTTTGCCATTACTTCCGATCCCACGCCAGTAATGGCGCCTGACTCGTTTAATATTTACGTTTATAGGCATAGCAAAAACACATACATACCTACATGTACCTCTAATACCCTTGGGTAAATATATCATGTTTCTATATCAATTCTTACATATTGCTGGTGCAGTGTTTAATTACACTTTATCTAATACCCTATTCATTAAGTAAAGACGGATTGTAGTTTGTATGTATTAATTATGATTAATGTGATTGTGAAATGCATACATGTTTTGATTAATTACAATGAAGTTTCATTTACGTATGAATATTTATATATTTTATTTATTTATTCAGCCATTTCTGTCCCACTCTGCAGGGCAAAAGCCTCCCTGAATTTTCCTTGTTATTTCTATTTACTAGCACCAAATTATTAATTATTCCTCCCATGAAGGCATGGTTTTACGGAATTTATTAGAAAGGGACTTATTATTATTTGAAAAATTGAAATGATTGATTTTTATTTTGTTTCGATGATGATACCTAAATGATTCTATATCTGTAAGTAGGTTTGTAGTTTGTACAAACACACTCACAACCAGATGAGGTCGGCGTTCCTACCTGACTACTCTGCGAAGAAAGGCCGAAACAAACTCAGAGGTCACAGTGTTTTTTCAAAGTCCAGACATAATGCATGCTGCCCATGTAGATTGGTTGTAGACTGGCCCAGTCAGTGTACGCATTTGTCAGATCTATATATTATTTTGCTTTGATTGATCTCACGCTGGTAGCAATTTATATTTTAAGTGTTTTGATTTTAGTTTAGTTTAACTTTATGTTTTGAACATAGTAATAATAGTGTCATGCAATAATTACTATGTTCCTCACTTTGAAAATGTTAGCATTCCGACCCCCAAGATACAGGCAAATACCTAGTTTTTTTGGGTGTCATTGTCCAATCTATTCTGGTATAATAATAATTATGATTATTAATAAATAAATGAGAAATTTGAATATTTGAAGTTACTCCAGCCAAATTTTGCCGTGCTGTGCATAGTTTTGTTTTCATACTTATTTCCACTTTGCAAACAGGGTTTAATATAAGCCTCTTGTTTATAAGACAAAGTATCTAGGTACTTCCTAGTTTAATATTTGCTCAAACACCACCTAGTATTTGCTACCGGTAAACTCCCAACTGACACCAACCTCGTGATCTAATACAATGTAAACTTCAAAAACAATGATAAAATTAAAACAAACGTTAAAAACTCTTCATAAAAAAATAATGGCGTCATTCGCTTGCCATCTCAAAGTCAAATTAGAGTATTAACTAATCTTTCCGCGCAATTTGCTGAAGTCAGTGGGAGAAATGGGTCACAAATTCATAATGACGCCTGAGCAATAGGCTGGAAAATCACAACTTATAACTGAAATGGGCATAATTTATATATTCTTAATTAGTCCTGAGGGACTGAATTAGTCCAGGGATATTATTTATTATTATTTAATGATAACTTTTTTCAAACGCACCCTTTTTTTTAGATCTATTATTTTACAAAGTTAGTTTTTAATTTTATTTTGGTGGACCCGGCAGACGTCGTCCTGCCTGGGAAAGCCGCGCCACCTACCGGGTCCAATTTATTGTGTTTTCAAACCATCCAGGAACCCATTAAAATATAGGTACACACAAAATTTCAATCGAATCGGTCCACCCGTTCAGGAGAAGAGGAGCGGAGCCAAATTTCATCCAAATCCGTTCAGTAGTTTTTGCGTGAAAGAGTAACAAACATCCATCCGCGGGTCGCGGGTTCGATTCCCGCACGGAACAAATATTTGTATGACCTACATGTATTTGTTCCGAGTCTGGGTGTTTTTCTATCTATAATATGTATGTATTTACAAAAACAAAAAATGTATATAAGTAGTTTATCAGCCATCTTGTTACCATAACACAAGCATTAGGTTGCTTAGCTTGGGACTAGACGGCGCTGTGTGAAATGTCCAGGGATATTTATTTATTTATTTTATTTTATCCATCCATCCATCCATCCATCCATCCATCCACCCATCCATCCATCTATCCATCCATCCATCCATCCATATTAAGTTTCACATTTATAATATTAGTAGGAAGATAATGAGGTCTAGTCCATTTTCAATAAAAAAGAAAGAAATATAGAAAGAAAATTCATTTTTACATAAAGTGTTTGTGGGTTTTTCCATCTGGAATTTCCTAATAGCAGCTTGGAGTACCTAAGTATGTATTTGTGCCCGGTTGATAGCAATCGGCTCGCTTCTTATTACATGAAACATAAACGAAACTGGCGAATTTTGGGTGTACTATAGGTCCAAGTCTGCCTAACCTTTCGGGGAATTAAATAGAGATGTTACGAGTATGTTAAAAACTTTTTAACAAAAAAATTAAACCGCCGAAAAAACTGAAAATCAAAAACTAATAAACCTTTTTATTTGACCTTAATAACTAATGTAAGTATACCTTAATAATTTTGAGTCGGTCGTTTAATTTTTTTGCTAAAAAGTTTTTTTTTATAGTTTTTGTGGCTATAATCTACTAATTGTTTGCCAAAGGGCGCATATGTGGCACTGAGTAGAGTAATAATAATACACAACTCAGCATTCAAATCTGTGAGTGAACAATAAATCACCCCTATTTTCCCCCAAATTCATATGAGACTAACTTTGGGGTATACCCTTTCCAATAAAAAAAGAACTAACAAAATCGGACTACTTTGTAAAAAGTGATGCGTGGTCAAACATGAAAAAAAAATGTATATACACGCCGACTTTAGAACCTCCTCCGTTTTTTTTCGTCGGTTATAAATATATTAATTCAGCACAGACTAAAAGGTACTCAAAATTAGATCATGATGATATTTAGAAATACGTGTAGAAAGTAGAAAAAATATCATAAAATAGGAACAAGACATTGTAAAATCTATCAAAGGCTTATTCACAGACACGGTACTTCTTAATAATAACGTTCTGTTTATAATTAACGTTGGTACTGATGAAAATCCTTTGTGGGGATTTTGGTGCAACGCTTTTCCCCGTAATTTTATTGTCATATAAAACCGCCACGCTATATTTTCAGAGCCAGTCCGAGGGTTTTCTGATATGGAGTTTACTAGGTAGCAGCACTGAAACGTCGGGTCCGAGCACCTGTCAAAAGTGTCAAAGTGCCTTATTTCCTTTAGTCGTGACTGAATAATGAACGAATGAGTGATGAACGTCATCATGTCTATGCTATCTAATATACTAGTAATAAAGCTGAAGAGTGTGTTTGTTTGCTTGTTTGAACGCGCTAATCTCTGGGACTACCAGTTGGATTTGAAAAAATCTCTTTGCAATCTATAACCTAATTTTCGAGGAAGGTTATAAGGTACTTAAGATAACGTTAGGACACTTAGGAGCCGAGCAAAATGTCGACGGGAACAACAAATTTCACGCAGACGAAACTGGGGACAGAAGCTAGTATTTTATATTCATTGTCGAAATCGAAGACCTCTTGTCAAAGTGGCGCCAACTGGTGGCGTAAATTTTCATCAAAACCCTCATTATGAAACAGTAGGTATTCCATTAATCGAATTCCGTTCGCTAAATAAAACAGTGGAACAAAGAAACGCTCGTTTCCCAATATTGTAATTAAATTGTGAAACCGAATCCAACCGTTCTATCCAAATAATTTTAATTGATGTTGACTTTGTCTAATCATATTTAGCTTACTAGATGCGCCCCGCGGTTTCACCCGCATAAGTTTCGATCCCGTGGGAATATCGGGATAAAAAGAATCATTTATATTAATCCTGGTTACCTATAAACCATCTGTGTGCCAAATTTCATCCAAATCCGTTCAGTAGTTTTTGCGTGAAAGAGTAACAAACATCCATCCATCCATCCATACAAACTTTCACGTTTATAATATTAGTAGGATTAAACCAGCTTTTGCTCGCGACTTCACCCGCGCGGATGTCGGAAAATATCCCACAGGAACGTACTACCGGGTTTAAAAGTAACCTATGGGCTATGTGTCAAGCTAGGTTGTAAGTTATCTGTGTGCCAATTTTCAGCCAAATTCGTTCAGCCGGAACATTCGTCCATACAAACGAACAAACATATTCAAGTTAGATACTATTTTATTGTATATATAAATTAAATATTGAACAACAGTGGCCTAGATAATATATTTAACTTTGTTTACAATCAGTAGAATACCAATTTTCCGAAGTATAACAGGGATTTAGTTCAAAATAATGTCATGAAAATTGGGTTAAATGATTTAAGTCCACTTTCTAATCTCGATCGCACTTTGGTTGTGATTCATTCAGGTGTGAAATAACGGATTATGGAATGGCACAATGGCTACCTAATTTGTCTCTTCCACACCCTATTTTATTTGGGTTATCTAAAGGTGTTGCCAAAAGGGTAAATGGTAAAAGAATTTCATAAAAATGTTCATAATATTTTTTATGAAATTCATTGACTGCCTCGTTGGTCATATGGTTGCCAGCGGTACTGTTGAGCATGAGGTCTTGGGACTCTCTTGTCGATTTCCTGGTCGGGAATATATTCAACACATTAAGTATTAGATTATATATTTTTTTTTGCTCTCTAAAGAATAAATATATGATCATTTGACATAATAATATTTACAATCCAAACTTAATATTATAAATGCGAAAGTAACTCTGTCTGTCTGTCTGTCTGTCTTTGCTTCACGCCTAAACTACTGAACCGATTTGTGTGAAATTTGGTACAGACATAGTTTGGAACTTGAGAATGGACATAGGATAGTTTTTATTACAAAAAATAAAAAATAAAATAAAATTTATTCCGGACATACAGCGCCATCTATTGGTCAAGAGTCGGTGTCATCTATTGGTGAAGTCACTATTCCACGCGAACGAAGTCGCGGGCAAAAGCTAGTAATTTATATAAGGTACGGATGGGCGGTAAAAATTATTGAACGAGCGGTTACGTTTACGTGTATTTAAAATGTTTGGTTTTGTATTCAAAAATATGTTTCCGGTCGTTGTGTGGTCACAGTTCTAACCTAACCTAACCTAGCTGTTTCGATGTAAAAAAGGTATATGCATGTTACTAACCGACTAATTGATTTTTTATTACTGTCCATGTTTTACTGTCGCAATAATTAATCAACCGCCATTAAATTAAATAAATGCTCAATATGTTTTTCAACTGATCATAATAACACCTCGAATATTTAAATAACAGCTCAAAAAATTAGTTCCCTTTATATAATAACTATTTGCAATCTATTGACACAACATTAATCATTTATGTTAATGATTATTTTAGTGAAAACTGTTTGGAGTTCATATTTTATTATTTTTAGCTGTAATAAATTAATTAATGTACCTACTACATAATTTCAAACACAATGCGAATTGTTACATGAATAAATAAATAAAATAAATAAATAAATAAAGTGTTATTGGGTTTTTCCATCTGGAACTTTTCAGTTGCAGCCTGGAGTCTGACTTTGTGTTCGGTTGATGGCAATAGTCTCGCTCCCCATTACTTTAGACGTAAACATATAATATGTTGCGAAATTAGGGTTTACTATACTCTGACGTGATGTCATGTTATCTTCATGTATTTCTATGACACTATGTTATTTTTATGTAATATTAACAGATCGCTGGTATTGGACATGTCAACTCGTTCGGCCTGATTTACAATGATTTTATTAATGAAACACAATCTACAGCCAAATCATTAACTACAGCACATGGAGTTTTTGCCATCATGTTGGCTATAGGAGGTATGTTTCTAGAGATTAATAATTAAATGATTGTTGTTTAGCTAAATCATTACTAATATCCCTGGACATTTCACACAGCGCCATCTAGTCCCAAGCTAAGCAACCTAATGCTTGTGTTATGGTAACAAGATGGCTGATAAACTACTTATATACATTTTTTTTTTTGTAAATACATACATATTATAGATAGAAAAACACCCAGACTCGGAACAAATACATGTAGGTCATACAAATATTTGTTCCGTGCGGGAATCGAACCCGCGACACGCAGCGCGGGTTCGATTCCCGCACGGAACAAATATGTGTAATAACTGATTAATTACTTATACCTAATATGAACTGCCCTAGATCAAGCTATCTGAAATATCAGAGTTTGGAAGTGATCTTTATCAGAGTATTCTTCCATTTGGTTGAATCGTATCGTTTTTGATGACGGTCATCTAACTGTTTTTCCTATCGAAAAAGTCGCACCGCAAACCAAGATATTTGCTTTGGTATAACAAGATCAGTATTCTGCCGTCATACGGTGAAAAACCGCAATTACTACGAAGTGTATTTTGAATAAAATAATGACAGTTTTGTAGATTAAAACACTTTCGATGGACTTCACTTGATTTAACTCTTAAGATAGTTCGTTCAATGATAGGTATATGTATAGTTTCTAATAATATTATTTATAAATATCTATTGTCATTATTCATTGTTTAGATTTAAATTCTTATTTAAGTAACTAATTAACTTTACTATTTCCAGGTATAATACTCAACAGCATAACAAAAAGATATTCGTTAAGATTCGGAGGCATTATTGGAGCAGTTCTCTTATCTGCAGGATCTTTCAGTACCATATTCATAACGAATACCAACCAACTTCCAATTACTTTCGGAGTATTCCAAGGAATTGGGTTCGGAATGGTCGTACCGGTGTGTTACTCGACTTTGAACCATTATTTTGTGAGGAAAAGGACTACAGTCATGAGCATTTGTAAGGCTGTCCAAGGAGTTATTTTGATGTGGTATCCTCAACTCTTGAAGAAGATAATGTCTCTATATGGATTTAGAGGGACCTTACTAATACTGGCTGGAATGTCTTTGCATACATTTCCTGGGATGCTCGCGATGAAAACAGAATCCACAACCCCAAGAAAATTAAGAACAGCAAGTATTTTTTCATTTGAAATTGTTAAGTTTTTTTAATGAATTGTTTATGACATTAAAAGTGGTTTCGAATTTGCAGGTGATCTAGAAAATGGGAACAGACAAGAAAATGAGGATTTGTTGATTTCTAAAGATAGAAATAAAGATTCTCTGAAGGCTGATCCGTCTGGAAGCAAAAAAGTTCTTGAGAAAATCAGGTAACAATGATAATATTTGAATAGATAATTTCTATAGACGGAGTACTTTTGGATACAGAAAACTGTGTCGTAAACACTACATATAAGCTGCTTAGATCCACCTATTTAAATACATATAACATATTTCTCTCATTTTAGGTACTATCAATTATTGTAGGTACGAATTTTACTTTGATAATGATAACTCAATACACAATACTTGCTCCAAATTCACCTTGAAACCTACAAAAAAACAACGAGAGCTACGTTAATACTAGAATTAAATACCTAGATTCTAAAATAGCATAATCAGTCCATTGCTGGGACACAGACCATCTCTCAGTGAAAAGGATTCGAAAATCTTCATACTAAATAGATGGAATAGTTGCGCTTTTCTTTTGTTAATCATACTACATTATTAGTCGAAAGAGATGCGGAGGAATTTTTCGACGCCATATTTTAGTTAGTTACGTGTACATAAGAACTTGCACATGGTGTTCATTGATCTGGAGAAAGCATATGATAGGGTACCTCTTGATGTGATGTGGTGGGCCTTGAAAGAGAAAGGTTTGCCCGTTAAGTATGTAGAGTTAATTCGTGCTATGTATAGTCAATCTCGTACCTAGGTCCGGTCGGCTGCTGGCTATACCGACGAGTTCAGTGTGGCTGTAGGCTTGCACCAGGGATCGGCTTTAAGTCCTTACCACTTGATGATGATGATGTTGACATCCAGGAGGAGGCACCCTGGTGCATGTTGTTTGCCGATGACATCATTCTCGTGGGTGAAGATGGACCTGAGATCCAGAGCAGATTGGAGAAATGGCAACAGAAGCTGGAGAATGTTGGCTTGAAAAGCAGTAGAACCAAAACAGAATAAGTATATGTTCTGCGATTTCGGCGGTCTCTCTAGTTTTGGAACCATAGTGCTTGATGGCGCTCTTATCCCAGTCTGCTCCGACTTTCGGTATCTCGCTTTACTTGTGCAAAGCGATGGCGAAGTAGATGGGACGGTTAAGCATAGAATGAACATTGGATGGATGAAATGGCCGCAGGTCAACGGAACAATCTGCGACTCCCGCATTCCCCTTAAACTTAAGGAAGATATATAAAACCATGATTATACTGCTGTCTTGTATGGATCAGAATGTTGGGCCACAAAAGGGATGAATGAAAGGCAAGCATGCAGCTGAGATAAGAATGCTAAGAGGGATGTGTGGTGTTACACGAATGGATAGAATAAGAAATGAGTACATGAGAGGAAGTCTGAAAGCGGCACCGGTAACTGAAAACTTGTGTGGAAATCGGTTGTCATGGTATGGGCATGTGTTACGGAGAAATGAGAAAAATGTCGGTTAGCAATGTAAGGAGAGTTTTGAGTATGAATGTCGTTTGCTATAAGAGTAGGAGAAGACCAAAGAAACGATAGATGTAATATGTGAATGACGATATGGTTATAAAGGGGGTGATTACCGACATGACGACTAATAGAGAAGTATGGAAGAAAAAGACATGTTGCGCCGACCCCAAATAAATTGGCATAAAGACAGAAGAATGATGAATAATTTTAGTTAGGTTAGGTTACTATATTTTAATTTTAATAGTCTGTTAATTAATTAAGTTTAGAAAGTTTATCCAGCGTATATATTCTTATCCTCTTTGGTAAAAATATCCATATCATACTTTGATATTTCTTCTTTTACAGGCAGAAGTTAGTGGAAATAATGAACTTCAAGATCTTGAATGATGCTGTTTATTGCAACATCTGTTTGGGACAGAGTTTTGTCAACTTTTCCGATCTCACTTTCTTCATTTTACAACCGATGCTGTTATTTCAATATGGATATGATAGGGTAAGTTAATAATAATAATATTAATATCCCTGGACATTTCACACAGCGCCATCTAGTCCCAAGCTAAGCAACCTAATGCTTGTGTTATGGTAACAAGATGGCTGATAAACTACTTATATACTTTTTTTTTTTTTGTAAATTCATACATATTATAGATAGAAAAACACCCAGACTCAGAACAAATACATGTAGGACTTACAAATATTTGTTCTGTGCGGGAATCGAACCCGCGACACGCAGCGCAGCAGTCCGATCGCTCAGCCACTGCGCTAACCGTGTTGTCAAGTAAGTTATACGCAGCACAGTGGTTGCGTTTATCTATACTAATAATAAAGCCGAAGAGTTTGTTTGTTAGAACGCGCTAATCTTTGGAACTACCAGACAGATTTGAAAAATTCTCTTAGCATACTTTGATAGCCCAATTCATGAGGAAGGCTATAGGCTAACCTAACCTCATGCAGGCAATGCGATACGACGGGGTGGGTTGTTGGAGCAAGAAATTTGACACTGAAGCTGAAGTTAGTAATATACATCGGATTATATGCACTATCAAAATGCCAAAATATGCACTAAAAAACTTTAAGTGTGATAATTTTCCTTTAAACTTCTTTATATAAGGTGCTATAAAAATATCTGCCACGGCTTTAATGGGAGGTAGTATTGTGTTTATAGATTACAATAGTGAAGAACTTTCGTACCCCGGAACAGTTAATTCACGACCGAGTGGCCGCCGCGCACGGCGGAATTGTTTGATAAGAATGGCAACAGTGTATGAATGAACGTCGCCGGCGTTTTTTAATTGAATTCAGTGCGGTGCGGTAACAGCTTACAAGTCTACGGGATGGTTTTATACTAATAAATCAATTCAAATTTATACGTACATTTTTTTTGTATGAAAAAAAATATGACGAATAATCAATAATTTATCTTTACTATTGTAATCTATAAACACAATACTATCTCCCACTGCAGCCGTGGCAGATATTTTTATAGCACCTTATATATAGGTACTACTGCCGTGACATTTGAATTTCTAACTACAACCGTTTAGTTGGTAGTGGGGGGGGGGGGACACTTGACTCTAACGAAAATTGGTACTTTAAAGCTTGATAAGTCACGAACGGTTTACTTAATCAAAAAGCGGTCTTCCCAAACCCCTAATATTTTTGAAAGACCCCACACTATGGGAAGAACGAAAAAAAATATTACCTATGATCCCCACTTTAGATGTAGGGGAGGTACCCTAAATAATTGATTTTTTTTCAAAATTTTATTTTACCACTTTTTCGGCGTCATTAACGTTTATACTCATGCCAAATTACAACTTTCTAATACCAATAGTTTTTTACCTAAACCGCGGACAGACAGACAGACGACATGGCGAAACTATAAACTATTTCCTAAAAAGGGGAAATATGCACAAAATATGCACAATCAAAAAACCATTTATTAAAATTAACGAAACATGAGGCAGTAGTTGTTGTCAACTTCTTGTAGGTTTCTGTCTTGCAGCTAAATGGTAGTACTCGCATGTTTATCGATTTGATATATTTTCGATGAAGGTATTCGCGTTTCACAAACCTTGCAGAAAATCACAGTGCCATCATTCCTAAATTGGCCTGGGTAATTTTTTAGCCAAGATTCCATTACTGCGTATTATTTTTCACTGGCGGCATTATTTCAACAAAAATAAGATTTTCCAATAATACCATCGTAATTCACACAGGCCTATATTCTCTTAAAGATAGCACTAAAGTAGACAGAGGTGACATTAACAACTTGCTTACTCACAGACGCCAATAAATTGATACATTTTGAAAGGTTAAGTTATTTTTTGGAGGACATACAGAAATGATGGATCGAGCAGAAGGCCCGCCTGATGTTACCTGCGGGAAATCCTTCTAATGTAATCTATCTACCTATATCTTTACACATAATAATAATAAAGATGAAGAAATTGTTATCTAGTTTTAACGCGCTAAAAAAAAAATGCCGGGCGTATTCAAAAATACGGAAAAGCTGAAAGTGTATTTTCTATATAAATTTTGTATGAATTATTAAAAAGAGAATGACCAAAAGTCGTACCAAAAAGTCTCATGCTTCAAGATCAAAATATTATAGTAATTATTTTCACAGTTTTGTACGACAATACGCGTCGGGGATTTCCTTTTTGAACAGGGAATTTAATTTAAAGTAAAAAAGTGTTGATGTCGTTTTATTCCCTTTACATATCTGTTTCAAATTATATGAACTTGAATTTTGAAAGTGTCATGGAACGTCTTTCAAGAAACATTAAAATTATACTTTGCTGATTCTGCATTAGTTAAAAATAACTAGAATTATAATAGAATATAATTTTTATTTAAACGATTATTATGTTTTTAGAGCAATAATGGCCATTCGTGTATGACATGTCAAACAAAATACAGTACCTAGTTTTTAGGTTATTTCGATTTTTTTGAAAATCCCCGGTTTTTTTACAATAAGAACTTTTGTAGGAGTTAATATAATAAGTGTAGTCTATAAAAAACAAAGTTTTCCATATAATTCCATCAAGGGATTCCATATATCCGTGAGCATTGTCCTTTGGACAGGCCAAACAGCACCCTAATTGCGTAACACACGATCAATTGGAATCGGTTCAAAAACATTCATTGCATTATTTACGTGCTGAGCAGACAAATTTTTCGAACATAAGAAGCAATGGATTAGCAATTTGATCAAATTGATTCAGATTCCGATTGATTGTGTGTTACGCAATTAGGGTGCGGGTCGGATGGATCAGCTGGTTTCTGATAAAAATAAAAAGACTTTCTGGGTGGAGACATCCTTACTATTCCACATCACAATCTTTTTATTAATGGTATTATTTCAAGCTTATATATTCCCTTATTTCTGTTCCAGTCCCAAGTGGCAATGTGTATATCAATCTGTGCTGCGGCTGACGTCAGTGGAAGATTTGCCCTGGCCCTCATCAGCAGCATGTTCCATATCAACACAAGAGTATTGTTCTATTTAGCAACACTGCTCACCTTCCTTATCAGATTAGGTATGTATATGCCAATCATTATTTTCTTATCTTGTTTGCTGTTTTGTAACGCTAAATGGTATCTGAGGTGTATGTTTGTTAAAGGTTTAAACACGAGTTTTCTGTTTGATTTCGAGTGTAAATTATGTTTGTTTTTTTCAAGACAAGTCAATATTGGTTTAATGAGAGCCATACCTTGTTTCTTTATTACAGTTTGGGTATATTTTTTTTATTCGTCAAAAGAAAATAAACTCATAAAATTCTCTTTACAAAATGGCAACACATTTTTTTCAGAAGCTTAATAGCTTCTGAAAAAAATTAACGTCGTCTGCCATTTCATTACTCACCCCTACCCCTAAAAGTGACTCCCTATAATTTTAGTTGCTCTTTTTAGTTAGATGAACGTGACTTTATTTACATGCTTACTAAGAAATCTTATATATTATATAAATTATTTATTAAGAAATCTTATTATGTACAAGTATATTGGACATGAAAAATTTCGTTCTCATCGCTGTCAGTGGGAAAAGTGCCCAAAAGGCTGGCAGCGTTGCCACGTTGCATAGCAATGATTCTTTGACCTAAAAAAATTAAATGTTAAAAACCCCCGACTAACATAGCTAAGATCAGTCCCGACTAATTGACCTTTCAAACAAAATAAACAAAATCAAAATCGGTTCATCCGTTCGGGAGTTACGATACCACAGACAGACACAGACATGTCAAACTTATAACACCCCGTCGTTTTTGCGTCGAGGGTTAAAAATAGGCCAGTCCTCTTGGCTATTATGTATTATCGATTTATTCTCTTTCAGGAATGTTACAAATCACCCGATTTGTATGGATGGCGACCGTGACAGGAGCACTGGGGGTCCTTAGGGCTTGGATCCATGTGGCCAGTCCCTTGCTGATCTCCAACCACGTGCCTCATGAGGACTTCCCGGGAGCATACGCACTCGCCATGCTAGCTACTGGCACTGTAAACGTTACTTTATCTCCACTTATAGGTAAGCTATTATTTTCTTTATCTGATTACAGCCATTCTTTTCCCCAAACCCCCAACCAGGGCACGGAGATGCTTATAAGGCGGCATTATCAACTTTTACAAAAGAGTGTCACCATTAACTCGCATTAATAATAGCCTCCCGACCGATTTTGGTCACGGTGGCCAATCAATTATTGGCCAAACAAACGGAGATTAGTCACGTACGCAGCAGATATTATACATACGTGCACAAGTGTGTTCGTAAACACAGGTGCACTCTCTGTTCCTTTACCTACTCTTTACGGCAATCCGACACGACCGGGGAGGGATCAGGCGCCGGACCAACGGTTTTACGTGCTTTCCAAGGCACGGGGGTATCATACCACCAACTTCCAAACTCCGGGCTGTTACTGACAAATTCCTAATGGAAAAATCCAGTAACACTTTGTCCGACCTGGGAATCGAACCTAGGATCCCATGCACAGCAGTCGCGCTTGCGCATTACGACACTAATGACGTATAGAAACCGACGGCTTTGAAAGTAGTCCGTGACAGAAGATGCGCACGCATACAGTCAACGCACTTTCGGCGCCTTGAATTTTCTTAGTACAGGGGGCCTACTCTGAAGTGCAAAGTGCGAATGTTCGGATCGGACCGACACATGGCCGAACCGAATATTATTGAAAAATGCGAAAAAAGTTCGGATCGGCTCAGTTGGGTCGGGACCATAGTCAATATTCGAAAGAGTTTAGGAGTGTAGGATCGGAACCGACCGAACCAAATAGTAACTTTGTAGCAGGAAACGGCCGAACATTCGGCCGATACTACTTCGGAGCAGTCCCCCTGTTTCTAGTCGGTGCTGCCGGCGCGGCGTTTCTGTGATCTGTACATACTACACACTGTGCCAGAGAATTGACCGAGTTGATTAACAAATCAGTCTTGTAGACAAATGGACAGCGACCGTAAGAAGCAAGATGGCTAAATCCATTAATTAAGAGATGTGAAAGTGCAGAATCTTGTAACACGAATATTCCATTCGTATATCTACAAGATTCTGCACTTCTAATTATTTAATGACTGTTGTTGAAAATCAATCTATACAGGGTGTTATTGACAGCCCTCCGCAAACTGATGCCACCCCTTCAGTACATCATATTAAGATGACCGGTACATGTAATTCTTTCAGGAACATTAAGGGAATCCAAAAAACCAGATTTGTTTTATTACCTCACACGCAACGTATCGTTACCGTGGCAAAACGCACGGAGCGGACGGCAGCGCAGCGAGCTTGAGCGAGGCTGTTTTCAGCTGTTTTATTTACATAAATGGAGTGTTGCATACAGAGAACGTAATTTTACATTGAAATAAAGGAATATCAGCAGAAAAAACGATATATTTTTTTTTTTCCTGAGAAAATTTCCAGTGGGATATGATTCAGAATAAGGAGCTGAATCAATCCTGTGTTTTTGTGGGGGGCTGTCAATAACACCCTGTATACTATACTTTTAGGCCCGCTTTAAATCACATTAAATTCAGTGCTAAACTCTAAGGGCCTGTTGTTTCAAACGGTTAAAATAATAACAATTACGTACCTGTTAATATTTGACGTACGGCAAGGTCATAATTTTGTAATATTGTAATTTGAAACAACGCTTTTTTTGGTTTGACTATTGTAAGCGCCATTTTTGACGTATACGCGTGCGTCAAGTGGACGTGAAACACCCTAAACATCATTCTATCACTGTCTAGGTACTTCAAACAATTGATAGAAATTTATAGAACGATTTGTTTTAAATTCGTTGAGTATTTAGTGACTTGTATGTATAATATGTATGTATTTACAATATATATATATATATATAAGTACCTAGTTTATCAGCCATCTTGTTACCATGTTGAACCTAATGCTTGTGTTGTACCAACACAAGCATTAGGTTGCTTAGCTTGGGACTAGATGGCGCTGTGTGAAATGTCCAGGGATATTATTATTATTATTACTTGTAATACAGCCCTCTCACAGTTACATACTTTACCTATGATTGTGCTTCACTGTCCAAATCTCTGTGATCATTATTCTTGTTACAATAAGGTTGATGTTGGGTTGTTGCCGCTGCCTAATCTATCAAAATCACATTGATCTTTATTTACGTTACAATAAAGTTGTAGTTGGATTGGTGCTGTCAGAGATAAAATAACTGTGTAAGGACTGTACAGACGCCAGCACATGAAGCTACTACACTCTGTCAAATTTCTTTAATAGATTTTCAACTTTATCGCTAAAGCATTAAGGTTCAAGGTTGATTGGGAAAATTTGACAGTTTCGGGTAGCTTGACCTGCTGGCGTCTGTACAAGCGGGTGTTAAGAGTTAGTAATGTTTCTTTTTGGCACTAACAAATTGAGTGAGTTTTATAACAATAATGTCAGTTTAATAACTGCCTTATTTTTCGCGGAAACACCAATCAAACCGAGCGCAAAAATATCGATTTAAACTCGATATCGATACGGTTGTGTGGAGGTAGAGTAATTACGTGAACGGTGCAGCTCAAAGCAACGCTTCCCAGAATTGATCACCCCAGGCAAAGGACCCCGGGTTTCGACTTAATTACTCCCTGTTAGCATCTACCGTTTTACGTGTAGTTTCTAGGAAAAAGATGCATAGGAAACGTTGTTAAAAGAATCGTTTTCCTGAAATGCAGTGCTATTCTGTAAAACACCCTGTTTAGTATAGGTGAAGTGTTCACGAGTAGGTACTGCCAATCTATTCTGTAAAAATCTCACCGTGATAAGTTGATAACTTAGGTGAAGTGATTTTGATGTGAGCTCTCAATAGTGTCAAAGCATCAGTAGGAATGGCAGCTCACTTCACCAAAGTTTTCACGGTGAGATTTTGTACAGAATAGATCGACTGCATTGATCGTGTATTTCTTTTCAATTTTTATTAATCATTTTAGTAGCTTCGAAAAGGGGGAACGACTTTAGAATACGGATATTATACTCACTAGAGCCAAGACCAGTTTTGTGTATTGTAGACATATCTGTCTTAGGGTTTTCATAGAGTAATAGTCAGTCTCACAGAGCATAAACTTGCCTGTAGACGCCAGTACTATTAATAACCGTGCTCGTGCAATGAGCGCTGAGCGGAAATTTGGCTGTCGCAGTAAGTAATTATCATAATTATTACCGGCCGTCAGTTTCTATGAGGAAAAGGATATGCGCACGACCACGCTTGGTTTGTATTGTATGGAAATCCATCTGAAGCAGTAGCTGCGTCTCCAATCAATCAAATCAAAAGTCATTTATTCAAATTAGGCTGAGAATCAGCACTTTTCGAACGTCAACATTACAAAAGACAGTCCCCCAAAAACGCCCGCCCTTCACCACTTCCTAGTGCTATCGCTGGGAAGAAAAAGTGGCGCAACAAACTCTCCATGTTCCGTGGTCCCTCACGAACAGTGAAGACCCAGAGTCAAGACTGTCTTTAGTCTCCTCAGCATAAACTGATGTCAGTGCGAGTAAGGACGGGCTTACGGCTAAGTTATAACAGCCACACGGGACGATCCATCGGGTTAAGCTACGCTTGTCGCGGCTGGTTCATGGAAGGGTGAACATCTTTACATACCAAGACCCCTCCGTGCCCCGGAAAGCACGTTAAGCTGTTGGTCCCGGCTGTTATTCGTAGATCTTTGACAGTCGTTACGGGTCGTCAGAAGCCCAAAAAATCTGACAACCAGTCTTACCAAGGGGTAACGTATTACGCAGTAATCGTCCATATAAAATACTAGTATTCATCTGCATCCGGTTAGACAGGAAAGATGATGAGTGGTGAGTACAGACGCCAGCCTGCACGCCAAGCTATCCGAAACTGTCAAATTTTCCCAATCAACCTTGAACCTTAATGCTGTAGCGATAAAGTTGAAAATCTATTAAAGAAATTTGACAGATTGTAGTAGCTTAATGTGCTGGCGGCTATACAAAAGTATGATTGTGACACCTAATCTATATAGTTTAAAATATTTCATAGCAAGATATGACAACATGTGAATAAATGACATCATGTTTGATAGTATCTTTTATTTGTTAATGGAATTCCATCTCTTCTAACGTTATTCTAATTTAATAACTTGTGTTAGTGATACCTTTCCATCAATAACTGTAACATTGCAGTCATCTTTTCCGAATGGTGTGCAAAATAAGTTTTATTCCCTAGGGGCTGATTTTTCCAACGCCAGATAACTTTAACCGAGGAATAATTTTGAATTTTTGACAGTTCTTCCATACAAAAACTGTCAAGACATAAATTTTATTCCACGAATAAAAATTTATCTGTCGATTGAAAAAGCAGCTCTAAGAATAAGATAAGAAACAGAGATAATCTCTTTATAATCCATCATTAAATAAATTATCATCGAAATTGTAGGTTATTTAGTAATTGATAAGGAGTAGGAATGCAGGAAATCTTATCATCGGATGACTAACGCAAAATTACAACAACATTCATAATCTGCATAGCGTTTTCCCAACTATGTTAGGGTCGGCCTCCAGTCTAAAAGGGTGCAGCTGAATACCAGTAAGTATTTTACTTAGAGCGATTGCCTATCTGACCTCCACAACTCAGTAACTGGGTAACACGATACCCTTTGGTAACTGGTTATACACATTAGACGTTCAGGCAAGAAGCCTGAACGTCTAGTTTCCTTTGCAAAATTGTAAATGATGTCAGGCGCACGAAGACGCTCAAGTGAAGAGTTCATTTTTGTATCACCTGCATTCACACGGTACCGACAAAAGTACATGGAAATGAACGATCATCTGTTCATTTCATTTTATTTCATTTGGAGCGCGAGTGAAAGATGATAGGTATACCGAAATCCAATTTAGATTATATACATTTTTTTTTTCACTTTTCATTCATTTTGTATTGAGATATTATTTTTGGAGCCCACAAGAATAACCCCTACTAGTGCCACATGCCTAGATAATATTTATACAGATACTAGCTTTTGCCCGCGACTTCGTTCGCGTGGAATAGTGACTTCACCAATAGATGACACCGACTCTTGACCAATAGATGGCGCTGTATGTCCGGAATAAATTTTATTTTTTATTTTATTTTTTGTAATAAAAACTATCCTATATCCATTCTCAAGTTCCAAACTATGTCTGTACCAAATTTCACACAAATCGGTTCAGTAGTTTAGGCGTGAAGCAAAGACAGACAGACAGACAGACAGACAGACAGAGTTACTTTCACATTTATAATATTAGTTTGGATTATACCAAGCCACAAAGAAATTATAAATTTACTAGATTCTGATCATTGCGGGCAAAGGATTACTATTCCAAATCAAAACAAAATAGTGGTTAAAAAAGATATCACTGTTAACCCCAAAACTGCATGTCGCTTGAAGGTTTTCAAAAGTAAACTCACTGATAAATTACCAGTTTTGTCCATTCATGCGGATCCTAATCATCTATATGATAATTTTTTTAATATATACTGTAAACAATTTAATTCAACCTTTATTCCCAAGACTATCTCGGTTAATAGTAACACATGTTTCAGTGATTGGGCTACCATTGGTATTCATAAAAGTAGAAAGCGGCTTTATGAACTGTACAATGAAAGGACTTACGTAAACACTGATGAATTTAATTTGTATGTAAGAAATTATTCAAAATTATTTAAAAAAGTTTGTTATATGGCCAAGTCACGTTGTTTGGGTTCAAAGATTAAAAACAGCAATAATGTAATTAAAACGACCTGGTCTATTATTAATAGTGAAGCGGGAAGATCTAGTAACCGAAATACTGACTACAGCCTGTCTATTAATGACAACATAATAAAATCAGACTCACAAGTCGCCGAGGCATTTGAAAATTTCTTTTCAGATGTTCCCGTTTCAACTACTAAATCCCTAAACTCATCACCTTCTGTTGCTGAGTCTTTGCTTATGGAAAATGTTAATGGTTGCGATTCGGAATTTCATTTTGAACATGTTACCTGTAGAGATATAATTAAAACCTTTCACACTTTAAATGTAAAAAAGACTGCAGATCTGTGGGGCAATTCTGTAGAAGTTGCTAAGTCTATTATTGACATTGTAGCACCTACTCTAGCTCTTATCTTTAATAGTTGTATTGACAGTGGGGAGTTTCCTGACCTTATGAAAAATAGTAAAATCATACCTTTGTTTAAATCAGGTAGTACATCAGACCCTACAAATTATAGACCTATTTCTGTACTACCTACCTTTAGTAAAATTTTTGAGAAATTAATTTTAGAACAAATGCAAAGATTTTTTAATAAACACAAATTATTACATAGCAAACAGTTCGGTTTTACAAGGGGTCGTTCAACTACTGATGCCGGTGTTGAACTTATAGGACATATTTATAATGCATGGGAAGACAAATGCGATGCCTTGGGCATCTTTTGTGATTTGTCCAAGGCATTCGATTGCGTTCTTCACGAAACTTTAATCAGGAAACTCCGCCACTACGGAATCCGGAACGCTGCTCTGGATCTTCTTACTTCATACTTGAGTAAGAGGATTCAGAGCGTTGATGTTAACGGAAAAAGATCTCCCGGATCTTTAGTAACAATGGGAGTCCCACAGGGCTCAATTCTTGGTCCTTTCTTGTTTCTTATTTATATTAATGACTTGCCGTACCTCATAAAGGATAATCATGATATAGTGTTGTTTGCAGATGACACTTCACTTTTGTTTAAACTTAAACGTCAGCAGCAGGTTACTGACGATGTAAATAGCGCGATCTCTAAAGTAGTCCACTGGTTCAATGTTAATAATTTACTTCTAAACGAGAAAAAAACCAAATGCATTAAGTTTACGTTGCCTCACGTTAGACAAGTGAAAACTAATGTGTTGGTAAAGGGCGAAGAATTGAATCCTGAAGACAGCACAGTATTCTTAGGCATAACTTTGGATGCTAAGCTTCAGTGGGGTCCACATATAGACAAATTGTCAAAAAAGCTAAGTTCCGCAGCATACGCTGTTAGAAAAATTCGTAATTTAACTGATATAGAGACAGCCCGTTTAGTGTACTTTAGCTATTTTCATAGTGTAATGTCGTACGGTATTCTATTGTGGGGAAATGCCGCTGATATTCAGACTATCTTTGTTTTGCAAAAGCGAGCTGTTCGATCAATTTATAAATTAAGTCCGAGACACTCGCTCAGAGAAAAATTTAAAGAAATTAATGTTATGACTGTGCCTTCTCAGTATATTTATGAAAATCTTTTATATGCCCATAAAAATATAAAATTGTTTAAAAAATACAGTGATATCCATGATATAAATACTAGGAACAAACACAAATTTGTTCTACCTACAACAAGGCTCAAGAAAATAGGTGGCTCGTTCAGATGCCAATGTATACGCTTTTACAATAAAGTTCCAAGCCCCGTTCAAGATCTAAGCCTTAATAAATTCAAATCATTCATTAAACGTAAGTTGTGCGAGAAAGCATTTTATACCGTTAAGGCTTATATCGAGGACAAAAAGGCTTGGGATTAAGCTGCTTCCAATTTTTACATATTGAATGTGTTTATTTTTTATTTTTGTTTTGTTGATGTTTTTTTTTTTTTTTTTTTTATATACACTTTGACATTGATGAATTTGATATATACTATGACATTTGCTTACTTTGTAAAGTATTCTATTATTTTAATTATTGTGAATGTGAAGACTATGTGGGTCATTGTATTTATATTATTTTTCTCTCTGTTCTCTTAGTTTTTGGCGTGGTCTGGCAGTTTGAGTAATTAATGTGGCCTACCCAAATGTCCTTTCTTTGGTATTGTTCGTCGGATCGTTGAGCTCTCTATGTTTTGAGTTGAGCTGCACGATTTCTGACAAATGCGTGCACTGACTGGACAGGTCCTCTCAAACTGTTTGGTTCTTTCTTCAAAAAAACCATCTCAGACATAAATCTACATGGTCTTCACATGGTCTGACCAAGATTATGTCTGGACTTTAAAAGAGACTGTGACGTCTGAGTTTGTTTCGGCCTTTCTTCTCAGACTAGTCAGATAGGAAACGCCGACCTCATCTAGTTTTAAAATATGATTGACGTGTAAAAGTGTTTGTACAAACCTACTTACAAAAATAAAATCATTTATCATTTATCATTTACAAAAAAGAACAGACAACATGAACGAAAGAAATAAATGAACAAAAAGTGAAGCTTTTGATATCACCCTAACAAAAGTTATTTACCAGATCATTTTGAAGTTTTATTTGAGCTAACTTTATCGTTTTTCTTTCCAGGTTTACTTAAAGACGTGTACCAAGACTACGTGCCAGCATTTTATGCCTTAACTTTATGCTGCATCCCTTGCCTTCTGTTTTGGCCCATAGAATACGTGATCAAAACGAAGTGAACTACTCTTAACATTCAATTGTTTAAGAAAAACTGGAATTTTTGCAGCTATTTACATATTCGTGAAAAATGTATTGTATTTTTAAATGCTTAGATATTTCTATTTGTACATATTTATATTTTGTTTAGTAATAAAATGCATTATTGTAACTTGATTTGTTTACCTATAGTGAATGAGTGTTCTTAGTTATGCATGATAGCCAAGATAGCTTTTGCTCGTGACTTCGTTCGCATGAAATCTTTAACATAAAATGCACATATATCCTGTGACACTCGGCAATACTCTCAGTTATTAGAATTAGTGACAGAATTTTCGGAACCGGATCAGCAGTTCCGAAGATTACCCCCTACATACAGACTTACTTACCTCTATAATATTGTAGGTATACAGAGTGGCAGTGACATCGACGCACAAACTGTAACCATGAATTCGGCACATGGTTCTAGGCCCCTTTCTTTTTTAGTATTACACTATCTTTGAAACAGGTAACTTTTTTTTTGTAACTGATGAAATTTGTATACGCTACGATACAAATTTCATCAGTTACAAAAAAAAAGTTACCTGTTTCAAAGAAAGTGCGTAATACCTACGCGGTAAAATGTATGGTACAGCAATACTTTTTTTAATAACCGACGAAAAACTTTCGTAGTTCCGAATCCATGGTTGGTCCAAGGTTGCGCGTCTCTGCCACCCTTTAGATCAATTTATCATTCGCGTCTATTAACTCAACTTTTTTAGGTAGGTACTTAAAGTCCTTTTAGTCGGTTCAGAATCGTTTGTGTAGGTAGAAATGGAGATGGTTATGATTTTGAAATAAAAGGAGTAACTAAAAAAATAAAATTGCTGTGCCATATATTTTGACTGCGTAGGTTGAAACACCTACGCAGTCAAAATATATGGCACAGCAAATTTTTTTTCTATAAAACAGTAGTTTTTTTTTTTGATAACCCTCGAATTAATTCTACAGTACTAGAATCATGTGCTGAATTCATGGTTACAGTTTGCTCGTCGATGTCCCTACCGCCCTGTAATCAGCTGGTTCATGACCCTCATCCTTAAATTAAGTGGACTACTTACTCCCTCCATCATTTCATTTACTCAGATGTTACGAAAACAGTCTCCAGGTAAAATATTATCTGGTACTTTTTCAGTGTTACCTCAGTATTACGTGGGGCCCTCTGAAGAGCCGTCATTATTAACCCTTAACGTGCGGGGTGCTTTAGAAAAACCTTCGGTGAACCTTCGGCATCAATCTTTCTGACGCTTTCTTATTACCCTTTTTTTGGGTAATCGGTTTTAAGCGTGTGAGGTTTTTCGAAATATGAAGGGTTGATTTCGTGGTCTATTTTTGGCTTATTCATGAGTTTTGGTTTAAAAAGGTACGATGAATTATTTATTAAAGAGGGTAAAATATAAACACAATAATACACTAAATAAACTTCTTATCCAAAGGCTGATTTTTCCAACGACATATAATTTATCCGAGAAATAATTTTAATTTTGGACAATTCTTCCCTGCAAAATCTGTCAGACGTCAATTTTAATCCACGAATAAAAATGATCTGTCGATTGAAAAGTCAGCCCTAAATTAACTAAAAAAACTATTAAAATTAACTAAAACTATTAACTAACTAAAATATGGCGTCGAAAATTCCCTTGCATCGCTGCCGAACGGTAATGAGTACATACCCAAGGGACTGGCGGCTGGCTAAGGTAACACCAGGTGTTCGCTCACAGACAGTGACAACCAGCCGTTTGGAGATTTCGTTGAACAACAACAATAAAAAGGTAAACTAATACGGGCGTGATCACTGCTGTAATCATTTGGTTTTAACCACAAGGGATTTAGGAGATTGTTAAATTAGTTGTGGTTCAATTCTATTTTAATCACGGGCTAACCGAGTTCTATCTAGTCATTGTTTGATCGATCGGCGGTTGATTTAGTTTAAAATGAGCAATTATTAGTTTAAATCTGGTTAATCTAAGCCCGTCCATACAAAACTGTATTGAGCATACGCAGACGGGTGTGTAATGTTTGGTATAATAACAAATGCTCTAATTTCACTTGAAATAACGTTCATATAATATTATTTTCATATGCTACCTATAATATCAAATAACCCAAATTCATATGACCTAATGTTTTATATCATATAATTTTCCTTTAATATAATAAAATTTAGTACCTATAACGTTCATTTTATATAATTTTCAATATGTATGATATTCTTTTTATATAACGTTGATTTGACCTAATTTTCATGTTTAATGGTCACAGTTCTAACGTAACTCAAATGGCACCTAACCAAACCTTAAAATATTCTATGCATGGTCGAGGGTGGGCTTGGACGACGGAGCCCCGCTTTGCGGGGCTCGTACTTCTGGGTGGTTTATAAAAAAATAACCACCACTTCTAACCTAACCTGTCCGAGTCGGGGTCAGGTCAGTCCCTAAAGTCCAGATTGCATCCAATTTCAAAATCGTATCAGATTTTCTACATTATATTAAAAGTTACTTAGAGATTATGAATATTGTAGTAAATGAATAATATACTAAATGATTATTATGTCAAATGTGCATTATAGGAAATGTTCATTATATCATAAGAAATTAGGTAAAATGAAATTATATCAACAATTCATTATCTCATTGATCGTTATATTCAACAAACGAAATTAGGTCAAGTATACGTTACATTTTTTGTTATTATATCAACCGTTACACACCCATATGCACGCCCCACGGTTTCACCCGCATAAGTTTCAATCTCGTAAGAATATCGGGATAAAAAGTATCCTATGTGCTAATCCTGGTTATAAACTATCTGTGTGCTAAATTTCATCGAAATCTGTTCAGTAGTTTTGGCGTGAAAGAGTAACAAACATCCATCCATCCATACAAACTTTCGCGTTTATAAATATTATTAGGATTAAAAGCACGCAAAAAAGGTCGTCGGTCTTTTTTAGTCAAAGCATAAACCTATGGTAATCAAAAGAAACCCACTGCATCATTCACCTCTTGCATAAAACAACCCAGCATCCGCACATACTTGACTCCTAAGCATATCATCGGCACATCTTGAAATGCATGGCGGAATCAGCTAAAAGATAACCAGTAAAATTTATTCATAGGTTCCCGACAACTTAGTTTGCTCCCATCAGATTGAACGGGATGATAAAATAGAAGCTGAGCGCATACTGACTGTATGCGCTTCGGTTTTATTTTATTGTCCCGTTTTATCGGGAAATTGTTGCATTGCAGTTTTGCATAAACATTTTTAGAGTACCGTACCCAAAAGCTGCCAACGGGATCCTATTACATACTAATAAAATTCAAATTCACATAATTTATTTTCTCTTCACAAACAATGGCATCATATAAATTTAGACAATCTTAGAAACTAATTTTTGAGAGACTGGTCTCTGCACTAGGAATACCTGTAAAGCAGATCACCAGGGTCCCACCACATGGTATTTAAACATAATTAGTTATTTAGTAAGTGTGAAGGGCATGACATAAAAATAAATGATAAACACAGATTAAAAACAATAAAACAAAAAAGAAAAGTAGAAAAAAGGTGATACCTATATGTAGGGAACGTAGTGGGATGGACTATTTTGGATGAGTTAGTAATTCCTCAGTAAGTTGCTTTATAATCTAAATTATGGAGTCATTCAACTAGCCCAATCATACAAGCCTTTGTTGTTAGGTGATAGATCGTTGTAATAATTTATTACTAAGGCTCCGCTCTCCGTCCGTCTGTCACAGGGCTGTATCTTTTGAACCGTAATAGGTAGACACTTGAAATTTACACATAGTGTGTGTTACTATGGCCGCTATAACAAATAATAAAAATAAAATGAAGTTGAAAATGTAAGAGGGTCCCAATACAAACCTGATTTTTTCGGCGTTTAAAGAAAAAATATAGTGTACCTCGTAAATATTGTACGTTGGCACGGAACTCTTCGTATGCGAGTCCGACTCGCACTTACCCGCTTTTAATTTATTGCCTTTATAGTTTTTGCTCGTTTGGATAGTAGAATAGAATATGCAAAGTGTTGCATATTAATCCTGGATGGCAGGAGAATATTGAACGTTTCAGTTCGTGATTTCAATAAATTGTTAAAGGGTTATGCAGATTTTGTTGCGCTTGTGGGATATGGCGTAATGTATTAATTACATACACGTCAGTTGTATGATAAATACTGGTATTCAGCTGCAAACGGTTCGACTGGAAGCCGACCTCAACATAGTTGGGAAAAGGCTAAACAGATCATGATGTCAGTTGATGATATAAGAATGAGCTACAATAGGTTTTCACTTCATATACCTACTTTTTAACTATGAAGTCCTCAAAAAATAGTTATTTCTGGAAGAGTCCTAATTTCATTTTAATACACGACAAAAAAGAATAACGCAGAATTATAGAATAATGTACTGAATCCATCGTATCAGGTTGCGCGTCGATGTCCCTGCCATCCTGTATAACGTTGTCGTGGGCGGCAAAGCGTCTCAATATATTAATAATGTTTGTAAGCGCACCCACGATACACGAGTGGGCACGAGTGTGCCTAGTGTGGGGCAACGTTTAAAAAAAGAAAACACGCATTTTAATTCCCTGTGTCATCGTGATGCATGCCGTGACGTGGACGAGGAAGTCCACGATAATATCGTCACGTTAGAATTTATAAAAACGCATAATTTGTACAAAATCTATAAACTGGTGTTCTCTCTTAATTGCATAATCCGCATTCAACTTCTGAGCACATTGGGCTGATATTCGGGATAATGCCAGCAGTGAGCCTGGCGATGGTTAACGTGATTACCGCTTAAGCTGCTCCGGAACATTCTGGAACCGGAAAGTTCCTAATTCCATTACAAACGAGATTATGGATGTAGTTTGAGGACAGGTAACTGAGGAATGTCGGATGAGTCGAGAAATGAGCTGTGCTTAATGGACCGCAAACTTTGCGAAACTTGTGGTTATTTTAACATGCTCAGCGCCAAGCCCCATATGCCAATACCACTACACCAGGAAAATTCCCTAGGCCAGAGCAACATTTTTTGTATACAAAATGTATGGAAAGTGTGCGCGTTAGCGATACAATCACCATTCCAGTCTAAGCGCCGTGTATATATACACGGCGCTTAGACTGGAATGGTGATTGTGTATCAAAAAGGATACACAAGTGTTTAGACAGTGTGTATCGCAAAAGATACACATGGCGCTGAGCGTGTTAATCAATTTTCCCTGCATTTATTAGTAGTCCCAATATATTCGTTCAATGGTTACATCGCGTAATGAAATCCGGACGTAGATAGGCTTTATCATCATCCACAGCCCGGCTTCCCCACTGTTGAGCATGGGCCTCTCTTGTGCCAATCTCCCCACTCCTGTGCCAGCCACATCCTGATTCTTCCCGCGATAGCAACAATATCGTCCGCCCATCCCCGATAGCAGACACCTCAGTAAATAAGTATTTCGGAAACGAAGCATGGACGCTTACACACGAATGCCTGCATGGTTATTTGCTTTTAAAATCCAAAACGAAACATAGATGTGAGCAGATTTCGAAATACGACACTAGAACGACGAACAACGAAATAGACATTTAAATGTAGGTCGAACGCAGGATCACCAGTTATAATCATTAGAATAGAGTAAAGCACCCATCTTCTATTAATCAAAATAGCTCTTAAACGTTTCGTTATTTCAGCCAATAAATAGACGTCCACTGACTGCTGGACGTAGGCCTACCCCAGGCATCGCCACATCGATCGATCTGTGATTCCTGCGACCTTCACATGATAATCGATAAACTTTCAACATTATAATATTAGTCTGCCCTAGCCTTTTCCCAACTATGTTAGGGTCGACTTCCAGTCCAACCGGATGCAGCTGAATACCAGTATTTTACATGGAGCGACTGCCTATCTAACCTCCACAACCCAGTTACTGGGTAATACGATACCCCTTGGTAAGACTGGTTGTCAGACTTTCGGAGTACTGACTACCCGTAACAACTTTCCAAGGTCCACGAATGACAGCCGGGACCACCGAGGTACGGTGGGGCTCAGTATGTAAAGATGGTCACCCATCCAGGGACCAACCGCGGCAAGCGTAGCTTAACCTGATCGATCGACCCGTGAGGCTATTATTACTTAGCTACGAGTCTCTCATTGTAATATAAAATACTTACATATACGGTAAATTCTACGAAAAAGCTTATATAAAACGAA
This sequence comes from Apamea sordens, assembly GCA_945859715.1. Classification (NCBI taxonomy): domain Eukaryota; kingdom Metazoa; phylum Arthropoda; class Insecta; order Lepidoptera; family Noctuidae; genus Apamea; species Apamea sordens. The sequence goes on from OX243986.1 coordinate 17,486,529, forward strand.
CTTGCGAATTCGTAAAGGACATATTTCCGACATAATAAATATTAACCGGAAAGAGACAGGCAGATCCTATTTTTGATTTCTGACAAATGAAAATTGACGTAGGTTAGGGGGGAAGATAAATATAATAACATTTTGTGTGTACAGTGGAGAGATTGAACGATGAAAAAAGTGATGTTAAAGGTCATATTAAATTGTATGTATTTTATTGTATTTTCAGCCATAAATTGACAAAAATTAAGGGTCTCCTTATAAATAAAATTGGCTAAAATTATACTTATTTCTACCGCTTAGCTTGGTGTTTTGTATACAGGAGTAACGATAAGGATTTCAAACTTTGTCTTTGTGCAATGCAATATTATGTCACGTAGGGCAGGTCAATGACACGCGCGCCGTGTCGGTGTCTCACGTGGTAGGTACCTATTGCAGAATTAATAAGCATATAAAATATAATCAGCTTATAAAGTTCGCACTGTTGGGACACAGGCCTCCTCTCTTCGAGAGGGAGTGGGCTGTAATCCACCACGCGGACCTAGTGCGGGTTGATAGATGTCACATAGCTTCGATTTTTTGGTTCTAGCACATGCCGTTTTCTTCACGATGTTTTTCTTCACCGTTTTTAGAGCAGTGTGATGACATTATTAATTATAAAAGTAAAATGCCTGGCTGGGTTCAAATCCACGACCATCATAACTGCTTACGTTATCACTGGTCCATCATAACTGCTCTGCCCTCAATTGATAGAAAAATGTGTCTGATATAATTAAAATCAAGTAGTTATAAAAAGCTGTTGATACTTTTGTTTTCGTTTAGTTCTGTAAATAGGATCCATAACGGGAATTAGGTTAATCAACTATGCTCAAATTATGTAAGTGCCTATACGATTTCAAATAAATTATTTAAATAAATATACAATAACGAATTATATTGGCTGTTCTCAGACTAGATTCAATAACAACTCAACTCTCTGAACTAAAAAAAAATTCTTGAACATTCTGGTTTTTTAAATGTCTCGCATCTCTAGTCAATAGTTTCTAGACAAAAATAATAGATTTTTAGGCAATAAAATGTTAAAATATTGGTCATAAGATAACAGATATTTTAATATTTATTTTGTTTGATATGACATATGATATTATTAACTAAAAACATGCATTAATATTGCTATAAAAACACTATAAATATTTCCACAAAAAAATAAAATAGGCACGCTGATTTTAAGGCGCGGTTACACGACACTTCACACGTTACAAATTAAAAGCAAACACAAATAACTTCATGCTGTATCAGTCAATGATTGACAGGAATACAAAGAGACTGTATTCAGTGAATTCTCATACAAACCGTACTTAATATTATCTTACTTTCATACATTAAACCCAAGAATAATTTACAAAAATAAAAACACCTCTCTCCCAACACCTTTTTGTCCTAATCTACCAAAAATAATCTAGACAAAAAATTCTAGAACATGCTATCATAACTTGTGACAGAGTACCTACCTAAAGACCTACTTTGTACTGTGGCGCTTCCCCGGGCTAGCTGTATCGACCCGCGGCCTCGAACATCCAGTATCCGCCGGGACCAGCTACTGGTATTGTCAGCTCAATTATTATTTGTCTTATAGTACGATGTCTGATGTCTAAACAGTAGGATTTGATGTCTAAATTGTAGATAGGTATGGTTGTTACATGCACCTACAGGTTAAGCTGATACTGATGCAATGCAGTTATGTTTTAAGAGACAAAAGTGGTGAAAAAGTATACAAAATACGTTTTTTTTTATAAATGTTGCATGCCGAATATGGCTGAATTATAATACTTATTATGGATTACCCATATTTGAAAAATATAATATGTCTATTCTATTTTATTTGAAGGCCTTAAAATATATACATCGATATGAATTAATTAAACTGTTAAAATCTTTGTTGTATAATTACAAAACATTGGGTAAGTTAATTAGTAGTATTAAGTAAGGTTAATTATAGCTTATAGCTACAGTACATAATAAGGAATATAAATTATTGTAGACAATCAAATGAATTCTGGTGGGCATGATTTAGGCTAATATTCATAAAATGCAGTGATGTTTTAAAGTAAAAAGGCGGCCGTTTGAAAGAAATCTTTGTTGTCTACGTTATGTCCCACTGCTGGGCAAAAGCCTCCCCTTTTTCCTTGGAATACATTGGTTTGTACCGTTTTTTCATATTTTATGATGCCATCGCCAGTCAATAAAGCCTTTTAGGTAGTTTCCGTGCATTGGATGGGAACGACAGTCGGCAACCCTTTTTATAGCTTTATTTACCTGCTTTAAATACCTGTATAAATTATTATATTTATAAAACATACTTATTTTCATATAATAAAAAGCTAGTAGTAACACTGCATTCTTGATGAACTAAGAAAATACATGAAAGCGTAAAGTTTTTAGCCAGTTCAGGTAATACCAACATTATAAAGAGATCAAATTTGTGAGTTTGTATGTAATGTGGTAATCTACGGAACTACTGATGCGATTCCGAAAATTCTTTCACTAATGGAAAGCTAAATTATAGCCGTATGTTACAGAATATATTTTGTGTTAAAAAAAAAATATGACGAGGCCAAAGTCGCAGGCAGAAGCTAGTATTTTAATATACTTATATATATATATTTTATTTTTATTTTATAAGTGATGTAAAGGTTTATAGCTATATTGTATTTAAATATTTATATTACGTATTGTGTTGCGACACCCCAGCATGAGGTCTGATAAAGTGATAAAGTCACATCTTCATAAATAATATTGTACAATAATATAATAAATTTAGATCCGCATTCGTCACCACAGGGGTCAGACGGTTGTAATAAATATTTAAATAAATACCTAGCCAAAAAATATTATATAAGCGTTATTTTTATGTCTATGTCTAGGTCTGCGCTAAATCAATTGGCGCAGTAAAAAAATAAAAGGTTATTTTTAAAAGAACGATTAAAAATATTATTTATATTATTATACAATAATATATATTATATTATTATTATTTATATTATTATACGATTTTTTATTTTTAAAATATACGATGAAAATATATCAACGTAAATATTTACAGCTAGACAATTTGCTCCGGGTTTTAACAACTGACTACTTGCCTAAAGTCTTCAATAGGTTACTTCTAGGCTTCTTGTTACTTCTACCTTTGTTGACCACACCATTATTTTACATCTGGACCTTGCGTAACACACGAGAGATCAGTCACAAGTTGAATAATTTTGAAGGATATTGCTAATCCATTGCTTCATAATATGAAATGTCCAAAAAATGTGTCTGCTCAGCCACGTAGTGACGTAGATAACGCAATGAATGCTGTTGAACTGTCAAAATCAAGGTCATTGCTACTGACAGTATGTTAAGCAATCATGATGGTGGAGGTAGTGGTCTAAGAGATTCAGTAAAAAAGAAACTAAAACAGAATCTTACAATGTGAACCTGCGCAATAAACCGTACTAGACACCATTTTGCTGAAAAACTCCCAGGAATTAAGACTGTCTGACAAGGCCGTACACAAAATACCGGGAATTCAACAGCAATTTTCGTGTTGTCTAGAAGAGGTGCTCAATCGAGGCGCTCATTGGTTTCAAGTAGGTACTTCCTCACTTTGTAATAGCTAAATACGCGTGAAAATGTTAAAATGGCACAAAACATTTCGAGTTTAATTCATATAAGTCTACAAAACGCTATATAAACTCCGTAATATTGATGTGTTTTATTTGAACAGTTCTAAGCCTACGCCGTTTTACATATTGGAGGGAAATATTTCACCTACAAAGATAAATGGATTGGGCTCTAGAGTTACGGCCACGAAAACAGCGAAATTATGACAAATTAGATGTGATGGTTATGTGGCCTGAAATGTGAGAGGTTTCGAACACTTCTGAATAATATTTACTTCATATCTTTATCTCTGTTTTTATTACGAAGGTAAGTACAAGGTCACGTCTGTGAGTAATATCTACTTACTTGGCAGAATTTTCTCGTCTTTCAAATGGTTAATGAAAGCAGTGGTGGCGGGTAACGACCGTGACTTACGAGTTGTAGGTCGTAGGTTCGAACCTACACCAGGCTTTACTTTGTGTAAATTATTTCATCACCACTGCCCTCAAAACGGTGAAGGAAAATATTGTGAGGAAACCGGCATTTCCTAGAACCAAAAATTCGAAGACATGTGACATCTACCAACCCGCACTGGGCCCGCGTGGGGAGTACCATCACTCACTCTCACTGAGAGGAGGCCTGAATCCCAGCAGTGGGAACATTATAGAGAATAAAGATCACTTTGATTTAGACAGTAATATAAATTCAGAGGTCAAATTACTTTGGAAGAACTGTATGCCAACAACTTCCTATTCCCATCGCAATTCTAGCAGCCGAACCATACGTCATAAGCTTTTTTGCTCGTAAAACTACTAAAGTACTAGTCTGCAAACAGAATCCAAATTGAGATGGCCCATGTTCCGAAGGCGGGAACACGTGAACCGATGGCAATACAAGTTTGTTCCCAAACCTATACCAAGTTTATAATAAAATTTCAGCTGGTTCAAGTTATAACGGAATTTATAACTGAATAGACCTTCGATAATATGGGGTTTTGTTTCTTGGAGCGACGGAATTTTGCGGGTATTTGTTTAGAAAGTTTATTAGAAGTGACATTTTGTGTTGGCGACCCATATTTAAATAACACATGCTAACTAAACATGAGGTTTATTTATAAACGATGATTAAAGTTATATGTGACGTTTAAATGTCAAAATTTATGGTTAAACTGTCGCTAATCACTTCTTGCCTTTAAGCAATGCTTATGAATAAAGGTATCTGAGTTTAATTTTGTAAGGGATCCTTTCAGCATTGAAATTAATCTTCACAATCGAATCAAAGAAGAATCCGGTCGAAGTGGAGGTGCTTGGGGGATGCCTATGTCCAGCAGTGGACATCTTTCAGCTGAAATGATAATGATGATGAATGAAATCAAAGCAGTCTACGGCTGGAAAGATTCCTTTCAAACAAGACAGTAGCCCAATCATTTACTAGCAGCCACATTGCAGAGACCGGCGCGCGGCGCTTCAACTTTGCCTAGTTTTGGCTGTCTGACTTTACTGAAAGAATATAACAGGGTAAAGATGTGATCATGCAAGTTGTTGATAGCGAATTAATTTCTAAGTATCCCATACACACCCAAATGATATTGAACACACATTATCAGTGGCAATGGGTTTAATTTTGACAGTTCAACAACATTCATTGCGATATTTACATTGTTGAGCAGACACATTGTTCGAACATATGAAGCAATGGATTAGCAATATCCATCAAAATGATTCAGATTGAGATTGATCGTGTGTTACGCAATTAGGGTGTGGGATGAATAATTATAGTGTAAGCATTAGAAACACCAAATAAAAAATTGGTAAAATACAGTATAAATCTTAGAAATAAATAGGTCTTTCAAAGTATGATGCTAAGGCAAACCTGTATACAGGCAGCATAAGTTCTTACAATTACAATTAGTGCGTATACACGAGAGCGACACACGTCGACGAAAGAGGAAACTGCAGACGTTGACAACGTGTCGACGTGTATTTGAGCATCGTACTGGGATCTCCCCGAGAGGAGGCCTGTGTCCCAGTATTGGGAACGTTAGGCTGATTATATTACGTCACTCAAATACACGGCATGTTGTCGACGGCTGCAGTTGCATTTGTCGTCGACGCGTGCCACTCGTGTGTATGCACACTTAGACAACTGATAAGTACCTTTATAGTCTAGTTAACAAGAAACAGAATTCCATAGCATGTCTCAGATTCCAGTCAAAACATTATTATGCCTAAACCCACTGACCCAAATCTTCAACAAAACCAGCTTACACACGAAAGAAAATCCCTAATCATGTACTCGCATAAATGTAATTTTTCTCACAGTCTTATAGTCCGTGACAAAGATTTCCTTTGTTACTCGCGTTCGGTCCAGTGACCACATAGAAAGTGTGAGGTAAATGCCCATTTTCTGCCAAGTTGAACAAAGCCCCGGGTGCAAACTGCTTGTATTCTCGCAATAGTTCGCTCTATCTTGGATTATATCTTGTTTAGCGATGTCGTGTTTACTAGTAATGTCGTTTGAAATTTCGTTGATGTTGTTAGTTTTATTTATATTGTGTTTCGTGAACATAGTAAAATTGTCATGTAGTTTTATATTTTCATTGACAACCCAGTCTATCTAAGCTATTGAATTATAGTAAGTACATCATATTTGAATTCCCACACGACCACATTAAAAAGCCAGAGCATAAAATACAGCAAACCTTTCTTTGTTCAAATTCAGAACACTTGAAAAAAGCTACAAAGAAAATCCTCTAATGCAGGCCTTTCAAATACCAGGATAGCAGAAAATTAAACAATCCTCAAGCCTACTTGATAATACGAGTATCACGTCAAAAAGTAAAGTGCTTCTCACGTTTCGACAAATCGTTGAGTCGGCATAAATCATCCCTTCTATGTTATGTTACCCTAGTACATCGGACTGAGTAGCTTGAACAATTTGATGATACAGTTTGGATTGTCGCCAAATTCTGTTGTTCTATGTGTTAAATTTTTTTCCGAAGGAATTGATTGTATCTTGGGGAGTTAGAAACTTCCTGTTTATTGTTTTGTTCACATGAGTCTGTTGTGAGCCGACTTTGTTACTTATTTTTGTTTGATCGAGGAAAGAAAGAAAAATACCTATATCAAGAGAAACGGAATAACTTTGCTCATAAGTAGGCTTAGGTAACTCGTTCTTAGGAATACTTTGGACAATGTTGTTCGACATAGCAATACGCTCAACAATAATTATTATTAATGCAATTTACACAACTGCTTCTTGTGTTTTTTAATGGCCTAAGTTTCCAGCCGAACTAGCTAGTTTAATGTAGTCCACAGGTCGAATTTTAGCCCTATGAGTCGTACGAACCTTAAAACATAACAGGATGTATGCCGTAGCATAACATACGTTCTGTTATGTTTAAAGGTTAACATTTAATTAACTTCTGGTTGTATCCAATAGCTTTCACTCAGTCACTAGATATTGTTTTTAATGTAAAAGCTTTTGATTAAATGAATTCCACCAAAAATTATATTTAAAATACAATAATACATGAAAATATTGTTTGATAGTTTTCTCTGCAGGTCCGCAGGCAACCAGCGCCACCTACCACAATTTTCCGGAACTAAATGATAGCGCCCTCTAGTAGTAATACCGAGTACCACATGAAAGGAGGAAACTGAAAATAGAGGAGGTTCTCGACGAGTTCACGTTACTGAACAATGTTATAACAGCAGTGACACATCGTTCTCATAGATGGCGCTATTTCAAGTTTCCGCGTTTAACTTGAAGCTCTAAAAAGTTAAAACGAGATATACAAATAGAAAAAATCCGTTTTTATTTTCCACCTATAAAAACTGAGGAATGAATTAGGGCGTTCTTTTAGGGTCATATTATATTAGGTACTAAAAGCAACTTTTCCACCACTAAATTGCCACTACACATTGGCAATGAAAAGGTTGCAAGACATGATAAATAAGATAGAGCTATGGATTTTGCGACGCATTATTTTAATTTGTAAATAGTTTTAGTTAAGTAGGATATAATTTTGTTATTTTAGTATTAGCTTGTAAATTGTATATAATTACATGTTATATAAAAGTTCTTTAATTGTAAAAAACTTTTTAACAAAAAAATTAAAACGCCGAAAAAACTGAAAAGCAGAAAATAATAAACCTTTTTTTATTACCTACCCTCAGGGTTGGAATTTTTGGACCAACTCTGGGGTATACCCTTTCCAATAAAAAATGAATTATCAATTCTGTAAAAAGTTATGCGTGGTGATACATAAAAAATATATATATACACGCGTCGACTTGAGAACCACCTCCGATTTTTTTCGTCGGTTAAAAAAGATAGAGCTTTCCAACTTTCTATAAAAAATTACAATGAAAGATTTAACCAATGTAAACTTCATTATTTTCACTCTATAAGAACAATCCAATATTTTATGTTCATTAGGCACTACTCCCACAGACGACTTTTTCACAAGCTCTAATGTTCCTGAAAGACCGTCCATACCCTGATTATGTATGAGTTCCACATACTAACTCACAAACTTAGTTCCCCAGTTGTATCGGCCGAGCATAGATACGTTCAGAATTACAATTTACTTATCGATAAATCATTCTAGATGTCAGAAGTTTACCTAATTTATTAGTCGTTAGAATTATTACTGTTCCTGAGAATATTATAAAATAAAGTAGATAATAGTTTCCAATGAATACTGAAGTAGTTTCTGAGAAAAGTAGATTTGTTTTAGTCGGAAAACGTACTGTAGACGAGGATACTTTGAAGAATATTTTTTTGTTTTGTTTGTTCTTGTCATCGAGTACTAGCTGAGCCTCCCAAGTAGGTTGACTTTAGTTAGGTACTTAGACGTATATGTGTATGTATTCAAGTAATAAATGAGTTATTCTGGCACACTTTGGGCGTTCAGCAGTTTTTGGGGTCCCGTACCTGAAAAGGAAAAAACGGAACCCTTATATTAGGATCGTTTCGTTGTCCGTCCGTCTATCAGTTTGTCAGTATGTCAAGCCCCATTTTCTCAGGAACGCGTGAAGGTATCAAGTTGAAATAAATATCAAAAAAGTAGATCTACGGGCTTTTGGAGTTAAAAAAAATCAAGCTTCTAAGTAAATGCAATAAAAAAACAAGCTTTTAATTAACTAAAGAGTACTAAATAAAACTTACGTTAATTAATTTACGTTAAAAAACGTTATTTACGTAAGTTTTTTTTAGTACTTTTTAGTTCCCAAAAGTTTGTTTTGTTTTGTATTTTTTATATATTATGTCAAATAAATATAAGTTTAGTACTCAATTTCTATCTTATTTACATTTTTTTTATTATTCTTTTGTTTTATTTCAAGTCAAGTCAAGACGAATCAAACGAGCCCGAACTCGATGGGGTTGCGTCGTTTTATTACAGAATTCCCATAGCCGTCTCACTGGGTGCCACCTTCTGACTCCATCATCAGACCCTGGAACTCATCTAGGACTAGAGTCCAATGTCAAGACGAATCAAACGAGCCCGAACTCGATGGGGATGCGTCGTTTTATTACAGAGTCACCCAGCTACTCTATCATCAAATCAGTTTCATGTCATAATAATATTACATTTTCATGATTCACATATGCATGCTCTTTCAGCCCTATCGGAAAACGGGAAGTGGGTCTTTAACTTACAAGATTTAATTACAGACTGGGACAGATGAAACTAAATAAAAGTTTGCAAAAAAAAGCTTGTATAATAGTAAAAAAGGTTTGTAAAAATATGGCCATTGGTACATATTCTGATACTCGCAAATAAATCAGAACGTACTACCCGTTGACTTAGAATCATGAACGGGGATTGAAGATTTTTATATGGAATACCTACTGTCCATTATTTTATATTTTTTTCAAAATGACGGCCAGCTTGTGACCTATATAAATCGATAGATGACGTGAATGCAAACAGAAAACAATACGACCAAACCCCCCCGTAGTGTCACGTTTTGTACACGGTACGGTCACTATTCCTAGGAATCCTGCGATCGACTTATCGCAGGATTCCTAGGAATGGTGGGCTACAAACTACCTCCTGTACTGAAGGTTTAAGTTCCTTAGAACTACAAAGTTCAACCTCCTCTTCAATATTATGATAATCGAACTCGAAGCAAACGTTATGCGGTTTCTGCTCATCTAAAAGTTTATGTAGACACTCGATGTTACTGCCAGCAGTATCGACAGTTCTGAGGTTTATGTTAAACTCCGTTTTAATGGAGGTCTCGGCTATACCGGGGTTGGTATTGATTGATTTTGAAGTGGTATTTGATATTATTTTCTACTTCCACTAATGATTTGATGTTCAAGAATATTGATGTATATTTTTTTTTTTAATTTGTTTTACACTGTGTTTTACTTCACGTGTTCTAGAAAATTTATTTTTAAGCTAAGCATTGTCTGGAAAGGATGGATAGGATACTGGACGGGGTAGAAGACATCATCATCATCATCAATTCAGCCCGGAATCGCCCACTATCGCTTTTCGCCCCCGAAAATTTTATCAACTGTCCCATAGAAAACTTCAATACCTACTCGACCTAAATGTATGGGACGGCTGAATTTTTATTCCCGATTACGATGTTGGTCCCATGGAGAAAGTTGTTCAGTTTGATGGTCTGTACCACATCCTTAAATTTGGCTGGTCTTTGAAAAATAACCCTGTATGAATAAAAATTAAATGCTATTCGATGGTAAGCGCATCACTTGAGAATGTCAGGACCAATTTTGTTAATTTTGTTTTTAATGTTCCGAATAAGGCTTTGAGGGAAAGAAAAATATGAACGAACGAGGCAAAAAGAGTATGTTAAGATCGTAGCAGGTGGCTGTCTGTAGTTTCTGGCTACCTCCATGGAAAGAAGGCGTGTGTTTATGATGTGTATACGTAAAATATGAAAGAAGCATGAAAAATTCGGGAAAATCTGCAAGTGCTTTTTCTATGGGACTTGGACAAGACAACGTCTATCTAGTCCATGGAGCTAAAACAAAGAGGAGACGGCCTAAGCAACTGTGCTCTGTGATTCTTAACCGGGTCCTGACGTCACCATGTGGGCATGGCCTTGTTTTGTTTGTTCGCGTTCATTGTTGGCGTTCTTACTGTGCACAACTTTGTAAACGTTCTCATTTTACAGCAATATTCGCGCTAGAGGAAAAGAAAAATGAAGTGTTGTGTTTTATCTTGTAAAAATTACTCGGATAGACGTTCTGATGCTATGTATGGCATCATATTACATTTTTAAGTAATTTTATGCGTAATTTATTAAAATAGCTCTAGAAAAAACGACCCTGTTGCATCTTGCACTTAGTGACATCTAGTGTGAGATAGTTACGTAACTACAAAGTAAAATTGACAGAACGAGCAAATGGTTTTGCTATTGACCGGTAGATGGAAAATAGAAGTGGGCGGGATCGAATACCCCCTCACCCCGTAAAGCGTCACGCGTTGTTTCCTAAGGAAATCGAATTAGAGCATCTCCTCTTGGTTTTAGCTTCATGATCTAGTCAGCTAGTTCAGAATAAAATAAACAAATGGCTTAAAAACCTAAAACAAGTAATAGAATGACCTACAAAGCCAACCAAAACTCCAAACACAGTTCGCCAATTCAATTTAATTCGACTCCACGAGGCAGACGAAATCGACTGCAACCAAAAATACCCGACCTCCACACGGTCAGGGTGGCGAGTTGGCCAAGGTCTGCTGGTGGACATAGACTAGACAAGCTATCTTATAACACAACCACTTCGGAAGCGACAATAGACTGTATTCAAGGACTTTTTTGTTTGTCTCTTGAGTTTTATAAGTGGTGTATCAAAAAGGTGTAGTAAGTTTATGCTGTGAGATCACTACATATTATAAAACAAAGTCACCCGCTGCACCTGTCTGTCAGTCTGATCGCGATAAACTCAAAAACTACCGAACGGATTTTCAAACGGGGTTCACCAATGGACGGAGTGATTCATAAAGAAGGTTTAAGTATATAATTCATTAAGGGTTTGTGTAAATTAGCTGAAATATGATGGCGATTGTAGAAGATGGCGCAATAACGGCTAAACGGATTTGGATGAAATTTGGCACACAGAGTTTTAATCTGGATTGACACTTAGGATACTTTTAATCCCGGTTGTACGTTCCCGTAGGTTAATATCCGATCCAAATAACTTCTAATACCATCTTACTTATGGCACAGCCACTTCGGAAGCGACGATAGACTGTTTTGAAGGACTTTAATGTTTTAAGTTTGGATGAATATTATCTTTTTTGTTGGTTTTAGGTGTTGTAGATGGTAATATAAAGTGTACAAAAAGGATTAAAGTGAAGAAAGAATACAGTTTATTTGGACAGAGGTAGTGAAAAACAAAATACAAATAACAAAATAAAAAAGTGAAAGTAATGTTTTAACAATAATAGTGTGTGCGACGGCTTCGCCAAAAAGGTCCATTTCAGCATTAATGCCAGACAGATGCTGTCTGACGCTGGTTATCAAATGAACCTTTTGGGACAAGAGACGGGAGTACAAACAGTTTCAACTGCATCATTTTTATATTTATAAGTAAATAAATGTGATAGTTCAAGCGATGAGATAACCCAGAAATATAAATAGCTTCTAATACGCAGTCAGGGTTGCGAGTTGGTAAATGTCTGCTGGTGGAAACAGACAGATTAACTTACGCATAGAAATGTATATCTATGAACTTACGACACAACCACTTCGGAAGCGACGATGGACTGTTTTCAAGGACTAGAATGATTTAGTTTGTAGATGGCAATGAATGACATGGCATGAATATTTACTTTGCAATTTGTTATATTATTATAACTACTAGCTGCGCCCCGCCGTTTAACTCACATAACTTTCGATCCCGTGGGAATATCGGTATAAAAAGTAAGTATATGTTAATCCTGGTTATCTACCATCTGTATGCCTTTCATAAAAATTCGTTCAGTAGTTTTAGCGCGAAAGAGTAGTACATCCATCCATCCATCCATCCAAACTTTAGCGTTTATAATATTAGTAGGATATAGGACTATGTGGGTCATTTTGTTTTTCAGTTACTTTTAGTCATTGTCTGGTTTAAGGAATTTATGCAGGCTACTCAAATGTCTTTTCTTTGTTCTTTGAGTCGTTGAGCTCCTTAAGTTCTGAGTTGAGCTGCAGGATTACAGACAAACGCGTGCACTGACTGGACAGGTCCACTCAATCTGTGTGGTTCTTTCCTCAAAAGACAATTTCAGAAACCAATCTACATGGTATTCGCATGACCAAGTCTGACCAAGATTATGTCTGAACTTTAAAAGAGACTGTGACCCCTGATTTTGTTTCGGCCTTTCTTCTCAGAGTAGTCAGATAGGAATCGCCAACCTCATCTAGTTTTTAAAACATGATGGACGTAGAAAAAGGTAGGTATATATAGGCTATAAGAGTCGGGAAATACCAAAACAACGATGAATGGACTGTGTGCATGATTATATGGTAGAAAGGGGGTGACTACGGAGATGAGGGCTAATAGAGAAGTATGGAAGTTAAAGGCATTTGCGCTGACCCTAAATAAATTTGGATAAGGAGAGGAGAATGATGATGATGGACGTGTAAAAAAGTGTTTGTACAGGCGCCGGCAGGTCAAGCTACCCGAAACTGTAAAATTTTCCCAATCAACCTTGAACCTTACTTGCTAAGATATAAAGTTGAAAATCTATTAAAGAAATTTGACAGATTTTAGTAGCTTGATCTGGCGTCTGTACAAACTTACGAAATAAAATAATTTATCATTTACGATAGACGGCCAGGGTGGCGCGTTAGTCAAGGTCTGCTGAGGCTAATTTATGGCACAGCCACTTCGGAAGCAATGAATTGCGTCCACAATAGACTCGTTTCAAGGACTACAATGTTTTTTTTTTTATTGGAATGAAGTTCCTTATCGCGCGTTGCGAAAGGGGGCTAGACCGAAAAAATTAAGACCAAAAGTTGGAACGACACTTTTTGCTATAGTTGTAAGCCGAGCGGCGTGCGCGTGTTTCTCTGCTTGTCTCTCTCTCTCTTATAGAAAGCAAGCCAGTTATACTTCGTTCTATCCGGGTGTCCCTTGACACCTCTCAAGTTTTTTTCTTTGTTTTAAAGGTGAAAGTTTAAATAGGTATAATATTATAGAAAACTTACTGTTTTTATGCCCAATATTTGTTTATTAGTATTTATTATTAAAAAGCTGCTCCCTCGGCGGCTCCCTAGTAAAATTAAAGCCTTTATAAAAATGAGGTACGGACACGCACGAGTTTGTTTCCAACCAACAAAAAGCTGGTTTTAATATTATAAAAATATCCTAGCGTCGCGTCGTTTACCAAAACAGTTTTATAGTCCATTCAAAGTTATTTTACTTCCGATTTTACATCACTGTTCAAATGACAGTGATCTTTATTCTCATTCTGATAAGGTTGTTTTTGGGTTGCTGCCATTGAAAAGTCTGTCAAAATTATTGTGATCTTTATTCTCGTTACAGTAAGGTTGCTTGTAGAGGTATAATAACTTTGAACAGACTGTTTAGACAGTTTGATATGAACTAATGATGGAGCCAGTAATAATGTAACAGAAACGAGTGAAATCAGTTCTTGGATGAGAAGACGCCTCTTAAAAACAATCTAGCCTATTCTCACACGATAGGACATTTTAATAGTTAATTGACGTCTCTCTTTCCATCTTTGGATACTAATTATTTTTATCTTTATCGAAATCCATACATAGACCAACCAAATTTTCTGCGAAAAGTAATTATTTATTTTTACTAAAAGACAGCCTAGGTAACATCAGTGTTATTTCAATAAGGGATGGGTGGCTATTACATATGAGAAGGTCCCTGCTCTTCAAACTAGGAAAATCCTGTACATTGAAGGACTACTAGGTACTACTTTTAAGGGATTGAGACGTTTTTACAAAATATTCATAATTGCGTAATAACTTTGATGCTAACATAAATATTTATTAAAAAGCTTAAAAGCTAATTGTGGGGAGTGTTTGTATAAAATCATAATCAGCGGTTATTACAAACTTGTAATAACCGCTGTACTTTTTGTGTTCAGTCTGTTTAAAATAATAAAATAGACTTTACTAAAAATATAAAACTGAATTTTTCAAACAAAATAAATAGCTTAAAAATTCGCGACACGACACGACTAATAAGGGACTAAACACGCGCGGGCCGATGTTATCAACAACAACAAACTTTTTGGTATTGTTGCCAAATAATCACAAATTATGTTTAATGTTGCTTAGTACACAAACGAAAAAAAAGTTTCTACGGCTAGAATGTTAATTGTTATTGATTGTTTATAGGATACGTGGTTTCAATTAGGGCTGATTGTTTCACGTTCACTTGACGCACGAATATACGTCAAAAATGGCGCTAACTATTGTCAAACCAAAAAAAGCGTACGTACACGGTATGTTACGTTAACCAACCGTTTGAAACAACAGCCCTTAATGTGATAACCTGATTGCCACACTGTAATAGTCTTATGTTTACCTAATAATTTTTGTGAACAAACATTGCCCACCTCTCATTCCACATTTAACTTGGTCAAATAATACAGAACCGCTCTTGAACTGCAGTCACAACATACCACTGTTCAATGTCGATGCCGAATATAGAACCGCCCAGACATTGGGAGCTGCATCGGGGTCACTCTGATCACCGCTGAAGGTTGAGCCACCTAACCTTCTAGTTTTAACAAGGTATTGTTTGACTACCTAACTATGAGGTAGGCTTTTGTCTGCCGCCTCGTTTGTGTGGATTTTTTATACATCTCTTTTGACGAAAAGCGCATCCACGTGTCAAATATTATCGGTGAGACCACTCTTTATTCAGGGTGATCTTATGAGGTGTAAGAGGAAGATAGGTAAGAATTAAATTAACGAATTTACTTGCTCCAGTCCACTTGAAAATCAGAGTCAGGCACAAGTTGTCTGGCATTTTTGCTGAACTGGTCCTTTTTGGCGCACCCGTGAAGCACATTATCATGTTAATTTCTTACATCGGACTTTACACACTTTTTATTTGTTTTTATGATGTATGTATGTAACTGCGTGTCTTTTAGTCTGTGCTAAATAAATATATTTTCTTTTTTCTTGTTATTTGCAACAAAAAAAAAACTGGTATTCAGATGCATCCGGTTAGACTGAAAGCTGACTCCAACAGAGTTCGGATAAAGACAAGACAGAATTATGACTTTTTTTATTCTTTATTTATTTACGGGGTTTTTTCATAAATGATTATTTCACCCCCATTAATGAAAACAAAAATTTCACTTAATATTTAACTTAAATAAACCTGCAAAAACTAAGAAACATGAAAACACTACTCTGACCTTAACTTTAAACCTACCATCACCATCCTAACCAGCATTTTGGCAGCATCAGACAATGGTGAAGCCAAAATACTATTAAAGAAACCTATATTGTAGCACCTATTATTAAACATAGATTGCCTTTGACGTTCAAGCCGACCACACTCCGCTAAAATGTGGTGCGCGTCCTCCAAAATTCCACACACTGTACAATTAGGTGATTCTACTTTGCGCATCATGTAAGCAAAACTATCTTGTTAGTTACAATTGTATAATGTAATAAAGATATCTCATGGTCGTAAAGATATCTAAATAGGAATGAAATGAAATCCCTACCCGGTGTCACTAAAAGATAATTAGGCACCGCTTGACACCGCGAGACAGTAAAGATACTTAATTGAAAAGGGAATTAAATACAATCATTCGCTCGTGCACGGAAATAAGTGCTACAATCCCTTACAGATTTTTTAGCTCAGACAGAAAACCAAGCAGCAACTGACCACCAATCTTATCACAACGAGAATAAAGATCACTTTGTATTTGACAGTGACGCAATATCAGGGGTAGGTAAAATAACTGTGAAACTTGTGAAAGGGCTGCATATCTTACCAATTAAACATTTTATAAAGGGTGTCAATATGGCTTTCAGTTTAGGTGTATAATGAGAACCTTTTATTAACCGACTTCAAAAAAGGAGCTACTCCTTTTTTGAAGTCGCTTCTGAATTAGGATGTTTTTAGGGTTCCGTATTCGGTACCAAAAACAGAACCCTTATAGGATCACTTCGTTGCCCGTCTGTCTGTCCGTCCGTCTGTCAAGCACGCGTGGAGGTATCAAGTTGAAATTAATATTAAATACTTAGGTCTGTAGTCCCTTGCAGCAGTGAAAAAATCAAACTTCTAAGTCGACGCGATCAAAAGATACAGCCTTTTATGCTACGTTTTTGCCGCTTATTTTGATACTCGCAAAGGAATCAAAACCTATTGACCTAGAATCATGAAATTTGGCATGAAGTAATGTCATGTAGCACAAGTAAAGGAAAACATCCGAAAATGGATGATAATGGTAATGGATGGATGGTGGTATGCCTCAGGGGTGGCTCCATATAAATTTTATTAACGTTGCTTGGGTAATTTTTGAGTTAGCTTCAATAATACGATTTTTTCCACTTAGTTTATATTGATGATGTTTTAATAGCTTCCCGTCACTGATATTTACATAGTCTATAATAATTATATGATCTGACCAAGATTATGTCTGGACTTTAAAAGAGACTGTGACGTCTGAGTTTTGTTTCGGCCTTTCTTCTCAGACTAGTCAGATAGGAAACGCCGACCTCATCTAGTTTTAAAATATGATTGACGTGTAAAAGTGTTTGTATGTACAAACCTACTTACAAAATAAAATCATTTATCATTTATATAACTTCGAAAGTCGGTGTCAAAAAATAAAAATGCTGAACCATCGATACCGACTTCCGAAATTAAAGTTATTTTACACTTTGTAGAGTTCTTTTTCAAACTCTTCATCCCTTCACTGTAAATGCCTCAAATTCCTCAACATATTGAACAAACAAAATTACAAAACCAATAATGTAGGTATGTATAATGACAAAGCCTCAAACTCGTACATACTCGAATCGTACAGTAGTGTGAACGCAGAACGTAGACAGAGTTAAATTAATTCTCGGAATCGTTATTACCGAGCGGAGCAGTAACTGTGATGAATCGATTGTGGTTGGCTTTCATATCGAGTGGATTGTCGATGTTGGTTTTAAAATGTTATTGGTGCATTTGAGGTAGAAGAGGTCTGATTTTCTCGTCAGCCTGAATTATTTTGTAATGAACTTCCAAGGTGCAGCGCTACAAAGTTAGTGTGACGCGTGGCCAAAATTTGAACTAACGTCGCTATAATTTTAACAACATACACATTTTGACCACATTGATTGCGTTGTTTACGTTGTTGAGCAGACAATTTTTTCGAACATGTGAAGCAGTGGATTAGCAATATCCTACAAAATAATTAAGATTGTCATTGAAAGTGTGTTACGCAATTTTAGGGTGCTGACTTTTCGTAACAAGAAATATTTTATTGTCACATAAAAAAGAAAAATGTAAAAGTCAGTAGTGGTTAATATTAGACACTCATTGGACATTTTTTCTGGAGGGAAAAAAAGGTTTATACTCTGGCAATAGATATATTGCCAGAGTATAACAAAAGTTAATTATTTTTACCCGGCTCGGCTGTACTAGAAGAAGGGATACCTTCTTCTAGTACAGCCGAGCCGGGTAAAAATAATTAACTCTTGTAGAGTAATCCTACAAAAGGTAAAATCTACTTCAATAGTATGGAATATTCCCGAAACTACCAAAGTAGTCTGACACAACAAAACCATATTAGATATGTTTTCTTATTCGTATCCAATTCAGAATTTCTTCCGGGTATTAAACATACGGTTGTACGAAACCCTTTTAACATATGTATGGTAATGTTATTCTAGTTCAGATAATTATATTCTGAGTTCTGATACATTTTCAACTACAGGGCATATCTCCTTCTATCCTATATCTATTGTAGATACCCATTAAATGGATAAGAGTACATGAGTGTAGGGAGTAGGTATTAACACAAATTCCAAAAACTTAATCATTGATAATTCTAGCGCATTGTGTCCCAGATTTAAATTAAATTGTACGGATACCTCGTAATGCAAGAGAACGCGTTCTAAAGAGGAGTTTTATTTAAAATGGCTATTGTTTTTGGCCAAAGAATTAGCATTGTCATTAAATGTGCCAATGCTGCTAGTCTTCTGGGCACGTTTCTGGATGACAGCGCTGCAGACGAGTACTTCGACGCCTAACTGCTCTTTTGTTTTTTGTATTTTTTTGTATATTTAATTTAGTAGGTACCTACTGTAAATACACACAGCAAAAGTGTCTAGGGATCAAGCACGTTTTAGCCAGTTGCAAAAATTTGGTTTTTTAATTATATTTTTTGTACTTAACTCCTATGGATACTTTTTAGTAAAGTAATTCGTTATTTATAAAGGGAATAGTTTTTGAATTTCGGTCAAAAGATGACAATTTTTAGTCAAGCCGTATTCCTATAACCCTGGCACGGGTTTAAATTCTGCCATACTTCTGAGTGGAATCAATACAAAAGAACGTTATTATGGAGAGAAGACGTCATTTGAGCAAGAAGAAATGATCAGATCCGTGGGATTGTTGGAAGCTGGTTCTCGGAAAATTGCTGTGTTAATTGGAACTACGCGGAGGGTTATGAGTCGACTTTGGACACGTTAACGCAACACTGGCAGCGTGGCAGAGCAACATGGAAGACGATCTTGCATCACTACACGCAGACAAGATGAAGACATACAAATTACTGTTTGACAAAATCGTACAATGACCGCGACGATGTTGGTTAAGAGGCTTCATAGCTGTTCAGAGATGTTAATAAGCGATCAAACCATAAGAAATTGCTTGCATGAAGTCAATCTCTATTCCCGAAGGCCGCTGCGTGTACCCCCTGTTGATCTCCGCAATCGCAGACCCCGTTTACGATGGGCTCGTGAACACAGAAATTGGGCAGAAGATGAGTGGCGGTTTATTTTTATTTTATTTTTATTTCTTCAGGACAACAAACAATTGCGTAATAATGCTTAATACTAGTACAGAATTATATAACAATTAGGTTTATGTGTTTTTCTGATGAATCTTGCTTTGTTATGAGGCCAGATACTAGACGTATACGGTATTGTAGGACCTCTGGACGCCAAGAACGTTTAAAATCATACCAGGAAGTCCATGCATAAAGTGGTGGAACAATCATGATATGGGCGGGTATTTGGATCGGCGGAAGATCCGAACTGATTTGGATCGGAGGCATCTCAATGCATAGATTTACGCTGAAATGATTGTATCAGATGTTGTCATTCCATCGCAGACACAATTTGGTGCTTCATTTCTGCTTATGCATGATAATGCACGTTCACACACTGCCAGAGTCGTTGCACACACATTGCCACAGCTAATATCGGCGTCCTACCATGGAGTGGGGTTCCATTGAGCACGCTTGGAATATGTTTCAAAGAAGAGTCCTGCCAAATATGGATGCCGTACACATATCAGAAAATATTTTTCGCCTGTTACAACGGACGTGGGCGGCCATTCCGGAACATTATGTGGAAGAACTCATATTAAGTATGCCGGAATCGATACGATTGTGTAATGGCGGAAATGTAGACTACTAATGGTTTATTTTACGCAATAAAAACCTTTAAAACCTTAAATTTTTTATCACATTTTAATGTCAGTATTAACTAAGGTGAAAAACCCATCATGAGCAAAAATCGCGGAAAGCCTTTAATAATGCAAAAGCCGAGAGTACTTCGTCGATCTACACATACAAAAACATTTTATTTAATCAATCTAAATATGTAGACATTTTTAATTTCAATAAGGCAACAACATTTTTTTTAAATACCCTTACCCCTAGACACTATTGATGATATTTTTAAGACTATTCTACAGAAAATAGTATGGAAAATAATTGAAAAACAGCTTTGACAAAAACATTTAAAAGACAATGACATTTATTAGAATACAAAACGTTTTCTTTGTTTTCTAGATTTCAATAAAAGGAATGTCACCTTTTTGTGGGACGGACGGTCGAAAATAATTTTCTAAAACAATGGCGGCCTGTTTTTCATATAGAAAAGCAAAAAAGCAGGCAAGTGCGAGTTGAACTCTGACACCGGGTTCCATACCGATCGAGCAAAAAATGCCGAAAAATACGTTTCTTAAAAATTCTTCAAAATTAATTTTTTTTAGTATTATTTTTTAATGTATATGTCGGAGCAGTGAAGTAAAAGGTTTTGATTACGTACTAGTAGCGCCATCTATTAGCGTTTAAGATACCTTACTCGATTAACCAAATCGAAAACAGTTGTCATTGAGTCAGTAGTTCGAGTCGGGGTTGTCAGTGTCTTGTCGCGTGTGGCGTTTGACATCTGTCAGATGTCATGGTGAGACTAGTGTGTTAGCGACATACATTGGACCCCCAGAGCTCGACCGCGCCAGTTGTGCGCACTGATTCTACCCAACCACGTGCAACCTGACGGACACCGATGGAATTTCGAATAAGAATCCCTCAACATCCCCGACATCAGAAGTGGGATTGGACCTCAACGACCCACGTGTTCAAAATAAGACGTTGAAAGTGACCGTTGACATTTGAAAAACAAAGTGCAAACATGCGAACGCTTAATAATCGGATGGATCTGTCCAAGTTCGACCTAGACAAAGCTGATACGGATACGCGAGCATGATACATGTTGTTTTGGGCATAGGCTGTATGCAAAAATACCTTTGCCGAGTGACGCGACTGTTGCGCCTGCCGCCATGTTTGAAAAAAAAGAAGACTATCTCTAACCGGCGTGTGAGATCGACGTATCACGTACCCGTACACGTAGAACACGCGGTAGGAGGTGTGTGCAAACATAACACTGCACAACAGCTGATTTGTGTTTTGCCGAAAATTTACTGCTAGTTGACCACCTTTCAACTTGTTGTGGCCAGGAGTAAGGCCCTCATAATAGTAGCATCAAAGTGACTATCGCAAATAGCTACCAGTGACGTGGAGTGACTTTAAGAATCGAGCCAAGCAGCCCCGCAGCCGTCAGCGAAGCTCTTCGTGTGATGCAAGTGAGGGAAACCAGGACATATCGCAGCCTGGTGCATGAGTAGTGGCAGCTAAGCGGATGGTGGACAATGTGCTGGAAGTCATGAACGGCGAGTAGAAGTCGTACAACTACCCTCAGACACATTGGAAAATAAAGGTGAGCTGTATTGTTTTGTTTACGATTCTGGTGCTGAATGCTCATTAGTAAAAGCGAGTTGTGCAGCCAAATTAAGTGGCAAACGGTTTAATAACGTTGTTGCGTTGACTGGTATTGGTCAAACATGTGTATTCAGCACAGAACAAATCGTATGTAGTGTTGCAATTAGCGAGAAACAGCTTGAGATTTGATTACTATGATCTACCCGACATTTACTTGCAAAGTAATATTATGGTAGTATGTGAAATATTGAACCTAGGCTTTTCGATTAACATGTCGGCGACAGAGTTTTTGTTGCTTAGCTTAGCTTAGCTCTTGTAATAAATTCAGTTTTAAACGGTCAACAGCAGAAAGTTAGATTTGATAGAACAAAGGCAGCTCTAACAAAATGTTCGGTTGACGATTTCGTGTTATTAGAAAACGAAAAGTGAAATCAGATTATAAGACTAAGTTAGATCAGAAGTTCAGAGGTCCGTTTACGGAAGCAGAAGTTTTGGCGGGTGATCGCTATACGTTAAAAACTTTAAAATCTAACCTTACAAGTACCGCTTGAAGTAGAAGAGTTTGAGTTGAGTGATAGTGGTGAATCTTAGTTCGGCTGGTCGGACCGTACCAGTAGCCATTTCGTAGCCGTAGTCCGTTAGAAGTCGGTATTTACTTTATGTAACCCGTGGATGCGCGGTGCGCGGGTGACTCTGGCGGACGTCGGGTCTTGCAGAGACCACAGAGTCCGTGGGACTCGGCGTTCAAGGGAATGCAATAGTGTGTGAGGGCTTAGTGAAAAGCCACAGGCCACGAATCTGACTCAAAAAAAAAAAAAAAAACTCAAAACTCAAAGTATTTATTTCAATTAAACCAATTACAGGCCGCTTTTGAATTGTCAAGGGGTCGGTCGGTCAGAAAAATGAAGCTGGTTGCCCATTCCAAAGCGGTACCTATGGAGAAGAACGAGCAAGAAACTCCATGGACACTCTTTTAAATCAATATATGGTTACAAAGTATTGGTTACATCATTTATGTTATAAATTATGCATGTGAGAACGATGCAGAACGTTAAAAGCGTCCGTAATGAAAAGTTTAAAAAAATAAATAAAAATAAGTACAATTCAAATATTAAGTTAAATTAAAATAAGCCATGGCAGCAAAGAGATGACCAGTCCCTACTGACGGCGCCCGTTCACGAACATGACGTGTGGATCAGCACCATTCAGCTCAACCATTTTGAAGGGAACCAAATGATCCAACACACGCGCCACCATCAGCGAGGCATTTGAGTGAGCATGACATACTCTCTGCTGCCAGGGCACATTCAAGTCAGTGAAAGACGTACCCAGTATATGGTAGCTTTATAGTATGTACATAGTACTCACACATGTGCTATACAATTATACAATACTAGGAGATTGAATTTATATAATGCAAAAAAGTATTTTATAATCTTCAGCAGCTCCAACAGTATTTTCAAATGCAAATCAATTTATTTATGCGTCCTTATGGAGCAGGACCAGCGTTTAGCCAAGCATTTTTATCAGCGATGTAATCCCCTAATTTATAATAGGCCTGGCTGCATTCACACTTTGTGTTATTGTTTTGTGATAACTTAACGATAACTGCTAATGGCAGGTAGATATGACATTGGTACTTGGTCACTCATGCAGTCCTACAATTGTTACTTAACTTAATTTTGGATTTAAATGATTAATTTGATAAAGGATTAAGTTAAATTTAAAATGATTATGATTAGATAATCAAAATTTGTTTACAATACTCTGGTTGAATCAATACTCTAAAAGCCTTCAACTCTAGGCGTAGGTATAAGTATGCTCACGATAGGTAAAGAAAGATGCTAGTAGGTCATGTACCAGTCGAAGTAGATAGTGATCACACTGGTGATGAACAAGCCTACATTATGGGAAGCACGCGAGTAGGGGTTCTCTATCGGCCGTAGTAAAGTTGTGTGGTGTCACAGGGTGATACACACGGATCCATGAGCTGGATGTGTGAGAGCAATGCGATTGCTGGTCGGCTCGAGAGCCGTGGCGTTAGAGTGGTTTACTCGTGTGTGGGTTTCTAGGTGTCTAAGGCTCTTAGTGATAAAAATGATTGTTAATGTGGATAACGATGGTACATGGCTCAGCTATGATTTGTTTACATTACTCTTTCCCAATACATTATCGCTGGTTAAGCGAGTTATGTTGACTAACGCTGGTTAAGCGTGTTAGTAGTCTAATCACTGGGTAAGCGTTAGCTGTTGAATCGCTGGTTAAGCGTGTTATTATGTGCTTTCGCTGGTTAAGCGTTAGTGGGTTAAACTCGCTGTTTAAGCGTTATTATTATCACTGGTTAAGTGATAGGATTTTTAACGTTAGTTAAGCGCTAAAATGTTAAGTACTGGTTAAGTACTTCTATGAATTTCACTACTGGGTAAGTATAGTGATGCATGGTGCTGGTTAAGTGCTTTGGATTTGTTTGGTAGAGTCAAAATACTGTCTTAATTGAGTGCCTTTATTCTTTCATTTTAGTGTTCTGTTTGGTTCACAATCAATTAAGCATTAAACGCAATACTCAGACAGTTTAATTTGACCCAATTATTTTTGTGATAATGTCCCTGACGTGGGTCAGGATAGCCGAGCCATGAGCGTTGTATGTAAGCTACGAGTAAGTTGATACAGTTCCTGACCAGCTATTACTGAGGCTTAGAGGAATCTTTTATTATCGATGATAGTTTGGATCAGAGTATTACTAACAAATTTGAGGAGAGTCAAGTAATAGTTTTGTTGATGAAACAGAGTAGAGATTAAGTTGTGTGTATTGTGTGGGGTTTCGTGAGAAACCATAAAGTCCAGAAGTGACTTGGCGATCCGAAGGGGATGCGCAAATGAATTTGACGAGTTGAGTAACTGGGGTTACTAGATAGTATGAGACACATGCATCTTAGTTGACTATTTTTATTGTAACCTTGAGATTTGGGAATCAAATAGTGGGTAATGCTCTGAACTCTGCTATTTTTAGTTTGTTCGAATTTTCATTGTGTTTTTGCCTGTACCAAATGTGACCAGGAGTGGCAGAGCTGTGTGATACTTTGCGGGCATGTTTCATTCCAGGCCAGCAGCACCTGCAGCAGCGTGCTATGTCTAGTGCTGTGCTGGCGTTTGCTATGTCGGCAATCCGAGCAGTGCTTTGATGAGTTCTGGGTGAGTCATATCCGTTTTATTTTGATTCTGGCATCGAATGCATCAAAGATTGCGTTGTGTCAAAGTGAATTGGCAAGAGTGCAAATAATATTGTCAACATAACAGGGAACCATTATGGTAGTGTGCAAGGTACCCTACAAGTTTTATTTGTGATGATTGAACATTGAAAGCTCCACGCTAGTGCTTGTGACGATTTAGCATTGAAAGCTCCACGCTTTGTGCTTGTGACTATTGAACATTGAAAGCTCCACGCTTTGTGCTTGTGACGATTGAGCATTGAAAGCTCCACGCTTTGTGCTTGTGACGATTGCGCATTGAAAGCTCCGCGCTTTGTGCATGTGACTATTGAACATTGAAAGCTCCACGCTTTATGCTTGTGACTATTGAACATTGAAAGCTCCGCGCTTTGTGCACGTGACTATTGAACATTGAAAGCTCCGCGCTTGTTGCTTGTGATGATTGAGCATTGAAAGTTCCGCGCTTTGTGCTTGTGTGGATTGATCGTTTAAATCTCCACGCTGTGTGTTCGTGACGCTGCATTGAGCTCCACGCTTTTAACTTTAATGTCCCAATATGGAAACCCCATGTTTTGAACTTATAGCGGTCGGAAAAGATCGCGCGAGAACACGCTCGCTGTCAGTATGGCCGTGTCGGAGCAGTGAAGTAAAAGGTTTTGATTACGTACTAGTAGCGCCATCTATTAGCGTTTAAGATACCTTACTCGATTAACCAAATCGAAAACAGTTGTCATTGAGTCAGTAGTTCGAGTCGCGGTTGTCAGTGTCTTGTCGCGTGTGGCGTTTGACATCTGTCAGATGTCATGGTGAGACTAGTGTGTTAGCGACATACATTGGACCCCCAGAGCTCGACCGCGCCAGTTGTGCGCACTGATTCTACCCAACCACGTGCAACCTGACGGACACCGATGGAATTTCGAATAAGAATCCCTCAACATCCCCGACATATATATTTTTTATTATTTGTTGTTATACATACTTTGAACATGAAGAATCGAAGGCATCTGACATCTACCAACCCGCACTGGGCCGGCGGCGTGGTGGGTTACAACCCACTCCCTCTCGAAGAGAGAAGGTCTGTGTCCCAGCAGTGGGAACATTAAAGGCTGATTTTGTTATATTATGTATACATCCTTTGTGAAATTTTTGAAGTGTCTACGTATTACGGTTCAAAATATACATCCCTGTGACAGATGGATGGACGGACGGACGGACAGCAGAGTATTATAGTTTGACCGAAACTGCTGTATCGCGCCTTAGGAATGCGCGGCGAGGCGGGGGCGAGACGCCGCGTGAGCGATGACGAATGAGCGGCCTGCACTGCCCCCCCGTCTCGCCGCGCACATACCGAAGGCGCGGTACAGCGGTTTTGGTTAAACTATAGTAAGTAATAGGGCCCCGTTAGCACCCTTGGGGTACGGAACCCTAATAAGAATAAATTAAACGAATGTAAAAGTATAACGGCTATAACTCCTGGTAATATCATCTTTTGCATATTTGCAGGCTCTTCGTAACGAGATTTTGTTAGCGCAAGTAAAAATGAATTATGTTTTTATAACTCGATGATTTTTTTTATTTGATTGTAAGTTTATTTTTGTGTGTCAGAGTTTATTTCATAATACGGGGTAATGGTCCATTATTAATTATCTTTCTATGTTTTTTTCTTTCTTTTCTTTTTTTTTTTAGAAAACCTTGCTCCACACTAGGAATTTCTCCTGTGTCGTGGGTGCGTTTACAAACATTTAAATTCACATACACAAACAGCCAGACCTGGAACAACTACTTGTAGGCCATACAAATATTTGCTAAATACTCGTAATAAATTATCATCGGTTATTTTACTTTTTTGTCCACTTGTTATTATAAAGTCCATCGAACTAGCCTTTTCTCAATTATGTTGGGGTCAGCTTCCAGTCTAACTGCAGGCAGTTGAATACCAGTATTTTAGATGAAGAGACTACCTATCTGACTTACACAACCCAGTTACCACGATACCCCTTTTTTTTTTTGAGCATGGGAAATCATCAAATGACTCCTCCCGCTCTGGGTGGAGCAGGAGGGAGTGTCAGACTCTTACTGACTAAAACCCACCCGTGTTCCTTCCTTAGCCCTTTATGTTACAGGGCAGCGGTAAACCCTTTCGGATGTTCCCGCTACCCTGGCAGGCTTCGGCCCTATGGGGCCCCGTCGCTTTTGCTGACATCTCTTTGAGGCGCGCGTGGAACACGTACACGCCGTCCGGCACGGGCCTAGTCCTGATCGGACGGAGAGCTACCCATTACTCTCCGCCCGCAGACCCGCGCCTACGGTGGACCACGATACCCCTTGGGATGACTGGTTGTAGGCTTCTGACTACCCGTAACGACTGTCAAAGATCTACGATTGACAGCCGAGACCAACGGCTTAACGTGCTTTCTGAAGCCTGGAGGGGTCTCGATATGTAATGGATGGGTCACCCATCTATGAACCTACCGCGGCAAACGTAGCTTAACCTTCAATCGGTCATTTAGCCATGAGAACCTAAAAATGAAAAAGGGTAATGCTCTACATTAATCTAGTTAGCCCTTAGCCTAGTTTAAAAAAAAAATGATTTTTATAAAACCAAATCATGTTCAATTTTAATCGACGAGTTAATCATTGACCAGCACTTTAATTGTGTAACAAACTATCGATCTCAATCTGAATCATTTTGAAAGACATTGCTGATCCATTGCTTCGTATGTTCAAAAAATTTGTCTGCTCAACAACGTAAATAACGCAACGATTGTTGTTGAACTGTCAAAATGAAACCTATTTGCTACTGATAGTGCATTACGCAATAACCCCGAAGATCTTGGGATATTTAGGACTAAATATCTTAAGATCTTGTCAATAGGACATTTTACTTTGAAACACGACTGTCGCGGTTCTGATAAAGATTATTTCCTTCGGCGTCTGGAACCATAAATCATCCTCTGCCAAAGTCCGTCGATATCAAAAGATATATTAGGAAAGGGAGCTTTGTAAATGTGCGAGATATCTTGCGATGGAATGCGGTTGTCTGGATTACCTGAAACAAAATAAATCTTGGTTACATTGTGGTTCAGCAGGAATTTCTTATATTTAATCTTACGAGGGAAAAGATAGATAGATAAAACGTTTATTCATTGCAACAAAAGACACAATACAAGTAATAAAAAAACATCAAAAAAAGGGGATACAAAAAAAAAAAAACAAAGATTAAAAAGATAAATTGACCCATAGACACCTCGCACAAGTAAATCTATAACGGTCGATCACTACTGGGCGGTGTGTGTCTCATGGTTGCACCAAATGGGAGTCCAGCTTAGCATATGCCAGGTACAATACCTGACGCTGGTATTCTGCTGCATCCCGTTAGTGACACACGAATGTCGAGAAGACACATCTGAGTTTCAACAAAATGGTACCTACATAATGCGGCGCGTATATTATAAGGTGGTAAGTACCCTTATGTTTCATTATCATCATCGCCGACATTCTCTCTTTTCTTGTGCCAATCTTCATGCTCCTCTGCGAGTCTCATCTAGTTATGTTTAATTCCTGTATAATAGGAGGCAAACCTATTGCCAGAAAGAAACTGCAGATGGAAAAATCCAGGAACAGTTTGCCCAACCCGGGAATCGAACCTGAGACCTCATGCTCAGCAGTACCGCTTGCGACCACTAGACCAACGACCACTAGGTATCATTATCTACCGCTTTTTCACTATCGTATTTTGATGAGACAGTTATATTAACGTGAACGTTAATTTCTTGGGTACATTGCCAGTGGACAGCGATGAGCAGTGGCGTGCACACAGTTTTATGACAGGGTAGGCAGAAAATTGTACTCACCAAAAATACTACACGTTGGTTTTGGTTCGTCGTCTTGTCGATTGATGATGTAGGTAATTGCCAAATGCCCACTCAAATATCCATAGATTGACTGATTTTATAGACATATCAATTTACGGATATTCGAAGTGGCCTTTCAGCGCGTTTGTTTGATGTTTTGTAATGTTTGTGTGATTTGCAAAATTTAAATAAAATCATTGAAAAGATGGTGGTGTGAGTATACTAAGTATATAGGATTGTTTTATTTGTATATTAAATCTACACGCCTATCTTTCTGTAAGAATATCTGCAATATTAATGTTAATACTACTTATGAGCCTATTTTATTGTTATTTGTAAACATTTTATATTGTAGCTGTTTATTGTCCCATAATAAATTAAAATTAAAAATATGGAATCGTAAAAGTTGGGAAGGCGTTTTATTTCCGTAAGAAGGTTTTTTTCTATTGAAATCGTGGAAAGATCTGTAAGTCGTTGCTGGCCTTGTGTATTTCTTAAGTAGGTGTGTATACGTTTTAGCGACGAGAATGACCTTTCGGTTGAAGCACTGCTCGCGGGAACTGTAACAATTAATTTTGCCAAACGCAGTACCTACTTCGGGAAAAACTGTACCTATTTATGTTATTTTCGTAAAAATGTTCTATAATTTTGTAAATACTAAGGTTTTTGAATTCGGCAGATTTATAAACACATTTAAGCTCATTGATAAGGCGGTCTAAGTTGAAGTCGTATAATTTATAAACATTTACGAATTGCGATACTACCTAATTCAACCGGAAAATTGTCATTATATTTATTGAAATTTTCGCATGAAAGTAGTCCAAAAAATTTTAACTCTTTCAGATTTTTATATCGGTCGCGACATTCGACGGATATATTGTCTATAATTTCAATAAAAATCCGCTTAAAATTGGTTTTCGCGTCCACAACATTACGTTTTTGTTTGGGCGGCCCAGTGATTATTTTTACGCCTTCAAAAATTAATTCAAACCTAGATCTGAATGATTCCAAAAACGATTCAAAGTCCCTAATTTTTTTAATGCACTAAGTCACATCTGATGTCTTTTTTTTGCATAATTAAGGGAAGGGAAGATTCTAAGTGTTTTTCAGATTGTTCATGTTTTCTCGCGGCCGGTAGGAAAATTATGAATATCAGCGTAACCGATGTCGTTCCAGACGGTTTTATTATTTGAAAATACTAGACAAACGAAACAAAATAACCGATTAGGTACTGTCTAAGCAACCTGTCAGCCAATGATATGAATCATATTGTTTTGTATTGAATTTACGATTGACTTTACCTTTAATTTGTAATAATTGCAAATCCGGTGTAGCACGACATAACTCGTTAACTTGTTTTTTTTTTCACTAAAAGATAGTTTTGGAAACGCGTCATATTTTATTTTATCAATACACACACCATCTGAACAACTTTCACAGACAATATTATCCATTTTTCACTCTAATCACAATGTTAAAATCCTAAATATCTGATAGCGTAAGTCACAAACACAACACACATCAAACAATAATGGCTACTAATGACTATTGAAATTACGTAGTAAAAAGGAAAATTAATACGACAAAAAAATGATGGCCATCTATATATATAAAATTCAATGAAACAACATTACTTCTTAAAATATTCGCATTGCATAGCAAACTTTCGTCGGAAATGTTCGGATAAGATCGTAATTTTTCGTGTTAGCTCTAGAGAACAACTCGAACAAGACACTGGCTTTTCATGCAGTTGTGTGCGTGATTTTTGTCATTGTGTGTCAGCAAAGCCCACGTAGCTATAGGAACGCACACACATAAAAATACGCATGACCACGAGTTTCCACGGAGCACACATACAAAATATTCAGAGACGAATAGTTTGTGTCTTTGCCGTGGCATAGGCGAGGTGGCGCTAGTGCAGTAAACTGTATCGATCTTAATAACACCGGCAATCGATAGGTGGAGCTGATTTATGATTTAAGATTTTTATGTTGTTTTGTTTATTGATAAAATAATATTAGATCTATTATCAGAACTAGGGTAGGCAGTGTCTTTCTGTCTTTATGAACCGCACGCCACTGGCGATGAGGATGAATTTTTCGACGCTATATTTTAGTTTGTGAATAGTTTTAGTTAGGTTAGGTTATCATTTTGTTATTTTTATGAATTAATTAGGTTTTATATAATAAATAAAGAGTATACTTAGTTGTTTGGTTAAAATAAAATCTTGACCAATAAACATAATTTAGATCCATTATTTCCTTTTATGGAATTCTTATAATATTTAGATCCACATTATTATCTATACATGAAAATGTACTCGTACAGTATAATATGGTAGGTAAATATAAAACGCGAAAAACTGCAGCGAACGTATAAAAATATAAAAAAAATCCCTTCTAAAACTCATATGACGCCCTAGTTCGCTTTTAAGCTTAATGAACTCCTGAAATCTCATTAAATAACTTACCCAGCAGATTCCTACTAAAATTCGCCGTATTTTTAACCAGAACGGGGACAGTAGAAAGGGGTAGAAATAGTAGGTACAGAGTACAGACGCCAGCACATCAAGCTACCGGAAACTGTAAAGTTTTCCCAATCAACCTTGAACCTTAATGCTTTAGCGATACAGTTGAAAATCTATTACTACTATTCTAAAGAAAAGGAGAATGACTAAAAGTCGTACCAACCAAGTGGTTTGCAAATACCATTAAAATAATATAACGAGAGTAATTCCTTTAGCATTGCGGCACAGAGCGTTCTCTTATCGTTCAAGTAAAGCTAAGCTAACCTTTACTTAGGATTGAATTTTCAATAGTCAGATAACTTTAATCTGAGAAATAAACATTGCTGTTTTACAGTTTCTGTATAGAAAATATGCCAACCTATCATAATTATTGTTCAATATAAATAGGTGGATTGGAGAAGCATTCTATTCATAATATTCAATCTACTACTGTCTGGCCCGTATCCGCTAGTTTTGTAGTTAAGAGGATTTGGAATTATGGCGCAAAAAAAAAATCCAATTGGTAGAGTATTTTTTGAAAGTGGATATCGCTGAGTTTGACCTCTATCAATTCCCGTATTTATAAAAACGTTCATATTCTAATCGCAGTCTCGATCTATCAAAAATACGCCTCTAATTCACTTACATTTTGACAAGTTTTGGCATTGATTGTTGCTGATAAGATTAATAATAAATAATAATAAAATTTATTTACTCAAGACAAAGGATTGTGGAACACGTTAAAATACAGTTTTACAAAATAAGTAAGTACTATTTCTACAAACGTGTGGGTGAGCACTGCTCTCCTAGCTAGGTTATGGAAACCTGTGTTAAGGAGAAGCAGTCCGGTCCCCTAAGGTACAAAGACGTAAGAGTTACATAGTGCTTCTGATGTTACTGTTGCAATTTCGTAGAATTGAGTTTGACAATTAAAAGTTTAAGATACGTTTTGCTGTCGTTAAAATAAAACAAAATAAATTAAATTAAATTGAGGTAAAATTGGTCGTTAAAATAAAACAAAATAAATAAATAAAATTAAATTGAGGTAAATATGAGTGTGTGTGCGTGTGTGTGATTGAGTGTGTGGTGTGTGTGTGTGTGTGTGTGGGGGTGTGTGTGTGTGTGTGAGAGAGGGTGCGTGTGAGAGTACATGCGTGTGTGCTTGTCGATGTTCATCACATTATGTTAAGATCTTTTCAGTTTCGTTATATGACTTATCTTGGAGGTACGATTGTATAATCTTTTTGCATTTGTAATACGGTAGACCATAAATTTGACACTCTTCGTTCAATTTGTTGTAAAGAAACGGACCAAGAAAATGAAAAAATCTCTTGACAAAAGTTGAGCGTACGCGCGGCAGGGTGCATATCCTATCCGTTCGACGTTTACTACGTTTTTTATTTTCTATTATTCGATATGGGGTGTTGCGGTGTTGCAGAATGACTGTCTGTAGTATGAAGTGTTGCCGAACATTTAGCACCTTGCATTCATTGTATAGTTGATCGGTTGGAAACAGGATAGGACGAAAAGTAGCTACCTTTAATATGGCCCTGTGTGCTACTTCTAGCGGCTTGAGGGTGGTTTTTGCTGCGCCACCCCAACAAGAAATGCAATATGTTACTATGGATAGACAAAGTGCGAAATAGACATTACGTATTATAATGGGATTGGTAATATGCCGGAGAGTTTTAAAAATGTATATCAGTTTGCGAACTCGTCCAGTTAGCAGACTGATATGAGACTTGAAATTGAGATTCCTGTCCAAGATTATTCCCAGGTATCTGATGCTTTCAACAGAGGTTAAAAGAGGACATTGACAGTTTGAACCCTGTATTTGTGGATGACCAGTGTGAGCTTTGATCAGAATTGGAGTCTTTGGTTGAGAGACCGAGCTGTTAGAGTAAGTCAGAAATTTCGTTTTGGAGGTATTTAGGGTTAGAGTGTGGGAATTAAGCCAATTTAATGCCACGTCAAAGCCAAGCTGAGTTTGATGCTCTAGTTGTGACCAGGAATCCGCGATGAAGGTTATTGCTGTGTCATCTGCAAAGGATATTACCTTGGCATTAGGGATATTGAGATCACACAGGTCATTAATAAAGATTAAGAAAAGAGTGGGGCCTAAAACGCTTCCTTGGGGTACCCCATAGTCAATTGAAAGCTCGTCGCTGTTATGGCCATCGATCCTTACTCTTTGCGAACGATTGGAGAGGTAGCTGTGGAAAAGATCCAGTTGTGGGCCCCTGACGCCTATTTTCTCAAGTTTGATTAAGAGTGTGGAGACGGGAACAGTGTCGAACGCTTTCGCGAGATCTAGGAATATAGTAAGAACCTTTTTATTTTTATTTATATGATCTATAACAAAGCTGGTTAGGTCATGAACTGCGTCACATGTTGACTTATTTTTGCGAAAGCCATATTGTTGTTGGGAGATTATCTTACTATGCTCCAGGTAACCAACCAATCTTTTGTTTATCAAACGTTCAAGAACTTTGGATAAAGCGGTTAATACAGCTATAGGACGGTAGTTATTCGGCAAAGTTCCGTCACCCCCCTTGAAGATTGGATAGATTATTGCCTTTTTAAAGGAAGTTGGAAAAACAGCTGTTTCAAAACAAATATTGAATATATGGCATAAAACAGGCGCCAGAGTGGTGGAAAATTTCTTTAGTATTGTAGGTGAGATGCCATCCCAACCAGTAGCAGCGTTTGGTCGTAATGAATTTATGGTGGATATAATTTCTTCTGGGTCAGTTTTATCCAGGACAAAGGATGAAGTTGGTATAGAACTGCTTTGTGGGATAGGTGGTTGCTGCGAGGACCTCGTTTTTATTATGTCATCTGCAAGTTTCTTGCCAATATTGACAAAAAAGGAATTCACATTGTTACATGACTGTGCGGGTGTTGGTGATGAGGATAGCAGTTGTGTGGACGAGTGTGTAGTTTTGGTGGTGTTTGTTATTCGCTTTATAGTATCCCAGAGTAATTTTGGGTTATTGCTTGCTTGGTTGAGTTCTTCCGCATCGAAGAGTCTCTTCGCCTGTTTAAGAATTTTGGTACAAAAGTTTCTGTATCGTTTGTAAGTTATGTTTAACGTTTCGTTATCTGGAGACTGTTTGAGGTTTCTGTGCATGGCATCTCTGTTTCTCATGCACCGTAACAAGCCAGGAGTTATCCATGGCTTAAGAGTCTTCTGTTTTGCACTCACTTTTTTGGTTATAGTGTTTGCAGCTATGGCTGAAGTTAGTTTTTCAATTAAATTGTCGGTAGCGGTATTTGCGTCGGTAGTACTTAGAATGGGGTCAAAGTCTATGTTCAAAATTGACGCACCAAGTGCCTCATAATTGATTTTTGTTATGATAGACGTAGAGGAGACAGGGATACGTTTGCTATCCAGACAAAGTAGTGAAGAACCATGGTCAGTAACCGTAGACTCATAGACAAATGTGAGTGCGGGCGATCGTGTTCTCAGGATAATATGGTCCAGACAGTTATTGCCCCTGGTTGGGAGGGTATGAGCTGGAAGAAAGCCATGAAAAGCGAGACAATTCAAATATTCGTGGGACCGTGTATCAAGAGAAGTAGGTTTGATGTCGAGATTTAAGTCACCCGCTATCACAACTGTTCCTAGGCCATGAAGCGATGGAAGTATGCGATTAAGGGCAGAGAGGAAGTTCTGTATGTTGTCTGTAGATGGTGAGCGGTAGATACAGAGTAAGGCCAAATCAGGGTTAATTTTTATTATTAGTCCTGAGGCAGATTGGTAGAGGTCTGGTTCTTCACCGACCGCTACAATTTCTGACTTAATATAGACCACGACGCCATCACTTTGGTTTATGTGGTTGGTTGTTTTAAATATTGTATAATTTGGAAGAATTGGAAGAATTGAGTTACTAGAACATGGAAGCCAACATTCTGTCAGGACTATTACATCACAGTCAAGTGAGATACGTTGCATTAGAGTTTGTAAGTTTATGAAGTTACAATTTATTGATCGAATGTTTTGTGAAAAGACTTTCAGGTATTTATTTGGGTTTATCAAAACCGATTGAGTTTGTTCCGGAGTGCAGGTATGCGTCACTGATACAGAAAGTTTATCGATGTTATTGATTAAGTGAATTGCGTTATTAGCCATTTGTAAGATTTTATAGTTGAGAAGGCGACGACGAAAGTTTGCAAGCTGTCGTTATAGGTAATAGTGGGGTGCTTGAGGTGATGTGAATGTGTGTGAGTGTGTAGAATGTGTGATGTTGAGACTGATTGTGTGTGTTTTGCGTGATTGTAATTTGTTATTATTTCTGAGATTTGTTCGTGTGTTTGTAAATCGAGAGCGCAGTGTGTGAGAGTTGTGTTTATTGTGTTTGGGTGTATGATTACCTCAATGGTGCAGTACAAATATGTTATGAAAAAATCAATTAAAAGCAAAAGCAATGTTAAAATTAATACGAAAATTAATATTAAAACTAGAGTGAGTAGAAAGATATGGAATTTAACGTCTAGTCATTTCCCTAGCTCATTTTTATCAAGGTCTGCCTCGCTTTTGATCAAGATATGTTTTTTCCCCACGGCTTGACGAAGAAATACTCTACCCAGTGAAGTCCAGCAGAATTTAAAGTCATTTTCTGTTGCAAATTTTCGTGCCAAGTAAAAAAGCCGTTGCGATTTAGGCGTGAGACTCTCTGAGAGGTAGATCGGTTTTGCATCACCGGCTAGTTTTAAATGGTTTGTATTTAACTTATTTTGACTATTCTTTTGGTTGAAGTTCCGTAGATTTTGTAGAATATTATCTTTTGTAGTGACACTGACAAAGTCGACTATGATTGGGGATGTACCATTTTTCTTATTTATGCGGTAAATATCTTTGATTTCCTGGCGTTGCAATGGAGTATCAAAGACGCTAGTTGTTTCCGTGATTAATTTACAGAGATCTTCTTTACTTTCTCCCTCCTGTTTCGGTATATTTCTAACCTCTATCTTGGATAAAAATAGTAACCGCTCCATATTTTCAACTTTGTCCTCGAGTTGGCTTATATAATTACGGTCAGCTTTACGCTCGGACTCAATTTGAACAATTTTAGTCACCATATCATCATACTGTTTTGTGGTAAAGTCTAAGGATTTCTTGATTTCATCATTTTGTAAAATAATTTCTTCCATCGATTTTTGAAGTGCTAGAAACTTACTTTCAGTCTGAGCTGTGGCCGATTTTAGCAGCTCGCGTATCTCTTCCATGAAGGATGTAGCGTCCTCTTCTCGATTGCGCTTCCTGCTACGCTTCGTTATAAAATCGGTATCAACCAGAGTAAGATTCGGGGTAGACTCGGATTGTGTAATAGTGGGGGCCGTTAAATTTTGGTCACCAGTTTTGGTAGTTTTTTTGATAGAGATTAGATTGTAACTAAATCTTAAATAAGAATTTATTGCCTTTCTTACGTTATGATACAGACAGCACATCAAGCTACTACAATCTGTCAAATTTCTTTAATAGATTTTCAACTTTATCGCTAAAGCATCAAGGTTCAAGGTTGATTGGGAAAATTTGACAGTTTCGGGTAGCTTGACCTGCTGGTATCTGTACGATGCGCTGCGATGTTCATGCTTGTCATAATTATTCTGAGACATGGAAAGATATGATTAGCCGATGATTATGGTAGTATCGACTCTCATTACAGAGCCTATACTCGTAGACCACAAGCGTAGTAGCGGCCTCTGGTTTCGGCAGCCTAATTGCATAACACACGATCAATCGGAATCTGAATCATTTTAAAGCAAATTGCTAATCCATTGCTACATAAGTTTGAAAAATGTCTCTGCTCAACACGTAAATAACGCAATGAAGATGATACGAAAAAATCTTTTTTAGTAATCATTAAAGTGGAACAGTCCACTTTAATGATAGTTAATTAAAAATATTTTTTTGACCTTTGTGTATAATAAATGCTTGCATTAATTAATTATTATTCTACTCTATGCCCTTTTCAAGCCTCATCCGAATTTAGAACAAAGTCATGAAGTGATTCTCGAAACAATTGAGTTTCAGTTACAATAGTCCAATTAAAATCATTTGCATCAGAGTATTCAACGAGGTAAAGTACATGCACACTAACTTATTGTTAGCAAAGCACCGCTGTGGTATAACGAAGGCAATTTCCGTCCTTGGAAGGAATTAAGAGACCTTAGACACTTGCGTTTTCTCGGCAATTTCCTGGTGAGACGCCTTTGTAGTGTGACGATCAGTGCTTTACCGTCAACCATAATGTCGATGGTAACAATTTGACATACTGATAAATAAAACAATACAGTATCGACCCTAAAATCTCTGATTATGTAAAATGAGAAGGTTCCACCTAGTGTGACGTCCTCTAGTTTTTGGAACGAAGTTCCTTATCGCGCGTTGCGAAAGGGGGCTAGACGGAAAAAATTAAGACCAAAAGTTGGAACGACACTTTTTGCTATAGTTGTAAGCCGTGCGGCGTGCGCGTGTTTCTCTGTCTGTCTGTCTCTCTCTCTCTTATAGAAAGCAAGCCAGTTATACTTCGTTCCATCCGGGTGTCCCTTGACACCTCTCAAGTTTTTTTTTTTTCTTCCGTTAGCCTAAATTGTCCCACTGCTGGGCAAAGGCCTCCCTCATATTCTGCCACCTTTCCTTGTGCTGTGCCTTCTCCGTCCAATCGGTTAGGAACGAGACCAAATCGTAACGCCAGCGTTTCTTAGGCCTGCCTCGGTGATGACGTCCGTCTTCTAACTGTGTGCGACTGTGTGACGACTTTAGCCCCACACTAGGAATTTCTCCTGTATCGTGGGTGTGTTTACAAACATTTAAGCTCACATACACAAACAGCCAGATCCGGAACAACTACTTATAGGCCATACAAATATTTGTTCAGTGCGGGAATCGAACCCGCAACACGCAGCGCAGCAGTCAATCGCTTAACCACTGCGCCAACCGTGCCGTCAAA
The DNA here is from genome assembly GCA_945859715.1 of Apamea sordens. Taxonomy (NCBI): domain Eukaryota; kingdom Metazoa; phylum Arthropoda; class Insecta; order Lepidoptera; family Noctuidae; genus Apamea; species Apamea sordens. The sequence goes on from OX243986.1 coordinate 17,524,883, forward strand.
TTTGTCTGGATGCATCCTACAAGTGTGATCCGCCCAGTCCCACCTCAGCCTCGCAGACTTAACATTTATTAATATTAAGTTTCCTTTTGTTACAACAATTTTAGGCGTAGTTTATTTATATTCGTTTTAAATAAATGCACGAATACTATATTTGGTTACTAAAGGACTTATTAAGGTTATTACAATGACAGCACCTTTATCTTACAGTATTTAGAGCGATTTTCCTCGGTCTAATGTTACTACTGGCAGCTGAGCGTCTGTCGGTCCGTACTCATTTATGCACGCCGCGTCCACGCGATCGCTACGTTCATTTCCTGTCAAGAAATTGCCGAGAAAACGCTAATATGTAACGGCCCTTAGTTGGGCGGGGGGAGGGAGGAGGTTGGAAGTCAAGAGGCTGCAATCTTGCCTCCAACTAGTAAGCAGTCAACAACTCCTTTGTGAATGCACAATCTCTGGTAATTAGGGCTTCAATTGTTCTTCGAAGTGCGCTGTTCAGTAATTGCAGGTAGCTTTGAGTTATTGACGGGATTTCATGTTGTTTGTGGATTTGGTGACGTCATATTTGATTTCAAAATGACGGTTAAGCGTCCAGCTTTTGGACTGAAGGATTCGATTTTTGGATATAGGTATATGCTTTTACAGCTTGTTAACATAGGGTGGTGATTTGGTCAATTACATGCTTTAGGGTTTAACCTAAACATCGACGTCGTAGCGAACATATTTTTATCCTCTCAAATATATTGAGGCCGGGATCTACAGCTGAATACCAGTATTTTACATAGAGCGACTGACAGCTATCTGACCTCCACAACTCAGTTACTGGGTAAAACGATACCCCTTGGTAAGACTGGTTGTCAGACTTTCGGGCTTCTGACTACCCGCAACGACTGTCAAAGAACCACGAATGACAACCGAGACCAACAGCTCAACGTGCTTTCCGAGGCACGGAGGGATCTGTGTATATAAAGATGGTCACCCATCCACGGACCAACCGCGGCAAGCATAGCTTAACCTGATCAATCTACCTGTGCGGTATTATTACATAGCCACAAGCCCCCCTTTTTATATTAGGATAAGCAAAAGGAAAAGCACGTTTATCATAATATTCGACAATTGTAAAACATAAAACTGAGACAATTTGTAAAACATAAAAATGAAGACTTTATAAAGCAGTTTTATACAAAACCAGGTGAAATAGGTACATTTACGTGCCGAAGCGTCAAACAGCCCGGAGAATGACGGCGCGACGCGGCTACAGATTATTTCAAGGAAATTGGATTTCAGAACATAGCTGAGTATTAATTTTCAATTATTTTTAGCGGAATTTTCAAGGTGAAAAATATAAAATGTAGGGCAGACGACGACGCCCGTTTTTATGACTTTGTGACATCTGAAAGGTGATAAATGCGACTTGGAATACTTATTGTATTTCAAGTCCCGTTTTCAAGTCTAATAACCAAAAATGGAGGGGTTTTTCTTCCTGTTATTTTAATTTCTTTTTATATAATTTTGTTGTTGTTGATCTTCCTGTGTGAGTCACAACAAATACTTTTTCTTTATTTCTTCATTTGATATTAAACTAGTGATCCGCCCTTACTTCGCACGAGTGCAATCTACTAATAACATAGCGACATCTCAAAATATCGAGATTATGTGCTATCATCATCATCTGCCTAGCCTTTTCCCAACTATGTTGAGGTCGGCTTCCAGTCTAACCGGGTGCAGCTGAATACCAGTATTTTACATGGAGCGACTGCCTATCTGACCTCCACAAACCAGGTACTGGGTAATACGATACCCCTTGGTAAGACTGGTTGTCAGACTTTCGGGCTTCTGACTACCCGTAACGACTGTCAAAGATCCACGAATGACAGCCGGGACCAACAGCTTAACGTGCTTTCCGAGGCACGGAGGGGTCTCGATATGTAAAGATGGTCACCCATCCACAGACCAACCGCGGCAAGCGTAGCTTAACCTGACCGATCGACCTGTGGGGCTGTTATTATTTAGCCACGGGCCCCTCCGGAGATTATGTGCTATATTTTAGTTAAATATTATATTAATGCAATATTCTTCCGGAACAAATTCTCTAAATGTTGGCGAAACCCAACAAACTCCATTGTTTAGTTTAGAAGAACTAAGGTATCACACATAATATTTTAGACAGTTTTATATACAGCAGACACACACAGACCGCACTATAGACAGTAGGACAGAAGCTATGGAACCATAGTTAAGAAAGTTACAATGTTGTTTTGGTAAAATGGTGAACCTTTCCCAACAATCATAATTATTATAGGTAATACTTCTTCTTTTTTCGAGTCGATGGATTTGCATTAGAAAGAAGATAAAAGAAAAATACATTTGTTTATCACAGACTAAAAGGCAAAAAATATAATAAACATCAGATTTAAAAAAAAGTGTATAGTGCGAAGTAAGAAATTACCAGGAAAGTGAGCATCACGGGTGCGCCAAAAAGGCCTAAACTAATATTTATTATCTGACCTTTTCTTAATGAAATCCGATTCCCTTGTTCACAAACTAAACTAAATTCAAGTTCAGTGCATCTTTTTCTTTCTATTTCATTAAGAAAAGGACAGAAGATAAAATATTAGTTTAGTCCTGTCAAATTGAGATACTCCATAGACAGTTTAGTCGTGATTAAAAACATGGCTACCAAAAATACGTCAATTTACGTCAGGCGCTGACTAATTTGACAGGACTAAACTAATATTTTATCTTCTGTCCTTTTCTTAATGAAATAGAAAGAAAAAGATGCACTGAACTTAAATTAATTTAGTTTGTGAACAAGGGAATCGGCGCCGTCTACTTCTTCAAGCAGAATAACCCAATCAAATACTCCAAGACTTCAAGAGCCTTTCTCCGTAAAAAACATAATCCCATACTATCAAAACCATTAATCATAACCAAACCAATTTCCACTTCAGTCCCAAAATCAGTCCCTGATTTCTACAACCCTACCGTACCTATTACTTGAACACATACTTCCATACCCCTGAGCCCGAGAGTACCCGAACTTGGCTCTCATCAATCATAGCCGTCCAACTCTGTCCCGAGTTGATCCATCAGCTTTTAAGGGATCCTCTTAAGATGGCGTATATTGTCTTACTCACAGCTTTTTAGGTGCTTATGTGTTAATCCTTGAACTGTATATCACACTTTGTAGTGTTAGTTTGTATATTATCTGGCTGTTTGAATTACTTTTGTGTGGTCTATTGTGAATGAGTATGCCAACCCAAATCATGATCCCGAAAACTATCTAGGCCATTCAAATATTTGTGTAAAATATTAAGTAAGAGTTAAATTGCTCATTAGTCTATTAGGCTAGATTGTAATCAATTACTAAGAACTTTTTTAGTTCTTATTAATCAAGAAAAAATATATATATTGGTACTGTTACTGAACTGCTTCATCAATTTTATGTACTAGCTTATGCACGCATAGCGTGCATAATTAGCCTATAATGTTCCCAGTGCTGCTGGTATACAGGCCTTCTCTCGGTGAGAGGGAGTGGGCTGTAATCCACCACGCGGCCCAGTGCGGGTTGGTAGATGTCACATGTCTACGAATTTTTGGTTCTAGGACCTGCCGGTTTCCTCACGACGTTTTCCTTCACCGTTTTGAGAGCAGCAGTAATGAAATAATTTACACAAAGTAATGCTCCTGTCTGGGTTCGAACCTACAACCTACAACTCGTAACTAGCGTCCGTTACCACTGGGCCACCACTGCTCCTCAAAACTAGCGAAAACCATATATAGATACTAAGCTTTGGTAGCGTAGCCCCGGAAATAGGGTGCTTCAATAACGCACAAAAAACACAAAAAATGGTAAAAAAAAAAATCCCGTGCGAGGCCAAAAACCTTTCTATCTCAGCATAATAAACAACAATATATATGAGAGCAATATCGTAGTTAAATATTCTAGACTCGAAAGCTAATAGTTAACAAAGCAAATCGAATAAAACTATGCCTGCCTTCAAGGTAATCAAATTTCCCTGACGACGTCCGTATTAGCAACATTAAACGGTGGCGGTGGAAACTTGATTAATAACTTGAAACAAGTTAGCGCTTGTTTGTAACGGTACCCGTATCATATAGTGGGTCCGGCAATTTGATAACCGATTGTGAAATGTATGTTTCCAGAAGTTACAGGTGTTGGAAGTCAGGTAAGTACGTAAACGTCGATGGGTCTAAAATTCAGATCATCTACTATTCATTTTTAACCGACCAAAAAATGGAGGAAGTTCTCAAAGCGACGCGTATATCTATAATTTTGTTTTAAAGATAAGATCGCTTCTTAAATATTCGCCTAGAAAACTTAAGAAAAAAATTAACTAAGAGAAAAAAAGCAACTGTTAACCAGGGCTGATCAAATAAGTCTCCTCATGCTGCTGTCGCTCCATGTAAAATACTGGTATTCAGCTGCATCCGGTTAGACTGGAAGCCGACCCCAACATAGTTGGGAAAAGGCTAGGCAGATGATGATGATGATGCTGCATGGTATTTACTAAAGCACCAGTTTATACCATAAGTCTATTCAAGTACTTGTTTCTATTTGAAGTTATTTCCACCTAAACAAATATCAACAGTAAGTTGATTTCAGAAAAACTAGTAGGTACAATTAAAAATCTCATCTCATTAATGTTTTGCGTCTGAATTTAATGTGTTTACATGTTTAGAAACTGAGTCGCGAACGCAGTATACCGCTTAGGTAACCGTTTGGTGAGTTTTCTGCAGCAAGAGTTTGCGTTTCTATACTAGCACTTCTCTAGCATGTCTACTTCAATAGCATGTCACTTCAATCGAAGTTCAAACCCCATTCAAATTACCTGTTCCGTCAAAAGCTTAATGAAACACGTTTTTGATCCCTGAGCCCGAACCGAAAATTGAATTTCCCGAGCATAACTTTCCCGAACACAACCCTCTTAACTTTGACCGCTTCCCGACGTACCTTTTGGTCAAAAGTTATACCAATTAACTTATTTTCATTTATACATTTTTGTTTGTAAAAAAAGGATTTTGTTGCAACATCAGTCTGTTACTGCCACAAGATTATGGACAAAGGTATTCAGAACTGAAGGAACTGAAGGTGAGTAAAAATTGTTAGAAATTAAGTGAGTGTACCCATATCATGGACTTTTCTCGAAGTTTTGATTACCTCGTGTGAAATTATACTCAAGTTGGTCCAAAAGCCTTCAAGTATTGCTAATACTTGAAGGCTTTAGGCCTTGAAGTGTACGTAATATCGTATATTACAAGGCAACTATGGCATAGATTAGGAGTTAGAAGCCTACAGTGTTGATTAGGGTAGCGCAAAATGAAGTGAACTAATTAGCAGCATAAGACAGGTTATATTTGGGCTTTGAATAGAGGAATCATTGCCTTTAGTCAGTATTATCGATGGATATAGCTAATTTTTTGATATCCTACTAATATTATAAACGTGAAAGTTTGCACGGATGGATGGATGGATGGATGTTTGTTACTCTTTCACGCAAAAACTACTAAACGAATTTGTATGAAATTTGGCACACAGATGGTTTATAACCAGGATTAACATATAGAATACTTTTTATCCTGATACTCCCACGGGATTGAAACTTATGCGGGTGAAACCGCGGGGCGCAGCTAGTGCTGACATATTGATATTTTGAAGCACTGGCTAAGAAAGACGTACCCCTACATAGGTGCTAAAGTACGTCTCTCTTACCGAGTGCCAGTGGTTGTTTGGCAGTGGTTTTTCTGACCAAATACATAGTTGGTTGACTATTTATGTCAGTATAGGTAATAGCTATGTAGCTATTACCTATACTGACATAAATAGTCAACCAACTATTTTTTCAGAACAACCACTTTTATATAGGTTGCGAGGATTATTGGAACGAAGTTCTTTAACGCAGCTTGCGGTAGGAGTAAACTGAGAGAAATCGTCATAAAACAAAAAGTGTTATGCCCCCTCTATGCAAACTCTCTCTCTCAGTATCAGTTCAGTATTTGGGGACGCTAAAGCCCACAGTGACGTCAAAATGAAAATACAAGATAGCAGCTGCGAAAACTTTCAGTGTTCGTCATGGGTGTCGTTTTCATGGTTTTCGAGGTTGCTAAAGACGCTAGTGAGGTCGAAATGAAAATCTAAGATGGCGGCTGCGAAAATGTTCAAATCTTTCATCACTGGTGTAGTTTTCATGGTTTTCGGTTTTTTTGGTTTAAAGACGACAGCGGGGTCAAAATAAAAATCCAAGATGGCGACAACTTTATGAGAGAAGAACTTAACGCGTAAGAAATTGTGTTTTTCTCTCTTTCTATTATATACGAGTGTGTGTGCGTGCGAGTATCGCGTCCCCTCCGTCCTGTCCGGGGGTCCCCTGACCCATAACACACGTTTTTTACGTTACATTAACTTTAAATCTCAGGCTGTGTCTTACGGACTTCCCCCAAGGCCCCTCATCTTTGTTGAAAAATCTCGCAGCCAAAGATGATACAGAGCGTGAACGAAAGCCTGATGTTTGCCCATTATTATTAAAATTGCCTTTCATACAACATTATGTATCTAAGTATATAGCTTTCAATTGTTTGTGTGTTCAATTGTGTGTTTCAATTCTCTAGAAGTAAGACGGTCGCGCGATCAGAAGAATGTAATATTTAAAATTCTTAGGGGGATTATTGATGTTCCTGATCTGCATAATGAAATCTGCAATCTATGTGTATTTGTCCCAGACAATTACTGTCGTAGCAAAAAATACTTACTGCCTGTTCCAGACTACCGTACTGTTGTAAACTCCAAGTCACCTATTCCTCGGACATTCGCTCTCCTGAACTCAAACATAGATCTTGATAATATGTTTGCGAATTTATGGAAGATGATACTATCAGAATGTTTGAATTTTTGTGAGAAGAATGCATGACTGTGTTAAATAAATTATATGTTAAAATAGGTAGTGTTGTGTGTGTGTTTTGTGTAATTTATTTTACGGCCGAAACGAATTCGCTTCGGCCGTTCTATTTAAAATAAATAAAAAATAGGTTTTTTTTCTACAGGATATAAAGAAAATAAAAACACTAGAATTTTCGTGAAGCATGTTGCTCTGCAGTGGAACAATAATAGGCTGATGTTATAATATTATTATCTCGTTTATTTACTGTCATACATATTAAATACATTTTTAAATATTTTCTTATAATAAAAAATAATCACGAAGTCGTCAAGAGCCACACTTACCATGACCTTCTGAGAAGAAAATATACATTGTTCTAAGTAAATATAAATTAAACAACAGAACCTCCCAATCTCTCTTCACAATAAGAGAGGTGGGTCGCAGAAATTCTGACACAAATGTAGATCCTTCAAACAGAATGGTCCACCCACGGCCAATTAGCGGAATGGGTACTTGTCAATCCTATTCCAATTTAAGATCTACATAATAATAATACTACCTCATCATCATCTGCCTAGCTTTTTCCCAACTAGGTTGGGGTCGGCTTCCAGTCTAACCGGATGCAGCTTCTTTACATGGAGCGACTGCCTATCTGACCTCCACAACCCAGTTCCTGGGTTATATTATACTACCTATACTAAAATATTATACTCGTAAGAGGGGTCGGACTTTGTGCGAACACAACGTCCGATCCGAATCCGAATTCAAGATCCGAGTTCAATCCGAATTGGGAATGTTCTAAATTCGGACGGAATGAGTTCGGATATAATGCGCAACCCCTCAAACAATGCTATGGCTACTTCGGACAGTTATTTTTCGGATTCGGATCGGATGCAATGCAGAACCGCTCTAAATGTAAAAGTTTGTATGTTTAGATGTTTGTTACTCAATCACACAAAAATGGCTGAACGGGTTTGGATGAAATATGGCTGACATATAGTTTATAACCTGGATTAATACATAGGATACTTTATATTCCACTAGTACGTTCCAGTGGAATAATTTCTGACATACCCGCGGGCGAAGCCGCTGGCAAAATCTAGTTTTTAATAAATCAAGTAATCAAAACGAAGATGAAAGAAAATGGACCTCTCAACAAGTTTATGAAGAACGAGAAAAGTTAAAAGGATTCATTCGCTGACGATAATCAGTTCGCGAAAGCGAAGTTCGTTAGCGAACAATTTTATATCAACGAGTGAGTTAGTGTTTGGATAAGTTTGGCTAACCAAAGGTTTCAGACTTGGAAAAGTTTGATTAAAATACGTCATAACATCTCGCTTTTTCCTTTGGGAAGCAGAGATTTTCTCGTATTACAGTACTAGCTAGGTATATTAGACCCTTTCTACACCCGCGGGCGAAGCCGCTGGCAAAATCTAGTTTTTAATAAATCAAGTAATCAAAACGAAGATGAAAGAAAATGGACCTCTCAACAAGTTTATGAAGAACGAGAAAAGTTAAAAGGATTCATTCGCTGACGATAATCAGTTCGCGAAAGCGAAGTTCGTTAGCGAACAATTTTATATCAACGAGTGAGTTAGTGTTTGGATAAGTTTGGCTAACCAAAGGTTTCAGACTTGGAAAAGTTTGATTAAAATACGTCATAACATCTCGCTTTTTCCTTTGGGAAGCAGAGATTTTCTCGTATTACAGTACTAGCTAGGTATATTAGACCCTTTCTACACACGCTTTTTTTTTGTCGTGAAACACTCTGTTTTATTCGCCGTGTAAGCACGCTCTTTAGTGTTGCATAGATCACTATAGAAGCTTGTTCACGGACACATTTTTTGTACGTCGCGGTTTAAACGCCGTTCCGTAAAGAAACTGTGCCGTGTCCACTGGCTTACTACTTATGCTATTAGCCACAGCCAGCACGGTTAGTTGCGAGTTAGACTATGGTAAGACTGCTTGTTAAACTTTCGGCTTCTGAGTACCCGTAACGACTTTCAAAAATCCACAAATGACAGTCGGAATAACGACTTAACATGCTTTCCGAGGCACGGAGGGGTCTCGATATGTAAAGATGATCACCCATCCACGGACCAACCCCGGCAAGCGTAGCCTAGCCGATCGATCGATCTTTGCGCCTGTTATTACTGAACCACGAGCCCCGAACTTTAATTATAGAACAAAGTGTGAAAGTCGCAATCTTGACTTCTAATATTTCACTACAAGCTAAGTTCTATTCTAAACTTCGTGGATCAAATGACACTACACATTACGTAAACATAGCGACTACTTGATCACAGCGACGATGTCTAAACTTGGTTTAAAGCAATCTGCGAACTAAGAAATATGACGGGCGACGCCGACGCGCTAGCTCTAGAGGTAAACTTTAATCTAGGTAGATTTCTCGTAGATAGCTACATTAATTTCCACTCATTTTGATCTCACTTTAATTATTATGGGTAAGACATGTCCGCAAATAATTCTGAAAACATGCATAAACTCACTCAAACACGCATAAACTCTTCTGTATATATTCACGCCCTCTTACCATGGGGGTAGGCAGAAACTACAGAACGCCACCTGCTACGATCCTTACATACTGCTTCTGCCTCGTTTACGTTCATACATCTGAGGGGCAATTCTCGTAATTTTAAGAACGTTCACAATCTGATCTCAGTCTCAATCTGTCAAAAATACCTCTAATTTCCCTACATTTTGTCAATTTTTTGACATTTGTTTGTCGCTGAGATGAGACTGCGATTTTTTTTTTGTTTTGTGATTTTGAACGTTTTAAATTACGAAAATTGACCTTCTGGTCATACGCGCACGACGGTTTGGAGTACTACGCACCTACGAAGAACATCACTTATTGGTGATATTCTTCAGAAACTGTATGTCCTCCTAGGGTGTCCACTCCCGGCGTTTCCCATAAATTCACATCTGCCATAAGCAGTGGCCTCTGTGGGTTAGTTGACATTTTTCCACTTCAGCTGTGGTCAAGATAATAATTCGACGGAAAGGTTAATTGGTCTAAGCGACATTTTTTTTGCAATAATGAGTTATATACATAATTATTCGGAATCAGCAAATTTTTCTCCGTCGTTTGAGTCAGGTTCTATTTTTTTTTCGAAAAATGTCGCTTATACCAATTAGCCTTTCAACCGTCGAATGGTGCCATATTATCATTTAAAATAAAATATCACGTAATTGTGAGGGATTGCTTGAATATTTTTTTATGATAAGTCATAGGTAGTTGAATAAGGGCTGATTTTTCAATCATCTGATAACTTTATTCGTGGAATAATTTTGAAATTTTGACAGTTATTTCATACAAAAACTGTCAAACGTCAATTTTATTCCCCGAAATAAAGTTATCTGGCGCTGGAAAAATCAGACTTTTTTTTTTTGAGTTTGGGAAGTCATCAAATGACTCCTTCCGCTCTGGGTGGAGCAGAAGGGAGTGTCAGACTCTTACTGACTAAAACCCACCCGTGTTCCTTCCTTAGCCCTTTATGTTCCAGGGCAGCGGTAACCCTTTCGGACAATCCCGCTACCCCTTTCGGACAATCCCGCTACCCAAAAATCAGCCCTTAGTCAATAAAAACGTTATAGCAGTTCAAACATTTGGACCACTATAATTTTAAATCTTAATGTGGTGTGTCAAAGCTGAAGTGGACAAAATGTCAACTTACTTTTGGAGGCCAGTGTAAATAGGTACCTACCAATGAATACCAATAGATACTTAATTCTGTATATTGTGTGTGATTAAGTAATACTAGGTAGTTTCTCAACTTGTCGGCAAGGTTGGCGCAGTGGTTAAGTGATTGACTGCTGCGCTGCGTGTCGCGGGTTCGATTCCCGCATGGAACAAATATATGGCCTACAAGTAGTTGTTCCGGGTCTGGCTGTTTGTGTATGTGAGTTTAAATGTTTGTAAACGCACCCACGGAGAAATTCCTAGTGCGGGGAAACGTTTTTTTTTTTTTTAACTATTGTAATCATGGTCGTCTTTATTACAACTGCTACTTTACGAGAATTTACCCGCCCGTAAAAAGTTGTTTCCGTTTCCACCCTAACCTAACACACTAGACCAAATAAAGAAATGGTCCAACTATAGGAATAGAAAACACTAAAATCCCTTAGATGATTTCCCTGACTTTTCCAATTTTACTTGAATTTAATATCGTAACCTGGATCTGAAGTGAAAGCTATTGTATATCGATATTGTCAATTTCGTGCCGCAATATTCTGATATTACATAATCGAATTAACGTCAATCCAATACCAAAACGGGCGAAAACCGAATCACGATTTCAAAGGGTACAGTCAGCTTCCGTTACTTTGGTATCCACTGGCGTTTGAGCTTTATCTAGTTCAATATATTTTAGTTTTCCGGAACACATAATCTGTTGAAATGTCTCTCTCTCTCTCTACGTAAAAACGTAGGTGAAGTACTAGGGATTGACACTATTGACAGCTCACTTCACCGAAGTTTTCACGGCGGTATTCTTACAGAATAGATCGGCTGATACAATATTTTTATTTTATTTATAAAATCTGGCATTTATCACGATTAAGATATTATTTCAAGCAGGTTTGAGTGGAAAAAATATATAAGCTATGCCAAGCCAATTCAGTTATAAATGAGAATTTTAAAACAATACACAAAAACTCAACGTTCAAAAATTGATTCGTAGCTTATATTGGAAAAACACATCCATTCCAAATGAAATTTTATCAACAAAAAATTCAGCAGTACTAACAAAACAAGGTTTTTACAAGCTTTGTGAAACATAATATTGCAGCGGTCGTTAGTACGTCAAAAAACTGACACAAAGGGCGTTTAGCTTCGTCTGACGCCAGACGGTGGTTATCATTCTCGTTTCAGAGTCAGTTTCTCTAACATTCTGCACAAAAACTGAGAAAATGTACTTATCTTCATGAATTTCGTCTTCCTTTTAAACCAATTTCTAAAAAAGGAGGAGGTTCTCAATTCGGTTGTATTGTTGTAATTGTATGGGGTTGTTACCATAGCTAAAAAGTGAAAAATAAATAGTTTATAACAAAAAAAAAAGACAGAATTTTGGAAGTCGGCGGCAAAACACTACAAAGAAAAAAATAACTTCATTCTGGAAGTGGGGGTCTTTGTATTTGTTTTTCTTTTGAAATAATCTTTTTTTGATTATTGGATGGCAGTGTTAATGGACATTAGAGCTGGATATTTATCCCCGTACACATCGCGAGTGTAAAATTATTATGACGAAATGGTTAAAATCGAAATCGTACGATGAAGTTGAATGTTTAATACAAACATTAAACACCGGTTAGTGGAAGAATTCGTCATGCAACATCTTCCGATCCCAAGACATGTCGTAGGGCTAACTGTAAAAAAAAAAAAAAAAAAAAAAAAAAAACTGCAAAATCCAAACTAAAACGTCAATCTCTTATCCCAATCGCACCCCATAGTACAATCACTTTTAAAATACATCAACACCTACCGCACCAACCCTCTCTCCTCACTCATACACGCATACCCACACTTACTTCATAGCCTCTTACTCACACAAATAACACACACACACTCACACACACTCACACACACCCCTGCATACACACACACGAACATACACACAATCACTAGGGCACACATTTAAATTACCCAATTTTAATTTGTTGTGTTTAATTTAGACTCCTATAAAATGAAGGATTTGTCTTCTTATTTTTTATTAAGTACTTTCATTTTCAATAACTTGAATACAACACTGTACTTTAGTTGAAGGGCGGAATGTCCTAAAACAAGCATTTTATTTTGCTTAAAGGGTCATTCCTAAAAGTAAAAATGTAACTATTGTAAGTTATTGAAATAAACATTTTTTTTTTTTTCTTTTATTAGGTCGAGCAAAGTGTTATTAGGCTTTTCAATCAGGCCCGGTTGATCGGCTCGCCCCCATTATATGAGACTTATACATCACTGGCGAAATGTGGGTGTACTATGAAATCCACCTCTGCCTTACAGTTTTGGGGAAACAGCATGATGCTGTTACTTTATTGATTGATCTTCTTTTTAAATATTTCATCGTCTATTTTTTGGCAAAAGTAAGTAAAGTGTGTGCTGTTAATTGTACCTCTCATAAATTAATCTGTGATCATGTTACGAGTGCGGTCGTTGTGACGAGACCAATAATAATACTAGTTTCATTTGTATTCATGTTACATTTTCGTTTTAATTAGTGTTGTTAACAGGTTTAGATGTTTTTGTATTTTGATCATTTCATTGATGAAAAAGAAAAACCAAACCTGAAGGCGGTGGCTGGGACAGACTGGATGCGGAAGGCGGAGGACAGGGTGTTGTGGCGCTGTCTGGGACAGGCATATGTCCAGCAGTGGACTGCGATAGGCTGACAATGAGTTGATTGATGACTTTTATTAGGAATCAGTCGTTACCTTGCGGAAATCAATGTTTAGTTTTAATGTTTTAATCAATGTTTTGTTAAAATGTATTTAAGTAGTTTATCAGCCATCTTGTTACCATAACACAAGCATTAGGTTGCTTAGCTTGGGACTAGATGGCGCTGTGTGAAATGTCCAGGGATATTATATTATATTAATGGGTCGTCCTAGGAACACAGTCTACCAAGCCGAGTGTGTGGGTATAATACAAGCGGCCCATGCCATAGCAGCCAGGGGAGTTGCGGACACCCATGTTCGTATACTCTCTGACAGCGCTTCAGTCCTCCAATCCCTAAAGAAGGGATGCACCACATCAAATTTAATACTAGAATGTCACATGGCGCTTGAACGGGTAACTGTATCGAACCGCAACACAGTGACACTACAATGGATAAAAGGACACAGTGGATCACTAGGTAACGACGCGGCTGACGAGCTGGCCAGAAGGGCATCAAGCACGCCAGTCTACGGACCGGAACCAGTCGTGCCCATCCCCTTCAATCAACTACGCAGGTGGCTACAGATGCACACCCACACACAGGCAGAGAACTGGTGGTCCTCGTCACCGGGCTGTAGGCAGTCCAAGGAAGCCATGCCATCATTAGATGGCAAGCTAACCAAAAGACTGCTACGTCTGGACAGGAAAGGCCTGCGCCTGGTGACGGGGACCATCACGGGACACTGCTCACTGAACAAACACTTCCATACGATAGGCATAACGGACAGCCCCCTGTGCAGAGCCTGCATGGAGGCTGATGAAACCGTTGCGCATGTGCTCTTTGAGTGCACAGGCGTCACCCAGATTAGATTAAGAACCCTCGGGACACCCGGATCCTACACGGACGTTCTCAACAGACCAGGGGACCTAATAAGCTTCTGGAGGGAGGTGGGCTGGTTGGAATAACCACCGACGGCCACCATGGCTCACGCATAATGGTCCACCTGAAGGACTAAGTGCGGAAACCAAACCCATAACATAGAACATAGAACATGGATCGTCCTAGCCTTCCTCAAAAATTGTGCTATCAAATGCAAAAAGATTTTTTCAAATCCGACCGATCCGAGAGTTCTGACAAACAAACTCAAGCCAAGCTATATCAAGCTTTATTATTAGTATAGTCGACACGTGTTTACCCCTCCACGGGGCATCCTCAGGAGATGTTGACTCGTGGACCGCTTGACGTTAGGAAATCTTTTCGCATTTACCGTGTATAATAAAAAAACCGTCTTCAATTCTTAAAAAAATTTGGCCTATTTCTAATTATCAATCACATTAAAACAATTTTAACAAAAACTCAATTTACTTATTTAGGATAGACACCAATCTATCTATCTATTCTAATAATAAAACTGAAGACTTTCTTTGTTTGACCGCGCTAACCTATGGAACTGCAGTTGCACGTCGGAATTGAAAAATTAGTATTGAATTTGACAGCCCAATTCTTGAGGTGAACAAGAAATTTCACGCGAACGCAGTAGCGGGCAGAAGTTAGTATTAGATAATATAATACACAAACTAATTGAAAATGGCACCTCCTCGGAATAAAATCACGAAAGCAATCGTAATTAAAAACAAGGTACATCAAATCACGAGGCCAAAGCAACAGGCTGTATAACCAACAAAATTAATAACGCTTTCACCTCTCAAAAACCTATTTAATTACTTTCAGTTAAATTATTAGCAGAAAAGAAAACTTATAAAAACTTCTTAGATTTTCTTGTCGATACTAAAGAGTTTATTGAATTCGGAAAAGAGGGGACTGAAAATTTAAATTAATTTGATGAAAACCCATTGGGAAAATGCGCAAACTCACGCAAACCGCGAAATCAATTATTAGGGATCGAGTATTGATGAAAGGTCAAGGTCAGTGTCATATTGGAAAAGGGCATGAACTGATAATCGAACGTGATTAAAAAACCGGCAAAGTGCGAGTCGGACTCGCGCACGAAGGGTTCCGTATCAATATCTATAAAAATCAATCATGAGTTGTTTAAATTGTATGTATTTACAAAAACAAAAATGTATTTAAGTATTTTATCAGCCATCTTGTTACCATAACACAAGCATTAGGTTGCTTAGCTTGGGACTAGATGGCGCTGTGTAAAATGTCCAGGGATATTATTATTTATTATTATACGGGTAGTGAGAAGCCTGAAAGTCTGACAATCAGTTTCAACAATACCTTCATCGTAGATAGGCAATCGCTCCAAGTAAAATATTGGTAACTGAATACCAATATTAATTGGAGCGACCGGTTAGACTGGAAATCGACCCCAACATAGTTGGGAAAAGGCTAGGCAGATGATGATAAAGAAAGAAAGAAAAAGTATTTATTGTGACTCGCACAGAAAGATCATAAAACTAAACTAAACAATCAAAAAAAAAAAAAAAAATTACAAGTTATATAAAAAAGTAGGTAACAAAAACAAATTATATTTTAAAAAAGTAGGTAACAAAGCAAAATTATATAAAAAAAGTAGCAAAAAGAAAAATGAAACAGAAAGTTCTGTACGAGGCCAAAAGGCTCTTCGGCATGATGCTACGACATTTAAAAAATAAATGTCGCAGCGCTGGTATTCTGCTAGGGCCCGCTCCGATGTCACGGGCAATTACAGTAATAAATAAATAAATAATCTATTTTATTATCTATTTAAATTTACATAATATTATGTAAAATATTATCAAATCAAATAAATAATTCATTCTTAATTAGCGCCTGACGTAACCTCAATACTTGTCTATGCCTTATATCTCAGAAGCACTCTGTGGCATTGTTGTGACAAGTATAGGGACGCCTGCGCTGAAAATAAATAAAATAAATCTATATAATATATAAAAATGAATCCCTATTTCCCTTGGTCACGTCATAACTTGACAACGACTTTAATCGGTAAAGTCGTTCATCCATCTTTTTTTTTTTAAGTTTTCTAATACTTTGTAGAAGGTTCTCACGGAAAAAAAATTAAGAAAGTTGTTTCACGCGGACGAAGTCGCGGGCAAAAACTATTACAGTATAAATTACGACTTTATAGTGGAACAGTATTACAGTGAATATTCTATGATATGATGATAAGCTCCGATTGTGTCGCCTGTAAACTCTTATTTCTTTTAGATGAACGTATCAAGTGATCTAAGTTCAGTCTACTTTACTTTATAAGATAAGTTTGCCTTAAGTTGGTTAACCATCTTCAATGTTGAGGGTACTTTATCTTTCAACGTGGTTCTTCTACTAAATAGAAAATGTTTTTATCTATTACTTTTGGGGCAATACGTATAAAATAAATAATTGATGGACTTGTGAGTGGAAGGCTTCCAGATAAATTATTGAGTAAACCCTCACGGAATAAGCAAGTTGAAGTGGCAAGGGGACGGCCATTTAAGCTGTAGAACCGATGACCGTTGGGGTGAACGTGTTCTTGAGTGGAGACGTAACAGACGTGTCGAATCGGTAAACGTAAGTAACGTAACGTAGTAACGTAAGTTTTGGACAAATAAATTATCTTTAAGGTATGACGTCCTTAGGGTAGGTGGGGCGACGATCTTCACAGGGTGGCTGGTGGTAGCTGGATGAGAGTTGCCGTGAATCGAGCTGAGTGATGTGGAATTTGAGAGGAGTATGTCCAGCAGGACTGCTGTAGCCTGATAATGATGATGATATTAGGTAGAAATAAAAAGGGAACAGCTTTTATTACTTACAGTAATTTAACGTAGTTTTGCGACCAAATAAATAAACATGATACCAAAAACATAACATGACATGTTATCAAAAGGCCTACCCAACCTAATAAAATCCTATTTATTTAACAGCACCATTATTTTCTTAACAAATAAAGTGAATCCAAAAAAGTAGAAGCCTTTACTATGTTGTACAAATTGTCGGGTCGGAAGGAAAATCAAGTTAATTTAAGGAAGACTGCACCCTTTTTGACGAAATTTTTATATGATCATCGTGTTACGAGTTTCTTTGATGTTACTCACAGATTGACAAAGAGCAGAGATAGGCTAATGAGGGCTGACGTATTAGGGGTTAAAGTATGAAATTGCCGATTTGTACTGAAAAATTGAAATTCGTATTTTTTTTTATTTAACATATTTATTTAATCAAAATAATTTCCATTATTATCTATACATTGCTGCCATCTAATAGGAAGGTCATTTGTGCTTTTGCGATAGAACTCTCGTGATCTAGATTCGACAAACTATGTGAAAGCATTTTGTACTGCCTCCTGAGAAGAAAACTTTTTATCACGTAGAAAATTGTCCAAATCACGAAAAAAGTGGTAGTCTGTTGGAGCAAGGTCTGGCGAATACGGAGGGTGACGAATGGTTTCATATTGCAGTTCCTGTCGAGTTAAAACGGTTTCTCGTGCTGTATGAGGTGTCGCGTTATCATGCAGCAATAATGGTAAAGAACAATTCATGAGTCGGGGCTGTTGCACTGCTAGTTTTGCTATCATTGTTCGGAGTTCGGCACAGTAGACACCTGCCGTTATTGCTTGACCAGATCGGAGAAAGCTATAGTGAATAACACCATGCTGAGACCACCAAACAGTTACCATTACCTTTTTATTGATAAGCTTTGCTTTAGGACACTGTTGCGGCGTTTGACCTGGGGTCAGCCATTGCATTTTTCGCTTACGGTTATCGTAAAGAATCCACTTTTCATCACATGTCACAATTTGACCCAATATTCCTTCATTTCTGTATCAATTCAACAAGGCACACACAAGTTTCAACACGCGTTTCTTTCTGCAGATCAGTCAAATCATGAGGCACCCATTTCTCATATTTTTTTATTTTATTGATTTGACGCAAATGAGTCAATATTGTTGGTAAGGTAATTTTTTTTTTTTTTGATTACCGAAAAATTTCGACGCTGTGGGGTCTAGCATCATGTGCTGAATCCATGGTTACAGTTTACGCGTCGATGTCCATGCCACCCTGTATACAGCATGGCGCTTTAATGGCGACATTAATTTAACACACGTATACGGTTTTGCGTTGTAGTTTTATGAATATATTTTAATTTAATTAATATTTATTTATTTATTAACAATTTTATAAAATAGCACCTTAGAGCAAACTGACTTAAAGAACTGTAGCGCAGGGGTCATTTGCCGGGGTCACGGATCATAACATCGCATCAATGTAATAAAGAGAAGGCGAATTGAAGGAAAGAGAGAGAGCCCTATGTCGGCGCGCGGCGCCTGTGGAAGTTTTCAAGTTACGATTTTTTTTATGTTGTTATAATTTTTATGATCACTGGCCACTAGCCCTACCCGTGTGTTAAATTATTGTCGACCCTTATGACCCCGTATGACCCTTAGCAGCCGAGCAAATTAAAAAATCAGAAAGAACGCTTACCGAAAAAGCAGTATTAGCGCAGCTGGGCTATGCAATGCGACGCGGTGGGACAGGAGAAGAAGAAATATCACACGGGTAGACCCTAATCTCAAGAGTAAAATTACTAAAGCTCACAACATCAGTCGACATCTTGTATTAGATTATTTTGGTTAAAATCGAATCTAGATAAAGACATCAACCTCCGAAGATCCGCCGCTGTGGCCGACATAATCACATTTATGGCCGCAGACACGATAAAGGAGAGGCTATCAAACCAATATTGTTGCTTTATTATCAATCAACAATAGCTTCATCTAAGCAAAGGTGCTCAAAGTAAATCTAAGATATCCTGAGATGCCTGAGTTAGCCGATGAGGTGGACCGACGACCTGGTCAAGATTGCTGGACGTCTCTGGTTTAGGAAGTCTAGAGACAGAGAAGAGTGGCGTACATTCAGCATTGGGTGGCGAATTGTTTTGAAGGATCAACTGCTTTCAGACGGGCCCGTATCTTTCTTGACGGACTTAGAGAGTAGATCTCCTGAACTCCGGATAAATTCTGGCTAACTAATATTGACGATTCTTTCTGTTCTACTCATATTTTCTGATGAATATTTTTTATCTGCAAGAGCTGAAACTGGCGATAATGTAGTAATAGTAGGTTCAATTATACCAATATTTTGCAACAATTCCAAAGGAAATATAACGTTGTTATTTTTATGGCTTCTTCGCCGTAAACGTAGACTCCTTTTTTCTGGACTCGACACAGTCCCCCGATCAGTGTCGATCTATACCTAATGGTTTTATTATTCTTTTTGATGATTTTTTATTTACTTCTGCCAACTTCTTATGTTTTACTTCTTTTTCGTATATTTAAACAGTTTACACCCTAATACGCCTAAAATGATCCCACTTCTGGAACACAGGCCTACTCTCTTCGAGAGGGAGTAGACTGTAACCACGCGCGGGCCCAGTGCGAGTTGGTAGATTTCACATGTCTTCAAATTTTTGGTTCTAGGCAATGTCGGTTTCCTCGCGATGTTTTCCTTCCTACTGTTTTGAGAGCAGTGGTGATGAAATAATTTAGGTACTTATAGTAAAGTGCCTGTCTAAGTTTCCAGGACCTACAACTTGTAAGTCACGCCATTACCACTGGGCCACCACTGTAATACAGGGGGTCTACTCCGAAGTAGTATCGGCCGAATGTTCGGCCGTTTCCTGCTACGAAGTTACTATTTGTTTCGGTCGGTTCCGATCCTACACTCGTACACTCTTTCGAATATTGACTATGGTCCCGACCCAACTAAGCCGATCCGAACTTTTTTCGCATTTTTCAATAATATTCGGTTCGGCCATGTGTCGGTCCGATCCGAACATTCGCACTTTGCACTTCGGAGTAGGCCCCCAGTTTAGTTTATCGTTAATTCATTATTTTTGGCTTATTCTCATTATTTTGTTTCATTCTTGTTTATACCATTCAGATAGCCATTATCGCCGTAAGTTTGAGTATCACTGGGCTTGGAGTATTCGTTTATTGGTCATAAACCTTTGACAGATTAAATTTGGTCACTCGTATGTTGCTACTTGATTACATACGGTGCTTCAGTAGGTAGGTACATAATGTAGGTAATCTTGCAGGGTTGAATAAACCCAACAAACTTTAACATAAGTACCTACTTAAAATAAAACTGGCTCGTTGACCTAGCTCCGCCCTATAACATAACTAGAGATAGTTGGGTGTACTAAAAGGTACACCTCTGGCCAACCCACCAGTGACTATAGGCATGATGTTATGTTAAAATATAACTACTACACTTTGTTAACTATCATACTTTGTTAATTTTTAGGAAGTGTACTCAAACTGGTTGTCCTAAACCCTTATCTTTCAAACCCAGTTTTCGCTCCCACTTTATGAACTAAGCAGAAGTCACATTTGAATAAAATCCAAGAAGGCCACAACAAGTTGACATTTATGAAAAATTCAAAAGGCCATTGAATGTACGCCAGCTCGCAGGTAGTTGTAAAGAGCCAATTATTTCCAGCACTCGGTGCGATAGACCTGCCAATTAAATGGCATCGCCCAGACGCTGTACCACGAAAACTCTAGTTCTAGCACATATGTAGGTGTATAGACCTTACATAGGTACATATGTCTATGAATAAGTCTTCATACCTAACAAAGAGGTGAACGTACAAAGATTGATTTTAGGGGAAAAAAATAGCCATCACGGGCCGTAGCTGGTAAAAACGTTTTGCATCTAATAAGACCATATTTTGGTTTCTAGAGAGAAAAAGCTGTCCAGCTCGTAACTACAAGGAACATGGTAGCCAATAGAAAGTTTTCGATGAGGTTACTTAACAATAGGGAACAAAATCATTAAGCAATATAAAGGTACCTAGTAGAACCTCCTTGCATAAGCATAAGCATGATCAGCCTACAATATGCCCACTGCAGGGACACAGGCCTCCTACCTTCGAGAGGAAGTGGGCTCTAATCTACCACGAGCAGTACATGTCACATGTCTTCAGCTTTTTAGTTCTAGGACATGCCGGTTTCCTCACGATGTTTTCCTTCACCGTTGAAGAGCAGTGGGAGAGCCAAGGTTACCCAAGGGGGAAGAGCAAGGGTGGCTCCTTGCTCTTCCCCCTTGAAAGAAAGAAATAAAATGCATTTATTTGCGGCAAACATGACGCATTAAAAAAAGGACATAAACACACAAAAAAAAAAACAAGACAATCATCAATCATCTTCACTATATCATCTATCACAAATATTCACAAATTACAAACAACTCATGATTTCATACCTAATCCTTTTGGGTATACTACAATCGTGTTAAAAAGGTCATGATTCTCGCACATCAATTTATTCAGCAAATATCGGTATCAACAAATTGGACGAGAGTACATTACAATGTATATAATCAACTGAAAGAGGTCACCAAAAGTCCATTACACACTACGACACACTAATTGGCAGGGCCAATTAACAAATTTCCAGTACCGGCAACGACCAACCGCGTCCAATACACCGTCAATCATTTCGGTCTATTCACGATCACAAAGCAACGAAGGTTAAACTATTCTTGCCGAGATCGGTCCGTGGATGAGTGACCATCCAAACCATTCAAATGTCGCAAACTATGTCGAACCTCCCATCCTGTGCCCCAAAAAATGCAGTCATAGCAACCTGTGTGCTGCCACCGACGACAATGCCGTGGAATTGGCGAACTTTTAGGCCAAGAAAATTTAAGAAATTGTTTGTGTGTCGGGCAGTGGCCCAGTGGTAATGGCTGTGACTTACGAGTTCTAAGTCGTGGGTTCAAACCCAAGCAGGCACTTTATGTAAAATATTTCATCAACACTACCGCAAAACGGTGAAGGAAAACATCGTGAGGAAACCGGCATGTCCTAGAAACAAAAATTCGAAGACATGTGACATCCACCAACCCGCACAAGGTCCGCGTGGTGGATTATGGCCCACACTCTCTCTCACAGAAAGAGGAGGCCTATGTCCTAGCAGTGGGAACATTACAGGCTGATTATATACTGCCGTCCCATAGAAACAACGAATAAGAAACCACTCGACGAGCGAGGCAGTCTATTCACTAAACGCTCGGTTTGCGTCGATCGCGTAGCTCTATTCATTGAAATGTGTTCGGTTCTCAGTTATTTGCAATAAAACGTTATCTTGGATTCAGTTAGCTTCGTATTAAGTCAGCTGGTTCATTCAGCTGTATAGAATTGAATGGTGCATAAATTGTATTGCGGAGTTCATCGTTAAGTCAATACTAGTCACACAAAGAATAAAATCTAATACAAATAAGGGGGTGCGTCTCATAACGTATAAACTCATTTGGTCTAATTTCATTTTACTATCGTTCATAAGATATAATCAACGTGAGATATACCAACTGTTGATATAATTTCTTTACATATACCATTTATTTATTCTAAAACTTAATTAGTATAACGTTGTTTGATATAAATTTTAGCCATTTGTGAAGCACAAATAGAAAAACGTAACAGTAATTTATACCGAACTTTAAGAAATTGATTTGTAATGTAATCACAGTTCTTATAGTATGTTATGCTACTGTGCTTCGGAAAACACGTTACGATATGTTACGAAGAACGATCTTTCTCCGGTCGAGTCGGATTGCCGTCCCATCATACTATGCAAGAGACGGAAGTGAGAGTGCACATACTTATGCACTATAACATCTCCTGCGCCGAAGGCTAGTCTCCGTTGAGATGGACCGCCTTGGCATGATAATACGTCTTAAGAGCATGTCTAAGGCCTTTCAGGCGCATCACATACCAAAAATATTGTAGTGCCTCATCATCTGCCTAGCCTTTTCCCAACTATGTTGGGGTCGGCTTCCAGTCTAACCAGATGCAGCTGAATACCAGTATTTTACATGGAGCGACAGCCTATCTGACCTCCACAACCCAGTTACAGGGTAATACGATACCCCTTGGTAAGACTGGTTGTCAGATTATCGGGCTTCTGACTACCCGTAACGACTGTCAAAGATCCACGAATGACAGCCGGGACAAACGACTTAACGTGCTTTCCGAGGCACGGAGGGGTCTCGGTATGTAAAGATGGTCACCCATCCACAGACCAACCGCGGCAAGCGTAGCTTAACCTGACCGATCGACCTGTGCGGCTGTTATTATTTAGTCAGGCTCCAAAAATATTGTAGTGCCAAAAATCAAAAGTAATTTATTCTAATTAGGCTGACAATCAGCACTTTAAGAGCGACAAAATTATATAGGTAAGTCAATCCCCCAAAATGCTCAACCTTCACCATTTCAGTGCTTTAGCTGGGAAGAAGAAGTGACGCAACAAACTCCCTAGCAACACATCTGTCTTTGCTAATAGAGAACACATTTTCCCTCAACAAATGCCTTTGGTCTGTGATGCCTGATGATGGTTGATTTTTCCCCGAGCACAAACAGAAAATGAAAAAAAAACTACTTGCAGGTACATTCAGATCAATGCACTTTATACAGCGTGTACCCAATGAATGGAAGAACGAAGCTATACAGCAAAGATAACGAAGCGGCATCTGCGGAGTGATTGCTTTCATTGTTTTCTCTTCGGAGCAAAATAAACTGCAATATCATTGTGATGTCAGTTGCACTCTAGTGGGTGTGTGTACAATAATACTTTCTTGTATGTTTATACACCGTTAAATTTTGATCGTTTTAATCCTTAAAAGGGGTCATTGTACTCATCATTATGAACAACTTTTACTACGGGACCAACCCTGAAATCGTGGAAAAAAAAAAACAGTTGATCCATACATTATGTCGAGCTATGCGAACTCGTATATTATGTTTGTAAATGTTTAAATAAATGAATAAATAACATGGTCACCGGTTGCACAATAACGGCTGTCGAAATACGGTGCGTTTTTTGATACCTTAATAATGTCAATTAAAAAAAAAATTAAAAAAAAAAAAAATTAAAAAAATTATGTTCTGTAATTTGTATGGTGTACAATAAAGAGTATTCTATTCTATTCTTAATATTGTTACTCTTTCACGCAAAAACTACTGAACGGATTTTGATGAAACTTTACAGTAGCGCATATAGCTTATACATCAAAATAACACATAGGATACTTTTTGTCCCGATATTCCCACGAGATCGACACTTACGTGGGTGAAACCGCAGGGCGCTGCTAGTTACTAAGTTGCTGTAGTGTTGTTAGTTAGTTAGTTATTTTTAATGTTTAAGCAACTTTTATACGTAAGGTTGCTTAGATGAATTGAGAGTTTAATTAAAGCATTCAATGATCGGTCGATTTTATTGAAATAGGATAGTTGTGAAAAGATCACAATTTATTAGAACGCAATTTTAGAAACTTGTTTTTCAATGTTTAAAACTCTTTTGGTTTTTCATTTTTATGTCAAGATTAGATATAGTGTCAAAATCACAAATAACTAGACATCGAAATAAACAAGTTTAAAAACTAAAATCAACACAAAAACACCACAAGAAAAAACAACACACAAACACCACGATATAAGAAAAATAACTTGTCTAAAATCTTTTAGGGTGGCATTGGGCTGTAAGTGTCACCTTAATTACCTACGTTATTATTTCTAACCCTTCCTCTGCCGACTTATAAATAGATCTATATAATTAATCGAATCTTAAACCTGGAACATAATACCGTCCGGTCTATCACCACAATTGTCCTAACCCAACGGGGTGTATAATTTGACATCAACCTTAGCTTGGTCACCACAGTTTGGCATTATGCCACAGACCCCGTTAGGGTCGCCAGGCTGCGAAGGTAAATTGTATGTTTGGAGATATCTAGGGTCCTAGGCTGCCAAACAGCAATCGAGCTTCCAATATGGGGACATGTTTGTTGGAACGTGGTTTTAAAATTAAAAATTTTGAGTAGGATAGATAGTTACTTGAATTACTCCTTTGTGAATTCTGTTTGAATGTACTTAACTGTAGTGAATGTGTGTAACTTTAATTAAATTTTTACAACGACATTTAAACCTTAAGATTCCTGTTTTTTTTTTGTGTAATTCATTGTTGAAGATGAAGATGGCTGATGATGAGTGGGATAGCCTGGACACGTACCGCAAGCCGCGAGGTCTTGTTCGAGGTGGTGCGGGAAAATCATTCCTGGAAGGATTTGGGGAAGGCATCATTGGGACAATCTAATGTTGCTATCGTGTTTTTCTAATAAGTAATATAATAATTATTTCCCATTAAAACTTTCCTGCTATTCTAACCTGCTATTATCATTTTTCTTTAGCTAAGGGTTGATTTTCAATATAAGCCTTTGCAAGTAGTTTTCCTAGATGTAATATGTACCTCTATACGCTCAAATGAACAAATTCCATGTATATTCAGTAGTTTAAGCGGTTTTTTATGAAGTCGTAAAGCTGTTGAACATAAACTTACCCTAAATTGTAGTTAAAACATTTCATTAAGGTAAGTTTCCATTTAACTTTGTAGTTTAGGGACTCTCTGGACACAGCTTGTCTTGTCTTTCTTGTTTTAAGTGCCCGTATTAACTTTAACTGGCTTAAGTTAACCAATAACAGTGGTTTAGTACTTCGCGTACAGTCGACCAAACCTCTGTGGTAACTGGTAACATGAGCTTTAGTCGGACTAACGTAAATCATTTTTTTTTAAACTGGTTATGTTCTTTAACGCGGCTTGCGGTAGAAGTAAACTGATAGAAATCGTCTTGTTACGAAAAAGCGTTATACATGCGACTTTCTCTTTAAGAGAGAGAGAGTGATAGTTTTCATTGTTTTTGAGGGCGTTAAGCCGATAGTGAGGTCAAAATGAAAATCCAAGACGGCGGCTACGAAAACTTTGAAATGTTTCATCAAGGGCGTCGTTTTCATAGTTTTCGAGGGTGATAAGACCACTAGTGTAGTCAAAAGGAAAATCCAATATGGAAGCAGCGAAAATTAAAAAAAAAATCGTTATGGTTGAAAAATACGTCTATACAAAAACAAAATCAAAATCGGTTCATCCGTTTGGTAGCTACGATGCCACAGACAGACATACACACACACAGACACGTCAAACTTATAACACCCCGTCGTTTTTGCGTCGGGGGTTAAAAAGAGGCACCACATTTTAGTTGTGGTGTCTTTTTAAAAATCAGTCCCGGAAAACCGCCTGTGCGTTCATACGAGTATAATCACAAAATGACCCTGCTAAAAACCGCGGGTGGTTAACCGTAGTGCGGCCTAACCCTTACCTTAACCCTAGTACCTATAAGATGCTTTTCAATAGAGTCGGAAGGAATTGATTTTTTAAGTCGTTTGAGTTTTCACGAGGGTAGACAAAAGTTGAGTAGTAAGTATTCCCTACCGTGCAAAGGAAACAAAAACAATAGAATAAATATACAATCGTTATAAGTTTCAATGACAATAATAACATAAGTTGGAACACATCAGTCCGTGCATCAAATAAATGAGTTTGTTGGCTCAACTTTCTATGGGTGTCCGTAGAGCGTACAAATGTTCGGTGTCATATCATATCAAGTTTCTCATAGTTTTGATCCCGGTAAACTTAGCTGTCCACTGGGGATACATAATAATATTATAAGACGTATTTCATGGAGAAAAAAGATACTAATATGGTGATATTTTTGTTTTGTTTTATATTATTCTTCCTGCTGTATATCAAACAAGTTATATATTCAAATACCAGAAATGTTTCAATTAGCAGAAAACATCAAACTGCGCAAATATAACAACCTTATTGGGAGCTATATGTTTGAGCCGTTTGGGGTTGAAACACTAGGGCCTTGAGGTCCGAGTGCTCATCGAATTTTTCGGGAAATTGCCAAGCGGTTGGTTGACTCTTCACGTGACCAGAAGGCTGGCCTATTTTTAGCCCAAACAATCAGCATTGCCATCCAACGTGGTAATGCTGCCAGCCTTTTGGGCACTTATCCCATTGGACGATTTTTTTGATGCCGAATGAGCTCCTGCCTTTTTCTATATTTTTTCGTATTATATACTTGTATATATATTTAGTGTTAGCTTGTAAAAAGAGTAATTAATCATAATAATATGTTAAACAAATAGTAGAAATGTTTCATCTGTATTTCGAAAATATTTATCACTAGCTCTGCCCGCGACTTCGTTCGCGTGGAAGTCGTAAGATACCACAATTACGCTTATTACTTCGTTTTCATTAAGCGCTCTTTCTGACTTTTTCTGTCGTAGCCTTTGTTGTTAGCCTTTCTCAAGGCTATAATACACGAAAAATATATTTTCCTGTCCGACTGGTACCTACTTTCAGAGGTTAGCGCGTTTTAACAAAACAAATATAGATATGTTAGTATAGAAATGTCAAATATTCCAATTCACTGCATTTTATACTTAACGGATTTGTTCAACTGTAAACCTACCTCGTCAAATAGGGAACGATTTATGCTGTTGTTTTGCATCCTCGTCAAATTTCAGGAGGCTGCTAGGAAAGACATAAATAATCAAATAAAATTACGATCCCTGGTTAATAATGAATACATACTTTTTTTTAGTTATTTAAGTTTGACAGTATTTCAAAATACACCACTTTCAAAGAACAGAATCGCGTTATTGTATCGTAAAAGCGGCCGCGTTTTTATCTATATATATAAAATTCAAAGTCCTGACTGACTGACTGACTGACTGACTGACTGATAGATCAACGCACAGCCTAAACCGCTGGTCCTAGAGACATGAAATTTGGAGGGTGGGTTCTTCGTGAAGAGTAGGCATCCACTAAGAAAGGATTTTTCGAAATTCCACCCCTAAGAGGGTGAAAAGGGGGGAATTCGTTTGTATGAAAAATCTTATTCCTTGAGCTAATAAACTTGAAACTTGGCACGAATATTTATCTAAATAAATTATGAAGATTGACAGTTTTTTTTTCTTCTGAACTACCCCCTAATAAGGGATTGGGGGGTTTCAAAGTTTGTATGAAAGAATTTTAGCGCGCAGTCCGATTTACTTGAAACTCAGTATTTATACCTAATATTGATAGTAAAGAATAATGGGTATCAGGGTTTTTTGAAAATCTACCCCTGACGGGCTGAAATGGGGTAGTCAATTTTTCAGGGGAGGATTTTACTGCATGGCTTGATTAACTCGAAAATTAATATAAATAATCTTTGAGTCAAGTTATGAATACATCCCAAACGATTTTTTTTTAATTCCACCCCTGTGGGGGTGAAAAGCGGGTATACAGTTTATATGAAAAATCTTCTTCATTAGGTTAATAAACTTGAAACTTTTCAAGAATACTCGCCTAAGTAAGTACTAAGTTTAAAATTATAAGTTTTTCAAAACTACCCCTCAAAGGGGGATAAAGGGGTGTTGAAGTTTGCGTGGAATAATTTGAATGCGCGGTCCGATTAACTCGAAACTCAGTGTTTATACTTAAGACCAAAAATAAAGAGTAACATGTATCAGGGTTTTTCGAAAATCTACCCCTAACGGGTTGAAAAGGGGTAGTTAATTTTACAAGGGAGGATTATAATGCGTGGCTTGATTAACTCGAAAATTGGTATAAATAATCTTTGAATCAAGTTATGAATAATCCCAAACGATTTTTCAAAATTCCACCCCTGTGGGGGTGAAAAGCGGGGGATACAGTTTATTTGAAAAATCTTATTCATTTAGTTAATAAACTTGAAACTTGGCAAGAATACTTGCCTAAGTAAGTAATAAAGTTTATCATTATAAGTTTTTCAAAACAACCCCTCAAAGGGAGATATAGGGGTGTTAAGTTTTTGTGGAAGAAATTGAATGCGCGGTCCGAGTAACTCGAAACTCAGTAGTGATACTTTTGACAGAAAATTATTAATAATATGTAAGTAAAGTTGTCGAAATTTTACCACTGAAGGGACAAAAAGGGGTAATTCAGTTTTTAAGGGGAGGATTTGAACTTGAAACTGTATGTTACATTTTCACGCCTAAACCACTGGACTTCAGATTTGGCATAGAGATAGATGGCATCCTGGGGAAGCACATAGATTTTATCCTGTTAGCACGTTCCCGTGGGATAATTTCCGACATCCACGCGGGCGAAGCCGCGGGCAGAAGCTAGTGTTTGTATAAAAGGGCAGTTACAGTGCGGTCTCAGACAGGCTGCGTTTTAATATGCGTGTACCACAAACGTTTCCGAAAATTTGATTTAAAAAAAATACCTACTTATTTTATTATTGATTCATGTTGAGAATCAGTAGCATAGTTATCTCCTTGAATTGGACGAGGTTGCAAAACAACACCTTGTATATACAGAGCTCCCACATTCTGCCAATTATGTGAAATAGGCGAGCCATCAACCGAGCACAAGTCCAGGGGGCCTACTCCGAAGTGCAAAGTGCGAATGTTCGGGTAAACCCATTAACCAATATATCTATTTATTTATTTATTTATTGACACACCAACGACTTATTCACTATTACATTACAATTTTGGTTTGCACGGAAATAGTTTACGGTGAACTCGTCACTTATAGGTAGGTGTGCACAGCACTTGCATAGTTAAGAATAAAAAATAGATAAATTACATTATTTATAAATCAATTTAAATTACATTGAAATTAATTAAAAATTTACATTAAATCAGTAACAGAAAATTTAAATAAAATAAATTGAACATTGAACTAAATTAACAATAAATTGAAAATTTAAATTAAAAATATTATCTAAAATATATTATTATCTACTAATATTAGTCGTTTAGGCATGAATTTCTCACGCCTAAACGACTGAACGGATTTAGATATAAAGGTCCGTGGCATACCTACTGTCAAGTGTAAGTTTCAAACATCTATGCAACAAGACATACACAAGTTCAAAAAAATATGGATATCACGTGATCAACTTTGAACATTAATATCTCGGAAACGTGACGCTTTATGGGGTTTGGTCCAATTATGTTTTCTGTTTGCATTGAAGTCAGCTATCGATTTATATAAGATTAATTCGTTGGATCATTCGGTTCCCTACAAAATGGTTGAGCTGGGTGGTGCTGATCCACGCGTCATGTTCGTGAACGGACGCCGTCGGTTGAGACTGGTCATCTCTTAACTGCCATTTAAAATTTAATTTAAAATATGCTTATGCAGCTATGCAGGCTTATTTTAAATTTTATATTTTAAATTGTTTCTTTTTTACATTATTCTCACATATAGAAGCAATAACAATAATGTACCCAGGATTTTGTAATAATATCTTGATTTAAAAGAGTTTCCTGGGAGTTTCTTGCCCGTTCTTCTTCATAGAGATCTACGTTTTGGAATAGGCATATAGCTTCAACTTTCTGACTAACTGACTGACTATATAATTTTGACAATTCAAAAGTGCCTGTAAATGGTTTAATTAAAATAAATTATTTGAGTTTGAGATTAAAAATATTCAGGTATTA
The DNA here is from genome assembly GCA_945859715.1 of Apamea sordens. Taxonomy (NCBI): domain Eukaryota; kingdom Metazoa; phylum Arthropoda; class Insecta; order Lepidoptera; family Noctuidae; genus Apamea; species Apamea sordens. The sequence continues at coordinate 17,555,502 of OX243986.1, forward strand.
TAATTAATTAAAATTATGTTCAGCGACTTCTGTTGTGTTGAAGTAATAAATAATTTTGAATCTCAAAGGAGAAATAAAACTTTTTCAAACATAATTAACACCCGACAAAAGAAGCGACAGACAAAATAACTTCATTTTGTACAGGTGCCGTTTGTTGTTTATTTTATACTAGCAGTGCCCCGCGGTTTCACCCGCATAAGTTTCGATCCCGTGGGAATATCGGGATAAAAAGTATCCTATATGTTACTCCTGGTTTTAAACCAACTGTGTGCCAAATTTCACTCAGATCCGTTCTGTAGATTTGGCGTGAAAGAGTAACAAACATCCATCTATCCATACAAACTTTCACGTTTATAATATTTTAGTAGGATAGGATTTTTGAGACAAAAGTTTTTGTTTCTATAGAATTCTTTTATTATTTTTATCAGCTTTGGGAACAAAGCATTCAATGTGAAAAGTTATGTTGCTCTGTAACTGATTTATGTAATAGGCTTTTTCTACCAGTCGACTTTTGGTTATGAAGAATTGCAGAAAAAAAACCTGTCATACTTTATTGTTAAGAAAAATCTATCTGCCTAAAAATTGTTTTTCAATTGTTTTGATTTGCCAATATCGTCTTGTTGTATTGTCAATGTCAAATTGACAATTAATGTGAGTTGTCATTGGTCCCTGGCCTTGACATCAACCAAAGGGCAAAAGTGTCAACATTATTTTTTCTCGTGTTTTAACTAAGTGTATCTTATGTTTTATTTTTTTTATTATTATTTTTATTTTATTTTATTTGTAACTGTGCGTTCTGTTTGTGCAGAATAAAATATTTTTCTTTCTTTCTTTTCTTTTTTTTTTTTTTTTTTTAATAGGGAAGTGTGACACGTTTTCCCAACTACATAATATTATATGTTGGGGTGTTCCTCGGGTGCAGCTGAATACTAGTATTTTACATGGAGCGACTGCCTATCTCACCTCCACAGCCCATTTGCTTCTTGGTAAGATTGGTTGTCAGACTTTTGGGCTTCTGACGACCCGTAACGACTGTCAAAGATGTAGATCTTTGTCATTCGTAGGAATGACAGCCAGGACCACGTGCTTTCCGAGGCACGGAGGAGTATGTCAATGTGATAGATGGTTATGGATTGTTAATTAGCATTTAATTATACGGACTTAAGTTATTAAGAGGTAAACCCGGTTGTCCTTACGAAAGTGGCTGGGACAGACTGAATACGGAAGATGGAGGACAGGGTGTAGTGGCGCAGTCTGAGAGAGGCCGTCCAGCAGTGGGCTGCGATAAGCTTAGTTGATTGGTTGATTGAAGTTATTAAGTCAATGTAAGCAAGATTTGTTAGCAAAATTAACATACAGATTTTGTTAGTCTAAGCCCCATTCAACGCATTGTTTAGTCCGGTTAGTTTATGTGGGCCAAACTCTTACCTCTTGGCGATACTGCTATGATTTCAACCCGGTCTGTAAACAAAATTAACAAAATTATAACGTGTGTCAAAATCTCTCTTTTCTCGCTCCTTTTCACCTTTTTCTGTCTGTATATTTCTGTCAATAAAAAAAAAAAAAGATCCAACATAGTCTAAACAAGGAACGCTTTGTTTTTTTATGGTTGTTTATTTATAATAATAATAATATCCCTGGACATTTTCACACAGCGCCATCTAGTCCCAAGCTAAGCAACCTAACCTAACCTATTTATGGTTGTATGTTTTTAGGAACAATAAATTTCACAACCAAAACCAGGAGGGATCAATGTTCTCTCGATTTATATGTACACTACCTGACTGACCATAGCCTATGATGTGATAAAGTTTTGCCTTTTTGCGCCCAACTCAAATAAATTGGTTGCGTAGTTTGGAAAAATAAGTTCAACCAACAAATTCTATCCAGTGACTGAAAAACCCTATTAACAGTTTTACGAGTAGGTACGTAAACCTCATATTTGCTTAACCACCAGGTTGATTGTAACTTGCATGTTAACGACAAGGTCTGTTTGTCTATTCACGACAATTCGATTATTTTCCAGTAAAGTTTCAATTTCATGTAGCCTTTTCCCAACCATGTTGGGGTCGGCTTCCAGTCTAACCGGATGCAGCTGAATACCAGTATTTTACACAGAGCGACTGTCTATCTAACCTCCACAACCCAGTTACTACGTAATGCGATACCCCTTGGTAAGACTGGTTGTCAGACTTTCGGGCTTCTGGCGACCCGTAAAGACAGCCAAAGATCCACGAATAGCCGTTGATATGTAAAGATCATCATCATCACTCATCCAGGGACAATTAACTTATTGGGATTATTTTTGTTTTGTAAAATTTTATATATTTATGTTCTGTAATTTGTATGGTGTACAATAAAGAGTATTCTATTCTATTATGTTGTCAAAAGTGGTAAAATTAAGTCAACTACATATTATTAAAACATCACATCACAAACGAAACCACACTACAACCCAAAACTCTCTCATTCGTCCACAAAAACGTTTACCGTAATTTAACACCATAATGTGGGAAACTGCTGGGCTCACTCGGCTCAGGAGGGTCCATCCATCTTGCTCCTGACACGTCTATGAGTTATGTGCTCCTGGTTCTGCACTCAGCAATAGATTTTTTTTATAACTCATTATTTCACTTGACGCGTCTGCGAAGCGTTTAATGTGCCTGGGTTTTTGTTTTGTAATTAACGGAGAATGGAGCTAATTTTGTGTCGGTATTGTTGTTTATTTTGGTTGGGATGATGCCGGTATTATCTGAGGGGCAATTCTCGTAATTTTAAGAACGTTCACGGTCTGATCTCAGTCTCAATCTGTCAAAAATTTCTCTAATTTCCCTACATTTTGACCAGTTTTTGACATTTGTTTGACGCCGAGATGAGACTGCGACTAGACTTTGAACGTTTTTAAGAACGGGAATTGGCCTTCTGATCTATTCTGCAAAATCTGACCTCTTTGTTTTTGCACCTTTATTACGTCAATCTCAATCTATCAATCTCAATCTGAATCGTTTTGTAGGATATTGCTTCATATAATATGTTCTTTGTCTGCTCAACAGCAATGAATGTGGTTGAACAGTCAAAATGAAAGCTATTGCTAGTTTGTTACGCAATTACGCCGCACTTAAGCGAAATGAGCTTGAAGTTATTTGTTAATATTGGGGCTGATTCCCTTGTTCATAAACTAAACTAAATTTAAGTTCAGTGCATCTTTTTCTTTCTATTTCATTAAGAAAAGGACAAAAGATAAATATTAGTTTAGTCCTGTCAAATTAGGCAGCGCCTGACGTAAATTGACGTATTTTTAATCACGTCTAAACTGTTTGAGGAGTATCTTAATTTGACATGACTAAACTAATATGTATCTTCTGTTCTTTTCATAATGAAATACAAAGAAAAAGATGCACTGAACTTAAATTTAGTTTAGTTTGTGAACAAGGGAATCGGCGCTATTGTCATTCTCTAGCACCAGCCGATCGATTCTGCAAAAATCTCACCATGAAAAGTTAGGTGAAGTGAGCTTAGAGTGAGCTGTCAATAGTGTCAATCCCTAGTATTAGTTGGAATGACAGCTCACTTCACCTAAGTTTTCACGGTGAGAGTTTTACAGAATAGGACGGCAAGTGGAATGACAGCTCACTTCACGGTAAGATTTTTACAGAATAGATCGGCTGATATCTATAGCTATTTTTTGGAAGTCGCTATTCTATTATAATTATTCAGTTATTGAATCTAATTTAGTGAAGCTCTCTTTATTTGGTTTTTGCAGTTTTATTTAACTTGAAAGATATAAATGATGCCTTAAAATAGTCTTTTTAGGAGGTACGATGATTTTTCACGACCTTCTAAGGGCCAGTTGTTTCAAACGGTTGGTTTAAGAAAAATATGAACATCAAATAACGCCATTTGTGGCATATACGCGTGCGTCAAGTGGACTCACTCGTTTTTTTTTTTTTGTCAAACATACGTGTACTAGTAACTACTAGTAGAAGTGGAGCTCCTGGAACTATAATTAATATTGTTCACGCTCTCGTAAAATTCCCTACTACACATAAACTTCACGCTAATCGTTTTTCTTCTCGTTAGCCATGTTCAATATGGATAATATTGAACATGGCTGACGAGTTTATGTCAAAAAAAAGTTCTCTCTCTTATTCTTTTATGGGAATTACGATATCAAAACCAAACTTAACATGGTAAACAGTTCAAATTGTATTAGTAACTCTATGTATACCCGCATCCGGGCGCGACGGCCCGACAAAATTGAATGATTGATTACCCAAACTAGGCGTTCATGGCATGTAACGTTTTTATTATTTTTAGAAGATTTTAGTTTATCCCTGTCGGTATAGAAACCCCTTTAATGTAGCGTTTACGATACGATTTTCCATTTTGAGGGATACTTTCGGAGTTAGATTTAGTTTGGGTAAATTGTGTTTTGAAGATAACTTTTCTTGTGTTATAGGAACACATTTTTTCGGGGTTTGTTTACCTTTTTGGCGGATTAAGTAAAGACAGAGTGTTTTCTTTTTTACTGGGACAGTGTGGCTAGACATACCAAGCGGTTTTGTAGATCAGCCGGTCTATTCTGTAAAAATCTCATCGTGAAAACTTAGGTGAATTGAGCTTGACAGTGTGACACCAGCCGATCGATTCTGTAACCATCTCACCGTGAAAACTTAGGTGAAGTGAGCTTGGAGTGAGCTGTCAATAGTATCAATCCCTAGCATTAGTTGGAATGACAGCTCACTCCACGCTCACTTCACCTAAGTTTTCACGGTGAGATGGTTACAGAATCGCACTGAAAGAAAGAAAGAAAGAAAAACGTTTATTTGGACGCAGTTCGCACTGCAGATAGGCAGTCGCTTCATGCAATATAATATTTAAGTACTTTAATGTTTTGCTAATTATTAATTTCTTTGTTTTTTACTTGTTAATCTTATTGCATAAATTTGAAATATTTCCTCCTGGGAGAGGGCACTGGCTCTTGTAACACAGGTTAACCACCTAGCACAAGTGTCAGGGACTTCACACAATTTGTAACCACTTTATGTAATAAAGATTATTATTATTAAAAAAAATATATACTGGCATTCAGATGCATCCTGTTTAACTGAAAATCTGTATAAAAAGCCCATGAAACCGGTAATATTCTGACATAGACAGAAACGTCGTACAATGAGTGACAAAGACGACGCACTACAAAACCATAATAAAAGCAAACAAGTAAGCCAACTCAAGCCCCGAGCGAGCGATAATAGCCTAAACTCGTAGGGCTGTCACTTATACTTTATTCAATCGTCAAAAATGCATAGTCAATCTCTATACAAAACAATGTTCCCCTGTAGGGTAAGCATCAGGTACCTTTAATACAAAGTTTTTTTTAATTATTTTTTCTACACACGGCTACACATCAAGCTATGCAAAACCAGTATTAGCTGACCGTTCATTGTGAGAAAATATCATACAAACTGAGGCCAAGACAAACTGGTTTTATATAGCTTGACGTGTAGCCGTGTGTAGATACATAGACCAGCTGAAGCCGACTAAATTTTTTTCATTACCTACGTCATCTTATCTGTTTAGTTATTTGAAAAATTACGATCGAAAAAATAAAATGAAATGATTATGAAGTCTTTGTAGTTAAAGGAGGTAGGTAGGTACACGTACAAATTATTTATTACGAGCAGCAGGGCAGCGGCGAAGCGTGCGCGGGCGCGGGCGACATTACCGGCGTCACAGCCACGACTGGCGCACCTTTAGCAGCGATAAATTTTGTCAGTGTGTACGTGCGACGACGCATACGTACGAGCGCGCTCACATACAAACCGTGCGCGGTGCGAATGTATGAAGATGTCGTACTTGTTTGCTTTTACTATGACAAAACCGAACGTTTTCTTTAAAGGGGGAAGCACCAGGGTAAGCTTGTTTTTGCAGGTCAGTGTCATGTTGTAATGGGCCATATGATTCGCGACTTATCAAGCATGAATTTCCATAATCATAATCATTAATATCATCTTGACAGCCCTCTAAGTTTATACAATAACCCAAAGACATTATACTTTTTACTTGACTAATATAACCGTTTTGATTGATATTTTAATGAAATAGTCATTCAGCGTTTCCTCCTTAAACTCGATGTACCATAATAGGCCGGGTACTGTGCCTACCCAGCGTGAAACACGTCAACAGGAGCTCTGTATTGACTCGATGTCAATGTGTCCTGTGCTCCATTTGTAGTCAAAGCGTAGGTACATGCAGTTAGCATCGCAATAAGGCTAACATCGATCATTTTACAGCGCTTGCCAGTTGTGCGAACTTGCATGCATTTGATCGAATGCATTGCACACTCGAGTTTTAATGCAGACGTAGTTAGGTGTATTGTTAAGTGTATACAGCACAAAATTGAGAGCAGCAGTTTGTCTAGCAGGGGTGATTCAGTCCCCGTATCTAATCGTAGTTGATTTACTAATAGATTCAGGTAAGTACGCGCGGCAGCAGTAAGTCATGATGGCCCAGTGGCCAAGGCCTCTCCTCTCATGCCCGAGGTTGTGGATTCAAATCCTGACTTGTACCAATTTGACTTTTAATTCATATGTATTTTCGGAGTTTAACTTGGACATTTTTGACACCGGTAAAGAAAAAATACCATAAGGAAATCTAGAGTTGTAGTTAATATAAGTCTGAAAACGCCAACCAGTCTTGAGTAACTATTGTGATCAATGCTCGTATCTTCTCTATATGAGAAGAGGCTTTTGCCCTACAGTAGGCTGGTAATAATATATACTGGCGGTAACCACAAAAACTATGATTTGATATGTTTTCCGATGCCTACCTATACTCCATGTATAAAAGCATTAGAAAAAAGAGGCTCGTAGAAATGCAAAACATTTTATTTCAAAGTTATGATAAAACAATTTTAAGGGAGATGCTTAAATTCTAATTTTCTTGCGTTTTTTGCAATTTGCAGGTCAGTGTAAGGTTGTACCTTAATAAAAATAATATGATGGGCAACAATAAGAAATATGTAGGTAATAATACAATTTTAACCTTAAAAATCATCAATACATCCCTTTAAATTGGAATTGCTCCGAATTCGTTTGATTTCGCAGGATACTGCAGCGCATCCACCTTAATTAAAATTGTTTTAACAAATATGGACGTATAATATAAACAAAATAAAAATAATATTTTAAAATTATGTAACGTCTTCATCACACATTACAAACTTACAACAAAATGAATGAATGAAACAACCGATCACAATGATGATTTAAAAATTAAGATTAATGGAAATAATAATCATGTTTTTAAAATATTTTATTTTAAATAACAACTTACAACACAATACGTTGGTGACATTTCTTCGTCTTCATCATCTAATTTAGTCACTATCATCTGATGATGAAGATGAAGAAGTTTTACCAACGTTAATTTATAAATTCGGTAGAATTATAGTGAAACGAATAACGTTCCGTAATTGTTCACCCCTGCTTCTTTTAGGTTTTTAGCATTGACACTGTAATTTTAAATTGGAGTTAAATAATATAAATAAACGAAAGCCACATAATTTCATAAGATAAATAGTTAAAATGGTTACAATTAAGTGTGACAGCTGCTGTAAAAATAGATCATAATAAATTCGGCGTCTATCGTAATGTAACAATGTTTATTGTACTTTTGTTGCAAAGTGTGCATTAAAAATAACCTTTTTTAACTTCTTTCTAATGCTATTGTAAATGGAGTATCGCTATGAATTCTTTAAAATTAAACAATTTGTAACAGTAAAGTTGCCAGGCAAAAACCTTTTAATCGTTCAGGTCGAGGAGTTCCAAAACGAGCCAGACTATTTGGAGTAATTCCACGCTGAGCCCAATTTCAACGTGTTCCCTTATCGCCCTTAATTTCGTTCCCGAAATAACGCCTGTGGGTACAGTCAATGTCGTTTCAATGAACGTTTATGACCACAAAAATGTAGCTTCGATTTGTTCCGCTTTCATATTACATAATACCTACTGATTCTTTTAATAGAATATCCTGTACCTTCAAAGAGATTTCATTTCTGTACGTTCTGGGACACAAACCGATGCAATCTTTGGCAAGCTCTTTTTCGCTTCTTAAACTTATCTTTTAAACTTATTTCCATGTATTTATGATTCCATCTGAATAAATCTTCGATCAATAATAGTACTAGATTCCCGATAAGCGCTTCAAAAACGGCCCGAAAAATAAGACCACAAATACTTTTGTGGTCTTATTTCAAATTAATATGTTTCTAACCTTATTACTTAGACTTTAAGTTTCATTTTAGAATAAATGACTGAAAATTTAAAAATAGAATGATTTTATTTTCAAGCGACATTTTAAATATATTTTGCAATGGTAATTAAACTATATGTTTAAGCATTAAGGTTTATAATAAACTGAAGTTGTTAATATTATTAAACTTTTTTCTAAGAAATGTAGATGTTTACGTGTGTGCAAACGTGGCCACTTGAGCGACTGAGTTTTGTTCCTGATTCTTAATCTAGTACTATTATTGATCGAAGGATAGGTAAATATACCATAAAAATAAAATCCTCTTTCCAAGGGGGCCTACCCCCTTGGAAAGAGGATTTTATTTTTATGGTGCCACTACAGAATGCCATCTGTCATGATCCTTATATACTCATTTTGCCTCGCTTACGTTCATACAACTGGTCATACACGCACAACGGTTGTTCTTTCATACAGTTACGTCAAAATTAGCACCCTAATTGTGTAACAGACTATCAATCACAATGTGAATCATTTTGAACGATATTGCTAATAAAGTCTGACAACCAGTCTTACCAAGGGGTATCGTATTACCCATTAACTGGGTTATGGAGGTCAGATGGGCAGTCTCTCCACGTAAAATACTGGTATTCAGCTGCATCCGGTTAGACTGGAAGCCGACCCCAACATAGTTGGGAAAAGGCTAGGCAGATGATGATTGCTAATAAATTGCTACATGTATAATAATAATGTCGAAAAATTTGTCTGCTCAACAACGTACCTAAACAACGCATCTAATGTTGTTGAACTGTCAAAATGAAAGCGATTCTCACTGTTAGTGTCGTAGAAATCTTCTTAATTATAAGTATCTATAGTTAGTCATCATCATCTGCCCCAACTACGTTGGGTTCGACTTCCAGTCTGACCGGATGCAGCTGAATACCAGTATTTTACGTGGAGCGACTGCCCATCTGACCTCCATAATCAAGTTGCTGGGTAATACGATAACCCTTGGTAAGACTGGTTATCAGACTTTCGGGCTACTGACGACCCGTAACGACTGTCAAAGATCTACGATTGACAGCCGGGACCAATGGCTTAACGTGCTTTCCGACGCACAGAGGGGTGTTGGTATGTGAAGATGGTCACTCATCCGCGTGCCAACCGCGGCAAGCGTAGCTTAACCTGATCAATCGACCCGTGCGGCTGTTATTACTAAGCCACAAGCCCCTCTTATATCTATGGTTAGTGTATTTCACAATTGCCCCGCAGTTAGTGCAACCCATAATGAAAAATGGACCCTGTTAGTTCAGTAATTCCTATCACTTTCTTCGTCATAAACAATGGGCTTCTTCAGATTGAAAGTTTTCAACGTTATCATGTCATTAGTTTCAAAGTAGACTAGGCAGATGTTATCAGTTTCTCTTTCAATCCAAGCTATTATAAAGTTAGATGAGGGATCTTATCATGTCGATATGATGAGTTAGGCTCATACTTCCTTTGAAACTTTCAGAAGAGTCAATTTATTCATGTGAGTAGGTTGACTTTCGTCTTTAGTAGCCTGTATGATACTTTCATGGTACGAGTACATACGCGTTGATATTTTGCTTGACAAATTCTATAAGCCGATGGTCGAGAAAATCTTCTCTATACCAATCTTTCTTTAACATTTTCTGTTTTATGGCATTTATCAAGTACTTAGTTATATAAAAAATAGTAGCCTATTTTTTATATTTTTAAATGCTTTTATATTCTAATATTTCGAAATGTAATTGGCTATAGGCTAAGGAAATTTTATTCCATTTTTATCCGTGGTATGTTTGAACGTGCATAGCCTTAAGCCAAAAATAAACGTGATGCATATTCAATTTTATCTTAATTGTTCCATTTAATAACATCGAATCCGCCAATTTAAGCTCGGATAAAACCAATGCACTATAGAATTTTACCTGAAAAGCACTTACAAATTCATATACTAACATTTTGTCATCGAAAATTCTAGAACGTGTATCGAATGTTAGTTGACGTTATGCAACCAAGCTTCGCATCAGAAAATGGAGAAACGTTATGCAGAGGTGTAAGAAAAGTACACCCACTAATCGGGTTCAGAATAGTTCAGATCCAGACTCCAGTCGACCCATTCTGCAGTGCGATTCTGTAACCATCTCACCGTGAAAACTTAGGTGAAGTGAGCTGTCATTCCAAATAATGCTAGGGATTGACACTACTGACAACTCACATCAAGCTCACTTCACTTGAGTTTTCACGGTGAGATTTTTACAGAATCGACTGGCTGTAAAAATCTCACCGTGTAAACTGAGGTGAAGCGAGCTGTCAATAGTATCGATCCCTAGCATCAGGTAGAATGACAGCTCACTTCACCTACGTTCTTTCAGTGAGATTTTTACAGAATAGAAAAATTGCTGCCTTACCTGAAAATCGAACTCCAGACCCCAAGTTCACGTCCCCCACCCAGTTGCATTTGCGACCACTAGACCCACGAGGCAGTCTGCTGAAGTTCCTTCCTTTATACATGGTGTAGATAAAGATAATCGTTAATGTCTTGGAAATATCGGTATTCCTTGCGGAAATCAAGCTCTTTGACTTTATAACCACATCGACCCTTTCGGTACTTAACAAAGTAAAGTTGAGGCTTAGATCTCTTTTCAGATGATCGGAATTCAATTGGCTTAAAAAGGTATGTTGTTTGATCTAAGGTGAGCCTTTTCCTTATAATAGAGTGACGTTACTATAAAACAATAATGATATTACTATACAGGTGGATTTTTGAGTTGGGGCAGTAACTTCGATCATATTGATCGAAAACAGTAAGGACAGATATCTTACTGCTGATGCTACAGGAAAACTGTCCGATAGGATAGGATACCGTCCTTATATTTTTTTAAATTTTCGATCTGTATTCACAGATTTAAAAAAAAAAAGTACAGTCAGCAAGAAAATGGGCAGTTTTCACCAAAACTTTTTTGGTGTCAATCGATATAGTTTTTTATAAGGATCAAAAAAGTCTATGAGACCAAATGAGGTTTGAGTACTAGAAAAGTCAGAAATAGCAAAAAACTTTTTCATTACTTTTTGGTAGGAAATAACTCCAACTTACTTTTTGATGATGGACAGGCTAGCCGAAAATAAACAAATACATTAACTGTATAGGTAGCATTCTACAAGGCTCTTTTGGAGCGTGTTAAAAATCGGAACTAACGCCGCCATCTGGTATTTTCAACATATTTTACAAAACAATTACACAAATGTTTACTAACAGCGCCCCCTGTCAACGTCATTTAAGCGCCAAAAGAGTCTTGCAGGGGTATACAATCATTCATTTTCATTTCAAATGAACGTGGCCAATGAATAGATTCAACGGATAATGTGACAAACTAAATAATGATCTGCCAAGTTTCGTTGATAGTCTGCAAACCAATAGACACCGACGACATGTTCAAAAATCCATAAACGATTGATATATTAAACATATAAATATTTAAAAAAAAACCCAACTAGGGCTTTAGTTTTATTTTAGAGAAAAACGTCAACTAAAAAGGTATACACAAAACATCGTGACGAAGTTACATCGGTTTTCGTATAACCGACATGACTAACAACATGACGCTTCCAACGATACCTCGTTTGCAAATTACGACTAATAGTTTAGGAGTTATGAGGGAACGGATGAACATACATAGCCTATTAAAATCATAACCCTTCTCTGGCTTTTCGGTAGTCGGATAAAAATCATAACCCCTCCTATGGCTTTGCCGTAGTTCGATAAATAGGTAAGTCGAAGTTGTCGTGTCATTTCTACCCTGCGCCGATTTAAAGTGATGATGATGATTTTTTAACAACAACAGATGAATATCTGTTATCAATCCCTCTCCTCCCCTTCCTCTCCCATTTCTCGCCTCACACACGAAGCTTTTATCACAAACGTTTTCAGTTTATTTGCTAGAGCTGCACCGATGTCGATAGTGCTCATTGTGAGTGTTAACGACACCCCTAGCTTTTGTAATAAAACGACTGTTACCGGTTTTATCGGTTCTAAGGACTTCTTTATTAACTATACTGAGAAAGCTTGATAGAGAAGGTACTATAGAGGGCTGGACGAGCCCTCTGTGGTAATGGGAATGAGCACGTCTTTACATATTTACTCCAGTTTAACTGAATTTTTTCTATACGTCTATGGGACTATTATCAGTTAGTCTATCGAGGGTTTTATGGATCACTTATAGAACACGCTACAGGAAAATTAATATCGTGGGTATATTTAATACTATGCAATAAAATACTGAAATAAAATACATTAACTCGTAAAAAGATAACATTGGCCTCCAAAAGTTAGTTGACATTTATCCACTTTAGCTGTGATGCCACATTATGATTTAAAATGAAAAAAATATCAGGTACTCCTAAGGGTCAGGTCCTCCTACTTAATTATTTTTTATGATAAATAAAAGGTAGTTGAATCCTACTTAATATTATAAACGTGATAGTTTGTATGGATGGATGGATCGATGTTTGTTACTCTTTCACGCAAAAACTACTGAACAGATTTGGATGAAATTTGGCACACAGATGGTTTATAATCAGGATTAACATATAGGATACTTTTTATCCCGATATTCGAACGTGATAGAAACTTAAGCGGGTGAAACCGCGGGGCGCAGCTAGTTAGTCAATAAAAATGTTATACCGGTTCAAACATTTGGACCACTAGAATTTTAAATCATAATGTAGTGTGTCACGGTTGAAGTGGAAATATGTCAACTATTGGAAGTCACTGTATGTACAGACGCCAGCAGCAGGTCAACCTACCCGAAACTGTCAAATGTTCCCAATCAACCTTGAACCTTAATGCTTTCGCGATTAAGTTGAAAATCTATTAAAGAAATTTGACAAATTGTAGTAGCTTGATGTGCTGGCGTCTGTACAAAACAAAATAAGTACACATAACACACACATAGTTAGCCTATGTTCCCACTGCTGGGACAAAGTCCTCCTCTCTTCGAGAGTGCGCTGTAATCTACCAAGCGGTCTCAGTGCGGGTTGGTAGATATGAATACTTCTCTTGAATTTTTGGTTCTAGAACATACGATCAACGGTCAACAAAATAAATACCAATATTATCAAATCCTTTATATCAGTGTACAGACGCCAGTATATCTCAAGTTACTACAATCTGTCAAAATAGATTTTCAATTTTATCGCTGAAGCATTAAGGTTCGAGGTTGATTGAAAAAATTTGACAGTTTCTTATCTTGTACTGTACCATCCACAGTCCAAGCAAACGGCTTCTTCCCAATTTTTAAAACGAAAAATATTGCTTCAAAGAGTTCTAAACGCGGCTTCGCAGTTACCTCGGTTCCCTTCCGCCACTAATAGGCCTTCCTATTAGCTTCCAGGTTAGGTTAGGTTATAAGTTCGTTATATCCATCTATCTGTGGCATTAGTTCATGCATAGCTTCATATCTGGAGCAATTAGTTCGTAATTTGATGGATTTTGCATCTGGTTTAATTAATTTCGATCCGGATTTCGATGTATTTCCGTAGGCTGGTATTAGATCGTGAGTATGGCATGATTGGTATCAATAAACCAAGTTTCTGTAGTTATAAAATCTATATCTGTAAATGTTCTAAATTATAGTAGCATTTCGTGTCTGACTGTTTCGTGATTTCGCGTTGTTTTTCTAAATTACGCAACGGAATTTGATGCCGTTATATATATATATTTCTGCCCTGTGCTCTTGATTATAGATCTGTTTTGTTTTTTTTATTCGAGTTAACTACCTATTTTTCATTTTAGTGACACATTAGTCACACGTCCTGTACACATTCAAAAACATTACAATATAATTGTTATATTTCACTGAATTCTTTTTTTGTAAACGATCTTCACAGAATGCTTCAGAAACAGACTACACAGAAAGGCACTGGCCATTCTTTTTTTTTTAATTTTCTATTATAATCCACCGAGTCTTTAGCGAAGTAACAGTTCTTTTTTCAAATAGTCAGTCATTCATTTCCTTTCAAACGTCAAAAAAACGCATCAAGTTACAAAGGTATTGTTCAAATACTTTTGAAATTAAGGCTGTGTGCAGACTTAGACAAGACTGACAGCAAAGTGCTCGCGCCGTATTCATTGATATAGAACCAAAATTACAACTTATTCAACGTAGAAGTATCATGACGTGGCAGTTCTTTGACACACTACTTTCAAATCTATTTAAGACAGACTATGTCTCTTTAAAAACAATGATGCTGATGACGATGCTCTGGCCACACTGAAGCGAATCCCGCGCGTGATGCGAGACACGTCTGTGCGCGTCGATTGTGTCAATCACGCTCCTATCACGTCAGTTCGAACAGCTCCAAGTTAGTTGAAACAATCAGCGAAAGAGAATTTCTTTCCGCATCCCGCGCAATATTCGCCTCAGTTTGGCCAGAGCTTTATATAAGTAATTAAAATATTCAGTTAATAAATGATAAATGTTTTATACAAACAATTTTACACGTCAATCAAGTTTTAAAACCTAGATGAGTTCGGCGTTTCCTACCGAACTACTCTGAGAAGAAAGGCCGAAATAAACTCAGAGGTCACAGTCTCTTTTACAGTCCAGACATAACTTTGGTCAAATCATGTGATAACCATGTAGATTGGTGTCTAAAATGGTATTTTGAGGAAACCACACAGATTGAGTGGACCTGTGCAGTCACTGCACGCATTTGTTAGTAATTGTGCAGCTCAACTTGAAACTTAAGGAGCTCAAAAGTTGTCTGTAATTGTTGCCTAAAACACTACTTTGACACGAGTAAAACTAGTAGATCAACAACATAAAAACACAACAACACACAACAGACAAACTATTTTGATTTTGGTGTGCGCACAGTCTAACAGGCCACAAGCTTGGTTACAGCCAAGTATAAAGTATTTTCCTTGACATATTGTTGGCAACAACCGCAGATATTTTTTACTGCCGAATCGGCTGTAAAGTTTGGCATTACGTAGAGCTTTTTGTGGTGTGTTTTATATGCTTTGGAAAATGTAAATTGCAGTGATATGTTTTGTTAACTTTTGTTTGCCTTGACGTTCACACACTCTGCTAAACACCACTATACTCCGTCTGGTTAACCGTTTTTTGGACAGATCGAACTAGTCAGCAATTATAATATGTTTTTTGTCAATAATGATACACGTATGGTATGATAATATCTGTAAGAAGTCTTATATAAGATAATTCAATAAGATAAGGCAGTTTATATATTTGTTTTATTACGCATTTTAAAGTTACTTTTACGCAATCTGGAATATGGACATTCTAAGACAGCTGTCAAATAACGGTTAACCGAGTGGACAGAGTATAGGTACTGTTATCAAACTCAAACTATTTATTTGAATTAAACCAATCACAGGCAAGGGGATGGTTTGTCACAAAGATGAAGCTAGTTGCCCATTCCAAAGCGAAGTTGACATAATATCTTGATTCTTTCGGACTAATATCACTGTTTCAAGGTGAACATACCTATAACCCTACTAATTCTGCACAGCGCAAGAAATATCGTTGTGTTGAAAAATAGCATCATCATAAAAAAAAATCCTTTCTTTTTTTTATTTTTTCTTATAATCATTTCAGTCAAAAGACTTCCACTGCTGGTCATAAGCCTACCCCAAGCGTCACCACATCGACCGCAAAAAATCGCACAATTGCAACGATTTCATCGTTATCCTACTGGTACTGACGATACTCATAAAATTATTGGCACAAGTAGTTTCAAGCTGCTTCATCGCTTCAAGCACTCGCTGCTGGAAATCAAACTTTTATCTTTCAAATAATGGTTTGTGCGACAGACGGCAGACCGATAAACTTTATAAAACTATTGGAGATAAAACTGAACCTTCCAATCAATAATAATATGAACTTTATGCTTCAGTTGCTGATTTATTGAGAATTTACTGACGTCACTTATAATTATAATCTAAAGAGTTGTTTATTTTTCATAGAAAATATCCGATGTTTTTTGATTTGCTAGCGGGCTAATGCATCTAGCACTGCATAATCAGCCTATAATGTTCCCACTGCTGGGACAAAGGCCTCCTCTCCGTGAGAGGGAGTGGGCCATAATCCACCACGCGGGCCAGTGCGGGTTGGTGGATGTCACATGTCTTCGAATTTTTGGTTCTAGGAAATGCCAGTTTCCTCACGATATTTTCCTTCACCGTTTTGAGGGCACTGATGATGAAATAATTTACACAAAGTAATGGGCCTACTTGTGTTCGAACCTATAACCTACAACTCATAAGTCACGACTGTTTCCACTGGGCCACCACGGCTCCTGACAAACATAGTCCTGTCAATCAATTGAAGATACAATGAGAAAGAGATCATCCCAATATCCCGATACCAATTTTCTTAATTTACTTGAGGGAAATCTTTGTCAAGGATATTAGAATACCAGTAAGACATTTGTTTTTTAAATGTCGAAGCATCATGCTGAGATAGGAGCCTTTTGGCCTCGTATAGGATTTTCTGTTTTTTTTTCCTTTTGTTTCTTTTCTAAACAATTTGTTTTATTTTTATTTTTAACTGTGTTTAGTTTATGATCCTGTACGAGTCGCAATAAATACTTTTTCTTTTCTTTTTTGTTTCATTTTTCAAGGCATAGGTTGTGGTCAGCCACGTAGTCAAGAAACATGCATCCTCCTTTTTGTGTTCAGTTGATATTTACATCAAACTCTACTGAGCATCTTGAGAGATGGCAAATAAACTAGCTAAAGGATGGCGTTTGACTATTTATAGCCGCAATAAAACCATACGAGCCTTGGAGCCATCAACACCTTGAGTGAACCAGAGAGAGCCAATAAAAGGTGGATGCGTTCATATAAACTGGAGCACGAATAAAATTGGAATAGGTCGGAATAAAGTTGGAATGGAACTTAAGATACATTGCTTTGGGAGAAATACAACGTGGAGACGACAATACGACAATAAATGAAAATACTGAAAATACAACAATAATACATAGAAGTATTTTGGAACTATCCAATAAATCCTAACCTAGCCTAGCCTGGAAATTCATAATCCTCTGCCAAGCCTTTTCCCGTCTATGTTGGGGCTGGGTTTGGCAACTCGGCGCGTTACTTTGTGTATTTATTTCATCAACACTGCTCTCAGAACGGCTTTGAATGACATGTGACATGATCTACCAACCCACACTGGGCCCGCGTGGTGGATTACGGCCCACTCTCTCTCAAAGGGGAGTCCCAGCAATCACAGCAATGGAAACATTATAATGGCTGATGTTGGTATTTACGCCGATATTTTGTGCTTTTATTTCTCCTTTGACTTGATATAATATGAATAACGAATTCATTAAACTATTAAATATTGAAACACACGTGAAATCCACTTAGCTCAAAATATTGAATACTGAAAACATTTAAGTACAGACGCCAGCAGGTCAACCTACCCGAAACTGTTAAATTTTCCCAATCAACCTTGAACCTTAAAATTCTAGCGATAAAGTTGAAAATCTATTAAAGAAATTTGACAGATTGTAGTAGCTTGATGTGCTGGCGTCTGTACCTACGTATGTAGGTACTTAAAGGTTTTCAGTATTCGACAGTGTAGGTAGAAAAGGGTAGGGGTCGAGTGAATCTGTAGTAAATCAAACCGTTTAACTCTTAATAATTTGTACTGAATGTTGAATAACGCTGTGTTAGATGTTAGTGACCTTCCACACGAACAAAATCGCAGTCATTATTATTGAAGAAAACTTGAGAGGTGTCAAGGGACACCCGGATGGAACGAAGTATAACTGGCTTGCTTTCTATAAGAGAGAGAGAGAGACAGAGAAACACGCGCACGCCGCACGGCTTACAATTATAGCAAAAAGTGTCGTTCCAACTTTTGGTCTTAATTTTTTCCGTCTAGCCCCCTTTCGCAACGCGCGATAAGGAACTTCGTTCCAAAAACTAAGATGAGATGAAGCTGTTCCGTTTGTCCATTGTTTGATTTTAAGTGACGATGGAGCACGCTTGCCTAGGAAATACGATTCGTGTCTATCTGAAAGCAACGTAGTATAGCAGTACATGACTCCTTGTTCTAACCAAAGTGTGCGGTCGCACGACTACGCGATTGCCGCGTTCATAAATGTCACTCATTTGTTCGGGACACCGGAAGGCGCAAGAAATAAAGATTGAAGCTATGGAAATATTGTGTTGACTTCATATGTAATGCTTCTTCCTTATCATCATCATTTCAGCCGATAGACGTCCACTGCTGGACATAGTTCTCCACCTCCAGCACCTCCACTTTGACTAGTTCTGTGCTTCTCGCATCCAACGCGTTCCTGCGGCCTTCACAAGGTCGTCGGTCCACCTTGAGGTCTTGGGGAATTTTTTTCCTAATCCTTTTAAAATTAAAACAATGTTGTAAAAATAACATCACGATCAATCTTCTCGTTTCATAAGAAATAATACCAATACAAATTCAGACAATATTAAAAAAAGTCGCGTATCATTTAATAAGTAAAAAGATAAAAAGTTCAAACCCATCCCGTATTACGGCTCCGGAATCATCCGAAAACGGTTTTCAGAGATTATAGATCACAGATATAGAAAATGAAGGACCTTTTGTGAAGACCATTATTTTCTCCAGACAGTATATTATATTATTCCTTTTTTAGACGTTGTCTATAGAAATCTGAAATATATTATGGTTATTCTTGGAAACGAGTCCTTTAGGTATCCTTACTTTTTTTTCCTACTAAAGAACAAATATACGATACGAATCTTTAATGTATATTTTCAAACGCGTCTGCGTTTAAAAATTGCAGTACCGGGATCAATAAATGGCGCATTTTATATTAGTATAGGATAATCATTTCTATCAATGAAATTTTTTGGCTTTTGGTTCTCCAGCCCTGTCCATTGATCATAGTGTTCAAAGGCTATTAGGTATTACATAGGTTGATGGAATACTATTCCATCAACGACTACTCACACGATAAAAAATTGTTGTCGCCCTAATTAACTCAAGAAAATGTTCATGTTCTTTCTCCAGAATTAGCTTATTGACAGGTTATTGTTATGAGTATTTAACTTATTTATTTATTGTACTTCGATGGTCCTAGTTTATCATTTGTGACTTCAAGTGATAGCTATGTGTACAGAACCCAACAATGCATAAAAATGTAAGTTATCACGCCCTTCATGCCTGGAGGCTTTTATTTAGGTAGTAAGTTTTTATTCACATTTTAATTCTAATGAATTATTTTTTAGCTTGAGTAGTTTGAGTACGTATAGTTTTTATTATATTTGTTTGTATATTGGCGTGGCTAGCTGACATATGGCAAATAATTTAATTTTATGTTCTGTGTCTTGTAATTTTAATTACTTAACATAGGTACCTATAGTATTGTATACAATCAAGTATTTTCTAATTGAACAGGTAGCTGTACTGCTGGGGAGTTTGTTGCGCCACTTCTTCCCAGCGATAGCACTAGGAAGTGGTGAAGGGCGGGCGTTTTTGGGGGACCTGTCTTTTGTAATTTTGACTTTCAAAAAGTACTGATTCTCAGCCTAATTTGACTTTTGATTTGGATCATATGAGATTGAAGAAGTAAAAAAAGGGAGAGGAAGGCCGAAGAAAAGATATATAATAATAATAATATCCCTGGAAATTTCACACAGCGCCATCTAGTCCCAAGCTAAGCAACCTAATGCTTGTGTTAAAATGTATGAATTGTGTGAGGAATGATATGAAAGAGAAAGGAGTGAATGATAGCGTGACGGTTGACAGGGGAGCATGGAACAAGAAAACGTGTTGCGCCGACCACAAGTAACATGGGACAAGGGAAGATGATGATGATGAGATTGAAGAAGTCCAAACAGAGGTACATAGATGCAAGACAAACATTGCATTGATGATTGCTCAGCTAGTTTGGCACTCAATCGACGCTCCATAATACGACGGCACGGTTGGCGCAGTGGGTGTCGCGGGTTCGATTCCCGCATGGAACAAATATGTACATGGCCTACAAGTAGTTTTTCCGGGTCTGGCTGTTTGTGTATGTGAGTTTAAATGTTTGTAAACGCACCGACGATACGGGAGTAATATCTAATGTAGGGCAACGCTTTAAAAAAAAAAAAAAAACTAAACAAGTTTCTGTCCGCGACTTTGTCCGCGTGAAATTTCTTGTCTTTCAACCTACTCCGTCGTATCGTATCGCCTGCCCGCGCTAATAGGTACTTCGTTTCGAATCGCGTTCTTGCTTACTTTTTTTTCGTTTGCTCGTCGGCTCCTAAGAGAGTTAGCGTGATTTTAAATAGCCTATAGCCTTCCTCAAGAATTAGGCTATCAAGTTCAAAAATATTTTTTCAAATAAACAAACTCTTCAGTATTATTATTAGTATAAATAGATATAGAAAGATACTGTATAGCATACTTGCTAGCCCCGCTTTTGATGGCCGCCATCTTCAAAAGTACACTTTACATCGAAACTTTTCCGAGTATTGATGCACTTTGCGTTAGTAATGCTTCGGTAGTTCACTGAGCTCGAAGTACAGAAAACGGAATTCAAATGAAAGATGGGAGGTACGTTTCATTTTCATGGAAATTAATAAATAGGAAGGTTGTTTATTTAATTATTTTCAGTCGCTATTTATCATAAATTAGAACAAATAATTTGGTTTATGTTTTATTCGTGAGATGTTTTGCAAAACAATTAATCGTAAGAACAAAGAACATTAAGGTGTATATAGGGCTCGCTGACCTTGTGCATGTGGGCGGAGCTAAACCCTCTACTCCCGAAAACGTAAAACACGCGCGGTGGCGCGCTGAACTAAAACGACGATCAAAGAGTATGCAGAGGCACAGACATGCCGCCCGCAGGTCGCTATTTTTGCCTACGATTCCAGAAGGGAATTGCGGATGCAAGTCTGATATATTTTGTATAGATTGATACGTATGTTACGTATATTTTAAGCATTTTTCATTTAGAAATTTCGATTTTATTTAAAATCAGAACTTAGTTCCTGCGGGGGTAAAACTTAAAAAATTATTTCGAGTATTTTCTTAGGAATCGAATATCATTTTATTTGCATACTGTAGGTAGGAGGATTTATTACATAAAAATGAGATTTTATAAAAAAATGTGATCCTGTTTCACCAATTTGAATTATTATAAATCAGTAATAAACCTACCTAACTAGCACTGTACCTAAATAGCATTTTAGGGTTCCGTAGCCAATCGAACGATGTTATAGTTTCGGCAGTGACCTTGAAATAATTACCTACGGCCGTTTAGTAGATAAACCTCGTCATGGGTGTCATTTTCGTGGTTTTCGAGGGTGCTGGAGCCGATTATAAAGTCAAAATGAAAATCCAGGATGGCGGCTACAAAACTTTTCTAAATTTTCGTCATGGGTGTTATTTTCGTGGTTTTCGAGGCTGCTGAAGCCAATAGTGAGGTCAAAATGAAAATCTAAGATGGCGGGCGAGAATTTTCAAAATTTTCGTCATCGGTGTCATTTTCGTGGTTTTCGAGGGTGCTGGAGCCGATTATAAAGTCAAAATGAAAATCCAGGATAGCGGCTGCAAAACTTTTCAAAATATTCGTCATGGGTGTAATTTTCGTGGTTTTTGAGGCTGCTGAAGCCAATAGTGAGATCAAAATGAAAATCTAAGATGGCGGGTGCGAAAATTTACAAAATTTTCGTCATGGGTGTCATTTTCGTGGTTTTCGAGGCTGCTGAAGCCAATAGTGAGGTCAAAATGAAAATCTAAGATGGCGGGTGCGAAAATTTTCAAAATTTTCGTCGTGGGTGTCATTTTCGTGGTTTTCGAGGGTGCTGGAGCCGATTATAAAGTCAAAATGAAAATCCAGGATGGCGGCTGCAAAACTTTTCAAAATATTCGTCATGGGTGTCGTTTTCGTGGTTTTCGAGGGTGCTGGAGCCAATAGTGAGGTCAAAATGAAAATCTAAAATGGCGGCTGCAAAAATTTTCAAATTTTTCATCATGGGTGTCGTTTTCATGGTTTTCGAGGGTGCTGGAGCCGATTATAAAGTCAAAATGAAAATCCAAGATGGCGGCAGCAAAACTTTTCAAAATTTTCGTCATGGGTGTCATTTTCGTGGTTTTCGAGGCTGCTGAAGCCAATAGTGAGATCAAAATGAAAATCTAAGATGGCGGGTGCGAAAATTTTCAGAATTTTCGTCATGGGTGTCATTTTCGTGGTTTTCGAGGGTGCTGGAGCCGATTATAAAGTCAAAATGAAAATCCAGGATAGCGGCTGCAAAACTTTTCAAAATATTCGTCATGGGTGTCATTTTCGTGGTTTTTGAGGCTGCTGAAGCCAATAGTGAGATCAAAATGAAAATCTAAGATGGCGGGTGCGAAAATTTACAAAATTTTCGTCATGGGTGTCATTTTCGTGGTTTTCGAGGCTGCTGAAGCCAATAGTGAGGTCAAAATGAAAATCTAAGATGGCGGGTGCGAAAATTTTCAAAATTTTCGTCGTGGGTGTCATTTTCGTGGTTTTCGAGGGTGCTGGAGCCGATTATAAAGTCAAAATGAAAATCCAGGATGGCGGCTGCAAAACTTTTCAAAATATTCGTCATGGGTGTCGTTTTCGTGGTTTTCGAGGGTGCTGGAGCCAATAGTGAGGTCAAAATGAAAATCTAAAATGGCGGCTGCAAAAATTTTCAAATTTTTCATCATGGGTGTCGTTTTCATGGTTTTTGAGGCTGCTGAAGCCAATAGTGAGGTCAAAATGAAAATCTAAGATGGCGGGTGCGAAAATTTTCAAAATTTTCGTCATGGGTGTCATTTTCGTGGTTTTCGAGGCTGCTGAAGCCAATAGTGAGGTCAAAATGAAAATCTAAGATGGCGGGTGCGAAAATTTTCAAAATTTTCGTCATGGGTGTCATTTTCGTGGTTTTCGAGGGTGCTGGAGCCGATTATAAAGTCAAAATGAAAATCCAGGATGGCGGCTGCAAAACTTTTCAAAATATTCGTCATGGGTGTCGTTTTCGTGGTTTTCGAGGGTGCTGGAGCCAATAGTGAGGTCAAAATGAAAATCCAAAATGGCGGCTGCGATAAATTTGGAATTTTGCTTCATAAGTGTCGTTTTCGTGGTTTTCCAGAGTGATAAAGCCAATAGTGAGGTCAAAATAAAAATCCAAAATGGCGGCTTCAAAAATTTAGTTTTATTTGTAACTAATTATTCAGTCATCAATTTGAGGTGTTGGTTACATATACAACTAATTTCCCTTCTTAAATATCTAAATAAAGAACTGGATAAATAGATAATCTTTCAATAATAAGTTATCTGTATTAAATCAATTGAATTTTAATACACAATGATACAGTATTCACGGAAACGCATTTCTTGTGTCTTAACCGTATAGGATATTGTTTTTGCAATCTATCTGTCACTCACTCACTCACTCACTCATGCGGTCTCGTGATAAATAACATTGTTTATTTGGCAACTCATCACACTAAGTATATTATTGTCAAATAAGTATCGTGTACCTAAAATCAAGTAATAATTAGTAAATAGTTTGATCGGAATAACATAGGTTATTCGAAGTTCCTTATGTATGATTTAAAAAAAAAACAATTTTTTGTAGCCGCCATCTTGGATTTACATTGTGAGCTCACTATCGGCTGTAGTACCCTCGAAAACTATGAAAATGACACCCATGATGAAATATTTGAAAATTTTTGTAGCCGCCATTTTGGATTTTTATTTTGACCTCATTATCGGCTTTATCACCCTCGAAAAGTGGGAGAACAACACCCATGATGAAATATTTGAAAATTTTTGCAGCCGCCATTTTGGATTTTTATTTTGACCTCACTATCGGCTTTATCAACCCCGAAAAGCATGAAAACGACACCCATGATGAAAAATTTGAAAATTTTCGCAACCACCATTTTGGATTTTTATTTTGACCTCACTATCGGCTTTATCACCCTCGAAAAGTATGAAAACGACATCACTGACGAAAAGTTTGAAAATTTTCGCACCCGCCATCTTAGATTTTCATTTTGACCTCACTATTGGCTCCAGCACCCTCGAAAACCACGAAAACGACACCCATGACGAATATTTTGAAAAGTTTTGCAGCCGCCATCCTGGATTTTCATTTTGACTTTATAATCGGCTCCAGCACCCTCGAAAACCACGAAAATGACACCCACGACGAAAATTTTGAAATGCGATTGTACCTATACAGGAATCGATGTAAAGGTATTTTATGCTACACAACGCTACACAACGCTACGTGGCGCTAGTCTTATGCTATGCAATGCTACGCCAGACGCTACGAGCACTTTTATCCAATAATGTTTTACATTTATTCTTACTATACTAGCTTTTGCTTGCGACTTCATTCGCGTGAAATTTCTTTACATACTAAGCCCTCTTTCTTGCTTTTTTTCTTTTTGCTCGGAGTCCTAGCGTAATGTTAAATAGCCTGTAGCCAAATCCGACGGTAATTTCAAAGATTAGCGCGTTCAAACAAACTCTTCAGCGTTTCGTATTAATATAGATACTTAATGGATAAAAGTTGGTGATATATCTACCGTGCATTACTTTACGTTACATCTTAAAAATTACATTCACATTAAAACAACCATTGATAATTTATAATATTCCACAAAAATATTTAGCGCTACGATCCATCATGGCGTTTCCGACGCGATTTGAGCGTTTACACGTATGTAAAGGCATTACAGCCACGTCGGGGCATTCAGTGACAGATTTATAACTCCCAAAACCGGGACACATAGATATTTAGATATTAACACATACTTGGAGCAAGAACGCCCATAACAAAATTCTTGGGGCAACTGTCAGTTTCGATTCACTCCCCCCCCCCCCCCCCGTTCGTATACGATAAAACTGTTGGCAAGAATATTTATGATAAAGTGTATTTTCATGGAGTTTTGGGTTAGTTTCGCTTGTAATGTATTTTTTTTTTGGGTTTTACTGCAATTGTGCATTTGATTGATTTATTTTTAACAATAATAGTAATTTGGCTAAGTAATAACAGCCGCACGGTTCGATCGATGAGGTTAAGCTACGCTTGCGACGGTTGGTCCGTGGATGGGTGACCATCTTTACGTAAGCACGTTAATCCGTTGGTTTCGGCTGTCATTTGTGGATCTTTAACAGTCGTTACGGGTGGTCAGAAGCACGAAACTAATAACCAGTCTTACCAAGGGTTATCGTATTACCCAGTCACTGGGTTTTGGAGGTCTAACAGGCAGTCACTCCATGTCAAATAATTCAGCTGCATTCGGTTGGACTGGAAGCTGACCCCAACATAGTTGGGAAAAGGCTAAGCAGGCGATGAGTAATAGTAATTTATTTTCTGTGTCCAAATAAACTTTTTTCTTTCTTTTCTTTCTTTTCTTTCTTCTCTTTCTTTTCTTTCTTTTCTTTCTTTTCTTTCTTTCTTTTCTTTCTTTCTTTCTTTTCTTTCTTTCCAATTTGAACTTCAGTACACGTTACATCTATGAGGTCTCGACTCCTGAACTAGGACACCTGTATGACAGGGGTTTTGGTTCATTGATTTATGTGGATGCTAAAAGCACAGAAGATGAAGGCTAAACCTAGTTCTAACCGAAGGTAAGTAGGATATACCTAAGTTTAACCACCGGTGTGCGGCTGCACCTAGTTCTAGCCGCTAAGATGAAGGCTAAACCTAGTTCTAACCGAAGGTAAGTAGGATACATCTAAGTTTAACCGCATATGGCCGGCTGCACCTAGTTGTAGCCGGCTAAAACTAGGTGTACCCGCAGTTCGGCTATTAGCCGTATCATACATAATAACTTGTAAGTCGCGGCCATTTCTACTAGGCAACCACTGCTCATTAAGATGTTTAACTTAAGCTAATTACAAATTAAATTGGCTTACAAAATACATCAAAGGAGCAATCAAAACGCTAAAAATAGCAGCTCTGTAGGTCTGACTAACATAGTTTTAAGATAATGTAATACTAACAAAATATGGACTTATAAGGAGTCTGAATTTAACGATTTAAAAACAAAATTATATGTAGGTCATCGAATCTCTGTTCATCGGCATCGATAAATGGTAACAATACAAATTATCGTACCTACACGACACAGAGATATATTTTGGTCAGCTAGTCAGTCGCTCCAAATAAAATAATGGTATTCAGCTGCATCCGGTTCGACTGGTAGCCGACCTCAACAAAATTGGGAAAAGGCTACACAGGATGATGGTGATGATGATAAAGACAATAATTGCGTTATACACTAACAGTAACATTTTGACAGACCAACAACATTCATTGCGTTTTTACGTTGTTGCGCATACAAATTTTTCGAACATAAATGAAGTAATGGATTAGTAATATCCTTCAAAATGATTCAGATTGTGATTAAAAGTGGGTTACGCAATTAGGGTGCTGGTTTGACAGTACGTTTCATTGCCAAAACTTACGGCGAATGTACCTATACCTTGATTCCCTTAAAATAATTTCGCCAAGATAGCGTTAGGCCCAGTTAAGATTTTTTCCTTTAATTTCTAAGAGTGTTCCTTCTTCCGCTCCCAGCTCGTTTCCGCTTTTGCTGGCAGTCGATTTGAGTGGTGGCTCCACGCTTTTGGCCTTGAGGCTTGAATTTCCTTCTAAAGCACAAAATATTTCGTAAAATTTTCTCTTGCGTTGACGCTTTTACTAGATTTTATTTCTTAAAAGATTTTGTAGGTGTCATTTTGAAAGGGCTAAGTGTTCTTAAAGTTCAAAGACGCGTCGTTACGTGGAATTTTAAAACAAAATGCGCTTATATATAGAAAATAATCGATAATTTACGTACAGATGATACCTAGTTGTTAGGTAGGCACGAAAAGAATAGGAGAACTCGGTAATCACAACCACCAAAAGCTAATTTGAATAGATTTACCATCACAGGTTTTTTTAAGAACAATAGTCCACACACCCTTTCTTCTATAGTCTATACACTAGCTTCTTCCCGAGATATCGTCCTGGTGAAAAGACAATGACCAAAAGTCGTACCGAAAAATCTCATGCATCAAGATCAAAATATTATAGTAATTATTTTCATATTTTTTTACGACGCGTCGGGGATTTGATTTTTGAACAGGGAATTTAATTTAAAGTAAAAAAGTGTCGATTTTGTTATATACCCTTTACATGACGTTCCGATTCAAATGATATGATTCGTAACCACAGAACAGATAAAAGTTATCCTGTTCTGTGAGTATAACCTTGAATTTTGAAAGTGTTATGATCACGTCTTTTAAAAAACATGTAAAATAAATATACTTTGCGGATTCTAAATTAATTAAAAATAACTAGAATAAGTTAGAATAGAATTTTTATTTAAACGATTATCATTTTTTTAGAGCCATAATGACCGTTCGTGTTTAACACGTCAAATAAAATAAGGTACCTAATTTTCAAGTCATTTGGTTTTTTTTAATCTCCGAAACCCGTGTTATGTTTACAAAAAAAAACTTTTGTAGGAGTTAATATGAGAATTGCCCCTCTGTTCGCTCATTCTCACGGTTGACATACTTACCTAATTTCAAATTCTAATTCATTTATTAAATTTTACACATAGTTCACAAACATGCGAATTACACAATTTAAGAAAAAAATTAGGGCCTTAAAAGTAAATTTAAAATGATTCACTATTACCTCGCCTTGAACCAAACTGATTTATTGAACATAAAAGTAAAAATTGACAGCCAAAACGAGGTATATTTCGCGTGTTGATATCCGAGTTCGTGAAGTCGGGATTATCTGATCGACCCAAACGAGTGTCAGGCTCAGCGCAAAATCCTCAGTTGTACCACAGCAGCCAAGTATCAAATAGTTTGTTGCCCTTTGCAGATCACTCAGATGTCAATCAATGTTGGCTTTGTACGTTGTACTGGGAGTTTTTACAAACCGGGCTTTTGTATACGAATATTTGCATACAAGGTTATTTTCAATTGGCTAGCTAAACTCCGCAGACGCGATGGGTTGATATCTAACCATGATAAAACAAATATAAACCGATCCATACATTATGTCGAGTTATGCGAACATAAATCTATGGATCAACTGATTTTTTTTTTCACGATTTCAGTTTTGGTCCCGTAGTAAAAGTTGTTCATAATGATGAGTACAATGACCCTTTTTAAAGATTAAAACGATCAAAATTTATCGGTGTAATTATAAATTAATTAATTTGGTGATTTTTAGGTTCGGTATCTCAAAAGGAAAAACGGAACCCTTATATGATCGCTGTCCGTCTGTCTGTCCATCAGTCAAGAAGACCCTTTTTCTCAGGAAATAAAAGGCAATGACCAAACATCATACCAAAAAGTATCATGCATCAAGATCAAAATATTATTGCACTTAATTATTTTCATAATTTTTTATGACATTACGCGTCAGGGATTTGATTTTTGAGCATGGAATTTAATTTAAAGTAAAAAAGTGTTGATATTGTTTTATTCCCTTTACATGTTCCGTTTTAAATGATACATACAATTAATATAACCTTGAATTTTTATTTAAACTATTATCATTTTTTAGAGCAATAATGGCCATTCGTGTATGACATGTCAAACAAAATAAAGTACCTACCTAGTTTTCTGGTTATTCAGATTTTTTTGAAAATCACCGAAACCCGGGTTTTGTTTACAAAAAGAACTTTTGTAGGAGTTATTATGATAAGTATAGTCTATAACAAGTGCGTGTCGGGCCACGCACAGTGTAGGGTTTCGTAGTAGCCCGTAATCACAATATAGTACGATTCAGTTGTTCTTTATTCAGAATATAAGTAATGGTAAAGATATTAGGAGTTAATGCTTATAATAACAACAAAAATCAACTTTAAATTATCATTTCTAAGACGTGCGGGGATGTCGATCAAATGTGTGATCGTCTTAAACGCTTAAAAACGGCTCCATAAAGGACGATGGTAGCTAAAAACAACACCCAAGTTCAACGACTATTACTGCTAAACAAATAAAGTTATTTTAACCGCTATAATTTTCGTTTAAAGTTCATGAAATGCACTATTATCGTGAATTTTTCCAGATTTTTAAAGCCAGCAGTTTAGCTTTTAGAGGGGGAGGGGACACCCTACTGGAACAAAAATGTGCACTTTATAGTTTAATATTTCGTAAATGGAGCATTAAATCGAAAAATAATTTTGGCAATCCCGAAGTCATTTTAGAAGACCTATTCAACGATACTCCACACCATGGGGTGGACGACGAAAAAAATATTCATCCCCACTTCACATGTAGGGTAGCTACCCTAAAAAAAATATTTTCCAAAATTTTATTTTACCACATGGTCGGCGTAATTGATATACACACTGCTGCAAAATTACAGCTTTCTAGTACTAACGGTCTCTTAACAAAACCTCGGACAGACAGACAGACGGACATGACGAAACTATAAGGGTTCCTTGTCAGAACTACGGAACCCTAAAAATAAAGTTTGACTTGATGCAGCATGGTACGTGATTCCATAAATCCATGAGCATTGTCCTATTGTTTCGCAGGCTTTCCTGCCTTAAAACTCTTAATTAAGAAATGGACGGGGTAATTGCGTACCACTCTATCAGTAGCAATGCCTTTCATTTTGACAGTTCAACTACGTTCATTGCGTTGTTTACGTTTTTGACAAATTTTTCGGACAAGGATTCGACGGGCAACGGATTAGCAATATCCTCCAAATTGTGATTGAAGTGTGTTACGCAATTAGAGTGCGGGGATATGTTTGTATCTTTCGGTAGTAAAGGTTTGTTAAAGAGGGTGGGGGTCTTGAGAGGGGAGTTTGGGTGCTCATAGCATCCACGAGTACCGTTAGCCCCGCTACCTCTTTTCTGACTAGCCAATATTTGTAACCACGGTATGAGTCATACTCATATACGTAGTTCGTGCCTTGTTTAGATCCAAGAGAATTATTTTACCAATACGGGGAGAGCTGAAGCTAGGGAAAAATAAACAAAGTTATTCACATACCCGTTTTTACTAACACTAGGCGACACCTAAATATAATCTATACTTATAATAAATCTGTAGAAGTGAAAATTCTGTACATTGAAAATATCAAAAAAATAATTTACAGGGGGTGTTACTAGACCGACACCGAACCCAAAAATGTGATTAAAAAAATTTTTGTCTGTCTGTCTGTCTGTCGGTCTGTCTGTCTGTCTGTCTGTCTGTCTGTCTGTTTGTTCAGGCATCACGCAAAAACTACCGGTTCGATTACGATGAAACTTGGTATAATTATTCTTTAATATCCTGGGCACCACACTGGGTACTTTTTATCCCGGAAAAGTATATACAATATAAAACAAACTTAATTTTGCGGTTCGATCCCTATACCCGATTACCACTGTCTGTACTGTACCAACCGCAAATACTAAGTTTGTCGTAGGTTGGGTCACCCGCAGTGGAGTTCATTTTTATTCCTTTTAGTTTTTAGAGGTATTTAGGTTTATTTTTATATGAGTCGTAGGTAAAGATTTTAATTTTAAAGTATAAGTAGTATATTTGATAGTGTACGTAGTGACCGTAGGTTATTTTATAATACTGTTAGGTAGGATTAGTCATTCGTATAGATATTAGTTTTTAGGGATTTTGCTTATTTATTGAGTTTAGATTAGTTATCATCAGAAATAGGTTTATTTAGGTAGGTATTTAATTTTCTGTTATTGAGTATTTTTTTTTTAATTAGGTAGGTACTTAGGTAAAGATATCATATAGGTACCCTCTTAATCACCACTAATGAGACACAATTGGTTTTCTACTGTAATTAGCCACAAAGGGCCCGCGAGATAGATGGCATTCTGGGGAAGCACATACATTTTATCCTGTTAGCACGTTCCCGTGGGATAATTTCCGACATCCACGCGGGCGAAGCCGCGGGCAGAAGCTAGTTCCTAAATAAAAGCTCATTAAGGGATTTTCAACGCTCGGCGGAGAGCCTAGAGTCTAAAATCCAAAAAGCAAAAATATTTTGGCGTTGCATTTACGAGTCGCTCGGTGTTAGTGAAAACGGGCAATAATGTTGCAAACACGTTATCATGAAGCTGTACTTAGTTATATTACAAGGACCAATATTGTTACCTTATCTCGCCGATAAAACTGCTATAAAATACAAGTTCGAAGCGATTGATTCCTGCAAATTGTTCCTTTGAATCGAGAACAAATTGACGCACAACGTACCTAACTATTCTCATCAAATGAACCGTGTACGTCTTTCAGGATTTTTTTTTTGTGTCTGAGCACAGCTGCGTTTACTTGACGTAACAAATTGCGACAAAAGTGTCGGACACTAATTGCTGTGCTGTTGATACTTGAGTGAGTTTTGCGAGTGAATTGATAGTAACTATGCTGAGGTAAATGGTTCATGAATTACTATGATGTCGTAATAGATGGTATTACGATATTGTAATAGGTGGTAAATTGCACAGCAGCGGTAACACTTGGACTACGAAAGTCACCCTTATTGCTACAACATAAAGGCGCTGTTAATGACAAATTAGTACCACTGGTGTAATTGTGATTTTTTATGCTGGACTCCAAAAATTCTTTCACTAATCTAATGGGAAGCTACCGTATTGTCTACAAGTTTCATAGGCTCAGGTAGACCGAAGCAAAGAAACCCTTCTCAGGTGGAGATTCACAGATAACTCAGCCTTGGTGTGTAAATGTCGTGCTGTCCCACAAACAATGGCCCACTTAATATCATGTCTAGGGTGTCCGGTTTTTTGCACGCTACAGGAGTTGTGGACGCTACTGAAGATACCAAGCTCGTAGCCAAATTCTAGGTTGACTTTATAAAGGTTGCCATATACATGCTAAGAAGATACTGTATGTTAAAACAAGAAATTTCACGCGGACAAAGTCCCAGGCAAAAGCTATTATTGTATTATTAAATTCTATCTATCTTATCTCGTAGAATATTTAATGTTGATCTAATGAAAGGCTATATTAAAGCTAACAGACATAAAATAATATTAATAATATGTACATGTATATAAAAGAAGAGGGAAAATAATCACAAGGTATCAAACATTCTTCCGCATCACTGTCAAGTTCAGGAAAAGTGCCCATATTCTCGTAGATATGCGAAAGATTCAAAATCTAAATATTTTATTTCACATAAGTATCTACTCCTACATGGAAACTTATAAAACGTCTGAAGCTAGGTGGACGGTTCCAATTGGTCGTTTCCTATGGAGAAGAGCCGGCGAGAAACTGCACGGTTACTCTTTTAAAAATAATTTGCTTTTACAAAGTTATCAAATTACAGTATTAATTGGTATGGGAGAAAAGCGTAGGCCTGTCAGCAGATTCAAAAGTTTAAAACCCTCTTCCCTTCACACTCCCTTTTGTGACACAGATAGACTACAATTTACAATTTTACGGCCTATTGAGATTACTCCCGAGTCTCTCGAGAGGTGTTTAATACTAAAACGTAATACGTTATACAGAAAATTAATTACCTCGCAGCAATAAGTGTCAGGTTCTCTTGGAAAGTGTTTGTGGAATTAATTCTGCTACAAATTGTTTCAGACTTTAATTCACACGTAGTTACGGAGCAATAAAACTAGGACAATGGGTTTTCTTAACTATACAGCTTCAACATTTTCATTACTCATGTGATTTTATCATATACGTACTCTCTTTTTTTTTCTCTCTAGAGATACGAGTTGGTTACACTTGGTAACTGCACCATAATTGCGTAACACACAATCAATCGGAATCGGTTTCATTTTGACAGTTCCACAATATTCATTGCGGGTTTTTACGTGTTGAGAAGACAATTTTTTCGAAGTTATGAACCAATGGATTAGCAATTTGCTTCAAAATGATTCAGATTCCGATTGATCGTGTGTTACGTAATTAGGGTGCTGGTTGCTGTTGTTCGTTGCTGATTGAGTGACGTTGCTAACTACCCTACTTGGGGCTGTGGTCGATAGATGGTTTTCATGGTTTTCGATGGTGCCAAAGCCGATAGCGAGATTAAAATGAAAATCCAAGATGGCGACGACTTCATGACAGCTTCTTAAAATTTATACTAGAGAGAAAAACGCGTAATTCACACTTTCTCTATCTGTCTATCTCTTTCCATTTAATACGAGTGGGTGTGCGTGCGAGTATCGCACAAGGAACTCCGTTCTTAACGGAGGTCCCCTGCCGACACTTTTTTTAATTAGAATGTCGCAAGGATATCAAGCAAAGGCTTTGAGATAATTTAGCCCAGAGGAGCAAATTGTTGTAGGTGGTACCTAAAAATAGTCTTGGTAGATATAGGCAAGTATTTTTAGATACTACCCACAAGAAATATGATACGAGGGAGATACGCCCAGTATCTCAGGTAGGTGCCTATTATTATCTTATACCAGGCGAGGGCCTCTACTCTTACAGAAGAGGTTTGCGTATTGACAATACATAATTAGGTCAATAAAAATACATTGGTACAAACTCTTATTTTATCCTTTTGCTTAGGAAGCGTATCCGTAAACCACCGCCAATGTTAGTAAAAAACTTGAGAGGTGTCAAGGGACACCCGGATGGAACGAAGTTCCTTTCGATTAATTAGTGAAGGAATTGTAATACAATTTAATTTTTTTAAGTTATAGTAATATTAAATATAACTAAAACAAACGAAACATAGAAACGAAAATAACTGGCTTGCTTTCTATAAGAGAGAGAGAGACAGATTGAGAAACACGGGCACGCCGCACGGCTTACAACTATAGCAAAAAGTGTCAAAATGTTACACTTTATTCAGTCCAGCTTTCATTCACCACATGTGCAGAGTTCGCATTTCGCTGGCCATAGCCAATGTATCTCGGAACAGCGCAGTATTTTGTATCTAAATCTTTATATTTAAACCGCGTTCAGGTCTAAACATATCGCGCACAGGTATTCATTTGTGATTTTAGGTGCACACGCCGACGTGCACGGCGTGTGCACCTAAAATCACAAATGCTGCACTTACAGATGCATTTACACACTCTACGATTTTACGAGGTCAGTCGACACGTGTCGCCGTGATGACATTATTTCCGTTCAGTAATTGCGTTCAATCCGATTGAGCAAACAAGCCGGCTCGATTAGTCAAATGCTTGTCTGTTTGTTTGTTTGTCTGTCTGCCTGTTAATAGTTCACCATGTGTGTTTGGGTTTCAATTGTGTTCAGTACCTACTCGCTGAAATAGGTTATTGATTTTAGAGATTGATTAATATTATATTATGTAATAGTCGTTAGGGAAGATCGTAAAATATACCAAATTTTATACGAGGAATGATGTTTTTTTTTATAAAAAAATATTAAAACGTTTAAGATATGAGATAGTTCTTATATCCTATGTAACAGTGTATACCCCTGAAACGTATTTTTTTTACCTTTATGATCTTTTTTTTTGTACGAAATCTTAACTGTGTGACTGCTAAAAACTTCTGTTGCAAAATGATCGTTCTAATCATCTGTCCATTTATTGTGTATTACATAATCGAAGTAAGTGCTGATATTGTTCTATGTAAATTGATAAGAGTAGGTATGGTATATATCTATGCTCTGATAAGTTTTATGTAAATAAAGGTTTATTGATGTGCTTATCAGTCGGTACTAGCTTTGCTATCTAATGTTGTGCGATACCTTATTTATCAAACAAAAGTTCCCATATGCCCGCTCTCACTAACACTAGTCGATACTAAATGCCTAAATAAATGCACGTTTTTCTCCCTCGAATTCATCCGAATTTTATATCATGTTGACCCGAAACTTTGCCACTTCCACGGCGTTGTCAGTGGCCGCTGTTGGATTTTCAGCTTGGAAACACCTTTTAAAATGGGACAGTGCACTTTTATTTAAGCATGCGTTTAAGGGGCTTGCCTGAGCACGTAACCTTGAACGTTCGTTCCCTCTCATCAAATCGAAAGCATTTTTTTCAAATTAGGCTGAGAATCAGCAGTTTTCGAACGTCAAAATGATACAAGGCAGTCCCCCAAAACGATTCCATCGAGCAGTATTTTGGATGTACCGGTCCTGTCTGCGAGTGGTGATGCGAGATCGTCCTTCATGTCGCTCGGCCACGCTACCCGTGATGCGATAGCGTGTCCAGAGGCGGCTTATGACGCTCTGTGTAGTGCCAAAAGCGACAGCCACGGTACGTTGCCTGGAACCAGCTTGCACGCTATTACACACTTTTATAGGAATCCTGATTACAGTTGATTTTCTATTTTTAATGAAAATTTAAGGAATTTTTTTATTCAAATAGTGAAATTAACTAAAGAGAATCAATAACGATACAAAAAAGTTAAAATAATAATCCTCAATTACGGCGATACTATAAAACGTACTTGATCCCTAGACACTTTTGATTTGTGTATAAATTTTGTTAGCGAATATGTATTAGGTATCTACGTTACAGTATTTCGACGGCGATAAGCTACGCTTGCCGCGGTTATTCCGTGGATGGGTGACCATCTTCACATACCAAGACCCCTCCGTGCCTCGGAAAGCACGTTAAGTTGTTGCTCCCGACTGTCATTCGTGGATCTTTGACAGTCGTTACGGGTCGTCTAAAGCCCAAAAGTCTGACAGTCAGTCTTACCAAGGCGTATCGTATTACCCAGTAACTGGGTTGTGGAGGTCAGATAGGCATTCGTCCCATGTAAAATACTGGCATTTAGCTGCACCCGGTTAGACTAGAAGCCAACCCCAACATAGTTGGAAAAAGGTTAGGCAGATGAAGAACTGAAGATACAAAGACTAAGACAAACATTCCACTTCCATTCAAGACTATAAATTAAAGCAAATCTTTTGTCTCCCAAGCTAAATTCAATTAAGTCGCAACCCTGTCTAAACATACCTATTTTAATACAACACTAACTAAACAATATAACGCTCTCTAAACTGTAAATGGTTTCTTTGTTCCCGATAAGTTTAAGTTTATTACGCACTTTACAGTCTCTTGAATAGTCATGCTTTGTATTCATAGCACTAAGGTCGAAGCCATACGGCTAAAGTCTATTCAAGTCCTTGTTTCCAATTGACGTTACTTCCACTGGAACGTATATCAACTTTTTATCAATATCAATTAAGTTGATTTTTGAATGACTAGTACTATTAAACATAACTTCGAAGTTTATGTGTGGGTAGTAACGTTGTTTTTTCAAAAACACGTGTCTGTTTACATGTTTGGAAACCAAATCGTGATCGCAGTGTAGGTGCTTCGTTAAGTGATTAATGCTACGCTTCGTGCTAGGTGATATGCCTAGCAGCATGTATTGTAATGGCCATGCTGGTTCGAGCTATGATGTGTTCAAAAAGTATCTGATGAAAGGCTAACGAACCCTGTGCAGGTTACATTCTTACGCATTCACTCACTAATTGTTAGTAACACATTCATGAATTCGTCTCTATTTTGAAGGTTCCAATATTAAATCAAGCTACTTTTTCCAACAATTACTGTTTGAATAACATTGGTAAATTGTAATTAAAAATCATCGACGAAAATTATTGAGGTTACAAAATTAACCTCAGTTATTAAATAAAAAACATCTTTGAGGTGATTATAATTATAATTTCGAGTTAATTCAAATAATTAAATCAAATCACTCAATTTGTAAGTGGCCCTACAAATTGGCACCCACAGGTACATTATCTGATCCATTTGTTTACATTTTCAGCAGATACTTTTGGATCAGACATTGCGTTACTTACCAAGAGTGGTAGCACCAAAAGAACAATCTCACTATGTGGCTACAGCCTAAACAATAAACATTCTCGTCTAAATATGTTAGAATCAGAATTTATCTAGTGAAATAAGCTTTAAACGCTATGAAGATCCCTAGCGTTCCCGAGAGAGTTTTACGAATATTTTGTTGAGAGCCGCAATTTTTTGTGGTGAAAAGGGTAGGTGATATTTTACTCAAAATCAAAATCAAAATCAAAAGTCATTTATTCAAATTAGGCTGAGAGTCAGCACTTTTCGAACGTCAAAATTACAAAAGACAGTCCCCCAAAAATGCCCGCCCTTCACCACTTCCTAGTGCTATCGCTGGGAAGAAGAAGTGGCGGAACAAACTTCCCAGCAGCACAGCTGTCTGTTCAGTTAGAATATAGTGCATGTATACAATACTAGGAACCTATGTTCAGTCATTAACATTACAAGAAACTTAAATTATTTGCCATAAAATATGTCAGCTAGCCACGCCAATATACCAACAAATATAATAAAAACTATACGTACTCAAGCTGAAAAATAATTCATTCAAATGGAAATAAAAACTTACTACCTAAATAAAAGCCTCCAGGCATAAAGGGCGTGACAGCTTACATATTTATGCATAGCTGGGTTCTGGTCACATAGCTGTCACTTGAGTCACAGATGAAAAACTAGGACCATTGAAGTAAAATAAATAAGTTAATACTAATAACAATAACCTGTCAGTAAGCTGATTCTGGAGAAAGAACATGAACATTGTCTTGAGTTAATTAGGGCGACCAACTATTCTTATCGTGTAAGTAGTCGTTGATGGAATAGTAAGCCTTTGAGCAAAGGTTAGATTTTACTTGAGCTTTAAACGCATTGAAAGGCAAGTCTAGCAAAGAAGAGGGTATCTTGTTATAAAAGGTTATACCAAGCCCAACAAATGAGTTATGAACCTTATGAAGCCGGTGAAAGGGGGCACGTAGTTTGTCCTTATTTCTAGTGTTAACACTGTGAATATCACTGTTTTTAGTGTACAAGTGCAAATTTTGCCTAATATATAAAATGTTGGCGAAGATGAATTGTGATGCAACCGTGAGAATACCAATATCTTTAAAAAAATCTCTTAGAGAAACTCTTGCACCTAGCTGGTAAATTGCTCGAACAGCTCGTTTTTGA
Source organism: Apamea sordens (assembly GCA_945859715.1). NCBI lineage: Eukaryota > Metazoa > Arthropoda > Insecta > Lepidoptera > Noctuidae > Apamea > Apamea sordens. The sequence continues at coordinate 17,593,681 of OX243986.1, forward strand.
AGGACAAATATATTTTGTATATCAGCGGCTTTGCCCCACAGCAGAATACCGTAGGACATAACACTGTGAAAATAACTAAAATAGACTAAACGAGCTGTATCAACGTCAGTGTATTGTCTTACTTTCCTGACGGCGTAGGCAGCCGAACTGAGCCTTCCTGCTAGACTTGATATATGAGGTCCCCACTGAAGTTTGGCATCTACTGTTAGTCCTAGAAAAATTGCCGAGCCTACTGTTTCAAGCACCTCTTTATTTAAGACGATGTTGGGTCCTAGATTTCTGACATTCGGTAAGGCAAACTTTACACATTTCGTTTTCTTGGCATTGAGAACTAGGTTATTTGACGTAAACCAATCTGTAACTATTGAGAGTGCACTGTTTACGTCGTCAAAATCTTGTCTATTCCTGTCTACTTTAAAAATTAGAGAGGTATCATCTGCAAACAGTACAACGTCACAGATGCCCTTCAAATTACTTATGGGTTGAATAAAATGACAGTGATACAAAATGTGGACATTAACTACATAATAGTTTATTTAAAAATATGAAAGTAAATGATCTGTTTGATACATTCGATGTTCATGCAATCAGTCAGGAAGCTAGCTACCATAAGAAAAAAAACTGGCCAAGTGCGAGTCGGGCTCGCACCGAGGGTCCCGTACAAACTTTTAATTAAGTAAATAGTTCGTTCATCGAGTCGAGTTTCGAAGGTTTTCCCAATAAATCAGTCCCCAAAACGTATAATTACAATATTAGTGTGTCTTGTGTGATACAATCTATGTACCTATGTACTTATATAAATGACTAAAGTTCAAAGTACCGAAAATTGATCTAACGAAAAGATAAAAGGATTAAGGGACAAACTTAACTTTGCCGTTGTAAAACTGTTGTCCCCATACATCAACATAGGTCGCAGTTAGTTTAGCAACTGCAAATTTGTTTTTAATCGCAATTTTTTTTTTGTGATGCTAATACAAATTTACGGTTTTCGGATTTTTTCCTTTACTTGTGCTACTTGACTGCTTCTTGCCAAATTTCATGATTGTAGGTCAACAGGAAGTACCCTTTAGGTTTTGATTCCCTTACGAGTGTCAAAATATGCGGCAAAAACGGAGCATAAAAGGCCGTATCTTTAGATTGCGTCGACGTAGCAGTTCGATTTTTTCACAGCTGCAAGGGACTACAGACTTGAGTATTTGATATTAATTTCAACTGGATGCCTCTATGCGTTCCTGAGAAAAAGGGTCTTGACAGACGGACGGATAGATAGACGGACAACAAAGTGATCCTATAAGGGTTCGTTTTTGGTATGGAGTACAGAACCCTAAAAACGTGTGCGCTCGGGACCGAAGTTCCTTATGCAATACTTGAACATACACACACTCGTATATGAGGAAGTGTGAATTTAAAACGCATTTTTAATGCACAGCCATCTAGTATAAGTTTTTAGAAGCTCTCATAAAGTTGTCGCCATTTGGATTTTCATTTTGATTTCAGCTTTAGCACCCTCAAAATCCATGAAAACGACACCCACGTCGAAACATTTAAAAGTTTCTGCAGCCACCATCTTAAATTTTTATTTTGACTTCACTATTGACTTCAGCACCCTGAAAAACCATGAAAAACCATGAAAACTATCTCTCTCTGCCTCTATCTATAATATATAATAGAAATAGTCGCATGGAAGCATAACGTTTTTTCGTTACGTGATGGTTTCTACCAGTTCACTCGTGCCGCAAACCACGTTACTCCACGAACCGACTTCGTTCCAATAAAAATTGAGCTCTCGGCCAAAGTCGCGAGCACAGCTAGTTCCCACTTTAAAATGTTACGTGATAATTAACACGAGTATTGAACAAATAATTACGCGGACGCGAATCAAAGCCGAAACCTTATAAGTGTGACCCTGCCTGTGGAACCAAAATACGTGATCAGGTGCCAACACTATTCACAGATTCAGTAAAACTCTGGCATCATGATCTTCAATAATAATTGGGGTTAGTGGGTCGTCTTAGGGGCATTTTGTTTTTGTTTTGATTATTATTTGTTTGTTGTTATGTGCCAGTGTCGCACAGATTAATGTGAATTGTCTTTGGTCCGGCCCTGACATCAAGCTATGGACAAAATTGACCTTTTATTGCTTGCTAATACGTGGCTTTTGGCTACTTTGTATGTGTGAATGTAATTCAGTTACACATATATTCAAATCTCAATTGTTAGGTATTCTTTGATACGAAATGGCTATATCACCGCAATTTTACGCAGTATGTCAATTTCTTAATCTCCCTGACTGTACCATTTTAGTTTTATCATCATTTCAGCCGAAAGACGTCCACTGCTGGAGACAAACTCCCCAAAGCACCGTACAAAATTTAAATTATTAAATTAAAATATTTTTTAAAATAGAAAAATTTAAATTAAAAAATAAATAAAATTAAAATATACTTTAATCCATGCGTCATGTTCGTGAACGGGCGCCGTCAGTAGGGACTGGTCATCTCTTTGCTGCCATGACTTATTTTAATATTTGAATTGTTCTTATTTCCATTTTTTTAAACTTTTCATTACGGACGCTTTTAACGTTCTGCATCGTTCTCACATGCATTTCTAACATGAATGATGTAACCAATGTTTTGTAACCATATTATATTGATTTAAATTAAAAGAGTGTCCATGGAGTTTCTTGCCCGTTATTCTCCATAGGTACCTACGCTTTGGAATGGGCAACTAGCTTCATCTTTCTGACTGGCCGACCCCTTGACAATTCAAAAGTGCCTGTTTAATTGAAATAAATACTTTGAGTTTGAGTTTAATGTAAAACCAGCGCACACTCACACTCAACCTCGCTACCACTTCTCAAGTGCAGAAGCCAGCAGGTCAAGCTACCCGAAACTGTCAAATTTTCCCAATCAACCTTGAACCTTAAGCTTTAGCGATAAAGTTGAAAATCTATAAAATAAAATTGACAGATTGTAGTAGCTTGATGTGCTGGCGTCTGCTGGGTCACTGGCCTCCTCTCTGTGTTTGGAAATGGGCCGTATAGTCCACCACTCGGGTCCAGTGCTGCAGGAATGCGGAATGGCTTTCATTTTGACAGTTCAACAACATTCATTGCGTTATTTACGTTGTTGAGCATACTACAATACTAGGAACCTATGTTCATAATTAACATTACAAGACCAGAACATAAAATTAAATTATTTGCCATCTGTCAGCTAGCCACGCCAATATACCAACAAATATAATAAAAACCACTTCTAGAACTTCAAAACATACATCATCATCATCTGCCTAGCTTTTTCCCAACTATGTTGGAGTCGGCTTCCAGTCTAACCGGATGCAGCTGAATACCAGTATTTTTCATGGAGCGACTGCCTATCTGACCTCCACAACCGAGTTACTGGGTAATACTGATACCCCTTGGTAAGACTGATTGTCAGACTTTCAGACTTCTGGCGAACAGTGACGACTGTCAAAGATCCACAAATCACAGCTGGGGCCAACGGCTTAACGTGCTTTCCGAGGCACGGACCCCTCCTTTATGTAAAGATGGTTACACATCCACGGACCAACCGCTGCAAGCGTAGCTTAACCTGATCAATGAAACCGTGCGACTGTGCCCAAGAGAACTTCAAAACATACATTCCCACTAATTCCATTATATAAAATTCTAAGCTAGTAAACTTTTCTACCCAAAGAACGTCGTGCACGATGAAATTTATCTTTTAATGTCCGTCAATTTATTAAACGAGTTCTCATCTCACAAATGGCATTTCCTGCTGGGGACTCATGTTTCTCTGACTGCTAAATATGTATGGGCTCATTAGTTTTTCGAGTTCACTCCGAGAGGCGAAAAGAGGGTCTTAGGCGGCGAAGTCTCTGAAAAGAGGACTTAGCAGGCCAAGTAGGTGCTGAATTTTTATGTGTGTATTATAAATAAGTTATTGTTCTTTTTTCGTCAGAAAAGTATATGTGAACGTATCGTATAATAAAATTCAATTGTTGTTTTTGATTATATTTTTATTATTGGATTATATCCAATTGTATTCCATTTTATGTGTCATTTATTTTTATTTTATCTTATTTTATTTGATTTCTGTTCATTTATTTTTGGCAATGGGTACAAATTACCTGAAATAAACGAATTTATTTATAATCGCAAGGGAATTTTCGGGATTAAGTTTATACGTTAGTTTGGCCCGATTTTCCGTATTTCACAAATCGTTTATGTCACCTTTGGGAGTTACGCAACGTGTGGTTTTAGTACTAAGGGCTGATTTTTCAATCGACGGAATTTTTTTATTCGTGGAATAAAATGGACGTCTGACAAATTTTGTATAGAAAAACTGTCCATAATTCAAAATTATACCGGAAAAAATTATCTAACGTTAAAAAAATCAGCCCTTAATGATGTTTTGTTAGTTATTTGTGCAAATAAACAAAACTAAACACAGCGATCGGCAAAAAAAGTCATTAAAGTCTTTTACAAGACATCTTTTTTATCTTCCCGATCAAACCAAAGAAGAAGATACTTTTAACCTTTTCGAAATGTAGTTTATTAAGTAACAGGCGACCCTGATCCCCACCGAATAGCTTTCATACCTGCCTTTTTAAACATAAACAAAACAGATTGGATCCATTTGTAATCCAAAAGTCAAAGCGAGATAAATTCCCTTCGATAAAAACTCACTTTTCACAAACAATATTCGGGTATGCAGATCAACTGAACTGTTTCGCAACTTCATTTCGGAAAACGAATTCAGTTTACCGATGGGCGAGTCTATTTTCACGGAATACTGAGCGATCGTAATCGCTTTGATCGGAGTATCTTTCTGATGCGTATCGCGTAGATTCGCAAAAATGATGCATTTATTTTTCACAATAAGTCGTGTTGATTAAAAGAACTTCCAATTGAGCGTTTGGCAGTTGTTTCTTGTTCAGGAAAGTATTGGACGTTCTGAAAACGTGTTTGAACTAATTTTAGAGGCTAGGTACACTTTTTATGCCTTACTTGCACTCTTCTTCCATTTGATGTCACCGAAATTGAAGAGTTGGTGGTAGTAGGTATTACCTGAAAAAAAAACAACAGTTTTAGTATTGAATGTCAATAAAATAAATGCCGCAAACGTCGACAGCAAAGACAAAATTAGAAGACTTGTGGATCTTATAATTTCGATATTAGTCTTTGCTAGCCGGGTCAACTTATTTAAAAAATAGACCTCGCGATAATACTTTGGTTTCCTAGGCAAGCGCACCTGGCTAATCTCCGTTGAGATTGGCCACCGTGACCAAAATCGGTCGGGGAGGGGGGGGGGGGGGGGGGGTGTTATTTTATTATATTATGACTCTTAACGTTTCAGCAGGTTTCAGATGAGTTGAAAACCAGCGTCAGGCACTAGTTGTCTGGCATTTTTGCTGAACTGGGCCTTTTTGGCGCAGCCGTGAGGCACACTTTCCTGCGATTTTCTTACATCGGACTTCACACTTTTTATCTAATCTCTTATTTTTTTTATTGTTTGTTTTGTCTGATGCATGTATCTGGTGTATTGTGTGTCTTTTAGTTTGTGCCAAATAAATGTATTTTCTTTCTTTCTTTCTTTCAACACCTTATAGGTATTTATTTCTTTAGATTAAGTAAAACAGGAAACTCCACTTTAACATTGGTCTAATTTATTTTCTTGTGAGTCTCGTCGGAGACTGCTATTGTTTTCACGGCAGGATTAAATGTCACCCAGCACTGATTGTGTTTGTTTTCAATTAAATTAAACCCTGACCCGAGTTTCACTTTGATTTATTCATATTATATGTTAGCCTAACTAATTTACTCCTGAAAGTGTACTGAGTGAACCAGAGCACTAATGTTGGTATAATTAGATACATACATAAACTGACACGCTTGTGGCTAAGTAATAACAGCCACACGGGTGGGGATTGATCCGCGGTTGGTCCGTGGATGGGTGACCATATTTACAAACCAAGACCCCTCCGTGCCTCGCCGTTGGTCCCGGCTGTCATTCGTTGATCTTTGACAGTCGGTACTGGTCGCCAGAAGTTCGAAAGTCTGACAACCAATCTTACGAAGGGGTTTTACCATGAAACTGGATTGTGGAGGTCAGATAGGCAGTCGCTCCATGTAAAATACTGGTATTCAGCTGCATCCGGATAGACTGGAAGCCGACCCCATCATACTTGGGAATAACCCATCCACGGACCAACCGCGGCAGGCGTACCTTAATCTGATCGATCGACCCATGTGACTGCTATTACTTAGCCACAAGCTCATCAAAAGCACAAAACAGCAGCAGCAGCAGCTTCAAGCTCATTTGGTAATTTTTTTTTTTTCAAGAAAATCGTTGCATTCATAATTATCAGTTTAAATGCAATCAATCTTTCCAAATATACGTATCTTACACTACAGAAAGCAGCTATATTAAACACATGTCGCATAGTTCGGAAATTCCTACAATTAGATTTAGACAATAATCTCAATGCAGTACAAAACAACTAATCTGCTGAAACTTAAAATCTCACCTTGGTTTACACCCGTGAGATTTTAATAAATACCAGGTTCTAGGAATCTGAGAAAATAAATTTTAAAAATCTCTGGAGCTCTAACCACCGGTAGCTCGGACCCTGCTCCCGACACCGGTGGATCTATTATATACTATTTTTTTTATATTTTTAAATGTTTTTTTTGTTTTTATACTATATTTAAAAATGTAATAAAATAAGACAATTAAATGAATAAACGAAATAATAATAATAACGAAATAATAATAAAAAAAATATTCAAGTATAAAGTAAAGTAAAAATACATTCCTAGGTTTATAGGTATGGAGACGGCTATTTTGACAAACAAATCTTACTAGTATCACCCGGACCCGGTCTATAGGCCATTCGAGTTGGTATGTAGGTACTTATTAGGATGGCAACTGATAAAAGCCCTTCAGTCTGCGAATATCAGCAAACTGCGACGAAATTCGTATCTTTTTTGTATCTGTTTTTCGTAGTTTTTTTTTTTAAATACGTTGCCTCACATTAGGAATTTCTCCTGTATCGTGGGTGTGTTTACAAACATTTTAACTCACATACACAAGCAGCCAGACCCAGGACAACTACTTGTAGGCCATACAAATATTTGTTCCGTGCGGGAATCGACACCGCATACACGCAGCGCAGCCGCCAACCGTGCCGTCAAATTAGATCGGTTTAGAGATAGCTACGAGTATTTTTACACACACACATCTTACTATCACTCGGACCTGTGAGGTACCTAATTTGACACAGTAACAGTAGCAATGGTTTTCATTTTGGCAGTTCAACAACATTCATTGCGTTATTTACGTTGATGAGCAGACAATTTTTTTCAAACATAAAGCAATGTATTAGCAATATCCTTCAAAATGATTCAGATTGTGATTGAAAATGTGTTAAGCAATTAGATATATAGGCCAGTAAAATACAATTTAATAACAGCCGCACGGGTTGATCTATCAGGTTAAGCTACGCTTGCCGCGGTTAGTCCGTGGATGGGTGACCATCTTCACATACCAAGAGCCGCGTGCCTCGGAAAGTAGGTACGATAAGCCGTTGATCGTAAGATATCATTCTTGGATCATTGATAGTAGTTACGGGTCGTCAGTAGCCCGAAAGTCTGTCAACCAGTCTCACCTAGGGGTATCATATTATCCAGTAACTAGGTTGTGGAGGTCTTCAGCTGCATCTGATCAGACTGGAAACCGACCCCAACATACAAAAGGCTAGGCAGATAATGATGAGGCCAGTAAAATTTATATGTAGGTATTTATTTTGCAGGAATCCAAAACGCGATCGACAAACCAGCGCAGAAACCGATAGCTAATTAGCTAGTGCACCAACAGGGAGCAATTTTAAAATTATCTGTTTCAGCAGAATCTTGAAATAAATCCAATGATTCTTTGTGAATAAAAGAAACCTGTCTCACTATCTCACTGTGTTTCTAAATGCTAAATTTATTTATTTATATTCCAAGACGAACAATTGAATATTTTAAAATGATATTTTCGAGAAGTGCCCTTCACAAAGGCAATTTCTGACGCGTTCATTAAACTGTTGCGTTCTAATTCATAAGCGGCAGCGATTTCAATTATTTGGATGTTTATTTTGGCTATGGCTGCGTCTTAAAAAAGCGAACGTCCAATGCATGATACAGAGCAATGCATAATCGTGCGAAATGAAATTCTTCCGTTGAGAACCTTAAATGCTATTACCAATATTAACTAATGGTCTAAGTTTAATTATACTATGAAATTCACCTTTGCAAGCGTGTTTTGTATATATTGTAATGGTTGTAATCATAGATATCAGATTGTAATTTTAATAAAGACAAGATGTTTCTACAAAAAACGTATTTTCATTTTTATCAAGGAATATAATAGAATATAAAAAAAAAATATGTAGGTAAAAAAAAAAATGTCGCAATTTGTCTTTTGTTACTTGTACCACACGCTACCAAACACAAATGCTGAGGTATACGCTTTGTAAAGGCACCTTTAAGAAAATTGAAAAACCAAGTGTTGTTTTCATAAATCTTAAATCTTTCGTGTTCTGCAAATGTTTTATCTTATTACAAAGCCGTTTCATTGTGTTGTTTCGTGTTATTCAAAATGAAATAAACGACTTTGAAATGATAACTCACTATTTGACTGCTAATATTCTAGTGTTCGCAAACACGACTGGTGACCTGTTTGAACCACGACCCTGGTTCCTGGATCGATCTCTTATTATTTGGGTAAAGTGTTATTGCCTTTGTTTTTTCAAAAGGAATTTCCCAGTAACAGTTCAGAGTCTGGATTTGTGCCGAAAATTCGACAAGAAATACCATCGCACTGAAAAAAGACTCACCAAAAGTGCGAGCCTAAATAAACTTAATCCATAGACCTTTTTCTGTTAAGCCAATCTCGCCCAGCACTCTGAAACTAGGTAACAACATTGATTCTATCTAGTTATCTAGGAAATCTTGAGTCTCGAGTTCTCGACTGATTTTGACAGACTTTCAGAAATATAGAAAGGTACTGTTATGTGTATATGTGAGCATGTTACGTAAGACCGCGTATTATAGACAGCACCGTATGTCTAGATATTCTATTGAAATTACGGAATTGAAGAGAGCAGTGGTGGATCAGTGGTAACGGCCCCGAGATACCAGTCGAGAGGTCGTGGGTTCGAACCCAGACACTCCAGACAGGCGCTTTACATAGTGTAAATAATTTTATCACCACTTCTCTCACAACGATGAAGGAAATCATCGTAAGCAAACGAATGTTGAAACGACATTTAGATAATTACAATTATTTACATAATTATACAATATTAATAAAAATGAATAAAAGATAAACTGAAAAGTGTATGCTTAGATTCTGATGGTCTGGTCATGTTGAGACGATGAATAATACAAAAGGGTTATTTACAAGGTAGATGTGAGTGCAAACGAGAGAGAGGATGCCCTAGAAGGACATAATCGGGGTCACCAGTTTGGAGGCATGAGGAACAGAGTGTAAAATTCACTCAACCTCCTTAGAAAAGGGAAGATAATCCAGACCAGACGGGTGTTGTGTCTGGCGGGCAATTGCCCCACGATTGATGTTGGGAAGTTTGTATATATGCTAATTGTGCGGTAAACTCTGCTTGCGAGATGCAGGATTTGCGTGACGTCAGTATGACGCGTTGTTCTCATGTGGCGTTGTAGAATACCGCTACAGTCTTATTTTTCTTATGGATGCAGCAAAAAATCCATTTATGTGCTGCATCCGATTAGACTGGAAGCCGACCCCAACATAGTTGGGAAAAAGATTAGCAGATGAAATATAGATTATGTTTATTGCTGAGCCTGAATCATTTTAAAACCACAACATCATCGTCATCATACTGAAGCCCTGACACCAATTTATTTGGGGTCGGCGCAACATGTATTTTTCTTCCATACTTTCTAGTAGGGTTTTAGTATAACCATCACGCTTGATACACGGATTTGTTATTTATGTTCATGATGTCATGCCGCCCTGTATTTTCCACATAGGAAGTTTATGTTAGTAGTCAATGTAGGCGAAGAATTCAGCTGCTGTTAACTTTCGATAGCCAGTGACGATAATTACTCATTTTCAACACATAGATAACTGTATTAGCCCAAGTAAGCACAGCTGATTTTCACGCGACGATTTTTATCGTGCACTGGATTAACGAGCTTTATCGTACACTGGATTTTCAGCTCTCGGTGTAGAGCGGAGCATTGAGAGAATCCAACAGAGTGCATTCCAGCGCGTCAAAAAATACACTGTTGGATTTTCAACTCTCGGCGCGAAGCAGAGCGTTGAAAATACAGTGCGCGATAAAAAAAAAATCGCCCGTGGCTATGAGGGCTTAGACTGTTAAAAACTTTGTACCAAATTCCGTAAAACACAATGTTCCATATCAGTACAGCAGTCAGTTATGATTGATGCAGTTCCTGAAACGCGACCCAATTGTAAACCATTAATTTTGTTGCTTACCCAACCATTTTTGTTATCTATACTAATAATAAAGCTGACCGTAGGCGCGGGCCTGCGGGCGGAGAGTAATGGGTAACTCACCGTCCGATCAGGACCAGGCCCGTGCCGGACGGCGTGTACGTGTTCCACGTGCGCCTCAAAGAGATGTCAGCATTAGTGACGGGGCCCGATAGGGCCGAAGCCTGCCAGGGTAGCGGGATCGTCCGAAAGGGTTACCGCTGCCCTGGAACATAAAGGGCTAAGGAAGGGTCACGGGTGGGTTTTAGTCAGTAAGAGTCTGACACTCCCTCCGCTCCACCCAGAGCGGGAGGGGCCATATGATGAACCCCATACTGAAAAAAAAAAAAAAAAAGAGTTTGTTTGAACGCGCTAATCTCTGGAACTACCAGTCGGATTTAAAACAATCATTTTGCATTTGGTACCAGAATTAATGAGAAAGGTTATAGGCTATTTAACATCACGCTAAGAACCTCAGGAGCAGAGCAAAAAGAAAAAAGTCAGAAGAAACGCTAAACGGAAACGAAGTAATAATGCGGGCGACGCGATGCGATGCGACAAGAAATTTCACACGGACGAAGTCACGAGCAAAAGCTGTTCTCAAATATACATACGTGGAAATCTATTGTCATGGTAGGGGCATGTGATGCGGAGGAATGAGGAAAATATCGTCAGGAAAGTTTTGAGTATGAATGTGACTATGACAATATTTCTTATTTATTTATCGAATTGTATCCGGTACTTTTCCAAGTATAGAAAAGCATTTTTGCTGACCTTTAGAAGGCTTTGCTTGGGTATTGGCACGTTTCAGTAGTCTTCTATAAATAAATTGAACGAGGCAAGTGTGAAATATTGTTTGCTTTTGTGTTTATAAATAAATAGTTGCAAATAAAATTACCTACAAGTTCTTGTTTCAGAATAGAGGGTGGGACAAGTACCCACTTGTACCTAAGTAAAAAATAAATTCCGTGAGCACAAACAAATACAAACCTATTCGACTTCGATTTTTTGACTCTAGAAAATGATCTTACCACGCTTGAAGCTGGACTTCAGGTAAGCAACGTTGACTAGCGCTAACGTCCAGTTTTAGAACCGAAAACAACAAAAAATAATCCTTATAAATTTTCACTGGCGTAAATTGCTATAATTAGTTGAATGTATTATCAAGAGCCAATCGCATTACTACCAGAAGGCTAAAAATCACCCAAAGGACATTAGAGAGGGCTATGCTTGGAGTTTCCCTGCGTGATCGAATCAGAAATGAAGGGGTCCGCAGGAGAACCAAGGTAACCGACATAGCCCGAAGAATTGCCAAACCAAGTGACATTATTCGCAGAACAGATGGCCGATGGGGCAGAAAGGTTCTGGAGTGGCGACAGCGTACCGGAAGACGTAGCGTTGGAAGGCCTCCCGAAAGGTGGACCGATGACGTTGTGAAGGCCGTAGAAATCCGCTGGAAGCGGGAGGCACAAAACCGGCTGAAGAGGCGGTGCTTGGGGGAGATCTATGTCCAGCAGTGGACGTCTTTCGTCTGAAATAAAGCACCCTGTTAAGTGTCCCACTGCAGGGCGAAGTCCTCTTCTCATTCAGAGAAGGCAAGAGTATTGATCACCACGCTTACTTGAGACTGATTGGCGATTGTAGGTCCATACTATACATGATGAATAAATCTTGCTTATTTGCGTTCGGTACCGCGTGTAAACTCAGCTTTACACCGACCCTTTGTTGCATTTGCAGCCAAAGTCTTTAGAAACGGCTGTTATATTGCATTTACAGGCTAATCTTTTCCGAGTGTTTCTATGAGATAAAATTAAATAAATACATAACAATATAATACGATTCAGAGGTGTAGGATGTAGGTACATTGTCAGGTGCTGAACTTTACCCTCGCTGAAATAACAGTCAGTGGCGACAAGCCGGGTTTTCTCACCGCCCAGCATGCCTTTGTCATGCAAATGGGATGTGTAGCTTTTTCTGCTTGATACAATTGGGTGCAAGCTTTTACACCTTTTAATGGCCAACTATATACATAACATATGTAGCTATGATTAAATATATATCGAACTCGATCTTATGGACCTGTTTAGTGACAAGCTGAATAAAATTATATCCTCGACAAAAGTCCACTTCACACACTGTCATGATCACTGTCTGTTTTATGATCTTCCTGTGCGAGTCGCATTAATTACTTTTTCTTTCTTTCTTTATTTTCAAGTTAAGGCGACGCTAACACTTACTTACGACTTTTAAGGATTTTAAACTGAAGATCACATCTAACAAAAACGAAAATATAAGTTAAATAAGAGCATTTTCTTAATAACATAACATGTGAATGTTTTAGGTTATGTTTATGTTGCATAGTGCCAAAAAGAGCTGTTTTTATGAAACCTTCACCACTTTAAAGATAATTTAATTATTTTTCTTTTAAAATACGTGTTTTACGTAACTTGGCTAAGCTTAATTTATAAGTTAGTAGTTAACCATTAGTATTTAATAATAATAGTACCTATGTTAAAATCAAATAACTGTACGCGTATATTACTAAATGTATAAGCTGTTTGTAGACACCTTGAGTTGACTTGTCAAGTCTACAAAATGATTAATATAAAAAAATAACAAGCTGTGACCGCGACTTTGCGTGCATGTCGGAAAACAATAATGTATTTCATGAGGTTTAATATTTTGTACAGAACCCTAAGAATTTTTCTAAAATAAAAGTAGCCTAAGCTCCTTATAAAATTTATTTATTTATGAAAACTATATGCAAAAGTAAAAAAATCCCAGAGACAAAACATGGCAAGTGCAAATACGGGATAAATTAGCTAGGAAATTACTATAAAATACAGGAATAATACTAATACATAGATAGATACATACATATAAACAAAATTAACTGCCAGGAGAAAAAATGATCGGTAGAGGAGAAACCGAATCCAGCAAATCAGCTACCTATCTGCGAGTCTGTCGACAACACGGTTAGCGCAGTGGCTGAGCGTTCGGACTGCTGCCCTGCGTGTCGCGGGTTCGATTCCCGCACAGAACAATTAATATTTGTAAGTCCTACATGTATTTGTTCCGAGTCTGGGTGTTTTTCTATCTATAACATGTATGTATTTACAAAAAAAAAAATGTATATAAGTAGTTTATCAGCCATCTTGTTAGCATAACACAAGCATTAGGTTGCTTAGCTTGGGACTAGATGGCGCTGTGTGAAATGTCCAGGGATATTATTATTATTATAGTTTGTTACCATTTTACGCCCTAACGGCTGAATGGATTTCGATGAAATGCACACAGGTAGACCCTGACCTGAGTTAGAAGATATGATACTTTTTATCCCGGTAGTGGATAGTGGGCGAAGACGCGAGCAAAGCTAGTATATAATAAAGAAGGCTGGAATATGGTGACCCAGAATTTTAGTCCGACCCACATCATGCGGTCAGTGAAAACCAATTGCGAATCATCGTTGCGGTAAATTTTTAATTACAAAATGGAAAACATATTTGTCCGTACCCCAATATTGGCAAACAAGATGTACGGCACACTTAGTGGATTATATTACCCACTCTAACGTGTTGTCAACTTTACAGGCAAAGTCGAATTTTTATTGCCTGCTCCCAGAACTATCTCAGCAATGCTGTAAGACGAAAAGTTAGTAAAAAAATTATAATAATAGCACAAATCTACACTCACGCAAGATTCAAAAACGCTTTTCCCCTAAATTATTGACAGATATTTTGGTTTTACGAACATAGTAGGTAGGTAATAAATTATCTAAACCATAGGTACCTACTAAATAATTATGTAGTAGGTCTTTTGTCAAAGATGCAATTTTTCACCAGAAATACGCTTTTGAATTTTGCGCGTAAAGAAGTTTACTTTTGTTTTATTCCAGCCCTACAGAAAACAATAAACATACCTACTGTATGACAAACACTATAATCTGCCTAAAATGTTCCTACTTCTTGGACATAGTCCTCCTGTCTGTGAGAGTGGGGAGTGGGCCGTAAGGGACTAACCACACTTATTAAGCTCTTTTCAGCTTTTGTCCATAGAAAACATCGATTTTGTACGGAATGCGTACGCATCTGCTTTACAACCGCGTACGCATTCCATACAAAATCGTTGTTTGAACAGAGCTGAATAATGGTTAGTGCCTAATCCACCACGCGGGCCTAGTGCGGTATGACAGTAGCACAACTAGATTATAACATAATTCCAAGGAAAATACATTCGCAACATTACATAGAATCTCTAATCTAAACTTCACTACGTATACGCACCAGTGATTATAGGCACACAAGTCAATCCATTTCCCAGAATCTACTAATTTAATTTCCGTGCATCGCCCTCGTTGTTATGGCAATTTATTCATAAAATGAAACATTTTATACAAAATAAACAATTACAAATTAGACTCCTGAGCTGTAATGAGCCTCTCTCAAATACCAAATCATTAATTTCGGTCACGTTTTGGTAGCGAGGACCAAATCCGTCTCGGCCCTCAGTTTGATCTGGTTCCAAATTGTATGCTTTAGTATTATTATATTGGATTAATTAATTTGAATTCCCTGAAAATCTGAGGCAATGATGGATAGTTGTTTGGTCCTTGAAACCCCTGAGGGTATCGACTGAAGATTGCTTATTTTACCTTATGACGCAACTCACTCACTGACTGGACAGTCGGTGTATTCTGTAAAAATCTCACCGTGAAAATTTTGGTGAAGTGAGCCTAAAGTGAGATGTCATTCCACCATTCTAAGGATTGAAACTATTGACAATTCACTTCACCTAAGTTTTCACGGTGAGATTTTTACAGAATAGGTCTCACTCAAACTTGTGTGGATCTTTCCTCAATAGACCATTTCAGACACTAATCTACATGGCCCTCACTTGATCTGACCAATGATTATGTCTAGACTATAAAAGAGACTTCAACCCCTTAGCCATTCGCCATTTCTTTTTAGGGGTAGTCAGATAGGAAACGTCGACTCCATCTAGGATTTTTTTTATTTGACGTGTAAATGTGATTCCGATACCCTATTTACAGAATAAACAATTTCGTTTCATTTCATTGGATCTTTTTCTCGCAAAGGTAAAATTGTCGCAACTTTTCTACACAACCTTCATATTGGTAACTAATGTAATGTTAGGACATTTTTTAATTATGTAATGTATTGTGAAATTAAATATTTGCAATTAATTTATTTAATCAGACATTTTGTAACGTTTATAGTGATAACTGAAGGAATATTATGACATTTTTAATAATTTAATGTGTTCTAGAATTAAAGATTTGCACACCTCATGTAATGGTAGAATGTAAATGGGCCACATTTATATTAAGATCATACTACTTTGTACACCTACATTTTGGCAAATAAAGCATTATTATTATTACAGTAGAACATATTTTGTAGCTTAGATTTTCTGTCAGAATTTATTTAATATTTGAATTGTTTTTTTTATCTCATCATTACGGACGCTTTTAACGTTCTGCATCGTTCTCACATGCATAATTTTTAACATGAATGATATTTTGAAACTATAATATTGTGATTTAAAAGAGTGTCCGTGGAGTTTCTTGCCCGTTCTTCTCCATAGGTACCTACTACGCTTTGGAATGGGCAACTAGCTTCATCTTTTTGACTGACCGACCCTTCACAATTCAAAAGTGCCTGTAATTGGTTTAGTTGAAATAAATAGTTGAAGTTTGAGTTTGTCAGTACAATCCCAACTCTCATTGGTGTTTGTATCCAAAACCAAGCTCATCCCACTTACTCCATTTCTCATCTATATATACTAATACTAAAGACTTTATTATTAGTATTAGTAAAGATATGTTTGTTTGTTTGAACGCGCTTATCTCTGGAACTACCAGTAAGATTTGAAAAAAATATTTTTGCAATGGATAGCCCAATTCCCGAGGAAGGCTATAGGCTATTTAACATGACGCTATGACTCATAGAAGCTGAGCAAAACGCTACAGACAGAACGCTAGGCGAAAACGAAATAATAGCGCGGACAGGCGATGCGCTGCGGTAGGGTTTGTCGGAGAACAAGAAACATCACGCGGACGATAATCAAAATAATACAGCTTTACCTCAACAATGGATCTCCCGTCTGCAAGGCAAGCTATCTTAGCTGTAAGGCAAGCTATTGTCGTAATTATCTCGACTGCGCACAAAGCACGCTGGGATACGGTCAACTTGATCCTATTACGTGCATCCATGGATTGTAACATTATTATTAAATTATAAAGGCAAGACTGGATGGGGCTTGGTGAAGAAAATAGAAAGAACTTGATGATAATGTAGTAGTATCATGATACGTTTTTAGAGATATATAGATCCTACAGGTTAAGAGTTCTGTGGTGGCATCTACATCGCCACA
The DNA here is from genome assembly GCA_945859715.1 of Apamea sordens. NCBI lineage: Eukaryota > Metazoa > Arthropoda > Insecta > Lepidoptera > Noctuidae > Apamea > Apamea sordens. The sequence continues at coordinate 17,610,597 of OX243986.1, forward strand.
TGCGAACTACGCATCACACTGACGTAACACTAAATCCTGCATCGCGCAAGCAGAGTTTACCGTGAAACTAGCATATATACAACGTCCCGACATCAATCTACGGGCAGCAGCCCACCAGACAGATGACAGAAAAGGGAGGATCCTCCGACCTGTCTGGTCGGAGGATCCTCCCTTTTCTGTCATCTGTCTGGTGGGCTGCTGCCCGTCCTCCCTTTTCTATGGAGAATGTGTGAACTTTACAACCTGATCCTCATAATTGTATAGTTCATAGACAATGCGAAAAATTTGGTTTTACAGAGGAGGCCTACATTTCCTACAGATAGATACTACAGTAAGGAGACTAGGCTAAATTAACATGTTATACTTAGAAACTCATAATCTTTTCCATTAGTTTGATGATCGTTCTTTATCCATGGGAATGTTGACGTACATGAATAAATTGGTAGGTCGCAACATAATTACGAGTAGTTGAGTTTGTTACTCGATCATACTTCATCATCATCTACCTAGCCTTTTCCCAACTATGTTGGGGTCGGCTTCAGTCTAACCAGATGCAGCTGACTACCAGTATTTTACATGGAGCGACTGCCTATCTGACCTCCACAACCCAGGTACTGGGTAATACGAAACCCCTTGGTAAGACTGGTTGTCAGACTTTCGGGCTTCTGACGACCCCGTAACTACTGTCAAAGATCCACGAACGACAGCCAGGACCAACGGATTAACGTGCTTTCCGAGGCACGGAGGTGTCTTGGTATATAAAGATGATCCACGACTCATCCACGGACCACATGGACCGGTTATTACTTAGCCACAAGTCCCTCTAGGTACTCGTTCATACTTAGTTTATTTATTAAAGAGCACAAAACATTTAATTATAATATACTTGACAAACTTCTTATAATAAATTAACTATTAAAATAACAAACAATATAATAACCTAAACTAAGTCTGTCATTTTTCATACTTGGTAACAAATCTTGAAAAAGAAAACAGCATTATTTGTTGACAAGCCCGCTTCTTTCACAACACCAAAACAGTGAATCAGTTCTTACTACGTATCGCTCCGTAACTAAATATAACTTCATATTATTACATTCATCCGCTCCTAACTCCCCGAGGACCACCTAGCCACGAGCCTAGTTTCCTAACTGCCCGAGGACCACCTAGCGACGAGCCTAGTTTCCTAACTTTCGGACCTTTTAGCGTAACTTACCTATTTCCATTAAACTATTACTGTAACTGAGAAAATCGTGTTAGAGGATAAAACATTAATTTGTTGTACTTGTTTTAACGACTTTTGTTACGTAAATGTGATATTTAACTTGTGATATTTTGGTTTGGCATATAATTTCGTTCAGTTATGGTACTGTGTGACACATTGTTTATAAATTAGTTATGCTTATAGTTTAGGTAGACCGTCTTTGAATTAAAATGAAGCCTTGGGCCAGTGGCCACGTGGCCTTTGGCTGGAGGCTTTGTTTTTACTTAAGGCAACCACAGGATAGTCACAGGGGGCTGCCTCGTTGGACTAGTGGCCGCAAGCCCTACTGCTGACCATGAGGTAATCGATTTCCAAGTCAGGCAAAATGTTTCAAATGTTTGTACTATAGGCATATATCACGCATGTAATATACGAAGGGATAGGCGGGGGCCTATCCCTTCGTATATTACATGCGTGATGTTATGTATTTACAGGGGTGTTGCGGAAACAAATATGCTTGCAGGTCCAGTTGAAAACCAGCGTCAGGCAGTTGCCTTGCATTTTTGTTGAACTGGGCCTTGTTAGCGAAGCCGTGAGGCACACTTCCTGCTCATTTCATTAGTTTACATCGCACTTTTCATTTTTTATTTCATTTTTATATATTTTTTTGTCTGTAGTTTATTATACTCTGTGCCTTTTAATCCGTGAAAAATGAATGTATTTTCTTTCTTTCCCTTGAGATATGCCAAACAAGAACGTAATAAAAGTTTGCCAGTATATACACCTAACTACTTAAAAGTCTGTTTTTATCTTCGCAACAATTTAAAAATCAACGAAGGAGAACCTACTGAGTAAGTAAATACGATTTGTCTATAGTAGGTAAGCGAATACGCATGACGAGTTCAGGAAGATATTTTCTACAGGAAATGATGTTCTTAAATATTTTATGAAACAATGTGATTGTACCGAAGAGAATATTTAAGCGCATCTTAACTAGTACTGAAATTAGTAGATGGTTGGCCATGTACTTTATATTTATGTCTGCCGTGTTTGCCTCATGGTCGAAAGCGCGACTGTTGAGCGTGGGGTCCTGGGTTCGATTCCCGGGCCGGGCAAAGTGTTATTGGGCGTTTCCATTGGCAATTTCTTAGTAACGGCCTGGAGTTTGAAAGCTAGCGGTGATCACACCACCTCAAACTCCGGGCTGTTCAAAGCCGTTGGCCCTGCGCCTGAACTCTCTCCAATTGTGTCTTATTGACGTCTTATCGGACAGTGAGAGTGAGGGGAGAGAGAGCTGTTGTCTGCGCACACACTTGTGCAGTATAATATCTCCCGCGCCTCCGCTGAGATTGGTCGCAATGGGCGAAATTTGTTCTGGAGGACTTTATATTTATGTCTGTAGTCATCACGATATTAATAAGGTCCTTACCTTATTAATAATAATAATACCACACACCACACCACATCACCACCACACCACACCACACACACCACACTACCACCACCACCACCACACACTACACCACACGCACCACACTACCACCACCACCACCACACACTACACCACACACACCACACCACCACCACCACCACCACCGAAACCACCACACACACACACCACCACCACCACACCACACACACACCACCACCACCACCACCACCACCACCACCACACCATACACCATGACCACCACAACCACCACACACCACACCACACCCACCATCCATTTCATTCAAATCCGTTCATAGTTTTTGCATGAAAGGGTAACAAACATCCATCCATCCATTCATTCTACCTCACAAACTTTCGCGTTCATAATGTTAGTAAGATAGTAGGGTTGGCGCAATGTGGGTGCACTATATAGATACACTTCTGCCTTACCCTTTGGGTAATTCAGGCGGCGTTATGTTACGTTATTCACCTACATTTCAGCTCCTACAAAAACCCTCACTCCAATGGACGTAGGTGCGTCACTCTACCATAAAGCGGTTAAAGTGGACGCTAACTAACAACGTCCCGCGACACAATACACTCTCTCAGTTAAACTTAATCCAGACGACGTTATTATTCTTGGCTGGGTGTGGGAGGGAGATAACTTGACGAATAATGGTCTGTAAAGTAACTTTAGTAGTAAATAATAGGTAAATAAGATGGTTTAGTCATTTTGCTGTTAATGTAGGTACCTCATTCAGTATTTAATGTACTCTCTGCTGAGTCACAGGCCTCCTCTCTGGGAGAGGGAGTGGGCCATAATTCACCAGGAGGGCTTAGTGCAGGTTGGTAGATGTCACATGTCTTCGAATTTTTGTTTCGAAGACATGCCGGTTTCCTTCACCGTTTTGAGAGCAGAGGCGATGAAATTAAATACACTAAGTAAAGTGTCAGCGTGGGTTTGAACTTACAACCAAGGTCCAATACAGTTGTATTGGACCTTGGGCAGTGTTTACCCTGACTTACGAGTTCTCTCTGACGACGACTCTATTTGCAATTAGAAGACTGTGATTATAACTACATATAATCACAGTCTTCTAATTGCAAATAAAGTCATTTTTGCAAGTGCACTGACTGGACAGGTCCTCTCAATCTGTGTGGTTCTTTCCTCAAAAGACCATCTCAGACATCGACCTACATGGTCTTCATATGATCTGACCAAGATTATGTCTGGACTTTAAAAGAGACTGTGACGTCTGAGTTTGTTTCGGCCTTTCTTCTCAGACTAGTCAGATAGGAAACGCCGACCTCATCTAGTTTTAAAATATGATTGACGTGTAAAAGTGTTTGTACAAACCTACTTACAAAATAAAATCATTTATCATTTAAACAATAAAAAGATATCTCACAGATCAAGATCTCGTCAGCTGGAGTTGACTCTTTGTGTCTATCTCCATACAATAATGTGTTCATTTTAAGAAGGATTTCAAAATATTCGTGACAGTAGTCGGGAACGCCGCTATGTAACCACAGACTAATCGCAGCAGCTGATCCATGAAATAACAAGTAAGTTAAGTTACGTAATTAATAACTTTATGTAAGCACTTAGTTATAACAGTAATTAACTAAATACTCAATACTGTTTAATTACTTATCTTTATCACGTACAATTTCATGCTTGTCTTCGCAAAACATGTAGTTGAAATAATCATTATTGATAGGTAAATTGCAAGTCTCGTGTATGTGGGCCAAAATAATTATTTATAAGTTTATTTATTTCGTAATCAACAGGTTTTAAGGGCGGGTAGACCAAACGAAATAGGCATTTATCGCAACCAAAAGTTGCCCGCGATTCCCGCGAAGCGAGCCGTGCGCTTACGTCGCTGGCGTGAACTTATTTGAACCCAAACCCGAGGGAAGTGTCACATTATAGGTAAGTAGGCAGCAGGTCAACTTATTTTATTAATTATTTTAAAATTTTAAGCTACTTATGTCAAAGTTGTCTCGAAAAAAATAGGGATAGTTAAAAATAATACAATTGTGAGAAATAAAAGATTTATGTGCCATAATTTTGTCACAAAAATTATAAGTTTATTATTGATTACATTTTTTTTACTTCTATGAAACACTTGAAAGTATACATGAGTAACTATACTAACAAACAAATGCCCGTCGTTTCGTGAGTTGTACGAAGATGTATAAGTGTGGGTGCCTTTTCGCTTGGAGCTACATAGTACCATTTTGCATTGCAGTAGTTAGACTAGATATTTACTTTGTATTTGTGTTTTTTCTTGACGCATACATTCCTTTGCATCGTGGTTTTGATGCACTGCAACAATAAAAAAATGTTCATGAAAAATATTGGTATCAAGTTATTCTACTGTTGTGATTCTACTATGTAACATGTAGGTATTGATAAAATAAAATGCGTAAAATATTGAACTTTATAGATATTGTTGGTAAACATTGACTACATAAATCTATTAGAATTAGAAAATACCTACTTTGAATGTACGTTGTATACTTACCGGCACCGATATTGTATGTTTCAAGGACGAAGTGGGCTAGCTTTGCCTATCGTATGCTGATAGATGTGATTTGATTTGATTGTGAATTGTGATGGGAAAATAAATAAAAATTATTATTATTATTATAGACTGATGATCTATTTCACTTCTGCACACATGTGCGCCTAAAGCGTCCTTGAGACTTCTATGTCCGTGCCGGTGATTATAAGTACTAGAAATCGGTAGGCTAAACCTATATCCGTAGAAAGGAACAGAGATCCCTACTTCCCTACTAATAAAAAGGAAAGTGTGTATGTTTGTATCTATGTATGTACTATGTTCTGTTTTCACGTCAAAACGGCTGAAATTGTGATGAATTTCGGTACAGAAATAAGTGGGAGGGACCATAGAGCCATTTATAGACTATATAGGGGAGGGGTGGGGGGCGAACGAAGCCGCAGGCAACAGCTAGTAGGTAAATAAAACCGAAAAATAACAATGCACACAGGTGCGGCCGGCAGCGCGGCGCTCTTCTTTTGTTGTATAATAGTAGGTACCTAAATACAGGTAAGAACCGCACTCTTATTGCCATTTCTTAGACATGATGGACAAGTTTCGAAAGTAAAGGTAAAGATAAGACCGTAGGGTGGATTGAAAAATCAAAAGACAATAAGTTGATAATATGTAAATAAATAAAATTGTAAACAAACTTACCTGGTTTCTCGTCTAACATTCCGCACTTTAGACTTGGTCACTTTCTTGTATTTATTTTTATTCGCCATACTTCTGTTCACTAATAAAAACAAATAAACAATAACTGACTACGTGATAGCCGCGCGCTAGAAAAAGGGACATAGGTCGTACCTCGACAAGCCCTAGCGGGTGACTGAAGTGACGGATGCGAACCGCTGTGTTATATAATAATTTATTAGTAAAAGAATTAAGCTATTTTGCAAAATGTAACCACATATTATTTTTCTATATGTTATTGTCTTTTTTTTAGATATGGTTTTTAGTAGTAAAACTTTTATAAGCTTTGAGAAAAAAAAGAAATGCTTAAAAAAAATATCGAATTAGGCTGTTTTTCGGAATTTTTTTTGATCGAGTGATGTTTTCGATATCGTGTTTTGAACCACAAATTGTTCAAATATATAAAGTCAACTTCAACAAGTTTGTTTTTTGGCTTTAAAAAATTACGATTTCTTTGTTTATTGTTGAATCCAAGTGGTGTAAAATTGGGAATACCTGGCCTTAACAGATACATTTTAGAGGTCTTCTTTTAACCGGTAACAGTAGACCGCTCTATTCCATGACTATATGTAGGTATACAAACAAAGCCTGTTAATGACAGAATCAATAACAATTTAAGTTTTCTTATTGTAAGTTTAGGTACTTGAAATCGTAATTTCAGATAATTTAGAGTTCACTTCACATTACTACTGTACTTATTTACCTATTAAATTGAAATTCAGGTGATCCTAGCTCTATATTAATAAAATAGCTGTGGTTTTCGGTGACTTTATCATCGAAAACCACAGCCAAACCGGAACTTTACTCCTGGATGTTTAAATTTAATTAATCTACTTTTTATTTTATGCTAGTCCGAATTACATTGCTATTCCGGTAGGAAAGCCCATTTTAATTTATTTCGATGGAACCAAAATACATATTTGCATATTTCAAATACGTCAATATTTTGGTTACCTGTTGTTTACTATTTGTAAAACATAAGTAAGCCATCAGCGCGGGTAATATATCTATATTATAGTGTACAAGTGTGTACTCAGACACAGGTGCACTCTGTGCCGTCACTCTCATTGTCCGATGTGACAGTAACCCGACATGACCGAACCGACCAATAACACTTTTGTGCCCGACCCTGGATTCGGACCCAGGACCTCACGCTCAGTAGTCACGCTTGCGACCACGAGGCCAACGGAGCAGTCAAAGAACTGACTATATTACGCAGTGAAGACCATAATCATAAAAGTTTCTGCAGAAAAACTCACCAATAAAAAAACATTACTTACATTCACACTTCAACGAACTAAAGGTCACAGTTCATCTACCTTTTCCTTAGAAAAGCTCCCTTAACGGGGAATACTGTAAGGACCCGTTAGAAGACAGCGATCATATTGCAATCAGAAATCCATCTGCCAACAGATTATGACATTATTACAGGGATAACTTTCTCTGCAATGATAATGGAAAAGGGGCGGGTTATAAGCTGAAATGTATATGAGTGTAAGAACATAAAAGATTGGGCCAGTTGCGCCATCTTACTTTACATAAAGATTTTATTAGGACTTGTATTGTAGGTATTAATTTTTTTTTTTACTAGCTCCGCCCCGCGGTTTCACCCGCATAAGTTTCGATCCTGTGATAATATCGGGATAAAAAGTATCCTATATGTTAATCCTGGTTATAAACCATCTGTGTGCCAAATTTCATCCAGATCCGCTCAGTAGTTTTTGCATGAAAGAGTAACAAACATCCATCCATCCATCCATACAAACTTTCACGTTTATAATATTAGTAGGATTTTGCTTTTTGTATCTCAATTTTTACTACACCGTGTTATCAACGCCGGCTGTCGCTGAAAACCTGCGCTGTGGTTCTACCTCGCATACGGTTGCAGCATTATGCTGAGTGTTGCGTGGATATATTTTCCCTCAACTTGTTCTTTTTTGTATCACAACAATCTTTAGTAATATAAATAAATAAAAATAAATAAATATCCCTGGACATTTCACACAGCGCCATCTAGTCCCAAGCTAAGCAACCTAATGCTTGTGTTATGGTAACAAGATGGCTGATAAACTACTTATATACATTTTTTTTTTGTAAAAACATACATATTATAGATAGAAAAACACCCAGACTCATAACAAATACATGTAGGTCAGACAAATATTTGTTCCGTGCGGGAATCGAACCCGCGACACGCAGCGCAGCAAAATGATAAGATGATGATGATGGTGATGTATTTATTTTGTCTTTAGTATGATTATCTATATAATATAATAATTTACATAATAAAACAAAAACTGTACATTTACCAAGAGTAGTATGATTTCCTATAGTACCTAAAAATAAACTAAAAGTAAAATATTTTTATTACAGGTGGAAATAATGATGCTTCGGAATTAGAATGTTGGGCGTCTACGAAGAATGAAGATGAAGAGGGCGAGAATCTTAGGCATTTCACAAATTCACCCTCCAATAAATTTAGTTTCGACCCATAGTTAATGGGGTTTTATGATAAGAATCTCTCCCAGAATTTATCTTAAAGATTAAGATAAAGAGAGAGAGAGATAAAAGATTAATGGATAAATAAAGGCGGTAGTCCCATTAATTTTCTAGATAATTAAGCAATAGGGGACGCGGTCCTCAAGGTTGCAAAAGCGCGAAAGATATTAGCAACAAGTTACTAAGGCAGCAAATTCACATGGCGAAACTCTGTTTCGGTTTCGGTTTCGGCCGGAAAACCAGTTTCGGTCGGACTCTATCAATAAACAACCAGAAACAAAAATACGTACGAAAATTTGAATTTCGCTCCCTTAATGATTCGCTATCGTAAACGTACGAGAATTTCGCTCAGCACTCGGCTACGGCTAAGAGTACATTGTCCTTTGTCAAGGTTTTCAGTATGTGAGTCATCGAACCGTGAAAACCTTCGGAAGCGGTAATCACACAAGATTAGGTGTTACACTGGCGAGTGCGAGGTCGTGAAAAGGTACGCTTTCGACTATAGTGTAAGTTATTGTGAACCCATTTCATTTCTGGCTCCTGTAACACACGTGTTGTTACCCAGCGCAGAAGTCAGGACTTCACTTTGTTTGGACACATTTTTTATGCCAATGTTTTATTTTTATTTATTTTTTGTATATCGAGGATATTTAGCTAACAGGAATGTTTTTTGTAAGGGCCAAGTTATCAATCTAAAAACTTTTTTGGAAAATAGAAAATGAATCTTGGGCACATAGACTGAAATAACACGAATTACTATTACGAATTTAGACAATTATGTATATTTGCGGTAAAAATGACGCAGAGAAAGAATACAAACGCAAAAATAACAAGTTGGGAGAAATTATGCGTCACATCCACGCAAAACGGCCATCACTCAGCATAATGCTACCATGCGACAAAGAGCCCCAGTGCTGGTATTCAGCGACAGCCGACGTTGACGTGATGACGTTGATTAGGTTCACCGATATTATCATTATTGTAATCCTACTTCTATTATAAACGCGAAAGTATGTGAGCATGGATGGATGGATGTTTGTTACTCTTTCACGGAAATCTACTGACTGGATTTTGACGAAACTTAACAGTTATATAGCTTATACATCAGAATAATTCATAGGCTATAATTTATAAACACCACGCGAGCGAAGCCGCGGGAAAAAGCTAGTCAGTTAATAACTACGGAACCATGCACTAAGTGTGGCCCAACATGCTCTTGCCTGTTTGCTTCAGTATAATGAGTCTGCATTTCAACCAATTCAACAAATAATGAACTTTAAACGTTGATAGCGAAGACCTATTTTAAGACTTTAGCATCTTCACAAATGTCTAAAGATAAAAATTGAGCGTGACTTAGAAAGATTATGCAAATTGAACAGTTTGTGCCGAGTCATGTTCCCCAACGACTTTCTTCGACACAATAGCTTGCTTCTAAAGGTTTATTAAAATAACACACAATTTCTTCTATAAACTTCGCTAAGAAGCAACAAGTTCATAAAATAAAGTTCTTAAAGCTTTTTGTGACCCATTACGTTTCATTGTTTAATCTCTTGTCTAAGTTTATTTCTTAACTCACAAACAAATTATGTATTTGTGAGTTAAGAAATAAATGTTATCATGTGTAGTTAGGATATAATTTTGTTATTTTAGTGTTACATTGATATTAAATGAAGATTCAGCAATAATTAAGTAGGTATAAGTACCTATCGTTAATGTGTATCTATAGACGTAAAAAACTTGGTAACGTTTTTCGCCGAAATAGTAGAAAGTACGTCACATATCAGCCGCTAGCCTAGTGTAGATACTGATAACGACAAAATCCAATAATCCATACAGATTAGTTCAACAAACGATATTCATGTTCAACGACTAACATTTACTGATAACATCATGATACTCGTATTCACTACCCGAAGAATAGATATACCTACACAATTATTTACGTTATTGTAGTCGGCCTCATAAATGCTTTACCAACCTACGGTTGAATGTCACCAGGGCCGTAATTCTCTATGACACTATGAACGAATACACTCAAAATCAACGCGAGATTGGCGGGATTAGCTAAGGAATTGTCATGGTTTCGAAGTAAGGAATCGTTAAGTGGTCATAGTGTATATGATGTGCAGGGCCCTACCCTGCACATCATATACGACCAGATCTATTTGTCTTGTTCGCAGAGCAGTGTTGGGTCAGTGGTATCGGCCCCGACTTACGAGTGGTAGGTCTTGAGTTCGAATCTAGGCAGACAGTTTACTTTGTGTATTTAATTTGATTACCACTGCTCTCAAATCGGTGAAGGAAAGCATCGTGAGGAAGCCGGCATGTCCTAGAATAAAAAATTGGAAGACATATGACATCCTTTTACCCGCACTGGACCCGCGTGGTGAATGACCCACACCCTCACAGATAGGAGGCCTCTGCAGCACAAACATGATAGGCTGATTATGCTTATGCTAGTTCAATTTGTTAATGTGACAGATAGATAATGTCAAATGTTTCAGTAAATTGGGTTTTTGTGTCAAAAGTGATAAAGCTTTTACGAAGTCGACTATACATCCTGAAGTTATGTAAGCAAACATCTCAGTCTTTCCCCCAAGGACGCCCCTATTCCTTTTCCAAAGTACCTACATACTGTTGACCCTCTTGAAATAATGTAAATAACTTCATATTTATTATGTTTATCTTAGATCCCTGGGCTTTGGATAACACCGGCCGGTTTCAGCTAAAAATAATGAGCCAATTAGAATTCAATTAAGTTTTGATTTTGTCTGTTAAGTCTGGGCCATTTTGCTTTAGTCATAAACGATCCTTGTGGTAACGGCTTCTATTTAAAATCAGGGCTAGAACTAAACGAGTAGCTAGGTTGAATAGCATGTGGATCTATTCGGTCAAAATCTCACCGCAAAAACTCAGGTAAAGTTTTTTTTTATACAGGGTTATTTGTAAAACACCAACAACCTCTTAAGAGGTTTTACAAATATCCCTGTATAAATGGCTGCTTAACCGAGCTTGCCTGTGCTGTGGGTGCCTCAACAAATTAAGGCCTCAAGGCAGGGCTTAACGCGATCTCATGGTGGCATGGAAGGAGCGACTATCGCAACCCAGCGCAGGGCACGCCACGATAGCGGCGGTAAGACCCCTCTTTGAGGAGTGGCTAGAGAGACGTCACGGCGTTCTCACCTACCGCCTGACGCAGGTCCTCTCCGGACACGGATGTTTCGGGAGGTTCCTGCACATCATCAGGCGGGAGGAGACGCCCGGGTGTCACCACTGTCAGGATCGCCCAGAGGACACGGTGGAGCATACGGTGGAGGTCTGCCCTGCTTGGGCAGAGCACCGCCGTGTCCTCGTAGAGGCGATTGGCAGCGGCGGCGACCTCTCGCGTCCGGCCCTGGTTCAAGCCATGGTCCGGGGTGAGAGGGAGTGGGAGGCAGTCACCTCCTTCTGCGAAGCAGTCATGCTAGCGAAGGAGGTGGCGGGGTGGGCGAGGGAACGCACTTTGCGCACCTCACGCCTCAGCCGCCGCGGGAGACGCTCCGGGCGTCGGGAGCCGCGTGACGACTCCCGGCCACCGTAGGCGCGGGCCTGCGGGCGGAGAGTAATGGGTAGCTCTCCGTCCGATCAGGACTAGGCCCGTGCCGGACGGCGTGTACGTGTTCCACGCGCGCCTCAAAGAGATGTCAGCAAAAGAGACGGGGCCCCATAGGGCCGAAGCCTGCCAGGGTAGCGGGACCATCCGAAAGGGTTTACCGCTGCCCTGGAACATAAAGGGCTAAGGAAGGAACACGGGTGGGTTTTAGTCAGTAAAAGTCTGACACTCCCTTCTGCTCCACCCAGAGCGGGAGGAGTCATTTGATGATTTCCCATCCTCAAAAAAAAAAAAAAAAAGGCAGGGCTTAAAAAACGTAAAAACTAAGCGCCTACACGCTTAGGCCGCCCCCTGTGAGGTACGGACCTAGGCTATTGGCGTCGCTGGGAGAATAATTTTGGACGAATTTAAAGCTACATGCTCAGCGGCGCGGGCAGGTTCAAGCAGAGGTCTGGGCGGACATGGACTGGGACGTCGAGGTGGTGAAAACAGAAGGTCGGATTTTGTACTGGTGGCCTTACTGGAGGAGGGTTGTGGCGTCGTCGGGAATAGTTAAGGTATATAAAGTGAGCTGTCATTCCACTTAATGCTAGGGATTGACACTATTGACAGCTCACTTTATCCAAGTTGTCACGGTGAGATTTTTACAGAATATATCGGCTGGTGTTGCAGAATAACTCCAAAAATGCAAAGATGCTCCTGAATTTTCATTTGGAAATTCTTATATTTACTTCCAGACCGTGGAAGGCTAGCACCTATTAAAGCTAAACGTATTTAAAACATCGTTCTGTTTCTGGCAATTGTTTAAAGATGACTGAGACGGAATTATGTTTTTAACATGTTAAGTGCTAAACGCGTTTAGGGCCTTAGAGCTTCTCCTCTAGCCAGCAGTGGTTAGTACTAGGCTAAAAAAATGGATTAGACCAAGTAGAAAAAATCTATCGGAAAGTTCGTAACTGAACAAAAATTTTATTGCAGATAAAACATATCCTGTGATCCTGTCTTCCAGTAATTGAATTTCGTGATCCTCCAGTAAAAGTTTTGGACTTATATTACCTTCTAGATAGCTCACGAACTTCCCTTTATTTATAGTAGTGTCTTTGGTCAAAGTATTTTTTTGGGTTTACACCTTTGTTCCTCAAGGTCAGCATAATGTACCCCTGAAAAACTGAAGGACAAAAAAGTACTTTGCCCGTCTGTTGAATATATTTTAGGTGTTGTTTCGTCATGAAATATGTTTGAGATTAGCCAAATAAATTGCCAACATACTTCCATTTTTTTATTACTAAAAAAGTGAAAAGAATAATTGCTTAATCGTAGCAAACTGTTTTAATTAGTGAGACGTGAAAAGCTTTTTGTTTCTATGGCCGTTTTATGTATAATTATAAATTGTTTGTGAGAGAAAACGCCCTAGAAGGACATATTGGTGGTGTTCTTCAGAAAGATCAGGTGCGTAGTGCTAGATTTATGAACTAAACGAAGCAAAAGACACGTAAAGGATCGATGCAGATGGCGTTCTGTAGTCTCTGCCTACCCCCCCACGGAAGAAGGCGCGAGCTTACGTATGTGTAAAAATGTATGTCTTTTTCTTTTTTTTGTGTAGAGATGAAAAAAATACCCATTTTTTAAGCACAGGAATTGTCCTAAGACTCTTAACCTTATAAAATATTTGACACCCCGTTCTAAACTTGCTTGAATGTTCGAATCGAATCCGCGCTAAATTATAGCCAGCTTGCACTACTTAGGGTTGACTTTAAAAAACAACCTTTACAATACCAGTATCTAAAAATGACACCGAAATCTCCAAACAATCTGAAAGCTTCTCACTTAGCTTCATACCTCAACAAGTAATTAGTTAGAAAGCACTCGTATCAAAATAACAATATTATCGCTAATGGATTATTAGTAGATATTGTTAGTACGGAGTAATTCTGCAAAAAGCACGTGCCGAATTATGATGCTCATTCTGACGTGTAGCGGCCTGATTATGGGATAGGCTGGTATAGATACTGCTCCTACCGATAGTGGGTAGTTCACACTGAATGCATTATTAAAGGATACCAGTCACTTTTCATACAAAGTTGGGCCCAGGACCCAAAAGCCAAAGCACCAGCCAGCGGAAAAAATTGTATAACCGTGGTCAGGAAAATCCTCCTTATATTTTTTAACTATTTCGCCGAATCTCTACGACCAGTACTTCAGCTGTTTTTTAAATTTGAAAAATCTAGTCTGCCATTTTGAATTTGGCTGATCTCCTTTAGTAATTGGTGCTCCTACACACGAGCGACACGCGCCAATGTCTAAGACCACGGAAGCCACGACGCGACGCGTCTTATTATTTAAATTACTATAAACGGCCGATTTAGACATCGCCCGTAACTTCGCCCAAAACTACAGATTTATTGCGTAGAGATTAGACCCTCTGATCTTTTGTCATTATTCGCCTATTCGACACGAGAAATTTCCTAGTGTAGGTATGTGGGCTTTAATTTAGTAAGCTATTTAAAACTTTTGTTTTGCGGAATCAGTACACAACTGGAAATAATAAACGTTGGCGATACTCGTTTATTTAATAATCGAAATTCAATCCCAATATGCAAATAGAGGAGATTATAAGTGAATAGATATTGCGTTCTAATAAAATGCGGCTATTGTTTCAGGAACTCAATCTGCCCAGCCCTTTTTCAATTATGTTGGGGTTTGCTTCCAGTCTAACCGGACGGAACTGAATACCAGTATTTTCCATAGAGCGACTGCCTATCTCACCTCCACAAACTGCTTACTGAGTAACACGATACCCTTTGGTAAGATTGGTTGTCATAGTTTTGGGCGTCGGACTACCCGTAACGACTGTCAAAGATCTACGAATGACGGCCGGGACCAACTAAAAAGATATATTAGACTAAGGAATACGACCATCCATTCCATCACAAAGATAAATGATGTCACTGTCTTCGAAAGCTGTCACGCTAAAATGGAATTGGGCTGGACACATCTGCCGCATGTCAGACGACCAATGGGCCTAACTTACGACCCACTGGGTCACAATGGACTGCTCAGATCTCTACGAAGCAGTGAATGTGTAGGAGCCTTTATATGACCGGTCGAGCAATCCAATTACAGGATTAGCGAACACTAAAGTGGGGTGAAGTGAGCCGAGACAACAACGCCGGCGGACAGTGTCCGGCGATGTTCGGAACGTAGACTGACACCGGACAAATGAACTTCGAAATTGATGTTTATGAATCGATTTGACTGACTGATGGGACTATGGGCAGTTTTCATTAGTACCTCAGTACAGATTAAATGGAATTGGGCTGGATACATCTGCTGTATCAGACGATCAATGGGCCAAACTTACGGCCCAGTGGGTCCCGCTTAGTGGTAAACAACATTGTGGCAGGCCCAGACGGAGATAGCGGGATGTGAGCTACAGTGCGATTCTGTAACCAAATCACCGTGAAAACTTAGGTGAAGTGAGCGTGGAGTGAGCTGTCATTCCAAATAATGCTAGGGATTAGCACTACTGACAACTCACATCAAGCTCACTTCACTTGAGTTTTCACGGTGAGATTTTTACAGAATCGAGCGACTGGACTCCTTTCATAAAGATTGGTCCTTGGCAGCTCTGGACAGAGAGAGAGGGAAAGAGAGTAGTGAGACCTTTGCACATTCACGGCTATTAATAAAAAGTACAGATTTACGTGTTTTTCGGAACATCTGACTGATTAATTTAAAACGCTACGCTGCCTAAACTTTGGGCCAGAGCTTGAAAGATAGGTTTAAATAGTCCCCGAAAGTAACTCTGTCCGCTGTCTGTCTGTTTTTGGTGCTTAACCGGCTCACCTGATTACGATGAAATTTGGCACACGGATAGACCATGACCTGGGTTAGGACAAAGGACGTTACTTAAGACTTTTTACCAGCATTACGTTCCCGTGTGAAAATTTCTGACCTCCACACGGATGAAGGTAAAAGCTAGTAGTCCCATATTTGAACAGTAATTCATCATCATCTGCCTAGCCTTTTCCAACTATGTTGGGGTCGGCTTCCAGTCTAACCGCATGCAGCTGAATACCAGTATTTTACATGGAGCGACTGCCTATCTGACCTCCACAACCCAGTTTCTGGGTAATACGATACCCCTTGGTAAGACTGGTTGTCAGACTTTGAACAGTAAGTATTATCCCAAAAATCACCTTGTACAACATAGTAATAAAAACCTTTGTTAAAATATTTGTAAAGATCTTTTGTAAAGATGAGGAAATAAGTGTGTAAGGAAAATAAAGCTGTTTTATTTTATAACGGCCACGTCTTACAACTTATAGGTAGTCCGAACCTAGACAGGCGTTTTACTTTGTGTAAATAATTTCATCACACTGCTCTCAAAACGGCGAAGAAAATCATCGTGAAGAAACCGGCATGTGCTGGAACCAAAAATTCGAAGACTTGTGACATCTACCAACCCGCACTGAGATCACGTGGCCCACTCCGTGTCCCACCAGTGGGAACATTATAGGCT
The DNA here is from genome assembly GCA_945859715.1 of Apamea sordens. Classification (NCBI taxonomy): domain Eukaryota; kingdom Metazoa; phylum Arthropoda; class Insecta; order Lepidoptera; family Noctuidae; genus Apamea; species Apamea sordens. Next base: position 17,627,103 of record OX243986.1, read on the forward strand.
GATTATGCTATGCTTTATAATGCCATTATAATATTAAAGTTAAAAATGTATTTTCCCTGACTCACTCTATTTCCCGTATTTTCGTTTAACTTGTTAATTCAGTAATGTAAATTGTGTACGTTCATTTCGTTTTATGTAACACAATAATCGCAAAGCTCTTAACGAGCGGTTGTGGCGCAAAACTTCTCAAATGAATGAACTCGGCGTGCGTACGCCCTTTTCAGTTACCGATGACTGACATTTCAACTGTCAACTGTTATTCGTTGAACTTCACCGTCTCGTCTGTACCTACTAATCATTTCATTATTCCCATTCATCCATGCAAATTAAAAGACACAACGTCTGTCTGTCTATCAGCTTTTGACGTAGGGGTGGCTGCTATGATTCAAACTCAAACTATTTAATTCAACTAAACCAAATAACCACGAACGAAGGGAGCTAAATGATCCAACACATGCGCCACCATCAGCGAGACATTAGAGTGAGCATGACATACTCTCAGCCGCCAAGGCACATTCAATCAATGAAAGACGTACCCAGTAAATGGTAGCTTTATAGTATGTACATAGTACTATGTAGTATGTACATAGTACTATGTGAGTACTATGTACATACTATAAAGCTACCATTTGCGCAATTATACAATACTGGGAGATTGAATTTATATAATGCAAAAAGTATTTTAAAATCTTCAGCAGCTTTCTCTCCAACAGTATAGGTGTGTGTGAAGTATTTTGCAAATGCTAATCAATTTATTTATGCGTCCTGTGGAGCAGGACCAGTGTTAAGCCAAGCATTTTTGTCAGCGATGTATTCCAACAACTGTCAACTTATAATATGCTTGGCTGCATAGTGTGCGTTTTATGTAAGATTTTTTTTTGAATTTGGTTTCATTGAGTTGGAGGTTGGAGTATGTATTTAATTGTACCATTTTAAAGAGTACCCCATGAAGGAAGAGTCTACTTTAGCCAGTCTGAAACCTGGTCGAACTAATTAGTCCCTATTTCTAGTTATATGTGTCTGTCACGTCTTTTACTAAAAAGATTTAAATTTTTCCTTATTTTTCCTTCATTGATATATTGACAAGGTACCGTCATTAACAGTTACCTTAGACTTTAGAGAATCACGCCTGCGGAGGCCATATATTGCTCTTGATTTATGTGATTATTGTTTCTATTTATATATAACTAGCTGTTGCCCGCAACTTTGGCTGCGATCCAGGATGAAAAGTCTAGCCTAACCCTATGTAGGACTCATGCATGTATGTTGGCCAATGTCTACCAATGTGCTAAATTTCATCCAAACCCGTTCAGCCGTTTTAGCGTGAAAGAGTAACAAATAAACCTACTTTTACATTTATAATATTATTTAAGTTTATACCCTCTGTTGCGACTGTTCTATAAGTACACCTCTGGTTAACCCTTCAATGAAAACAGGTGTGATGCTGATATGTTTATGTGTGTTTTCTACCCACATTTTTAGTCTACATTAATGAATCAGCCGTGAGCACAGCTAGTTTCATAATATATAAACTAGTCTTCATTTAACGATTCGATTCTTTTGCAAATAATTATTTTATAATTGACAATCTATAATAAAGCTGAAGAGTTTGTTTGTTTGAACGCGCTAATTTCTGGAACTACCAAATGAATTGGAAAAAATAATATTGCATTTGATAGACCAATTTATGAGGAAGGTTATAGGCTATTCACAATTACGATACAACCCTTAGGAGCCGAGCGTCCCTTTACTTGTCACAGCAATGCCACAGAGTGCTTCTGACAATTAGGGCTTAGACAAGTAATGAAGTTACGTCTGGCGCGGATTAAGAATAGGTATTTTATTTGATAATTATATTATATAAATAATAAAATAAATTATTTATTAATTATTTATTACTGTAATTGCCCGTGACATCACAGCGGGCCCTATCAGAATACCAGCGCTGCGACATTTATTTTTTAAATGTCGTAGCATCATGCTGAGATAGGAGCTTTTTGGCCTCGTATCTCTCTCTCTTTCTGTTTCATTTTTCTTTTTGTTACTTTTTTTTTATATTTAATTTGTTTTAATTTTTATTGTGTTTAGTTTTATGATCTTCCTTTACGAGTCGCAATAAATACTTTTTCTTTATTTCTTTCCGATCAAAAATAAAAAAAAGTCAGAAACCGATGTAATATTTAGCGCGGGCGATAGGATGCGACGCGGTGGTTCGGCGGCCAACATTTCACGCGGACAAAGTCGCGGGCATTTATAAACTTCTACCCTTAATCCTTGCACGTGTTTCAGTACCTATAGGTACACTGTAAAAATCCTATCGGGATTTTAAACGGATTCCGCTTTTGTGATGGCACCTATAATCGGGTTCCAAGAATGCTTTAGTTCATTTTTGTTACACATTTCTTGATGGCTCGGAAAACGTGTAGGTAGCGGCGAGAATGAATAATCCAATGTAGTTGTCGACAAAATGCAGAGTTAATAAAGCCTCATTTACACTAAGCAAGTTTCTTTAATAAGAATAATTTGCTGAAGTGGAAATGGGCCACTTATCCGTAGAACCGACGACCATTGGGGTAGACGCGTTCTTGAGTGGATACCGCAAATCGACAAACGTTAGGTAGGACGCCATCAGGCTAGGTGGAGTGACGATCTTAGCAGGATGGCTGGTAGCAGTTGGATGAGAGTTGCCGAAAATCGATAAATGGCGTGAAATAGAAGAGGCCTATGTTCAGCATGGACTGCTGTAGGCTGATGATGAGGGTGATGATGAAGTTTCTTGAGAGCAGTGGTGGCCCAGTGGAAGCGGCTGCGACTTACGAGCTGTAGTTCCGTAGGTTCAAACCCAGACAGGCGCTTTACTTTGTGTAAATTATTTCATCACCATTGCTCTTAAAACGGTGAAGGAAAAAATCGTGAAGAAACCGGCATGTCCTAGAACCAAAAAATCGAAGACGTGTGGCATCTACCAACCCGCTCTGGGCCCGTGTAGTGGATTACGGCTTGTATCCCAGCAGTGGGAACATTATGATTAATTCATTAAAAACTTGAGAGGTGACAAGGAACACCCGGATGGAACGAAGTATAACTGGCTTGCTTTCTATAAGAGAGAGAGAGAGGGACAGACAGAGAAACACGCGCACGCCGCACGGCTTACAACTATAGCAAAAAGTATCGTTCCAACTTTTGGTCTTAATTTTTTCAATATGCATTATGCAAGTTTCTTGCCTGTGGCATACAATAAAATTTAAGCAACAAATATCTTGCACCGTCTAAACAATTTTTATGGTTGCTTAGACAATTTATGCTAATTAAATCACATCTTGTAAATCATGCTTTATGGTATGGCAAAGACAAATAAGTCGTAACGTGTGAATCAGGCTAAAGTCTTCATAATTATATTTCTGCTGAACACACTTATTAAAGGGTACAATTGTGGTTCAAGTTTTGTTAGGCTTTCAATATAATTAAAGGCGAAGTCAAATACAACAAAACAAGAAAGTCGATTATTCATCTCTTAGAGAAACTCATACTAACAACTCTACGTTATGCATACCATTATATCAAGTCTCGTATCGCCATGCGAGACTCGATATAATGGTATGCATAATCGATGCGATCAATCGTTTCTCGCTCGATTATTTGCCACTTATCGAATGCTGTAGGGCTTCACGCATTATTGGTTATATAGTGTAAACATAACTTATATTCTTTTGATTATAATAAATAAATTATTAGTACTTACTTAGCTGATATAAAACTAAATACTTCCTCTCTTAATCATTATTTTTTTCTTTACTCCTGTTTCATGATTGTTATTATACTGGTTGCGACCTGCGGTATTACCCGCATAAGTTTCGATCCCGTGGGAATATCGGGATAAAAAGTATCCTATCTGTTAATCCTGGTTATAAACTATCTGTTTGTTATATTTCATCCAAATCCGTTCAGTAGCTTTTACGTGAAAAAGTAACAAACATCCATCCATCCATCCTTCCATCCATCCATCTATCCATCCATCTATCCATCCATCTATCTATCCATCCATCTATCCATCCATCTATCCATCCTTCTATCCATCCATCCGTCAATCTATCCATCTTCCACACAAACTTTCGCGTTTATAATATTAGTAGGATATTTATAAAGATTCGTATAATGCTTTATGTATGTATTTATTGTATTATGTAAATGGTACACTACAGCCTACCTAGAGTATTGTCTCACCTTTACCTTTTAATTTCATCCAAAGGTTATCTCTTAGCGATAAGACCGCCCATTGTGTCTTCCTTTGTAAATGTTCTACATTTATAAGTGTAATTTATATGGTGTATATAATTTAATAAAGACTATTCGATTCTATTGGCCATCTTGTTACCATAACACAAGCATTAGGTTGCTTAGCTTGGGACCAGATGGCACTGTGTGAAATGTCCAGGGGTATTATTATTATTATTGGAGCAATTAAGATATTGATGAGGCAGAAATGTGTTGCTAAGGAGTTTGTTGCACTGTTCCTTTTCCACTATAAATGGATAGAATGAATAGTTTTTTGAGCAGTCTATTTTGTTTAGGTGAACGTGATGTTAAATGAGAAATCAAATTGATTCGATGGTCTGTAGACTGTCGGTATTTTTTCAAGGAAGGAAAGCACTTTATCAAGGATACGTGACTTGCTAGAACTGCCCACTTGTAGTTGGAGTACGTACACTAAGGTAACCGCACCAATCCGTGCCGTTTCAGGGACATAGCCGGTCCGTGGCCCCTTTTATTCACATTTACTGAAGCTCCACCGGTCGGTATACGGACATAAGTATGTCGGAGACGGTATGTCTGTCTCTCGTTAGCATCAGGCATATTTTAATTACTGTGGGCGTACTATGGGTAGTGTTGGTTATTGCACAATAGAAACACGGTTTACAGTTAAAATCAGATTATAATTTACGAACAAGTCAGTCACACTAGCGAATCACACACTCACACAACTCGAGATGGCGCTGACGTTCCGAATAGTCAAACGAATGACTCCGACAAGTATAATAATAATAAACCTTTATTTCAGACTTTCTGCCCATGGGTACACTTAGAACATAGAACGAAACATACAATAAAATACACATACTAACAAAACAAACAAAATCTCAAAAATACACAACACATAAAAAAAGATACAAACAACAAGATAGCAGTGACAACACAAAAGGAGCAACATATTAAATTTGACGAGGAGGAAATGTCCACTGCTCACAAGGCAGTGCGCAAGCGCATCCACTGGCGCAGCAGTGGAGAGTCCCACCTGTCCGCGAACACGCTTAGTAAGCTGTTCCTGCTGGACCTAACACGACTCAGCAGACGACTCAACTATGAACGACTTCATATAAAATGTTTAAAAAGATATATTTTTTGCCCAAGGCACCCTGAAACCTTACGCGTGTTTTCTGTCATTGGGGGCAATTAAGTAGGTGGTGGGGTAGTTCGATGCTAGTGATAACTGCGGTTAATGGACATCTGCATCATCAAAGGCATCACAAGTGCGTTGCCATTCCAAATACAAAGCCAAAAAGCAACTAAGCCTATCGCAGTCCACTGCTGGACATAGGCCTCTCCTGAGCGGCGCCACAACATCCTGGGGGTCTACTCCGAAGTAGTATCGGTCGAATGTTCGGCCGTTTCCTGCTACGAAGTTACTATTTGGTTCGGTCGGTTCCGATCCTACACTCCTATACTCTTTCGAATATTGACTATGGTCCCGACCCAACTGAGCCGATCTGAACTTTTTTCGCATTTTTCAATAATATTCGGTTCGGCCATGTGTCGGTCCGATCCGAACATTCGCACTTTGCTCTTCGGAGTAGGCCCCCTGTCCTCCGCCTTCTGCATCCAGTTTGGCCCAGCTACCTACTTTAAGTCGTCGGTGCATCTAGCTGGGGGGCGTCCCACATTACTCTTGCGCTAGTGCCGTATTGGGACGTTTTAATATCATCATGATTGCAGTGCGAGACAAAGACGAAGCTATACCTACATGACCGATAGCATAACCCCGTTTTCGAACTGCCAGTTCATGATGGCATGAATACTTCTTATTAGGGCTCCAAAAACGCCCACTTACAACGATTCTCTTTTCCCAGCAATGTTGAACAAGAAAAGCCAGCAACAATTCCACTTAAACATAACTAAAAACCGTCTCATAATGAAAACCAACACCCTCTCGATTTTCCACTGTTAGTAAAACCGTGGCGCCCTGACAGTTACTAATAAGCCTGCGACCCGCTCCTAACTCATTAATTTTCTCACGATGAGTGACGACACAAAGCTGTTGCTTCTCTCTCAGCTGATATTACGACCATAACTTGTAGTCGGTGAGTTGTGTCGTGGTGGAGAGAAAAATATGATTTTATGTTTGTGGGTGGTGAAGATTATAAAAATGTGATAAAGTTGTAGCCTTTTGCTAAGACTAATCTATAAACTAATTGGTTTAATTAATGGGTCACTTTTAATCAACTCGGCCTATTGCGGTCCACTGCTGGACATATGCCTCTCCCAGGCTGCGCCACAACACCCTGTCCTCCGCCTTCCACATCCAGTCTGTCCCAGCTATCTTCTTTAAGCCGTCCGTCCATCTAGCTGGGGGGCGTCCCACACTACGCTTGCCAATATAGGTCACTTTACGAAGACAATATTACACATTTTTACGTGTTTATGTGTGTATATACATTTACTTGGTTTTTTTTTTCGCAGCAGATGCTGAAAACAAAAATTCATGACCGAGTTTTCTACGCTGTATTCATTATAAGACTATTGATTATCTATATGATTTATGTAGTTTAAACCGATAATCACAGATACCTAAGATTCAGATAAAGACGCTGTCATTTAAATATCCTATAAAAATGCTCTTAAAGATATTCGATATAGGACATAAGGAATAAATAGGTGCAAATCACGCCCCAACCGGATCCCAAATGGCTCGATCCCCTACATTTCCACATAAATATACAAATTATACCCATATCCTTTTCCAATACGTTTCTCTCGGCACATAAATGAAATATCTTTCAGTATATTCGGTATATAATTCTGGCCTAGTGATAAAATAAGTGGGAAATCAAATGTCGTGACTGGCACTGAGGGGCTTCGCGGCGCGTCGGTGCCAATTACAGCCTTCGTATAGAGTGCCACTTAAGTCGCAGATTACGCACAATTGCATAATGAACACTTCTAGAAAAGTGAACCAAGAACAAGTTTTAAATGGCCGATTTTTAAAGTAGCTTTTATGCAGACATTATTAAAACACCATCCGTAAGCCTGTAAACAACCTTCATTAAGCGCACTGTCAAAGTGTGTACATAACTCTTTCCAGCGTCTGTATTCCATTTCTTGAAAGACTGACAGTTCTTCACGACTGACGGTTGTCTGGATTTAATGGTGGAGTGGTATTTTTTGGGGGCATTAAATAATACAACAATATATTTAATTCGTTTACTTGAAGCGAACGTATTTACATCAACGCGGTTGGTTTTATCACTGGTTTTTCGAAACAAAAATTTGAATGCTCATTCTAAAGTCTAGTTATTTTACTGCCAGTCAGCACTAAATAAGGTCGACTTTTGCAGACAGCCTTTACAGTACCAAGTTACCTTCAAAGTAAGAGTGAATTGGCATTTTTTGGATGTACTTATTCTATCGTAGACCTCATCCATCGCTTTTCATCAGGCAAAATCGAGGTCAAGAGCGGAACCATAGGATTTCTCCCCGAATTTTTTACGGAGAGTCACCTAATTGTAACGCATGACGGATTAGTAATCGCATTGCTTCTAACATATCCAAGACACAATAGGAAGCTATAGGTTCTGTGAGCTCTTTCCGAGCTCTCAGTACCGGGATGGGTAAATTATACGAAGGTTTGTGTTATAACTTCGATAATTATTAATGGAAATTTTCTACACACGTCTTCGTTTAAATAAATTTTCATAGTTTTCATCTTGTGATTCATAGACCACTCCGCTTTGAGGTATAAATGTGGTGCTGTTTCACAAACGATGGGAAACTTAATATCGTGTCCTGCGTGTCCTGTCAGCTGCACGTTACAGGAACTGATGGACGCTGGTGATGGCGCCAAACAAGTGGCCTAATTCTGGGCCGAGTCCATTTAGATTACTATCGACACACCAAGAAGAAGATCTTGTGTCATCCGCTTGTCAGCTAATCGGACCCCTGCTGTTGTTTCTGGTATTCTTTATAATTATATAATGTCTGTCTCGTAATTCTTGCCAATAAATGTTAACAGACTCGCCGAGGTTGCGTGTAAGCACCAAATAGTAGGTACTCTACAGTACCTACCTATCCACTCTTCTAAACACGACAAGAATACTAGCACGGGACATATTTGCCTAGTTTGTACACGAACTATTGGAATAAAATTATGAAGGTATTGACAATTCTCTTTGAATTCGAATTCACAAACTGAAATTCTAGCCATCGAAAGCAAACGGAAGGTTTGGTTTCCAGGTCTAGAGCCATGTGCTATCTCACTCAGCTCATATGTAGGTTACCTAATATAGGACTTTTAGAATCTAGAACTATCAAAAGAGACGATCTAAATGCATGGACATTTTAACGATTATGAAAAAGGTATTGAAAAAGTAGATATGTGCAAAAAGAAAAAATATGCCCAGGGTCTGAATGAATCAAAATAAAACTACTCGTTGCTAGGGATGGATAGTGTTTCATTATGACTAAATTCCTTTACTGAGAAACAGGGGTTCAACGGCATGTTCAACCCATGTTTCACAGAAAAGGATTAAATTTAATACATTGATAGAATTTCTTTAGTTTTTGTAACGGTATAGACAACTGTGCTGCTGGGGAGTTTGATGCGCCACTTCTTCTTCCCAGCTAAATCACTAGTGGTAAAGGGCGTCTTGATTTAATATTGAAAATAAAGTAGATAGTCTTTCCACGGTACGCGGTGATAAAGACTCTCACTTACACAAAAAAATTAATATGAGACATGGATGTTTTGAGACTTGATTATTTTGCAACTTGAACATTTTGAGACTAAAGGCGTCATCGGTATCGCTTATAGAATGTAATTTTGTCTAGGCACTAAAAGATACCATTGCACATTCTAGAAGCGATACAAAACAGAACCGACAGCCAATATTTTGTAGGTTTTTTTTAATATTTTTAAATTGCAAAATGTACCAGCTCCTGACCTCGATCTCGCCTAGTGGAAAGCGATGCATGAGGTCATAGAACTCATACCATCATAGGATGGAACGAGCTAACCCACAAAATGCCTATTCACTCTTGCTTTAAAGGCTGACGGGTTATACGTGGAAAGGAATGCAAACGCGCGTGGTAGGTAGAGACGCCAGCAGGTCAAGCTACCCAAAACTGTCAAATTTCCCCAATTGAACCTTAATGCCTTAGCGATAATGTTGAAAATCTATAAAATTGTAGTGAAGATTTTTTCTCAGAATTCCTATTTCAGTAATGAAAATTCTCTCTTGTTAATCCCAACAATCCAAAGGACATCGCCCACTCCATGTCACATAAGACCACCAATCCCAACTGACAAGCATCTAACAACCTTTTCCCGACACTTCTGTAGACGATAAAACGAACAGACGAGACCAAATGAACGAAAAACAGAATAAAATATATTTATTAGAAGTACGATAATCCAATAGATTACTGGGACATTTTCGATGCTCACGTCATGGACTCATGATAAATAATATCTTGTAAGGCGTGTAATGTCTTGTGAACAACTGTTATTTCTTCTGTCACTTTAGTGTGGGACGGACCTCTACACACATCAAGTATCAAGAAAATAATCTTCAAATATGAGTCTTGATTCTTGAAGCGAAAATAGAATTTTGCAAAATATCTTTAGGTATGTATGTAGATCTTCAGAGATAAGTTTGAAGACCAGGGTCGTCGGATATAGTTGAAGTTTAGTAAGAAACAGATAGACGTTTTCAAATGAAATTTAATTTGATAAATTAACTGTTTGTTATCAATCAATTTAATTTTATTGTAAAACATTCATCGGTTTCTTTCTAAACTTCGATTATATCCGACGACACTGGTTACTTGTCTCTTTCTGACTGTACACAATAAAATCGAATTTACATATTATTATTCAATTGCCCTTGGATGCTTTTCAAAGCTGCGCAGTCTTCTCTTTTTACGATTCTCATAACAAAGAAGAATTCAATAAAATCATATCATTACGTTATATTTCTATTCGTTGGTTTTCATGATGATAACGATATTAACTATGCCGTCTAGCTTTTGTACGCCAGCCGGGTAAAATTAAGATTAGTCAGAAACAAATTAGTCTAATTAGAACGTCAAAGAATATTAGATAGTCTGCAAAAACACCTGACCTGGAATTTGCCTAAATACAGCTTTAAACCGAGCAATATTAAAGTAAAGTAAAAATTAAGACACAAAATTGAAAATCTAATCATTTAAGACCTTCAAGAAAACTCGATGACAATCCTAACGGCGTTAAATTTAATCGAGGTCGCAACAAACTCCCTCTAATTTTCCACTCTAAAAGATTAGGGCAGACATTTTCTTGTACCTTGATATCTCACAAAATGTTAAGCGACTCTTGGATCCGAGAACTTTTCATGTTAACCAAATGTTTTCGGTCTCTGAGCAACAGGACGTGGACGTGGAGGTTCCCAAATTAAATTACATAGAAAACCTTTCAGGGATCGACAACATTTTAATAGAATAATCGGTTTTAGACGACTATCCGATACTAATATTATCTTTTGTTGAGTACATTTTAAATAGGTCTCAGTATGTATTCAGATAATATTCATAACATCATAACATCGCGGCTTGTTTCCCCGAAGGGTTATGCAGAGGTGTGTGGTTGTTGTATGTTTAGTTTATTTATTTAGTCCACGTTATTTTTTGGACCATGAAATATATAATGAAGGGTGATCTTCTTTTGTCCCTTAAGAGGAGATTAATTGACGTGTGCATACTTCCCATCCTCACATATGGTGGACAAACATGGTCTTTGACAAATCAGCAGAGGTCCAGTCGAGGTTTGCCAGAGGGCTATGGAACGGAGTATTGTGGGTATCAAACTAACAGACCGGGTTAGGAATACGACCATCCGTTCCATAACAAAAATAACTGATGTCACTTGGAAAGCTGCCACACTAAAATGGAATTGCGCTGGACACATCTGCCGCATGTCAGGCGACCAATGGGCCAAACTTACGACATAATGGGTCCCTCTCTGAGCAAGCGACATCGCGGCAGGCCCAGACGGAGATGGCGGGATGAGCTGGACTCCTTCAACAAGAACTGGTCCTTAACAGCTTTAAACAGAGAGAAGTGGAAGGAGAGTAGGGAGGCCTTTGCCCTGCAGTTAGATATTTTAATAATAAAACGTTAATTTCGTTGGTTAAAAGGATAGGTAGTTATTATGTTTATCAAAATATCATAAAAATTACATAACATCACAGCCTGTTATCTCCGAAAATTTAGGTAGACCTATATATAGTACACGACCGAATTAGGTTACGTATTGACAATAAGTAGGTCTATTATGTGTGAAGATACCGTATTCTAGTGGTTGTTTATTGGTTTTGCTTGTGGCTTCACCCGCATCAACTTTACAACAACAAATGGTTTTCTATTATACATTTTTATACAGGGCAAATGGAATTTATTTCATGGAATTTTATTATAATATAATTACGGTGCCTATTTGAATATAGCAGTCGAGTTTTGAGACGCTTTTTTGCATAAATCCATACATAATATAAAACAAAGTCACTTTTTGTCTGTGGGACCACTTAGTTCTTCTAAGCCTCCCAAATTGTAAAATGTATATCGGTAATTTTTATGATGTACAGTCACGAGCAAAAGTATGTACCTATATACTCGGCTTTATTCAAAGCGATTTACTTCTTTATTTTTTAATGAAATTTTATGTTGTTACGAACATAGCATTTTCGTACCCTTGGGGTTATGTAATGTGTCGTATTTCAACGTTGCATTCGTTATTTCACGAAAAAATCGCAATTGAAAGTTGCCAAGTGTTGTCATATCGGTGCTCGTGACTGTACTGTATAATAAAGACTATTCTTACTATCTGTCTAACTACACAATGGATTTTGGTGTGGCTTTCATCATCACATAGAGAATTTATTCTGGATAGTTTATGTGTATAACACCTACATTAATATTTGACTTAGATCTAACACCTAAATCTCGATGTTTTGACTGCATCAGTACATAACATTGCACCTCATCACCTGCCTAGCCTTTTTCCAACTATGTTGGGGTCGGCACTATTGCACCTAGATTTATTTATTACTAGCTGCGCCCGCGGTTTCACCCGCATAAGTTTCGATCCCGTGGGAATATCGGGATAAAAAGTATTCTATATATTAAACCTGGTTATAAACCATCTGTGTGCCAAATTTCATCCAAATCCGTTCCGTAGGTTTTGCGTGAAAGAGTAACAAACATCCATCCATACAAACTTTCACGTTTGTAATAGTTAGTTAGTTAGTAATAATATTAGTAAATTTCCTGCTAATTTCTTACATCGGACTTCACACTTTTTCAACCGACGATAAAAAACGGAGGAGGTTCTCAATTCGACAAGTATATTTTTTTTTATGTATGACCAAGCATATCTTTTTACAGAGTAGTCCAATTTTGATAATTCTTTTTTTATTAATATAATAATAATAATAATATCCCTGGACATTTCACACAGCGCCATCTAGTCCCAAGCTAAGCAACCTAATGCTTGTGTTATGGTAACAAGATGGCTGATAAACTACTTATATACATTTTTTTTTGTAAATACATACATATTATAGATAGAAAAACACCCAGACTCGGAACAAATACATGTAGGTCATACAAATATTTGTTCCGTGCGGGAATCGAACCCGCGACACGCAGCGCAGCAGTCAATCGCTTAACCACTGCGCCAAACGTGCCGTCAGATTGGAAAGGGTATACCCCAAAGTTGGTCCCATATAAATTTGAAAAAGAAAATCCAACCCTAAGGGTGGGAAAATAGGGGTGATTTATTGTTCACTCACAGATTTTAATGCTGAGTGGTGTATTCAGTGCCACATATGCCTCCTGCCCTTTGGCAAATAATTAGTAGATTAGGTATAGCCACAAAAAACTATAAAATAAAAACTTTTTAACAAAACATTTAAAAAGTAATTTTGAGTCGGCGCCAAACAATCAATAAACAAAGATCACTAAATTGCCGTAAATTGAAACGGCACTGACTCAAAATTATTTAGGTATACTTACATTAGTTTAAGAACTTACCTTATTAAGGTTAAATAAAAAAGGTTTATTATTTTTTGCTTTTCAGTTTTTTCGGCGGTTCAATTTTTTGTTAAAAAGTTTTTTATATTTAATCTTTTTTTTTCATTTTTTGTTTTATTTGATGTATGTATCTGGTGTACAATACACCAGATACATACATCAAATAAAACAGTGTGTCTTTTAGTTTGTGCCAAATAAGTGTGTTTTCTTTCTTTCTTTCTAGTAGGATTTATTTTTAGCCTATCTTGTCCTACTGCGGGGCAAAGGCCTCCCTTTCTTCTTTCCACTCCTCTTTGTCTAGAGCTAGTGTGCATCAATCCGAACTTTAGGCGTCAAGCGCATCCCACCATCGATCAATTAAAAGCTAATCATCATATCAACTAGATACGTCATTTCCATGACACATTGTCTAGCTTAGTACGATGAAAAAGGCATCTAAAGATAGGTACATTGTGCTCTGTACCTACCATGCAATCGCTTACAGCTTTCATCACCCTACTTCCTTTGTGAGGAGCACAAACACACGCGAAATCTGAGAGACGCAATCCTAGCATACCCTAGTTTGTTCCACTAGAATAATTTGATAAAACTGTCCTGGATTATATATATTGAAGGATGGTTGGAATTTCACGGATATTATTACATGGAGTCTGAGAGAGTTTGTTTGTTTTGTGACTCAGTACATTTGAAGTGGTTGCTGAAATTCAATATGGTGGTAAACTTTTAGAATGTTTCCGAGATAGAAATTGTTGACGGAAAAATTATGACATCAACTCAATGTATGAATCGAATGAATGTGAGTTTTGTCAATGAAAGTATTTGTTTTGTTGACATCGAAGGAAATGGTTCTGGAACTGACTGATGGTTGACATTTCATCAAAGATGTGTTATTTGGTGTGAGTAAACTCTGTTCTCAAAATGGTGAAGGAAAACATCATCACAACATGAGGAAACCGTCATGTCCTTGAACCAAAAATTCGAAGATACCTATGTGACATTTACCAACCCGCACTGGGCCCGCGTGGTAGATTACAGCATACACGAGATCCCGTGTATCCCTCCTCTCTTCGAGAGTCCTGTGTCCTAGCAGTGGGAACATTATATGTAGATTATGTAAACTCTGTTAAAGTTGAAGAATAGCTTCTCTCTATTTATCTTCTTATTCGTAAAATATTGCAGCATTTGAAACATAAAGATGTTTTAAATTCAATAAGCGCTAAAAGGTTTTAGTGATTTGATGTCCAGGCCTAGGTATAAATTTCTATCTCATTGCTTGTTCAATTAAATCTCTAAACAGCTGGTTGACACTTCCCGTGACCCAAGGGCTGGCTTTTACATCGGCCGGAAGCTAAGCATTGTCATATTAACGTGGCAATGCCGCAAGTCTCTTCAGTACATTACCAGTCGACAGCGATGCGGAGGAATATTTCGACGCAATGTTGTAGTTTTTGAATAGTTTTAGTTAGTTTAGGTTTAGGATATTATATTTTCATTATAATAATTTGTAGTTTATTATTATCTCCTTTATTTCAATGTAAACATATAAATTATATTTTTAAATATTAAAATATAAAAGGTATAAAAATATAAAAAATAGTAGCCCACCGGTGTCGGGAACAGGGTCCAAGCTACCGGTGGTCAGGGCTCTAGAGAGAGGAACCTCCTGGCAATGTGAGCCGTGTCCAGAAGTACTGCTTTCTAAATCAAGCCCTTGATCCAGCTGCCCAACGAGAGCCTCCTCAGGTGTTGCTCGAGGCTCTTGGCTATTAAGCCATTGGCTGTCACGACTATCGGCACAATGATCACTGAGTCCACATCCCACATGTCGACAACCTCGCGAGCCAAGTCAAGATACTTGATTTCGTTTATCTTTCTCGGCTTTGACGAGGTGTAGTTTATTTATTAAGTATTAGAAGTTTGTAAATATTATCTTTATATCTTGTGTAAATAATAAAGAGTATTCTATTCTTGGTAGTATGAAAAAAATAAACACTTAATGCCCTATGCTCCCGCTTTTCAACGAGTTTTCCCGCCAGCTTTGTTTTGATAGCAGAAAACAACCAATCGCAAAACAAAGGATAGACCTAACAAGGCCCTCAAAACACTAGCTCCGCAGCCCTCGATCGAAGGAGCCCTGACCTTTACCTCGGTATTAGGCACTGATGGTTACGTCAAATACACTCGTAAGTCACTTTTATTGCTGTTCGTACTGTAACGTAACCGACATGACAAGACGGTGTTGCTAGACTGATGTAACACTTACCTTGGGAATTAAGTTTGCATGAGGAAGGCTGAAGTCTAAACCTTGAATGGATAATTGAAATTGATAGGTACAGTCACGAGCAAAAATATGTATACACTCAGTTTTATTCAAAAGCGATTTACTCCTTTATTTTTTAATGAAATTTTATGGTATTACGAACATACCATATTCGAACCCCTAGGTTTACGTAATGTGTCGTATTCCAACGTTGCATTCATTATTTCACGAAAAAATCCCAATTGAAAGTTGCCAAGTGTTGACATATTGGTGCTCGTGACTGTACCTACTTATTTAAAATGTATATACTAAATATACGTCTAATGCACTATTTTTTTTATGTATTTGTAAATGCGGTTATGACGATAAATAAAATAGTGTGGTCCAAAAGTAGATACTCGTATAAAAACTCACAGAAGATAACGCAGTATTCAACCGGCAGAAAAGCTCAATTTTCCAGATCGAAATAAGGTTTTATATCTCCGTTTGAACCTCAACAGAAGGTCTATTCTCGTAATTTAAAACGTTCAAAATCTAGTCGCAGTCTCATCTCAGCGACAAACAAATGTCAAAAACTTGTCAAAATGTAGGGAAATTAGAAGTATTTTTTGACAGATTGAGACTGAGATCAGACTGTGAACGGTCTTAAAATTACGAGAATTGCCCCTCAGAAGGATTAAAATTCTGGCTAATTCAACAAATTTGCTCCCTCCCCCATTTGGAAGAGAGAAGGCCTGAGTCCCAGCACTGGGAACATTATAGGCTGATCATGCAATACTTTTGACATGGTCGCCACAAAAAAGAAGCAATATCGGGATACAGTCAGAAATAGAGCAATATTACAGCAACTGGTTTTTACTATTTTCAGTGGCTCTGATTCCCTTGTTCACAAACTAAACTAAATTTAATTTCTGTGCATCTTTTTCTTTCTATTTCATTAAGAAAAGGACAGAAGATAACATATTAGTTTAGTCCTGTCAAATTAAGATACTCCATAGACAGATTAGACGTGATTAAAAACATGGCTACTAAAAATACGTCAATTTACGTCAGGCGCTGACTAGTTTGACAGGACTAAACTAAAATTCATCTTCTGTCCTTTTCTAAATTAAATAGAAAGAAAAAGATGCACTGAACTTAAATTTAGTTTAGTTTGTGAAAAAGGGAATCGGCGCCAGTGTCTTTAATTTCCTCCAAATTAAAGGCATCACCAGGAAGTATGTAAAGATCATATTAGGTGGCGTTCTGTAGTTCTGCCTAACTCCTTGGGGAGAAGGTGTGAGTGTATGAATATGTGTATGTATGTAAGGGCACCACTGTCATCAACACCAGATCATACAATTTTGGCCAATATTTAGAACCTAAACACACATCACATGGCTCTTAAAACATCCTCACATTAATATAGTAATAACTACTAGATGTATTCTCAATCGTAAATATACCACAGTTGCATCTGCGAACATTATTACGCATAGGTCGTAAAATACATGTTTTATAGCCCAGTATTCAGTACCTATTAAGACAACGACTATAATTGACTATTAACTCTGTTCAGAGACGTAAGACATTGTTAGGTAATTATGATTTTAGTACTATCCTCACTGTGTTTCTGGGTAATTTTCTAGAATTATTCAGTTATAAGTAAAATTCTTACAGCTTTTGGGATAGCGATCGAGCGCTATGTAATTATCGGGACCCTAATTGCGTAACACACGATCAATCGGAATCGGTTTCATTTTGACGGTTCAACAACATTCATTGAGTTATTTACGTGTTGAGCAGACAAATTTTTCGAACTTATGAAGCAATGGATTAGCAATTTGCTTCAAAATTATTCAGTTTTCGATTGATCGTGTGTTACGCAATTAGGGTGCAGGGTTCAATTTCAGATATCAGTAGCTGCTGGGAGTCTGGAGTTATGTCCAGTTGGTGGCAATAAGTCGCTCCCTATAGGACATAAACATAACTGGCAAAATGTAGATGGGGGTGTGTGTGTTTGTGTGTGATGTGTGGGGGTGTGTGTGTGTATGTACCTCTGTCTTACCCTTTGGGGTAATCAGGCGTGATGTTATGTTATGTGTTTGTAATACCCTAGATGCAGTTTTTCTTTATTTATTTATCTAATACTTAAACAAAGAAATGTACAGACGCCGCCAGCACATCAAGTTACTACAATCTGTCAAATTTCTTTAATATATATATAATAATTCAACTTTAGCGCTAAAGCATTAAGGTTCAAGGTTGATTGGGAAAATGTGACAGTTTCGGGTAGCTTGACCTGCTGGCGTCTGTACAGAGGCGAACTTAATGCCATAGTCATTTTTTACCCGTCAACCTTCGGGTGATTCAGAGACAAATAGTGGTAGGTGTAGTTACGAAAAATTGATAAATAAATATTTGTTTTAATATAAAGATACATATATTCATCTGCCTAACCTTTTCCCAACTATGTTGGGGTCGGCTTCCAGTCTAACCGGATACAGCTGAAATACCAGTATTTTACATGGAGCGACTGCCTATCTGAACCTCCACAATCCAGATACCGGGTAATACGATACCCCTTGGTAAGTCTGGTTGTCAGACTTTCGGGCTTCTGACGACCCGTAACGACTGTCAAAGATCCACAAACGACAGCCGGGACCAACGGCTTAACGTGCTTTCCTAGGCACGAAGGGGTCTTGGTATGTGAAGATGGTCACCCATCCACGTCATCCTTACACATATATCTATTACAAACACTAAATACCTAAACGTTATCCTTAAATCAACGCCATGGTTACCTAGCTCTTATATTTACGACGGCACGGTTGGCGCAGTGGTTAAGCGATTGACTGCTGCGCTGCGTGTCGCGGGTTCGATTCCCGCACGGAACAAATATTTGTATGACCTACATGTATTTGTTCCGAGTCTGGGTGTTTTTCTATCTATAATATGTATGTATTTACAAAAAAAAAAATGTATATAAGTAGTTTATCAGCCATCTTGTTACCATAACACAAGCATTAGGTTGCTTAGCTTGGGACTAGATGGCGCTGTGTGAAATGTCCAGGGATATTATTATTATATTTTAAGATTTTTCCCCTGATTTTTTTATACTGCGCCACCTGTTTTGTATTTTTCTATGGTACTACGAGTACCTATAATTTAGGTACTGTAGAGACTATAGCCTATTTGGTGCAAACATGCAGCCTCCGCGAGTTTTTTAAAAAGTGATTGGTATAAAAGACGAGACAGAGTTAAGTTTAGAAGAGCTTAGGCTGACAAGCGAAAGAATTAAGATGTAAAATACGTAAGGAATAACTATTGAACATTACGATATAAACCGTAGTTTGATTCTATTCGTCCCGGTACCGAAGGGGTCGTTTAGCCCTTCACAGTACCTTCCAACGAATACACACAGCTGTTAAACTCACAGTCAAAATCAGGTTAGGGAAATAAATCTCATTACAAAGAGATGAAACGTAAAACGATTAGGGCGACACTCAAAACTGCAGATACCGCCGGAAGGGAATTACTTGATTAATCCGAGGCCGAAGTATTACCTACGGCTTCCCTGAAATAGGCCAAATTACTGACTGAATGATGTTATGTTTAGTTTATTTATTTAGACCACGTTAATAAGAGGATAGGAAGGGAGGGAAGGATTACAGTCTTAAAAAGGGGTATCATATTACCCAGTAACTGGGTTGTCGAGGTCAGATAGGCTCTCAGGCTCATCAATTCATGTAAAATTTGCATTTGGTGAGACTAGAAGCCGACCCCAACATAGTTCGGAAAAGGCTTGGCAGATGATGATGATGATGAAACGAGGATAGGAAGATAATATCTTGTTTACATTAAATAAATACTGATTTTTTTTTTTCTAAATAAAAACCTTGCCCCACACTAGGAATTTTTCCTGTATCGTGGGTGCGTTTACAAACATTTAAACTCACATACACAAACAGCCAGACCCGGAACAACTACTTGTAGGCAATACATATATTTGTTCCGTGCGGGAATCGAACCCGCGACATGAGGCGCAGCAATCAATCGCTTAACCACTGCGCCAACCATGCCGTCAAATATTATTAATTTATTGCATGATCCGCTAAAAGTACCTACTTATAGTTTCAACATAACATAACATCACTCCTGTAATCCCCAAAGGTTAGGTAGAGGTATGTACAGACGCCAGCACATCAAGCTACTACAATCTGTCAAATTTCTTTAATAGATTTTCAACTTTATTGCTAAAGTATTAAAGTTCAAAGTTGATTGGGAAAATTTGACTGTTTCGGGTAGCTTGACCTGGCTGGCGTTTGTATACCCACATTCTGCCAGTTATTTTTAAGTGCCATTTAATAGGGGCCAGCTTATAGCCATCAAGAGGGCGCAGATTCCGGACTGCTTCTGAGAAATTCCAGCTGAAAAACCCCAATAACTACTTGTATAGAACTACAAGTAGTTATTGGGGTTTTAACGTGCGTTAGGTATAGAAATTGGTATTCTATTCATAACCCTGAATACATTCCATTCGTGAAGGCCCCTTGAAAGTCTGTGAGTAAATCCATCGACTACGTTTTATTTAAGTTTTAATTGCCTACATCATCTCTAATTTCTTTACTAAATGTTAAATCCAAAAAAGTCAAACATTGGTAGCTTAGAATCAGAATCAGAATTTATTTATTTCTATGAATTAAACTCAAACTCAAAGAATTCATTTCAATTAATCCATTTACAGGCACTTTTGAAGTGTCAAAAAGTCGGTCAGTTAGTTAGAAAGTTGAAAGCTAGTTGCCCATTCCAAAACGTAGGTAGATCTCTATGGAGAAGAACGGCCCAGAAACTCCTAAGAAACTCTTTGAATCGAGATATTACAACATTCTGTTTACATTATTCTTATTGCTTCTATATGTGAGAACAGCGTAAAAAAACAAAATCGGGCAAGTGCGAGTCGGACTGACGCACGAAGGGTTCCGTACCATTATCTATATAAAAATCACGTCTGTTGTATGGGAGCCCCCTTAAATACACATTTTATCTTAATTTCATTTTTTATTTTAGAATTCAATATGCAACTAAATATTCTGTGAATATTTTAAGCATCTACCTGTTTCCGTTATTAATATCGAGCAATAAACGGAAATAAAATCACGTTCGTTGTATGGGAGCCCCACTTAAATATTTATTTTATTCTGTTTTTTGTATTTGTTGTTATAGCGGCAACAGAAATACATCATCTCGTAAAAATCTGTGAAATTTCAACTGTCTAGCTATCACGGTTCATGAGATACACAGCCTGGTGACAGACAGACAGATGGATAGACAGACAGACGGACAGTGGAGTCTTTGTAATAGGGTCCCGTTTTTACCCTTTGGGTACAGAACCCTAAAAATGAAGAAACAATTCAAAATATGAGCTGATCAGAATAAGTCCTGGCAGTTAAGAGATGACCAGTCTCAACCGACTGGCACTGCGCCTGTTCACGAACATGACGCGTGGATCAGCACTAAATGTAGTTTTACACAGTGTGATATTAATGTTTTATAAGTTCTGTACATTTTACTATAACATATGGTGTGCACTTTCGTTTGCATATTAGGTATGGCGCTTTTGTTTTCAAAATGGTCAATGGTTCAAAATGGTTTTGGTGGTAGTATACCTATGACACACTATCAACAAAATGTCACATAATCTGTGTCGAATCATTACCTTCTTAAACTCCCTATATTATCTGCATTAGGTATAACATATTCTGT
This sequence comes from Apamea sordens, assembly GCA_945859715.1. NCBI lineage: Eukaryota > Metazoa > Arthropoda > Insecta > Lepidoptera > Noctuidae > Apamea > Apamea sordens. Next base: position 17,648,443 of record OX243986.1, read on the forward strand.
AGTTGCTTTGTTGGTCTAGTGGTCGCAAGCACTATCGCTGTGTTCGGGCAAAGTTTTATTGGATTTGTCCATGAAGAGTTGTCTTAGTAAAATTTTTATGTAACTGGTGTCGAAGTTCATGTTCGTGGGTGATTTTTGAAAATGGATATAAACTTCTTTTTGATATAAGTAACTGCAGTGCTATTCTGTAACCATCTTACCGTGAAAACTTAGGTGAAGTGAGCGTGGAGTGAGCTGTCATTCCAACTAATGCTAGGGATTGACACTATTGACAGCTTACTCTAAGCTCACTTCACGTAACTTTTCACGATGAGATTTTATAGAATAGATCGGCTGGTGTCAAAGTTCATGTTCGTGGGTGATTTTTGAAAATGGTTATAAACTTCTTCCGTTAACTTTAAACTATTGGATGTTTTAGAAAAAAATGTTTTATTGAAAGGTTTATTAAAGTATTAGGTAACCAGTGGCAGCAATGAGGGCCATTCAATTTCAGAGTTTAGAGAAAAGTGATGTTTAGTGACGAATTCTGGGAAATTTTCAAAAATACAAAAAAAAAAAATGTGTGTCTCGAATCTCATGAATTTTCGCATACGCTTTATGGGGTGTTTAATTGTTGCAAATGAGTCACACTATCAAGTCCTGAAAGGAATACGTCAAATTACAAGTCAACCTGTAGATATCGATACCATTGCATCTGCGGAGTTTAACTAGCCAATTTAAAATTACACTGAATTATAACATTTAAAAAATATGTCTTAAATAACGTCCTTAAGGCCCAGTAAGCAGTGGACACGGCCGCGACTTAAAAGTTGATTCGAACCCAGACAGGCGCTTTACGTTGTGTAAATGATATCATCACCACTGCTCTCAAAACGGTGAAGGAAAACATCGTAAGGAAACCGGCATGTCCTAGAACCAAACATTCGAAGACATGTGACAGCTGCCAACCCGCACTGGGCCCAAGTGCTGGATTACGGCCCTCTCACAGAGAGGAGGCCTGTGTCCCAGCAGTGGGAACATTATAGGCTGATAATTTAATTAAAATCTTTATTGTGAGTTGAATTCATTAACTATATCTGTAATCGATGGCACCCTGTGGCTATTTTTCCGTTTTTATCAGTTTCTTTGTTATGCCCACGTAACAATGTTCGCCATCCCTGCCATAGAATTATAACTACGTATTATGTTGGAGAATGTTTTGTTCCCCCATTTTATGAAAAGCTGCCAGTATTGTACGAAGGCTGTAAACAATATGGTTTCTATTGATGAGGCTCTACCTTTGTGTTTAAACATAGGTTTATTGAATACCTGGGGGCTGTCTATAAGTCCCTATACAGGGTGGCAGGGTCATCAACGCGCAAACTGTAACCACGAAAGCCTCACCTAGTATGGGACGCACCCCAGTTAGATGGACGGACGACCTAAAGAAGGTGGCCGTGATAGACTGAATGCGGAAGGCGGAGGACAGGGTCTTATGGCGTAGCCTGGGAGAGGCCTATGTCCAGTGGTGGACTGCGATAGGCTGAATTAACTGAACACTTGTGTGAAACCGTAAACATGAACTTCAATACGATTTGTTATTGCTTTAATCTGCCATCTATTTAAACCTACAATAAATCTAGAACATAGATCCTCAACGTGAGGGATAACGCGTGAGTGTTGAGACTTTCAGGGATTCAGTAGAAACCCAGCGAAAATTGTAATTGTATATCCTATCTTACGACTATATAATATTGCTACACGTTTAACGTTCACCACTTTGTCGGCATGTATATCCTAACCATGTCAAATTATAGCTTTCTAGTACTAAGAGTCTCTGAGCTAAGCTGCGGACGGACAAACGGACATGGCAAAGCTATAAGGGTTCCTTGTTGACTAGGGAACCCTAAAAATCTCAACCTCAACCTTATTTTACCCACCGCAATTTTTGTTTATGTTAATGAGAATTTATGTATTTAGATCATAGGATCTAGAACAAGAAAAATATTACACGTAGGTACTTACATTGAAACTTAGTTTGCAACTAAGTGACGCACAAAAACCTACATTGAACCTAATCAAATAAAACGAACTCACATAACTGCTTCAAGTAATTAACTTAGTTAATGTAAAAAGTTTTGGAAACTCAGCAAGAAACTTCGCGATGATATTTGTATTAGTTTCGCAACTCCACATATTTCTATGTTTGCATTGCTGCAACTTTCAACGTCTGCTGGAGTTGCTTTACGGTTCATTGCCTTTCAGCTCCATGTTTTTCCTTTACTTTTAGCAATAAAATATGTCTTTAAAGTGCATTGGACACAAGTTTGGAGTACAGTCGAGGATATAGAGCTTCTGACAAGCTTAGCGCATGTTTAGTTAAAATGTTCTACGCACGTGTCTATACATATAGGGCCCTCCTATATTATATAGGGACCTACTGGCCAAGATTTAAATCACCGTACTAAGGTCGCGCGAAAATGTGGCCATACTGAAATGAGTGAGCTTACGATGGAAACGATTTTCAGTATGTGTGAAGGAGACGAAACTGTTAAAATTTCGTTTTCAAGGAAACATGAACATCTTTTGACGCAGTCGGGTGGATCTAACGATTTTAATCTTTGGCTACTGGACGTAATAAGGTGCCCCAAATACCTACTTATCTAGCTATGGCAGCTACACGATCGAAACGCGCGTATGTGGACAGAATGTAGGTACTGGCTCCTATGAATTATCCCAGGAATTATCTTCTATGAATACAAATACATCTGTATCTACGAGTACGTCTGTAAAATGCCTTATCTTCATGTAGCTCTTGGGTTGTGATGTAAGTTTATTCTATGATAATCTATACTTATAATAAATCTGTAGAAGTGAAAATTCTGTACATTGAAAATATCCAAAAAATAAATGGCAGGGGGTGTTACTTGACCGACACCGAACCCAAAAATGTGATTAAAAAAATTTTTGTCTGTCTGTCTGTCTGTCTGTCTGTTTGTTCAGGCATCACGCAAAAACTACCGGTTCGATTACGATGAAACTTGGTATAATTATTCTTTAATATCCTGGGCACCACACTGGGTACTTTTTATCCCGGAAAAGTATATACAATAAAAAACAAACTTAATTTTGCGGTTCGATCCCTATACCCGATTACCACTGTCTGTACTGTACCAACCGCAAATACTAAGTTTGTCGTAGGTTGGGTCACCCGCAGTGGAGTTCATTTTTATTCCTTTTAGTTTTTAGAGTTATTTAGGTTTATTTTTATATGAGTCGTAGGTATAGATTTTAATTTTAAAGTATAGGTAGTATATTTGATAGTGTACGTAGTGACCGTAGGTTATTTTATAATACTGTTAGGTAGGTTTAGTCATTCGTATAGATATTAGTTTTTAGGGATTTTGCTTATTTATTGAGTTTAGATTAGTTATCATCAGAAATAGGTTTATTTAGGTAGGTAGGTATTTAATTTTCTGTTATTGAGTTTTTTTTTTTTTAATTAGTTAGGTACTTAGGTAAAGATATCATATAGGTACCCTCTTAATCACCACTATTGAGACACACTTGGTTTTCTATTGTAATTAGCCACAAAGGGCCCGCGACATAGATGGCATTCTGGGGAAGCACATACATTTTATCCTGTTAGCACGTTCCCGTGGGTAAATTTCCGACATCCACGCGGGCGAAGCCGCGGGCAGAAGCTAGTGATAAATGATTTTGTTTCTGTAACTACATAGGTTTGTACAAACACTTTTACACGTCAATCATATTTTTTTAAACTAGACGATGTCGTCGTTTCCTATCTGACTACTCTGAGAAGAAAGGCCAAAACAAACTCAGAGGTCACAGTCTCTTTTAAAAGCCAGACATAATCTTGGTCAGATCCGACATGGTTGACCGCAACACTAAAAATTCACGCTTCAAATTTTTATTCCTGTGCCGGGATATTTAACCCTAACATGTGAAGACGTATAGAGCAGAAAATGTTTATAGAAAATAGAGGGTTGAATAGAAATACGAAGACTAGAAGCGAGTGGATCTCACAAAAGCATAATTTCTGAATTCTGCGAAATGGATCTCATTGCGCAAGTAAATTGGATAAGAGATAGCATTTCTGAAACGTGGAAACGAAGCTACATATGTTGTTAAAATGGAAAATAAATGAGTCCACGTATCACTGGCCAGTTCCTCAGTCGCCAGTTTATTTAATTCACCAGTTTCGTTGCTTAGTCATGCAGTTTGACTGATTCGTCAGTTTTCGTAATTAGACAGTTGCGTTAACTCGACAGTTTCCAGTATTTGCCAGTTTTCGTATATTCGTCAGTTTTGTACACTCAAGGGAAAAGTTCTGCGCTACCACAAGAAAACTAACTAAGTTGCCTATATCGTCCTACTGCAGGGCAAGGTCCTCCCTCTCCGTTTTCCACACAATTATTTCCTTCCTTTCGGTAGGAGTCAAGCTTGTCCCGCCATCTTCGTCTTGATCTCGGGAACCGATCGGTGGTTCTCTTAGCCCAATTGTCATCTGACATGCGACAGACATGTCCGTCCCGGCCATAACACCAAAGAGCATAAAAGGACAATGAGCAGAAGTGGTCCTATAACTATTCTACAAAGTGCAATTACGGTTTAAATTATCATTTATTTCTCAAAGATTTACATTATCACTTAATGAGAAACAAAGTTTTCACATGCAGGTAATTGTTAAAATTGTCCAGAGCGCTCGTCGTGCAGTTAGAAAGTACATAATTTGTTATTTTCAATATATTTGGTGAGTGGGTACATCACAACAAATTACTCGGACGCGCGCGTCGTTGTAAACATCGAGCGCGCCACTCGCAGTACCGTTGTAAAGCACCGTGCACACTATACAATACCAGATAATATAAATATAATATTTTAATTATTATTTATGTTGAAGCTGTCGAAGATGTGTTTCTTTAACATTTTTTTAAAATATAAATTAGTTTTAGCTTCTTTAATGTTTTTTGGTAATGAATTATATAGTTGCACTCCTTCGTATTTAATATTTTTCTTTCCGTGATTTGTTCTAGGTTTGTGTAATAGTACTAAGTCATTTGCCCGACGTGACGATCGTGTTTGCACTTCATTGTTCCTTTTGTATGTAATTTATATGTGTATTTCTTTTGTTAGGATTAAAATAATTGATTTTCAGTTATACTCTCATCATTATAAGCCACTTATACTAAAGGACCAACACTCATAGGGCGAAAAAAAAAAACAACTGTTCCTGAAATTCTGTCTAGTTATGTGAACGTAAATGTATAGCACCTGTTTTCTTTTTAAAAGGGTTTCAGGTATTTAGGGTTTCTCGTATGAATAGAATAGATAACAGCTATTTGATAAAGACATGACAGAACAACAACACACACATATAACGCGATCAATATACATAGGAAAACAAACGATTATGTTCAGAAATCTCTAAGAAAATCTTTGTACCAGTATTCGTCAAGTGAAGAGCTTTTGCAAGAAGTTCAGCTCACAGAATAGCAAGTGAGGAATATATAGAGTGTTAAGTTAAACGAGGGGCATACTTTACGGGAATGAAGTACCAATGAAAATTAAAAACTTTTAATATGGAACCGATTCTGAAGCTGCTCCACTAAAGCGTGATAGGGACACTGACGCGCAACCCGTTACGATGGATTCGGTACAGGATTCTGAACCCTTCTGGGTTGAAATTATTCCTCGGTTATTAAGAAAAAATGCTGTTCAGCATTTTCACGGCGTAGGTATTGCACTTTTCTATAAAACAGCAGATAAAAAAAAAATATTTTTGCTGAATTCGTGTCACTGAACGTCGAAGTCCCTGCCATCCTGTATTTATGTCCGCATTACTCGACAAAATGTAGGGAACAGTTTATTTTCCTACATTTCAGAATAGAGGACCTATTCTGAAATATAGGAAAATAAACTGTTCCCTACATTTTTTCTAACTTTCTTAAAGTATGGCCCTCGTTTAAGCTAACATACTGTATACGCAATTAACGAAAATAAGTAAGTACAAAGCCTCTTAAAGAGCTTACAATTCCACCCACACGCTTCCATACTTCATTGATTACTCTCCCCTCATCTATATTTGTCTCATAATTAAATTGGTGAAAAGTTGGAAGATAATTTAACTTTCTCTGTGACGAATATTCTCGCTCCAGGCTTATTTTGCTCGAGTTGACTGACAAACATTTATGATGAAAACCTGTAACGTCATCTCAAGGTAAGTAGTCTACGAGTATCTGAGAAGAAGTTTCTCTGTTTCGAACCCAGTCTGGCGGCTCTCAAAACGGTGAAGAAAAATATCGTGAGCAAACTGGCATGTCCTATAACCAAAAATTCGAAGACATGTGACAACCCGCACTGGACCCGCGTGGTAGATTACGGCCCACTCCTTCTCACAGAGAGGAGGCCTGTGTCCTAGCAGTGGGAACATTATAGGCTGAGTATGTACAGTCACGAACAAAAGTATGTATACACTCGACTTTATTCAAAAGCGATTTACTCCTTTATTTTGTAAAGGAAATTTTATGCTGTTAAAAACATAGCATTTTCTAACCCATAGGTTTATGTAATGTGTCGTATTTCAATGTTGCAATCGTTATTTCGCGAAAAAATCGCAATTGAAAGTTGCCAAGGGTTGACATATTGGTGTTCGTGACTGTACATGCTAACAAATCATTTATTGTTAGAGTCAAATAGCCACATTCTCTAGCCAAAATACAGAGTGCAAACATAATCCTTTCTGTCACTAACAGTATATCTCTCAAATGCCAAAACCAATTTCAAAGCAGAGGAGTTGCATAAAACAGAGAGCAGATACGTACAGTCAAACGTACGTCGGATAACCCTCGGACTACGAAAACAGCCCTTACTGCTACGACATAAAAGCACTGTCAATGTCGAATAGTTTCCTAGGATGTGCGTTTGACGGTACTATCGAAAACTAGGCTGTGCATTCAGGCACGCGAGCTAATTCGAAGGATGCAGTCGGACTTTATTAGCAAATCCGACTCGCGAACAGTACGTGACTACTGGGAATATTGGACTAGCTTTATAAGCCAGGCTGAATAGTAGGGTTTCGAGCCTGGTTCAATGTCTCTAGTACCTATTGTAAGAATCATAGTATAGATACTCTACAACTTAAAATTGTAACTTAAGACCACTTTCGTCGTCTGTAGCTGGAATGGAATGGTTTTTTTTTTGGTATGTCATCTCGCAGGTTCGTTTGTCGTCTGCTGAAGCGGACTTGCCTGTAGGTGCCTCAATAAATTAAGGCGCATGTGCGAAGTTTAGCTAGCCAATTTAAAATTACCCTTTATTGTTGTAATTACTTTTAATAAGATGGTATACGTAACAGACCGTCTTTAGATTTTTTTCCTAATAACTAGTAAGTTGATGTTCCTGATGGTTAGTACTGCATTTTAATCGATATGTACGAGTATAAATAAAGGAATAAACAAAATCGAAACAAAAATTGTTTTGTTGTTTAGACTCAAATCTTTTGTGGTTATTTTAAGCCAAATATATTATGTTGTTTTTGTACGCCATAAATGGCAAAACATGCAGATCTAACCATTATTATAAGACCTTGCACATGTTATGATGTATACTCATGTTTTACAATAAAATATATTCTATCCTAAAGGCTATAAGAAGATAAAACTCCAGCCTCTTTAAAATCAATACGATCGTTTAACGAAACCCCAGCTGTTCGTAATGCTACAGAATGCCGAAGATATAAGAAAGTCGAGATAGCCACTAAGTATCCGCCAATGAGCGGCGACAACCTGTTGGCAGTAGATAATGATACTTATAACAATGTTGGCGGACGTTCGAGATAAGAATCGAGATGGTCTGTATCCGAGGCTTGTCTAAATGTTGCAGCTGGATTGGACTGAGATCTCCTTAATTCAAACGGTGGTAGATTTGACGAGGGACAACTAAGTTAGTGTTGTATTGCAGAAATGCAGAACCTAGAACATAAAATTGGGATTTAGCCAAAATGTGCCAAAATTGTTGTGATGCCAAAATTTGGATTATAAATGAGGTTTGTTAGGTTAGTATAACGTACTTGATGTATGTATTTATTGTATTATGTAAATGGTACACCACAGACTACATACAGTATTTGTTTCTCCTTCCCCTTTTTAATCCATCCAAAGGTCGTCTTTAAAAGATCGCTCTTAGCTATAAGACCGCCCACTATGTAACTGTAATTTATATGGTGTAAATAATAAAGTGTATTCTATTCTAGTTTGTTAAAGTTATATAAAAGTTTTTGAGGAAAATGAAAGAGGATAGTGTAACGGATATATAATACAGTTAAAAATTTAAAAAGATGTCTACGGCATGGGAGGTAAAATAAATAAAGTGTTAAAATTCGCGTCAAAATTTGGGAGTGGGGGGTCGTGACGTCACTTCTGCCGTCCTTTAGCTAGAAAGCCGTTAACCCTCAAATGGTCAATTTTTACTTTTTAATAGAAAGTGACAGAGTTTAAAATTCTCTATCTTTTTGTCTAAGAAACATTTTTACTATATCAATAGTTCCAAAGATATGAAAAATTTTTAGGCCGTTAAGTAACACAATTTATGATGATTCCATCACTTGAAAGCGTCTAACCCACACTTCTTTGCTTAATGTACTTTAAAGTACCTTAACTGCCCGATGTGATGATTATTTTCAGGCCTTCTCCTTAACTAAAAGTACGTTATCTGATTATTCTTGACTATAGAGACGCCAAAGGACTATAACTACTTTATAGTTAAGCATTTAAAGAATAGTTTCAGTGAAAAACTTAACTTATTGGCAGTTACCCGCCCTTAATGCTATTTTAGTTAAGTATTTCAATCAAATAATATAATTTTGCTTAGCTACAAAGCAGCTAAGCCTCATTACTTAGCTATAAGGCAGTTTATCTACTCTCGCGCTGCGTTCACTCCGGGGGTGAGCGGGATGCGGGTGCCCCGCTCAAGCCGTCTGACGTCCTGTTGGACTTAATCTTTCTACCCGGAGCACCGTCTGCCATTGAAGCTGACTCTGTCAAACATAAGAACTACGAACCCATTGAAGACGATCGAAGAAGTGACGATGCAGATGAAGAAAAAGAAATACTACAAAATCTCAATCAAAGAGCTAGCGAGTCTCTTTAATTCCGTCATCTTAGAGGGTACAAAGCCCGAGGCGTGGAGCAGAGGTGAGGTGGTTCTGTTCTTTAAGGGGTGAGATCAGACCTCCCGCGGGGATGTATGTCCCCGAAATTGTTCACCCATGCATTATGTCTTCAAGACGCTGGACTGAATTGGGCAGGGTATCAACGTGGACGGCGAGTACATCTCACATCTTCGATTTGCCGATGACATCGTCATAATGGCAGAGACGCTGGAACAGCTAACTGTATCAGCGACTCTCCATCCTAAATGGAGCCTCTCGGCGGGTTGGCTTTAGCGTAAATTTGGACAAGACAAAAGTTATGTACAATTTGCATGTCTTAACGAAAAGTATCGAGAAAAATCCTGGAAGGATCCTCCATTTAGGCTGTGCAACATCTGGTCTAACTATTCCAGCGTTTGTTCGATTTGCCAATAACATCCTTATATTGGCAGAGACGCTGAAACAGACCTGTTCCAGCGTCTCTCCAGCCTAAATGGAGCCCCTCGGCGGGTTGGCGTCAGCATAAATTTGATCAAGACAAAAGTCATGTACAATTAAATTCACATATCTTTAAAGAGTCCAATCCACATCGAAGGGCCACTTCTTGAAGTTTTGAAGGATTATGTCTACCTAGGGCATGTCATCGAGCTCGGTAGACACAACTTAGAGAAAAAAGCCGACGGCAGCATTTGAAAAACTTAGTCAAGTCGCCTCGTCGCCTATCCCGAAGTGATTGAAGACTAAGATCTTCAACAATTGCGTTTTGTCCGTTATGCTATGCGGTGCCGAAAGGAGGACACTGAAGGTCAGGCTGGTCCACAAATTCAAGGTCGCTCAGCGCGCTAAGGAGCGAGCTATGCTCGGAGACTCTTTGAAGGATAAAATCAGGAATGAAATTATTTGGAAAAGAACCAGGGTTACCGACATAGCTAGCAAAGTATGTAAACTGAAGTGGCAGTGAGCTGGCCATGTTTGTCGAAGGTCCGATGGTCTGTGGGAGTGGAGACCGCGTATCGGCAAGTGTCATGTGGGACGCCCCCCAGCTAGATGGACCGACGAGCTAAAGAAGGTGACTGGGACAGACTGGATACGGAAGGAGGAGGACAGGGTGTTGTGGCGTAGCGAGAGAGCCTATGTCCAGCAGTGGACTGCGATAGGCTGAGTTGGTTGTTGACTGTGTTTAATTTAGATACTGTTATGTTGCTAAATACTTAAAACTACAAGCTTTTGCTTATGGATCCGTCGGCGTGGAGGTTGGAAAGCGATATAATTCTGAATAATTAACCCACGGAAATGAAAAATTTAAAAGTATTCAATGTCTTATTTCAGGTCAGTGTCTACAAGTGTGCAAAATTTCAATTAAATTCGATCAGCCGTTGAGGCGAACTAACATCAAACTTACAGACATTCAAATCCATACTTAGTTTAAAAGTATAAAGCGAAAGTGATATTTCAAATCTTAAAGGCTGAACGAATTTAGATGAAGTTTGGCACACGTGTAGATCATGGCCAGGGTTAGGATGTATTTAGATCCTTTTATCCCGGTAGTACTTTCCCGTAGGATCATTTCCTACCTCAACGCAGGCGAAGCCACAAGCGAAACCTAGCTTATAATATTAGTAGGATTAAGATTTGCTACATTTATACATTTTTACACTTGAAAAGTGCTGTGTATGTTTCTATGTTTTATTATTTATTCAGTGTAATTTTATAAACTAAATACATATTTTATAACTTTTGTTTGTGATAATATTAAAATAATTTAAGGCTGAAGTTGCCCCATGGTTGATATACTGAACCTTAGTTTTAGTAACCTTAGTTATTAAATTAATTTAGTAAGAAGGTTCCTATCGTATCAATGGTTGAATCAATGAAATAAAGAACATGAATTTAGTATATTGTCCATACCAAATAGTGATCTCATGATCTGTTAGTTCTCAATTAGTTATAGTTAAATAAATAATAAATAATATCCCTGGACATTTCACACAGCGCCATCTAGTCCCAAGCTAAGCAACCTAATGCTTGTTTTATGGTAACAAGATGGCTGATAAACTACTTATATACTTTTACTTTTACTTTTGCTAGTTGATTAGTAAAAAAAAATATGTCTTTTCCCTTTTAAATGTTGCTTATATTTTTGATTTTTAAAGAAACATGTATTTAATTACTCACATGTTTCCATATGAATGCTTAACTATAAAGAAGTTAACCACACGCGAAACATTATTAGCCACCTTTTAGTTAAGTAAAGTAGTTAAGAATTTACAAAAGTTCCATATAACATTGGCAACAATTAGTTAAAAAGCATCTAAAGCCCCTTAACCGCTGATTAGGAAAGTTATTGAAATTGAAATCGAAGCGAATGTCATGGCTATAAAGCAGTTATGGTCACTTAACAACTTTTTAGTTAAGGAATTCTAAACAAATAAAACAAACATTGTGAAGTTTAATATTTTAAATAAATTACTTCACTAAAAAGCCGCTACGGTATGGTTAACGGCCTTTTAGTACAGTAATAAGATGCAATAAATTGGTTACATGCTTAACAAAATTAGATAAATTAATTTTAAAAGTAATTAATAATAGTTTCTGGACAGAAAGGGTTATTTAGGATAAACTGAAAGAAATATCAATTGATGTGTCCAAAAATCATTAACCTAAGTATCATAGTTTTTAAGAAACAACGATTCCCGCGTTTTTTGCCATTATCTCCGAAACAACTTTTTGGGCTTAACGGCCTTCTAGTTAAAGGACGGCAGACTTGCTTGCAAAAGTTTCGCAAGCAAGTGACATCACGCGGAACTTTAACGGGCGATATCTTCATCATTTTTTATATAATATTGACAAAAGAAAAAATACGGGGTCAATATTTTTTGATAACGAACGGACTAGGTAATTAAATTTTTTTAGGAAAATAGCCTATTGTCCGTACGGTTGGCATTTCGATTCCTTTCCGTAAACAAGACACGATATTGACGCGGTTTGCACGTGGTAAGATTTCGCGGGGAATGATACAGAATCGGGACCCTGGAGTTGTACAGTCAACAGCAAAAGTAGATGATCAAAATCAGAAATTCAATACTAATGAACGGAGTTCACAGCTATATGGCAGCTGTACTAGTAGTAAATGTTTGGTATAATTTACAATCACATACTTTTGAATCACTTCGACGCCGCACAGTTCTGACGCGAACTCCGTTCATTGGTATTGAATTTCTTATTTTGATCATCTACTTTTGCTGTTGACTGTAAAGGTTAGTAGGTACCTTGTCTGAAATGAAAAGTAGCGTCGCAAGTCTATCAAAGTTAATTATTAACTAGACCTATACAGGATTGAATGAACATAGGGGATGATTCCACCCTTTACCTAAATTGGAAACAGAGTTTGGTACTTAATTTATTATTTTCTTTTATTATTTTATTGTAGATTTGTCCACGGGTTTGTGAACCCAAAAATGTTCCAATATTGTTCATGGTCTTACTCTCTTTACCGCATTGTTCATCCAAAGGAAGTATTTTTATTTTCTCTTAGTCCAGACATTCTTTTCAGTTTGTCATTAGTAGAGTATTCTATCTATATATCTAATGCTATAAATCGTCGCAACATCCATTCGGTTATGTCATTTAAAAAAATTGCAATATGTACTCACTGTATTTAATTAAGTATGCTTTACCTTAGACGAATTACGCCGAACACGACCTTCTCAACAAACTACATATATACCTCCGTAAAGCTACGCTTAGATGTTTTACTTTCCTGCTTAAGCCGCTTGAACTAAAAGCGCCTCACCACAATAGTTCGTCGAAGTTTGGATTTCTAACCACAGCTTGGAAAGGAGAATTTCAATCTAAGACGTCTTTGTTTTAGTCGTGGAAAGGATCCGGCGGTTGGGTCTCGAGGTGGCATTGCACAAGTCCGAGGCCATGTCCTTTCATGGGCCTCGGTACGGGCCACCTCCGGGATCCCAACTAGTGGTAGGAGGGGTTCACATCGGCGTCGAGACCACGATGAGGTACCTGGGTCTCGTCCTCGACAGCCGATGGAACTTCGTCGAGCATTTCCGACGTTTGGCCCCCAAACTGGAACGGGCCGGGGCCGCCCTAAAGCGGCTCTTGCCCAACCTGAGGGGGCCAAACGCCTCCTGCCGGAGGCTTTACGCGGGGGTCGTGCGGTCCATGGCCCTATATGGGGCCCCGGTATGGGCGCGTTCACTGCGGCTTCGAGCCGCACACTATCTGAACGCGCCCCAAAAGGTGGTAGCCGTAAGGCTGATCCGGGGCTACCGCACGATCTCAGGCGAGGCAGCAAGCCTCCTTGCCGGACTGCCACCATGGGATCTGGAGGCGATAGTCCTCGCGCGCCTATATGATTGGCGCGCGGAGGCACTACGCCGGGGGGAAACTCCGCATCCGCGGCAAACCGCGGCGGAGCGGACGAACCTCCGGCGCGATCTCATGGCGGCATGGAAGGAGCGACTATCGCAACCCAGCGCAGGGCACGCCACGATAGCGGCGGTAAGACCCCTCTTTGAGGAGTGGCTAGAGAGACGTCACGGCGCTCTCACCTACCGCCTGACGCAGGTCCTCTCCGGACACGGTTGTTTCGGGAGGTTCCTGCACATCATCAGGCGGGAGGAGACGCCCGGGTGTCACCACTGTCAGGATCGCCCAGAGGACACGGTGGAGCATACGGTGGAGGTCTGCCCTGCTTGGGCAGAGCACCGCCGTGTCCTCGTAGAGGCGATTGGCAGCGGCGGCGACCTCTCGCGCCCGGCCCTGGTTCAAGCCATGGTCCGGGGTGAGAGGGAGTGGGAGGCAGTCACCTCCTTCTGCGAAGCAGTCATGCTAGCGAAGGAGGTGGCGGGGTGGGCGAGGGAACGCGCCTTGCGCACCTCACGCCTCAGCCGCCGCGGGAGACGCTCCGGGCGTCGGGAGCCGCGTGACGACTCCCGGCCACCGTAGGCGCGGGCCTGCGGGCGGAGAGTAATGGGTAGCTCTCCGTCCGATCAGGACTAGGCCCGTGCCGGACGGCGTGTTCGTGTTCCACGCGCGCCTCAAAGAGATGTCAGCAAGTGACGGGGCCCCACAGGGCCGAAGCCTGCCAGGGTAGCGGGACCATCCGAAAGGGTTTACCGCTGCCCTGGAACATAAAGGGCTAAGGAAGGAACACGGGTGGGTTTTAGTCAGTAAAAGTCTGACACTCCCTTCTGCTCCACCCAGAGCGGGAGGAGTCATTTGATGATTTCCCATCCTCAAAAAAAAAAAAAAAAAAGACGTCTTTGTTTTTACTTATTTAACACATCTCTAAATTTTAATTTTAAGACGTCTTGAATAAGTAAGAGACAGCTGTGTCTGTCTTGGGTCTCCCTTGTTTCATCGAAAAGAAATTGCCAAATTATTTTCCGCATAATTTCATTTGCCAAGTTATTACTTAGCAAAAAATCTATTCACAAATAATCGTAACGCAAACCTAATGTTTGGCAAGTCAACGTTTAAACAATGAATTGTTTACCAACTAGTACTTTTACCCATTTTTATGTAGTCAAATATTTCAGTTGGAATAACTTATTGTACGCAAAATAAAATTTGCCAAAAATTATCGTCAGTTTTCAATTTACCATTTCTATTCAGTCAATTGTTATAGTCTAACTAGTTCAGTCTCGGGTAGCCTGTTTTTTTTCATATTTTTTTTCTAAATAATCTAGTCGTTTCCGGCACTCGCCGGCCGCTGCCGCGGCACCGCTCGCTTCGCTCGCTCGGCTCGTACGCAGGAGGTCAAAGTTTTAACCTAACCATTTAAAAAAAAAAAAATTAACCTCGTCTAACTTGTTCGGCTCTCGACAGCCTTCTAAAAATAACCTTTTTATTTCCATATTTTTTTCTATACAAACTAGTCGTTTCTGGCACTCGCCGGACGCTACCGTGGCATCGCTCGCTTCGCTCACTCGGGTTGTGCATAGGAGGTCACAGTTTTAACCTAACCTAACCATACCATTTTTTTTTAAGTTAACCTCTAACTAGTTTGGTTCTTAATAGCCTGCTAACAATAATCTCTTTTTTCCCTTATTTGTATTAAATAAATGATTATATTAAAATAAAATTGAATTTTTTAATTATACAATTTCCAAAAAATCTTATGTTTGCCTTTATATTTTTTTCTCATAACAAATCATTTGACCAAACGTTTATTGTCTAAAGTCTCTAAAGATTGTTTGTTGTAATAAATCATTTGATTATAGACCAAATGCCTAAATGGCATTATCCTTGATAATATTCTGCCAAAATTCTGCAAAAATTTGACCAAATGAAAATGTGCGTACTAAAATTATTCCAAACATTGCATTGATATAAAAATAGGTTGCTAAAATTTGTTTGGGTAGTGAAATTTTGCCAAATCTTTTCAGCAAAACGGCAGGATCCCGTCTGTCTTAGAGCGTTTTTGGTTTGGTAAAGAAAATTTAATCAGAATGCTAACGATTTCATGAGCTCGAAATATGAGAATATTATAGAGATTTATATTTTTACATTAAATTTGTAGGCATTCAAAATAGCTAGGCATAATTCAATATTTTATACTTTCATACGAAATCTTTCCACTCAACAAAATCAGCGATTCCAGTTACATAATTATACTTATTGATGCTTTTTCTAACTTATTTAGACTTGACTACGACTGACGAGTTTGAGTTTGCTTAACGTGGGCGTTTGAGTCATTCAGAGCGGGCGTAGAAGACCCAGAGAAAATTATATATCCTATCTTACGACTATATAATATTACACTAAATATAATTGTGGTAATAGCTGTTTCAGATTCCCAACAGATGGTAAGTAAAAAAATATGGGGGCGGAAGAAAAAAAATCTCAAAGGGTTAAGCAAAATAAGGTTGTATGCGTGAATCAAACAATGGGACACTCAGAGCGGTTCTGCACTGCATCTGATCCGAATCCAAGAAACGTTGGTCTGAAGTAGGTAGCCGAACTCTGTCCGTCTGAATTTAGAACATTGTCAATACGTATTGAACTCCGATCTTGAATTCAGATTCGGATCGGATGCAGTGCAGAACCGCTCTTAATGTTGTGTCCAGCGTATCCTGTTGTCTCCACGATACAGGAACTGATGGACGCTACTGAAGGTGCCAAACTCGTAATTCAAATTCTGGGCCGACTCTAAATAGATTACGGGCGCGAATGCATATTACTTACCAGTTTGAATTATAAAAGGTTGATAAAACATTACGTTACTACATACCTCGATAGTGACGTGGCCACTCTTGCAAATAAATTTCGTCACGCTCACGCGGTTCTCAGATAAAATACCTTAAGATACCTGGAAGGTATTTTATGATTAACTATGTAAACTTGAACCATGTGGGCATAACAAAGACCAGGTTAAAGTTGACCGTCCAATGCTACGTAGAATATTCAAGGATTTGCCACGTTAGCTGCGCGGTTCATTTGTTCGTCACCCACGCATCGTGCGTAGCTTGGTCGTGGGTCGCATTAGACGATTCCGCCTACATTTTTATACAAAGTGAAGCTAAGTACACGTTCGTAGCATAGCCGTAGGATGTTGTGGAGCAGTGCCTTAAGACCTTGACAAATATGTGTAAAGAACTCATTTAAATTCATTTATATGCGCAATATGGCAGAGAATTGGCATTATAATTGTGAATATGTTCTAAGAACTGTATGAAGTTAGTTAATGTAAAGGCTTTATTTCTAAAGATGGTTCAAGAATAGACAGATATTGTCTTATTGTTATATTGTCTTCTTTTTAAGCTATGCATTATACGAAACGGAGTTTCTTTGTGGGACAAAATCAGGAATGAAATTATTCGGAAAAGAACCGGAGTTACCGACATTGCTTACTGAGTAAGCAAGCTGAATTGGCAGTGGACTAGCCATATTTGTCGAAGGACCGATGGTTGGTGGAGCTGGCGAGTCTTGGAGTGGAGACCGCGTATCGATATCGGCAAGGGAAGTGAAGGACGCCCCCAGCTAGATGGACTTTCTGAAAGTTATTTTCACCCTTTAATTTGAATCTTATTATCCCTATTATTTTATGTTCTATTTTTATTAATTTTATGTTTATTTATTAATTTTGAGGAGCTTGTAGCTAAGTAATAACAGCCGCACGGGTCGATCGATCAGGTTAAGCTACGCTTTCCGCGGTTGGTCCGTGGATGGGTGACCATCTTTACATACCAAGACCCCTCCGTGCAAAGCACGTTAAGCCGTTGGTCCCGGCTGTCATTCGTGGATCTTTGGCAGTCGTTACGGGTTGTCAGAAGCCCGGAAATCTGATAACCAGTTTTACCAAGGGGTATCGAATTACCCAATAACTGGGTTTTGGAGGTTTGCTGATAGGCAGTCGCCGCATGTAAAATTCTGGTATTCAGCTGCATCCCGCTAGACTGGAAGCTGACCCCAACATAGTTGGGAAAAGGCTAGGCCAATGGTGATGTTTATTAATTTTATACAGTATAAAGCAGTTCATATGCAGCAGCATTCCGCATTCCAATAATAACAGACTATTGTGAGTATCGTTCTCAAAGATTAGTCCGATAGCTTTGTGCAGGAGACCTAGAGAAGCATTAACAGATTAAATTGCTTTCAGAATAGAGGTACCTATACCTATTCAATGGTACCAGTTACGCAAGACATTTAAGGCACAGGCATCACTACTTTATACTGTTAAGTTCGGAAATTCAGTACAATATTTAGCATCCTACTAATATTAAAAATGCGAAAGTTTGTATGGATAGATGGATGTTTGTTACTCTTTCACGCAAAAACTACTAAACGGATTTGGATGAAATTTTGCACACTGATAGTTTATAACCTGGATTAACACATAGTATACTTTTTATCCCGATATTCCCACGGGATCGAAACTTGTGGCTAAAGAATCTTTATTTACTCAAAAGAAATTTACTACAAATTTCACTTAATGAGAAATATTTTAACTAAGTTTATAATAATGATGACATTCATGAGCGTACTTATGCGAGTAAAACCGCGGGGCGCAGCTAGTCATTCTTACAATCCATGCTAATATTATTAATCCGAAAGTAACCCTGTCTGTCTGTTATCTATCCTAATACAAGCAATGCCTTGCTTAAAAGGAGATCTCCAAAAAACATGTATCTAAATGCCCATTGTAATTGAAATAACATATTTTTTTTTTTATCTTTTTACGCCTAAACCACAGTTGGGGACTTGAATTGTATGAAGAAGGACATAGGGTACTGTTCATCCAGGATATTTATATTAAAAAAAATTTAATACGCAAACGTAGTCGTAGGATAAAAGTCACCCAAATGACAAAGGAGAAGGCTTTGCTCGGAGTTTCCCTACGTGATCGAATCAGAAATGAAGAGATCCGCAAGAGAACCAAGGTAACCGACATAGTCCGAAGAATTGCCAAACTTAAGTAGGCAGGGCACATTGCTCGCAGACCAGATGGCCGATGGGGCCGAAAGGTTCTAGAGTCGCAGGTATAGTTACCGGCACGTAAGTTGGCAAGAGATTTTGTAGTGGGGAAAGTTCGCGCATGTAAAAATGTATGAAATTGTGCGTGCGCGTACTTTCCCCACAACAAAATCTCTTGCCAACTTACGTGCCGGTAACTATATCGGAAGACGTAACGTTGGAAGGCCTCCTAGAAGGTGGACCGATGACATTGTGAAGGCCGCAGGAATTTGGGCAGAAGCTAGTACTAACACGTTTGTTTGTATGAATGCGCTAATCTCTGAAATTACCAGTCAGATTAGAAATATTATTTTTAGTTTTTGAAGCCCAATTTTTGAGGAGGGTATAGCCTGTTTAACATCACGCTAGAACTATTTAGGAGTCGAGCTAAAAGAAAAAACGTAAGAAAGAGCGGTAAGCGAAAAGGAAGGGTATAAGAAATTTCACGCGAAGGAAGTCGCGGGCAGATGCTAGTTAATTATACATGGTATTAGGAGACATCGACGCGGTACCTGATACCATGGATTCAGTATATGGTTCTAAATCCCCCTGCGATGAAATTTTTCGAAAAATGTCTACGCAATGGATCTAACCATGTGTTAAATAGTGTCCCTGTCACCCTGTGTATGTGGAGACGACGTACCTAGAATAAAATGACTATTTTTGACAACACGGTTAGCGCAGTGGCTGACCGATCGGACTGCTGCGTTGCGTGTCGCGGGTTCGATTCCCGCACAGAACAAATATTTGTAAGTCCTACATGTATTTGTTCTGAGTCTGGGTGATTTTCTATAATATGTATGTATTTACAAAAAAAAAATGTATATAAGTAGTTTATCAGCCATCTTGTTACCATAACACAAGCATTAGGTTGCTTAGCTTGGGACTAGATGGTGCTGTGTGAAATGTCCATGGATATTATTATATTATTATTATTACTATACTACAAAAGGTATGCAAAGGCAAAACACATCAGCATTAGTTTAATATTTACGGTCAAAATGAAAACAAGGTTCACTTCAGCCTTCAGCTGCCCCATGTTTAATTTGAACACGCTCTATTAAATGATTTTCGGGTTAACACAATGTTAGCAAACATTACAGTAATTGTTGGACAGCTGTTTCAATTTCAGTGTTTGAACTGACCTGTTCAGTTTAGATTTGGGTATCGGGTATATACATACATGGGTTTATTGATTTGTGTTTATTGGTTTTGAATACCTAATTTGATGCGTATTCGTTTATAGTGGTATTGATGCAATAGAATTTGGCACACGGGTACACCATGACGTAGGTTAGGACATATTATGATACTTTTTATCTCGGTAGTACGTCCCCGTGGGATGATTTCCGACATCCAGGCGTACCACAGTTATTTTACTTCTAAATTTGCAAAATCCCAGTGGTCTATAGGCCACCCTAAAGACCACTGGGATTTTGCAAATATAGGAGTAAAATAAACTGTGGTACGCCAACAGCAATCCAACTGCAACCTTATTACAAGGAGTATAACCACTTATACTCCTTGTAATAAGGTTGCAGTTGGATTGTAGCAACTGACAAGTCTGTCAAAATCACAATGATCTCCATTCTCTTTATTAGAAGGTTGCTGTTGGGTAACTATGGTACGCCAACAGCAATCCAACTACAACCTTATTACAAGGAGTATAACCATTTATACTCCCTGTAATAAGGTTGCAGTTGGATTGCTGCAACTGACAAGTTTGTCAAAATCACAATGATCTTCATTCTCTTTATTAGAAGGTTGGTGTTGGGTTGTTTCTGTCAGAGGGAAAATAACTGTGACAGGACTGTGGGCTTACCACCAGAAGACCGGGAAGGGGGAAGTGGAACTGCACTGCTTTTTAGTTCTATGACTGAGTACAAAAAAGCAGTGCAGTTCAACTTCTGCCCTGCTATAAGAGCTGGTGGTAAGCCCCCTGTAATTATTGTTATTGACACTTTCAATGGGTGATTTTATAAAGGCTAGATTAGAACATAGGAAATTTAGAGATAGGATTCACTGACAGAACCTTACAGGGAATAATATCCTCTATTATCAATGCAGAATATCACCCATTAGCCCATAAGCCCTTTGTTCCTTTAACCAGAATTTGGCACCGCTTAGCTAAACGGTAACATCAACACACGTCTGACATTCTCCTTAGAATTCTAAATACCTGCCTAGCTGCGTGTTACAGTAATACATACATTACGTGTGTCTGCTGTATATAATCTTGATATTACGTGACGCGCCTGTTTTGCTTATGAATAATATAATATTACTTTTAGAAAGCCTGACTATGACACCAAATACCTACATTAATAATGTAATATATTTAGCAAGTTTTATTGAAACAAAAACGGTAATGTGCCAGATTCAAACTCAAACTCAAAGTATTTATTTAAAATAAACCATATACAGGCACTTTTGAATTGTCAAAGGGTCGGTCAGTCAGATCAGTCAGATGAAGGTAGTTGCCCATTCCAAAGCGTAGGTACCTATGGAGAAGAACGGGCAAGAAACTCCACGGACACTCTTTTACATCATGAATGTTACAAACATGAATGATAACTTCAACATGAATGATATAATCAATATATATAAGAAAAATGTAGAACGACGTACACGTTAAAAGCGTCCGTTAAAGAAAAAAAAAAAAGAACAATTCAGAAATTAAAATAAGCAGATGTGCCAGTTTGACTCACTAAGAGAGCAGTGCGATTCTGTAACCATATCACCGTGAAAACTTGGGTGAAGTGAGCGTGGAGTGAGCTGTCATTCCAACTAATGCTAGGGATTGACACTATTGACAGCTCACTCTAAGCTCACTTCACCTAACTTTTCACGGTGAGATTTTTACAGAATCGATCGGCAGTTTCGAAATACAGCGACTGACAAAGACCACCTATATGAGTTCTCCTTTTCATTTCCAGTTTTCAGGTACTAAAACATTTTGTTTTGTTTTAATTTTCAAACGCTTGAAATAATCCTACTAATATTATAAACGCGTAAGTTTGTATGGATGGATGGATGGATGCTGATACCTAAATCTTCATCTAAAAACAGGAGGGTAAACCTGAAGTCTAAAAATAGAAAACCGTCTCTCACAGGTATAAAAATAATTAATCGATATATTACCTATCGATCAATTTTTTTGTAATTTTAGGGAGGATTATACATATTTCTCGTTGTATTTTAATATAATATAATAAAAAAACCCTTGCTTAACTGGCTAAGCTACTAAGCCACCATCATCCTGTATGTCGTAGTGGTATCAAGTTGCAATATCATCCCTAGCCCCTTCGTTATCGCAGTCTCTGGAGAAACACTCAACTAAATCCTAGCTATATAAGAAACACTAGCTTTCGCTCGGGAGTTTATCTTCCTATTAAGTGGAACTCGGTTTTTCATTGAGTTTATTTTCCAAAGAATTTCTGATTCGCAGTAGAAGAGTAGCCGACTGTCATGGAATATATAGACAGTGATGCAGACGAATTAGAATCAAGTAACAATAAAAAAGGTGAGTATTTATTCTGGTCTTCGATCAATAATAGTTCTAAATTAAGGAACAGGAACAAAAATCAGTCGCTCAAGTGGCCACGTGTGCGCACACGTAAACATCTACATGTCTTTAAAAAAAGTTTAATAATATTGACAACTTCAGTTTATTATAAACCTTAATGCTTAAACATAAAGTTTAATTACCATTGCAAAATATATTTAAAATGTCGCTTGAAAATTAAATCATTCTATTTTTAAATTTCTAGTCATTTATTCTAAAATGAAGGTTAAAAACATACAAAAATTTAAATAAGACCACAAAAGTATTTGTGGTCTTATTTTTCGGGCCGTTTTGGAAGCGGTTATCGGGAATCTAGTACTATTATTGATCGAAGATTCTGATCAAACAAAACGCATATTACAAAAGAAGACATAAAAATACACACATAAAATATAAAAATATCTCAGTGGAGACCAGGGCCTACTCCGAAGTGCAAAGTGCAAATGTTCGGAACGGACCGACACATGGCCGATCCGAATATTATTGAAAAATGCGAAAAAAGTTCGGATCGGCTCAGTTGGGTCGGGACCATAGTCAATATTCGAAACAATGTAGGAGTGTACCGGAACCGACCGAACCAAATAGTAACTTCGTAGCAGGAAACGGCCGAGCATTCGGCCGATACTAATTCGGAGTACACCCCCAGCCTTCGGCGCGGGAGATGTTACAGTCCACAAGTGGTGCGCAGACACAGGCGCACTCTCTCTTCCCTCCCTCTCATTGTACGGCAATATACATACCTATAATGCACACATACATGTATGTCATGACATTTTATTTGATTTTGCATGAGCTTTTCTATAATTTCTAGCAATTAAATGAATTCTCTCAATTTATTATAACGCACACACACACCCCTAAGTGTATGTGTATCGTTGGAATAAGGGCAGATGGGAATCGTCGTAGAATGGTATGTGGATAACATTATGCTGAGCTGAGGCCCCTTGGCCATTATAATCTTTGTTTTCTGTTTTTATAGTTTTAAAGTATTCATTTGGTGTAATGCCAATAAACGCATTTTTTCTTTCTTTCTTTACATACAAATTATCCAAAAGCCTCGTATTCAACTAATTAAAGTTCGTCAATTTTGTTCATTGCTTGATATCAGGGCCATTGATTGACCAAACGAAAAGAGACGGACTATTAACACGAAACGATGACAGGATGGTGTAAAGGATGATATAGCAAGGAAGGCAGTATACGTAGGTACAGTTGACACTGATAGACGGAAAAAAGGCGTAAAATTTGGAATAAGGGCTGGTGGGAATCGTCGTATGTGATAACAAGTTTTACAAAGGAATCTTTTCCTTTTTTCGCGTTAATATTGTTACGAGCTTCGGGTTCGTGACAATAAAAACTGCCGATAAAAATTACCAAAAGGTCCACTTTAATTAAACAACACTAATACGAGTAACAACTCAAACACACTAATTATAAAACACAATCGCTCTTAAGTTGCACTTGAAGATCGCTTTCGATGTATTCGCTTCTATCGCAGATCCAAGTCTGATTGCTCGCGGCTAATTATATAGTGCCGCAGATAGTTCCAGAACCTTCTATTGTAGAAACATCAAGAATGTTGGAGTACATACCGGCCCCGACTGACCAGATGTCGATAGTTCTAGTATCGAAATTTCTAGAAGGATCTATTAGTTCTGTTACTCGATACTAGATGGCGCTAGTGGTAAATTAGTTGTGCTACTTAATACTAGATGGCGCTAGTGGTAACTCAGTTCTGCTACTTAATACCAGATAACGCTAGTGGTAACTAATTTCACCATGTACCAGGTATTCATTGTGGCGCGCAACAATATTATAGGATTATAGGAATCAATCATTCGATGAGGTTCAAATGAGTCAGTCAGAAATGTTGAGCTGACTGCCCAGGGTGCCTTTGACGTCACGCGTATCATAAACCCAAAAGACAGCTAAATACATACAATTTCGTGAATAAAAATTCTATATACACATCTAAATATAACATAACAGTACAAAAGATCATATGACTCCAACAATTGTGTAAATATATTCATTTAATGCAAATTCGGTACATTGCCCCGTAAAAACTGAATTGACATGAGCTCTTTACGCATAGTGACTTCATTGCGTCCAAGGTCTTTCAGGCTGGTCATCGTAAGGTCATAGTCTTAATCCAAGTTGGTTCTAAAACATCACATGACTTGGATCAAGTGGGTTATACCTCGTGACTATGACGATTTGTTTACATGATTTGCGGTAATCACACATTCCGG
Organism: Apamea sordens; assembly: GCA_945859715.1. NCBI lineage: Eukaryota > Metazoa > Arthropoda > Insecta > Lepidoptera > Noctuidae > Apamea > Apamea sordens. The sequence goes on from OX243986.1 coordinate 17,672,885, forward strand.
TTCAGGTATAGTCGATCTCGTAATTTCTTTATCACTTTTGACAATAATACTCAGTGAAATGAAACTTCACTTAGGTTTAAACTATCCATCTGTTACGTAGAAAAACTATAGACCATACAGCCTAGACAAATTTCAAAGCCTTTCACATTTGATTTTGCATCTCTGATTTCGCATCACTCTCAAAATGACAGTGATTTTTATTGTCATTACAATGACGTTGCTGTTGGGTTGTACACACTATCAATCTAAATCATTAAGAAGGATATTGCTAATCCATTGCTTCATATGTGCAAATTATTTGTCTGCTCAGTATCTTAAATAACGCAATGAATGTTGTTGAACTGTCAAAATGAAAGCCATTGCTACTGATAGTGTGTTACGGAATTACCCCGCAGGAATTTCTCAGTATAGTAACCAAGAGTTTGGATTCGTGCCCGGCGATTAAGTCTATGAAGATCACAGGGATATTTATTGTCGTTACTATGAGGTTGCTGCTGGCAGAGGTAGAATAACTGTGAAAGGACTGTATGTCTAAGGGCCGACATACACGGACTGCTTGAAGCAGTCAGGATGGACTGCTTCAAGCTGCGACTGCGTAGTGAACTACAGTCTTCTACGTACACACATACACGAAACCGCTCGAGCACTTGCAACTGCTTCGGGTGGTCGTGCGGTCAAGCAGTCGCCAGACATACACTGACTGCTCAAGCGGTCGACTGCTCTCGCACAGTTACCTGATTTGAATGGCGAGCAGTTGGTATCAACTGCTGCAGCAGTTATCAATGGCAGCTTCAAGCTGTTGACTATGACTGCAAGAGCGGCCCGTCTATGTTGATCAATCTCTAACTGCTCGAGCAGCCTGTGTTAATCGGCCCTTACGACGTTCAACATAATTGACATAAAGATTTTCAGTAGCTTATGTCAATTCATTACATTTTTAGCTTTTCCGTCATCGGTACCGCTGATAGAATGACTTTGTCTGGGCTCTCTTGTCGTTTTATGAAGTGCAAGTAAAATTAAACCTTAATGTGATAAGCCAATTACGAGGTCGACTGTACCTATGCTTGCTTAATCGCTAAAGTAAAACTGGAAAGGAAAGAAATAAATCCTTTAAAGGTTATCAAGTAATAATATGCTGAATGTATGAGCTTGTTTTGAAAGGAAAAAGGTAAATAGGCAAAGGCCAGTGCTGATAGAACGACTAATTGCAGTTTAATGCATTCATTAAGCCTACTAGTCAATTAAGATAACTATGTGCATATTTGATATTTTGGAATGCGGTCTACTCTCCCTCCGTCTTACGAATTTTCGATCGGGTCACGTGTCCTGACGCGAGCTCCGTCTTACGAATTTTCGATCAGGTCACGTGTCCTGACGCGATTTTAACATTTTTTACCTATCACAAAAACTCTCCCTCCGTCTTACGAATTTTCGATCAGGTCACGTGTCCTGACGCGAGCTCCGTCTTACGAATTTTTGATCAGGTCACGTGTCCTGACGCGAGTTTAACATTTTTTACCCATCACAAAAAAAGTGCACAACGCCGCTAAAAAAGTTTTCACTTCAAAAAATTGTATTTATTAAATATTGAACAGTAAATATAGAATTTAGTAAATATAGTTAGGTTTTTACGATAAGACAATAATGCTTTTGAAAGCAGTGGTGGACTGGCACACCACTGTTCTCAAAAGCATTATTGTCTTTAACCTACGAGTTATAGGTGGTGAGTTCGAACCCAGGCAGCCGCTTTACTGTGTATCACCAGTGCTCTCAAAACGGTGAACGAAACCATCCATCCAGCACCAGAGATAGGATTGATTCTCAGCCTAGTTTGAATATATTACTTTAGATTTTGATAAATCATTTTTATAAATAATGATGGCCACACTTAACACCACAATAAACACTTCGGAATTTGTTTAGAAATTATTTAAAAACGCATTAAATATTACCCACGTCATTGCTACATTATAAACACTCGAACATACGCAGTATGCAATGTTTACCATAAAATAAAATCTAGATTCGTCATAGACCGAGAAATCTAGGCAGCCAGCAAAAATAGCATCATGTTAATCTTTAGGCATATTTTAAAGTAGCTTTCACCCGCGACCTCATCCAATAAAACTTTGCCCAACCTGAGGACGGAACACACAACCCTAAGCTCACTTGCGCTTCCGACTTCTGACCACTAGACCCACGAGGTAGTAATATGCTATTTAATTAACACAATCTAGAACACTTTTGCGGTCAACCTAGGTGTGAATACGTTTATACAAACGCATCTGGTTACAATAGAAGCTGGCCCCGACATGGTTAGATATAGGCTAGTATAAAGTACCTATTAGCTTATATACAGCTGAGTAGTTCCCTCTTAAAAATAGGCCAAGGACTGTCCTTCTCCCGTGTCGTCATCTGCAACTTGTGAGGCTTCTAGTGTATAAAGATGCAGTTCAATTAGGACATGCCAAGAGGAAAGTTTTGAATTTTTTTTTTTCTTTTGACAATGGGCTCACTCTTGTCCTCAATCCAGCCCAGAGGCAGGGATGAGATCTACGGTGGAACGAGCTTGCCCAGAAGAAGCCTATTCACTCTCGCCTTGAAGAGATATTGATAGATGCGGGGAAGGATGACGGAAATAAAAATCTTCGGAAACTTTAATCTTCTTCCTCGAGTAGTGGTAACTTACGAATTGTCGGTCGAGGGTTCGAACCCAGACAAAACCGGAACCGATATGTAGGACATGCCAGTTTCCTCACAATGTTTTCCTTCACCGTTTTGAGAGCAGTGGTGATGAAATATATTACACAAAGTAAAGCGCCTGTCCAAATCCACACCAAAAATTCGAATACGTGTGACATCTACCAAACCTCACTGGGCCCACGTGGTGGATTACGGCCCACACAGAGAGGAGGCCTGTGTCCCAGCAGTAAGACAGCAGGAGATGACACGGTTGGCGCAGTGGCTGAGCGATCGACTGCTGCGCTGCGTGTCGCGGGTTCGATTCCCGCACGGAACAAAGATTTGTATTGCCTACAGGTAGTTGTTCCGGGCCTGGACGCACCCACGATACAGGAGTAATTCCTAGTGTGGGGTAATATTTTAATTAAAAAAACATTATAGATTGATTATGCTAGGACTCTGGATTTGTGCCCGGCTCCTGCAAAAGTCTACATGGGACTTATCACTATTTAGATGATTCGGAGAGAAAAAGGCATAATTGTATGCTATGCACATAGACAAATCATCAAAGCTAACTCTGCCACTGAACTCATGACTAAAACTGAATATAAGATTTAATTAGTTTACTGCAGTGTTTACCAACGTGTGGGTCACAATCGCAACCCCCTAGGGGGTCGCCAAGCCTCTTTATGGGGCCAAACACTTCAAAGCTTCAGTGGTTGATTGTGGGAATTCTATTTTTCTGTTTAACCAACAGGTACCCAAGGTGACAGACTTGAATTCCAAGTTAGAAGCAGCGGAGAGAAGGGGGTCGTGAAATATTTTCCGTACTAAGGGAGCCACGCCATGAAAAAGGTTGAAAAACACTGGTTTACTGAAACAAACGGACCTACTATATTTATGTACAGACACCAGCAGGTCAAACTAACCGAAGTTGTCAAATTTTCCCAGTCAAACTTGAACCTTAATGCTTTAGTGATAAAGTCGATCGAAGAAATCGATCGACAAAAGAATCGAATTAAAGAAATTAAAGAAATTTGACAGATTGTATTAACTTTATGTGCTGGCGTCTGTACATTGTTTTCTCTCAATCACAAACTCAGCCAAATCTACTTCCGTTATCAACACGTGATTTTTACAGGAACTAATAATACTATTTTATTTAATTTTGAACCATAAGTATAACTTTGTAACAATAGTCCAGCTAGCCAGTTACTTGATAACGATATCAGAACAGTTATTTCAATTAACACATGAAAATGTATAATCGCGGTGACTAATACATAATGTGTTGTGTTAGGGCTTTGAACTGTATAAATAATTAACAACATACATAATATAAAGGTTTTAGAGTAAACAATAGACATGCATAGTTATTTATATCTTTTGTTTTAACTCGTTTAAGGAAAGATATAATGTATTGTCCATAAAACACCTGTTGAATTCCTGAAAAATATTGCAACAATTTACGTGGCGGATACTTTTTCTTTAACATACTTACACCTACAATTTAACACATAATACACTCATGGATACACCAAGAATGTCGTCGTTTTGCGGTGGACAGTGGAAAGAATTTTTGATTGCCCAACTCGAAGTCAAATTCTGGGCACACTCTCTTTAACTAGTTGCATGCCGTAGTTACAGAAACAATTAAAAAGCCATTGTGTCTCGCGTGGATCCACGTTCACAAATTGCCCTCGACACGCCAAGAAAAAGAAGAAGAAATTACATTAATACTTCTTTTATTCCAAGTTCATTTATATAGTGATCTACTCGCTCTCAAGAAATAATATCCTTATACAATTTAAATTATGATATCATTTTAACAAAGATTATTTCTTTAGCTTAGCCTGTGAAGGAATTAGGTCGGCTGTATTAACTACAAAAGAATAGTTCTCGTTCCGACGGAGATAAACTCCTGTAAGCCCTTTTATAAAGATTAGTAATATTTTCTTTCTTCTTTTATGTTACATAGGAAATCCTTATTTTGCCTGTTACGTTATTTCGTTTGGAAAAATATTATACTCGTATAAAGTATTATTAAGTTTATTTTTATTTTATTTATTATTTTTGTTTTTATATTTTTATTTTTGTGACCATAATGTAATGAATAAGTTTAATTTAATTTATTTTATGTTTGTATTGTTATTGAAATTGTGTGCCTAATAATTAGAATGAGTCTTTTGTTACTTGATTATGAATAAATAATAATAATAAACAATTTTTATATTAAAATTCTATTACGGCAGTGAGCTAGGAACTTAGTGGAGAGAGTTAGATTAGTGTAAGCCGCCTTGCTCACCTCTCATCAGCATCCTAATTACGAAACACACTATCAATTTCAATCTGAATCAATTTGAAGGATATTGTTAATCCATTGCTTCATAATTATGTTCGAAAAATGTGTCAGCTCAACAACGTAAATAACGCAATGAATGTTGTTGAGCTGTCAAAATGAAACTCATTGCTACTGAATAGTGTATAACGATATTACCCCGCAAATACTTAGGTCAAACAGTGAATGTTTTTGTGACAAAACTACCTAACTACTAGAAATTGGTCTTAAGCCGTTAACAGAAGCTTCACCCGATTGAAGGTACATTTTTTTTTTCCAGTGCTGAATTTCCAGGTCACTAATGAATGTTTTTTTTTTCTTTTGTTTCATTTATGTTCCGACGTTTCGCTTCGAGTGAACAATGCCGAATGAAAAGCAAAATTGAACTAAAATTGAAGCCATCGGTTATAAAGTAATTATTTTTTAAGCATTTTGAGCTTGTGTGGTTGGGAGGACAAAGACTGGTTCTGTTTTCCATATATGTTGTAATTTTAACTGCTTGAACGCCGGACAAAAACAATTAAAAAGCTATTGTATCTTGCGTGAATCTACGAAGGGTTAACCCCAGTGCATTTCACGGAACTTCACTTGTTAGTCACCAAGACCGACAAAATAAATTTAATCTTCTAAAACCATGTGTGTGTATTCGCTAGAAAAGACTTTAAACTAAATAGGTACATACTCCCCCAGTTTATAACCGGTCTGAGACCAGTTGTGTGGTACTCTTTTATTTACACAATCAGAGGGGATACTATAAGCTGGGGGAGCGCCCGTGCGCCCGTCTGGCTGGGGATTATGACGCAAACGCGAGATCTTTTTGTATAGGGTGGTGTGATCTCGTGTGATCGTAAAGGTCCTTACAAACGTGCCACAAATACAAGGCTTAGTACCAATCATACCTACGGTACTCGTAAGTTGTAGTCGCATGTGACGACTGTCGCGAACGTTTAGTCCATGCCAACGAAATCCCAACCTTATACGCGATCACTCATGCCGCTCACACGCAAGCAGTCGAGTGGGATGTTGTTGTTGCTTCTAGATCGCTAAAGTAAAGCCGATCTATTCTGTAAAATCTCACCATGAAAACTTAGGTGAAGAGAGCTTGAAGTGATCCGTCAATAGTGTTAATCCCTAGCATAAGATGGAATGACAGCTCTACTACACTTCACATAAGTTTTCACGACGAAATTTTAAGTATTCTAGGTACCTAAGTACACCATCGTGGACCTCATCCATCGCTTACCACTAGGCGAGATTGAGGTTGTTGGAGATTGAGGTTAATTTAAACATAAATAAACGTATTTATTGGCCTCGATTACGCAACTTCAGGCATCACACGACCACTGTCAGGCAACATTTTTGCCTCTAAGATGTAGTAACGTGGTCCGTCTAAACAAACCTTTATCGCTAGAAATAGTTTTATAAAGGTTACCTTTGATAATATTTGCGTTGTTACAACGAGAGGTTGTATTGTAGGTGTCTGCGTGGCTGAGCGTGGTCTTAAGTTGGATGTATTTGGAAAGGATTTTGTTCAAATGGAAAGGATTTTGTTCAAATGTTGGGTCGTTTTAGGAAAGTTTCGGTGGATTTTGTTGTAATGAATTAGGGCGGAAAACGGACCGGAATATGCTAACTGTTTTGATCGGGGACTTGGCAACAGCCTGGGTGACTAAACCTTGCTTACGCTCACAGATAATGCTGGAATAATAAGTTAGCATTATCAGCATTAAGGCCCGCATGCATCACAGTTCATTAAATCTATTTAACTCTACATTTATTTCAAAATTTTGTACCATTTCTGTCAATTGTTTGAACATGACAGTGACAAAACGCTGTTTAAATAAGTTTTTAGTGATGTGTGTTGCAAATGGGTCTAAATTTTCTAATTCTTACTGCTTGGACCAATGCTTCCTCTCTCCGGAATAATAATTACTTCTTTTTCTTTCTATCTAAAAATCATTACCTTCATAGTAGGTACATCATCACATCATCATCATCTGCCTAGCCTTTTTCCCAACTATGTTGAGGTCGGCTTTCAGTCTAACCGGATGCAGCTGAATACCAGTATTTTACATGGAGCGACTGCCTATCTGACCTCCACAACCCAGTTACTGGGTAATACGATACCCCTTGGTAAGACTGGTTGTCAGACTTTCGGGCTTCTGACTACCCGTAACGACTGTCAAAGATCCACGAATGACAGCCGGGACCAACGGCTTAACGTGCTTTCCGAGGCACGGAGGAGTCTCGGTATGTAAAGATGGTCACCCATCCACAGACCAATTGCGGCAAGCGTAGCTTAACCTGACCGATCGACCTGTGCGGCTGCGTACTTATTCTTAATTGTTTCGTTATTTTATCCTATTTAGTTAATACATATACCTATCTATTATTTTTTTGGTTTTTTCACACGGTAGATAGATACAACAAGAATAATGTACCGAGGATATTGTAATATCTTGATTTAAAACAGTGTCCTTGGAGTTTCTTACCCGTTCTTCTCCATAGAGATTTACGTTTTGGACAAAATATAGCTTTAATTTTCTGACTAACTGATCGACTCTTTGACAATTCAAAAAGTGGAATGGTGTAAAGGTTTCATTGAAATAAATGCTTTGAGTTTGAGTTGGAGTCTATCATACATAACATTATCAGCCTATAATTTTCCCACTGCTGGGACACCTGGCCTCCACTCGGTGAGAGGGAGTGGGCCGTAATCCACCACGCGGGCCCAGTGCGGGTTGGCAGATATCACATGTCTTCGAATTTTGGATTCTAGGACATGCCGGTTTCCTCACAATGTTTTCCTTCACCGTTTTGAAAGCAGTGGTGATGAAATAATCGAGTCTATCGCCATGATCAAGTTATTTGATCACACTCGTCCATTGTCACATAAAAAGAGGTCACATTTACTTACCTGATTTGTAATCTAAACTGCTAACATTTCCAAGAGCTTATATTGTAGTCTGTGTAGCTACTACAGGAATATAGAACATGTTTGGTTCGTTGATATTCGCGATACGGGCTTTAAATAGCACTAACAGTTCCAGCGCTTTGTAAATATTAAACATGAGAACGTTACGCTAAAATAGTCAAAGGGATTATTTTGAAACGCATTTTAATGCTGTATTTTCTGTTACTTTAATGGAACTTTGTTTTGGTATTTATATTGCTGATTGTATTCGCTGACGACGTGTTGTGTTCAGAATCAGAAGCAAATGTGCAGAGCAGAGGTTAATAAACTTGCGTTTATAAGTTAGGTGTAGGTACCTACGGTATTTATCTGAGTTAGGAATGGAAAGGACCATAGGTAACACAATACGATGGCTATATATATAGTTACCTTGGGACCTACAAACACAATAGTATTATAATAATAACCAGACAAGAAGGCCCCAGAGTTTTTTCTTTTATCACTTCCCAGGAAATTAATAGGTAATTGCTAGCGGTACCTATAAAATACTGACTTGCTGCTGCTTTGTTCAAATTATCGACAAACCTGCTGCAGGAAGTAAGCTTAAAAAACCTGTAGTGCGATTCGATAAGTGAAAACTTAGGTAAAGTGAATTGCCATTCCAAATAATGCTAGGGATTGACACTACTGACAACTCACATCAAGCTCACTTCACTTGAGTTTTCACGTTGAGATTTTTACAGAATCGACCGGCTGTATTAGAATGTGTAGAGGTGTGCATCTACATATTCTACTTATACTAGTACCCTGCACTAATTTGCCAATCAGTCATCGAACTGTTAGAATAGACAGATAGCTAGAACAGCAAGGTAGCATATATGCATGTGTCGAACGAAAGATAATATTCGGCCATAAATACACCAAAACAATGATAAAACAGCAACAATAAGCTGACACAGAGTCATGTTACCCTGATAGCTTATCTATACATGTCATGACCTGATGCAGAAGTGCTGACCCCTAAACAGACTTTCCTTCATTTCACGACTGATAACGTCACTGATAGCAGGACAATGAATAATGATGAGTTGTTTCGATAGGCATGGGGAGATGGAAATTGATTAGGAATATGTATTTGTATCCTTTCATCCATTGTATTTAGTGGTAATTATATGTAGGAGACTTAAAGAACTTATTAAACAATTTTTTTAAACCAATCTTTTAGGTGTTTTACTATAGTGCATCGCGGTAACAAATAAAGTTCAAAACATTTTGTGCGTCTGATGTTAGTTCAAAGGTAAAGTCCAAAGCATTTATTTCAAATATACACATAAAAGGCACTTTTAAATGTCAAAGTCGTCAAGTAATAAAATATGATAGTTTACGCTCAAAATTTTGAGAACAAAATTATGCGACAAAAAAATATTTTTTAATGATTCTATTTTATTTATATGAAATAAGTATTTTACTAGATTATTTGACAAAAAAAAAATCCAGTTTTTAATATGTACACACGGCTACACATCAAGCTATGCAAAACCAGTATTGGCTGACCGTTCATTGTGAGAACCGGGCCGCTCGTCCGGGCTGTGCGGTTTAGCCCGACGTAGCGGCCCACGGGTAGGTTGCGGTGCCGCTTGCGCGACATCGCGACCTACCTGAGGCGGGCCGCGATGTCCCCCGTGAGGGAGACATTGCGGCTGAGGATAGAGGCCGCGGCGGGAGAGGCTCTCCCTCCTTCCGCGGCCTTGACGAGGCCGCCACCGTATGATGGCGGACGCGGCGGGGCCGCAGGGGAAGAGGAGTGTCGGTGTTTCGTTGCCGCTCTCCCTATCCTCTGCGGCCGTAGCTCCCCCAACGCGGGGGGCTTGCGGGGCCCGCCTTTTAGGCGGGCGTGGAGGCCAGCAGGCAACGGGTGCGGGGGCTCCGTTGCCTGTTTTGCACAGGCCTCCACCTTGTGGGACGGGAATGGCCAGGTGTTCCCGGCCATTCCCGTAGCCCCCCAACCTGGGGGGCATGCGGGGCCCGCCATACCATCTTGGCGGGCGTGCGCCGGGAGGGCCGTAGAAGTATTGATTTCCCATAACCCTCCCATTACGGCGTTTGCAGGAACACCGCTGAGTTTTAGTGGGTATACTGTCCTTCCGACAGGGAGTCCCACATACCCCGTCTCGGTCCCCCGCGGGACGGGGATGCATAAAGCATTTCTCAGCTAGAAAAAAAAAAAAAAAAAAAAAAAAAAGGATAGAACTATGATCAACGGCGCGCGAGCCAGTGAGCTAAGCGTGCGGTGCCATGCCATAATGTAGGTCAAAGTCAAAATTCGTGTTTGTCGGAATACGAATTTTAACTTCGACATTACTACACTATATTATGAACCTACTTGATGTGAAATGTGATGCCTGTATGCGTAAAGTTACAGCTACAGGGGTAATGCTATCGGTGCGCTTGTCCGACAAATTGGTGAACAAAAGGCCTGAGACCAGTACCATCAAAAAGAGCTGATAATCTTCAAACAACAGAACCGAATCTTGCTAAGAACACTCTCAATAAAGTCACCATTCAAACATTAAAAAAAAAATCAAAATCCGTTTAGCCGTTTGGAAGCTACGATGTCACAGACAGACGCACAGATTCACACGTTAAACTTATAACACCCCTCTGTTTTTGTTAGGGGTTAAAAAGGAAGCCCAATACCACTACAATTGTGAAAGTGGTACAATCACCACGCTTGTCAGATGTAGGAACTCGCGTGAGGTCTTCGCGAGGTAAGGTGATCGAAGTTAAATAGTTAGTTGATATTATTGTACGAAATTCGTATTAAACTACGGAGCGACAATCTTCGTAGGGTGGCTGGTAGCAGCTGGATGAAATTCGCCGAGAATCGAGCTGAATGGCGTGCAATGGAGAGGCCTATGTCCAGCAGTGGACTGCTGTAGGCTGATGATGAAATATTACTTATAGGAGATAAGGATACTGCTTTTCGAAAACACTCATCGCATACAAAAATAAACCAACCTACTTCGAATCAGAATCAGTATTTACACAAGATACTGCTACATCAAAAAATCGAGAAATCCACCAACAAAATATACAACATCTATTTCCATTTAACCTACCCACAGGCATAAAGCAGTACCGCGGTATTAATAGAACTCGCAGCCCATTGCACTTGAACCACAAATATCGGACTATAAGCCAGCGAGGTATACCGCAATGCCGACTTCTAGCCATTATGTTTATTTCTAGAATTATCGTCGACGTAGGACAATGTTCTGTGACAAGATATAAACTTGGTTAGAAGGTCCACCTTAAAAAATATCGGTAGGTACTCCACAAGTTTGTCGAAAAATACATGACTAATGATTTTAATTCTGTAAGTAGGTTTCCACAAACACTTTTACATGCCAATCATGTTTTAAAAACTAGATCAGGTCTGCGTTTCTCATATTTCTCATATCGAAAGGCCAAAACAAACTCAAAGGTCACAGCCTCTTTTAAAGTCTAGATATTATAATCTTAGTCAGATCATGTGATCATGTAGATTAGTGTCTGAAATGGTCTTTTGAGGAAAGAACCACACAGCCAGTAGGTAATCGTGCAGCTCAATTCAGAACTTGAGGAGCTCAACGACTCAATTAATAACACCATAAAAAAGACATTTGTGTAGGCCAATGATTGATGGTCACAAGAGTAGACGAGTACTTGAGTGCAAATTGTTCATGTAACAGTCAAAACTCTTAACCGGTCAAAACTATGTTGTTTTGACTGGTTTCAGTCAAAATTACGTTTCCCTTATTAAGTCAAAACGCGTTTCCTCTATTAAAAACCGTTACACCTTAGTTTTAGCTTTAGAGTTGAAAAAATGTTTTTAAAAGGGTAAAAAAAACTGACTACCGTTTGTGTCAGAGTCGCTAGGCTGGATAGCAAAATACAGAACAGATTGCGGATTGGCAAGGTCTTGAAGTGGCGACCGCGTACCTGAAGACATAGCGTTGGCACGCCCCCTTTATGGTAAACCGATGACTACGAGTATGAAGATCGCAGGAATCCGATAGATGCGAAAAGCACAGAACCTGTCAAAGTGGCGATGCTTGGGGGAGGCCGATGTTCAGCAGTAGACGTCTGTCAGCTAAATGATGATGACGAACTACGATCTCTTTTCCAGCATGGTGTTTGCTTGGCTTCTACTCTATTCGATAATATTTTATGTGATACGCAATCTGCGAACAGCACATGAATTTGATGAGAGTCCGCACGAAATGAAATTTCTGCATTATGAATGTGTGTTGAGCCATTATTTGCGTAAATTTGCATAATTTGGGCATTATTCAAGTTTTATCCAGAACTCCAGACAGGTATAAGTGACAGAGATACTCAAAAGCCGCGCGTAGTTAGTCACAAGCCCTCCCGAGGGTCGGTTTAAATGTAAGTTTATGTAATTTAATTAGATAATTATATACGTATTTAATATTGTAAACTCCTCCCAAAGGAAATATTATTAAGAGGTAGACATATCGACTCCTATCAATGATTATTATTGTGGGATAGGTAGCTATTGTTCGTGTATTTTAAATGATTTCCATTACCAACAAAAACAAAGTTTTTATTTCAGTGTGCCTAAAAAGGGATAACTAAAGTAGGACATAAAATAGACTACCTACATACTTAACGAATAAATGACTTAATTAAGCACATACCTTGATTCTCGTTCTTAAATAATAATTATTTTACCCTATACCTTTATATTTTTAGGGAATTCAATTACTTTTAAAAAACGTGAAGTTTTAACCACTCTGCTCGACTAGATTTTGACATATGACATATCAGCTGACTCGACGGGATTTTGCGAATTACGTCATGAAATTCAGTAAATTACATCAACTTTCAGCATTCAAATTTATTAAGAAAAATATGTTTCCGCGCTTATTTTATACAATATATTTGTGGCAAATATCTTTAATTATTTGTTGAGGTCGGTCAAACTTCGTTAGTCTACTACGAAAGTTGTATAAAATAGGTATTACTACACCTATCCAAAAGGTAGGCACCTTAAACTCGCTGGAAATATGTACATATACAACCTATTCTCTTGCTGAAAATATGCAAAAGGGAAAAATAAAGATATTATCATTCTCTCCGCGTTCTTACTTTTACCATTTTTCTTACTTAAACTACTTATAAAACGCAATCAAGTCTTGATAAAAATTACAAAAAATTGTGTTTCGACATGACACTTCGTGCTGACCATCCGTCCAGTTTTCTTATTTCGATTCAAAAATTGCATAAAGTCTAATCGATAATCGGAATTTGCAAAAAAAAAATAAAAAAGGTGTAGAAACTATATAAATCCTCTTTGGTATATTTTTCATGAATTAATTTATTTTTGAAATTAATCATTTTAATTACCGTACGTGTATGTACACGTACACGTACGGTGTGGTTAGGTGTGTAATTTTTTATGGTTCCGTACGTCCAAATGAAAAAACGGAACCCTTGCAGGATCACTTGTGTCTGTGGGTCTTGTCTTTTCTTATTTGCTTCGAATCTACTGGACCGATTAAATTGAAATTTGGTACTTACACATATGAATTTCTGTGACCCAAAGACGGACGTGTAGCATAAATAAATTAATTTTGAAAATGGGGTCACTCTTGGGGTCAAACTAGAAAATAAAAAAAAAAATCTTTGCTGTACCTCTGGGTGACATATCAAATGAAAGGGCTTGTTGTGGGGGTTTTGAATATATTTGCTTAATAACTAAAACAAAAGTTATGTGGCCGTCTGTCTATGTGCCGGTCGGTCTGCCTCTCTGCCGTCTGTACAAACCTAAACTAACCGTAAAATCTAGATTTTGACCAATTTGCACCGGCCAGCCTTTCTTACAGGGTTAACGCGGGCGTTTTCCTGGACGCGCGTTGTGGGACAAAGTAGGCACTCCTTATGTCCCAAGCTGCCGTTCTGTAGCTTGGGATAAAATTTTAAGAACTTTAATTGTCTGATTTCTAATTTAAATGATCTGAAAATACTTTTACGGAACCCATAATTTCGTCATGTCAGTCTGTGCGTGCGTTCGGATGTTAATGCCATTAACCATTTTACTCCTAGACGTTAACGAGTGTTAATAACACTATATCGTATTCGTATTCTCTGCACGCAAAATGGTGTAGTAAAATTACGATAAACATAATTAGAGGTAGCATTCCCCATGTACCCGAGGGTTGAAAAAAATCTATGCACACAAGCGTGTGGGAGGTATTGTTGGAACTTATTATTAAAATTATAAAGATGTTTCTAATTGACTTTAACTTTTAAAGTCATTCGTTTTTGAGATATGAGATATTTTCGTTTAAAACCGCAGAATTAACTTGGTTTTTTACAGTTTTTTCGAGAACTTTTATGAAATACTAACTTATTTCTGCAGTCAATCAAATTAATGATATGCGCTGTGCATGCGTAAATATTCATCCCAAGTACGGGACCTTTCACTGTGCATGGTCCATGCACTTGGCCATTTTTTTTTTAAATTTTGTTGGGAAACTACCACAAAAAGTAAACAATTTCTATTACCCAAGTAAACTAATATAAATAAAAACTACCAAGCTCATACAGCTGACAAAACATAATGAAATGTAAAGTGTTTGCGGTTTCCCAAACTTTTGCTAAGCCTATCTAAAAATGTATACTGGGCATTCTGTAGCAAAATATTAGAAAGTATCAAAAATTAATAATTGCACAATAAATAAAAATAATTTTGAATAGCGAGCGCATTCCGAATATAAATTCAAATATAGAAACAATTCGGCGCTAAATTGAATAAATGACTATCTATGTCATAGGTCCTATGTTATTGACTCAGTTTCAATATAATGTCCAAAAAACGATTAAAATTACATTAGGAAAGCATAAATCATTATAATGCTTGTTGTATTTAATGCTTAAAATAATGTTATTTAAATTTCTGAGAATCGATTTCTGACATTCGTCATATTAATTACTCGGGTCAATCGAAATTAAAAAAAAAATCGTTTGGCATAATCGCTTTCGCACATCATTACGATAAAAAAAAAACAACAATGGTCGGCGATTTTGAACACAAATTAAGTAGTGGTAATGAATAATACGTGTTATTGGACCTGTGTTTCAATATTACGTTATGATTTGGGCATTTTCGTGTTTTTTATAATATTTGTAATAATATTCTTCACATTTTACATCTTATCTACATGTGTGTGTGTGACTTTTGTGAAAATTAAAAATGTAAACACGCACGATTGGCGCGAAACTTCGACTTTAGATATCAAAAAACTACATTACCACTACTTATTTAACATGAACAATGGATGAATTCGTCAAATAATTAAATCATGTATTATTCATTGCCCCTGTGGTGAAGTTTGGATTTTCGAAATCCCCAATTTTTATGTTTTTTAGCCTCGACCACCACTGACATCAAAATGGCGATTATCGCATTTACAGACTTGAATTTAATAAAGGTAAATTAATAAACTTGCGCGCTAAATATGGAAGATTGAATGGCGATAACATATGAGTTTTTTATCCAACTCTCTTAATTAACGCATATTCATAAGATTTGATGGGTAGCATAATCAATATTTACATTATCATTAAGGGTGTCGTATGTCGTCATTTCAAGGTCCAATGGGACCCCTTACTGAGCCAGCGGAGGTTCGTGTGTTCGGGTCCATTCGGGGGCGCTACCGAACTATACGGTTAAACTATAATTTCAATTAAAACTGCATAAAATATTCGTACATGACAAGTACCATTTAATTTCGTTCATTTTTTTCACCTTACCAGGTAGGACCATTTTTGTCAGAAACCTTATGCCTCTAACGCCTCAAGTTACTGAATACGATTTATGGCGACTTTCACCAATGAAACTAAACGTGATCACCACATAAACTACGAATATTATTTGACACTGACAGCTGTTGAACGCTGGTCGCGTTCAGTTTAATTGTTAGGTAAAATTCGCACTAAAAGTCCAAGTATAGATTGGTGGTTAACGCGTTATATAAAGTAAGTGCTATCACCAATACCAATATTGCCAATACATAGTACCTACCGATTATGTATGTCTATTTTCGTAACCTACTATAGTACTTAGGAGTCTCCATGAAATACAGAAAATGGATTACGCAACAGACCGTTCAAATACCTCGGCTGTATTAAAATATGGATATGAATCATACTAGTTTATTCTTGACCTTGTCGAAGCTATGAACTGCTTAATTTGCGTGACACGCCAGTATTTACCGAGTTTTGTTTAATCTAAGTAAAAATATTATGTGAGATTATGTAAGGTATTTGTCGGGGAATTTACATATGCTTATAAGTAATGTTTGAAATTGCTGTGACTTGTTGGATTAGATAAAAAATAATCATGATGTAGCATTTGAATACACACGTTTGTAATATTATTATTTTTATAGAAATAAATTATTTCCGAATCAATATCTTATTTATATGTATTTATCGATTTATAAGTGTAAAAAATACTTAGGGCAAACTCCAAACTTTTATACCTATAATAAGTCTTTTCCTGAGCAAAAATTTTGAATTTTTGACAGTTGTTCCATATTAGAACTGTCAGACGTCAATTTTAATCCACGGTTAAAAGATATCTCACTTTGGTAAAACTTTGTTAATCCCTAGCATTATTTGAAACTAGCTTCTGCCCGCGGCTTCGCCCGCGTGGATGTCGGAAATTATCCCACGGGAGCGTGCTAACAGGATAAAATGTATGTGCTTCCCCAGAATGCCATCTATCTCGCGGGCCCTTTGTGGCTAATTACAATAGAAAACCAATTATTATATAATTATTGTCTCATTAGTGGTGATTAAGAGGGTACCTATATGATATCTTTACCTAAGTACCTACCTAATTAAAAAAAAATTACTCAATAACAGAAAATTAAATACCTACCTACCTAAATAAACCTATTTCTGATGATAACTAATCTAAACTCAATAAATAAGCAAAATCCCTAAAAACTAATATCTATACGAATGACTAATCCTACCTAACAGTATTATAAAATAACCTACGGTCACATCTTACACTATCAAAATATACTACCTATACTTTAAAATTAAAATCTATACCTACGACTAAACCTAAATAACTCTAAAAACTAAAAGGAATAAAAATGAACTCCATTGCATGACTTAACCTACGACAAACTTATTATTTGCGGTTGGTACAGTATCGGGTCTAGGGATCGAACCGCAAAATTAAGTTTGTTTTTTATTGTATATACTTTTCCAGGATAAAAAGTACTCAGTGTGGTGCCCAGGATATTAAAGAATAATTATACCAAGTTTCATCGAAATCGAACCGGTAGTTTTTGCGTGATGCCTGAACAAACAGACAGACAGACAGACAAAAATTTTTTTAATCACATTTTTGGATTCGGTGTCGATCTAGTAACACCCCCTGCCATTTATTTTTTTGATATTTTCAATGTACAGAATTTTCACTTCTACAGATTTATTATAAGTATAGAAGATGACAGCTCACTCCACGCTCACTTCACCTAAGTTTTCACGGTGAGATGGTTACAGAATTGCACAGCTGTAGGTGCCAATTTGTATTGAATTGAGTACTCAGATTTGATTCTTTCAATACTTTAACCAGTAATTCTAATTTATATTACCTAAAATATATTTTTTTTATTTGAAAGCTGTCTGGTCGGAGCATCCTCAATTTTCTATGGAGGATTAGTAACTTTACACCCTGATCGTCATACCTTTATAACTTCGTAGTATTTGAAATGGATGATGTAGAAGCTCTGACAGGTGAAATAATTGATAGATGTTGCTTTTAGAGGATTTATTTGTGGAACAGTATTGATGAGGAAAAACAGCAACTATCTATCGTCCATTTAGATTGCTATCGACACGCTAAGAAGACGAAGAAGATACGAATTGAAAATGAAATGAAAGCTCGTATTTTAAAAAAGCTTAATAAAGCTTCTGAGACTTAGAAAACTGTATGCAAATTATTTCCAAAGTTTCGCGATAGAAAATACAACAACAGTCCTTTTTTTTAAACATTACAAAGAAAACTTTCGTAACTTTGATCGAAATATGAAAAACAAAGTATTAGACACAAATGAGATTATTTTCATTGTAACAAAGGCGGAACACGGACTTTTTATACTGACATCACTTGCTAAATTTTCGTTTGACATTGATTGAGCTTTTATTCCGTAGCAGTAAGGTCGAGTTTCGTGGTTCAAGTGTAATTGATCATACCAGCGTTGCATGTCAACGACCTTTATGTTAGTGTGAACTAGCATTAATGTTTTAATGGGAAATTATGTATTGGCACCAGTCTAGCCATAATTATGTGAAATTAGCTTTTTTCATTTAGAAATAGGAACAACAAAATATGGAAACATAACTGTCGAAATGTGGGTGTACAGTCACGAGCACCAATATGTCAACACTTGCCAACTTTCAGTTGTGATTTTTTCGTGAAATAACGAATGCAACGTTGAAATACGACACATTACATAAACCTATGGGTTCGAAAATGCTATGTTCGTAACAATATAAAATTTCATCAAAAAATAAAGGAGTAAATCGCTTTTGAATAGAGCCGAGTGTATATATACTTTTGCTCGTGACTGTACAATAGGGTTCAACATAACCCCAAGGGGACCATAAGTGTAAAAAAAATATCCGTCGATGTGTGTAATAGGTAATACGGGCCGGTGTCCGCAACTCCACGACAATGCGCGTATTTTCCGTACGGGTGGGAAAATCGATCATTCGATCCATCCCAGCTCCTCAAGGAAGGCCAGCAACCTTGATGTTACTGACCGTCTCACGTAGGGTACCTGGGTTACCGAAGTACTTTGGCCTGTACGTGGCGACCACCGGGCAGTTTAGCAGCACATGCGCCGCTGTCTCGTCATCCTCCATGCAGGCCCTGCATAGCGGACTGTCTATTACTCCTATGACATAGAGGTGAGTGTTAAATGACCCAGCCAGTTAAAGCTGCAGTAACTGTACGCAGCTTTAGTTTATTTAGACGGAGAACCTGTTTCGTGAAGCAGCCATCAATAAGTTAGTTGCCTGGGTAAAAAAATAATAACTATATTTAGTCCGAAAGTTAGATTATTGAAAAATATTGGACACGTATTTTTTCTTTTGTCAATCGAACAAAAAATGACAAAGATAAAGCGCGTCAAAATAAGGGAGTGGGGGGTCGTGACGTCACTTGCTTGCAAAAATGTCGCAAGCAAGTGACGTCACGCGGAACTTTAACAGGCGATATATTCATCCTTTTTTATATAATTGACAAAAGAAAAAATACGGGTTCAATATTTTTTGATAGTCTAACTGACGGACTAATTAGATTTTTTTTAGGAAAATGGCCCATTGTGGGTGTGTGCATCATCGTCGATGTGTTACAAAGTTCATTTTAAACAAGTTTATTACTGTTATTGTGTATTAGTTGTTTACCTTTTTGTTTAGGTACCGAAACTATCAGAAATAGAGAAAAGTTGTCAAAAAGTTTTTGGTCGCGGAGTAGTTTTACACTCGAGTAATCAAACGAGCCATCCCTTTCACGGAATCAAAATTCCTAGATTTTCCTAAGGACTGAAATGCAGTAGTTCCGATATAAACTCAAAAGCAATCAATAGCATAAACTAAGAAACTCTCAAAGCATTACAGTGTCGAGAAAATTGCAGCAACAGAATCTTTTCAACAGATAAATGGGGGTAATAAAGGCGCTAACTAACGACGTACACCACTAGCATTTTTCACGAAAACGAAACATTGCAACAAGTCGAAATGCCACGAAAGTGCTGAGCACGAGAAAAGTATTACCAACTAGATCGACCAGCGGGATGTAATCAACACACCGCGGGAAGAAGACATGAAAACAGGATGTGTACTAAATTCTTATTAATGCCTTTAACTGTTTTCGTAAACTATTTAGGTACTAGACCACGGCAATGTGAGAAATTAGGCTAAGAATCAGCACATTTTTAATGTCAAAATTACATGAAGCAGCCCTAAAACGCCCCTTCACAAATTCCTAGTTCTTCAGCTTGGAAGAATGAGGCCCTGGGTTGGATTTCCAGGTGGTGCAAAGTTTCCTAGTAGGCATTTCGTAGTAACAGCCCGGAGTGTGGTGGTGTGATGCCTCGGAAAGCACGGTAAGCCATTGATCCTGCGCCTGATATCTCTCCGGTGGTTGCGTGCCGCTCCATCGGTCTATGAGAGAGACGAAAGAGAGTGCATCTGTGTCTGCGCATACACTTGTGCGCTATAATATCTCCCGCGCTGAAGGCTCCGTTAGGCTGCCATGGCGGAAATACTGTCTGGAGAACTAATTATTCAATCATGCAAAAACAGTTAGACCAAAACCTGGCAGATGCCATAGCATATTTTTACCCCACTAGTACGTTCCCGTGGGATAACTACCGACATCCGCGGGCGAAGTCGCGTGCTAGAGCTAGTAATCTAACAAACGTATACAAATTGTAACCACTAAACTAAACACTTGCAACGTTAAAACTGTAACAGGCAAACAGGCGTAACGACCTTTAAACTGAAAACCATACTTTGGAAGTTATTGGATACTAAAATAACCAGTCGCCGGTTTTATGTGTTTTATATACGGTGGAATATGGAACTGTGTGAAATATTGCTCAGAATTTCTTGAATTGCTTTGACACAGATGAATGATTTCTATTACCTTTATAAATATGGCTATGAGTAAATACGCTGTGTTTATTTGAATGCACACTATGCATTTCATTTCATCTTTCTGACTGACCGACCCCTTTACAATTCAAAAGTGTCTGTAATTGGTTTATTTGAAATAAATGCTTTGAGTAAGAGTAATTTACCATTTACCAATTAAAACTAAGATGAAACTTAAGACATGGCTTCAAACACTGGATTACCCACATATACTAAAAACTTACTTAAAGAACTATGATCATGATAATCAAACAGTAATGGAGGCAAACAAACTCAAATATTACCCAAAGTCCAGCCACCAAGCAAAAACTCTCTCTCACACACACATATACACAAAACACAGCAAACACGCACAAACCCACACAAAACACAGCAAACACATACACAGACATGAACACAAACCACTCAAGAGCATGCATGCACTAAATTCATTTAATTTTTACGTTATTCAATATTATAGCAAATTGTTAATTTCCATAAACGGGTGAAGACACTGACTCCTGTAACACAGATACCACCTAGCACAGGAGTCAGGGCTTCAAATTAAAATGTAACACCTTTATTTATATCAATAAAACTTTTTATTTTATTTATTACCTTTCCTTATTATAATACCTACACATCGTGATTGAACTATCATTGTTTTAATTATTTAATTTATTAACTATCATTATCATCATCATTTATCTGCCTAACCTTTTCCTGAGTATGTTGGTGTCGGCTTCCAGTCTAACCGGATACAGCTGAATACTAGTACTTTACATGGACCGACTGCCTATCTGACCTGCACAACCCAGTAGTTCCTGGGTAACACGATACCCCTTGGCAAGACTCGTTGTCAGACTTTCGGGCTTCTGATACCCGTCACGACTGTTAAAGATCGACAAATGACAACTGGGGCAAACTGCTCAGCGTGCTTTCCCGAGGGTTCTGGGTTTGTAATAGATAGTCGCCCATCCAGGAACCGACTGCAGCAAACGTAGCTTGACCTTCAATCGATCTGTGTGGTTGTATATTGTTACTAACACTATGAGTCTTGTTACTTGAAATAAAATTATTATTATTATTATATCATTTAGCCACGAGTCCCTCCGTGCCACGACGCATTTACTTATCCAACATATAGTACCTACATTATAATTGTACTTTTAGCTAAATACACATAAATAAATAATCGCCTTGCATTGCGTCTATGACGTTTTGTGGGAGTTAACATACTTTGCTCGAATGAAAAAATCGATCAAGCAATAAATTATAATAGGAACATAATAACGCGCACTATTATATTACTATACCTACTGAATACATTGGAAAATTCACAAAGATTCTTCGAGCCATTCACATGGATGATATCAACTAGTCGTAGACAGCCTCCCCCAAATAAATAACACCCAAGAAATCTTAACCAAAATGTTACTAAAACAAAATAGTAGTGCTGAAACCCGCGCCAGTGAACAGATAATTAAATAGAAGTAGGTCCCTACCGAAACCAACTTACTTCTCCGAGCATTTCGTATCGTAACGACGAGCTGAAATTCAACAGAAAACTAAAATCATAATGGCATAGCCGCAAGTCACCCTAGGGTTGCCACCGATATTTATAATAAATATTTAAGTATAAAAAAGGGAAATAAGTAATTCTCTAAAAACGTATTGATCTTCTTAAGATGTCCACTCTTTTAAATTGAAAGATGCGTCAAAAGGGTTAGAACTGCGACCAACCGCGCGCGAGCCGAACGAGCGAAGCGAGCGGTTTCGTGGCTGCGGCCGGCGAGCGTGATATGCAAGTTGATCACGCAATTGGCTATTTAGTATTTTAGGACACGCCTAAAAAAGTATGTTTGAAAACTTTTTTTTATAATAGATTCTATGTCGTGTTTATCTATATCTATTCATGGTCTACATGAATAGAATATAGTGTTATGATTAGAATCAATCAAAAGTTATTTTGTTCGTAGGCACCAAAAATATTTATAACCTTGTACTAATGACTCATCTCTCAGCCAGCAGCAGCAGTTTATTTTAAATTTTTATAGAATAACTAGTATTTGCACCCGTACGCAAAATACGCGCCGTGACGTGGAGTTGCGGACACTAGACCGTATTACCTAATTATACACATAAAACTTCCGGAATAATTTCTCTAAATGATAGCGAAAAGCGTAGGTATCAAATTCCATTGCGTAGCTTAGAAGAACAACGCATACACATACAGAAACGTAAGGCGCTTAGGCTTGAATTTTTCCTTACAGAAAAAAAAATGGCTTATCCCGCAAACCAGGTAAAGACAAAACCCTTAAGAGTCATCCAGGTACAATGCTCAAGCGACCTAAATACATTATAACCGACACAATCCGATATTTCAACAGCCCTATGTCCAGCCAACTTGTTGTCGGTATTACTCGAGCTTCGTGTCACTGCATAATTCCGCTTCGGTCGCGGGGTTTCTTTTTTTCTATTCCAGTATTTCCACATAGGTGAAACTCCGCTTTTTAAGCTTAAAAGCGCAAAACGTACCTTTCACTGAGGCATTGCACTGAAGGCCTCGCAAAGAGTCCGACTTACGGGAAATGCGTCATACATTTAGTTGGAGGAGTTATTTAGTTAGGAGTCGGCGGCCATTTTTTTTTTTACTTACTTGCAGTATTTTTAAACTATGTTTACGAGTTAAGTATTTATCTTAACGATGAAACGTTGCAATGCGTTGGCATAAAAGAGCTGGAGATCACATTGATAGTTATAATAGTAATTAATCATTTATTGTAGGTACACAACATAAAAATACAAAATGTTAACCTCAAAATCAATAACTAAACTATGTACTTATTAGTTGCCTGTGTTATAAGTGTCTCAGCACTTATAATTAGGAAATATATATAACGTAATACATACAACTTTTGCCGGCCAAAAAATCGGAAAGTTATGAAATTTGATACTTACTGCAAAGCGTTCGTTGTAGTCATGTAGAATTGCATTATTAAGACTGATTTTAACTAAGATAGTTATTGATAGACCTTCATTTACTTCCTCTCTCTAAACATAAACTAAGCTTGTCCTTCGTACCTTCGCATGTTTAGAAGTAAAAAGCCCTGAAAGCTTTCAGCTTGCAGAAAATGCTTTATTTGAATAGCAGTAGGTCATTGACCGTATTACGTAAGTAGACAAATATCTATTTACTTACCGTGCTATAGGTACGGTAAGTAAATAGATATTTGTTTTTCCATGATGAATGTAACACAATAACATACGAAGGACATCCTATTACAGTATTGTGGTCAACGTCATTTGTCCGAATTAGATCTAATAATTACCGCGTTCATCCAATCCTACGGTTGTCAACTACCAGGAATTGCGTTAATTAACTGATGGGCATGTGTCCTGAGCATACATTATGTCGTAATTATACAAGGTGGCAGGGACATCGACGCGCAACCGGTTACCATGGATTCAGTACATGATTCTGGTCCACCTGGCTTAAAATTCTTCGTTGGTTATGAAAAAAACGTGTGTGGTCGGGGGAGCCCCGGTAGGAACCAAATTAATGAAAATCCAAGAGGCCGGCAGCGAAAATTCCAAAATGACGAAAAATTTTAGCTTCTCATTTTGACCTCACTATTGGCTTCAGCACCCTCGAGAAACACCAAAACGAACAAGAATTGTAAAAAAAAATTGCAACCGCCATCTTGGCTTTTTATCGCCATGCCCGAAATACAGTCTGTAGGACCTATGTATATACCTACCTACATACAGATAGCCACACGTACTTACATGAGATATGACAATATATTATCGTAATTAAATGATGGTCAGTTCGTATAATTCAGTTGCGGTTATTGATAAATTAGATGGACATTAATTGTATTTGCCGTGAATTGATAATTTTGGGGTCATCACTGACAGTTTCAGTGTATTGAATATTGGACAATGGGAGACGCTTGCTGATCAATCGAAGTGTTGATGAATATCATTAATTTTCCACCGCTTTATCATTATTTATTACTAGCTTCTGCCCGCGGCTTCGCCCGCGTGGATGTCGGAAGTTATCCCACGGGAACGTGCTAACAGGATAAAATGTATGTGCTTCCCCAGAATGCCATCTATCTCGCGGGCCCTTTGTGGTTAATTACAGTAGAAAACCAATTGTGTCTCATTAGTGGTGATTAAGAGGGTACCTATCTTTACCTAAGTACCTACCTAATTAAAAAAAACAACTCAATAACGGGTAAGTAATAGATGATATAACAACAAAATCTCTAATATTAACAACATATAACAACGGAACCTATAATTTTATTTAATATAGCGATTAGTTAATATAATGAACGATTGATATAATTTTAAAGTAACTAATTTTTATAAGCATAACATACATTAAATATAACATCGTTTGACATAACATACATTAAATATAAAATCGTTTGACATACCACTCAAAAGATATAAAACTTATTTGGTCTAATATGATGAAAACGCCTTAACGCCACTTAAAAACACAAAGCAAAATTGCATAGACACGGGTTAGTTTAATAACGTTGCATATTAGAAAATCAAAACTTTCCTGAGCAAACTTCAAAAGAACAACGTACAAATCAACAAAGTTTAAAATAACGATGGTCATTTGATCATAAGTTCAGCTGACTAAAGTCTGGAATATCAATGTTTAAATTATTTATTACACTATTGACCAAATCAATTTTCAAATCGATGAAATCCCAAAGAGCGGCGACGTAGTTCCCGCGATTAATATGTTTCTGGCACTCGCCGGCCGCTGCCGCGGCACCGCTCGCTGCGCTCGCTCGGCTCGTGCGTTGTGTGGTCACAGTTCTAACCTAACCTAACCTAGCTGTTTCGATGTAAAAACTTTTGATCAGTCGTTCATTTGATGTCACATGCATTGGGATTTTAAAATTTTTCTAAATAAAACATTTGGTCATTTAAATTTTGTTATTTCGTTTATTGTCACTTTAAATTTGCTCGAGAAAGTTTTGATTTTCTAATATGCAACCTTTAATAAATATTTAAAAGTATTTTTTCTTTGTTTTATTCTTTGTAAGTTCTATCGTAGTTGTAGGTAATAGTAACCTAAGTAGATATTAAACATAACTAGTAACTGATTACCACCTGTGCTAAGATAGGTCGACGGAGCCCCGCTTCGCGGGGCTCCTATTTCTGGGTGGTTTAAAAAAAAAAAACCACGAAGGCTAAGGCGGGAGCTCCGCTCCGCTTCGCTCCCGCCTTAGCCTTCTAACCTAACCTATCCGAGTCGGGGTAATCTGAGTCGGGGTGTTAACCATAATGACGGTTTTTATATTTAATAAACGTTGGACATAATGATTTTCGATTAAATAAACAATATACATATTAAACGTTAGACCAAATGATTTTCGATTACATAAACGTTATATCAAACAAAGTTATACTAATTAAGTTTTAGAATAAATAAATGTTATATGTAAAGAAATTATATCAACAGTTGGTATATCTCACGTTGATTATATCATAAGAACGATAATAAAATGAAATTAGACCAAATGAGTTTATACGTTATGAGACGCACCCCTCAAGGGTAAGTAATAGATGATATAACAACAAAATCTCTAATATTAACAACATATAACAACGGAACCTATAATTTTATTTAATATAGCGATTAGTTAATATAATGAACGATTGATATAATTTTAAAATAACTAATTTTTATAAGCATAACATACATTAAATATAACATCGTTTGACATAACATACATTAAATATAAAATCGTTTGACATACCACTCAAAAGATATAAAACTTATTTGGTCTAATATGATGAAAACGCCTTAACGCCACTTAAAAACACAAAGCAAAATTGCATAGACACGGGTTAGTTTAATAAGGTTGCATATTAGAAAATCAAAACTTTCTTGAGCAAATTTCTAAAGAACAACGTACAAATCAACAAAGTTTAAAATAACGATGGTCATTTGATCAAAAGTTCAGCTGACCAAAGTCTGGAATATCAATGTTTAAATTATTTATTACACTATTGACCAAATCGATGAAATCCCAAAGAGCGGCGACGTAGTTCCCGCGATTAATATGTTTCTGGCACTCGCCGGCCGCTGCCGCGGCACCGCTCGCTGCGCTCGCTCGGCTCGTGCGTTGTGTGGTCACAGTTCTAACCTAACCTAACCTAGCTGTTTCGATGTAAAAACTTTTGATCAGTCGTTCATTTGATGTCACATACATTGGGATTTTAAAAATGTTCTAAATAAAACATTTGGTCTTTTAAATTTTGTTATTTCGTTTATTGTTCTTTTGAAATTTGCTCAAGAAAGTTTAGATTTTTTAATATGCAACCTTTAATAAATATTTAAAAGTATTTTTTCTTTATTTTATTCTTCTTTTCGTAGTTGTAGGTAATAGTAACCTAAGTAGATATTAAACATAACTAGTAACTGATTACCACCTGTGCTAGGATAGGTCGACGGAGCCCCGCTCCGCGGGGCTCCTATTTCTGGGTGGTTTAAAAAAAAATAACCACGAAGGCTAAGGCGGGAGCTCCGCTCCGCTTCGCTCCCGCCTTAGCCTTCTAACCTAACCTATCCGAGTCGGGGTACTCTGAGTCGGGGTGTTAACCATAATGACGTTTTTTATATTTAATAAACGTTAGACATAGGTAATGATTTTCGATTAAATAAACAATATACATATTAAACGTTAGACCAAATGATTTTCGATCACATAAACGTTATATCAAACAACGTTATACTAATTAAGTTTTAGAGTAAATAAATGTTATATGTAAAGAAATTATAACAACAGTTGTTATATCTCACGTTGATTATATCTTATGAACGATAATAAAACGAAATTAGACCAAATGAGTTTATACGTTATGAGACGCACCCGTCCGGGTATCTATTCATTCCATAGAGATTATTGAGAAAGTTTTAAGTATGAATGTGGATGGCTATAAGACTGGGGAAAAATCAAAAGAAACAATGGATGGATTGTGTGAAAGGTGATATGGCTAGAAAGGGGGTTACTACCGAGATGACGACTAATAGAGAAATGTGTAAGAATGCATACATGAATGCATGTTGCGCCAACCAGGACTAGCTAGCTGACCGTTACGAAAATACCATACGTGTCTATAGACACAAAACACAATAAACTATTGCATAGACATAATATCATACGGCCTACTGAATGTAATAATACCTTGCAGAGATGAATTTATCGCCAGCCAGCCTCCGTGGCTCTCATATTACATTCTCATAACGTTTTATTTGCATTTGTGGGAACAATAATGTTTGAAATGCCTAGTTTATATTGCAGACCGAATTGTTATGAAATGGAAGGGTTTACGTGGGTTGGTGGTGATCTTTGACAGTCGTATCGGATAGTCAAGGCCCGAAAGTCTGACAACCAGTCTTATCAAGGGGTATCCTCTTATCCAGTAACTGGGTTAAGGAGGTACGAAAGGCAGCCGTTCCGTGTAATATACTGGTATTCGGCAACATCTGGTAAGACTGGAAGCCGACCCCAACATGGTTGGGAAAAGGCTAGTCAGATGGAGAAGGGTTGAAATCTAGATGGGTGGAAATCTAGGAAAATGCTATCGTATTATCAACAAAAGAAACAATCCTTATTGAAAAGCAAGTCGATATATTTAACAGAATAGGTATAGCGCAGCTTTTTGCAAAGCCAGTAAATAGTTGTTCTCGGAGAAAACTCGTAAGTCAATTTTACAATCCTTTCCCGGTTATTTTACCTCTGATTTTGCAACACTGTACAAAGCACAGTGATCCTTACTCTCATTCAAATAAGGTTACTGTTGGGTGGCGGCCATTGACAAGTCTGTTAAAATCATTGTGATCTTTATTCTCGTCTCAATAAGGTTGCCTGTTAGGTTGCTGCTGTGAACCGACTGTACACTGAGGAACTACTGCTTTTTGTGGAAGACTCAGTATACAGATAAATAAGTTGTAGTTCCCAATGGGTTGTCAAGAAACCAACTGAAAATAAGATTTATTCCGTGAATAGTTTATGCGCGAAGTAAACCTTACGAAATTACGAACGATTTCGTTAAGCATTTCGCACATAATATTTACTTTAAACTTAAGTCATATCTATGGGTGATGTCTACATCTACTTTTTGTGTTTGTCGCAAAAAAAACACAATATGTTATAGAATAATTGTATGTTGATATCGTTCGAATTTACGTTACGTTTATGTACCACGTCTATGCTTAATAAGCAACTGAACCAAAAAAATACTTTTAAAACGGAACACAAATTAAGAGATATTCTAAGTTATCCAACAGTGCAAGACCCTCAAACTGCCAACTAAACCAATATCAAAATTCTCCAATAACATTGGTAATTATTACCAAATATTGACCTAAATAAATGTCCTATCTATGGACTGCGCAACACAAGCACAATGTTCAATAGTGGGCATATGAGCAAACATGGCAGCTTTATTGTCGACAAACATTCGTGTTGACTCACGATACGTTATTAGTTGGCTTCAGGAAAATCCGAACGCTTCCGAGTGTCGTGCACGTTGTCGTTTGGTGGAGGCACTGAGTAGCAACATTGTTGTAGGTGAAGGTTTGAAACACAATAATATCATTATACATAACATTACGCCTCTGTTCCTGAACTGGAGAACAGAGCTATAGGGTCCCGTACCTCAAAAGGAAAAAATGGAACCCTTATAGGATCACTTCGTTGTCCGTCCGTCTGTCTGTCAGTCTGTCAAGACCCTTTTACTCAAGAACGCGTGAAGGTATCAAGTTGAAATTAATATCAAGTACGTAGGTCTGCGATCCCTTGGAGCTCTACGAAAATCAAGCTACTATATGGCATCGCAATAAAAATACGGCCATTTATGCGAAAATTTTTGATACTCGCAAATAAATCAAAACCTATAGGGACCTGTCGTTGACCTGGAATCATGAAATTTGGCAAGAAACAAGTTCTCACAGCACAAGTAAAGGAAAAAGTTCGAAACTCGTTAATTTGTAGTTTTAGGACATATACTTTCGTCTCCGAATCAGGAAACTTTAACGGTTTCTAGTATCGTCTTGTTGGTGATTCAGGTGATATCTAAAAATGTGTATTTGAAAAAAAATACAGTCACGTAAATTAATTGTTAAGAAAATTGACACCTGCAGTGCGATTCTGTAACCATCTCACCGTGAAAACTTAGGTGAAGTGAGCGTGGAGTGAGCTGTCTCATTCCAAATAATGGGATGGGAATGGGAATAATGGGATTGACACTACTGACAACTCACATCAAGCTCACTTCACACATCAGTTTTCACGGTGAGATTTTTACAGAATCGACCGGCTGACGTCAATTTACCGTATGATAGCCATTTCACGCTCAAAGAATGACAGTTTTTTTAATATACCGACAATTTGTTACACAATTTGCTTAACAAAAAAGTTCCCTCGCTTTATTTAACCATTTTTAGGGTTTCATACGCAAAAGGTGCCAACGGAACCCTATTACTAAGCCTCCACTGTCTGTTCATCTGTCTGTCAGCGGGCTGTATCTGATTAACCTTAACAGGAGTTGAAATTTTCACAGAGTGTGTATTGTGCCACTATAACAAAAAAGTTAAAAATTAAAGGGGGTATAGAAGAACTGTGTTTGTTTATTTTACACTACTGCGCCCCGAGGTTTCACCCGAATAAGTTTCGATCCCGTAGGAATATCGGCATAAAAAGTATTCTATATGTTAATCCTGGTTATAAGCTATCTGTGTACCAAATTTCATCCAAATCCATTAAGTAGTTTTTGCGTGAAAGAGTAACAAACATCCATCCATCCATACAAACTTTCGCATTTATAAAACAAGGTATTAGTAGGATGTGTTAAATATTGCACAATGGAACGAAACCCTTCATGTGCGAGTTCGATACGCACTTGGCCGTTTTTTTAAATAATAAAGTTATGTATACAAAGACTCACCTTACACTTAGTTTTCTAAGTGTTTTTAATAGCCTAGCCTCCTTACCTACCTATGAAATATGAAGCCAATTATACCGACTCCACGTTGAAGACTTAGTGTTCGTTTGTTTACCAAACCATTAACGAAAAAAAAATTAGATACTATGTTCTGTGAGACTGACGTAGATGTAGCTTATTCTTCTATGACGTAGGTAGCCAACTAAATCGGTTTTGTTTTTATTAACAGACTAGCGACCCGCCCCTGGTTTTTAAAACTTGACAATTCATCGAGATTTCTTTATTGTATGTAAGTTTAATATAAGTAATTGTATTAGTAAGTATTTATACAATTGTACACATAAACCTTCCGGAATGAATATTCTCAAAATGAAGAGTGTAGGAGTATAGGATCGGAACCGACCGAACCAATTAGTAACTTCGTAGCAGGAAAGGGCCGAACATTCGGCCGATACTACTTCGGAGTAGACACCCTGGAACGATTTTACGTAATGAAATTGTAAGGACAAATACGTAGGTAAACTGACCCAGTTTCTCCCTTTATCACATTTAAGCTGTTCCGTTCTTCGATAGGAAGTCAATAACTAAAGGAAACGCTCCATTCCGTTTATATGCCATTTCCTCTACTTCCTCTCTAGGTTTGAAGTCATATTTATATGTTGCATACATATAAATATGACTTCAAACCTAGAGAGGACCTTATCGTGTTTGTATTGAAGCAGTGTATTTCTTAAATGATTTATATTTCGATGTTTGTTGAGATTCAGTTTAGCTAACGACTGAAATAATATCTGAGTCTTACGTGCTAGGATAGATAGGCTTAGTTTTAGATGAATGGGTAAACACTGGAATGTTATGATGAAGTGTGGATTCTCGCTATTGACTATGTATTAGTCTGATATCACTATTAGTGTGTAATGACTAGTGGTCATCCATGTTTATTCGAACTATATATATCCTAATGCCGATACATAATCAGTCTATAATGCCCCCAATGCTGGGACACAGGCCTCCTCTCTGTGAGAGGGAGTGGACCATAATCCAACAACCACGCGGGCCCAGTGCGGGTTTTTGGATGTCACATGGCTTCGAAAGTTTGGTTCTAGGACATGCCGGTTTCCGCGCGATGTTTTCCTTCACCGTTTTGAGAGCAAGTAGTGATGTAATTAAATACATAAAGTGCTCGGTTGGGTTCGAACTTACGACCTACAACTCGTAAGTCGCGGCTGTTACCACTGGGCCACCACGTACAGTCACGAGCACCAATATGTCAACACTTGGCAACATTCAATTGCGATTATTTCGTGAAATAACGAATGCAACGTTGAAATACGACACATTATATAAACCTATTGATTCAAAAATGATATGTTCGTAACAACATAAAATTTCATTAAAAAAATAAAGGAGTAAATCGCTTTTGAATAAAGCCGAGTATAAACATACTTTTGCTCGTGACTGTACCACTGTATGAGAAAAATTGGTCCACTACCTATTTTTATTCTTGGTGACAGTTTTGCTCCTGAAAATAACAACATAACGTCAAGCCTGTGCGGTATTTTTATCTCACGAAGCGACGCGCGCTTTAGTTCTAGTAACCAAGTGTACAAACACGCTGTGAATGTGTGCGTGAAAACAAGTAGCGTCAGCACATAACACACAGGCACACACCCCCTTACACACACACACACACACACTTCCAACTTTGCCATTATCTAGAACGGTACCTAGAGCTCCTGTGCTTACACACACATTCACATAGTGTTTGTACACTTGGTAACCACAAGAAAAGTACGCGTCGCTTCGTGAGAAAAAAATACTATATTGGCCGGAGGATTAGCCAGAGGTGTACAGTCACGAGCAAAAGTATGTATACACTCGGCTTTTTTCAAAAGCAATTGACTCCTTTATTTTTTTATTAAATTTTATGTTGTTACGAACATATCATTTTCGAACCCATAGGTTTATGTAATGTATCATATTTCAACGTTGCATTCGTTATTTCACGAAAAAATCGCATTTGAAAGTGGCCAAGTGTTGACATATTGGTGCTCGTGACTATACCTACAGTACATCCACATTTTGCCAGGATGAATACTCATTGTTGTTTTGTCATTAAAATTCGTTATCTTAAAGGTATTCGAAAGTCATGCTTTGAGAGTGGTTTAAATAAAAAAGAAGGACTAAAGTCGCCCTCGAATGAGTTCTAACTACCCCAAGGGCACTATTTGGTTAACAGTTTACCTAGACATTTGGGTATTTAAACTTGACCTAACGAAGTTAACTGGCATTGAGCTTTGTTTGTGTATGTAAACATCTTATCGTTTGACAAGTCAACAGAAGGCCTGTTTCAGAATCTATTAGGTTGACTAACAATGTTAATTCTTAACACGTTATGTTTGTGAACGGGCGCTGCCGACAGTCTGGCCATTGCTTATTAGCTGCCACGACTTCTTTTAATTACTTATTTTATTTTTTAATTGCTATTTTTGTACTTTTTGCTCTGGACGTTTTTTAATGTGCACGCTTACGTCATTCTAATAATAATAATCTATATCTTATATATAAAAATCAATTGCTGTTCGTTTGTCTCGCTAAAACTCGAGAACGCCTGGGCCGATTTGGATGTTTTGTGTGTATATTTCCACTTGGATGGCCACTATGGATTCCTGGATGGTTTGAAAATACAATTGGACTTTGGATAGCCAAAGTTCAACTAAAAATATGAATAACTCAAACTTTTCACTCTTCCATTCCGTATGCAAGGTAAGCTTTCATCTCCGAAGCGAGAAATAATGCATTTTGAAATAAACTGCCTGGTTTCAAATCCCTCGTACGATTTTCTTATATTCTTTTGAAACTGTGATGGCTGTGCAACGCGGTAAAACTGCCAGTCTCCAGAGTATTTTAACGGTTGACAGCGAAAAAGAGTTACTTCTAAGTTAAATTTTCATGTTATATTTTTTGACGACACCTACAGGTAGTTGTTCCAGGTCTGGCTGTTTGTGTATGTGAGTTTAAATGTTTATAAACGCACCCGCGATACAGGAGTAAATCCTAGTGTGGGGCAACGTTTTTTTTTTAAAGAAAGAAAAGAAAGAAGGAAGAATCAATTAACTGTTTTGGTTTTGTATGTAAATACATAAAAAAGAACATAAACACGCACAAAAAAAAATAACAAGTTGGGGGTAAACTTACACTAACACACGCACACACACCAAACACACACACACCCTCACACACTTATATTAACTATCAGGTTTCCTCACGATGTTTTTCCTTCACGTTCTTTCCGAGCCACGGTGGGGTCTTGGTATGTAGAGATGGTCACCCATCCACTGACCAACCACGGCCAGCGTAGCTTAACCTGATCGATCGACCCGTGCGGCTGTTATTACTTAGCCACAAGCCCCTCAACCCCAAACTCTCAAACTCAGAAAATACATAAATGAATTAAAAAAGCATATTGCATGAGAGACGAAACCTTCCCCACCGGGCCTTCACGACATTTGATTTGACATGGATATGTAATAGATGTTTATTATGGGCTACATTTTGAGTCTCATCAATCATTGTATTTCACGTAAATCTTGACGCAAGAATGAACGAACAGGATTTCTGTTGAAATAAGTTCGTCTCTTCAATCGATAACGAAGTAACTTCATGAAAAATAAGCTCAACGTTCTGCGAAGCCGATCCCAACGTACAAGAAGTAGGCAGATGTTGTTTCATGAAGTGTCTTATCCGATTCTGAATAAAAATATTATGACAGAAAGTAGAAAGAACCGTTTTATACTCTAGGACATAAATCATTCCCTATACATGTCATACAAGAAATTCTAACAAAAAAAAATCCCTATACTTACCTTATTTTACTAAACGATTCGCGTAAAAATATTTTCGCAGTAAAACTATACATAGAAAGTGGTTCAGCCAACATGGGGTAATAATCCCGAGACACGCCAGTCTTGGGAAACACCGACCATGTTGACAGCACGTTTAAAAATATACAAAAGCACACTACAGGGTTGTAATGGAATAACTACAACAGCTGTCAATTTGTAGTTGTATACAGAGATACATCTACGGTCGTTTACATGTTATTGTGGAAACAATATAGGATTTAGAGTAGAAAATAAGATTGTTTGATCCAGGTTAAGTATGTGTTTGACCGCTGATGGAGTTAAAAATATAGAACGTTTAGTTTTAATGCCGCAAAAAACCAATCTGCATTCGCGACGTGGAAATAATTGGAAAAATAACTTTATTTCCTACACAATAAAGTTCAGTTTACGCTTCAAGTTCAAACATTTTTATAACTTTTTCAATAGTGCTAGTCACTCTGAAATCAACATAATTGTCTGAAATAACGACAATTTGAAACAAATAAAATTTGAATATAGATCCAGACTTGGATGTACGATACATCACCGCCATCTGCGGCACCCTTGTGTGGCCCTGAGCGGTGCTGCATCCCGCATGCAAGCTTGGATGTAGTTTTTGCGGAATTAAAACCTAATAATCTTGTATAATATTTTACTTTACAGTCACGCAAAGTAACACCTGATTTAATTTTCATACAAAGACAGTACAGTAGCGTAAGAAAGGGAATTTATTTAATTCAGCTATGTTCACGATGACAGATCTCTCGATGTAAGAAATTGGTTTTCTTAATTTAGGAACCAGTTTCCCTCTTTAATAAATAGGGCTCCAAAGGAATGAAACCCTTCAGTAACTCTTGGATAATCTTTCCTTGTCACTTTCTGGTCTTCTATAATCTATAGGTACCACTTTCTTACAGAAAACGTTTCTCTCGGGTATCGTTAGAGGCGACTTAATGATTAAGTACATAGAGCCTACTACACCCCCCCCCTTACCTGCCCCTACCCAAATTGCTGCTCCCCCTCCTTCGCGACATTCAAACAAAAACAAATTGCTCGCGAACGAATAATAATAAAAATATCCCTGGACATTTCACACAGCGCCATCTAGTCTCAAGCTAAGCAACCTAATGCTTGTGTTATGGTAACAAGATGGCTGGTAAACTACTTATATACATTTTTTTTTTTTTTTGTAAATACATACATATTATAGATAGAAAAACACCCAGACTCAGAACAAATACATGTAGGACTTACAAATATTTGTTCTGTGCGGGAATCGAACCCGCGAATGTTCGTTTCGTGAACGAATGTTCGTCCCATGACAAAAGCTCGCGCAAATAATAAAACAAATTCGTCAAGCGAATGCTCACGGTGAGGTACGGTTCTTAAAAAAAAATGTTATGCTGAGTGTGTAACCGTTACGTGCGTGTATCTATACTAGCTGCGACCCGCGGTTTCACCCGCATAAGTTTCGATCCCGAGGGAATATCGGGATAAAAAGTCCTATATTTTAATCCTCGTTATAAACCATCTGTGTGCCAAATTTCATCCAAATTCGTTCAGTAGTTTTTGCGTGAAAGAGTAACAAACATCCATCCATTCATACAAACTTTCACGTTTATAATATTAGTTATAGTTAGTAGGATATATTTTATATATAGTAGTATGTATTTTTATTTAACCATTTACTAGTATGTACACACATATAAATAGACAAGGGAAAAGGCGTTACTTTATGTATGTGCATAATTATTTTACACCAGGATCTGTTCTTCTACGAAAAGTTAAGAAAGTCCAAGCACTCACTTCAAACTCAACCACAAAATAGGGCTGTCGCTTTTTATTTTTTGTTACACAACATCACTTAAGAAACGCCTCAAAAACTGGATCCGCTCTCCGGATCCCCTTCAAAGTTAACAAAGGACTGTGTAGCGAGCTGGGGTTCTTGCAACCCTATGTGTGTTACAATGTTTTGTATGGAGTGCGAGTTGGAAAAGAAAGTGAGGGGAGTATTATAGAAACAAGGTACGAGGAACAAAAATACATTGAAATGTTGGAGCTTCAATGTGTTTGCAATAGTAGTTTGCTTGAAAACTGTTGCAATGCTATCCTAGGCTAAGAATTGGTTGATACCATTGCTGCAATGGTGCTAATCAACGCTTAGTCTATAAAATATTGTTTTTAGCGATAAGACCGCGTAATGTGTCACCCGTTGTAGTTTTTACATTTCTAACTGTAATTATTTTGTGTGTATGTACCAACATAAAGTCTATTTATAACTTTTTTACCAATCAATAAAACCTCGTTATCTTTACAATAGGTTTTAAAAGAGTTCGTGGCAATCTGACCTTAGAGCCACGGAATTACGGATCCTCAAGTCCAACCTCCGTAAAGTAGGAGCGGTGGTGGCTGTGATAACGGCCACGACTCGAACCTTGAGTCGCTTTACTTTGTGTAAATTATTTCTTCACCACTGCTCTCAAAACGGTGAAGGAAACCGATATGTGTATGCTTGACTACGAGTCTTTTAACTATGTGTATCTAACTTTTTTTTTTCTTATTATTTTTTTTTTTTATTATTTGTAAGTGTGCGTTTTGTTTGTGCAGAATAAAATAAAATATTTTTCATTTCTTTCTTTTTTTATATGTCCTAGAATCAAAAATTCGAAGACATGTGATATCTACCAACCCGCACTGGGCCCACATGGTAGACTACAGCCCACTCCTTCTCACAGAGAGGAGGCCTGTGTCCCAGCAGTGGGAACATTATAGACTGATTATGCTTATATTGCTTATGCTCCGAGTAAGATCGAACTCAGTAGAAACAAGACTTAAACCAAATGAAGCAATAAACCACCACGCCAAAAATAGTTCGTGACTGTACAATAGGCCCATGCAAATACTATAAATAAATGCAGTGCCGTTAAGTAACATAATCACATGTAAATGAAGTAACAGTTTAATGATGCCTGACTCCTTGCACACATGAGCACGTGATTTGAACAATTTGCCGCTCGACGCGTTCAGATTGTATGCTCGAAGGATCCCTGACTGACTGAACCGGTGTTTGTGTGGCAAGTCGTGCGAAATGTTAGGAGCATTGATACCTGTATCAATAAGTAGCTGTAAATTTGTCCATGGCAATTATCTGTAATGGCCATGGACAACTTTGATACACAACAACACGCCTGTAATACCCGATGGGTTAAACAGAGGTTTAAATTATAGAACACCCACATTTCCACGACACACATACACCCACATTTCGACGAAAAATTTCGACGCTATGGGGTCTAAACTCATGTGCTGAATCCATGGTTACAGTTTGCGCGTCGATGTCCCTGCTACCCTGTATAATGCATACACAAGCAAACAATTTATAACCTGTTTTTTTTTTATTTATGTTAAATGAGAGTTTGGATTCAAAACAGTGTTTCATGTTCAAAAAACAAGTACGGATTCATCAATTTGCTAATCTCTCTTGGCAGGTCTCCATCAACCTTAGAACCACTGCTATATAATACAAATCATTACTCATTTAATAACTTTAGTGGCAATGGGCAGGGCACATTGCTCGCAGAACAGGTGGCCGATGGGGCCGTAAGGTTCTGGAGTGGCGACCGCGTATTGGAAGACGTAGCGTTGGAAGAAAGAAAGAAAGAAAGAAAGAAAAAGCATTTATTTGCGGCAAACAAGCCAACCATTTATTTGCGGAAGGCCTTCCATAATTTAGACTGACGACCTTGTGCACGCCGCAGGCACCCGTTGGATGCGAGAAGCACAGAACCGGTCGAAGTGGAGGTGCTTATGGAGAACTATGTCCAGCAGTGGACGTCTTTCGGCTGAAATGATGATAATGACTCATTTAATACACACAAAAATAGCCTTAATTACTTGATTATTCGATATGTAATCGAATAATCAAGTAATTAAGGCTATTTTGTAAAAGGCTTTATTCTAAAATAGGTACTTACGTATTTATGAGTTTTCAGCCGTTAACAACATTTATAACTCGCCTTCAAATGAGAGGAGCCATTAAAAATAATAGGTCCCTAACAAGTTATTAAAACCTTTTTAACTCTTTGGAGAAGTAAAT
Source organism: Apamea sordens (assembly GCA_945859715.1). Taxonomy (NCBI): domain Eukaryota; kingdom Metazoa; phylum Arthropoda; class Insecta; order Lepidoptera; family Noctuidae; genus Apamea; species Apamea sordens. Next base: position 17,711,509 of record OX243986.1, read on the forward strand.
TTTGACCACTTTCGCGTATTAATCGTTCTAATAGAAAATTATGGTAGAAAAACTCAACAACTTTACGAGTCTGATACTGGAAAAATTTCGTTACAAATAAAATATGAAAAATTTAGGATTTATGTTTTCCAAAATTTTTCTATCACACTTCTTGCAACCTTCGTTTAAAGTAATAGGAATACAGCTCATCATCACCACCTGCCTAGCCTTTTCCCAACTATGTTGGGGTCGGCTTCCAGTCTAACCGGATGCAGCTGAATACCAGTATTTTACATGGAGCGACTGCCTATCTGACCTCCACAACCCAGTGACTGGGTAATACGATACCCCTTGGTAAGACAGGTTGTCAGACTTTCGGGCTACTGACGACCCGTAACGACTGTCAAAGATCCACGAATGACAGCCGGGATCAACGGCTTAACGTGCTTTCCGAGGCACGGTTTGTGAAAATGGTCACCCATCCACGGACCAACCGCGGCAAGCGTAGCTTAACCTGATCGATCGACCCGTGCGGCTGTTATTACTTAGCCACGAGCCCCTCTCAATAGGAATACAGCTATCTTGTCATAGTCAGCCTATAATGTTCCCACTGCTGAGACATAGGCTTCCTCCTGTCTGTGGAAGGGAGTGAGCCGTCCAACTCCGACCCAGTGCGGGATGGTATATGTCACATATCTTCGAATTTTTAGGTTCTAGGATATGCCGGTTTCCTGACGCTCTTTCCTTCACCGTTTTTAGAGCAGTGGTGATAAAATAAATTACGCAAAGTAAAGTGCTGAGCTAAAAAAGCAAAATGTTATTCTACTGTAAATTCGGGTTTAAATAATTTTTCCTTTAAATAATTATTTATTGTTGTTCCCTCTCTCGATCTTTGTTTCTTGTTAATTTGTTCTTCACGGTTCACCCATTCGCATCTTCAATTAGTACGGAAACTCGAAAATTACCAATTATTTATGAATATCAAGTTAATTAATTATGTATAACGTTGAATGTTCATTTTATTTAAATGACTATGTTAATATTATTTAATTTCATAGGGTTGCTAATAAATTCACAATGTCTAAGATAATAATATTATCTTATATGTAAACGTAGAACACAACATGAAGTACTTAGGTAATTCATTCATTGAGGAGTGTCAATCCAAAGAGAAAGATAGAATACAAGGTTTTTTTGGGGGGTTTAAAGTTATTAATTATATTCAACTTCTTGTTGTGCTACCGAAATAACAACTGTAAACATCGCACGGCCGCATTTATTTAAGGGGGATGAACTGCAATTTGCAAAATGAGAAAATTTGAATTTTTCAGGCTACGCTTTCGCCTTAAGAAACACACTCACCATGAGCATTTGACCACGATTTACTTTTAAACATTCGTTTTTCGAGCGATTGTTGAGCGACGAACATTCACTCGAACAGCAACGAACAGTTTGCCTAGTACATCTGTTGCGTAACAAAAAGGCGTGAAAACAAATTCGAGAAGCGAATGCTCGCGGTGAATACCGTCCATTAGGCAGTTAAAGTTAGTCGACAAAAATAACATTCATCACTAAATACAGTTACATATAGAAAGGCCCTAAAGCTCATTGTTAAGGGTTTCGGTCAAGCCCAAAACAATTCAGGCATACCCAAAGTTGATTAAGCTTTGACCACAACCTGAAGCTTAGTTAGGTTAGTATAATTATCAACCTTTTTTGCTAAGTACCTACATATTTGGCACGATTTGGTTATTTCGTATGTTCATAGAGTGTGTAACTTTGGTTTTTTGTCAGTTAGTACAGATGCCAGCACATCAAGCTACTACGATCTGTCAATATTTTTCAATAGATTTTCAACTTTATCGCTAAAGCATTAAGGTTCTAGGTTGATTTGGAAAATTTGACAGTTTCGCGTAGCTTGACCTGCTGGCGTTTGTACAAGCTGATACTGACGGAAGAGTGTACTTGGTTGGTACAGTTTTAATTTCATAAAAACTGAAAAGGCTGAAGGCTGAAAAGGTTAGCTGTAACGGATCTCGCCAATGCCAACTAGGACATGCTGTCATGAATTAATATAAAGAGGGAAATCTCGCTGCAGAAACCACTCCACACCACCAAATCCAACAACAAATCTGCTCATATTCCAGGAACTGATCGCAGAAGAATATAAGAAAAAAAAAAGCATTTGCGTGTATCTTCATAATTATTTAAGTAGGGTTCGTAGCGTAATACGAATCGAGAATTAGTTAATCGACTATCGCATAAAATTGTAAAATGCGCTCAATTTTAATCATAAAATGAAAAGTGTTTAGTGATTCTGGATTCTTCACACAATTTCGTGAATTCTCAATATACGACACTCTTTATACCTCTAAACGTGCGGAAAGAAACACCTTTTACAAAATTATAAGTATCCGAACATTTTAAGGCTTCCGCAGACAGGCGCGACGCGATGATGCGACGCGATTCTGGTAGAACTATATCGTGAAGTTTTCAACGAAATTGTTCTACTAGGGTCGCATTACGCTGTCGCGTCGTACCTGTCTGAGGGAAGCCTTACTCTACAAAATATCAATATTTCACACACAAACCTGAGTCGGGAAGCAGCTTCCCTTTCAGTTCCACGTCGCTCTCCGCCGACGTCGCTCCATAGTTCTTATACGTTTTTCCCGAAGGCTCCTCAAACTTCGTCACTTTAAATCTTTCCGACATTTTCACTTAATTTTAACACTTATTCTAACACTTATAACACTGGTTTTACACTAACACTTGATATGGATATACACTGTTTCGTTAACACTGATATGTTTCGTGATACGTATTGTTTTGGTCACTTATACATTGTTTTTCACTGTTTAGTCTTGGTGCTGATGCTACTATAAACAACGATTTTTTTAGAATATGTCGAATGACACAAAGTGGAGGAGGGTTTTACTCAGCAGTGGGTGGAACAAAAATACCAATAATTATTGAAATATTCATGTTGACTAGGTACTTTTATGGGTTCCGTACCCAGGGTGCCAACGGAACCCTATTACTAAGTCTCCGCTGCCCATCCATTCAAGAAACGTGTTTTTTCGGCGTTTTCTACCATGTCGTACGGAACCCTTCGTGTCCGACTTGGTCGGTTTTTTTAAGTGACATAAGTATTTCGAATGATTCAAGCAAGTAGGCACAAAAGTAAGGATGACCAAAATTACAATTGAATAATTTTATTTCACGCGGACGCCTCAATTTCAATAAATCAACATGAAAATAAACATTGATTTTCATAATTAATTGCTGCGAGTAAATATTTGAGAATAATTAATAACAAAAGCAAAATCAACATTAAACCGAGAAAGCCATTTTCATCTACGCTCGCAAAAAACTTTTACGGGAGCTAAATAAAAGTGAAAAAAGCTCTCAGTCGAATCCTAAGCAAAACATTTTTCTTAGCTTTTGTAGAAAGTTCTCGACCTTAATAATGCGGCCGGGGTTTGCCTGTGAGCTAGGTAATAAATGAGTACTAAAGAGAAGTCATTACTTAACTTGGTTCAATTGTATGTGTTGTGTACACGTAAACAATACCAGGGAAATTCTAGTTGCCAAGCACTTTTTAAATGACGTAGAGTAAGCTAAGAACTCGAAAATTTCCACGTTTGAGCATTCCGACGATTTACTGAGCAGCCGCTTTTACTTGATTGAGTAGCAAGTGTTCAAAGATCCAAACATTCAGATTTATAATAATATTAGTAGGATTTTAACCTTTAGCATACCAAGGAAAAAAATACTATATACATAATATGTCTTTTCTTTTTCTCTTACTTCAATCTTAGTTATAAACAGTCTGTGGGTGTTATAAGTGACGTTGAGTGATGTAAAGCGTTTATAAAGTGCACAAGCTGCAATATCCGCTAGTGCACTGATAGTATTGGATGACAGGGGTCTTCCTTTGAGGATTACCAGATATTATAAAGCCGAACAAAGGAAGTGTAGTCTTAAGACGACAAAATATTACCGAAAACGGTCGCAGTAAGATAATAATGAAGAACGTGCCACTTTCTTCGCCATTTTAAGATAGCATTATATTATATAGCACAGGTAGCATTTCATAAGCATTAAAATGAATTATATAACGCAACTAGGTAACTATTTACACTAGGTACTAAATTAAATGACTAACTAACTAAATATGCAAATAAATACAAAAAGTTCTTTTAAAATCAAAAGGTTTCATCGAAGTACTCGTCCGCATCGCTGTCACCTAGAAACGTGCCCAGAAAACTGGCAGCATTGCCACGTTGAATGGCAATGCAATTTTTTTGTCCAAAGAACGAGCCAGCCCTCTAGTCACGAAGTGATGACCAGTCGACGAGAGACGTGAACTCAGGCCCCATGACGCGAGTGATATTGCTATTCAATTAGGTACTCATTTTAGAAAATGTTTGCTTCCTGATAACAGCATAGATCTTCTCGAACTTTGAGATGTTATTCCTGACAAAAACATTTTCTTATAACTTCAGGAATTTCAATCCATTACTTTACACGTAAATGTGTGCTAATGAACGAATGCCGTGGTTCTGCAACACTCGTAGAAAAACGCCACGTAATCTAACTGCAGTGAGTAAATTAAGCTGATTTATACAACCCTTGATTAAAATACGAGTACGTTGAGCTTAGAGTTATTCAATATTATTAGAGAGAAACTTTAAGAAAATTTATAGTTAGAAAGAAAAATGTTGTGTGCCCCTTTTTCGTTATATTCTGGTTTACCAAAATGTCAGATTCCATAACTTTGTCTACCGACCTAATAGTCGTTGGATATATCAATTCAAAAGCCACAAGTGACGACACTTACATACGTTTATTGCACTCTAGCTAGGGGTATCTTCACTATCAAAGTTTCTAAAGTCTTAATATATCATTATCCAGCAATGAATGCTTAAGATTGTAAGCACTTTACTAAATGTATATAGAAGTGAGCATACCTATTGGCAACCATACACAAAGTCTTAACAACCTTATGAATTGTGACGAGCAACTGATAAAGTATCGAAAAAAAAAAGTTACTCAATCATTTTGCATCCATCTACCTCTCTATTTGCATGCAGCTTCCTAAGATAATTAAACACCTCGTGAAATGGAACGTTGGCAGTTCGGAATGGTTCGGAAAATTCCGGAAAAATCCCGAGCAAGCGGGACTGTCCGTAAATTGAATTAAAAAGATTCCTCTTGTATTTGACGCGAGCTCGGAGTGCTAAAATGCAAATGCAGCAGTGTTTTTTGTTTGAGTCCAAATATAACTATGCATAAGTGTAGAAGATTATGAATGGACTGTTAATTATAGTCTTTACTGGATCATGTGGACTAGTGGGCGTTTAGGGACTGAATGTAATAAAGGGAAGATAACAAACAGATGTACCTATTGAATACTAAAATTTGAAACGTGCATCCTTATGCACCTTATGTACTATGGTGTTATCGCTACAAGAGATTGTATGATATTACCTTACAGAGATATTAGAATAATATATATAGCGCAATATCAGTTTTGGCGTAGGTAATGTGTAGGTACCAGCATCGATACCAAATACGTAATACCAACCACTGGTTCTTCCCCGTGATAGACAAGAGTTCCAATGATACCATAAAAACAGAACGACGTAAACGTATAAGAAGCTGAATTGATATTTTATTCCTATATATATGCAATCACTTCGATATATAGGTAGGTAGTTAACTAAGTATTTGCGTAAGCGCAGATAATAAAACTGCGAAATGAAACCTGTTTTTCCTCATTTATCTGTTTATTCTGTTTGGTTTAAACTCGACTCTACCAAGTTTTGTATTTGAATTGCATAATGGGTTGGACTTGGAAAATATATCTTAAATTAGCCTGTTCATTATTCTACCTGAAGATCAATAATTAGCAGAAAAAACAATGCTGACAAAGACTACTTGCATAATCTAATACAAGAATGAAGCACCATCGTAGATCTTTAACAGTCGTTATGGGTTGTCAGAAGCCAGAGAGTCTGAGAACCAAACATACCAAGGAGTATCGTGTTACCGAGTAACTGGATTGTGAAGGTCAGATGGGCAGTCGTTTATGTAAGATACTGGTATTCAGCTGCATCCGGTTAGACTGGAAGCCGACCCCAACATTGTTGTAAAAAAGCTAGGCAGATTGATTTTTTTTTTTGCTTTTGGAAGAACTACGAGTGTTCGTATTTCTAAACGTGATGCTGATTGTTCTTATTTATTTTGTCGAATTGTATCCGTTACTTTTCCCAGTTAACAAAAGCATTATTGCTGACATTTAGAAGGCCCTGCTTGGGTATTGGCACGTTTCAAGAATGTTCTAAAAATCCCATACGAAGTTGGTAAAACACTAGGCAGTTTTTTAGTGGGTACATGTCAAGCAAAAATACACAAGCCTAAGCATTGTACCATGCAACAAAGAAGTGATCCAATCATGACGTCATCTAATCCAGGCATACTCTGTTATCTGTTATCAAGTAAAGCATTCGATCCTTGAACATTTAGGCCAGTATTAGGTGAGGTGGAAACAACATATAAAACTGGTTCTAAAATTATTCTTGTATCACACTTATTAAGGCAAGATCAGGCTTATAGAATATGCACTTGCAATCTGTATATTAAAGTAAGATTATTGCACTTTAATTTATACAAAAGTAAAACTGGTTTTTACCATTACACAATAGTACCGTACATCAGGTATGTATTTTTTGTTAATAGAATTATCAGAACTGTAAATGGAAGTTAATCTAAAAATAGTTTTGCAAGCAGATTCCACTTAAGCGTCTGATACATACAGTCATTGTGGTGATATCAGAATTATGCAACAATTGAAACCGAAAAACAAGTTTCTAACGTACCATAACGTGAGGCAGGGGGGGTTGACCTCACCCAGTTTGTTTAACTTGTATATAGACCGGCTGGTGCGTGAGCTGAGCAGCACCATGGTTGGATGTTCTGTTGATGGAAGGATGATCAATAACATAAGTTATGCTGATGACATGGTGCTGCTCAGCCCATCAATCTGCGGTCTAAGAAAACTGCTGGCCGTCTGTGAGACTTATGCGGAGGCTCATGGATTGAGGTATAATGCCACTAAGAGTGAGGTTATGGTGTTCAAAGTACCTAAAAATACACCTGCAAATATTCCACCTGTAACGTTGCGTGGAATTCCGTTGCAGGTGGTCACTCAGTTTAAATATCTCGGTCACGTGGTCACGGATGGTCTTATGGACGATCAGGATATTGATAGGGAACGTAGGGCGTTGGCGGCCCGATGCAATATGCTTGCTCGCAGGTTTGCGCGGTGCACGAAGGAGGTAAAGCTAACTCTATTCAAGGCTTATTGCCAGACGTTTTACTCGTGCAGCCTGTGGGTTAGGTATACGCAGAAGGCCTACAGCGCCCTGCGTGTCCAATATAATAACGGGCTCAGGATGTTGTTGGGACTGCCTCGGTTTTGCAGCGCATCAGGCATGTTTGCTGAAGCGAGACTGGACGACTTTTATGCCATCATGCGCAAGCGAAGTGCATCTATGCTGCGGCGATTCCGAGGTAGTCCGAACAATATTTTGGGTACACTGGCGGACAAAATAGACGGGCCGTTTATTAGGCACTGGGCTGGGAGACATGTGCGTACAGACGTACATGTGCCAAATTAATTGTTTTTTTTTTTTTTTTTTGTTTATTTGTGATGTCACTTTTGTTTTTAATTTAATTTCATTTTACACTAACAATAGGTTAAGGCAATACTAACACATTATGGATCCTGTAATCTGAAATAAAGAGCTATTATTATTATTATTATAACAGTGTTTCTATTTAAGGTATTCGGGATAAACATGATTTTAGTCACTGCCGAAAAATACGTAAATTATACTTGGAATGCCTTAGGGAACCATCCATGGGCCTGTATTGTGTCAAAGCCGTCTCTTAGTTGGAAATAACTTCATGGAAATATAATTTTGAGAACATATTTAATATTCACAATTATTTGGGAAATAAACTCTAGTAAAAATCTCATTTGGGGAGCAATGGTGGCCCAGTAGTATCGGCCCCGACTTACGTAGGTCGTGAGTTCGAACCCAGGCAGGCGCTTTACTTTGTGTATTTAATTTCACCACCACTGCTCTCAAAACGGTGAAGGAAAACATTGTGAGGAAACCGGCGTGTCTTAGAACCAAAAATTCGAAGACATGTGACATCTAACAACCCGCATTGGGCCCGCCTAGTAGATAATGGCCCACTCACCCTCACAGAGAGGTGGCCTGTCTCCCAGAAGTGGGAACATTATAGGCTGATTATGCTTATGCTAAAATCTCTTATAGCTATTTTCAAATTTTATTTGTTTCAAATTGACATTATTTCTAGTTAAACAAATATCAACTTTATTTTGATAGCAATTAAGTTGATTTCAGAGTGACTAGCACTACTGAAAAAATCATAAAAATGTTTGAAGTTGTAGCGTAAACTGAACTTCATTGCGTTGGAATTAGGTATCGTATTACTCAGTAACTGGCTGGGTTGTGGAGGTCAGATTAGTCGCTCCATGTAAAATACTGGTATTCAGCTGCACCCGGTTAGACTTGACGCCGACCCCAACATAGTTGGGAAAAGGCTAGGCAGATGATGATATGTATAGAATGGAATTCTATTACACATGAACACGTTATTACGTACATCACAGAAATATATCACAAGAAATAAATATTGAAAATATTAACTGTAACGTAAACAACAATTTACCATAATCGATTGATTGTGTGTGTAACAGTATGCGTATAAACATATGAATAATACATAAATTCACCATCATCTGCTTAGCCTTTTCCTTACAATGTTGGGGTCGGCTTCTAGTTTAACCAGATGCACCTGAATATCAGTATTTTACGTGAAGCAACTGTCTATGTGACCTCCACAACCCAGTTACTGGATAATACGATACCCCTTGGTAAGACTGATTGTCTAACTTTCGGGCTTCTGACGACACGTAACGATTGTCAAAGTTCAACGAATGACGGCCGGGACCAACGGCTTAACGCGCTTTCCAAGGCATAAAGGAGTCTCTATATGTACAGATTGGCACCCATCCATTGACAAACCGCGGCAAGCGTAGCTTAACCTGATCGTTCGACCCGTGCGGCTGTTATTACTTAGCCACAAGCCCCTTCAATACATAAATTACGAACGTTTAATCACAGAAACATTTCATCAATGGAGATTACAGTATACCAAATGACTTTTCAATTCTGTGTACGGTTGGAACAGGAGAGTACACAAAATGTATGTACTGACGACAAACGTACTACAGAGCTTGCACGAGCGGATCCAATGAATTTATACGAAGCAACAGAGGTTGCAAATTGAGAGACAAATGGTGCCCTTATTCTTTTCACTCACAGACTAGAGATTTTCGCGGAATACTTGTGATCTTTCATAGAATGACTTACCAGGAAAATATAGAGTGCAGATATTTTGTTTGAGTTTATGACTGTTTTGGGTCGGTTATCTTGGGAGACTTTTTGTTTCATGGTATTGACATAGAATGTCGACTTCCAGAGGTACTAGCCTCTGGTAGAGCTGTGATACTCATAATAAGTCACTTAGATGCTCAAACTGGACATTTACTGTGTGTAGCAGCTAAAAATAAGAAATTAATAAAAAGCCCCTGATAATGAATAAATAATTCAATGCTGTAACCCTAAACCGCCCACCACTATGTAAAATGCATAAACCCTAGAATCGAAACACCTTTCAGCCAATTTAACATTGTTTTATCCTATGTACAGGTATAAATGTAAAATAATCTCATCAAGACACTGCGACGCTGCCACTGGTGACACTTGTGTACACAATGGTCTCAACTAGGCGGACACTTGGCCTACAAATGGCATAGTTGCAGTATTGATAGATGTGGCTCTTCAGGCTCCTGTATATTGTGGTCAATGCAAACAAATCAACTACTAAATAAAATGCCATTGATTCTGACGTCCATTTAGAACTTGAGTTAATAAAATTAGGAATATTTAATTATTACTTTTTGGGAATTATGCTGTGTTCTGCCAATTTTTTTGGGATAATCAATAAAAGTAATTCTATTACGCGAACATCATTTAAGAGAAACAAGGCAAAAAAAAAGGATTTAACATACCTAATTAAAATACGAATGTGGAAATTCTGTTAACACATCAGAATGGTCCGAACATACAAGCTGTCATATTGTTATAAGTAATTGCGAATGCGGGCGAAGTTGCGAACAATACCAACTGTACTCTATCAGGCGATACAAACAAGAGAATTACTATAAATATTACAACGTCATGCCTTTCAAAGATATTCTTTATCAATTTTAGAAAGGGTGTCAGTGGTGTGGGTTTTTACTAACTTCTTATTGTCCATTAAATAAGGTTACAATTAATTAAGATTTCTACTAACTACAGTTAGTGCTATTGAATACTAACTGTAGTTTGTCGAAATCTTGATTAATTTATTAGTTATTGAACAGCTCCTGAATTTAGACGTTTCAAATATTGTATACATACCCCAGTTTTGTCACAATTTGAATTATTCCCAACTGAAATTACTTTTGCAAATCTATCAAAATTGTAGTTATATTTTCTAAATTGTGCTGATATTTCTTAACGGAAGGCTTAACAATTTAATTTCGCTAGCAGTGAATAGTTCCATCGAGATTAAAATGTATAAACTTGAACGGTTTTCAACAAATCATTATTTCTGGAGAAAAGTACCCGTCTAGAAAATTTTGAAGGTAAAAAAGGAATGGGTGAACATAAAGTTGTAACTGAAATGAAAACACTAAAAAAGTAATAAGGAATCGAAAGAAAGACAATGATAGCAAAAACTTTTTCTCGATAAAACAGGGTCGAACGACTTGGGTCTTGGGCCGAACAATTAGAAGAAAAAGAACTTCTTCGACCGTTTAGAAACATCCATACTAATATTATAAATTCGAAAGCAACTCTGTCTGTAACCTTTTCACACCTATACCATTCAACGGATTTCGACAAAATTTGGCAAGGAGATGAATGGTTTCCTGGGGAAGGACATAGGTTACTTTTGTCCCGGTAGTACGTTCCCGTGGGATAATTTCCGACATCCACGCGAGTGAAGCTAGTATATAATATGATAATTGAATATCAACGGACACTCATTTAATTGAATGACATTTCTTATGTATTATCTTAATATCTAATCAATAGGTTAGGTAAGAATAAATATTTTGCATATTGCGATAGAGTGACGCATTTTTATCTGTTTGGCTTCTAATCTATTTGTAAAGTGTTTAAGTAAATAAGAGTCGTAGTCAGTTACGCATATTTACTCAATGAGTAAGTCTCCAGTAATGAAACGGCACCGGAACATGTTTACAATTGATTCGCAAACTATTCCTTACTTAGATTTTAGGCGGTTTTATCGTATACACCATTGAAGCAAAGAAAATGAATATTAAATACGTATACATTAATTAGCAGAAGTATGAAACATCAATAATATCCCGGTTGCAACAAGCAAGTAGGTACTCAATGAAAAGAAAGTAAAAGTTCTGGCTGTAAACAATTTTCCTGGAAGTTCAAAGTTTCCTTTAGTTGGAATTGGTATTGAATACTTTTATATTGACACAGATGGGCGGAAGAAATTAAATGTTTTTTACTTTGTAATTGCATCCATATTTACGTTTAACTTTGGTATAATAAATGTAAAAATCGTTTCGGAACCATGTTCATTATGCGTTACACTAAAGAATGGGAACTCTTAGTTTTTGTTTGCGGCTCTGTTTAACTATGTTCCCAAATAGCTATTACATGGGAGTCTTCATGTCTCCAGTAAATAGATTACTCCTAGGCAAGTATGAAGCAGTGTCGATCGCACCATCTCTTGTCATGACGTCAGTAATAAGAAAACTGCGAAAAATCGCAAAAGACATGCAATTTGGACTGAAATGGTGCTTGACCAATAATGCGCATATCATTTTACATGATGAATGATTTGAAAGAAAAGCTAGTGAATGATGGCGTGACGGTTGACAGGGGAGAATAAAAGAAGAAAACGGCCCCAAGTAACATGGGACAAAGGCAGGAAGATGATGAGATGATCATCTGACATACTACTTTATACCAACAAATGTACGACAAAATCACTGCCTAAATACAGCATAAGTACTCGAGTGCACCAACAGAAGTAATTCTACTTATAAATATATCGGGTAGCAATCGGCCGATACCGAAGCGATCCGGTGCAACAAATGCCCGGTCAAATGACACCAATTGATATGTATTGTAAAATTGATACTTACGTATTGAGAATTGAACGCCAGGGACGCTTCATCGGTATTTCATTTAAGACATTCGTCTGCGTTTCGATATTAGTTGGATTGATTTGGTGGGTCAGTTTCTTTGGCCGATAGTGGAGATGAATTTCAAAGTAGTGGTATCTTGAATTGTAACATTAGGTAGATGTGTAGTAGAGAATGGGGGACATGTCATGAGAGTGTTGAACATGTCATGTTTTAACCATGTATGTGAAAAGGCTATAAGAGTAGACGAAGACCAAAGAAATGAGGGATGTATTGTAAAACATGGCTAGACAAGTAGTTAATATTGCGATGACATCATGATGCATGGAAGAAGAAGCCATGTTGCGCATATCCAAACTAATTGAAATAAAGGCAGGAGGAAGATAAGATGGTTTAGGTTTGGTTTTCTATTAAAAATATTTTATTTCACATAAACTTACATTTTCACTCATGAAACGTCAGACCAAGGTGCTATAAGTTTCTGAGTTGTAACAGTTGTAACATATAACCTAATGTTAAATGTTGTGTGTTAATAAAATTATAGGTCGCTGGGATGCGGATGGCGGAAGCCAGGGTGTTATGGCGCAGCCTTGGAGAGGCCATGTCCAGCAACGGACTGCGATAGACTGAGTTGATTGACCTAATTTCTTTGCTTTTATCCAAATAATTTTATCTAATACCTTCAAATAGACTATCAACGTTACATAGTATCATAGCCGCTCCATATGAACATTCACTCTTGACCCCGACTCTCCCCGAGCATAAGTGCCTTTTATGACACCCACTTAAAATCGCTGATGCTTCAAGAGCACTAGCAACAAGCACATCGATTTGTTACACTCTTTTTGAACACAGGTTTTTTTTTTTTATATCCGCCATTTTTGTGGATATGCTTGCATTAGACTTGGTTTTCGACGATGACGCACACTTGCGTATATGATATATATATACATATATAATAATAATAATAATAATCAGGGTCAAATTAAATTAGCTAGCGAAACTCTCCATACCTAAACACGATCAAATAAAAACAATGAAGATTTAGTGTATTTTTTGGGGTCCAACCACCGCTGGTTGTGTTGATACTTGAAGTATGAGTTGAGAAAATCTGTTTTCTTTTGATTTATCGTGTTGAGATATCACTTATCACGTCTGTGAAGTTTACACAATGTTTTATAGTATTTAGACATCGATACCCATCACGTCCGTCGAGTTTTGCTATCCAATTTAATCCCCCCCTCCACTGTACAGTCCTCTTCACCGTATCTGGCGACAGAGCGCCCCAGACTAATTTTCATTCCTTTCGTGAGCTCTGTAATGAGTCGCGTATATGATACTAATTCATCGTTGATATAAAGTCTCCTTAGATCATAAAACTATTTCTTATATAAACGTTCCTCAGTTCACTGTATCTTTAATTAAATGTCAATAAAGTGAGAGCATAGTTCCATCAATTCTAAGAATGAATAAGGGAGCTATATTGTAATTGTAACTCGGAAGACACAGACTCTGGCCACTCACACTGATACGTATGGTGTAGTAGTCAATCTCGTTATAGACGTAGGTAATTCCTTTAACATTTTTGACAACTAATCTTGGTAAATTGAAATTATTAGATTGAAATTACTGAACTGTCATATAATATATAGGTAATGTGTGACGAGCAAGTCACACTCAATCTTAGGGTGGTAAAGCAATTACGTAGTCAAGTATATCCTACTAAATAATAGCCTACTAATATTAGTGTAACAAACGAGAAAGTTTCTGAGGATGGATGGATGTTTGTTACTCTTTCACGCAAAAATTACTGAACGAATTTGAATACGGTTTTGAATGACATTTGGCACACACATGGTTTATAACCAGAATTAATACTTAAGATACTTTTTATCCCGATATTCCCACGGGATTGAGACTTATGCGGGTGATACCGCGGGGCGCTGCTAGAGTCATTAAAGTTAAGACGAACCCACTGTTAAGCAAATTTCTAATTCCGTACTCATATTATTTCTAATGTTCATCATTTGGTGGAATGAATAACATTTGTACTACACAATGGACCACGTCATATTTTTCAGGTAGAATTAATATGTCCTGTCAACAATTGGAGGAAACGTTTTGTTCTTATTTTAACTAATTGCTTGTAGCTTCAAACTAAGCAAACACCTAGTTTTTTTAAATATTATATACAGTCACGAGCACCAATATGTCAACACTTGGCAACTTTCAATTCCGATTTTTTCGTGAAATAACGAATGCTACGTTGAAATACGACACATTACATAAACCTATGGGTTCGAAAATGCTATGTTCGTAACAACATAAAATTTCGTTAAAAAATAAAGGAGTAAATCGCTTTTGAATAAAGCCGAGTGTATACATACTTTTGCTCGTGACTGTACACCGTTAAATTTTGATCGTTTTAATCCTTAAAAAAAAGATCAAAATTTAACGGTATATAGAACACAAGGGAATTAAAAACATTTTGTACCTACAACACAATAGTCCTGACCACGTCATATATTGATATATGAAGTAGAATTAATATGTCCGGTCACAATTGGAGGGAACGTTTTGTTCTTGTTTTAAAATCAACTGACGTGGCGGTAATAGGTTTAACTGGCATGGGAGTTTGTTGGAGCTTCGTCCGCGTGGATGTCGAAAATTATCCCACGGGAACGTATTACCGGAACAAAAAGTAGCATATGTTACTGCGTATAATATCAGCTATATGCCAGTGAAAGCCCCGTCAAAATTGGCCCAGCCGTTTCGGAGATTAGCCGGATGAAACAGACAGAAAAAATAAGAGTTTTTGTTATGAGGATCGTCTATTACTTTCATATTATGCATTTAAATTCTTCAATTTTATTCTGTATTATAAATGAGTGGGAAGAAATAAGTAGGTATGTGATAAGAGTTTATGGTACTTATGTGAACGCTGCAAGCAAACATTTTGTTTTATGTTGTGGCTGACTTCGTCCGCATAAATCTGTATACCCAATGACACTCGGCAATACTTTTTTTTTTGGGTGGGAAATCGCGGCGTGTCATACTTTTACTGACTAAAACCCACCGGTATTCCTTCAGTTGGCTGTGCCAGGGGCCACGGTATCTCTTTCACATAAACATTAATCTGTAATCATTAATCTGGTTTTAACATACATCTGTATATGTAGGTACCCAATGACACTCGGCAATACTGAAAGAAGAATCTGAGGAATCGAATCAGTAGTTTCGAAGATTACCCCCTACATACAAACCCACAAATGTTACCCTCATTATAATATTTTATGTAAAGATTAAATTATGCTACTCTTTTATACACCGTTAAATTTTGATCTTTTTAATCCTTAAAAGGGGTCATTGTACTCAATATTATGAACAACTTTTACTACGGGACTGGGACGGGGTAGGTATGTTGCTTTTTAGTAGACAGTTAGGATATCACAAGAATTGGAGTAGGTAAAATTTTGGTCGGTAGTCCTCGCTCGTACGTAGCTGTACTCATAATAGGGACAACACGAAGGAAGTTTATTTCTGATAAAATACGAGTCTTTTTCCTCAACATATACGGTTCGGGTTCAACCTTATCTATGGGTACAAAAATTAGATTGAGTTACAAATAAACCATATACTATAGTTATAGCGTCTGATGAGAAAATAAATTCAAAATATTCACGATGGTAGAATGAGACTAGCAGAAATAGAACAACTAAGTATTTTTTAATAATTATATTAACTTTTTTTTTTCCTTTGTTTCTTTAATAGTAGTAATTAATTAACAGCACTTTTTTCTTAAGTGTTCAAGTTAAATTGAACTAATAATCTTGAAAATTATTTATAGTGATATTATTCTTTAAGCCTTCATAAAAAAAAAACATAACATAGTAACAGTTGCAATGGCTTTCATTTTGACAGTTCAACAACATTCATTGCGCTATTTACGTTGTTGAGCAGACAAATTTTTCGAACATATGAAGCAATAGATTAGTAATATCCTTCAAAATGATCCAGATACCAGCTCAGAAGAATCTACAAAAGTGACGAAATATTGGAAAGGTCAAATAGTTAGTATTCAAGAGCAGTAGATATGCTACATAAGTAATTAAGCAAATCATTATAAAAAATGTTGCCTAAAATAATGTTAGGTATGGTCAGGATCTTGCAAAAACTGACTGACCATGTTGAGTAATTAATTATACCGTCTTCGTTAATTGAAAACGTTGCATTATATTTCTTCAAGTAGCATGTAACGCGCATAATGTAATATTTCATGTAAGACTTGCTTAGTGATAATTAAATTAGTAATTACATTACCAAAAAGGCAAAAACCGCAGCTAGGCGCACGACTAACTACCCTCCTTTTACAAACTTTCACTAAAACAGAAAATGCGTAACATATCAAAGTTTGAAAGGCAAATTTGACTAAGGGCTGGTTTTTTGATCCGTAGTTAAACTCAAATTTTTGCAAAATGTTTTTTTTGATCAATTATTAGTTTATCTAATGATATTATATCATTGCTAATGGTCAAATACTTAATTACATAATAGTTTAAAAAAAATAACCATTAGATAAACTAACAATTGTACAAAAAACACAATTTGCCAATATTTAACCATTAGTTACTATTTTTAACAATTAGTTGAGTTGACTAAGGATCAAAAAACCGGCCCTAAGCGACATAGGGCTAACTTTATAAGAGAACAGTTTAACTTTTCAGAAATATATCGTATACATTCTGATTCAGATGATAAAATAAAATTTCCAAAACATTAAGAATTACGCCCGTAGAATGAATACAAGAATTTATAAGATTTATTTTTGAAAATTTAAACTTTAACCTGTTCTCCTGTTACGCGCTAGTCACTGTTAGGCTACTAGTGTCGCTTAGTCCGTTTTGCCTTTCATCGTCGATATGAACATTCGACGCGCAACGCTAAAGCATTTGTAATTTGAACTTGCCTTTACGAGTTTCGGGTCGTACAGCGTACTCTCGTAGACGTCGATATATTGAACGTCTGCTGTCTGGAATTCTCCGGCAAGATTAACGTTAACTTGTCACACACTGCCTTTCAGACGAGGCGGTTTGAGGAATGTTAATCTAAAGGGTTAACGCCCTTTGAGGATAATATGCCTACCTCAGTCTGGAAGTAGTTCCCTACTGGATAAGGTTTGTTCATATTTGATCTGAGAATAAATAAGTACCTGCAGGGAATTTTCTAACACGATAATCGAGAGAAAATCTTGGAAAGGGTTGAAAAGTTTGACTATCTATAATGTTTAGTGTTGGTATTTTGTTATTTATCCCTCCTACTCTTAACACAACACCTGATATACCTCAGTTCAGTTTATTCGTCAATATTGAAGTGTAGTCTAAATTAAAAGAGCCACATCTTTTAAATGCCAGTTTCAGTAAGAAAAACGATCTGTTACGGCATGAAACGTGAGATTGCTGTTCTTAGAATTTATCACTAGCGCAGTATAAAATTATAAAAAGAAACATGTTTATTCCCCACGTGTAGCTACAAATAATAGGGGTATTACCTACACACTTTTTCGGGTCGGCACACTCGATTTAGCAGTATTTGTTGAACAACAAAGCCGACCGAAGCAATTACTAAACATATTCTGCTTTAATTCGGCTCTGTCCGATCGAGAAACTCCATTCGGCCATATACCCTCGCTGAATCATATTTCACATACATATTTCCACACTAGCTTCTGCCCGCGGCTTCGCCCGCGTGGGTGTCGGAAACTATCCCACGGGAACGTGCTACCTGGATAAAATGTAGGTATGTGCTTCCCCAGGATGCCATCTATCTCTATGCCAAATCAGAAGTTCAGTGGTTTAGGCGTGAAAATGTAACATACAGTTTCAAGTTCAAATCCTCCCCTTAAAAACTGAATTACCCCTTTTTGTCCTGTCAGTGGTAAATTTTCGACAACTTTACATACTTATTATTAATAGCTGTGCATTGTGGGTGACGTAACCTACGACAAACTTATTATTTGCGGTTGGAACAGTAATCGGGTCTAGGGATCGAACCGCAAAATTAAGTTTGTTTTTTATTGTATATACTTTTCCGGCATAAAAAGTACCCAGTGTGGTGCCCAGGATATTAAAGAATAATTATACCAAGTTTCATCGTAATCGAACCGGTAGTTTTTGCGTAATGCCTGAACAAACAGACAGACAGACAGACAGACCGACAGACAGACAAAAATTTTTTTAATCACAGTTTTTGGTTCGGTGTCGGTCTAGTAACACCCCCTGCCATTTATTTTTTTGATATTTTCAATGTACAGAATTTTCACTTCTACAGATTTATTATAAGTATAGATAAGTACTCTTTATTCGATTCTGCCGCTCACTTGTGCCGAAGCGTGCCGACCCGAATACTGAGTGGCGCCCCTGACACAAGATAGAGTTCTAGTTCCTAGTTTACTGCGTCAGTAAAAATACCAGACATAATAACTTTACATTAAAATAACTTGACATACAACTGCATTATTATTAAAGAATTAATCAACAAGTATTCACGCGTCGAACATAATATTAACAATTATTATTATAAACTAGCGACCCGCCCCTGCTTCGCACGGGGTTTTCGACTTTTCCTTATTTATTTATATGTTTTTGTTGTACACCAGAAAATACATAACAAAAAATCAATTAACACTACAAAACGTACAATGGACGGTCTTATCTCTTTATTATATATGTATTTTTAATATGAATGTATTATACACATAAATCTTTCATAAATATAATGGGAATCAATTCTCTAATGGATGGTGGAAGCAGCATCAAAATACGTTGCATAGTTTAAAAGAACAATGCGGTCACACAGACAGACACGAAACGCGACTTAAATTTGTAAAATGTGCAGATGATAAATTACACACAATTATAGTGATTATAACCATAAATCAAACGTTATATTAAAATCATTGCAGATTATATAATTAAGCATAATTTAATTTATCAATTGCTGTATTTATAATTACGTTATCAGTCACTACTTCACATTATTAAGTCACGTTAATGAGTTTCAAGTGTAATACAATATTCTATACAATAGTAGATATAATAATATCAATATAATGTGACTCGTAATACCCTCCTTCAAAAGAATAACTACAGTATATTATCACTTACTATGGACTTACAACTGCCAAAATGTGGGTAATACAGCCAGAATCCACCAGAATCCAATGTTAGTTTGTGTCCTAAATTTATTTTATTTTAATAATTAATTTTATACTTTTTGCTGTGCCCTACAGGGTTCATATTTGTACCTTAGCTTTAAGCCATTGTAACACCTCTACAACATTATGGTATGCAAATAAATATATGAATATGAATCCCAGTTCAAGTCCAATCTAGGTAATGGGGGGTGAGACTATTGGTTGATGACTATTGCCATCAACCAAGCACAAACCCAAACTTCGGACTGCTGCCTGTGCTGTGCAACGAGGCTAAGTATCTATCTTAGCACTAAACTATTATATAATTACTAGCTGCGCCCCGTAGTTTCACCCGCATAAGTTTCGATCCCGTGGGAATATCGGGATAAAAGTATCCTATATGTTAATCCTGGTTATAAACTATCTGTGTGCCAAATTTCATCCAAATCCGTTCAGTAGTTTTTGCGTGAAAGAGTAACAAACATCCATCCATCCATACAAACTTTCACGTTTACAATATTAAGTAGGATTATGCAAGTTACATTTTATTTTTATAATTATTTTGCCTGTACCTATTCTCTCTATCAATATTGTACCACGATAATTTTTCCCATGTATGTGCATTCCCACGATTGTCACTACAAACTGGGAATTTCTCATTATACCCCTATACCTACCCATGGACTTTTTTCTAAGAATCGAAACCACCCCACACTTGACAGCCGTATTTGATCTCAGACGACTAAGGTACCTACTTTAAACGTATACTTATTACTTGAGCCCATTAGAAAATGTCTTAAGGAAAATTTGAGTATGAATGTGGATGGCTATGAGAGTAGACGAAGACTAAAGAAACGATGGATGGAGAATGTGAAAGATGATATGGCTAGAAAGGGGATGACCGATCTTAGCGATAAGACCGCCCATTGTGTCACCAATTGTAAAATTTCTATATTTATGTCTGTAATTTATGTGGTGTTCATAATGAGTATTCTATTGTATGACGACTAATAGAGAAGTATGGAAGAAAACGACACGGTTTAGACGACACGATTGGCGCAGTGGCTGAGCGATCGACTGCTGCGCTTCGTGTTGCGGGTTCGATTCCCGCACGGAACAAATATTTGTATTGCCTACAGGTAGTTGTTCCGGGTCTGGCTGTTTGTGTATGTGAGTTTAAATGTTTGTTAACGCACCCACGATACAGGAGTGATTCCTAGTATGAGGCAAAGTTTTTTTAAATAAAAAAAAAAACGACCCCGATAGCCTATTATTGCAGAATAAACAATTTCATTTCAATTCCTCAAAAGTGCAGGTGTATGGACACTTGAGACACTCCAGCAAGTGGTACGGTCAGCAAAGGCGATAAGTAACCGGGGTCGTCGGATATAGTTGAAGTTTAGTAAGAAACCGATGAATCTTTTGTAATAAAATTTAATTTAATTAATAGAAAACCAACAGTTCATTTATCAAATTAAATTTCATTCGAAAACTTCCATCGGTTTCTTACTAAACTTCAACTATATCCGTTGACCCTGGTTACTTATCTCCTTTGGTGACTGTACATAGTCTAGGCTGTTATCAAAATCTATATTTATATAATAAAGCTAATTAAGTTTTTGGTTTGAACGCGAAAATCCCTGGAACTATCTACTACTGTCGGATTTTAAAAACATCTTTTTGCATTTCAAAGCGCAATTCTTTTGGAAGTTTATAGGTTATTTAACATTACGCTACGACCCTTAGGAGACGAGCAAAGGGAAAAAGGCAGAAAGAACGCTATTTGGAAACGAAGTGATAGCAAGGGCGATGCGATGCGATGCAACGACCTGGGTTGGGGGACAAGAAATTTCACGTGGACGAAATCGCAGGCAGAAGCTAGTCAATTATAATGCATTTGATTTTCCAAAGAGATAGCAGAAGGAATGTTAGGACAGAGGACAGCTAAACAAATGAATAGCGACCGCTGAAACCACATGAATAAGTGAGATAGTGTCCTCACAATTGGCAAGACTCCACGACTTTGATATCTTTACTAGATTTGGTTAAGCAGTTAAGTTGGGGTTAAGAATGAGTTAAGTGGGGCAACTTACCACACACATACGAGGAAATTGAAAAATTAACTATAGTTAGAGGTCCCTACATTTTGTCGGGGTATGTGAATACAGATAGATAAATGTATATGGAGCAAATTATGTTTTTTTCGCGATTTAAAAGTTTATCATATTGATGAGTACACTGCCCCTTTAAGAGGTTTTCAAGAATTTCAATAATACCTGGCGTTAATAAGGATAAGAGTTAAATGTATGGAGCAAATGATATTTTTTTCGCGATTTAAAAGTTTATCATATTGATGAGTACACTGCCCCTTTAAGAGGTTTTCAAATAAGTACACCTTGCATTAATAATGATAAGTAGGTATTACCATAGAAAAAGATTCTCTTAAAACTTAAATTTTGAGGTAGGTAGGTAGGTACAGACGGCGCAAATCAATCTACTACAATCTGACAAATTCCTTTAATAGATTTTAAACTTTGTCTCTAAAGCATTAGGTTAAAGGTTGACTGGGAAAATTTGTCAGTTTCGGGTATCTTGGTGTGCTGGCGTCTGCATTACGAAACAAGTACCTAAAGACAAAAATAACAATGAACTATTGAAACTATAATGTAGTAACTCTTTACAGGTGAACTATAACAATTACTTATTAATAGTATCGACACTTATTTGTTTTGACTTTTTCCTTTTCATATCTATCGTGTGGGTAGAGGTGCAATGTTCTACCTATATTATTTTACCTACCGAGATTATTATAAATAGATACTATTAATAATACCTGTAGTTATTGCAACAATACAGGATTACTGACAAATAATAACAGGTAAATGTTTGATGTTGATCAATTTATCATTAGGGAATCCCAAACATGCCTATTATGCCAGAAAATAATAACAGTTATCTAAATAAAATAGTTTGATGTTTATCAATTAATCATTAGTAGGGATTCTCAAATCTTCGTTAAGTAGGTATGTATATGCTTATTATGCATGGATATGTATCTATTTTGCACTATGTAAAAATTTATGTAGAAATGATAATTTAGGAAAAAAAAACTACTTATTAAAAATACAAGGTTCGCACCTAATCAAACAGTTTGAAAGAACCTAAACTACATAATAATTATACCTATTCTTCGCGCATATAATTAATTATATCTGTTTCTATGTAAAGATGTGGATGTGTAAGAGATTATAGAAAACAACAGTAGTAAAGCCACAAGACTCGCACCTAACTAAACAGTTGAAAGAACCTACAATTTGTTCTGCGTTTATTTTAACTTCTATAAGTAGGTACTTACCATAAAACTGATAAGAAAGAACGCAAGCCCAGGCAACCTGACTTAGCAGCTATTTTATTCAAGAAATTTCAATTACCTAACTAATGGCGTAGCGAACTGTAAACTTCTTTGTAAATTGTTCATTCTCCTGCCCTTATCCCAATTTATTTGGGGTCGGCGCAACATGTCTTTTTCTTCCATACTTCTCTAGCCATATCGCCTTTCACATAGGCCATCCATCATTTCTTTGGTCTTCCCCTAATTTTATAAACTTCTTTGTAATTACCTACTTATAATTTTGTAAAATTATTAAACTATATTTAGTCAATGTCAAAGTAAAAAAACAATACACCGTTATTAATTTAAAACATTTATAAGTACACGAAGTGCTTTCTAATATTAATACCTATGAAACTGCAATAAGATAAACTTACAGGAGAGCTGAAAGGGCAACTTTCTCCCGAATATGAAAAAAGTTTTCAGTGTCAAATTGCGCGAGAAAATCGTCAATCAATGTGTACCACTTCTTGTCACATATTTTTATTTATTCAGTGAGAATTTATTGATAATGTGTAAGAATATAGTTACGCTGTAATATTATCTCGAAAGCTATAACTTCGCTTGTAACTATGTATGTATATTAATCACCCATTTATTACCGCCTGCTTTCTAACACCAAACAAAGTTATTCTTTTACAACTAACATCACGACGAACATATTGTTCATCACGACGAACATATTGTTTAATAACACCGGAAATCGCTGATAACAAAACATGAGTGAGTGAGTATTTAGCTACAGACCGGGCCTTGAACGGCTCAGCCGACTATGAATGAAACTATTATGAAACAGTATTTACATTATCCTCCAGGTCTGTAGCAGGCCTTACCTCCCTCCGTTTACATTACATACTGGCTTAGCGTATCTAATCTAATTAGCGTTGCACTACAGTGACGTCATGAAGCCGGCTCGTGCCGCGAAATGTAAGTTCAACAAACTTAACCTTTATAATATAAGTAAATCGCGCGCCATTCGTAAACAATCGCTGTTTATAGTAAACGCACTTATTCACCTACAATATTTTAAGTTTGTCACAAAAACTGTAGTTTTTTCTCAGAGTGTCGGCACTTTGTGTATGTTTTCGTAAGTTGTATTTTTATTGGTTTACACGCACGACGGGTGGCGGGCCGCAGCGGTACGCGGTCGTCGCGCGGCGGCTAGGACACGTCTGAGCTCAGACTACGTTCAGCACGGCTGTGGGCTGTGGGCACACCGCGCCGCCACTCTGCGCAATTCTCACCCAGTGCGCCGCCTGCAAGTGCAACACTGTACTAGCACGTTGTACTCGCGTTCTATCGCCCGATACGTTTACATGCAGCGTTTATTTACAGGATTTTGTAAAATGTAAACATTAATGCATTCCAATCTTTGGGGGCATGATCATTGCCGTGTCTGTTTAACTTTTGTATTATTGCAATGGGTACGTTACGTAACAGTTAATTCAGTGCGATAATACTTAATTAAAATGTGACTGGGGATTTACCTGGCGGTATATTATTCCTTTTCACTATGAAATATGAAATCAAGGTACAGACTGAGCACATCAATCTACTACAATCTGTCTAATTTTCTTTAATATATTTTCCACTTTATCGCTAAAGCATTAAGGTTCAAGGTTGATTGGGAAAATTTGACAGTTTCGGGTAGCTTGACCTGCAGCTGGCGTCTGTACATCATATTAAAGATAACATTCTAGTGCTACTCATGAGAATTATAAGTACCTAATATAAACATCACCAGATCATCTTCAAACAAATGCGTTCTTTAATACTAATTACTAACCTACCCTCAACATTTTAATTTTTTATTCCGTTTATAGATTAGTAACTGGCTGACCCGACAGACGGTGTCCTGTCCAATAATTAAAATAAAAATCCCATAAAAAAAGAACGTTCAGTTTTCCTGCATTTGTAAACGTTTCGGGAAACACCTAAGATTTTTCTTTCCCTAAAAACCTAACTCAGTCGTTCTTTGGCCAAAGAATTAGCATTGCTATTCAACGTGGCAATGCTGCCAGTCTTTTTTTTTTTTTTTGGTTGCGAAATCAATAAGTGACCTCTCCCGCTCTGGGCTGCCAGTCTTCTGGGCACGTTTCCGGATGATAACGATGCGGACGGGTACTAAGGGCTGAGTTTTCCGACTCCAGACCAATTTTATCGGAGGAATAATTTTGAATTTTTGACAGTTCTTCTATACAAAATCTCTCAGACATCAATTTTATTCCACGAATACCTACAAATTATTTGTTTTTGTATTTATTTGTATAGTTACTTAGTTATCTATAAATACAATATAGTATTCGGAATATTATGAACATTTTAAAACAAAAACTAACCAAATCGGACCAGCCGTTCTCAAGTGATGTGTTTACCTACGAACAGCGTTTAATTTTTACAGGGTCAAATTAAATTAGCTAGCGAAACTCTGCAGACGTAATGGATATCTACATCAAAACAAGATAAAACAAAAACAATTAAGATTTAATGTTTCTTCTCTAGGGTTCAATGACCGCTGGTTGTGTTGTTACTTGAAGTATGTGTTGAGAAAATCTGCTTTCTTTTGTTTTATCGTGTTGACATAATTTATCACCCAGCATGCCTGTGAAGTTTACACAGTAAAAATCTATTTTTTAGACAGATAATTCACTACCTGCGGTCGATGACCCCACAAAAATAATCATCAAATTAATATATTTTTTGGTTTATCATGTTTAGATGTAGATACCCATCACGGCTGTAGTTTCGCTTGCTAATTTAATTTGACCCTGTCGATAGATTTAATGCTCACACAATCTCCCCTTCAGCAATTCTCCCCATACATATGTAAGATAACTACAATTCCCCCACTTCGGCACATTGGCACAGTTCGGAACCACCTGTAGGCATAAATGTGTGTTTGTGAAGAGCCTACAAGATTCCCCGGTAACCCATTTACATGTGCCAAGCTATGAATAGCACACTTCGTTCCTTCCCGGAGCTGTGTAAGATGGGGCTTGAGGAGTTCACCAGGTCAATGGGTTCCGACACCCTATTATATCCTTAGTATACGAATTTGTGACGAAAACCAGGAAGTAAATTTGATATAGTAGAAGAAAGATTTCTGTGTTTGGGGTTTTAAAACAGCTGGAACAGCATTGTACTAAAAAAATATGTTACCTTAAAGTGTAGTTAGTAGTACCTACTCGCAACCGGTGTGTATGTATGATCAGCTGATTTATGAACGAAGCAAAAGAGTATTTCTGTCTATGCAAAAGAGTGTGTCTTAGCAGGCGGAGTTCAGTAGTGCCTGCCTACCCCCATGGAAAAGGCGTCAGTTTATATATGTATGAGCCAGTCTAATCTAATCTAACTAGCCTGTAATGTCCCACACTGCAGGACAAAGGCCTCCCTTACGGTACAGTATTTTCCTTGTGGTACAGAATCCTTCGTGTGCTACTCCGATTCGCACTTGGCCGGTTTTAAGGTCATTAAAATACATGATACGTATTGTGTCCCTAATTGGGGTGTACTAGAAAAGCCTTGGCACTGAGCAGACGGCTATACCACTAATTAACCTCACTGACAGGCTCATTGTTTGAGAACAAGTTACCAAAGTTACGGTATACCCAAAGTACGTAGAGTCCCTCCCACGAAAGAAGTCCCGCAGACGCGACGCTACAGGCATGCGGCGGAGACATAAATCTTTATTTATATACTAGCTATGCCCGTGGGAATTGGTGGGTCACACACTCACACCTATTGGTTGAATCCAGACAGATGGGCCAAAGTCGTCACACAGTGGGTCCCAGAACGCAGCCCTAAGAAACGCTGGCGTGACGATTTGGACTCGTAGGTACTTACTTATTAGCGGACACACTAAGTAGAGGGTGTTCGCTAATTAGTATTAATTTTTAAGTCAAAGTATCATTGCAATGACACAGTTGAACCACAGTATAATAAAATATGCAGTATGCCGTCTTCATACAAATCAGCAGAAACGACGCGTTTCGAAATCTCGGGGTACAGTATCACCGGTATCACAGAGTACATTATAATATACTACCAGTATTCAACATCCGTGCGTGCGCTGCAGTTAAGTATGGACGCAGACGATGCGAGACGCTCCCGCACATTTATTTACGTATTGTTCAGGGTATATTTGAATTCATAAATATCGAAAAAAAAAATATATCTACCGAGCGTACTACGATACTGCGTACTGCCTTATACTGTGGCTAGACACAAGGCTAACAAGTGAAACTGGATTAAATTATTATGTTTTCCTAATTAATTCTTAGAATAACATAATAAGTAGTAGTATAGATGTAAGTTTTAGGCGTAACTGTAATTTTTGAAAGCAGATTTCCAGAAATGACCGAGTACCTGATTCAGTGTCCGGAAAGTATTGGTACCAGAAAAAGCTAATATGGGACGGAATCGGAAGAAAAATAAAATTATTATCAGATACATATACCAAAACATGTGCGAAGTATCTGTTTCAAAACATGTGCAAAGTGCCATTTTCTTCTTTTCGAATTTTCAGTTGATCCTACTGAAATTTATTTATTTTCATGCGTACCTACTTTGATTCCCTAAAATATTTAAAGAATTAGTACCTATGTATACTAAAAATGCATATTAGAGTCTAATACTATTATTTTTTATTACATTTATTTTTCTGCGGGAACAGAAAACCTCAAACGGAGCATTATAACAACCGTATTGGGAGCTATATGTTTGAGCCTTTTGGGGTTGAAACATTAGGGCCGGGGTATCCGAGTCATCGAGTATTTCGGGATATCGCCAAGCGGTTAGTCGACTCTTTACGTGACCGGAGGCCTGGTCTATTTTTAGGCCTAGCTTTTTAGGCAATTTTCCCATTGACAGCAATGCGAACGAATTTTTGGATGTCCAATGAGCTCTAGAGTACATCAGTACATATTATAAAACAAAGACCCCGCCGCGTGTGTCTGTCTAAACGCGATAAACTCAAAAACTTCATACGGATTTCACCAATGGAGGGAGTGATTCATGAGGAAGGTTTAGGTGTATAATTGATTAAGGTTTTGTGTAAATTGACTGAAATATAACGATGATTGCTGAAGATCATGCATCTGGATGCTTTACTGGCGTTTGCCGCATAAACCAATAGAGTTGTATGTAAACAATGTATTACAGAATTATTGATTAACACATAGGATACATTTTATTCCGGCAGTACGTTCCCGTGGGATAATTTCTGACGACAAAAGCTAGTAATATTATATAAAGATATACACACACACACCACACACGAACATCCCACACACACACACGCACCCTCACTTACCCAGACTAAAAAAAACGCAACTTAATTTTCGGTAACTAACTTGGTAACTTAATTTAAAAAAAAAATGTACCTAAGCTATTCTTTTTCATTACTTACTTGTTTTTTTTATCTTTTATATTATTTATAAACTTACCTTCTAATGCATGCCATAATTATAACGAATCTCATTTTTGTCTATCGCGCTTCTATAATTATAATATTCTCTGCAAATTGAGAGGTCTGGGCTCTTGTGATACAGGATCTCCTAGTATCTTGTGCTAGGAGAGCCAGGGCTACACTGATGTTTGTGTCTTGAAGTGAAAATAAATAAAAAATTATTTAAAAAAAATTATATATATACATATAATACGAGTATATAGTTGGTTATTTTCATCTGTATGTCAATTAAAATCTGGATAAAGCGTGGCCACAGTTATTTACAGTCGATGATAAAATGAATGATATCGGTCGAATTGATACCTAGTCATGCAGTATTCTGTAGGCATTGTGCCGGACGAATACAGTTCACACATGAAAATAATAAAATACAATATACCTATGTAAATACAATTCACAATGTTAAATGCAACTGGAGTCAGAGAAGTGGAATCGGAAATCGTTTGACTTGGTACGGGCATGTGATGAGGGATGAGGAGGGAGGAGACGCAGGTGACTAAAAGAGTCATCATCGTTATCTGCCTTTTCCCGAGTATGTTGGGGTCGGCTTCCAGTCTAACCGGATACAGCTGAGTACCAGTATTTTACATATGACTAAAAGAGTGATAAATATAATTTTTGATGGATGGGGAAGGAGAGGAAGGATAGAGAAAAGATGAATGATGAATGATATGAAAGAGAAGGGAGTGAATGATAGCGTGACGCTTGACAGGAGAGAATGGAAGAAGAAAACGTGTTGCGCCGACCACAAGCTTTAGGTCACAGTAAAGTCCCATGCCATTTCATTTACCTTTAGGAAGCTATTAGTCGATCTATTCTGTAAAAAGCTCACCGTGAAAACTCTGGTGAAGTGAGCTTGAAGTAACTTCCCAAGAGCTGTCAGTAGTGTCCATCCCAAGCATCAGGTGGAATGAAAGCTCACACCAAGCTCACTTCACCTAAGATATCACGGTGAGATTTTTACAGAGATTTGAGATGTTTTCCGTGTCTGTCTGTGTCACCGCGTTGTTCTTGTAAACTTCACAACGGATTTTGTTGAGGTTCTTAATATTGTTTAGAGAGTTTATTACTGAAGAATATTTAAGTA
Source organism: Apamea sordens (assembly GCA_945859715.1). Lineage (NCBI taxonomy): Eukaryota > Metazoa > Arthropoda > Insecta > Lepidoptera > Noctuidae > Apamea > Apamea sordens. The sequence goes on from OX243986.1 coordinate 17,740,959, forward strand.
AGATATAGCAGAGAAATCTCTTTGTTTTGACAAGTCGCCCTTGCAGCCGTACGAAGCAGGGCGGGTCGCTAGTTTCATAATTCGATATTTTGACAAGTCGCCCTTGCAGCCGTACGAAGCAGGGCGGGTCGCTAGTTTCATATAATTCGATGTTTTGACAAGTCGCCCTTGCAGCCGTACGAAGCAGGGCGGGTCGCTAGTTTCATATAATTCGATGTTTTGACAAGTCGCCCTTGCAGCCGTACGAAGCAGGGCGGGTCGCTAGTTTCATATAATTCGATGTTTTGACAAGTCGCCCTTGCAGCCGTACGAAGCAGGGCGGGTCGCTAGTTTCATAATTCGATGTTTTGACAAGTCGCCCTTGCAGCCGTACGAAGCAGGGCGGGTCGCTAGTTTCATATAATTCGATGTTTTGACAAGTCGCCCTTGCAGCCGTACGAAGCAGGGCGGGTCGCTAGTTTCATATAATTCGATGTTTTGACAAGTCGCCCTTGCAGCCGTACGAAGCAGGGCGGGTCGCTAGTTTCATATAATTCGATGTTTTGACAAGTCGCCCTTGCAGCCGTACGAAGCAGGGCGGGTCGCTAGTTTCATATAATTCGATGTTTTGACAAGTCGCCCTTGCAGCCGTACGAAGCAGGGCGGGTCGCTAGTTTCATATAATTCGATGTTTTGACAAGTCGCCCTTGCAGTCGTACGAAGCAAGGCGGGACGATTCGCAGTTTTCGGGCGAATAAATTCGTGCGAATTGACAAATAAGCCTTTTTTAGGGTTCCGTACCCAAAAGGTAAAAACGGGGCCCTAATACTAAGTCTCCACTGTCGGTCTGTCTGTCTGTCTGTCACCAGGCTGTACCTCATGAACCGTGATAGCTAGACAGTTGAAATTTTCACAGATGATGTATTTCTGTTGCCGCTATAACAACAAATACTCGTACTAAAAACAGAATAAAATAAATATTTAAGGGGGGCTCCCATACAACAGACGTGATTTTTATTGATAATGGTACGGAACCCTTCGTGTGCGAGTACGACTTGCACTTGGCCGGTTTTTCCGGTCTAGCTTTCATTCGCCAAGTGTCCAAAAACGAAAGGAACTTTGTTCCAAACATGTCCCACGACACCTCTCGACAGTTCTTTCTCAATTCTTGGATTGAGTTATTGTTGTTGTTGTTGTTTATGATAATTAACACTTTACAACTAAACGCCCCCAGACGATTACGTCTGGGGGCATTAAGTGTCCTACAAAGTTTGTGTCTAATGACAATAAAACTTCTATTGTGTCTCGTTCAGTGTCTTTCAACAAATTAAAATCTTTAGACCTGCTTTTAAACTTAAAATCAGCATCTGGCTCGCCTTTTTCCAACTATGGTCTTACTAACGTCTTAACTATGGACATGTTGTTGTAATAATGTTAAAAAAATTGTTGTCCTACAATTACCATAAAGCATGCTCATGCCGCCTGTGCTGTGATACGGGTTTATCCTAGTACAGGCATCTAACAATATTATACCTTTGTACCTATATAATTTCTAAGAATTTATGTAAATATTTTACCAGTTTTAATACTGAATAAGACATTTATTATTATTATTTATTTTTTTCCTATTTTCCCTTCTTAGTTAGTTTTAATCATAATCTGGCAGTTTGAGTAATTTACGCGGCCCTACCCAAATGACCTTTCTTTGGTATTGTTCGTCAAATCGTTGACCGAGGAGGTCAACGATTCGACGAACGAACGAAGTTCTGAGTTGAGCTGCACGAATTTTGACAAATGCATACACTGACTGGACAGGCCCACTCAATCTGTGTGGTTTTCTCCACATGTGACCTCTGAGTTTGTTTCGGCCTGTCTTCTCAGAGTAGTCAGATAGGAAACGCCAAACTCATCTAGTTTTAAAAATAATGATTGACGTGTAAAAGTGTGTGTACAAACCTAATCACAGAAAAATAAATTATTTGTTGGGGTGGGCTTCCAGTATAACCGGATGCAGCTGAATATCAGTATTTTACATGGAGCGACTGCCTACCTGACCTCCACACCCCAGTTACTGTGTAATACGATACGCCTTGGTAAGTGACTGACTGGCTGGTTGTCAGACTTTCGGGCTTCTGCCTACCCATAACGACTGTCTAAGATCCGCGAATGACAGCTGGGACCAACGGCTTAACTTGCTTTCCGAGGCATGGAGGGGTGTCGGTATGTGAAGATGGTCACCCATCCACGGACCAACCGCGGCAAGCGTAGCCTAACCTGATCGATCGACCTGTGCGGCTGTTCTATAAATAAAACCACATTAATTTAAAATTCCATCGCTTTAAACATGCTAAGTAGGTAATTAGTACCTACCACCACAGTAGTATAGGTAGGTACTACGTTTACCCAGTAACCCTACGTTTGCCGCAGTACGCCTCGAACTTTCCAGGAATTTTAATTTCCTTCCACGGGATATCTGAACGTAACCTTATCGAGTTTTGATGTGTCACATCAAAATATAATTTTGCTTTCTAACAAATTGTTTGTTATTATCAATAAGAGGATACAGTTTATAGGAAGGGTTATTATGGTTGAAATTTTTGAGAAAACTCCCTTTTATGTGGTTGGTTGGCTAGGACATCGACGCGCAAACTATAACCATGAATTCAGCACATGTTTCTAGAGCGGGGTATCTCCAATCATGTGCTGAATTCATGGTTACAGTTATCGTAGACACTTTTCGCAGGTTAAAAAAAATTAGCTACCTACAAAAGTTGAATACCTGCCTACGGTCAGAATGTATGGAACAGATAATAGGGAATGGAGCGTTGGCAGACCAAATGGGCAGCTGGATGGACGACCTACATAAGTTCGCGGGGAAAACAAGGGGGCCTAAAAAGGCCACTTTGGCAGAATCATAATAGGATATAATAATATAAATCATATTAAAAATCGTAAAATGGTCCCAAACTGACAATTCATAATATGATCTGTGTGCAATTCATATCACAATGAAATAATATTTAAACTGTAGAAATAAAAAACCAATTTGATTTTACCGATAAAATTACGGATAATGTTTACACCAAATCTGGGCGCCTACTCCGAAGTGCAAAGTCCGAATGTTCGGATCGGACCGACACATGGCCTAACCGAATATTATTGAAAAATGCGAAAAAAGTTCGGATCGGCTCAGTTGGGTCGGGACCATAGTCAATATTCGAAAGAGTCTAGGATTGTAGGATCGGAACCGATCGAACCAAATAGTAACTTCGTAGCAGGAAACGGCCGAATATTCGGCCGATACTACTTTGGAGTACACCCCATGAAATGAAATTTTACGAAAATTAGAGGAATTGCTAATGATCTGCTGGGAATTCAGGAAATGAATAGCTTTTAGAGGTATTGCTTAAAGTGGCCTTTTGAGGCCCCTTGGATGAGACTCACACGGACCAGGGAAGCATGTCACAAAAAGGAGGAAGCCTATACTCAACAGTATGTGGAACAATGCTGCCGATGACGATGATGAATAGGGAACGATGTTTTTACCATTGAACTGTATTTATTTTAAAAAATCAACGTTCAGCTTACGCAAAAATCTGTAAAAGTAGGTTTATTGCTCATATTTTTCTTCAAACAAAACGTCAAAATCTTATGTTCTACTTGTCAAACCAAAAAACATGGTAAAACAAGTAAAAACTTTTAATTACTTATTTAATTAGTTCACGAAAGATCTAAAAGAATAGCAAACACGTAATAACTAATTAATGAATATTTAATTTGCACGAGCTAGTGAGAAATTTCTATACATGCTTAGGGCAGTCGCCTATACTTTATTTAGCCATGTCCTTTAACTCCGACTCTGAAAGTTTTTCGCTTCGCCTAGGGCTATGCTTAAAGTTGCACTTTCAACCACTACGCCAGTCAGACAAGTAAAGTCAGGTAAATTTATTATTTTCCGAATTGTCAAAGTCAAATCATTTATTTCAAATAGGCACCTAGAAGGCACTTTAAACGTCAAAAATTACAGTAAAATGGAATTGATTCTAGTCGCCCCTTCCAAAAGGTAGTTTTCGTATGGAGACGAATGGGCAAGAAACTCCGCCGTTACTCTTTTAAAATGTTTTCCAATGTGTCTCATCATCATCTACTGCAACATTCTAGCCTAGCCTAGCCTAGCCTTCTATCTATGTTGGGGTCAGATTTCAGCCTAACTTAGCAACTGACCAAATTGGCTAGCAACATTATACAAAGTGTCGTTTTGCATCGTAGTCAAATTCAAGGAGGTAACTATGCTATTGATTCTCGACACGAATCAATAATAAAATAAGTAGGGTTTTTTTTCTAATTTTCGGAAATCGGCATATGTGGGACACGCATTTTAAAACGCGGCCTGTGTGAGACCGCACTGTAACTGCCCTTTTACACACATAAAAACGCGGCCGCTTATACGATACCGTAACGCGATTCTGTTCTTTGAAAGTGGTGTATTCTGAAATATCGACAAACTTAAATAACAAAAAGAACAAGTATGTATTCATTATTTACCAGGGATCGTAATTTTATTTGATTATTTATGTCTTTCATAACAGCCTCATGAAATTTGACGAGGATGCAAAACAACAGCTTGTATTATTCGTATATTCATATCACAACTGTAATTCTTTGACAGTTACATGAATTGGCTATAACACGGCAAATTGACGTAGGGTGACTATTTTAATAGCTTAACCATTATTCAGCCTATAACGTTCCCACTGAGACACAAACCTCCCTTCAGTAAGAGGGTGTCGGCCGTACTCCACTCCGTTGGTAGATGTCACATGACTTCGATTTTTAATTTTATGACATGGCGGTTTCCTCACAATGTTTTCCTTCATTGTTTTGAGAGCAGCGGTGATGAAATAAATCACACAAAGTAATGCGCCTGTCTGGGTTCAAACCCACGACCTAAAACTCGTAGGTACGTCGTGGCCGTGACCACTGGGCCACTACAGACTGTTCTTTGATAAACAGTTTTCCTGACAGTACCTACACCTACAAAATTATACAAAATACCGGGTTTTAAAAATAATGTCAAGTAAAGTACCTAACGATGCCGGTTTAATTTGGGGGATGAAACAGCTGGCAGCGGTTACAAGTGTCGAACTGAAGGACGTATCATACGCTGATCATTTGGCAACTCAGACTACTGTTCAACTTAGCTTCTTGGCACAAGTTCGTTTATTTTTAAAACTATCGCGTTTTGAACACACTGTACATATTTAGGTTCGGGTATATTATCCAAAGGTCATCTGCGTAGCCTTTTCCAGAAAAATAGTATTTTACATAGTGGGACTGCCTATTTGACCGCCTACAACCCAGTAACTGGGTAATACGATACCCCTTGGTAAGACTGGTGGTCAGACTTTCGGGCTTCTGACTACCCGTAACGTCTGACAAAATAAAAATAAATAAATTAAAAAAAAATTATTCACGATTCCCTAAATGATACAAAAGGTACGATACGAATTTAATTTTAGTGTAGGTAAACAAAAATTGAAATATTACCCTAAACTCATTATCGTCTAGTTTAATACCTACTGTATTATCTCATGCAGCAATATGTATTAATACGTATGTGCGTATTAATGTACTTACAACGTGAAACACATTGTTTGCAATAATAACTCATTAGTATGTAGCTAAACAAGGTACATGTATAGTATGTAGGTACCTACATAGGTACATATATACCTACAATCTCATTTCTGGAAATAAATGTGTTTTTTGTCTAAAATCTATACTTGATCGTATGTTTGATGCGATTTACAACATAAAGTAACTATTATAATATTAAACCACAATAAAAACTCTTTTTGTTTTAATGTCAGATAGCATCGCTAACTGGCAATCTAGAAAAAGCAATTAAAAACCAATCAACATTGCGTTACATTCAAAAATAGAACATCAATAATAGCTGTCAGTGTCAGCTTTTTTTTTGGTTGGCCCGCAAAGCGGGCGCGTCGCGTCTTATTTCTTAAATTATTTTTTTGTATATTAATATTTAAAAGAAACCACAATGTCTTCCTCGAGGCTAACGGAGCTTACGGTCGACGATCTCGATAACATCGACATCACGTTGATGACATTGAGGAAGCCTACAGAGCTGAAGAAAGTGATCGATTCTGTGCCGAAACCTTTACGGGCTGTGCCAAAGAATGGCTTGCCTTTGTGGTACAAACTGGGGCTGGAGAGCAAGTTGCCGGTGCCAAAAATGCCTGTTGGAAAGGTTATATTTTCGCGCGGGAAAATTGGCGAAGACGTGAGTATTACTGATATTATACTTTGTTTACATTTTAGTTGTTGTTGTGACGTAACTTCCAAGGCTCGTTGCACATGGCCTCCTGTAAAACCACAAAGTGTTTTTCTTTACTCTAAAGTTATGATACTTTTTTGCCCTAACACCTGTACGTGAACGTGCGTGACCGATGACCCATTGCAAGGTTGCTATAGTGAATAGTCGGTCATATGCTGCATCCGTTCTTTAAAACCTTAACATATTTATATTGCATTTTCATAAATTTCCACAAGTGCGCAAATGAATACATTTTATTCATAGATATTATACTTCACACCCTAAAGCCAAGTTCACAACCAAAATAACTCACACCAATTCATATTCGGAGTATTCAAATACCGACTTTCACAAAGGGATTTGGCGAAAACCTTGCCAATTCACTGGCGAAAACTTTGCCTTTGTAAACCTAGCTTAGGTCCCCGTTAACATCTTTAATATCTAAGGTTTAAACGCTTCGTTTTAAATGTTTGTCATGCAAATACCTACCATTGGTAGATGCGTGAATGGGGGTCTGAATGGGAGCCTTAGAACTCATAAATCAACCGTTACTTTGCATTGAAATTGTTCCATTTCTTTATGAGCGTCTGGTAAACATTGTGAGCTTTGTTATATTATGAAATATTTAAAGTAGTTTAAATGCTTTGAATTTGGGAATACGTTAACAGATGTTCGAAGGTTTTTCTTGTTATTTAATAGGAAAAACGGTGAAGGTAAACATCGCGAGGAACCAAAAATTCGAAGACATCCAACCCGTACTGGGTTCGCGTGGTGGATTACGGCCCACTCCCTCTCACTCGAGAGTAGGCGTGTCCCAGCAGAGGGAACATTATGGGCTGATTATACTAATCATTATGATTAAGTAGTTTAATTTAATAATTAAAATATTTAATTTAAGTTAAATCTTGCAAAAGTTAAATAGTTTAATATCGTACTTTAGGTACCTTATATGCAAATAAGCCCGATGTGATATAAAATGGTAATGGTTTCTGAGAATCGTATAATATTATTACCACAAAATACAGATTCTTGAAAGAAAATATTAAACAAGAATGGAAATATTCCCAACAGAATTAATTTGTTATAACGAAATCTTTTTATACTGTTTGCTCATCATCAATAATCATCATCTACCTAGCCTTTTCCCAACTATGTTGGGGTCGGCTTCCAGTCTAGCCGGATGCAGCTGAATATTTTACATGGAGCGACTGCCTATCTGACCTCCACAACCCAATTACTGGGTAATACGATAACCCTTGGTAAGACTGATTGTCAGATTTTCGGGCTTCCGACGACCCGTAACGACTGTCAAAGATCCACGCATGACAGCCGGGATCAACGGCTTAACGTGCTTTTTGAGGCACGGAGGGGTGGGTCTTGGTATGTAAAGATGATCACCCATCCACGGACCAACCGGGGCAAGCGTAGCTTAACCTGATCGATCGACCCGTGCGGCTGTTATTACTTAGCCACAAGCGCCTTTTATACTGTTTTCTATACAAATCAAATAAAAGCAAAATGAGCTTTTTTATTACACTTAATGAAAAATATTATTCGCATCCCAATGCTGTTTGCCAGAAATTATATGATATCCATCATTTTAAATGAGTATCTAGAGGACATGAATGATATTGTGTCGAAGGCATTAAATACTGAATTTATTGTTGAAATTCAAAGCAATTTCAGTCCGTAATACTGTTATATTATGTAAGTTATAAATTCACTTGTATGAAATAAAATGAATTTGGATAGCATTTTCAAGGATACATTTTTTTTTTTCATTTAATTATAGTATTCTGACAGTTCAAACCACGCCATTGTGTCATAGAGAATACGTTAATGGCAGATGTCGTGATTAACTAAGGAATTGACGTGGTTTCGAAGCAAGGAATCGTTAAGTGGTGATAGTGAATGAGGGCCACCGTTGTGCGTTGATGTCCCCGACAACCAGTTATTTATTTAATTGTTTTTTCTATTACCGTGGACATGGGCATCTGCGCCTTTGTTTAGATAATTTGGTTTTGTTTATAGGATTTTTTAAATAATATTACTGGTTAACAGGTCTCCTACTCGGACACGTTATTTTAATCTTACTTAACTAACTTAAGTCTACGTGAGTCCATCTCTTTTTTTTTGGTTTTTGCTTGTTTTACCCTTTAGGGAGGTAAAAATATGAAGTTTATGTCATCAGCATACACGGTGCGAGCCACCCTGTATTTCAATATAGACAACAGTCTTAATAATGCACCTGCTATTTTAATAATATCCCAGTCATCGCTTCAGTTAACAAAACCGTAGTCCGAACAGTCTTTATATCAAAAAGGGTATTAAGGCCGGCTTCTAATTTTCCTTGCCTTTGTTACCCATGGCCAGATTGTACCCTTTTAGTGGGATTAAGTTGAATTAGGGCTGTAGTACGAGATCATAATACATTTCGTTTAATTTAGTAACATAATTTGGGAATGAAATTCTGAAATGGTTTATTTTGAAGTAAATCATAATCTTAATTTTCCCTTATCCCAATTTAATTGGGGTCGGCGCAACATGTCTTTTCGTTCGATACTTCTCTATTAGTCGTCGTCTCGATAGTCACCCCTGTTCTACCTTTCTACTTTGATGTAAATATTCAAGGTAAATTAAAGAACAACTATTTTCATCTACAATGTTGACGCATATCGCCGTAACTAAGCAAAGTACGATATCGGGCTCTTCCCATATGATACTTCACTACTGCAGAAGTACAGTCACGAACAAAAGTATGTATACACGGCTTTATTCAAAAGCGGTTTACTCCTTTATTTTTTAATGAAATTTTATGTTGTTACGAACATAGCATTTTCGAACACATAGGTTTATGCAATGTGACGTGTTTCAACATTGCATACGTTATTTCACGAAAAAATCGTAATTGAAAGTTGCCAAGTGTTGACATATTAATGCTCGTGACTGTACTTATCTAATATTGAAAAAATGTTAGTTATTGACAGTACATATTTTAAGACTAAAACAATACTGCTATACCAGTCTTCCCACTTGCTTTGGTAAATAATGAAGCACCAGTTTTCATTGCTGTTATAAATAACAACGAAATGAGTTTATCCATACAGGATACACCATAATCCTCTTGTGACGATCCCCATACTGTGATCACGATTTTCTACCTATTATACCTACATAGTAACTGCAATATTCGCTCACAACAATGAAGCTGTAGTGACTGTAAAGGTGTCTACATACGTAACTGTAAGCATGACAAGCCTACATGAACAGCCATTTTATGCGAGCGCCTGTATAGTAAATGTGTGCTTGCCAAAGCAAAATGCTAGCACAATATCATCATACACACGCTAAAGCATAAGCACGCTTGAGCAAGCGCTCAAAATGAATGTTCGTATCCACATGCTCGTCAAGCTTGTAGTTACGCGAGCTCAACTGTCACTAATGAGACACAACTACTTTTTCTATTGTTACCGAACTTAATAAGCTTGCCTAACAGACAAGGGAGTAGCCAGTTTCAGACATCTGTCCCACCGTTAACGAGAAAGCGACTGTTTCTTGAAAATCGTTGATAGCCTCAACGATTTTCAAGAAATATTGTAAGAGATAAGAGATAACCCGTGTAAGTAAAAGAGATACATAATGTATTCACAAGAGCCATCAAAAAGAGTTATCGCTTAGCGATAGTTTGCGGGCAGCACACTCGCTAAGAGATTTAGAAGAGCGAGTTATCGCACGTCACCGTCGAGCATTCGCTGCTTGTTGCCGCCAACTCGTTTTTGATTGCTAGCTTTACTCGCTTCTCGCTAACCGCCAGCGATGGGATAGGTATCTAAGACCAATGAATACCAACAAGGAACAAGATAGTCTGATTTATCCGGAACCGACCGGATCCTCTCGTTACAATGCAATATTGTCCTCTTGATCTAGATGCAGTTATGGTAATCAATCTGTCAGTATGCAAGCAAAGCAATCTTGATTTAATCAAGCTGTTTCTAATATGTTGAGCGAGTTGCAAGTGTGTGCAAATTACCTAATAGGTACTTAATATCGTTGTAATAATATCATCAGCCTGTATTTGTGTCATTGCTGGAAAATGCTTCTTGTCATACAAATAATGTAATACATATCTTCTATAATATACTCGTAAATTAAACAAGGTCGGGTTAGTTTCAAGAACAGCTGGACCGAATTTATCATATCTACGATTTGTCTCCGCTCTGAATAGCAGATAACTATAAAAAAATGGGAAAAAATCATGAAAAAAATAATAATGAAGATTATTCTTTTTTTCATACATTTTGTATGGAACGGCTTTTTTGATAATATCTCGGAACGGATTGACTGATTACGATTCTGAGGCGATACGAAGTTCGAAGTTTAGCTACATAGAATTTACATACATATAATTTTAGTCCGATACTGAGCATAGCATTAGACTCTTAATAGACTGATCATCCATGATCTGACATGACATATCGTATCGTGGCATAATGGCATAAATTTTATGTTAATTCCCTTGAACGTGAGTAAACTATATCATTCATAGCAACATATTAGCTAGTTTACTCACGTTCAAGGGAATTAACATAAAATTTATTAAATTATTATTCTTTATTAATTTATTTAATGATTTTATTTCTGTAAGTAGGTTTGTACAAACACTTTCACACGTCAATCATTTTTTTTTTACACTCGATGAGGTATCTGAAAAGAAAGGCCGAAACAAACTCAGAGCTCGCAGTCTCTTTTAAAGTCCAGACATAATCTTGGTGTGAAGACCATGTAGATTGGTGTCTGAAATGGTCTTTTGAGGAAAGAACCACACAGATTGTGCGGACCTGTCCACTCATTGCACATATTTGTAAGTAATTGTGCAGCTCAACTTAGAACTTATGGAGCTCAACGATTCGACGAACAATACCAATTAAAGGACAGCGTAGGCCGCATAAATTACTCTCATTGCCAGGTCACGATTAAAATTAACTGAAAAGACAAAAAGAGAGAAATGAGCAATGACCGACTTAGTATTATTTGGAATATAACAAAATCATTATTTCATGAGAAATTCTATCAACATCTATTTACGTGACGATGTTCAGATGAGCTTTCATTTATTTTATTAGAAGTAATGTGAAATGATTTAATTTTGTTGGCAATTTTATTATAACTAAAATACAATATTCCCCAACGACGATAGCGTTTATTAAAATGTCGAGAGTTGAACCCTTGTTAAGGATAGTTGGCAAGCCACAAAATTAAATTGTTAATTTAATTAGAATATCAGACTTTCCTCATACATACTGATTTAGGTTGTCGTTTGCTGCTATTCCGCTTTATGATATCCGTTTTGTGTAAAAGCTTAGGGGTTTATTATTTATAAACGATGATTAAAGTTAAGTGACGTTCAAACGTCGAAAATATATGATTAAACAGTCGCTAATTAATAACTAACCTCCATCAACGTTTATGAATAAAGGGATGAGTGTTTTAGGAGTCGGTATGTAAAACCTAGCGTAAAGTTGCCTGCATTGGTTACCTATCGTTCATTTTAGCTATTCTTTTAAAGTTTTAGAGGGATGATGCTCTGAATTCGATTGTGACTCTCAATCGAATCTCTCTCAATTTGAGAGAGATATGGAACTCGGAATTTGAGAGTACCTAAATCTGATCCAAGTCCATGATATTAACTAAAGTCTGAGATCTTTCACGTCAAAATAATAAGATAAGCTTTTATCTAAAACTAGCTTCAGCCCGCGACTTCGTCCGCGTGAAGCTACTTTCTTATTTTTATTCTTTCCATCTAAAAAGTATTAGAAAACTTTTAAAAAAAGATGGATGAAATCGGTAAAGTCGTTCTCAAGTTATGGCGTGACCAAGGGAAATAGGGATTCATTTTTATATATATAGACAGACCAGAACGGACCAACAGACCAGACGGCTTACACAAAAAACGTTTAAATTCAAGTTATTTTGTCATCTCGGCGACAATCAATATCAAAAACTTGTCAAAATGTAGGTAAATTAGAGGTTTTTTTTTTTTTTGAGAGATTGGGACTGAGAAGCGAATGCGAGCGTTCTTAAAAATACGGGATCCCTCTGGTTTTGATCAGGATATCGTGAACATGACAGGAAAGCGTATAATTTTATTAACATTCTCCACAACATAAGCAACACCTTACATCCCAAATATCGGCAATATCCCTCACAACATACTCTCAATATGTGCTAGCTAGCCATCAAATGGATATATTTGTCCCACACTACCTAGCCACGATGTGTCCGTGCTACCCGTCAGATGGCGTACCAAGCGACAGGTGTTCACATCCACCAGCCAGGTACACGCGGCCAGAATTTTTATTACTAAATTAATGACTGCCTTCCATAGCTGGTTGAAAATATTAAACCTATTAGGAAGAGTCATTGTTCTTTTATTAATGAGTTGAAATCAATTGGCTTAGAACTTTTTGTTGAAGTTGGAAACGGCGTTTTTTGGAGTGAAAACTAACAGAATATTAAAAAAAAGAAGTTGCTCCTTTGTGGTTCCTAATAAATTTGATTTGATTTGTGTCCATGACACTAACATCGGGCTTCCATGAAACTCTATTATGTAAAACGAGCCAATTAAGCGTTATGTAGCGATGGTACATTTATTCATGCCTACAACTTGAAGTGGGACAGATTTTCTGATTATGTGAATAGTCACATTTAATAAATACTTTTTTCCATGGGGGCCGGGGTAGGCAGGTACTATAGAACATCACCTGATATGATCCTAACGTACTCTTTTTCCCACCTGATCGTTCTGACGACCATCACCAATTAGTTCACTATGTTTCTTTCTACGGCGTTTCCTCCCAGCGATTCCATTGACCTTATAACCTTTTGTTAGTTGCCTTTCATTCATCCTCTCATGACCAAATCATCACCATCTTTTAAATTTTTATCAGTATATTTTCTTTTAAACCGCAACGTTACCTTATCAATCTTTCCTCATTTAATATCATTCTCATTTGTAAAGCTACATAATAAACGTATTTATTTGTGCGCAAAGGTTAAATCACCGCAAATGTTTCTTGTCGTGTACGACAAAGGTATAGGTACATTCTCATATTATCGTTTTCTTTACGCTCATTTCCCTTAAGAGATAAGGAGCACAAAGCGACACGCGGCGACAGTCTTGTTATTATATTATATAAATGAAGAGAAATAAAGCCTTCGTTAACATTAGTTTGCTAGGAGAGAATTGATGTTTAGATATAACGCTCGTGAATAAAAAAAAACTAAAGTTATTTGATATCTTTATATACTAAGGGCAATCGATTCAATTGACAGCTTTTGTATAGAAAATATACCAAACTGTAATTTTGGTTCTTCATATAAAAGTTATCTGACTATTGAAAAATCAGCCCTAAATTAAAATCAAAGAACTTATTATTGTTCTTTGGTTGCGGTTTGAACCAAACACAACACGATATATTGTGTTAATAAATTCACTGATCAATACTTAACCAGCACCTTGATTGCGAACACACAATCAATCGGAATCAAAATAATTTTGAAGCAAATTGCTAATCCATTGCTTCATAAGTTCGAAAAATTTGTCTGCTCAACACAGCTCATGGTGATAATATAGGCCTTAAAAGTGCGACCCAAAATCAACTAAAGTTATATTAGATATAGTTTTTATTGTATTTGTTGGTATATTGGCGTGGATAGCTGACATATGGCAAATCATTTCATTCAATGTTCTGTGTCTCGTAATGTTAATTACTTTGCATACCTACTATTGTATAGAATCCAGTTTTTCTAACTGAACAGACAGCTGTGCTGCTGGGGAGTTTGTTGCGCCACTTCTTCTTGCCAGCGAAAGCTCTAGGGAGTGGTGAAGGGCGGGCGTTTTGGGGGACTACTATCTTGTGTAATTTTAACGTTCAAAACATGCTGATTCTCAGCCTAATTTGAATAAATGACTGATTGATTTTCTCATTGGGGACCCAAAATGCTTGCTTATGCACATACATTTTCAGTATTTTGAATGAAATTATTGACAAAGCACACGAAGTAAAAAGAGCTTCTCCCGCGAATGTTTAGATACACACAACACTTGAAATCTGTTTTAAGAGTCTCAGCAGTTCTCATTATGCTAATGCAAGCATTCACTCGCTGAATGGCAGCGTGTGTCTCTGCATGGAGGGTTTTCGCGTGATAAATCTCCTTAGCACGCCCCTACTGTTTGTATAAATATGTGGTTAGTAACAGGTTTGGAGTAGATCTTAAGGTAAACTTTGATATTATACAGGATCGGTTGTGAATGTGATGCGGTTAATAGTTATTTGTGTTTGTTTCGAATTCGTATGGTGGGTTTAAAACGAACATACAGCACAAGAGAAAGGGGATTCTTTTCCTGATATTCTTGATATTTTGGTATACCAAGAAAAGAAACAACAAAAAATGCTCTAGGTATGTTAACATAAAAATAATTTCGTGAAGTCAAAATCAAAATATTTTATTTCACATAAACCTACATGGGCACTTATGAAACATCAGAAGCTATGTGGACTGTTCCAATTCCAATTGGTCGTTTCGTATGGAGAAAAGCCGGCAAGAAATTCGGTTATCTTTTAAAAATAATTGCCTTTTACATTGTTTGCCGCCGGCCTGTAAACAAGTAACAGGTACTGAATAAAACAGAAAATGGTATACAAATCTGGTTTTTAAAGAGTGGGAACAGGATAGCATTCGCCAGTTTGGTCTAAACTGCCGTCTAAGACCACACCAAATACACAACCAATAGGGTAGTTGCCTGGGTAAAAAAATTAATAAGTCCGTCAGTTAGATTATTTAAAATAATGGATACGTATTTTTTTTTTGTCAATCAAACAAAAAATGACAAAGATAAAGCGCGTCAAAATTTGGGAGTAGGGGGTCGTGACGTCACGCCTTGCTAAAAAGTGTAGCAAGGCGTGACGTCACGCGTCACGCGGAACTTTAACGGGCGATATCTTCATCATTTTTTTATTTAATTGACAAAAGAAAAAATACGGGTCCAATATTTTTTGATAATCTAACTGACGGACTAATTCGATTTTTTTAGGCATCTAGCCTATTTATTAATTTTTGATGCAGCATAACATTTGTAGCCTTGCCTGCGAGGCACCTAAACTTAAGTACTGCAACATAAATTATACCAAACAGTATAAACTAAAATAGACACAAATCTTCATTAACCCACAATGCTGCAACCCGACCTAAATCCAGATCAGAACATCACCTATAAGCCCCAAAATACACGTGCGTGATAAGATAACGGTGCTAACGTGCAAAGTTTTCCGTGTCGGAGCGCTCGTCAGATAGCCTGTCATCTCCGGTAGAGGCACGTGCCAAAAGTGGACCGTGTCGACGATATACAGCAGGAAGGTAGCTTCACTAGTTAGATAGTGAAAGTGTTACATCCACGCGTTATTTGCCAAATAGGATAGCAGGGAATTGAAAGAAGGAAAAAATAAGATTTATGTATTGTCACAGATCCGATACACGTGCATGATAGGGGTGGATGTAGGTACAGAATGATTGAATATGTGTTGTCTTTAAATTATACGCTGTCGGATTTTGTAATCAAAAAGACTTAAGCCCATATACCACGTACACACACGTTTTTCTTGGTGTGAAAAACTACGGTTTATTCACCGTGTGTAGGCACGGTCGTCAATGTTTGGTATGGTGTATGGATCACAATGGAAACTTCTTGACGGACGTTTTTTTCAACGGTGAGTTTTTATACGCCGTATCGTAAAGAAGCCGTGCCGTGTACCTTAGGATTGCTTGTTTTAATTTTCGCTAACATAACAAATACGTTTTTAAATGCTATGCTGCTGCTGCTGCTAGGTTTGATGCCAAATAACGAAAAGAAAGGATTGTTAAAATTATTTTCAAAAACTAGGGGACTATTATAGGGGTCTACTTCTAGGGGTTAATTTATAAACGATGATTAAAGTTAAGTGACGATCAAACGTCAAAAATTTATGGTTAAACAGTCGCGCTAATCGTTAATGCTTAACTTTAAGCAACGTTTAAGTAAAACAGAAACCATTAATAGTATTAATGGTTTCTGTTTTATCATCAAGCTGCTAGCCGTTTTTTGGCTCCGGTCATTGTCTGTGTTAGATAGCCTTGGATATGATAGCTACAAACCTCTACAGTTTGCTTCAAAATAGTTTATCAACTTCCATTTGTATCGACTTCAACACAACATCTATTTGCTTTTGGAAAGGATGATTTCCACCAAACGGCTCGCATCGCATCAATGGATGCGGCGACGGCCGATCGCGTCAGGCAGGAGGCATACGATCGGCTCTGTAACGTCGCTTGCGAACGTATCCGTTTCTGCGCCTAGTCAAATAGTTTCATTCCTACCATGTTGACGTGTTCTAATGCCGAAAGGATTCAATCGGAAACGATGACAGGCGAGCGGAGCCAATCGCACGTCGCAGTATACTTTCGGCTACGATCGCATGTCACGGAAGACGCCCGCAGTAGACTGTAAATAGTAGTACTGTAGTAGACTTTAAATACTGTGTACTCGATTTAATATCGTACACGATTTAATATCGTACACGATTTAATATCGTACACGATTTAATATCGTACACGATTTAATATCGTATAAAGATTGTAGAATCCGTTCCGATCCGTTGCGATGCGAGCCGTTTGGTGGAAATCATCCTTTAGGCAACTGTCACAGCGGTGACTACCGCACGCAATTTCCCTGTCGATGTCATCCCTAGGGCATAACGTAACAAGCGTACTATCTTATTCTCACTCGATAAGGAAAAAGCGTTACTTGAGTTAAGCCACTCGATATAAAATAGCCCTACTAGAGCTAAATCTAGAAGATACAATGTTATAAATGTAAAGCAGTGTGTCTATGATAATAATGAACAAAAAAGATGCTGAATGTCTAAATGAGTGAGTGGAGTTGAATTTTCAACTTTTGACGCTGAGCCGAGCTTTGAAAATCCAACAGTGCAATAATACCTATGTAGGTTTTTGCTAGTGTTAGGTTAGGTTAGGATCTCTCGTTCAAGCTTTATAAATCTACCATAGTGCTAAAATAACAAATGCTTTGAAACAAGAGCGAAACCAGACAAAAAAGGCCATTTTATATCGTTGCTTGCATGGGACTGTTACTCATTCACCATTTTTTTTACGACCTCATTTCTAACTTCATCTGCCCACGTTTCAAGAGTCCCATTTTTCAGTTCAAGTACACACCGCTTTAAAATCTCTGATATACCTGTAGGTATATATATCTACCGTTTACTTATTGCTCTAAAGCTTTATAAATTACCTCAATCGATCGCCTGATTTTGCCAGGAACTCCTTCGATTTCTTGTCGAAGAGTTTTCAAGGATTTTGACATTTAAATCTCATTGTTAGCTGATTGAATTGTAATCTATACAATCAAAGAGATCCTGGGAAACGCTTCAGGCGTCGTGACCTTTTCTGTTTCTTTTGTAAATCGAAAGGTACCTACTTAACGTTATAAAATATTTCATCAGAGAGAGAGGGAGACACAGAGATCAGTTATATTTTGTTCGAGAAATACAAAATAATTTTCCATCTACCCTCCTTGTAGGTGGAAAAGTATTTTGTATTTCTCGAACTGCTCCGTTGGTCTCAAGGAACAGAGAGTGCACTTGTGTGCACTATAAAATCTCCTGTGTGCCTGGCTAATCTCCGTTGAGATTGGCCACCGTGAGCTAAATCGGTCGGGGGAGGCTATTATATTATTTCTCGAACAAAAGATTGAAGGTACAGACCCCAGCACATCAAGCTACCCAAAACTGTAAAATTTTCCCTATCAACCTTGAACCTAATGCTTTAGCGTTAAAGTTGCAAATCTATTAAAGAAATTTGACAGATTGTAGTAGGTTGATGTGCTGGCGTCTGTACATTCCAAAAAACTAAATTATGTTAATCGCCATAAGATTAATTTTGACTTGCATCTTATTTCTCCGACTACGTCAATGTCAAATTTTGAATGGAAATGACAGTTCGAAAAGGTAAAGGTAACCCGCTGTGTGAGAAAGCAATTGGTTGAAAATTGCTTAAAATTATACCAGGAGGGTATAATGTTAAGCAATTTTCAACCAAATTATGTAATTAATTTGGTTGTTTATCGGGGCTAAAATTGATACTTTAATATTCTTATTTGTTTTGATAGTTTGTTTTTGTTCTACTGGAACGTCGATAAATTCATGTCTACTTGAAAGCAATGACTTAGGTACTAGCACTAAGACGATAATATTACGATTTTTTTCAAGAATTTAGATTTGGGAAATGTAACAGTTACTGAACCTCCTATTTCGAGTTGGCGCAAGTTTTCAATTTCATCTTGTATCATCATCTACCTAGCCTTTTCCCAACTATGTTGGCGTCAGCTTCCAGTCTAACCGAATGCAGCTGAGTACCAGTATTTTACATGGAGCGACTGCCTATCTAACCTCCACAACCCATTTACTGGGTAATACGAATCCCCTTGGTAAGACTGGTTGTCAAACTTTCGGGCTTCTGACGACCCGTAACGACTGTCAAAGATCCCCGAATGACAGCCGGGACCAACGGCTTAACGTGCTTTCCGAGGCATTTCATCCTGTGTACGTGTCGTGTGTGCGTGGTGCGTTTAGTTTGTGCAGAATAAAATATTTTTCTTTCTTTTTATACCGTTAATATTATTATAACGTTAATATATATAAATACCGTTAATGTATTTATAACGTTAATATTAAAACATTTAATAAAACACGTCACCATTCACTATCGCTTTTAAACAGCGGGAAACACCTTTTATCGTCACTTAGCTCGCTTCCGACGTATATTGACGATGACCTTTTGTTACGCAGTGCACTTAATTACTTTGTGACGCGGATCACTTTGCTTATACTATCTCTTCCTATTGATATATTAATGAAGTTTAATTTGGGCTATTGTGTGTCAGGGTTTACATTATAGGTAGCTGAAATTTTTCAAAGTAGAGAAATAGGCAAAGACTTTTGCCTTCCAATCAATCAATCTTTATTTGTAAACATAGGTTACAACAGTACAGATGTTACAGTCAATGTTATACATATTATAGTTTCTCTATGTTTTGCCATTTGGTGTACAAATATACATTTAAAGGAGGCTTTTGCCAATCTAGTGAATAAATTCCCGATTTTCATTACGACGAATTCTGTAAAGATAAGTTTAGTAATGCTTTATGTGTTTAACAAAGTAAATCTGCCTTTTCCCCTGTTTTGACTGTTTGGTGCCGCCATTCAGGTCCCTAATTCATTCATCAGCTGCCTGGCCTTATCCCAACTATGTTGAGGTCGAATTCCCCTATTCACCCCCTATGACCACTTAACGATTCCTTACTTCGAAACCATGTCAATTCCTTAGTTAATCACGATTTCTGCTATTAACGTAGTCACCCATCCACGAGCAAACCGCTGCAAGCGTAGATTAACCTTTGATCGGGCCGTGCTGCTGTTATCATTTACCCACGAGTCTCTCATATGTGCTTAACAAAGTGTCTAATCTAATCTAACTAGCCTGCCGTTCGATTCTGTAAAAATCTCACCGTGAAAACTCAAGTGAAGTGAGCTTGATGTGAGTTGTCAGTAGTGTCAATCCCTAGCATTATTTGGAATGACAGCTCACTCCACGCTCACTTCACCTAAGTTTTCATGGTGAGATGGTTACAGAATCGCACTGCTGTATTGTTGTCGCAGCAGGGCAAAGGACTCCCTCTCCCTTGTCCACACAATTTTGCCAGTTGTTTTGGTAGGATAGAAAGTTTAAATAAACAACATTAGCAATTCAAATCTAACCAAATAGGTATGTTTATTTGTGCTTACAGGTAGGTAGTAAGGTTTACAAAATTTTGGTTAAAATAATAGGTATAAACTAGTGAAAACAGGGCCTGATGTTCCTTGAGGTCTAGGAGTTTATATTCCATTAGACCGTTTTCTAGAGTAAGTACTAAGTAGGTAAGTATTCGTCCTTCCATACCTGTTTACAATGTAATTTGAAAACATTGTAAACACCAATTTAGTTAAAAAAATAGTAACTTTGGAGTTTCCTGCCGGCTCTTGTCCATAGGAAACGACAAATTGGAACCGTGCTAGGTGCACAGTTCCAATTGGTCGCTTCTGACGTTTCATAAGTGCCCATTTATGTTTATGTGAAATAAGATATGTTATTTAGATTCTTTAGTTATTAAGATTATTCTAGAATGTACGTGATGTGGCTGTGCTTTTCTTAAATAAATAAATAAATAGAATGATATTAAGTAAATAGTATGTACTAGTATGTGTATTTGGGGGTTTTTAACCTATTTATGTATTTGTGTACGTTTATTATTTGTAAATTCAATAATTTTAATAGTTTTTTTATCATTCTTCAGGTCAACCAGGCACCTGCCATCTAATCTCTTCACCACCCTTAAGGCGGTAAGGCATTAAGTCCACCTTTGTACCTTTTTGTATGCGAAAACATTACCTAAATAAATAAATATTAAGCTCTCGCCTGTGAATACATTCGTTCTATTGAGAATACCAAATAGTTTTCACGCTTTACCAAGAATTGCCACAAATTGACATAGAAGGGAAAGCCCGAAGGCAGGCTTGTCCCAGCGGTGGGCATTTGCGGCACAGATTAGATTAGGCACGCTGGGGATTTCCCATCAAAGACCTACGTTGTGTTTCTGATATTGAACAGGTATCTAACCTAGCTACACAATTTTATATGTGAATATCTATGTACTGGAAATGTGAAAATCTTGCTAGGAAAATAATGATTTCGTGGTATATGGAAAGGTCAAAGTTATAAAATTTTCAATTAATTTGCGTGGGATGTTACGCAAATTGTGTACCTACGCAATTTAATTTCCAAATATGTAAACAAATATGTGTTTTTGGAAAATCAACTTTATTACTCACAAATAATATTTAGTCCGCGCTACAATTTCCTAAACATTTGATTTTTTCAATTAGGTTAGGGTAGGTACTAGTCACTATGAATTCAAGTTATAAAGTAAAATAAAGTTGTTAAAATTTTCGTTTAATTGGAAATAACATCAATTGGAATGGAGCAGTTGTGTTCCAGTGGTAACGACTGTGACGTACGAGTTGGAGGACTTTTTTTTATACAAGGTGTCGTTTTGCTTCCTCGTCAAATTCAAGGAGGTAACTATGGTACTGATTCTCGACACTCAATTAATAATAAAATAAATAGGATTTTTTTCTAATTTTCGGAAATCGGCATGTGTGGGAAATGCATTTTAAAACGCGGCCTGTGTGAGACCACACTGTTTTTTTTTTATTTATGTCTTTCATAACAGCCGCCTGAAATTTGACGAGGATACAAAACTACAGCTTGTATAAAGTATACCTATCTCCATATTTATTTTTTAATTTAAAAGGTAATAAAAAATTGTTAGCACTGCAAATAATAAGAACATAATCATTGTTTGGTAGGATCTTTACTTACTGAAATTAACCCTGTATTCACAAACAATGCTTGTCAATTTTTCAATCGACGATAATTTTTATTCGTGGAACAAAATTGACGTCTGACAGTTTTAGTATGTAGAACTGTCAAAAATTCAAAATTATTCCTCCGATAAAGTTATCTAGCGTTGGAATAATCAGCCCTAAGTAAAGTACACTAAGTACAGTAATGTATATAATGCGAAATACTCGTAAGGTATTTCTCAATGCTTTCCATATGGCAAGCCTTTAAATTCATAAACATTAAGGGACGCAGTGTGCTGGTCGCCACTCAAGTATGTTTAGGAATACGGGTATTAAAATCAGTTCAAACCTAATTGTTTCTGGCCTAGTTCAAAGCTTGCAAACAGCATCAGAGTTTGATTGACACTTTCATTTCTATACTGATACTATGTTTTAACATTTTCGTACAGATTAATAAAAGCAGCCTTCCCCAAAAATTACCCGCTTATCAATCCATTAACTACCCTTTGAACAAATTCGTTGTATTTGTGCACGCCGCTATTAAATTCTCTAGCCCAGCGTGTTATCGGTAAATATAATTACAAACGTGTATAGCCGACACTATCCAGTAGAGGACTACGTTGTTTATGGCTACACTAGCCGATGATTTAATAGACCAGTTAATCTTAAGGATACAGGATAGGAAGGGTAGGGATTTGATATGGTGTGGTTTGTATTACAATATTGACATTTTCCCGTTATGCAAATCTAGAATCTAGACGCATGAAAGTCGAGACAGCCTCATTCAGTCTTATACAGGATGGCATACATTGACGCGCAAACTGTAACCATGAATTCAGCGCATGATTATAGAGCCTCTAGCGTAGAAATTGTTCGCGATCAACTGTTTCATAGAAAAGTATAATACCTACCTACGCGGTCAAAATGCAGGGAACAGCCGATTATTTTTTATTTAAAATTTAATGATGACTGCGACAATTATTTAAATCCTTAGATTCGCCATATCGCGTCAAAATATACTCGCGGTTCTGTTTCGTTTTTACACCTTGACACACATTGACGCAGTGACTTGATTGTCATGGAAACACTAACAATAATAATGTGTGAGCTCACTCTGCTCAGTGTGGGCACGTTTTCGTGTGATCTTTGGGCAGCGGGGTTTGACTTTACGGTGTCGAAACGCTCTCTAGGAAAACACACCAACTTTCTTTCATAAACAACATTTCAGTGACATCATTCACCGGTAAATTGCGGACGCTATGTGAGCTGTTACCACTCTTCTAGCAAAACCGTAACCTTATACTCTGTGAAGTTCATGCCAACGTCAGATGGATAACGTTTAATGTGAGAACCTAATCTAAAAACTGTTTGACTATCTGCTAGGCTGTACGTATAAGCTGCCACGATACAACGTAACCTAAACATTGTATACCAGAAATAAAACTATGTCCTCTCCTTTTCCACCACCAACCCGCACTGGGCCAGCATGGCCCACTCCCTCTGACAGAGAAGAGGCCTGTGTCCCAACGGGAACATTACAGGCTGATTGTTATATTATTCTTTTCAGGTCCGAAGAGTCGGCCTCGGTGTTACTGGCGGCCCCCGGCCTACCTTCGACCTGACAGATCCTTACTGCAACAATGTCTCATACGACTACGTGCCCATGCATGACCCGCACCTGGCCCACCATTTCTCACAGAAGCTAGCTAGAAACAGAATGAAACAGCTGGGATACTGCACGAAGGATGGCAGAGCCGTTTGTTCGCTGAAGGAGTTCAATCAATACAGGAAGTATTTGTATAATCAATTCATGGATAGAATTCATGTGGAGATGAAGAAATTGGTATGTTATGCGATTTTTATGGATAACTGGCTTCTGCCCGCGACTTTTTCCGTGTGGAATTTCTTGTTACCCCCGACCGACCGAGTCGCATCGCATCGCCCGCACTGTCGCTTTGTTTTTACTTGGCGTTCTTTTTGAGTTTTTTTTATTTTTGCTTGTCTACTAAGAACGACCCTTACCGCGGCTGTTAGCGTGATGTTAGCAGCTTGCCTTTTTGGTCTTTGTAGTCAGATCCACGACTCCTCGAGTGAGTTTTTGGGTACGATTCCCATTTCAGGCAAAATGGTATTGGATTTTACCATCAGGAATGGCTCATTAGCTGCCTGAAGTCTGAATTTGTGCCTGGCTGATGGCATTTTGGTCGCCCCCATTACATAGGGTTTCAAAATATGAGACACAATGTGGTTATAATATTCACCCCTGCGTACCCGTTTGGGGAATACAGGCCTGATGTTATGTTACTCATACAATTAAATCGATTACAAACAGGATGAACGTGCGAAAGACGACTTAACCCTAAAACGAGTGGAGACGGACGTAGCAAGAAGGTTCCAGGTGTTCACGAGGGCAGAGAAAGCACGAGCGCATCTCGAAAAGGTGGCACAAGAGCACAAGGATGAATGGGCGTCGAAGAAACGAGCGTATGTATTGACGTTCTACTATTTTAATATACGAAGGCCAATTCTCGTAATTCAAAACGTTAAAAAGCTAGTCGCAGTCTCATTTCGGCGACAAACAAATGTCAAAAATGTTGGGAAATTAGAGGTATTTTTTGACGAGGTGAACGTTCTTAAAATTACGAGAATTACCCCTAAGGCCTCCAAAGCAAATATCACTAAGTTCATACTGGGCAAACTTCACGATTTGTTAATTTTTGTCTCTATTTTTATCTTCATTCTCTGAACACAAAATGTTTTTTTTTTTATAAAAAACTTTGCCCCGCACTAGGAATTTCTCCTGTGTCGTGGGTGCATTTACAAACATTTAAACTCACATACACAAACAGCCAGACCCGGAAAAACTAAGTAAGTACTTGTAGGCCATACAAGCTTTAAGGTTCAGCCCTGCATTACACTTGATCGTTTAGAGTTGTTGCTTCACAAGGATTTTTTTTTAAATCTCTACACGTCAAAAGCAAACACAAGTTTCAACGATCGTTTTATCGCGGAAACGAGTTTAAAATTTAATAGTGTTCCATACATCACTGAACTATCATACATCAATTTAGTATTCAAATAAGTACTGGAATTCATAGAGTTTTGCTTCCATGTATTGCTTATGTACCTCATTGAGAGTACTTTTTGTCATACGGTATGAAAAGAATATGCATACAGACAAACCCTAAAAAGTTTTCGTGGTCTGGCTAAAATAAAAATGTAAAATAAATGCTAAATGTTTTAGAAATAAATAAATAATAACGAAAAATATATTTTAATCAAAATTGTGACTAAAACTACACTTTATCTTTCATAAAATTATGTTCCATCAAATGTATCCCATTCGTTTTGCCCAACGGGTTTATTGTAATATTATTTCTGGCTGTCTACTTACCCAACCTTACATACCCAATGTACCAACACAATACCAATCCATGTCCCTTTGGAAAAATCCGCGTATATAACATAACGTTTTCTCGAATACTTCGGACGAAGCTATTCCTTGAATAAGCCGGTTGTCGGTGGAGTGCCCTTTTCCATATTATTGATACAGAATATTATGTGATACTAGCTTCTGCCCGCGGCTTCGCCCGCGTGGATGTCGGAAATTTACCCACGGGAACGTGCTAACAGGATCAAATGTATGTGCTTCCCCAGAATGCCATCTATGTCGCGGGCCCTTTGTGGCTAATTACAATAGAAAACCAATTGTGTCTCATTATTGGTGATTAAGAGGGTACCTATATGATATCTTCACCTAAGTACCTAACTAATTAAAAAAAAAAACTCAATAACAGAAAATTAAATACCTACCTACCTAAATAAACCTATTTCTGATGATAACTAATCTAAACTCAATAAATAAGCAAAATCCCTAAAAACTAATATCTATACGAATGACTAAACCTACCTAACAGTATTATAAAATAACCTACGGTCACTACGTACACTATCAAATATACTACCTATACTTTAAAATTAAAATCTATACCTACGACTCATATAAAAATAAACCTAAATAACTCTAAAAACTAAAAGGAATAAAAATGAACTCCACTGCGGGTGACCCAACCTACGACAAACTTAGTATTTGCGGTTGGTACAGTACAGACAGTGGTAGTCGGGTATAGGGATCGAACCGCAAAATTAAGTTTGTTTTTTATTGTACATATATACTTTTCCGGGATAAAAAGTACCCAGTGTGGTGCCCAGGATATTAAAGAATAATTATACCAAGTTTCATCGTAATCGAACCGGTAGTTTTTGCGTGATGCCTGAACAAACAGACAGACAGACAGACAGACAAAAATTTTTTTAATCACATTTTTGGGTTCGGTGTCGGTCAAGTAACACCCCCTGCCATTTATTTTTTGGATATTTTCAATGTACAGAATTTTCACTTCTACAGATTTATTATAAGTATAGATGTCAATCACTTTTTGGATGTTATAACCTTCTTTGTCATGAGGATTTGGAAACGGATAGCTGTGAATGTCCTCATTTTTCAGTACCTACGTATGGTTTTTGTTGTCAGTGATTTCAGTGGTCTTTAGGCAAAACCTCTTATTGGATCGTCCTGAAATAATGGTTAGCTTTTTAGTCTTGCTCGTCTGTTTTACTAATATTTCGTAAAGCGTGTGATCCCACACAAGGATTAAAGAATAGTAGGTAGTCATTTTGAGCAGTGGTGGCTCAGTGTTAATGGCCGCGATTTACGAGTTGTAGGTCGTAGGTTCGAACCCAGACAGGCGCTTTACTTTTTGTAAATTATATCATCACCTGCACACTGCTCTTAAAACGGTGAAGGTAAACATTGTGAGGAAACCGGTATGTCCTAGAACACTAATGAAGTTGAGTGTACTTGTTTGTAATTAAATTCCGCAGTAAGGGGATTTTGTTGAGAATTTGGTTCTTTAAATTGTTTATCTCGGCCCAAGAATCTTTCATAATTTTGGCAAGTAGCCAAAAGTGAATCGATAAAGTCGATATCCTTTTCATGCTACTCAGTATTCGTTGCTTCAAAGGATATCGACTTTATCGATTCACTTTTGGCTTTGGCTTACTGCGGAATTTAATAACAAACAAGTACACTAATAAAGAACCAAAAATTATAAATTGGAAGACATGTAACATCTACCAACCCGCACTGAGCCCGCGTGGTGGATTACGGCCCACTCACCGGAAGAAGGCCCGTATCTCAGCAGTGAGACCATTATATAGGCAACTATGAGAAAGAAAGGATTAGAAAGGAAGGATTTCAGTCAGTGGTCGAGTGATGGTGGACATGATCGTAAAAAATACAGGGTGTTATTGACAGCCCTCCACAAAAACACAGGAATGATTCAGCTCCTTATTCTGAATCATATCCCACTGGAAATTTTCTCAGGAAAAAAAAAATTATGCCGTTTTGTCTGCTGATATTCCTTTATTTCAATGTAAAATTACGTTCTCTGTATGCAACACTCCATTTATGTAAATAAAACAGCTGAAAACAGCCTCGCTCAAGCTCGCTGCGCTGCCGTCCGCTACGTGCGTTTTGCCACGGTAACGATACGTTGCGTGTGAGGTAATAAAACAAATCTGGTTTTTTGGATTCCCTTAATGTTCCTGAAAGAATTACATGTACCGGTCATCTTAATATGATGTACTGAAGCCACCCTATCAGTTTGCGGAGGGCTGTCAATAACCACCCTGTATAACGTCAAGTTTTTATGAAAAAAGATAAATCATTACGAGAACGTGCACACATACTACTTTGCCAATAGTTTACATACCAACATCGCATTTAATTATAAGCTTATAGATACGTGTGGATTTCAGTTTACCAACACAACCAATAAAAAATCGCTTACCAGGTACATTTATCTTAAGTTACGTAGAACCAAGCTCACAAACCTGATATATTCTCTTCTATAATTTATTCCAGGTAGGTACCTAACTCCAGTCTAGGCTAAAGGGGTAATGTTTTGCAAAAGTTCAAAATTTGCTCAACTATTGTTCTGAACTTGTACATATTTTGCCTGAGTTGTTGGGTGCTGAAAGTTAGAAACAAAGCCTCCACGTGTCTGGAATATTTTAAATGGTAGGTAGGTACCCTCGTTCGAGAATGGTATGTTACCCCAGTTAGTAGCTGTTTAGCGATTGCAAAATGTTTGTTTTTAACCCCCGACGCTAAAACGACAGGGTGTTATTAGTTTGACGTGTGTGTGTGGGGGTGTGTGTGTATGTCTGTCTGTGGCATCGTAGCTCCCGAACGGATGAACCGATTTTGATTTTATTTTTTTGAAAGGCGGATTTGTCGGGAGTGCTCTTAGCTATGTTTGATGAAAATCGATCCGAGATGGCCGCCGCCACAAAATGGCGGATTACATTTATTTTTTCACAACTCCCTCAATATGGGTATCATATGAAAGGGCTTGACTAGTAGAATACTATACACTATGATAAATTTCAATCCAAGATGGCCGCCCACCACGAGATGGCGAATTAAATTTTTTTTTTCACAACTCTCTCAATATGGGTACTATCAAATGAAAGGGCTTGACTAGTAGAATACTATACACTATGATAAATTTCAAATCCAAGATGACCACCACCACAAAATGGCGAATCACAAAAAACCTGATCGAACATCAAATTACCTGAATCTTAAAACGCATGAAAATAAAAGAAATGAAATAATAAGGAGTCAATACAAAAATCATTAAATAAAAAATTTAATTAAAAATTCCCAGACACAAAGTAATAACAAAAATAGTATGAACATGCCTAAAACAATTTAAAAAAAAACTATTGAAATAAAAAATAGCCACAAATAGAACAAAAAAGTTAGGTATAAACGTGAAACCTATAACAAGAAAAAAATAACCTTGAAATTATGACCCTACGTAAGTACGTATGAAATTTTTTGATTAGATTTAATGTTGTCCCGTCGGGGGACCGCTACTAAGTATTTTAAACTTTAACAGAACGTTACGCTAATAATTAGAGCGGTCCACAAACACTTTCATAAAATGTATTACTTCAAATTGGATGACTGCAAGAGTATAATTAATCTAATATCGGAGCTAAGACTCTCATGCATTTATTATCGCCTGCAAATATGAATATGTAAATCTTCTCATGCCTTCTTAAATTGCATACGTCGCACTTTCCAACAGATGAGTCTCCTTTAGAACGTAGGTAAAACCAAGGTCCATAATTTTATCATCATTATTAGCATGTATGAGCTAACCACGCAGAGGAGCCTCTCTTGATCAGCCAATAATGTTCCCACTGCTGGGACAAAGGCCTCATCTCTGTGAGAAGAAGTGGGCACTCACGCGGGCCCAGTGCGGGTTGGCGGATGTCACTTGTCTTCGAATTTTTGTTTCTAGGACATGCCGGTTTCCTTACGATGTTTTCCTTCGCCGTCTTGAGAGCAGTGGTAATGAAATAATTTACACAGGAAAGTGCCTGCTTGGGTTCGAACCTACTACCTTACAACTCGTAAGTTCCCTAAGGCCTCCACTGACTTGTAATAAAGAAATGATCTTATTAGGTTCAGTTTTTTCCTTCTAAGGTCGCAATGCTAAACGCTATGAAATACTGGCCATTCACAAAATTCGAATTGCGTTAATAGGTACATTTAAAATTCAGCTATTGCTGTTGAAAACAATACAAGCCTTTCTGTGCTTTATTTTTTAGTGCTTAAAATTGATTATTCTTCAAATAAATTAGCACAGGAGTCAATGGCAATCTTTCACATTCTTCTGCCATCCTCTCAAGCACATTTCTCCTATAGTATAATGAGAGGTCCATTATTTAGTCCTGCAGACACAAAGGTCGTCGTTACGTAAGCCGAGGGCCCCCTGATTAATGTCGCTACTTATTTTCATTTAGTCCTTGTTTGTACGTCTACCTTTAGCCGGAAAACGTATTTCTTTATTTGCTGCGTTATTTATGAGGTTATATTTAACTTTTGAATTTTCTTGATATTTTGGAGTGTTTTGTGTGTCTTTTTTTTTGTATTTGATAAGTCTGAATAGCACAGCTCACCACTTGATAAGATTCCGTACCTTATCGAACATCTATCAATGTTATCGTAGGAACCCTCTAAACGCTGTTCCTTTGTCCAAAACCCGAAAATGTTGCCAGTTTAAATCAAACAGGCGACCGCTATTCTTCCAACAGCTCCTTGCTGTCGGAAGCAAGGAAAATACGGTTATCGAAAGGAGAATGACCAAAAGTCATACCAAAGTGTCTCGTGCATCAAGATCAAAATATTATTATAGTAATATTAATAGATTTGATTTTTGAACAGGGAATTTAATTTAAAGTATAAAAGTGTTGATATTGTATTATTCCCTTTACTTGACGTTCCGTCCCAAATGATATGATTTTTAAAAGTGTCATGATCACGTCTTTCAAAAAACATGCAAAAAATTATACTTTTCCGATTCTGCAAGAATTAAAAATAACTAGAATATAATAGAATAGAATTTTTACTTTAACAATTATCATTTTTTTAGAGTAATAATGGCCGTTTGCTTATGACGTCAAACAAAATAAAGTAGGTACCTAGTGGTTATTTCGATTCTTTTTTTAAATCTCCGTTACCCGGGTTTTGCTTTTTACAAAAAGAAGTGTTGTAGCAGTTAATAATGATAAGTATAGTCTATAAAAACCAAAGTTTAACTTTGATGCAGCATGGTACAGTCAACAGCAAAAGTAGATGATCAAAATCAGAAATTCAATCCTAATGAACGGAGTTCGCAGTTATATGGCAGCTGTACTAGTAGTAAATGTTTGGTATAATTTACAATCAGGTACTTTTGAGTCACTTCGACGCCATACAGTTCTGACGCGAACTCCGTTCATTACTATTGAATTTCTGATTTTGATCATCTACTTTTGCTGTTGACTGTACGGGATTCTATACATCCATGTCCTTTGACATTTTCGATACGATAGCCTGTCGCATGTTTGTGAATAGCTATACAGGTCTACCTTAGCTTTCTGTCCTAATAACCACTTGTTTAACTATACCTAGTGATAGAATTTTACCCTCGAATACTTGTACAAATCACATTGGTACTCAACACAGTAAAATAGTAATTGTAACTATGAACACTCGTCGTCGTTTCCAGCTGAGAACGAAAGCCCGCTTTTCCCGCCCTCTTTCTTTAAAAGTCATCTATGGTTGCCACAACTCAAAAGCATAAAATGTTTAAAAACGATAATGTTGCCACCCCCAAATAATATTAGTTAAATAGTCGGATCATTGTGTATGCTAACACTAGTACCTGTTTCGCGGACAGAAAAATGTGATGCGAATTTTTTACGCAATTGGTTCTTAACTTCATTTAGAGATCTTCTATCACAAGATATCACTTCTCCTTTCGCAGGTCTGCTGGAAGAAATTTCTCAAGAAATAAGCAGTACCTTTGTACTCAAATTATAAGTATATCGTATCCCTATGTATTTTACTGTGTGTTCGTAAATAATAAAATAAATAAGTAAAATATTTATTTATTTTATTATTATATCTTTTTTCCGAGGTTAAATCCACCCGCCGTCTGAAGAGAATCAAGGGTTATGTCGGACTCCTAACAACTAAAACCCCACGGCTCCTTACTACAAAAGAAAAATACTACGATAAGACTGCCTATTATGTAAAAAAAATACTTTTATATCTATAATTTCGCATGGTGTAGGTACATAAAACAGAGTATTATATTCTATTGAGCAGCACGAAAATTATTTAAATTAAAATGTTAGGTACACCACGCAGACTAATCTAATTAAAATCTAGCTCCAAACATATTACAACTACATAGAAATCTCATTAATCTAATGATTAAACACTACGCTGAACATTGGATTAAACAGAAAGAAACGCGCGCCATATTGGCAGCTGCATTTTCATTTGCTACAGCACTCTGCTAAAATTAATGTAATTACACGGAGAACACAATATGCTGATATTGCATCGACGTAGCGAGGATACAGTGCGATCGGACACAAGGATTAATTAGCAAATGGAGGGTTCGGTTCTGCGAATATTGACGGTTCAATGAAATTCGAACAATGCGGTATGGAAAAATAAAACAAGTAAGCTTGAAAATATGAGAAAAAGGTATTTTCTGCGAAGATTGCGACACAGAGGCTTCATATTTGATCTGCATACATACATACATACACTACAGAACGCCACCTGCTATTTTATCTACTTCATAAATAATGGCACTAATAGTGTAATCCAATGTTATTTCTAAAATTAAAACAGCTTAAATG
Source organism: Apamea sordens (assembly GCA_945859715.1). Lineage (NCBI taxonomy): Eukaryota > Metazoa > Arthropoda > Insecta > Lepidoptera > Noctuidae > Apamea > Apamea sordens. The sequence goes on from OX243986.1 coordinate 17,773,062, forward strand.
TCGAAGGCAGTGTCATACGGTATTAAACCAAACTTCATTCAAGTCTGTTCTTCTTCTTCTTCGTGTGTCAAGTCTGATAAGCCGTGGCTTAGTTGGCGTGTCTCAGCGTACCTACGATGAAACACATTATTACTTCATTTGCTAGGTACTCTGTGGATAAACTACTACTATTGGGTAGTGTTCAATCAAAGCCCGATAAACTTCGAAATTGAGAGACTTCCTTCAGCACGTTGGTTTCTATCGATTTAAGTACTTGAAACTTATCATGCTTATTACTTGATAGGAGAGTGGTAGGTTCCCTGTTATTTGGCCTCGTAGTGAAATCTGGTTTCTCCCTAGTTTAATCCTAAGCTTCGATATAAAAATCAAGCTTTTGTACCGTCACAAAATGGATAAGATCATCGTGAAGAAAATGACTTCTAAGGGAATAAATCCCCCAGATACAACGAAAAATAGCGAGCCAACATCGCCACATGCGAACTAGGCATGATGCTGACGTCACGCAAAAGTCCTGCATCGCGCAAGCAGAGTTTACCGCGCGAGTAGCATTAAGGGGGCTTACTCCGAAGTGCAAAGTGCGAATGTTCGGATCGGACCGACACATGGGCGAACCGAATATTATTGAAAAATGCGAAAAAAATTCGGATCGGCTCAGTTGGGTCGGGACCATAGTCAATATTCGAAAGAGTGTAGGCGTGTAGGATCGGAACCGACCGAACCAAATAGTAACTTCGTAGCAGGAAACGGCCGAACATTCGGCCGATACTACTTCGGAGTAGACCCCACGGTGGTCGCGGTGTTGGCTCGCCATTTTTTTTTGTATCTGTTAGGTATCAGTATCAATCGTTGGATAGTTGCTCACCAGACACGACACCCGTCTGGTCAGAGGATCCTCCCTTTTCTATGGAGGATGAGTGAACTTAACTTCCTTGTTCCTCATACCTACGTATAGGCTAATAGTGATGCATGCTACGCCGACCCCAAATAAATAAGGAGTAAGTTCATAACACGGTCAGGAGAATTAGCTCTCAATACAGGCAGGCGCAAAGTAAAGACGCGAGAAGGCGGTTTTTAACAAATACTGAAAGAAGAAAAAGTTAACAGCGTCTTCCAATCGTTTGTCTGATACTCACGAAATATTAAATCTGGTGCGAGTGTATACTGCGTTCGCGGTTTAGTTTCCAACTTGTAAACAAATATGTGTTTTTAGAAACACAACTTTAATACCCACACATAAAGTACAGTTTGCACTACAACTTTAAACATTGAATTACTTTTTGATTGTACTAGTCAATCTGAAATAAATTTAGTGAAAATAACATTAATTGGAAACAAGAATTTGAACAGACTTTAGGAATAACAGCACGTACCATCATTATGTGTGTTAATATATAACTTACATAATCGTAACAATACACTTAGCTGCGTATTCTGAGAATTGGTTTCATTCCCAAAGTACATTGTTACTTGTAAGGCCCTTTGTACACACACGGTTATCCTACCGTGAAAAACTAAGGTTGATTCGCTGTGTGTAGGCAAGGTCGTCAGTGTTGTATGGATCACTATGGAAGCTGGTTGACAGACATGTTTTTTTTTTCTACGGCGCGGCGGCGGCGTTGGTTTATACGCCGGACCGTAAAGAAACCGCGCCGTGTAAAACGGCCTAAGGGCGCGTTCACATAATTATAACGTCCGTTTTACAGGTCCGTTAAAACGTGTAGGTATGTTATTAGCGTATGTAGTTGTAAGAGCGAGTTCACACATAATACAGTATTCCGTATCCAGTAGAAAATACCGATCCGACAAAATAAGCAGCAATCCGTTTTACAGGTCCGTTTAAACGTATGTGTTATTAGCGTATGTAGTTGTAGGTATGAGTCAGTTCACACTTAATACAGTATTTCGGATCCAGTATACTGATCCGATCTCTTAAAATCAGTCCTGTGTGAATACTATCTCCAGTAGCGACGGATCCGTTAAAAAGGATCCTATAAATCATCATCTGCCTAGCCTTTTCCCAACTATTTTGGGGTCAGCTTCCAGTCTAACCGGTTGCAGCTGAATACCAGTAAAAGGATCCTATAAATGCTGTGTGAATACTATCTCCAGTAGCGACGGATCCGTTAAAAAGGATCCTGTAAAACGGACGTTATATGTGAACGCGCACTAAGAGTATTCCCAATAGTATGGCTTTTCTCGAATCACGAAACGCTTTGCGAAAGTATTTGCTGAAGTGTAAAGTTTTCTTATTTTCTTTGCCATTTGAGATTAATTAATGTTAAAACATTGTCATTGTCCCGTTTTTAATATCATTGGATTTATACGCTAGATAAAATTTGTGACTAAGCTCAGATTTGCTCAAAAATCCTATTACGGCTATTGCCTGAGGTATAGAAGGAGCGGAGCGACAAGTGGGGTTTAAGGGGAGAATTATTTGATTCTATCACTGAGTTGTCTATTCGCTTTTTCTTTATAGCGAACGAACCTCGTTGTCGTGATATTGTTATTACTAAACAATACTCGAACAGAACAATCAAGACCGCAGTACTTATTTGAAACAAACTTGATAATACTACTCGCAACAACTGCCTCGTGCCTAATGATTCAATTGATTGTCTAGTGGTCGCAAGTCGCAACCGGTATCCCCAGGTCGTCCAATGGGCTATAGGGTTTTGCCATACAAAGTTCTCGGAACCAGGCTGGAGTCTGATCTTATGCCCGACTAGCATATGCCCGCGACTTCAGCCCCCGACCCACCGCGTCACATCCCATCATCCACCTGCGATTTTACTTCGTTTTCTTTTCGCTTTCTGACTTTTTATCTTATTGATCGGCTCCTTAGGGTCGTAACGCGCGGGCCTGCGGGCGGCGAGCAATAGGCAGCTCGCCGCCCGGTAAGGGCCAGGCCCGGGTCGACGGCGACGGCGCGTTGTGTTCCACACGCGCCTGAAAGAGATGTCAGCACGAACTGACGGGGTCCGCTAGGGCCGATGCCGCCAGGGCCGCGGGTTGTTCGAAAGAGATACCGTGGCCCCTGGCATAGGCAACTGAAGGAACACGGGTGGGTTTTAGTCAGTAAAACTCTGACACGCCCTTCCGCTCAGCCCAGAGCGGGCGAGGTCATTTGATGATTTCCCACCCAAAAAAAAAAGGGTCGTAACGTGTTGTTATAACTTGATAGCAAAAGACTCGCTACGTATTACATCGTACTTAACCTCTGCTTACTACTGCACAGGCGTGCGCTGCAGGCGTGATATTGGCCCTGATTCCCTTGTTCACAAACTAAACTAAATTTAAGTTCTGTGCATTATTCTCTTAATGAAATAGAAAGAAAAAGTCTTTCTATTTCATTAAGAAAAGGACAGAAGATAAAATATTAGTTTAGTCCTGTCAAATTAAGATACTCCATAGACAGATTAGACGTGATTAAAAACATGGCTACTAAAAATACGACAATTTACGTCAGGCGCTGATTAGTTTGACAGGACTAAGCTAATATTTATCTTCTGTCCTTTTCTAAATTAAATACTTAGAAAGAAAAAGATGCATTGAACTTAAATTTAGTTTAGTTTGTGAACAAGGGAATCGGCACCATTATTTTCTATTTTGCCACTATCTCGACAAAATACTTTGCCTTTTCCAATCCCACTCGGAAACCATTGTAACTACATAAAACATTTTCTGTTCAATGAACACAGACTCTTAAAATTAATCACCACTTCAATTTGTCTCCTTCGTCTGGTCGTTTTATATTACGCTCACAAAGTTCTCATCCGAGGTAGGTAACTATCGCCAGACTAATTAGACGCACCTGCTAGATGTAGATTGGACAAGGTAACCTTAATTACCTTAGATTTATAAGAGTGATATAAACCTTTTGTAGCTTTAAAGGGATGAATTTTACTTGATAGAGAATAAGGACTAAAATATTCGTATAGAGATGATAGTTAATCCAAATTATCTTTTAACTTCAGGGCAATAAAATACCTATATAAACGGTAAAATGTAAAACATTTGTTGATTTGTTTGCTGACAACCTGCGGTGTCATTGTGTAACACGCAGTAGCAATGGCTTTCATTTTGTCAGTTCAACAACATTCATTTCGATATTCACGCTGTTGACTTATGTAAATCGAAAGAAATTGCTAATCCATTGCTTCACATGTAGGTATGTGAAACATTTTACTTCACATGTACATACATGGAAGCAATGGATTAATGGCTATACCTTTCAAAATGATTCAGAATGTGAATGAAAGTGTGTCACGCAATATTAGGATGCTGTACTTGTACTCAATGTTTTAAATCTGAAATTGCCAATCTGCCTCTAGCAAGCGTAGTGATCAATGCTCGTGCCTTCTCTGCATACGAAGAGGTCTTTGTCTTTCAATATTATTACAGGCAATTTCAAAGTCGGTAATGGCGCCGATTCCCTTGTTCACAAACTAAACTAAATTAAAGTTCAGTGCATCTTTTTCTTTCTGTTCCATCAAGAAAAGGACAGAAGATAAAATATTAGTCTAGTCCTGTCAAATTAGTCAGCGCCTGACGTAAATTGACGTATTTTTAGTAGCCTTGTTTTTAATCACGTCTAACTTGTCTATGGAGTATCTTAATTTGACAGGTTTATCTTATATCCTTTTCTTAATGAAATAGAAAGAAAAAGATGCGCTGAACTTAAATTTAGTTTAGTTTGTGAACAAGTGAATCGGCTCCACTGTCGTAAAACAAAGGACAGTTTCCACGTAAACAAACAAGAATCAAGTACAAATCGTTTATCCATTTTGCTCAGTAAACCGTGCTACTCTTGTATCTTTAACACAGATTCACAGAAACAATGAGGGTCGCTTACAACATCTTAATCAGTATCACATCAGCATCCATCTTAAAGGCAAGTCTCGAATTGACAATATCCATTCACTAACTTTTTGCGGTGGCTTTGCTTTCGCAATTTTGTCTGTACGTACGCAATTGTTGTTGTTGTTTTGTGGTTTGTTATCATCATTATCATCTGTTAAATAGGGTGTGAATTTACCGTTTGAAACCTTCTAAATAACACCATTGTTTCTGAACTATCTTTAGAGGTCCGTCAGTGAACTGAACCTTTTTTTTTGCGCTGAAGAACAAACAAACAAAACATCGTAAGGAAACCAGCATTATCATCTACCAACCCGGACTGGGCCCGCGTGGTAGATTGGGGCCCACTCCCTCTCACAGAGAGGAGGCCTGTGTCCCAGCAGTGGGAACATTATAGGCTGATTATCATTATGTATGTTTTGTATGCTTAGAACAAAAATAATAACAGCCGCACAGGTCGATCGGTCAGGTTAAGCTACGCTTGCCGCGGTTGGTCTGTGGATGGGTGACCATCTTTACATACCGAGACCCACAGAACAGATAAACCTCATTTATCTGTTCTGTGCCGAGACCCCTCCCTGCCTCGGAAAGCATGTTAAGCCGTTGGTCCCGGCTGTCATTCGTGGATCTTTGACAGTCGTTACGGGTAGTCAGAAACCCGAAAATCTGACAACCAGTCTTACCAAGGGGTATCGTATTACCCAGTAACTGGGTTGTGGAGGTCAGATAGGCAGTCGCTCCATTTAAAATACTGGTATTCAGCTGCATCCGGTTAGACTGGAAGCCGACCCCAATATAGTTGGGAAAAGGCTAGGCAGATGACGATGAGAACAAAATAGCTTAATAAAATCCCATCAACGTGGAATTAAACATACTACCTACTTCACATTATAATCCAAGTTAATATTATGTAGGTATTCAATATTTGTATGCAGCGTTTGTCCTTGTTACACAAGTCGGTGCATCTTGCACTTGAGTCGCCGAAACTTGGCTAAGTTGCATTTACATAACCTATTTAATGACGCCATTCGTCAACTTCTGCTAACAGCTCGTTTGTTAAGCTGAAGTTTGTGCCACATAGCTAGAATCTGTGTTTGGGAATTGATATTATGATTTTGAAGTGTATGTGTGTTGGAAGGTATTTTCCATCCAAATATTGTCTTCAAAAGATCGCTCTTGGCGATAAGACCGCCCTGTGTTACCTACCCTTTGTAAAATTTCTATATTTATGTCTGTAATTTATATGATGTACATAATACTGAGGATATTGGATACTATCCTGAATGAAAAAGGCATCATAGACAGTATTCTTGGATTAACTTAAACGAAGCAAAAGGAGTATGTAATAATCGTAGCAGATGGCGTTCTGTAGTTTCTGCCTACCCTCACGGGAAGAAGTCGTGAGTTTATGTATGTGTCTGTAGCTTAACCATCTATTAAGGTCTCTGCACACAGCGGGCGGGGCGGGTCGGGACGGGACGGCGCGGCGACGCGGCGCTGGCGCGGCGGCAGTGTTCACATTGCGGGCGCGATCACGTCCCGTCCCGCCGCGCCTTTCTTTCATTAAAAAAGATGATGAGCGATTCAGACATGGAAACGCTATTGCTCATAGTTGCGCTAGCTAAGAAAAAACAACGTAAACGGAAATGGGTGCATGAAATAAATCAAAAACGCGCTCGCGTCCCGCCACGCTCCGCCCCTCCGCTTCTGACGTGTATTCCCGCTCGGCGCGGCGGGGCGCGACGGTCACCGTCGTCGCGTCGAGCGGGGCAGTTCTGTGTGGCGTCGTCCGTAATATCTAGTACATTACAACTGCTCAGCGTCGCGTCGCCGTCCCGTCCCGCCGCGCCCCGCCCGCTGTGTGCAGAGCAGAGACCTTTATAGGTAGGTAGCGATATTTAATAAGATTTTTTTTTACTAAGACCTTTATAGGTAGCTATATTTACTAAGTTTTTTTTTTACTAGAATTTGCATCAAAGTATTTTCGTATTTCTCTTCATTTCGTAATAAATTGCCCATATCCCGAAATCAGGAATATTATATTATTGACTAGCGACCCGTCCCTGCTTCTGACGAGTGCAATGGTAATATTTCAAAACAAAGACCTTACTTACTACTATAAAACAGTGTTTATCAGTGATTAGGCTAAACAAATTTTAAACACGACTTAATTATAAATGAAATTTGACGTAGCACAGAGCACTGACATTAGACCCACGTTGTACAAGTTTTTAAGTTTTTATGGTAAGACCCTAAGATTTTTGTTCTACACTTAAATAAAATTGACTATACACAGCTAAATTACAATTTATGACAATTATCAAGCATCAAAAAGTCGAAAATCTTTTTCGGCTTTAAAAAAAATAAACGGTGCTTTAAAAAAAAATCGAGCTTGCTTCGCTCGCTCTCATCAACGTTCTCGGTTATTCTGCATAATACCCAAGTCGACAAAGTAACTCCTATTTCTGAATAAATAAAATCCATTGCGAAGTTTGAAAGATGTAAGCTGTCACACAGAGATACACGAAAAGCGACTTTGTTATATATCATGAATACATGTAGATGTAGGATTTAAAGTGCTGAGTATGACATAAATTATATTTCACATTTATACACCACTTTTACCAACCACTCCTAGACTTGCATCAAGTATATGCTTACAAACATCCTTCCTCCGCCACGATTCCTTAATTGCTTCGTGCAGTAACCACAGGAGAGTCAGCCATGCGTCCTGCGGCCTCAGCGGCCTGGATACACTAACTCATTAAGTCTCACCCTGAGGGAACGGCAACACAATTTACCCTCTATTGCATATTATTATGAGCTACATGCTCGTAGTAATTACAGCTGTAGCATTAACGAAGATAGCTCTGGATTCTTCATTTATTTTCTATGTTTCTGGTAATGGGATATGGATGGGATTGACGGCACGGTTGGCGCAGTGGTTAAGCGATTGACTGCTGCGCTGCGTGTCGCGGGTTCGATTCCCGCACGGAACAAATATTTGTATGACCTACATGTATTTGTTCCGAGTCTGGGTGTTTTTCTATCTATAATATGTATGTATTTACAAAAAAAAAAATGTATATAAGTAGTTTATCAGCCATCTTGTTACCATAACACAAGCATTAGGTTGCTTAGCTTGGGACTAGATGGCGCTGTGTGAAATGTCCAGGGATATTATATTATTATTCCTCTTCCTGCCCCTGTCCCCTATGTTAATTGGGCTCGACGTCACATGTCTCCCTGTCAGCCGTCACTCGTATCATTTACTCATTTTTTAGGGTTCCGTACCCAAAGGGTGCCAACGGAACCCTATTAATAAGCCTCCGCTGCCCGTCCGTCCGTCTGACTGTCAGAGGGCTGTATCTCATGAACTGCAACAGGTATACGGTTGAAATTTTCACAGTGTGTATTTCTATTGCCGCTATAACACCAAATAATAAAAATTAAATAACGTTAAAAACTAAAGGGATACAAAAACCGTGTTTTTTTCGGCATTTTTTGCCTTGTGGTACGGAAGCATTCGTGTGTGCAAGTCCGACTCGCACTTAGCCGGTTTTGTTTCATATCATACCTCGCAAAATCCATTCATCTATTTTTTGGTTCATAGAGCATGTGTTGTAGAGCCGAGTATGCCACTTATTAAATAAATCAGCAGTCTTTACGCATAAAACGGCGAAATTTCCTTCCTTTTCTCTCACAATTATAACTGAAAGCTAACGTAACTCATTACTCGACATTAAAATAAACCAGCGAAGAGTTCTCATTCCGTGTGTGTTTAACTCAAACGTCTCCCCATGTAAGTACGCGGATGAAAAGTGTAGGTTTTAATTAAAAGGAACATGACTTGCTTCTCACCGCAAAGGGCTCGACATCACGATTTTAAAGATGGAGGAATTGCAGAATGTTCAAGAGTCTCTGGTGGGGTTTAGTTTTAATGATTGCAAATGAAACCTAAATTCATTATAGATGTTCGACTGCTGTATAATAAACATAATACATACCTACAATCTCACGCATTCTTAGAAAGTACAGCAGTGCGATTCTGTAAACCATCTCACCGCGAAAACTTAGGTGAAACTTACATGATATCTAAGTACTTGTCACCACAAAATCCATACAGAATCTTTAATGACAGAAGAGTATGGCTGATTTTTCAATCGACCGATAATTTTTATTCGTGGAATAAAATGGACGTCTGACAGTTTTTGTATGGAAGAACTGACAAAAATTCAAAATTATTTCTCGGATAAAGTTATCTGGCGTTGGAAAAATCAGCCCTAAGCAATATACTTTTGTTTTAGCATTGTTGTTTATACAAATCTTCAATACCTTCCAAGGTCTATTACTCTGAAGGTATTTTCATGAGAATAATACACATTTTTATTACATCATCTCAATAAATTTACTCAATAATATGTATTACGTAGGTACCTACAAGATACATTGTATTACGTCACCTTATTTTACATTCCAATAAAAAGATAATTCTATCTGTGTATAGGATACAATATTCAAATATAGAAAAAAGTAAAAGCTTCTGGTACCTATGTACTCGTACATCAATATTCATCGAGGGCATGAAATTGGTACACGAATCTCATTTAAATGTTCGCAAATTCACAAATTATTTTTGGAAGCAGAAACGGTGTTTTGAATGCTCCTGCAGTGCGATTCTGTAACCATCTCACCGTGAAAACTTAAGTGAAGTGAGCGTGGAGTGAGCTGTCATTCCAAATAATGCTAGGGATTGACACTACTGACAACTCACGTGAAGCTCACTTCACTTGAGTTTTCACGGTGAGATTTTTATAGAATCGACCGGCTGCATAGCTATTCAAAACCATTTGACAGACGAAAATTACACATTTTCTGTTACCTGATTTGCCCAGCAAATAGCTGTCGGAAGAAAGGCGGTCGTCTGCGTGATTTAAACTGTCAATATTTCCGGGATTGGAATTTGTGAACAGCTTACGAAGACTCTTCCGATAACGCTCTTAGCGATAAGACCGCCCGTTGTGTCACCCTTTATAAAATGTTTTATATTTATGTTCTGTAATTTGTATGGTGTACAATAAAGAGTATTCTATTCTATTCTATTCTATTGATTGATGTTCGATTCGGTACGGAAGCGTATTTAATGATTTTGAATAAAGCTTATACTTGTATTAATAGCTATGCTGTGATGAATGTAAGGACGCCTGCACGAATTATTGAAGCAATCTGACACATAGCCGTGTCACTTGTTATGAGTGTTACGTAAGGTCTCTTTATATCTGTCATTTTGTGCTAACATTATCTGATACGGTCTTAATATAATCTTATAAAATAAATTAGTTAAAGTTAATTGCCCTTGTTATCATTTCATCATGGTGAACAGTTTTCTTTTTCATGTCAAAAAAAAACATCCTCTTGGAAATACGGGTTTCTTATTCGTCCACGCATTTACACTTATCTACCAGCAAAACTGGGCGCAAGGTAATATTCACAATCATAAGAATCATACCTAATCTTTTATTTGCTAAGAAAGTTTTGTAAAAACAGGTGTTTACAAAACTGAACGAAGTTAACGTTTCGAGTAACGGATTAACTTGTAGGTATGTTACTTACCTTAAAAAATTGTTAACGGTCTCATTAACTTCCGTTAACTTTAGTACCTACTATTTGCCAAAAGGACACTGCGCAGACCGCGCCGCGTCGAAAAACACGTTTTGACAATCTCTAAATAATAATTATTATTACAAACTCTAATGAGTAACATACATAATCAGCCTATAATGTTTCCACTGCTAGATGTCGCATGTCTTCAACTGAGTCTAGGATATGCCATTATGCCTGTTACCTCATGATGTTTTCCTTCACCGTTTTGAGAGCAGTGTGAATTAAATAATTTACACAAAGTAATGTGCCTCACCGGGTTCGAACTCGTAAATCGCGGCCGACTGCTCTGCTAACTTTTGTAAAATAATTTTGCCCTAACTCGGATATTAATTCTTACAGTGCCAAAGAACAAGAAAACAAAATCAAAGCTAGGATGCAATATTTACAAGAATTTAATGAGAAACAGCGAAAAGAACGCGCAACGAAGGCCCGTGAAAAACAGAACAGGATCAAGCAGAGGGTCCAAGCTGCTAGCGAAATGGAACTCCGGCGCAAGATCACTATGATACGGCAATGGCGAGCCAATGAGAAGAAGCGGCTGGCTCGACTGCGGCACGATAGAGAGTCGAAGTTGAAACGGCTGGAGAATGAGGTAATGTGACATTCTTTTACTGTTTAGTTGATATTGTTATACTTGGCGGTTCTTCTCTGTTGCAATTGGCTCTTCAGGTAATTAAGTTTTATTTTAGATAATGCTCATTTGATAAATCTGTATGAATAATAATACATTGCCGTGTGTTAGTCTCGTAAAAACTCGAAAATCGCTCGACCGATTGTGATAAAACTTTGGTAAGTTGTTGTGTGCGCGCCCGAGAAGGTTACAAAGGTTATACGATAGGCCAACATAAATTCAAGTAAGGTAATCGCTAATCGGTAATGGCCCACTATCGCAGTAGACTGGAAAAAGTGGTAAGACGGAAGGGCCTTTACCCTGCAGTAGGACAACACAGGCTTATAATAAACTAGCTGTAGCCCATGACTTCGTCTGCGGTCCAGGATGAAAAGTAGCCTATGTCCTTCTCCAGGTCATGGTCTACTCATGTGCCAATTTCATCCAAATCCGTTCAGCTGTTTTAGCGTGAAAGCGTACAAACAAACAAACTTACTTTTGCATTTATAATATTAGTTAGGTTATGGTAATCGCTAGAATATTTTTTAATATTTCAATATTATCATCATCTGCCTAGCCTTTTCCCAACTATGTTGGGGTCGGCTTCCAGTCTAACCGGATGCAGCTGAATACCAGTATTTTACATGGAGCGACTGCCTATCTAACCTCCACAACCCAGTTACTGGGTAATACGATACCCCTTGGTAAGTCTGGTTGTCAGACTTTCGGGCTTCTGACTACCCGTAACGACTGTCAAAGATCCACGAATGACAGCCGGGACCAACGGCTTAACGTGCTTTCCGAGGCACGGAGTATTTCAATATATCAGAGGGATGTTAAATAACCCATCACTACTTATTTTACATAAAATAAAACGCGTAGATATACAAACAAATAACATGACAAAATACAGATTCCCAGGATGTCGGAACTCTATACTCGTACCAGCTTCGAAATGCTTTTGAGATTTTTTTTCATTCATATCGCAAGCGCACAGCAAAAATATTTAAAATGCCTGCTCGGCTACCGAGAAATTCGATTTCTGGTTGAATTTCGTCCCTATAGCGATGACAATGAAATGCAAAATATTTTTCAACGTCAGATTCCCGTTGGATTTTTGCATTTTTTGGCAGGTTTCAGAAGGTTGGTGCATACGTAACTCAATAGCGTTTGCTCGTATAGGTTTCGGTAACTGAAAAGTTTACATCATTAAGCTCAAATTTCGAAGTTAGAACTTGAAAACTTATCAAATGACGAGAAACATAATTATCTGGACTGGCCTGGTTATTATTAGGACTGGATCAAGTACCTAACCTCTTTGCTGTTGACACGACTTTACCTTTGGCAACTAGTACAAACAGATCAAGTTGATAGTACGGTCAACAAAAGAGATAAGTATCCAGGGTCGTCGGATATAGTTGAAGTTTAGTAAACAACGGATTGATGTTTTCGGATAAAATTTAATTTAATTAATAGAAAACAAATAGTTCATTTATCAAACTAAATTTCATTCGAAAACATCCATCGGTTTCTTACTAAACTTTAACTATATCCGACGATCCTGCATACTTCTCTTTTGTTGACTGTACATTCACGAGCATAAATATATTATTATGAACAGCTCGGCAATAATATCTAAAGAAAAGAAAGAAAGAAAGTCAATGTTAAAGTCGTGTCAACAGCAAAGAGGTTAGGTACTTAATCCAGTCCTAAGTAATCAGACTGTGTAGATAGTCGTCAGAATTTGAATGAAATAGTTTCGTTATTGCACCTACCTCTGTTTGTCTCTGCTGCATCCAAAGATTGACTGGGTAGTCAGAAGCCCGAAAGTCTGACAACCAGTCTTACCAAGGGGTATCGTATTACCTAGTAACTGGGTTGTGGAGGTCAGATAGGCAGTCGCTCCATGTAAAATAAGTACTGGTATTCCGCTGCATCCGGTTAGACTGGAAGCCGACCCCAACATAGTTGGGAAAAGGCTAGGCAGATGATGATGCATCCAAAGATTGACTGGTAGAAAATACCTATGGCATTAAGTCCGTTTCGCCTCTGTACATTTGTGTGCTTAATGTAAAGTCAAAGTCAAATCATTTATTTCAAATAGGCACTTTTGAACGTCAAACATCACAGTAAATAATAAATAAAATCATTTCCCTAAGAGAAAGTCGTCAGACAGACCATAAATCTAACTCTTCATAAGTTACCCTCAAGTATAACGCCAAAATAGACACGGATTTTCCACATTCCTTCTAAATAAATTAACATTAATACAGTCTGAAGCCTTCCGACTTAACTTCATCACGTTGTGTACATTTTAGGAAAGTGGTCGTCGCGGTTTCAGTAAACGATAGACAGGAGACGCACCCATTACCCAACTGTGCCAAATTGTTGAAGTAATTGGTTTTTGTTATGTACACCAGGCTTGAGACGCGATGTGAAGCAAAAACGAGATTCGGTAGGATTTGGACTATAATACCTGACTGCTTGATACCACAAAGCATAATTTGGCATAGCTTTAGCGATAAACAGGGAATTTTTATCTATACTTAGCTAAATAATAGCAGCCGCACAGGTCGATCGGTCAGGTTAAGCTACGCTTGCCGCGGTTGGTCTGTGGATGGGTGACCATCTTTACATACCGAGACTCCTCCCTGCCTCGGAAAGTACGTTAAGCCGTTGGTCCCGGCTGTCATTCGTGGATCTTTGACAGTCGTTACGGGTAGTCAGAAGCCTGAAAGTCTGACAACCAGTGGTACCGTATTACTCAGTTACTGGGTTGTGGAGGTCAGATAGGCAGTCGCTCCATGTAAAATACTGGTATTCAGCTGCATCCGGTTAGACTGGAAGCCGACCCTCCGTCCTTCCTTCATCACTGCTATAGCTGTTACATACTGGAACTATCATTCAATACAAACTTTGTTAACATTTCAGGCGAACAACAAATGGATAGCACGCGTGGAAGCTCAGAACATGAAGATACAGGAAGAGAATCTGCTTCTGCAGCTGTACACCGACGACATGAATGCCGGGGCCAGGAGGAGAGCTAAGTAAGTCAACTTTGATTACTTGAACTTTGAGTCAGCGTATCTATGATCTAACTATGTTACCCGTCGGCACCCGTCAAGTAGATCATTGGATGTGGGCCATGGCGACCGTCCCTGGTTATTCCAACCAACCCACCTCCCTCCAGCATGTTAGTCTGTTCAGAACATCTGTAAAAGATCTGGGTGTCCCGAGAGTTTCTGTTCTAATTTGAGTGACGCCTTGTGCATTCAAAGAGCACATGCGTGACTCTTTCTTCAACCTCCACGCATGCTCTGTGCGGAGGAGTTTCCGTTATGCCTACATGCCTATTGTGTGGAAATGTTTGTTTACCTAGTAGGCCTGCGTCTGGCAGGCGCAGGCCGTCTCTGTCCAGGTTTAATAAGCGTATGCTCAGCCTGCTATCCAAGGAAGGCATAGCTTCCTTGGGTCAGTGTACTCGAAATGCTATAGTCGACCTGGTAATTGCTGTATGACTTTTCACTAAAACTCCCAGTAAATTGAAACTTCACTCAGGTTAACACTATCTGTCACATTTAGAACCAAAATAGACGTATAGGACGTCCAAATGACATTCAGCCTTAGAGTAGTAAAGGAGTTGCGAGGCCGTCTTTATACATGACGAGAAAATAACAAGCTATACATTTCCATCTTAAGCTGGGTTAGCTTATACTGGCAAATAATGTCAATAATATCTTGATATGTCGTCGTACGTACCATAAGATTGATAATCGACCTTATAAAATGATCTTGGTTTTAAAGGCATTCTTTCATACGAACCGTAGTACCGTTTGAAGTCTAATGAGGCAAAAAATCTGGCGTAGTTATTGGTTGGGCACGCTCTGATACAAAAATAAAAAGATAACATTTAGGTATCAAAATAATTCGTCACGCGAAAATCATAAATAGTTTTCCAACAAAATGTTACGCTGTTAACTCGCAAGCTTTATCAAGTAGGTATTGTGCTATGATAGCGAATTTAAAACAACAGTTTCGAATTTTCGATGAAATCCAATTATTATTTTGAGTTTCACAATATTCTGACTTTGCTAAATAATAATTGGAATTCATGGAAAAAGCGCTGCAAAAGGAATTTTAAATTATAACGATAGGCAAGTTAAAAGACTAGATATTTTTGACGCTGTTACCAACTGGAAAGAATGGGAGAGACTTAAAAACATTATCCTCTTTATGGGGTCGCCGTAATAGGGTAAGTGTACGAAATTCTAGAGAAATGGATCACTATCCTTATTAAACGTAAACTAACTTTGACAATTACTTTTCTATATTGGCGAAGAACGAGAGACAGCCGGTTGGTTAGCTATAAGGAACCAATAAGTCTTAATACAAAGCCACTCAATTCCCAGATCGTTGAGACAATAAAGGTCTATCCGCACATATCAGGGCCGTACCCGGGACGTGCCAGGGCCGTGGCACACACAAGGCAGACACTGTGAAGCTCCATGACGACTTCATACAGGCCATCCTGTATAAACGTTCACGTCATGGACATTAACGCGCAAACTGTTACCATGGATTCAGTATATGATTCTGAACCCCTCCTGCGTTTAAATTGTTAGTCAGTTATTTAAAAAAAAAATACAGTTCTATACGTTTTGGCCGCGCAGATATCTATAACCGATGAAAAATTCCTAATCTAGGGGGTCTTGAATCTTGTGCTGAATTCATGGTTTCAGTTTGCGCACCCTATATAAAATGTACACACTGGCGGTTATTTTTGAGCTCCTGCGCACGGTCCGTCCACGTACGGCCCTGATCATGTGTGGTATAGCCCTTAAGCAAGTACCTAATCCTAATTTATGTTGATTCATTTCGTTCTTTATAGCGACAGATTACTGAGCAATCTAGTCCTAATTGTGTTCCGAACGACATCTAAATTGCTTCTGTAGGAGACACGTGAGAGCTAATAAACTTAGGGACTGCTTCAAGTGGATGAAACAAATGAGTGAATGAAAAAGCAAGAATTGATGAATTTTCTATAAAAAATATTTATTTATTTGAAGTTAATTAAACGGTACAACACCAATTACATTAATTAACAAAGAGTCACTTATTACGACGACAATAATTATGATGTATATAATTTAATTTTAAACTAATACGGAACAGTGGACTCCTTTGCTTACTTTCTCTCACATAACACCAGACATATAGGTACGCCTAATTTTACTACATTCATCCGCTGTCTGACACATCTCATTCGGGGTTGGCACTCAGAAGGGCATTAAGCATCTTTATAATACGACAGTCTGGGGATTCGGCTCTGGCTACAGTTTTGGTTGGAAGTTGTGGCAAAATGGAACAGTTCAAAGGTTCTGATAGAGGATCCTCTTCTCCTGTTTTATTAGGGCTGCCGTCAATAAAAACCAGGATTTGAAACCTTAATTTGGATCCTAGGGGTCAGCGCAGATAGAGCAGCAAAATTCTCGGGAAGTTTTTAATTGATACTGAATTTGATAACAACTTGGATTCCGTTTAAAATAGCGTGCTAGAGTAGAACTAATTCCCTGTGGCATGTATTCGCGTATGTTTTCACTCAACTGGCAGCAAAGAACAGCAGTTTGCTGCACTACCTGTGCTGATCTAAGGATATTAGAAGCCATGCATTTCTGTCGCATTCTAATAATACCAGTGTCAATCAATTTCGACCAAAAATAACCATTTCATCATTCCATTCTTTACCAGGAAAGCAGAAGTTTACGCGTACAATACAGACCTACAGTTGCAGCTCATCAGGCTAGCCAACTGGAAGTTGATACACGGAAGCGAAACGAAGAAGGCCAAGCTCGTCAGGAAAATGGGCATAGAGTTCGAAAGGGTAAAATAAAACCGAGTATTTTGGATCTCTCTAACTCTGACTGCCTTGTTGATCTACTGCTGCTAAACGCGGAATTTCTCAGTTTGCATTCGTTAAGGATTCATTAGTCAAGGCCTGGGCTGGGATTCACTATGACCACTTAATGATTACTTCGAAACCACGTCAAGTTCTTAGTTAAGCACGACATCTGCTATTAACGTATTCAGCGTATACTCTATGACACAATGGCATGGATGTAATTCCAAAAGGTGGTGATTCTCAGCCTAATTTGAACGATTTTTTATAGCAAGAATCACTTATTATTTTGCTTTTTCAGTCGAAGCGCGGTGCCAAAGGAATGAGTCCCGAGCTGGCCTTAAGGATAGCCACCGAAGCGATGATAGGTGCAACGTCAACGGATGGCGATGTGCTGATGACCCTGGGGCAGGCGCGCGCCAGGATGGACGTCGAGACCGTGCTGCCAATGGCACCAGTTCGATTACTCGATGAGGTAAGTTGTAAACCCAACAATTATTGTAGCACCATAGCACGTCCATCGTAGTCATCTCTTAGCTGCCAGGCCTTATTGTTTTTTAATTGTATTTGATTTACTTATCTTGGACGCTTGTAACTTGACGTTTTTCAACATCATTGTCACATATATTTATAATTTCTCATCATGATACAATATGTTGGTTTAAAAAAGTGTCCGTGGAGTTTCTTGCCCGTTCTTTTCCATAGAAACCTACTACGCTTTGGAATGGGCAACTAGCTTCATCTTTCTGACTAACCGACGACCTTTACAATTAAAAAGTGCCTGTAATTGGATTACCTAATTGAAATAAATGCTTTTGAGTTTAAATTTCGTAAGGGGTGTTAAGCACACGTTCAGCACCCTAATTGCGTAACACACGGAATCATCAATCGGAATCGATTTCATTTTGACAGTTCAACAACATTCATTGCGTTATTTACGTGTTGAGCAGACAAATTTTTCGAACTTATGAAGCAATGGATTAGCAATTTGCTTCAAAATTATTCTGATTCTGATTGATTGTGTGTTACGCAATTAGGGTGCAGGTTGGTTATATACGATTCGGCAGTATTTGGTAAATGCAGACTCGAAGCAATTATTGGAGATATTCGGCCGATCTCGTGCCGATCAGTAAACTTTGTTAGGTATCTAGGTACATTCACTGAATCATGTTCGGTTCAGCTCGGCACATCGAGCGGCTTTTCGCGAACATGTAAGTATATTCAGTTTCGCGGCACGGCTGTGCTGAATCATGCGGAGCCCGACAATTATTGTGCAGCACAATCAAATCCTGACTCATCTAAAAGTTTAACCTCAATTTACTCGTTATGACCAACAAAGTACTTAATACGGTATTTTTATATCACGAAGCGCCGCACGCTTTACTTGTGGTTCCCAAACACGCTGTGAATGTGTGAGTAAGCGCAGGAGCTCTCGGTACTGTCCCATATACCTGAGGGGCAATTCTCGTAATTTTAAGAACGTTCACAGTCTGATCTCAGTCTCAATCTGTCAAAAAATACTTCTAATTTCTCTACATTTTTGACATTTGTTTGTCGCCGAGATACGACTGCGACTAGATTTTTAACGTTTTGAATTACGAGAATTGTCCTTCTGGTCCGATACAATGGCAAAGTCATTACATACGTTATAGATAAAAATATTATAGCTAATACTGGTCTGATTTCCTCATGAAACGTGTAGATCATGAATGATTAATGAATTTCTCGATTCGATAAATAGAATCATAGCCGGTTGATTATGTTTTGATTGGGTGCTGATAAATAATTTATTAGTTATTTAGGTATAATAACATTTGTTGCAGCTAACTGAATATGAATTCGAATTCGGATTAATGAGATGGGAATGCATTTATACATGGTTATTTTTCAAACCAGCCAAATTTAAGGATGTGTGGTACAGACCATCAAACTGAACAACTTTCTCCATGGGACCAACATCGTAATCGCGAATAAAAAT
This sequence comes from Apamea sordens, assembly GCA_945859715.1. NCBI lineage: Eukaryota > Metazoa > Arthropoda > Insecta > Lepidoptera > Noctuidae > Apamea > Apamea sordens. The sequence goes on from OX243986.1 coordinate 17,792,067, forward strand.
TCAGCCGTCCCATACATTTAGGTCGAGTAGGTATTGAAGTTTTCCATGGGACAGTTGATAAAATTTTCGCGATTACGCTATTTGTCTCATGGAGAAAGTTGTTCAGTTTGATGGTCTGTACCACATCCTTAAATTTGGCTGGTCTTTGAAAAATAAACCTCTATAAATTTACCTACCAATAAAAATGACCGAGTACCTACTATACTTTTGATTTATTTCGGCTAAAATTGAAACTGGCCTATCAGATCTCGAAATGTATACCTACCTATTCAAATTTTAAATTTTTAACCGTATTTTATTAAGCACTATCAAGCAACACAAAATATATAAATATATTGCGATACTATTCACATTTCAAACAGCACCTCATTACGTAACACACTTTCAACCACAATCTGAATCATTTTGAAGGATATTTCTAATCCATTGCTTCATATGTTCGAAGAATTTATCGGCTAAATAACGCAATGGATTTTGTTGAACTGTCGAAATGAAAGCCATTATCACTGTTAGTGTGTTCAAAACCTGAATGTCAATAACAATAAGCATCACCTTTGTATATATTTTTCTGTTCTTTTCTTTTTGTCCGTTTTTATAATGTGTGTATATAAATGGTTAAAATACATATGTAAATTACAGTCAAATCCTTCCCATCCTTCAAGGATTTTTTTCCATTCTATTCTAGAATAGAATCCAAAATAACTGAATATTCTTGCACAAAAGCGTCTTAAGTTATTGTAATGTATGTAGGTTCACTTAATGCCGACATATGCGCCCTATTATTTTGACCTCTGTCAGCAATAAACCGGAGTTTATACGGACCCTTTAAGAATATTGTGTACTTTGATTATTTATTTATATAATAGAAGACAATGTTTATTGAATTAATAGGAATTATTACCTACTGTTATGATATTTTGTTCCCCTTAGGGCTGATTTTTCAATCGACAGATAATTTTTATTCGTGGAATAAAATTGACGTCTGACAGTTTTTGTATGCAAGAACTGTCAAAAATTCAAAATTTTTCCGTTGGAAAAATCAGCCCTTATAGGCATTATTTTTCCAGTACCTACTTAAAACTACAAAACTATCTACTATAGTTTGACCAAAACCGCTGTGCCGCGCCTTCGGTATGTGCGCGGCGAGACGGGGGGGCAGTGCAGGCCGCTCATTCGTCATCGCACACGGCGTCCCGCCCCCCGCTTCGCCGCGTGTTCCTCCCGCCTCGCCGCGCATTCCTAAGGCGCGGTACAGCAGTTTCGGTCATACTATACCCATAAGCTTGTCATCATCACTTCAAACGAATCACGTCCACTGCTGGAAATAGCCAAAGCTTTGCTTCTTCCACAGTGGGGAATTGCATAGCACACTATCAGTAGCAATGACTTTAATTTTGACAGTTCAACAACATTCATTCCGTTATTCACCATGTTGAGGAGACAAATTTGTCGAACATATGAAGCAATGCATTAGCAATATCCTTCAGGATCATTCAGGTTGTGATTGAAAGTGTGTTACGCAATTAGGGTGCAGGTCTTGTGCTTCTCGTATCCAGCAGATTCCTGCTACCAGCACTCATCACTCAATAATATAAAGTCATTCATCTCTACTCTTTTTCTTAGATGCTGGAAGCCGCGATCATGGAGTTTGCCCGTCGTCGCGTGCACCTGCTCTTAGGTGACGTGGAGCGAGAGGTGCAGGCTCGGGCATCAGTCGTATTCTTCCAGAATTATAGACCTCCGGTCGGCAAGAAAAAGTTAGTTCGTTGTTCTTAGTTCCTACAGTTTTGCCGTCGAGAGAATGCGTTTTTGACATCCGTCAGTTACATATAAACGAATAAGTGTCTTGCGAATTTGATCTTTATTAGTTACTAGAATTGTCGCACTGCCAGGTGTCATGAACTCATTTTCTCGACGGTTAGACTGTAGTCCAAAGGATAATCCACTCTATCCCCCAGCCAAAAAATAATGCAAATGGTTTGGCAGCAGGAATCCTTGCATATTATCTTGCACTGAGCTGCAATCACCAGTCCTTCGATTTCTTCTCTTGCCGTTTATTTCAGCCTTACTATCTATGTATGACAGAAGGCTTTAACGGCCAAGAATGGTACTATTGATTATTTGTAACAAAACATGAGCTCTGTGCTTGTGGGAACGAATACAAGAAAGGCATTCGTAGCCGAATTTGAACCTAAATGGGCGAAATCCAGTCAATCAGCACATGCATGAATGGGAAGATTGGGAAGTGCAGTAGAGAGCAGTGGTGGCCCAGTGGTAACGGCTGACTTACGAGTTGTAGGTCATAGGTTCGAACCCAGACAGGCGCTTTACTTTGTGTAAATTATTTTATCACCACTATTCTCAAAACGGTGAAGGAAAACATGGTGAGGAAACAAATACACACACAAAAATATCCTAGAACCAAAAAATTGAGGACATCTACTTACTTACCGCACTGGGCCCGTGCGGTAGATTACGAGCCACTCCCTCTAACAGAGAGGAGGCCTGTACCAGCAGTGGGACCATTATAGGCTGATTATGCTATGAATGAAAATAGGTTCTTCTCGTGTCGATGAAGTATTTTGTCTGACCAGTGTGTAGCGACCTGAGAGCCTAGACAAGGTGGAAATCGCTTTCAAAGCGTTTCGTATTTCTAAAACGACTTTCAATTCAACAGGATTGTCATAAGCTTTTGACTATCCTACTTGTGTTATCCAAAAGTCTAAAATATATGGGACTAACATAACAGTCTCAAAAATTTTATACTTTTCCATCGTCGTTATCACTGATAAAATGTCACTTTTTCTATGCCTACGTTTGCGTCATTTAAGTCCATTCCGTCATTAAAGGGTGCAGGTTAAATAAGTTGAACTTAATAATCTCGTGTTTATCTTCCTGGCAGGCCCAAACAGCCGCGTTGGTCTGTCCAAGTGGCGAGGGAGCTGACTCGTCTGTTTGCGACCCAGCGCGGCGACAGCTTGATAGGTTTCGGCGAAACTATCAAAATAGCCCCCGAAGAGGAAGTAGACTATGAGCCCAAGAGCGTTAAGAACAGACCACCTACTCCTGTGGTATGTGACCTCTCCTCTATGTCCTATTAAGTATTATAGTATTCTTTGAATTATGTAATAATTATAGTCATTTATTGGTAAATTATTCTTACAAGTCATCACATTAACGATGTTTTAAACGAGGTTGGTAAATGTCTAACATACATAATATTTAAGTTGATCCTTGAACGTTGATTTGAAAGCAAAATAACTAAACGTCATCTCGTTGAAAACTAAATTCATCTCGTCAACAACCCTTTTTTCATGTACTTAATCACTTTTTGCTCCACCCTTTAGTCCTTCAGCATTTCTCCTTTCATTGGCATGGATTTTTGCTTCCATATTTATAATCTTTACACGAAAATGCAAATTATCTCCAAACACGTACTATTACAGCCGTCGAAAACGAAGTTGGCAGAGGTGACCTTCGCCGACAGGGCGGAAGACTTGCCAGATCCTGTGACCATGGCCAGTTACCTTCCCGAGAGAAGGAAATTAATCGAGGTAAGGTGTCTTGATGGTTGGAAAAGAGTTTAGAGAGTAATCCCATAGGTTATGTAAAGGCGCTCCCTTACCAAGAGCATCCGCCCGTAATGTAACAATTCAAGATCCGATTTTGAGCATTATGTTACAATATGTAGTAGTATTGGTAATTGTAGTCAAACATAGTTCAGTACGTAGCAGTGGTGGCGCAGTGGTAATGGCCCTGACTTACAAGGGTTCGAACCAGGGCAGGCACATTACTTTGTGTAATTTATTTCATCCCCACTGCTCTCAAAAGGGTGAAGGAAAACATCGTGAGGAAATCAGCATGCCTTAGAACCAAAAATTTGAAGATACATGACATCTACCAACCCGCACTGGGCCCGCGTGGTTGATTACGGCCCACTCCCTCTCCAAGAGAGGCCTGTGTCCCAGCAGTGGGAACATTATAGGCAGAATATGTTACAATACTGCTAATGTTGCAAATTGTATCATTACAATTTGCGCACTGTAATGGTCGTTTCTCCGCATTCACTGATGTAATGCTCGAATCTGAACTGTTACATTACAGGCGAATGCTCCCGGCTAGGGAGCGCCTTAAAATTCATGACTAATTTATCAATCACAGTCATTTAAATTCATTGATTGTCACTTTCACGGTCGAATAGTAAAGCATTGTGGTTCTGAATGTACAGACACCAGCACATCAACCTACTACAATCTGTCAAATTTATTAATGGATTTTCAACTTCTAAAGCATTAAGGTTCAAGGTTGATTGGGAAAAGTTGACAGTTTCGGGTAGCTTGACCTGCTGGCGTCTGTACGTTCAATGTTAAAACATTGAAATAAATGGCTGAAAATGGATTACGGAAAACAGATCAGTCTTCAGAAACAATGATCGATTGTAGGTTCCAATGATAAAATGATGTAACTCGAATCGAAAATTGACATTGTTGAAACGGAATTATATGAACGTTCCAACACAGGTGTTTTGAATACCAGTTTTTTTTTCACTTTCCTGACACTATACATTATGAAATGCAAATAAATATAATGAATATACAGGGTGACATCGACGCGCAAACTATAACCATGAATAATTCAGTACATGATTTTAGACCTCATAGCGTAAAAATTATTTGGTCGGTTATCATAAAAAAAATCTGCTATTTCACAGAAAAGTGCAATACCTACGCGGTCAAAATATACTGAACAGCATTTTTTTTAATATAACCTACGAAAAATTTCAACGCACGGGTGTTCAGAATCATATCTGGATCCATGGTCCGAGGTTGCGCGTCGTTGTATAAACACATACAAATTCGAACATAGCATTAGTCACAATTCCATAAATATCATTAAATTAAAAAACATAATTTAAAAAAAAAGCAAGAAAAAAAAAAAAAATTGAATATTTGTATGACCTACATGTATTTGTTCCGAGTCTGGGTGTTTTTCTATCTACAATATGTATGTATTTACAAAAAAAAAAAAAAATGTGTATAAGTAGTTTATCAGCCATCTTGTTACCATAACACAAGCATTAGGTTGCTTAGCTTGGGACTAGATGGCGCTGTGTGAAATGTCCAGGGATATTATTATATTATTATTATTATAATTTATTTAATTTTCTACTTATTTTTCGATGTGACCTAAATGCGTCGACATGCTCGTTGAAAGAGCAAAAGTTTCTAGACCTAATTTCAGTCAAGTGATTATTTTTAATGTATCTGCTGTAGATGGTAAATGTCTCGGCGAAGCTCCTGTCGAGGTCTGTGAGTCAGACGGTGCAGAAAGGCATGGACTTCACCGTGGGCAAGGTGACCCTGCCAAAAATGAGGCACCACAGTAAGTTATCAGTTACATACCATATTTTATATTCTTTGTATTATATCGATAGATACGAAGGATAAAAAACGTTTGCGCTCGGGGGACCCCCGTCAGGAACGAAGTTCCTTACGCAATAGGTACACACGGCTACACGTCAAACAAAACCAGTTTGTCTTGGCCTCACTTTGTATGATATTTTCTCACAGTGAACGGTCAGCTAATACTGGTTTTGCATAGCTTGATGTGTAGCCGTGTGTACTCACACGCACACACTCGTATATAATAGAAAGAGACATAGATAGTGTGAATTTAATACGCCTTTTTAATACAGAGCCATTGCTTATAACTTTTTAGAAGCTTATAAAGTTGTCGCCATCTGAAATGTACATTTTGACTTTACTATCGGCTTTCGCACCCTCGAAATCCAGGATAGAGGATCCAGGAGATAGAAAGTCGCATGGAGGGACCAAAACGAATTTTTCTTACGTGACTATTTCTTCCCGTACCTAATCCTACCGCAAGCAGCGTTAAAGAACTTCGTTCCAAACATGCTGCATACTAGCTAAGTACCAGCAGACTGCTCTAGGAGGATTCAAATGATTTGGCAATTTATCCTAATGTATTATAACACCTATCCTTAGAGTGGTTCACACATTTTGATGGTTAAATCTAAACCTTAATTCATTGTTACTCCTTTTGCCGTGAGGAAGCCTAAAAGGAGGTAAGGTTAATGGTTCAGAAAGTTTCTGGGGGCAAATTTACAAACAATGAAAGTATTAGTTCTTTTAGCGACGATCGCGCAAACGATCTCCCACTTATGTTACACCTCTCATGTCTCCTTAATACCTCCTTTAATATCTAAGTTATAAATAGATGTATATATAAATGTAATCAAGTTAAGGGAGAGCGACCTTTCCTGGCACAAATGTTTTCACGCTTAAAAGGAGAGGTCAACCTCAACACTGTTGAACGAACTTTGTTTGTAATGGAATAAAACATTTTTTCATTTTCATTTTTTTTCCTTACAATGCCAGACTAGAGTCAAACTTAACAGGGTCTTCTTTCGCCGCTGATTCTGCCAAGCCCGTTTTCCTGGCTGCTTACCTAAATTGTATCGACAAATAATATACGTCGATGAATCTTGCAGTGGAGTGGGGCGAGGCGGTGGAGGCGCTGTCCGGCGCCGTGGTGGACAACCGCATCAGCGTGGAGTGTGGCGACGTGCGCCGCACCAGCGAGTTCCTCGCGCACCGCATCCTGCGCTCGCTGCAGAACGAGATGAAGCTCGAGAAGAAGGTAACGGCATCATACAACACCATAGCTTCATTCTCATTGTTCTTACAGGCGTAGTTCAAGTATAAGACTGTTATAAACTTTTATTAAAAATAAACATACATGCCTACATCTCCCGAAGGTCTACACATACAGCGGCCTCCAAAAGTTAGTTGACATTTTGTCATTTTAGGTGTGACACTGATACACCACATTGTGATTAAAAATTCTAGTGATCCAAATGTTTGAACTGCTATACCTAACATTGTTATTGAATAAGTAATTGGTTATGTAAAGAAAAAAAATCCTACGCTGATTCCAAAAACATTTCGAGCATTTTTGTTAGGTGCCTTATTTTTCTATTTTTAGCGCTTGAAATTATAAGATGGAGTTTATTTTAACATAAACACATAATACCACTTGACTTTCATTTGGCCTCCAAATGACGTCAAAAGTAAGCAGGTTGAGAATACTTTCAGTGCCTCCCATCCCATGATAAAAAATTAAATTCAAATGTCAACTTTAGGGATGACCATAATAATATAATGCAGTCATGTGAAAATTTCGGCCTTTGAATCGATTCAAATCAAACGTTAAAAACAATTCACACAAAAATCTAAATTCCAAATTAAGAATGATCGTCAATCAAAAATAATATAATGAAATCCTAGAGAAAATCCATTCCCATTCAATAATAATCATTCGAACTATTTTGTAACTACTAATGGTGTATCTTGCAAATATAACTACTGTAGCTACTTGTTGATTGGTGTGATAATAGTTTTGAAAGAAATCATTCATAGTCGTGCACCACTAGGTAGTACATAGTAGATACGATTATCTACTATCCGTCTTCACTCGACAAAAGTACTGAACTCGCATATTGAACGACTAGTAAGGACATAATATACAAAATTAGTAACAATAATCGATTAACTATCGATCAGTTTAAAGTTTTATGTAAATGGTTGAAAATTTCGATCATTCCCACCTCTAAAACTGTCAAGTGTCATGCTTGAAGTCTCTGATAATGTCAAGGAAAAAATATAAAATTTAGAATTTTTATTATTGTGTTATGAGATGAGAATGTTGAGATGGATGTGTGGAGTGACGAGAATGGATAAAGTAAGAAATGAGTATATAAAGGGAAGTTTGAAAGTGGCGCCAGTGACAGAAAAGTTTAAAGGAAATCGTTTGGCTTGGTATGAGCATGTGATGAGAAGGGACGAAACGCTGTGATTGATGTGATTAAAAGAGTGATGAATATACATGTTGATGAATGGAGAGGGAGAGGAAGGCCGAAGAAAAGATGGATGGATTGAGTGAGGAATGATATGAAAGAGAAGGGAGTGAATGATAGCGTGACGGTTCACAGGGGAGCATAGAAGAAGAAAGCGAGTTGCGCCGACCACATGTAACATGCGTTAAGGACAGGAAGATGATGATGACGTGGCAAAGATATTGAACTCTTCAGCCTACTTTTGAAGTAGAATTTAGAAAATTTAAAAAAGTTCATGCGCCCTGTGAAGATAAACCGAGTGTCAATGGTTTTTTTTTTTATATTGTCTGAATTTTTAAGTTTTTTTTTTTTACTTTAATCAGGAAGCGAAGCTACGACGAGTACATATTGAAGAACATGTAGAAGAGCCTGCAGAGCCTGTAGAGGCTGTAGTATCTGTAACCAACCCTGCAGAAAGTCACACAAGTCGTACAAGTACCAAATAATAAAAAGCTGACATTTCGTCGCTGTGATATTGGTGCGTTTTTTTTTTTTTTTGTATTTTGTTCAAACGTGTCCCAATTAACTTTGTTTCAGTTTTTCTTGAATCAATCATTTGTAAAATTTTAATGGGTGATTCTTTCAACATGTTATGGAAACCCCCTCGCGCTTTCTGGCTATAACATACAGATGCCAGCACATCAAGCTACCAGAAACTGTCAAATTTTCCCAATCAACCATGAACCCTAATGCCTTAGCGATAAAGTTGAAAATCTATTAAACAAATTTGACAGATTGTTTGCTGGCGTCTGTACACTGTAGTGGGTTTTAATTTATTTCACTTGTCGTTTGATACTAAAGCAGACGGATAAATGTAATTGGAAAACCTGTTTGTAAAATGTTTAGTTGTTATTACTTATCGATAAGTTCGGTATCGGTAGGCCTCGGAAAGTGCGTTAAGCCGTTGGCTCTTTGAGAGTCGTTACGGGTCGTCAGAAGCCCGAAAGTCTGACAACCAGTGAACCAAGGGATATCGTATTACCTAGTAACTGGGTTGTGGAGGTCAGATAGGCAGTCGCTCCATGTATTCAGCTGCATCCGGTTAGACTGGAAGCCGACCCCAACATAGCTGGGAAAAGGTTAACTAGATGATGAGTAATCGATAGGTTCCCATCACGTATGTGAAGTTTGGTCAGATAATTTAATTTGCCCTGGGGCATGAAAAATTTCACTCACCATTTCGCGACCAATGATGGTTATGCTACGTACGCAGTGCCAGGTGGCTTGCTTAGCGCGTAGAGCCTAGTGACCTAACATCCTTCGATACACGCTAGGCGACTAGCGAAGAATTATAACTTTTGCGCAGCGGCCGCACTGCGCGAAAATTCTAAAACGTTCGTTTCAGTTCGTTACTCGCAAGGTAGCTCGCTAGGCTCTAGGCGCTAAGCAAGCCACCTGCCAGTGCGTAAGTACGAGTGTCAGACTTTTACTGACTAAAACCCACTCGTGTTCCTTCCTTAGCCCTTTATGTTCCAGGGCAGCGGTAAACCCTTTCGGATGGTCCCGCTACCCAAGTACGTAGCCTTAGGGCCGGTTTTTTGATCCGTACCTAGTTAAACTCAACCAATTGTTAAAAATAGTAAGTACCTAATGGTTAAATTTTTGCAAAATGTGTTTTTTTATTTATTTATTTTAGTACATGGAGGACTTAGGTACAGCTAATTAAAACAAACACAAAAGGAAATCATCAATCTTGATCAATTGTTTATCTGATGGTCAGTAATGGTTATTTTTTTAACTAATAGTTAATTATTTGACCATTAGCAATGCTATTATATCATTTGATAAACTAAAAATTGATAAAAAAACACATTTTGCAAAACTTTAATCATTAGTTGCTATTTTTAACAGTTGGTTGAGTTTAACTACGGATGAAAAAACCGGCCCTTAACGCTGCTTTCAATGCTCCTGCAGTTTCATTCTCTTCAAAAAGTCTCATCATTTGTAATTTCAGAAGCAAAGCGGGTTAACAGATGAAACGAAGCAGGACTTCTTTTACGTACCGGATGAAATTAAGGAAGATGTGTCCTTGAAGTCTCAATGAAAAGTTCTTTCATAAAGAATCTTTCTTTTAGATTGTATTTATCTATATTTATAAAAATAAATAAAATTGAAGTGTCTGTGTAATTGCAAAATTACAAAAAAAAAACAGTTTTTTTACTAAATGCATATAAAAGTTTATAGGGTACCTATGACAAAAAAAAAAACAATTAGTACATTTTTGTCTGCCTATTGGTTCCGAAACGACTGAACCGTTTCGACGGGACTTTCACTGGCAGATAGCTGGTGTTATAAGGAATAACTTAGGCTACTTTTAAGAAAAATAATTAGGGTTCCAGAAAAAAAAAATTGTTTGTCTGATTCTTTACTGTTTACACCAGATACAAAACAACAAAATTAAAAAAAAAACCATTATTAGGTAAATATTTGTACAAAAACTGTTTGTTTTTGTGGTCCGTACTTACGTAGGTGTAATAGGTAAATTTTGTGTCCAACATACCTACGATGTGTAAAGTTGTGTATTCTATTAATATGTGTTTTATTAATTATAGAAAACACAAAATACCCTGTTTTATTTTTTAAAGCACTCATTGTAAAGATTATATTTTTTTTATTGAGCCATAATTTATATGAGTATTTAATTCGTGAACATGTTCGCTTACCTGTTCGGTGTTCTTTGTATAAATGTACGTTTTTATTTCCATTAGTAAATGTATTTTAACCGGCGCTATTTAGTTTCATTTAAAAGCGTTCGTTAGCGTTCGTTTCATTTCAAGCTAAATTAAAATATTTGAGTTCCACCATCTAATCGATTATTTGATTGAATTCCACGACGACTTGGCTCTTGAGATATCCACTTACATTTTTTAGTTGCATGATAGCATGAACGAGGGGGTCCATGGCTACGCTTTTTTTTTTTTTTTTTTTTGAGGATGGGAAATCATCAAATGACCCCTCCCGCTCTGGGTGGAGCAGAAGGGAGTGTCAGACTTTTACTGACTAAAACCCACCCGTGTTCCTTCCTTAGCCCTTTGTGTTCCAGGGCAGCGGTAAACCCTTTCGGATGGTCCCGCTACCCTGGCAGGCTTCGGCCCTATGGGGCCCCGTCTCTTTTGCTGACATCTCTTTGAGGCGCGCGTGGAACACGAACACGCCGTCCGGCACGGGCCTAGTCCTGATCGGACGGAGAGCTACCCATTACTCTCCGCCCGCAGGCCCGCGCCTACGGTGGCCGGGAGTCGTCACGCGGCTCCCGACGCCCGGAGCGTCTCCCGCGGCGGCTGAGGCGTGAGGTGCGCAAGGCGCGTTCCCTCGCCCACCCCGCCACCTCCTTCGCTAGCATGACTGCTTCGCAGAAGGAGGTGACTGCCTCCCACTCCCTCTCACCCCGGACCATGGCTTGAACCAGGGCCGGGCGCGAGAGGTCGCCGCCGCTGCCAATCGCCTCTACGAGGACACGGCGGTGCTCTGCCCAAGCAGGGCAGACCTCCACCGTATGCTCCACCGTGTCCTCTGGGCGATCCTGACAGTGGTGACACCCGGGCGTCTCCTCCCGCCTGATGATGTGCAGCCATGGCTACGCTTGCCACGGTTGCTCTGTGGATGGGTGACCATCTTTACATACCGAGACCCGTCCGTGCAAAGCACGCTAAGCCGTTGGTCCCGGCTGTCATTCATGGATCTTTGACAGTCTGTACGGATAGTTAGAATCCCGTAAGTCTGACAAGCACTCTTACCAAGGGGTATCGTATTACCCAGTAACTGGGTTGTGGAGGTCAGATAGGCAGTTGCTCCATGTAAAATACTGGTATTCAGCTGCATCCGGTTAGACTGGAAGCCGACCCCAACATAGTTGGGAAAAGGCTAGGCAGATGATGATAGCATGAACGATGATGTGTTACCTATACCTGCTGAAAACTGTCATCAAATACTTTTGGAACAGAGGGAAATTGCGTAACACACTGTAGTAGGACTGAATGACTTTCATTTTGACATTTCAAGAACATTCATTGCGTTATTTAGGTACTTAGTTGAGCAGTTGTTCAGCAGTTGTTTTTCGAACATTTATGAAGCAGTGGATTAGCAATATCCTTCAAATTGATAATAAGTGTGTTACGCAATTAGGGAGCTGACCATGCCTATAACTCAAATCATCGTGCATTGTGAGTAATCATCGTTGTTTTTAAAAAATAACTACCTATATTTGAATTGCGACATTTTCGCCAAGAATGTAAACAAATATGAGTTTATGGAAAAATAACTTTAATTCCAACACAATAAAGTTCAGTTTACGCTAAAACTTCAAACATTTTTATAACTTTTTCAAAAGTGCTAGTCACTGAAATCAACTTATTCGTCATTAAAATAAAGTTGATGTTTGTTTAACTTGAAATAACGTCAATTTGAAACAAATGAAATTTGAATATGGACTACTACTACAGACAGTACAGCGTCCGCATCATAGATACCTACACATTATGGTTGTTACTCTTGCAACCAACAACTAGAATAATCTGTTTGATAAATAAGACCCCCACTCTCAATCGCGGAAACGGTATTGTTAGTGTAAGCAAATAACAATCACCCATCCAAAAGAAACTACTGCTGCAAATTGCAATTGTATGGACAATGACGCTTAGTTATAAAATGTTTCATTGTATAGTTTGACATTGAGATAGACTCGTGATAGCACAACTTTAAACCTTGGTTTTAACCCAGTTTTTGGTTGCTATTTTTTGTGAATAATCCTGTACCTATTCTTTTTTATAAATGATAAATAAAAAAAAAATAAAAAAATAAAAATTGTAGCCCATCCTCAGACCAGCGGGGTAATTGCGTAACGTTCTATCAGTATCACCAATCGCTTTAATTTTGACAGTTCAACAACATTCATTGCGTTATTTACGTTGTCAAGCAGATTTTTTTTCGAACATAATTATGAAGCAATGGATTAGCAATATCCTTCAAAATGATTCAGATTGTTATTGATAGTGTGTTACGCAATTAGACCCATCTCCACGTTAGCCATTCAACTAATAACCCCTCATTCAATGATACAACAATGGACTTAATTGGCAATTTCTCGCCAAAAGGGACTGGCTTAATTCCGGAATACTCTCGAACCCAACGTATTCTTAGAGGGTGTAATTTTGGTCAAGCGCTGCTACGTGATCGGAAAGCGATACACTACACTTACTCAAGTACCAGTTTAAGAGCTCACCAGCCTCTTTGGGATGTAGATTGGACGAAAGAACAATTTGCGGAGTGAATGTAAAAGATGCAGTCTGGCTCTTCGTCTATGACTTCTACGAGTAATGAGACCTTTTGGCTCCTGTCCGACGGCCAACGATTGATAGAAAGAAAGAGATAGCGAAAACCGAGTGAGTTGTAGATCGTAGGTTCGAACCCAGACAGGCGTTTTACTTTGTGTAAATTATTTCATCCCCACTGCTCTCAAAACGGTGAAGGAAAACATCTTGAGGAAACCGGCATGTCCTAGAACCAAAAATTCGAAGAAATTTGGCATCTACCAACCCGCACTGGACTCGCCTTGTGGATTATGGCACACTCCCTGTCACAGAGAGGAGGCCTGTGTCCCAGAAGTGGGAACATTATAGGTTGATTATGTATGACTCGTTTTTAGTTCCTAGCTCTACAGCAACTAAAAACGAGTTAGTGAGCAACGAGCAGTGAGTGTGTAGTTTGAATAGTTCGTTGGGCTATGGAGGAGTGCGCGAGTGCGACGAGTAGAATGCCTGCCTAGTCACTTACTGGTATGCGTACGTACCAAGCGAGTACCAGCGAGTGTTCTGCCCGCCAAGCGAGCAACGCTAAACGAGTATTTTCTTTGATAGCTTTGATCGCTGCAGCAAACTAGTGGTGAGGGAGTAGTTCTCACCCGCAGTGTGAACAGTCAGCGAAAATTTTTTTTTTTCTTTGGCATCTGAACCGTGTCGTGCCAGCGTCATGTGGTGATGGCAAAGCGATCAATTATTAAATTATGTACAGACGCCAGTACATCAAGGTACACACGGTTACACATCAAGCTATGCAAAACCAGTATTGGCTGACCGTTCATTGTGTGAAAATATCATACAAAGTGAGGCCAAGACAAACTGGTTTTGTATAGCTTGACGTGTAGCCGTGTGTACTACAATCTGTCAAATTTCTTTAATAGATTTTCAACTTTATTGCTAGAAAATTTGACAGTTTCGAGTAGCTTGACCTGTAATGTTGGCGTCATCGTCAGTACAACTATTAATTAATAATTGATCGCTGACTGATACATTTTTGTGATGTTCTTGATCTCGACCTTTTATATAGATAGATTAGAAAATAAGGATACCTTCGTATCCATACTTGTATGTATGGTACATTGGTACTACAATAGTGGTATTCAGCTGCATCCGGTTAGACTGGATTGATTGACTTTTGTGTAGGTACCTACTTATATAAAGTGTATCTATTCATACACGAAATATCTAAAGGGGTCATTGTATTCATAATTACTAAAAACTTTAACTAGGTATAGGTAGGACTAAGCCTACTTAAATGTAAGGAACAGCTGATTTTTTTTCAGAATAAATCCTATACCTAGTAAAAGTTGTTCGTAATGATGGATGAGATTTCATGTATGAATAATGCACCTTTTAAAGTACCTCTTTACTAAGCTGCGTTCTGGATTGTCGGATTCCAAAAAGGTTTTAACAAAATAAACGAAACCAGCCACTATACATCAAAAAAAAAAACAAGCCGCATATTTCAAAATCGAAACGTCACACAACGTCAAAATTTCAGTAAAAATGTGAACATTCAAATCTAATCTCCACAGCAAGATAAAAAAAATAGCAGTGATGCAGTTACTACACGAAAACACGACGCTGTTTATGTCTGCAAGGGAAAGAAATATGAGCACTAACATGAGTGTGAGAGAGCTGTCGGATAACTTAGAGGTGAAGGAGAAAAGGTCTTCGGACGCGTCGTTGCTGATGATGAACCCCGTGGCAAGTGGTGATAATGTTGCTACCGGGCTCAACTCCACTCATAGGCTGAAGGAAGAATTGCCTCCGCTCGTGCCCTGCTGCGAAGGGAGAGAACTACAGGTATAATTTGCATTCTTATTTTTAAAATTGCAGATATGATATATATGTACATATAATTGCTCATGTAAGTGGCTCTTTTGTCTTTTAATAATAATAATAAAGTATTTAAATCTATATAGCAGTATGAGTAGCTAGATGTAGACAGCTCATAACTAGCGAAGTGAAATAAATGCTCTAGAATTTTAGCAACCGGCCGCACTGCGCGCTTGGCTCCTACGCGCTACGCATTGAAGGATGTTGGGTCACTAAACTCTAGGCGCTAAACAAACCATCTGTCAGTATGTACAGTCAACAGCAAAAGTAGATGATCAAAATCAGAAATTCAATACTAATGAACGGAGTTCGCGTCAGAACTATGTGGTGTCGAAGTGATTCAAAAGTATGAGATTGTAAATTATACCAAACATTTACTAGTAGTACAGCTGGCATATAACTGCGAACTCCGTTCATTAGTATTGAATTTCTGATTTTGATCATCTACTTTTGCTGTTGACTGTACGTAACCTGGAAGGAAGGAAGAAAGTAGACCAAACATTGAGTCCTTTTTTTTGGTGATTCTGGGTAAAGGCTTCTCCCAAATCCTTCAACGCACTCTTTTCCCGCGCCACCTGGAAACAGTCCTTACCCAACGAGAAATAATTGAATGTCCAGCTAGTTTTAGCTTTTTTCTCTTGTTAAGGACACTCAAAAGCTTAGGTAGGTACAGAGGTACTAATAGATCCTAAACTCGGAAACATGACAATAACATGAGAACGCTCAAGGCGTACTTAATATGTATAGGTAGGTACAGTCGCCGGCACGTAACTTTACAAGGTTTTGGCTTGTGTGTAAGCGGGAAAGATCGCGCATGTACACATAGTGCATCAAAAAAATGGTAATTCTTATTGCTTGTCATAATAATAATTATTCTATAGCAATTCCAATAATTTATTTTTAAACATGACTGTATAGAAAAAAGTTAAAGAAAGGAAAAACGCATCTAACGACTCTTGCCAAGTTACGTGCACGACTGTAGGTACATTAAAGTCAGCTTCATATGGAAATTCAGAAAAAAAGAAATTCTCACTGCAAAATCCTAATTGAAATTGTCTGAACTTAAAAGCGTACCTAAGTAAATTGTTGTATTGCAAAATGTTTAAAAACCATTCAAGTCAAAAGCATTACCTAATAGTTCTAAGGGTGCCCTGAGGGAGGCAATCTTTCAAATAGCTTTTGGGGAACTATGAAAGCAATTTTATCCCAACCCTTTCGGGACAACCCTCCCTAATAGCATTGATGACACTTCACGGATTTCTTGTGTTTATATTAAATGTTATTACTTTTACTAAAAGTGTTAGGAGCTCTGAGAAACGAGTTGGTTTATTTTTCCTTCTTTTATTTCTTTCTTGTTTCCAAACTGTTTTCTTTTGGGAAAGAATTGACGATTGAAGTAGGTAGGTAAGTCCAGATAGGTAATTTTAACTGAGGTTAGGGTCCTAACTTTTCATTTATTTACATTGTTGTATGTGTATCCTGCCTATCCTAACCTATGGCGCCCAGATTTGGTCTTTGACCGAGGATCAGAAGTCCAAATTCAAGGTTTGCCAAAGAGCGATGGAGCGTAGTAAAAAATTAAACTCACCGACCAAATTCGCAACGCCACAATACGCTCCAATACAGGGGGCCTACTCCGAAGTAGTATCGGTTTTTGCTGCTACAAAGTTACTATTTGGTTCGGTCGGTTCCGATCCTACACTCCTACACTCTTTCGAATGTTGACTATGGTCCCGACCCAACTGAGCCGATCCAAACTTTTTTCGCATTTTTCAATAATATTCGGTTCGGTCATGTGTCAGTCAGATCCGAACATTCGAACTTTGCACTTCGGAGTAGGCCCCCAGGCATCGCCGACATTAGCGCCAAGAAGAAGGTTTCTTTGTAATTTAAAATGGCCGCCCCTTCACTGCTTGTTGCATACATACACATGACACTAATGTTTGTCCACACGAAGACATTTCTAGCTACCTACCTAAACATTTCCAGTAAGATAAGCTGACTTCTCATTCTGCGAAAAGCATATACAATTCGAGGCCAGCTAAAACTGGACATGTATAACTTGATGTGTCGTCGCATGTACAGTCACGATCACCAATATGTCAACACTTGGCAACTTTCAATTGCGATTTTTTCGTGAAATAACGAATGCAACGTTGAAATGCGACACATTACATAAACCTATGGGTTCGAAAATGCTATTTTCGTAACAACATAAAATTTCGTTCAAAAATAAAGGAGTAAATCGCTTTTTGATAAAGCCGAGTGTATACATACTTTTGCTCGTGACTGTACTTATAGAAACTTTTGTGGAGGGTCGTACAATTTTAAATTACACGATCTCTACCTGTTATGTTCAAGATTCTATCCTCGTACCTAAAATAAATACATAAAGCTGCAATATAATTCGAGTTTCATCCGAGAAACAACATTCTGTTCAAACAAATGGATAATGTATCACCCGCTAAGCCCGCAAAACAATCGCAAAGATACTTTTATTTAAGTAAACACAATTTAAAATTCTGTTTACTTAAAATACTCGTTGAGAATAACATTTTATTTATGTTTGATATTTCGTCGTTCACAAAAGTGTCGTTACGTATCCTAATTTAATTACTTTTATTCGATAATCCAATACCTACCTGTCGGTAACGACTTTGATTAAGCGGTGGGTAATTAAATCTGGATCTATAATTAACTGGGCGCGCCTTGCCTAATGAGTATTCAGCTCAGAAAATAGGTCAGGAAAACGCTAGGAAGAAGTGTTTTTCTCTTTATTTCTATTACTTTTTTAGTTCTTAGTCGTTTGTTTTAATCTTACTTAGAATTGTTTAAAACGTCGGTTGATTGGCCGCTTTATTCCAGCCTCATTTTGTTTTCTGCGCTTTTGCGTTTGGGTTATATAGCCATTGAGCTATCATAGACCACAGTCTAGTAGGTACTAACTTACTACAGGTACATGATGACTTGATGAGTTAGCGTTTGGGAACTTTAATCTTAGAACTATTCTGCCAAATTCTGCACCCGAATTGCATAACACACAAATCATAATCTGAATCATTATAAAGGATATTTATTGCTACTTAATCCCAGCCCCGGATCTAGGGGGGGGGCGAGCCGGGGCCCATGCCCCGGGCGGCAAGTTCAGAGGGCGGCCAAATTCACACTTTACAGACGAATGGATAACTCATCATTTACTTAACTTTGACCACGGAATAAATAATAGTAGGTACAAGTATAGAAATTTCATGGCCATATCAACTCGACCGATACCCAGAGCGCTGAGTGAGACGTGCTGCACGAACATTTATTATTCGCGAGGCGCGTAGGCATAGTTCAAAATACGCGCCCGCTCGCCAGCAGGAATCGCAGATCGCGGCAGCACGCGTCTGGTTACCGTGCTGAAGCTATATTCGAAAAATCCCCTAGTTTTTCGAAAATTACCCCTGACGGGCTGAAAAGGGGTAGTCAATTTTAAAGGGGAGGATTTTACTGCATGGCTTGATTAACTCGAAAATAAGTATAAAAATCTTTGAGTCCAGTTATGAATACATACCAAACGATTTTTTTAAATTCCACCCTTGTGGGGGTGAAAAGCGGGGATACAGTTTATATGAAAAATCTTCTTCATTAGGTTAATAAACTTGAAATTTTTCAAGAATATTCGCCTAAGTAAGTAATAAAGTTTATCATTATAGGTTTTTCAAAACTACCCCTCAAAGAGGGATATAGGAGTGTTGAAGTTTTTTTGGAAGAATTTGAATGCGCGTTCCGAAAAACAAAGAATAACATGTATCAGGGTTTTTCGAAAATCTACCCCTGACGGGTTGAAAAGGGGTAGTCAATTTTACAGGGGAGGATTTTACTGCTTGGCTTGATTGACTCGAAAATTAGTATAAATAATCTTTGAGTCAAGTTATGAATACATCCCAAATGATTTTTTTAAACTCCACCCCTGTGTGGATGAAAAGCGGGGATACAGTTTATATGAAAAACCTTATTCATTTAGTTGAACTTGAAACTTGGCAAGAATACTCGCCTAAGTAAGTAATAATGTTTATTATTATAAGTTTTTCAAAACTACCCCTCAAAGGGGGATATAGGGGTGTTGAAGTACTGTGTGGAAGTAATTCAATGCGCGGTCCAATTAACTCGAAACTCCGTATTAATACTTTTGACAGAAAATAATTAATAAATTGACCCCAGACCGGGCAAAAAGGGGTAATTCGTTTTTTAAGGGGAGGATTTGAACTTGAAACTGTATGTTACATTTTCACACCTAAACCACTGAACTTCTGATTTGGCAAAGAGATATATGGCATCCTGGGGAAGGACATACTTTTTATCCTGGTAGCATGTTGGATAATTTCCGACATCCACGCTGGCGAAGCCGCGGGCAGAAGCTAGTGCAATAATATATTTGATTTTTATTTTTATTATACATATTTTTATTTAAATCCTATCCTGTGCTGTGTATATGTCTATATATCTGTAAATAAATAGGCTTAACACAGAACAGCGATGGATGCATTATTTCCGGAAGGCCTATGAAGGCTATGTCCAAATTTCAATCAATTAGTAGACATCTGATAGCTGAAATTATATGGATGATAAAGGTAAAAATAAATGTAAGTGGGCGGGGGCGGCATTTTTCAGTTTTTGCCCCGCCTAAAAAAAATTGAAGATCCGGGGCTGCTTAATCCATTCAAAGTCAAAGTCCATTTATTTGTCAGAATATTGTTACAGAGTTGTTACATAATTTTAAAAGTTCATAATATACTGCTCAACGACGTAAATAACACAATGAATGTTGTTGAACTATCAAAATTGAAGCCATTGCTATTGATAGTGTCTTACGCAATTACCCCGCTGTTTACACTAGCCGAGTCTTCCTCAGTTGAATGTAATAAACTTTGATAGAATGAAAATGCCGATTCACCTCTCTCATCTCCACTATCGCGGTCAAAACCTTCAGGTTATCGATAACGCACAATATTAAAGTCTGGGCCTTGTATCAATGAGTACGGTCCTGTCTCTCTCTGATTGATGTGGTCCAATATACCCGGGTCGCGGCGGTCCATTCGCAATCTAGTTTATTCAACGCGAACATTGATAAAATATCAAACAGCGTTACAAAATTCGGGTTCATAATGAAAGCTGGTCTGTACAAATATTGGTAGCTAGTGGAACTACCTAGTTACCTACTACCTAAGTATTTGGTTGCATTTCACGTAATTAATCAGGTACCTTTTGCGAAGCATAAGCATAGAATAGAATACGAGTAGATACTCTTTGGTATGTACACACGGCTACAAGTCAAGCTATACAAAACCAGTTTGTCTTGGCCTCACTTTGTACGATATTTTCTCACAATCAACGGTCAGTCAATACTGGTTTTGCATAGCTTGATGTGTAGCCGTGTGTACACATGTATTACAGATGTCGAAATTTAACACACGGTGACATAATGGACGGTCTTATTTCTAAAAGCGATCTTTTAAAGACAAGCATAAAGGTAGCTAATGAATGAGTACCTATTAGGTACGAGACGGGGTAGCGTAAAATGATAGTTTTATGAAGGAAAATAGGATTCCTCCCTTATATTTACTTGTTGACTACTTGATTTTTATTTAGTTTTTCTCGTTTGTAGATGTAGGGTAGACCACAATTGACGAAACATCTTGTTCGTGTGGGTAAATTTGCCAATCGTCAGGGTCGTAGATATTTAACCCTTTTTACATAAGTATTGTGACTGTTGGCTGACTCTACTTACTTAGTTTTCCTATAAAAGTAAAAAAAAACTAAGTGGCAGATTATTAGTCTACTCTCTCGAACAGAGAAGGCCCGTGTCCCAGCAGTCAGAACATTATATGCTGATTCATCATCTGCCTAGCCTTTTCCCAACTATGTTGGGGTCGGCTTCCAGCCTAACCGGATGCAGCTGAATACCAGTATTTTACATGGAGCGACTGCCTATCTGACCTCCACAACCCAGTAACTGGGTAATACGATACCCCTTGGTAAGACTGGTTGTCAGACTTTCGGGCTACTGACGACCCGTAACGACTGTCAAAGATCCACGAATGACAGCCGGGACCAACGGCTTAACGTGCTTTCCGAGGCACGGAGGGGTCTTGGTTTGTGAAAATGGTCACCCATCCACGGACCAACCACGGCAAGCGTAGCTTAACCTGATCGATCGACCCGTGCGGCTGTTATTACTTAGCCACAAGCCCCTTAACATTATATGCTGATTATGAGTATAAATTTCTTGATAAAATGTAACAGATTAACGAGGACCTGGTACGCAGTGGACTCTCAGCAATCTCCGTGAAGCACGACAGCGTGATACAATGTTTGAGCATGTCACGCGCCTGCGAGAGGATGCAAATACCGCCTGGCCTCGTTAAGGTGACGCGTTTACCTACTTGTGCAGATAGAGACTTCCCGTCAACTCCTGTAAACCTAGTTGGTGGTGTCGTCAAACCCTTCACCGGTTGAGCCTTCCTATGTAGGTACTGAACACAGCACGGAATCGCCTCGCCGGCAGCGACTAGAGACGCCACTAGGTACGGACGCCAGCAGGTCAACCTACCCGAAACTGTCAGATTTTCCCAATCAACCTTGAACCTTAATGCTCTAGAGATAAAGTTGAAAATCCATCAAAGAAATTTGACAGATTGTAGTAGCTTGATGTGCTGGCGTCTGTACCTACTAATAATATTCGTGCTCCCGTAAATAGCTCTGACCGTCAATTTCTATGAGCAAACGGTGACGCTCACTGACACGCCTGGTTTGGTTTTTATGGAAAATGTTGACAAAGTCGTCTCTGGCAGCGGCCGCAGAGCCGTCCCCAGGCCTCGTTGTACTGAGGATGGCACTTTAATTTTACTCATCCAGTAATAATCTGTGCCCTTTGTTCAGCATCGAAACTCCTTCCGGAGTCTCCACCGTCCCGACTTGAAGCGTGTTCCGTACCTACGTCGCATGTCACCTGATGAACTGGAAACCTTGTTCCGTGGGTACGCCGACTTACCCCCCAAAACGATGCCCAAAACTGGTAAGTTATTTATGTGTAATTTCACTTTTTGACAACACGCAAAAAAACGCGGCTCTCAAACGATGAAGGAAAACATTGAGAGAAAACCGGCATCCTAGAACCAAAAATTCGAAGACATGGCTGTGACATCCACCGACTCTCACTAGGCCCGCGTGGTGGATTACAGCCCATTCTCTCTCTGAGAGAGACCTGTTTCCCAGCCGTGAAAACATAGGCTAAATATTTTGTGTATGTGAGTTTAAGTGTTTGTAAACGCAACCACGAGTCAGGTGTCATTCTTAGTGTGGGACAATGTTTAAAAAATTTTAAAAATATTTATATATGCTGTGCATTTTACCATAGTTAGGGTGGGTGCGTGCATCATAATCCATGAAATATGAATTTTAAAAAATGGATCTCCATTGTAGACAGAGGATAGTAGGTAGACAAGTCCTCAGCGTATGCAGTATGAGATAGCGATAGTTCGACATAAGTACATTACTGCAGCTTTAATCGTCTTTTTAGATGAAATTATCACAATATTTTGCTTATTATTGACACAAAATAGTCTTAAATACAATATTTTTTTAATTTACTTGCTGTAATAGGTAAAAAATGCTACTTACCGATGAAAGGTTATGTTTGGTTGATTTCGTTCACTACGACTTTTACAGCCGATTACACAGCAACTCACCATCATTACACACTAAATAACCTTTTGGAATATCAATAAAGTCAGAAATTACACAAAGTATGCGTTTCACAGTTTATATCAACGAAAATAATTTTAACACCACAATTGGTTTGGCATCGAATGGCATCGATGCCAAATAACAAAAACCGATACGCAAATAGAGATAGAAAAGGCATGCTATGTCCTGCTCACACATACCTACACATTTTGACGTAAGTGTCGTCTCACTTTCGCAATTATTATTATTCTAACAGCATGTCTATTACGATCTCCATAAAAGCAGCTACAATAATCTAGAGATTTTTATTGACCCAATCAGCACATGGCAAATGAATTGATGTTTTGCCCTGCAGTGGGACACAAGTCCCATTGCAGGGCAAAGGCCTTCCTTCCTTCCTTCCAATTATTTCTATCTGTTGTGTCCAATCTTTTAGAAAAGAGGATGTTGCCATATAACTACCGGTAAAACGGGGTGAATAGGGATGCAGGGGTGAATCGGGACGAAACTTTAAAATGGATTTGTACTTTAAAATAATAGGTAGGGATAGTTGGTTGCTAACAAGGACACTAAGACTTAATCTTTAATTAAAAAACAGTAAACACATTAGAGTCTTTTCTGGCAACAAACTATATTATTTCAACGTTAAAATCCATTTTAAAGTTGTTTCGTCCCGATTCACCCCTGCATCCCTATTCACCACGTTTTACGGTACCTACATTAAGGAATCAATTTCAGACTTTCGAGAGGAAAAATCAAAAACGCTATTGCCACCCGATGAGATTGGTCAGGAAAAGGGTAAAATTGAAGCTAAAGAAACTTGCAGACCCGACGAGGGTGCGTACATCGTTTTCGTTGACCCTTTAGTATATAATCAGTGTATTTTTTTTTACATTTAGCATGTTCGATTTCGTCGCCATCTCGTTTTGTCAATACAATTTCACAAATGTTTACCAACAGCCGCGCCATCAAAAGATCCTTGTAACTCTCTACTTATGTATGGCTGACGATTTTTATAAATCAATGCTTAAGTTCTTTTGATTTTTCAGTGAAGTCTTCTTTGAATACAATTCTATTTCATACATTAACGGAATGTACTTCAATAAATTGTAGAAAATAGAATATTTTACATGGCAATGTTCTTGACGATACGAAAGAAGAATTTAGCTACGGAATTACAGAATTCTTTCATTGTAGGTAACGGAGCAAACCCATTGCACCCTATTCGAGAAAACCGATCGGGGGGTCCCGAGGACGTACCGGCTGGTATGAGACTCCATGGCGCTCGTGCAAGGCTGTATACTTCCGTCCTAGCCGGCGCTAAAGCTGGCGATCAGCCAGAGTGAGTGTTGCACACGCCTTTAATAATAATATTGTCTAGGTATCGATTAACCAATGTCTTCTACCATATTGTATAAGGAGGCACATATTGTGGTCACTATGGTAACACCCCCTACATACATGTCGTAGGTCGTGGGTTCGAACCCAGGCAGACACTTAGTGTAATTTATTTCATCACCATTGGTCTCAAAACGGTGAAATAAAATGATTTCAATAAGATTTTCTTATTTCAGCGGCATATCGACTCAAGAAGACTACGACACGCGTGTCCCCGATGACCCAGTTCCCGACGAAGAAGTGCAACTCAACGAAGAACTACAAATCATTCTACCTCCACGCTACGATGACGTCACAGCAGACTCCTCCATCACAGCCGCCTCCACAGAAGAAAGCAGTATTAGTTAGATCCAATACATACCTTATCATTAAGAATTAAGGTTCCAATTGGAAGAAACTTAATTATTAATGAAGTTTAATCGAAGTATTAATATTGGCTCGAAAGCACGTCGAAAAATGACAAGGCTGATGCGACTCTCAAGGAAAAAAATTGGAAGAATTTTCATGTATATGGACTGGATTATTAGTGATTTTATTCAGAAAATTTGATTTATAATTTACTTCCAACCAAGTCTGTACTCAAGTATACATTTTTTTCTATTTAATTTTATGGTTTTCCTACTTAGTGCGTACTTTTGATAGTTATTTCTGAACATTTTTCGTTTGATAGTTGTCTTTTGTAGGAATAAAACTAGATGTTTCAAGGGTGAATTTATATTGAATTTATCTTTCTACAATATTATACAATAGGTTTTAAATACCAACGCTTTTCTGCGCGATGAACCCAGCGGTACATTACCATACAAATAATAATTATTTTTACATCTCCGTGCAAAATAGTTGCTAGAAATTTTAATTGCACTTTCAAGTTCAAATGAAAATTGATTAACAAAGGTATATCAGTTCTAAAGTTGATAGATCCATGACCTATTGTATACTGTCATGTCTTCGAGTATTACCATCGATCTTTCGAATATTCTAGAAAATAATCATACATTATAAGGTTCTATGAAATATATTTATATCACAAAGTATAGGTGAGTCTCAACAGAAAATAATAACATAGCTTTCATCGTAGTTCGCAATTACAATTCAATAGGACATCTAAAAGTTAGGCAAGAAATCAGTACAGTATGTGGAAGATTGCCGAAATGTAGGCAATGGACCTGGAAATAAGAGCTAATTTCGATTAACAAGTGTTCCTAGATTACTTATTATGAGGAACGTCCTAGATAGTGCTGTAATGAGGCGCAAGACTTGTCTTGTTTTGTTTATTGTCTCACGTACATTTTCCTTCGACCCTTACCACTCCAATCCTTCATTTGCACTGAATCTGAGGAATCCTCTACAATCGCACGTTAGAGGGCGGAACGAAACTAATCGCTACTACTTACATATTTTTTGTTTGCGACAGTTTGGGTTGATTTTTAGCAGCGTGTATTATTATGAAACCCTAACCTTCAAGTACAGATATTTGAAACCGGATTTCAATGTCTATCTAAATATGAAATATTCTAAAACGACATCATACAAATATCAACATCTCAAGCTCCGCCCTATTTTGCGCACGCGCTACCACTAAGGACAATAACAAGGACCACTTTTACCATCACCCGTCAACTTAATCCAAAGATAAACAAGACGATCCGACTCTTCTAAAGAAAGTCTGCCAAACCACCGTTTTATCTGTTGGTAAGCAGCTAACCAATGATGGTGAAACTTGCCCTGAATCTAGCAATAACTATTTAATACGTCGTTTCCTAATATTATCAACGAAGTCGATGTTCCAACTTGCAGTTTCTAATTTCGTTGAACTATTTTGCGTTATATGTTATTATATCTATATCGTATCATTGGAAATTCTATTTATTGCTTTATTTCTATGTACTTTCTTTACTTTTTGCATAATATATCGAAAGCTTTTTCCCCTAACCATTGGTTCATTAGCAATCACGGAGTAGATTAGTATGGAGTGTTAATGTGAACAGTTCGAGGTGCATATATGCTGACTTGTTTGGCGGAAGACTGGCAACGCGTTGAACTCTCGAGTCTGGATAGTGACAGTTCTTGATACATTGACAGCTTTTCTCCTTCAGAAAAGCTGTCAATGTATCAAGAACTGTCTGTAAACCTGAATTTAGTGTTCAAAATTTGCCGAGTTTGTGAGTAAGCTTCAAACACCGAAACGTTTGTTTTACTAATCTGTCTCTGCTCTCTTAACACTCCATTCCTAACCTACTCTTTAATAATCAAGCCTGGGTATTCTAACGGATTTTGCATCTATAATCAGCCTTGTATAAGCGAATCACCCTTTCGGCAAAAGCCCTCACGAAACGAAGCTATAAAAATTAAATAATTCGCTTGAAAAATCTCATTTCAAGGTCCATTCAAGAGCCGTATTTACAAAATCAGATGGTCCCCGAACTGACTAACTACTGGCACTGTTGATATTGGACGCTTTACTAATGCATGCTTTACAAGCCCGAAAATTAAGACTGATAATTAAATAAATACCTATATCTTTAACTTATATTCACTGACAAGCTTGTCTTTTAACTCAAGTAGTAGAAGTTAAACCGCCTAGCGTTCGGAACGTTCGGACGTTCAGTCAATATGAGTATGTTGTACTCTCGACAGCAAAATAGGTCTCGATTCCCCCACAGTATAGATTTAAATTCCTCACGTATAAAATATTAAGCATAATGTACACAGATCAGCCTCAGCATCTTAGTAAAGCGCCCATACACCGCCCGCCAAATAATCACATAGAAAGCTGAAAGCGTTACATCGTACATACATAGTGGATTTTGTCTTAAAAAATTTCGCATACAAAAATCAACATTCAAACAGCGACAGTAATAAAAATACTCTTCAATATGTACATACATTGCTTTAATATGTACATTATTGTATGAGGGTAGCTTGACTATTTTTGTGAAAAATGATGTCGTTGTTGAAATTGAAAAAAATATAAAGAAATTAAGGGTTAGTAGACATTTTCACGTAATTAATTAGTCACTTCACATTTTAATTAGTGAAAAACTAGTTAAAGTGGACACAAGATTATTAAACATAATTAATTATAATATAAAATAGTGATTTTTTAACATGTCAATTTAATGAATGTCCTTACATACAAATTAACAAAGGGTAATCAGCACTTGTTATAATCGTCGATAATTTGCGATTTTTTTTATTATTTTCCGTTACCCCTTGGTCTGCAATGTTTCAAGCAGATGAATACTAACTATAGTCAAGCCACTTCATACAAATGACCTACGCAGCGTGCATAGCTATCACGTAAATATCCATAATAAACAATATTGCGACCATC
The DNA here is from genome assembly GCA_945859715.1 of Apamea sordens. Lineage (NCBI taxonomy): Eukaryota > Metazoa > Arthropoda > Insecta > Lepidoptera > Noctuidae > Apamea > Apamea sordens. The sequence continues at coordinate 17,819,581 of OX243986.1, forward strand.
CATACATAGTCCTCGATTACCCACAATAATGCATTAGAAACTTTATTCTACATTACTATACAAAGGAGGTAAACATTTAAACTAAATAAAAAAAATCATTTTACTTTATGTAATAGTTCTTTAAATAACATAAAAAAATAATCGAATATCGTGACAACAAAACTTTCTAAATTTGTTTTTTCTTTTTTTTTTAAATATGGAATAATTGATTTTGTGACAAGCGTTCGCTTGCTTGCTATCTAACATTGTGTTCACACGGACAGTCACTCGCACCTCACTGGAGCGTTTTTGTCTGTATAACCATTATTTAGATTCAACACTGGTATTCACAATGACGTTGCTTGTTCCGGCACACGGGCGCTTACTTAAATTAAATGGCATCGACATCCTCACCTGGAATTAGAGAAAATGTAGTTAAAATAATATCATGATCGGTTAGGAATGCATTACTATCCTACAAATTATGAAAGTGTCAATAACAGATGTCACTTTATTCATTTGAAATTTTCGGTCTCTCGACTATAAATAGATCAAACAACCAGTTTGACTTTAACTGGAAAGTCGTATCGAATGCGACTGAAGACTTGCAGATATGACGAATGATACCGACTGCAGCGGTAACGTTGGAAGGTTAAAAGAGTAACTGTAGTTTCTTGCCCATTCTTCTATACGAAACTACCTTTTGGAAGGGGCGACTAGAAAATCAAATTCTCTTTTATTGTACAGACGCCAGCACCTCAAGCTGTCAAATTTCTTTAATAGATTTTCAACTTTATCACTAAAGAATTAGGGTTCAAGGTTGATTGGGAAAATTTGACAGTTTTGGGTAGCTTGACCTGCTGGCGTCTGTACATTTTGACGTTCAAAAGTGCCTTTTATGTGTCTATTTGAAATAAATGTTTTAGAATATTACTTCGTGCATTGCTTGCGGTGCAGCTACATGAACGCAGTCTTTCTGGTCACATCTAGTGAACATAAGCACATGGATTTAGACTAGGTTTAGATGAGTTCGCCATAACCCTCGTCAGCACTATTTTTCATATACAATTTGCGAGTAGGACGGAGAGAAAAAATAAGTAAAGTCAACTCAAAGTACATTGACAAGAATTCATTTGATTGTCTACAATTTGTGTTCCATAATACTGTATCAATGGAAAATACCCAATGTGTAATAATAATGTTTCTTGTCTACACATCGATACAATATTATGGAACAACGATTTTAAACAATTAAATTAATTCTTGGCTAAAATTTTCATTGGTTATCAAAATAAAATCTACTGTTTCATACATTTTGACCGGTAGGTACACTTTTCTGTTTTTTTTTTTTAATTACTGACGAAAAGTTTTAGCTCCGTGGGTGGGTTTAGGCTGCTTTTCCACCAAAGATTGCGTTGCTATGGTTGCGTTTGATATCCATGCACCAATCATATTCACTGATCTACATAGCATAGCACTGGTGGAAACGGATTCAACTAAGCTATGGATGGGAGCTATGGATGCGCGAGTGGTGTAGCTATGTGCAGAGCAGAGTACTCCCCGTGCTTTCCCTACTATCGATGCATCGCATTGCTCGAGTTGAGCATCTTCCTCGCACAGCTACCTCGCGGCGGCGAATCTTCATAGCACATCTTACTCGCTCCGCTACACAGCTTAGCATTAGTGGAAACGGTCGCACAGTTTCGTAGCTTAGCTTTCACATCCTCGCAGCATAGCTGCATAGCACATCTCTGATGGAAAAGCAGCCTTAGAATCGTGTACTGAATCCATGGTAACACGTTGAACGACACGTTGACGAGGTTTGTAATCTCCATACTGATTCTCGTGTAGTCTTGCTCCCACATTTAAGACCACGCCACCCCAGAAAACACTGGCGATTAGTATAGCAAGTTAGCTACGTACCGTGGCGGGCGCGGCGGCGCTCGGGCCGCCTACTCTGCAGCTCATAACTTATGGTTGCTGGTGAGCCAGGTGAGCCCCTCGTACAGTCCGTCGCCGGACGTCGCGCACGACGGCTGCACGTACCAGTTGCGGTCCCGGATGCGCGTCAGCCCCAGCTTCTCTTGTATCTCGTGGGGTTTCATTGCTGGAATTGCATAGAAAAAAAATATATATTAGTAAGGAGTGTATTTATGTAAGGTTAGAGAGCTATGGAACGGAGTATTCTGGGTATTATACTTGTGTCCGGGTTAAGAATACAAAAATCCGTTCCATCACTAAAATATCTGATGTCAATCGGAAAGCTGCCACGCTTAAATGGAATTGAGCTGGACATATCTGCCGCGTGTCAGACGATCAGTGGGCCAAACTTACGACCCAGTGGGTCCCGCTTAGTGGCAAACGACATCGCGGCAGGCCCAGACGTTGATGGCGGGATGAGCTGGACTCGATTGGTCCCTGGCAGCTCTGGACAGAGACAGATGGATAGAGAGTAGGAAGGCCTTTGCCCAGCAGTGGAACATTAATGTAAGGCTCTGCCTACCCCTTATGGGAAGAAGGCGAGAGTTTATGTATGTTGATTTATTATTATCATTTATTTATAAAGAACTAGCTGTGCCCCGCGGTTTCACCCGAATAAGTTTCGATCCCGTGGGAATATCGGGATAAAAAGTATCCTATGTGTTAATCCTGGTTATAAACTATCTGTGTGCCAAATTTCATCCAAATCCGTTCAGTAGTTTTGGGGTGAAAGAGTAAGAAAACAAACATCCATCCATCCATCCATACAAACTTTCGCATTTATAATATTAGTAGGATTTACAGTAAACTTGTACTTGAAATATGCCCCGCAAAGCCGTTTTCATTGTTTTCCTTGCTGCGTTTGTATGTTAGAATGTGTAAGGGCAGTTTATTTTCAAGAAGTCTATTGTATGCCTTCCCTACTTCCATATAGCCTTTCAGTGATTTTACGTCTGATGTTGCCATCACTGTCAAAATCATAGTGATCTTTATTCCCGACACATTAAAGTTGTAGTTGGATTGCTGCTGTTACAGGTAAAATACAGGGCTGTAATTATTTTGATTGTTCGTAAGTACGTTTGCAGGAGTTATTACGGAGAATATAATAACAATCGAGGCAATTTGTCAAATTATACTTCACACACAAGTACACAAGAGAGCACAAGTGTTCGATATTACACCAGTATGAAGTTCTATAATCTAATTATCTATATCTGTACATATATAATAAAATAGTAACGGAGTCAAAATTGCACTTAGAAAATTAAAAAAAAAAAGTAATTGTTACCTACGAGGTGTGAGAAGTTTGCCCGGATTGGCGCAAAAACGACTGAATGGATTTGGATGAAATTTTGCAAACAGTTTATAACCGGATTAACACATAGGGTACTTTTTATCCCGGTGGTAGGTTCCCGTGGGATATTTTCCAACATCCACGCAGGAGAAGCCCCGAGAAAGAGCTAGTATTATTTAAGATAGTGATCAATTATAGTATAAATAACAATAATATAACCATAAAAGCGAAATTATTTTTATTAATTAAATAATTAGTAATCAAAATAAAACTTAACAGTGCACCTGCTAAATAGCGCAAAGTTTGAAGGTCAAATGATGGTCAAATACGTGCCGACCCTGCAGCCTGTCGCTACTTATGCGTGAATGCGACCTTTGGCCGCACAATTAATGAATAGCTAGCACCATTTCTCGCAGCTGAGGAATGGCGTGCGCTAGATTTCTTGCTACTTGAAGAGTTCTGTTTCTTTAGACCTCATATTCCCTAGGACTCGGATGACGAGCACCCTAATTGCGTAACACACTACCAATTTTAATCTGAATCATTTTGAAGGATATTGCTAATCCATTGCTTCAGATGTTCGAAAAAATGTGTCTGCTCAACAACGGAAATAACGCAATGAATGTTGTTAACCTGTCAAAGTGGAGTGGAACCCATTACTACTGATAGTGTGTTACGTAATTACCCCGCAGACCTCGGCAATTCCCGTATTTTTAAGGGAACGTTCGCAATTTAATCGCAGTCACAGTCTGTCATTTTAGGCAAGTTTTTGACATTGATTGTCGCTGAGATGACATTGCGACTAGATTTTGAATGTTTTTAATTACTTACTGAAATTGACCTCCAGAAATTCCTTTCGCTTGCCACATCACCGAGTCTAGCTGAATAAGTCTGTGGGCGAGTGTCCCACGCGTCGTAATGTCAATGCGACATTTCTAGCGAGGCGTGTCTTGGGACATTTGTCGCCTACTACTCAATACATGACCTTTTCACTTTTCACGAGTCAGGAAGTTTCTAGTAAGATTTTTTGACTATTTCAAACCACTATAACTCATGCGAGTGTAAGGATTCATCCGCATTGGGGCGTATTTATATCGCGACATGGTCCCGGCACTAGTTATCGCTAGATACAAGTCGCAATATACAGAGTGATTGGTAGTTGAGTAATAACAGCCACACGGGTCGATCGATCAGGTGAAGCTACGCTTGCCACGGTTGATCCGTGGATGGGTGACCATCTTTATATACCAAGACCCCTCCGTGCCTCGGAAAGCACGTTAAGGTGTTGGTCCCGGCTGTCATTCGTGGATCTTTGACAGTCGTTACGGGTCGTCAGAAGCCCGAAAGTCTGACAACCAGTCTTGCCAAGGGGTATCGTATTACCCAGTAACTGGGTTGTGGACGTCAGATAGGCAGTCGCTCCATGTAAAATACTGGTATTCAGCTGCATCGGGTTATACTGGAAGCCGACCCCAACATAGTTGGGAAAAGGCTAGGCAGATGATGATGGTAGGTAGGTAGTTGAGGTGCATTCCTTGAAATGCCAGACTTGCCAGAGTTAATTGCAAAGATTTTGTCCGATAACTTGGGGTCGAAATTAAGGTTGTTCTCTCTTTTCCTCCAGTCTGGACGTTAAACTAATACCCCCTTATTACAAAACAAGGTTTTTCTTTCGATCAGGTTTAAACCACTGACCCGGTTATTGAATTAAGAACCCAACTGTTATAGAAATGGAGTTCTTTATACAAAAATGACAGCTTAGTTCGGTGCTAAGTTGTCATTTTAGTATTAAGAACTTTGCCTAAACCGAAATAAAGTTCGAAATACAAGTACTGGCTCAGTAGTTTAGGCTAGAAATAAAGTTAGGTTTGTTTTGTAATAAGACGGATAGAGTTTTCTGATATCTCCGATAGTCTGCAAAATTAGCTACCGAAACTTTGCAGACATGATGGAAATCGATATCTAAACACGACAAATAAAAATCGATCGACATCGATTCACGATAGGAAAGTTAAAAAAATATATTTTTTAAACAGATATTTCAAGTAACTACGGTTGATGAACCCGAAAAAAAAAAACATCAAATTTATTTATTTTATCAGGAGATATATTATCTGACGTCCATGACGTAGACGGAGTTTCACTAGCTAATTTAATTTGAAAATTACCCTAATTTAATAAAAAAAAGTACCCATAACTGGAAATTAAGCGTCGTAAAGTTTATAAAAGCATCCAGAAAAGTGCAGAGAAAGTTAAGATTGACGAGTCTCAGAGGATGAAGAAGACTTATGAAGGTTCTAATGACTTATTATATAACATACCGTCAGGCAAGTCCTGTTTGTTAGCGAAGATGAGTATGATCGCGTCACGCATCTCCCGGTCGTTGATGATCCGGTGCAGTTCCTGGCGAGCCTCGTCAATACGGTCCCGATCCGCACAGTCCACCACGAATATTAGTCCCTGAGTGCCTGAAACATATGAATAAAGACTTTTAGTAATGTTTTTTTATTGCTAAATGGGCCTGTTGTGCTATTCTGTAAAAACATTACCGTGAAAACTTAGGTGAAGTGAACGGGGAGTGGGCAGTCATTCCGACTAATGCTAGGGATTGACAACTCACTTCACCTAACTTTTCACGGTGAGATTTTTACAGAATCTATCGGCGGCTCTTGACTTCGATCACGCCTGATGGAAAGCGATGGATGAGGTCTATGATGGAACGAGCATGCCCAGAAGATGCCTGTTCACTCTTGCTTTGAAGGCAGACGGGTTAAATGTGTATTTGTGAGAAAAATGGTCTTAGATTAGAGACTGAACATTGATGATCCTAGTAATATATACATTCGCGTAGGTGCTATAATCGTAACATAATCCTGAAGTCAAACGACTTCCGGATCATGTCAGGAAACAGTAGAACAATCTCTCAACGGCCAGTGCCAAGACCCCAGACTATAGTTGGATTTCTTAACGATCGCATTTGCGGCAGGAGCAGTTAACTAGTAGAACGTACTGACATGACGTTTACAGATAGCATTTTTATATGCAATCAATCAACAGGATTCATAATCATCGCTCCAGGTACAGAAAGAAGCTATCCTTGTGTTCACCATCCAGCTTGCTTTTTAAACAAAATCATTCCCAGTCTTTAGAATAATTATTATGATCAGCACTTATAAATTTACAGCGTCTTATCAATTAAAAAAAAAAAAATGGTATGTACCTGTATAATAATGCCTCCATAGTGGTCGTATTTTGTCCTGCCCCCCAACATCCCATACGTTGAATTTGACGTTTTTATACGTAACAGTTTCTACGTTGAAACCGACCGTAGGTATCGTTGTGACTGACTGACCTAATTTTAATTTATATAAAATAGCTGATGTTTATTTTAAGGAATTACTGTTCTTTCATCATGGTGGGTGTCACAATAAAGTTATAAGCAAAAGGTCCGTTCGTTTTGCTAGATAAAATATAAGAAGTAAATGCTTACAATTGACCAGTATCTCATAAATTCCAGTGCTGAATACTGCATGTTGCACCCTAATTGCGTAACATCCTATCAATCAGAATCTGAATTATTTTGAAGCATATTGCTAATCCATTGCTTCATATGTTGGAAAAATTTGTCTGCTAAACAACGTAAATAACGCAATGAATGTTGTTAAATTGTCAAAATGTTAGTGTGTTACGCAATTACCCCGCTGTAGGTACTGGATTAAAAAGTGTTTAATATTGGTCAAATATCAAACGTTTCTTATAAATTCCAGCGATAGTATTTATCAGATACTGGACCACCGTAAATTAGCATGCAAGTACTTCTTGCTTGCTTGATAGTTCGATACTAATATTATAAAGAGGAAAGATTTGTATCTTTGTGTGTGTGTATGTTTGTAATGAATAAACTCAAAAACTACGGTCCCGATTTCAAAAATTCTTTCACCATTGTAAAGCTACATTCACCCTGAGTGACATAGGCTACATTTATTGCTAAAAAAGATTAGGGATCCTTACTAAAACTTAACCACCCGTGCGAAGCCGGGACGGGCCGCTAGTTATAAATAAAGAGGTAAAATTTGTGAGTTTGTATGCAGGGTGTATCGCGTAATCTACGTAACGAATAATCCGATTTAAAAAAATCTAAGTATCTCTGACAGAAAGCTTGCCGTCTAATCTTTTCACCAACCTTGGTTGACTGGTAGAGAACGCCTAAGGCATAGACATGGGCGTTTTCGTATTTATTTGCTAACGGATATGTAACCGATATTCAGTTTTCATATCGATATCCAAAACCGTTTTCAGATATCGATATCAGTAGTACGATTTGCACAAGTAACTGAAACGAACGAAACGCAAACTAACGACAAACGCAAACTCACACTTTTAACGTTTATACATTGATTTAGGTACTTTCGTTGTTTAAAGTTTAGTAACTAAATAAATAGAAACTAGACCTTATTGCTAGCGCATTAGGATATAGATATTACACACGCACTATTATTAACCAAATAACAAATCACTAGCCGAAGTTACGTAATATTCGCTTCATCACTTTTACGCCAGTAAAACATTGAATGGTAAGACAGAGACAAAGCGAATGAAAACCGTCGATGTCATATCGGCTCGTGATGTGAAGTTTGCGTTTTCGTAGTTCGTTTTCGTTGTTGCGATATGGACAGATATGGATATGGATGAAACCATAGCTCGATGAAGTTTTTGTGAAAACGGTTATGTATATTTAGATATCGATATGGTATGATACTAAACACATATCCGATATAAGTTACGTTTTGATATATCGAACCCATGCCTACTAAGGCATTAAGTTCGCCTTTGTACAGTCAGCGTCAAAAATATCGGGACGAATAGACTGTTCAAAATGATCTCAACAACTAAGAAAATTAAACTTTGTCTCAATTGGATAAAGTTCTTGTCAGAATGACAGTTGTCGTGTACTGTCTTCATTCTGAAACATTCCTTGTGTCATTGAGTTAATATTTAATTTTCATAGTTGCTTAGATCATTTTGAACAGTCTGTTCGTCCCGATATTATTGACGCTGACTGTACCTTTTTGTGTGCGGACTGCGGAAAGATTAAATAAATAACGCTACGGCTATTACCGAGTGTCTTATGATATTTTTTATGTTAAAACACGAGGACGATGTCGCGGGTAGAAGTTAATCTTGAATATATTGGAATAGAGTAGCCGCCTGGGCTTTCTGTATATATCTTCTTGGCTTCATACTATGGCCACAGCTGTCTGGCGATTTGTAACCTCGATTCTGTAAAGTTCTTAGCTACATGAGGCGTGTTTATAGCGTTATAAATGGGAAACATCGATGGCGCCATAAAATAGGAACGTAGCCATTAAACAAGTTATGTTTGCATCCAAATGTTTATAATGTACAAGATGGTACTTTCGTTTGCCTGCTGTATTTAGGGAAAAGGGAGACACTCTAAAGTAAATCATCTTGGTTCGGTTTATAAAATATATAAATGCTTTTTTTGTATTATCGGCCATCCTGGGATTAAGGCTTCTAAGGCCCAGTCTGTTTCGAAAAGAGGAGGCTTGAGTCCCAGCAGTGGGAACATTATACGCTGATTTCAACATTCAATATAATGTATTTCACATAAACCTACATGTGAAAAGTCAGAAGCTAGGTACGTTGTTGTGATTATGTTACTTATGCAAAGGTACTAACTGTCCTATAATAATAGTCGGTAATAGTAATTACACAGGCTAATTATTAGCCTGTGTAATTTTAAATGACTACAATATAATTTGTTACTTGCTTGTTATAGAATAGAAAACTACTATGTACACCATACATATTTGGCCATAGGATTATAACGGGTGTAAAAATTTAGTTAACGAAGCCGAGAGCCACTTGTACTCCCCGTTATTTTAATATATTTTTTTGTACTGGATAATACCTGGGAACATTATGGTTACGGAGATATTGAAGGTCAAAATTCCAACTTTTACTGACGTTTTTTTACGAAAAAAGGTTAATGTTATAACACAAAGCGCAATGTTACTTAGTTTGATGTACAGAATGCGTAGTTGAAGACTATGTGATGTGTCTTTTTACAACCTGTATATTCCACAGCGACTTCCCGACGTCACTGCAGTGATTATAAGCCTGCCCGTTAGCGGCTGTTGCATTATTTCTGTTGAAAAATATTAATCATTTCGATTTTGGCAAAGGATACTAGTCTTTCCGGCAGCATCGAGGCCCAGCATCAATATCCTCATCTCCTTGTTTCCGAAGATTTTTGACAACAGCTTCCCCATTGTGCTGAACTCGCCTCAACCGCACAACTGGAAAAAGAAAAGACGAACATTAATTTCATTGAAATTATCGAGAGTTATGGCCGTAGATCATACATGATTTAATAAATGAACTAAAAGTCCAACACATAACTTTAAACAACTATCGATACCCGAAATAACGGTTGAGATTCTAAATTGAAAGCAAATGACAAGAAATGCACATGAAAGAAATTAAGATATGAAGATAAAGTTGAATCATCAATTCATCGCATCACTAAAGTCTTTGTCTTCGATAACTTACTGTAGAGGTAAGATAGGGCTTAAACAAAAATCTCATTTTCGAATCAACATTTCGAAGACCACACACAAGAACCAATTATATTTTCAGCAGAATAAGCATAAAACCATTTAACCAAAACAGAGCGTGTAAAACGAAAATAATTAAATTTATTGTTTGTTCCACAAATCAATTTGTACGAGAGACTTAATTTAACAACTGAACCATCGGTCCGGAAGTTGGTCGAAACTGGTAAAGCACTCGAGAAGTTAGGAACTATGGAGTCGAGGGGACGCTTCCCGGTAAACAAAGTCAAGTAAATTCGTTGTTCAGAAATTGAGATTGGCCTGATATTTTTATTATAGCTATCGATATAACGAGGCTTTTGTAAACTGAACGGCGATTAGCTAGGTGGAATTCATGTTTTTGACAATTAGTATCAATATTATAAATGCGAAAGTGAATTTGTTTGTTTGTTACGCTTTCACGCTAAAACTGCGAATTTGGATGAAATTTGGCACATGAGTAGACCATGACACGGAGAAGGACATGGGGCCTAGTACCTAAGTCTCAGGTAATAGAGGGCAATATTCGGATTGTATTTAAAATGGTGATAATATGGATGAAAACAATAATTTATGATCCATATATATAAGTACATATCGATGGAAGAGTATGATAACTTAATAACAAGCTATCAATCCAATATATTCTTGCTTCGATAAACCTGAACTCGGATTCAATTTTTCTCATAAGAGCTATCGGAAACGTAAGGTACGTAAGTACCTAAGCGTTATATCTAACTCCACACAATTTTTTATCTCGCGTATTCCACTTTATGAGAAAAATATTTCGCTCAACAGATTATAAGAAAAAAAACAGGAAAGCCACAAAAGTATCTCTGAAAGAAATTCTTTACGAGTCACGCGTTATCGAGGAGCGAATCAAAAAGTTTGAGAGCAAACTAAAAAAATATTTGCCGAGAGTTGATGTACCAATTTTGCCATGTTGTGTATTACGTCGAAGTTTAATTAAATAAGTTGGTGGCACTTAAGTACCTAATGGTTTTGAGGACATATTGAAATCTTCTCATCATTGAAACGATTAAACTCATTCGCAGTAGTGGGCGTTTTGTCCTCAATTTGAGCAGGGATTATGCAAATAGCTCTGATGGAACCGCCCTCATCCATTACTACAGAATTCTAGGCAGGGATAAGGTACAGAGCTTTATCCAGCCTTAAAAGATCTGTGTCCCACTTCCACACAGGAATGACAAATTGCTGGTCCATTGTGCCGAAACCAGACCACTGCAAACTATTTTGCAGTGGTATGGTTTCGGCACAACGCAACGTATATTTTGCACAACGATTTTATAATCGTTGTGCAAAATATACGTTTCAGCATTCTGCACGGCGATAACATGACCTATAACAACATCCGATGTATTGTTATTTACAGATACGTATCAAATATTTCGCACTCTTTCATCAAAAAAACGGCGGCGGAAGATTTATGGTTACTTTTCAAATGAGAAAAGTAACCCTAAATCTTCCGCCGCCGTTTTCAAGTTCCTATCACGTGAGATCAGTACAATTTACGCTTGTGAATCAGATCTTTGAAATCGATCCCGTTTCTGGAAATATCGCAATTTAAATCTTTTGGAATTTAGGGGTTGTAAATCATATTACATTTTCAGACAACGTAAAGGTGAAGGCGTTTGGGAGATGAATTTGGGACAGAACTTATTTTGTTTAACTAATTTTAATTAAAATAGAAGAGATGTTACAAAGGGAAAGAATATAATAAGTTGTCAAGTAATATGACGAATATATTTAAGCTTACAGTTGAAATACGTAGTTTCTGGAATATTTCTTATTTAGAACTAGCTCCCGCCCGCGGCTTCGCATGCGTGACGACAAAAGTAGTCCACCCTTTCCCAGGGTTCAAAGTATTCCCATACCAAATTTCATCAAAATCGGTCCAGCCGTTTAGAAGATTAGCGGGAACAAACAGACACTTCAATTTTGTTTATTTGTACATTTATTTATACATCTGTATGTATATATGTAGATTGTTCTTATATCATTGTTTTATTTCACTAAGAGCTGATTTTTCAATCGACATATTTTTTATTCGTGGAATAAAATTGACGTCTGACATTTTTTGTATGGAAGAACTGTCAAAAATTCAAAATTATTCCTCCGATAAAGTTATCTGGCGTTGGAAAAATCAGCCGTAATAAACATAATCTATTACACCATCAGTTTTGAACCGTACCTCTAGTATAATATACTAGAGGTACGGTTAAAAAAAAACGGTAAAAAAAATGGATGACAGGACACACTATTATAGTGTAGTACACACTATATTATAGTGTGTCCTGTGACACATTTTTTTTCTGTCATCTGTCAGGCAGGATGACACCTCAAAATTTTCCGTTTTTTCAATTTTAATGTAATTACTTTGAAAAATCATGAGTTTCAAAAATTCAAATAACCAACACATTTTGTCTATTCCAACTATTAAGGATCCCCATAATCATATCTTTACATCGAACATATTGTTTTGCGTCACCGTATCAATGATCTGCGCTAATGCATACAACGTTATCATCAATCAACATAGAATCGGTGCGACACGCGGTGACGGTTTGTCATCGGAAACCGTCTATCAATGTGAACACCCTCGTTTATTTAAATACTACATGTTTAATGGGGTAAGCACAAAACATGAAATTATACTAATTGTTCCAGCCAAACTATTCTTTAAAAATCTCACCGTGAACACTTAGGTGAAGTGAGCCGTCATTCCACGTGCCGATCGATTCTGTAAAAATCTCACCGTGATAAGTTAAGTGAAGTGAGCTTAGAGTGAGCTGTCAATAGTGTCAATCCCTTAGCATTAGTTGGAATGACAGCTCACTCCACGCTCACTTCACCTAAGTTTTCACGGTGAGATGGCTACAGAATCGCACTGCAGCAGTGCGATTCTACTGACAACTCACATCAAGCTCACTTCACTTGAGTTTTCACGGTGAAATGGTTACAGAATCGCACTGCTGAAGCTTGGGATTGACATTATTGACAGCTCATTTCAAGCTCACTTCACTCTGTTCTGGGTGTCGATCGCTCGTTCTCATGAGTGAAGATGTGCTCGATCATCAAATACAATAAGGCAATCTCTCATAAATCTGCCTAACATTTTTTCAACTATGTTGGGGTCGGCTTTTTTTTTTTTTTTTTTTGAGGATGGGAAATCATCAAATGACTCCTTCCGCTCTGGGTGGAGCAGAAGGGAGTGTCAGACTTTTACTGACTAAAACCCACCCGTGTTCCTTCCTTAGCCCTTTATGTTCCAGGGCAGCGGTAAACCCTTTCGGATGGTCCCGCTACCCTGGCAGGCTTCGGCCCTGTGGGGCCCCGTCACTTGCTGACATCTCTTTGAGGCGCGCGTGGAACACGAACACGCCGTCCGGCACGGGCCTAGTCCTGATCGGACGGAGAGCTACCCATTACTCTCCGCCCGCAGGCCCGCGCCTACGGTGGCCGGGAGTCGTCACGCGGCTCCCGACGCCCGGAGCGTCTCCCGCGGCGGCTGAGGCGTGAGGTGCGCAAGGCGCGTTCCCTCGCCCACCCCGCCACCTCCTTCGCTAGCATGACTGCTTCGCAGAAGGAGGTGACTGCCTCCCACTCCCTCTCACCCCGGACCATGGCTTGAACCAGGGCCGGGCGCGAGAGGTCGCCGCCGCTGCCAATCGCCTCTATGAGGACACGGCGGTGCTCTGCCCAAGCAGGGCAGACCTCCACCGTATGCTCCACCGTGTCCTCTGGGCGATCCTGACAGTGGTGACACCCGGGCGTCTCCTCCCGCCTGATGATGTGCAGGAACCTCCCGAAACATCCGTGTCCGGAGAGGACCTGCGTCAGGCGGTAGGTGAGAGCGCCGTGACGTCTCTCTAGCCACTCCTCAAAGAGGGGTCTTACCGCCGCTATCGTGGCGTGCCCTGCGCTGGGTTGCGATAGTCGCTCCTTCCATGCCGCCATGAGATCGCACCGGAGGTTCGTCCGCTCCGCCGCGGTTTGCCGCGGATGCGGAGTTTCCCCCCGGCGTAGTGCCTCCGCGCGCCAATCATATAGGCGCGCGAGGACTATCGCCTCCAGATCCCATGGTGGCAGTCCGGCAAGGAGGCTTGCTGCCTCGCCTGAGATCGTGCGGTAGCCCCGGATCAGCCTTACGGCTACCACCTTTTGGGGCGCGTTCAGATAGTGTGCGGCTCGAAGCCGCAGTGAACGCGCCCATACCGGGGCCCCATATAGGGCCATGGACCGCACGACCCCCGCGTAAAGCCTCCGGCAGGAGGCGTTTGGCCCCCTCAGGTTGGGCAAGAGCCGCTTTAGGGCGGCCCCGGCCCGTTCCAGTTTGGGGGCCAAACGTCGGAAATGCTCGACGAAGTTCCATCGGCTGTCGAGGACGAGACCCAGGTACCTCATCGTGGTCTCGACGCCGATGTGAACCCCTCCTACCACTAGTTGGGATCCCGGAGGTGGCCCGTACCGAGGCCCATGAAAGGACATGGCCTCGGACTTGTGCAATGCCACCTCGAGACCCAACCGCCGGATCCTTTCCACGACTATCGCAACCCCGCGTGTCATCGCGTCGGCCGCCGCCTGATGCGACCTCCCCTGCGCCAGGACCAGCGTGTCGTCAGCGTAGCAAACTACGCTGACGCCTTCAGGGAGGTCGGCCCGCAGCACCCAGTCGTAACCGATGTCCCACAGGAGCGGCCCCAGAACCGATCCCTGTGGGACACCGCACGACATCTCTCGCCGGTTCCAGTTCCCGTCGCGACCGGGGTAGATGACGGCTCTGTCCGTCAAATACGCCCCGACTACTCGACGGAGGTAGGTCGGCACCCGGTGATACCGGAGTGCCTCCCCAATGCAGCTCCAGGGCAGGGTGTTGAACGCGTTGGCGATGTCGAGTGACACCGCCACGACCACCCCACCCCGGGACACCGCGTCCCCCGTCGTGAGGGCTCTTACGCGCATGATGGCGTCCACCGTAGAGCGCCCCTTGCGGAAGCCAAACTGGCAATCCGCAAGATCCGGCCCAGTCCCCACAAGGTGCCCGACGAGGCGGCCCGCAATCACTCTCTCAAAGAGCTTGCCAACCTCGTCGAGCAGCACTATGGGCCGGTATGCGGACGGAGAGTCCGCAGGGATGTTGGGGTCGGCTTCCAGTATAAACCAATGCAGCTGAATACCCGTATTTTGCATAGAGCAACTGCCTATCTATCTGACCTCCACACCCACTTACTGGGTAATACCCCTTCGTAAGACTAGTTGTCAGACTTTGAAGCTTCTGACTACCCGTGAGAATAAGAGTATCATTATGTATTTACTATTGTTTACAATTTAACATACAATATCTCGTCAACATTACAAACATTAATAATATAGGACCCTGGTACCTTTGGAATTGAGTAACTATTTCATTAATTATAGTATATTATTTATTTCTAGAATTAAATCACTCAAAATTCTAGCTGTGAGGCATTCATTTAATCTAAATGAATTAGGGAACCTTCACTAATTAATTCATATACCTAATTCAAATAGAAATTTCGTATTTTCTTCAAAGGCTTCCACAACGCGTACCAGGGTTTACAATCCTTCCTTTTGTCAACAAACAAGTCAACTTTAGCATAGAAATGATTAATCAAGACTGCCATTTAATATTCAAAACACAGAACAGCATTTACTTCGAAGGAAATATTTAAATACGGGCGCTAATAACAATGTTCTTGCAAGGAAACCCGCTATAACTTCAACATCCCACATGCAACACCTACCTGCAAGATATTCGATGCCCTAGATAGCTAAGCTGCGCTAAATATAGAGAGCCCTTGGTCTGAAATCTTAAGTCTGTCTGTAGTTCGATTGGCATTTAGGTAACAGTTCTTGTTAAGTTTGTTGAAGGCTTTAATTTGTAAGATGACTTTAACTTTAGCAAGAATAATGTAGCAAGAAGTGTTTTATCTATTGTGTGGGTAACTGTTATACGCCTTCTCAACGCACAAGCAAGCAAATCATTCTGAGGACATATTAAAGTTTGCCGACGTTTCCAGCAGTCTCTAAGTTTCTAGCCCACTTTTTAATGGCCATGCGCTGTATATTCATATTGCTGTTTGCCTTCAATGATGATGCTGTCATAGTATTAAAAAGACACCTAACGGTACAAACCTAGATGCAGACAGTTCCAAGACAATCGTCATAGGGCAGATTACAGCGTCTAACAACCAACCCGTTCTCAAAGGTCAAAATAATACTGAAAGGTCAACATTACTTCTTAGACACGTATCATACGACCAAAGTTTTTTGCGAAAACCCTTGTTGCTCATAACAACGCACTTGAGATAATATAATGTCTATTCAACCTCAAAACAGTAGAAAACTTGGCCAGAATTACAGAATAGAATAATATGAGGAGGAAGGAAATATGGATAAAACGCGTGAAATGAATTGCCAAGCCGTTATTTGTCACAGCTATTATTATATTTTAGTTATAAATTCATAGTCCATTTTTGTACAATTGCCTTAGTGGGAATTAGGAGCATTACAAACTGCTAAATGATTAGAATCGTATATGAAGTTTATTCTGTCCATAAAAACAGCAAAATATATTTCCCAAGCTAAGATTTTTCAATCTGATAAGTTTATTATTTAATTTATTTTCTGGAAAGGATTTGCTATAAATTCAATACTAGCAGAACTCTGTTAAAATAATGCAACCAGTAAAGTTTCTAGCAACATCTGCTGCGCGCTCGGTTAGCCAAAGATCAATAGTAATGAGAATATTCTTAGTTCAATCACTGCAAGTCGGAGAGAACTTAAAAGTCCACTTACTTATTACTTTTTCATTGATACAATCAATCAAACCGTTTACGATACGTTTACCATAACGTAAGGGGAAACCATTCACGTGTTTTTGCAGCGTGTTCGAATGCACACAAGTCAAATACGGCAAATGTTAGAATTTAATATCCAAAGTGGTACGGCGGTAAACATTCCAGTTTTCTAAACAAAAACTACGCGAGTGAGCTAGCACAATGTAGTGAACAAAATGGAAACATAACTTAAGATAAAATATAGTTTTCACGGGTACCTTCACTACATGATTTAATAAATATAGTCTCACATTATAAAATACTGTCCAAAAAAAAAAGCAATTGTCTCCAAGGACGTTTCTATTACCTACATTATGTCTTTTCATAAAATGAAAACAAAAGAATATCTGGATCATGTTTCTACGATCTAGAACATTCTCCAAACTGTGCCCAGCTTCTAAAGGAAACGGAATCATTGGAATTCGAACTACGGTAAAACATTTTAGTCAACCTAACCGAATTCTGAATTTAGATACAACAACGAAGGAACATAAAAGCACAATATATAAAGGCTTTCATTACATAGATATAGTTACGTGGCAACACGCGTACTATTTAGTTACGCAAGATGCTATAAATGTTCTGAGGTTTCGTTGTTCTCGTAAATAAGATAATGTCACAGAAATGTGTGAATTTCCCGTCTGATTTCCGAATAAAAGAAAGTAAATGCGACAAGTATAATACTTATTTTTTATATGGGAAGGGAAAATCGGGAGGAAAAAAAGAAAGAAGATACTATCCGTATGTGGTGTGACTGGGTAGCGTAATTGTGTCATTCGCCTATACTTAATAATAAAGCTGAAGAGTTTGTTTGATCGCGCTTATCTCTGGAACTACCAATCGGATTCAAAATAATCTTTTTGCATTCGACAGCCCCATTCTTGAGGAAGTTTATGACGTATTTAGCATCACGCTACGACCTTAGTAGACCAGCAAAGAGGAAAACAAGTCAGAAAGAACACTAAGCGACAGAGGTAATTAATCTTGAAAATCAGAGAAATATTTAAGCGTAGGAAGGTCGAATCACCCATAGCAATAAATTACCTAGATAGGTAACTATATCAATACAAAGATCTAGAGACATTAAATCGTCATAAATAAACCTTTCAATCAATTCTATAAAAATCTGTACAAAAACATAATTGATCCATCGATACTGAATGAATAGATCCCACGCTTCGAAGTAATTACATCTCCGTTTGAACGCTATCAGCCCACCATTGACGCGTGTTTTTACAACCATTTAAAATATAATTTAACAGAATTCATGGAAAAACGATTGCTATTCATATCGTACCTTTTTAAATAATACAAAACATTTCAGTCTCGTCGAATATATAAGAAATTCATGAGACGTGAATGATAAATAAATAAACATCAACTAAATGAATGTACGCACGGAAGGAACAGCGGAAATGGAGTAAGAAATATATGTTTTGTCATATCTCCAATACCGTAGTACGCTTTCTTATCTTGAAGGCCGTGCGTGGAGTTTCCCAATCTGAATAAAGTGAACAGACTCCAGTTTGGCTTGAACGGAAATGTGGATAATCTCGATAGAATCGTTCCAGCCGCTCCGGTCGCCGGAATTGCCTATATGCCTAAATACATAGTGTGGGTTTTTATCCGGTTAGGTGAACCTGAAGGTAAAGCAGGTCGTATATTTACAGAGATTTTATCAAACGAAACCTTTGGACAAAATTTCAGTAACCTAACATTATCCTAAACTATTTAATATACTTTAATTGAATGACTGAGCCATATTAGCACGAAGAAAATCTAATTTGGACTAAATGAAACCACATTCCATTCAGAGAAAGCAAGATTCCAAGCAAAACCAATGCTAATTACATTACACCGGAATTAACACATGTGGAAAAGATATATAGCATACGGACAACAGAAATACACAAGACGACCTTTAATCAGAAATTTGGCTACGCAGAATTCCTGATACAAGGTTAGTTAAAAAGACAAAGGAAGTTCTTATTAAGACAGAAACAACTCATCTACGTAGGAATAGGAAACGTGAACATTGACATTAATTGATCGGGCCGGACAGGAATGAAATCTGGCTGTAACTAGAACAAATAGAAACTGCCGTGTGTGTTATATACCGTGCTGTAACCGCCGACCCAATTCTATTGATAGAAAAATATTTGAACCACGCCCTAAAAGGAAACGGTTGGAATTGAAATGATCTTGAAATATGGGCCATAGTTGGTGACAGATCTATGATCATATTCATTCGGGACGGAAACTTCTAGGAATGTCTTTACCAATGAAGTTTGGGCAATTCAGTAAACCTGCTAGTCTAAACTGTTAAAGTCATCAACTGATGGATGCTATTTTAGAGCACGTTTGAGCGAAGAACGTCGTCGCTATCTCTAAACTCGTTACAGGAGCTTGAGGCGGTACCGACGTACTTAATACTAAAACGCATACTTTGCATGATTCAAGGAAAAGATAAGCATGGTTGATCTTAACATCCCACTTCTAAAGCCCGATCTTTAAACGAAGCGAAAATTACGAAGTTATAAAGAACAGAACTGATGAATAGAAAAACGGTAACAGCTACAATGCATAATTTGCCAATAAATGGAAAACTGTTCGGATTAATCATAACGAAATAAAGGGAAAAGATCAGACGATTGCCACGATACCCACCACTATAGCTATTTGGTCGATAAACAGAATAAAGGTTTAACGGCGTGCCTTGGTATCATAAAAGTGGAAACGAGGGTTTGCCCGAGTTCTGCACACGGAACCCTGAATTGGGTCGCTTCGTGTATCTATAATGTCACTACGTTTGGAAGGTCGTGCCTTAATAATGCTTCAAGGTCTCTAAGAGGCAGGGAGGTTACTTATATTTTTGAGAAGAAAGGGGGACCTTTTTAGTCCCTACTATTATTCCCCGTCTGTATAAATAGTTACGGTAAAGTTGTTTTTCCCTTGACTTGCGAAACGTTTAGTCGTTTGTCACATCTTTTAGTATACTTTACCTTAGTGTCACAACTTCTAATTTTTGCTTCGCAGACATGTTTTCAAGCTAGCTAAACAATAAAACAGTCAAAGTACAAACGAGATTTTGGCACTGTAAGTACGAACGCGTGGTTTAAGCTCAAAACTTGAACGACTCGAAAGTCGTAACTAATAGCAGTTGGAGAACACATCAGGTGTTCTACAACTGCGCTGAAGCCTGAAGCACACAGAAAACCGATATTTTTATAATAAAAATGTTATTTTTCTGAAGCTAACCCGTTTTTTTAGTATAAGATTTCAAAAGGCACTTCAAAGGTTTTCAAGATCAACTTGGCTGACGCCACTTGACGAACTGAAAGGTTTTCGACAATCCATCGAGGTTCATTGTCGGTCTGAGAGCCGGCAGGAGGCACTATATTTAGAACAGATCTTATTTCAAACGGGAAAAACCTTCATAAGCAAATAGAAAGACGAACGTCTCGTTTGTGCTACTGCCAATAAATCAGGTGATTTCAGAGAGGCTGAAAACATATTGAATCTTCAAAGACATCATGAAACATTAAAGCTTGAAACTGATTTTATCTTCGGCAAAAAACAATGTAATTTCGGATCGAATGTTTTCCATGCTGCTGCCGCGATGAAATATTACTTCAATTACGTGCAAAAAAGGTAGGCCTTTGAATCGTTGATGCATCGCTGAATAAACTATCCATTGAACCTCCGAAACAGTGCTGTGACGTAACGCAACATTCGTAACTCATAACTCAGCGAAGTGTAACATGGCAACGAATGAAGACGAACATTAGTGACGTAATCACCCAGTAGTGAGGAATGAGGAAGATATGGACAATCAGAAGTACTCGCAAGTTTGTCTACTGGTCTAAGTTTGTCTGTGGCTCGTTTGGAGTTTGAAACTGATAAGTTGTCTGCAGAGATTTTCTTATCATTATCGCTTGGATTATTAATGATACTACGTTATTTCGAGGAGCAAATCCTTAATGAATCTTTGATGATGCTTTCAGAGATTATGATGACTGTGCTTAAAATATTAAACGGAAGATAGTAGAGTCTCTTGAAGTTTGGCGTACAGTGACATGAAAACAGCCCAAAAAATTACTTCGTGAAATTCAATATCATCTATCGTTAACCCATCGCAAGATATCCATCATTTTACCGAACTAGCAGATCCCTATCTAACCCCAAAAAAAGGGTACCGCCACACCGTCACGGGGTCCAGAACCACATCGGCTGCACGAGCCCTTCTATTTCCGTCGGTTCAACGCCTAGGGCGTTAACCATTTCCACGTCATTTCCCTCGGAAAGCCAATTGAATGGTACAATAAACAGTGTGTACGGTTGACTCTTGTTTTGCAAACGTGATTAGAGGATTTACGATGACGCGTTTATGGGTAAAGGGGGTGAGCAGTTTTGTGTCGCACGTGGTAACAATATAAATCGGTTCACACGTTTTGCCACGAGACATGTTGACGGCATTTGCTAGTAACATCCAGATTTAGAGAGAGTATTTGTGGTCCTTGGAGACATTTATCAAAAATTCCAAAGGCGAGAGTTGAAAATAGAATAGAATACTCTTTATTATGTAGACTTTATAAATCGCGCCATCTTTTAAAATCGTTTCGCTATTGTATGCAGCCAGCACTCATCATTCTCCTGCCCTTATCCCAATTTATTTGGGGTCGGCGCAACATGTCTTTTTCTTCCATATTTCTCTATTAGTCGTCATCTCGCAACCAGCAATGTTACACGATAAAATAGCTTACAGTTTAATGTGCATGGTATTAAAAATAATGAAACTGAGTTGGTTTTTACTTGTTAATAACTTCCCTAAAACGTGACTAAGCTGTGTTATCAATATTTTCTAATCTATTGTATAGTACATCCAGCGGTTCAAGCGTTATATCCTGTACAGAGTTCATAATAATAGCATTGTGGTAAATACATATAGGTTTTTCAACAACATTTGATAAAACATCATTGTGACAGTGTTTTAATATTTTTACTAATTACCATCATCTGCTTACTTGGCCACTATGCTATTGGAACAAAATAAATCTATCTGACTTAATAAAAATCTCCTCCTTCTCTGAAGGTCAAGGTAGACCGATGGACTTGTGAAGGTCGCAGGAATCCGCTGGATATGGGAAGCACAGAACCGGTCAAAGTGGCGGTGCTTGGGGCTTATGTCCAGCAGTGGACGTCTTTAGGCTGAAACGATGATAATGAGTGAAAATCTTAGTCATTCATTCATTCACTGACACACGCATATGAAATTTTGCTACTTTGCTACTCAAGGTGAACGAAGGATTTTTGAAACGTCATCTAAGTAGGAGTTGAAATTTTGAATGTAAGGTCGTTATATTTCCCAAAGGGAATGCCGTCAACTAAATTATGAATTCCTAATGGAACGTAACGGCACACAAACGATTAGCTAATGAAATAGAAAAAGATACTGCTAGAAAAGTAAAACATAAGCTCCTCCACCCACGATATTTTTTTTCCTTGGAGACTAGGTAATCTCTCAATGCAATAAAATTATGAAATATAACTTCCTTTTATGCGAGGACCTAATTATTCGCCCTATCCTGTGGGTCGATGTTCATCCCTAGTACGCCCTCAAGTTGGATCTATTCCAATTACCCAGAGATCATCTGAAACCCACTCATTCATCTTATCAAATGTTACGTTGCATGCTTAGGACCACCTCGTATTTTAGATCTAGTTGAGATTATCATATAAATTGGAATTAGGATATATCCCAAAACATTTTCTTGGAGCAGAAGGGATTTATTCTATCGTAGAAGCAATGGTAGAACATACCTACGTCAATGCATTAATTTTGTGTAATACCAATAAATGCATTTTTCTTTCTTTCTTTAATTCGACAATTGAAAAAAGATTCAGAAAGCGATCGATTTTGGGACGACTATTAGATTATCGATCAATATTAAAAACGTATGCATGCAGATAGCAGTGTAGGTGCACACGAAAGACGTAGATGAATTACCTGAACGATTATTTCGCCATTTGCGTCGTATGAGCAACTAACTCGTGGAAACTTTAAACTATGTAGATGCGGTGGGCTGTGAACCGGGTGTTGTTGTTGCAACTTCGTAGGAGTAATAATGAAACATCAGGTCACGAACCTGCCACTTCGGTATTGTACTTTTAACGAACCCTAACTGGAATTTCACAAAACCTCGTTATTAAAAAGACCCGTACCGTTACGTGGAGTACCAATTTGTTATTTCGCTTTTATGAATACTTTGAAAGGGTTATTTTATAACGTGTGTGCCAAGCTTGCATTCTAGTACACTAAACATCACGGCTGTATTCCCCAAAGGGGGCCTAGTCAGAGGTGAATTGGTACATCCACATATCGTCAGTTAATTTTAATTTCTATTGCCATCAAATATGCAGAAATCCAGGCTTCTGGTTGCTACTCAGAAATTCCTAATTGCAAAACCCAATAGCATTTTGCTCGACCCGGAGATCGGGCCCACTGTCCAGCCATTTTAATTCCATTCTACTGAATAATTAGCACCACAAATCAGTTTAAGAAAGGGAACAAACGTGTTAAGATGATGTCAACGTATTCGATGAATCAGAAACAATTACAATGCATAACAAACGAACGTGTAAAATTCAATTATTACTGTTTAAGGTCAGCAGGTAATTGTGTATCAAGTGAGTCACGCGTTGCTTCATTTTAAGGCAAATTGATATGAAATGGAAAAGTGCAACATTAATTCTGTCACTAGGAGACTGTCTTGCAGTCAATAGAAAAAATAAAGTCAACGTCATCAACACAGTCTTGGAAAACATCGTGAGGAAACCGGCATGTTCTAGAACTAAAAATTCAAAGACATGTTACTTCTGCCAACCCACACTGGGCCCGCGTGGTGAATTACGGCCGACTCCCTCTTACAAGAGAGGAGCCCTGTGTCCCAGCTGTGGGGATAGTAGAGGCTGATTATGATTATGCAACAGTTTTAAAAGAACTAGTAAGAACAGAAAGGACGGTCAACTATAATATTAAAATGCCTACACGAGTAGCGATACTCAAAAATGAACTTTTGCTGACTGTTCAATAGATTTACAATAAACTTGTGTGAAACATCTTCATTTGGCACAAGTCTCGAGAAAAGAACAGCCCACAATGGATGGCCCAGGCCAAGCCAACTAATGAATGGATGGCTTACTAGTCGACTAGACCAATCTAAAATTTCTCCTACTGATTTTAAAATTCACTCCACACTGAAACCATGATGGTGTTTGTCGATGCACCCTACATGAGCTAATTAGCTTATAAAGCTCTTTATGGTGCAAAACGGCGGCTAAGTGCGTTATCTACGGTCCTCATCACAAACTGAATCGACAAATGCACTTCTAATAAAGGTAATTTGTTGAAATAGACCTTGACATCATTATGTCAAGGTCTATTTCAACAAATTACCTTTCTTAGATGATCATCTAAGAATGACTTCATACTCCGACAATGATAATTTTACTAAGAACAAGCTAGCAATCAAAAACTTACAAGTCATCTTTACTTAAAGACGTGATTAAATGTATGATTACAAATAGTCCAAGTCTCGTGGTCATCGTAAACATAAGTTATGCAGCATTCCAGCAGCTCATCTTGTTTCACTTCAAGCTAAATTTCAGCAACACAAAGACAGCTTGCTGCTACAATGCGCCTTTTGGTTACCATGAATACGAGGCCTTCATATCTTGAAACCAAATGGCTTCTAAATTAAAAATTTTAAAGAGAACATAGCGCCTGTCTTCATCGTTTATTTTCTTTGCAAAATTATGGTGCACCAAATTACGTGAATTTCAGAAAACTTTTTAGTTCTACGGATTAAGTACATTTTGGCGATTGTAGTTTGGCTTGCGGCCAGCCAGTAGATACGTGCAGTATACAGACAAGTCTAATGAATTTATTGAATCATTTGTTTAACTATCTACACTGCAGTCATGAATAATGTATGGAATTTAAAGCCATACATCAGAATTAGGCCTGGTTAACAGTTGACATTACATCAAATATGAATGCTTTAGTGTTCACCATTTATTAATATTTGCATGTTTGATATTGTTGAGTTTAAACATAATAAACGAGCCTAATACACTATTCATTTCAAATCCCAAATGCAACTCTTACGTATCAAGTCTGGTAGCTTACAAAAAGATAACCTAAAAACCGAATATGAAGTTTTTAAGTAGTGAAAAGTTGTCTAATAAAGATACATGGTCCATATGTCCAAACGTGACCGAAAATTCGCAAAGCGTTAACAGCACTGTACGGCGTCGAAACGGCTGCAAAGTATGGACACTACGCATAACTTTTCATAGTAAGTATAAAGTACTATATTCAGTTAGCACGACAACGACGGGCAAGCTGTGCCAACGTCATTTTACGCAGGGCTTTATTATTTGTGTTCACTGCAAGCTCTTTTAGTGATTAAATGAGACGACATAAGTCTTTTAGAAAATGAAGTCGTCTTTATACTTCATTCTCATCTATAATTATTAATTCAAAATGAATGATGTAACCAATATTTTCGTGACAATATAATTTAAGAGTATCCGTAACGTGCAAGAAACTCCATACTTATTTTCTTGCACGTTATTCTTCAGCTATCTGTATGACAACCTCCTTTGAGAATTTCTAGTGCCTTAAAATGGTTTAATATAAATAAATGATTTGAGTTTGAAGAAATGTACATGTGGGAATAAGGACCAAATCGCAAATATGGTCCTAAATATAAACTTTCAAACCATAACAAAACAACGTAGGACATTTACATCAATGACCAAAATATTATTAGAGATGAAATCTCATATTACCATGACAACAGACGCTTAAAATACATCCGTAACATACATTACACTTTCGAAATGAAACTTGACACCCCAGAAAGGACCAAAGACCTTAAACCAATAGAAGTGTAACTACACTAAGCAAGCATCTTCACGAACTAGAAGAACCTGTCTGCTAACATGATTCCTTAGTAGGTTACTGAGAAAAAAAAATGCATTCAGAGGCCGTGACCGCCGCCTCGGCCGGCTCGCTAACGGTACACCATCCGACTAGCTGCTTAGACTCGATAATCGCATCTCTTGATGTAGTTGAATGAAGACTCTTTCAATGAATATTCTAGTACCTACTAGTTAAGCTGGGCCAAATTGTGACAATAGCAGTAGTAATAATATGGCTTGATATTTTTAGGATTATATTTTAACAGTGCTCAGCGAAAAAGGCAGTTATAAATTGGCAGTTCTTGACAAAGGTAAAGCATCAACGATTCAAACCATTTCAATACTGGTAAAGCCAACCCACATCCAAAATAGGATAGTACAAAGCCGCCAAAAATAAACCATAGCTGGAATCACAGACAGATGTTTCGTTTCGCTTTTAAAATTCACGAGTCGGAACAGACTTTGGGCAAACAGTCCCTTGCATTTATCGGATCGTGAAACTAGAACAATAGTCGACCGATTCATACTATGTACTTTGGCCTAAAGAAGGACAAGGAAAAATCAAATCAAATCAAGGAAAATATTCGATAGGTAATCGGCCCAGCAGGCATGGACACGCGGTTTCACACAAACGGTATAAGTAAGGAAAAGAAACAGTAGTTTGATAATAGAGGAACAACTACTATTAAAATAAACAGAACAAATAAAATATTACGTTTCTACTAAATATAGCAAAAATGTGTCGTAATGAAACCTAATGAAATCGTAACCAGAACAGCCGTTTTAATTACGGAGTTTCGTCCAGGGGCTTTCTTGGGATTATTTCCAATTAAAATTGTCACAAGCCGTCGGATCCCTTACGAAGTAGCTCGAGCAGTATTTCTAAGAGTATTATGTTCACATGTCATATCTCTGTGGTATTCTCATAAGCAATAACAACGGGCTACGACAACTCATGTCTAAACCGCAGGATTGCAATATCTATTTGAAAGACGACGGAAATGGAACCTGTGGCAACTATACATATCTAGAGTTATAGCTTCATATGTTCCATTTGATATTCTCACTTCTTAGACGCTTTTCTTTACACATACATACAGTTGTGAATTTAGTAAGTATATTACAGACTTAAATAGCAGCAGAACGTTTTGAGACAATGGTCTTTAAACGTGTAAAATGATTTCAGACACCATCAATGCATCACTAGAGTCAGGGAACGTCGCCATAAAATATTTTATAGCTCTTGTATTTTATAACCTCTCAGCGGAAAGCGGCTGCAATAAGTTGTAACGTCTAGTTTGCTACATGACACAAATCGCGTACGTTTGAAAAGTTAGCACTTTCGCCGAACTCTAACCAGTTCTTGGGTCTTATGGATCCAGCACACTTAGATACTCCACTTTTAACAGTGCCGGCAGAGTGGCGGGGCCTAATTAGGGCAGTAATACTCGTTTCGGTGAAGTGGGGAATAACTTTTCGCGAAGGCAAAGCGAAATGTTTGCTTCGTGACTTAGGAAGACTGGGGGATCCTTAAAATTTTCGAATGAGTCTTCGGATTAAATTGATGAGTATGGTAGTTAATACTTACCTTACACATTAGTCATTTGCGTATCTTCTATTTTATTCGAATAATGTAATCCGAACGCTATTTTTTGCCTTATCCAGCTTACAGTAACAACAAAGCCTTGTCAGCCAGTTTAAGCTCATAGTTTATCCTATTTTACGTAGGCACGTTATGCGTCGGCGTACCATCAACCTGGGGTTTACAACCGCGTTCGATGCAAATTGGCTTCGTCAGCGGTTTCCATCAGACTTTCCGAACAATAACCCCAAGCCATCCTTTTTTTATTCTATATAGATAGAAGAGTGCAATTCTGCATTTCGTGATCCGATATTTCGTTATTTTTATGGGCACTCATTCAATGAACTTGCGCGCATCGATGTTGGGGTAGTAAATATTTTATAAAAAGGAAATTAGCGTTTCGAAACCAGTTTTGAGTGCAATTTTTAGTAAAACAGTATAATATTCATTTAAATACTGCTGAAAATGATTATTCGCAACACTGATTTAGGTAGGGTGTATCAACTAGGGCGATGAAAGCTAAAGGAGAGAAAATATCTGAGACGATGCTTTATGATGCGAGCAACATCGTAACGACCGAGATTGCGGTTGGGGAAGCCACGGGGACTGTTTAAGACGTTATTTGGATGCGCACCATGTTACATAGTACCTATTGTTAGTAGACAAGACAAACAAAAGAAATGTAACTTAAACGCGAAAGAATCGATACCATTCATGCTTTACAGAAACGGACACAGAAAAAATCGAAATCCAGTTCCATTTGAAACATTATGTTTCTTATACAACACACAACACGGTTAGCGCAGTGGCTGAGCGATCGGACTGCTGCGCTGCGTGTCGCGGGTTCGATTCCCGCACAGAACAAATATTTGTAAGTCCTACATGTATTTGTTCTGAGTCTGGGTGTTTTTCTATCTATAATATGTATGTATTTACAACAACAAAAAAATGTATATAAGTAGTTTATCAGCCATCTTGTTACCATAACACAAGCATTAGGTTGCTTAGCTTGGGACTAGATGGCGCTGTGTGAAATGTCCAGGGATATTATTTATTTATTTATTTATAAGAGAGGTAGGTACTAAGAATCAACTCCAAAAAGAACCTTTAAAAGCAAAAGTGACCCTCGAATCAAATCCCATCTTTGAGAATGCTAAGCACGTTTAATCCATGTCTCGGGTGATATATCGTGTGTTTTAAGCAGGTTCAGGTCTTTTATCGTACGACCCAGACGACATTTAATATGAAAAAGAATGACGAACATTAACCAGCTAGACTGGAACGACGATGAAATTGATATTAAATGAAGCTGGACTTGAGAAAGTTTATAACAATTTTATGTACTTTATAGAAGCCATGATAGAATCAGTGGCGTTAAGATAGCAAAGATAAAATTCTCGCTGAGATTTTTATAATAATGCCGGAATAGAGATGGGTAATACTGCATCTCGTTAAACTTTATATTACAGTCATGCAGTCTTCACGTATGGAAACTAATTGGAAACATTTCCATTTAGGTAGAAAACAAGCATCTGAGGCCTCGAGGATTGTTGGTATACACATACAGTGGCCTCCAAAAGTTATTTGTCATTTTTCAACTTCAGCTTTGAAACACCAAATTATGATTTAAAATTCTAGTGATCCAAATGTTTGAACTACTAGATATAACGTGTTTATTGTCTAATTCAACTGCATTTGACTTATCATAAAAAATAATGTGGCATCACAGCTGAAGTGAAAAAATTTCAACTATTGACAGTAAGATTGAATAAAACGAGATTTTGGAAATTTCCAAGTAAGGAAAATTGGTCCTCTGATACCTGAGCATGAAAACAAGATCAACAAATGCCCCCAATATATCTCCTACCATTCCACAACACGCAATGCAACGCAACCTTCAACAAATCAGTTATGGCTTACGCTACACAATCAGTAATGCTATCATCGGACCACTGTCTTTTATAGCCATGGACGTTTTGTGCCCCTTGAAACAACACCCTGACGGCTCCACACGATTTATGGGAAGCAAGGGAGAACATATTGGGGTTGTTCACACAGCAGACCGATCGGTAAATCAGGAAACAATAGCCGCGGATTTCGGTATCTTGAGGAGAATTCGGTTTAAGATAACGTCGTCTTGGACCAGACTCGAGATTGAATTACGATGCAATGGTTTGAAGATGCCGTAAAATTTGATTACATGAACTATGTATCTGAAACATACCAATGATTGATAGCAACCAAAATCTCATTAAACTAAACAATGGTCTTGTACTTGAACTCATAATACAAGCAAAGATTCCAAGTGAGAGGTCAAAATGAAAGTTTATACCTACATGTGCTTTAACACCGTCTTAACAGACCTTATGAATGTTTCAAGGTACCGTAATAAAGCGCAGAAAGCGGTTTTAATAAATATACAAATTGCTTTTGCTGCTCATATTCAGCATTTGAAGAGATTTTCACTCGTAGCAGAAAGTGCAAATCTCTTGACATGCAAATTGGTGTAGCAACGGCTTGAACATTGCATATTAGGATGGGTGAAGTTAAATTTAATTCTGCCGTGAAATGTTCATTCAGAAAACCAGATGAATACTTTGGTAAATGTTGGGAATGAGAACGAGTTATGCAATAACTGAATGTGAACAGGTATTCACATGGGGATCAAAGTTTGCCTGCATCACAAATCAACGAACGTTTCAAAAAAGTTTGTTCAGCGCTTTGTTTCCTGGTATATTCACGAATACCGGTCGTGAATACCAGGAAACTCGGATAATCCACCGGCTTATGTGACTTGAACTACAGGGGATCAAACTGGGCCGGAACAGATAGAAATGGGGCCGGAACTGTGAGTTGTGGGGTAGAACTCGCCGACGTGGAGCCAAAATGGGCGAAGCAAATTGATTGATTTGACGAAAATACGTTGGATATCTGGCAGCAGACGATAAATACACCAATAAAATAAAACGATATTTTAAGAAGCTATCCCATATTATTGTCTCTAAAATCTAAAGAATACTAACAAAACCTTCGTGTATTATGTACTAGATAAGTACTCCGTACTCAAGTGTTTCCACGCGGAAGATTTAGAGCCATTTCCTTGCTACTGCACTCCGTGATAACGTTCACGAAGCCTCCATTTATGTAAGACCCTACTTACAGTCTGTATACAAGTTATACAAACATTGTACGTATAATACGTAAGACAAAACCCACGTAAATGACGCTCGAGATCCTTTTACTGATACCGCTAATAAAGTCTGCGGGCGGGAATGTCATTCTACAAGTTATGGCTCCCTTCACAGAATTCGCCAGTTTTGATTTAGTTTAGCCATAAATTCGCTTTAGTAGTACAGAAGTATATATTCGAGTAATGAGTTTCAAAGTTATTGACTTTAAACGATTTTATGGCTGTAACCAGCCGGTCTATTCTGTAAAAATCTCACCGTGAAAAGTTAGGTGAAGTGAGCTTAGAATGAGCTGTCAATAGTGTCAATCCCTAGCATTAGTTGAAATGACAGCTCACTCCACGCTCACTTCACCTGAGTTTTCACGGTGAGATGGTTACAGAATCGCACTGCTGCTCTCAAAACGGTTAAAGAAAACATCGTGAGGAAACTGGCTTGTCTTAGAACCAAAATTTCGAAGACACGTGACATCCACCAACCCGCACTTGGCCCGCATGGTGGATTATGGCCCACTCCCTCTCATAGAGAGGAGGCCTGTGTTGCAGCAGTGGGGACATTATAGGCTGATTATGTTATGTTATGGCTGTAGCAAAAACATAAACTAAGTATACAATTTTGATGTGAATAAGACTGAAGAAACTGGTTCGGATCGCAGAAACAAATTAAAATAAACATCAACATGTTACTTGTAAGCCGACGTCAATAACAATGAGGTAACAAGAATATAAAACGTCCCCTTATGTCCGCCGGTGGCATCGCAAGGGGCCGAACCTCACGGCAGACCGAGCAACATTTTATTGAATGCTCTCCATCTCGATCAATGAATACAATGTTGCGTATTTTATCAAATGGAGGTTTGAAGCCGTGACGACTGTTCCCAAAAGATGGATTTATTTGCGACTTTGTTACAGAAAGTATAGCGAAATGCGTAAAGTTTGTATGCCCACTAAGTAACATTGAATTTTGATATTGATTTAATCTCTAAAGCATGTTTATTAGTTTCAGAAGTTTCATGTTATGCCCAAAAAACCACAGTACCGAAAACACGCGCTCCTACAAAGCAGAACATTTTTTTTACTCTTTGAATCAACTTTAGGTTCGCTCTCCGAGCCGAACTAAGCCAGCTTTGTCGTGAAACATTACATAAAAGTGGTGAAAAAATCCCACATTTTCCACAGTCTATGCCAAAATGGTTGTAGTGCATTGCAAACTCCCACTTGCGGCTGTGAATGTGACGGGAAGCCCAGATGTGGCCGATGACAAGCGCTTACGTAATCTGATTAAAAGGAATTTGTGTCACGACTGTTCATAGACATAGTCATAATAAACTTCATCAGTGTATGCTCCATGCTGGCTTTTAACGTGCGTTCTTGGAAAAAGGCCTGATGGTTCAAAATTGATTAGTAAAGACTAGGGTCAGCTCCAGTATTCCAGAAAGATATGGGAGAGAACTATGTACACTATATAACACTTTGGCCTTGCGCAGTGCGGAGTTTCAATAGAATACGTGGGACCCACCGTACATAATATCAGTGAACTCCCGATACGATAAAGATTACTTGAATATCGATAATCTCGGTCTGATAACAGCAACTACTGGTTACTAAGCTTTAGTGTCTATCCCTTGATAGACACTATCGGCACTTACCGATGAGCGGAGATGCTTTATATTTCAAAGTTCAAGTGTTTAATAATTTCCTTCATTAAACTCCAAGGGTTCCATGAAAAATAAAAATAAACTGTAACAAACTTGCGTGCTTCATAAAATTGGCACCCGCATTGATTAAAACAAGGGAAAGCTCGCAATCGATTGCCCTTGTGACCTGATAGTAATAAAACGATTGAAGATTATGACAAAGATAGCTCAACCAATTACATGGCACACTTGATTTACCGTTACATTTCAAATAAAACCCGTTTTATTCAAGGCAAGTTAAGTTTAAGCACAGTCTGCTAGGCTGAAGTGGGATCGGGCGTGTCATGTATGTAGGATGCATCGGGACAGAGGGACCCATGTCGTCACGCAGTGGGAGCCAGAAGAGGAGCGTCGTCGCCAAGGCAGGCCAGGGAAACTGGCATGATAACTTAGAGACGTTGATGGGAAATTGGCCGGAGAAAGCCACACACACGGAAGAATAGAAAGCTTGTGGGAGACCTTTGCCCAAGAGTGGTACAACAGGAAAAAAAATATTCATATTTTGTCTTAAGATTTGTCAGTCTCTCAGGAGTTATCAGGAATGTGGTAGTGCCAGATTCATTGTCCCTTATCTGTCTTAAAACTAGACCAGATACTAACTATTGTGACCTAATTTCAACCAATCTGAGACCACACAAGTAATATTTGCGATTATTCTAACAGTACATTAAAACAATCGCAAAAACCGTTGGTACGCGGAGTTTTATCAAATGTTTCACATTCATAAGTACATCCGGGCCGATAACCCGCCCTTCGGTCGATCTAACCTCCGAATATGGCTTTTTAACGAGTTCTAGAATTTAATTGCGATTATTTTTAATTATATCCAAATCCCTGCCATACATTTTTCATGTTTTAAAAGGGTTTAGTACCCAAATATTCTTTTTTTACTTCAATTTCATGAATATTCAATTTTGGTGGAGGAGCTCAATACAGACGGTGTCGAATGGTGATTTATTAAATTTTAAATACGTATAAATTAATCAAAATATTCCATTATATTAAAATATGGATATATGAGTTAATTAATAAAGTAGATTAGAAAAAGTTTCAACAGATCCCAGAAACAAGGACCAGTGTTTTAACAACTTGAAAGCGTGCCTAAGCGCGTCAACGTTAGTATACTTACGTTCAATATTATAACAAATGTCACATTCGGTCTTTTCCTTAATAACCGACATAACGTTTTACTCATCAAACTTTGCCGTCACCTTCATAATAATAAACTGTTTCACAGTGAACCCTAACCCAAATTGTTCAATTTCCGTAGATAAATTTAAAATTTTCAGCCCACTGAATTTACGTGCCTAACGATTGACCCTATTATCCTTCCTTTGTGAAAAGTAAGTGATGATTTTATACAATATGTTTCAGTTGCACGGTATATTTATGCAGGTTTCAACACCTCATATTTTAATAAAACCCTGCTATCGAATTTTCGCACTTCAGCACAATACGCCCCGTTCAATCCTTTTGTATAGGTAATCTTTTGAGGCTTCGCGTCTCGTTGATCAAAGGATATAGATCCTTTGTGATCCCCTTGGAAATGTTTAAATACCCAGCAGCAGCTAGAAATTCCATTCCTAGTACTTTTTAACGCCAATTTTTAGATCTATGTCAGACGCTGAATGGTTACAAAGTGTGCTGATATGGAAATACTCTCTGATGATCGTTTTTAGACCTTTCTCTTCAGCTGTGCAAATGATTAAATAAAGTGGTAACAATCTTGGTAATTATATTTTGAATTCTTTAAAAAAAAATCCTCGAGTCCCAAGACACAGATTAACTGTTTAGTTTGGGGCTCACTGGCAAATAATATATTGTAACCTAGCTGTGGGAAATATTTTAAGCTACTCATGTTGGCTCAACTTGCTGTTAACCTGTGAACCTGCTTACTGAATTACGTGGAGAGTAAAATACTTTCCATTTCTTTCCATTTTCTATATCCTACTCTTAGGAATATCCGAACTTGTACTACGTGATTAACTTTTAAGCTTGCTTTTATGACTTGGTATAAATCTAGATGTTGACGTCACCAAAAGAATAGAGTACCTTTTACCTCACACAGTCTATTATGTTTTCAATCACAAACAGGTATTAAACCAACGTTTACAACCGCCATATTATCACGTACTTTTATTATCCAACTAATTTATGCCAGTTGCGTGGGAAAGCTAACATAATGCACTTTCCATTCTCGCATTCAAAAACCCAACATTAGCAGGTTTCGGTATAAAAGTTTTAAACAACGGACCATCAATCACGACAGCATTATTATAAAATGACATCACGCCTGTATTCCCGAAAGGTTCCTCTGCACCTACAGTACACCCACATTTCACCAGATGACCACCACCATGTTTAAGTCCCCATGTAATAGGTGGCGAGCCTTGTGCAATCAATTGGGCACAAATCCAGGCCCCAGGCTACTACTGAGAAATTCCAGAAGGAGAAACCCAATATCACTGCACGACCCGGTAAAAGAACCCAGGACCTCATGCTGAGCAGTAGCGCTTGCGACCACTGGAGCAACGATGCAGTAAGAAAGAAGAATTATCATGGTAAATGTTTATTTCAAAACCTATCGTGAATGGTTCTAAGTTCTGGAAGGAATTTGTGTCACGGCCGCTAACGACCCTGGCGGACCGCAAAAATGTTATGCCAACACGAAAATGTAGAATTTAGACTTGACTCAAGTTGATGGGAACCTATTGCAAAACCACACGAACTGAAAGTTGGGTACGTGTCGCATTAGAAAGTTTGATATCGCTAGATGGACTTGAAATAAGTTGCGGAAAATTTGGCAAATTTGGCCAAGCGTGTGTATGTTGAACTGTATTTTAGAAGCCTAATCTTTCGGAAAATTTGGCAAATATTGGCCAAGCGTGTGTATTTTGAACTGTATTTTAGAAGCCTTAATTATCATTCAGTTTCTCAAACTATCGTCTGATGATGATATGACCGCATCTCAAACACCTGTCACTTTACAAAAATAGCTGAGAAAGTTCTAATACAAAAATGTATCTATTCGAAACTGCATTGATGATATCGATTGCTCCTAGTCCTGTCTACCTGTACCTGTCTAACAATATTCTTGAAGGAGAAACAATAAAAGATAGTTTAGAACAAAGCGTTATCGAAGTCGGAAAGTATGAAAATGCAGTATTGGACACTTGACAATCGAGTTGAGCCTCATAATAAAGACAAGAGATACAGCAGTGCCATTTGTCTAAGGCTCAATGCGTGTTATAATGGCTGCGTAATGAGAATAAGGATAACCAACGGCATAATCTAATTAATAATGTAATGTTTCCGCCAGCCATTTTCAGGGG
Organism: Apamea sordens; assembly: GCA_945859715.1. Taxonomy (NCBI): domain Eukaryota; kingdom Metazoa; phylum Arthropoda; class Insecta; order Lepidoptera; family Noctuidae; genus Apamea; species Apamea sordens. Next base: position 17,855,112 of record OX243986.1, read on the forward strand.
AAATGGACCGGATTATCGAACCTAAATATGGTTGGGTGAGATGTGAAAATATATATTATAAGAAATAATTAACATTTGCCTGTATTAATAATGCTGTACTTGCTAAAAGATGGCGAAAACCATCCTCGAAAATGTGTTTCTTGGGAGAGATTAAACTCAAGGCCCCTCAACATTGGGGAGTGCTACCTAATGAGTTGGGAGCTAGTTGTTGCTAGATAGGCTATGCTCGGTCAGTTTCTTTGATGGATAAAATCAGAAATGAAGTTATTCGGAAAATAATCGAAGTAACCGACATGGCTTGCAAAGTAAGCAAACTGAAGTGGCAGTGGGCTGGCCATGTTTGCCGAAGGACCGACGGCCGGTGGGGCAGACGAGTCCTGATGGCGACTGCGTATCGGCAAGCCTAGTGTAGGACGCCCCCCAGCTAGATGGACCGACGACCTTAAGTACGTGGCTGAGACAGGCTGGATGCGGAAGGCAGAGGGGGAGGCAGGGTGTTGTGGCGCTGCTGAGTTAATTGATTGAGTTGAGTAAACTCATGAGTAGGAGAAGAAACTTCAAGTATCAGTCGGAAGATCTCACATCAACAAACTCTGGCCAGAAAATTTGACATTTCATAATGAAAATGCAAAAACTTGCTACTTCTTGAATCAACGCATTTTTTACTGGCAACTAATGTCTCGTAACCATCCTCGAAAATGTGTTTCCTGGGGGAGGTCATACTTAGACCCTCAGCATTGAGGAGTGCTACCTAATGAGTAGGAGCTTCAAGTAAAATTCGAAAGATCTTATTCTACATCAACAGTCTCTGGCCAGAAAATCCGACATTTTATTTCATCACGAAAATGCAAAATCTTGCTGCTTCTTAAATCAACGCATTTTTTTCTGGCAACTAATGTGTCGTAACCATGAAGATAAACGGACAGTCTGATCGTATGCATATAGATTAAACCAACATATTAGTTAGACAATTAATTAAACATTGACCTTGTTTGTCGCAACAGACGATTGTTCTATTTCATCTATTTAAATACGAGGAAATCGTGTATACGAGATAACATTGAAATGGGTTCGGTAACCGTTGCTATAGTATAAACATTTTACGGATACGCGTTTATCGTGCAAATTATTTAGTGGCTTCTCGAGTTTTTGATTGTAATTTGTACGTTACGATTGTGGGAGATGAAATAAACCACGTAATTGACGTGTTCAGTGTTTTTCATTGATGTTTAGCGTGACTCGTGGTGATTAGTGTTTTTTTAGATGTGCCATTTGTGTGTAGTCTTGAATTTTTTTTTTTTATAATCAGACACTAGATTCTATGCCAAAGATTTGATTGCAGAACTGCTAATAATACAGCAGCTATTTCCAGCAGCGGTTTTATAAAAGAGCAGTGGCCGCCACATACATAACTACCGCAGTGATGGCTGTCATGAAAATGATGGCAGCGGGGTTTGACTTTACGGTTTCAAAACGGATCACTAGGAAAACACAAAAACTTCATCATCTGCCTAGGTTTTTTTCCCAACTATGGAAGGGTCGGCTTCCAGTCTAACCGTATGCAGCTGATTATCAGTATTTTACATAGAACGACTGCCTATCTGACCTCCACAACCCAGTTATTGGGTAATACGCAGTGGCGTGCACACAGTTTTAAGACAGGGTAGGCAGAAAATTGTACTCACCAAAAATACTACACGTTGGTTTTGGTTCGTCGTCTTGTCGATTGATGATGTAGGTAATTGCCAAATGCCAACTCAAATGTCCATAGATTGACTGATTTTATAGACATATCAATTTACGGATATTCGAAGTGGCCTTTCGGCGCGTTTGTTTGATGTTTGGTAATGTTCGTGTAATTTGCAAAATTTAAATAAAATCATTGAAAAGATGGTGGTGTGAGTATACTAAGTACCTATATAGGATTGTTTTATTTGTATATTAAATCTACACGCCTATCTTTCTGTAAGAATATCTGCAATATGGAATCGTAAAAGTTGGGAAGGCGTTTTATTTCCGTAAGAAGGTTTTTTTCTATTGAAATCGTGGAAAGATCTGTAAGTCGTTGCTGGCCTTGTGTATTTCTTAAGTAGGTACGTTTTAGCGACGAGAATGACCTTTCGGTTGAAGCACTGCTCGCGGGAACTGTAACAATTAATTTTGCCAAACGCAGTACTTCGGGAAAAACTGTATTTATGTTATTTTCGTAAAAATGTTCTATAATTTTGTAAATACTAAGGTTTTTGAATTCGGCAGATTTATAAACACATTTGAGCTCATTGATAAGGCGGTCTAAGTTAAAGTCGTATAATTTATAAACATTTACGAATTGCGATACTAATTCAACCGGAAAATTGTCATTATATTTATTGAAATTTTCGCATGAAAGTAGTCCAAAAAATTTTAACTTTCAGATTTTTATATCGGTCGCGACATTCGATGGATATATTGTCTATAATTTCAATAAAAATGCGCTTAAAATTGGTTTTCGCGTCCACAACATTACGTTTTTGTTTTGGCGACCCTGTGATTATTTTTACGCCTTCAAAAATTAATTCAAACCTAGATCTGAATGATTCCAAAAATTATTCAAAGTCCCTAATTTTTTTAATGCAATAAGTCACATCTGATGTCTTTTTTTGCATAATTTGCGTTTCTGCGAATATTTCGTTAAACATATGAAGTAAAAACTGGAATTGAAAGTCTTTTGAATTGTGTAACAAATACGAAACTTGACTTAATGTCTCACCATCCCAAGAGTCTTCGTTTTCAGCCATATCCTCAAATAAATCAACTAAATGTAAATAAGAATTGAAAATTACATTTACAGTACGCGAATTTGTAAGTCCATCGAGTGTCAACAAACGAAACAAAATAACCGATTACTGTGTATGCAACCTGTCAGCCAATGATATGAATCATATTGTTTTGTATTGAATTTACGATTGACTTTACCTACCTTTTTTTTTATTAATTGCAAATCCGGTGTAGGACGACCTATCTCGATAACTTGTTTTTTTTTTCACTAAAAGATAGTTTTGAAAACGCGTCATATTTTATTTTATCAATACACACACCATCTGAACAACTTTCACAGACAATATTATCCATTTTTCACTCTAATCACAATGTTAAAATCCTAAATATCTGATAGCGTAAGTCACAAACACAAAACACATCAAACAATAATGGCTACTATTGACTATTGAAATTACGTAGTAAAAAGGAAAATTAATACGACAAAAAAATGATGGCAATCTAACTATATAAAATTCAATGAAACAATGTTACTTCTTAAAATATTCGCATTGCATAGCAAACTTTCGTCGGAAATGTTCGGTTAGGATCGTAATTTTTCGTGTTAAAGAACAACTCGAACAAGACACTGGCTTTTCATGCAGTTGTGTGCGTGATTTTTGTCATTGTGTGTCAGCAAAGCCCACGTAGCTATAGGAACGCACACACATAAAAATACGCATGACCACGAGTTTCCACGGAGCACACATACAATATGTTCAGAGACGAATAGTTTGTGTCTTTGCCGTTGCAAAGGCGAGGTGGCGCTAGTGCAGTAAACTGTATCGATCTTAATGATAACACCGGCACTCGATAGGTGGAGCTGATTTATGATTTAAGATTTTTATGTTGTTTTGTTTATTGATAAAATAATATTAGATCTATTATCAGAACTAGGGTAGGCAGTGTCTTTCTGTCTTTATGGAACGCACGCCACTGGTAATACGATATCCCTTGGTAAGACTGGTTGTCAGACTTTCGGGCTTCTGACGACCCGTAACTACTGGCAAAGATCCACGAATGACCCCGGCTGTCATTCGTGGATCTTTGCCAGTCGTTACGGATCAACGGCTTAACGTGCTTTCCGAGGCACGGAGGGGTCTTGGTATGTGAAGATGGTCACCCATCCACGGACCAACCGCGGCAAGCGCAGCTTAACCTGATCGATCGACCCGTGCGGCTGTTATTACTTAGCCACAAACCCCTTAAACACACCAAATTACTTTCATAAATAACGTTTCAGTGACGTAATTCGCCGGTAAATTGCAGACGCTATGTGACGGCCACCGGTCTTCTAAGAAACCGTAGCTTTAGTGACAATGGACATTCAGAGAAAGGAAAGGTGGCCCAACTTGTTTGTCAACGCATTTCCATATTTATTGCTCATAATCACGAACTTGTGGAGTTATTTGGTGACGTGGCATCAATTAATCATCTTTTATTTTCATAATAGCCGCTGTTAATCACAATAGCTTATACCAAAGTGACTGCTGGCGAGGTCAAATAACTTCAACAAAGTACTGGTCAAACACTACTCAAGTTAGGTAAATTAATATTTCATTTAGGCAACCCAGCTCAGACCACGACGGCTGAACTTGTGAACCGACGAATAACTTGATTATTAACTTTAAAAAAACAAGTGGATGGAACCCTTTACCTTCAGAGTTCAAGAAAGTTTAGTAAGGAGAAGTTTGTGAGAGATTGTTGTTATAAATATTTTTTTAACTCTTGGACTCAGGACTTGGATAAAATATATCAAGATGTTCTTTTAATCCAGTCTGAATTTCAGGTTTTCATATCAAAACTTTTAGTTCCCACAATGCTTAGGGCAAAAAAGACATTGAATTAAGGACATCCTTGGGATGTCCGTTAGAAAAACTGCAAAAATAAAAACCACCACACGTTGGTTTAACAATTGAGTACGTAGATTGCATGTCGCTTTAGCACATGTGTGGGGTGAACAAACTTTACTGTAAGCGTCCCCTGAAGCTCGTTCAGTTGATGTAAACATCACTTGTTTGAGCACAACTAGTCAGGCAGGGTTGACTCCTTTGTCATCGCCACTATTTTTAGGTTTCACAGTTACTATAAAGCATCAACATTATCGGCTTTAATATACGACCCATCATTTAGCATCCCTGCATGACTAATACGGCAAATCTTTTCGGTTTGATTTATGCGATCAATTTGGCGCCGCGTCCACTTCAGTATCGATGTCGAGGAATCCGAGACTGTAATCGATCATAATCGTTTTATTATCGATGTTAAATTAAGTCGATGCCATAATAGCCTCTTTAAGCTATAAATAAACCTCAAGCTTATCGGCTTCTAAGTTATCTCAGTGAAAGCAGCGTTGTTTCCTAAATTCGCACGACTTTCGTAGACGTCGAACAATTAGGAACGGATTTTTCATAAAAATTGTTTATTGGGCACTCGTGCAAGTCCGGAAGAATATTCGGCACCTGGCGAAAAAAAATTAGCTAGGACTTATTACGCCAGGCTCGTTTACGAAGCCGAAAAATAAATAAGGTAGCAACACGAAACTTGAGTTATCCCCAACATTTTTTAACTGAAATATTATCAGAGCTCAAGAGGTACAATCGAGGAATAAAAAGGAGACTAATTATTTTACCAGGCTATTATATACGTTATATATATTATTATATACGCTATTCAGGTTGTTTGGAACATTACCTAACCTTTTCGTTACTCGAGTACCTACACATAGTCTACGCTACGATACCCAAAGGCCAATCTCGAGCCGTAATAAATCTAAATTCTAAAGCAAATCTATTGTCCGTCAACCATATTGGCGCGTATCACGGCTGTAAGGCCGTTGACAGGCCTGCGACACACGATACCCGTCACTTCATTAACGGCTGTTGCATATGACCTGACGATGTCCGACGCGTTTTCTGCCTGATTGTAATTGCAAACGAGATTCTAATCAATTCAATTGGTCGGTTCTGTTATTACAATGACAGCGATCTGTCATTACAATTTCATAGACAATGGTAAATGTAAGCCAGGTGTGTGAAAAGGTAGTTTGTAGAATTTTTCGGATATGTTTTCAGCAGACATAATCTATGTGTAATACAATACCTTCCTGAACATTCCTAAATGAGTCCTAACATGAGAACAATAAATAACAAGTTTTTTTGACGTCATGAATTCATGAGTAATTCTAAAATAAGTGTAGGTATTTAATTTGTTGCAATTTCTGACGAGATAACTGCTAATATTTCTGTCATTATCCTCATATTACATTGTGTTTAAGGCCAAGGTAAATGATTGAAATTATAATAAATGACAATTATTTATACTTAATATAAAATCTTCTATAGGCAATATTGGAATAATTAAAAAACACTGACGAAAATGGAATGAGTGCTTAAGTAATTCAACACGGTCTGCAGGACCCATTTGGCGCCCACGAAAAATGGACACCTAAGTAGGTAAATTGGAACGACTGCACAAATGAATAATTCCAACGCTGGGTTTTATCTATTACCTGCCCTCGGAACCATTGTGCGATTTTAAATTGAATAGGATAGTAGCGACATTGACGTAAAATGAGGAAATATGCAGGCAGTAAGCACTCGATTTTGGAAAACCTTATCGTATCCCAGCTCGCTAACTCTATTCCCAAATCTGGTAAATTATTTGATGCATTGACCAAAGCACGAGCAATCAATTATCATACATCAGATTTATTTAAATGAGGATTCTGGGAAACACCAGACGTGGGGCGCACGGGACCGGAAAATATGACAGATAATTTAATATGGCTTATACCCATCAGTAGGCGATTCCGGGCTGAAATGATAATGATGATGATGTAGTTTTTAGGACCTAGGTCAATCTCCTGGAAGCATCTAACTAAACATCTGATTTCGCAACAAACACATCAGTTCAAATGAGTACAAACCACGAGCCTCAAGATACTGTTAGAAACGTAAGGGGAATACATAATATTGATTTCTTCATAACGACAATTATGTACCGGCGACATCCGGGATGAAGGGGACTGGTGCTGTTCACATTCAAATGAGCCTGCTCGATGTTCATGTAATGTCGTTAGAGGGACAATTATTAAAACCGTGTGGCAGGAATAGGGGAAGAAATAATGTATTTCTACGTGCGATAACGTGAGTAGGCGTTCGAGAAAGGAAAGATAAACTTTTCGTCATGGCGAACCCAACTCAAAACTTAACCGAAGTAGATTAGATTCCTAGATTACACGTAAATTATCCGTTCATAATGGTCCATCATCTTATCTTTTGATTGCTGCAGTTTTTCATTCTTATCTTCTCGGCGTTTGTAAAGGAGATTATTCCCCAAAATATTAGCCGTCTCATTATAAAACGAGTTCTAACTTAAGTCCTAACTATAATAATAATAAATTTATTAGACATGAAAAAAGGTACACAGATACAGGGTGACACAACTAAAACCTTCAAGCCAGTTTTGTATTTTCAACTTTATGCTTGCTAATAATACAATAAAGTTCTTAATACAAAAAATTACATAGAGCCGGGTCTAAGTTGTCAATTTTGTTTGAATTAGTCGGAAAAGTTCGAAATTAAAAACTGGCTCGATGGTTGTCCCTGGAAGGTTGCTGCTTGGAAGATTGTTTGTTGGTTGGTTGGTTGGCTGGGCTTTGGACCCACATTAGAACTCATTTTGTAATGATACGGTAACTGTTCAATAATTTATCGAAACACTCCTCGATGTCGTTAAAAATCTATCTCACGGATAGAAGCAATATGCAAATAATAGGGAGAAGCCCGATTGAATCCGTTGCCAAGTGCCAGTGTTAACATTATCAATACATTTATTCCGTACATAGACTGCTGGTTGGATACGAGTTAAGCGGTCGAAGAACAACTGTCGACATAGCCGCCACGAATACTAATTGGTTTATCGTGAATAGTTAAACGCAAACACCGTTTATTAAGCTTGAACTAATAAGTTTAAGCGCTTAAGCAGATTTAGGGATATGTTCCCTTTAAACCTGAAGCGGTATAATGAAAATACCAGCCTTTTACTGTCCCACTGTAGGGCAAACGCCTCTTTTCAAACAGAGAAGACAAGAGCATTGATCACCCACCAGATTGCTCCAAAGGGGTTGGTCATTTAGAGTTATAGGGAAATACATGTAACTCCAGGTTTCCTCACGATGATTTCCTTCGCCTACATTAGTAATGTCCAAAAAAGCCTCAGAAAGTATAATACATGAATTGAAAAAGACACATTGGTATTTCCCCGGATAATGCGGTATAATAACGACTACGAAATATTGGTTGCTTGCCAGTCATAAAGAACAGGATTGTTCAAATACCAATCATATGCGAAAAATGACATACAAATAAGTCGGAAATATCAACACAAATATGCACAAACACACATGTGGCAATTACCCTGCCAATATCGTGTGAAGCAAGCTTATTATCTTCCAATATTGCTGGGTGGTGGGCGAGGAAAGTAAACGACAGGGAATATGTACTTCATTCGGGCAACTACTCGTAGGCAATGTACAAACAGCCTCTCGTTATTTATGCAAAAGCGTCGAATTTTAAATGATACAACTCTATTGTATCGATCCTAAATTACTGATATAACAGTAATAATACACCAAAAGGTAAACGTATTCATTCAAACTACAAGCCGCAACCAAGTCTTCCAAAAGTCTTCAGAGGCAGAAAAGCAGCTTCATTTTGTAATTTTTGCCTTTTTAGTCAGGTGGGGTGACAGTGACCCCATTACGTCTCCCTTTCGTCAGTAGCGACCCCAATTTCAACAGAAATTATTACTACGTGGACTACTTTAAGTTCATTTACGATTAAAAATGGGGAAATCCCGTGAGCTGTCTCGATAGCAAAACATGATGTTGCAAATTTTTCGGGTGCGGAATTTTAGGCAGGGCAGCGATGATTCATTTGAGTAGGTAACTAATTTCAATTCATATGAAAACAACTCGATACTGGTAATTAACATGATTACTCATTCATCGAAATCTGACGCGTTTGATTAAAATTGTAGTAACAGAGGCGAAAAGTTACAAACAGATAGTAGAAGAACTTTTTTAGTACTTCCCGAATGTTAGAGCCCAAAAACTACTCTACCCTCTTTTGAAACGGTGAATAGAAATATATTCTTCCCTATATATCGTTCTATAACCCTTAAAAACTTAGTAATCATAAAAAAATGCTAAATTCTGTCAAACGTCCCATGATATGTTAAACAAACAGGCAATACTTAGCACGACTACATCCGTCAAGGTGCTTGCATAAAGAAGCAGATTTTCGGGCCCAACTCCCGGTACAGATCCTACTGGCTGATTTTCGGAAAGAAACAATTACATGTTTTAACTTTTTCTTTATGTGTGAGCGCTTCATAAGTTGACACGGGACTATTTCACCCGCACCGATCGGTACCAACTTCTCTTTACCAGGAACCCGCTTCTTTATGCAATCACCCTAAGGCTAGTCATAATAATAACTAAACAGGCGTGAACATGTTACTCGTATTGTACACAGACATATCGATTTAACGTTCACCTCGGTGATATGACGTGAAGCATTGTGTTAAGCCTGGGATTGTGTGATCTAGGCACGTGAAAGAGTGTCAATGTTCCAGTATTGGATTTTTCTCTTGGCATTTTTATGTTGCGTACACGCAAAGGACGATCAATGATTCGCATTAAATGGCCTTTAATTCTTAACATACCTGGAAAAAATTACAATGTAGTCTTTAAAATTTCACGAATAATAAAAACCAGAACTTCAACGCAGTAAGCAATCCAGGGCGGGGTCTCCGAAAACTTCTGAAATAATTTAAAAATCCAAGCAAGAATCTGACGTTACATAAACTAAATCTCGAACATGTATGTCTCAAAGTCGTTTACTCAAAAAGACTAGCAAAGTGCCAAAACGTCTCTGGAGAACCTTCAGAAAAGGCATTTTTTATGGGAGTTACAAAAAACACTTCGTCAAATATTCCCATTAGCCCATTTACCGTTATGAGTCAAGAAGTTTGCTTACAGAAAAACCATACAGGTTTAAAAATTCAGATAACCATTAAAGTTTGATCGAAGCACATGAGAAAATACAGGTGAAGTTGAGTAGAGAGCGAATTTAACTATTCATGCTCGGGAGTCGTTCGATTCATGAGCCCAAACATTCTCGTAAGACAGGCAGCACAGCTCTTAGAGGCACTGAGGTAATCTAACCCTGAATAGTGGATCGAAGAGAAATGGTTTTGGTATTGTATCGAATCGGCAATCGATTCTACTCCGTAAATATACTGTTATTTTCGAACGTGATGAGACTAATCACTAGATTGTGTCCTCTGATAGTTTTGTTGGTTAGCAAACATCAATTGAAGCAGTGTGAAGTCTTTTCGCTTTACTTCCAATTGAAAGTAATTAGATTGTGTCTGAGACCTAACGATATACCACATTCTCTTACTCCAATTCAAATCACGCATAAAAATCGAATTACAATATCGTTAAAATCGATTCTTGAATCGAAGCTCTCCTAAACTGTTATAACATTTTTAAGGAGGTCAGTGAGCCTTGATCGCGGGACAACGAATTACTAGAATGTAGTATCTTACATCAGGCAAAAACCGATTTGGAGTCGGCTCTCGGGTTTGGGTTACTTTCTTGGATTCGGATCTGCATTTTTAACGCTCAGTTAGACGGGTAGCGACTTAAAGTGGGCTATGGAAATTCAGGAAATGGAACGGTCCGGGAAAACAGCTCCCTTGTTATCGAGATAAACATGCTGTTTCTTTTTAAACCTTGAATTATTAATTCTTTCCAGTATTTTATTTTGAAATTGCTTTCAAATCTATCAATATTAACGTCGATTTACCTCATAAAATTGATTACGGTCTCGTGTCACGCCAAAATTGTCAGCTTCGAAGTAGTAAAATAAAATGAGTCATCTGTTTCTGATAAAATCAAAACCTGTTTGAGTTCTTATTGATCTTGACTTGGCAATGAACTTCGTTACTAAGCTGTAAATGCTTTTAAAATTAAACGATCGAATAAGGCGATATTGTCTTCAAAATATGTCCCAACACTGTACGAATTTAATAATCCCGAGTGTTTCTTAATGGATTACTTGCTCCGATTGCAATCTTATCTTCTACTTCGTGCTTCAATCTGGACGTAAGTAGAAGTACATATACTCAATACAAATAGGTCAACAACTTACATCAACAAGACACCGCCAACACACAGGAACCATTCCACACTGTTGGATCACTTCAACAATCCCACCACACTGTTGCTTATCTAACGGCACGCACACATAACCTGAAACAATGGACAAATTGTGTTAAACAATTGAACAACACGTGGTAAACACATTCCAGGTTCAGCAGTAGTAACAGTAAAGAATTTGAAAAACACGTATGTATTGGACACAGAGTTACAACAGTCCGGCCGCCGAAAGAATGTGTTCCTGGCGTCTGTAATTGCGACAATTCTAGTGGCTAATGAAGATCAAATTCGCAAAACACGTATTCGTTTGTATGAAACTGACAGGTGTCAAGAAGGATTCTCTCGTCTGTCGCACTGTAATAATGTTAAAGCCATTCCTAGAATTCCAAAAGATATATATTGTATATAATCGTCGTTATAAAATCTATTCAAAGATTTTGACCCAAAAGATTGTAATTCGAATGAGGAAACTTTGGTCAAATGCTGTAATAAGGTTTCGGCATAAAGCTATCTGGAAAAGCGGCCTTTGAAATCGTAATCAAAAACATCCTAGTAACCATTATCTAGTAACATGATTTGACATGAATAAAATTATTTATCAAGATCATTATGATTATTCTAATAATAAATACTTAAAGGATTAGTAGGAAATAAAAATAATCTAAATCAATTCATCATAAACAAACTGCCACAATCAAATAACAAGGTAGAATCCAGGAAAATTAAATTTTACAGGTAGGTATTCAATAGAAATACATTAACAAGATTAATTGGATCGGAATTTCGAAGTAAAGAATCTTACTAACAATATCCTTCTTAATAAATAGCAATCAATATAACGTTGAAAAGCAATCACGGTATCTGCCCAATTTATTAAACATCAAGGAATCTTGTTTCTAAGAATGATCAAACAAGAATGAGGAAAAGACGAAATATTCCTGAGAATTTATTAAAACGTTCGAAATGAAAAACGTGGAACATGACTCAGCTTCTGTTGCCTGATCGAGTGGACTCTTTGAAAGTGCTTCTCAGTTGGATGAGGGCATTCGAGTCAAAGATACTATCGCAAAAGAAATTTTAAATTAAAGAAGTTCCCTTTTGTAGAAAAAGTGAGTTCCAAGCGACGAGATTTATAATAAATTCTCACGGTTACGATAAGAACACGTTATCTAAATGGTTAACATATTAACAGTAAAAATTGTAGACTTTAAAATAAAGTTAGGACGGTATTGCATAATAAATATATTAGGAAGCAATCAGGAATTGAAAGCAGAACCTGCTTGGCACCTGACCAAATTGGATGGGATTGAAATTAAAAAATACGCCCGAGCTTCGGAGATATTTTTTCACCATTCAATTTGTATCGTTGCCTAATTCAATATAGCAATATTCAGACTTGGGCAGGTAAAACCTTACCTAATATTTAAGAGGTGTTTCTGAAGATTCGAAAGGATTACATGTATAAATGTTTGGATAATTTCATGCTCAAATGAATACAAATTGGTCGAGTTTACGAGTATACGTTGATTAAACAAAATTGAATGCATATTTAAATGTCTCGTGAGTGTTATTAACGTTGAATATTTCAGATTGGTGGGCAGCAGTTGCCACCTGCGCAGTGTTAGCAGTTATTTCAATAAATAAGTTTCAGAATTCAAAAGAACTATTTATGTGCTCATATTTTTTGCATCTCTTAAATTCTGATATTTCCGTTTTGCTGGTACCTATTCATCGAGATTTGACCAGTTTTTATTAGTATTACATCTTCTGACAATGTTCAAAACTTCTTCGAAGTAGATCGTCTTATAATTCAAGCTAAAATTCATTACGTATCACAAGAATATGATTATGAAGGGAAAGAGCGCAGCGAAAGATGTGCTCACACACAACTTGTGCTTTCGTCAGTTGTGATTAAGTTTAGTTTACAAAGAGATATAACCGGTGGTGTTCTGTTCAGCGTTTACTTTCACTTCTCCGTTACCTGCGGCTGTCATATATTTATCATTTAGATGTTTCTACGCCTTTAATATCTCTCAAGAAACATGCCAGTATATGTATATTCTACATTAATTTCTCCCTGAAAGTTATTTTAATTTTTTATCTGCTGCTGATTTTTAGAAGTTAACAGCCAGTATGGTAAGGAAATATTGCCGGCCTCATTATAACTAGCCTATAATGTTTCCACAGCTGGGACAAAAGTCCCATCTCTTCCAGAGGGAGTGGGCTGTAATCTACCACTGTAATAGTATTGCCTGCCTAATACTATTAATATATTTGTAACTCTAATGGATGACTATCCAATGCCGCTGTCGCGATTTCGACGTTTTGCCACAAATTGTTAATCTTACCTTGGCAAGGAATCATTGAAAGTGTAGGGTCATATCGGTAGTAACAATTTCAAGTAGTCACGTTTCTGCTTTTGTGCAGTACTATTTGACACGATTTTCTTTATCAGCATTGCATAATATTCAAGACTTACCAACGAAATCCAAGCCATCGTTATCTACGGTAATAATTTTAACAAATCCGTCCACAGTCAGGCAAGCAGATAGTAACTAATCGTACTCCTTGTCAAGGTCACATTAATACTGATTACTAATTATCTTCACACGTGCTTCAGCACCTGTCACTAAATTCAATCATAGAAACCATATACGCTAGACATATTTTGTATGGTACCACTACCTACTTTAAGCTGGCATAATGATTTTTCAAGTAAGATCTGACTTGACAACAATGAAGTAAATTACAAATGAAACCTTGGACTGTCTTTCCGCATAGCAAAAGGCTTAGAACGTTATGACAATGGCCACACGCATTTATGACGTATCAGAACGACTGTTGCTATGCGGATTCTTCGTGATGAAACCTGAGTGATGGAATCGGGTTTTGCCAAAACGGAGATGTAAGCCTGAATATGGCACTGAGGCTAACATAACGCCAAGTACAAAATAGTACTTATTTTTATTAATGCTAGTAGCCCAATGAATCAGCTGTTGACAATGAAGACTGCATAAAGGGAACTTTCCAAAGTGACTAAACAGGAAAAGGCATTCCCTAAACGACACATAATTACTACTTTGTTGCAAATGACATCATGAAAATGTGGCAGTTACTTTACATTTAGGTTAATCTAATATACGTTTCTTACGAATTGCTTGTGTGACCTGTGGACTGAACAAAATGTTATTTGTAAGTCAGTTTACGCTAAGGAACCACGGACTCTATGAAAACGATATTAAAGTTAGATCTAAAAATACAAAACCAACGTCTAAAACAGTACCACAGCAGGTAGGCCACAAATCAATATTTTCGTACAAAATTGCCGTCGCGTGTATTTACCCATTTAAGGGCAAAGGCGACACCTAGCCTAAATATAAACTTTCCCACGTTCCATGCTGTCATGTCAACGGCCTTAAAAAAACAAGATCATATCGTATTCTATTCTGTCATACTTAGAAAGGAAAATATTCCTTAGCATGACAGAATAGACGGGCTCAATAGAATTTTACGTCATTCATAGAATTCATCGCCAAAAAGTTCGAAAATACCTTGATTGGAATCGTATAAATTCTTTACGAGGTCACAAATTAATGTTGTGATGACTTTCAGTATCAGAAGCATAGATAACTGTTGCCTGCCTGTTACCTATTTCAGCAAACACTCAAGAATACTCAAGATAAATGAGAAACTATCTGTCCTTGCTTTAACTAATCATACGGTAGGTGCCAGAATTATTTGTTAATACTGCAAGATCATCTTTGATTCATAATTCACTAGCTGACCTGGCAAACGTTGTTTTGCCATATAAATTATATCTAGCTGCCCGGCGCTACTTCGTTCGCGTGGTGTCCTACCCCCTACCCTACTCCTACACTACTCCTTCCCTGCTCCTACCCTACTCCTACCCTACTCCTACCCTAATTCCAACCTACTCCTAACCTACTCCTACCCTACTCCTACCCTACTTCTACCCTACTCCAACCTTACTTCTACCCTACTTCTACCCTACTCCTAACCTACTCCTACACTACTCCTACACTACTCCTACCCTACTCCTACCTGCTATAAACCTCACGGAGCCGGAGACCTTTCCAACGAATGCAAAACCGTGGAAATCGGTTCGTGCGTTCTGGAGTTATAGCGTCAGGAAGGAAAACCCGACTTATTTTTATATAGTAGATTATTAAAGATGAGCAGCATAGCTATATATTCACAACCACTCGACACGCTTCCGTAACGTATCGAACATCAATCAATGTTATCGTATCGTATCCTCTAAACGCTGTTCGCAAGTCCAAAACTCGCAAATTTTGTCAGTTTAAGGGCTGATTTTTCAATCGACGGATAATTTTTATTCGTTTATTACACGAATAAAAATTATCCATCTGACAGATTTTGTATGGAAGAACTGTCAAAAATTCATAATTATTCCTCGGATAAAATTATCTGGCGTTAGAAAAATCCGCCTTATACCAAATAGACGACCGTTATTCTTCCGACAGCTGTTTGCTGTCGGGGGCAAGACAAATCAGGTCAAACTCAAACTCAACTCAAACTCATGCCCATGCCTCCTAGATCAGTTTCTTCGGTCCTCCTCTACTCTTATAGCAATATATTTCGGTATAATACACGCAAGAAATGTTATCATAAATCACAGGGTTTAATACTATTATATCCAAGTCAGTGAACTGTAAAATTGAAGCCTTTTCAAGTATCTGGTCACGTAACAAAGCTTTATAACTTGGTTTTGACAAAGTATTCTATTCTGCTAACGTAGTTCTTGCAGTCAATTTGGTCAAGCTGTGCGATATTGGAAATGTCTGCCGTTCTATTCTGTAAAAATCTCACAGTGAAAACAGAAGAAGCGAACTGTCATTCCACCGGATGATGCCAGGGATTGACACTAGTCAATAGTATTAATCCCTGGCAGCCCACTTCATCTAAGTTTTCACGGCGAGAGAATTTTATAGAACAGATGGGCTGTTCTTATATTTTCTTTAAATCAAAATTATCTTCAAACACTGGCTGATTCTAAGTCATGAATACATTATTTATCACAAAATATTTGAAATTGGATAAAGCTTTTTCTTTTAAGTTAATTGGTACTAAAATGAAAGCACTCGAACCAGTAATGTCATCTTCAAGTAAAGTACAAAATCGAATCAAAACATCAACTTAAAAGATGCAAATGACATCAGAACGACAACATAGTTCGAGTAATACCTAATAAGGTGTGTCCAGTGTGTTCTTGGAATAATAAATAGCTTCCTGTACCTACTTATTGTCAAAGACTAAATAAGAATCATCGCTTGCACTTGATACGGGCGTCAATCTATCAAAAGTTTGAGACACAAGTATAAAAACTATGCAACAAAGAATATGCAAAAGCATTACACACCTCAAATAAAAATTCCACTCCTGAGTAAAAAAACTTCACTTTTAGCACAAGCCACACAATTTCTAAATCACAAATAAAAACACAGAATCACTAATCACCACACAAAACTCCCACATTCCGAGTATTCAGTACCCCCTCTCCGAACCGCACTGGTCTGTGAACGCGGTAATCTGCGCAAGAGCACGCAAGCTTCCGTCCGTAACGCACACACACCATAAACTGACTGAGCAAAGTATGAGCGAGCGAGGAAGCGGGCGGCGATTGAAATGTTCCAGTAGATACTGCCTGGCGGAATGTAGTCAACGTAGATGTTGATTTCGCGTGGTTGGAGTCGAAAATAATTATGTTCCGAAGTTATCGGTAAAATTACTTAGCTAAGAGGCACAGATTTCTGCATAGTTACGGTCTATTGATTTTAGAAATTAGTTTTAGGACATGGCTAGATAGCTCCGATTTATGATTTCTAACAAACTATTTAAACAGCTGTTTGTAGTAACAAAAATGATACTTTAAAATCGAGATGTGATTTTTTTTGCCCTGTTTGGGTCCAAACACTCTTTTTCCAGAATTGAAACTGTCGGTACTCGGAAATGGAGCGATAAAGGGTAACTGATTCGCCCCCTATATTGAAACATGGAGGATTGGAGGGATATCAACATTACTTTGTGGCAAGGCGGTAGGATTATGATATTTCCTGCGTATTTGTTGTATTCGTCATGGAGATCAATGGTCTAAACGCTTGTTACTTGCTACGGATTCCACGTATCGGTTGCCATCCGCCGCAGTCATGCCGTCGCGCATGAGTAACGAGGTCCCGCCACTAAGTGTAAATGGGGATAGAAGCTCCAGGCCTAATAGCCACTATTAGGGTCACACAATTTGAGGCCAAGGCTTAAAACTGATGAAAAACGAGGACATGAAAATCTAGATGAGATCTCAAAGTCGGTGTCTTCGACGAAGTTCTCGATATTGATATTACGTAGCAATTTCTTGATATTCCAATTCTTTCATGTAGGTACAGCAGTGCGATTCTGTAACCATCTCACTGTGAAAACTTAGGTGAAGTGAGCGTGGAGTGAGCTGTCATTCTAAATAATGCTAGGGATTGACACTACTGACAACTCACATCAAGCTCACTCCACTTGAGTTTTCACGGTGAGAGTTTTACAGAATCGACCGGCTGGTACCTATAGCTCAATATCGTGATAAAGATGAAAACGTCCGTAGGGTTAGTAGTGAGGTTGGCTGCAGATAGTCCTTAATCAATCATGGAGGCTCTTTTAAGCAATAACGTAATTCATTACACCTAAACAATTTAACGAAGGAACCGAACCGAATGACTGAGCAAGGTTAGCGACAAAGGCAATTAATTATACTTACCGAGTTTATGGAGGTGATATCAATGCATTGAATGAAGTGGACCTCCTGTACATACCTGTTTAGTAAACCTGCGCACACGCACGACACAGAACTAACAATGATATGCTCATCGCGTCCAGATTTAGAAGATGGTTTCACGGATAAGCCTACGCTGGTCAGCGTAAGCTCATTTAGATAATCTAAGTTTATAAGGAAAATAGAATGAGGTTGTCTTCTCAATGAATTTATCCTAGACATAGTTATGTCTATCTAAAGTAATTGTCAAGTCAAACGAAATAGTTTTGTTATGACTTAGTTTAAAGGAGGTCAAGCCTTCATTTAAGTTAGTGATTCTATTATTCTGATTGGTCTGATCTAGAATTTTGAACACTGTACAATGCGAAGACGGTTGAGGCGTTTAATCCCCGAATTTCTCAACTCCATGATACAAACAAAACTTCTCTGTAACTTGGAAAACAAACGCAAACGAAGACCCCTAAAATTGGAGCAACGGGTATTCGACCGCAATTATTCCGTCAAGCGTGAACGATATAAGAGTAGCTACACGATATCTGGAAGTGAACATTCACGGTTTAACTAATAGGAACACGCGGTAAACATGACTAATCTGCGTGTAAGTATCAAATTTTAACGCGGATCCCAGCAATTAGGATTGACATGCTACTGTCCTGATTAAAACTACAGATTTTGAGCAAGAGCGTTCATATTTTCTGAAATGAAACGTTCCTCTGCATAATACCACAATTGGAAGCCACAGACGTGGTACCAACAGACAGATCGATTTGTATTCATAATTTTAGGAATGATTCCTTTTTTTTTTGCAGATGGGTAATCATCAAATGACCCCCCTCCCGCTCTGGGTGGAGCGGAAGGGAGTGTCAGACTCTTACTGACCAAAACCCACCCGTGTCCCTTCCTTAACCCTTTATGTTCCAGCCTTCCAGGGCAGCGGTAACCCTTTCAGACGATCCCGCTACCCCGGCAGGCTTCGGCCCTTTCGGGCCCCGTCAGTTCGTGCTGACATCTCTTTGAGGCGCGCGTGGAACACATACGCGCCGTCCGGCACGGGCCTGGTCCTGATCGGACGGTGAGCTACCCATTACTCTCCGCCCGCAGGCCCGCGCCTACGGTGGCCGGGAGCAGTCACGCGGCTCCTGACGCCCGAAGCATCACCCGCGGCGGCTGAGGCGTGAGGTTCTCTCCCTCAGCCATCCCGCCACCTCCTTCTCTAGCATGACTGCTTCGCAGGAGGTGACTGCCTGCCACTCCCTCTCACCCCGGACCATGGCTTGAACCAGGGCCGGACGCGAGAGGTTGCCGCCGTTGCCGATCGCCTCTACGAGGACACGGCGGCGGTGCTCCGCCCAAGCGGGGCAGACCTCCACCGTATGCTCCGCCGTGTCCTCTGGGCGATCCTCGCAGTGATGCCACCCGAGGAATGAATCCTTCAAACCGACTTTTTATATTACCCATCATATTGGTTTGCCCATACACGTACTCAACTATTCTGGTTCCGTTTGATGACTTGTTTTGATTTTATAACCTCAAAGTTTTAACGTTACGAATACAAACTATCATGATTGACTATCCAACTATCTATTCAAAACCTCGTGCTTGCAATTCAAATCAAAATCGATTCAATTTTATTTCTCGCACAAATGTCATGCGAAACGGATTCTAAATCCGACTAGAGGTTATTGCTTAGGCTTTCTAGCTTGATGAAATAATCTCCTATGTTATTGCGAGCCGAACTATGATAACAATGCTAGAGTAAAACGAACTTTGATATTCCGAATTTAGAGAAACGAGATATCGAAAATAGATTTGGAACTAGTTCTATCTTTTTCCAATTTGAACTGAGAATTGAAGGAAAAGTTCAATGAGATTGCCTCTTATGAGAACAAAGGCCAGTCTAACCACATTTTCGAAGATCATCGTTCCATCCAAGTCTCAAAATTCTTATCTTTCGAATTTGATTTTCTGCCACCAAACATATAACATCCCATATTATAGAAAAAAAAAGATGTTGGATTTGGATTTCATGATGACTGTTTTTTACTTCTCTTTATTCTTCATTATAGTCCAGGAATATTAGAGGTTTCACCTCGGAATGACAGATAGTCAGCTATAAACTTGTATAACCCTTTATTTTGACACCCTAAAACTTGTCTCAAAACCTACTTATCGTAGGGTGTCAAAAATGCAAATTATTTAGAATTATAATTATATTTATCTATAATACTTTATAAACTTAATACGGCGCGTTTTTAATCGGGACTACAGATTCAACTCGAATGATACTCTAAAGTCTAAATAGTTCCGCGCGCTCTGCCCTCTATCTCGAAAATGGTTAAAGATATTAAAAAAATGTTTGAACAAAAGTTGTAGAGAATTTAATCCTCTACAATATTTATAATAAATACAAATAGCATAAAACTCATAGGAAACGAGATATTTGCAATAAATGTGTAAAAAATCGATTTTTGGACCTTTAACCTTGGAATATCTGTAGTCGTGGACACCCTACGATACAAACTGGTTTTGAAGCCAGTTTTAGGGTGCCAAAATAAAGGTTCATACAACTTTATAGCTGACTATCTCTCATTCCGAGATACTTGCCCTCATTTGACTAATATTCTTGGACTATTAAAAAAAACCTTAACACAGGTGAAGGTCAAAAGCAACCGCATGATTTTGTCGTAGAGCCAAAGGTCATAATAATGAATAGTAAAATTAGACGACATTGAACCTGAAAGGTCACAGTCATGGCCGCTTTTTCAATGTCCGAAGCGACACTTCCAGTTTCCAAGCTTACGGAAATAGGATTCGTGTGAATAATGTTAGAGAAAACAAAACACATGCCTAGAATTCATTGAGGGTTCAGCATCTATGATGGATCTAGGATGGTAATTTTTTACGAGTGTTGTGATTCAGGTTGGAAGAAGCCTATAATTCAGCAGTTGACTGCAGTTGGAAATCATGACGTCGATGATTCTAACATTATCCAAAACGATATTTCGGTCCGAAAATTCACTTCAGCAGTGCTGACCTATAGCAATCTTTGGACGTGAAACCGACCACATCTCATGAGACCAATTAGGTAGAATGCACCTTTTTGTCTTCACATTCTTACACGAGGAGTTCCGAAGACTAAGACAAACAAATACCTGTGTCAGTATTTATGTCTTACGAGTACAACACAAGGCACGAGCTTAGGAAGCCACACACATCAAAAATGTTACGAGTTTAGCTCGCAATAGCGCGTAACAAATAATACAATGTAGATGATAAGATTATTAATGTACAGTAACTAACCTACTTTCTTCGATTTGCTATTAAAATTCTGATTTATTGTAATGACTTGAATAACAAGTATTTTCTTAGGTTTAAATGGCGTAAATGGGTCTTCTCAAGTGTGGATGAAGTGATTGAAGAGGAGAAAGCAATTGGATACGATAACTTACAATGATAAATAGCAGAATTCCTAAACCTCAGAGCAGTGATTTTAATTTTGTCGAGTTTGAAATCTCTGACCAAAGCAGTACGAATGTACGATGGAAAGAGTATGACCTGTCAGAAACTTAAAATTGTGCATAAATTAAGATCTTTCAAATACTCAAGTCAGTTTACTAGTTTCTTGAAGCAAAGTATCTGGTTTTTAACCATCGCAAAATCAACTTCCTGGGAAGTCAATTTGTTAATACCTAACAAGATTATATAAACACAGAGTTTCAAATATTATGACGCGCTAATTTTCCGTATACGTTATTAATGTACAAGGTTCAAAAAATAATGTTATCTGAATGCTAACAAGGAACTGATAAAGCGGAGTGCCTACAAACCATTCGAGGGTCGCACTCATAACTGATGATGTAAGTACGTATTACGTTATCTATAGCAGCCAACATAATTAATAATAATTACTTTTGGTTTAGGACATGACACTACTGTTAGACATGATGGATTGAAACTTTGGTGACTGCTTTCGACTTTTTAACTAACCGTCTTTCTAATTACAATTCCAGTAAGTGGTTCGGAGATAATTGGGACATTTCAAAGGACGTAAAACTTTTGGGCCGTTTGCTTATTTCCGCCTTCATCAAGACAATTTATCCTTTATCTTTGAAGATTCCAGGATAGTCATTCTCCTCGTAAAAGTCATTTAAAAAAGGAAATAATAAGTTGCCGTCAGTACACAGATGTTTTGTACCATTCTCGCCCTAAGCCACAAGCCCCTTATCTAGTAAATCTAAGCATAGGAGTCGAATTATCTGCCAAACCATGCGAACAGAGGAGAAATTCAAATACCAAAATTGCCCGTCTAATTGGAATTTGTGTTCTTGTAAATCAAAGAGGCACGTCAATAGTACTCAACCCAGGCTTCCAACCAAATTTAAAGTTAAGTAAACTGAGCCAAGAAGCACTCAAACATTTTCTGGTCCAAATTACAAGAGCTTTCATGAATTATTTTAACGACTTCCGATTTAAATTATATCGAAGCGGTAGAACATGACGTTACGTTCTATTTTTACTTACGATTAGGGAAGTGACGGAAGAATATAATGATTCGATGTCATCATCAAAGTGTTTTAAGACACACCCAAGTTATTGAACCCCACGAAAGGAAGTTTTGGCGAAATATATTCGTTTTTGGTCCACAATTAATACTATCGAAACACGAAACGTTTCTATCAAACAAAATAGTATTTGGTACTAAAAACAGTCATGTCATATAATCAATAGGAGGCAGAAAGCCCGCTGTTTAAAATTTTAAGTAGTTCAACGCCTGCTCTGTTATTAGGCAAGACTACATACAGTTTGTACGCCCCTTCACCCCAGGTTACTGTTTACTTTCCTAGTTGTACTTTAAACGATACTTTTCATCTGCTCGATGCTTGAGGTCAGTTGACCGACCATCTAGCCTACCTTGGCGACTTTGCCAAACACCACCCAAAATGGGCAAATTCTTTAATTTGCCCATTTTGGGTGAGGTTAAGGACAGGAAGGGAGTGATATGCTGAGTTATTTTAGGCAAAAACGCTGGCAGCGAAAGTCTAAAAGACAGCTGGAAGAGTAATTAAGACCATTAGCCACATACAATGAAATGCTGCTACTAATAAAATGAGAAATAACGATGTTAGTCCTAACTGTCCTATCCGTTCACTTTCGCACTGCGAGGCGAGGCGAACAAATAAAAATGACATCCGATCATCAATTTTGGCGCTCCAACCGAACACAAAAGCCGAAACGTGTTATGCCCCTTCTTAGCAACGCTATTCTTATTACGTAATGTGGAAACATCGGGCACATCAGCACATGTTTCTCAAGCAAATTGAACAGTTCGGCGGTCACATGTGGACGTAAGGCTGGCTAATTGGCGTCAATTCTCACTTCATTGACCCAGGGTGAGGGACGCCTAGTATCGAATATCGAACGATGTCGATTTGGTAGGCTGGCGTTGATAAATGCCGCGACATTGATGTTAGACGGTATATTTTACGTCTTAGCCTTAGCGTAGAAATTTCTCGTTTGCTGCCAGAGCTGGGAGTTTCGGTACCAAATTCGACTGTCTCAATTATGCTGGCTTCGGAGTTGGAACGGAACACACAACACAGCCTTGCTTTAATACCCACAAGAGTCCATTAATCCTTTGATATTGGAATCGGAATATTATGCTAGTTTCCGTGGTTCGCTTTGAAATTGGTCGTGGTTTGCTTTGGAGTCGGTACGAGATTATATTTCGGCTTCAATCGATCCTTGGCGACAGTATTAAATCTGTCTTTTCTGTCGTTTTGTGGGGTCTGTTAAAGCCTCCCTTCCTTTGAAATGCTTAGGATTCAATCAAAGCTTTAGCGTACACTTTTTAATAGATTCATGGTTTTTTTTTCGGAAAGGTGTCGTTTGGGTAGGTAATATTTTTTTTGCGTGCCGTTTTAGGATTCCGTCCAACATTCCAATATTATTATTATACAAATGAACGCAAACAAAATGTTTACCCATATCTTTGGAGTGAATCCTAATAATGAGTTTAATTGTTTTGTCAATTGATAAAAGCTGTTAACTAACAAAAACGTTTGGTTTAGCTCGTAACAAGATCCATTTGGACCCATTGACAAACATAAGTAGGAAGTCATTTATTCAAACTAGGCTGAGATCAGCACTTTTCGAACGTCAAAATTACAAAAGACAGTCCCCCAAAACACCCGCCCTTCACCATTTCCTAGTGTTTTAACTAGAAAGAAGTGGCGCGACGAACTCCCCAGCAGCACAGCTGTCTGTTCTGTTATAAGGGACCTGTTAACCAGTATTTTGAGAATATAGTGGAAGTGGAAAATTAAATACCTAACTTGACTAGGTTATTTTCTTAGTTTTACAGAATAACATATAATATGCACATTTATTATGAGAGAATAAATTATTTGACTAACAATAAGTCATCACATGAATAATAAGAATATGCTATGAATCTAATATGATTGACTGATACTTGGTATAAGAATGTTCTAGAAACAATGGTGGCCAGGATTTAATAACTGTTATTATTATAGTTTTAAAAGTTTTTAACCTTTTCATACTGGTCAATGGAGATTGACTTACCAAATTGTACCTATTAAAGATATTTTAGCAAATCAATACAGTTTGTAGTTTAGTTAATTAGGGCCAATTAGAGGTTATTAAAAATAAGTACAAGTATACAGTTCAGCATGATCAGCCTGTAACGTTCACACTGCTGGGACCCAGGCCTCCTCTCTGTGAGAGAGAATGGGTCGTAATCCACCATGTGGGCCCAGTGTGCGTTGGTGGATGTCACGTCTTCGAATTTTTAGTTCAAGGACATGCCGGTTTCCCATGTATGTTTACTGCCTGATAAATAAAAATATGAAGTTACTGCATACTTTCTGCTAATTCTGAGACACAGTGGACATTGTGTTTGGTTAAAAACTAGCAAGTCATGCAGTTCTTACATAGAATGAATAAACTAATTAGCAAAATATTATGATAGAACTTGAAATTAAAAAATATTTTAGTAAGTCAACTGCTTTGCCTTGACAATGCATGAGGTTTAGCAGAACGTAAATATAATTAATTTAGTAAGCATAATAATATTTAAGACATAAATTAACAAAAACCATCAATCCAGTTCATTTAGTTAAATTGAGTAAGATTTATGTACTGAAATGATTTAAGTATTTAAAAAAGGTTTTTCTATAGGACAGTGATTCAAAAACCAGTAGGA
Source organism: Apamea sordens (assembly GCA_945859715.1). Lineage (NCBI taxonomy): Eukaryota > Metazoa > Arthropoda > Insecta > Lepidoptera > Noctuidae > Apamea > Apamea sordens. Next base: position 17,880,156 of record OX243986.1, read on the forward strand.
CAAGTCTGGAGCAATGATTTGGTATGCATGTCAATAACTACTAAACTATTTATGTAATTTACTTAATTATGCACACAAAAAAGTTACTTTTCAAAAACTTAAATACTTAGTCCAAAGTTTTTAAAACACAATCTATATGATATTTTTAAATGAATTTTACTATCGAGTCACCCTTTCCCATGTTCAGTATCAACAGATATTGTAGTGATTCATCGGCGGGAAGTCGGCATTATTAACTTTGGAAAACTGGTTACTAAATGGCATCGAGAAGATACAAATTCTAACAAGGTTAGGTCACTGGAGTAAATTTAATTATAGAGTATACAGCCAACAATGTTCAAGGGGACATGTATTTCCTCGTAATAATAAAAGTATTGTCATAAATGTCACGTTTTGCTGCAAAGGCGGAGCCGTGCCGACAAGCTTGGGCGATGGCGGTCAAGTAACGGCGGCTTCATTTTCAAACTTTAAATCACATTTCAGTCGCTCCAACACCAAGTGAGGAAATATTTAAGCGATTTTTTAGATAATAATTAAAACTTACCACATGACAACGATAGATTACATCAATTTTCGACATTCACTCACAACACAAAACACTTGGCATCCACGAATCACGATTCAGTTTGACAATGACAGACAGTCACTCGCTCCGATACTAGCGCCACGTATTGGACTGGAATGAAGTTTGAAACATATTACAGGACTGCCAACATGTAGGAAGTGTTATATTAATTTCGGATATTAGATGCGGGATACAGGAATCGGATTCCGATTCCGCTGATATTCTCGTCTCTGGCTCTAATTTGATGGGCATACAAATAAAATAATATTTCTATCAATCAAACATAACTTAGCATATCTCTATGTACAAAAACGAATGCCTCTCTCATAAGAGGCTAAGCAGACATTATAAAATGCCGCAATCTGCTACGGTCTTACATACTACTTTTGTTTCTTCATTTTCAAGTCGAAATCTCATCTCAGCGACCATCAATGTCAAAAACTTGTCAAAAATGTAGGGAAATTAGACTTTTTTTTAACAGATTGCGACTGAGATCAGAGGAACGAGAGATCAGAGAATACGAGAATTCTCTTAATTTTAATAATGTTCACAGTCAAATCGTATTCGTAAAAAATCTGCGAAAATTTGACTAAATCCTCTGCCCCTAAGGGTACGCAAGGTGAAAGATCGACCGACACTCGGGCAGAGTGTATGTCGGTCTAAGGGTACCAACCAAATTTTCACAGCTAAGTGAAGCCTCAATCACGTGACGTGAGTGAGTCCGACTCAAACTTGGCCAGTTTTTCTATAAAAATACTTTTGCGCAAAATCAGTTTATTTATCGAGAATCTCACCCTATTTATTTTTACAGCATGGTAATACCATACGAGGGTTTTAAATGTCAAAACAATATTTTGAAGAACATTTTAGAAATCGGAAATTGAAAATTTATTATTATCGAAATAACTTAAAAATGTTACTCCGGCAGTATATTAAAATTGCCCGTACTTCAAGATCGCTACTGCAAAATACCATAATGCTGAATAGAACATATTTATTGGCTCCATGTTTACATAATTCTTGTAATCTTCTTGCGGCTAGGTTATGATGATATTTTGAGCATTTATTGATGATCTGAATTACTTTTTGCTTACTTCAATTTTTTTTGCAGATCAATACGGTCGTCTGCACCTTCTCGACTCGCAGATAAAAATGTAGATAAGCATCGTTCGCCTCAAATACTCCAAGACTCATCAATGCCTGATAGAGTAAGGAGCCCTGTTTTATCGTCACAGGATATTCTGGAAAAATACATAACTGGGCTCAGTACAGACATATACCAGAAGAACAGGGTATATAAGAATGATTTGCTAAGGGTATTAGCTAAAGTTAAAGAATATAATTTTTCAAAAAAGAAGCAAGCTTTGCTTCTGATTCGATGCTGTGGTGAATTGTTGCCTGATGAAACTGCATTGAGTAGAATGCAATTGGTAGAACAGGTGTGGAACACACTAAAGTAAGCCATAATTATATTTATTTGGTTAGACACGCTAGCAGCTAATGAGCTGATGTGTGTGTATCAAATAGCTTGGAGATATTTAATCTGTCCAGTTGATAAATGTTTCTGTGATTTTATTTTGAGCCTTTTACCTGATCAATCTTGATCCACATAACAACTCATTACTGTTATGATTAACATGTTGCAGGACACTAAACACCACCAAGATGTAATAACAATAAAACTTCGACTGTGTCACATTTGCAGAGTCCTCCTAACATAGGCTTATCTACTTAAAAGCACATTATACACATACATTCAATGTCCTTCAACCGATTAAATGTTAACACAAATAATTATGAAAGTCTGGACACCAAAAAGAAAGCATCACCTAGTGTAGGAACACTGTTTAACACAACTTATTACCTTTGCAGAAGTAGTTGACCCACATAATATTAACACTCTCACCGCCATACGGTTCGCCAGCGGGTCGTATCTTTTCGAGTAAGGTATATGGGTGGCAGTGAGAGTGTTAAGTATTCTTAAGAAAATGTTTGTGACAATGAACAAATAATATTCATATTAGCAACTGCATTCATCATTTTAAACCATAGGATTTTAAATCACTAATATTTAAGTTTACAATTAACCTGTCACATTAATGTTGACTACAGCCCCATTCATACTTTAAGTCGGCTCGGAACATGATTGCTGATGTGATGGGTTGAGGGGTAAGGTACTGCGCAGCGTGTAGCACGTCTCAGAGCCACCATAAAGTTTTAATTGTGCGGTAGAAGATGTTTGCATGTAAACTCTCCATGGTTTTCTCAATCATATTTATTGCTCTCTTGAGTGCATTTTGTTTGGTTAATAACCTAAAGTATTACAAATTTATGTATTTCCAGGCCGCACACAAAGTTTGATGTAGAACATTACAACGAGTTGCTCAAAGTATACATCGCAAACAACAGGACTATAACAGTCAGCAACTTTATCAGTCAGATGGCACCAGTTAAACCTACAATCACGACTTACGAGCTAATTCTTAGAGCTTTAGGGGAGGTTAGTATACACACGGGGTTTAATTATAAACATTGCTTTAAGTTAAGAGACGTCTAAACATCAAAAATGTATGGTTAAACAGTCACTAATCATTACTTAACTTTAAGCAATGTTTATAAATAATATTGTTCCTAGTATTGTATACATGCACTATATTCTAACTGAACAGACAGCTGTGCTGCTGGGAAGTTTGTTCCGCCACTTCTTCTTCCCAGCGATAGCACTAGGAAGTGGTGAAGGGCGGGCGTTTTTGGGGGACTGTCTTTTGTAATTTTGACGTTCGAAAAGTGCTGACTCTCAGCCTAATTTGAATAAATGACTTTTGATTTTGATTTTGATTTTAAACTCCGTAGTTCAAGTATTTGAGTTTAAACTTTTACCGTTGTATTGGCAGAAACTGCATAGGTTACTAGTCAAACTCCTGGCTCCGTAACATGTGACCACCCATCTGCATTTAATTTGATTCCCAACATGCTGCTCTCAATAGCTCTCTGACAATGATTCACATCAATGATCAAATTCTAACATATTCCTGTGGCGTTTGAGGAGTGCCCAGGTTTGACATCCATAAGTCGGCCCTTGCCTTGCTTATACGGGCCCGTGGCTAAATAATAACAGCCGCACAGGTCGATCGGTCAGGTTAAGCTACGCTTGCCGCGGTTGGTCTGTGGATGGGTGAACATCTTTACATACCGAGACCCCTCCGTGCCTCGGAAAGCACGTTAAGCCGTTGGTCCCGGCTGTCATTCGTGGATCTTTGACAGTCGTTACGGGTAGTCAGAAGCCCGAAAGTCTGACAACCAGTCTTACCAAGGGGTATCGTATTACCCAGTAACTGGGTTGTGGAGGTCAGATAGGCAGTCGCTTCATGTAAAACACTGGTATTCAGCTGCATCCGGTTAGACTGGAAGCCGACCCCAACATAATTGGGAAAAGGCTAGGCAGATGCAGATGATGACTCATTGATCACATTCTAAAATGGTTGCATACAAAATTTGACATTTGCTAAGGTTAGGGATATTAAAAACTAAATATCTGGGCCTCTCTAGCGGGAAGACGCGGGCGCGGGAGAGGGTGGTGTGAAAGAGACACAATTATAATATTCCCTTTAATATTGTCTTTTTTCTCTTTCTGTGAAAGCCAAGTGGTTGATTTTGAGCCCATCTAACACGAAAATTCAAAAACTCAGTATTTCGAGTTGTGCCCTTACATTACTAAGGGTGCGATAATTATGTATTAAACAAAGAAAAAAAAAAACAATTTTAAGTATGTTTTAATCTGTAATGTGTTTATTAGGCAGGTGATATAAATCAAGCTACAGAAGTGATATCTAATATGAAAACACAAGGACTTCCTGCCAACGAAAGTATATTCAACTCCCTCATCATTTGTCAAGGAAAGGCTGGGTAAGATTACTGGGTATATTAAGTAACCAAATAACTTATCATGTTATATTTTTCTATCTAAGATCAGACTCCTCTGCCTCATCATCATCATTCTCCTGCCTTATCCCAATTTATTTGTGGTTGGCACAACATGTCTTTTTCTTCCATACTCCTCTATTAGCCGCCATCTCGACACCCCCTTTCTAACCATATCATCATCCACACAGTCCATCCATTGTTTCTTTGGTCTTCCCCTACTCTTATAGCCATCGACATTCATACTCAAAACTTTCCTCACGACATTTTCCTCATTCCTCCATAACACATGCCCATACCATGACAACCGGTTTCCACCCAACTTTTCAGTTACCGGTGCCACTTTCAGACTTCCTCTTATATACTTACTGCTCTGCCTGTAGTCTTTAAAATAAGAATATCTCCATTATCTCTATTAATTACTAATTGTAATTCAAAAAATGTTATTAAATTTTATTAAAAAATGTGTTTCTAAAATGAATGTTCTTAACACTTTGTGGGACACTAAAGGCCCCCAGACGTGATAGTAAAACTTCTTTTATGCCTCGTCCAGTGTCCTTCAATGGATTAATATAAGGGTGTGCCATCGAAATTAAAACTAAAAAACCCCATCCAAATCGGGTCAGTAGTTTTTGAGAAAGTCGCGGACATACAAACATACGGGTCGAATACAGAACCTCCTTTTTTGAAGTCGGTTAAAAAGAGGTAATTTCACTGAAAGTATTGACTAAATTTCAAAAATTCGTTCACTAATAGATAACTACATTATTGGCGTGTGCCGTGGTTACTTCACGCGGACAAAGTTACGAGCTGCCGATCGATTCTGTAAAAAATTCACCGTGAAAAGTTAGGTGAAGTGAGCTGCCAATAGTGTCAATCCCTAGCATTAGTTGGAATGACAGCTCACTCCACGCTCACTTCACCTAAGTTTTCACGGTGAGATGGTTACAGAATCGCACTGCAGAACCTAGAAGGTAATACATTCACAAGGTGCAACATTCTAGCTCACTAAATTACTTTCAAAATTTCAGTAACTTTCAAAACATACAAGAAGTGCTCACAATGATGCGGTCCCTCAACGTTGAACCCTCAATAGACACGTTCACGGCTACAGCAAGAGCTCTAGCTTGGAACAAGAAGACTGACCCCATGCTAGATGAAATGTCGAAAGCGCAGAAGAAAGGCTTCTGTTTCACAGAGGCACATGTCATGGAGATTGTCAAGACTTTGGCTAATGTTGGCCTCTATACGACTATTCCTAAGGTCTGAATCCTAGACTACCATTTATAAAGCTTATTTAGACTACTTTGTTATGTAAAGTAAGTGTTTCATATGAATATGAACATTATTTTTAACTTAATGTTCAACGCTTTATCACATTTTATTACTGCATTAGGAGTATAAACATCATTTGCATAACAATAAATTAATAAATTTGACGGCACGGTTGGCGTAGTGGTTAAAAGCGATTGATGATTGATAGATGATCAAAGCACCAATGTTACAGGAGAAATTCTTAGTGTGGGGCAACGTTTTTTTTAAACAAAAACAAAACAAAAATAAGTTTGTGTCTTACTGTCGTTAAAAAGGTCCGTGCCATACCTACTGTCGCGCCATTTTTTCTTTCAAAATGGCTGTCACGCATAAATATGAATAGGTCCAAATCCCGTAACGTCCCGTAACGTTTTCTAGATATTAACGTTCAAAGTTGATCATGTTTTCGCGTGCATGTAGGAAAACAATATATTGGATTTCATGGGTTTTAATTTTTTTTGCGCGGAACTCTAATGCTTTTCTAAAATAAAAATAGCCTAAATTACTCCATATAACATCAGCTGAAGTATAGAATAGTTATGAAGTAGCGTATATACTTTCGTATGCATTTGTAAAAAGAAAAGAAAGAAAGAAAAATATTTTATTCTGCACAAACAGAACGCACAGTTACAAAAAAAAAAAAAAAACATAAGATACACTTAGTTAAAAGACTCGTAGTCAAGCATAAAAAAAAATTATGTTGTTGTTGTAAGCTGTTATTTGATATAACAAACAGACACTTCAATTTTATTTATTTGTATAGATTGTGCTAATCTTTATTATTCCAGGTCCTATGTTTCTTGCCAGAAGTAGTTCTCAGAACGCCATCAATTTCACCTCTCATGCAAAGTGTATCCACTGAACTGGTGTTCCAAAATCATCCATTGGCTGCTATAGAGATTTATAAATGCTTGCCGCTGCCTTCATTTGGACCTAAAGACGACCAGGGACTGCATGGGAGAAGTCTAGTACGGGATTGTGTTAAGGCTGCTATGGTATGTAATGGCTTTAAAATATTATTTTACTTTATATAAAAAAATTGAAATAAAGAAAGAAAAAGTATTTATTGCGACTCGTACAGGATCATAAACTAAACTAAACACAGTTAAAAATAAAACAAATTGTATAAAAAAGTAACAAAAGGAAAAAAATGAAACCGAAAGTCCTTTATGAGGCCAAAAGGCTCCTATCTCAGCATGATGCTTCGACATTTAAAAAGAAAAGGGTTCTTTCAGACTTTTTTTCTTTCTGCTCGGCTCCTAAAGGTCATAACGTGATGTTAACTTGTCCTATAGCCCCCCTTAATAATTAGGCTATCAAATGCAAAAATAATTTTTCAAATCCGACTGGTAGCTCCAGAGATTAGCGCGTTCAAACAAACTCTTCAGCATCAATATAGATAGGCACATAAAAGGCATTTTTAAACGTCGAAAATTTACAAAAAAAAAAAAAATGAATTGATTCTAGTCACCCCTTTCAAATGGTAGAATGGAGAAGAATGACAAGAAACTCCACCGTTACTCATTTAAAATGTTTATGTAATGTTTTTCTACAACTTTCAGCCATCAAGCATAGTAGGCCTAATAACCCAAGAGCTGATGTCGTCAGGTCGAAACCCAATAGCCTTACAGAACGCCTGTGAAGCTGCCTTACAGCTGGGCAAAGTGCCCCTGGCATTGGACCTAATGACTAGGATGAAACAACTAGGAATAACTTTACGCGCCCACTACTTCTGGCCAATACTGCTGCATAATTCTAAGACTTATGGCGAGAAGGGTTAGTAGTTATTTTTAAACTATTTATAGCGGTGTTCATAAGGTCAGATAATTTACATGGAAAGTAAATTATCTGACCTTATGAACACCGCCTCTTAATCAGTTATTATACTTTAGTGAAATGTATTCTAAGTTGATTTTTGAGTGACCATTTGTAACAAAAAGGTCCTAACAAGTTTTTGGTTGCAATGGAATTTGAACTTTGTTAAGTATGACATTCAGTTTGTTGTTCCATAACTTGAAAATTATCTCAAATTGTTCATTCAAATATAGTTTTAGTAACACAGATACAGTTAATTTTCAGTTCTATGCTCAACATTTCTTGGTTGTAAACACTTTAGCAGTAACACAAATAGTTCCTTAACATGTTTTGAAGTGAGATTTTTATGTTGCGTGGAATCCCTGCCATCTGTCCTACACATAATGCTGCAGATCTTCATTTTATTGTCATCTATTCCCACTAGAAGATCATAGGTTTGTTGTTACTACTGAAGCGGAGCGGAGCGAAATCGACCAATCACAGACACACGGAGAGACGCGATGTCAATTTTCGCGCACGACTCAAATCCACTCTGCTTCAGTGGAAGCTCACCCTTACGGCATCCACGCGTGCAGACCCGCTCAGAATTAAATGGTGCGATAGCGGAAAACTGATGAACAACTATTTATTTTTCCAGGAATAATGAACACACTAGCAATAATGGTACAAATGGACGTCAAACCCGACTACGACACTATAATGGACTATACTCTACCCTACGTTAGTTTCACATCGCCTCAGAATTTGATGAAGAAGTTCACAGAGACTGGGTTGGCGGTGTCGACTGTGCTGACGCCAATGATGCAGACGTTGTTGAATACTGGACAAGTTAGAGCGGCTAGCGAATTGTGTGAGTATGAGGTCTTGAAATCTTTGGCATGCTTTTACACCGGTTTCTTAAAGCCTGATCAAATCTGTGAGCAGTAAAATTGTTGCTCGAATCTCGTAAAGTGATAAAGTTCATTTACCGAAATCTTCTTTTTCGTGTCGCTGGCACGACGTTTTCTTAATTAGGGTTCCGTAGCCAAATGGCACGGAACCCTTATGGATTCGTCATGTCTGTCTGTCTGTCCGTCCGTATGTCACAGCCACTTTTTTCCGAAACTATAAGAACTATACTGTTGAAACTTGGTAAGTAGATTATTCTGTGAACCGCATTAAGATTTTCACACAAAAATAGAAAAAAAAAACAATAAATTTAAACGCAATTTTTTTTTTTCAACAACCCCATATGTTTGGGGTATCTATGGACAGGTCTTCAAAAATGATATTGAGGTTTCTAATATCATTTTTTTCTAAACTGAATAGTTTGCGCGAGAGACACTTGCAAAGTGGTAAAATGTGTACCAACTTGTGTTGGTAACTTTATATAGTTTCCCATTGCCAATGCCTACTTTTTATGGTTCCGTATCCAACGGGTGCCTACGGAACCCTATTACTAAGCCTCCGCTGTCCGTCCGTCCGTCTTTCAGCGGGCTATATTTTCACAGACTGTGTATTTCTATTGCCGCTATAACAACAAATAGTTGAAAATTAAAGGGGGTTTCCAAACAAAAAAGGTGTTTTTTGTGGCTTTTTTGCCTTGGCAAAAAAAGGCTAGGCAGATGATGAGTACGGAACCCTCGTATTCGAGTCCGACTCGCACTTGGTTGGTTTTTTTATATAATGAAATAGGTACATAGTAAAACTAAGTAAGTAAATTTAAGTAAAGATCTAAGGAACCGTCATAGTCATCTATGGCCTGATTTTAGTACGTTATGCGCTGAATATCAAGCAATCTTCAAAATCCTTCGACGAAATGTTGGTAAGTATCTATCCAATGAGACACATCGTAGGCGTTATATGATAAAAATAAAATAGGATAATTAGACACAACACAGAAAAAACAATTTCTGAATGAGGTCATCCAGTAAAGTACAGACGCCAGCAGGTCAAACTACTCGAAACTGTCAAATTTTCCCAATCAACCTTGAACCTTAATGCTTTAGCAATAAACTTGAAAATCGATTAAAGAAATTTGACAGATTGTAATAGCTTGATGGGCTGGCGACTGTACACTATTCAATTGTGTTGTATCTATACAGGATGGCAGGGACATTGACGCGCAACATTGTTACCATGGATTCAGTAATTTACTCTAACCGACGAAAAATTTTAATGCAGGGGTGCACTAAAATTTTTGGACGGTTATTAAAATAAAAATTAACTGTTTCATACAGTTTTACCGCGTAGGTATTGCGCTTTTATAGAAAAATAAGGAAACAGCTGTTTTTTTTTTATAACCAACCAACAATTTCTATGTTTGGAATCATGTGCAAAATTCATGGTTACAGTTTGTACGTCGATGACCCTGCCACTCTGTATATCTGAAAACCCAGAATGCACAAGCTACATTACTTTAATTTTTCATTAGTTAACTATTAACCATAACACTTGCAAAAGCTCGGCTTCCAAAAACTTCGGAAAACATTACAAGGACCCACCAAATATTATCCGTGAATAGTTAAGATTGTAGCTAAGGATAAGGTTGCTTTGCTAAGTAAGCGAATGTGAACCTTATTTGGATGTGTTTAATGTTCGTATTAACATTTCTATACAACATTTTAATATTTTTTTACAGGCGAGCTTTTCCCAGGCAAAATCGACTCGGAAAGGTTACTAAAGCCCCTTCTTAAGGGTTACCTTATAAGTGCTGATATTAATTCAACAATTCATACACTGGAGGACATAACAAATAAATCTATCGAGAGGAATAAGGACTGGGTTGGCAGGTTTCTGTGCAAGTTCATGGTGCATCCTAAGATTAAGGCTGATATCAGTGATATTATTAATCTGTTAAAGGTAAGTTTAGCAATTTATTTGGGGGGCGGGCCGTATGCTGATATTACTTATAATCGTTTTATCGATATCGATCCGTAGTTTGTTATGAATAGTCACTGTCATATGATTATTACAAAAAAAAAGTACTCAGAAAATTTCCTTCCTATCTAGCAGAGAGAGAGAGAGAGAGACGGAGCTATTATGACCGCCCTTTTTCACTATTAAGAGGAATCGCGATCAGGTGGTCTAATGTATTCCTCTGTTTTCTCCTCTCTCCTCGTGGGTCCCTGTTAACCTGTAACCTGTTATTATGGATTCAGTACATGATTCTGAATACCCTGCGTTACAATTGTTCGTATAAAAAAAAACTGTTCTATACATTTTGACCGTGTAGGTATTGCACTTTCTTATAAAAACTGCTGTTTTTTTATCACCGACAAAAATATATTTTGGGGTTTAGAATCACGTGCTGAATTCAGGGTTATAGTTAGCGGGTCAATGTCCACGCGAAAAAAAAAATCTCGTTTCCTCTTAATACTTCATAATACGGCCTCTGTTATCTGTACTAAAAATTTTTCTCCCGCCGCAGGCTCTGAACAAGTGTTCAAGTACAATCAAAATTTCAACGGTAGCCGCAGACTACTGCCTGTCCCGTCTCCCGGACAAGCATGAACCGGAAATGATAAGCCAGTTCCGCGATAACATCATATCCCTGACCGATGAGCGGCTTATTGATGAGGGAGATGTCTTTGATCAGCAGTTGCCGAATCCGGTAAGTGACGTCATTTAAATCGAAAAGGATCATCAATAGCAGTTTTGGGGGATACTAATTTCGAAGTTGTTTTTTTGATGGAAACTAATTTGTTATGACGATTTTTATGTTTTTTTGGTTGCCGAATGTTTGTTACGACTGTCATAAATGATTTTATTTTTGTAAGTAGGTTTGTACAAACACTTTTACACGTCAATCATATTAAAAAAAAAAAACTAGATGTTGCCGGCGTTTCCTATCTGACTAGTCTGAGAAGAAAGGCCGAAACAAACTCAGAGGTCACAGTCTCTTTTAAAGTCTAGACATAATCTTGGTCAGATCATATGAAGACCATGTAGGTCGATGTCTGAGATGGTCTTTTGAGGAAAGAACCACACAGATTGAGTGGACCTGTCCAGTCAGTGCACGCATTTGTCAGAAATCGTGCAGCTCAACTCAAAACTTAAGGAGCTCAACGATTCGACGAACAATACCAAAGAAAGGACATTTGGGTAGGCCACATTAATTACTCAAACTGCCAGACCATGACAAAAACTAAGAGAACAAAGAGAAAAATAATATAAATAAAATTACCCACATAGTCTTCACATAGTAAGACATTTGCTACCGGAAACAACGGGTTATGAAGAACAGTGTGTAAAGATCACTCATCTTCTGTAGAAAAGGGAACATCCTCCGACCAGACGGTGTTGTGTCTGGAGTTCAACTGCCCGACGAATGATGTCGGGTCGTCATTGTTATGCGTAGTTCGCATGTGGCGATGTAGATGGCGCCACAGACTTGAAACACGAAGGCGTAATAATTTTATGATTAGCGACGATGTCACAAGCGCTTGTACTTATAGATCAACCATTTCTGCATCATGCTTTACATTCTTGAAAATCAGTTCAAGCTGTTTTTAAACATAAGTCCTTTATAAAATAACTTAACGAAAAATCTTTGAACCTTCAGAAACATATGAACGAAGAGAATCTACGCGCGCATTTGTCGGAGCTTGAAGCTAAAGGCATGAACACACGAGGTACACTCAGGAGACTGCTACAACAGTATTGTAGGGAAGGCAATTTGAATTGCGCCCGGGAGATCGCTGCGAAATGCCAGAAAGAAGGGGTGAGTTACTTGAATGGACGCAAAGGCTTCTAGAGGGAGTGGTTACCCAGTGGTAATGGCCACTTACAATTTGTAGATTCGTAGGTTCGAAACCGACAGGCACTTTACTTTGTGTAAATTTTTTCATCACCACTGCTCTCAAAACGGTAAAGGAAGCCATTGATTTATTTTTATATAAATCCTATATCCTGCAGTGCGATTCTGTAACCATTTCACCGTGAAAACTTATGTGAAGTGAGCGTGGAGTGAGCTGTCATTCTAACTAATGCTAGGGATTGACACTATTGACAGCTCACTCTAAGATCACTTCACCTAACTTTTCACGGTGAGATTTTTACAGAATCGATCGGCTGTTATGCCTGTTTCACCTTCTAACACAATTTTTATGACCCTCCCAGGTATTTCTATCAGCCGGAATGAAAGCAGCTATATTCGACCTCCACGTGAAACTCGGCGAGCTCGACTTAGCAGAGATTGCACTGGCTGACCTGAACAAAACATCCCCTAACTTCACTTTAGATGAATTTAAAGTCATCGACTTTGCTACTCTTATGGTGTATAGAAAGAAGGTTCAGCAAGCTTTTGAGTTGATCACGGAACAGTCTAAGAAACGGTAAGCGAAATTATATTTTTTACTAGGTTTTGTTCGGTATTCTGAGCTCTATTTCGAAGCCTATAGTAGTGTATTTCCTACTATAATAATATTATAAACTTGAAAGTTTATATGGATGGATGGATGTTTGTTACTCTTTCACGCCAAAACTACTGAACGGATTAGGATGAAATTTGGCACACAGATGGTTTATAACCAGGAATAACATATAGGATACTTTTTATCCCGATATTCACGGGATCGAAACTTATGCGGGTAAAACCGCCGGGCGCAACTAGTATGTCATAATATGATATACATAATGTTGGTGGCATATCTCTTTGGCAGCTAATGTAATAAAATAAACTAGTTTTATACAGAATGGCAGGGACATCGACGCGCATATTGCAACCATGAATTCATTACCCACTAGCGTAGACATTTTTGGTGGGTTATCAAAAACAAGATCAGCTGTTTTATAGAAAAGTGCAATACGATTTTTTTTTTTTTTTTTTTAAATTTTTAATTAAAAGTTTTTTTTAATTTTAATAAACCTTTCCTTATCCATTCAGGGATCATACATGTTATGTTAATTAACTTGCACACAAAACGATTTTTTTCACAGAAACGTAACAGGCGGTCGTAGTATAGCACTGAACTGCTGGCGGTTACTCGACGCGACGGCGGCTCACGGCTCTCACGTCGACGTACACAAGATGTTCGATCTACTCACTTCGTTTAAGTACTGCAAGCCTTCTAACGTTATGCTGGGGCCATTGATTAGAGTGCATTTGAAGAAGTAAGTCATGATTTAATATTATTTTAAAACACGCAGCTATGTCGCGTGGAATGTGGACTAATCATTATGACAACACGGTTAGCGCAGTGGCTGAGCGATCGGACTGCTGCGCTGCGTGTCGCGGGTTCGATTCCCGCACAGAACAAATATTTATAAGTCCTACATGTATTTGTTCTGAGTCTGGGTGTTTTTCTATCTATAATATGTATGTATTTACAAAAAAAAAAAATGTATATAAGTAGTTTATCAGCCATCTTGTTACCATAACATAAGCATTAGGTTGCTTAGCTTGGGACTAGATGGCGCTGTGTGAAATGTCCAGGGATATTATTATTATTATTTTAAAATACGCAGCTCTGTCGCGTGGAATGTGGACTAATCATTATCTACAGGTTATGAGGTAAACCTGGGCGAAAACCGAGATGATGATAAATAGTGCAAAGTGGAGACCATGAGCTTTATTTTAGAGAACCCTAAAACTACGTTAAGTTTTTGAATAAAAAAAAAATACACTTAGTTACGCCAAGATTGAATTCCATCTTTTTTTTCAAAAGTAGTAACAACCTGTGTAGATCAAATACTTCCAAAGTATACTTTGAAAGTTTTCAACTTCAAAGTCTCAATTCTTCTTCGGCGTATCGATGATTTCCTTTTATCAGTTTTATTATAAGCTTCGACTAAATTTGACCACTTCGACAGCGTTAGCGTTGGCCTCGCAAAGGTCTTTGTATTGCTGATTCTAATGATTATAATTCTGTAAATACATATTTGTTACGGCCTCGAATCATATTTTAATCATACGTTGATTAAAATATGACGATATTTTTGGTTAGTTGTGTGTATAGAAATTATTGACAAGCATCTGCTCAGATATTAATCAACTATTGAATGTTCAGATATTAATGGTAACTTGTAGAGTATGGAACTTATTGACATTTTAAATTGTTCAGAAGTATTTGATCACCTTGTCTGCTACATTATATCTGACGGCGACTGTACAACTTAGTACTGACCAGCAAATTGCAAAAAACATAAGAAAATTTGAATTTCGCGGGCTACCTTGGACCATCCTCGTTAAGAGATTTCCAGGTAGGCTATGGTAGTACCGAGACTGACTTAAAAGATATATATCAGATGAGATTTTAACCGCTTCCACGATACAGTAACATGTTTTTCATTATTTTTTTTCCACGCTTACGCATAAGTAATTCCCTGTAATGTTAGTTGTTTGTGTTAAGTAAATAAATAAATTGTGTGGCAAGTTGGCAACTTTACATAAAAAAAAACTAACATTATTATTATCCCTTGCAGTGATAACCTACAAGAAGCAGTAAACGAATTCGTGACTCTAGCCAACAAATACAACAAAACTCCTTTGAAACACGAGTTGATGTGCAAGATCTTTACCACAATGAGTGACGGGCAGACGGAGGAGAACTTTTTGACCAATGAGAAGGTCGGAGGTAACGGGAGGTTGAACAAACTGGTGCAGATCGTACTTAATATTGATAAGAAGGTGCATGGACCAGGTGATGTTCAGGTAAATGTTAAAATCTGTTTGTGTTTTGTCCCGCCTTTAACTGAAAAAAAATTGAGAGGTGTCAAGGTGTCGTTCCATCCGGGTGTCAAGGTGACACCCGGATGGAACGAAGTTCCTTTCGATTAATTAGTGAAGGAATTGTAATAAAACTTTTTTGGAACGAAGTTCCTTATCGCGCGTTGCGAAAGGGGGCTAGACGGAAAAAATTAAGACCAAAAGTTGGAACCACACTTTTTGCTATAGTTGTAAGCCGTGCGGCGTGCGCGTGTTTCTCTCTCTCTCTCTTATAGAAAGCAAGCCAGTTATACTTCGTTCCATCCGGGTGTCCCTTGACACCTCTCAAGTTTTTTTTTGGAACGAAGTTCCTTAGCGCGCTTTGCGATAGGGGGCTAGACGGAAAAAATTAAGGCCCAAAGTTGGAACGACACTTTTTGCTATAGTTGTAAGCCGTGCGGCCTGCGCGTGTTTCTCTCTCTCTCTTTGAACTTCGTTCCATCCGGGTGTCCCTTGACACCTCTCAAGTTTTTTTTTTAAAGTATCGTTCCAACTTTTGGTCTTAATTTTTTCCGTCTAGCCCCTTTCGCAACGCGCGATAAGGAACTTCGTTACAACAGGTATCGCATCGCATTGTAAAACAATTGAAAGCTCGGTGGTCTGTTGTTTGCGATTGTGCGTAAGACAAAGGGCGTAGAAAAAATACTCCTCCAGACCTTATTTCGGCCAAGGCGGCCAATCTCAATGGAGACTAGCCTTTTCTTAATTTTTTTTATGAATTGCATCTCGTAGTTGACCTTGAGAGGTCGTGACTACTTAACCGGACAGGGAGACTAGCCTTCGGCGCGGGAGATTTTATATTGCACGAGTGTGTGCGCAAACACAGGTGCAGTTTCTATTCCCTCACTCTCATAGTCCGATGGGGCGGCACGTAATCCGACACTCGTGGAACTCTATCACACAGGCACAGAGCCAACGGATATGTGCGCACCGAGGCACGATGGTATCATGGTACTGTAGAGGCTTGTCTGCCGAAGACGACCTCATAATTATGATGTAGGCCGGCTATATTTTAGCGCGGGTTACATTCGAACGTTCAAGCTAGTGTCAATTATTTTATAGTAGGATTTTTGTTTTAGAACAGGGAGTGAGAATTTAGACGTAAATATGTAAAGACGTGCTCATAATATAATCTTAAGGAGTCGTACCGTTGTTTGATTCCTCCCGTTACCTCAGAGGGCTCGTCTAGTCCTCTATAGTACACCACCAACTTCTAAAGTTGGGCTGTTACTAGTGGCCTAGTTACCCTGTTGCCATTTTGATTATTCTTCAAAGTTGATATAAACGATGAAACTGGCATAATATGCGAAAAAAAAAATTGACCAGACACATTTTGTTTATTAAGTGTCCTCCACTTAAATAAACAAAATGTGTGTGGTCAATTTTTTTTTTTTAAATGTCATAATATAGGAAGGCTTCTGCTATGAGTTGCGTTGCTACACTACATGCCCAGTTATTGGCAACTAGCTTCTGCCCGCGACTTCGTCCGCATGACATTTCTTGTTCCCCCGACCCACCCAGCCGCATCGCATCGCCTGCCCGCTTGGTGGGCAGTGATCAAGTGATCAGTTTTCGCTCAGCGTTCTTTCTGACTTTTTTTCTTTTTGCTCGGCTCCTAAGGGCGTTAAAGCGTGATGTTAAAAAGCCTATATCCTTCCTCAAATATTTAGCTATCAAATGCAAAAATATTTTTTCAAATCTGACCGGTAGTTCCAGCTCGTTCGAACACAAAAAAAAAAAAAACTTGTGAGGTGTCAAGGGACACCCGGATGGGACGAAGTATAACTGGCTTGCTTTCTATAAGAGAGAGAGAGAGAGAGAGAAACGCAAAACACGCGCACGCCGCACGGCTTACAACTATAGCAAAAAGTGTCGTTCCAACTTTTGGTCTTAATTTTTTCCGTCTAGCCCCCTTTCGCAACGCGCGATAAGGAACTTCTTTCCAACAAGCTGTGCAGCTTGATTATTAGTATAGATAAAGATAAGCTTCCCCCTATTTTTTCACATGGCTATTTTTTCATTGAGACTACCACAACTGACAGATTTTTTATTCGTAAATTTTAAATGTGTTTTTTCAACAGCTGACAGTAATCGCAGCCCTAGCCGAGGTGGGCTACAAGAAGACGCTCCGCAAGATGTTCCTAGACCCCTCAGTGAAGGTTCATCCGGACGCCATATTGCGCCGTTGCGATCGATTCGCCGACGAGAAGAAAGTAAATGCACTTGAAACTATCGCTGAATGCTCGAGGGATCTAAGAATTATCGATACTCTCGAGATTTATGACATGATTTTGGATGTTTTACGTAAGTAATTTAGTTCTTTTTTCATTAATTAGAAAATTTTACGAGCTCTCACTTTGGTCCAAGCTTAAACTCCTCAGCTAGTTTTTGTATTTAGAACCTTATTCCGAACGAGATAAAGTTCTTAATACAAAATTAACAACATACCCTGCTTTCTATTTAAAAGCGATCGTCGTACGAATACGCGATCGTCGCGTGCATGTGTCATTTTTTGTTCGGTAAACCCGAACGCGTGGTCGCGCCGACAGAGGTTGCTTTCCGGTTTTTCCATCAGGATATTCTCAGGAGCACTTTGGCGAATTATTAAGAGTACTGAACACATCTTTGCTTACTCCATTGGGAAATGAAGCCATTATGTGATGTTATGTATAAAATAATGATCACGAACATAAATGAATTCCGTATTTCGTTATTTTACAGAACGGGACGACAACTGCAACGAAGCGTTAGCACTATGGGCAAGAATGCAAGACGCGGATGTGTCGCCCTCGCAGAAGTTCGTCAAGAACATAATATCTATGATCAAGGCGAACAATAGGGATGTGCCAGCAGGACTGAGCGTGTTACTCGATAGAAAAGTTACGAAGCAAGATAAACAATAAATAAGTTAACAGTAAAAGGCCGTAAATATAGCACATAAAATTTCAGTTGCCCTACGAAAACCACCTTTATTGCTACGACATAAAGGCGCTATCAATGTCAAATTGTTATACTGATGTCCGGTTGACTATACAATGTCGTCTCGGTCACTCAATGACCATCTCTTTCTAACACTCGTTTGTGCCATATTTATGGGCGGTTATACACACCCATTGCACATGTAATAGAGAATTATGAGATTATGACGTCATAACAAAGTAGTGTCGTCAAGGTCCACCAAATAGTTTTAAAACTTAGTAATGTTTTAGTATATTTGTTCCTAGGCGATGTTTCAATATTTCTAGACCATTCATTAGTTAACAAAGATGGGCAACATTGTTTCAGCAACATATTGTTTTGTGTTACTAGTATCATGGAATGTTGCAGTGTTGCTGGCAACATGCTATTCTCTGTATACATGATGAACGAAAGTTGCGCAACAGTTCCTTAATTTGGTTTAGAATGAACGCGATAAATACAAATTGACTACCGTAATATGTATTTAGTAGTATTACTGATAAACCTTTCGTAGGTTGAAGATAAGACATGTTTAGTCCTTTGCATTTACCTCGCATTCAACTGTTTTTCACAAACTGTTCTAAGAAAGTGCCAATATTTTCTGCCTTTACTTGGCACAAAAATTATCCTGCTGGTATAAGCATAACAAAAAGTTATATACAAATTAAATGTATTGTGGACGGTATTTAGTGCGAATTCAGCATTGTCATTCTTGAGTAAAATGTCGATTTGGACTCTATCGCGTCTACGTAAAGTCGAGTTTCGTGTGAGTCGCACTAGTCCTTATTTGTAAATATTTTCCGTTTTTTAGTTAGTAAGTAAATTGTCTAGTTTATATTCTACAATATTTGATTGAATTCAACTGTGATATTAAATTATTGAAGTAATAAACTGATAGGATTTTTTTAACGTGTTGTGTTTCATTTTGTTACCTATGTTGATGACTGTGTATGTTTATTATGCGTGTGTTTGTTACATGTGTGTGTTTATTATGTTGTTTGTTTTTCCTTGACTAGATTTTTAACCTATGTTGATTCACATACTGCACTTTGATTTTGCGTAAACGTTTCATACGAATATGAACATGAACTGTACGAAAATAAAGTTCATATTCGCTTACACGAATACGAAACTCTAACTCTAAGGGCCGACATATACGGATTGCTCGAGTAGTTAGCGATTGATCAACACAGACGGACCTAGGGTATTAGTGTTCTGTGCACGGACCGCTCTTGCAGTCATAGTCAACAGCTTGATGCTGCCATTGATAACTGCTGGAGCAGTTGATACCAACTGCTCAACATTCAAATCAGATAACTGCGCGAGAGCAGTCGACAGCTCGAGCAGTCAGTGTATGCCTGGCCACTGCTTGACCGCCCGACCGCCCGAAGCAGTTGCAACTGCTCGAGCGCAGTTCACTATGCAGTCGCAGCTTGAAGCAGTCCATCCTGACTGCTTCAAGCAGTCCGTGTATGTCGGCCCTAATATTTGCCAAGTATAATATATAATAATATTCAGGCTGTATTGTCCTACTGCAGGGCAACGGCCTCCCTTTTCTTTTTCCTCTTAACTCAAGCCTGAGCCAATATGGACCAATCCCTCATATAGGCGTCAAGTTCGCCCCGCCATCTACGCCTCGCGATGCCGTTGGAAGTTTTCAGTCACCATGCTGTGGTGGTCTTAGCCTACAATGCAAATCTGACATGCGGCACACGTGTCCGGCACAGTCCCATTCTAGTGTCTCTATTATGCATTAAAACATCCTCTCATAGTTGTATAGCAAAGTTATATTTCTCCCTCACAAACATAATGTGTATGTATGTGTATATGCTAGCATGTCAATAAGATTTAACACTGTTCAAATCTTCAATAATCTTCTTATTCAACGTGGCTAGCTCTTCAATCGCCTGCTTCTTCAGCGGTTCGTAGTCCGCCTTCAATGTTATAGAAGCTATATCTTCTTCTAGAACAGTCTTTCTATTCTCCAGTTGAGCTAATTGATCTTCCAAAGCGTTTAATTTCGCGTACATTTCGTTTCCATCGAGACTTGTCTGAAAATAATAAAATATTAATGAATTGTCTCAACAGCTCCTGATAAGTTCTGGTTATAACTTATCTGACAGTTAATTAGTGTTATTGTGTATTGTGCGTGCGCCTTTTTATTGTAAAAGCCGCGAAATAAAATCGAATCAGAGGATAAGATTTACAGACGGCGCTGACTTTACTTTGCTAAGTGACTCATACTATTGTGAACGCTATTCGTACCTATAATATTATTTTCGTATTTGAACGCTTGCAAACATTCGCCTATACGAATATAAACATTTTTTTTTTTACATTACTTTCGTATGGATCGCGTATTTTACTTAGTAAAGCTAAGTCCAAGTGCGATCTGCGTATCTTCCCCTGAGTGGAGACAAACACCTCTACAACAAAGGCCTCCCCCAAGTACCTCCTTCCAAACAGTTATGAAAGAAAGAAGAGAGACCTAGATTTTTTTGTTTAAATTTATTTATTTACTAGCTGACCCGGCAAACGTTGTTTTGCCATATAATCTATTTCTAGCTGCCCGGCGCTACTTCGTTCGCGTGGTGTCCTACCCCTACCCTACTCCTACCCTACTTCTAACCTACTCCTAACCTACTCTTACCCTCCTCCTACCCTACTCTTACCCTACTCCTACACTACTCCTACCCTACTCCTAACCTACTCCTACACTACTCCTACCCTATTCCTAACCTACTCTTACACTACTTCTATAAGTAAAAAGCTGATTGATTTATAGAAACTAGCGGACCCGGCAGACGTCATCCCACCCGAAAAAGCAGCGCCACCTACCGGGTCCAATTATGTATACAAACCTTGTCCTGATAATAACGAACACAAAAAAAAAGAATAATCCAATTTGGTGCAGTCGTTCAAAAGTTATGGGCGTACATACATTTGAAGATCCATTTTTATTTATATAGATGGATATGAGCACGCAAATATTTTTACGTAGGTTGTTAATATAGTTTTGACGTTATGTGTGAATGTATGAGTGACACGTTTAGCAACAAGCGAGTGACATCAAAGTGTAGCCTGCCTACTGATTTCCTTTTTCGTCCTTACGTACCTGTAATTTCTTCAACTTATTCATGGATTCAAGCACATCACTTTCTGTGGGCGCCAATTTCTCTCTGAGTTGTTGCAGTTCAGTCTGCAAAGCTTTCTTTTGCACTTCACCTAAAAACAGAGAAGTTTAATGGGTATGTTTTTCTTGAAGCAAAAAGCCATTCATATTGATTAAGGGCTGATTTTTCAACCGACAGGTAATTTTTATTCGTGGAATAAAATTCACGTCTGACAGTTTTTGTTTGGAAGAACTGTCAAAAATTCAAAATTATTCCTCCAATAAAATTATCTGGCCTTAATATGTCATTTAGGGCTGATTTTTCAATCGACCAATAATTTTTATTCGTAGAATAAAATTGACGTCTGACAGTTGTTGTTTGGAAAAACTGTCAAAAATTCAAAATTATACCTCCGATAAAGTTATCTGACGTTGGAACAATCAGCCCTAATAAATTTTGAATAAATGATTTTTTAATTAAATATAGTTAAGTTTATAACAAAGGGTAAGGGCAGGGTACACAAGGCGAGGGGCATGTGATGATGAAAGAAGTGTGGAATACCGTCATCTCGAAGTTTCTCTAGATCTGACAATATCACTAGTTCTTCTTGCATCACTTTAGTCTTCTCTGGCAATGTTTGCAGTTCAGTAGCTAGACGCTCTCTTGTACCTTCTGCCTGTAAATCCAAATTAATGATTAGATATCAGTTATCAGCATCTATTTTTTTAAATTAATTGTTTAGAGTGACAATGGCTTTTCCACTCAAAGTATAAACTAGTGGCTTGGAATTTCTACATTTCATCAACGTGCAAACTGTAACCATGAATTCAGCACATAATTCTAGAAACCACATCGTAGAAAAATTTTTCGTCGGTTATCAAAAAATATCTGTTGTTTCATAGAACAGTACAATACCTTCGCGGTCAAAATGTATGGAGTGGCTAATGTTTTTTTTTTAATAATTACGAAAAATTTCAACATATCTACGTTAAAATTTTTCGTTCAAGGTTCATGACTGTTAAATTCATCGTTACAGTTTGTGCGTCAAAGTCTGCCACCCTGTATTCTCTTCAAAATGTGTAGCATTGTCAGTTATTTCTTCTTACCTTTTTCAAATTACTTTGGAATCTCTCATAATCCTTCAACAAAATATCTGCAGACTTCTTGCTATCATCATACTGAGATGTGTATCCTTCTTTCTGCTTCAACGAGTCTATCTCGCTCAAATCTAGATCTATGTTAGAACTGCTATGTTCTAAGGTAAAGACGATATCTCTTTCTAACTGGTCTATCTTTTCTTGTTCCTTTTTGAGGTTTTCTTCGTAAGTGGCCATAAATGTGTCCATTGTCTCTTCGCGCTTCTTCAGCTCACGGTACTTTTGATGGCGGTCTGAATTTCCTTCTTCTAGATCCTGAAAGTTAGGATCAACGTTTGTATTAATTTTCAAGTACCCATATTCTATTATGTGATATATATATTTTCGTGTTATTTTTGTCACCGACTCGCTAAGAAGTGATTTATCAAATTCAAGGTATCAGAACTGAAGCTACAAAATTACTGGGTACCTATTCAAATAAAATTTTACTTGCCTGTTCTGCTTGCTCGATTAGCTCCTGCACTTTCTTAATTTGTTCCTTTAAATTCGCAGCGTTGCTATCCAATGATGCGATTGCAGCATTATCTTCACGGACCTGAAATAGCACGCTTTCATCATTCACCTATTCTAAATTATAGTAAAAGGAATAATAATAATTAGTTATTTCAATTATTTACCTGGAGTAGCAATTTCTCTCTTTCCTCCTGCGGGTCTAAACGGTTGTTCATCTCATTCTTCATGTTATCTCGTTTTTCTTCAACAGCCACTAGTCGACGATGTAGCTCCGTTAGATGAACCTTTATCTGTAAGTACGGTTAAAAATACCATTTTATATGTGGCAAGCATTAATATTGATTGTTGGATGTCTCATAAATTCTAATATTTTTAATTATTTGTTATTTTCCATCGTCTGATATAGTCCAGTCATAAGATCGTTGGTTGCAAAGCCTCGAAATTTTCAGACTTTCTCGAAAGAAAAGTTTGAAAATGACGAGGTTTTTCGAGCACCACGCCGTTAGCACAGGTCTTTCGAAGCTGCAAACTTGGTTTTACACTATTGGTATATCTTAACAGTTTCCCATAAAATCAGTACAGTGCAATTTTTTGCGACCTAACGTGTATTTTGTGTATATGGTGACTAAGGCCTAGATAGAGAATCGTCAAGTTTTATAAAAAGCAGTGTACCATAAGTAGTTTTTATTTCTAACTACATGGCTGATCGGATAGACGTTATCCTGCCTAAATTTCAATAGTTCATTCTAAAATCCCATAGAAAAATGAACGTTCAGTTTTTCCCGAATTTGAAAATTCCCGGGAAACTTTTCAATTTTTAATTTCCATGCGCTTACCAACCTGAGAACCAGATATTTCTTTACTGAATTCATCTTTCTCTCTATTCAGATGGTCAATCTGTGTCCTCGCTTGTTCCACCTCTTCTCTTAGCGCAGCTGCAGTTGACTCTAGCTCATTGTACTCATCTTTCTGTTCTTGAGTCATTTCTGCTAGCAACTTCGTGATCGTTGATTGTTCCTGAAATACGGCAAAATATTTTCGTTTCATTATTATCAAACATTCTAGTTATTCATTCTGCTCTCAAATGGGAAGGAAAACATCGTGAGGAAATTGGCATGTCCTACAAACAAAAAATCGAAGACATGTGATATCTACCAACCCGCAATGGGCCCGCGTGATAGATTATAGCCCACTCCCTCTCACTCAGAGTAGGCTTGTGTCCCAGCAGTGGGAACATTATAAGCTATTTATATTGTAATGGTTAGATATCCTATATGCTGCTTGTATTATAATATGGTCGAAATTGTTATGTATCTATTAATAGAAAGATTGAACTGAACAAAACCTTTCCATAACGTATATTAAAACGTTTGGTAATTTTTTTTCAACCAAACAACAATTGGTATCAGAAAACTATTCAGAAAAAAAAAACACAGGACGAGGAGAATTACCTTATCCATTTGTTCTCTCAACTGCCTCAGCTGGTTCTCCTTTCTCTGTTTCTCCACGAAGACCTGTTCCACTTCTTCTTGCATCTTTTTATTGCTAGCTTCCAGGTCCTTTGTTTGTTCTTCTACTGACTGCTTGTTTGCTTCTCCATTGGCAATGCGTATTGCTGTGTTGTAGTCTGCTAGACGTCCTTGTAAGTCTGGAAAGATACATTGGGCTTAATTGACTATAAGTTGTTTTGATCTGTGTTTTAAGCACAAATGCTGATGGGTTCGGTCCTCAAGTAAAGCAGTGTTACCTATTGGATTTTTCCACAAGGTATTTCTCAGTAGCAGCCTGGAGTCTAAATTTGTAGCTGGTTGATAGCAGTAGGTTCGTCTCAAGTAGGTATTTGGGACTTAAACGTAGGTCACGGTAAAATGTGTATGTACCTTTGCTTACCCCTTCGGGAAATATTTACGTGATGTAATGTTATGCGTTACTCACCAGTCAGTTCTAGCGCCAACTCCCTCACTCTCTTCTCGTAATGTTTCTTAGCGGACCTCTCTCTTTCTCCCGCATCTGCCTGCTCGCTCAGCCTGCTTATCTCTGCCTTCATCTCCCTAACCTTCACTTGCATCAGCTCTTCCCAATACCGCTTGTCTTGGAGCTGGCGAGTACGGAACCCACGGGCGGTACCTGTGCGTAGGCCTGATATGCCTTGTTGTGTTATTGGTCTGTCGATCTGGGGGAAAATTTATGTGGATGGTCTTGATATTGAATGTCCAAGTCACGTCATTATTATCATGTTTGGTCATGTATACTCGCATCATCGTGAACAGGGCATCGGGCAATGGTTCAATTTCTTTTGTCGTGAATCTAATATTAAAATTTTCTGAAAAACTTTGAGCTGACCAGTCTGTTAGGTAATATTATTTTTCCAGATTCATCACGGTTGTGGCCCACAGACGAGTTGTAGTTCGTGGGTTCGAACCTATACAGGCGCTTTTCTTTGTGTAAATAATTTCATCATCAAACGCTGCTCTCAAAATGGTGAAGAAAAACCTCGTGAGGAAACCGGCATGTCCTAGAACCGAAAGTTCGAAGACATGTGACATCTAACAACCCATATTGGGCCCGCGTGGTAGATTAGAGCCCACTCCCGCTCGAAAAGAGGAGGCCTATGTCCCAGCAGTGGCAACATTATAGGCTGATTATGCTTATATGCTTATGCATCATTGACAGTTTTCCCAGAGGCATGGCAAAATGTCTTTACGATAAAGCACAGATAAAATGACTTACCATAGAAAATCCAGTCATGCCGGTGGACTGCCGGCTTGCTGTCGGCGGCGCCGGTCCGAATCCAGCAGTGGACAGCCGCGACGCTGTGCTTCCTCGATACGCTGATGTCGGCCTCATCGTGTTACTTCTGAAATGATGACTTGGTAAGTGGACTAAATAAAACGGTTTTGTATTTTGAAGGATTGACAGTTCTTTTGTCTCTGTTTGACACTTGATTGTCTCTTATTACAATTATGGTTAAAAAGCCGCGATGCCCACTCCATGCAAAAGGCCCTCGCTCTAAATAAAAATAATAAGGACCAGCAGGGTAATTCTCGTAATTTTAAGAACGTTCACAGGCTGATCTCAGTCTCAATCTGTCAAAAATACGTTTAATTTCCCTACATTTTGACACAAGTTTTTGACATTTGTTTGTCGCTGAGATGAGACTGCGACTAGATTTTGAACGTTTTAAATTACGGGAATACGGGCCCAGGGTGCTTACCACCAGCTCTTATAGCAGGGCAGATGTTGAACTGCACTGCTTTTTTGTACTTACTCATAGTACAAAAAAGCAGTTCAGTTCAACTTCTGCTCTACTACAAGAGATCGTGGTAAGGCTCCTGTTCTTATTGAAGGGGTCCACCTTATTATGATCATCATCATAATTACCAGTGCTCACTAAATAACTGGCGGTGCGAGTGCTTTCCACGTGTCAGGCATATAGGAAACAATGGCGTAAAAATGAGATATTATTAAAGGTTTGAAAATTTTATCGCGTTATCAATAATGGAAGTTATAGCTTACTGCCAAATATAGTATCTAAGCTAAATAATAAGTCTCATTAATAAAGCACCGTTGTATAAAGGTATTGAATGAACACTAAGAAAACTGTACACAAAAGGCAATCAAAGTCATTAATAATACAAATTAGTCATAAAACGCACTTCACATATCACACGCATTATCGCAAAATAAAAAGCAAGATCTATCTAAAATTCAAGCTAAGTAGCACTAGGACTTACCTAGACACAGCTGAGCCAGTATTTGTGTACTCTCGATAACCTCGTCTGGATACAGGCCGAGGGGCGTCTGACCTCTTACCCCCCGCGCTACCGTCAGAAAAATCCATAACAATACCAAGTAATTAATTACTTTTTTCACAAACCGGGTCAAGTGTCTCGAATTGTCGACCGGCGCATTAGATTTGTTGTTGATGCGTTGCTATGGTTACGAGACGAATGCGTGCGGCGATGTCAACCATTTTGGATTGCGTGCCACCCAGTGTTAGGTACTCCATGGAGGAATTATAAATTAATATTGATAAATTATTTTTGTGCATATTTTGTGACAATAGAGGGTTTATTTTCAAAGACCAGCCAAAAAGGGTCTGGTACAGACCATCAAACTGAACAACTTTCTCTATGGGACGCCAAAGTCTTGAAAACTGACTTGACTTGAAAAGCTCTTTGCTATTGGGCTCCAGGGCAGAAACCCATAGTACGGTGTCCATTCTCCTTTAAATCTTTGCTGACACCTAGGTATTTGTTTATCTATATATATTTATTTATATTTATGTACAGGCTACCTTAAATAACTGTAGCACTAATGCTATAACTGTGCAATTTATACAACGCAAAGATCTTTAGCAGCTCTAACAAATGCTAATCAATTAGTTTATGCGCCCTTGTGAAGCTGGACCAGCGTTGAGCCAAGCATTTTTATCAGCGTTGTAATCCCCCAACTTTGTCGTTGTCTTTGCCAAGTATAAATTGTATATGTGTGAATACTAATGTAGGTACCTACATACTATAAAGCTACCATTTACTGGGTAGGTACATCTTTAATTATCTTGAATGGGTATTCCATGCTCACTCTAATATTTTACTATGCTAATGTCTCGCTGATGGCATAGTAAAAGCTTTTACTATGCTGATGGTCACCATCAGCGAGACATTAAAGTATGTATTTATGTAGCATGTATTGGATCATTTAGCTCCCTTCGAAATGGTTGAACTAAATGGTTCTAATTCATGCGTCGTAGCTACCACGGCTTATTTCTATATAGGTAATTTAATATTTGAATTGCCTTTTTTTATGACGGACGCTTTTAATGTTCTGCATCGTTCTCACATGAATAATTTCAACATGAATGAAATTTTGATTTAAAAGAGTGTCTGTGGAGTTTCTTAACCGTTCTTCTCCATAGACAGGCCCGGACTTAGAGACCCAGGGCCCCTAGGCACTTCGAGATTTGGGGCCCCCCTATCTACGAACAACGAAATCGTAAGTAAGAAACGACCAACCTAACTCAACTTTCAAATTCGTTGTATGGATAATGGTCACTCTCCTGCGGAAAATCTCTCACCGCGATTCAGAAAATCTCGTCATTTGCACAACGTCATTTATCGAGTACACTGGTAAACTCAAACTTTCCGTTCTAAGCCAAGTAGTAATAACTTTTGACAGAGTTGACCGATTTTAATGAAATAAAGACTAAATGATACCTCAAGATCAGTGATGGGCAAAAAGTATTTAGATTAATAATTACAAATTACAGTTACATTGTAATTAGTAATTGAAATACTTTGTAACAGATTACTTAAGTAACTAATTGCAATGAGTACATACTGTAATTAAATACAAAGTAATTGAATTGCAAGTTAATCTAATTACATTATAATAGATTACATAAGTAATCTGATAAAATGTAATTACACATTTATATAAGTATTGGGACACCTCTTACAAAAATGCCCTATTTAATACAGTTTTGACAAATACGAAAAAAAACACATACCTAACTATACAAAAAAAAAAAATGTAATCATCTGCCAATCATTGTTTA
Organism: Apamea sordens; assembly: GCA_945859715.1. Classification (NCBI taxonomy): domain Eukaryota; kingdom Metazoa; phylum Arthropoda; class Insecta; order Lepidoptera; family Noctuidae; genus Apamea; species Apamea sordens. The sequence goes on from OX243986.1 coordinate 17,908,696, forward strand.
GTTTTAAATCTTTTATCTATATATATAAAATTCAAAGTCCTGACTGACTGATAGATCAACGCACAGCCTAAACCGCAGGTCCTAGAGACATGAAATTTGGAGGGTGTGTTCTACGTGAGGAGTAGGCATCCACTAAGAAAGGATTTTTCGAAACTCTACCCCTAAGAGGGTGAAAAGGGGGGAATTCGTTTGTATGAAAAATCTTATATAGTGAGTGTAGTGTATGAGTTAATAAACTTGAAACTTGGCACGAATACTTATCTAAATAAATTATGAAGATTGTCAGTTTTTTTTTCTTCTAAACTACCCCTAATAAGGGATTGGGGGGTTTCTAAGTTTGTATGGAAGAATTTTAGCGCGCAGTCCGATTTACTCGAAACTCAGTATTTATACCTAATATTGAAAGTAAAGAATAATGTGTATCAGGGTTTTTTGAAAATCTACTCCTGACGGGCTGAAATGCGGTAGTCAATTTTTCAGGGGAGGATTTTACTGTATGGCTTGGTTAACTCGAAAATTAGTATAAATAATCTTTCAAGTCAAGTTATGACATCCCAAAAGATTTTTTTTAAATTCCACCCCTGTGGGGGTGAAAAGCGGGGTACAGTTTATATGAAAAATCTTCTTCATTAGGTTAATAAAAGAATACTCGCCTAAGTAAGTAATAAAGTTTATCATTATAAGTTTTTCAAAACTACCCCTCAAAGGGGGATATAGGGGTGTTAAGTTTGTGTGGAAGAAATTGAATGCGCGGTTTGAGTAACTCGAAACTCAGTATTGATACTTTTGACAGAAAATAATTAATAATAAGTACCTATGTAAAGTTGTCGAAAATTTACCACTGACGGGACAAAAAGGGGTAATTCAGGATTTGAACTTGAAACTGTATGTTATATTTTCACGCCTAAACCACTGAACTTCTGATTTGGCATAGAGATAGATGGCATCCTGGGGAAGCACATACATTTTATTCTGTTAGCACGTTCCCGTGGGATAATTTCCGACATCCACGCGGGCGAAGCCGCGGGCAGAAGCTAGTTAGTTATAATCACATTCATTCATCCATTCATTGTACGTAACACAAAAGTTTTTACACTAATCACCAAAATACATACGACTTGTAGGTAATCTTAAGAAAATGTTACGTGCTTACAATACAAAAGATTAGAAGTAACTGAAGGGGCCGCACTTGCAGTATCTATATCACAACTGTGAGATGCAAGCAGGCGACATTTCATATTCAAAGGAATTATAATTATAATATACTTAAATACTATGTAATTAAGTTACATTGTAATCAAATTATTTCGTAATTAAATACATTGTAATTAATTTCATAGCACATCCAAAGTAATCTAATTACAATGTAATTGAATAATATGTAATTAAATTTCATTGTAATTAAATTATTATGTAATTCAATTATTAATTAGATTACATAAATAACTAGTTACGCCCATCACTGCTCAAGATACGGACTATGGCTATATTTCCAATGCCTCTCTTTTCGCTTTGGACTATTTTTAGTGAAATAATTTAAATAAGGGAAATAACTTTATTTCCGCCTGCCGTTAGGCAAGCAAGCTAACTGGTCGGGGTAGCTGGTCGGGTGGGTGGGGCCCCTAGGCTGGCTGGGCCCTAAGGCCAGTGCCTTGTGTGCCTAGGCGGTAATCCGGGCCTGTCCATAGGTACCTACTACACATTGTAAGGGCCAACTACCTGCATCTTTCTGACTGGCCGATCCCTTGATAATTCAAAAGTGCCTGCGATTGTTTTATTTGAAAGAAATGCTTTGAGTTTTGAGCTATCATAGCCGCAGAATTTAATTTTTTACAGCACAAGAAAATAATTCTGCATATTCTCCTGGCGAAGTCTAATAGTTGTAAAATTATATTTTTACTACAGGAGAGACACAATCATTCGTTTGAATTTAGTACCCGCATATGGGTCTAGTCTAGTGATATATAAAATATGCATTACGCTCGTTCCAAATAGCATGCATTGTCGACGATTACACAACGAGCTCACAAAAGCCAGTCATCATTGCACGTTGTGGCTACAGGCAACTGCGGCCTCACTACAATGTATTTAGCTGAACTAAATATTATTCTATCTTCGTGTTTCTATTTCTCAAACGCATTCGGAATATCAGGCCTCGGAAATGGATACAGATTCTTATTGAAAGAACTAACCTCTACGGTGGGATTGCTAGACGCATCCCCAATTATTAAAATGTGGATCGAACAGCCGTTAGACCATTTTAACGAAACCGAGGTCAGGACGTGGAAGATGAGGTATTTCGAAAGACTTGAATTCTGGAAAGCAAAAGGACCAATATACTTGTTCATCAACGGAGAAGGTGCAGCTAGTGAAGTATTTCTTCAAACTGGAATACTGTACGAGCTGGCAAAAGAAACCAATGGCGCTATGTATTTAGCCGAACATAGATATTATGGGCAAAGCAAGCCTTTTGAAAAACTTAGCACAGAAAACCTGGCTTATCTCAGTTCTAGACAAGCTCTTGCAGATATAGCAAAACTACTTGAAGAAATTCAAATTTCGCCGAAATACAACGAATCAAAAGTTATTGTAGTAGGTGGCTCTTATGCCGGGAACTTAGCAGCTTGGATGAGACTCCTCTACCCCGAACTAGTCGATGCTGCTGTCGCTAGCAGTGCACCAGTTCTAGCAAAGAAAAATTTCTACGAATATTTAGAAAATGTTGCTGATGACTTCGAACAACATGGAACGCCAGGATGTTATGATAAAATAACAAAAGTATTTAACAGGTATGACAAATTATTTAAAACCAGTGGTGGTATTGCCCAGCTTAAGGAAGAGGAAGAGATTTGCAAGAGTACAGACATGACTAAACCAGAAAATATGCAGTTGTTCTTCTTGGACAAAACTTCTGAATTTATGTACGAAGCTCAATATGGTACCCCTCAGAGTATTAAGAATTTTTGTGACGACTTAATTAAAACTTTACACGTAAATTCTTCGAAAGATGATGAAATTGATTTATGGAGCAAGAAAAACAGTTGCTTTAACTATGATTTTGATGAAATGATTGAAGCCATTAGAGACATTGACTGGGTTATGTCTTGGACTTACCAAACTTGTACAGAATTTGGTTACTATCAAACTAGCTCTTCAGACAAGCATCCGTTCACCAATAATATTCCTGTGACATGGTTTTACAGTTTGTGTACTAAATCTTTTGGTAAAGAGTTTGATGAGAGAAGAATTGATGAAGGCATCGAACGTACTAATGATATGTATGGCGGCTTGAAACCTAATGTTACGAATGTAGTTTTTGTTAATGGTGACTTGGATCCATATCACAGACTTGGAGTGTTAGAAGACGTTTCATATGACGCGCCAGCTAAGATTATACCTTTATCGTCTCATTGCAGAGACTTGTTTTCCGATAGATCTAAAGATCCTGAAGAATTGAAAGAAGCTAGGAAGTACATTAAATATTTGATTAAGAATTGGATTGGTGCTGGTGAATATAAAAAACCCTAGGAGATTCAAAATATGGATTGAAACCCTAGGAGATTGAAACGATTGTATTTCCTGGCAGATATTCAGATGGCATTCATTTAATTATAGTAAGACTTTAGGCATAGTTGATATCCTTGTAGCTGTATGAATATGGTAGAATGTAGAACATTTTATTTTTTATGCTGTGAATCATTATAAAACTGGTGAGACTTTCCAATGAAACGAAAGTATTATTAAAATAATTGTATATTTACTCATAAACGGTCTTCCTTATGATAGGTTACTCGATAACCAACACCCAATGCTACACAATACAAGTGGATGTTGTTGTTATATTACTTAAATTCGTAATAGCAGCAGTATTTTACATCGTGCCAGAGTTAATCGTCTCTTCTAACAAATCACCGTCCGGTGTATCAATAAAAAATGCTGTACTTATCTAATTGAAACTGTAAGTTCTTGGTCATCTTTATAATAATGTACATCTTCACAATAGATCATAACTATTTTAAATACATTTAATTTATTAATCGCCATCTCTTTTCCTCTATCTTTGATTTCGAAAAATACTAATTTTTTGACGTGTATTTTCTCATCTAAAAAGTATCATTATAATTATCTACAATAATGCATAAGATACAATATTTTATGGTAACCTGTGTAGCACCTCCGAATTTTTGTAGCTACATATCAGTTTTAGAAGCGGTTCAAATAATATCCAGTGAAAAGAGCTATGTTTTGTACACAACATAGCTCTTTTGGGGATATTATTTTACAGTTACTTTATATCGGATAATATTATAATAACACTAAATGTGCTACGAATACAAAACGTATCTAAATATACAAAAATATTAAAATCTTAAAAGTAATTGTGACAATAAATTACATTTAAATTGTCAACGTAGTTGTACGTAGGTACTAGATCATAATTATTATGATAATTGAGTATTGGAGAAATATATCAGGAAATACATGGATATAGAACTTAAAACAACATTAAAGAAGAGATTTATTTACAAAAGTATTTATAAAATCTAAAATTGAATTCCTATTTTAACCTAATAATTAATTAGAATTCAATAATAATATGCCATTTACATACAAATAACAAATATTAACAATATGTGGTGTTTCAAAGGGCAGTAGTAAGGTCCCATATAATCGTGATGCATTTGTTTTTAAGTTATAAATAAATATTGTGTTTTATTGCCAGAAAGAAAAGCATCCAGTTATAAAGTTCCGATGTGAGTCTGCTACCCCATGGGAAGAAGACTTGTGTTTATGTTTGTAGGTTTGTATGTGATTCTGCTAGTAACTTGCGTGAAGTAGACCACGCATTTCTTTTTGATAAAAATTCGTCTTGAAAATCGCTATAAATAAAATAACAAAATTATCTCAATCTCCCTAATCGTTTTAAAATTTCCCAACCCTGTTTTGACTAGGATTGCCACTTATAAATATTATAAAAAAGAAAACATTTTAACGACAAGACATTGTGATGACATTGAACATGCAAATCGTTAAATATTGGCAGTGATAGTTAACTTACCTATAGGTGTAATTAATTTAAACTAGGTTTTTTTTTTACAATATTCAGTTAAATACGTTATTACTAACATGTTGGTAAAGTTGATTACTAAATTATATGCTAAATTTTTAACTTAAATATAAGTTGATTATAGAATTACATTAAAATGTATACTAGAAATCTCGATAATTCGCAATACCTCATAAAGCAATATAGTCCATTGCTTTCCTCATAAAAAAGTAAATAATTGTATCATCGATATAAACACAATTTTAAATTCCTTTTATTTTACAAATCTTTGAATATTTACAATATTACATTAGGTTTTTTACAAGATACTGTCACATCGAATTTTAATTTCATGCTCGTCTTCATGCATCCTTAAACCAGTTAAAAAATACACTTCAATCTTTGGTTACATGATTCTGTTCTTCATTTGATAAAAATGATGTAATCATCCATATAAACAAATCACACCAAAATGTATTGTGACTTCACGATTTCGATTTGACAGTATCCTTTACTAAGGTCTAAGTTAAGTTGCCAGGTGTCGGGTGGTTCGCACTCTAGTCCCACTCTCCAATGAACATGTGACGCGCGTGCGGGGCGGGGGGTGGGGGGAAGCCACGTCCAGGCATGGGCAGGCGACCGTACAGCGCGTATGGGTCATAGTGTTGCTCTCCGTCTGCAATTAATATCATCACCAACGTTATAAACAGGTGAATATTTCTAGGTTTGGTTAAATTAATTTTGTTTAAGAGTCTGCTTGCCAGGTCTTCTTTTATTACTCAGCACTATCCAGGGAACTAAATTGTAGACTAACTTAAGATCGTCGTGTTTAGCGGAGTTAGTAGAGATGTTACAAACGTTTAGGGATAAGCAATTACGGGGTGGGTTATCATAGAAACGACGTTAATTAATTTTAGTCACAATCACACGTAAGGGATCAACGCGGCAAGGGATTTTTTCCTATTAGTTCTTAAATCTAATGCCTAATCTGGGAACCTAGTGCTTTTGCAAATTACATCTAAGGATGATAGCAAAGCTTTCGAAATGGAAATTTGGAAGAATCAAGATTTGACAAGATTGTCAAGAAAGAAGTATAGATATGATAAATACTTTTGATACTTGGTGAATATGGGAGATGAACTCAGAAGTGTGTAAAGTGTAGAAACGAAGCTTACAGGCGAGTTGTGCTACCAAGCGAAGCGATCTAATATAACAGAAAGTTTAAATACCAAGATTGGAGCGAAGAGTCCGCGTTGAGGCGGTGGAATTAAAGTGCGGGGTTAGTCTGTATATACACTAGCGCGGCTGCTGGATCACGAGGGGTCGCAGCCGTTTGTCCCTGTTCGGATAGAATTGGAACATGAGCTTCTCTTTTTTGGGGAGACGATCGTACGCACCGATTCCGCTCTCGTAAGAACGGGCGTGCCACAAAGCCTGTGGCGGCATGGGAGCATGTGCAAACGGCGCCATATGCGGCGGGAATGGGCCAGGGTGGGCGTGGGCTACGCTATAACGCTTGCTGGGCACTGGAGCCTCCTTCAGAGTCAGACGCTCAGTCATCGCCGGTAAGACTTTCGCGCCATTAGTCTTCACGAAGTTTGGCACGCGCGCTCGCAGACCACAGTAGTAAGGATCATCTGAAAATAAAATAAAAAATATTGAAATCACATTACACGCAAACAAGCACCAATAGATGTGTTAGTACCTGGAAACGAGTCTTTACATAACATGGTTATCGTTCACCTATTCCCGTGTTAGAAACTGCGAACACATTCGCCTATAAAACGGAACGCATGCACGCTCCGTCCCATGTTCCGCATCCTACGCCTGGCTCGTTCCAAATACCGACGATTCAAATATCAAGGATACGCCGAAATGCCAGCCGGCGGTTGCGACACCGGGGCATTGTCTGCTTATAACCTCTGCACTGATCTCTTCTTAAGAATGAAAAGCAAGTGCTCTCAAATTAAAACGTGCGAATGCGATCCATAAACCGTCATCATATCCGATCAGCCGTATCGGATGTGGAATGCGTCAAACGTGGCTCGACATTAACAGTCAGGAATCCGTGAACGGATAACGGAGCTACCTATGTATCTGATATAGCACGAAATTCATTTGCATAAAGCTTCCAAATTCAAACTCATGTGTCTACGTCCTTTTGTGTTAAAGCATAACTGTCTAAAGTGTATTCAAACGTAAACTGTGCTCATATTTCAAAAGAGACTTCGCTCTTTGTCGGGTCGATATAACTCTTAATATTTTAAATAGTATCTACTCCTTTTAAGACGGTGCTTGTGGTGTTTGAGTAAGTGTCCCCTTGTAATCTGTGATGTATGGCCATGCTCTTGATACACTACCTAGGTACTCGCCTGTCTTTTTGTCAGCAAAAAGTTTCTTAGAAACACAAAATTCCACTTTGGAGGCGCAATTTCTTTGGCGACTAAAAAGCGTACTATTAAGAATTTAGATCATGAATTATCTTTCTGTTTATGCGTATATTATTTTTGTTACTGTTCTTTTTAATAGCTTAATATAATTAGATCTTCAATAGTAGTTACTATAGAGATAAATATAAATAAAAAACTATCCATGTTAGTTTGCAAACTGTCTACTATTGTACATGTACAGAATCTGTTGCTTTCCATATCAGCAATCTCTTCAAGAACAACCCCTGTATATCAGTTTTTATCCAAAACCCATCAAAAAGCATCATTCATTTCAGTTCATTGTGCCCATAACCTTAAGTCCATATTCCATATTTATAAATATTGCTTTAAATCACTATGTGCGTGGACATGGGTTTATAAATGATGATCCGGCTAGAGATGTTGATATAAAGGTTCACACTTGCAAGTACTTGCAACGTTGCTGTATAAATTGCGACTTGCATTCATAAATCCATTGCATTGTCAACTGTGCCATGTTCAAATGGACAGCTGTGGTCGCAAAGGACGGTGATTGCTTGACTAATATCACTAGTGGTAAATAATATCTTTGTGATTGGACGTTGTGAAATGTAATAGAAAGTTTTATAATTTACTCGCAGTGTGGTAATGAATTGACAAATGTGTTGTCGACTCAAATTATATAAAATGCAATTTCTTGTAAATTCATGACAGGTACTGGAGACTAAGTAATACATGATGATGCAAATGAATTTAGATCAAATATTGCTTTAGAATGAGTTGACATTTATATTGGGCTAATAAAAGATAAAGAAAGCAAAATAAAACCAACAATAGAGCATCGATAGCAAAGCCTAACACACACAGAAAAAGGACCCACAAACATTTGTCGGCGAAAAATCACTAAGTAGCCGCACTCTGCTATCAGTTGAACTTATTTGTCCATTACCTACTGAGGAATTATGACCGAAGTAATGACCAAACTCGGCAGGCGATCCGCAGGCCGCTCTCAATGTAGGCGCCTGCACCTCAGCCTTTTAAATACTGTTATTACCCATTCAGCAAGACAGAACATCGTGATACTACTTAGAGAATTTATATTGTCCAAGCAATTAATGCTGAATTTTTTACGTTTGTTTTTTTCTTGATCACCTTTGTTTCAAGAATGGGAAAGTTAATTGAAGTCTGGTAAGTTATGAACGGGCCAACTGAACGTAATTAGACTCTTGTAGTGTAATGGAGAGATTTAGTGGACTTTAAATAGTTGGGAGCTGAAGTAAAAGTAGGATTTTAGTTTGTGTCTTGATAAGTTTCGTCGTTTGTTATACTATTTACAGTGTCTATTTATGTTAGACCTTTTGTGAAATTGCTTCTATTCCTTAATTTTTTGCTATGAATCTGAATATATTTATCGAAGTTGTTTAACTCATAACAGTAGGTATGGTAGCACTCACCGTATTTCTTGTTGTCTTTGCCCTTATCTGATTTGCCTCTCGGGAACTGTGTTGGCATGCGTCCATCGTGTCCTTCTATGTCGTCATAATCAGGCTGTGAAACAAATAGTGAACATATTGATTAACAATATACAATATGTCTTGTATCGTACACATTCTTACATAAAAACAGTGAAATATTAAAAAAACCAAAAATATTTTCTTCATGTGCATTTGTATGGCCAGAATAAATGTACCAGCTTCGTAAAGTTTTGAATTAGATATTCTAAAACGTTTCTGGCGACATGAGAGGCTGATAGCGCCTAGAGGAACACCCAGAACGCAATTACATTGTAATATGTCCACTAAACAACACAACTTGCGCCTAAGAACATGTAAAAGCAAGTAATTCACATATAAAACACGAAGCAAAAATCAGATGCAATAATATGAACGTGTGGGCGCCGTACAATCTTTTACCTTGTAACGAACCAAAGATGGCATCAAAAAACAACGAATCGTGATATATAAAACTCATAGGAACAGGATCTTATCAAATAAAGGTTATGGAAACCACCCTGGAAAGACATATCGGTTCACGCAGTATATTTTCTTAATAAACACCCAGCAGGCATAGAACTGAAGCTTAACAGACACACAAAGGACATTGTTCATTTGTATGGTGTCAGAAGCAAAGACTAGGTAAACCAATAAAAGAGTAAAAGCCGACGCGACTGTACTATGTAGACGCTATCATTTATCTCGGGAGGCGATGAGATGTGAGATACGTCAGGGTTATCTTTCCCGCTGGGCCGACCATTGTCCACTCCACACAGTTGCGATAGCGTGTGTCCACAATTATCTGACAACAAGTCGGTACCGACAGGCGTTAATCCGATTGAACTTTCACCTCCCTCGATGTTTATATCTTTACAATTGTTATGATTAGAGACTTGATTTACGCAATGATGGATGAATACGTTTTGTTGAAGAAGAAAGAATTGTTGACGTGAATAGATAAGTATATGGCAGCCACCTAACAATCCTGGATTATTATTTGATGTATGAGTTACATGGTAATAATATTGGTTACCAGTTTTTTCTTGGATAAACCAACGGTGCTTCAAATTGTTCTAAGAATTTGTTGGTTCTAGATGAAGCAAAGATGGTGTATTTCGTTTAATTTATTACCATTTGATTCGCATTATATCGAATTTGTTTCCATTAAGTAATCTATTTTAAACACAATCAAATGATAAATGTGATCCTTTGTATTATAGAAATAGCCAATTTGATGGTGACGTAAAAATAAATGACTTGCAGAATAAACAAGTAAATGCTAAAATTAACAATGAGGCTAATGTAAAGGAACCAAATACGGAAGGTTGCTAAGTCGTATATATTTCTAAATCCAGCAGATATTTAATAGCACTTAATGAAAGAAAGGATTAAGATAATTGAAATTCAAATCATCTGGGGATATTAGCCGTTGATTTAAATAATTTTAGTCCTTTTACGTGCACTTGATTGTTATTATTTTGGAATATTTTTGAGAATTTAAGATGCTAAGCTGACATAAGATCCTGTTTTGGTCTTGATTGATAAAGTCGTATTAAGGAACGGCGCATATTTCTCATGTGACTTATTTGCCGATTACAGTCGTCATCCATTATTTATACGGAGACATTTTTGCATTTCAATTTGCATAAATCGTATCTTTATCACTGGGCTGACTTTGTGCGTCTTAACATTCTTTAGTTTTGTCAAATGTGCATTAAGGACTAACAAAGATTAATGGCTTTCAATTTGGTTGACTTATTCCTTATCGGAATTTTGGGAATAACAAACATGGGGTACTGTGGTTTACTTCGCGCGGAATTACTTGTACTGAATATAGAAAATATTATGATACTATGGAAGAGTAATAACATAAACATCATAAGAAACGATTCCAGCGCATACAATTTAAAAATGGTTGACTTTTAAGACAATTATTGTTAAAACATTTTGTCCAACACTTGGAGACGACGGAAATGTACAAATTGCTCTTAAAAAGTAATAAAAGTCAAAATAACATCTAAAAGAACCTGAATAATGAGCGACATAAAATATACAAAGATCACAAGCGCAGACGCAGGCGGTAGGATGTTTATTATAAGACGAGATGTAATAAAAATTACATGTAAATTATCGTAATAAAAATAGCCATGCCATCTCAAAAGTACCCTTGATGCACAAACTTAACAATGAAAAAATAATTCGTAATGCAATTTTCACTTCGGAAATTACTTTGTCGATGCGCAACCGCACCTTACCTTTTATATCGAAATGGAACTTGAGGGTTCATGTTTATTATTATTCAATCATGAAACTGTAGGCCTCGTAAATCATATCCTATTAAATTAATTCTCGAAGGGCGAAACTTTTAAAATAAGCCATTGAAAATGAAATTATATACACGTGTCCTTGCTACCGGCTTTTGCAGTGACTGCGTTTTATTTTGTTTTTTGCAATTGCAGACTGAGGGTCAGTTTCTCGAATGAAAATTATCGCAAAATTAATGTGACAAATTGTCAAGCGCTCGTAAGCTGCTGCCATTGGTTGTTGATAAACCATTCAACCAATCACAGTAGTTTACGCGCATTTGACAATTAGTCACATACATTTTGCAATAATTTTCGTTCGAGAAACTGGCTATATGTTTATGGACTTTAATTTTACCATCGAGTTGATTAAATACGTTGTGCTCATCATAGCTGCCCATAAAAGTACACATCTGAACATATAGCTTACAAGAAAACCGCAATAAACGGTCATAAAGGGATATTGCTTTACTGCGCTGCAGGCATTAATCGAAGTAGGTATGTATGTTGGTGTTACCAGACAAAAGAATATTGCTCTTTATATCAAAGTCGCCATTTACGATACCTACGAGAGCAAACACGGTTTTTTCTTTATCGAATACCACAGCAACTATACAAGGTTTCAGGGACATTGACGCGCAACCTGTAACCATGGATTTAGTACATGATTCTAAAACCATGTTTAAATTTTTCGTCGGTTATAAAACAAAAATGTTGTTCCATACATTTTGACCAAAACGCAATTGCAATTTTTTTGTTATATGTAACCGACAAAAAATTCTACGCTACCCGTTTAGAATCATGTTATGGTTACAGTTTGCGCATCGATGTCCCTGCCACCATTTATTAACATAAATCGGTATTGCTCTTCTGTCATGCATTGTAGTACCTACAGTAGTTCACTTCTCGGTTCGGAAACTTCTAAAAGTGACAATTTAAACATGCAAGGTGCAAAGGCATGCAAAAGGTCACCAAAATCGATAACTCACTTTGTATCCACGTACCTTGGGAATATCAGCAGGCCCATAGCCATTCTCCCTGGGTGGTAGCTTCGGAGGCTTTTCTCCTCTCCTCTGTCCCATTTGCATCATCAGCTGTTCCCTGGTGGCGGCTACCACTCCGTGTCCATTGTTGTTATTGATGCCGTTGACTCCGTTATGTCCATTGACACCGTTATGTCCATTGTGTCCATTGATTCCGTATCCTCCAGAACTACCGCTGGATCCTGAACCGTTGGCGTTGGAGCTGGCGATGCTGTATGGGTCTTCATCTGGGATTGGAATGCGAGGTCGGTTCTTGATGTCCATCAGTCTTTGAACTGTTGACAAAGAATGGTTTGATTAGAAAGTGCTGATGGAAAAAAATGAGATTGACGATGGGGACTATTTGAACGCAGTGTCATTAGGGTACCGCTATTTTTAACATCTACTTAAAAGTCGAAGTTCGCGTATTAAGAATTATTTTTATCATTTATTTTTTTTATTACTTAATGAATGGGCAAATTATAGTCCTTGTAAATGTAATATACAATTTAAACAAATCGTATATCACCGACTTGGGATTTAGTTCGTCAAAGGTCAACCAATCCTCATCTCCGATATTAATGAAGCAATATAAATTCTATCGAAACGTTTGAAATATTGTATAATAACAAATTTCCAAAAGATTATCCAACAGTTTGAACACACAACAATTGGAAACATTTAGCGCCGCTTGCACAACACGAATGTAACTTCGTGATGTTCAGATCGGATGGCAATCACTCCTCTTCACGACTTGGAACAACCTACGGTTATTAATGTGACATTAAAGGTCTGGTGTCTTCATTCCACTTCAGTTCACCATTATTCGTACCTTCGTCTCTAATCATAAAATAAACGAATCGTCCGCGATTAACCAACTCGACTATTACACCGCAAGGTTGAATACATAATCTTCGAACAATAAATGTAAATTCATGCGAATATTGGCTCTTTTAGTTGCGAAATATTAAAGTGCCTATAAAATTTATTGCATGAGCGACGGTGCGGCACAAAAGAGAAATAGTGACAACTGCATCTATCATTCTGTAGTGTCGGATTGTCTACGTACTAAATGTTTGTTTACACTTCAGATACGTCAAATCATAATGAATGATCGAGCGGAAATGATTTGGAATGACTTGCGTCCATTCAGACGCCATATAAGGCAATTATATTAAAATTGTATTCCTAATTGTGCCCTTTTATTACGATGATTACACGATTTTAGGCCACTTATAAAGACTGCTATTACGATAATCTAACTAAGCATTATACATTATTGTTAAATTGAAATCTAAAAGCTTTTCCAGATAGCAATTACAGCAATTTTGATAAGGAAAGCATTTCATAGATTTCTAGCGCCGACATGATAAAGATATTGTGGAAACGATAAACCTTTGTTTCGCACATAATCTAAGTTTAAAAGATATACCTGTGTCTGGAAATACCGTAGACGCCACGTCGCAACGGGATTAGAATCCAGATTAGTTCAGCCAATGAGGTGAATGCTAATAGCCGAGGTACATACACCGACTGTTTTTAAATGCTGAGAAAATTACGTGTGTCTATGTACAAAAAAAGGTTTTATATTCGGTTTTGCTATTTGTGGTATGCGATGTGAGTTAAAAGCGTCAGACCATAGCTCCAATTTGAGTAGAATTGTATAGTCTTGGTCAGATTGTGATAAGATAAGTCATTTTCCTCCTCGAAAGCGTACTCTCAAGACAGCCTACAGGATTTTAGACTTCATCTGTGTCGCTGTCGATGACAGAGTTTTTCTCTGATAGATACCTACAATTTCAGAACCAACATACTCAAAAGACTTGAGGTTAAGAAACTTCAAATCACTAAGGAATTATCTTAATCCGTACGTTTTGAAATAAACTGTACCAAATTCTGCAAGTACAATTACATCGCAACTACGTCGGTACTCCGAATTAGGGCTACTAAAATCTGTGTAATGCACAGATCACTTTCGATCAGCATGCTTCCTATTGTTGTCCAGTCGAGCTTTGCATAACATCAGTCACGATTTACGTCTGCTCAAGCCTTTAATGATTCAATTGGCGCTCGTTACAAATTCAAAGTGTATTTAATGGGTTTATGGGCAATGCTTACATTAGTATAATCCAGTTACAAAGTATGACGACCTTCATTATGAAATCGAAAATCGAAGGTGTGATGTGAACAATGAAGTGCGTTTGAATTGCTTGGACCAGAAACATGTAAGCTATGCAGGTCTTATCGTATGCAAAAGCATTGGATTGCTAGTTGCTACACACCAAGTAAGTATAGCTAACCATTAACAATACATACACATTGGTTAATTATGAAAATAAAGCAAGGCACGAACAAAATAACAATGTGTAAGTACTACCATGACACGAAGGTTAAACTTTTGATGCTATATCGGCAAAAGCGACCAGTCCCCACGTTTAAGTGTCACGACTTCCATACAGAAAACATTAGCTACGTTACTCAATAGATTTATTTGAGTTCCTTAACAGATAAACAGTGGCTAGACCGCGAAACCACTGCAGAAAATCTATGAACGCATCTTATCCGTGGTGGAAAATCACGGGAATCTCGCGGTGCGGTTTCTTTCCCATAGCTTCACTATGATTTGTGCAAAACCAATATTAGATGTTGAATTGCTGTTAACTTGCCTAGATGGGGTTAGTTAGAAATTTGCAGTATGGTTTGAGTGAAATGAGGTGCAATACATCTTAAGATCGATGTAAGATTGCATTGTTGCACAACAATAAGCAGGCTACAGAGAAGTGAGGCTCTGCATAGTTGATGCGGTTGCGTGCTATGGGAACTAAATCAGATTTGAAAATTATCTATATAATAATACCTCGATTCACACTTGTTGCTTATTTCAAAGGACGTGCAAATTACCCGCTGTAATTCAAATTCTACTCATATGAATAAAACAGGAGCGGAGATACTTGCACCGAGACGTTAAGATGACGCACGTCTAGTAGATACTGGTACAGACAACAAGGTGATAAACTTCCGGAAGTCTTTTCGGTCAGTCAATTGTACATTATTACTGGCCGATCACCTTGCTACAATGAAAACCGGATAACTTTTGAACGAGTCTACAATAATTACAACAAGAATAATATAACTTTTGATGATCCTGGTCTTAACACCATCTCCAATATCAGAACTCAAGCATATAATCAATTTATTTTCGGACTGGACTTTCTGCACTATTTCATTTTTTCTCTCCTACTTAAAACTTCAATATCTTCAAGGTTAATACAACTTGGTTAAACGTTCTCAGTTGCGCGTGAGAATATTACTGTGCATTATAAGAATTTAATTTTGTAAATTCGTAAGTTAATGATAAGTGTAGAGGTCGTCCCATTGTTCCATAATACCTGAGGCTCTGTCCCGGAGGTCTAAGACAAGGTAACTGTAACATTGTCAGATCTTTGGGTGCCTCTAGTCATCGTCTACGTATGCAAACATGCGCCTATTCAATGGTAATTACTGTTAACGTTGATGACGCGTGACTGATGTTCGACAGCGGCCTTGTGACCGATGATATTATGGAAAGACTTAAAATAAACATTATAGCAAATAGCATTATTGTCTTAAATGTTAATGATGACGGTATCGATGAGGGAGCGACCATTACAGATGTTTAAACACTTAAAAGAGGCGTCATGACACCCACGCAGGTTGAGATTTAATAAATACGGTTCGCAATGCAATATAATAATGGAATATTTTTACGTTTTGAGATAAAGAGGTGGGGTTAACTCTTCACTGGCCCCATGTGTCTCTGTCCGTGATATCGGTGTTAGGCAATTTATTCGCTATGACACGTATTGTGAGTTTATGTCCCTTAATGCTGCTATTGCAATTTTTCTGTTGATTTTGCTTGTTTTCTCTGCTATTGTTGCGACCAGCGTGAAATCGTTTGCAGCCTCTGTCAACCTTAACGATGCAACGTGGCCAGTAACAGATTTAGATTACTTAGGACCGTGGCCAGCAGGTTCATTTATAACATAAGTTTTATATAAAAGGAGAACATGAACACAAATGATCATGAACGTTTTATGTGCATTCGAATAAGGGTAAAAGTAGGTTTAAACTATTTGTTTTAATTTCATATTTAATAGTGGGCGTACATTTCTCTCTATTATATTCAATATATATATTCAAATTTATTTTTTTACCTATTAGACCAGTAACGTTAAGAGTGTAATTATCTAAATATGCGGAACGTTGATCACGTATGTTTATTAGACATTTAATTGGTTTTGTGACCAATTTGTAAGTCGTATGGCTCTGAAGTAGACGAAATTATTTCCTGTTTAGTTTTTGCTGGGTTTAATGAAGAACTATTGATTGTGTATAGATTTTATTGACGAGTGTCGGTGTGTGGGTTGTGCGTTGTTGTTTTCAAATCTGTATTGGAACGTTTTGGGAACGTTAATGCCTTTATTAAATGTAAAAAACAATATTTAATGAATGGTAGCTAACCATATTAATTAACCATAACAATACATTGTAAGGTTAAGTACAGGCATGATAACACATTTACAATAATATTTTTTTAAAAGCCTTCTTAAATAAATTGAAAATTCGTCTCTAGTCAAAGTACAAGGTAAGTAGATATACTATTTATCATCGGGACCCCAAAATTAATAGTATCAGGTATACACCAACAAAATTTTCCACGGCCATTAACTGACCTCACCACAAATATTTTCCCAAATTCGCAACCCGCCCACCTTGACCATGCTTTACTTAATGAAGCCTATATTTAAAAAAATAAGACAAAAACGATGCGTTGCTCATGCGCAGGTTTTTTAAGCACCGTGGCTAGCCACACTAAATAACTTATGTGATGATATCGCAACGTTTTTAGTACGGAAGTGTTTTTATTATGAAGTTAATATAAAACATTGCATTTCATATAAATATTTCGAGCGTATTGTTTTTGCTTATCAAGTTGAAGTTTGTGGTCTGAACGATTTGGGGCGTCATTTGTTTTGGTTTCGTAAGGGCATTGGTTTTGGTCAGTAATGGATTCATTTAGAGCTTATAATTATTTAGTTGAAGATCTTAGTGCGGATTCTGTAAGACCTAAAGCTATTAGAATATCTTGTTTTTCCATAAGACTCTCTCCGGCCCCGTATTTATCTCAGGTTCATCTTCTGCTCAATGGTCACTGCTAAACGCAGGTTCTCTGCCCTCTCCATAAGTGAAATCAGCGTGACGATACGCACAGTCTATTCCAAATCTCTTCACATTAAGCTTAGATACAACATCTCATAGTCATAAGTGCATAATTATATAAAAAGTAATTGGCCTCCTACGTATGAACCGTAATGGTTCGTGGGAAACATATCCATCATTTTTATTAAACTCCATCTTCTGTAGGCAATTAGTTACCCAACCTACCACTTATACATATGTACCTCTTAACATAAAACTGGATTTTTGGGAGAGAAAATTAATAAGCTCTTTGTCACATCTCTTGCTACCAGTTTTTACGTAAATAGACGGATTTTATGTAATGTTTGAATTTTATTTTGTGTCTGGTTTTACTAATCTTTTTTACGGTCACCAAAGGAGATAAGTAACCAGGGTCGTCGGATATACAGTTGAAGTTTTGTAAGAAACCGATGGATTTTTTCGAATTTTAATTTAATTAATAGAAAACAAACAGTTCATTTATCAAATTAAATTTCATTCGAAAACATCCATCGGTTTCTTACAAAACTTCAACTGTACATCCGACGACCCTGGTTACTTATCTCCTTTTGTGACTGTACGTACCTAAGAAAATGCTTGTTTCCTTTTTTAAGATTAAATGTTTATCTTAATGTTAATCTGTAAGTTATAACACTTATCTTTTGCAGTTTTATATTTTGTATTAAATAACTTTTGTATTAAGTAACTTTATCTAGGCACCGTCCTGTACATAGTTCACTACTTTCTTACATTGTATTCTCTTGTTTGACTCCTAACACAAAAGCAACCAATCTAAAAACTAATATATTACATGACAGCTCGTTTGCATATTATGTTACATCATTAGCAATATTATCTAACAATGTTCCTACTTCCACATAATTATTAATTTGATTTAACAAAACGGCCTCATCAACTCTTATCACCTTAGCATTTACAATATACTTAGTACCAGGATCATATAAGATATGATCTGCAAAGTGCAGGCTTAGAAAGTGACAGTGAACATTGTTCGGCCAAGGTCGGCAGCTGACGTGACAACCGGATTCAAGCCCTTGTCAATGTAGATAGTGAACAAGTCGGTAATGATAGTGTTAGTTTTATTATAAACGAAGTGGTACAATATGCTCAAGAAGAGACTCGAACAGTATTTGAAGTAGATGAAACAGTGAGGCGAGCTTTACTAGAATATAATTGCAGAAATAATTATGGTTGTAATTTTATTGCAGATTTGTATGCATTGCATCAATTTTCCGCTATAGATAAAGACATTGAATGTAGCCATGAATATATTATAATTAAATTCGAAGTAAAAACGTCATAACGTTGTGTTAATTTGTCTCACTGTAATAAAATGTTATCAAGACTTTTTCTGACCAAAATAATTAACTTTTTGCTCTCATGTGATTCACCAAAGTGCATATTATCGCTAATCCTAAAACCTGCATGGTTTTTTTTGTACTTTTTGTGTCCTCAGTCTAACATCTTTTGAGAAGTGTAAAAAACCGACCCACTGCATTTGCATTTTATGTTCCTGCTATAAGTATGTCCAGAGATATTTTTACATTGGGTTTCGAATTTTATGCCATTGACACATTGTATATTTGTGATTCCATCGAATTTTTAACTGTTGCAATTGAAATCTTTAGATTTATTTAGCTTATTAATAATTTTAGTTCATTCATTAAAAAGCAATGACTCAAAGTTCAAAATAGTGAGCTTGTTGCACACTAGCTTTTGAAAATAGATAAAAATATTAATTACATAGGACGTCATTATGCAAGGACAAGTTAATTTGTGTTCACTTAACTGTACTGTTTTTATTGGTTTTTGTTAATACCTATTTATAGTGTTATAACATTTCCTAAAAAACATGTATTATTTTCAGTGTAATACTTAAAATAATACATGAAGTCTAGGTTAATTTTTCACACAGCCAGAGACCAAGACATCGTTTTCAATAATGTTTTCCTTTTCGTATCCATACGCATTATTTAATTCTCTCGCTGAAACGAGAGAATTATATCAGCTATTATCATAGTAAAAGTGTTAGCCAGCTACTTGTTGTGGCAATTTATTGCACCTTCCTGATAATTATATTTGCATAGATAATCTAAAAGCTTTACTTACCCGGTGGCAGCTTGGACTTGAGCATATCCATAGCAACGACGTTGATGATGAGTACCCAGATGGGGCAGTCGAGGAGATCTGAGTCCGACTTGACGAAGGCAATGGCACTGAGACACTGCGTCTCCAGCCTCCTGCGATCAGGGTATGAGCGGCGCAGCTCTCGGTTCACGTTGGATTGGAACTTCTTCATGTCAAATAACTGGAAGGGAATAAAACATCGAGATATAAAATCTAATAATATAGTCGAAACAGATAGATCAGACCTTTTTATTACGAATGGTCACACAAAAATGAACTTTAAACTACATATCGCTAAAGTAGTCAATTGAGTAAGTGGAGATGACATGACAATCTAAGTTTATGAATTCAAGTAAGTAAGTAGATTATGTGTTAAGTAAGGGGCATTGAAACTTCTTCCTGTCGAACTGCACGAAAATAAAACAACAGGATATCAAAATGTAATAAAATAAATATGTCTTGTTGCATATAACGCTCTAAGTGAGGGTGTTAATCCTATCTCCGGTAAAAGTAGAGCGGCTAAACTACCTGTTGAATTTCCTGATAATGTTAAGTATGCTCTTTAAAGCATAGATACTAAGGCAAAAGCATTTGAGAGTGTTAGATAGTTTAGCACAAATATGGACTCAGTAGACACGACTTCGATAGATATTTGGTGTGCAAGTAACATGATGAGATATTAAGATTAAAAATTGTTAGAAAAAACATTCTGTTCAGCTGGTGTGACTCATAATAATGATAATTTAAAAGATGAGATAACACCAATCAAGTTATAACAAACAAACTTAGAATAATAGACAGTTACAAATAAAGTGTAGATTTTTTATCTTAATTAACACGAGCGATGATCTAAAACAAATTGTTGGACGATCGATTGAATGCGTCTAAATTAGAAGATGTTATCGAATTAATATTACATAACAAGCCTTCGTTCGGTAATGGAAAGACAATCGCTCGATCAAACAAAAATTGAGCCGACGTCATGTAGGGTACCCATCTCTATAATGAAAATGTCAAGAGCGAACGCTTTCAATAAAAAAATATAAATTAAGTTCCATAAAAAGAGCTAGTAAAGTTGCGTTGATTTGGAAAGCATCTGATGAAATCTCAACTTCTTTAACACGTTTAAATTCACCAGATTAATCATTATTGCGTAATTTTTCTTATCGACTTTCTTTTTACATTTCATAATTTCTTTCAAAAATCAAAGTCACGAAACTTAAAATCCCAGCACGACGTGATCTAAATCTATTAAGATAATCTCAAATACTCCAAAAGGTTTCCGATTCGACTGAGGAACTCCGAGAGACAAACGAAAACGCCGAGTCAGATGCATCGACGAAATTGAATGAGGCTTATAAAGTTGTTACATAACCAGTGCAGTGCAAGCTGTTGTCGAGTCCCTCCGTCAGTTCGGACCAGTAGACTATATAGATGGTATCTTTAAAAACTTCGCCGACGTTATTCGTAAATCATCGGACGGCTACTCAAAAAGCGTCATACAAGTACCAACCACAAGTCAAATTGATGCATTTTAAGAATTCTAATTAAAACTGTAACATTCCATTGTTGCAACACAAGCTCGTCTAGTTAATTGAGAGCATTCTAAGAGATGAATTGTTTGACGCAATACCCAAATTGAAATGGAAGATTTGATGTAAATGTTTTGTTGAGACAAATGGTTTGGATGGTTCTTCCGTTCTCAGACAAAGCCTTGATGAAAATGCTACTATTTGCTAACATGTTGTATAACATTGCGAAGTTAATGGCGGCAATAGAATAATCTCGGATAGATCATTTATTCACCAATAAAACTGCAATAGTGGTAGTCATGTGCGAAGTGGTTGAGAATAAATGTCACAACATTTCCAAGTTTATTGTATACATTGGAAGTAGTTTAGATCTATTTAAAAACTATAGTTGACACTACTGATAGTATTGTTTTAAATTATTTTAGTCACAAGGGAATTCGCTGTGGGTAACGAGCCTGATCGCACAGAAAAAATCCCAGAGATCATACAGTTTCAACACTTGCCAGTATTGTTTCGAGGAAATTGGAGTCTTTTAATGAAGACGTACATTGCAGTGCAACAGTGCAACGAGTGAACGAGTGGCCTTTCAAGACATTTTTGTTGCATTGCTCTGAATAATTTATATTAGTAATATCTAATCATAGGAATACTTTAATAGAATAAGTGTATTAAAAATAATTTCGACGTATTTGTCTCCAATGATAATTCTTAATTAAAATAGCGTACGGAACTGACCTATATTTTGCAACGATTATAGAATATTTATCAACTATATGACATGCAATAAATTGCTTCTAATAATAAATAGTTAGAAGTGTAATATTTCTGCGAATTCGCTTTTGTTACTCCCAAGGAAATAGAATAACATCCAAACAAATATGTGAGGCAATGACCATTCCCTCCCTTGCTTAATGGTGCTATCTTCTCTCATTGTTTGCTGCAGACTTACGTAAAACCTTGTAGATAATGGTGTATGAATTGGTAATGAATCTTTCGGATGCTAGGAAGTGAATTTTCCATTGTCTTGTACCACTTCATGTACCTATAGTGTCAGTTACGACGAAAGTACTTGTATAGCAGTAGAATCGTCTAATTTGTGATCGAAGTTAGTTATTATATTCACATTTGCGTTCGCTTTGTCATTAGTACCGTATTTACAAATGTCATGGCCCGTACGAGTTGAATGGTATTCTTGTTGCAAACAATCTACAATTCCACTGGCATATCGTCTTATAAATACTTTAATGAAATAATCGCATAAGTGTGTTTCAAATGAATTATACGAATAAGAGTGACTGCCTTTTTACGAAATTCTGAGTGAGTTCACACTGGTTTTATGTCCTAACCCATCTTCAAAGTACAAAATATTTCGTAACATTAAAATGTTGATAAAGTGAAATTACGTGGCAATGTCATGGTCAGAGAGAATCGTGCTCGGACACAATCTGTGTGATGTCTCTGTCGTGATGCACCACAAATGACTGATGCACTAACGCAACGCGCATTAGAGTAATGCCTTGCCCTCTTAATTTTTTTTTTACGATGATTATTGTCTTTAATAACGATGAACATAAGGAAATTATGGAACCAGAAGCAGCAAAAGATGAAGTAACAGACGAACAATAGCTGCCTATTGTGTGTGACCGCGTTCAAAAAGACGTGAGTGAAAATTTTTAATCGGTAGATAGAACTTGTATGCTTACAAAATGAGAGAGAAAAGACCAATGTTTGAGTTACCAAACAAGTAATTTCCAGTGAAGACGGGCCCAATGATCACCCATAAGGCAATTTAGATCATTATGTGGGCAACCATGAAATTAATAGGCAAAGGTTACGACATCTTATTTCATAAACGCATCCATCTTGACGGAAATAACTACTGACGCCCGTTTGGTATGTTCACAACGAACCAGTTTACCTTGCTTGCCCATAAATTAGACTTTGAAATTCATATTTCGATAGCAGTAAAGACTAGAATTCTGATTTAATTTCCTTGGACGATAATTTTGTAAATAACATAGTTGGTGGTTGGTGCAAGAGGAAGGATAAACTAGCAACGTGTAATTAGATGCACCTATGTAGATGTACCTATTGGACTTGGTACAAATTGTGGTTGTAAGTTTATCAAAGCAAGGCCCAATAATGATGTTATTTTATTCTGCACTAGCTTCTGCCCGCGGCTTCGCCCGCGTGGATGTCGGAAATTATCCCACGGGAAAGTGCTAACAGGATAAAATGTATGTGCTTCCCCAGGTTGTGTCTCATTAGTGGTGATTAAGAGGGTACCTATATGATATCTTTACCTAAGTACCTACCTAATTTAAAAAAAAAACTCAATAACAGAAATAAAATACCTACCTACCTAAATAAACCTATTTCTGATGATAACTAATCTAAACTCAATAAATAAACAAAATCACTAAAAACTAATATCTATACGAATGACTAATCCTACTTAACAGTATTATAAAATAACCTACGGTCACTACCTACTTACACTATCAAATATACTACTTATACTTACTTTAAAATTAAAATCTATACCTACGACTTATAAAATTAAACCTAAATAACTCTAAAAACTAAAAGGAATAAAAAGGTCGCACAGATAATACTGCGGCACCCTACGTAACCTACGACAAACTTATTATTTGCGGTTGTACAGGAATCAGGTCTAGGGATCGAACCGCAAAATTAAGTTTGTTTTTTACTGTATATACTTTTCCGGGATAAAAAGTACCCAGTGTGGTGCCCAGGATATTAAAGAATAATTACACCAAGTTTCATCGTAATCGAACCGGTAGTTTTTGCGTGATGCCTGAACAAACAGACAGACAGACAGACAGACCGACAGACAGACAGAAAAAAATTTTTTTAATCACATTTTTGGGTTCGGTGTCGGTCTAGTAACACCCCCTGCCATTTATTTTTTTGATATTTTCAATGTACAGAATTTTCACTTCTACAGATTTATTATAAGTATAGATGAATAAGATGTTTCATATAAACTGTATCCCCACCTTTTCACCCCCACAGGGGTAGAATTTTGAAAAATCGTTTGGGATTATTCATAACTTGATTCAAAGGTTACTTATACCAATTTTCGAGTTAATCAAGCCACGCATTATAATCCTCCCTTGCAAAATTAACTACCCCTTTTCAACCCGTTAGGGGTAGATTTTCGAAAAACCCTGATACATGTTACTCTTTATTTTTGGTCTTAAGTATAAACATTGAGTTTCGAGTTACTCGGACCACGCATTCAATTTCTTCCACACAAAGTTAACACCCCTATATCCCCCTTTGAGGGGTAGTTTTGAAAAACTTATAATGATAAACTTTATTACTTACTTCGGCAAGTATTCTTGCCAAGTTTCAAGTTTATTAACCAAATGAATAAGATGTTTCATATAAACTGTATCCCCCGCTTTTCACCCCCACAGGGATGTAATTTTGAAAAATCGTTGGGGATTATTCATAACTTGACTCAAAGATTATTTATACCAATTTTCGAGTTAATCAAGCCACGCATTATAATCCTTCCTTGTAAAATTAACTACCCCTTTTCAACCCGTTAGGGGTAGATTTTCGAAAAACCCTGATACATGTTACTCTTTATTTTTGGTCTTAAGTATAAACACTGAGTTTCGAGTTAATCGGACCGCGCATTCAAATTATTCCAAACAAACTTCAACACCCCTATATCCCCCTTTGAGGGGTAGTTTTGAAAAACTTATAATGATAAACTTTATTACTTACTTAGGCGAGTATTCTTGAAAAGTTTCAAGTTTATTAACTTAATGAAGAAGATTTCTCATATAAACTGTATCCCCGCTTTTCACCCCCACAGGGGTGGAATTTTAAAAAAATAGTTTGGGATGTATTCATAACTTGACTCAAAGATTATTTATACTAATTTTCGAGTTAATCAAGCCATGCAGTAAAATCTTACCCTGAAAAATTTACTACCCCATTTCAGCCCGTCAGGGGTAGATTTTCAAAAAACCCTGATACACATTATTCTTTACTTTCAATATTAGGTATAAATACGGAGTTTCGAGTAAATCGGACTGCGCGCTAAAATTCTTCCATACAAACTTTGAAACCCCCAAATCCCTTATTAGGGGGTAGTTTAGAAGAAAAAAAAACTGACAATCTTCATATTTTATTTAGATAAGTATTCGTGCCAAGTTTCAAGTTTATTAACGCAAGGAATAAGATTTTTCATACAAACGAATTCCCCCCTTTTCACCCTCTTAGGGGTGGAATTTCGAAAAATCCTTTCTTAGTGGATGCCTACTCGTCACGAAGAACACACCCTCCAAATTTCATGTCTCTAGGACCAGCGGTTTAGGCTGTGCGTTGATCTATCAGTCAGTCAGTCAGTCAGTCAGTCAGTCAGTCAGTCAGTCAGTCAGTCAGGACTTTGAATTTTATATATATAGATTATAAAAACTAATTACAGCACAAGGTTTTTATTTAGTTAAGAAGTAGGTGCTATGGTAATCGGAAATTTGGTTTGATTATTTAAATGGAGCTGTGCTAGTATTTGTGTACCCTTTATAATTACATATTTATTCTAGTTTAAGAACGAGTTCATTGAATTTACTATGTTTAAAGGAAGCAGAATGGATATGTTATCATATTTTCAACAACATTGCTTCAATTTTTTAGCCTGACATTGAAGTTAACGTTTTCGTAATAAATTGTTTAACCGCGTTATTTGTAACACTTAAAATAATTACGCCTTTAAAGTTTTTTACATTCTTTGATAAATGGCTTTTGTTTAAATACAATAAGCGTTGCGATTTATACATTTGTTTTTGTTTGTTCTTAATTTTGTAAATAGCACATCTGAGTACTTTAATTGACCTAGGTACATAAATATTTGTTAAATATCTTAATGTAATGATTTATAACAGCAAAAACTTTAGAGTAGTGATTAAGTTGTTTTAATTATAATTATTTTGGTTTGGTTTGGTATATTTTGTCTTCTGCCGGAACATTTGTATCAATTCCTTCTTTTATTTTACAACGTTTACTTTATATGTATCCTATACCATTGGCACATCTTTCTAATTCACTATTTAAAGAGTCATCATTCGCCAACAGTCTATTATTATCATGTATCGATCAGCTTCTCCCTTATCATGTTTGCTTATAACAACAGCTGTATCAGCTCTTACCTTAAATATCTTCTCCTGTTCCAGTGAGTACCCAGGTAGTTTGACTATGTCCTGCCCTATAGCCGTCTCTTCGTTGCTGGTGGCCGCCGTACTCTTCACAAATACATTACTCTTGGAGTAGCGTCTGATGAGTATGTTGCCGGCGTCGTCCATTTTGATTTTGACACCCTGTTGACAAAGGAACCAAAATTTTAGGTAAATGTTTTGTTTTGACACTGTACAACTAACTAGATATAGTAATTCTAGCGTAAAAGTTTTGATTTTATCGAAAATTGATTGCAATAATATTCATTGGAATTATCATTGCTTGTTGGTAGGTTTCTACTCGCTGTATATTTAATTCTGAGAGTTTCACAATATCACAATATTGTGAAACTCTATTTCAAATCAAAAGTACCATAGACAAATTGCTTAGAGCAATACGTAGTTTTATGAGTTTTTAATAGAATGATATCAAGGTTCAGTTTGGTGGTTAAATATAATCACTTGGTTTACTTTTGTGGTTTCTGTACGTTTCTCGACATATTAATTAAGAATTGCCCTTTATCTGTAGGAATTCCACTATTTCTTCTATAATTTATTTTGAATTTCAAACGAAAACTTGTCATTGCCCGAACCACCGAGCTTATCTAAACATAATTCCATCTTATAAGTAGTGTCATCTACAATCTAACCACATACCTATCCACCACATCTTGTTAATTTACACTTATTTTCAATATCTTAGCGTAAATAAACTTTGACTATGCACGTGCAGGTGTTATGTGATATTACATGGGCTGTTTGGCAGAATGCCACATAATATGATCTTTTCTGCACTCGCGACCTTAGTACAAGGATGTATCTGTGACTGGCATAAATATTATATCGGCCGAATGCTTCATTATTGAGCACTGTCAAATGCAGAGCATGAATGAAAAGTGAATGTGAAATAGCTCAAGGCTCTATTGGCACCAGTTTACCACCACCAATTTGGTGAAATGTGCGATTTCTATCTTTCTTTTCTTTCTTTCTATGTCAGCTTTGTAATAAGCCAATAAATCAAAGCCGATAATGAAAATCATAAAAAAAAATACATCCGTACTTAAAACCTCCTCCTTTTTTGAAGTCGGTTAAAAAGATATCGTTATGATCGTTACACGATTGTTCATAAGCGAATTAACGATTGCAGTAGGAAGATGTTCATAAAGTAATTACTACCTTCAGCTATCCTCTTGTATCTAAGTGATGGTAAATTTTCTGTGCTGGCGAAACTATATTACAGTATCTGGCTTGATCATTCTGATAATAACAAGGTAACCATTCTCAAAAGTTGAAGATTATTGTAATAGTCTCACTGTGATAACTTTCATTAACATCATCATCGTCTATATATATATACAAATCAGCAAACCCATGAAAAGGACAGTCACCTCGCTGAACAAACGCTGTCTTCGCCCGTTACGTTATGACATCACAGTTCCTGTCCTTATCTGCCATCAACAAGGTCATTGCCTTTGCCATAGTTTTAACTTCCACCATTTATCTCATTTTGATTTATGACATGCCAAAGGTGTTCAACAATAGAATAGGTATGACCTATGACATCATGAACTATGCTGAACCGTAACACAAAATAGTACAGAAGGTAGGCTTCATACGGCTGGCGAAAATAGTCGCTCGCACACAGACGCGTACGTATGACGATCTCAAACAAATGCCAGTCGCGAGTGCGCTTGCACTTGCTGTACGTGAAGAGTGTCTATGTGTGCGTGTGTTCTCGCTGGTTGGCTGAAGCCAACCTTCTGTACTATTCTGTGACTGTAGTGAATAAGTGCATGGCAAAGTATTGTTATAAATATTTGAATTAATCCACATGCGGAAGATGGGTCATGATTGATAGTAAAAAATATATCAAAATCAATTAGAGTTTAAACGTGTGAGAACAGATTTTTTTGTAATTGATTTATTACAATGGTGGTTTTTGTGGATTTGATAATGATTAGTGGCCGATTAATAGGAATAATGTTATTTGCTTATCCGTATTATGCATGCTTAATATCAATAATGACTTGTTTGCGCCGAATGATATTTATTGATGTTTAAGATTATTTCATTTAATTCATGTTGGGAGCTTTGAAGATTTCATAGTTGTCAGCAAACAAATTTATCTGTCACAGTATTTTTTTTTTTTTAATTTTATTTATTCAAAATCTGTTTAACAATAACATAATATAAAAAACCTGCCAAACTGCAAAACAGTTTTTCGGCAGTTTTTGGCAGTTTTTCGGCAGTTGTTCTCGTTTCACAATATATAATAAAATATAAAAAAGGGAAGTGAGTTTACTGAAATAAACACATTTTACACCTATGGAAAATTGCTATTGTCCATAGAAACAAAATGGACACAATGAGAGGTAATGTTTTTTAAGAACATTTTTAAGCTGGTTTTCTGATTTGACATGCGATATTAGCTGTGAGGGTAGCTCATTCAATAAAGACGGCACCACATATTTTCTTGTGCGCTTACCAAAGGAATTTGTGACTTTAGGAACAACAAGTGTCTTCTTTTTAGATAAACGAGTTGGGGACATATGCCTACGTTCCTCCTTGTGATATTCATTATTAAATTGTTCAGTCAAGATATTTAGTTTAATTTTAACCATATACATAGGTAGGTTGATCTAGAAAATATAGTAGGTATTGTAGAAGCAACCATAGGTATATTGGACAATAAATGTCAATGATATATAAAACATCTTTGCTTCGCAAATTCTAACAAATTGCTCGAACAGTAATAACTTCATTAGAATCAGTGTTTTTGTAATGCCAGCGGAAATAACTTACATAACAACAAAATTATCATTACAAGATGAACAAGAAATATACATGTATTTTATTGACAGATTCTGAAAAATATACGGCATTACCTTAAAGACTATAAAAAAAATTTAGACCCATGACAGGTAACCTTTAAACGACCTTGTCATTTGGAAAGATACAGAAAGCGAATATTTAATACACGAACTAGCGTTACGTTTGTACTGATAGGAATCTAGTAGAATATGTAATGAGACTGAAGCTTCCTTGTCTAGTACGTTTTGTTTAGTGTTATTAATGTTTTTACTCTGCTTGTTATTTTTTAAGGAATTTTGTGCAAATATTTTGTTAAGTACTGCTTCCTTGTTTGTATCTGGTGGCAGGGTTCTTTTTATTAAAGGATGTTGGCTTCAGGATTCCAATGCAGGCGTCATACTAAATTGATTAGGTTTTGTCGTTTTGTGTTTTATGACAGAAATAAAGATGTCAGAAATGATTTGTTGCAAAAAGGTAGTGCATTTTTTTAGTTTCCTTGAATGAAATTAATTTTAAGCTTGATCGTTGTTGACGTCTATAAAATTTTGTTAATCGAAAACCTGGCAAATTAATTAAGTAACACCTGACGGTATTTTGGTTCCTTTTTAAAAGAATATAGTATCTATAGTACCTAGCTATGATAGTGTCATCTCTTGACATCTTTCAATTACTCAATAATATATGCTTCTACTTGGTCTCATCTTGCAAATCAGTTGTTATATCCTACGTAAGTTGTATGTTGAGAATCGCTCCCATTTCCTTATAGCCCAACACATTTCCTCCATCTAAATATATACAATGAAGGAATACATTAACATTTCATTACTAACACAACCGGTAGTGGGAAGTTGCATGTGGTTTGACGAAACGCATATAATTGTCGCGCGGTAGAACCAAATTCCTAAGGACCAGCGAGCCGTTGATAATTCATGCTAGTGGTTTTTGTATATCGTTACTGATTTGAGGTAAGCAGGAGTTAAGGTAGTAGATAAGTTGAATTTTATTTCATCCATAATTTCCTACTCTTCTCTTCTTTCTCCAATATTAAACTTGTTGTGTAAACCTGCCTATATCCTATCCTCACTTATATCCTTCAATAGAACTTTGAAACATATAAAACAAACATCTGATAGTTCAGACACCTTTTTTGTTTCATTACTATTCGTCTGGTGTGTGGTTTTAACATGTGCTGTAACAACAATCACTGAGGTTGAAGATCAAATTTTTGCATAAGCAGTGACAGGTACATACCATGCCGCCCACAGTACATAATAATTCGTCTCACAATAATTTGTCTGTTTTGAAATCAAGGCAAACCGTATGCAATCAATCTCCTCAATTCCAAATATTAGGCCGGATACAGACACATCAGTCTGACCTCACAAAAACTTATTTGTTTCAAGATCATGAGTTAGATACGGGTAATAAAAGCTGCTGAGCATTTTTCTCATTAAGCTCCCGGCCTTACTGAAGTCTATTAAGATCACAATTGTATGTTGTGACTATGTAATCAATCGAGGCAACAATAATCATGGTGATTATATCGGGTTCAAATTTGCTACCAAGGTGATCGGTAAAATTAGATTTATTTGAGCAAATACAATTTGAATTACTTCTAGACCGATTTGGATATAATAGATTATAGTTTTACTTTGTTACAGCTAACGAATTACCAATATACACGCGCCTCGTAGGGATATGGATAAAACTATTTATTTGCATTATAGTTGCTTTACTTATGGGAAGGAGCACAAAGAATACGTGCATATGTCTAGATATATACGTGATTACAATTTTTGTACCTGCATCGACCTTGCCTTTGACAGCTCGATGCCGCATCTGATTTATATCAGGATTTTGGTTCCTATTGTTTGCGTCATGATATTTATTTTCCATAGCTATATGTACCCATTTGTCGAATTGGATATTAAAATGTTCTTCTACATCACTTCCTTGCGAACTACTATTGTTTCTGTTTGTACTACTTTGTTGATCGTTTGTCATTTTTTTTTTTGCTTAACTGTTAACATGATGGAAGGTTAATTGATTGACAGTAGTCTCTTCTATTATTTTGACTATGTAATGTTATGGTTTTTGTCTTGATGTTTTCATCTTGTATCCAGTTTAGTAATGAAAATCATCGTCGCGGTGGGTGGCAGGAGTTATGATTGAGTGACGTTTATTGATGTGTTCATTCATTGTGTATAACTAGACAGGTGGCGCTATCAATCATAGTGTCAAAAATATAAAGCTATGTTAATTTCTGAATTTGAAAAAATGACTTCGCCATGGATAACAACGGTAAACCCCCCGATTCTGCTCCGAGTACATATCACTTGTTTGGTATATTTCATTAACTTTATAATCTAATCATCATAATTATCAATTTGAACGCTGGCTAAAAACGTCCAATTCGTTCAGCTTATCTCGTAAAGTCGTTTCTGTATTTGCCTATTTGGTCGTGAACTCATCAAAGTTTTTAGTGTAGGTGTCAACGCTCATCAGTTGACGGTATATCAGTGTCATGCGTGGCTACATCATTAGTATTAGTTCTACGTTGACCTATCTGAGATCTAAGATACTTATCTGGCTTGAATTTATACACACATTATGAGCCATTTGCCATATATGTACATGTGTGTATTTTTAAGCACAAAGCTCGGTCTGGGATGATCACAGTAGTATATTATAGATAAGTGGATAACTTACTTGTCCTATGTGTCTTCTTACTTCTTCTGACTTCTGATCTCTGTGTGGGTTGTCAAATCCGCAAAGACCGATTCTGGAAAGAAAGAGATGAAACCATTAAGAATATATAAAAATCCATGACAAAAAACAAGATTTCGAGAGAAATGATGAAAACAATTTCCATAAACGTGTACAAAATTTTAAAATAGAATTAGGTACCTACATAGTAAAGATGGATACATAATTTAAAAGATGCAACAAAAGCTGCTAGTACAAAATAAAGTAATTTGTATGCAGTACCCATGGTCTATATTTTTTGATGCGATGATTTTTGCATAGCTGGAACTTTGCCAAGCGAATTTAGAATAACGTTGAATGTGAAAAAAGCAATTTTAATAAATAACATTGCATTGTTTATAGGCATTGGCAACCGCAAGCATAATTTACATGTTTCTATACCATCATTCATAATATTGGTTTTTACAGTGGGTGGGTTTCTAAGAATTGCATTATTATCAGTGCTACTAGTACTGGTGTACTTCAGAGTAGTTTTATTGTCCTACTTAGTAGTTTTTTCTTGTAAAATTGAAGACAAAGCAAGGAATACATGATGGTCTTAAGTTTTATCTGGTCATTGAGTACCTACTACATCATTTTTATAAATACTGATTTGGTGCATTGACATTATTTTGGTCGATTCCATGTTCCTTAGTTACGTATACAAAACTTAGCCTAATGTTTGGTTCTCATGTGTCGAATTGAATAATGACGACATAGGAATTTGTCCTCCATTTGTATTTTGTCAACGTACTATCGGAATATCGTTTTCTCAAAACCGTTCCTTGGCATTGCCCTGAGAATGTCCACATTGGTTTTTCATTGGTATTCAAGTTCGTTACCAAGGTCTGGTATTGTTTACTGATCGGGAATTTCTATTTGCTTCTTTGGGTTATGTGTATTATGTTGATGTTTCTATTCAATGGGTGAAACGATTAAGTTTGATGGTGGTTTGCACGATGGTAAAGAAAACGTGTACGGTAGTTTCGCACCGAGAATTTATAATCCATTATTTGACGTGGAAAGTGAAATGGAGTCGCTTTATGGTTTTTAAGTTTATAGAAATGGAACGGTATGGGTTGGTATGTCTTGAGGAATTTCTTTCCTTAGACCGTTAACTAGCATGTGAAAGAATTTGATTAGACACCAAATTGATTCAAAAATACTGTCGACAACATTACCTGTCCAGCACATAGTTATAAGAGAGACCTTATTTTCAACTTTGTCAAGTACGCTATCGTTTTCATTTTTAGTTTTTGTTAGTGTATATATTTAAAGTTATTGGCTACAATAGCTTTTTGTAGTTATGTATTATCATTATTATGAGCTGTATTTCTTATATTCCTATTCTTTGACATACATAGACGACGTTATGGTTGAAGGTGCTAATTCACTTGAACACAATGACACAGTACGCCTGTACGTGATATAACACCATATTATTTATCAATAAACGTATATTTTCATCTGACCTTTGTTGTATAGCGTGTTTGAGAAAAGGGATGTGGGTCAAGTGTCTTTGTGGGTGATATTATCTACTAGCATGTTACTAGGTTCTTTTTATATTATTATGATTGAAAGATATACGGTTTCTTACATTGATAAAGGTCTGTATAGAATGCTGGAGACCACATAAATGATACTCAATAACTTCGAGTGAATTAACGATATCATGAAATTGAGTGGATGGCCCATACATTTAATGTAAATATAACCTTTTCGGAAGAATTCTTTTGAAAACCTTTTATAGGCATACAGAACAATTCTGAACTTTATGTACCTTTTTATGTATTCAACAAATGTGTCTGCTACATTTTATATTCAAATTATTTTTATAGTGAAATTTTATTTCAAGGAGTGCCTTGTCGAGTTGAAATTTTTGAGGTAAAAGTGCAATGTCTTTTAGTTTAACATATTCTGTCCAAATGTGTCATAGGATTTGACAATGAGCTTTTTTATTGAGAAAGCCGAGTAAAGAGTAAGTAATCTTGTATTGCATTCTTTAAGGACTTGTGGTAAGTAGGTATTAAAACACTCCATTAGTAACTTCTTCCTAAGTAGTCAGGATCTCAGGAACCTAGATCAGAGTTATAAGTTTAATATCTCGGTATCAAATCATGCTCAGATAAAGTAGGTAGGTATATTTAAACAGCTTCAGCAACTTTATCAAACTAAGAGCTGATTTTTCAATGACAGATAATTTTTATTCGTGGAATAAAATTGACGTCTGACAGTTTTTGTATGGAAGAAGTGTCAAAAATTCAAAATTATTCCTCCGATAAAATTATCTGGTGTTAGAATAATCAGATCTTACTTCAATATTATTATGCTCTAGACTTTTATCAACCTCTTATTTTAAATATACAGCCTCTTTAGTAATATTCCTAATAAAACGTTAAATTAATTAAATCACAATATTGAACAGATTGGTCGTCGAACCACTCTGCGCAGGACTTGAGCGGTGAGCGGCGACCTTGGCGTGCGCAGGCGCGTGCCCCGTCACCGGCTACTGTGTCATTTCTCGCGCATGCGTGCTGCCGCCCTCACTTTTGATTTGATGTTTTGTATTAGCGGTGGTCGCACATATTACTACTGTTAATAGCTGGTGTCATAATGGGCTAATAGGAAAAGTCTTTGATTTATAGGAATTGATCGATTGGGATTACAGACTATTTTGTTACATTATGGGGAACTAAGTGAATCAGTGACGTAAGCTCGTTCATTTTGGTACATTTATTTCATAATCAATATGGAACCTTTATGCCTTTACGCCATTTTTCCATATTTCGAGCCGATCTATTCCAAACATTCAACATTTACCCTATTATCATTTAACCTATTCCCTTTTGCAGTCGCAAGTTGAAAAAGAAACGTATTGTCATCTTCGATCATTGATCGAAGATTGTCATAAAACTGTCCTTTCATTTTATGAACATCGCATAGATATTACACAGATAAGACTAATTCTCTCAATCATATTTAAAACGCCCACACACAAGTTTTCTATATTAAGGACATTCGTGACTTAAACCAAGGCCATGTCAATTGTTTTAATGAAATGCTATCTTGTAACGATTGATACTGTTCCGTTATCTAATTCAATTATGTATTATTTCGTCATTATGTTCAGTCACGAGTTACTTGACGTTGAGTATGAAATGCTATGTTAATTATAGTGTACTTTGATTAGGGAATACAAGTTGATATGGTCAATAATCAGGCACGCATAGCTCTATCGTTGATTTTATAATTCGTATCATTTCTTGTAGGTATGTGATCGGAGCATTGCAGTAGCAGTGAATTAAAAGAGCTGCGCTGGTAATATCAATATTCATTTTAAATATAAAGTGAGTAAGGCATGGCCTTATGTTGTTATCAACTACAAATAAGACGTAGAAATAAAAACTGGAGAGCCTAAGAATGCCTACAAGCAAAAACAAAGGTTGACGAAAACGGAGATCTAAAAAACACAAATGATAAAACAATATTGATTTATTAAACAATAATTTGTGAACAAATAACCGCTGATAATGATGATGAAGGAACAGAAAATGTATAATTTCGTGAAGCCGTATCAAATTCGGAGGGTGTGAAAAATTGGCATCGCTTAATGTAGTTTTTGTATTAAGTGATTCAGACGGTCAATGGATGTACTGTACTGTCATTATGGCAAGTAAATATATGGAACAAAGGGATTTCAAAATTACAAGAGAATATTAGATCATTTTGGGACAGAAGGAAAAAGGAAATATTTTTAAAAAAATAATCACGTACTGCGGTATGTGTCTTTGATCAGAAACTCGTTCCACAGTAATCGTAAAAACTGGATAATTAGGAAAACATACAATATTACAATAATTACGACGACGTATTTAAAATCCTCTTTGACAAAGACAGAAAGTGAAATTTCTCGCTATTACAGCACAATAGCGCTATAACACATCATCCATATAAACAAAAACAAAACATTTTTCCGACGAAGCCTTCATAGCAACAAATAGATTTTCGCTAAGAACAATGGCTTCGGGAAAGTGGCCAAGTGACCATGTCCAGCAAGTTCATGGCCCAAGGTGTGGCGACGGAACTGAGGTTCAGCGTGCACTGCGAATCGGGTGGAAAGCTATTGTTAATTCCAAAGTGAAAAATGAATTAGATGTTCCGGCTGATTTTTCACTAGGATTGACTTTGGTGATTATGATTGCTGAAGAGATATCTTCTAAACAACTTTTCAATGTCTGACATTGGACAGTGATTGTCGATATGGAGGCTGGTAAAATACGTGACCAAAAAGTGGTAAAAAGATATTGTTACTACAAGCAGGAAAATCGATATTAATATTGTTCCGATTCAGACGTCAATAAAGGTAAAATATAACAAGATGTAATAATGTTTCCTAAGTCTGACCTTTAGGCATTTTTTAGAGCAACAACGATTAAAACAAATAGCAGGTTTTTTTTCTCAAATTATGATCAATCACAATACATGTTCTAAGTATATAGTATGCTTGGCATGGAATTGCACGTAAAATGGGCTATAATATGTAACAGCTGTAAGTTATCTATACCAGTAGAAGCCACGTGTAAAACAACGTGTTTGGAGGTTAAAGATCACGCCAGTACATGCGCGTTGATCAAAAACATAATCGATTTCCTCGTTAAACCTGTTTTCACATCGATAAAATAGGATAAAAGTGAAATTATACGTACAGGCAGAGACTTATT
Source organism: Apamea sordens (assembly GCA_945859715.1). Classification (NCBI taxonomy): domain Eukaryota; kingdom Metazoa; phylum Arthropoda; class Insecta; order Lepidoptera; family Noctuidae; genus Apamea; species Apamea sordens. The sequence continues at coordinate 17,945,353 of OX243986.1, forward strand.
TCATATAATAGGTACGTGGAACACACGTCAAGTGTTTGAAGAAGAAAGTTTTGCTGTCATTGATCAGCATACCCGATGATAAACTGTTCGTAGTGGTGCGAATATGCTGTTCGTGATTATTATCGATGTTTTTTGAACACGTATAGGACATTCAGTTTAATTTTATCGATTTTTCAACAATTAATTTACTGCGATTAGTAATTACTTATTGTTATTGCGAAATCATTAGTTTTAATCATCATTTTTAATGATTCAATTAAAATATGACAGAGTTTGACTTCGTGAGGTTTTTGAGAAAATTATTTTTGAGAACCGTTTTTTATTTCCGCTTCAATAAGTTAGGTCATAGTCTACGCAAAATACATAGTAACCACGTTTTTTTACCACGGTTTTACTAAACGCGGAACTGAATTGGATTTAGTGCAAAAAAAAATATCGTGATCAATTATTTATAGAAAAGGTTTTTGGCGCTATAGATGGAGTCCAAAAAAACCGTAGTTATCTTATCGCGTTGACTATAAAATATTCGTTTTAGCCTATAACGTATTATTATTTGTTACTCAAGTATGGTTCTGATTACAATCTAAGTGTATGAACATCTTTGATCTACTGACTAGACAAGCAAAAAACTGAGCATTTTATATTAGATCGGACTTTGGAAATTAATTTAAAAGGGAAATAAAATAATTATCAAAACCATCACGTTTTGCTCCAAATTCATTGCCAAATTGAGGTAGTCATGGAGTTTTTCAAGAAGAAAACAAAAGTTAAAACATATTATCGATATCGATAAAAAATCTGCGGCAGTATCGTAGCACTTTCGTTCGCGGAAGCAACGCAGGCGCACTCTTATTGAAAGTAAAAGCTGATTGGTGGGTATCGGCTTTACCTACTTATACATAGTTTACATTCAATCAGTCGCTGATATATCGCTGATTTTAATCCTTAAGTTATTTTGCCTAAGGGAAATGTCACTTTCTTTTTTAAGTTTTGGCTTAGAGTAATATATTGCGTTTGCATTGTTTAATGCGGAAACTCTCTTAAATATCCTGCATTTTCTAAGATTTTTAGAACTTTATACTAGAAGCCAAAATAATTTGATTCATAATCACTTTCAAGCCCTTGTTCTGTCATGTTACTTGGGGTCGGCGCACCACATTTTCTTCTTCCATTATCCCATGTCAACCGTCACGCTATCATTCATTCCCTTCTCTTTCATATCATTTCTCACACAATCCATCTATATTTTTGACCTTCCTCTCCTTCTCCATCCATCTATGGTTTAGTCACATGCCTTAATTATCACTTCCACTCTTGTGACAAAAATATCAATCATTAAAATCATCCATATGAAACAAGAAGTAAATATATATCCGAAACGATGTCCCCCAATCCTTGGCATTTAATTTGAGTTTAACTACTAATTAACATTTACAATACAACAACATAAACAATGCTAAAGCTTTAACTATTAATAACTTTGTTTACACAGAGGAAAGGTCACCTCCACTCACTTTGTGATACTTGAATCATGGGATTATCTTTGTTTAACTAAAATTATAAACAATGACGAATGATCAATCACCACAATTATTGATAAAATAATGACTGATTAAGTAATTTGTGTTAATTGAATATCACCTTGTAATGAGTGTTAGAATTTAACAGGTTTTGATTTTGAAGTGAACGTGAATGCTGATGTCAATTCTTGATGGGTATTTGATGATGGATTTGATTTGTCGAAAATGTAGAAAAATAATGTCTGATCAGCACCCTGATTGCGTAATACACTATCAATCACAATATGAATCATTTTGAAGGATATTGCTAATCCATTGCTTCATATGTTCGAATAATTGGAGTGCTCAACAATGAACGTTGTTAAACTGCCAAAAGGAAAGCCATTACTACTGTTAGTGAGGAACAGGGTTAGCAATTTGAAGATGTTTTAAAACTAGACAAGAATATCTCAGTTGCACATTCAGACTGTTTGCTGCATGAAAATCGATTTATTTCTAAACTTTGACGCAAAAATGAACGTTAATCCTATATCTCATGTTAGTACATATGTATGGAAAGTAAACGATTCACCATGAATGGTAATATCAATAGCTATTCTCGATTCTTATGTAAACTCCTTATTTGTGGCTTGTCTTATTCACGTTCCATAGAAATGGCTGAATACAACGAAGTCCTTTTCATAGTGTCCGTTGCAAAAATATGCGTTGATTTAGATGCAATATCTTTGAACGAGGATGATGTTAAATTTTATGGTACTAAGAACTTCTTAGGTAAAATGAATACAATGGCTGATACGCAATTATATCTAAATTAAGTAGTTTTTGGTTTCCATGATTCAATATAATATAATCAGTATATATATATGTCAGTATCAATATATAATCAGTTGAATTTGCAGCTGGAAATGTATCAGCTGCAATAAGTTCTCAAAGAGCTCGTTTATCCTTTATAAGGTCTGAACGTTTAAAACTCCATTTTGGAGAGCGATGAACCACCTTGATCTGCAGATGATTTACGTAGGCACTCAGTGGGTGCTGTTATCCATCCCATTATAAACTATTAGTGACTAATGCAACAGTAACTATTGTACTGTAGGAGTCACCTGCGAACCTGGTGGGTGTCATCGGAAGTGCTGGCAAATAACATTAATTAAACTCCTCCCAACATCAATCAACCTGAACATACTGTTTTATGATGTCATAAAAATGGTGACGATGGAAAGTATATTAGAAATTCGAAAGACGCTAAACTGTCTACATAATAAAAGATTGGTTGTTAACAATAGCTTTCTTCGACATAACAAGTCCAAGCGAGTTATAAAACAAATGGCCGCAGGGTCACTAAGCAATGAATATATTATCTTTGAACAGATTTTTAACCATGTCTACAAGCTATTTGAGATATATTTAGTAGGAGAAAGTATGATACTAATGATAGTTGCTGATAAATTAATTTAGTAAGTGCAAATTATCAAAGTGATCTATTACGCCATAAAATAATGCTGCGACAACTTAATCAGCTTCGCTATTAATTTAATTAGTGAACAGGTTTTGGTAGGTAAAGAGAAACTATTTTTTATGCGGATCCTCAAAGTGTCGTCGACTACATCTCGAGCGTCAGCTAAGTTTAGATCAAAGTATGAGTATTATTTTTACATGTCAATAAATAAAGTAATCCAGGAGCAAGTATAAATGATAAATGATTTTATTTTGTAAGTAGGTTTGTACAAACACTTTTACACGTCAATCATATTTTAAAACTAGATGAGGTCGGCGTTTCCTATCTGACTAGTCTGAGAAGAAAGGCCGAAACAAACTCAGACGTCACAGTCTCTTTTAAAGTCCAGACATAATCTTGGTCAGATCATATGAAGACCATGTAGGTCGATGTCTGAGATGGTCATTTGAGGAAAGAACCACACAGATTGAGAGGACCTGTCCAGTCAGTGCACGCATTTGTCAGAAATCGTGCAGCTCAACTCAAAACTTAAGGAGCTCAACGATCCGACGAACAATACCAAAGAAAGGACATTTGGGTAGGCCACATTAATTACTCAAACTGCCAGATCATGACAAAAACTAAGAGAACAGAGAGAAGAATAATGTAAATACAATGACCCACATAGTCTTCACATTCACAATAATTAAAATAATATAATACTTTACTAAGTAAGCAAATGTCATAGTAGTTAAACTATATCAACATGAAGCCATACACTTGCTTCTTTATATCTAAAATTCACATTTAGTAATGTGGGAAAGGCTTGCATGTCAATAATACAAACCCATGTTATACTTTTTATTAGGTCCCATTATTTTGCATGTTTACTCACTCCCCAACATACCACCAGCGATCCATGTATTCCCATCTCACACAATGCAAATTCGATATTAGCATTCCGAACCATTCTATCGAATGCCCTCCACAAATCCACTCTTACGCATCATAAAGATGTTCGTTGTAGGTCAACATTGTCTATGGAACAACAATAGGGCTTGTGATGTGATCCATGGAAGTGTATTCGTTCTGTGCCAAGGACCGAGGTGATCGGATGCGCACCGCTCTGTCGCCTTGCCTTCGGAATCGGGTCAATTGAAGCGATCGAGATGTGCACGAATTTATTTAGATGAACATTCACATTTGGCTTTAAGTTGAAAGGAAATGTATGTTTCATAATGAATGTGTACGTACGGTAATTTACAGTGATGTAAGAATACAACATCGTTACCTGTAAGGTAGGTAAAGTTGAATTGTGGATACTGTTCTTGCTTTGGATGCATATGGATTCCCATATTATTTTACTACATTAGTAATAGAATTGACGTTAGCAACTTTACCTAAACATGGCAAAATATCGGAATGAATTGATTGATCCTACAATAAAACTAACATATACATAACCTACTCACATTCATACAATAAAGTAAAAACACATTTCAATGAAAATAGCATTACAAACGAAAACGAATGTATCAAGAAAGCATACTAATTTATGAAATGAAACGAACCATTGTAGCAATTTGTTACTATTTATTTACTTCCAGTGAAAATGGATAAAGAAGTCTATTCAAGTTAGACTCTATCACCAACAAGAAAAGATTGAAAATTGAATGTTCTTTGTCAATAATAGGATTGTTAACAATAAACGCTTCCGTTGTGAACCTTTCCGTATCCCGAGTACAATCGATTACATATCATGCGTAAAATCAATTGATTACGGCAAGAAGATTCACTTTCTTTTTATCCGTTTCATTATCTGTGGCATTAACAACGGTCTGTTTATTTTCTGTTATAGTCTTATTTGGAGCAATGTCAATATTTCTACTTTCTTTTTCTTTTATTTTATTGTTTCAAGTATCGTTTAATTTTGGCCCTTTTTATTTTTCATCTTTCTATTGGTTATCTACTTTAATTTTTGGGACGCTTTTGGTTGGACTGTTTTGTTCATTTTATTGTCTGTTTTCATTAATTACATCTAGAAAGCTAGGTGGTTACTCATATATGTATTGCATTGGCACTTGTATGTTTATGATTGCTAATATGAAATTATGTCAGATCTTCACGCAATATATAATCTAAGATTAACATCATTTAACATTCCTTTATATTACTTAACGTAATCATTATTGCTGCTAGGTTTCTCGTCGTTTTGTAAGACCTAACTGATCTAGTACAAAGCTAAGTGTTCCAACCGTGCCATGCTATAGGCTATTACTAAATTACCTTGGGCCGAAGTATCTAAGCCTTCCTGTTTAAGGTTCGACAGAGAAATACTTTTACTTCTAAAAGTTCGAATCAAGGTTTATTTTAGTAGAATGCGTAGAGGTTTCAATTATAGACGATTTATGAGTTACTTTGGCAAAGTAAATTTTGGAAGTAGGTAATTACTGATATAAAATTGGCACAACTGAAATTATGTTAAAATTCCATATTTATTTATTTATTAAAACTTTATGCACAAGTAAAATAAAATACTGTACAAAGGCGGACTTAATACCTGAGGCATTTTCTATCAACTCTGTCAACCTTAGCGTCATGCAGAGACAAAACATGCCAGGTGCAACATACGGGATAAATAGCTAGGAAATTAATATAAAATACAAGAATAAATACTAATAAATAGATACATACATATCCTTTTGAACGCCATTGTCACATGTACGTGACAAGCAAGCGTGTGCCCTGTACGCCAACGACACAAATATGTGACAAAAATACGGTGCACTTTTATCACGAAATAAACAATTAAATCCCAATTCTTTTTGTAGGTATTTGCGGTGAAATTGTGGCTTGGCGTGGAGGGCACGCGCGTGCGTTTATGGTCTGGAGTTCAAAAGGTTAAACACAAAATGAACTGTCAGGAGAAAAAACATATCCATATTCATATCGATAAACAGCTTAGATGGAAGATAGAAATAAATTATGAGGAGAAAAGGAAGGAATTGTCGTCTGACCTTGATAATTTTGTTGTTAGAAAGTTTAAATCCACAGATTGTTGATATTTCGCTGTTGTCTGTTATCGCCAAGCAAATTTGCCGAGTTAAGAGGTTTTTTATAATGTATGCAAAAATGTGACACGGCGCCTAAACTTTAAACGGGTTTTACCAAAGCGAATAAAAAAAAGTTTTTTTATTTTTATTTTGGAAATATACATTACTAGCTTCTGCCCGCGGCTTCGCCCGCGTGGATGTCGGAAATTTGCCCACGGGAACGTGCTAACAGGATAAAATGTATGTGCTTCCCCAGAATGCCATCTATCTCGCGGGCCCTTTGTGGCTAATTACAATAGAAAACCAATTGTGTCTCATAAGTGGTGATTAAGAGGGTACCTATATGATATCTTTACCTAAGTACCTACCTAATTAAAAAAAAAAAAACTCAATAACAGAAAATTAAATACCTAAAAACTAATATACGAATGACTAATCCTACCTAACAGTATTATAAAATAACCTACGATCACTACGTACACTATCAAATATACTACCTATACTTTAAAATTAAAATCTATACTTACGACTTATATAAAAATAAACCTAAATAACTCTAAAAACTAAAAGGAATAAAAATTAACTCCACTGCGGGTGACGTAACCTACGACAAACTTATTATTTGCGGTTGATACAGTATCGGGTCTAGGGATCGAACCGCAAAATGAAGTTTGTTTTTTATTGTATATACTTTTCCGGGATAAAAAGTACCCAGTGTGGTGCCCAGGATATTAAAGAATAATTATACCAAGTTTCATCGTAATCGAACCGGTAGTTTTTGCGTGATGCCTGAACAAACAGACAGACAGACAGACAGACAGACAGACAGACAGACCGACAGACAGACAGACAGACAAAAAATTTTTTAATCACGTTTTTGGGATCGGTGTCGGTCTAGTAACACCCCCTGCCATTTATTTTTTTGATATTTTCAATGTACAGAATTTTCACTTCTACAGATTTATTATAAGTATAGATATAGATGTCAGTTAGGTATAGGGCTTTTCGGGGTTTTTAATTATTTATTATTACCTAACCTTACCTTTTGAGTTTCGATGCGAAACGATGAAATAACACACTTTCGTTAGGTACTACCTAAGTTTTATACATCAATATCGTCTAGTCTGGCATTAACCAAGATTATTCTATGAGTAATGCCTCAATAATTCATTGTTCTTACCAAACAGGCAGCGATCTAGCATTTCTTACAATTTAGTACTAAAGTTCAGGACAGGCATAAATTATGGGAACTGCACCCAGTTATTTATGATTTATTGGAACTAGTATCGATTTTGGGTGATCGATGGATGATAGTTATGAAATAAAAAGTACAGTTTCGCAGTTGTTTTGTGTTTTCTGAAAGCAGCAACCCAACATTAACCTTATTAGAATGATAATAATTTAAAGATCACTGTGATTAATAGTGAAGCAAAGTCAGAGATGAAATAACTTTGAAATGACTGTAAATCAATATTCGTTAGAAGATAAACATTAGTAGATGATGCAACTGTCAGTACCTTATCTTAAAGTTTTATTAACGAATTGCTAAGTTTTGGTTTTCCTTCTTTTTTTCTATGATAACAACTGCTTGACCACCAAAAGAGAGAATGTGTGGTCATATCGATATACCTATGGACAATCTTAGAGGAGACAGTACCCTCACAAAGTCTTGTGAGAGTAGAAGCTTTAGAATTCTATAAGTTTAAAAGCTAGAGAGGATTCTTCTGGATATCGACCTCTTGGGTTCCTCTTATGAGAAGACGAATTGGCTATTCTAATCTGAGTACCAAACAACAAAATTAGATACTTGTCTCATGTCTGTATTAGCATCATGTATGTTACACATTGCCAAGTTCTAAGCCAGATACGATGGATTCACGCCAATTATTCATGGGTAACGGATAAAATGTCACTATTAATCAGCACGAGACCTTGCTCCGGCCAATACCCTCGTCTTGAATATTTTTTACAACATAACATCACGGCTGTATTTTCTGAAGGGTAAGGCAGTGGTGTACCAATAGTATACCCACATATTGCCAGTTATGTTTGACTCCCATGTAGTATCCCACGAGCCTATTGATATCAACCTGGCACAAAGCTAGCCTCCGGGCTGCTAGTGAGAAATTCCTGGTGAAATAATAGAATAGAATACTCTTTATTATGTAGGTACAGTCACGAGCACCAATATGTCAACACTTGGCAACTTTCAATTGCGATTTTTTCGTGAAATAACGAATACAACGTTAAAATACGATACATTACTTAAACCTATGGGTTCGAAAATGCTATGATCGTAACAACATAAAATTTCATTCAAAAATAAAGGAGTAAATCGGTTTTGAATAAAGCCGAGAGTATACATACTTTTGCTCGTGACTGTACACCATATAAATTACAGACATATTCGTAAGAATAATTTACAAAGGGTGATACAATGTGCGGTCTTATCGCTAAGAGCGATCTTTTAAAGACAACCTTTGGATGGATTGAAGGGGAAGGAGAGACAAATACTGTAGGTAGTCTGAGGTGTACCATAACCCCAATAACTCTTTGCCCGACCCGGGAATCGAACCCAGGAACTCATGCTCAGCAGTAGCACTTGCGATTACTAGACCAACGAGGCAGTACAGTGAATATTTTTTACTTGCAGATTATGTGGAGACATCTTCATTTTGTATGATGTCATGTCAGTGATATGTCAGTGAAAAAATTGATTGAGAGTTACAAGGTAAGATGTTTTGACACGTTCTTCCGTGTTTGACTATGACAGATGAGACATTGTGTCGAAATTAGATGCAAATTAGTTTTTATGAATTTGTATAATCTTATTAGCGATCTTTTTTGTTGCTAGTATAGTTAAGTTGTGAGTTTTGGCAAGTGCTTCACTATCGACAGTGTCATCTTTTAATTTAGTTACATAAAAAATGATTATTTATATCTTTACTTTTACAAGGACACCTACAATTTTGATTGTAAATTTTAACGCTAAATTAAAACTATATTTTCGTTATTTTGGCACTGCTTAACGCGCCTTGACTGACAATGTTATGGCGGCGACTAAAACAAGAGAAAACAAGATGAACAAACCCGCTTGTCTAAGAATGTCATAAAAAGAGGCAACAAGAGAAAACAATATGATAAGACAATATGAAAGCAGCGTCCTCTTTCCTACATTCCTCAACAAACAGCGATCACCAAATCGTTTGCCAAGCGTACAGACGCCAGCACATCAAGCTACTACAATCTGTCAAATTTCTTTAATAGATTTTCAACTTTATCACTAAAGCATTAAGGTCAAGAGGTTGATAGGGAAAATTTGACAGTTTCGGGTAGCTTGATGTGTTGGCGTGTGTACCTAGTGATTGCGGCAATATTATTTTTCTTTACTTTTATCATTAGGAGGCTCATTTTCAGGGACTTTCAATTCTATAACATAGTATAACATAACGCCTATAATTCTCGAAGGGTTATGCAGAGGTACCTATACCTAATACTGAATTCCTTACAAACATAACTTTTCTTGTCCCAACAGTAGTACTATCATATTTCACTATACCAACAACATTGTGTATGAAACCAAGCGTTGATTTTACCGGTCGACCTTCGTCACACCTACTGAAACATTGGCACCAGGATGTCGGCTGCACGACATTTTCGACTCAGATTTGCATTCATTTGCTTTGTACGGAGACGCCACTTTTTGTCAGGTAATTTTTGTCATTGCAGGAATGTATTTAAGAAATATATATGGGTGAAACAGTTTTATAGGTCATACTATGAATACGTATTCCTTTTTATTTACCTAACTTTTAATTTAGTTCCTGATTGTTAATTTATTACATTAAGGGCTGTTTTTCAATCATCTGATAACTTTATTCGAGGAATAATTTTGAAATTTTGACAGATATTTCATACAAAAACTGTCAAACGTCAATTTTATTCCTCGCATAAAAGTTATTTGACGATGAAAAAATCAACCCTAATTAGTACCTATTTATGCACTTTCTAGCCTGAAGCACTGTTTCAACCTAGTTCAGGCAAATTAGCAACTGTGCGCTATTTCAATTGTTAAGTAAGGTATTCATTGTAAATGTATCCCCTTTTTATAAACAAACGATTTATTTATTTTTTTAAATTCTCTTAAAATATTTCACTTCTATTATGTAGACATATTTATTTATTTATTTAGGTCTACCTATAGTACAGACGCCAGCACATCAAGCTACTACAATCTGTCAAATTTATTTAATAGATTTTCAGCTTTATCGCTAGAGCGTTAAGGTTCAAGGTTGATTGGGAAAATTTGACAGTTTCGGGTAGCTTGACCTGCTGGCGTCTGTACACCCAAATTTCGCCAGTTACGTAAGTCCCGTGTTAGAGGGGGCGAGCCTATTGCTATCAGCCAGGCACAAATCCAGGCACGGAGCTGCTGCTAAGAAATTTCAGATGGAAAATCCCAAAAACACTTTGCCAGACCCAGGAATCGAACTTAGAACCTCATGCACAACATTAGCGCTTGCGACTATTACACCAACAAGACAGTCCATTAAAAACTTTGATGATACTAATGTAGCAGTCCGAAGCCGTGACGTAAGCTAATTACGTACGTGACTGCTAGGATCCACTCGGCTAATGATATAACTTGATAACGTTCTTACCTGTAAAGAAAGAAAAATATTATGAGCATGGACGGTAAGGAACAATTGAACATAACTCAAATCAAAAGGACAATAATTCAACCATGTAATTAGCAATTTCTATAGACGTCGTAATTCATATTGATAAATGCATAATAGAATAGCAATATTTAACAAACTCCTTAACATAAATGCCTCAGTCAGATTTGTATGCACAAATATCTGCGTAGCCTCGAATACTAGGTACTTAGTGTCTAACACACAAGTTACCTAAGTCAACAACATTTACCATTTGGCCTGCAATTAGTTCTTAATTTAGACTTTAACATCCCGCAATCGGCGAATTAAAGGCATTAGAGGCAACGAACTCAAAATGTTTAAGGCAAAAGGTCAAGTATGCAATTTAGAGGGTCCGACACGATATCGTTTCGACACCGATGGCGCATCTCGTGATGATTTAACTAAAATTGAATGTTGGGAAGTGAACGTAATTTAAGTGGTTAAAAATAAATAAGACAAGAAGCATTATGATAGAATATGTTGGTAATATGTACTTAGTAGTTTAAAATAATAATATGAGTATAGACAAGTGAAACTTTTAATTTAAAAATGTGCAGAATAAGCGTTACAGAAAATAAATTAAAAGTTACGAAAGATGAATGGAAGTTTTTGAAAACATTCTTAAAAGTCAGTCTAAATATTCAATCTAAAAGATAATGATTGCACTTGAACATTTGGCAAATATCAAACTGGAACAACAAAACAATGCAATGTACTCGTAAAAGTAAATGGGAGGGCTTCAGAGACTAACATCGACCTATCACGATTATTACCTAAATAGAACGTCAGACATCGTCTTATAAAATAAATATACGATGACGAAGAGAATATTAAAATGAATTTAAATAAGGTACTTGTAGCAGTTTTGATATGTGAGTGGAAGAATGTGTTTTTTAATAAATTACTTAATGTTAATTAATTTCGAAAAGGTATTAAATTATTATAAGTAACTTAATGAAAAATATCTCATTTGAACGCACAATAATATATTTTTTTCAATACTCAATGAACAGATAAAATATTTCTGTTGATGAGGATATTTAGCTATATATTAATCAAGTTTAATCATTTGTTTCATTATTGATAAAATTAATATTGATAAAATCACTGGTTTGACACAAGAATAAAAATTAAGTTTCGTTCTTCAATTAACTTAACTAATTTACAAATGCAATAAAATTTTAAATTAATAAGTCAGCTACGAAGTTGTTAATATTTAATTTTAATTTAGTTTTGATAATTTAGGTCATGAGTGTACTCTACCACTAGTATAAAGATGTAGTTCCGTCGCCAAACTGATATTTTGTGATTTTTAAAATAAATTTATTAATATCTAAAGTTTATTGTATCCTGGTGCTATGGTTACATTTACGAATGATAAATTCTTATTATGCTTTCCCACAGATAACAGGGGTGCGGCTCTTCCCCTTCAGGGGAACCGACCTAAATACTAATATTTAACATAATCAGGAAAAACGAAAATTTTATCAGTCTAGGGTGTTTTAAGAACGGCCAAATGTGGATATCAATATAAATATATATATCATATCAATTCATTTTCTCCTTTGCTTCAGTCTCTATAAAAATATTATTAATAATCTCATTCCGATATGAAAAATGTTAATGCATTCTTTCAAAATCGCTACACGCCCCGCCTCTCTAATGCATCAGCACCCAAGGTCGTTCAAGGTCTTAATTCATTTAGAAAAGTTTACTTCACGCCGCAGGCTGTATATGGCGTGATAATCTTGCATTTTAATATCTACAACAGCCGTTTTATGATCAAAGTAAATTATCTACCCATTATGGTAACACTTTACTAATTGTCGGGAGTTTCGAAATATGTTTTTGGCGTTTAGTCTGACTGTCAATCAAAGTTGTACCGGTAAAGATGAAAAAGATTTGATTTTTTGTTTCAGGTTTTATTTTTGATGTTTGGCCTGGTTTTATGTGCTACTTCAGTCTTGAACCACATATGTTTTGCAACCTAGGTTGAGAATGATCTTTTGCTAGAATTCGTCCTTCCTGCCCATATCTCAATTTACTATGACTGAGATTTCGTCGCCTTTTTCCTCTAAACCTCCATCTCTATTAGCTATTATCTCAGAGTTCTCTTCTTTCCTATCTATAAGACTAAAAGAAACTGTGACCTCTGAGTTTGTTCCGGCCTTTCTTCTCAGAGTAATCAGATAGGAAATGCCGACCTCATCTAGTTTTTAAAATATGATTGATGTGTATCTGTTTGTACTAACCTAATTACAGAGATAAAATCAGTTATTCATACACTATATTTTACATTATCAGATACTCATTTGGTCTGCTTTTTCAGTAAAGGAACACAAAACTTAGAATAAATGTCTGTACTTGATTTATTCAGTATCCAATAGGTACTTGCTTTCAAAAGCATTAAAATCAGCTATTTATACATTGCCTTTAGCTTTAGACTAATAGCAAGACTAGACACTTACGATACAGCATAAATATCATTTGTATAATTTTCCGTCATAAAATGCAAATAAATGGTGAAACAGGATATTAATTATTTAAAGGTGTAAGGTATTACACTGTTTTTGTAAATTACGGCTCATGATGTCTGAGACTGCAGATTTTTGGATCATTGATAATACCTTTTTATTTATAGTTCTTAATTTTGACTAAGGTTTTATCAAGCTGTTGGAAATGCATCTCAGATTTCAAGAAATAATTGCAAGTTAATCTGAGAGGTTGAGTGGATCTTTTTATTTTATCTTTGATTTTAAACGATTTTCAAGGTTTGTTGTAGACTGGTCCAAAAATCATTATTTTCTTTAGCTTATACCTATCACTGACATGATCAAAGTTTATTTAGGTTTCAAAGTAATCGTTAATTATCTATAACAACACAAGCTATGACCTAAAAATCAAACTATGATTGATTGCAAACCCGAAACAATCAACTTCAAAGAACAAGGTCGATATATAATCGAGTTCGGTAATCGATATTGTTTCAAAGCATCGATTGTCAGAAACAATTGTCTGCTGATGATCTTACCTAATTGATGTAGGTCAGCCAGGAATGTTTTGGATGCAATTATTAATAGTGTTTATTGTAATAATGGTTTTAATGAGGCTGTATTAGAAGTAGGTAGGTAAAGGTGTCTCTACTGTTACTTCATTCGAAGACTTGCCTGTTTGCCTACCGAATATTTCGACAATAGCAACAGTAACATAACAATGCAATCGCATCCAACATTTGACTACAAATATAATCATCATCTGCCCAGCCTTTTCCCAACTAGGTTGGGGTCAGCTTCCAGTCTAACCGAATGCAGCTGAGTACCAGTATTTTACATGGAGCTACTGTATATGTGATCTCCACAATCCAGTTCAGTAACTGGGTTGTGGAGATCACATATGCAAACTTACCAAGGGGTATCGTATTACCCAGTGGTATACGATACCCCTTGGTAAGACTGCTTGTCAGACTTTCAGGCTTCTGACGACCCTTTTTTATTTCAACATTTGACTACAAACATTGAAATAAAAAAAGTGTTTATATGTATGAATATGCATTTTAAACAATGATCAGATATTTCACCATTCTTCTTCCTTTTACGGAAATAATCTTAATTATCAAAACACGTAAACCAATCTCTCAATTTATGTACGGACGCCAGCACATCAAGCTACTGCAATCTGTCAAATTTCTTCAATAGATTTTCAACTTTATCTCTGAAGTATTAAAGTTCAAGATTGATTGGGAAAATTTGACAGTTTCGGGTAGCTTGACGTGCTGGCGTCTGTACCATAGATTGTCAAAACAGCCAATTGCAATCAACACAAATCAATATTTATAAAGATTTAGTCACTATTACACAACAGGCCGCGCGTTTCGCGTCGCGTGCGTATTTATCGCTTACACCGAGATGCGCCTGAGATCCCCAGATTGCATTGTCACTGCGTAGGGCCCACTTTCACTTCGTCATTTTCACACCGTCTCTGAACGTGTACAGACGCGTTTGATAGCATCTTTATTGCCTGTGTAACACGGGATTGCCTAGTTCTATGGGTTTTATTTGCAGAATTAGAGCAAAGGTTAGTTTTGTAATGGTTGTTAGTAAAAGTTATTTGAGGAGATGAAAGAGAAACCGCTGCATGATGGTAGTTTTAAGAGAAAGATTTTTGAATATTATTGTCAGATGCCTTAGTTCGTATGAATCTACAATTTATATTACTTTAGAAATATTATCAGGCTAATAATAATTTTTTGCATTCTTTTTGTCCAACAAACGTATGTACCTTTAAAGATCCATCAACTCATATCCCAAATAATAAACCTGAATTTGCAAATATAACTATTCCTAACACTAGAAAAGCTAAATTCAAATCCGAAACACCACCAAACAAAAACAATATAAATGTCACAGTTGTAGCTCATGTCAAATTCATGATCGCGGACGCAAAGCGCGAAATTCACATCAAATAGCAACGTCTAACAAAACATGTGACATTCTCTAAACAAGCGACTAGCAACAAGAAATACGAGTTCATGTTGAGGCAAATACACAATGTATTGCTGTTTCTATGTTGGATATCGCGATAATGGTTTTCCATAATACATATTTTGGTTTGAGGAATACAGGAGGAGCAATGTTAGATTCCTGAATATGAATATACTAGCTACACTTTTGAATTTAGATTTCGATGGGCTTGTCTGGTTAAGAGGTTTGTGCGTCTATTACGAGATCTGGTATTTTATATTTCCCGAAATAATCCCTACTTTCGATATCATTATCGTTTCGCAAAAAAAAATTGTTAGAAACTTTGAAGTTGTTCTGCACCTTCCCTAGCAGTTTCAATGTCTAGTCTACAACTTGTGAATCACCCTTTATACAGGAACAGAAACACGGAACGCGCCTCCGTGGGCCGAATCAACACCACTAATCTTTTTATTAAACGACAGAAGCGACTTGAACTAACCCACGTCCGCCCCAACATCAGATATGCGCCATATTTGCATATATTGACAGTTTACATCAGCGTAGAAAAGTCAATGTACGGGTCCACACATCAAACTGATTTGTTGTTCGAATTTATACGTTAAGTACACTCTTTTTAATTTATTTTTGTTTTTTACACACATTGAATTCTAAAGTTCCAGACATTGTTTTATGTTTCTCGTGATTATCTTTGATGTGATCGTGGTGTGAACCTGGTGAAACGCCTCTACTGTATCTAAAGAGATGAACTTAGGATTTTTAACAACACATACATTCATTTTATTAGCCGTATCTACATTTGTATTATCTGTAACTTTAATTGTAGCTCTTCCAAGTTTAGAAGGGATCGTGATGTCTGGTAGCCGTAAGAGGCAATTAAGGCAGTGTCAATCAAAATATTGTGAATGTTGTCTGGCATCCTCTGCAATAGACATTGATGAATAGATGCAGCAGCAGTGCCATAATGTATGTCCGATTGGATAATTGGTGAGTCCGGTTACTAATTCTCAAAATTTCTCTTTAGGGAAAACTTGGAAAATGAAATCGAATTTACCCTACTGTAATAATGGAATTGAGCATCTCTTACCAATGAGGTTCACTGTGATGCGAGATTCGTCCATCACATTCTTGATACGTATCACTGTTGTCACGTAGTTCTATTAACATTGAAATGCTGTTTGTCCAGTATTATTTTTAGCTAATCGGCATTAGGCGTCAAGAAGCCAGCTCTAGCAAGTTTAAAATCTTAATTGAGTTCTTACGAGTTGTTAGAATTGGAATTGCTTGGCGGCCATTTTTATAAATTAGATCTAGCACGCGAGTGCGATTTAAGTACGTAAAGTGGATAATTTAAATTGTTAAAGGTCGATTAATGAAAGTGAACCTTTTCTTGTAAAAGGAACTAGTTTAGTTTGTAAAGCTGCTTAGGAATAGGAATGTTTGCTAATTCTTGCAGGTGGGTACTACATAGATACTATAGCTAATCTTACTAGGTGTATGTACTAAAGGAATCGTGAATTTAGATAGATTTCAACATGGTTTCTGGCGATGTTAGGTATAGAGCTGAACTGTTCGTTATTTGGCATGAGTAGCAAATACAAATAAAGGGAATTTCGTTTAGGAGGACTATAATATACCGGATATATTTTTAACAACCAGTTCGCAAACTGTAACCATGAATTAAGCATATTATGATTTAATATATTAGTTGGTCCATTATTTTGACTGCGTAGGTTCTGCATTTTGCTGTGAAATAGCAGATTTTTCTTTATAACCAACGAAAAATTTCCATGCTTGGGGGTCTAGGTGCTGAATTCATGGTTAGGTACAGATTGCGCACTGTTGATTTATTCTGTATAGTATCTGTGTACCAAAAATATGAACCCAATTTTTTTAAGGAATTAGATTTATAAATTTATTGCTACTACAAACAACCCTATAAACGTATTACTTCAGACTCATCCAAAAAAATATATAATTTTTATGATGACTAATAATACGAGCCAAGACCTAAATATATAAAAACTAATTGTTTTAAATAAAACGAGGATTATTCTATCAGATGTTTATCTCACAGCAATGAATCTAGAACTTCCTGAATCCATTATCAATTTGTAAACACGCAATAAAATTATAAAACCTTTTCAAGAACAATGGGTTCTTTTATTAATAGTTTTAGAACGATCATTATCAGCCATCGATACTCTAGTTTTGCAAGATAATGCTTTAATTGATAATATATTTATGGTATCAATTATGTTTTTATTCATTAGTAATGATCTTTTATGGTTCAGTTGGAGTTCCAAGCAATTTTTCCCATGGGTTGGCATTTATCATGAACAGTAATGTTTTGTTGTGATCAATCTCTGATCAAGGTGCCTAGGACATGTTTGAGTTTGAAACATAACATTCTGACTGTAATCTTCGAAGGATTTAGCAGATGTGCACTTATAGTACATATACATTTCGCCAGTTATATTTAAGTTCCATGTAATAAGCTCGCTCCCTCTCACAGAGAGGAGGCCTGTGTCCCAGCAGTGGGAAAATTATAGATTGATCATGCAGTAGAAAGCGAGCCGTTTGCCACAACCGGGCACAAATGCATACTCTACTGAAAAATTCCTGATAGAAAAACCCAGTAACAAACACTATTTGAGTTTGAATGTCCTCGTATCAAAAGACCACAATGAAAACGGAGTCAATTAAGGATACCTTGTTGAAAATGTCTCTAAACTTTCGTACTTTAGAGATTTGGTTCCGCATGGTTTGAGGCATGCAACCTTTTTAATAATTATAAGATAATGGCATAACATTATAAGATAAACGCCAATACGAATTGAGAAGGAAAAAAAACAGTAGGCGTCAGATTTGGCTGACAAGCCAAGTGAGAAGGAAAAAGATGTAAAAACCGTGAAACGATTTCGTAATAATTATTTTATCTTAAGTACTTACCTAAGCGGTTACGGATGAACCACATAAACTTTTTCATTACTAATGCCACGATAATGATTGATACGGTTTGGTCCAGTTTTTCTTTTGACATTAGAACTGGTCTGTCAGCTAATCAAGTAGGTAAATCATAAAATCAAGGAAGCAATGACAGTTCAAGTCAGGATTATTAAATCTAGATGCCATTATTGATTTCTCTTATTCCAAACTAGGCATGGTTGGTGAAAATAGGTTGAGTTAGCACAACCATGTTACGCAAAAGCTGTAAAACCACATCTGGGGTGTAGGTATACCTAGAGTTTAAGACAAAGTCTGGGTGACGTAACTATGGTATAAGACAATACATAATCGGTTACCTACCTAGTGGTTTCGTAGGAATTATAATGTATTGACAAGCTTAGCCTGAAGCAGCTTGATTATTTTAAACAAATAGTGTAAATAAATTGTATTTATAGTTTAAATAAATTTGAAGAATGTTCAGAAGTAAAAATTGCATACAATAACTGAAACACTAAACATAGCATTAGGCCATTCACAGTAGATGCATGTTTCGATTTGCATCTCAATTTCGAAATCTTTTCACTTTTTCAACGGATTTTACAATTAATAACTGATATTCAATTTGTAAAAACATAACTGCACAAACGTTTGCGTAAGATCTGAAACAAATTCATTGACACTGACCAACGCGATCTCTTACAAAAGCCTACCTCAATGCCGCCCTACTTTCCAAACGTATCTACAGCTACAATTATGTGGACAATATAACAAACAAACAATTATATCACATAGTATACCACGGTACATTTACTATCCACTAACTCCAAAACCATCCTTAAATCCACACACTAAAACTCAAAATAGAAAACCAAGAGATTTCAAAGCAGCAAATGTAGTTGTTGCTATCGACGAAGACAATAGAATCGAGGACATTAAGTTCGTGCAAAATGTTTCTGGAATGGCATATGTTCCGGTCGCTGAATATTGTGATGCAGGCCTTGGTGGATTCTAAATAGAGTTCAGATTGATTCGTAGAGTTGAAGTATTAGGATATAGGACTAGTCGGCGCCACAATGTAGTTTTGGTAGTTGGTATTATGAGGACAATTATGAAACTGAAGTTGGTGGGCGTTGGATCTGATCTAGATCTACGGCTACAGGCAATTGAGCTAAATGCTAGTGGGCTGTGGTATATTTGTCTGTCATTATAAAATTACTGGTTCAGAAGTTACAACATTCTACTTGATTATGGTTTGTAACAAAGGGCTTCACAGAGTTCTGCGGATTGGAATTGCCATGGTCTTTTTTCTCATAATCATAATCACAAAGAATATGGAACATAGTAAAAAGTTTATTAAAGTTATCACTGGCATGATTCACTAATTGTGGGTTGATTGTGCTGTACCTACTTTACTCCGATTCATATGTAGTTAGATACCTACTGCTATATTATTATATGCATGCAATCAGCAATAACGCACTGGGCTAAAAGATTGTAAAACAATTTGACGACAAATTGCTATTCAACCGTCTGAAATAATCTGATGTCTCATTAGTTTTTCGTTGAGAACTGTTTGTTGGTATTATAATAATTCCTTCTAAATGGTCTATAAGCCATTTAAACCAAATCCAACCAAGCTTAAATAAACTTACATAGTCAGAAAGAAGTCAGTCTTTTCTTAATTTTTAACCAACTAGGTCTGTAATTTTTTGCACCAAATTGCGCCTTTGTAAAGTTAAAACTACAAGAACGCGACAAATGAAATGAAAAACGGTAAAAACTCACTATTTCTGTAGACATATTGTCCAAAACCCGTTCATTTTTATGAATATTGTCAGTTGTTTGGTGAAAAATAAACAATTTCATGTGTTAACCGTTGGTTTTAAAAAGTTTCTTGCGAATTGGTCTACTCTTTGATCTATAAAATGGGCATAATGTTGCTCGAGTGGGCATTGACCATTTCATATTTTATATTTCGGGTAAAAGTATAACAAATCTGTGCATTTGTTCGTGAAATATGTACGTTTGTATGTTGTTCAATTATTGCATTCGTTATCGTTAATCTCTACACCTACTTATTTAACCTTTAACTATGGACGTTCCATTTTTGTTACACTACTATGGACGTGCGGTCTCACAGACCGCTATCTTTACGGGCTGGTTTCTATCTTAATGCGTAAATATTGTATAATTTTTTGTTTTTATCCCTTGGCAGAGTTACTAAATGTAAATAAAAGATGTAATTTTAACAAAAAATGTATTTATTTTAAACTAAATCTAACGATATAACAATCAAAGGCACTTTTCAGACTTTTTAGCTTGAGATCACTTTATAGGTATATTACCACAGGAAAATGACTTTTTTAGTTAGTTTAACTTCTTTTACAATAAAATATAAAGAACAAAGAACATAAAAAACTTAACATAATCTTCTCAAAACTAAACATAAAAATTTCGACAAGGGCCCAACTTGGTCATATTTCTTGGCACTCTTTGCATAGCGACTTAGAGCATTGAAGGCATATTGGCTGTTTACAGCCTACACAATTGTGGGTCGTCTTTCGTTTTATCTTTGGTGGGCATAGTTTACACGTCTTACGTTTAGGAAATTCTATATTTTCTTCACTTGGTGGCTCTTGGGATGGCATATCAGGGCCCAAAACTCGTTTCAGCGTCATAACTAATTAATTTGGCAAATGAGGGCTTATAACTCGTCTTTGCATATGTGGAACCACCAGGGATCGTGCTAATTTCTTCAGAAATTTACCTCTTTCTAGTTTTGTCTTGGTGCTGATTGAATAAAGACATTTTAGTTTACAAAATCTAAAACAAAATTATAACACAAACGTGGACGCGCGGTCTCACAGACCGCACTCAAAATATAAAGCGAAATTACTCAGGCGACATTCAGCCGGCGACGTAATTTTCACTCTCAACTGTCGTTTCGCCACTAAAACCGAAGCTACTGAGGCGTATATACGCGTGGGGTACGTAGGAGGAGAGGGACACGAGAATCACAAACTGCACGCGGCCTGTGAGACCGCACGTCCATAGTTAAAGGTTAATCAAATGAATGTGAATTGTTTTTAAATCAACTCATTTTAAATAACAGAAAAAAAAATTGGTAGTTAAAGAAAAAGTGGTCCTTTCGGTTCTTACATAATGGGTCCTAATCAACTAACATTTTTAGGAAACTATACCAGCTGATCTATTCTGTAAAAATCTCACCGTTAACACTTATGTGAAGTGAGCTGTCAACAATGTCAATCCCTATCATCAGGCGGAATGACAGCTCACTTCACCTACCTACCTTTTTACTCATAATGTTCCTTAGGAACCCAGAAATAACACATAATTTAATTGATATTACTATTTAACTTCGAATAAATAGTACCAGATCCTTATCCACAAACATGACCTACCCAAAAGCACAGTAGGGTTCCACAAAAACCAAGGTTCCCTACCCATTGTGCACTGACACACTGGTTCCGTACAAAGAACATATCGATAAGAACACAATAAACAATAACGTTCGTGTATTGCGATTACAACACTGTTATGCGACTAACGATTGTATAGGATTGTTCGGACCTGCGATTAAGCGACTTTTTTTCGATGTTATGTCAGAATTTCTTGGGAGTAACTGAATAGTATGATATGTTTAGTGTTTGAGTTATGTGCGAAAAAAATATAAAGAATTTTTAATCTTTCTTGAAATATCAGAGGTCATAGACATTGATCTTTAGTAGATGGTAACGAAAAATAATTTATTTTCAGAAAAAACAATGAAAATTCAATTACAAATAAACCTTCATAAAACAACCTACTCATAAATAAAGATCGTAATCTCAAAACGTTTACAGTTCATCAAAATAAACAAATCCGTCTAAAGCGACAAATCGCGGCACATGAAGAACGACCGCTCGTTGCAAATTATGATCGTAATGGTCGTGTGGGCAGATTGACGATCTAGTTTATCGACGGGGCGTTCTACCGACGGATGACGGGCGTCGTCGGTAACTAGGTTGAAGTGCCAGGTGGGTTCGTTGGTCGCGGCATTTGGCAATACTGTTTGAGCCAATGACATTTCAGTACAAAGTTTATTTCTGTGGTTTAAGTTTATAAAGTAAGAGTGAATGTGTTTACTTTCGATTAGTTTTATTTCATTTTCAATTACTTTTTCATAGGCAAATGCTGATTCTATGTAATTTGAATTTCAGCATTTATCTAATCTGATGCTATACCATCGGCTCTATCTTAAAATGTTGTTTTAACTTCGTCTGTTCCAAAATTCGTTCTTTATTTTCTTTCTCTGAGACCGTTGTTAATGTCAATTACTTTAACTTCATTTGGTATACGCAAAAGACCACATCCACGTCATAGTAAAGTAGGTAATTTTCTCTTCTTCAAAAAATTATCATCACAGAAAAGGCCCAGAAAATTCTACTCGTAAATAACTCTTCTGAATCATACAAAATCATGATATCCACCATCTCATTCTACGCCCAGATACTGCGTAAGTCATTTTACTCTATTTTTGCGTAAAATACCGCGACAAGGGAGGCCATTCTCTTTCATTGAAGTAGACCGATTGTTAACCTTAAACGCAGCTCTGATTTTATTTATCGCCCGTTTTCTGTAAACTTGTTGACAACCGAGCAATTCCTTGTTCTATGTTTGATTGTTTATTACTTTTGATAGTAAAATCTTAACAAGTCCTATTACTCACCAATTGAGCAGCTGACGTGTTTAGAAACTCTGAATATGTCAAGAGATTTATTATAATATCTTTACAGATAGTCATTTCTCCGCCGCGTTAATCATCTAAGTAATTTTATAGATGTTAAGAAATACGTATAATACGTATATAAATAGTGTGAGCACTATGTACTTTCTATAAAGCTACTATTTACTGAGTACGTCTTTCATTGACTTGAATGTGCCCTGGCGGCTGTGAGTATGTCATGCTCACTCAAATGTCTCGCTGGTGGCGTGTGTGTTGGATCATTAAGTTCCCTCCAAAATGGTTGAGCTGAATGGTGCTGATCCATACGTCATGTTCGTGAACGGGCGCCGTCAGTAGGGACTGGTCATCTCTTAGCTGCCTCGGCTTATTTTAATTTTTAATTTCTGAATTGTTTTTGTTTTTTTTTTTTATAACGGACGCTTTTAACGTGCACGTATTTCTACATCGTTCTCACATGGTTAATTTCAACACGAATGATGTAATCAAATATTTTGTAACAATTTTATGATTTAAAAGAGTGTCCATGGAGTTTCTTGCCCGTTCTTCTCCATAGGTACCTACGCTTTGGAATGGGCAACTAGCTTCATCTTTCTGACTGACCGACCCTTTGACAATTCAAAAGTACCTGTAATTGGTTTAGTTGAATTAAATGATTTGAGTTTTTGAGTTTTGAATAAGTCAGTGAAAGTTTACGCAAAATCATAATCTAGAAGATTAAGTAGGTAAATGAAAACAAGAATTTCAAAATATAATATCCAATCCAAGCAATGTTATGCACAAAGACCCGTCTCGAAACAGAAACATAACAATTATATCTACCGTCTTTACTTTTATTCTCCCAGCTCGGTAGCGCAAGTGCACAAACTCCACTTCCTACAAGATAGCTCCAATTAATTCACATAAAATTAGAAGCCGGCTCACTATCTGTGGGCCGCAGTCCTAATTATTAGAGGGAATGTTCGATCTTTATTGTTCCCTGTAAGCCCGGACTTACATTAGATCTGCACTAATTAAATGCTAGTGTAAGAGCCTGGTTTCATTAAAATGGCGATTTTCGTGTGTGTGGATCTGATAGCGCGTGCGCCGACGGCGACACTTCCTACTTGTAACCGGTGTAAAAACTGGAGGCGCAAATCTTGCTTTAAATAAATCCTGGATTAAACGGAGTGCTGGGTTTTGAGGTAAATGTTTTAAGGAGAATTATGGTTGGTGATTTACGTTTAAGGAAATGTATATACTTGTGGATAGTGATTTTGGAACGACTTGTTGGTAATGCCAAATTTTTGGTCCTTCGTGTCGCGAATTTGGAAACAGCGGTCAAACACGGCACACTGCATATTGCCTTGTTGATTATAAGGATACAAGATTACTTTCACCAAACAGCTGATCTAGCTTATCATAAACATGAATCAAAAGAACCAAATTCCTTCCAACAAGTCAAAAATACATCGAATATTCCAAAAAAACGTAGACTTCAACACAAAACGTATAGCATTACTGTATAAAATCACAGCGCACTCGGACAGTGCACGATGATCTACGACGCGACAGACTTCCGTATCATTACGGGTTGGAGGGAGAGCGGCACCGGCGCGCGCGCAGATCACATCGGCACGCGCCACCACTCTTATCATCTTAATTTTATGTATTTATTCAATATCCAGTGAATAGACAAAGAATGAAGGACTCATTATGGAATTTGTTTTTGGAATATATATTTTTTAAGAGATGAATGAAAAAGAAATGAAAATTTTTCATTCAACTTAGGTAATTTGACTTTTAATGATTTCTAAATGAAGAGGAACATATTTACAGACTTTTTCTGAGTAGTTTCAAAAGAAATTCTTTGTAATCATCCGCCACATAAGTATACAGAAGGTGGATGGTATGGGGACGGAACTAGAGCGTGACGATTGACATACATTCCTAACAACCTGGGAATGAAAAGGGAAATGTAATTCAGTGCAAATTCTTAGCATTTATGCGGAACTTGTTTCTACAGTGAAGAAAGGAGATTTTATAGTAACTACACAACCTTTAGCCATAACAATATTGAAGACAGTAATGACCTTACAGTAACTACATTAACTTATTCTACTAACAAGCGCAATTAGCATGGGAAACGTACAATATTTGGCAACGTTACACACAAATATTGCCACACGCAAATATATTTATTACCAACCATTAAAACGGCTACAACCGACACTAAATAAACCGCAATCATTTGCTTTTCAACAGCTCAATCTATCATAACCTCATGGAAACACACCGTATCTCGAATTTGTACTATATCGTTAGTAGCCGGGTCACGAACTATTAGCAGTTACTTGATCTACTAATAGTTAGTAGATCACGCTTATGTCTATACTTAGTTGGTTAATGTCCGGTGACAGCTTAGCGAGGAATGAGCGAGGGCGTTGCTGTTAATAAGTATAAATTGGTACACGATCACCTCTGTACACACCAAATATGGCGATTTTAGTATCGTTTATTGTAGGTTATGCTTTAGGTGGGGTAGCGCTATTAGTGCCTAAGTGCATGGGCTGAAATTAAATGATAACAAAAAAAAAACCAAGATATAGTTCAATATCACAATGGTACTAGATGTTGAACTAATTGAATTGTCCTTTTACGTCGAAACAACCCTTTTCATCTGATTTGTTTTAATTAGTTCCGGCCTCAATAAATCATTTAGCCTAAAAGAGTATTTGTTCAATACCGTTTTCTTTACAAGATAATCTAAGCTCGGCTTAGCGCTCCTGTCGAAACCTGCCGTTTAACGTATCAATCCTCGTAACCGCAATATGTGTTGGCCACATTGTTGGGCAATTGATTGCCATAATCAAAACGTTATCGACGTTTTCGCACGCGAGGTTTCCTAATGCTTTACTGCCATAAGGAATAGGCGAGACTATGATAATATACGTAAGGATATTGAAGTGTTTACAATTACTGATTTGGTTGAACAAGGGGCTTGTTACTGCGAAATCCATATACTAAGGATAATTGGACAATCAGTGCGCCTGAAAGGAGTATGGGTTTGTTCTCAATGATTGTAAGGTAGATAATGACTAGTTACTGCTTGGGTATTATTGCGAATTTTGTGACGTCACTAAATCTAAAGTTGGTCTCAAACCAATTAATAGAGAATCTAGTATTTTCAGAGAAGAAAACGAGATTATAAACATAATAAACACCAACAAAGTTTCATTGAACAAACATTCTGTTACATAAACTTAATTAAATTTAAATATATTTAGCATCTATTTAAAGTAGTTCTTGTATCTCTCCTCCCATTTATCATAATTACCATTTCTCTCATATTTGTTCAACACCTACTCACAGACCGAAACTTTCACTATCACGCGAACTGACACGAATTATGATCTTGATAACAATTTATTCTTTACTAAAACAGGTGAAACTACAGTTAGTATCGTTGTCGTAACCTTGCTTAAACCACGCTTCGTTGACTTCGTGTCTTTTGTTAGCGGTTACTTCGGTATCTATATATAATTCACACCATTCATTGGCTTTAAAAAAGTTAGCGTTATTGGCCTTTTAATTATGTTAGAAATACGCATGTTTGTGGTTTTTAGTATTTGTGTGATTTATTAGAATTTTGTTTATAAGCATAAAATTGAAGTACCTACGTCATATAATAGCTTGATTGAACAAAACGATAAGAGAAACTATAACAATGATGGAAGGAAGTTAATAATTGCTGTAGTACAAGATTTGATTGTTAACGTATTAAATCCGAGAAACCTCCATGGAAATGGAATACAGTTTGGAATCAACCTTGAAGGGCAAAATGTAAAAACGTTTGGCCATAGAATATGATTAGACAGAGTCATTGAAAATTTAATAAATTAACAAGATATTTGACCTAAGACCAAATATGATTATTTCTACCTTCAACTATTTCCTAATTAAAGCTACTCTTACAAATAAGGTCACTCATCAAGACAACTGACGAAAACGAATGACAACGCCGCATTCACACTGGTAAAATAATGAGCTGAATGTCTCACTCTAATCGATAAGCGCTATGTATCACGACAACGTGACTCTAACAGGTCCTATTTTAACTGAACCAGAAATAGTTACACAATAGTAAATTATATTGAGTAACGATATACCATAAAGATAATAGTGAACAATTAAAAATACAAGTAGCTAATCCCATTGACATAGAAACGAATTAAAGTAATTAATTTAACGAGGTTGGGGTGGTCGAAGAAATGTAATAGGTAAGTGAAGGCTATGAACAATTATTTTAAAATATGATTGTGTGTGTTAAAATTACAAGTTGGTAAATAGAGACAGCATGCAATTAATGAAACAATATTACCCAGTGACTATAACCAACAGCCATAATTAGCTGTTGGTTGGTCTTGAGATTGAAATAGGACAAAGCACTATTTAAATTCAACGATCAAACGAAACATGCTGGTCAATACAATGAACAGACAAATAAATTGAAACCAACAGCGGTTGATTAAGAAGTGCTACAATGTTAACCCAAAACTATAGAAGAAATTGCTATCAGAAACGTTAACCCGACAGTTATTGGTTAGGTACAAGAAATTAATATGTTCGCAGTTAATAAACGGGATTGTACAGAATTTAGAGCACCCACGTGCCACAATGGAGTCGGCCAAGCTAAGGCTAAGTAGTTAGCAATGCAGACATTTCGCAATTATGCTTAGATTAGTTTCAAGTTGATTTATAATTAAAACTAGGTGCGTTTGTAAACTAGATTGAGAAATATCTGGGCGGCTGCGTTAGATATTAGTTAGTGTAGGAATTGTTGGAAATTCTATCGAAACCAGTTCAAGATTACGATTGGATTTGGATTTGTTGTTCATGAGTAATTTTAGAAGTTATTTGGGTACCAAGTATGGTAGTAACTTTGAGTTTAGTTCTGCATTGTTATAGACAGACCTTTCAAAATGATTTCGGGCGATAGGAAAATTTTCACCGTCTTTATTTTGTCAATTAAGAACGTTGTATTTTCTAATTATAACCTAGAATAGGAAACAATTTCTTCATTATCATTAATAATAATATCCCTGGACATTTCACACAGCGCCATCTAGTCCCAAGCTAAGCAACCTAATACTTGTGTTATGGTAACAAGATGGCTGATAAACTACTTATATACATTTGGACATTGTGGACAGTACAAAATTCCTGAATACCTAAGTGGTTTAAAATTCCTATGCAGTATTTTAAATGTTTCCTTACCTCATGCCGTCAAATCCGTCGTCTGACCCGTTGATAGTGAGCACAGGAGCACGCGCATACGCTTTGGCAACGCGTCGGTTCCTCTCGAACACTATCACCTTCGCCCAAATCTCGTCGTCTATCTGTGTCCATTTGTCCAGTACTTCCTGTATGTGTTCCTGTTGACAAGAAATTAAGGTTTAGAAAAGAACTATTTCATCATCATCCAATAGACCACCAGATATACTGCTCAAATAATTTATATCGTCTTTTATATTATTACTTTCTGTAATGACTATTTAAATATAAAAAAAAATCTTAGTCAAGGTTTTTTTTTATATTTTTCTGGTAACGATTATGATTATGTCCTATCACCCGATTCCGGCTTGACGTCGCCTTCTGGGACACCCTGTATCTCCTTAGGATAATAAAGTTTTCAAGATCTTTCTCTCGGTTACTTTAAATAATAGTTGTTAACCTACGACGTGTGTCTGAAGAATACTAAACTAACTTTACTGTGTTCAAGAATCAGTGTCTTATTCAATTTTACTTTGCTGCAATTTCAGTTTTAGCATGAATCGATAGAAACCTCACAGTTATCAATAGCATGTTACGAATACATCAACAATATCATTCATAAAACAATTAAGTAGGTCTTTGCCAGTTTTCTATTTCCTCGACTCCACAACCTTCCTTTTTTTACAATAAAAACATAACTTTACACGACCATAGTTTCATTACACACAATTTTAACAGCAGTTTCATTATACCTAAGCATTTACCAAAACGTTTTCATTCATATTGTCTTGCAAAATATCTGTTTAAGAATGACCTTGCTTTGCGTTACTTTTGTAAGGTATGATTACTGAAGTTTAGATATTAATCCTAATGTGGCAATGTTGTTGTAATCAGATGACATCGTCGCAGGCGCAACGTGAGTTCCGCTCTACTAACCGACTCTGTTATATGTACTTGTAGTGTGGTTTAAATTTACATGTTGTGTGGTGTTTTGTGTCAAATAATGTTGTTAAACCACCTTGGAGGTGACGATGTTTGTTCTGGTAGCTATAAAATTTGTAACTAAATTAATAAATGTATCAATTGAAAGATAGGTAAGTAAAGTTTAAGTCTACTACGTGATATACTTAGTGTGCGTATTATAATTGACAACCATTAGAAAATCATTAGTGGAAGTTAAAATATTTTTGATTTGATCATCATTATCTGCCTAGCCTTTCCCCAACTATATTGGGGTCGGCTTCCAGTCTAACCGGATGCAGCTGAATACCAGTACTTGACATGGAGCGCCTACATATCTGACCTCCACAATCCAGTTACTGGGTAATACGATACCCATTGGTAAGACTGGTTGTGTTAGGAGCGCCTACATATCTGACCTCCACAATCCAGTTACTGGGTAATACGATACCCCTTGGTAAGACTGGTTGTGTTATTTTTTATTTGATATTAGGTGAAATTACACAATATCAAGAAGCAATCACGTGAAGTATTATTTAAATTTTATCACATTTTTTTTAAATTATATAAGCTAATGCTTGACTGCGATCCCGCCTGATGGAAAGCAGTGATGCAATAGTTGATGGTAAAGCGCACTCATTTATTGTGAGCCTATTCACTTTAGCCTTGAAGACACTTAAATTATAATCGGACGGGAAGACTGCTGCAGGCAAATTGTTCTAGTCCGATGTACGCGGTATAAACGACGCGGGCGAAACGCTTCGTCCGGATCGTAGCGGTGTCAACAACGTAAGGGTGGACACTCGCCGTACGACGGGTTGTCCGATGATGGAACGGTGATGGCGAAATTAAGTCATGTAATTCCCGCGCACACTCTCCAGAATGCATCCTATTGAATACCAAATGGCTGGCTATCCTACGCCTGTGCTCCAGGCTTTGTAGATTAGTTTTAACCAAATCTGGATCACCAATATTAGCCTCTTCGCACGCCTCTCCACTGAGTCCAAAGCTGCTAGATGGCATTTTACAGCACCAGCCCATATGTGACTGCAGTACTGCACACTCGATCGGACCTGCACTTTGTATAACATTAGAAGCGGCCCCGGTGTGAAGTAAGTGACGTGTAAAGTTGTTCAGTATATAGCATTCCATAATTATAGTCGTGGGTGGTAAATTCCTGATAATAATTGGTTTGATTCTTTTACAATATTCACGAGGATGGAATGACTCAAATACAAAACACGATGACGGATGAGCATTTATAAAATGCTCATAATTACTGACTTCGCAAAAAACAGACACAAAGACTCCGATGACGTAATTATACAATCAATCAATATCGCGATGATTTATAAGTAAAAATATCGAAGATATTGATAACAAGGAAGAAGAAGTATGGGAAGCTGTTGGAAATCAAAGGATATCCTGCCTTATTGTAGGTGATTTTACGATCAATTTCCCATGAAGTGTTAAGTTTGATTCTCTTACAATTTGAAGTCATCATAGACTGTGTAAACGTGCCTCTGTTTTTGCTCACATGTAACAATAACTAGGCAATTTTGCTGCTAAAAAGCTGCCTCTAAATAGACCGTTACTTTTATAAAAAGTTTTGCAATGATTCTGGCAACCGCATTCACTAGCTAGGGTTGGGAGGTTATAAGATTTTCTTGCTAATTGGTGAATTACATTGTTTTTATTGCTGCATGTTGTTTTTGCTTTTAGTTAGTTTTTATCTAACTTGAAAAATCGTGATCAACTGATAAAAAAATGTTATGTTATTCAATTATTAGTAGATACCTAAATCTGTGTGAAAATGATGTTTGTTTTAATAAAATGTACATAATCTATTATATATAATTCTTCTGTACGTTTGTTTGTCACCTAACTCCTTCAAAACGGCTGGACCGATTTGAATGAAATTTTGTATGTATATTTCAATGGGTTCCTGGATGGTTTGAAAACACAATTAGACCCGGTCGGTGGCGCTGCTTTTCGGGGCATGATGACGTCTGCCGGGTCCGCTAATATATATATTTTAGTATTAGATTGCATATTGTATTTAATATTTCTTAATAAGCATGTAAATTAATGTAGTCTATTTATTAAGATAAATGCTCGTTTTATCTCTGTCTAATGTTATTATTAATCAAGAAATCATTAAAAACCAGTTATCGGTTTTGCATTATCTTTCTAGACAATAGAAAAGTAATAGCTTGTATTGTGTAGTTAGAACCACAGTGCATCCGACGAGAGAATGCGTTCTTGTAACCTGTCAGTTCCATAGAAACGAATACATGTTTTACGAATTTGACCGATGTTAGCTACTAGAATTGTCATTAGGTTGCCTAGCTTGGGACTAGATGGCGCTGTCTGAAATGTCCAGGGATATTATTATTATTATTGTTGCACTGTGTCAGGAACGATTCTCGACGGCCGGATTGTAGTCTATGAATGCAAACGTTATGTGGGTAGGTTATGTTAAAACGCAGAAAAATGAAAATTTTCCCGCTAACTGACAACCCTATTCACAAATATCGAATAAACAACGGCTATATCCGTATTTACGATTGTTTTCTTGTATAATAATGACTATCATAGTTTATACTTTTTTTAATTTCCGCAAACCATTAGAAGCGAGTCGGATAGCTTTCGATTTCATATGAATGCGATGATTATAGCAATTTTAACTGTTTTATTGTAATAGCGGTATTCGTCTTTACTTTCGATTTTATTTGAAAAGTTCTTTGCTATTTATAATTATTTTATTCTTGTGAAAAGGACGAAACAGTTTTTGTTTAAGTAGATATTTTTGATTTAATATTATGTTGGTATTATAAAAACTTAACTTAAAGCGTAGTGTGGGACGCCCCCCCAGCTAGATGGACGGACGACCTAAAGAAGTTGGCTGGGATAGACTGGATGCGGAAGGCGAAGGACAGGGTGTTGTGGCGCAGCCTGGGAGAAGCCTATGTCCAGAAGTGGACTGCTGCTGCTGGTAGCTGAGTTGATGATAAAAACTTGTAGTCAACACAAACCACTACACTATTTTGTCTAGTTGTTCGACGAAAAGCAACGGTTTTGTAAATTTGTATGACCAAAAATGTGATTAAAAAAAAATACGAAAGGGATTAGTAGACCCTTTTGAACTCCATCTATTAAGCCCTTGATGAGACACCATCAACATCTAAAGAACCTAAGCAACCAGACAAAATAAAAAAGAAAGCTAAATTAACTCCTTACATGTGTAGACCAGCTTAGCTATTCACCAACTCAAAGCCATCAGCCAAATGATCCAATTACTGGACGTCTTCATATAATAATGCCTCACTCTAACGACTTATTCAGCATACTAAATCAAATTCGCAATCACTACTAGCTTTCTCTTCATTACCGTATCTTTACATCAAATCCTAATCAGAATCAATCATAGTGTATCTGCAATGCTTTGCCACATAGGGGCATGGTAACGAATCAGATGTATCGATATTAAACTCGAAATTAGTTGTGTCGATAAACTTTCTAGCATTGGAATAAAATTGTTCACAACTAGATATTAAAATTTCAGAAAATGAAAAAAAAAAGAATGTGATCGCGAATGCGGATATAATTTACTAAAATTCTGTTACCGATTAATTGTTTCCAAAGTTGATGACTTTGAATTAGTTATATTTAGTGTTTAAAAGAAAAATTAAACTTATGATTTTTCTTTGATCTAATTAGTTTTAGTTCACAACCTTCTTCCAAAACCAGCGATATGATCGTATCCATCAAACTATTTTCTATTTCCTACCATTATCGATACTATGTTCAAGTCCCTAGCTCATAAATGCTTCTACAATGTGTACTGTAATGTACAATTCGTGGCGTCATCCTTCTCATAATCTAGCCTCATATTGTCATATTCAGTTCGTTATTTGCGCTGAATAGCCTTCGTTAGTGCCATTTTGTATTTATTCGCAAATGGACAGTCAGTCATGCTTAATCATTCGACTGATTTATAGCGCAGGATAGCATATTGTTGCAGGTTTGTAAAGTTTTAGCAACGTTCACTAGATGGCGTGACGTTGACATTTGTGGAAGCACAATGGTTACTAAATGATATATAGAATGAAAGTAATGGTGAGCTTCAGAAGTTATGACAAGAAAATTCCAATATTAGTTGCTGTTTTGTTTAATTTGTTGTTTTGTTGTCTGAATGAATTGATTGATTCGATTACAGTGGGTAGATAAAAGCTACTGAAGAAATCAAATTGATGATCTGTCACAAATACGCAAAGGGCAAGCGTGGTGATTATGCTTTTTTCTTCTATGTATGGGAAGGGGCCTTCCAGTGGGTCATTTACAGAATAATTTAAGTCATCATTGTCCATATAACGTTGGAAAGCATTGATCTCAGCAATATTTCATAATAGATTGTTATTCATTTTACTTCTTGCAAGCACGTCATCTATTCCATTCTGAGAAATGTCTTAACTATGCGCGCCGATAAACTCAACGTTTATATTAGCCTCTGCACTTGATTTAACATTTTAAATATGGTAAGGTGCGAACAACGGTGTCGACTATGCAAGGTTGGCCACACCTCGATCGCCTTAAGCTATTTATGTTACTACTGCATCGGTTACTTGCTTAACGTCATATTTATGTCGTGTTATATCCTTATGCACTTGTTTGAAAATTAGAGCATCTAATATTTGTAGTGTAAATGGAGATTCAATATTTAAAACGTCGTCATCAAGTTTTCCATTAATGGATATATTAACATCATTATGCATTGTTACATTTATCACTATAGATTTGTTGATAATGTTTTTCGTTGAAAGCTTTTGAAATTATTCTAATTGTATTGTTGTCGCAGTTATGTCTATAAGTGTTAAGCTGTTGCAATTATTATCTTTTTTTAGACAACCAAAGATGAAGCTGTGAAGTCAATTTATCTTTATTTAGACAAACAACCAAGTGGCTAATGGATTGGATTCTTGCATAACTCCAATTAAGTAGCAAAAAGGTTATGTTCTAAAGCTTCTATAAATTGTATTTAGGAGCCCTAGGATCGGCTGAAAGCATTGCCATCAATGTATTTACTTGCTGATTATACATGAAAGTAAGATCTCCATTGAGTTATGAACTGCACAGTATCTACAAAAATACACGATACTTTTTGTGATCACGATATACATTTCGTAACAGTTACGAGATTGCATGCTATCGTTTAGCGTGCTTCACTTGTGTAGTTAAGCAAAACACTATTTATGTAATTAATAGGTTTTATTCAACGTTTGCTAACATCATTATTTACATCTTAAGTGGCATTAATACGATTAATCTAAGATTACTGATTCATCTCAATCAAATGGTCAGAATTAGATTAAGTTCTCAGCAAAAAATAGAATGTTTATGTCTTGAATAAGACGAAACATTTTTTTAAGCATTCCATTGATAAACTTTATTGATGATCCTCTTGCAGGATATGAATAAAGCTTTGGGTATACTAACGTCTACCTTTTGATGGATTTACTTTCATTCATACAATTTCGTGAATTTTATGTTAGGCATCATTCATTTTTACATTTTAAAGGAGCAGGTGAATGACCATTGGTTTCAAATCAATAAAGGACAGTTTTATCAAAAGGATGGTGATGTCATTCGGTAACATTTCTAAATAAATTTCAAGATTATTTAATTTAAGCACCAAAACGTGAGGTTTCTACCTGAGACTGGCTTTTTCCTTAAATTTCGGGACGATGACCTCTAAAACTTTTTATTGCCCACCAGAACACTCTTTCAGTTAAAGTAAATTGCTAAAGGGTACAAAAAAATATGTGCTATAAATCTCACTTAATTAGAGTACGTTTCACGCAAGTTATTGTTTTGGTATGTTATATGTCGCAAGTTATTGGTTTGATATGTTATATATATATGATATTGGTCATAAAAAGGTAAGATACCTGGCCCTAAATGAAAATCTCATCGGCCCCTACAGTAATATTTGTGTTAAATCAAAGTAGATAATAATGCACAAAATGAGACCTACTTATTGTTAAGCTGCACAGAAAAAGATAAATAAGTAGTCAATAAAAAAAGTGTAGTGATAGCAAAAGAAGAACCAAAACTGCAATGATTTAGAGGTGAGATAACAAACATAGCCTAAAAGAAAAACTTAAGCAATGTTCCAAAAGTTCTAAATTTTAAGAAGGTTAGGTCACTGACAAGATTAGAAACAACATCCCGCTGAGAACAGACTTTAATATTCATCCCGAGATGCCAAAAAACGGCCCGAAACAGAATTAGGTGCCAAAAAGTTAAGGCTCAATAAAAACTTTATTTCATGAAGTATAGGTTAGGTACAGCCTAAAAACTCTTTTGGAGAACATGTTTTTACTAAATAAACTTGGTTTGACATAATTTATCAGGAATATTCCAGTATGCTGCAGTATATTTTAGTTTGTGAATAGTTTCAGTTACGTTAGGATAGAATTTTGTTATAGTAGTGTTAACTTGTAATTGTAATTCTTGTGTCTTTGTGAATTAAAAAATATTCCAGTATTATAGTATATTCTATTTCAAAGTGAAGCCTAATTAAAAATAATTTCAAGACCCAATTAAAATCTTACCGTATCGTGTACACATTGATGTTTGATTGAAACGATGATGAAAATACCTCCTCGAAGAGTCTTATCACGAATTATTGAGTAATGTATATCACATAACTGTAATACTAAGTTGCATAAAATGCGTGCGTTGGACCATATACGAATAGTCATAAATTGCGATACATTGCCACCTTGTGGAGGTCGAAAGCAAAGTATTGTAAAATTATACATTCTTCACACTATGGTTTAGTAGTGGCATTCCTTGCCCTTGCTTTGGTATTGGTATAAATAATATAATTAATGGAGAATGTCATAAAGATGGTAACGTACTTTCAAATACTATAAATATAATACTATTAAGTAAAATAAAGACAAGTGCAGGAGCGATTGTTATTAAATGGTGATTTTTGGGGGAAGCCTATGTTCAGCAGCGGACGTCTTTTGACTGGACTGCTGATGATGATGAAATACTAGTGACGGTTTCAAAACTTCGAGTTTTATTATAGTCAAGTCTTGCCACTAAAATAGTACTAAGCTCTCACTAGTTTTGACCTAAAGCCACACAAAGCTACATTATAATAATATAAGATCTTTCTATGTTGCACTTTCAAATATACAGTTTGTCATTCAAATCTAACCCTTGAATTCTTACAATTAAAATTCACAATTGCATTGCACCGGTCATTAGTCTACATACGCAAGTAACAGTACAGCGGCCTTGCAGGGTCATGTTTCCTGCATTCTTGAATATACTGGTCCTAACAGTGACAAGTGGAGTTTGAAATGTCGAAATAGTTGCTGATAATAATAAAAATAGGTAAGTCATGACGGTAGACACAAACCAAATACTTAGTGACTTTAAAAAGAATAATATCAATACTGACACATGTTTTAATATCGATTCAGAATCATTTTCCAGCGAAAATATATTGTAACACTTAAAAATAATGATAACTAACAAATTCAACAATCATTATTCATGCAAATATATAAAAACACATAAAGTCAATTTGTAAATTGCCTAAGTGATATATTTATTGTGTTTGGCAATTTATTCCTCAACTCTCACATTTTTTTGTATCCAGTTGTCGCAATAATTTTTGAAGTTTCGCTTTTGTTGTCATGTTTTCTAACAGCCCGGTTAAATGTTTCATATTTACAATATATTTCTCACTTGCAATAAAGATCTTTTTGTCAGTAACGTTAAAATATTCCATTTCATTAATAATGTCGATGATAAATCTCACTTTAGGTCCGACATGCGTATCTTTGAAATGTGTATCTTTTTTATTTATATTTTGTTTGAAGTTAAATTCAATTTCTGTATGTTTCGTCTTGATCGTGTTGTGAACCATTTACCCTTTTTGGGAGTGGTTCTTCGGATTGTTAATTAACCTTAATTTTTTAAAGATAAAAGGGTTCTTCCCAAGGTTGTATTCTCGTTCTATTCTTTTTGGTTGCTTTTGGTAGTTTGAAATCCTAAGAACTTTTATATTCGACATGCTTTTAGGATTCAGAAAGATTGAAACGTTTCTTTTGTTATTAAAAAACAAAATAGCTGTTCATTAATTTTTACCGCTTACCTACGCGGTATAGCACCTTTCTATGAAACATCCGATTTTTTTTTAATAACCAATGAAACATTTGAACGCAATGGGGTTCAGAAACATGTACCGAATCCATAGTAAATGGTTGCACGTTGATGTTCCCTGCCACCCTGTATATGTTACCTTTGGTAAGATTTGGGTTACAAAATACAGCACAGTATATACGCCTATTGATATTTTGTTGGGCACTTCTTGGTCATAATAGCTTGTATCAATAAATTAAAGTCATGAACAAAGAAGCTTTTAGATACATTGTTACTATATTCAGCATTGCATCATATACCAACAAAGCTGCAGCAACTATAACCAGTACAGCTAAAGACTTAATCCTAGATGAAATGAATAAAACATCAACTAATATGTCGTCTGCTTGATTGCGTTAAGCTTATTTATTCTGCCAACCTGCAGCTATGTGGAGCAGCCTTGGTCATCTCTTGTCGACCTTTGATAGAATGCAAACCGTTTACGATAGTGAACGGCAGCGTTGAGTTGTAGAGCTTTTCTAGGAAAACGTAGGCTTTTGAGTTAATTGTATGCTAGTGTCGATGAAGGGAATATGTATGATTATTATAATGTTAGGCTTGGATTATTGTCTAATAAATTTAGTTGAAGGTTTGCTTAGCATTTGCGGTTTCGGTTCTTTAAATATTTGTTAAGCTGTTCGGTGTGAATGAATTTGAAAGGTTGTGTTAAGGCTCGTTTTTCTTTTGCATTTTTTTTTTTTGTGTTGAATAGTGATGGACGTTTCCGGTCAGCCCCTAATAAGCGAGCACACACACACACACACACAGCGGCTACATATTTGAACAACTTATCTTTGATTTGTTTGCGTGTTATTTTTGCATCGATCTTGATACAACGATTGTATCACTGGTGACCTTAGTAGTCAAAATTATGTTGGCAGTCAACATGATCTAGTTACCGCATTAGGTTACAACAGTGACTCAAACTCAACACATATTTCAAAGTTTATGAACAAACTCAAAACAAACGATAGATATAAATCTGAATAATCTAATTTTAATCTGAATTTGATTTAATAGACCGTACGTAAAGCAATAATATAATGACGTGCCCTGACCTCTGACGGCGTCGAGTCACGAATTGGTAAATGTAATAAATTCTTCGATTGAGTCGTTATTTCATTGAAAGTGAACGTTATACAAGTTTTGTCTTAGTTATAAATGCAGGATACAGCAATTTGGGTATGGGCTAATTTGTTTATGAGATATGCCTAAAGCCAAGTCACGGTTCTCCGTTGAATCAGTTTTGAAGGTAGTATAATGGTCAGTATGTAAAAAAAATTGCCGAATTCTGTAGACACTATGATTCAAAGTTATTTAAAAGGTTCAACTAAAGAATTTGTTGAAAAAGTAGATAAAGTATTGGCATAATGGCTACAAATGCCACCTAAATCTGGACTGATAAACACAATAACTTTCATTACAATTGCCACTAAATGTCTCGATACAATCTAAGAATTCTACAACTGAGAAAAACTCGAATCGAAACAATGAAACTTTTTCTTTTTCAATAAAATTTCATTACAGTTCCGTGACTCCTAAAGTTAGAATTTACTAAAAGGAAATAAAAATGAGAACATAAGAATTACAGATAAGCAATCTAACATTCATTACTACATCGTGAAAAGTGTTAACAAAATGAAAAAAAAAATGTGCTTACTGAGATGTTGCATTTAATGGCAGGCACGCTCTTGGCAGGTTGCGTAATAATTCATTCAATTGTTTGAAACTAAATTGCCATACATATTAGATTAGCCAATAATAAAGTGATCCAATTTTATACATACTTACATAAGTAATTGAATCTTCAAGATGAGCAGTCATTTTAATTTAAGTAAGTTGTTCATGCAATGTTTTGTTCTATAGCGATTGCTTTTGTATCTATTTGGTGTTGCCAATTGCGAAAATCCGTTTGTTTATTATCTATAAAAAGAATTCTGCTAAGGACAACCTCGTACGAAATATTTTTGCCATAATATAACTATTGGGAGTTAGTAACTCCAGTGTCCATCTCCAAATTACTGTAAACAGTACTAGGATGCTATGTTGGTACAAAATTACATCTGAAGTCTGAACACGGGTTAAAACTTCACACTTTTAGCATACTCAACATAACTGTCTTACTCAAAGAATTATGACATTATTTCGTCATCATTCATTTTGAGATGGATGACATAAGACCATTCATGAATTTAGACCTTAACAGGTTGTTCGTGTCACTAACACCAACTGTACCTTTACCAACAACCTTCAATTTCCTCTTGGATTTTGAACCTAATGTGAATGGACGAAGAGATATTGAGTTTGAAGGGATATTAAAATGATGCCACGCTTCTACAATAAATAGACACTTGAACTTTATAAATGAGTCAATACTGTCATGAGGTTGTTTATGATTAATGATTAGGAGTCCAATGATGAGGATGATTACAATGACGTAAGTTTTTAATAAATAACTGTTAAGTAATATATTTTTTGCGTAATTTTATTATTGTAAGCATGACACGTCTATTTTGATAACTTCCCAGGTAGGTAATAGATATATTGTGTATCGCTATTCAGGACATTCTCCATACGACTAATTTTGAAATATTGTTTCAGTAATTCTCATGTCCTTCTAATGAACTTATTTTGTATCTTTCATCTTATTGAACTTTAAAAAAAGCTTCACTCCGACCACTAAACATGCACAGTTTCAAATTTCAAACGATTTAATTAAGCTCTTGAATTACGGCTGTGTGGACCAAGAACGGCTTGACCATTATCTCCAATAAGCTTAAGAACAAGTGTTTCTGTCTTGTAAAAATGCCACAATAGTTGATTAATTGCCAGATGACAAACCAGCTGTATCTGACAAACTACATGACTGATGACTGACAGAACTTGTTTGGGAGTGTCTGTCTATTTCCGGTACTTGTCAAGTGCGCGAGTGATATAAAAAAATGTAGTAAATGTTCCTTGTATGATTGTATGATCAAATAGAGTGGATCAGGATATTTGTCATGCAGCTACATTTGTAAGATCTTAGAAAAAAGTAGTTACTGTCTAAATTTAATTGAAAATGATTGAATATATGAAATCAAAATAAGCACTAGATAAAAATCTGCAGTTACAGCCCAAATTGTATATGCAACTCAAGATGTCAAGTAAACTTATCTGCAGTTGATAATGCATTATTAAGTGGGACCACTCAGTATCTAGCAAGTTATCTCATAAAGCTTATGATGAAACATAAACCTTACCAAATGATATAACAAGTTTCAAAGATAGCGCCACTACTGTAAATTATCTTAAACATCTTCCAACAATAAACGTCGTCGTGTGAGAATCTCTACACACATTACAAACACGCACAGTCGTGAGGGAAAGTCTATGAGGGGCATTACGTAAAAATTTAGGCGTTGCTAACCATATAATTTGAAAATATTATACTTTAGCCAAATTAGAAATAACATTTGGCAAGGTACAATAAGGTAAATAAGTGTGAAGGTCAGAATAAAATAGTACTCGTGGGATGCCGCTGATTGTATAGATGTGTCGTCATATTCGTCGTCATAGCCTTTGATCGTAGTCAATGAGTAAGTACATCTTTAAGCACGATAAAAGCTAACTGGGTTACACCATTCGAAGTTACATACTCGTATAAAGATTATGTGCTAAATTTAAATAGCCATACAAAAATATTGGCAACAACTTTGATGAAAATGAACTGGCAGATCACAGTCAAAATTACAAGTTACCAAGGTATCCTACAGAAAATATTCATGGTTCCCAATCCCGACCTATAAAAACCATAAGGAACACCCATAATACGAAAAAGAACATGAATCGCAAGAGATCACTGACCATCATTCAACCGATACTTCCAATCAATCAAAAATCAACTTTATCTTATTACAAACTAAGTTGACTATCAATTGAGATAAAAACTGCACATAAAAGCTGCAGAACAAGACAGGTGCGTGAAAACGAAAGTTGTTCTCTTCCTGCTCACCCGTTCGCCTCGACTTGAAACCAGGTATGGGTATAACTATTTAGACTTTGATATGCAAGGACGATACAAATATGCAGTAAAGATCAATGATAAAGATGTATGGAAAAGTAGCATTGTTGATGTTATAATAGATGAAAGTCATGATTGATAATGCTTGCTTGCTTGATGCTTGCTTTTTGTGAATGTGATCATGATCAATAAACCGATACAGAAATTTTATTGACTATTAACACAAAGTATTGGAAATCTTGTTGTTTTGGTCTGACGATATGCAATCTTTTGAGCGATGCAAATTCGAATATTTCTCTAAGCTTTATTGATTCCGCACGCTATAGAAACGTGATAGTATCAATATTTAAGGAAAGTAGATTAAGAGACACGTGGTAATGTCAGTCGGAAACGAGTAAACAACATTAACAAAAAATAAGACCCGATGAATGTCGCAATCAATTTCCCGTAAACAATTAAACCATTAAAGCAAGAACCATAATAAAAACTACATGATACAGGAAACATTTCAGATTGATTTTATAATTTTATGACACAGCACGAGCCATACGAAAGGAAGAGTTGGGAGTTCGAATCAACTACTTTCACTGAACAGACGCTAAAAAGTGAAACTGGAATCGGCGTAGGTAACGGAATGCTGGCTAACCGTGATAATGATGACGTAAAAAATTATAAAGAATTGTTAATATGTGTTGTGGAAAGTTTTGTAGTAGAAGCGTATACTAGACAGATTCAGCTACTGTTAAAGAACTTAAGAGTGAAGCTATTAATTGCGAAACTAAAAAGACAGCTGATGTACAATAATAACAAAGATGTGGATCGACATCGGGAGACATAACGATATCCTCATAGTTAACTTACAAGCTGTTTACAATGCAAGTCTT
Source organism: Apamea sordens (assembly GCA_945859715.1). NCBI lineage: Eukaryota > Metazoa > Arthropoda > Insecta > Lepidoptera > Noctuidae > Apamea > Apamea sordens. Next base: position 17,987,558 of record OX243986.1, read on the forward strand.
TATAGCACTTGAAAAACTCGATTCTAGAGCACATATGCTTATAGCAAAAACTTGTCAATACATACATTAAAGTTGCAAAAATGAACTAAAATGAAACAGCTGCTGACGAGAAGTTTGGAGGTCGTCCAGTTAACGTAATGAGGGAAAGGGAAGGACGTAAGGATATAATTACAGCACATCATGCAATTCGAGAACCTCGATTTGAAAATCAACAAACTGTTAAACGAAACGCAAACGAGCTAATAATATTCGATATAGCAGTTGAAGATCGGATCTTTCACATTATATTCCACGAATTCGGTATAAAATGGAACGTAATTACCAATATCTCGATACTAAAATCGAAATGAAGGTTGAACTTTGCAAAGAGGTCGGAGTTAACGAAATGTCAATTGGCCGGAATGGTGTGTTGTTTGCACTATATACAGATTTTCGTGAGATTGATCCTAATCAAACATTTGGTAATTACACAAAGTATGAGTAACGTTGTAATTTGGCTGTTTGTTTTAATCTTGGAGATTAAGTAAGATTTGCAGGGCCATGTCCGAAATCGAGTCACGATGCTAGCACAAATGAAAGTGGGCGTGAAGAATTACAACAGAAGTAGCATTTTATTGCTAACGGTGTCTACGTATAGCCACGATTAAGCCCTTGTATGGAACTTACTAAGGATTGGCACGTGTTACGCAAAATATACCTACTATTAGGGACACGATTTTAAGATCACATCAGGCTTTCATGATCTTATTTTTATAACCGCCTTACTCAGCTTATTTGATACAATGCATTTAGAAATAAATCATAACATTATTGCAAATAAGCAGACAGTTCGAGGAATGAAAGAACTTTGATGTCTTAAGGATTGGATCTTAAAAAATGCTTATCATTCCGTGGGTCGATATTTTGTGAAGGGTTTTAAAAATAAGAATCGATTCTTGCAATACCAGTATAATGAATTTCAATTCAAGTTTGCTCTGTAGTGGAACATTTACTGACTGATATAAGCTTACCAAAAGAAAATACGATAAGTTCTTTACGTGTGACAAATACAATTGTAATGCGTTTTATATTATTGTTCCATACAACTTTGGGTTATACACGCACCTTGTCTACTTCGTGAAGCTACCTGTTCCTTAATTTATAAATAATATCGGCCTGCCGGATGTGGGGTGCATTCGAGTCTTTATTTTCAAGGACAAGCCGAATACCGGCTGTTCCCACGTTAAAAGGGCATCGGGGACTCTATAGTTTTAAGTAGTCTTTTGTTTTTGGGGTTTCCTTTATTTAGGCATGTTAATTACATTGTCTTCTTCATTTGAACAAGATGTATTGTTGCCTAAATTCAAATCTTGATTAACTTATTTAGACTTGAAGACAACAATTTAAACTTCTCCTTTTTTCACTGCATCGTCATCAGATTGAAACTTTATTTATTTGAATTGCAATAAGTCAAATGAATTAATTTCTTACCTTGATATCTGGCAACACACTTGTTCATAAAAGCAGAAGCTTATTAGCTAACCTAGGTGTTGTAGTAACGATGCAAATCTATCAACCTGTGCAAGACCTAGCATGGAGCAAGATACCTACATCATTATTCTAACGCACGACAATCTAATCTTCAATTACTACCACAGTGACCTTTTCTAACGCGCAATTATATTGCACGCAACTAAATATCAAGCATACAAGTGACAACTGTAAACTTTCGTAAGACTGGCAGGCAGAGACCAAAGACCAGAGATGTTACGTCATTTCTCTTTTAAGCGTCTTATTTAAATGTCAAATATTGACCCATGACACGCATTCCGCCACTCGTCTTATTATCCTTCAAAATTCCGGAGACTAGAAAAACTTCTTTTCAGTTAAGGTAATAAATGTCATTTGATTTGGTAGCATTTTCTGAATTTTGTAATACTGGTCACTGTGTAATGAATTTGATAGAAATGTTTATTGTGTTTCATATATGGTAGCCATTGCGATACTAATATAACATTAATGAAGCTTCATTGATGTGTGTGATGTTAAACACATGTTACGTATCACAGTTATTGTTGCTATGGATCGTTCGATTACATTGTTGTTATGAAATTGGCATGTAAGACTTTGTTGCACGCGAAATTAACAATGCAAGATGAAGTAAAAAAAATTGATAGCGCTTTTATTGCACTTACTGAAATGGCATTGGCACTAACAATAAGTGACTCTGCTATAAAATCAAAAGTGATTGTGCCTGGTATATACTTGATGTCATAAGTACAAACTTAGAAACAAACAAAAAATGATCCGTAACAGGTGGAATAGGTACGGCTATATATATATTTTTAAACTACGATAAATTCACTAAAGCGGGTACTTCTGAAGAAGCAGCTAACTCAAATGTAAATAATTATTATAATAGAAATTGAACCTCAAGACAAAATGCAGAAAAAGAAGAAACCGCTCATGTCTTTGTTGATATTCCTTCTAACTACACGTTTTCACTTTCGTTACATACGTATGTAGTGTGTCGTGTTCGTAAGATCGTTGAACGTCACGCGGATCGTGATCTCAGCACAATCAAAGTGTCTAAAACAATTACTATCACAGTATGATGATGGGGGAAATGACGGTTATGTTATGTAAAATGTAATGTGGATAGGAATTTCTTAGTAGATGGTTCTAGAATTTTGTTTTGAATTGAATCGTATGTAGTGCTGTGTTTCAATGAGCAACTATTAAGGAAAACAAAATGTGAATAAAAAAATAGGGCTAAAGTAAAACGTCAAAGCATTTATTTCAATTACATAATATACTGGCATTTTTGAATTGTTAAGGACTCAGTCAGAAAGTTGCAAACTCAGTCAGTTGAAGAAGTGACTAGCTGTCACTTATTCCAAAACGAGATCTAAAGTCCATGGTCAAATTATAAAAATCAATCTACGAGTCGATCAATATTCTACCAGAAATTAAATACAGCAAACCGCAATATATCTAATTCACATATAAAAATTCAACACCAAAAATATTTCTACAAATCTTGTGCAATACATCAAACGTGCGACGTATCTATCGAATATTAATATGCAGTTGATAATTTTTGTCGTAAAATCTCTGCTAGACAGACAGCTGGGTTGGCCAATAACAGGTGTCAGGTCTTGCGACATTGCGCGAACGCAGGCCGCTATAGGCCGTAATAAGGACACCGTTGTATAATTGCACGCACAATCGGTGACTGATTAGAGCCTTCTTGTACAGCGTTATGACACGAATATTTGAAAAATCTAAAACTATAAGAATAACTTAGTGCAGAGATAAATTATTGTTAAGGACTTAGATGCACTATCGATGTAGTTAAAGAACCCAGATTTGCAATGCATAATAACAAAGTCAACTAAAACAAAACACAATGATTAAGCAACGTCATATGTAATCATGAAAAATATTTATAAGTTAACACTAGCGATGATGAATATTAAGCTCATCAAATGACCATAAAATAACGAAACAAAAGATAAATCTTCAAAAACCAAGCAATGAAGCTGATTTGACAACACCAAACAAATTTTACAAGATGAATGGAATAATTCCAACTTCGAAATCCTAACGGCTATTTTTACATTTCTGTCTTCATTTGTAGAATTCGCGGTGACCTTGAACTACTTTAGAGTTGCATTCGTTTCTTAATTTCGGTACGGTTTTTGGAGCCTTGATATTAAAAGCAAAAGAGCCAGGTAGACTCGTGACTATATTGTAATGCACTTGCAAAATGTTAGTGTAATGCAAATGGTACAGTCAGCTGTCCAGTGATGGAGGACGATAACATTTTTGAGATTAAAAAGTGTAAGGCTAGATCTGCTACTAAAAGGGTAATTTATATGGATCCTGTTGATTTCAAAGCATGCAAGGACAATATTCTATGAAATGATAATATAAAGTTCCAATAACTACACACAGTTTTAATAATCTTTATGACGTTGTCAGAAAGATATCAGAAAAAAACAGCTATCGAAATGCTAAAGAAATACTTGACATTCTGCATCATCATTACAGGATTAAATTTTGTACAACAAAGCAAAAATTTGAATGAACCGTAAAACTTCAATCAAGGCATTTTCTGAACTGAACCAGTTAAGGTCAATTTGGCTCTCCCGCTGTCATGTCAGATCAATGCCCTCAGATATATCCGGCAGTACCTACTGAGGTTGATATAATTATTCGCACTTGAAATCTTAGGGCATGGCGGCATTCGTTATGGGATGTTAAGGAAGGAATTAATTATTTTTTTTACTCCCAAAGAACGGGTACTTAAAGTTGACACGTTGAACATAATTCTGATATTGATAAATTAAAAATGAAGTTATACAATTTCTTATCTTAAGCGATTGGTACACTTCTTAATGGACGTTGTCTTAAAGACTTATATTCATTAAAAACTGTCTTGCTTAATTTAACTTGGGTGCAACAAAGACCTGTTCTTTTTTGTTTCCAGTATATATCAACTTGTAATATATCGTTTACAATTTGACATTGCATAGCTATAAGGTCAAAAGTGTACGCGACCAGATGTTTTCCGGCCAATTTATGATGCCGTAACTTGTTCATTGTTAGTCTTCGGTCACGATCGCGTTCAATGGGTCAGAGTTGACCGTCCAACGATTGACAGACAAGCAAACATTGCAAAGGACTTGTTGAGTAATGTTTGTTTTGCAAATACTTTGGCATTAACTAAATGGCAAGCGAAGTGAAGTTTCTTGAGAAATGTTCACCATAACTTGAAAACCTGCAATTCTGGTCGATTCATTTTAGTACCTACTTCGTTTTACGAAACACAGAAATGAATCTAGCATTTTCATTAAAGTTTCAAGAAGATTTAAATAACAAAATTAAGAGTTTACTATAGTCTGCGGTTTGTTTCCATTTAGGATTACATAATTAGTTATCCATGGCGTAACTGCAGAAACAACGGAATTCTGCGATAAAATCGCAGAGTCTGAAGATAACTATTGTTGATTTGTTCCATAGATTTTGCATACAGATAATCAAACAGGTGGTAATGATATAAGGGATGAGAAAGAAACAACAACGATTGAGAAGAAAAAAGGGAAAATCAAAATACACTTTCAGCCATAACCACAGAAATCAATAGAAAAATCTATCAATAACAAAGTTTTGATTGAATGTGGCATTCGTGCTCCTAGGCTTTCACTGTCAACCGCAGATATTATATCCGCGAAAGCTTTAACAAAAACTATAAATGGAGGAGGCATCGAACAAACAGCATTGTGAGAGTCAATCGAGACACTATTGTGTGGCTGTTACGTCAATTGACAATCAAAGACATTTCAATACAATGCTACTGAATTTAGTGCACGCGTGAATGTTATCTGTTCACAGATGCCGATGGATATCGAAATAGCGATGTTATCGCTTGTGGTGTTGAAGCTAAATGAAACGTGGTAAGTGTCAGAGTCAGTATATAGTACGGCGTGTTCTCACGTCCTTAATAACTGTAAGCAGTCGGAAACGGTTACAAAAACGTAACCAAAGACAAAGGAAAGGAAAACGTAATATGCACGCGGAACAACTATGGGAGACAGTAGTGTTTAAGTTGCAAATTGAGTTAATTAATTTCAATTTGTAGTGGTTGTGTAAGACACAATTATTTTAAGGAATTTAGGTGCTTTCACGGAGATCGCTAACCACAATTTTATTGTGAAGTACAGATGAATGAACAAATTCCTCGAGAGCCAAAATAGAGATGAAGATAAAATGAAATACCTTTATATAATGTAATTAATTCAATATTATCTTCATGAGGTTGAACATAACACTTTATAAAACAATCTCTAGTAATATCACTTGCGGCGCTATAAGTGGACACACGTATAGGTCCTAATTTATGGAAAGTCAAAGATTTCACTTTGACAATTTGTCATAATGGTTTCTCCTGTGATCTGTCATTCGCTGCTATTATAGCAGTAACTGTGTGAACTGAGCCGTGAACATTACTTACATCGGCTCGACGACCTCGTGATTGATGCATGGAAAGTTTAAATACCAATTTGGGTATCGTTCACCTATTATGATTTGATTGCCTACTCATTAGTCTTTGATACAATGGCAGGAAACGGTTTGGTGCCTGTAAAGTGGAGGTTGCGCTTTTAGGAAACTTAAGAAAATATATTGTTTCCTACAGAATTTTTAGGTTTATAGTCATCAAGTCATCCATTTTCAGAAATGTGGTATTTCAAATAGATCTTGAAGATATAAAAAGTTAATAAATATTATCGTCGGTATGTAACCGACATACGACCCTTAATTAATTTATGTTAGCTTTAGTCTTGCAATAGTCAATCTATCACTTTAATATTCAAATTCACATCGCAACGGCGAGGAAACAGACAAGCATAACATTTCAACAATCATTGTAACCACACGTTTGTAACATCTTCAGAATGGTGCTATGAATGCTTACACTGTAGCTATCAAAGCAACTTGAAAGTATAGAAATCTTGAATCAATATTGAAACAACCATAGAAAGCTAATTGCAATCAAGTACTAAAGTTATATAAAAATTAAAAAAAAAAATACCTGCATGACTATCTTAATATTAACAATTTCAATGAATATTTACAAACAGATTCGATTAGCGGGACTTAGCTTATTTACTCTATGGAGTTCCCCAAGGTTCAATATTTGGACTCGCTTAGCAACACTAACTACGGATGACGATTATATCCACTATCGAGATTACCGAACCAAAAAAAAAATGGGATGAGTGCAGGAGAATGATGATGATGATTCGTTGTACAAAAATTGTCATATTTGTCTTGACTTACCTTATAAAGTTTATCCTTCTGATACCACACATCCTCTTCTTCCTCTACGGGCGCTGCGAACGCCTGCGTCAGATCGTCGCGGGAACGCGAAAGTATTCGACGTCGAGACACCATCTCGCCACCTACTGCCGTCTCAAACGGGACTAGGCTGAAACAAGGAAAGCAACTTTAAGATATTTGTAGCTATATACATAATTATAATCTTAGTAGTACGTTATCAGTAGTTAATATACAAGATTGAATAACAGCTGTTGACCACTGTTTGAGTTTGGAAATACAAAAAGCACTAATATGTTAACAATCAATTGAAGTGGATGATGACAATTATAGACTTTGGCGAGTTCTATGACATTAACAGAGGATTAAGGATTATACGAGATATTTAAGTCTAAACGCCTTACTGCATCAATATAGTAAAAATATATTTATTGATAAGTAGTGCCTCTATATTGTATCTTTGGATGGTTCAGTCCAGTCATATAATACTGAAATATTTATGAGTTATTACGGTAACATAAAAGTTATGTAGTTATTTAAATTTAACTCGTAGGAATTTGGTTCAACCGGAACAAATTCCGTTTACAATACAATAAAAAACCATTTATTGAAACACGTAACTCAATATTATGATTATAATCAAAACGAATGATACAATTGTTGAACTTTCTATAGAAGATTAAAGTTGTACATAAGAGTATTATGAAACAATAGGTGCCGCGAAAGCTTATATTGCCTTGTTTGCATGTCTTTTAGCTCTTCATTGATGTTCATTCATAGATAACGACATCACATTAGGGGTATAGAAGCCTTGTTTCAATGTATATTTAAGTTTATCTCCGGCATTTATATTCATAGAAGGAGATTGATGGGTCTGTAATGTTCGAAGTATTTTCGTCTTCAATGATGAATGTTCCTTAAGTGAGTATGTTTTTCTTACACTTTAAATATGTGGCCCTCCATTACGTAAGGCCTATTTGCATATTTACAATAACGGTGATTTTACCTCGTCTTGTGTCGTCATTTCTACGTTATTTACGACATGTTCATCATCATAACATTCAATGACATCTCATTGATCACTCACTTCTAGGAGATCATCATTCGATCTAACATCCATCTTCAATTACATATATACGAGTACCTCAAACAACCACACGAGTACCTAAGTTCCATTCTACTACCTACAATAAAGATGTCCAATTCATCACCCACTTCTAAACTGTCATCACTATTTCGACCATTCTTCTCCAATTACCTATTTACATTAAACAAATTCACAAAAACACACCAGCACCTAATTTCTCCAACCACACAGCCTACCATCTTATCTGGGCTCTTAACAGTACACAAAGCGTCGGTTCGCTTGCTTCCTTCCGACAGTTAACAATGTGTGGCATTGGATTCGACATTGGGGCTCGTACGGCGTGTCTAACGATCGCCTCCGTCTGTTCCTCCCATTCATTTGATACCCACTATGTTTGTTTTACTTGGGTGTTGAGATTTTGTTTCGTATTTTAAATATTATTCACAATTAGCTTCTTTTATTACTGTATCTTTAAGATTATCATTCAGTTATTAAGATAGGCTATCACTGTATGTCTGTAGCGGTTGACTTTCAAAATGATATGTATTGCAGTTACTGACTACTAGACGAGGATGGCAATGGTAGCTGTTACTCATAATAGGTTACTCGACATTTTTTTATTGTTATATTACGTAAATATCTTTTATAACCACTCTCTTGTTAACTCTTACAAGTATTGTATGCGGGTTATACACAGAGTTCTTATTTCCCAATAAATTTTAAAATGCTTTTTAGCGACGAACATTGATCAAAGGCACATTATTTCTAAACGTATGTGTGTAGTGAAGTACTTTCTTTATTGTGCGGTATAATATCAGTAAAATCCATTGAACAGACCGCAGCAACTCTTAAACCCATTAATATCAATTGCTGGAAAGTCGAAAGTACTTTTCTTCACGCGATTTTCTCTAAACCAAAGTTGTTAAGTCTTGGTTGGAGACGAATTATCTATTGACGCAGGTTTATTCATTCGTTTGTATTTACTCTTACGCATATTTCATTTGTTTTTTTATTTAGCTACCTCTATTTGTGAAGTCTTTTACTTGTTTTCAAACAGATACATAATTCTAGTAATTGTGTCTGTAGTTCATTCAATTTGGAAAGTTTTTTTTTTTTATAAAAACTTAAAGCAGGTACATTCATCTTGTTAATCTTTCTTTAGGATATGCAGTTTTTGAAATGGTCTGCTTCTGGTAAAAGCATTCCCTAGTAAAGTCAAGTAGGTATCTCAAGTGTTGAATTTTACTTAGTTGCAGGAACTTACATAACTTACTGTATTTAACTATCCTTTTAACGCATTTAAGACCTTTGCGACAAAACAACAAAAGAGCCGCGTAATCAGTAAAAGTAAAAAAAAACAGTCTTATGTTCGTACAGTCAGTGGGTCAGTACTTTCACACTTGATTTACGTTGCTCTAAATCAGTATCGCAATGCCTGTTACGACATCCGATCGAGATACGTTTGTTGTATCTCAAGCGATTCTGAGATACGACAACGCAACCGCTTGGTATAACAGATAGAACTGGTGTATTTCATGTTATCGATTCCTATCCGCAGAAATCTAGAACGTTTCGACATCGACGTGATAAATATTATAACTCCTGTACCTATTATAAATTACAAGTTACCTACGTTTGTAATAATAATATTTTGCTCTATGAATTTATCACCATAAACAAAGCGCACTTAAAAAAAGTACGACGACAGTTGGAATTTCGCGCGCAAATGAAATCATTTTTAATTCTGACAGTGACAGCATTTTGTATTATGCCTGTAATGTCAGTTTTACACGAAGTGCTGAACTTTATTGTTCCACTAAATTAGTACTGATAGACATTGATTTATTCAGGCCTCTATATATTATATTTTTTAAACAATTACTGTTAACTTGTATCGAATGCTACGCACGCACTCTGGCATACCTGGGCAGTCGTTGCTCGTGTTCGATCCAAAGTGGTTGAATGTCTTCGTATTGAACTAAAGATATATTCCGTTCATATTTATATTCCTCCCGCCTAAACGTATCGTTGCACTGTGCGCTATGCCAATCTATTAGTCCGTGTTTATAAAGCAACTATTTAATCATTTTGAAGTTCGTTCAAATGATGGTAACATAGGAAATATAAAACAAAAACTAAAAAAAATAAAAACTGAAAAAAAAAAAAAAATGAAATACTGAAAGCCATACCTATCTTTTTTCACCTAGTTTTTTTAGTCAGTTCTTATCAGTCCTTAAATAACCACTCCGAAGAGTCTGTTCAGGTTCATGGCCCAAATGTAATCCGTAGCACTATGTATTTAGGGTACGATGGCACTGTCATACGCGTTGCGGTCATAAAGTCCCTAATTAAATACATAATTTAAAAAAAAATTATCCACTTAGATGCCTACCGTTCCAAAACCCTTTTTCTCATTCTTTCTACGACTCCGTAAAAACATGTGACGTAATACTCCATCCAGTGCAAACACGTCTGACATTTAATGCATCGTAAAGGATGATCATAAAACGCAGTACTTGCAGACGTCACAGGACCCGTTTATAGCACGCTGACCCATATCCAGGGGTGAACGCTTGAGGGACAAGTGTTGCGATCGGGAACCTATCGATCTGGAATATTATTTTTTTGAATCAAATAAAATTATTATTCGCAAATTACACTGTAATTGAGCCAATATGTAATAAGTTGTTTGTTTATTTTGTTATTGATTAAAATTATGTCGATTTGCTTGGTTCCAAAAGGACAATTTTGTAAATTAATCGAAGACAGGACCAATCTAGGGGGTATTAATATTTGTGTTGAAGATGAACGTGCTGGAGAAATACTTCATAGCTAGTAAATCGGTCCTAGATTTAACATATTTGCATTGCGGTCGTAACTAACACGTGCGTTTTTGTTCTAACTTGTACTTTTGACATATCACGTAAGCACTGATGGTCTCACAAATGCTAAGTAGGTAATACCTACTTACCTAGAATGAGGGATACGTAAACAACTTGGCTAACACATTGACATGACATGTAATGACGGACATTCGATTAAGTGTAATATTTTAACAACACGATTACCTTCTCAGTTTCCGCATTCCTACAAACAAAATTAGAGTAGTTATTTTAATCAGTTGGTACGAAATTGTAACAAAAAATCGGTTTCCTATCGATATTCGCTATCGATATCGATAGATTCCCGCTAGCCCGCTAGAGCTAGTCATTACGGGAGTCTCTTAGTGGAACGGGTTTACACTTTTATTTTCTTTTTACATACGTGAAGGCATCCCCGCGCAGGCGCAATTACTACGGTACATTTAGGGTTGTACACTGTTTGAGTTACTGGAGAGTTGGGATTTTGAAAATAAATTTAAAATATTTTTTTTTTCATTTAAGACTACTTACATGATTTCGAGGGGTAATAATTTGTCTGTTACCTGTTGTGTCTCTTTACCTGAGGAACACGTAGAGGTGGTTTTCACTGTTATATGTCTCTTAGCTTTTGACATTAATTTTAATAAAAAAGTTTTCGTGGATGCGTAAGTTAAAGAAGATATTTTTTTAGATTTACTGGATCAGTAACCACAACAAAACTTGACAACAAGTACGAATATGATTTGCTTTAAATTGACATAAGAACTAACTACACTTTCACGTCCCTTCATAGACGTCCTCTTGGAGCTATAATGAATTCTTTAGAAAAAATATATTAAAATTGATGTGAGGGGGTGTTCAGGGTCAACCCTGGACGCGTTACATCAGGATAGCACGCGCCATGATGTAATCGCTTGATAGTTTGTTGACTCTTAACCGTTCTACGTAATTGTTGTTTATGAGACAAAAGTGAAGCTCGCTTTATTTTACTGTGTTATTGATCTGCGTGTGCGTTTCAGAGAGATTGAGATGTGAATTTGAAATACCTGATTCTTGAGCAAAGAATTTGTGGAGACGGACAATTAGAGAACATATTATGAGTGTTTGTGGTTACATAATCACAACCACACTGGTCGATTGAAGGTTTAACTACGCTTGTCGCGGTCGGTTCGTGGAAGGGTGACCATTATGACATATTGAGACCCCTCTGTGCCTCGGAAAGCACTTTAAGCCGTTGGTTCCGGCTACCATTCTTTGACAGTCGTTTCGGTAGTCAAAGTACGTGGGTTGTAGAGGTCAGATAGGCAGTGGACCCTTGTGAAATAATAATAATATCCATGGACATTTCACACAGCGCCATCTAGTCCCAAGCTAAGCAACCTAATACTTGTGTTATGGTAACAAGATGGCTGATACTACTAGACGAGCTATAACTACTTATATACATTTTTTTTTTTTGTAAATACATACATAATATTATAGAAGGAAAAACACCCAGACTCGGAACAAATACATGTAGGTCATACAAATATTTGTTCCGTGCGGGAATCGAACCCGCGACACGCAGCGCAGTAGTCAATCGCTTAACCACTGCGCCAACCGTGCCGTCTACTACTGGTATTCAGTTGCATCCACATGCATGCTATATGGTATACTGGAAGCCAACCCTAACATAGTTGGAAAAAGGCTAGGCAGACATGGGTGCTAGAGATACAAAATTAGTCCGAACTTGGAAATTTGAAGACATCGGCATTGTCCAGAAAAGCACAACCATCATAATATACCTATACCTATTATTGCCATCGAGTGGAACTGCTATTTTGATTTGTGGGTAATAGTTGCAGTATAAAGTATATAATTATTATGGATTGTAAAGAAGAAAATGAAAAGCCTTGAAGCAGTAGATTTTGAGAATCTTCCATTAAAATATAAGTTCCAGCCTAAAAGTTATTCTTTTACCAACTTTTAAACTAAGCACCTATGTACAGACGCCAGCAGGTCAAGCTACCCGAAACTGTCAAATTTTCCCGATCCACCTTGAAACTTAATGCTTTAATGATAAAGTTGAAAATCTATTAAAGAAATTTGACAGATTGTAGTGCTGGCGTCTGTACATAATTTTAAGAATGGCAAACAAATTACCAAATTACGCTTATTTGTCATTATGAAGATATGACCCAAAATTAACTATTACAACACGCACTAACTTAATTGTAAATTAAATTAAATTTGCTCCCAATTTGCTGTCGCCATGTTTGGTGTGAAAACAGTAATTGCGGGACATAGGACCAAGTATGTTGATGCCTTATCAGATGTTGAAAAAGCGACTTGAAATACATTTGATATTATTATTTTATGCGTTTTATTCCATTCTAGATTCGTATAGGAATAACATATAGGTAGAAAAAAATGTAGGGCAAATTCTGATATTGTTTTGTCGTCAAATACATAGTTTAGTTGTAGATACAGCACTACATATTACAGTTACTAAGGCATTACGAAATGTACTGTTAAAAATTCAGTAGAAATTGTATGGCTCGCATTCTTCTGAACTGCTTACCAAGTCAAATGACAACGTGGTCGCGATTCTAATTACATGTGACTATTATGTGTCTTGAAGACAAAAACGAACATCTCAGTTAACAAGCACACATCTTCAGTTTCATTAACTCCTATGTTTTGAACCTTAGTGTTGAAAATGCCTTGGTTTCTGGTCCTCCGAACGTGGTCCTTTCGTCACCGTACATTTTAAAAGGTTTGCCCCTATTGACGATTGGATGCGTCCCATTTTTGAGACACGTTCTGGTTTGACAAAACATTTTTTTCGCAATCTGTTTCGTGAATGTGTTCTTAGGTCGAGCGGTTATTAAATGTTGTCAAACTACTCATCTTGGTGCTAATGATTAAATTAGTCATTTACATCCTACTATTCTACTATAATATAATACAATAATATTATACGGGAAACTTTGTATGGATGGAAGCATGAATGGATGTTTGTTACTCTTTCACGCAAAAACTACTAAATGGATTTAGATGAAATTTGGCACACAGATGGTTTATAGGGATTAACATATAGGATACTTTTTATCCCGAAATTCCCACGGGATCGAAACTTATGCGGGTGAAACCGCGGAGCACAGCTAGTATGTACATACAATCATGCCATCTTCCCACGGGGGCAGGTAGACACTATAGAACGCCACCTGCTACGATCCATACATACTCATTTTTCTTCGTCTACGTTTATACATCTGGGGGGTAATTGCGTAAAACACTAACAGTGGCAATGGCTTTCATTTTGACAGTTCAACAACACTTATTGCGTTATTTACGTAGTTGAGCAGGACAAATTTTTCGAACGTATGAAGCAATGGATTAACAATATCCTTCAAAATTATTCAGATTGTTATTAGAAATGTGTTACGCAATTAGGGTGCGGGTCATACACATTAGTTATTTAATCTGCGAATAACTCTTATTCAAATATTGGAGTTATGGGACCAACCTTTTCGTTTCCCAAAAAGTTGGTCCCATAATTCCCATACACACATAGAAGGTGACTTTAGAAATAAACCCACCATGTAACCCATAGAACCAACAGGACCAGGTTTAGTTCCCAACCTGTTACCAAGAGACAAGACTACAGAAGTTTACATAACAGTTAATATTGCGTAACAGCAACTGTTCACTACTGGCCTTCCTCACACACATACTCGTATACACACACCTACAACTAAGTCTAGACATATTACTAACAATAATCACTAAACTGTATAAATTAAATACATTATTAGAAACCGGCACCCTAATTGCGTAACACACAATCAATCGGAATCGGTTTCATTTTGACAGTTCAACAACATTCATTGCGTTATTTACGTGTTGAGCAGAAAAATTTTTCGAACTTATGAACTTACTTAGATTTTATCAAATCCGACTGCTAGTTACAGAGATCAGCGCGTTCAAACCAACAAACAAACTCTTCGGCATTATTTTTAGTATAGATAGATTAGTATAGATGTAGATTAGAAACTTGTATTTCTTATGAGTGCTGACAATCGATCATTTAGACGAGGTCCAATTAGGAGAATGCGAGTACTCGATTAAACGAACTCGCAATTATTGTCAGAACTTTCTCTCACGCGAAATTTTGGGAGCACATTTATTTTATTTATAATTTAAGTATATGTATTTTATAATTATGTGACTGTCTAATAATATAATTTAGAGAAAGCTGCATTTATGATAATCATGGAAGCTAATCAAGCAATAATACAAAGATGACAGAAGGATGATTTCAATTTCTTGTCTCCGAATTTGTAAAACGCTGTGAAGAGACGGTTGAAAATGCCGTACTCTAATTACCATCGGCTCTCTTACTACGTCCAAGAGCTGTCAATGTCATCATTGCTAAGGAATATTGACACTAACAACTCTTAAACGTGGCGATCGCTTTCAGTTTCATTTGTGAAATTTACCCTATAAGATTGGAAAACAGACCTCAAAATGAACTAGAAATAAACCACAGAAGAACAAGCCATTAATCGTCAATAATGCATAACATGCACATTACCAATTAAAATTCTACTCATAAAGAGAAAACCGCTAACCGAGCACACACCATTCGATTTCAATGTCAAAGCATATCGATACGATAGTCGATTATGTATCGAGTTGCGTGGGCGCCTACCTGTTAGAAACGGCAGTCGTTCTGACTGAATACAAAGAGTTCCACACCCACATGGCTAAACAAATCGTTAGAAATATAGATATGTATGTAGATATAGATCATAATATTATACTGCGAACTTTCTGGTAAATCTACTTTCACAGAATTTGCGGATTTCGATGAAGATGGTTCTGGTTTAAAACATTTGAATATTATTCATTATTACAATGATTGATTTGTTTGCTTGAGTCTTCGTGTCGGAGCAATATGTAACATAACATATGACCACAAAAGTATTTGTGGTCTTATTTTTCGGGCCGTTTTTGAAGCGCTTTTTGGGAATCTAGTACTATTATTGATCGAAGTTCAGCTTCGATAAATAGAGAAAGAATATACACATAATATAACAATCACGCCTTGTTCCCCGAAAGGTGAGACAAAGGTGTGTGAATATAGAACAAATATCTAACTATAATATTATAAATGCGAAAGTAAGCTTGTTTACGCTAAAACGGCTGATTGGATTTGGATAAAATTTGGCACGTGTGAGGACCATGACTTGGAGAAGAACATAGGCTACTTTCCATCCAGGATCGCAGACAAATTCGCGGGCAACAGCTAGTAAACAATAAATATATAACATATAAATATAAATACTTACAGAAGTTGACGACACCAATTTTCCCGAAAAAAAGCAAGAGTTTTGTGTGTCTACATGTAAATTTACAACGTTTAACTATATCTACAGCCAGAACTCCTGAACTTTGACTGTACCCTTTTTAAAAGTCATATGTTACATGGCCGCTGACATATTATGCACAATCAAACCGACTCAGCCATTAATCTAACGATATTTTTATTGCAAGCTCGGCCACCGCCATAGGCATCTACCAAAATAATAAATCATATCACGATAAATTGCATAACAGACCCACTACAATCTACATCATTTAATCGTTTATCAATATACGACAATACATTATAACTGTACAATTCCGTTCCAATAATGTGTTGAGCAATTTAACCCTTGGTAATGTTACGTTACGGGCGGTTATCCAATTCGTGTTACAATGTCTACATTGGGAGTTACGTACAACGATCAGAACATGTAAAACACACGTATGGACAAGGTTTGCAATGTGTTCCTACACGGTGTTTGGATGTTGTAAGTATGCTAATATGTTATATTTAATGATGGTTATTATGAGGTTGTGATATTTAACGGTTCGGTAAAAGTCTGGCGTGACAGCGGTGAGATGAAAATGGCAGGTGACACAGTCTTGCTATTCATTTGTTTTTTCAAAGTTGTTTAGGAAATGTTTGTCATCAGTGATTATGTATAGGTACCAATAAGTTTCACCTATAGAGATTCGGATAATTTATTATTAAAAATATAACAAGTCTTTGAATGGGAACAGTTTTTTTTTTTGTAAAAAGAGTTTTCTCGCCAAATAGCTGTTTTTTTGAGGGTCTGAAAAAGGGAATACATGTATTAAATACAATATATTTAATACATATATTCCATCAAACAGCAAAAGAAGAACTTCCCGCCCCACAAAATTGTACCTTGCCAGGTACAATTTTACCCGAAGTCACACGAACGTAGCCGAAGCAGACATTCGTAACCCCATAGTCTACATATTACCCCAAAGTCTCGGTGAAAATGAGTCCTCTGTCATAAAATTGTATGACAAACATTACAAAATATCATACAGATCTAGCATTAAGTATCTATGTATGAAGGTAACTAACCTTTTGACGTATTTAAAATAAGCACCTTTGCAGGGAGCCGTGTGGGTACAGCATTACGTAACGCAAAGGTCATTACGTACAAGTGTGGGAGTACCACCATAATATTGGTTACCGTAATGTGTTTGTTAGTAATAGTTATAATAGCTGTTCATTATTGTATTGCAACGTTCACAAGATAATCGTCCGATATGGTATCTTTACCCTCTGTTACTGTCGAGGCATGTAAGGAACGAATATGTGCAAATATGTTACAAATTTTAACCCATCAATTAAAAACTTCCGATCTATTCTGTAGAAATCTCACCGTGAAGACTTAGATGTTGTGAGTTGGAAGTGAGCTGTCAGCTGTGTTAACGCGTGCCGCTTGTGTGTATGCACACGTTTAACCTCAAAATCTTGGGGGATGTTAATGTAACTTTATCGGGTCATGTCCAAAAATATGAATGCATATCATTTTGACCTCATGAATGACAACCAAACTAACACCTACGCTAACACCGATAAGGGAATCTTTCAAACTAAAGACAGTACCGAAACAAGAAATACGGTCATATCTGACCAAAACCTTGTCTATACATATACAATCGCCCACTAAAGTAGGTCATGCCATTTTCAGCTCTATAAAAAGGTGATAAAACACACAATGGTGTGGCTTACTTTGACAGATGTTATCTATAAAAGTGTAGCCGAAATGTCGTCTAGACATGTCTATCTGGCTACTTGAACCTAGGTTGAAACAATTGTCGGACTTCGTAAGATCTGGTTTGGAGATGTGCTACGTTAAAGCGAGAAAAGTAGACTAGAATGGGAGATAAAAAACTAAAGATATAAAATGTTGCGGTTTTTTACTTCCTTATTGCTTTGAGAACTATTGCAACCGCAAAAAAAAGTAAATAATATTATAAGGAGTTAGCACGAAGGTAAAATAGCAACGAAAATAAAAAATGCAATAATTTTATAAACTTTTAGAACAAGAGCAACATACAAGTCCAAGTAAAGAATCCCAGCTGATATTAATATCGATGAATATTCACCCATAATATATCCTTTCACTAATCTAAAGTTTCTCATACCAAAGATGCTCTTGTGTCTTTCTTAGAGCTCAGTAGGGAAATAAAAGGTCAAAAAGCTAATGTCACTTACTGCAATGCGCTAACAAGCAAAATTATAATCTCAAAAACCAACCTGACATAACAGAAAGTTTAAAAAAAATATTTCGCTTATCACTCGCCGCGCATCGCTTATTAAATCGCAATATCACGGTCATAAAATAAAACAAGCGACATACGCTTATAACGGTACAGTGTACAAGTCATATCGGTTTACTTCACATGACTAATGTCCTGGATGTTCCACGGAATACTAAGGCACATGATGATACAGAAGGATCATACAACGAGCGTAAACGCACGTACATACAATACACAGCTTCGGTTGAGGGTGGCATACAAATATCTTTTGCTAAGATAATTTTTGGAGTCACTATACTATTAAATGCCATTTTTTGTAGCTTTTACAATATTTAACAAAACTAACAATTTACCTCGGTACTAAATTAAATGACTAACTATACAAATAAATACAAAAACAAAAGCACACTTATGCGTCGAAGTACTCCTCCGCATCGCTGCCATCCGGAAACGTGCACAGACAACTGCTGGCAGCATTGCCACGTTGAATGGCAATGCTAATAAATTAATTTCTGTTTTTTTTTTAATTTAGAATGTTGTTCGCTAAAATTAGATGAAATCATCAATTTTCTTTGGACAAAGTTACATTGGACATATATATTTGTTCAGTGGAACACCATCCCTAGATAGACTATAAAGATCGCCGACGTCCGTGTCTACGTGTGCGTGCGCCTGTTTTTTGCTTGTTGTATGAAACCGACCTTCTGTATATCTATTCTGTGTTTGTGTCCTGGATCTTGTTCAGAATACTAAGGATTCCGTTCATCTTTAAAAGGTTATGATGATGATGACCTATGAACGGTTATTTTGGCATTTTGAGGACGTGATGTAGATAAAAATGGTGATGATGTTTCTTCTGGTCAAACAAAATGGTGTAGTGGCATCAATGTCTTTGTAATTGTTATTTAATTGTGAGAATGATACAAATGGAGAGCATGCTTACATATATTCACACGGTGCTCGTAAAAGTGAAAGAAGGCCTGACGATATAGTCATATGGATCTGGTGGTCTTTGATGGTATGAATAGACGTACGATTATGGATGCACCAATGGGATATTTAAGGATAATTTTCATAGAAAATATTTTGAAAGAAACAGTTGAAAGTCGTATTAAGGAGAGGCCAACTAGAGAAACAAAGAGCGATTCAGAGATAGACGACAGAGAAAAGAGAAGGCTGCTTCCAAAAGAGGTTGAATCTGTCCTCAAATTGTAAGAATTCGATGTCATTGTTTCCGTACACCTTACTTAAATCAGTGATATAAAAGAGTGTAACAACAAACCGCTATACGATACTAAAATAAACCTAGTTACGTATGTAAGCAGCTTTTATCTGCCGTTAACATCGGATCACATTCTGTGGCTTGCAAATTTTTTATGCGTGATCTGTTTCTGGCCTAAATGTAGTTTGCCCAATTATCTAAAGTACTTTTGTTGTAGATTGTGATAAAACGGTAAATGTCAAGGGTGTGTGGCTTTGTAACGATGAAATATTTCGTGGACATGAATTATTAAGATAACTGTACGCTGATGGAGATAAAGGAGATGACAAAATTATGAAGCCAGAAGTAGAATCATTGATGGAATAGCAAAAATAGAACAAAGACATTGGTGACGTTGATGAAGAGTCGGGCAAAAAGTTTGCCGTTATTATTTCAAAGTTTTATTTTTTAAAGTTTGCCGATAAAGATTGACTCTGTGCACTGAATCCAATAAGGATTGATTCTAGAAGGGCGTCAAAGGCACCAGAAAATCAGGCTCTCTAAGTTGAAACAAAATCACAGGACTTATAATAACTAAACGATCTAAATTAAGTCATAGTAGATTCAGGTGAAATCCAATTCTGCTAAAACCGTGTTAGCTTTGGAAAAGCTGTTTCAACTCTGTAGTGGCTACGCTATCACCTCCAAGCATCGTTCTACCCCATTCAACTACCACTACAATGTCATACAAAGATTAGAATATACACTTGACACAGTTTATATTTTCATTTAGTATCCAGATCTGTGACACTTTCAGACTTATCTTTATGCGTATTGTCTTTAGTAGAATAAGTAGGCTACAAAGCGGTCGGTCGGTAAGAAGTAAGGAACTGTGTCAGCAAGTATAAAGGAAGTACCCAGTAGCATTTAGTGTCAGATAGTTGTAAATTATAGACAATGATCTATAGAATCAAGTTTTCTAACTGAACAGACAGCTGTGCTGTTCTTCCCAGCTATAGTAATTCTGACGTTCGATTCTGGCTGATTCTCAGCCTAGTTTGACTAAATGACATTTGATTATGATGTCTTCAGGCCAAATGTATATTGCAGAAGCCTTGCGTATCTATACACAATTTCAGAAAGATTCGAATTAAAAAAAGATTTAATGAGCTGTTGCAGAGTTCTGCAACAGCTCATTAAATCTTCTAGTCGTTCTCTCTCATGCCAGCACGAACTACTTGAAAATAGCTCAGGACGTAGTGACCTGTGTGCTGCCACCGACAACGCCATGTAACTGAAAAAGTTATGGGTCAACAAAATTTGAATAACTGTCGTGCCAGCGACGCGAAGAAGAAGGACGTAGTTAAGAGATTGGCCATCCTCAGCAAGGTCGGTAGCACTGGCTGATGACAATTACATTATACCGCTGAATACTTGCATCCTCTTGGACTGTTTAGATAAACAGATGTTGCTATTTTAAAAATACAGCCAGACAGGCCAATGAGCGACTGAATCAATATTTAGGTATTTGGTTACATCCTATTCCTACGATACTCATTTACGAACTCTAAAAACTTCCATTCCAGATACTAGAAAAAAGTCACCGGATACACAACATACATTTAATACACACACTACCTAACTAATGTAAAATTGAAATGTTAAAATTAAATGTGTGAGAATCAGTCTTACCAAGGGGTACCTATCGTATTACGCAGTAACTGGGTTTTGGAGGTCAGATAGGCACTCGCTTCATGTAAAATACTGGTATTCAGCTGCATCCGGTTAGACTGGAAGCCGACCCCAACATAGTTGGGAAAAGGCTAGGCAGTTGATGATGATGATGACTAACTAATGTAAAAATATCCTAAAAATTCATACAGTTTTCGCTGAATGTTATCACATTATTTCTACATAAGGCGCAAGACTGTGCGACTAGGCTGAACATGCCGTTCACGCAATCTACAATTATACCTAGGCCGAAAGCGACTTCTGCCTAAAATGGACATTACCGACTAGGATTGTAATTTTTTTATCTTACATGGTCGTGAGAACTGTTTAAGAATAGATAAAGCTGTTTATTTTAAGTCTTTAATCAATGTTGGTGGTTCATTAGTGGGTTTGTTAAGGTAACTATTTTGAGAAGTCGGAAGTGAAGATGCTGAGATTTTGTTGCCAAATGTAACAAGATAAAAAACAGAATGGAGAAATAGGACAAAAGTCAAACTAAAGGAATTTTTATACAGTTGACATATAAATATTGTACATCTATACTTTACATTATAAAAAGATCCGATTCCGAAAATACTTTCACTAATGAATAGCTACAGTATTGCCGAATTCCATAGGATATATTTTATGTCAAAATTACCTGCATACTAACTGTATATTTCTATTATATATTGGACGTAATTTAAAGTCTTGGTTTTATAGCAAGTTTTAATGACAAAATAAATGCAAATGAAAGGAAAATGCGCAACTTTCAAGTACTAATTAATAGGTAATTAAAATTTACTAGTCGACGGATATTAATAAATATAGAATGGCGTAAAACTATGTATTTAGGTTAAATAAATCTTTGATTGTGATCAGTAGATATTAGTATAGAAATTACAGTCGTAGCCTTTCCTTATAAAATGAAACGAGGAAATACCTGATTATTTTTTTGAAGAGCAAAGCCTTTTATTAGTTTTTCTTGTATGTAATACTTAGGTAGTCAACAAATATCCTTTGTTTTTTTAAGTATGTTCAATAAAACTAAATTTAAAAGCATAATATCTTACTGGCTACTAAAATTAGACTACTCAAAAACAGAAGAGCTGCTCGTTGTAAAAACATGATAGAAATGTTATAAAGTAACCAATCCCATACTTCCTGCATCCAGACACCTACTCAGACATGAACACGCTCATATGTCACCTCACCTGGCACGCCTTACTCACGTGCACACACACACACCCCACACCCCCCGCTACAAAGCGAACTACACTACACACTTTTAGGTTTTTTCTCTTTGCTTAAGTTATTATGGTTATTTTTTAATGTTAAATTGATTATATTTATATATCATATCTATACTGGTGATACTATTGTTATGATGCTATTTTTGCTGTAGGGGGGAGTCACTGGTGTCCTGAAATACAGGCGACGGCTTAGTTTAGGGACCAGTCTCCCACAAATAAACATTGTAATATCGTACCATTATTATTTTTCCGTTTTTAAGTTTTGGTTGATGGATGTTATTTGTGGAAAAAATAAACATTATTATTTCCTTTAAACATATAAAAAATAGTAGCCCACCGGTATCGGGAACAGGGTCCAAGCTACCGGTGGTCAGGACTTATTATTATTATTATTTGTTACCTACTGACTTTGACATCTTTACATACCGAGACCCCTAGGCTCCGTGCCTCGGAAAGCACGTTAAGCCGTTGGTCCCGGCTGTCATTCGTGGATCTTTGACAGCCGTTACGAGTATAG
Source organism: Apamea sordens (assembly GCA_945859715.1). Lineage (NCBI taxonomy): Eukaryota > Metazoa > Arthropoda > Insecta > Lepidoptera > Noctuidae > Apamea > Apamea sordens. The sequence continues at coordinate 18,010,620 of OX243986.1, forward strand.
TCAGAAGCCCGAAAGTCTGACAACCAGTTTTACCAAGGGGTATCGTATTACCCAGTAACTGGGTTGTGGAGGTCAGATAGGCAGTCGCTCCATGTAAAATACTGGTATTCAGCTGCATCCGGTTAGACTGGAAGCCGACCCCAACATAGTTGGGAAAAGGCTAGGCAGATGATGATTTGACTTTGACATCTCATTAAATTGTGTAATATTTATGTTTATGTATTTTATGCTCGCCCCTTATTACATAGGACGGCGAAATATGGGTATACTACAGGTATACCTCAGCTTAACCCTTCGGGGAATCATCATCATCTTCAGCCTTCAGCAGTCCACTGCTGGATATAGACTTCTCCAATTGCTCACCATTTAGCTCGATTCTCGGCAACTCTCATCCAGCCACCCTGCGAAGATCGTCGCTCCAACTAGCCTGAGGAAATCTTACGTTTACCAATTAGCGGACGCCACTGAAGAATACGTCTACCCCAACAGTCATCGGTTCTCCGGCTAATATGGCGGGCCCATTGCCACTTCTTGGTTATCCAGTAAGCTACATCAGTTCTCTTCGGGGGATACAGGCGTATTATTATTTTATATGTAAAATCTTCAAGAAACAAACCACAAAGGTCCTGTCCTAACACTGTACAGATAAAACAAATGAAACTTAGTCATTAATCACAGCTGGTGGAAGCGGTTAAGTAAGTAATTGCCAGACGTCAATTACATAATTATCTAAATTGTAAGCATTAAGATATCTGAGCATGCTAATAGAATAAACGGGAAAGGTAGTTTGTTTGTTGTCACGGTCATGGTTTCTATGGAATTAACATAAGCATATAAAATAACTTACATAGTTACCTTTGAATTGGAAATCTTCAAATTCAATTTTATATCAGAGCATTTGTTTTGGTAAACAATATAAAGATATTTTTTTTACTTTTCATCGAAATTTTTCTACTGAAGTTCAACTTTCACCTAACCTTTTTTCACTCTCTCCTTCTGGGGAAAATCGCAAGGTTATTCCGAATCTTCAACATAAAAAATGGAAAGCCGTTTGGTTTTATTTTGCATTTTTTTAAAACTATTTTTGCAGGTGAGTACACGGATTAAAGCTAGTTAATCCAATGCGCTTACGTATGTACGTGGCTGAGTAAAAATGAGGCGGCGATTGTTGCAACATGCTTGTGAGAACTTTTTTTATTGAGGAAACATCTTGTATTGGCTTAGCTTTGAAGTGTCAATCTTTTGCGATGTTTATTCTTTTTTATTCACACAGAAGAGCAAAGGTAATTTGTCAAAAGTACTTTTTGCGATTGAAATAGAATTATATACTTTTTGCACAACTGATCAAATCAGCGGATAATTTGTTCTGAATCACGCATGTCGGTTAAGCATAACGATTAAAAAAAATATCATACACATACATAGCTGGCTGTATTTTCTGAAGGGTTAGGCAGAGCTGTAACTATAGTAAACCCATGTAATCGGTGCAAGCTTATTGCCACCAACCGGGAACAAATCTAAACTAGGGGCTGCTATGAAGAAATTCTAGATAGAAAAATCTAATTACACTTTGCCTGACCCGAGAATAGACCCCAGGAACTCATGCTTAGCAGTTGCGCATGCGACCACTAGCCCAACGAGGTAGTCCATCGAAATAGCAAATTACATACTTTTCACACAAGTGATAAAATCAACGGATAATTTGTTCTAAATCACGCGTGTCAGTTTATGTATAAATAAAACGTTTTATTACGAAGTTTACAGCCGGAAAATCGAGGAAATTGGCGCTAATTAGGCGTTTTAATTGCTTATTCGGTATCTAGGCCTAGATATTAAACCTGTTGGGGATTTCACATTTGCTTTAAAAGAAAAAACAGTGTAGGTGTAAGACAGTTATCACTAAAAAGCGAACACTATATTTGGGAAACTTAATGACTACTGACCTTTTTAAATTCTAATTAAGGTAACAATTTCCTGACACCATATGAACAAAATACACAGATATCATCAAAAGGAATTGAATTGGATAAATCAAAGATAATTCCCACATAGATTGTATTATTTTTTTCCCATAGACATTAATGTTTGTAATAAATGATTTGAATTTATGCAAATCACATTAAGCCTTAACATTTAGAATTTCATCATTTTTCTTCTTAGTATAAAACATCCTTCAAATTATTTAAAACGTTGATTTAAAACTACATTAGTGAAGACGAGAAGTGTTACTTGGTTATAGAATGCTTCGTCTGAGATTACTTTAAATAATTAAACATGGCGTACTGTTTGTTTAGGTACGCTATTAAATAGTTTTCTTTAAATAAAAAAGGTAAAAATACCTACAGTAGTTTACCTCTAATTTATTGATTAAAAACTAACGCCATTATGAAATAACGTAAAGGAAGGTGAAACTATTCATTTCTAGTAGATACTACCAACCTTTGGATTGAAAAATATATAATCAAAATTAAAAACAACAATATTTAATTTTTTAAATTTTATCCCATGAATGAATAAGATTGTACTTATTGAAATCAATTTTTAACCGACTTCTAATATGATTGACAGCTCAACAGCCAACTACTTACTGTTGCGCTACCGTGAAAGTTAAAAGTAAAACAAAGTGGCCTTTGGTGTTATGTTATTTATTAAAATGGTTTATCAGGTTTATCATAGGTAGGTTATTTTTAATCGTAGTAAGTACGGTCAGCGATAAACAAAAGTCGATTAACACTGCTATTTTTACATATCATAATAATATACTTAATTTAATCATTCGAAACATTGCATTTCAGCTGTAACATAACTGTTAAGAGAGTTACTTTTAAGTTTACTTCTGATTCGATTTTAATTACACTCCGTGTTTTTCACTTTATCCATAAACTTTGGCAAACTCTTCTATAGCTTTTACAAATCAAATCTAACAAAGGAAGTAGTACTTAAAAAGGCTTCGTTACAAAGATATTTATAATTTCATTTAATGAAATTTAAATTTAATTATGCAGTAAGAAAGGGTCTTAATTTGGCCTGTGGTCTTAATCTTATGAATGAAAATACGACGTTGCCAATGCGGTTATAGAGGCATGCATATCGGGTGATTTATGTCAAGGTATTTAGTTTGTATGAAAATTAACAAAAAATAAGAATTAATTATGTCCATAATGAAAAATGCTTATTTCCATGGTCTGAACATCTGGTCGAAGTTTATGTATATCGTCCGGAATATGGAGTATATTAAAAAAAAATTATGTTTATATAATTTTGTCGCTGACTGTACCTAGTTAGATATTATCGATTGATTTAAAATATTACTGTAGGTAGGGATAGCTTTTCGGGAAGGGAAGAATAACTCCTGACGTGATAAAAAAAACACTTGCATGAGATTGTCCAATGGAAATGTTTAAAATGATCGTATCCTGGTCGTATCTCGTAGCCTTGTCTAAAAATACGTTCTGATTTTGCATCGAAATATAAAACAGATATAGATATATAAAGAATTTATTCAGATAACTTTTTCTTAATTTTTTTATTGAATATTAAGTACCTACTAAATAAAACTAGTTTTGTCATCACATTTGTATCACTAATCACGCGAAAATATCGTGAACTAAGAAGTCAAGCAAGTTCATGATCGACATGTTTTTAAGTCTCCAAATGTCATGATTTATATTAAATAAACGAGTTTCTGATATAAAACATAGCTTCAATAGTTTAGTCATTAAAGTGTTAAGTTGTGACATGTAAAGTAGATAAATTTATACTCAATACAATAAAGCTGAAGACTTTGTTTGTTGACCGCGTTAATCTCTGAAACTTTCAGTCGGATGTGAAAAAATCTTTTGGCATTTGATAGCCTAATTCTTGAGGAAGGTTATAGGCTGTTTAACTCTTGCTACGGCCCTTAGGAGCCAAGCAAAGAGAGAAAAAAGAAAAGTCAAAAGCAAAGCTAAACAAACAAAGTGAGTATATAACGGTGCGGCGGCGGGTGAAACCCCGGGGCACAGCTAGCTTAAGAATAAAAATTAAAAAGTCTGATCTCAATTTTGTGCCAAACGATGCTTTCGTAGATTAATTGTAGGCATAGGGTAATTAAAAGATTTTTTAAATTATGTTATGTAAACTCGTCAAGTCTTCAAATAGATATAATTACCTACGCTGCGCTGGCTTCAAAATGAAAGTTTTTTTTTTAAGTAGGTAGGTAAGTAAATAAGAATCGCCCCATGCTCATGAGGAATTTTATTTAGATGACGTTTATTTATTTATTTAACCATTTATGTACACACATATATAAACAGACATTGAAAATCACAACAGAAAAAATAGGCACAGAGGTGATGCTTATTTCGTAAGAAATCTCTTCCAGCATACCTGAGATAGGACAATAAATACAGAGATGTAGACAGCGTGTGATAGAGCAAAGGAGACAAACAATAATACATAGAATCAAAAATAAACTATTCACTTAAAAACTAAACAAATATTACGAGAATACGTAATTTACTTTTGAATAAGTAAAATGTAGAGAAAGCCGGCACCCTAAATGCGTATATATCAATTTGAATCATTTTGAATGATATTGCTAATCCATTGCTTTATATGTTTGAAAAATGTGTCTGCTCAACAACGTAAATAACGCAATGAATGTTGTTGAACTGTCAAAATGAAACCCATTACTACTGATAGTGGGTTACGCAACTACCCCACAGGTCACAACAGTAGGCTACTTAGGGCCGATTTTTCAATATTCATTAATAATTTTGTCTGAGGGACAAATGACATTCTGACATATTTTCTGTACAAAAACTGTCAAATCGCAATATTTATTTCTCAAATAACAGAGGGGCAATTCTCGTAATTTTAAGAACGTTCACAGTCTGATCTCAGTTTCAATCTGTCAAAAAAACCTCAAATTTCCCTACTGTTTTGACAAGTTTTTGAGATTGATTGTCGCTAAAATGAGATTGCTACTAGATTTTGAACGTTTTTAATTACAGTAATTGGCCTTCTGTTATCTGATTATTGAAAAAACAACTCAAAGTGCACCTTCTTGTTCGTATCTATCAGCTCACGTGCACAACACTCACACAACCATGCACACACATATTTTTTACCTTTGTAGGTACCTACTTTAAGTTACTATTAAAACCTTTTTTATATAAAACTTGTTAACAGAACGAAGGCGCCTGGATCTCACAAAAAAGGGACTCCTAGTGTGAGGTCTAGGAGCTCAATCCATTACTAAAATAAATATATTCTTAATTCTTCTTTATTAACTGATTTTCATCACCACTGCTCTCAAAACGGTGAAGGAAAATATCGTGAGGAAACCGCCATGTCCTAGAACCACAAATTCGAAGACATGTGACATCCACCAACCCGCACTGGGCCCGCGTGGTGGATTATGGCCCACTCCCTCTCACAGAGAGAAGGCCAGCGTCCCAGCACTGGGAACATTATTGGTTGATTATGTTATGTTATGTAACTGATTAAATACACTTGCTTCACAAGACACGCCTCTTCCATTCAACACAATGCATGTCAATCATCACTGTCATTGTCATATTTACATTTCAATACTAATTAATATTGATATAATGAGCACTCATTAAACACTAACTGCTGCCCGCGACTTCGTCTGCGTGTATTCTGTATGTCATCATTTTATTAATACAAATATCCAGGATGAAAAGAAGCCTTTGTTCTTTTACAGGTCCTAGGCTGGTGTGAAAAGGTAACAGATAGACAGTAAATTTCGCATTCATTTTCCCAACTGTGTTGGGGTCGGCTTCCAGTCTAACCGGATGTAGCTGAATACCAGCATTTTACATGGAGCGACTGCCTATCTAACCTCTACAACCCTGTTACTGCGTAATACGATACCACGATATACATATATGCATAATACGATCACGTGATACGATTTTTGGTAAGACTGGTTGTCAGACTTTCTGGCTACTGACGACCCGTAACGACTGTGAAAGATCCATAAATGAAAGCCGGGACCAACGGCTTAACGTGCTTTCCGAGACACGGAATGAACCTACTACCGGGATAAAATACAATAAAATTCCGGTCTACCTGTGTGCTAAATTTCATCGAAATTCCTTCAGGATTTAAAGCGTGAAAAGGTGACAGGCAGACAGACAGGCAAATAGACAGACTTACTTTTGCATTTAGATGGATGGATTAAGAAATACCAACTAACCTTGGAGTAGAAACAGACGAAGATCGCGACAAGTTCGGCTTCTTTTGCTTAAACAGCTTATGATTCCTCAAATCCATTTTTTATATTTCCAAATTACACCAAAAAAAAAAATTCGCACAATAGACACGACCACTCACAAACCTCTGACACTGGCAACTAGCATATTAATTAGAACATACTATTGCAATCTAATTATCATAAAATTTCAGGTTTTAGCCTTAACGAAGTCGTTAGAAACGAATTGCATTGTAAGTTTGTTGGCAAATCTTACTCCGGCGTGTCGGCTATTCATATGAGTAAACGAGACGGGTATAGTGCTGTCGGAACGAAGGAAAGAGACAGTGATGTGTCGTAACTTATCTGTCGTAAGCACATGCTTCGATTAATTAAAATATGGGTTTTAGTTGTATCTAATGTTTGTTTTTGCGGATTTATAATTTATGTGATTACAGTTAATTTGATGGAGGATGTCAGCAATTATCTCGCGAAAACGATGAATGAATTAGGTCAATGAAGGCAGAGTAAAACTGGTAAAAGAACATTTTCAGTTAATGATTTTGAAAGATCCTTCAATTATACCTACCTAATTTAAGTGGTTAGTGTCACTGCTCCAACAAACATTTGCCAATGTTATTAAAACGTGTTTATTGCTCACAATTAGCAATGCAAATATAATTTTGCAAAGGTCACCAAAAATCAATAGAACCTGATTCCTATAAACTAAAAACATAAGCGACACGCCAAATAATTAAACAATGACAAATACAATAATAAAAAAATCTTAAATGAAATATATTCGCTGACAGAGAACGCACAGCCTAAAACGCTGCACGCGCAGTATGACATTTTGCACGCGAGTTCCTTATGTAACGAAACCATTAAGCAAGGATTCTTGAAAATTCTGCCCTTAAAGAGGTTAAAAAAGGGGATGAAAGTTTGTGTGGTGGAAGTTAGTAATTTTTACCAATGGGAAATTCCATGGGATGCAAGCCCTGTGGACATGGCGATACATCAAACTGTACATTTCCCGTTTTTATCTGGCCTCGCATTGAATAGGTTTTTCCTACAATCACAAGTCAGCTTATACTGGTTATGTTTAGCTTGATATGTAGCCGTGCATCCAATAAACTTCTCACAAGTTATGTGTTCCACGTCTCGTATGTGTTCCACGCGTGCCTCAAAGAGATGTCAGCACGAGTGACGGGGCCCGATAGGGCCGAAGCCGGCTAGGGTAGCGGGATCGTCCGAAAGGGTTTCCGGTGCCCTGGAACATAAAGGGCTAAGGAAGGGACACGGGTGGGTTTTAGTCAGTAAGACTCTGACAGAGCGGAAGGGGTCATTTGATGACTTCCAACAATGAAAAAAAAAAAAACAGATGTATCTATCTACACTAATAATAAAGCTGAAGAGTTTGTTTGTTTGTTTGTTTGAACGCGCTAATCTCTGGAACTACAAGTCAGATTTGAAAAAATATTTTTACATATGATAGCCTAATTATTAAGGGGGGCTATAGACAAGTTAACATCACGTTATGATCTTTAGAAGCCGAGCAGAAAGAAAAAAAGTCAGAAATAACGCTAACCGAAAACAAAGTACCTACAAGCGCGGACGGGTGATGCGATGGGACAGGGTCGCGGGGAAGAAGAAATTTCACGTGGACAAAGTCGCGGACAAAAACTAGTATTTTTTGTAAAATTACACCTAGGTAGCCCGATCACTTTTCAAAGGGACCGCGCATTCTTGCCCACTGTGCACAGTTCACTTTTGGTTTGAAATGTATCAAGTTATGCAGCGATACAACCTAATTGAAAAGTAGGAAGTGCGCGTGAGTTGATCTGAGAGATCTAAGGCCGTGACATTAGTGCAGCGGGATAATTTATATTAATAATTTACTGCCATTGAAATTAATCTTATGGCACCGATTTGACGGTTTGGGCAATAATAATGACAAGTTAATTGCTCAGTAATTTTGATTTCTAGATTAGATTTTAAATTAAATACGCATTAGGAAGTCTTAAAACGTGATAATATTAGAGCTATAAGATATTTAAATGGAAAGGTGCAATATACAAAGTACAAGGTGTGTTTATGTCCAGGATTTGGTATAATTTCACATATTATTTCTCAAGAAAGAGGAAAAAAAGAAACATTTTGTTGTTTAGGGATAATCTATGCAATATTAGCAATTGGGTTATTAGGATTTATTGTTTGAGCTCATCATATATTTAGAGTAGGTATATAGATATTGATACTCGAGCTTATTTCACATCAGCAAAGCAGTACAAAACCTCTGATAAAGTCAGAAACTAAAACCTGAACATATTATAACATCTCATCTGTAATCCCGAAGATTTAGGCAGAGTTGCCTAAATCTTCGGGGATATACCTACCTATAGTAAAACGCTGCCACGGCTTATTTTAATTTTTAATTTCTGAATTGTTTTTATGTTTTCTCTAACGGACGCTTTTAACGTGCACGTATTTATACATCGTTCTCACATAATTAATTTCAACACTAATGATGTAATCAAATATTTTGTAACAATTTTATGATTTAAAAGAGAGTCCATGGAGTTTCTTGCCCGTTCTTCTCCATAGGTACCTACGCTTTGGAATCGGCAACTAGCTTCATCTTTCTGACTGACCGACCCTTTGACAATTTAAAAGTGCCTGTTATTGGTTTAGTTGAATTAAATGATTTGAGTTTGAAAGTACACCCGGTTTTCACCAGTTTAAAATAATTATACGTAAAAAAATAAGTTAGATTAAAATTGCTCGTCGTCTCGTCGCGTCGTCATCGAGATTAAAATTAGTCCTATAGGCTAGGTACATTGTAATTCATTATTATGAACCTGGTTCTTTTTAATAAAGGATTTTAAAAAATTATACTCCGGGCTGCTAATGAGAAACTCCAGGTAGAAAAACCCTCGCTGTAAATCACTACCAAAATATACAACGAAATCGCTATCTCTTCCGCTTTTCCCACTCTAACCTCACCCTTACCTAACAAATAGAAGTTAACTGGCGATCCACGTCACTGATACGCGTCGGCGAGCGCTTTACCGTGGTCCGTGTGACGCGCAGTTTAATGTAACCATGCGTTTAGAATATCCTACAAGTAGGTACAGTTACCGTCACAAATACTAACGTTATCGCAAAAATAACTGTTGCTACGTAGGGAATATGATCCGGTGAGAATTCCGCGATGTTTTTCCTTGAAGGGTTTACGGAATTGTAAGTAAAGTCATGGATTTAGACTTCGTAGAAAATTACGGTTGTACACTTACCACCAATATACATAATGCTGAACTCATCAACTTGGATCCGAGTAAATTTTTGTCCAATTTTATTTACATCATCTTCCTACCCTCATTCCATGTTATTTCTCCCACAAATAGATAGTTATATTTTTGTTATGGATCTACAAGTTTTCTATATTTTAATTTGACATATAATAAAGACATTCTTGCATCTGAAACGCGCTATTAACTATTACTAATATATTCCTTTTTTTTATTTTCCAGCTAAATAAACATAGTTTCACGGCTGAAAAGGTGGTTTTTTGGAAAATGTTTAATGGGATTCTAATAAATAGCAATTTCGGCTCTGTAATTTACGTTTACTATATTTCAATTACCTATTACACAACGTTAATAGTTCGGCCTCAGTTCAATAAGTTCCAAAATAAAACAAACCAAGTGTATTTATTACAGTTCAGTACGCAAGTAGATTGAGTTTTTTTTTTTTTAACTAAGAATTACTTTGGGTAACGTTGATGTAATGAACAAGAGGTTTTTATGTAATGAATTTAAAATAGAACAATGCATAAATATTTTGTACCTGACTGTATTTGGTAATTTTGCGTGTATTATGATTTATACGCTAGATGAAGGTGGAACTCTGATGTTTATATTTACTGAGTTAAAATAATATTTAAGTATTTTGCCTTGGTTTTTTTATGTAGATTTCATACAGAATATAAACTACCGTAACTTTAAAACAAGGTAGCAAAATAGACGATTGTTGTTTTAGGGCGCAATAGATAACTGATATAGAATTGAAAACTATTATTATTTTTTACCCTTATTATAATGCTTATTTTATTGAACATAACGCGGTTGGTAATTTTTATTACCATTTTTTTTTACCTCTGCGTTTCAAACAAAATGAGACAGTCACGCCTTCTTCCCAATGGGGTAGGTAGAAACTACAGATCGCTACCTACTACGATCCTTACATACTCTTTTTGCTTTGTTCACGTTCATACATTTTGTATATGGCAGGAATTTATAAAAAAAAAATCTACCTCAAACAAACTAAAATGATGAACTAAATACCAAGGATGTTCCCATCAGAATTAATTAGGGAAACCCTTAATAAAATCAAAGTTTTTGTTAGTTTAGTCTAGAGCGTTAAAACAAGTTTGTATTTAAGATGCAGTTCGAAATATCAACCAGTTGCTAAATACGTACGAACCTCCTTCTCCTTGACAACAGTTGTCAAGGGCATCTCAACTATAATTGTTGTAGGTAAAGATGTTAAGTTTTTTCTCAAATGTTTTTCCGTTTATTGCTTGGCGCCAAAAAAAAACAAAATTGAATCGTAAAGTACCTATAGGTATTTTAAAGCATTTAGGACATAACGTCATTAGCAGAGTTCTTAAGTTGGCTCTTTTTCCCCGCAGCTGTGACTGCATTCTACAAAAATAATACATACCTAGTCTAGTATTATAGTAGTGTATAGTCAGTTTTATTATTTATATTTATTATGACATAGCAGCGCCTCGCGGTTTCACCCGCATAAGTGACGATCCCGTGGGAATATCGGTACAAAAAGTATTTTATATATTATTCTGATGTATAAGCTATATTACTGTAAAGTTCAAAATCCGTTCAGTAGTTTTTGCGTGAAAAAGTAACAAACATCCATCCATCCATCCATCCTCACAAACTTTCGCGTTTATAATATTAGTAGGATAGGACTAGTTGAGCCGAAAAAATGTTATCTTGTACAAATTAAAAAATCCCATAGAAAAAAAGGACGTTCAGTTATTCGGATTTTGCAACGAAATTGCAAAAGTTTCTCAAATTTTCAAATGTTCCGGGACACGTGCAATTTTTTTTCCATAAAAACCAAACTCGGACTATTACGAATACTGTAAAATAAAATATAGCCAAATCGGTCCAGCCATTCTCACAGAAAAGCATTTAATTTTTATTTTATAAAGAGTTCTATTAAAATCTCGATATGTGTTGCGAATTATTAGCCTATGTAGATGTTATTCTAGGTATATTGGTAGAATCCTAGATCTTTCAAAGAAATCACGTTTGGTTTTTGATAAAAACACCTATTTATTATGTTACTAGCCATTTGCATATTATTTTAATATTTCTTTTACATTTTTCCACTTGTTGCCTCACACTAAGATTTTTCTGTAATATCTTTGTTGCATATTAAATAAACACTCCGACTCCTTTTATCTCACATTTTCCCTATACTGCATATGGCACTTTAACAATTACCTTTGCTATTTAAACATATTATTTATCGATAATATTTGAAACAGTAACATACAAACAAAACTTGGGCAGTACCGCACCGTTATCGCGCGCGTGTTGTGCATACGTAATGCGACCATTGATAGGTGACTATTGAACGTAACTGTACTTCGTATAACATAGATAGGTACTTGGATTTTTTATGAATGGGAATTCGATATTATTTTTGTGAAGAAAGGATAGTATGTAGAGTAGAACAATGACTTAGGTACGATAAAGGAAAACTTGGTGAGGTAACTTAGACAATATAGGTATTTTAGTATCATCAACATGTAGAACTAAACAAGCATCTTGATCAATTCTTCTTCAAATATGAATAGGCTTTGTTTAGCGTTGGTGCAATGACAGGCTGATAATAATGATATAAATATTTAAGGCAATAAGCAGGTTTACATCAATGTCGTTAATTATTTTTATTGTCTAAGAAACCCCTAGTATCCTTTGAAATAAAAGGTTTGGAAACCGGAATTATCATATCGGGAAACCCTAGCATACTGGGAAATAAAAAGAGCCTTCAAGTTAACAGGCAAGTCTTAAGCCAAAAAGTACAATTGCGCTAGCTACAACAATTACTACAACATCATGAACTTAAAAATAGCTTTAAATATTCCCTCAATACGCAAGTAATTTTTTCCAACACTAATTACCAATGACCTTGATTTACGTACTTTCCTTCTACAGCATGAATGAGTGCAGATCACGTGTACCTAATTGTAATTACTTATTAAGTATTACCTCAACCGATGACATTACTGTGAGCTATTTACAATGGGAACCATGGCAAAGAATGTCGCCGATGTATGAGCTCATAGAACACATAGCGTTACAGTGATGTGTTGAGAAAATAGGCATTACAAGTGAAACACTTATTAATAAAGACGTGATTTATCATATATAAACGTTTGTTGAAGATATGACTGATAGGTCTACGTCAAAGTAGGTGAAGTAAGATTTCCTACGATAAATTTATTGTTGAAGACAGTAAGGCAAATACAACTAAAGAAATGATCTTTGATGGTGGTATTTTACCGACAATGAAAGAGAAACAAAGAAAGAAATGAAAAGAAGGTAAGTTTCAAAATTATAAATCTGAAGAAACGAGACGAATGATGATGAGAAGAAACGGTTCTTGTAAGGAGTGAAGGGGTGGCTACTAGTGAAGCATATAGGTACTAACAATAAAACAGATGAAACGTTAGAAAAGAAAGCATATAAAAATGCTTACCTACGTGTGTAAAATAAAAACATAAGTATATTTGGTATTATGATTTAAACCACTTAATTGTAACATCACTAGTACCATACCTACAACATGTACCTAATGAAGTTGCACCACTGACCTTTAAATAGTACCTACATACCTACTTCCATTTTTATCACCAATGAATTAACTCCTACTTTGTCGCCTACAGATTTTTAACTTGCCATTTCGGTTCGCGTGGAGAGATCAGTTCGACTAAAAAACATTGATTGTACTTTTAGTGGGACAACATCTTGTATCTGTCGTGTCGTCTAGATAAATGATTGTATCAATTGTGATACACGCAAGTGATTAATCTTGATGAGGGTCTTCTGCGGCTAATAAATCTGGTAGTCCTTTGTCACAGACAATTTTTTTTTTCAGAAATCTTTAACACCTTTATCGGGAACAAAATAGATCACAACTTTTTTAGGTAAAAATCTTGGACCCTGTATAATTAACGTCTTTGACAGAAATGGTGACTATCTTTATGAAGATGTAGTAGCATCCCAATTGCGTAACACACTTTATTTCAGAATCCGAAGGATTTTTTTTGATCTATTGCTTGAAAACGGTTAATGAAACCATCATGAGGAAACCGGCATGTGCTAGGACCAAAAAATCGAATGCGTATGACATCCGCCAACCCGTACTGGCGTGTGGATTATGGCACACTTCACTTCACTGCACTCACGGAGGGCCAGCAGTGCGATTCTGTAACCATCTCACCGTGAAAACTTAGGTGAAGTGAGCGTGGAGTGAGCTGTCATTCCAAATAATGCTAGGGATTGACACTACTGACAACTCACATCAAGCTCACTTCACTTGAGTTTTCACGGTGAGATTTTTACAGAATCGACCGGCTGTATCTCAGAAGTGGGAACGTTATAGGCTGATTATGCTTCATATATTATTTGAAAAATTCGTCTGGTCGACAACTTAAATAACGCAATGAATGTTGTTGAATAGTCAAAGTTAAAGGCTTTACTATTGTTAATGTGTTACGTAATTACCCTGCTGGTTCAGAAAGATACCGATTTATCTGAGCTAAGAAGTGCAAAGGATCACTTAAGTACAAAAAATACTGAGTCTAGTTCGTTGAAAAATCTTCTAGTCGTGAATATCCTGTTAGGTATCGCCTCATTTTTATATATAACACAAATTTCACCTACTTGGCATGCAGGAGGCATATTGACACGTGTGTTTGTGTGTGTGCGTATGCTCGTCACGTCATCAAATGTCACGATACACACACATAGAATTAGATAAGATTCAATTTTGTAACGAACGTCACTTGACCAACAATGTTTTATTTTTCCTTTAGATTTTTGGCCAAATATCTAATGAATCTTTTTCTAAATTTTGACGTTGATAACTCAATTTTAAAATTCTAACCCTAATTGGTGTATACCAATTAGGGTTAGAATTTTAAAATTGAATTGGCACAAAAAAAAAACTAGGATGTTTTTTTTTTGTGCCAATTCGGTTGGGTATTTTCCTATCATCAAGTTTTTTCAATCAACACAACACCCATATCATCAATATTCATCCGTTCCTCACATGCATCAACTATTCTATTCAATTGTTTTTATCACCAATTGAATTTTCGTTTCCCCTCGTAAAACTACCATTGCACTCGTCTACGCGACTGTACTTCAAAGTACAGTCAAACACACAAGCCGTTCCCCGAACTATCAGGACGACTTAATTATTCCGAGTGCATCGGTGCATCGATATCGGAGGGCTCTTCCCTTTGGCGGCCATTTTTGTGACACCACAGGTACCTCCTTAGCAGCTAGTGTTACCATTATTCTGAGAAAAGGTGATAAGTACCTGAAACAAATAAAGGGAGTTCATTAGTCTTTTGTTGACGAACTTGCAGTGATTGGCGTTTATTACATGTTCATCCTAGTATGTCATTAATGACATACTAGGCTATCATATATCATCGATGTATTAATGACAGCAAAGTAGGTAAGTTGATTTGATAACGGTGGCTCCGAAGAAAACCTACGGAGTCTTTCAATTTAGTAGTTATATAGACATCATAAGAAAAGAAAAAGTAACATAAATCATCAAAATGTCGTATTTACAAAAACATCAATCGTTATACAATGCTAATAAAAACAGAATCCAGTTGATAGCCGTAAATTCTCCATTATATTATTATGCAACGAAGCAACATAACGAAATTATGTTCATGAATCGATCAGAAGATACTTTCACCGAATCACAGGCACGTATTTGGTTTGGGTTGTACCTATGACAACCGATTATAAAAATACTTATATAATTCGGAACATGACTACGGTGCTAAAAATGCAAGGCTAGAGACCATGAAAACCGTCAATGTCATTAATGAGGCACATTTTGTTGTCAGATACTATTTATATGCAACAATAAATAGTTAGGTTATACTTCTATCGTCTTTTTGATTAGAAATGAACTACTAAAAGCATTTAGCTGTGCAAGCTGCCTCTTAAAATCATAAACTTCACCCAAATTCCTGCCTGTAACAGCAACAAAAATTGACGCTTCATCTATTAAACCGGCCAATTTGAGATAAATAGCTTATCGTACACCCGAAAACAGTAATCAGGTATCATCTCAAACTATCCACTTGTTACTTTTTCTCTCATAATGGTGTCCATCACACGTCACGCCTGGCTATCGAATGATTTATTAAGGGACCTTATCAATCAATTATACACTTTGTATCTGTCAGAATAAAGTTTCAATTCAATTGTTACATTACCGATTAGATGTTTTCGTATAATAGTTTGATAAGTTTGATGTGTGAGATCAATCGGGCCGTGAAAGCTGGTTCGATTTCTTTTGAGTTATTTAAAATTACTGTGTCTATGATTATGTTGATGCTTTTCTCACATCCTAATCTTGAAACAGCCCCTACCGTTGCATGGAAATACTCATGATTATAAATAACTCTCTGCCTAACCTTTCGAGAAATACAGGCGTTATATGTTATAAATGATCATTCCAACGCTCATCATCTTTCACCACGCTTTTTACGAAAGCTCCATCTCAATGCTCATTTTTTCTGACATTTCTCTAAGGTTCAGCGTAGAAACCATTCATCACAATCCCAAAAAAGTACTTTCTTTCATCACGAGCTGTGTCCTCAATACCAACAATAGCATCATCGTTCCGAATCATTCCCACCGCAGTCACGTCGATCATGACCCGAGTTTGGTTCCGGCGTCCACTTCCTCTATATTGATTGACATTACTTAATATACCATTGATTATTGAGTCATCAATGATTAGGTGAAATGCCACACATAAATGTATTATTACGTGAGTATATTGTATGGTTCTGTGATTAAAGTTTTGTAATCAGACAGTTTTCGACATCAGTGCCATCTGGTCCGATATCCATTTTTGCAACTTTTCAGGAGGGCGAAAATAAACATTGAAAATATAATTATTCTATAATTTTTAAGATTACACACACCTCACACACGAACACGAAACACGGAGAACACGGCTATAATTATAATTATAGAATGTTCTCCTTAATCTTCAAAATTATATTATTTTCATTGATTATTTTCGCTCTCCTGAAAAGTTGCAAAAATGGATATCGGACCCGACGGCTGTGATGTTGAGAATTAATAAGTAATCTTTAGAGATACACTTTGACGTAGCTTGGAGGTATGAGGAACAGGGTGTAAAGTTCACTCATCCTCCATAGAAAAGGGAGGATCCTTCGATCAGACGGGTGTTGTGTCTGGCGAGCAATTGCCCAACGATTGATGTTGGAAAATTGTATCTATGCTAATTGCGCGGTGAACTCTGCTTGCGAGATGCAGGATTTGCGTGACGTCAGTATGACACGTTGTTCGCAGTGGTGTTGTAGATACCGCTACAGTAGTAATATTTGTTTTTATGCTTTTTCTATCTTCTTTCATAATATAATAGGATTCAAAAGTGAAGGCAAAGATACAGAAAGTAGAGATACAATTAACATATTTAAAAGCTTAAGAATTGCTTGCCCGTAGTTGCATTTCATTAAACGCCAAGGCGTGATCTAAGTCAGAACACGTTCACTTCCAAGAACCTTCCTGTCTCAAGGATTCCAAAGTATTGAATTAAGTTGATTACAATAATAGGACATGCTTTTCCCACCAAAATATGGAGAAGAATGACCATTCCTAGTTTAATTATATCTTTTAAAAAATGCCGCCTTTCTCGCTGGGTAGGTACTTACGGTATTGTTAGAGTTTAATATTGTTAATAAAACATCAGCGCATGTCACTGACGCAACTCTCCCGACAGACGGCCAGACAAACTAATCCCTCACTGACAAATCGGCCGCCGTCTCAAAGCCGATTAATAAATCATTTTGATCGGTTTTTGGTATGAAAAAAAGAAAAATAGAACAACCATTTTGTTTATACAAATATACTTTTTGATTATACATTTCTATTGGATTGTGAAAGACTAGATGTTTGTTTCTTTTAAGAATGAATGATGTCTTTTTAGTTGTGGTTTCAACTGGAAAATAGCCAGTGCATTTTGTCCTCTTTGGGCCCATCAAACAGAACAGTTCATTCACTTTCATCATTAATTCATACCTAAAGCGCCGAATTGGTATCTTTTTTTTAATCAATTTTTAACCCAACAAACAGAACAGCTCACTCACTTTCATCATTCATCCTTACCCAAAAACGGCTGAATTGCTATCTTTTATCATAATCAAAACTTGGACCATCTCGTGACTTTTCAGAGCCCGTCAAAACCGATAAGCCAAAAGCGTGTTTAACTCAGAACTATAATGTCATAAGTCAATATTATGTCACAGATGATTCACAGACACAATTAGGTATAGTCGCGGATTGCGTAAGGATGCACCTTTCACCTGTACATGCAGTTCTTCGTGACTGTACCAACTGTTAGTACAGTTAGGTACTCTCAGGTCTGATGTTAGATAGGATTTTGTGAAATTAAACTTATTGAAATGTTGAACTTTTTTGCATATAATTTTGCTATGATGTGTCTTGTTGTTTAGATTATTAAAAATGCATATGGGTCTTGCGTAATGCTGAATATCCAAAGAAAAAACTCTAACATAGCTCCACAAAAAAACTAACCAGACCACTACATTTTTGTGCATCCCAAAATGTTCACAGTAAGTGAATCACAATAGCTTTCTTCAAAAGGATGAAAGTGTCGACACAATTGGACACGAGCGTGTCGTGTCGACACAGTGCACAGTGGGAACTTCAGACCGTTTGAAAATAGATTCTGTCGTGACCAAGTGTCACATTTTGTGACATTTTTTGCCGGTCATCAGGTCGAGATGCGTCTCAACGTGCAGTGGTATAATTTCTATTCAATTGTGCTAATAATTTTAAAGAAGAAGTTATTCACAACCTTCAAATTCATTAATTTTTATCCATTTCTTAACAATTCAATCAAATTTTTAATGTAATTTTGATGCATTGCACTATTATACGCATGTTAAACAATTAAATAAGCCAAAAAAATATTTACGTACCGGTATTTAAATTCGCAATAAAATAATAATTACCGCTTACATATTTTTAGACTTTCTTGTTTTACTGTCTTAGAACTTCATATCCAATTTGTACTCTATTACTTCGTGATTAAGGTTTGAAATTATTTGTACATGATCGTTACGGTCTATGCGTCCATACAACACGACATTTGTATTTCGATGTGAATTTCTCGACTTTTCTCTTACTTTCCAAGTTGAATAACCGTGGTTAGCGCATCTCACATAACTAAGTCTATATGAATATTTATGTCAAATTATTTTTATACGAATATTATGTCACGATTATGTGCGATTTCACCGATATATGAACTCATTTATGTGATTTAATTTGCGGTTTTAATGTGCAAATTAATATTCTTGTATAGATTTATTTTATTGACTAATTAGTTATTTTTGCCAATAATGGCCGTGTTTGTACAGCTGGAGTATCCTCTTGTTTATTGATTTTATTTAGAAACTTATTGAATTGTTTTAATTGAATAGTGGTTTTTATGACTTCATAGAAAGTTCTGAAATTAAACCCATTAGAAAAAATTAACCCTTCTTACACTACGATTCAGTAATATTCATATTTAAAATTTAAATATTTATTTATTTATATGTAGCGTGAGAAAGGAAGAAAGACAGGGGAGAAAGGAAAAAAAATTTGATGCGCCCTTTTTTTTGGTTGCGATTAATATATTTTCTTAGAACTAGAGATTTCTTTAATTTGTGCATCGCTGTTTGATGTAACAATTTTCACACTGACAGCATTTTGCGAATTTAGTTTGATCACAATACAAATGAGATCACAGTGCATCAACTAGTAATCTGAACTCATCAGATGTACTGTATGTCAAGGCGGCTATCATACATCACGGTAACCGCAGTCTAACCTTTGAATCTAGACCATCAGAGTAACATACTACAATCACTTTTACAAGCAAATAGTTAGATCTAAAGTGCGGTCTGGAATTGTTTTGTGTTTTAGTCATTTTAAAAAAATGAATGTGAAGAGCAAAAAATTTTTTTTCGGATGTCAATTGTTTTATTTTGTGAAATAATTCTTTTATTTATTTGCATTGGCAACATTTTTGTTTGGTGACATTTGGTAGCACAGACTTTTATGAGCCTTGAAAGCGTATACTTTTGTGTTTTATTTAAGAACTATATTAGCTAGAAAAGATATTTAGAGTAAGACACATTATTCTTGTTTTTAGTTCAAGAACAACCACTGTGTTTTCGAAATTTAGAAACATTTATATTGATATATTTCTTTCACATTTTGGAACGGAAGTATTTAACTTTATAAAAGTACCGGAAATATATGGTTACGAAAGAAACACATAGACATTTAAAAAGTTATAATAATTTATGAACCCCAGTTTTATTATAACTTTAGGCCATTCTATAGACACGAATATTTCATTTAAATATTCAAGAATGGCTTTTATTTTTATACATTTAGACTCGTTTATCATTATATCCTAAATATACTGTCAATTAGTTTGTTATACTAACGTACCTATATTATACAACCGATACTAAAACGTGACAAAAGACGGATCTGACTTTTACAAACCATCTGACTATTTAACCACTACTGGGCCAAATGTTGGCACACACCCAGCCAATAAATAAATAGGTCCAACATTGGTTCCAATAAGCATATTAATTAAAACATATCTGATAGTAGCATTCCGTTTTACAGGCGCGGAGGCCGCGACAAAGGTCGTCAGGTGTTGCCAAAATAAGAATAACGAGTTCTTAATGTCAAACAGACATAAAATTGTTCGATTAATTTGAATGGCGAACCGTACCGGTGTGTGACACCTAGCAATAATTTTATTTGGAATTAAGAACTTTTTTTATTATTAAATTAGTTTATGTAGTGGTTGGTATGGCTAGCAATTCTTGTCTGCATCCTGCTTCGAATAATCAAATAATGCTTATGTTGACAAATAAGCATGTTTTTCTAGGGGCATGTATATTATCCTATTTATGTACTTTTAAGTATGTAAGATGTTGCCAGGATAGCGGGAACGTCCGAAAGGGTTACCGCTGCCCTGGACAATAAAGGGCTAAGGAAGGAACACGGGTGGGTTTTAGTCAGTAAGAGTCTGACACTCCCTTCTGCTCCACCCAGAGCGGGAGGAGTCATTTGATGATTTCCCATCCTCAAATGTAAGATGTACTTCTATTGCTGGGCCTGCTCTTGATCTCGATCACGCCTGATAGAAAGCGATGGATGAGATCTATGGTTGAACGAAGCGTGCCCAGTAGCATAGAACATATATATCCTAATGGATAGATGTTCACTCTTGCTTTGAAGGATGTTTATGTGGCATACTTATTTTACCTACCCACAGACGACTGCATTAGATTAATGCTAATCCTTTTCTATGCCATCAAATTAGCCTGTGACAATTATAATACTTATTAAAATGCAGACTGTAGTATACATTTATTTTATTACTATATTGAATTATTATAATGTGCATTATTCAAAGCAACTTTTTTGTTAAATAGACTGCTAATGGCTTGAATTTATTGTTATTCAATATGTTAACAATATATTAGCGTCCAATGCTTTATTATAATCATTTATTACTCATTCAAAACTGTGATAATTTATTAGATTTTTTAAACTTTTACAATTTTTTATTAAGTTATAATGACAATATAGACAATTAAGAACACGATGTATTTTTGTAAACAAATACATTTTAAGCATAACTTATACAATGCTGTCTTGCTGTACAGATGCCAGCACTTCAAGCTACTACAATCTGTCAAATTTCTTTAATAAATTTTCAACTTTATCGCTAAAACTTTAAGGTTCAAGGTTGATTGGGAAAATTTGACAGTTTGGGGTAGCTTGACCTGCTGGCGTCTGTACATAGATTTCTCCCTATCCCATTAATTTCTGTTGCTTCCATAGAAAAATATAGGATTGCGGCTTTTGTTTTTGGATCGGGACTCTACTACTTCTATTACATACACACACACACACATTTCTTTTATTACATAGTAATTATGATAACAAATATAAAACTTTATTTCCTTGTCACTTTCCATTCATTAAAATAACTTCAAATATTACTAATCACATCTAATTTTTTGACTACGAAAAGAAATTATTTCGTTCGAGCCCGAAGGCGTATTCATTTGAAATCAAAATCTATACATATTATAAATTAAACTCGCTTTTTGTGACTGTCTGTGTGACCGCATTGATCTTCTAAACTACGCAACGGATTTGGATGCGGTTTTTACCATCATTTAAAGAATTTGTTATGGAAGCTTTATATGCATAATACATTGATGACATACATAGTCTAAACTTGTATTATAATGAGGAAAAGATTTGACTTTTTGTATGTTAGTTACGCTTTCACGTTAAAACGGCTGAACAATTTGGATGTTTGGCACATGGGTAGACCACGATCTGGATTAGGAAATAAAATACTTCACTGCACTGCACTGGATTGAGACTTATGCAGGTGAAACCGGGGGACGCAGCTAGTTAAATATACTTATATTGAAAATGACTTTCGTCATGATAAGGTTAGAACTGGTTTTGTAAAGTGAGCTTTAATTATACATTTCATTCATTACAATCGGATGGACATGTGGGTATCGATATTTCGGGATCAACTTTTACTTGCATTTGTGTCGTTAGCTATGAAAGTGAAGATATATTTAGTTACAGGTGTATACAATAATTATCTGATCTACCTACTGAATATTCGTTATTTCTGGTTAAGTGATTGAAAAGATGGAAGCTATTTAGTTCGTGGCAACATAATTATGAGAAATGGAGCAAGAATAAAAGTAGACACGATGATCTGTATAAAGGCGTAAATCCAGTTATAGTGAATTAGAAATCAGCTAAACAACAGTAACCAAAAATAATACCTAATATTAACCATAGCAGATTTTTTTTTGTATTTAATAATAAGTAAAAAAAAAAAAAAACAATGAAATATCGAACAAAATATGCTTGAGACCATTCAACGAAGGCGTGATTTTATGTGAAATTATGGTAATTATGCCAAAGTTCGAATAATTTCGACCTGTTTATGTGAGTCTTATGCCAATGAGATCATTATGTAAAACTGAATAGTCCGGATACACGTTTATGTTCGTTTAATTATTGTTAACAAGCAGCGCCCCGCGGTTTCACCCGCTTAAGTGCCGATCCCGTGGGAATATCGGGATAAAAAGTATTCTATATGTTATTCTGATGTAATGTCTATATTATTGTAAAGTTTTATCTAAATCCGTTATGTAGTTTTTGCGTAACAAACATCCATCCGTCCATCCATCCATTCATCCTCACAAACTTTCACGTTTATAATTTAGTAGGAATTAGGAAGTAGGATCCAATAAAAATGTTTTTGACAACGATTTAAATTTTAAACGTGCCAATATAATTGATGATCATTTTAATTAATTAGTTTAAATTTGAATTGATTGCGGAAGTTTCGATTTTATGATTCGTTAATCGTCTCATCTGCTAAATCAATATTGAATTAATTGAGGAGTCCTACATTTTAATATTTCATAATTCTATTGCTCAAAATTTTCACTTTCATATTTTTCCTAGTTTTTCCATACCTTACTTAGATATGGAAAAAAATAAAATGAAACTGCATGACTCTCTCTGTCATGACATGACTCACGATTCTATCTATTAAATATTTATTTAGCTTATCTTTGATGTAGAACCAGCACCCTAATTGCGTAACACACGATCAATCGGAATCGGTTTCATTTTGACAGTTCAACAACATTCATTGCGTTATTTACGTGTTGAGCAGAATTTTTTTTCGAACTTATGAATCAATGGATTAGCAATTTGCTTCAAAATGATTCTGATTCTGATTGATCGTGTATTACGCAATTAGGGTGCGGGTCTATGAAAGAGGCACTATGAAAGAAACTATTTAAAAATTAGAAACTGCTAATGTTATTTATATTTAGTATTAGTTATAAACAGAAATTATTATTTAGTCATTAACTACCCATTTAAAATTTAGCTTCATCATCATAATCTTCATTGGCAGCCTTCATTTCCACCTAGTGCTGAATATAGACCTCCTCCAACTCTCCTCTACTCACTCACAGTCTCTCTACTCATGTTTTGGACAAAAAAAAATTATAAATAATAATAATAATATCCCTGGACATTTCACACAACGCCATCTAGTCCCAAGCTAAGCAACATTAGGTTTCTTTCCTTTATTATTTATAATGCTTGTGTTATGGTAACAAGATGGCTGATAAACTACTTGTATACATTTTTTTTTTTGTAAATACATACATATTATAGATAGAAAAACACCCAGACTCAGAACAAATACATGTAGGACTTACAAATATTTGTTTTATATTATCTTATCTTATCTTATACATCTTGTTCCATACTTCCCCAAATTTCGCTTCAATCAACTCAGCCTATCGCAGTCCACTGCTGGACATAGGCCTCTCCCAGACTGCGCCACAACACCCTGTCCTCCGCCGTCCGCATCCAGTCTACCCCAGCTACCTTCTTTAGGTCAAATCCTATCGTTCTTTGGTCTTCTTTAAATTTCGCTTAATTAACGTGAACTTAATATCGATATTTTTCTCCACATCTTTCTTACCAAGTCTGACAACCAGTGTTGCCAAGAGGTATCGTATTACCCAGAAACTGGGTTGTGGATGTCAGATAGGCAATCGCTTCATGTAGAATACTGGTCTGGTTGGACTGGAAACTGACCCCAACATAGTAAAGTAATAAAGTAAGTCAGAAGATGATGATTTTTTTCAACATTACGTTGAGAAAATTTTCATCATCTGGCAAGCCTTTTTTTAAAGAATGTATGGTTTCTAAATTATGTTCTTAGTTTAAATATTCTAGTAGGCTTTTTATGCATAAAACTACTAATCTTATAGGTATATAGAATATTAATATTCCAAAAATGTCGCCATCGTATCGAAGGCTGTTTGATGATCCAAACAAGGACTGGTTTCGAGATCCGGGTGACGATGATTATAAATAAAAGTATATTCTTTATGTATCTGATTTATAACATTATGTAATTATGTCATAATTTATTCCTGAACTTTAATGAGTTCTAAATATTTAACTTATTTTTCATGTTTGCGACTGTTTTATTGGCATTACGTCATTTTAATATGTAACAGTTTACGCATTCTTAAGAAAAACTTTGTGTTTCTTTATCAGAGATTTAAAAAAAATGTATGTGTACAATAGGTTACCTTTGCCTAACTCTTCGGGGATTACAGGAAAACAGGGGAAAACAGGCGTCGATAACATCGACGCCTGTTTGTTTTCTTTCTTTATATATATTTTTTCACAAGTCAAATATAACGTTTATACGACCTATTTATGTCCGGACAATTTTATTCCGGGATCAAAAGCATTACGTTTCGTTAAAAGCAGATGAGTAGATAATTTAATAAAAAACGGACCACACAAATTATAACATTAGTAAAGATGAGTCAACGATACACCTCCGAAAAAAACTGTCAATCTATTTCACACATTTCATTGTCGTATGTATGTACAAAATAAACAATTTTATGTACATAGTAAACAAGGACTCTCAATTTCCTTACACGACATGGTACAAAATGTTCAAGATCACTTCAGTTTCCGATTTCTTAAGTTTAGTTCTTAGATCGCATAATTTACGTGTCATTTTGAAACAATGTTTTAACTCGGAAGCGTTATAGTTCAATGTTAGTGAGTCAATAACATGCAGTCGATTTTATATTTGAGAGTAATTTTATTGATGTTTGATATTAGTGCGTGAAGAATTAAGTATATTCCGCATGCCCAAAGACCAATGATGGATGAGAGGAGGCCTGTGTTCCAGGAGTGGGAACATTATATCCTGCACCCTAATTGCGTAACACACAATCAATCGGAATCAGTTTCATTTTGACAGTTCAACAACATTCATTGCGTTATTTACGTGTTGAGCAGACAAATTAACTTATGAAGCAATGGATTAGCAATTTGCTTCAAAATGATTCAGATTACGATTGATTGTGTGTTATGCAATTAGGGTGCTGGTTATATATGCGTGTATGCCTAATAAGCTGTGAGCCAAAACAATCACCTGAGATAGTTAGAAAGCGTCACGGCAGTTTCCGTAGAAGATGACGACCTGGACAAAACAATTTTCTTTTTTTTTTAAAACATTGCCCCTCACTAGGAATTTCTCCTGCATCGTGGGTGCGTTTACAAACATTTAAACTCACATACACAAACAGCCAGACCCGGAACAACTACTTGTAGGCCATACACGTAGCGCAGCAATCAATCGCTTAACCACTGCGCCAACCGTGCCGTCAATTGTGGTGGTGGTGAGGTTAATGTGGACCACTGGTCATTTGTTTTGTCCAGCAGTGGGCTAATACAGGCTAACAGTAACAGTGACAGATTGGTAATTCTGTTTTTGCTTACTTTTCTTATTCAGGGATCAAAATATTAAATGGAATAAAGATTTTCTGTGTGTTGTCCTTTATTTTATCAAAGATTTTAAATTAAAATATGTTGTCATTAGCTACACACAAAAATCCATAGAGATTTTGCTATCTTTTTAACTGAAAGTTTAATTCAATACATTAACTAACGCTGTGTATATAGCCTTATAGTATAAAGCTATTTTAATTAAAAAACGATTGCTTCCCGCTATTTCAACACGAGTAGCTATCGAACGATTAATTTCTAACGATTGAATGTACTTTATGACGGTAACTATCCGATATAACTTTTTTTTTGTTACAAAGTTTTTAAGGGGATTTGTACAGAAAGGTTTTATGATTTGTTGATTTTTTTTACGAAAACGTTAAAATAGAATTTGATGATGAACAAAAAATCAAAAATACATTATTTTATTTGATTTTTAAATCGACCGATAATTTTTATTCGTGAAATAAAATTGACGTCTGACAGTTTTTGTATGGAAGAACTGTCAAAAATTCAAAATTATTATTCCTTGGATAAAATTATCTGGCATTGGAAAAATCTGCCCTTAAATTATTTTTGTTATTAGTAAGGAAACAACTTTAAAAAAAGTATTCGTCAATAAAATACATACTAAAATAATACTACAATACTTAAATAAGCATTATGAAATCAAATTGTTTATTCTGTAAATAGGATATCGGAATCACTTTTCTACGTCATATAAAATTTCATAATAAAAAAATAAGCTATAATATAGGTATATATATATATATATATATATTATATGGTATATATATATATTATAGGTAGAGTCGACATTTCCTATCTGACTACCTCTAAGAATAAATGGCAAAACCAACTCAGGGTCAAAGCCGCCCAAAGCCTTTAAAGTCCAGACATAATCTTGGTCAGATCATGTGAGAACCATGTAGATTAGTAAAAATATACTAATCCTAAAAGATGCTTGCAAAAAAAATGATGCCTTCAGTTAAAATGTTAGAAGAAGTATACAATTACATTTTAACCATTTTAATACTTTATAAGCATGCTTTTTACAATTGAACAAAAAGCTATTACGTTCAAAAAGAACTTGGCATGTTACAGCCATTCTTTTGAAAAAAAAGGGTGTGAACATTAAAAATGCCTACATGTCCCCATAAAAACTTTTTATCAGCAGTATAAAATGCAGAGACCGATGTTTACACAACACTACGAATATTTTAATATGACACGTTAATGTTGCGCTTTCAACGCTCGGGCGTCGTCGGCAAATGTCGTCAGTCCTCGGTTTCGTAAGCGGCGCGCGCGACGCTAATTGTAATGGCGAAAGCAAACAGGTGTCTACTGTGTGTTTTATTCATTTATATACAGATGCTAGGCTTCATCTATTGTACTAAGAGCTATAAGCACTTAAGTTTTTATTTAATTTTTTTATGGTTTTAGGTGTAGACATTTGGTCGTATGTGCATGTGTCAAGATTTAAATTTTTATGTATTTGTTTAAAGTTTTATACAGAAGGTGTCAAAATGACGCCTTCATTGACACATATATTTTTTTTAAGTTTACGATGTATTCAGCTTGTATTTTTACGGTAGGGCAAAAAATGTCTTTTGAAATTCCTGAAATAGATACTAGTTTTTATGTTTGTATACAAATTAAGTGTTCATTTTCTATAGTGTGTCATGTATACGGTATTTGTGTCATCTCGTGACTACATCAGGGAAATCTGCCGTACGGCACAAAAAGTGTCATGTTCATCAAGCGATCGCTAATCTTATATAAATTACTGGTTTTATATCAACCCACTTATATGTTTATCTGAAAAGTTACAGCTGCTACTTTCTGTATGTAAATAAATCACTTTACCGCTAGATTTTCTTTTCTTTTTGTACCTAAGTATATTAATACTTGTAAGAATTTGTATTCTATTTTTCTGAATTATTTATGAAAAAAAAGAAGAAAAAAATAATTAAAATAATAAACAGCATTTTTATGGTTCCGTTTGTCATATGGACTTACGGAACCCTAAAAATGCATTACAATGTTTATTATTTTAATGCATTTTTTTCTACATCATCATCATCTGCCTAGCCTTTTCCCAACTATGTTGGGGTCGGCTTCCAGTCTAACCGGATGCGGCTGAATACCAGTATTTTACATGGAGCGACTGCCTATCTGACCTCCACAACCCAGTTACTGGGTAATACGATACCCCTTGGTAAGACTGGTTGTCAGACTTTCGAGCTTCTGACTACTCGTAACGACTGTCAAAGATCCACGAATGACAGCCGGGACCAACGGCTTAACGTGCTTTCCGAGGCACGGCACATTTTTTTCTACATAACATTATAAATAATTGAGAAAAATAGAGTATGAAAATGGACGGTTCTGTAAGTCCGTGTGACAAACGGAACCCTTACAGGATCACTCGTGTGTCTGTCTATCTGTCTCAGTCAATTTTCTCCAAATCATGGTAGAAAAATATTCATCGTATGGAACCCTCATCACACGAGTTTAACTTGCACTTGTCCGGTTTTTCTGCCTAACCGTAACTCACAGACGTGAACGATTGCGAAACGAAATAGAAATACAAGCGTTAATTAATTAAATTTCATTACAACTATTTTCGTATCCAATTTCATTGTAAGAGCAACAGTAAAAATCTAGCAATTTTACACATTTAACAGTTTTTCAATTAACTTTAGTTGAGCAATTCATACGAGTGTTGCACCTTTGGTTAACTTTCAAAACGTTAACTGGCATATCATTTTATACGTGTGTTAAACCGCAGATACAGCGGTTACATTGTTGCTAACTAGTAGATCCAAACTAAGGTCAAAACTCGAACGATAAGGTAATAAACAGATAATATTTATGTTAAAAACAATATACCACACGCAATAGTATCAATCAGTAAGTTTCTTAAAAGCCAATATTAATTTTAAAATAATCGAATTTCATCAACACTGAAAAATCAACCTAATCTACTTCAAACACAGTTCAATGATTTATCAGAATTTTAGAATATTTTTATGGAATGTAATAAGATTGAATTTTGTCTGGCACAAGATCTTGTTCATTATATCCTACCGGAATGAGCGTTTCTAGCGAATCGGAAAAGATAATGGCTGAAAAGATATACAGAAATAATGTTCTTCCGCCGGCCTTAATACTCGTATTCGGAAATGTTCGGCCAAAACAATGCGTGTTCGGGTACTTAGTACGGTCAGCAACAAAGATCGTTGAACATCATTCCGATGTATTTATAAAAAACTTGATCACTACATCTCTATTAACATATTTTACGAATTAGTGGGTGATTAGGGAAAATCAAGATTGATGGTACCTTACTCACTAAGTATCTGATTAAGTAGTGACCTAGTGAGGCAGTCCCAGCAGTGGGAAAATTATAGGCTGATTATGCTATCTAATTAAAATAACTATAATATTACTTTGATCAGCAATTATGAAAATAGTCGTGAAGTTGCCTCCTTGGTGTAGTGGTCACAAGCGCTACTGCTGAGTAAGAGGTCATGCGTTAGATTCCCAGGTCCTATAAAGTATTATTGGATTTTCCCATCAGGATTTTCTCAGTCAGGAGTTTGGATTTTCGCCCAGTTGATGGCAATACACTCGGCCCCTAATACATCATCATCTGCCTAGCCTTTTCCCAACTATGTTGGGGTCGGCTTCCAGTCTAACCGGATGCAGCTGAATACCAGTATTTTACATGGAGCGACTGCCTATCTGACCTCCACAACCCAGTTACTGGGAAATACGATACCCCTTGGTAAGACTGGTTGTCAGACTTTCGGGCTTCTGACTTCCCGTAACGACTGTCAAAGATCCACGAATGACAGCCGGGACCAACGGCTTAACGTGCTTTCCGAGGCACGGAGGGGTCTCGGTATGTAAAGATGGTCACCCATCCACAAACCAACCGCGGCATGCGTAGCTTAACCTGACCGATCGACCTGTGCGGCTGTTATTATTTAGCCACGGGCCCCTAATACATAAGACTTAAACATGTCTTAAACATGGCTGGCGAAATGCTGGTATACTGTGTACACCTCTACCTAACCCTATGGGGTTACCCCAGCAATCTGGAAGAGGGCACTCGAAGGGGGCAAGCTTCGAATTGACCTCCAGAGAGTGCGCGTCGAAGACCAGACGCCTCTGGTGCAGTGTACCCGCTGCTTGGCATACGGGCACGGAAAACGTCTGTGCACGGAGCCAGCCGATCTGTGTAGCCACTGCGGCGGTCCACACCTCAAGGCGGACTGCCCGCAAAAACAAATCGGCGAAGCAGCGGCGTGCGTAAACTGCACCAGAGCTAAGCTGGGAGAACACTCGCACAATGCGTTCAGTGATTTATGCCCGATACGAAGGAAGTGGGACGCATTCGCAAGAGCATCGATAGCTTATTGCTAAAGTTGTCGATGCCCCCACTTCCGGGTATCATAGAGACCAGACCAGTTTGACACTGCCAGATTGCAGACGCATTGAGCGGACCACTGGGGTTGGCTCAATGGGAAATGGCAATTGGAGTCACTTTCGTGAGAAAGTGGCTGCAATTATACTGGACAGTGAGTCAACTCTAGTGGAACCGACAAGCAGTGTCAAGCTGGTTATAAATCTGTCTAGCAGACATTGTTTTCTTTTAATAAAACTGTGATATATAAGTACATACTGAGCATATATACCAATGATATCATGGAAATAAACTAATGTAAGGAAACCAAGTGACAGAAAGAATTTTAGGGCAAAAATAATATTAGAGACAAAAACAGTATAAATATAATAGTAAAATCTTTAAAAACAAATTATGAAAGCAGTAACAACTAAATTAAAAAGTAACAGAACGGATATATAAATTAACGGATATTTAAACGGGTATTAAAAATTTTTTTTTTTTTCTCAAGCTAGAGTAGTGTTAAATTCAATAATATTGCCAAAATTAATCGCAAAATAGAGCGTGGTCTCTTCGGCCTCCAACTAAAAAGTCGCCAAAAAGGCAAAACAATTGCGAGTAAGGGCTCTGATTCCCACGTCAGAGGGACACTGGAGGGGCAGGAGTGGGTTTTAGCCGGTAAGAGTCCGGCACTGCCCAGACTGTGTCATCAGTGAGGCAGTCTGGGCGTCCATGAGGATTTCCCACTCCTGCCAAAACAAAAAAAAAAAAAAAAAAAAAAAAAACCCTATGGGGTTTACAAGCGTGATGTTATGTTTATGTATCGTGAAGTTATTATGAAAAAAAAATGGCGTTGTGATTTTTGTTGTTGACAGTACCTACATAGTAAGTTGTTGTATTATTTTGTTAAAACGAATGCCGAAGATATTTCTTAAAATACTCGTAGCTAAATAACGTAACAGTCGAGTTAATTAATTGTTTGTATTACAGAAATTCGTGTAAATATTTAATTATGTAATTTATAGTAATCTAATTAACAATTTTAGTTCAAATAAATACATACATACTACTTTCTTTATCAAAAGTTATGTATTTTAAACTATTTCATGCAATATACAAAATAATTATACAGATTGCTTAAACTAATTAACATAGAAGCCAAAGTCATCAAAGGTGGAGATGACATAAAAACAACTATCGTAATAGGTACTTATCAAGGTTACATAGCAGAGCAATCTATGGTAGATTTTGTCATTAAAAATCGAAATCAAAATGTTTTTTTTCAATGGCCTACTTTCATAAAAACATTCATTCATAGACAAACAATCAATCTATAGGCATAAGCACACAGTAACCGATTTATGACGAGTGACGAGTGTTTCACATGGCTACTGTGTGTGTACAAGCGCAAACACACACACAAACGTACTCATATGTACACATATGATCGTGTTACTCAACCTGACGACCTGTCATTGTTGGAGTCAACAATATGGCACAAGGATAGGGTTGACAGATAGTGTTTGTTTATGGTTTTTCCTGCTCTATGTCTGATAGGAATCATGTTATTATGCTCGAGATTTTGTGAAAGACATTGTATATGAATAATTGCATGTCCTAATAATTTGTAACCTAACGAAATGTATTTTTTTTTTTTAAATATTAACGCTGTACCTAGATGAAATTGTAATTTATATAAATATAAAAATGTTTATTTCAATAACTTACAATAGTTACATTTTTACTTTTAGGAATGACCCTTTAAGCAAAATAAATGCTTGTGTTAGGACATTCCGCCCATATAATACATAGAAATTAATTAATTGCTGTTACTGGTGTATAACCGTTGTAATTAATAATAATAAATAAATAGGTTGATAGTTAGAAAAATATTTTTTATTATGGTTTAAGAACTTTATTATTTCTCATTAAGAATTAACAGTAATTCACTTACAGACTTACGTTTTTAATTCTTTATTTGATAGAAATAATATTTGCATAAAACATGGTAGATATATAAAGATATTTAAAAATACATTATAGAGCATACATGTTTTGCTTATATATTATAGGTTACATTACAAAAAGGGTCCTGTCAATAAATTAATAGGGCAGAAAGAGCGGTGATGAGATTTTAAGATAGTCAAAACTGCGATAGAAGCTCAAGTTATCTCTATGCACTTAGTAAAATTAAATATCTGTATTTTAGCTGAGCTCGTAAAAATAATGGTAAATATAATAGATTTGTATTAGTCTTAAAAAAAAACCCAAAATCCTCACTGTTTCGTTTTATTTCCCAATATTTTTTGAGTATCTTTTTAAGCCAGTTTAACCAAACGAAACACTATCACATCAACAAAATATCACCAATCCATCCACCAAAAATAGTACAAATACACTTCACAAACAATTGCCAAAAACTGACACAGTTACAAAATTTCTCCGTTCGCCATCCCTAAATAGTAGCGTTATTTGTAATCCATGACAAAGCGGTTAACCGGACCATCAGTTCTTTTGTAAGCTATAAAATTGTAGCCTGAACTTTAAAGTTACTATTGTGTTAATTTTTTTGTATAAAAAAGTGATATGTCGAAATTTTTTCTGACTGGGTGCAGCGTGGGACCACTGTGTGTATTTATGAATGGCCAGATTCTGTCCCCTGTGTTATTCGATGACACAAAATTTGCATTAAGCGCGTCGTGTGTAGTGTGTATATTTTTTGTCCAGAAAAACTGTGAAGTTGCAACAAGCTAAGGTTAAGCTTTCTTTCATGTTTTTAGACGTTAATATTTTATTTAATACTTTTAGTACTAAGGTGTCAAAATGTTATATTTATTAGATTATTTAAATAAGTTATGCTATCCTAGATCGGCCCATGTCTTCGTACTTATGTATATCAAGTTTGGTTATCATACATCGAAGTTAAGACAGGCAATGTGTTGGTGTTTAATCACAATATTGCATCAGAAATGATTGCTTCTTGTACGGCGCAAGAGTCTAGTATGTAGGAATTGTAGGCTTTAACTAAATACCGCCTTCTCATGACAAGCCAGCATCATTTCACTAAATTGAAACAGACATTTTGTAAAAAACTCATCGTGAAAACTTAGGTGAATTGAGCTGTCAATAGTGTCAATCCAATCTGATAGCATCAGGTGAAATCAGCGACAGCTCAAGCTATTGAGCTTGAAGTGAGCTGTCATGAGGACAAATCAAGTCGATGTGTGAGGTGAGGTGTCACCTAAGTTTTCACGATGACATTTTAACAGGATGGACCGGTTGTTCTTCAGTAGTTACTGATATTCTATCATAAAATATTTATTTTACAAAGAATGAATTCGAGACAGTGAGTTATGTCCCAATAAACTGCAACATAGTTGAAAAAAAAACACTTACACCGACAATATTTTAACGACTCCTAAAGCAAGTTTTTTCTACATTGAATTAATTGAATAAAAACTATAAGATTCAATTAAAGATGTTTTTGTACACATTAATTAAATTCAATCACAATATATTACCAATTGAAGGAATCTATAAGGCGAAGATGACATAATCTTCGAACTCAGTTTCCTAAGACCTGTCGTAACTCTGTTTTGGGAACCTTGACGAGTACATACGCACTGCATACATTATACAATACATTTGCATACTCCTGAATTCAAGTTAATCTGAATATTTAAGTAAATAGCAGGCAGGTAATTATTTCCTATGTTTGGAGTTACTTTATTTTTTAGACCATGTAGAATATTTAAATTATTTAAAACTGTTTGCTTATGTAAATAAAAGTAACTAGATTTATGCATTGCAAATGTGGGTGTGCAGAGGGTACTCTGCCTAACCCTTTGGGGATTAAGAGCATTATGTTATCTGTAAAGGCAGATGGAGAAATTCTACCCGACTTTATAATTAGTTCAGCTATGAAAAACATTTCTTTCAGGCGTAGGCTATGCGCTACACTACCCTATGTACAAGTGACCAAACTATCTTGGGAGGCATTGGATACATGCGATTTGTAGCCGAATAAATTAATACATAATGACTTGTATAATTTTATTGATGGTTTTTACAGCAATT
This sequence comes from Apamea sordens, assembly GCA_945859715.1. Classification (NCBI taxonomy): domain Eukaryota; kingdom Metazoa; phylum Arthropoda; class Insecta; order Lepidoptera; family Noctuidae; genus Apamea; species Apamea sordens. Next base: position 18,045,115 of record OX243986.1, read on the forward strand.
ATACGTCTTTGTGATTTTTACGACCAATACAATTGTATGTTTCAAAGTGTGTCATGTAACTTTGTCTCTTTCGGTTCTTTTAAGTGTCAGCCTTAAAAAGCCTTGTGCAAGGATTAACATTTTAATTAACTATAAATAACATTTAATTCATTAAAAATGGCGAATTTTACGGATCTCTCCAAAAGAAACCGATTTCAAGCATTTTATCCTCTTGTTCAACCTTTAATACCTAAATGCTTTACGACTAGCGGTTACATGACAAAATTCTAAATTGCCTGCAATAAAACTTGTATTGTGCTTATGTCTGACCTCTACGAATCCTGTTTGCCTAGAAAAACGAAAACTGTATGTAGGATTTTCTATTTTTTTTCACATTAAAATAAAATCCTTCGTACATTTTTTTTTTGTATATTTTCTCTACCTATAAATCATTAAATAAAAATGTCGGAAAGATCTTAACATGATCTCACGCAAGAAATATTAATACAAGAGTATGATAGCATTGCGTGCGGGATCGAGAAAACGCAACGAACAGCGACTCAGTCGTAATACCTATGCGCAAGCGCTACACTTTCGTAGCTCCGCGCTTCGCATACAAAAGATATCAACGAGCACCTACAAAATGTGCTTGTAAATATTTTCTTCCTAACTTTTACTAAAGAAAATCCGCCTGCGAATTCTTCCGCGAAGAATTTAATTTTTATGACTGTAAAGGCAATTCCTAAAAGAAACGAAATGACGAAACTGTCTCCCCGCGAAACGAGACGACATTGTGTAACACACCAAACTGCGAACAATTACGCGACGACGTCTGATTAAAATAAGCGAAAAACACTTACCAGTTGCAAAAACTGTTTGGTTATAAGTGAAAGTCGCTCCCGTGGTCGCGACTAGAGGGGGTGGTTCAACACTTTATTGGCACACAACACTGATTTAATCACTTTTGGAGGCATAGAAGCACACTTTAGGGGGAATGGGGGTTAAAGTTCGTTGGTCCTTGGGTTTGAATTTGGCGCGTTTGTGCGCTGACCGGCGCGGGCGCTCAAGACGGCTGGCGGCAAGAGACTGCGCGCGCAACTCCCACCATGGCCGCCCGAAATACTAATCACCTTGCTATCGAGACTGTGATTGAGGTGTACGTGATAAGAGATAGCGAGTGATAGATGTAGGAAAATTGAAGTGTCAAGAGGGTTTTTCAGTGGAAATCCCATGGATTTGGTTGAAAAAGTATGATGTTAAAGTCACATAGGTCCTGCACCCTAATTGCGTAACACACAATCAATCGGAATTAGAATAATTTTGAAGCAAATTGCTAATCCATTGCTTCATAAGTTCGTAAAATTTGTCTGCTCAACACGTAAATAACGCAATGAATGTTGTTGAACTGTCAAAATGAAACCGATTACGATTGATCGTGTGTTACGAAATTAGGGTGCCGTTTGACTTTGTTTTTTAACTTTATGTAATAGAAATTTACGTTAACCTTGTTAAAGTCTTTGTTATAAAAATAAATAAATGGTAAATAAAATTAAATACTTTTTACCAAATGACTGTTATGTTTAAATAAAAATTGCTACTTCGGAATAATATGTATTTATCAGTAAACACGATTAAATTATAATCATCTGACATTGAAAACCTACTAAAAATTACAGACAAAAACGCTCTTGATGAAGAAAAATCGCTATCACCGAAATAAAAAAAAAACTATCACTAGATCTCTGTCACCTATCCCTTGCACCACACCACACACAAGGTGAGACGGATCTAGATACAGCGTGTCATTTCTTCCACAACCACAACACATCAAAGGCTGGCCATCTGAGGTCGAGGGATAGGAAACCGTGACGTCATGACCAGCATCCAATGCCATTGCCGTATTCGTCATTTACCAGTATTCGTTGGAATTAGGGGGGTTGACCTTGACAGAAGATCTTTGATTACTAGTTTTTTTTTTCTATTTTTATGTGCAATTCGCCAGGTGCCACATTTTTTTCTTGTAACCACAATTTGATGTGCAGCGTGCAGACTATAACAAACTATCTCTTTTTTCGCACGTCATATTTGTTCATTTCAGCTGTGAGATTGACATTAGAATTTTGTATTCTTAAAACTGGCTACACATTTGCCCTTTAACCCTTTGTATACGGCCGGAAAGTGGATCCATGTGAGACACAATGGCATTTAAATTATTTCTGTCATTACAGCATTTAACTTGTTAATGATTTTATGTAAAATAGAGCAGCCTGTTCACCGTTTTTTCAGCAGTATTTTTCTTTTACCCACGTTTATTATCATCATCATCATCACAAAAGCGTCCGCTGTTGGACAAAAGCCTCCTCCAAGGTTTCCCCTTTTTTATATCCCTGCACATTTCACACAGCGCCATCTAGTCCCAAGCTAAGCAACCTAATGCTTGTGTTATGGTAACAAGATGGCTGATAAACTACTTATAATACATTTTTTTTTTTTGTAAATACATACATATTATAGATAGAAAAACACCCAGACTCGGAACAGATACATGTAGGACTTACAAATATTTGTTCTGTGCGGGAATCGAACCCGCGACACGCAGCGCAGCAGTCCGATGGCTCAGCCACTGCGCTAACCGTGTTGTCAATTCCTTTAAGATCCTTTACCCCAGGCAGCTGGGATATGGCTACTTTAGCACGTCATTCTTATTGGTGAGGAAGGGGGGGGCGCTTACCCCCCTTACCTCATACCTCTTATTATGATCACACGACATATCTCACATCACGTGAGCACGATCAAAGATCATTCAAGACTAGTGACGAGATGATGGGTTGCAACATTTTTCTACATCATATTACAACTTAGTCATTAACAGTTATTCCAAGTGACAATTTTACTATCAAAGGTCGAGGATACAGAAACCATTTTGTGACGTCAAAATGCTATTAGACTCGTTTCCAATGTCGTGTTCGTCATCGATTACCGATTTCTCTGTTAAATCATCATTCGGACTTGGGTATATTTTGGTGACCTTGCATAGGTACCTAATGTATAACCAAGAAACACGATTTTTTTTGGGTTTTTTACACATAACACTGCTCATATAGTACAGACGCCAGCACATCAAGCTACTACAATCTTTCAAATTTCTTTAGTCGATTTTCAACTTTATCGTTAAAGCATTAAGGTTCAAGGTTGATTGGGAAAATTTTACATTTTCGGGTAGCTTCTTCTGCTGGCGACTGTACCTACACCTTTTTTTCTTCAGTTACGTTAAGTCCCATGTTAATATAGGGCGAGCCTGTTGCAATCAAACAAGCAAAATTTAAAAAAATATTGATTCCTCAATTTTTGCCTCTGCATTACCCAAATCTTGACTGGTAGAGAATGCCTATGGCATTAAGTCTCTTTACAATAGTGTATTGAAAGTGTTAAATAAATAAAAATTCAGAACCAGAAGGCCAATTCTCGTAATTTAAAACGTTCAAAATCTAGTCGCAGTCTCATCTCGGCGACAAACAAATGTCAAAACCCTGTCAAAATATAGGGAAATTAGAGGTATTTTTGACAGATTGAGACTGAGACCAGACTGTACACGGTTTTGAAATAAAATTACGAGAATTGCCCCTCAAACTGTGAACGTTCTTAAAATCACGAGAATTGCCCCTCGGGCCTTATACTGAGATTTTTTTTATAATGTAATCCTAATGAAAATTCCGAATGGAAAAATAATAACACTTCAGTAGACCCAAAATCTCGATCGAACCCAGGACCTCGTGTTCAGCAATAGCGCTTGCGTCCACTACACCAACTAGGCCATCTAGTATTGGCTTTTTATATATCTTGTAATTCTCTCTCACTTCGAATCGACAGTTTAAATGAAAATCACTTTTAAATGTCATTAAGTTTTAGCATAATCATTTAATCGTTTGTATCATTGTTCCTCTCAATCAAAGCACCTGCCATCTTATCTCTTCATCACCCTTGGTTGACTGGTAGAGAATGCATAAGGCATTAATAATAATAATAAATCTTTATTCTCAGACCATAGATCCATAACTTAACATATGACCAAGAAACAAAAATAACTAACCTAATTAAACCTACAAAATAAAACACACAAACATAATAAAATAAAACATATAAAATAAACCTACCTCACATAACATATCTAAATGACGGTCTGTGTGCCGCCATCCAGTGACCTATTATTTGGCCATCCACCCTGCCAGCTACAGTAGCCACGAGACTGTTGGGGCTGCCGCGCACCCGACGCATCAGTGATGCAATTCGCAGACGCAGCAGCGAACCGAAATCCGGAACGCGTGCGTCCGCGAACATCCCCGACGCGCTACAGAAGCGCGGCAACCCCAGCATTACCCGGAACGCATTGTTATATTGGACTCGTAAAGCATTGTACGAGCCCTGTGCATAACTGACCCACAGGGCGCACGTATACAGCGACTGGCAATAGGCCCTGAACAATGTTATTTTAACCTCTCGCGTACACCGTGCGAACCTGCGGGCCAGCATGTTACACCTGACAGCCAACGCTCTACGTTCCCTCTCTAAATCATCGTCATCCGACAGCCTATCGGTGACCCAGTGCCCCAGGTATTTAAAACGAGACACTTTTCTCAGCGGAACCCCACCCAAGGTAACTGGTGGAACAACGTCATATATTTTATTTTGCGCCCTAAACACTAAGAGCTCGCTTTTAGTTGAGTTGTACCTGAGACCATGAGTCACCGCATAGTCTTCACAGATTCGGAGGAGCTTTCTTAATGCACTGATCTATGGGCTCAGCAACACCATATCATCCGCGTAACTTATATTATTGATGCATTGTCCGTCAATGGAGCAACCGACTTGGGTGTTGCTGAGCTCACTTATCAGCCGATTGACGTACAGGTTGAAGAGTCTGGGCGAGCTAAGCCCCCCCTGCCTCACGCCGCACTCCAACCTGTACGCACCCGACATAGCACCTGCCCATCTAACGTAGTTGGACTGATTGCTATACCAGTATTTCAGTACAGCAATCAGCCCCCCAGGAAGGTCAGTGTCATGGGAGAGTTTCCCCCAGAGGCAGTCATAAGACACTAGGTCGAATGCCTTGGAGAGGTCCAAAAAACACGCATAAACAGGTGTTTTCCTTGCTGCATAGTATTGGACAGTATGCTTGAGACAGAGGATTGCTGTTTCAGTCGATAAATGTGGCCTAAACCCAAATTGGGCGTCATGTAGGGTGATATATTTATCCAACTGCCTGTCAATCAGACCATCCAACACCTTCGCAGCAATCGTCGCCAAGGAGATAGGCCTGTAGTTGTTCTTGTCACTCGCATCTCCAGTCTTGTTTTTGATTATAGGAACGACAATCGTTTTCATAAGGTCCACTGGAAGACACGAGTGACTCATACATACATTGAATAAGAGAGCTAAGACACGTGGCAAGTGCTTGCCTGCATAACGCATGTGTTCTACGCTTAAGCCGTCATGTCCAGGAGACTTACCCCGCTTCATGTTAAGACGGCTTTGTAACTTTTTTGTGTGCGGAAAGTTTTAATAAATAAATAATAACGCAGTCCACTGCTGGGCACAGGCACAGCTCCTAGACTGCACCACAAAACACTTTCCTCTGCCATCCGCATCCAATCTGTCCCAGCCACTTTTTTTTTTTTTTATCTCATCGGTCTGTGTAGCTGGAAGGCATCTCACACTACGTTTGCAGATACGCGGTCTCCACTTCAAGACTTGTCTGCTCCACTGGCCATTCATTTACTACACTGATACACTCTAATATCGAAATGAAATCGATCTTATCAACCGACAATATTATAAACAGACTGACAATGACAAAAACAGTTAACGCTTGGCCGAGTTCAATATAAAGAGGGATCAATTTTAGCAACACGTTGGTGTGCATACATGCATAACGTACATAAAAGAGACATTGCCTAGATGACAAATGATAGACAACTTAAAAGATTTTTTTTGTACTTCCTTGCTAGTCTATTGGTTGCAGCGCTACTGCTGCGCAAGAGGTTCTAGGTTCGATTCCCGGCGGGGTCAATGCGTAACACACTAACAGTAGTAATGACTTTCATTTTGACTGTTCGACAACATTCATTGCGTTATTTACGCTATTGACCAGACAAATTTTTCGAATATATGAAGCAATAGATTAGCAATATCCTTTAAAATTATTCAGATTGTATTTTTAAGCGCATTAATTAGGGTGCAGTTTGGGCAGTCTTATCTTATTTTTTTATCTGAAATTTCTCAGTAGCAGTACAGAGTCTTGATCTGTGGCCGTTTGATGGCAATAAGCTCGAACCCTGTTACATGGTATTTAAACATAACTAGTGAAATATGGGTGTACAGTCACGAGCAAAAATATGTATACACTCGGCTTTTTTCAAAAGCGATTTACTCCTTTATTTTTTAATGAAATTTTATGTTGTTACGAACATAGCATTTTGGAACCCATAGGTTTATATAATGTGTCGTATTTTAACGTTACATTCGTTATTTCACGAAAAAATCGCAATTGAATGTTGCACAGTGTTGACATATTGGTGCTCGTGACTGTACTATAGGCACATCCCTACCTAACCCTTCGGAGAAACGGCGTGATTATGTAATTTATTTTTTGCTAGTCTTTTGTTTTGACAAAGCAATAAATTGTTTCATAAATGTCAAGGAGAAACTGTCGTTTGATGACAGACTGACAGCTTGATTGACTTCGTCGTGCGTATTGTAGCATTGAAAACAACACATTTTAACTAGTTTGACAAAATCGATAATTCGTTGTTTATGTTTCCTGATTGTTATTGCAGAAAAGACCATTGACATACCATGTTGTTTTTTAATGTTAATAATATAATAATAATAAAGATTTATTCGTCAACTAGAATTAGATTAGTGTAAAGTTTCTTAATCTTCATAGTTAGTGGGTGCTGTAACTGCTCTCCTATATAGGTTACAAAATAACCTGTGTTTAGGAGAAACAGTTCCGATCCCCATCATTAATAGTTGATTTGCACGTGTTAAATATGTATATTATACTATATGTATATAGTAATGAAGTAAATACAGGAAGCTACAATATTAGTTTCTTTTAAGAAACTTCTTTTTAGAGAAAAATTTATAAAAAAATGTATTGTAAAAATAGAAAGAAAGAAAATACATTTATTTGCGCCAAACATGACGCATAAAAAAAACACAAACACAAAATAAATAAAAAATAACCAGTTGGGGGTAAAAATGGGTCACATCCACGCAAAACGGCCATCACTCAGCATAATGCATATAATAATCATCATATTTAAGTACTGGTTGAGAGACTAAAGCCCAAAAAAAAAAACAATAGATATACTCAACGATCTCACAGTTAAACTGCGTAAGCAGTTTTGTGGGGCAATGTACCTAGTGTTAAGAAATTTTTATGTGAATAAAGTTCATTCATTCATTCATTCATACCGTCTAAATACTATATTTTAGACTATACAAGTCATTTGTTGCTGTATGCCACGGGCAAGAAACTTGCATCGTGTAAATACGTATTTACACGATGCAAGTTTCTTAGTATTGTGTATAATAATAATATCCCTGGACATTTCACATAGCGCCATCTAGTCCCAAGCTAAGCAACCTAATGCTTGTGTTATGGTAACAAGATGGCTGATAAACTACTTATATACATTTTTTTTTTGTAAATACATACATATTATAGATAGAAAAACACCCAGACTCGGAACAAATGCATGTAGGTCATACAAATATTTGTTCCGTGCGGGAATCGAACCCGCGACACGCAGCGCAGCACGTACGTGTTTATCTCGGTACAACTATTATTTTTTTTTTAACTGCTGAATAGGCCTCCGCTTGACAATTAAATTTCACAATGTAAACCAAGCTTAAGAAATCGTACATAGCCAAATTATTTAAGTTACAATGTATCTGTACGGTGCAACCGCACATTCTGCAATTCAGCAGTTCACGCCACACATTCATTTCAACTCATAATAATTAGTTCAGTTCGCGTTGAGCTATCAAGTCATCCAGGCGTTCTCGTTACAGCCAACAAGGGTCTCGTCACTCACTTCATTTCCACACCATCAGTCCATTAAGCTCATTTTACCTTTAAGTACCTTTGGGACAATACAGTAGTGTTTTAATACCTACCTTCTTTTATTCCATTCATCTCTCATCTAAAAGTAATGTATGGTCTAGCAAGGGATCATACAGTATCTTAAATATAAAATGACAAAAGCAAATAGAATATGACATCAAAGAGTCAAATGTCACGGACTATGCCCTAGAAATATATGCACGCATTGATACAGGAAATCCTAATTGAAATCCGTGTGAGTGCACGTTTGCAAAACTATATCATTATCAAGGGTAACTCCCAGAGCTATTTCATAGTAGAACAATGACTATATAAATATTTGACTCACTGATGACTACCTATAGGAATTTTTGATAGTAGAAACCCAATGAATTTTATCAAAAATAATCTATTTTTCGTTGAGATTATCATGTACAAGTTTTAGCGCATGGATTCATTCATTGCGAAATTAACGAGTCATCTTTTTAAAACTATTCATAAATATAATATATTCATGAATAGTTTTAAAAAGATGACTCGTTAATTTCGCTCGTTAATTTATTTAAAAAAAATTGTGTTTCACGAACTGTGTCCAAATAAACATTTTTCTTTCTTTTTCTTTCTTTATTTCAAAGGTTAATCCCCAGAAATAAGCCATGGACCAAAACCCCTAAGGGAACGCTGCCTACAAAATCAATCTGCCTAGCCTTTTTGAGTCAGATCCCAGTCTAACCGGCTGAAGAAGATTAGCAGTATTTTACATGGAGCGACTGCCTATCTGGCCCCCACAACTCAGTTACTGGGTAACATGATAACCCTTGTTAAGTCTGGTTGTCAGGCTAAATTAACGCTGCCTACACTGTATCAAAAATCCTTGTATCAATACGGGAAACTTCACGAAGATCCGTTTCAACGAAACACAAAACCTTCCATCTCTAACTAGTCTTCAAAAAAACTTCCAACGAATCAATGAAATGGAAAAAAAAAACACAAATCATCTGAAAGTTATAATTTCCACACAATTGATTCATAGAATCTGATTCACCAGACGCCGAAAGTGCACGGACGATTTATTTGAGATCACAAAACAAGACGCTGACCTCCTTTCTGGGAACCTTGACCGACTAACCTAGACACCTTACTTCCTCGACTTTTTAATTCTTTCCGAAAACAAAATCTCATATAAATTCTTGCAACGTCGTTGAATCGTCATTTGCTACTGTAATTATTTCAAGATATGGTGTAATTTTATCGTATGTCTACGTGTCATGGAAGCGTTTCGTAATCTCGAGCGCTTTCGTTTTGGAATCGATGATGTAAATAAAAAAACCACTTGTTAATAAATGGCCTGCTTTAGTCACTCTATAATAACAACTGAGGGGCAATTCTCGTAATTTTAAGAACGTTCACAGTCAAACTCAACTCAAACTCAAATAATTTATTTCAACTAAACGAATTACAGCCACTTTTGAATTGTCAAACGGTCGGTCAGTCAGAAAGATGAAGCTACTTGCCAATTCCAAAGCGTAGGTAACTAACTATGGAGAAGGACGGGCAAGAAACTCCACGGACACTCTTTTAAACCATAAAATTGTTACAAAATATTTAATTACATACATACATTCGTGTTGAAATTAACCATGTGAGAACGATGTAGAAAGACGTGCACGATAAAAGCGTCCGTTATAGAAAACATAAAAAAAACAGAAATTAAAATAAGCCGTGGCAGCTAAGAGATGACCAGTCCCTACTGACGGCGCCCGTTCACGAACATGACGTATGGATCAGCACCATTCAGCTCAACCATTTTGAAGGGAACTTAATGATTCAACACACACGCCACCACCAGCGAGACATTAGAGTGAGCATGACATACTCTTAGCCGCCAGGGCACATTCAAGTCAATGAAAGACGTACCCAGTAAATGGTAGCTTTATAGCAAGTACATAGTGCTTACACGTATGCAAAGTCAACTCCTGGTTTGGCCAAGGTTGTTATTCTAAAAAACAGAAGAAGCTCAGTTGCAGCATACTGAAAGTGCCTGAAACAAACTTCGTTGTGTTTGTTGCGTTTTCGGGGACAGTCTTATTTAATTTTAACGTAAAAAAGTACTGATTTTCAATCTAATTTTAATATAAAATTATTATGACTTTTGATTTTGTATTAACAAAATCAAAAGTTTTTTTTCTCTATTTTCTCACAATTTGTCTTGTTGGATATGTACAAAAATTTTATTAAAGCTCATGATAAACAATACTTACTTTCTATCACACAATACAAACAACTATGTTTGATGAGCCATCCAAACCCTGACATGGGACTCCTCCTTATCTCATCCCACGCGACTGTGAGCACAATTAGAAGCAGCTCCGTTTGCTCGGCACGACGCGATGTGATGTGTCAAAGTGTAGGACGTTACAGATGAATATTAAAGGCGGTACAGACTAACACTGCATTTTTTAAGTATAAAGTAGACTACTCTGTATTGTTCTCACATGTCTGAACACAAAGTTGCTACTTCCCTTTCAAAGCATGCCTAATTTACAACTCATCATTTAGAATACCTACCCTGTATTTCCGAAAAATTACAGTACATACAAATAGTTTAATGTGTAATTGCTATTGACTTGCCTTCAAGAATCGATAATATGTAATAGTAAACCAACTTTTTCCTTTTACCTGCAACATTGTAAAAAATGTGTGTCTACTAACTAATTTATTTACGAAACCTACCTTCACCATAAGTAATTCTTATATTTAGTTTTAAGATTACCTTATATTTCTCATATTAATCGAATTGTATTCTTTTTGAGAAATAAATGTCTTAAACCGTATCATTTAATCATATCAGAAGATCTACCTTTTGGACAAGACTGCGCCCCACGATTTCACCCGCATAAGTCTCGATCCCGTAAGAGTATCGGGATAAAAAGTATCTTGTGTCCTAATCCAGGTCATGTTCTACCCATGTGCCAAATTTCATCCAAATCCGTTCAGCTGTTTCAGCATGAAAGAGTAACAAACAAACATACAAAATATCTAAAATGTATTTATAATTTTAGTTAACATTTTCAATAGTTGCATCCTTGGGGTCCCACGGATGCAATTATTGTAAAGACTGATTTACGCACCTATTTCCAAACGATCGACTAGGTATAATGAAACCATTAACGCAAAATAACCCTTGGTTTATGTTACTACGTTTACTTATTACCAGAGCTTAATAAAATTGACGTACCATATTATCATTATTATAGGTGTTGATAACGCGTCAAAACGCACGTAGTCAGGACGCGTCACGTTATCACGTATCAAAATGATTACGGATTACAAACACGAAGTTATTTATGAAAGGTTAACTGCACTATTACCCATTTCCCCGTGCTACTTGGGATACATTTTTCTAACACTTCCATTCCAACTTATGAAATTGAACTTACTTTGTGAGATACAAAGTTCAATCTCGAATGACACAACATAGCATCTGTACGTGACGTATGACGCTTCACTCGATTTCTTGATGCATGAAAGTAACAAGATGACATCAGATTTTTTCCATTCATATTTTAGTATGCATGTTTCACATGTAAGTCAAAACTTATGGTGTCCACGACAAGTTAGGCCAAAACCAAAGGTAAAGATAGTGGAAAAAGAGAATGTGTGCTTATGACAGACACGTTAAAAGTGAAAACTTACTACTAGAGCCGAGTATACGCTATTCCGCGTCACTAACCGACTAAAGCTGAGTATACCCGAAAGCGAACCGTGCCGGTTCAGTTTCGTTCAAGAAATTTTCACTTTAAAAATATGTTACGGACATTTCTATATTAGTTGAAAGCAGCTGTAGTACGCAACGGACACAGCCTAAACAAACTCGATCGTCGAATCAAGCATCTGTAAGCCCCTTAAGTTTATCAACGTGCTCACTCGCGGCATTGACCCACATGTTAGTATCGATATTCGGTTACAACACTAACACTCGGTGACGAATAACGAATACACCTCTATAATTAACGTGTCATTTGTATATTTTAATTTTGTACTTTGTGTCCTCGACATTATTGAAGCAGGTTTGAATCTTCTTGATTAGAATTTGAGTTTTATCTTTTGTTTGGGAATAATGAGTGTAATTAGGACAGTTAGCGAGATATCAGCTGCCATTTTAATCAGAAAGACAGATATGCAAATAGCAACTTTAATATTCAGATGTAAGGTTGGAAATAGGATGTCAGTTTTACTGTTTTGTGCCTCGATACAGGAAGACACTAATCGATCATTTGCTTCAGTGGAAGTTGTTTTAATAACATCGATTAATGCCATGGTTATAACTGAATTAATGAAGTCATTAGGAGCTAAATTGTGCGTGTACGCTTTCATCATTTGAAATGGTAAAGTGATGTTACCATCGTCATCATCTGAGGCTTTACTGCGACGGGTGGGCCTTGGCCTGGTCAAGTATATTTCTCCAACGTGATCCATTTCCCGCTTTTTCTTACTTTCTCACTTCAACAGTTCTTATATCTTGATCTACGCCATCCAACCATCTGAATTTGGGTCGCCCTCGACTTCACCGACCGTCTAGTTTACAAACAGAACTATTTGATAACATTTGGGTACTCTGAGAGGCAATTGTCGTAATTTTAAGAAAATTCACAGTCTGATCTCAGTATCAATCTGTCAATAAAATACCGTTAATTTCCTTACATTTTTGACAAGTTTTTGTCATTGATTGTCAGTGAGATGCTACGCTGGCCGCGGTTGGTCTGTGGATGGGTGACCATCTTTAAATACCGAGACCCCTCCGTGCCTCGGAAAGCACGTTAAGCCATTGGTCCCGGCTGTCATTCGTGGATCTTTGACAGTCGTTACGGGTAGTCAGAAGCCCGAAAGTCTGACAACCAGTCTTACCAAGGGGTACCGTATTACCCAGTAACTGGGTTGTGGAGGTCAGATAGGCAGTCGCTCCATGTAAAATACTGGTATTCAGCTGCATCCGGTTAGACTGGAAGCCGACCCCAACGTAGTTGGGAAAAGGCTAGGCAGATGATGTCAGTGAGATGCGATTGCGACTAGATTTTGAACATTTTGAATTACGAGATTGGCCTTCTGGTCTCGTCCATTCTTGCGACATGTCCTGCCCATGAAAGACGTCATATCTTAGTGGTCTTAATAATATTAGGCTCATCATACATCTCGTAGAGCTCATGGTTACACTGCATTCGCCATTGATCGTTTCCCACTGCGCCGAATATGCACTCAAGGATCTACCGTCCTTTAGTGATGTTATGCTTCATCATCATCATTCCCCTGCCTTTTTTTTTGGGTGAGAAATCATCAAATGACCTCTCTCGCTCTGGGCTGAGCGGAAGGGTGTGTCAGACTTTTACTGACTAAAGCCCACCCGTGTTCCTTCAGTTGCCTGTGCCAGAGGCCACGGTATCTCTTTCGAACAACCCGCGGCCCTGGCAGGCATCGGCCCTAGCGGACCCCGTCAGTTCGTGCTGACATCTCTTTGAGGCGCGCGTGGAACACAACGCGCCGTCGACCCGGGCCTGGTCAGGGCGTCTCCTGCGGCGAATATAGGCGCAGAGATGGTGAGGGCGCAGAGATTGAACTTATCGCCGCAATTGTGGCGTGCCCATCCTGCCCTCATCCCCATTTATTTAGAGTCGGCGCAACAGTCTTTTTCTTCCATACTTCTACTATTAGTCGTCATCCCTTTCTAACCATATAATTTTTCAAAAAGTCCATCCATTGTTCATTTGGTTTTCCCATACTCTTAGCCATCGACACTCGTACTCAAAACTTTCCTCACGACATTTTCCTCATTTCTCCGTAGTGATATTAATAATTATAAGGCCTAACCTGGTAGCTTGGACCCTGTTCCCGATACCGGTGGGCTACTATTTTTTATATTTTTAAAAGTTTTATGTGTGTGTCTTTTTGTTTATAAAAATATTTAAAAATGTAAATTATAAGTATTTAAATGAAATAAAAGAATATAATAATAAATGCTTTACTCAGTATTATAAGTGGTAAAATATTTATATAAAGTCTTATAAATTATTTACAAAGGTATAATAATGTTAGATGCCTGTACTAGAATAAACCTGTGGATATTATGCTTGTCAGAAAAATTTAATTAAGATTTAGGGGGTGATAGAAACATCATAGAAAACAACGAAAAAGAACAGCTATTGCTGTAAAGCTTCACTAACTAAAATATAGCTAGACGTTATCCTTATTAATAATGTCTTACATCCCATAAACTATGACGTATGAATTGGTTAGCCGGAAATGGGAACATTCTTGAAACTATTTTGTACACCAGCGTACTACTCTCAAGCCTTATAATGTGTAAATAATGATGTCACGGCTATGACCTCATATAAAATTCGGTTAATATCACAATTTTTTATAGGGCGAGTCCACCACCTCATGAACCGAAGTCCAACGTCATTGGCATGCCATAGTTAAACACCGCAGGCGATATTGCACGTAAGAACAATGGAGAAGAAGGCTCAGTTCGTATAAAGGTCCTTTGGCCGACATCTAAAAACGTGACTTACCACGTGCTTTACTTAGACATGTTGGAAGTCTCTAGATTACACTTTGTAGTTTGACAGTTATGTGACAGTGACAGGACAAACGCTTACCCAAAGTACGTGCTGAGTAGGTAACGTTTATATATCTCGGAGTTTTGGGACTTTCCATGACATGAGTTTTGGCAAAAGTTTAAATGTTGTACCTATACCATTCTCTGCTATTATGACGATGTCGTCGGCAAATCGAAGATGTCATAATTTATTAATTAATTTTCTCCACTTTGATAACACTTTTATGTACTAGTACCTAGGTATAGTATAAATTGGTAATTAAGATAACAATATTTTCTTCTGCCATCATAAGTATAATTTTAAAGTCATTAAAAAAGCATTGGTCTTTTCATTGGTATACTGTTAATTCTCTACTCTGTGTCATCAATCTCTTACGCTGGGTTAAACCCATTCAGAAAGAACTGTGACGTGTCCATCAGGAGACAGGACATTACGACTTAAATCGCATTATAAACCTTATAATTGTTGTATAAGGTTCATAATCGCATTTTTGTACAAAGAGGAACACTTCGACCTTGGGTAATCCTTTGTAAATCGATACTTTAGGTACAGTCATAGCTTATTTATGATGATAATTGAGAAGGTATCTTGTAATTGGTCAGTAACTATATACGTTGAATGGTTATTTATAGATTTGTACCGTTTTATCACGTTTGCCAATTTAAAATGTATTGGAAAGTAAGAGTAGAATCAATTTGCGCCAGTATTTTTTTTTCTATATAGAAACTAGTACTATCGGTGCCTAAAAGACTATAATTGCTTCTTGTTATGTGTAAGAATCGATTTCATTCATTCAAGAAATGGATATGTATAAAAAAGGAGTTTCTCGAAAATAACTTTTTTACATCGAATATCATTCGATGTAAAAAAGTTCAAGAAAAAAGAAAAGTGAAGAGAAGAGTGAGTGAGTGAAGTTTTTTGTTCAGGAAGATTTTTTGTTTCCCTTTATAAATAGAACCCGATGACATTTTTAGTCGTCCAGAATATGGTATTTGGACTTTTGTAGATGCTATGACCGACCACTTGTATGGGGACGAACCACTGTGCGCCGTGTCGTCAACAAACTTCCATAGTCGCACCAACTTTTTCATTACTCACACTCACAAACTCACCCCTTCATTCACCCACACACTTACACACCCACACACTTACACACCCACACACTCCTCACGAACTTCTTCCTATAAATAAAATTGTAAACATTGCCTAGTTTTAGTATACGGGAAATCATAATAAAATTGTATTTTTGGGGCGGAGACCTGGTGGCCTGAAATACAGGCTTCGGCTTAGCTTAGGCACCAGTCTCCCACAATATTTTTCTTTAAGCCCATGACTGGACAATATTGTTTTTTTTTGTTACTATTTTATAAGGATATTATGGTGAGAAAAATAAAAAAATATTATTATTATTATAGTGATCCATACAACACTGACGACCGTGCCTACAAACGGCGAATAAACCGTACTTTTTCACGACAAGAAAAACGTGTGTGTACAAAGGGCGTTAGTTGATTCTTTGGCTGAAGAAGTCTGATTTACACCTTCCCATTTCCGAAACAGACAGTATCCGCGGTCCGGGATGCCTACACCAAAATAAAAACCCGCTTCGCAATTAGACCTCAACATTACGTCCTCGAAATGAGTAATTATATAATTTTTCCCCACATTGTAACGATGGCGTCACAACTAATTTTTTATTGGCTCCTTAAGGTCCCCGGATTCAATGGAAATCCAGTATTGGGGAAGTACCGCGAATATCCGAATGAGATCGATAAAAAGTGATGTAATAAGGTTAATGAGGTAATATTGGTGTAACCGGTTTGTCATAGGTTTTTTTTTAGCTGCAAGTTCATTTCCACTTCAGTCTGTTTTAGTTATTCCTATTGTGCACACAGTACTATAGTTCCTAACGTACGCAATATTTTTTTATATATACGTTTGGATTCAACTCATAAAAACATACT
Organism: Apamea sordens; assembly: GCA_945859715.1. Lineage (NCBI taxonomy): Eukaryota > Metazoa > Arthropoda > Insecta > Lepidoptera > Noctuidae > Apamea > Apamea sordens. The sequence goes on from OX243986.1 coordinate 18,061,785, forward strand.
CAGAACAGTGTGCAACACACAATGCACAAATCATGGCGCGGTTTCTAGTATAACTTTCTTTCTTCTTTGACATGTCGATGGCACATCATCATCAACATCATCAGCCTATAGCAGTCCACTGCTGCACATAGGCCTCTCCTATTGCACGCCATTCAGCTCGATTTTCGGCAAATCTCATCCAGCTGCTACCAGCCTTCCTGCTAAGATCGTCGCTCCACCTAGCCTGAGGGCGTCCCACCTTACTTTTACCGATTCGCGGTCTCCGCTCAAGAACACGTCTATCCCAACGGTCATTAGTTCTACGATTAATTTTGTTTGCCCAACACTAATTGCCACGGTTTTGTCACTGGCAGCGTAGAGGTCACATGTTTGCATTTTTGGGGCACAGATGGCTAAGATGTGGGACATAGTTTGCGCCACAGCACCCTAATTGCGTAACGAACTATCATTTTGAAGGATATTGCTAATCCATTGCTTCATATGTTCGAAAATTATGTTTGCTTAGCAACGTAAATAACGCAATGAATGTTGTTGAACTGACAAAATGATACCCATTGCCACTGATGGTCTGTTACACAATTACCACACCCTAGTCAACCCAATTTTCTTTCATAAAACTTTAAATAATTTACTTTCACCCAATTTCCATTCAAGAATACAACTCTATTCATTAAAGTGCCGTTCAAAATCTTATCACAGAATCATCCTAATCGTAATCACACCAGCCATTTAATTCCCATTCAGATAGGGTTGCACCGAACAGAAATTGAAATCGAATTAATGAAATTGAGACCGTCGTTACTAATTCTCGATACCTAATTAGTGACGTAATTTAATCGATAAGTCAAATGTAATGCGGTTTCGAAATATCGAGTTTAGGCTGATGAGGAATTGAAAGATGACAAGTTGGTTTGAGAACTTGTTTGATTTGATAGTCAATGATGTTGTAGGCCGTAAAATTTTCCGCTTACTATTAGGTCAGATGTATAGATAGAAGTAAAATGCTGGAGCTATGCTCTGAATTCGGGATTGCTATTTTTGAGGATATCGGCTTCAGATTTGTTGATATTGGCGCCGATTCCCTTGTTCACAAACTAAACTAAAGTTAAGTTCAGTACATTTTTTTCTTTCTATTTCATCATCATTATATTTCATCACGTTCTATGATCATAATACATAAGATCACGCCTGTGTCCCTGAAGGTATGAGCAGAGGTGTACCTATTTTACACAACCACATTTCAACAGCTTGTAAAAGGGAGCGAGCCTATTTCCATTCCATCAACTAGGCACAAATCTAGACTCCAGGTTGCTACTGAGAAATTCCAGAGAGAAAAATCCAATGCCACTTTGCCCGACCCGGGAATCGATCCCAGGACCTCATGCTCAGCAGTAGCGCTTGTAATCACAAGACTAAAGAGGCAGCCCGAAGTGTCGATCAACTTGTCATCTTTTCAATTCCTCATCAGCCTCTATTCGACACTTCGGACGAGGCAATTCGGAGTGTCGAATATGGGCTGATGGCGAATTGAAAAGATGACAGGTTGATTTGCTGTTCAATTTGAAAAGTTGTTTGAGAGTTGAAGGTCAATGATGATGTTTGTAACACATACGAAATTATAAACTAGCTTTGCTCGCAGCTCTGCCCATAGGTATGCATGTATTTTTCGAGATGAGGAGCACCACACTAATATCTTATGTACCTCTATATCAAAGTCAAAGTCAAATCACATAAAAGGCACTTTTGAACGTCAAAAATTTAATTAAAATAAAATTGATTCTAGTCGCCCCTTCCAAAATGTAGTTTTCGTATGGAGAAGAATGGGCAAGAAACTCCACCGTTACTCTTTTAAAATGTTTTACAATATTTTGCATACATTCATTATATAATTATATGTGAAGACGATGCTCTTAGAAATAAAATTACTATACCACAATAGGTAAAAGAATTCAAATGAATTAATGAAACCATGACATCTAAAATAACTATGTGATAGATACATGGTGCTCACATATTTACACACATTCCAAAAGTAGACGATTTTCATACATATATAGGATAATAGGTCCGAGTGTGACTTTAAGTAATTACAGAATGTAAATCAACGTAAAAGAGAAAAATATATATATATATCTTATCTACCTCTTCTGAACCGAAAATTTTAATTTCAAATGTTCAACAGATAAGCTTGAAAGTCATCCAGTTTATTTGATTATTTTATTAGTAACTGACAGCTGTGCTGCTGGGAAGTTTGTTGCGCCACTTCTTCTTCCCAGCTAACGCACTAGGAAGTGGTGAAGAGCGGGCATTTTGGTGGACTGGGGCCGTTTATGAAGTATAGCCATCATGATTCCAGTGCGAGAAAAGGATGGTGCTATCGGTCATGTATAGCTCCGTCTCTCCCTTGCACAAGAATCATGATGGCATTAAAACGTCATAATATGGCATTTGTCTTATTTAATACTAGCTGCACCCCGCGGTTTCAACCACATAATTTTCGATCCCGTTTGAATATCGGGATAAAAAATATCCTATATGTTATTCGTGGTTATAAACTATCTGTGTGCCAAATTTCATCCAAATCCGTTCAGTACTTTTTGCGTGAAAGAGTAACAAACATCCATCCATCCATCCTTACAAACTTGCGCATTTATAATATTAGTAGGACGTAGGATTGACGTTCAAAGAGTGTCTAATAATTTGTATAAATGACTTTTGACATTTGAGGTATTTCGTGTTCTGTGAGGTCTTACCTAAATCACTGGTGTAATACACAAATAATAATTACTATTCAGTTTGCGTGAGGAAGCAGTTAAATTAAATTCTTAGTGATAAAAGTGAACGTTAATCTTGCCAATGAATGTTTAAATAAGTATTTATATATCGATATTTGTGATCGTAAACCTCTTTACGTGATGTCCGCTAAAATTATACAGAGATTTATCTTTCTTATGCAATTTGGCGGCAAAATATTTCCGGTGTTTAACTGTGAGCGGTCGTTACACTGCAAGTAAATGGTATTTAACTAATTTTGAAATGTTAATGCACCTACATGAATTATATGTTCATTGCCAAAATAAATCAATTGCCATTACATGTAATGGCGCAGGATAGCCTTTACCAGTGAGCATCGTATTACTGGTTCATATAATTCAGCCAGGAATGTTTCCACAGCTGCGACCCAGGCCTCCTCTCCATGAGAGGAAGTGTCTTCGAATTTTTGGTTCTAGGACATGCCGGTTTCCTCACGATGTTTTCCTTCACCGTCTTCAGAGCAGTGGTGGTGAAATTATTTACACAAAGTAAAACGCCTGCCTGGGTTTGATTCCCCGACCTACAACTCGTAACCCGGGGCCTTTACCACTGGCCCTGCACCACTGTTCTCAAGTGGTTTTAGTATTGTAGTTCAACAGCTTCAATATCATCAGGATTTTTCTGGAAGCAGAATATAGCAGTTCGTCGTGGACGTAGTACGATGGCTTCTCTGATATCATCTGTCATCAGAAGATAGCCGCCGCGCAACCATCGATGCGTCGCGCTGCTAGAGTGACTGTCACCAGGTGGTCACCAGCCAGTGTCACTTTTATCCGACCATTTCGGTGATTCTAGCAACTTCATAACAAAACTAGACGGTGCCACTTGCTGCGCCGTGACATAAATACCATGCTTTAAAAAATATTTGCTCAGTAATATCCAACTTTGGCCCCAACATAGACCGGACGTATTTTGGAAGGTACCAACACAACTAAGGTCCCTTTTATGGTACTATGTGGGTACTTGACTATGGCAGTACGTTGACCCGTTAGTCGTAATTTACCTTTTTTAGTAAGTGACGTCATGGTGTGTCCTTAAATCGTGAATTTTAATGCGATTTTGCATCCTTATTTTGTGGAACCGTAGTAGAGACGTGACGATTACCTATCGAATAAGTTCGGCTAATTGTGGCCTAGAAAATATTGCACAGCACAGAAGACATTACTAATGGAACCATACGCTCAAAAATAAAATACTATTAATAATCGTTTGGTAAAGGCCTCCCCCATATTCTTCCACATTTACTTTCCCATTAGGCCTTTGCCCAGCAGTGGGAAAATATAGGCTAACGGAAAAAAAACTACTCGTTGCTCTTTTGCAGAACTGTGTGTTTAGTTAGAAACTTTTCCTTAATAATATTATTATAATACAGGGTGGCAGGGACATCGATGCGCAAACTGTAACCATGGATTCAGCACATGAGTTCAGACCCCATAGCGTCGAAATTTTTCGTCGGTTATCAAAAAAAAATCTTGTTTCATAGAAAAGTGCAATACCTAGGTACGCGGTCAAAATGTATGGAACAGCAATAAGTTTTTTTTTTTAATAACTGACGAAAAATTTCGACGCTATGGGGTCTAAACTCATGTGCTGAATCCATGGTTACAGTTTGCGCGTCGCGCCGATGTCCCTGACACCCAGTATAATAATACATAAATATTACGGAACAAAACATTTTTTTATTTCAAATTAATCTGTTTTTAATTTTATGTAATGGACTATGTCTATTTATGAAGAAGGAGAAGTAAAAATAACTCAATAACATAACTTCTGTGACGAAACTCAAAGCTCTGCTCAATTTTACTAACCAATAATCTACCGAGTATTTTATAGGCCATCTATTTCGCATTCCCATTAGGCACCTAGATTTGTATTAGGACCCAAACTAACATTAGCATTTCAATGTAATGAATAATATCGTAGGAATATTCATAACGCGAATATTTGCACAACACTATTTAATGCATACCTATTTGGTAGACTCGCAAATAATGGAACAGCAAATAAACGCGTTGCCATAGAAGCAAGATGTTTTTCCTTTTAAATTCAGTAGCAAACACGTAAAGACTTGGATTTAAGACTGACTGCCCTAGCACGACGCGCTACGTAACATAATCAGCATATAATGTTCCCACTGCTGGGACACAGGCCTCCTCTCTGTGGGAGGGAGTGGGCTGTAATCCACCATGCAGGCCCACTGCGGGTTGGTAGATGTCACATGTCTTAAAATTTTTGGTTAGTGTCAGACTGAAAGTTCGGTTTCGGTTTCGGTCGAATTTTGGCCAAAAATCAAGTTTCGGCGGCAGTTTCGGTTTCGGCCAAAATTGTTTGAAACTGTTGCCGAAACCGAAACAGTAACAATTAGTGATTTGATTTATTGATAACTGATAAACATTTTGCTATGAGAACTTAATTTGAAAAAATAATAAAAATATTATTATAATTTTTTTATATTATCTATATACTTATAATAAATCTGTAGAAGTGAAAATTCTGTACATTGAAAATATCAAAAAAATAAATGGCAGGGGGTGTTACTAGACCGACACCGAACCCAAAAATGTGATTAAAAAAGTTTTTGTCTGTCTGTCGGTCTGTCTGTCTGTCTGTTTGTTCAGGCATCACGCAAAAACTACCGGTTCGATTACGATGAAACTTGGTATAATTATTCTTTAATATCCTGGGCACCACACTGGGTACTTTTTATCCCGGAAAAGTATATACAATAAAAAACAAACTTAATTTTGCGGTTCGATCCCTGGACCCGATTACTGTACCAACCGCAAATAATAAGTTTGTCGTAGGTTACGTCACCCGCAGTATTATCTGTGCGACCTTTTTATTCCTTTTAGTTTTTAGAGTTATTTAGGTTTAATTTTATAAGTCGTAGGTATAGATTTTAATTTTAAAGTATAGGTAGTATATTTGATAGTGTAGGTACGTAGTGACCGTAGGTTATTTTATAATACTGTTAGGTAGGATTAGTCGAGGGGCCCGTGGCTAAATAATAACAGCCGCACAGGTCGATCGGTCAGGTTAAGCTACGCTTGCCGCGGTTGGTCTGTGGATGGGTGACCATCTTTACATACCGAGACCCCTCCGTGCCTCGGAAAGCACTTTAAGCCGTTGGTCCCGGCTGTCATTCGTGGATCTTTGACAGTCGTTACGGGTAGTCAGAAGCCCGAAAGTCTGACAACCAGTCTTACCAAGGGGTATCGTATTACCCTGTGACTGGGTTGTGGAGGTCAGATAGGCAGTCGTTCCATGTAAAATACTGGTATTCAGCTGCATCCGGTTAGACTGGAAGCCGACCCCAACATAGTTGGGAAAAGGCTAGGCAGATGATGATGAGGTAGGATTAGTCATTTGTATATTAGTTTTTAGGGATTTTGCTTATTTATTGAGTTTAGATTAGTTATCATCAGAAATAGGTTTATTTAGGTAGGTAGGTATTTTATTTTCTGTTATTAAGTTTAGTTTTTTTTAATTAGGTAGGTATTTAGGTAAAGATATCATATAGGTACCCTCTTAATCACCACTAATGAGACACAATTGGTTTTTTATTGTAATTAGCCACAAAGGGCCCGCGAGATAGATGGCATCCTGGGGAAGCACATACATTTTATCCTGGTAGCACGTTCCCGTTGGATAATTTCCGACATCCACGCGGGCGAAGCCGCGGGCAGAAGCTAGTATTAAATAAATGATGACACAAAATTAATATACTGTGTTTCCATTTCATGTCCTAAGTAATGCAGAATAATGGATAAAGTGCACAAATTTCAGTATTTGAATTTTATACTTAAAAATGTGAGTTTCGGTTTCGGTTTCGGCCGCAACTGAAGCCACGACCGAATATTCGGTTTCGGTTTCGGTCGGACTCTATTTTTCGTTCTAGGACATGCCAGTTTCCTCACGATGTTTTCCTTCACCACTGTGAGAGCAGTGGTGATGAAATTATTTACACAAAGTAAAGCGCCTGTCTGGGTTCGAACACGACTTACGACTCGTAATTCTACCACTTCAGTTACCACTGGGCCATCATTGCTCTTACTACGTAAACGTAACGTAAATTCGAATGACTTTTTTGAAGAGAAAATTTATTTAAGCGCACTTTGCACTCTTTCTGAACATTGAATGAAACTGAACCGTCACACTCTGCAGGGTAATTGCGTAACACTATCATTAGCAACGGCTTTCATTTTGACAGTTCAACAACATTCATTGCGTTATTTACGTTGTAGAGTACACAATTTTTTTGAACATATGTAGCAATGGATTAGCAATATACTTCGTTCTACAATATTAGGATGCTGGTCGGTGACGGCTGAATCGGGTATACTCGGATCCAATCGGTCGGTGACGCTAAATCGCGTATAGTCGGCGCTGAATCACGCATACTCGGCTCCAGTCTTAAGTATTCATTTCTAACGTATCATAATTTAATCGAAAATACAAAACCTTGGTTTATTGTTGTTCGACAAGCGCAATATTGACTGTAGTAGATTGACTTACCTACATAATAGATGTATGTGGGACTGCGGGCGTCAATCAAACGAAGGGTCAAAACCACAATAGAAGATGTAAATTCTGGGATAAAAAAAACAATCAGCAAGGTGGTCGTAGGATTTACTCCCCAGGGTACGGTGGACGTAGGTACATAAGTTATCATTATCACTCACTAACTCTACTGATCACTAGATAAGTAAGAGTAAGAGTGGCGCTATGTGTAAAGTTATTTTGTTACACTTTTCAGACCCCTGGAACCTTCTTTAACACGCTCAGCGCCAAGCCCCATATGCCAATACCACTACACCAGGAAAATTCCCTAGGCCAGGACAACATTTTTTGTATACAAAATGTATGGAAAGTGTGCGCGTTAGCGATACACGGCGCTTAGACTGGAACGGTGCTTGTGTATCAAAAAGGATACACAAGTGTTTAGACAGTGTGTATCGCAAAAGATACACATGGCGCTGAGCGTGTTAACGTCCTAATGATTATTTTTGTTTTTTCATTATTAACAATCTCAACTCAAACTAGTCATGTGATGCAGAAGTGTGAGGAAAAGGTCGTGATATTTTTTAAAAATATTATTGTGAGTTTTTAATGATTGTGGATGGTTATACAAGTAGGGGAAGGCCAAAGAAGCGATGGATGGACTGTGTGAAAGATGATATGGCTAGAAAGGAAATGACAACCAAGATGAAGACTTATAGAGAAATCTTGAAGAAAAAGACATCTTGCGCCGGTTAAACTAAATCCGAACAAGAGAATAATGAGTTTTAGTATCTCAAACTAGATGGTCACTTATTGATTGCTATTTAATATACCGGCTGACTTTTCTAACCCCCAGCTTCAATCAAAAGATCGAATATAAAAAACAAAGAGATTTTTTTTTGTGAAAAAAGAAGACATTTCTATGCTATAGGCTTCCACTACGTTCACCTTTCATACCCTGTTTTTGTCCAGAAGATAAAAGTCAGCCGGTATATGAGGTAAGAACGAAATCTCGTAAAGTTTGAGGCTTTCCACGAAAAGTATATTTATAAGGGTACTCCCCTTATAAATATACTAATTTTAAATAAACTTTACAAGATGCTAATAAGCGATAAGCCTCTTAAAATTAGCCCTTGCTTGAAGTCCCGCGATCGAATCACCAAGGAGGCGTTGCTTTGATTCGCTGCGCGTACGCACATAAATCACAATATCAATTAGAACTTTCTTTAGAAAGAATAATCAGAGGCTGGTATAAATTTTAATGTCTGTAGTGTTGTTGTTTGCTATTTTAAGTGGTCTGGGACCCATGTTACAGTAGATGGTAATTATTTCCGCTTCTATGAATAACTATTGTTTCATATTTAGGCCCGTTTACACTACAAATCACTAAGTGTGCTTACACAGGAGCGGCAGGCGTCAACAGCAGAGGGAACTGCAGCTGTCGACACATCTACGGCTGTAGTCGACATGTGCCTCTCGTGTATATGCATACTAAACACGTTTAGCGCTAAACATTAAACCGTAATTATGTCTTTGTCATCTTCAAAAGATTAACTGAAACAGAGCGATGTTTTAAATACAATTAGCGGTAAACGTATTTACTGATTTGTGGTGCAAGCATGCTACGCATGATAATGCTACTTCCATGAGTGCTCACACGAGCGACACGCGTCAACGCCCGCCGTCGATGCGTCAGCAACTCCCGTCGACATGCCTAGCAGCATGTTGTCGACGGGAGTTGCTGACGCTGTATTTGAACACCGTACTAATATACACGAGCGACACGTGCGTCGACGGTTATAGTTCACTCTGCCACCAACGCGTTTTGCTCGTGTGTTATATTCACACTAAGCTGTTCCTCTGTATGAAATAAATTTTCTTAATTTTATGCCTCTTTAAAAATGGGCTGGTTTTTCGATAAATTGCAATGATTTTTCATTTATTCAAAGGAATTTATAAATGCATTTCCCGACGTTTAAAAAATGGCAAATACATCAAAGGTCCTGAACGCACGCACTTTATATTATGAGAACCGTTCGAAATTGGAATACATTCGAGGTACATCGACATCCGGGTGATGTATGACCACGGCGGGAGCGCATTTAAAAACCTATTACTCTTAACACGATTCCCAAATGGATCCTCAATTTGTTTAAAAAAAAGAACGCGGAATCGATTAAATCATTTGAATTTGGGATATACATCGTTAGCTTATGCTCCCTGCAGCATTTCGGCAAGGGTTATACCTACTAGTTTAATACATATCGTGGCAAAAAAATTACAGTCAGCTAGAATGGTAGTGGGGTGAACTATCCAGCCGTTCTTGGGTCGTATTTCTCGCCACATACAGTGTGGCAGGGATATCGACGAGCAACCTGTTACCATGGATTCAGTACATGATTCTGAAACAGACAAAATCATGATATTTATAAAGTTTTGGTACGAAGACCTATGGTGAAAATCAATAAACAGGGTGGCACAGGCATAGACGCTCAAACTGTAACCATGAATTCAGCTCTTAATTTTAGACCGGTAGCCTGTAAGTATATTGATTATGATTGTCACCGCGTATGATCGACACGATGACAACGGTTTATATAGGACCCAACCAGTATCAATTCCAAAACTTTCTATTGCAAGACCAAAATTAAATTTCAGTTATAAGATTTTTCCTTGAGATAAATGATATTATAATTATACTGGTTACCGTCAGGACATCGTAAAGTCCGTGATGTAACGTAGTATTAATATGCCAAAACATTATTTTGATTGCAAATAAAAATCGCACCAGCGCCATCGATCGCGATGAAGCAATATTTCGTTATTAAAGACATCCCTTTTATTTTGTGTTCACATAACAAATTGTAGCGTTTCATTTTAGTACGTTTCTGCTCTTTACCAATAATTTTTATTGATGTTTTCCTGTTCCTTAATAACATCTTAATAAATTTACAAAAAAAAAAACAAAATGAATTACCTTATTTAGGCAGATAAATGATAATGATAAATAATAAATGATTTTATTTCTACAAGTAGGTTTGCACAAACACTTTTACACGTCAATCATATTTTAAAAACTAGATGAGGTCTGCGTTTCCTATCTGACTACTCTGAGAAGAAAGGCCGAAACAAACTCAGAGGTCACAGTCTCTTTTAAAGTCCAGACATAATCTTGGTCAGATCATATGGTAAATAGGTATTATAAATGAAAACCACGTTATAAAATCAATCAATCATATCTTCTTAATACATATATCTTAAATTCATTAAAATACAACGTGCAGCCTAAACCGCTGGGTTCAGAAGCATGCAATTTTGCACAATAGTTTCTTTCTTAACGAAATGGAGCTATAAGGAAATATTCCTCCCCTAAAGGGGTTAAATAGGAGGTGAAAGTTTGTAAGGAAATTCGTCACTTTTGCTGGTGGGGAATCCCATCGGGCAGCGAGTTGTAGAATATAGTACATATATCTATACATATAATAGAATAGTAACGAATAACGTTTGTTCGTTTGTCTGGATGTATGTTCCGGATTGGCGCTAAAACGGCTAAACGGATCAAACCTTTTTTTTCGTTGGGAATTCCTCATGGATGCCCTCCGTCTGGGAAGAACGGAGGGTTATGTCGGACTCCTACCGAATAAAACCCCACTGTTCCTTCTAGTCTAGTACATACAATGAGTCGGGAGCCCGGGAGATGCTTGAGTAAGATAGTTTATGATCTGGATTAACACATAGGGTACTTTTAATCCCGGTAGTATGTTCCCGTAGAATATATTCCGACTTCCACGGGGGTGAAGTCGCCGGCAAAATGTAGTCAATAATAAATTGCGTTTAACGTTTGGCCATACTTACTTTAATAGTAAAGTAATGCCAAAAAATATGGAAGAATTCACACATGTTGGTAAATAAGTAACCAATTAGAAGAAAAGAAATATAAAAACTAACCAAAATAACTAACCAATTAGAAGAAAAAAATAAACCTACATATTCTTTTCTCCGTAAAATTATAGTAAAACAAAAAGTGTGGGTGTTCCGATCATTGCAGTACTTACAAGAAAGCGTTGCTGCGGGCGATATACTGACATCTCGCAGGATTTAAATCAGTGCGAGCAAATACTTCGCGAGCTGAAGCCGACTGCCGATGCTTCCGCAAATCATCTGTCTTCCTCCCAGAACTGATTTTATAGGGTTGATGCAGATTTTAGCTGAACTATTTATGGCAGTAAAATAAACTAGATTTAAAGATTGTAGAATCAGACCGTTTTAAATACCAATGTGCGTCTGAACAAAATTAGGTATCGAATCCTAAAGAAACATTTTGAATAAAATGAATAAATTGTGCAAACATGTTTATTTTATTTTATTCTATTCGGAAAAATTACAGTTAGCTCATTTTGTGCTCTAAGTGAAGAGGTGTTAATGACGAGAAACAAACACTGTCATAATAGTTTCCAAAATAGAGGAAACAAGTTAGCATACGAACAGTCAGAATGCTACTATACTCTATAGAACCTTGAAAATCCTAAGAAAAATCTTTTAAATACCTACCGAACTTATGGGGGGCAAGGAGTCCCGATGTCGTGCGCAGGCCCGATAAGAAGGCCTACACACGTTAAAAACGTACCTAAATAATAGATGGCGATAAATGATATTTTTTTTCTGAATGGACTAATACATATTAAATAATGTTTAACATTCCGTTGACCAACCCTACGCTGTTTATAAATAAAAATCAATTTCATTATCATTTTCTCACAACGAAACCAACCCTGCGTTTCGTTACACTGCAAAACAAATTGCGTACAAGTTCTTAGAACCTCAAATATCAGCCGAAAGAAAGTACACTCATAGTAATTAATTATTATCATAATATTGATCATAAATAATTATTTATTGATGACGTGTTTGAATTTATTGACTCTTAATACAGCAATTTTGGTGCATAATGAAGATATTTAAAATGCGTTGTAAATCATATATTTTGTACCCGAAGTAATTTGAATATTTATTCGGGACTGCAAGTGTTGCCAGAGATTGATTAGGGGGTATTTTTTGCTAGCAATTTCAGACTGTTGATTAAGTTTCAGGCGCTATTTTAAAGGAAATAGATATGCTATCTGAAAGATGAGGTATCTTTCAGATAGCATATCTATTTACTATTAGGGATCAGGGTAGCATCCAAATATCATAGCTATTCACAACCAGTTGATACGTTTCCATAGCCGAATCGAACATCAATCAATGTTACAAAAAGAGTCCTCTAAACGTTGTTAACAAATCCAAAACTCAAAAATTTTCATCGTTTACATCAAATATTATAGTTATTCTAGTGTGCTATTCATTCGACAACTATTTGCTTTTGGGGGCAAGGTAAATCAGGTAACCGAAGATGCGTCATTTTTGACGCGGAAGCCTGTGAAATGGTTGTGAATAGCTAAGTATGCTGTATCATCAAATTAAACAGTTATCACCGTCCGTATTGATCTTTATTCTTTTTTACTTTAATTAATTCATATTCCAATTTACAAATGATTCAAAATCCTATATTAAGAAAATAATAATATGTAATTTTCTCGAAAAATGCAAATGACAATACGATAATTCACCAACTGACATAATAACGTCAAAAATTCTGTGAAAATGCCGACTTCGGGCAAATGCCAGTAAAAAAGGACGTTTATTTTCCTCTCAAACATATTAGGCAAGTAAATACAGGGAACTTTATTGTATGCTTAACGGTTCATTGTTCAAAGACGTAATGTACAAGACAAATAAGAAATTTTTGGCTCCGTAACGTAGGAGGTAGAACTTTTGGGATGAATCTTGACAATCTTAATCATGCGGCTGATATATCCTTTATTTTCGTCAAGTTAAGGTTGATGGTTGATGAGGTTGGGGATAAAAGTGACATGGTACAGAAGTTTATTTGTTTATTTATAAGGAAATGTAGTATTCGGTTACAGGCGCGGTATTTTGTGAGTCTTCGTGATATTATTTCGCTGGTTACCGTTATTGAAGGTTGGCAAGTTGCAGTTACTGGCTATTTATAGAAGGTTAAATTTAAACCAACGTTTAATGTTGCCACTGACTGAGATAAGACCGTGTAAATTAATCGGCACAAGAGATGAAGGAAGATGAAGAGGTGGCTATCTGGTGGCCTACACTTTTATATTCAAATCAGAATAAGGGAGACGTATTTGTTTTCTCTTTCTTTCAGTGCATTTCAATGTTCTTGCACCGTATCTTCTAGCTTACTATTATCAGATAGTTATAGATTCTGCGTGGTGGATTACGGCCCACTCCCTCTCACCGAGAAAAGGCCAGTGTCCAAGCAGTGGGAAGTTTTAGGCTGATTATGATGATAGCTTCTAATACGATATTTCGTCCGCGTGAAACGTTTTGTTTTACTATTAAATCATATGACACTCGGCTCTGCAATACTGTAGCTTCCCATTGGTGAAAGATTTTTTGGAATCGGATCAGTCGTTCGGAAGATTACCTCCTACATACACACATGCCTCTTTATAACATTATTATTATAGTATAGACTAGTACCGGCCCGCAGCTCCGCTCGCGTGGTCGGAAATTATCCCATGGGAACGTGCTACTGCGACAAAAAGTTATGTTTTCCTATGCCTTCATAACATCAGCTATCTGCCAGTGAAAGTCCTGTCAAAATCGGTCCAGCCGTTTCGGAGATTAGCCGGAACAAACAGACAGACAAAAAAAAATGTTATAAATAGCGTTATGTACTTTTTTGAGGATGGGAAATCATCAAATGACCCCTCCCGCTCTGGGTGGAGCGGAAGGGAGTGTCAGACTCTTACTGACTAAAACCCATCCGAGTTCCTTCAGCGTTATATACTTTCATATGCATGTATTAAAAAACTGTTATTTTGATATTACAAACAGTGATTTCAAATTTATTTATTTGTATAGACATAGATGTATAGATAATAATTTTAGCATCGCTATTAACAGTTTTAGCATCAACATTCTAATGTTGACTTGACCAATCACAATTATCTATTGCGTTAAGGGACACTTGGTTCAATTCATTGGCGCCCATGTTTACTTCTTGCGCCACTAAGGTGTGATTTGTATGTTAATTACAAAACACTTCATAGTAGGAAAATGTTAGATTCCACTTGGTTGTAGCTTTCAAACGAATGGCGGTAACTCGATATGCGATGCATGCTTGGCATCCAACCAAATGCGCGGGCTCATGTCTTAAACATGTGCGTGTGTTTACATATATCTGAATTCTTGCAAAACATTGGGACTATTGGCTACCTAACTCTTCTTTTTATCATCAAATACCTTAGCAACTACAAACGAGAACACTCATGTTTCATACAATGCTGGGCGCAAAACCCAAAGTGCCGCCAGCCAATATGGTATTGTGGCGCAGTCTGGGAGAGGCGTATGCCCAGCCTGCGATAGACTGAGTTCATTGATTTCGAGGTCTTTTCTAACCCTACTAGATCATCTCCATACTCCACAACTACATTACCTTACCTCTTTTATCATCCTTAAATCCCTCTTTTTAGCCATCTTGCCGATCTGAACAACTCATATCAAATACACGGTCGATATTATCTGCTCATTAAACCATATCCTCTCAAAACGGGTCAGCATCAGAAAGATTTATATATTTATCCTTTAAGTACCGTAACTCCGTAAGTTGGTCAAAGTGTAACTGTGCCATACCACCCGGGGATCGCGATGTACGATCCCGCGAGACTAGTCGTAAATCCCGACCGTTCCCGGTAACGTAATAACAGTATCTGAATGAGTCCGAAATATGGACTCGGACTGGTTCGTGTGTGTTTACTTGTTGGATGAAATGAAATGTGTGTATTTTTGTAGTTTTAAGTTTAAAGTTTAGGGAAAATTAAGGATAAAGAACTTGCTCCTTTTTCCTAATTCTGTATTCTGCCAGGGTGGAATTTCACCACGACTGTTTAAACTCAGACTCAAAGCATTTATTTTAAATAATTCAATTACAGGCACTTTAGTGTCAGAAAGATGAAGCTAGTTGCCCATTCCAAAACGTAGTAAGGTCCCTATGAAGAAGAACAGGCAAAAAACTCCACGGACACTTTTTGGGGATTGGGGTTCCTATTCATTGTTTAATGTGTTGGCTTTTTAATTGAGTCTATAAATATTCCACGTAGTAAAGTACGTTCCTTTAAGTTTTTCTTCCACTATACATATTTTTATTTGAATGCCGACTAGACAAGATTTTAACTGCCGATAAATAAAGAAAAAACTGAACACGTCCCGTACAGTTCTGGAATTTTAAATTCAACTTGACCTCAATGAAACACACCTTTGCAAAAAATAAACCTGCAAAATGATACTACATCCTTAATACTGTACTGTACCCATATTCAGAAAAACATCCCGTGACCAGTAATCGTACTCCAATGATACATCAGGATTACGGTACCTTAAATATTTATCACCATCTTAATTTCGTTTAATAATAAATAAACGCACCCTTAACTTCGTGACTCTGAGGTCCCGGCTCACTGTCAAAAGTATTGATTAATTTGACAGGACTATACTTTATATAAAACATACTTATGTCATGTTACGGGAAGGTTATAATCATAATGTCATGCTTAAAGATTTGATATATTGCATGTTTGTGAAAAAAAATATGAGGAAGCTTTTTTTCAATTGTCGTTTTTGAACATTAAAGTAACGTAAGTACGCAAATTAAAGTAAATGTAGCTGTTATTAACGTATTTGTCACTTCAATTATTTCATTGTATTTAATTTAATGCACAGTGTAGTTAAAATTAAAATAAAAACAATATAAAATCAATACACAAATAAAATGACATCTGAAAAATAGTTTCGAGCTTGGGGTGACGTAACGCTAACTTAAATAAAATTTTCTTCCAAATATATTCCTTTTAACCAGTATAGTGTAAGAATGGAAGTGACAAATGACTTCGATGAATTGGGACTACATAATAATGCATGTAATTACGTTGCCGATTCAGCAAAGGATTTTAATCAAAATGGACCGACAACGGTCAGTTTTAGCATGACTAAATACTTTTTGCTGAAATCTTGATAAAAACTGGAACTGAAGTAATAAACTTCCAGGTTGATGACTTAGAATTTTAAATAAAAACTTGATTGGAAGACTATCAGTTACAAGTGACTGACCTTAGTGAGGAAAAATATACAAAAGGAACCAGAAAGAAAATATCATAAAAAGTTTTAGCAAACAGCAAGACGTAAATAATAACATTGTTAAGTATAAAAGTATCCTAACTGGCTTAATATAAAATGTATTTAAAGAGAAACAAAAAAAAAGGACTCGTTCTCAAAAATATTTCGGCTGGCCTTCTTAATCTGAACTTATACTTATTGACATTTAAAAATGGCAGGCTAAACATATTTTGAATATCGAACGCGAAGGTTTTTGAGACCCTTGCTCGAGAGCAAGTCTTGAAGAGTCATTAAGGAGCAGTTGTTTTTATTTCTTTTGCAAAAAGTTTTTTCGGCAATGTTCAATTTTTGAGAGCCTTGCTCGTGCATGCCTTGGACGCTAACTTAGGAAGTTGTGCTTTTTTTTACAAATTACTATGATAAAATGGAAAAATTCTAATTATGATAAAAAATGATATCATCTTAGAAGTTCATAAGGTTTAGTTGGTACATAGGTGCACTAGTAGGAATATAGTACCTATCCCATCCTCAAAAAAAAAAAAAAAAGCTATGTACTTTTTTGCTCAGTGGACTTTTGATCATTATGCGAAATTAATAAAAAGGCGACACCAATACAATACCTTAAGCAAACTCAAATCCGAACATATCGAGTGCAAGTTTATAGACAACCGAACAGCACTATCAATCCGCATGTCGCACGTAAGTAAGTAGGTGTCGAGTCCACATATCGCGTTATTTATTACATTATAAACGATATCGAGGATCGCGCGCGTTTTGGACGCGCCCCGGGTATGTGATGACGTATCTCATATTTATGGGGCATACGCATATTGTCCCGGCGTGTAGGCCGTGATGCATGGCCGCCGGTGCCGATGGATGTTACTTACCATGTGGCACCCTAGAGTGGGTGTAGACGTGGACTTATAGTAAGGGTTGGGAATGCGCCCTTTAGGATTGGAGGAATGTTAGAATATTTCTTGGCTTCCGCATACCGGCGAAAACGCCGGTATGGAAGTGTTCGATTTATGTGAGAGAAAGTTCAGGAAGTTTCAGGGTTGCTGCTTTAGTTACATACCATTATCTATTTTCGTTCTCATATTTATCCGCTTTTGTCGAGGAAAATTATGTTATTATTGTCAGTTCAGGCATTTTCTTTTTTTAAATATCCAAAATGCCAAAATAGTAATATAGTTAATCAAAACGAGAGAAGTTTTTTTTTAGTTTGTATGGAGAAAAGGGATTTTTAAACCTGTAGCTTTCCTTTCCTGTCATTTATAATTCTACACGTCTCATCACCCATTTCCATTAACTAAACCTTACCTAAATATGAAACAAAAACCTCTAACATACGTACAATCTATAAAACCAATAGCAAAACCAACAACTATATCAATCGAAAACTGAAAGCACACAAATAAGCTAACGCTTTGCATAACCGCGCGGTGTTAACACGGGACTTCAAAGTGTGCAGGCGCGGCGATTCAATACGATCGCATACAATACAGCCGCAGGCGCATGCCGCATCCAGTTGTCACTTGCACTCATTGAATGTATGTCGCTGATGGACAATGGCTATTCAATGGGAGTTATTGGGTGCTGGGTTGAAAGATATGGGTCAGTTTGTCATTAATGATGCCACAATTTATTTATTCAGCCGATTTATTCTGAGAAAATTTCACCGTGAAAACTTAGGTGAACTGAGATTGCAGTGAGCTGTCATTCCACCTGATGCTACTGGAATTGACACTATTTACAACTCACTTCACCTAAGTTTTCACGGTCTGATTTTTTACAGAATACATCGGCTGTTCTTCAATTTTGTTCACAATTTATTTTATGTTTTTTTTTTAAATCTTTTTTGTTCATTTAATCCATTATTCTCACCGACTTCACCTGTACTTTCGTTATCAAAAAAAAATGTTTTTGATAATTAAAGTAGAAGTAAAAATACTTATGTGATTCCAAGAAAAACAAATAATAAAAACATATTTGTCAACGGAGCGAACAAAAACAAGATATAAACAACAACCATCTAATATGGAAAATATCATTACCATTGAATTTCACAAGCATTTCGATCAACAAAATTGTTAAGCCACAAAAGGCGAGCGAATAAGTACAAAAATCAAAAATTTATTCCACATTACCTACTTTAAATACTTTTTATCTGAAGTTCGGAAATAAATTGAAGCGCTCGTGCCACCCAAGAAACAGAAAACAAAACTCAATGTACTGTCGTCGAGCCAGATATTCTATACACTAGAAATATTAACCGCGTCGCGCGTCGCTACGAAAATGCTCCTCTAGAAAATATATAAATAGATGAAAACATATTCAGCTTATGTTACGAATAAACAAGACGTCACAACTAACTCCAATTATTTACATGTTAGTTGTAAATTAAAAAATAAAACCAAATAATGACATTAACGTTACCATCCCGTGACATAAGCTAAGTTAGTTTTTATGTCAAATTCTAATGTCAAAATTTCTTCTATAAACTTTTTAAAACGAAGCTCTATAACGCAACTTGCGGTAGCCGAAAACTTTACATAACGAAAAAGCGTAATGCCCCCTCCATGCAAGATAGTTTTCATGGTTTTCGAGGGTGCTGAAGCCGATTGTAAGGTCAAAATGAAATTCCGAGATGGCGGCTGCGAAAATTTTCAAATGTTTCATCATTGGTGACGTTTTGATGGTTGTGAGTGTGCTAAAGCCGATAGTGAGGCCAAAATAAAAATTCAAGACGGCGATAACTTTATAAGAGCTTCTAAAAATATACTAGATGGCTCTGTATTAAAAACGTGTATTAAATTCACACTTTCTCTCTTTCTTGCTACGAGGATCGCGTAACGCACACGTTTTTTTTACCCGATATCGTCGTCACATCCCTCTCGGAGCGAAACCTAACCATGTTCCTCTTAAGTCAGCTTCTTTCAGTCCGCAGTCGTAGTCCGGTCTATTATATTGTCAATTCGGGACCTCCATGCGCCGTATACAATTACAAGATGTGTTCATTCTGCCGCAATCTGTCAGTCGGAACGGTCGTCTCACTATAAATAAAGTGAATTTATTTGCGTGCACTTAATTTATAGCTATTTCGGACACAATGTAGCGATGTGATATCCTACTGTAGGAGCAAGTGCGGGCATTCAAGTCCCAGGAGTCTGTATTGTTGGTGAAATATATTGGAAGTGCTTTTTGTTAAGTTAAGGAAAGAGGTAGCTTATAAAATTAAGTAGGCAATAACAATTTCAAAAGGTTTATTGTCATTTGCAGGTTGTACTGCACGATGTAGCTATATTCGGATTGAAGAGGCAATGCAAGATTATACTTGGATAAAATTCCAAGCATGCTGCAACTGAAAATATTGAAAAGGCTGCTTAACTCAACTAAGTAATATCTTAGTAGTAGATAGATTGATAAATACTCTTTATTGTGTAAAGTCACGAGCAAAAGTATATATACACTCGGCTTTATTCAATAGCAATTCCTCCTTTATTTTTTAATGAAATTTTATGTTGTTACGAACATAGCATTTTCGAACCCATAGGTTTATGTAATAATAATAATAATTTAATTCAGAACATAATTCCATATAAAATTATTAGTACGGCTTAAAACTATGTTAGTACCTTAAAACTATACTTATATTAATGACTGACAATGTGTCGTATTTAAATAAAATAAATAAAAACTTTATTGCATAAAAGGTGTTGCAGTAATATAATAAAAACAATTGCACTTTACAAATGAACACTGGTAAACAACACAAATGGTCAGGGTACTGTCTTCTTAGATAGGCTACATAATAGTAAAGAAAAACAGTGCCACATCCCTCAAGAATGGAGAAATCAATTGCTTAATGTTTAAATTTAAAAAGAAAATTATATTAGTTTTAGTAACATAAAACAAACAATACATTATGGAATATGCCTGAAAGTATTAAAGTGTGCTGTATGGGTGTATATGTGTGTGTGTGTGGGGGTGTGTCTGTAGGTGTATGTGTGTGTGTGTGTTTGTGTTCTGAGAGTATGGGTGAAGCGTGTACACGTATTTTAACGTTGCATTAGTTATTTCACGAGAAAATCGCAATTGAAAGTTGCAAGTGTTGACATACTGTTGCTCGTGACTCCATAAAATTACAGATATACATGTAGAAATATTAAGCAGTCTTTTCAATATTTTCAGTTTTCAATAAACACTCTTAGATCCTGTCGTGTATCACCGCCACGGTCTTAAGGCGGGATTGTACTACCATAAACCGTACCGTAACCTATTTGTTCGACGGTTTGGGAAGATGGCCTGTATTCCCCGAGGGGTAAGAAGGCAGAGGTGCTCCTATAGTACACCTACATTACGCCAGTTATGTTGAAGTCCAATGTAATAGGGGCGAGCCTATTGTCCTCAACTGGGCACAAATCCAGACTCCCGGTTGCTACTGAGAAATTCCAGATAGAAAGGTCAGAGGCAGTCGCTCCATGTAAAATACTGGGGGCCTACTCCGAAGTGCAAAGTGCGAATGTTCGGATCGGACCGACACATGGCCAAACCGAATATTATTGAAAAATGCGAAAAAAGTTCGGATCAGCTCAGTTAGGTCGGGACCATAGTCATATTCGAAAGAGTGCCGAACCAAATAGTAACTTCGTAGCAGGAAACGGCCGAACATTGGGCCGATACTACTTCGGAGTAGACCCCCTGGTATTCAACTGCATCCGGTTAAACTGGAAGCCGACCCCAACATAGTTGGGAAAAGGCTAGGCAGATGATGAAAGGCTTTGCACTACCTGGAAGTCGAACCCAAGATCTCAAGCTCAGTAGGTAGTAGCGCTGACGATTGACGGCTGATGAACTTATCTGTGCATTAAAAATAGCCTCCATGAGTGGTGAAACCTACGGTAACCGTGCAACCAGAGAGCCTAGCTAGACAAAGCGAAATTTTATCAGCGATAACGATAGAAAATTCAATAATCTATGAGACTGACATAAGCCACCGAAAAGCTTTATATTTTTTGTATTTTTTTATAATTTCTCAAAACCTAATTTAATTTTATATTACTAATTATGTTATAATTAAATTGAGTACGATTGTTAATTTAAACAATCGTTATGTTATAATATTTGTATGCTGTAATGGAAAAACATGGTGACCTATATAAATATGTAATGCAACCCAATGTACCTTATTTTATATTTGCCGAAATTAAAGGCAGAATAAAATATCAATTCTGTGTACATTCTATCAACCTTCTGTACCTTATTTATGCAAATAAATAATTTTTGATTTTTTGAAGTGAAAACTTCTTTAGCGACGTTGTGTACTTTTGTTTTGATGAGTAAAAAATGTTAAACTCGCGTCAAGACACGTGACCTGATCGAAAATCCGTAAGATGGAGCTCGCGTTAGGACACGTGACCTGATCGAAAATTCGTAAGACGGAGGGAGAGTAGACCGCATTCCAAAATATCAAAAATGTACAACGTTAATATTCAAGTTTTCACTTCTGCCGGCACTCCCGGAGTGCAACCTGTTGTTTTTTTTGTACCTATGTTTGACAAATAAAATTCTGATTCTTATTCTTTATGTCAATCCTGTTAAATGATATTGTAGTAAGCCGAAATGCTTTGAAAGCGATTGCCACTTGTGAACCTCCCTACCACCTAACTGGCGGGCACATTAAATTTATTTTTACCACGTGTAATATGGGGTATTTGAATATAGCTTGTGTCTACACGAGGGAAAAAGTAGAAAGATCCTTACATACTCCTTTTGTTTCGTTTACGTTCATACATCTGCACCCTAATTGTGTAACACACGATCAATCGGAATCGGTTTCATTTTGACAGTTCAACAACATTCATTGCGTTATTTACGTGTTGAGCAGACAAATTTTTCGAACTTATGAAGCAATGGATTAGCATTTTGCTTCAAAATGATTCTGATTCCGATTGATTGTGTGTTACGCAATTAGGGTGCTGAGTATATAAGGATTGTAGCAGGTGGCGTTCTGTAGCCTCTGCCTATCTCCATGTGAAGGTGTACGTTTGTTTGTACACACGGCTACACGTCAAGCTATACAAAACCAGTTTGTCTTGGCCTCACTTTGTATGATATTTTCTCACAATGAACGGTCAGCTAATACTGGTTTTGCATAGCTTGATGTGTAGCCTTGTGTACGTAAGTGGAAAGACAGTCCACCTTATTGTACCTTCCTCCTAATAAATCGACAGACTTTCCACCATATAGACCGTAATAACTTACCATTCATCACACTTTTGACACATTCTTTTCTTTATTTTCACGCCAAACACTAATGAATTCAATCAGGAACAAACCAAAAATTACCATAATCGACTTCCTTTGATACCTGATTATAACTTACTGTTACGTAGAGTTCACACTCCAACGGGCACGTTAGTAACACTATCTGGCCAGTGATTTAGTGCACTCGCCTGTCCACTGGCGCGGTTTACTAGCGTGCCAGTGTGTAATGACTTGAGATGTAAATATATTAAATTGATTTGTTGGTTTCGGCTTTGTAAAGGAGAAACAATGGGTGTTTGTTTTCTATATCGTATGTTATTTAGAGTCAACTGAGATTAATAGGGAGCTCGAGAGATGTACGGCTTTGAGTATCATTTTGTCTGGCCTGTAATGAATGGCGAGCTTTATAGTCGTCCTACTTGTGATGGATAGCATGCTAGATAGATAGATAGATACTATGACTAAAAGAGACGAAGAACTGAGAGAAAGACTTAAGTATTTTCATGTTTGTCACAGTTTAACATTTTTCGTGGGTTATCACTTATCACAAAAAAAACAGCTGTTTCATAGAATAGTGCTATATGTATGAAACTGATTTTTTTAAAATATTTCCATACATAATCAGCCTATAATGTCCCCACTGCTGGTACACAGGCCTCCTCTATGTGAGAGGGAGTGGGCCATAATCCACCACGCGGGTTTAGGGCCCTTTTTTTGTTATTACCAACGAAAAAAATTTTATGATAGGACATCTAGAATCATAATTTTATGAAATGACTTTATTTAGTGTTTCCGGTTCACTTTACACTTCCTTTTTTTGGATCCCCATAAAAAAGTATTCCCGATGACTGTCTCTGACGTCTTTGTTTAATTTCCATTTAGAATTGAGACAAAAGCTTGACCTCGAGCACTTACAGTCTATGATCACTAATATACTTATAGAGATCACAACAGACATTAATAAAAATCATTATCTCAGCTTACAAACAACTACCATTCTATCAATTATAATTAAAAACCTATTGTTCCCATTATCATAGACAAAAAAAAACAAGAATTTGACCTCATAACTCAAAAGAGTTGCAAAACATTCAACACATACTTATCTAAGGGGTGTTATTCATGTCGCAAGATGCTTAAGCCGGCGCACGCGCCGAACTATAATGAAATCATAAGTCACGATCTTTCTCAAACGATGCTTACCTGAAACAAATGAAAATAGACGTTAGAAATTGAAACATAAGGTTGAAAGTTATAGTGTCGTGTATATGTAAGGCTTATTTGCCCTATATAGAGTTGGTTGAATAGTTTATTGCGAATTACAAAACATTGAATGGCTGCTGCTTAAAGTCCATTATTTCTTTTCATGATAGATTTTAATTCTAGTGCTTTAGAGCTTAATGGCTTCTTGTGTTTCTTTATTAGCCTTTAAATAGGTCGTTGCTGTTACAACTGATGGTCTTGCAATCTTTAAAATTTAATTATTTTTTAGGACCCAATGGAAAGAGACCAGAGGGGCAATTCTCGTAATTTTAAGACCATTCACAGTCTGATCTCGGTCTCAATCTGTCAAAAAATACTTCTAATTTCCCTACATTTTGACAAGTTTTTGACATTTGTTTGTCGCTGAGATGAGACTGCGACTAGATTTTGAACGTTTTTAAATTACGAGAATTGGCCTTCTGATGGAATGACCAAAATGCCTTGAAAGTTGGGTAGGCCTTTGGTTTGGGATGCAACCTGTGTCGAAACCCTCGCACCATCCCATCTGCCTAGCACGGTGGGCTGTGCTGGGGTGGCTGCTGCAGGAGCAGAAAACCTCAAACGGCGCAAATATTACAACTTTATCGGGAGCTATATTTTTCAGCCCTTTGGGGTTGAAACACTTGGGGTCCGAGTGCTCATCGAATTTTCCGGGACATCGCCAAGCGTTTGGTTAACTCTTCACGTGACCAGAGCGCTGGCCTATTTTTAGCCCAAAGAATCAGCATTGCCACCCAACGTGGTAATGCTGCTAACCTTTTGGGCACTTATCCCATTGACAGCTATGCGGACGCCTTTTTCTTTATTTTTTTTTATATACTTGTATATAATATATATATTTTACCAACTAAAGTGTGTGTGAGTACCAATAAAAGTAAACTGGGTTTAGAATAATGATTTAATACAATTTTATTATTTTTATGGCTATCGTTACAAAAATCCTTCAGATCGAATTTCGGTTATGGCGACCAATCTCAGCGGTGACCTTCGGCGCGGGAGATATGATAGTGTACAAGTATGTGCGCAGACACAGGTACACTCTTTTCGCACCCTCATAGTCCGATGGAACGGCCATCCGACACGACCGGAGACAGATCAGCACCCTAATTGCGAAACACACTATCAATCAGAATCATTTAGAAAGATATTGCTAATCCATTGCTTCATATGTTCTAAAAATGTTGTGCAGCGGTAACCCTTTCGGACGATCCCGCTACCCTGGCAGGCTTCGGCCCTATTGGGACCCGTCACTCATGCTGACATCTCTTTGAGGCGCGCGTGGAACACATACACGCCGTCCGGCACGGGCCTGGTCCTGATCGGACGGTGAGTTACCCATTACTCACCGCTTTCGCTTTCGTATTCTAAGTACTTTAGATATCAAAGATTTCACGTTGCATGCCAACCTTAAAGGACTACCTAAAAGCTTAAGCCTACCGTAAATTCAATATCCAATGTCAAATTAGAAGAGCAGACTAGCATATTCTTCTGCTATATATGGGCCACTTCCAAACTAAACTATGGACACTTAGCATTCAGTCCCAGTCAAAAAGGGTGTATTAGTCAGTAATACATCGTATGATCGGTATCACATCTCAACAATAGGGGCAGAGTTCAAATTCCACGGAGGTGACATTCACACAGTCTCCGACTGTGACTATAAAGACCATTCATTGTACATTCAGCTTTATAAATATATACGAGTACGAATATACGTCAAGAAGGAGTCTACATATTATATATGTAGGTATGCATGTATTGTGCGTACTTTATTATCTATCTATTTCTATTACCTATGTTCTATAAAGTAATGTGTCTATGCAGATTGCAGACCTACAAAATTCAACAGGCAAAGTATTTTACCAAAGAAAGTATAGGTATTTTCTTTAGTGTCCTTATTTTCCCTGTGGCCTCTGGCCATATAAATTATTTCTAAAAATTCTTCTAAAAATTTCTAAAGCCTGAAGATACCCACCCACCACCGATATCCATCATATTGATATTTTCCAAAACCCTCCATTTCCCAGAATTTAATACTTACGTGGCTAGGGGTTCTACCTATGCACAGACCCATTTGTAGACGTAGTATTTTAACCTCACAAAATATTTTAAGTATATCCAGTGGACTGTAGGTACCATCCTGCAACGGAAAGGAATCTTATAACCATGAGCTTAGCGAATGAATGCTTATTTAGGATATTTTGAGTATACATAACAGACCTTTGAGAAACAAAAGATAGGGTAACTCAGAGTTGTTATCCTGCAACTGGCCCTCTACATAAAAAAAAAGAAGAAAAGAAAAGAAAAAGCGTTTATTCGTGGTGACAGCCTAAATTTTCCAAACAAATTTTACTTCTGCCAAACTGCAGAGCAGTTTGTTGGCAGATGTAATAAACTCCATGTACTCGTTAGCAATGTGATATCTCTCTTGTAATGAATAAGTCAGCCGGAAAAAAAAAGACTGTAAGACTAAACCATTTAAAGTACATAATGTAAATTTAAAAAGGTTGTAGACTTTGCCACCTACGACTCCTCATAAACCAACACCTATTTGACATTAAATCAGAAATTTTATACCTATCAGCCTTCTATGTGTCAACGAGGCACACAGTAATATCAGTCTAGAGTCTAGTCTACTTTTTTCATCTCATACTTTGACCCTTCGTCGGCCTATGTGACTTACTAGCTTGTTCCCGCGGTTTTGCCCGCGTGGGTGTCGGAAATTATCCCACGGGAGCGTGCTACCGGAACAAAAATTTATGAGAATCCTATATCCTTACCCAGGATACCATCTATCTCCTTGCCAAATTTTATCGAAATCTATTCAGTGGTTTAGGCGTGAAAAGGTAACACAGACAGAGTTCCTTTCGAATTTATAATATTAGTATGGATCGGATAGGGTGCAAAACAAAACATTTGACTTCTATCAAGTTTGCAACACTTAACCTACTTTACATAAATATCAGTGCTATTGTGTTTTAGTATAAATACCATATCTGTCAGTATGAAAGGTGCCAATGGAATTATAGGGTTAACACTCGACAAATGATTTTCAACTCTAAACTTGAGACGTTAAAGTTTTATTTCCAGTGTTATGGTTTGATGTATTAACCCTTTAAATAAAAAGTGCGCTTCAAAAAGTATATTTTGCGCTTTACTTTTGAAGTTTATCACTTTTATTGCCCATAAAGTGTGTTAATGGCAAGTTAACCATAGTAAATCCCATTACTTTTTTAAAGGAGAAGTCATTTGAAATTACTTTTGTATGTGATAACATGTAATGTTTGCAAGTGAGGACACCGCCTCGTATTTATTGAGATCATTTTGTTTTATACTTATTTATTGTTGTGATGTTTTTATTTTATTATGGATCTTCTTTTTTTCTTTTTCGAGTTAAGTGTCGCAAGGTTTGTTTATTTAACATAACTGGTTATAGGAATCGCTCGAAATAAGTCACTGCAATATTTCGTGAATGTTATTTGAAATCCACTGTCACAATTTTACTGATATTCAGCTGCATCCGGTTAGACTGGAAGCC
This sequence comes from Apamea sordens, assembly GCA_945859715.1. Classification (NCBI taxonomy): domain Eukaryota; kingdom Metazoa; phylum Arthropoda; class Insecta; order Lepidoptera; family Noctuidae; genus Apamea; species Apamea sordens. The sequence continues at coordinate 18,089,359 of OX243986.1, forward strand.
GACCCCAACATAGTTGGGAAAAGGCTAGGCAGATGATGATGTTATTTTTAATCCACAAGAGTCTAATTTAGGAGATAAACCGAATAAGATTGGCCTGTAGAATGTTGTGTCCAGAGCTTTCCCAAACTTGAAAAAAAAAAGCAAAATTGTAAACACGTTCAAACAAGGGGTCCAAGACCAGGGGGTCAACTCCGAAGTAGTATCGGCCGAATGTTCGGCCTTTTCTTGCTACGAAATTACTATTTGGTTCGGTCTGTTCCGATCCTACACTCTTTCGAATTTTGACTATGGTCCCGACCCAGCTGAGCCGATGCGAAGTTTTTTCGCATTTTTCAATAATATTCAGTTCGGCCATGTGTCGGTCCGATCCGAAAATTCGCACTTTGCACTTCAGAGTAGGCCCCCTGGTAAGAACGCTCGTTCGATGTCCACCGTGGACAGGATCGATGGAAAGCAGCACATGAAGTGATTTTTTGCTCCATTGGTGTAATTGCCGTATGGCGTTCCAGTGTGAGGATAAATAAATAATAAATAAACACTTTCCAACCAAAATCTAAATTAAAAAGAGTCCTGGCAATGACTGGCTAAACTTCAGAATTAACCAAAAATATCACGCATCCCAGTGGTGACACATACACAAAAACCATATAAAACGGTCCACGCCGTCCCGAACCACAGGGTTAGCCACAAACAAAAAAAACGTTGAAGCAACAGCAAGTAGCCACTCCATCTTCTGAGATAAATGAATGAGATTGTCCTAACAGCTGACAAACTGTAGGTAACTGTAGGTACCCAAAAAGTAGCAACCCTATTTTGCACGTGCGAAAACTTTTACTTCTCAATTTTGAACCTTATCATTGTAAAATAGGGTACAAGTTCAGTGGTCAATATGTGCAGAATTTTGTTTGCACAGATGGACAACGCCCCGAGACAAGATCAGCAAAAATTAAAATTTGTAACAAAAAATGCTTAAACAATGAGATGTTACTTTGTAAGCTTGTTCTTGTTCGCCGTCATATTTGGTGCGGAGTCCTTGAAACATTAAGATATGATGCAGATCTGAACATCGTTGACGAACGAGATAGGTTTATGGAGAACTCAAAAATAAACCGCAGTTTGGTGTACCGGGAACCCCAGACTTTGAGACTCCCTCTCCACCAACGATGTGTATCAATCGACTGAGCCTATCGCAGTCCAGTGTTGGACATAGTAGGCCTCTCCCAGGCTGCACCAAAACACCCTGAACTCCGCCTTCCGGCGTAGGTCCATCAAGCCAGGGGTCACCCCTCACTACGCTTGCCAATACGCGGTCTCCACTTCAGGACTCGTCTGCTCCACTGGCCATCGGTCCTTTCACAAACAGCCAGCCTACTGGCACTTTTAGCTTGCTTACTCTGCAAGCTATGTCGGTAACTCCGGCAGGAATATAATTTTCAAAGCATTGCTTGGTTTAGCGCTGGTGGAAAAGGGCTTAACGAAGCTAAGCTTTTTTTGCATACGTTCAAAATGCATCTTCATAGCAGACTTTACCCATACTCCGCTCGTACTAAGATCTGGTGGAAACAGACATATTGATTTCGTAGCTTGGCTTCACCGCTCAGCTGTCTGACATATCTCTGATGGAAAAGCAGCATGAAGAACGTAAGATACCCACAATCTGTAGTATTTTGTAGTAACCTTTGATGTATGTGGTCTGACTCCTGTAACACAGGCACAACCACGCTCAGGGCATCAAATTAAAATGTAACAGCTATTTTAAGTGTATTTTTTTAATGTTGATATCTTTCTTCACACCCTTTCAGTAGAAGTAGACTAAGATATCGAATCAAATTTTAAGAGGTTTTTGGCGATGATTGGAAATCATGCATTACATTAATTTGCGATGCAAATGTCTAGAAAATTCGTATGATCTATCGCCCGTGCGTTAGCAGTGACATCTATTTGAACAGTAACTTGTTTTAACAAAAATAACTATCCATTCCAGCCTATGCTTGTTTTTTTGTATCTAGGTATTCTAAATGGTACGAAAAGAGGTCAATGGTCTGGAAATCATAAAGTTTAATGATGATTCAATACAATAGGTGCCAGATAAGTCATGGATACCTAATATATCACAGGATTCTTATCTAACGGTACTAAAGTTCTTATTTAAATAAAAAGCGAACGGGTCTTGTTCCAATCAACATCATTTGTTTGGTGACAAAATTATTTGATAAACTTTTTCCTTATGTTGTGGTTTTAAGGAATTTCCGGCTAACGGGCGCCAGGTTCTCTGAGGGTCCTGTTTGACATGTTAGCTCATTTGTTATATCATTTAAAGTACCTACACGCAGGAAGGTAGGTAACTTTTTGCTTCATAAACTGAATATGCAGAAAATACATAACATAACGTTATGTCTTTAATTAATGAATATGCAAAATAATTGTATAATTGGGTATTGCTGTTATGTTTCCAATCTAATATAATAATAATAATTTTTATTTATTTTCCCATCACAAAAGTTTTATTTTAATACTTAATAACTTAATAAATATCATCTAGTTACCAAAATCTTTTTTATACGAGTATCATTCTTCAGAGAATGAATATAATTATGTAAGTATTCCTAGATTTTGTAGCGGAAAATAACTCAGTTAAAAATTATCTGACCAATGGAAATATCTCAGCATAAAAATTTCGTAGCAAAAAACTTGCACCCTTATTACATAACTGGTGAAACGTGGGTGTAGTGTAGATACACCTCTGCCGAACCCTTAAGGAATTACAGGCGTGATGTTATGTTAAATTTCGTAACAACATCAACTAACTGTTTACTACCTACGATTATCTACAAAAACCTGGTTTCCCCCAAAAGTATATTTAAGGTACGAGTATATTGTAGGTAACAACAAAGATCTCTAGGTACCTACACTACCTACCTATGATGTTTTGACCACAGAACTTCCATTTTTATCAAAATTGACATTACCAAACCCTTTAAATTCTCTTGAGATGACTCAATAAGGATAATGTCATCAGAATGTTATTCTTAGACGTTTTAATATTTCGCTAATGACTAGGCGCGGTATTTTATTTACCTGACTACTTTTCCTGAATACCTAAATAGTGCTACCATAGTTTCTAGACGCAAGAATCTACCTCTGAACATGGGGTTTCAAGTAGAGGCTACAATGAGACGTAGGTAAAAGAGAATATTGTTATAAGTTACAGTAGAATCGTTAAATCATTGCATTACGTAGTCATCCATTGATGACTTCCATTCTGGATTTCCGAACGACTTCATCGGGTCTTCACCTTTTTGCCATCACCAAATTGTAGACCGTCGGAATCCGCTGATTGCGAGAAACAGAAGTCAAAGTGGCGGTGCTTGGGGAAGGCCTATGTCCAGCCGTGGACGTTTTTCGGCTGAAATGAAATTTTATCGCCTGTCTCACATTCACATCGACATCGTTGGACCACTGCCCGTATCAGATGGAAAGCGGTATTGTGTGACAATGATCAACAGAACGACGAGATGGCCCGAAGATGGCCCAGTCGCTGACATAACAGCTGAAACAGTCGCCCGTGCTGTGTACGAAGGCTGGATAGTTCGCTACGGATGTCCAGAACAACTGACCAGCGACCAAGGCCGACAATTTGAGTCCGAGCTATTCAGGAACCTCATGAAACGACTAGGAATCGAGCGTACTAGTAGTACTAGTCGTACTAGTTTAGAGGTATGAGGAACAGGGTGTAAAGTTCACTCAACCTCCATAGAAAAGGGAGGATCCTCCTACCAGACGGGTGTTATGTCTGGCGGGCAACGATTGATGTTGGAAAATTGTATCTATGCTAATTGCGCGGTAAACTCTGCTTGCGAGTTGCAGGATTTGCGTGACGTCAGTATGACGCGTCGTTCGCTTGTGACGTTGTAGATACCGCTACAAAATTAAAGACGCTTTATTTAGACGGTAGGTAAGTACTCATTTAATTGTAGTAAAATAAATGAAATCGGTTCAGTTACAATGATGGAAAAACAGAGGAAGGACTAACTCCAAAAAATAATACGCATCGAACTTTCTAAAAAAGCATTTATTGTTTTCCAAATATTTCCGACATTTTAATATTATTTGGTCTGCCGAGTCAAAATTCACATCGAACCATGCTCTTGGGTTCTTTGACCCATTCGTTAAAAGTGCTAACTTTAGGCTCTGATATGAAGCCTTCAGGTTATCAGACAAATTGAATTTAGTTTTCGTTTTGTTTAACGAGATAAATTTAAAATTAGTCACACCTTTATTTATATCTTTAATTAATTGAACATTTGTTTTAACTTTCGATTTGTGTTTCAGGGGTATTGATTATAATTATTCGTTTCTTTCGGTCGTTTCATTGAATACATTTGTTTATTTGCTTCTACTAGAGTCCGGCCATTGAGAGAATGCGTTCTTGACACCAGGAGTGCAAACTCAAACTCAAACTCAAATCATTTATTTCAATTAAACCATTTACAGGCACTTTTGAATTGTCAAAATTAAATAGTCGGTCAGTTAGTCAGAAAGTTGAAGTTAGTTGCCCATTCCAAAGCGTAGATCTCTATGGAGAAGAACGGGCAAGAAACTCCACGGACACTCTTTTTAATCAAGATGTTTTTACAAAATCCTGGGTACATTATTCTTATTGCTTCTATATGTGAGAACAATGTAAAGAAACAAATTAAAATATAAAATTAAAAATAAGCCCTGGCAGTTAAAAGATGACCAGTCTCAACCGATGGCGCCCGTTCACGAACATGACGCGTGGATCAGCACCACCCAGCTCAACCATTTCGTAGGGAACCGAATGATCCAACACACGCGCCACCACCTTACCCGCCTTGCCACCGCCACGACATTTAAGTGAGCATGACATATTCTCAACTGCCATGCTCTTTCAAGTCAACATCAAAATATCATAAAAAACGGACCCATGGTTCTTACATTTACAAAATTTTCAAAAATGCTTCTAAATTATACAAAACTTTAGTTTGCAATTTATTTAAGATATGAGAGAAAAAAAAAAACATGTAATAATGCATATTAGCCCTGAAGGAGATCTAACGCGTTGAAACGTAGACCACACACACACAGCCTTACAAAAACTCTTCCATATAACAAACATAATTTAAACAAACAAAGCATTTTGACAGCCATGAATATTTAACACCAAAAAACGCACACATTACATAATTTTCGCACATAAATCTCTGCTTGCATACCGTTGATGAGTTCGTAAATAAACAGACGCACTCCGGAATTCCGTCACGGAGTCTTATGTCATGCTGAGAATGAGGACATAAAGTGTTGGTTTAAAAATCTTTATAATTATAAAGATTTGATGATTAGATGTATTTTTTTGTGAATTTCGGTTTTGGGATGCCAGCGAGAAACGGAAGTTGGAAAAGCGTGGTAGGAAAATATTAGAATCAGTTAATAATGTGATATTCACCAACCTGGATTGGGCCCACGTTATGACTGTACGTTATGGCTGTAACGTGTCCCAACAGTGGGATTACTTGGTTTGTGCTTTGGTGACGTCACAAATCGATCGTTGTGAGAATGCTTGGGAAGGCCTTTGTCCAGTAGTGACGCTCTGGGCTGAGATGATGCTGATGAATGGTATCATGCAAGAAATCTAGGGGGAAACTAAGATTCTTAAATGACTCGATAATTATTACATGACTTTGATGCGGTTAATGTGGGGGCGATGATGAAATTTAGCAACTTCGCTAAAACAACTTGGCGTCATTAAAAAGTAAAAAAAAAAAATAACTTTTATGGCGGCATTTGTTTATTCATTCAAGAAAGTGAAAGATAAATCAATTGATTAATAAAAATCGAACTTATGGAACAACAAGGAAAGATTCGACGACTATTTTGTAACAAAATTGGGTACCTAAACCTTGAATACAATATCGTTATATTATAAATAATATCCCTGGACATTTCACACAGCACCATCTAGTCCCAAGCTAAGCAACCTAATGCTTGTGTTATGGTAACAAGATGGCTGATAAACTACTTATATACATTTTTTTTTTGTAAATACATACATATTATAGATAGAAAAACACCCAGACTCGGAACAAATACATGTAGGTCATACAAATATTTGTTCCGTGCGGGAATCGAACCAGCGACACGCAGCGCAGCAGTCAATCGCTTAACCACTGCGCCAACCGTGCCGTATTCTTTACCTTATGATCCGTTACGTAACACACGTAACGACAGAGTCAATGACTGACCACGATCAGGTAGGTACCTAAACAGAAGGACGATATTACCATTCTTGAAACATTTCGCTGAATCTTTGCTGACATGATGTGTATCATTCGATGATGCATGGAGAATCGCGATTTTACCAAAATTTAGTAGATACTTATTTAATCTCTTTACCAAATAAAAATGGAGAAAAAAAAACATTTATTGGTTAGGTTAGGACTAAACTAATATTTATCTCCTGTCCTTTTCTTAATGAAATAGAAAGAAAAAGATGCACTGAACTTAAAGTTTATTTTGTGAACAAGGGAACCGGTGCCACTTATATTAATCACTTTTTAAGTTTCCCAACGCAAATCAACCCTATAGTTGCCTATTAGTAATTCCTAGCACATATTATAATAAACAAAAGACTCTCAATTGGCACGTAATACAATACAAACCTTATCACAAAACCCGAATACCATTTTACAAAAACATAGCACACGCAATTAAAAACATCGCAAGTACACTTTTTACAAAAACGCGTCACAATAAATAAAAAATAAGAGAACTGTATTAAAACATAAATTCTCACTTAACCATCTTATCCTGACTATTGTTCAATTATCAGCTGTTATCTGACCGCCAATTAAAAAATAGTTATAGATAGCGAAAGCATTGATAGTGTTAAAAGCCTAGTGTTCATTAGGCCTTTTCTTTTCTACGTTTTTATTGTGAACGTATTGGTATTTGGCGTAGTCTATTGAAATGTATTTCAAATGGATGTTATTTCAAGTTAAACAAATATCAACTTTATTTTAATAGTAATTAAGTTGATTTCAGAGTGACTAGCACTATTGAAAAAGTTATAAAAATTTTGGTAGTTGTAGCGTAAATTGAACTTTATGGTGAAGGAATTAAAGTAATTTTTCCATAAACTCATATTTGTTTACGTTTTTGGCAAATAAATCGTGAATGCAGATTGGGATTGTTGGTTCTTTGATAGTGCCGGTAATATTTGGATTATGCTAAGTGGATTACATTTAGAGTTAAAGTGCTAATTGTAAGCAGTTAGTAAAGGACTCTATGGTATTTAAAAATAGTTTTATAAAACTTAGGAGTTTTAGCTAACCTCGCATTGTATAGGCTTTTCTTACAATGAGAAGTCAGCTTAACCTACTGAATATTTATCGCATGATATGTCGTCATGCGCACATACGGATCAACTATGTTTTTTATTTTATTTCTTAAGAAAACTTACAGCTAGGATACAGATAGTTGACAGTGAAAGAAGGTCAATTAAAAGTTTTCACTGACATTGTTAGGGTTGTACAAGAAACAGTAGACAGGCAAGCGAAAGTAAGAATAAGTAAGCACTCGGAGAGAATTAAGAAAAGGCTGTACAGGTTTTAGTGATCTTCAAAGAAATTTTTACACAATATTTTTTTTCTGTTTGAACTAGTTTAGTTTTGCTACCACATCATCTCCTTGCCCTTGTCCCATGTTACTTGTGGTCGGTGCAACGTTTTCTTCTTCCATTCTCCCCTGTAAATCGTCACGCTATCATTCACTCCCCTTTCATATCATTCCTCACACAGTCCATCCATCTTTTCTTTGGCCTTCCTCTCTCTCTCCATCCATCAACATTTATTTTTCTTAGCTTTTTGCTTTAGAGCATCCTATTCACTCTTTTTTTCTATTTTTAAACTAACAATCTCATCTTCAATACAACAAATTTAGATAAAGGTAATAAATGTATAGCAATATTTCTTGATTTACCAAAGTTTGTGTTCAAATCCTTGTACAAAAATTGGAAAGGATTGGCATTAGGGGGAAACAACTTACCCTCTTGACCGATTATCTAACAGACAGAACTCAATGTGTTAAGGTGGGTCCCTACACTAGTACCTATACTGATCGTCCCACTGGACGATCTTATGGTGTACCGCAAGGTAGCATTCTTGGCCCTACGCTTTTTCTCGTTTATATAAACGATCTCCTTTGTCTGAACTCATTTCTTGGAAAAATAATCACATATGCAAATGACACTGCCCTCATTTTCGCTGCTAAAACATGAAATGAGACTTACCAGCTAGCCCAAAAGGGTTTTGATTTGGTAAAAAAGTGGCTTTATGATAATGCACTTACCTTAAACATTGAAAAAACAAAGTACCTGACCTTTTCGATCCGTAATCCTTCACATGCGAGTCTAAATCTAATTGCGCATAATTGTACCCTTGACACTTTGGGTTATTCTAAATGCCCATGCGCCCCTCTAGAACGTACATACAAAGACAATTAAATATTTGGGCGTTGTAATTGATGAAAATTTTAGCTTCAAAGCACACATTCGACTGCTGAGTAAAAGGATTCGTAAGCTTACCAACATTTTTAAAACATATTCCCCCTACATTTTTAAAATATAGTGACCCCGATATTCCTAACTAGTGATACAGCAGTTTGTCGGCTTGACCTAAAGAATCTACTAGCTAAAATTACTTAATTCTCTACACACCCTCTTACACACATACACTCACCTTCTTCACCTTACACACCTAGAGGACATCAACCTTTCATTCTTTTTATATAATTATGTTCATATTTTAATAAACTGTTTCCTTTTGTTATTAAGCTCATACTTGCATACCCAGTCCGAGGGCTTGAGGCGCTGCGTGCTGAAACACAGGCTATAAACCTAGTTCGGTAGCAGATACTAATAATTAGACACAATTGTAACTGATTTACTCTTAAGCATAATTTTAAGTAGCTAAGACAAATTGTGTAACTTGTTTATTCTTTTGGTATAATAAATATATTATTATTATTATTATAATCTGCACTTCCTTGAACTTCAAACCTCTTCCCACATTTCGTTTAATAAATCATCATTGCTTTTTTCCAAATAAAATCTAGTTTCAGCGAAATGATATCCGTTTGACCTGGCTAATTTAATTATTCTATGTGTGAAATGTCCAGGGATATTTATTTATTTATTATTCTTAACCCAGGCTTTGGCTGCCGATAGCAGCCCAGAAGGTTTTTGAGCAAGAAGCATGCATAGTCAGGGCGGAAAATTGATAGCTGAGTAGGTGAGGCAAAAAACAAAACCGAAAACATATTTTAAAAGTTTCAGATAGAAGTCCCTCGGTCAGGAGACCACTTTCAGATTAAAAAAAAAACCGTCGGTTTTCATATGATCGTATGTGGCGTGTTTCTTCCTGAAATTCCGCTGTTAAATGCAGCTTGTGTTAACAATCATGAAACTAACTCCAACAGTAACTACATAAATATCTTCCAGTTTTCTCCTGATGACGTCCAGTACGGTATCAATAAATTAAAACCCAGAAGCTCCGTAGGACTAACACATAATGAAAATAGCTTACTTACCTGAGCTTTACGAAAAACTATTTCTATCATTACAATTATACCTTAAATCCTACAGAAAAAAGCTTTTTTAGGGTTCCGTACCCAAAGGGTGCCAACAAGACTCTATAGTAAGCATCCGCTGTCCGTCCGTCTGTCTGTCAGCGGGCATGTAACTCATGAACCGTAATATGTAGACAGTTGACAATTTTCACAGAATGTGTATTTGATTGCCGCTATAAACAAATAATAAAATGTAAAAATTAAAGGGAGACCCCCTTTAATTTCTCCATACAGGAAACGTGATTTATTCGGGGTTTTTTTCCTTGTGGCACGGAACCCTTCGTGTGCGAGTTCGACTCGCACTTGGCCGCTTTTTATCTCATATAATAGGCCATACGAAAAATAAATACCAAACATTATCAACATTATTCGAATCGTATGATATCGTTGATAACCGTGTATCGAACAGTTCTTGTACCTACGCCCACGCATCCGCTAACTGCTTGCGCAACCAGTTGCAAGTCTGTAACTGATTGCTTCGCCGTTGTTCGCTGTGAAAGGACATGTTGTTGAGGTATTTATAGTAAATCCTGGTTGCTAGAAGGTTGTTGGGAAAGTAGGGATTCGAATACTGTGGTACAGTAGTTTAGTCAGCTACCTTGACGGAACGGCATTAGTGTGTGATTGTGGAGCTATGTCACAAACCATGCTCCACCTCCTATCCTGCCCTCTGTGTCCCAAAATATGCAGTCAAAGTGACTTCAGCGCTGCCACCGACAACGCCGTGGAAGTGGCAAAGTTTTTGGAAAATAAGATTTAAAATACAGTCGTGCCAGCGACACGGAGAAGAAGAATCATCGTTTATAAATTATTAACCCCTGATAAAGTACCAAAGAAGTACCCCTGAAGTAGTTTATCAGCCATCTTGTTACCATAACACAAACATTAGGTTGCTTAGCTTGGGACTAGATGGCGCTGTGTGAAATGTCCAGGGATATTATTATTATAGTCTGAGTTGACAGAACTTCAAGCTCCGAGAAAATTAGGTCATAGCGTTTTAACAACCCTCAGACGAAAGATTAGAAGACCATGGTGATTATTGCATTACCCTTGAATAATTTCCTTTAAGAAGGAGTTAATTTCCTAAAAAACACAATGTGAGTCCATAGAGTCCAGCCTTGTCACCCCTACCTCCAATTTTGACCAACATGCAAATCACAACTGTCAACTAAAGCCCTCCACACACGACACACATTGACATCACTAACGAAAAACATGCGAGTGGGGACATGAGGGGTCATAAATGAAGCCATTGCCGTGTTTCTAGCCATAACTAGCCGCCATAGTCGTAACGTGGGTGTTGCCAACATGCAAAATACTAATATAGCGGTATAAATTGGCTGTTTAGTGCAACACTGTGAAATATATGGTTGCTAAATATAGTGTTGGTGTTGCTAGCTCTGGCGTGTGTTGCAACTTGCTACATAAGTTGATAAAAAAGAAAAACCAAACATATTTATTTATAATACTTCCATTAACTTACAGATTGTGAGAAAATAGATAAAAATTAAATGGACACCATTTTCTTTTACTAAGAAAATGCATATGTTCGAAGGCGATTCTGGACTATTTTATAACGAGTAAATTGGTAATATACAGGCTGGCAGGGACATCGAGACACAAAGTGTGACCATGGATTCAGTACATGATTCTAAACACAGCGTTGAAATTTTTAATCAATTATTTTTTTTTTAAATTGGGTCTGCCATACATTTTGACCGCGTAGGTATTGCACTTTACTATGAAACAGCAGATTTCTACGCAAGAGGGTTTAAAATCATGTGCTGAATTCATGGTTTCAGTTTGTACGTCGATCTCTGCCACCCTAAATATTACTAACTTACCATCATGAAGCAAACCTGAACCCTAATTGCGTAATACCCTATTAATATCAATCTGAATCTTTTTGAAGGATATTTCTAATCCATTGCTTTTATGTTCGAAAAATGTTTCTGCTCAACAACGTAAATAGCACAATGAATGTTGTTGAACTGTCAAAATGACTGCTTATAGTGTACTATGCAATTACCCCGCTGCCTAGAATGAAGCAAACGCGGCGCAACTTTATATGTATGTGAAATTCAACTTTTAGCATATTATGGTAAAGACAACCGCCATAAAAGATTTCAAAAGTTTTATTATTTCCCAAACAAACCATGACATAACACGACAGTTAATTAACGTCACCTCAGTCACAAATTAACGTGAAAATCTAAACATAATTAAGTGTAAAATGTTCTCATCACGTCTCTAATATTTTGCGTATTCAATATGTGACGTTCTGATGTCACTAATATTCCCACATTATAAGAAGCCTGGCTTAGCAGTGATTTTTAGGGTTCCGTACCTCAGAAGAAAAAACGGAACCCTTATAAGATCGTTAGTTTTACTTCTGTCTGTGCGTCCGTCTGTCAAGACCTTTTTCTCAGGAACGCGTAGAGTTATCAAGGTGAAATTAATATTAAATACTCAAGGCTGCAATCCCTTGAAGCAGTGAAAAAATCAAAGTTCTAAGTAAACGCAATCAAAAGATACGGGCGTTTATGTTCCGTTTATGCCGCATATATTGACACTCACAAGGGAATCAAAACCTGTAGGGTACTTCCCGTTGACCTAAAATCACGAAATTTGTAAAGGAAAAAATCCGAAAACCGTAAAGTAGTTACATACCTACTTTGTACGGAACACTCGGTGCGCGAGTCCGACTCGAACTTGGCCGGTTTTTTTTTTAATTATATGCTATAAACGTACGAATTTTGCATTTAAAATGTCATTTTTTGATGAGAGAATTATTTGATACTTGGGAAGACGAATTGGATATGTAAATAAAAAACTTGGGCACCTTTTTTAAAAGGCCTTAACATAATTCACAACAAAAAACAATCGACTTGCAGAAAAAAAACTAAGTGAAAAATAACTTTAAATACGGAAGTTCGTGTCTTTGGTTCTGTATTTTCGTTTTTTGCCACCGACTTCCGAAATTTAAGTTATTTTACTGTTTGTAGTTTTATTTTTTGGAAGTTGGTTGTTTTTTATTTTCTTAAATGTTTTTTTTGTTGTGGTACCTACCCCACACCAATTCGTATACCCTTACTTGCTATGTCAACAGTGAAGAGACTTATCCAGCAGGAACACTATCGGCTGATTATGTACATAAGTGTGTGCACAAAAGGGTAAACAAGACAGACGTTCCGATATGTCTGCGTGTTGTAATGAGAGAACGCTATATCAACTACCAATAAAAGGCATTTACATATAATAAAACGTGCCCCTCAAAATGCCATCAAACGATCAAGTTAACTTGACATTTATACGCTGCCTGACACTGCAAGGTACTGCCTTAAAATATTACTTGCATTGTACTAAGTGATGCACCTCGCACACAAACTACAACCCAATTTAACTCGATCATCGTGATTTTATGACTCGATTCAATCGCTCGGTGAATGCTAATCGAGAAGATAAAAATTGGGATTTTGTATCTTCTGCTGGGCTGTACGCGGTGACTCAGCGCGATGTGTTGCGACAACAGGTCGGTGTGTGACATGTTTTTTGACCTATGCGTAAAACCCACTGGTAACACGTGTTCTGGCAAAAAACCCATAGAATACCATAGAAAACCCATAAATATAAGTACCGTTCTTTTTATTTATTTATTTATATAAGGAAAAACAAACAGTAGCACAATAAGAAACGGTCATAATCATAATAACATAAATATTACATTTTAAAACGATCATGCTACCCACTAAGTTCTCCACAGATTACAATTTAAAGTACTTAAAACTGGCTAGAAACACAGATACAATGCCTATACAACAGTCACTATCCTAGAACTCATAGGTATATCTGGTTTTTATAATTTATAAAATAAAAAGTAGATAGTAAATTTGTGTGCGTACCTACATTATTAAGCATTACGTTATTATAAATTACTATGTTGATCTTTTAGGGTTGCTTGAATGCATTTTTAGTAAGAAAAAAAATGTCGATTGAATTAAACTCATTGTTATATGTTTCAACCAAACAATGAACTTTTAAACCCATATAAGAAAATATACCTTTAATATTGTTTGACTACACTGGAGAGTAGATAATGAAAACGTATTGCGCCGATCACAAGTGACATAGGGCAAAGGCAGAAAGGTAACGATATGGGAAGAGGACTTTCACAATTATCATTCAGGTGAAGAAGAAAACACTAGGTAACACGGTACTTCCCAAAATATGTACGTGGGTGGATACAGCGAAGCAAAATTATAATCTTATGTGCTGAGGATATCAACCTCATCAGCGTTTCGTATTCGAAAATTCTATAAAAAAAATTAAAACCTACGTGAAATATTCTCAAAAAAAAAAATGTAAAGCCTACGAGAAAATTCTCTAAAAAAATGTAAACGGCTTCGAGAAAAATCCTCTAAAAAAATGTAAACGGTTTCGAGAAAAAAAAACCGTTTTTTTAACCGACTTCTAAAAAAGGAGGAGGTTCTCAATTCGGATGTTTGTAAGTATTTTTTTTTTTATATTTGTTCGCGCATAACTCCGTCGCTTGCCAAACGATTTGAAAAATTATTTGTTTGTTGGAAAGGTCTTCCTAATGGTCCCATAGAAATTTCAAAATTACTGGTAAAAATTACAACTTAAAAGTGAAAAATAAAAACTTTTGTTCAGGACAGAACGGTAGAAATCGCCTAATTTAAAATTGTACGCCTTCCATTGCTTGCTTGCATACACATTTCAATAGAAATTAGAAGACCTCTACGTCCTCTACAAGAACTTCCTAGTGCCCGAGTCCTGTTCAAAAACCGTGACATGAATACAAAAGGTACTTGGTTTTCATACCCGGAGTATGTACAAAATATTTCTGAATCATATCGTATATCACACAACTTCCTGAACGTCAAACAAATAATAACATATCGATACCTTTAGACTCAAAAGGCGTAAACGCCAAAAGGCCACTTTTCAGGAAAAGCAAAAAACAAAAAATATTTTAAGAAAAAAATCATAACTTTTTTATTTCAAGACTGAGTAAGTTCATTTTTGGCCCAAATTCTTAAATTTTGAAGATAAACAGTACGATTATATAATATTTAGGATAAATTAATAAATAAAGAAAATAGGATTGTTATACGCCCCGAAAAAAATAAAAAAAAATTGTTTACAACCCTAAATTTTACATTGTCTGTAGAATGCTTAGGGCGTATAGGTCACTTAAAGCGTCCTTTCTTGCTAAAAAGGGTTGTATTGACAGTCAACGGAGAAGTATGTACTTAATATGAACACCAATGATAAACGGTTAGGGTTTAAACGTCACTACAAGCGTCTATTGTTGTAAAGAAGGGGTATATAACACAGTCACCGGAGAAGTATTTAGCTAAATACACGAATCATATAAACTCAAACTCGACGGGTTTATTAGTACCTAGTCCCTAAAAAGTTCCACTAACCATCTCCTGGCTCCATCATCAGACCCTCCACACCAAGTGCAATAAATTTTAGACTCGACAAAACTAATCATATGACCCCAAACCCGAGGGGTTTACTAGTAGCCCCTGGCCCCATCATCAGATCAGCTCCAATACACCAAATTATAGTTTTGTCATCCGAACTACATAATACATACAAAGTTTCATTTCGATACGACAATTAGAAGTAGGTTAAAATTTACTTCTAAGATTTTATTACATTCTTAGTTACAAGTAAAGCTAATAAAAGCGTTTAAAAACAACCCGTAAAGGCGTAAAAATGTTATGCTGTTGGTATGGAACAGTTCGAAACCCACGCGGACTAAATGCTAGTTGTCACTTTTTCGAACGATTTTGCTCTGTGCGAGGAGTTATGGCAATACGTACTTATGCTTAAAAAAAGTAAGTATTAAGAGATGGCAGACCGCAACAAAATAATATTGATAACAATACCTACTCAGCGTGATACTTGTTGACGCATACTAAAACACTGAAACAATAATTGCTTAATTTCTTAAAATAATATCTATGGATGTAAAATTTGCGCACTGATATTAAAGGAGATAATAAGAGAGCGATGTAATTATCTGTACTTTATTTAGGGTTGATTTTCCCAACGCCAGATAATTTTATCCAAGGAATGATTTTGAATTTTTGACAGTTCTTCCATGCAAAATCTGTCAGACGTCAATTTTATACATCAAAATCAGCCCGTAAATAAGGGCTATGTTTTTAATCGACAGATCATTTTTATTCGTGGAATAAAATTGACGTCTGACATATTTTGTGTGGAATAACTGTCAAAATTTTAAAATTATTCCTCGGATAAAACTATCTGCCATTGGAAAAATCAGCCTTATATTATGTGGATTTTTTATTTTGAACAAACCGAAAACTAAATTCGTTGCGTAACGTGACCTCTCTTAACCTACCATAAATATGAATAAGGGCTGATTTTTTCAATCATCTGATAACTTTATTCGAGGAATAATTTTGAATTTTTGACAGTTATTTCATACAAAAACTGTCAAACGTCAATTTTATTCCTCGAATAAAAGTTATCTGGCGATGGAAAAATCAGCCCTAAGACGCATATTAAAAATCAAATCCAAAAAAGATTCGGAAAAGTAGGCAGGTAAGTAAATAGGTATGAGCTAATCTCATCGCACACTCATAGAAATGCGATGAGATGAGCGATGTATCCAGGAACGGAAAAAAATCTGAAGAACTACAATGGCCTAATAGTACACAAACTACAGGGTGGCCAGGGACATTGACGCGCAAACTGTAACCATGAATTCAGCACAGCAATACCTACGTGGTCTAAATGTATGGAACAGTTTTTTTGTTTAATCACCTACGCAAAGTTTCAACCGGGTTCAGAATCTTGTACTGAATTGCGCGTCGATGTCCCTATGCCTCCTATAAGTACGTAAGTACCTACAGCCTCATAAATTACGCTATCAATGATAAAAAAGGGCGTCACTCCACTCAAGATAAGATCTAACTATCTACTCTTTAGATATTATGTACTAAAAGTAAAACTTACTTTTTAAAATAAATAAATTAGGTTTTAATGTCAAAATTCAATAAATTTATAGCCAATTTATTGCCAATTTTTTCAATAAAACCTGATTTATGACCAACAACACGACCAACAGTTTTTTCCCCATTTGTAAATGGGAAAGAAACTATTGGTCATTTTGTTTTGTTTTTTCACGTTGCCGGATGCATAAACAGCTTGTCGGGTTTCTACTTATCAAAAAAACATAATCTTCCTTTTGACGCAGTCGGGTAAAATTTGTCTGGTTAGCTCTGTCGGCGCAGTGGCGCTTTTGTGGGTCGTACGCAGGTTCGATTTTATTTCAACATGGCTTGTGATACATAATTATTATTTTATTACTTATATGATATTTCCCCTACTTTCGAGGGCACAAGGCATACTTACTAGTGGACCTATCTTAGGTCCACATGCCTTGTTCTGCTCGTGCATTTTCAGAAAAAAAAAAACTTTGTAACCTGTTTTTTTTTTCGTAAAAATTGCTAAAGAGTCACTCCATATCTTAAGGCTGGCAATTATGAAACTATGTTACGAATGCTCTAATTAGTCTGAACTCAATAACATTCATTTATAGTCCCATTTTATTACACTTGACAATGTATTCTATTGCCTATTTCAAATTATGTACTGAATTTCATCATTGACATGGTAAATATGGTATCAAATACTATGTAGTTCATGTTTTTAAGAGCACTGTCAGAGTATTTCGATCTACAAACATAACTTTCGGTCATAAGACTATTACTTAGTGTAATTCAATATTAGAATTTTCGGTCGTAAAATGCTAAAAATAAATATGACAAAATAACTAATACAGAGTATAGGACACAGTTGATATTTTAGAGATAATCTCAGTTAGGGCGTATGAGTCATATTTAATTTTATAACGGAATAATAGTGGTGTATGCACCATATGACCAAGATTTAGCGGTATCAACGTTAAGTCATATGAGTCAATTTTATTTTTATACGAGAATAAGAAGGGCGTATGCTCAAGTTTTGGTTAACGACTTTATTATACGACCTTTAAGTTTTTTAATAATTGTGCATGTTACCCAAATAACCATTAAAATAAAAATTTATATCAAATACGCCTCATGTCTTTAAAAAATCTCCAAAAATCACGTGGGCCGTATTCGCCTTAATTTTGCGAATTTCGCAGTTTTAACTATACAGATTGATAGAGAAAAAAAAACTGAATATAACTGCATCAAAAAGTCATTTTGGCCCAAATGGCGTTTACGCCCTTTGAGTCTAAAGGTATCGATATTGTAATCGATACCTTTCAAAACAAATCTAATGACCACTCAACATGAACAACAATTATTGATTAATTACACACTGTTAATTAGTGCTGATACCTTGAACCCTGTCAGTCCTAAATGTAATATGTCTAAGCTTGAAGATAATTTGTTCCGTATTGTTCGATTGAGCTGTCAATCGAACAATAAGGAACAGTTCTCAATAAACGAACTAAATTATTTAACATCACACCTGTATACCGCGAAGGGTTAGCCAGAGGTGAAGCAGTAATGCTCGCGAAGGAGGAGGCGGAGCGCGTGAGGGAGAGGCAATCACTGCACCCTCACGCCCCTAGTCGCCGCAGGAGACGCCCTGGACGGGAGTCAACAGCCGACTCCCGGCCACCGTAGACGCGGGCTTGCGGGCGGCGAGCAGTGGGCAGCTCGCCGCCCGGTAAGGACCAGGCCCGGGTCGACGGCGCGTTGTGTTCCACGCGCGCCTCAAAGAGATGTCAGCACGAACTGACGGGGTCCGCTACGGCCGATGCCTGCCAGGGCCGCCGGTTGTTCGAAAGGGATACCGTGGTCCCTGGCACAGGCAACTGAAGGAACACGGGTGGGTTTTAGTCAGTAAAAGTCTGACACATTGCCCTTCCGCTCAGCCCAGAGCAGGAGAGGTCATTTGATGATTTCAAACCCAAAAAAAAGGGTTAGCCAGAGGATGCGGACTGCTAGTGAGACAAAATCCAGATGGAAAATCCAGTAAAAAATTGCCCGACCGGTGAATCGAACCCTGGACTTCATACGCTTGCGACCACTAGACCAACGACGCAGTCGGTGCAGATAGGTCAATAAAATAATGCCTTTTTTCCTTTTTTTCTCCCTTTAAATCCATCCAAAGGTTCTCTTTAAAAGATCACTAATAGCGATAAGACCGCCCATTGTGTCACCCTATGTATTTAAAATGTATACTTTTACGAGTATATCTATAATTCATGTGGTGTACATAGTAAAAACTCATCATCATCTCGACGAGCGACTGCCAATCTGACCTCTACAACCCAGTTACTGGGTAATCCGATACCCCTTGACTTGTTGGCTTAACTGGTTGTCAGACTTGCTTGCTACTGACGACCCATAACGACTGTCAAAGATCCACGAACGACAGCAGGGACCAACAGCTTAACGTGCTTTCCGAGACACGGAGGGGGCTTGGTATTTCCATAGATCAACCGCGGCAAGCGGAGCTTAACTTGATCTACCGTGCGGCTGTAATTATTTGGCCACAAGCCCCTCGGTGTACATAGAAATAGGAAATATTTATTTTCCAAGTAATACAGTAAGCTGGGGTCTACTCCGAAGTATTATCGGCCAAATGTTCGGCCGTTTCCTTCTACGAAGTTTCTATTTGGTTCGGTCGGTTCGTTCCGATCCTACACTCCTACACTCTTGCGAATATTGACTATAGTCCCGATCCAACGGCCGATCCAAACTTTTTTTCGCATTTTTCAATAATATTCGGTTCGGCCATATGTCGGTCCGATCCGAACATTCGCACTTTGCACTTCGGAGTAGGCCCCCAGGTTCACTGGTTAACAGCAAGTTAAGACGACATGAGTAGCTTAAAATATTACCTACAGCTAGGTTACAATATAGTATTTGCTAGTGAGCCCCAAACTAGACAGTTAGTGCTTGGGGCTCGGAGTACGAGCTCGGAGTGCGAACATAGTAAAGACTATTCTTTTTCCCATCGTAGCCAACAACAAAACAAAAACTATCAGCTACAAATTGAACCATTAACCGCTTCCCAATCCATCAGTATCATGAGTAACGTTCTTCCCAATCTACAATCATATTGTGCTTAAAACTAATTACTTTCCAGCAAAAACATAATTGAGTTACATCTTCTGTATGTTTTATAATTAAGATGCTAATAAAGCCTGTCAGTTGCTGTCCAGATGTTCGTAGATATCCTGGTCAGCTTAGTGTCATTATTATTTATTATTTTATTTATTTATCCTCACACTGGAACGCCATACGGCAATTACACCAATGGAGCAAAAATCACTTTTGACCTTTAGAACATGGTAAAGATACAATTGACTAATCTTCATTAAAAAAAAACATGGCTCTGAAATCCATCATAGTGGCAATGTGTGTGGTATTGATCTCTGTGTATGATTTCTTTTTATGACACGGTAAATAAATAATAATTTAATATAAAAACGTTTACAAAAGGTGTACATTTAGCCAAGAGTGGCAAATTTATTATGCTAGATGCCTAAAAAATTCTAATAAGTCCGTCAGTTAGATTATCAAAAAATATAGATTATCGAAAAATAATGGAACCGTATTTTTTCTTTTGTCAATTATATAAAAAATGATGAAGATATCGCCCGTTAAATTTCCTCGTGACGTCACGCCTTGCTACACTTTTTAGCAAGGCGTGACGTCACGACCCCCTACTCCCAAATTTTGACGCGCTTTATCTTTGTCATTTTGTGTTTGATTGACAAAAGAAAAAATACGTGTCCATTATTTTTCGATAATCTAACTGACGAACTAAATATATAATAGTCATTTTTTTACCCAGGCAACTACCCTAAAACTACGACTAAAATATTTTTTTTTATAACAGGTGCAGGTAAGTAATGATGGTTCGGAATTCGAGTGTAAGGTAGCGATACTTTGATATTCTCAGTAGCTGTCTGCCCGATGTCTGGATTTGTGCCTGAATGATGGCAATGAGCTCGCCCCTTTTCAATCAACTCAGCCTATCGCAGCCCACTGCTGGACATAAGCCTCTCCCAGGCTGCGTCACAACACCCTGTCCTCCGCCTTCCGTATTCAGTCCGTCCCAGCATCCTCGCCCCTTTTACTCGGGAATTAAACATAACTGGCGAAATGTGAGTGTTTTAGTTCACTTTTGCCAAATGAGTCCTTTTGTTGTATATCTTAACTAGCTGCGCCCCGCGGTTTCACCCGCAAGTCTTGATCCGGTGAATTATCTTAATAATTATTTTTTTCCTGAATTTTTCCCATGTTTTAATAGTTAATCTGCTATTCGGCGCGGAGACGAATCCAACAATAAAAATCGGTCTAGCCGTTCCTGAGTTATACATGGTGTAACTAACCCGAGTTTGTTTTATTTATATACAGAGTGGTGATAAGGTTATCACATTAAACATTACAGTGGTTTTTACAAGTTGTTACCAGTCCGTTAAAATAATAAATTTTACTAAACATGTTATTCATTATTTTAATTATGTATGTTTAAAATATGTAATGTGGAATACGAGGTTTCAATTAATGTGCTATCCTAATCCCCACACTGTAGATGCTTAGATGCTTACCTACTATGTTACAATCAGGCGCGAGATCCTGGTAGAATAGTCTATTTTAAGGAGTTTTTTTTTTATGAAGACCAGCTCCCTTTTTCATCGCCACCGATTCGATTCGCCGCTCTGATAGCGCTGATAACTGACAGTAGAGACTGTAGAACCATAATCTGGGGGGTAGTTTTAGTTTTAATTCAGACAACTGGGATAAATTTCCCAAATATCAATAACTCAAATTATAAAAAAAAAACCCGACCTTGTCCTTATCGCACAAAAGTCCAAAAACATTAACACCATTTTTAATTGCACTATTGCTGTTATTTGAGCTATAATACAATGTAACGAGTATAAAACAACGCCATCTACCGTTAGACGGCCGAACTATCTGTCAAGCGTCAAGTGTAAAGTAAAAGTGAAACGTTGCAGTTGATTCACAGCTGTCCCGTTAGTTTAGTAGCGGCGCCGCAGCGCTGCGCGGGCGCAGCTGTTGACGTATGTTTGCTAATACTGTTATTTTCTATGAAGAAGTGTAATGCAAAAAGAATATGTGTATATTTCCTGGGAAGAAAAAAAAATTGCTTGAAAATGAAAATTGTTACAAGCCTTTCCAGAACTGGCATGAATGTTTACGAAAAGATCCTTTCTACTAAATTCTTACTCCCGTTCAATAAAGGGCACTGAGTTTATTACCTTTTGAAAACCTTTGGGAAAGTGACATTCTATCAGCAATACCAACCATAGAAATGTCAAAAATGTATTGAAATGACATAAGCTACCGAAACGCTTATGTCAATCATGATGAAAGTCATTGTAGAAATACGAAAAGCTTTGAAAGCGATAACCCTTTGGTCACGCTAAGGATCGTTCTTGCGCTCTACGCCCACTGCACTAATAAGACAGCATGATCTAGGAATCTAACCCAGGACCTCATTTCAGGTAGCCATGGTTGCTATCAATATACAACCATAGCAACATCAACAAAAGAAAGAGAAAAAAGACATACCTTTCCCGTTTCTTCCTCTTCATCGTGCTGGTCCCTTTGATGGTCCTGTACAGGGTCATCATCTTGACTGAAATGATTGCAGATTACACTCACACACAGATTACACAAAACACTATAATAATACATCCACACAATTATTATTATGCACTATTAACACTTATTATTAACATTATTTAACACTTAACGTATGTTGTTTTCACGTCACAGGAGTTTATCTGGAACAAAAAGAAATAAAATTGTTAAAATGTGCACAAAAAGTAACTATTACAACCTTATTTCAGATTGGACATTCTGCTAATACGACAAACTGCTCGTAGAACTATTCCCACCGGTAATGGGAACAGGGTCTAAGGTCAGGGCTTCAGAGAGAGGAACCTCCAAACAATGCGGGCCGTGTCCAGAAGTACCGCTTTCTGAATCAAGTCTATGATCCAGCTGTCCAACGAGAACCTCCTCGGGTGTTGGTCGAGGGTTTTGCAGGCTATTAAGCCATTGGCTGTTATAACTATCGGCACAATAATCGCTGAGTCCGCATCCCACATGTCAACCATCTCGCGGGCCAAGTCAAGATACTTGATTTATTTTGAAGGAACGAAGACTGTTCCCGATTATCACCATCAATGTTTCCTAACCTTTTCCCTACTACGTTGGGATCGACTTCCAGTTTAAACGGGTGCAGCTGAATACCGTTTAAAACGAGCGACTGTGACCAGGGGGCCTACTCCGAAGTGCAAAGTGCGAATGTTCGGATCGGACCGACACATGGCCGAACCGAATATTATTGAAAAATGCGAAAAAAGTTCAGATCGGCTCAGTTGGGTCGGGACCATAGTCAATATTCGAAAGAGTGTAGGAGTGTAGGATCGGAACCGACCGAACCAAATAGTAACTTCGTAGCAGGAAACGGCCGAACATTCGGCCGATATTACTTCGGAGTAGACCCCCAGTGCTCTTCCGACACATGTAGGAATTCGATATATTATGTTTGAATTCTTTCTACTCGATAAAGCAAAAATGGCCATCAAACCAACGTAAAGGTTTTTTTTTTGGATAACTAGTAAGTAATTCGGGTTTCACATAGTACTTTTCCCTGAAAACTCCTCCGCCAAGTCGCGCTCACACCAAAGTGCACAAGTTGGGTGCGAACTCAATTGCTCCTCGCTTACCAGTCTGAGGTCCTAACCATTGAGGTATTGCCCCTCATAAAAATTTAAAGATTTCCACACTCACGCGCAACGAGCAATTGCTTTACGAAACCCTAACAAAGTTACCTCAGTATTTTTATGTTCGATTATAACAACCATTAAATAGCTTATCTATAGCTGCAAGCTGTATAATTGCACCTTATTACGCTATTATATGTCTAGTTACAAAACCAATACAAGCTATAATGGTACTTAGAGTATATAATTTGGTGTTTGAAATCTTAATGGATAATGAAAATCATCTCATTGACATACATTCCGAGTTGTTCAAGAATTGGATACTTAGCTGGAGCTACATGAACTTATATTCTGAATTATTCCGCTGTTGAAAACCGGATTTTATACACCACACATAAATAACATCACGCTTGTATTCCCGAAGGGTATGGCAGAGTGTGTACCTATAGAGCACCCACATATAATAGGTTAAGATTTAGGTGGGACGCCCTCAGGCTAGGTGGAGCGACGGTCTTCGCAGGATGGCTGGTAGCAGCTGGATGAGAGTTGCCGAAAATCGAGCTGAATGGCGTGCAGGAGAGGCCTATGTCAGCAGTGGACTGCTATGCTGATGATGATGAAGATGAATAGGATAAGATTTTGAGAAGAAAATATGCCTATCAGCTGTTGTGGAGTTTTCCGTAGTCAAAGACTGTCCAGTAATTAGTTGGGAATGTTGGAACAAGCTGATTTCAGTCTTAGTTGGGAAAAGCTGAGTTGATTGTCTTACAACACAAATCAAGACGAGAAACTAAACTAGACTGCTGGGTTAGGCTGAATAAGTAATAAGTATATAGGTAGTAGGTAAATCTTGCACTATCATCTTCATCTGATGCTGGATGCAGCTAAATATCAGTATTTTTTATGGAGCGAACGCCTATCTGACCTTCACAACCCAGTTACTGGGTAAATCGATACCTCTTGGTAAGACTGGTTGTCAGACTTTCTGATTAACCGTAACGACTGTCAAAGATCTAAAAATGACAGCCATACCAATGGTTTGATATGTAATGGTCATCCATCCACAGACCGACCTCGAAAAGTAGCTTGACCTTCGATCAATCCGTTATTATTTAACACGAGCCGTTTCTTGGTTTGCTGGGTTTATTAACTGTAATTAAAATACAAAGTCAGGATCAATGTATTCGCGAAAGCCACTGAACAGCTTCTAAAGAATAAGGTAAAAAGAAAGTTCATCAGTTATTATATTATAGACTAGCTGCGCCCTGCGTTTTCAACCGCATAAGTTTCGATCCCATGGGAATATGGGGATAAAAACTATCTTATGTGTTAATCCTGGTTATAATCTATCTGTGTGCCAAATTTCATCTAAATCCGTTCACTAGTTTTTGCGTGAAAGAATAACAAACATCCATCCATCCATCCAAAAACTTTCGCATATAAATATTATTATGATTTTTAGTCATAAAGTTGGAATTTGCATGTATTAATCATAGAAGATATTTGTTTTTTAGTTAAGTCGTCATGCACCTTGACATATATTATTACCATGTGAAGACAATGTTAAATTTGTTTAAACGTTTTCTATTCTCCTAATAATATCCCATGTATACGTTGTAGTGAGTAATATAAACAATCTTTTTAGAAATTAAATCTTCTATAACAGTGGAGACCGCGAATAGGCATACACAAGGTACGTAGGGCGTAGGGCGCCCTCAGGGGAACTGTTAATTTATTACGTAAGACAATTTGAACCAATTTCTGAACCGCCCCTCCCCCCTACGTAAGAAAAAATAAGACTTGAATGAACCCCATCCCCCCACTTGAATCTTACGTAAGATCAGTAGGTATCTACTAAACTAGCAAAGAAGAAGTAGCCATTTTTTACGTAAGTTTAATCTAGACCCCTCCCACTCCCATGTAAGAAAAATAAGACTTGTGGACCACCTCCCCCCTCAAATTGTCTCACGTAATAAATGAACAGCCCCAGGCTAGGTGGAGAGACCATCTTCACAGAGTGGTTAGTAGCAGCTGGAAATAGTAGAGGCTTTTGTCCAGCAGTGAACTGCTGATGATGCTTACATTGATTAGGTTTAGGAAAATCACAACCGATGAAGTAAGAAAAGCATGCCATTCAAACTTCTTCTGCTTTTATAAGTCTTTGTGCTTATTAATAAGCAACACGCTAGCTAACGATAAGTATTCGAAAGGTGAGAAAACCACATCACACGGTCATGAATTCCGTATATCATCATAAACCAAGCTCTATTAACGTAAAAGATAAGAGTTATCAACGTAAAAAGATCTTAAAGACGACAACTACTTACTCTTTACTCGTTTATTATAGGAACGCGATAGTAGGGCGGTCTGACCGACCCGACCGGTTGTCTGACCTACTAACCGAATGCCTTCCGATTTGCATATCGAGTGATCATATGAATTTGTTAATGTTGAAAGCCTTTTCCTTTCGTTCAAGGTGTTAAAATTAATTAGATTGTTTATGGTAATTTGGGAGACATTGAAACCTGTTTTTTTTTCTTGTGTTGTTGCGTGGTAGGAAATTAAAAATGCAGGTTCTGTATTGTGATTTTTTTTATGAAGGCAACGAAAGAAAGAAATATTAGGTAACCTTTCGTTTCGACCGTGGATGCACGAGAGATACTTACTTGTTTTTTAATTGTTTCTGTAATTACGGTATTAAACTTGTTAATTGTGAAAGGTTGTAAATGAGCAATCGGTAATGTGCAAATCTTGTGAAGCACATGTTACGCAATCGTCTTAAACGTTTGAAGCTTTTCAATGATTGAAACACACGAACAAATAATTTACTACTGCCATTTTAATAATTTAGAACGGTTTCCATATATGTAAATTAAATATGGAATCAACGTACGGAAATTAACCCTAAATCTTCCCATCCATTACTCATACCTCAGGATACAAGCTTCCACCTACATAAAACATAAACTCAATATCCTCCATCAACGCGTCACCAGCACCTGATTTCATAATTTCCCGCCACACCTCTCACTCCCACACGTCACTCACACATAAGCACCTCTCACTCACACACACGCACGTCACATTACCGTATGTTTATAGTTTAATATTGCATATCCGTTGCAACGCATTTCACTCATAAAATATTCATTCAAGACACCTGAGAGAAGCAATCATTGTGTGGCACAGTTAGGTTACGTTATGCGATGTTGATACATAATGAATGACTTATTATTTACTTACATAATTTATTTACTTTGTACATTTCGATCAAAACTAGTTATAGGTTCTCTGAGGGCCTCTTCCAACACCAATAGTAACCAAGTTCATTGTAGTTTTTTGGGGCGAGGAGCGGTTATTATCAGAAATCGGTATTAGAACAGGCCATTTAAATGTCTGCTAAGTTACATATTTACGCACTTAATTTACTTAGAAAGCTCTTGTTCATTATTTTGAGCTCCATCATAAGATAAATACTTTTGTACAATTGAATCTACACTATACTTATTTACTCAACTCTTGCTTGACAAAACCTTTGACTATCTACGAGTAAATTACCTAAACCATGCATCAATCAACTCAGACTATCGCAGTCCACTGCTGGACATAGACCTCTATCATGCTGCGTCACAACACCCTGTCCTCTGCCTTCCGCATCCAGTCTGTCCCAGCCACCTTTTTGAGGTCGTTGGTCCGTTTATCTGGGGGGCGTCCCACACTACGCCCGCCGATACGCGTTCTCCACTCCAGGACCCGTCTGCTCCACCGGCCATCGGTCTTTCGACATACATGGTCTACTGCAACTTGAGGGGCCCGTGGCTAAATAATAACAGCCGCACAGGTCGATCGGTAAGGTTAAGCTACGCCTGCCGCGGTTGGTCTGGGGATCTTTACATACCGAGACCCCTCCGTACCACGGAAAGCACGTTAAGCCATTGGTCCCGGCTGTCATTCGTGGATCTTTGACAGACGTTACGGGTAGTCAGAAGCCCGAAAGTCTGACAACCCAGTCTTACCAAGGGGTATCGTATTACCCAGTAACTGGGTTCTGGAGGTCAGATAGGCAATCGCTCCATGTAAAATACTGGTATTCAACTGCATCTGGTTAGACTGGAAGCCGACCCCAACATAGTTGGGAAAAGGCTACGCAGATGATGATGGTCTACTGCAACTTCAGCTTGCTTACTCTGGAAGCTATGACGGTAACTCCGGGTCTTTTTTCTGATTTTATCCTTCAAAGAAACTCCGAGCATAGCCCGTTCCAACCAAACCACGCATATGCATTCAAAATAAAATATTAAAAGCAAATTGAAAACGAAATGTTTCTGTCCATAACTCCTATAACGTACGTATATATTGTAACTTGGGATCGATCAAAATTTTTCTTTCTTCGGTTTTTAACTCGGTTGTAGATGTATGTAGTTAGTAGACCTCCATGTAAATGGAACTATCTAATCACTAATCTTGAAACAACCGTTTTATTAAAGCTAAAACAAAACAAAACTACAGCTAGATGGCAAAACTATAGTTTAACTAGCGAACCCGGCAGACTTCGTCCTGCTCGACCGGGTCCAATTGTGTTTTCAAACCATCCAGGATCTCATTGAAATATACACACAAAATGTTCATCCAAATCGGCCCAGTCGTTTAGGAGGAGTTAGGTGACAAACACACGTACAGAAGAATTATATGTATTATTAAGATGTGACACAACCTAACCATGTCAAACTGTTAACCGTATCCATCGTGTCCATATAGAATAGATACATTCCGGCGCATACGATCAATGAAATATGTAAGAAATAACACGTTCTCGGGTGCAGCGTGTATGTAATGTTACACTCTGGCGATTTTATCGTATCTGTATTAACAGGTAAAAGTAAAAAGTTAGATTAGTATGCTAATTAGTTTTCACTATGGTGATTTGCGAGATTTATGAAGATCTTGGAGCATCGCTTACAATGATACTCGTAATTATTCTATCATGATTCATGAAAGAAAGATGCTGTTATCGTTATGTTACCGCTGTTTTATTTTAGCTCAGAATGTTCTCTGAGATGATTGTTTTTAATTAATTGGTGATTTGTTTCTTTCTTGATGGATTTTGGTTAGATTCAGCCATAAACGGAAATGCCCTTCTGTGAACATCCCTATTTTACCACGAAATTACGAGTAATATTTAGTCTCATTCGGCTTCGGATTCGGCGCCTTTGAACCTGGCGCAAAGACCCAAAACATAGAATATACGCTTTTTTAGGGTTATGTACTCAAAGGGTGCTAACGGAACCTTATTATTAATCCTCCGCTGTCCGTCTGTCTCTCAGCGGGCTGTATTTCTTGAACCGTAATTATAGTTGACAGTTGAAATTTTCATAGAGTATTATTGCCGCTAAAACGATAAATAATAAAAATTAAATTAAATTAGTAAAAATTAAAGGGCGTCTCCATACAAGAAAAGTGATTTTTTTTGCGTTTTTTTTTCCGTGTGGTACGGAACCCTTCGTGTGCGAGTCGAACCGAGTAAACTGACGACTGAGGGAAAATGACCAATGATACGCGGACTCGCATCAAGTTAGACTAAGGTAGGTACTACTAAAGTGGTAAGGTAGTACTTTAGATTTGTGATACTGAACGCTTTAACGTTTTTTTTTTTTGCTCTTTGGGCCCGCTTCTGACCTCGATCACGCCTGATGGAAAGCGATGGATGAGGTCTATGATGGAACGACCGTGCTCAGTAAATGCCCGTCCACTCTTGTTCAACTACTCAAAATCAACGGTATCAACAAAATATCTCTAGGTTACCGAGAAAAACCGACGAGAACCGAATCGAAATACTCAAACAATTGAAACTGCAGTTACAAAACTAGCGAACATTCCAGCCGTTCCTATAATTACTATAAAGCTAGGTATTCAATGTCGTAACGGACTGTCAGTCACTTAGTTAATGGTCAAACCGGTATCCGGTGACGTATAGTTGCGCTTTGTCTTTGAGGTATTGATTTCCGTGAAGTTTAAGATTTTGCTAGAGATGCGCTGAAATATTCGGCGCGTTCTGAATATTCGGTCTTGAATGAATATTCGGATAATTGGTACGTTCATGACATGGGAAATATAGGTTGGGAGATTAATGTTTAGCGATAGATGTTTTTGGATTAATGTGATACTATTGTGTGGTATTTTGATGAATGTAAAGGGTGTATTAGAAGAGATGAGGTGCGACCACAATGACGTGCATTTGGAATTGGTACAGCCTATTTCCAGCTGTAGACTGCTGCTGAGTACAAGAGAGAGATTTTAATTTATTGAGATGAATAAATACATTATACCTTATACGGACAGTGGTAATAAACATACTTAAAAGTTCCGCCTCATGTCTTGAAGATATAGTTAAAATATGTATTCAGTAAATTAGAATACGACGGTATTTCAACATCCAAGAGGCATAGTGAGTGGTTTCATAAAATTAAAAACAACTTACAACGGAAATATCTTCTTACAAATAATAACATAAATTAATAATTTATAAAATAACATGATTAAGTAATTAATTTGGAAACGTGACTGACCATGTTGTCCATGGCTTATTGGATTTTTATCTGGTCTTTTTCAATTATTTTTGTTGAGTTTTATCCAGTTGATGCAAATAGGCTCACCCTCTGCCACAGTGGGACTTTTAAATCGTACTGTGATCGGTGAATCCATGTGAGGGTGAGGGTGAGTTGTTTACATAACTAGCAAAATGTGGGCATACATATACCTCTGCCATTTTGACTTAATACAGAGGTGATGTTATATTGTTTCAATTAACTCCGAATATTCGGCCAACATTTAGCAGAAATCAAGTCATCCCACCACTAGTTCCATAGTTTCACAGAGATTTGAGGTCGTCACAGCACGGCATGTAAATATTACAATGTTCCTTTTGGCTCGGCTTGTTAGTTTTAGTCTAAAGCACTATGGCTACTTATAATATCCGTGCAATTTAACTCTTGGATATTTGAATACTGTTAGAACTTTCGCTCCGCCTGCATACAATGTGAAGTTATCATCGGATTATGACCGATCAAGGACTCTATATTGTTTTTATTTTAATAACTGTGACCGAGTATTAACTATTAACCGTATGTATAAGATTTAAGACCATTGTTAAACAAAGGAACCTCTATTTCCTTTTAACTTTTGCTGAAATATACGTGAATTCGTCGTGATGGGCCAGTGGTTAACCTCGCCTCTCATGTACGAGTTTGTGGGTTTAAATCCTGACAAGTAACAATGTGACTCAGTCAATTGATATGTACTTTCTTAGTTTATCTTGGACATTACTGACATCGGTAAAGGAAACATATCGTGTGGGAACCTGGTCCGTTAGATAATATAAGCTTGAAAGCGCCAACATGATGATCAATACTAGTGTCTTCCTTATATGAGAAGAAGCCTGCTGTGGGACAATAATAAGCTGGTATTTTTCATTTTACACAAGTATTCTGAAACGATTGCCCTAAAAATTTCCAACCATCTCGATATCACTTCATTTGGTTTCAAAAATCTGTTGCAGTTTGATTCCATTTCTCACAAAACTTATCTAAATCAACAGTTATTCGATTGCTATAATAATTATGCTACAAGACAATCATTCCATTTGTTTAGAATACTGATGACGACAATTGACGTCACATAAGTTCCTCATAAGTTCGTATTAAATTCTGAACATAATGCCAGGCTACGGA
Source organism: Apamea sordens (assembly GCA_945859715.1). Classification (NCBI taxonomy): domain Eukaryota; kingdom Metazoa; phylum Arthropoda; class Insecta; order Lepidoptera; family Noctuidae; genus Apamea; species Apamea sordens. The sequence goes on from OX243986.1 coordinate 18,120,505, forward strand.
GGACCACTACCGGTCACGTTTGGCATATTTATGTCTTAGCAGGACCTTACATCCACACAACAAGAGGTTGTGCCTACAAAGCAGTAATTTTATTCATAAATACTTTGCAGTTTGTGGGTCCAGAATCATGGATTTACCTACTTCCAAATAAGTCAATGAAATTATTGATTTGGAGAATCCTAATATTCATCATGTTTTCAAAATTTTGCAAATACTATAAGAAAATAACTTTTAATTAAGAAAGACCAATATTTAGTATACCCTGTCCATTAGGTAAACCGTTTTTTGACAGATGGAACTAGTGATTGCAGCAACACACAATACATTGATTGATACTTGATACACGTACGGTATTGCAATGTCTGTATGAAGCCATAAATAAGATAATTCATTTAGATAAACCAGTTTATACATTTATTTTATTACGCATTTTAAAGTTAAATTTTACGTAATCTGGACTAGGAACGTTCTAAGACAGCTGTCAAAAAACTTTTAACCTAATGGACAGGGTATAGTTATTCATTAGAGATTAGGGGTTTATTTATAAAAGTTGCTTAAATGCCTCTCCTTTTTCCTTCCAAACCTCCCTGTCTTGTCAAGCAGGCCCTACAAACGTTATCAGATCGTCACACTACCTTCGTCGTGGTTTACCTTGACGGTGATGTCCTACCTCAGGCGTCCATTGAGTGACGATCTTTGCCCATCTCTCCGGATGCATTCGTGAGACGTGTCCGGCTTAGAGTTAAGCAAAAGTAAAAAAAAAAATTGGTTCTTAACTGCAATCAACGTATATAAATAAACCACCAGTTTCAAATGAATAACTACTAAATATTTTTCCTACTGAAGAAGAACTCATTTCCAAGGAACCAATACTATAACCTCAAACATTTCAATCCTTTTACAAACATCAAATTCTGCGTAAATTGGTAGAAGGTAGTGTTAATTACATTAATCACTTTACGGACCGTAACGCATCGATCAGTGTTGATACACTTAGCCGTTATACACCTATTTTTAGCCAATTAATCGGATTATCATGCAGAAAAAATGCAGCAAACAATCAAATGTTGCCAAACAATGTTTGCAATGTGCTGGTACCCTTCGAGTTTAAGGTGGCTTCTTCAAAAGTGTACCTACTTACTTTTTAGGCTCGGAAAGCACAGGATAATAATGAAAGAACATTTTTTTGTAAAAGTCGTGAGGAAAGTTAAAGGAAAGAAAAAGAAAGTGAGCGGAAAGTTTTGGGTATGAATGTAGGCTATAAAAGTAGGAGAAGACCAACGAAACGATGGATGGACTGTGTGAAAGATGGTGACTACGGAGATGACGACTAACAGAAAAATATAGGTAGACGAAAAAGATATGTTGTGCCTGAAATCTGAAATCGCAAAAAAAAATCAGCTGTTCCCTACATTTGTGTTCGCATAACTCGTCAAAATATAGGGAGCAGCTGATTTGTTTTTCGCGATTTCAGGTTTGGTCCCATAGTAAAAGTTGTTCATAATGATAAGTACAATAATCTCTTAAGAGGTTGTTGGTGTTTTACAAATAACCCTGTATAAATGATTTATCATCTCAATAAGCTGAGTTGATTGAGAGGCTTATGTCCACATATACCTCTCCCAGGCTCCGCCACAACACCCTGTCCTTCGCCTTTCGCAGCCAGTCTGTCCCAGCAACCTTCTTTAGGTCGCCCGGCCATCTAGCTAGGGGGCGTCCCACACTACGCTTACCGATACGCGGTCTCCACTCCAGGAAATCTATTTATCATCCAGGAAAGATAACATATAAGAAATGGATAGATGTTGCAAGAACCGATAAAAGAGACAGCAACCAGACTAAGAATGTTACAAAGATTGCAAAATATAACAGAGTTGGAAGCCAGCCAACTACGCTAGATAACTACCAATCCTAGAACGTACAAATATCGTTACTAACCCTAACATGCCACAGTTTACACCACAATTACCAAAATTGCTTCCAACTATTTTAACCCTTTCGTAACTGCAGTGAGTAACCAAAGTTTTGCAAGAAAGTGGCTACATGACTCACGAGCGAGCCCGAACCTTACCGGACCTTACCGAATCCAAAAAGATAAAATATGGACAACATTATTACTCAGATATGCGCAAAATTCTACTGGTTTTGCTGGGTTTTACGATATTTATTCGGCAGTATTTTTGTAATGGGAGGCCAATGTCCCATAATGTATAGCGATGTATGCGGAAGATAATTTTAATATATGGATAAGTAATTTGTTTGTTCGTTTTTTGTTGATTGGTGATCATATGATTTGCATACGAGTGTAGTTCATCTCTACATATTGGAATACCCGATTATCCATTCAGTTCTCTCGGTACAAATTTCTCTACCATTTTTGATTAATTTTTCAAAGCTTCAGCTTCAAAACTTTTTAGAAAGAGTACTTTTTTAGAGTTTGAAATAAAGCATCATCATCTGCCTAGCCTTTTCCAAACTATGTTGGGGTCGGCTTCCAGTCTAACTGGATGCAGCTGAGTACCAGTATATAACATGGAGCGACTGCCTATCTGACCTCCACAACCCAGTTACTGGGTAATACGAAACCCCTTGGTAAGACTGGTTGTCAGACTTTCGACGAATGACAGCCGGCACCAACTGCTTAACGTGCTTTACGAGCCACGGAGGGGTCTTGGTATGTAAAGATGGTCACCCATGCACGGACCAACCGCAGCAAGCGAACAATGCAACCGTAACAATTCCAAAAACTGTTGAATGTTATTTATTGCTTGAAAGTTGTAGAAAATATGCATATTCTTTTCGTTTAAAAAAATATATTGCTCTGTGGTTTAGTCCTTTTAAACCAAAAACTGTTAACTATCTACAACCTTGTCACATTTGAAATAAACTTTTGTCTAGGCTAAGTTGAAGGCTCAAGTTAATTTTTACACAGACTCTGTACCGATAAGATAGATTCAATAACAAAGTAATATTTAAATGATTAATGCTTGACAGTTTATCCCATTAGATCGCCCAAAGCAAGACCCAAAACATTCATTACCATCAATTTATCATACACACCAGTGGGCGAAATATCAGATATGTACTCATCATGTTATTGACCGAAAAGTTAATGCCAGTGACCGCATAACTAGAAACAATACTATTACATACATACGTACATGAAGAAGCCCGTTGTACTGAGAACCCTCAAATAATTGCACGTATGTAGCCCTAGAGGCCAATTTTCTATGTCGCTTTTATAATTCAGGACACATCCTAACCACGATTGGAATATAATGGAGGGCCAGTGTCCCTTGACCTGCCTTGTGGAGTAAAATTGTCTTTTTGGCAGGTCTTGGTATGTTGGTTGGTCGTTGCATCATGATTGAAGGAAATGAAGGTTGATTTTTATAAGTTCAGGATGTTGCTGAGTGTTTTTGTAATAATTTGATAATCCTGTGGACAAAATTAGTGTCGCTTATCATTAATACATAGTTATTAAGTACCTAATTATTAAGTATGGGGCTTTTTATTAACATTGATTTAGAACTAAATAATAACAGCCGCACAGGTCGATCGGTCAGGTTAAGCTACGCTTGCCGCGGTTGGTCTGTGGATGGGTGACCATCTTTACATACCGAGACCCCTCCGTGCCTCGGAAAGCACGTTAAGCCGTTGGTCCCGGCTGTCATTCGCGGATATTTGACAGTCGTTACGGGTAGTCAGAAGCCCGAAAGTCTGACAACCAGTCTTACCAAGGGGTATCTTATTACCCAGTAACTGGGTTGTGGAGGTCAGATAGGCAGTCGCTCCATGTAAAATACTGATATTCAGCTGCATCCGGTTAGAATGGAAGCCGATCCCAACATAGTTGGGAAAAGGCTAGGCAGATGATGATGGGTATACCTGAAAACACAAATTACGCCTCGTAACGATCTAATTTCTATTAGAATGTTTATCATCATCATAGGCACTCTAGTCAAACCCATGGCTCAGGCGAAGGCCTGTCCTGTACTGTACCTACTCGGCAATTTTTTCCATGCTTCCCCTGGTCTGTGCGAGCACCCACCTGGATTGGTCTACCAATTAATGCTCCTTAAGACTATATTAGGACTACAACTTACCTTCTCCTTTTGTGGCTATCTTAAAACAAATCTAAGGGATAAGTTTCAGGCTAAGGGTTAATTAACCATTAACTAACGCCAGTGAAATAGGGTCAAAATAATATACGAGTCATATCATACACCTGTGGGCTAACTCTCGTAATTTAAAACGTTCAAAATCTAGTCGTAGTCTCATCTTGGCGACAAACAAATATCAAAAACTCAATCTGTCAAAAAATACTTCTAATTTCCCTACATTTTGACAAGTTTTTGACATTTGTTTGTCGCTGAGATGAGACTGCGACTAGATTTTGAACGTTGTAAAATTACGAGAACTGGCCTTCAGACTGTGAACGCTCTTAAAATTACGAGAACTGCCCCTCAGTTGTGACTGCCGTATAGCTATATAGCTTTTCTAACCGAAGCTAAAGTGGGAAAATAAAAAAAAAATACCTAATAATTATAAATAAACTATCCGTAAGTATACCATAATAAATAACCTACTTAAGATCACAAGATTACCTCAATCATCTTATAAACTGACAAACTCAACAACCACACGCAAATTTTCGCTTTCGACATCTCCACCAAATTGCCCGTAGGTAATGTGTGCATATGGCAAATAAATCGCTGTCATCTGAACGATTTCGAAGCGTTACGTACGGATTGCAACGTCAGTCGCGTGAGCAGACTAGTTTCAGTAGGCCGAAATATATATAAACTATTGGTACACACGCGATCTTATTATGTGTAAGCAATGTTATGGGATTTTGGTGTGATCTTGGTTACAGGTGAACTAGTTATTTTGTATATAAAATAGAACCCAGATAAAGATATCTATATCCTGTATACTCCGTTAAATTTTGATCGTTTTAATCCTTAAAAGGGGGGGTCATTGTACTCATCATTATGAACAACTTTTACTACGGGACCAACCATGAAATCGAAAAAAAAAACAGTTGATCCAGAGATTTATGGTCGCATAACTCGACATAATGTAAGTATAGTTCAACTGATTTTTTATTGATTAAGTATCTTAATTGTCTGTCTGTGTGACCGCTTGTTTCTTTTAAACTATACGATGGGTCGCCGTCATTTAGAGAATTTATTCTGGAAGGTTTATGTGTATAAATAAATAAGTTAATAATAATATATAAGTTAGATATACCACAGAAATCTGAATCGGAATCAGAATCGTTTTGACATGTTGCCACATCAGTACCCTATGCACCCCAGCGAAGCCAGGGCGGGTCGCTAGAAAGAAATATACCAGAATGTGACTCTACGGTGAGTACATGTCACTACCAAACAGCACGATGATTTCTAAGTGTATCTAACCATTTCCCAGTCATAATTTCATCAAAATGATTTTAAAACTGAAAATCATAGGTATAACACTAAAAATACATAAATAACTTAAATTATATAACTGTTGATTATCCTCGATTTATCTTTACAAGTTTTAATTGTAAAACTGCTTTGTTAGCTAAATTGATTTCTACCGAGAGCACTTATTGGATGGTTTGATTATAATTTATAGTTGAAAACTTTAATCATCGCGTGTTTTTAGTATTTAGATTTTACCGTTTAGTTACAGTAGTTACCTCATCATCATTCTCCTGTCTTCATCACAATTTATTTGGGGTCAGCGCAATATGTCTTTTTCTTCCATACCTCTCTATTAGTCGTCATTTCTGTAGTAACCTAACATAGGAAAAGTTTCTATAACCTTGTGAATATGTAAAACAACTGTATTTCTGAAAAAAACCTACTATCTTTATTTCCTTGTAAAAATTAATCTTTATTTAACTTGACTTTATTATTGTGTTCGAAAAATCGAAAGACGTTTTAGATAACGAAATAATTTAAAGTTTTTGAAAGGATAATTTTGAAATCGATTCGATTAATATGCAAAATCGTTAACCATTTTGAAATTTCAACTACTTGCATGAAATATAGTTCATTACTATGCATTTCTAAAGAGAACGGAAATCAAAATTCTAGGCTACCATGTCGTGTCTTACATTCTAGACCGAATTCAATTAATGACGCAACTGCTCAGTCTAAATAAAACCAATGAAAGCAAGTGCGAAATAACCATCAAAATTAATTGGCTAAATAAAATCGAAAAACTAGGCACAAAATGAAAATAGTGATATATTTTACTATACAAACTATCTAGCAGGTAAAATAGAAGCAGATGGAAAGGTAGCTGGTTGGTGGTGGATGTGGAGCTGTGTCGCAAAAACCACGATGCACCTCCTGTACTGCCTTAGTTGGGACACAGAAGGATAGGAGGACCTGCAGGCAAAGTGATCAAAACATACAGTCAAGGTGACCTCTGCGCTACTACCGACAACGCCATGGAAATGACGAAGTTTGGGGCCAACAAGATTTGAAATACTGTCGTACCAACGACAGGAAGAAGAGGAATAGATGCATACAATGGAACGAAAACCCTCGAAAATAAACAATGAAAGAAAGAAAATATGAAAAGAATAAAAGAAAGGCATAGGGTCCTTAGTTTCGTGGTGTGGATGAGCAATACGGTACAATGCTGTGGGAAATTGGCATAGTAATTTTGTTTATAACGTAAACTAGTTCACTAGAAGTTGACTGATAACCAAATTGTTCGTAATTAGGAGAATGCTAAAGCAGAAAGTACGTGGGAAGACTAACTTGCATAAACACGCTCGCTTTAAAAAAACTTTCCTATAACCTACAAATATTTTCAATAAACACGAAACCATTCAACCATTTATTATCAAACAAATCAAAACCTCTCCATTTTTAAACCTAAATAAATAAATTACCTAAAGATAGCATGGACGATTTTCACGAATTTCTCAATGAAATTTTCGATAGTTTTGGCTTCCACAACAACGGTTAATGACATAAATCAAGTCATAATAGCTTTTATGGAGACGTTCGCACTGCCCGGGCAGTGTAAACGTCTGCATTGAAATGATAATAATATTTGTTTTGCCGAATTTATGATTTTAATCGATAAACACAGCGTGGGAAGTAGGATTCCGGGTTGAAAAGGATATATCAACGATTGATAAGACAATTAAAAAGAAGAATACAAAGGTAGGAAAACTTAAATTGGGATAATGACAAGAGGATGGATTTGACAAAGGTAAAGAAACAGGACAAAAACTAAAGGAAAGAAAGATATAGAAATGGACAAAACAGAAACCAAAATAATCGCAAACTTATGTTAGAAGTTTGTTTATTTAGACTATGGTAAAGCTGGTGAAGTTTAAACTTCATCTTATGATATTATTCCTAAAGTTGCATTTCTTTCTATATTAACAACAAAGTCGATATACTTAAGCCAAGGTTTAAAAAAGAACAATAGGACCCAAAACCTGACTCATTTGAGAAGAAACAAATGAAAGGAGAGTAAGAAGGCCTTTGTTTCCTGCTACAAAGTCGCTGACAGCCATTTAATCACAGAATGCATGAAAGCAGCACCTCTTGTTCATCAAGCATGAAATACCGAAGCGACATGGATACATCAAACGTTCATCGCAATAACTGTCTCATAATTAACTATTTCGTTCCGCGAGGAACTAATTAACAGATTAATGTTACGTGTAACAAAGTAATTAACCTTTAATGAACCTGTAATACCTACTGAGCATCGACTCCAGCTGTATGTTGCTACAATCATGGCTGCGGAACGAGATTCTAGAATCACCAGACTGGAGTGATGAGACGAATGAAGATCTTACATTCATTTAAGTCATTGATTTCCAAAGGAAAAGACAGGAAGACGAATGGTAAAGAACACAAAAAGGAAAGAAAGATGGAAGGGTAAGATGTTGCAGAGTAGTCTTTGATATCTAAAGGAAAAAAAAGGAATACTTATGTTAGAAAAAGTATAGAGGAAAGGGAGATGGAATGATAAATAAGTGATAAATGATTTTATTTTGTAAGTAGGTTTGTACAGACGCCAGCACATCAAGCTACTACAATCTGTCAAATTTCTTTAATAGATTTTCAACTTTATCGTTGAAGCATTAAGGTTCAAAGTTGATTGGGAAAATTTGACAGTTTCGGGTAGCTTCCCCTGCTGGCGTCTGTACAAACACTTTTACACGTCAATCATATTTTAAAAAGCAGATGAGGTCGGCCTTTCCTATCTGACTAGTCTGAGGAGAAAGGCCGAAACCAAACTCAGAGGTCACAGTCTCTTTTAAGTTCAGACATAATCTTGGTCAGATCATATGAAGACCACGTAGATCGATGTCTGACATGGTCTTTTGAGGATAGAACCACACAGATTGAGAGGACCAGTCCAGTCAGTGCACACATTTGTCAGAAATCGTGCAGCTCAACTCAAAACTTAAGGAGCTCAACGATTCGATGAACAATACCAAAAAAAGAAGGTCACAGGGGAAAAGGTTACAGGGGAGGAAGGAACAGGACAAACGAAATCTGACTTGCGGCCCTTAAAAATATGTATCTTGATCTGTGAAAATCGTCTGCAAAGCCCATGCCATCTCTCCATCTATCTATCAAAAGGTTTTACCTATTTAATAGTAGGTATAAGTAGCAAGCGTAGGTAGCCGTTTTACTGGAATGCTATATGGAAAATAAATAAAAGTTAAAACCCAAGGGGCATCCCCATACAAGAAACCTCAGAAGAAAAAAAAATTGCAACTTGTTCCTGCTCTATCTTGTAGTACCTATTATCTAGTTGCTAATCTTAAATTCCTAGAATCAATCTTCAGCAAAGTCATCCTTGAATCAACGACTCCATTTTGACGAATTCAATAGCAGACTGCACACAGCAAAAACGGCAATTACCCACAATATTCTAAGAACATGAATCACTGTCAAAAAAAATCTCAAAACCTATTCCCAAATAAAAATAAGACTGTATTATCGACTTCGTAAATGCTTTACCACCCTAAAGTTGAATATCACTTGTACATAAAAAGACAACGTCTATTTGTCTCTGTGACGGATTACGTGAACTTTAGTGAAGTTTCAATTATAAATATAATTGTACTTAAGGATCTTCTTGCGCCTGGCCAAAATCGGGACTAACACTGCCATCCTGTTTTTTTAAATACAATTTAAACAGCCTATAACGTCAGTCAAGCAACCATTATTCCTAGTACCAAATGATCCTTGGTACTAGGAATAATGGTTGTCGAAAGTGGTAACGCAAATTCGAGGTCAACTATACATATACAAACATGGATTTTATACCGGTGCAGACGGTACATCGTCACGGCAGCTCATCGTCGGTCACTTTCGATGTTCATCTTGCGCAAACACATCTGTTCGAGCATTCCGTACGTTTTCGTTTCGTACCATTTTCTAATTCGTCATGTGCAACTGTTATTTGTTTAAATGTCAGTTGTTAATTGTTTAATGTCAAGTTTATGTGTTTTTATTGTTTTTCAGTTTTAAAAAGAACTGTTTTCGGAAGTTGTGAAGTTGAAAATGGAAAATACATAGTATGATTGATTTATATTTTTTTACTTTAGTAGTAACTATTTGTAGTTCTTGCATATCGCTACGGTCTGTCGATTAAATGTGTTTATTATGATTCAATTTTAAAACAGTTTGCTTTGTTAAGTTATTGTCTTTCATAACAATAACAACACAATGTGTTACTTTAGCAAAATATTGAATTTCCACTTTCCAAACACATTTACAGTGTGGTCCTTCACGAGAAATGACCTTTTATCACCTTTAATTCCATTTTATCCCGCTCATCATGGACAAATCCTAGAAGGCGCTGGTGGCACCGTCCAGGATTTGAAGACAAATAACAGAGCCAACCTACCTACATAAGCCTACGAAATGGACCGGCCATATTAGCTGTAGAACCGATGACCGTTGGGGTAGACGTTCTTGAGTGGAGATCGCAAATCGGTAAACGTAAAGAAGGACGCCCTCAAGCCAGGCGGGGCGACGATCTGCGAAGGGTGGCTGAGAGCAGCTGCTGCTGGATGAGAGTTAAGTACCGAGAATTGAGCTAAATGTCGTTCAATACAAGAGGCCTATGTTCTGCAGTCGACTGCTAAACTGGCTGATGATGATGATGACAGCCTACGTAAGTAGGAAACTTACTGGTCGGACAAAATTTGGTTAATCAACACGAGAAGAAGGTAATTTGTAATTTTTATCTAAACAGGTACTTTACGTGAAAATCGCTTAAAAACAAACGGTTTTCTGAGAAAAAGCCATGTGGTAAATTTAAAATCATTAAAGTCCTCATAATACCTTTTTTTTTTTTGTTTTCGGGGGGAAACCTTCGAAAGGCACCCGACCTCCGGGGAGAGGGGTCGGGGAGTGGGGGATTTTTACCTCACTAAAACCACCCCGGTGATCACCATCCGCACATAGGGGTGGTCACGGTTCCTCTTAAAAGACCAACTCTGGAACCACCCCTGCGCAACGCCTATAAGGCACATCCCTGGAGGAAGTCCTCATAATACCTACCTGAGCTTCTGCAAAATTCTCCTTGAAGCCCAGACACGACTCATTTAACATTTCAAAACTCAGAGTGACCCGGCCTTGGTTTCCATATATTTGCCAAAGGCAGTGCCATACTTGCACAGAGGCAATCTCAACAAGTTGGGTAAACAGTTACACGACGATATTCGTTAGCTATTCAATGATACCTGTGAAAAGATGGTATTACTATTGTACGAAAAGTCACTTTCGTATGACTTTTCACATTGGCTTTCACTCATCATCTGCCTAGCCTTTTCCCAACTATGTTGGGGTTGGCTTCCAGTCTAACCGGATGCAGCTGAATACCAGTATTTTACATGGAGCGACTGCCTATCTGACCTCCACAACCCAGTTACTGGGTAATACGATACCCCTTGGTAAGACTGGTTGTCAGACTTTCGGGCTTCTGACTACCCGTAACGACTGTCAAAGATCCACGAATGACATCCGGGACCAACGGCTTAACGTGCTTTCCGAGGCACGGAGGGGTCTCGGTATGTAAAGATGGTCACCCATCCACAGACCAACCGCGGCAAGCGTAGCTTAACCTGACCGATCGACCTGTGCGGCTGTTATTATTTAGCCACGACTAAATGACGTATTTTAAGATCATTTTCTGAAAAAGCCATTACTTTATACAGTAGTTTGGAAACACTAGAATTCTTACTTCAAAACTTAAATAGACTCTTTTTCTTCTTTGTGTCGCTGACACGACTGTATTTTAAATCTTCTTCTCCCAAAAATTCGCCACTTCCACGGCGTTGCCGGTGGCAGCGCATAGATAGGTCACTTTGACACGTTTTGGGACACAGAGGGCAAAAAAATAGGTTGAAAAAAATACCGTCTTTCCGTTTAATTAAATAGATTTAAAATGATAAAGATTTTAACAGTTCAAATTAAAATAAAAACTTCTAGCGAAAAAACCTGAATTGATTGAATTAAAATATTAGTTTGTTCTTGTATGCGTTGCTGATGAATTCATGATAAGTGATCATAAAAGATGACGTTTTGCTCGTGACTAACTTATCAGTAAAAACACAACTATACAATCATTATTTTTGTTTTTATTCGTTGAATCATTGTTTTTGTATCTAATGCGTTTCTCGTTCTAACCAAACTTGTATGACTCGTATGTCAATCGACGGCACGGTTGGCGCAGTGGTTAATCGATTGACTGCTGCGCTGCGTGTTGCAGATTCGATTTCCGCACGGAACAAATATTTGGATGATCTACAAGTAGTTGTTCCAGGTCTAGCTAGCTGTTTGTGTATGTGAGTTTAAATGTTTGTAAACGCACCCACGACACAGGAGAAATTCCTAGTGTGGGGCAACGTTTTTTAAAAAAAAAACAATGTACGTAGGGCGGGTGTTTTGAGGGAGTGTCTTATGTAATTTTGACGTTCAAAAAGTTCTGATTCTCAGCCTAGTTTGAATAAATGACTTGATTAATAAATTGATTGAATCCAACTACAACTAATAAGAAAATGGCAGTTACCACTGATGATAGTTTTTCACCCAAAACAGCACAAGCGACATTTTAGTAAGTTACAACTCACTCCTTCCAATCAAATGTTCCATAGTAACTAAGTAGTCACACTGTTTACATAGTTTCGCGGTCATTTTGTAATGGTCACACTTACGCCGGCTCATACATACATCTTTTAACTGTAAACTGTTATGAGCTTCTTGACACATTATACCAAGCATCGTTAGCGCTTCTTAGCGAATTTAGAATGATGTATTGTTTTTGTTTTCTTGTATTTTACGGCTGGCTTTGACAAAGTCATGTATTTTACATGACTGATGACAGCTACCTTTTGGGTTGATTCGCCAAGGTCTGACTTGTCTACAAAGCGTAGGTACCTACTCATGAGCATAAGCATAATATAGCGTTCCCACTGCTGGGACACAGGCCTCCTCTCTTCAAGAGGGAGTGGGCTGTAATTTACCACGCGGGCCCAGAGCCGGTTGGTAAATGTGACACAGACGTGTCTTCGAATTTTTGGTTCTAGGACATGCCAGTTTCCTCACTATGTTTTCCTTCACCGTTTTGAGAGCAATGGTGATGAAATGATTTACATGAAGCAAAGCGCCTGGGTTCGAACCCACGACCTACACAACTCATAAATCAGGGCCACTCACTGAGCCACCGCTGTAACTAATACAAAAACATTTTTATAAATTTCAAACATGCATTTACTTTAACCATAAATAATCCCAACCGTTACACACTTAGACTAACTGGTACTTATGAGGATTTTCACGAAAAACCAAGTATCTAAGCACGCCTTTAACTTTTCGCTAGCCCTTGCATACAAAGAACTTTAACCACTGAAGTTATGGTTAAGTTAAAGCTAACTACTGTGCATGATCACGTCTTAAGATCCGGAGCTAACCTTTTCATTAGAACCACGCTAGCAATGAGTTCGTCACAATAGTTCAGCAGGGTCGGATTCTGTCACGATTTTGCAATAGCACACAAGTTTGTTTTGATTTTCAACGTCGTTGTAAGTGCCTACTAAAATGACATTGGTAACATTTGAAATACAGTTGACTTAAGGACTCTTTCATCAGCAATCTGATCATTAAACTAAGGTAGAATCGGTTAAATATCAACAGAAGGCCAATTCTCGTAATTTGAAACGTTCAAAATCTAGTCGCAGTCTCATGTCGGCGACAAACAAATGTCAAAAACTTGTCAAAATGTAGGGAAATTAGAAGTATTTTTTGACAGATTGAGACTGAGATCTGGGCCCGTATTCCCGTAATTTAAAACGTTCAAAATCTAGTCGCAGTGTCATCTCGGCGACAAACAAATGTCAAAAACTTGTCAAAATGTAGGGAAATTAGAAGTATTTTGTGACAGATTGAGACTGAGATCAGACTGTGAACGTTCTTAAAATTACGAGAATTGCCCCTCAGACTGTGAACGTTCTTAAAATTACGAGAATTGCCCCTCAGATGTATTACTACGTTAGACTTATATACGTACCCCTACTTTATACCAGGAGGTTTGCATTAAGGTCCAGCACCGATTGGGTCCCACTAAACGCACGACGCCATCGCGGCAGGCTGAGACCAAGATGGCGGGACGATCTTGACTCCTACCGAAGGGACTGGACTCGCAAAGGACAGAATTGTGTAGGAAAGGGATAAGCCTACCCTTACCCTGTAGTGGGGCAATACAGGCTAGTTAGATAAATAGAGGGTACACCATATTTTATGCCAAATCATATTGCTCAGACTTTAAGTCGCTCATTTATATTAGTTTTTTTTTTTCAACTCAAACTATCGTAGTCCCCTGCTGGACACATAGGCCTCTCCCAGGTTGCGCCCCAACACCCTGTCCTCCGCCTTCCGCATCCAGTCTGTCCCAGTCACCTCCTTAAGGTCGTTGGTCCATCTAGCATCTTAGTTCAATTACAAATAGTTACCAAATTCATTACTATGCGAAATAATAATTAAAATATATGAGACTCTCTTAATGGAGGGAAAGGCCTAATGTCTATTAATTTCTACAAACATTGTAACATGACTTCCTGCGCTTACGCAAGCAAAGTGATATTGTTTAACGATGGAGTCATACGCTTATTGGCGAGTAATTACTAACTACCAATGGTTGATGGCAACTATTACAAATAGATAATATACCTCATAACACTCCAATACGCTCCAATTTTATTGAAAACGAGATCATTTCCTTACGTTATGTAATTAATTGGCTTATCTATGTGCGTAAATTATTAACTATGTCGTAAAACAATATTAATTATTCTATATGGTGTAGCTTTAGAGATATTTTCTTGTGGTTTTTAATTTTTGCGAATGCATTGGCATTGGTCATTAGTGATAAGCCGTGCTGCACCGTTATGGCGCATTGGGTACGTGTACATGTACATACTATACCCGCACCCTAATTACGTAACACACAATCAATCGGAATCGGTTTAATTTTGACAGTTCAACAACATTCATTGCGTTATTTACGTGTTGAGCAGACAAATTTTTCGAACTTATGAAGCAATGGATTAGCAATTTGCTTTTTGTTTTACTAGAAATATCTAGTAAAACTTCACAACCGGTCATATCCCCAAAAAAAACATCAAATTATTATTTTTTGTTTCACCATGTTTAGTTAGCTAAACCCAATACGTCTGCGGAGTTTCGTTAGCTATTTTAATCTGACCCAGTATATCGTTGTTTATGTAGATAATAATAATAATAATAATATCCCTGGACATTTCACACAGCGCCATCTAGTCCCAAGCTAAGCAACCTAATTCTTGTGTTATGGTAACAAGATGGCTGATAAACTACTTATATACATTTTTTTTTTTTTGTAAATACATATCTACATATTATAGATAGAAAAACACCCAGACTCGGAACAAATACATGTAGGTCATACAAATATTTGTTCCGTGCCGGAATCGAACCCGCGACACGCAGCGCAGCAGTCAATCGCTTAACCACTGCGCCAACCGTGCCGTCGAACATCTTGTCTGTTTGATCACACCCAATACCAACATAGAAAGTAGAACTATTTCACACTGGTCCGTTACTGAGCCACTGACAAACATTGCATCGTTAGTTAGATAATAGACGATCAGCCATCAAGTGATGATCACTTACCTAATGACGTGATTGATTCCCTGCTAATTAGCTACGCACAGTTTGGTAATGTGGTACTATGTAATGTGTGACGTTTAGTTTTTAATGAACGGTTAAATTGGTTTAGGAAAGCAATATTTCTTGGAAGGTTTCGAAATTGAGTTGATCGTCGTTTCATTTAGTAAGCTGTCGTAAGTACGCACGGCGACATATCAAGCTATACCTACATTTCCAGTATAAGCTGACTTCTGATTGTTCGAAAAGCCTGTACAATGCGAGGTCAGCTAAAACTGGAAATGTATAGCTTCATAGGTCGTCGTGTGTACAGTCACGAGCACCAATATGTCAACACTTGACCACTTTCATATGCGATTTTTTCGTGAAATAACGAATGCAACGTTGAAATACGATACATTACATAAACCTATGGGTGCGAAAATGCTATGTTCGTAACAACATGAAATTTCATTAAAAAATAAAGGAGTAAATCGCTTTTGAATAAAGCCGAGTGTATACATACTTTTGCTCGTGACTGTACGATGTAGTTTACTATTACGTATATTTTAATTAGCCAAGTAATTCAAATGAGTTGATGAATAAGTACCAAATATTTACGAAAACTAGCAGTAATGTATTTTCACAAAAAAATAGGTACCAAATCCCTTTTCGCTTTTAAGAAACTCACTTAATTTCTGATACACGAAGCACAACAACTACACTGGTTGGTGAGACTATCGGGGTAATTGCGTAAGACACTATCAGTAGCTGGCTTCCATTTGACAGTTCAACAACATTCATTGCGTTATTTAAGTTGTTGGGCAGACAAATTTTTCGAACATATGAAGCAATGGATTGGCAATATCCTTGAAAATGATTCAGATTGAGATTGATAGTGTGCTACGCAATTAGGGTGCAGATATCCTGGGGGTCTACTCCGAAGAATTATCGGCCGAATGTTCGGTCGTTTCCTGCTACGAGATTAGTATTTAGTTCGGTCGGTTCCGATCCTACACTCCTACACTCTTTCGAATATTGATTATGGTCCCGACCCAACTGAGCCGATCCGAACTTTTTTCGCATTTTTCAATAATATTCGGTTCGGCCATGTGTCGGTCCGATCCGAACATTCGCACTTTGCACTTCGGAGTAGGCCCCCTGGATTTTCTGACCATGTGTCACCCTGCTGTTTTACCTATTAGAAGTTCCTACGCCTTCGCCTTTCTAATGTTAAACCTAGGGTTATGACGAAATTAAAACAAAGGTTTTCTATCACCTAAACTTATCAATAGCTTTCTTTACTACAGAATATACCAAAGACTAGATATTACCTACGATAATTTAGTAAAAACTGATATTACGATAATTTCCGTAATTACTACCAAACTACACGTCGCCACACTCCATTTATTTCACATACCTCATGGGAATTGTAACATAAAACGGTAACACTTACCATAATAGATATACTTATAGTTATATACACATTATATACTTGTGTTTATGAAATCATTTTGTTTATATAACGATCGCGCTCAATGGGAGCGTAATATCTTCCGATGTGACAACGTAACGAGAAGGAAAGTTTATAATGGTGTTGATGACTCTGTGCCATCATGTGTTATGTTGAAAAGGTAGGATAAAAGATGGTTCAAATTGTGACAGAATTAATATAACATAATAAGCGGTTAGTGGACTCTTCACGTGACTAGAGGGCTGGTCTATTTTCAGCCAAAGAATCAGCATTGCCATCTAACGTGGTAATGTCTTTTGGGCTTTTATCCCATTGACATCGATGCGGGCGATTTTTTTGATGCCCAATGAGTTCCTCCCGTATTCTTTTATTATATACTTGCACATAATATACAGGGTGGCAGTGACATCGACGCGCAACCTGTAACCATGAATTAAGCACATAATTTTAGACTGAGAAATTTTCTGTTGGTTAACAAAAAAAAAAAATCTGTTGTTTCATAGGAAAATGCAATACCTACGCGGTCAAAATGTATAGAACAGCTAACTTTTTTTTTAATAACCGATGAAATCTATCGACGTGAGGGCGTTTAGAATCATGTGCTGAAACCACGATAACAAGTTGCGCGTCGATGTCCCTGCCACCCTGTATATTATGTGCAAGTATATAATAAAAGAATAAGAGAGGAACTCATTGGGCATCAAAAAAATACCATCCTGTATATATTTTAATGTTTGATTGTATATTATAATTAAGGCTTTTTGTTTGTATAGTCAAAGTCAAATCATTTATTTCAAATAGGCACATTAAAGGCACTTTTGAACGTCAAAATTAAAATTAAAATAAAATTGATTCTAGTCGCCCCTTCCAAAAGGTAGTTTTCGTATGGAGAAGAATGGGCAAGAATCTCCACCGTATTTAAAAAGAAAGTAAATACAAGTCTATCTAGTCTATTCAAAATAACGCCTGCATTTCCCGAAGTATTAGGCAGAGCTAATTGTACCTATAGTTCAGAATAATAATAATTGGGACAAAATAAAACTGCTTGTTAATTGGCTCAGTTATTTTGGCCATTGGTATAAAAATAATACTAGGTAAACCGACCTCCCTAGCAACTGTTTATTTTGCCATTGAAATCGTGATTTTATCGTCGAAAATATGATTGAATGGATCGGAAAACGTGTTTGTTTCCTTTGAGATGCTTAACTTTTTTAAACTGACAAAGATCAGGCGGAAAACTGCAGCTATTAACACATTACAAACCATTGTCAGTCACGATGTGTTAAAACTATGCAAACTATTTTTTTTTTAAACACACTATTTTCTGTAAAAATATTTTGAAGGTTTTTTTTACACTCGCTTTCACCTAAGGTCACGTAGCTAATTCATTATTGGATTATTTAAATTAGATATTTTTGTAATGGACACGCCATTACAAAAATACCTGTTATTATTATTTACTGTTTGAAGTGAAAACTTCTTTAGGCGCACTTTGCGGTTTCGGAACAGTGATCGAAACTGGACCGTCACCTCGGATCGGTGACGCTGAATCTACTCGTCTCCAGTCGGTTGGTGACGGTCAGTGGCATATACGCGGCGCTGAATCGCGTATACTCGGCTGGAGCCGAGAAGTGCTTATTAAAATATCTTACGACTGGAGTCGTAAGATATTTTAATAAGCACTTCAGGAAATGTTACAAAGGGTGCGGCTAAGTATCAATAAATATTTCGGTGACCTATTATTTAAGTGTTTAGACCTTGTCAGAGCCTTATCTCCGTAACATTAAAATTTGTCAAATGAGGCACAATACTGACTCATCAATGAATATAAATCACATTTACCACAATAGAAAAACAATAAATATGAAAATCTTTAACAATAGAATCATAAGGAAACTTAAATTTTGGCATATAAAACCTTTTTAGGATTAGCATAATCGATTCGCATAAAATCACGCGGCGTTTTATCCGAGGTCATACTTTATTTGACGTATCATCTTGTTAGACTCTGTAACTAGGTGTATTTAAGAAGTGACTCATTTAAGAAAAATATTTAAATAGTGGTAAAGCTAATATAATTAGGCATGTAAAGAATTTGACGAACAAACCGTTGTGTGGGATGTCCGTAAGACGTATGAACTTTTATGTTAAAAAAGGTAGTCGAATTAGATTAGATAAAGGTAAAAAGAGTTAGTTCAAAAGATTGGGGAGAGGTGCTTTTCTAGCAGAAGGTAGGTAAGCTGATTTAGACCGTTTGTGCGGTTTCTAGATTATGACAGTTGCATGACAACTGTCATAATCTGGAAACCGCCGGCTGTACCAACCACAACAAAACTAGATTCGAACTGGAATGTAACAATTGCATTACAAGCAAGATTTAGTCCATCGTTATTTGTTCTGTTCCTAATTGAGTAGGAATGTTTAGAACCTAGGTTTTGAATAGAGGTCTAAATTATTTCTGGTCCTAACCTTTTTATTATTTACTAGGAGCGCCCCGCGGTTTCACCCGCATAAGTGTCGATCCCGTGGGAATATCGGGATAAAAGTCTTATGTGTTAATCTTGGTTATAATCTATCTGTGTGCCAATTTTCATCGAAATCCGTTCTGTAGTTTTTGTGTGAAAGAGTAACAAACATCAATGCATTCATCCATCCATCCTCATGAACTTTCGTGTTTATAACAAGCCTGTATTTACTCTGCTGTCGCTTCCTTCTGTCTTGACAGATAAAAGAGGAAGGAGAGTATGTAATAGAGTCTACTTCTTCTTCTTCCTGTCGCTGGCACGACATATAATTAAAGTTTGTTGACCCAAAACTTTGCCACTTCCACGGCGTAATCGGTGGCAGTGGAGAGGTGACTTTGGCTTCATGTTTTTGGGCACAAAGGGCATGATAAGAACTGGAGCATACAAGTTTGTGATACAGCTCCACATCCACACCCTGCTGCCCTTACGTCGAGGTAGCCCCACTTTACGAGGTTCGAGTTACATCTTCTCATCTCTTCTTCATAGAGCCTACTAAGGACCAGTCATTATATTTTTATAATGATGTCTAGCCGGTCTATTCTATAAAAAATTCGGGCCCTATCAGAATACCAGCGCTGCGAGATTTATTTTTTAAATGTCGAAGCATCATGCTTAGATAGGAGCCTTTTGGCCTCGTATAGGACTTTCTGTTTCATTATTCTATTTGTTACTTTTTTACATAATGTTTTTTTTTTACTGTGTTTAGTTTATAATCTTCCTGTACGAGTCGCAATAAATACTTTTTCTTTCTTTCTTTCACTTTGAAAACTTAGGTGACGTGAGCTTGAAGTGAGCTGTCATTCCACTTGATGCTAGGGATTTACACTATTGACAGCTCACTTCAACTTAGTTTCCACTGAGAGATTTTTACAGAATAGATCGGCAGCTCATGCCGAAATCTCCGTCTTACAATAAATACCATTAAGGTAAATAATATAATGAACCCTTCTTAACGGTTGTGAAGGTGATAAGCCTATCTCGGATAAGGAAGTAATAGATATAGTATTAAGAGATGTACTGCTCATCAATACAATATTATTGAGAAAGACGATGATTAGCTGCAGACATTATCGTACTAATATTATCGCATGCGGATTGTGTTACTAAACATGAAGCTATTGAATAAATTAACGTTTTATTCAAATGCATTACATTATTGTGAGGCTTTTTCAATCAATAAGTTGTCAATGTAAATGATAGTCGCCCTTTCAACGCAATATTGTAGGTATATTAAAAATATGTATATTAATTTATGATTGAGTAAATTAATTTAAATATTATAGAATGTAGAATAGCAAAACCTTTGCTACTTTCTCCTCTGGCATACCTTTACAAAGTACCTAATTAGTCTAAGCATTTATATAGATTATGCGTATAATTAAATTATACAAATTATTATTCCATATTTATACAGTGTTGGTATGTTAAATATTTGAAGGCATTATTTCAGAAACTAAAAATAAAATACTTTTTGCCGAAACTGCTAGGCTTTTTATTCAATCGATGTTTTCTATGTAAACGTGTGAGGTTTTTATGGTTAATTAGACGTTAATTTGTAAACACCGTTGGTATAATACTTGACTGTTCATGACTTATTAATTCGTGATTGTATCAAAAAAATGTTACGGTAAAAAATCTTATTGATTTAGCAGCTTAGGAATCGTAAATATTTTATACATTGCCATACAATTATTATGATAAGTATCTACGGTTTTTTATTAGTAAAACAACCACACTAAATTATAAAAAATATTGGTGAAAGTAATTGAAGGGATATATCCCATTTTAACTTAATTCTATAAAAAAATTACAAAAAATAAACTTACAACAAAATCCAGAATCCAAAAAACTTCAATACGTCCAACAATTAGGAAACCCAAAAACACAAGTTCACTACACTATTCGTTCACTCACACAAGAAAATTCGGAAAAACTTTCGGTAAAATTCACTCAAACACCTTTTAAATAAATCGCAAACTCAAGTCTAAAAATAATCGAGGTAAAATGGGCTTTCTTGCGAAAGATTTATGGTTGATAATCGCTCGTCGTAGCGGTATAGTGATGTCCGCGAATGATGCGTGTTTACGGCGTGGTGTGTGCCGCTATTTTGCGCGTGCGCACCTGTGCTCGCCCACAGCCCCGTAAGTGGGTGACATAGAATTCAGGTAAAGCCAGCAGGTTTAGATTTTGATTATGGCTTTTTGGAGATTTTAGAAAATGACAGTGAATTTAATTTTCTTAAGCTTTTTGATAAAAGTGCAAATTTGTAGATTTTTAAGACGTTATTTAAGCTTGAAAGATAACGAAAAAGCAGTTGTAGCATTTTTTCATATAAGAATGTATCGTTAAAGAATGTAAAATTATCAATGCATGGATCAATGCAAAATAGGTACTGTCCACTGAATCTACACACACACAACATTTTATTTTTATTAATAAGAGAAAAGAGAACGAGATTTTAATAAAATAATTAACATTACAAGACAATTTACAGTTTTTCCATCTCTCTTTTGCCTATTACGTTACGATAATCGTAACAGCTATCTTTTAACATAAGTAAGTATGTAATAAAAAACTTAAAGATACGCTATTTAATTAAGGGCTGATTTTTCAATCATCTGATAACTTTATTCGGGGAATAATTTTGAAATTTTGACATTTATTTCATACAAAAACTGTCAAACGTCAATTTTATTCCTCGAATAAAGGTTATCTGGCCTAAGATAATTACTTAATTGAAACCAAAACCAGAATTAACACAAAGCTAATTATCCAATTATTATAAAGTAATTAAGAAACACTTTCTTAATATAAATTGCCAGCAAAATACGAAACCACACACGCCGAGAAATAACTTTCTGTCAATGGTTTAAAATAAACATAATTGGTTGGTTTAGGAAAAGTTGTTAAATACAAATATTCCTAAAACGCAGAGACAACATCATTGTGCCGGTGTGCGAGCACCGAACAGACCTTAATTATGCGCATGAGCATGTAACTTTCACTCACTTTTGACAGATTATGCTCATCTCCACGTCTTTTTGGCCAGATTAAGGCAAACGGGATTGCAGAGTTTAAAATAATCGTTGGTGCTCGCCAAAGGTGGGTCAATGTTAATTCTTATTGAGGCCCTCCACATCCATAGGTTCTTAATATTATTAATTCGAAAGTAACTTTGTCTGTCTGTTTCCTTTTCACGCCTACTCGGCTGAACGGATTAAACGATGAAAACTTACACACAGGTAGACCATGGCATGGGTTAGGAGAAAGAATACGTTCCCCTGGGGTAATTACCGACCTCCCCGCGGACTAGCTAGTTTTCCATGCTTGGGATAACATTCGAGGTAAGCGATTTAGGGCTGGTTTTACAATGGACCGATAAGTTTTGTTCGTGGAATAAAATTGACATCTGACAGTGTCTGTATGGAATAACTGTCAAAATTTTTAAATTATTCCTCCGATAATGTTATCTGGCGTTGGAAAAAGCCCTTAAATAAACTAAAATGACATTTTCGTCAGATAAGCCCCCACAGTTTTGGCTGCACAGCTGTCGTAAAAGATCTTACAGTATAGATACAAAAGAGATTTCAAAACGAAAATTTCTATTTTCAGGTCATTCTGACTGCAAGATTGACTAATAGGTGCTGGGTACTAACCCTTAATTTCGGAACGTCAGATAGAAACTACTGGCAATCAACACAACTAATACTGGTAATTCACCAAACAACTAACAAGAGCTAATTAGACTTTTATCGTGTCTTTAGGTACAAAATGAGTTCTTACTATACTTATATTTCGAACCTTACTTTGACTGTAATAAAGTTCTTAATAAAATGGATGCGCCCACATAATTGACATCTTAAACTCGGGTATAAAATCAGTTTTTGTTTAATTTAGAACTTTAAAACTATCGAAGTAAAGTCATCATTCTCCTGCTCTTTTCCCAATTTATTTGGGGTCGGCGCATGTCTTTTTCTTTCATTCTTCAAAAGACCATTTCAGACACCAATCTACATAGCCTTCATCTGACCAAGACTAGGTCTGGACTTTAAAAGAGACTGTGACCTCTGAGTTTGTTTCGGCCTTTCTTCTCAGTCAGATAGGAAACGCCGACCTTATCTAGTTAAAAAAAATATGATTGATGAGTAAAAGTGTTTGTGTGTTATCATACTTTTCCATTAGTCGCCATCTCGGTAGTCACCCCCTTTCTAAACATATCATCATTCACACAGTCCATCCATCGTTTCTTTGGTCTTCCCCTACTCTTATAACCATCGACAATAAGGATGATTCACGCTACACCGCGTTGGCAACAGGTAATGCTGTTAGCAACTAGGTAATGATGACTGTTACTAACGCCATACCTTAATCAGACTAACGAACGTTTTAGTGCAAGAAATTGTTAAAATTCGGGCCCAATCAGAATACCAGCACTGTGACATTTATTTTTTAAATGACGCAGTATCATGCTGAGATAAAAGCCTTTTGGCCTCGTATAGGACTTTCTGTTTCATTTTTCTTTTTGTTACTTTTTTAATATAATTTAGTTTTTTATTTAGTTTAAATTATGATCCATTTGATGACCACTCCCAACACTATATATTTTTGAAATTTGTACTTTTGTGTACCAAAATAAGCATGAATTTAATCTGCATAATGATCTTGTATTTAGACCCAGCCGCAAAGTCCACATGCTTCGTGTACCTCGACGAAATAATAAACTATTTTCGAATAATATATTTTGTATGGCGACCAAAGTTTATAATAAACTACCAGACTGTTTTAAAACTCTTAACTTTAGGACATTTAAATCTAAATTATTCGATTATTTATTATGTAAATGCTATTACTCGACTAATGATTTTATGAATGAAATGAAAAGTTGACTTAAATATTAGAATCATTATATTCTGTTCTTATTATCTCTTTGACTTAATTTAATCTTTTTGACATTTCCATTCCTAATATTCGACTAATTTTCAATTTGTATTTTATTCTAATTTACCTAATATTTAATTCTATGTTATATATAACCAAAAACCCTGAAAAAGTATTTGTACGCCGGAAACGGCAGAATATTATGAACTTTTAAAATTATGTAACAACTCTGTAACAATATTCTGACAAATAAATGGACTTTGACTTTGATCTTCCTGTACGAGTTGCAATAAATACATTTTCTTTCTTTCTTTCAAATTTGTCGAAAATTTACACTTTTTAACGTCAATATTTACAAAAGGCACTAACTGCCTTAATGCTAGAGTTTAAAAGCATATCCTATGTACGGTCAGCAACAAAAGTCGGTTAACACTTTAGTTGTTTAAATCTTAATTATTGAGCAAAATATTCTTAAAAAACATATAGTAATAGAATATTTAAGAATAATTAACTCTTTGCTTTAACATGAAATAGAGAAAACCAATGTATCGCATCATTTTGTATCAATTTAGACGATTTGTAAAAATAACAGTGTTAATTGACTTTTGTGGCTGACTGTATCTACAAACGTACCCCCGTGATTCTAACACAGACCCACAGCATGTGGGATTTAGGACTGGCAAGTAGTCGCAAGTTGTAAAACATTATTTTATTCCGTGACCTCCGAGCGGCCTCACACCTACGACTAGTTGTAATGCGCTTTTACAAAGTCAATGCTACGAGCTTTGTAAAGAGGATTCGATGTACTTAGTAATTGGTAAATTGCGATATAAAATAGTCGTTACTGATGAAATAAGTTGGTATTATATAGTCTGTTTTGAAATTATATGATAATAGTGAATGACATCAAAAAATGGTAGGTTAACCAGCCTATAATGTGCCCACTGCTGGGACACAGGCCTCCTCTCTATGAGAGACAGTGGGCCGTAATCCATCACGCGGGTCCAGTGCGGGTTGGTAGATGTCACATGTCTTCGAATATTTGGTTCCCTCTAGTAGCAGTAGTTCGGTTGTTAGTCCGGTTGACCGAACTACTGAAACTTTCAGTTGCGATAGTTCGGTGATAAACAAAGCACCGAACTACTGAAACTCCTCTAGTAGCAGTAGTTCGTTCTAGGACATGCCGGCCATCCTCACGATGTTTTCCTTCACCGTTTTGAAAGCAGTGGTGATGAAATAATTTACACAAAGTAAAGCGCCTGTCTGGGTTCGAACCTAAGACCTACACCACTGCTCTCTCAAAAAATGTTAGGTACCTACTTACTCTACGCTACTTACATGGAAGTAAGTAGGTGCGTAACATTTTTATGTACAGATGGCAGCAGGTCAAGCTACAAGAAACTGTCAAATTTTCCCAATCAATCTTGAACCTTAATACTTTAGCGATAATGTTTAAAATCGATTAAAGAAATTTGACAGATTGTAGTAGCTTGATGTGCTGACGTCTGTACGTATGTTTGATGTCATCCACACACGCCCTTTGTACACACACGTTTTTCTTGTCGTGTAAAACTACGGTTTACTTGCCCTGTGTAGACACGGTTGTCAGTGTTGTATGGATCACTATGGAAGCTTGTTGACGAACACGTGTTTTCTACAGCGTGATTTATACGCTGTACCGTAAAGATACCATGCTGTGTACAAAGGGTCTACGGTAGCTACTTTATTACGCACCTTTATCAGTTTTCAATGACTCTAACAGTGATCCTACTGTGTTCTTGTATTTTAAGTCAGTTAAAGACTTTAGACACCGATAATTATGTGTCTCGACTAAGTACTATCTTAACACTTAGGTACAATTGAGGAAAGGTCTCAAAATACGCGTAACATAAGCATAATCAACCCTCCTCCTCCACAGGCCTCCTCTATGATAGTGGAATTCGCGTAGGATACTCATCATTAACCTAAAAGAGTACAGAACTTTTATTCCAACCCCAGTTTCATTCAACCCAATTAGCTTAACAAATCACCCATAAAAAAGAAATCACCTGGACTCGAACCCAGCACTTTCGTCGTGTACTGACCGTGGCCACCTCGCTGTTAACGCCAGCATACTTTCGATATAATTGCTCAACAGTGTACAATTAGACACATGTACACTGGATAGATTAACGCGTTCTGTTTTAGAGATCCTTATGAAAACATTAGAAGCTCATATGGTTTCGGTCGCAAAAAGGCTATTTTTTACACAAACTCCTTGGTCTCGGGTTAGTAAGCGCATCTGCTTAGCTTGGGATCTTGGGTTCAATTTCTGGATTGAACAAACTTTCTATACCTAAGGAAATTCTAAAGAAATTCTCAGTATCATTCCGGAGCCTGGATAGGACGTAGCTATCTATACCTTGTCCATTAGGTAAACGTTTTTGACAGATGGAACTAGTGATTGCAACAACACACAAAACATTGATTGATATACACGTACGGTATTTGTCTGTAAGAAGCCATAAATAAGATAATTCAATAAGATAAGGCAGTTTATATATTTATTTTGTTACGCATTTTAAAGTTACCTTTTACGTAATCTGAAATAGTTACGTTCTAAGACAACTGTCAAAAAACGGTTAACGGTTAATGGACAGGGTATAGTGGCCTATTTAAATAAAACCGATAGGTGACAGATGACTGGCGACAATCTGTTAATCCGCCAATTTTGGAGGATTTTTAACCATACTTACTTTGTGCTTTAGTAAACAACACCTGTCGTGAAAATGTGACAACTATGACAGTTTTTGAAAAATATGTTACATTTTCTGTTATTAGGTGTGTTAGCTGTAGACATCTTTTTTTTTTTGAGGATGGGAAATCAGCAAATGACTCCTCCCGCTCTGGGTGGAGCGGAAGGGAGTGTCAGACTCTTACTGACAAAACCCACCCATGTTCCTTCCTGAGCCCTTTATGTTTCAGGGCAGCGGTAACCCTTTCGGACGATCCCGCTACCCTGGCAGGCTTCGGCCCTATCGGGCCCCGTCATCGTGCTGACATCTCTTTGAGGCGCGCGTAGAACACATACGCGCTCTGCGTCTGCCTTCCGTTCCAAAAAATACTGCGTGATAATTGGGTTAATGCTATGTAAAGCGTCATTAACTTATTCGTTCATCAACTGTTTAATATTCGTTGATGATTGCTATTAGTAGTTACATTAAATTTATCACTTGACATTATTTTGGAGGCTTTTGGTAGGTAGGTACCTAAAATAAGAAGTGCGTACGACCTTCTAAATTACTTGAATTCAAGAATCTTCGAGAACCTTATTGAAACGATTTCTAACTGTGAATTTGTTATTAAACCAAAGAATAACACTTAGGTAGAGCAAAATATTTTAACTACAAACATAAACATGAAATATTGTACCTGACATTGACCGCCAGAATTAATTAATATAAATTCTAGAAAGTTATGCGTCCGACTGTTTTACTTTCGATCGTAAAATAGTAAAGTTGTTAATAAATTGTTTGTGGTTCGGTGTATGTTCGGAAATGTCATACATCGAATTTCTCACGATTCTTGGAAATTGTCATTGTTGAATGTCACCTATGAATTTTCTTTAGTCAACTGAGGCCGATTGAACTTATTTCGCGGGATGATTTTCCTACATATTCAATCTTGACCTCTCTAGAAACCGTCAACTGATAACTAGGTATTGTAATAGTTGCTCAAAATATTTTCATAATCACGAGAAATTTTACAGTGCGGCCGATGAGAGAATGCGTTCTTGACACCTGTCAGTTTCATACGAACGAATACGTGTTTTGCGAATTTGATCTTTATTAGCTACTAGAATTGTCCCACTGAGAGGTGTCAGGAACGGATTCTCTCGAAGGCCGGAATGTAGTCAATAGTTCCACCAAACTGTAACCAAAAAAAAAATGTGTTTATTGCATCATCTTAAATAACTTATTCTAGATACAATGGGGAGAATCCATTTAAGCAATTAGTTTGCTTATGTTAGGATGCTCCGCAACAACGAACAAACCCCTTAACTAATATTATGCTTATTTATTACGATATCCACGATTCCTAAATGTTTATAATCTGTCAGAAACTGTTAAAAAACTCTTGATAGAAATTAACGAATAGTAGGCAAAAATTTGATGATGCATGCATGTGTATGCCTCTCCGAGAGGACGCCTGTGTCCCAGCAGTGGGAACATTATAGACTGATAATGCTAAGCATGTTATGATTAGAAGATCAATTCTCGTAATTAAAAACGTTCAAAATCTATAATCGCAATCTCATCTCAGCGACAATCAAAGTCAAAACCTTGTCAAAAATGTAGGGAAATTAGTGGTATTTTTGACAGATTGAGACTGAGATCAGACTGTGGACGTTCTTAAAATTACGAGAATTGCCCCTCAGACTGTGAACGTTCTTAAAATTGCGAAAATTGACCCTCTGTTCACTAACAAAAATGAAATTAAAAGTGACTACCACATTCTATTCTCGAGGTAAAAAATACCACTAGATTACCGGTAAACCACAAACAACAAATAGTTCACTAATCGATCCGAATCTTATTCTGCTACAAATACCAGGTCGGTAGTACCTACATACCTATTGCACACACTGTTCCGAGTCGTTAATTAAAATTGCGTCCAGTTTTTAAACACAAGTCAAGCAAAAACTTGCCTGTTACAGTCTCTTTTGATACCGGCCTACGAATAGGCAGGCTAGACGCCGAAATTATACATTTTAAGTGTATGACATGAACTAGTCTCCACGGAAAATTAAGTAAGTATAGGTTCCGTTGCGAAAGGAAATGCAGCACGAATTTTTGCGTCACAGAATTCATCTTTTTCCAGGTGTTTTCCCCTAAAGCGCCAAGGTCCAAGATCTATGTGGCTAGAATACCGAGATTATTGGTAATTATAGACACTATTCGAAGCCATGTGATCTACCAACCCGCACTGGGCCCGCGTGGCAGAATACAGCCTACTCCCTCTCGAAGAAAGGAGGCTGTGTCCCCGCAGTAGGATGATTATGTAAAGACACTAGTATAAATACCACTTAATCCATTTTCCTTTAGGCATACCTACTAAACTTTAATTCACATTACAATACAAACAGCGACGACAGGTTTGGAAAAACCAAAACTGGTTTTTTGACAACAATATTAAAACTAACCCAAAAATATAGATTGGACTATAAAATATGAAAAACACAGCCATTCATTATCGATAAAACTTAACAAAACCGCCTAAGAAAACCATATAATAAACCTGACAACACTTCACTCAACAACCAACTCTATCCCTATCATCCAAAGTCCATATTCACTTGTTTACACGTTCCAGTTCTAATCGATTCAAATAGGTACCATATCAGACCATGAATGGACGTCCATCACATTGGTAACGGGAACAGATCCTTATTGGGCCGGTGAACGGTTGGTAGCAGCGCGTGCGCCGACCTGCGCGCTCAATATTTATTACTGACAGATACTGCACAAAAAGTTTTTATGAACTCATAAATCTGGGCATTCTAGGTTTAAGGACAGCGGGGTAATGGGACAGTACCGTATAGAGAAAAGGACAGGACCAAATTTTAGGCGCGTTCTGGCTTCGATCAATAATAGTACTAGATTCCCGATAAGCGCTTCAAAAACGGCCCGAAAAATAAGACCACAAATACTTTTGTGGTCTTATTTCAAATTAGTATGTTTTTAACTTAGACTTTAAGTTTCATTTTAGAATAAATAACTGAAAATTTAAAAATAGAATGTTGTTATTTTCAAGCGACATTTTAAATATATTTTGCAATGGTAATTAAACTTTATGGTTAAGTTTTAAGGTCTTATGTAATTTTAACGTTCGAAAAGTACTGATTCTCAGCCTAGTTTGAATAAAATTCATTTGATTGCGTCACTGAACTTAATTACGGCATGTCTGTTGTTTAAAAAAAAACATCTTGTGAACAACGATCTGTCTGACTTGGTGATTAGGTCATCTTAAATGTTGGGGCTGCCGCGCTTTTGCAGTGCATCGGGGATGTTCGCGGAGAATGGCGTGCCAGATTTTTACGCATTGATGCGGATAGCATCCCTGATGCGGCGAATACGCGACAGCTCCAACAGCTTGGTAGCTATAAATCGCCGGTAACTGACAGGATAGATAGTCCAATGATGTGGCAATGGATGACCACTGATCGTGCGTCACTCCAATATTTAAAATAAGTTTGGTGTATTTTTTTGGTGTAGGTATGTGTTTTCATGTATGTATGTATGTTTTGTGTATAAAATTGTAATGTGTGTTGTTTATTGTTCTGGTCTGAAATAAATTTATTATTATTATCGGGAGTGTTCTTTTTCTCAGCTCTAAGGCTGGTCTAAGCTACATTTACAGCCAAAGCCAAGTAAATGCAGCGTGTGGTGTGTATTTAAGATAAGGGTGTGATTTCTTCCTCTAACTGCATGAACTTCCTACCTATTCTACAGGTGTTTAAGATGGTAGCTTTTTGTAGGTTAATATAGCCCGATTCTTCTAATTCTACTTTATTATATTATTATTAAATACCTGCATTAAAACGCGGCTAATCGTCAGGATTAGATGAGCCATCGACGAAAATGAGCTACAATTGCTCTCAAACCCACTATTATATGTAGTATCAACGAGATGGAATCTGTTTATGATACAAACGCTACAACAGTTGGTCACTTTCACTGACCACAGTGACCACCCATTATCTTGCCGTGTGGTCACGCAATCTTCTGGTTTCAACTTACAAAGCAAACTCGTGTCTATGTCTGAGATAGAAAGTATAGTTTCGTTTGAGGAGAACAGTAGGTATAATATTATAAAAAAATAAAAATAGAATACCTAGGAAAGTAAGTAATTAGCTGTATGGTAAAAATAACTAAAGTTACAAATATTTTTTGAAATTATAAGCGTGAAGTGTTTTTTCTATGTATAATTTATCAAAATCGTCCCCATCATTTTAGCCGAAAAACCCGACCAGTCCACTGCTGAACATAGGCCTCCCCAAGCACCCCCACTTCGACCGGTTCTGTGCTTCTCACATCCAGTGGATTCCTGCGGCCTTCACAAGATTCATTTTATAATTAGTTTTTATTTAGGTATTTATAGTTTATATTTTATTAATTAGGCAGATCATGTAGGAGGTTTCATACTGAAACGCAGCAACGCTGCTTGGCATAAAAAAAATAGGAACAAAAAGGTATAAAACCTCTTTTTATATTTAAATTTTAAATATTTTCCATCTTCTTTTGTTTTTACTTCTGTATGTGACACCTCGTGCATGTCTGCACAAAAACTAAATAAATATTTTATAATATTTCATTCTTTGTTTGATTATGTCTAACAATTGGCAATACTTCCCTGAACGAGCTTCTTCACATAAAACTCTACCAAACATAAATAGAGGATGTTGTTAATATTTATTAATTAAAACCAACCCATCACGCAAGGCCCACATTAAATTAACCGATCATCATTTACGACAATTACAAATAAAATCGAATCCGTTAACAATTAATTTATTATTTATAGACACTTCATTAGCCAACAATTAACATTGTTTACGTAGTAACTACAAAATTAATTAAAAATACTGCACTAAAATAATTAAATCACTCGAAATACCTACTTCAAATTATATTCGTTGACCTCAGTCAATCAGAATTTACATTGGTTTTTAACTAAGACCAACATAAATGCGTAAATTGATGACACTACGTGTCTACTACCTAAAATAGGCTCATCAATGTACCTAGTTAATACATAATAGGGTGCAAGGACGCCTAATTACATAATTTTGAACGGTCGACTATTTTAGGCATGAGTTTATGGACAGCTAAGCGGGGACTGAGCGAAAAATATACTGTAGCTGAGCACAGCCCAGTTCAAAAACCCGCCATTTGCGAGTCAGACTCGCGCACTAAGGTTCCTTAGGCTATGATAGTTTACCAAAGACCTCCATTTTAATCTACGCTAAAAAATAAAACGCCAGGAAAAAACAGGTTTCTTGTATAAATATTATTTTTATTTAATTTTTAACTTTATTTATTGCTCAGCGGCCATAGTAGTACCCAGGCCATAGTAGTAGTCTATGAAAATTTCAAGTGTCTCTCAAGTGTGTGACCCGTAATAGGCATTACGGTTCAAAAAATAACCTTAATAATAGGGTCCCGTTGGCACCCTTTGAGTACGGAATCCTAAAAATGGTTCCTTAACGCTAAATCACCCAGAAGATACTCACAAAATTAGCTGTTTCTCACTGGTAATGCTGCTTCCCATGACAAGTCAAAGAAAGATAATGTTTCAACCATGAGCTGACGACCCATCGACAAGCCTCATCAATTAAATCGGATATGTAGCACCACTAGGAGATGAAAACCGTTTATTCCTGTAATACTCTCTACTCTTAGCTCATAGTAAAAAGATTCATCATCTCTGGTCATGAGCCATGAGCCATGTTATTCTATATTATATTATTGTGAGCCATGTTTTCCAATAACACCAATATCTAAAAAACTTGAGAGGTGTTAAGGGACACCCGGATGGAACGAAGTTCAAAGAGAGAGAGAGAGACAGACAGAGAAACACTCGCACGCCGCACGGCTTACAACTATAGCGAAAAGTGTCGTTCCAACTTTTGTTCTTAATTTTTTCCGTCTAGCCCCCTTTCGCAACGCGCGATAAGGAACTTCGTTCCAAAAATATAAAATTGGCAACACTAAACAACGCTACACGACCATATGGCGTTTCGTTCTAACTGGACTAGAACCTTTACAGCCAGAATCCATCTACCAATTATGGAAACTTGAATGACCATCTGAGGATTTCGTTAAAAGACTAAAGAGCACACAAGATTCCGACCTTTGAATACTAAGATGGACAAAAAAATGCTTATTCAATTATTGACATTTTTTTGCCCTCATCTGGTTTTGTACCCGGTTTCTGGCAATAGGCTCAACCTCTATTACAAGAGACTTCTTCTTCCCAGCGAAAGCACTAGGCCAGTTATGCTTACACAAGAAACACAAGAAGTGTGTGGCGGGATAAGCTGGACTCCTTTCATAAAGATTGGTCCTTGGCAGCTCTGGACGGAGAGAGGTGGAAAGAGAATAGGGAGGCCTTTGCCCAGCTGTGGGACATTAACGGCTAATAAAAAAAAAGTGAAGTGTGTGAAAAGTGAAATTTAGGTAGGTATACTAAAGGTACAACTCTGCCCAGCCTTCGGAGACTACAGCCGTGATGTTATATTAAATAACTAGCTTCTGCCCGCGGCTTCGCCCGCGTGGATGTCGGAAATTATCCCACGGGAACGTGCTAACAGGATAAAATGTATGTGCTTCCCCAGAATGCCATCTATCTCGCGGGCCCTTTGTGGCTAATAACAATAGAAAACCAATTGTGTCTCATTAGTGGTGATTAAGAGGGTACCTATATGATATCTTTACCTAAGTACCTACCTAATTTAAAAAAAACTCAATAACAGAAAATTAAATACCTACCTAAATAAACCTATTTCTGATGATAACTAATCTAAACTCAATAAATAAGCAAAATCCCTAAAAACTAATATCTATACGAATGACTAATCTTACCTAACAGTATTATAAAATAACCTACGGTCACTACGTACACTATCAAATATGCTACCTATACTTTAAAATTAAAATCTATACCTACGACTTATATGAAAATAAACCTAAATAACTCTAAAAACTAAAAGGAATAAAAATGAACTCCACTGCGGGTGACGTAACCTACGACAAACTTATTATTTGCGGTTGACACAGTAATGGGTCTAGGGATCGAACCGCAAAATTAAGTTTGTTTTTTATTGTATATACTTTTCCGGGATAAAAAGTACCCAGTGTGGTGCCCAGGATATTAAAGAATAATTATACCAAGTTTCATCGTAATCGAACCGGTAGTTTTTGCGTGATGCCTGAACAAACAGACAGACAGACAAAAATTTTTTTAATCACATTTTTGGGTTCGGTGTCGGTCTAGTAACACCCCCTGCCATTTATTTTTTTGATATTTTCAATGTACAGAATTTTCACTTCTACAGATTTATTATAAGTATAGATAGATATGTGTTATTTTATTTACTTGCAATAGTAATACTTAGCAGATTTTTGACGATTTTCTAAGACCGCGGATACGAGTGTAATCCATGAAATTCTCAGGCTCCTAAGGTCGTATGCCCTATAGGAAACTATAAATGTAAATGAATCTTATTTAGCTACCTACATCGAGATGTGTGCATCACAATTAGCATACAACATTAGTTAAGAGATGCGATACTACTACCTACTTGTTTTCATCTTGTTTACATTGTGACTCAACGGGGATCCCACGTTTGTATTTCCTAAGTAGATAATATTAAAGGATATCGCCTTTATGTCTAACAGTGCATTTTCTAAAATACATGATGAAAGAAATGCCCTAAAACGTGAAATTTAATTACGTGAATGGGAGAACAAGAAAAATAATGATAAAAGATGAAAAATTACAGTTTATCCGACGATGGAAACTTGCTTTCAGAGCCAAATGCCTCTCCCGTGTGGTCCGTTGTATCTCGCTTATGAAGGTATAAAAACGGACCAAACTAAGCTTTTAGGTATCATCTTATATCTTAACTATCCATGCATATATTTGAAGTCTAATTAATAAGTAGCGTGTGTGCACACACTTGTGCACTATAATATCTCCCGCGCCAAAGCCGAGTATATTGTCGTATCTTGGATTAGAGAAGATGGGTTTTATTCAATATTTTCGAGAGTAAAACTAATCAGCAACATTTACTCTACGCTACTTGTTAGATACAAGTAGCGTAGAGTAAATGTAGCCTTCCCTTCCCCGACCCATCTTCTCTAATCCAAGATTCGTTTTGATAAAACTTACGCACCCTAAATAGAAAATAAAACTCCAACTCCCATTCAATTTTACACTAATAAATTGCCTAACTTAATTGCCATTATCATTCCAAAACACAATCTGACATCACCGAAAAAACATCTTTTCAAATTCCATTTAGTTAGAAGGTGCAAATTATAAATAACACACCCTGTTATTTCGGTATCCAACCTTTTAACAGGTTTCCTACCTGACATTGGGACTGCAAAAAATAGGTTCAAAGGAATGAAGACCCAATTTGGATCTAGACTTAGCCGACCTTTGCAATGTCATGACCTAGACACAAGTCGGACAAAAAGAAGAGTGCATTGTTTTTTGTTGCAGAATGTGGTCGAATCCGTAAAAAGTATAAGCAACTTTGGATTAAAATGTCAAAGGCTACACATGAAACTGCTAGGTATAATAAAAGATGATTTGTACCTACCCATCATCTGCCTAAACTTTTATGCTTTTTAGCCAACTATTTTGGGGTCGGCTTCCAGTCTAACCGTATGCAGGTGAGTACCAGTATTTTACATGGTGAGACTGCCTATCTAACCTCCACACCCAGTAACTGGATAATACGATACCCACTGGTAAGACTGGTTGTCAGACTTTCGGGCTACTGACGACCGTCAAAGATCCACGAATGACAGCCAGGACCAACGGCTTAACGTGCTTACCGAGTCACGGAGGTCTTGGTATGTGAAGATAGTCACCCATCCTCGGACTAACCACAGCAAGCGTAGCTTAACCTGATAGCCACAAACCCCTCATCTGTACCTACCTATATGTTTGTTATACTTAGATGGTAAAAAACATAGCAACGTCGTGGGTAAGAAACTGGTATTTTGCTAATCATGAGTGCTAAAAGTAGCATCACGACGACGATTGATGATGAAAATGAGAACTGATGATATTGTATTTTTTTACATACATATGTAAGTCAAAGCATTTATTTCAAATAGGCACATAAAAGGCACTTTTGAACGTCAAAAATTACAATAAAATAGAGTTGATTCTAGTCGCCCCTTCCAAAAGGTAGTTTTCGTATGGAGAAGAATGGGCAAGAAACTCCACCGTTACACTTTTAAATACAATAAGTAGGTAATACAAATAAGAAAAACAACAAGAGTCATGCATACAACGCTTAAAAGTAATCTAGCTAGACACCGAAATAATTATTATGTAGTACCTATGTATAGTTTGTTTGTTGATTCTCTGGAACGACTAGACGATTTTTTATTTTGGCGCTTGATAGCCCAATTCATGAGGAAGGTTATATGTAAGCTATTTAAAATACACAACTTCGATCAATAATAGTACTAGATTAAGGATCAGGAACAAAAATCAGTCGCTCAAGTGGCCACGTTTGCACACACGTAAACATCTACATTTCTTAGAAAAAAGTTTAATAATATTAACAACTTCAGTTTATTATAAACCTTAATGCTTAAATATAAAGTTTAATTACCATTGCAAAATATATTTAAAATGTCGCTTGAAAATAACATCATTCTATTTTTAAATTTTCAGTCATTTATTCTAAAATGAAACTTAAAGTCTAAGTAATAAGGTTAAAAACATACTAATTTGAAATAAGACCACAAAAGTATTTGTGGTCTTATTTTTCGGGCCGTTTTTGAAGCGCTTATCGGGAATCTAGTACTATTATTGATCGAAGATACACAACGACCTTTAGGAGCCGAGCAAAATGAAAAAAATATCAGAAAAAACGATAAGTGAAAACGAAGTATCTAATAGTGCGGGCGATGCGATGCGAGGCAGTGGGTGGGGGCTGAAATTTTAGGCAGACGAACTCGCAGGCAGACTCTAATCTATACTAATATTATAAAGAGAAAAACTTTGTTTGTTTGTTTGTAATGAATAGGCTCAAAAACTAATGGACCGATTTAAAAAAATCCTTTCACCATTCGAAAGCTACATTATCCACGAGTAACATAGGCTAAATTTTATTTTGGAAAAAAATAGGGTTCCGTAAGATATTTGGGTTTTTCGGACACAAGGTGTAAAAAATCAACCAGAAAAGTTATTTTGTATCTTTATGGGTTATTTTGATTTCCTTTTGAGATACGCAATCCTGTCACAAATCCGAAATCTACGCGGACAAAGTCGCGGGCAGAAGCTAGTACACTATATGCGTGGAATTCTGTAAATCTGATTACTATATCCATTTGCAGATACTTACTGAATTTACTTCCGGTACATACATTGGTTTTTAAATTTTTCATAGGATTAAAAACCTGCCTACCTAATCTTTCAACTGTTACTAACCTGAACAAAAAAATAATAATGCAATCGAATTCACCTTCACAACGCTTCATTAACTGTTAATCAAAATCGCAGTTTGCCTTTGAATGTAACAGTTTCCGTTAATTAAAACCCTATCATAGAGGATTTAAGGATTTGTGCTGCAAAAGTCAATTCCATCAAAAGATTTTTATGCCGACAGTATGATCACTTTATCCTTCGTAATAAAATGGAATAAAGAAATATTGATAATCTCGACTCATTATTGTAATCATTCCAATTCAAAATCACATTTGTATCTAATAATCCGTATAAAGGTCGACAAAAAAAAACTTCCGATTACTTAAAATCTCAGCTAATCTTTTAACACACTAACTAATTTAGAGATATAAAAAAAATATCTATATTTTATAATTAAGTCAGTTCATCATCTGCCCACACGACCTCAGACAATGGGTTTGATAATAAATGTATGGTACCTACCTACTTATGGTGTCAAGGTGAGATGACGAGTGATTTCTATTTACTTTGGCAAGATAACTAATTGATGTACCTACCTAACTGTTAGGTATGTTAAAATCCTTTTTCAGAAATAAAGACACATTTTTTTAATATTTATTCAGTAGTTGTAGCTGATCTAACTTGTAAAATATA
Source organism: Apamea sordens (assembly GCA_945859715.1). Taxonomy (NCBI): domain Eukaryota; kingdom Metazoa; phylum Arthropoda; class Insecta; order Lepidoptera; family Noctuidae; genus Apamea; species Apamea sordens. The sequence goes on from OX243986.1 coordinate 18,158,403, forward strand.
CTGTAAGAAAGGAACTGTAAAAATCGTGAAAAATTATGAAAATTCACAGACTTTTCCGAGGTTCGTACGGAGCTTCCATATCCAAGATTTATAAATATTCTAGGTTATTTAAGCAGAAAGTTGAGTCGTTAAGAAAAATGTATAAGAACAGAAACAACACACCTTCCTAAAACTTTCGATGGCGCACTCACATCGTTGCCAATTTTTTTTTCTTTTTTTTCCGCAAGCGTTCGCCTAAAGTTTTATTTTTGGTCAAGTAAAATTGATAACTCTAATTTATGCCCTTCCCTTTCTTGGTTTATAGCCCATATTAAGTTAATCTTGTGCACCAAATGATTTACACAGGTATGTTCTCTATGTTACGTCATGAGACTGTTTTATTTCACACTAGCTTCTGCCCGCGGCTTCGCCCGCGTGGATGTCGGAAATTTACCCACAGGAACGTGCTAACAGGATAAAATATATGTGCTTCCCCAGAATGCCATCTATGTCGCGGGCCCTTTGTGGCTAATTACAATAGAAAACCAATTGTGTCTCATTAGTGGTGATTAAGAGGGTACCTATATGATATCTTTACCTAAGTACCTAACTAATTAAAAAAAAACTCAATAACAGAAAATTAAATACCTACCTACCTAAATAAACCTATTTCTGATGATAACTAATCTAAACTCAATAAATAAGCAAAATCCCTAAAACCTAATATATCTATACGAATGACTAAACCTACCTAACAGTATTATAAAATAACCTACGGTCACTACGTACACTATCAAATATACTACCTATACTTTAAAATTAAAATCTATACCTACGACTCATGGAAAAATAAACCTAAATAACTCTAAAAACTAAAAGGAATAAAAATGAACTCCACTGCGGGTGACCCAACCTACGACAAACTTAGTATTTGCGGTTGGTACAGTACAGACAGTGGTAATCGGGTATAGGGATCGAACCGCAAAATTAAGTTTGTTTTTTATTGTATATACTTTTCCGGGATAAAAAGTACCCAGTGTGGTGCCCAGGATATTAAAGAATAATTATACCAAGTTTCATCGTAATCGAACCGGTAGTTTTTGCGTGATGCCTGAACAAACAGACAGACAGACAGACAGACAGACAGACAGACCGACAGACAGACAGACAGACAAAAATTTTTTTAATCACATTTTTGGGTTCGGTGTCGGTCAAGTAACACCCCCTGCCATTTATTTTTTGGATATTTTCAATGTACAGAATTTTCACTTCTACAGATTTATTATAAGTATAGATAATACAGTTACGTATAACATAATTTGAATTAACTTAAACAATAATAATGATGGTAATTAACTACACATGTTATTGTATGTTATCTGTGGTGTTGCAACTCCTAATTATACAGGACACGATGGCAGCAATGTTAGAAGAACTCTTGGAACCCACTCCAGCAGAGTTAACATGACAAGCTCGACCACGCTCTCTTTCACGATTAAGTAGTCTACAGTTCTGACGTCATGCAAATGTCTAACATGACCGCCAAGCTCGAGGAAATTCGAAAAAGGTACTTTGACACTTTGTTTTCGCGCAACGAGAGACTAATGCAGTAAGTTATTGAAAATCAATCATTTTTATCGTAGCAACACAAGACACAAACGGGTGCATGCCAGTCCTGTGATGTCGTCCAAGGCAACTGTGGAAGTTTCGATGAATGGATGCATTCTCTCACAGCTAGTAATCAACTACCTACCTAAGTTACTGTTACTGTTAGCCTGCATCATACCACTTCTTGGTAAAGGCCCCTATGACTTCCAGCTCTTTCGATCCAGGGCTAATGGACATCTGTTTTCTCTCGCTTGGCCCGTCATCTTCTACGGGGCCAGCCGCGACGCCTTCTGGATATGTCAAGGCTCCACTTAGTGGTTATTTTGGCCCACAGCTCATACGGCATACTAAGTTATGATTAAGTTATTAAGCAATGAAACTATTTAAACACGTGAGCGCGATGTAAGACAGCGTAAAGTAAAGAACAATAAAAAATACCGGTTTACGAAACTAATATTGGAGTTATTATAAATGTTAATTACATGTTATGCCTACTAAAGGCATAAAAATAAGTATAAAGCGGTAATCATGATTGATATTTATAGATTTTTAATAGATCCATCATCAGGAAACGAAAATGGCTCATTTATTATAAAACTGACGTGAAAATCATTGCCTAAAAGCCGTTTGTTCGCACTTCACGATCAAAACAGATTTTTAAATTATAAAATTACAGGTATATGACATGATTTAAGAAGTTAATAATATGTTTCAATTATAATTTTGGATTATTTATCGCTTCGTGATTAGGAAAAAATGTTTTTTGTGGCTTCGCATCATTAGTAGTGGGAGGTATCTAATATACATATAAATATCTATGGCACCTGCTCCATTTGGTATAGGCGGATCTTTGTTAATGATCTGAGGAATAATAGATGCTTGAGTAATACGCAAAATGTAAGTCATCATCTGCCGAGCCTTTCCCCAACTACGAGTGCCTATCTGACCTCCACAACCCAGTTACTGGATAATACGATACCCCTTGGTAAAACTGTTTGTCAGACTTTCGGGCTTCTGACGACCCGTAACAACTGTCAAAGATCCACGAATGACAGCCGGGACCAACGGCTTAATGCTTTCCTAGGCACGAAAGGGACTTGGTATATGAATTTGGTCCCCCATTCACGGACCAACCGCGGCAAGCGTAGCTTAACCTGATCGATGAACCCATGCGACTGTTATGACTTTGCCACAAGTCCCTGACTTACATTTTAATACATAAAATGTAAGTCAGATTAGGATATTTTTGTCTTGGTTCTATAGTGTCAGGACCTAAAATAATTTGATAAGCAATAATAGTTTTCATTAGGATTACAGAGAAGATAGATTCATTTTAAGAGCGCGTATAAAGCAAAATTACCAGTCTTATATTTGATTTTACATGAAAAATTTCGGACCAAATCTTAAAATAAAAATGTATGAATAACTACATGATATTTCCGAGGGCTCACTTTGATCAAAAACATGAAATAATAACATTTCCTCGATGGAAAAAAAGTCACGAAGTAACCTCTAATTCTCATAGGTATTTTTCCGTTTTGTACTCAATACGGTAATGCCTATTGCGACAAAAATTTGATAAATAATTATATTTATACAAGAGTAAAGGCTGTGCTTAGGCATTTTATGTAATTCCTTTTAGTTTTGGATTTATTACAATATAACAGTTTTGGCGCATACTACGTTTATTTTTTTTCTATTCTAAAATTTTACTGGCTTTAGGCGCGCTTTTAACCACGCTGCGCTACAAAACGGGTTCCTAGACGTAGGCAAAAATGCTGCCATGCTGATATGGGATTGGGCAGGTCACTTCGGTCGCATGCACAGTGACTGCTGGGCAGGCTCAACACGATGGGTGCCTGAGGATGGATGGCGCCGACGAAGCCGGCCCAGGAAGTTGTGTCAAGACGACCTAGACGCGGCCAAGGTTGGATCGAGGTGGCTCTAGAAAGGGATGCCTGGAAGAATTTTGGGGAGGCCTCTGCTCAGCAGATAACATTTAGATAACTTTTTAATCCTTCTGGGTGAGATTATAATTGGTATCTGCAATGTTTTTAAAGAATCTGAAGAGCTTACATTCCGAGACACAAAAATTAACCCTACAAATTCGCGTCGCATCCAATATTAGAATATCTAAATAATTCATTTCATTAACTTTCGATTTCTACGTGTTTTGGTCTCAAGAACAACGACTTAATGCGCCTCCTACATGGGAATTAACTAGGGACCTAACACCGGACTAACTATCCTTGTGTAGCATGCTAATGTCCCGCCCACGGGTGAGAATTAACTAAACAAATGCTAAACTAATTGTGTGAAAGGGAAATTCGAGATTAAACTGTGGGGTGGTTGAATTTTACTACTTTACGACTTTAAAAAAAAGTAGGAGTTTCTTAGTTAATTTGGATGTTTATGTATTTATTTTTTATGTATGTTCGGACATAACTCCGTCATATATAGACAGATTAGCAAAATTCTTTTTTAATAGATAAGGTTTCATATAAATTTTATAAGCTTTGCTTGGGTAGTTTTTGAGTTAGCTTCAATAACACGATTTTTTTCCACTTATTTTATATTGATAGTGTTGTAATAACTTCCTGTCACTGATATTTACATAGCAAGTAGTGTTATATGAATTTCTGTGGGGTAGGTACAACTAAAAAGTGAAAAATAAAAACTTCTTTACTAAAATAAGACAACCGACTTCCAAAAAAAACACTACGAAGTGAAAAATAAGTTTAATATCGAAAATCGTTGTAAAAAAATAAAAATGCGGAACCAACGACACCGACTTTTTAGCGTATCGGTGGTTTTATAGGCAGGAAATAATGACGAACTGTGAATAAATAAGTAGATATGTCTAAGCACGATTTAATACAAGCTTTGTCACCACCCAACCTGATGACTACAATATGCTATTTACAGAATACCAAAACTCAATAAATGTGTGGAAATAAATACAAAAAGAATCGTTTTGAAATTCAATTAAAAGTACAGGGTGGCAGGGACGCCCATCCTTACCATGGATTTACATAATTCTGAGTACACATACTAAATAATTTGTCGTCCATTAATTATATGTAATGTTTATCTTTTGTCCTTTGTCCGGAGATCCTAAAATAGGTAAATAAAGAACACTGATTTTTAGTAGGTTATAAAAAAAATATGCTGTTCCATTATGAGCGCATAGGTATTGCACTTTACTATAAAACAGCAGATTTTGTTTTTGATAACCGATGAAAAATGTCTAATTTCTATTTCTCATGTGCTGAATTTATGATTTCAATTTGCGCGTCGCGTCGGTGCCTCTGCGACTCTGTATATTCTAAAAAAACAACTCTCGACTTGAAACATAATCGAAAAAACTTAAATAAAACCGGTTACTATAAAAATTGTCGAAAGAAAGACATTTGGATTTACCATCACCAATCTGTCTCATTTTATTAGGTTACCTCATTTGCAAAAAACTATTTATAAACCGACCACACTTATACAAATTAATTTATCTTTAACAATATAATGTGAGAAACATTTTTATATTGTTGTAAATCAGCGGACATCCTGATCAAAAATTGATTTGGGTTCACCGTTCGGTCATCGATATTTTACATAATGTTTGTCACAGCCTTGGATTTATAGCTAATTACTTAGTTTATGGACTTATGACGTCACTAAATTACAATGTTAATACGAGCACCGCTCGCTTTATTTTTCTGATAAAGGCTGTCAGTTTTTTTTTTACATTTAAAGATGACCACATATTCATATATATAATAAAATAATTAATATATATTATGTAATGGTTTTTTGATGTATTGGTTGCAAATCGTGAGGTTTATAAATTTGAGGTCTCAAGTACCTATACGTAAGTTAGTCTTAGGTATCTTCCGAAGCACTTATCTATTGCTACCTACAGAATGGAGTTAGAAGTGGTACAAAAAGGATACAATAGGCTCTAACCGGTGCTGAAATGACGACTTGAACTACGCTTTTGAAATGATTTGATATAGCAATTTTTTTTTAAGGGCCGAATTTTCAATAGTCAGGTAACTATATTGTCTGAAGAATAATTATGACAGTTTGACATAATATTTTCTATACGAAAGTCGAAAACTGTCAAACAGCAATATTTATTCCTTAGATAAAAGTTAGTTGCCTATTGAAAAAATCAGGCTTTAGTCGAGCATCAAAACTGAATTAGGTAATCGAGCTCTATGCCTATCCTTCGAAAAGGTCTACGTGACAAAGAAACTTCAAAAAAATATTTCCTGATGGAAATACGGCTGCAAACGCTAAATTAACAGATGACGTCAAATATTAATAACATAACTCCGCGATATGATACAAACCAATGTCCCGTGATAACTGCGAGACGTCAATTAGTCATCCGGCCTGTCAGGGCCAGAGGTCATCATGAGAATATGCTTTTAAGCTTTTGGTCCTTTGAGTAAAACAACAAGTTTTTTGACACATTCCTAGCATATTATAAGAGGTTTATTTATAAACGTTATTTCTGCTTCTTCTTTGCGTATCGATGGTACAGACGCCAGCACATCAAACTACTGCAGTCTGTCCAATTTCTTTAATAGATTTTCGACTTTATCACTAAAGCGTTAGGTTCAAGGTTGATGCTGGCGTCTGTACTGTTCCTCTTTGTTTTTTTTTTTTTTTTTGGAACGGAGTTCCTTATCGCGCGTTGCGAAAGGGGGCTAGACGGAAAAAATTAAGACCAAAAGTTTGAACACTTTGCACACTTTTTGTTATAGTTGTAAGCCGTGCGGCGTGCGCGTATTTCTGTCTGTCTCTCTCTCTTTGAACTTCGTTCCATCCGGGTGTCCCTTGACACCTCTCAAGTTTTTTATATAGTTTGGGCCCAGTATGTGACTACGTCAATTGTGGCATCAGTGCCATATTTTAAGTCACCCAAGGTTCAGATGAACGCGGTACTTAGGACAATTCAGCGAGTGGGGCATAAAAAAAACGTTGCTTTAAGTCAAGTAACGATTAACGTTTGTTTAACCATACATTTTTGACGTTTAACCGGTTGAATTCCATAATTACAAAAACAATTAAAAAGCCATTGTTTCTCGCATGGTTCTACGTTCCGGCGGTATACGAAGGGTTAAACTAACTTTAAGCAACGTTTATAAATAACCCCTACATATTACATAATCATTCTATAATGTTCCCACTGCTGGGACACAGGCCTCCTCTCTGTGAGAGGGAGTGGACCGTAATCCACCACGCGGGCTCAGTGCAGGTTGGTAGATGTCACATGTCTTCGAATTTTTGGCTCTAGGGCATTCCGGTTTCCTCACGATGTTTTCCTTCACCGTTTAGAGAGCATTGGTGATGAAATAATTTACACAAAGTAAAGCGCCTGTCTGGGTTCGAACCCACGACCCACAACTCGAAATTGCTGCTAAAACTTGCTAACTTTCTGAACTACCCATACATACGCAGATAACCATTGACTTATTGTTACAGCGTAGTTTTTAAATCAATGCATATAACATAACATAACAACGCCTGTCTGAGCCGTTTCTCGTATTTGTCTGCACCGATTAATAAATGTAGGTTATAATATAGCGCCTACAAAGACCGCAAGCTCTTTATCTTGCAGTTCGTATGAATAGACATTTTCTATTCCTTTGTTTCCATATCAATACGGTCCATATCACAATATGATCCGCATACCGAGATCGAACACCATACAACGCTGTGAAAGCTTTAAACGAGAAAATAATAATATATTCATAGTTTAATGATATAATCAGTGAAAGTTCGATCAATTGTGGTCAATATATTGATGACGTGGTCTAATGAAGGTCAGAAGGTCACTGGCAAATGTCAAGTTTATCATATAAAATTGTCGCCGTCGGCCATTTGTTTAGTCTCTTAGAGTGAGGCCACACGGGCCGGTGCGTTGCGTCGTCGCAGCGCACTGATATTGAGGCAGTGAATGCCACACGGGGAAAGCGGTGTCGCAACGCAATGCCACTTACTACGACGTTGGTGTTAGGTGTGTCAGTACAAATAACACTGCGCTCCGCTGCGATGCCGCTCTGATTCTCGGCGTCACACTGCAAAATCCCTCCCCGCTTCGTCTTTCTATAAGTCTCCTTGTCCGTTGAGCATGCGTTGCGTCGCTCCGTGTGGCATGTCACTGTGGTTTGTATGAAGGATGACGTAGCGTCACCGCTGATGGACCTTATTCTCTATGACACAATGAACGAAACCGAGCGAAATGAACGCGAGATTGGCGGGATTTGCTAAGGAGTTGACGTGTATTCGAAGTAAGGAATCGTTAAGTGTTCATAGTTAAATAATGAATTAGGGCCGACATCGCAACGCGCCGGCAACGTATCGTGTGGCTTCGCTCTTAGTCTCTTCATAATGATGAGTCATCCTCATGAATAAAATGTTTGCACACGTTTTTGTGTAGATTTTGTTTAGGAATAGGCGTGTGCGTTAGTAAAAAGGTCAGTTCCGTTTGGGATATGATTTCAGTTCTTGTGTGACTCATTTCAGTATAAAGTTGTTAGATCAGTAATGTAGTTTATATTTAGGATCAAAGGATAGATTTAATAGAGGCAAGTGCGTGAGAATTTAATACAGTGAGATCTAACTAGGTATCGATCTTTTGCAGGCGTTCATAGAGTACTTATACTCGTATTACTACCTACCTACCTAGAAAAAAATATCCATAAAATTGAAACGAAACAAACATACAATATCTTTTATTCTCCTTAATCCTGAATATCAAAACATTTACAAGTTGAGTTGACTGAAACTTTATGAAACACAATTACATTTATTTTGCTTTAATTCTGATAGACTTTCTGAAATAAACAATGGACGGAAACATCTGATTTTTCGACATCTATGTAGATACGATAAATGTTTAACTAACTCAAGTTATATTGCTATTGCAATTTACATGCAGCTTATTGATGCAACAAATTATTAAATCAACAAACCAGTTTACCCAAAAACACAATTTGTTTAGAAAAAATATACCTTCATCTTAGAGAGAAGCAAAAGTCATCGAGAATAAACCAAATTGCTTTACTACTGCAGAATGTTTTTTCACACAAACACTTTATATCTGCAACAACAAAGCAGCTCCTGCCAGGTTCCATTTTGAGGGCTTGTCTTTGGTCTTCAGGTTGAAGGTCCATACGTAAGTAGGTCCTCGGGTACGAGTCTTGTATACGGGACACTCGTACATGTTTCTGAGATCTTGCTTGTCTTGCGTTATAGCCTGAAATAGAATTTACGAAATACTTAAATGGTTCAGGCTACTTGGAGTCTTCACAGCGGCTGGATGAGCAAGTAGCCGAGGAATAAGTTTAATTGCAAGCCTTTATCCCAAGCCAAGCTTACATCCAGCCCTAGACCACCATACATACACATACATAATCAGCCTATAATGTTCCTACTGTTGGAACACAGGCCTCCTCTCTGTGAGAGGGAGTGGGCCGTAATACAACACGCGAAGACAGTGCGGGTTAGCAGATGGCTAGACTCCCTTAAGCTAATAATGATGATATTTTATTTTAATTTTGAGAAAGAAAGAAAGAAAAATGCATTTATTGGCATTACACAAAATGACATCTTACACCTTTACATTTTCATTGTAAAAATAAAATATTATATATTTTTATATATAGATTTTATTTAAAGATAATTTTATCTCCTTGAGTGTGTACTATACAGGGTGGCATGGACATCGAGGCGCAAACTGTTTCCAAGAATTCAGCACACGATTCTAAACTCTCTAGGGTAGACATTTTTCGTCGGTTATCAAAACAAAATCTGCTGTTTCATAGAACAGTGCAAATACCCACGCGGTCAAAATGTATGGAACAGTTTATCTTTTTTTAGATCTCACGTAAACTTTCAACACAGTTGGGTTCAGAACCAGATGGTTCAGTAGATACTGAATCCATGGTAACAGGTTGCGCGTCTAAGTCCACCTGCGCCGCGCGCCGACATAGGGCTCTCTCTCTTTCCTTCAATTCGCCTTCTCTTTGCTCGTTAATTGTTTTAATTACCTACATTGATGCGATGTTATGATCCGTGATCCCGGCAAATGACCCCTGCGCTACAGTTCTTTAAGTCAGGTTGCTCTAAGATGCTATTTTATAAAATTGTTAATAAATAAATAAATATTATTGTTTAATTAAATTTAAATATATTCATAAAACTACAACGCAAAACCGTACACGTGTGTTAAATTAATGTCGCCATTAAAGCGCCACGCTGTATATTATATATAAAAATCACGTCTGTTTTATAGGAGCCCCCCTTAAATATTTGTTTTATTTTAATTAATAATAAATAAAATAAATAAATTCTGTTTTAGTATTTTTTGTTATAGCGGCAACAGAAATACATCATCTATGAAAATTTCAACAGTCTAGCTATTACATTTCATTAGATACAGCCTGGTGACAGACAGACGGACAGTAATAGGGTCCTGTTTTTACCCTTTGGGTACGGAACCCCAAAAATGTACACTCATATCTGTAATATTTTTGGTGTACATAATACAGAATACTCTATTCTATTTTTATTGGTGTTAAATATTAACAAAATTCACCCACTTACCCTAACATTAATGACAGGCATTGGTGGAAAGAGGTCCTTTAGCTTCGAGTCCATAATAATACCAGCTTGTTGGTCCCACCGGGCTCCTTCCATCAGCAGACCATGAACGAAGGCTCCATCCTTTGGTGCTGACCGAGTGTCCGCGATCCTAGAGGGAATGAAGAGTTAGAAAGGGGAAGAGAAGACTTGGTGATGGATAGTGGACCCTGGTCTCTAGCTACAGTAGAAACTTCTTGGTTTTGCAAACTGATAATTGGAAGGTACACCTTTAAAAAAAACACGAAGAAGTGTAAAGGCTCGTGCAGACAGGCACAACGCGACTCTAGTAGAACAATTTCTATGAAAACTTTATGGAAATTGTTCTACCGCACTGTCGCATCACGCCTTTCTGCGGGGAGCCTAAGGCCATCCGTTAGTATACCTACTTATTTTAGGAGTATCGTGAAAATCAATTGTGAATAGTTGAAACCAAATCAACACTTTTTGCTCTAGCTGTTTTCTTGCTTTTTTACCAATATGAGTAATAATAGTTCTCATACTTGTTTTTATAAAGAAATAAATAAATGCCAGGAACTATAGATAAAATCTTATCAATTTATCATAGGAACCTTCAGTCATTTCCTCATTGCTGTGACTTCACCATTAATATTAATAAATCAAGTCTCTTATCACAAAATTATATTATTACGAGTTATATAAAAGCTAAAGACCAGAGTTCACTTTTATGGTGATGAGTATTTACATATTACTTAAGGGGGAAGCACGAGGGTAGTCCGCGAAATTAAAATTTTCTTACTTTTTTTGCAATTTGCAAGTCAATTTGCAGGTTCTATGTAGAAAAAATATGATTCGCGACCGTAACAAGTATATATTTACAGAGTTATTATAACCATTTAAATCATCAGTACTACCCTCTAAGTTCATATAATCCTATCGATTTATATTTCATAAAATATCAATCAATAGGATTATATGAACTTACATAGCGTATGCCCCTTAATTAATAAATTAACTTGATACCAATTTACAGATATTACTTATAATAAAAGCGTATGGTACAATGCTGAATCCCATTCTATTCAAAAGAGTTTACCTACCATACCAAGTTAGATAGGATAGAGTTAAGCCTAGAAGAAGAAAGGCAGAAGAAATGAAGATGAGGTGGATCTATTAGTTTAGATAATACAGCATTCGTTTTACCTTAATTGATTTGTACACATATACAATTATAATATTTACATCTACCATACCATTTATCTACTTGATCTCACCTTTTATTTCACTTATTTATGAATATTTAAGAGATTGTGTGGTTTGTATGTTTACCTACCCTACCTACATAATTATACAGGGTGACTTGTGATTTGACGTATTCCTTCCAGGGCGTGACAGTGTGGCCCATTTGCAATAATTAAGCACCCCATAAAGCCTAGGCGGAAATTCATTGGATCGGAGAAAACTCATTTTTTATGTATTAAAAAAAACAGAATTCGTCGTAAGTATCGATTTTCTCTAAACTCTTAAATTTTTGTCTGTTTTCATTGCTATTCTGTTGGGTAGCTAATCTATACTTATAATAAATCTGTAGAAGTGAAAATTCTGTACATTGAAAATATCCAAAAAATAAATGGCAGGGGGTGTTACTTGACCGACACCGAACCCAAAAATGTGATTAAAAAAATTTTTGTCTGTCTGTCTGTCTGTCTGTCTGTTTGTTCAGGCATCACGCAAAAACTACCGGTTCGATTACGATGAAACTTGGTATAATTATTCTTTAATATCCTGGGCACCACACTGGGTACTTTTTATCCCGGAAAAGTATATACAATAAAAAACAAACTTAATTTTGCGGTTCGATCCCTATACCCGATTACCACTGTCTGTACTGTACCAACCGCAAATACTAAGTTTGTCGTAGGTTGGGTCACCCGCAGTGGAGTTCATTTTTATTCCTTTTAGTTTGTAGAGTTATTTAGGTTTATTTTTATATGAGTCGTAGGTATAGATTTTAGTTTTAAAGTATAGGTAGTATATTTGATAGTGTACGTAGTGACCGTAGGTTATTTTATAATACTGTTAGGTAGGTTTAGTCATTCGTATAGATATTAGTTTTTAGGGATTTTGCTTATTTATTGAGTTTAGATTAGTTATTATCAGAAATAAGTTTATTTAGGTAGGTAGGTATTTAATTTTCTGTTATTGAGTTTTTTTTTAATTAGTTAGGTACTTAGGTAAAGATATCATATAGGTACCCTCTTAATCACCACTAATGAGACACAATTGGTTTTCTATTGTATTTAGCCACAAAGGGCCCGCGACATAGATAGCATTCTGGGGAAGCACATACATTTTATCCTGTTAGCACGTTCCCGTGGGTAAATTTCCGACATCCACGCGGGCGAAGCCGCGGGCAGAAGCTAGTACATAATAAAATACAGAACATAAAAGTATATTAGACAGTAATATTACAATATTTATAAAACAATTACGAGTTTACGATATGTTTACATGTGATCTTTTTCTAAACAATAAATGAACCGGCGTTGAAACTGAGTAATGTTTCTAACTGAAAAAATAAAAATTTTTTTTGCAAAAAAAATCAACCGACTTTCAAAAACGACACTACAAAGTGAAAAATAACTTTAATTTCGGAAGTCGGTGTCGTTGGGTTCACACTTTCGTTGTTTGCCACCGACTTCCGAAATTAAAGTTATTTTTCACTTTGTAGTGTCGTTTTTGGAAGTCGGTTGATTTTTTTTGCAAAAAAAATTATTATTTTTCACTTTTAAGTTGTAATTTTTACCAGTAATTTTGGTTTAAAAACCAAACTACTGAACCGTTTTTGATGAAATTATGGGACCATTTGGGAAGTATACCCTTTCCAACAAAAAAAGAATTTTTCAAATCGGTTGGCAAGCGAAAGAGTTATGCGCGAACAAACATAAAAAAAAAAAAAAATACAAACATCCGAATTGAGAACCTCCTCCTTGAAAAACAGATAATTGAAGGTAAAAGAAATATACTAACTTTTACTTCCCTTTAATTATTTGTTTTGTTTGTTACTTGACCATCCAGTTCTACCGAGTTCATCAGTATTGTAATGGTTGTCCGCCGAAGGCAACCTTATGTAGTGCAGGCCGGCTATAATTTAGCGCGGGTTCCATTCGAACATTCAAGCGAGTTTAGAACGATGTGTCAAATATGAGTCTAGGCTGACAAGTCGCTAATCTATCTAATCGCCTATATTATTGCAATATTCAAGAGAATAAATAACTCGATCCATAATGCCTTATAACGCACATATTGGTGAACGTGAACGCTATAGGATTGTTTTGTTACACAAGATTATACAATTACGAAAATTGCTTTAGATCTAGGAGTTTCGATAAGTTTTGTGCTCGTTAAAATTCAAATCAATTTTTATATCTATACAAATAAATAAAATTTAAGTGTCTGTTTGTAATTTCAAAATAAAAGCTTTTTACTAAATGCATATGAAAGTATATACGATAGCAGATAGCTAATGTTACAAAGAGTAACTTAGGCTACTTTTATTTTAGAAATAGAATTAAGGTACCGCGCAACAAAAACCCATGAAATCCGAATTAATCGGACATTCACGCGAACGAAGTCGCGGGCACAGCTAGTACTTTAATAAATCTTTCGATGTAACCAATTTTTTCTAAAACCTCAAACAGTGACAAGTTAAATAATATAAGGAAGAAGTTTATTAACCATTTTGAAAGATCTACTTACATGAACTTTGACACCAGTTATCTCAAAATGTAACTATGGTTTTAAGCGTATATTTGTACCTCGATCGATAGGTGATTAAATGTAGATTTTTCCCTTGTAATTTGTACGCTTAATGTCATAATAAAATTTTGTGATAAGCGGTGTCTAAGGTCATGTAAGTAGATGATTTTGAAAATAACTAACTTCTTGTTGTCTTTAAACTGTTTGATGTTTTAAAACACTTGGTTACGTCGAAAACTTTGTTAACGTATCCACAACCATATAAAATAGCACTGATAGCTATTTAATTTGTGAGTTTAGAGAAAAACTGATATTTATTAACGCATTTTGGGAAATTTTAATCTCGGATTTTCTCGTTTCCCATAGATTTTTCCCATGGCTATATGGGGAGCTTAATTGTTACAAAAGGGTCATACTACCAGCTCCTGGAAGAAATACGCTGAATTACAAGTCACCCTGTATACTAAATATACAGCGTAATCCACAAAAAATGTAAGGTTTCAAAAAATCTCAACAACAGCCCCTTTTATGTACAAAAAGCAAGTAGTACATTCTTTGTAAGCAAAGCGGTACCGCCAAAAAGACAGGGAAACGACTAAAATGAAGATAAATCGTACTCTCTACTGAAAAAATACATTTCACCTTGTTCAAAGTCTTTCTACCCCAATTTATATACTACTAAAAGCTCTCGCAAGGAAAAATCAATGTTACAAGTGTTAGAAGACAAATTCTGAACTTCCTTATCTACTTGTAATATACCTTATGTGCTGTTCATAGTTGTCATGCTTGTGATTTTTATGTCATTTCAGCCAATTATTTGTTAAGTCTACAAAGGCATTTAAACCGATTAAGTGCTCGTACACACGAGCGACACACGTCAACGGTTGAGGCATCTGCAGCCGTCGACAACGTGCTGCTCATATATTTGAGTACGGTGCTCAAATACACAAGCGGCATGTTGTCGACGGATTCAGTGGCCTCTGCCGTGGGCGCGTGTCGCTCGTGTGTATGGACACTTAAATGTAATACTTAGAATCCCAATTTTATGAATGTAGCGTCGTAACTCACCAGTACCTATGAAAAGTACAAAACAATGAAGAAATGCTGACAACATTAAATTAACCACAGATAAGTTTAAAATCAAAAGTGTGTCTCATTTCCCTGCTTTATTTCCTCATTTCAAACCGAATTTTTCATTGATATGAATAGATAAATATATTATAGAAAATACTCGAATCTCTTAAAACCGAAGAAACAGTTCAATTTACAATTAGTCGATGGATAAACTGTGTGTAGTATTAAGTTGAATGCCTATTTGTTTTTTATGAAAATATCTCGCTATTCTTAAACGTTGTTATCAAGGTAATTTATTTAATATAGATTTTCTTGTTTTTATATACCCCTTAACGACTACTACTCACGTAAATTCTTCCTTCATCTTCTTAGTGACGTCACACTGCAGACACATCTTGTCTAGAGGCAGTTCATACCTCCTAGCAGTGCTCTGCATGATGGCCGTCAGTAAGCTTTGAGGGTTGAAGAATCCACCGAGCCATACTGATGCTGGCAACTAAATCATGCAAAATAAGTACGTATAGATAAGTACTCACAATCACAAGTCCTAATATACAGCAGCCTCCAAAAGTTATTTGTCATTTTCAACCGACGAAAAAAAAACGGAGGAGGGTCTCAATTCGACACGTATATTTTTTTTTTTTTTTTATGTCTGACAAACATAACTTTTTCCACTTCAGAATCATTTAAAATTCTAGTGATCCGAATATCTGAACTGCTATAACGTTTTTATTGACTAATTCAACTACCTATGAGTTATCATAAAAAATAATCAAGTAATCTCTTAGGAGTACCTGATACTTTTTTTTAATTTTAAATCATAGTGTAGCATCATAGGTGAAATGAAAAAATGTCAACTAACTTTAGGAGGCCACTGTCCTGCAGACCATTAAAATGTTTTTCTTTCGGGCGTGAAGTATTCTCAGAAACTTTAAGCCGGATTTACATTACGAAACTAGTTGCGCAAACTTAGTTAGGTAATCGTTGATAGTTTCACGTGTAAAAAGATAATTATTTACGGTAAGATAAAACTTGAAAAGAAGAAACACACTGCCATTGGCGAAAACACCGAAAGATTAATATAAATTGGCAAATAAAAAGATACAGAACGTTAAATATTAACAATCCAAAGAGATCGAATAGGTATACACGAATATATTCTTACGACAAAATCTGTAGCCCATGTTTCAAGTTCTCGTAACCGCAGTGTAAGATCCACGAACCAAGCAGACAGTCCCAGCAACGATGGGTATGCACGGCTGGACCAGATCGCAGGTACCTGGATAATAAATTAATTATACTGAAGTGACATATTAGTACATAAGCTATAACAAATATAGCTGGTACTAAAGTCTAGAAGCAGCTGATCGATTCTATAAAAATATCACCGTGAAAAGTTAGGTGAAGTGAGCTTAGAGTGAGCTGTCAATAGTGTCAATTCCTAGCATTAGTTGGAATGACAGCTCACTCCACGCTCACTTCACCTACGTTTTCACGGTGAGATGGTTACAGAATCGCACTGCTGAAGAGAGAGCAGTGATGGCCCCTGGCTCCGTGGTAAAGGCCGCGGCTGACGAGTGGTATGTCGTGGGTTCGAAACCAAGCAGGCACTTTACTTTGTGTACCTAAATTATTTAATCACCACTGCTCGCAAAACGGTGAAGGAAAACATTGTTAGGAAATAGGCATATCCTAGAACCAAAAATAGAACACATGTGACATTTGCCAACACGCACTGGGCCCACGTGATGGATTATGCGTGGAGGCCTGTGTCCCAGCAGTGGGAACATTATACTCTGATTATGTAAGGTCCAGAACCAGAAATGACTATTAGTTTAGTTATAGGACATGGCTCCCGCTTACAGTCTCATGGTCCCTATTGTAAGATAGTGTTAAAGTCTGTGACAAAACAGAATACTGAACGCTCACCATTTTACCATTATTCCCTTACTTACTTGATCCAAAAACAATGCATTTTCCAATTCCTCCATATCCGATGTAATTGTTAATTCACCCTGAAATGTGGGAATTAATATTAACGTTTATTGTAGCCCTTTCTTAGACAGACAAAGTTCATTCAATTATTCTTCTACTATATTAATATTATAAAGAGAAAATATTTGATATTTTGTATGTTTGTTTGATTTGCTTTCACGCTAAAACCACAGAACACTAATACCCTAAGCCGGGGCTAAAACTGTTGAACGGATGGTGAAAGGTAGGTACAGACGCCAGCAGGTCAAGCTACCCGAAACTGTCAAATTTTCTCAATCAACCTTGAACCTTAATACTTTAGCGATAAAGTTGAAAATCTATTAAAGAAATTTGACAGATTGTTGTAGGAGCTTGATGTGCTGCATCTGTACAATGACCAAAAGTCGTACCAAAAAGTCTGATGCATCAAGATCAAAATATTATAGTAATTATTTTCATAATTTTTAACGACATCACGCGTCGGGGATTTGATTTTTGAACAGAGAATTTAATTTAAAGTAAAAAAGTGTTGATATTGTTGTATTATCATAACATGACGTTCCATTTCAAATGATATGATTAATATAACCTTGAATTTTGAAAGTTTCATGATCACGTCTTTCAAAAAACATGTGATAAAAATATAATTTGCCGATTCTACATTAATTAAAAATAACTAGAATATAATAAAATAGAATTTTTATTTAAACGATTATCTATTTTTTAGAACATTAATGGCCGTTCGTGTATGACATGTCAAACAAAATAAAGTACCTAGTTTCCAGGTTATTTCGATTTTTTTGAAAATCTCCGAATCCCGGATTTTGTTTACAAAAAGAACTTTTGTAGGAGTTAATATGATAAGAGTAGTCTATAAAAAACAAAGTTTGACTTTGATGCAGCATGGCACGAGATTCTATACATCCTGAGCATTGTCCTTTGGCACAGGGGTAGACTTGACTTGGAGAAGGACATACCTAGGCTACTTTTCATCCTGGATAGCAGACAAAGTCACGAGCAACAACTTGTCTGTAATAATTTACCTTTAGGCCTAAGTCCAGTTCCCTGAGGGACCTCTTCATCTCTCCGGTCAGATAGTTCATCCGCTCACATTCCTGGAAGGCCACGATTACATACGGCGTCCTCTCCTCAACCTTGCCCATAATTTCTGTCATGTTAAACTCTTCAGGTAGCTTCTCTATTATTTCGTCTAGCATTTGTTTTACCTGATAAAATATAGGTGTCAGTTGGATTAAACTTTAGAAAGAAAGAAAGACATTTGTGTTTCTTTTATTTGGGACACGCACAGGAAATTATTATGTTGAATTATTTTGTGGAGATTGCAAATTTTCTTGGTGACTGTACAATTAAAAAAAAAAACTGTGTATGCAGATCAAAATATCTCAAAAAATATATATTCCTGTAGCTACAACGATTAATAGACCTGCCCTTACTGCCCCATCTCAAAAATCCACCCTGCACCCTAATTGCATAACACACTATCTCAATCTGAATCATTAAAGTCTATTGGTAATCCATTGCTTCTTATGTTCGAAAAATTTGTCTGCTCAACAACGGTGCAACGTAAATAACGCAATGAATGTTGTTGATCTGTCAAAATGAAGGCGATGCTACTGTTAGTGTGTTAGGCAATTACCCCTCAGTATATTTTACAGAAAATCTGACTAACCTTTTCCTCTCTAGTCACAGTAGCAGCTCCAGATGCCTGAGCATCTCTCGGCTGCATCTCAAATATAGTCCTAAATAGATTCTCAGATGTTGTAGTAAGGAAGCCTATTTCAGCATTAGGATGTAAGCCGTAAAGGTAAGGGGACTCGGCAGGCATGGCGTCTTCTATGTACTGGTGGTAGCCCACGTAGTCTGTGTTAGGAGGGGCGGGGAAACCAGGCGCTAGTTGGAGTTCGCCGTCGACCTGGTAAATGATGACAATGAATAGAATA
Organism: Apamea sordens; assembly: GCA_945859715.1. NCBI lineage: Eukaryota > Metazoa > Arthropoda > Insecta > Lepidoptera > Noctuidae > Apamea > Apamea sordens. The sequence continues at coordinate 18,177,368 of OX243986.1, forward strand.
GAATAGATATTCATTTATTTCCTCAGAATGTAGGTATTTAGAATAAGGTGATGGTTACAATAATATGAAAGGATCCTTGTACGGTCAGCAACAAAAGTCGGTTAACACTTTAGTTGTTTAAATCTTAATTATAGAGCAAAATATTCTTAAAAAACATATAGTAATAGAATATTTAAGAATAATTAACTCTTTGCTATTACATGAAATAGAGAAAACCAATGTATCGCATAATTTTGTATCAATTTAGATGATTTGTAAAAGTAACAGTGTTAATTGACTTTAGTTGCTGACTGTACATTCTACCATTTTGATATGCAAACATTGATGCAGTTCATCATCAAACATACAGACATGAAGTTAATACAATCCCGCTTGAACACAGACAAAAAGCTGGCATATATGACATCACTGAAGTTTAATCTTAGTAATGGTACGCAGTCTTACCTACGCCTCATAAATTATTTATTCCTTTATTGCTGTGCACAACAAAAACTATATAAAAGCAGACTTTCTGCCAGTCTACTTTTATTATTATCTTTTAAGGATAAAAATTATGCCATTGAATGCCTATAATATAATAAATAAATAAATAATATCCCTGGACATTTCACACAGCGCCATCTAGTCCCAAGCTAAGCAACCTAATGCTTGTGTTATGGTAACAAGATGGCTGATAAACTACTTATATACATTTTTTTTTTTTGTAAATACTTACATACCTATTATAGATAGAAAAACACCCAGAATCGGAACAAATACATGTAGGTCATACAATTATTTGTTCCGTGCGGGAATCGAACCCGCGACCCACTGCGCCAACCGTGCCGTCATAAGCCTATAATGTTCCCACTGGTAGGTTACAGGCCTCCTCTCTTCGAGATGTAGTGGTCTGTAATCTACCACGCGGGCCCAGTGCGTCTTGGTAGATGTACCAACATGCACTGGGCCCGCGTGGTAGGTCACATGTCTTCGAATTTTCGGTTCTAGGACATGCCGGTTTCCTCACGATGTTTTCCTTCACCGTTTTGAGAGCAGTGGTGATGAAATAATATAAAGCAAATGTGAGTAAGCAAGTTTGTAATATTAATAACATGGACGTACTAGTTCAGGTTGCATCAGCTCTTCCAAGTAAGCGTTACACAGCCTCCGGTCCCAATCATCAGTGATGTGCCCTCCGTACATAATCTCCCCGAATAGGTACCTGAGATCCTCCCAAGGCACTCTAGCATTCGCTTCTAAGTAGTTGTACAAGACGAACACGCTTATTGTTAGATCACCTGAAACGAAGCATATCATCGTCATCATTATCATTATTTCAGCCGAAAGACTGACGAATAACCAGTCCACTGCTGGACATAGGCCTCCCCCAAACACCGCCACTTCGACCGATTCTGTGCTTCTCGCATCCAGCGGATTCCTGCGACCTTCACAAGGTCCGAAGTACATCCTACTAATATTATAAACGTGAAAGTTTGTATGAATGCATGGATGGATGTTTGTTACTCTTTCATGCAAAAACTACTCAACGGATTTGGATGAAATTTGGCACACAGATGGTTTACAACCAGGATTAACATATAGGATACTTTTTATCCCGATATTCCCACGGGATCGAAACTTATGCAGGTGAAACCGTGGGGCGCAGCTAGTGATAACATGAAAATGACGAACAAAATCCACCACTGTTCGCTACAACACACACACACACATTATTTGAAACACATATTATTAGGATATGTAAAGAAAAAACGTATTTGTAGATGATGGAGGTCATAAACACATTCTACATCGACACTTTAGTATTAGGAAAATGTGAGAACATATTAAGAAAACTCCTGAAATACGCACCAACATTGAACGGATAGATCTTATTCCATCCCTGGGGTCCGAACTTTCGCCTCTCAGCAACGACAGCGTGGAAGTAGCATAGAGCGAATAATATCGCTTTGAACTCAGCCTCCTTGCCGCACATCTCAAGGGTTTCTTGATTGAAGTTGTCTAAAGCTTTGTGTATATTTGCCTGTTGGTATAAAAGCGTTTTAAAAAATATTAATGGGAAGTGGTGGAGGCGGTAAGGTATAAATAGTTCTTTAAAGGTAAGACATAATTGACCCGGATTTTATCTATTGACCAAAAATTCGAAACACTTGACTTAATTTTAATTCGTTCTAAAACAATCACAATTTTTCTTATATTGTTTTCTTTGATGTTTTTTTGTTTCTCAGAAGTTTTTTTTTTCATTTATTTATTTAAACTTTTCGCACAAAAAGGTACAAAGTTGGACTTAATGCCTTAGGCATTCTCTACCAGTCAACCAAGAGTGGTGAAGACATTAGATGGCAGGTGGTTTGGTTGAGAGGAACAGTGATAAAAAAAAATCTTAAAACAGGGTACACAAATACATAAATAGGTTATATACACATATAATATAATATATATATAAACAAAATCAAGGGAGAGGGGTGTTAAGATGACTCTACGTTATTTGATTCGAAAATAACTCTGCAATTTATTAGCAGTTTTTTAAATCTTTTTCAATATTCTACCCTTTAAAAGGACAGATTTAACACTGTACTGCATAGCTGCAGATATAAAAGAAAATATCATGTCGGTTTTCTGATTATGCGTTTAATACGCCTAACCTAACTCCTAACTCGATAAATGATTTCTTCAAGACCATAAAACAATTCACCTGCATTCCTGTAGGTGGTTCATTAGTAATCTTGATGCTAGACTCCAGGATGCCCTGCGGTATGATATGAGCCGCAGCCGTAGCCGCCGGCTCAGCCGACATGAACAGTCGGAATTGATCGTGGCATCCGTTTGCGAAGCTCTCCATCTTCTTCTCTAAGCTTGGTAGCCATTTCTTTACTAAGTGAATGTTCTGTAAAATATATTACAAGCTGTTCTAAGGGTTGTTTTGTTTATCGATATTACCTGAAAAAATCTCTTTAAATTCAGTATCAATTAAGTACAGACGCCAGCAGACTCGAAACTGACAAATTTTCCTAATCAACCTTGAACCATAATGCTTTAGCAAATAAAGTTGAAAATCGAATAAATTAAAGAAATTTGACAGATTGTAGTAGCTTGGTGTGCTGGCGTCTGTACATTTTGTTTTCTGTTTTTTTGGAATGCAACGTTTGCACTGAGTACATCCAAATTAGCAGGAGTACGAACATATAAGGAATCTCGAAATTTTCAAATATACCTAATGTATTCTACTCAATGTTCATGTTAGTATGATACATCTTCATACTCGACCATGCAACATGGTCTGCAAGTTGAATTATTAAAAATCTATTTCAAAATCTCAAAGTATTTTTTGGGAAACTACCAAAATAGTAAAAAAATTGTTCTCTTATTATAAGACTAGCTTCTGCCCGCGGCTTCGCCCGCGTGGATGTCGGAAATTATCCCACGGGAACGTGCTAACAGGATAAAATGTATGTGCTTCCCCAGGATGCCATCTATCTCGTGGGCCCTTTGTGGCTAATTACAATAGAAAACCAATTGTGTCTCATTAGTGGTGATTAAGAGGGTACCTATATGATATCTTTACCTAAGTACCTAACTAATTAAAAAAAAAAAACTCAATAACAGAAAATAAAATACCTACCTACCTAAATAAACCTATTTCTGATGATAACTAATCTAAACTCAATAAATAAGCAAAATCCCTAAAAACTAATATCTATACGAATGACTAATCCTACCTAACAGTATTATAAAATAACCTACGGTCACTACGTACACTATCAAATATACTACCTATACTTTAAAATTAAAATCTATACCTACGACTTATAAAAATAAACCTAAATAATTCTAAAAACTAAAAGGAATAAAAATGAACTCAACTGCGGGTGACCTAAACTACGACAAACTTATTATTTGCGGTTGGTACAGTAATCGGGTCTAGGAATCGAACCGCAAAATTAAGTTTGTTTTTTATTGTATATACTTTTCCGGGATAAAAAGTACCCAGTGTGGTGCCCAGGATATTAAAGAATAATTATACCAAGTTTCATCGTAATCGAACCGGTAGTTTTTGCGTGATGCCTGAACAAACAGACAGACAGACCGATAGACAGACAGACAGACAAAAATTTTTTTAATCACATTTTTGGGTTCGGTGTCGGTCTAGTAACACCCCCTGCCATTTATTTTTTTGATATTTTCAATGTACAGAATTTTCACTTCTACAGCTTTATTATAAGTATAGATATAGATGTGTAATCTATTTATCAATTATTATAATACTATATTCCGTATACCTGCAACACCACCCAATGCCCCTTCTGCAGTCCTTCATCCATGGCCTGCTCAGCCACTACCTCTTGCCCTTGACCCAGCGACACATTATGGAAGTTCCCATTATCGGCCGTGAATCCCATGATCTTGCCCAAAGCCTCCACGTCCTTCAATGGGTTGACTCCAGGAGACAGAATGAAGAATATTGGCGTTGTAGGACTGGTCTCTTCGAAAGACTTGCTGAATTCTACGGTTCTGTTTTCTACGTATTTGCCGCCCATTTTTTCTTCAATGTATGCTCTAAAGACAGAATTTTTTTGTGCTTAGAGAATTTCGAATTTGAGTTAGAATATTACCAATAGGTATTATTTTAATACTTACGCTACTGCATACGTCATCCTGTCTGGTCTCAAAGCTCTCATCATACATAGTCTTTGAAGAGCTGTTTTTTTGCTCCATTCCTAAAAAATGCGTAGATGTCAAAAACAACATTTTAGAAAAAACTGATAATGTGTCTTCCTTTAAAGCATTAAGATTTGACTGATTGCAGGTTTCAATAACCCACAACCTAGTCCACAACCCAACTCACATTTTGGTATAAATTAACATTATTAATAAGACAATTAAAACGGTAAAACTCCATACCTGAGGAAACTTCTCCCTCTCAGGGCAATCAGATTCCACAATCTTCTTCCATCTTTTAGGCGATGTCTCTATATCTCTGTCCAAGTTCCTGAACTCTTCCTTGCCAGCCAGGGAACAGATACCGCCCCAGCTCGTGTTAGATAAAAAGTCCACTGGACTCGTTACATGAGGCTTTATAGGAAACCGGAGGAAGAAATCCAACTCCACCGATGATACTTCTTCACTCATGAGGAGCACCTAAAAGGAGGTTTTTATTTCGTTTTTATTCCATCACACGGTTAGAAACTTAGAATACGTCTGTAGAATATGTAGTGTCGTGCTAATAAAAGGTAATATGGTATAAAGTAACATCAGTAAAAAAAAATAAAGTTGTTAATATTGGCTAAGTAGGAACCCCTGAGGAACACCGGCATCAACAGCCATTATGATCCGATGAGCAGCCATCTATTACCACTCTTATCGATCGCTCACCAGGATATAAGAAAACCAGTCGCAAAAGTCAACAGGGATGCCGAATGCGGGAAGCTTACTCGACAGACTAGCATGCCAGACCCTGTCAAAGGCCTTTGTTAAATCAAGAAACACATCAAGGGCTTCACCGTGTCTCACAATGGCCTAGGTTGATCGACCACGGCGGAAGCCGTACTGATGGTCACTAAGGAGCTCATGTATTTTAGTAGCTTATTATTAAGTACCCTTTCCATCACTTTAAATAGTATGGAGGTTATGGCGATTGGTCTAAAGTAGACCGATCGGCACGGAACCCTTTTTCAGCACTAGCTGCCCAATTATCATTTCAATTACATGTAACTCCACCGCTTACCTGAAAAGTCATTTGCGAGGCAAATATAAGTTTGTCACACTCAAACAGTCCGCGAGAAGTGTACTGGTATACGGAGAAGCTGATGCAGTCGATGAGGTTCTTGATCCGAGGCCCGAGCCCCTCTGCAGGCTCCGCGCGAGATATCGCCTTTTGGAAAACTACGCTGAATGCCTGAAAGTGGTTTTGAGATATGAACAGAATCACAAAATTAAAGTTTTCAGAACAATATATTCGGGTATGTTAATTTGGTAATATCATATCTTAGAATAAGAATGTTACATAGGTTATAGGTCCGGGTAGCAGAGAAGGCAGCTTTGTAGACACAAAGTCGGACTTATTCTAACGCTCGATGGTGATAATTACGCCCACGTAGTGTCGTACTTTTAACTTTAAATGATGAATGATTTTATTTTGTAAGTAGGTTTGTAACACTTTTACACGTCAATCATATTTTAAAAACTAGTTGAAGTCGGCGTTTTCTATCTGACTAGTCCAAGAAGAAAGGCCGAAACAAACTCAGAGGTCACAGTCTCTTTTAAAGTCCAGACATAATCTTGGTCAGATCATATGAAGACCATGTAGTCTGAGATAGTCTTTTGCGGAGAGAAACACGCAGATTGAGAAGATCTGTCCAGTCAGTACACGCATTTGTCAGAAATCATGCAGCTCCACTCAAAACTTAAGGGGCTCAACGATTCGACGAACAATACCAAAGAAAGGATATTTGGGTAGGCCACATAAATTACTCAAACTGCCAGACCATGACAAAAACTAACAGGACAGAGAAAAAAAAATAAAGTAAATAAAATGGCCCACATAGTCTTAACATTCACAATAATTAATATAATAGAATAATTCACAAAGTAAGCAAATGTCATCAAAAACAAAAAAAAAACAAAAAAGACATTAAATATGTTAGATACTAATACTGCACTTCCAATGACTATCCACTATCGGACGTATTCACGATCGTTTTTTCTAAACGGATAAGAAAATGTAATTCAGATTATAACTTGATGACTGATGATCAAGATAGGTAACACGAAGAAGAAAGCAGATAAATAATAATATTTTATAAAGTTACCTAATAAAATATGTAAAAAATAAAATTACCTTCAAAGAGAACTGGTAGATAGGATTGATGGTGTTCAGATCGTTCAGAATGAAGTATAGTAAAGACGCTCTGGCTGAAGCGGGCCGGTAGAACTCACGAGCCACATCAATCTCTTTTGAAGTTATTTTTGCTTCGGCCACCTAAAACAAAAGCACATCAAGCGTTGTAGAAAAATGATAAAATGATGATAATGAAAAAAAATCTATGGTCGTGTTCGGTCCATTCATCGGCCAGTTTATTTTTAACAAATTATATTATTGAGTTACCATACCTTTTCTCCAACGCCAGATAATTTTATCCAAGGAATAATTTTGAATTTTTGACAGTTCTTCCATACATAATCTGTCAGACGTCAATTTTATTCCACAAATAAAAATTATCCGTCGATTGAAAAATCATCCCTTATTCAAAAAAGTTTTATCTTACCTTTTTCTCAATATCGGCAGCAGTCCTTTTCGTGGTCTCCAAATTCTCTACCAAAGCCGTATCACCAAGAATATCATCACCGGCCGAAGACAAACGCGAGAGCAAATCATCTTCAAGCGATTTTAATTGAATCTTGAATTGATTCTGCTGTTTCGTTAACTCTGCTTTCAAGTCTTCTAGATCAGGTCTTTCTGCTTTTACTACTTCAGCTAAAAGTTGGTCTTCAAGACCATCGCGAGTTACTGTGAAGTTGACTAGAGTTGTCTGAGCTTGCATCTCTGGTTTGTAATGTGGGTTAGCTAGTTTTGTATGCAGGATTAGTCGGAAGTTTGGACTATATTCTACTTCTTTATCGCCCATTTTTATTGCTCTGTAAGTTTAGGAATCAATGTTAATATCGGAATAGTCTTCAAACATCACAATTAGAGCGCAGTAGTGAAGAACACTGCGCTCAAACGATGAAGGAAAACATCGTGAGGAAACCGGCATGTGTTAGAACCAAAAATTCGAAGATTACAGCCCTCCTACTCATACGGAACACCCCCCTCCTCCCTCTCGAAGAGAGGAGGCCTGTGTCCCAACAGTGGGAACATTATGGGCGTATTATGCTTATCATTTATTTATTTAAATGCCTCATCAAAAAATCATCATCATATCAGCCAGACATAATTATGTCATCTACGAGACATAGACTCACCCCAAGAAAAGCCACAATTTCCTTGATAAAATATCTGGGTTTTAAATCTTACCTTCCTTTCTTTATCAGAGTCCTTCCAAGTAAAGGATCTAGCACAGGATCAACAGTTTCACCAATGTTTTCAAATAGTACAGTTTCTCCCTTTATTATCGCTTTCTCTATGGCATCCAAATAGCCTCTCTGTCCTAATCTAATCACTCGCAGATTGTCACAGTACTTTTGTTTGATCCATTTTACACCTTGTAACTGTAAAGCGTGAGTATACATGAAAACCTTTCATCAACATGGAGTTACAGAAAACCCTATTTCTAAATATCAGTTACAATGCTTACACTCATGAAAGCTACAAAGACTAGGTATACAAAATCAAAATATTTACGTTTTTTAATATTCACATAATATGGAAATAGTAGAGTATGATTAGAAACACGTGAGTCATCTTTTGAAACCGATTGCAGCCGGTCTATTCTATAATAATCTCACCTATGTAAGTCTTCATGGTGAGTTTTTACAGAATGCATCAGCAGATGTCCGTTCAAAGACGGTGATAACCACTGTACCATCAAGTGAGCCATATGATTACTTGCTAGCCAATCACAAAATAAAATGTATATTTTACCTGAGGATCAATCATAAGCGGCCAGCGATCAGAATTAGACAGTATGGTCGCATTCTCAGTACTCATGCGGTCTGAAGGTAAGCCCTCGTTCTGCCACGTCGCAATCGTCGTGTCGTCTGTTAGCATCGTTAGCGGGTCCAGGCCTTCTGTTATTGGTATAGGTGGCTAGAATAAAATCAAAAGTCATGCCAGTCAGTCATAAGCATACACAGCCCATAATGTTCCCACTGCTGGGACGCAGGCCTCTTCTCTGTGAGAAGGAGTGGGCATCATTCAGCACGCGGGCCCAGTACGGGTTGGTGGATCTCACATGTCTTCGAAATTTTTGATTCTAGGACATGCCAGTTTCCTCACGATGTTTTCCTTCACCGTTTTGAGGGCAGTCACACTTAGGACAAAGAGAAGCGACTTGGCAACGCAACAACTGTACACACACATAGGTTTCGGATAATGCCAGCGATTTTTGCGTTGCAACATCACGTCATTTTGATGTCTCAGCCTGCAGAATTCATTAATAATTTCGTATGTGTTTGAAACTGTAGTGTGTAGTGTAAATGATTCAAAAGAAGTCAGTTATAAATCATTGCGTCCATAAAAATCAATATTATTTTCTTTAAACTCATTGAAAATTGGCAAAAGCAACAAGTAAATTCCGTGTAGTGGATAAACAAAACTTTACATGTAAAAATTATTTACATTCGGATCATTTTAATACACACCTCTAAAGTCTTCAAAAAGACAAGCCAGTTCTTGTGCATCAGGTCCAATCTGAACTGTTTAGTGAAGCATCCAACATAAGATATAAAAGCACACACTAGAAGTACGTCCCCTGGCATTGTTGTACCCTGTTGCTGTAGGCTGAAAGATTGAATGACAACATATAAAAAACATCTTTTCTCATCTCGTCTCGGCTCAAACTATGTAAGAATAAAAGTTTTCCAGTTTCCTAGACATAGATCGAGCCCCACCTACCGGGTCTAATTGTGAATCTAAGCCATCCATGAACCTACTCAAACACACAAAAATTTCATCAAAATCGGTCCAGCCGTTTAGGGGAAGTTCAGTGACATACACACGTACAGCAGAATTATATGTATATCTAAAGAAGATAGTCCGTTCCGTAGAGGCGGCTCGTTGAGGGTATTTTCATACTTTTACTGCTCCCGTAACGACTGAGGACATATCTCAAGAAAATTTATCATCGGCGTTTAGATCCCTATTTTTTCCCCTAGGTCCCTATTAGATCTTCTACTTTGATGTTAAAAACTATAATGCTAAGTACCTAGAAACAGCTTCAGCCCAACGGACCTTTTCACTAGCAAGTCCATTGACCAGTCTGTTAGCAAGTTGTATAGTAGCATTAGTGGCATCTGCTTCCTTCTGACACTTCATCTTTTCTGATGTTGCCTTTTCGAAGTCTGCCGTCAGCATCGCTAGTTTTTCTTCCAGGGACTACAATAGTATTAATATGGGTGATTGATATGTTTGATCTAACCACTTAATTTAAGTTAATATTGGTGCACATTGGACCCCCGGGGGTCGTGAAACTATAGTGTGTCTCATTAGTCGAGGCTATATAGGTTAAAGCCATGTTTAACATATTTCTTAGCACTAAAATATTTATAAACGTGAAAACTAGTACTAAGTAGCTTATATATTTTAAGTTTACTAACATCTTCAGGATCTTTGTTTCAAAGTCTACATAGCTTCAGGATTACTTACCATGACTTTGCACTTGATAGACCTCAATTTATCAGTAGCTGCAGCTAACTCGGCGTTTGCGGCTTGTAAAGCTTTTCTTTTGGGCTCAACATCACAGAATACTTCGTAGAATTTTATAATATTGATCACCCAAGCGCACAAACCAGCAGCGGCACCCGATTTTGATCTTATGAACTCTAGAAATAAAGTAAAATTTTGAATGCTTCACCTTCAGCTGGAAATAAATGGTGTGACGTGGTTTTAACTCACCAGGCTCAAATTCAGCATCCTTCAAGTAAGGTTGAATGGCTTTGATGACGTCAGGGTGAATATTTTCTTTGTCGTATTGTACAAGACAGTCGAGGAATACGTCCACTTTGGCCATCACCACCTGGGAAGGAATATTTCTAATAGTAGATTATTCACTAAGGGTAAAAAGCAGTGTCTTATGTCACGGGCGCTATATTGAATCCCAAACGTAACGAAGGATCGTAACTTTAAGTTAACTCCTGGATGAAGCAAGGGAGTTAAAACTAAAACTCCTGAGTACAGCGAGGGATTTCAGGCATTCTTTTTGCGATACTCGGGGAATACCTAATGATATGCAGTTTTATACACTATATTATCTAAACTCAATGCAATTTCATCAGAAACACATTAAATAATATGAAGATGCGAAATAAGAGGTTCAAATCACTGTGCTGTCTGTGTGCTGTCGCACCACAGCAACCGATCAGCTGTTGCGATGACTGGGCCACCTCAGCTCAACAGCTATCATTCATAAATACGAGTAATAAAAAAAAATGTGTTTATTGCATCATCTTAAATAACGTATTCTTGTTACAATGGGGAGAATCCATTTATGCAATTAGTTTGCTTGTGATAGGATGCTCCGCCCTTCCCCAGGTTATAAATTGATTATTCATATAATTGAGCCTTTACAAGATACCGCCAGGGCTGCGGGTTGTTCGAAAGAGATACCGTGGCCCTTGGCACAGGCAACTGAACGAACACGGGTGGGTTTTAGTCAGTAAAAGTCTGACACTCTCTTCCGCTCCGCCCAGAGCGAAAGGGAGTGTCAGACTTTGTATCAGTGTCAGACAAAAAAAAAAGCCTTTACAAGATAATGTAAACTTATACAAAAGAATGAAATGAAAACACAATATTTTTATAAAAAGCAAAAAACGCGCTATTGATGTGTATGTTATGTGAGTAGAGTACGTTTCAAATATAAATAATTAGAAGAGCTAACCTTAGCGGCTTTCCAGCTCCTATCCTTAGGTATCTTCCCACCCGGTGCTAGCAACACCATGACAGCTGCAGTGACATTGGTCACAGCCCCCGGCGGCGAACCGAAAGACTTCAATTCAGTAAGGTTCGCTTTATTAAGCGTATTCAGCGCTTCTTGAGCAGCTATTAGCGCTGGTTCAGCTTTTATCAAGTCTTCTTCACAATCTTTCTGCTTCTTGGATACTTCTTCGGCTATTACTGCTACTTTTTCTTCCTCCTCGTCGGCTATAAGTTATGGATCAAGTTTTTAATGTATGTTGATGATGTCATTGTGATTGGTTTAGTTTATGTTGTGTTTAGTTTATATTATTTTACTAGCTGCTGCCCGCGACGTCGTCTGCGTGAAGGCTCTACAGCACCAAAAATACCTAAGATGCCAGTGTCGCTATAGCATTATAAGTAAACAACTTTTAAAATTGCATTAAAATATAAGTTTTTTTGCGAAGCAAGTGAAGCGAAGCAAGTGAAGAGAGTTATATGGGAATCCTGCTGAGTTCAGTCATAAGATGTGACTGAAGGAAATAGAGAAAATAATGCAAGAATACATTCCAGGACACAAAAGAGTAAAAATACGTACAAAGGTATCATACCTTACAACACTTCCCTATAAACTACGTTGGTAGTTATGCTGCCAGGAGCCAAAATGTAAAGAGAGTCAGGATTGGTGACGCGAGAGCAATCGACGTACAGTTGCCCGTGTGAGAAGCAACTCGTCCTGAGGTCGACACCCGCTGCCCTCAGTGTCTGCCCCTGCGACTTATTGATGGTCATCGCGAAGCAAACATTCACGGGGAACTGTACGCGCTTGAACTGGAACGGGTAGTTATGAGGTATGAAAGGAATGCGTGGTATAAATACTGCCTCGCCGACGCCACAACGCGTAAGAATTTCCGCCTCAATGGTGTGTCTGTGGAGCGAGATGACTTTAAGGCGGGTCCCGTTACACAACTTCGGAGGAGATAGGTACAGAAGAAGCATAATCGGGACACCGACCTTCAGCTTGATGGTATGCGCTGGAAGTCCACTTGCTGACAGGGAGTTCAGAAATTCCACAGGATAATGTGTGGCGTTATCTTGCTCGACAACAGTGTTTATCGAGGTGTAGACCACTTCATTCCCCTCAATTTCCGAGAGAATGCATTTGTTAATTGCTGCAGCCTGATTATTTTTGGGCGTCAAAATGGCCCGCTCACACACCCAAGAATTCTACTGGTGCAGTATACGACTGATGTCCCCGTACACACAGCGAATGAGTTCTTCTAAGCTGGATACCACTCTACCGAGAGACTCTGGAAGCACCACCTGTGCACCTCTCTCTTCTGGTAGAGTGCCTTTGCCAAGACTTAGAAGGACATCGGAGAATTCTTGAGCACATGCATTGCCGCCGAGCTGAGCTCTCATATTAATGGTCAAGCGCAGCGTACGAAGTCGTGACTAAAACGAAGATCGTTTCAACGAAGCATTCACCTCGTCAGCCCTCGATCCCCGCGTCACCACGGGAAGCGTTTGCCGGAAATCGGCACTGAACAGAACTATGACACCACCCATCAAATGTTCGTTCCTGCGGATGTCCTGCAGGGTTCTGTCCACGGCCTCAACTGCCTTCCTATTGGCCATCGTAGACTCATCCCATACGATCAGAGAGCAATCCTTGAGCACGTGTCCCTTATTGCTGTTACGTGACACACCAAAAACAGGCGTTTCGGCGCTCTCTAAATCGATGGGAATTTTAAACATGGCATGTGCTGTCTTGCCGCCCGAAAGTAGTGTGGCAGCGATTCCCGACGACGCTACAGCAATAGCAATTTTGCCTTGCCTCCTGACCTCTGCAAGTATGCCAGTGGTAACAAATGTTTTTCCTGTTCCACCAGGAGCATCCAAGAAAAACATTTTACCCTGGTTTTGCCCAACGCTTTCAAGGACGGTGTCATAAATGTGTTTTTGCTCTGAAGAGAACAAAGCGACATAGTCATTTCGTATGGTGGTCATTTCGCCCGGATCGTAATTTGTCTCAGCGTTATACTCCCGATTTCCACGGTCTTTATACGGTGATGATGTGGGAGCTGATAATATATTTGATTAGTGGATTGCCGCCGATAGAAATGACCACATCTTGAAGTGAACTGAGACAGGTGTTCAGCACGCGTTCATCAGTTACTTCGACTTCATCTCCAGTAACACGCCTCAAAGCTCGTAGAAAATCTTCAGACAGATGATGGCGATACTTCTCCCACAAAGCTACCAGGTTCGCGACTCCACAAAACACCAAGATGACGGCAAACAGATGACGCATGCAGCTGGGACTGTCACTGACGCTCGCCTCCGCGAGGATGTCATCCCAATTTTGGTCACCGTCGAGAAGGTGACGTGCTACGCAGGCTGCGCGGTAAGTGGGATACTCCACGCCATCAAATGTCCTCAGAAAGGCGAAAGACGTTGGGCCTCGGACAGTGTGAAGTAACAACCGCAGAAAATTGCATTCGCCATTATTCGGATGCACGGTATAAACCCTACCCAATGCGGTGTCCTTGAAAATTCCCGGAAAGCCTTCCACAGCACCTCCTCGTCGACGTCGGTTAAATACACCCCTTTGCTCGTCGTACGTGTAATATGAAGGCACCTCGTCATACGTAAGGGATCTGGCAAACTGGTCGACTTCACAGAGCGTGTTTTTATAAATTGTCTTCCTCAACTCTGCTCAAGATTTTGAGGGTTTTGTTGGAACTGGAATTTGTCGAAACGATACCATACAACTTTTATGAAGAAAATGCACATTGCCATCTATGAATTTTAAGAATAACTAACTACTAACCTCGCCAACATGATCAAATTTAAATTATTTATTTCCAAAAAGTGTTAACATGTAACTTGATTTGATTTTTATGAAATCTCATAGATGGCGCTGCTTCAAAATTTTCATTATACTACTAACATTAATTAAACTATGTTTCTCTGCCCAAGTTACTTAAATGGCGTAGTTTTTATAGTGTAAAGCTAGATAATAGCATGGCTTACTCAAAAACAACATTTAAATATGCGTCGTTAGATTACACGCTGTGACAGAATACGTAGGTAAGAAAAATAAAGAATCACAGCTCCTCCCCCGTAGGTGATAGCGTGATAATATGTTTCCAGAGTTAAATTATGGTTTACTAAATAAATAACATGTCATTTTGTGCATTCAATTATTTTGTGCATTAAATTACGAACAAAAACCTTTTAAAATCAATATTGCTTACCTCCTATAACATACGGCGTGATAATATGTAGCCTAAAGCCTTCCTTGGTTTACAAAGAACATTTTTGGTGAATTTCAATTCAATCTATCCAGTAGTTTTGGCGTGAAGCCGTACCATACACACAGACAAACAGACAAACAGACAAAAATTCTAAAAAGTCACTTTTTGTCATCAGTTACGTTTTTCTAACAAAAGCCACTTATTTTTTCTCGAAAATTCTCAATGTACAGTTTTTCTTTCGTTACTGTTTTATTATATGTATAGATTGTGCACACAAACCTTTCGCAATAAATTCTCTAATAATGGTGAAACCACATTAAAATCTGTTGTTATGTTTAGAAGAACAATGGGGTCATGCAGACAGACATGAAAAATGGAGTAATAAGTTAGTACAGATATTTGATTCTACTGTTTTTCAATAATGATATGAACACCAATCTGCAACGGGCCTGCGTAGAGGATTACGGCGCACTATCTCAGAGGAAGCCTGTGACCCAGCATTATAGATTGATAAAGCAATTCTAGAACAGTACAATAAAAACCACATTTGTTTTACAAAACTAAATTAAATTGAGTTTTCTTGCGTATACAAACAATTAAGCACAAACGTAAGGGGAAAAAATACTAATCAATATTATGTGAACAAATTCTTACCAAGTGCTTTCTCGCTCTGCACTTTAGCAGTCTCAACGCCGACCATTTCAATAAGTTTGTCGGCTGCCTCATTCTTTTGATGTAACTCTACTTCTTGTACAGCTAACTTTTCCTTCAATGCGTCCACTTGACATGAGGTGCTAGCAAGCTTTTCTAAACCATTTTCGAGCCTACATAAATAAAGCGGCGTTAATGAAAAGAAAATGGGCAAAACTTTGAAGACATGTGGCATCCACCAACCCACACTGAGGCCACATGATGGATTAAAGCCTACTCGCTCTCAGAGAGAGTGTATTAATATTTTATTATTATCAATTATTCATTTTCGATTAATGGCCGATTTTCAAGTGTCAGATATAACTTTTATCTGAAAAAAAATATGGCGAATATGGTGGAAAATTATTGTGGTATGGCGGTTTGACCTATTTTCTATGCAAAATCTGTCAAACCGCAATTTTATTCTTCAGATAAAAGTTATCTGAAGATTGAAAAATTGCCCACTATTTAAGTTTTATAAACATTTATGAACAACATACCTCACAATCTTAGCACGTAGTTCATCAGTCTTATTATTGACCAGCTTGGCGTACAAGCTGATCTGTTCCAGGTAACTCTTGGGTGTCGTATAGTTGTATCGCCTCTCATTGGCTAGGTAAGCTTTCGACATCGTGTTCACAGACGTATGGACGTACGCCATGAATCTGGATATCGAGTCTCTGAGCGCTATCTGGAAAAAAGGTAAATATACAAAGGTTTCTTTAAAAAAAAAACTGTTCTCTTGTAAATAACTGGCTAACACATTTGAGAAATCTAAGAAAGGTATAAAAAAAATGTCAAAAACCCGCGACACAAAATAATACAAGAAACCCGAAAGTCTGACAAGCAGTCTTACCAAGGGGTATCGTATTACCCAGTAACTGGGTTGTGGAGGTCAGATAGACAGTCGCTCCATGTAAAATACTGGTATTCAGCTGCATCCGGTTAGACTGGAAGCTTACCCCAACATAGTTGGGAAAAGGCTAGGCAGATGATGATGATGATGATTCCCTTTCAATATAGTGTACTTTATTCTACTAGTCAAGCCCTTTCATTTGATACCCATATTGAGGGGGAGCTGTGAAATAAAAATGTATTTTGTGGCGGCGGCCATCTTGGACCGATTTTCATCAAACATAGCTAAGAACACTCCCGACTAATTCACCTTTCAAACAAAATTAAAATACCCGTTCGTTTTTGCATCAGGGGTTAAAAAAAAATCAAGATTGAAATTCTTCATCTGTCGATCAAACTGCCAAAATTCGAGGGGCAATAAATCGAAAACTGTAACCTGAAGGCCAATTCCCGTAATTAAAAACGTCCAAAATCTAGTCGCAATCTCATCTGTACGGCAATTAATGTCAAAAACTTGTCAAAAATGTAGGGAAATTAGAGGTATTTTTGACAGATTGAGACAGATCAGACTGTGAATGTTCTTAAAATTACGAGAATTGCCCCTCGAGGGCCTAGAAAAAGTGACATAAGATGATGGAAAAGTCAAATATGTATTAGATTCCCATTAGCTGAGATTAGAAAAACTTATGTCGATCCTGTCGAAAATTGTAGAAACATGAAACTCTTTGAAAGCCATTGCCACTTGTCTAGGGCCTCTGATCTAACCTAACATCGAATTAGAATAATATTTATCAAAAGTAAACAAGCTATAGAGAATTATTTACCGGTAGATTATGCAGTTCCTCCATGAATCTCATGGCCACAGACACCAAGGCTTCCTGAGGCCACTCATGGAACCAGTTGATAGACGTACAATTGATAAGCGCGGGGAACTTTCTAGATCTCACTCTGAGGGTGGAACCGACGGGAGAGAAGCAAAGAACCACTTTGAGCTGCTTACGAACTCTGTCTATGAAGAATTTCCAGCATGTTTCCCTTGTGTCTGGTAGACCTGCACCTTTTACCTTAAATTATAGTATTACTTAAGTTACAAAATATTAAGTTATACTGTATTTGTATAAATCTATTGGCAGCATTATATGTATAAAACAAAATAAATACACAGCGTGATATCGATAATCACGTCACACATTTAGATTTCATTACCGTATTTTGAAAAATAATTATAAGTCAATTAGTATATATAAAAAAATAATAAAATAATAATAAGAAATAAAATAAAAATAATAATAATAATAATATATATAATAGATATATGTATAATTTGTGTGTGTGTGTTTGTAGTGTATTAGTGTATATAAATTGTGTTTACCTATATAAATAATATTCTCCACATTAGTATAAGCCAATTTATTAAAACTATATTTCCTCATTTTATTTTCACCAAATTCAAAAACGACTATTAGCTTCAGTAAAAATAAGAAAAGAATATTTACCTCATTCCTCACACCAGCAATGATATTCTCCATTTCATCATCAGGGAACAAATCAGCTACTTCGCCTGATGCCAGTAAATCGTTGATCAGTACCAGAAACTGTTCATTGGCAACCTGAGCATCCGTCATCAAGAACATTATTCCGACGTTCTTTAGACCGGTCTTTATATATAACTGGGATAACTCATTCTAGAAAGAAGAAATTAATGGTTGTATGATTTACTATATTAAATTCGGTTCCGAAAATTCAGGTCACATGTTGGGCGGCAAAAAAGTATTTGGCGCCCAACATGGGATCATTTATTTTATATTGAACGAATACATTAACTTGAACTAATACTACCCTAAGTCATTATTATATCTTTACCTTTAAGTCAGAGACTCCATATCCCTTTTTGAGTTGTATCTGGAGGACTTCCAAACTTGATATGAAAGAGGCCAGTCGGGACAGGGACTGTTTTCCGGAACCTCCTACACCCACCAGTAAAGCGCTGCCTCTTGGACTTTCCAGAATACGAGAGATTCTACAAATAAATAGTTGGTCAAACAACCAAATAATGAAAAACGGCGTCTTTATCAGTTAAAAAAACAATTGCTTCAATGACTTATTTTTTAAGACGATTCGTTTGTAAATTACGGACTGAATATTTTTAATCCTCTTTTTTGTAGCTTCAATAAAGAATAAATCATGACATAGAGCAAAATTTTCATAAAAATCAAACCGTAAAAACCGTTTTGTAAAAATAAAAATCAAACCACAAACACTCAAACATGCAGGAATTTGCATCCGAATAAATAAACTATAAGTAAATCACCTGCAAATATGCATCATAGCATCCTCAAACAGTACTAAGTTCATGGCAGCGATGAGATCGTTGTAACTGGCCATAGCTTCAGTGAGCAGTTTGTTCAACTGTTCCCAGTTCTCAATGGGCATGTACTTCGGTTCGCCGATACCGCCCGCAAAGTGACAGTAGATGTTGGGACGCTCAAATACTACGCCCTCGTCGATATCCTAAAAATAAAAGTTTATTTGAACTTATAGAGACAATCGAGATGCGAAAGGTTTGAGATATATTTATTTCCCATAAAAATTATAATTCACTTACATGAGAAATTAACTTTAAAAAAATGTCATTGACGCACAGTTTTGACAAAAATGACACTATAGACAAGTTCTATAAGTATAGTGTAAATAAATCTAAGCCAGCCTAAGTGAAAACATAAACGGAGAATGCCTTATCAGCTAACTTAATTAATTACAATGTGATTTACCTCAAAATTCTTTTTGCATAGATCAACTTGAACTTTCAAAAAAGCATCAATATCTTTTTCTTCGGTCAGTTTGTCGCAATACACTCGACTTGTTTCATGCAGCCACAAACGAAGAATATCTGATGTGGTTTCAATACATTCATTTGTACTGAACAAGAAGCCCTGAAAAATAATGATAATTTACCAAAATGTTCTTCTTTAAATACAAGAATGAATTTGAAAGTATTCAGGTTACCTGAAAAACGTTTGACAAATCTCTCAAGTTGAATATGTAGTGGAATTTGATCGCAGTAGGTAAAAATACTTGAGATATTTTGTTATGTAGAGTAATTGTCGCCATCACGACGTTAGCTGAAAAAAATATATCATCCACATATAAAATGCTGACATTATTATTGACTTTGATACAAAATCTTTTCTTTTTTTTAATGTAGAGTTGAATAACAAAAAAACAGTAGCTTTACTCACATGACAATTTCGCAATAAGAGGGTTAATCCTTAATTCCGGATTGGCCAAATGCTGGCTCAAGATCGAATGATAGATATTATTCAGAGCCTCAGTATTAGGAAAACTAATCGCAAAAACACAGAAATGCCTCTGCAACCTCGGGTTTATGGTAAAACTGCCCGAAGTGGGGTTCATACAAGACACGTACTGTGTGTTGTGGATGTCTTTCAAAGACAATTTAGTTCTATCGTACCAATGACCATAGTCCATATGTTGACGAATTATTGTATGAGGTTGGACAGTCCCGTAAGCATCTACTTCTGGCATATTCATGTCGTCAATGAAATATATTAAAGTTTTGTTTCCTGGTGGCCCATAGTTACGACCAGCTTTTTTCTCTAGAGGTTTTTCAAGAATTTTCTGAAGCATCTCTGATGAAGTGTAGAAGTTGAACGGTACAGATTGAATGGCGTAGGCTTCTGATAAACTGAAATAAAATAACAAAGAAATGAAATTAATTGAACAAGCAAATGGTCAAATTACTACTCATTTCGTTGAAGCCACAATTATATTGCCAATACACATAAATAGTATATATAAATAGATATAGGTAGTGCAAATAATGAAAATAGGTATAAATGCTTACCCTTGTAACTTTTCATTAACTAGAACAGTTTTGCCAGAGCCAGCGCTTCCAACCAACATTACAGGATGCTTGTTCTTCATCAACAAGTCGAGGAAGAATCTGACCCTTATTGTTTCTGCTGTTGGTACAAGCACAGCCTAAAAATAAACTTCTTTTTAGTTGTTGTATCTTAACTCACACAAATCCGTATACCACTACTTTCTATGTAAATATCAGTGGCAGGAAATTATTAAAACATTGTCAAAATATACTAAACTAAGTCAAAAATACGTCGTGTATTATTCAGGCTAACTTAAAATTACCTAAGCAAAGATAATAAAATTTATATGGGACCACCACCCAAGCTTCCTCTACTAAATTAAATTAAATTGAGTTTGAGTTTGAACAGTAGTGTAAAAGGCTAAAAAATCCTATAAAATAACTATATAAATTAATTAACGATTTCCAGCGTTACCTGTAACGGCATATCGGAATCCAACTCAAACTTTGGTATTTTCTCAGTCCACGGTGTAAACTGCTTAGTATCGTGATCGATATAGTAATCGAACACAGTCCCACCAGCGGGGAATTTTATGTTCTTAAACTCATTGTTCCACCATTTTGAAAATTCTGCAATAAATAAGTAATATTATAATTTTAAGTTCAAAGACACGGAAACAGCAGGACCAGATTGTACCTTATGAACACAAAGAGCGCAAAAAAGAACTTCAGTGTAATTTTCTATACCCAACAGTTAAGAATTTTCAACTAACAGTAAAGCATTCAAATATAATAAAATTAGTATCTTAATCAAACATACCAATCCTATAATCAACGCTACCCTCATGGAACATGGCAGATCCAAAGGCCCAAACACAAGCAAACACAAAGAATATATCATGCCACTCCTTTGGACATTCCGCCGGCGTATTCTCAGGTACAAACAGACAGTTTAGTAGATGACATAGCATTTGAACATGAGCCATGTCTACTATGGGAGTGATCTTTTTGAAACGAGTCCTCACTGTTTCTAAGCAGGATGGAATGTATTTGTCGAAGAGAACGACTAAGTTGGACTTTTCTGCTGGTATCTTTCGCGTTTCTACCCAGCTTGTGACATATCTGCAAATAACAATATGATTGAGATAAGCAACCTAAAAATTAAGGATAACCGTTTAGCATAATATCAAAGCGTAACAATTGATAATCAGAAAGAGAATACTTACGGATTCCATCCTAAATCCTGGGAATTAATATACAAAATGCCAGCTCTAGAAACTGTAGCTGGAGTAGCAGTGCGCAAATTAGAAATCTCGAACATCAGTCTCATGACTGGTGTTAAAGCTATGCGTTCGTTGCTAGCCAACGTCAATATCTTGTTATCATCCATCACTGTGTTCAGAGATTCAATCCACATCGGATCTATGTCACCATCAAGGACTATCCACTTTGGATTGTCACCAGCCAAGTTAGCTTGATCTCTCATTATCACTGACAGCAAGCCATCTTTCCATTCCCTAGTAGCCGGATTTATAATACCAAACAATTCGTCATTGGTCACTGCTTTGGGATTGAGATCATTAAATATAGGTTTCTTCCTAACATTTTGATATGTTTTGAATAGTGTTTTCCATACTTGAGTCTTTCCAGTACCAGCGTTGCCAACTATGAAGACTGAATGTCGGACTTCAAGCAATTCTTCTAATTGAACTACTTTTAGAATGAAATTATCTTCTGGTTGTAAGGAAAGATCCATCGCAGCTTGTTTGACTGTTCTTTCAAATTCCAAATCTCGTTTTCTTGGTACTTCGAGAGCAGGGAATAAGTCACCGATAAGTCCCATGAATACTGGCATGTCATCTGTTACTACCTTTGGTATGTTGAAATCTCGGAGAGTTCTCATAAGTACTTCTTCTTCAGGTCTTCCTGGGTCACCTCTCTAGATAAATAGAAGACAATTATTATTAATCTTCTTGTCACAATATTTATTGGGCTAACAATTGTATTTCGTGTCAGTATATCATTCATTTTATTTACATTAGCAGAGACGGTGATGCAAACATTGCAATTATAAGCAGCCAACACCAGTAATAATGAAACTTTAAGTCTCATTCATTGCTTACCTTCAAAGACCCAGCAACCACAAGCACAGATTTAATAGCTCTCAGCCCCCAATCATAATGATCCTGCTTCGAAAGCAACTCCTTACACAAAGTATAGAGCGTAATAAACTTCCTAGCCAATATCTTAGCTTCTTGAAACCCTTCAGCGACCAACATGATCTCGCAAATCAACTCAAAATCAGGTACCACCATAGCACATGGTCTGAATAACGCTTTTAGATTCTCAGGCAATTCCGTACGACCGGCGTAACCTGGGTTCATGGTGATGAAAATACCCACAGATGGAGTTAGGCATATTATTTCTCCCATGAAGTTGAATTTTTCTTTCTTGTCTCTGAGGGAGGAAAACACATTAGTTTTTTTTTTATTTTGGTACCCGCAATACAAAACAAAGGAATTTTTCATGTTTAAGGAAATCAAAAATGTCTGTTCTTCGTATGATAGCATTATAAAATCATATTTTTGTGCAGGTTCTTAATACTTAGTTGGTTTACCTGATAGCATCTTGAACAGACTTCACTTGCACAGCGACGACAGACAACACCTCCACCGAGATCCGGTTGAACTCATCAAAGCATCCCCAAGCACCCGTCTGAGCCAGTCCTTTGTATATGTTGCCACAAGACTGTACAAAGTAACACAATTAAATATTGTAGTAATAAGACCTACCGTTTTTATATGCATATAAAATACACAAGAACAAGTTTCCCGGTCGGTAAATGACCTGATTGGACTAGTTAAGCTGTTTAGGAACAAAGGCGGTAAATCCAAGTGTAACTTTCATCCGTTTAAGTTAAGTTTCTTAGTAAGGAATCTTGTAAATTTGAGTCATACAATCAGCTGGAGCATTGTACCAAAAAGGATTGTGAATCGAATCACGTCATTGCCGACAAACGACAGTGTTAACGACCAACTTAATGGTAACTTTAACTGCAACCGTAAAGTTAGCAACACAGCGAACCTGTTATTTTTCTTAGGGAGCATAAAAATAGTTTCCTTCTGTCTCATTACAAAACGATTTCTAAGGTCCTGAACCTTCGAGCCAATATTTGTATATATAGACTTCCTCCTTGTTAAAAAAAAAGTTAAAAAAATACAAAATCTGGCTCGCTGGTTATAGAGATAAACCTTGTTTTGTACAAACAGACAGATTGCACTTATTTTTCCATAAGAATAGATGAATTTATCTTTAAATAAGTACCTGATAGTCCATTTGCTCAGAACAGTTGAAGACATACACCATGATTCCCAAAGCTCTTCCCAAATCTTTTGTGGTCTCCGTTTTACCGGTACCAGCCGGACCTGCGGGTCCTCCACCCATGATCAAATGTAGAGACTGTAGAAAATAATACACTTGTAACAAAGTAATGGAAAAAAGTCTTTGTTTCATGCCTGAAAGCCTGTAAAGTGAACTTCAAGCCTTCGATGGGGTCAAAACTAAACACTCGCATTCCATATTCACACAAAAAAGTATCCTAAACCAAGCATGATAAACTATCTCACCTGAGTCAATGTAATGTAGCACCGATCAGTCAACGGCGTGATGACCAGCCTCGGAGTGTTTCCCAAGTATTCATAACTGTATGTAAACTGAGCATCGCAGATATTCGCGAAACAATGGTATTCCTTCTCGCCCCATCTAAAAACAATTGCCATCGAACATTTCAGAGCATATTCCTCAGTATTTTATAGCTACTATTACTTGAAACTAAGATCATAACACATAGGCATAAAACCTTGTTCCTAATTGGTATAAAACTGGAATTAATGTTAGATTTGATGAATGATAGTGATTAATGTTGCATAGTTTTCACTTCGAGGCACATCGTTGTAAAACTAGCCGTGTATGTAAGAAATGAATACCAAACATTACATGATTAAAGCTCGTTAATTTGAAAACATTACATGTATGAGATTCTATTGAAATGGAAAGGAAATGTTTCAGGGCATGGAGTATTTGTAAAAAGTTCGAATTTGATACAGTATAAAATAATGAGAACGTGGTTAAAGAAAAAGGAGTGAATGATAGATCGCCGACTGATAGAGGAGAATAGAAGAAAAAAAACGTGCTGCGCCGACCCCACGTAGTACAGGATAAGGACAAGAAAAAGACAAATGCGATAAATGTGATAAATAATAAAATTGAATGAACCTGATACAAAAAAATGCAGATGATTCAACATTAGACCCAGTACCTGTGTCTCAGCTGAGACTGCCACATGAAAGCCGATCCCGCCTCCACCTTCGCTTGAATCATCTTACTCACAACGTCTCGTGAATGCACATCTATAGTACATATCGTCATGATCTTCTGCCTGTCTTGCTTCGTTAACTCTCCAATCAGTAAAGAAATCAACGTACTGAGTTGAGACAACTGCTTTTTATAATAATCTTTTAAAGAATTGTCATATCCCTCTTCAAGTCTCGCGAAAGCCATGTTGACTTCTGTAGTCCACCAGATTTGTGAGCCACATAGTGCTACTTGGGCCATGAAATCGAACAGCCATTGTTCTCTCGGCTTTTCTTCGTAAGATATCATTGATTCTCCAAAATAGTGTCGGATGGCAGATCTCATCATGTCTTGGAGTCTGTTGAGCCAGATTTCAACCTGAAACATGATGGTTTGGTATTATAAAGGTGAATGGATCATTATTATGTGTATACTATCAGGCGTTTGTTTTTGCACTCACAGCTCCCGTACAATCGCAAGTTCCATGAAACAGGACAAGTTCTCCATCTTTAGCTATCATTCCGGACGCCACTTTCTCTCCTGGTTTTTGATCATCAATGAATTTCAGCTTTGCGATCGAATCGAAAAGTTTTGTTAAATGTCTGAAAACGTTATAATTATTTTTCACAACTTCGTTGAAATAAACTTGAATAATATTGTATATTATTCAAGTTAGTTTATTTCAACGAAGTTGTGAGGTTTTAACTAATTGTAAATGACTCAATGTGTTATTCATTTATAGTAATGAAAAATATTATTTAATATGCAACATCTTTTAAATAAAATAGCTTACCTGATAACCAAATCAGCTTGATTCCCGTTTGACAAAATATCCAAGAGATCAGCAGAGGATACAAAATAGAATCTTGGGAACGCCAATCTCTTCGTTTCCAAGTACTCTGCCAAAGCCTTCTCACAAATGATAAGGTCTTTCTGTATGCTGTCCAAATGTTCAACCAATCCTTCTTTATTGGTACCTTTTACTACATTTGGAGTTTTGGCCATTTCAGTGGACAAAATCTGGCAGTAAAAATCAACGAATCAGTATATTTTGAACACTAACAAGAATTTTCAATGGGTTTCTTTCTGTTAAGACTCTTTGCTTACCTTAAATTCGGCATCAATCCTATCAAATCTAGCTGAATCTTCAGGTAGTTGTTTCCTGATATCTTCTGAACTCATAAAAATGCTCTCCAAATGTGTCCAAGTCCTTTGAACTTCAAACCACACTGTGATCACTTGGTCTGCTATCGACAACTTTTGTTGCCAACCTGAGACTTCCTCCAAGAAATATGCTATGAATTTTGATGTCATCAAGTTTTGCAGTTGGACCTAAAACATGAGGGATTGAATAAAAGTCTTACTCGAGCATGAAGCAAAGGCTATGGAATCAGTTTTTCTACTTTTTTATGTAGTTACCTGATTTTCTTCTAGCGTCTCAATAAGCTCTTCACTAGCTCTCAACAATGTACACTGAGTCCTTGTATGTACCTCTTGTTCAAACTCCAAGTGACTCCACGTGGTATGTAGATCTTTTAGTACCTTCTCCATAGACATTTCTTTCACCGCTTTGTCTACAATATTCTTCACTTCTTCCTCGCATTCGTGTAGGTTGAGGGCAAGTAAATCAGCAAGCGTTGTGTTTAGATCCATTACGATTCTTACCTGTTTTATTACAATGATATTTAAAGAATGATCTCAAACGACTCAGAGAAACGGATATTGACATTTACTTGATAAATAAAGTATTAACATTATGTCTACGAATTTTAAGTTAATTTTTTATGTCAATGGTTAAACTCGTGTTAAATACTTACGTAAGTGTAAATTCCTTGAAGACGAGAATTAAATATTTATTTTTTGTGTAATACAAACTAATATATACATATATGACACATATTCATACGCGCTAACACGAAGCAGTGTATTAGAATAAAAAAATAAGTGAATATGTTGAGGATAAAAAAGTAAACAATGAAAATAATTTATTAAACGAAACTTAAATTGTTATTATACACGAAAAAAAATATGTACACTATACACACCGCGGCATTGTCATACTTACAGTGAGCTCACGTGGTAATGCTGCTAAGCTCTGTGAATCACAAACATATTTACATTCGCATAACGATTCATTCAATGCATACTTCAAACATTGACATTGTATAATACAAAACTCAGGCAATAATAAACTGTACAATTATGTGAACATTTCATCCAAAGCAAATGCATGCCGCATTCAAACGGAGAGTCACCATCACCATTTTACTTTTAAACAATTTCGTCATATTTTTGCACTACATCATTAGAAAAAACAAAAAATGCTGTAACTTTAACTCTTTTGATACATTCAACTCTAGGGTTATCCCGGACAAATGAAATGGTAACTCTAAACGATCATGCAAAATGCATAAGTTAAAATTCCAAACCCATCAGCTGAATCGCAATCCTGATCTCGAAGGTGCTAACACAACATTCATGTTATATTTACATTTTAGTATATTTATTTATTTACAATTTAGTTATTTATTTTGCCCGAATGTTACAAAGTTCACCTTAGTTGTACTCATGAGTGAGTCCCAATGCCTTTCTCTGATTGCTGGGTTTTGCAGCTCACCCACTGCTCGTAAGGATGTTAACATATTCTTTACTGTTGCTTCCAGGACGATGTATGTATCCCAACTAGAACCGTATGATATAATGTAAATGCGATATTTTCTAAATGATCAATTTTGTTAATATATTCTGGTGTGCCTTCAACTTACCTTCTCATTTCCTTGTCAAGTAATCTGATCTCTTTAGCAAACTTTTTACATTCAATGTCCATGTTTTCAACATCTATCTTACGCCATGGTGTCGTTTTCCAATCTTCTATGCTCGTTCTTACTATGTGTACGTAATCCCAAAGTTGCTATAATATTATATTTTAGTTTTTAATTCCCATACCTTTTATTTATATCCCCATAATATGCATTTAAAAGTACTGTACCTTTAACATTCTCAGTTCCTTTCTGCATTGCTTCAAAAGCTTGAATTCTGGTACGTTTACTTCAAATAATGACCCTGACTCCTGTATTCCTCTCATCTCTTCTTCCAAGAACAAGAGTTCATAGTCTACTCTCGACATTAAGTCATAAGGATCTTCACAGTTATATTTGAAGAACTATAAAATAATAATAATCAATTAATCTTTTTAATATGCGTGTTCTGATGATATGTTTTTTCAAGCCGTAAAGCCCCTTTTAAGTTTACCATTATAAAGTAACAAAATTAAAGGTATTACCTCGTATCTCTTAAAAACTTCTCTATAGTAAGTGACATGGCTATCAAAAGTAGATATCTTCTTCCTAATGCCGGACACTTCGGCCGCTTGCAGTGGTGCCACGTGCTGTTTCACTGTTAACGCTAATTTCTTTGTTGCTTGCCATTGTTCTGGCAGTTCCTAAAGGAGAAAAATGTTTGATAAAAGAACTTAAATGCATTTTGTTCTCCGCAATACATAAAGATCTTCATTCTTATCATACAAATCTAAGATAAAGTTTGACTCATGACAAATCATTACAATGAATAGTTCTGTGACAGACTCAACGCACTGTGTGACGTTGAAAAAGATTCCAGAATCAGTTACATGGGCTTCACCATAGCAACTTTTAATCCGCCTACAGCTTTAACCCTTCATACCTACCCCACCCGGAACGTAGATCCACGCGCGACACAATGGCTTTTTAATTGCGTCTGTAATTACGGCATTCAACGGATTCATTACCTTAATTCTACTAAACTGATCTCATCGCAAAATAACATCCACCTCGTTCATAGTATCCCGGTTATTCAATGAACAGCAATTCTTTAAAATTTACCTGCAGCAATACATTAACTTCCTCAGGTATATCCATGTCATAGAACTTCAGTAGTTCAATGGTCTCAGTCAATGGCTGGAACATGTCATCTGTTGTTACAGTCCGGTCTTTGACGTGCATGAGGTATCCCATTATTCTGACTAGAGCTTCGTAGTCACCTTCTGGTACTGGTTGAAGGAGGCCTGAAGAATATTCATTTACTATTGATATCACTTCGAATCTCAATAACACAACTTTGAAAGTAAAGTTCATATCGTTAAATGAATGTTGTCACTTCCTCTAGGATAATTTTAATAAGTACAAAAAGTTATCAAAGGCCTCGTCCTAAATTATGGAGACAATTAAATTTGGATAATAAAAATTATTTAATAAAAAGATATTACCCGAAGTAGAAAAACATGGGCTATGGAAAATATCTGAAGGCAAGGAATTTAAGTAGGTAGGTAGTGGGAGTCTATACTCAGACAATTGTATAAAGTTGCACCAACCTTCATCTGCATCTCGTATGAAGTTCCCAAGATCACTGAGACTGCATGTAACTTTGTTGACTAGATGTTCCTTGTACATGTTGCCCCATTTCCTAACTGTATTGAGTAGAGCTTGTCTGAACGGTCGGATATCCACCTATTGTGAAACGACAGTGTTCCATTTTTAATAAAAATGTGTTTATACATCTTTTACCTCATAATGTTATTATCAAGAGAATTAAACATTAAACTTAATGTGAACAAGTAAATAGTTTTCTTCATTTACCTGAAACCAGTAATTAAAGATTTTGTATGGCTGCATATCTTCTATTTCCATGAACAAATTCTCGTAATGATCAATTTGCTCTCTAAAGCCATCCATTTTAGGTTCGCAAGGCACCGGGCCATCTCCTTCTACTCTATCCTTTTCATCTAAAGCCAGCTTGTCTACCTCATCAGGGGTTAATATTCGACCGTAAGTGAGAAATATTTCCATCACTGCATCTCTTTCTTCAAGCCACAAGTAGGAATAATTCTCGAATGTTTTGCAAAATTCGTTGGCATCTTCGATTACCTGAAACAAATTAAGGCCCATGGTCTGAGAATTTGCTGTGTTATGATTTAATTTTCTTTAAAACTTACTTCATTCAAAAATTAAGTAAGGGGTGCTATGATATTATTGAATTTGGTTATCATAGTTAACAACAAAATATATAAAAACAGAATCATCTTTTAATCCATAAGTTACCTTTTCAATCCCATTCAAAATTTCTTCTTTCATCTCAATAACATCATCACTGCCAATGAGATCTTTTTCATAGGTGTTATCTCTTTGTTTATCAATCCGTTCAATCAACGTAGCCATATTCATCACATCGTCAATCAGACCCTTTATCAGAGCTGTGAATCCCTTTTCAGCAGTTGGATCTAGACTTGGAGCGAACACTATGTCTGGGTCAAGGAGTTCCATTTGAGCTTCAAATAGAGGAGCCAATTTGTTTTTGGGATTCATATGTTCTGATATATAACCCAAACTGCAAAGAAAATAAATTAATTAGAGTAAGCTTAATCATATGTTTGCAAAATTGATATTTAAATAAAAACCATACTCTAGGCCTGTTTTATAAAACAAGTCTAGAGTATCATTTTTACACTATGGTGTCCTGCTACACCATGGTTACACACATACAAAAATACAGGATAAACACAGACAGATTCACAGGATAAATTCAAAACAGAATTCTAATGAAATTATTTTCCAGAAAGTTAAATATATTTTATTTGGAGGTGGTGAAAAGGCGTAAGTAATTAGACTTGAACTAATGAGTAATCCGATAAATCAAACAATCAATATACGTAAAAATTATTACCTGCACGCAATAGTCTTGAAAAGCGCTTCCTCCAACAGCGCGTCAATAAAAGCAACATAGTTCATCCAAATCTCGCTGTTTTGATTATCCTGCATGTTGAACAGTTGCATGTTCTCATTCAACAACTCATTGATGCGATTAGCTGTTGTCACTATATCACTGTAACGTTTGACTTTCTTGTCTGGACGATCCTCTAAATTCATCAACGTATCCTACGAAAAAAGGCATGCAAGTGAGTGACCTAAATTGTCTTAAATATCTTCAGGATAGTTTAAATTGTTGCCTACCTTCTTTCCCTCCTTTCTTTCGAACAATGGCTGCACCGACCAATCTTTCATAGTTTCTTTGATTTCTACTAAATTGTCTTGTATTTTCGACATCCTCTCGAACAGATTACCCACTAATCTATGTAGTTCCTGTAAGTAGTTCCAGAGATCTGAAAATAAACAATTGAATTTGGTAAACAAGACTTATGACAAGTCAACATTCATCAACTCCAAGTCCATGACAATGTTCTGAATGAAATTCTGAACTGAGATATGTAGAGTTTTTTAAGTGATTAAGTAATATGTAAATGGAGTCACCATCGGAATTCCAGTTAAGTTTATTTTGTGCCATTTCAATCCTCTGATCAATAGCCTTTATCTCATCTTCCACTAAGTCGAACTCCACTTTCTGACTGTTCTTCCTAATTTGGTTATACCAATCAATAGTTATTCCCAAATTAATTCGGTACTGTCGATAAGTTTCTGATTTCTCGAATATTTTTAAACCATCTTGTGGTAGGAAGTCTTTATACTCTTCGTTTGAGCGTAAATGATGAACTTCCTTTAGAATGTCGAGGAGCTGCAAAGGAACGTTGATACAGTATTCATTTGTTTAATTACTAATAATAATTTTACAAGTAAAATGCTTTATATCGCTGATACGACTACCACGAATCACGAGTACTTGTCTCTGTTTATCAATATTCAATGGGTAAACAAGAATAGAACTTACCATTGGATGGAAATTCAACACTAGATCGCAGCCTTGTCGTGCAAGAATCATATTGTTTGTCGTATCCTCAATAATCTTTGAAACAGTTAACGTCCAGTCGTGGAAATATTTCTTCTTGAACGCATTGATTTTTTCAATCAATTCCTCATGCCTTATGAAGATTTTCTTCGCCTCATCCGTACCCTTTATCCTGATTTTTGAGAAAATATAATCAAAAGTGCACGTTTTATTTAAATCAGATACTTGATAAGCAATAATCGACTAATAGAAGAGTATGGAAGAAAAAGTCATGTTGCGCCGACCTCAAATAAATGGGATAAAGGCAGGGAAATGATGATGATGATCACGTGATAAGCAATAAATGTACAAGATATATATAGAGATATATGTGCAAGAAGTAACTACGAAGACAAAACACAGTGAAGAAGTTTCGGCACCAAATCTACGAAATTCAAAGACATGAAACCTTAGAACATGGAATATTGTAAAGAGTATGGATGAGTGTAAGCCAGATAATCAGCTTTCGCAATTTGCCCCACCCAGGCTGACTTACGGGTGCGGCAAATTGCGAAAGCTAGCTATAGGCTTGGTTATCCTCGCAGCTAGCGTGCTCATGAACAGCAATCCACCAGCGACGGGAGGCAGGTAGGCATCCACTTCCATCATGCCGTACCTCTCCAGGCGGTTGCTTTGTTCAACGAACAGTTCCTGAAAGATTGTCTTAGTTGCACCCAACTTCTATTGCACAATACAATGTACTGTTTTATCGAAATTCCATGACATATTTAGAAGCAGAAACAATACAGGCAGGGACATCGACGCGCAAATTGAAACCATGAAGTCAGCACATGATTCTAAACCTCCTAGCGTAGATATTTTTTGCCAGGTATCAAAAAAAAATCTGCTGTTTCATACAAAAGTTCGGTCTAAATGTATGGAACAACAATTTTTATTTTTTTATCTGACGAAAAAATATATCGCAGTTTAGAATCATGTACCTATTGAATACATGGTAACAGGTAGCGCGTCGATGTCCCTATGCCACCGTATATAACTAAAATATTTTTTTCTAGTATTGACTGGGTAAAAAGATGTACTTACTTCGCAAGTGTTAATTTCTTCTTCAAGCATTACAATGATCTCAACGTACTTTGCTGTAAATTCATTTCTAATTAAAGGTCGATCCAAAACCGAACCTACAACATCGATCAGCTGAAATAGAAAAGATTATTGATATCGTGCGATCACTCGATTAATTGTGTAATAGAGTTTTCATTGTATAATCTAATACAGACATGCAATCGTATTACCTTGAAAATAGACTCTAATGTCGTGCAATTATCGAACGATTCAACCAAAACGGTTGAAAGTTTGAGATCCAAATCGATTATGTTCTCTTGGAAGTCTTTGAAGTCAACGTTGAATGTATCGTCGTCTGGGTCTAGGACATCATAGGATTTGGATGCAAAGCCAGTAAAATAAGCGTCAAATTCTGCTGATATATCTCTTATTTGGCCACCCAGGACTCTTCCTTTCATTCCACCAATCTCGATCTTCTCCAATTTTTGGAATTCCAATACTGTTTTAAAGAACCATTGTATAGTATTCATTCTCTCCAAGAATCTGTTAAGTCTTTCAAAAACAACGTTGGGATGGAATGTCCAGGGGATCACTCGTCTGTCTACGAAATATTTGGGCAAGTTTTCCTTGAAGTATTCGAAGGTGTTTTTGAACTTTTTCATGATGTCTATGGTGCATTGAATACGTAGTGTCGCTTCGTCTATGTCGCTGTGGAACAACGTGGAAGGGTCGAGACATTTTTTGGCCTAAAATGGAGATTACAAGTGTTTAATGAAATCACGCATTTTCACGTTTTCAAACCAAACGAATGATATTTAGCTAATGTTCTTTTGTCACTTAACAACACATGTCTCAAACGTACAAAATTATCTGCTGATGGGTACCTATAATATAAAGTTAATCTTCTGACTAGGTATTCAATATTATTTCTATAAACGTATACCCAAGTCGGTATTCCTAGTATCTGACTCCGATGTCAACGGCTAAATATCACAAAATATTAAAGACCTCTGTTATGTAAGTAACTCCCGCGTGTTTTGTGCCTTCGTGATAAGTCGCAAGTTCGTAAATCGTGAATTTATTAACTCCATATCTATTTTCGTTGTTCGTGAACATCCGAAATTAATAATTCATACGTTTTCCTATGAAATATCTAGGGACATAATTTTAACAATATCGCGAGCTGGTACCAGTTTATTTTGCACTAAACATCGGCTATTAAACCTGGTATATAATACCAAAGAATTAAGGCAGTGAATCAATCTAAACCACCGCATGTAGTCCATACATGTAGGCATTTAAATATTGAGCAAGTTTTAGTAAACGTTAGATACTTATAGATTTACTTAGGAGTTAAATTATTCAAGAATGTTGAATATCTGAGGCGATCAAATTGAATGGACTTAATTAAACCGCAATAAGTTATTAAGCAGATCCCGTCTTATTAACTTTGCCTAAAATAGTATAAGCCCGAATTATCGTAATGCAATTTACAAATCTTGATTTCCAACTTTGGTATGAAGCCCTATGAAATGTTATCCTCGGATATGTGTTCGCATGCGAATTAAACCACCTGCACTCGTGTCAGTCAGCACAATGAATGATTGGCAGTACATCTATTCACATCGCACCGCTCTTCACGACTAACAATATAAATGTTGTTGCAATTTACAAAACTAGCGACTTGCGAAACAGTTTCTTTGACTTGAAACTTTCAACCAATAGATAATACTGAACACTTGGCAAACTGTGCATGTAAGCTACTATTCTGTTGTTATCATAAGGGCCACATTTAACGGGCACGTTGGTTTTTTCAGTCGGTATGTACCTACCTACAATCAACACAACTCAATTGCAGGCCACTGCTTGACACAGGCCTCTTCCAGGCCGCGCCACAACACCCTGTCCTACCTACTATGAATATGAATTATGTAGTAAATATATTATTGTCCTGATAGTTCCGTTGTATTTTAAGACGGCATGTAGCTTTTTTGATGTCAAAGGTAGCTTAGGTACTTTACTTTGTCATCGCCACAAGGCATTTCATGAACAAAAACTTGAGAGGTGTCAAGGGACACCCGGATGGAACGAAGTTCAAAGAGAGAGAGAGAGACAGACAGAGAAACACGCGCACGCCGCACGGCTTACAACTATAGCAAAAAGTGTCGTTCCAACTTTTGGTCTTAATTTTTCCCGTCTAGCCCACTTTCGCAACGCGCGATAAGGAACTTCGTTCCAAAAAAAGCCGCTCTAAAAACAATGAGATTACTTTGTACCAAGAATAAAAGGCTTACCTGATAAATCAACAAGTTGGATATCTGCCTCAACAACACGATGAGTTTAGAAGAATTGCAGTAGTACTTGGAATCTCTCCAGATCATGCAGATCACATGGAACAGTGGTCGGAACAATGGCTGACATTCCATGAAATCAATCTCTTCTAGACCTTGGAAGTGCTTCTCTAATGTTCTTAGATATAGGTCTATTTCACGGGCTTCCGCTAAAGCTGTAATTTTAATTTAATTTGCTGTTTTCATTGCTGTCGTTCTTGTAGGTGTCATTTTTATCAAAATGTTAACAATTGGCCATAGGTAGTAAATGGTATACACGTTGGCAGGGACATCGACGCGTAAACTGTAACCATGAATTCAGCACATAATTCGAAACGCCTAGAAATTTTTAGCATAGTTTTTTTTTTTGTCAATTTTCAATTAAAAATCAGCGGTTTCATAGAAAAGTGCGATACCTACGTGGTCAAAATGTATAGAATAGCACTTTTTTTTATATAACTTACGAAAAATTTCTACGCGGGTGTCATGTGCTGAATTCATGGTTTCAACAGTTTGCGCGTCGATGTCTCTGTCACCCTGTATATCTGAAGATATCCCGATGTCATCGGTACTCAAGTAAATGACGTGCAAGTTCTTTAAGTAGGACTCAATCGGTACTAACTTCATCAGCTTCCGATTAATTTATCAGGATACTGCCTGGATTCAATTTGCTAAAAGATCATGGAACTATTGATACTTTGGACGTATACTTACTGCCTTTTCTCAACGACCCAAAGTGAGTCTTGGTCGACGAAATCAGAAAGATCCTATAACTAATAAAATATACAAACCTGAGACAATATTCTTGAAGAGTCTGCTGAAGCAAGGATAGTAGGCTGATGTTGTTTTCTCAAGTATTACTGCCATACACCTCACTCTCTCTGTACGCAGCTGGTCGTAAATATAGTTCAGGTTACGCAGTCTTGATTTCCAAAACGCCAGTTCTAGGAAAAGACGTAACATTTTAGTTTTGTGTTTCCGAAGCTTTCATTTTGACTGAAACAAAGGAATGGCGTAAAAGAAAGGATATTTCCTGCAGTGCGATTCAGTAAGCATCTCACCGTGAAAACTTAGGTGAAGTGAGCGTGGAGTGAGCTGTCATTCCAAATAATGCTAGGGATTGATACTACTGACAACTCACATCAAGCTCACTTCACTTGAGTTTTCACGGTGAGATTTTTACAGAATCGACCGGCAGTTACGTAATCCATTCCACTTGCCTTGAAGTGGATAATATTACAAAATAATATATTTTTTGTTAGATACTCAAAGTATGGTTACGGCAAACTGACAATTATTTTTCTTCAAATTCTACAAAAACATGAAATATCTCTAACCAACACTCGGCGCTGGATTCTGTCCATTATCGAAGGCCTGCCCAGAGTCTTCCATCATGACGTCATTGATCTGCTGTGCCCACTTGATGACCACTCCTTCTATAGCACTCTTCAAGTACAAGTCTACTTCTTTCCCTCGAAGCAGTTCCTTCTCAGCCTCGTGGACTAGTTCTACACCCACTGGCATTGGTAAAACTGTTTGGCCGTTTACTTTGCCTTTTACCTAAGTAAGAGAAGATTTCGTATACAAGCTGTTGTTTTTCATCCTCGTCAAATTTCAGGAGGCTGTTTTGAAAGACATAAATAATCAAATAAAATTACGGTCCCTGGTAAATAATGAAGTATACTTGTTTTCTTTGGTTATTTAGGTTTGACAGTATTCCAGAATACACCACTTTCAAAGAACAGAATTGCATTATGGTATCGTATAAGCGGCCGAGTTTTTATGAGTGTGTAAAAGGGCAGTTATAGTGCGGTCTGACACAGGCCGCGTTTTAAAATGCGTGTCCCAGACATGCCGATTTCCGAAAATTAGAAAAAAAACATACTTATTTTATTATTGATCCGTGTCGACAATCAGTAGCATAGTTACCTCCTTGAATTTGACGAGGATGCAAAACGACACCTTGTATACTAAGATACTAAGTTTCACAACACACATCAAGAGTAGGGATTTTAGCTAAAATCTGAATTAATACCCACCAACAAATAGGCACTATTTCTGACTATATTTCTATAATCTCCCGCGCCGTGGGCTAGCTCCGTTGAGATTGGCCGCCAAGGCCAAAATACAGTATGGAGGACTATATTTCTGACTGAAGTCACCATTTTTATAAAGTAATTTATTATAGCTAGAAATTATTTACTTAAATTGTCTCTTCTCTCACCTCATACACAGTGCTCTTGAGATTGTGGATTTGTTTCAGAATATCTTGGGAGACGACAAGAGGCCAGCCCTCATGGTTCAGCGGATTTGATAGCAAAGGCACGAAAACTTCATCTACCAACGCTGCTAGTTCATCTATTAGTCTTGGTGCCAGGTCACCTACAGGAAAAATACAAGTTTATAAGGTCCCTTGGCCAACAGAACTAAAGAAAATCAACAATGGGTCTCCAGAGCGATGTTTGCTACTAAATGCGTATTAACAAATTCAACAACACACTCTTACTCGATTACTTCGACCACTGAAATATTGCATAATTGGTATGAGTGACAACTGAACAAAAATTTACGAAGACTTACCAAATATAACCATCTGCGCACAGTCCTCTTTCGGGATAGCATCGGGCTTTTTCTTGACATAGTAAACTGCTTTGTTCTTCAGGTAACATGGGAACGATATAACCGGTACCAACTGCAGAGCATTTGTCAGGACTACAACCAGAAGCATGGGAAAGGGTTTGTCCACAAAGTCTTTCAATGTCGACCTGTGTTCTTCCACACCCAGCACCCTCATCCATTTTTCCGGCTTTAATTTTAAAGATTTTACTGCGTAAGACCCTATGAAATCAAAGCGAGGGTCCTGATTGGACGATGATGGAGCGGCTTGCTCCATGATTATATGATAGTCAACGTTTCTAAGTCATTTTGTGAGGTTCCTTCTGCCACGCCGGTTGGAACGTCTTTAACAAAGTAAGGACTGCTAAAGGTAGAGGCAAATGGCAAGTCACGCGAGTCCCAACGGCATGCCATTATGGAACGATGTCTCCTTTGTAACGAGCATCGGCATCGCTATACTAAAATAGATTAAGAGTAGGGTATGCAGAAAAAGTGGCTGAAGTTTCGGTAGTTTTTTAGGTACCTATAAATATTTTTTTTGGAATTCAATCGAATATCAATATCAACCCACGCCTAATACCTATGTGTTCAATAGTGTGTCAATTAAAGATGGTCTATAATAGCCAGCAAAACTGCACCATTCTAATTAGTGGAACATGCCTAGTGTTTCCCTTATTTTATACAACGGCATAAAATGTTTGTTAATGTTCCCCTAATTGATTGTAAGAGGCCTAGCTTTTAGGTATATTCTCTAAGAACTAAATTCGAATTTTGAAGCTGCACCTATCTCTTAAGCTAATCTGCCGTCATATCTCAGGTCTGCCAAGAAACGATTGGTCAATATTACATTAGTCAAACAATCACTATGTACCTAACACCTAGTAGATTTAAGGCCATCGCACATCGACGAACGGCGGGGCATGGTATTTTAAATTTACCAACGTAAAGTACGTATCTAGTGGTAACAAGATATAGATTCCAAAACTCAGAGATCAATGACGGAGCACCAAAGGGGATTTCTGTCTACGGTATTGAAGAGCTCGCTGGAGGATACCGCGGTGGGATACTAAGGCATGCGATGGAGTCCGCTAGTATATGATGGGGCAGTGCAAGCGTATTTCCACCCGCACTTCAACACAGCCAACTCGTTCAAAAGCAACCTTTCGACTATGTTGCGTAGTCTACTACGCGGAGCCATCGAGCACGCCCCATGTGGCACACCGCAGGATTCTGCCGGCACGCAGTAGTCGCTAGCTGCATTGCAAATCATCAGTGTGCACTGGTCCGCGGCAAATCTCCTTGATGCTGTCCCCCGCTGTCCGCCGATGTGCGCAGGCCGTGATCAAAGACTTTATTTTATGTTTACTTTATAATGTGAGTCTTATTTGTGCCGAATAAACAATTTTTCTTTTTTTTTCTCGTTTATTAAGATTTCAGAAAGTCAGTCTTTGCTTGATCACCTTTGTCATAAATCTAATATAAATTAATTTCCCAAAAACATCAACTGCTTCTGCCGCCAGTACCCCTACCTAAGTGGGCAGAAGCGCGTACCAGGCAGCCAGCGCGCCGCCCCATGCCGCCCGCCAGCAAGATGACACTCGCGCGACGTCGCCCAAGAATAAGGTCAACTGTCGCTGTTACAACCTTCGTGTGGTGCCAGTGATAAGCGGGAGCGAATTGTAGAAAGTCTTGGTTTAAAAGGGGGTGATTCTAACCGATATACTCATTAACTTTCCCTTAGAGAGCCCGCAGACGTACAATTGTAAGTTGGCCGACTATCGAACGACTAAATTGCGTACTTTTATAATTTATTTGACCAACTTTATTTTATTGGTTACAAGCCGTATCGGAAGCGTAATTGGAAGTGAATCTCGATTTTGATACGATCGGTGTCCAATTAATTAGTTGGACGATTTAGTTGGAGAAGATGTGCGGGCTAGCACAAGTAATTACACCTATTAGTATACCTACTCTGCAATTTACTCGGCCAACTTACAATTGTATGTCTGCGGGAGCTCTTAGAAACTCATACGAGTACCTACATCTCATTGGCGTATCTAATACGACCCATATCTAAAGATAATGTCTGGACTTTAAAAGAGACCTCTGAGTTTATGTGTTTTTCAGAGTAGGTAGTCGGATAAAACCACTGACCACAACCAATTTAAAAAAAAAATGACTAATAGTTATTGTTAAAACGATAGATCCTAATGGTTATAACCAATTTACAGAAAAAAATTAAATTTAAAATTTAAAAAACCCCCGACAACGTGAAACCCTGTATAAAGAAAAAAATAACCTTGAAATTATGACCCAACGTAAGTACGTATGAAATTTTTTGATTAAATATTGTCCCGTCGGGGGACCGCTCTAATTATTAGCCTAACGTTCTGTTAAAATTTAAAATAGTATTTACTTAATCAAAAAATTTCATACGTACTTACGTTGGGTCATAATTTCAAGGTTATTTTTTTCTTTATACAGGGTTTCACGTTGTCGGGGGTTTTTTAAATTTTTTATTTAATTTTTTTATTTTAATCTTTTTGTAGGGACCCCTTATCATTTACTTTCTTGCGTTTTAAGATTCAGGTAATTTGGTATTTAATCAAGTTTTTTGTAATTCGGCATTTTGTGGTGGTGGCCATCTTGGATTTGAAATTTGTCATAGTGTATAGTATTCTACTCTATCTTCAATGTTAAATACCGAACACCTGGTATGGTACTCAGTACTTAAATTTGAGCTTATGACCCTCTGAGCAGTATTCGCATTTCATTGGCGATGACGAGTCTGTGGCTAACAATGTTTTAAATGAATTATTGTTATTGACCTGGTGTCCTGAACCCTTTTTTGGTTCTATGCACTCAAACGCGCGGAAACGTTGCTCTAAAAATACTTTGAATTGTTTAAAAGTAGGAAAGTTATTGCTGGAATCGCTAATACTGACACTTAATTCCCATTGCTTACGCGTTTCAGGATCTAATTTAAATGTCACTATGTGTATGATAATAACATCCCATGTACTCACATTTATACCTAAGTTTGTTAATGCATTTAATCAGTCACTGGTGGTATCTGAAAGCTCCTTTAATGATGTCGCCGATTCAACCTGCATACGTTTAATACCAAATAACCGTTTCAAAATGCAGTTGGCGAGATATCTTTTATTGCTATAGCGCATGTCTAATAGATCCCAGCACTGACTGTAATTGGCATCAGTTATTGGAGTATTACGTATCAATTGCTCAGCTTCACCAGTTAGAAGACTTTTTAAATAGTGCAGCTTTTGCACATTATCTAACGAATTATTTTTATGAACTAATGATACAAAAAGATCATGAAAGGTTGTCCATTCTTCATATTTGCCAGAAAACGTTGGAATAGTAATCTTGGGCAATTTGACCAGTGAATGGGCAGACTTAACTGTACTACTAGATGAACCATCCCCATGAGGTACTGGTTCACTTACAACTTTAATTTTATTGAGTGTTGTTTTCATTAAACTTTTATAAGTAATGTAAGTGTCCTCAGTTGTATCATAAATATCAACAACTTTTTGATCAATATCATCTAATTTATAGCTCTGATAAAGTTTAGTCAAGCCCTTTCATTTGATACCCATATTGAGGGAGTTGGTAAAAAATATGTAATCCACCATTTTGTGGCGGCGGCCATCTAGGATTTGAAATTTATCATAGTGTATAGTATTCTACTAGTCAAACCCTTTCATTTGATACCCAGAGAGAGTTGTGAAAAAAAAAATGTAATTCGCCATTTTGTGGTGGCGGCCATCTTGGATTTGAAATTTAACATAGTGTATAGTATTCTACTAGTCAAGCCCTTTCATTTGATACCCATATTGAGGGAGTTGTGAAAACATATGTAATCCGCCATTTTGTGGCGGCGGCCATCTTGGACCGATTTTCATCAAACATAGCTAAGAACACTCCCGACAAATTCACCTTTCAAACAAAAAAAACAAAATCAAAATTGGTTCATCCGTTCGGGAGCTATGATGCCACAGACAGACATACACATACACACACACCCCCAAACACACCCCCACACACAGACACGTCAAACTTATAACACCCCGTCGTTTTTGCGTCGGGGGTTAATTAAACATAGTAATTTATCATTTATGAATCCTAAACTAGGGTTCTTTCCTCTCCTCTAGTTTAGGAGCTGTTTATTTACTACCTGCCTATTTATGTACTGCTACACACCAGTATCAGTCATTGTTAGCTGGCTAAGCCTACTTATATGGATATACCTATCGTAACCACCAATAGAAAATATGACATTGCTTATGCTTATGGCTTGTTTCACTGTCTGAGCAGCCATACTGGGCGTTACATAAAATCATAGCTTTACCCGAGTTATAAACTGACATGAAATGCTTCTTAATTTACCTTTCATTTAATTCCTCGGATCAACCTTACTTTTTTTTACTTGCATTTAGATACCTACTTACCTAATGATTGACATTTGATGAATTCCTTTCACGACATAGTATATTAATTTAGTTCGTTACGTAGACTTATCTTACTGGTAATAATACTGGTGTCTCTCTTAATACTGGTATTCAGCTGCATCCGGTTAGACTGGAAGCCGACCCCAACATAGTTAGGAAAAGGCTAGACAGGTGATGACGTAATCTTCTCGTCATGTCCCTCGGTGATAGGTATATTATATTTATATATTCATACATTATTTTTTGTAACAATAAGTTATTTTGTAATAATTTCTTTAACTATATAGGTACCTGTCTTTAGGGTTCCGTAGTCAACAAGGAACCCTTATACTTATAGTTTCGCCATGTCGTCTGTCTGTCTGTCCGCGGTTTAGCTCAAAAGCTATTGGTACTAGAAAGTTCTAATTTGGCATGAGTCATGACCAATACACGTTAATGACGCCAAAAAAGTGGTAAAATAAAATTTTGTAAAATACAATTATTTAGGGTACCTCCCCTACATCTAAAGTGGGGATGATAATTTTGTTTTTCGTCCTTCCCATAGTGTGGGATATATCTTAATATAGGATAGGTCTTTCAAAAATATTAGGGATTTGAAAAGACCGTTTTTTTGGTTAAGTAAACCATTCGTGTCTTATCAAGCTTTAAAGTACCTACCAATTTTCGTTAGAGTCAAGTGTCCCCCCCCCCCTCTACCAACTAAACGGTTGTAGTTAGAAATTCATATGTCACGGCAATAGTACCAATATATAACGAAGTTTAAAGGAAAACTATCCCACTTAAGTGGGCTTTACAAGTTTACGAGTAATAGTCGACCAATTGTATTAGACTCGTAAATTTCGAACAATTCCATAGAAATGTCGATAGAATCGCCAGTTGTATCGCGCTATTGTTTCATTCCTAAATAAGTTTTGCACCGGCTACACCGAAAAAAACAGTTGCTACACCGGCTATGACAAGTATTAAGTATCAAAATATCAAAAAAAAAAATTAAAACTTTTCGTGCAAAATTGTCGGATCAAGTGAGGTAGTCATGTTTGGCTTTTAGTTAGAGCATGGTACGAAACTATCAGTCAGCGAATACGACCCGCACTTGGCTGTTATAAAAACTACGGAACCCTACACTGCGCGTGGCCCGACACGCACTTGACCGGTTTTGTTAGCTAAGACAGGTTATTCGTGCCACAAATAATTAAAATAATATTTCCTTTAGCTACTCACCCCTTTTTGAACACCATGCGAGAGGCGTAGGCTGGATTTTTTTCTGATCACATAATCGTTTTTCCAGAAAGCTAATATTTCTGGCTTTTATGGGCTTAATTATGTAACAGCTAATCTGAAGTGAGCCACAACCATCTAAATGTGTAGTGGGTTCTATCTATTTAGAGGTTACTACCAACTACAGGAATAAAATACAAAATAATATTTTATAATACATTTATTGATAATGACAGCGATGGTTGACTCGAACTTGCTACTTGGCAAAAATATTTCCACTAGAAGTGAACTATTTTTGTATTTAAATATTAAAATCTCTTTATTATGCATTATGTGTAAAGTAATGAAGATGCAACCATCTATGCTACAACGTAGCTGCCTATTTATCACAAAAAGAATTAGAAATACATACATTACTTTGTCATTTATTTATTTTACACTTTCCAATTCTGGCAAATTAATTTACTTAACAGTATCTACGCTAAAATAAAATCCATGCAAGTCACAATTTCATAAAATAATAATAATTACATTCACATTCGTAAAAGCGTGTGATATCTTGAATTGACTGCGAATAATACACACAATTTTCTAAAATGAAATAATAATTAACAACAAATTATTTCAATTACCTAAAAACTATTTGTTTAAAACAAAAGCACAGCACATGGTCAGCTTAATTTCTAAAAATTAAATTAGGACCTACGAGACGCTGCATTTAAGGTCACTATTTGCCTAAACCTAGGAGCCCTAGTGCACACTCCGAGACACCTGACCCGACCTGACCTCTCCAAGGCGTCGTACCTGCTTCGCTTGACAGCTAGTCCTTTGCCCGTGTTCTACCAAACTACTGGACATAAGCACATCAAGAGTTTCAAAGACACATCCTACTATATTTGAAAATACGTATATTTCATTTTTAGATTTTTTTAACGTCGACTACACATTGAGCTGTCCTAGTTAGGGCCAGATTTATTTAATATAATGGTAAATATACTTTTACATTCAAAGTTTAAAATCGTAAAATGCAAAATAAACGCCATATAAGTCGCATTCTGTAGTTCAAAATCTAACTAATCACTGATAAATACTACTGAACGTTTGCTAGAACGATAAATGTATAGAAAAAATGGAATGTTTAAGTACGACAGTCTAATAAGCATTCGATAAAATGTAAATCGTGATAACTCTATGTATGTGTGACAAATATGATGTCAGTCAATGCTTACAAATTATTTGAGCCGCTATCCCATGGCGAGGTGTCGAGTGACGTCATTACATCAACATTGACAGTACAAACGAGTTGAAAGTGATCGCAGCGAAGTGTATCACGCCACGGAAGGCTCGGTATGGAATCGCGGCCCAGTAAAAGTTGGCATTAAATTCTCGAGTGCATACTTTTGAAACAGCTGTTTTAATATTTTTGAATAACATTTTATATTAATAACTTACATTTAAATGTAAATATACATATGTTTACAGAGGTATTCGTTGACGTCACATGTTGGAATGCAACTCAGCGACGTATGCG
Source organism: Apamea sordens (assembly GCA_945859715.1). Taxonomy (NCBI): domain Eukaryota; kingdom Metazoa; phylum Arthropoda; class Insecta; order Lepidoptera; family Noctuidae; genus Apamea; species Apamea sordens. Next base: position 18,221,861 of record OX243986.1, read on the forward strand.
ACACACAACACATTCGATGATACGTTCGGCGCGTGACGTGAACTACAATGTTCTACGATGTGACGTCACAGAATGGCCCTCGAGGGAATGGAGGCAAGTGGCGGACTATGAATGAACGCTGAAAGTGGGACTTACAAACACTAGTAGATAACCAGGCGTGTTACTCTATTTTGTGTACTCATTTAGTGTACTTACGAACGATTACGTTACTAAAAGGATGGAATATACATTAGGTGATCTAAGACTATTGCCCCGTATTACCACGGAGCGAACAATGTGGACATTACCTAATACGATTACACGCGCACTATGCCGCTACAATACATCTTGATAATTTATCCAAATTAGGCTTTATTCAAAAAATTAAACTATTACTCTTCATATTACTATAATGGAGAGAACATCGATTAAGAGTTTTGTTTCACTAATTACAGATAGATACCTCATCGATTTATTGTTCGAATGTGGATGGAGATAATAAATTGAGGACAATTTTTTTTAGTACTGACACAAATTTACAGAATGTCGATTCACGACTACATTTACATAAATTTTCGAATATACACAACCTAAACGATATAGTGTGTGTGGCGCAAGAGATGAGTGAATCTATGACGTCACATCTGTCAGAGTTGACAGCATCTACTTGGCAAGAGGACCTCGTCGCCACAAAAATGACGATGGGTGCTTATTCGATATTAAAAATTTTATATTAGAATAGAAACGATTACTAGTACTTTTTATCGAATAACAAGCATTTTAAATGGCAGTATTGATTGCATGTTGGTTCGCTCACCGCTTGCGCCGTACATCGGAGCGTCAATGTCTGGACTGGAGTATTCCGTCAGTGTCGTGTGTACTAAGTACAAAGTCTTTTACAAGGACGAAGATGTAATATTGGACGATTTCATAAACTACTTGAGATACACCTTTAAATAAAAGGGGCAAAAGCAGGCGTCGAAATAAAAAAATAATGTTTTTTTTTAAAGTTAGGTGGCAAGATACTATCACAATCGAAACTGGCAATCGTGTGTGGAACACAAAATGCACGTGAGCAGTATGAAGTATAGGTTAGAATATTATTATAAGTGATAGGGTGAAGCATACAATTAGCGCTATGTAACGGCACGTGAACCACCCACAGGTATCGAACGGAGTTCCGAAATAACGTTCTTTATTTAATTTGCAAATCCGTTCGATTCTAATTTAAATAAAGTTTAACGACCACTCATTAACGCGGATAACAATCGCACACTTCACCCTAACATTAAAAATGTCATATAAAATGTAACAGTGAAGAGAAACAGTAAAACGTCAAAATCACAGAAGTTATATTCCCTGTGCAGAATATAAAACTGTGCGAGTCACACGAGGGTAAGCAGATACAGTGGTCGATGAGCTACACATACATAAATAAGTATACATTACCGTAACATCTATCACCACAAACTATACATTAGAAAGAATTTATACAAATAACTTAATAAACGATATTCAATCACCGATGGTCATTACAAATAATAATACACGCAAATCCACATATTTACAGGAATTTCTCAAAAAATTAAATTAAATCACATTATAATTCCATATTTATATTTACAAAAATATTTGAAAATAATTTCATTTAATTCATTAATACAATAAAAACAAAACGACTAGTACAGTCGGCTACAAAAGTGATACTGTTCAAAATAAACATCAAATATTACATGCAATTGGATCTTATTAATATTATATTTGACTACATTTCCTTATTAATATTAAATTTTATTAAATATCACGACAAAAAGTGAAGAACCTCTTAATCGTATAGAGGCAAAGATATTAAATATATTTCCATTTCATACAAAGTTACCAATCACGTGTAACATTTGTTGAAAACTGACAATCACTTCTATAACAAACTGTACTCACATCGACTGGGCGGTCAAAACTCCCGATGACTTCGTCCTTAAGGACATCGAAAGTTGCACATTCCGGAAACATCACGACATCTTCATATTTTATTGAAATGTTCAATAAAACCGAGATAATAGTTTCCCCATTTTCTGTCCCCGACATAATAAAAACGAAGGCGAACAATATTGCTTCAAGGGTAGTAAATAAACATCTACAATACATATAAGCACCATACAAGTTACATGACTGCAACGAAAAAATGCGGATTCTATGATACAAGTAGTTGTGGGACGTTAGTATAAATTCGGTCCGATACATTGCCGGCTGTGTCCGCGGTCTGACAGAGTGTTGCTGGGTGGAGGCGCGATGTACGCCGCGCGCCGGTGTGTCGTCTATTTACTATTCCTAGTTTTGGTGCCGACGGCGTTTATGCTGTCGCCGCGACTCCGCGATCTGTGTAAGTTGTGTAGGCCTTCTGCTGAAACAAAGCAGATTCCCTCTAAAACCTGCAGTGCGATTCTGTAACCAAATCACCGTGAAAACTTAGGTGAAGTGAGCGTGGATTGAGCTGTCATTCCAAATAATGCTAGGGATTGGCACTACTGACAACTCACATCAAGCTCACTTCACTTGAGTTTTCACGGTGAGATTTTTACAGAATCGACCGGCTGAACTGTACAATTTTGCAGTCTCTTATGATACCCGTAACGACCGTCAAAGATCCACGAATGACAGGATCATCATCTTGCTCTCTATTAGATATGTTTACATATCAATACCCCCTGTATTGATATGTAAACATAGCAATAGGGTTACGGGTATAGTTTTTTTTTTTTTTTTTTTTCTCTTACTAATACTAGTTTTTTCATAAGTTTATTATACTAACATTCTATGGATTTCAAAAAGTCTGAATTAAAAAGTTTTTTTTATAGTACTTTCATTGTTCATTGGCATTGACACAAGTCTGTTTATATTTCAACAAAAAGTTATAGTGTGGTCCACTTGCAGTCCTTACACAGTAATTTTATCTATGGTATTGTTGCCAAAATCAGAGGGGCAATTCTCGTAACTCACAAGAACGTTCACAGTCTGATCTGTCTCAATCTGTCTAAAAATACTTCTTATTTTTTTACTTTTTTTTATTTACTTTTTATTTCCTTCTTAGTTTTTCTTTTTTTCTTCTTATCTTGACAAGTTTTTGACATTTGCTTGTCGCTGAGATGAGACTGCGACTAGATTTTGAACGTTTTAAATTACGAGAATTGGCCTTCTGATCTTTGGGTTTGTGCTGTCAGAAGTAAAATAACTGTGAAAAGGCTGTAGTGTGAGTAGTGTACGCACCCTTGCTCTGCGCACGCTTGAGCTCGTTCTCGCGGAAGGCGCGCGCGCTGCGGCCGCGCCGGTCCTGCACCATCTTGTCGGGCCGCACGAAGATCCCGTGCCGCGGTCGGCACTCGAAGTACCGCTGCCCACCGACTGAGCCGTCGTTTTTGCCTGTACAACAGAATTGTGGATTAGGTTTTGTTACAAACATGTGTTAGGTACAACATGTAAATATTTAGAACATTCGGAGCGAGTTTCGCTTCAGTACGCGGTATAAAAAAAACCGGCCAAGTGCGAGTCGGACTCGCCCATGAACGGTTCCGTTACGTTACGATTTATGACGTATTAAAAAAAAACTACTCACTAGATCTCGTTCAAACCAATTTTCGGTGGAAGTTTATATGGTAATGTACATCATATATTTTTTTTAGTTTTATCATTCTCTTATTTTAGAAGTTACAGGGGGGGGACACACATTTTACCACTTTGGAAGTGTCTCTCGCGCAAACTATTCAGTTTAGGAAAAAACGATATTAGAAACCTCAATATCATTTTTAAAGACCTATCCATAGATACCCCACACGTATGGGTTTAATGAAAAAAAAAATTTTGAGTTTCAGTTCTAAGTATGGGGACCCCCAAAATTTATTGTTTTTTTTCTATTTTTGTGTGAAAATCTTAATGCGGTTCACAGAATACATCTACTTACCAAGTTTCAACAGTATAGCTCTTATAGTTTCGGAAAAAAGCGGCTGTGACATACGGACGGACAGACAGACAGACAGACATGACGAATCCATAAGGGTTCCGTTGCCATTTGGCTACGGAACCCTAAAAAACTAGCTTTAATAGAAAATATAGCATACCAGTTGGAGCATCAAGTTCGATGCCGATCCACGTGCCGTGCGCGAAGTGCGTGGGTCCGGCGTACGCGATGATGCCGGTGCTACTGCTCAGCCGCAGCTGCACGCTCTCACCGACTGTCATCCAGGGTTGCAGCATCGGGGACTCTGATGAATCGTCTATTTTGCGGATATTAGGATTAGGTTATGCAAAAAAAAAGATTTGCGCTCTATCTTAATGGAATTAACGTATATTTTTACTGAACTTCATGTCCGGCATGGCCTGTGTCCTAGCAGTGGAAACCTTATGGGCTGATTAATGATTATGCATGTCTATAAATACTTACAACATTTTTTCAGGCAGTTCATCTCGTTTGTCGATCATTTAAATTTATTCGTTAAATTGATTGTGTAATGTAGTAAGTTCAGACCTCACACTAAGATACCTTCGTGAGATTAAATTTTCGTAGTTGATGACACAAGACATTATAAGTGAACTTAGTAGTACACAGTAAGGTTCTAGTTACATATCATACTACCTACCTCATCTAAATAACTAACAAATCTAACATGGCATACCTAATCTCTACTAAACTCCCTAATTTCACAGTAATAGATAACAATACTTTTATTTCTACAATAATCATAATACTTCCTACAGGTCACTACAAATAGAAAAACAAGAAATGTAGACTCTTACCATCTCCAATGCGCTCGGTAGAAGAAGCGGGAGTGTCGTGCAGCGCCGCGTCGTGCGCCGAGCGCGGGCGCGCGCCGGGCGGGCACGCGCGCGCCGCACGCCGCCGCACCAGCTGCGGGCACGCCCAGCGGGGCTCAATATAACATCGTGTCTACTCACCCCTAATCCACCCCCTCATTGTGTCACCCCTTGTAAAATTCCTACATTTATATCTGTTTTTTGTATGGTGTAATTGAATAAAGAGTATTATATCTGTCCTATTCAGTATTACTCTGTATTGTTGTTCAAAGATGATGGCGTTCATCGCTATTGCAAGGCTGAATGATTGTTTGAATTAACATTTATTTTTATTTATTTATGTTGACACAATAAATAGAGAAACGACATTTAACTTTTGCGTACAACAGTACTGCTTTTTTAGCCATTGCTGATGAAAATACGTGAAAATTATCCACAAACTATCCCAAATTACATTGCAAGAGAAATAAAAAACTCGTCGAAAATATAACCTTCTCACTCTCTTGAAGTCTGCAAAAAATTAAAAATCCTCAAGTAACGTTTACCTTGCCAGCAGGTAACTGCGTTTTCACAATAGGCTGGTCAGGTCCGGTCGAGGCGGAGTCACTCTCACCGACAGACGAAGCTTCCCGGCTTCGTTCTGCGTCGTGACTCGACTGTTCAGAGCTCACGGACTCCACTTCAGCTTCACCTGTTACAAACATTATGGTTGCATTAGAATTAAATATTATGGAGATGTAGATACACTCAGCAACAAAAGTCAATTAACACTATCACTTTTACGAATCATCTAAATTGATACAAAATGATGCGATACATGGTTTTCTCTATTTAATGTAATAGCAAAGAGTTAATTATTCTTAAATATTCTATTACTATATGTTTTTTAAGAATATTTTGCTCAATAATTACATACATACATAATCAGCCTATAATAATAGTGTGAGCTTATCTATGACACGACAAACCATCGGACGACACATACAGCGACGGCGTCACTATATGCGACCGTAACTGTCAACAAGCTTCCATGGTGATCCATACAACACTGACGACCGTGCTTGACACGACGAATCAACAGTAACTTTTCACGGCAAAAAGAACGTGTGTGTACAACAGGCTTTACAGTACACGTGTGTGTTAAAGTATGTATGAATGAATGAATTTATTTTTGTAAGTAGGTTTGTACTAACACTTTTACACGTCAATCATATTTTAAAACTAGATGAGGTCGGCGTTTCCTATCTGACTAGTCTGAGAAGAAAGGCCGAAACAAACTCAGACGTCACAGTCTCTTTTAAAGTCCAGACATAATCTTGGTCAGATCATGTGAAGACCATGTAGATTAATGTCTGAGATGGTTTTTTGAGGAAAGAACCAAACAGTTTGAGAGGACCTGTCCAGTCAGTGCACGCATTTGTCAGAAATCGTGCAGCTCAACACAACACTTAAGGAGCTCGACGATTCGACGAACAATACCAAAGAAAGAAGTATAAATAAGTTCTACGTACCGAACGACGTATCATGCGACGTGTCATGTGACGCATCATTATTTGACTCATGCGTCGTATCTCCATTCACTTGCGTATTCTCAACGCTCTTACTACTGGTCAACACAGCACTCTTAACTGGAATCGCTCCCAACGGATCTACCATCTGACCTTTAGACTCTTCCTCATTGGCTGCCTCCTCACAATCCCTTAAGAACGGATTAATACGGTTTCTTGAACCGGGAGTTAGTACTGGCGTTTTTGCCTTCTCAAACAACGAATCATCTAGTTCATGTTTTGATTCGACGATATCATGTTTCAAGTCGTTGATATCGTTCCGTAGTTCAGTGATTTCGTTACGGAGGCCTACCATAGAGTTCTTGGTTCTACTGAGGTGGGTGTAGTCCATTGTTTTGTCGAAGTCCGGTGTCTCGTCGACTGACATGCTTCGGATTGAGAGGGTGTCGTCGTTCGTCAGATTTGTTGATGATACTGCTTGTGAGCCTAGCGAGTGAGAAAATGATTGTTTGTTACTTGACTTATGAATAAAGTAACGGGCAAAGAAAAAAAACTGAAAGATTTTTTTTTTATCTGATTTTGTTTAGGGGCTTTTATCAAAGATATGGCAGCCCCATCGTACCCTTTTACATTGATTGACTTACTTAAACCGTATTAGCTTATAGTATTTTTAATGGTTAATGACTTAGAGTTATTCGTGGAGGACCATAATTAAATGGCACAACTTTTTAATAATCTCCGAAGATGGTACAGATAAGATGGATTGGATTATGCCTACATCCAATTTATTAACTGAAAGATAAAACTTGTCAAGTTATGCTACGGGTACTATTCCAATTAAATGTGTAAAAAGTGCCTATATCACGTCCGAATAAGCCCTATCAGACCAATACAGAACAGACAGCTGTGCTGCTGGACAGTTTGTTGCGCCACTTCTTCTTCCCAGCGATAGCACTAGGAAGTGGTGAAGGGCGGGCGTGTTTGGGGGACTGTCTTTTGTCATTTTGACGTTCGAAAAGTGCTGATTCTCAGCCTAATTTGAATAAATGACTTCTGATAGTAAACTAAATGAAACTTAGAAAGTAGCGGTCAAAAAGACCGTTAATGTCTATTTATTATCTGTGCATACAAATTCATGGCACAAGGGCACTTCTGAAACGTCAAAAGTGTGCGGTTCCAAATTGGTTGTTTCCAGTGGAGAACTCCAAGTCCACGGCTATTCTCTTTAAATAAACATGCAATATTGCAACCAGTTTTTATAAAGGCAGCTCAAACCGCTATTATACTCTCCTAGTAACCTGTTACTGTTTAACTAACTAATTGTTTCACCACACACCACACCTTTCTTTACTTACCGTAACCGCTGGATGATATTGAGGGCGAGTTCTTGTTGGGAACCCGTTCGCAAGCCAGCTCATGTAGCGAGTCTAACGTCTTCGATGTTGGCAAGAAACCACGGGAAGTGGCGCGGCTGCGCGTGCGCTGTTGATGCAAAATACATATTATTTGTATTAATGTTTTTGTGTTTTGTATATCCAGGTTAGAAAAAAATAGATAAATGACGCCTGAAACTGTGAATGACTAAAGGAGAGGTAAGAATTATTGACCATTCTGAAGTTTGTACTAAAATATCGTTGTTGTTATGGGTATCGTATGTTTGCGTAGTAATGAAAAAGACTACAGATGCATCGCTCAAATGAGAATTAATTAAATTATAACTAGCTCGGAATTGAAAGAATAGTCAAGTCGTAGTTACTTACATGTGATCGTGGCGTAGTTAGTTCATCAATGGGCGCCGATTCAGGCTCAGAATGTGAGTCCTCATCGTTTCGCCTTCCCGGCTCTTCGTGGAGCGTAGTCATGCGTAACCCAAGCTTGCCACTTGCCGGAGACGCTGCAATATTTATACTCAGTTTATTATTATGTACCTACTAAGTAGAGATATAAGTGACCGTTTTCTCGTAGTAAGAAAATGGTCAAACTGACAAAATTATAGTCGAACCTTTGAGTTACTTTCATGTTTAGTTCAAAAATACTTGAAATAACAAAAGTGATGGTGAAATTTAAATCCATAAACCTATCCATAATAATAGTATTAATTATGATACGGTGTAAAAAGATGTGGTAAAGAGGTTTTAATAGTAATACTTCAAGTAAAATAGCTTGTGTTCAAGAAATAAGTTAGTATAAAGACAAAAAAATTGGCCCCATCTGGGCGCCAATAAGAAACAAAAGTGTAATCAAGTTATACAGCTTGCTTTTCAATATTATCAAATAGAGTCAAACAATTAACAACAAACTGTGCAATTCCCTTAGCAGTTTACCAAATAGCGAAGTGCCTAGCTTATTCTAAAGAAAGTAACAGCTTAACTAATTAAATGATTAACAAACCATGAATGAGTTAAGTTTAACACAAATAACATCGTTTAAATGAACGCTTCCATGCTTGAGATTGTACAATGATTGAGTCATGCCAATGTTTTCACTATACGAACTAGCTAGCTCACTATGAGATGTAGCAAATAAATAAAAATTAAAACTATGTTTAACACTTAACGAGGCCTAGTTTCTTTTCAGTGTAGATATGCGCAACATCATCTGTCGCTTGTTACAACAATATTGTGATCAACTTTAAGCCCAGTGGCACAGCAATCTGTATTTTACGCAGAACTGTTGTCACCTAACCAATCAAATTACTGGGCTATCAAGATTTTCTTTGCTTAAACACTAGAGCTTCTGACTACCCTCAACAATTGTCAGCAGTAGTAGTCTAGTAGACATTACATTAATTAAAAAACATCGTTCTTATAACCGGACCCATGGTTTCACGAGCTTCCGAAAACACGGAGGGCTCCCATATATAAATAAAGGTCTTCCTCTAGGAATTGACCGTCGTGCTGTCACTATATTTTGCCTCGGTGTAAATATGCGCAATACAGAAATTACATAACACACGTAAAAATACATGGACGAAACTATGCTAGCTTTTTTTCAATAGATTGATCACATGCATACTGACTTTATGACTAGCGATCGAGATCTCAGAAAAATGTTAGCGGTTTTTTTCGTTCATAATATTCGAATACATGCTATGTAAATCATGTTCCAAAACAATACACTGAAAAGATTATACAATGAGCTTTATAAATAATACAAACATTTAAAGAAAACCGTCAAAAAACAAGCGTAACTAGTGATTCTACGACTTAATAACTGGACGTACACTTGTTTGGCGTCTGCAGTCGCAGAGAGTTCAGGTTCAAATTCAAGTTTAGGAACGTGGGCCGGGCTGCAATAAAAATATCAATGTCTTCGTAAATACAAACCTTTAACACAACACACACATTTATTGAAACCTTACGGGGTAACAGTTCTAAATTCTTAGTAAAATTTACAGGACTAAAAGTTAAGTTAATATCTAATACATAATATCTCGTCTTAAACTTAAAGGAAAAAGGGACTATTACATTTTAATCAAGAATTAATATATTTAGCATAAAATTAGGGGGTAATATTTACACAATTTGGCTCCGAACTTAGAAGCTAAATTGAGGTAATTCTTTTCTAATATTGTAAATCTATTAATAAACTACTTTACAATATTATTCCTGTTTTCGAAATTAATTATAATGCAATATTTATTACAGAAACATTGCTATATTCTGTACACAGCTTTAAAGAGAAAAATAGTCACTTACACACAATATATCTAAATCATTTCTAAATTAAAGGGTACGGAAATATCAAACCTACATTACAATGTTTATTGTCTAGCACATGCGTTTTACAATATCTATCCACGAGGTATACTCCTTCAAATATTTGTCTACAACACATGCACAGTTTCACCTAACACACACAAACCTACATCCAATTTTATTGGTCTATCACTACTAAATATAACTACAAATACAGAGATAGGACTGCTTTTCAAGTTTTTACGCATCGCACAATTTATCAAATGTACAGTTATCAGTATTTGGCTGATATTACAAAACCCTAACACGTATATAAGCAGTATTCGTTGTCTAAACTGAAAGCGTCGTTCGTTTTCCGAATCCACAGCAGATAGATCAACGTAGAGGAAGTGGGAAGGAGAGGAAAAATCACAGGTCATGCTGGTCCATGCAAATGAAAGAGACACGCAAACAAACAGACAGTCAACACAACGACAGAAGCCTGATGCTCGAAGCTTGCTTTCCTCTAATAGCCAATACAGGGTCTAATTTTATCAAAATGAACTCAGCATCGTATTTGTTCTCACTCAATTTCGATATGCCAATAGTTTCAGATGATATTTTACAGCCAATCAATGGGTAACATACAAACAAAAATTTCTTATGAGTAACAATGATCACAACACATCTATTAAGTTTTTAATCGTTCGGTTGCATTCGTCTAATAATTTCGCAATACAGTTGCCATTCCGATTTAATACCATATTGTTTTCTCTGTTTACCTGATAGGAACGAGCCTGAAGGTAGCGGGGGTCAAGATACAGAAAATATAACGTTAGTTTCAGAGTCTGGGAATCATTTTTGTGGTCCTATTCAACCTTGTTCTTTAAGATCTGTTGTAATGGAGCCCAATAAAACGTGCAAATTTAGATCGAGATTTAGAAATAATAAAAGGAAAAATATATTAGAAAAAGCATTCAATATTTTAGAAAACATCGAAATGTTTACAAACACTTGGGGTATTCGACTCCATTCGCATTCGAAAATATCTCAAAGAAAAAGATGGACAATAGAAGAAATATTAGTAAACTTATAACAAGTCACATCAAAGAACATGACAGTGGAAGAAGTAGGGTAGAGACAGAAGGGGAAGTTGTTTGAGCCATAGCGTCGCCACAAAGCAATTGGAAAATAAAAGAATGTAATATAGTGAGATCATGGAGAGTGGATGTTTTAGTTCTGTCGTGACAATTTTGTGAAAATGAATCGACTGATATCTCTCTTTATAACTTTCCTATTGAATGTAACTATCAACTCCAAATATAATACTATTCTAGATTGTCTATCGTGCATCGATATTTATTTGTACATACTAAATCAAATTTAATGTTACCTATTCTACTGAAATGCACTAAAAATTATATTGTTTGTCTAAAATACGGTTTACAACTTGATGTAAGCCTATGACGTAGATAGATGCGCTATGAGTATGCACATGGTGCAGATACTGCAAATAACGTTTTTTATTAGAAATTATAATATTTAAAAACTGTTAGCATGACAATGTTTATGAGTGGTAAAGAATGAATGTATCGGAAATAGGAGTGTGTTGTACTGTAAAAAATATATATTTTAGTTCACAACATGGAGGAATTTATCAGGTTTTTTTTATAGTTTGTAACTTACCGAGTCCGAATGGTTTGGTAGGTGTTGGTATTTCTGGGTCGTTGTGTGACGGGGCTGCGTAGGAGTGGCGGTGCACGGAGCGACGTGGTGTTTCGTCGGCTAGGTCAGCCATACTGCCGGCGCGGTTTGATGCGAGTCCAGCCAGTGACTCGAACGAAGAGTCCAGACGCATGAGCTGGAGAATGTTTAGTGATATTAACGCTTCATACGGACATACAAATACGTAAGTTGTGGGGTAATTCGAAAGCAACATGTACAAATGAGAGGTAATAAATATTTGCCTGATATATGGCACACATTAAGCTTAGTAACATTGAAAGCTTAGATAAATATCTTAGATTAGGTACAGAACACAGTGGTTTGTCTGTACCATAAAGTTACAAATTCTGACTGTTTTATTGAATATGGTTAACACACAATGAATATTATTTACAAAATAAATTTGATAGATGCCATGGAATACTAAATGTACGTGAACTAACTACGTGAGAAAAATGTGAACAGCTTAAAAAAATATCAATAACTAATAAAGGATGAAGGTATTAAAAAAATTACAAAAATATAAATAATATATCGGAATATATTGAATTCCTGTTTTATCATTAAGACATTTACATAATATCATAACATGTAATTCGAACGAAAGTTAAAAATAAAACATTTTATATTTTCAAGTTGGATAATCACATTACCAACGTATTATTTTTATTAAATATTATTAATGCAACTTTCTTATTTTTACATCATAAAGACAATAAGAATGTTGTGACTAACAAAATAAAGTTACAAATCGCTTGTAAAAACGAGGCAGCATCAAACTCCTTTACAATAATTTAACATTTACCCTAAACAGACGTCGTGCAAGCTTGACATTGAAAAATGACCTTACACCGTGAAGTCTCAATTCGGTTGTGAAAACAGGAGCATAATAATAGTCGGTGCTAAAGAAATGAAACTACAAAATTAGACCCTTATACCGTGCAGCATAGGATCTAAATTGGTTGTGATGAAAACCGAAGTACCTAAATAAAAAAACTTCTCAATCTGAACCTTATACCGTGCAGCATAAGATCTCAATTGGCTTAAAACAGGACCATATAGAACAAAATGGAACAACTAAACTAGCACCTTACACCGAAAACAGGAAAAAAAACAGGACCTTATAGAACAAAACTGAACAACTAAATTAGAACCTTATACCGTGCAGTATAAGATCACAACTGGCTTGTGAAACAGAATGGAACTAAGTAAAAAAAAATGCGTGTGTTTCGGCCATGCTGTTGACTCACGTTGTTTCCGTTCTTGGCGACGCTCTCGAGCGCCTGCGACAGCTGCGGCCGGTGCGTAGCGACAACACATAGGTTAACAAGCGTACACACTGCTAGAGACTCGGTTGGTGTTCAGGGTTGGTGAAATTGGCCGCCATTTTGATTAATTAGGCCAATTATGTAGAGGCAATAATTTCAGTTGCGGTCATAAACCGTGGGAGTAGGAAAATGAATATTTGGATCGGGATTTTTATTAAATTCTATAATTACTATAGTTTGACCGAATCTGCTGTACCGCGCCTTAAGAATGCGCGGCGAGGCGGGAGGAACACGCGGCGAGGCGGGGGGTGGGACGCCGTGAGCGATGACGAATGAGCGGCCTGCACTGCCCCCCCGTCTCGCCGCGCACATACCTAAGGCGCGGTACAGCGGTTTTGGTCAAACTATAAGTCTCTTGTCATTTCTCTCCCACATTTTATAACTGCACTTGCTACGGATATTGGAGTTTAGTATAGTAGGGAGAGATAAAACGCTGCTTTAGTAAAACTGTCCTTGGGAGTTTATCATTTTGAAAGAAAAGTCGTTTATGACAGATTTATTAAACAAAAGGTTTACATTTTCTCTCAATTATTATGTTACATGGCATATCACAGGTCCGTGAACAACAACCGATTCTATACTATATTGCCTATTCCTAATGTGTTATGTTTATTTACATCGTGACTTACAGAACTGTACTTTTGTGTGTTAATGGCGACATCGACTTTTGAACATTAAATATTAATTTTGTTCATTAATTTGGTGTTTATTCAGCTTTAAAGCTATACAACATCTATAGTATAAATTAACTTACAGATAGAAGAAATCGCGCCTGGAAATTCGTAATGTTGTCATAATGTTTTTCATTACTGTAGGCGACTTACATGCTATCAACAATTGTCTTTATATTCGTGTCCATGTAACACTTAAAGGTGCGCTAGGTAGCCCGCGAAATTTAAATTTTCTTACGTTTTTCGCAATTACCAGGACCCTAATTGCGTAACACACAATCAATCGGAATCAGAATCATTTTGAAGCAAATTGCTAATCCATTGCTTTATAACTTGGAAAAAATTGTCTGCTCAACACGTAAATAACGCAATGAATGTTGTTGAACTGTCAAAATGAAACCGATTACGATCAATCTTAATCTGAATCATTTTGAAGAAAAATTGCTAATCCATTGCTTCATAAGTTCGAAAAATTTGTCTGCTCAACACACAAATAACGCAATGAATGTTATTGAACTGTCAAAATGAAACCGATTCCGATTGATTGTGTGTTACGCAATTAGGGTGCTGGTCAGTGTTAGGTTTTATGTTTCACAAAATATGATTCCCGAGCGTTCATTCATATTTTAATCAATATTTAACATGACACCGACCAGCAAATTGCAAAAAACCTAAGAAAATTAGAATTTCGCAGTCTATGGCGCTTCCCCCTTAAATTGGCAAGCCATAGTACGAAAGTGAAACTGCCTTCAGTATTAATTATACTTTATTTAAGCTGTTAAACTTATTAAAAGTCGCTAGAATGTAAGACACCTATAAATTCTCCGGAAAATCGCGGCTTGGGCCTAGTTCAACTAACAATTTTTACAATTACCTCGCAGTTTTTACTTCATGTGCATTAATTCCAAGTCTATCTGGCGTGTACCTACGTGCTTAAACTAGCTTCGACTGTACGTGTGTCTATTAAAAACCGTGTTATATTCTGACGACATCTTTGTACTACGTACTATCGACAGTCGATGGCTGCAGATAACGTAAAAAACAACTACAACCCTTGCGAAAAGCTTTATATATTTATTTAAACTAACTAATTATAGTAGTAGTTATCAGCCATCTTGTTACCATAACACAAGCATTAGGTTGCTTAGCTTGGGACTAGATGGCGCTGTGTGAAATGTCCAGGGATATTATTATTATTATAGTCAAATTTAACTCAAAATACTTTTGATAATAAGGTCTTCAGAGCTAAACTATGCAAATTATCCTCTTTTTGGGCATCGCCGCAGTCGTGTAAAAGCTGCATTTTGCAAAGAATTTTGCAGTCTTCTTGTATTTGTAGCCATTTTTATGCTTCTTGACTTTTTATTAAAGTTCGTTTTTTAAACCCAGATACTAATTTGACAGACGTAATGTCAATCTTCTCTACTAAAAAACACAAACACGAAAGACTTAAATGTCAGATTACTAACTGCGATTATAAAACGAACTATTGGTATTATTATTTTTATTGTCTTGTCTAGTACGTAGTACAAATCCATCGTTTTCTAAACCAACATAAACTAGCTGTGCGTGTACCTGTGAGAAGTTCGGCACGGAGGCAGTCTTGCGCATGGTGATGGGTTGTCCGCGCGCCTGCTCCAACTCTTTGACGGCGACGCTCTGACGTAGTCGGTCGAGCGTCAGTATGCTCTCCACTGCGCTTACGCCTCGCGTGTATTTTTCTGCAATATTATTATGTAGGTGTTTAGAAGCATTCTATTAAGGTAAGCAGCTAACACACTTTTTTTTTTTTTTTTGGTTGGGAAATCATCATATGACCCCTCCCGCTCTGGGCGGAGCGGAAGGGAGTGTCAGACTTTTACTGACTAAAACCCACCCGTGTTCCTTCAGTTGCCTGTGCCAAGGGCCACGGTACCTCTTTCGAATAACCCGCAGCCCTGGCGGCATCGGCCCTGGAGGGCCCCGTCAGTTCGTGCTGACATCTCTTTGAGGCGCGCGTGGAACACAACGCGCCGTCGACCCGGGCCTGGTCCTTACCGGGCGGCGAGCTGCCCGTTGCTCGCCGCCCGCAAGCCCGCGCCTACGGTGGCCGGTAGTCGTTTTTTTTTAGTATATATATGGACCACTGCGCTGTCATTTGTTGACTACTGCAGAGCTGCAAATTAACATGATTACTTGTATTACTGTATTCATTCTGAAATACTCCTACTGTAATTGAGATAGAATATTTTTTTTTTTTTTTAATCCAGCTATCACCCTAAGGATTAAAAAAAATATACTATCTCAATTACAGTAGGAGTATTTCAGAATGAATACAGTAATACAAGTAATCATGTTAATTTGCAGCTCTGCAGTAGTCAACAAATGACAGAGCAGTGGTCCATATCTATACTAACATAGAACGGCAAACGTACACGAATTACCACGCTGACAAGATTTTTATCCAATTGAAATAAAGTTTTATTCTAATAATTTAAAACATTCAATGTCAATAGTATTAGAATGAATATTGGTATATATTTCAATATAAATGTACAAGTTGGGGTATCATCCCGCTACGGCAACTTTTAAAGATATCATCATAGGTACTCCTACCATCTAGTCACTCATTTATTATTGGAACGAAGTTCCTTATCGCGCGTTGCTAAAGGGGGCTAGACGGAAAAAATTAAGACCAAAATTTGGAACGACACTTTTTGCTATAGTTGTAAGCCGTGCGGCGTGCGCGTGTTTCTCTGTCTGTCTCTCTCTCTCTCTCTCTTATAGAAAGCAAGCCAGTTATACTTCGTTCCATCCGGGTGTCCCTTGACACCTCTCAAGTTTTTATTATTTTATTATGAGCCTGAGTTGTCCCACTGCAGGGCAAAGGCCTCCTTTCCCTCTTTCCACTTTTATAGGCATTTCATTAACAATTCAACAGTTCTCACCAATATAAGTTTCCCCATCAGCCGCACTAGCCTCCTCCCCAGTCGCAGCGATCTGTGCCAGACTCTCTCGTTCCTCCAACTCCTCAGAAGCCTTCGGTATGTTGGAGACGACCTCATACGTCACGCCGGTGTGCGTCAGCTGGTCCGTCCTGTCCACGTAATAACTAACATACTTGTATATTACGTATGTCAACTTGTTTAGGTGATTGATATTGTATCGTAAGAAGAAGAAAGAGTATCGAGATTTTTGAGATTTAAGTTAAGTTGTAGGTATAAATTTATAAATGGGGCAATATGCCGTCAAGATGCTTATGATATGGAGGATTGCGCATTGAAAAGAGTTGTTGGTGGCAACAATTTATTTTTCGTGAACCTTTCCACAAGAAAACTAATTATTGTCCTCAATGCGGAGAATAATTAGTTTTCTTGTGTGTCTTTGGGCCGTTTTTTGATCCGTAGTTAAACTCAACAAGTTGTTAAAAATAGTAACTAGTAACAGTTGATCAATTTTTAGTTTATCTAATGGTTATTTTTTTAACTAATAGTTAATTATTTGACCATTAGCAATGATATTATAAACATTAGATAAACTAAAAATTAATCAAAAAACACATTTTTTCAAAAATTTTACCATTAGTTATTATTTTTAACAATTGGTTGAGTTTAATTTAAAAAATCGGCCCATAGAAGAAGAATTTAAAAATCATCTAATACCAGACAAAATGTTAAGAAAAAAATAACTATAAAGAGCAAAGATTAATGAATTATTTCGTACTTATTTCAATTATTATAGCAGTTTAATTAAACCTCTACATTACTTTTAGCCACCACCAGTATACAAATATGTTACCGAGTGCAACTCCCCTTTACCGCTCAAGCTTGTAGTTAAGCGCACCAATATCTTTTTATTTTATTTCCCATTTTTCAATTCTACCACCCAACCCATTACTATAGACAGAGAAAGCGAAGACACCAGCTGGTTGACGACTAACCTGACTATCTTCTTCCGTATCCTGTCAGTGAAGCTCTGTCGCTTGTAGATATTTAACCCTAATCGTTTCCTAAGTATGAGATCCATGGGGGCGGGGTGCGACAGACGCACTGTTGTCTTCAGTATCAGGTAGACACGTTCGTTTGCTGAAATACCATTAATAAAAACTTAGAAAACTTACAACTAGAATTCGAACAGGAAACTTATTTATTGGCTCAGTCAGTATCACAATATGTAGCGATCTCTACGAGTCCAGCCCCAGCAGTCTCGACATTCATAGCGATCGCTTTACGACCGAATTCGGTCGCAAAGTCCCGAATTGACAGGTGAAATGTATGGAGAGACAGGACTTTGCGACCGAATTCGGTCGTAAAGCGATCGCTATGAATGTCGAGACTGCTGGGGCAGTATCCGTTGATATTGTGATACTGGCTGCAGGTGAGCATTTTAAATATTTCAGCGAAACTACACAGACGTGTTGTTTATACCGATATTATATTGGCATTAAGTCCGCCTATGTATCACTACTGTACATAAAGTTTAAATAAATAATATAATATAATTATATATAATCATAATATAATATCAACTAGTAAGGGTGTGACTGTTACTGGCGGCCTTATATACATGTCGGATAAAAATATTGTATGTCATAGTATGAACGCAGCTTATAATAAATTGTTAAAACGGAACGCAACGAATGAGGAAAGAGAGGTATGTGTGCGAGAGGGAAAGAAAAAATGGCGATTAGATTCACGACGGACTGTGTTAACGCTGATATTTTTGTGTTTGCAATAAACAGTTTAAAGGCAATTTGGCACGTTTGAAGTTTCTTTTGCCATACAATCCCACATACATATTGTAATGTCAACAGAATACTTAATATAATTGTGCATAAATAAATAAAATTATTTCAAATATAAAACGCGTATTCGGGTAGACTGGCGACGCCAGTTATGGGCTGTTCAATTAAAATTATAATTTAAAAAAAAAATATTTTCCGCTGTTTCTTTTAATTCAAGTTTCACGAGTTATATGAAAAAAAAAGACGCCATCTTTACCTTCAGTGATCCGGTTGAGGTACTGTGAGTCGTGGATGGACGAGTCCCAGGAAGCCACCGCAGACACGTCCTTATCGTGATGGTGAAGTAACTGCAGCTCGTAGAACTTGTTGCCGTGTTCCTTTGGTAAGATCGAGTGTAAGCCCGCTACTGTGACCTCTTCACCGCTCGGGTGCGTTGTTAGGTCGTCCGCTGTTAATGAGAGGTAAGTTTTTCAGCTAAATAATGAGGATCTTTGGCAAAGAAATGCCAAGTATGAATGAGGAAGGCTTCTGTGAGAGGTAGAAAAAAGAAAAGATGGTTGGATTATCTAAAACTTGATAGTTATGGCTACGAAATATAAGGTCAGGAAATAATAGTTCATAGAGTTGTAAGAAAGACAAAGTCGCGCCAACCATAAAACAATGAATTTTGATTAGAGCACGAGGATGACGAGTATTAAGCGGTTTCAGTATCTGAATTGACTCGTCTATTATGAAAACTGGTAATTTATATCATACGGTAATGTATATTTTTGACACTATCAAAAATATACATGAAATAATAGTTATTTTAAAGAACATCGGTGGAAAAATGGATAAGTTACACGCTTTTGAAATGATTATTTTATCCTTGTCACACGAAACGATCAATGTACTGAAAGGCGTTCTTGTGAAGTGATTGTGACGTCAGATTGCAGCAGTGCTGCCTCTACTTAGCATAGGCTTTAAGACACATACCACTTCAATACAACAATTCTAGTTTTTTTTTTTTATTTAGGCTAAATATTTTCTAGGTTTCGAAAAACCAAGGTAAAAAAAAAACCAGTCAATACCCCTATTGAATAAAGACCACCAATAAATAAATCTTATGAAACTTACCGTTGAGATCTAGAAACAGCACAGGTATGTGTTGCTCCATTCCCAATGGCGGGACCCACGCGGCCGGAGCGCCGGGTATAGGACTGCCCGGACTGGGGACCAACACCTGGACAACGTGAAATAATAGCAAGGTTGTTAAACTGCACCAACCATGACGATCATGATGATACTGAAAATGTCACCTGCGGAGATATTTTTGTGTAAAAACTGATATGAATACTGCCACTTGTTGACGCCTATGCTTAGGTGTGTGTTAGGAGACTAAATGAAATACTGTTATAGAACAAACCAATACTTATTTAGACTTTAAATTTAAACTGACGTGTACAAGATTACAAAATTCCCTTTACAATGTCATGCGTATGTTGACCGATCGTTGGCGCCGCGTTGAAACAAGTGTAAAAAATTAATAAAAACTGAATTAAATAAATGAAACTTATTTCTGTAAATTAAAAAAAAAACACTTTTATACGTCAATAATAAATTATGTTTTAAACCTAGATGAGTTCAGCATTTCCTGTCCGACTACTGTCGAGGACAACGACTGAAAAAAACTCAATAGTCTGTCTCTTTAAAGTCCAGACATAATCTTGGTCAGGCCATATGAGGACCATGCAGATTTGAGTGGGCCAGTCTAAGTACAACTTTTGCTATGCTAGATGAAGTACTTTTATAGAAAAACAGTTAATCATTATTATTAAAATATCCTGCGTCTGTCACCAGTCAGTGAGCAGAGTTCGCGCAGCTGAATTTTAGGCCAAAGATGTCTGCATTTTTTGCCAAAGATATGATAAGAACAAGATTTAAATGTCAAAAATGCTCTACTCACCGCGTTTCTTTCCTCAGTGAGCGAGACCCACTGTTCAACGAGGGATTGTTCTCGTTCGTTGTCGCGATCATTCTTCATTGCTGGAGACATGTTCACCAGTTTCTGTGCAAAAAATAACAATAAAATCATCAATAAAGAGTTAAAGCGTTTTAATTACTTACAAAAAGCTTAGTTTTCATTTCAACTGCTATTAAATACTAAGAAAATTAATTGTAAGTCTGAATTTCATCTCAGAAATCAGTCACAGTCAAATCATTTATTCATACTTTTGAATGTCAATTTTTACAAGAAAATAGGATGGGGTAGGCCGGTCAAAACTAATTGTAGATGGCGTGACCAGCAACTCCGTCCCTACACCGAATTTTACATTTCGTCTATTCCATTTCGTGTTCATTTATGAGTTTGGTTTGTTTTTTTTCCAAAAGGCAGTTTCACACTCTTTTAAAATGTTTTACATAAATTTTGTCCTGAAATGGAAAGAAACCGGCTTTGTGGCGCATCTAAGATTAGTCTGGTAATTTATTTGTTTTAGATGTTACCATAACGCAAAGTTTTACCTGTAACTGTGCGTGTAAATGTTGTCGTCTACGAAACAGTGCGTCGCTCCACCTTTCCCGTAACACCGCCAAGTCCTCGTCTTGATAGGAGTCTAGTGGCATTTGTAGGCGTGACCTGAACGATAAAAAAATGATTCAGGTTATAGAATACGGAATGGCGATGTAAGCCTAGTTCGAATCTTGAAAGTTTTTGTGTTACTTTAAAATCGATGATAGGCTCAAAACAAAGCGCATAGGTTGGATATACGTTAAGTAATTAAGTTACACCTTGAGCTGCGCTTGCGCAACTGGTACACGATCACTTGGTACGTTATAAAGACTGCGGCTGTGTGTATCAAGAACGAATGAAAAGATATTCACAATTGGTTTTCCCCGAAGAGGCTTACATATTCCCAGTGTATGTATGTGTACCACTTTGTGCCATGTCGTACATACCTGACGCTAACAGATCCGACTTCAACGCTGAGTATCTGCTGGCACACGAGCGGCAACGTGCCGGAGTTAAGCGCCGGCCGAACTCGCACCGCGATGCGCCGCTGTTGGCCCTGACGCACCTGGTACACGCCGCCTGTCCACACGTCGTTGCGTTGGACCACCTGACAAACATAAGATACAGATTCATTAAATAAAGAACATCCTATATCCTAATGAATAGATAGGAAACCAAGAGATCATGAGATCGTAGTTCTGTACCCTACTTGCACTGCTCGACTTCGTTAAAACACAAAGAATGATTTCAAATAGAACACAGTCGTGGCCAGTTTTTTGGCCAAAAAGTTCCGAGTTAAATTTTCTAAAGGTATCCTGCATCGTAACATGGAATGTAATTAAATTGCGCTATTTAGGTTCTTCTATGCTGTAACTAAATAATACTTACTTCAACAGGCGCATATTCTCCATTATCATTCAGCTCGTGTATCTCGACCCACAGCTCGATCTTGCGCGTGAGTTCCGTCCACCTATCGGCTAATGAGCGGGCTTTAGCTAGTTGTTGTTGTTCTACTTCCCAGTTGCCGCGCGCGCGACTGAACCCGGCTGAACGATGGCCCCAAACTTCGATTGATAGGGCGCCCTCTGTAAGATGAAAAGTAATTTTAGAATCAAATTCGTGTATGTTCAGATGAGTGTTGTTTAGTGTAAATATTCCAATATAACAGTTATTAGAATAAAAAATATAGGAATACATCTGAATGTCAGTGAATTATAGCAACATTGCAATTAGGGTTAAACAAAAGATGCGTAAGTACCAGTTTTTTATTTTGGCGAAAACACTGCATGTCGCTGGCAACACTTCACAGCAGTATGTTTGTATATGTTTAAGAATAGCTGTTGTTGCTGTTGCACAATTTATGTTTGGAATGAATACGAAGCAGGGTGAGTTATTCTGCATAAATGTACATTCTGAAGTGTAATCGTTTCAGTCGTAGAAAGGCCACTGACCCGCACAGTGCTCAATGAACTCCTCCGTGAGCGGTATGGTGAAGTCCCTGCAGTGGTCGAAGCGGAAGGTGACGAGCGACTGGTGGCGCGGCGAGGCGGGCGGCGCGGGCGCCGGCGTGTCGGCGCTCACCTGCGGCGGCACCACCACGGGCTCGGCCGCGCCGCCGCCGAACACGCCGTACTGGCAGAACACGAAGTGCGACAGCGACGGCGGCAGCCCCGTGGCCTGCTTGATGGCCACGCGGATCGTCACCTGCGGGAACAAGTCAAGCTTTCTAATAAGCAATATGCCGCATGACGAAATGTCTGACTCAGATAAGCCTAATTTATATTGGAAGAGTTTATTGACTGGCAAAAGGCAAGAATGCGAGATTCCTTAGCGAGATTCGCCAAGCGATTTACATACATACAAACATTGTATCAAACACACGTGATACCGTGACCAGGATTCTCGTCATTAAATTAAATATCCGATTCACTTCTGTGCTCTCTGTGAGAGTAATTCACCACGCGGACCTAGTGCCCACATTAAACAAAAAGTTTGATTAAAAATAACCAAAATCATTAAAAATAACTTACTTGTTGCGTGGCAGAATCAACTGGGTCGTCATCGTCTCTCATGTCACCAGAACTGTCTGAAGCTGCTTCACAAATTCTGTCTTGGGGAAACTGTCCCGCAACGCGACTTATCTCAACCTGAAAAAATACAACCGATTAAATTCTGAACTACACATGACATACGGTTAAACATTTGTCAACCACATAGTGAATGATACAAACACTATGTAACCCTTCTGTTGGGAGATGGTTTTGAAGTGAAACTCCGAATTGCACTAGACAGTATATTATTTAAAATGTGACGGTATATGAACAAAACACGGAGCGCAAGTGATACATACGTCACGTATATATATATGTCCGTCGCGAAAAAAGTAATTTGGCTTACAAAATAGTAGAAATACCTTCTTGCCGGATATACTAGTATAAGAATAGAAGGATCAAATTTACATTTTACGTACTACTACGATACTTACACACGTTCGAAAAGGTTACTTTTACATAATTCAATATTCCTTCCAATCTGTTCAATAAAGGTTGCGCAATTTTCAATCAGCTCGGTAGAGCATGAGACTCTTACAAAATAGTAATTAGCCAGGTGAGTTTTTGAACTAATACTGGTATTCTTGGCTTTGATGTAGTTTCTTTTACTAGTTTTTTTTTTTGTTGTCTGTGCTATCGCCAAAATCTATATCTGAGCACCGTAAGGACTGTTCCTGCTTGCAGAGCATATTATAAGTCGACCTAAAAATGATCCCCTTTTGTTGTACTTACGAAGGCAGCTGTGGTCATGTGCACGGGATTTTGTTTTCAAAATGGTCTCTATATAGGTTTTAGCGATAGTACAAAGGAGTGGATATGACAATATAAAGTTGAACATACCTGTAACCTGCCCGCGACTTCACCCTGCTGACTGATGATGGGTGTGTGATAGTCCAGAGTCACGTCGTGGAACAAAGCCTCTAGGAACACGTTAGCTACTCCGATCAGGTTGTGGTTCTCTTGAGACTCGTAGAACGGATCTAAGGCCATCTCTGCCGGTTCTTTCTGCAAAGGTAACATTTTAATATATATTTATCTATTCTATATCTATAGATTAATTAAATCTGTAGAAGAGGCTACTAATTGAAAATATTTAAAAAAAAATATTGTTGGCGATGGGACTAAAACATAACTGGCGAATTGCGAGTGTGTAGATACTATGTACGTACTCCTTTGCCTAACCCTTCGCGGTAAATAGGCGTGATGTTGTTAATACAGTTGGGGTGTTAAAGGATAACCAACAGATACGATTTATTTTTTATTTTTGTCTGTTTGTATGATACGTCTGTTTGGTTGTGAGCGGCACGCATCACGTAAACAGTACGAAACCAATACATTTATGCGGGTGAAGCATAAGTTTTGATCCCGTGGGAATATCGGGATAAAAAGTATCCTATATGTTAATCCTGGTTATAAACCATCTGTGTGCCAAATTTCATCCAAATCCGTTCAGTAGTTTTTGCCTGAAAGAGTAACAAACAAACATCCATCCATCCATCCATACAAACTTTCACATTTATAATATTAGTAGGAAGTAGGATTGTGCATAACCTATACCAATTCGTTTTTGTTTCATCGCAATCGCTTCACTCTATAAAAAGTTATATTATGAATTTAAAGTGTCCAAAAAGAACTTTTCACTAGTACGTATTCTCCTCAGGGATAAAGGTGTCTTCGTCTTGGGCGAGCTGGAATTCTTTCGTACCTCTTCAGTGTCGTCGGCTCCCGCACGTTGCTGCCTCCGACGCCAGTCGTCGTACATGTCGCGCATGTCGACCAGCTTGTTGTCCAGTTTCTCCATGGACCAGACTTGACCATTCCGCCCGGGGCGACGCACCATTATAGCTGGCTCTGATACGAAGGCGCCACGCTGCAATGAAGATACGATTGTGTAAATGTTAACACTTTTATTGTCACCAGTATCTTCATGAAGTCCTACATATCGCGACGAGAACTGATTTTGATGCGGGGGTGTTTGCGGCACTGGAATTTACAAAAACACCCGGAACAAATCTCTGATCAAATCAAAATAAATCATAATTATAAAGCACGGGTAAAAACTTATTTAAAATAGAAAAAAAAAACATTTTCTTGTTGACAAAAAAAAAATAGAAATCACAAATACAACAATTATTTTTATAACACCTCATTACAAACCTCACCTCGTCTTTGGAATACTGTAAGATATTGTACTTATTGGTGTGAATAAATAAATAAATACTATATAAAAATGAAAGTCAGAAAGATCATTACCATTACCTTTCTGTTCGGACTAAGGTTCTGCGGCGGTATCTGCAGCGTGACACTGAAGCGTGTGTTCCTCCTCATCTCTTCGGCTAAGAAGTTGGCTTCTTGTACCAGCGCGTTGGCTCTCAATATGTCCGCTTTGAGTCTTCCGAGAGAACGTTTGAATGTATCGTCACGTTCAGCTGCCCAGCGTTCTACGCGGGCCGCTGTTGTGGGTGTGCACGCTGTCATTTTGCCTGAAACATACATTGAATTTGTATCACATATACCAAGACATTTTTGCAGTAAAACAATCGACGTATCGCGGTGTCACTATGCCGTTGCATTTGAGAGAAATTGTAGTATTGGCAGAGACATATTTCAGGTTTTCGTAGCTGTTTATATCTCATTAAATTACGTTACGGCGACATTTGGTTGTCCCTTGCAACACGATAATATCAAAGTACTGGTATAGAATGATCACACCGCAACATAAAGACGTAATTTCCTACTATTACTATTTTCGTATTTCGTGAGTTAAATAACTGTAAAAGTTACCTAGTTTGAGAGGATCATACGCATACGGCGGGTATGGCGTTGAAGGCGACAATATGTTTCTCAGCTGCTGGAACTGTCGCTCGTACTCTTGCCGTTGTTTCTCTAGCGCCACTGTAAAACAAAGAAGTTTATTTTAATTAATCTTTCTAAAACTCATCTAGGGATTCAAATTGTCACAAACTGTACATAAAACTTCACAGGTCGGTTAAATCGTGTTAAAAAATCAATTTAATTTATTAAATTACCTTGTTTATCCTCCTCATGTTGTTTCTCAAGCCTGGATATAGCAGTCTGTATGGGATCATTACTCAGTTCGTTCAACATAATCTCGTCTCTCGCGAAATTGTAGTCGATCGGCTGCGCAGGAGTTTGAGGTTCGGATGCCGCCGCTGTGGAGTAACCAGAATCTTGTTCTACAACATGACGGTAGTAGAACAAAATGGGATGTCAAATAAAAGCGAAACACAACAAAATAAATAAGAAATTGAATAGGCAAAATCAGAAGTAGAAGATATTCTTTAGTTGTTGAACGAACAAAAACATATGTAGATAAGGCATTGATTTTCTTTCATGGTTTTAACTTCCACTACACAACTTAGGACAGAAATAATATAACATGATATGCCACACTGCAGTTGAAAATCAGTGTCAGGTTCATTTTGTGTTGTCATCCAACATTGTGCTGAACTGGAGCCCTTTTGGCATTATAATCTTTGTTTTCTGTTTTTATAGTTTCGGGGGGTTTTTTATTTTTGGCTGTAATGCCAATAAACGCATTTTTCTTTCTTTCTTTCTTTCTTTAACACTTTAAGATGTTGACGACTTAAAACAGCCGCAGAATTGCAAAAACAAAAAAAAACAATTTAGAGTTGACTTGAGAACTTCCTCCTTTTTCTCGCCATTTAAACATAAAATATTGCCAAAATTAGACTGTAATACAGTTATGCAAGTGAATGATATTTCTTACATATGGATTACACAAGCATGTTTCCTTACCTGTAGCCTTCGGACAGTTAACCCTGAAGAAGTGATGGTTTCCCCACAGTATCCTGTCGGCATGCCCCAGCCGGACCCTCGACACTACCGGCGTGCCGTTAACGAAGCACCGCGCGGCACCCAAGGGCTCCATGTGAAGTCCTCCGCCCTCAACTAGGAGTTGGCAGTGTTGGGGCTGGATGCCTAGGCCGGAGAGTTGGATGTCTGCTGCACTTGAGCCGCCTACGAGCGTGCGGTCCTGAAACAATATATGGTTGATATTCATGTTATTCTATTGGTTATTTCTAGATAGCCCTATTTAGACAGACGGATTACGTAGATAGGGATAAGTAATCAGGATGGTAAAATGACCAGCTTTCACCTGTAGACTGACGTAATGTGATTAACCTCCAGTTTATAAACGCCATCAGAAATTAGCTTTTGTAAGATTTGGTGTTTGATTGACCAAAACGAAAATAACCAATAAATTTAGTTAACATTAGATTAAACTGCATGGATTTTCAGTTTTTTTTGTCATGTCTTGCTGTCTGTGAGAAATTACCATGTTCAGTGGTTGGTGACCAAGAAGATTAACCTACCTTGAGATAATAAACAAGCAGTTCATTGAGCGACGGATCCGCATTGAGGTTGACGAGGTAGTATTTGTTCTTCTCCACTTTGATGCCGCTCGCCTGCACGCTGATACCCATCTTTTCTAACGCCTGCTGCCGTTCGCTTTGTATTCGACCTGTAATAAAAAGAATATTGTTTTAGAGGCTTCTTAAAGATCTGTTAGAGTGGTATTCTAACTTTTAACGTCCAACGCGCTAGAGGGTTGTCATAGAACTAATTCGAAATGTTATCAATGCAATACTGCATATAGTACCTTATCCCACATTTACATATGTCATTATGTGAAAGAAGCATTAGAGGTTGCTATTAAAGGTCAGATCATATTGCTAAAAGCATAATTCACCGAATGAAATCTCAGTCACCTCTACCTTATAGGTACTCGATTTCTGATGAGTTATCGAGAGGAAACTGTTACATAAACGTTTTCTGATGGGAGCTAACGACTCTATAGCGTGTGAATTATATCGACAATACAGTGTAACATAATGCGCAAAAAAGTAACTATAAAACTCTATTATTGTAAGTGTGGCGTTTACTTTACTTTCTCATTGCAGAAGTATAAAAATATAAATAACCCTATTAAGCTGTCGCTTATATACAAATGAATGTAGCTACCTTTCTGCGTGCTGGGCCGATTATTGTAAATAACCATAGTTATTTATAATTTGCTTTTTTCTTTTAAGTTTACTTTTGGATCAGCATTCGGTTTATTTTTATGTCACGAATCGACACGCGCTTTACTTGTGGTACACAAGACGTGTACGAACACGCTGTGAATGTGTGTGTAAGCGTAAGAGCTTTCGTTACCGTCCGAAACATGGGCGAAGTGTGTGTGTGTATTACGTGCTGTTGCTACTTGTCTTCACGCACACATTTACGGCGTGTTTGTAGACTTGAATACCACACATATGAACTAGAACTAATGAATAACATACCGGTTTCAACGAGTTTCTCCTCCCACGTTCGTGACATTTCCTTCAGCAGGTGGTCGCTTTGCGCCAGTTTTTCGTGAACTTCTTCACCCACTGGGGAACCCTGGAAAGACATTCCAACATTTAAAATTAAGATAAAAGAAATATCTGCTAAAAATTGTGCACCTTTTTGAAAATGAACAAAGAAAATTTAATTATTTGTGTAATATTAGTGATTTATATATGATATTTAGTTATTATGTGATTTGAATCATACTTCATTTTTTATGCTTTAATAATCCTGTTGCAAACGGAGTGTTGATCAAACACCAGTACGCAGTAAACCTTCAGGTAAGTGTAATTAATTTCCAGCAAAGCCCCGAGGATCCGTAACAAGAATACTAATCCTTCAGGAAAACAGATCGTAAATTACGGCGTCGCGCGCGTCGCCCGCCCCTTTGCTATCGGAAAATGAACAAGGCCGGCCAGACTCAGTCCCTGTTTTAGACATAGTATCTGTAGGATTAGGCTATTAACGAATGAAAGATTGTCCATTCTAAACCGATATTTTTGGAACGAGGTTCCTTATCGCGCGTTGCGAAAGGGGGCTAGACGGAAAAAATTAAGAGCAAAAGTTGTAACGACACTTTTTGCTATAGTTGTAAGCCGTGCGGCGTGCGCGTGTTTCTCTGTCTGTCTCTCTCTCTCTTATAGAAAGCAAGCCAGTTATACTTCGTTCCATCCGGGTGTCCCTTGACACCTCTTAAGTTTTTTTATTTATTAATAAGCTTTACTTTAATTAAACAAAAGTTTCAATGCTCCTGTGAAGTACTATCGCCAAAACCTATTAGGTATATCTGGCCATTTTGAAAACAAAATCACGTGCACATGATGACCACAGCCGCGTCCGTAAGTAAATCAAAAGAGGATCCTTTTTAGGTCGACTAATAATATGCGCTGCAAGCAGGAATAGTCCTTACGGTGGTCAGATATAGATTTTGGCGATAGTACCTACAAAAACATATCCTAATACCTTAGAAGACCAACCGTATGTCTTAACAAAAAATATCAGTTTTCGTCTTCTTAGCGTATCGATGGCAATCTAAATAGACTCTATTTAAGGCCTGTAAGGTTCAGAATTTGGCTACGAGATTGGCACTTTCAGTACCGTCGTTAATTACGTTAGTAGTATATCCTCAGAACCTTTGGAAAATATTGCTTCCTGTAAACAACAATGAATATGAAATTCATCACGTCATTGTAGTACTTCACCATGACACGGATTTAGTCCCTCGAGTGTATCGATCCCTCGAGCTACCCACGTTTGCGGCAGATCGCATGTGATATGCACATTTGTACAGCACATGGTGTTCCTTAAGGTCGTTGAGCCGCCTTGGATCGTAAACGGTAACCTTCTTTCTTTACATTATAGATCCATTGATAGGACTGGCTTTGATCCAAATTTTGTTCCTCGAATAGGGAAGGGAAAGCCTCAAGTTATTATGTGTCACCCGACCCTAATTTAATAATATACTTTGTCAAATTCAAGCATGTAAAAATGTATGGCCCTAGAAATATCTTTTTTTCTATACCCTAAGATTTTTAATAAAGTATGTCCAACCTGTCCAAGAAAATGTTGTCCTACTGCTTTGCCCGAATGTTCGTATATACTTTTAAAGGAGCGCTTCTACGAGGCGGAGATGAGCGGAGTAGAAAAAATATGTGCAAGAATCGACCAATCACGTTGGGTAAAATCCATCCAAAGTCTACCAACTGTTCTTGCCGAACATTCCACCTATCTAAATCCTCAACCATGCAACATAAAAAACCCACACAGAATGCGAGTCCGACTTACCGTGCCACTTACCGTGGCATATTTCAACATCTCCTTGAGGGTCTCGACCTCCTGCCTCAGCTCACGAATGATACGCGCGTTCGGGTCTTCGTTGACCACGGCGTGGTTGACGATGCGTTTCGCTCGGTCAGCGTACCGGAGGGTCGATAGAGTTTCCTCGTAGTTGTCAGCGGCTGGTGATATTGTGGCCACCTGTGAATGGGAGACAGTTTTTAAAAACGAATGAGAATCAACAATACAACTGCCCAGTAACAGCAGGTAAGTGGGTATCTCAAAGAGATGGCACGCAGCGCCTTAATGGGTCGTGGGATCGGCCGCAGTTCGTGATGGGGCCCGCTAGGCATGGCCGGCTGATACCAGTCGGGGGTGCGGCGAATGTACAAGAAGTATCCCCCTCGGGGTCCCCCCGACTCATGGTACTAGTAGGAACAGTGGGGTTTTAGTCGGTTGGAGTCCGACATAACCCTCCGTTCTTCCCAGACGGAGGATATCCATGAGGATTTCCCCACGACAAAAAAAAAAGTAAGTATCCAACTGAAAGTAGAAAATTGAAAACATAAATCAACTTCCAATGTTTGTATAGTTTGTATCGAAGATGACTGAAAGTTCTTTGTGTATTACTATTTTCTTGGAAATTAGCCTTGGAATGAGAAATTGCTTCGACCATAGACATTAATCAATAACTAATTAGGTCTTATTTACCTTAACCATAAAATGACACAACCCTTTTACAGAGAGAAGGCCGAGCAGTGGGAACATTAAAGGCTTATTATGCAGTATTCAAACATAAATACAAAAGGATTATTATTCCATTTAAAACAAAGATAAACCCTTGCAAACATGTTTATTATTTATTACAATGCTTTTAAAAGCTTGTACCATTACCGCGTTGCAAAAAACAAATGCAAAAACAAACAAAGCAGCTTTACTCCATATAATATTCCTATGAAAGCCAATCAGACTAAAATCACCCTTGTTTACAATAGAAAACTGCTTATAAACAAATGGTAGGTAGTGTAGGTACTCGTTTCAATGTAGACGAGGTTTCCTAGAACATTTCTATGCGCGGCGACGAAGCATGAGTGTTTTGTGTTGGGTGCGGTGACTCAAAGGATGCGGCGCGGCGCGGGCGGTCCGTGGCCGGAATTTGAATTTATTTCAAGTCTGGGGAGGCCCTATTTGCATTATCTTTCCGCTTGTAAGGGTTTGCTAAGTGCAAATTGATTGAGTTAGTGTTA
The DNA here is from genome assembly GCA_945859715.1 of Apamea sordens. NCBI lineage: Eukaryota > Metazoa > Arthropoda > Insecta > Lepidoptera > Noctuidae > Apamea > Apamea sordens. Next base: position 18,253,216 of record OX243986.1, read on the forward strand.
CAGTTTCTTTTGGGGCAGTTTTTGCCAAGTTTCGTTAATAAAATACAGGTTGGCAGGGACATCGACGCCAACCATGAATCAGTACATGATTCTGATCCACTTTCGTTGAAATTTTTCTTCAGTTATCAAAAAAATAATCAGTTGTTTCGTAGAAAAGTGCCTACCAAGGTGGTCAAAATGTATTAAACAGCGATTAAATCTTAATCAAAAGTCCAGAATCAATCCATCTCCCTAGCTTTTTTCCAACGATGTTGGGGTCGGCTTTCAGACTAACGGGATGCAGCTGAATACCAGTATTTTACATGGAGCGACTGTCTATCTGACAGCTGACATTATGTAAAGATGGTCACCCATCCATGGACCGACCGCGGCAAGTGTAGCTTAAAATGATCGATCGACCCATGCGGCTGTTATTACTTAGCCACAACCTACTCGTATAAAAGTCGAGAATCATGTGCTGAATTCATGGTTTTAGTTAGCGCGCAGGTGTTCCTACCATATGGTATAAAAGTAGCATTTTGTTTGCTGTTTGACAGTTTGCTTAGCACAGCCAAGTTAAAATATATCACAAAAACTACGTCTTATACACATTAGAGACATGACAAAGAACTATAAAGAAAAGAACCTACTTGAAAACAGCCTACGAATGTCTTTTACGACGTAACAATAGTTTGAAACTATTGGTCTTCAGTTTCATGTTCTAATTGACATGTTACAGCACACTTTATAAGTTTACCAATGTCAATAGTACCTAACTCAAACAGTCATATAATGACTCTTTTTTGAGAGACTAGGAGTCGACATAAGTATTATACCTGTCTTTGCACGTATAGACTTATACAAATATAGTATACACATAAATCAAATTGAAGTATCTGTTTTTAATATCAAAATAACAGCTTTTTATGTACGTTCCTTATAACAAAAAAAACACTTTAAAAATGTTAGTATATCTGTTTGTACCGGCTAATCTCCGAAACGGCTGGACCGATTTTGATGGGACTTTCACTGGAAGATAGCTGATGTTATAAGGAGTAACTTTTCTTTTAGAAAATAAAGAAAAATAGAAGTTACCGGCAGCGGCTATTACGTAAAATGAACAGTGAACACATATCGCTCTCCTTTTTAATATTAAGATAGATAAAGTACTGGTCCACACTGTAGAACACATGTTTCCACTTTAGAATGGCGTCCACTTGCAGTCTGTATTAGCTAGTTACCCTTAAAGTTATTAGGCACAGGTGTCTCCTATTCCTCACTCTTCAGAATGATACTTTGGCATGTGAGTTTTCACAATACTCGGAAAGTTACATAGAACACGATTCTGGACATATGTAACATTATCCATTTCCTTGGTCATGGCATTACTCTAAAATTATTTAACCTCACAAACTGACGGTTCTTTGGGCTAATAAAAATACTCGTATATCAACTGAGAACATAGCTTTTCTTTTACATTTGTAACTGTTTTTTCCTAATCTATTTTTCTAACCTGCTCTGTCCCTCTCCTGGTACTCCTTCCATCTTTCGCGAGACCGTGCGTCCTCTTTCCAGTTTTTTTTTTAAACCTATCCAGTTCATGTCACTGAAATCCCCATGGAAAGAAGGCGTGTGTTTATGGATATATGTATGAAAATTGTATTACTCACCATAACAGTCTTGCTGTTCCCTCCAAGGTTGTCTTTGAGCAGCCACGTGAGTACGGAGTCTCTGTACGGTACGAATTTGTCCTTGTTCTTACTGCCAGAAGACTGGTCTGCAAGCTTCGATATTACTAGCCCGAGTGTTGTTAGGGATCTAGAACAAAATAGAATCATATAGAACAGTGGTTCCCAACCAGTGGTCCGTGGACCACCAGTGGTCCGCAGAAGCCAAAATGTGGTCCGCGAACGATTTTAAATTTAGCGGGCGGTGAGCCGCTGGTCGCCGTGCAGTGAGTGAGAATAGCGCGGCTGGAGGGGGCGGTACGTCGGGCCGCAATTCCTATTAAGTTTTTAATTAAAGTTTCAGTTGGATTATTACAGTTTATTTTTATTATACCTACATAGTGGTCCCTGCTAACAAGAATAATATAAAAGTGGTCCCTGACCAAGAAAAGGTTGGGAACCCCTGATATAGAACCTGTAGGCACTGTAACCAATTTTGGATCAACTGCAGCTTGCTGTCTCCAGCATCGCTTAGCATCAGATGAGGCAGTGGTCAATCGAGAGTCCACATTTTAAAAAAATCTTGGGAATCTCTGTCACTAACATAATAATTTTTGAGAAACACGTAGTTTAATTATATAAACCCTTCTTGGTAAGACTTGGTTGTCGGATTTTCAGGCTTCAGACGAGCGGTCAAAGATCCACAAATGATAGCCGGGACCAAACTTTTTAACGTGCTTTGAGAGGCACGGAGGGGTCTTGGTATGTAAAGATGGTCGCCCATTCACGGACCAACCGCGGCAAGCGTAGCTTAACCTGATCGATCGATACGTGCGGTTGTTCTAACTTAGCCACAAGTAGTCTATTTATATATTGTGTAGAAATTCCATTTCACAGAATGTTAAAAATACGGGAGTTTCTCACATCCCCTAGTTGGATAAGGTACAATGCCAGATGGAAGTAGGTAGAACAGTTCCACGGAGAGTTGAGAGTCCAACAGTCGAGTTGGAAAGTAGAACAAACTCACTATCACTTCATAATGTATTCGTATTACGTTTGCTTTCAGTTCCTGAAATGGTTAAGTAGAGCAATGTTGTAAAGTGATAAATATAACGACGATACACGTGAGTTTCGAAGCCACACGACGACACCGAGGTTGAGGGACATGAAGCGTTATTAATATTTTAGGCCTTCAATTGAATCTTACAACATCGTTTATTGTTATAATGCTTCCTAGAATTCTGTTTTTTTTTTTTTTTTGTATAAATGGCATTTCGCAGGTTAATCTAGATTCTAGAACAGGGGTTCCTAACCGGGGGTAATTACCCCCACGGGGGTAAATTTTCTATTTAAAAAAAAATCAGCTATTTCACGGGGGTAACCAAGAACCTAATTATTATAATAGTAAAATAGAAAAAAATTTAGTTAAAAGAGCTTTAAAAATGTTAGTACCATTTGCCACCACCTACAGATGTGAGATCGGATTTTCTGCTTTAGTGTCACTAAAAACTAAAGCCAGAAATCGTCTGAATGTGGAACATGACTTAAGATGCGCTTTAAGCGAAACAAAACCTAACATTAAAAAACTTGTGAATGCAAAACAGTACCAACCGTCACACTGAGCCAACATTCACAAGTTTTTTATGTTAAATATTAATAGTTGTGACTACTAGTAAATGTTACTAAGTATTATTAATCCGTAGGTAATTTATACGTATAAATACGTAAAAATTGTAGGCAGTTGTGCAATTTGTTTTATTTATTAATTAATAAAGATGTTTATATTTGCTTGTATTGTTTGTTTTGATATCATTTTGAAGCTTGGGTAAAATCAGTTTTCCACATAGATCACAGGGGTAACAGTATTGAAAAGGTTAAGAACCACTGTTCTAGAAGAACAATCTTCTAGGTTGACCTGCGATGCCATTGGCTGCTTGACCGGGCTTGCCTGAGGGTGCCTCAATAAATTAAGGCCTCCAGCCAGGGCTTAACAACTTAAAAACTAAGCTATTCCACGCTAAGGCCACCCCCTATGACTTCACTACCCTTTTAGACCCTGCCAGGTCGACTGGCGACTATCGTGGGACTTTCTTACCAGAAAAGCGACCTCATTCAGATGATACTAACACGGACAATTCTCTTATCTTGTTTACCACAATACTTACTTGTTAATATTAGAGCCTTCTTTCAGCCTGTCACCGACAGCGCCCGTCTTTACTGCCCTTTCAGACCCTGCCAGATCGACGAGCGACAGTCGTGCGACTTTCTCGCCGGAGACGCCTGTCGCAGCGTCAGTTAGGGTCTGAGTTAGTACTACGCTGAAGACTGCGTGAGATCGTGATGATTCGCTGTTCATGTTAGTCGCAGCAACTGTTCTTGATTTGTTGCCTTCGGTCATTAGATTGTCGATGTCCTGTTGGCAAGAAAGAAATGAAATTAATTTAATAATAATAATAATATCCCTGGACATTTCACACAGCGCCATCTAGTCCCAAGCTAAGCAACCTAATGCTTGTGTTATGGTAACAAGATGGCTGATAAACTACTTATATACATTTTTTTTTTGTAAGTACATACTTATTATAGATAGAAAAACACCCAGACTCGGAACAAATACATGTAGGTCATACAAATATTTGTTCCGTGCGGGAATCGAACCCGCGACACGCAGCGTAGCAGTCAATCGCTTAACCACTGCGCCAACCGTGCCGTCAATTAGTTGTATTCGAATTAAAAAACTCCTCGAATCTAAAATCCACAGGTTATTATGTTATAATGGTTCAATGTTCATTTCTGTTTCATGATGGACTACGATCACAACAATGTACAATGTACAAGTAATTTCACTCTGAAATTTTGTCAAATCATTTTAGGTTTTAGGGTTTAGAATTAGTAAAACTATCAGTCACATCAAATACCGTCGTAAATCCAAAAGCTCTAGGGATACCATTCAAATGGTGAGTGACTCCGCAATATAAAACTAACTTTTACATCTACATAACAAAAGTTTACACATCGCGATGTTAGTGTCTACGGGTGTGCTGGTTCGAGAATAATGCAGCTACATCGAGAGAATGGACGCGTCGAATAGAAGAACAAAAGTTTTTCCAAAAATTTCGGACAATGCGGAACTTTGACTAGGATATGCATAGGTCTGTCACAGGTGTCTGAAATCCTACTTCATCCGTCTTTTCAACGTTCTCACTGTGTATTTAAAAAAAACCGAATTATAGTGGGCCCTTTGTACACACGGCTACACGTCAAGCTATGCAAAACCAGTATTTCTATGATTGACGACACTGTTAGCGCAGTGGCTGAGCGATCGGACTGCTGCGCTGCGTGTCGCGGGTTCGATTCCCGCACAGAACAAATATTTGTAAGTCCTACATGTATTTGTTCTGAGTCTGGGTGTTTTTCTATCTATAATATGTATTTAAAAAAAAAATGTATATAAGTAGTTTATCAGCCATCTTGTTACCATAACACAAGCATTAGGTTGCTTAGCTTGGGACTAGATGGCGCTGTGTGAAATGTCCAGGGATATTATTATTATTAGTATTGGCTGACCGTTCATTGTGAGAAAATATCATACAAAGTGAGGCCAAGACAAACTGGTTTTGTATAGCTTGACGTGTAGCCGTGCGTACACACAAGTTTTTCATGCCGTGAAAAACTACGGTTTATTCGTCGTGTTGGCACGGTCGTCAGCGTTGTATCAGTATGGAAGCTTGTTGACAGTTTTTTTCTACAGCGCAGTCTATACGACGTAGCATAAAGAAACCGTGCCGTGTACCGTGGCCTTATGGTATTCTCATGCACTTTACCGCACAAACTATTTAACACGTTGCGGGACGGTACTGACTTTTTCAAATTATGCGATATGACAGTAAAATTGTCCATACAAGTTCCGACCGCTGCTTTATCCGTACCGCCCTAGAGCAATACTAAAGAATAATATACGATGACAGTACTTTCATAGCCGTATTGATGTGGTATGACAGTAAAAACGGGTTTCCTTGTTCCTCTATACAAAATTTCGCTGTAATGCCCGTACCTCAGTTCCGGCGGTGCCCGTACTGTCATTTTCAACACCGACAAATCTGCTAATGCAGTGCGTCCCAACCCGGTAGAAATCGGTAACCGTACCGATTTTCTACAGTGTTAAGATTCTATTGAGACTAAATAATCACTAAATGCTGCAATAGTTGTATTCCGTGCAAAGTGGCCAAATGCGGCTACCCACAGTCGTATCTATAGCCGTTAGTAGCCTGTCTGGCGTGTATTGCACATAGCCGGCTCTGTATATTTAAGCTGGGCTTATTACATACTGCTATGTTAGTCTAACGCTTATGCATAAGCACCAGCCTTTGCTTGCGGCTTACTATAGCTAATCCTCTTGATATACGTACACAGGTTCGTTATGCAAAGAGACCTGAAATCCGACTAGCTAGAATAAACTAATTAACAAAGTTCACAGAAATGTTTTGATTAAAACTGTCGTGGAATATTGAATTCTATATAATCAGAGCATACAAAGGTATGTATGCGATACCTAAAGTATACCTTTACTAACTGAAAATAATGATGGAATTCAAAGCTCTATAGTGTTCCCGGAAACCTATCTGCTACAATATCAACTGATGGAAAGAAGAATTCTTCGTTTGTTTTGTTTTCATGGAATAAAAAAAAAACGTTTATCAGATTGACGTGAAACGCTCGCTATCGGATTATGGCATCCCCTCTGTTATCCTGATTGAAATCACAAAGGGTCTTTTGTCTCCAAGGGAGCCTATACTTCCCTGGTTTTTAGGGTTCCGTACCCAAAGGGTAAAAATGGGACCCTATTACTAAGACTTCGCTGTCTGTCCGTCTGTCTGTCACCAGGCTGTATCTCAAGAACCGCGATAGCTAGACAGTTGAAATTTTCACAAATTATGTATTTCTGTTGCCGCTACAACAAATACTAAAAACAAAATAAAGTAAATATTCAAGGGGGGCTCCCATACAACAAAGGCGATTTTTTTGCCCTTTTTTGCTCGATAACAATAATGGCAACAGATAGGCACTTGAAATATTCACAAAATACTCAGTTGTATTTTTACTTTAATAATAAATAATAAAATAAATATTTAAGGGGGGCTCCCATACAAGAGACGTGATTTTTATAGATATAATGGTACGGAACCCTTCGCACTTAGCCGGTTTTTACGTTTTACTCACAATGTTTAGAAGTTGGTATAAATAATACCCCTTTTATCGTAACTAAAAGACTAAGTGAGTTCCATGGAACGAAGCAACAAGAATAATGTACCCAGGATTTTGAAATATCTTGATTAGAAGAGAGTGTCTTTGAGTTTCTTGTTCGTTTTTCTCCACAGAGATCTACGTTTTGGAATGGGCAACTACATAGCTTCAACTTCTTGAGTACTCCTGCTCCTTAAAAGGTGGCACTCCTTGACAATTTAAAAAATGGTTTAATTGAAATAAATGCTTTAAGTTTGAGTTCGATAGGCGACAGCGTCAAACCAAGGCAAATTTGGCGAGACGAGCTTGACTTCTACCCAAAGAACTGGCTCGCTTTAGCAGAGAACACAATATTTGGTAAAGGGAGAGGGAGGCCTTTATCCTGCAGAGAATACAGGTTAGATAGCAGATAGCAATAGAATAGAATCGCAAATTAGCAAAGCAAACCCACAACCCATGAATTGCTTCATTTGAACCAATCCGGAGGGAGAAATTATTTCAAACACGTTTGCGCTAATATCATCCCAAACTTGTTTAGTTACGGCTTCGGCTAAAACTTGGGAATTCAAGTTCAGTTTGAATTAAATTTCATTCATTGAACGACGTTACTCTGTGAGTAGGGTTGACAGAAACAAAAATACGTTTGGGAACAACACAGGTTTTAGTCCTAAATTTCAACAATTCCTAATTTTAAAGTTTTGGCGGTATATTGAACATGTCGTTATTTTGTAACGGTAAATAACTCTTCTGGAAGCAGGTACAACCAGATCACGCATTGTCGTCATGTTTGATGGCCATGTCCAGCGTCCAGTAAAAGATGCTGATGATAATGATGGAGTAACTTTATGCTGATCTTTTCTATCATATGCCACATTATGACGTCTTCAATCACTTGCACCTATAAAAGAAAGAGACTACCAAACGAACGAACGTATATTTGTATGACGTACAAGTAATTGTTCCGGGTCTGGCTATTTGTGTATGTGAGTTTAAATGTTTGTAAACGCACCCACGATACAGGAGAAAATCCTAGTGTGGGGAAGCGTTTTAAAAAAAAAGAAAGAAAAGAAAGAAAGAACTGAATAGTTCTTGCAAAAAGACCTGACCCAAATAATGTCTTTTCACCCAACCAGTTCATAATTACCTGCCAGCCTTACCCTCTACTGAGGGCGCCGGTAATTCGTCCACGATTGTGAGCAACAAGGATAATCCAGGAGGCGCGCATGATTAAACACTTGCTCGACGTTTGTACGGCACACGTATTAACTGTAAGTCATTGATATACATATAAATCAATGCTGTAAGCTGATTAATTTTTAAATGGGGAAAGGTAAGCTTTCAAAGGTCAGACGATTCACATCGGAAAGTGTTTTGTTTTGGAACAGGGGTTTATTTAAGTTCTAAAACTAAGTTGTGAATTTACGGTTCGTTCGTGCGTTCGTTCGTGATGCCCTTTAAGAGGCATTAGTAACGGTGAGTTCCCTTTTATACCATCAGCTTAGCCTTTCCCAATCATGATTTGAGTTATAAACTTTCTATACCTGTCTACAAAATTCATATCGTTGATTAACTCTCCTCGCGAAATGAATGAATGAATGAATGAATGGCACCGATCCCAGCGTGGTTTGACCAGACTCGATTAATCGAATGAACCCCAAGATTCGCACTAGCTCCTGTAACCTCATGTTCATGGTGCTACAGCCACCATTGCATATCAAGAAGTAGACCGGGGGGCGCGGTTTTTGTAGGGAAGACGTGCCCGTAGGAAAGGATAGGATTTAAGAGCCTACCGGATATGCATCCTAGAGTAAGCATTGGACTAGTGGAGAGATGGGTAATATTTGTCTATGGATGGGCATCTTTTAACGACGACGCGGCCAGGTGCTTCACGTCGAGCTTCACCTGTGAATCTTTTGGCGGGATTTCAACTGCTTTCTTCGGCTCTTTTCTATGTCCTTAATGCTCTGCTGTGTTAAATTTTGCTGTTTTCAATGTCTTCATCGTAAGCCTTGCTACTGTCAGCATTTGACTGCCAGTGTTTTTGTAAATCTCACTAGCAGGTTTCTTGATCTTATTTCTGTATTCCGCCGTATCCCTCCAAAAATTGATTCCCTTGTCGAAGTATTTCATGTCCTATTTTAAGTTGTCGTTCCATGTGTAAGTGTAAGTAGGTCGGTAGTGTATGCAGCAGGTGTAGTTCGCGGCGCCTATGAACACGTGCGAGTTTGCACATCCTATGTGTCTTGATACGTTTTGTTACTGTTTCTGCGCCTAAGATTTCATGCATTTACTTTTGTCTTGATTTATTCCTAGCGTGGTTAATCAAGTCTCATGATAGTTCACTCATATAGCGAGTACATAAATTCTTTTATCTGCAAGCCGTTCTTCATCTAAGACCCTTTTAAGCGTAAAGATGTGGTCGTCTGTTGATCTATTGTTTAGAAAGGCAGCTTGATGGTTGCCCAACTCCGTTATTCATTCGCATCTTTAGGGTTGTTGTTTTTTGGAATTGGTACCTGCTTCAGCCACATATCCATGTATTTGGTGACGCACGTGACAGTTTTCTGTAATAAATGGGGTATCGCATTGTAAAGCTCAATTACCACTTGGTTAGTTCCCGGAGTTTTTGTTGTTCATAGTGTGTTAATGAGCTAGCCAATTGGGGTTGTTTGTTTGAGACTCCGGGTTCCATGGATGGTCCTTGCCCTTCACGTGTATTGTACTGGTTAACTTAAGGTTAATTAGGTTGTGGTGTTTTGACGTTTGTCGTTTCGTTCTTGCATTCGAACTATCGGGTTGCTGTTGTAATGTTCTTCGTCGGTCATGACCCAGCTATCATAATGCTGGTGCTTGTAGAGGATGAGTATGTTGCCGGGTACTGGTATTTGTGTGCACATGCACATTAAAATAGAACTCGGATGCGGCGATTAGGATATCCTCTCCTCCCCAGAACGTGATGTTAAACTGTGTAGTTATGTATTTTGTTATCCTTTATTCCTGAAAGAGATTGCTGTTAGAGAGAAATTCTTGGAAGTGCTAGGCGAATTCTGTCGTCATCTCGATGCTCCAAAAACACGTGGTTGAAAGTTAAAAGAATGAATGAATGAAATGCACCGATCCCAGCGTGGTTAAACCAGACTCGATTAATCGAATGAATCCCAAGATTCGCACTAGCTCCTGTAGCCTCATGTTCATGGTGCTACAGCGACCATTACATATCAAGGAGTAGACCGGGGGGCGCGGTAATTGTAGGGAAGACGTGCCCGCAGGAAAGGGTAAGATTTAATAGCCTACCGGATATGCATCCTAGAGTAAGCATTGGACTAGTGGAGAGATGGGTGATATTTGCAAATCTATGTATGGGGCATCTTTTAACGACGTCGCGGCCAGGTGCTTCAGGTCGAGCTTCACCTGTGAATCTTTTGGCGGGGTTTCCACTGCTTTCTCGGCTCTTTTCAATGTCCTTACTCTGCTGTGATAAATGTGGCTGTTTTCAATGTCTTCGTCGTAAGCCTTGTTAGTGTCAGCGTTTTACTGCCAGTGTTTTTGTAAATCTCACTAGAAGGTTTCTTGATCTTATTTCTGTATTCCGCCGTATCCCTCAAAAAATTGATTCCCTTGTCGCAGTATTTCATGTCCTATTTTAAGTTGTCGTTCCATGGTTGGTAGTGTATGCAGCAGGTGTAGTTCGCGGCGCCTATGAACACATGCGGGTTTGCACATCCTGTATGTCTTGATGCGTTTGGTTACTCTTTTTGTGCCTAAGATTTCATGCATTTGCTTTTGTCTTGATTTATTCCTAGCGTGGTTAATCAAGTCTCTCATGATAGTTGTCTCATATAGCGAGTACATAAATTCTTTTATCTGCAAGCCGTTCTTCATCTAAGACCCTTATAAGCGTAAATATGTGGTCGTCTGTTGATCTATTGTTTAAAAAGGCAGCTTGATAGTGACCCCACTCTGTTATTCATTCGCATCTTAAGGGTTGTTGGTACCTGCTCCAGCCACATGTCGGGCGTTTCGTTCTGTGAAACAGTGTCTATGTATTTGGCGACGAACGTGATGTTTTGACGTTGGTTGTTTCGTTCTTGCATTAGAACTATCGGGTTGCTGTTGTAATGTTCTTCGTCGGTCATGACCCAGCTATCATATTGCTGATCCTTGTAGTGGATGTGTAGGTATGTTGCCAGGTTCTGGTTCACGGTAGGTGAATACACCAGTGGTGCTGGTAGGTATGTATAGAGATAGAACTCGGACGCGGCGATTAGGATATCCTCTCCTCCCAGAAGGTCATGTTAAACTGCGTCGTTATGTATTTTTAATTCTTTGTTCTTGGAAGAGATTGCCTTTAGGGAGAAATTATTGTATATTATTTAGAAGTGCTAGGCGGATTCTGTCGTCATCTTGATGCTCCAAAAATGTCAAGCGACGTTTTTACGGACAGACACGTGGTCGAAAGTTATACCCATATTTATTTGGTGGGCTATCAGTTCGTTTCGAAAAAATAATTCCCGGCTATTGTCATCGGCACAATTATGCTTTTGTTTTTATGGTGTTACAAGAGCTTCTCGGCACATGTGCTCGGAACTGGCATGGGTTTTGGAACCAAAATGCGATTTATGAGCTTCGCTCTTTTTTTTATCTTTAGGAATACATCTTGTTATGCAATCTTAAGAGTTCGGGTAATTTTTTGTTGCACTTAGAGGTTTTTTGTTGCAGCGGACGTGGGTATAGAAACTTAACGTACAAGCTAGAAAATAAATAACTTGTTCAAGGCAGTTTTGGTAATTTAGTACAATGTTACAATAACAAAAGCTACGAAATCTAGAACGATCGTTGATTAACTCTCCTCGCGAAAGTCACAAAATTACCATACATAAATCATAATACCACAACGAAAACCGAACCAATACAAAGAAAAGTTGTAAAAATGAATGTTAATTTTAGGTTAACAAATTCACATGGGGAGCAGGTATCCAATCACCTTCCGGCGAGGGTTGTTTGCGCCGCGCCCAAAAATAAAACCCGAACACAAACACACCAAGACATTCGTACTCAAATTGTGTTAGCAGGGCTGCCAGATGACCCTCTGCGGTTGGCGAGTGTTTAAATATGGACCGGATGAGATAATACAAATAATGAGAAAGAGCTTTTAGAGGTAGAATGCTGAACAAATCTTTGAAGACGCAGGAACAGAATAGGTATTTATTGTCTTGTTGGTATATACAGTAGGCTCGGATCAGTAATCACATTGAGCTTTAGAATGAGACTGACACATTCAGGTATAAGTGAGACCATAGTCTACAAAGCCGAACTTTATCTAGAAATCGATGGGCTGTATTTGCGGCGAAGTATGCCATATTTAAGTTTTGTAAAACATACTGAAAGCTTCCTGTACCTGGTACCTTTTGGGTTTGCTGCCAACCCTGCGGCTTGCACGGTATCGAAATTCAATTTGGTGGGAAATGTTTGTTACATCTCTTATCATTTGGCTTCGTTGAAAAAAATGGAATATGTACATATGTATGGAATTAGACCTTTTTATTCAACATAAACCGTATCAAGTGCTTTCATTCAATCAATATCTAGAACGCTTTGTTAGATATTCATCGTGCAATATTTCTGGCAGTATTTGTGTATTGGTAATTCTGTGAACAGACTTGCGTAATTGTTTTAAATTAATTATGTGAATCTGTTGGCTTTATAAATATAATGACGTTTCTCTTATAACACTGGTTTAAATTATGATCTCACCTGCCTGAAGGCGGACAGGTGACATTTGTTTGTCGCCGAGATGAGACTGCGACTAGATTTTAAACGTTTTAAATTACGAGAATTGGCCTTTAGCTATCTCTTCCTCACTACAGGTTCACTTTTCTAGTGACTAAATACAAATATCCAAAAACTGCCTTTTCAACCAAAACTTCACAAAAACAAAAACCACACTTTTCAAGCTTAGAAAGAAGAACGTCGCTTTCAGTAGTTAAGTCGATCATGTACTACAAATCTACTACAACTTGTACTTGCTTAATAGCTTGTAGTTCGACCAACAACCGATGTGACAACGCATTAGTACTCTCAGCACGTACACTGGTAGGTACAGTATTAACATATTGGCTCGCAGATCACAGCAGCATGTGATAAATTGCCAGCGCATACGACTACTGCAAGTAAATCTGAACACGGCTTAATATTTCAATATTCAAGTGAAACACTCAAAGCCACTGCTTGGCTGGAGCGTATACGGACTATTTCAATACAAAGCTGGTTTCAATTTTACAAAACGGGAGTTTATTTTCCGCTTCATCGGATTTTTGAGGGTTATAGAGGATAGGCATAGTGCAACGAATGCTAACGGAGCTAAAGGTAACGCAATTAGCTTTGTGTCTTTGTAATTGGATCTTAGGATTGACACTGTTGGAGTTTTTTTCAGTACACGAATCAGTTGAAAGTTTGAGGAATATAGTAGTTTTATTTACAGCACGTATGTACCGTGGGGTCACATCAAAACAAATCAAATCATTTTTTGGTTTGCAAACATGGGTATTTTAATATTTTTTTAATTATAAGAGTCCTCTATGTCATATGTACTTCCATTGCCTTTCATTTTGACAGTTCAACGACATTCTTTGATTTATTTACGTTGTTGAGCAGATGCTGATTTGATGAAGTCTTGATGAAGTTGAGAATGCCACAGAGTGCTTCTGGCACTCAGGGCATAGACAAGTAATGAGGTTACGTCTAGCGCGGATTAAAAATAAATAATATTGATTTTATTGCTAATATTTTACATAATATTATATCTATTTTATTATTTATTTATTACTGTGATTGCCCGTGACATCACAGCGGGCCCTATCAGAATACCAGCGCTTCGACATTTATTTTTTAAATGTCGAAGCATCATGCTAAGATAGGAGCCTTTTGGCCTCGTATAGGACTTTCTGTTTCATTTTTTTTTTCCTTTTGTTACTTTTTTATACAATTTGTTTTATTTTTATTTTTAACTGTGTTTAGTTTCGTTTTACGATCCTGTACGAGTAGCAATAAATACTTTTTCTTTCTTTCTTTATGAAGTCAAAACACGGATGCCAAAAAGTGCATTCGGTTAAGTAAAGCAGACAAGTCTATTAAATATACAAGTCGAAGTTTATTCAATTGTAGTCAATAACATATCGGGCTGACTAACATCCGGCTGCGGATACATTGGCTTCGGTCGTAAACTGCCACCATTGTAGTGATTTCCGAACATTATATCCACATGTGGCTTCCTTTCCTTTTCTGAGGATCATACCTTATTCATATGTATAGCCGTACTTATGGTAGCAAAATATCCCAGAAGTCTGGAAGGAACAATGATAAGAAATATAAGCTTTCATCGCTTGTAAGTACAATGGAGATTAGGTAGATTGGTGCGAAGCCACGGTTCTTGCAAAAATGTATCCCTAAACAAGTAAGTATGGTGGTCTTCCATAATTTGTATCACAAATCACAATGTACCATAGGACATCAACGTCTATAATAAAATACTTCCAAACTCAAATATATTTAACTTTATCGCGTAGCCCAAAATAAGTATTTACTTCAAAAAGAATGTAATTTTCTTTACTTAATAAATAACCAACTCTACCAAAGTTTTAATGCCCATTTACCCAAAATAAGGCAATCGCATTAAATCTTCGGGCTTCCATTAGAGTTGAATTGACAGCGCGACTGACAGGTTCAAGGTCACCACTCACTTTGACGAGACCACTAAAACCAGAAAGACAAAAGCACCACTTCACGCCATACACGATATTGACCTCACCTTACACTTCAAGACATGAAGAGAAACAAAAGAATCGCGTGCAATTGGAACTGCAGTGGTTCGGTTCTGTCAGAGCCTAAAGCCGCACTGCAGGTGGATTGCTTAGTGCTCATAGCTAACGTGCCAGGAAACTAGCAAGGGCGCTAAGCACGCAGGTCGGCTGGTACCGACGAAGACATCTAGTACGTCAGCTTTTTAAATAGTTATTCATAAATAGGCCTTATGGAAACCGCAACACTTTGCAATATTGCCTGAACCTGTGAATATTATAAAGGTATTTCTGGAAGTAAGCCTACTGTAGTCATCTACTTTATGCCGAAACCTTCCAACAGTCGACAAGTCGCCCCGAGCTAGGATTACGGTAACGTCGAGGGCAAAATTCTGTCAAGAGCATTAACCTATGATAGTTTTACTGAGACATTTATTTAGTGGGCACAAAGGACAATCATCTTGTGTCATGTTTAGCCTCCAAGGGACCAGGACTGACGTATGAATAGGTAAAATAAGTTATCCTCCATAACATGATGTAGAGGGAAATATAGTTTCGGAGAGCACAAAACAAGAGCACAGATGAATGGCAGGTAATGATAACAATAGAAGAAAGTATTGAAGATGGCAATCCGTCTTGTGCTTCTATTAGAAACTAAATTGCGCTTTAATAACGAAGAAATTATCTTTGCTTTGGAAGATTTGATGGGATCCTTACGGTCCCAGTTTTCCAAGAAGTGCGGCTGGATTACACAGAGACTAAAGTAATTGTTACAGCAAATGTCTTGTTTCCAACTAAGGAGTAATCAAAATCAGGCTAGGAAAGGAATTTTATAATCAGCCGCTTATATGTGTTGCATAATCAGGCTGTAATGTTCCCACTGCTGGGACACAGGCTTCCTCTTTTCAGAGGGAGTGGGATCGACCACGCGGGCCTAATGCGGAATTGCAAATTGGTGGATGTCACATGTCTTCGTTTTTTTTTGGTTTTAGGACAAGCCGGTTTCAACAAACCTGTCATTTGTATTGTTATAGTTATTCAAACAAACAATAACAGAGATCGAAAAATTACGTAACTCGATCATAATTCCTCATTAATCTGAATGGATAATTGGACACACTGAGCTGTGTCGTAATCATCCCATCGATCAAACCAAACTGATTCTGTATCCGCGCAAAACGAGAGCTTTTTAATCAGGATTATGAAAATGAATCTAATAACCACGCCTACTGCGTTTGATGGCCAGCTAAATTTATTTTGATGGCTTTATGTTGAAATGATTGAAAAGATTACCACTGGATTCAGGGAGATTTTAAATGTTGCTAATAATGAAATATTAAAAAGGGCAACAGCGGTTTTTAGGGTTCCGTAGCCAAATGGCAACGGAACCCTTATGGATTCGTCATGTCTGTCTGTCTGTCTGTCCGTCCGTATGTCACAGCCGCTTTTTTCCGAAACTATAAGAGCTATACTGTTGAAACTTGGTAAGTAGATGTATTCTGTAAACCGCATTAAGATTTTCACACAAAAATAGAAAAAAAACAATAAATTTTGGGGGTCCCCATACTTAGAACTGAAACTCAAAATTTTTTTTTTCATCAAACCCATACGTGTGGGGTATCTATGGATAGGTCTTCAAAAATGATATTGAGGTTTCTAATATCATTTTTTTCTAAACTGAATAGTTTGCGCGAGAGACACTTCCAAAGTGGTAAAATGTGTGTCCCCCCCCCCCCCTGTAACTTCTAAAATAAGAGAATGATAAAACTAAAAAAAATATATGATGTACATTACCATATAAACTTCCACCGAAAATTGGTTTGAACGAGATCTAGTGAGTAGTTTTTTTTTTAATACGTCATAAATCGTAACGTAACGGAACCCTTCATGGGCGAGTCCGACTCGCACTTGGCCGGTTTTTTTCCTCTGAATATAATATTGCCTGGTCAAAATAGTAGCTATCTCAGAGGTACTTTGGAAACGGCTAGAATATAACATCACGCCTGTAATTCCCGAAGGGTTAGCAGAGGTGTACCTATAGTAACACCCACATTGCGCCAGTTATGTTTAAGTCTCATGTAAAAGGGTGCGAGCCTATTGTCATCAACAGTGTAAAGTCACGAGCAAAAGTATATATACACTCGGCTTTATTCAAAAGCGATTTTCTTCTTTATTTTTTAATGAAATTTTATGTTGTTACGAACATAACATTTTCGAACCCATAGGTTTATGTAATGAGTCGTATTTCAACGTTGCATTCGTTATTTCACGAAAAAATCGCATATGAAAGTTGCCAAGTGTTGACATATTGGTGCTCGTGACTGTACAAGTTCAGACTCCGGGCTGCTACTGAGAAAGAACTGAGAACCGTGATGATTATGAAGAAAGAACAAATTATTTTAACAGAACTCAAAAAAAACTAACATTCAGTTCGTACAGAGGTTTTGCCAAAATTATTTTGACAAAATTTCATTATCCAAACAAATTTTAGCAACCTTTTTTTATACCAATGCAATATTTGAAATGATTTTATTACGCACATTTTAATTCGGTTAAATTTTTACTCTGCAGAATATTAGTACGGATAATGTCACTAAAGCATTTGGTCTTTAATCAAATGATTTATTACAGCAAACAATCTTTAGACAATAAACATTTAGTCAAATGATTTGTTTTGAAAAAAAAATATAAAGACAAAAATAAGATTTTTTGGGAATTATTATAATAAAAAAATGCACTTTTATTTGATGCCATTTGCGTACTTCTTTGTAAGTTTATGTGCTTGAATTTGTCTGAAACAAGTCAAATTTATGGTTACGAATGCCAAAAAACGAACTACTACCAGAACTGTAGGTTAGGTTAGGTTAGAACTGTGGCCACACAACGGTTAGAAATGTGACCAGAAACATATTTTTGAATGTAAAACCAAACCAACAAAACACATTGTAATTTAATTTGTATATTTTGTACAACTCACCTAAACATGCAAATCTTTTGTCATTGGCAAAGCAATTGACTGAATAGAAATGGTAAATTGAAAACTGGCTATACTAAATATTTGGCTTATTTTATTTTGCGTAAAATATGTTATACCACCAACTGAAATATTTGACTACATTAAAATTGGTAAAAGTACTAAGTTGGTAAGCAAATTATTGTTTAAACGTTCACTTGCCAAACATTAGGTTGAGTTACAATTATTTGTGAAGAGTTTATTCGCTAAGAAAATTGTTTGGGAAGTGATAATTTGTCAGTTTTTCTTTTATGAAACAATGGAGACCCCCTACAGAGTGCTTGTCTACTGAATAATAACTGATAGTAGGATTTGGATAGTTATGTCTACTTAAAAAACTTATCTGAAAAACTTAATTTGCAAACCATGCAGCTGCTATAAGCTTATTAACCGCACTATCTCCCGATTGCAGCGGTCTTAAAGTATTTCATATCTTAACGTTATAAAATCGCCACGTTCATAATATTCTGTCTCTGCTTGCTTTAGTTTATGGTATGAATAACAAAACACTTTGAATAAAAAATATATGTAATTTTGTCTACAATACGATGTACAGACGCCAGCAGGTCAAGCTACCCGAAACTATCAAATTTTCCCAATCAACCTTGAACCTAATGCTTTAGCGATAAAGTTGAAAATCTATTAAAGAAATTTGACAGATTGTAGTAGTTTGATGTGTCTGTACGTAGATGGACTTAATAAATTGATCGGCGAAAACATTTCGATTCTAGAGAACATATCAATCGCATAGATTTATGCCTTCATGAATTTTGTATCTTATAAACGCATCATCAGCCGTGACCCGAGTCATTGCGTGTAATCCATCACGCGTTTGACCTGTAGCCATTCAGAATATGATGTATAGCTTCGTCTACATCTCTGTCGGCGCAGTAAACAGGGGAGAGAAATGATTGAATACTTAGCTGTAGAATATTGTACAGAATATTCCGAATTTTGATTTGGTTTCTAAAATAATTCAGCCGATATATTCTGGAAAAAACTCACGGTAAAAATTTACGTGAAGTGAGTTGTCGATAGTGTAACACCTATCTCCCTTAATTTTTTGTATATATTTATATATTATAGTAATAGTATGTATGTGTATATAGCCTATTTATGTATTTGTGTACCTAGTTTTAAGAGTTTTTGAAGTGAAAACTTCTTTAGCGGCGTTGTGCACTTTTTTTGTGATGGGTAAAAAATGTTAAACTCGCGTCAGGACACGTGACTTGATCGAAAATTCGTAAGACGGAGGGAGTTTTTTTGTGTTGGGTGAAAAATTTTAAACTCGCGTCAGGACACGTTACCTGATCAAAATTCGTAAGACGGAGCTCGCGTCAGGACAAACGACCTGATCGAAAATTCGTAAGACGGACGGAGAGTAGCATTCCAAAATATCAAAAATGCACAACGTTAATATTCAAGTTTTCACTTCGGCCGGCACTCCCGGAGTGCAACCCGTTTTTTTTACCATCTAATCTCTTCACCACCCTTGGTTGACTGGTTGACTTGGTTGAATGCCTAAGGCATTCAGTCCATTTTGTGCGAAAAGTTTAAATATATAAATAAATCCCCAGCACCAGGTGGAATGACAGCTCACTGCAAGCTCACTTAACCAAGTTTTCACGATGATTTTTTTTATAGAATTGACCGCCAGTGACTTTTCATTAAAAACAAAAAAGGTTTGCCAGCGTTAATTATTTCCAAAAGTAAGCACGCTAACGAATCTGCCATTTTTTTCCATTAAAGTTTGAAAACAGATATTTTTGATGATTATCAAACAAAGCTTTATGTTCAATTAAATTCAAATACAACTCTTTAA
Organism: Apamea sordens; assembly: GCA_945859715.1. Classification (NCBI taxonomy): domain Eukaryota; kingdom Metazoa; phylum Arthropoda; class Insecta; order Lepidoptera; family Noctuidae; genus Apamea; species Apamea sordens. The sequence continues at coordinate 18,272,737 of OX243986.1, forward strand.
AGCTGAAAACAAATATTTTCAAAATGAAAGTTTTTAGACAAGTCAAGAGGGACTCTCGAGAAACGTTTGAAGGTAATTTTCGAGGCGATGTTATTATTTACAGAGAACGTGTAGGCATTGAACTGAGCTGTGTTAATTGAAAACGAAACAATACCAACAATAACACAGCCGGTTACAGGAATACCAGCGCTGCGACATTTATTTTTTAAATGTCGCAGCATCATGCTGAGATAGGAGCCTTTTGGCCTCGTATAGAAATTTCTGTTTCATTTTTCTTTCTGTTACTTTTTTTTAAATAATTTGTTTTTTTACTTTTGACTGTGTTTAGTTTAGTTTGTGATCTTTCTGTACGAGTCGCAATAAATACTTTTTCTCTCTTTCTTTCACTCGAATATTTGAAGCGTGGGGGAAACGTTAGGGTAGTACAGTCACGAGCACCAATATGTCAACAATTGGCAACTTTCAATTGTGTTTTTTTCGTGAAATAACGAATGCAACGTTGAAATAAGACTCATTACATAAACCCATGGGTTCGAAAATGCTATGTTCGTAACAACATAAAATTTCATTAAAAAATAAAGGAGTAAATCGCTTTTGAATAAAGCCGAGTGTATACATACTTTTGTACGTGACTGTACAACCCTGTAAGTTCATAAATAATCCTATTGATTGATATTTCATGAAATAGTCATTCAATAAGATTATAGTATAAGAACTCAGAAGGTTGTATTGATGATTTTAATATAATTCTATAAATTCATATTTGTTACGTTCACGAATCATATTTTGTTCAACATACAACATGTAACTGACCTGCAAATGACAAAAAACGTAAGAAAATTTGAATTTCGCGGGCTAACTAGCGCATCCACCTTAACTGAACTCCCTCAATTCAGTTAAGGTGGATGCTCTAGGTATCCCGCGAAATTCAAATTTTCATACATTTTTTTTTCTTGCGTTTAAGACTGGTTGTCAAACTTAAACTCTCTATATTGTATCAATCTTAATTCTTGCGGACAAGAAACCTGTCGTATCTTTGTTATCCAGAAATAATTCGTCAACTAGGAGCTACGGATATCAGTATCCATCCCTATTTGTACGAATAATCAAATAATATTCTTGAAGGAATATCCTGGAAGAAAAGATGCTCTCGTAGATTTAATTCTCTAGGAATTCTTGGAAAACTATCCCAGTACCGGAGAAACAAGTTTCTGGTATATTAATAAAAAGCATTTTTCTCTCGTGTATACTTTCTGGAAATTGGATGGCAAATAACATTCTTTCTTGGATTTTATGAAGTATAAACATGTATTCTGTATTTAGATAGTATCTTAAACCTTTTCCTTTAATACTTACTCATCCAGTTTTATATTTTCTTTTACAAAGTGATTTATTAAGAGAAGACCTATGATTTTAGCTGAAGTATTACCCTATAACGGATGTAAAAAGATACTTGACGAACCCGAGAGTCACTTTGTACTCCCCGTCATTGAAACAATTTCTTTGTACTGGACGAGAAACTGGGAACCTTCTGGTTACAGATACATTGAAACTCAAAATTCTAACTTTTGCCGACTGATTTTACGAAAACAATTTTTTAATGCTATAGCACAACTTTAAATAACCCACGACACCTGTACCGTTGCATACACCAATAAGCATATTTTTTTTGCGTGTTACATTGCGCAACTACCGCAAACAGCAAATTTTCCGCCCAAAAATAAGTCGATTCTCAGCAATTATGTTTGTGCAATGTTACTTATTTGATGTACCTATAGAATGCATAATTGACGGCTATGTGTTAGGTCTTTTTATACCCTGTATATTATATTATAATATTCAAGAAAACCATTTTCGTCTTCCCTGAAAATGGAGAACTACAATAAAACCTTAACAATGAAAATGATTCACATCTAAATATGAATAGTAATTTAATCAACGAATATTAGAACAAAGCGTCCTGTGCTAAACACAGAAGTTTCATTCAAATTTAAAAGACAATAACCTTACTTTTGAATAACAACGTCTGTAAAATATAATAACAACTGTAAAATATAAAAAGGAACATACATAACTTTGGTAGAAATTCATTCAGAAAGCAAGAACAAAATATATTATTTTCTTTTGAATTCAGTTCGGTCTAGTTCAATATATGTAGAATATCGATCACTTCAATATTGAATAAACTATAGGTGTCTACTGCCTGAACTAAAAAGTCTGCCTAATTAAAAAAGTTCTTGGAAGTTTATTGGAAATCAGAGAAGAGAAATTGTAAATTGATGTTTAATTAAACTTTTGTAAAATGAATGTTTTTAGGCGAAGAAAATATTCCACGAGGTTTTCGCAATTTCGTCGTTTGTAACGACCCGTGAGCTCAGCAGCGGATGTATTCAAGAGTCGCTGATGATGATTACTTCCTATACATGTTACAGGCACAGCGTAACTTAATGCTATGTAGCACTAGCGACCAGCCCCTGCTTCGCACGGTTTATCCGACTGGATAAAACATTTGTATTTATTTATTATAATGTAAGTTTAATATTAATGTTTTGTACATATAAAAGTTCCGGAATATTCTCTAAATGATAATGGAAACAACATCATAGTCCGTTGCATCAAAATCAGTTTAGAAGAACAGCGCGATCATACAGAGATACATGAAAGTGACTTTATTTTATCATTTGTATAGATTAGAGCACTTATGTCAAAACTAAAAGACACTGGCCTGGCCTGGATTGTCAATTCCGAGAAATATATACTTGCTTGGTACTGAACTGTTAGTATTGGTCTAATATTTTCATATCTATACTTATAATAAATCTGTAGAAGTGAAAATTCTGTACATTGAAAATATCAAAAAAATAATTTACAGGGGGTGTTACTAGACCGACACCGAACCCAAAAATGTGATTAAAAATTTTTTTGTCTGTCTGTCTGTCTGTCGGTCTGTCTGTCTGTCTGTCTGTCTGTCTGTTTGTTCAGGCATCACGCAAAAACTACCGGTTCGATTACGATGAAACTTGGTATAATTATTCTTTAATATCCTGGGCACCACACTGGGTACTTTTTATCCCTGAAAAGTATATACAATAAAAAACAAACTTAATTTTGCGGCTCGATCCCTATACCCGATTACCACTGTCTGTACTGTACCAACCGCAAATACTAAGTTTGTCGTAGGTTGGGTCACCCGCAGTGGAATTCATTTTTATTCCTTTTAGTTTTTAGAGTTATTTAGGTTTATTTTTATATGAGTCGTAGGTATAGATTTTAATTTTAAAGTATAGGTAGTATATTTGATAGTGTACGTAGTGACCGTAGGTTATTTTATAATACTGTTAGGTAGGATTAGTCATTCGTATAGATTTTAGTTTTTAGGGATGTTGCTTATTTATTGAGTTTAAATTAGTTATCATCAGAAATAGGTTTATTTAGGTAGGTATTTAATTTTCTGTTATTGAGTTTTTTTTTAAATTAGGTAGGTACTTAGGTAAAGATATCATATAGGTACCCTCTTAATCACCACTAATGAGACACAATTGGTTTTCTACTGTAATTAGCCACAAAGGGCCCGCGAGATAGATGGCGTTCTGGGGAAGCACATACATTTTATCCTGTTAGCACGTTCCCGTGGGATAATTTCCGACATCCACGCGGGCGAAGCCGCGGGCAGAAGCTAGTTTTCCAATATATTTATACAGAAGACATTGCTAGATTCAAATAATAATATATTTTAAATCCAAGCACTTTAATTCAATCAAGCATCTCTTCTGAGTCGAAAGTCCCGCTGTTACCCACAACTGTTAGACACTAACAGCTGTCGGAATAAAGTTTTCGAATTAAATAACAGTTTCTCGGATTAAACCAATAATATTAAAAGTGATATAGATGAGAAAGAAATAAAAAAAATTGAGTTATGAAAGACTGGGATGAAAACACCGAACGAGTTAAAGAAACTAAAGGCCCAATTATTATTATTTCGTCTCGAAAATTGCTGGTGAAATACCAACAGCATTGTTATATATCAACAATACATAACCCCACCTAATTGACACAGACTTTACCCAATTTCTAAGAAAGCCATACCTATGAGCTAATTATCAGCTGCCAACTAACTCTCTGCAATCCATTATATACACTCATCAAATAAGCTGATTCAGCAGAACCAAACCCAAATAAATGACGCTTCCAATAACTCCCACAATACAGCAAAACCGTACTGGTAGGATTGACAAATGATCAATAAACTTTACTGGGCTATAAAATTGAAGTCGACTGGTACCTATAAAAGGCGTTTAGATTTACGATCCTTCAAATTACACTGACTTGCAAAGTTGTTAGGGCAACCGTGCAAAGTTGCGCACCATCGACTTTGATAGAAATTGAAAGCGCCAATCGGAAAAGATGAATAGAGAATGTTATGGGAAGCAACAGCGATGAAACGTTAAATACCGTAAGTGATCTGTAGCCGTTGAAATATGGAAACTGTGGGTAATTCACGTGTTGTAGAATAAGAAATAAAGACTAAGAAGAATCAAAATCATCATCAGTATGTACCTGGCCTTGTCCCAACTATGTTTGGGTCGGCTTCCAGACTTACCACATGCAAATGACCCAGTTACTGGTAAGACTGGGTGAGACGAACCTTTAGTAAGACTAGTCAAAATCAATACCAAATATGTATCTCAAATAGAATTACGGCTAAACGAGTACCTATACCGGAAGAGAGGGAAGCAATTTAATAACAGGCAAACTCCATTTACATGTTTACATATAATCAAATTAGCCGATCGTTTCTATACGAAATTGTCGGCGAGAGGCGGAACAGCGATGGGAATAAAAGCAACGCAGCCCTCCCTCTGGCGGTCCTAAGCCATCTTAATGAACCTGTCAAAAGGGCTAGTCCATTTGGAAAACAATTTCTTCCTTTGCTGCCAATGATCACCTTCTCATTACATTTATAGGATTCTCATAAAAATCAAGTTATTAAGTCAATATTACAAGCAGCGTTCATAAATTGAACTTTTCATCGAATTAAATCAGCTGGAAAACTGTTCATGAAATTATTATTCCATTCCATTAACATTCAACAAAAAAATATTCAACAGTAAAAGATGCTAATTCAATTTCAATACGACAATCTTTCGAATACATATTAGCCTGCAGCGATCGTGAAACATTCGCCAGTCGAGAACTTTTCAAAGTATTTTATGGGGCAATGAAAATTTAATCTGGGAGAGGAAGAGCGGGTATAATGAGCGACAGTGGATCGCAATTACGGGTAGAAACGAGTTCCGACCTTTCCACCCGTACACAATTTAGCAATAAAAAAAAACCACTATAGCACTCACTGTTTTGGTGTCGTTTTCGACGAATAATGACCCAGTCTATCATTAGCGTATTATAGATAGATAATGGATAGAAATTATTTTCAGTACCCATCAGTTGTATTGTGACCAATTAAAAGCTCGAAATGGTTTGGTTGCGTGATAATAAACTGTAACACATTTCAATACTAAGTATAGTACAGCTTATTATAACAGACTATAACTCAATTCAGTGAAAGTCCATAAATGTTCCAGAATCACTATTAACTATTTCGTTCGGAAATAAATACCACAATAGCATTAGTCTTCGCAGTGACGTCAGCGCGACCAGAGCATCAATATGTCGTTATTACGAACTATTACTCGATAAAATGTATTGGCTGGGAACAAGAACTACCCTTTCTGATAACTTAAGTAGCTGCTCTGTAAATAGTAGAACGAAACATTGTAGTTCTAGTCTTACCCGCTTTCACAAAATGCTCATGTCTACCGTTCTTGAACCATAAACTTCTTCATTCTTTAAAGAATCTTTAAAAGGTATTACTTCACGTTATTTTCAGAACGCTGCGTAATAAACATAAGTAAATATGCGCTAAGAGAAAGCGTTGTTTGAAACAATTCCCAAACTCAATGAAAATGCTTTTAGATTCTTTGAAACTGAAAACGTACAGATTTAGTTCTGTCTTTATATGTATATAGAATCTAAATATCTCGTGGGCGAAATCGTTTGTAAAAAGGGCAAGGTCGAAAATTTTCTGGAATAATTCAATCGTTTATGAGATAAGAGCGTCGATGGGCCGTAAATATGGAGCTTAGGCAGGTAGGCTGCGAGTGAGGGCTTTCTGGTGAGCCATTGAAGATGAAAAGTGACACTATAAGATGATACGGCGAGACCGAAATGGCAGCAAGATACTTCAGATTTATATTTATGGTCGTTCAGTGTGGGTTCATCAGAGTATTGTAAAGCCGAAGAGTGTCATTCACATGGAATATTCTAAGGCTTTTAACGAGCTGCGCTTTCATGAAGGTGTTAAATGGTGACCGTAAGATATAATGGCAGTACTGTCTGACTCTGAAGTGAACGGGTTTAAAATTTAAATGTTATATCTGGGACGTTTTACGACCAATTTAGAAATCGAGATTAACCAATTGCAATACTAGCTCTTGCTAAAAAAAAAATCCCAAGCGAACGTACTACCGGGATAAAAAGTATCCTATGTGGAGGACATAGGATACTTTTTATCCCGGTAGTACGTTACGTACGTTACGTAAACCAAGTCATGGTGTATTTATGTGTCAATTGCCTGTTTCATCGAAATCCGTTCGGTTGGAAGACGGCGCCGTTGAAAGAGTTACTCTACATGGATTTGGATTCGTTAAACAGTTCCTACAACTTTGAACGGATCAAATAAAATCCTTTAATCCTTCAACCTACCTGAAAGGAAGTAACAGCAAGCTGCGAGAGCCCGTCCACGTAAGGTCCGAGCACGGCATGCTCGCGCACGCGCAGTGATCGTCTTGTCGTCTCAGGATCTAGCAGGTCGTGTACTCGTTCGTTGTATATTTCCATGTATGACACCTCCACCTGGTGGAAAGAAAGGTATGTATTATAAGATTTCGAACACACATTTAAAAAACAAAACCTCTGTTCCATACTTCTGTGCCTACATACAGTCAAAATGTTTGGAACAGCAGATTTTTTATTTTTATACTCGACGGAAAATTTAAACGCTGGTGGGTGTGTATGTACTGAACTTGTAGTAACAATTTGCGTTTTGATGTCCCTCACACCCTATACTACAATTGAAAAGATTTAGGCTCTTTTATAAAGCTGCTTGTTCCATAGATGGCTAAGACCAAGCTAATAGAGAAGACTAAGGATGGCATCGAACCTTGCTAGAGAGAACTAACTCAGAAACAGAATCTCTTGATTAGATCATCTAAAAACAACAAGATAAAAGCTTGTGGGCTTCTAGTTTAAGCATCTCCTATGGCGAAAGTTCATACGGTCACCATACTAGAACCACATCAGGATTAATGCGAGGACATTGCTCTATCTTTGATATAGCAATTACGTTTGATAGTCGCTATTAATCCTGTGAGGAGACAGATTGCTAGCCCATCACCTGAGAACGTCATAATAACACGTTTCTGTTGACACTTCCAATTAAGACGATTAACAGTATGTTTGTAGGATTTGTATAGGCTATAAAGAGGTCCCTTTGTCACTTTCCGATGTCACGAAGGAACTGAGTGAAGATGAACAAGAAGATCTATCACCATAGATACTGCCAATAACAATGGGATATTTTAGTCTTCTAGCAAGCTTAAATAACATAATCAGCCTGTAATGTTCCCACTGCTGGGACCCAGGCCTCCTCTCGGCGAGAGGGAGTGAGCAGTAATCCACCACGCGAGCCCAGTGCGGGTTGGTAGATGTCACATGTCTTCGAATTGTTGGTTCTAGGACGTGCCGGTTTCCTCACGATGTTACAAGCAAGCTATGTTATGAGCAAGCTTAGCATAAGCATAATTAGCTTGCAATGTTTCCACTACTGGTACGCAAGCCTCCTATCTGTGAGGAGTGAATCCTAAACCACCACGCGGGCCCAGTGTATGGTTGATGGATGTCATAATTATTGTGTTATTTATTTATTTACTAACTATGGATAACTTACAGCTAAAACAAACAGAATAAAAAATTGTATGTAAGAATGACAGCCAATTAAAAGTCATCACTTCTAAAAACAGATTGGAAAGAAAGAGTGTGAACAACACAACACAGCTACCTACTTAAAAAGAAAGAGAAAAAAAAAACAATATAACATTCAAGCTTAAACTAAATATAAGAATATTGTCGAATCTTCTAGTTGTGCTGTGATTATGGGGGAGAATAAATTTGTACTATATGTGTTAAAAGAACAAGTTGTATTGTGTAGACCCAGTAGTTGGCCTCATTTTATTAATTATACGACCTTACCTTATAAGTGAGTGCCGGTGGTGACTGTTGTACTTTGATCCTCTCGAACAAAGAGTCGCATAGCCGTGGGATGATGCCACCTTCATCAGCCCCCGGCGAGCCCATCATCGTATATGACTTCCCTGAACCTGGACAATAAGAAAATAATCTGTTAGAACAATAATTAGCTAACAAAACTGATAAAAATAAATAGGTTGATTATATCCTGGAATGTGCCATTAAAGCTGCTGTCATCTGATATTTTTTGCTGGTTTCTTAAGCTCTGCGATATATCCTTTATGTGAGAGATTCAGTAGCTTGCACATATCTTAAAGCTAGTGCTTTCAAAGTAGTGTTAACCGGACATTAGAATCGTAGCACGAGGCATTCCGTAGTTTTGCATAACCCATGGGAAAAACGTGTGAATTTATGTATCCGGAGCACTACTCGTACTCGCTGGTACCGCGGTTACGTCATTTCCGGGATGACAATAATACAGGTATTTGAACAGAGATTCACGAAGTTTGTTGTTTAATGGATTATTTTGTTGTTTATTTTACCTATATCTTTTAGGGATGCAGTTTACGAGCCCGAGGGCACTATGAAAGTGTTTATTCTTTAACACATTTGTGGACACTGAAGTGGACACAACATAAGCTTTATGATTATGACGGTTATAGCCATTTCAAGTCCGTGAATAGCTTCCTGAACACAATTTAGTAACTTCGTCTAACAATTTTCTTATGAGATAATCTATACTTATAATAAATCTGTAGAAGTGAAAATTCTGTACATTGAAAATATCAAAAAAATAATTTACAGGGGCTGTTACTAGACCGACACCGAACCCAAAAATGTGATTAAAAAAATTTTTGTCTGTCTGTCGGTCTGTCTGTCTGTCTGTCTGTTTGTTCAGGCATCACGCAAAAACTACCGGTTCGATTACGATGAAACTTGGTATAATTATTCTTTAATATCCTGGGCACCACACTGGGTACTTTTTATCCCGGAAAAGTATATACAATAAAAAACAAACTTAATTTTGCGGTTCGATCCCTATACCCGATTACCACTGTCTGTACTGTACCAACCGCAAATACTAAGTTTGTCGTAGGTTGGGTCACCCGCAGTGGAGTTCATTTTTATTCCTTTTAGTTTTTAGAGATTTTAATTTTAAAGAATAGGTAGTATATTTGATAGTGTACGTAGTGACCGTAGGTTATTTTATAATACTGTTAGGTAGGATTAGTCATTCGTATAGATATTAGTTTTTAGGGATTTTGCTTATTTATTGAGTTTAGATTAGTTATCATCAGAAATAGGTTTATTTAGGTAGGTATTTAATTTTCTGTTATTGAGTTTTTTTTTTAATTAGGTAGGTACTTAGGTAAAGATATCATATAGGTACCCTCTTAATCACAACTAATGAGACACAATTGGTTTTCTACTGTAATTAGCCACAAAGGGCCCGCGAGATAGATGGCATTCTGGGGAAGCACATACATTTTATCCTGTTAGCACGTTCCCGTGGGATAAAAAAGCTAGTCTGGTATATTTTTGTCGCTACACAAGCTGCATTATAACATTATCAGCCTACAGCAGTCCACCGCTGGACATAGGCCTCTCCTATTGCACGCCATTTAACTCGATTTTCGGCAATTCTCATCCAGCTACATTATATGACGATCCAGAATCAACATAAAGCGTCACAGAGCGGTAACAGACACCCTCTACTTCAAAATGTAATAACGTCAATTTTCCACTATAGGTGAACCAGGTGAGTAAACACAAATTGAAACTGAACGCACTCTGCTCTTTCAATCAATCCGAAACGTTTCGCTCACTAGACGTGAAAGCGCTACGTTTGTAAACAAACCTGCACGTTACACTGAAATTTATGTTCCATGACAAACTATTATTCTGAATCATAAATCAATGGAGTAAGAACTAAATTGCTTTACTACGTTGAAAGATCTGAAGGTGTGTTAAAATAAACAAATTAATGCTCGTTTATGTGTGTAAACACGATTTCAAAGTATTACTCTTCTGAAGATTTAATCGTAAGTATATAGTCGTTAAAAATAAGTTCTGGGTGATATGATTGGGTTTAACGGTTCTCATCCTCATGAAAAACGATGACCTACGTGTAACATTAACCACCAGAGTTTGTCAAAGACTCAAGCGCTACTTATTTCTATTTCAATAACCTTCATAAATCTAGGACTTAAACTTACTAAGTTACATCACAGAACAATACAATCTACACCCTAATTGCGTAACACACGATCAATCGTAATCAGAATCATTTTGAAGCATATTGCTAATCAATTGCTTCATAAGTTCGAAAAATTTGTCTGCTCAACACGTAAATAACGCAATGCATGTTGTTGAACTGTCAAAATGAAACCGATTCCGATTGATTGTGTGACGCAATTAGGGTGCTGGACTAACAAATAATTTTAACTTACAAACTGAAACAAATAAATTGTTTACTCCCTTCTGATTCAATGAGAACTGATTGTTAGGGAGTCAAGTCTAAATGTTTATTATCATAGGCCCAATTTCGGGAGTGCTAAGTTGTCCGCAGATAGCAGTTCTGAATGAGAACAATACAAAGTTCGGTATACCTAGTTCACAACTACTTTATGTTTATAGATTACTAAACAGCGAAATTACTAAGTTTGAAGAAAGTTTGGGGCCAACCGTAATATAATTTAATCAAGTCGAAATTAAACTATGGATGAATTACTCCAAGTTTGGCGGTATCAGAGCTAATTGTTCTCCTGTGGCCTAACGCCTAATAAGATACACAATATGAAACTTGGTAAACTGGTTTACCCTCGTGGTGAGCTGAGGGTTCTAGAAGTAACGCCGAAAGACAAAAAGCCGTATCTACTTATAAAGTCTTTGATAGCAGTACCTAAATTTGCTAACAGCTGAGGTGATTAGTCAACCAAAATATTCATTTATCCTAATAATAAAGCTGAAGAGTTTGTTTGTTTGTTTGAACGCGCTAATCTCTGGAACTATGAGTCGGATTTGATTTTTTTTTTGTATTGGATAGCCCAATTCTAAGGAAGAACGAAAATAAATAACGCTAACCGAAAACGAAGTAAAAGCGCGGGCAGGCCATGCGATGCGACGGGGTAGATCGGGGGAAAAAACAATTACACGCGGACGAAGTCGCGAGCAGTAACCTAGTAAAGCAGCAAGTTTAAATGTTTCTAAACGCACCCACGATACAGGAGTAATTCCTAGTGTGGGACAACGTTTTAATAAATAGAAGAAAAAAAAAAGAAAATAATATCCCTGGACATTTCACACAGCGCCATCTAGTCCCAAGCTAAGCAACCTAATGCTTGTGTTATGGTAACAAGATGGCTGATAAACTACTTATATACATTTTTTTAAATAATAATAATAAGAAATAGGACATACGATATGATTAAGGAGAATATACTTTTAGTCTTCTCCATTAGCACTTTGGGAATACGTAGCGATACTACATAATGTATTTTCCCCAGTCAAGCTAAATATATTTTCGCAGGACAAGATCAAAACTCCCGTATCAATATCAACTACGATCGACTTTCTCACAAGTATAAGAAACGTCATACCAAGTAAATAACTTTCCCTCGCGATACAGTAATAAACTTCCAAGCAACATATCACATTTATCTTACTGACAATATATAAGGACTTATGATACAACAGAAACTTTGAAGCCATGCTTCTCATAACTTCTAAACCAAGATTAAAGTAATCTTAGATTGATTAGAAGAAGAATTTACGAGATGACGGCTAATAGAGAAGTATGGAAGAAAAAGACATGTTGCGCCGACCTCAAATAAATTGGGATGAGGGTAGGAGAAAATAAAATTAAAATAAAAGCCTCATCATCAGGGGGCCTACTCCGAAGTGCAAAGTGCGAATGTTCGGATCGGATCGACACATGGCCGAACCGAATATTATTGAAAAATGCGAAAAAAGTTCGGATCGGCTCAGTTGGGTCGGGACCATAGTCATTATTCGAAAGAGTGTAGGAGTGTAGGATCGAAACCGACCGAACCAAATAGTAACTTCGTAGCAGGAAACGGCCGAACATTCGGCCGAAACTACTTCGGAGTAGACCCCCTGCTTAGACTTTTCCCAACTATGTTGGGGTCGGCGTCCAGACTAACCGGGTGCAGCTGAATACCAGTATTTTACATGGAGCGACTGCCTATCTGACCCCCACAACCCAGTTACTGGGTAATACGATACCCCTTGGCAAGACTGGTTGTCAGACTTTTTAGGCTTCTGACGACCCGTAACGACTGTCAAATATCCACGAATGACAGCCGGGGCCAACGGCTTAACGTGCTTTCCCAGACACGGTGGGGTAGACGGTCACCCATCCAAGGACCAATCGCGGCAAGCGTAGCTTAACCTGATCGATCGACCCGTGCGGCTGTTATTACTTAGCCACAAGCCCCTGTATAAAAATATAAATAAAAATAAATACCTGATTGTTAAAATTGAGTTAAGCCGGATTCACACTTCTGCGTTGTGTCGCGTCGTGACACCTGATGCAGTGTTAACCAATCAATACTCGTTTTGAGTTCACGTAGTCCTGAACAGATTTGTTTGATTGGTGTATCCCGCGTCACGACACAACACGACACAGTAATGTGTCGGTGATTTCAGGCTTTTCCTACCTTATTCCATTTAATTCGATCCTATCCCTTTGTCCTTTTTATCCGGCGCACATTTTCCCTTTCATTGTGCGCTTCTCGGTCAAGGTTGGGTTCCACATGAACTCAAAAAAAAAATGAAAAAAATGAAAAAAAAAAAAAAAATAAAACAAAAAAAAAATTAAAAAAAAAATTGAAATAAATGTGAAATTTTGTATGTTTGTTACTCAATCACGCAAAAACCGCTTAAACGAATTTGGATGAAATTTGACAGACATAGACCATTACCTAGGCAAGGACTAGAAGGAAGCCGCCGAGCGAGATCGGGAGAGGGCTGATCCTGCTCGGAGAAGGAGTTGTCGGGGAGGCAACCGCCTTAGCGCCTAATACGCCGAAACCAGCTTACGAATCAAGGTAGTGGACCTTTGCGGTCGCGGGCGCATAGTGTGGGGACGCTGTCCGCCCACCAAGTGACCCCAGGGAAACCGGTGGCACTGTGGTCACGTGCTGCCGTGCATAGCGAGGCTTAGAGGAGGCCCCTTTACAGTCTCCCCAGGGATGTGCCTTACAGGCGTTGCGCAGGGCGTGTTCCGAATTGGTATTTTAAGAGAAACCGCTTCCATCCCAAAAAAAGGTAAGGACATAGGCTACTTTCCATTCTAGATCGCTGACGAATTCGCAGAAAACAGCTTTTTTTTTTGAAGCCGATATTTAACAGCTTTTGAGATGACTTCAATTAGTGAAAGAGGAACATGTTTCAGCACTTAATCAAGCGGATTCATTAAATTAATAACAGTCTAGTGAAACAGACAGAAAACTGAAGTAAGACTCATATCAATGTCACATTTCGTGAGACACGACGTGTCTGTATTTACACGCTATGTCAGGCAAACGTGCTCCACGCTATAATATTTCATAGTCTTTGACAGAGTAATACGAAACTTGAGTACAACCTGTGTTATTTTCTGCTCCCGTAAATATACCTCGAGTTTTTCACTGTCATTGGTTGGTGGAAAAAGTTCACGTAATTCTTTTACTTTACTCAGTTAATAAAGTGAAGGAAAACTTTATTGGCAGCACATGTAATGTGTTTATGTGAGGGAAAGGTAAATAGGTGAGTATGGCAGGCTTTGGGCGGAATTACTTAATAAGATAAAATACGCGTTAAATTTTCTCGTGGCATATCTGATATTGACAGGAATGTATTCGCGAAAGTTGTTACTTTTTGGATACGATAAGTTCTCGTTCCAATCGAGTATTTTGAGTTTTTTTTTTATTCTATAGTGGAATGTCTTTAGGACTGGGAGGGTCATACCTATAGTATGCATCCAGACAAATGGGCCAGAATCGTTATACAGCCCCACAGTATAACGATTCTAACGTGCCGAAAGATGGGCATCGTCACCGAGGCAGGCCTAAGAAACGCTGGCGTCCGATTTAGACTCGTTCCTAACCGATTAGACAGGGAAAGCACAGCGCGAAGAAAAGTGTAAAAATATGGGGAGACCTTTGCCCATCAGTGGGACAAAATAGGTGAAAAACAAAAAGGGCAAAATTACGTTATGGGTGATTTTCCACTAAAGATAAAAAATACAGTCAACAATGTCGGAATTGTAACTGCAGAATGTAACCACAGCGAAAATTCCGGTCGTTTAATATTACAGGCCTCGATGGACGTGCTGCATTACAAAGGGAATCCTGCACTCTAATTGCGTAACACACGATCAATCGGAATCTGAATCATTTTGAAGCAAACTGCTAATCCATTGCTTCATAAGTTCGAAAAATTTGTCTGCTCAACACGTAAATAACGCAATGAATGTTGTTGAACTGTCAAAATGAAACCGATTACGATTGATCGTGTGTTACGCAATTAGGGTGCTGAATAACTGAATCACACTGGCTACAAAGGGTGGTGGTAACAGCAGAATACTCTGCGCTATGCGGCCCCCGTCATCAACATCTGCTACGTAATTACAGTGCACAGTTGTAAAGTAATAACACCACACTGATACAATTCTAAGAACATATTTTACAAGGGTTTTATATTTTTTATTATATCGATATCATCTGCCTAGCCTTTTCCCAACTCTATGTTGGGGTCGGCTTTCAGTCTGACCGGATGCAGTTGAATACCAGTATTTTACAAGGAGCGACTGCCTATCTGACTTCCACACCACAAGCCTGTTACTGGTTAACTCGATACCCTTAAGCAAGACTGGTTACCAGACTTTCGGACTTATGACTACGCGTATAGACTGTCAAAGATCTAGGAATGACAGCTGGGACCACCTACTTAACTTGTTTTCCGAGGCACGGAGGGGTCTCGGTATGTAACGATTGGTCACCCACCCACGGACCGAACTCGGCAAGCGTTGCTTAACTTTGAAGATCGACCCATGCGGGTTTCATTATTTAGCCATGAGCCCCTCTAGCACGATTTTTTTAAATTGAAGCTTGCAAAGAAGGAGCAAAAGGCGAAGGCGGCTTGAATTTACATCCAAGCCATTAGCATAGATAACATCACAAAATAAACGAAACGTTACATCCCTAATTTAATTTAGCAAACCCGATTCCGACAAACAAAAACAAAACCAACAGACATAAGTAAAAGGAGTGACATTTTATTAAACAGAAATGTCTTGATCCAGGTCGAACCATAAATATTTTCCGAAAAACATGGAAAAGGGCTGACACCTTTCTCGTGTCGACGGAAGGTATACAAATCAGAGAACGACATGCAGAGTACTCACGTACAGATTGAATATTCAGATCGCGTGTATTACTTGTAAAGAAGAGGAAATACGAGGCATTTGTTATGTTATATTTTGGTGTTAGACCTCAAGGTTCCGTGAAGTTATTACTTAGTTTAGTTTTTACAGGTCAAAGTGTAATTTTCTTGATTCTGTAAGAAATAAATGTGATCAAATTATAATTACAACTCCCGCTATAGGTTCTAAAAGTTTGTTTCAAAAGTATCTGATGAAAGTTTAGACAAACCAGCCGACCAAAAATGGGTGTTTTATGTCGGCCGAAAACAAAATTCGGCCTGATTATCGGCCAAAATTTTCCTCAGATTCTTCTAGAACAGACCATATCATAAAATGACAATGACATATAATGAAAAGATATTTCATTGTGAAATAAATAAAGATATATCCAAGAGCACTCTACCATCCCATATCTCTCTGCTGAAGTACAGTTTACCAGAATCCACGAACAAAAAAAAACTTTGCGTCACAATCGGTCCCATTCCCAGCTCCAAAACACGGGGAGCTGAAAAAAATAAATCAAAGACCAACAAAAGGACGAAACACCATGGATTACGGGGTCGCATGAAACGTTGTGCCGACATAACTCTCTCCGGCCGCTCGCTATGGGAATATCAAGTTTTATTTGAGCACATACTTGTACGGTTCGGAAACGATTTTGTTGGAAAAAATTATATTGGTGGCCGGTGGATTTTATTGGTATTACTGTTATTTTTATTTATTTTTTTGATATATAGGTCAAGCACCTAGCTAGCGTAAATTTGAAATTATAATGATGAAAAAATAATACGGAAGGAATACGAAATGAATGAGACCTCTCTTTTAATATCTACTATATAAAAATAAGTCGGGTTTTCCTTCCTGACGCTATAACTCCAGAACGCACGAACCGATTTCCACGGTTTTGCATTCGTTGGAAAGGTCTCCGGCTCCGTGAGGTTTATAGCAGGTAGGAGTAGGGTAGGAGTAGGGTAGAAGTAGTGTAGGAGTAGGTTAGGAGTAGGGTAGGAGTAGGGTAGAAGTAGGTTAGGAGTAGGGTAGGAGTAGGGTAGGAGTAGGTTAGAATTAGGGTAGGAGTAGGGTAGGAGTAGGGTAGGAGTAGTGTAGGAGTAGGGTAGGAGTAGGTTAGGAGTAGGTTAGAATTAGGGTAGGAGTAGGGTAGGAGTAGGGTAGGAGTAGGGAAGGAGTAGTGTAGGAGTAGGGTAGGAGTAGGGTTGGAGTAGGGTAGAAGTAGGGTAGGAGTAGGGTAGGAGTAGGGTAGGAGTAGGGTAGGAGTAGGGTAGGAGTAGTGTAGGAGTAGGGTAGGAGTAGGTTAGGAGTAGGGTAGGAGTAGGGTAGGAGTAGGTTAGGAGTAGGTTAGAATTAGGGTAGGAGTAGGGTAGGAGTAGTGTAGGAGTAGGGTAGGAGTAGGGAAGGAGTAGTGTAGGAGTAGGGTAGGGGGTAGGACACCACGCGAACGAAGTAGCGCCGGGCAGCTAGATATAATTTATATGGCAAAACAACGTTTGCCAGGTCAGCTAGTAGGTACATATATTCCTATAGCACTAGGAAGTGGTGAAGGGCGGGCGTTTTTGGGGGACTGTCTTTTGTAATTTTGACGTTCGAAAAGTGCTGATTCTCAACCTAATTTGAATAAATGACTTTTGATTACGATTTTCATATATATACCTAGTCAAGATAAATTACGAAAAGCAATAGATATTAACCGCAGAGGCTGCAAGAAGTGCCAAGGAGGAGGAGTAGCTCATTACCTTACTGATAACTGATGAATAATCGACTATTCATGAGGTACTTAAGCCTCTACACCAGGCCCCTATACCATTGATTAATCTTAAGACCATAATAATGTACCATATTCTGACAAATAAATTATTATGATTATGATTACACACACCACACTATAAACGTAGATATAAATACAACAATTCCTCGATGCAAACCATAGTTCCTATGATAAACCTAAACAATTACGGAGAAATTCTGCCTTAACATTTACGAAGAAATTCTGTCTTAACAACTACGGAGAAATTCTGTTATATAGGCCATATCAATACGGATACTATTATTCCGTGAAAACTTTAAAGCCTATATAAGTAACAATAGAAATTAATGCACAACATTTCTATCTGGAGCACAATCATGTCTTCATATTATTGGACTTATAAAGATGAAAATAATATTTTCCTACGCCTTATGTTCTTCCCTTTTCCTCCATACTCATTCATATTAATATACATTTGATTTTATTGAGGTCTTCGCTATATTTTTTTGCCAGTTGCCTGTGAGAAGTTCTTCTCATAAGGTTAAAAAAATAGGTTTAATAATCCTACGAAGAAATCAATTGAAAGTAATATGGCAGGGGAAGCCCAAACGGTTTTTGAGCAAGCATATTCAGGGCGAAAATTTGATAGCTGCTATCAACTTTTCGCCCTGAATATGCTTGCTGAAAAACCCTCTAGGCTCCCCTACCAATACGACTTTCAAATGGCACCGGCGGCAGCGCTATTCAAATCAGTTCGCTCCAAATCAATATTTGGTATTATTCGTCAGTAGCCAATTTGGTAGGCGCTCGAAATTGAATTATAACTTGGATGTTGACTGAATATACACAGATATATTAATTAAATCGGCACGTGTTCTATTTAACTTGGAACCCAAAACATGTGTCTATTGTTTTGTGATCCAATATAGCAAGTTTCTCTAAAATTATATCAATCCAATTACTTTATGATGAATTTATTTTCAGGTTCAAAGCTGTTAGCAGCTGTACGAACGCTAATTGAGTTGGCAGTCAACGCTTTAGTAGTTTAGATTATAAATTGATTGACGTAGGTACTAATTAAACGTTTATGGAACCTGTCACCACCGTAACTTCGATATCTTTTTTTGGCGTCAAATACAAACTAATACAAACAAATTCAAAATGATATTATTAAAAATGATTTCCAAGAAGCACCATACATTTTTGGAACGTTATTGAAAAGCAATCTATAATTTTCCGAAACAAAACTGAAGTCGTGACTATAACACAGGGAAAGGAATGATCACCCGCTGGCGGTCGTCCAACACCACAATATGACGCGTCAGCATCATTCCCGACACTGTCATTTATCACAACCACTCCCAGAATTAAAAGTTGTAGATGGAAACCATCTTTCGGTACCTACACGTAATATCTGGTCGAAGAAATGAGAAAAAAACACGGACTCTAGTCTTTGTTATTTTTGTTGTTAGGTAGTCATTGGACCTTCAGTTTTAGAACTCTAGGACCAGGAGTGACGACATTAAATGTCATCTCATCAGAAATCATCGTGCCCATACGAGAGAAAAAGACTAGGAGAACTGTAATTTACTAGTATCTCTTTTAAATACCCCAATTTGTTTAAACAAAGTCCCTATCAAACGATGCATACGAGGCTAAAATTCGGAAGTCCAGTTAAATGGACGTAACAAAGTTTCAATCTTTTGTGTAGGCACACAGGGGATGATCAGCACTCTGGCGATCGTCCAAATCTTCAGAGCGATGCGTCAGCGTCATCGGGGAGCCATTCATCAAGCAGCCTGACCGTATATCTCTTAAAAGATACATATTTTTTGTATTAAAAAATATTTTAGTCATCAAAAAGTTTAACAAACGTAAAATTTTATGAATAATGGAAAAACTTCAGAAATTATGAGAAGTAAATTCGTCTCGAGTGTTCAGACTATAAAATCAAAGCATAAAAACTGTCGCTGTGCATGTTCATCCAAGAGATAAATGTGTGGTCGCATTGGAAATGTCGTAACAGAATTTCGTTCCAAATTATTTCCGATCTTGCTGATCTATTTTCTTTTATTATACACGTATAACATATACTTTAAACCGTATGTTTCAAAACACAACAGCGTTGATTCTTTTCCATGTGCGTGCCACATGCTGTTCTATTTAATTCTATCCTTATTCCCACATCAATCGTAGTCGCTGATGCAAGCACAATTGACGGACAACGCATGGTGCTATCAAAGCAATCAGCTTATAACATCAACTACTTGAAGATCGTTCTTGACTAACTGTGAAATATGAATACATAGACGAGTTTATAAAGTAAGTAATGTTATGCTTATAATACGGCAAAAAACCTTTTGTTAAAGAGAAATAGGACCTTTTGCCCCACGACACAGGGAATCCTAGTGTGGGGGGCCAGAGATAAATTGTATTTTTTTTCTCTTGTGAAGTTAAATTACATGTAATATGTGTACATATGTGTTGTACTAATGTTGGAATGATGCTTAAAGAAAAGACAATACTAAAACTGCTGGAAAACAATTATAAGCATCCAAACTTCTCACAAAATACTTAGCTTAGTACGAACGTATAAACTACCAGTTTCAAATTACCTAGGTTCTTGTGGATTTACATAGCCTAACTACAGCGAAATTACATTTGAGCTTAAAGTGCTTGAGACGTCTTCCTCGATGTTCCTGCACTTAACGGAGCTCGGGAATGTGGAATAATCTCACGTGGGTGTGTACTTATCTGATATCGATCGACAGCTAAGCCCCGCACCTCAACAATTAACGAGCGCAAACATCGAATAGTTAAAACTTGGCCCCTGTGTGACGGCTAAAACATAACCGTTTGACGGGTAATTTAATTTAGTTAATTCAATAATGATCATTTGTATATATTTAGAATACTTTGCGTTAAAATTTTAAGTAAGGGAAAACTGAGTATCCAATGATGCTTTTATAATTATGTAGTTCGTTGGTAAGCGCATCACTTAAGAACAGCTGAACCGATATAGTCTTTTTTATTGTTTTAAAATGTTTGTAATAGTCTAAATTTGGTTTTTGAGTAAAGAAATACTTAAATCAATGCTTCCCGGAAAATGTTCAAATTTGGAAAAAAAACTGAACGTCCTTTTTGGAACGAAGTTCCTTATCGCGCGTTGCGAAAGGGGGCGGAAAAAATTAAGACCAAAAGTTGGAACGACACTTTTTGCTATAGTTGTAAGCCGTGCGGCGTGCGCGTGTTTCTCTGTCTCTCTCTCTCTCTCTCTCTCTCTCTTATAGAAAGCAAGCCAGTTATACTTCGTTCCATCCGGGTGTCCCTTGACACCTCTCAAGTTTTTTTCTATGGGATCTTTGTATAAACTATTGATTGTATATTTTTTAGTGTTCGATCATTTTTTTTTGTTATGTATAGGACAGGACAACGACCATCGGGTCGTTTAGTCCTCCAAATCACAATAAGAAGAGCAATGACCGAAGAACAGTGTAATATCAATACCAGCAGCTGTAACGATACCGACGACAATTTCACAAATGCCTAAAATACGTCTTTAAGGAATGCTCCTTCAACTGTGAAGTAGAATCTTTCCGACTGATCGAATGCCAAAGCGAGGGAAATGGGCAGGACCGATGGATCCAATCTTGAACAATATAAATAAGGACGCAGGGAATTTCTTCAATTACCTAGCTATAACGCATAATGTGTTCACACAATAACTTTTATGAGTGACATTTATGCTTATGGAATCTATGAGCATGAATGCTACTCCATAATATGGATCAATACGGTTTTATTGATGTGTATATTGGTTTATTTATAAGGTCTTGAATAAGGATTGATGGAGTCCGAAAGAGATAAGCATACCCGAAATATACACTAACTGCTGCTGAGGCAGGTATGCGCAGATGCTGCATGCATGTCAGGATACCCGTGGAAGCCGTGGATGCTGGCTGGCTGGGTGACTCGCCGCTAAAGCTTGCGGGAGTGATGATGATGGCGTCACGCTGAAGTATTTGCATGAAGGTTGCACTGACGTTCATGTTCGGGGTCACCAGTTTAGAGGTATGAGGAACAGGGCGTAAAGTTCACTCATCCTCTATAGAAAAGGGAGGATCCTACGACCGGCGGTAAACTTTGCTTGCGAGATGCAGGAATTGCGTGACGTCAGTATGACGCGTTGTTCGCATGTGGCGTTGTAGATACCGCTACAGTAGTAAAAAGGTATGTTGGCGCACCACATTTGCGTGTGATTGACGGCAAAAAGGCCTGGGGCGCGATGGCCGCTGCGCGCCCTCCACACCACTCAGCTCACAGACGCGCGCCACAACGGGCATTTCTTTGTACTTTTTTCCTATACACTGATCATCGTAAATTATAGTATTACGCCTATTTTAATTCAGACCACTACTTCTTTTATTATAAAGTCAGATTGAGCCCGTTCAATGGTCCTTCGAGCCGGATAAACAAAATTACACACACATAATTATGTATCCGTAAAACATGTTAAATCTACTTGTTTCACAAGGCCACCAGTAATAAGTCTTCGATATAAGTCAAAGCTTAATGTCAAAGATCAAACTCTAAGGGACAACAGGATCTTTGGATTAACCCAAGCCCAGACTTTCATATTATGACATGAAAGTTTATATGACTCGTCGTTTAATTAATTGTACCCAAAACGGGTTTAAACACTACCAAAAAACTAATCACCGATTCTTATTATTTACGGACCATTATTGGTTAAAAAAGACTCTTGTATCTTTACAAACAGTGAAGCAAAGACCTCATACCTTTCATAGTAGACCCTCCCATATGGTAGTAGCTATCACAGATAAAATAGGCTTACGAATCTATTTCTATTCCCAATTTGGCTATAAAAATGGTACGGACGCCAGCAGGTCAACCTACCCGAAACTGTCAGATTTTCCCAATCAACATTGAACCTAATGGTTTAGCAATAAAGTCGAAAATCTATTAAAGAAATCTGACAGATTGTAGTAGTTTGATGTGCTGGCGTCTGTACCATTGGTGAGCAAAACGATTAGTTTTTGTTTAAAGGAACCGAGCATAGAATCACATAGCATAGAACCGGATTTTCTAAGAACTATTTTTTTTACCCAACCGCATCACAGGACACTTTCAAACAAAATGCACTATGCGACATTTACATTTCTGAAAGTCTTTGCTACGTTTTCCGAACCACCGCTGTCAGTTTACGGTTTGGACCCGACAGCGCGACACAGCTCTGGCACCTCGCAGCTGGCACCTGCAGTTTTAGGTCACCCGGACGCGGCACCTGTTCCAGCCTCTTTGTTCTTATTCCTGTCCTATTTGTTACGTAGGTGCAGCCAGATAAGTGCTCCGTCCCACGTACAGTAATTACTGAGTGCTCTGGTTTAAGGCTTAGAAAAATAAATTGAGGCTTGAGTGTTTTTGTTGCGACGTTGTCTTGTTGGTTACTTACCTGAAGGTATCGTCTGATTTTTCAAATAGGGGTACTATATTAAATGCCATCCAGAGGAGTCTAGCTTTCATATACTAATTCGGTTTAACATTCAAACACGGTGAACTGAATAAAACAAGATAAAATGAGTATGACTATAATGAACATCTAAGGCTAAGTTTTACAACGTCATGAAAAAGCCTTGGTCAAGCAAGACGGCTCATATTGTATGCTAAAAGTCATAAAACTGTACAATTTTCGTTTACCAAGCAACGGACAACCACCGCAATACCTCATTTTTCAGTCTCAGTAGTACCGACGTTACGTTCGCTACGGCGCACAGTGGACGGAAAATCAAGCTTCCCTTTCGTAGGATTTTTGAAAAATAAAATGTTTTATTTGATAGTTTCAAGTATACAGTTTTGTCGAGTACATTAAAACATTCAATAAATTAGTAGTTACGGGGTTTTTTTTTAAACCTATACCCTAAAAAAATTACTTTATATTTTTCAAATGTATGAAAATGGAATTTGTTTTCCTCATAACTTTTTTCTGTCTTGAATTGTAAAGCTGAAACTTTTAGGTATGGTTGCCGAGCCTATACCAAAGCCACCTGACCTTTGACCTTGACCCCGAACTTCCCCGTTCAAAAGATATGAATGAATTAAAAATGCATATTTGGACGATGTTGTAATACGCGGTAATGTATCAAAATATATATATATATATATTTATTTTACTCAGTATTGAGCCCTGATAGACAGCATAGATATGTGACTATTGATCTTGACGAAAACCGTCCTTATTCAAAACGTATCAATTAATAAAAAAAATATATTTCGGAGATTTTCATGGTAAAAATGGTTGTTAAAGCCGCAATATTGTATTCTACTAAGAATTCCTTAATTACCTACCTATATATTTGTCAAACTAGACTGCCTCACTTAACAATAGTCACCACCTATCCTCAATTCCCATTGTAATTGCGCAGGTGTGACCAAAAATTAGGGTGATTAGGTTCATTGTTTATCAAATAATGGTACCATACTTAAGTGCACTTACCATTTTTCTGCGAATTTTGTTGTTATTCTAGGTAGATGACTGTACATCTCATGAAAGATCAAACAATGATTCCGGTTAATGAATTAGAGTTCTGGTTTTGCTAATTAGGGTAATTAGATTCCTTTTTTGTCAAATAATGGGAACATTATGTCCTTAAGTGCACTTAAGGTTAGACAATCATTTCTGGAAATGGATTGGAGTTCTATTCTTAATTAAAGCAGTATAAATATTAAGAGCATCGACTTTACTTCATTTCACTTACTTGCGCTAATTTGTTGTTTGAGTTGCTCAGTATGGAGGGAATTACGTCAAATCTCGATATATTTGTATTCATGAAGCAAAATTCTTTTAATGTGGACATGTTATTACAAAAAGTGTTAACTTCTGTGAACATTTCTCTATCTGAAGAGGAAAATACAAAGCTTAAATCATTTTGTGCTACATATACGAGTAACCTTAAGCGAAAATGGAAATAATCTCATAGGACAACAGATGTTTTTTTTTTAAGTTTGCGAATTGGTTAGACTCCGAAGTAAAATGGCCTGACTTTCTCCAAGTAAACATTGATCAATTTAGAACTGAATCCATCGTGTATTGAGATGACATATGAAGATGTCTCAACAAGTGTTTCTACAGTAACAGCGCCTAGTACATCAACAGAGTTCGCTATGACCCGTACTGTGTCTGTGTCGAGGTTAACCACTAGGTACAGTTACTCCTCGGAAAGAATTTGCGGACCTAAGTCCACTTCAAAAAAGAAGACGAACTGAAGATCTTCTAACTAAAAATGATTTTGATACACTAGCTTATGCTCTTGTCATGAAAGCTGGTGAAAATGAAAATCAAATGGACTTTGCAGAATTAGTGAAGCATTTAATTAAAAATCCAGAGAATGCACCGATGCTTCGAGCTTGTCTGAATTCAACTAAACGAATTTTGCCAACAGATAAGGCACTGGGTATGTCAACATCACTAAAGTTGTCAAAATGGCAATATATTACATTGAGGCAGACAACAAAAGATATGGGATGTGATATTTATCAATTGAATCCTATATATTTAAATTTTCGGTACATAACCGCGTATTACAACATCGTCCAAATATGCATTTTTAATTCATTCATATCTTTTGAACGGGGAAGTTCGGGGTCAAGGTCAAAGGTCAGGTGGCTTTGGTATAGGCTCGGCAACAATACCTAAAAGTTTCAGCTTTACAATCCAAGACAGACAGAAGATATGAGGAAAACTAATTCCATTTTCATACATTTGAAATATATAAAGTCATTTTTTTATGGTATAGATTTAAAAAAAAAACCCGTAACTACTAATTTATTCAATGTTTTAATGTACTCGACAAAACTGTATACTTAAAACTATCAAATAGAACATTTTTTTTTTCAAAAATCCTATGAAAGGGAAGCTTGTTTTTCCGTCCACTGTGCGGCGTAGCAACAACGTAGCAGGTCGGCTACGAAACATAATATTACGTGCTACGAGCGTATATCGTACCTACAATCAAAATTAAGGTAATATTTCAAGGAACAATATAAATTCCAGATGAAAATTTATGTGTAGAGTTGAGCAATAAGCCCCGCTTGAAAGGAGCTCGTCCGACCAAGTTTCAGTGCCACGCCAATACAGGACCCTTACAAATTCACGGTGCTAACTTCTCGCTTGTATTTGCATTGCTAAACACTTCTAGGAATGTAAATACATGTATTGAGCGGTGCAATAATAAAATAAAGAGAGAATTTTGCTGGTACCTATTTACACATTTATGGTTTGTTTTTATGTAGGTGTAATACAGGTAAACCTCTGCCTAACCCTTCGGGAATTACAGTCGTGATGTTATGTTATGTGTGTTACGTATTTGCATGAAATTTTATTTAAAATAGTGGTGAACTTTTTAAAAAGTTCACCAAAAATCAGGTAAAACAGACCTGACGTTGACTCTTACTTTATTTATTCTGCTTGAACAGTAGAGCTTTAAACGAAAATGTATGATCTACAATCGTAAACTGTTAGCGATTTTCTTTACAGCATGTGTTCCCACTATAAGTTACTGGCTTTATTGAAAATTCTGCCGATAATTAAATTCAGTTCAAACTTTGCGACTAAGCTAGGGCCCAGATGCTCTTGCCGGCGGGGTTTTATTTGTGGCCAAACCAAGCTATTACGTAAAGCTCACGAATTAACATCCCGTTTATAAAAGGTAATTTCAACGCAAAATTTTGATAAAGTATTTATTTAAATATAAATAACGTGTTATATTTATTGTCTTGCCTTTTAGGAAAACGAGAAAAGATATATATATCGCAACCATTTTTAAGGCAAACAGACATTTAGTAAACGTCGCAAACGACATAATTTTAAATATCTATAGCATTTTCGTGCGGCGGTCAGGGCTCGATATACCTACCGGGAAGGAAGTTGCTCACTACCCACTTCATCATTAAAAGGGAAAGCACATAACTTCACACGTCATAGGGAAACGTTACAGAAGATGGAATCCTATGTTGACAAAAGGCAACCATGACGAGGGTACCGTAAACACGTAAGTTATCGTAAAATGGCGTTTATGACTGCCCCACGTGACTGGCTTAAACGAATGAGAATAAAAACGGGCAATAAGAAAATATAAGCAGGCACGTTTCAAACATCTGTCTTTTGAGACAGACTGAGAAGTTTTTAATGTCTCTGGCGATTAAAGCAAAATATAATTGTGGACATTATATTTTACTGTGGAATACAAATGCTTCATGCTCTTCTAAGGGCTGATTTGTCCAACGCCAGATAATTTTATCGGAGGAATAATTTGTAAACGTTAATTATATTCCACGAATAAAAATTATCTGTCGATTGAAAAATCAGCCCTAAGTGTATGAGCGCGACTGGTGGTACGGACGCCAGCAGGTCAACCTACCCGAAACTGTCAGATTTTCCCAATCAACATTGAACCTAATGCTTTAGCAATAAAGTCGAAAATCTATTAAAGAAATCTGACAGATTGTAGTAGCTTGATGTGCTGGCGTCTGTACATACGTCTGACTGCATTCTTTACCGATAACCAATAAAACAAAACTGGCATGAACGCGCTCATAAGAACACCACAATAATAACCGTGCCCCAATAATAACTAGCTGCACCCCGCGGTTTCACCCGCATAAGTTTTGATCCCGTGGGAATATCAGGATAAAAAGTATCCTATATGTTAATCCTGGTTATAAACCGTCTGTGTGCCAAATTTCATCCAAATCCATTCAGTAGTTTTTGCGTGAAAGAGTAACAAACATCCATCCATCCATACAAACTTTCACGTTTTTAATATTAGTAGGATACACGGTCAAGAAAATATAGCCCTGAAAATAGTATTTGCATATAAATAGAATAGAAAGCTTTTATTTCAGACAGGAGTCCAAAGGCCATAGTGTCCTTTAGACAAGAACAATGGATCAAATAAAACAACGTTTCAAAACTAAAATCCAAGTAAGTGAGATTTACTGCGAAGACCGAATAATCGGAGTACAGTCCTGAAATGCTTCATGAAGATGTTTATTGCTCTAAAGTAGTTGCTCGTAACAAACAAACACATTTGCAGTGTAAGAAGGTTGATGCCAACTACCAATTTTAATATATTTTATGTTCAAATGAAACTAACAAATAATATTATTGAGTGAAGCTAGGCTTATTTATCAACATGAAATCTATGAAAATACGGAATCCTCATTAATTTAGGCTGCTAATTAACCTGTCAACTGCGTGACCAATAACATGATTTATTGCTTAAATATACATATTTTGCTGTTAATGGATGAAGTCGTGCTACCAAATATTGATAATAACATTAAGCTTCCTGCATCAGCATAACTATTTGAGTTTGTACACAAATTGTTGCACAGCGTTCCAAATGCGGTAGAGGGCAGTAGCGTAGGTAATCCTCAAACACATCTTATGAAGGCAACATTTTTGCATTTATTTTCTGTGTCCATATAATACTCTTTTCATAAAGTAAAGGCGGCATCCACACAACAAAAGCCACAGTAAACACGAAAGATAGTACAAAAAGCACATATCAGCATTGTTAAGCGTGGGTACCTGTCAAGGGAGCCGTAAGTTACATATACCACAATATCATGTAAGTACCGAGCCGTATGTCACCCCTCGACGCTCGTTCAGACACCGCAGCTCAACATCCGAGGAGATAGCACGAGTCACGACCTATGGCCTAGATTTCTCCTTTTTTTACTTTAAAATGCAATCAGCCGTTGCATTAGAGGCGGAGATTATGTGGTGCGCACCGTGCTTGATTTTGCAGCAAGGATAAATGGACTTTTTGGTTTTGTTCTCGGACCAAGCTGCTGGATATTTTAAACAGAAACGGGTTGGATGTGGTTAATAGATTTGTAGATCTCAGTTATAGAGAGGGAAAGTAAAAATTTAGAAATATGTTATGAATTGATTATTTCTGATATAACTAATCCTCGCCATAGTGTTGGCATAAATCACTTAGCATTTTAGCAGAGGAACACGTAACATGTGTGTGTGTTGTCCCATCAAATAAAACGGTGTGCCCGGATAAGGTTTACGCAAGATCAGCAGCCAGTATTCCACCTCAGTAACTGTATTTGTTACATCCAAATAACATAACGGAATTACCTTAACACATTTCAAGATGTAATCATGTCAAATAAAATTACATCAATACATGTACGAGTACCTATTGTACGAACATGAACGGTTATCGGACCGTTAAAACCATAATTCCATTCGAGATTCGGTCTTGCATGCACGTGGTTGTAAAACTTGGAGAATATCCAATGTGAGTCAATTTGAAGCGTCTTACGTGTCCAAAAAATCCTCGAGAATCGTATAACTGAGGTCTCAGGAAGTAATATTCGGGAGTTGCGACCATTATGCGTGGCGTCATGCCAACTTGTGTGCGTAGGCATTAACTTACGAACATAACAACAGTTGTTGTAATAATACAAGTTCGTGCAAATAGTATTTTGTTTGCTCGTAGACACTATATTTTATATAATGAAGGAAGTTTTGGGCTGCTCATATTTCGCTGAATCGCAGTAGGAGGCATTATTGTTAAATTTAAATTGTATTTTCTCTACTTTATTATGTATGAATAAGCTGTAAAGCTCTGCTCATGAATAACGAAAATAAACCCGGGCCGTCCTCTACAATTTGGTAAAATGCAGGTCTATCAAAATCGATTCAGACAATAAAGAACAATACGCTCCAAATTGAATGCATAGCAAATTATCGAATCGAACATCGACAACATGCGCATGGATACTACAAATTGTTCAGATTCAATAGAATCATTGCAGACATATCGCAAACAATAAGAGATACAGAATGGCTCAATAAATAGTACAGATGCAGCGAAACCACTCAAAAGCGGAGTGTACACAGATCGTTATTGGAAAATGTCGGAAAACCACGTCACAGCGGGGAACATATTATTGTACATACAGTAACAATATGAGGTTTCCGATACGTTTCACACACAGTTTACGAACGCGGTACTGCTGTTGAAGTATGCTAATAACTTCAATAAAAGTGTTTTGAGGACAATAATGTTTCTGGC
The DNA here is from genome assembly GCA_945859715.1 of Apamea sordens. NCBI lineage: Eukaryota > Metazoa > Arthropoda > Insecta > Lepidoptera > Noctuidae > Apamea > Apamea sordens. The sequence goes on from OX243986.1 coordinate 18,302,342, forward strand.
ATTGTTATGGTAATGTTTACTTTAATGCGGTTGTTTTGAATTTCCGTGTTGTTAAAGATATTTTGATGTGGTAAACTTCGTGATTTTTAACCGACTTCTAAAAAAGGTGGAGGTTCTCAATTCGGATGTTTGTATTTTTTTTTTCATGTTTGTTCGCGCATGCCAACCGATTTGAAAAATTCTTTTTTGTTGGAAAAGCTATACTTCCCAAATGGTCCCATAGAAATTTCATCAAAAACGGTTCAGTAGTTTGGTTTTTAAACCAAAATTACTGGTAAAAATTACAACTTAAAAGTGTAAAGTAAAAACTTTTTTGCAAAAAAAAAACAACCGACTTCCAAAAACGACACTACAAAGTGAAAAATAACTTTAATTTCGGAAGTCGGTGTCGTTGGGTTCTCATTTTCGTTGTTTGCCACCGACTTCCGAAATTATTTTTCACTTTGTAGTGTCGTTTTTGGAAGTCGGTTGTTTTTTTTTTTTGCAAAAAAGTTTTTTTTTTTCAATTTTGCTTTACAATAATGTTGTAATTCTACGGATATTCAGCGTTTTATGTACATTTTAGAATTATTGCAAAAGAAGTGCTGGTCCTTGGAGCCGGACAGTATCGAAAACGTCATTTTGGGACTTAAAGTACATCCTCTGAATTTATGCGTTCACTTCCTTTATCCACCTGCAACGAAGTACACACTCAGTTTAACCGTTGAAAAAGCATGTAAAGCGGGGCAACCACGACTGGCATTGATTGCAGCGCGTGAATTGATGGCACGGAACACAAAGGGTTAGTGACGTATCTAGGTGAGCGGCCTGCGGCATCGGCTTTTGTTCGTACCTCATCCCGCCGAGAACGCTAAGCGTTAGAGGATAAACGAAGTATGTGGGTGCTGGCGTGGTAGGTGAGTGTGTATAGGTAAATTGGGGACGAAGCTGAAAGATTTTCTAAAGAGCTTTCCGGCCACAATCTTTCTTATTTCCTATAAACTTTGCATTACGTTATTCATATCAGAATTACGATATAAATAGTTATATCGTTATATCGCTGATTATGTTATTGTAGAGATTACAGAATCTCTAATGTAATAATTCACTCTTCAATGATGATAATGGAAAACTTGTAAGTAAAAGGAAGTGACTGATTTGTAAAAAAAAATGCCAGTTCGCTAGTTTTCCGCAATGTCAGTGAGGCGGCCGTTCCGCTGAACGGCTAGGGACAGTTAGAACGTTAATTGCCGCGTTATAGCCGGAACGAAAGGTTATGGCTCCCGAGAGAATAAAATCTAAGTTAGGGTAGGTTACTTAACACGGTTCTTTCATTATGTTCGACGAGACAATGGGGGCTTTACTTAAACTGTATTAGGTTCTTGATTAGTAATCAACATTACAAAAAGACAGTAACAATTAAGTTCTATGTATTGTAAAAATAATATGAGATAAAAGTAAAAACTTAGTATCTGCAGGTCAAGTATAATTAACATGAAAAACTAAAATTTTATTCTCTTTAGTTTTCATGTTGTACAATATAAAAAAAAGCATAAAACGAACAACTTTTACAGGATTTTTAACCATTAATACCGCAGTGAAATAAGATTCCATGAACACCAAATATCCAACAGTTTGCGGACAAAAACCGTTTTTATATGAAAACTCGAATATTCCAGCAACGTACCTAACTAGGGTTGTCACTTCTTACGCTGTAGCCTTGCTAATACTCTTCAATAAAACTTCCAACACGGTATTAAATCAAGAGAGCAAGTTTTCCCTTGGGCTGTACTGTTTACTCAGATTCGGGGGATCGTGGGCTTAACTTAAGGAGCTGCGGTCTTGTCCAGTAAATTACGGCTTAACTCTGTGAAAGGCGTTCGGGCCGTCGAGACCGAAGATTTGACCGGCACAGCCAGACCCTAGTCAAATGGAAGTGACAGCCCTAGTAGCTGGGCTCAGTTATTGGGTATGAATATTCAAAGTTATTCGCCAAGCGCTCGGTGGCGTACTCCCACAGGATCATCCAAACGCATGGCATTTTGGGTATTGAAATTTTGAGATGGTATAAATATTTGGCGTTGGTCGTATGCTATTGGGAAAACATTTTGAGATCAAAATGCTGGCGAAGGCAGTTTTGAAATCTTACGATTTCCATTTACCTACCTTATTAAACCAGCTAGAAATTTGTCTCATTGCAGAGCAAAAGCCTGTTTTAAGAAAAGGAACGTAATTGTTTACCACGTAATCACTGCACGTCTGTTATGTGTTGTTCATTCGCTTGATAAAGTGTTATCCATTAAACCCCGAGTCATAACTTATCAACATAATCCATAGCATTTTCATTAAACCAATGCCCCATACAAGGATTCGCTCTACAAACTCGACGTAACACGCTAAGAACAATTTGTTTCTAATCCGTGACGTCACGAAGGCGAACATGAATATGCACTTGCGCAACTCGCAGTATCGCACTGTATACGTCACTCCGATGTATGTGACAACCGCTAATACAGTTGATTTACGCAATATTTGAACGTTATGTAAATGAAAACAGTTTATCGGTACTGATCTAGTAGTTTGCCGTTGTTGACATTCAGTTAAATTAATTATACCTACCGAGAAAGTTGGAAACTAAGTAGTTTCCAACTCTCTCGGTATAATTAATTTAAAGTCACACATTAATACAAAGTAAAACATTGCATAATTACAGAAATAGTTAAGTAACTATCTCTGTAATTATACAATGTTTTACGTAATTATTAATGAGGAAAATTTTATACGGTACAAATGAATAATTGAAAGGGTTTGACTAACCGATGAAATCTGACGACATGATCGTTAAAACGTCAGACGTAAATTTTTCTATAAAATATAACCCACAACGTAATATTAATGAGACATTCCACAGCCCTTCGAAAATTACGGAGTAACACGTTAACAAAGACTAGATATTAATTAATGACAGCGTCAAACGACGTTGTTTAGCAAGGGGTCCCGGGGTATTTGACATGTACGACGTACGTTCCTAATTGGCCGTCCGCTTTCCCCGAAAACGTTCAATGGAGGCATTACAACAGAATATAGACGCTTTTGAGCAACACAATACTCCTGTACAAGAATATTTGTTAAGTATAAATTACGATCCTTTATGTAATTTGAAACAAAAAGACCAGGCGATATTTTAAACTTTATTAAGCCTTTAAACTCTTTGGACAGTTGGTTTCATGGCACCCGCTCAGAATCATTACTTTGCGATGAAGACCCCGCACCCTAATTGCGTAACACACAATCAATCGGAATCTGAATCATTTTGAAGCAAATTGCTAATCCATTGCTTCATAAGTTCGAAAAATTTGTCTGCTCAACACGTAAATAACGCAAGTCGCAATGAATGTTGTTTAACTGTCAAAATGAAACCGATTCCGATTGATCGTGTGTTACGCAATTAGGGTGCTCGTTACAAAGTTAAGGCATGTTACGTCTAAATTTGAATCGCGACATATTCGCCAAAAATTTAAACAATTATGAGTTTATGGAAAAATCACTTTAATCTAATAGTGCTAGTCACTCTGAAATCAACTTAATTACCATTAAAATAAAGTTGATATTTCTTTAACTTTAAATAACGTCAATTTGAAACAATACAATTTTAATATAAAAGTACCTAAGACAACACGGTTAGCGCAGTGGCTGAGCGATCGGACTGCTGCGCTGCGTGTCGCGGGTTCGATTCCCGTACAGAACAAATATTTGTAAGTCCTACATGTATTTGTTCTGAGTCTGGGTGTTTTTCTATCTATAATATGTATGTATTTACAAAAAAAAAAATGTATATAAGTAGTTTATTAGCCATCTTGTTACCATAACACAAGCATTAGGTTGCTTAGCTTGGGACTAGATGGCGCTGTGTGAAATGTCCAGGGATATTATTATTATTATATTATTACCTATTTAAAGGTTTAGTTTTTATGACAACGCAACGCGCAAATTTCTTGTTTCCCGTACACACTGCGTCGCATCGCATCGCCTGCCCGCGCTATTATTTCGTTTTAGCTTAGCGTTTTTTCTACCTAAGAAAGAGCTTTAGCCTTCCTCAAGAATTAGGCTATCAAATGCAAACATATTTTTTCAAATCCAGTAGTAGTTTCAGAGATTAGCGTGTTCAAACAAACAAACTCTTCAGCTTTAATATTAGTGTAAATGTAGATAAGTTGATTAGTTTTCCTCCATTTGCTTTGAGAGAAGCATTGCTAGATTTATCGAGGTCGTCACTCGTGGCACAATGCAATAAATAAGACTTTATAAGGCACTAAGCAAACAAAGGACCCTTCTGAAGTCGGAAATAAATAGTCAATTTCAACCAAAATACTGTAGTACCATTGAGTAAGCTTATTAGCTTCATTTTCGAATTACGTCCATAAAAAACGAAGACCCCAGCAAAACGGAATCAAAATTTATTACAAACAAAACAGAACGAAGCAAAAATATAGCGAAATCCAAAGATAAACCATCCAATTATGAAGACGCGCAAACAAAATTAGAGATATTTAATAAGGTAATACATTCAGACGAAGCTTTACGTAACGCCTGGCTCGGTAACGAAATGCAATTTTAAAGGAAAATTATGACATTAACTCTGAAATACCCGAAAAGGGGAAGGCTCAATTTATAAACGAAGACGAACTAATAAGTGAACATCAGCCGGTCGATTCTGTAAAAATCTCATCGTGAAAACTCAAGTGAAGTGAGCTTGATGTGAGTTGTCAGTAGTGTCAATCCCTAGCATTATTTGAAATGACAGCTCACTCCACGCTCACTTCACCTAAGTTTTCACGGTGAGATGGTTACAGAATTGCACTGCAGGACGAACCTGCTACAGAAATAAACAAATCACTGATAATTAGTAACCGGAATGATTAAAGGTTCAAATCTGTTTGGATAATCAAATTGAAACGCTCAGCATGCTTGCATTCAATCTTTTGAAGACCTTCAAATGTCTATTGAAAGCGTCCATATTATATCATAACCAGCCTATAATGTTTCCACTGCTGGGACGCAGGCCTCCTCTCGATGAGAGTGCGGGCCGTAATCTACCACGCAAGCATAGTGCGTGTTGGTGGATATCACATGTCTTCGAATTTTATGTCCTAGGACATGTCGGTTTCCTCACGATGTTTTCCTTCACTGTTTTGAGAGCAGTGGTGATGAAATAATTTGCATTAAGTACACCGCCTGTTAGTGTTCGATCCAATAAACTACAACTTGTAAGTCGCGGCCATTACCACTAGGCTTCCACTGCTCTCTTATATGTGTTTCACTTTTTATTTCCACCACTATGAACAGTTCATCAATCACGAAGGTCAGTTGCATTAATCCAGACGGGTGACGGCCTCCAAAATGATGAGTTAATTAGATCATTGCCAGCTCGTCGCGTCCGCTCATCGCTTACACTGCTTCCCGATTTAACGCCCAACACTGCAGCATTAACGTTTAAAAATCAATTTCCCGACGGCTTCCAATCCAGACCTCCCGTCAGGAAATTACCAAGACGACATCGTTCCAGGTTTCCATTAAATCTATACTGGGCTGTGGACCATTTTATATGATTCACTGAACCAGTAGATAAGAGGCCTTTTGCTTATGATATTTGAAAAGTCCTAAAGTATCACTTGGAAGTCATTATGTAAAAATTCGCATACCTACATAATTTATTTCAATCTACCTTACCATTTCCCAACTATGTATGTTGGGATCGGTTTCCAGTCTAACCGGATGCAGCTGAATACTTCGAGCGACAGCTTGTCTAACATCCACAGCCCAGTTACTAGGTAACATGATACCCCCTGGTAAGACTGATTTTCAGACTTTTAATTAAGCTTCTGACTACCCGTAACGACTGTCATGCTCTACGAATGACAGCCGGGACCAACGGCTTAACGTGCTTTCCGAGGTAAGGAGGGGTCTCAATATATAATGGATGGTCACCCATCCACAACCGCGGCAAGTGTAGCTTAAGTTTCAATCGACCCATGTATCTGTTATTATTTAGCCACGAGCCTCTCCCTATATGAACCTGGATTATATGATGCAAAGAGCTTTTTATTAAAAACATCGCTTTTTCCCACTTCCCTTTATTATAACCTGTTACGCAGCCCTCATGTCGGCTTTAATACCGTAATTCAACGTTTTCCGAGTATTCACAGGATGGATGGTGGTTCATACTTTTAATTGGCTTAATGAATGTGAAAGGCATTTTATCATCTTTTTAACGTTAATGAAAGCTACAGGTTAATGTATCATATAAATATAGACACTACGGCTCCCAAGGGTGCTGTAAAATAACAATAGGGTTTTATGAGGAGAGGGATCCAATTGTGTATTAATGAATTCATAATGTGATCATCAGTTACATTTCCGGAGCGTGCTGTTTATTGGAAGAAATCTCGTTTATCTGTTACGGCAGTCTCTGAGGAATTACGTCCGGCAATAGACATTGGATTGGTCGTTTATTTGTCCCGCGGGGTAATTGCGTAATACTAACAGTAGCAATGGCTGTCATTTTGACAGTCCAAAACATTCATTGCGTTATTTACATTGTTGATCAGACAAATATTTCGGTCATATGAAGCAATGGCAAGCATTATCCTTCAAAATGATTCAGATTGTGATTAAAGTGTGTTACGCCATTAGGGCGCCGATCGTCGTAAGCTCAGAATTAGTATTAGGGCGTCAAGCATATTGACATGCAAACTCAGCATTACAAACCCTTTTCATGGAATCTGGCAAACTTCAATACTAAGACTCACTTGCATCACAAATTAATAAATGCATTTTAATTCTAAATGTATTTAAAACATTGTCTCTGTAATCTCCAAACGATTAACAGAAATATAAGGATGTTTCAAATTAATTTAGTGTTAAATGCATTTAGTGATTTGTGATGCAAGTGGGCCATAATCTTCGTCCTCTGCAATTTATAAAAGCGTCAGCTAAGTTAGTAATTACTCCATCCCGGTGCAAGACTAACACTACCATAACTCAAGGCCCACAGCGGAAATAGTTTCAACCAAATAATTAGAGTTCAGGACACACGAGGGAGTTTAAACAAGTTTTCCCATACAATCAATTACGAGTACCTGCAGATGTATAACATTGTACACACAATTATTCGGTTTAATTACACGATAAATTTAACAGTTCATTAGACGAAAACACGAGTTCGCAATTAAACGAGCAGGGTGAAGACGACGCTTGTTCACAATGTTCACCTATACGGGAGATGGGAGATAAAAACTTGCACTTGTTCACTTGCTGTGTTCAGGACGGTTATTTAATTTGTTAATGAAGTATACAAGCTGTTGTTTTGCATCCTCGTCAAATTTCAGGAGACTGTTATGAAAGATATAAATAATCAAATAAAATTACGATCCCTGAAAATAATTTCAAACTCAAACTCAAATCATTTATTTCAATTAAACCATTTACAGGCACTTTTGAATTGTCAAAATTAAATAGTCGGTCAGTTAGTCAGAAAGTTGAAGCTAGTTAATGAATACATACTTGCTTTTTTAGTTATTTAACTTTCGAGTATTTCAGAATACACCACTTTCAAAGAACAGAATCGCGTTATGGTATCGTATAAGCGGCCGCGTTTTTATGTGTCCTACACATGCCGATTTCCGAAAATTAGAAAAAAAAACCTACTTATTTTATTATGGATTCGTGTCGAGAATCAGTAGCATAGTTACCTCCTTGAATTTGACGAGGATGCAAAACAACACCTTGTATGTATTGTACCTTGGATCAGATAGATGTTCACAATATGAGATCAATGTTTTACAGTGTTGGATCTTCGAAATGTATCCGTGTACACACGGCTACACGTCAAGCTATACAAAACCAGTTTGTCTTGGCCTCACTGTGTATCATATTTTCTCACAATGAACGGTCAGCCAATACTGGTTTTGCATAATAATAATAATAATTTATTTACTCAGACAACCATTGATCCATTACATTAATATTACATTTAAGTTGTTAGTATGAACTTAAAACAGCATAGCATAGCTTGATGTGTAGCCGTGTGTACGTAACCCATCCCAAAACTTTGACTTTAGCTCTATGAGTCTGGATTTTGCCCGGTTTATGGCAACAGGCTCGTCCCCTATTACATGATACTTAAACATAACTGGCGAAATGTGAGTGTACTACAGGTGCACCTCTGCATAACCCTTCGGGGAATACAGGGGGTCTACTCCGAAGCAGTATCGGCCGAATGTTCGGCCGTTTCCTGCTACGAAGTTACTATTTGGTTCGGTCGGTTCCGATCCTACACTCCTACACTCTTTCGAATATTGACTATGGTCCCGACCCAACTGAGCCGATCCGAACTTTTTTCGCATTTTTCAATAATATCCGATTCGGCCAAGTGTCGGTCCGATCCGAACATTCGCACTTTGCACTTCGGAGTAGGCCCCCCCGTGTGCTGTTATATATTATGAATTATGATCATAGCACGTGATGATGAAAAAAACGTGCTGAACAAATCGCAATATCAATCAATCTGAATCCGATATCCCCAAAAATCGCTATTCCAAATTCAGAGCAAAGCTCCAGCATTTTATCCATCTATACATCTGACCCAATAGTCAGTGGAAAATTTCACGGTCGGCAGCCTCGGGCTATCCCAATTAATCTTATTCACGCTATTCAGCTACATTTGGCATCGCGCGAATGTTCGCCACTTCGGGGGCCATTGGTTTCGACCACCAAATAGACAGACATAGAAGATTTATTTCATGAGATATATCTGAAACTCGATCATCATAGCTATGGTCTATAAAACAAAGATGTCATATACTACATGTTTAAATTCTGCTTCTGAAGGGCTTTAGGGGGTGATCCGCAGCTTTCAACATTCCATCAGTGTAATGGATGCTCTTTGTGTGAAGTTCTTGGAAGCAAATCTTCTGCATTTCCATTAAAACCCAGTCAGGATGTGTCGGGATCGCCAGAGGTGATTAATTCAGGCCAAAATGTGCGACTTTTTAGTCTTTCTTTGGTTACGGTATATCTTAAAGAAATACGGTATATGTTGCTAAATGCATAACTTCATCACTGTTATTTATTAAAAGTCTAATTTATCTTCCGAGATTTCCCATCGTAAATAGTGGAACATCAGCATTAATTAGGTTTAACCTGATTAGCTTTTTTTAGGATAAACAGAAGCTTTTTCATTTATTTCTTTTTCCAACGTATAAATTCACTATATTTCCCTTAGCGAGGTGCGCAAGGGAATGTTCCATTGCTGTTTTTATAGATAAGGCACAAATTCACAAAGAATCTCACGGGAGCTATGGGGTATAGCAATAAAGGAATATCTTGGGAGTAACGTTGTATTGTTCTTTCTCAGAAATAATTTCATTGTTCCAATACTATTTCAACATTGGAAATATCATTGAATTGTGTCAACGTACCCACAGCTGGCTTATAGGGCTGTTAAATTAATAACGATCCATAAAATTATGAAATATTAAAGTATCATTTCAGTAAAGTGACTATCTAAGTTAATTGTAGATCTTAAATCCTTTATTGGAACCAAAACTAGTTCGAACAAGGTTAATATGGATATCTTAATATACCTTTAAATCAATTGAAAATTATAGACAATATTATAAGAGATTTTATTAACTGATAACTGTGCTTATTTTCTTCTAGTCTATTAACTGTGAAGTTTCTTGAAAGCAAGAATAACGCAGAAAGGTACTTATAGTGATTTACATGAGCAAGTGAGACGTTATCGAAGGTTGGAAAAAAAGGTCCATTTGAGGCTCAAAATCAGCCAAACCAACGCTGGGCCGCTCAGTCTCGCATAGGATCGTAGTATTAGATATGCTGAGCGGTGGCCGTTTTGCATGAATGTGACGCATAAGCTCCCCCAACTTGTAATGTTTTGTGTTTGTGTTGTTTCTCTGCGTCTTGTTTGCCGCAAATAAACGTATTTTCTTTCTTTCTAAAAGGTTCAGAATCATAATAGAAATAATCTCTTACTTTTAGGTGCATACCAATAATTAAATTATAACATCCACAATAAACAAACATAATGTATAACTAAAATGGAATAATAAATCTATTATTCCATTTTAGTTTCCTTATTGGAAAAAGCGAGCGCTTATATTAGATTATCAGCTGTAAAGTGAAAACGAAAACATATTGATCAGGGCAGACGTTTCAGTAGCCGAACTTGTGACAACATCGTGATGTAGAGACAGTAAATTTACTAAGGAGGTAACAAACGACGCATTTAAGTGACGTCAGCTGAGTGTGACTCACACAGAGTTAGATACAGACGGTTTAGTTTCTAAATGTCTTCATTTTGGACGTTAATTACCGTATTTTGGTCTCATTGTAGCAGGTTATTTTGGAGACATTGTATGGATTTAGTTTATGCATTTGATGATGAGTTTGTAACAGGTTTAGATAGAGAAAATAACAGTCAGGAGCGCTTATTTTACTTTTGAATGTGCATAGGTCATATTGTTACAATATACTTAGCTTTGCGAATGCAAATGCTATTTTTTATACACATAAACAATAAAATTGAACTGTCTGTTTGTAACGTCGAAATAACTAGGAGTGCTTCCGGTTCTTATAAAAAAAATACACTTTTTTAAATTTGTCGTCTGTTCCGAATAATCTCCGAAACGGCTTGACCAATTTCGACTTTCACTGGCAAATAAATGATGTGGTAACTTTTATTTTAGAAAAAGATTTAGGGTTCCTTACTAAAAAAAACATGAAATCCAATTTGTTTTCGTCATGCATTTCTTCATATGCGTCATAATTTCCATTCTGTAAATAATAACTAACTAATTGATACTGTATATAACTTATTGGTTTCAGTAATGTACCAAATGACAAACCCGGAAAAACAGCACACTAAATCCATTCAACTTTAAAAGGTAAAAACCGCATTCATACTTTTACTACCAGCTTAATTCCGTATCAAGTCACGAACCATGACACTCTGTATAATTACGGAATAATAATTAGACTTTTTATTAATAAGCTTAACCGCAATAAGACTGGTAGGTACTGTTACTGGTTAATTTAAGTAAAACGGTACCTGCGAAGAAGGTCAGGGTAACAAAGTATGAAACAAGTGCTTAGTCATAACAGCATGCACATGTCTGGTGTATTTATAGGTGATGCGTGTGGCATAAGTTATGTTTAGTAATAAGCTAAGCTATTTAGGCAGTCGTTTTCCTGTGGAAGTTATTTCTATGTTACTTATTGATTCTTTAGGTTCTTTCCTTCATTGATAATCATGAATGGTGCTCCGTCATAAACTTGGCGATTTGTTGTTGAGGTTAACTTAAAGAGGGTGCAGATGCTTTTAGAAGCATCTGCACCCTCTTTAAGTTAAATGATAAATGATAAATGATAAATGATAAATGATTTTATTTTTGTAAGTAGGTTTGTACAAACACTTTTACACGTCAATCATATTTTAAAACTAGATGAGGTCGGCGTTTCCTATCTGACTAGTCTGAGAAGAAAGGCCGAAACAAACTCAGACGTCACAGTCTCTTTTAAAGTCCAGACATAATCTTGGTCAGACCATGTGAAGACCATGTAGATTTATGTCTGAGATGGTTTTTTTGAAGAAAGAACCAAACAGTTTGAGAGGACCTGTCCAGTCAGTGCACGCATTTGTCAGAAATCGTGCAGCTCAACTCAAAACTTAGAGAGCTCAACGATCCGACGAACAATACCAAAGAAAGGACATTTGGGTAGGCCACATTAATTACTCAAACTGCCAGACCACGCCAAAAACTAAGAGAACAGAGAGAAAAATAATATAAATACAATGACCCACATAGTCTTCACATTCACAATAATTAAAATAATAGAATACTTTACAAAGTAAGCAAATGTCATAGTATATATCAAATTCATCAATGTCAAAGTGTATATAAAAAAAAAAAAACATCAACAAAACAAAAATAAAAAATAAACACATTCAATATGTAAAAATTGGAAGCAGCTTAATCCCAAGCCTTTTTGTCCTCGATATAAGCCTTAACGGTATAAAATGCTTTCTCGCACAACTTACGTTTAATGAATGATTTGAATTTATTAAGGCTTAGATCTTGAACGGGGCTTGGAACTTTATTGTAAAAGCGTATACATTGGCATCTGAACGAGCCACCTATTTTCTTGAGCCTTGTTGTAGGTAGAACAAATTTGTGTTTGTTCCTAGTATTTATATCATGGATATCACTGTATTTTTTAAACAATTTTATATTTTTATGGGCATATAAAAGATTTTCATAAATATACTGAGAAGGCACAGTCATAACATTAATTTCTTTAAATTTTTCTCTGAGCGAGTGTCTCGGACTTAATTTATAAATTGATCGAACAGCTCGCTTTTGCAAAACAAAGATAGTCTGAATATCAGCGGCATTTCCCCACAATAGAATACCGTACGACATTACACTATGAAAATAGCTAAAGTACACTAAACGGGCTGTCTCTATATCAGTTAAATTACGAATTTTTCTAACAGCGTATGCTGCGGAACTTAGCTTTTTTGACAATTTGTCTATATGTGGACCCCACTGAAGCTTAGCATCCAAAGTTATGCCTAAGAATACTGTGCTGTCTTCAGGATTCAATTCTTCGCCCTTTACCAACACATTAGTTTTCACTTGTCTAACGTGAGGCAACGTAAACTTAATGCATTTGGTTTTTTTCTCGTTTAGAAGTAAATTATTAACATTGAACCAGTGGACTACTTTAGAGATCGCGCTATTTACATCGTCAGTAACCTGCTGCTGACGTTTAAGTTTAAACAAAAGTGAAGTGTCATCTGCAAACAACACTATATCATGATTATCCTTTATGAGGTACGGCAAGTCATTAATGTAAATAAGAAACAAGAAAGGACCAAGAATTGAGCCCTGTGGGACTCCCATTGTTACTAAAGATCCGGGAGATCTTTTTCCGTTAACATCAACGCTCTGAATCCTCTTACTCAAGTATGAAGTAAGAAGATCCAGAGCAGCGTTCCGGATTCCGTAGTGGCGGAGTTTCCTGATTAAAGTTTCGTGAAGAACGCAATCGAATGCCTTGGACAAATCACAAAAGATGCCCAAGGCATCGCATTTGTCTTCCCATGCATTATAAATATGTCCTATAAGTTCAACACCGGCATCAGTAGTTGAACGACCCCTTGTAAAACCGAACTGTTTGCTATGTAATAATTTGTGTTTATTAAAAAATCTTTGCATTTGTTCTAAAATTAATTTCTCAAAAATTTTACTAAAGGTAGGTAGTACAGAAATAGGTCTATAATTTGTAGGGTCTGATGTACTACCTGATTTAAACAAAGGTATGATTTTACTATTTTTCATAAGGTCAGGAAACTCCCCACTGTCAATACAACTATTAAAGATAAGAGCTAGAGTAGGTGCTACAATGTCAATAATAGACTTAGCAACTTCTACAGAATTGCCCCACAGATCTGCAGTCTTTTTTACATTTAAAGTGTGAAAGGTTTTAATTATATCTCTACAGGTAACATGTTCAAAATGAAATTCCGAATCGCAACCATTAACATTTTCCATAAGCAAAGACTCAGCAATAGAAGGTGATGAGTTTAGGGATTTAGTAGTTGAAACGGGAATATCTGAAAAGAAATTTTCAAATGCCTCGGCGACTTGTGAGTCTGATTTTATTATGTTGTCATTAATAGACAGGCTGTAGTCAGTATTTCGGTTACTAGATCTTCCCGCTTCACTATTAATAATAGACCAGGTCGTTTTAATTACATTATTGCTGTTTTTAATCTTTGAACCCAAATAACGTTGACTTGTTAACCACACAACATAACACACACACACATAACATGCATAATCAACCTGTAATGTTCCCACTGCTGGGATAGAGGCCTCCTCTCGGTGAGAGGGAGTGAGCCGTAATCCACCACGCGGGCCCAGTGCAGATTGGCAGATGGCACATGGTTATTATTGGTTTGGTCGAATATTTGGTTCTTCTTGTTTCATCACAATGTTTTCCTTCACGGTTTTGAGAGCAGTGGTGATGAAATAATTTACACAAAGTAAAGCGCCTGTCTGGGTTCGAACCTATGACCTACAAATCGCAAGTCGCGGCCGTTACCAGTTGGCCACCACTGATATGCTTCTATCATTGCCTCTGAAATAGTCTTTTTCTATTTTACACCACCATCATCATCATATTCTTCATCATCATCATTTTCTTGCCCTTATCCTAATTTATTTCGGGTCGGCGCAACATGTAGTCTCCTTACATACACAGATTAATCTGTAGGTAATTACTGAAATTTAATTCGCTTGAGGTCCAGTAGCTAATCGAATTTCTCAATTATTATTATTAAAAGCCTGTGATGTCCCACAGCAGGACAAAGGACTCTCTCTTTCCACTTCTCTCTGTTTAAAGCTGTTGAGGACCAGTTCTTGCTGAAGGAGTCCAGCTCATTTCATTTACTCAAATTTCTCAATACATGACACAAATACGATAGTGTACCTTATACTATGAAACTATTAAGTTTCCATTTCTTTCACTTCTCCACTAAACAAGTCATCAATAAAACCGTTCCTGTTACTGCAAAAGTTAATCGAGGTGATCGGGTTACGGTTATTAAGCTGTAATGTATAGGTTTGAAAGCTAAAGTCGTTAAAGAAACCGCTTTGGCATACAATTGTAAATTATGCGAGAACATAAATGTACGCTACGCTTTTCTTTCAGCACCAGATGAGCACAAAATAAAAGCAGTTTTTACTCCAAGCTTTGCATTATTTATTTTTACGATCCCCGTGTACATGTGACCGCGAGTGGTGTGTAATGTCTAAAAAGTAGAGGAAATAAATATGTGACCCATATAGGGAAGCCATGAGAGTTGAGAGTTCTCACACATCCGGATTAAATATTTCTATTGTTTGTATGTAATTGTTGCCGTGATAAATAAAACACTTATTTATCACGATTAAAGAGGAGCTAACCAACGAATCGGAATAATGCGCTTCTTTGTTCAAATAAAAAGTAGATCTAAAAAATACTAGTATTCTTTTTAGTCCGACCAAAGCCATTCATACTCATTCTCGTCCGAAGGAAAGGATTTTTTTTCCTTCAAAGCCTCTGCAAAGAAAGTTTTCATCCTTTTTTTTTCCTGGCTCCGTTATCTTGTCTCTAGGGAAATAGGATAGAAATTGGCTAGAAACATGATGTATAACGCCTTTTAAGTTTAAATTATGGACCATTATTGGAGGTTTCAGATTCAATTTCGCTTAACGATTTATTATTCAAGTTCCTTTGACTATTATAATTTATATCCTGATAGCTCTCAGTTGGGCCTGTATTATGGAAGCTGTCTAGTTTACTACTTTTAATGAAGAAGCAGGACAATTTTCTAGGAAAAGTGATTATTTTTCTATTGCGTCATTTTTAAAAGACTACGTTGATTCGGGATGATAAAATTCAATTTTTTTATTGTAATTCTCTAGGTACAGCCCGATTTAAACTTAACGGCGGCTCGGAACATGAGGCGAGTCGCTGCGCAGTAACAAATTCACCTGTCAGTGGGGGTGAGGGGTGAGGTACTGCGCAGCGAGTAGCGCACTTCAGAGCCATAAAGTTTGAACCGGGCTGTAAATGTAGACGTTTTGATAGTGTGATAGTTGACAGCGGAGGCTGGAAGAAAAATAATGTTGCGCGATGACCTTAAGTAACATGGAACATGGGCAGGAAGATGATGTAGAAGTAGGTATATGCAGAGCTTTAGGAGTCAATATTGACTGAAGCGTTTGTAGCGATATGGATAGTTTCCTCAATACACGTGTTGCCTAAATTCAAACCATTATTGTCCTAAATACACAGTTAATTAATCTAACCTCATGAGACCAATTAGAGCTTGTTAGACCGATGATGCAGACCAAAACAGAATTGATTATGTTATGCAATTTTGTTGGTGGTATCGTATTCATTGCTGTCGTCAATGCGATAATACATATTTGGGAAGCCCAAAATAATTTACAAAGAAAAACCTTGGGTGTTATCTTAATATCGAACAGATTACTATGATGACGTGTTGCAATTATGAAGTCTGTTGTGTACTTCCCTTAGGTTCATTGTGTCCCATATTGGAAGTATTGGAACTCTAGAATCTACAGTTTTTTTTTATTGACAATGGGCTCACTCTTGACCTCAATCCAGCCCAGAGGCAGGGATGAGATCTACGGTGGAACGAGCTTGCCCAGAAGAAGAACAGTTGTTGATAGAGCTGTTGTGTAATCGAACTCAAACTCAAGCCCAAAATAATTTACAAAGAAAACAGTTGTTGATAGAGCTGTTGTGTAATATACACTACATTTTTCTACTAACATATCCTTTGGAAACCTACACTATAAAAATAAAAATACATTGCCGGATTTTTACGAAGAAGCGTAACGTAAAACACCGATGTTAGTATTGTGAATCCGTAAAAACGAACCTAAACTTGAGCCAAGAACAGTTTCAAGTTTCTGCTCAACACCTAAAGAATCGCAATATGGCCAAAAAAAAAATATTTAATATCACACTTCGCTTACATTTTTACGCCATTTGACTTGATACATTCGACGTAAATTGCACATTTTGTTACCCCAAAATTACTTCGCCGACGTTCCAGCGTGAATATTATTTATACTTTAATACTTATTATTATTATAATGTAGGTGCGACCGTGCGACTTAGGGCCTTATTACACTGGAGATTTGTGAGCATTTTTCCAGCGACGCGATTGGTAAATGCGGTTGCCCCGTGTGCGTGTTATTCGCCGCGTTGGCTCAATATTTTATGCTTGTCTGGCTCTCTCTGTACAATCGTCTCAATCGCTCTCGTTACGCATACGTGACGACCCTGCTGCGTTAATGCGGCGGGCGCGGTGACCAAACAGCCTTAGAAAAGACACTCATAAATCGCCAGAGTGTAAAAGCCCTTACTTAAGAAAGATAATGTAAAATGTTCCGAGTCTCTATATGAATAGTTAATAGTAGTCGAGATTCAGTCGTTATTCCGCTTGAGTGGGTCTGCGAAGGAATGAATGAAGTTTGTATTACTATTATATGAACAGTTTTTATTTGAGAGCATGTATCCGTTTAATGAATGGGCTTTTCTTTATGAACTGGTTGTATCGTTTCATACAAAACTGGTGTTTGTGGATAACAATAATAGAGTTATATTCCAAAATGCTGTATTGAATTGTCTTTTTCATTATTTATACTCGTACCTACTATTTATATTCATGATACACAATAGTCTATATCTATATGGAAGCGCCACGTTACTTCATTTTGAAGCAACAATTTTGGAAATCTATAAGTCAGGTCAAATCCAAATATGGCATTACCATAACAATTAAATGTCCAATAACCTAACAACAACCGGTTATTTCAACTCTTCCAAATAAACAAACGTTTGCCTCGCTGACGTCACTATTTCCATATATTATGCAGAATCCAGGCAACAAATATTGATCGCCGATAAGTTTGACTGGTCTGTTCGGATACGTCACATCGGACCCAGATGTGACGTATAAATTCGTACAGACTGTGTATTTTTTTTTGCATGTCTGTTTTGGTAAATAAATACTACCGAAACACAAGTTTCCGCATCAAACGCACCTTTGAACTAAGTACTTATATGAATATAAGCTTTGTCACCTTTTAACTAAGTATATAATGAAAGTTGAGCTTTGTAAGTACACCACAGTACGAATTACATGAAAAACAACATTTAATTTCCCTAAGGGTTAGGTAGAGGTTGTACCTGTACTACATCCACATTTCGCCAGTTATGTTTAAGTTCCATGTAATTGGGGGCCAGCCTTTTACCAGCAGTCCAGACTCCGGGCTGCTACTAAGAAAAACATGAAATCTACATCGAATTTACCATATTAACCTTCGATCAATAATAGTACTAGATTCCCGATAAGCGCTTCAAAAACGGCCCGAAAAATAAGATCACAAATACTTTTGTGGTCTTATTTCAAATTAGTATGTTTTTAACCTTATTACTTAGACTTTAAGTTTCATTTTAGAATAAATGACTGAAAATTTAAAAATAGAATGATTTTATTTTCAAGCGACATTTTAGGTAAATATATTTTGCAATGGTAATTAAACTTTATGTTTAAGCATTAAGGTTTATAATAAACTGAAGTTGTTAATATTATTAAACTTTTTTCTAAGAAATGTACATGTTTACGTGTGTGCAAACGTGGCCACTTGAGCGACTGATTTTTGTTCGTGATCCTTAATCTAGTACTATTATTGATCGAAGATATTAACATATTCATTTCCCCAAAATTGTAATCTCAGTACCCCATATTAGTTTAGCATAAAAGTAAAGCAAAGAAGAATTCACTTTAGCCATAGTCTATTTCCAATAATCCCTCAAATGTGGCAGAAATGATGGATGGCAGTGGTTCGAACACGTTGAACTAAACTTTGACTTTATTCTGTACTATCAAAACATTTTTTATCTCAAATCTTTCAGATTTCACGCAGGATTTATTTCTTTAGGTATTCGATTTACTGTTGGATACTTTTTGTTTGAAGTTAAAGGAAAGTGTCCTTTGAAAGTTTCTGTAAGTATTGAAAAGCGATAGAGTGATAGTAATTTCTGGAATAAGAAAGCTTTTACACTTTTTGATGTGAAAACATTGTCTCAGTAGACGGTTAATTTTTATATTCCTATACTAATACAATAAGGAGAACATTGTTGCAAAAATGTCTTACGATGATGCAAGAGTATCACATTTCTGTCAATTAGAATATAACCATTATTTATAGTAGATAAATTATTTACTATTTGTTTAAGAAATTTTAAATAATTCTTATGTATAAACACTTGAGTGAGATACCTGAGATACAGGTTTATTCCTAGTTCAGGTAGAATCCAATTATTTTTTACCTACACCTAGTATTATGGCCCTATTTTGTAAATATTTATGTAAATCAATTATTTCAATAAACAATTTCAATATTATAAACGTGAAAGTTTGTATGGATGGATGTTTGTTACTCTTTCACGCAAAAACTACTGAACGGATTTAGATTAAATTTGGCACACAGATGGTTTATAACCAGGATTAACATATAGGATACTTTTTATCCCGATATTCCCACGGGATCGATACTTATGCGGGTGAAGCCGCGGGGCGCAGCTAGTACGTACATAATAACAGGTAATTT
This sequence comes from Apamea sordens, assembly GCA_945859715.1. Lineage (NCBI taxonomy): Eukaryota > Metazoa > Arthropoda > Insecta > Lepidoptera > Noctuidae > Apamea > Apamea sordens. The sequence goes on from OX243986.1 coordinate 18,321,601, forward strand.
CTGAAAGAAAAACAAAACCATCCCAATATCACATCTTAATATTGCCTACGATATCTTTCTGTTGACATCGAAGGCGCTAAGATTCCATCCGGCCCTACAAAAATAGATCTTGTATCTTGTAAACATTAACATGTAATGTATTCTCCATCGAGGTCGGTTCGGAAGAAAAACACGTCTAAGTATAGAGACACTCCATATCTCCGTGGAATTGATCTGGCACTTATGAAATGAACGAAGGACTAATAGGATCATCACTCTCCTCCTCTTATCCCAATTAATTTGGGGTCGGCGCGACATGTCTTTTACTTCTATACGTCTCTATTAGTCGTCATCTCGGAAGCCACCCCCTTTCTAGCCATATCATCTTTCACACAGTTCATCCATCGTTTCTTTAGTCTCTCCCTTCTCTTACAGTCATCCAAATTCATAGTCAAAAAGTTCCTCACGACATTTGCCTCAACCCTCCGCATTACACGGCCATACCATGATAACTAATATCTGCACAATTTTTCAGTCACCGGTGCCGTAGAATTAATCTGGTACTTACAATGAACGAAGGACTAATGAGATAACGCTCTATTTGAAACTACTCTTAGCACCACAGTGGGTACTTACTGCTGTAATCCCTTAAACCCATTAAACACGTCACTAAGTACACACGGCTACACGTCAAGCTATACAAAACCAGTTTGTCTTGACCTCACTTTGTATGATATTTTCTCACAATGAACGGTCAGCCAATACTGGTTTTGCATAGCTTGATGTGTAGCCGTGTGTACCTACCCCAGTGTAAGGCTTCTGCCTCAAATCTTGCGAGCAGCGGGGCGGCGGCGGCGGCGGCGCGGGAGCGGGGCGGGCAACGCAGACCCGTTCTCGAAACCAGCGGGCAGATGGCGCGGCACTAATAGCGGCGTAGTGTTGTGTTCGTGGTTGTGTCGTCGAGATATTTGTTTAAATTCGCGAACGGAATGTCTGAATAACGGCGACAACATCTTTCTGATTCAAATTTATTCCTAACGCTCGATTTATTGTGGGCAAAAGACAGCATACAGACGCGCGGGCGGTCACCGCTTGACTGGAGTACACCGCTCGTTACACGCGCCCGCGCCGCTGCCGCGCCGCTATTTTCGAGGGTCGGTCCATTTGATTTTACGCATTAGATCCTGCCGCTCCCGCGCCGCCGCCGCCGCCGCCCCGCTGCCCGCAAGATTCGAGGCAGAGGCCTTATACGACTTGAAAGGCGCCACCTGATATTGATTTCTCTATCAGTACTCATCACCATAATATAGTAATACTATTAAATTGTTTCGTAGAACCGACCTCTATCGTTACTCCTTAGCACTTCTCATGATTGTTGGCTGCCTAACGAGACAGGCTCTCCGATTAACTAAACAACAGCTGCGTACAGTTATATGTAGAAGCCATAACTGGCCACGGGTCATTTAATAAACACCACTTTGTCATAGGAGTCACAAACAGTCCACTGTGCAGGGCCTGCACGGAGGAAGCCGAGATAGCAGCTCATGTGCTTCTAAACTACCCGGCGGTTGCCACATACAGGGCAAAATACTTCGATAACCCAGGTACCTTCAGTGAGATCGTCAGTAACAACAAGGCGTTGCTGGCCTTCCTTGAGGAGCTGGGGTGGCCCGTCTTACCAATTACTACGTAGCAAGTTTATTTGATGGATATTTCTAAAGTGTGGTGGCAGCTAGTATACCTAAGCAGAGACGAAAGCTGTTACAACCACAAAGTACGCGTTGGACGTGACATGCTATATATCGTCGCTCTAGATGTGATACCTCGTAACTGCAATTACTTATTGGTCAATTTTACATTTTGATGCCAAATTATCCATCACGTAATTTTCCATCTTTCTGATGACAGTTTGTACGTTACAGGTTTATTTCAGTTAAAAAAGTGACTTTTAGTGACATATCGTAACAAGACTTTGAAGCACTTTGTAAGCACCTTGTAAGTTTAATAGACACCAAGCATGCCAAGGTGATTTTTTATGTACCTACATACAAGAAAACAAACATACGGTATTTTATTTAATATTCGATAAAATAACCAAAAGCATACAATATACATAATTTTATCAAAACCGTTTTTTGTCTCTTCTGGAAAATTGACAGGTTCGTATTTACGAGGTCACATCTAGAGCGACGATATGCTTATTCAAATAAACATTCACAGCAACGCATTAAGTTTTAATAAGGAGCATAATTTAAAACCGCCAGCGAACTCCTTGCTAACTTGTCGAGTAGCACGTATTCGTTTTACCTTTGCGAGTATTCCAGTAATTATTCTTTGAATAACTAAAGCAATGTTTGCATATGAAATGTTTGAGGGTAAAGGATTGCGTTTTGTTATGGGAATAAATTACAAACACCTCATGTGTTGAAAGTGTATGCTACTGCCTTGGTCCTCAGCTGCATAGTTATTGACAACCATTCGATACGCTTCCGTATCGAACATCAATCGTGTTATCAAAGGAGTCTTCTAAACGCTGTTCACTAATCCAAATCCCGAACATTTTAATAGTTTCAATTAAAGAGACGACGATCGCTACTGTTCCGACAGCTAATTTCTGTCTTGCAAGGCTAGGCAAATGTTACTTAACCGAAAATGTGTAATTTTCGAAACGAAAGCCTGTCGAATGGTTGTGAATAGCTATGCTGATCAGTTTCAAAGGATCTCCACTAAACTCCTGTCAGTGCATATTTTACGCTATGTGCACTATTATAATCTAACGTGGCAATATTTCATGGACCACGTTCACGGACGTCAAGGCATCACGATAACACAGGGAAGTAAAAAAAAAAAAAAATTGCTGCTTATGCTTTAATGCTAAATGCTTTTTCTTTCTTCTTTCTTTAAGTAAAATATGAAGACGCTTTTAATTTTCCATACATTTTATGGGCGGTAATATCGTCACGTTAGAATTTATAAAATCGCACTATGCGTCACAAAACCGCTGAAAAAGGTTCATACACATACTTGTTTATTGAATCTACAACCCAAAAACATTCCAGACTTAGAATAGTTTACATTTCACATGGAAAATACAATTGTACTCCAAATAAAACTGACCTTTGAGCAATTTTTATCCTCAATAAAAAGCACTGAGCCATATTCAGGGCGAAGTTTTGAAATAATCCTAACCTTTTCGATTTACATACTGTAAACACATGAAAGTAGTATGAAACTGACATTGCTTTCCACATCGCAAACTTGAACAATTTCTAAAGCATACATTCGTGGGGCGAGGCGAATAATTAAGTGCGAGCCTGTAATTAAAGCCTCTTCAAGTGTCGCTAAGAATGTAGGTTATACAAAGTTAGCGAATAATTTGCGTTGCTTAAGCAACTGATAAATTCAAACAAACTTGGGACCCGGCCTTAAAGTCACACTTAATTTTACAAAGTTAAAGAACATGGCATAAGTATGGGCGACTGCCCTAAGCATGTATAGAAATTTTTCACTAGCTCGTAACATTCAAATATTCATTCATTAATTGTGTTTATTTTTCTCCTAGAACTTTTGTGAACTAATCAAATAATCTAAAGTTTTTTTACTTGTTTTTAATTATTATTTTTTTCTTTTGTCAAGAAGATCACAAGATTTTGTCGTTTCGTACTTTTAAAGATATTTGCGTAAGCTGAAAGTATTAATTATAATATTACTTTAAATAATGTAATAAAAAGTACAATCAGCAACAATATCGTTGAAACAACCAAATTTTTTGGCGAAATTAAAATAACAATCTAGAGGCACAAACCCCACAAAACAAAGGCGGTAATTATTCCCAAGAGTTTTCCACAAACACCGACCGAGGAGCAGAAACATTGTTCAGCGTAATGAGCTCAAAAATAACGTTTATACGCGAAACTGTGACTCGCTAGTCTTTCATACGACGCGACTCGCGAGTTAAGTATGTAGCCATAAATGTTTGGATATCATTTAACTTTCTGTGTCAACTATGGAACGTGCTGAATAAGGTCTTTCATAAAGTGAAGGTAGATTTAATATAAGTTACGAAAAAGCTCTGTGAGATATAGCGTCAATATTGGCTTGCTCCCGAATTATTAGGCATATTTTCATATCTATGGTATTTTCAGCGATCCAATTTCAGAAATTGACTTTTATGAGCCCATCAATGTCACACCTATTGTTGTGCTCTTTGTGTAACAACACCTACTCTATTAAAGACCTTTGCAAGGCCAATGCTAACGCTTTTGACGTGGCAGAGTGCTGTTCGAAACTTCTACATATACTTACATATTTTAAATTTAATTCGTCTTTCGTGTTTGTCTGTATGATCGTGATGTTCTTCAAAACTACGCAACGGATTTTGATGTGGTTTTCGCCATCGTTTGGAGAATTTATTCCGGAAGATATATATCAAACTTACACATAATAAAGAAACCTCGATGTTTTGTGAAGTCGAAAATTCCGTGCGAAGCAAGTGCGGGTCCCTAGTATAAAGACAAGTGAAATCATCGATACGACGAAGAAGATAAGCTCATAAAACGTCAAATGCTCCCAAAACATGCAAACTATCACAAGGTAAGAGAAAAAGGACCACCATGTAAAATTCAACGGTGGCAACATATCGGACGAGTGTAACTGTCTCGTACGTGACGTCACGAACTCAGAGCGGTGCGTGTACAGATCCCTTCACGGTCGGCTAGGCGCCGGCGCACGTCCCACCCTTCGCGAGCCATTTGTGTCCACGTGCCGGAATTTTTAATAGAACCGGAACACCGTCCGTCCGGTGAGTGAATCATGCCGAAGCTCGTACGGAATTGCATGGACGTTTTTGCTCAATGCGTTTTCGTGTAATGTGGTTTACTATTTTTTATTAGTGTTTAGTTGCCCTTTGGGAATTGTTTGCGGCGAGGACCAGAACTCACGACTTTTAGTATTGTGAATTATCCAGTAGAATCATGAAACAGGGCATTTTGAAGATCAGTCATGCCATCAATCAGTTGTTTGGGTCTGTCTGTATCGAAAACTATCAATTCCTAAATTACTTTTAAGATTTATACTGTATTTTACCAAAGTTTAATAAAAAATTATTTATACAATTTGCCAGTCTTCAAACAGATACGTGGATTGGAGCTTTTAATTTCTATGCATTTATTAATATAATATTTGTCACGTAATACATGCTTTCAAGGAACCCAATAAATATCAAACAACCATGTGACGTTTTCCGAGAGGAAAAGTTTTCCTACACCACTCCGAACTTTATAAATTATGCTTCAAATAATTGTCCATATCTTCGACTGAATTCGGATATTCTTTCACACTACATAAACTTGATCTCTAGGGAATAATACCTTCGTAGAGGCGACAGAAATCCAAAAATCTCGGTGGGCGGGCACACAAATGTTCACATAAATAATTCAGCAACATTTTCAGCAGAAAAACAAACTAAATTCAAGCACAGCAAAAGAATTATGGGCGTTATTTCTCAAATTTTGAAATAATCCTACTACATAAGAAATACAAATTTTTCGTCGGCCAAGAGCGATAAACAAGATTAAAATTACACGAAGCGAAGTGGGCGAGGCTAAGGCATAAATCTGAAAGGAAAGCTGGAGTTGAATGGCTAGTTTATAGTACAAACAAAACGGTCAACAACGAAACAAACACTTGAAACAATGAAACAGCCACCAGGTCGCGCTATGAATATCTAATGAAAGAGAAAATGATACTGCGGAATGGGTATCATAAAGCTGAGAGGACAATGGAAGTTCAAGGCCGCAGACAGGCGCTGTATGTTACAGGTACAGGACATGTGCTATATATTGAAGATTACTCTCTCTTACATACGGTCGTAAAAGTTAATACCCTTAGACAGTCGGTAAACACGAGCATGATCCCGGAGAATCAACAGTAAATGTTGCCGTATCATTTTGTTATGAAAGTGAGAATTCTTTGCAGCCAAAGCATAATTACGAAACATTATAAATTTTGCACCTTGATTTAAGCATCTGAACTTAGCAGAGAAATTGCTCGACAAATAAGAACCAAATATTATTACATTTTATTTGGCTGCAGCACCAAGCGAAATGTTTACATTCCTAACAATATTATCATTATCTTACATAATCAAATATTTTCTCAGCACACACATTACTAAAAGGCTTTCAGTTGCAAAATATTAAAGTCGAACATTGTTTTCAAATTTTCACAGCTGGAAATAAATTTTGATCTAACAGAATATGCTTCGATGATTTCAAACTGTCATTTCTAAATCCTTTTTAGTAAAATTACATTATATTAAAGAGATGTTTGAGAAAAAGGGTTCCCAGAATAAACCTTGATATGTAAGGGTTACAGGAGAACGTATGAATTAGGTAAACCGACCTTCTTAATGGTAGTATAATGAGTACCTCCATACGCGGAAACCTTTTTAAAGTAAACGAAAGGAAAGGGAAAGTTGATAACGAGGGGAGCGAAAGTCTACTATTTAATTTAAAGAAAATATTAGCAATTTTATATTTCTGTCTATCGAATGTGAACTCTGTTCGGTCAAAGCCCTCTCCGTCATAGGAAACCCCTCTGCCCAGTATTACTGCATGGCACTTTAAAACCCCTCAGGGCATCAGTTTATCTGGCGAAACACTAGCCGTTCCCAGGCCATTGCTCTTGAGACATAAATTAACATTAACTAGACAAGTCTGGAGTGAATGCTGTTTTATTTAACAAAATATATTCCATTCCACAATGTATTGTTTGTTTATTCGTCTCAAGAGAGAGAGTATTTCACAATAATAGCTGAGTATGCATTTGTTGTTGTTTAATTTATTATTCTTCGCCTTTCGTCTTACATTTATTTTTACAATTAATAAATAAATCATCGACAATTTGTCAGCACGAACAGTATCCACGGAATTCATCATAATATCATCTTCACGTCCAACTTCCTACGATTGGTCATAAGTTTCGACTTTAGCATTCGTCTGTGCGCACTCGCATACATAGTTATGATAATAAAAGAAGCCCTATTTCAATGGGAAGTTCAGAAGTACATAGTGTAGTGTTTTCCACGAAACAAACGAAGCTTAATAGGAAGTCTGTCGAATATAGTTGGCAATATTTTTAGTTGCTAGACGATTTCTGAGTATATTGGGCATAGTTCCCGGAATCTCATAAGCTTCGTACCCTAGGGCGATGAAATAGTGTCGGATAGAAATACATATGTTAACGATAGGGAATTTCAGAACATAGCGAAATGCGTAAATAGTTATAGCTTTTATGTGAAAGTTCAATTGAGTGATGGCGTACATTTCATCTTTTATTGAATTGACTTAGTATTCGCTGTTCGGTTTTGATACATTTTTGTAAGTAGCACTTCTTCTAAAGTTCAGGCGAAATGATTTGCCTCTCATGTTATGAATGCAGTTGAATGAACATGTTCTACTGTTCAGTGAAATTTATGCTACTGTTTTAAACGAAAATAAACGAGATGCTTTTAGAGCTTCTGGTGAGCTAACAGCATCAATATGTAAAAATAGAACCTAGAGCAAAATATACAAAGTGAAGGCAGATTTTGAGACATTCCAGGCGATTTTTGTAATTGTTTCTTAACATATATAGCACGAGCACTTACCTGTTTGGCCATACGCGAAGATACAAGCATTGTACCCGTCGAATGCATTGTCGAGAATATCCCTGCCAAGACATTCGAATACTGTCTTTTGAGAGGCAAAATGAGGCAGGGATGGGTCCAGGGAGTAGAAACAATGGTCAAACGCAAATGTCTTTGGTTGTCTTCTGAAAAAAAAGAAAATATTTCGTTAGTTATGTCATACTAATAAAATATACTATAATAAAGAGAAAAAAAATATTTATTTGTTCGTTTACGCTTGCTTGTTACGCTAAAACGACTGAACGGATTTCGATGAAATCTGGCACATGGGTAGACCATGACCTGAATCAGGGCATAAGATACTTTTTACATAGATAATCCTACGGGATCGGGAAACCGGGGGGCGCAACTAGTGACATATATTCGGAAGATTGCAGTTAAATGCTTTTCGTAGGAGTATTCTAAAGAGATCGGACACATTTCTATATGACTACGTTGATGTAATTTATAATTACGAAAATGTATAAGCCGGTGACGCATCATATCTTACAATAAAGCGCTTCCACGAGGACTCTAAAATTTTATGATTTAAACACAATTTAATGTTTTCATTGGAAGAAAACAATGGGAATATTCACACAAGCTGTACCTAACACATCTCAAAATTTTCTGTACATGAGCACATTCAGTTCGAAGGTCGTCTTTAGTTTTGAAACAGCTACATTATTTCCTGTTTTAGGCTAGGGTCACTTACACATAAACAGAACGATTGCGTAAACGCCTCATGGACGGGCAATGCCAACATACGTGGGTCGTCTAATCAAACTATGCTAATGGCAGTAAGTTTAAATTAATTTCACGAGCAGCCAGACCTTTACTGAATCCTACGTTTGTTAAAAGATTATAATTTCAATGAAACTACACTTTTAAATGTAGTTGTTAGAAAGTTAGATTGGGCACGCTTTTGATAAGGGATTCAATAATTATGGGTTCTGTTATTAGTTTGGATACGTGTTTAGTATTTCCGGAAATGGTCTGTAATCTTTATTCTTAAAACTTACAATTAAAGATTAGCTTCATAAAATTCCCTCTTTGCTAAGCGCTCGTGGCAACTAGTCTTTGGTGGTGCCCTACTTTTTCGTGCATATTTTTCATCGTAACATGGTTATGTTTGACCTGAAAACATGTCAAAATTGCGGGCCAACTCCACATAAATCGAAAACCGCAGTTTTTGTACTATTTTTACCACCCTCGTGAAACCGAGAGAATGGTTTCCCAGGAAAATATTCTAACCGCGGTCATGTTTGTTTAGGAATATATAACCATCTATTTCTACGTCCTTTGATGACTGTATGGTGATTAAAAGGCTAATTAATGGGAGCAGTGATGGCCCAGTGGTATCAGCCTTGACATACGAGTTGTAGGTTTAGGACTTTACTTTGTGTATTTAATTTCGTCACTCTTGCCCACAAAACGGTAAAGGAAAACATCGTGAGAAAACCGGCATGTCCTAGAAGTTAGAACTAAAAATGCGAACACATGTGACATCCAACAACACGCACTGGTCCCGCGTGGTGGATTATGGCCCACTCCTTCTCGTAGAGAGGAGGGCTGTGCCTGTGTCCCAGCAGTGGGAACATTATAGGCTGATTATGACATGATGAAAAGGCTTATGTCGTTCATGTCTACATAACGAAAGCAAGGATAATACGAAGGAAATCAAAAGCTGAATAAACTCCGAATGAGAACAGTAGCAATGAAATCCGATCACAGCATGACACGAGCCAATACCCTTCTCATAATATATTTTCCTAAAGTTGAATCACTTTATACCCCTCCACAGCTAAATTCGAGCTGCAGAAATTTTCAGCCAACTTAAAGCTCCCAGCTGAACTTATTTTTCCGATCCAATATATTCTATCCCGTTCTCCCAATCGCATATAGAGAGGGAGAGAAAAGGAATAAATTCCCTCAATACTTTTCGTTTGGATTGGATACGGGTAGCGTGCCAAAAGATAATGTTATTACTTCGATTTATTGACCTAATTGTTGTTTCTTAACGATAGTAGGGTGACTGTTAATCCTACTAGATTTGTATCTGGACGCCCTATTAGTTCTGAGGCTGTTTTGCTTGCCTGTTTCGTTCATTGACCTGTTTTGGCGCATTTCCTAATGCTAGTAACGTTGCTAATATGCTAATGTGTTCTCGTAGCTGAAGTTGTTAGTTAAAATTAGGCGCCTGGTGTTTCTGAGCTAACAGGTAATTTCGCTTTATTAAAAAGGTCTCCGGTTGGTATAAATTTTAGTTAATTAGAGATGTTTTAGGCCAACATTATGAAACAGGATTACAAAGGCTGTTGTAGGCCAACATTATGAAACAGGATTACAAAGGCATCTTCCTGTAATTTAGCATCATTTTCTGAGCCAAACATTCCTGATTTATAAAGCTTATAGCAAAAACTAGGCTGTACCTGCATTCCTCGGTCAGTGCCCCTAAAGTGTAGGAACCCCGTCCACCCACCAGCCACTACGCTATTGCGTGTTAATGGGACGTTTAACACGTTAAACAGGACAGCTCTGTGCAGGACTAGGAAGCTATACCTTACTACTGTTTACTCCAACGTTCCAAACGCTTGTAACTTGCTATTTTCCTGCTCCTGGCAATTCTTCAAAAAACAATGACCTTTGTGACGTCATTATTCAGCTTCTTACATATTCTTCAATACGCGTAGTTCGGAGTTCAGTAAGCAACAAAGAGTATTTACAATACCCTGGAGCTTAGATTTATTTGTGGACTTCTAGAACTTTATTCGAGTTAGGTACCTACAATAATAGAGTGTATTGACCTTTCCATACAGTTGCTCGTCCTCGAGGAATTTCATTTGAACCCTTTTCACGTTTCTAAGAGCCGAATTCTCAAGTTCCCATTCTGATGAGAGACGATACTCTTCCGAATTTTCGATTAAGTTTGTAAGTTGAAACCGAATTATACGGCAAGAGACGAGGTGAAGTTTTGTTGAATATTCGAGATTTACCTAATTATAGTCACTTTCCTGTAACACCTTTAAATTCATCGCCTTGCTTAGATATCATGTTCATGTCATATTTTTCGACTTTTTGAAAGAATAATATTTTACAATTCTCGGATCCACGAAACCGAAAACTTTTAGCCTAGAAGAAACAAAACAAAAATCATGAAAGCCAACGTCACTCCGGTTACACACAACATGCAGGATGCAGGTGGTTATGACAGAATTCAATTTGCCAAAGCGACTACTACGTCACACCTACGAGCATGCACGGGTTAGTAATCAACGCCCAGACATGCTTTGCCAATTTCAGCTCAGTATTAAAATTATGCAAGGCAAGGAAACCTACGCGAAAGGGAAAATTGCGAAAGACGGCAATAAATAGATCTTAACTGATAACTATGTGCAAATGCTTGTTACTGTCTGTGTTTGAGACTTGTGTTTGTTCAACATGAATGTTATTTCAAATACTTATTTATGTGACATTAGGAGCTGATAAGATATACTTTGGACCAGCTAAGGACAAACAATAGACCTATACAAATACCACACCATCGCATTAGGTTAATCCTGTTATGATAGTTGTAAAGGAAATAAAATAAATAAATAAATAATAAAAAAAAATATTTGTATAATATTAGACAGAATATCATAAACACTTTGCAGATCGTAATTAGTGAGACTTAGCCACCGGGTGCGTATGGGTTCCACTTAGCAGCAGATCCCCGAATGGCGATCAAATACGAGACACTTATAAGCATGGCACAAATGGGAGGAGGCCTTTACTCAGCAGTGACTGGACACTTTAAACAATCCAATAACAGAAAAAGAATCTGCTTAGCCTTTTCCCAACTATGTTGGGATCGACTTCCAGTCTAACCGAATGCAACTGAATACCAATATTTTACATGCAGCGACTGCCAATCTGACGTCCAGGACCCAGTTACTGGGTAACACGATACCCCATAGTAAGACTGGAATACAATAGAATACAGGAACAGATAGTAGTAGGCCTAAAACATTTATAGCCAAACACAATATCAATTCTGAACAAGTGTATTCACTCCAAATGGAACAATGAGGCAAAACTCATTTCTGCGAGATTCGGAACAAGCATAATTTCAGTTAATCTGTGCAGATCGCACCGAGATTAAAGCTGCTAACGAGCATCGCTATCCATACTAAGATAGAAATCGACGAGCCGCTTGCAAGTAAGGCAATAAGGCTAAGTTCTAATGACGAAAGCTGACGGGCGTTTGATGAACGCGAGTTTACAACGTTTAATGAGGTACGCCTTTCTAGGTGAACGGGTAACGTACAAACCGTGAGTATGTAGTTATAAACGGGAGTCAGGCTTTTGCCGTCGGAACTTTGTCTAAGGAAGGGTGAAGTTGTAGTTTCCGTATGCAGTCGGGACTTGGTGTACTGATTTCGGATGCCGGTGAGGGTTTGACATTTTGGATCGTTGTTAGCAGTTAAGAGTCAATAGTTCGGTTACACTTTCGTGCTGTTATGATAGAATACAAGATGTTATTACCAAAATGTAGTGTAATTTAAGACTGAATTTTTGTGCAGATAAAATGCTGTTGTCAAAGCCAGAGATACAAACACGTCTTGTTACAATTTCATCACACAACAACGCGTATTATACTTCTCATATTGTCACGAGATAACAATGAACGAGAAAACTTTCAAGAGACGTACGCTTCGAAAGAACCAAGTTTAATAAAAACCAAGTTAGCCGTGATAAAAAACATAGATTCAATCATGTAGTGAGAAGAGTCACGGATAAAATGTACGTCGTATTGTTTTGAAGATCCTACGTGCGACATGAATGTAGAACAGGCAGCAAAGTTTTGGCAACAATACCTTGTGTTTCGGCTATTGTTGCAAGTTGGACATGGAAAATGTAGTCTTGTCAATTTGTCACTGCTGCAACTGTGCCTTTCAAAGGGTAAGGCACGTATTTCACTGTTAGCAAATATGTTTATTCTCCCTCTCACAGAGAGGAGGCCTGTGTCCCAGCAGTGGGAACATTATAGGCTGATCATACAGTCAGTAGGGTTAAGTTGTTGTGTGCCCTCAAACAGAAAGGTAATAAATATCTGATCGTTAAATTATAACGGAGTTTTCTTCACTTTCATCTCAGAAATTTCACAGTATTATAAAGTTTTGATTGATCTATTGGCTTTCTCTAAACAACTCCATACTTTCAAGAGCTAATATTGTTAATGTAAAAGTACTCGGTATGTGTGAAACTTTTCACTGTAACGTGAACAATAGCTTTTCAGATATCGAATACATTATCAAGTATTACCATATGAAACGGTTTATCCAAAATTGCTACGTTTAAGACTATTAATGTATGTTTTAAGGTCGAAGCCCTACCTTACGTCTATGCCAATCCCCTAAAGTGCTATCCACAACCACGGAGCATACTTGAAATGGTAGTTCAATTCCATTAAATTTAACAGCAATTTTGCTTATAACCTTGTAGATAAACTTAGTTAGACCACGGACAAAATCCTGTCTAACTTTGCATGCAACTGAGACTGGCCCGCCTGTTTTCTAGCAACTCAGGAGCCGCAAGACATCTAAGTAATTACTTCAGACAGAAACAAGACATACAACAAAACTTTAACGTACAAGAAATTTAAACGAAAAAGCTTCTAAAAAGCCGGCCAAGTGCGAGTCGTACTCGCACAAGAAGTGTTCCGTGCCACAAGGCAAAAGGTATGGAGAACCTTATTTAAATTACCTTTAACTGAAAAATTTCAACTGTCTACCTATATGAAATACAGACGCTGATAGTCAGACGGACGGACGGTTAGCGGAGGCTTACTTTAGGGTTCCGTTAGCACCCTTTTGGGTACGGAACTCTAAAGAACGTAGGCACAATTTTCAAGTCGGTAAAAAGAGTCAAAACCTCAATGTTCGTTTTCGCGCAATTTCCTGGGATGTCTTCAAACAGTTCGGTACGTTTGAGAATTGGCTCGCAGTCAAATAAACCAGGAGCATATCAACGAGCGCAATAATGGCGAGTGTATGTCGAAGCGGGAAGACCGCGGCGGCAGGACGCCGGAAGGCTCTGCAACGTTTGCTATAAAATAACATTCCCTGGCAACAATCCAAATGCTTACTCATAATATGGATACGGCGGGGCCGCAAGACACCGCCCGTCAAAAAACTCAGATAAATTTCGCAACACAAGCAGTTTCTAAAGGGTTTTATGATGACGACTTGGTTCAACGGAGTCAGCTAAGCTTAGCAAGGATTCAGGGATCATTTAGGTGCAGACGTAAAATAGAGTTCTGAGGGAATGAAACGTTTCATGTTGGCGGTAAAGCTTACACGTGAGACACCTTTATTTAGATTACTACCATTTTGTTTGTTTTCAGCACTTGACAAGACAGTACAAAATTCGTTTCGCCTGTTAAACTTGAAAGCTCTTGGGGGTTTGTTCTTTTAACACAACAATAAATTACCTTGGCAAAGGCGCAGTTTCTGAACAAAGTATAAAGTACATTGCTAACTAACTCTAGAAGTATTACCCAACTCGCTCCAACATCGGTAACAATTAAAATTATAAATAACATGCTTGAGCTCAACACGAACGATTCGAGCATAACTTCTTCTCCTGTAACATGGAAGTTTTAGCTAAAACAAACTGTGGGCTCATTAAGATATTTATGATAGTGCTAAAATCGGTGTTTTGCGGATAAACGGCCACTATAACTTAGCTTAATCGACAGTAAAGCCAATAAAACTGGTTTTTGAACGTGTTACTTTGTTATCGCTGCAGATTTAAGCTTTGATTTCTATTCCCTTTCTGACCTCGTACTAACTTTTCTCAACTTTGTTTTGGTTATTCATGAAACTTATAACTTCCACTGTTATTTATCGTTCTGCTTTAATTAATACGTAGAAAACAAATCATAACTTCATTAAGCCGTTGGTCCCGGCTGTCGTTACTGGATCTTTGACAGTCGTTACGGGTAGTCAGAAGCCCGAAAAGCAGACCACCAGTCTTACCAAGGGCTATCGTATTACCTAGTAACTGGGTTGTGGAGGTAAGATGCGTCCGGTTAGACTGAAAGCCGACCCGAACATAGTTGGGAAAAGGCTACACAACAGATGATGATGACTTCGTTACCATCTTCTTTCGTATCTACGAGCATAAAAACAACAGGAGAAGGTTGTCAATCAACAAGATTAGATTAAGATTATCTGGTGGAAATGGTTGAAACTCTTTTACTTAATGCATTAAGTTTCGTTATAAGTTAACTGGTAAATTAGTCAAAAAGTGGTGATAGAACAAATAAATCAGATAAAGAAACCATCGAGATGTTAAAGGCATATTAGCGCAGCAAAGCAAAGGAACAATGGATGCACTCAGCTTGGAGAATGCAACTGTGCATAGACGTAAGCACAGGAAGTTTCCAGTTCACTGACTACGAACGAGAACCATTGATAAAGTAGAACTATAGATATTATTTTGTTGTTGTTTTGTTTTTTTGTTCCTATCTATTGTTGTATGTGGTCTAAAAATATGTATAGTAGTTAAATTATCATAGTCCCAAGCTTGTCTGTTACAGTCTTTCGACATTGTTCTACGTAGATTTTCATTGGCGAAAATGTCTTGTAAAATAACTTATTTTGTTAGGGCTAGCCTGTTAACGACAGAGAGGATATTGTTCGCCCAGCAACTAACTCTAAGTTATTGTTGCTATACATCTCAGGTGGAAGCCAACCCAACTGCCTATTTCTCCGGATTGGAGAAATAATTCCTCATTTTGTTGGCAGAAATATGTAGGTGGGATTGGCAAGAAGTAATACTCATTCTTGCAAAACGAACTTACATACTATATTAGCTTTTGGAAACAGTCAAATAATTTATTTGGGATCATAACATATACCTTAACTTCATTAGCAATTCTTAGAAGAGAACATTTGTGCAGCTTTGATTTTTACGTAACTTTTAAATGATTAGTTTGGCAGAAATTTGCACCCTAATTGCGTAATACACGATCAATCGTAATCTGAATCATTTTGAAGCAAATTGCTAATCCATTGCTTCATTATTTCGAAAAATTAGTCTGATCAACACGTAAATAACGCAATGAATGTTGTTGAACTGTAAAAATGAAACCGATTCCGATTGATTGTGTGTTACGCAATTAGGGTGCTGTTGATAATAATGTATTCTACAGCTTGAGTAATAATCGTTTCTAGAAACTTTTGTTCTCAATTCCAGGAATAGCCGTAGGACAACGAAACGAAAAGAAAACCCATTTCTCAGCTTCCTGAACATTTGTTGAATGTTATTATTTCATTAGCAATTCTTAGAATTTTTTATATTAGTACCAGATTGTTTAAGACAGAATTTAAATAGAGATTGAACATACGTATGGAACGCAAGAATATCTTTACGTAGATACGTTAATAATTAAGGGAGATAAATTGAGACGGATCCCTAGTATTTCATTCAGTAGAATTGTTATTTATTCTGAAACATTACATTATCATCATGTATCCCAGCCAAAAATTACCAAAACAAACTTGAACAACAGTATTTTTATTTTCAGCCTGAATACCCGGGTTTTCAATTTCAACAGATTTTTTTTTACTGTACTTAGCTGGATCTGACCCATACATCTGCAAAAGTGAGTCGTCAAAAAATATTTACCCAAAGCTATTTCTGTTATAACTCGAAAATCTAATCCCGTAATTATTCACGTAACATAAAACATAATCTTCTGATTTCATGGAAATTAAACCCGTTTTATATCTCAAACTGAATGTTTGCAGAGCAGGATAAGTCGAATGGCGGAATAAAATGTACGTAGTAAGTGTAGTAACATCAAATTTTATCTCTACGGCCCTCTGAAGGTATACCTTTTAGAATGAACTTGAGTTTTGCCAGCATTCAACTCGGCTCCCATTACATCTATGCGTCAGCGTTATAGATTGGAATAGCCTCTAAATCTATGTCGCAAGCTCGACGGTTTTAGAAACCTACATATCACTTTTATTACACATTCAGTCAAGCAATAAAATGAGGTCCATAAAATATCTACATCTATGAGAATCGTGTTGGATATACGAGTATATATAGACTGGTTTCGGCTCGACTTCGTCTGCGTAAAATTTTGGCCCTCGACCCACCCCGTCGAATCGCATCGCCTATCTGGGTTATATCGTTCCGATTTTTTTTTTTTTGCTTTTGCTCGGCTCTTAAGTATCCTAGCGTGATGTTAAGTAGCCTATAGCCTTCCTCAAGAATTAGGCTATCAAATGCAAAAATATTTTTTTCAAATCCGTCTGGTAGTTCCAGAGTATAACGCGTTAAAACAAACAAACAAACTCTTCAGATTTTTTGTTAGTATAAAAGATTCTACAGACGAAATATAGTAAAATATGTGTCTAGAACTAGAGACACAGCTAAGCTTATCAAACTGTATATTAGCTGCTTGAATGGCAGCAGAATCCCTATAAACGTGACAGAACAGTGAATATAAAACAATTGGAACATGCTACATTTATTAAATTCGACAGCTACGACAGTGATACGTATAGTGCTACAAACTTTAATCCGACAAGAAATCAATGACACACTGTGTTTCATCTAAATTGAAACCGATATACAATACCATGTTCGTCAAGCCAAAGGTCAGTAGGCAATTCTCTCTCCTCTTGAGAAAACAAGAAAGTCTGCACCGTAAAATAACATGATTGAAAACTAAATTAGACACAAACACGTTTGCAATTAGATTTAAACAGTAAGAAGATGAAAACGCAAACATGGAAAATAAAAACAGGACCAACGTGTAAGAGGGAACAAATTGAATCAAGTATAAACCTACATCTATGGCCTTTTGGGAAAGGGTCCAAACCACATGGACGAAATACAATTGCCCCTTTTTCTTTTACAAGACTCCATAATTCAAACTCACAGTAATGTATTTTAATTCTTTACAATTCATAGTAAACCCAAAACATATTCTAAAGTACATAAAAGAAAAGCCAGATATCTAATCAATCTTGCCAGCGAAAATCTTTCACTGGAGATTGATTAAATTAAAAAAACCGTACTCAACGACGGCGAAAATATTGCACCCATTTTGCAAAAGCTGATGTATGAAAAGGAGGGTGTATCCAACTCGCGGGTAGTCGAAAATATCGGGGGAGTGTAATATGGTGTTAATCTATCGTTTCTGTAAAGTTACACAGCGATAATACGGGCGATATTGCTCCCCCTGAAGATTATCATGTCTGGCACGTTGGAGGTACTTAATAGCAAGTGGGTAAATAGGCAGGTGAATGATGTAGTGAAGGTGTTTGAAGATAACACTGAAAACACGATGTTTGAGTACACTGAAGATTTCGCTGAGCTAAATTCTCTGAAAATTATAAATTTTGACGAATTTGATGCCTACAGACAGGATTACGCCACACTAGCTGAAGACAGAGAGGAGAGGAAAAGAGAATGGGATGCCTTTGCCCTGCAATGGGACAACATAGGCTTAAAATAAATTCTGTGCAAAGGAAGATGTTATGAGATAACCTATTTATAAAGACGATACGAGTATTTCATTGTTGTGTTCGCAAGAAGTGAACGCCTTTTCTTTTTCATGTTTTGAAATGAAACTCCGCTGACCGTGACCAAGAGTACCAGTTTTCAAAACTTATAAGAATGAATTGAATGCTCCGTAGGTAAAAGTTGTTTCACTTCTTCCTTAAAGTTCTCTATGATGCTTTTCATCCATTTGGGACACCGAATCTGCACCGCATACCTGCAATGTTTGGATGCCATCCATTTTTGTCTTAAGAAATCTTTGTTGGATTTCAATTTTGTTACGTTGCTGGAAAGTATTAAAAAGTTTTATGGTTCTTATTTCACGAGTGATGTTGAGGATCAAAAGACAAACAACAGCCATTCTTCTCGCATAGCTATTATCGTGCTATGTACTCGACAAGGCTTCCAGTAATCTCTCTGAGGGAAAGATTTTAGTTTAATATTCTTCAAGGTAAGTCTATTCATTTGTGGGATGCATTTTCCATTTTCCGATAGATATTAGTTTCGTGAGAGCCGTTGTAACGGCCGCGACTCACGATACGTAGGTCGCAGGTTGCAACGAACCCAGACAGGCGCTTTACTTTGTGTAAATTATTTCATCACCATTGCTCTCAAAACGGTGAAAGAAAACTTCGTGGGGAAACCGGCATGTCTTAGACCCAAAAATTCGAAGACATGTAACATTTATCAACACGCACTGGGCCCGCGTGATTGGATTTAGGCCTATTACCTGTGTCCCAGCAGTGGGGACTTTATAGGCTGGTTATGTTTATGCTATTAGTTTCATAAAATCATGGCTAGCAAGAAAACTGCAAATATTTCCATACAATATAATCTCCACGTTATTAACGCTGGACTTTGTACTTCCATATAAGTCGAGTTCGTAACCACAATGGCCACGTCAGAAGATATTATCATCAGCTGACCGCAAGCGATTAGCCATCCTTTTGTATAAATAGAAATCACAATAAAAAAAGGTTTCAGTTGCGTTAAGTAAGAGACAAAAGAGCACAAAAAGTATAAAAGGCCACTTTCTAATGATCATGACCCGTG
Source organism: Apamea sordens (assembly GCA_945859715.1). Lineage (NCBI taxonomy): Eukaryota > Metazoa > Arthropoda > Insecta > Lepidoptera > Noctuidae > Apamea > Apamea sordens. Next base: position 18,340,865 of record OX243986.1, read on the forward strand.
GCTTGCGCAAGCGCCAGCCATGACGTTCAGTTAAAAGTGTCGTTACCCGTTTTCTTTTAATCTGATAACATCTCTTGCTTCCTTTTTGATATTATTCAAAGTAGTGACTATACAGCGGGGTAATTGCGTAACACACTATCAGTAGCAATTGGTTTCATTTTGACAGTTCAACAACATTCATTGCGTTATTTACGTGTTGCGCAGACAAATTTTTCGAACATATGAAGCAATGGATTAGCATTATCCTTCAAAATTATACAGATTGAGATTGATAATGTGTTACGCTATTAGGATGCAGCACCCTAATTGCGTAACACACAATCAATCGGAATCAGAATCATTTTGAAGCAAATTGCTAATCCATTGCTTCATAAGTTCGAAAAATTTGTCTGCGCAACACGTATATAACGCAATGAATTTTGTTGAACTGTCAAAATGAAACCGATTCCGATAGATCGTGTGTTACGCAATTAGGGTGCTGGTTCTTTCTTTGAATTAGAAACAATTTATTTGCTTATAATATAGGTATACAGATAAGTTGGAATTTTCATAATAATAGTACTGACACATTTTACCTTACGGTATGCAAAATTTTCAAATAAGAGAATTTAGGATTGAATTAAATTATTTCGACGTCTTTTGACATTTCTCGGGACCCTGGGGTCCCGGATCTTTGCAAGGGCACCCAAGGACAGCCCGCGGTTGGAGAAGTATTCCACGGCTATCAGGATAAACCCGGAAGTACGGTTAAAATCCTTAGGGTTCTGGAACTTACAGGGAAACTAACAAAAAAATATTACAATATTATTAATAACCCTTCTCCTATGGTATTCAATAAACACAGTAGGTAAGTTAATCTCTCTGTCCTTTAAGGTACTTGCCATATTGAACCTACTCTGTCTTATTATGCGCACGAAGTGACAGACAATAGTTAGCCTTCCAGAAACGAAATATTTGTGAAGTTAAATATAAGCAAAGAACAAAGACAAAACAATTTTCTCGTCTACTAAATACGTCAAACGCAGTCAGTATTAACAAGTTCTTTGTCTTACCAAAGTCATTTGAATACGAAATCATATTTTGATTAAGTTTTCTTTACAAATTGGCATCTCGATGTCTTCGAAATGCGTATATATATAATACTTAAAATAGATTAAAAACAAGATCAAAGGACTAAAATTTTAAACGTCAATTTCAAAGTTAGCCAATTTAACTTCTCTACTTACCCGTTATCAATGATTCAATCGTCAATATCACAGTCAGAACAGATTAAAAGGGCTTCATGTTTTAAAGAGTTTCTTCAAAATATCTTCGGAGAGAAATTCGATAGTGCAAAGGCACAGTGACAATGATTATTATAATGACTCGGACAAAACTTACGGAACTTGTAATGGGATAAGTTTCAGTAAAAGATCCGCATACAAATGTTTGTATGCCCGTGACAAAAAGAAAAAGGAGACGAGCCTTTAACTGGAAAACTTTGTGATCTTTTATTACGGAGACGTTGTACAGCTCTTTATTAAAAGTTACTTACAAAATTCACCCAATTGCTGAGTACCTATAGGAAAGACGTGTTAAGTAATTCCGGACGGTAAAAGTTTTCTTTTGCTTATAAAATTTGCGAGTGCATAATTTTGCTTAGCTTTTTGTGGTTTTCCAAGAATATGGAGAGCGGGCGTTTGTTAACCACAGTATAACATGAAATGAGCATTTCAAGTCTACTTAAAAACACAATTTGCGTATTTTACACAGGAAATTCAGAAAAAGATACTTCACAGTTTCGAAATAAACAGTTCTAGGTTTATATTACTTATACTCAAACAATATGCACGAGTTATGGATTGATCTCATTTCCTATTACCACGTCGACCCATCCACACCAATATGGCAAAATTAATGACCATCCAAGTTGATGACCAGTCCTTAAATAACATTAGAAGCAGTGTAGGCGAGCCATCGCAAAGGCTAGCCAGGCTTGTAGATAGCCTTCCTCAGCTTCGTCTATCCAAATTTGGATTTAATATCCGTCAATCCACATAGTGACATCATCGCCTCGCCGTCCGCGGAAAATGAAGTTAGATCAGGTTCTGAAATCCACGGTAGGCGTCAAATAGTGGTACACGTCAGGACACGAGCAAGGTAAACATGACACGAGGGTCGTGTTTACCCTATATTAAGGGCCGAATGGGCTACGGGCGAGGCGTTGACGTCACGGGGCGGCGCCCCCGTGGCTCGGCGTGTTCCAACTGAGCTCGCGTTGAAACGCCGCCGATAAGACGGTGACATGTGAATATGGCGCGAATTTGCATCTGCCAAAAGCAATAACGTTGAATACATTGAAAATAAATACATGCATTCATGAATTTGATTCGTGCACTTGAAGAACGTGCTAATATAAAGGCTTTTACTATCGCATTCATTCAAAACATAGAATATGGTCAAAAATATATTATAAAGAGACATAACCGGAACTTGCACACACATATATATACATATACAACACCCAAAAAAACTACTACATCTACACTGTTTCCACTAGATAGGAAAAAAACGTCGGATGACTCATCATAAACACGATAAAACTATACACAAAAGCTGACATCATTGATAACCAGCTAAATTTATCGGGACACGAAAACATTGTGAGTATAAAACAATTTGCTTCAACTCTCGGCTGATTGGATAATAACTTTGTCGCTGAACAGTTTTGTTTGCGCCTGTCATCTTATGTGTAACAACATCATGTCTGTCTGACACACAGGAGGTTAAAGATGCGAGACGTATACAATTTCTCTGGTAAAATTTTCCCGCTTTATATTTAGAATCGGTGCAAGCATATGTAGTTGAAGCGCGTCATTTTTTTTTTTCAATAACAAAGATAATATTTTAATCAGTTCGGTCACGGCCAAAGTTAAAATTTAAATACTTCTTTGGAAAATGCAATGGATTTCTTCACTCATGAATTTGTGAGCAACTCCCGCACCCTGTTCCAAGGGGTGTTATTGCTATGAGCCGTTTGTATTCCACTGCAGGGCAAAGGCCTCCCTTCTCGCCTTCCTCTTATCACTATTTATTGATATATGAGGCCAATCTTAAAGTTCCAAGAGTATGGAGTAATAACCTCGAGGTTTCAGTGGATGAATGTCCGACGTAACCCTTCTCCATATCCTTGGCCCTTGGTGGTTAGTCCCCATGAGGGTTTCCCCAAGTATAAGAGGTTATTCACCTATGCGTAGTGCAGACCCAGAGCGTTCGCGCACAAGCGCATCACCTAATAAACCAAGGCAAACAAGGGGTAGTTCCGGACGTGGATGTTTTAAGACCAATTATTAAGTTCACGCTTCGTTCGGATACATTTTGCCTCCTAATATGTACGGAAACCTCCAACACAACGCTATGTATGTAATTTTACTTAATCATGAGTCAGATCCTCTCCTTACATAAGATAACCTACCTACATAACACACACTAAAAACATTTGAAGTTTACAAACAGAAACCACAAAGTGGATAGTCAGTAGTTGTGACCACACGAGGTCTCTTTGTCCTTATTTAGTCAGGCTTTGAGAAGCTGTGACCTCTTTTCTCCTTTTAAGTTGGCTTAAACTTAAATCAAACGGCCTAAATGTGGTCTTCGCCATAATTTTGTGGTACGTAGTTATTTTTAGGCAAAATATAGGCAGAATATATTATCAGAACTTAAATGCATTATAAAGGATTAAAAACCCATAATGACGACCCATTTCAATTGTAGAGTTTCTCTTACTAATGAAGCCACGACTTAATTCTTTTCAGTGAAGCGTGCCGCGGCTTTAAACCAGGAAACCCCTTTAGGGCTAAGTGGGGCATTTTAACCGTCTGTAAGGCAATACGCAAATGAAATGACGCGACGCGACGTTGAAATAACTAAGTGAACTAGAAACATTACGTTACGGTAATTAATATTAAAATTTGAATATACAAGTAATAAAACCCAGCACTGGAAGCACTTCCGTACACTTCATAATTAATGAAAGAGGAAGCGTCGTAAGTGTCTGTTTCTCAATCAAACCCGCTTTATTGCGGGCAAATTGACAGTTTGACTAATATACATCGAGTTGTTATTAAACGTTGTCAAGTGTGAAGCGAAGTTGTCGAAAATTGTAAATGGAAAAGAAATTTAACGAGAAATAAATTGTGAACAGGAAACTCAATAAGAGACGACCACAGATGAAAAAGGATCTACTCATTCCTAATATATAAGGATTAGGCCACAATTCCGGCACTAACAAGAGAATAAGAAAGTAATCGTTGAACACTCAGAAACGGAAACTAATACTAATTCAGAAAGCTTCATTAAGAAAACCTGGGGCCAAATCTCTTCTATGTGATAGATGAAGAAAATGCGGGCATATTTAATCGAATTCTGAATAGGTTTAAAAATGAGGGGGTAAGTGCAATCTCAACGAATGAGAGTGCACGGAGTTCAGCACAAGAAACAAAATTTTAGACAAACCCCTACCCTTTTACTGAGAAGAGGAACAATAGAATGATAAACGACATCCTTACGTCATAACGCTGCAAACAAGAAAGGCAATACTAATTACTATCAGATAATGCCGCAATTTATCACAGGGGAGGGTAGTGAGAAGCTCGCCACTCAAATTAAAGGGATAAATAGCTCGTGATGGAGAATTTGCATTAATTTTCCAGTTCGTCGCCAACACAGGAAACGCCGGTAATGATATGAAAATTCTAAGATGCTTGAAAAACATAGTCGAGCCACCGGTGCAGTATTTGGGTTGAGCATATGAGAGGTGAATACGCGACGCTTTTTGGAGGAAATAGGTCACATTTAAGAGATTTAAGACCTCTAGACTCCCGTAATGTGTTGGTTTGATGGCAATTTTGTGATGAATGATGTTAAAAATCTGGTAAATAAAGTTAGGATTGTGAATTTAATTTAAGATAGACTAGCTGTGATTGCGACTTCATTCGCGTAGATGTCGGAAAACAATAATGTGTCTCTTTACTATATTATAAGCGTGAAAGTTTGTATGGATGGATGGATGGTTTGTTACTCTTTCACGCAAAATCTACTGAACGGATTTGGATCAAATTTGGCACACAGATGGTTTATAACCAAGATTAACATATACTATTTAAATTTAATACTATTTAAGTATCCCGATATTCTCACGGGATCGAAACTTATGCGGGTTAAGACGCAGGGCGCAGCTAGTCTAAAATAAAAGTAAGCCTAAGTTATTCCTTATAACATCAGCTATCTGCCAGTTAAAGTCCCGTCAACATCGATTCAGTCGTTTCGGAAATCAGCCAGAACAGGCAGACTGACAAAATTTAAAAAATGGTTTTTTCTTTGCTATATGTACCGTATATACTTTCATATGAATTTAAATAAAAAGCTGTTATTTTGACATAATAAACAAACACACAATTTTATTTATTTAAATGTATAGAAATAGATATTATAGATTCAGTGTTCAACCCACGTTCTTTAGAGACATTTACTTCGTAGAGAAGTTTCGATCCGCGTGGGTAGTATGAGATCTGCCTTTCGTTTAAGAATAAGAATGAACGATAGATCGAGGCAAACTTTGCTTTTGTAACAGTATATAGTAGTAGAACTAAGTTCATTATTGCCAGACTTTATTTGTAACCTGCGCTATCAGTTTCCTTTACCTGAACTTATGGCCTTTTCCCAAAGGAATCTAAACAAGAAACACGATGAAGAAAATGTAACATTACCCCCTCTCTTGCTTATTCAAAGGATTCAAACTTAAGATATTACTTTCGCAAAGTTATTTTAAAATTCTCAACAGTAATATAAGTTAGATAATGTTGTATACGGGTAGTTCTACGATAAGAGGTTTTAAGTCCATAGAGAATGCGGCCACAGAGAAAAGTTGCTGTTTTTTCATTTAACACTTATATTACGATTTTTGTCCTATTTATGTATCTTTTCACGTAAGGGCAAGTCACTTTATGCACATTTTATTACTTTTTACAATGCCAGGGTAAATACATTGGGCAGGGTAGAGACACCAAGATCAGGGTAGATACTTATTTGGCCAGGGGAGAGAATTTGTGGCAATAAAAGTAACAAAATTAGTAAAATCAACTTTAATTATACATTGTACTTAGCATAGAATCAGACTATCATTTTTACCAATCATATTAAACACTAGTAACACCCCCTGCCATTTATTTTTTTGATATTTTCAATGTACAGAATTTTCACTTCTACAGATTTATTATAAGTATAGATTAACAGACTATATAATTTCAGCCTTCTCAGAAATTTAAAACAAATCAATGTCATTCATTACACAATAATAATATATGAAATTAACATGGCATTGTACCTATAACAAATAATAAAATATTCTTTTATTAATACTAATTATATAGACTAGCGCCTTTTAAGTAATTCACATAATCAGACTTGCGATAACTAGGATAATTTTCATATTGCCTGTGCCTATGCTACATTTCACTAAATGTAATGTTTTAATCATAAAATAAAAAATATAAATTAACTCTCTAAGCATTTTATTTTTTGTTAATATAGGTATTAACAAAAAATAAAATGCTTAAGCTTTCTCCAACACGTTCGCCGACTCTTTGAAACAGTAGAACATCCTCTGCCCTTTCAAAATAAGATTTGGCATAGGTAATGCCTGGACAAATCTTCTGAGATAAATGAAAAATCGTTTTCTTCGACTTTAAATAATTTTTCACTTTAGTACCTACCCTATTTTACAGAAAATTACCTGTATTTCGTCATCTTCTTCTAAACCCGTACACAAATGGCCACATAACGGTGACAAGAATAAAATCACCGTTCTTAAATGTTTTTTGGATGTCGACGGTTGTTGTTCATCCCCTACATGGTGCTTGCCACCTTTTGGTATAACGACTTGTTCACTGTCCGAGAACGAGAAAGAGAATCCATTTGGATTCTCTTTCTCGTTCTCGGACTCCAAATCCGGTCCGTAAACATCCTCGACTCGGAGGCCTACGTTGCCTACGTTCTCTTGCTTTCTTTTTCCATGCCTATTTTTCGTGCTTTACGTGGCTCTCTAGGAGTCATTTGGTCGACAGTCTTTATCCTTTCCTTCCTTCCTTTCTCCTTCTTTTGGCTTTTGCAATTCATATTTTTCGGGATCATTTTTAATCTTTTCATATCATAGTTACGTTTCTTCTGTAATCTTTCTTCACGTGTTAACTTTCCGTGGTCTGTAACAATATTATACAATAATATAATAACAATATGAACTGAGAACCTCCTTTATTTTTCAGTTTTAAGAATTTACCAAAATTATTTAAATTATTTAAAACTGTTCGTTGATAAAAAAATATGCTACATCTAAGTTTGTTTGCACCAACGTTATCTCCCCTGGTCAACAAGTCTCTCCCCTGGCATTTATCTTGCCAGGGGAAATATGGCAGGGAAGAGACGTTTTCATGATAAATGTTATTGTTTTAATTGACATTAGAATTGTTTCGGTACATTATGTATCACACTTTAACTATTGCATTATTATTAAATTAGACCAGTAAATGCAAATAAATTAAATGAATAATATAACTTTTATGACTTACCAGTGGAGAGACACAATGACCTCGCGAAACCACCACTTTGAACCAACGCGTCGCAACAACTAACAAATGACGGTGTTCTTAACGGCTCACGTGTTTTCATTGCGAACTTCACGTCGATAGATGACTTTGAGCGCTATTTGGAATATGGCCGTTTAATATTTGTGTTTGTAATAGCGGAATGAAATTTGCCAGGGTAGATACTCAAAAAACAGTGGGACAAAAGTTAAGTTTTAAAAATATAACAAATAAATAAATATTGTTCTATTTTTCCTTCACAATACTTAAATGTATTTATTGAAATTTGTGTTTAACATACTTTAGTTTAATAACTGATACAAAGAAGGTATGTATCGTTTGCAAATTAAACTGAAATCGGCATGGGGACAGGCCAGGGTAGAGACTTTTTTAGACTTTATAAGGAATTTCAGAAAAATATACATTAATTAGGCATTTAATCTTGACGTTATTTAATAAAGTACATTTAGGTGATGTGTTTCATTGCAAAAAATAACAATATATAGAATAAAATTTCTATTTTAAAGTGATTGCCGCACAAGTTACCTCTTATCGTAGAATTACCCATACACACTTTCCCGTTTTCTGTCAAAGTTAGGGAAATAAAATTTTAAAGGTTGCTTTTACAACAAAATACAGCTATATATATGTACATATAACTTATTCAGTCAGAGTTAAACCGAATACTAAGCAAAGTTAAATCCAATTAATTAAATTAAGCAATAACGGATTAATTAACACAATAACTTTGTGAAGATGAATGAATTAGTAACCGCAATCTTGTAAGCTTACTGAAATTAGGGTGCTTAGATTACTTAATTTAATTTGATGTTAAGTATCATCCTTGCAACAATTCCTCCATGCAAGTCTTGTTTAAAACAGAATTTCAAAATGGATCCCACCGCAGTGTGAGAGACGAATGTGTTGACGAACACGTCCAACGGTACTCGTGGTGCGGGTTAAGACAGAGCTGACATTATTTTAGTTAGGCATAAGCATAGCATTGTATAATCAGCCCATAATGTTCCCACTGCTGAGTGGGCCGTAATCTACCGCGCGGGTCCAGTGCGGGATGGTAGATGTTTAGACACGGTTGAAACTGCCTAATGTACTGCAAGCTTTCCATAAAATGTGCCATATCGTCTAAACGCCTCTGTAATGACTGTCTCATAATGGCGGGAAAGCGATAAAAAATGTAAAATGGCAGCAAGGGATTGTTATCACTGTGAAAAATCGCTACGTATGATAATGTGGCCTGATGTTTCTTTAGTTTCAGACTTTTATAAACATTATAATAGCCGGGAAATGAAGTTCACTGTTGACAGGAAATGCTACAACAAGGCAGCCTTAACTTATTTTCTAGAAACATCATCTGTATAGCCTTTTCTCAACTATGTGGAGTCGGCTTCCAGTCAAACCAGATGCAGCTGAATACCAGTATTTTATTTTATTTGGAGCGCCTGCCTATCTGACCTTCACGACTTAGTTACTAGGTCATACGATACCCCACGGGAAGACTGGATATATCAGACTTTCGGGCTTCTGTGGTATGGAGGAGTTACGATATGTATGGATGGTCACCCATCCACGGACCAACCTCGGCAAGCGCAGCATAACCTTCGATCGACCCGTGCGGCTGTCATTATTTAGCCATAACTAACCCAATTTATTTTCTAAGATAATAACAGTAAACGAATTCAATTCATATGGCTTTTTGGAATTAAAACAGTCATCAAACATTCTCTTGTATCTTGTTTCTCATCAGCCTGTTAAAAACGTCCTAATAACTTTGTCATACCTACTTCCTATTTACTGTATACTGGTTTTACCTGCTCAGAAACCAAATTCCCGAAAAATTATTCGCAGAAACTGAAACAAAAAGAGCATACGGCCCGGTAATTCGGCGAATTTCCACCAAAGCGTGGGTAGGTATTGCACAAACGCTACGGAGGAAACCTTTATGGAAATGGCATAACATTCAGTGTTCCAAATAGTTTCAATTATTCTACCTCTGGTTACTCCGGTACCGCTAACTAGTTTTTAGAGACACTGAATTCTGCGGAAAAACTGAAAATGGCTGAATAAATTCGTTTCGTTTTAATTTTATAGGAAACTTGGATTTTTTATTTCACAAAAAGGAAAACTAGTTTCATTTTATTTTTGCTGACTTTCATTTGATCGTGGTAGCAAATTCTGTTTATAAAACCGTCGGTACCTACAAAAGATTTCTCAGAACCTTAAAAGAAATTCACTTATACTTGAAGTCTGAAGTGGCTAGAATCGACTTATTGCTTTCAATTCCCTCTCACGTCCTTCGGAAACCTTGAAGCTCCAACCTTGAACCACGTCCTTGGGCTTAAGCTACTTTTCATGAAAATTTTCATTCAATAGAGCACTCAAAAAACATCATTATAACAACTGGAACATGATTAATATTGGCTTATCAAACGTTAGCACACAATGCGATAACGGTCACGTGCTGAATGATATTAAAAATGGCGATAAGTTTATTAACTGTAATGTGTTGTTGAAATTTATTTAGAATTTTGCAATGCATCGTAGCTCTCGCTTCAGCGCAGTACGATAGTTTTCCATCCTGTTGCTATTCTAGAAACTTTCCTTTCCATTTACGGGTCTTTATTTTACAATGATATATATATGTATAACATAAGCAGCATATAATGTTCCCACTGCTGGGACACAGGCCTCCTCTCTGTGAGAGGAGGCCTGTGTTCGAATTTTTATTTCTAGAACATAACGGTTTCCTCACGATGTTTTCCTTCACTGTTTTGAGAGCAGTCCGATAATATATGTATCTTATTAAATACTTCGATAGTGAGTTCGAAGAAATTCCTCTGTGAGTAATTTTCCGCTGAAACTGAAGCGAAAATTTAACACGTTCTTGCTATTTGCGACACAACGTAGTAACGCGTGTGAATGCTTGTAAATTCAACACGTGTATTTACTTCTCATGTTGATGTGAGAAACTCCATAAATAAGGAGAGTTTGATACTATATCTTACTGACAGAATACCTGACTAAACTGAATGAGGATATGCGTCAAGTGGGAAGGTTTACAGATTATACTATAACATGGCAATTTCATAGATTACTCGCAGATCAACTACTTTTTTCTTCGTTCTTATGTGTTTCCAGTTATTTATTTATTAATTGATTTTGTTCTCGAGCACATTACACATTTAACATTGATTAATTGTAGGTTTTTGTGCATGAACTCTATCAGGTTCACTGCAACACACAATCTAACCGTATGCAGCTGAATACAGTATTTTATGTGGTGCGACGGTCTATCTAACCTCCACAACCCAGTAACTGGGTAACACTGTACCCATTGGTAATACCTACTGGATGTCAGACTTTCGGGCTTCTGACGACCCGTAACGACTGTCAAAGAGACACGAATGACAGCCGGGACCAACAGCGTAACGTGCTTTCGGAGTATATAAAGATGGTTACCCATCCATGCACCGACCGCGGCAAGCATAGCTTAACCTGATCGAACGACCCCAGCGGCTATTATTCGGTACTTAGCGACGAGTCCCTGCGGTTGAGTTAGTGAACATACACATAAATTGAGTCAAAACACAATACAGTGGTAGTCTTGTGTTTTGATAAGTTTTGACTCAAGGTATCAAGTAGTCGCACCAAACTAAAAACGATTTTGACGATGAACTTGGTATTTTTTTCTGAGTAACTAATCACAACACTCGCTGTATTTTACTTATGATATTCAAACTCAAATAATTTATTTCAATTAAACCATTTCAGGCACTTTTAATTGTCAACATTTTAAATAGTCGGTCAGTTAGTCAGAAAGTGAAGCTAAGTTGCCCATTCCAAAACGTAGATCTCTTTGGAGAAGAAAGGACAAGAAACTCCAAGGACACTCTTTTAAATCAAGATATTATTACAAAATCCTGGGTACATTATTCTTATTGCTTCTATATGTGAGAACAATGTAAAAAAAAAAAAACAATTTAAAATATAGAATTAAAAATAAGCAACCAGTCTCCCGACGACGCCCGTTCACGAACATGACGCGTGGACCAGCACCACCCAGCTCAACCATTTTGTAGGGAACCGAATGATCCAACACACGCGCCACCACCAGTGAGACATTTAAGTGAGCATGATATATTCTCAACTGCCATGCTCTTTCAAGTCAACATCAAAATATCATAAAAACGGATCCATGGTTCTTACATTTACAAAATTTAAAAAATGCTTCTAACTTATACAAAACTATAGGAATAACCAGGAAGAGGTATTTAATATTCAAGTATTAAGAATTAAATCTTGATTTAATAAAATAAACATTACGTTCGTGACGTCAGAAACACATAAAAAATTGGAGAACAATTACATTAATTGTAGAACTGTGAAGGTTATCTGTCAAGGGGAACCTAGAAGTCTTGCAGCTTCACATAGTGACGGAGGCGCTCACAGTATTTAATGAGTACATAATTATTACTATTTACAATACGAAAATAGACAAAACATTCTTTTACATTGTAAAACACTAGTAGTCAACAATAAAGCACAAACAGTGTAAGTAATTACCTGAGTCGCGTCGTAACAACCCGCAATACGTCTTTATTATTTCAATAGGACATTTACAAACGTAATTACTACTTACATAATGAATGCCGTGTCTATTAACGTTATTAGAATATTGTGCTGTTAATAGGTGTGTTCACGCAATTTAATAGTAATATATCATCATTTTGTTAGAACCGCTTAAACGCTGTTTCGTAGTTTCATGTAAGTGTCAAATCACAGAGGAAAGTGGATGAAAACTTCATTAGAATCGAGTTTCAGCTGTGTATCTGTAACCATGGTTACAAAGTCTAAGCCGATTGCTATAAACAAATTAGCGATAAATATATTTTTTTCCCTCGAAAAAGGAAGATCCTTACGCTGAACCGATCTAAGAAGCAAAACTTCGTTATCGTTCAAATTGAATCAACATAATGGATCTAATGACAAAATCAGATTTCCAGAATCGTCCTGTTCTCGGGTGGCTGTCGTCTGGTTTTCGAGAAATCGTTAAATTAAATAACGTCGGTAAAGGTCGAAATTGGAGAGCAATAATTAAGAACAACTCAGTATTAAACAAAGCTTTGCCAGCTAGCTTCAAAGAAAGCTTTGTGAAAAGTTTCTCCAAAGGACCTTTGGCAAACGGCATCTTGACGCAAAAAGCAACGTCCCACAAAAGACAATGTCCCGTGAAACTCAGCGTCTTAAAATAAGACGTCTTGAAAAACGTCATTACGTAAGACAAGGATAATATGCATGCCCTGAAGGATTTGGTCCTTAGTTACCTACAAGACGTTTCTGTTAAAAAGTTCAAAATTATTTTGGCTCAAAAAAATTTTTTAACATTAATATGTACAAAATTAATTCAAGACAAGCAACAGATGACATTATAATGCCTCACTACCGTCCCTGGGGAGTTTTTTCGTTCGAACTTGACACCTCGCCCCTCGGTGGATACGCGAGTGAATACTAATTCTACACGCTCCTCTATAAGGGCGTCGCATAAAATATCTTTAAAGATATGTACGGTGCGTGGAAACACCATATTCTTGTTTATGAAATGACGCCGTCAAACAAAATTGGGCCGAGTATGCCTGTATTCTTGGGATGTCAACACAATATGTATTGCAAAATAATTCGTCTTTGCCGTTCACCCCTACAATTTTTCCGAGACGGTAAGCTCTATGGGTGTCGCACAACGCTACTTTACGCAGATCCAGCGAGTTCTCTTGTAAGAAGGGCGTAGGTAAATAAACAGTGATATAAGTCTCATCTCTAAAGCTCTGCTACTATTGATCCAAACTACGTATTGTTACTGTTCTGTACGTTGTTCGTGGAGCGAACAATTTTATTCTTTTTGTATTCATTCAACAATAAAAATATTGCGCATTCAAGGATACTTTCGTATTATATTAAGGAAAACATTTTCCTTACATTGAGATAACTAAAATGTAATTCAGCTTTGGATGGATGAATTTGATCGAATCCAATTTGGATGAATTTTATCTTCAAATGTGTATTTTGAAATATTTCATCAGCTTCTAAAAAAAAAAATTAATCACTATGATTTAAATTAAACAAACCTGTCCCAATTTGTGCTACAATGAAGTTTCGTTTGATATTTTACTAATTGCCCTAATTGGTGTATCGGTTACCCATAAATTGCATCGAAATCCGATCTCCATTCCAAAAAGCGTAATTATGTACCTGAAACAAATAATTGGTTTATTAGTCGGTTGGTTCGTTGAAACATTTCAGCAAAAACATCGATGTAAAAAGTTTTCAATAGTAACCTCTAAAAAATAAAACCAACTTCTTCCATAAACACTCCAGTGGGACATCTAAAAGTTTTATGTCCAACGAAACTTTATGGGAATGTCTAGACCCAGAACTTTACTGATACGTCATAAAAACTTTAAATCTGCTTGAATTGGAATTCTGCTCAGCGACTTTTAATTCATTGAGTTCAATAAAAGAACAAAAGCGGCTTACACGTTCATTGAACGTCTCGGATCACAATGCGAGCTGCACAGAGGAAGTGCTGCGCCCACAAAGAAAGCCAAAGCCCGGATAATTTTCAAAGTAAACCTCTTTAAACGTAGTAGTTTCTCCTATATGTAACGAGGAGCAACAAACCGTTGTCAGGCTAGGAGATAATCAGATTCGAGAAACGAAGTTTTTGCGCTAAACGATTTACTTTGTTCTTCTTCGGGCCCAATACTAATTTAGTATTAGATTTATCGTGACAGAATAAATAAAAGAGCAATAAATATTAAATTGACTATAATAAAAGTAAATTGCCATTCAAGACAATAATAGCACGTCTGATGTTACGATTATTAAACACAGATTCATGAATTGATATAACATTGGCAGTGAATTGATCGTTTGCAATGTCTAAGACATTTCAAAATATATAAAACAGAAGATCAAAGGGGTTTAAGAAGCAGAAGAACGATTATTCGCATACTTATCGATAAACATTATTGTCTGCGCAAATGTAAACTCGCATCATTAACGAATCGAATCGGTCGCCTTAGAAACGGAACGTAAACATTAGTGACGTGTCACGTCCGCGCGTATCGATTCGACCGAGCACCGACCTCGGAGACGTCACCGTGTTGATACTGATACAGTTACTTGGCCATTAAAGAATTTATTACGTTATCTTATCGATACAGCAGCAGTGGCTAAATAATAACAGCCGCACAGGTCGATCGACCAGGTTAAGCTACGCTTGCCGCGATTGGTCTGTGGATGGGTGACCATCTTTACATACCGAGACCCCTCCGTGCCTCGGAAAGCACGTTAAGCCATAGTCCCGGCTATCATTCTTGGATCTTTGACAGTCGTTACGGGTATTCAGAAGCCCGAAAGTCTGACCAGTCTTCCAGATCAAGGGGTAGCGTATTACCCAGTAACTGGGTTGTGGAAGTCAGATAGGCAGTCGCTCCATGTAAAATACTGGCATACAGCTGCATCCGGTTAGACTGGAAGCCGACCCCAACATAGTTGGGAAAAGGCAAGCAGATAATAATAGCAGCATTTTTATCATCGGACGCAGATAACTCGATCGATTTAGACTGAGTGTTGGGTTTGCGTTCGGTGTTGTTTTGGCTTTGTAGATCGAGTTTTTGCGATTCCAACAGCAGTCACTCGATTTATCAATAAGCCCTTTACAGATTTTCTTTTAGAATCCAATAAAGAAATAAAAGCCTAGAGAGGTATTTCTATATCTTGGGATCAAAGGGTTTTCTCGTATACAACGCCAAATTGATACGGAATTTAGATAGATGAAAGATTTGACTCCCATTTAACATCACAATACTTAATACAGAAAAGAGAGAACAGAGAAAACCTATGCTGCCGCTGCAATTGTTTTGAAAGTAAACAAAATATCATCAAAAATGAAACTAAACATTCAAATGAAGTTGATATTATGCTAAATTGCCTAAATTCAAGCGAAGGCCGTTAGTCTATACAACATGAATGAATTTATTGAGAGGCCGTGCCGAGGTCATTGTCGAACACGTGGACCACGTCGCCTTTCAGTTCAGGACTAGCTAGCGTAATAGATGGATTCAATTTAGATCTATTTCCCACTTAAATGGTAGTTTTGAGAGCAGATCTAGGTCTAAATGAACATATTCACAGAGACAAATAGTTATTGACTGCCACCGTTTTACGAAAAGAGTCTTAATATATTGGCATTCATTCTAAGCGCTGACGAATCAATGACTATTATGTATAATCGCTTTTCTAAGTTGAGTCAAAGCAGAAGGAACTTCTTGTTTACTTACTAACACCGATCTTTGGAACAAACACAAAGTCACCACGAAAACGTCAAACGTTGAAAACAAAACAAAACATTGGACCTTCCCTTCGACTCCCAGAGGAGCGTACGTGCCTTATACCCGAGCAGCAGACCCTAAACTAATTCCCCAATTTAAACCTACACAACAAATCGATAAGAAATGGCGGAAGGGCGAAAATTTCCAACAAAGTTCGGTTAATTTTCGACACTTGTTTTGAAAAGGAAACCGACAAAATTGTGATTTCCTGGCCACCTTTTGAAATCAACTGAAAGTCTTAAAATGTTTACTGATATTAGTAATCAAATTGAGATGGCGTGATGATGATGGGCGGGCGACATTGTTACCATTGCGGGTAGAACTTGGAATGATGCCTGGCACAGGAGCGTGGGGATTTATACATGAAAAGAATGGCGTATGCTCAGCAGTGAGAGAAGTCAATTTGTGGATGATGATGAATCAAATTCTTGCGTGAGAAAATATTTGGTATGTATTGTATTCCACGGACTACGAGGTGTCGTCGAAACTCTTGTACAAGATTAAATGTAAGAAAGGGTAATCAAAATAATAGTGTTTTTTCTGGTACAACCGCAATCGTATTTGGTAAAATTACCGCAATACCGCACTGAATTTGAGAATAGCAAAACAGCTCATTCACGCAAAACCATTATGTTAATGTAATTAACTCAGCAATTTGTTAATTGCCTTTAGTTTCTACCTGCTTTTACCCTCAGTTGTTCCTGACAAGTCATGAAGATATATCGTTAGTTTCAGACCGACATCTTTTTCCTCAGGAGTAAAGTTATTCTAAATGTTTTACCTGACATTGATTGACCGAAACATTTATACAACACCTAACAATTTAACTAAAAGCCAAAAAAAATTCGTCAGTCTTATCAAAAGGAAAGCTGTTATTAATGTCTCGTGGTGAATTTAATAATAACAGGGCGGTTGGGGAAATTCCCTAAAAGTTTTCTTCCCCAAGTAATTGACTAGTGGGAATAAAAGTATAATTTCATAAGCTTTCCCCCAAATAGGGGCGGCGTTTTGTAGGGTGCGGTGTCCACAAAATGCTGACTTAGAGTCACGACACAGTCACTGCAAAGCAAATTGTAAGTTATGGAGTCCGTTTCTCCTTTGACTTAATTTTGTACTTATTTTTGGTAAACGCGATCGTTTCTGTCTTCGTTACTTCGTATTTCTCAAAGAAAGGACTTCTTCGCATGATTTGTAGCTTGCGTGATGAAACCAATAATAATGTATGGTACGAAATACAATGATTCCGATTCCACAGAACGGTTCCAAACCAATCATTTAGCGTATTAATTGTATCGGAAAAATCATGTATTCCAAATATTAATTAAACATTGAAACTGAAAGCATGCATTCATTGAAAAAATTAAAGCAAAATTGGCGGGATTCCAGAAACAGTTTTTCACTGAAATCTATTTAAGTTTTAAATACAAAAGCAAAAATAAACAAAAAAACTCAGACGTGTTCGCTACGTTACTACTTGGATATTAATGTAGGAATCGATTTGGTATTCTCTTTGACGAACCTATAGACTAAACCGATAGATAAACGAGTGTCGTTTACATATTCATGCTCTATGTATGTCTTGTGTGCAAGAACACGAAAATTTTCATCAGAATCTAAGATGCGTAGAATGTGGAGTATTAACATTGAACAACGCTACGCCACGCTCGATTTGAGAATCTAGTGAGATTACACAACATAGGACGTTCTCAAATCGAGCTCGCACTTCGGGGATCCTTCTTAGTTACACAAAATGGTTCTCACACTATCAAGCCACTACAATTATTTCCACCTATCCAGCACTGCTTTGGGACCCCAATGTGGATCTTATAAAGAAACATAGTATACGACTAAACGGTAGAAAAAAGCAGCAATATCAGAATTATCATAACCAAGGCACAATAATTGGCCCAATGGCCCGATATAGGTAGCAACTACCGAACGATATGACAGGAGTATGTCTTGAACAACTCCACTAAATTACATATCCCTAGGACATCCTCTAATCGAGCTCCAAATGCGACGCTATTAAGCCACTACAACTGTTTCACTACCACTGCTTTGGGACACCAATGCGGATATCATAAACAAACATAGTAGCCAAAAGCAGTAAGATAGGAGTAATCATAACCAAGGCATAATAACTGGCCCAATGGCCCGATATAGATAGCAAATACACCGACGATATGACAGGAGTATATTTGGTGGGTGCGGGCGACAGACTAATGAAAGCCAAACACGCGAGCCTCCACCCTGCACGCACCCGAATATTGTTAATTACAATAACATAGCTTACTACTTGTGACAGCCGTACTATGAAGTTATTGTTTGTGACAGGAATGTTTGTTTTCTTCTTACTGAAGATATTATTCTTCTATTCGTGGACAATGTCTGACATTCCGTTCGTAATTTTGTTGATTTTGGCTCTTTATTTTCTTTCATGGTGATTCTTGGAAAATTCCTTTGTCTATCTACAACAAAATAGAAATGATCACTGTTGATTGAAATATTTACTCTGATAAGATCCTGATCCTGTTTCTACGTCTCCACTCTAGTCTAGATTCCTACATCTTTTAGTAGATCTAAATTAAATTTACTCCTCACAAAACGTGGATTCATTGAATTTTTTAGTGAACTCGTTTATTTAATCCTCTCCTCACCTAGCCGAAACGCATTAGCGTCCCAACTCGACGCCTAAGTTCCAATTGGTGTTAGCATGAATATAAAATTCCCGATTCCAGCACTGAACAACTGAGTCGTAAGGTTTATCTCTCAAAGCAAAAAAAATGTGAGCATAATTTCCACAGTCGTTACCATTAAATCCTGTAAGATACTTCTCCATTATATTTACATATAGCAACAACAATGTCATCTATGTTCGACAATATACGTGTATATAAAAATGTTTTTGGACGAACTTCCATTCCAGGCCAATTCACATGTGTGTCGGAACCACGGAACACAATGAATCGAGAGCGTTTTACCGCAACCGGAAAAAAATATACAAAAAAATGTCATCGAGTCCCACGCCCCCCCAGTAAAGGCAGTTATGGTATTCTTTTTTATACGTCTCATTGCAAAAGGGAGAGACAAGCAGACGCGTTTTGTAGGCGGCGTTAAATAAATAAGCAGCATTCTGTACAGGAACGACCTTCGCCATCTGTGGCCGCTCTAAAAATACCACCCCACCACAGACCGGCGTATTTTACCTCAAACATCCCTCGAATTTCTGAATAATTAAAGGATCCTGTTATGATTCATGCCATAGCCTTTTATAGCACGAAGTAAAAATGAGCCTGGACAATTAATATGAAACCATTACTTTCTTTTTTGCAATAACGCAAATAGTACGAACAGCACAGGTATGGCTAAAACTATACATCCCAAATAACTATATGTATATCTCAAATTGACTCTGTTTATAATTAGAACTGGACGGACAGGTGAAGCGCAACATACTCGTACACTACGTGGTAAAGGTACTTTTAAATTCACACGCGTGGTAGCTCTAAATAGATTTTTGACGATAAGGCTTTGTTTTTTATATGTTGAATAAAGTTCAATTTATAAAATGCATTATAAAACATTATATTTTTAGACAAATGCGTTGACAGTATTAATTTAATACTTAAATATAGCGGAGCGCGCCAAAGGAAGAGAAACCGTTTTCAATTCATACTGTTCTTCTGGTTAAGAATCCTTTGCGGGAATGAAGCGGGTCGGTGAATGTGCAAGCAAATAGCAACAGCTATTCACGAGCTAGCTAAGGTCTCAGGGGACTTCCCCCAAGAGAACGTTACTCTCTTAGCACTTGGAAATTTCATTTGGAAGCTGTACGTGATGCCGCGTCGAAATGCGCCCCTATCCAGAGGGTCCGCGATTTAGATAGAAACTCTTTGAAACTTATTCAGACGAACGTTCGTAACAATACCCCAGCTCGTTGCTACGGAATTGAAATTAGGACCGCTACCATCACGCTACACTGGGTAAATAGAAAAGTTCCAATATGGGATTCAATCTCACAAACAGTATCAATTCGACACACGGTCGTGGGTCCGTGACCTCGGCCTTGGGTGAATTACATATCCGAATATGTATCTCAATTGAGAAGCCCTTACAGAGCTTACACTGTTCTCGTTTGACACGACCTTGCATTGCGTAGAACAATGGGTCAGTTGTTGCTGGGCAAGTAAGAATCATATCGAGATGGTACAATGGCACAACCTCGAGAAAAGGAAATCTCAGTTGCAGATGTCAGCACTGGAGTGCTCCCGTGAGAACAATAAGGTTGGTCGGCTTTGTTGCGACACATAGCGTGTAAATTGGCAAGCACGTGCGTCACTCTATTATATAGTACACCGTATAGAGATCTACGGTGTTTACTCACAACGAGGTCGACGACTACAAAAAGAGATTACATTATGCTAACGTTCTAAGCACCCCACGACAATTTCTTGAAAGTGGGCTGTATTCATAGCTACTTTACTTCCATAAGCGCAATAGAATGATCACATTATGAGCACAATACATGCTCAGTACACAATTTAAAATGTGACAAGGAAATACTTAACAAGGCAAATATTATGCGGGGTGGGTTGCCACTTACCGAGTAGAAAGAACGTTTGATTGGCAGTACCAGGCATATCAGAATCGTACCAACTACTAAAGAGGCATAAAAACGTATTATGTAAAAATTATGCTTATAAATAGACACGCAGGGTGTCGCACAAGAATCGTGGGCCGGTAATATCTAAGTAGGGGATCGTTGACTCAGCCACGTTTGCGTAGGCAGACTTGTTATGCTCACCATTCTATAAATGCAATAACGTAGAAATACTGCAGAAAACGTTCTTATACGGTATGGTAATGAAATGGTTGCAATGTTTAACCGCTAAGCGCAGGGAAAGCAAACAGCAATTTTAAGGCAATGAACGACTATTCGTTTGAAACACTAGCCACAAATAAGGTTTAAAACCCAGAAAGGAGATAAGAACGTTATAAAAAGTCGGGAAAACGTGTTTTCTCCTCAGAAATCCACTTGTTTCAGCAAGACCAAGACCAATGTATTTTTTAACTTTAAATCGCGACATATATCTACATAAACACATATATCTTGAAAATCTCCGTTGGCATTTCATCGAGAGTTAAATTGGACACGAGTATGTATCACGACATTGCAGCGTTTATGGTCACATTTAATGCGAACTTGAACTCTATTCTTCACACGTGCGGTCGTGCAAATCCAATATAAATGAAATTAGCGCCCGTTCTCGGTCAACATCGTTAACTTGTCAACTATAATATGGACCAAGATTTGCGGAGGCGAAATCAGGTCTATTCGTTCACGTATCCTTTACGTGTGGGCGAAGTGAGAACGAAGCAAATCGACTTAAAGTAAAGCTGCAGAGATTGGCGCGTCGAATCTTGCTTGAAACGATGTCACCTCTTTAGTTGCATATGCAGTAGTTTACTTTGCTTGTACTTCGATCATAGCTTATCTGGCGAAACTGCGCTGTTGGTCTCCAGTTCGTTAGCGCGACAGCTGAGCTCGATTCCTGCTGAGGTCCTGGGTTGGGCAAAATGGATTCCCGGGAGGGGCAAAGTATTATTGAGTTTTTCCATTAGAAATTTCCTAATAACAGTCCGGGGACTTTGGAAGTGTGATATCCCTGTACCTCGGAGAGCACGCTACGCCATCGGCCCTGCACCGGGTCGTATCGAATTGCCGTTCCATCGGACTATGAGAGTGAGGGAAGAGAGATTACACCTGTGTCTGCGCACACATTTGTGCACTATAATATCTCCCGCGCTGATCTTCGCTGAAATTGGTCGCTAGCCGAAATTCGGTCTGGAAGACTATTATCTGGCGAAAATACTCTAGCTATACCAGAAGGATCAAAAAATTGCTGGAAGTGTTTTCTACATAGCAGTTTCAAGTTTAATTCCCACTCATCGTTTGCTACATCCTGTTTACAAACATTTCTAAGTCCCGACAGGCGCAGACGGTAAGTCACGTGTCGAAGGCAGTTTCGCCATTGTGGCTGGTATACACTTGCGCAAGTATCACGAGGCCTCCCACGTGGCGGGAGACAGGCTGGCTGAGACTCGTGAATCACGAGTTACACACGCCTTTATATTTTACACGAATTATGTTTGCATTCACATTCTGTTTAGTATGAGCACAATAATGGAGGACCTTGCATGTGCATAGCAACGGGTTTGAAAATTATCAAGGTTTGTTTGTATGAATATTCTTATAACGATGCAAAACATGGGTATTTAATTTTGAAGAAGGCTCGAAAATAATATGTAGAATGTATTCTAATTTACCTTATTTACAATTCTCTAAGTTATTCTAAATTCTAACCACAACGAGTGTTTCTCTTAGCTACTAAATAATACTGCCTTGGGATTCATGACCGCAAACAGTGCAGTCCCAAATCACGGAGTGGAAGGCAAAACCAACTAACTTAATTATGAGTTTACTTCCAAAATGTAAAAGTTTGGAACAAACATTAATGGGAGTTTAGAAGGAGAAATGAAAACAAGAGTTGATCTGGTGGTTGTTGTTGCAAACATGTTCTGCCCCCTACAAGAACAAACATAGTTTCCTTCCCAAAACTGGGAATTCAGAAGGACAATAAAAGATTCATAAGAACAGCAACAACACAAACTGAGAACAAATACGTAAAGTCTGCAAAACTAGCGAAGAATAAAATCCACAAAAAGCTACTCTCAATGAAGATAAGTGATACAAAATATGCAGCTGTGTGCACAGTATAAACGGGTGTTAAATATTTATTAGCCATTGATACGACGAGCGATCCGGCGTGACGGCACCTGATGATTGGACGCGGTAGCTCGGAAATAATCGACGTCATTATTGTGAGCATGGTGGATTCATACGACAAGTTATGTTTTTAATATCTGTTGAAGAAAACGTCGAGTGGTGCTAAAGTGTTTTAAATAATCAAAGATGGTTGCTCTTCTTTGAGATTTTGTTTGTTGCGATTAGACATTGGGGAAATCTGTTATCAAAAAACGTGTAGGTATAATTTGTTTTAAAAGGTAGAATGAATGACATCATCTACCTGTATAACATGTTTAATATTTTATTGATTTAATCAGTCTTCGATAATGAACGCAAAATATTTGCGATTCGTAAGTAACCCAACAAAATCATCTCTCCAACTTGCTTAAAAATACAGAAGCAACTTAACAGCTCATCCGTTATATTGTTGGTTAGCTTAAGAACTCGGTAAAACAGTAAACTTTGGTGCTTTACGCCTGTTTTATTAGGTAACTATTCGCCGTTAAGACGATGCTAACTCTTTAGTGTGTTCTGTTTCGAGTTGGACGATGTTGGGGATTTGGCAACGGCAATCGTCTCCGGTAGATATAAACACATCGTTGTACCTGATGCATTTTATAGCAATTTCAAATTGTAAACAGCCAGCATTTGCGAAGAAAGAGATGAACGTGAGCATACCCTCTAAGACAGAAGATATATACAATCATACATGTGTATATATATGAATTCGGGCTAATGACACGGAAGCGGAAGGAAACTGGAGTAAACCTTTACAAAAGTTCAAAGCTTATACAAAAGAAGTAATAATCTTTTCTGATACACACGCGGGCACTTTGATGTCAGGGATCACTTGCCAGGGACGAAATGAAAATCCATGGAACAGTATTGAAAATGCCAATCACAACTGTCTACGGCCGCGCTCGAATTGTATGGGACCCGATGTTCATATTCCTTTTACTGCTATTCAGTCTACGATATTACGTAATGAAAATTCGTATGTCGCCAAACGTTTGACTTCTATCTGGTTTAAATGAAAATCGCTGTTTGAATGGAACATAGTCTACGGCGGAATATTGCACGTCTGATAATCCGGAACAAATACAACTTTGTATGCTACTTCTCATTGTTCAGTTAAACGTTTGTTCAAAAACTGGAAACGAGCGCGCTCCCGGCAGATTTTGCGTTGTAGCATGAAATCTATTGAATTATTAATCTAGTTTAGATCCAGGAAGCAGTAGTATTGCCAGTATCTAAGCTTTTCTGATAGAGTTGTTTGGTGAACGGGGTCCCATTATAGTTATATTAAAGCAGTGTTTTTTTTTTTTTACAACAGCTGTGTGCCTTTGAATTTTATTCGTTGGTTTTTCGGTCTTAAATCTGGAAAATCCTACTTCAAAGCTAAAAAGCTATTAAGTATTGATCGAACCCTTGCTTTCACCTGACTAGAACTTTGCTTTCATCGCTTTTGCCTTTTCAGTGTTACCTAGGTCCCAGTATTATAGTTAATAAGAAATATTCCAGTAATTTACGTGAGTAAATCATTTTGGTATAGGCTCTACCAGATTTTAAGATGTCAATGTCACTGTGTAAATCCCTAAAGTTGTCAAAAAATAAAAGGCCCGTTTTGACATTGACAGTTCTCGTAGTTAATAAAGATCAAATTCGCAAAACACGTATTCGTTTGTATGAAACTGACAGGTGTCAATAACGCATTCTCAAGTGTCAAAACGGGCCTTTTATTTTTTAACACCTTTAAAGCTTGTGTTGTATATCCAAATCCAAACTAATATTATAAATGCGAAAGTAACTCTGTCTGTCTGTCTGTCTGTCTTTGCTTCACGCCTAAACTACTGAACCGATTTGTGTGAAATTTGGTACAGACATAGTTTGGAACTTGAGAATGGACATAGGATAGTTTTTATTACAAAAAATAAAAAATAAAATAAAAAATAAAATTTATTCCGGACATACAGCGCCATCTATTGGTCAAGAGTCGGTGTCATCTATTGGTGAAGTCACTATTCCACGCGAACGAAGTCGCGGGCAAAAGCTAGTTTTCTATATTTTCAGAGTGAATCAGCCGTCTGTATATTTTCAGAGTGAATCAGCCGTCGAAGTGGCATGTAAACAAATGTTAGTACCTATTCTTGAGGTCACGTAGAACAAGTCGGTTTGTGACGTTTTGAGGTTATGTTTAAACACTTCAAGAGAATAATTTAAAATATGGTTACGTTTCCATCTATCTCGATGACATTTTGCCATTTTTGCTGTTGGCGTATTTAAAATGAGAGATAAGTGCAATGTATAAGGAAAATCGAAAACTATTAATAAATGATTGACTTGAAGTATTGCTAGTTTCGAATCCAAATAAGGTGTCATCAATTTAAACTTATGACGTCAGTACGTTCGAAGAATAACAATATATGAAACAGAAAATTGACATAAAATGATAAATTCATTGTTTCAAAGTTATGTTAAGGAAATGATAATACTCATTTTATCGTTATTCTATGAGCTCATATGCGTTTCCTCTATTGTGTATCGGTATTCATACATTTGCAGTTTATACAAGCTAATATTTTCAAGTCATTCTAAGCATATATTTTTTAAATATTTTAACGCTATGATAAAATTTGATTACAATGTAATGCCTAGTTAGGAACAAGATAAAACCCCTCTAAAATTTAGCCACAAATCCCCGTAAGCCAAGATCAACAGTAAGATCGAACAATGAATACGAACAATGAAGCCTTCCCGGTGAACGATAATAATTCTGTATTGTTCAAACACGAGTTGCTTAGTCCGTCCTTACTTCCCGCTGTTATACAAAGAACAAATTCCGAAGGACACCCGAAACGCGGCGGTCCGCCGACTGTAATAAGGAAACGGGTTTGCGAAATTACAAGTTGCCAAACAACCCAAATTGAAGAAACAGGCACCTCTTGGGGATACTATGGTAACCCGCTCTGATAAGTTAGTTTCACACCTCGCGTACTGTGCGTAGAATTGCGTTGAAACGCAAATATTTATCATCTGAACCTCGGGCATTATCAGAGCGGAACCTACCGCAGCCTTGGTTGATGCAAATGGCATGTTTACTATATTGTACCAGATCTCTCTTCACACGTAACCCTTTATGTTTTGATGAGGGAAATGTACATTAGAAAACCATCATAAAAACGACACTGAGGGGAACCAGCGGGGTAATTGAGTAACACACTATCAGTACAAATAGTGTTTAATTTTGACAGTTCAACAACATTAATTGCGTTATTTACGTTGTTGAGCAGACAAATTTTTCGAAAATATGAAGCAATGGATTAGCAATATCCTTCAAAATTATTCAGATTGAGATTGATAGTTTTTTTACGCAATTATGGCGCTGTAAGCCACTTTCCTCATTAACATGCAAAACTTCCATCACATTTCAACTAACTTCAAGCCTGTTAGGTCTAAGCTAATAATACAGATGTCAAACGAAATACAATGTCACATTACGAACAAGTTAATGGATGACTCATGCTTTCCAGCTCGGTGTAAAATATTGTTAATTTTTACCTCGACATTGGTGGTATGCATAAATAGCTTCTCGGTTTATATAGTTTTTGTGTGCGCATGTGTTTCCTATATGCATATATGCATGCATACCTTTTGTTAAGCCACTTGTATTTTCATTTTCATAAATTATGTGTTCGGCAGTTGTAATTACGTACCGACATATAATCATGCTTAGGGGTGTGTATTTTTACGATAATGTATTGAAACGATCATAATGATGGCTTTGACATGAGTTTTATATTAATGATAGGACAGTTCTAGGGAATATTTTACAAAAGGCATAAAGTGCACTTTTGTACATGGCCTAGGTCTTAGTTTTCCAAGAAATATAATAGATAAATAACTGAATATTCAAAAGACGAGAAATTATAAGTAGTTATCAAATATCTAATCATACTTCTTTTATATAAAGACAGAATTGAAACGCTAACACCACCGAAACCTTCAAATTCAGGTAAGTCACCCAGGTTACGAAACAAAAAATAATTCTGTTCCAGATCATCTAGATCTTTATCTACGTTCTTCGATCTACATAATTGTTCGAGTGCCGCCAAGAGCAAAGGTCGTGGATTCAATTAAGGACCAAGTAATGATGCTTCGTTTTAAAACTCTGCTGGTCCGCTACAAGAAATAAATTGCTTGAAAGAATCTTGAAGTGGAATGATTGAAAAACACGTTCGCTTTTAAGTTTACTTGGTATAAATGTAAAGGATATACTTGTTTTCGTCATAAAACTGGAAGAAACTATCGTCTTCTGACGGAGGCGGAGAACCGAGTTTTATAATGCAACTTTTATAAGACTATGTCATGCAGTCGGCTGCGATAGATTGAGCTGAAAACTTAACTCTTCAAGTGACTATAATCCTAAACTCTTCTTTAAACGAAAGCCTTTCTTGGCATACTTCCAAAAGCGGTTAAGGTTAAAAATTCTAATCGCATTCTAGATAAAACTCTTCTACTACATGTCGAACCAACCTTACTTTAAAATCCATCGCCCATCCATCTTCCGATGAATAAATAACCACTAGTTTTACCCAAATGATAACATATCATCAGTCAAGCTTCCGTGTACCACCACTTTCATCCACTCACATCCCACAACACATTTATCTCGTGCACATCAGTACTAAATCACGGGACATGCAGTTCAATATTCAATCCTATGGGAAATGTAGGGGACCATGGTAATTCTTTCACTTGCTCCTGACTTATTGATACTGGTAGTCTCAACGGATAATCGTATGCGACAGGGGCAGATGGTGAGGCCGTGACTGTGCGTAATCTGTTTGAAATTACAACAGTAAAGGAACAGCTTCTCAAACTAGACCAAAGAGTTTTGTACGGAGATAATCACGATAAAGGCTACAGGAGAGGATCTCGCAAAGGATTTGTCGTAAAGACACAGAAACTCTCTTATGAAATCAAGCTTAGCTGCGAAGATCATAACATACTTTTGAGAGAAGCTAATTCGAAAACTGTTGGTGAAGTCTTTGTGAGGTATCGTTAGTAGGTAATCGTTCCAACTCCTCATTCAATAAACATAGTAATAAGACCTAATCACGTCGATCACGTAGTCGCTTTACCTTTCAGATCAGCGATTACAAAAAAGTGAGGAAGACGTCTTGACCCCAAATAAATTGGGTAACGAGGTTACATAAAAACTAAGACACCAACTGGTACAAATGAGGAATTCATCAAGTTCAGCTCATGTTTAACCTTTGCTATAGAGACAAATGATTGTCAATATAGAGCAATGGAGAATAAATAAAGCTGTTCTCGCAAACTGTATTTAGGGGAATTGTAGTATTCATGATGAGTCTATCTGTGACATTGTGTCCTAGAACCTGACCACAACTAAGAATTACGTTATTGAGTTTCATCACACGTCTTTATCTTGCTTTTATAACCAACCTATTGTGTGTGATGTGAATCATAATTATGTAAGTAAGGACTTCAAAGCTTTTGAACCTTCTGTTTTTGTTGCTAAATGGGCCTGCACCCTAATTGCGTAACACACGATCAATCGGAATCGGTTTCATTTTGACATTTCAACAACATTCATTGCGTTATTTACGTGTTAGGCAGACAAATTTTTCGAACTTATGAAGCAATGGTTTAGCAATTTGCTTCAAAATTATTCAGATTCCGATTGATCGTGTGTTACGAAATTAGTGTGCTGCTGTTGACCTCGATCACGCCTGATGGAAAGCGATGGATGAGGTCTATGGTGGAACGAGCATGCCCAGAAGATGCCCGTTAATCTGCTGACTGAAAACAATTTAGTACGCAAGGCTACACATCAAGCTATACTTTATAACCTAACCAGTATAGGTTGACTTTTGATGGTGCGAAAAACCTATACAATGCCAGGTCAGCTAAAACTGGAAATGTATAGCTTGATGTGTCGCCGTGTTTACCAACAATACATTGCTTCTTGAACTAGAGTTCTTGGTGTTTTTCTGGAAAAAAAAAATAACTTACACAGATAGAAAGAAGGAATCTAAATATCTAATATAAGAGAGGCAGAGGTGCATACAGAATACTGGACGTTGAGGTTCGAACAGAATCATAGATAATTGTAAAAGTACCAGACGAAATTAGTAATAGAATGAAATTATTCAAATTCATACACACACTAACTGTACTTTTTACAACGAACGTCAATATAATGTACAGACGCCAGCACATCAAGCTACTCGAAACAGTCAAATTTTCCCAATCAACTTTGAACCTAATACTATAGCGATAAAGTTGAAAATCTATTAAAGAAATTTGACAGATTGTAGTAGCTTCATGTGCTGGCGTCTGTACGAATCAAATTCGGTGAACCACGTTCGTCAATTCTGATGAATCGTTAGGAAAGTAAATAACGAGCGTACGAGAGTTTCTGAATTTCCATCGAAACCAACGACCCGCACATTTGTAGCAATGACCAATTAAAACTACAAAAGGTAAAAATGAATTGAAGGAAAAGCAAAATATTTTCGCTTGCAAGTTCTACGTAAACTTTGGCTGGGTGCGTTGTTTAGTCAAGCGAGAAACAAATCTTCAAAAGGAAAATCAGAAATATTTACAAGCTTCAGTAATTTTAATTAGTCTTGTACTTGTTTGAACAAGTTGTAATTGTAGCTCTTAAGAAAATGTAGTTGTATTCGCTCGAGATCCGTGCTTATTTTCTGTTTGCCATCTACTGGGATTCAAGGTTGTAGGCGAGCCTTGTAAGGGGTAACGAAACTTTTTGACGCCGTCCCAAAGGCATATAAATAAACCAAATTGATAAAACGGATCACTGGCGCGTCCAATTGGTCTCACCGTGACTGTGTACGAGAATAGTTATTTTATTTCGATATAAATTCTGATGCTGAAATACAGGACTGCTAAAAATCGACAAATACATTTAAGAGATACCTTGAAACTTTCTTTTTAGCCCCAAAGCCCAATTCCAGATTTTACGTCTAAAGAAACATATAGGTAACTTTTGCTCACGCCGTAGCATCGCATCGCCCGCCCGCTTTCTATGTTTTAGGCCGCAGCGTAATATTCAATAGCCCTAAAACCCGATTGTGCTAAATTTATACAAAATGTTTTTTTTTTTTTAATCCGACTGGCAATTCTAGAGATTAGCGCGTTCAAACGAACAAACTCGTCAGCTTTATTAGTATAAAAAGATAAATGTAGTCAGATACCTCATTCAGTCTGGAAGAACCATTTAACCTAACTCATCATTTCTCTCTCTAAAGCCTAAATCAGCTAATCCACAAGCTCAGTTCAAAGCTGCATCTGCATCAAAGAGCGTCAGTCTCACTAAAACATCTCGGCTTAACGATCGTTTGACTGACTGAGTAAACGTCGATACGTCGTGCACCGTTGTGTAAACAAGACTGTGTATACGTAGTACGTCTATCAACTATGTGGCACTCACATCTATCTAGCGTGCTGTTATCTTTAATTTAGGGATGGCAGAGAACCACTCAATACCATATTGGTTTATTACTACTTTCTAAGCTTGTCTTTAAGATAACTGACATCGGTGAAGGAAAAAACTTGAGAGGTGTCAAGGGACACCCGGATGGAACGAAGTATAACTGGCTTGCTTTCTATAAGAGAGAGAGAGAGAGACAGACAGAGAAACACGCGCACGCCACACGGCTTACAACTATAGCAAAAAGTGTCGTTCCAACTTTTGGTCTTTTATTTTCCGTCTAGCCCCCTTTCGCAACGCGCAATAAGGAACTTCGTTCCAACAACGTGAGGAAACCTGGACCTTAATAGTCTGAGATTGCCAACCCGTCTTGAGCAAGTGTAGTGATCAATGCCCGTGCTTCCCCTGTATGAGAAGGGGCTTTTGTCCTGCAGTGGGACAATAATAGGCTAGTATTATTATTTGCCAGGGCTAGGCACTTTGTTCGCAGAACAGATGTCCGATGAGGCAAGTTCTGGAGTGGCGACCTCGAAGACGTAGCGTTAGAAGGCCTCCCACAAGGTGGACCGACGACCTTGTTAAAGCCGCAGGAACCCGTTGGATGCGAAAAGCACGGAACCGGTCGAAGTGGAGGTGCTTGGGGGAGGCCTATATCCAGCAGTGGACGTCTTTCGGGTGAAATGATGATGATTATTACTATTGAAAGAGTAATCGTTGTAGACAACAAAATATGAATGGATGTCTCTCCGATCAATGTGTCAAGTTCAGTACAAACTGTACCTACAGAGTACAGGTGCGCCGTAGAATTCCAGTCAATAGAAGATAATCACGTAGCTTTATCTACGTTACTTGTTATCAGACACAAACTCAATCATACTTATCAATGATACCTATTACATCTTGCTTACTACAAACCACAAATATATTTGTTGCATCATTATTTCAGACAATACAACGAGACTTTTTGTCTACCTATAAATATTCTCTCATTTGGGAAAAGAGCTCTCCAATTCTTCCAGGCCAGCATCATCTTTGTCTGCGCCATCTTGAATTAACCCTTGCGATACGCATCCACATCATCGCGCCACCTCTTTTTGGACCTGCCTCGGAAGCACTGTCTATCTTCCGGAAAAATTGAAAATCGTCAGCCCTAACATGTGACATATATGTTTGTTGACATACTGCGCTTCGAGTATAGTTTAATACTCCTTCACTATTTACACTTCGTCGTTTTAATCCCAACAATGAAACCTAATGATCGGAAACATTACTCATATACTTTTTAGCTTCTATACTTTGGACTTTGTGCTTGCAGACTCGTCCTTTGTAAGTAAGCTAATTGCTTTGTGAAAGTACTTGTTATTATTCTCAACTTATTCTTGATAGACAAAACGAGTCGCGAATACAAATTCTAATAGTTTGTGCGAAACCATCAGCCGGTCATAAATTTCTTTGTTCATTACTGAAGTTCTAACTTCTCACTAGATCTTTTCTCAGATTGTACAAGTTTCTCGATTTTCATTCACTCACCCGTCATTTAAAGTCAACTGAAATATAATTATCTGGCTTCATTGATGTGTTCGTCTATTAATAGCAGTGCAATCGAAACCGGTCTCACGGCAGAATCAACGTGAATGAACAGCCATTGTACGGGTGCATCGAAGTTAACCGTACGGCACTAACAAGTCAGCCTTAGACACAGTGCTAGCTAACAAGATAAAAGGTGAAATCTGGAAGGTAGTCAGAGAACCAAATCAAGGATATATTAAGAGTAAGGTTTGATACCTTTTGGAAGAAGATGCGAGTCTTACAGACACCTTAAAGCCTTGCTTTTAGTAAGGAGTTAACCTTGAGACCGACAGAAGCGAAAAATTCATAATAAAACTCAGGAGTTCACTTGATTTGATATTGTAAATTCCTCTTGAAAATTATTTCACTTATTGCAAAATCCCTTTTGCAATAAGTGAAATCATTTCGAAATTAAATTAATTCTTTTGCACTTGTACCCCCGAACGATGAACAAATTATTGAGACCTGGAAAACAGTAGATAAATTTCCGAAAATACACTCCCAATAACGTTCCACCGCATCGTTCCGGTAAATCAAACGTCAAAATATCAGAATGTCCCGCTCATTAATCAGGGATTCAGCGTAAATGGGTCACCGTGTTGTACACGTAACAGGCCTCCAATCTGTCACTGTTCGAACATACAATAGTGGGTAATAAGGTCTTGCACCAATTGACCTCGTGGCGTATCAGCAGTTCAGCACATCTTCATGTCACTTGAATAAAACGTATAAGGAAAGAACGTGACTAAACTCTTGCTGATGATAGTAGAAAATTAGAACAATACATGTGTAGCTTTCAGGAAAGGTATTGTTAATGCCAATACGTGCACACTTTTTGATCAATACTCTGATTACATAATAATGAAACTTACACCGCCTTAGATTGAAGCATGTCTAATGGTTTCTACCAAACACTAAGAACTGTTAAAGTTTTATGTTTATTGCCCTCGATATAACGCTAAAACCGGCAGTAAGCTATCTAGACGCTACTGTCTGCTATTAACAGCCACCAGTGTGTAATCACGTCGTTAAGTCTACTGTTCGTCTGGGTGCAACTAACGGGCAGTCACGCAAGAAAAGCGCTGATACCCTGCCATTGTTTCAGGTAGGCCTAGCTGTTTTAGCGTGAAACCTACATGTTGATGATGATCCTTTGTGAGATGGGTGAGAATCAGACTGAAAGTAGACATTTCTACATTATATTTTGCCACACGAATCCAATTAGCTTGTTTGCGAATATGTAATTTGGATTTGGAAGCAAGGTCGCCCCTGCAAAGTCGTATGAATCAAACAAAAATATAAATCTTTTCGGTGACCTTTTGGTCGACATTGTGAGACCTAAACCTGGGTATTTAAGAAGTAACGATATAAAAATGAAACGCACTCTTACATGACTAAAAAGAGGTATTCCACTCGGAGCACTAATTTCAACGGTACTTGACGGAATCGCACCTGAGCACTTCCACTAAAAGTACTGAAACAACATTTTGGTAAGAGCGGTTCGGCACCCCCTGAAGGATGGTTTCAATGACGAGGTTCGACTGTTCTTTGTAAGAGGCCAATGGTCATCGGTATTCAGTTCCATGATGGACCAAGATAGTACGAGGACATGCCAATTTAATTTATAATTCTAAACAGGAATAGTAAATGGCCGTGTCAGGACGAGACCAGCATAACAGGTTCAAAGGCACGCGCCCAGTCTGTCTAGACGGCAGCTTTAGCATTGCACATCTGAAGTTAGACGCAGCTAATGATATTAAATTATGTAGGCGTATACAAATAAGCACTGTAGAATACATAGTCTCATTAGACTTCCGCAATGACAAACAACTACTCTCTCCAATCGAATCATAAGCCTACCCTTTATCCACACTTCCGATCTCAATTTTTATCCCATACCAAAGCTTTTTTCACCACGCATTGCCCAAACATTAAGCTAAGATCCACAGCCCAAAAATACAACCTCATAAAAATTACGCGAAATCTGTCAGCCGCAATCATTTTGTGGGTAGTCGATATAAAAGGGGATATTAGGATGTTTCACTTGGTCGGGTAGGCGTAAATTTTCACAGACGTCATAAAGAGTAATGGCGGAGTCACATAACCACGCATTGGGACGCGCCTAAAGCTCAGCACTCACGCTGATGAGGAGAAATAACCTGAAGCTAGGGTTACCAGAATTGTTCCTCTGGACGGGATTCATTTGTTTTAGGTTTATTGCTGGAGTTTAATTGTGCTTCGTGACCTAATATGCCATTATATTTTTCTTGACAGAATATGAGTTGTATCTATGCGTGAAGAATAATCCGACGATACTTTTATATTAATGATATAAAGGTTAAGTACCTGCAAGTAGATCAATG
Source organism: Apamea sordens (assembly GCA_945859715.1). Lineage (NCBI taxonomy): Eukaryota > Metazoa > Arthropoda > Insecta > Lepidoptera > Noctuidae > Apamea > Apamea sordens. Next base: position 18,375,112 of record OX243986.1, read on the forward strand.
GTTTGTTCATTGTTATTGGAGCCGCAAAATAAGTAGCGCAAAAAATGAGCGAGATACAATGTATCTCGCTCGTTATGTCATGTTTAGAACCGGTTCAAACATGTATGTATATAATTTAGGATCCCATAAATACTATTTATACTGTACTATTTATGTATGGCTATTTATTAAATGGCCATACATAATTAATGTTGATTTATGCCCAGAAAATATTAATTTGAATCGTATAGAATCTACACAGCTCCCTGCTGATCTATATTCACTTAGTAAAATTAAATTAACGTTGTATAGCACAGAATACTGGGCACCCTATCTGGTCTCCTTATAAATAATTCTGCTGGACCGCGAGAGCCTGGGCCGAGGCGACCTAATAAATAGTTTAAGCTCAGCTTTATTTGAATTAGCTACATTTACCTACAAACGATACATCTTCCGTTTTTATTTTAATTTATTTGTTTAGCGTAATTAATACGGCACCCTTTAATTGGTCAATCCGAAAATGTTTCCGATAACCTGCCCAAAACTTCTGAACGTGACTTCTCATGAAGAAATGTATGTATTCGAAATGGTGAAATTTTGAAAATGAAATTGAAACTGTTTATTCTGCACATTACAAAAAAAAAACATAAAATATACACATACCAAGTAACCAAATGTCTCGTACTCAAGCAATAAAAGGTACCAAAAGGTGGACCAAAGTACAAACCTGATTAGGTAAATCGAAAACACAAGAGTTGGAATCGATACGGATATCCAATAATACAATGAGCCACCCAATACAGAAATAACTGATTAGGTTTGACGTTTACAATGTGCATAAATAATGGCAGGTTGGCTGACCACCTACGAACACCTCAAAAGAACCCGGTTCCCTCGTTAAATATTGTAACAAGCGTGGGTTGTACAGCTGATACCGCAACATAAATCAAAGTTACCAACGTATGTCCGATACTCGGATGGAGCTTGAAAAGAACTGGAATTTTGTACGTTAGTTTTCGGATTCTGGATCACGTAGATTTTTGCGGAAGGAAAGCTCGTTGCTTTTATGTTTGTTACAGAAAAGCGTTAAATATAAAAAGGAAGACCCCAATTTATGGCACTGTAGTCCAATAAGGAACGAAATTAGGGCAGATAATCAGAGCAGACCTCGCCAAAGCCTTCAAATAATTCGTCTCGGATTTACGACAGCTGTAATATCGGTAGCTATACTGCTCACGTCTTATACATAAAATCGCAAGTCACTCAAACAAGAAGCCTCCGTAAGTCACTCCCCAATCCATCAAGAAATACCACCGATATATTTTATTTCCCTCCGCGAATACTACCAGCTAACACGACATCACTACAGTTCGATATATCCCTAAATCCTCGACACAACACACTCAGCCCCAAGGCTCAAGTAATGCAATTAGGTCTATTTTCCTACAGAAAGGGACTCTGAATACAAAGCTAACGGCAATTTTAACAATAATGGCTGGTACCAGCCTTGTTGCAAAATACGCTGAGCGACGTATTAAGCGAAAATGATATTGGATTTTGTAATACGAAGAAAAAGTCTGAAAAGAATGGAGTTAGGATCAATTTTTTTTATAGCACGTATTGACGATTTCGTTTGGTATAGTCTGAGTACTTTATATAAGGTTAAAGATGACATTTTATTTATGGAGTTCTAATATAAGGTCAAGTTTGACCAGATCTACTTACTTAGGTACTCAGCAGGGCGTTTAATAAACCCAGTTCCTTTTCAGACTAAACGGTAAATTATATTTTGCTTAGACTCAATAAGATTTCTATTAAGAAAGTCAAAGGATGTTTAAAAGACTAAGGCCGCCTAAAACCTCAAAATTACCAACCTTACAAAATATGTAAATGGAGGACATTAACGACCCAACATGTAGACCCCACATGACATCAAAGGAAATCAAGTGATACATATTGTGTTCCAACCAAACCCCGCAGGATTGTCGCCTTGACTCCGGAATCTTCGAGAGATCGTTAGATCTATGGTAACGCGTAAGCGTTACCACGGAAATGAACCAGGAGCTTAGTATTAATGAGATTATATAGTCGATTTATTGTTCGGTAATCGAGATTTGCAGCCAAAGTATCCGCTGAAACCATTTCGGCGTTTCGTAAGTCTCTAATCGTTTGAAATGGGTTTCCTATTTAATGGGCTTGCTGTATAAGGCGATTTATTGCAGGTATCGAAGCAAAACTGCGTAGTTATCCTATCAATAGGATAAATTATAATTTAGACCCTTGAGCGAGAACAACTAAACCGAGTCCATATTTCACGCGGCATTATTTTAAGGAGATTGTCATAAATATTGATAACTTAGCTAAGCATTCTAGAAAAGGCCTTTGTACAGAGCATATTCTTTCATGGCTTATAGAATAGTGCGTACCTGTGTATGTATACCAAGCAGGGCACTGAATTGATTAATCACTGCACTCGACCATTTCAAATATTCATAACAAAAAAAAAGTATAAGCAAATATCGTTATGTTCAACTGATGGATTATTTTTGTGTAAACATTGACATATTTTTACAGTTCGTGCCACTGAAACTGGTAATTGTGATTTGTGCGCGAATAAACAGAACTTTTACACAATAGATGTACAAAATACTTTATTTAATTCAGTGCAATTTAGTCTATTTTATTTTATCGTGTTCCACCTATCAGTTCATCAAACCGTCCATTTGACGTTATCGTGACAACTAACTGGAGCTGAGGGCGCTGCCAAATTGCGCTCACGTACTCTTTACTATCTTCAAAGTAATTAATTTGAAGAGCAGCAGTTAGGGCGCCTGTACATGGACTGAATTTATTTGTATAGTTTTACCAAATTTGAATTCCATGAGAGTTGCTTGTGTAAGTATGTAATGGGACGAAGCAACACAAGACTGTATTGCAAAAGCAGTAGAAAACGACCCTTACTGGAAATATATCTGACACTTTAGTCCTTAAAGTGTTGGTTACATTTAGGGTAGGGCAGGACTCGACTTCGAGCATAGAATATTCTGATTTTCGCACATTGTGAAGAACATCGAAAAAATTACAGGCCTTAAGAATTCTGGGCCAGTTTTAATAGCCCTACCATTAAAACAGGCTCAAAATTCTTAAAGCCCCGAAAAAGTTAAATAGAAATTTGCGCCTAAATGGAATACTAATCTCGTTTGTTCTCCGGATAAGTACTTAGAGCAAAGACAGTAAATTGTCACAGTTTGCTACTTCACGTAATGTAATTAGTCTATCTTCTCTCTAGAGGAACTTCAAATTGAAAGAATTCCTTTTGTATTTTTTGCATGAATTTTGGCGACCTCAACTACGTCACTAACTCTACTTACTTACCTCCTTGTCCTTTGAGAGGTGGGTCGTGTAACTAACGAGCACTTGGAATTTAATAAAGACAGCTGCCGAAAGTAAAAAATGTACTTAATAGAATTTTTTTAGATAATTATGGCTCAACTCAGCCAGATTAAAAACGTACTAAAGAAAAGTATACATCTTATATTCGTTTTACTCCTGAATAGTCTCATAATGATGCCAAGTATTGCGAAATCAAAAATTGAAACACGACTAAAAATACTCAAAGGCAAACATAGGCATCATCTGTACGTGTAGATGTTTATCCGACAGCGTCTTGGTGGCTCTATTAAAAGCGAGCATTCAACACAAAATGAGGTCGTGCACAAAGAGATTGTTAGGGGTCCTCGGGAAATCACGAACAGCATGGCGTCTAAGCCGAGCTCTTGGAGAAAAAACGCGAGATTGCTGCGGTAGGGAAAGGAAAGCCAAACAACTATTTGTGAAGTGTGCCACTAGTTTGGATATTCAAGGCATACCTGCCAAACAAGTCTTTTAAAATTTTAAAAGTTACATAGAAATAGTTTTGAAATTGTGTTATTCAGCTGCATCCGGTAGAATGGAAGCCAACCCCGACATACCTGGGATAAAGGGTAGACAGGACATGATGACATAGAAATATTTTGCTTTGCACTGAAATGAAAAGCTGGAATAAAAAGTACGTGGCCTTCGTTCCGCCTACGCAAAAGGTTTCGGATAAGAGACGTGAAAAAAGCGTATCCTTTGTTAATCTGGTTTATGTCCCTACATAAACCAGATAACCTAACAAAGGCTAGGCATATTTATTTTATTATAACGTTAATAATAAGCTTGTTGTAAAACTCTACAAAAAAGGCAATGTAGAAACTGAGTCAATATCTGCCTAAATTGGTCGTCCAAAAGCTGTAAAATTTTCTTTCACCCAAGACTTGAAATGAAATTCGCCGAGGAGTTTCCTGGTTGAAGTCTTTAATACTTAAACAGAAATATGTATTATAGAATATAACTTATTTTTATGTATGCGGAAAACTGTTGCGTTAAAAAAATAATGGGTCACGTCACGAATAGCTAATTCTCAAATGTTCCAAGCGAGCCATGTCATGGCGAAACTTAATGTAGCAGTTCAGGACCTTGAAAATTTAATAGATTAGGTAAAAGGTCATTGTTTCCCTTTAACTAATATCCTTTTATGTAAGGTAATTCCCAGGGATGGGAGCGTTTCATATACATCCGTTGAGCTGTCCGTAAGAAGCTTAAAACAGATTGTTTTAAATATTTCAAGCTAGGAAAGTCATGCGGTATCACGCTTGAATGTTTTCATAAATGATACATATCTTGAGTTTTTTTACTAATGCGGTTCACGTCCTTTTTGCATAATAAATAAATTCGAGTGATCTTGCATATTTTATTAGCACAAGTAATAAGTGGCTAATGCAATGACGGTTATGAGTGTTATGACGCATAGAAAATTTTATTTTGAGCTAAGGTTGAATTACAATTGTCCAATAAATTAATTGTCAATTGTTGTGATAAATGTGATTGTTATTTTTGGTTGATGTTGTCGTAAATGCATTCTGCATTGAATATATCTTTTTGCTCATTGATCATTTACTGAAATATCGATCATAATAAATAATGTTTTACCAAACAATAATTGTTTTTGCGATCATTAATATTATGAGAGTGTTAAATGAACTCTATGAAGCCTTTCGGCGATGAATATTTAATCGGTACAATTTGGTAATTGGCAATTACCATTGTAGTCTCAGTTTGTTACCGTAATTTCTAAGTATATGGCAGGATTTTTTTATTGGCAAATGATCCTGTCGATCTATTCTGTAAAAACATTGTGAATACGTCAGTGAAGTGAGCTATCAATAGTGTTAATCCCTAGCATCGGCTGGAATGACAGCTCACTTCACCGGTCGTCTACCGTTCGAGGTTCGAGTTGAATGTCGTGCAATTGAAGAGTCCTATGTCCAACAAGGACTGCTAAAGGCTGATGAACTAACTCAGAATGAGAACATATGCGAATATACAACATTGTTAATCAAAATGTATAAATCTTTGAGTGTAATACCATTATTTAATGTTAATTAAAGTACACAGCAAAAGCGTCCGTGAGACTTCGCAATGTCAACATGCACTATCTTAATTTATGGCCGTTGCAAATTCTCGGAAACGTTGACGCTAAAGAAGCTTTTATTTAAATCGTATTATTAGTAGTTATTGGACGTCTACTTACCTATAAGAACACGCTAAGGCACGGCAATAATGCCTGTTTGCACTAACACTAAGCGACACCTAATTAAATGGAAACCGCTTTTAGATTTTCAACTTTCGGCGCTGAGTCGAGAGTTGTAAATCCGTCAGCGCACTTTTATTTAGGCATTCATTCAGGTGTCGCTTAGTGTTAGTGAAAACGGGATAAGTACATTTGGGTCAATCGATACGACAAACGACTAGTCGCGTGTCGGATCGCACGGCACGCACCTCCGCTTTAACTATTCATTATTGAATCGATGACTGTCTATTATACAAGGCTGAGGAGCTACTTCGGAAGGAAGAAAACTACCGGCCACTCCACTACTTTTAGTAAGGAAAATCTACCAATTTTGCGTTAGTAATGTTTCCAAAAAAGTAAACAAATAAGTAGTTTATTATATATCTACACATAAGATTCCGTTTGCGCTACAACTTGCCAATTTTATGAGTTTTTCAAAAGTTTTAGTAGTTCTAAAATAAACCTAATTTAAAGTTAAGTTGATATTTGTTTAAGTGGAAATAACAACAACTAGAATCAAGGATTTGAATAGACTTTACGTCATTGCAAATACTATCGAACAGCGCACCAAATCTATATCTATACTTATAATAAATCTGTAGAAGTGAAAATTCTGTACATTGAAAATATCAAAAAAATAATTTACAGGGGGTGTTACTAGACCGACACCGAACCCAAAAATGTGATTAAAAAAATTTTTGTCTGTCTGTCTGTCTGTTTGTTCAGGCATCACGCAAAAACTACCGGTTCGATTACGATGAAACTTGGTATAATTATTCTTTAATATCCTGGGCACCACACTGGGTACTTTTTATCCCGGAAAAGTATATACAATAAAAAACAAACTTATTTTTGCGGTTCGATCCCTATACCCGATTACCACTGTCTGTACTGTACCAACCGCAAATACTAAGTTTGTCGTAGGTTGGGTCACCGGCAGTGGAGTTCATTTTTATTCCTTTTAGTTTTTAGAGTTATTTAGGTTTATTTTTATATGAGTCGTAGGTATAGATTTTAATTTTAAAGTATAGGTAGTATATTTGATAGTGTACGTAGTGACCGTAGGTTATTTTATAATACTGTTAGGTAGGATTAGTCATTCGTATAGTTATTAGTTTTTAGGGATTTTGCTTATTTATTGAGTTTAGATTAGTTATCATCAGAAATAGGTTTATTTAGGTAGGTATTTAATTTTCTGCTTTTAAGTTTTTTTTTAAAATTAGGTAGGTACTTAGATAAAGATATCATATAGGTACCCTCTTAATCACCACTAATGAGACACAATTGGTTTTCTACTGTAATTAGCCACAAAGGGCCCGCGAGATAGATGGCATTCTGGGGAAGCACATACATTTTATCCTGTTAGCACGTTCCCGTGGGATAATTTCCGACATCCACGCGGGCGAAGCCGCGGGCAGAAGCTAGTACATGATATTTTATTTTATATCCTTAAAAATATGATGAACCACAGGTAAGATTTGTTATAAAAACCAGAAGGTCAAGCAAGATTAACATTTAATAACTTGTTTTGATCGTGAAACTTTATATAACACTAAGTGTGTAAAAAGGATATTACTGCAGTCTAGAGTTTAGAGGACGTCGCTTTCACGACCATGAACACCTCCTGTTTACAGCTTACGTTCAAAACAAACACTTTCATAATAAATTACAATATATTCCGCAACAGAAACTACTGGTGGCCACAAAAACGTTTTATGGAGTAACAAAATTGAGAGATGTAATAAAAAACTGTTGGCTCCACAGCTTCGCAAATAGATCAATGACCTGAGATTCCTCGCCTCGTACGATGTTGTTATACTTCAGAAAAAAGCAGAAAGTAATCTGTGTTGTGAATGAGATGAATGCAGACAATTCATTTCTGAAGTATTATCAAACAAACAAAAAAGCCGCGATCACGAACCACCGTTTCAGTTTACTAAGAACTAAGATTAGACCAGAGTAACGGTACTAATGTCTAGATTCTTTACAAAAATTCAACCAAGCAAAGAGAAGACCGAGACCCAATATTACACGAAAATATATTTATTATTCGTTTTACATAACTACTGTACATTTTACGTCATTTTTACACCACAAAACACAGTGTCATAGTTTTAAAGTAACTGACGTAAGAAACTAATTTTGCCGCAAACTAGCCAACAGCGATTTGCATAATGCAGGTGGACTGCGTTTTATAGCTCCCATTTCATGTTTTATTTAGTGGATAAAATGCATGGACAATATAATTTATGAGCTAAAATGTGAGTTGGAAAAAGTTCACTAAGTTTACAGTAAGTAGCACCTGGGCTTTTGCAGCGCGAGACAAAAATATGAAGTCGTGTGGTTAATATTTTTATACTTTTAGCAGAAAAAATACTTTTAGCTAAAAAGATATAAGTATTATAAACGGTTTAATCATGGTTATGAGCCGGCTAATTACGATACGCTTCACCAGACATTTGAGATGAGAGAAACATATTCTAATTAACATGGCAGGAAAGAGGATGATTAGGTATGGAGAAATATGTATTTTGCAAAAATTCATTGTGGCAAAGATCAGATACACAATGGATATTAATATAACTATATGGTGCAGTTTAGTTACGTTTTGCGTATAGTAATACGCAAAACGTAAATAACAGCGGTTTAATTTAAATTCAAATGGAATGTAAAACACGGCTCGTCACGAACGTAGGATGAAATTGAAAGCGCGGAGTCCAAAAATAGTCGTGCAAAATATACGAGGGAGAAGTAAACGGCTTTCAAAAGAATTGAGCACAAAACTATCTCAGACTTGCGGAGTTTCAAATGGGACACGCTGTATTGTGGGAACTCACAGGGGATCCCAGTTTTCCGGACTAACACCCTGCTATTATAGCAACGAGCGCCATCTGGGAAATAGGTGATACAAGTCATACAGACATTGCCACTGAAAATTTTAGCTGCAATTCACATTTATTTTTCAAATGAAACTGGAGTGAAAATTTCTATGGCCTCGCTGTAAATTGTATTAATTGCACCTTTTCTCACGCTTGTCGATAAACTGGTTGTGGAAAGTGTCTTTTAAAAAAATATTAAGTAATATAAATTTTACATAAACAATGACATGAATATTATTGAATATTTACTTATTCATATTATTTATATTTACTTATTTTAATTGAATGTGAAGACTATGTGGGTAAATTTTTTTTTGTTTCTTATTTTTCTCTAAGATAGTTAAAAAAAAAAACATGGTCTGGCAGTTTGAGTAATTTATGCGGCCTACCCAATTCTTTGGTATTGTTCGTCAAATCGTTGAGTTTGAGCTGCATGATTACATTGATTACTGACAAATGAATGCGTGCACTGAATGGACAGGTCCACTCAATCTGTGTAGTTCTTTCCTCAAAAGACCATTTCACACAGAATAAGTAGATATAACAACAAACCAACCAATCATTTTGTTTACAGTAAGTAGTTATTTTGGTCCAAATTTAAAGAAGATGTTACAATGGCATTCATGTAGTTAAAGGGTAATTTCAAAGCTATACTGAAAAAATAAGTTTTGTAAGTAAAGTCACTGTGTCAGTTTTCGTCTAAGATCTGTTTTCGAGAGCTCTCTAATCTTTTATGATCATATTCATTGTTTAACCTCGTGTCGGTTTCACAGGTATAATAAAATAGTATTTTCAAGCGCAAAAGAGTTTCACACAATAATCGTGTGAAATGAAATGCAAAGCTGACCTTTCAGAACCGTTCCCGGGCAACCGTGGCCGCGTGGGGCGGATTTAAAACAAGGCGTTAGTGAAAATTTAAATTTCAAAAACCCCGCATTGATTTATGTGTAACTGGCCATTTTACGAAAATCTAGCTTAGGTATTTTATTCTTTTGGTACTGAAACTCGGCGAAAAGGTCAAAGAGATACCACATAACACAACACCACACCTGTAATCCCCGAAGGGTTAAGCAGAGATGTACCTACAGTACAGTCACGAGCACCAATATGTCAACACTTGGCAACTTTCAATTGCGATTTATTCGTGAAATAACGAATGCAACGTTGAAATACGACACATTACATAAACCTATGGGTTCCAAAAAGCTATGTTCGTAAAAACATAAAATTTCATTAAAACATAAAGGAGTAAATCGCTTTTGAATAAAGCCGATTGTATACATACTTTTGCTCGTGACTGTACACCCACATTTCGCCAGACAGGTAAATAGTCAAATCATTCCGTATTTATTCTGTGTTCATTATAAATGTATGAGAAGTTTTAGAATAAAATAATAATAATACCAGCATAATAACCTATACGACGCATTCAGACAGATGGGCCAAAGTCGTCACAGTGGGTGTCTGAAGACAGGCGTGGTCACCAAGGTAGGCCTAAGAAATGCTGGCGTGAAGATTTGTACTCGTTACTAACCGATTGGACGGAGAAGGTACAGCACAAGGAAAAGTGGAAAAATATGGGGGAGACCTTTGGCCAGCACTGGGACAATATAGGTTTAAAGGAAAAATACCAGCATATTGGAACGAAGTTCCTTATCGCGCGTTGCGAAAGGGGGCTAGACGTAAAAAAATTAAGACCAAAAGTTGGAACGACACTTTTTGCTATAGTTGTAAGCCGTGCGGCGTGCGCATGTTTCTCTGTCTGTCTCTCTCTCTCTCTTATAGAAAGCAAGCCAGTTATACTTCGTTCCATCCGGGTGTCCCTTGACACCTCTCAAGTTTTTTATTTTTCACTGCAGGGTAAAGGCCTATAGAAAAAAGGGAAAGAGGAGAGTGGGAGGGGGGAAATTTTGTAATTTTTTTTTCTAAATTTTTGTTGTAAATTTTTACAAAATCTACAACAAATATTGTTCTGTTCTACATTATTTAATGAAGTATCAAGAGGTTTCCACGACACAGTTATAAAGATAGTGCTCACCGGCTTCTTACCATATCAATGATTCAACATTCCCTAGTAATTTATTCATTAACAATCAAAATTCATGAATCATACCTCCTATTCATTACTACCGCAGTATGTATATTTCCGCTTACCAGATATATGAAGCGACCTCATACGCATTTATTGTGTTGTGTTAAAGATACCAACTTTAATATCATTCATTAAAATTATAATTAAATTACTTTATTTCCATCACAAAACAAGTTTTGATTAAAATCTTTACGCTTTCAGGGGTGAATTCAGTGGAGGATTTAATTCTTTATATTGAGTCTTCTGTAGGTTAATATTATGGTAGGTATAATATAAATCATGACCTAGAAACAACAAAAGGTGTCTGATATAATACTAGCTAAGCATTATTTATTGCAATGGCGCAAAAAAAGTGCTCTAGTTTTACTACCACATAGAACATTATGTTCACAAAGCGAGTACAAATAAGTTTATAGACATGCAAGAAAAATAATCGAGGAAGAAAAATCCGACGTTTCTAAAGAGGAAATAAAAATATAAACCTAAATTCAAGTTCCAAAATAAATTCAAGTTTATATCAAGAAAGCCCAACTCTCAGGGTTAGACAGGCGCTAGTAATTAACTGTGGGGCAACAAAACCGCGATAAGCTTCAGGCTTCAACCGCAAACGCTTTTGTTTACTTCAAATTTTATTTTCGCCTCAAACATTTTTCGTAATTAATTACACTGCTAAACGGGGCAGCCCTTGGGCTGTTTCAGGAAAATTTTCAGCAAGCAATTTTATTATTTTCATGAACATTCGTAGACAGTTTTTTTTAAAACGTAATAAAAACATCTTCCGTTTGAAAATAATTAAGCCTAATTATTATTTTCCAGAAGAGGTAACATGCTCCTTTGGTCCCAATATCTTTGGGAGTAAAGGTCACTGTCTTGAGCAACTACAAATCATTATTACTTTTACAAATGACGTTTCCGTCAATGTTCACATTTGCTTGTTTTTATGCGCAAGCGCCACTTGCGTAACGCAACCTGCGGCAGTAACGCGCCAATCAGAGCATCTCGATTCGCCCGGTAGGTATGTACTTAATGTTACCGTAAATTTGGCAACTCAATTCTGTTACGATTACAGTGACTTTGCAGGAAATAAACAACTAAAATTCTTCGTAGCTCCATAAAAGATGGAATTCAAGAAACTGTCTTGCTGGTCTTCTTAGCGTGTCGGTGCCTCGGTGGGATCTAAATGGACTCTGCCAAGAAACCGGTTAGGTTTGTCGGTCCTGCTGGTGATATAATAATAAAATACTATTTCCACTTCACCATCAAGATTTAATCTCAATCTAAGAACTTAGATAATATTGATAACAATAAGAATAGCTTCAAGAAACTTGATTGAAGAGCGCATTCGACCTTAGTTCAGACTTCCTATCCGTTAAGCTAGTGTTCGCCTTCCATGTAGGGCAAGGATGATTTCTGAGGTCGATACGGAAATACATTTTACAACACGAAACCACTATGTTACTAAACCACATAAGTACTTCAAACAATGGTTTCTATATTGAATCTTGCTGCTAAAATATTTCCAATTAGGCAAATCTGATAAATGATTAGTGCTCCAAAAACTAGTGAAGATCAAGGTCGCCTAATTCATCTTCCTTTGTATTTCGAAGTTGTAAAGCCTTTAAAGATAAACTACACAATTTGGAAGCAACAATTTAGAGCAGATTTTCACCCTTTGTAGCACAAAAACATTTTCGACAGAAATATTTTTTTTTATGAGAGAAGATTTTAACGCATAAGAATCCTAACATAAAGAGGAGTAATTTGAATTTTATGCAAATTATATCTGTTATGGTAATGAGCAGAATACAATACAACTTTTTACAAATTATTTGCTAAACGTACCTTTCTTTTTCGTGCGCCGATTGAGGAATCTGCAGTATCGTCTGCATACTCTCCATTTCCACCACACATTGTGTACCCAGTTCGAGTTCTGGAAAGAAAGAAACAAGTTTTAACTTAACAATTCAATCAATCAATCAACTTTATTTTCTCACCACAATATACATAAATTATTTTACATTGGTCAGATTCGACAATGATACACAATTCAGGTAAGTATATATTCTGGAAGACTGGTGCCTAAGCTGTGTTTTAGGACACCAGGGGGCCTACTCCGAAGTGCAAAGTGCGAATGTTCGGATCGGACCGACACATGGCCGAACCGAATATTAATGAAAAATGCGAAAAAAAGTTCGGATCGGCTCAGTTGGGTCGGGACCATAGTCAATATCCGAAAGAGTGTAGGAGTGTAGGATCGGAATCGACCGAACCAAATAGTAACTTCGTAGCAGGAAACGGCCGAACATTCGGCCGATACTACTTCGGAGAAGGTAGACCCCCAGGATCCCACCCCTATACAAATTTTCATTTTATAAATTGTGTACTAAACCCGCCCAATATTGATTGCTACCATAATAATGATGATGACAAAGGTTGACAAACGATGCTAGTACTAACACGACGACGAGTACTCACACGACGACGTACCACGACGTACGTTAGTCCTATAACCTTTTGACCTAATGGGCAAAGGCCTACGTAGGTTATTGATTTTAGCCAGTGATTTTTTAAAAGTTCCTGCACGAAACCCTATGACCAACACTCATCTGTGACTCATTCAAACGCTAAAAATAAAGGTCTAAAACAAGAACCAATTTTGTAAGAAGAAACTATGACGTACGGCTTGGAGACGCAAAACATGTGGTCGGAACTCGTACTCTTAACAAAATAGGAGCATTGAAAACGAACAGTCTAACACCAAGGTCTATATCTATACTTATAATAAATCTGTAGAAGTGAAAATTCTGTACATTGAAAATATCCAAAAAATAAATGGCAGGGGGTGTTACTTGATCGACACCGAACCCAAAAATGTGATTAAAAAATTTTTTGTCTGTCTGTCTGTCTGTTTGTTCAGGTATCACGCAAAAACTACCGGTTCGATTACGATGAAACTTGGTATAATTATTCTTTAATATCCTGGGCACCACACTGGGTACTTTTTATCCCGGAAAAGTATATACAATAAAAAACAAACTTAATTTTGCGGTTCGATCCCTATACCCGATTACCACTGTCTGTACTGTACCAACCGCAAATACTAAGTTTGTCGTAGGTTGGGTCACCCGCAGTGGAGTTCATTTTTATTCCTTTTAGTTTTTAGAGTTATTTAGGTTTATTTTTATATGAGTCGTAGGTATAGATTTTAATTTTAAAGTATAGGTAGTATATTTGATAGTGTACGTAGTGACCGTAGGTTATTTTATAATACTGTTAGGTAGGTTTAGTCATTCGTATAGATATTAGTTTTTAGGGATTTTGCTTATTTATTGAGTTTAGATTAGTTATCATCAGAAATAGGTTTATTTAGGTAGGTAGGTATTTAATTTTCTGTTATTGAGTTTTTTTTTTAATTAGTTAGGTACTTAGGTAAAGATATCATATAGGTACCCTCTTAATCACCACTAATGAGACACAATTGGTTTTCTATTGTAATTAGCCACAAAGGGCCCGCGACATAGATGGCATTCTGGGGAAGCACATACATTTTATCCTGTTAGCACGTTCCTGTGGGTAAATTTCCGACATCCACGCGGGCGAAGCCGCGGGCAGAAGCTAGTGTATAATAAAAATGAAATGCTGTTCGTTGGTAAGTGCATGACATCAGAACGGATGAACCGATTTTGTAATAGCCCGAATCAGGTTCTGACAGAAAGAAAAACTGAACCTATTTTTTTCTATGGGATTTTCAAACGTCTGTCAAGTCAATTATTTGATGATAAAACCAGCTTTAATACATAGCTGGATGAAAGTGGCTAAGGATCGATTTATATGGCGTGTGAATGAAGAGGCCTTTGATGTCCAAAAGTGGACTGTTATTAGCTGAAAATGATATTGATTATAAAGTTCTATAGGAAACGAACACTCAGAAGATTTATTCCCCCAACCTCTGTCATCAAAGGCACACCTTCTACAAAGCCACGAAGAGATAACAGAATGTAATCGAAATAGCGAATTTAATGCTAGTACAGAAGCCGAACAACCGCCTACAGGAATGCTAATCACCTTTAATTATTTCATGTAAGGGGAACGCGCTACGCGCTACGCCTTAGACTAATAACGAACTATTTAGTATTCAGCCCATTCGGTAATCAATGGTTATTTGTGTATGTGTTAGATTAGTAATACAGTTTTATAGTAAGTAGTTTGCCGATAAGATTAAGCATCATACTCGTTGTTTAGACGACATAGAAATTGGTATTAATGTGTAACAGGAAAATACCAAGACTATTATTGTATTGCTTGAGTGATATTTGTGTAAATAGTTATTACTTCTGTATTAATTCCTGTTCATTTTTTTTTATGAATCAAAATATTACATGGAGTATTTTAAAAGGATATTATTTTTACTGTTTGTTGTTAAGATTACATTGTACCCATATTTATTCGGAATTCCATCACCCTAATTCCGAAACACACTATCGATTTTTGAAGGATATTGATAATCCATTGTTTCATAAATATGTTCGAAAAATGTGACTGCTCAACAAACGTAATTACGCAATGAATGTTGTTGAACTGTCAAATTGTTACTGATAGCACGGTAATATAATATACCGGTAATAATATTACCGTGCTATAGTGTGCTACGCAATTACCCCGCATATTAGGTTCAACCTTTGTAGTATTTTTCAATGCCCCGAAGCAGTGTCTATCTGTCTAGTCTGCACGACCTTCGCTTTATTACCAAATAAATACCTAACCTATCAGAATTTTAAATTAAACATTGAATGGCATTCCATATTTTATGTTTTTTTTTTTTTATTGTTTGCCTGCTAGCTTGGTTTCTACGGATGGTTCTACCTACATGCATTGTTGTTTTTTTTGCCTCTTATCGCCGTGATCGCCGTGGACGGATCGGATCAGATTCCGCTTCCTTAAAAGGAATTGGTCGAACTTCGAACATCACACAAACAGTTCCAACACTTAGATAGGACGAACTACAGGTTAGGTTAGACCGTGATCCGAATGGGGCATGTTACATTTGTCAATATTATCACGATCCTAAAATCGCGATATCGCCATTATTGAGCACGATACCGTGATACGGCCTATTATACCATCAATATTACCACGGTATCGTGATATTATTGACAATGTAACATGCCCCATTAGGTGTAGAAGCGTTTCTTATTAAGTTATATTCGTACGTGTGGAGAAAACCTCCAACATAATACATTATACAGGCATATGTTGGCATATAATACTAATTTAAATAGTAAGTACCTACGCAAGCGGTGAGTCAAGCCGAGGTCGGGCCGTACGTCCGTGGCGATGCTCTTTCAAATCCGGTTTTACTAGACCATTTCATGTACTCTAGGCTTATGTAAAGCAAACGGTATTAACTTGGCTAGACGTCGGAACAGACTTCTGTATGAAGAGTTAACACTTCACACGAATGTAGTTCAATAATCGAAACAAATTACATATTATAATATGTTCCATGTTTTTAAAACACTTCAGTAATTTAAATTAGCCTAAGGTTCCAAAGTTAGAACGAATCGTGAATGAAATGGCATATCATGAGATCATGCATGAGCCAGATACCCATAAGTAGCTAATCTTGCTTAGTATGTATTTATTCGATTCTCTAATGTCAATATGATCGGAAGAGAAACAACAATTTTCACAATAATACTTCTCGGCTTGCAATTTCTGGTGATGCCGACGCGATTAAGCGATATTTCTTTCGACGTTGTGAGACACTAAAAGATACTGAATTCCTGCGGTAAAAAAGGAAATAGTGCTCATCGAGGCGCTACGTGTCGCAACGAACAGTCCAGTCTAGAATCGATTTGACAAATTACGTAAAGACGTTTCTTTGAAAGTAGCGCAGCGGCAATCACACCGAGGATTTCCACCGAGTTTATTTACCATGACGAATGCAAGTGAGCGTGCATTCTTGTACTAAAATGATCTCGGAGTTTACACAACTATTTACTAACAAAGTCATTCAGTCAGACGTCTTTGTCAAGGTTAAATTACCTACTTGAGTTGATATTCACTTCTTCACTGATCTTAGTGTTGTGAACATCGATAAAAAAATGTCTGTTATCGATTTCGGTTTCGAATATCAGTTACTGGTAAGGTACGGTTCACTCAGTCTGGTGAGTGAATTAGCAAGTCAAATGACCAAAAGAAGCCCTAAAAGCTTTAGAGATTATCTTCATAAACTTGTTAGAGTAATCCTGTCACGATTATCTATTAATAAACAACATTCCATTACCTTTAAAGGTTTATGAAAAATTCATAATGTTCTTCAGAAAAATCGTGTGTTTTCCGCAGCATTATTCTCCATACACGGCGGCGGTGCTGTCTGCCGCCGATGTCTAGTATTATAAATACCGATGGAATCCACAATAGGGCTCTTGATAATATAGGTCAGCCAGCTGTTGTTTCACAGCGTCATTATGGTGATCCAGTCCATCCATTTTTATTGTACAGCCGAAACAGGTGTACAGTCGGAATCAATTCTCTTTCAGACTTCCCAAATCCGTTTTTCGATACCGGACTTCGTGACAAATGTAGCTTTATCGGAAAATGTATTAATTTATTTATCTGGGTCACTAGGGATAGAGGTACTTTGTAATTGAGATTGCAATTCGTATATCGATATCGGATGTGATTCGTCAAATTGACGACTTTGATAAGCAAGTGAAACTATGAGTCGTTGCACAATTTGGAAGTAGACAGACCGTCATAATCTGTTAATTTGTTAGCAGCCTCAATTATTTACTTTCTTAATCATTTTAAATTAGACTCCTTGCCTATAGTAGATTTTTGTTCCTTTTTAACAGAAATGCATGAATAAAGGATGTTTAAATATGCATTCAATGATGGCATACCTATAGCAAAAAAGTTGTTAAGTTATAAATTAGTAAATCTAGCAGATTAATTTCTAACCGAAACCATTTACAATTAAAGTAACTAACCTCCAATTTGTTACAAGGTTGTGTTATTAAGTTATTATATTCAATGAGGAGTACAAACATGTTTAGGTCTATTAAATATCCTGTTTTTATCTTGAACACTTACAGAGGAAAATACTATGCTTAATAATGCTGTTAATATGCTCATAAACATCAATAACAATTCAAGAAATTGTTCACATTCAAAGAAATGCTTTTACAAATTAGTTTAATTGTTAATGCAAGTAAGACATTCAAATAAGAATCAAATTCTCAATTACTTTCCCAGTACCTTATAAACATCAGTAGAATAACAAGCAAATCTTTCACAGACTACCTGCAGTATTGTCTTTGATTCTTCCTTTAAATCCATTCAAAAGTTGTCTTTAAAAGATCAATTTTAGTGAAAAGGCGACACATTGTGTCACCCAATATAAAATTTATACATTCATATCTGTAATTTGTATGGAGGGAGAGCAGTGGTGACTGGTGGCCCAGTGGCAACGACCCTTACACGGCCAACATGTCCTAGAACTAACAAATTGTGATATCGACCAACCCGCACTGGGCCTGCATTGTGGATTACAGCCCACACCCTCTCACAAACTGGAGCCCTGTGTCCCAGCAGTTGGAAGATTGTGCTACATAATAGACTATTTTATGACGTGAAGTGTTGCGAAATATGAAAAGAGTTACGTAGGATGCAGGAAACCTACACTGAATATTTTAAGTGAACACTGGCTGCCGATAATGATGAAACTTGAGATGTTACCTCAACAAAGAATTCCTTTTTACTTAATTAACACACTAATACTAAAATGAGGCAATGGCAAAAATGTAAGAGTGATTCATTTATACACTGACAAGGCTAAACTTATTTTGAAACATGAGTAACTTGTAGATTGAAATTAATAATTCAAAGAATATGACTAGTCAATTAGATTAGGTAAGTAATTCTTCATAGTAAACAATTATGTAATGTTTTTTAGGAATGCTAAGTGTAACGCTATGAAGAGAGTTGAATTTTATCTTTCTTCACGGTTCTTATACTTTTTCATTTGTACTGTGAAGTATTTTGAGCAGTTCAATGGCTGGTCTTACACCTATTGAACATAACCAATGTGCTGTTCACAGGAAAATATTACGTACATTTTCTCCTCTTCCTTCAGAACTCAATATTACTACGGTAATAACTGAAAATGAGAAAGCAAGGCTAAATATTATGTAAAATATCACAATTATCACAAAAACTTGGTGTATGCAGGACGGGTCTATGGATTTTGTAAGATGGATTGAATTATCAACAAAACAAAATGTTAGTATATGTTACTTAATAATTAATGAATAACATGACTCTCTGTATTAAAACATGGAAGATAATATTGTACAAAAAAACAGTCATTTTCAATATTAAGCTATATTATTCTGTTCATTTATGAAAATACACATTTGGATATTTTTAATAGCAGGGTTGCCAAGTACATCAAAGGCAAAAATGTTTATGCAACTGCAATATAATCAGCCACGCAATGTGTAATTAAATATTTAGGAACAAAGGCTCTTTTATGCAGTTGTAAATAAACAATAGTTGGGAGTTCTAAATGAGATCTCTCCGTTTCATAGTATCCGTAGATATAATTTTATCCAGAAATCGGAAATACAATTCGATTTACGTTAGGAAGCGATTTAAAATTCATCCTATGTGTTAGAATTGAAAATAATTAATTCCACAAAAGTAATCAACTGACTTTATTATATTGCACAGAATTACGTACAACTATCACTCATTTTATCTTGTATATTTTATGCACAAAGTACACAGATAAACTGAAACAACGTAGTCACCTGAGCGATAGCGATTTCTTTATTTATTAGCAAAATGAAACCAGCTTACCTCGCCTGTTAAAAGGACGAACCCGAACGGCTACTTTAATCTTATCCGTGGCCATTTTCACACTCAAATTACACAAATACAATTAAAACACAACACTTTGCACACAATTGTTTAGTAAATTATTGCACATATTCACCCATATTCTAAAAAAACATAATTCATTATTTCACGTTACGATCACGACGTTCCCGGATTGACACTGTCCGCCATGTTGTTTTTACTACGTTCGATAGTGCTTGACGTGTCTTCTTGTGCAGACTTTAACGATTTCAAACATTCAATCGATTTCTATTCAATAGAAGTGGTAATCGAGAATAAAATCGATTAAAACTTTCAACAAATAACCCAATACATAAAGAAAGAAAGAATTTATTAGAATAAGTTTATTTGTCACAGAAACACGTGGTGACTATTTACATAAATACATAAGAAAATAGGTGATAGGTAAAATTGAAATAGGTAAAACAATAAATTACTTTCATGTCCCTCGGGAGATGTTATGTAATTTTATCCAGAGATATGAGAGGCAGTTCTAGTAATTTTAGGAACGTTCATAGTCTGATCTCAGTCAAAATTGGTCACAAAATACCTATAATTTCCCCACATTTATAATAAATTTTTGACATTGACTGTCGCTGAGATGAGATTGCGACTAGATTTTGAACGTTTTTAAGTACGTGAATTGTCCTTCAGCTCACCAGTCACTGAGAATACTGGCTATTTTATGTTCTTTTTTTAAAATATTCATTCCATTCGATACAGTTTAATGGCAGGACAACACTAGCGGCCCTTTTCTGCAATGTTACCATACCAAAATATTTCTATTTTTTTTTTATATTGAAGCAGTAATCTTTTTAATTTATACGTGAAGCAAAGATTTGTCATTACATTTAATTTAATGAATGCCATGCCAATTATTTAAAATACTCGTATCGTATCGAAGCACATCATGCGTAAAGAATCGTAACATGTTGTGACATTCATGATCCTGCTCACCAGCTGGCTACTAACGTCAATTTGACAGACGATGAGACGAAGCAAAACATGACAAGTATTTTTCATCTTCTCAGGAATATATAAAACAAGAAATTTTAGAAACAAGACTCTGAAGAAAGATTACCTAGAAATACGTAAGATATTTGTCTCGGGAGTGAAATACGACACGATCACATCGATATGGCGGCCGATGCACTATTCGGCTGGGATTTAACTTTTAAAACCGTGGAGCAAGACATCAAGCGGAAATCTGATGTTATTATTGCATTTATCCATTGGAACCTAACGAAGAGGGGCTTTAGGAGTATTGGAATAGGAGATGAGGTGAGACACTTAAATAATACCTGCACTACATTATTATGCTTGCAAAGAGAATGTTAGACACGTCACACATAATTCAAATATGAGCGAGTGTTTATGAGCTGTTACTGGTAATCTCTAATAAATTCACACAAACACATACAATACATAATTTACACACATTAATCTTAGAAAAATCATTATAATAGCTTCAGTAGTTTACCTACTGACCCAATTTTTCTTGTTGCATTATTGATGGTTGATAATCAAGAAACATAATCTGAAATGGGCGGATAACTAATACAAACTATTGCTTAGGGACTGCATTTTTAATAGAAATATCAGTCACAGCCATAATCAAAATATTGAAAACAATGTTTTTCCTTTTTCAGAGGACTTTGTCGGGAGATGAAGAAAAAACCGAGCTGTTGCCTACTGGCTGGAATGATAAAGACAACTATGCCCTGCGATATGTCCTTGATAACAAACTGTTCATCCTACATGGATTGAATACTGATGGCAATCTCATTGTTAATCTCATGGTAATTATCATTGCAATTGGTTTAGCCACCCAGTCGTATTATAAATATCCAGTATTTAATCTCCTTTGTTGCTTTCTGACAAATTACATTTTTGCTATCTGTGGAGTGGTCCGACACTGACATTGTGATGTCCAAAATGTAAACATGTCCTAATTAACTGTTGTGTCTTTAGTTAATTAAACACAGCATAGAATAAAATATAACCTTTATTTGGTGTTAAACAAATATATATATGTGAGAAAATATAACAGATTTAGAAAGCGAACTACACACTGGACATACATACGGTGACAACAATAATCAAAATAAATTTTCTTATTGTTCCAAACAACAGTTGTCAATTTTAAAAACAATCTTATTTTAAAATTCACAACCAGCCTGTCTACAAATTAATGTGACAGACATGAGGTTACGTTTGCTCCAACATTAACATTACTTCATGATATTACAATCATGACATGACATTATTATGTAAGAACCTAGTTCTGTACATCATCTACTCACCATGAATCCATTTCAGAGATCAGAAGACTTGGCAGTGTCCAACATAGCAGTGAAGATAGATGATACAGTGAAATACTTATCGGGACCGATTGATAAGATGGTGCCCAATCACAAGGAGTTGATATACCATGTGAAACGGGACCTAATTGACACAGTCACGGATAGACCCACAGTTACTACTGAGACGCAAACTTCGAGAAGTATGATCAATTTTTATGTAATTTGATTGATTACCTTAAAATTATAGTTGTTACTTACAGCTGAAAGGGACCTAAAAGAAATGTGTAATGATATGTTGTGCTGTTGGGCATCAGAATTCATAAAAAATAGTTTTTAATACTGTCTTAGTGTTCATACACACAAGCAGCATGCTTCAACAGTAGAAGTAACTGCAGCCGCCGACAATGTGCCTGTGGTGTGTATGAACACTTACATATTATGAATCTTCCAAGTACCAAGGTTAAATTAAGTAAGAATTACATATAAAACAAAAACAAAATATTATGGCAGTACAAAAGTGTCCTTCACCACACAATCCTCACCTTTGAACATTCATGAAAATCTATTTTGAGAACGCCAAAAACTAGTTATGAAATAGTCACCAAGGTCAAAAAAATAGTTGCATTATGATTCCGAAGTTATAGCTTTAAGTTGGTGAGGATTGTGTGGTGAATGTCTCCACACAATCCTCACCTCTAGTGCAACCAAACAGCTGGGAGTCTTCTTGACTTGGTGTCAATTCCAAAAAATTGTTAAGAAATAGTCTTAACGCTATGTCAAATCTCGAAAATAGTCATTAAGTGATTCCAGAGATATATAGATGCCTTAGTGAGGATTACGTAGTGAGCCCTTTTTCTCGTCCGTTTTAATTTCATCTGTGCGCTCTCATATGTTCGAGCAACCTGTAGGTTGCTCCAAGATGCTATCTTAGAAAATATGTAATAGTAAACCAGGTCGAAATTATCATGGTTGCAGACGACTATTTTTTGACACCAAATTCAATAACGTAAGCGTTTCGCGGTAATCAGGTGAGGATTGTGGCGAGAAAGGCTCTCCACGGCATAGCGTTACGACTTTTTCTTGATAATTTTTTGGAATTGAAACCATGTCGACACTCTCAGCCGTTTGGTTTCACTAGAAGTGAGGATTGTGTGGAGCCGTTCACCATAATTATAATCCTCACAACTTATAGCTATAACTTCGGAATCATAATGAGACTATTTTTTAGACTTTGGTGACTATTTATGACTATTTTTTGGCATTCTCAAAATTGATTTTCATGAAGTTTTCAAAGGTGAGGATTGTGTGGTGAAGGACACGTATAATAATGATGTTTCTCAGAATTGAACATACCTACCTACATATTAATTTATAGTCTATCAAGTAAGTTAATGAAATGATTGCGTAATTAACCCATTAACATTGCAGTGTTAATACTTTTGTTTATAGCACAATGTTGATTCATTGTTTAGTTTTAATTATGCTGGCATAAGAGCCTATAATGTGCCACTGCTGTGATACAGGCCTCCTCTTTGTGAGGGAGTGGGCCATAATCCACCGTGCTGGGCCAGTGTGGTTTGGTGGATGTCACATGTCTTCATGGTGTGGTGGATGGTCATGCTGATTTCCTCACAATGTTTTCCTTTACCGCTTTTGAGAGCAGTGATGATGAAATTAAATACACAAAGTAAAGTGTCTGCATGCGTTTGAACTCACAAATTGTAAGGCTCAATTTACACTGCCGTGGAACGGAGTGAAAGCGCTTTTTTTTGTACAAAGCGTAATGAACTTTATGTCAAAAAAGTAACGCACAAATTAGATACACGCATATGCACAGGTCGCGCATCTTCTGGAAAATTATCGCGCATTCTCGGGAATGCCGGCGTAATAAGCTCGTATCTAGTTTGTACCTACGTTAGACAATTGACATAAAGTTCATTTTGCTATGTATAATATCGCTACCATAACTCGCTTCCACTCCATTCCACGGCAGTGTAAATTGAGCCTAAATCAGGGCCGATACCACTGGGCCAGCCCCAATAATACTAAACAGTTTAAATATTGTTCTCTATGTACATTTCGATGACATTAATTGCAATATTATTTAATAAACAATTAATTTCAACATATACTTTTTATTGTAGGTAGTTCTAGATAACTCGTTTGCTCTACACTGTTAAATTTTGATCGTTTTAATCCTTAAAAGGGGTAATTGTATTTGTAGCTTGAAAGATAAATAATAACGAGCAAGTGACATGTTTTGATAACTTTCACCTTTTCTAATTAATTCTATCCACTTATCTGTAGGTCAATTTCTCAATGGAAAATAACGGGAACGTATCAGTCATTTAAATACACAGCGGTATCAGGTTCTTCTCGTTTGTTATTCAAGTTTTATGAGTCAACTAAGGAAAACTGGTTATTGGATTGCTCATAAATAATACAGCATAGCAATCTATTAAGATTTTTGCTTAGTTGTGACCTTAAACTTGAAAGAATGTTGTCTCTGAGTGATGTGTTAGTTTTGGTTACCCTTGGGGTACTGTTTACACTGAGTGTCAGAGGTAAGAGATATTATTAAAACACATGTTTCACCTTGAGTCCGTTGTTTTGAAAATGGTTGGCCTCCAGTCTAACCAGATGCAGCTGAATACCAGTATTTTACATGGAGCGACTGCCTATCTGACCTCCAGAACCTAGTTACTGGGTAATGCGATACCTCTTGTTGTGTTTTTATTTTTGGTATTGTCAAGTCGTCGTGTGTTTCTAGTTCAGTTAGTAATATATTTGACACTGTCATGTAAAAAATTCAAAGCAGTCCTTTAGTGTCAAGGTGTGTTACTAGTTGCTATCTTAAATTACACAATTTCTAGGCGACATTGCTAATGCTAGCAGCAACTAACCAAAATTGACGAAACTGCGTTAATAATTGAAGAAAGGTCTAAATCAGCTGTTATAATGAAATAGGTAGTGACGAAACCTTACTTCAGTGCAGCAAAAGACTGAAAACAGATACTGCTAGACAGCCTTCCTAAAATGTGTTACCATGAATTGTTTCAGGCGAATCGACTACAAGGAGGCCTGCAGAGGATCCCCTGAGGGTACCGCCCCGACCACTGCCGGGAGTGAACCCCGACACCCCAGACCTATGGTACCTTTAAGTAAAGCCCGTTAACATTGGCTACCTACTTTTTTATATCTAAACTGCATTCCATTTTTTTTTATCTCCGTCTAGGTAGAACGGAGGTTTATGTAGGACTCGGGTCGGGGGCCCGGGATATACTTGTACATTCGCCACACCCCCGACTGGTATCAGCCCGGACTGGATCGGACTGACACATGGCCGAACCGAATATTATTTAAAAATGCGAAAAAAGTTTGGATCAGCTCAGTTGGGTCGGGACCATAGTCAATATTCGAAAGAGTGTAGGAGTGTAGGATCGGAACCGAACGAACCAAATAGTAACTTCGTTGCAGGAAACGGCCGAACATTCGGCCGATACGATACATTTACCACATCGGAGTAGATCCCCTGGTTGTTACCTTTCATGCCTACACAACTAAACCAATCATTATGAAATTCAATTGACAGGTAGCCTGGAGCCTAGAGAAGGATATAGGCTACATAGGATATTTGTATTTTAAAAATAATACACACAGACGAAGTCCGGGTTAGAGCTAGTATTTTAATAACAATCACGTAACACTATAGGATCTCGCCATTGAATTTTTATGCAAGAAAATCATATTGAAGAAGCTTCTTTTGGCTCTTATGTACCTGCTATACAAACTTATTACTCTTATTTTGGTCATTGTTACATGACCAAAATAAGAGTAATAAGTTTGTATAGCAGGTACTTAAGAGCCAAAAGACCGAACTATGCTCTTTTACTAAAACTGTATAAGCCATGATCCCTGCAGCTTTCAGGGATTCCAGGCGGAAGTATGGTTTCCTAAAAAAAAAAATTAGGCTGAATGTTTCTATTTTTCAGGGGAATGCCACCACCCCGTCTGCCGAACATCGGCAGTTCCGACCTGGACCCGTTCGCACCCGGCGGTGGCGGTATGCTGTTCAACCCGTTCGATCCTCGCAGAGATCTTGAGAACCCTGGCCTAGGCATACCTGGAGGATTACCGAGGTCTTGTTAACTGTCGCCTATCTTATCTTTTTCCGTTTCCAATATGCATAAATACACATGATGACAGGACTAAACTAATATTTATCTTCTGTCCTTTTCTAAATTAAATAGAAAGAAAAAGATGCATTCAACTTACAATTTAGTTTAGTTTGTGAACTAGGGAATCGGCACCATTAGCGCTTATAGCCTTATCAGGCAGTATTAACAACCCCTGGTAATGATAAACTGCAAGCTATTTTGCTCAAAGCCTAGTTTGAAATAATACTTATATCTTGTACTGAGAGCTTTTCTGGGGAAATACAACCTTGAACCTTCGTATCATGTCGCTAAGCTTCGTTCCGGTGAGCTCCAAGGATATTATAAGTAAAAAGAGGCAGATAGATTACCTACCTAACAATAACATTAGATCTTAAAATGGCACACCATCGCACACATATAATAACTTAATATTTCTTATGTCACACTATAGATTACAAGTGGCGGAAGGACGCCGGCGCAACACAGTTCAGCCGGTATACTCTGCAAAAATCTCACTGTGAAAACTCAAGTGAAGTGAACTTGATATGAGCTGTCAATCCCTAGCATCGGGTGAAATGACAGCTCACTTCACCTAAGTTTATTACAGAATAGGCTAGCGGTGTTCTACCCAGATTGAACGTGCAATTTGCGGAACGCGTATAACCTATTTACCTCTTTTTACTTATAATATCGTTGGTGGTTATACAAATGAATAACCTTTAAAAAATAAACTTGGGTTTTACAGAGGGGCAGTGCCGCCCGGAGCTCGTTTCGACCCGTTCGGCCCTCCCGGTGGGCCCATGCCGGGCCGCCGGCCAGCGCCGCCGGATGCGGACCACCTGCCGCCCCCCGGCTTCAATGACAACATGTTCATGTAGCCACTGTAATAGTATACAGTCCTTACTTTTGTCCACATCAATAATATGAATAAAGTTAATTTGGAAATACTGTTTTTTTTTTTGTCCCTGCTTGTTCTTATTGTCATTTCCTAAGTACCAGAGAGCCAGAGCCAGAGTACCGGTCTTACCAGAGAGTGAAGTATTATACTTAACCTTTGCAACTGCAGCCAGATTTGCACCATAAAGTGACATCTAGGTAATACCTACTTGGTCTTGGCCTCGCTCGTCTCAAGGTCTGGTCCTGTGTTCGATTGCCAGGTCGGACACTGTTATTGGGTTTTCCATCACGAATTTCTAAGTATGCAGTCTCTGGATTTGTAGCACCCGGTTGATGGCAATACCCCTATTACATAATACTTCGAAAAACTGGCAAAATGTGGGTGGTGTACCTACTATTGGTACGCCCATTCCTGTCCCGAGGAATACAGGCTTGTTAATATTATGTTACTGATCGTAATTAATACGTACATAAATATAAAGTACCCACATACTTCAAAAGTTCACTTACAAAATAAGTTTTTGCATGCAAGATGAACAGAAGGCGTATTCTCGTAATTTAAAACGTTCAAAATCTAGTCGCAGGCTCATCTCGGAGACAAACAAATGTCAAAATGTAGGGAAATTAGAGGAATTTGAGGCAGATCAGACTGAACGTTCTTAAAATTACGAGAATTGCCCCTCTGATTTTGACTTGAATATTCGCGCCATCGTTGAATGACACTGTCACGACCATTGAGATTCTATGTCAATGGTCACGACAACGACGACCACACAGGCTAAAAATAACTACCACTATTTGGTAATTTATGAATAGAAGTTGAATCTCGAATCTCTTGGTCGTGATAAATTAATTTAAAATACCTAAACAAAACTTTTTTTAAATTAAAAGATAAACACAAACATATTTTTAGAGTTACGTTAAATATATAAAAATAAATTCCATGATAGTTTGTGGGGCACCGGCCCGTCAAGCCAGCTCACTTGTCATTCATTTTAAATAATTAATTTACTTTTAATTAAAATAATTCTGATATCGGGATTGCTTGCAAAAGCAGAGCTGGGTGTAAATGTTTTTGGATGCAGCGATTCATGGAAATAAGGTCAAACTTCACTTTTGTGTAATCTATAGACTTGCTGCGTCCTCGAGATTTACAAAATTAACTAGGTAGGTAGATGTTTAGAATTTCATTTATAGCTATTAGGAGTATGTACATACATTTTTTGAACATAAGATTATTTAAGTATCACCAAACCACATGTGTTAGTAGATAACAAAATCTTTGATATTTAAATTATGATACGCTTTCAGAATGCTTAGGAATTACCAGACCAGCCTATAGCCAGTATACTATTGTAGTATTTGCTATAGCCAGTCATTTATTAGCATTAATAGAAACATCATGCTAACGTGACCATTTCTTCTTTGACTCAAAACGGGACATTGGCGCCGATACCCTTGTTCACAAACTAAACCAAATTTAAGTTTAGTGCATCTTTTTCTTTCTATTACATTAAGAAAAGGACAGAAGATAAAATATTAGTTTAGTCCTGTCAAATTAAGATACTCCATAGACAGTTTAGACTTGATTAAAAACATGGCTACTAAAAGTACGCCAATTTACGTCAGGCGCTGACTAATTTGACAGGACTAAACTAATATTTATCTTCCGTCCTTTTCTTAATGAAATAGAAAGAATAGTTTAGTTTGTTTGTTCACAAACTAAACTAAATTTATGTTCAGTGCATCTTTTTCTTTCTATTTCATTAAGAAAAGGATAGTCAGTTAGTGTGTTAGTCAGTAAACTCTATACGACACTTTTCGCATCTAACATCTGAGGGAGTATTTATTTGCTTGATAGACGGATATGTTACTTGTAAGCTAACACAACACAACAACAACACTGATTCCAAAAAAAAGAAGTTTAAGTTATTCACTAAACGAGCATCAAACAACAACAAAACAAATAGCGAGAAATGGGCGAACGAAAAATCTATCAAAAAACAAATAGTCAACAAAGCGCGAGCGATGACGTCTCGGCCATTCTCGGGCACTCTCGCCTATCTTCGCGTCGACCGACAACGCGGTCTCGCTCTTGCACACCGCTCGTGTCCGGCCGGCGCAGGGCGGTGGGGCGGCCGTCCGGCTGGCTCGACTACTCAAATTTTCGCGCGGTTTCCGAAAACGGGACAATTTTGCGTCCCAGAGTTCATTTCGGGGACACCGGGACTCGTAATTATGCAAAGGGACAGTCCCGTTCAAAACGGGACGTCTGGTCATGTCATGACGAACTACTGAAACAGTTAGGTATTATTTGTCATAAGTTCATAACCATTTAATTAGAAAATAATGGAATAATGAGAGAATGCTTGTAAAATGATGGGAGGTGACGTGATTGTTTCAGGAAAATTATAATATTGTGATGGTTTTTGACATTCATTAATCCGTCCTTTTTATTCACAGTGACATTAAGTAAGTCAGTTTATTTTTTTAGGCATGCCATGTGGGCGCGGTCCTATTATTTTACTTAGCTTAGTAGAATTTGGATTTATATGACTGCAACACGTTATAAATTGTAAAATTGAATTGTCACGAATGGCAACACCACACTTCTAGTTTAGCAAGTTATTTGTGCGGTGCACACGTTTCCCGCGTGTGTAGTGAATTTCCTTGGCTGCTCACGGCTGCAACCGTTCAATTTCTATTCAATGTGTATGGCTGTGAAGGTAAGTTACATTGTTTTAATACGTCAAGTATGCTTATAGTCATTAATTTGTAACAAACTCACTTTAAAGGTCGTGCCCTCGCTGAGCGACAAACGTCAGCAGGCGTCACGAAACTATTTAAATTATAATACAATTTGCATTATCCTGTTGTTTCTAACTTCTGTATCATTATCCACGTATCTCGCGTTAGGTAGTTATGCTATAGTAATCAGCATTTGTGTGATCCCCGCCCCGTGGTGTAGTTTTAGAACAAGCCACCGTTCCTGTCTTACGCGTGGTCTTCTTTTCATTGTTCGAAATCTAATTCTGCCGACGAAATCGCCGGTCGATATACCGATGTCGTATTGTCGAATGAGTCACGCAATAATGTAGACATAAAAAGTTATGATGTTGCTGAACAGCACATTTGCAACCTATTAGAGCTAGGTAAGTAGGTATTTGTTGTAGGTACTTGGAGTTCTAGCTATGTAGGTATGTAATTGGAAAGTGAACTTAGTGTAATGTTGTTGAAACTTTCAAGTCACAACAAAACAATGGTGTTGTTAATGAATCATTTCCAGCTTGCTGTAGTTTATATTTAGCTGTATAACTTGTTGAAATATTAGGTCAGTTGTGTGTAAACTGTTGGAATATTAATTAATTAAGCATTCTACATACCCACGATTAACTAAATTCTCTGTAAACCGATAATCTTAATTATTATATTTATTAGGTACTTAATTATAATCAACTTTCATGATATTCCATGTTTAAATAACACCATGACCTGTAATTATTATGCAATATGAGATAAACATGTCAAATCTGATAATGTTTTTAAACACAATATTAAATTAATCACTTTACAACTTTTATATTTATTAAATGATTGATCATGAAATATAAATGATATAATTCATACTTAGATGTTTATAAAGAGTTTGATTGTTGCAGCACTCATTTATAAACCATGCTGCGAATGTATGATTGTTTCCATTTAAAATGTCCATTGTCTTTGATTTGCTTTGTCCATGCTAAGTTGAAAGGAGTGTTCATCACACCCATAAATGATTTGTATGCACTTTTGGCACGATTGGATTCAGTATGTCTGCACTAATGTGCAGGAAGTTTGTGATTATCCGGACAAGGATCTTTGTTTATTGTCTTGCCCAGAATGTTATTATTAGGAAGTTGTACTCCTACAATATGCAGACAATTTATAATGAAGTTCTAAATCTGTCAATATAAAATACCAAACTTCTTGTTTTTGTAAAACCATTGAAATACCTAATCAATTAAATGAGAAAGTATAAAACTTACAAGTACCTTCAATTCACATCTGCAACTTCTACTTTTTCAAGATGGTGGCTGACAAGAACTTTTGTTTGTAAACACAAACAAAAGTTCCCTTCCTGTTTTACCTGCAAGGAATTTTACCTGCTACACATTCAGAAATGTTACCTGACCTTCTGGTTCTCTTATTGTAAATGAATGGAATAACTTTTTATGTGAGTTTTTCATGCAGTTCTAGAATGGTTTTATAATTTTGTTATTATTTGCACATAAAGAATTAAAGTGTTTAATGTGTGTATTAAATATTTATAACCCTATTAGGAATTACGACCAACCAATATTAAATATCATGAAATATCGTATTTGTTACTTTTAGTAGGTACTTATCTAGAAAAGATCTTTCTAGATAGAAAACGCGGCGCACTTTAATTTCAAATAACGAGCAGCGTTGACGTCACTAGCATACCTACCTACGTAAATACACGAGTGCTTGTCCACAAGTTTCCTAGACTGCAAACCAAACTGCAACGTTAGGAGGTAATTTATTACGTCAGAATTGCATAATGCGGTTTATCGATAACTTATGAAATATGAGCTGCCTTATACTCATTGTTTAACACAGGATTTCATGCACGTGTAGAGTCTACAAATCTGCATGCTACGTAAAACTAAACCTACTAGATGGTTATTCTACGCTGAAATTTGCGCACGGCTGCCCAAACGTTTACATATGGCCAGATCGACGATGTGTGTGTCCTTATGCAGTTTAAGACCTTGCATGCAAACACAACGTGATCTCTTTGCACACAGAGTATCTAAGAAACTGCTTATCATTACTGGGAAATGTACATTGATGGGAGTTTAAATGCATCGATGTAAAATGTCAGGGACTCCCTGGATAGTGCGTCGACCCGACCTTGGCTAGCGTGTGTTGACCCTGCGCTAGCGTTGGTCCGTTACCCCGACCACTCACGATCGCGCCTGACTACTCGTAGAGAGCGAGTGAGGCCACACCGTTTTCTCCTGATTTCATCCAACGCCGTTTTTGGCTGACAATGATAGTTTTATTGACGTCACCACGCGGCGATAGAATGCGATTGTTTAGAACTTTAAAGTATTCTTTTATTAGGAAGACAATGTATTGGTTAGTTGGTTGCTTACATTCTTCGACGAGTACCTACGTGTTGTTTTCCCCCTTTTCATGGTTCATACAAACGTTTCAACCATAAATTAAATAAAATTTTGTGCGTATAAACACGTACTATTCCTCGGAAACTAATATTATCAGTCCTGTTTCTATTTGCTATTTTTCTCAGAGATTATCCTTATACCAGAGTACCTATCTAAGTACTTGCCAGTGGCGTGATTATTTAATAACTGTAATTAGTTTACTGTTCAGTTTATTCATTTCTATCAAGCGAAGTTAACGACTAAACAAACAAATGATTAGACTGAAGCTTCTGGGTCTAACATACGTCAGCAAATAGTAATTGAATCGATTTGAACGTCGAGGAATTTAGCTGTTATAATTTAAACTACCGATGTATTTATATCATGGAGGTACTGCAAACATCCAAACATTTATGGAATTTCCGGAAAGCGCCACTCAGACTCAACTTAGCTGTTAAATGGCGTGGCCATTAAGCACCGCCCGCCTCGAGGGAGAAGAGGGCTGCTTGACAAGCGATAGCTACGTACTACGTACACATATAGAAAAACTCGGGCTGCTATTCAGCAAGGGCTAAGGTCGTTGCTCCGAGCTCCTTGCATAGACGGGCTTTCGAACCGCAGGGCGACGCACCCAACCTCGTTCTTTGACACAACACGCACATTATTAGCATGATTGATCGGCTTTTAAACGAAACCTGTATTAATTTGATTAGTTTTGGGAGTACAAACAACAATATTTCTAGGTCATGAACAAAAATACATTTCTCGGTAACGAGACAGCGTGAACGAAGCGGCGAGCGTGTTTTTATTAATTTTGTGGCTTTTGTAATACACTGACATAAAAATTAAACATTTGCTGAAACTTCTGATGCCTAGTTACGAAAAGAACTGTGCAACATCATCAGATTCGTGTTTCTCTATGTAATGCGCTATTTCTACGTCTTCATCTACTGAATCATGAAACAGGCTATGAAACACTAAAATATGAAATAGATAAAATTCTCTGCTGCTTTCCGAGATTTTTACACTAATGTCTTTCCTTTTTCTATTTCAAAACGCCCTTTTTCCTCCGCAAATGTTTGCCAAATCGTTTGTATACTATATTCGAGCCAACCTTGGTTTTGTATTTAACGTCAGAATTTGTAATTAAAGCTGCATTGCGCGCTCTATGTATAGACATGGGTCTATTCATGATCGTGTAAGTGCAGGTAAAGGGGGTCAGAGACGCGGCGCAGTCCGCGCGAGCGGATCCGGGTCACTGAGCCAGGTCGCGGTCAGGACGACTCCTGTTGCCTGGTTAAAAATAGAATCCACTTCAACTACTTACGAGTCTAACTTTTTGCTGTATCATAATCTCAGAACCTTTCATCATCATCTGTTGTCAATGTCACTATAGGCAATTTCTAATCTAACTCAAATCCTCCCACAAAAGTAAAATTGTCAGGCAACTGTTTTCTGAGTTGATAACCGGTTAACAATTTGTTTTTGTAGATACTCTTTTTATATGCTTTCGTGACAAAAACAGATTTTAGAGGTGACCTAAAATCACGCAACATTTTACCGTAACTGAATGAGTGATTATCTTTGCACTGTTCCAGGGAGGCTATTAATACTTGATAAAGACTGATAGCAGACTTGACTTCTGGGAAAAACTAGTGCCCTAAATATAGTCCATCGGCCACTGCGCGTGACGTCATGCGCAGTACGTCACTGTAAATACGTCACTCTAAATACCTCACGCCCCAACTCTTATCAATTAAGTTATCATCTATAGTCTAATACATTCTGTTCGTATTTGTTCCTTTACGATCATATATTACCATCACAAAGTTAGATAATAATTAGATTCTGATTTGGCTTTCATAAGGCAAAACTAAAATGACCGAATCAGAAAAATACCGAAATTATCTCAATGTACTAAAAGTACTTATCTTTTTTATAAGATAAATGGTTTATATCATCATAATCTTGACATACCTCTTGGTATGTTAAACCTGTCTTTCTGGTTTTCAATCCCTTACTTCATTTAATTTTATTAATGGCTATTGTAATTTTAAAACATTAATTTACTATAGATTTGCGTTGGCTATGTTGCAGTCATTCCTAGTGGTTGTCAGTATGGTATAGATGACATAACTGCAGGAGATTCTTTTATCAAATTTAATTTCTCGGAAATTCTCGAACCACAAGTCTGCTGGTGGTGGATAGACGCTAGACCAAAAAATCAGAACATGATCTCCAAAGTACCGGAAAAAAGTAAGAATTCTTATGTAACATTAAGCCATGAAAAAACGATTTAAAGACTGGGGCTGCTGGAGTCACTATATGGAGACTATATATTTGCATAGGAAACACAGAGACTAAATGTAACCTGGCCAGGCTGTTGTAGATTGTAGCTGGCAGTCTTGGTGTGGAAGTTGGTGGACATACTCCCTGTATTTAATAATTGGAAGCAACCTACGCCCAGCACTGCAGCAGTGATCTGCTGAGATGACTGAGAAATACTGAATGGAATATTGTACAAAATCATCTGATTGTGATAGATCTTGTTTACAGTGTAGGGTGG
This sequence comes from Apamea sordens, assembly GCA_945859715.1. Taxonomy (NCBI): domain Eukaryota; kingdom Metazoa; phylum Arthropoda; class Insecta; order Lepidoptera; family Noctuidae; genus Apamea; species Apamea sordens. Next base: position 18,409,707 of record OX243986.1, read on the forward strand.
TGATTTTGTACGTATTATAGTTTATGACGTTTGATGCAAAGTTCATCGTAATAGGGTTCACCAGTTATCACCCTGCCAGCCACACGACGATAATATGCCGTTCATCAACCGAACATCTGCACGTTGATAACTCAATAAAACGTCACAGATTTATGATCCTTCCCTTCCACAATAATTGCGAAATGTTGATGCATTACCAACATTCATGCTTTAAACATATCAAGAAAAAGCATCTTAAAAAAAAGTCTTGAAATATTGTGCCAATGTGCATATATCCATCGAGAATAAAGAAAATTGTGAGCATTAACTCCACCGAGACAGTGCGTATTTCTGAATGGTCTCCCAGGGTTTTCTAAATGCAATTCTCAATGGTCAAGCTGCGGAAATTCCTAGGCATAACATAAGTTCAAATCCATGTCTATCTGTAACAGACACGAGGGGGCTAGGCGCGGGCGGAGTCGATGACCGAGTAGGTATTGATCCCGACGAAGTGGGTCGCGACCCGTTTTCCGTTGCAATACACCCAAGGGGAGCGATGCAACGGTCATCTCGATACAATATTGCATTAGGTTCAAGCGAATAGGGTGACGCTTCGCCTACACGTGGACGTGTTCTAGTTAACTGTATACAGGACGAATCGATGTCTGTGATATTTTTGCCTTTTTCTTCAATTACTTATGAACCACAGCGTTTCTGGTATGTTGAATTGGTGATATAATTTTGTTTCGATTATGCCACTCTTCAAAACTTGTTTATTTAGGGAGTAAAGCGTATATGACATACGCTTTACTGGTAAAAAGGAAAACTAGAATCCTTTCAGTTCTCCCAATTTCTGACTTATTGATTCTGCCTACGTTGCCGTGACTCGGTTCCGTATAAACTTTACTTTCTATTTATAAGACTTTGATAGTCTCATTTATATTGTTGAGTTACAACACTATATAACTATAAATGTATTTACAGATATGAAAGACATAAATATTTATATTGCACGTTCAGTACACGTTCATTTCATGATCGTTGCACAGGACGGTCGATGTGCTGCGTGACCTTCGGACGTTTAGTACCCGACTTGCTAAATGTCAGTCACGTCAATTCCGTGTTTTGCGGTAACCGGTACGGAGTTATTGCCCAGCTATCCTGCTAAATTTTCGTTAATTCTTCAGCAAACACCGAGCTGTAAACCTCTCCTGGTGGCTACGAAATGAAGACCTGTATCCTCTTTTTTACCCTATAACCTGTCTGTAAGTTGGCTTTAAATGGAAATTCTGTTGTAAAGAGAATGTCTGAATAATTCATGTCAGATAATGAGGTCGGGTATCGATGGAACGCTTTCCTCGGCCGGGTTCGTTTGTGTGAATAAACTGCTGAAGGCACCTACGTTGAGGCGGTAAATCGTTGTGATTGGTCTATTGCTTGGGTAAGTAAGTATCAGTGTTGTGAAAGTTGATTTGCACCGCGTATAATTCCCCTCCATGCTGCTTATAGGTGTATGGAGCGTTCACTGTTCACTACTGGGATGAGTGTCTTTGTTGGAAGACCAACTCGTATGTCAAGGAAGTGTGCAAGGTACTATATTAGCGAGATTGAATGAAACGTCCCGAATCGTAAAGCAGAATAAACATCCCAAAATAGAACGGAGTTTTCCTTATGCGTGTTGGCCCCTTTCACAATCTTGTTCGTTCTTATATCAATAAGAAAATTCTGGGCGATATATATCATTCTGACGTTATTTTTATCTAAATCGCATATTCGTACTATCTAAAAGTCGTCGGTGATTCTAGAAATCAATTTTTGTGACAGAATAGACAGCCAATGTACCTATCTCAAAATAATCTACTACCTCCGTTGCCATGTCGACTCGAATGGATTTGACCTTCGGACTGTTTTATATTACATCACGAAGATTTTGGCGCCATATAGTGCAGACGTTTTTCTTTATGGTATAGATAGAAATAATAGAACTCTTTGGATCTTCCCAAATGTTTGCTTTACCGCGATGAGATACACCTTAACAAAATTAGTTTCGCATTGCAGCTGCAACAATATAGGGTTATCCATTTATCATGCCAGTACTCGTACCTAACCTACCTGTTATGTTTTTAATGATATCACTGCGGCAAATACCGACGCGTTTCATAAGATAACTACGTTTTATACACATATTTTGTCTGATAAACACTTATCAAATCTATAATTACTGCGATATGAACAGAGTTAGTGTAAACTGATTTTAATCTGCAAGGATTATACTCAGTATATAGTCTATGCATGATGTTAATGACGACATTTCAATTTGGTTAAATGGGTGACATTGATCTGCACACGGTTGTTTAAAACGTTTGTTGATATTAAGCAAGTGTGCAGGAGGAGTTTGTTAAGGTCCAACCAACAATAGCCCCATTTTGTTTATCCTACAAACACACGTTGGGGCTGTTGCGACGTGCTGGAGTCACGTGGAAGGTACATGAACAAATTGGAGCAAGCCCTATTTCATCAATAAATTTCTATTTATTGACGCCTCGTTTACTGGAAGTCTTTAAATACGTTAAAAACTTCGTGGAACCATTACACAAACCTACGCACGCAGCTTTATGCCCGAATGCCATTTAATTAATTACCTAATCAATTTTCGAAAACAGCAACCTAAACGAACCTCGCAAGTTTCTACTAACTGCACCTATTGCCTTTTCGCGGTTCCAATCTTTAAGAAGCTAAAAACGAAATATTTACTCATTTCCGCCATTCCCTAATCCCCCCTTCCCGCCCTTGTTCCAATTTATTTGGGGTCGGCGCAGCACGACTTCTTCCATACATCTCTATTAGCCGTCATCTCAGTAGTCATCCCCTTTCTAGCCATATCATCTTTGTCGCTAATCTTATAGCAATCAATTATCATTTCCTAATATTACATTTGCCAGAAAAGGCTTCGATGTTTATAGCTGACCGCAAATCCTAAATCTCATTAATTTTGTAATCATATAGTGAACCTTCAAGCAAGCCTTGTGTGCAAGCTATCTTCTGCTCATCAAGTTATCTCAAGTATTTAATAGCTTAGAAACGCTTTCCTTTAACTTACTAATCAGAATAAGTAATCAGACATCTTAGGATTCATTCCATAGTGATCATCAGCGGCATATTGCGTATCCAATTATAGAACTTATAAATCTACGTTACTACCGACAGGCTGTCAATAAATATTTATATATGATACTAGCTGACCCGGCAAACGTTGTTTTGCCATATAAATTATTTCTAGCTGCACGGCGCTACTTCGTTCGCGTGGTGTCCTACCTACCCTACCCCTACAATACTCCTACACTACTCCTACCCTACTTCTACCCTACTCCTACCCTATTCCTACACTACTCCTACCCTACTCCTACACTACTCCTACCCTACTCCTCGAGAGTCTCCTCCTCCTTGAGTTATAAAAAGTGTAACTAACACGACTTTCTTTTATATATAAGATAGTATCATTGTTTTTAGATAAGTCTGTGTATTCCGTCTAACATAAAATTACCTACATTATGATAAACACCCAGTTTGCTCAGTACTATACTATATATCTATACTATACCATAAATTCTCAATGGACTAGAAAATTTCCTCTCGCCGTGGGTGGAGCTAAATTTATCCGAGGCGGGTTGTAGTGGGCAGGCTTCGACAGTAACGGCAGCTGTATCGCAAAGCCTGTTTTCCCATTTAGACGTAGGAGGATGCCAACATCTCAGTGCACTTAGTGATAATATTCTAAATTCGCTAAAATGTCAGTTGAAAGACTTGAGACCTACATGCAGAGCCGGTGAGAGCGAACGAGGTCGCTGTAGCGATAACCTTAATTCCACATTTTCAGGATTGCAACGTTGTAGCTCACACGTTAAATTATTCTCGGGTGCTATGGAGAGAACTCTGCATTTTTATTTTACTGATGAATCGCGAAGCGGCTTCAGGATTATTGTCTTTTATAAATTCAAGCGAATCTATGAATATAAGGACTCCCTTAAATCACTTTTTATTGGGCGTGTGTACAGATAGCCACGCGTGGGAGTTTCTTAATACGAATTCTTTCTCGTTTTTCTCGCTATTAATAGAATGTGACCGACGGGCGGCATCGCGGTTGCTAATCGAATCTTCTCGGTCACAGATGCGTAGTCTGAAATGCAATTGCTTCAGTTTTATCGCTCTCGATTAATTGTTTATCTCACCTATTAGGAACTGTTGGGAAAAACCCGAGATCAATCAGTAACAATTAAATAAAACTGTTGATCGCCTATTGAAGCAAGTGTTTGTTTGACTCATTTAACACCTCCATTAGTACTGTTTAGTCTTGCGTCTTTTAATAAGTATTTGCAACATGATTCCTATTCATAACTTCTGACTCTTCGAAAATGAGATCTATCAAACAATCATTGTTTCATTCATATGATGGATCATAACTTGTGAAAAGTTTGAAAACTTGTGCAAAACGAGTGGGTAGACGTTGGTGTGCGTGTGTGCGATGTGGACAGCGGAGTTCGTCTGGCAAGTGACGCCAACGCCCCCGCCTGCTCCGCACGGCGTGACGTCGCTCGCGGCCGGCGCTCTGGGGCGGCGCGCCAGTCTCTGCACAACCGCGGCACCGACAGTGTCGAACCGTTGCGATGTAAACGCCTAACCTTCTAATCTGTCTACAACGACAGCCTCAGTTACGTGTGCACGATAGTTTCAGTTAATTTCCTCATCGGTCTATTAACTTAATTTTTGTGTTAAAATAACTGTTTTCTCATCCGCCGCGCCGGATTCATGTAAGTGAAGTTTTTGTGTCATCATTAACGTCGGTGTCCCGCATTACTGACGCGTTTTGAACGAATCCTCAAGACTCGTGCGAGCGTGACCAAAGTAAGACAGTCTGGGGAACACAGTACGCCATTCGATCCTGGTCGGTTGGATATGGTCAAAATCGGTGACCAGGTAATTTTTTCAAATTGCACAATGTTTTCTTTTGTAGTGATGCATTAGAGTAAACTTGTAATCATTTTTAGCGTTTTCATTATAAAATTTCACTTTTGAATCAACAGGTGCTCAACTCAAAAGCTCGGTCACGCCTCGCACTTCAGAAGTAGCGTAAAAAACAGTAGCTCCACCCTCATACTATTGTTTATAAATGATGAAGTCCTTTGCGGTGATCACAATTATTTTATGAAGAAAGTGCGTTTGTATACTTAATGTGGTAAAAACTGATGATCTCGTCGTGAGCTAAAGCTTACTTTATACTTACTGGAATCGTAAAACTTGCATAAACTCATATAATACATTTTGGGTGCAAAAGTGCTAAAGAATGTTGTCTTCATCACAATTGATTTTGTTGCTATATTAGGTAAGCTTGAAAAAAATTATGAAGTCAGCTCTGGATGGTCATGAAAGACTAATGAATCAAATTAATTAGAATTTGAAGGCAACAATTATCCGATTGTGATACAATCTGCCCTTCGCAGCAATGACCAAAATTGAAGCTGGGTGTGTTGTGGAAATGGAACCACGTTTGCTTAATGACCTATGTTTTTGTGTTAATTTAATACCACTTTAATCGTTCTCCGCGGGTGCGGCTATCTACATGACTTCGATAGGAACTATCCACTCTTATTTAACAGATACTTCAACCAGTACCTATTATACCGTTTATTGCGTTATTTCCTGTACCTTGAATAAATATTCAGTTTTATGTTTCCTCATTATATCTGATTTCTTCGACCACAATACGTGGGCTATCAATGTCACGGTCAATTACTTATAACATCTAGCATAGCATCTTCTTTGTTTGTTGCTAGTGGATGCTGTTTATCATCCACTTCACAAATGGTCAAACAGATAAGCAAAATGTAGACAAGCAAGCCTATATTTTGCTTATCTGTTTACCTTAAATGTGTTTGTTCTTCTCTTATTTGTTCATTAAGCTAATTATGTATAGTACATTAACATTAATAAAGTGTCAATCTCAGCCAAACTCAGTCATCTAAATTCCTGTGTTTAACAACAACATTTTTGCCCTGATGTTTTACATTCAATTATCTAGCAGTGATCGATCAGGAATTTGTAATGGTTATTTATTGTTAATGTATTCATGGTTCTGCTCCATGTATATTGATGTTGAGAATCTTCATGAATATTCATTAGTTCTACATATACATCATAATTACCTGCTTTTAAGATGTGGTCTTTACAATATCTTTTGAATGCAATATGAAATCTTCTACCTATATTTGAGAAAGGAATCACGTAAACCGCTTATATTACCTCTTTTGTCTGTTCTTCAAGACCTTAGTCTTCGAGGTCTCAGGTAAACGTACCACCCACCGTCGTAAAGGGCAGAAATTCCCCCTGTAATAAGAAAAAAAAACCATAGGCAAAAAGGAAATAAATTGGGGTATGAAAGTTTTAAGGAATGAGGAAGTTTATTTTGTTTTTCCATGGTATTTTGACCTTATTTTACATTCATATTTGAGGTATAAATGAAGGGAATCTGGAGCTCTGGGCTCGACGTATGGACTTCATGTAAAAGAATGCTAATGTAAAGAAGTGGTAATGAACTACACTCACTGTACTAGCTAATTATTTTATCTCGAAGATGTTGCTCGAGTTGTTCCTATATCGAGATAGTGGCAGCGGATATGACTTCATTCGGATGATTACACATAAATTACTAAAGTTATAACGCTCGAGATAAATACTGATAACATTCTTGCTGATATATTTTCGTAAATATTTGCATGTTTTCAGTTTCATTTGTGATTCACTCGTAACCTAGCTCAAGTAGTAAACATTTCAGAACGAGCTGATGGAAGTGTTGACGCAGTTTGGTTTTTATTTTTCTTGTGAAATGAGTCGCAATACGATGGCCTGGTAGCTAATGAAAATGAAAAACAGAATGAGTCACCTACGAAACGTTCCGCGCCCTTGAATTATTAGTAGCAGCTTTTATAGGCTGCTTATACTGACAAGGGCAAATGAACTTATCCTCCTGATGTCCTAGGCTTGTCCTATCTAGCTCTTGCTTTAGTTAGATAATCGTCTAACTACGTTTCTTGTAACTAGCTTAATTCTTTTCTAATGGTAAATCTAGTTACCCCATTTGGGATCTCAATTTACCAGCATGATGTCATGCATGTATGAGCCGCACTCTAATAGGTAGCAAACGAGGTGCGTTGGAGCAATTCAAAGTCAAATCGTTTTCAATGTACATGTTGCTATTATGCTGTAGGTATCGTCATTTATATGGGTGGGTATAAGATGAGTACTGCTTGGTCCTGGTTGGTACCAATTAGTTTTAGGAGGACGATGTATTATGCAATGACCAAGCGGTAAGCACGGTAACCCCAACATGATTTATGTAGGAGTATTATCAGGCCAAACCGGTAGGAGGATAAAAATTCACATGTTTTGCGGCAACTTGTGTGCTTTGTGAGGTACCAAACTACCAAATATAATATATGAATGTCGCATTGATAGCACATACATAGGTATTTTGTTTATCTGCTGGTGGCCTTCAGCTGCGGCGTTGCTTCGTGACTAAATCATAAGCTATCGCTATTGTTCCATGAGTTCATAATAATCCCGCGAGATAGGCGGATATCGGTATCAGATTGATCTGTTTTCCATTAAAATGGTATGAATGTGGGGCACGCAGTGTGATAAGTTCTATAAATCTTTAGTGCCATCTGGTGCCATCTGCTATTGGTGTTTTCCGTGAGAACTCGTAAATAGCAAAACAGCTCAGCTTGTTGAAATCCGAAAGGGTGCCAATTATAACAGTTAGTACCTGCACTCTCTACTCTGGAGTCTGGACAAGGGTATTGTTCTTTGTGGTCCAACAATAACTTGTTGAATTACAAGTACCCACAGTCCATCTCGTCGTTGCCCGGACTTATTGTCAGACAGAACCAGCTTTTCTTGAAAAAATCGGTTGTGCACTGATTAGCAATCCTAAGTTGGCGTCGCCCAGAAGGTTCTACATCGAGAAGCTGGTTTAAAGAGGAGCTCATCTCAACTATTTTCCGCAGCTTCATGAAAGATGTAGGTACTTAGTACAGGCGCCAGCACATCAAGCTACTACAATCTGTCAGATTTCTTTAATAGATTTTCGACTTTATTGCTAAACCATTAGGTTCAATGTTGATTGGGAAAATCTGACAGTTTCGGGTAGGTTGACCTGCTGGCGTCCGTACATGAGGTCGTACGACATCCACGGGAAGAACTAAATAAACTGCAGAACTTATTGCCCTGTTGTATTATTGTATCAAAGTTTCCCGAACACCTACGTTGTAATGAAAGGATTTTATTACACAACGGGAAATTGAAAAACTTTAACCACAAAAAGTTGTTGTTGAAGAAATTGCGTTTTAATTTGACTTGGGGTAAACAACATCAAGGTTTATTACGACCACTTCCTGGAATTACCAGCAATGAAGCTAAATGTACAACTAGTTGCATAGATATTGTCGGGCGACTACCTCGCCCCGTTTCCGCCATTACGGCGATACTTGATGCACTGGAAAATTACCCTTCGGGGAATGCACCTTTTTTTTCTTCAAAAGGGATTTATTCGTTGTTTAAATGTTTACAAGTTTTACAGTTTATTCATTTACCTACTACAATTTGGCATATAATAAATATAATATATGAATCTGTTATTTAATAAGAAATTGGAAAAAACAACCTGTTTTTGAAACCTGGCTAAATTTTATTTTATTCTGAATTTCATGCCGGGATCCCGGTATTAGCCAATACCGAAACCTAGTTTTAAGGGACTGACAAGTAAAACTTAACAATAGTTAATACTTGTGCGTGACTTTGACCAACACAATGAAGTACATTGTTTCCAATGATTGTTCGCGGTTGCTCAAGTACTATGTAACAAGTTCAACATGGCGGTGTTTGCCACGTGTCGTCTCTATAAATTCATGCTATGTTTTGCTAGTCTTCGTCCATTGAATTCCATAGCTAAGACTGCCAGTGCTATTGATAGACTACTAACATCCGCATCCTCGTGCCCTTGCACCCATGAATCGTGCATTGTGTCAAAAATACTGTTCACATCGAATTTATTCGTGACGGAACAATCAAATATTGATGGAATTGGACGCATAGCATTAGATTAGACGGCACGGTTGGCGCAGTGGTTAAGCGATTGACTGCTGCGCTGCGTGTCGCGGGTTCGATTCCCGCACGGAACAAATATTTGTATGACCTACATGTATTTGTTCCGAGTCTGGGTGTTTTTCTATCTATAATATGTATGTATTTACAAAAACAAAATGTATATAAGTACCTAGTCTATCAGCCATCTTGTTACCATAACACAAGCATTAGGTTGCTTAGCTTGGGACTAGATGGCGCTGTGTGAAATGTCCAGGGATATTGTCCAGGGATATTATATTATTATTAGATTAATTGCTTGGAGTTTACAAATGTTGATTTGTGAATCAGAGTCAGTGCTTTGTCAGACGCTGAGTCTTATCCAAACTGATAATAAATTGACATACGTGATAATGTTATTTATTATATTTCCCACAAATTCTTCGCATTGCCTACGTGCAAATATCTATGAGCAGATGTTTCAGTTCCGGTCTCACAAATTGTTGCTACCTTCAACTGAGTTATTTAGCTTATAGATTTTCAAGTACCAACTGTATCAGTTCGTGGTCCCGGCTATCTCGGCTAGACGTCCTCCCGGGTTCAGACATTACAGATGTTGGTCTGAACCGTCTGCATTATTGCACATGTGTGCAGTCTGGCTTGGGTTTATCGACCGTAGCGTCTAGTTCAGACAATCTTCCCTTCGGCTGCGACTGCAGAATTTTCCCTGTGTCTCACAATTGTTTTATTGCTCTTTTTTGTTTACTTTTATACGATCCATAGCCCCTACCTACCTTTATGGATATTCACAAGTACTAAAACAACATTTGTTGTAAGCGACTTGGAACATAAAATAAAAACAATTTTAACAAAGTAACCTCGTTAATGTGAACTCATTAACCTGTTTTGTTATTTACTTCACATGTTTTTACATAGTATCCTATTTATAACATTATAGAAAAGGGAAAACTTCGCCATTTCATAAATCGGTAGTGTGTGCACCTAACCAGATAACGTGCTATTTCGGTGACATCGTCACTCTTATTTTTATCTACGGTTGACCGTTCCATCTACAATAGATTGAATGGGCAATTATCTCGTGCAGCGTAATGACTTTGTTGCTACTAATAAAACCACGCAAATTGAATCGTATCTGTTATGAAGATTAGAAGCTCATTGTGTAGGATCAGGCATCTATTTGCGCTCAAGGAAAATTAAATTATCAAAGTAAAATATGTTTGCTCGCGTCGGCACGAGCCACTGTTCCTTTTGGCCTGAACCCAAGTCTGTGCCGTCTCCTTGATAAAATCTGAAGGAAAATAAAGCAAAGCACTTCAAAATATTCGTGAAGTTTTCGCGCAGCTAGGTATTGAGTGGGAGAGGAGAGTAAATTCGATTGCGGCCAATGTTTTGCATCAAGATTATACATACACGATTGTAAATTTAAATGTAAACATATGACGTGTATTGTAAATCCCACGCCGGTATCGTGGCTGCCAACATCTCGTACGCCGCTGTTTCAGAGTCGTGCCCGCGCCACTCCTATAATCCGTCGTCTTTATTGTTTTGTGCTAATTGTGACAAAAATTGTATTTTCAAATTGAAGTGTTTAGTGAGAGCCCGCCTGAGCGAGTCACGCGTAAGATGCCAGATATTTTGGGGGCAAACGATATAATTTATATTGTGCTAACAGCGCTGTTCTCTGTTTTACCGCAATTGTTAAATAAATTTCGTGATCTCCAGTTGTTTAGGAATGTGTTAATAAGTGTGTGAACTATAGAAGTTAAATATAGCATGTGTTCCATAGCTATACGTGAATAATCTTTATTCGTTGAAGTGTGAATGCCATTCGTCTATCACGAGGGACCGATAGGTATCGTTGATATCCAAGACAAATATTGAACAAATTGTTTTATTTATCTTTCATACAGGCTTTGCCATCCATAAAATATTTAACTGGAATCTTTACTTAAGTAGTTTTACATTGTTCATTACAGCTATTAATATATAACTTCCAAGAACCCATTCTCGTTATGCACAGTCAACAACATACTGAGTCACAAGTAAGACAATGCGGGCAATTAGTTAATTGATTTTATTTGTTTGTGGTAGCTGGAGATCCCTTCTGTGGCGACATTGATGGAGTTCCGCTTGGACAGCGCGGAGTACTGCCAGGCCCAACACAAATAAACTGCAGGGCGTTTCGTGCGACGAGGGAGCGGAGCGTGCCACCGCTGGACCCATGCTGCCGGGAGCGCACCCCAAGCGCTGTGCCACGTACACACACCCACAGGTAACAAGCTCTTGCTAACTACGTTCAACCGCCATATTGTAATCAGAGTGGGGTGAGCCGAAGCCGGCGTCCCACGGCAGAACTATCAGTTGTTATCTGCTCCTGACCAAGACAAGAACGCGATACCGGTGATAATACTGTAACCGAATCCGTTTACCTAACGCGTTACATCACTATAATAATATACTGTGCACTTGTTGAGCTGTGAGCAGGTATTTATCGAAATAAAATAACAGCAATGTTGTTCAGATGGCGTAGTGTTTACATATTGTGTTATCATAGTGTTGTGTTGTTTAAAAAGAGTGTTGAGGTGTGTGAGGCACGTCCACAATTGACGCGATGTTGGCTCTGGATCAGCTCGGAAATACCGATGTCGATGGACAGACATAGGCGTTCAGAACATCGCACATCCACATGACCGAAACTTCGCTGTATCCCGAACACTATTTTTAGAAGCCATTTTTATTCCACTTCAGTCGTTGCTCGAGCTTTGACGCAAATACGCTCTAAAAATGATATTCGTCGTAAATCACAGCGCGGTGCCGGCTGGATCGTTGACATTAACGAAACTATTATTTTTGTTTCAGTTACCTTAAATTCGGGAGCCACAGAAAATTGGAGCATATCATTCAGTTGCCGAAGTTCGTGTGATAACAAAACTTATGTTTTTCGCATAATTTCTTTTAGTTCCATTCCACATTCTGAACTTTTGTTTATTCGTCTCCGAATGCGAGCAAGTGGTTGAAAACGACATCCATGCGGGTGGTTCTCATTATATAATTGGACCCTTTCTAAAGAGAAGTAACGAAACTGTCGTGTGTTGTGTGGAAATAGAGTGACAGTTTGTCTGTTAGACTGTGACGGACCGTGACATCTTTCTCTGACGCGCGTGACGTGAGTACCAGCCGGGTGCGTTATCTTGTGTGACCGGAGGAGCAGCGAATCGATCACGATGAAGCAGAAGGACATCAGGCCGGCGCCCTCGCTAATCGAGTACAAGAACATGCGGTTCCTCATCACCGACCGCCCGTCCGACGTCACCATTCAGGCCTATCTTCAGGTAAATATACTTTATTTGTAATATTTATCTTCACTAGCTTAGTGTAAATGACATCTCAACGCTTTAGTCAATATATTGTTATTATAATTTATTTAGAACTAAATACTTAGCAAAAACATATAGGCCAGTCATTTGGGAACTAGTGAGTCAAAGACAGAATTTGCTTGTGCGACTTGGAAAATGTGAACTAACTCAAATTCACTTCAAATCATTTCAAATTTCAAATTCTCGAACGTTTCTTTTTGAAGTAATCCTTAAAAGATTAAACCCAGCTTAACTGGCTAAAACTTTGTCAATAAGTTATGAAGCATAAAATGAAAGGTTCAAACTCTTTACGTAGACTTTTCAAGATTTAAAATGTCGAATCTCTGAATATGTTATGAATGACTTTTATTTAAAAGTTGAAACCCGCGTCTAGGTTTGAAGATTTCTAAATAAATATTGAATTAATTAAGTCTTCATTAACTTATAGCTAATTAGCGAGTTCAATGCTGTCAATGACCAGTTAGTTAAATGTGATAATAAATGATATTTGTGGTAACATTTTAGATTTAAATAAATATGGTTCGCGTGGGAATGTTTATTATTTTTATTATTTCAGCCTTTTATTTTCCAAATCTTTTAAAATTAATTACAATTTTAGCATAAAATAATCAAATCTCATTCCTAATTAAAACCTGAATAATAATTGAATCATGCATTTTAACAAACACTTAAATAAATAATAATTGATTTTATAAATTGAATAATATAACATAAATAATTTTTGTTCAATTAGTATTGGGTGCCCATTTAAGGGCGGGTGGGAATGTTACTAACCATTAAAATGATATTGGAGAAACTGGCACTTTTAACCACAAAAATGTACACTAAAAGAGGCTGTCTTGTTGCACGATTGCTAATCCTACTAATATTATAAACGAAAGTTTGTAGGATGGATGTTTGTTAGTCTTTCACGCAAAACTTACTGAACGGATTGGATTAAATTTGGCACACAGATGGTTTATAACCAGGATTAACATAATTATAAGATACTTTTTATCCCGATATTCCCACGGAATCGAAAGTTATGCGGGGAAACCGCGGGGCGCAGCTTGTCCGCTAATAATATAAAGAAAATGCTTACGCTTATGCTTAAAATACTCGAAAAAAAAACACTTGGAATTTACGTTGAAAAGTCAATAAACGATAATGGCTTTGCCAGTAATACCGGTCTCACCAGTTGCGGAGCAGTGTAAATCTGTATAGGTACAATTTAAAATAATGATATCCAGCCTAGTCTAGTTAAACTGGAACCCGATACCTGGAGAGAGGCTAAGCATTATATTATAATGAGGAAAATAGGGTTGTCGATAACCATTCATTGAGTACTTATTCCTAGATTGTGGTGACCGTAAAGCCTATCTTCAATACGATTCTTTTCTTCTATTATGTGGTTTATTTATTACACTTAAAATTTGATTTGTGTACCTACTGGATCTGCCTGTGAAACGATTCTGTAAAAAACTGCAAATTTTCTATCTGTGAAAATAGCTTAAACCTTACGATGTCGACTGCCATGTTGTAAACCCCAGGACAGGAAACAAGCAGGAGATTTGTTCTCACTCTGCTTGAAATGCCAATTTCCCATAAGGCCACGTTGTTTCTGCAGTGACCAACCTTCTCGGTTGAGAATCTCAAATAAGTCACTTCAGTGAATGCCCAGATGTTTCAAGATGTTATACGTGTTTCTTCTTGGTACAGGAACTGAGGAAGCACAATGTGTGCACGGTGGTACGCGTGTGCGAGCCCAGCTACGACACGGGACCGCTGAAGGCCGAGAGTATCGAGGTGCGTGACCTGGCTTACGACGACGGAACCTTCCCGCCTGCCAACGTCGTCGACGACTGGTTTGAGATTCTGCGCGAAAAGTGAGTAATCTTCCCATTCTTACAATCCTTTTCATAGGAACTGGGATTTTGGGGTTGTTGTGTGGGTGCAAAAATGTCTGAGGTCCCCCGGATTATTAATATGGTGGTGTCGTCAGACAGAAATGATGTAGATGGCTACCACTGCAGAAGCTTGTGTAAAACTTTGGTGCTAACTGCGGTTGGTACGTGTAATTTCGTATTTTTCAGACGTTCATTCTTCACATTGCTATTCTGATGCAAACATTGAAATTCTGCTGTAATAATATTCGAGCCTCACAAAGTAACATTGTTCAATTATTAAAGTAAATTCTATTTATTATTGAGTGACGCATATTCAAAGTTATTGTTACGTAACTGTGACGCACTGATTATGATCGATACATGTACGATGTAGTTCGGATTCGCCGGTTCATTTAATACCTATTAAATTGTTATGTTGCGTCGTGTTATTGTAGCTTATGTAAATTGTGTTATGTTTGGTGTTGTGACCACATTATCAAACATTCCTCTTGTTTGTTTGACTATTAGTTAAACACACAACGCTATAACATTTACTAATTATCACAAAATTCGTTTTCCTCAAAGAGTACAATAATGGGGCACAAATGATGGGTTACAATGGCCATGGTTGGCAATGTTTTAAGAACTGTAAGTACTGATGTGCTATTAGCAGCTGGCTTGTACCCACCTGTACGCAATATATTTATTGCATTCCACAATGTCAACTTAGGTGGTAGGTTTTTACAAAGATATGACCATTGTAGACCCTATCAGGCACAACCAAGTAGGAGGAGGACCTTGGGAGGAGTATCCGCTTACCCATGCGTGAACTGATAATATTCTTCAGGAAATGTTCTGATAAAATCATACAATACTAAATTTATCCTCGTCAATTCCCCAGAGCGCAGAACAAGCCTGAGGCGGCGGTGGCGGTGCATTGCGTAGCAGGACTGGGCCGCGCGCCCGTCATGGTGGCCATTGCACTCATCGAGCTCGGCATGAAGTACGAGGAAGCCGTCGAGAGTATTCGAGAGTGAGTATTGTGTATATTAGAGCCAGAAATTCGAGATAAATACCATTGTAAACAAAAATTAATTAGGACTTTTTTGTTACAAATGGTCACTCTAAAATTAGAACACATTTCACTAAAGTAGATAACTCATTAAGTGGCGATGGAATGTAATCATGTATTTATGATTATTATTACTTAGTTAACGTACAGCTAACATACATACGAGGACTACCACCACCTCATAGTGTAGTATTATTTCAATCTTGCTTCAGTGTCGATAGAAATATAGCTACACAGATCACAAACCGCAAATCAGTTGTGCCGTCACTGGCTGTCAGTAACAGAGCAACAAGACGTATTTTTTTGTTAGACAAATGACTATCGCAAAACTGAAAAAAGAAATGTCGCTGCGGTCAAAGTTGTGACGCCGCGTTCGGAATAAAAACCGCGTCGACATGTGGAGTCGCTGAAGTCTGTCATTGCAATAGGGCGACGTTTCTACTTGCAGTCTGCGGTTGTTGTCGCCTTCGGAAGAGGACCTTTATGACTTTGAAATAAGAAGTTTCAAAGTATACCGCCCCAGTTTTACCTCATCTTTTAATTCTAATGTGCCTCAATATCTTTGCGCAAACGGTTGCCGGCACGGATACGTATTTGCTGCATTTTATCGATAATACTGATAAGGTTGTTTCGTGTATGTGCAAGAATCCGATCATATCAAACTGACGTAGATTCGCCTATTCAGTTTTCTCAAGAAATTGAAGTGTGAGAACTATTTGATCATTGTCTTTGACCTTCCTTTTTGGCAGGTGCATTCATTCTTTAAGACGCAAATCGATCTTCGAGAAAAATCCTATTCGATTCGACGCAATTTTTCTTGGATAAATATTTTCGCCATGCTAATCAAAGCTTCACGATTGTTCGCCTAAGTTCAATAATAGTGCTTGCACGTTATAACGCCTTATACACTGCTCACAGGATGCTAAGGATCGTGACTCACATGACAATTAATTGATAATTGAACGAGTAACTCGTAAAAGTGTATATTTATGCACATGTTTATATCGAGGTGTGGACTTACCTTATATGGCTATATTTATGCCATGCATGTAAACTGCGTTGAATGTTCCTCTTGTCATGAAGTTCAAGTTCTGATTACATGACTGTAAAACTGTCTGGCGGTTTTTTATATGGCATTAGAGGCCAGATGAGAGGATCAGAGGTCGGCAGATCTGCTAGCGTCATGTGACGGGTCGCTGAGCTCCTTAAAAAAGACCGATGCAATGCATGCAATGGTCTCTAGACCATAACCTCGTGTTCGTTTCGGAATTTCTTCTCAGGGATCAGTCAGCCAGGAAATGCCGGCCCCATGAACAATAGGGTAGTTGCCTGGGTAAAAAAATAATAATTATATTTAGTCCGTCAGTTAGATTATCGAAAAATAATGGACACGTATTTTTTCTTTTGTCCATCAAACAAAAAATGACAAAGTTAGAGCGCGTCAAAATTTGGGTCGTGACGTCACTTGCTTGCAAAAGTGTCGCAAGCAAGTGACGTCACGCGGAACTTTAACGGGCGATATCTTCATCATTTTTTATATAATTGACAAAAGAAAAAATACGGGTTCAATATTTTTTGATAATCTAAATGACGGACTAATTAGATTTTTTTTTAGGAAAATAGCCAATTTACGTATTAAAGTGTCTTAACTACCAACGTACTTAGAAATAAACACAATTTAATTTCATTGCAGTCAACGCCGCGGTGCCATCAACGCGAAGCAACTGTCGTACTTGGAGAAGTATCGCCCAAAGTCGCGGCTGAAGAAGAACGGGCACAAGGGGCCCAACTGCTGCGTGCAGTAAGCGTCCGTGGGAAACCGTCCTGCGCCCGTAACAGCGAATGTAGCTCTGCTTTCACACACACACTGACACAGGGGAGCATAGACAACAATCAATTAGTTTTTTTATCCTAGTGTCGCCTCTTTATGACGACTATTTTCTTTATTTCTCGTTTCGTTGGGGGGTTGTAACCGAATTCTGCCTTAACCTGCAAGAGCTTGGAATTACCACATTCCTTTTGAGTTAACCTGACACAACTGAGAATTTGGTTATGATCT
This sequence comes from Apamea sordens, assembly GCA_945859715.1. Classification (NCBI taxonomy): domain Eukaryota; kingdom Metazoa; phylum Arthropoda; class Insecta; order Lepidoptera; family Noctuidae; genus Apamea; species Apamea sordens. The sequence continues at coordinate 18,427,215 of OX243986.1, forward strand.
CGGTACCTTATTGCCCGTTAACGACATGTTTATCTCGGGTTTTCTATGAAATTTAATTGAGAGCCTTATTGTAAGCTAATGTTTGTATGTTGAAAGTGAAGGTGTAATAACCCTTGTGCTGTATTGTGTATTAGTGGAATATGTTAATAGAAGCGAGCCACGATTTGTGTTCATAGTTGAAACAGTTAACTCAGGTATTCATATGCCTATATTGAATCATAATAAATTTCAATATCCATAATAATACAAATCAGTCAATGTCACTTAGATTCCTTTCTGTTTATATTAATATGTCATTGTGTGGTGAAATCATGTTTTCCTATTATTTTCCTTTGTAGAGACTTATATTTACCTATATAATAATAATAATAATTTGAGACATAATAGAAAATCGTTATGGTTTTGTGTTCCTTAAGACAATTTGACGTGAAATTCAATAAATTTTGCTTTTTTATGATATTTTGAGAAAGACAATTTTAATTTGAATGCTTTCCTCTCAACTTGGGTTGCCACAAGCATTCAGCCTTTGACGAGTTGCCCAAACGTTAAGAAGTTCTAATTAAATGCTATAAAACCTGACTCACCGAAAAGTTCCAATGAAGAAAATAGCTCTTTGATATTATTTTTCTATTTCTAATTTTATGAAGATTATTATCGAAATATATAAGAAAAGTGTAACTACAAGAACTCACATTCTTAAATAAAAATATTTATAAGCAAAATTGATGTTTTATTTTAGTATGCTGTTAACAAAAGTGTTTAACTTATGAGGCTAAACTTAACATAAGTGAGGTAGTACGTGGAGCTGGAGGTCTTATGTTCACAATATTATACATACATAACATGTTTCATTAACATTCCTCATTTTATAATTCGATATACAAATATGCCATAATATGAAGATACATAAATATAAATAATATTCGAAATTATTCCTGTTAACAATGAAAATACAATAATAAAAGTACAGATACTAATTATACACAACAATAAATAAACAATATTAAGTATTGTATACCGTTTTCCATGTTCATTTGTACTCTTTGTTTACTTTAATTTGCACTTTGGATTATAATTACTTACATTATTAAGTACTGAAATTAACTTTCATAAAACTGCTAATATTTCGGCAATGAACGTACCCGTTATAAAACTAAAATTATAGTGCCATTAGTTAGTAAAAACTTATCAATAGTAATAATAATTAACAAATTAAAAAGTTAAAGATAATACCAACAACAAAACTTACTTCTAACATTCAGATCTTTTGTGTAGCAGATCATTCTCTGGATAATATTCTTATTTCTTCGGCACATACTTGTGTATTTTCCCGCCGTACCTGGCTATAAAGGCTTTGATATCGAACTTACGCTTGCAGCCGTCGTAGTTCATGAACCGTATCTTGCCGAACACAGCACGCTCCGCCCAACCTTGGTCGTGTATACCGCAAACTGACCACATGCAGCCTGAAAAACGGATAAAACATGGAAAACTGTACCAATATTAATTTAGAATTCGCTTACAGAAGCTAAACCTGCCTGGCGTTGTTTGTTATCAATGAACTGATATTCCCGTTAAATATCAATAAAGAAATTAAAATGCAGTCGAAGTTTTCTATAAAACGGTGTCCTTCCGGTTGGCTTTATACCCTGTATGGCCAAACATTCCGAACACCGTGGGACTTTTAACATCTGCGTGATCATTATTTCAAAATTGTATATTGGGTGTCCCAACCACCCAAAGTCGGAGTCTAAAAGTATTACTACGCTAAATTAAACGGTGGTTTAAGTATTACTACGAAAAATGTATGTAGAAGTTTACATGGAAGTTTAACATACTTCTACATCGTAAATCAGGTTGAAATTATCATGATTGGAGACGACAACACAGTACAGCCAAAGAATGAAAAGGTTATATATGCTTAGGGTAAGTTCACACATGCAATGCACGAGGTTTATAATTATTCCGACTGCCGAAAGACTTGGAAAATTTGACATTTATGCGTGCGTGCGTGTGTGAAATATTATAAATATTATTATTCCTTAAAAATTAAGGAATTTTCAATTAATTGTCCTACTTATTTCCTATCTCGCTCTGAGGTCCCATTGTAAAAACACCCATTAAAAGGGTCTCAAAACTATAAAAATGTAAGAGGGCTGTATGAGTATCTAACTTACCAACATATCCACTAGGGTCCCTTCCATCAATGCTGTAGTGATCATTCAAGTATATCGCATACTTCAGCGCGTCTTCAGGCGACGGCGTCCACTCCAGGATCTTCTTGGCCCAGTACATGCGCAGGAAGCCGTGCATCTTGCCTTCCTTTACCAGCTGGATCTGTGCCGAGTTCCACAGGTCGTCATGTGTCTCGGACTTGGCTAGTTGTTCGAGTGTGTAGATGTGTGATCTTTTGTCTTTCCTGTAGGTCAGACAAATGATTAAATAGAAAAAAACAAGCGTTTCGCGCCAGTTTTCACTAACACTAGCAGACACCTAAATGAACGCTTAAGTATTTTGCGCAATTGCGCCCAGAAAAGCATGAATTTATCGACCATATGACTTTCCAGGTTCTTAACAAATCATAAAGATGCATAGGATTTCCTGATGAAATTGAATAATAAACTTTGTTTTGAGAGTAAAAAAGTGCAAAGTTGTACTAGAACCAACGCAGACTTCTTACACCTCTACGGACGTCCTGAAGCGCGGTCATGCGTGTTCAATTTACACTTTGATATTTGCATAAGAAAAGCCTTATATAGTTTTTAAATATGATTGATACCTGTGATCATCCAGAGTCTTTTGCGCCCAGTTACTGGCTCCTTTGATGCTGTCGTAATGTTCGCAGTAGAAACAGAAGTTATCAGCCAGCTCGCGACGTACGATGGCCTCCTCTAGGTATGCGTTCACTGATTCTGTGCTCGTTGCTTTGTGTTCTTGGACACATAGGGCCACTCTCTGGACTGATATTTGACCTGTAAATGTGGGGTAAAAATGAGCTGTGTGTTTTGGAAAAAGATCGTGTTTCGCCTTGCCTTATAACCAAAAGATAACATCACGCCTGTAATCCCCGAAGGTTTAGGCAGAAGTGTACCTATATACCTATATATATTTTAAAGTACGTAATAGGTGGCGACCCTATTGTCATCAACAGGGCCCAAATCTGAGATATTTCAGATGGAAAAATAATATTGATCTCATTTTTTAAATGCTATGAAATGCAGTTTTTTTTGGCTTATGTTTAACTTACCACCAGATATAGTAACATATAACAGACAAAAATAGTAAATGATCACCAAAATTAAACCCGCATTTTAATGTAAACTTATAACCAAAGTTTTAACATCTCGCTATTCTATTTAAGCAAAATGACACCAAATAAGTCAGTTCGGTTCTCGGCAGCCTGCAAAAAATAATCTCTTTTTTTTTCCATATTATTTTCTATACAATCTAGTCGTTTCTGGCTCTCGCCGGCCGCTGCCGCGGCACCGCTCGCTTCTCTCGCTCGGCTCGTGCGTAGGTCACAGTTTTAACCTAACCATTTTTTTAAAAATTAACCTTGTCTGTATAGTTTGCAGCAAGTTAGAGACATAACTTAATATGGCATCATAATACTTTATTTGGTAATAAACCTACATTTTATGGCAATCATAGTGGTATATTTAGGCTTGAATACAATTTGAAGTGCAAGAACGAAGGGTATCAAAGCATTTTATGGTGGTCATTATATTTAACCCCGTTTTTTTTCCCATTGAGCATTTTGATAACTGATCATAGTCTTAAAGTCCCTCCCCAAAAGTGCACCTGTTTTATTCTGCACTATTGAAGTAGAGCTATCAGTCACAACACACATTACCAGGGAGGACATTACCAAAGAGAGCTCTGATAATGTCAGTTGTGACTTACAGCCTTATTTTATTTTCTTACTTACCAAAATGAAACCACGGTGATAAATTACTCAGCGCATCTTTCGTAGGATCATTCCTCTTAGTAGCAAACACCTTCAGCCTTTGGTCCAGGAAGCTCTTTAGCATTTTCAGGGCATTATCATAGCCCGGTTGGGCCCATTCTACAGGGCCAACATTTTTATCTGCCTCTCTAGATACTATTGCTTCATCCCAGTCTATGGGCTGGAGTTTTATAACAAAACAATAAGTTAGTTTTCAACCTAACACTTGTGCAAATTTCTTCTTGAAATCAGGATTTTTAACACTATAGTATTATCCTCAACCTCAACTGTGGTATAGTTTAATTACTTGACGTGGTGAAACTAAGCAGTGTAGTGTTTTAAAGAGATTATCCATAAACACAATATCTTAGAAGGAAATTACAACAACTTTACATCATGCCTGTATCCCCCGAAGGGGAGGCTGACGTCATGACGTGTTTAGTACACCTCCATTTTGGAAGTTATTTCTGTAAGTCCCATGCAAGCTTTTTGCAATAAGTAATGGTTTTGCATAATCATGAAAATGTTTTCATAAAGGAATTTCATTCTTTCCCGAAGCTGTTTTCGATTATGGGTATAAAATAAATTGAACTAAGTATATTTTGCTCTTACCTCTGGCTCAAACTTGGCAGTGTAAGGGTGTTTGATAACTGGAGGGAACTCTGTCAGGTATTCACCAAGTTTGGAGTTTATCTTGTTTCTGATTGTTCTTGCTGAGTACTCCTGTTTGTCTGAGGCTACCCAGCAGGGTACTATGTTATGGGCGTCTACCTGGAATATGACAAGGTATTGTTGATATTAGAGATAATGATGCAGGCAGAAGTATTAAACAGATATAGATTTTTATTACTGGGTAGCTTGTTGCATTGCTTCATCATCTTTGCTGGAACACTAGGAAATGGTGAATGGTATTCTGAGGATTTTTTTTTACTTTTGACCTTCAATAAGTTGGCTAGGAAAGCATAGATTGCTCAACAGCCCAATTTTAGAATTTCATCTTGAAGTGATTCATTACAACAGTAACTTGAGTAAAATCATGTTAATTAGAGTTTGCCGATGCGGGGGTGAATAACTTTTACGCTATAATGCGCAAAAAGTCAGATTCACTGATTCACCGAATTCGAGGTAGTGGCAACGGAATGACTACGGATGATTGAAGACAGACCAGATTCGGCAGCTGTGGGAAGGCTCATCAGGCTGCATGTCACCTGATTCTTTAATAATTTAGTTCAATGTAATTTTTCATTTTAGTCCATTTTAAATTATTTATTTTCATTTTTATTTTTTTATTCATTTTAAATTATTTATTTCAATTTCATCTAATTTATTTATTTAAATATAATTTTAATTTATTTTCAAACATTTGTGTCGAGTTTTATGTACTAACATAGTTGAATTAAACAATTTTTTATTTTTTTATTATTATTAGCTATTAATGACCCACTGTTGGGCAAAGGTCTCCTGCCAAGGATTAATCTTTACTAAAGGAGGAAAGACTCAAGGCTCATCCTGCTATTGGGAAAATCATGTAGTTTTTTTTTAAACAATATAGAGTCAACAACTTATTTTTTACCTGTATAAGTGGAACGTCTTTCTTCAATTTCTTCTTACAACCTTCCAGCCAACCCAGTGGCACTCTCAATGGATTGAAGTCACAGACAACAGCGCCTATGTTATGTTTCACAACCCACTGAGGCAGTACCTCTGCTCCGCTCCCTTCTAGCAGGTGAAATGAAATGTTCAGCTTCTTGCAGTCTGCTGCCACCTTCTCTAAACCTGAAAATAAGATAAAATACAGTGCAAAAACATGTATGTTAAAAAATAAATTAATTTCTACTTCTAAATATTTTTATTTGTTTGAATAAATTATAAATAAGTGACAATTGATATTTACCTTTTACAAGAAAATCAAACTGTCTGACAGAGGCATCTAAATACTTGGCGATTAAGCAAAAACACACGTGGAGTGGTACTTCGTTTTTGAGCGCGAGTTTCTGTGCGAACAAAAAGGCCCAGTTATCTTGAACCCGGCTGTCCCGCGACATCCAGTACACCACCCCCTCGCACTTATCAGGCACCATCTGCTCCTGAGACACGATTCTAACTCGTTTTTTATTGAACTTATACTCTAAAATTGATTTAGCCGTATCATCGCGTTTAGCTTGCAGCTTCTTCATTAATTCTTCAACATTTGAATTTGAAGTAATTCCATTGCTCTTGCTTGCCACTGAAACTCCTGTTGAAAGCTTGAGCTTTTTCGCTGCAGATGCCATTTGTAATACAGTAGTTTGTGATGTTAGGAAGGGAAATATCATAAAGTTTTGTTAAAGTCTTTATTTTGAAGAAGCCCACAAACTCGCCATAACAAAGCCAGCAGAAAATACAGATCACAGAGTACTATAATAATATACATACAGATTATAAATATTAATAAAAATGACAGCCACATGACAGTATGGCGTTAACTTTGACACATGGACGTATTTTGACACATTTCATTTCGCGCAAAAAATATTGCATTCTCATAATTTTTTTGTGGCATTTTTTTATTTTGTGGAGAATGCAGCTGTGAACTAAGAAAACGTTCTTACGTACCTGAGTACAAACGTTCTACATTGACCACTGCACAAGATTACCATCATGGACGAGTAGAAAAATATAGAACAGATTTACCTACAAGCAATGATATTTTAGTATATCATTGCCTACAAGCAAGACAATTTAGTCGTGTGTCGTAATTAAATAATAATATCTTCAGAATTAGTTTCAGTCTCTTCGGGAGTTGGGAAGTATTTTTCTTTCAGATAGTTACTACATGGATGACAGTTAATTCTATCAATGTTGATTTTCATGCATTCAAACGAGCAAAAGCCGATCAGATTGCATGAGTCGCACGGGATCTTTATATCTCCTAGTGGCATTATACATTCGAAGCACACGTTGAACTTTTCTTCCTGAAAACATATTTTAACAATAAAATACGCCTGTATTAACGACAGAGAAAAGAAACTCGGTGAAAAGATACTTACAGCTGACAACAGAAAATAACGTAGCTATTTGGTTCAGATCATTCTCACACTTGCATAAGCGATTGCGATTGCGTGTGGTCTAACTGGTCTAAGTCATATCGGACAGACAGCCTTTAACGAAGAATAAAACGACGACAGTCGATCGTCGATCGAGGGTTATCGAGATTACCTTTATCTCGAACCTATAGCAGCTGTACCTACCTATTCACGGTGATAAATACCGAGTACCTACACAAAAAAAATATATACGTACCTCTTTGATCATAAGCTCGGGGGTAACGTACGGCCGTATTGCTGGCACCATGTCTGGAGTTGACATTGTAGCCAATCTATGTTCACGCGTAAAGCTCGCTATTTGATTTTCTATGTATTCTTTTTCTTGATATATGATAGCGGGACGTCGCCAAACTTTTGTGATAGAGGTACAACGTAGGTATTTCGTCCTCAAAAAATAAAAGTGAATTATACATAGCACTTGTCTTAAAACCTTTTCGTCCTTGTATATTTTTTTCTTAGTTGTTTTTAGGACATCCCAAATTTCCAGGCCGCGCACCGCCGACAACCAGAGGCTTGCACACTTCTTATTTTTATGTTCTTTTAAAATCATGGTCCAATGGCGATGTTTGTACCTAAACAAACAAACGTTGTTTACAGTCTTCACTTCCAGCATAAAAAAAAAAAAAAGAAAAAGAAAAAAAAAAGAAAAAAAAGAGAAAAAAAAGAAAGAAAAAAGAGAAAAGAAGAAAAAGAAAGAATAAAGAGTATTTACACTATCAGTAGCAAATGTAGCAATTGCTTTCATTTTGACAGTTCAACAACATTCATTGCGTTATTTACGTTGTTGAGCAGACACATTTTTCGAACATAGGTAAGTAGCAATAGATTAGAAATATCCTTCAAAATTATTCAGATTGAGATTGTTGGTGTGTAATTAGGCAATTAGGGTGCAGGGTTTATTTTAACGGAGGCAAGGCACCTACAAGATCATTCTTTATTAATAGGGACTTAGGATTGCAAAAGAGATTAAACAAATTCAACAATACATACTTGTGAACCACTTCAATGAGTTCCTTCATCAATTTGGCCTGTAACCATCTAATGTACAGTAGCCTTGCGCACTCCACAACCAGGTCGACAGCTTGTCTGTAATCGCCCAGACTATCATCGGCTATTTTCACCGATTGCTTTGCTGCAGTCTTTGATGGTGTAGCCTTCACAGCATTCTTCGACTTTACTTCGCTCTTAACACGTTTTGGACCCTCTATAATTCGAAAATGGCGGATATAAGTCCATACTATATCTTACCTAACTTTCAGTGTCGCCCTCGTTTATGTATCAGCCAACTAAAACCCCGCCGCCGCCGCCGCCGCCGCCGCCGTTTAGTTAAAAGGCTAGGCGGTTAACTAACCGCCTAGCCGTTTAACTAAACGGCGGCCGTTCAACTTTTTTTTTATTGACAATGGGCTCACTCTTGACCTCAATCCAGCCCAGAGGCAGGGATGAGATCTACGGTGGAACGAGCTTGCCCAGAAGAAGCCTATTCACTCTCGCCTTGAAGAGATTCGGGTTGTATGAACTCGGGAATGCAGACGCAGGCAGACGATTCCACTCCTTAGCTGTGCGCACCAGAAAAGATGACGAGAAGCGCTTAGTGCGTATATATATGGTATATTAACCAAATAGGGGTGGTATCCCGCAGTGCGTCTGGGCTCTCGATGGACTAACGGCCTGAATGATCTAATGATATGCTAATCGCACCAATTCGCAGCGTGTTTGTGCACTTGGTTACCACATGTAAAGCGCGCGTCGCTTCGTGAGATAAAAATACTGTAGTAACAAAAGTAGATAGTATATAGGAAAACAGGCTATAAAAGTCTATATTCCATTGTTAATCATATTAGTTATTAGATAGGTACTTGATCCTGGTGGACTTGGAGCCTTAGCAGCGTGCGATGTTTTATCCATATCAGCTAAAACTCTTTTTAAAAAAACGAACAGGTTTCCATACTCTTCTTTTCCATTCTGACACTTTATTAAAGGGTCTGCACCAAACAGCAGCAGACTCGTCAGCTGAAAATATTATATGAAAAGGTTAAAACTTAGAAAAAAGTTTGAAAGTTATCTACTTTAGTGTACTTAATGTATTCTAAGTTGATTTTAGAGTGACCATTTGTAACAAAAAGGTCTTAACCTAATAAGTTTTTTGTTGCAATGGAATTCGAACTTTGTTCAGTATGACATTCAGTTTATTGTTCCTTAACTTAAAAATTATCTCAAATTCTTAAGTCAAATATAGGTAGGTACCTATTTTGTATAAAAGGTTTTAGGATTTTATTGAGGAGGTAGGAAACGTAAGTGACTTGAAAGATTTAAAAGAGTGATGAATATAATTATGGATGGATGGAGAGAGAAAGGAAGGCTAAAGAAAAGATGGATGTATTGTATGAAGAGTGATATGAAAGACAAGAGAGTAAATGATAGCGTGAAGGTTGACAGGGGAGAATGGAAGAAGAAAACTTGTTGCGCCCACCCAAGTAACATGGAACAAGTGTAGGAAGATGGTGATGGTGTTTATGGATTTTATTTATATAATTAATCGTTTCGCACATAAAAAGGTACAAAGGCGGATTTAATTGCCTTAGGCATTTGAATTTACGTTACCATTACGATTAGGATTTTATTGAATGACTGTATAAAAAAGGTAGAAAAAACCAAATTAATGGGATTGTAAATAATACGTAGATATTTATCTAGGTACCGTTTGTATTTTTTCCGAGAGAGTGATAGTTTTGCAAAATGGCAAATAGAACATTTTCACCAATATAGTCTGATTAGCATCATTGATAACGGCATTGAGATCAGTCTTCGGGCTTTTTAAGAAGATGTCAAATAAATCCAAACTTTTATTTAGGGCCACTTCCACCGCTGAACGACCTTTGTATTGGGTAATCGGATCACAGCCATATTGAAGAAGCAACTCCAGCAGTCGGTTGCGAAGCTGAAAAAAAAAAAAACTATAAAATCTCACTCGAAATTCGGAACTTACATTTTTTTTACTACTTAATGGGCCTGCCATGCTCTTGGCCTCGATCACACTGATGGAAAGCGAAATCGTATAGATTGAACGAAAGCAACCCTGTCTTCGTCTTTGTGTCAATGTTACAATGGATGACCCAGAAGTGGTGTTAACTATCACACGGCTTTAATGATTGTAATAACCGTAATTCAACTAGGTACTACTACTTCGGTTTTGTATATCCTGGGTTTATTTTTAAGTTGCTCTGTATGGTTGTCTCATATTCATGAATAAAGATTATTAATTACTTAGTTTTCTTGGATATTCTTCTACTGGAGTCTTTTCATTTAGGGCTGACTTTTCAATCGACAGATTATTTTAATTCGTGGAATAAAATTGATGTCCGACAGATTTTGTACGGAAGAACTGTAAAAAATTCAAAATTATTCCGCCGACAAAATTATCTGACGTTGGAAAAATCAGGCCTTCGAAATGAGGAAACTATTCAACTTCAAAAAAGTCCCATCCATTGTCGGGCCGTCGGTGTCGCAGTGCCCAAGATGGTAATGACCGATTATTTCATATTTACTCACGTCAACTAGGCGATAATTTTCTGCCTCGGAATCTATTTTTCTTGCAAGCACCGCATGCAACAAAGTTGGACCCTCGATCTCAGTCATAACATCTGGGGGTTCAGCAGTGGTTGGTGCCATTGGGGCCGTTGGTGATAAGTGTTGCGGAGGGACCTTGAGCCTGTGGTTTGGGTATGCTCCACACTCGAGTAATGCACGAATGACTTCCAAGTTGTCGTTTGTTAGCGGTCCGCTCACTGCGACGTCTAAAGTTGTGTATCCATGTACCTGAGGAAGTCACTGGATTAGAAAAGTATGGTTACGTCAATCGAACGCTATTCACTCCACTCTTCATTTGTATATTATGAGGGGCTCGTGGCTAAGTAATAACAGCTGCACGGGTCAATCTGTATTTGCATATTTATGCGAGAGGGTGGTGCATTCAATCCTGGATGTAGTTATTGCGGAAATAATGGTAAGTATTTTTACATAATATTGAGGGGCTTGTGGCTAAGTAATAACAGCCGCTCGGGTCGATCGATCAGAATAAGCTACGCTTGCTTGGCGCAGTTGACCCGTGGATAGGTGACCATCTTTGCATACCAAGATACATGTGTCTCGGAAAGCACGTTAATCCGTTGGTCCCGGCTGTCATTCGTGGATCTTTGACAGTCGTTACGGGTCGTCAGAAGCCCGAAAGTCTTACAACCAGTCTTACCGAGGGGTAGGTATCATATTACACATTAACTGGGTTATGGAGGAGTCCATGTAAACTACTGGTATTCAGCTGTATCCGGCTGGACTGGAAGGCAGATGATGACTTAATTCTATATTATATTCTTAACAGGAACCATATCATGACTCATTCATGAGTCTTGTACCTACTATATGGATTACTTACCTAAATACTTTCATCACAGCTTTAATATTGGGAATGAAGGACTTTCACTCAGCACGGCCATGGTTCCGAAACTTCTTCACAAAAAGGCCTCAGACGGAAATCAAAATTAAGAATGAATTAGTTACTTGAGGATAAACTTCATTAATATCAGCGCCATTCATAAATAAATGTTCTATTAGTTCTGCACAACCGGACACGGCGGCAATGAACAGCGGTGGTTGAGGACACCGGACTTTGAGAGGGTTCGCGCCATCGGACAACAGCTGTAGGATCGTCAACATTATCCGAGCCATCCTGAAATAAGGGAAAATGTTGACATAACTTACGATAAACTATAAGGCTAGAATAGAATGGAATGGATACTCTGTAATATGTACACCATATGAATTATAGTTAAAAAAGTAGGCGTTACTATTGCTAAAAGAAATCTTTTAAAGACAACCTTTGCATGGATTTAAAGGGAGAAGGAGATACAATACTATAGGTAGTTTGTAGTGTACAATTTAAATATACAATAAATACATATATACACAAAGCATATTCTAATATACCTATACAAAATAATGATGAATCAAGAACAAATAACGATATATAATTATGATATTTAAAGAAAATATATAAATAGAAATAGACAGGAGTAATAACGGTAAAAAGGTTATTTAAATGAGACAATAATTGAATGATAAGGCACCGGGAGCATTCGCCTATACATAGTGTAATCTTTACCTGCGACCTAGCCGTGTTACTTCCACCTATGTAATTATATGTATTAACCTATCCCGCTGGTTTCAATTGTCTGTCTCCACTACCTAACAGTTGACAGCCTGCGCAGTCTACTTGTAAAGCCCTAGCCGTTACTATGGAGTCTTGGATTGTTACATTATATACGAATGGTCCCGTTGAGGGAGTGCTTATAGGTGCAACCTGATAAGTAAAACCCACTACTAACCTATAACCTTGATTGAAATCTTCCAAAATTAGAGGAAACCCAATTACGATAGTTAGTGCTATTTACTATCGGGATTCCGGTACGATTCACACGAACCTACGGTTGATCTTTGAATTAACATAATCATGTTTAATATATAATGAACACCGCCATTACATTTCCCTTTAGGCTTGCTAATTCAAAACTCAGCACTCTAGTTACATATACCCATTGAGATAGTGATGCACAACGATTAAAGATAATTAATTTATAACATTAATCTATAAATCAAATGGAACATGTACTCACTTTTCTTGTTTCATTTGTTCTATAGTATCTATTATGGCATCCTCCTTATCCTGAAACAGAGTGTCTCTGCTAGGCTTCGTCGGCAATTCTTTAATTACTTTGGATGCAATTCTCTTGAGAGTCTTACTGTCTGCGACTTTTTTTGTTTCCTCTTCATCCATTAATTCTACGTCTTTACACATGTCGTTTACTTCAAAAATGTATGTTACAGGATTAGCCTCACTGAGTACTGAGTACGCTTCAGCTACTCTTATCAAATATTCAGTATTAATATTATCATACAGTTGCTTATCTTCAGCGAACGCATCACTACTCACAAGTATATCCTTCGATTTATCAATAGTTTTTTGCAAGTCATGTTTTGAAAATGTGTCAGTTTTCCTTCTGAAAGAGAGTTCTTTTGCAGAACTCTTTTTACTAGCTATATTCTGTTTATAATTTGATTTGCCTGTGTTAGACTCGTTCGTTCCTGGCATATCTTTGTTTTCTCGGCTTATTTCCCATTCAAGTATACTTTCATCTGGCGGTGCTAGAATTTGACCAATATTTTTGAAAATCCTCATCGTATATCTCATAAAAAGCGCTTTCGCGTGGGGAATTTGGCTACATTTCACACGCCCCGTCACGTGGCGCGTTGTAGTGTGCGATCCACCATAGTCATTATAATTTGTGTGGTAGTACTTCCCTTAACGACCTAGCTCTCAAAGACCTCTTTGAGAGCTAGGTCGACAATCATGGTTCGTACCTACGAACCATGATTGTCGACCATGTTGATCCTGCTACTACTAAAAAGACTGCATGATCTTTTTCAATAAGTATTTTATACTTACGTGGTCCTACAGCAGTGGGGGGTGGTAGCAGAGCCTGGAGCATTGCATTATATGCCACACCTCGCTTTTCTAGCGCGTATCTCAACAAGCTGATTCCCAGAGGTGTGCAGCATGCGTCATTGTAGGCGTCAATCTCAGCGCCGGCTTCCACCAGGAAATGTATCGTTTCAGGTTGATCCCCACACTGTCAATAAAGCTTAAGTAGTAATTAATGATGAGTTTGAGTTTATATTGTAACTACCAAAGTGTGTTTGTTTAAATAAAGACACGCCGATTGAAGTTACGCATCCTGCCTGAATTAGCATTCAGATCTCTTACGCTGTAGTTCCTAACCGCTAGTTCATAAACGCTGTAGTCAATTTCCTTATAATTTTGACAAGTTTTTAAATGATAAATGATTTTATTTTTGTAAGTAGGTTTGTACAAACACTTTTACACGTCAATCATATTTTAAACTAGATGAGGTCGGCGTTTCCTATCTGACTAGTCTGAGAAGAAAGGCCGAAACAAACTCAGACGTCACAGTCTCTTTTAAAGTCCAGACATAATCTTGGTCAGATCATATGAAGACCATGTAGGTCGATGTCTGAGATGGTCTTTTGTCATTGATTCTCGCTGACATCAGATTCCGACTAAATTTGGGCAAGCTCGTTCCACCGTAGATCTCATCTCTGCCTCTGGGCTGGATTGAGGTCAAGAGTGAGACCATTGTCAATAAAAAAAAAAATGTTGAACGTTTTCAATAACGGGAATTGGCCGTCTCATCTGATGGATCGTTGCTAATTTTGTTAAAGCTGACACAACAGCACATATCATAAAGTGTTACAACAAATTGACTGATTAGAGTAGCGGTTTGAAACTTCTGGGTTTGGTAACCTCTTTCGTACCGTAATTAATTTTTTGAGTCATACTCACTGCTGCGTACATTATAGCCGAGTTTCCTTGTACATCCGAGACGTCAGGTATGATGTCACATTCATTTACAAGCGTGGCAACATTCGAGATGTATCCCAAATAGCTTGCCATTAATAAAGTCCTGAAAATACGAGGCCTATTAAATATTTTCTTTACTACCTTCGCTGCATATGAACAGATACAGAACAGACATTTAAATGCATAAGCAAAATCAGCCTATAATGTTCCCGGGAACTTCTCCTGGGACAAATATGTATAAAAGGGAGTTGGCCGTAATCCGCCACGTGGGCCTAGCGCGAGTTGGCTTTGCACTATCTTGCAAGTTCGAAAACCACAGCGGCTTTGCCGACATGCCTTTCAAAACGGAAACCTATTTAATGGCAAGGACAATGGAAGGAATGTATCTATCACCTAGTCAATTTATATGTCATGGTTTCATAAATTCATTTTAATTCTTTTACCTATTGTGCAATGGTATAGTAATTTTATTTTTAGGTGCATCGTCTTCACATATCATTATATAATTAATGTATGCAGAATATTGTAAAACATTTTAAAAGAGTAACGGTGGAGTTTCTTGCCCATTCTTCTCCATACGAAAACTACCTTTTGGAAGGGGCGACTAGAATCAATTTTATTTTAATTTTAATTTTGACGTTTAAAAGTGCCTTTAATGTGCCTATTTGAAATAAATGATTTGACTTTGACTTTGGACTTAGGACCCGATATAAGAAGTATTAGGCTAATTGTGAACCAACCTACAATCCATTTCATGCTTGCCAGCACGTTTAAAAGAGGACCTAGGCCCAGAGAGGATATTCTTGAGGCTGAGCCGATGCTTGGCCCTCTGCTCTTCGTGAGTGAAGCAATGCTTCATCATGTGGATGACTATTTTGTTATTGTTCCACGCGTAATACGTTGTTTTATCGGGATCATTCATTCCAGTGCTGCTTTGGCTGCTGTCCTGGTTATGAAGTGTGCAAGTGTATTATTGTTATTAATTTACTTTCTGTCGATTCACTGGCGCAGAATGATACACATCTCTTTCGTAGCGATGCCGTGAATGACCGAAGGGCCTGATATTTTAAAAACCCTAACAGGTACCCGGTTTCTGAATTGACAATTTGAAGTTGAGATCTTGTCAAACTCGTTCAATGTAGGATATTCACTTACGGTTTTTTGCAAAGTTTCACTTTACATTATGTTCGGAAACCGGGTATAAGGCTCCTTTATGGTTCTCGGGAAGAGCAAGACATTGGCTCATCATTTGCCTAGTCTTTTCCCAACTATGTTAGGGTCGGCTTCCAGTCTAACCGGATGCAGCCGAATACCAGTATTTTAGGTACATGGAGCGACTTCCTATCTGTCCTCCACAACTCAGTTATACTGTACCCCTTGGTAAGACTGGTTGTCAGACTTTCGGGCTTCTGACGACACGTAACGACTCTCAAATATCCATGAATGACAGCCGGGACCAACGGCTTAACGTACTTTCTCACCCATCCACGGACCAACCGTAGCTAGCGTAGCTTAACATAATCGATCGACCCATGGGGCTGTTATGACTTAGCCACAAGCCCCCCAAACAAGACAGTGATCCATTACCCGTAAAATAATTTGCTTGAATGTGCACAGTAGATTAATAAAATAGGGTCATACACCGTTTCTGAAAGGATCATACAAATTGCTAACATACTATCTAAGGATGAACAAACAGCACATGATTTCTAGTTATAGTTCAAAGAAATACCTTATCAGGCTCGACAGATATATCCTCATTGAGCGTACTAATTCCGTTGACATAGTAAGCCCTGTCAAACGCCTCGACCTGGCACAGTTGGCTCGACACGTCTGTGCAGTTCTTCGCGTACAGCTGCGACCACTTGTCTGCAGCCACTAGTGGCTCACAACCAGATTTTTTTAGCAGTTCTAATGCTGAATTTACTTCGCCGATCTGAAAAAGGTGAAAATCATATATTTATGATCTTTTCTATTTTTGACTAATGTGTAAAAACTACTGTAAATTAATGTGGGTGCACCTCAACTAGTACTGGAATTTTCCAGTTTATTATGATTAGGGCCGGTTGGTTGAAACGGTTGGTCAACCTAACATACATACGTCATATAATAACGATTAAGTACTCGTTATTATTTGACGCAAGGCAAGGTCATAATTTTGTATAATTGTATTTTGAAACAACGCTTTTTTTTTGGTTTGACGATAGTTAGCGCCATTTTTGACGTACATAATAATATGCGTGCGTCAAGTGGCCGTGACCCGCCCTGAATATACAGGGTGGCAGAGGGACATCGACGCGTAAACTGCTACCTACCATGGAGTCACAGTACATGCGATTCTGTAACCATCTCACCGTGAAAACTTAGGTGAAGTGAGCCTGGGGTGATCTGTCATTCCAACTAATGCTAGGGATTGACACTATTGACAGCTCACTCTAAGCTCACTTCACCTAACTTTTCACGGTGATATTTTTACAGAATAGATCGGCTGCACTTGATTTCCGACCACCCCGCGTTGAAATTTTTCATCGGTTATTATATAGTTTGCTGATCAATACATTTTGACCGCTTTGTTATTGCATTTTTCTAAGAAACAGCAGTTTCTTTTTGGGTAATCGACATTACGACTAGCCTATAGGTACAGTCAACAGCAAAAGTAGATGATCAAAATCAGAAATTCAATACTAATTAACGGAGTTCGCGTCAGAACTATGTGGCGTCGAAGTGAATCAAAAGTATGTGATTGTAAATTATACCAAACATTTGCTACTAGTACAGCTGCCATATAGCTGCGAACTCCGTTCATTAGTATTGAATTTCTGATTTTGATCATCTAATTTTGCTGTTGACTGTACCTATGTAAAAGAGCAATACTACCTTAAGGGATGATTGTTCGATAGCCAGATACCTTTTATTCGAGGAATAAAAAGCCCTTAGAGCTGATTTTTCAATCATCTGATAAAGATGATTGAAAAATCAGCTCTAAGGGCGTGTATTCGAGGAATGGTGTTTTTTATCTCCGCAGAAAAGATCCTGGCCAATATACCAAGCCACAGTCATAATACAAACACCGTTAGTAATAAAAACACCGTAATAGGTAGTGTTATTCAGTTTCACTCGATATGTGGGTTGGTTCTAGTTTGCATAACTACGTCCAATTTTGAAATTTTGACAGTTATTTCATACAAAAACTGTCAAACGTCAATTTTATACCTCGAATAAAAGTTATCTGGCTAAGGAAAAATCAGCCCTTAGTAAAGTAATGTTATTAAGGGGCTTGTGGCTAAGTAATAACTGCCACACGGGGCGATCGATCACGTTAAGCTACGCTTGCCGCGGTTGGTCCGTGGATGGGTGACCATTTTCACAAACCAAGACCCCTCCGTGCCTCGGAAAACACGTTAAGCCGTTGGTCCCGGCTGTCATTCGTGGATCTTTGACAGTCGTTACGCGTCGTCAGTAGCCCGAAAGTCTGACAACCAGTCTTACCAAGGGGTATCGTATTACCCAGTCACTGGGTTGTGGAGGTCAGATAGGCAGTCGCTCCATGTAAAATACTGGTATTCAGCTGCATCCGGTTAGGCTGGAAGCCGACCCCAACATAGTTGGGAAAAGGCTAGGCAGATGATGAGTAAAATAATGTTATTAGAATAGTTTACTAACAATCTTAATATTCTTCGTCAGCAGTACCCGATGCGGTTTGATCTTGTTAGCCCCAACGGGGGTCGCCACCAGGTCGATGGCCACGCTGGGCACTGCTGGCCGCCACGCCAGTCGTATGAGTTGGTACCCATGCCAGAGGCCTACGTCCTCTCGAAGACATGCATGGGTTTCCACGCCGGGACCCCAGCGGATGTTCTTATGAAATAGACCCTGAGTTGAACAAGGTAAGAGGATTTTTAGAAAGCACTATAAGGGCTGATTTTTCCAACGACAGATAATATCTCTTTCGTTAAATAAAATTGACGTCAGACAGTTTTTTTTTTTAGAAAAGGCAAAAGGATTCCTCAGATAAATATATTTGGTGTTAGAAACATCAGCCTTTAGAATGTTGCATTTTGATGTTCACTCATTTAATATTCTAAATTCAAATTCGAGTAATGTTGAAGCCGTATGAACTGACCAATGGCAATCCCGCCTGGCAGTTGGACATACATTTGCACAGTATTCAGTCTCTGATGGGTGCCTACTTAGTTGAACACCACCGCGCCCGCCGGCCGGGCGCCATGTATGAAGAACTATTCTATTTCTATATATTTTATATTAAAAACGAAGAGGTTGTGCGTGTACAGTCCAAGGTCAGATAATTTACTTGGTATTAACTACCGGCATCGCTTTAGTGCATATTACCCAACGATGGAAGCGAATTTTCTCTTGTATTTTGGCTAAGCTAAGGAGGTCAACTGGCGTCAAGAGTTTATCCAGGATAGAATCATGACGTCAAAGTTACAACTCTTATGTAAGTCTCGTTAAATTTTAATTCGGTACTGATAAAATAGCTTATAATTTCACATAGCCTTACCTATTTAAAGTAATGATCTCTACGACGTGGATATTACACTGTCATGTCCCTAGCAAGACCTTTTATAATAAGCCTATAACGTCCCCACTGCTGGGAAAGAGGCTTCTTCTCCGTGAGACCGTAGGCCGTAAATCCGTAATCCATCACGCGACCCCAATGCAGGTTGGTAGATGTCACATAGATCAAAATCAAAATCTAAAGTCATTTATTCAAATTAGGCTGAGAATCAGCACTTTTCGAACGTCAAAATGACAAAAGACAGTCCCCCAAAAACGCCCGCCCTTCACCACTTCCTAGTGCTATCGCTGGGAAGAAGAAGTGGCGCAACAAACTTCCCAGCAGCACAGCTGTCTGTTTAGTTAGAATATAGTTGCATGTATACCTACAATACTAGGAAGGAATACTAGGAGATCATAGATATCTAGGATACCGTAGCTTTAGCTTGTTAACTGCACTGCTGGGACACAGGCCTCCTGTCGGTGGGCCGTAATCCACCACGCGGGCCCAGTGTGAGTTGGTAGTTTGGTAGATGTCACATGTCCTCGAATTTTTGGTTCTAGGACATGCCGGTTTCCTCACGATGTTTTCCTTCACCGTTTTTGAGAGCAGGTGATGAAATAAATTACACAAAGTAAAGCGGCCTGCCCGGGGTTGAACCCACGACCTACAACTCGTAAGTCGGGGCCGTTACCACTGGACCACCGCTGCTCTCTACTCTAGCAAGACCTTACTATTACTTAATATCTGCAGGTCAGCAACCATTTTCAAATCAAATCAAATAATTTATTTCAGATAACTATCCGTAGGTAAAAACACTAATAGTTGAAAGTACAATATGGAATAAAAATAAAATAGAAAAAAAAAAATCGTTTAAAAATAATAGCCAAGGATACTAACATTAAATACGCGTCCATCAGGATAGGACATCAGGCCGTAGCCGTGCATG
Organism: Apamea sordens; assembly: GCA_945859715.1. Lineage (NCBI taxonomy): Eukaryota > Metazoa > Arthropoda > Insecta > Lepidoptera > Noctuidae > Apamea > Apamea sordens. The sequence goes on from OX243986.1 coordinate 18,447,147, forward strand.
GAATTGTTGTAGAACCAGCCCTCATAGGTGGTGGCTAGGTGGTCGGGGCCAAGGTATCGCCAGCGGTAGTTACCCTCACCATGCATGGTGTCACGGAGCATGTAGCCATTGTACCACTCTAGAGACTGTAAGATTGAAAAGAGATGGAAAATGGAAAAATGTTCAACGGCGAGTACCTTCGAACAATAATAGTACTAGATTCCCGATAAGCGCTTCAAAAACTGCCCGAAAAATAAGACCACAAATACTTTTGTGGTCTTATTTCAAATTAGTATGTTTTTAACCTTATTAATTAGACTTTGAGTTTCATTTTAGAATAAATGACTGAAAATTTAAAAATAGAATGATTTTATTTTCAAGCGACATTTTAAATATATTTTGCAATGGTAATTAAACTTTATGTTTAAGCTTTAAGGTTTATAATAAACTGAAGTTGTTAATATTCTTAAACTTTTTTCTAAGAAATGTAGATGTTTACGTGTGTGCAAACGTGGCCACTTGAGCGACTGATTTTTGTTCCTGATCCTTAATCTAGTACTATTATTGATCGAAGGCGAGTACAGTCAGTAAATTAATATAAATTATACCAAACATTTACTACTAGTACAGCTGCCATATAGCTGCGAACTCCGTTCATTAGTATTGAATTTCTGATTTTCATCATCTACTTTTGCTCTTGACTGTACCTAAATAAAATAAAGTCCTCCAGAATTTAAGCCATGGCAACTAATCTCAGCGGAGCCCAGCCTTCGGTGCGGGAGAGAGTGCGCAGACACATGTGCACTCTTTCTTCCCTCACTTTGTCCGATGGGACAGCAATCCGACACGACCGGAGAGGGATCAGGCGCATGGTGACGGACGGGTATCACACCGCCAACTTCCAAGCTCTGGGGGTCTACTCCGAAGTAGTATCGGCCGAATGTTCGGCCGTGTTCTGCTACGAAGTTACTATTTGGTTCGGTCGGTCCCGATCCTACACTCCTACACTCTTTCGAATATTGACTATGGTCCCGACCCAACTGAGCCGATCCAAACTTTTTTCGCATTTTTCAATAATATTCGATTCGGCCATGTGTCGGTCCGATCCGAACATTCGCACTTTGCACTTCGGAGTAGGCCCCCTGGGCTGTTACTAAGAACGCTGCTGAGAGTGTGGTGTTGGGCTCGATTTCCATGTCGGGCAAAATGTTATTGGGTTTTTCAATTGCTAATGTAATACTCGTGGTAAATAATACACGGGTAAGTACGAGTCCTTTCTTAACGAGTATCTCCTCGGCCAGGAAATGCCGGAGCCTTAGCTTTTTTATTAGCTTTTTTATTAGCTTAGCAGGTTTTTATTCTTAAATTTGTTTAAGCTTGAATGTTATATTGTTTCTTTTTCTCTTTCTTTTTTGGTAGCTGTGATGTGTTGTTCACACTCTTTCTTTCCAAACTATTTTAGAAGTGATGACTTTTAATTGGCTGTCAGTATCACATACAATTTTTTATTCTGTTTGTTTTAGCTGTAAGTTTTCCATAGTTAATAAATAAATAATATAGTAACCTCAGCGCCACTCCAGTGATGTGATCCTTTCCCATTCTTTCTATTCTCCTCATCTCTCTCCCCGAGGTAATACTCTTCATAAGGCCACCTGGTCTCAGTATTAGTCTTCGGCGGATTGCAAGGCATGGAGGTTGACGAGATCACTTTGTTTATCAAAAACTATACCAGTTTCGTGTAAATGATTCGAAATGTTGTGATTGTTTACAATTTTGGTTTTGACAGCTGTAGGTATACTTATGTCAATTTGGAGAACAGATTAAAATCTGTGAGAAAGGAGGCCATCTATACTTATAATAAATCTGTAGAAGTGAAAATTCTGTACATTGAAAATATCAAAAAAATAATTTACAGGGGGTGTTACTAGACCGACACCGAACCCAAAAATGTGATTAAAAAAATTTTTGTCTGTCTGTCTGTCGGTCTGTCTGTCTGTCTGTCTGTCTGTTTGTTCAGGCATCACGTAAAAACTACCGGTTCGATTACGATGAAACTTGGTATAATTATTCTTTAATATCCTGGGCACCACACTGGGTACTTTTTATCCCGGAAAAGTATATACAATAAAAAACAAACTTAATTTTGCGGTTCGATCCCTATACCCGATTACCACTGTCTGTACTGTACCAACCGCAAATACTAAGTTTGTCGTAGGTTGGGTCACCCGCAGTGGAGTTCATTTTTATTCCTTTTAGTTTTTAGAGTTATTTAGGTTTATTTTTATATAAGTCGTAGGTATAGATTTTAAAAGTATAGGTAGTATATTTGATAGTGTACGTAGTGACCGTAGGTTATTTTATAATACTGTTAGGTAGGATTAGTCATTCGTATAGATATTAGTTTTTAGGGATTTTGCTTATTTATTGAGTTTAGATTAGTTATCATCAGAAATAGGTTTATTTAGGTAGGTATTTAATTTTCTGTTATTGAGTTTTTTTTTTAATTAGGTAGGTACTTAGGTAAAGATATCATATAGGTACCCTCTTAATCACCACTAATGAGACACAATTGGTTTTCTACTGTAATTAGCCACAAAGGGCCCGCGAGATAGATGGCATTCTGGGGAAGCACATACATTTTATCCTGTTAGCACGTTCCCGTGGGATAATTTCCGACATCCACGCGGGCGAAGCCGCGGGCAGAAGCTAGTTTTAGAATAAATTTAGATTAGAACCTCATTTTGATTGCTGTTGAATGTTTGTTATACACAACGTATAGGTTTGGGTTGCAGTTTCATGTTCCATCATAATAACCGAATCATCTGTACCTATTTGCAGATTTTTGCGAGAGGGTGGTGCATTCAAGCCTGGATGTAGTTATTGCGGAAATAAAGCTAAATATCTTTACATAACATTGAGGGGCTTGTGGCTAAGTAATAACAGCTGCTCGGGTCGATCGATCAGGTTAAGCTACACTTGCCGCGGTTGGTCCGCGGATGGGTGACCCTCTTTAGGTACATACCAAAACCCCTCCGTGCCTCGGAAAGCACGTTAAGCCGTTGGTCCCGGCTGTCATTCGTGGATCTTTGACAGTCGTTACGGGTAGTCAGAAGCCCGAATATCTGACAACCAGTCTCATCGTATTGTGGAGGTTAGATAGGCAGTCGCTCCATGTAAAATACTGGCATTCAGCTGCATCCGGTTAGACTCGAAGCCGAACCCAATATAGTTTCTTTGGGAAAAGGCAAGGCAGATGATGGCAGATGATAATTTTTACATATAACATTATACAAAGTTATATCCCAAAATTCAGTATGATGCAGTACCTATTGGCTGTAGTAGAGAATTGCGAACACACGTTGTACAGTCACGAGCACCAATATGTCAACACTTGGCAACTTTCAATTGCGATTTTTTCGTGAAATAACGATTGCAACGTTAAAATACGACACATTACATAAACCTATGGGTTCGAAAATGCTATGTTTGTAACAAAATAAAATTTCTTTAAAAAAATAAAGGAGTAAATCGCTTATGAATAAAGTCGAGTTTATACATACTTTTGTTCGTGACTGTACATACTAACTTAATAAGACACCATAAACATTAAAACAATTTATTTTATAAAAAAAAATATACAGTATGACATATAGTCATAAGCTTATATTATTTACTAGGTATAAAATAATGTTAAAACAGTCCAACGTTATTAAAGTTAATAAAACAGTTTTACTGGCGGTAAAACTGCTTTATTTACTATTATTGGTGGAGGTATAACAAAGGCTTGCCCTCTATCACATGGGGCTCTGGGCTACTATACACTCGTCCACCCTTCGTAGAAGACAAGCTTGATGATAAGTTATTCTACGTTGTCACCTCTTAACAACATCTGCAACAACTTGATTTTGTTCTTTCGAAGTAGGCGTATTCCTGAAACAATAGAACGGTACATGTACATATACATAAAAATGTGAATAAATTGGTTAAAATTATGATACCTTCAAATCGCCCTATTTATCCTACTGTTCTGTTCATAGCTTAAAGATAAAGATCATTTATTTGTCAAAAACATGCGTATACACACCGACTAGTCAGGCATGCAAGGTATTCAATTATTAAAATGTACGTACATGTTTTGCCAATTATGGCGTACAAATTTAGTTACAACATACAAAGTCAGAAACACTGGCAGATTTATAAACGTTTAGTAATCAAAATTAAGTTATAGTGTTAATTAAATTCATAGAAATTATATTTAGTCCAAAACAAAATTAAAATAATCAAAAAGTATCATTCAAAAAGTCATTTATATGATAATAACATTTCTCTGTTAATAAATTTCGCATTTTTTTTTAAACATATTTGCATCTAGAAAATAGGATACTATTTAGAAATCTAGAAATCTAGAAAATAGGATACTATTTTCTATGCTAATAATAAAACTGAAGAGTTTGAACGCGCTAATCTCGGGGATCTCGGGAATCTCGGTTGGATTTGAATAATTCGTTCTGCATTTGATAGCCCATTTCTTGAAGAAGGCTATTTTTGTGGATTAAACTCATTTATTATGTTATTTATTATTATGTTTTATCATTTGTTTTATGATTTTAATGAATTTTTTTATTTTGATTTTAATTTATATTCATTTTAATTAATTTAAAGATGCAGGTACTAAATGATTTTAGAGATTTTAATGAATTTAAAAATGATTGCGGTTTTAACTAATGAATTAATTTTACAATTTGACTTTATATATTAGTTATATATGTCAGTTATTTAATTTTAGTTATAATGGTATTATTGTGGCATGTATTTTAATCTTTGGTTACTAACATAATTTTTAAGTATACTAACATAACTGTGGATCACTGTGTCTGACTTAAATAAAATAATAATAATATGCTCTTTAACATCACGCTAGGAGCCGACTCTTGGGAGCCAAGCAGATATAAGAAAAGTTAGAAAGAACGCTGACCGAAAACGAAATAATACTTTTTATCCCAGTAGTTCCTATTTCATAATTTTAACGTTCTTTTGTCATTTTCTCACCAACACGGCGGGCGAAGCCGCAAGCATAAGCTTGTATTTAATGAGTCTGACTCTAATGATAAAAAATCATAATACCAGCATGTTATTACCCCACTGCAGGGAAGAGGCCTCTTTCATTTTCATCAGATTTCAGTAAAGTCCAAGATAAACTCAGAAAGTAGATATGAATTGAAAAATTTACATTAGTACGCACGGCTACACATAAAGCTATACATGACCAGTATAAGCTGACCTTCTGATTATGCGAAAAACCTATACAATGCGGGGTCAGCTAAAACTGGGAATGTATACTTAGCTTGATGTGTCGCCGTGGGTACTTGCTCGGATTTGAACCTACAACCGGATTTGACTCTAATACAGGCTGGGCAAATAAGAAGTACTTATACACTTTATTTAAAAAAAAGATATTCTATGAAATATAAGCATTATTAAGTATTTTTATTTAAATATAGTATTTAGGGCCGGCCATTCAGTATGGATAATAATCTCAGACAAATTTCCACCTCTACCAGCATGGCAGACCTGTGGACCCTTTTCACTGCGTTCTTCATGAAATTTTTTTCGAGTTTCCGCAATACATGATTGGGTTGAGTAGAATGTATTCATAATTAAAACACTTTGTTCAGTCGCAAAACGCTCCATAACAAATTTGCCATATTTAGACAATATAAATTTCATGAAACAACTGTTATATTTGCCGCCAAAACAAAATGGCGGCAAAAAAAAGTTGATTACCTCCAAGTTGCCCACCCTGTACTTAATGTCAAAATCTTACCAATAGGAAGGCAGCAGCCAATATGAGAGCTTTGTGTTTCGGCTGCACGGCGGGAGCAGGTACCTGCACTGTGGTGACGAAGCTGTTCAGGTCTCTGTCCCAGCCGTGGGCTATCTTACCCACCTCGCGAAGGGAGTCGCCTGTCATTATCTGGAAAAGTATAATAACATCATTCAAATTATGCATTGATCCATTTTCCAAATTCAACTTTTTACTATAAAATAAATCAACGGCACCAGAAACTGTGAGCATGTAAAAAAGGTCTGAAGATCTTAGAACTAAGTGTTCCACACGCCGTCGACGCGTCGCCGTGCTGAAGTTGCCTCTGTCCTGCAACGTGCCGCTCGTGTATATGAGCACTAACTGGGAGTTTTTTACGAAATTATCCTTAGTACATTAGTGCTCCAAATGATCCTGACAATTCTGAGTAACCTATTATCTTAGAAACCTGTATTTGGGGCCCACACAGCATTTAGAACTTGCTCTAGCCCATTAACATTAGATAGTCAAGTCCTACCTTAAACTCAGCCAGCAGCAGGGCACTCCTCTGCATTGCAGCAGGTCCTTCCACCACGAACAGCACCTGATCATTGGCATCCCGGACCAGGAAGAAGGGCACCATCCACGTGCACTGCTGTTGTACTCGGCCCACGTAGTCACCAGGGGGAGTTATCACTTGTATTTCCTGGAAAAAGAAACAGGCCATATTGAGGATATTTCTTTCTCTCACTCGTCAATATGTTTATGAATTCATGATGTACATGATTCGGTAACATCTAGAGTTGGCTTTATAGCTTTGCTTGCTTTAGGTAGTCAGTGCCCAATGGGGCACTTAGTATAGTGTCCAGCGTGTCCTGTTGTCTGCAAGCTACAGGAGTTGATGGAAGCTACTGAAGGTGCCAAGCTCGTAGCCAAATTATGGGTTGACTGTACACACTCTGCTTAGAAGAGTAGTAATTGAAAAGAGAGTGAGTGATTCCTTCAAAAAAATACAAGAAATACAGTACAATACAGGTTCCTTTAGTCCGGTCTGGATCTACATCATGCTCCGAAAGGTACGATGGAATGTCGGTAAACCTCAGTCCCATTCTAAAAACTGACCTGCAATCTGCAAGGGAAGCAGCACGAGGCAGCCGCAAGTCTTCTGGTGAACACCATGGCTTCTTGTCTGGTATTATCATGGAAGTGTAGGGTGAAGGCTCGTCCTGTTCCACACAGGCATCGCTGGGTAGAACTCGATATCTCACTCGCAATGTATAGATCTTCGCCGTTAGGTATCCTTACGATGTATCGGTTTTCCGACTCGATTCTAGATGTGACTGAAAGTTGGTGAAGACATTTTAAATATTGGTAGATGTTTCCAGTGTTAACTATAGCAACTGCTGTAATCTCGAAACCAAAACCCCAGTGCAAAGATTGGTTATTTCATGAAGTTTGAAGGGAGCTTACCACCAGCTCGTATAGCAGGGCAGAACTTGAACGGCACTGCTTTTTTGTTCTATGACTAAGTAAAAAAAAGCAGTGCATTTTAACTTCTGCCCTGCTTTAAGAGATGGTGGTAAGCCCCCAGGTATGTGGGACTGAGAAAGTTGTCTTCCTAGTAAAGGAATTTTTCTACCTCTGCTTCTTTGTAAGATCTCTTTCAGTGGATATTGTTGGAACTCATGGAGTCATGAGTATGTTAGAATCGTGTGACCACGGCACCCCGTGGTCACACGATTCTAACATATCCATACTCCACTAAACCACCGTTTAGTGAGGTAAAAATCTCACACTCCCCGGTTTTATCCCCAAAGCTCGGGCGCCTTTTGAAGGTTTCGAAAAAGGTGACGTTCTGTAGTTTCTGCCTATCCCCATGTGGGAAGAAGGTGGGAGTGTATCTACGTTTAGTAGGCATGCATGTTCTGTCAAAAAAACGAATTGAAAGTACCTAACTATATCGGGATTTATTTCATTTTAAAAGAGCCCTTATTGTTTAATTACTCACATACTCGTACATAAATTATAACAGTTTGCATTTTGGACGACATTTTATAATGTGCAACAGTTTGATAACGTTCGTGTTTGTGAGTCATTTGTTTGAGCTAAATTCTTCAAGATAAACGAAAGTCGAATAAATATCACTCTCTACGTAAGCAAATATGCGCTCGATTCAATAAATACGCAGAAAAATGCTACCTACCAAATATCAACATGCATTTATTTGAATGGTAATTTTAGTTTTTATATAATGTGAAGGGGCTCGTGGCTAAGTAATAACAGCCGCACGGGTCGATCGATCAGGTTAAGCTACGCTTGCCACGGTCGGTCCGTGGATGGATGACCATCTTTACATACTGAGATCCCTCCGTGCCTCGGAAAGCACGTTAAGCCGTAAGTCCTGGCTGTCATACAAGTCTGACAACCAGTCTTACCAAGAGGTATCGTGTGGGTAACACGATACCTGCCAGGAGCCAGGAGTAACTGGGTTGCGGAGGTCAGATAGGCAGTCGCTCCATGTAAAATACTGGTATTCAGCTGCATCCAGGTAGACTGGAAGCCGACCCCAACACAGTTGGGAAAAGGCTAGGCAGATGGTTTTATGAATTATACTTACGATCAGTCAGCTCCACGGTTTGCTGGATCAGAAGGCTGGAGACACCTATGAGGAAGTCCAGCCCATGCACCGGAATGAACTGGCCTCGAGTGTTTGAGCGCCAGTCCAGTGTGGACACGGGCAGCTGGGCACGATCAGTTGCTAAAGAATATGATTTCAGTAAAACAAAAGCTCTTTAATGAAAACCTGATTCCTCTAAAGTTGTTCACCGCTATAGAAAAATGTTATTACTAGACTCTGCCCGCGACTTCGTCCCACCCCGTCGCATAGGATCGCCCGTCCGCGCTATTTCTTCGTTTTTGCTTAGTTCTATCCAGTTCTATCTGACTTTTTCTTTTTTTACTCGGCTCCTCAAAGTCCTAGCGTGATGATAAGAACTCAAGAATTGGGCTATCAGACACAAAAGTATTTTTGTAATCCAACCCTATTTCCAAAGATTAGCGCGTTCAAACAAACAAAGTATTCAGCTTTATTATGATAAGAATAGATACTTCTGTGCATGCATGTTCATGTTCTGTTCATGCATGTTCATTCAACATATTGGACATATTTTTAATCATTAAATCTTATAATTAATTGTACTTATTTTTATAAAATGACATTTTAATATTTGTACACCATAATTATGTTATGGTAGAATGTATAGAACTTAAAAAAATGTTACCACCATACTATGTAAAACTACATTCTTACAAATAAATAAATTCAATTCAATTCAAATAGGCTTTGTAGAATAATCTTTGTAACCTTGTGTATGCGTAGCTGGCATATCAAAAGCCATCTACTCTTATTGATTTTTCAGAGGTAGGTATAATAATATCTATGAAGAATAGGATCTCAGCCATTTCATTTTGCATAGTCATGTGACTCGTCTCCTTATTCAATGAAATCAAATGGTAGAGATGGAGTAGCTTCATCTGTGTTAATCTTTGTATTAGCTTTATCATCAACTTGTTCAGGACTATTTAGAAAATGCTTTTCTAACTTACCGTTCGTAGGTTGCACACTTATAACTAAATCTGGTCTCACGGGTGTGTCATCATCTGTGGAAAGATTATTATTATCGAATCAATCGGAGTCTACCAGTTCAAGTTCAAGGATAAAGTGACGCTGTATTTAGTTTGTAGTCCTGTGTATCTATATATGGCTATAAGCCAGCTTTGCGTCAGCAAGTAATTAAGGCCGATATCAGAGGGGTAATTCTCGTAATTTTAAGAAAGTTTACAGTCTGATCTCAATGTTAATCCATCAAAAACACCTCTAAAATCCCTACTTTTTTGACAAGTTTTTGACATTGATTGTCGCTGTGATGAGATTACGACTTTTTGAACGTTTTTAATTACTGGAATTGGTCTTCAGATGCTATACTTTTCGCAATTTTTTTTCTTTCTCTCTTCTTTTCTCCCATATTTTACACCAAGCGAAATGTCTGACCACAAAATGACTTAAAAATGAAAAACTAATTAATTCTAAACCCATTTAACAATGTTGGATTTAAGCATTAGCATCAAAACTAAAAAAAATAATAACTCAAAACATTTATTTCAAACAAACCAATTAATCACTTTTGGGGTCGGTCAGTCAGAAAGATGAAGCTAGGTGCCCATACCAAAGCGTAGTAGATACCTATGGAGAAGAACGGGCAAGAAACTCCATCAGCATCTTGCACTTACACTCAAGTGAAAAGTCTGATATCAGCACTACATACAGGAAAAGTTATACCAATACTCCACATGAGGTCAACAGTGAGCCCATTGTCAATAATATATATATATATATATATATATATATATATATATATATATGATAACTCAAAGATACCTCGTACTTGGAAAACCCATTCACAGTTTACGCGAACTAACAACAAATACCTCAAACTTAATGACTTTCCTTGATCGATGATGTAGAAAATTATCTTAATTACATTTATTTTCCCAGTCTTTTGTTTCAACAAGCATTTTGTGTACGGACCTATAATCTATAGACTCCTTATCTATTTCATAATTTACACCATAATTAACGTTATTACCTTTAGTTGCGCCACGGTTATCAATCCCTCGAACATCTGTTCTTAATTCTGTTTCCCCACTTTCAGCCATTTTAAAATAACTTCTTTTTTCGCTCAATTTTTCATATTCGATTCACTTTATACAGGTATATGTTATTTACTGTCAATGCGTGGTCAAACTGTGTTATCGGCAGTTTTTACTCGTCGTTATCGAGTTATCAATAAAAGATATCTCAGCGATATTATCGAGTATAAATCGGCGTGTTGTAGGTACTGCGATTGCTATATTAATTACATCAACAGCAATAATGTGTGTACGAACATGTGTTTGTGTGTATCTTAGAAACAGCATTATTTTTGATATTTACCTATTACGCAACGGATTTTTTTTCTACTTTTTAATTACCTAGCTTAGTCATAATCATCATGGTAAATTGCCATAATCTGTCATTTATGTGTGGATATGTCACCGTAAGATTGTGAACAACGTTAGCTTATAATCACATGTTTGTTTATGTACGGCGACTAACGAATGACAGCCAAACAAAAAACCAATTAGCGCGCAAGGTGCGTTTCGTCACATTCAAGTAGATATTGTGCCAGTTCACAAGTTGACGGTTTGACATGGATAGATTATAAACTATAGGAAATTAATACGTTATATTCAGATTCACGTAACTATACCGTTTGAGGCCCGTGGCAAATTCATGAGATAGGGCCCTCCCTCAATGTAAAGAAGCTCAACCAACATCAAGGTGTGGGTGGAAGTGGAACTCTCTGCTGGCTACAGTGTTCCCTCCCACATTTAACCCGTCCGCTTTCAAATCAAGAATGAACAGGCATCTTTTGGGCACGTTCGTTCCATCATAGACCTCATCCATCGCATTCCATCAGACGTGATCGAGGTAGAAGGAGAGGAAGAGCAGGCCCAATGAACAATAAAAGAAAACCTTATTGCGACGCGCTCTAAAATCTATCTTTCAAATTCCTTTTCTATCCGTTTTTACACCGCTCTTTCAGCCGATCGATTCTGTAAAAATGGCGGTGTGAAAAGTTAGGTGAAGTGAGCTTAGAGTGAGCTGTCAATAGTATCAATCCCTAGCATTAGTTGACAGCTCACTCCACGCCCACTTCACCTAAGTTTTCATGGTGAGATGGTTACAGAATCGCACTGCAGTTATTTCAGGAGGAACTATGTCAATACAGGGTGCAGAAAAATTAAGATGTGATTGAAACAATTTTTATTGAAAACCATTTATATTCGGGTGTTAGTAATAATTACTTGAATAAAGTGATAACATTCAAGTCGTTAAAATGACTGGTAAATACCGTACAGTATTTAATAAATTACATTCATATATTCTATCTAATTCTCATCACTCCAACTAACATTTATTGTAAATGTCGAGATAAAACATTGTAAATTTCGCATAGGGAGTTGTAAACGACGCGGTCAGATCCGGTGCAAAGGACACGTTTGAAGCTAAATTTTGATCGGAAGACTTAGAGGCCGAGTGCAATATCCACTCTCTTAAAGACACTTGGTGACGTCAGACCGGAGCCGACGTCACGCGTGTTAACGAAACAATTTATTGTCCTAGTAAAGTCTAAAGTGCCGCGACTAATGCAAATGCGCTCTCAATCTCAGGCCAGATGTTTGTCTGTGGGGCGATCTGACAAAGCAATACTGTTTTTGACTCACTTTTCCAATTCTTTATTCCTAAATATCATTTTAATTAAACGAATAGAAAATATAGATATAAATAAAGGTACACATCTAGTTAAAATGTACCTATATGATATTTCTCATTTTGTCAATACATTGGAATATACTTCCTTTTATAATAGTCTCTTATTTTGGAATTACATTTATTATACATTTAGTATTTTGATTAGTTTCAATACTTACGTGGACACACTTAAATACAAATATACGTAAGTAAATACTTAACAACAATAAAGTTACCATTTCAATACATTTATAATAAACACATCGATTTTCCGAAAACCTCACATCTAATCCTGCCCCGAGATCCCAATATATTAGATGAGTCTACACTTGAAATACAATCGCAAAAACATATCTAGCAAAAATCCATACAACGTTCAATATAATATAATAATAATTTCAAATTACATTTAACAATGAAAGCGTAGAATTACCGCATAAATAACAGCTAGCTGACGTAACTATTGAGATCAACTTTGTGTGAACCTTAACGCTATATCCCTACGGGTCTATGGCTGGTTAGACTCGTACGAATACAATAACAAAGTTTTAACTAGATAATACTAATGGTGAAATGATATACCTTTAGGTGACGATTTAAAAGAAAGTAGATTAATACCATCGGTCACGAGTACAGTTCGCCGAGAGACATGTAGAGAAAGCCTTAGTCCATTAAATGTGACGTGGCTGAAGTGATTCTCGCCTTGAGTTATGTTCGCATGCGTGTATTGATAATCTATCGCTGGAAAGCTCGCTGCCAGCCCAGGTTGAGTTTGAGGGTGGCAGGCAGACAGGGGCTGGCCTCACATTCTCCGTCGAGCTCGTCAGCCAGGTTGTCGTGAAGTTCTCGAAGGGCCATCAGTGCAGAACGAGCCGCTCGTTGACAACTCATATCTCCTTCGCAAGTAGTATCAGCTTCAGAAAGGAATACCAGGTCGCAGGTCGTTGGTGGGGCCTCTCCCTATAAAGAAACACAAATATTAGATCTCAAGAATAAATCTTCTGATGGATAGTACCCGATGAATGAAAAGAACTTCTTACGCAAAGATAGCAGATCTGATGCAAGCTACAAAGCGGTAGGAACAGCTGTCCGCGGTCGCCAGCCAGCAAGTCTACTCCTCGGCAGCGCTGCACAATCTTCGCGAGAACCGGGCACGCGCCTGACGCACCTACTATAAAATGCAATTTGGTAAATATTGTCTTTATCAACGATGATCAACGATATTCTTTTATTTTATAATAATTACCTGTATCCATTGCGGGAATGCGATGTCTACCGCTGCCACCCATGTAACCCTCAGAGTATTGCTCTTCAGTTTTTCCATTTAAGTAGTGACCAGCTCCTTGCTCATCTTCGAAGTCATTGTTCCTTTCATCTCCCTTTTCGAATCCTGGAATATCATTGGTCATAATTTCCACTTTCTCCTTCTTTACGGCTACACGTTTGGCTTTAGACTCATCAGTTGGTATCGGGCCTGGTTGCGTGTTTGGTTTCGTCTTTTGGATTTGCAAACTTTGTTTAAACTCTTTCAAAGCCTTCCTCATTTTTTCCAAGCTGTAAGCGGCTGCTAGGCGAGATAACAGCTTTTCTTTCATTTCCTGCTCTTCTTTGGAATCAAGCTCTTCTCCTACGTTTGAATAATGCAGTGCCTCATCAACAATCAGCCCTTCCATGTTTCTTAGTTTCTTGTCAATATTGTCAAGTTTTGAGTCGTTGTCAGTAGCTGTACTCCTCTTGTCTTCATTCTGAACTGCAAGATGAGCTCTGTCTATTTGAATTTCAGTTTCTTCGTTGGGCTGCTTCGTCTCAACGTAGTTCCTTTTTACATTGCTGTGTTTGCGGAACGAATTTAAAGGATAAATCACTTCCTTGTTAAAGGTGTCGAAGTATTGTTTCCTCAGTCTGTCTTGAGTTAAGCCGTTTACAAAAGAAACCGGCTTGTTAGTGCGTTTGTCAATACCGAAGTAATCAGACCAATCAATCGACTTCTTTCTGACAATAATTGGCTTGTCTTTATCGCTGTGACTGTGATCTTGCGCGTGGACATTGTCATGGTGGTGTGCATGATCATGATGATCATGATCGTGTGAAGGGCTCTCATGGGCATGCTCATGTACGTGTGCTTCTTCTTTTCCGGGAATGCCTGGATGATGAATGTTATGACCGTGGTGTTCGTGGCTATCATCTTCGTACACAGCTGAAGTGTTGTGTTCGTGAGTGAGATTGTGTGCTGGTTTTAGCATTGGGGGCTTTACTTCATGCTCGTGCTCTTCATGATCCGTATTTCGTTTCACTGGGTTTTTGATAATTTCAATCTCAGAATCGCCAAATATTTTTGAAAGATCTTTTATTAGCTTTGGATCAGTACCGGCGCTGCTTCGGAATGATTTAGCTGTATCCCGTTTGTTTTGATTTGGGGCAAACCTTTTCTGTGGGGTATTGAAGCTATAAGATCCACTACTTCGTTTGGTGACAGGAAAACGCTTTTCAACTGCATCGTAAGTGTATTGATCTTCATCCGCCATATCAGACAAGCTATCATCATCTAGTGGTTGGAAAGCGATGGCATATTCTTCACGAAGATCATCTTTATCATCATCGGAAACGTCATAAGTATTGTAATTATTGGGGTCTACTGGGCCTGGGATTTGACTCTTCCTGTTCTCGTAATCGAACAAGATTGGTCGGTCAGAATCGGAGTCGGAACTTCGTTTCCTTTTGAAAGCAATAGGACCCCAATTATCAGGGAATCGTTTCTTGACGATTTTCTCTTTGTAAAGTTTCACAACGCCTTGAGGGGCAGTCTCGACATTGTTGGAGTGTTCTTTGTTGTATTTGTACTTGGACCAAAGTTGTCCTAGAAGCAGCGCGTATTCCGCGTCATTGTCGGGTCCATCTTCAAGTTCCTTCTTCTCCTCGGCTTCGTTTTTATCCATGAACAATTCTCGTAGCCTGTCGTTATCAGAATGATGGCTCCTCTCACGGAAAGCAGATTCTTTTTTAGACGCTGAATTAGCGGTATTCTTTTTCTTGATTAGTTTATATTCGTAGGCTTCAGGTGGCCTTTCATCGTTATCAAGTAACTTCACAATGTATTTCTGGTTTGGTTCATCTTCAATGTCTTCAACATCAACAGCGTAATCGGGTTCTGAAATAAGGAAGGATTTGAAAAAATTATAAAGATTTCATAGAAAGCGTTCCATTTTGTATAATTTATTGGCAAAATTCAAATGAATAACGAATGCTATAATTTCAGTTATAATAAAGACAGCTGTATACATTGCTACGATAAAGGCATAGTGAATGTGATGTAAGTGGCGAGAACCGTTCGTCACGGCTGTACCTATAGTAGTGGACATTAAGGGTATAAAAAGACGCTTAACGAAGCCAAAATTCACTTCTAACTGTCATTGTGATATTTTTTTGTACTGGATACTGGATTTGGCCGTCCGTGATATTGAAGGGCAAAGTTCCAACTGTTTTTTACCTTTTTCACGAAACCAAGTCTCAATGTTAGACGTAACTTTAAAAAATAGCCCAACTCCTGTACCGTTGAATGCACCCAACAGTACAATGTTTTGAGTTACATTGCTCGCTGCCAAAAACAACGATTTATAACATCAAAAATAAAAGTCCTTTCCCAGCAATAATTTTTGATCAATGTTACTTAGTCTGATAGCGTAGATAACGGTTTTGTGGTGGGTTTTTTGTCCAGCCTGTACTCCTGAAACGATGATGAAAGGCTGGTGTACATACCGGGATATCCTTGGGGTGGTACAAATTCATAAAGCGATTCGTAGTCCGGTTGTGGAAGGATAGGTCCGTGCATTCGTCCGCGCTGCCGACGCTGCAGCGCCTCAAGCGCACTTCGTAGTGATGAACCACCGCGGTCGGCGCTCGCGCATGACAGCGCGCACGCCACCAAAAGTAGCCATGTTGGGCCCATTGTTGACTATGGGGTTTCTGGAAAATGGACGAAAAAAGTTAGATTACCTACGTTAAGTTAAAAGATACTTGAACTTATTTATCTATGTTTTCGAAACTTTTTTAAAAAGTAAGTACTAGATTATAGACTTGTAGGTTCAATATGTGACTTAGTATTATACTACTAGCGACCCGCCCCTACTTCGCACGGTATTTACGAATCAACAAAATGTAGCTTTTATTATCAATATCAATCATACAAATAAACCGTCCGGAATAATTTCTCTAAATTATGGTGTTATAGCTACGCACCGAATTCCGTTGCGTAGTTTATAAAAACAATGCAGTCACACAGGCAGACACGAAAAGCGTCCTGGAGGGCCCACTAGCAATTATGTATGGCGGCATGGCATATGAGCTCCATAAAAAGTGGGTGGACTTGAATGTGTTAAGGCAGGCGCGGTCCGAGGGGGGGGGGGGGCGTCGTGGTGGTCATGACCCCCCCCCCCCCAAATTACTAACTTACTACTTGGTGACCCCACCCCCCCAAAATCTTGGGCTGCGACCGCGCCTGTGTTGTTGGCAGAGTTTTCCTCACCCCCATTACCTCCACTAAGGAAAATTGATGTTTATGTCAATTTATAACAAGCTTTAACTGTCAATGTCACTGATGGAGGTCCGGATGGTAGATGGAGGATGTTATTCTGTGCGTAATTAAATTAATGATTTGAAGAGGGTTCTACTTATTTCGTTGTTTGACTTTTACCTAAAAGTGTTGTTTCATTTTGTACCTATAACGCCAAAAACATCTAATATTTACCGAACTTAAGAGTTTATAAGAAGGAAATACCAGAGGGGCAATTGTCGTAATTTTAAGAACGTTCACAGTCAGAGGAGCAATTCTCGTAATTTTAAGAACGTTCACAGTCTGGTCTTATTCTCAATCTGTCAAAAAAACCTCAAATTTCCCTTACATTTTGTCAAGTTTTTGACATTTGTTTGCCGCCGAGATGAGACTGCGACTAGATTTAGAACGTTTTAAATTACGAGAATTGGCCGTCTGATCTTTCCTGTTTTTGTCTTTGATGTTTTACTTTTATTTGTTTATTAAAGCACCTATCTTTAGTATTTATCACAGCCTTTGCCTAAAGAAAACGGATATGAGCCTGCTTTAATAACTTACATAGCTTTTTAATCCTACTAATATTATTAATGTGTAATTTTCCGACCACGTGCGTAGGTACCATTAAAACTAACTTGAACTTGAACATGAATGGAAATATTATGTAGTCATAGTGCGAAAAGGTAACGTACGTCAGCTAGGCTGGAAGGATTTTTTGAAATGAAAACTTTTTTAGGCGCAATTGGAGCTATTTTTGAACAATGAACGAAACCGAACTGTCACTGGTCGGTGACGCTGAATCGGGTTTACTCGGCTCCAGTCGGTCGGTGACGCTGAATCGGGTATAGGCACTCGGCGCTGAATCGTGTATACTCGGCTCCAGTTGTAAGTTTTCACGTCTATCGTGTGGACATAAGCACACATCACCCTTTTTTAAATAGACCTTTTTATTCCTCGAGTGTAAAGATAGCGATATGCCGTTTGGCCGTTTTGTAACAAACAAAATATTAGATACTAGCTGCGCCCCGCGGTTTCACCCGCATAAGTTTCGATCCCGTGGGAATATCGGGATAAAAAGTATCCTATGTGTTAATTCTGGTTATAAACCATCTGTGTGCCAAATTTCATCCAATCCGTTCAGTAGTTTTAGCGTGAACGAGTAACAAACATCCATCCATCTATCCATCCATCCATCCATACAAACTTCACGTTTATAATATTAGTAGGACCATAAGACCCGAATCGAATCTAAATTCCTCCTGTTACAGCGGAATGCGTCGCACTTCCATAAGTGCTTATAATGTCCGCAATAACTTGGTCTAGTCTGGACACGTAGCTGTGGTCGAATGGCGGTATTATTTGAATAAGGTTCCAATCATAGATATCCAATATATACTCGTATATATATTTCTATCTATGGTTCCAATATTGAATGTTCATTGAGGTTTGGTTTATGGCGGAGTAAATTAAGTTCCTCTGAAAAGTCTTTGTGGTTCGTTGCTATTGCTTTATCGATCTGCGATGTAATTGCGTAATACACTACCAGTTAGGAATGGCTTTCATTTTGACAGTTCAACAACATTCATTGCGTTATCTACGTTGTTGAGTAGACAAATTTTTCGAACATATGAAGCAATGGATTAGCAATATCCTTCAAAACGATTCAGATTCTGATTGATACTGTGTTATGTAATTAGGGGCTGGCATAGCTAAACAGCTATTTATACTAAGGAATATGTTTATGGGAAATATTTAGCAACTACCTATATCTATCTACCTTTCGTTAGAAATAAGTTTTCGTTTGTAGAGTTTTTGCAGACAAAATCTTTCTCTGTTATAAATTTTGTTGGTTATTTATTAATGTTTTATTACAATAACTAGGTAACGAATATTGTTGTTAGTATTTATTCATCTATCGTCCTATCCTAGCCAGTTATTCGACTCGGAGGAACGTGAGGAATGTCCTTTATATTAAGGCCAGCGTACCTAAGTCCTCGACGAGGAGATATGAAGCGAAGGGTCATGAATATTTCATGGAGGACGTGATGTATTGCGTCTTACTGCCGAACTCCTACGGTTTTATTCGTGACGTCACGACTTTAGGTAATGTTATATAGTCATAAAGTTGTTTTGATGCTTCTAATTGGTTGAGTTAAGCTTTGGGTACCCATTAGGTAATGTGTAATTGACTTAATGGTGTTTGTGTCAAAATCAAACTCGACTCAAACTCAAAGCATTTATTTTGATTAAAGCAATTACAGATGAGCTGGAGGGGCTTGTGGCTAAGTAATAACAGCTACACGGGTCGATCGATCAGGTTAAGCTACGCTTGCCGCGGTTGGTCCGTGGATGGGTGACCATTTTAACAAACCAAGACCCCTCCGTGCCTCGGAAAGTACGTTAAGCCGTTGGTCCCGGCTGTCATTCGTGGATTTTTGACAGTCGTTACGGGTCGTCAGTAGCCCGAAAGTCTGACAACCAGTCTTACCAAGGGGTATCGTATTACCCAGTCACTGGGTTGTGGAGGTCAGATCCGACCCCAACGTAGTTGGGAAAAGGCTAGCAGATGATGATGAATTTAAATTTTTTGACAGATCGTCCATACAAAACCTGTCAGACGTCAATTTTATTCTACGGATAAATCGGTGGGTTGAAATATCAGCCATTAGTTTAATAATGATGAAAGTGGATGAAAAACTTGATTGGTATTAAGAATACCTAATCTTTTATAGGTATATTGTAAAGTTTATTCAGAATTGAAATGCTTTTTTTGGTTTGACGATAGTTAGCGCCACTTGTGACAAATACGTGTGCGTGAAGTGTACGTGAAACAACCCGCCCTAAGTACCTACTTCTCACCTTGCTGAAATATTATACCTATCGAAAATAACCTGATTTTAAAGCCGAGACACTTGACAAAGTGTTGTGGTAGAAATCTCGAGCTTTCATTATAAATAATGTGAGTTATGTTCCGCAGTATCATCCATCATGTTGCTATGTAAGTAGGGACAATGATTAACTACATGGTGGTACATACAGCGTTAATCTCTTCATCAAAGGGAATATTAGTACCTACCAGGGTTTTTCAGCCCTTTTTACGGCAGCTCTAATTAATTTTATCTTTTTATTTTATATTAGATATAACATTCTTTAATATTTTATAAAAGAGGTCTTTTAAAACAATCAATCATTCTGCCTAGCCTTTTTCCAACTAAAAAATCGGACCAAGATAACAATTTTTAAAGTATAAACGGCAAACAATTAACAATGTAAATGTTTACCTAAACATAATTTACTTATTCGAATAAAGCCTGGAGGCTTTCTCTCTCTTTCTCTCTTTTCTCTTCAGTCTTATCTCTCTGGACTCAAACACATTTCTGTTTTAGATAAAGTGAAAATGTTTTCGAATAATAAAAGGGTAACAGGAATTTCTTGAAGGCTTTCATACGAAGCTGTCATATTCAGGTTTCACGGGACCGTGGTATTGCAGTTCTATTGTGTGCCGATCGGGAGTAAAACCATTGTTGACGACGAAATAATTGTGTTTCGCGTAAAAGTAACACCCTCACGTCGATAGACTTCATCGGCTATAAAAAAAAAGTTAGCTGTTCTATACATTTTGACCGCGTAGGTATTGCACTGTCCTAAAATTCTACGCTAAGGAGTCTAAAATCATGTGCTGAATTCATGGTTACAGGTTGCGCGTCGATGTCCCTGCCACCCGGTATAAAGAGTAGGTACTCTGCAGTGCGATTCTGTAACTATCTCACCGTGAAAACTTAGGTGAAGTGAGCGTGGAGTGAGCTGTCATTCCAAATAATGCTAGGGATTGACACTACTGACAACTCACATCAAGCTCACTTCACCTGAGTTTTCACGGTGAGATTTTTACAGAATCGACCGGCTGTACCTGTCTGTACTAACATAACATAACATCACGCTTTGTTTTCCCGAAGGGTTAGGCAGAGGTGCAATGTAAAACCTACCTATAGTGCACCCACATTTCGCAAGTTATGTTAAAGTCCCGTGTAATAGGAGGGGAGGGGGAGGGGGCTTTTGTCATCAACCGTGCACAAATCCAGACTCCGGGCAACTACTGAGAAATTCCAAATAGAAACACCTAATAACACTGCCCGACCTGGGAATCGAACCCAGGACCTTATACTCAGCCGTAGCGGTTGCTATCACTAGGCCAAAAACAAAGCTGCCTTGCCCAAAATGTAAAAGAACATGTAGGTAAGATAATCTGCCACTCTGCCAACTATACACACAACTAGTGTCGTAGTTTCTGATTTGTATACAGGGTTATTTGTAAAACACCAGCTACCTCTTAAGAGGTCATTGTACTCATCATTATGAACAACTTTTACTATGGGACCAAAACAGAAATCGCGAAAAAAAAATCAGCTGTACATTTATGTTCGCATAACTCGTCAAAATGTAGGGAGCAGCTGATTTTTTTTCGCGATTTAAGGTTTGGTCCTATAGTAAAAATTGTTCATAATGATGAGTACAATGACCTCTTAAGAGGTTGCTGGTGTTTTACAGATAACCCTGTATTTATTACAAATATACAAATCAGAAACTACGACACTAGTTGTTGGATTTCTTCTTCTCCGTGTCGCTGGCACGACTGTATTTTAAATCTAGTTTTCCAAAACCTTTGCCACTTCCACGGCGTTGTCGGTGGCAGCGCTGAAGTCACTTTGCCTGCATGTTTTGGGACACAGAGGGCAGGATAGGAGGTGGAGCATGGTTTGTGACATAGCTCCACAATCACACCCTACTGCCGTTCTGTCAAGGTAGCCCCACTTTACCAGGTTGGACTTACATCTTCCCACTTGTGTCCGGAGACGGTTCAGAGACTTCCAAGTGGACCACGGAAGGTTACACCCTGCAGGGAGATGCTCAAAGAGTTGTTAATAAAAATTGCTAATTGGATTAGATTTTAATGAAGCTTGTCCTAAAAAAATAAAAGCATTTTAAAAGAGTCCATCTTTCCTTAGTTCAGGAGTTGAAAGCCAGAAATTAAATATGAAAGAGCCTTACAAATAGCATAACAGATTTTTTGTCTCCTTATTAAGTAAAGCTTCTTTATACCGAAAAACTCTTAAAGTAACGAACCGAAACACGAAAAGGAAATGTTTATTATTTCCTTCTTTTTTTCTTTCCTTATTTTGTTAGGCTTCGTGTCTGAATTTAAATATCAAACGGTTTTCGTGAACACGAACTGTTTTACCGTTTGTTTTATTTTTAGCCACGTTTCCTTTGTTTTCCTTCAATTTTTCAGAGATGAATATTTCTGGTAGAGCTGTTTTTCACGTGGATGGACATCCTTTTCATTTTTAGTGACGTTTGCTTTATAACGTTTCTGTATAAAAAACCTGTTCTGCTATTCTGTAAAAATCTCACCGTGAAAATTTTGGTATAACAAGCTGTCAATAGTGTCAATCCCTCATCAGATTGAATGACAGTTCACTGCACTGAAGTTATCACGATGCGATTTTTACAGAAAATACCGACTGAATACCAAACCGAACCGCAACCGAACCGCTTTGCTTACCGAATTTGAATGAATCATCGGTATAATTCACGTTGTTATTACAAATCTCACTTCGTTTGAAAATAAATAAGATAAAGAAACACTGAGGAATCGAAAATGAATACATTTTCACGTA
This sequence comes from Apamea sordens, assembly GCA_945859715.1. Lineage (NCBI taxonomy): Eukaryota > Metazoa > Arthropoda > Insecta > Lepidoptera > Noctuidae > Apamea > Apamea sordens. The sequence goes on from OX243986.1 coordinate 18,469,508, forward strand.
ATGTATTAAAATGCTATCTTCAGATCGTGCGCTTACTTTATGGCTGTAACATAAAACCGCCTCTTCCATGTTTTACTCCCGAAGGACCAAATTTATGAACGCAGTACCAAAATACTGGCATGAAGGAACAATTTTTTTGTTACTGAAATAAAAACAGCTATTGAAACTTGAGTTAATTTAAACTGAAGTATTCTGCTTGCTAATATATAATAGATTATGAAGGGTTTGCTAATATCGAAGTATGGCAAAATTTTAAATAGCTCGCTCTAAACTCGTGGTTGGTGTGAGCATATGATGAGGAGGGAGGAAACGCATGACTAAAAGAGCGATGAATATAAATGTTGATGGATGGAGAGGAAGAGGAAGGCCAAAGAAAAGATGGATGGATTCTGTGAGGAGTGATAGGAAAGAGATGTTGACAAGGGAAAATGGAAGAAGAAAAATTGTTGCACCAACCTCAAGAAACGTGGGACAAGAGCAGGGAAACGATGATGATGATGATGAAAGAAATGCAGCAGTACCTGCCTAAAGTGAGTTATATTGGTAGAAAGATCTGTTTGCTAATGAGATCAGCCAGCCAACTGTACAGTTCAGAATAATTTCTTCCTGTAGTTTAGCTTTATATATCATTTGTATTTTCCAAAGCCCACGTTCCGAATTTGATGTTTCCGGGCTAATATCACTAATAACCAGCGTGTAATTATGATCTAATCTCAGCCGTACTTCCTCTCTATTATTATGTTAACGATAATGTACAAGTACGCTAATCAAATAGTACCGTGCTTTCCTGTAATTTACAGACTGAGGGTTAATGATGTGTATGTGTTAAGTTGGTACGACTTTATACTATAACCTATAATGTTCCCACTACTGGGGCACAGTCCTCCTCTCGGTGAGAGGGCGTGGGCTGTAATCCAACACGCGAGCCCAGTGCGGGTTGGTAGACGTCACGTCTTTATGCTCTAGGACATGCCGGTTACCTCACAATGTTTTCCTTCACCGTTTGGAGAGCATTAGTGATAAAATAATTTGCACAAAGTAAAGCGCCTGTCTGGGTTTGAACCTACAAGCTACAACTCGTAAATCGCGGTCGTTGTCACTCTGCTTAAATATTGATTACTGAAGGAAAAGCTACTGGCAAATACCGGAAAATATACACATTTATTCAGCTTTCAGTTATGATTTTCCAGTTGAATTTTCAGCAGAATGCTTCCCGGAATTTTTAGCTCGCAGTTGTTTTCTTGTTGTGGCATTATTAATTGCCATTGACATTGTTTTTATTTTCATGAAACAATAGAGTTTGGTCCTGTAGAATGGTTGAGACATTTGCAGAACAAAGCCTTATTGGATTATATATTTTACCGAGGACTAGAAAGTGGATAGGTGACGTGACATCCGAGCCACAGATGACCCTTTTCTCATCTGACAGGTACACTAAGTACCTAAGTATCTGTAGGTATTCAGGTCTCAAAACATGATCCCAAACTTATGTTAGAAATGGGTTTTATTTCGTCGTTTCTGTTAAACTTTCTGATAGGATTTTTCCAGCCAATTGGCCCGGATAATTCGGGATTAGGAATCCTTTTACCCTTTATTTAAAATGGTTGGCTGTGCTCACAAAAAGGTCACGTTTTTCATTTTTTTCTTTGTTACCTACAATATTCTTGTTATAGCTGCGGGCTTAATTGAGATATTTAAATATTAAGTTGTATATAGGTACCAAACCAACATTGTGTTGGGTATTTTTAAAATTTTATGCCAATTTAACAATTAGCTTAATCATAATGTTTTTTTATTTGTGTAACACAGGTAATGAATACAAACGTTCATAGATACCTATGTTATGCCAAGAGGCGTACAAATATGGTTGCATGCGAAATATGAACAGTATGGATTAATTTCTACAGTCAATGTATAAATAAATAATTATAAATTACAATTAGTCACAATATTCAATTAAAAATTGTTTCTCCAGTTAAAGAAATAAATAATTCTACATTAATTTATCATTCAGAAATTCATCAGTCGTATAATAAATATACAACCAATAACAATAACAACAACAATCAATAACTATTTTTTTTTTGTTTTGTGTAACAGTCAATTTTTTATGATATCTGCTAAATTGTAAATGCGCGGTCCCATGCCTAAAACGCTCTTTCTCACTAAGGCAGACTTACAACGCTGATTGTTTAAAGAGTTCACGTATTGGCTACGAATCGAAACATCTCGTAACGTTGACACTTTTTCGAACAACCTCATATTTGTTTTGACGAAAACAGTAATTTGAATAATATATATTGAGGGTAAGATAAGTAAGATAAGATAATCATTTATTTGCTCAAACATGAGTACAATACATACAACACAAATTGTCAGCATGCAAGAGATGTTAAAAGTAGGGGTAACACAGATCATCACGTTTGCCTTAAAAATTGGCATGCAAATATTAATAAAATTTAAGTATAATGTCACTTAAAATAAATGTCATGTTTTTATGAGAACATTAAAAATATTATAGATAATTAAATTAGTAAACATGGTCAAAATCTCTCATCGAAAAATTCATTTAAATTATAATAGGCTTTATCTGCTAGGAAATTTCTAACTGTCTTTTTGAACGCTACGTCAGTTAACTGCTTCCAGATTTTAGGTAGTTTATTATATATTTTTGGAGCCATGCAAAAAACACTTTTCCGCAGTGCCGTTCTATATTGATGTAGGCAAATTTGACTGTTGTCACGTCTATTACGAGGAAATCGATCTGCCATGCGAAAAAAGAGGTTAGGGTTGGATCTTAAGAATATTGCATTTTCTATTATATAAAGTGAAGTTAATGTCAAGATTTTGTATTTTCTAAAATAAGGCTTGCAACTCTGAGTGGTTTCAAGTTTGAACATCGATTTAATGCAACGTTTTTGAGTTTTAAATGTAAGTTCCCGGTCAGTTGAGTTGCCCCAAAAGATAATACCGTATCTTAAAATGGTAAGGTAAGTATTTCAGCGATTTAAAGAATGGTATACCTACAGCTAACATCAGAGGAGCAATTATTCTCGTAAGTTTAAGAACGTTCACAGTCTGACGGAGCTCTCGTCCGGGGCGCCCTGCGGACTCTCCGTCCGCTTACCGGCCCATCGTGCTGCTCGACGAGGTGGGCAAGCTCTTTGAAAGAGTCATTGCAGACCGCCTTGTCGGGCAGCTGGTGCGGGTGGGGCCGGATCTGGCGGAAAGCCAGTTTGGTTTCCGCAGGGTGCGCTCTTCGGTGGACGCCATCATGCGCGTGCGAGCCCTCACGACGGGGGATGCTGTGGCCCGGGGTGGGGTCATCTTGGCGGTGTCTCTAGACATCGCCAACGCCTTCAATACCCTGCCCTGGAGCTGCGTCAGGGAGGCACTCCGGTATCACTGGATGCCGACCTACCTCTGTCGCACTGTCGAGGCCTATCTGACGGACAGGGCCGTCATCTACCCCGGTCACCGGGGAGAGTGGAACCGGCGAGAGATGTCGTGCGGTGTCCCACAGGGATCGGTCCTGGGGCCGCATCTGTGGGACATCGGGTACGACTGGGTGCTGCGCGCTGACCTACCTAGCGGCGTCAGCGTGATTTGCTACGCTGATCACACGCTGGTCCTGGCGCAGGGAAGGTTGCAACAGACGGCCGCCGAAGCAGCGACACGCGGGGTTGCGACAATCGTCGAGAGGATCCGGCAACTGGGACTCGAGGTGGCATTGCACAAGTCTGAGGCCATGTGTTTTCATGGTCCTCGAGACGCGCCACCGTCGGGTTCACAAATAACGGCGGCAGGGGTTCACATCGGCGTCGAGCTGACGATAAAGTACCTGGGACTCGTCCACGACAGCCGGTGGAATTTCGTGGGGCATTTCCGACGTTTGGCACCCAGACTGGAGCGGGCCGGGGCTGCCTTGAGGCGGCTCCTGTCCAATCTAGGGGGACCAAACGCCTCCTGCCGGAGGCTCTATGCGGGGGTCGTGCGGTCCATGGCCCTTTACGGGGCACCGGTGTGGGCGCGTTCCCTGAGGAAGCGACCAGCCCGCCGGTTGAACGCGTCCCAAAGGGTCATGGCTATCCGGCTGATCCGAGGATACCGCACGGTCTCCGCTAAGGCGGCGAGCCTCCTTGCCGGATTGCCGCCATGGGATCTAGAGGCCAAGGTCCTCGCCCACATATGGGAGTGGCGAGAGGAGGCAAAACGCCGGGGCGTAACTCCGCTGCCGCGAGAAATCACGGCACAGCGGACAGAGCTCCGGCGGGATCTCATAGCGGCATGGAGAGTGCGATTGTCGCAACCCAGTGCTGGGTACGCCACAATAGCGGCGATAAGTCCCCTCTTTGAGGAGTGGCTAGAGAGGCGCCATGGCGCCCTCACCTTCCGCCAGACGCAGGTCCTCACCGGACACGGTTGTTTCGGGAGGTTCCTGTTCAGGATAAAGCGGGAGGAAACGCCAGGGTGTCACCACTGTGTGGATCGCCCGGAGGACACGGTGGAGCATACGGTGGAGATCTGCCCGGCTTGGGCGGGGCACCGCCGTGTCCTCGTGGCGGCGATCGGCGGCAGCGATCTCTCGCGTCCGGCCCTGGTCCAGGCCATGGTACGGAGCAAGAGTGAATGGGAGGCCGTCACCTCCTTCTGCGAAGCAGTAATGCTCGCAAAGGAGGAGGCGGAGCGCGTGAGGGAGAGGCAATCGCTGCGCCCTCACGCCCCTAGCCGCCGTAGGAGACGCCTTGGACGTGAGTCAACAGCCGACTCCCGGCCACTGTAGGCGCGGGCTTGCGGGCGGCGAGCAATGGGCAGCTCGCCGCCCGGTAAGGACCAGGCCCGGGTCGACGGCGCGTTGTGTTCCACGCGCGCCTCAAAGAGATGTCAGCACGAACTGACGGGGCCCGCTAGGGCCAATGCCGCCAGGGCTGCGGGTTATTCGAAAGAGATACCGTGGCCCTTGGCATAAGCAACTGAAGGAACACGGGTGGGTTTTAGTCAGTAAAAGTCTGACACTCCCTTCCGTTCCGCCCAGAGCGGGAGAGGTCATTTGATGATTTCCCACCCAAAAAAAAAGACGAACTGCTGCTGAACGTGCTTTTCGAGGTATGTAGATGTCTCGGTATGTAATGAATGGTCACCCATCCATGCACCGACCTCGGCAAGCGTTGCTTAACCTTGAAGGTCGACCCATGTGGCCTTTAGAACATGAACGCGAGAAAGATCAAAGTCTTATACAAATAGTGACCTCTTTGTATAATTACACGCCTAATCTATGTAATTATGTCCTACACAGTCACGCAGTCGGATCTCTTAGTCTGGAAGCAGACGAAGTAGGTAGAATGTTTGAGTCCATTACTTTAATTACATAAAAGGAAGGACGCACTTTGTCTTTGCAAGTTCTGCTACGTTTATTTAATATGTTCTAGGACCATCCTGTCTGTGGCTTTTAGACTTAGTAAGAGGCTTTTTTGTGGATGAAAAACAGCGTTAATTTTAACTATAGAAAATAAGAAAAGGGAATTTTGTTTTTATTTAATATCTCGCTGCGCCCCGCGGTTTCACCCGCATAAATTTCGATCCCGCGGGAATATGGGTTTAAAAAGTCCTATGTGTTTAATACAGGTTAATAACTATCTGTGTGCCAAATTTCATCCAAATCCGTTCAGTAGTTTTGGCGTGAAACAGTAACAAACATCCATCCATCGTTTCGCGTTTATAATACTAGCAGAGCCCCGCGGTTTCACCCGCATAAGTTTTGATCTCATGGGAATATCGGGATAAAAAGTATCCTATATGTTAATCCTGATTATAAACTATCTGTGTGCCATGTGTGCTTGTATGACCTACATGTAGATATTTGTTCCGAGTCTGGGTGTTTTTCTATCTATAATATGTATGTATTTAAAAAAAAAATGTATATAAGTAGTTTATCAGCCATCTTGTTACCATAACACAAGCATTAGGTTGCTTAGCTTGGGACTAGATGGCGCTGTGTGAAATGTCCAGGGATATTATTTATTTATTTAGTCGCATCCGGTTAGACTGGAAGCTGACCACAATATAGTTAGGAAAAGGTAGATGATGATGATATAAGAAGCAAGGAACCACAGATATCGATATCTATGCAAGTAACAGAAAAAATGTACAAAGATGATGCTTATTTCTAAAGAAATCTCTTCCATCATAACTGCAGTTTAAGACTAGAAGGAAAAACAAAATATATAAAATCAAAAACAATTCTCTAATAAAATTACCTTTAGGGAAAGGGAAAATTCTTACAGGTGGTTTTATGTGAAACACGGATTTTCTCATGTGTCAAAACTATTTTGTAACCTGCAGGTGCTAGAAAGCTCTAGCCGATGAGATGAGCTCTAACATGGCGCAAAGTACGGTCAACAAATGAGATAAGTAACCGGGGTCGTCGGATATAGTTAAACTTTAGTAAGAAACCAATGGATGTTTTCGAATAAAATTTTATTTAATTAATTGAAAACAAACCGTTCATTTATCAAATTAAATTTCATTCCAAAACATCCATTAAGTTCTCACTGGACTTCAACTATATCCGTCGACCCTGGTTACTTATCTCTTTGTGGTGACCGTTGAAATAATCTATTTCGTACAGTGACAATTTGTGGCTAATGTTTCAGTATCTGCTGCTAAAGATTAAGAGAAGGCCCACACAAAGCCACGAGGACCGTCCTAATCCTATGAACCTACCCATTTCATTTGGTAGACGGCTTAACAGTTTGCTCCGATAACTTAGATGAAATAATTTTAAATGCCTTTCAAATTCTTCAAGGTTAAAAGGCCTACAAACATGCTTGTACTAAGTCCTTTCCTTCCGCGGGACAAAAGACCAAAAAGTTTAAAGAGAAGTTTGAATTAAAGAATAAAAAAAATAACATTGTTTATGCTCGTGTACTATAAGGCTATAGAAAAGCTTCGATGCAAATTAAATAAATAAATAAGTATCGAACGTAAATATGTCGAATAAGCAGCCGAACAACTTGCAGCTCGTTTAAAATGCAAATACAAACTATAAACAATAAGGTTGTGCTTTTCATTTTACTCCATTAAGCGTGGCTGGTTTGTAAAGAATATTATTATTTTATTATCCTGTAGACTTTATACGTTACCTACAAGATATCCTACGTTGCCACGGTATTAAATATTTATGCATAGAAGCATAAAACGTTTGCAACGTGTATAAAATATTGACGGGTTTTCGCATCTGCTGCATAGTTGAACTGATAATGAATCCCAGACATGCAAAAGTCTGGTAGAGAATGCCACGTTGTATTAAGTCCGCCTATTGGCGCCTATGTACCACTACCTATAGTACATGGAGTTTAAAATAAATAAATTAAAGCTTGGATTTAGAGATGTTGTCAAGGAGATTGTTGCACGCTATTAAAAATCATTAATGTCCAATTCCCGATGCTTCAGGTACCTAGTAGCTATCTGAAGAATAAATCGACATCTAGGTATCCTTTTTACTAATACAAAACCAAATTGTGTTCATAATGTTTAGATTTCAGAAGAAACCCGCGTTCAATATTGTACATGAAACAAATAAATGTTGCCGAAATATCTGATATTGGCATCTTTCTAAATATTTGGATCGTCTGCAACGGCGCTGAAAAACGGTAGACGCTTCGGAAAGTGTAAATGACGCGACGCATCAGGAATACCGCTGGCTAAACATTGATAACGATTGATATAAAGCACAACCGTGATTAATACAAATTAGGCAATAGAATAGTCTAATTCCAAAAATGAACCCTTCCCTGTACGAGAACAATAACGACTGTTAACAGCATTAATTAGGATGTCAATTATAATTGTCCATTTCCATGATACATAGCAATTGTAACAAATTAATCATATAACAGCTGATTTAACACACAATTACCCTGGCGTCGCATTTTGACCTGACCTGATTAATTACTATTTTATTGCCCTATAAAAACAGCTAACAGAACGATCCGTCGGGACACTATATTCATGACGGACTGACGGTGTACACAAGTATGTGTAATTCCAGAGAAATGACTGAAAAACAAATTGATAATGTATAAGACACTTACCTTAGAACATTTATCGCGATTGTCCACAGCAAAACACTGCTGAAAGTTGTGCAAAGCGTTCGTACACTCTGGGGTTAAGAAAACAACTGAGAGTCGGTGTTGGGCAACTTGCGCAGCACAGGATGCGCAGTGAGAGGGTTGAGGCTTCGGGAAGGAGCGAACGCGGACCGCCGGCTGCGGAACCTGACTTATGAATGATATAGCCTGCGAAAGGTATCTTGTGTTAGTCGGGGTGCGGCGGGGGCGCGCGGGGAAGGGTTATATAACGTGCCCGATCGATACCGGGGGCGGGCGCGAGCGTAGGGCGCGAGCACAACCATTTTTCCTTTTTATCGGGGAACTATACATCGGCGGGTAATACTCTTTGTTTTATTGCGGCTTTTGTTACACCCATCAGTTTTAAATGACACTCTCTGTTAGTTGTTGCACTTGCAACGTGAAGTTGGATGTTTTATTCAATAGGCGGGAAAATAGTTAGAAAAACTCAATTTAAAAAGCTCTGTACGTTTCAAGCTTTAGTTTTATGGAAATTTGTTATTAAGTATTCAACATAATATTATAAAATAATACGTTCGACTTTGAGTTCAAATGACGCGAATGGGCGTCAGTTCAGGGCGTCAATTTGGAGTTTCAAAACGCCAAAAATTAACCATGGCAGCATATATAGCCGCATACAGTTAAGTTGACGGTATTTGGAGAAATTGTACAATGAATATGTCAACAAATTAGTTATAATATTTCTATTACATTATACCCGCAGTAAGAGTACCCGCAGTTTAATCTGTATTTTATTGTATTGGTTGGTATTATTTATTGTATTGGTTTAATGTCCAAAAGTTGTTTACAATATACAATTGGATCTTAATGTACACGTCTGTAGATAGTTACCCGGGAAAGATCTAACGCCTAAGGTACAGGCTCGGCCTAGTTTAGGTGTTAGTGGTCATTCGAATTGTGTTCAATTGCAGAATTGTACCTACTGTTTACGAAAATCAACTTGTAAAATATTTTTGTGTCAATAAATCTTTTTTTTTTTATAGCCGTCATAAACCAGTTTCCATTCCATTAACCTTTGATATAGGTACAGAAATTACCCACCGCACTTCCTCTGCCAAACCGAAACGGACCGTTCTTTATGGACGGGGTCTAACGGTAGGTGATAAGGATTCCATTCTTTTGGCGGACCATTAAATACGAGGTGCCAGCAAACGAGCCGTTTCATGCAATTAAAATTAATTTAAACTTGTCCCTGTAAGTCCAAATGAAGTATTATACATAGGTGCAAAAGCAAGATGAAAGGAAACGGGGTGACAATATCCGATTATCCGACTGTTGCTCTCCCTTAAGTAAGTTAGTATCTTTATTTGCATAAAATGTGTTAAGCAAAGGACGTTACAGATATTTTTAGAGCAGGACAGGTTCCGCCATAATACAATACCATGCATATTATTTAAATGAAAGGTTGGAATTTAAATGAGGAAGTTTACTTGCTGTGTATGAGAAAATATTTTAATTGAGTATGTCGTTTATGGTGCATTCTATGATGATGTAGCTTTTGGCCCTCGAATCCTCTGGATTTTCACATTCGAGGGTCAAAGTTTCAATCTGCCTTGCCTTTTCCCAACTATGTTAGGGTCGGCTTACAGTCTAACCGGATGAAAGAAAGAAAGAAGAAAGAAAATGCATTTATTTGCGGCAAACATGACGCATAAAAAAAAACAATAAATAAACAAACAAAAAAAAAAAAATTGGGGGTAAACATGCGTCACATTCACGCAAAACGGCCATCGCTCAGCATAATGCTAAGAACAGCAGCTGAATACCAGTATTTTACATGGAGCGACTGCCTATCTGACCTCCACAACCCAGATACTGGGTAACATGATCACGAACATGATAGCACGGCTTAAAACGTGCTTTTTGATGCACGGAGGGGTCTCGGAAAGCACAATGTATATCTCAATACAGAAGCATAAAGTCTTTTTTTTTTTTGTTTAGTGGCATCTTGTAGGTATTTTCTTAATATTTATGTAATTTGTTAATGATAAATCATGCTTTTGTACGAGCTTGTGCTGTCCCTTTTTATCTATCTAATAAAATAGATGTACTGGTCCTGTGGATTGTAAATTAGACCACATTCGTAAGTCTAACGAGTAGAAAGCGAAAGACATCCCTTTTGTCCTGGCTTGGCCTTCATCCAACCCTCTACTCGTAGCAGCTGTATGATAATAGCCCATCTCTAAAACATCTAACACAATGGTGCTTGGTGATTTTGTTATGTTTATTATAAACTTAATTTGGATAATGGATATTTTTCCTCCATTCCTACTATAATCCAACTAATATTATAAATGCGAAAGTTTGTATGGATGGCCGGATAGATGGATGAATGTTTGTTACTCTTTCACGCAAAAACTATTGAACGGATTTGGATAAAATTTGGCACACAGATACTTTATAACCAGGATTAACACATGATATTTTTAATTCCGGTTCCCGTGGCATAATTTCCTACATCCACGCGGGTGAAGCCGCTGGCAAAAGATAGTGCATAATAAATAAGGGTAATATTTAACTGATTCCCTAAAAACTTATTGATCTTCTAATGACGCGCACTTTTTTTATAAATGAGTCTCTTTTGACTTTCTGGCCTTTTCTCACACTTAGTCGCAGTTACTAAGCAAAGGTACCTACCCCGACCAAACGTGTTAATTTCAATTAAACTATTTACAGGCACTTTTGAACTTTCAAATAGTCGGTCAGTTAGTCAGAAAGTTGAAGCTAGTTGCCTATTCCAAAACGTAGATCTCTATGGAGAAGATCCTGCTAGAAACTCCAAGGACACTTTTTTAAATTAAGATATTACTCGTCCAAAATCCTGGGTACATTATTCTTATTGCTTCTATATGTGAGAACAATGTAAAAAAAAAATATAATGAAGAAACAATTATAAGATAAAAATAAGCCCTAGCAGTTACTTTAGGAAATTATTTGAAGTTCACAAAAAGAGGCGCAATCATTATATTAGAGTGTTCAATAATATTTGTTAAAAAGCAAAATTGCCTGGAATAGTAAAATAACAATGATACGTACCGAACAATGTTCGGTTTTTCTAAGGGCCAAACATTACTCAAATTATTATTTCGATCATTGTGGAATGTCGAGACATTTCTAATAACGTTTTCATCGCAAAAACAATACTGTTTTCAATTTATGAAACGAGGCTGAATGTGACATGATGACAGAGCTTTTTTAATATATTTGTGTTATGCGTGCTTAATGGGAGCGTGTTGATGAAACAATTAAAGCTTGATTTATTTTACGTGTTTGTTGACTTGAAATAATAGAAAATTATGTAGGACCTATGTTTGCTAGACAAACTTTCTGGGTCAAAGGTTTTGGAAAATACGTTCTTTGTCATTGGATGTCCTTTATTCGTACCCTCATGTATCAAATATTATGGAACCTTATGTATTGCATAGAAAAGTACCACAATTTATTGTCCTTAGTTTTATGTGTCCATCGTATCATCATCTAGATCTAAATGGTATTCACATGATCTGACCAAGAGTATGTCTGGACTTTAAAACAGACTGTGACCTCTGAGTTTGTTTCGGCCTTTCTTCTCAGAGAAGTCAGTTAGGAAACGCCGATCTCATCTCATCCATCATGTTGGGGTCGCCTTCCAGTTTAACCGTATGCAGCTGAATACCAGTAGTTTCCAAGGAGCGACTGCCTATCTGACCTCCACAACTCAGGTATTGGGTAATACGATACCCCTTGGTAAGACTGGTTGTAAGACTTTCGGGCTTCTGACTACCCATAACAACTTTTTATTACTCCTTATGTATTTATGAAAATCGTCTACTTTTGGAATGTTTGTAAATATGTGAACACCATGTATCTATCACATAGTTAATTTATATGTCATGGTTTCATTAATCCATTTTAATTCTTTTACCTATTGTGGTATAGTAATTTTATTTATAGGTGCATCGTCTTCACATATAATTATATGATTAATGTATGCAAAAATTTGTAAAACATTTTAAAAGAGTACCTAACGGTGGACTTTCTTGCTCATTCTTCTCCATACGAAAACTACCTTTTGGAAGGGGCGACTAGAATCAATTTTATTTTTGACGTCCAAAAGTGCCTTTTATGTAGCTATTTGAAATAAATGATTTGACTTTGACTGTCAAAGATCCACGAATGACTGCCGGGACCAACGGCTTAACGTGCTTTCCGAAGTACGGAGGGGTTTCGATATGTAATGAATGGTCTCCTACCCACGAACCGACCGCGGCCGGCAAGCCTAGCTTAATCCTTCGGTCAACCAGTGCGGCTGTTGTCATTTTCATATTTTGTTACAGGATTCGTTTTATCAATCTACTCTTCATAATTCTGTATATCTAGAGGCATCTCATTATTTACTATCTGACACTAAGTACTTATAATAATCATTTGCATTTTCAAACTATTAAAAACTTAGACGTATTTCAGCAATATTAGCTACATTAAATTGAGCTTCACTTTATATAAGTTAATTCCGTACAAGTTAATTTGGCAACATTAATAAACTCGTCGGCATTCACGAAGTTAATTAGATTAGATTTAAGGTAATTTTGGTTCAAGGAATATTACCATAATCATGTCTTTGAAATTAGGGTAGATTTTTTTAAATACCCTAAGGACCAGAGTTCATTTGAAATTGAGCACAGTTTTGGGCCAGACCGTATTAGATAATTTGCGTAATGTGGCGTAAGGGGAGGTCATTTAGGGTTCTGAGGTAATTGAGGACAAGAATAATGTCAATTCTACCCTACTATATGTATAATATAGTAGTATCGTAGTTTTAATTTTGACGTTCAAAAGTGCCTTTAATGTGCATATTTGAAATAAATGATTTGACTTTGACTTTGATCCGGCTACATTAGAGGACCAAACAGAATCTACTTAGTTTTTTTCTAAAAAAACATAGTAGACGAAACTACTATATTTTCATATCAATACAAAAAGGCAATATGAACTCATGAAAGTTGAATTAATAGTATATTGTAACCTTAGTTTAATAGAGTGTAATAAAATAAAGGTTCAAATTAGCAAAAATACTAATTTAATTTTTTTATCATACCTAGGTTCTGTATATTGTTTCGCCATACTCTTACAGAAATACGAGTACTATATTTGACATAAAAAAAAGTTGGCAACCTTAGTTCTACCTGTCATGTACAGTCGGATCTAAAGAAAAGGAATCAGCAGCCACCTGTGGGATGGCTCAGCTAAATACCAACTCGCCACTTTAGACTCAGTGGAGCGCAGAGCTAAGAGACTCATTGGCGATAAAAAGCTAGTGGAGGCAAAGCTTCACAGTTTGGCTCACCGACGAAGTGTCGCCTGTCTGTCCGTCTTCTACAGACTGTACTTCGGGGAGTGTGCTCAAGAGCTACATGAGCTCATCCCGCCTTCACCTTTTTACCATCGAGAGTCTAGACGCACTGCGGGATATATATACCATATATTCGCACTAAGCGATTATCTTTTCTGATGCGCACAGCTAAGGAGTGGAGTCGACTGCCTGCGTCTGCATTCCCGAGTTCATACAACCCGAATCTCTTCAAGGCGAGAGTGAATAGGCTTCTTCTGGGCAAGCTCGTTCCACCGTAAATCTCATCCCTGCCTCTGGGCTGGATTGAGGTCAAGAGTGAGCCCATTGTCAATAAAAAAAAAATGTATGGAGTTTATTAATTGTAACTTAATTATGTATGAAGCATTTTAGCTGCAGCCTATATTGTAATTACTACATGTTCAATTGTTCATGACCATTATATCCTCTCAAAACGGTGAAGAAAAACATCGTGAGGTAACCGGCATGTCCTAGAACGGATAATTTGATGACATTGTGATATCATCCTACCTGCGCTGGGCCCGCGTGGTAGACTATGGCCCACTTCCTCTCACCGAGAGAAGGCCTGTGTCCCAGCAGTGGAAACATGATAGGCTGATTATGTACAGTCACGAGCACCAATATGTCAACACCTGGCAACTTTTAATTTCGATTTTTTCGTGAAATAACGAATGCAACGTTGAAATACGACCCATTACTTGGTTTCGAAAATGCAATGTTCGTAACAACATAAAATTTATTTAAAAAATAAAGGAGTAAATCTCTTTTGAATAAAGCCGAGTGTATACATACTTTTGCTCGTGACTGTACCTATGTATAATATTCATAAATCGTCAATGATGATAAATCCGAATTGATAAGCAATTCAAAGTGACGATTTATTATCATGACACTTAGGACCAAAAAAGCCAGTTGGTAGCAAAACCAAATCAAAGCATAAAACGAATGTTTCATTTCATAAACAAACCCAACTCTTTTCAATCTCGACACCAGTGAATCGCAGACTCAATAGTGTCATTTCCTGGCTCATATTTGAGGCTTCAAAGCCACTTTTATTGGAGTACGAAGGAAGGAGGCAGTGTCCAATAGCTTTTACTTTAAGGTGCAGTAAAACTTTCCAATATTGTATCTAACAGCGCTCTCAGACAGAGTAATGTTCTAACTAAGATATATTTGATAGATAAATCGTTTAATTAAATGTTTATTGAGGACCTAAGTAACTTATGTGAGGAGAAAATGTCGACTGTTTTGTAGAGCTGTGCTAGCTTTTCCAGGTGGAGCAAACCGCCCGTATTTTAATTCAAAATATTTTATTTCACATACACCTATTGTATCCCCGCGTAGCTAAAAATACCAAAACAAGACCTTGAAAAGTAAGCTCAAACTCAAACTCAACGTATTTATTTCAATTAAACCAATTACAGGCATTTTTGAAATGTCAAGGGGTCGGTCAGTCAGAAAAATGAAGCTAGTTGCCCATTCCAAAGCGTAGGTACCTATGGAGAAGAACGGGCAAGAAACTCAATGGACACTCCTCCATAAGCACTTTTCTAGTAGTCTGATGCAGTAGGTGACATCAAATCTAAGATTGAATTAAAATAACTGCCACCAACTAAATCAGACTACTTGAAAAGTGGGTTTGTTGTGAAGTTATTAGTTGCAGACCAATTTTTTTTTTTACATTTTTAAATCCTAGACTCACAATAAATAATATCGTAAAGATGACGCCCAAATCCAACATTTTAACGCCGGGGATACGCACCAAAGCAACCGATCATTTTGTTCGTCGATGGCAACTAACACCTATGAAATGAGAACTCTTTCGTAGAGCTGTACATTTAAAGAAAAAAGAAAAGTGTAAGGTACTTATTTAAGCTCCTGACTGTACCTATTGAAACGAATGTAAACAGAGATTTTCAAACAATCGCCGAAACCTTAACCTTTCTTGGTTTTGTCTAGTCGAAAGTGGTGAACCGTGTCGGGGCTGACCCGGCTAAACCCCCGCTACAGACACGGCGACAGGTACCTTACATGATTCATTCCGGAAAACCCCTTTAAGCTGAATTTACGTAACGGAAATAATCCCCCCTTTTCCACTAAGGATCAACATATTGTCGACGGTTTATTATACTGTGTTGTGCAATAATGTGTAGCATATTCATAATCAGCTCATAATGTTCCTGCTTGCAAGTTGCAAGGTTTGAACCCAGCCATGCGCTTTACATTGTGTAAATTATTTCATCACCATTGCTCTCTAAATGGTGAAGGAAAACATTGTGAGAAAACCGGCATGTCCTCGAACCGAAAAATTCGAAGACACGTGAAATCCACCAACCCGCAATGGGCTCGCGTGGTGGATTACGGCCCACTCTCTCTCACCGAGAGTAGGGCTGTGTCCCAGGGACACATTATAGGCTGATAAAGCTATATCTATTATATGTAGGTAGGTGTGATTCTCATTAGTCAGCATTTGCGTCATCTGTCTGTAGAGACGGTTACGTATGAACTGTTTCATAATTACTCTCTCGTTAAGCCCGTGGGTTGTGAGACTGGCATGTTTCCCGACGCTGTGACATATCAAAACCCCCAGCCACATGCGTCATGAGGAATCTAGCGAAGAGACAACGTTTTGTGAAGTCTAGCAATTTTGATTAAGTATAAGTAATGAAAGTGGAAAGGGGGAAGGAGGCCTTGCCCTGCTGTGGAACCACACTGGCTCATAATAATATAAGTAATGATGTTTATGTCAGATTGAGCCGACCCCAAACAAATAGGATTTAAGGGCTAGAATAATGATGGCTCCCATGGTTCGTTGAAAGCATTTATAAAGATTATATGGTTGTAGCGTGTTAAATTTTTCAATAGTATATGGCCTATTCAATGAAGATCAATTTGAACTTCACTCAAGTGCAGAAAATTCAAAAAGCTATAATATATCTCCTCAGTAATGGCAGCGAAAGGAGAATTATGTAAATGATTACTTGATATCTCTCGAATTTCGACGTGACGTTAAGCTATTCTTGTACAAGCTATAATGGTCCTAATATACTACCAGGACTGGACGGATTCGCGTGAATTTGCCTCGAAATCAAGTAAGCCCGTAACCACGTAGTCGCTATGATGGGAGGAAATTGATGACCGCAGAGCTTTATCGCAACTTGGCATGCACCGCCACGCGGCAGTGTGAAGTTGACGTTTTGGAAGGGGTAAATGTGATCCATTATATAAATCCAACGTAAATGTTATTGTTTTATTCCTGAAATATGTTTGAACAGAGTACCTATAATGTTCAGTTGACTTTAGAAACCTTAATAACACCGGGTTAATGGCGCCGATTCCCTTGTTCACAAACTAGTGCATCTTTTTCTTTCTATTTCATTAAGAAAAGGACATAAGATAAATATTAGTTTAGTCCTGCCAAATTAGTCAGCGCCTGACGTAAATTGACGTATTTTTAGTCGCCATGTTTTTAATCACGTCTAAACTGTCTATGGATATCTTAATTTGACAATTTCCCCTGGTCATACACGTTTTGGTTTGGTTGGGTGGTTTTAATTTAGTATCTAGTGTAAATGGTTAGCTATGAAAAAGTCTATATATGAGGATTAAAGAAGAGGCTTAATAACTAACCGAATGTGTCGAAAAGATACGCATAGTCATACTTAAATAAACACACGCGTGTTTATGTATGTATTACTATGCGTATCTTTTAAAGGGCACATTCGGTTATTTATTAAGCCTCTTCTATAATCTTCATATATAGACTTTTTCATAACTAACTATTTACACTAGATACTAAATTAAAAAGTAACTTATAAACAACGGGACAGGTGAAACTAAATAAACACAAAAACAAAAGGATATTTAGGCGTCGAAGTACATACTCGTCCGCATCGCTGTCATCCGGAAACGTGCCCAGAAGACTGGCACTACTGGCAGCATTGCCACGTTGAATGGCAATGCTAATTCTTTGGACAAAGAACGACCCAGCCCTCTGGTCACGTGTAAGTGTCGATCAGCCGGCGAGAATTTTCACTTTATTTTATTTATAGATTTATTTTTCTTTATATTATTTATAGACTGTAAAGAAGGCTTATTCCTACGTCCCAAGCCCACGCCCTTCTTACATGTTGCTCATTATCAAAGAAAGCGAACCCTTAGGTACAAAACGCTGATGTAATCACATCACTGAGTCGAGACCTGATTTCCATCGGCATTCGCGTGGGAAGCCTCTCGGCACGAGTGGACTGAAAACGTTAGAAGATATTCACTATTTACATGACGCGGTACTTGTGTCTTTATGTATGGACTAGGTACAACCGGATGACTCGTGTCGACCGATATTTATAAAACTTGACTTGCTACCGTGGCCCTCACTATATATTTATGAGACATTTATATTCGTAGCTAGGAATAAAAATCTTTTCAAGACAGCAAATGATGCCCTCGCAACAGACGAGATCCCTAGAAATTGGTTCTTCATGATTTGCCAAGAATAACCAAGTACAATAGAAACTGCCTAGCAATGTGTGTACGTATTTATAACCACATGCCAAGCCACTTTAAGTCTCTAGGTATAAGGTTGTTAAAGCTTAAATTGTATAGTGGTTAAGTGAACGTAGTTAATATAATTTGAAAGAGTTTATGGATAGTAAATGTTGATAAGTTTCCTTATTGTTTCTTTATTGTTCCAGATTTTTTGCCAAAATTTTTGCATGTTATAACATAGCAAAACATGTTTAACTTTTTATTTTATTTAACACCATTTTTATACCATGTTTTAGGCAAATAAATTATTTATTATTATGTATAATCGGAAAAATATCTACTAATCTTAACGAAAATCTTAGGATTTTTGTACAAGACCAAATTTTTGGAAATTGATAAACATTTTCGTAAAAATAGGAGCTAATATCAGGATTTTTGCAAAAAAAATAGTCTTGTCTCAGTAGTACTCGTATGAACGCTGATTTTCTCCAAGAATCTCTCTGATCTGACCATGATTATGTCTGGAACTCTGATTGACTCTGACTCTGGTTTAATGTTCTGTGCCTTGTAATAACACCTAAAGGCCAATTCTCGTAATTTAAAACGTTCAAAATCTAGTCGCAGTCTCATCTCAGCGACAAACAAAATGTCAAAAACTTGTCAAAATGTAGGGAAATTAGAAGTATTTTTTGACAGATTGAGACTGAGATTAGACTGTGAACGTTCTTAAAATTACGAGAATTGCCCCTCAGATTGTATACAAACAAGTATCAAGTATTTTCTAACTGAACAGACAGCTGTGCTGCTGGGGACTTTGTTGCGCCACTTCCCAGCGATAGCACTAGGAAGTGGTGAAGGGCGGGCGTTTTTAGGGGACTGTCTTTTATAATTTTGACGTTCGAAAAGTGCTGATTCTCAGCCTAATTTGAATAAATGACTTTTGATTTTGATTTTGAAAAGAGACGGTGACCTTTGAGTTTGTTTCGGCGTTTCTTTTCAGAGTAGTTATTTTTTATTTTATTCTACTATAATGTAACGTGTAAAAGTGATTCCGATGTCCTATTTACAGAATAAACATTTTCATTTCATTTTATTGACTGTTAAGATATGAACATTTTGCACTGACGTATGCGCTGACAGCTAAGTTTGTACATTCAAGCCACCCAGAATAAAGATGTTATGAATTGACTCTTAGATTAGCCAATAAGCATTTAAGTTTCGAACCGTCCTAAACATTTTTTTTTTTTTTGCAAAAATAGTCTGGAACAATCCGGTCTTTTGCGAAAATCCCAGAATTTTCGGAAAGGTTCGTTTTTTCCTATTATCCTGCGACACTTTGCAAGGGAAAAAAGTTATGTAGGCGTAAGACAGAGCTTGGAATAAAAAACTTCTTTATTGTAATATAATAGGGTGCTATGTTGGACAAAAAAGTCACGTTTGAAAATAACTTTGTGAACTTCCAGGACAAACCTTTTTTTAGGTGAACAAGGGGAGGTTTTGTATAAAATGTATGTGTAATGAGTGTTTGGGACAATACATGACGTCTTTGCCAAATAAGTGTTATTATTTCCTTCTTTCTAATTGTATATTCAAAAATCTTAATTTCATGAGAGTTACCTGCTTATATAACAAAAGTGAGCACTAAGGAAGGATTTCTGAATATCCATCCCCGGGGTGAAACCCCAGATGAAATTTGTACTCAAATTATAATTATGTCCTATTCCTATGTATTTTACTGTGTACCCACATCACCATTAATCCTTCTCCTTAACCCAAGAAACCTTAACCCCAATTATTTGAGGTCGGCGCTACATGTGTTTTTCTTACCGTCTGTATACCTACATAATTAATAAAATAAATATTTTTTTTAGGCTTTCAATTTAATCTGTTAACAATTCAGTCAGAAGCCCAAAAGTCTGACAACCAGTCTTACCAAAGGGTATCGTATTACCCAGTAACTGGATTGTGGAGGTCAGATAGGCAGTCGCTCCATGTAAAATACTGGTATTCAGCTGCGTCCGGTTTGACTGGAAGCCGACCCCAACATAGTTGGGAAAAGGCTAGGCAGATGATGATGATGGGAAGAATAATCTTATATAGGAGTAGTTGACATAGGCCTCTCCTCTCCCAAGCTGCGCCACAACACCCTGTTCTCTGCCTTCTGCATCCTTTATGCCCCAGTCACGTTTCTGAGGTCAAGCTTCACACATCATAATGCATACTTACTGCATATTGGTGATTTGAGGACGCAGAAATCCTGGTCTTCTCCCGATTATTCCAAGACCAGGCTAATTGCGTAACACACTAACAGTAGCAATAGCTTTCATTTTGACAGTTCAACCACATTCATTGCGTTATTTACGTTGTTGAACAGACAAATATTTCGAACATAATCAGCAATGGATTAGCGAAAAACAGCTTCAAAATGATTTAGATTGTGATTGATTGTTTGTTACGCAATTAGGGTACAGGTTATATTGTTTATTTATCTCGAAACTTAAATCCAAGACACCAATTTTCAATACATTGGTAGGTTTTTTTTTTTATTGTTAGAAAAACCTACCGCTCTGGAGAAACGACTCCAACAATTTCCAATTTTCGATTCACTTTTCAAACTTCATATCCACGTTCAAAAAGCTAGTCGATAATAAAGTACTATCATGACTGACAGGCAGGCAGCCCTTATCGGCATCCATATTGAACTAGGCATCGACATCGAGCGAATAAATCCCTGCTCCACTGTCCACCCCTCTATTGTTGTGAGATTTCAGCTCGCTTTTATACCGGAGCAGAAAAGTGTCGGCTATTATTGAAGACGTGTGGTTTGACGTGTCGTCGCTTGCTTTGTATTTTTCTATTCATTGTCATTTTTGCTATTTCCTGCTTCGAAGTAGATTTTGTTGTTGCGATTCTTTCGATGCGTGGTTTTCATTCTTCGGTTTAGCATGTTTCAGACTTGTATTAAATCTATTCGTTTTACGGCTGATTTTTCAATTATCTGATAACTTTAATCGAGGAATATTGGAACGAAGTTCCTTATCGCGCGTTGCGAAAGGGGGCTAGACGGAAAAAATTAAGACCAAAAGTTGGAACGACACTTTTTGCTATAGTTGTAAGCCGTGTGGCGTGCGCGTGTTTCTCTGTCTGTCTCTCTCTCTCTCTCTCTTATAGAAAGCAAGCCAGTTTTTTTTGTCTGGGTTTTTTTATTTGTTAATAATAATAAAAAAAAAAATTACACCTTAAAAAAAAATATTACAATTCCTTCACTAGTTAATCGAAAGGAACTTCGTTCCATCCGGGTGTCCCTTGACACCTCTCAAGTTTTTTTTGAAATTTTGACAGTTATTTCATACAAAAACTGTCAAACATCAATTTTATTCCTCGAATAAAAGTTATCTGGCGATGGAAAAATCAGCCCTTGGACGATTACAGGTGGTTTTTTTTGGTTTGTTCCAGGATTTGAGGCTGATTTCCGACGAATTCAAGAGTAGGTAATCTGTATATTTACATCATCAATCTTTATATTTATATAGCACATGCATTAATGCCTTAGGCATTTTCTACCAGTCAATCTGTGGGTGATGCAGAGACAAACAGTGGCAGTGGTAGTTGTGGAAGTGGTATATTAGGTTCTGTAAAATTGTCTTAAATTTCTAGACCTAGAAGCCATTATAAGATACACGGTGGCAGGCACCATCGACGCGCACCCTGCAGTGCGATTCTGTAACCATCTCACCGTGAAAACTTAGGTGAAGTGAGCGTGGAGTGAGCTGTCATTCCAAATAATGCTAGGGATTGACACTGCTGACAACTGACATCAAGCTCACTTCACTTGAGTTTTCACGGTGAGATTTTTACAGAATCGACCGGCTGTTACCATGGATCCAGTACATGATTCTGAAAGCACCAGGGATAGAATTTTTCATTGTTTATTTAAAAAAAATATTTACTGTTTCATACTGACCGCGTAGGTGTTGCACTTTTCTTCGCCATTTTTTTTTTAAACCGATGTAAAATTTTCGTTACAACATACTGCGAGATACTAGTGTTGGTGATTCTCAGAGGTGTTATAAATAAAATAGCGGACTGTATCAATAGGTATGGTTCGTATATTGAACATAAGGACGCGCGCCTCTCGGACCGTTGTTTTTGTTGAAGTGTCGGGCAGTGCAGGCCATCGGCGGTCGGCACCTCGTCCCCTGCTCCCCGCACGCTGCTGCCCCGCTCCCGTAGTCGCAGTGGCGGGCGGTGCTACGTTTTGTCTCCAACACTAGTATATCCTAGATTGGTATGTAAATCCTAGGACCTGTATGCATATGTCGCAATAAGATAGTTGAAGCCGTGATATAGTTATATCCCTAGGGATATAGCCATATACCGTAATATATGTAGTTAAATGAAAGCGGTTCATAACTGTGTTACTAAGAATATAACTATGATACGAACACGATATAATAATATAACCCGCAACTTGTAATATCTCGCTGTAAATATATATTATTATATACAGCTGTTACAAACACGCCGACTAATACCCCTGTAGCGAAATACAACTAGATAGATTTATACAAGCAAGGTCCAAGATATAAGTATGTCAATGACTAATTAATGTCTTTCTGAAATATTCTGAACGCCCCTTCGAATTCCTCCTACAAAGTTTGTGCTATAATAATGAAATACACAAGACTCGGGAATCAATATCATCCTCTTGTTAGGTATTCTACAATACTGTACAGACGACAACAAAATTCAAGAACAAAGAAATATAAAAACAGAAATGATAGCAGTTGACAGTATCATCACAACGTTAATGTTTTCCCATTAGCCACATCTTTTTGACTGACCGACCTTGACAATTCAAAAGTGCCTGTAATTGGTTTATTTGAAATAAATAGTTTGAGTTTGAGAATTGTTTGTCTTTTTTTAGTATATTCGTGTTTAAACCTATATTTATATATAATTGGGCATATATATTATATTTATAGTTACTTTATACACAGGTAACTACTACACTGTACACACAGTAACTTAATATTTAAATAAAACTTCTTCCTCAATTTTTTCGCAGTTCCACTGTTAGTCTTTGCATCACGCAAAGCTTCATCACAAAATGCCTATGGCATAAAGTCCGCCTCTGTACAGTTCTGTGCCTAAAGTATTAAATAAATAAATAAAAGTAACTAAGAAACATCAAAAACAAGAAAACTGTTACCAAGTTTTGGTAAAACGAGAATTGTTTCATCTTCGTAAATTAAAGTTATTTGAAGCATGAACTTGAAGAAAACAATAGGTGTTTATGAAAGGAAATAGCGATAGGCGTACCAAGTTGGTAGTGGCTAGAGATGGGTTTCTACCCGGTAAATGCCCGGGTAAACTAAAATTTGTATGTATACCATAGCAAGCATAACGAGCATAGTAAGCATAGCAAGCATGCATAGTGCTACTGCAGTGCTTCCGGCATGTCTGCGGAGGCGAGAATGATGATGACGTATACGCTATCATGCGCAAGCGTTGCGCTTCCGTTATGCGCAGGGTACGCGCCAGTCCCAACAGAATCTTGAAAACTATTGCTGATAGGTGGAACAGCCCCATACTGAGATATTGGATACGCCTACATGCCACTGTGGCGTATTAATGAATAGTTTGTTTTGTTTTTCTGGTAGATGTAAGTACTAACACTAGTTTCTAAGTCGTGTGTATACTAACCAAATGGACTACACTGATGGGTCCGAACTCCGAAATAAAAGGTTTTGATTTGATAGCATAGTATAACATGCATGCATAGCATAGCATAGAATTTAAGATTTATATCAAGAAGGTTAGCATTTTAGTCGAAAAGGTTTGAAAGTTTGTATGGATGGATAGATGGATGGATGGATGTTACTCTTTTACGCAAAAACTACTGAACCGATTTGGATGCAATTTGGCACACATATGGTTTATAACCAGGATTAACATATAGGATACTTTTTATCCCGATATTCCCACGGGATCGAAACTTATGCCGGTAAAACCGCGGCGCACAGCTAACACAGATAATACGAGAGTCCCAAACGAGAATCTACATACTTACTTACGTGGAAATTTTCCCTTTGGGATTTCACCCGACGCGCATCTCTAGTAGCAGCAGACATTTTGTTCGAGCTTAAAATAATATAAATGGCGGACGATGTGAAAATACTGCCTGAAGCGAAGTGCACAAAAGTGATAACATGTAGGATTGTGACCCATATTATTAATGTAGGTAACTACGTAGATATTAAAGAGAATTAAGAATGTTATGTTTGAAAATTGAGTGAGCCTCGAAATATTCCGAGTTTAGTTTAAAGAGAATACAGACAAGGTTTTTCTTCTTATTTCTATGAAAGAGAAAGTATCGCTATCTACCTACGTACCTATTATACTCGTATTAGTGTGTTGTTAAAATTTTCGTATATTATGATACTGTACAGGGTGACAGGGACAACGACGGCAAACCGCACTGTTTATCGTCGGTTATTAAAAAAAAACTATTTCCTACAAAAGTGCAGTGACCGACCTACGCGTCAAAATGTATGGAACAGCGGTTTTTGGAACGAAGTTCCTTATCGCGCGTTGCGAAACCCGGCTAGACGGAAAAAATTTAAACCAAAAGTTGGAACTACACTTTTTGCTATAGTTGTAAGCCGTGCGGCGTGCGCGTGTTTCTCTGTCTGTCTCTCTCTCTCTCTCTTATAGAAAGCAAGCCAGTTATACTTCGTTCCATCCGGGTGTCCCTTGACACCTCTAAAGTTTTTTTTTTAATAACCGACGTAGAATGTCAGCGCAGTTGGGTCAGGAATCATGTACAGACGCGAGCAGGTCAGGCGACGAAACTGCCAAATTTTCCCTATCAACCTTGACCCTTAATGCTTTAGCGATAAAGTTGAAAATCTAATAAATAAATTTGACAGATTGTAGTAGCTTGATGTTCTGGCGTCTGTTCTGAATCCCTGGTAACAAATTGTACGTCGAAGTCCCGTCCAACCTGTATGATAACTATAATAATGGAACAATATCACGACTTTCATGTTACGCTATCATCATGAGCGTAATTGAGTAATAAAAGTATATGGTTCGCGTGTTTTATATATGTACAGACGCCAGCAGGTCAAGCTGCCCGAAACTGTCAAATTTTTCCAATCAACATTGAACCTTAATGCTTTAGCGATAAAGTTGAAAATCTATTAAATAAATTTGACAGATTGTAGTTGCTTGATGTGCTGGCGTCTGTACTTTCGTTCCATGTATTCTTAATTAAGTTACGAGTATTATTTAAAGTGTAATATTTGCCTCCGCTGAACTGTCGTCAGTGACCTTGTGTTGGTCGCGGGAATCCACTACGTACAGGAAGCATGGGGCCTAAGACCAACTGGAGACATTTACAGACGGAGATGACATAAGCGATGAGATACGTGTGAAAAACATAATCCTGTCTTTACTGTCGCGCATTCGGGTGAAAATATCTAAACTCAAACTCAAATCATTTATTTCAATTAAGGCGGTACCCCGAGCTAAGTGGCGCCCTCATTGAATAAAAAATCGTAGCATAGCATAGAAAACAAAAATAAAAAAATTGATTCTAGGAGTTTGTTACAAAGAGGATAAAGTATTTTTACGTTGTTAAAACAGGACTCAAAATGTTTCGTATCCAAAGTAGATAGCAAAACTGTCAAAAATGGCCGCTTTTGGTACTTTTGCTATCTACTTTGGACATTAAACATTTTGAGTCCTGTTTTAACAACGTAAAAATACTTTATCCTCTTTGTAACAAACTCCTAGAAGCAATTTTTTTATTTTTGTTTTCTATGCTATGCTACGATTTTTTATTCAATGAGGGCGCCACTTAGCTCGGGGTACCGCCTTAAACCATTTACAGGCACTTTTGAATTGTCAAAATTAAATAGTCGGTCAGTTAGTCAGAAAGTTGAAGCTAGCTGCCCATTCCAAAGCGTAGATCTCTTTGGAGAAGAACGGGCAAGAAACGAAGAACACAGCAAAAGACATTCAATTTAAAAGCTGTTTCATAACAGTTTTGATTGCGGTTGTACACAACATTCCTGTCTCAGGAATGGCGGCGCGTCTCAATCTAATGAAATTGTCGGCACGAGTAGGGGCGACCCTGATAGCCTTCAGCGGTTGACATTACAGGAACACCAGATCGACCAAATAACGATCCAAGACCTCATCCCCTTCATTTCTCTCCATTGATCAGTGTCAGGCGAATAATTGAATCTTATAATCGAATCATTGAGGAAAGAATGCTAGGAAAACGTTCCCTAATTATGTACATTACAAATGCACGATTGAAATCAATTAATGGAATTTGCGTTTAAATGTCGGTCTGTATGGTTTTGAGATGCCTACTTTTGAAATGATTGTTATAGTGTAGCATCACCACCGTAGAAACAGAAGAAATTAAAAAAAAGCGGCCACCTGCCAGTCGGCCTCATACACGTAGAGTTCCGTACTGATCGAGGTTGTATACCTACAATGATGGTGTATCAAGATTCGAGTAAAACTGCTTAGAATCTGTCACTAAAATCTGTTCCGTCAAGGAGAAAAAGTCGTTGTGTACCTACTATGTAAATTATGGTGTAAATGTGTTCCATCCAAATATAGCCTCTTGATTTCAATAAGTACCACCGGACAATATTCTTAACACGTTTCTTGTGTTGGGTGTGTTTATTTTTGTTGTTAAAGCGGCCTAGTGGACATTTTGTGAAAATTTCTAGTGAAAGAAAGAAAAAGTATACAGCGTGGCGCTTTAATGGCGACATTAATTTAACACACGTATACGGTTTTGCGTTGTAGTTTTATGAATATATTTTAATTTAATTAAACATTGATATTTATTTATTTATTAACAATTTTATAAAATAGCATCTTAGAGCAACCTGACTTAAAGAACTGTAGCGCAGGGGTCATTTGCCGGGGTCACGGATCATAACATCGCATCAATGTAATTAAAACAATTAACGAGCAAAGAGAAGGCGAATTGAAGGAAAGAGAGAGAGCCCTATGTCGGCGCGCGGCGCAGGTGGAAGTTTTCAAGTTACGATTTTTTTTATGTTGTTATAATTTTTATGATTACTGGCCACTAGCCCTACCCGTGTGTTAAATTAATGTCGCCATTGTAGCGCCACGTTGTATATTGCGACTCGCACAGGAAAATCATAAAACTAAACTAAACACAATCAAAAATAACAAACCCAAATGTTTATTATTATATTATTTTTTATTATTTATTGTCTACCCATTACGGTTAAAAAAATACAGACTATGACAGACGGACGGACGCACTGCGGAGCCTTAGTAATAGGGTCCCGTTGGCACCCTTTGGGTACGGAACTCTACAAATTACTGATTGTAGAAATATTTCTACGACGCGATATCAAAAATGAAAAAAAGAAATGAATACTTTTCCGTTTGTTTTCATTGCGTAGAGTAGAAGTGGTCTGGCGTGTCGAATTTTACATGAAATGGCTTATATAAGTACGTTTTTCAGTACTTTTTGTCCATGACACCACTAGCCCATGTAAGTCAGTTTTCCGTAAATAGTACCTATTAAAAGTGATTATTTTAAAACTCCAGAAATCAACCTTAGCTAACTAACTCATAATCAATAATCATACCTTTCAGCGGAGAATGCGCTGTAAGGTATGATTATTGATTATGAGTTAGTAAGCTTTGACTGAATTGAAAGTTAAACTTATGTCGACCTAACGAACGCTAACGAACGCATACACTAATATCTCATACTAATTCATACTACTTAATATTATAAATGCGAAAGTAACTCTGTCTGTTTGTTACCTTTTCACGCCATAAACACTGAACAGAACAGCGGGGTAATTGCATATCATACTAAAAGTAGCAATGGCTTTAATTTTGACGGTTAATCAACGTTCATTGCGTTATTTACGTTGTTGAGCAGACAAATTCTTCGAACATATAAATCAAAATCAAAATATTTTATTTCACCTAAACCAACATGGGCACTTATGAAGCGTCAGAAGCTAGGTGCACGGTCTATTTGGTCGTTTCCTATGGAGAAGAGCCGGCAAGAAACTCCACGGTTACTGCTTACGCAAGTTTCTATATTACAAGTTTCTCTCTATTAAATATCCGAACGAAAACGTCAACCCGCTTTATTCTGTCATGTCGCCAAGTGCCTATCCATCTATCCCTCTCCCTATCATTACGTCCATACGCGACAGAAAGAGAAAGCGCCAACCGACTACCGTTTCCGGACTACGTGGAACCAAACACCAGGAGAGAGACAGAGATTCAACTTCACTTGTAATCGAACCGTTAACCGCTCCGCAAGCTACCGCTAAGCTTCGCGACGCGCTCGCGCCGCGAAATATAAAAAACCGCTTTAAATAAAATAAACCAATTCACGAGTGTCGGCCGACACAGAACCAGGAAGAAGCAGAGTAACAAAAGCTACCGGACGCCGGTCTGCATATCAGCACGGCACATGCAAAACCACCAAGTAAGTCCTTAATTGTTTCCTACCCCCTTGTGTGCAGGCGACATGACATTCGTTCCCAACTAATTACACAACGCTTATTGGTCCTTCGACAGCCGCAATAACCCAACTTATTCCACATAAGTTTTTGGTCCATTCGAGTCGGATTCAAAAAATCAGCATTCATAGGTCCCATACCTAAGAATTTAGGCAAATACCTAAGTTCGTAAAACCGCCATATTAAACGAACGCGTACTAACGTTCGTTCATTCCGCTAGGTACATATTTCATTGAGAACCATTGTGCCAACTTAATATTGCTCCTACTGCATTACAATAGCATAGGTCAATATTAAAAAACCGCTTATTATCGTGAGTTAGTTCGGCAAACTTGCCTACTAACTTATTTATAACCAATTACTTCTTACTCACTTACAATAAAAATATTTGTTGTAAGTCTACCCGCTATACTTAATAATTTTTATCCGTTGTATTTTCAACAATAACCCATTATGGAAGAACTAAAAATGAAGATCAAATTACTTCAAGCTAAAAATCAAGCAATCTTTGAGCGTTTATCGTCATTGTATGAAACTTCAAAGAAAATAAATACAATTAATATTGAGCTTCGTTCGGCGGAAACGTTCATGGCGGACACTCAAATACTCTCGATCACTCGTCAGGAATTTAGTGCTAACTTAGATAAAATAAATACATATTCTTTACAAATAAATCCTGATTATACAATCGATTATAACAGTCAAATATCATTTGACGGCGTTTACACCCGCGTCGAAAGAGTTCGTTCACTTGTCGCCGCGAGGTCTGCAAGGTCATCGGATGACTCAACTTGTGATATCGTGAAACAATCTAAATACTCGATCAAACTACCCCCAATTCAGATCCCATTTTTTGATGGTAGGATTGAAAACTGGCCTGTTTTCTACGAATCATTTAAGTCAAACATCCATAGTAATATAAATCTTACAGATTCTCAACGAGTGCAATACTTAATGGGTAATCTGAAAGGAAACGCATTACAAATTACTGCCGGAATTATTCCATCGGGCGAAAATTATAAATCCATTTGGAACAGTTTGGTTCAAAAGTATCAAGATAAACGAACACTAGGGTCACATTACATGTCTAACATATTAAACATTAAACCTGCAAGTAATAATTCCACCTCTTTAAATAGTTTTATTGAAAGTTTTCACGCGTCTGTTTCGGCACTAGAACAATTAAAAATTAACGACTTAAAGGATTTCATACTATTAAATTTAGCCTTGAAAAAATTGGACCCCGCTACCTTACATTTATTTGAGATGCATATGAGAGAGGAGGAGATTCCAACTTATACGGATTTCGTTGAATTCATAAAATCGCAAGTTAAAATATTGGATAGAACTGTTTCGTCTCGAACTGTATCAGTGAACAAAAATAATTATCGTAATCAGTCACGTGATAGTACGGTGCATACCTTTGTTGCTTGTGACAATAACCAAACTTGTTCACACTGTAATGGAAGTGATCATTGGAAGCTTTATATGTGTCCAACATTTCAAGCACTATCAGCCAATTCACGTTTGGACTTTATTAAAAACAAACGTGGATGTGTAAACTGTCTTAGCTTAACATACACGGCTTCACAGTGTAAGTCAATACATACTTGCAGGACATGTAACAAAAAACATCATTCGCTTTTACATCTGGAGCAAATTACTCAACGGTCGGGATCGAGCGACGCTGTGCCTAGTTCCGCGCATTCACAACAGGTGGCGCTGTGTGCATGTTCACGCGTAGGTACAGATTTACCGCGCACAACCGTATTACTGTCGACCGCACAAGTATACGTTGACAACAGATATAATAGATATGTTTCTGTAAGATGTTTGATCGATAACGCTTCGCAAAACAACATAATTACGTCAGCTTGTTGTAAGAGACTTCAATTAAATATTATACCGCTTTCAAATTCATTTATAAAAGGAGTAGGAACCTCTTCGCGGCCTATTATAGGTTACGTTGAGATAACAGTTACTGCTAAAAATAAAAATAATTCCTTTAAAATAACCGCTCTTGTGGTTGACTGCATAACTGACAAATTACCATCTCACTTTGTTGATACCTCTGCAGTGCAACATTTGTTCAAATTACCGCTAGCCGACCCCCTGTGGCATATGCCTGGTGATGTTGAACTACTTCTAGGGGCAAAGCTGTTCCCATATTTATTACTCAACAATAAAATTATTTCACCTACCGCGCCATCCGCTATTGAAACCGTGTTCGGTTATATTCTTATGATAAAATGATAAATGATAAATGATAAATGATTTTATTTTTGTAAGTAGGTTTGTACAAACACTTTTACACGTCAATCATATTTTAAAACTAGATGAGGTCGGCGTTTCCTATCTGACTAGTCTGAGAAGAAAGGCCGAAACAAACTCAGACGTCACAGTCTCTTTTAAAGTCCAGACATAATCTTGGTCAGACCATGTGAAGACCATGTAGATTTATGTCTGAGATGGTTTTTTTGAAGAAAGAACCAAACAGTTTGAGAGGACCTGTCCAGTCAGTGCACGCATTTGTCAGAAATCGTGCAGCTCAACTCAAAACTTAGAGAGCTCAACGATCCGACGAACAATACCAAAGAAAGGACATTTGGGTAGGCCACATTAATTACTCAAACTGCCAGACCACGCCAAAAACTAAGAGAACAGAGAGAAAAATAATATAAATACAATGACCCACATAGTCTTCACATTCACAATAATTAAAATAATAGAATACTTTACAAAGTAAGCAAATGTCATAGTATATATCAAATTCATCAATGTCAAAGTGTATATAAAAAAAAAAAAAACATCAACAAGACAAAAATAAAAAATAAACACATTCAATATGTAAAAATTGGAAGCAGCTTAATCCCAAGCCTTTTTGTCCTCGATATAAGCCTTAACGGTATAAAATGCTTTCTCGCACAACTTACGTTTAATGAATGATTTGAATTTATTAAGGCTTAGATCTTGAACGGGGCTTGGAACTTTATTGTAAAAGCGTATACATTGGCATCTGAACGAGCCACCTATTTTCTTGAGCCTTGTTGTAGGTAGAACAAATTTGTGTTTGTTCCTAGTATTTATATCATGGATATCACTGTATTTTTTAAACAATTTTATATTTTTATGGGCATATAAAAGATTTTCATAAATATACTGAGAAGGCACAGTCATAACATTAATTTCTTTAAATTTTTCTCTGAGCGAGTGTCTCGGACTTAATTTATAAATTGATCGAACAGCTCGCTTTTGCAAAACAAAGATAGTCTGAATATCAGCGGCATTTCCCCACAATAGAATACCGTACGACATTACACTATGAAAATAGCTAAAGTACACTAAACGGGCTGTCTCTATATCAGTTAAATTACGAATTTTTCTAACAGCGTATGCTGCGGAACTTAGCTTTTTTGACAATTTGTCTATATGTGGACCCCACTGAAGCTTAGCATCCAAAGTTATGCCTAAGAATACTGTGCTGTCTTCAGGATTCAATTCTTCGCCCTTTACCAACACATTAGTTTTCACTTGTCTAACGTGAGGCAACGTAAACTTAATGCATTTGGTTTTTTTCTCGTTTAGAAGTAAATTATTAACATTGAACCAGTGGACTACTTTAGAGATCGCGCTATTTACATCGTCAGTAACCTGCTGCTGACGTTTAAGTTTAAACAAAAGTGAAGTGTCATCTGCAAACAACACTATATCATGATTATCCTTTATGAGGTACGGCAAGTCATTAATGTAAATAAGAAACAAGAAAGGACCAAGAATTGAGCCCTGTGGGACTCCCATTGTTACTAAAGATCCGGGAGATCTTTTTCCGTTAACATCAACGCTCTGAATCCTCTTACTCAAGTATGAAGTAAGAAGATCCAGAGCAGCGTTCCGGATTCCGTAGTGAGTATGGGTGAAGTACCCGCTAGTTTATTTAATAATAAAAACGAAGTACCCACTAGTTCGTTTAATAATAAAAATAATATCGCTGATTTAAATACCACTTCATATTTTTCTACCGCGTTGAATATAGATGATTCTCATTGTTTTCTGTCGTTAGACGAATCTTTACATAAATTCTGGAACATTGAAGAAATACCCTCAAAATCTTTTATGAGTCCCGCTGAACGGGAATGTGAACAGCTGTACGTTTCTACGGTGTCTACTCCAGCGGTAGGTACTGTACTGCGTTACCATTTTGTAAGAATCCAGATTCACTCGGAAATTCTTATGCTGTCGCTTATCGACGTTTTATTCACTTGGAAAAAACTAAGCTTCGCGACCCTGCTTTGCGCGCTAGTTATAACGAAATAATCCAAGAATACCTTAATCAAAATTATTTAACTGAAACTACACCTAGGTCTGCTGATCAGACTGTAGGTTATTATATACCGCATCACCCTGTTATTAGGAATGATAAACAAACTACTAAAGTTCGCATCGTCCTTGACGCGAGCGCCAAGTCTCATAATGGCGTGTCATTGAACGATTTGTTACACACAGGGCCTAATCTACAGGCTGACATATTTTTAAATTTCCGATTATTCCCTATTGCAGTCACAGCTGATATAAAACAGATGTATCTCCGAATTGCTGTTATCGATGAGCATCGAAAATATCAGAAAATATTGTTTCGGTTTAATACCGCTGAACCTGTTCGCGAATTTCAATTTAACCGAGTGGCGTTTGGCCTTAAGCCCAGCCCATATTTAGCAATGCGGACAGTCCGTCAACTATCAGAGGATGAAAAACATCGATTCCCGCGCGCATCCATTGTCGCTTCGCATGAGTTATACATGGATGACTTGGCTAACTCGACCTCCACTCTGGAGGAAGCCAAGATTCTCTCCGCTGAACTTATCGCCTTATTTAAGGCTGGGGGCTTTGACCTTACTAAGTGGGCAAGTAATTCCTTGGAACTACTAGATTCTATTCCACACTCCAACCGCTCTTCTATTAACTCTTCTGACGGGGATAACTTAAAGATTCTTGGACTCAAATGGATTCCTTCCGAGGATTGTTTCACCTTTACTACATCTAACTTGGATAAAAGTTGTACTAAACGTTCCATTCTTTCCACTGTTGCCCGTCTGTGGGATGTTCTGGGTCTAGTGGCTCCCGTGGTTTTATTCGCGAAATTACTCATAAAGGAATTATGGAAATTAAACACAGATTGGGATGAAACTCCACCCGATTCTATTGTACTTCTCTTTCAAAAGTTTAAAGAGCAACTGCCTTTACTTTCCTCTTTAAAACTGCCGCGTCATGTAGCCGTTACTATGGGTTGCGTGACAAATATAGTAGGTTTTGCTGATGCCAGCTTGAATGCGTATGGCTGCGTCATATACTTACATGTTACTGACACAAATGGCAACGCACACGTAACTTTGGTGTGTGCTAAATCCAAGGTTGCACCTGTCAAGGTCGTATCTCTGGCTCGTCTAGAGCTTTGCGCCGCTGTACTCTTGTCAAGCTTAATTAAGTTAGTTTATGACACTTACCGCTCTCGTACCGCTATTAATAAAATATTCGCATTTTCCGATTCTACAATTACTCTTTCATGGATTCATTCCTCACCGCACAAATGGAATATTTTTGTTAGCAACCGCGTCGCTAAATGTCAAGAAAACCTTGATCCTAAGCATTTTTTCCATATTAACGGAAAAGAAAACCCTAGTGACTGTTTGTCTCGAGGTCTTCTACCTGAGCAGCTACTAAATCACAATTTGTGGTGGCATGGACCTGAGTGGCTTCTACGCCCAACTGCTGAGTGGCCTATCAGTCCGTTTGTTTCCTCATGTAGCGAGCAGTTGCCTGAGTTTAATAATAAATCGCTAACCTTAGTATCTACTGTATCAGAACCTAACTTAATATATAGTGTTAGTCAAAAATTTACATCATTAAATAAGATACTGCGCATAATTGTTTACATCTTAAGATTTTTGCATTTTATTCCTTATGACAAGTTAAATAAGACAATTACTGTCCGGGAACTAGGTACCGCTGAAATTTATTTAATTCGTTGCATTCAACAATTTCACTTTTTAGATATTTACGTCGAAATTAAAAGTAAAAAACTTCGCTCGCAGTTTAAAAAACTAGATCTCTTTATAGACGAGCATGACATAATAAGAATCGGTGGCAGGTTGTCAAATGCGAACCTTCCTTATGAAGCTCAGCATCCCGCTCTTTTACCTAAACATGATAATTTTACACATGTCTTAATAGACTATTACCATCGCATTTATTGTCATGCTGGTGTAAGCCTTCTTAGCAGTCTGCTACGACAAAAATATTGGATCCTCTCTTCTAGAGGTGTCATCAGACAAAGAGTACACGCTTGTAACTTTTGCTTTAAAGTGTCACCTTCTCACCCCAGCCCAAAGATGGCTGATTTACCCGCTTGTCGCGTACAAGAGACTAAAGCTTTTGTGCACACGGGTGTGGATTACGCTGGTCCCATTAAAGTCACGTTATGTAGACGCAGAGGTCAAAGAAGTCAGAAGGCTTACATTTGCTTATTTATTTGTTTCGTTACCAAAGCAGTTCATATTGAGTTGGTTACTGACGTGTCATCGGACACTTTCATTTCCGCTTTTAAAAGATTCATTTCCCGAAGGGGACCTGTTTCCAATTTATACTCCGATAATGGAACAAATTTCGTTGGAGCCAAGGCTCAATTGCAAGAACTACTTGCTAACCGCTACCGCATAGAGTGGAAAATGATTCCACCCCGCGCCCCCCACTTTGGAGGGTTGTGGGAATCTAATATTAAATCTATTAAAACTCATTTATACCGTGTTATCGGTTCTCAGCTTCTTACCTATGAGGAACTCTCGACTGTTCTCACTGAAATTGAGGCAGTTCTGAATTCGAGACCGCTCTGTGTCCTGACTGAGGATCCTTACCCAGAACCGCTTACTCCCGCTCATTTTATAATGGCTTCTCCGTTGACTTCGTTGCCTGTCGTGAACGTTCCCGAAACAACGAAGTCTCTAACTTGCCGCAAAAAATTGCTTGACCAAATGGTTTGCAGCTTTTGGAGAAGATGGCGGATAGAATATTTACATAACTTACAAGTTAGGCAAAAATGGTTGGATGCCGTGGACAATGTTAGGATTGGTGCAGTGGTTCTCATGCATCAAGATGATGTCCCTCCTTTACGTTGGCCAATGGGCATAATCACCGAGGTTTTCCCCGGCAAAGATGGGACAACCCGCGTTGCTATGGTGAAGACATGCAGTGGCTCTTTCAAGCGACCCATTGTTAAACTCTGCCCGTTGCCTTCCCAATGATTTCACCGCGTAATTAATATCACGTAATTTTAGTCGTAATTAATATATTTCAATTGTTTTCTTTTCTCTCTTTCTTTTAATCCGCTTTAACGCAATTCCTTTCCCTTTTTGAGAATACTACATATCCTCAAACCCGGGCAGGATGCTTACGCAAGTTTCTATATTACAAGTTTCTCTCTATTAAATATCCGAACGAAAACGTCAACCCGCTTTATTCTGTCATGTCGCCAAGTGCCTATCCATCTATCCCTCTCCCTATCATTACGTCCATACGCGACAGAAAGAGAAAGCGCCAACCGACTACCGTTTCCGGACTACGTGGAACCAAACACCAGGAGAGAGACAGAGATTCAACTTCACTTGTAATCGAACCGTTAACCGCTCCGCAAGCTACCGCTAAGCTTCGCGACGCGCTCGCGCCGCGAAATATACCAAACCGCTTTAAATAAAATAAACCAATTCACGAGTGTCGGCCGACACAGAACCAGGAAGAAGCAGAGTAACAAAAGCTACCGGACGCCGGTCTGCATATCAGCACGGCACATGCAAAACCACCAAGTAAGTCCTTAATTGTTTCCTACCCCCTTGTGTGCAGGCGACATGACATTCGTTCCCAACTAATTACACAACGCTTATTGGTCCTTCGACAGCCGCAATAACCCAACTTATTCCACAGTTACTCTTTTAAAAATATGTGGCTTGGCCATTTCGCTACATTCACATGAGCGTAAGGTGAAAAACTGTTATACAATGGTTCTTGTAGTAACGAAACGGCCAAGCCATATATGTTGACTAAGGTGTATAAGAGTTTGCGAAGTTAGGCCTTGTAGAGTTAGGGCGTGTAGAGTTAGAAGCTTGGCTCTAAATGAGATCTGATTACTTTTTGACAGTGCGAGCTACATGGTCTCGTCTTGGCAACATTTACATGAAATGTTTTTGTGGGATTTCATTTCTTTTTGTAAGTTGCTTATCCCACAAAAACATTTCAACCAAACTACCTTGTCTTCAACGTAGTCTTTAATCTTATAATATGCTTTTTTGATAAGGGCACATTTGATGAGGGTTTTGAACTTTTCATCGCTAAGTTCTGTAACCGGCATTGGCGACTCGTTATAAAAGTGGATGCTGTTTATAAGAAATGACTTGCTAGTTTTAGTTAATCTAAATTTAGGTATCACAATTTCATTTTTACTACGTGTATTTATATTATGGAAGTCGCTTCTTATTTTGAAAAGTCCTAAGTTTTTGCGAACATACAAAATACTTTCTAAAATGTAAAGAGAAGGCAGAGTTAGTGCTTAATGTCAATTTCTTTAAATTTGTTTCTAAGAGACTCGCGAGGACCCATTTTATAGACAACGCGGATTGCCCCCTTTGGTAAATGAAAATTGAATCTACGTCAGCTGCCGATCCCCACAGCAGAACACCAAATAAACGCAAAATATAAAGCAACGGATTATAAAATATCCTTCAAAATGGTTCAGATTGAGATAATATAGTATGTTACGTAATTAGGGCGCCAATATCCATGAAATTTGGCACACATGTAGACCATGTCCTTGGTTAGGACAAGGTAATCTTATATCGGGGATATATTACGTTCCCGTGTTATAATTTTTGATGCAGCCAAAGCGGCGTGCAAAAGCAAGTAATAAGTAAACTGTCAGCTGCTAGAGTTCCCATGATGGTTATAGAAGTTAATGGAGGGTAATCGAACAATATTATGTATGAGTTTAATCGTTTTAGTATTATAGAGAGGGGGCCTGAGACCAGGTAAAGTGGGAATATAAATGGGGTGGGGTGGTGTGGGTTGTAAACAAAATGTATATGCGTATGGAGGCCGTAGAGGATTATCGTGTTTCAGCATTAACGACCTGATATTCAAAACAGGTGGTAAATTCAAGCCAATTAATTAGATCTAGGCACTTTCCTTTTATAAGGTAAAGAAGACACTGTAGTTAATGTAAAGTAAACTTTAGATATAAAATAGTTCCTTCGAAATGGTTATTAGTACCGAGGAGGCGATCTACAAACGCTCTTTTGGCAGTCAGTCTTGCACCCTAATTGCGTAACACACAATCTTCATCTGCCTAGCCTTTTCCCAACTATGTTGGGGTCGGCTTCCAGTCTAACCGGATGCAGCTGAATACCAGTATTTTACATGGAGCGACTGCCTATCTGACCTCCACAACCCAGTGACTGGGTAATACGATACCCCTTGGTAAGACTGGTTGTCAGACTTTCGGGCTACTGACGACCCGTAACGACTGTCAAAGATCCACGAATGACAGCCGGGACCAACGGCTTAACGTGCTTTCCGAGGCACGGAGGGGTCTTGGTTTGTGGAAATGGTCACCCATCCAAGGACCAACCGCGGCAAGCGTAGCTTAACCTGATCGATCGACCCGTGCGGCAGTTATTACTTAGCCACAAGCCCCTCAATTTCGGAGGATATTGCTTTCATATGCTCGAAAAATGTATCAGCTCAACAAGTTTAATAACGTAAATGACGCAATGAATGTTGTTGAACTGTCAAAATGAAGATTATTCCTACTGTTA
Source organism: Apamea sordens (assembly GCA_945859715.1). NCBI lineage: Eukaryota > Metazoa > Arthropoda > Insecta > Lepidoptera > Noctuidae > Apamea > Apamea sordens. The sequence goes on from OX243986.1 coordinate 18,507,900, forward strand.
GTGTGCTACGCAATTACCCCGATGGACGATACCCCATACCTACCTGACACGATAAGACCGCCCATTGTGCGCTTTTATGATTCCTAACGTGACGATAAAATCGTGGACGTCCCCGTCATGGTATCACGATAAAAAAAGGAAGTAAAGTGTATGGAAATATATGAAGACTCTTTTGTCCAAATATATGAACTCTTTTTCTCCAAATATATGAAGACTCTTTTTCTCCAAATATATGAAGACTCTTTTTCTCCAAATATATGAAGACTCTTTTTCTCCAAATATATGAAGACTCTTTTTCTCCAAATATATGAACTCTTTTTCTCCAAATAAATAAAGACTCTTTTTCTCCAAATATATGAAGACTCTTTTTCTCCAAATATATGAAGACTCTTTTTCTCCAAATATATGAAGACTCTTTTCCTCCAAATATATGAAGACTCTTTTTCTCAAAATATATGAAGACTCTTTTCCTCCAAATATATGAAGACTCTTTTTCTCCAAATATATGAACTCTTTTTCTCCAAATAAATAAAGACTCTTTTTCTCTAAATATATTAAGACTCTTTTTCTCCAAATATATGAAGACTCTTTTTCTCCAAATATATGAAGACTCTTTTTCTCCAAATATATGAAGACTCTTTTCCTCCAAATATATGAAGACTCTTTTTCTCCAAATAAATAAAGACTCTTTTTCTCCGTGTACGTTCACGGTAAAGTTACACCGTGTACGTATTTTTTATAAATTTTATGGAAGTGAACGTGGACGTCCACGAAAATATCGTCTCGTTAGAAATTAAGCGGATATTGTATCACCTCATGCAATCATCCATCCCATTTATATCTGTAATTCGCATGGTGTACCTACTGACCTACAAAATAAAGAGTATTCGATTCTATCCTTGCTAATTAATACATACAGGGTGGACGGGACATCGACGCGTAACTTGTTACTATGGATTCAGTACATAATTCTAGACACCTATGATAAAAAAAAATCTCAAGTTAATAAAAAAAACTTAAGAGGTGTCAAGGGACACCCGGATGGAACGAAGTTCCTTTCGATTAATTAGTGAAGGAATTGTAATATTTTTTTTTTAAGTTATAATAATATTTTTTATAATAACAAATAAAAAAACAGACAAAAAAACTGGCTTGCTTTCTATAAGAGAGAGAGAGAGAGAGAGAGAAACACGCGCACGCCGCACGGCTTACAACTATAGCAAAAAGTGTCGTTCCAACTTTTGGTCTTAATTTTTTCCATTTCGCAACGCGCGATAAGGAACTTCGTTCCAAAAAAAAAATTTGCTGTTCCATACATTTTAACCGCGTAGGACGCCAGCACATCAAGCTACTACAATCTGTCAAATTTCTTCAATAGATTTTCAACTTTATCTCTGAAGTATTTAAGTTCAAGATTGATTGGGAAAATTTGTCAGTTTCGGGTAGCTTGATGTGCTGGCGTCTGTACACACACGTGTACCTTTTGTAAAAAAAAAAACAGTTTTTTTTAAATAACCGACTAAAAATGGCACGGACGTCCAGAATCACGTACTGAATCCGTCGTAATAGGTTGTGCGTCGATATCCTTACCACCCTGTATAATTCAATAATGTTTGTTCACTTTCACGTAAAGAGTTTTTATAAAAGCTTTCTACGTTTAAAACGCTTGTTAAATTATTTCCTGCGCAGCAAACCCAATAAAACGAAAAGAGGTACAAGGAAGTCTGTAAGTGCCTTCCGGTATATTTCTCGTAGTACCTACCTTGTTCTTTGGAGATACAAGTAAACGTCGTTAAAACGAAGAGCACATCTCCGACAATGTTTCTCTTCTGTAATAAAACTTAGAACAGTTTATTACGTTACGTTAGGTTAGTTATAAAGTACGTACGCTGAGGTAATGTTATTGACGTTATTCCGAGCGTTTATTTCCTGTGTCGTACCTGTGTAGTATAAATATTGAAGAGGCCTCTGTCCAGCTACAGGGGACTGCTGTAGGCTGATGATGACCTCTGTAGACTTTGATTGCCGTTGGTCTCGTGGTTACCAACGCGACTGCTACGCGTGGCGTCTTGGGTTCGATACCCGGGTCGGACAAAGAGTTATCGGGTTTTTCCTAGTAGCTTCCTTCTTCCTAGTAGATTTCTTTAGGAATTTCTTAGTAACAGCCCGGAGTTTGGAAGTTGGCGTGCCTCGGAAAGCACGTTAAGCCGTCGGCCCTGCGCCTGATCTCTTTCCGATCGTGTCGGATAGCCATTCCCCTCGGACTATGAGAGAGTGCACCTGTGCACAGACTGGTGCTATAATGTCTGTAATGTGTAATGTAATACCTTTTTTCATGTCTAATTAATTTATTATTTATTTATAATATCTCTCGCGCCGAAGGTTAGTCTCCGTTGAGATTGGTCGGAAATTCGGTTAGGAGGAATAATGGCATGTGTATATGTGGCGTTTGTGTCCCAGGCTCCGTGCTTAGGGTGGCTGTCGTGCATCGAATTTGGACCTAAAGATTGCCGATCTGCAGCGCGATTCTGTAACCATCTCACCGTGAAAACTTAGGTGAAGTGAGCGTGGAGTGAGCTGTCATACCAAATAATGCTAGGGATTGACACTATTGACAGCTCACTTCACCTAACTTTTCACGGTGAGATTTTTACAGAATCGATCGGCTGATGCTAGAGATTAACACTATTGCCAGCTCATTTCGCCTAAGATTTCACGGTGAGATATTTACGGAACCGCCGGTCGATTCTGTAAAAATCTCACCGTGAAAACTCAAGTGAAGTGAGCTTGAAGCCCACTGCAGGTGAAATGAGAGCTCACTTCGCGCAAGTTTTCACGGTGAGATTTTTACAGAATAGACCGGCTGTTTACCTTCTGTGTGACAAGGTTGAAAATCATTCTGCTATCTAAATTAATATTACAAAGAGAAAATATTTGATTTATTGTATGTTTGTTTGTAAAATGGTGACTATTACCTAGATTAGGACATAGACTTTTTATCCCAATATTCCTACGTGATCGAGACTTATGCGAGTGAAACCGCGGGGCGCAGGTTCTCACTTTATTACTTATTTCTAGGTTTCTAGTTTCATGCAAAGGGTAGACCTCCAAACAATTTTGCGTAAAGAAGCCAAGATCAATTCATAAAATAAAAAAATATCGTTTCACTTTGCTTTTTCAGCTGATGGCTTTCGTAAAGAAAATCGTTTTTCTATGTGCAATGATATAATTTCTCACGAACATAAACAGGTGATAGCAAAACGATCTCCCTGAGAAATTATATCTTTGCATATAGGAAAACGGTTTACTTTACAAAAGTCATTAGCTGAAAAATAAATGTTTCTTAGACTAATACGACAGTATATTTGTAGCATCCATTTATTTTTATTGAATCTCGTATCATCGAGCTCTAAGACACTAACAAATTAGATTATTACCTTCCTCGATTCTTCGGGATTCACATGCTATCCACGGATCTACCTGTATGAGCTATATTTCCCAGGACGCCACGAAATATCCTGTTAAACGTCCTCGTGAAACAAATGAGATCATAACCTGTGTTGCCATCGACATTATTTTCTCCAATAAATTCCTTTTGACAACGGAAACCCTTTTATCCTGGTTATGTCGGTAAAATATCTTGTTTCATAAAAGTTATAAATTGGAGGTACATCGGATACCGAATTCGACCATATTCTGAATACCTTACGTAGGTATGGCGTCTCCGTGAGGTGGGTCGAAGGGGAATGGTAGAACTTCAGTGAATTCGACATTGTCGTGTGTTGTTGGGGGTCGGCTCGTACAGTCCCATCTTGACCCACATATGGGCCTATATGTGGGTCAGGATGGGACTGTACGAGCCGATAGTGATTGTTTAACTATTGTGTCTGATTCGCCGACAGTAAACTTTTTCGGCCTTATTACAAAACTAGGTTTTTCGTTACTCAGGTGTAAAAATGTTGAGCCGTACTTATTTAATTTCGAACTTTATTACGACGATGTTAAAGTTATAAACACCAAAAATATTACTTTGACCCCGAGTTAAGTTAACAATTTATTTTGGGGCTTGTGGCCACGGTGTTGTGGCTAAGTAATAACAGCCGCACGGGTCGATCGATCAGGTTAAGCTATGCTTGTCGCGGTTAGTCCGTGGATGGGTGACCATCTTCACATACCAAAACCCCTCCGTGCCTCGGAAAGCACGTTAAGCCATTGGTCCCGGCTGTCATTCGTGGATCTTTGACAGTCGTTACGGGTCGTCAGTAGCCCGAAAGTCTGACAACCAGTCTTACCCAAGGGGTATCGTATTACCCAGTAACTGGGTTGTGGAGGTCAGATAGGCAGTCGCTCCAAGTAAAACACTGGTATTCCGCTGCATCCGGTTAGACTGGAAGCCGGGCCCAACATAGTTTGGAAAAGGCTAGGTAGATGATGACGGCAAGCGTAGTGTGGGATGCCTCTCAGCTAGATGGATCGACGATCTTAAGAAGGTGGCTGGGACAGACTGGATGCGGAAGGCGGAGGACAGAGTGTTGTGGCGCAGCCTGGTAGAGGCCTATGTCCAGCAGTGGACTGCAATAGGCTAAGTTGATTAAATATTATTTAACTATGCAAGTATCCTGTTAATTTAATGAAAATGAAGCTCACTTTAGTCAGGATTTTAATTCCTTTTGCTATCACTTGTTTTTTTACAACGTGTTTTTTACACGTGATTTTTGCAGTATTATCTGGCAGTAGATTTTATGTTGGTGATACTTTATAATATTGGGTCCTTTGACTGATAAGTGATCTAATTAAGCAGTTGACAAAGTATGTACTCGTTATCGGCTTAAGGCTTTAGATTAGGCTCACAAGCGTGGTGATGCATAATTTTACCACAATTTTAAGGTAATAATTTTATTTGAAAATCTGAGGGCACGGTCGTTTCACTACCAAGCCGTAAATTTTGACCAAGATGTAAGGTTTTAGGCCTTGTAGAGGTTAGGGGCTTAGCCCTTCATTAGAGCTGATAGTTTATTAACAGCGAAAGCGTTATGTGAGTCTTGGCAACCTACTTTCCAAATTAAATGTTTCTCTTGGGATAAGTTTTACTTGACACAAACCCAAGAAAGTTATTGTAAGGCAACTCATAAAACACATATTATTATTTTTCGTACAATTTATTTCTTTCACTTACAAAACATGAATATCAAAAATGCATCGTTGCATTTTAACTTCTTATTAAATATACTACTTACGTACCTATGTACCTACGTACAATAAATTATTTTAAGTTTTAACGTTAGTAGGTACTTATAATATCAATGGTATAACAGATCTTTCGATTGATTCCTCGATATATTACTAAAATACACGTAAACATATATTTCAAAACAATAAAAAAACACAAAAATATTCATTTTAAAACTTTTACAATACTTATCAAAATGTACCAAAAAGTTTGCATTGCCGTTCTTTTACCAAATTTAAATTGGCAACACATACAAAATGTTACTAGGACAAAAAATACAAAAAAATGTAAAATTGGCGAGGTCGTTTCCATGAAGTATCTGTTTCAGCGATTACGCCAAGAACATGCCAATACTAGACTAATTAATTAATTTGTTCTTATAATTACCGCTTCGTAAACCCATAACAATGGCACTTTCTTGACTATTATAACAATATTATCACTTTCCAATACATTTGTAAAGTTCTATTACAAATATATTCAGACAAAAATCTAGACTAACATCAAGTTAGGAGAAAATATTCCAAGTTTTATAGTGACTTATCAGAATGTTTGAACGAGCTAAGTCTCTCCAGAAAAATTGAGGAAAGTTAACTGTAATGGCAATTTTCTTTAGATTACTCCATACTTTCCTGTAATGTACAGTCGCCATCACATCAAGCTATACTGTCAAACCTTAATAGATTTTCAACTTTATCGCTAAAGCATTAGGTACAAGGTTGATTGGGAAAATTTGACAGTTTCAGGTAGCTTGATGTGCTGGCGTCTGTACGCGATTAATAACCACTCCTGTACTAGAAAATGTTCTTAAAACAATAAATTTTTCCACCATACTTCTATTAACTTTTTAGAACTTTCAGACAAAGTTGCTTAAGACTAACGCAACATGTAGGTGGAGAGTCTACAACTCCTGAACGGGGTCCTCAGCATCAGCCAGTTTGACGAGGCCTATGAAGCTCTTCTCCGGCTGCATCAAGGAGTGTCTGTCACCCCCAGTGTTCCTGACTGCTAGCCTGTCACCAGCTTTGAGGAACAGCGCGGCTGCTGAGAAGCAGGAGTTGGGCTTGTCGATTTGTTCTGAGGAGTGGGTAGACTGCGCACACTGGAGGAGAGTCTCCCGACCCTCGATTTCAGCATTCGTGCGGTGAAGAACCCAGGAGATTATGTCGTGACTGTCCAGATAGTAGATCTGAGGAAAAACAAAATAATATTAACAAGGGACACCCGGATGGAACGAAGTATAACTGGCTTGCTTTCTATAAGAGAGAGAGAGAGAGAGAGACAGACAGAGAAATACGCGCACGCCGCCCGGCTTACAACTATAGCAAAAAGTGTCGTTCCAACTTTTGGTCTTAATTTTTTCCGTCTAGCCCAACGCACGCCCTTTCGCAACGCGCGATATGGAACTTCGTTCCAAAAAGTCTTCAAAAATACAAATAAACGCGTTGACTTAGAAAACCTCCATTTTTTTTTGTCGGCTAAAAATACAGGAGGTTTTCTATTCATCGAAATCTCTTTTTTGGTATTTATTTTTGTTGTATAAACTAGGTTTTTGGTTTAAGAAAATATAGCTCATTTCATAAATAGGTTTTCTGGCCTCTCAACCTCAATTAAAGAGCTACAAATGGCCTCAAGGCAGAAAGTTATCCCGAAGTAAAGTCAAAAGCCAAACATTAACTGTTATAAATCTGCCCACTCTGGATTCGTTTATTGACTTAGCCGGTTTAATATAATAAGTTCAAAGGAATGTATAAGCCCATTCTATTCAAGTTGGAGGCTATTTATTTTTTACTAATTTCGGAAAGGTCTTGGCAGCTCCGGACAGAGAGAGTTTGAAAGAGAGTAGGGAGGCCTTTGCCCAGCAGTGGGACATTAACGGCAATTTTTTTTTTTTTATTATAAATCGGAAAGTCTAGACTTCCAAGCCTCCACTGTCTATATAGCTATGCTATATGAAGAAAGCTAAGACTTCTCCGTAATTTTAGTCGTAATACTAATGTGTTGGTTATCGGACTCAGCGGCTTGCAATTGGAGAGGTAAAGTCCTCTCTTCTCCGTCAGCAGTTTCAGACCTTTCTGCCTTTTTCTAATTTTCGTATTCCATTAGCTATGTGCCACATCATCCTCGTATCACCTGTTGTTTCCACATTATCCCTATATAGAGTGGTACAAAGATCTTTTGGTGCCTGAATGACATTATCAGAGGTGCGCTGATGATACACATTTGTAAAATTGTCACAGAAATTGTATGAACAAAACAAGATGGTCGCGTTTTTCCGATTTTGGCTAACTACATGCCAATAGACAGTGAGCAGTGGTGGCGCACAGTGGTAACCGCCTCGACTTACGAGTTGTAGGTCGTGGGTTCGAACCCAGACAGGTGCTTTACCAGAATACCAGCGCTACGACATTTATGTTTTAAATGTCGAAGCATCATGCTGAGATAGGAGCCTTTTGGCCCCGTGTTTTTTTTTTCCTTTTTTTACTTTTTTATACAATTTGTTTTATTTTTATTTTTAACTGTGTTTAGTTTAGTTTATGATCCTGTACGAGTCGCAATAAATACTTTTTTCTTTCTTTCTTTCTTTACTTTGTGTAAATAATTTAGACGCAGACATGTGACATCTACCAATCCGCACTGGATGGGCTCGCGTGGTAGATTACAGCCCACTCCCTCTCGAAGAGAGGAGGCCTGTGTCCCAGCAGTGGTAACATTATAGGCTATTTGCCAAAAGAACTTTGCTGCATTGTAACTACGGCTTTTTACCTGTACATAGACGAGATACACGCCAGTATGATGGACGTGCACGTGGCCGTTGCGGGTGAGCGTGGGGCGAGGATGTGGGGACACCACCGTCCAGGGCGCCGGGTACCACACGTCGTGAGCCGCGCCGTGAGACACACGGACTAGACCATTACCTGTGAAGAAGATAATTTAAATTAATGATCAATATTGAGGTTCACGTGGAACCGGGTGTCAGTTTATGAAGGCTTATGTCCATTACTGGACTGCAGTAGACCGAGTTCGTTAATCCTTACTTACTCCCGCGGGGTAGTTGCGTAACACACTAGCAGTAGTCATGGCTTTCATTTTGACAGTTCAACAACATTCATTGCGTTATTTACGTTGTTGAGCAGACAAATTTTTCGAACATATGAAGCAATGGATAAGCCCTTTAAAATAATTTTGATTGTTCTTGATCGTGTGTTACGCAATTAGGGTGCCAGTCTATGGGTTCTTCATTTTTAAAGCAACGTTGTAAACAGCTGTTAAATATTTCGCAGTTTGGTTAATTAATTAGTATGACTAAATGAAATGATGAAATAAAACTCGTGGTTGCACTAAAATGTTGATAATGAATTGCATTAGTAAAACTATGTTAGGTGTTGTAACAGTGTTAGGTGTCCAAATGCTTTTTCTACACCCGAAACTAAATATTCACAAAATATTTGCAATTCATAAAAAATATTTTAGTACAGAATATACTAATATTTTAGGACATAGCGACATGACAGATAACTTTGCAGGTAGATAATATTGTAGGTATTATAGATAATTTAGTAGGTAATGGTAGGGGAGCCCAGAAGGTTATTGAACAAGCATACCTACGCGAAAAGTTGATAGCTGAGTAAGTGCGACATGTTGAGAGAACACCGAAAATATGAAATATGTGTTCTAAAACACTCTGGGCGCGCGCCGTACTATATTATTGACCAATTACTCAAAACCGCTAAATATTCGACAGCTATTTGCGAGATTGGCATTCACTTGTTCACAAACTAAACTAAATTTAAGTTCAGTGCATCTTTTTCTCTCAGTTTCAGTTAAGAAAAGGAAGATAAATTAGTTTCGTCCTGTGAAATTAGTCAGCGCCTGACGTATTTTTAGTCGCCATGTTTTTAATCACGTGTCTAAACTTGCTATGAAGTATCTTAATGTGACAGGACTAAACTAATATTTATCTTCTGTCCTTTTATTAATGAAAGAAAAAGATGCACTGAACTTAAATTTAGTTTAGTTTGTGAACAAGGAAATCGACGCTAATGTCAAACTTTCTAAATGCATGTGATCGGTTAGCGGATAAACAGCAGTCAATCAAATCAGGGCTTGACATGAGACTCGACGATAGAGTAGGCTTAAGGAAATCAGGCGTAAAGCGTCTGACAATTCAATTTCAAACTCAATTCGATGAGAGCACGAAGTTTGCGCAAACATATAAAACATGTTGAGCGTTGAATTACCATCCTAGCAATTGACAAATTGAGTCAGCTTTACTGTGCCTTGAAACTTGAGTAGTCCAAATGAATTCAAGCTCTCTTCAACAGCGCTGAAGCAAACTGCAGTTGTAGCTTGGGTTATAATAAAGCGCTTGAATACGCTGAATGGTCTTCTACTAAATAAAGATCTTTAATTCATTCATTGCTGCATCTAGAACTATGAAGTTTTGCACAATAGTTCCCTAAATAACGAACTACCTGGGATGAACTTGGGAAGGATTTTTCGCCCTCAAAAGGGGTTTGCATCTCTCAAAACGGTGAAGGAAAACATCGTGAGGAAACCGGCATGTCCTAGAATCATAAATTCTTAGACATGTGACATCTACCAACCCGTACTGTGCCCGCGTGGTGGATTACGACCCATTCCTTCTCACAGGGCCTGTGCCCCAGCATTGGGAACATTATAGGCTGAGTTGTATACTATTTACAGTCTGCTTATATAAAAAAAATATTATTTTTATCACTCTGAACTGACAGAACTATTACACTGAAACTGACCCAATTTCCAAATATAATTAGGAAAAAAAGGACGTTGAACTATGAACCAGACAGTAAAGGAACCGGGTGCCCATTGTTTAAATATTTTTCTGAAGTTCTTACAGCTAATTAATTTGTTTCATTCTTTCAGCGTGGGAGCTTACAGAGGCCATCGAAGTTAGGTAGCTGAACCGTCTCTTTGAATACCGCTTTCAACTCGACTTGATGAGGTTTTAATTAAGTTAACTTTGCATTGACGTTATTAATAGTAATTCATGAAAAACAAAAGGAAAGGAAAATATTTTAGGAATATTTAATTAAATCTCTAGAGAGGAGGCCTTGTTTTCAGAGAAAAACTCGACAAAGTAAATAGCGTGGAAACGAGTAAATAATGAAGGTAAATATTTATCGAATGGGAAATGTTGTGAATAATTAATCAGGTGGAGCAGCCCAGTGGTAACGGCCCGTCGTCCGAGCTGTAGGTCGTGGGTTCGAACCCAGACAGGCGCTTTACTTTGCGTAATTTATTTCGTCACCACTACTCTCAAAACCGTAAAGGAAAACATCGTGAGGCAACCAGCATGTCCTAGAAGTAAAATTTCGAAGACTTGTGACATCTACCAGCCCACACTGGCCTCGTGTGGTGATTCAGCACACTCCCTCTCTCAGAGTGGAGCCTGTGTCAGCAGTGAGAACATTATAGGCTGACTATGCTTTATGAGTAATGAATGCATTTTCATTGTTTCATGGCAACGATAGTCTTTGAATTTATGCCAATACAACTTCGATCAATAATAGTACTAGATTAAGGATCAGGAACAAAAATCAGTCGCTCAAGTGGCCACGTTTGCACACACGTAAACATCTACATTTCTTAGAAAAAAGTTTAATAATATTAACAACTTCAGTTTATTATAAACCTTAATGCTTAAACATAAAGTTTAATTACCATTGCAAAATAGGTATATTTCAAATGTCGCTTGAAAATAAAATCATTCTATTTTTAAAATTTCTGTCATTTATTCTAAAGTGAAACTTAAAGTCTAAGTAATAAGGTTAAAAACATACTAATTTCAAATTTCAAATTAGTACGTTTTTAACCTTATTACTTTTTTGTGGTCTTAAGTAGACCACAAAAGTATTCGTGGTCTTAATTTTCGGGCCGTTTTTGAAGCGCTTATCGGGAATCTAGTACTATTATTGATCGAAGCAATACAAGCAAGCACGCAATTTATTTTTCGTAACCGACTTGTTTTTTCAACATAGGCAGTTCAGAATCATGTACTGAATGTCTGAATCCATGGTAACAGGCTGCGCATCGATGTCGACCCTGCCACCCTTATATCGATTTTCTCGTAGTCTTGATAAACTAAAAATGGATCAAAAACACATTTTGCAAAAGTTTAGCCATTACTTACTTTTTTAACAATTGGTTGAGTTTAACTACGGATCAAAAAACCGGCCCTTAGACGCATATCAAGTATCATTATTAAAAGATTTTTATACCCGAAAACCGTTAAACCGTTTTTTGACAGTTGGAACTACTTAGTGACTACAGCAACACACAATACATTGATCGATATACGTACGGTATTATAATTTCTGTAAGAAGCCATAAATTAGATGATTCAATAAGCTAAGGCAGTTTACATATTTTTTTAATTACGCATTTTAATGATAACTTTTACGTAATGTGGTAAAAGTTACATTCTAAGACAGCTGTCAAAAAAACGGTTAACCTAATGGACAGGGTATAATCATGCCCTGTCTATGTTGATTTTACATTCTGCTGTTTATATTATGATGTCACTAGCTGCGCCCCGCGGTTTCAGCCGTATAAGTTTCGACCCCGAACCATATGTGTGCCTTCAAATCCATTCAATAGTTTTTGCGTGAAAGAGTAACAAACTTCCATCCATCCATACAAACTTTCGCGTTTATAATATGTATTAATAGGATTACTGTCTACGTCTGTCTGAAATATGTGACATTTTGCGTATCTTATGAATAAATAAAATATTCGAAAAATGTGGTCTTTAATAAAACGCGTTCTTGATAGTTGGATTCATAAATATGTAAGGTCAAAGTGTACATTTATTTTTGTACCATGAATGGAATAAAGATGAATGGATGATCTTTTTTTTTTTGTTCACAAGGTCTTTATTTAAAATCTGTTATTTATTATTACCATATAGTAGCGGGTGTCAAATATTTATTGGAAGAAGGAAAAAGTATGGAAATTATTTATCTAATAACAAACGAAAATCGGTGGGAAGAACAAATCTTTTTTGTAATCCTTTAAAAGTACTAGTACATAGTACTGTCAGGGAAATGAATCGTTAAGCAAATTGTCATCCTACGGCAATTTCCCGTATTATAGCCATTTTTAACTTCCCTGACTTTACTTCGATAGGTTTTTACGAAAATTCATGTTTTCAGTTTCACTTCGATAAGTATCAGTATTTATATCAATATATGGCAACACTTAAATAAAGTCTATTCAAAATCTTGTTTCCAATTGATGTCATTTCTAATTAAAAGAATATCAATGTGTGGATCTTATAGTTATTTTTCCGAAAAGAAAAGAATAGAATAGAATACTCTTTCTTCTACTTCTTATTCTATTTTTTTCGAAAACACATTTGTGAAGCGAAATCACGAACGAAGTGTATGAAATACGTTGTTATCATCTTAGAACGAAGGTATGCCGTCAGTTATATTACCTTTGTAATGCTCGTGTATCTCGGGGCTCAGGTGTGATGTGTTGCCGTGGAAGTGAGCCGCTATGAACGGCCTCCGCACACCTTCCTGAAACGGATTCAGTTACAGATTACCACATGGTTTGGGGGATAAGCGGCATCTACTGATTCTACCTGGATCATAACTAAGTAAATAGGTAATCCACAATATTACTGATAGTGATTTTGAAGGTTGCTGGTAATCGGGTAACGGAAATTATTTTTAAATCGGATGGAATCTTGGTCTTAGCTTATACCTTTAGTCATAAAACTATTATACAAGATCAATATAAATACCGTATGTATACATTAACAGGACAGATTCTCGAAAAGCCCAAAGAATTAAAATACTTTATAAAGTGTTGAGGGTCTCTGTTCCCGAAATGGCAGATTTTAAAACGACTCTGATTTAATCTTAAATAATGTAAAGTAGATACTCAGACTGAGTACAAAAAGTACTTTAAAATAATATAGTTTGCTGCTAACAAGGACACTTAATCTTTAATTAAAAAACAGTAAACAAATTAGAGTCTTTTCTGGCAACAAGCTATATTATTTCAACGTTAAAATTCATTTTAAAGTTTCATACCGATTCACCCATGCATCCCTATTCACCACGTTTTACGGTAGTCTAGATGTGATTACGTTTAAAATTCTACCTCAAAATAACATTAGACCTTTATTTGCTTCGCTTTGTTTAAACCCAACTAATAGCCTATTCCCACAATTTACGGACCGTAATTGGTTAAAATTAAGACTCTTGCATCTTTACCAATAATTAAGCAAAGACCTCATAGCATTGCAAAACATATGGAAGTAGCTATCACAGGCAAAATTAACTTACGAATCTATTGATCTGCCCAGCTTGGCAATACTAAATGCTAACATGGTAAGCAAAACGATTCGTTTTTGTTTATAGGAACCGAGCATTCGTAGATAGGTCACGAGCACTAATATGTCAACACTTGGAAACTTTCAATTGCGATTTTTGCGTGAAATAACGAATGCAACCTTTAAATACGACACTTTACATAAAACTATGGGTTCGAAAATACTATTTTCGTAATAACATAAAATTTTATACAAAAACAAAGAAGTATTTTTTTTGTACTTTTGAATAAAGTCAAGTGTGCACATATTTATTTATGCTCGTGACTGTACCGATGTTTCGTTTGGTTCCCAACCAAACACCAGGGGGTCTACTCCGAAGTACTTAGTATCGGCCGAATGTTCGGCCGTTTCCTGCTACGAAGTTACTATTTGGTTCGGTCGGTTCCGATCCTACACTCCTACACTCTTTCGAATATTGACTATGGTGCCGACCCAACTGAGCCGATCCGAACGTTTTTTTTGCATTTTTCAATAATATTTGGTTCGGCCACGTGTCGGTCCGATCCGAACATTCGCACTTTGCACTTCGGAGTAGGCCCCCAGTATTTTACCTACCTACATACAAAATACGGTTAGGGATTCACAATAAGTAGGTAAACACTTCCATGAAAAACTTAAATATTATTATAATGAGTAGGTAAACATACTAATGAGCGTGGGTACAGAACATAAAAGTTCTTATTATTTTTTTAATTATGAACACGTTTACATGTTACAATCAACTGTCGCAGTGGCAAAATGAACAAATCTTTACAAAACATAATTTCAATGATAAAAAAACTCTGTAGGCAGGAACCTATATAGTTGTTAATACTCGTAAGTACAGACGCCAGCAGGCCAAGCTACCCGAAACTGTAACTTTCCCAATGAACCTTGAACCTAATGCTTTAGCGATAAAGTTGAAAATCTATTAGAGAAATTTGACAGATTGTAGTAGCTTGACATTAGATATTGTATACGTACCTCAAAGTCACTGTTTCTGACAGTTCTGGTCACGGTGTGCATCGCCATCTTGGCTGAGGGACCGTAGTCCGAGTTCGGAGAGAACTTCTTCGTCTTGCGTCTGAAACAATATCACTAGTTGAAAAAACTTTCTTAGAAGTTATTGCAATACTGAACGGGCATTATTCACTAACACTAAACAACACTTAACTAAAAGTAGGTACTCTGTTGGATTTTTAACGCTCGATTCAGCGGTGAAAGTTGAAAATCTAACAGCACGTTTTTATATAGGCATACATTTCGGTGTCGTCTAGTGTTAGTGAAAACGGGCATAGCTCCAATAGGTAGGAAAAATAACTTCTAACTTAGGTTTAAATACTTCAGTGTTTACTGAAGCGGATTAATCTTAGAATCCAAGAAGTTTCATGTTGCTTAGGAATTTTTTTTTCCCTTATCGAAAGCTCTGGGCGCAGAATTTTATTCCGCAATTTTCTAACTCAAATTAAAAAGTGTAACTTGACGATATAGGTACCTATCTAAAAGTAAGTAGAACAGTTAATTTTAGCTAAGTAATCATATTATAAAGTGAGGGGAATTAATTGTATAGCAAATTAAGTATCTACAAACTTAAATTGAACGTATATTCAAATTACAACTGTCAGTTTTTGATAGTTGTATACACTGGCAAAATGGCGTAGGGTGTCAATTTTATTAACAACTAGCTTCTGCCCGCGGCTTCGCCCGCGTGGATGTCGAACATTATCCCACGGAAACGTGCTAACAGGATAAAATGTATGTGCTTCGCCAGGATGCCATCTATCTCGCGGGCCCTCTGTGGCTACAAACTTATTATTTGCGGTTGGTACAGTAATCGGGTCTAGGGATCGAACCGCAAAATTAAGTTTGTTTTTTATTGTATATACTTTTCCGGGATAAAAAGTTCCCAGTGTGGTGCCCAGGATATTAAAGAATAATTATACCAAGTTTCATCGTAATCGAACCGGTAGTTTTTGCGTGATGCCTGAACAAACAGACAGACAGACAAATTTTTTTTTAATCACATTTTTGGGTTCGGTTTCGGTCTAGTAACACCCCCTGCCATTTATTTTTTTGATATTTTCAATGTACAGAATTTTCACTTCTACAGATTTATTATAAGTAGGTAATATAGATTTCCCTTAGTGTACATTATGAACACATCATGAGTTACTAGTGCTCATACACACGAGCGTCACGCGTCAATGGAGAAAGGCAACTGCAGTCGTAACACGTGTCTGCGGCAGCTGTTGACGCGTCAGCGGTAGTTGCGTCTGCCGTTGACGCGTGTTGCGCGTGTGTATGCACAGGCACACTAAGAGGAACACACACAATAGATACAGAATATTTAACATAATCAGCCTATATTGTTCCCATTGCAGGGACACAGGCCTCCTCTCTGTGAGAGGGAGATAGACAACAGTTACAGCATACCAAAAAACGGAAACATTACCAGACATCTTATTCAGTTTTATGGTACATCAAGCTACTACAATCTGTCAAATTTCTTTAATAGATTTTCAACTTTAATTCTGAAGCATTAAGGTTCAAGATTGATTGGGAAAATTTGACAGTTTCTGGTAGTTTGACCTGCTGGCGTCTGTACATCTCAAACAAAAATGATGAATATTCATCCTTGTCCAACCATGTTTCATCTTGCTACCGTTCCTTCTCCCTCTCTACATTATCACAAACTTCAGACTACAACTTCCCCTCAGCCCCTGCTCCACCTGGTAGCATCACAACTTAGCGCCCTCATTAACCAACCAAGCGTGAATTACGCCAACTTTCCCTCATCAACGTCCTTTTAATTAAAATCGTGAAACTAAAAAACTTCGTCTTAATTAATTTTGCTTTGTATAGAGCTTTTCAAAGCTTGTGCAGAAAATATACTTCTAAACTAATATATTTACTACATATTTTATACAGGTTGGCAGGGACATCGACGCGCAAACTGTAACCATGGATTCAGCACATGAGTTTAGACCCCATAGCGTCGAAATTTTTCGTCGGTTATTAAAAAAAAATATTGCTGTTCCATACATTTTGACCGCGTATTGCACTTTCTAAGAAACAGAAGATTTTTTTTGATAACCGGGTCAAACATTTCGACGCTATGGGGTCTAAACTCGTGTGCTGAATCTATGGTTACAGTTTGCGTGTCGATTTTTTGTATGTTTGTTTGTTACGCTGTCACGCTAAAACGGCTGAACGGATTTGGATGAAATTTGGTACATGGGTACACCATTACCTGGATTAGGACATAGGACACTTTTTATCTGGATATATACATGGTATCGAGATTTATGCAGGTTGAACCGCGGGGTGTAGCTAGTTCTTTTATATAATTTATTGCGATTCGCCCCTACTCCGCACTTGTTTTACAGCTTCATAAAACATGAAAATTTCTTTATTAGGTGTAAGTTTTATATTAATATATTACACTAAAACATCAGGAATAAACGCTCTAAATGACGGTGAAACCCGCATCAAAAATCCATTCCGTAGTTTAAAAGAACAACGCAGTCACAAATACTGACATTAAAAGCGACTTTAATTTATAATTCGTAGGTATAAACATACGTATACCTAATTATGCTAAAAACTTGCCTTACCCGTCTTTGTGGTATTTTAATATCACCTAAATTAAACAAGGTTGTCTCAAAATATAATTTGGACTAATCTAAGCAACACCCCGACGTGTTCTAATTAGAAATTATACTTAAGTACTTACTAAAATGATTATTATTCAGTTCAAAAACAATGCTTATGAAGCCAGTGACTTGAGAAGCTTTGTCTTTCTAGAGATGTGACTTGTCACTCGCACGAGTAGGTACTCGAACGGAGCGGAGAAAATTACATTTTGTAAACTAGGGATCCGTTTCTGTTGGATTTAATCCCGTGAAAATTGAAATAGTCCCAGCACTACGATCCCTTTCTGTCAACGCTTTGTTGAATGAAAATGAATGTTTGTTTGCGTCTGTTTTCCAACAAGAAATATTGTTTGAGGAAATTCTTGCCTCTGTCTTTGTAACTTTCGTCTGTGACCGATAATTAAGCTTTCCAAAATTATGTTCACACATTGTAGCAGAAAGATATCTGTTGGAATGCGTCAAAACGAGTGCTTCACTAGAATTAATACAGATAATTAAAACAAAAAAAAAATGTACGAGTATTGTGATAAATTAAATATAGCGACATTTTTGTAAAAAGACGTCACAAAGTTTATAGTAAACGCAAAATTCAACTTAGTATTCGCCAACGTCCATACTACGTTGAATACACCGGTTCTCGTCCGATCACCGAAGTTAAGCAACATCGGGCGTGGTCAGTACTTGGATGGGTGACCGCCTGGGAACACCACGTGACGTTGGCTTTTTGCATTTTAGAAATAAAAACTGTTTAAATCATAATTTTTTAGATGGAAACAGTATTCAATTAACCCCCGGCGCGGCGCAAAAACGACGGGGTGTTATAAGTTTGTCGTGTCGGTTTGTGTGTGTGGGGGTGTGTGTGTATGTGTATGTCTGTCTGTGATATCGTAGCTCCCGAACGCATGAACCGATTTTAATTTTGTTTTTTTGTTTGAAAGGTGAATTTGTCGGGAGTGTTCTTAGCTATGTTTGATGAAAATCGATCCAAGATGGCCGCCGCCACAAAACAACGGATTACATATTTTATCACAACTCCCTCAATATGGGCACAGTATTACAATATTTCCTATGGGTATCAAATGAAAGAGCTTGACTAGTAGAATAATATACACTATGATAAATTTCAAATCCAAGATGGCCGCCACCACAAAATGGCGAATTACAAAAAACCTGATTAAACACCGAATTACCTGAATCTTAAAACGCAAGAAAATAAAAGAAATGAAATAATAAGGAGTCCCTACAAAAAGCATGAAATAAAAAATTTAAAAAGCCCCGACACAAAGTAAAAATACAAATAGTATGAATGTAAAAAGACTAAAATAATAATAAAAAGAATAACAATTAAAAAAAACCTATTGAAAAAATAGCCACGAATAGAACAAAAACGATATAAACGTGAAACCCTATAAAAAGAAAAAAATAACCTTGAAATTATGACCCTCCGTAAGTACGTATGAAATTTGTGAACACAAAATGAATGTACCAAATACCCGACTAAATTGTTCTAATTTAAGCTTTGGTTTTGTGATCTTCATAATCCTCCCTTAAGTAAACACCGTACCGACCCTTAGAGCCTTACGTAACCTGGGGATAACAACTACTAATAAACTTCTTAGAAGCTCCTACAAAAGGCATAAGCAAGGCTCTCTATGCATAATTACCTTCTGTAGCAGTGAGTGCTGTGAACTTAGCGAGTCGGCACGTGTCGGCAATGTAGCGCACTAACAAGTTTACCAACAATGTTTGCAGTTGTATCGCTCTGACTAGAGTTCTCCATAGAAAAGGGAGGATCCTCCGACCAGACGGGTGTTGTGTCTGGCGGGATATTGCCCAACGATTGATGTTGGGAAATTGTATCTATGCTAATTGCGCGGCAAACTCTGCTTGCGAGATGCAGGATTTGCGTGACGTCAGTATGACGCGTTGTTCGCATGTGGCGTTGTAGATACCGCTACAATGTGTATGGATTGTAAGTGGATTAAGCTATCAGTTATCTAACTACTTACCGGCTGTTATGTTATATTCGCTGTTGCCTATAACTTCAGCTGCGTTTATTTTGTATTTCATTTGTTTTTAATACAAATATCCAGGATAAAAAGTAGTTTAAGTCCTTTTAAAGGTCCCAGGCTGCCTATTTGTCCAACAGTTCAGTCGCGTGAAAAGGTAACAGGCAGAGAAAGAGATCCTTTCACATTTTTTATGTATATAGTTTTTGCCCGCGGCTGCGTCCGCGTAGATGTTGGAAATTATCCCACGGGAACGTGCTACCGAGACAAAAAGTAACCTATGTTCTTCGACAAGATGCCATCTATCTCCTTGCCTTTTATCGAAATCCGTTCTGTGGTTTAGGCGTGAAAAGGTAACATACAGACAGAGTTACTTTCGAATTTATAATATTATAGTATAGCTATAAACATCTTAGCACGGCAAGCCTATAGGAGTTTCACCCGCATAAGTTTCGATCCCGTGGGAATATCGGCATAATAAGGGAATAACCTATGTGTTAATCCTGGTTGTTAACTATCTTTGTGCCAAATTTCATCCAAATCCATTTAGTAGTTTTTGCGTGTAAGAATAACAAACATCCATCCATCCACCTATCCATACAAACTTTCGCGTGTATAATATTAATAGGATTATGGATCGCATCGTAAGGAATAAAAGCTTTGCTGAGCATTTCGCCTACATCTTTACCGTTTGATGTAAACTTAGTTTAACGATGTTTAAATACTGTATAGCTGCTACGCTGCACATGACACCTTATTTAGACTCCTCGTTTATGTCAACCTACGCTTTGGTCCTTCGAGTCGTGGACTACAGATTTGAAAATCAAAAAATGCACAACAAAGCAGTCTTGAAAACAAAAAAAAAAGCCTAACAATGAAAACTTAAGAATAATAGCCTCCCGACCAATTTGGGTCACGGTGGCCAATCTCAACGGAAATTAGCCAGGTTCGTAGCAGATATTATAGTGCACAAGTGTGTGCGCAAACACAGATGCACTCTTTACTCTCATAGTCCGATGGGACGGCAATCCGACACGACCGGAGAGAGATCAGGCGCAGGACCGCGTGCTTTCCGAGGGACGCCAACTTCCAAACTCCGGGCTGTTACTAAGAAATTCCTATTGTAAAACCCAATAACACTTTGTCCGACCCGGGAGTCGAACCCAGGACCCCACGCTCAGCAGTCGCGCTTGCAACTACGAGAACAACGGGGCAGTTAAGAATAAACTGCCCTTGTATTGGCAAGGTTTCCTTCCAAAGGTACAGTAATAATAGTCCTAATGTTAGGCATCAATAATGGAACAAAAATATTGATCAGCTCTGCACAACATCAAGTGCTTATAGCCAAACTACTCGCTTATCCACTGACGTATCGTATACGGTTTGGTACACACGGCTACACATCACCCTGCCCTGGAGCTGCATTGGGGAGGCACTCCGGTATCACCGGGTGCCGACCTACCTCCGTCGAGTAGTCGGGGCGTATTTGACGGACAGAGCCGTCATCTACCCCGGTCGCGACGGGAACTGGAACCGGCGAGAGATGTCGTGCGGTGTCCCACAGGGATCGGTTCTGGGGCCGCTCCTGTGGGACATCGGTTACGACTGGGTGCTGCGGGCCGACCTCCCTGAAGGCGTCAGCGTAGTTTGCTACGCTGACGACACGCTAGTCCTGGCGCAGGGGAGGTCGCATCAGGCGGCGGCCGACGCGATGACACGCGGGGTTGCGATAGTCGTGGAAAGGATCCGGCGGTTGGGTCTCGAGGTGGCATTGCACAAGTCCGAGGCCATGTCCTTTCATGGGCCTCGGTACGGGCCACCTCCGGGATCCCAACTAGTGGTAGGAGGGGTTCACATCGGCGTCGAGACCACGATGAGGTACCTGGGTCTCGTCCTCGACAGCCGATGGAACTTCGTCGAGCACTTCCGACGTTTGGCCCCCAAACTGGAACGGGCCGGGGCCGCCCTAAAGCGGCTCTTGCCCAACCTGAGGGGGCCAAACGCCTCCTGCCGGAGGCTTTACGCGGGGGTCGTGCGGTCCATGGCCCTATATGGGGCCCCGGTATGGGCGCGTTCACTGCGGCTTCGAGCCGCACACTATCTGAACGCGCCCCAGAAGGTGGTAGCCGTAAGGCTGATCCGGGGCTACCGCACGATCTCAGGCGAGGCAGCAAGCCTCCTTGCCGGACTGCCACCATGGGATCTGGAGGCGATAGTCCTCGCGCGCCTATATGATTGGCGCGCGGAGGCACTACGCCGGGGGGAAACTCCGCATCCGCGGCAAACCGCGGCGGAGCGGACGAACCTCCGGCGCGATCTCATGGTGGCATGGAAGGAGCGACTATCGCAACCCAGCGCAGGGCACGCCACGATAGCGGCGGTAAGACCCCTCTTTGAGGAGTGGCTAGGGAGACGTCACGGCGCTCTCACCTACCGCCTGACGCAGGTCCTCTCCGGACACGGATGTTTCGGGAGGTTCCTGCACATCATCAGGCGGGAGGAGACGCCCGGGTGTCACCACTGTCAGGATCGCCCAGAGGACACGGTGGAGCATACGGTGGAGGTCTGCCCTGCTTGGGCAGAGCACCGCCGTGTCCTCGTAGAGGCGATTGGCAGCGGCGGCGACCTCTCGCGCCCGGCCCTGGTTCAAGCCATGGTCCGGGGTGAGCGGGAGTGGGAGGCAGTCACCTCCTTCTGCGAAGCAGTCATGCTAGCGAAGGAGGTGGCGGGGTGGGCGAGGGAACGCGCCTTGCGCACCTCACGCCTCAGCCGCCGCGGGAGACGCTCCGGGCGTCGGGAGCCGCGTGACGACTCCCGGCCACCGTAGGCGCGGGCCTGCGGGCGGAGAGTAATGGGTAGCTCTCCGTCCGATCAGGACTAGGCCCGTGCCGGACGGCGTGTTCGTGTTCCACGCGCGCCTCAAAGAGATGTCAGCAAGTGACGGGGCCCCACAGGGCCGTAGCCTGCCAGGGTAGCGGGACCATCCGAAAGGGTTTACCGCTGCCCTGGAACATAAAGGGCTAAGGAAGGAACACGGGTGGGTTTTAGTCAGTAAAAGTCTGACACTCCCTTCTGCTCCACCCAGAGCGGGAGGAGTCATTTGATGATTTCCCATCCTCAAAAAAAAAAAAAAAAAGCTATGCAAAACCAGTATTGGCTGACCGTTCATTGTGAGAAAATATCATACAAAGTGAGGTCAAGACAAACTGGTTTTGTATAGCTTGACGTGTAGCCGTGTGTACACATGAATTACGTTCTGGAGTGGCAAATATTTGTGATGTGTCCGGAGCAGAGTGCTCCACAGTAATTGTGTTACCATTTCATCTGACACCTCGCTTTTAAGGGGTGGCTGACGAAATTATTTACGTTCGTATAACAAAATATTCTAGGTGCTAGGTTACGATTGATTATCGGTTTTGACCGAGTTGGTTTTTCTTTTGTTTTGGTAGAGGACGTTAACGGCGGAGGCTTTTGGCTAACTTTGTAAGTGTGTATTTCATGTTTTTTTTTTGTAATGTGCGTCTATTTCTGTTCTCTCGTATCTGTATTTCGTCTCTTTCTTTAAATAAATGGTTTCTGGTGATCTGCTATGAGGTAATCATAGTGTGGGCATCTAGCTTCATATTTCTGACTAACTGACCGACTATTTAAAATATTGACAATTCAAAGTGCCTGAAATGGTTTAATTAAAATAAATTATTTGAGTTTGAGTTTTGTACACACCAGTCTCACAAACTAGTGTCACATAGTTTTTAAGCTTGTCTAAATTTATATGATGGCATTGCTTGTGATGTGAAGAGAAAAAATAACTTATTTGAATTTAAATATTTAGTGACGCGCCATGTCTATTCAGCTAAAAAAATATTCATTACCTACTTGCCTGACTTTTATATACAGTATTTTTTATGTATAGTTGTGTATGTTATATGTGGGTGGTCTGGAATATAATAATAATAATTTATTTATTTCAGACCATTGATCCATATAGTGTTAGTAAAATCTTAACCTATTGTTAGTACATAAAAAGCTTAAATTAATTGGCGACATGTACGCCAGTACGCACATGCCTAGCTGCCCAGTGCCTAGGCACTGAAAGGCCCATCAATTTTGTCCGCCAGTGTAGCCAGTAGGTATGTTGTTGGGGCTACCCCTGAATCGCTTCAGCATACTCGCACATCGCTTGCGCATAACGGCATAAAAATCATCTAACCTCGCTTCAGCGAACATGCCAGACGCGCTACAAAATGGTTTTACGTGATACAGTTTTGAAAAGGCCATGGATGATGCCAAGGATCAGAAGTTCAGAACTTATTGTCTGAAGTTCTACTCTTAATTGAGCAGTGGTGGTTCAGTGGTATCGGCCTCGAATTACAAGCTGTGGGTTACCAGTAGTGGGTTCAAACCTGGGCAGGCACTTTACATTGTGTATTTAATTTGATCGCCACTGGTCTCAAACGGTGATGGAAACTGGCATGTCCTAAAATCAAAAACATCGAAGACATGTGACAACCACAAACCCGCATTAGGCCCGCGTGGTGGATTATGGCCGACTCCCTCTCACAGAGAACTGTTGGAATATTGTAGGCTGAATATGCTTATGCTACTCTTAATTAAAGACATCGGATAAAAATACCATCAATCGAAAGCTCACTGTAAGGAATGCTCCCAACAAACACCATTAGATCACAATATTGGCGAGATCCACCTTAGATTAACCAGAGCGGTACGAAGATGGCGCACAGGCGCAATAAAAACAGCAATAAACATTATAATCCATGAATATTTCTCATGATGTAACCCGAGAGCGCTGCGGTCGCATTCCTGATTGCTTCGCGCCGAGCCGCCGACCGTCACAGACTCCCATACACATATATACATACATACTTGGTTCTGCTATCTATACTGGAATTTGCGGTCAGCATAACATTTAGGACTACACCATCAACTAGTTTGACGGTTTCGAAGATGGAGTTAAGTTTAGTATGAGAGAATTTGTTGTTGGGCAAGTAACTACTACTACGTAATAACAAGTGTGGATCTGCTAGTTAGAACTTCGTCGCTCTACAATGTGTAACTGAATTAATGCTCATTATGAAAGTACAGGGTGGGCAAATGAGAGGTATACACTTTATTTTTAAAATTTTATCCTATCAAATATAAGAATTATTAAGTATTTTTATTTAAATATAGTATTTAGGGCCGGCAATTCAGTATGGAAAATAATCTCAGACAAATGTCCACCTCTAGCAGCATGGCAGATGTGAACCCTTTTCACTGCGTTTTTCATGACATTTTCACACATTTCCTGCGTTATTTCAGTGACTGTATCTCAGATATTTTGTTTTAATTCTTGAAGGTTCATTGGCCTGTTAGCAAAGACACGTCCCTTTAGATAGCCCCACAAAAAAAAGTCAGGAGCTGTTAAATCCGGGGATCTTGGGGGCCAATCAATGTCACCGCTTCTCGAAATTAATCGACCCGGAAACGTTCTTTTCAATGTCTCGATTGTTGCTCGTGCTGTATGACATGTGGCCCCGTCTTGTGGAACCACATATTTCCTAAGCTCAACTGATTCACTTGATGTAAGAAAATTGCTTTATCTATTACAATGTAATCACTAAACGAGTTATTGTTAGCCGTGAAGGTACCAAAAATTGGCCGCAATTTTCTTAGAATTTCCGCAATACATGATTGCGTTGAGTAGAATGTTAACAAATTCGCCATATCTACACAGAATAATTTTCAGAAAACAACGGTCATATTTGCTGCCAAAAGAAAATGGCGGCAAAAAAAAGTTGTGTACCTCCAAGTTGCCCACCCTGTAGTTTGTTCAGAATGGTTTACTGAATCGATTTCTGCCGTTTTAGTATAAATGTCGCAACCGACTAGCTTAATTAGCCTATATTAGCTTAATAACCAGCTTATTAGCTCGGCTCGCGCGCGTTTGGTCACAGTTCTAAACTAACCTAACCCATAGGATCGGGGCTTAGTTATTTATTTATTTATTTATATATACTTTATTGTACACCACTAAAATACAAAGCATAAAAAAATACATGAAACTACATAATACTACCAAAACTACTACTACTGCGTCAAAATAGGTAAATCACAGTTCCAACCTAATTTACGAACTGCAGAACTGTTTAAATAACTGCCCATTACAAGATTTTTACTGACCGATCTTTTGTACAGTACGATATAATAACCGACGAAAAATTTCTACGCTAGAATCATGCTGTGAATTTATATATATATAAGGTGCTATAAAAATATCTGCCACGGCTGCAGTGGGAGATAGTATTGTGTTTATAGATTACAATAGTAAAGATAAATTATTGATTATTCGTCATATTTTTTTTCATACAAAAAAAATGTACGTATAAATTTGAATTGATTTATTAGTATAAAACCATCCCGTAGACTTGTAAGCTGTTACCGCACCGCACTGAATTCAATTAAAAAACGCCAGGGACGTTCATTCATACACTGTTGCCATTCTTATCAAACAATGCCGCCGTGCGCGGCGGCCACTCGGTCGTGAATTAACTGCTCCGGGGTACGAAAGTTCTTCACTATTGTAATCTATAAACACAATACTACCTCCCATTAAAGCCGTGGCAGATATTTTTATAGCACCTTATATATATATAGTATAGGTTATAGTTTGTCCGTCGATATCCCTGTCACCCTGTGTAAGTTTAGAAACATGTAGACTCTAGCCAGAATATTTTAAGTACTTAGTTCGCTTCAACATCAGCATAAAAAACATGATTAATGTACCTGTCATCAGTCTTAGCCATCATCCTGGGCGCTGCGTACTCATCGACGGAGTCAGCTGATGAGTCAGGGAAGACGCTGCGCTTGGTCCTCGATCCTTCTTCCTCTGTTGGCTTAGTCGGACGGACTGCTATTGGTCCTGCAGGTTGCAGTTCTGAAAGAGGTTGCAAACATGAAATAAGGTCAGGAAACTAAGGAATGTACATAATCTTAAACTGAAGGACAAAATAATGCTGTCCTAATCATACCAGCCTATTACTGTCCCACTGCAGGGCAAAGGCCTCTTCTGATACAGAGAAGGCACGAGCCATAGTCTAATAAAACATGGTCTTCTCTTCCCAGAGTGACACAAGCCTACGTCACAATAACATTGCCACTTTATTTCAACATAACATGTTACATGAATACATTATATCTATGATTAATTAGTTAAGATATTTCTTTATAATTTTCATTTATATGTTTTTTATAATAAATTTTACAAGAACGTGTCATTTTTAATTACTCGTTAAAAATATCTTCCGATTCACGAAAGAAATTTCAGACGTTCGGGTAATTCAGTTTACACTATTGGCAACACAGGATAGCGTAAACAGCATGATGACGTAGGCTTGTGTCAGTCACGTGGATCCCGAGTCTCGGAAGAGAGTACCAGGCGGAGTTATATTATTTCGCTTCCTCAAAATGGGTCGGCGATTTCAGACTTACATATTATGAAGTCCTGGCTTCCTCACTATCTTTTTAATTCAGAAATATTTGATTAAATAATGGAATGTCTGAAAAACCTATGACCCCAGCACAATTTTGAAACTTTTATCTGATAGGTATATTTCAAACACATCATCGTCTGTCTAACCTGACTGACCTGAATTTCATTGCACCTGTTATTCGTTTCTCTAAGACCAAACTATAAACATTTATTGCACAGTATTCCTATGGGAGTCACATCCTTCTCGTCAGAGCGAGTGCTCTCAATCTAAGGTACTCGATAGTAGTAGAACGATATTATGAGTATGAATGATGATGGCTATAAGAGCAGGGGAAGACCAAAGAAACAAGTCTTTAAACAAACTCCAGACACAGGTTGGCCGAAGCAAGGAAAACCTGTTCAGGTGGAAATTCATAGACGACTTCGCCTTGGAGTGTAAATGTGGTGCTTTTCCATAAACGAATGGACACTTATTATAGTGTCCTGCCACCTGCACGTTACAGGAACTGATGGAGGATGGTGATGGCGCCAAACAAGTACCTAGCGGAATTCTGGGACGAGTCCATTTAGATTGCTATCGGCGGCAGGAGAATTATGAGTACTAACGATATTATAGCAAACAGGAACCGTGCGGTTTATAACATGAACATAGAATTTATTGCGAAACAATTTGGCAAAGTTGCAAAAGGAAGTCATAAAGGTTTGACTATCCAAATCTTACAGCTGCGGTTGCAAAATGGCGAGGATTTACTAGCTTCCTTATGACCCTGAAGCGTTTAGGAGACGAAAACCACATTGGTATGGTAACATATTAGCACGGCGGTTCGAAAGGTTAAACAGAGGTGTACCACATGTGGTGACATTCGCCAGTTCATTCACATCAGACATTCATTCATCATTTATTCATTCAGACATCATTCACATTTCGCCAGTTAATATTTAGGTTCATTTAGGTTCCACTAACAAGGGGGCGAGCTTATT
Source organism: Apamea sordens (assembly GCA_945859715.1). Taxonomy (NCBI): domain Eukaryota; kingdom Metazoa; phylum Arthropoda; class Insecta; order Lepidoptera; family Noctuidae; genus Apamea; species Apamea sordens. The sequence goes on from OX243986.1 coordinate 18,535,624, forward strand.
GACACAAATCACCGAGTCCTGCACTCTAATTGTAACACACGATCAATCGAAATCGGTTTCATTTTGACAGTTCAACAACATTCATTGCGTTATTTACGTGTTGAGCAGACAAATTTTTCGAACTTATGAAGCAATGGACTAGCAATTTGCTTCAAAATGATTCAGATTCCGATTGATCGTGTGTTACGCAATTAGGGTTGCTGCTGTATTACAACTATATTTCTAACTATAAGTACTCCAATGTCGGCACGCTAATTCTTTCAACCACTAATTTCTCTACAAAAGCCTCAATTTCTTGAAAAACTTCAAGTCTGTCAAATTTTAAGTTTCTTGGAAACGGCGGCGACGTTTGAAATTGTTTAACGACTTTCTATCTACTCCAAGCTTAGAGTGGAACGATTTCAGATACGAACTGAAGCGTAGTTTTACGGGCTGTAGGAGGTACGGAACTTAGGACCAATTTTTTTATAAACATGAGGTAGGTAATGTAAAAATATGTTCATATTCATTTGCTTACTTCTTTCTCTAAACAGAAAAATATGGAAGAAGAAGAAGAATGGTCGCGCCTACCCCAAATAAATAGGGTAAGAGAATAATCTTGACTTTTCTAAGTTTCTGAAATTTTGGCCCCAACCGACCGCGTCGCAACGCATCACCCGCCTGCGCTGTTACTTTATTTTCGATTAGCGTTATTTCTGACTTTTTTTCTTTTTGGTCGGCTCATGTCGTATCGTGATGTGACCTTCCTCAAGAATTAGATCAAATGCAAATAATACAAGATTGTTTCAAAAGCTAGTTCCGGAGATTATAGAGTTCAAACAAAGCAACAATTTTAATATATTAGTATAGATTTTAATGGGTCTCTAAAAATAAACATTAAATAACTTCAAAAACAACTACGCTCAAGAAATAATCGACAAGACGGTACAGACAACTTTGGTAACACAATATGGCAGCTTAACTGTCATAGCAACTTCTCTCGAGAAATTCTATACAACTTTCCGCTTCGCAGAAAAGTACTGAACATTTTATTGATACTTCGAAGGCTTATTATTACTTTATCTATTTCATCTAGTTCTTTTCTCAACTATCGAGAACTTTTATGTCTCTCGTTTCACTTTTATTTATTCATGAAGCCAACTAATTTCATAAAACTGGAGGGGCCCGTGGCTAAATAATAACAGCCGCACAGTTTGATCGATCAGGTTAAGCTACGCTTGCCGCAGTTGGTCTGTGGATGGGTGACGATCTTTACATACCGAGACCGCTCCGTGCCTCGTTGGTCCCGGCTGTCATTCGTGGATCTTTGACAGTCGTTACCGATAGTCAGAAGCCCGAAAGTCTGACAACCAGTCTTACCAAGGAGTATCGTATAACTGGGTTGTGGAGGTCAGATAGGCAGTCGCTCCATGTAAAATACTGGTATTCAGCTGCATCCGGTTAGACTGGAAGCTGACCCCAAGATAGTTGGGAAAAGGCTAGGCAGATGATGATGAACTAATTTCATAAAACATTTTTTTTTTATTTGTATGTGGGTATATGTATCTATTTCTGGGATTCTGGGCTCGATTACGAGTACCAGATCGGGGAAAGTTTAGTAAAGTGTTTTCCGTCAAAAATTTCTGAGTATACCTAGCAGTTCGGAGTCAGGGTTTGTGGCAAAATGTGGGTGTACTTACTACCTTTGCCTTCCCCTTTGGGGAAAACAGCCGTGTTGTGAAATGATACCTAAATTTTAATCGCGATATATTCGCCAAATATGTAATCAAATATGAGTTTATGGAAAAATAACTTTAATTCCTACACGATAAAGATCAGTTTACGCTACAGCTTTTATAACTCTTTAAATAGTGCTAGTCACTCTGAAATCAACTTAATACCTATTAAAATAAAGTTGATATTTGTTTAACTTGAAATAACGTCAATTTGAAACAAATGAAATTTGAAATTACTTGTAAATAAATAGTTAAATTAATAATTATATAGATAAATAGTTAAAATGGTTACAATTAAGTGTGACAGCTGCTGTAAAAATAGATCATAATAAATTCGGCGTCTATCGTAATGTAACAATGTTTATTGTAGGTACCTACTTTTTTTACAAAGTTTGCATTAAAAATAACCTTTTTTTAACTTCTTTCTAATGCTATTGTAAATGGAGTATAGTCCGGGTGTGGTGTGCGTGTCACAGTAGTGACACAACTAGTGGCTACTGTAATTCGATTTTATAAGCTCGTAAAAAATCGTAGTGTAAGTAGTAAATATTCTTACCAAGCAAGTCAGGGTCTTCTGGGTTCTCATTCAGTCTTCGCTTGATCTCCCTGATGTTGGACATCACAGACTTGTCTCCGAAAGTGACGTCACTGTCCACGAAGTCCTCAGGACGAAGATGCACCATGTTCGTTGTGCCGATCTGAAGAAGAAAATATAGGTTTAAATAATTTATTCTCATAAAGACAAAAAACGCCACTCACATGAGAACAGACAAGATACATTCATTAAACTTATTTTAGGTAGGTAACCGTCACCAAAGTATATGTATAGTATTATAATTATATAATTATTCTATACTCATTCAGCAGTTCAACTCTCAACCATTTAAGAACATTGGAGGACTTTAGTCAAGGCAGTTTTCAATTATGTGTTTGGATAATATTCAATAAGAATACATTTAAAAGAATTATTACTCCCGAAAGTCTCTGTTACCCAGTACCTTTTGGTAAGATGGCTATCCATCTTACCAAAAGGTACTGGGTAACTGGGTTATGGAGGTTGAATAGGCAGTCGCTCCGTTTAAAATGCTGGTATTCAGCTGCATTCAGATAGACTGGAAAAGTCGAAACCCACCGCAATACGAGAAAAGGCAGATGATGATAGAACGGCAGTAACCAGATTTAAGTACAAAGTTAATGAAGTCTATTCTGTTGGTACAGACGCCTGCACATCAAGCTACTACAATCTGTCAAATTTCTTTAATAGATTTTCAACTTTATCGCTAAAGTATTAAAATTCAAAGTTGATTGATTTTTTTTACAGTTTCGGGTAGCTTGACCTGCTGGCGTCTGTACCACACAGAAAAATAAGTCAAATAGATATCATAAATATTTATATAATTTAATAATGTATAATGGAATGTGACTCATGTATCAAGCCGATTTCAACGTTGAATAAATTCGTCTAATATAATTCACTTAATTAATATTGCAGAATTTATGTTAAAAAGCCAAAGGAAATAGTTTATAATAATTGCATTGGCAAGGTTATTTCTGAATGAGAATTATTAAACAAGATAAATTCAATGTGAATCAGAATGTTTAATTAAAGAATATGCTAATACCAAATGACAAATTATGTGAAATAAATGAATATTAATTAAATTAATTCACTTAATAGCTTTGCATGGTTCTTACAACTTAATAAAACATCGAGATCTTCATTTTGTGTTTTAAACATATACTTTTCGGAATAAATCCTCTGACAGACGGTGAAAACCGCATCCAAGTAAAACCGTTTCGTAGTTCCAGACAAACACGAAAAGCGACTTTCATTTATAATTTCAAATGCATAGATGTGATATTTAATATTACCTAACTTGTACAACAATATACAAAACAAAATGAAAAAACAAAACAAAAAGGCTTTACAAATACTTAATGACTTTAGATTAAAGAAAGCAATTTTCCGAATGTTTCAACAATAAACAAAACCCGAATGGTTCTACAGAAACAAAGCTTATGAAAACCGTTCATAATAAATAAGAAAAAGGAAACAATAAGGAACTCTTATAAGAAATAACAAACAAAAATTGTAAAGAACGGCAACTTTTGAATTTTCACGCATTTTTGTTCGCATGAATAAAAGAAAATACGTTTATTTGCGGTAAACATGACGCATAACATAAAAAGAACACGCACAAAAAAATAACAACTTGGGGGAAAACGTGCGTCATATCCACCACTCAGCATAATGCTAAGACACTCCACAACCTTCCAAGGTTCCCCAGCACCGCAACTGGCACACTCCGGTGTGCTAGTTGTGCTGCTGGGGACTTCGTTGGACCAGTTCTTCTTTCCAGCTAAAGCACTAGAAAGTGGTGAAGGGTGGGTGTTTTAGTGAACCTTATATAATTTACCTACACGTTCTTCTCTTAGTTTATCATTTGTGACTTCAAGTGTCAGCTATGTGAACAGAACCCAGCAATGCATAAATATGTAAGCTGTCACGCCCTTTATGCCTGGAGGCTTTTATTTGGGTAGTCAATTATAATTGTCCTTACTCTAATTGAGAACGAAAATCGCATGAAAATCGTTTTCGTAGTTAAGAAGAAAAATGCAGTCACACCATTTTGTCTTACAGGTAGGTGGGTTCCCCTTCCCCCCTGGCACCACTCCCATGAAAAGGCAATGCACAATTCCTGAGAAAAACCAATTAATGTAACCTAACCTCAAAACTTTTTATAGTCGCTTAAAAACCAATTATTGTAACCTAATCTCAAAACACTCAACGTAGCACAGTCGAGGGAAGACCGGTCGACGGAGCCCCGCTTCGCGGGGCTCCTACTTCTGGGTGGTTTATAAAAAAATAACCACGAAACTAACCTAACCTGTCCGTGTCGGGGTGCCCCAAGTCCAGAGCTCGCTTCGCTCGCTCTTGCATCCAAATTCTCCTGGTATCAGTAGTAACATTGGGGATTTATAGGTTGTTATAAAAAGAAATGAATCATAACATTCATACATTTTTCGTTGATTAAAACCATAATTTATAACTGTAATTAATTCCTCAAAAGGATCTCTTTTATTTCTTTCTATTTCTGTTCTCCACAAATATTCATAAACTAAATCATTTATATAATTTTCTACCTTTCTCGAGGAGAAACGGAACGGAATGAACAAAACGAATGACATGACATGACACTTGACAGTGACACTTATCATAGTTTTTCTTTTTTTTACGTTCCGTTTTGCGTTCGTTTTCACATCATTTCGCACCTTTTACAATATTATGAAACAGATTTGGTTGTCAATCGCCCATTTTAACATTCCGTTTTCGCTATTTACCCGATTTGAGGTTAGAAACATTTTTCATTAATTTCTCGAAAAATATGCATTACCTTGTAATAAGAGTGGTACCGTTATAATCGGGGACCCAAGCCCTACCAGCTTTAACCACTTTTACCCCCCAAATCCTGCCAAACGATATCAAAGCCAACCCGCCTCCTCTCTTCGATAGGGAGTGGGCAATCTTCCACGCGGGCCCAGTCATGTGGGTTGGTAGATGTCACATGTCTTCGAATTTTTGGTTTTAGGACAGGCCGGTTTCCTCACGATGTTTTCCTTCACCGTTTTGAGAGCAGTGGTGATAAAATAATTTACACAAAGTAAAGCGCGTGTCTGGGTTCGAACCTACGACCTACAACTCGTTAGTCACGGCCATTACCACTGGGTCACCACTGCTGAAAGATATATTCAGTGCTATCTGAAATGTGCAAGTGAATTAAGTTAAGTACACTTACAAACATATGTAAACAATGATACAAAGAGGGTTGCCGCTCATGTGTTTTAACAAAGTTCCAGACACGCGCGACGCGACTCTGGTGTACCAATTTCTATGAAAACTTCATGGAAATTGTTCTACCGAAGTCGTGTCGCGCCTTTCTGCGGGAGCCATTATGTGTCACTGAACGAAGAAATTGGTAGGTATCTTTCTTATCCCCCATTTTAAGATGTTCCCCTTCTGTGACTCTTTGTTTTTTAATTATGACTTAGTGAATGGAAAGCCGGCAAAGTGCTCGCGATGATAAAGTACAAACAGACCGTGGCGGAGAACTAAACGATAAATAAGAACTGGGAGTCTGTTGAAATGTTTGGATCTCCAAACATTTCAGCATTGCTAGGACCGCAGCCCGCAGCCTGCCGGGGCTGCTGTGGTTGCTTTTTTTTTCTTCTGTATCCACAGATGAAAAAATATTGCTTATTTTTCTTTTCCTGTTTTCAAATGAAGTACCTAAGTAATAACTTTATTTTGTTTCTGAGATGCGAATAAATAAACTCACTCTTAATTCTCAATAACTATAGAAATAGCACCTTTACACCAAAAAGCAAAGCTGGTCCTAATGAACAGACGCCAGCACATTAAGCTACCTAAAAGTGTCAAATTTTCTCAATAAAACTGGAACCTTAATGCTTTAGCGATAAAGATGAAAATCTATTAAAATTTGACAGATTGCAGTAGCTTGATATGCGTCAAGATGTGTGTGACGTCTGTACAAGGATAATTCATACTAAATTACTAATATAAATGAGAAAGAAACCCTGTCTGTCTATCTGTTACCATTTAACTTAATGGCTAAACGGATTTCGATAAAATAGGACATACGATACTTTTATCCCGGTAGTAGTTCCCGTGGGGTAATTTCCGAACTTCACGCAAGCGAAACCGCGGCAAAAGCTTGTTAAAAATAGTTCAATGAAACTGACTCGTTTGTAACTAGAGAGTCGGGGTCGCTTGTACTAATCGTTGTCTACTAAACGAAAGATAATCTCAGGATCCCTCTGGATTATGAAACTTACAAGATTTAGAAGAAAATGAAGTCCTCTCGTCGTTTTTAACGACTATGAACGATCGTCTGGCTAGATTTATAAAAATCTTAAAATGCGATGCGCATTATATTCTTTAGATATAATCTTCTAACATAACAGTCGATCTATTCTGTAAGAATCTCAGCTGTCATTCATTCCACCTGATGCTAGGCGTTGACGGCTCACTACGAGCTTCAGTTCACCTAAGTTTTCACGGTGAAATTTTAACAGAATATAGATCAACAGACATGATGTGTTGCTGGGGAGTTTATTGCGCCACTTCTTCTTTCCAACCAAGACACTAGGCAGTGGCGAAGGGCGGGCGTTTTGGAGGACTGTCGTATGTAATTTTGACGTTCAAAAAGTGCTGAGTCTCAGCCTAATTTGAATAAATGATATTTTGTTTCTTTATTATTAATGGATTTACGTTGTTTTCAGGCATAGAGCTTTAGAGCTTAAAACTTAGAAATCTTTAGAGGTATAAGGAACAGGGTGTAAAGTTCACTCATCCTCCATAGAAAAGGGAGGATCCTCCGACCAGACGGTTGTTGTGTCTGGCGGGCATTTGCCCAACGATTGATGTTGGGAAATTGTATCTATGCTAATTGCGCGGTAAACTCTGCTTGCGAGATGCAGGATTTGCGTGACGTCAGTATGACGCGTTGTTCGCATGTGGCGTTGTAGATACCGCTACAAATCTATCTCGAATATACATAGTTAAAGCATTTCCTAATAAACTGCCACTCTAAACAATATAAGTAGGTACTTATAGCTGCTAATATTAAGTAAAATTTGTGAGTTTTTAAGTAGCGGATAATCTTTGGAACTACTGATCGAATTCCGAAAATTATTTCACCAATGGGAAGCTACAGTATTGCCGAGTGTCATAGGATTTCATGCCTACGAAGACGCGGGCAGAAGTTAGTCAATCGTATATTATACATTTCAATCATCGACCAAATCCTCTTGGCAAAATAAACAAAATAAATACAAAGTGTTCTTCAAAAAGCACTCAAAATAAGCGATTGCCGAAAGAGACATGTCAAGGCGTCTCGGAGATGGGTGCGATGGACAGAGAAGTACCACTCGAGACACTTGCGCCACTTTTAAGTACTCACACTCTCATATCAAGCTATACATTTCCAGTATAAGCTGACTTCTCAGTGTACGAAAAGACTATACAATGCGAGGTCAGCTAAAAAATCTGTAAATGTGTAGCTTGATATATCGTCGTGTGTACCGTCCGCCGTAGGTATTTAGATGCATTACTGACGCTGAAACACTTGGAGTAGCCGAATCAAGTTCTGGGTTGAATTTTGAAAGTTCAAGAAGGAGAAAAAAATCAGTGACATTACCTAAGATGCCTGGGTGTATACACTATAGATGCCCATTAGGTACCGGACATCTCCCAGGGATGTGCTTTACAGGCGTTGCGCAGGGGTGGTTCCGGAATTGGTATTTTAAGAGGAACCGAGACCACCCCTATGTGCGGATGGTGATCACCGGGGTGGTTTTAGTGAGGTAAAAATCCCACACTCTCCGACCTCACTCCCCGGAGGTCGGGTGCCTTTTGAAGGTTTCCCCCCGAAAACAAAAAAAAAAGGTACCGGACATTATCATCTTCCTAGCCTTTTCCCAACTATGTTGGGGTCGGCTTTCAGTCTTTCCAGATACAGATACATTTTACATGGAGCAACTGCCAATCTGACCTCCACAACTCAGTTACTGGATAGTCTGGTGAGTCTGGTTGTCAGATTTTTGGGCTTCTGAAAACCCGTCACGACTGTCAATGAAAAAAAAAAAAATGTGTCAAAAATGTGAAAATGTCTGTCAAAAAAAAATGTAAATATTTATGTAGTTTATCAGCCATCTTGTTACCATAACACAAGCATTAGGTTGCTTAGCTTGGGACTAGATGGCGCTGTGTGAAATGTCCAGGGATATTATTATTATTATTATCTACGAATGACAGCCGGGACCAACGGCTTAACGTGCTTTCTGAGCCATGGAGGGGTCTCAATATGTAATGGATGATCACCCATCCACAAACAGACCGCGCCTAACGTAGCTTTCATTCGATCGCTCCGTGCGGCTATTATTATTTTGCCACGAGCCCCTCCGAGATGTAGTTATGCAAATAATTATCAGGATATGACTCTTCATCTTGAATTTTATTCTAAACAGCAAAATATGAATGTCTGAATGTCGAATCCAATATTCAAAAAGCAATTAAAATATAATAGATCAAGGCTATTGTATTACATACTGAACTGAATGCCTCGACGGTCTAGTGGCCACAAGTGCCATCATGAGGCGACCTGGGATCGATTCCCGGGTAGGGTAAACTGGCAAAGTGATATAGGGTGTTTCCGTCTGGAATTTCTCAGAAGCGGCTCGGAGGCTGGATTTGTGCGCGGTTGATGGCCCCCGTTACATTGGACAAACATAACTGAGGTCAAATTCTCGTAATTTAAAACGTTCAAAATCTAGTCGCAGTCTCATCTCGGCGACAAACAAATGTCAAAAACTTGTCAAAATGTAGGGAAATTAGAAGTATTTTTTGACAGATTGAGACTGAGATCAGGGCCCGTATTCCCGTAATTTAAAACGTTCAAAATCTAGTCGCAGTGTCATCTCGGCGACAAACAAATGTCAAAAACTTGTCAAAATGTAGGGAAATTAGGCGTTTTTTTGACAGATTGAGATTGAGATCAGACTGTGAACGTTCTTAAAATTACGAGAATTACCCCACTGACCTTGAAAATTCATAAAATTACGAGAATTGCCCCTCTGTCTGGTGAGATATGAGTGTCCTATAGGTACACCCCTGCCTAAGTCTTTGGGACATACAGGCGTGATATTATGTGTTACATTACTAAAAAGTTCCAACAGGGGACTGACGTAACCTCACAGGCCAAAAGAAGCCCAATACATCTTTGCTAAGTAAGTATACTACCACAAAGGTTTACTTTCCAAGAATAATTCTAACACAAACAAGATGATAGGAGATCCCCAGCAAAAGACGGACAAACTAGAGAACAATATTAATGAAATATTCATGAAACTACAGTTTATACTTACACGTGTTCAAATAGAACGTGAAACTAAATATTATGATCAAATAACAGAGGTAAATTCTTAATCCCTAAGCGGCGGGGCGGCGGCGTTGCGGACGAGCTTCGGCCATCTTTGCTCCATGCTCCAACCTAGACGTGTGTTTAATGCGTATCGATTTTCATATTAACTTCTTGATAACGAAACTGTGGGATAGTTGCGTAACACACTATCAGTAGCAATGGGTTTCATTTTGACAGTTCAACAACATTCATTGCGTTATTTACGTGTTGAGCAGATACATTTTTCGAACTTATGAAGCAATGGATTAGCAATATCCTTCAAAATGATTCAGATTAAGATTGATGGTGTGGTACGAATGTGGGTGCTGAATTGGGAATGTATTTAGATTTAACGACGGTAAAACTATTGCGTTTGTGTTTTGTTTTAAAAAAAAAATAACCCTGGAGTTTCTTCTCTTTACGAAACGACCAATTGGAACCGTGCATCTAGCTTATGACGTTTCATAAGTATGTCACATGAAATAAAATATTTTGTTTTGTTTTGTTAGGTAATTTTTGAAACACGTGACATTTCTGTGTCCAGATTTTGTGACAATGTAATTTCGTGAAGTTCAATCCCATTAGTTGGTAGTGCCTGTCTAGATATATGTTTTCATGTCGTTTTCAATCATCTTTTACAAATCCCCGGCACAAACATAGCTAACAACATTTACATGAGTGGAAACCATGACGTGCAGCTGTCGACTATTTTTGTTTTGTGCTCGTGATTATAGATCTGTTTTATTTTTCTTTATTATTCGTTTTTTTGTATATTTTTCTTTTGTTTTTACTGAGGAATCATTTTGAATATTTGACAGTTGTTCCATACAAAAACTGTCAGACGTCAATTTTATTCCACGAATAAAAATTATGTGTCGTTTGAAAAACCAACCCTAAGTCTACAATTCTAACTCGACGAGGAACTCTAACAATTCCAATTAAAAATATTCCAGACTTGATAAAGCCTGCATGAATCATTATCTGAAGTGTTTTCAGTGTTACGTGACTGAAGGGTGACACGGTTGATTGCCCTGCCAATAAAATTGAGTCTACCTATGTCAGTCTGATGTGAAACCATTAACGTGAACCTTTTAGAATTAACTGTACTTTTTATACCTATAAATACTGTTGCTATTTAAGGTGTTAGGTTAAACGAGGGATATAAATGCTTAAATGGAGTGTAGTAGTCATGAAAATTAACCACGTTTACTATAAGAAAAATTCAAAAATGTGAAAAAAAGATTTTCCCTACATTTTGATCGTGTAGTAGGTATTGCATTTTGTACGAAACAGCCGATTTCTTTTTGTATTTCAGGGTTGGACCCTTAGCAAAAGTGGTTCATAAGAATGAGTTACCATGGTAGGTGTGTACCATTTACCATTTAATTTACATACACCTTGTGTTTGCGAGAGGTACCGGGATCTGTGTCTTTATGCTGTTGAAAATCTATACTGAAATTCTTATATAATTGTGTTGTATTTAAATTTATGCCTTGTTGTAAAAATTTTGTTTAATTTTCCATGTAATTTCAGATACAATTTATTGTTCATGAATAAATGACTAATGATCGGTACCCGGCGCCTCCACCAAACAATATCTTTCAGGTGCAATAAATAATTACTAAGTAATCGTTTTTTTACATTTTTATCCTTGTCACTGGGCTTGTCAGCCAACTCTCACGCCTTTTTTTTTCGATTCTTTTATGAAATCAATGTATCTTGCATATTCTGCTATCTACTTTTCAAAGTATTCATAAAGATTGTAAGCACCAAATCCTACAATACTCGTATTAAACGTGAAAGTTTGTATGGCTGGATGGATGGATGAATGTTTGTTACTCTTTCACGCAAAAACTACAAAACTGATTTGGATGAAATTTGGCACACAGATGGTTTATAACCAGGATTAACATATAGGATACTTTTTATCCCGATATTCCCACGGGAACAAAACGTATGCAGGTGAAACCGCGGGGCGCAACTAGTAATATTATAAACGCGAAAGTTAGTATGGATGGATGGATGGATGTTTGTTACTCTTTCACGCCAAAACTACTGAAAGGATTTAGATGAAATTTGACACACAAATAGTTTATAACCAGGATTTAATACATAGGATACTTTTTATCCCGATATTCCCACTGGATCGAAACATATGCGGGTGAAACCGCGGGGCGCTGCTAGTTTACTATAACCTGTAGGTACAGTACCTACATTATGAGCGAAAATCGTAATCTACCTACTATAAGATAAAAATAATTCAGGATCATGTTTATGTTTGCTTCTTAAGGTTAAAAGTTTCGTCTGACTCCTCAGCTCTCAAAATGTGCACTTTATAAAGTAAAATTTGCATAACGTGCACAATGTTAGCAATGCATTTAAATTATACCTACTTAAAAGTCTCTGGTAGAAAAATATGACCTTTGTTAGTTTTACTCGTATAGGTACCTAGGTATTTTAAAAATATTACTTAAATGCAATACATATTATAACATATAACACTTTATGCAGTTTTACACCTGTCTAAACAGCGATCTGAGTCTTATTTTTATTTTAATAGTATATTTAGTCATCATCATCTCATCATCATCAGCCTATAGCAGTCCACTGCTGGACATATGCCTCTCCTATTGCACGCTATTCAACTCGATTTTCGGCAACTCTCATCTAGCTGCTACCAGCCATCCTGCGAAGATCGTCGCTCCACCTAGCCTGAGGGCGTCCCACCGATTCGCGGTCATCATTATCTGCCGAGCCTTTTCCCAACTATTTTGGGGTCGATTTTAGTCTAATCGGATGCAGCTGAATACCAGTATTTTACATGAAGCGACTGCCTATCTGACCTCTACAACCCAGTTACTGGGTAATACGATACCCCTCGGTAAGACTGGTTGTCAGACTTTCGGGCTTCTGACTACCCGTAACGACTATTTAATAGTTTATTTAGTATTAGAAGTTTATCCAGTGTATGTATTTTTATCCTACTTAATAAATCCTCACCCAATGTTTTCATTTTAAAACTAAGTAGGTACGTATTAATAATAAGACAAAATATAATTGAGTAAAATAATAATCTACTGACATCCTATCTTAAACAAGGTTGAAGCTAAACAAATTGTGTACCTACAGAACTTGAGACGTCGCCGTCGTTTAAATAATGTTTGAATATTACATGAGAATTCATGAGAATACTTTATAATTTAAACTGTATTTTACATAATTTGGAATAACTCTAGGTATTTGTAAGAGCTACTTTATTTATTTAAGTACAAATTGAGTTTTTTTACGACATTCACAGTTTCACAAGGCTTATTCAAAAGGCATATTGGCAAAGTATGAATACCTACCTTATATTTTGGGTTTTTATGGCCATTATATTTTATATATTTACGATTATTCTACTTTAACGACAAAGTAAAATAGGCCTATAACAGCATTACGCGTTAAATGCGTTCATTATTCGGTATTTAGGTAATATTTTTTTATTTTTACAGTGTCAAAAGCACCTAAACATTCCGCCTGATAAAACAATATCACTCGAATTTAAAAGCTTTCAGATATTTTACAAAAGGGATCGCCATTTCCACAAATTCCAAATTCTATACATATTTTCGACGTGTTTCAGGGAAATTACAGCAAAATAGCTCTTTGTTTTTCCCTAATTTTATTTTGTTGTTTCTACGTTATCGATTACGTTAAAACGTCCGGACGTCAGTATCTGATCAATAAACGGAAAAGCTCGTAATTAATTAAATTAATTGATGGAGATTGAAAGTACAGAAAGTTGAAGCTAGAGCGACGAAAATTAAGTTATAATTGAAGTTACTTTTCCACTTGTATCCAAAATTCTAAATTTCTTAAGCTTGACACACTTGGCTAGATTTTATTTAGCACGATTTCAACAATTATTAACTCAGCATAAGCATAATCAGCCTATAATGTTCCCACTGCTGGGACACATGCCTCCTCTCGGTGAGAGGGAGTGGGCCGTAATCCACTACCCGTGCTCAGTGCGGATTGGCAGATGTCACATGTCTTCGAATTACTGGTTCTAGGACATGCTGGCTTCCTCACGATGTTTTCCTTAACCGTTTTGAGAGCAGTGATGATGAAATGATTTACACTAAGTAAAGCGCTGCCTGGGTTCGCTAATTCCAATGAGCCACCATTGCTCTCATTAATTTTAATTTTACTTAAATATACTTTGGGGGGTTAAATATAACGACCACCATAAAATGCTTTGATACACTTAGTTCTTGCACTTCAAATTGTATTCGAACACAAATGTAGTAAATGATCACTAAATCTTAGCGAGCAAATGTCTCCGGCTTGCTGCAAACTAGACAGACGAAATTAATTAAAAAAAAAAAATTAAGTTAGGTTAGGTTGAAACCGTGACCTCCTACGCACGAGCCGAGCGAGCGAAGCGAGCGATACCGCGGCAGCGGCCGTCGAGTGCCAGAAACGACTAGGATGTAAGAATAGAAAAAAAAATCTGATTTATTTGGAGTCATTTTGCTTAAATAGGATAGCGAGATGTTAAAACTTTGGTTATAAGTTTACATTAAAATGCGGGTTTAATTTTGGTGATCATTTACTATTTTTGTCTGTTATAATATGTATATCTGGTGGTAAGTTAAACATAAGCCATACTTTGGTTCGATAATAGTAATCCCGAAACTATATCGCGTAATTATCTTATTAATTTTGACATACAGAGTCCGAGGTACGTCACAAAAGGCATATGTAGAAGCAGTCGATTGTCACGAATAATAAAAGTCGTTCCATCGAGAAATTGCCAACTGAGGCGAAACGAGGTGACGCATGTAAAGACTCCCCTTGACCCCTGACCGCTACATCACCGCTCAATATAACAGTTAATAATTTACTAGATTTTACGCTATTTTTGAAATACCTCGATCTATCAATGTACGTCGTACCGATAAAACATATTTTATTCACAAGGTTTTCCATCGTCGCGTCGGAAAGAATTTCGCAGTTGAAATTGTTGCTAATTCCTGCATGTAATTGTTGGTCCTTCGTCCCACACGAAGGACCAATTTTTATACTTATTTAAACCCGCAATCACCTAACCTTTGGTTCAGCCTTTTTTGATAAATCATAATCATGAGACTTAAAATAAATTAAATACCACCATTTATATACCATTGTTCACCTAACCACTACCACAAAGGCATTATTAAAAAAAAGGGGCAATTCTCGTAATTTTAAGAACGTTCACAGTCTGAATCTGACAAAAATACCTCTAATTTCCCTACATTTTGACAAGTTTTTGACATTTGTTTGTCGTCGAGATGAGACTGCGACTAGATTTTGAACGTTTTAAATTACGAGAATAGGCCTTCTGGCGTTTTCTGAGAATCAGCTCCTACATCTTAGATACAGGGTCCGACGTCAATACAACGTTACTACAACTAAACTTCCTAAGTACTTACCTATACTTATCTAAATAATGACGTTTTCAGCCTAAAAACAAAAATTCAATTAAATACAAAATATCTAATTAGTCACTATAGCTAGTCGATATTTAGGAGGCCTGAATATATTTTTTTAATTTCGGTGTGGGATATGAAAGAAAAGGGAGTTAGTTAATTATGATACCGTGACGTGCGGTTGACAGGGAAGAAGATAAATAAAACGTGTTGCGCCGACCATAAGTCACATCATTTGCCTAGCCTTTTCCCAACTAAGGTGGGGTCGGCTTCCAGTCTAACCGGATGCAGCTGAATACCAGTATTTTACATGGAGCGACTGCCTATTTGATCTCCACAACCCAGTTACTGGGTAATTCGATACCCCTTGGTAAGACTGGTTGTCAGACCACAAGTAACATGGGACAAGGGCTGGAAGATGATGATGATATTTAGTATTTCCTAGTATTTTTAAACATCTGCACTAATATTGCCAATCCCAAAAAAAAAACAGGTTGCACTCCGAGAGTGCCGGCAGAAGTGAAAACTTGAATATTAACGTTGTGCATTTTTGATATTTTGGAATGCGGTCTACTCTCCCTCCGTGTTACGAATTTTCGATCAGGTCACGTGCCCTGACGCGAGCTCCGTCTTACGAATTTTCGATCAGGTCACGTGTCCTGACGCGAGCTCCGTCTTACGAATTTTCGATCAGGTCACGTGTCCTGACGCGAGTTTAACATTTTTTACCCATCACAAAAAAGTGCACAACGCCACTAAAGAGGTTTTCACTTCAAAAACATGTATTGTCGTCCCCATATGGTAAACTCAGTTATAAAGTACTTACATGTGCCCTCTTATCATAGTCAGGGTACCAGTCACCGCTCTCGGCATCCTCGCCAGTATCCAGCAGATCCTCATCGTCTCCAAGGTTGTCATCTTCCAGCACTGTCAGACCATGCAGCTTCTCCAAGGAGTCGTAAACACGATCCTTAACCTCTTCTTTACCGTCCACTATGCTGCTGATGTCGTCATCTGCGTAGATCTGGGGACAATAATAAAGTATGTTTAAGAATATGGGAATTTAAATTTTACAGGATTCTTTAAAATACGTGGTCGTTGGTCTAGTGGTGGCAAGCGCTTCTGCAGAGCATGAGGTCCTAGGTTCGATTCGGGCAGTGGTGTAGGGTTTTTCCATCAGGAATTTCTTAGTAGCAGCCTGAAGTCTGGTTGATGGCAATATGGTCGCCCTCCATTGGCACTATACGGCTATAGCCCTCATAACAATAAAACGTCTATTGTGTCTCGTTTACCGCGCCGGAACCTGGCGAAATGAAGGTTTACGTACCTATACCTAGCTACCTAAACCTTTCGTGAAAACCATGTGATTTGACCAAGTTTATGTCTCAACGAGACTTGTCCCCTGAGTTTGTTTCGCCATTTCTCGTCAGGGATATAAATAATAATAATAATAATATCCCTGGACATTTCACACAGCGCCATCTAGTCCCAAGCTAAGCAACCTAATGCTTGTGATATGGTAACAAGATGGCTGATAAACTACTTATATACTTTTTTTTTTTTTTTTTTGTAAATACATACATATTATTGATAGAAAAACACCCAGTCTCGGAACAAATACATGTAGGTCCATGTAGGTCATGTAGGTGTAGGTGGGTGTGGGTAAATGTCGAATCCACCTAGCTTATATTTTTATATGACGTAAAAGTGATTCCCATGTCCTTTTACAGAATAAACAATTGCAATTCATTGCAAGTTTGATGTAATGAATGAATGCAGACCGGCTGGTATTTTTAATTATATATTAATTTTTGACCGCACGGTTGGCCCAGTGATGGTTAAGCGATTGACTGCTGCGCTGCGTGTCGCGGGTTTGATTCTCGCACGGAACAAATATTTTTAAGACCTATAAGTAATTTTTCCGGGTCTGGCTGTTTGTGTATGTGAGTTTAATTGTTTGTAAACGCACCCCACGATACAGGAGAAATTCCTAATGTGGGGCAACGTTTAAAAAAAAATGAAATGAATATCAATACGGTCTAGCCGTGGCTTAGACTGTCTCCAGGCATTCTGAGGATCTCGATTGTTGTAAAATAAACTTTTATAAGAATCTTACTCTTAAGACAAAACAAAATAAAGCCATGTTTCAATGGTAGGTAATCAAAATTTAGAGGCAACAAAATGTAGACCGAGCACAGTCGTGTGTTGAAACGGTAAATGAAATTCAACAACCAATTTCTCTCCATTAGTACGATACACGAGGACTTGTATTGAACAAAACATTGAACAAATAATCTTGTGGATTTGATTTTGTGTTTTTAAGAACACAGGTTGACTTTCAATTGTGTGGAAAACTTTGAAGGGGATGAAAGTGGTACTCATGAATATTGCCATCTTTTAATATGGGACCAATTCTGAAACATCCATTATCTGCATATTTATATAATTTAAAAGCTAAAAATCTTATAATAATAATCATAATATGAAAAAGTATTTAAATAAGAGAGGGGAAAGAATCATAGGGTATCAAGGAATTCGTCCGCATTGTTAACAAGTGTCCAGTGCTGTTTCAAAAATGAAAATATGATATGTTATATTGCTTTTCCAGCAACTTTCTATGTTGGTTTTAGACAGAGTAAAATTGTTTATATTCATAAGTAAATACTTCCAACCTTCTTCTTAGCGTGTACACGGCAAAATATATTATTTTTTCCACCCTTTGTAGATGTTAAAGCAATTCAAAGTTAGCCTAGATATAAAATAAACCTGCTAGACCCAAAAGTAGCCGCCTAAAAATGCCTTATATAACTAGCAATTTCATGCCATATACTGCTAACGCTGTATTATTTTTATGGTCGCTCTGAGCCATTACTAGCAGAGTCACGTTCGGAACGGCAAACTGGTTAAGTTTTCAAGTTGAGAACTTTTAGGTAGTCGTGATCAAAAGAGCTCAGTCCACTTATCTGTTGCATTGCTTGACACTGCTGCTTTAACTCAACTGTTATTTCGACTGACACGAGGTTTTCAAGTATTCTATAAATTTTCTAAACAATAAATGAAGAGAAAAGACTTGATTTTTGTATGTTTGCTTGTTACGCTTTCACGCTGAAACGGCGTAACGGTTTTAGATGTAATTTGGCACATGGGTAGACCATGTCTTGGATTAGGATATAGGATACGTTTTATCCCAATATTCACACGGGATCGAGACTTCTGCGGGTGAAACCGCGGGGTGCAGCTAATATTTCAGAAAACTATCGTAGGATAAGCTAGAGAAAACTAACGACTAGTGGCCCTGGATCGAAAGACCTGGAAGTCATAGGGATAGCCCAGCAGTGGGATGTTGCAGGCTAAATACAAAAAACCTATTTTCTTTCTTTCTTTCTAGCAGTAGGTACCAGTAAAACTACCTTAGGATTCTCTTGCCAAAAAAATCCGAAATATAACTAACGAAATACAAAATAAAATATCTCTGAAAGTTTACAACGGGAATTTCACAATGCAGAGCCCTATAGGTGATTAAAGCAATTTGTCATGCCAAGTGAGCCACATCAGCCACACATGTTCCTACAATGCTCTATGTAATAGATGTGAAAGATAAGTGACGTCGGTATATTACAACAATGTAGATATGGACAGAAGGACCAAGTTTGCAGAGATACAATCTCCAGAAATCATATAAGACACTCATAATCGACCTGACCCATAATCTGAGCAGTAGTGGTCCAAAGGTAACACATCTCACCTACATCTCATAAGTCGGGGGACTTACCAGACGTAGGTGAGGTGTGTTCGAACCCAGACAGGCGCTTTACTTTGTATAAATAATTTCATTACCACTGCTCAGTGAAACAAAACATCGTGAGGAAACCGGCATGTCCTAGAACCAAAAATTCAAAGACAATATTATGAAAAACGTACAGAAAATATATATGTCAAACCGCCAGATTTGAGCCCTTACGGTATTATCCTGTTATTGTAATAAGAGTACAGGTGACCAGCGAATGTGACATATTTTCTTGACATGCACATTGCACTGTATTTAGTCGCATATTCACAAGCAAGCTTTTGTTTCCAGTGAACCTTCTGTATATGCCATTTTTCAGTTGCCACGGGCTATCAATCATAATAAATGATTGTACGATCGTAATACGACGGCCCTTAAAATATTTCTTCAGGGTATCTCTCTAACAGAATTGTTAATATATTTTCTTGGAAATTATATAATATGAAACTGGTTCATTCATTTTGGTTACATGGTTATTATAAAATGTCTGTGTTGTTAAAAGCATATTTGCTACAAAAGGTATTATTTAATAATTTTCCAGAGAATGTTCTGTTATTCTTTTGCCTTTAAAAAAATCCTAAAAGATACTTTTATGAGAACATTTTTTTGGCTTCCGTACAAAATCGATCATTAAGTCGCAATTTAAAGGTCTCACTTAAGGGGAAAGCGCCACGGTAGTTCGCGAAATTCAAAGGATAATGCCAAAATATGGCCCACGTCAAACACATTTTGAAAGATAATAAAAAAATATAAGTATTTTAAATAGGTTTTCTTAGGGTTTTTGCAATTTGTAGGTCAGTGTCAGGTTGTATGTTGATTAGAATATAATTCGCGAGCTTAGCTTATAATTTGCGACTTTACCGAATTAAAATCATAAATATAATCCCCTTGGTTCATATAATCCTATTGAATGACTATTTCATGACATATCAATCAATAGGATTAAGTAAATACATATAGTAGGCGCATAAATCAAATAAACGTAAATCAATCAAAACAGTTGCCATATGTAACATTGATTGAGAATCCCACACGGACGACTTAATTAACTAATCCTTTGGATCGCGAAACGTGAGCTGTACAGTATCGTATGTCTTCATCAGCAACCTTCGAACAATACATCCGTTTCATTCATACTTTATCCAGAACCATACGAGTAAGAGAGACGAGGTATGTTTAATTGAAAGCTCAGCATGGCATTAGACGCTTCGCTACAAAAATACATCGGTTATCACGGTGTTTGATCGCAAGCCGGGCGTGCCGGAGATTTAATGCGCGTGTTATTTTATCAGATGCAATAATGTAGGTGCAGAAATAATGGCAGCCGTCCATCCTAATAAAATAATAAACATAACGCTCCAACAGCTGATACCCATCAGCACGTAATTAACTTTGAGACCACACAAGTGTTGATCCTTTGCGAGAATTGACACTGCGGATCTAAGGACCAAAAGCAGATGGTTCGTTTTAACGCAAGGTAAGTTATTATTTTGAAGAAAATGTTCAGGAAAGAGATTTGAAGATCCGTGGTATACCTGCCTGTCCGCCATTTTGTTTTTTTTTCAAAATGGCGGCAACTTATGAATCCTATATGAATCGATAGCTGATCAATACAGACGGAAAATTTAATAGGACCAAACCCGAGATATTGTATGTACTAGAACCAAAAATTTGAAGACATGTGACATCTACCAACCCGCGCTGGGCCCGCGTGGTAGATCACCGAACACTCCCTTTCGAAGAGAGGAGGTCTGTGTCCCAGCATGAACATTATAGACTGGTTATTATGTTCGGGAACATCACAAAATCTTCTTACGTCATCTACATAATATTATGCTCTTCCAATGTAAATACTAAATTGTATTTTCCCACCTAATAGTTAGAGAGCAAGCCGTCACTAACCTTGATAGGGTTAGTCGCAAGTCATTTCATGGTGTATTTAACACGTCTCATTTAGCCCGAGTACATTAGCGACATACGCCAAACAGACATAAACACAGTACATACAGCGCATACAGCAGTATATAAGCACTTATATACATGTCCACTCTCCCACGAACAACAAGGGCAAAGTACAAATATTTGTAGCTCGCTGTAATTATGTATTGCGATAACGATGTGGGAACATTTTTGTACGTTTACGTAGGTACCTAAACTTCGCACATTCCATCTTTGTCTTTCACATAATGACTTCAGATTTATATGTATGTGAGGACTGCTTTGCTGTATTTTCTCACTAGGTTCCGTCTGCGTGGTAAGTCGATAAATGGCCTATTTCCTTTCCCAGGGTTCCAAATATCCACTTACCTACCAAATGTCATCGAAATCGGTGCAGCCGTTTCAGAGATTAACCGGATCAAATAGACACAGACAGCTATTTTTTTTTAAATAGTTTTTACAGTAACAGGGGCAAAAAAAATTAAGTAGTTTTTTTTTACTTTCATATGCATTTAGTAAAAAGCTGTTATTTCGACATTAGATCCAGACACTTCAATTTTATTTGTTTGTATACTTAGATGTTATGATAGTTGTACATAATATTTACCTAAAGAAAAATCCATTTCAACGAAAACAATTTACGTAGGTAGGTCACCCATACATAACTCGCTAATCGATACTGGATAATTGTAAAGAGACAGTATCAACTAATTAACAAAACTAATTATTACAAACTCGATAATAATCTAGTTAGCTAAAGATGCAAATACAAACACGAATAAAGGAGTCGTTGACGAGATATCACAAGTAAAACTAAATAAAAGCTTGTTAGGAACGTTAACAACAGCTAATAAATAAGTCTTTAAATACATAATGTATAAGAAACATGGCTCCCAAGCTGTACCTGATATATATCAATTTAATCGTCACGCGACAACGAGTAGTTAAGACATAGATCGAAGGACCAACCATCCGTATCGAAAGGTTAACATGCGATGGATCAGGAATCTACTCTCGATATAGATTTTATAATGCAACAGGCGTTTGAACGACTCGTCACGTCTTTCTGGGAACCGGCCGCGGAATAATATGAGTAAACAACATTTATTTAGTAAAGTTGTCAAAAAAAATTGGTTGCCTGTAAAGTCGGTATACGGGCGAAAGTTTTACGTGACAACGACTTTGAAGGGACGCGTGCCTTTCACTTTTTATGTCTGTCTCTCTCGCTCTTAGGCGGGCTAACCATGCCCGAGTGGAAGGGACGCGTGCCTCTCACTCGCTCTCATTGTGAGCGCATAACGTGAGCGGAGCGTAACGCAGTTTCTTGAAGTGTCACCCGGCAAACCAATTTATAAAACGTTGTCACGTCAAAATATAAGGCCCGTTTTGACATTGACAGTTCTAGTAGTTAATAAAGATCAAATTCGCAAAACACGTATTCGTTTGTATGAAACTGACAGGTGTCAAGAACGCATTCTCAAATGTCAAAACGGGCCTTTTATTTTTTGACAACTTTACTTAATGGTTCTTAACCACTACTAAATAGTCTATATTACTAACAATAAAGCTGAAGAGTTTGTTTGTTTGAACTAGCGCGTTCTCTGGAACTACCAGTCGAATTATTTTTGCATTGATAGTCCAATTCTTGAGGAAGGCTATTTAACATCACGCTAGACAACCCTTAGAAGCCGAGCAAAAATAAAAAAAAGTCCGAAAAAGAGCTAAGCGAAAACGAAATAATATCGCGGGCGGGAAACGTGGTGTTAATAGCATATTGTGGTGTCCTACGACTACGACGCAAACGAAGTCGCAGGCGGAAGCTAGTGACTAATAAAGACGATATACTTCCTAGAACAATAATGAACATTACTAGTAATACAGAAAACCACGAAACATATAAAACGTATAACATAAAGACAGATTCTTTAAACATAAAAACAGTTAATAAAATATTAGCTTGTTCTGACTAACGGAAATACAGTTCCACGAAGCCAATTAGAATATTACAATTTCCGATAAAGATACTTCCTTGAGACTCGAAGGAGCAAAGTTTTCCAAGTATGACGCAACTTGTCAAGGTTGTAAAGCTTCTGTATACGAACAAGCTCTGAGTTTGTAAAGCCACTGTATACGAACAAGCTCTAACAGACATTTAATATTGTTCGCCAATCGATGATGTTAATGCACGCGGAAACGTGTGGATGAGAGAGGTGAATGACCGGCAATTGTGGCGCCTCTTCGGCACAGTATGTAGGAAGATATATTATGTCCAACAATAGTCGATCTATAATAAACTTCGGAGAAATCTCTAATATCTGCGTGTGACATTTCTAACCGGCTGTTTTGAACAAAACACGGCTTGTTGTTTACTTCCGCAAAACTAAATTCAGTGTTGTGTTCATTCCTTGTTAATGTTTTATGTCTCTCATTGTTGAAGTAATTGGAATTGACGAGAAAGGAAGAAAAGGTCGGTTTCTTCGGATAGGTCAGTGTCGTACTTATTAACAGACCAGCGCACATGTTTAACCAGAATGATGTTGCGGGAATTTGTAATGTTGGGGTCACCTTAAAGTAGTCAAAGTTTTTATTTGTAAATACAGGGTTATTTTTCAAAGACCAGCCAAATTTAAGGATGTGGTACAGACCATCAAACTGAACAACTTTCTCCATGGGACCAACATCGTAATCTGATAAATGAAAATGAAATAAAAATATTTTCATTTTCAACTCTTATACGCAGTGCTCTGAATCAAGGTGTTTATATAAATTAGACAGTAATAAATCCGAACGTCACACATGATCAATGAGATGACGAATTAATTTAGAATCTTAAAATATATCAGATGAAAATGTAGCCATCAGTGAAGTGAATAATGACTGAGTGGGTTCGTTTCAGCTTTGTTACGTGCTTTGGTAGATGGTAACTTTTTATTAAGTAAGATTGATAATATGTCTAAACTAATTTATATTTATTTATTTAAATATAACAACCTTATTGGTAGCTATATGTTTGAGTCGTTTGGGGTTGAAACACACATCGCCAAGCGGTTGGTCGACTCTTCACGTGATCAGAGGGCTGGCCTATTTTTAGCCCAAAGAATCAGCATTGCCATCCAACGTGATAATGCTGCCAGATTTTTAGGCACTCATCCATTGACGCGATGCGATGCGACGCAGACGATTTTTTTTATGCCCAATGAGCTCCTGCCTTTCCTTTAATATTTTATTGTATATAATATATAATATATTAATTGTATATAATATATAAATTTTATTGTCAGTTTATTTAACCATTTATGTACACACATATATAAACAGACAGAAAAATAGGTACAAAGGTGATGCTTATTTCTAAAGAAATCTCTTTCAACATAAGTACCTGCTATAGGAAAGTAGATTTTATGTATACAGCGTGTGTAAAAGAGAAAAAGAAATACATAAAATCCAAAAACAATTCACTTAATAAAATAAAACAAATAATATGAGAATATGTATGTATACTAAATACATACATACATACTTATAATAACAAAGAGAAAAAAAATTGTTTTTGATATGTTTGTTTGTTTCGCTTTCACGCTAAAACAGCTGAACGGATTTGGATGAAATTTGGCATATAAGTAGACCATGACCGGGATTAGGACATAGGATACTTTTATACCGATATTCACACAGGATCGAGACTTATGCGCGGGGCACAGCCCCTGGTGTAAGTTACCTTATTACCTTGTAATAAAAGTATGTTTAGAAAATACCTGTTTTTGGCATTCCTTTAAAATTTGTGGTCCATGCGTATCTATACAACGAATCCTTTCTCATGGTAAATTGCCGTGCAAGTTTCGTTTTATCTTCTCGTAAATTATAAACCACGGCTAAATGTAAAACGAGTAATTTGGCGGTCCAATGGCACGCAAAAATAAAAGGCCTTTGATTTTAAAGCTTTAAAAACACAAATTAAATCCTTGCATAAGAGCATTTTACCGCCAAACGGACCGATGCGTAATTACGCGCTTATTTTTATCACAAAGACGCAAAGTGAATAAAAGGCGCAAGAGTTTATGTGTGCAATCAATTCGCGTCTAAATTGGGCCTGACAGCCGCGGGCCGCCATTAACGACCACGTGGTTTGGTGTTTAATTATGTTGTCATGTTATGCAAGTATTTGTCCCCCGGTTATGCTTGCGTTTAATTGTTTTCATATTCATATTCATATTCATATTCATTTATTGCATTTCATGTTGTTTACAGGTTGTTACATTATGATAGTTCCAAACAATGAACCCTGCTAGGGCACAGCAATGTAAAGGCGACAGGTTTTAATTAATTTAACATGCTATCATTATTACATAATTTGTTGATATAGAATAATTTAGAATAATTTAAAAAAAATAAAAATAAAAATAAATTATTATTATACATTATGTCATTCTTATAAACGATATGAGTAAATTGTCATTTTCATATTATAATCTCAGTTAATTTAATGTCAATAGATTAATTTTACATATAATGTCACATTTTCAGATAAAAAAAAAAAAAAAAAAATAGAATGTAATCACCAAAAATACAGGAGTGAGGCAGTAGCGGACTGATGTCTTATAGAGTACCTAGTCATGTATGTGTAATGTGTTGAAGTCGATATTAATTTATTTATTTCTCAGTTAAAAATTCTTTTAGGCTATAATATGATTTTAAGTTTAAGTAGTTTTTTAGGTCATTTTTGAATTTGTTGTCGTACTCTGTATCCTTAACTGAATTCGGGAGTTTGTTATAGATTTTAACGCACATGGCCAGAGGCCCAGAACGAAACATAGCTAGTCTTGAAGTTGGTACCGCTAATTCAGTTTCTGTCATATTCGACTTTGTTTTTACAGTGCTGTTGTTGGGGGTCTAAACTCAAAGTCCGTCAACGAAGATATGGGCCCGTCCGAAAGTAATTGATACAAAACAAGTGTCAAATTACAAACTCAAACTCAAACTCAAATCATTTAATTCAACTAAACCAATTACAGGTACTTTTGAATTGTCAAAGGGTCGGTCAGTCAGAAAGATGAAGCTAGTTGCCCATTCCAAAGCGTAGGTACCTATGGAGAAGAACGGGCAAGAAACTCCATGGACACTCTTTTAAATCATAAAATTGTTACAAAATATTTGATTACATCATTCGTGTTGAAATTAACCATGTGAGAACGATGTAGAAATACGTGCACGTTAAAAGCGTCCGTTATAAAAAAAACAAAAACAATTCAGAAATTAAAATAAGCCGAGGCAGCTAAGAGATGACCAGTCCCTACTGGCGGCGCCCGTTCACGAACATGACGTATGGATCAGCACCATTCAGCTCAACCATTTTGGAGGGAACTTAATGATCCAACACACACGCCACCACCAGCGAGACATTTGAGTGAGCATGACATACTCACAGCTGCCAGGGCACATTCAAGTCAATGAAAGACGTACCCAGTAAATGGTAGCTTTATAGAAAGTACATAGTGCTCACACGTGTGCTATGCAATTATACAATTCTAAACAATTGAGTTTATACAATGCAAAGATAGTTTTTTTTTTTTTTCCAATGTTCAGCAGCTCCAACAATGTTTCCGAATGCTAATTAGTTTATGCGCCTCTGTGGAGCAGGACCAGCATTGAGCCAAGCATTTTTGTCAGCGATGTAATCCCCTAACTTATAGTATGCTCGGCTACATAGTGTGCGTTTAATACAAGATTTAAATTTCGTTTCATTCAGTTGGAGTATGTGGGGAGGAATTTTATTGTAACATTTTAAACAGTACCCCATGAAGGATGAGTCTACTTTAGCCAGTCTGAAACCTGTTTGAACTAATTGGTCCCTATTTCTAGTCCTATAATTGTGTCTTTCACCTCTTTTATTGAAAAGATTTAAATTTTTTCTTACGTACATTATGTTTTCATAGATGTATTGACAAGGTACCGTCATGATGTTAATATCTTTAAACAGTTCCCTTAAAGAATCGCGCCTGCGGAGGCCATATATTGCTCTGATGGCTCTTTTCTGCAGAATAAAAATGGACTCGATATCTGCAGCCCGTCCCCATAGTAAAATACCGTAAGACATGATACTATGAAAGTAACTGAAATAGACTAGCCTCGCGGTATCTACATTAGTAACTTGACGGATTTTTCTTACAGCATAAGCTGCCGAACTTAGCCGTCCTGCAAGAGATGTTAAATGAGGACCCCATTGCAGCTTTGAGTCGAGCGTGATCCCCAGGAAAACAGTTTTATCGACGAATTCTAGTTTCTCTTTGTTCAATACTATGTCACAATCACTACTTTTAACATTTGGTAAAGCAAATCTTATGCATTTAGTTTTTTTCCCATTTAATACCAAATTATTAGCAGTGAACCAATTTTGTACCTGCAGTAGGGCGTTATTTACGTCGTCAAGATTTGATGCACGCCTATTTATCTTAAAAATTAAGGAAGTATCGTCAGCAAATAACACCATTTGTGGTTGGTTCTTTAATAAATGGGGTAGATCATTAATATATACTAAAAAGAGGAAAGGACCCAAAATCGAGCCTTGTGGAACACCCATTTTTACTTTTAAAGCAAGAGAATTGACACCATTTATTTGAACTTTTTGTTGTCTATCATATAAATAAGATTTTACTAATCTGAGCGCAAGTTGACCTATTCCGTAATGCTCGAGTTTAAAAAGTAAGGTTTCGTGATTGACGCAATCAAATGCCTTGGAGAGGTCACAAAAGATTCCTATGGCATCTTGGGCCTCCTCCCACGCTGTAAAGATGTGCTTTAATAAGGTTACACCGGCGTCAGTCGTACAACGTCCTTTGGTGAAACCATATTGCTGATCATGTAAGATTTTGTTGGTGTTAAAATGATTAAGCATTTGATTGAGCATTACCTTTTCGTACACCTTGCTGAATACGGGCAACACGGATACTGGTCTATAATTGTTGGTGTCTTTGCTGTCCCCAGATTTAAAAAGCGGTATAACCTTACTGTATTTCATTAAATCCGGGAAGACTCCTTGATCTACACACAAATTAAATATCAAAGCTAAGTATGGCGCTATAGTCTCGATTATGGATGTACAAACTTTGATAGACATTCCCCATAAATCTTCGGTCAATTTGATTTTGATTTGCCGAAAAGCTTTTATAACAATCATAGGGTTTATATGTTTAAATTGAAATTCAACCGAGCAGCCTGGAACGTTAGCTCTTAATAGATCAATTGAGACAACGGGTGAGGAATTTAAAACTTCCGTCGTTTTACATGGTATATTAGTAAAGAAATTTACAAATTCCTGAGCTACTTCTAAGTTAGAGCTTATGGCACCACGTGAAGTCTCCAATGCGTAATCATTGTTTCGTATTTTATTCGCACTCGTTTCGTTGTGTATAACTTTCCAAACAGTTTTTATTTTGTTTTCCGCCGTTTTGATCTTGTTACTAATGAACAGGGCTTTAGCTATCTTGCAGGTATTTCTAAAAGTTTTGGAATACATAGCAACATACTTGTTGAAAGTTTCAGTGTTGATATAAGGCTTAAGGCCGTACAGCTCGAACAGTCTTTCCCTACTAATCCTAATACCTCTAGTTGCCCAGTCACTAAATATAAAATTAGGGCAGATATTTTTTATTTTCAGTTTTATTGAATTCAGTGTGCACTATTGAAAAGAAATCCTCATACAATTTATTTGCATCGTTCATATTATGATCCAGAACATTTAACTTATTATTTACGGTACTATTAAATCTATTTAATTTGCCAGTCGTTATTGGTCTAAATTGTATTTGCACTTTTTGCAAAGGTGTTTTAAACTTAAAAGTTACCGTTTGTCCACTATGATCGGACGGCAGATAATTTACGATGGCTTTATCTAAATAATCACAATCGCAGAAGACATTATCGATACAAGTAGCAGAAGATGGGGTTACTCTAGTCGGTTCTGTAAAAACATTAAATAAATTGAAAGATTTAAAAAGGCTTAGTAATCTACTGCTATTTGAATTATTTTCCAAAATATTAATATTAAAATCACCACAAATAATTGTGGTTTTGTTACTGGATGCAAGTTTTGCTAGGACATCTTCCATTATTGACTCAAATAAAGAAAAGTTCTGATAATTAGGGGGTCTGTAAACGCACACTACAACATGCTTATCTAGCTCAACACAGGACAGTTCGATACAATGTTCAACTGATAAATCCACTATGTCGTTTCGTTGCTTGGATTTTAAACAATTTTTTATTAAGATTAGAGAACCTCCACGTAGCATAGATTTACGGTTAAAACAACTGCAAACACTATAGTTCTCATAATTAATCAGCATTTGGTAATCCTTTAACCAATGTTCAGTTAAACAAACAATGTCAAACTTTGTTTTTTCTAAAAAGATTTCAATTTCTAATAATTTGGAAGAAATACCTTGAATATTTTGATGAAATAATTTCAAGGCATTCTGCTGATCTCCTTTTATTAATTTAGAGCAAGAAGATACCTTGTTGTTGTTAGTTATAAGGATATTCTTACTGGTACCTTCTGTTGTCTTACACACAAGTTACAAGTTTTCGGACGGACAAAACACATCGGGCGTAAGGACAATTTCTGTAAGTATGTTTATAAAAACATTCTTAATTAAACATCAATCATATTTTTTTAAACTAGATTGAGTTTTTCGCGTTCATAATATTAGTTGGATAATATTAGTAAAACGCTTTTAAACCGTCCACGATAACGTGCACGTATTGTCATACATTTTAAGGGCGTAGACGTCCACGATAATAATAATAATTTATTTCGCTCTCAAAGTACATACAACAAAAAACTTAATCTATGTACAGTACAATTTAGTAAGGTATTTGATGGTTATACAGCAGCACGTAATTGATGATCTACCAATTCCCAAAGTAAGTCAAGCTTGTATTTTGGGAGTTAGTGGTTCTTAAGATGCAGGGCTTACCATAGACACAACCTTGTAGCCTAGTCCCAAACGTGACGATAGTATCGTCAATTCGTCACGTAAGGGATTATAATAGCGCACAATTTAACAAGTAAACCAACAAAGAGGTCCTAGACTTTAGAGGATAAGGGATAACTTCATTGGCTACTTTCTGATTAATATTTTTTTTAGACTTGAATGAATGATCTGTAGTCCTGTCTCCTGTAATAGTCCTCCAACCCAAATGTCGGCCATGACGGCAAATCTCAGGGGAGACTAGCTCGACGCGGAAGATAGTGCACAACTATAGTATGTGTGTGTGTTCTGTAATATTATGTACAACATAGAAAGAAAGAAAAAAAGAAAATGCATTTATTTGCGGCAAACATGACAACAAACATAACAACACAAACAACACAACATTATGAACATAATATTACGTCTTATTTTAACACAATTACATAGTGGCGCCGATTCCCTTGTTCACAAACCAAACTAAATTTAAGTTCAGTGCATCTTTTTCTTTCTATTTCTTTAAGAAAAGGACAGAAGATAAAATATTAGTTTAGTCCTGTCAAATAAGTCAGCGCCTGACGTAAATTGACGTATTTTTGGTAGCCATGTTTTTAATCACGTCTAAACTGTCTATGGAGTATCTTAATTTGACAGGACTAAACTAATATTTTATCTTCTGTCCTTTTCTTAATGAAATAGAAAGAAAAAGATGCACTGAACTTAAATTTAGTTTAGTTTGTGAACAAGGGAATCGGCACCACTATCTACTAAATTAAATTCACAATCCTACATAGCTCAGCCACGCGTGTTTCAACAAAATAATCATATTCAGCCTGCGTGCTCGCTCAATTGATCTATAAAACATGTTCAAGTAGAATTTAAACGCTTAGGTACGATTAATGTTTCATATGTCTAACGAATTATTCAGCTTTTGATGAATTCATATGTGTATGTAATTAAAATTTCTTAGTTTTCATTGCGATCATTCATAAGCAAACTGTTACTCTATCAGTCTTACGAGCTAAACATATCGTCTCATCCATTTTGTTCGTTTCTGAGCCATCTTTATTAATAATGGACCCCGCAAACTACGTCACAAATTATAATCTTATGAAGAGATTTTTCAACAAAATATTGTTGAAAAATCTTTTCGAGCGCTAAAATTGGTTTAAGCGCGGTTGAAAGGGTACAAAATTTAATAACTTTCAGCTTGGATGAAAACTGAAACATTTTTAAATGACAGACTGAAATTCCGTATATAGGTAGGTCAGCTGGGCCATTGTTAACTATTGGCCTTTGTGTCATGAATATTTATCGTTTTACGTTTCGTACTTGATTGCATTTATTGACAATCAAAACTGGCTATTGTGTAATCATAATTAATTAGCGTTGATTGTAAATAATTGCAGTTAATAATTAATTGGTGACACGCACTTAAAGCTCATACCATATACAATACCCAGCGTCATTAACCACCGTATTTTATTAAATACAGAGGTCACAAATTAAACACAGGCATTTACCGTCACAGCAACTCATAACTATTCGCTAATGCTGAAGTCGAGTAAAATGAGAAAATATTTGACAGCGGTTTCCGCGCAGACGGAGAAGTGACACCACATTGCATTTCAAGGAAATTACTTTTTAACTTGTTTTGCTGGCAGTAAAGTAAGTTTAAAAGCCTTGCTGTAACCTCACCAGTAACTAAATGAGGACTGCATTC
The DNA here is from genome assembly GCA_945859715.1 of Apamea sordens. Lineage (NCBI taxonomy): Eukaryota > Metazoa > Arthropoda > Insecta > Lepidoptera > Noctuidae > Apamea > Apamea sordens. Next base: position 18,567,185 of record OX243986.1, read on the forward strand.
AACGAAAGAATGTCCTATTTTTTGTCAGTATCGATGTTTTTCCATTACATTGCTAGGTTCCGCATTGATAAACAACCAGTTCCAGATCCGAAGTGGAATGTTTCTGGTTTTACGAGAAACGAACTCTGCAGGAAACATTTTTACCGATAAACATTACAGTAAATAATGAATGTCCAACATATTTGGTGTAAACCCATAAAAAATCATGTTAAAAACATTGAACACTGATGCAAGCATTTCGTGTTGTCAAGACTACACGCCATTGAAGCCCACAGATAAGATAAAAACAAAATTTATACGTGTACAGAATGGTTGTCAATGGATCCCATTCTTATATGGCAACGGAATTTTAAGCACGGTGTATATAATTCGATAATCCCAAAATCTCATACAGGATCGATGTTTATCTCGTGTAATGCCTGGCAGGAGATCAGCGAGCGGGTAAAATACGCGAATTTTGTCCGCAATATTGTTTTTGGGGGCACTCGGTCCGGGGTCTTTGACCTACACCGGCTTATAGAAACGCATACATTTTCGGAAATACATATTAATACTGACTACACACAATGTATAGTCGGCATTTCCCTTACATTAATAGTGACCTGTTTTCGCAAAAGATAATCTAAGCCGTTTTACGGTGTCACCTATTTGCTGCATTTAAATCTGAGACTAAATTAAGTGGGTGAGTGGATTGGTTCCATTTTCCCGGCATCCCTGGTGACCCATTACTGCAAAATGGCTGCCGGGAATGTACGAAAATGGCCGCCTAACTATTTTAATACTAGAGAAGTGGAGAAGTTTTGTAAAGTACTTGTTGTTTGTTTGGTATGTTATCTGCTCAGCTAGAATTTTAAATAACTTAAGAATGGCGTGGGTATTTGAATTATAGATATCTAGAGAAAACTACTAAGCTTTATTTTTTGCACGATTATTTACAGAATCGTAGGGTTGTATATCTTCCCGGAAGTGTTCGGTGGTAAAACGACATCTTTGTTGTATTTCGTGGTTCATTAAATGATAAATGATTTTATTTTGTAAGTAGGTTTGTACAAACACTTTTACACGTCAATTATTACTTAAACGTGTGGTTATAAAATTAATAACGAGTCTTTTAATTAATTACACCTACTAAAGCAATATTATAACAAGTAGATAGGTACCTACTTAGATATCACAGTGGCCTACTGAAAAACTTTTTCGATTTCATAATGTAAACAAAGTTTAAGTTTTCGTTCAGCCTGACACATTCAGGCTGAACGAAAACTTAAACTTTCTAATGTATCTGGTGTATTGTGTGTCTTTTGGTCTGTGCTAAATAAATGTTTTTTCTTTCTTTCTTTCTTCTTTACACATTGACACTATTTTCTCAAAACCAAACGAGAGAAACAATTTTCCATTGCACATGCCTGTGATATATTTCCGCTATAAACCATAAAGTCTCATCCTGAGCATTTCTGGGTGGTCCAGAAACGTTTTACGAGTATTTCCGTGCTTCAGACGATTGATACGCATCCTCCTCGATCCAATTTACGGAATGACTGACATGTTTTGACTGATCTGTCGAAAATATCCTTCGCGGAATAAAATTTTCTATGAATATAATTTAGGGTGTGTTGTTTTGAAATAAATCTTAATACAATTGGACAATGGAAGACCAGCTGATCACGTATGGTGGAAAGCTTTAGTGTTTGATGGTATATAAGCCCCTTACATAGGCCGTAAGTTGGTGAGATGTTGAAGGAGGCATATAATATTATTATATCAATCAATCTGTGAAGATGATTCGATAGAGAAACGACTTCTGCCTAAAAGCTGCAGTTCTCGGTCGAATATTTCTATTGGGCCATCCTCTGTCGTATACCGAGGACAGTATCTAGCTGTTTAAAGTCTCATCTAAGCCCAACCTGCTGTGACAACAATGTCGTCTGCCAATCTAGTTGAACCATATGTTCCTACGGCATAAAAATGTTAGTACATACCTATATAGGACAGTGGAATCTACCACTTTGTTCTTTGGTTGTCAGCAGTATGCTTGATTGTATTGTTTATTCAATATGGTAAAATGTAACACGTGCCAAATAAAGATAAAGTGAAATACAAACCAAAGCTGTTGTTTTGACATTCTCGTTCAAAAAATACACATGGCTTCGGATCAATGAACTCGTATCATTTAGCGATGCAACTCATCTAAAATAAAACAAAAGAGTAACGCAAATAGTCCGCGTATTCTTAGACTGGAGCTTTGCTATTAATATTGTAGAATTAAATTCATTATAATTTTTAGTCATTCATATCATTGTGAAGAAATTTATAGTTACATATTTGGCTTAAAACTGGAAAACGCTTCGTGGAAAATCATAACCGTTTAGTTTATTTTTAGGCAGAAGACGTAAAAAAAATGGCGTGCAATGCAGGAAACCTACAGTCATTATGAGGCGGATACAGGTTGAACAAGTAATTAGGTAGGCAGTAACTGGTTGTGGAGGTCACATAGGCAATCGCTTCATGTAAAATTCTGGTATTCATCTGCATCCGGTTAGACTGGAAGCCGACCCCAACATAGTTGGGAAAAGGCCAGGCAGATGATGACAGGTTGACGTTGGTTCACGGTAAATAAATTATTTATTAACAGTAAAAAAACTCAAATAATGTTAATCAAAAACTACAGCCCGTAACAAAGATAATTTAAATGTTGCCTTAAATGAAGTCGAAATTGAGCTCGTTGCCGAAGTAAAATTTTTAGGTATACATATTGACCAACTGTTAAACTGGAAACCAGAATTAAAAGCAATTGATGCATCGATATCGTCTGCATGTTACGCTCTGAGAGCCCTGAGAAATGAAATCAGCATAGAACAGCTAAAAATGGTATATTTTGCGCTAGTGGAGTCAAAAATTAGATATAGCACACTTTTATGGGGAAATAGCTATGAATATAATAGTAGAAGAGCTTTCGTACTACAAAAACGGGAAATTCGTACCATGGTACGCATCTCACAAAGGGAAAGTTGCCGACCACATTTTAACAATTTAGGCATACTTACAGTAAGTACCAATTTGTACTTTTAAGTAATATGGCCAAATACATTTGTATGTATTGGGCCATATTACTTAAAAGTAAGTATTAGTCATAGTCTTGTGACTATGAGACAGTAGAAGAACGGCAGATAAGGGAAGGCACCCGTAGACTGGACTTGAAGAATATTTTTTTTTCTAATCATCATCTGCCTAGCCTTTTCCCAACTATGTTGGGGTCGGCTTCCAGTCTAACCGGATGCAGCTGAATACCAGTATTTTACATGGAGCGACTGCCTATCTGACCTCCACAACCCAGTTACTGGGTAATACGATACCCCTTGGTAAGACTGGTTGTCAGACTTTCGGGCTTCTGACTACCCGTAACGACTGTCAAAGATCCACGAATGACAGCCGGGACCAACGGCTTAACGTGCTTTCCGAGGCACGGAGGGGTCTCGGTATGTCGAGATGGTCACCCATCCACAGACCAACCGCGGCAAGCGTAGCTTAACCTGACCGATCGACCTGTGCGGCTGTTATTATTTAGCCACGGGCCCCTCAAATTTTTTTTTCTAATCATACCCTAAGAATTGTTTAACATAGTCCACGATACCAGCCTGTAAAATTATTCAACAGGTTGCCTTTAGACATAAAAAGTGCTGTCTACATTAGCGCTTTCAAAATAAAACTAAAAAAAATCTTATTGAATAAGTGTCTATTTATGCTGTAGAAGAACTGTAATTTTATTTAATAGTAGGTAATTATATTGAGATAATCATGGGTTGTTAAATTTTATTGGTTTTTGTCCATTCTGATTTATTGACCTAACAATGATTTTAATATTATTATTTTTAATTAATTCTATCAATCTATGCTAATTTATCTTTACTTAAATAATTATTTTTTTATTATTTTAAATTTGAAGGTGTTAACCATATTGTTTAATTGACATGTCGAAGTAGTATTGAGGAAATGTAAATTTATTATTTTTAAATTGTTGATATAATTTTATGTGTAAATTTAGATACAAGTTACTTGTTTATGAATAAATGACTATAACGAAGAGATCATCAGAAAAAAATGAGAAAACATGGACTAAGAAAATCCTATGATCATATCTCGATCGTTCTACACATACCTTTTTTATCTCCATTTTAATTAACAACTTCGAACTGGCACAGAAAAAAAACCTGTGCCATTTCCAACCTCTTTTTAAATTGGAACACATACTTTTGTGTCTACGAATCATACGTATTTTGTGAGGCACGGGACCACAGTTTTGTTACTTAGAAGGCTGACATTTGCACCGCTGCCTTGCTCCCACACACATTTCCTCTACTTGGAATTTCGACTCGGATTCTTCAAGAGAATTCCTGAAACGGTTTTCCTTTTCCTACACGTGTAAGATTTTTCAGTCTATTGGATTTGTTACTGAACGTAAGCCCTTCATTATATTTAATATTCTAAAATGTCAAAGTCTTTATTATATCAGCAAGAAAAGTAGGAAATATCGGATGATTTATAATATTCTTAAAAGGTAACTTCGTGAAACTTTGATTTTGTTTGTCCCTCTTTTATATTTTAATTTACAAACACAAAAGAAAAATATTTAAGTGGATGACAACACAAAATTGTTTCTAATAGGTTTCGTTACCGTTCTATACAGGGTGGCAGGGATATCGACGCGTAACCGGTTACCATGGATTCAGTACCTACCTACATGATAATGAACCCCCTCTGTGTTGAAGGATCATGAATCAGAATCATGCAAATAAGGTTAGAAAAAGCCATTCGGCTAATTTGGCTGAAATCTTGGTACAATATAGGTTACCTGTAGCATGATGATCAGAAATGTGGACGCCAAAACATTGGCCAGTTTTCGTGATATAGCCATTTGTATATTGAAGTCAGAAAGATTATTTTTATGTTATAGTTACTGCTAAAAAGTAAACAAAAAGCAAACTATACATTTTTACCGCGTAGATGGTAAAAGAAAATCTGCAGCTTCACAGAAAAGCACAATACTAAAATTGTACTTTTCTGTGAAACTGCAGATTTTCTTTTTTGGTAACCGGGATCTAGAATCATGTGCTGAATTCATGGTTACAGTACCCACCCTGTATTCTTAGAACAATGTCTCTATCAACATGATTTCGTCGCGATCTATTTTTTGGTCCTAATGTCCGAAGTCTATTCCTGCACTTGTTATTCTAAGCGAGTGACGCACGCACTAGAATTCTAAGTCACGCGTGTAGCTATTTATGCTATGCCTTAGAATTGTAAACTTACAAACAGAATAAACTGCCATTGTTGAGTAAATAAATTACCTGCTTACTTTAAAATTATGGACTTACTACTTAGCTGTTGCTCGTGACTTCGTCTATGATTCAGGGTGAAAAGTACCCTATGTCCTTACCCATATCATGGTCCATTGTGTGTCAAATTTTATGCAAATTCGTTTAGCGTTAGTTACGTTTAAGATTGGGTAAAAGGTAGTGTGTCAAGGATGTCGTAGTCTTAGCCTACCTAAGACTAATCTAGGCAACTTAGTTGTTCTGACAAATGTCGCTTTTTATAGATGCAAAAACTGGCTCATAGATAAGTTGATTTTTTAAAGAAATTAGTACATATTTGGCAATAGACTAAAAGGACCAGTTTTTTTTTTCATGCAAAAATATTTTAACATAATTTGTTTTAAGGCTCGCTGAAGCACAAAAACCTCTATTCTACTATTTAGCTACGCCCAACCAAACAAATGAAAATAATATGAAATATTCCTAATAAAATTATGTAATATTTGATATGACATGATGCCGAACAAAAAGCTCCTATGATTCACGCGACACATTTGACATGATTAATTTAAATTCATCACGGAGTATGCAAATCGTTACTCTCGTATATAATAAGCGTCACTGGACCATTTTAGCGGTGTTCTGTTCTCGAATAACGTTTCTCAGAGGAAATGGAGTGGTGCCAGCGATTGTTTCGCTACTTCCCATCGTTTTGATTTTGTTTTGATCGCATAGCTTTCGGCGACTAGCGTCATTGCGGCGTGTTTTCATCGGAAACTAGCACATCTTGGCTAATAGTGACTGCGCATGCATAACCGTGCGGTGCACCAGCAGTGCGATTCTGTAACCATCTCACCGTGAAAACTTACGTGAAGTGAGCGTGGAGTGAGCTGTCATTCCAACTAATGCTAGGGATTGACACCGTTGACAGCTCACTCTAAGCTCACTTCACCTAACTTTTCACGGTGAGATTTTTACTGAATCGATCGGCTGCGCAGTAGGTACCAGCACACTATCAATCTCAATCTGAATCATTTTAAAGGATATTATTACTAATCCATTGTTTAATATGTTCAAAAAATGTGTCTTCTCAACTATGTAAATAACGCAATGTATTTTGTTGAACTGTCAAAATGAAACCTATTGTTACTGATAGTGTGTTACGAAATTACCCCGCTAGTCCGCGCTTTAGACAGTAAGTAGGCATGTCTAAAGCAGCGGGGTAATTGCGTAACACACATAAAATGACAATTGATCCTAATCTCTCTAAAAAGATCTAATGGCCTTTATTTTGACAGTTCAGCCACGTCCATGACGTTATTTAAGTTGTTGAGCAGACGATTTTTTCAAACCTATGCAGTAATGGACTAGCAATGTCCTAAAAACTCCATGATTGAAAGTGTGTAACGTGATTAGGGTGCTAGTGCACCCCATAGTTATGCATCTTAAATAATTCACTTAGTTATAAAGAAGGTTCTTTATTTATTTATTACTGCATGGAAGACTTACAGCTAAAAAAAAACAAAAACAAAAAAATGCCGGTCAAGTGCGAGTAGGACTCGCGCACCGAGGGTTCCGTACAAATTTGTAGGTATGTAACCAAAAATTTACGGTTTTCGTAATTTTTCCCTTAGGTATTTGTGCTATAAGACGTTGCTTCGTACCAAATTTCAAGATTTAGAGTTCACGGGAAGTACCTAGTAAGTAGTAGTAGGTTTTGATTCCCTTGCGAGTGTCGAAAATTTGCGGCATAAACGGCTGTATCTTTAGATTGCGTTGGCTTAGAAGTTTGTTTTTTTCACAGCTCGAAGGGTCAGTAGACCTGAGTGTTTGATATAAATTCCAGCTTGATACCTTAAGGCGTTCCTGAGAAAAAGGGTTTTGACAAACATACAGACGGACGGACGGACGGACAACAAAGTGATCCTATAAGGGTTCCGTTTTTTCCTTTCGAGGTACGGAACCCTAAAATGGAAACAATAGTTGACAGAAAATTACAAGTCTTCGCGTTTAGATTATTTAGTGTGTGTTCACTAAACACACTCAGACTTTATTAAATACTTACCGATATTTTGTATGGAAATTAATAGATACATGACCCGATATATTTACATATGGAACAGTAAACATCAGTTTAAACCACCAAGGAATGATGTTTTGACCAAGTAGATTTTCTAAGTAGGTACTATAAAAGAGAAAATTGAACATAGTACCTAATATTCTTACTGCATATACAAATACGTTTATTCGCGGTAAACATGACGCAAAAAAAGAACACAAACACCAAAAAAGATCAAGTTGGGGGAAAATAGATCAATGCGGTAACCTACCCGTACTGTATGTAAACATACGAATCTCACTACCATCTGTATTTCTTTACATAAAAATAGCAACAATAAAGAACTATAACGCTTTGCACATACGATGTACTGACGCGCGAATCCGCCGTGCGCGTCAAGAGGGAAGATACCATCGTAAATTATTGACGCTTAATTCAGACGTTGAATTACTGTCAGTGTATCTGTAAATAAATAATGGAGGATTTAAACGTCAATGGAGCTTAACGGGCGAATGTCCAAGGCCAGTTTTGCACGTCGTTTTCTATGAATATAAACCGTTTAGATCGAAGATAATAGACTTTTACTGACTGGATGGTATGATAGCATCTGTGCAGCTTTCAGACGATTCTGAGTTTAGCATGTATTTGTATGTGCATATACTATGATAAGTATTGTGTTTGCGACTGATGATATGGTTAGAAAGGGGGTGACTACCGAGATGACGACTAATAGAGAAGTATGGAAGAAAAAGATATGTTGCGCCGACCCCAAATAAATTGGGATAATGGCGGAGAATAATGATGATATGTTATATTGTGATTTATTTTGACGTTCAAAAGTGCCTTTTTTGTGACTATTTGGAATAAATGCTTTGACTTTGACTTTATTTGGGTGATAAAATTATGTTTTCTAAGCGCTTTTTTTAGGAATACTTTCATCCGTAAATGATAAATGATAAATGATTTTATTTTTGTAAGTAGGTTTGTACAAACACTTTTACACGTCAATCATATTTTAAAACTAGATGAGGTCGGCGTTTCCTATCTGACTAGTCTGAGAAGAAAGGCCGAAACAAACTCAGACGTCACAGTCTCTTTTAAAGTCCAGACATAATCTTGGTCAGATCATGTGAAGACCATGTAGATTTATGTCTGAGATGGTTTTTTTGAAGAAAGAACCAAACAGTTTGAGAGGACCTGTCCAGTCAGTGCACGCATTTGTCAGAAATCGTGCAGCTCAACTCAAAACTTAGGGAGCTCAACGATCCGACGAACAATACCAAAGAAAGGACATTTGGGTAGGCCACATTAATTACTCAAACTGCCAGACCACGACAAAAACTAAGAGAACAGAGAGAAAAATAATATAAATACAATGACCCACATAGTCTTCACATTCACAATAATTAAAATAATAGAATACTTTACAAAGTAAGCAAATGTCATAGTATATATCAAATTCATCAATGTCAAAGTGCATATAAAAAAAAAAAAACATCAACAAAACAAAAATAAAAAATAAACACATTCAATATGTAAAAATTGGAAGCAGCTTAATCCCAAGCCTTTTTGTCCTCGATATAAGCCTTAACGGTATAAAATGCTTTCTCGCACAACTTACGTTTAATGAATGATTTGAATTTATTAAGGCTTAGATCTTGAACGGGGCTTGGAACTTTATTGTAAAAGCGTATACATTGGCATCTGAACGAGCCACCTATTTTCTTGAGCCTTGTTGTAGGTAGAACAAATTTGTGTTTGTTCCTAGTATTTATATCATGGATATCACTGTATTTTTTAAACAATTTTATATTTTTATGGGCATATAAAAGATTTTCATAAATATACTGAGAAGGCACAGTCATAACATTAATTTCTTTAAATTTTTCTCTGAGCGAGTGTCTCGGACTTAATTTATAAATTGATCGAACAGCTCGCTTTTGCAAAACAAAGATAGTCTGAATATCAGCGGCATTTCCCCACAATAGAATACCGTACGACATTACACTATGAAAATAGCTAAAGTACACTAAACGGGCTGTCTCTATATCAGTTAAATTACGAATTTTTCTAACAGCGTATGCTGCGGAACTTAGCTTTTTTGACAATTTGTCTATATGTGGACCCCACTGAAGCTTAGCATCCAAAGTTATGCCTAAGAATACTGTGCTGTCTTCAGGATTCAATTCTTCGCCATTTACAAACACATTAGTTTTCACTTGTCTAACGTGAGGCAACGTAAACTTAATGCATTTGGTTTTTTTCTCGTTTAGAAGTAAATTATTAACATTGAACCAGTGGACTACTTTAGAGATCGCGCTATTTACATCGTCAGTAACCTGCTGCTGACGTTTAAGTTTAAACAAAAGTGAAGTGTCATCTGCAAACAACACTATATCATGATTATCCTTTATGAGGTACGGCAAGTCATTAATATAAATAAGAAACAAGAAAGGACCAAGAATTGAGCCCTGTGGGACTCCCATTGTTACTAAAGATCCGGGAGATCTTTTTCCGTTAACATCAACGCTCTGAATCCTCTTACTCAAGTATGAAGTAAGAAGATCCAGAGCAGCGTTCCGGATTCCGTAGTGGCGGAGTTTCCTGATTAAAGTTTCGTGAAGAACGCAATCGAATGCCTTGGACAAATCACAAAAGATGCCCAAGGCATCGCATTTGTCTTCCCATGCATTATAAATATGTCCTATAAGTTCAACACCGGCATCAGTAGTTGAACGACCCCTTGTAAAACCGAACTGTTTGCTATGTAATAATTTGTGTTTATTAAAAAATCTTTGCATTTGTTCTAAAATTAATTTCTCAAAAATTTTACTAAAGGTAGGTAGTACAGAAATAGGTCTATAATTTGTAGGGTCTGATGTACTACCTGATTTAAACAAAGGTATGATTTTACTATTTTTCATAAGGTCAGGAAACTCCCCACTGTCAATACAACTATTAAAGATAAGAGCTAGAGTAGGTGCTACAATGTCAATAATAGACTTAGCAACTTCTACAGAATTGCCCCACAGATCTGCAGTCTTTTTTACATTTAAAGTGTGAAAGGTTTTAATTATATCTCTACAGGTAACATGTTCAAAATGAAATTCCGAATCGCAACCATTAACATTTTCCATAAGCAAAGACTCAGCAACAGAAGGTGATGAGTTTAGGGATTTAGTAGTTGAAACGGGAATATCTGAAAAGAAATTTTCAAATGCCTCGGCGACTTGTGCGTCTGATTTTATTATGTTGTCATTAATAGACAGGCTGTAGTCAGTATTTCGGTTACTAGATCTTCCCGCTTCACTATTAATAATAGACCAGGTCGTTTTAATTACATTATTGCTGTTTTTAATCTTTGAACCCAAATAACGTGACTTGGCCATATAACAAACTTTTTTAAATAATTTTGAATGATTTCTTACATACAAATTAAATTCATCAGTGTTTACGTAAGTCCTTTCATTGTACAGTTCATAAAGCCGCTTTCTACTTTTATGAATACCAATGGTAGCCCAATCACTGAAACATGTGTTACTATTAACCGAGATAGTCTTGGGAATAAAGGTTGAATTAAATTGTTTACAGTATATATTAAAAAAATTATCATATAGATGATTAGGATCCGCATGAGAGATCCGCAAAACTGGTAATTTATCAGTGAGTTTACTTTTGAAAACCTTCAAGCGACATGCAGTTTTGGGGTTAACAGTGATATCTTTTTTAACCACTATTTTGTTTTGATTTGGAATAGTAATCCTTTGCCCGCAATGATCAGAATCTAGTAAATTTATAATTTCTTTGTGGCTTGGTATAATATCTGTATAAATATTATCTAGGCATGTGGCACTAGTAGGGGTTATTCTTGTGGGCTCCAAAAATAGGTTTACAAGATTGTAGGACTGAAACAGACTTATAATTTTACTACGAGAACCTGAGTTTTCTAATAAATTGACATTAAAAATCACCGCAAATGATAACGGACTTGTTTGAGTTACAAATCCTGTCTAACACTTCATCCATTACCTTTTCAAAACAGTCATACAATCCTGATGGGGGTCTGTACACACTTAATACAACAAAATGCTCCAATTCTATACAGGCAATTTCAACTGTACGCTCAACAGATAGGCTCACAATATCGTTACGATCTTTAAATTTGAGCTGGTTACTTACTAAAATTAATGAGCCACCATGTATAGCATTCAATCTGCTGAACGAACTACCAACCTGGTGATTATTAAAATTGAACAAGAACTGGTGGCTTTTCAGCCAATGTTCTGTTATACAAAGAATATCAATACTATTAAAATTCATAAATAATTCTACTTCTAAATCTTTGTTCATAAAACCTTGAATATTTTGATGCACCAGGTTGATACTATTTACTGATTTTAAAGCCTTTTTTGAGTTGCTTTTGCAATTCTGTACAATACAGCTAGAGGTATCCTCTATTGTCTTACTTTCTAATTTAAATTATTAGCAATGTCATTAATTGTTACCAAATTAGTGGCAGAATTATTTATAATGTCATTGCGTTGCTCAAAAGAAGCAAGTTGTTTAGCCAAATTTTTGGCTGTAATTGAAAAAAAATATGATAGCGACACAGCTATCTGTCTTTTATAATAGTTAGGCAGATAGTACATAACAATGTTATATCTATCTTTTGTCAAATAGAAATTTTTACTAACATAATTGTTAAAATCAATCAAATGGAACAAGTTATTATTATAAGTCAAGTTATGCATTGTCATATTTAGTTCAAATCTTAAGCTATTTTCTTCCTGTGGCAAACTGTTACTATAAGGGAATGTAAACAACACAACTTTTCTTAAACTAAGGTTGCATAATGTTTTATGATACTGGAGCAGTTCTCCTTTGTTTAGATTTCCCCGATTACCCACAAAAATTAATAAAGTTGTATCCTGGGTAAAGTTACATTTAATAATTTTTTTCATAATATGAGACAAAGAACAACCAGGCATACAGTAATTTATTATTGAGTGTCCCGGATATTCATCTGTCAACAAGTGACCTAAGTCCTTACCAATCTCATCACAAAATAAAACAATGTCATTATTTAAAGTTTGTTTACAAGGTTTATTGGAACTATTAGTAGAAGGAATGATCAAATCAACACAGGGTTGCAGTAAGGAGGTATTGCATGTTGACAATGAATGGTCGTAGGATGGTTTATTACATTTTTCAATCTTATATTCTATTTTGGTAGTATACGGGGTGGACCACACCTTTCTAATACAACCTGTATAACGCACACGGGAAAGTTATTATCAATGTTTCTAGATAGATTTCTACTAGACATGTCTTTAGCTACTATACAACAACGGAATTACATACCCAAGTAATTAGTTTTCTCCACAAAAATAATTCAATCGTCAGCGACCCGAAATTGGTCCTTAGATACGAAAGCAAAAACTAGTTCACAACTCCGACAAAACCATTTATCTTGAAATGAAATATAACAACATACGAATATGAGAGTTTTCCGACATTGTACACAATTCTCCCGTCGAGCGCAGCTGACATTCTTCTCTCCGCACCAGTACATAACACGCTCATATTAAACCGTATATTATATACCATTACGTAAGAACGTGCCTGAATACGCTCTAGAATTATTGTAAATGTTCCTATTTCAGGGTTTGTTGATGTCAAACGTGGAAACAGCCCAACATGTGAAATCTTACAAATATTGTTGAAGACGGAATATTGAATAACCGTAGCACCCATGTAGTACCTAATAATAATTATGTTTGTTTTCGGGTATTGTTTATTATAAAGGGTTTCGTAAGAGAAAATTCAAGGCGAAGTAACTTCCTATGTAATAGGGGTTAAAGTATGAAATTGCCGTTTTATTGTAATAGGTACTTTGAATTGACATAGAACCTTCATGGTTTGAGATTTTGGAGTGATTTGGACAATTTTCTACTTGATAAAAAGTTTTCTTCATAGGCATAAATGACCTTCCTATTAGATGGCAGTAATGTATAGATAAAAATGGTAATTATTTTGATTAAATAAATTTGTTAAATTAAAAAAAAAAAAAAAAACAATTTTTCAGTACACATCGCCAATTTCATACTTCAACCCCTAATATTTCGCCTTGAATTTTCAACGCGGCTGCCCTCAACACTCGTCGACGGCAGCAGTTGCCTCTGCTGTTGACGCGTGTCACTCGTGTGTATGTACGGACGCCAGCAGGTCAACCTACCCGAAACTGTCAGATTTTCCCAATCAACATTGAACCTAATGGTTTAGCAATAAAGTCGAAAATCTATTAAAGAAATCTGACAGATTGTAGTAGCTTGATGTGCTAGCGTCTGTACACTAAGGTGATTATTGATAGTGTGGTCTACTTAGAAGCTCAGTGTCTAGGTATGTACTATAGAGGCTTGTCTGCCGAAGACGACCTCATATGATGTAGGTCGGCTATATTTTAGCGCGGGTTCCATTCGAACATTCAAACTAGTGTCAACTATTTGATAGTAGGATTTTTGATCTAGAATAAGAATTGACAATGAGACAGAAAGATGTAGAAACATTTTAAAATATAATATAAAAGGAATCACAGTGTTTGATTCCTCCCGGTACCTCAGAGGGCGTGTCTAGCCCTCTACTGTACTCATGTGTATGTAAATAAGAAATAAGTACATGTCTTATTACGTATTTACATCACTAACTCAGTTTTATCGGCTGTTTAGATCTAAATAAATCACAAGAAGGTAGGTAAAAATATCAACTATCAAACATAAATAACAAACAGTTAACAAACTTTGAAGTAAATTAGAGTTAGTAAGAATTCCAAACATATCAACGCCTACGAGTTTACGAAAATAATATTATGATTTACCTCATACGTAGAAGTTTATAAATATAAAATCTGGAAACAAGACTACATACGCTAACAAAAATATATATCTGTAGTGTATTAATTTATTTAATAGAAATGTAAACACAGTATGCACATCATCAGTGGTGAGGTAGCTGCCACTATGACAGCTGTCAGATCACTACGAATGGCGGGAAACAGGCGGGAAAAGTAAAGCGTGCCTGCAAGAGAGGCTTGGTGTGGTAATGGGCCAGTGTGGTGATATATTCAGCTTAAATACGTGTTCAACAGAATTCTAGAATATCAAAAGCAAACATTTAAATTTTCAACCATTAGGTATGGTGGGATGACCTGGAGAGTAGAAACTATATCCTGCAGTGAATGCTTCAAGTTTTTAATATAATCTATATGCAGTTGCATCTGCCGTCGACGCGTGTCGCTCGTGTATATGCACACTTTCAATGTCAAATACTGATGAAATTAATTTTGTAAAATCAATGTTGTTTGTTTTGTTTTATGTGTTATTTAATTTATTTTGTGTAAATTCAGATACAAATTATTGTTAATAAATAAATTACTGTGAATACTGGTGAAAATGACAGATTTTCATGACGGGCGTTATAATACTACGGAACTGCTTTCCTAGGAAACTCAAGCTTAACAACACAATACATTGCAATAATTGGAGAAAGCGTAACAAACAACATTGTAACACAAACACTCGTGGTCCTTAGTTCCACAGTTCCAGAGCAGACCCAATCAAACTACAGTGCAACAAATATTGCAACAATCCCGACGGATTTGAGAGAAACCGGGGCAAAGCACAAAATGTTATTTTGTAAAGTTCAGGTTTACAGAGCTTTTGACCAATTTTCTTAAACAAGCTTGTAATAACAAGGTTGATTGTTGTATTTTAAAAATTTAAACGGAACGATAGCTGTGTGACCTTTGACAAGGATACTTTGGCCATAGCCATATTGCAACACAAATCACTAAACGCATTCAACGCTAAAACGTATTTATTCAAAACATCATTCTGTGATTCCGTCTCTGTCATCTTCAAACGATTTACAGCAATAGAACAATGTTTTAAATGCGTTTAGCGTTAAATGTATGATTGAGATTTGTGGTGCAAAGGGGCCTAACAGTCTAACTGCTCATACACACGACTCACGAGTGACACGCGTCAACGCCCGCCGTCGACAACGTGTCGCTCGTGTATTTGAGTACGGTGCTCAAATACACGGGCGGTATTTAGTCGACGGGTGCAGTTGCCTCTATCGTCGACGTGTGTGTCTATGCACACTAAGGCCCATTTGCACTAAGGCTTAGACACAATGTTGATAAAGTTAAAACAAAAGAGATTAAGTGAATCAAAATAATTAGCTAATACATTACGGGGACAACGGGAAGTATTTTTAAATATTTAATTGAAGTACCGCTGTCCCCGTAGGACGGGGACACGGCGTACGGGGACAATGGGAATAAACCATATAAGGGCCATTCTAAGTATTTATTTATACGCGTCTCCTTACTTTCACGCTCTTGTCTGCCTGTATCGAGTTATCGACCATCATAGATTCTATTCTCGTATGACAACTAAAGCCGGTGTGTTTATGTCTAATGTTCATTTTACTTTATAATACGAGTAGGAAGCTACTGAATAGTGTCCTCCGGATTTACGTCCCAATGTCCACCGACTGCGGATTTAGCTTCTTTATATCGACAGTCGGACATAAAGCTATTGGTACATGTATAAGGTGGGTTGTGATCGTCCTTTAGTTGTGTTTACTGCTAAGAGCCTCTACTTTGTATGAAACTTATCGGCAGAACACTACATAGTGTTTAAGAACGTGGTTTAGTATTTGCATATCCGAGCACTTCAATGTACCTAAGCCCGGTGCCCTGAACAGTCGTCAGTCCGCTATAAATTGGCGGGCTATAGTGATTGGCTCTTAATTTAACCAAGTCATTCAAATAAACTACTTTCATAACACCTGGAATACCTATTTAGTAAACTCTAAAGCTCTGGCCAAACTGAAGCGGGTCCCACGCGTTATGCGGGACCGAATTCGCTCGCGCCAATTGTGTCAATTAATTTGACTTCTTAATCATTCAAACAGATCCTGCGCGAGATTCGCTTCAGTTTAACCTGTGCACCCTAATTGCGCAATACTATTAATCACAATCTGAATCATTTTAAAGAATATTACTAATCCATTGCTTCATATTATGTTTGAAAAATTTGTCTGTTTTACAACGTAAATAACGCAATGAATGTTGTTGAAATATCTATATGAAAGCCATTGCTGTTGTTAGTGTATTCGCCATTACCCTGCTGAGTCTAATGCGTTATTTCTTGCACCAAAAATAGAACATCTTTTACAAAGATACCTACAGATATTTATTTATAAGAACGCCTCTCTATCTTTTATATCAGAAATTTGTGTCACCTGTGTACACAATAGACGTCTTCAAGTGGGTACCGCCTACGAAACTTAAATCCGATATAACTTGAATAACAGATAAGTTTTTTATTTATTCAGGATTTCTGTCGTTGACATATACAAGTTTGGTACTCTTATAACAAGTAACTTTGCCCTTCAAGTAGTCTCTCTCTAGCCTAGCATCCAATAAATATGTGATGTGATGATCCATCCAATAAATCGTAAAACTTTGATTTTGTTTGTTCCAAACTCTTCTTCTTCTTCGTGTCACTGGCACGACTGTATTTTAAATAGGTTCCCTACTTAAATAAATAAATAAATATCCCTGGACATTTCACACAGCGCCATCTAGTCCCAAGCTAAGTAACCTAATGCTTGTGTAACAAGGACGGCTGATAAACTACTTATATACATTTTTTTTTTTTTTGTTAATACATACATATTATATGTAGATAGAAAAACACCCAGACTCGGAACAAATACATGTAGGTCATACAAATATTTGTTCCGTGCGGGAATCGAACCCGCGACACGCAGCGCAGCAGTCAATCGCTTAACCACTGCGCCAACCGTGCCGTCAAATGATAAATGATTTTACCTAGTGTAGCATTGGCAAATGCTACATTATAATTTTTTCACGAATAACCTTCTTTTATAACAAATCATACCTTATTTGTAACCAGAAAGGTTTTTTCTTCATATTGTGTTTTTTGAATTTTGAATCGAAAAGTGTCGTCTTTTCTCTTGCAGTGTTTTTTTCATTTGAAGCTTTTATTTGGGCACAGGACGGACGTCAATATTACTATTTTTTCCCGTTTTATCATATAACTGTTTGCCACTATAAAGATTTGAGCGTCCGAGTTTGACCGTTGTGCGACCAGACCAAAGGGAACTGTTCCCGAAATTTCAGCATCTAAAACTTCGAGTCAGGTTTCATCTTTGAGGACTTGGTATGTAATTTAACTTTTGCTTCATCTCTTATGTTATAAAAGATTCTGCCTGCGTCTCGGATTATCATTTTTCGTTATTGTCTGTAGATTTGTCCGAAGACTAGGCGAATCTTGAATTCGCCCCCCCCGCTAGCCTGGGACCTGGTGACTGCGAGCTGCGTGTTGGGATCTGTACCCTACGCTGGTGATTCCAAGTACCAGCCAGCCAGCGAGCCCTCTGACTGACATCCTGGAGGCTAGGACCGGATCTACGTATTTTTTGAAGACTATTTTTTAAATTTCTAGTAGATTCTCTAATATCGTCGTATTTTATGTAAATCAGCTATATCAATTTTATTGTTGCCTCGCTACCTGACAGATCGACTTGGTGCGCAGTTACCCATTTAGGATTACCGATTTTTTATTTATTGCGGAAGTTAGGAACGTTTGCAAACGTATCGTGACCGACGCGTAATTGTAATTTTTTTTCTTTGCGTAATTGTGAAATTTATAGGGCTTAACACCAGGGACGTCGCCTCAGAGCTATTACCATCCTTTGAATAGTGCTGTGCCCTTCATAAAATTTTTGATAACAGTTTTTTTGATTTATACAAAATTAAACGTGTACTAGTGAAGATTTGGTTTTTATTTCGCTACACTAGGCTTTATGGGGTGCTTAATTGTTGCAAATAGGTCACACTATCACGTCCTGGAAGGAACACGTCGAGTTTCCCTGTCACCCTGTATACTGGTCGACAGCGATGCAGAGAAATTTTTCGACGCAATATTTTATATATTATATTAAATAGCTTAAGGGCTGATTTTTCCAACGCCAGATAATTTTATCCGATGATTTTGAAATTTTGACAGTTCTTCCATACAAAAACTGTCAGACGTCAATTTTATTCCTCGAATAAAAATTATCTGACGATTGAAAAATCAGCCCTTAGTTAGGTTAGGATATTATATTTTTATTTTAATAATTTGTAGTATTTTTCGGTATTATTAGAAGTTTGTACATATTAGAATATGTATGTAAAAACTAGCGACTTGCCCCTGCACGGTTTTTACGACGAGACAAAACATCGTTGATCGTGACTTCTTTATTATATGAAAGTGTCATAAGTATGTATTAAGAGCGTGTACAACGGCCCACTAGCGCCACTCCTTTAAAAAAATATTATCTCGTGAGTGAGAAGGAATTATGAAAATCTGTTCAATCTGCGACCTCGGTAAATGTGTCTAGAATTTTCTAATACCTTTTATAAAATTTCATATTGAGACACGAAGCAACAAAATTCGATCTGAAGAAAAGCGGCCACATTCCTATATGTCGTATTTAGTTGCTTCGTGTCTCAATATGAAACTTAATAAAAGGTATTAGAAAATTCTAGACACACTTACCGAGGTCGCTGATTGAGCAGATTTTCATAATTCCTTCTCAGTCACGAGATAATATTTTTTTAAAGGAGTGGCGCTAGTGGACCTGTGTGCACCCTCTTAATGTCTCTTAAAAACGTCATATTTTCAACTTTCCCGATAACTTCACAATACAAGTTTTCATTGCATAGAAAAATTTTGATGAAAAACTGTGTGGGAAGTTCCATTGAGTTGAGAGAAATATTGTTGTTGAAAACTTTCTTTTTTACATAACTCTAGAGAGCTGAGTCTGAAAAGTGTACGAAAATTTTAGGTACATGAGGACATCATATTTTATTTTTATATTATTATCGTTTTTGTAACAATAGAGAAGTATGGAAGAAAAAGTCATGTTGCACCGACCCCAAATAAATTGGGATAAGCGCAGAAGAATAATGAGGTTCTCAAGTAAAACTAGAGGAAACTAAAGTAAGTAAGTATATATTATTATTGTATAATTATACATATCACCTGTAACTGTACCTAACGCATTAGGTAAAATAGGGCCAAGCTAGGGAAAGGTATATTATTTGAGTCTAAAACCCCTTCACATGTTTATTAACTGCGTAAGCTTGTACTTGAAGTTACTAAAGTAACGAACAAAGATATATTTTAATGTTTCTATGGTAACGAATTTTCTCAGAAGGCAGTCTTCCCAATATAGCTCAATTCGCTCGTTACAAGGGTTGGTAACACCTGAAAACACTTTGTTAAGTGAACTCAAACACTCCAGCCGGTAAGCCCTGTAAACATGGGCTTATAGCAGGGATAGGAAACATTTTTCAGACAAGTATATTTTATCAGAGCTTATCCTGCGTAACTTGAACAGCTGACGGTTGATAAACAACTTGTAAGTGTGTTTTCTTATCATTTCTATGTTATACTGGCAGAGTTGTGAATGCTTTAAAGTGAGCTAACCTATATCTACATCTATACAAATTATAAATTAAAGTTGCTTATCGTGTGTGACCGTGTTGTTCTTCTAAACTACGCAACGGATTTTGTTGCGATTTTCACCATCATTCAGATAATTTATACCGAAAGTTTTAAATGTAATACATTAATATTAATCTTAGTGGGCATACACGAAATATAAATAGTAAATAAATAAATAATATCCCTGGACATTTCACACAGCGCCATCTAGTCCCAAGCTAAGCAACCTAATGCTTGTGTTATGGTAACAAGATGGCTGATAAACTACTTATATACATTTTTTTTTTTTTGTAAATACATACATATTATAGATAGAAAAACACCCAGACTCGGAACAAATACATGTAGGTCATACAAATATTTGTTCTGTGCGGGAATGGAACCCGCGACACGCAGCGCAGCAGTCAATCGCTTAACCACTGCGCCAACCGTGCCGTCAAATATATAGGAAGAGTTGTTGCACTGCAGCCAGCGTGCACGCTTTTTAGTGCTCATACACACGAGCGACACGCGACAACGGCAGAGGCAACGCGGTTGCCGTCAACACTCGTCGACGGCTGCCGTCAACACTCGTCGACGGCTGCAGTTGAATCTGCCGGTGACGCGTGCCCCCGTGTGTATGCACATTTACATGTAATAAAATATTGTTCAATGTTTTGCCAAGTCACAAAAACCGTGCGAAGCAGGGGAGGGTCGCTAGTTTGAGTATAGTTCACACCAATCTAAGTGCAAGATGAACGTAGAAAAATTTTGGTAAGTATAACATTATGCCTGTATTACCTGTATTAATGAGTAATTATAATTACACGTTACACCCACATTTCGCATGTTAAGTCCCTCGTAATAAAGGGACTACACCTAAGCAAATTCATGAACAAAAACAAAACGAACCCGATGTCGAGGATCTATTTTAATTCTATTTAGAACCCTTTTTGTTTCAGTTCATCCCGATTCAGCGCCTTCAGCGGTGGACGCTTGTTACTGATTGTGTTGATCCCACAAGCTCACACAGTACACAAAAAGTTTTCTACTTTAGTTCTACCTACAGTATTAACCTATATTTACATAAATGTCGACATCTAAAGGGTTTTCTGCTCGACTGAAACCAAATTAATATGAAGGATTCTATTAATGTCCCCATCGGTTATCTCAACCTGTTACATAAACTAAGGGTGTTTACGCACTGCCTCTGAGCGTTTGTAGCGCCTACGCGGAGTCTATAAGTCGCCTGTGCTGAGTCTAAAAGGCGCCTACAACGAGTCTACGGGGTTACTTACGCTGTGTCGACGAGACGCCTATGCCGAGTCTACGAGGTGCCTACGTCGTATCTTCGAGGTGCTTACGCCGATTCTACGAGGTGTGGACGGCAAGTCTAAGAGCGTCTACGCGCAGTCTACAAGTTGAGACGCCTGCGTCGTGTCTACGAGGTGCCTACGCCGACTCTACGAGGCGCCTACGCCAAGTCTAAAGGAGCCTACGCCGAGTCCACGAAACGCCTACGCCAAGTCTACGAGGCGCCTACACTCCGTCTACAAGGCGAAAACAAGGCGTTAGCGCATACACTGGACCAACAGCCAATGCAAAGGGACCTTAAAAATCACACTTAACTGTCTATTGACAGTAAAAGCTCATTGCTTCACATGACACACGTATTCTCGGGTATCCTAACGAGCCGACATGAACGTTCACAGTCGACCGATTACAAACAGACTGCTTTGATGTCGAGCGACTCGGATGTGGCCGCAACTGGAGCAGTTTGTAACGTGAATAGTAATGTGAACTAACTATAGTGGTTGTAGCAAATAAGCCTGATTGGAGCCAGTGGGAAGATGGAAGCTTTGAACACATTTCATTCCTCCATTAAGCCAATTTTTGTTGAGTTCTTGGTTTACAAATTATTATAGCAAGGTGAATTTATCATTTGAAAGAAAAAAAGAAAGAAAAACTTGAGAGGTGTCAAGGGACACCCGGATGGAACGAAGTTCACCACCCCAGTGATTATCATCAGCACATAATCTTTTGTACCTACCACATTTTATGCAAAAAAAAAAGATTTTGATTTGATTGATTTTATATTAACAGTAAAGAAAGAAAGAAAAAGTATTTATTGCGACTCGTACAGGAAGATCATAAACTAAACAACATGGCCGCGGTGGACGGTCAGTACGGCTTGTTACACTAGTTCTCGGTTCACGGTATGAATAAAAGGCTAGGTTTTGCCCCAGATGAAGTTGTTAGTAGGGATTTCTTTTAGGTAATCAGGTACCTACTACTGAAAACCCCTACACAATATTATGACGACTGTGATGTTAGTCGTGTGATCACATACTACATACCTGTTAAATGACACATTTTCTCAAACATAATATTAGGTAAAGTTGTCAAAAAATAAAAGGCCCGTTTGGACATTGACAGTTCTAGTAGTTAATAAAGATCAAATTCGCAAAACACGTAGTCGTTTGTATGAAACTGACAGGTGTCAATAACGCATTCTCAAGTGTCAAAACGGGCTTTTTATTTTTTGTTAACTTTAATTGGTTTGGTGATCCGTAAAAGGTCGAGGCACAGAAATACCTAGTTTTGGAACTAAGGAGAATTATCCCCAACACACATACTTACAACAAAACTTGCTTACGCCCGCGGCTTCGCCCGCATGGAGGTCGCAAATTATCCCACGGGAATTATTATCTGGTATTACCGGGATAAAAAGTATCCTATGTCAACCCACGTCATGGTCTATCCAAATCTGTTCAGCCGTCAAGGTGAAAAGGAAAAGGCAACAGACAGACAGAGTTACTTCGTATTTATAATATTATTAGGTGTAACAAATCACAGTGAAGACTACATAATTACAGTGTATGTAGTGAAGCTACTTAAAAATAAAATGTTGGTGACCCTTGACATTTTTCTGAATGTTTCTATTTTGAAACTTCTTTGTAAAACGTTTTTATAAATAGAAATCCATTAGTCATTCTAATTTTAACTGAACAAATAAATGCGTTCACTATCATTTGCCTCATAATAATCCTGGGCATTTATTTATGAATATTTAAATTGTGATCAATATGTAGGTAAAATAATTATTTCTTAGGTAAATAATTAATTTAATAGAGCAATTTACGTAATTCACTCTAAGTATGACTGTTCTTACGCATGTGTTTGTGTATGCAAAACATTTGCAAAAAAATAATTAATTGTATTAAAAAAACATATTTTTTTTAGCCTGTACTGTCCCACTGCTGGGCAAATGCCTCCCCTAAGTCCTTCCAGGAACTCCTTTCCCGCAAAATTTCGAACCAGCCCTCGCGGTACGCGTCCAGATCATCTCGCCACCGCTTTCTGGGCCGACCTCGGCGGCGCCGTCCATCTTCAGGCACCCTTTGCCCCGCGGTCATCCTACATGTGACTGATGTGACCCGCCCAATCCCACTTGCGCCTGGCAGCCTTCTTGCCTACGTCTATATACCCGTTTTGGAACGCAGCATGGTGTTCCGAATTTGGTCCTGTCTTTTTACACCCAGGATGCTGCGCTCCATCGCTCTTTGGCAAACGCCAAGGTGGAACTTTTGCAACTCAGTGAGCGTCCAGGTCTGAGCACCATAGGTTAGGACGAAAAACACATATATACTTTAAAATTCGGCCATAATTGTCTGTATCCTAATTACGAAACATACTTAGTACCTACTGCTAGTAATTTTTTTTTAACAGTTTAAAAACGTTTGTGCGTTTGAATTCGTTTCAGGGAACGCGGATTTTAAAACATACGGCGCAATGAAATCATGAAATTGTCAGAATGAAAGCGAATTCCATGAGGAGTGTGTTACGCCATTTAGCTACTAGTTAGACTGAAAGCAAAACCCAAACTACTATGAAAGGCCAATGATTGTCGAGTGATGAATTTTGAATTTCTACCTGGGAATGGGAAATTTCCCATAAAAATATGTAAGCAACCATAGCATATTATGGGTTGTACCTAAGACTCTATTTTTCAACCTGTATCTTCCTTGTTTACGACAAGTTACAGTTAATATATTATTTTACTAATGAATAAGCGGAAAATTAGTCACAATGTAGACACAATAGAAATAGCTCTAATAACTAAAAGTCAATAAGTTTCAATTCAATTTGGAAATATAATTGTTTGACCGCAAATTGAACAATATGGTGATAAACAGTATGAATCATGAGGTAGGTAACATTAACATAGAACCTGTGTTATGTATTTAATTACTTGGTGCAAAAGGTCACACATGCAGCATTGTAAAGTAATTAATTGTTTGACAATTTGACACCCAACTTCAATTTGCCGTGTTAAAGCCACGTCAGAGAATGATACGGACAATTTAAGTTGGTAGTCAACAATTTTAACAATTATTTTCCTTAATTATCATCATCTGCCTAGCCTTTTCCCAACTATGTTGGGGTCGGCTTCCAGTCAAACCGGATGCAGCTGAATACCAGTATTTTACATGGAGCGACTGCCTATCTGACCTCCACAACCCAGTTACTGGGTAATACGATACCCCTTGGTAAGACTGGTTGTCAGACTTTCGGGCTTCTGACTTCCCGTAATGACTGTCAAAGATCCACGAATGACAGCCGGGACCAACGGCTTAACGTGCTTTCCGAGGCACGGAGGGGTCTCGGTATGTAAAGATGGTCACCCATCCACAGACCAACCGTGGCAAGCGTAGCTTAACCTGACCGATCGACCTGTGCGGCTGTTATTTAATTATACGCAGGAAAAATATAAGCATCTGACGAGTAATGACTAAAAAGTGTCGTGTACACTTGAGCCTCGATTCGAGACTAACTGAGGCTGCTTGAAGTTGCTTCTAGTAAAAAAGCACCTCACGAAGCGCTTGGCTAGAACTGCTTGCTATAAGCACCAACAAAATATGACGCAACCTGAGGCTGGAACTCCTAAGATCATTTGCTTCAGGGCGTGGCAATGTCTCCACTTGAGTTGCAACCCAAGGCTTAAACTTTATAATTGTTTGTTTATAAAATAAAATAGGTACTGATCCGATTTCGAAAATTCATCCACTGATCGAAAGTTACACTATTGCCAAGTGTCAAAGGCTATGTTTATGTCAAAACAAGACACATTATGCGAACGAATCGGGTACAGAAGCTTGTAGTGTACACGCAGCATGGAATCACACAAGAATGTAATATACTTAACCCTATCTTATTTCCCCAAAGGACCGAATAATTTGTGAAAACTCTCACGTCTCTTTAATTTCACAGTTATGAGCTCACAGATGAAAATTGCTTGCCCTAATTTGATTGCCCACCCGTGCTCAACACTCATAACTTGGCTTTTCTTTTTGTATGTCCGTAGAACTTGTCTATGATGTCACATAAAGGAAAGCGCTTTTATTCTCGGACGCGAAAAAAAAACGACTAACTTTAGATATTAAAGTGTTTTGTATTTCCTTCTGTCCTTTTTTATTCGTATTTAACTACATACCTAATTAATTACCTACTTACGACTACGACCTAGTAATGTAATGGATTTATCCAATAATCCAACTATTAACCACCAATTAATTTAAGTTATAGAACTAAAAGAGGTAAAAATAATAATTATCAAGTACCTACGGGAGGTATTTGGAGGCATTTAATAAGAAATAAGGATATTCAATAATAATTTGTTTCTAAAAAGTCCATAAATAGTACCTACTAACTTTGTCATAAACATGATTAATATTTTTCTACGAAACCTGGAATTAGTAAGACGGTAAGGGTGTTTATTTGGGTACATTATTCTACTTTAACATAAGTCTCATATTAAACTCTTCTAGTAAGTAATTTCGTATTTATTTAGCACCTTACATATTGTTAAATTAGGTAGTAGGTACCTAATTATTTAAGTTAAATTATTCCACAAACACGTGATTAATATTGAACATTTATATCATCATTAAATTAACATACCAAACATAACATTACGACTGTACTTCCTAAAGCGTTAGGCAGAGATGTAACTAAAGTACAGACGCCAGCAGGTCAAGCTACCCGAAACTGTCAAATTTTCCCAATCAACCTTGAACCTTAATGTTTTAGCGATAAAGTTGAAAATCTATTAAAGAAATTTGACAGATTGTAGTAGCTTGACGTGCTGGCGTCTGTACCTACGTGCACCCACATTTCGCCAGACATGTTTAAATAACTGCACAGCCGATCTATTCTGTAAAAACTTACGTGAAAATATGGGTGAAGTGAGCTGTCATTCCACCTGGTGCTAGAGATTCACACTACTGACAGCTTACTTCACCGAAGTTTTCACGGTGAATTTATACAGAATAGATCGGCTGTATCTTTAAATTATTGTTATTTAACTTGTTTAAAAAAAGAGACCAAATGTTATCTAATTTTAGTGCCTAATATATTTTTGAACTCACTGATAAAAACAAATAATAGGTCAAAACATTGTTTGTACGGACACAAATCGTGTATCCTCATTTTTTTCGACCATTATTATGAAAAAGATATAAAAAAGTATCTATCGCGCGATTTGTATAAAAAAATCGTACATATTTGGGCATCGACACAACGTTTACTATTGTGAATTTACAACATTCCTTTGTTACTTTTCCGAGAGTATTATGTACCCAAACAATTGCTAATTTTATCATATTATGTGACTACGTAACACTTTGTACACAGCACAGTTTCTTTAAGTATAAGCCGCCGTAGAAAAACCGTGTCTGTCAACACAACAAACTTCCATAGTGATCCATACAACACTGACTGACGACCATGCCTACCCACCGTAGCTTTTCAGGGCAACAAAACGTGTGTGTACTGGGCCTAACTCCAAACAGTGATTTGGGAACAGCGTCATCATCCAGCCAACCTACCTTTTCCCAACTGTTACGTAAATATATATTGCTTTATTCAACCATCAGTTATTTTTACATAGAATGTCACATAGACGTTTTTACTTCTTCCTATCCACAAGTCTCCAAGGAGTTAGTACTGTGAACAAGAAGGCTGCTGGATATATATCAGTCCTCCGCCACCATTCTTGGATCTGGCACTCGAAAAGCCGGCAGGATCTGGTCGAGGTGTCTCTTCCATACCATACCATCATCAGTTTGTACCTCGTAGTGGAGGAGGCCGATTCGTCGTAAAATTTTGCCAAATTTCCATTTCTTATGTGGATCTGAGTAATTTCTGGCTTGCACTCTGTTTCCGATAGCGAAGTTTCTTAATGTTTTAGTTGGGGTTTCGGGTTTTCCTGAGTTAGGTTTACACCGGTCCTCTAAGAACATAACATGTAAATGAGTTCTCACTTCTCTTCCAAACATTAATTGATAAGGCGAAAGTCCGTTTCGGCCGGGGGTGCGCCGCAGTCTATTTTTGATGATTATCAGTTTCTCATATAAGCAGCCACTCTCCCCCTCCATTGCGTGTAAAGCTCTCTTTATAGTTTGAACAAAGCGTTCTGCCTGTCCATTAGTCGCGGGGTGGTAAGGGGCGGATGTCATGTGTGCAACTCCAATTTCTTTAAGAAAACTTTCAAATTCCTGCGCAGTAAACTGTCGCCCATTGTCAGACACCAAAATAATAGGTATTCCAAAGGTACAGAATATCTCTTTTAGCTTCTGTATGCACCAATTACTTGTAGTGGTCTTAGTTGGTATGACCTCTACCCACTTTGTAAAAGAATCCACTAGAATAAATAAGTATTGTCCTGAAATAGGGCCGGCGAAATCGATATGGATTCTTTGCCATTGACCTGTTGGTTCTTCCCAATGATGTAAGGGTGCCTTTGGTGGTTCGTTCTGTTGTAGACGACATGCTCTACATGATTTTACTTTATCCTCAATATCTTTGTCCATATTTTTCCAGAAAACATAACTACGGGCTAATAATTTCATTTTCAGAATGCCCACATGCCCTGCATGTAGTTCATCTAACACGCGCGTGCGTAAGCTCTGCGGAATCATAATCCGGGTTCCTTTCAATATACATTCGTCTTGAAGAGTTAATTCATTGTCCTTAAAACCAAGTTCTCGTAATGATCTGCCAGTTTGCAGGTGTCGTAACAGTTGCTGTAGTTCAGGATCCTTTTTTGTTTCTTGAGCTATTATTTTAGGACGGACTTCTAATATGTTGATCTGCTGTATTTGAAATGCACAATGTTGGTCGATGGAACTTTCTTTAGGATTTTCAACAGGGAATCTTGAAAGGTAATCTGCATTAGAATGATTTAAAGAACTTCTATATTCAATTTCATAATCAAATCCGGATAGAAAATGAGCATAATGGAACAACCGCATTGTACTTAGCGCTGGCAAAGTCTGATTGGGATGAAAAATAGATGTGAGTGGTTTGTGATCTGTCACCAGGGTGAATTTACGGCCATAACAATAGTGAAAGAATTTTTTAATACCCCAATAAATCGATGTAGCTTCCTTGTCAATTTGGCTGTACTTCTTTTCACTGTTCGTCAAAGATCTTGATGCAAACGCAATCGGACGTTCTGATCCGCCTGGAAATCTATGTGATAAAACAGCCCCGAGTCCTGTAGGTGAGGCGTCTGTTGCCAGTATCAAGGTTTTTGATGCGTCGAAGTGTGTTAGCACTCTTTCGCTAAGAATCTCTTCCTTCACTTTGTTGAAGCTTTCCTTACATTTAGATGACCATATAAATTCAGTCCCTTTTTTTAATAATTCATTCAATGGGTTAGTAATTGAAGCAAGTTTAGGTATGAATTTATTGTAGTAATTTGCCATACCCAAGAACGTTCGCAATTCATTCACATTCTTAGGACTAGAAGTATTCGTGATTGCCTTTACTTTATCTTTATTCTTATGAAGTCCGTCTTTGTCAATCGTATGGCCGAGATAGTTTATACTGCGTTTGAAAAAGTGACATTTCTCTTTATTCACTCGTAGATTACTTTCTTTTAGTTTTTGTAACACCTGTCTTAGTCGTATAAGTAGTTCTTTTTCTGAAGACCCTTGTAAAATAATATCGTCGAAGAAACATTTCACGCCTTCTATTCCTTGTAACAATTCATCCATAAATTTTTTGCCACAAACTTGGGGCAACCTTAACTCCAAACATTAGCCTGTTTACCTTGTATGTACCCTTGTGTGTACTTATCGTTTGTAGAAGTGCACTTTCGTCATCCATAACCATATTCAAATAAGCTTGACTAATGTCTAATGTACAGAATAGCTGGCCTCCGGTCATCTCTGCAAAAATATCTTCAATGATAGGAATTGGGTATTTTTCATCTTTAATGACTTTATTCAATGTTACTTTGTAATCTGCACATAATCGTATACATCCATTTGGTTTCACAATTGGTACGATAGGAGTTCCCCAATCTGAGTGATCTATCTTAGTGATTACACCTTGTGTGCATAAGCGTTCAATTTCTTCATCTACTCTTGATTTAAGGGCGTATGGAATGCGTCTCGGTTTGATAAATATGGGTTGTGAATTATCCTTAAGATACAGGTGTGCTTTCTTATTAGGTATTTCTCCCAAGTCATTTTTAAATACGCTGTCCGTATATTGTCCAAGCAAGTCGTCCAATCTTGTAGGTTCCGTGGATTGTAAACTGTTCATGTCGGCTAGTTCAATTTTCACCTCTTTCATCCAGCTTCGGCCAAATATTGGGTCTACTTGTTGGTTTATAATATACAATTTTCCATTAAAAATCTGGTTTTTGTAGTTGCAATTAACGAATGCTACTCCTGTAGGTTTGATAATTTCCCCAGTGTATGTTCTCAATTTCATGTCAGTTTTGAATATTTTCTTCTCTATATTTAATTTTTTGTACTGACTTAGTGACATAGAAGATAATGCGGCACCAGTGTCGAATTCCATTTGTACTTTTTTATTTTCGATAGACAATGAAACTAGATATCGCTCTTGAATTTCACTTTTAATCGTGTTGATGTCACCAATGCTTTCAACGGAGATGTTACTAGAGGAGTTATCGACTTGGTTCATGTTAATGTTGCGTTGTAAGCAGACTCGAGCTAAGTGTCCTTCTTTTTGACATTTTCGGCATACTGATTTAATGGCACCACACTCATTAGCTCGGTGATCGGTTTTACCACAGCGGAAACATTTCCCTTTCAAATCCTTGATTGTAAGTGGTGGGCTTTTCTTAGAGTTAGTAGGCGAGGGTTGGTAATTATTTTGTCCATTTGTAGAAGGTGTGATTTTATTGATTCCGTCGGTGTTTCTCTTCATTTCGTTAGCCATTGTATAATTCTCTGCTTTCCCCATTTCGATTGACGTTGCGATCTGTACTAATTTAGAAAACGGTGGGGTATCTCTGTCTTGGAGAATTCTTGATCGTATATCGCCATCCTGTAGTCCTCGTATGAATTGCAATGATAAGAAGTTGTCTGAGGTAGACTTCTTGCAATGCTGACATTTGAACTCACAGTTTGAACCAAGTCTCTTTAGTTCAGCAGCGAATGTTGCAACTGGTTCCGTCGGTTGTTGCATCCTTGAAATGAATTTGTGCTGTAGATGCCAAACGCTAGGTCTTGGGTCAATATATTCACCAAGTATATCCGACAATTCATCGAATTCTTTGTTCAATGGGTCTTCGGGTGAGCATAAATCGTAAATCTTTTGATGTAACTCTGGGCTTAAAGTTGCCAGTAGCGTGTGAACCTTTGCTTTTGGATCTATTATTTTGTTCATTGTCAAGAACAATGTCAATCTTTTGATGAAGTTTCCAAAGGATTCTGTATCATGTAAGGGTTGAAAATTCAGTTTCGGGTAATGTTCTTGTTGTGCCAGGTTGACGCAGCTTGCGTAATCTAGTGTTGTTGAAGGTTGCGTACTTATATCATTATTCTTTCTCATTTTTAGTAATTTGCATTTGATGGAGGTGTATAATTCTTCCAATTCGTACCTGTATTGAATTTCCTCCTCCAATTCTTGCTGGTCGGTGTCGAGCTCAATTTCAGATTGTGATTCTTGCAATTTTTGGAAGTTTTCTTGTAGCGTTTGTAATCTAGTTTCTATTTCTTCGGTTGAAAGTTCAGTTTTCGTAAGTAATGTGTTTCCCGTTCGTGTAAGCACGCCCCGTAATGAGGCACGAAGTCTTTTTTGTCTTTTAATATCATTGTTAGGCATCCTCGTCGCCAATTTGTTACGTAAATATATATTGCTTTATTCAACCATCAGTTATTTTTACATAGAATGTCACATAGACGTTTTTACTTCTTCCTATCCACAAGTCTCCAAGGAGTTAGTACTGTGAACAAGAAGGCTGCTGGATATATATCACCAACGATGTTGGGGTCGGCTTCCTGTCTACCCGGATGCAGCTGAATACCAGTATTTTACATGGAGCGACTGCCTATCTGACCTCCACAACCCAGTTGCCAGGTAATACAATACCCCTTGGTAGGACTGGTTGTCAGACTTCCACGCTTTTGACAACCAGTGATGACTGTCAAAGATTGACAGCTAGGACCAACAGCTGAACGTGCTTTCCGAGGCCCGAAGAGATCTCGGTATGTCAAGATGGTCACCCATCCACGAACCGACCGTGGCAAGCGTAGCTTAACCGGATCCATCCATCCATTACTTAGCTACGAGCCCTTCCACAATTGCTAATCTTATCATATATGTTTGTAGTCTAAGTGTTATATGTAGCCACATAACACTTAGACTACAAACATCGATTTGGTAAACAGCTTCACCTTATAAACACGTCTATTTAAAGATTTTGATGCGTAATACCGAAATCCTGGTAGGGATGTACTACTGTCAAGTCGGATATATCGATGAAATACTCATTAGAATTATAAGTACTAGCAAGCCCAATCCTGAGTCATTCAATCATCAATCCCATGAATGTCAGTGTCGAATCGCGAAAAAGAATAAGTATTTCTTAAGACACTGATATTCCAGCGACGTCCAGTATCGGGAATATGGTAGAAAGTCGGAAATATTTCCCAGGGATACGTTTTGAGTACCCTTGAAAAGTCCAAAAATAGCGGCCGTATTTTCAACCGCAACTTTTTCTGTCTATTTAAAGTGAATTGTACTGACAGATCAACTTTACGAACATCTTCAAATCAAAATCAAAACTCATTTATTCAAACTAGGCTGAGAAACAGTACTTTACGAACGTCAAAATTACATAAGACAGGCCCCCAAAACGCACGTTCTAGTGCTTTAGCTGGGGAGAAGATAAGGCGCAACAAATTCCCCACCAGCACAGCTGTCTGTTCAGTTAGAAAAACTTGACGTTCGTCGATCGTTTGAGAATTCGACGAAATTCCAGTCTATTGATAAACTTCCCAGGTATCGATACTTTTCGTTTGATCTCTAAGTGCAGGTGCTCTAAACCATGTATGAGTGACGTCATTATCGCGCATGAAACATGCAGAATTACGTTAACCTAGATTTCAGCCTGAAATAGCCCAGTGCATTCGCGAGGGAACCATTCCTATTTAGTATTCAACGCACGGACGGGCGCGTGTTGATTTGATATAGAGAATTTGTTATGAAATTTTAATTATAGCACGATGTGGACCAGCTTTTCCACGGAAATTACTGATTCGCTTTCGATTTGTATTTTGTATACAAGTTTTATCTTCATTGGAAATGGGATTATGCGGGTAAAGCTTTTATGTAACTTTGGCTTGGAAAATAATATCATGTTAGTATAGGAAAATAATATTATGTAAGGTACAGACGCCATTACATCAAGCTACTACAATCTGTCAAAGTCTGTTTCTTTATTAGATTTTCAACTTTATGTCTAAAGTATTAAGGTTCAAGGTTGATTGGGAAAATTTGACCAATTTGAATTACCTACTAGAAAACTTTCACAACTCGTAGTTAAACGCTTTCATTTATTTTCGAACTCATTTCAGACCTCAGACTTCGTCCCAAACGCATTTTTATTCGTAGGCATACCTACTTTATTTATATTCTCATTAAAGTCGTCACTGGACGAATAGAATTGAATTAAGTTTTTTATAAGTTTAGCTGATTCGCCTTGAGGAAGCGTGGTGATCCATCAATCAATCATGCCTGCCCCTTATGAAAACAGGTCTTATCTTCTGCAGTGGGAAAAATAGGATTATTAAATTTATTCGCTGAAAATGGATCAAAATTGTTTGAACTTGGTAAAATATATGGAACTGTGACTAAGATAATTTATATAGTCTTAAAGGCCAATGGAAAATAGTACTAAGACATAAATTCAAGAAAAGCAGGCAGGGTGGCAATTGAAAAAGACAAAGACAAATAAAGTAACATGCTCAGTATATTTACTCCGTAGTAAAAGTAGGAATAATGGTAGGAACATTTTATTCATATTTAAAAAGGTTTTACGTTCCGCCAGTAGAGAGGAATGTTAGTAAAATTTACTCACGAAGTGTCAAGAGAAAATGTTAAAAAGAAGTGGATAAAATTCCGTGGAAAACACGCTCTCTATACGATGTAAAATTCAGCTTATACTACACCGAACGATACACTTTATAAATAAAATTAATTTATTTCAGTTCAGGTGCCACATAAGTAACTCATATTAGAAAAACATCTTTAAATTAAATTTATAACAAATTAATAAATACAAAACATTACATATCAATAAATACAAACGAATAAATACAATATACGAGTAAATAAAACATCAACACATAGATTAGATAAAATTTTGGTAATCATTTTATGGTTCTGATTTTCGAACTGGCCAGTTGGAAAAAAACTAGAACCTGACAGATTCTATCGCAGTCCATTGCTGGAAAAACCTAACAGCGTATAGAAATGAGTTTTCTTTGACCCAGTTTCCATTTTTTAAATAGGACGTTCCATTTCTCATACATAACATCTTATAAGCTGTCAACACCATACGTTAACAACAACTACAAAACAACGATGTAACAATAATGAAAGCAAAACATAAAACATAGCAGCTTTCCTTTATATATAAATATTATGATTCCATGAAACAAAGGTAATAAAGGTAATCGGGACGCCTAATAGAAACTGTAACGTGATACTGGCAACATTAGCGAACAATACTTGTTTGTGTCGAAGTTCTATTGTGTGTTCTGGCAACACTTTTACACGCTTCATGACAACCCTCGTCCACTTTGACCCCGTTGAGTCACCCTCCTTTATCTTTAGTTTAATAACTAATGATGTTACGTCATTTATTTCTACCTAACTATTAACAATCAAATCTTATTAGAACAAGGTTTCATTATCTTCCTTTATAAAGGAATTGTCAGTTTTTGGGACATCAACATCAGCAGTTTTTCTATTCGAATGTCAAAACTCCAGCTACGTTAAAGAAGCACGCTTTAAAAATAAAATTATGTTCTTAGTTAGAGAAACGTTCAAAATCTAGTAGCAGTCACTTCTCGGCGACAAATAAATATAATATACTTAATAATAATCTTTATTTCAATTTCAATAATTATGTCGACCTTGTCAAAAATGTAGCGAAATTACAGATATTTTTAACAGATTGAGACGGATCAGAAAGCCAATTTTCGTATTTAAAAACGTTCTAAATCTAGTCTCAATATCATCTCGGCGACAATCAATGTCAAAAACTTGTCAAATATGTAGGGAAATTAGTGGTATTTTTGACAGACAGACAGATTGAGACTGAGATTATTATTTTCAATATCTAAAAATCTGCCTACTCAGATATCTAATAATGCTGTCAGTACCTAACCCTACATATTTTCAATATATATACTAGTACTTGATAGCACAAAGTCTTCTTTATACGATTATACCGTCGGCGTGGGAGCCATCTGTATTGGATACGACATTCAAAATAGACTGGATGTCGACATCTATCATTCTTTTTCAATTCCTACATTCAATACGGTATTGAGTTTATTCCGATATTTCCATCTCTATGTTATTAAAGAAGATACTCCATAAAAATAAATCTAGTTTTAAGATCAACATTCCATTTTATTTTCATATCTAGTGCAGTGAAATTGAAGACTTCAATAAACATTATTAAACGGAAAACGTAGATGAATAAATTCAAAATACATTTTATATTTTATTTTAAAGAATCAATCTTTTGTATTTCCATCTCCGGAATCGAGTTAATATTTCTCGGATTGTAAATGATGTCGGTATCGATACTTTCATCGGATTACATCGGAACGAGACGGTTTGACACCTCTCTCGGAGATATCTATCGGTGTAGCGGTACCGGTAATGCCTTCATCAATAACTGATCCGAAGCGAATTTATTGAACCTTCAAATAATCCATGGATTACACGGGAACACATACTTTGAGATAACAGCTTATGATGAAATGTAATAAACATTATAGGAAGGAATTGGTCTAGTGATCGCAAGCAGTACTACTGAGCATGAGGTCTTAGGCACGGTAATATTATCTATCCTGAGTCGAGCAAAGTGCCATTGAGTTTTTCTATCTGGAATTTCTCAGTAGCAGCTCTGCTGATAATAGGCCATTGAACATAACTGGCGAAAATGTGGGAATACTACAGGTACACACTTCTATCTAACCCTTTGGAGAACATAAGGTATTGAATTTTATTGAAAGAAGAGCTTTTGCTATTCCGAAAGTGAGTAGAGTAGTAGAGTACTTGTACGCATGACGACATATCAAGCTAAACATTTCCAGTATAAGCTGACTTCTCATTGTACGAAAAGCCTATACCTACAATGTGAGGTCAGCTAAAATCGGAAATGTATAGCTTGATGTGTCGTCGTGTGTACAGACGCCAGCTCACACCAAGCTACTACAATCTGTCAAGTTTATTTAATAGATTTTGAACTTTATCGCTTAAGCATTAAGGTTCAAGGTTGATTGGGAAAATTTTAGTTACCTACGGGTAGCTTGACCTGCTGGCGTCTGTATGTACCTATTGAGACAATTTTGGCTATAGGTTTATCTATTGTTGTCAGAACAAGTGACGTCACTAAATTCGCCATCAGTTCACAAGGACACGAAAACAAAGAACTCTATTGTTATGTCTCACTATTATATTATCCTCAACAAGTTGTTATCCAATTAGTGTTGCCCGCGACTTCGTCCGCGTGAAGCAACTTTCTTAATTTTTTTCTCCGTAAGAAACTTCTACAAAGTATTAGAAAACTTTAGAAAAAAACATGAATGAAATCGGTCAAGCTCAAGCTATGACGTGACCAAGGGAAATAGGGATTTATTTTTATATACATATATAGAAGAAGGAGTAAGACAGAAGAAACACAATAGATAGGACGACATCACAAAACTACAATAACAATATTAATTGAAATTACTGAATAAAATTAATACACGTATGACTCGGCCATGACAGAAAGTTGACAACTCAGAAGCGCCACTAGTGGCGTGTTTCTGAACTAAGTATGTGGAAGAAGTGAACCCTACAAGTTAAAAGAAGTACAGCTTCTCAGATTCGGATACTGAAAGCAATGTGTTCCTTAAACCTGCACCATAATTGCGTGACACACAATCCAATCACAATCTGTATTATTTTGAAGGACTACTGCTAATCCATTGCTTCATCATCATCTGCCTAGCCTTTTCCCAACTATGTTGGGGTCGGCTTCCAGTCTAACCGGATGCAGCTGAATACCAATATTTTACATGGAGCGACTGCCCACCTGACCCAACCCAGTTACTGGGTAATACTACCCTTTGGTAAGACTGGTTGTCAGACTTTCGGGCTACTGACGACCCGTAACGACTGCTTCCAGTCCATCCATTCCTCTTTTATCTGTTCTGTGATCCATTCTGCTTCATATGTTCGAAAAATGTACATGTGCTCAAAAACGTAAATAACGCAATGAATGTTGATGAACTGTCACAATGAAAGTCAATCCTACACAAGGACTACAATAGTGATCCTACAGTTGTATTGCGCAATTAAATAAAACTCGTACAGTTTTTCCTATTATTTTCTAAGAACCAACCCGTGCATTATGTCATATATCCGCCAATTAATAGCATACATCAACGTCATCACTAATAGAATCCCATTGTGCCGTCATCACTTCCTAGGAACTGCTGCTAACTGCTTTAATTCCCACTGATTAGTGGAGTGCATTCAGCAATTATGAATTTATGACAAACGCTCCGTGATCTCAATTCTCTATTTTTAGTGCGAAGTGCAATAGGAACTAATTGGACCGCAGTATCTATTGCTTTTATGATTGCTATTAAAATAATTAATATGTCAAAATTGAGATACTGATTTAGCAGTGTTTCTTATGTAGATATGGAATGCAAGAATGTAAATCAATTTAATGAGTGTAGTGTCAGGTTTATCGTTTGAATTTATTGCCCGTCTCGTCGGTCACTGCTGGGCTGAGGGGTTCGAATCCCCGGTTGGGCAAAGTATTATTGAGTTTTTCCATCTGGAATTTCTTAGTAGCAGCCTGGAGCCTGGATTTGTGCCCAGTTGATGACAATAGGCTCATCCCTATTACATGGAACTTAAACATAACTTTCTAAATGTGGGTGTACAATATAGGCGCACCTCTGACTGACCCTTCAAGGAATAAGCGTGATGTTATGTTATTTATTGATGTGGCATTTGGGAATTGTGGTGAAATCGAGCTAAATGGAGTATCATTCATGCTGACTGACACAGAACAATTAGTAGTAACAAACAGAACAATTACTGAAAGCCAACTTTAGATTAATGTCATTTATCTTCAGCCCACACGTAATT
The DNA here is from genome assembly GCA_945859715.1 of Apamea sordens. NCBI lineage: Eukaryota > Metazoa > Arthropoda > Insecta > Lepidoptera > Noctuidae > Apamea > Apamea sordens. The sequence continues at coordinate 18,604,831 of OX243986.1, forward strand.
AATCCATAAACACTCAGTAAACGGTACCTATATTGTTGACAAACCAAACTTCGATCATTTCAATGTGCCTTTATCCTGTGATTCAGCGGGGTAATTGCGTAACACACTGTCAATGGATTTCATTTTGACAGTTCAACAACATTCATTGCGTTATTTACGTTGTTGAGCAGACACATTTTCGAACATATGAAGCAATGGATTAGTAATATGCTTCAAAATGATTCAAACTGAGAGTAATAGTGTGTTCGCGTAATCTAAATCATTGGTTCATAAATTTGCGTTCAAAAAGCGCAAATATAACAACCTTATTGAGAGCTCAACCTTATTGAGAGCTATATTCTGAACCGTTTGGGTTTGAAACAATAGGGCCTTGGGGATCGAGTGCTCATCGAGTATTTCGGGATGCCAAACGGTTGGTTGACTCTTCAAGTGACCAGAGGGCTGGCCTGTTTAGCACAAAGATCAGCATTGCCATCCAACGTGGTAATGTAAGTAATAAACTCCCCATTTTTCCTTTTATTTTTTATTATATACATACTTGTACATATGTATATTTTAGATTGTAATTAAGAACTTGGGAACTTTAACATCATTTGGAAACATAGACGCATATACTTCGTCAGCATCAACATCATGCTAGACATTTTCCAATTTTTGAAATTTCCATAATATCGTCATCTTCCTGCCTTATCGCAATTTATGTGCGTGTGTGTGTGGAGTAGACACAGCGTATATTCTTCTACATCGTATCGTTAGTCATCCCTCTTCCGAATATACCGACCTTCCGATACTCAATGCAGATAATAAAAAGGCAAAAAAAATATATACTTGTACATAATTTATAGGTATTAGCTTGTATATTGTAATAAAGGTTTGTCAAGATAAGATATTATTTAACACTAGCTTCTGCCCGCGGCTTCGCCCGCGTAGATGTCGGAAATTTACCCACGGGAACGTGCTAACAGGATAAAATGTATGTGCTTCCCCAGAATGCCATCTATCTCGCGGGCCCTTTGTGGCTAATAACAATAGAAAACCAATTGTGTCTCATTAGTGGTGATTAAGAGGTTACCTATATGATATCTTTACCTAAGTACATACCTAATTAAAAAAATAATAAACTCAATAACAGAAAATTAAATACCTACCTACCTAAATAAACCTATTTCTGATGATAACTAATCTAAACTCAATAAATAAGCAAAATCCCTAAAAACTAATATCTATACGAATGACTAATCCTACCTAACAGTATTATAAAATAACCTACGGTCACTACGTACACTATCAAATATACTACCTATACTTTAAAATTTAAATCTATACCTACTTATATAAAAATAAACCTAAATAACTCTAAAAACTAAAAGGAATAAAAATGAACTCCACTGCGGGTGACCTAACCTACGACAAATTTATTATTTGCGGTTGGTACAGTAATCGGGTCTAGGGATCGAACCGCAAAATTAAGTTTGTTTTTTATTGTATATACTTTTCCGGGATAAAAAGTACCCAGTGTGGTGCCCAGGATATTAAAGAATAATTATACCAAGTTTCATCGTAATCGAACCGGTAGTTTTTGCGTGATGCCTGAACAAACAGACAGACAGACAGACAGACAGACAGACAGACCGACAGACAGACAAAAAAAATTTTAATCACATTTTTAGGTTCGGTGTCGGTCTAGTAACACCCCCTGCCATTTATTTTTTTGATATTTTCAATGTACAGAATTTTCACTTCTACAGATTTATTATAAGTATAGATAAAGAACTGAAAAACTAAAATATAGAAAGAAACTTACATATCAACCTATAATGTTCCCACTGCTGGGAGGGTGTGGGACATAGGCCTCCTCTCTGTGAGAGGGATATAAACTTAGGTATACCAATATGAGTTTATAGGAAGTTTGTATTCAATGAGGATGTCTTTAAGACAGTCATCATTTCCTTGTAAAACAAAAAGAACATTATAAATTCTAGGTATCTAAATGATAAGCAATTACTAATACTCGTAGAAATAACCTATTGTAAAGTACACGCACGCAATCGGAATATAGATAAAATACAAGTCTACTAGGATACACCCATTGATATGAACAATAAATATATTGAATGAGTTGAAATGAATGAATTTGACCTTTGTTAATTGATAGAGACCGCTATCGATGAGTTAGTCGTAAAATATATTATATCAGAAGAATATGTCTATGTAGGCATTGTAGTGTCTGCCTATTGTGCACGTGTCAAGTTTGAAAGTAGATAGTTAATTTGTACTGATTACGAAGTATAATGTATATGAGGTCATCCGATTTCAATTAGGGACCTACCACGATGCCAAGATGGGCAGTACTAGACACAATAGTATCGATAATGAACAGCACTTTAAGTAGCATATTGACAATTGGCAATTCTATGAGCTATTTCAAATAGCAATGTACTCGTACCTACGATAGCTTTGTACGGACACCAAAGGAGATAAGTAACCAGGGCCGTCGGATATAGTTGACATTTTGTAAGAAACCGATGGATGTTTTCGAATAAAATTTAAGTTAATTAATAGAAAACAAACAGTTCATTTATCAAATTAAATTTCATTCGAAAAAATCCATCGGTTTCTTACTAAACTTCAACTATATCCGAAGACCCTAGTTACTTGTCTCCTTTGGCGATTGTCCTTTAAGGTTGATTTTATTCATGAAATCTTTCAGGTCACGGCAATATCTTCAGGATAAAATTCTTCTTTGAAAGAAACAGCTTCGGTATCTACTCAATAGACAGTATATATGAATCAAATCTACATTTTTCTTCGTCTTGGTTTCATGTTGGAGTTTGTATAGTTCACATATCTTTCAGAAAATAAAACTGATGAGCTGGTTGTCTGTCAAAAAGAGACGGTTAAAATGTCGACGGATATGCATTATGTAAGAAGTCTTCTAATTCAGTAAGTAAATTCCCAACTGTGTCTATTTCGAACAAAATTACTTATATTGGACTATAGAAAATGTTCTTCAAATACCTAAATAACATTTTCTCTTTCATATACCAACCTATCTTAGGTTTATTTTTCCAAGAACAGTATACTTAGCCAGAGAATAACACGAACAATGTTAGTTTTCCACGTATTTTTCCTATAAGTATTGTCCTGTATTCCTTTAGTCGACATGTAACATCGAGTCTTGTTAGGTGAAGCTTGTGTCAGAAGCACGTGGGCGCAGGTCAGCGGCCACTTTAATTGTTAATCCCTGTTAGCATCGCCCATGATTCAACTGAACGTAATGCCTGGAATAGCAATCAAGCTTCGTCGGAACTGGCTCGAGTTTCGTTATTATTTCATTAACAACTACACTGCTATATTGATAACAAGTAGGTAGATATTCCCTTTATTTTCCTGTTACAAGATTGACTAATAAGATTTTATTTTGTTTGAAGGAAAAAAAGTGGTGGTGTATGCAAAACACGAGTTACGAGAATACGATTGCAAAAATATCCAGAGAGAAAACGGCTGAAACGGAAATCGTTTTAACAGCTTTCTGAAAGCAAAATATGAAAAATATTCACTTAAAATCCAATTGCATACGAAAGAATTTACTAGAAATAATACGCGGATCTTAGAGTTATACTTGGAACTACAGTATGCCATACAAATTCAACTCAACTCCTAAGTAATCTATTCAGTTCAGTCAGTTCGGTTCGGACCGCATCATTAATATTGCAACTAGGTAAACGGCTAATAGCTCATATCCTTCCGACAATGGCTGTGTTTCTCCGAATTTGGTCGTCCCAGTCCTGTCTAACCGGTTTACAAATCAGGTTTCTGCTGAACAATACCATAATTTGGGCGATCATTTTTATGTAGCTACTGGCTGGAAACTTGAGCGCGGCAAAATGTATTGTAGATTGGCGGCGCCATTTTTTTAAGCAGTTTGAATTTAGAATAGATAAAATAAAATGGCTTCTGGTCTCGATAGATGATTTGACACAATGTACGTCTTTTGGCGATCAATATTATAATGTAGACCAATAGAGCAATTAGGAAATCAGACAACATTCAAGAGACTAGGCCAATCGCAGCACCTATGATGTAGTTAGATATAAACTGCAATAAAATATAAAAGCCCTTGGACTACATCGATATTAGACGCATTTGATTTCACAAACAAAACAAAATAGAACAGTTTTCTATGCCAAAATCGTAAACGCCAGATGAAATAGGACAACCTAACATATTTTTGGACCATGACTGTAGTAATCACAAATATAATGCTTATTTTGACTGACAAAACATCAGCTTCATCGCCTAATACACTAAAATACAAAGGAATATCGTAAACAAAATATTTGGTTTCCAACATACTCAAAATCGTGTAAAACCGTCTCATATTTGAGTAAGCGCAAGGTTATGCCATATAAACTACGTTTTATTTCCTAAGCTTTGCCAATAAACATTAACGCCAAATGTTATTGCTGAAGTGTGCTGAATAATTAAATAATTTATTGACTATTTACGAGGATATTCACACGGTCATACTCCAATGATAAGTTCGTCATGACAGTTTCGTTAAACATTATAATAATGACAAAAACAAACCGTCATTATAATTTTAAAATTATCGTGAGTCTCATTTCGGTGTGTAGCAGCGTAGGCGCTCTCATATAAAATCTGCGGTAATCCAAATCTGGTTAGTTTTACGATTGTTCTTACGAGCAAAAAGACACTCTGATTATTTACAAGTCGCTTTAAACGATGAGAAACAAAATTTGTTTCGCCAACATTCCTACCCACTGAAATCAGATTTCACCCTGTCTTTATATCAGATTTTAAGTAAGATATCTCCTGCAAAATGTTAAAAATAAACAGCAATGCATTAGCCAGAGATTCAATTAATTTAAAGATACTTTTTTGGATCTGAATCATCCTTACACCCAGTTCATTATAAATAATACATATGTATATACGAATCGTTTTTCTCAATACAAATTAACATGTCTAACCCCCCTCTCTCTCTCTCTCTGCTGGGATGTTTGTTGCGCCACTTCTTCCCAGCGAAAGCACTCGGAAGTGGTGAAGGGCGGGCGTTTTGGGGGACTGTCTTTTGTAATTTTGACATTCGAAAAATGCTGATTGTCAGCCTAATTTGAATAAATGACTTTTGATTTTGATTATACTCTCTCTAACTCTCGAATAGATTTGACAGGCAACTTTTGCCAATGCTTCTAGCCAGAGGATGAAAGCTCTATGTAAAGCTGAGCACATTATGTTATTGGGTTTCGGGAAAGGTACGAGAGAGAATCATTAAATCTATAACTATTAGGGTTAATTTTTCAATCGTCACATAATTTTTAACTCGGAAAAAAAAATTTGACGTTTTGACAGCTTTCCATATACCTAGGTCATCCGAAATATGTCAAATCGCAACATTTTTACATCAGATATGAGATTTTCAATCGTCATATAGACTCTTGAAAGATCAGCCTTATTCAACCAAGTAATTCGGTATTCAAATTTTGCTACGCGTAGCAAAAAATCATAGTTATCATTAGAGAAGGTCGACTGCAGAACGTAGACCTGCTTATTGGCAAGTTACAAAACTCGACCATCGATAAAATGCCCTTTAAGAATTATCTGCAATTTAAAAATACAAGTTCAGCTTTTACTACCTATTCTTAAACCTTGGGCCATATCGTAGCAAGTTTCTTTTTTAACGACGTGTATATATATATATTTATATATATATATATATTTTAATGTATGACCACGCATAACTTTTTACAGAGTAGTCCGATTTTGTGTGTTTTTTTGTGTTTTTTTTTGTTAATGTCGAAGCATCATGCTGAGATAGGAGCCTTTTGGCCTCGTATAGGACTTTCTGTTTCATTTTTTTTTTTTTTTTTTTTACTTTTGATACTTTTTTTATATACAATTTGTTTTATTTTTTATTTTTAACTCTGTTTAGTTTAGTTTTATGATCCTGTACGAGTCGCAATAAATACTTTTTCTTTCTTTCTTTCTTTCTTTATTTTGATATTTCTTTCTTTGTTGGAAAGGGATACCCCAAAGTTGGTCCCATATAAATTTGGAAAAAAATCCAACTCTAAGGGTGGGAAAATAGGGGTGATTTATTGTTTACTCAACTCACAGATTTGAAAACAATTAGTAGATTATAGTAACAAAAAAAATATAAAATAAAAACTTTTTAACAAAAAAATTAAACCACCTAAAAACTGAAAAGCAATTTTTTGCTTTTCAGTTTTTTCAACGGTTTAATTTTTTTGTTAAAAAGTTTTTTACAGCCCGCATTTAAAGGATGTAAATCAAAGAAGTTAAATGAATACTGCAAGTCTCCATCAACAAACGGACAAGCAAGGAGACTTGTCATGAATTTAATATTATACCTACGTTTTTCTTTCAAATAAGTCCTTATTATTTTTTCCCAGTAAAGGAACTAGTACGTTCTACTAAGGGCTGATTGTCAATCGACAGATAATTTTTATTCGTGGAATAATATTGACGTCTGACAGTTTTTGTATCTGAAGAACTGTCAAAAATTCAAAATTATTCCTCCGATAAAATTACCTGGCGTTGAAAAATACACTCCTAAGTCCTATATTTTCTTAATTTGTTGTCTCTATCGCATTATACATACATGTTAAGTACATTATAGAGATTCGATTGAATGTGTAACTTCTAATTACATATATCGTAACTCGTTTCACAAGTCACAGCCGTTATGACTTAACTAGCTGCGCCCCGCGGTTTCACCCGCATAACTTTCGATCCCGTAGGAATATCGGGATAAAAAGTATCCTATGCCTATGTGTTATTCTTGGTTATAAACTATCTGATTTAAAAATACAAGTTCAACTTTTACTACCTATTCTTAAACCTTGGGCCATATCGTAGCAAGTTTCTTTTTTAACGACGTGTATATATATATATTTATATATATATATATATTTTAATGTATGACCACGCATAACTTTTTACAGAGTAGTCCGATTTTGTGTGTTTTTTTGTGTTTTTTTTTGTTAATGTCGAAGCATCATGCTGAGATAGGAGCCTTTTGGCCTCGTATAGGACTTTCTGTTTCATTTTTTTTTTTTTTTTTTTACTTTTGATACTTTTTTTATATACAATTTGTTTTATTTTTTATTTTTAACTCTGTTTAGTTTAGTTTTATGATCCTGTACGAGTCGCAATAAATACTTTTTCTTTCTTTCTTTCTTTCTTTATTTTGATATTTCTTTCTTTGTTGGAAAGGGATACCCCAAAGTTGGTCCCATATAAATTTGGAAAAAAATCCAACTCTAAGGGTGGGAAAATAGGGGTGATTTATTGTTTACTCAACTCACAGATTTGAAAACAATTAGTAGATTATAGTAACAAAAAAAATATAAAATAAAAACTTTTTAACAAAAAAATTAAACCACCTAAAAACTGAAAAGCAATTTTTTGCTTTTCAGTTTTTTCAGCGGTTTAATTTTTTTGTTAAAAAGTTTTTTACAGCCCGCATTTAAAGGATGTAAATCAAAGAAGTTAAATGAATACTGCAAGTCTCCATCAACAAACGGACAAGCAAGGAGACTTGTCATGAATTTAATATTATACCTACGTTTTTCTTTCAAATAAGTCCTTATTATTTTTTCCCAGTAAAGGAACTAGTACGTTCTACTAAGGGCTGATTGTCAATCGACAGATAATTTTTATTCGTGGAATAATATTGACGTCTGACAGTTTTTGTATCTGAAGAACTGTCAAAAATTCAAAATTATTCCTCCGATAAAATTACCTGGCGTTGAAAAATACACTCCTAAGTCCTATATTTTCTTAATTTGTTGTCTCTATCGCATTATACATACATGTTAAGTACATTATAGAGATTCGATTGAATGTGTAACTTCTAATTACATATATCGTAACTCGTTTCACAAGTCACAGCCGTTATGACTTAACTAGCTGCGCCCCGCGGTTTCACCCGCATAACTTTCGATCCCGTAGGAATATCGGGATAAAAAGTATCCTATGCCTATGTGTTATTCTTGGTTATAAACTATCTGTGTGCCAAATTTCGTCCTAATCCGTTCAGTACTTTTTGCGTGAAAGAGTAACAAACATCCATCCATCCTTACAAACTTTCGCATTTATAATATTAGTAGGATTAAACCTAAGCAACAATGATGTATTGACACTTGTGAGTTACATAATATCAAAACGCTCACGAATACACTATATTGATCAGTGTTTGGCAAAGGAACCCATACTTTTTCCTCGTTTTCAGCTACAAAACGCTGTATTTGTAAATATTATTAGCAACTATTCCGTTCAAAATACGAACCAATAAAATCTAATTCGAGGAACTAACAATAAATCTTTCGTAGCATGCCATTTACTTTGTAGCCCCATATTATGCCTCAGAATGTCATCACGTCAACGTTCGACCTGAGTCCACTATACGGTCTGTCAAAAATTGGCGCCAATCCAACCTACCCAACGTGTGTTTGTAAACTTTCATCTTATACGCTTCTATATTTATTCGGAAAATTTTATGTGCGGCTTCGACCGACCTCGCCAATGATTTCTGTTACAAAATATGCCAACAGTTGGGTAGGAATCTGAGCATAATTTTAGTAGGCTCCATATTATAAATTAATGTCATTACATGAGCAGTTTATCTATGGTACTCGTATATATTTGTATACAGTAGTAGTGTTGTTTCTAAAGTGTAATTCCTCTATATCCGCACAGGTCTCCCTCGTAAACGTTTTATGACTTTTCACACAACTGATGATCATAACTTTCTGCAAATTCCTGTCTTAAATAGTTCTGCAACATATCTACGATGCACATAAACTCAAGTTTAGATGCGAGCCATTGTATGAAAATAAAAAAAGTAAACAACAGTGACAGGAAGTAACCAATATTAAAACATCATCATTATATTCATTATGCACAATGTGGAGTAAATACGTATTATCGAAACTAACTCAAAAAGCAAAGTTAATAAAATTTATTTGGGACCACCTCTGAGGCATACCCTATCCATTAAAAGAATTTTCGAAATCGATCCACAATTGTGGGAGATATTGCATAATATATATATATACAAAAAAAAATACAGTCGATTTGAGAACCTCCTCCTTTCAGATAAAAAGAAACATTCTTCTGATTAGGAAAGCCAACCAAAATTTTGAAAATACAGGCGTATATTGTGGAGTTAATATCTAGGAAATCATAAAGCACTATGATCATAACATAATACAAACGAGCTTCAGTAATCCTCTCAATCCCTTGAGTACCATTATGAATACATAATACAAGTAAGATTACTACAATCACTATTTTATTACTGTCACTAATAACCATTTAAATGCATGTTCTGGCTTCAAAAGGAATATGCTAACTAACCGGTGTGATGATTCTAATTACTTTTCCTTGTTTGTGATGCTAATTTATTCATACAATATCTATATACATATAATAAATCTGTAGAAGTGAAAATTCTGTACATTGAAAATATCAAAAAAATAAATGGCAGGGGGTGTTACTAGACCGACAGCGAACCCAAAAATGTGATTTAAAAAAATTTTGTCTGTCTGTCTGTCGGTCTGTCTGTCTGTCTGTCTGTCTGTTTGTTCAGGCATCACGCAAAAACTACCGGTTCGATTACGATGAAACTTGGTATAATTATTCTTTAATATCCTGGGCACCACACTGGGTACTTTTTATCCCGGAAAAGTATATACAATAAAAAACAAACTTAATTTTGCGGTTCGATCCCTAGACCGATTACTGTACCAACCGCAAATAATAAGTTTGTCGTAGGTTACGTCACCCGCAGTATTATCTGTGCGACCTTTTTATTCCTTTTAGTTTTTAGAGTTATTTAGGTTTAATTTTATAAGTCGTAGGTATAGATTTTAATTTTAAAGTATAGGTAGGTAGTATATTTGTTAGTGTGCGTAGTGACCGTAGGTTACTTTATAGTACTGTTAGGTAGGATTAGTCATTCGTATAGATATTAGTTTTTAGGGATTTTGCCTATTTATTGAGTTTAGATTAGTTATCATCAGAAATAGGTTTATTTAGGTAGGTTATTTTTTTTAATTAGGTAGGTACTTAGGTAAAGATATCATATAGGTACCCTCTTAATCACCACTAATGAGACACAATTGGTTTTCTATTGTAATTAGCCACAAAGGGCCCGCGAGATAGATGGCATTCTGGGGAAGCACATACATTTTATCCTGTTAGTACGTTCCCGTGGGATAATTTCCGACATCCACGCGGGCGAAGCCGCGGGCAGAAGCTAGTTATGTAATATAGGCATAGTGGTCAACTGTGTTAGGTAGCTAGTCAAATGTGAACTATACTACCCCTATTATCAATAAAGATTTTTGTCAGAATGCTTGAAAGATTTATAAGTCGAATGCTATATAATGGTATAAGTATAGTGCCCCGAGGGACCCCTTGTGTAAAAAGCTTTAGCCATTGTAACTTCAACTTCTCAAAGACTCGTTAAGCCTCTTATAGAGGTTCTATTTAACAAAAATAAAAGTCTGTAACAGAAGAACGGTTGATTTCTGTTGCAGTTAAAACTTTTTTAGTTTTTTCATCTACATATACGTTTACTAATTTGCTTATCGAAACTGGCTGTTTATTCATGAGCAAGTGTACGACTTGTACCTTCATGCATGATTACGTGGATTCGTTCCTGAATCTGTAATATGTTTTTTTGGACAATCCTGCCTGATATTCTGTGAACATTTCTCATACTTCTACCCTTGTCAGGTTGATCATCTACAAATTGTTATAGTGGGATATTTTACACTCCGTAGTCGATATTTTCTTCATCACAGCAATTCATATTAAGTGATAGAACATCAGCTTGTTTACTGCCTAACTTAATAGCATGAGCAGCCTATAATGTTCCCACTGCTAGGACACAAGCGTCCTTTCTTCGAAAGGGAGTGGGTTGTAAATTCAGTGGCGTGCGGTTCATAAAGACAGAAAGACACTGCCTACCCTAGTTCTGATAATAGATCTAATATTATTTTATCAATAAACAAAACAACATAAAAATCTTAAATCATAAATCAGCTCCACCTATCGAGTGCCGGTGTTATCATTAAGATCGATACAGTTTACTGCACTAGCGCCACCTCGCCTTTGCCACGGCAAAGACACAAACTATTCGTCTCTGAATATTTTGTATGTGTGCTCCGTGGAAACTCGTGGTCATGCGTATTTTTATGTGTGTGCGTTCCTATAGCTACGTGGGCTTTGCTGACACACAATGACAAAAATCACGCACACAACTGCATGAAAAGCCAGTGTCTTGTTCGAGTTGTTCTATAAAGCTAACACGAAAAATTACGATCCTAACCGAACATTTCCGACGAAAGTTTGCTATGCAATGCGAATATTTTAAGAAGTAATATTGTTTAATTGAATTTTATATATTTAGATGGCCATCATTTTTTTGTCGTATTAATTTTCCCTTTTACTACGTAATTTCAATAGTCAATAGTAGCCATTATTGTTTGATGTGTGTTGTGTTTGTGACTTACGCTATCAGATATTTAGGATTTTAACATTGTGAATTGTGATTAGAGTGAAAAATGGATAATATTGTCTGTGAAAGTTGTTCAGATGGTGTGTGTATTGATAAAATAAAATATGACGCGTTTTCAAAACTATCTTTTAGTGAAAAAAAAACAAGATAGCAAGTTATGTCGTCCTACACCGGATTTGCAAATAATACAAACTAAAGGTAAAGTCAATCGTAAATTCAATACAAAACAATATGATTCATATCATTGGCTCACAGGTTGCCTAGACAGTAATCGGTTATTTTGTTTCGTTTGTCTACTACTTTGAAATAATAAAACCGTCTGGAACGACATCGGTTACGCTGATATTCATAATTTTCCTACCGCCGCGCCGCGAGAAAACATGAACAATCTGAAAAACATTTAGAATCTTCCCTTCCCTTAATTATATAAGCAAAAAAAGACATCAGATGTGACTTATTGCATTAAAAAAATTAGGGACTTTGAATCGTTTTTGGAATCATTCAGATCTAGGTTTGAATTAATTTTTGAAGGCGTAAAAATAATCACAGGGCCGCCAAAACAAAAACTTAATGTTGTGGACGCGAAAACCAATTTTAAGCGTATTTTTATTGAAATTATAGACAATATATCCATCGAATGTCGCGACCGATATAAAAAACTGACAGAGTTAAAATTTTTTGGACTACTTTCATGCGAAAATTTCAATAAATATAATGACAATTTTCCGGTTGAATTAGTATCGCAATTCGTAAATGTTTATAAATTATACGACTTTAACATAGACCGCCTTAGCAATGAGCTCAAATGTGTTTATAAATCTGCCGAATTCAAAAACCTTAGTATTTACAAAATTATAGAACATTTTTACGAAAATAACATAAATACAGTTTTTCCCGAAGTACTGCGTTTGGCAAAATTAATTGTTACAGTTCCCGCGAGCAGTGCTTCAACCGAAAGGTCATTCTCGTCGCTAAAACGTATACAAACCTACTTAAGAAATACACAAGGCCAGCAACGACTTACAGATCTTTCCACGATTTCAATAGAAAAAAACCTTCTTACGGAAATAAAACGCCTTCCCAACTTTTACGATTCCATATTGCAGATATTCTTACAGAAAGATAGGCGTGTAGATTTAATATAAAAATAAAACGCAATCCTATATACTTAGTATACTCACACCACCATCTTTTCAATGATTTTATTTAATTTTTGCAAATCACACAAACATTACAAAACATCAAACAAACGCGCTGAAAGGCCACTTCGAATATCCGTAAATTGATATGTCTATAAAATCAGTCAATCTATGGATATTTGAGTTGGCATTTGGCAATTACCTACATCATCAATCGACAAGACGACGAACCAAAACCAACGTGTAGTATTTTTGGTGAGTACAATTTTCTGCCTACCCTGTCATAAAACTGTGTGCACGCCACTGGTTGTAATGTACCACGTGACGCCCAGTGCGGATTGGTTAAGTAACTCATCATAAGCCTCATCACTGCCTAATGCACGAGTAATAATAACAAACTAATAATTATATAGTTCTACATATTTACAGTCTACGTAAGGTAGCTCTCTTATAGTCTAATAATATTTGTTAATATCTGGTTAATCGTTCGAGTGGTGTGAGGCAGAACATTAAAAGTTAAACACCGATACATTTTTATGTTCTGTTTAACTTCTCACGGTGTCGAGTGCTTTGTTGCTATTTATCTGACGAGCTCATTAACGTTAATTGTATTTACGTCTAATCTTGAGTAATTAATAGGAATTTTTGGTAGCTGCGGGTTTTTTGTAGACTAGAATAATGATGAGAGTTATCTATCATCATCTGCCTAGCAGTATTTTACATGGAGTGACTGCCTATCTGACATCCACAACCCAGTTACTGGGTAATACGATACCCCTTGGTAAGACTGGTTGTCAGACTTTGACACGCGGGCTTTTGATTACCTGTATCGACTGTCAAAGAGATCTATAGTAATAATTAAGCTACCTAAACAGTTTGTTTGTTTTTTTGAACGCGCTAATGTCTGGAACTATCAGTCAGATTTGAAAAAATCGTTTTGCATATTTGATAGTCCAATTCTTGAGGTGTTCTATATGCTACCATCGCGCCAAGACTTTTTAGGAGCCGAGCAAAAATAAAGAAAGAACGCTTAACAAAAACGAAGTAATAGCGCGGGTAGGCGATGCGATGCGATGGGGGAACAAGAACGGATGAAGTCGCAAGCAGAATCTAGTAACATATAAGTCAAACTTAATCCAATAGGGTTCCTGTGCAACAATTATTTAAAAGGCACCTGTTATCAAGAGCTGGGGCACCTAGCTAAATTCTACGATCTGCATCTATCTATAGGTAACACTGCCTTATGGTCCCAGAAAATATGGTTTTCTTACGTATCCATAATTGTGTTGCCATTATCCATTTGTTTAGTCTACAAGAAAGGCTCATGTTTAACACTAGAGAACTTCTAGTTAGTGATTTATGGTGAGATATTATTCACAATAGGGAGGTGTCAGTGTCTCACTGTTGTCCGTATTTGATATTTATTGTCTGCTTCCAAATTTCGTTTTCTCCTATTCTAACAACAATAAGTTAACTGAATAGTGGCACTTTGAATAGTAGCCAAGTGAACCTCGAGGCATCTTTGAACAACTAAAACATTAAGACGATTGTAGAAAGCGAATGGTTTGCTTGTTTTGCACTGTAATAGTTTGAACTTTTGTTTATATCTTTATTCAGTAACTCAGTAATATCTACTCAATGTTTCAAATTTTCTCATAACACTAAAGTTTAATCAAAGTAATGCAGAACCATAAACATCCTAATAAACTCTCAAGTACATCTAGATGGATGTTACAGCAAGAATGAAGACCTTAATGAAAAGATTTAATTGTCATCCAATTAATGTGACTATGCCACAAATGATATACGTGTTGCGCAAGATCGGCGCCTCCGCAGCCCGGCACGTTTTTGTTTACATTCGTAACTGGTTGTAGTGTTAACAAAACCAGTTTCCTGCTCTCTAGACCCACGCCGAAGTCCTCCCAATATCCTCCAAGTTTTGCGGTTAAAACTAATAAAAAAACTTTCAAAAAATGTTCAACTACTTCTCATTCTGAACAGTTCGCAAAATAGACGTGTATATGAGGATACAAACCGTTTGAACGTCGTCTATTAAATTGCTGCCATGCCAAACGATCGTATCATTGCTCACTCAATTGACTATAATAGTGTGGAGTGTTTATATTGTAGATGTAGACCTTGGCCACTAACTACCGAGCTTCTGAGGTACCGAGCGACGAGTGAAGAGGCGAGTTATCTACAACATCTTAATAAGTCTACGCTAATTACATAAGACATTCTCCACACGTCCCGGGCCTTCGCTACCTGTAATCTGATTATCTATTCAGGAAAATGTTGTTGTTTAACAGTTTCCAATGTACAAAAATCGGGCCTAGCACTGTTCTGGGTTTCCCCAAAGGCCAAATGGATTTGATTTTATCCTTTGTTTTATTTTTACCTGACAACGCCATGTTGTTGTTAGGGATTAAATAAACATCCGTTAAAAACGAACTGCGTCGCTATCAGTAAGCTAAAACAAAATAAAAATGTGCATACATCTACTATTTTAATATTAACTACGTTTATTTTTTTGTGTTTCGTCCAATCCGCGTTTTTAGTTCAAAGTCGTTATAATGTTGACACCTGGTTTTGTAATCAGTCATAATCTGTGAGTAAACAAACGTGCTGTAAAATGATATGGACTCACCGTGTCCTGCAAATCCTTGAATTCGTTCAGTATGTTCTTCTCCATCTTCTGGCTGAGAGACTTGACATTGGCGGACATTGCGATCATGTTTGCCGTCAGCTCGTCGACCTCATGGCGCAGCTGCCGTATCTGCACCTCCCGCACTATCGTGAACACCAGCAGCCACGCCACCAACGCACCAACCACCACTGCCAGCGTGATCAACCACGTCTGCCATCGCCTATCCGTCTTCTCAACCATCGCACCCCTAAATTGTCTTTCAAAATCACCGCTCATCAAATTCTTCGATATGTCTTGCGACTCCTTCATGTTCGTCTGAGTATACATCGAGTTGGCTTCGGGTATAAGTGCGTGATTCTCAGCCATCACAGCCCTGACACTGAACTCGCGAACCGTCACCCGTCACTCGATCCCTAAGTGGCAAACTACGCGAGTAATTAGCCTTTATCGGCCCATTATCGAGGTTCGTGGAAGGCCGGGTCGAGGGGCCCGTGAAAGAGATAGAGTAAGTCGGTGCACGTGCCGAGTAGTTCGGGGGAGGGTAACGCGCGTGCACAACGAGACTGATCAGGAGCGAGTGCGGAGCGGCGGTATGTAGATGGGTGCGCGCGCGGCGGACGACTGGACGCGGAATCAGAAACACGGCGGCAGCGCACGCGCATCGCTCGGACCGACCCACCTCAAAGTTTTTGGAACCAGAAGTTTAACTCCACACATATTTTGATTTTTATCGACGCACACGTAGACAACAAACATTCCAAATTTCCAATAGCGCGTGTATAATGTGAGACTGTAGTGATTCGAGAATGTTCTATGTTACCTGCTGTAGGGACTCGAACATAATAAGTTCATTTATCGAATGACGTAGGGCAGGACCTTCGGTTTATACTATTCTATGCTGGGGGACCGGGATGATCCCGCATATCGGTGAATACGGCTCATGCATCATAAATAATAACCTTCATTGACCGCTCGAGAAAGATAAAATTTTAACACCATTATGGAAATGAGGTAACCCGTTTTTGAGATCGAAAAACAAAACAAGATGAATGGCGATTCAAACATACGAATGCAGAAAAATATATCCTATGTAGGTTATTTTATTTTGTTCTTTAAAAAACTAAAATTATAGGTACTAAAAACATAATAAAATTCTAACTTGTGACGTTTGCAAATCTTAACCATTCACGAAAGATAACAAACTTTTATAACAGCAATAAACCAGAATTATATCAATGAAACACAATCTTTATTTACGAGAAGTATTATGTACAGTCACGAGCACTAATACGTTAACAATTGGAAACTTTCAATAGCCATTTTTGCGTGAAATAACGAAAACAACAATGAAATACGACACATTGCAAAAACCTATAGGTTCGAAAATACTATGTTTGTAGCAACACAAAATTTAATTAAAAACTAAAGGAATAAATCGCTTTTGAATAAAGCCAAGCGTATAGGTACAGACGCCAGCACATCAAGCTACTACAATCTGTCAAATTTCTTTAATAGATTTTCAACTTTATCGCTAAAGCATTAAGGTTCAAGGTTGATTGGGAAAATTTGACAGTTTCGGGTAGGTTGACCTGCTGGCGTCTGTACATAATTTTGCTCGTGACTGTACAGACGCCAGCACATAAAGCTATCAAATTTCTTTAATAGATTTTCAACTTTATTGCTTTAGCATTAGGTTCAAGGTTGATTGGGAAAATTTGACAGTTTCGGGTAGCTTAATTAGCCCAGTCTGTACCTAACTAAGAAATAACCATAATTTGAACAAGCCCCTTATGCGAATCAGACAAAGACCCCTTTAAAATCCTAGACAAATCTATGAACAGCCCAGACTTGCCGACGCACTCAGAATTCTAATTAATTACAGATAACGTATACATAAATACATACCTACATTTTGTTTATTCAATAAATGTGTACCTACGTCATAGTGAGTGCGGTTACTCCAGTGATAAGAGCATCAGTAAACAACATTAATGAACGGCTTCCAAAACATACTGAATGAATATGCATATTATTCATTAGCTTGTATCTTTGTATGACGATGGGCCAAGAAAAGTATTAGTAGAAAAAGACTGAATACCCATTGTGATTTGTGGTTTCTTACGCTCGACTCCGCCGCCGAGCTGGAAATTTTTAAGAAGCGCGTTTTATAGCTGATAGTTGTAGTTATATTTTATCGTCATCTTTCCCTTATCCCAATTTATATACTTAGTTATAATAATTATGTTAGGCATTTGATACTGTGGCCCCTATACGTAACAGAAGTTGACAATATTTCATATAAAATAAGGGCATTGGTTTGATAGAGATATTAGATAAAGACCTCTCCGGACAGTAGCAATCTATGAAAGTGATAATTAGTCTTTATCAATATTTCACAAGATATATGTAATACTTTTCCTTTAGGTATAACGCTAGGCCGCATTTTGGGGCCCTAGCTTTTCACATAATAAATAAATAAAAATAGCAAACACCATACCTCGTTATTGTAACTCCCTATAGACGATGAATACACATGATCCATGCTTATTGCCGACATGATTATTAGTACCAGAACCACATCAAACTTGAAACTTCTTGATGACATAACAACACTTCTGTCAAGAGATTCATCCAGGGGCCATATTATTATTGTCATCATGATTCCAGTCCGAAAAAGGGATGCTATCGGGCATGTAAAGCTCCGTCTCTCTCTTACACCTGGACGTAATATTTAGCATACCAATCAGGTAGGCATGATCATCACTGAATTCATCACTGACGAAAATCATCACTAACTCCCAAGATACAGGCAAATGCCTAGTTTGGGGGTCACCGTCTATTCTATTCTTGTACAAATTGTAATAAATAAATAATTTTGAATTTGAATATAAGCCATAAACAAAATGTCGTAAAAGGCTTATCAATCAATCAATAAATTATTAAGTTAGCCAATGCTCACTGCAGAGCCGTCTCGTCGGTAGTGGGCGTGCAAAGCTTGGCACATATCACACATCAAAGATCTCAGACAATAATCCAGCACACTATCTGCATAACACACTACCAATCACAATTTAAGGATATTGCTAATCCATTGCTTCATATGTTCGAAAAATTTGTCTACTCAACAACATAAATCACGCAATGAATGTTGTTGAACTGTCAAAATTAAACCCATTAACTACTGACAATGTGTTACGCAATTACCTCGGTGCTGAGAGCCAAAGCAAGTAGCAATCATTTTCAAAGCGTTTCGTATTTCTACAACAGACTTGACTTAAGACTCTTGATGTTTAAGTCATAAGTCATTTAATAATTTGTTGAACACCTACAATAATCCTACTAATATTACTCGTATAAACGTGGATGGATGGATGGATGGATGTTTGTTACTCTTTCACGCCAAAACTAGAATTTTGCCCACAGATGGTTTATAACCAGGATTAACACATAGGAATTTTTATCCCGATATTCCCACGGGATCGAAACTTATGCGGGTGAAACCGCGGGGCGCAGCTAGTGTCAACATAAAATGCTTGTGTCAGTCCCATACATTTTTGACTTTTCCATCATCGCTGATAAAATATCACTTTGTCTAGGCCCACCGGCCTCCTCTAGATGATCTTGTGATTGTGGGCCACCACAATCACAAGATCATCTAGAGGAGGCCGGTGGCCAAAAACCAAAAAAAAATTAGATATAACACTGGTAAAGTTTTATAGTGTAGATTATTCGGCTCATCCTGGGAAGTCCCAACACCATACCTATTTCTGCAATACTGCTCACACGTGTACTATACGTTACAGCAAAAAACCGGTTAAGTCATACACCAAACCTAAAAATTGCCATTCGGGGAAAACGTATGCACCTAAAAGTGACAAAATCGTCATGTAAATAACCGCAAAAGTACCATATAAACAAAAAACAGGTCAGCTACTAGGAACAGTAATCTTGAGCGGACAATACGGTGTGTTTCATGAGATTTACGGGTAAAGTCCACGAAGACCATCCTTATAATTTATCGACGTCAGTGGCTACGCTACGCTAGGTAGGTACTCTATACATAGGTACATACAAATAAATGAAATTGAAGTGTCTGTTTTTAATGTCGATGTTTACTAAATGCATATGAAAATACTCACCCGCTCCTCTTTATTAAATAAAACCCATGTGTGTACCCTCTCTGAAAATCTTCAAACTTACTGAGGTCTTATTTTATATCATGTCAACTTTGTCTAAATTTTAACTTTGCTCATTATACAATTAATTAATGCACGTATTGCTACTAAAGCTCCTAGCGATTAAACTGTTTTTTTTTCTTCGAAACTTTTATGTCTTCCTGTAAACAGCGTTGTGGGTAAATCTTAATAATTATTAAGATTTCTGTGGAGGAGTGATATGAAAGAGAAGGTAGTGAATGATAGCGTGACGGGGGCGAACGGAAGAAAAAAACGGGTTGCGCCGACCACAAGTAACATGGAACAAGGGCAGGGAGATGATGATGATGATGATGAGTTGCTACTCTACCTATGTACAGACGCCAGCACATCAAGCTACTACAATCTGTCAAATTTCTTTAATAGATTTTTAACTTTATCGCTAAAGCATTAAGGTTTAAGGTTGTTTGGGAAAATTTGACAGTTTCGGGTAGCTTGACCTGCTGCTGGTGTCTGTACTTATGTGCAATGAAACAGTAGAATGGGCTTGTTCCTATTTTTAGGCATAGGCATTGTATCATTATTCTAGCCTACGCCGCTGTCCCAGTCCTGGGTCAAGGCCTTCCTCCAATCATTGCATCTTTCGCGAGTCCGCGCGTCCTCGTTCCAGTTCCGACGGAACCTATCCAGTTCGTCCCGCCATCCTACGTGGCATGGATAGCATTTAATTTTGTCTGACAATTTCTACTACGTAAGTAATATTTAACAAATGAGAATATAAGCTTAGCTCAAGTGTTTTTTCCTTGAACTGACTCATCTGTAGCGGTATCTACAACGCCACATGCGAACAACGCGTCATACTGACGTCACGCAAATCCTGCATCTCGCAAGCAGAGTTTACTGCGCAATTAGCATAGATACAATTTCCCAACATCAATCGTTGGGCAATTACTGAGTTCCTATGGCCTTCTTATCTATAAAGGTGTTTATTACATTTGTATGAATTTTTGTCACTAAATAAGATAGGCACTTCTTTTTAATAACATAATACTTAGCTGTAGGGCACCGGTACAATACCATAGATTTATCGCCTAATCAAGCGTAACTGCAATTTTAAATAAGAGTTTTGCCTTTATTTTTTTGGTCAGGCACTATTAATTAATGTCAGCATAATTAATTCTACTATAAAAAAATTTTGCATGCCTCGCGGTTGAATGTACTGGATCCTTCTCTTTCTTACCACCATACTTGTGTACCTACATTCATAGCAAATTAATTATTTCATTTCATTTCCCAGAGTTAAAGAAGTATTAAATAATAAATAAAATATCCCCATACCAATTTTCATCAAAATCGGTCCTCCCGTTTCGGAGATTAGTCGGAACAAACAGCCAGAAAAAAATTAAAAATAAAATTGTTATAAGCACCGTAAGTATATACTTTTATATGTATTTAGTCTAAAGCTGTTATTTTGACATAACAAACAAAAACTTCAATTTTATTTATTTGTATAGATTTGACAGCTTATACATATTCATATTATTATTACACATAGGTATACGTGGTCAGTAACATAATATATTTTTGAATCACCAGCTTGATGGCTTACCTCATTTATTAAAAAATTTGCTTTGAAAGTATCTATTTAATTCACAAATGGTGCATACTTCGTTCATCATCATCATCAGCCTATAGCAGTCCACTGCTGGACATAGGCCTCTGCACGCCATTCAACTCGATTTTCAGCAACTCTCATCCAGCTGCTACCAGCAATCCTGCGAAGATCGTCGCTCCACCTAGCCTGAGCCCACCTTACGTTTACCGATTCGCGGTCTCCACTCAAGAACACGTCTACCCCAACGGCCATGTGGCCGGTTCTACGGCTAATATGGCCGGCCCATTGCCACTTCAGCTTGCTTGTACAGACGCCAGCACATCAAGCTACTACAATCTGTCAAATTTCTTTGGTAGATTTTCAACTTTATGGTTAAAGCATAAGGTTCAAAGTTGATAGGGAAAATTTGACAGTTTCGGGTAGCTTGATGTGCTGGCTTGGGTTTGGCTGGATGTGTTGTCTTCGTTTGTTTAAGCCAATTTTTTGGGTAAAACTTTACCAGGGTGTCAGCCAAACTAGCATGACATTAAGAATATTCAATTAACCATGCAATGAACAATAGCTGCTCTATTATTACATATTATACCCGATGATGCAAACATTCCGAGCAGAGATCGGTCCATTTGATTTCTAGCACGGATGCGCGCACGCCGAACGCACCGCTTCTTACGTCAATTGTGTAACAGAGACGCGCCCGCATACTATCTTCATATTATAATTGATAATATTATGTTGCTATGTATTCCAAAACTTTTAGAAATACCTGCAAGATAGCTAAAGCCCTGTTCATTAGTAACAAGATCAAAACGGCGGAAAACAAAATAAAAACTGTTTGGAAAGTTATACACAACGAAACTAGTGCGAATAAAATACGAAACAATGATTACGCATTGGAGACTTCACGTGGTGCCATAAGCTCTAACTTAGAAGTAGCTCAGGAATTTGTAAATTTCTTTACTAATATACCATTAAAAACGACGGAAGCCTTAAATTCCTCACCCGTTGTCTCAATGGATCTATTAAGAGCTAACGTTCCAGGCTGCTCGGTTGAATTTCAATTTAAACATATAAACCCTATGATAGTTATAAAAGCTTTTCGGCAAATCAAAATCAAATTGACCGAAGATTTATGGGGAATGTCTATCAAAGTTTGTACATCCATAATCGAGACTATAGCGCCATACTTAGCTTTGATATTTAATTTGTGTGTAGATCAAGGAGTCTTCCCGGATTTAATGAAATACAGTAAGGTTATACCGCTTTTTAAATCTGGGGACAGTAAAGACACCAACAATTATAGACCAGTATCCGTGTTGCCCGTATTCAGCAAGGTGTACGAAAAGGTAATGCTCAATCAAATGCTTAATCATTTTAACAACAACAAAATCTTACATGATCAGCAATATGGTTTCACCAAAGGACGTTGTACGACTGACGCCGGTGTAACCTTATTAAAGCACATCTTCACAGCGTGGGAGGAGGCCCAAGATGCCATAGGAATCTTTTGTGACCTCTCCAAGGCATTTGATTGCGTCAATCACGAAACCTTACTTTTTAAACTCGAGCATTACGGACTAGGTCAACTTGCGCTCAGATTAGTAAAATCTTATTTATATGATAGACAACAAAAAGTTCAAATAAATGGTGTCAATTCTCTTGCTTTAAAAGTAAAAATGGGTGTTCCACAAGGCTCGATTTTAGGTCCTTTCCTCTTTTTAGTATATATTAATGATCTACCCCATTTATTAAAGAACCAACCACAAATGGTGTTATTTGCTGACGATACTTCCTTAATTTTTAAGATAAATAGACGTGCATCAAATCTTGACGACGTAAATAACGCCCTACTGCAGGTACAAAATTGGTTCACTGCTAATAATTTGGTATTAAATGGGAAAAAAACTAAATGCATAAGATTTGCTTTACCAAATGTTAAAAGTAGTGATTGTGACATAGTATTGAACAAAGAGAAACTAGAATTCGTCGATAAAACTGTTTTCCTGGGGATCACGCTCGACTCAAAGCTGCAATGGGGTCCTCATTTAACATCTCTTGCAGGACGGCTAAGTTCAGCAGCTTATGCT
The DNA here is from genome assembly GCA_945859715.1 of Apamea sordens. Taxonomy (NCBI): domain Eukaryota; kingdom Metazoa; phylum Arthropoda; class Insecta; order Lepidoptera; family Noctuidae; genus Apamea; species Apamea sordens. The sequence goes on from OX243986.1 coordinate 18,628,042, forward strand.
GTAAGAAAAATCCGTCAATTTACTAATGTAGATACCGCGAGGCTAGTCTATTTCAGTTACTTTCATAGTATCATGTCTTACGGTATTTTACTATGGGGACGGGCTGCAGATATCGAGTCCATTTTTATTCTGCAGAAAAGAGCCATCAGAGCAATATATGGCCTCCGCAGGCGCGATTCTTTAAGGGAACTGTTTAAAGATATTAACATCATGACGGTACCTTGTCAATACATCTATGAAAACATCATGTACGTAAGGAAAAATTTAAATCTTTTCAATAAAAGAGGTGAAAGACACAACTATAGGACTAGAAATAGGGACCAACTAGTTCAAACAGGTTTCAGACTGGCTAAAGTAGATTCATCCTTCATGGGGTACTGTTTAAAATGTTACAATAAAATTCCTCCCCACATACTCCAACTGAATGAAACGAAATTTAAATCTTGTATTAAACGCACACTATGTAGCCAAGCATACTATAAGTTAGGAGATTACATCGCTGACAAAAATGCTTGGCTCAATGCTGGTCCTGCTCCACAGAGGCGCATAAACTAATTAGCATTCGGAAACATTGTTGGAGCTGCTGAACATTGGAAAAAAAAAAAAAACTATCTTTGCATTGTATAAACTCAATTGCTTAGAATTGTATAATTGCATAGCACACGTGTGAGCACTATGTACTTTCTATAAAGCTACCATTTACTGGGTACGTCTTTCATTGACTTGAATGTGCCCTGGCAGCTGTGAGTATGTCATGCTCACTCAAATGTCTCGCTGGTGGTGGCGTGTGTGTTGGATCATTAAGTTCCCTCCAAAATGGTTGAGCTGAATGGTGCTGATCCATACGTCATGTTCGTGAACGGGCGCCGCCAGTAGGGACTGGTCATCTCTTAGCTGCCTCGGCTTATTTTAATTTTTAATTTCTGAATTGTTTTTGTTTTTTTATAACGGACGCTTTTAACGTGCACGTTCTACATCGTTCTCACATGCTTAATTTCAACACGAATGATGTAATCAAATATTTTGTAACAACTTTATGATTTAAAAGAGTGTCCATGGAGTTTCTTGCCCGTTCTTCTCCATAGGTACCTACGCTTTGGAATGGGCAACTAGCTTCATCTTTCTGACTGACCGACCCTTTGACAATTCAAAAGTACCTGTAATTGGTTTAGTTGAATTAAATGATTTGAGTTTGAGTTTGAGTTTGAATAATCTATCAATAACTATGGGAATAAGTTGGCAACATTGGTGCGTTTTGTTGCCAGGAGTTGCACACATAAAATGAATAAAAGTGCTGCAGACATTACCTAGATTTTTTAAAACATGCAATAACTAGATAAGTACTTAGTTAATTTTCTATTGCCATCAACTGTGAAAAATGTCAGCTATCAACTTATCCTATTAAAAAAAAAACATTTATTTCCAAAGCCAGCTTAACAAATTGCAAAAATTGTTTCAGGAAAATTGAATTTTTCACACCACCTAATATAATTTACTCATTTTGTAAAGTAAACAGTTTCGCCGGCCAAAGCCCAAACAATATTACTCTAACAGAAGCACGTCTAGAATCTTAAACAGTAATATTATGCATTGAACCAGCAAAGTAAATAACCTAGATCTGGGGAAAATACTTATAACGATACTTTGTAACGACCAAAAACCTGCGAAAAGGGGATACTGGCAAAATATATGTAAACGAGCTGCACCCTGCAGTTTCACCCGCTTATGTCTGGATCTCGTGGGAATATCGGGATAAAAAGTATCCTATATGTTAATCCTAGTTAGAAACCATCTGTGTGCCAAATTTCATCCAAATCTGTTCAGTAGTTTTTGCGTGAAAGAGTAACAACCATCCATCCATCCATTCATCTATCCATCCATACAAACTTTCACGTTTATAATATTAGTAGGGTAGTATACTAGCTTTACCCCCGGTTTCGCTCGCGTTAATTTTAATTGTCAAGGTTTAAATTAAAAAAACTAAATTCTAAAGCTTCTAATATAATTCAATCATGATTCGAAAGACACGTGGCGCCATCTATTATCATAATAACCTTATTGTTCTTTTCCTCGGGAACAATACTTTTCGGGATGAAAGGTACCCTATGTCCGTTTCTGTACACCTGATAACGTATATGCAAAATTTCAGGATGTTCAGTGGTTTAGGCGTGAAAAGGTAACAAACAAACAAACTTATCTACTTTCGCATTTATAATATTAGTTAGGATAGTAACATTGGTTTCTTTATAGATAATAATAATAAATAAACATTTATTTCTCTTCCACAAAGGCAAATTTTGGCAATATGAATTTTTTTAGCGTACCTATACCTAGTGACATGGGTCTGTGAATTCTTTTCACGTGTGCTCATAAAAACGTGAGTCTCTGACAGAATCGTGTAACAGCTATATTTTTAACGTTCTATTTTCAAATGCGCCAAAAACGTAACGTGATGCATCACGATGCCAACTTCTTAGCCGTAGTTGTTTTTTTTATTTCATTAAAAAACTTTTTAGTGCAAATGTCGTCATTTTGCGTTTCAGTAGTTTCCTGTGATGGCTGGCCTACCTTACGTCACTTTTAGTGGGTCAAAAGCCGTCACATACGAATTAAACACTACCTACCTATTTTAGGGCTGATTGTTCCAATGCCAGATAATTTTATTCGAGGAATAGTTTTGAAATTTTGACAGTTATTTCATACAAAAACTGTCACACGTCAATTTTATTCCTCGAATAAAAGTTATCTGGCGATGGAAAAATCAGGCCTTAATCAAAATATTGCATCAAACAAAAAAAACAGTCGACTGCGTGTCGGACCACTCACAGTGAAGGGTTCCGTAATCAGGATGAATATTTACGCATGCGAAATTTTGGTTTTATGGACAGCAAAAATAAATTTGTAAGTATTCCAAAATATTCTTCAAAGAAACTGAAAAACAAAGTTACTTCCGAGATTGTAACCAAAAATATCTCATATTAGCGATGTGCGAGTCGAGTTATTTGATTCGAGTAACTCGAATCAAACCGTAAACGAGTCAACTCGAGTTCAGTTTTTAACAACTCGAATCAACTCGGTCTATCGAACGCACAACAGCACACCTCACGACGGCGACGCGCGCGGACGTGCGTGGGGCTTACGAGTTTACGAGTCAACTCGATGCGAGTTGAGTGGAATAGAACTCGGGCTGAGTCGGGCTCGCTCGGCCAGGATCGGAAACGGAATTAACAACTCGAATCAACTCGGTCTATCGAACGCATACCTCACGACGGCGACGCGGACGCGCGTGTGGGCTTACGAGTTTACGAGTCAACTCGATGCGAGTTGAGTGGAATAGAACTCGGGCTGAGTCGGGCTCGCTCGGCCAGGATCGGAAACGGAATTGCATGAATGAAAAATCGCGGTGGAAGTTTATTTTGAATTATTGATTGACATTTTGTTTTTTTATTGGTTGGCCGTTGGTGACCCGCGCGCGACCTGACCTTGTTGGTTTGTTAGTGATTAATATCTCTAAGTGTGCTTACTTTAATAATTAAATATTTTTTATTTCAAATACCTGATAAACTTCTTTCGTAACATATTAAAACCTGATCAGTGATCCAATGCTACATTGGTGTAGGCTTGTATCACCTTGTATTTAGAGTAGCGGCTCCGGCTACTAAAACAGAAACTTTCTTAGTTGCGAATGGACTCGAGTAGCCATATCACACCAACAATTCAACATCATTATCATTACCTATCAGCCTCGAGTCGAGCTGACTCGAGCTCCCCGAGTCCCCTCTTTCTCCCTACAGGAGACACCGAGTCGAGTCAACTCGAGTTGCGACTCGAGTCAGTACCCATATCAACTCGAGTAACTCGAGTCAAAAAAAATCCAACTCGTCACATCGCTATCTCATATCTCAAAAACTAGGCAAAACAAACACCACGGGTTGTCTTATTCAAAACAATTTTCGTTGAAAGCTCACGACCTTTCGACTGAAATAAAAAGTCACTTAGAAACATCATAATCTTTTAAATTATGTAGCATTGTCACGGTTCTCAACGGTACATAGTCAAGTGATGCTAAATATTACACAAGTAGTAAGTTGTTAAGCACAGCACTAAAATCATGGAACAACACTAATTATTATCTAAGAACATTCGGCCATTCAAACATCCGCTTGCTTAGCTAGCAAAAGCTATTCCCTGACCCTCAAGAAACTGTGTACCCCAATCTAGAGTGAGTACCTCATTAACTTAGTATTTAGACGCTCTGCACTGGATAATCTTTATTAATATTATCACCTACCGAGCCACGCGGCTGTAGGTTGTCCAGTGCTCAGGAGACGGAAATATGCATGTATTGCTGTTGCATCCAGGCTCTGCAAGGCCTGTGTATTATAAGCTATACAGCGAGCCTTCTGCTAAGATCATTGTTTTATCTTGTTTTATGCTCGCATGTCACATATATAACCTCATATTGCATCTGTCATTGTGACTCGCTGTCTTTGCAAACTCTCTGCCTGTATACCGCTGTAATGTGTTGAGCTTCCACCTATCCTGGGGGCTGACCAGCCAGCTCTTATGGCAGGGCAGAAGTTAAACTGCACTGTTTTTTTCTTCTATGACTTGGTACAAAAAAGCAGTGCAGTTCATGGTCAGCCCCCTGCTCCTTACACCGTTCTTTGGCCGTTAAAGGGGAAATGAAGCTAGACACATAGGGCCTCTACAACCTGCACGCTGCTCCGAACAGCGCGTTGCACGCGGAGCTGATCTGCGCGCTACCAGCGGCCTGCACGTCGTGTCCTATCTACGCCGTTGACTGCGGCCTGATGAAGGTCTGACCGGCCTATTGTGCCTCTGCTGACAAGCCCTCCTGCGTCCCGTGGAACCAAGGACAGTACCCTTCTCACCTTACACGTGTGATAGTGCTCAGAACAATCAGTGTGACCTTACCCTCGACCGTACCCCTAGCTACTGTGGAAATTATAAGTATGATCCGTACTTAAGTGTTTCTTTTAACTAACCTATTACTTACGGCCTGCGCAGCCTCCCTGCAAAACCCTACCCGTTACAATTACTTATGGTATCCAACAATATCCCCCCCCGCCAGACGCTATTTTGCTCATCCCGCAGTTACATTGTTAATTTTATTTAAAAAAAATCTTCTGTTTCATCATTTCAACGAAATATTACAATATCTAACAGAAATTGGGCTATCAAAAGTTAAAACAACATTAACAATTTACCTAAAGTAGCCTAAAGTCACTCGGTGGAATAAGAAACAAGTCTAGTACTTTTACGCACAAATTCACAAAAAAAAATCTAAATTACGTTCAGCCAACGTGAAAATACTACAAAAAGATTAATTCGGTACCGTACACAAACAACAAGCCTTTGGGAGCAAAGGTAGCAATTTCACTCGAGAACACGTTTTAATTAGGTTGGTAGGTAGCTGCTAGGTAGATAGGTACGTCTACGTAATGTAGGTGTCTACTTAATTAGGTAACCTTTCTGTAAATAGGATTATAGTCTACGACCGCTTTGACATTTTATTAACTTTTTGTTTCTTTTCTGTACCATATTAAAGTGCATACAAATTCCATACTTTTGTGTAAAGTGATATTCTGTATTCATTTTGTGATGAATAGTGATGATTGATACGATATGACATAAATAAAACATATTTAATCAACCTTGGTCCCAAGTTCCGTTTCAATCAATCAATAATCGAATAGGTACCCAATTTTCCAATTTTTTTTTTTGGAACTCAGTTCTCTAACGCGGCCTGCGGTAGGACAAAATTGGGAAAAATCGTCACGTGAAAGCGAAAATTTTCAAATATTTCATCATGGATGACGTTTTTATGGTTTTCGAGCGTGCTAAACCTGAAAAAAAAAACAAATTAGAAATACATTTATACAATTATATATAGTGTATAGCTAACGTCAAATTCAGCCCACATTACAATACTTAACAGTAGTACTTATATTTAAACAAGTACATTCACAAGCTACCAATATAGATGTTTTAAATAGGCTGCTGCATTCAGTCTAGATTCCGCACTGCTAATAGATTCATGTAAGACGAACAAAAACACAACGAATCTCTATTTGTAGACTAGGTATTCTACCCCAGCTATTTTGCATTCTAATCCAAACAAGATACCTTGGATCAGAGCTAGAGCTTGTTCTGTACTACCTACTTCATGCTTCGAAAGTAATTGCAATCTGGTCATCTTGCTAATTAAAGGCTCCCGAAGACAGGCGCCACTGCAGTAGAACAATTTCCATGAAGTTTTCATAGAAAATGTTCCACCAGAGTCGCGCCGCGCCTGTCTGTGGGAGCGTTAAGGAAATAAGGTCGGTTCTGTAAAGACTGATTTACACTGTGCGGATTAATTCCCTGTGGTATACACCATAAGTTGAAGCAAAAATAAAAGTTGATTGTTTTTTTAATACATTTTAGGGCTGAATTTTCCAACGCCAGATAACTTTATCGGAGGAATAGTTTTAAATGTTGACAGTTCTTCCATACAAAAACTGTCAGACGTCAATTTTATTCCACGAATAAAAATTCCATGATTCCAAATCCAAATCCATGGATTTAGAAATCAGCCCTTATAGAAGAATTAAGCAATCCCTATTCAATAAAAAATTACAAATTGCAATTACGATTCGAAACAAAATAAGTAGAAGAAGAATGTTGACTTTGAGGACCTTTGGCCGCCATAATTAAGGACTGAAATTACGAAGAATTTCAGGAACATGAATAATGGACATTTTTACCTACTAGAGCTGGAGAATGCTAAGTACCTACAGTTGTTCAGTCTTGTAGTACCTACATCGTTGAAACTTCTGCTTACAATAGGTCACTGTTATAAATAGTCAATACCTCCTTCGACAATTCAATCTAAGTGAAGTACACATCCGTATTACTGTGTTTTCCATAAGAAATTTCAAGGTGTTTCTAAACAACTACTTATTTGAAGCACCTTCGTGATAATGAGCATTTATAAGTATCGTAATCTAGATGCGTAGTAGTTAATACTTCAATATTAAATACCTCTTCCTGATTGGTAGTAATTTTTTTTTTCTCAGCTCTTAAATAATTTGCAAACTATAGTTTTGATTTTAGAAGCATTTTTTAAATATTGTAAATGTAAGAACCATGGATCCGTTTTTTATGATATTTTGATGTTGACTTGAAAGAGCATGACAGTTGAGAATATGTCATGCTCACTTAAATGTCTCACTGGTAGTGTCGCGTGTGTTGGATCATTCGGTTCCCTACGAAATGGTTGAGCTGGGTGGTGCTGATCCACGCGTCATGTTCGTGAACGGGCGCCGCCGTCGCGTCGGTTGAGACTGGTCATCTCTTAACTGCCAGGGCTTATTTTATATTTTAAATTGTTTCTTTTTTACATTGTTCTCACATATAGAAGCAATAAGAATAATGTACCCAGGATTTTGTAATAATATCTTGATTTAAAAGAGTGACCGTGGAGTTTCTTGCCCGTTCTTCTCCATAGAGATCTACGTTTTGGAACGGGCTAGCTTCAACTTTCTGACTAACTGGCCGACTATTTAATTTTGACAATTCAAAAGTGCCTGTAAATGGTTAAATTGAAAAAAAATATTTGAGTTTGAGTTAGTACTGTGCGCGCGCCTGGTAGTATTGCAACCGCAAAACTACCGCCTGCGTTATTTTAATACATTAAGGTTTGAATCATCATCAGATGAAAAGGTTAGGCAGATGCCTAGCCTTTTCCCAATTATGCCGTCGTCGGCTTCCAGGTTTAAGGTTTGAATAAAAAAATTAAACTAGGTATTTTTGGTTATAGTTCTGGCTGAAGTTTTAAGTTCTCCAGGATCTATGGAATCTAACCAAATCAATATTAATTTTACTATTAGGTACATAGTACAATATTATGTTTAGGTAGTTTCTGCAGATCTTTATAATCTAACATTACTTCGAAAAGTTGCGAACATTTCAAATATCTTAATAAGTCTGTTGTTGAAATACAGTAAGAGGTACTGTCACATATTCGTATGTAATATGGAGATAAATAGTCCATGAACAGGTACTACTACACTACGTAGGTATTGGACGCCTAAATATTAATACTGAGCAATCAGATGCTTAATACAAACCTGCTTTGTTGTTTATTCAATTAAAGTTAAACTCAAGCCTAATATTTAAATAAATATTTATTCTTTACTAAGAAATTAGGAAAATAAATAAATATAAATACATTTTATTTCAGAAAAAAAAACACATTTACTTTTCACTAAAACAATTTTCTAAGTAAAAATAGAAAAGAAGTGTTTCGTTGGTGTCTGCACTAATGAAAAAATCCTTGCATCACAAACACCAGTGCCATCCAAAATTAGGTAACATTAAAAACAACATTTTGCGAACGTGCTACATGGAGAACTTGTAAAAAAATTATATTATATAAACAGTAGACACACAAATCTTCTTATATATAAAAATCAATTGCCGTTCGTTAATCTCGCAACAACTCAAAAATGGCTCGACCGATTGTGAAGAAACTTTGGTAAGTAGTTGTGTGCGCACCGGAGAAGGTTCCTAACAAAAAGGGCATTGCATCGCATTTTCTAGTATTTTAATATATTATGCAATTAAGCTACTTAATTGCATAAAATATTCGTTTGTAGGTACTTGAAATAAGAATGCACACGGCGGGTTAGTGATTGTGTTTGTGTAATAGTTTGTACATATTGTTGGTACTTAAGAGGGTGCACACAGGTCCACTAGCGCCACTCCTTTAAAAAAATATTATCTCGTAAGTGAGAAGGAATTATGAAAATCTGTTCAATCAGCGACCTCGGTAAATGTATCTAGAATTTTCTAATACCTTTTATAAAATTTCATATTGAGACACGAAGCAACAAAATTCGATCTAAAGAAAAGCGGCCACATTCCTATATGTCGTATTTAGTTGCTTCGTGTCTCAATATGAAACTTAATAAAAGGTATTAGAAAATTCTAGACACACTTACCGAGGTCGCTGATTGAGCAGATTTTCATAATTCCTTCTCAGTCACGAGTTAATATTTTTTTAAAGGAGTGGCGCTAGTGGACCGTTGTACAGGCTCTTAAGTACCCATACTTATTAAACATAATGTGATAACGGTCTCATAAATCGATTCGCCCCTTTTGAAAATATGTACCAAACTGTTTAAATTCACACACTTGCGGCAGTAATACCAGTCGCACGCTTGTCGAGGTCGGTTCGTGGATGTGTGACCATACCATCCATTACAGACCGACACCCCTCCGTGCCTCGGAAAGCACAAAGTTGTTGGTCCCAGTCTTACTAAGGGGTATCGTGTTACCCTACAGTAACTTGATTGTGGAGGTCAGATAGGCAGTCGCTCCATGTAAAATGGTTACTGGGCTGGTTAGACTAGAAGCTGACCCCAACGGAGTTGTAAAATGGCTAGTCTGATGATAATGTTTAAATCCACTTTGCTCAGTTGTTAAGTAGCAGTAAATGGCCAGAAACAGTAAGAATTAATTGAAAAACAGCCAAAATTTGAGTTCCTAATTAAAAATGTTCTAAGTCTAGTATCAATCTCATCTCAGCGACAATCAATGTCAAAAACTTGTACCTAAATATCTAATGTAAATAGATAAATTAGAGGTATTTTTGTCAAATTGAGAGATCATAATGCGAACGTTCTTAAAAATATAAGTAAATTGTCCTGTGTCATTTTTAATCGATTGCTTCATCGAAACATTGTTTGCTCAACAACGTAAATAGCGCAACGAATGTTGTTGAACTGTCAACATCAAAGCCATTGTTACTGATAGAGTGTTACGCAATTAACCCGCAGGACGTTAGCTACCTAGGTAATAACCAAACCATTTATTGGGCTATACACTTAGGTACCTGTAATAGATTTCTTATTTATGAATGATTTTTTTTTACAATATATACCTTTTTTAATAGAATCTGATGCCAAACAAGTTTCGTAGGTACAGACGCCAGCATATCAAACTACTACAATCTGTCAAATTTCTTTAATAGATTTTCAACTTTATCGCCAAAGCATCAAGGTTCAAGGTTGATTGGGAAAATTTGACAGTTTCGGGTAGCTTAACCTGCTGGCGTCTGTACTAAACTTCAACAATACTGATATTCGACGACCCTGGTTACTTATTACTTATCTCTTTTAGTGACCGTACATCATCCTAGATATTTTAGGAGCTAGCACGCATTCAATCCATGCACCTATTTCATAAGAAAACATTCTATAGGCAGCATTATATAGCAAGCATTACCAAATAATCACATAATAGCTATTATTTAATCATCTATAATAATTATTATAGAAACAATAACATATTATTGTTATTAATTGGAGGAATGTGGTTAATTAGCAATCAATAGAAATATTTGAGATTTTATATTATATCGACGCATTTCAATACGCATTCAACACAGAATACTTACCTACTTGACGGCACGGTTGGCGCAGTGGTTAAGCGATTGACTGCTGCGCTGCGTGTCGCGGGTTCGATTCCCGCACGGAACAAATATTTGTATGACCTACATGTATTTGTTCCGAGTCTGGGTGTTTTTCTATCTATAATATGTATGTATTTACAAAAAAAAAAAGTATATAAGTAGTTTATCAGCCATCTTGTTACCATAACACAAGCATTAGGTTGCTTAGCTTGGGACTAGATGGCGCTGTGTGAAATGTCCAGGGATATTATTATTATTATTATTATTACTTGAGCCCCATTGGTAGCCCATAATGGGCCCCATTAAAAGGCTGAAAGTCACCCAAGGGCAGTGGAGAGCTATGCTCAGAATTTCCCAGAACCAGGTATGAAGGATTCTGTAGGAGAACCAAGGTAACCGACATAGCCAGAAGAATTGCCAAACATGGCAGTGGGTGGTTTTACATTGCTCGCAGAACGGAAGGTCAGTGGTACCGAAAGGTTCTGGCTGGAGTGGTGACTGCGTACCGGAAGAGGTAGCGTTTTTTTTTTTTTTTGAGGATGGGAAAACATCAAATGGGAAATCACCCGCTCTGGGTGGAGCGGAAGGGAGTGTCAGACTCTTACTGACTAAAACCCACCCGTGTTCCTTCCTTAGCCCTTTATGTTCCAGGGCAGCGGTAACCGTTTCGGACGATCCCGCTACCCTGGCAAGGGGTAGCGTTAGTAGGCGTTGGAAGACTGATGACCTTGTGAAGGCCGCGGGAATCCGCTGAATACGAGAAGGTGCTTGGAGCGGCCTTTGGCAAAGGACGACTTTCGGCTGAAATGATTACGCCTTACTCAATATTTTGTTACGTTCCACAGACGTAAAAGCTATGAGGTCATTGTTGATCCTATGTAACAAACATTAGAAGATGTAATTTCGTAACATTTATTTTTCTACCATTAATATTTAGTGCCTAAACCGTACCTAACTTAAATTCTAATAGGTATATTGGCGTTATTAATGGCATAACTCTTGCCGACCATATACAAGGAAGATTGTATCAAAAAGCCTAACAAAAGCATAGATTAAGACAAAAGAGAATGATGACAACCACTGCTTCGACATTTATTTTTTAAATGTCGAAGCATCATGCTGAGATAGGAGCCTTTTGGCCTCGTATAGGACTTTCTGTTTCATTTTTTTACTTTTGTTACTTTTTTATACAATTTGTTTTATTTTTTATTTTTAGCTCTGTTTAGTTTAGTTTTGTGATCCTGTACGAGTCGCAATAAATACTTTTTCTTTCTTTCTTTCTTTCTTTCACTGAATCTTTACATGTACTTACAAAGCCTGTAAAAAGACACATGTATCACATAGCCGTCAGCTACGCATTCTGTAGTGGTATTCTGTAAAAATATCACCGTGATATTATGAGTGAAGTGAGCTTAAAGTGAGTTGTCATTAGTGTCAATCCCTAGCATCAGCAATGTGATTCTGTAACCATCTCACCGTGAAAACTTAGGTGAAGTGAGCGTGGAGTGAGCTGTCATTATAAATAATGCTAGGGATTGACACTACTGACAACTCACATCAAGCTCACTTCACTTGAGTTGTCACGGTGAAATTTTTACAGAATCGACCGGCAGATGGAATGACAGCTCACTCCACGTAATATGTGTTCTCACGGTGAGATTTTAACAGAATAGACCAGCTGTACACCCAACCAAGTAATATTTAATAAAAAATAATTGCTGGGAACCAGCCCCGGATCTTCAGTTTTTTTTAGGCGGGGCAAAAACTGAATAATGCCGCCCCCGCCCACTTACATTTATTTTTACCTATAATATCCATATAATTTCAGCTATCAGATGTCCACTAATTGATTGAAATTTGGACATAGCCTACATAGGCCTTCCGGAAATAATGCATCCATCGCTGTTCTTTCTGTGTTAAGCCTATTTATTTACAGATTTAAAGACATAAACGTGTAGGATATATACAGGGTGACAGGGAAACTCGACGTGTTCCTCCAGGGCGTGATAGTGTGACTCATTTGCAACAATTAAGCACCCCATAAAGCCTAGGCGAAAATTCATGGAATCCGAGAAAAACCGATTTTAATGTTTTTTGGAAATTTTCCAGAATTCGTCACTAAATATCGCTTATCTCTAAATTCTCTGATTGAGTGGCTTTCAAAGCTATTCCATTGGCTACGTAATACTTTAATACACCAATTGACGTTACCAAATTTTCTAAAATATCAAACAGTTAAAAGTTAGAAGTTTATTAACTATTTTCAAAAATCATCTACGTACACGAACTTTGACACCAGTTATCTCAAAATTTTACTAAAATAATAAGCGTACAAATTACGGGGAAGACATCTTCATTTAATCAGCTATGCAATGAGGTACTAAAGTTTCATAAATGTCTAAAGGTACCGATGAAACAGTCGATAATATTGGCAAAGGTCGAATTTGCAAATTGTTGAAATATTTTAAAATTATCGATTATCACATCGATAATCGAATTAAATAACAAGTTTATGTTATGTATTTTCCTCCTCACCACCCAGCAATCATGAGATTCCACTTTCGAGTGGTTAGTATTACTCGTAGTTGATGAGCTAATCACTGATCACTTGTCGCTTGGTGGCAACCACTCGAAAGTGGCGTCTCAGCTTGCCACCTGGTTGCGACGATCTAGCTTCATGACGTAGAAATGATTGCTGGGTGGTGAGGAGGTAAAGGGACAACATACACCAGTTATTTAATTCGATTATCACACCATTTTAAAATATTTCAACAATTTGCAAATTCGACCTTTGCCAATATTATCGACTGTTTCATCGGCATCTTTAAATATTTATGAAACTTTAGTACCTCATTGCCTAACTGATTAAATGAAGATATCTTCCCCGTAATGTGTACGCTTATTGATTAGTAAAATTTTGAGATAACTGGTGTCAAAGTTCGTGTACGTAGATGATTTTTGAAAATAGTTAATAAACTTCTTACTTTAACTTTTAACTGTTTGATATTTTAGAAAATTTGGTAACGTCAATAGGTGTGTTAAAGTATTACGTAGCCAATGGAATAGCTTTAAAAGCCACTTAATTAGAGAATTTAGAGATAAAATTTTCCAGAATTCGTCACTAAATATCGCTATTTAGTGAAGAATTCTGGAAAATTTTCAAAAAAACATGAAAATTGGTTTTTCTCTGATTCCATGAATTTTCGCCTAGGCTTTATGGGGTGCTTAATTGTTGCAAATGGGTCACACTATCACGCCCAGGAAGGAACACGTCGAGTTTCCCTGTCACCCTGTATTTATACACAGCATATGATAGGATTGCACTAGCTTCTGCCCGCGGCTTCGCCCGCGTGGATGTCGGAAATTATCCCACAGGAACATGCTACCAGGATAAAAAGTATGTCCTTCCCCAGGATGCCATATATATCTCTGTACCAAATCAGAAGTTCAGTGGTTTAGGTGTGAAAATGTAACATACAGTTTCAAGTTCAAATCCTCCCCTTAAAAAACGAATTACCCCTTTTTGCCCCGTCAGGAGTCAATTTATTAATTATTTTGTGTCAAAAGTATTAATACGGAGTTTCGAGTTAATTCGACCGCGCATTCAATTACTTCCACACAAACTTCAACACCCCTATATCCCCCTTTGAGGGGTAGTTTTGAAAAACTTATAATAATAAACTTTATTACTTACTTAGGCGAGTATTCTTGCCAAGTTTCAAGATTATTAACTAAATTAATAAGGTTTTTCATATAAACTGTACCCCGCTTTTCATCCACACAGGGGTGGAGTTTAAAAAAATCATTTGGAATGTACTCAAAGATTATTTATACTAATTTTCGAGTTAATCAAGCAAAGCAGTAAAATACTCCCCTGTAAAATTGACTACCCCTTTTCAGCCCGTCAGGGATAATTTTCGAAAAACTAGGGGATTTTTCAAATATAGCTTCATCTCTTTCGCACGCACGGTAACCAGACGCGTGCTGCCGCGATCTGCGATTCCTGCGGGCGAGCGGGCACGTATTTTGAACTATGCCTACGCGCCTCGCGAATAATAAATGTTCGTGCAGCACGTCTCACTCAGCGCTCTGGGTATCGGTCGGCTTAATATGGCCATGAAATTTCTGTACTTGTACTATTATTTATTCAAATTTAGTCAAAGTTAAGTAAATGATGAGTTGTCCATTCGTCTGTAAAGTGTGAATTTAGCCGCCCTCTGAACTTGCCGCCCGGGGCATAGGCCCCGGCTTGCCCCCCCCTAGATCCGGCCCTGCTGGGAACGACTTTTAATTTTGGTGTGAAAATTTGCTGTTTGCGGTAGTGCGTAATGTAAGTAACGCACGCAAAACATTGTGGGGTCATGGAGGTATTTAAAATTGTGTTTATCACATTAAGAACTAGTCTTCGTAAAAAAACGTCAGTATTGACCTTCAATATCAACGTAACCAGAAGGTTCCCAGGTATGGTATAGTACAAAAAAACCGGCCAAGTGCGAGTCGGACTCGCCCATGAAGGGTTCCGTTACGTTACGATTTATGACGTATTAAAAAAAAACTACTCACTAGATCTCGTTCAAACCAATTATCGGTGGAAGTTTATATTAAAAAAAAAATTAAAATAGTTTATTTGATAACCTTAAACATACAACAAATTTGAGATTGGAGCCTCCTTTTAAGCAAAACATGCCTGTATTAGGAGACTCCGCTCTTTCAAAAACAAGAAGTGTAAACTATACAATACGAGTACATATTAAAAAACGAGGTGATTTGAGTGAACGAGGGTGGGTGTGTGTAAGTGAGGGTGTGTGTGTGTGTGTGGGGGTGGGTGTGTGTGTTTATGTGGAGTATTGTGTTAATATAGTGTTAGTGTATTTGTTGTAGAAGTGATTCAGTCTCACTATAGGTTAACTTTCTTATCCATTCCGTTAGTATTTTTTTGCATTCATAACTATTCTTAGGGTAGATGTAAATGTGTTTATTAATAGCATTATAAAGCTGAGCAGATCGTTTAGAAAGTTGAATACTGGCAAATAGTGTTCTTGTTTGTGGTATTTTTAATATAATATCTTTTCTTCTTCTAGCCAAAATTCTGGGATCATAGGTTAGTGCTTTATGTTTTGTGAGAACAACTTGAGTAATGTAAAGCTTCCGGACCGTTAAAAGGTTACTGATTTGGTAAAGTTTTTCAGTACAATATCTCCGTTTCTTAAAATACATGCACTTGATGAGAGCCCGTTGTGCTCGCTCTAATTCTAAAAAAATTGTTTTAGAAGCCCCCCCCCCAAATAGGGATGCAGTATAGCAATACTGATTGTGCAAGCGCTAAATATATCATATTTAGGAAGTTTTTGTTCCTACCTGAAGGAGTACATACATTTATAGGTATTATATGTCTAAGTGTCCTGAAAATCCAGCTTAGTTTTCTGATTCTGTTAGCAACTTGATCAATGTGGGGGTGCCACGATAATCTCTGGTCGACGATAATGCCCAAATATTTGATATGGGGTACTCTGTTTATAGTTGAGCAGCTGCAGTGTGAGTGACTTCCAGCATCGCATAGGTGAACTTTAAGATTAAAGTCAGTACCGGGTAATGTACATCATATATTTTTTTTAGTTTTATCATTCTCTTATTTTAGAAGTTACAGGGGGGGGGACACACATTTTACCACTTTGGAAGTGTCTCTCGCGCAAACTATTCAGTTTAGAAAAAAATGATATTAGAAACCTCAATATCATTTTTGAAGACCTATCCATAGATACCCCATACGTCTGGGTTTGATGAAAAAAAAAAATTTGAGTTTCAGTTCTAAGTATGGGGACCCCCAAAATTTATTGTTTTTTTTTCTATTTTTGTGTGAAAATCTTAATGCGGTTTACAGAATACATCTACTTACCAAGTTTCAACAGTATAGCTCTTATAGTTTCGGAAAAAAGCGGCTGTGACATACGGACGGACAGACAGACAGACAGACATGACGAATCCATAAGGGTTCCGTTGCCATTTGGCTACGGAACCCTAAAAACCATCTCAATGACGGGGAGTACATACAAGTGACTCTCGGCTTAGTTAAGTGTCTTTTTACATCCATTATTAAAGGCAAAATTAATATTCAGTAAGCGAGTGATTGTTTTTGTCAAATTAATTAATGAGCAACCATTACCTACAAAGATACTGGCGCCGATTCCCTTGTTCACAAACTAAACTTGTGCAGTGCATCTTTTTCTTTCTATTTCATTAAGAAAAGGACAGAAGATATTAATTTAGTCCTGTCAAATTAGTCAGCGCCTGACGTATTTTTAGCTGCCAATTTTTTAATCACGTCTAAACTTGAGTATCTTAATTTGACAGGACCAAACTAATATTTATCTTTTGTCCTTTTCTAAAATGTTATCGTTAGTTCGCCTGCCAAAGTCATTTTCAAATATCGAAGCTTATTCTTACAGGCCGCCTTTATTAGTCATTTATCTGATTGCAGAAACCATTAACCGCAGTCCTCGAGGCATGCTCACTGAAACTCCAACATTTCAGATAATAAAGCAATTTTTTACCCTTTGATTAGACCCTTAGAAACCTTCCAGTTGACTTTGTTTTTCTAGATTATAGAAGTACCTACCTGAAGTAAGTTCTACCTCGTATAGTAATATGAAAAGACCATAGACAATTTCAATTTTTTTTGACAGCAAGAAGAGTTCCTGATTAGGCGACAAAGTCAAATATAGAGTATCTAGTGCTAAAATAGAGATATGATGTTGCTTCCAGCCTTGATCTGAATTGCAACAGCCTTGAACTATATCCTAATAAAGCGGTCATGAGTATCTAAACATGATATCATCGTGCCATGGGTCGGATAACACGTGGCGCGATGGTCATATTATTATGCTCTTGTTGTTTTCACTATTACAATGTCCACTAACACCGTGGTGTCAATTCCTTGAAACACGTAGATTATACCGGATAGAATTTACTTCCTTGTGGCTTGACAAGAAAACGTAGGTAATTTACCAATTTTTTTTTTTTTAAGAAAAAAAATGTCTATTGTTCTTGTCTGTGGTGTTTTCAAATAGAGCTGTTTATTTTATTTTTATTCTACACGGCATTTTGATCATTTATCAAACTCAAACTCTTTATTTAAATTATACCAATTACAGGCACTTTTGAATTGTCAAAGGGTCGGTCAGTCAGAAAGATGAAGCTAGTTGCCCATACCAAAGCGTAGTAGGTACCTATGGAGAAGAACGGGCAAGAAACTCCATGCACGCTCTTTTAAATCAAAGAGACCGATGCAGAACGTTAAAAGGAAAGACAAAAAAAAAACAATTCAAATATTAAATTAAAATAAGCCATGGCAGCAGAGAGTTGACCAGACCCTACTGACGGCGCCCGTTCACGAACATGATTAGCATCATTCAGCTCCACCATTTTGAAGGGAGCTAAATGATCCAACACATGCGCCACCATCAGCGAGACATCAGAGTGATTATGCTCAGCCGCCAGGGCACATTCAATTCAATGAAAGACATACCCAGTAAATAGTAGCTTTATAGTATGTACACTGTACTCGCACATCATCATCATCTGCCTAACCTTTTCCCAATTATGTCGGGGTCGGCTTCCAGTCTAACCGGCTGCAGCTGAATACCAGTATTTTACATGGAGCGACTGCCTATCTGACCTGCACAACCCAGTTACTGGGTAATACGATACCCCTTGGTAAGACTGGTTGTCAGACTTTCGGGCTTCTGACTACCCGTAACGACTGTCAAAGATCCACGAATGACAGCCTTGACTTGTACTCACACATCACATGTGCTATGCAATTATACAATACTAGGAGATTGAATTTATATAAGTAATGCAAAAATATTATTTTAAAATATTCAGCCGCTTTTTTGCATTAGCATAGCAATCAATTTATTTATGAGTCCTATGGAGCAGGACCAGCGTTTAGCCAAGCATTTTTGTCAGCGGTGTAATCGCCCAACTTATAATATGCTTGGCTGCATAGTGTGCGTTTTATCTAAAACAAATAACTGCTAATAAATGTTATTAAAATAAATAAACGTACTTACATAGGTACCTAAATATCCAATTGAATTCTTGAATAGGTTCAATCCGCACTAGGCTTCCAATACCGGTATTGAAATTTGCAATACCGGGATCCCAGGTATTGGTGATTTTATTTTATTTCAGTATTTTATTTAGGTAGGTAGTAAGTTTTTATTTACATTTTAATTAATTATTTTTCAGCTTGAGTACGTATAGTTTTTAAAATATTTGTTGGTATATTGGCGTGGCTAGCTGACATATGGCAAATAATTTAAGTTTCTTGTAATTTTAATTACTGAACATAGGTTCCTAGTATTGTATACATGCAACTATATTCTAACTGAACAGACAGCTGTGCTGCTGGGGAGTTTGTTGCGCCACTTCTTCTTCCCAGCGATAGTACTAGGAAGTGGTGAAGGGCGGGCGTTTTTGGGGGACTGTCTTTTGTAATTTTGACGTTCGAAAAGTGCTGATTCTCAGCCTAATTTGAATAAATGACTTTTGATTGAGTAGAAACTACAGTGACACAATTTCGTTTTATTGCACATTATTATTCCAACCAATTTTGTTATCTGGGTGAGTTTTAAATACTGCGTATATCAATTATCTCGTGGTAAGTATTATCCTGAGATTACTAACGTAAGAAGGAAGGAAAGAAGGAAGAATGGGGGATGCTCCCAAGGTCCATCCTACGGAAAAGTCACCCAATACATTTAAATTCGAGTGCAGCCATAGGTCCAATATAACTCGAGATACGGTTTTGTATACTTTAAAAATGTATTGCGTGACTTTTCCGTAGGATGGTATAAGTTATAAGTCAAAAGCTGAAAGAAGTACAAAAATTCGACGTTTTTCGAGCACCACGCAGTTAGCACTTTCGAAGCTACAAACTTGGTTTAACACTATTGGTATCTATCCTAACAACATCCCAAAAAATCAGTACACTGCAATTATTTGCGACCTAACGCAATTTTTGTGACGGTGATTTAGTTATACTAAAAAAGTGTATATTTAAATTTTATATTTTTTTTAAGTAGGTATAAAGTTAAAAATATAAAATAAATTGTGATTGCTTCTAACTTTATTTTGATAAAACTAATCATAATCAGTACTTACAGTACCTATAAAAGAAGTGAAAAAATATGCATATGTACTTGCTTATATTGGTTTTGTTTATTTATTCTTGGGAGAGACGCTGATTTCTAAGTTACAGGCATCTGCTTAATTTAGAAGTCAGGGTTTCATTGTAGGGCACACCACGATAGCGGCGGTAAGACCCCTCTTTGAGGAGTAGCTAGAGAGACGTCACGGCGTTCTCACCTACCGCCTGACGCAGGTCCTCTCCGGACACGGATGTTTCGGGAGGTTCCTGCACATCATCAGGTGGGAGGAGACGCCCGGGTGTCACCACTGTCAGGATCGCCCAGAGGACACGTTGGAGCATACGGTGGAGGTCTGCCCTGCTTGGGCAGAGCACCGCCGTGTCCTCGTAGAGGCGATCGGCAGCGGCGGCGACCTCTCGCGTCCGGCCCTGGTTCAAGCCATGGTCCGGGGCGAGAGGAAGTGGGAGGCAGTCACCTTCTTCTGCGAAGCAGTCATGCTAGCGAAGGAGGTGGCGGGGTGGGCGAGGGAACGCACCTCACGCCTCAGCCGCCGCGTGATGACTCCCGGCCACCGTAGGCGCGGGCCTGCGGGCGGAGAGTAATGGGTAGCTCACCGCCCGATCAGGACCAGCCGGTCGATTCTGTAAAAATCTCACCGTGAAAACTCAAGTGAAGTGAGCTTGATGTGAGTTGTCAGTAGTGTCAATCCCTAGCATTATTTGGAATTACAGCTCACTCCACGCTCACTTAACCTAAGTTTTCACGGTGAGATGGTTACAGAATCGCACTACTGGCCCGTGCCGGACGGCGTGTATGTGTTCCACGCGCGCCTCAAAGAGATGTCAGCACGAGTGACGGGGCCCGACAGGGCCGAAGCCTGCCAGGGTAGCGGGATCGTCCGAAAGGGTTACCGCTGCCCTGGAACATAAAGGGCTAAGGAAGGAACACGGGTGGGTTTTAGTCAGTAAGAGTCTGACACTCCCTTCTGCTCCACCCAGAGCGGGAGGAGTCATTTGATGATTTCCCATCCTCAAAAAAAAAAGGGTTTCATTGTCATTGATCAAATAGCCTATATTTTGTACGTCTTATCTACTACTTAAACTGTTCGGAGGGGCTCGGGGCTAAGTAGTAATAGCCGCACGAGTCGATCGAAGCTACGCTTACCGCGGTCGGTCCGTGGATGGGTGACAAACTTTACATACCGAGGCCCTCCGTGCCTCGCAAAGTACGTTAAGCATCATTCATCAGTCTTGGATCTTTGACAGTCGTTACGGGTTATCAGAAGCCCGAAAGTCTGACCAACAGTCTTACCAAGGGGTATCGTGTCACCCAGTAACTGGGTTGGTCAGATAGTCAGTCGCTCTATGTAAAATACTGGTATTCAGCTGCATCGGGTTAGACTGGAAGTCGACCCCAACATAGTTAAGAAAAGGCTAGGCAGATTGACCACTTGAAACTGTTCTGTATTTGGCTTTGAAGAACTAAATTAAACAACTGGTGGAAAGAAAACTGTAACAGAAACTTTTCTCGGAACCTACTTCCAGACTGCACGGCACCGCACAGTTCAGCATTCATCAGAAACATATATCGATTCCTGGAGCAAATAAACGATTGTTTTGAAAATATTCAATTCTCCAGAAAGATGCGCGATAACTCTACAAAGTTAACACAGCAGTTTATCGACTTCGTTACATCCCTATTCTGTAACCATAGAGTTAAAAATGGCGTGTGATTTTCATTTCCTTTTTTAAATCGACTGAACACGGAAATGGTTGAATGAACTTACGATTCCCTGCGTGCGTGACTCATAGTGGAGTATCGAGTGACGGATTCCTATAACTAGCCATTGGTAATGGTAATGACCAGCACGTGGACGTCGACATTATCTACTGCTCCTGAAAAAAGTAATTAAGTGCGTAATATTGCATTGTACACAATCGGTTCGTATGACAGACATAAATGCACAACAAGTGCTTGATTCCTGGGTTATTAGGTATGGCCTGTTATGGTCTTATTTAATGCTTTTAAGGAAGTGTGAGTCGTGAGCTCGTGACTTACTTGATTCACGTAGCTGGAAATGTGGAAAATTGGCGCCGATTCCCATGTTCTCAAACTAAACCAAATTTAAGTTCAGTGCATCTTTTTCTTTCTTTGTCATTAAGAAAAGGACAGAAGATAAATATTAGTTTAGTCCTGTCAAATTGGTCAGCGCCTGGAGTAAATTGACGTATTTTTAGTAGGTAGCCATGTCTTTAATCACGTCTAAACTGTCTATGGAGTACCTATCTTAATTTGACAGGCCTAAATCAATATTTATCTTTTGTCCTTTTCTTAATGAAATAGAAAGAAAAGATACACTGAACTTAAATTTAGATTAGTTTGTGAAAAGGGAATCGGCGCCATTTTCTTACAATCCACAGCTAAAAATGTGGAATGCCAGAAGGCCAAGTCCCGTAATTAAAAACTTTCAAAATCTAGTCGGAATCTTATCTCAGCCACAATTAATGTCAAAAACATGTTAAAAAATGTGGGGGAAATCAAAGGTATTTTTGACAGATTAAGACTGAGATCAGGGGGCCTACTCCGAAGTGCAAAGTGCGAATGTTCGGATCGGACCGACACATGGCAGAACCGAATATTATTGAAAAATGCGAAAAAAGTTCGGATCGGCTCAGTTGACTCAGTTATGGACCATAGTCCATATTCGAAAGAGTGTAGGAGTGTAGGATCGGAACCGACCGAACCAAATAGTAACTTCGTAGCAGGAAACAGCCGAACATTCAGCCGATACTACTTCGGAGTAGACCCCCAGGCTGTAAACGTTCTTAAAATTACGAGAATTACCTCTCAGACAGCGAACGTACTTAAAATTTTGAGAATTGCCCCTCTGATTGTAGCTAGAATGCTGAAACGGGAACAGCTTAATGATTAGATACGTAATAGAAGAAATAATTAGTATCTAGGTACGTAGTTTTTTTTTCGGAAACTGAATGGATTAATTTCAGTGAGCAGAAAAGTAAAAACTTTTTGGAGGCTAAAATACCCGCCGCGGCCCACCGCCCAACTCAGCCAAGAAACAAACAATAGAGTTTTCTTTTGTCTTTGGCCAATTGATTTCTAATTTATTGTTAAGTTTATCTATTTTAATCATCAAAAAGTCCAGTTAAGAACAGGAAGGATTTCCGCATTTTGTTCCGAATAAGCATAAAAAGAAACTATTTGCTTATGCTACTCTGCGCATTTTTGTGAACCAAAAACGGTTCACCCACTTCTATAATAAAATAGGTAAACAATGTACCATGATAACCTTGTTTACTCTAAAATAAACACCACAAAATGCGCAAACGCAGCTACAAAGCACGTACGGGACATCAATTAGCTTACTAAGTACTACAACACCTTATGCCCTCGATATCTTAAAAAAAATCATAGAAAATCAAATTACGCCACAAGGTGGTTTAATTCAATGGTCATTATAGTAAACAATGTCTCGATCGGCTCTTATTTCATAGATCAATCAATATTTCCAATAATATCGATAAACACGTCAAAATGGCCAACTCAGCTGTCACCAGAAGAGTTGCCAATGTATCCCAATTTCCCAAACTGCGGCGTATCTCAAGTTGATTGGAGATTGGCATTATGCGGGATTTTGATACCTCACCGTTACATAATATCGATAGTGGATACTTCGCTAATTTCGTGACTAATTAGTGTTTAAAATTTTATTATTATTAATTTATTTATCTGGGCAATAACTTGGATATGGGTCTGTAATGTTGTGCATGTTTTTACCAAATAAATAAAAACCCAAACATAAAAATTATGATGTCCATATTGCTGATACTGACGTTTCAAACAGCGAAAATTTTGTGTTCTTAAAAATTTCAAAACCGCAATTGACTAAATACAGATACTCTATTGTACTCGTAGTATATTTAATGGCAATAAGAGAAAGGATTAAAAAAACTGGGCGGACCGGAAAAAACCGAGCAAAATGCTTGCAACAAAAATATGGTATCAAGTGTGATTATGAAAGATAAATAAAAAAATATTATTATTTAAATACTTAGTAGAAAATTGCTTCATTTCTTAAAATAATTTTGAGGGGATTTTGTTAGGAATCAGCAGATTGTTCTGCCCAAATTGGAATATTTGACTTAGATTATTGGGGAATTTGATAAATTGGCATTGGCCAACCCTGGCTATAACATAATCTTGTGTACAATTTTGGCGCGGAAATGTTCTATATTTCCCACTATGTAATGACTACGTAATAATACAATATTATTACTCATGAAATGTTGTGTTTGATTACAATTATAGTCAGCATCCACAGCGACTTAGAACAAACCAAATCAGCGTTTTCTATTAGGTAAATATTTACCTACAAGAAAATAATGGAAACTGCGTCTCAAGTAGAGAGGTCGCGATAGAAATGCATCGTATCATTTATTACATCATTGATACATTGAGGTAGATCAAAACAAACAAAATGTATGTCATAAACAAGATGGACAAAACAACATTGCAATGTACAATTTTCCCTGTAGCTGATGATTAATTAGCTGAGGAGCAGCTGAGGGAGCGTCGCGTTTCTTTTTCAAATACCTCATCTGCCTAGCCTTTTCCCAACTATGTTGGAGTCGGCTTCCAGTCTAACCGGATGCAGCTGAATACCAGTATTTTACACGGAGCGACTGACCTCCACAACCCAGTTACTGGGTAATACGATACCCCTTGGTAAGACTTGGTTGTCAGACTTCCGGGCTTCTGACTACCCGTAACGACTGTCAAAGATCCTCGAATGACAGCCGGGACCAGAGTCACGGAGGGGACTCGCTGTAAAGATGGTCACCCATCCACAGACCAACCGCGGCAAGCGTAACTTAACCTGATCCATCGACCTGTGCGGCTTTTATTATTTGGCCACGGGCCTCGGGTCCTTTTTCAAATAACTGATGCTCGTAAATTAAAAAGCTCTATGATTAATGTTCGAATACTTATTAGAAAGCCGAGTATGACCCATGGACTGGGTCAAACCCACCCACATACGACACCACCAACGGTACCTACCTAATCATAATAGGTGTAGGTACCTATAGATAAAAATGTATGACAAAGTAAAGTAAAGAGCGACACAACATTATTCATAGTAAAGTAAAGATATCTATTTTTTTCCCGTTATTTTTAATCTAGTCTGCATGCGCTTCTCCCCGTAAAAACAAAAGACTGTAAATGGAACACAAACAATAAAAAGACTTTAAATATCATTGAGATATGTACTTATTTCACAAGACTACAGCGAATGTCTAAATTAGAGCCTTTTATACATATTTTATGAATGGGAGATCGTCGTTAGCTTTGTAGACTGCTACATTTGTAGTCCATTTTCTATTTGATCAAGTACCTGGTACTTGTTGACAGTATTACTACTTTATGGGAGGACAATGTAGGCCCACAGTTCTCCCATAAACATTGTATCTGAAACCCAATTATTTCTAAAAGAGTACCCGTGGAGTTTCTTGCCGGCTCTTCTCCATAGGAAACGACCAATTGGAACCGTGCACCTAGCTTCTGACGTTTCATACATGGTACCAAGGACATCGACGCGCAAACTGTAACCATGGATTCAGCACATGAGTTTAGACCTCATAGCATCGAAATTTTTCGTCAATATTAAAAAAAAAATTGCTGTTGAAACAGAAGATTTTTTTTTATAACCGACGAAAATTTCGACGCTATGGGGTCTAATATCATGTGCTGAATCCATGGTTACAGTTTGCGCGTCGATGTCCCTGCCACACTGTATGTGCCCATCCATGGTTTATGTCAAATAAAATATTTTGATTTTGGTTTTCAGCCTCCTGAGATAAATCGATCGGTTATAAAAGGCCGTTACTCCATAGGCGCCAAAACAAACCTCATTTTCAATTATCAAGTCTGCTGACCCCGATTCCGCGACATTTCTTTTGAGCTAGAGTTAACGTGACCGCATTTTTTTCAATTTTTTGTTCTCGCACTGGCTTTCACCGAGGCAAAGGAGATGTGACTGTGAGCCTAACGGTCCGACCTACTTACACAAGGATCACAGTTAAAAGAATCTGCACGGTGTAAATGAGCTTCCTACGAAATTCATTTACCGTTAGACCTTGCATGATTGTATTCCACCATCATTATGTATGTATGTTGGAGTAGGTAGTTGTAGTAAGAGATATTAATAATAAGT
This sequence comes from Apamea sordens, assembly GCA_945859715.1. NCBI lineage: Eukaryota > Metazoa > Arthropoda > Insecta > Lepidoptera > Noctuidae > Apamea > Apamea sordens. Next base: position 18,653,903 of record OX243986.1, read on the forward strand.
AACACACTAGCAGTAGCAATAGGTTTCACTTTGACAGTTCAACAACATTCATTGCGTTAATTTACGTTGTTGAGCAGAAAAAATTATTGAACATAAATGAAGCAATGAATTAGCAATATCCTTCAAAATGATTCAGATTGACATTGCTAGTTGTTACGCAATTAGAGTGCTGATTGGATTTAAGCCACTAGTAGGCACCTACAAATTAACTACGTATTACGTAATATCGACAAACATTGAATGACGACTTTAATAATTTTCCTGTTTTCTCTTTGTAGCCAATATTAATCATACATTGCCTACATTACAAAGGTATTATTTCCTAACCAGTAAATAATGTTTTACCACGACAAAGCGATTCGGTCAGTTACCATAAACATTGGAAGCTTTTTGTTCGAAAAATGTTGCGTATTTTCCGTACGGGCACTGAAATAAATTCGTACAGCCTGTCATGTACACTCGATTTTCTGTTGCGTTACATCGTCGCTCTAGATGTGACACCTCGTAAATACGAACCTGTAAATTTTCCAGGAGAGGCAAAAAACCGTTTTGATAAAATTATGTATATTGCATGCTTTTGGTTATTTTATTGAATATTAAATAAATAAAATACCGTATGTTTTCTTGTATGTACATAAAAAATCACCTTGGCATGCTTGGTGTCTATTAAACTTACAAGGTCCCGGGAACCTTACAAAATGCTTCATAGTCTTGTTACGAGATGTAACTAAAGTCAGCTTTTTAAGTGAAGTAAACCTCCTGTACATACAAGATATCACCAAAAAGATGGAAAATTGCGTGATGGACAATTTCGCATCAAAATGTAAAATTGATCCAGAGCGACGACATGCAGCTTCACTCAAAGTGAGGTCTACACCTGCGGTTGTTGTGTATGTTAACATTGTCAGTAAGTATACATAAAAATATGTTCATCTTAAAAAACTAATATTAGGGTCAGGCGGGGTAAATATGAGACGAAAAACAAATCTTTTCATTTTTGACGCTGTTAAAGATTATTTTAGTGAGTCTTGGATCAGATTATATTATACTATCCATTGGTATCTTTCACATGATTACATTAAATTAGAGATAATTGGCCTAGATATATAGTTTTTTATACAAAGTATGTGTTTCATTTTTTTCCTCAATAATGGGGGAAATATAAGACACAGAAGTCAAAAAATGAAACAGCTTTAAACTTCTATATCTTGCGTGTTTTTCGGATACAGGGGCAATATGAAGACAACGGGGTTAAATATAATACGAAAACTTTTAATAAATTCAACAAAAATTTGTTGGAACTTTTTAAAATTAAAAAAAAATCAACATACTTTACTCTGCTTACATATAATTTGTTTTTGGTTTAAATTATTAGGTAATCACAACAGCAATCAGCAATTTAATGCTACAATTAAACTTATCTGTCTATATGACAGTATGAAAGACGAAAAAATACTAAACCTGATACAGAATTATGCTTTTTTTTTACTTAACATAAGTATCAACTGAAAAGTTGTAAATTTGAGACATTTACTCATATCCTCGACAACATTTAGTAGCCATTATTTTGATGTTATCTGCTAGATCTGCTTCTATGCTTAAAACTGTCTTCCTTCTGCTAATTTGTGAATTTTCCTCCATAACAACGATTTATCAATTTTATACTTCGTTTCAGCTTCTCTGTATGATAAATCACTCTTTCTTACTTTATCTATCGCTTCTGGCAACTTTGAGTCGCTATAACCTTTGAGTTTGGCCACATATTTGCGAGGCATTTTGATGCACAATTAATATTAACTGTCTTAATATTACACTACACACTGTCTTATATTTTCCCAAATGCGCGTCTTATTTTTAACCCTAGAAACAAAGCGAGTTCCTTGCTAAACGACTGCACGTATACCAAAACTGCCGCCCTTCTGCGCAAGTACGGCTCGTAGGGGATGCCGGGAGCGGGAGTGGGTGCGGCACACGCTCGAATGAGAGGATGCAAACGGAAAGTTCGTAGTGCCCGATGTAAAGTTTTCGCGCCAATTTTTTTTGTACTTAACAAAATGTCTTAAAAAGGTTTTAACCCAATGAGTCACAAGTTTAAAAAATTGTGTCTTAACAGAATACACATAAAGCATATTTTTTAATAAAATAAGGTTCGTTTTAGGTCTTTTTCTACGCAATTATCATGTCTTATTTTTATCCGAAATGTTGGGTGTCTTATATTTACCCCGCCTGACTAATGAAAAAATATTTGATGGTTTGTAAGTATGTTTGTTTGTCAAATGTCATCCGTTTGATGAAAAATATGGGAAACATGGGAACATGGAAAATTTGACACATGGGTGGTGTCACCTGGATTAGAACATAGAATACTTTTATCCCAATATTGCCACGGGATCTAGGCTTATGGGGTTAAAACCGCGAGGCGCAGCTAGTGAGTAATATAAAGACAAAAAAATAGCAGGGTAGCAGTTATTTCAAAAGGCAAAAACGAAAAAAAAAACGCAACGTAGTTTATGCTTTGATAATTTTCAACACCCTGATATAGGTACTGAATAAGTAGGTACTTACTACATATAAACCTGTTATTACCTCTGAGCTCCTTTAACTACTAACAGCCAGACAGTGTGGGACTGTATACTCTATGATGGGTGGGTACTCTATAATGGCACACTGTGGTGCACCATTAAAGAGTACTACCTACAGTATACCTACAGTACCTATTTGCCTCTCCTTCCCCCTTTTTAATCCATCCAAAGGCTGTCTTTAAAAGATCGCTCTTAGCGATAAGACCGCCCATTGGGTCACCCTTTGTAAAATTTATATATTTGTGTCTGTAATTTATATAGTGTACAGACGCCAGCACATCAAGCTACTACAATCTGTCAAATTTCTTTAATAGATTTTCAACTTTATCCTTAAAGCATTAAGGTTCAAGGTTGATTGGGAAAATTTGACAGTTTCGGGTAGGTTGACCTGCTGGCGTCTGTACCTACATAATAAAGCGTATTCTATCTAACTATTGTTTACAGGCCGTGACAGGAAATGCTAGCACTAATGCTTTGGCAACGACTTCCGGCAGTCCTAAACTCCTAACACAAATAACAAGCTCTTTGCGTCTCATGTTTGTCGCAGGGAGGTCTGGTTGGCTAAATAATGTTAAAATTGAAACCAGCACCCAAATTTTGTAACACAATATCAATCACAATCTTAATAATTTTGAAGGATATTGCTAATCCATTTTTTTTTAAACGTTGCCCCACACTAGGAATTTCTCCTGTATCGTGGGTGGTATCAATAATATCGATAAACACGTCAAAATGGCCAACTCAGCTGTCACCAGAAGAGTTGCCATGTATCTCAAGTTGATTGGAGATGGCATTATGCGGGATTTTGACATCTCACCGTTAAATAATATCGATAGTGCATACTTCGCTAATTTCGTTTTCATTTCAGTATTTATCTTTTTCTTTTTTTTTTAAACGTTGCTCCACACTAGGAATTTCTGCTGTATCGTGGGTGCGTTTACAAACATACACAAACAGCCAGACCCGGAACAACTACTTGTAGGCCATACAAATATTTTTTCCGTGCAGGAATCGAACCCGCGACACGCAGCGCAGCTTCATATGTACGAAAAAGCCTACTCAACAATGTAAATAACGCAAAGAATGTCATTGAACTGTCAAAATGAAAGCCATTGCTATTGACAGTGTGTTACGCAGTTACCCCACTAGACGACAAAGTTTAGTCTACCTTCGGCCAGAAAATCGCTTGTTAAGGAGGATAAGGAGAAATTCCTAGTGTGGGGCAATGTTTTTTTCAAAAAAAAAAGTATGGTTTTCGTTCCCAAAAAAACATTAATTATGCAGCGTTTGGGGATACCATTTTATATGATTAACCTAGAAGCGATGATGAGCAGTGGTGGCCCAGTGGCAACGGCCTGAACTTACGAGGTGGTCGTGGTTTCGAACCCAGACAAAAAACTACCAACAATTCGAAGACGTGCAATCTAACAAGCCGCACAGGACCCGCGTGGTAGTTTATAGCCCACTCCCCCTCGAAGAGTGAAGGCCTGAGTCCCAGCAGTGGAGCAGTGGGAACATAGGCTGTTTATGCATCCTAAGAGGCTGCAACTAATCAGAAGTGTTTCAAGTGGATGATTAATTTTGCTTCACCGCTACCCGACTTTGTAAATGGCACGTCTGCTATTAAACATGGAGGGGCTTGTGGCTAAGTAATAACAGTCGCACGCTACGCTTGCCGCGGTTGGTCCCCCGTGGAAGACTCCTCCGTGCCTCGGAAAGCACGTTAAGCCGTTGGTCCCAGCTGTCATTCGTGGATCTTTGAAAGTAGTTACGTCGTCAGAAGCCTGAAAGTCTGACAACCAGTCTTACCAAGGGGTATCGTATTGCCCAGTAACTGGCTTGTGGAGGTCAGGTAGGCAGTCATGCATCAGATATGTCTGCTATTAAACATGGCAACAGAATAACTAATCCCACAAAAACATTAGACGAGACCATGTAGCTCGCACTGTCAAAAAGTAATCAGATCTCATGTAGAGCCAAACTTCTAACTCTACAAGGCTCGTCTTGGCGGGGGCACTGCCGTGCCCCCAGATAGTACTAACGTAGGGTAGGGTTACAAGGTCGTATAAAATGCTGTCCTGCTTTAATCTTAATACAGACATTTTTTATGGCTACAGAAATAAGCCAACTCTGTGCGTATAGATAACGTGGCTTCTGCCGTTGCATCATAGGTATGACGATATGCAGTATATGCGGGTCAAGTACATAGTCACCTAGGCACATATTTATTCTGTAATTTGAGTAACAATAATGATTTGCTTACTCAGATAAAAATACTACTCCATAGATAATACTTTATCTGAGGAAATTACAATGATCTGAGCAATCCAGGTTGACATAGCCGTGCGTAATGAGATTATGTAAGTAAAGCTTTCCTGAATAAAGTGTGAAATTGTTCGAAGGTGTTTTACCTCGGCGCCTAACACTCCGAAACCCAGCCTGAATCATCTAAGGCAGGCGGGAATTTAGAGTGGGGACTCTGTCGGCCCACTGAGTGACCTCAAGGAAGACGACGCACAGTGGTCATGTGCTGCCTTGCACAGTTAGGTTTCGGGGAGTCCCCTTTAAGTCTTCCCAGAGACGTGCCCTAACAGGCGTTGCACAGAGGGGGCTCCGGATTGGTCTTTTGAGAGGTAAACGTGCCCCATCCATGTGGAGATGGTGGCCGCATGCGTGGTTTTAGTGAGGTAAATATTCCACAATGCCTGATTTTGATGTATTTCAAAATAAATCTATGGCACCCATTACGAGTAGATACCTATACTCCTTATTCAAGCAAGGGTTGTATCCCAGAAAGAAGTGGACTACCTGAACTTTCTAGCCGCTTGCACCGAGCACACATGTTGGTAACCACACCACATTGCAGCCATTCCTCTCCCTGAAATTACGATGGACATAAAAAAAATCATCGGTAAGATCCTTCCGCATTTCGCTAGTTTGTGCAGCCAAGCGTGTAGGCAGCTGCTGTGGGTTTCCATTCTTCAATCTACCTCGATAATACGCCAACATTGGCCATACAGTAGCCAACCTATTGCCATTCTATCGCACCTAATTATCACGTAGGACAAAGGCCTACATGACTAAGATACCGTTTACTTTCCATAAAACTCCTCAGTCAACATTCGTTCATTCAACTTTTTTTTCTCATTATCTGACTCACTGGCCACTATGCAAACTTGTAGATGCCGCTATTTCGTAATGAGTAACGTTGTATGTTACTATATATCGCATGAATCTAGCTGAAGGAATTTGCTGAAATGCGTTTCCTTTGGGCGTTACGCAGCGGATGTCACATAGGCACCGTGCGACCGAAAATAGTTCAACTGTGCATAAAAATAAGTTTTCCCTAAATCGTTAGGTGCAAAAAAATTTGCTAAGTATGACTGATCCTCTAATTTGTTAATTAAAATTTTATTTTTCATAGAATACACCTGCCAACAACTTATAAAGTACCTATTCGGAAAAAGGTCATGTCATGGTAAAGACAGGCAGGCCAAAACCTCTACAGTACTTTGAAAATTCGTTATGGTTCTTTTGCTAACTATAGCACCAAGTAGTTAATCAAAAAAAAAAAAAATACTTTCTTTCAAAGCACGGGACAAAAATTAAAAGCTCACACTCAACTCAGTCAAGCTCAGAATTAGGTAAATTTAAAAGTAAAAAAATATATGTAAATCCAGGACACAAACTGCAATGTAACAATTAATCAATCGAAGCCTATCTAACCGGCCTCGGATATCTTTTTAAATCGTCACTAATAAAAATGCAATCACATCAAAGTGAAACTGGTTTATATAATTAAACAGAACTCTCTAAAGTCATGAGTCATGAATGACTGATATCGTTAAATATTTGAGGATCAAAAGGAACTCTCTATCAGTAATTAATCTAAGTAGGTGAGCGTGTATCTCTATGGGAATGCCGCATGCCGTGTCAACATTGCCGTAACAAGAATGTAGGGCAATGGCAGACGAACATCGGAACTAAAACAACTGCCAGCCAGGAAACTGGCCAGTCCGCAGATGCTGCCAAATTCTTAAAAGTAAAACACGATTTTTGATAAAGAAAGTTACATCCGCTGTTACCGTTATTTTGATCTGTGAATGTTCGATAATCGAAAGTGATGACTTAGCACTTTGCAGATAGAAGAGAACCTACTTATCAAAGCAATATTTAAATTTTACTATTTTTAAAACAGCTGATGTTTGAAATATCACGCGCAAGCGTTTTTTTATAGCTTAGCCAGGTATTTTTTTCATTTGCGAATTTAAACGGCTGGTCATTTCTGCTAATGCAGCCTAGACATTAGTTCTGACATTGAACCTATTTCACAAGAACTATCAATCTCGAGTTGCCTATGATCAAAATAATCTCCATTTTTAACCGACTTTAGAAAAAGGAGGAGGTCCTCAACCCCGTTGAATTTTTTTTTGTGTTGTTTCCTCAGATCTCCGTTATTTATAAGCCGATTTGCAAATTTCTTTTGAAAGGATATACTTTCAGATAATCAGATTGGTCCCATAGAAATTTCATCAAAATCGGTTCAGTAGTTTGGTTTAAACCAAAATTACTGGTAAAAATTCAAGTAAACGAAATTGTGTCGTTTGCTTTCCTATGACTTTTCAGTGATGAAAGAAGATAGAAGAAGTGGACTGTACTGGGTCATGTAGGTACTGCTTGACTGCACATCTTCGTTACTGAATGGACTATCAATGCCCAATGCTCAATTCAATGCTCTTAGCATTATTATATTTCAAAATTCGAGACTAAGTTCGAATCAGTTCGAAAACCCTGTGGGTTCGAATAAGACCATAAACAAGCTAGTTCACGGCAGCGGAAACATTTCCGAGATTTTTTTTTGTTGTCATTATCGAAAACAAAAGAGGTCAGTATAACAAAGCAAACGCCACTTCTTTATTGGAATAATGACTGTAAGCATAATGCAATGGATGCGTGAGTCAAAGCAGACAGTCCCCCCTGTGACTGTGCGCATACAAGCTCTAATTTCTTCACCAAAACATACACTCATTAATTATTCTAGGTAATTATAAAACGAGCGTGATTAAGACAATTATCGTTTGTTCATTAAGTAGCTGACGCTTCATCTTTATTACGGCGACTTAATTTACTAACGACTACTTTCGTTCCTAATGAATTGGTCCTTTTGTCACAGTTAAATTCTGATTTTATTTTTTGAGACACCGCTTTTGCGCTTAGTAGGGCAGAATAAGTCTTAACCTAAGAATAAATTTTGAATTTTTGAGTTTTTCCACACTAGAACTGTCAGACCATTCGTGTTATATACCGTACAAGGTGCGAAAAATCATGGTATAGAATAGACCCTTTTTAGAAGGAACTGCTAGAGTCACTATCTACTTTACGGCTGGGAAAATTTAATACACGTTCATATACGGATACCCACAGAACAGTTAATAGAGGTCTGTTCTGTGAATATATCCGTAGTAGGTACGTACCAAATAAATATTATTTTGGAGACCAGACATTAGATCCTACTAGATCATACTAGACCATGATATTAGTCAGGAGTTCAGGACAGTACTTTCCTGTGGGATAATCTCCAACCGCAACGCAGCTGAAGCCGCGGGCAAAACTAGTTGCTTTATAAATTGCTCAAATACTGCTTCAAGCTTGTTCAAGACAAAGAAGATAAAAGTGTCAAATTAAATTAGCTAGCAAAACTCTGCGGACGTGATGGGTAGGTATCTATATCTAAACATGATAAAATTAGGAAGAGTTTCACTAGCTAATTTAATTTGACCCTGAGTAAAGAAGGGTTCTTGTTATCTTTTTATCTATCAGAGTAGGTATATCTGAACGATTTACATGTGTAAGACAAGCGATGAATAAGTGTCTTGAAGACTTGAACCAGCTTGAAGCCGTGTTCGAGAACTTCGAGATATTTATAAAGCAACTAGCTTTTGCTCGTAGTTTCATCCGAATTGCGGTCGGAGATTATCCTACAAGAAAGTACTGTGCTAGCCCAGGTCATACTGTACCTGTGTAGTGCCTTCATCGAAATCCGTTCAGACGTTATGGCATGAAAAGTTAACAGACAGACGGACAGACTTGCTTTCGTTCGCATGGAAGCTAAAAGTATGGATATGGAAATGTTGATGATATCCCCCTTTTTTAAGGTACCTATTTCATTGAGGGAGGGGATAATGTGCAGCTTTGTCTGTACAAAAACTTATCGGTGGCAACACCTGGTTAAAAAAAATCATTTAAAAATTTCATATTTTTTTAATTTTGTCATTTTTGTAAAGGTTGCCAAAAAGGTGCACAAACATCAAAGACACAAATAATTACCCTACTTATTCAGAAAGGAAGCCGGAAAAGAATTTGTGTCCCGCATGATTCTCTAATCGAATTGCTTGGAATCGAATCGATTGGAATTCATGCGATAAGCGTGTGGGGCGTCCTGGCGGTTTTGAGTATTTTATTATGATATGGCCTACGCAAATGTCCTGCAGATCTAGAAGCGGCGAGTGACGGGTTGTTGAGCTCCCTAAAATAGGGTTGAGCTACATGATGATGATGACTGATACATGATATTATGCATGCCGTCTGCTGGGACAGGTCAACTCAAACGTGCAATGGCTCTTTCTTCAAAAGGCCCTTCCTGACATGGCCCCGCGTCGTTAGACTCGCATAAAATACTAATAATAATTATAATGTTTGGACTTTAAAAGAGACCATGCCCTCTGAGATTATTTTGGCGTTTCTTCTCAGGGATCAGTCAGTTAGGAAATGTCAGCGCCATCTAGTTTGAAAATATTGAGTTGTGTCTGAAAAGATCTACTTACATAAATAAACATTTAATTTAATATACCAAAAAAAAACGATAACCAAAAATCATATTTGTTAACAAATAAGTTATCACAAGTGAAATACGAACGTCCATTTAAGCTTGACCTCCGTTTGAACCCTCTTACCAGTAAATTCAGTGAAATCTGAGTCTATTCTCGCCGTAGCTGTAAAAACATGGTCGGTATGTACATAACTCTGCGAAATCTTAAGGAATAGAGTTTGGCTCGTGCAGAAATAGAACGGGCCTGCAGGGCTGGAACTAACACGGTGTAGGTACTATTACGGATTAATTATTAGATAGGTACATTACACTTCATTGAATGCAATGCAAGCAAAACTTGGGAATTTGGGATGCAGGCTTTGGTTTGGTCCTTTTTTACCCTGACAATGGCGCCGATTCCCTTGTTCACAAACTAAACTTTTAAGTTCAGTGCATCTTTTTCTTTCTATTTCATTATGAAAACTATGTCAGTTAAAACGAAATAACGACCGCAGCTATTCTTCCGGTAAGTATTTGATTCCGGAAGCAACCAAATCATGCACCTATTCGAAAATGTGTGATTTTCGACATGGCAGCTTGTTGAATGGTTGTGATTAGTTAACTATGCAGTTCTCTTATCTATGACTAGCTTCTGCCCGCGGCTTCGCCCGCGTGCATGTCGGAAATTATCCCACGGGAACGTGCTAACAGGATAAAATGTATGTGCTTCCCCAGAATGCCATCTATCTCTATGCCAAATCAGAAGTTCAGTGGTTTAGGCGTGAAAATGTAACATATAGTTTCAAGTTCAAATCCTCCCCTTAAAAACTGAATTACCCCTTTTTGTCCCGTCAGTGGTAAATTTTCGACAACTTTACATACTTATTATTAATTATTTTCTGTCAAAAGTATCAATACTGAGTTTCGAGTTACTCGAATCGCGCATTCAATTTCTTCCACGCAAACTTAACACCTCTATATCCCCCTTTGAGGGGTAGTTTTGAAAAACTTATAATGATAAACTTTATTACTTACTTATGCAAGTATTCTTGCCAAGTTTCAAGTTTATTAACTAAATGAATAAGATTTTTCATATAAGCTGTATCCCCCGCTTTTCACCCCCATAGGGGTGGAATTTTGAAAAATCGTTTGGGTTTATTCATAACTTGATTCAAAGATTATTTATACCAATTTTCGAGTTAATCAAGCCACGCATTATAATCCTCCCTTGTAAAATTAACTACCCCTTTTCAAACCGTTAGGGGTAGATTATCGAAAAACCCTGATACATGTTACTCTTTATTTTTGGTCTTAAGTATAAACACTGAGTTTCGAGTTAATCGGACCGCGCATTCAAATTATTCCACAGAAACTTCAACACCCCTATATCCCCCTTTGAGGGGTAGTTTTGAAAAACTTATAATGATAAACTTTATTACTTACTTAGGCGAGTATTCTTGAAAATTTTCAAGTTTATTAACCTAATGAAGAAGATTTTTCATATAAACTGTATCCCCGCTTTTCACCCCCACAGGGGTGGAATTTAAAAAAAATCGTTGACTCAAAGATTATTTATACTAATTTTCGAGTTAATCAAGCCATGCAGTAAAATCCTCCCCTGAAAAATTGACTACCCCATTTCAGCCCGTCAAGGGTAGATTTTCAAAAAACCCTGATACACATTATTCTTTACTTTCAATATTAGGTATAAATACTGAGTTTCGAGTAAATCGGACTGCGCGCTAAAATTCTTCCATACAAACTTTGAAACCCCCCAATCCCTTATTAGGGGGTAGTTTAGAAGAAAAAAAACTGACAATCTTAATAATTTATTTAGATAAGTATTCGTGCCAAGTTTCAAGTTTATTAACTCAAGGAATAAGATTTTTCATACAAACAAATTCCCCCCTTTTCACCCTCTTAGGGGTGGAATTTCAAAAAATCCTTTCTTAGTGGATGCCTACTCTTCACGAAAAACCCACCCTCAAAATTTCATGTCTCTAGGACCAGCGGTTTAGGCTGTGCGTTGATCTATCAGTCAGTCAGTCAGTCAGTCAGTCAGTCAGTCAGGACTTTGAATTTTATATATATAGATTCGAATCTGGATTCATACATCAATTCTTTCTTTCGCAATCAATAGCTAAAGCTACATCTACAGGTATCTCTCAAATTGGGACATAACACTTTGTCCTCAGCACCCTAATTGCGTAACACTATCATTTTAAAGGATATTGCTTCATTTGTTCGAAAAATTAGTCTGTTCAATAACGTAAATAACGCAATGAAAGTTGTTTAACTGTCAAAATGAAAGCCATTGCTACTTATAGTGTGTTACGCAATTACCCCGCAGATTTCTTCTACTTACTAAGTGGGAATAGCATCATTAGTATCACAAGCAAAACGAACAGTTACGTAGCTGTTGTTATTTCTGGTAGTTCGTAGTTTGTTGTAGCTTGTGACCCCTGTAAGCTATTGGAGCTTAGCTAATCAACATGACTGGCTCACTTTTGCTTTTATTTTCCTGGGGCTGCAGTCTCGACATTCATAGCGATCGCTTTACGACCGAATTCGGTCGCAAAATCCCGGTTTGACAAGTGTAATGTATGGAGTGACAGGACTTTGAGACCGAATTCGGTCGTAAAGCGATCGCTATGAATGTCGAGACTGAAGCCCCAGGAAAATAAAAGCAAAAGCGAGCCAGTCATGTTGATTAGCTAAGCTCCAATAGCTTACAGGTCACAAGCTACAACAAACTACAAACTACAAGAAACACGAACAGCTACGTAACTGTTCGTTTTGCTAGTGAGGCTGGTTAGTTAAAAAACATCATATATATGAATCTTTTGAAGCATCATTTTAGAAGGGTCTCTGTTGTAGCCTTCTATTTTTCTTTCATTCTATTCTCTCCCTCTCTTATTCATAATCTTCTGCGCATTTTTTATACTTCCACGTGCATGTGCCTGTTGGTACACAAGCCTTTGGGCCTTGTTTATTTTTTTTCTATAAACGCCACCCACAACATCCTCCACGTGGCCCAATGCAGTTGTGTCTGCGATGTTTTTCTACCAATAATATAATAATTAGTATCTTGTCTGATGATACTCAGCGAACATGATACTTTACCTATTTCTGACGTATAAATTACTATTAAAATCTTAAACATGAGTAGAACGACTTCTAACTATCACTCATTGGACGCATATTTATGATAACGTAACATCACGCCTGCAGTACGATTCTGTAACCATCTCACCGTGAAAACTTGGGTGAAGTGAGCGTGGAGTGAGCTGTCATTCCAACTAATGCTAGGGATTGACATATTGGTAGCTCACTCTAAGCTCACTTCACCTAAGTTTTCACGGTGAGATTTTTACAGAATCGATCGGCTGGTAGTCCCCGAAGGGTTAGCTTAACCCTTCGAGAAATACTAACCCAGTTAGCCAGTAGGTGTACTTATAGTACACCCACATTTCGCCACACGCACACAGACATTTAATGTGTCCCGAAATGAAAATCCATGCAAAAAAAGAATGCTCAGAAAGAGCATCTATAAAATTTCTACCGATCTACCTATGCATACCACACAGCCACACAAGCAAGATAAGATCTAAAACGGACGCAACATCCCTAAAACAGACTATATCCGTCCCAGCCGAGATAACTAAGTCTGAGACGCGAGCAGCTGGTCCCGCATACCAGCGCGGATTCGCGACAATGTTTCTCAATGTGCAATATATTCGACAGCTTCCCAAACGCCGCATTTGTTTAGAGAGCCAAGCACGTTTGGGTTACACAGTTACACTTTACTACCGTTCAGGTAATTACCTGCTGAGATAAGGGTTTCGAGAAACAAGATTACCTTAACAAAGGTGCAATTCAGGTAAAGGACACTCCAAGGAATTTTTAAAAGCTTGAGCTTTCATGTGCCCGGGCGTGTGTGCCGGATCTGTTGGTTTTATTTTGAAAATGATAATTAAAACATTCTGTCCTGTCTTTTTACCCCCACAATGCTGCAGCGTTCCATCGCTCTCTAGCAAACTTCAAGACGGAGCTTTTGCAATTCGGTGAGCGACCAGAAGACTAATTCCCGTAATTAAAAACGGTCAAAACCTAGTCGCAATCTCATCTCAGCCACAACCAATGTCGAAAAATTTACTAAAATGTAGAGAAATTAAAAATATTTTTGGCAGATTGAGACTGAGATTAGAATTGTTCTTAAAATTACAAGAATTGTCCCTCAGGACTGAGCACCACGACGGCTAGCTGGTTCGAGGTGGCGCGGGAAAAGTGTTCTTGGAAGAATTTGGGAAAGGCCTTTGCCCAGCAGTGGGACAGTACAGGGTAACAAGAAAAAAACAAACTAGGTATAAAATATAGGCTGTGCAGGTAGCCTATGAAAATATACTAATGATTATCATTTCATGACCATGGCCCGATTTTTATCAGTTTTAGATTTAAACATTATTATGTTCAGGAAATCCCCGAATTTCAAAAATGGTAACCGAATTTTTATTATTTTTGGGGTTTCCAGAATGTAATAATAGGTATAATGTTTCATCTATTTTTGGTAATTAATTGTTTTTGCTGGCGACCAATATTTTGCCAACTTATGAAGTTGGTAGAATCTTCGAAATATTTTATTTGTCAGCATCGAGTTTGCTGAATTGGTTCAAATTCAGTGTATTCTACGAATAAAACCGATATAAATATTATGCACGCCTGTGCCATTTGTAAAAGTTACCCGTCGGCCACACTGTCCACCGGTGAATATATCCCAGCTTGCTTGCTAATCGCGGTCATTCCGCATTCACTCGCTAGCATCGCATCGCTGTTCACGAGTTCGCACGCTCACTCAGTTCGAATTTGGCGCGCAACCGGTACCGGTCAGGCAGCCAGCGACGAGCGCGCCTTTGCCAAGGAAGTTGTATCAAATCAAAACGAACTGAGGGAGCGAACTGCGAAAACTTTTGTTTGTTGTGTTTACTTTTTGTTGGAAGTCATCGAACTGGTTTTACTTTAAAATGAAAGATTTTAGTGTTAGTGTAAGCCTTAGTGAGGAATTATATTAAAATAATAATAGCAAATACAGTGCCAACGGATATATACATGGTATGTAAATGTAAATTGAGTTGTTTTTTTTATCAACTACCGGTTATCATCTGCGGTCAGTGTGAACTTATTTGATTGAGCTTTACATCCTTTGTTTAGGTATCGCTGGCGACGCGTACGCTTACGCCCGAATATTATTAAGACCTCGTACTATAAACAAGAAACCGTAGTATTTAGAATGGACGGCGAAAGGAAAATCCACATGAGCGAGGGTGTCCCGTTGAACTCAACCGGTGCAGCTAATATTTTTCTGAATACTGGTAAAAATACAAAGCTTAATTCACCTGAAGGGACCGTCATACATCTCAATACAGGTGACTTAATTAATTTATAGAATAAAATATATACTAAGACACGAATATGTTAATTAACGTGGTATTTTATTGATTGCAGAGAAACCGTCAGACCTCGGCGTGCATATAAATACGACGTTTTCAATAGCGTCTTCCAAGAAAATAAAGCTTTTGTTCGTGTTGAATTTTATGTTGACCGTGTTATGTATGGTGTTAAGTTTTTCGATAGCGTTCTATTACTGGAACGAGATGATATCGATGAGGAGACAGCTGGACGCGATAAACGACCACTTGTTACACAATGTGAATCAGGATAGAGGGGTTCAGAGTGCCCTGGTGGCGCGCCCAAGGACGCCGGACGTAAACGAGGTGCGCGAGCCACGAACGAGGTCCTTCAACGACGACGAGGTCCAACAGAATGCCAAGAAATACTATGTTGAGGACCTGGGTGAAGACATGTTGCTGGTAGACTCCAAGAAAAAAAATGGAAGCCAAGACAATGCTCCTATTTATGACTTAACAGTGCTACAAAAAGGTTAATATGAACATTCAACATTTATTTTAAGTTATAAATAAACATGTGTGTCATAGTCATCACAATAATGTTTGTTTATTATTAATTACAGAGTTGGTGGTAGCTCAATTCAATGGTGCTCTTCGAGAATTTAATTTGGGATCACAATGTGAGTATTAGAATTATTTTTTTATATTCTAAATTCTGCCATTGTTTCAGTAAGGTCAAATGGATCTTCTGAGAGTGAACGAAATAATGATAACCCAGCATAAAAAGTTTCTGGTATAAAGATAACTACTTAAAGATAAACAAGAAAATTTAAAAACTAAAATACAATAATAAAACAGCTGCTGATATTGCCCGTGACTAAGAAATAATAATTTATGTAGCTACATAGTTTGTTACATAACAACAATTATAATAAGCAGATAAATTCTTCATTTTGAGTTAATCTCAACTAAAACTAGTTCTTATTGCAAGGTGTCAAGCTTGGTATTGGTTTGATAATCCATGATAGATGTTCACTAGGCAACTGTGAGATAAAGGAAACTCTGTATAACTGCCATAGACCACATTAATCATAGATAGATACTCTTTACTGAGTCAAACTCTTCATTTATGTACTGGCTTAATGCTAAGTAATAAGTTAAGTGACATTTAAACATAAAAAATGTATGATTAAACAATTGCTAATCACTACCGGTAAAACGAGAGTGAATAGGGATGCAGGGGTGAATCGGGACGAAACTTTAAAATGGATTTGTACTTTAAAATAACATAGTTTGTTGCTAACAAAGACTTAATCTTTAATTAAAAAACAGTAAACACACTTCTGCCTTTTCTGGCAACAACAAAAAAAAAATCAACATTAAAATCCATTTTTCAAAGTTTAAAGTTTCATCCCGATTCACCCCGTTTTACGTTACTTATCTTTGAGCAATGTTTATGAATAAAGGGGTTTATTACCTACATAATGCTACCATTGCATTTTTTTCCAGTGTCAAAGTTTTTAGAAGCAAAAATTTTTAAGGTATTTAAAATGATTCTAGACTTTTAAATAAATTGCTACCTATTTTATGTGTTGAATTTTATAGACACATGGTTCACTCCGACAGCTTTAAGTAAACAAAAGAACAATAAGATTTTTATACTATTGTAGATCTAATACTACTGCAAATATGTGATTAAAATGATAATTTATGTGTATGTGACACAGACAGGATACGCCTAGATATTTGCATTGTGTACACTACAATTACACACAATATTCATGCTTAAACGGAAGTAATAAGGTTGATAATTCTAAGTACAGAAAAGTTACCAGTCTGACATAGTTACTTTGTGTAAAGAAACTTGGCTCACAACTTATATGGGATGGATCTGTTGTCGTAATTAATCTGCTCATAATAATTAAGCTTCCAGACAATGTTACATAATTCCTTTTGTATCATCTGCATTCATTAATTTGTGGCTACCAATTTATAGCTAGCTGTTAATTAATAGTTATTTATGGACTTAGATTTGAACGCCGGCGTTCTAACGGTTTTATAAGCGTCTCGTCTTGACCCCTACTGCTATACCGAGGTTGATGTAGGTACCTACTATTTATTTTGTAACTAGTACAATTTAAGTCTATTGATTCAAGTCTGTCAACTTATACCATATTGATTCACTGAAACTTCTCTCTATGAAACTAATTGACCCCATTCAATCAAACTAAATAGAGTAGGTACCTACTTGTAAACTCAAAGTCACAGCATTTATTTCAAATAAACCAGTTACAGGCACTTTTGAATTGGCAAAGTATTGGTCAGTCAGAAAGATGAAGCTTGTGGCCCATTCCAAAGCGTAGTAGGTACCTACCTATGGAGAAGAACGGGCAAGAAACTCCATGGACACTCTTTTAAATCATAAAATTGTTACAAAATATTGGTTACATCATGCATGTTGAAATTATGCATGTGAGAATGATGTAGAAAGACGTACGTTAAACGTCCGTTATAATAAAGAAAGATAAAAACAATTAAGAAATTAAAATAAGCCATAATAATACAAGTAGGTACTGTATTTAAGCTAGGTAAAAGTTTAAAAATAAAATGCTTTATTTATGGTGTGGTGCTGGGGACCATGTTCTTTAGCAATTTTTTAAATGGTAATAGCTACCTACACACATAAATGTGAATGTCATGGCTACTGTTTATATAAAGGGGACTCCCCTGTAAGATTATTAGACATAACATCCTATAATAATTTTATTTATTTGACTGGGTTATCAGCTTATGTAACTAAACATAAAGTCCAGTAATTCCCGCCAATCCAAAAATTATTTTCAATACTTACAGATAAGGCTCCCAGTAACTAATATTGTACGTTATACGAGTACTAATATTGTAAAACATTTAAAAAGAGTAACGGTGGAGTTTCTTGCCCATTCTTCTCCATACGAAAACTACCTTTTGGAAGGGGCGACTAGAATTAATTTTATTTATATTTTATTTTTGGCGTTCAAAAGTGCCTTTTATATGCTAATTGGAATGAATGACTAATATTGTAAAACATTTTAAAAGAGTAACGGTGGAGTTTCTTGCCCATTCTTCTCCATACGAAAACTACCTTTTGGAAGGGGCGACTAGAATTAAGTAATTTTATTTATATTTTATTTTTGGCGTTCAAAAGTGCCTTTTATATGCTAATTGGAATGAATGATTTGAGTTTAACTTTGAACTAACAACAAGAATTATATTTTTTTGCATGCAATACCTGTATAAGTTATACTAAAGTCTCCCAACTTCGGAACAATTATTAAAACGCAATTGCTTTAAGTGTGATATGTGTGGATAACACAGTAATTATAATCGAGAATTGATAACGAATGTAGTGCTTTTGACAAAGTGACACATAATTATGTCTTGGTGACTATCTATAAATATAGTATCAATCACTACTTCAAAGCAAATAATACCATTATAAAAAAATATTGTGTCTCTTCAAGTTGTTTACTTACGCCGTGCCGCAACTACTGAACCGATTTCAACGAACATTGGCACAGCGCTTAAACACAACCCTCCCCTATAAACGCATAGGATACTGTTCATCATTGTATAAAGAGTAGTTCTGACGCTGCGACTGAAACCGCAGGCTGCAGCTAGTTTGCTTATAAGTTAAACTTGACTATTCCTCTCTGGGATTACATAGAGTTTCAAACTTCTGAGTGGTTGTAACTGCATTCTTATTGTTTGGACAGCAGCCGCAGTCCACAAGGCATCAAGCTTGTTATCATGGCATGTCGAGATAACTTGCCTTTTCTTAACTTAGTTCTGACGATACGAAAGTTGGGTCACTTGAGTCCAGCCATAGAGAGAGTATAACCAGCCTATAATAATAATAATAAACCTATCTTCATATCGACCATTAAAGTAGGCGGAACCACTGTTGCCAACTTTAAGAATATAGGTATATACAACATCAAAAGGCATAATATAATCAAATAGTCTTGTTGTTTACAATCAGAATAATAAAGTGAACTTTAATCAATAATCCTAAAATACTCCTTCAATTGCAACTCCTTACATTAGTCTTGAAAGTGGTTTTTACTAAAAGAGGAATAATATACGCCGACTGTCCTCTGAATGTGGGCGTTTAAGTAGAAAAAAGGTTTAATTAAATAGCTAATTTAGGTAGAATACATACGCAAGCAGAATTTAATCGAGTTTGTAAAATACAAACAAACACTGTTTAATTTTTGTTTGTATTTTTGTTTTTTTTTATTTTTGTTTGTATTTGACGGCACGGTTGGCGCAGTGGTTAAGCGATTGACTGCTGCGCTGGGTGTCGCGGGTTCGATTCCCGCACGGAACAAATATTTGTATGACCTACATGTATTTGTTCCGAGTCTGGGTGTTTTTCTATCTATAATATGTATGTATTTACAAAAAAAAAAATGTATATAAGTAGTTTATCAGCCATCTTGTTACCATAACACAAGCATTAGGTTGCTTAGCTTGGGACTAGATGGCGCTGTGTGAAATGTCCAGGGATATTTATTTATTTATTATTTATTAATTAACATTTGGTTGGAATATTTTTAATACTTTTTTTTTATTTAATTCCATTGAATTATATTACCTTGGCAAATGGGCAGGTCAAAATATCACATGTGACAAAAGGTAATAAAATAAAATAACGCTTACTTTTGAGATGGCATAATAATCATTATTTCATTTTATTTAGGGTTACGTAATGGCAATAATTTCTGGAAACACTACAACAAAATACAGGGTGGCAAAGACATCGACATGCAACCTGTTACCACAAATTCAGCTCATGATTACTGCGATTATTTAAAAAAAAATGCTGTTCCATACATTTTGACCGCGTAGGTATTACACTTTTCTATGAAACAATAGATTTTTGTTTTTGATAACCGAAGAAAAAATCTACACTAGAGGGGGGATCTAGAATCATGCGCTGAATTAATGTTTACAGTTTGCGCGTGGATATCCCTGCCACCCTGTATAGTTTTTATTACAAGACAAAATTATACCCAATAGCAATTACTTTTACAATTTCGCTTAAAATTATCTAACAAAAGCACATCAATAATCGATTAGGTGTGAAATAAAAGACGACATTTTTGGTGGTTCATGCATTGAGTATTTTTACGAGTTGCACTTACATTTTACGAAGGACCATTGAGGTCATTATTATACAACTTAAAATTCCCTTTAGGATACGTGGCCATGTTTGGAGGCAGTAACATAATATTTAAAATGTTTAAAAGTTGAAGCACATCTTAACCAATTGAACCTTTTGACAGACATATTAAGATAAACAAACGAGGCGGAATTAATTTGGTATTCATGAATGTTTGACAAAGTTATTTTTCATAAACCTTGAAGGTTTTCTTTTAAATTTCAACACATGTTAACTAGACGTTCAATGACCCCAGTCTGGGAAGCGAATTATTAAATTATTAAAATGCCACAAAACAAAAACGGTTTTTAAACATATTAAACGGTGAGTTGCCATCGAAAAAAAAACCTACTCTACCACTTTTTTGCGTTTGTTCAGCACGTAGACTTATACGTTAGAAAATTTCGAATTAACCTGAATTGTTGCATTCCATTAAATGTAATTATGCGTATATTCCATAAATAACTGATAGGTATACCAAAATATTAACAGCTTATCAATCTGCGTCTGCGCACATTTTAAAGATCAAGAACTATGTCAGTAGGCTATGGCTTTGTCACTGTTTATTATCGTTACTATCGTAACCGCGATATTTTTAACAATATTTTATATTACGCGAAATGATAACATACACTTCTGGATTGTTGATAAGCAAAAGAAAGTATAGTCGCCCTCGTATTTCTTTTATCACCCTAAGGTTGAATGCCACTTGCATGTTTTAAAACGACAAGGTCTAAGTGACAATTGGATAATCTCAATCTTAGTGAAGTTTCAATTTAAAGTCCGTCTCACGAAAGAAGTATCCCAGACGCGGCGCTAAAGGCACGCGATGGAATCTTAAATCTTTATTTATATCTAAATTATATTACAGACCTTGCTAATAACAATGCACAATCTTAAAGAGATAAAGGAAGGGTTGTTGTAGGAATGTTGTTAACTATAATCACACTTATTGCCGCAAGGCTTCTTTCGTGAGACAAGACTGATAATTATTGTTAAAAGTGGTAAAGCAAAAACAAAGTTGGCTATACAAGGAAAGTGTTACATCCATAACCCAAATAGATAGATATTACACGCTCCACTATCCTGTCCTACTAATATTATAAACGTGAAAGTTTGTATGGATGGATGGATGGATGTTTGTTACTCTTTTACGCAAAAACGAATGGATTTGCATGAAATTTGGCATACAGATAGTTTATAACCGGGATTAACACATAGGATATCCCAATATTCCCACAGGATCGAAACTTATGCGGGTAAAACCGCGGGGCGCATCAATATGGTCTTATTAGGGAGCTAGTATTTCAGGGTCACGACGTTGGAATGGAGACATCATTAGGACTTTAGGACAAATATTTTGATTACATACCATTTCGCATAACAACGCGGTTTTCCTCCAAAAATATGTTATTATAAATTCAACATCTATTGTCTCGTATTTCTCTATTCAAGACTAATGTATCCAGTGCCTCCAATTTCAAAATAACCCAGCCTTGCAACCAAACTTTGAAAAAAAAATGTTCTATCTTCTAAATTTAACTTATCTCCAATTTCTTGTCCTCAGCCATAATGGGTCCCTGGGTACGCGACGAGGAGGTGTCCTCGAAGAACAGCATAGACAAGATCGAGCTGAACAGCAACTACGTCACCATCAAAGAGGGTGGCCTCTACTTAATATATGCTCAGGTATGAATCTATTTATCATCATCATCGAAATATGTCCACTACTGGACATAGGTCGTCACGCGTCGCCACATCAACCTGTTCTGTGCTTTTCCCGTCTACTTCATCATTTGAGCCGAAAGACGTATACAGCTATAGCAGCAGGACATGCAGGCGCCACATCGACCGATCTTGTACAGTCAACAGCAAAAGTAGATGATCAAAATCATAAATTCAATACTAATGAACGGAGTTCGCAGCTATATGGCAGCTGTATTAGTAGTAGATGTTTGGTATAATTTACAATCACCATACTTTTGAATCACTTCGACGCCACACAGTTCTGACGCGAACTCCGTTCAGAAGTATTGAATTTCTGATTTTGATCATTTACTTTTGCTGTTGACTGTACTTAGCGTCATTACTATGGGTATTATGGATATCGCAATTCACGAGCGCACGTCATGTGACTCTTATTTCATTGTAATAAGGTATAAATTGACATGATTGACGTGCGTTCGTGAAATTCAATGCAACATCTGTACGAGAAATGAGGTGATCTTCGCTTGAGTTTTTATGTTAGCTGTACATACTAAATGCGACGACTGTGGTACTATAGGATAGGTCATTGGCGCCAGTTCTTTGGTAATGAATGATGCCTGTAATTCTGTTATGATAGGGTTATAATTATGTATTCGCGGTATCGTGTAACAGGGTCGACCTTATCACCATTTTCCTACTTCCGGGTACATTTTAAATTCTGGGATAGCAAACAAAAATCTCTTGTTACTGCAAGGATTTGATGATATAACAAAATATTTTATGGCACATAATATAAACCTACATGGGCCATTATGAAACGTCAGAAGCTAGATGCACGGCTCCAATTGGTCGTTTCCTATGAAGAGCCGGCAAGAAACTCCACGGTTACTCTTTTAAAAATTTTAAACAATGTTTTCAAATTAGTGTTAATAGATATGTACTTGATAAAATAGAAAATGGTCTAAAAATATGCAGTCTACAAAGCCTACTATTGATTAATAATGCTTGCTATTTCTACTTCCTTGCTACACCAATAAATAAATAAATTTCTTCAGCATGTTTCACATTCGAATCTTCACTCAAAAGTTCAAAACACAGTTATCTCTCCAAGGGAATACCTTAAAAGGGACAGACACACAGACAGTCGTAGTATCGTCTATTGTATACACATTAGTATGGCACGCCGATGATTGTTTACGTTCCACATGATAATAAGCTTATCGTTATTTATCGGACGCTATAGGCACTGTAAACGCCTGATAACAAGTAAAACAAGTAATAATAATATTACTGTTTTGTTTTAAAACTGGGTTTTTTTAACCATAGAGTATGAAATTCTATGCGATATTTCCGAGAGTCAATTTGATATGAATTATCTTATCAACTAACATAATGTAACACGCTGTATTCCCGAAAGGGGTAAGGCAGAGATGTACACTCGAGGAAACTTACATCTGACCAGTTTGAAAACAAAATCCCGTGCCCACGATGACAACATCTGTATTCGCCCCTTTTTGCGTCGACCAATAAAACAAAAATGCATCTCTGTTACAATGATCACAGATGTCTGACCATCTTTTTTCGACCCTTAGGAAAAAAACAAAAAAAGGAATATAGGTACCTACAGTACACCCGCATTTCGCCAGTTAAGTCCCGTGTCATAGAAGGCGAGCCTATTGCCAAGAACTGAGCACAAATCCAGGGGGGTCTACTCCGAAGTAGTATCGGCGGAATGTTCGAACGTTTCCTGCTACGAAGTTACTATTTGGTTCGGTCAGTTCCCATCCTACACTCCTACACTCTTTCGAATATTGACTATGGTCCCGACCCAACTGAGCCGATCCGAACTTTTTTCGCATTTTTCAATAATATTCGGTTTGGCCATGTGTCGGTCCGATCCGAACATTCGCACTTTTCACTTCGGAGTAGGCTTGACTTCTACTGAGTAGAATAAATATTTTATTAATTCAATTCTTCTTGTTGCGCAACCAAACAGGCCATCCTTTCTCCTCCCTTAGATGTCAGGACCGGCAAATAAGGAATTTGTTGAAAAGGATAGGCAATCACCAACGTAACATTACGCGAGAGTTCCCCGAAAGGTTAGGCAAAATATTTATGCACTATAAGTACCTATACATACATACATAATCAACCTATAATGTACCCACTGCTGGCACACAGGCCAGTACACCCACATTTCGCCAGTTATGCTATTAAAGTCCCACTCACCGAGCAGTAGGCTAATCGTGGTCATTATAGAAAATTCCTCTTTGATTGTTCATAAAGCTTGATAGTATTATGACAACTTTATAATGTAAACAAATGGGTAAATAATAAACATAAATCCATCCACCATATACAGATCATAATTTATCAAAGGATACGCAAAGCCACTTTATAGCAGTTCATTACAGTCTTGATATTTATTTAATTATGACTCACTTATAATTGCAAACGTAACAACTTGCGGTTTACGTTACTATTAAATATATACCATATATGTTATATTTCTTATTCGACATTAAAATATATAAAATCGTAAGCGAACATTGACAGTGAAAAGTAGGTCCTTTCGACCGCAAAATCAAGGGATTTCAGCGAATATAACTACACGTACGTAATACCCAGTGGTTATGTACGTCATTCTTGAAAAATACGTAGTCTGAAGGCATATTTAATTAATTAGGGCACTGCTCTCTTTCCCCCTCCTGGGTCGACCTCCTTAACCAACAACTTAGACTTATTTTTCTCTTCTACCTCTGGTTCCATAACGAATGTCCACTTGTAAATGCTATAAAAGCAGAATCGAGAAATTTTAGCAGAAAAGACTCACAGAAACAACATCATTAAAATATGTTGTTGTAGCGTAAGAATAATCTTCAAATATCGTTAGGAAAAAGGTAGAAGAAGGATTTGATTAGCATAAAAAAACTAACACCTAAGAGTGTGTGGAGTTAATAGTATAAAATCTGTGCTTTTTTAATGGTTAGCAAGCAACCAATATCTCATAGCTTAATATTTCCCTAGCACCAATCCTCGCAACTAAAGAAGGTGTTCTTATCCTAAAGAAGGTGGCTGGGGTAGACTGGATGCGGAAGGCGGAGGACAGGGTGTTGTGGCGCAGTCTGGGAGAAGCCTATGTGCAGCAGTGGACTGCGATAGGCTGAATTTATTGCCTTGTAACAAGTACCATTCAACTTATCCATACTTCTTATTCTCCCCAGGTGGTGTACCTAACCCAGTCACCGAACTGCTACTTCATATGGGCGCGACAAACCGGCAAGGAGCCTCGTTTACTGTCCACTTGCGCAACAGGCGACGACTCGAGCAAGCGGCCACTGAACAAGTCCCAGATGTCATGCTCCGCTCAAACCGTCGCCAGACTGCACAAAGGAGACATCGTGAACATCGCTCAAAGGGAACCCAACAGAACGGTATGGCTCAGACCAGGATACAGTTACTTCGGCTTCGTAAAACTTAGTTCCTAAATGGCTGTGAATAAATTATTAAGGATGTTAAGGTAAATTGAAGTTTTGAATGAAGCCCCGAGCATTCAACTGTGAGTCAGAAGCGAATATTATGTAAACAGTGAAAAACCTCATGTGGTCAGGGATTTTTCTTTTCATAACAAGGTCAGAAGTAAGAAGTCATGTTTGTCATTCCGCAAGGGAATAAACAAGTTTGTTAAGACAGAAGAGAGTAAATCCCCGCTATTTTTGCGAACCAAGTTAACTGCTGAAATGAAGCAGGGCAACAAATTGTTCATGCAAAGTTCAGTCCACAATTTTTTTTTCGCTTAGTTCGTTCCGATTTTTTTTCTTTTTGCTCGTCTCCTTAGAGTCATAGCGTAATGTTCAATAGCATATAGCCTTCCTCAAGAAGTGAGGATAGCTCACTTCTTGAGGGAGGCTATATGCCAT
This sequence comes from Apamea sordens, assembly GCA_945859715.1. Classification (NCBI taxonomy): domain Eukaryota; kingdom Metazoa; phylum Arthropoda; class Insecta; order Lepidoptera; family Noctuidae; genus Apamea; species Apamea sordens. Next base: position 18,679,528 of record OX243986.1, read on the forward strand.
TTAAATGCAAAAAAAAAAAATAACAAATCCGTCTGGGAGTTCCAGAGATAGCGCGTTCAAACAAACTTCAGCTTTATTATTAGTATAAATTAGCAACTCTTGTTTTTCACTGTTTGCACAATTTCGCGTAGTTAGTGGGGTGTGATAATGTATCACTGCCAGTGAGAGGATTGGTGCTACAAACGTATTAAGAATATTTTTGATACACAAGGTAACAACGAAAGGTTTGCTAAAGAAATGCGAGCTCAAGGCAATTGAACGTAAGTTTGATTAAATATTTAGGTGATAGCGCGTGCCATAATGTATATAATGAATTACAAACACATCTCGTTTATTGTACTTTTTTATTATTTTAGGAATAAAAAAGTACAATACATATTGATGTATAAGGTTTTAACGATTCGTATTTCGATATCTTCCATTCAGTACGGGTGCTACGTATTGAAAATTACCTGAGGGGCAATTCTCGTAATTTTAAGAACGTTCACAGTCGGATCTCAGTCTCAATCTGTCAAAAATACGTCTAATTTCCCTACATTTTGACAAGTTTTTGACATTTGTTTGTCGCCGAGATGAGACTGCGACTAGATTTTGAACGTTTTAAATTACGAGAATTGGCCTTCAGGTCTTTGATCTCCTAATTGGTAAGAATAATCCCACTTTTTTGTACCAAATTTTTTGTGTTAAAAATTAATAAATGTATATTTTTTCGGTTATAAATGATTCATGCTGAGTAATAGGTTAGTTTGTACGTTACCAGTATTTGGTATTTACCTTGTAGTGTTAGTTAGTAAGACTGTTTTGGACTGAGATAGAATGCCGGCGACATACATTAACGCGTCATGGTGAATGTATATTCTTTTAGAACTTGTTTACTAAAAGATATGCACAATAGTCATTTAAGCTAGCAATTTTTTATGAAGGCAGTAGCTTTAATTCAGCGGGGTAATTGCGTAACACACCATCAGTTGCAATGGCTTTCATTTTGTCAATTCAACAACATGAATTACTTTATTTACGTTGTTGACCAGACAATTTTTTCGAACATTTCATAATTATGTTCGATAAAATTGCCTTGCAGTGGATTAGCAATATCCTTCAAAATGATTCAGATTATGGTTGATAGTGTGTTTCGCAATTAAGGTGCAGATGTTTACTGTTTGTCCAACCAAGAAAATTAATTGTTAAGCAAATTGAGACTCTACGTCAATTTGCCGTGTTATAGCCATTTTACAAATCTGTCATAACAAAGAAAAACAGTTGTGATTTGAATAAATTGCCAACATTTAAGTTAATATATAGCCAGTTTGCTTAACAATTAGTTTTCCTGACTGGCCACAAAGAATGGCGTATTTGTATGTACTACAAGAATTTGCTATGAATGGCATTTATCACGTCCATAACTTTTCAATAGGTGCTCAATTTAGTTATATCTTTTATATCAAAACGTGGTTTTATATTTGACGGGGCTGTCGTGTTACCCAGTAACTGAGTTGCAGAGGTCAGACAGGCAGTCGCTCCATGTAAAATACTGGGTATTGAGCTGACTTTAGACTGGAAACTGACCCCAACATAGGTGAGAAAAGGCTAGAAAGATTGACATATAGTAAAACCACGTTAGTCTTATGTTTAATACATGTATATAGTCAAAAGTTTAAACTAGCTGCAATTTATTGTGCCTTAACCTTAACCTTGTAGTATTTCTGAAATATTTGTTTTGTTAGGAAGATAGAAAAACCTACCCATATCGTTGAAAGATAACAAGCATTGCTTTATATTATATAGAATACGTATTTGTTTGTGATGTGTTAAGCCGGATTTACACGAGCGAATACTAATGCGAATACTCTCAAACTATGTGTTATATCGAATTCTGAAACTATTGGAAAGATACGAACAGTGTCGAAGTTCAAATATACATAAAAAACGAGTTCAAGGTTTGCGTTCGCTCGTGTAGACTCAGCTTGTTGTAGAAACCCAATCAGTATGCCATTATATATTTCCAGCGTAGTATTTTTTTGTGAAAACTTGACGCATTTATGTTAAACCTTAGCTAGAGAGCTACTAGGATCTTTTGGCGCGCCTGAATGACATCGACAGGGAGGCGTTATTATTGTACGCGTTGTTGATTGATTTGTTAATACCTATTGTATTGACAAAACACGATGGCGGCGTTAGTTCCGATTTTGGCCACGCGCCAAAAGATCCTTGTAGAGCTGTAAGTAGGGATTCAGCAGGCACACGATCGACGTCTTGTGTCAAATAAAAATAAGGTTAATAGTTTGACTATTAGTCATATCTCACCTCGACGCCATTGCGACGTCACCAGGTCGCGCTGCCATCGAAATGTATAGTGGGTGGCTCACCTGGCGTCTCAAACTCAAAGCTTTTATTTCAAATAAACCAATTACAGGCAATTTTGAATTGTCTGCTTGGTTACACAGCCAACCATTCTTTTGTTGGCGACACGACCTGGCTGCGCCGCCATGGCGTCTCATGTGTAGGTATGGCTCTAATAATCAAACTATTGATTTTATTTGACAAGACGTTAATATACAGAGCTTCCATAGAAACACAAGTTTGTACCAGTGACTTTTCAAAATCTTAAACTCTAAGGTCCAAAATGTACGAGATGAACATGTCTATCTCGTATATTTTTTACCTACGTTGACGATTAAAGTATTAGTCGACGAAGGCAGTTATTGCGTTGATCGATCGTCAGCTCAAACCCTAATAGGAATATTAAGTATTGATTCACAAATGAGTCGAAAGTAACGTAAAAAATAAAACTAAGTTTTATTTTGCGTTTAATACGTGTTTAATTGATAAAAATACACGTTTCAAGTTACATTGAGTAGTTATTTAATTATAAGTCATTTATATCGAAAACTGTTATATCTTAGTACCTAATAAAATTTAATTTGTATGATTTCGTGATATTAAACATGAACGGTTATGTTCATTGTCTACTTAGAATTAGTTGGAATACGTGTTAAGTATTTCTTTGTATAATATTTTTGGAGATGACTCCCGTCCACAAATAAATGTGCCTTACAAGTGAAATCTGCTCTCTTTTTATTTTTGTATCCCAGTAGTCACCATCTTCCCGATGCAACCGCCCACCGAATCCCGGAATCACCTTTCACTGGAATAATAGCATGATTTTACAATTACGTTTCATAAACATTGACCAATTCTTTTACCGGTTGATGTCATCACGTCAACGCCGGCTGTCGCTGAAAACCAGCGCTGGTACTCAGTTTTGCATAGGGCCTTAGCATTATGCGGAGCGATTGGCCATGCCATTATGCATGGATGTGACGCATATTTTTCTGTTCTTTCTCTGCGTCATGTCTGTCGCAAATAAACGTATTTTCTTTCTGCCTGTACTGCGAATTTCAACTCCCCCAAAAACTGCCACTCTACTTTGATCACGGGGCTAATGTTTCTTGTAATATTCGTCATTGCTTAGCTGAGTCAACTCCTCCTTTCTTATGAAGTTATGGTATCGTTACAAATTGGTGCTCGTTTGGCGAGCTATTCCACCTACTATAATGGCGTAGCTAGGAATTTTGTCTATGGGGGCTGCCGTCCTGCTAATCTAACCATAGACAATTAATGAGAGCCCAACTCTGCAAACCTTACTACATGGTCAAAATGTACGACCTATAAGGGTTCCGTCTTTTCCTTTTGAGATACTGTATTAAAAAGCGATTAAACAGTAAGTACTTCAATACTGTCGATTTTTATAGGGTGGGCAAAGAAGTTTCTAGAGTGGGTATTGCGCACCCTTGCCCAGTTGCCCCCATGCAACGCCCATGCCTACTATACCTCTATTAGCACGAGGGGTAGATTCTGTTTCATCCCGACTAAAGCCGGTTGCAGACCGAAAACTAAGCTATGCCAAGGCTAAACTAAGCTATGCCAAGCAAGCTAGACTAAGCTAAGCTAAGCTAGAAATAAATAGCGTGCACACCAACAGCTAAGCCAAAGCTCAGTCAGCACTGGCGAAGGATGTGCAAAGGGTGTGCGGGGTAGCGGGAGGGGCTTAGCTTAGCTCGTGTAGCTGCGCATCGGCATACACAACTAACTTAGCTTCGCATATTTTAGTTAGATCACATCATAGTTTGCGGTCTGCACACAAGTATGGAAAACTGGGTCAGCTATGCGAGCTAAGCTAAACTAACTTAGCTTAGCTCTTGGTCTGCAACCCGTATTAAGCCGAACGTCCACCGCCAGCTAAAATAATAAGGAACTAAGCTCACTGAACTAAGCTAAGCTAAACTAGGAAATAATTGTTCGTCCACCGAAAAATAAGCTATAACTACGTTAGTGATGATCAGTTTACAAAACAACACTAGCGATAGGCGCCAGAGGGGTAACGCAAGGGGGTGAGAGAGGCTTAGCTTAGTTCGCGTAGCTTCGTATCGGCCTACACAAATAAGTTAGTTTGACTTATTTGGGATATTTTAGTTAGCTTAGTTGGCATAGTTTGCGGTGGACGCACATGTATGAAAAACTGGCTCAACTATGCGAGCTAAACTAAACTAACTTATTTTAGCTAGCGGTGGACGTTCGGCTTTACTCTTGACTGGGGTTGAAAGAGACGGAAAGCGCTAATCAATTTCGTCCACGTAATTTTACCTAGGTATATCAAAGTATGAAACAGGCCTGTTGCAGTTCATAACTGCTTATTGGTAACATCGAATCGAGCGCTCAATCCCTTTTTTTTTTTTTGAGGATGGGAAATCATCAAATGACCCCTCCCGCTCTGAGTGGAGCAGAAGGGAGTGTCAGACTCTTACTGACTAAAACCCACCCGTGTTCCTTCCTTAGCCCTTTATGTTCCAGGGCAGCGGTAAACCCTTTCGGATGTTCCCGCTACCCTGGCAGGCTTCGGCCCTATGGGGCCCCGTCTCTTTTGCTGACATCTCTTTGAGGCGCACGGGGAACACGTACACGCCGTCCGGCACGGGCCTAGTCCTGATTGGACGGAGAGCTACCCATTACTCTCCGCCCGCAGGCCCGCGCCTACGGTGGCCGGGAGTCGTCACGCGGCTACCGACGCCCGGAGCGTCTCCCGCGGCGGCTGAGGCGTGAGGTGCGCAAAGTGCGTTCCCTCGCCCACCCCGCCACCTCCTTCGCTAGCATGACTGCTTCGCAGAAGGAGGTGACTGCCTCCCACTCCCTCTCACCCCGGACCATGGCTTGAACCAGGGCCGGACGCGAGAGGTCGCCGCCGCTGCCAATCGCCTCTTCGAGGACACGGCGGTGCTCTGCCCAAGCAGGGCAGACCTCCACCGTATGCTCCACCGTGTCCTCTGGGCGATCCTGACAGTGGTGACACCCGGGCGTCTCCTCCCGCCTGATGATGTGCAGGAACCTCCCGAAACATCCGTGTCCGGAGAGGACCTGCGTCAGGCGGTAGGTGAGAACGCCGTGACGTCTCTCTAGCCACTCCTCAAAGAGGGGTCTTACCGCCACTATCGTGGCGTGCCCTTGCCCATTCCCACGAGCGACACGCGCTAACTGCAGCCGTCGACAACATGCCGCTCGTGTATTTGAGCACCGTACCAACTAGTGAACATCAGAATGACTGGCCAAAATGACCGATCAGCTTTAAAATGTTACTAAAATCTAATATTGCTACTATTTGATACCTTTTTTTTTTGAGGATGGGAAATCATCAAATGACCCTTCCCGCTCTGGGTGGAGCGGAAGGCAGTGTCAGACTCTTACTGACTTAAACCCACCCGTGTTCCTTCCTTAGCCCTTTATGTTCCAGGGCAGCGGTAACCCTTTCGGACGATTCCGCTACCCTGCCAGGCTACGGCCCTACCGGGCCCCGTCATTCATGCTAACATTCATGATACCTACCTTTGTTTAAATAATTGGTACCTACCTAATTAACAACTGAGAAAATGAATTAAAAAAATAGGCAGTCATTCTGATGTCAGGATGCCTGCCCACATTTAGAATCTCCACGTAAGAGCTCCAAAATTTCAATTCGCCTTTACAAAAATTTAGTACCTATTTGATACTTATACATATATTTTTTCTATATTTTTAGGGCAAAGAATAAAGATTTTTTTATAGATTTTTTTTACTATGTTATATAATCGTCGCTTGGCATTGGGTTCTAAAACAGCTGGCACCCCAGCGGCGGTGACAAGAGCTCGACGGGTGATATCATTGATGCTGGGGCGTCCCGTGCTAGAACTAAGTTTCAGGATGGTGACCTCGTACCTAATAACATTTTCTACCTCAACCCATAGCTCTTCTACAGTCTCATAAGACTTTTTGTAAATAATTTTTCTTACATGGCCCTCTCACCATACCTACCACTAGAGCTAAATAGCAATCCTTTTTGTTTGAAAAGTAAGCTTCTAATAAAATAAAAGAATTGTTCTTTTTACACAAATACGAAATGGAAGCAAAACAAAACAAAATCAATAAAAATGTCCAAAATGTTCGTCCGAATTTCAAAATTGCAGTTCCGCAACGCAAACAAAGTGAAACGTTCTATTTTTAAACTTTTCGTCAGAACGCCTCGTTTAAGAAGGAAATGTGCATAGAATCGATTTTCTTACTTAGACACACACACACTTTTCTCACAAGGTACTTAGAGATAAATTAGCAAGCTTGTACTTCATAGAATGTCTGGATGTTAGAAATATATAAGAAAATTATGACGTGTTTTTACTTGTTGAAAGTGAAAAGTTCTGGTCACTCAATGTTAAACATACAGACATTAGAATACACAAAGGCTTTCAACATACACTCACACTCATGTTGAATAAAGCCTTTGTGTACTAAATATTAGATTTCATAGATAACTTGTACACACGGCTACACGTCAAGCTATACAAAACCAGTTTGTCTTGGCCTCACTTTGTATGATATTTTCTCACAATGAACGGTCAGCCAATACCTACTGGTTTTGCATAGCTTGATGTGTAGCCGTGTGTACGACAGACGAGTATAAAACCTAATGTTTCTTGGAGAAATTTTATCTTTAACATTGTCTGTATCGACTTGAGAAATAAAATAGCGAGTGTTTATTTTTTTTAATTTTAGCTGGTTCGATTCCCTGTTTAGGTAAGCTTGTCGAGAAATCTGTGATTGCAGTTTAGTTTATTTTTGAAAATAATGTTTCCTTTAAGTAAAAAAATCTATCATAAGGATTTAAAGTGGTTTCCCAGTGTGTTTTAAAGTGGGCCACTGATTTTTTACAGTTAAAGATATTTATTTCTGAAAAGAATTAGAAAATTCACTTATAGAGAAAACTTATATAGGTTTAGAACAATGTTATCTGCTAGTAAGCGCGCGTGCGCGTGGCGAGTGATCATCCACTGCTTCGATGAATAGTAGGTACTATTATTGATCGAAGATCCACTGTATATGAGTTTTCTTAATAATTTATTCGGCCGCTAAACGTGACAGATATGGATTTTCATACTAACTTCATCGGCCGCTACTCGCAAGTATGTATACATACCTAGAAACAGAAATTAGGCTTTTTTTCTCAAAAATAATTCATGGTGAACACAGCTATTTTGACAAACGTTTCGTTCCACTTAAGAAGTCCCTAAATTATTTGTTTCAAACTTAACGTTACAAAGTGTCATTTTTGTTGAAACGAAACGCAACTATTTTATAACCTCAAAAAATCTGCGATCGCTTCTAGTGTTGATAATTTTTTATTTATTCATTATTGTAAACTTGAATAAAATAAAAGATGCTGACCAGGTACCGTAATATTAGTTAATTTAGTGATCTCCTAGTTGGTACGTAACCTATCATTCATACTTTTCGTTTAATCCGTTTCATTTTATTTCAGGCTCCGATTCAGACGAGACTTTCGCGTTATAGTCCGATGTTTATCAGACAAACCCTCAGATGGTGATGGAAAAGTACCTGAATCCAAGCCCAAAGCTGCAGAACCACAGAAGACCTCAGACAATGCCACAGATAAGATCCAGGAACTACTGAAGTTGATGATGGCTGAGCCGAAAATAAAGGAGAGTGAATACAAGGATAAGTTCGCCACTGCACCAGTGATACAAAGGAAAAAGAAGGGAGATGTAATTGAAGTCAAAACAGAGAAAATAGGTTTGTCTTTGCATACCATCTAAAGTAAATTTTTTGTTTGGCATTTCTTTATTTACTTAAATTAAAGTGGTTTTAATCCAATTACAATAATTAAAGACATGATTTAAAAGTAATAATGTATCAGCCTATTATTGTCCCACCGAGGGCCTCTAACTCATTTCTAGTCTAAAAATTGTCTTGTTTATTTTCTACTGAAAAGCCTCCTCAGATGTTTTGCCACTTATAAAAAACAAAACCAAAAGAATATTTGCTAGTACCTACACCTTCTCTGCTCTTGCAACATTAATAGAATAATAAATTATGAAAATTTTCAGAGGAAAGTATCACTAAAGCAGCAGGTGAGGTGGCACAGGCTCTAGGTGGTGATGTGAAGCAGACTGAAGCTGAACTGCTCTCCAGGGTACTGGGCAAGATCAACCAGTCATCAACTACCCTCAGGTAAACTAACAAATAAGTAGATTTATTTTTGTACAGACACCAGCAGGTCAAGCTGCCCGAAACTGTCAAATTTTCCTTGAACCTCGCTTTAGCGATAAAAGTTGAAAATCTATTAAAGAAATTTGGCAGATTGTAGTAGCTTGATGTGCTGGCGTCTTTACACACAACCCAAAATGTCTCTCCTTGCCGTCAGGACATCCGAAAGTTGTCGGTTAGAGATTGTCTTGTGTGATAAGACCGCCCATTGTAAAAACGCCAGCAGGTCAAGCTACCCGAAACTGTCAAATTCTCCCAATCAACCTTGAACCTTAATGCTTTAGCAATAAAGTTGAAAATCTATCAAAGAAATTTGACAGATTGTAGTAGCTTGATGAGATGGCGTCTGTACATACATAGTTATAAATATGTTTATCCTTTTTTATTTTATGTACAGTGAAGTGTTAAGTAAATAAATACTTTATTAGTTTATCTTAGAAATTACTAACATTGGCAAGGGAAAAAATTGCGAGAAAACCTGGACTTATATAAGTCTGTAATCAACAACCCTTTTTGGGCAAGCGTGTTGATCAATGCTCAAGCGCATCTGTATGGGAAGAGGCCCTTGCCCTGCTGTACATTATTTCATCATTTGTTTCAATGAACTTTGAGCAGGATTATCATAAATAGGCCTAATGCCCTAAGAAAAAAGGGAGTTCAACAGTACCAAGGTTTATTCAAACAGCCTGTATTCATTTATGAAACAGCTGCTAGTTCTGCTACCCATATGAAAAATAGTTACGCCCGATTGCACCACAAATCACTAAATGCTTTTAGCACTAAACAACAACATCAAATTCGGTTATTCGGTCTCCGTCATCTTCAAATGGTTCAAAGAAATAGAACAATGTTTTAACAGGTTCCAGCGCAGCAGCGCGGTAAATGAGACACAATAGAAGTTTTAGTGTTATGTTAACCATAGCCGTATAGTGCCCTTGAAAGTTTTAAATATGTTTAGCATTAAGCGCATTAGGGCTGATTTTTCAATCAACAGATAATTTTTATTCATAGAATAAAATTGACATTGACAGATTTTGTAAAAAATCAGCCCTTAGTTCATGTTCACGTTTTTATGACATGAAAACCTTCTTTTTGCTGCTGTTAAATAAAAAACCAAATTATGACTGACTTTCCAGTGATCTCCTAGTCGGCATGAAGATAGACCGCTCAAAAGAGCCTGAAGAAAGGAAACAACCAGAGACTAGAGGCCAGCAAGTAAAGCGCATTGTCGACAAGACTAGGACGGAAGCACAGCAGACCAGGTACTCCCAGAGGAAATCCAGACCGGCAGGCGGGGAGCAGGGTGGCGACGGAAGGGAGGGAAGGAGGAGGGCGTAAGTTAAAGTCTAATTTTGAAACCTAGTATAGAAAAACTAAAATACAGGCTGGAAAGACATGAACTAGAAGCAAGGGACAGGGAGAATTGGAAGGGGTTGAAGGAGGCCTTTGCCAAAAGGCACACAGAGACTCTAGAACTGATATTAAATGTTTTGTACTACAACTATCACTCTAAAAAAAGGCTATAAGTACTAAAATGCCTTCTTCGGACTTCATTGAAGGAACCACCTAGACTAGAGTAATAATAGTTTAATAAATTCGAAGACATATGACATCTACCAACCCGCACTGGGCCCGCGTGGTGGATTACGGTCCACTACCTCTTACAGAGAGGAGGCCTGTGTTCCTGCAGTGTGAACATTATAGGCTGAATATGCTATGAGACCACCCAAATTTCTGATACATAATTATTGCTCTTGCAGACCCTCTCAATTACAACCAACCTCAATAACAACAGTGAACATCTTCAGTGGTGAACCTCTAGGAATCTTCAAAGCTAAGGAATCCAACTATGGCACTAAACTTGATGTGTGGGAGAACCTGCAACAACGTGAACTGACCCTAGCGACGTCCCAGCCGCCTGTCAACTACTTCCAGAAGATGGTGCTGTGGACTGAACAGGGGAAGGTCTGGAAGTTCCCTATTAATAATGAACAAGGTAAGATTGATAAACTTTTTCGGGTTTATAACAAACAAAACAAGGTTTTTCTTTAGACGTTTAAACCATCAAGCCATTATTGTAATTTAAACTTTATTCCGATAAAGTTAAAGTTCAAAGGAACTTTACGTTTGTAAGAATTAAGTTGAAATACAATAATTGGCGCGAAGGCTTGGACTTGCTCTAAATTTAGAACTCGTTTTGTAAGACAGTTTGGATCCTAGTCTTTTCTAGTTGATCTGGGCTTCAATTTGCTCATTAAAGCTGTGTTAAGTCAAGCGCAACGTGTTTTAATACATACATGTGCGGCCCGCCCGTAGTGTACGACCGCTCATGCAAAATGTACACGTAACTGATGTTAGAGGATTTTTACGTTGAGGTGCAGTCCACCCAAATAAATGTACGGCCAGCTTTTATGCTCACCTTAAACTACTCGCAACAGTACATGCTGTACCTATGATGTGAAGAAATTTTCTTAAAACATCAGCTATTTGCCAGTAAAAGTCCCGTCTAATTCGGTCTAGCCGTTTCGGAGATTAGCCAGAACAAACAGACAGACAATATTTTTGTCGTTATAAACAAATTGAATATCAACCTAAATCGCCTGTAAATACGAATCAAATTTTCTATAATTTTATTTCTTTATCTTAAAAATCAATTCTTTGACATTCGTATGAAATGGCTATAACGTGCCAAAATTAACGTAGTGTGTCAATCTGCTAAACAATTAATTTCCCCTACTTAATCTCGCTAACATGTCAGCAGTGTTGAAGAATTCTATTATTGTTGAAGTATGTAACGTAAATCTTTAAATTCCAGGCTTAGAAGAAGAACAGAATGTCCACTTCTCAGAACACATATTCCTGGACTCCCATCTTGAAGGCTGGTGTCCCAAGAAGGGCCCCATAAGGCATTTCATGGAGCTTGTATGCGTAGGTTTGTCCAAAAACGCATTCTACACGGCAAAGGAAAAGAAAGATCATATCCTGTGGTATAAGGAGTATTTTGAGTCTAAGAAGGATTTACTCACAGAGGTTGGGGTTTGGGAACACCAAGCAGCCAGCGCCGAGGCAACGCAGAGTTAATTTGTAGTTATTATTTATGTATGAATCGTATTTCCCTTTTCGTGTTCAATTCGAAACACCAGTTGCGTGAATTTTTATCACCACGCCTCAGCTAGGTTGGGTTTTCTTTGGAGCATTCATATAGATACGTTATTCTAGTCGACTCATGTTGAACGGGTTGAAAGTTAGGAGAATGTAGGATGATCATCCTACATTCTCCATCTATAAATCTGTAGACAAACTGTAAACGGTTTCGTAAATTCAAAACAAGGTTAGTCGATTATATTATTATACAGAATTTTACTAACGCTAACTGAGCACAGTTTTGGTGGGCATATATACACACAGCGACACATCAAGCTGTACATTTCGGGTAGCGGGAACATCCGAAAGGGTTTACCGCTGCCCTGGAACATAAAGGGCTAAGGAAGGAACACGGGTGGGTTTTAGTCAGTAAGAGTCTGACACTCCTTTCTGCTCCACCCAGAGCGGGAGGAGTCATTTGATGATTTCCGATCCTCAAAAAAAAAAAGCTATACATTTCCTATTTTATTTGACCTCGCATTTTAGGTTTTTCGTACTATCAGAACTCAGCTTATTGTAGCCGTGCGTACTCTGCTACAAAAGCGCGGTGATTTCACACAACTAGCGGATTGAAGTGAACATGAAGAAGGAAATACGCAAGTTTGAAATATAATTAGTTACAGTTACTATTGGTTTTTGATTGACCTTAACCTTTTGAACGCCATTGTCACATATACGTGACAAGCAAGCGCGTGCCCTGTACACCAACGACACAAATATGTGACAAAAATGCGGTGCACTTTATCACGAAATAAACAATTAAGTCATTTTGGAATCCCTATTCTTTTTGTCGGTATTTGCGGTGAAATTGTGGCTTGGCGTGGAGGGCACGCGCGTGCGTTTATGCTCTGGCGTTCAAAAGATTAATAAAGTTATGTTTAAGTCACATGTAATAGACTTAACGGCACGGTTGGCGCAGTGGTTAAGCGATTGACTGCTGCGCTGCGTGTCGCGGGTTCGATTCCCGCACGGAACAAATATTTGTATGGCCTACAAGTAGTTGTTCCGGGTCTGGCTGTTTGTGTATGTGAGTTTAAATGTTTGTAAGCGCACCCACGATACAGGAGAAATTCCGAGTGTGGGGCAACGTATTATATAAACACAAACACAATAAGGGGCGAGCTTATTGTCATCAACTGGACACAAACCTAGATTCCGGGCTGTTACTGAGAAATTCCTGATGAAAAAATCCAATGACGCTTTGCCCCGACCTTGGAATCGAACCCTGGTCCTCATGCTCAGCAGTAACGCTTGCGACCACTGGACCAACGCCCCAATATCGATAACTAATTAAATTAATAATTATGACAGGATAGGCTATTATGAAAATAAAAACACATTCTTCATTTTACTTCACTTTATTGCACCTAAGGAAGTACACTTCGTTGCATATTTCGTTGTTTTTGGTCACTATTGATAGCGACCATCAAGTTAGTTTACAAATATTATTATTACGCAAGTCCTAAGACTCACTTGGCATAATAATGGACATCAAAAAGTCAATATTGACTTAAAACTATGGATCAAATACTTTAAAGAACGGATGTTTTAATCTTAAGTCTACCTCTACGTCGAGAGAGCATCAGGACACTACAAAATGTATAATATACATAATAACAATTACCTTTACAACATCATGTCGATAACGACACGATACAAAGTTATTTTAGTACAAAAAACCTACCCAATCGTTTGTATTTAAAAACAAGGAACTCGATATATCTAAGTACATATTCTTACGTTAATCTTCGTATACTTTAAAAGCCTCCAAAAACGTTCCAATATTTAGAGACAAAATTAAACAAAATGTACAAAATAAATGTACTTAAAAATCACATAATTTTGTACAATATGTGCGTGCGCACTGTGTATTTCCTTTCTGACGTAATAATATTGATTAGTCAGTGCTGTAAATTCAGAAACTAAGTCATATAGAAGGAATGGAATTGTTTTTGAAGTTTCAGGAAGAGAAAACCTAACTGATTTTGTAAATTCTAACTTTAATAGTTAGTGATTCAGGAGAACACTATTTGCCTCCGTGCGATATGAACATAGGTGTTAGTATTACACTAAATAGTTAACCTGTTTACTTAACCGTTACGACAATAAGTTACTAGATTGGCCTGAGTATTACTAAAGAGGAATGTTGAGCTGGCATACATCCGACCGACAAATTGATAGATTCAAAAGCAAAAACAGGGCGTCTACTCCCTAAGCACGAAATACGTAGTTTCGGCCGAAGTTACGATTGTTTCCCACTCCATATTACTTACGGATATGATTAGTTCGGGGTCCGAACAAATACGAATGAATACACGATTTGACAGTTACTACTACCCGATATGTATTTGTCCGTCCGAAAATTAAATATGACACTCGTTTTGACGGATCAACTACTTCTTCTTAGCGTGTCGATAGCAATCTAAATGGACTGTGCCCAGAATTGGGTCTTGTTTGGCGCCATCACCAGCGTCCATCAGTTCCTGTAACGTGCAGCTGACAGGACACGATATTTATCGTTTGTGGAACAGCACCACATTTATATTCCTAAGCGGAGTCTTCTATTAACCTCCACCTGAACAGGTTTTTCTTGCTTCGGCCAACCTGGGTCCTAAATCTGTTTAAAATCAACTACTTCCGGACGGATTTAGAAAGTAGACCCCCAAGACCGTTACAATATTTCGTCTCGTTAAAACTGAAACTGAACTGTTAAGTTGAGATGTATGCGGCCTGCAATATTGACATATCAATGAGACAGTTTACATTATAAATCGTATACTAAATTAGTTATCATTGAAATATTACATCCAAGTTAGAATAGCTAAATATACGGGAAATTGAACGTCAGCAGTACAATATTCACTTGTTTTTAGCACCTCCTGAACAAGTTAAAAATGTTTATAATCTATTTAAAAGACCTGCCATCAAAGACATTACATTAAAAACTGACTAACATAAGAGTAGTTTGTGCACAATTTAGGAGAGTGTCAAAGCAAAACTGCGGTACCTTATAGCTAAACACTTAGAAAAACAAACAGAACAAATGACAACAAGTGTAGAAAACAGCGGAAGACAGAAGGAAGCTAATTTAATCCACTAACAAATTATTCGCAAACATTTAAATTTATAATCGAGGATTTAGTTCATAACCATGAGCAGTTAGCACCTCGTCCGACATACCTAGAATAATCTAGAAAAGGCTTGTAATTAGCCAAGGGCCTTAATTCACTATGGCCACTCAATGATTACTTTGAAACCACGCCAATTCCTTAGCTAATCACATCTGCTAATAACGCCTTCTCTATGCCACTAAAAACCGCGCGAAGTTGCGTGCACTTGGCGTGGTTTAAACTGTCAAAATACCACGCTTGACAACCTACGTGGTTTGCACGTGGTAATATTACGCTGGGAATTATAATAATAATTACCATACAGAATTGGGGCCCAGCTTGAGTGGTATTTTTCGCTTCACACACGAATGGTGGGGAGGTCTTAGAAATCTGTTCAACGTGAAATTAGTCTGTCGAGAACGTAGCGCTATGAACATAAAATCCCATTTCGAAGAAAACATAAATACCCTCTAAAGCTTGCCAAAAATAAACGAAAAAAAGAACAAGTTAGAACCATTTGGCAAGATTAAAACAATTGTAAAAAGCTGCAATTAAATACACAATAGAAACTTAACCTCCACACTTCATAAACGATAGTGTTAATGTATCTAATGTCTTTTTTCGTTTCGATTGTCATCTTATTTCGTACGAGTTGAGCTTTATAATGCTCGAGTAAACACCTGTGCTTTTATTAGTAAATGGGTATAAGGCGAAATATGGAACTGAATTATTATGCTTGCATATTGTTTCGCCGTCATATAGGACAGCATGTATAGCCAAAAAAAAACTTATATAAATTATGTCAGGAAATGTGTCATCTCAAAATATGATTAACCACAGATGTTGTATTAAGTTTTTACATTTCATAAAATGGAGTTCGAAATTACTTTTTGAACTAAAATGTCTGGGTTGTGAACATGTCGTAAAACTAAAGCTGCAATATATTATGCGAAACTACAAAATAATTGTACATTCGGAATGATTTAGTTAACATAGGGGGCTTAGCGACAAAATTAAATTTTTAACATTACCAAACTTTTTGTAATATTGTAGTTACGAAATACGAATTTAACCAAAAATTTTGGCAAAAAATGCTTCATATTGTACTGAAAATTATAATATAAAAAATATAAAAGTACTTCATAGGTTTCTAAAACCTACGATACGTTATGTTATAAAATTGACATTCGAACGATTATCTACGGGTGATGTCTTGATATCATTACACCTATACTAACAATGAGGTTTTATGAATATTGAAACTACATTATTTCCAAAAGTACAAAATTACAGGGATACTAATGATTACTGGTTTATTATTTAAAGGATCCTGTACACAATGGGCGACATAATGCTATATTTCTGCGTTCAATTTCGTTTAAAAAACATTTACAGATAGACTTGAAAATATTTTAGCTAGGCCGTTTTGTAGTGAAGTTTGAGGGCGACTTATGTCCGTCTTTCGGCTGAGATAATGAGACCGCATCTGGAAATATTCTAGCAATACTCTATGATACTGCACAACATGGTATCTCAGGATTGGACTTTTGGTGAAGACAAACTATCTTATTAGGTACATAGAAGTTGGGCCAGTATCGTCCATTGTGTACAGGAGTAGATATGGGTACAGTATACAGTTACATCGTAGAGCCCCCGGCTACGTACTGTCAGCTATGTGGAATGACGCGGACACCTCAATTGACTTCGCTCCTGTGGACGGCTGCGTTGTGTTTGATCGCCCGAACTCTTACATCACCTGGAACGGAAATAAGATAGTTTTGTAGTATTTATTTGGTTGGTATTTAGTTTATATTTATTGTATATGGTGTCGAGCGAACGTAGCTGCTGCGAAACAGATATTAGTATGAAGACATGTTAGTAGAATAAACAAACAGTTCCTTGAGACTTGAGACCTATCAAATAACCAGACTCACTCAAATAAAAAAGAGTTTTGAAACATTTAGAAATAGCACAATATTTGCCGGGAGTGCTAAAATATAAGAAAATGGCATATTTGAATATAAAAAAAACGTTTAGTTTTTAATCCTTTACGATTACGTCATCATGAGCTTATGGCCAAAATCAGAACGAACGCCGCCATCTTGTTTTTTTAAACAATAATTGCACAAATGTTTACGAACTGCGCGCTCGCCTGTCAACGTCATTCGAGCGCCAAGATTCTTGTAGCAGTGTAGTTACAGTCTATTCAGAGTTATTTTACTTCTGACAGCGGCAACCTTATTATTAAATAATGATTTTGACAGCCTTGTCAATGTCAGTAACCCAACAGCAACCTTATTAAAATGAGAATTAAGATGACTGTGATTTGGACAGTGATGCAAAATCAAAGGGAAAGTAACTTTGAACGGACTCTAGTTGTATAACACAAAGGAATAACTAAATTAGGCTGAGAATCAGCACTTTCGAACGTTAACATTACCTTAGGCAGTCCCCCAACTACCCCCCCCCCCCCCCCTTTCACCACTTCCTAGTGCTTTAGCTGGGAAGAAGTGGCGCAACAAACTCATATTCAACCAACCTGCAGTATCTGGCTGGCCTCGAAGGCAGTGCCGGGCAGCAGCACGATGGGCGCGGCGACACGTCCCGCCTCCACACACACCATGTTCGGGAACTCGTCGTCGCCGAAGTCCGGGATCTCTTTGGCGTACTCCGCCCAGGGGTTCCAGATCACTGTGGAGAAGATTTTTGTTCAGAATCAATAAGATTGAGGTCTGCTTACACCACAAATCGATAAAGTATTATAGTCATCATTCTGTCTCTGTCATCTTCAAAGATGGGCAGAAACAGAACGATGTTTTAAACAGGCATCGCTCTAAGTGTATTTCGTGATGTATGGTGCAAGCGTCTAAACCCTCGACAAATGGAGCGACATGTTGCGGTGTGTCCTGAGGATGTCGCGGAACATTTTACAGGCCACACTAGTCAGTGTTTATAGAAATGTCGCCAGCTCAATAAGCGAAAACACGGTGTCGTTTCCCCACACTAGACATGTTGAGGGGCACGTTGGGCACACGACTACACTCGGCGATAAATAGCGTGGCACTGACGCGCAACACTTGTTCCGCGTCACGTAAACGCGTCTCAAAATGTTGCAGGACACACAGGACGCTCAATCTATGTGACGCTGCAATGTTGCCCACATTGCAGCGTCACATAGATTGAGCGTCTCTCGGGACATTCACGTAGTTGTCGAGCGCCATGGTCCGCAACATGTCGCTCCATTGGTCCCCAAGTGTATTCTAGGCTAAGCTTCGAATACACTAGGGGACAAATGGCGCGACACTGACGCGGGACCTGTGCGGTCTCTCACGGTGTGGGAGCAACATGTCCCACGTTACGTAAAATGTTGCGGAACTTGTTGCACTATTCTGTTTTTTTTTTTTAAATGTTGCCCCGCACTAGGAATTTCTCCTGTATCGTGGGTGCGTTTACAAACATTTAAACTCACATACACAAACAGCCAGACCCGGAACAACTACTTGTAGGTCATACAAATATTTGTTCCGTGCGAGAATCGAACCCGCGACACACAGCGCAGCAGTCAATCGCTTAACCACTGCGCCAACAGTGCCGTCATATCAGTGTATCCGAGGCTTTATGCGTTATGTTGAAGGACATTTTGTTCCCTAGTGTATTCGCGGATTTAGTGACACATTTCGTACAGTAAGGTACTTCTTTGAGTCATGTCAAGCTAAAAATTTTGCGGAAATGGTTTCTTATCGTTGTTGGGGTAGGAGAAGCGTGATCATGTACTGTATCACAATATCACTACGCATCTTGTGCAGTAGTTAAAAATTAGACACACGCAGCCAGACAAAAGGTCCCGCGCAGCCTCTTCGTGCACATTCTACGACGCAATAGAACCTTTTTTACGCTAAATGTTCGTGCTAATTGTACATTAAAACCTCTTTTTAATCGTACCGAAGTTACGTCATCATAAATTGTAACAAAGAATCAATCATACCGGTATCAGGGAAGTTGTACTTCTGTATCCTCATCTTGCGCCCGCTGACGACGTTGGTGATGATATGCTCTTGCATGGTGTTCTGGTAGATCCTGTCTGTCCACTCGTTGATCGTCACTACTTCCCTGGTCTCCTGGTACACGGCGCCCTCTCGCGTCTGCAATTAGAACATACATTTTTTTTTTTCAATAAATTTTGACATCTGGCTTGGTATGGATATGGGTTGATAGCGCTGATGGAAGGTGTTGCCTTCCGGAAATACAGCCGTGACGTTATTTCATGTTGATAAATATATTGCAAATCAGAGAATCAGTTTATTAGAGGTTGCAATTCTAACATAATCTCAAGCTGTTTTCCTATAGGCTGTGCCATAGGGGTAAGCCAGAAAGTACAGGACGCCATCTGCTACGCTATCTTACGCAATATATGTATCTACTATCACCAAAACCTATATGTGACCATTTTGAAAACAAAATCCCGTGCACATGATGACCACAGCTGCGTCCGTAAGCCAAACAAAATAGGATCCTTTTTTCACTAATAATATGCGCTGTCCGGCTTGCCTTACGGTGGTCAGATATAGATATAGATACATACTCCTTTTGCAACAACAGTTCTATTCTAACTTATACTTGAGGTGCTACTGATATTCTCCTAACAGAAAAACCTGAAATATTTTTCCTGCTAGGTACGGAAATTTAACGCAGGTGTTCCAGTAAGATTAGCTTGCGACAGAATAAAGCTGTATATAATTAAAATTCAAAAATAACGCCCCCATTGACATTGACCCCTGAAACTGTCGTCTGTGATTGCTTAAACAATGCCTATCTGCCGTAAATCATTTTTAATTATGATTACATAAATATTTGTCTTGTATTTGACAATTTTGAATTGTCAATTTAAATTAAATCCAGTTATCTACGCAAGATTTTGGTACTGTCGTCTTAAAGATAGCAAATCACGATTTTAAGACACCGAATTGCTGACAAATTGAACATTTTATTCATATGGCTACACCAAGATCCATTCGTTTTTGTTTTTTAAAGTCAGCCTACACTTTCCAACTGCTGAGCAAAGGCAAATCCTTCCAGGCATCGTTTTCTAGAGCCACCTCGATCCAATCCAGTTGGATCGAGGTAGCTAGGTTGGCGTCTAGGTTGTCTCGCCACCTATTCCTAGGCCGGCCTCGGATCCATACATAGAATTTATGTTAAACAATCAATCTAGTCGTTGTAGTAAATTATGGGGATGGATGCGAGCTATATCCCAGCAGTGACTGTCTTTTGGCTAAACATTATAGTTGTATCCAGCGAATATCTGCAACCTTCAGAGTCCTCGAGTCCTCAGAGGTTCTATCATCACCAGATGAGTAATCTGACCTCATCAATGTACATCCATCTGGCAGCGGCGCACGTCGGGTACTCTGAAATACGTGTACAGCTGTCAACTGAACGTGATTTCCCTCTAGGCCTAAGATCAGCCTGTATGTCAGTAGCTCACCTTATCTATGAACATGCATCCGTGCATGCCGGTGATCTGGCAGCGGCGCACGTCGGGTACTTTGAAGTACGTGTGCAGTAGCAGCTGGCAACTGAACGTGAGTTCCTTACTGGGGTTGTACACGCCGATGTTGAAGTGCAGCTCCTTCTCGCGGAGGATCAGCCTGTATGTCAGTCTGAACCTGGATGACGGAAGAAAAAGGATTAATACTATAATTTACTTTGTGTAAATAATTTCATCACCACTGCTCTAGGAAAACATCGACAGGAAACCGGCATGACCTAGAACGAAATATTCGAAGACATGTGACATCTACCACCCCGCACTGCCCACTCCCTCTCGACGAGAGGAGGCCTGTGTCCCAGCAGTGGTAACCTAACCCTTTTCTAATACCAGGAGTCGAGGTCCACATAATTGGCTCAAAGCGATTATTTAACTATTGTATCTGCTACGCGAACAGTGAAATCGTTATTTTTAAACAAGAAACGTTAAACGTGACGTAGAATTATTATGTCTACGCGTTGTCTAAGTTATCATCTTCCTGCCTTTATCCCATGTTACATGGAATCGATGCAACCATGCGGGAGTGAATAGGCTTCTTCTGGGCAAGCTCGTTCCACCGTAGATCTCATCCCTGCCTCTGGGCTGGATTGAGGTCAAGAGTGAGCCCATTGTCAATAAAAAAAAAAAAAAAATAAGATTTTCTCAGTCCCTGCTGCTGCAAAAAAAATCCTTTCATAGTGGGCAAACGTCATCTAAAACTATTCCAAATTTCAAGTTGGTAATTCTTGAGATATCCAGCTGTGACAGCCGGACAGACAGACAGACTGTGTCACACCATAAGGATTCCTTTTTACCATTTTGGTACGGAACCCTAAAAAGATTGTGCTTGTCATACACCTAAAATACGAAATTATACTAACTGGAAATGCCACATGGACCTAGTGAAGTCGTCATCCATGAGGCTGAAGACGGCCTCCACATCGCCGCTGGGCAGGCGCTCTGGCATCTTCTCGACGTGCCAGCGAGCTATCCGCGCGAAGCCGTGCTGCGGACCGAAGGCCCATTGTCCGAATTGAGCTGCAATGATCATACACTTTAGGAACATGTTCCAAAAGTAACATAACAAAACATCACGCCTGTTTCGCCGAAGAGGTAAGCCTCGGATACACTAGGGGACATTTTGTCCCTTGACATTATTGACCGCTCACTCTAAGCTCACTTCACCTAACTTTTCACGGTGAGATTTTTACAGAATCGATCGGCTGGTGGAATGACAGCTCACTTTAGGCTGGCTCACTTCACCTAAATTTTAAAGGTGAGATTTTTACATAATACACCGGCTTATGCTCAGAACGTGGCATTGCGACCACTACTCCAACGAGGCAGTAATGGTGATCGACTTTAGTGTTGTAAAATATAGGCACAAACAACTGACACTCAGTGCGAATGCGGTGCTCTGACGACTGTCAAAGATTCGCGGATGACAGCCGGGACCAACGGCTTTACGTGCTTTCCGAGGCACGGAGAAGCTTGGTATGTGACCCATCACCATTGGTCACCCATCCACGGACCAACTGCGGCAAGCATAGCATAACCTGATCGGTCGACCCGTCCGGCGTTTCTTACTTAGCCACAAGCCCCTCTGCGAGTTACGAATCTCAATGTATGAAAAAAATAACTCATGACTAAATCATATTTATCACAATAGCTACAAACTTGTAGAGAGCTGTCGTAGGCTCCCAGCTTCCAGCTAGTTATTAATATTTATAATTAGAAGAATTCATAAAAATAACAACTTCAATTACGAGTAATAATAAACTTACGGAAAACAAACGGTATCCCTCCTCTTATTGCCCTTTTCCCATCAAATACTGCTTGTTTACTGCGAAAAAACAGAAAAAAAAACATGTTATTAATGGCTAACAAATTGCAACGACAAAGTTGTCATCAAATCGATAACATACCGGGAATATTAATTCTATTCCTAGGTAAGTTTCAAAGAAATCGATAAAAAAGTCAAATAATTACTAAATAGTAATGTCAAGCTAACAGCACCTACGATTATGAACGCTATAATTATGGTTTTATGAGTTTAATTCAATTAACATCACAAGACAAATGAAAGACGTTTATTTTCTTTGACAGTATAAAAGTTCAATGCAAAGCGCACGCAGATGTTCTAAGTTTATAATAACTTCGTTACATAAAAAACAATATTGCCATTAACTGTAAATTCTATAGATTTTATCAAGCTGATAAAATTCTTGGACGATTCATGTTAATTAAGGGAAACCACAAACAAATATTTTAGGGACAAGAGATTAAGTATAATTGGGGTTTGTGTTAAAATAATGTTTCTTAATAAAAATACAGTTAGTCAAAGTCTATCTCAAGTTATCTGACAGTAAAAGTTTTACTCTCAAATATCTTTAGGTATTTATTTTCCGCAAACAATCTCTGTTCAAAATATGAGAATGGAAAAATAGCTACAAAAGTTCTGACGGAAAACTCCGAAGTTATAATTTATAATGAAAATATTTATTCTAAAATATTGTTCCGAAATATTCAAAGGGTTATTCTAAAATATTGTTCCGAAATATTCAAAGGGTTCCTTTCATTGTTTTTCTCCATTGCGAGCTACATTTTGCTCCAAAAACAATCTTCGAATCAGACCATGATTTTAGCATAATCATATTATTAGACAAGCAATATTGGCCAGTCATGAGCGTACTAATGTATTCAATGTAAAAGTCATGCTTTATATCCAAATAGGTATGTGGTACTAATGGCAGGCATAACTAATGCCGCATGCACGTTTCACGACTCGGATCGACTGTTACAATACATACATATTACTCGCATGCATTAGGCTGAACCGCAACAGTTTAGCCTGACCGCACTGAGCAAGCAGCAGCATTACTCCTTCAGCTCACGTTTGAAACATGATCAATTTTAGCGGTTGCATTCCAGCGCCGCCGGGGGACGATGCAAAAAGCACCCTTATATTATAAATGCATCAGTGGACAGGTCGGCCGCGACAAAAACGGAGCTCGAGCAAGCCACGTATAAATTATTTATGCCATTTTTAGCATTTCGGAGATTGTGAAACGAGTGGTTGCGAATGATGACCACGACGCGACGGGCTCGTCATCGAAACGCATCGCGCCGGGAATTTGCACTTTGAGTCACCAAGCTATCGCCAAATGTTGAGCGTGCCATTCCCGAAGAGGTTGGCTTTTTATGTAATCCTGTGGAAATCGTTCAAAATTATCACTTATTTGCTTAAAAACAAACCTCTCATCAGATTAGGTTGCTAACATAGATAGAAATAAAAAACCGGTCAAGCGCGAGTCGGACTCGCGCACGAAGGGTTCCGTACCATTATCTATAAAAATCACGTCTGTTGTATGGGAGCCCTTAAATATTTATTTTAATTTTAGTATTTGTTGTTATAGCGGCAACAGAAATACATAATTTGTAAAAATTTCAACTGTCAAGCTATCGCGGTTCTTGAGATACAGCCTGGTGACAGACAGACGGACGGACAGACAGCGAAGTCTTAGTAATAGGGTCCCGTATGTAAATACGGGACCCTATTAGTAAGACTTCGCCTTTGGGTACGGAACCCTAACAAGGGAGCGATCGAGGAATGGCAAATATTGGATTTATCAAGTAATCAGAGCAAAAGATCCGTACTTAAATATTAAAATTACGTCATTCAAACAAATTAGCTATATTAAAACGGAAATTATCTATTAATCTAGAAATCCGTTCTAGAAATTAAATACATAAATCATAACTCCCACGTTAGCAGCGAACTGGGTGCATGTATTTCACACGGATTATACAGTTGAACAAACAGTACGGCAAGTTTCAACGAATTCTATGAATATGTACCAAATGCCAAATATATGTACCATGGGTATTTGTCTAAAACCCTTTTATAGTAGGTACTCTAGCTATCCGCAAATTAACTGCTGTGAGAAATGTTAAGTGACATACAAATATTAATAAGCGTCTTCAGCGTAATGTCAGCCACCTTTTTACTGTCCACCATATATAGTTTTAACCCTTACAGATGATACAGACCGGTGCACCGTTAACACTCATCCAGCTAAGATACGAACCTTTTATTACCGTACAATGTCTTAACGATAATTGCATTTTGACATTGATAATACCCAGCAGTAAACGATCTGTTGATTAAACTGGAACCAATCAAATAGAATAAAATGTAACGGAACTGGAGTGGACAGGCGAACGGAATACCAATGACGCCTTTAATTTAAAATATTTTAATAACTAGTAAGCTCAGTTCGAAATGGCAATTCAATAGTACGTTTTCCACGAATCGGGAGAGGGACTAGATAAAGTTTTAATTAGAGATTCCGGGTGAAATTCCTCCATGAGTCGCAGGGAGCCGATACATTCCCGCTTCGGCACCAGCCGAGTTTTTACCACCACGCAAACTCGTTCCATCCCGCCATTCTCCGGCCAGATAAATAGCGACAATAAATATACCATTGGAGCCAATTGCTTTCTCTATATAACCGTTACAATAAAATTTCCCAAATCGTGTGATTTTTGAACCAATTAAAGGCTCGGTATTTGTAACGACCCTCATAAATCCACCCTCTCCGCAATGAAGTAAATATTTTTTGGTCCTTTTGCACACAATATAGCGAAATGAGCCAAATCGCTGCTTATGTTCTAACACCACGTAAGTAAAAAATATCAACTTTACAGGAGAGTGACAAAATGGCATCATTTTACATAGATCTAGTACATACTATATATAAAAAATAAAGTTGCATATTTAATACATCCAATTTGAAGTGTACACAAATTATAATAGTATTGTCATGGTATCTTATATAGGTAAAATTATGCTGTTTTTTCACTCTAGTGTAAAGTTATTATTTTTGACTTACTCAGATCGTTAGAACTCAAGCGACGAAATGTCTTTTGTGTAATTGTCACTGATAATGTTTTATAGAGGGATGTTTTATGAGGATACAATTATGTAAGTATCGGGCCTAAAAAGCGCATCTCGTTTGTTACCAGACGAGGCTAATGTCAGCAACAATGGGATAACTATTGTTTGATAACAAGCAAGTGATGCGCCACGGCCTGTTCTCAGTCAATCCAGATAAAAAGCTTCAATACCTAAATTAACGTGACATTTATAATTGATTAAGTTTTTGCTTCCAAGAAAAATGTTAATCAGCATTTTATTGGGGCGCTCAAGCGGCCGCGGAGATCACAATATTGTGCAAAAACGCTATGACCCGCGATAGTTTCTCGCGACTAGCTCCCATAGTCATTGTTCTCGACTTTCAAGTAACTATTGATCACATAAGCTCGTCACGTTTCTCAACATTGTTGTAGAGTTCTCGTGAGATGGGCGAGCGCACCCTGCCGCCGCCGGGGGCGACACACGCACCCCGCACGATAACATTATAATTAACTAGACGAGCATTTTTATGTGCCGCATCAACCAGTTATGTCCATGAATGGAATTTCATTAATATTGCCTCAACGCGCTATTCATATCACATTTGCAGCAGAGGGTGCTGAGGACGAGAAATTATTAAGGTAATTTGAAAAACAAAGCAAGCTACAATAAAAATGCAAAATGAACTGGTTTTCATTACCAGCCCCAGACGAGAAGAAAAAATCAACAATATTAGCGATGAACTATAGGAGAAAAAATATTGGTAAGAAAAGCAACTAAGTAGTTGCAAAGTTAGTTGCAGACATGTTCCAATGGACACCCTTCCTCATAGTTAATGAATCCTCTAATTATTTTAACTAGCGAGCTGGTGAAAAAAGTGGCGTTGCTATCACAAAAAGCGTAGAAAAACCTATTTGAAGCGCTACCAAGTTAATGACTCGGAGCGTGTTACTTTGACATATTAAGAGAAGACAGTAAACTGGTTTGGAGAAAAAACAGTGGATAAAGGCAGGGGCTCCTGTGCATCAACAAATTAAAGGTCGCATAAACGATGCGACACTATAGGACGCAATTAGATCTTTTTAGGAGCAGCGATCCCGCAGCCGCTGGCCGGCTGGGTATATCATTATCTACTGCAAATAACCGGTAGCTGCAATAAAAAACTCTTAAAAGCAATATGACATTAAAGCGCACTTCATTTTGCGAGTGGATCAGCTCGCTACTGTGTAATGACTAGTATTTAACCCGCCGCACCGACTCTACTAGAATTAAACACGATTTAAGATAATGATTGTCATATTTATGCTCATTATTGTGAAATATTTTTATGTGCACAACTTGAGGAGCAATAATAATAAATTGGTTGTTTAATTAACAACGAGCTAAGTAACTGTTATAGATATTGGCTTAATGTACTCGTACGACATTAAAATTGTTCACGATGTTTACAAATTAATTGGATGGGACTGAAAATACTTCAGCATGTATGGATATCATATGATCAGTGTCCACCATCCGCGTTGGATGATGCAGAAAATGTGAACAGGTGAAATGAAATTGGTCTGAGGAAACACAACGCAGTCCTCAAGTTAAAATATGGTATTAGAGAATCTGTTACAAGAAGGCGTTAAATAAATCAGCTTTATATTCGATACTGGGGCTCGGTGTTTCAATTGATTGTGTTTTATGTGTCCACCTCACAATAGTACCCGAGGTGTAGTATCGTAACATTGCGTTACATCGCCAACGCGGCGACCGAACATAGGCACCAACAAATAGACGTGTACAAAAGGACCAAATTCAAGAATAGGAAAAATTCGCTGCCAGGGTGGCAGTAACCTAGATTTTGAACCGACTATTAATATGAGAAAACCCCATCGAGTGGCCTTCTGATTACCGGAAAAACTAAGCGACGGAAAAGCCAAGGGGAGTAGGGGCCTGTTTCCCGTAGCTCTTGTTAAAGGGGATTACGTCAAGACTTAACGGTGGGAATCTGCAGGATATGGTAAATACACGACCGGTCGTTGTGACGATGTTTGAGGGTGGCCTATGACCAGTAATGAACGTCATTCTTCTGAATGGTGGTAATGGTGTCTGGCCTGATATGGCATGGCAGGCATGATGCGATTTTCTATCTATAAACTATAGTTGGAGAATATAGTAATATCCTATATTGTTTTTAAGATAAGCCCGTCAGAAGTCACTTGATTCTAGGATTTTTGGTAGTTGCCGACCAACAGCAGATGTCTTCAGCGTCCTTGTCATCGTAACTTATGTTATGAACCAGTTTCATATCATAAGGATTGTCTCAGAACTGCCATTGGAATATTGTTTTTTTCATAAGTGGACCTTCTACCTTAGCGTTTCATGATAGAACGTAAAGCGCCGTTCGTTCTCGCTTGAAACTTAGACATCTGGATTAATGTTAACTGGGGTCAGATTACGTCACCGTGGCTAAAGGCTTTCAAAACATCTAGATTCTAAACATCGAGATCTCCATGCATATTGAGTAAGATTCACTTCGAAACTGATCGCCAAGGAAATTGAAAATCTTCAAATATGATCAAATTAACCTAATGCGATGAGGAAGAAAAGGGTCACTTATCAATTTAAGATAAGATGGGCTCACTATTGATCAATGCGGTTCATAATTATTGTAGTAATTAATTATAAGCTTAGAGTCTTTGCAGTGATTGATGTGGTATAATAAAGTAAATGAGGTGTTAAACTATGATAACCTCCATATCAGCAAGTTATTTACACTGCAGTAAAATGTAATGTTTAGGTTTAAATACTGATAGTGAACGCAATACTTCAGTTGAGCCTAGATTAAATAAGCGATGGCAACATGATGCACATTTATAGCTAATGAAAATCATATAGAAAGAGGACGCTATCTTTGAGCGAAGAGAAAATTAAGGACCCGCTCTGAAGATGGGGACGGAGGAGTTTGCGTAAGATTTTCAACATTGAGTACCTATAACTAATAAGACTATAAGAATTACTATTCGTTTTAGAATTAGAAGTGGATGTATGTAGTTTGTCTTACATAATTAGAGAAGCTTAAAACCTGAAGCCCATCGATGAGTAGAAGGGTAGGTACTGCACAAAGTTTGCAGATGCCAATAAGGTGCATCAGAGAACTTTTATCTTAAGCACAGATTCTTGTAAGATGAAGATCATATCATCCTAAGATCAGCGTTTCCTGCATTACACGACCAAAAACTAAAAATCCCTTCGTTACATCAACGTACACCGTGTGCCACGGTAACATAGAGGTGATATAACCTTGCGCAGTCGCAGACCAGGGCCGTCCAATGAAAGTGCACGCTGCCGGAACACGCGTGGGCGCCGGAGGCTGCCTCGGAGGTACTGAGCACGTGCCACAAGTACTTACTGGCTATTGATAACCACTTCTGGGTTTTTTAGGAATGTTTGAGAAAAATGAACTAAGAGAGAGATGTTTACGTCACAAGTTTAAGAAAGAAAAAATACAGCGGGGTAATTGCGTAACACACTATCATTGCGTTATTTACGTTGATGTACAGACAAATTTTTCGAAAATATGAAGCAATAGATTTACAATATCTTTCAAAATGATTCAGACTGAGATTGCTGGTGTTTTACGCAATTAGGGTGCTGATCTAAATAATGTTCAGTACGATCAACTCGTGTCAAGATAATGCAGGAGCAGGAGCTTTTGATTTTTTTTTTAATCTGTTGCTTGGAAAGTAACAATATAATTTCAAAGACAGGCTAAGAATACCAGCATATGTAGTGTCATAGATAAAGGTTCTACAGCCTATGAATTAATGGTAGTCAGTAAAACTTTAACGTTACGCTTCTAAATATTATTTGGTCCTTCGGGAGCTTCCCTTTTGGTCCTGCGAGTCGGAAATCTAACTACGAAAATGTTGTAGTTTTTGCGCATCTTCTTTAGTCCAATTTAACAAAGTCGAACCTTTCCAACTTTACTACATAAAAATCAAAACGCCTCGCCAATATCCTCTTAGATAAAGCAACTACTTAATTATATATTAATTACGTTTATAAGCTCATTATATTTTGTAAATTTTTCATTGGCGAACGCTGATTGGTAGCGTGAGTAACTTCCTTGTACCCTATTAGTACAGTTACACGAATAAAATCTAATTACATATGACTTTTTGCATAAAAGCGAAGCGGTAACATGTAATTTGTTAATACAAGATTTAAGTTGTGATTACAATCAATTATGTATACGAGTTATATGACCTTAAGATAAAATTAATTATTCTATGTGTCTGCATTTGGGAAACGGAACTTAGTGAATTAGGTAGAGTTGACCGCTTATTGTTATCTAAATTCGTAATTCTCAGTGAATCTCTGATAGAATACGCCATACTCTCACTCACACTGACTGACCTTAACTGTTTTGTATGTATAATCTATGTTATTTATTTTCTTTGTGCTCACATTATTTTAAATGATTTAATTTCTGTAACAAACACTTTAACACGTCAATCATATTAAAAAAACTAGATGAGGTCGGAGCTTCCTATCTGACTACTCTGAGATGTAAGGCCGACACATACTCACTCAGAGGTCACAGTCTCTTTTAAAGTCCAGACATAATCTTGGTCAGATCATGTGAAGACCGTGTACTTAGATTGATGTCTGAAAATTGGTCTTTTGAGGAAAGAACCACACAGATTGAGTGGACCTGTCCAGCCAGTGCACGCATTTGTCAGTAATCGTGCAGTTCAACTCAAAACTTAAGGAGCTCAACTCAATTTTGCAATGACCTTATATTCGCTCACAGAACACATTGAAAGATTAATTTTGGGTAGTGTTTGTTTGGGTCACCAAGATACAGGCTGTGCCTAGTTTGTAAGCCGATGCTTAATCTAAGTCTTCTTTTAGTGAGAATTTCATACCATGCTACTTGTATATTTAAGAACTTTGTGTAAGATAAATAAATTACTTTTTATTTGAATGAGTGTTCTCGAGACAGCTCTAAAATGTTGAGGTGCCGTCAAAAAAATTACATCCGCCATTATGATCTATTCAGTTGTTTCTAAAGACTTTTTGTACCGAATAAAAGATTGGAATTTCTCCCCTCTTACACAGAGACAGCTATGCTTGCTTACTAGTTTATTTTTCAAACCGTGGCCTAGTATAAGCAGAGCCATTTTGTAACTTAGCCAGTGAAGCGGAATCCCAACTAGTTTAGACTGCTAACTACTGTCTTTTTACAGCACAGCAGACAAACTTTCAAAATGGTAACGATTCTATTCTTAAATAGAATGCTGTATTTTGTATTGACCCTTGGCGAAACACACTTTCAATCACAATCTGAATCGTTTTGAAGGATATTGCTAATCCATTGCTTCATATGTTCGAAAAATGTGTCTGCTCAAAAACGTAAATAACGCAATGAATGTTGTTGAACTGTCAAAATAAAAGCCATTACTACTGACAGTGTGTTACGCAATTACCCCGTAGGTCTTTCAGGGCATAAAGTGGCGGTGACGGTGTACCTCTAAAACTTTACTTTGAACAAAGCTAATTTTATCCTACAAGTTACAGAACATCAAGCTAAATAAACTATACCATAACAGTGATAAGTGACTCAGTTTAATCAATTTACATTTTATAGCTATCCATCATTACAGCTACCGGAACAGAACCAATAAAATTAAACATGAAATGTACCATAAAACTACCATTAGTACCTGTTACATTACGTAATCATTGAGGGTATGATTTTCATGGTACATTTGTTCTCACATTAAATTAATATTCTCTCTGCTTTAGAAGATTCCATAAGGACCAATTCATAAAAGTTTGCAGAAGGACCAGTTTTATTAGCAACGCGTTATAAGGACGACACGTGAATTCTGAAGGGTAGTGGCAATTGAAAGTTGAAACTAATTAGTCGTAAATTGTTTACACACCTTTTAATTAAGATTAAGGACGATGCGTGATGCCGTGAAGCAATTAATCCAAAAGAAGATCATGTCCGAATGCACTGACAGCTGTGTGTGTAAGTTCTTTAAAAGGTCCGTTTGGTTGGAATATATCCACAGACCACATAGCATAATTTGGTCCTTCTGTCCATATTCGCATCTATTCCCTCCTAAGATTTACGGGCATCACTTAATTAATGTAACGTGTTGTTTGAAAACGGGACAGAGACAAACGTTACATACAAGAACTAAGTGGTCTTGCAACAAAACTCCTTTTGCCGACAGGGGTCAGCGCTGTAAATAGCGCCAGCAGATGGTCCGGACAGCCGATTAATAAGACGGGGACTCCGCCCTGGGGCTGCGGTGGCGACTTAACAGCGCCAATTTAACAAACACCACCCTACCAGATAAGCCGATTACCCGAATCTGGGAGACAAACAGACGTGCTTACGGTGGAGATAATGTGGCTATGCTAATTGTGGACAGTGGCACTGATAAACGCTTGCATGTTTATGTTATGCTGGTACCTATTCGCGCTGTGGTCGAGATTACTGCACTGTATAATCTTGTATGTGTCGCCAGGCGTGGTAGACCTTAACAGCTTAATGTATGCGTGGCTGCTAAGCTTAAAAACATTAACAAGCATAATCCAAGAGATGCAATCGATAAATTGGCTGATGACAAATAAGTTAATATCTCAGCTGACGGATGACGCTGCCAAATCAATTTTTTAATTACATTAGACACGCTGATCCTAAATAGAATATGATAAAGGGCATGAGAATTATGATTAGCTCTTATTTTAGGCTACAAATGATAATCTTGCCAGTAACACAAATACCACATTGCCGACAAAAGCCCTGAATACCAATAATACACGTACTTTACCTATTGCCTTATACAATATGTACTTGTTAAGTTAAACTTGACTTTTAAAGGTTGTTTTACTATCGATAAATGAATATAATTTCAAATAAGGCGCGAAAAATAAAAACGTAACGGACACATTGACATAAATTATGTGCTCGCATAGCAGCATCTTGCAAACTGACTAAAGATAAATGCTACAATGCATAGTAATAAGAAACACAAATTAGCAGGCTTATCGTCGCCTAATCTTAATTCATGTAAAAACACACAAGGTGCAGTGCTGACACACTAGAGAGCAAAAAAATATATTTGACAGCACGCGTCGAATCAATGTGACCATATTTAGCCGGATCCCGAACTAAATATCGCGTCACGATCATTATCAGCTGTTACAAGTGTGTAGTCAATAGATCATACGCGATGCGACCATGTAAGGCGGCACGAGACATATTCTGATGATGTCATGCGCTTCGCTCAGACACCAACTAACGCCCGGTACCCATGACAAACAACTACTCGGTTAAAAAAAATTAAGCGGTATTTGTTTCCTGGCAATGTTTAGTGAAGACCACGTTGAATCTCAGGATATTTTACAAAAAAAAAAAAAAAACAAGGACAAATACAATTTCAAGGATCAATAACAAGATCTAACCCTCCCCAGCCAAATAAGCATCATAAAGTACTGAAACCATTGACAAATTTCGAACAAATGACACGAATTTGCATCTCAAAGAGTCATCCTGGCAAGTACATTCAAACGATATTAAACGGTTTCCCACAGTGTAGTAACAAAGTGGTTTCATAAAACTCACTCCAGTTTCTTTTGAGTCAACTTTGAAACAGACTTCAAAGTTGGGAACTTTCAATTCGCATAGCAACTTGTCGACAATTGAGAGCAAGTTGCAAAACTGCACGTACTTTATTCAAATGAGTTATTATAATATCTGGAACGGCTGGAGGGTTAAATATTTTCTTCGTGTAACTTTTGAAGTAACATTTTTAAAGTGGTAATGAATTGTTTATAAAATTGTTTCTCGTTCCATTTAATGTAACAGATGCTTTGATCGTTGTCCAAGTAGCGTGCACACTCTTACCCAACTTACATAATTACACGCCTAAACAAAATCAGGCAGAGCCATCATGAACAGACGAAAATTGTGATCACCACGCAATGTAAGCGTAGGACGATAATAAGATAACTAATGATATACACACAGCCAACCACACAAAGTAATTTCTTTAATACCATGATCTTAACGCGATTCGGATTTACCGTTCTAGTCAAGATCGCTTCGGCTCTCTTGACGTTGATATTCCTTTATAATATTAAATCTTTGGAAATCCCAACTCATATGTGGCTTTGAACAATTCAAAGGTCAAGTTTATTACTTTAAGAATTCACGTCAAAATGTAAAGATGTCTTAATTGTGATAAATCATCTTCGTAACCGTTAATTACAACTCCGGCTAGATACAGTCACAGTGGGAGATAAATCATGTCCGAGTTAGCAAACCTGCAGGATAATTGTACTAAATCACCGACTAAGCAATCAGACAATGAATATTGTAGGTGGGTGTTGCTTGGATTACTAAATTACATATCGGTCGGCTAAATCTGCCGTGGTGGAAATGACTAGAACGGTTCGATCCTCTAATATTTCACCGCAGCTGTGTAACGAGTGGAACAATCTTTGTCTTGGGTGTCATTGGAGACGCCAAAAAAAAGCGCAACATGTGTACACTGTCGACGGTAATGGAGCAGGCACGTGCAGTGGACAGACTTCGTGACGCTTCTACTTTATTAATGACAACATGGCGAAACGACTAGAACTTTATTTCGGAGGAACCAAATAAAAAAAAAAGTTGATTTCGAAACGTTCCAGCTTCTGGTGGACTCTATCTCGTTGGGGTTAGGTATAATTAGCGTTAGTCGACACCCCGAGCGTTCAAATCAAGATTTATCAAGTGAGCCGAAGGCAGGAGATAATGTGACGGTAGCGAAGCGGGCCTGACTATTCAGCGGAGTCAATGGCGTGTGACCGACGACGGCGGTAGAGAGGTTGCCGGGCGCTGGCCGTTGGGTGACGCTGACATTCTTTACCCACGTCTCATTTCATTTTGTTTTTTTGAAATATTAGACCATTCAGTTGTTAAGCACGTAGCGTCGCCAGTCGCTACCGGTGCTACAGATTAGAAAATGTTGTCAGATATCCAAGTCGATCTCGCTGTAGTAAAACTTAACAGCGCCATTGTATTTTGCGTAGGAAACGTGCAACCGGAGAAAATAATTGCGAGCATCATCAATTTCCACCTAATGGAGCGATAAACCCGTCTCAGCCATCGTTGATCCGTGAAGCTGAGCATAAAATAAAGCTTGCACTCATTGACGCGCGTCGACGGCGATCGATGGGGTAATCTCGCGGTCATCCCATCCCGGCTTTGTCTGTGCATCGGGAGCGGCATAAAATTATCTGGGCATTAGCGGGCCGGGGAGCGAGCGGGGTGTCCGGGGACCATTTGTCATCGGCGGTGTGCAGGGGAGTGGGGGCGCGGGAGGGGGCGGGAAGAAAGTGGCGGCGACTCGGGGCGGCTGCAGACGCGACCACAAAAACAAGACGCGGAGAACAGGGGCGGGACTCGCAGCCACCGCGCTGCCACTGCCACCCGCAACGCAGGGATGTGCCGCGCCGTGTCACGATTCTCTTATGTACAACATGCTGTTTGGACACTGCTAACTTTGAATTATGGCCCAACTACAACTTTAAAGTTACTCAGCTATACCACGTTTAGTATTTACACTACGTTTAGTATTCCATCTGAAAATTTTCGCGTAGTGGTTACTTATGTTCTTCAACTAAGTTTTCTCCAAAAAACACATGCTATATGACGACAGCACCATCACCACTAATCGTAATTTGGAACAAATGACGTGAATGGGGCCCAAGAGTCATAAAATTGTATAATTGTAGGAATCGTAAACTTAGAAGGTGGTAACGTAACATGTTTCAAATGATTCAGTTTATTTCAATTAAAACTTCGGCGTCGTAATTTTTTTACAAATCCTCATAAAACATGTTATTTCTTAATTATTATTTTGGTGCTATAGCCACCACATCACCTCCTTTACGTGTGCCACTCCAGATACAAAAAGCGGATGGTCCTTCAAACTGGCGAAAATTCCTTAGCCAAAGCTGTCGCTTCCATCCATACGGTATAGTAGTCAGTTCCAAAACTTGGAGCCCTCGAAAAATCCC
Organism: Apamea sordens; assembly: GCA_945859715.1. NCBI lineage: Eukaryota > Metazoa > Arthropoda > Insecta > Lepidoptera > Noctuidae > Apamea > Apamea sordens. Next base: position 18,714,881 of record OX243986.1, read on the forward strand.
GCAGTCATAAAAGGGTCAAGCGGTTGCGTCACGTCGGCTCGGCGGAGGCGCAAAAACACCAAGAGTACAAACTATATTGGATATTAGAACAGAAGGCGCGTGCCGACAAGTTTTTGTCGGCGACCAGGGATCCCTTGGACAACGCTTATTTAATTTACTAAATTCCGCGCGAATGAGATTAAAACGGTTTTTAATCCAACGCACAAAACTGGCCATTAAAACAGACGACATGCGAGAAGCCTTCAGGCTGTGATGAAGAATTAATGAAGCACGAAAGAAATGAAATCTAGTTAGATAGGAAATCCGGCACAAGCTGCTAACACCTTTTTACTTGTATTGATTGATGATGACTGATTAAACGAACTGCAGACATTTTTATGCGTTGAAAACGGTGGAGATTTGTCGGAAAACCCACCCGCTGCACAAACAAACTCTAAGAACTACTCATAATAATATTATCTCTACACTCACAAGTCACATACCTAATCAAAGAGTAATTAATATCCAAGGACCACCGGTTGTCATTAAACAGTCTATCATCGTTGAAACTCATACTCTAGTCGTAACTAAACTAAATTATCTTTAATGTTAATGATCCTATTAGCTCTACTAGTGAAAATTAATACAACGAATCAATTTGTAGGTAATGATACTGGCATCAAATGTGTAGCCACACTGGCTACTGGCTAGCTATATGTAGTATATTTATATTGTACATAGAATCATTAGTGGCAGTCGGTCGTTTGTTAGAGCCATTCGCGGCCCGGAGACGGGTTTTTGTCTCAACGCCAAATTGCATCCGCACAATACGTTGTCAGTAAATTGATTTGGAATTAATTGCGGTAACATAAGAGATGGTGTGACTTGTACAACAGTCATGAATTAGGATTTTATTAATGATCTTAACTTCTATAGGAATGGAAATAATAAGACAAAAATGAAGATTTCTACGCGTAGGTTTAGACAAATGTTGCACGGGTGAAGCTGTATTAAAGGCTAATTTAGTTTTTTAAATGTAATCATTTTAAATTCAAGGAGTGAAGTCGGAAATATTATCGAATCTTTTGCAGCATTAATAAAAAGATTTGCAGTACAAGAATATGTATAAGCAGTTTTAAATGTCTAGACAAGGACATTAAATATCCGCTAATGTTTTGAAGTACTTTCAATTACCGTCTGCTACATTAATATTTCCCATAAAATCGTATAATTAGGAAGCTCTATTACTGATGCACCCACGGCCTCAAATGGTATTACGAGAAGCACAATAAATGCATCTAGAATTGGAGAAGAATTTCTTTTTCGAGATGAAACGGGTCTTAATAATGTGGAAGCACAAGAAAATATTATAGCAGAAGTAACTAAGTAGTATGATAATAAGCAGCGTTAACTAGTTGAGTGAAGCTGCAGATACCAACTAGCAATATCCATAATCAATGTATGTATGTACATTCGTAATATGAACAGATAAGCAAGCACTTCCATTGTATTCAATTAACTAACGGATATGGAAGAACACTGAATCGCATTGTCTTCATCGATACATCGATATTAATAATGATTTAATGAATTTCCGATTGCTGTAATCATCGCGGTTCTGAGAGCTTTTTGACTTCAATGAGCCATTTCAGTCATTAGGTTGAATAAAAGAAACCTTGGTAAACTGTATACTTTAGCGTGTTACTTTTCAAGCCGTAGCGATGGTTTGTTCACAGATTCAAGGGATTCAAGTCAAGATATTTCTCAGCGGATAGGTTGGAAGATGGTAACAGTGGAAGGCCCCAAAAATATAATTAACAGTGGGGTTATGTGCTCCGAATAACTAATTAGAAATTGCTTACTATTAAGCAAGAAGCATCCACACTGGACCTCACTGGATTTCAATAGTCCGATAATTGAACGAGAATTTCCGTTTAAAATCTGTTTTCCCTTTTTGACAGTCATAAATCATGAAATATTAGAAAGAAGCGAATGTAGCAGACATTTTCAAAGTACTACATGAGTCAGACGGTGTAACCAAAATTCAGGTTCAATTTTCCTGCAGTAAACTAGCCGGGGTCTGCCCAAATCCCCACTAATCGAGCAAGGGTCATTAGCGGAAGACGCTTGTTCAACGCAGATACACTTATGGAGTGTGTTTTTAATGTTCTCCTTAACTTGGGAAGCGTTTAATTGCTAGGCTGTTAAATTTTCAGTCGTTATATGCAGCTATTATTAGATTTGTTACAGATAAGGTGTGTATATTGATGCTGTATAATTGCAAAAACCAAGGTTTTAATTAATATCTACTTGTAGTACAAATTTATTATGATAATAGTATCTAGCCGTTGATAAAAAGTAAAGATACGGATTAAGGAAGTACAGTCGAAATCTTGATTGGATAGGATTCGGGATTTCAGGGAGTTTTTGGTATTTTAGAATGTTGAAAAATGTAAGGACATATTAAAATCTCCCGCTTATCTGCAAAGCATAGTGACTAAACGAACAAATTACATAATATATATTAGTCGCTTTGGTATTTTGAGAGCCTTCTATACCTATTTGGTTCATTGTATTTTCATGAAAAATTACCCCTAAGCAACGGCTGTGCAGCGGCATCAGCTACTCGTATTTATTGTAGCTATTTTACAGCTTCCTACGTAGGAAACTATAGGGTCATTTTTGCCAAACTTATCGCCACTCGGTTATTTTTCATCATTATGATTCTCTTGCCCCTATCCCAATTTGTTTGGGGTCGGCGCAATGTATTTTTCTTCCATACTTCTAAAACGAAAAAGACTAAAAAGTCGTCATCTCGGTAGTCTGTATCAAGGATTCATGTCTATAATCGTCCCTCTTTTCTCAATCTTTCATTCCCAAACGATTAAATTCTTGAGTTATACCGTTGTACGTTAATATCACCATTTATTTTTACATCACCTGGACCTTAGCTAATTCCGCAAAGACTTGCATCTGAATGGCAGACATACACATTCGGACATCATTCCGTCCATTCTCTAGTCGTCATTGAACAGACATCTTCATGGGCGAACTATTGTCTACGATCTAACCTTACTCATTCCGAAAGTCGCTCTTTGTTCATGTACTTAGGATTTAAATACCTGTCTAGAGATAAACCTGATTCATAGAAATGTTCGCTAGGTTAAGAGCTTACCCGGTAATACAGTCATACTAGACATAAAGATACTCTATTTTCTCTATTATGCAATTCTCCATTTTTAGGATGGTTTGTTCCTTAGAACTAGCTTAAACGTTTTAAATGGATCGTCACGGTTCATAAGTCCTTCGATCAAAATTTAGATAATGTGCAGAAAGTGTTAAATCGTAATCTATGATCTAATAACTCCAATATGCTTTCGACTGGTGACAAATGATAACGCCTTATTGTCGGAAAACAAGATATTGTGTACATGGTCGATAAACAAATTTTTGTCATGATACTTGACTTGCACTATTGACATGACTTTCGATTGAAAATACCTTAAAAGAGCATGATTATTCGGTAAATGGTAGGGGGTTCTTAAAGGGTTTGTTCTTGGCCCTGCAATCAATTTTAGGTCCCGGAATTAGAGATCCCAAACCAAAATTGCACGATGCGTTGACAGTTGTTATTCAAGGTATTTACTAACTTTTTTAAATGTCGTCAGACATGACAGATCATTTGACCATTCTTTAGCGGCTAGGTTATCGTGAAACGCGCCGTGCACCCTGCGCGTTTGGTTAGAAGTAGCGTAAGAAGATTTATCTAACAAAATTTGGGTCGAAAAACCCAACCACGTCAAAAAGACCAAAATTACAGTAATTTTTGGTCTTTTGGGCGGGGCACGCGCGCACAGTAAGGCCGCATTAACAAAATAAGGTGTGAATAACACCATCCAATATCAAATGACATTTCACGAAGTATAATTACATTAAACAGGCCAACATCAATCAAATTGCCTTGCCCATTCAAATGACATTTGAATACATATTATAATTTATTATGTTCGCAACAACTCCTAAAAATAAGACACTGGCGCCGATTCCCTTGTTCACAAACTAAACTAAATTTTAGTTCAGTGCATCTTTTTCTTTCTATTTCATTAAGGAAAGGACTGAAGATAAATATTAGTTTACTCCTGTCAAATTAATCAAGGCCTGACGTAAATTGGCGCCGATTCCCTTGTTCACAAACTAAAGTAAATTTAAGTTCAGTGCATCTTTTTCTTTCTATTTCATTAAGAAAAGGATAGAAGATAAATATTATTTTAGTCATGTTAAATTAGTCAGCGCCTGACGTAAAATGACGTATTTTTAGTAGCCAATTTTTTTAATCACGTCTAACTTGTCTATGGAGTTTCTTAATTTGACAGGACTAAACTAATATTTATCTTCTGTCCTTTTCTTAATGAAATAGAGAGAAAAAGATGCAGTGAACTTAAATTTAGTTTAGTTTGTGAACAAGGGAATCGGCGCCAATTTACGTCAGGCCTTGACTAATTTGACAGGACTAAACTAATATTTATCTTTTGTATTTTTCTTAATGAAATAGAAAGAAAAAGATGCACTGAACTTAAATTTAGTTTAGTTTGTGAACAAGGGTATCGGCGCCATTTTAAGCTTCCATAAAAGTTCATTTGTGAGACATAGAATTAGAAAAACAAAACAAATATTTTTGTTTCACAATATCCTTAACGAAATAATATTAATTATCAGGAAGCATTTAAGTTGTGAATTATGAGAATTTGTCAGTATCCCAAAGCATAATAATATTAATTCATGCAAATACAAATGGCATAATTATGAAATTAATGCAAATTAAATTACTAGCACAGACTAATTACACGGTGTCAAAGATGAATTAATCAGTCAATGGCAATTATAAGTTACACTGCTGGAAATGTTGAATGTGTAAGTATGCGGATGATAATTGTCACTTGATATGTTTCATAGATCTTTTGACTGTTAGTAAAGATATTTTTTAATACTTAGTAATGTATGGAATAGTACAATGTTCAGGGTAATGATTTAACTGTATTTTATAAGCAAGTTAAGTACTGTGTTATCTTTTAAAAAAAGTAAGCAAATATTTGTAAAAAAATTAAAGATGGCGCAAAAACTTTTGTGGCTGAAGCTTGATTGAAGTTGAAATTTTTTGTCGAAAATATTGCCTAATAGTAAAATAATTACTGAGTGGTTATTTTTGTACTTAAGTAATTACAAAGGTAATTATGTTTTAACTTACCTAACAAATAACTGTTCTTGATTGTTCACTCTCCATGATACTACCGTTGCACCTAAAACAAGACAAAAGTATGATTGTTTTTTAAACTGCTCTAAGTAATTTGTAAGTACTTACTGTTTCTGCATCAATTTGCAACAATGTTGAATACCAACAATAGCATAATTATAAATTTTAAGTAGGTAATAAACTAATGTATAATTATAAATCAACAATTAAATAAACATCAAATCTAATTTTAGAGCTAATCTCACATTGATGATCTTCCTCATTTCCTAATGTATTAGCCAAATTATTGCTAGAGTATGACTTATGATTATTTTTTGTGAGTACATCAAATACCAACCTACAATTTAAAAGCAAGTATCTACAGTTTACTTCCTACAATCCAATAGCCAAGGTCAGAGCCGCCGCAGACAACTTATTCTATTCAATGTGAAAAAACTAGTTACCTATCAACTAAACACCACTAACTACACTACGTACTCCTTACACAAACACTTTACGTGTACTTTAAACTCATATTAATGCAATGATATTTAATTAATGAATAAAATATTAGTATAATTACATTATTTTTTGAAGTTACGCGCGTTCAATTTCAAAAATAAATAAAGAAGTTAGGGTTATGCGGCCGCTACTTGTAATGCTCTGATAATTTGTGAAATCACAGAAATTTTATGATATTACATCGTAGTTAACTTAGAAAATTATTTAAATCATTACTTACCGAAAAGATTTACGGTACAAGTTGTATTGTTGCCTCTGTCGAGAACGACAACACTCGTCGCTGCCATTTTCCGTTTGACAGCGAAGCCAACTGACAAAAAGCCAAGATATTTGTGTTACCACAACAGGCAGAAGTAAAGTACTACTGATGAATAATAAAAACTACCAACCAAGAGATAATCACCACGTTAATTATAAAAAATCTATAGTGCATTTTTTTTTAAATTTAGGTTGACAGTTATAAAATGATTACTTAGGTAGCTTTGGTACTAGCTGATAAACAAAACCAAACAAAACAATAAAGAATCATTTTGTGAAACAATTGAATCTGTTCTTGTAAATACGGCCTAAATCATAGAGTAAAGTAATATGCCTAAATCATTACTTAGGACTTGTTTCTTATAGCATATTACATCAATTAGGTTTTCTTGTGCCTATTTAAACTTTTCTTAGGAAACACATTTAATTTTTCATCATGATGTCAATAATTTGTGAGAGTTGACATTATACGCATTGGCAAATGTGAAAGTTTCGGTATACTTAATTACTGTGATCCATACTGTGCGAATATTATATACCTTAAATCAAATAAACTCACTGTTGTAATTTATAAATTCATTTGTTGCGACTTGCGGTGTGCTGCCATGCCGAATCAAAGCAACACCAAAAGCTAGCATCCCCATTTGGTAGAAATTAAGCGCATAGTAGTTTTCCAGTGAAGGTGGACTAATAAAGTAAAGGTCTTATTTTTAATGAAAAATAACTACTCGTAAAAATATTTTACTATATTTTATTTGAATTTATTGTTTTATTTTCTATTGTAAAATATTGTTGTATTCATAATCTCAATTCTATGTTTAAACTGATGTTCATTTCAGAACGCATCGAAAATAGACCAATCAGAATCAGCCAACGCTGTGCCGGCAAGTGTCATCATCGGCATCATACGTGTATTTTTCCGGTCCTTGTCCTCTCTTGGCTCTGCATACTTTCCTCAGCTCGACTTGGACGGCGAAGAATCGCGCACGGTTTTACAAAAGTGGCGATAAAAATTTAAAGATGTTGGGATCACTGAAAATTGTATTATTGTTAGGTGTAATTTATTTATGTAAAGCTGCCGAAGAAGATGTATTGGACCTTACAGATTCTGACTTTTCCTCGGTGTTAAGCCAACATGATACTGCCCTGGTCATGTTTTACGCACCATGGTGAGTAATTAATGATTTATCGTAACTATAAACTTATGAATGGCGTTAAATGAGCTGGTTGTTTGATTTGCGTGTGTAATTGTTTGTTAGGTGCGGTCATTGTAAGAGATTGAAGCCCGAGTACGCTGTTGCGGCCGGCGTGCTAAAGACCGATGACCCTCCTGTCGCGATGGTGAAGGTGGACTGTACCGAGGGCGGCAAGAGCACTTGCGAGCAGTTCTCGGTGTCAGGCTACCCCACACTGAAGATCTTCAGAAAGGGAGAAGTCTCTCAGGAGTACAATGGCCCCAGGGAAGCAAGTAAGTTCTAGAACATCTATTCGATTTTTCGACATGGATAACGATTTCTTATGAATTAATTTATGTCTGAAGATTCCTAATAAAGAAGTAAGTACCTACACACAACTGCTGAGTTTTGAAAATCTAAACAGAAACTTTCACTGATTCTTGAAGAAAAACTAAACTCATTTATGTATATTCATTCTAAGTATTTCAAAGAAGCTGATAATTGTTATTGTAACTGATACATTTAAGTATTGCTTTAACTTGCAACTGCCGTAACTTAACATCTTATTGGATCAAAAGGTTTTTAGAAAAACAACTTTAAACTTGACTCTCATTCATGATCTTTGTGTAGGGTCAGATAAAATGAACAAAATATAAATTATTACCTACCTACATGTTGGACAAGCGATCTATTTAATAGAACTTAATATTCTTTAAGCAATTGAATCATTTAACTTAACTCAATAGAATCATCTAACTTAATTTAATAAAATGATTCTGTTAATAAAATTAGCATGCTGTCCATGTCAAAATACTTGTGAGGTTGGTAGTTGGCTTTCTGAATTCAAAAAATACTTTTTGCACCAACTCCTTTTTAGCCATATCATTTAATACACACTTGACCCATAGAACAAAAAATATAGCCACATAAATATCAGTTCATGAATGTGTAGGTTTCCATTTTATTGCATGGCCCAACATGCCATCATGGATAATATTAAATTAACACTCTTTTTCTCTCTTAGCAGCAAAGAGACAAACTATAAAAAAAAATTAATTGTTTTAATGTTGTCAGCACTGATAAAGGCAATTGTTGTTTTAATTTCCTGCCTTATTGATAAGTCCCGCTGATTAGGGATAGTGTTAATAGAAATAACTAAAATGATGTGTCCATATTACATCAGATCATGACTTGGCAATAAAGTTACCTTTTTTGACAGGAATGCTAAAGCTTGTAAAAGAAAAAAAACAAGTAATTAAAAGAAAATTCTGGTTGTCAGTAATTGGTGTTACTTACCAGTATATTTATTTGTCTGTACTGGGAGTTATCAAACCTATATAATTAACTACTTCTCATTCATTGTACTCATTTATGGTTAATTAAAAGAGAAATAATGTAATAATTATGGAAACTGAACTGATAGTAAGTTTTTTTAAAGTAAAATAAGCAGTGCCTACTTTCAAGCTTAATCAACACTCAACAAACATTTTATGAATAGGCTGGAGTCTGCAACTCCATTTCCAGGGCGAGTTTGCGTACAGCTTATAGTAATTTATGATAAAGATATTTTATTTTTGAAGAAAACAAATGGCATTAGGCTTAATTTTTCAAAACAAAACTACCTACCAGCCAATTCTTCATCACCAGTCAAAAAGCACTAGGCCTAAATTCTACCACTGAAAACTTCTTTCCTTAGTAACTGACCAAACTTTCTCCCCCATAGATGGCATCGTCAAGTACATGCGTGCTCAAGTTGGCCCCAGCTCTAGGGAACTTAAGACTGTTGACGATTACAATGCGTTCATTGCCAAGGACGAGGTGGTTGTCATTGGCTTCTTCGAGAAGGAGACTGACCTCAAAGCAGACTTTGTCAAGTCTGCTGACAAGATGCGTGAAGAGGTCACCTTTGGACACACTTCGGCTAAGGAGGTCCTTGCAAAGGCTGGATACAAGTAAGTAAACTTTTTGGTATCGTTTTTTTTTTTAATGTTACAGGTGTGGCTAAGCATGGTCCTACCCAACTTTCAGACAATACTATCAATTTAAATCCTGCCTTTGTAATATTTATTATTTAACTAAGCGAAAATTTAATTGAAGAAGAGCTTATTTTTCAATCTTCAGATAACTTTTATCTTAAGAATAATTTATCATAATTATTTATCTATCATAAATTTATCATAAATAATTTATCATTTTAAATAATTTATCATACCAATTTGTCATATTTTCTGTACAAAGGCTGTCAAACCCAAGATAAAAGTGTGAAAAATCGCCCCTAACTACGTTTACTTTATTCTCGAAAGGGATAAAAGTATGCCAAGTATCATCATTATCAATGAGAAGTCATAAGTCACTTATTCATTTGTTATTATTGTATAGCAACAATTACACTTTTACCGTGTCCTTACTTTAAGTGCACTTTTATCTATGGTAATTATAGCATTCTCTATGGTCTATACCGTTATTTGTGGTATCTACTGATATCTAGCATGGAATGATGTTATAACTAGTAATTATACTGCGTTTCCGTGACAGAGTACTTTAAATACAAATATTATTTAATGTAATACTTAATGGGAAAGTTCTAAAAAACTATAAATTCAAAATCCATAATTACACACATCATTCTTATAATTTTGAACCCAATTCATAAGTAATTCAAATAAATAAACTTGCCCTCTTGCTACAAAAATGCGTTCTAGGTACAAAAAGTGAAAACACGAAACTAATTAAAATTGCCTCTCAATAATTCTAATTAATATTCAAAAGAAATTAACATTTATCCATTATGACTAAGTAACACAATTTGAACAGCTGTCCACAATTGAATGTCCCTTGTTATCATTAAACAAACACACATTGTACCTATGTGTACCCAAATGTTACTTAACTTAACCAAACTTATTTTTTAACCTTTGAAGTCTTTTTAGGAATTCATATGACATTTCTTATTGATAACAAGAACATTGATGTTATTTGTTATCAACAGTGACTTAAAAGAAGGTAATATTTTAAATTCTTTGGGAATATTTTCACTGTATAGTTTAAATATCGTTTAGGGACGAATAGAGCCCTAGTTTACTACAGGAAATATAAATTGAAGTCTATTTAATAGTTGCAGCCCAATTTTTATTGGTATGGCTTGCCTTCCCCTACATACATAATGTAGTGGGCTGCAATATTGTTAATATTATGTTTTATCTTTCCTTTGTACCAACACATATTGTAGCTGTTTATTGTCCCTGAATAAATAAAATAAAATACATCATTACGTAGATGAAATAGCATCAAGATAATTTCAACATCATCTGCCTAGCTTTTTCCCAACTATGTTGGGGTCGGCGTCCGGTCTAACCGGATGCAACGAGACTGCCTATCTGAAGGCCAATTCTCGTAATTTAAAACGTTCAAAATCTAGTCGCAGCCTCATCTCAGCGACAATCAAATGTCAAAAACTTGTCAAAATGTAGGGAAATTAGAAGTATTTTTTGACAGATTGAGACTGAGATCAGACTGTGAACGTTCTTAAAATACGAGAATTGCCCCTCTGATCTCCACAACCCAAGGTACACGATACCTACAAGCACGATACCGTCAGGATAATTTCAACAAACAGTCTAGTAGATACTGATCCTATGGGTTTTGATAATAACCCTATCCGCGTAGGTATGTCCTTACCTTATAATTATTAGAAGGCTTACTTACTCACAATGCCAATAAATACCCGGTAAAAATAAATAAAGAACCGGAAACCGACGAAATACACAAGTAATACAATAAACATGATCAATTCATAAAAAAAACAAGGAGTTGCCAAATCGGACACAATACATCCTTTCTATAGTACCTAATTATATTAATAAGTGTGAAACTGCGGAAAATTGCATCAACGGTGAAACGGCAGTAAATGATCCTCATCCGTGACTTGACACGTCATCGTATTGATACGATCGTGGCGTGCGCATGATACTCTCCAGTCATAATAATGGAGTTGTTAGAAGGCTGTTGGAACTAGTACGTACCAAGCGTTCCTGCACCACGGAAGAACTAAATAAATAAAAAAGAAATACTTAGATAGAATACTCTTACAACAAAAGCATTACACATGAGCAGTGATGGGCCAGTTGTAATGGCATCGACTTACGAGTTTGTTGGTAAGGTTCGAATCCAGACTGGCGCTTTACTTTGTGTAAATTATTTTATCACCACTACTCTCAAAACGGTGAAGGAAAACATGGTGAGGAAACGGGCATGTTCTAGAATCAAACATTCAAAGTCATGTGACATCTAACAAGCGGCACTGGACCCTCGTGGTAGATTATAGCCACCAAGAAGAGGCCTGAATCCCCGTAGTGGGAACATTATAGGCTGATTATGAAAAACATTACAATTAGAATCTGACGCCAGACACTTCTTAGCAAAAAGGGAATGATGTAGTTATAGTTGATCGACGTAGAGTCGGTATATTCCTAAAAGGAAGCTTCCAGCCCCAGCAGTCTCGACATTCATAGCGATCACTTTACGACCGAATTCGGTCGCAAAGTCCTGTCACTCCATACATTACACCTGTCAATCAGGGACTTTGCGACCGAATTCGGTCGTAAAGCGATCGAATCGAAAAATCTATGAATGTCGAGACTGCAGCCCCTGGTAGTACGAAGAATGTCCAACTGAAAAAAAAAAAACAAAAAAAAAAAATGAAGCTTCATGTCCGATGCCATAAAGATATCTTTCATACTTTTACCGGTAATTATTTAAAACCACGTGTCCCATACTGACTGGTTTCAACAGACAGGTTTACACGCACGACATCATTTACATTAACTTTATGTCGTAGTCAATATCTTGTTTATGTAGGTGAATGATTAACACCAGTTGAAAACGTAGCACAAGAATATTTCTTTAATTCGTCGAACTTATAATAGGAATATTGTTTTCGACTTAGATTTGCCCATATTTTAGCTGCAGCGTTGGACTGGGCTAAGCAAATATGAATGCAGAACGTGGGGTCCTGAAGTTCGATTATCAGCTTGGACAAAGAATTATTGGCGTCTTTTGATCAGGAATTTCACAGAAAAAGCCCAGAATCTGTATTTATGCCAGGTTACTGGCGTAAAGGCCTACTTCTAGAAGAGAGGAGGCCTGTATGGAGGTATTGTGTCCCAACGGTGGGAAATAGGCTGTGGGGACATTATGCTTTTATGCTATGACTGGCCTGATACACCCTTTAACATAACCGGGGAAAATAAGGGTGTTCTATACCCTACCCCTTTGCGAACAGGCGCGGTGATTATGTTATTTACCCAGTTATAATAGTAGATAGGCTAGGCGCGTATGCAGATAAGTCACAACCTACTACTGTTTAGTAAACAGTTTCTCTGAAAACTCAATAACTGTGACGCGATTTAATCGATTTTCCACATTTCACGTTAATTTGGAAGCGGTAACAAGCCTATATGACCTTATTGCACATGATTATGCACCGACTGGATGTACCTGTGTCAAAGTACTTGTACAATGTCATAATATTGTCAGTTGCTATTTGCACAAAGCCACCTGTTCTAATAGTGTTCATTATCAGCCTTTCAGCATAAAGGCTTATGTAATAGGCTGTAGGTTTTATTAATGTGGAAGTATGGATTAAGTATCGAATCATTAAGGCGGAAAGTGTGTATTAAGTACCGAATTAACGTCGAAAATGCATTACGATACTAATAAAGTTATTATTACAGCCGTATACACGTTATATTTTAATAGAAGATTGTCTAATATACATATAAGAAAAAAAAAACTGTCGTCATAAAGTCATTGGACACTATCAAATCACACATTTAACATCGTGTCATACTAAACTTGTTAACAGTACGGTATCACAATTTGCAGTTCCCTTACAGGGTACATGTTTTAACACTGTGTCATGAAATTTGAATGCATGCCTACTAACCAGTGTTTTACATGTAGCAAAAATCTATTCTATACTTAATACTTATAATAAATCTGTAGAAGTGAAAATTCTGTACATTGAAAATATCCAAAAAATAAATGGCAGGGGGTGTTACTTGACCGACACCGAACCCAAAAATGTGATTAAAAAAATTTTTGTCTGTCTGTCTGTCTGTCTGTCTGTTTGTTCAGGCATCACGCAAAAACTACCGGTTCGATTACGATGAAACTTGGTATAATTATTCTTTAATATCCTGGGCACCACACTGGGTACTTTTTATCCCGGAAAAGTATATACAATAAAAAACAAACTTAATTTTGCGGTTCGATCCCTATACCCGATTACCACTGTCTGTACTGTACCAACCGCAAATACTAAGTTTGTCGTAGGTTGGGTCACCCGCAGTGGAGTTCATTTTTATTCCTTTTAGTTTTTAGAGTTATTTAGGTTTATTTTTATATGAGTCGTAGGTATAGATTTTAATTTTAAAGTATAGGTAGTATATTTGATAGTGTACGTAGTGACCGTAGGTTATTTTATAATACTGTTAGGTAGGTTTAGTCATTCGTATAGATATTAGTTTTTAGGGATTTTGCTTATTTATTGAGTTTAGATTAGTTATCATCAGAAATAGGTTTATTTAGGTAGGTAGGTATTTAATTTTCTGTTATTGAGTTTTTTTTTTTAAATTAGTTAGGTACTTAGGTAAAGATATAATATAGGTACCCTCTTAATCATCACTAATGAGACACAATTGGTTTTCTATTGTAATTAGCCACAAAGGGCCCGCGACATAGATGGCATTCTGGGGAAGCACATACATTTTATCCTGTTAGCACGTTCCCGTGGGTAAATTTCCGACATCCACGCGGGCGAAGCCGCGGGCAGAAGCTAGTAAATAAATAAAATCATCATTCTCCTGCCCTTATCCCAATTTATTTGGGGTCGGCGCAACATGTCTTTTTCTTCCATACTTCTCTATTAGTCGTCATCTCGGCAGTCACCCCCTTTCTAACCATATCATCATTCACACATTCCATCCATCGTTTCTTTGGTCTTCCCCTACTCTTATAGCCATACTCAAAACTCTCCTCACGACATTTTTCAACCGATTTCCACACAACTTTTCAGTTACCGGTGCCACTTTCAGACTTCCCCTTATGTAAAGTATTAAAATATTGGTCCTGCGCCTGATCTTTCCGATCGTGTCGGATTGCGTCCCATCGGACTATGAGAGCGAAGGAAGAGAGAGAGTGCATCTGTGTCTGCGCACATACTTTGTGCACTATAATAAATCTCCCGCGTCGAAGGCTAGTCTCCGTTGAGATTGGCCGCCATGCCCGAAATACGGTTTGAAGGACTATTATTAAAATGAAGGTTTTACCAAAATGTTTCCTATTTACAGAAATTTCTTTAAATATGCATGTTTCGTTACACTTAGAGCCTGCGCGCACTAGCGATTTTAAGTTGGCCGATAGTTTGATCGGTCAGAGGATCAGTATGGAGTTCTATGGCAGTGTGCGCACTTGAAGATTAACAGTTGTCGACTATTACGACTATCGGCCAACTTAAATCGCTAGTGCGCGCAGGCTCTTAGACAACTCCTAATTCTTTTTGAAACTACAAACCCAACATTTAAGTAACTACACCAATCTTACTTGAAGCAAGACCAGTCCATGTACGATATACATTAAAGTAAAGTATTGTATTGTCAACAGGAACGACGTGGTATTGTTCCGTCCCAAGCGCCTGCAGAACAAGTTCGAAGACTCGTCTGTCGCGTACAAGGGAGAACCCGAGACGTACTCACTCAAGGCTTTCATCAAGGAGAACTTGTAAGTTTATTTTAAGTACTACTTTGTAGGATTCTTAAGACTTAACGCAATATTTTGGTTGAGTATGATAATGTTTTGTCATGGTTTAACTCTTTTATCCGACGAAAAAAAGAAGGAGGTTCATATCTCAATTTTAAGGCGGTGCCAAACAAACAAGTAAATTAATTACGTAGACCGTAAAATTATTGCAGAGATTGATTGAACTTCGTTGATAATTTGTTAATTAAAAAAATTAGTTACTTAGCTTTCTATTTGTGCTTTCTTTTTTCTTCGGATTGATATTTTGTTAAAAATATTTTATTTATTTTACATACCTATTTGACCATCCATGGATTATGAATGTCTGCCGTCAGGCAGCATCCATTGCTGTATACCACTTAGAAAGCTAGTTACTGGTGAAGCTATAAGCACATGAAACAGAAGTATATCAGGCGTTAGTTTCCATCAAAAGAACCTTTAGCGTGTTTGCCAATCATTAACCTTCAAGTACCGACGTGAGATTTTAGTTACATAAGTACCGACGTGACGTCTGGCAGACCACCGTAGCTTAACTGACTAAAAATTTCATGTTTCTGGATTATTTAAAAAAATAAATTTTAATATATATTTTTGACATATCTAGTTATCGTACGAGTAAAACAAAATATAAAAGTTTTCACATTTATTACTAATTATAAACATTTATCTGTCAGTCTCAACTTTTTTGGTATGAAAAATCAACTTTTTACTTAGTAATTAATATTTATAAACTGAACAATTATTTTTTCTTCACAACATTTTTTTCTTAAAGTTTAATAACTAAGCAAATGATAAAAATTAAAAAGAAACAAAAAATTAAGTGTTTTCTTGGAAATCGCAATGCACAAAATATTCGAAACAATCAAATTTTGCATACAGGCGCGCTGCATTGTAAGCACACATGTTTCATGCAAGTGTCACATTTATAAGCAGTCTTGCGCTTTAGTTTTGAAGGACAGATGTGACAGAGTTTTCTAGTTTGATTTCCTTCTGCTTCATTTTCTTCCCTTACATGGCCTTGAGGCCTTTTTTTAGAAATTTTTTCTTAGTACTAGGAACAGCCCCATTTTTAATTGTGCTTGCCCGTTTTACTCCTGATGTACTTGGCTGATCCATTTTCGTATCTGACTGAAAATATAAAAAAAAAACAATATAACCTCAAACAAGTCTCGTTCAAAAAAATTACACAAGTACAGACGAGTGGTCTGATAGACCACTCGCGATTTTATAAAAGCCAAAACTAACCGGAATCGCACGCGCCGACACAACCACTCTCCTCAAACGCTGCCTGGCGACTGCTCGAGGGGTAGAGAAAAGCGCGGGAGGGTAAGTCTTCGCTAACACAGGTAACTAGACAAAATCGAATACCCAAGTGTCTGTCAGACCACACGTCGGTACTTAAAGGTTAATGTAACAACAAAAAAAAACTTCATAATTTTATAGATTAAAACCGCACGTTTTTCTAGTAAAAGAACAAGTACTTAACCTACAATATCCAGCTGTTCGTAGACTAGCCTCATTACAGAAAACATTATTAAGTTGTCATAACATTACCGATGCAGTATCAAACTACTTCCGAGCGCACCTTGTAAACAACGCCTGGAGGTGAAACTTATACACCTGCATAGTAGTATAATAATTATAAAGTTAGTATTTAATATCTATATTTCTAGACAAAACAGGTATACTTAATATGTTTTTTTAGCTGAACAACTGCCGTAAACAGGAACCCAGGCTTTCGTAGTTTAATAGCAGTAAACTAGGTAACTTATCGCATGAGATGGTCTTCCACGTTAAGTGTATAATAATATCATAATTTCGATCAACGCTTTATAGAAAAGTTCACTTTAGAATACAGAAGTTTGGTTGGAAAAGATTATACTCGGCTAGAATATATTTTTTTCCAACAAAACTTCAGTCTTCACAGGAATAAAATTACGTACACTGCTACAAAGGTCTTTGTCGCTGGAATAAATGTTGGCAGGGGGCGCTGTTTGTAAACATTATTCAAAAAACAAGATGGCGGCGTGAAAAGAACCTAGAACCTAACGCTTTGTTCAAGAACCTCTCCGAAAGGTGAAAGTCAATATCTAACAGAGCTACCTATTGTTTCTCAGCCACGGCCTGGTCGGCATCCGCCAGAAGGACAACATTCGCGACTTCGTCGACCCCCTGGTCGTTGCCTACTACGATGTGGACTACGTCAAGAACCCCAAGGGCACCAACTACTGGAGGAACCGTGTGCTTAAGGTACGTCTTGTGTTAGAGTTCAGTAGCCAAATGTCAGAAACGAAAACTCATAATTTCGTCCTGTCCGTCCGTCCGAATGACACAGCCATTTTACTCGGGACACTTTGTGTAGGTACTTATCGATATTTTTTTTTAAAGAAGTTGTTTCCTGTGTACCGCTAAATGGTGTTGTAGAAAAATAAAAAAATATCACGGGTGGCACTCCCCATACCAGAAGGCCAATTCTCGTAATTTCGTCTCATCTCGGCGACAAACAAATGTCAAAAACTTGTCCAAATGTTGGGAAATTAGATGTAATTTTTGACAGATTGAGACTGAGATCAGACTGTGAACATTCTTAAAATTACGAGAATTGCCCCTCTGATATTGAGGGATGAAACTAAAAATTTAATGCACATTTAAGTTGTATCCCATAAATAAAAACATTACAATGTTTAAGTTACTTTGCTATTTAAATCAATATTGTCATCATTCACCACTATTCTTACTTTTATAAACTTAAGAGTAGGTGTGCAATAAACGATTTTATCATTCGTCACGACAACAAATATTATTTCTCGGTCGAGGATATTTTACAATAAATGTGACGGTAATCGTACTATTATTTTTCTCTCGAGTAGAATTAAAAATATATTATCAATGTCACATATTTTTAAACAATGCCTGAGATCAAATTATGAATAAAATGAACTTCATTGCAGTATCATAATTAGCAATTTCACGGTAAATTTTCCAGTCTGTAAAAACTAACAACTTCGGTTCAGTAAAAACTAGGATGATTGTATAACGTTCGCTTGGAATACGCTGTAAATAACTAGAAAAAAGTGCTAATGGAAATTATAACATGGTTCTTAAAACAAACCAAGAAAATTGTATATTTCTAAATTGCCTACATTCTACAACACCGGTTATTTAACACCAACGGAAAAACCGAAACGACATTTGGTGTCGTGAAAAATCGATTCCAATCGCACTTAGTAGGTATTTGAACTTATATGTATGACGCGTGAAAGTTTCAGCCAGACAAAAACCTACCTTCAGGACTACTACGAATTGTATTAGATAGCTATTACTAATCTACTATTAATTTATTCTATCACCCAGAATAGTAATAGAAAGTTAAGAAACCATAAATCATGGCTAATAGCAGTCCACTGGTAAAGCCGCGTCCTATTTAAAAGCGACCGTCGCGTTCATGTCAGTTTTTGTTCGAAAAACCAGAAAGCGCCCTCTGTCGGTGCGACCACGCGTCTATATTCACCTAATAAAAAGAGATATCTATACAGGGTCATATTAAATTAGCTAGCGAAGCTCCTCAAACGTAATGGGTATCTATATCGAAACATTGTAAATCAAAAAAGAAATTAATTTGATTTTATTGTGTCATCTACTGCAGGTAACACTAGTCAATTGATAAATCAGTTTAAAAGACTTTTTTTTGTGTAAACTTTCCAGATATCCCATCATGTCTGCGGAGTTTCGCTAGCTAGTTTAATTTGACTCTATATTCCCGCGACGATCGCTTTTAAATAGGACGCGAGGTTAGGCCTTTCTCGCACGCGACTGAAACTATGCAATTCTCTTTATTATACGTTTGGTTATATTAGTTCGACCATAACTAGGCCACGTTGATAACATTGTCCCAGCAAAGGTATACTGGAGTAAGGGCTCTTTCATATTATTAATTACTGAGTAATTTTTAAGATTACATCCACTATCTAATTAATAAAATCTTTTTTTTATCCTTTGTTAAAAAGAAGTTCTTAATAATTAATTAAAATCTAGCCTATGAGACTAATAAGCAATTTTAATCTAACTTAATTTATTACGAGACAAAATCTTAAATTCACTGACACAACGCACATCCTAAACCGCTGCGTCTAGAAGCGGTCGTGAGCACTAAGGAACGATTTTTGGAAATTCATCCCCTAAAGGGGTAAAATAGGGGATATAAAGTTCATCATTGGATGGGAAGTCCCATCGAGCACATGTCTTATTTGCACCTACCTAAAAACTTTAATTCTCTCTACCCAGGTTGCCAAGGAACAGTCCGAGGTTAACTTCGCAGTGAGCGACAAGGATGATTTCACCCACGAGCTGAATGAGTACGGCCTTGACTATGTCAAGGGTGACAAGCCCGTCGTCGCCGGCCGTGATGCCGATGGCAACAAGTTCATCATGACTACCGAGTTCAGGTAAATATAATAGACAACTTTAACTTGTCCAAACTTTAGTGACGTTGGCAAGGTGCAGCCAAAGTGCATAACCCTGAACCCAATATATGAAGACACTAAATCTGATAAATGCTTTGTGGGAGAGTGGTATCTGCACTAGAAAAAACCTGTCCCACATTGTCCCCCCCCCCCCCCCCCCCCCCCCCCCAATAATTAAGTATGAAATCTTAAGACAAAGATAACAAATTATTTTAACCTTTGGTATGAGAACACGGTAAACCAAAAATAGCGAGAAAGCTTCATACAAACCCATTACGAGTGCGGCAGTACAAAACTTAAAAGCTTCCCCCTCCTCCACAGAGGCTTCGACACTGGGAACTTACTGGGACGAAAAGCCTGATGAGCTATAATTTTGATGAAGTTTCCCAATAAAAATATTACGGAAAGAACCGTCTCGAAAAGCAGTTAAGAAATAAATTCAATCAGTCATTAATTTTATAAAACCGTTATTCATTTACCGTAAATTCGTCAGAATGATTCTTTTTTCCGGGAGTACTCACGGCGACACATCAAGCTATACAATTCCAGTATAAGCCATTCTTCAATTCCAGTTCCAGTATACATTTTTTATGTAAGAATTAATAAACTTTTTTGAAGAAAATGTATGAGTGAACTTTTGTTCGGCATTTAGGCTATCGATGCTTTATATAATTCAAAATAATCTACCACCTCATATGCTTAGGAATGCGTACAACCAAAGCATAAAAACGGTTTTCGAACACCAGGAATCCTTAATTAATTAGCAGTAGCTTGGACACACGCCAACACTCCAAAATAAACACAGTTGTATAAACTCATTCCGCGTAAAGTGCGTAAAAATGTTGACTACCTTGTTAGTACCAATTTCGCAAGTGGAACCGAACGCGAGCAGCACATCTAAATTGCGTTCAAGAGCTGTCAGTGTCAACTGTCAATATTCCACAACAATAAAGCTGCGTTTCCATTATGCAAATAGTGGAAACCACAGCTTGCAAACAAGTTACAACTTGTATGCAATTAGGTTCTATCCAAACAATAACTTTCACACAAGTGTGACGTTATACTTGCATGCAAGACTTGCCTAATGGAATCGCGGTTTAAGCCCGTAATACACATGCCTGTAACATGCACAAAAGTATGCGAGCTTGCATGTCATTGTGACATTCTCCAATCAGAAGCTGTTTTAAGATACTGGCATGCAAGCTAACTTGTATACTTTTGTGCAAGTTATACAGGCATGTGCAGTACGGGCTATAATGACACGATAGGTTTTGAACGGGGTAAAATGTGCTGATCGCGTTCAGTTTCATTGTTGAAATTCGCCCTTAGTTTAGTGGTCGAAAGTAAGACTTCTGGGGCTCTGAGCGTGAAGGCCTAGGTTTGATCCCCAGGATAGGATAAAATACAATTGTATATTCTATTAGGAATTACTTAGAAGAGCCCGAAGTCTGAATTCGTGTCCCGTTAGTGGCATGGGACTTAAAAATATAAACTGGCGAAATGTACCACATTACCAATCTCTGCCGATCCTTTCCGTGTAAACACTTGAAACAAAGATATAATTCCATTGTTTTTGGAACTGAATATTTTTATGGTCATGTTATCGTGTGGCGTCGTTTCATGCGATTGTTGCACGCCCCGTTAACTTTGTGTAAAGCATTACCTCGCAGTAATGATAAGCAGGCGCTGAAACTGAACTCCTTTTATACTCAATATATTGGCTTTCGAAGTTATATAAATACAATGGTGGCAGGAAATTCATTAAATTCTGTCTTCATTGTGTAAATTATGGACGCTTTTATCTTTTTAATTGGTTTGGAAAAGTGCTTTGTTAATTTGTCGCACCTTTGTGAGTGCAAAGTTACCTATTTAGGATACCTACTTTGTGTCATTTACGTTCTTAAAACGTTTTAGAAGTAATTAAAGCCGAAAAATTACGAAGTTATTTTCCAAATTCAGGTGAAAAATTGATTGACATGATTGACTCATATACCCATGCAGATAAACCTACTTTGCATAACACGTTTTTTTTTTTTCACTCTTTACAGCATCGAAAACCTGTTGACCTTCACAAAGGAGATGATTGACGGCAAACTAGAGCCCTTCGTCAAGTCTGAAGCCATTCCTGAGACCAACGACGGCCCAGTCAAGGTTGCCGTGGGCAAGAACTTCCAGGAGCTGGTCACTGACAGCGGACGTGATGCCCTCATTGAGTTCTATGCTCCATGGTGCGGACACTGCCAGAAACTCACTCCCATCTGGGAGGAACTTGGTGACAAGGTAATATTACTGGCTAACCTCGTAAAGAAAGAAATAAAATTGTTTATCATTATTATCTTATGCTTATCCCAATCAATTTTATAAAAAAACCGATGCGATATGAGCCGACTAAGGCTCATATCGCATCGGTTTTTTTATAAAATTGACACGGCGGATGTTCAAAGCGATAACATTCTTTTTTATGAAGGTCATGTCAGTTCTTTTGCTGTATAAGACATAAATATCTAAAAGCTATCATCAGTGTTTGCTTTTATATTTATTTGTGTCAGAAACTAGCGACCCGCCTCCGTTTCGCAGGGTTTTTAAGACTTATAAAACATCTAGATTTCTTTATTATTTGTACATTTAATATATTATGAATATAAACTAAATAAATAATTCCATTGTATCAACAGCTGAAGGACGAAGCTGTAGACATCGTGAAGATCGACGCGACCGCCAACGACTGGCCCAAGTCGCAGTTCGACGTGTCTGGATTCCCCACCATCTACTGGAAGCCTGCTGATAAGACCCAGAAGCCTGTCAGATACAACGTAAGTTTCGACTGGCATAGCATCCTTTTAAGACTTACATTATTATTTAAAGAAAATAAAGAAATAATAACGTTTACTTGGACAGCTCGACAGACAGACAGTAATGCAGGAATTAGCATACTTTATTTAGTCCTAAATGTAGATTTCAAATATAAATATAAAAGATAGATTACAAATGTCTATTGTAATGCTATTATCGTCATCAAATTGGCGTAAAAATCAGATATACCATTCCATCATTTAATAAATCACACTTATATTTCCAGGGTGGCCGCGCTCTCGAAGACTTCGTGAAGTACGTAGCTGAGCAGGCCTCCAGCGAACTCAAGGGCTGGGACAGAAAGGGCACAGCCAAGAAGGAAGAGCTCTAAAGAGTTGTGATGTAAAACTTTCCATGAAAGATCTGTGTGTGCGAGTGTGAGTGACCGTGTAATACACTGCTATGAGGATGTTTTGACGCTCTTTTGCCATTAACAAAATTTGAGCAATATTGTTTTGTGAAACGTTTTGAAAAAACAAAGATGGCGGTGTTATTTCCGATTTTGGCGCCAAAATATCCTTGTACAACTAGAACCACTGACATGTCAGTGTGCCGTTCATAATCCATCCAGTTGACGCTCAGTGACGTGTGGGTTTTATAAATCTATTTTAGATTGATCTAAATACAGTAATTTTGAATGCATTTCTTTATATAGTGTCGGTGGAATAACAAATAAATTAGGTTGTATTTATAATTTTGTTGTTTTATTTTTTTATCACCAGAAATATCACATGAAATATGATTGATTAATCATCAAAATCTAGTTGATGATGAATTCTCGCAATTTAAAACGTTCAAAATCTAGTCGCAGTCTCATCTCAGCGACAAACAAATGTCAAAAACTTATCAAAATGTAGGGAAATTAAAGGTATTTTTGACAAATTGAGACAAATCAGACTGTGAACCTTCTTAAAATGACACGAGCAAGTGTTCATTTATTTAGCCACATGTCTAATCTGACATACCTACAATATCCGAAGCAGAACTTTCATAGCACTTTGTGACCTAAACCTGCACTGTGTAAAAATGGACTACTTTGACTTATGTAGTCCATTTTTACACAGAAAAGCGCGCCTTAACTGCGGGTATAAGTCACACGCGCTATAAAATAGTATACAATACGTATATGCCTTAAGTAGTCCATGCCACACATATCGTAATGTATATAATAATATTGTCATTTCTGTATAAGAAGAAATAAAACAAAAAGTTAAATAAACTATATATTCTCCTCCTTCCACCTTTCTATCCACTGTGCAATGTTCTCAATATTGCTCTGCAGCTGATCCTCAGTGTTGTTCTGTAACTCCATCACTATCTCTGGCTTGTATGAAGACTGTGCCTCTTCTAGCAATGTCTCAAATATCTCACATTGGACATTATCCTCCAGTTTCTTTCCTGAATAGCCCCTGGAAAGTTAATTTAAAAAAATATTAGTTGTGACTTAATAACCTTACATACAGTTTGCATTCAATGAATACTGTAAATTTTACATTATGTTCGCCATAATATTATGAAGAGGGAAAGGGAAACCTTTGTGGCATAGCTAACCGGCTGCCATTTAGTTTTTTTTTTTAAGTGAAAATCTTTAGTGGCTTTGTGCACTTTTTTTGTGATGGATAAAAAATGTTAAACTCGCGTCAGGACACGTGACCTGATCGAAAATTCGTAAGACGGAGCTCGCGTCAGGACACGTGACCTGATCGAAAATTCGTAAGACGGAGGGAGAGTAGGCTGCATTTCAAAATATTAAAAATGCACAATGTTAATATTCAAGTTTTCACTTCTGCCGGCACTCCCGGAGTGCAACCCGTTTTTTTATTTTTTATCGCTTCGTGCTTTTAAAAGGCTATTTAATATTTATGAGTAGTGTCACATTGCCTACTCACTTGCATCTCAATTGCAAAAAAGAGAGTTTTATTTATTTAGATTGTTAAATGAAGCCGGGAAATATTATTTGAATACAATCATACATGTGACACTTTAGGGCAGGGCTGCCTGCCCAACCAATTTTGAAGGTGAGCCATAATTTTAATTCCGTGCCAGCAGGTAGGCCATCTAGTGAATAAAACATGCCTTCAGTTATGGTAGATACTAAATAAATGAATAAATACCCAGATATTAAAATGAAACAAAGGTTTAAGTTACTAAAAAAACTTCACTGACTTTGAAGAGGTTTTTATGCTAATGCGTTGGTGGCCCGCGGGCCTGGGGTTGAGGAGCCTTGCTTTAGGGTAACATATTGTTTCCCCCCCGATGGGTTTCCGCATTGTCGAGGCGGGGGGGCTCAGTAGCCGTGGCTTGAAGGACCACGGTGAAGTTAAGAGGAACCCGAGAGGGGGCCGCTCGTCAGGGCTTTGCGGCTAAACCGACGACGTAGCGGCCGGCGGGTAGGCTGCGGTGCCGCGTGGGCGACATCGCAACCTACCTGAGTCGGGCCGCCATGTCGCCCGTGTGGGAGACATCTGAGGATTGGAGGCCGCGGTGGGAGAGGAGTTTCGGTGTGAGGTTGCCGCTCTCCCTATCCTCTGCGGCCGTAGCCCCCCCCAACGCGGGGGGTATGCGGGGCCTGCCTTTTAGGCGGGCGTTAGTTAGTTAGTTTTAGGAGGTCAGCAGGCAACGGGTGCGGGGGCACCGTTGCCTGTATTGCACAGGCCTCCACCAGTGTGGGACGGAAATGGCCAGGTGTTCCCGGTCATTCCCGTAGCCCCCCAACCTGGGGGGCATGCGGGGCCCGCCATACCAGCTAGGCGGGCGTGCGCCGGGAGGGTTGTGGACGCAAAGGCTATGCCGGTTTCCCATGGCCCTCCCATCACGGCGATGCGGGAACACCGCTGAGTTTTAGTGAGTATACTGTCATTCCGACAGGGAGTCCCACATACCCCGTCTATTCCCCGGGGATGCATAAAGCATTTCTCAGCGACAAAAAAAAAAAAAGGGTAACATGTTTGCATTTTTTCTACAATTTTTGTATACAAATCAAGATTCTACAGTCCAAGTTGAAGTGTCCGGTGCAGTGTGATAACCACCTTACGACAGAATCAGCAACATCACTTTTTGAACACCAAAATTATATAAAACATTCTTCCAAAACGCACCCCTTCTCCTTCACCACTTCATCGTGCTTTAACTAGGAAGAAATGGCACAACAAACTCCCCAGCATACCTGAGGTATACCTACATAAAGAAACTATATCCATGCAATAAAAAAGAGGCTCAACTGAAACTCACCTGGCTGTAAGTCTATCAAAGAGCGTTGTGTTGTTGGTCCTGACAACAAACACACCATCAAACCACCTCTCGGGAAAGAACTCGCAGCCATGGTAGTCCACTACGTTGCCACCTTTAGCCATCATACCTTCCATAATGTCCAGCAACTGAAATCACATGGCTAAAAATTCTAGAGTGAAAACTAAAATAATGTAATTGATACTTATTTTGAATTGTCTTAGATTAGATTGGTTCAATAACTATGATCTAAATCT
Organism: Apamea sordens; assembly: GCA_945859715.1. NCBI lineage: Eukaryota > Metazoa > Arthropoda > Insecta > Lepidoptera > Noctuidae > Apamea > Apamea sordens. Next base: position 18,740,643 of record OX243986.1, read on the forward strand.
AAACCTTTACAATCGGAAATAAGCCTAGACTGGCTATCAATAAACATTGAAAACAATTCTACAAGCCCTAAAAATGCTGTTGCATTAGACCATAAATATATAAGTGTGTTCACAAGTATTCAAATTACCTTATCTTCATTCAAAAATGGGCACTGGTACTCGGGGTCATACTCGTCCAAACAGCTATATTCCTCAGCTATCTTGGATACTTCTCGCCAAGTAAACTTTGTCCTGTCAGCCAGAAGACGAGATAGAGTAGATTTGCCAACACCTGGCGTACCTAGAAGTAGAAATATTCAACATACACTACCTAACTCTTACAGTGAGCGTTATGAGCGTTTTATTCATAACCACTGCTTTCAAAATGGCGAAGGAAAACATCGTAAGGAAACCGACATGTCCTAGAACCAAAAATCCGAAGGCATGGGACATCTACCAATCTGCACTCGGCCCGCGTGGTGGACTACGGCCCATTCCCTCACAGAGAGGAGGCCTGTTTCCCAGTAGTGGGAACGTTACAAGCTGATTAATGTAAGCTCTTATGAAGTTTATTACACGTGGGTTAATAATGTCAACAAAACATACGCTTACAGCGGTATATATTACCTGTTATGAGTATATTAGGCACCATTCTTTTGGTGTTAGCCATTTTTACTTTATTGTTTGATCAAAATATTTATTTGTAGTCATTTATTTCGAAGGTTATCCCGTATTTTGACAATTCAATTATTTACCAAACAAATGTCACTCTCACTCACAGGTAAACTGGTAATGCCACTTCTACACATTATCCGATTTTCAATCTTAGTCGAGATTTCCGAGGATATATAATTATTCGTTGTATTTGTATTGCATTAGGTACTGTTATAACTTGGGACTTCGAAAGTAAACCAAAACCAACATGTAATTCCGTTTTCTCTTACACGTAGATAGAGAATGTTCTTACACAAACACAAAACTTGAGATTATAATAATTATGTGTTACTGTGTTGAAATAGACTACAATCAAATAAGTAAAGTCCACCTCTAGTTTTCCTCATAAAGCTAAAGAATGCAACTTTGACGCAAGTAGATACGGAACGCGATATGACATGACATAACACTAATATAACCTTAAAATTTTCAAGAGAAAAGTGAAGAAAACTGAAATGAAATCTTGTTTACCTAGCCTTTACTGTTATTTTTACTAAAATATAATGCGCATTTATAGACCCAAAGGAATTACAAAAGGACAAGTTGTTTTAGTGACAGTACTAGGTGTTTTCAGCGGAGTTTATATTTGGAGGCCGCTATTTGACGATTATTTCAGAAAACCTGAAGTTGCAAAAGTTGAGGTAGCCAGTGAAGCTAAATAATGGAGCATGTTAAAACATGGTTTAGAACCTCCAGTCCGCTGGTGAAGATGTTGATGGCTATTTCTCTAACTTCAGCAGCAGTAGTTTTTCATAGGAATGTGTACGCTCCCTATGTAAAGCGGCAGAGGTACAGGCAGGCAGAGGAGTGGGCCAACATGATAATAGAGCAAGAAGAGTCTGGAGAAGGCGGCACTAACAATATCTCGTATTAATACGTAGTTCAAAATGTATATATTAGGTAAAAATAATAAAATTAAATAAATTAATACAAAGCCAACACTCCTTATTTTATTTGCTTCACCTACACAATATATTAATGAGATACAAAGTCCTGTAAAGGCTAGATTTCTTTAAACCAAATTCCAATCTACTATTCCCTTTGTCCCAGATGCATCATCTGTCTAACCTTTACCCAACTATGTTACAGTCTGCTTCCAGTCTAACTGGATGCAGCTGAATACCAGTATTTTATGGAACGACTGTCTATCTGACCTTCACAACCCAGTTACTAGGTAATACGATACCCCCTGGTAAGACTGGCTGTCGAACTTTCGGGCTTCTGACGACCCGTAGCGACTCAAAGATCCATGAATGGCAGCCGGGACCAACGGCTTAATGTGTGCTGTAAATGGACACCCGTCCACGGACCAACTGCGGAACCTGATCGATCGACCCGTGCGGCTGTCAGGCGAGGTCTCAGCCCAAGATTGGGGGGGGGGGGGGTCACCAAGAAGTAAGTTAGTAAGGCAAGTAAATCATGCAGACTCGACAGTTTGAATGATTTTGGGAGGGTCATGACCCCTACGACCCCCTCGGACCGCGCCTGGCGGCTGTTATCACTTAGCCGCAAGCAATACACATTGATTGTTAAGTATTAGGTAGTAAGTAAAAAAAAAAAGTTCCGAAATGGTCAGTTTTTTTATGTGACTCAGGCTGGCTGGACAAATCTTCAAAATAGCTCGCATTTAACTAAGGCACTTTATGTGACGGCTAAACACCCTATTTCATAATTTGTAACGCTACAGAATCTTAGTTAATCGATCGAAAACGTGTCCACCCAGCTTGAACAACCACTTTTCGCTGGTCTCTCAATCTCGGTAAAATTACATAAATTTGTAACAGGCATCGAGCTGAAAGTTTGTGATACGTACAGCAGTTTAGTAGAAAAATGCAAAAATCTGTGTTCAGCCAGCTTGAATTTACGACATATAATACTAGCTTCTGCCCGCGGCTTCGCCCGCATGGATGTCGGAAATTATCCCACGGGAACGTGCTAACAGGATAAAATGTATGTGCTTCCCCAGAATGCCATCTATCTCTATGCCAAATCAGAAGTTCAGTGGTTTAGGCGTGAAAATGTAACATACAGTTTCAAATCCTCCCCTTAAAAACTTAATTACCCCTTTTTGTCCCGTCAGTGTGAAATTTTCGACAACTTTACATACTTATTATTAACTAGCTTCTGCCCGCGGCTTCGCCCGCGTGGATGTCGGAAATTATCCCACGGGAACGTGCTAACAGGATAAAATGTATGTGCTTCCCCAGAATGCCATCTATCTCGCGGGTCCTTTGTGGCTAATTACAATAGAAAACCAATTGTGTCTCATTAGTGGTGATTAAGAGGGTACCTATATGATATCTTTACCTAAGTACCTACCTACCTAATTTAAGAAAAATAAACTCAATAACAGAAAATTAAATACCTACCTACCTAAATAAACCTATTTCTGATGATAACTAATCTAAACTCAATAAATAAGCAAAATCCCTAAAAACTAATTTCTATACGAATGACTAAACCTACCTAACAGTATTATAAAATAACCTACGGTCACTACGTACACTATCAAATATACTACCTATACTTTAAAATTAAAATCTATACCTACGACTTATATAAAAATAAACCTAAATAACTCTTAAAACTAAAAGGAATAAAAATTAACTCCACTGCGGGCTGCGGGTGACCCAACCTACGACAAACTTAGTATTTGCGGTTGGTACAGTACAGACAGTGGTAATCGGGTATAGGGATCGAACCGCAAAATTAAGTTTGTTTTTTATTGTATATACTTTTCCGGGATAAAAAGTACCCAGTGTGGTGCCCAGGATAATAATGAATAATTATACCAAGTTTCATCGTAATCGAACCGGTAGTTTTGGCGTGATGCCTGAACAAACAGACAGACAGACAGACAAAAAATTTTTTAATCACATTTTTGGGTTCGGTGTCGGTCTAGTAACACCCCCCGCCATTTATTTTTTTGATATCTTCAATGTACAGAATTTTCACTTCTACAGATTTATTATAAGTATTATTACTATTAAATATTTTCTGTCAAAAGTATCAATACTGAGTTCCGAGTTACTCGGACCGCGCATTCAATTTCTTCCACACAAACTTAATACCCCTATACAATGCCCTTTGAGGGGTAGTTTTGAAAAACTTATAATGATAAACTTTATTACTTACTAGCTTCTGCCCGCGGCTTCGCCCGCGTGGATGTCGGAAATTATCCCACGGGAACGTGCTAACAGGATAAAATGTATGTGCTTCCCCAGAATGCCATCTATCTCGCGGGCCCTTTGTGGCTAATTACAGTAGAAAACCAATTGTGTCTCATTAGTGGTGATTAAGAGGGTACCTATATGATATCTTTAGCTAAGTACCTACCTAATTAAAAAAAAATAACTCAATAACAGAAAATTAAATACCTACCTACCTAAATAAACCTATTTCTGATGATAACTAATCTAAACTCAATAAATAAGCAAAATCCCTAAAAACTAATATCTATACGAATGACTAATATTAACAGTATCATAAAATAACCTACGGTCACTACGTACACTATCAAATATACTACCTATACTTTACAATTAAAATCTATACCTACGACTCATATAAAAATAAACCTAAATAACTCTAAAAACTAAAAGGAATAAAAATGAACTCCACTGCGGGTGACCCAACCTACGACAAACTTAGTATTTGCGGTTGGTACAGTACAGACAGTGGTAATCGGGTATAGGGATCGAACCGCAAAATTAAGTTTGTTTTTTATTGTATATACTTTTCCGGGATAAAAAGTACCCAGTGTGGTGCCCAGGATATTAAAGAATAATTATACCAAGTTTCATCGTAATCGAACCGGTAGTTTTTGCGTGATGCCTGAACAAACAGACAGACAGACAGACAGACAGACAGACAGACAGACAAAAATTTTTTTAATCACATTTTTGGGTTCGGTGTCGGTCTAGTAACACCCCCTGTAAATTATTTTTTTGATATTTTCAATGTACAGAATTTTCACTTCTACAGATTTATTATAAGTATATAGATAGCGAACCTCAGCACCGAAGTTTGGTACGCACGACACGCGGAATCCTTCAGTATCGGCTGAGTTCTCAAGCACCATGGTTATTGTCTTGGTTACGGCCTGGTTTATTGAGTCATCATCTGTGGACAATAACTTTACGACTATATTCCTCTTAAAAGTGAGTACGAGTATAGTAATTTGTAACAGAAAATCGAGCATCCGCCATTTTTAAATTTTATCGAACCTCATTTCGAACACGACTCGATTTTTTTTTTTAAACCTGATTGTAAAACCCATGAGCGTATTGGTGTAACATCTTATCGAGCAAAGGCACGATTGCAAGAACGCACACAACTATGAACGCAAGATAGAAAGATGTTACATACACGTGGTAAATCCTCACTCGCCGTGAGCATTACGTCAAACGCAGTGACGAATATTCGACCGGTTAACCTGTTATGTGCTTCTCGCATCCAGTGGATTCCTACGGCCTTCACCAGGTCATCGGTCCATTGCCATCAACTGGGCACAAAGCCAGACACTGGCATCCTTATTTCATAACACACTTTCAATCACAATCCCAAGAATTTGGAAGGGAATTGCTAATCCATTGCTTCATAGGTTAGAAAACTTCCTCTGCTCGACAACGTAAATAATGCAATGCATAATGATGTTTTGTCAAAATAAAAAAAGGCATTGCTATTGTTAGTGTGTTACGTGTGTTGAGAAATTCCTAATAGTAAAACCCAATTAACACTACGCTTGGCCTGGGGATCGAACCCAGGGCCTCATCTCCGAAGCCACGTTTGCGACTGCTAGACCAGCAAGGCAGCCAACTGCGGATACGTGATACAGCAGACATTTTCCGTCCAGATTTTTTTTATAACCCTCTTGGAGGTCCAGAATCAAGTACTGAATCCATAGTACCAGTTTGCGCGTTGATGTCCCTGTCTCCCTGTATATGTATAAAAAGCATGCGCTATACTTTGTGTAAAAATAGCGCGCTATATAATGGTGCTACACGTTATATTAACCAGCACTACTCACTTGTACTTGGTGAATCAGGAAACGTAACACAGGTGCGTTTTGGTTTCAATTTCGAGCTCTGGGTCGTGGCATTCGCACGCGTTGTGGCGTTCGTTGGCTTGGTAGACGCCGTCAAATTTTTCATTAGATTTTTTATTCGGTTTTGGAGAACTGGAAATTGATAAGCAATGAATTATTGAGCTCATAAAAGAGCGACACTTCTGCTGGTCTTATCTCTGCGGTCCACACGTGGATAGTTAGCGCAGCTTAAACTGAAAGCATTTTACGGCGCAGGTCAGACGCTTAACAATTCTTCTTAGTGACGCTGCCGCTGGCACGACTGTATGTCAGAAGGCGTATTCTTCCTTCGATTAGGCTTTATGCAATTTAAAAAAATTATAAAACGCGAACAAATCTTGATAAAAATTACAAAAAATTGTGTTTCGACGTGACACTTCTTAGTGCTGACCATCCACCCAATTTTCTTATTTCGATTAAAATATTGCATAGAGCGTAATCGATAATCGTAATTTAAAAAAAAAATAAAAAAGTTGTAGAAACTGAATAAAAACTCTTTGGTATATTTTTCATGACTTAATTAAGTACATAAATAGTGGTAATGAATAATACGTGTTATTGGACCTGTGTTTTAATATTACGTTGGATTTGGGCAATTTCGTGTTGTTTATAATATTTGCAATCATATTTTTCACATTTTACATCTTTTCTACATGTGTGTGTGTGACTTTTGTGAAAAGTAAAAATGTAATAAACACGCACGATTGGCGCGAAACTTCGACTTTAGATATCAAAAAATTACATTACCACTACTTATTTAACACTAGCTTCTGCCAGCGGCTTCGCCCGCGTGGATGTCGGAAATTATCCCACGGGAACGTGCTAACTCTATCTCTATGCCAAATCAGAAGTTCAGTGGTTTAGGCGTGAAAATGTAAAATACAGTTTCAAGTTCAAATCCTCCCCTTAAAAACTGAATTACCCCTTTTTGTCCCGTCAGTAGTAAATTTTCGACCACTTTACATACTTATTATTAATTATTGTTAATAGCTGTGCCCGCTACTCCGTCAGCGTGTAACTCCTTGTGTGTTATTAAGTTAATGTATTGGGTAGTACATGCAGTTCGCGATCAGCTGTGAGACGTAATTCCCTCTCAGTGTAGGTTTCAGACTCGCGAGATAATGTATGCCGTTCGCGGTCAGCTGTGAGCCGCAATTCTCATTGTGAAGCAGTTTCAGCTTCTCGGGATAACACATGTTGTTCTCGGTCAATGGTAAGCCTTAGCTCTCGTTGAGAAGAGCTTTGAGATGCCCGTGATGTAGCTCGTCTCGCTCTGTGAGCTGCTAATTGCATCTCTCTCTCGGAAGAGCTTTCATTGGCTCGAGAAGTTGAGGCACTAACTCTCGTATCTTTAACCGATGTACTCTTTCCTCTGCCGATTCTTGAGAACGCCTATTTCTCATTCTCTTAGCTTCTCTTGAATTTCGAGATAAAGATAATCGTTTTTTAGGTGGCATTGATGCAGGCAAATGAAAATAAAGCTAAAACGTAAATGAAAATAAAACTAATTTAAAAAAAGTGAACGTAAATTAGCCAAAACTTACCTATCGGTATCTAAAAATCTATGCGTAACTACTACTACTTCACCTAAAAAAAAAAATGTAAACTATTAATAATTTGTAATTTGAACGAATATTTAAACACTACTAAAATAACTAATACCTATTTTATAAAATAACAACAAAAGGTATCTAAAAATAAATTATCAAAGACTAAAAGTCGCGCTGATAAGCACGGTTTGTTAATATCAATTAATTATTGTCTGTCAATAAGGTCGAACGCTCTGAACGTCTATTCGCATCAACAGGCAAAAATTGTATGAAGCTCGCGCTCGCGCTCGGACGCCCCGCCTTTTTATACCTTCGGCCGCGAGACGCGTCGAGAGTGAGTCAGTATTCACGCGCGATGGCTTATTATTAGCGTATTTCATGTATAACTTTGGTGTTTCTATACCGATTTCTATGATTCTTTTTTATGGAATAGTTAATAATTTTTTAATTAGGGATGACTGAGAGTGTTATAAACGTAAGAATAGACAAATATACCTAATCAGAAAGCTTCGAACTGCTAAGCTATCGGGAGTTACACGTGTTATTGTGAGTCAACCATAAAAGATAGACATATGCTGTCGTGGGATATTTTTTATATAATTTTAAGGAGAACATTTCCGTCATACATGATTTCTGTGTAGCTTTAACCATTAACGTTGCACACGCGACGGAAGCTTAAAAAATGGAGTAACTTCTCCCGTTTTCCCAACATTTCCCTTCACTGCTCTGCTCCTATTGATTGTAGCGTGATGAAAAGTATACTATAACCAGCTCAGGAGTATGAAAAATAATTGTACCAAGTTTCGTTAAAATCCGTCGAGTAGTTTTTGTTTCTATAACGGTTATACAGACAGACAGACAGACAGACAGACAGACAAAAATTTTACTGATTGCATTTTTGGCATCAGTATCGATCCCTAATCACCCCCTGATAGTTATTTTGGAAATATATTTCATGTACAGAATTGACCTCTCTACAGATTTATTATAAGTATATTGTGAGTCAACCATAAAAGATAGACATATGCTGTCGTGGGATATTTTTTATATAATTTTAAGGAGAACATTTCCGTCATACATGATTTCTGTGTAGCTTTAACCATTAACGTTGCACACGCGACGGAAGCTTAAAAAATGGAGTAACTTCTCCCGTTTTCCCAACATTTCCCTTCACTGCTCTGCTCCTATTGATTGTAGCGTGATGAAAAGTATACTATAACCAGCTCAGGAGTATGAAAAATAATTGTACCAAGTTTCGTTAAAATCCGTCGAGTAGTTTTTGTTTCTATAACGGTTATACAGACAGACAGACAGACAGACAGACAGACAAAAATTTTACTGATTGCATTTTTGGCATCAGTATCGATCCCTAATCACCCCCTGATAGTTATTTTGGAAATATATTTCATGTACAGAATTGACCTCTCTACAGATTTATTATAAGTATAGACTAGCTTCTGCCCGCGGCTTCGCCCGCGTGGATGTCGGAAATTATCCCACGGGAAAGTGCTAACAGGATAAAATGTATGTGCTTCCCCAGGTTGTGTCTCATTAGTGGTGATTAGAGGGTACCTATATGATATCTTTACCTAAGTACCTACCTAATTTAAAAAAAAAAACTCAATAACAGAAATAAAATACCTACCTACCTAAATAAACCTATTTCTGATGATAACTAATCTAAACTCAATAAATAAACAAAATCACTAAAAACTAATATCTATACGAATGACTAATCCTACTTAACAGTATTATAAAATAACCTACGGTCACTACGTACACTATCAAATATACTACCTATACTTTAAAATTAAAATCTATACCTACGACTTATAAAATTAAACCTAAATAACTCTAAAAACTAAAAGGAACAAAAAGGTCGCACAGATAATACTGCGGCACCCTACGTAACCTACGACAAACTTATTATTTGCGGTTGTACAGGAATCAGGTCTAGGGATCGAACCGCAAAATTAAGTTTGTTTTTTATTGTATATACTTTTCCGGGATAAAAAGTACCCAGTGTGGTGCCCAGGATATTAAAGAATAATTATACCAAGTTTCATCGTAATCGAACCGGTAGTTTTTGCGTGATGCCTGAACAAACAGACAGACAGACAGACAGACAGACAGACCGACAGACAGACAGACCGACAGACAGACAGACCGACAGACAGACAGACAAAAATTTTTTTAATCACATTTTTGGGTTCGGTGTCGGTCTAGTAACACCCCCTGCCATTTATTTTTTTGATATTTTCAATGTACAGAATTTTCACTTCTACAGATTTATTATAAGTATAGATTTAGGCAAGTATTCTTGCCAAGTTTCAAGTTTATTAACTAAATGAATAAGATTTTTCATATAAACTGTATGCCCCGCTTTTCACCCCCACATGGGTGGAATTTTGAAAAATCGTTTGGGATTGTTCATAACTTGATTCAAAGATTATTTATACCAATTTTCGAGTTAATCAAGCCACGCATTATAATCCTCCCTTGTAAAATTAACTACCCCTTTTCAACCCGTTAGGGGTAGATTTTCGAAAAACCCTGATACATGTTACCTACTCTTTATTTTTGGTCTTAAGTATAAACACTGAGTTTCGAGTTAATCGGACCGCGCATTCAAATTATTCCACACAAACTTCAACACCCCTTTATCCACCTTTGAGGGGTAGTTTTGAAAAACTTATAATAATAAACTTTATTACTTACTTAGGCGAGTATTCTTGAAAAGTTTCAAGTTTTTTAACCTAATTAAGAAGATTTTTCATATAAACTGTATCCCGCTTTTCACCCCCATAGGGGTGGAATTAAAAAAAAATCGTATAGGATGTATTCATAACTTGACTCAAAGATTATTTATACTAATTTTCGAGTTAATCAAGCCATGCAGTAAAATCCTCCCCTGAAAAATTTACTACCCCATTTCAGCCCGTCAGGGGTAGACTTTCAAAAAACCCTGATACACATTATTCTTTACTTTCAATATTAGGTATAAATACTGAGTTTCGAGTAAATCGGACTGCGCGCTAAAATTCTTTCATACAAACTTTGAAACCCCCCAATCCCTCATTAGGGGGTAGTTTAGAAGAAAAAAAACTGGCAATGTTCATAATTTATTTAGATAAGTATTCCTGCCAAGTTTCAAGTTTATTAACTCAAGGAATAAGATTTTTCATACAAACGAATTCCCCCCTTTTCACCCTCTTAGGGGTGGAATTTCGAAAAATTCTTTCTTAGTGGATGCCTACTCTTCACGAAGAACACACCCTCCAAATTTCATGTCTCTAGGACCAGCGGTTTAGGCTGTGCGTTGATCTATCAGTCAGTCAGTCAGTCAGTCAGTCAGCCAGTCAGTCAGTCAGGACTTTGAATTTTATATATATAGACTAGCTTCTGCCCGCGGCTTCGCCCGCGTGGATGTCGGAAATTATCCCACGGGAACGTGCTAACAGAATAAAATGTATGTGCTTTCCCAGGATGTCATGTATCTCTATGCCAAATCAGAAGTTCAGTGGTTTAGGCGTGAAAATGTAACATACAGTTTCAAGTTCAAATCCTCCCCTTAAAAACTTAATTACCCCTTTTTGTCCCGTCAGTGGTAAACTCAAACTCAAATCATTTAATTCAACTAAACCAATTACAGGTACTTTTGAATTGTCAAAGGGTCGGTCAGTCAGAAAGATGAAGCTAGTTGTAAATTTTCGACAACTTTACATAGGTACTTATTATTAATTATTTTCTGTCAAAAGTATCAATACTGATTTTCGAGTTACTCGGACCGCGCATTCAATTTCTTCCACACAAACTTAACACCCCTATATCCCTCTTTGAAGGGTAGTTTTGAAAAACTTATAATGATAAACTTTATTACTTACTTAGGCAAGTATTTTTGCCAAGTTTCAAGTTTATTAACTAAATGAATAAGATTTTTCATATAAACTGTATCCCCCGCTTTTCACCCCCACGGGGGTAGAATTTTGAAAAATCGTTTGGGATTATTCATAACTTGATTCAAAGATTATTTATACCAATTTTCGAGTTAATCAAGCCACGCATTATAATCCTCCCTTGTAAAATTAACTACCCCTTTTCAACCCGTTAGGGGTAGATTTTCTAAAAACCCTGATACATGTTACTCTTTATTTTTGGTCTTAAGTATAAACACTGAGTTTCGAGTTAATCGGACCGCGCATTCAAATTATTCCACATAAACTTCAACCCCCCTACATCCCCCTGTGAGGGCTAGTTTTGAAAAACCTATAATGATAAACTTTATTATATTACTTACTTAGGCGAGTATTCTTGAAAAGTTTCAAGCTTATTAACCTAATGAAGAAGATTTTTCATATAAACTGTATTTTTCGTGCTTTTCACCCCCACAGGGGTGGAATTAAAAAAAAATCGTTTGGAATGTATTTATAACTTGACTCAAAGATTATCTATACTAATTTTCGAGTTAATCAAGCCATGCAGTAAAATCCTCCCCTGAAAAATTGACTACCCCATTCCAGCCCGTCAGGGGTAGATTTTCAAAAAACCCTGATACACATTATTCTTTACTTTCAATATTAGATATAAATACTGAGTTTCGAGTAAATCGGACTGCGCGCTAAAATTCTTCCATACAAACTTTGAAACCCCCCAATCCCTTATTAGGGGGTAGTTTAGAAGAAAAAAAACTGACAGTCTTCATAATTTATTTTGGTAAGTATTCGTGCCAAGTTTCAAGTTTATTATCTCAAGGAATAAGATTTTTCATACAAACGAATTCCCCCCTTTTCACCCTCTTAGGGGTGGAATTTCGAAAAATCCTTTCTTAGTGGATGCCTACTCTTCACGAAGAACACACGCTCCAAATTTCATGTCTCTAGGACCAGCGGTTTAGGCTGTGCGTTGATCTATCAGTCAGTCAGTCAGTCAGTCAGTCAGTCAGTCAGTCAGGACTTTGAATTTTATATATATAGACTAGCTTCTGCCCGCGGCTTCGCCCGCGTGGATGTCGGAAATTATCCCACGGTAACGTGCTAACAGGATAAAATGTATGTGCTTCCCCAGGATGCGATCTATCTCTATGCCAAATCAGAAGTTCAGTGGTTTAGGCGTGAAAATGTAACATACAGTTTCAAGTTCAAATCCTCCCCTTAAAAACTGAATTACCCCTTTTTGTCCCATCAGTGGTAAATTGTCGACAACTTTACATACTATTATTAATTATTTTCTGTCAAAAGTATCAATACTGAGTTTCGAGTTACTCGGACCGTGCATTCAATTTCTTCCACACAAACTTAACACCCCTATATCCCCCTTTGAGGGGTAGTTTTGATAAACTTATAATGATAAACTTTATTACTTACTTAGGCAAGTATTCTTGCCAAGTTTCAAGTTTATTAACTAAATGAATAAGATTTTTCATATAAACTGTATCCCCCGGTTTTCACCCCCACAGGGGTGGAATTTTGGAAAATCGTTTGGCATTATTCATAACTTGATTCAAAGATTATTTATACCAATTTTCGAGTTAATCAAGCCACGCATTATAATGCTCCCCTGAAAAATAGACTACCCCATTTCAGCCCGTCAGGGGTAAATTTTCAAAAAACCCTGATACACATTATTCTTTACTTTCAATATTAGGTATAAATGCTGAGTTTCGAGTAAATCGGACTGCGCGCTAAAATTCTTCCATACAAACTTTGAAACCCCCCAATCCCTTATTAACGGGTAGTTTAGAAGAAAAAAAAAACGGACAATCTTCATAATTTATTTTGGTAAGTATTCGTGCCAAGTTTCAAGTTTATTAACTCAAGGAATAAGATTTTTCATATAAACTGTATCCCCCGCTTTTCACCCCCACAGGGGTGGAATTTTGAAAAATCGTTGGGGATTATTCATAACTTGATTCAAAGATTATTTATACCAATTTTCGAGTTAATCAAGCCACGCATTATAATCCTCCCTTGTAAAATTAACTACCCCTTTTCAACCCGTTAGGGGTAGATTTTCGAAAAATCCTGATACATATTACTCTTTATTTTTGGTCTTAAGTATAAACACTGAGTTTCTAGTTAATCGGACCGCGCGCGCATTCAAATTATTCCACACAAACTTCAACACCCCTATATTCCTCTTTGAGGGGTAGTTTTGAAAAACTTATAATGATATACTTTATTACTACTACTTACTTAGGCGAGTATTCTTGAAAAGTTTCAAGTTTATTAACCTAATGAAGAAGATTTTTCATATAAACTGTATCCCCGCTTTTCACCCCCACAGGGGCGGAATTTAAAAAAAATCGTTTGGGATGTATTCATAACTTGACTCAAAGATGATTTATACTAATTTTCGAGTTAATCAAGCCATGCAGTAATATCCTCCCCTGAAAATTTTACTACCCCATTTCAGCCCGTCAGGGGTAGATTTTTAAAAAACCCTGATACACATTATTCTTTACTTTCAATATTAGGTATAACTACCGAGTTTCGAGTAAATCGGACTGCGCGCTAAAATTCTTCCATACAAACTTTGAAACCCCCAATCCCTTATTAGGGGGTAGTTTAGAAGAAAAAAAAACTGACAATCTTCATAATTTATTTTGGTAAGTATTCGTGCCAAGTTTCAAGTTTATTAACTCAAGGAATAAGATTTTTCATACAAACGAATTCCCCCCTTTTCACCCTCTTAGGGGTGGAATTTCGAAAAATCCTTTCTTAGTGGATGCCTACTCTTCACGAAGAACCCACCCTCCAAATTTCATGTCTCTAGGACCAGCGGTTTAGGCTGTGCGTTGATCTATCAGTCAGTCAGTCAGTCAGTCAGTCAGTCAGTCAGTCAGGACTTTGAATTTTATATATATAGATAACTTCTGGCTGGCACTTCCGAATCTCAATAACGGGAGCGTTTTCGAATATGGTTACTTTACTAACATTTAGTGACGCTATGACCATCTACGACCTTCGAAATGTGTTCAAAATTTTGTGACGGGGACGATAATGATAACCTGAATTTGTAACGGAGAAACTTTGCGTAGTTTCAAAGATTTGATCATTTAAATTTTCCCATACAAACACTGCAGTACGGTACCAAAAGTCGGTTGTTCTTTTTTGTAATTTTTTTTTTTATTGACAATGGGCTCACTCTTGACCTCAATCCAGCCCAGAGGCAGGGATGAGATCTACGGTAGAACGAGCTTGCCCAGAAGAAGCCTATCACTCTCGCCTTGAAGAGATTGGGGTTGTATGAACTCGGGATTGCAGACGCAGGCAGACGATTCCACTCCTTAGCTGTGCGCATCAGAAAAGATGATGAGAAGCGCTTAATGCGTATATATGGTACTAGCTTCTGCCCGCGGCTTCGCCCGCGTGGATGTCGGACATTATCCCACGGGAACGTGCTAACAGGATAAAATGTATGTGCTTCCCCAGGATGCCATCTATCTCTATGCCAAATCAGAAGTTCAGTGTTTTAGGCGTGAAAATGTAACATACAGTTTCAAGTTCAAATCCTCCCCTTAAAAACTGAGTTAGGTACCCCTTTTTGTCCCGTCAGTGGTAAATTTTCGACAACTTTATATACTTGTTATTAATTATTTTTTGTCAAAAGTATCAATACTGAGTTTCGAGTTACTCGGACCGCGCATTCACTTTCTTCCACACAAACTTAACACCCCTATACCCCCTTTGAGGGGTAGTTTTGAAAAACTTATAATGATAAACTTTATTACATACTTAGGCAAGTATATTCTTGCTAAGTTTCAAGTTTATTAACTAAATGAATAAGATGTTACATATAAACTGTATCCCCACCTTTTCACCCCCACAGGGGTGGAATTTTGAAAAATCGTTTGGGTTATTCATAATTTGATTCAAAGGTTATTTATACCAATTTTCGAGTTAATCAAGCCACGCATTATAATCCTCCCTTGTAAAATTAACTACCCCTTTTCAACCCGTTAGGGGTAGATTTTCGAAAAACCCTGATACATGTTACTCTTTATTTTTGGTCTTAAGTATAAACACTGAATTTCGAGTTAATCGGACCGCGCATTCAAATTATTCCACACAAACTTCAATACCCCTATATTCCCCTTTGAGGGGTAGTTTTGAAAAACTTATAATGATAAACTTTATTAATTACTTAAGCGAGTATTCTTGAAAAGTTTCAAGTTTATTAACCTTTTGAAGAAGATTTTTCATATAAACTATATCCCCGCTTTTCACCCCCACAGGGGTGGGATTTAAAAAAATCGTTTGGGATATATTCATAACTTGACTCAAACATTATTTATACGAATTTTTGAGTTAATCAAGCCATGCAGTAAAATCCTCCCCTGAAAAATTGACTACCCCATTTCAGCCCGTTAGGGGTAGATTTTCAAAAAACCCTGATATACATTATTCTTTACTTTCACTATTAGGTAAGTATAAATAATGAGTTTCGAGTAAATCGGACTGCGCGCTAAAATTCTTCCATACAAACTTTGAAACCCCCCAATCCCTTATTAGGGGTTAGTTTAGAAGAAAAAAAACTGACAATCTTCATAATTTATTTAGATAAGTATTCGTGCCAAGTTTCAAGTTTATTAACTCAAGGAATAAGATTTTTCATACAAACGAATTCCCCCATTTTCACCCTCTTAGGGGTGGAATTTCTAAAAATCCTTTCTTAGTGGATGCCTACTCTTCACGAAGAACACACCCTCCAAATTTCATGTCTCTAGGACCAGTGGTTTAGGCTGTGCGTTGATCTATCAGTCAGTCAGTCAGTCAGGACTTTGAATTTTATATATATAGATATTAACCAAGTAGAGGTGGTATCCCGCAGTGCGTATCTGGACTCTCGATGGTAAAAATGATGAAGGATGAGCTCATGTAGCTCTTGAGCACACTCCCCGAAGTACAGTCTGTAGAAGACGGACAGACAGGCAACACTTCGCCGGTGAGCCAAACTATGAAGCTTTGCCTCCACCAGCTTTTTATCTCTCAGGAACTCTAATATATCCTACTCTCTAATCATTTCTTACAAGCAACTAAGCAAGTCATAGTTTAAGTATTACGTTAGGTTAGCTGTTGTCGTCGATTGAACCTACCACCTCTAGCACACGCCTTAGGTAGGTACCTATGGTAGACTGAACAGCATTGAAGGTACTTCGGTCAACCGCACATTACCCTGAAGACTAAATTACTGTAGACGTGACGTCGTCGAACGAAAGAAACTTCAGCGGACGCACTAGAAGACCACTAGATAAATTAAGCTAGGTACCTATATAACACTAGGTGGGGCAAAAGTGATCCCAACTGCCACCTTGCAGTAGTTCATCTTTAAACAAAGAGGATTCCGTAAAAACAAGAACCACTTTTGTACAATGCTGTAGTTCGGTAGTTAACGTAGGTACCTATACCTACTATACTTATCTTTAAACGGTTACATTACGTAGGTACCTATACCTACTATACTTTTCTTTAAACAGTTACATTAGGTACGAAAGTTTTGAAAAAAAAAATCAGCTTATCCATACATTTATGTTCGCATAACTCGACATAATGTACATACCTATGGCTCTACTGATTTTTTTTTCATGTTTTCAGGGTTGGTCCCATAGTAAAAGTTTTTTTCATAATGATGAGTACAATGACCCCTTTTGTGGATTAAAACGATCAAAATGTAACGGTGTGTACATAATATAAGTCTCTGTATCGTCACCTCCTTATCAATAGCAACTCGTGTTCTTCTCACTTAGGTACCTCCCTACTTCGCGAATGACGTACGCGACTAAAGGAGATGAGGGAAAGTTGAGTCCTCTAAACTAATTGTGGACTGTGGAGTCTACGTCAGAACTCATTGGCCAATCACACTTATATAACGCTTTTTCTGAACATGTTTCGGCTGTTAGGGGAACAAAGCGGGTTACGGATTTTTCCTTGTTTGAGTTAATTTATTTAATTGGTTTTATTTAAAATTTTATGTAACTAGGTAGGTACCTACTGTGATGACGACTAATAGAGAAGTATGGAAGAAAAATAAACTCACAAACATACATGAACCCTGAAAAGAACACTTCTTTTTTTGGGCAGTCGTGTAAAAAGACATAGGTACCATGATGCGCCGCCGCCGCGCCCGAAATAATTTGATTATGGACAAGAGAATGATGACTTAATATTTTTATGCATGCTACCCGTTGCTGGTATTCTGGGATTGGGAACCAAATGTGCTGGCGCAGCGCCACCGAAATTTACATAAACTGCACTATATTGTGTAATAGACTCGTAATCCGGAACTGAACCGCGCGTGGTTTTCCTGAGCTTGCGTATCTTAATAATAATAATACCAGCGTATTATTGTCCCACTGCAGGGCACAATACAGAAAAGGCACGACTGCACGAGCTTTGATCACAAGTCACAGCGCTTGCTCAAGACATGGCGATCGATGTTTTTCGGTCACCGACGACGTCAGAATTACATGCGTAATTTATCTCTTACATACTACAATTCCTTGGAAGCCAGAATATTTAATTTATTATACTTAATGTGTTATGTACCTATTCATGGAGAAACTCTATGAAAAATCCACATGGGGCGCTTCCGATTGCGAGTGTGTTACGCAACTACCCTGTCGTCATAAGTTCATGGTAATTTTCGCGTAGCTTAAATCGTTTACATAAATACATAACGTTGGCGCCTCTAATTCTTGAAGGTCGCGGTCATCTACCTGTTATCTATCACACATATAGGTACAGTCGCCAAAGATTCTACATGAAAGGGGCAATGACCCAGCCTAAAGATTATAATGGTAGGTAACTTGGGGAATAGGATCAATACATGTAACAACCTACCAAAAGATAATAAATTTCAAAACTTGGCTCTCTGCTCTGAATGCGGCCTCTGCTAAAGAAATATTGCGCAAGGTTTCGCATTCATTTATTTAATGTTTGGATGGAAAATACTTGTACAAAGCAAAAGAAAAAGAAACAACATTATTTTGTCTACGCCTCGGATGGTCGCTACACAACGGATGGTTCCTCTGTGATTTACCCCTAAATACTCGGGCCAAGTGTCATCAAACTGGAGAGGACATCAAACATAAGGTTATTAGCACAATAGCTAGGCAACAGACACATCTTTATGAGTAGGTAATAACTATTCAAGTATTCATACTCTTCGAAAAATGTATCCCTTTGTCGCATCTGAAATTCTGTAACCTACGCGCTCGGGACAAAAGGACGCGTGGGTGCGTGGGTCGTGACCTTTCCAAGTTCATGACGCAAAATACCGCCTACAATATTTAGATCTTATATTTTAATCTAGACTACTCTAGTCTAGACGAAAATTACAGAAGTAAAATATCTAAAATGGAGACACATTTTATACCTAGTTCTATATCTACCTAGCATGGCATATTAGTAGGTACTAAAAATTATATTTCACCATAAATATTATTGATCAATAATATTTAACCACAGGTAAATAATAGTAGGCACCTACCAAAATCTTTAAAGGTAGGTATAGGTATATAAAAATGAAACCCTATTTCCCTTGGTTACGCCATAACTTGAGAACGACTTTACCGATTTCATCCATCTTTTTTCCCATCATGTTTTGTAATACTTTGTGGAAGGTTCTTACGGAAAATTCACGCGGACGAAGTCGCGGGCAGAGGCTAGTCTACAATAGTTGTGATGTGTGTGAATAGGTAATTAATTAGGTCCTTGGCGGGTTTTCAGATTGCACAATCATTATTAATCATGAATCAAATCATTTTTTGAACGTTAGAGCACCTTACTTACCTTACGAATAAAAGTAATTTTACTAACATTTTATGGAAGATTTCATTTAATTAATAGGTGAAGATTTTATTTATTACTTAAGTACTTACAAATTAATGAAATAAGGTCTGCAGACAGTGGAATGATAGTTCCGTGTCGCCGGATTGAACTATTGCTATAACTTTATTAGCAGGCACGTTGAAAGCAACGTTACGCCACGTGAGACCACAAGAGCAAGACTTCTATGACACGTGTTCCTGACGTTGACATGTCGTGTAACATGATTGCGAGAATATTGAAATATTTTGAAATCTCGAAATAACAATTGCACAATATTCCCTAATCTTCATGAATACAACACATCCAGAAGAAACAGACCTAATAATGCTATTTTCTAATAAATAAATAGTCATACCTATATACTGACAAACCTAATTAATTCTTGTAAATATGACGCACTTTTAGACATGCGGCCTGTGACGAATGTAGGTATTGACTTTGAGGTGATTCACCTCAGCTGAATCTAGTTAGAAATTAGAATGGGTCCATTAATGTAGGTACACATGTACTAAAAGAGGCCTACATCGTTCCCATACATTTAGTCCAAATTAAAATGTCTCTTTAGTACCTACCTAAATATAACTGAAGTCGTATAAAAGTGAGAGTGGATTAAAAGTAGGTATAGTAACATTACAGTAAACTGTAATTCACGAAACTGAATACTTTAGTGAGTCATCATCACACACGGTGCACTACATAAAAAGTATAGGCATAAACGGATATTTATGGGTAACTTTACTACCTACTTATAGTTATTATCCTGAAAGCCTAAAGTGTAGCATGAAAAAAAATTATCCTTATCAGCCACACTATCTATGCTATCACAAATCTGTACACGATTCGCGTCGAATTTGCATTTTCGACGTTACCAATAATGTCGAGATCAATAAGTAACTAAGCTTGCTTGAGAGAGAATAAAGTAGATAGGTAATATTATAAACATAGAAAGGTAAGAATAACTTTACAATATAAGGTCTCTTTACATGACATGAGGCCACTTTCGAACAGTACCTACCTACCTCTGTTCGAAAGTGGATAAAATTCAAAACCTGTGTATTTTAGGTACACTACCATCCCTCTTTCGTAGGAATGTAAATAATTTTAGAGCCATCTCATGTCCACCTATTTCCTGCTTTTAGAAGAGTTCATTCGCCTTTTCATTTTAAAACATAGGTCGGTGAAAACCTACCCAGTGGCGCTTGGTTGCGTAGGAAAGTTATCTTCGCTAAAATTTACAGGTCAGCAGAATTTCCAATTTGCTTTGTTTGGACAATAGAAGTGAAAAGGTTTAGTGGTATAGTGTGTGTGGATACTTGTAAGTACTAGGTGTGTGTACAATCGTTTTGTAACGATCGGCACATATTACTTTAGAATTGATTGATTGTGTATTGGTTATAGGTTAAATGAAAATTCAGAGTAATTTTTACTGGAGGCTACCTTTAATCTTCTATGAATTTACACATTAGTTTGCAGTTATAACAAAATAGTTCAGATATAACCTTATATAAATTATAAAATAATGTTACAGTATAAGCCTTGTAAAAAATATAGAAAAGGAATGAGTTTGTAGCCCTTCTTTCCTTCGGAACACCTTGCGGTGAATGAAGTATCGCAGTTGAATGAAAAATTGTGCTGTTAACAGCGCTAGCTACTTCTTGCCCTTGGTGGCCTTCTCGGCGGCTTTGGTCACCTTACCACCACCGATTTCCTTGAAGTTGACTGCCTTGATGACACCTACAGCGACCGTCTGCCTCATGTCACGCACGGCGAAACGACCGAGGGGAGGGAATTCCTGGAAGGACTCAACACACAAAGGCTTGGAAGGTACCAGGTTGACGATGGCAGCATCTCCAGATTTGATAGACTTGGGGTTGTCTTCAGTGGATTTACCCGTACGACGGTCCACTTTCTCTTTGATTTCGGCGAATTTGCAGGCAATGTGAGCTGTGTGGCAATCCAACACAGGCGTGTATCCGTTTGAAATTTGACCAGGGTGGTTGAGCACGATGACCTGTGCTGTGAAATCGGCGGCGCCCTTGGGTGGGTTGTTCTTGGAGTCGCCAGCGACGTATCCACGACGCAACTCCTTGACGGACACGTTCTTTACGTTGAAACCAACATTGTCACCGGGGACAGCCTCTTGGAGAGCTTCGTGGTGCATCTCCACGGACTTGACTTCAGTGGTGATGTTGGCGGGGGCGAAGACGACGATGGTACCAGGCTTGAGGATACCAGTTTCGACTCTGCCTACGGGCACCGTTCCGATACCACCGATTTTGTATACGTCCTGGAGGGGAAGACGCAGGGCCTTGTCTGTGGGGCGAGCAGGGGGCAGGATGGCGTCGAGGGCCTCAATGAGGCATTTACCTTCAGCCTTGCCTTCCTTGCGCTCAACGTTCCATCCCTTGAACCAGGGCATTTTGGTTGAGGGCTCCAACATGTTGTCTCCGTGCCAGCCAGAAATGGGTACGAAAGCGACAGCAAGTGGGTTGTAACCGATCTTCTTGATGTAAGAGGAGACTTCCTTCTTGATTTCCTCGAAACGGGGTTCGCTGTATGGGGGCTCAGTGGAGTCCATTTTGTTGACGCCCACAATCAGCTGCTTGACACCGAGTGTGAAAGCGAGCAGAGCATGCTCACGAGTCTGTCCGTTCTTAGAGATACCAGCCTCAAACTCACCGGTACCAGCGGCGACGATGAGCACGGCGCAGTCAGCCTGGGAGGTTCCAGTGATCATGTTCTTGATGAAATCCCTATGTCCGGGAGCGTCGATGATGGTGACATAGTATTTAGCGGTTTCGAACTTCCACAGAGCAATATCGATGGTGATACCACGTTCACGCTCAGCCTTCAGTTTGTCCAATACCCAGGCGTATTTGAAGGAACCCTTGCCCATTTCCTGGGCCTCCTTCTCGAACTTCTCGATGGTACGTTTGTCGATACCACCGCATTTGTAGATCAAGTGACCGGTGGTTGTGGACTTGCCGGAGTCGACGTGTCCAATGACGACAATGTTAATATGAATCTTTTCCTTGCCCATTTTTGGTTAGTCTAGAACAAAACAAAAGAATCTAGTTAAAAAACTTATTGTAAGCAAAAGTGCAAGGGGTAGAGTGATGCGAGCCGGCATCTGCAAGGTCGCAACCTCATGTATCGCACGGCCGGCAATATGGCGGCCGCATGGCCGCCTCGCCCTATCTTGACATTTCACAATGGATGTCAGCCATTACGGCGAACGTATGAAAATTAACGATTTATTGCTATTACATACATTCCATTACCTTAAGAGCTAGCTATATTTGAGCGGACAAACTAACAACAAATAAGGAAAAGAGAAAACAAGTGTGCATCAACCACGTGGTGGCGAGCCGGTAGGTGAACAAGAACAAGTGTGACGCGTAAGCAAACGAGAGCTGTGTCTAATTCGACATTTGAATCTAACAGAGAACCATTATATAAACAATTGAAGTAGTTAATTTTTTTCACAAGTTAACGTAACCATACGTTGGATGTAAAACGTGTTATTTGTAGGTTTAGAATTACACCAGAATAGTCGGGACAATTGATAAAAAGTTGACGTTAATTCTTGCCAATATCATTGAAAAACACAATCGTTTATGCTTACGGAAAACTAATATCACTTTTAACACTGCACTAAACAATTTCTTCTGACACTCACCACGGATTACAATCCACGTGTAATATCCGAGATAGACTCCAACAGAATGGACGAGAAATGGTTGCTCTTTCAGCTGGCTGTGGAATAGGAAGAGTCACTTCCGGCGCTCGGTGTGACAAAGCTTTATTTCAAATTTACCCATTTTTAAAAATTAACGCTGGTAATTCTAAAGAGAAAGGAATGATTGTATGTGGATAAAAACTGCCACCTGCTCACTTCAGATGTCACTAATATCACTAGTCCACGATTGGAAAAATACGGAGAAAAATAACATCTCTGGAATATAGATGGGGTATTTCCCACAGATGTTAAAATACGAAAACTGTGGGAGTAACCTCTCCGAGGAAAAAAATGGAAACCCTTATTTCCTCCTGACTATGTTGTATGTGCTACCTGAAGACTTACTAAAAGAAATATGTATACAGGAGAACTTATTTTTATTATCATTACCTACAGGCACTTGAGAAATCGTCGTTAATAAGTAAATAATTATATTAGCATAGTTTTATGGGAGAAATAAATACTTTCTTATTTTCTTTTTTTCTGGGCAGGGTGTCAGGAAGATCATACTCGATTTGGTCTTCAACTCCGATCAGGTTATTTTTATCGTACACCACCAGTCTTCAACAATAAAAGAACATAAAGTTAAAAAACACAAAACAACCTATAAATTTTAAAATGTTCATATTTATTTAATTTAGCTTTCCATCAAAGCTGCTTTTTTACCAAGACGCTTCACTTTTCCTTAGTTCGTCTGTACACTCCAAGTCGCATACATATTTACCTAGTTTTCGTTTAATTTGTGATCAAAAGTACACATACAATAAACACATACAAACCAATAGCGGTTTCTGGACTAACAGCAGTACTGCCATCTATCTGGAGCTTTCAGTTATTAACCCCATGGTACAGTAACAGTATAGCAGTTATACTGTACCTGAAGCTAACTTCGCAAAACCAACACATCAATTTGTGGGCGTACTTGGTTCGTCTGGTGATCTTGTAAGAAGGTATCTTGACGAGGCTGGG
Source organism: Apamea sordens (assembly GCA_945859715.1). Lineage (NCBI taxonomy): Eukaryota > Metazoa > Arthropoda > Insecta > Lepidoptera > Noctuidae > Apamea > Apamea sordens. The sequence goes on from OX243986.1 coordinate 18,764,508, forward strand.
TATCTCAGCACAGGGACATTTGTGTGAGATATTATGTGTATGATGAGTATTTTCCTTTGTAACTGTATTTAAGTATGTACTAACAATAGTTTCTAAGTTTTCGTATAGGTACCTTTGGATCTAGTTGTCCGAAAATAAATAGTTTTGAATTTGAATTTTTTTAACAAAAATATGGGTACGAACTCAAATTCTCAAACACTGGGGCACTTATAGGACATCAGAAGCATAAGTAGTCGTTTCTTAGGCTGGCCGCACACGCACGGTTTCCTAATTAGGTTTCCTCATTAGGAATGCAGATTCGGAAACCTGAATGCTCTTCTTTCATACAAAATGTTCAAACACGCGCACACGTACTTATTTTTTCCGAACGGAAAAAGCCTAATATCCGTTTCGAAATTTCCCCCATGCGTTTGGGTTGTTAGAACGGAAAAAACCTAATGACATCATTCCGAACGCAGCGATCTCATACATTTTGGCTCAGCCGCCGCACACGAACGGAAATTTCCATTCAGACTCGCGCTAGCGTTGTTGCAAGTGGACGTTTATCGTGCTCAGTCGTGCTAGTTTTATGTATGTTAGAAAATGTGTGAGGCCGAAAATTTAATATTGTCTGTAGAAAAATATCCATGTATATGGGATATTAACAAGCTCTTTTGATGTAGAATTGGCTTTCTGTTAATCTTTGAGTATTTAACGGGTGTACCCAGTAACGACGATTCCTCTTCTTCTTATGAAGCACCAGTAAAAATACAATAGCAATCAATTCGTCGTCGTCCATGATGACGAGCTTTCACGACTGTGTCTCTGAAGGCACTGGTCGTATAAAATTCCTTATACAAAACCGAACGTCTGCGCTAATCTCACGGTATTCCGAATCTGAATTCCTAATCAGGAAACCGTGCGTGTACGGCCAGCCTAATCTAGTCGTTTCTGGCACTCGCCGCATTTTTTTTAAAATAATTAACCTCGTCTAACGTTCGGTTCTCGTCAGCCTGCTAAAAATAATCTCTTTATTCCAATTTTTTTTGCTATACAATCTAGTCCTTTCTGTCAGGAGGTAGGAGGTCAAAGTTTTAACCTAACCTTTTTTTTTTCTCGCTGAGAAATGCTTTATGCATCCACCGTCTCTCGGGGGACGAGACGGAGTATGTGGGACTCCCTGTCGGAATGACAGTATACCCACTTAAACTCAGCGGTGTTCCTACAATCGCCGTAATGGGAGGGCCATGGGAAATCGGCGTAGCCTTTACTTCCACAGCCCTCCCGGCGCACGCCCGCCTAGCTGGTATGGCGGGCCCCGCATGCCCCCCAGGCTGGGGGGCTACGGGAATGGCCGGGAACACCTGGCCATTCCCGTCCCACTCTGGTGGAGGCCTGTGCAATACAGGCAACGGTGCCCCCGCACCCATTGCCTGCTGGCCTCCACGCCCGCCTAAAAGGCAGGCCCCGCATGCCCCCCGCGTTGGGGGGGCTACGGCCGCAGAGGATAGGGAGAGCGGCAACGACACACCGACACACCTCTTCCCCTGCGGCCCCACCGCGTCCGCCATCTAACGGTGGCGGCCCCGTCAAGGCCGCGGAAGGTAGGGAGCGCCTCTCCCGCCGCAGCCTCCAATCCTCAGCCGCAATGTCTTCCTCACGGGGGACATCGCGGCCCGCCTCAGGTAGGTTGCGATGTCGCGCAAGCGGCACCGCAACCCACCCGCCGGCCGCTACGTCGGGCTTAACCGCAAAGCCCTGACGAGCGGCCCCCGCTGGGGTTCCTCTTAGCTTCACCGTGGTCCAGCAAGCCACGGCTACTGAGCCCCCCCGCCTCGACAATGCGGGAACCCACCTTAACCCACCGGGAGGGGGGGGGGGAACCCACCGGGGGGGGCACCTAACTTAACCTAACCATTTTTTTTAAATTAACCTCGTCTAACTAGTATGGTCCCTGATAGCCTGCTAACAATCTCTTTTTCCTTATTTGTATTATATAAACGATTATATTAAAATAAAATTGCATTTTTTAATTATGTAATTCCCAAAAAAATCTTATATTTTTCTTTGTATTTTTGCCATAACAAATCATTTGACCAAACGTTTCTTGTCTGAAGATTGTTTGCTGTAATAAATCATTTGATTAAAGACCAAATGCCTAAATGACATTATCCTTTATAATATTCTGCCAAGTAAAAATTTGACCAAAATGTACTAAAATTATTCTAAACATTGCATTGGTATATTTGGTATTGATTGGTATAAAAAAAGGTTGATATAACTGGTTTGGGTAGTGAAATTTTGGCAAAATCTTTTCGACAAAACGGCAGGATCCCCAAAAATAGTTGTGATGTTATTTTTTGTGTAGCCTAGAATTTAGCAGCGTTAGCACTACTTTGCTGACGCAGTCATGCTCGTTAGGTGACCTAGAAAACCTAAAATTAGAAGTTTATTGGAGATTTTTAAAAGTGTTTATTCCTGAAGAAGAAGACGGATCACATTATAACTAAGAAAATTTATGAAAAAGGCATTCTGAAAATATTTATGTTATTTTGCTAATAAGAATAAAATAATATACCAGTACTTTGGGATAGTTTTGTCAAGTCTGGTAACATCAGACTTAAAACGGATGTGAGGGGTTCAATTCCAAATTCGTTCAGAAATATGAATTAATTAATTTTATTAAATGACAACACAACACGTGCTGGTATAGGTTTTTTGGAAACCAAACAATACCTTTTACTAAGTAAACTGGTTAAATAATGTGTTAAAAAATGTGGACATGGACTACATTCTAAAATCAAAATATTTTATTATTTTTTTGTAGATACAACCTTCAAAAACACTAGCGGTGTCTTGTATTATTCGTACATACATACAAGCACTTACATTGGAATGGGTTTAATAAAATTGTTTGAGTATTGTAAACTTCTTTAAATTCTACTACCTATACAATTGCAATGCACAAAACATTGGTCTCAAGTTTTTTTTTCTGTGCTATGAAAATACCGAACGTAGGAAATGTCAAATTTTCTCACCCCCGCACCGCACTGTCCGCACCCCATTCAGGTTCCTGTGTCGAAATCGAAACGAAACAAATGAAAATTTGAATGAACTCCTAAATGGAATCAAAATTAAGTTAGCAATGCGTTAATTAATTAAAATGTTTCATTGTTAGGAATATTTAACGTGATATTGTGGTAAATAAATAGTGGGCAGCATGTTCAAAAGTCGCGGAGATATTGTTTATAAATGTACAGTGCGACTTTTAGAAGATACAGAAATATTAGAATGTGAATTTCACGTGAGTATTTTTGTAAATAATTAATGGTTCTTTTTCCTATGAATCTTTATTAAATGACGTTTGTTTTCAGCCAAGTTACAAGGGCAAGTTTCTATTGGAGCATGTGTGTCAACAGTTGAATCTTACTGAGACTGATTATTTCGGACTTCGGTATGTGGACGCCGGTGGTCAGAGGGTGAGCTAATATTCTGTAGCTTTATTACAAGGACAATAACTCATAGTGACTCTGGACTGTTTCAGGTTAACTATGTCTTTAAGATAGTAGAATTAAGAAAGAGTGTTTAGCATTGACAGTGAATTTTTAAAATATTATGTTCTAGGATATCTATAACATGTTTTGGTAGGAAGTTTAAGACTAGTGCAATTTTAAACAGTACTAGAATGTTTATGGCAGTCTGTCTAAGTCAGTCAAGTAAAGTAAATCAGTCAAAGAAACAATAAAATCAATTGAGGAAGCTCTTGAATATTTGCCAAGAATATTATTAAAAGTTTTCTCACTGAATGCTGTATTCAAACCTAACTTTTAAAAATAATGTAGTTATTTTATTATGCCTGTTGAATCATTAAGTAATCCATCGATTTTTCCTTTTAATTAGCCACGCTAGCAGCATCTCCCAAGACTAGCATTCAGAATAGAAGAAAAAAAAATTGGTATTAATGTTGGTACCATCTTGTTATCATTCATTTCAGATATTAAGATAACCCTCTGAACCTCAGTAGATATTTGTCAATCCAATAATTGATGTAACTATACCCTGTCCAAAAAGTTTAACCGTTTTTTGACAGCTGTCTTAGAACATACATGTGCCAGATTATGCAAAAGTTAACTTTAAAATGCATAATAAAATAAATATATAAACTGCCTTATCTTATTGAATGGCTTCTTACAGACAATAAAATACCATACATGTATCAATCAATGTATTGTGTGTTGCTGCAATCACAAGTTCCATCTGTCAAAAAACATTTTACCTAATGGACAGGGTATAGTGATCTTGAAATTGCACTGCAGATTAAACCTTCCTAAAAACAGTTTATTAATATAAAACAGGCCTCATATGGTGTATACTTTTACCTCCGTTCAATATTCTAGAGAACTACAAAATTGACAAATTCATCAAAGATTCAGTTAGTGTGTGTCAAACTGAACCTTTCATTTTTAAACGCGGTTTACATTATGAAACTAGTGTTGTGAACACCTGATTTTTGAAAAGCTGATAAATTCAACTACGATTTAGCCTATTAACCAGGCATGATCCAGCATGCTGCTTCTGAAAAATATTGAAGGGAAAAAGCCTATAAACACTTTACCTGACCTACGACTGATAGCCACGGGATGTCGACCTGTATATCTTTCTGATACCAGCTAATATCTCTGTATACCACGTACAATAGTCCACTTGTACACAATTGTGGAATGAAATTTCTATAGAAAGAAATTTATAAAAAATTGTTGGTTTTCGGTTTTCCTTAAACAATCAGTGTCATTGTTTATTTTGTTTTCAGCATTGGTTGCACATGGCAAAGTTAATACTGAAACAAGTCAAAGGTATGTTTACCACCCACATTTGTTTTGTCTATCATTCTTAATTGACTAGTACACTGTTTCAATTGATAGCATTCATTTATAACTCCTACACATTAATTATTACAATTTAGATGAATGAGACTGTTGGCCACATAATTTGTTAAAACTTATTTATATAAAATCTCTAAAATCATGGGAAAATGAACAAAAAAATAATGAAGACATCATCATTTTCTCATACATTTTGTATTTATTGATTCTAAGGTGATCAGCTAGTTATTAAATAATATTAAACTTCATTTACAAAGCAATAAGAGTATGTATGTAAGGATTGTAGCAAGTTGAATTCTGTACAAAGACATTAAATTATTTACTATCTTAAATATCTTTGATTCTGTAGTTTCATTCTAACCCCATGGGAAGAAGGTGTGAGCTTATGTATGTAATATGAAGCCTAAAAAAATCTAAAATCTAATCTAAGCCTAAAATTAACATATATTTTCTACTACCGATCATAATAATAACATAGTTCATACTAAAGCTCTATTTAACCCCCAATTTTCTTTGCAGATGCATCACCCATACTGTTCAGTTTCCGAGTAAAGTTCTACCCGCCAAATCCTCTACTATTAAAGGAAGATGTGACTAGGTTCCAGATATATTTGCAGCTGAAGAGAGATCTCCTGCACGGGAGACTGTACTGTACATCCAATGAAGCAGCTATGTTAGGAGCGCTTATTATACAAAGTAAGATTATGATGCATAACGTCGCGCCTGTTTTCCCCGAAGGGTTAGGCAAAGGTGACACGACACGATTGGCGCAGTGGATTCCCGCACGGAACAAATATTTGTATTGGTATTACAGGTATTACAGGTAGTTGTTCCGGGTCTGGCTGTTTGTGTATGTGAGTTTAAATGTTTGTAAACGCACCCACGATGCAAGAGTAATTCCTAGTGTGGGGCAAAAAAGAAAGGTGTACAGGTGTACACCTTTCTTTTTTTTACAGAATCAAAAATAAAGAAAGATTTTTACAGAATCGGCCGGCTGTAGGTACAGCCGGCCGATTCTGTAAAAATCTCACCATGAAAACTCAAGTGAAGTGAGCTTGATGTGAGTTGCCAGTAGTGTCAATCCGTAGCATTATTTGGAATGACAGCTCACTCCATGCTTACTTCACCTAACTTTTCACGGTGAGCAGCCAATCGATTCTGTAAAAATCTCACCGTGAAAAGCGAGGTGAAGTGAGCTTAGAGTGAGCTATCAATAGTGTCAATCCCTAGCATTAGTTGGAATGACAGGTCACTCCACGCTCACTTGACCTAAGTTTTCACGGTGAGATGGTCTCGGAATCGCACTGCTGGTTACAGAATCGCACTGCTGTACACCCCTATTTCACTAGTTATGTGTAAGTCCCATGTAATAGGGAGCGAGCATGTGGCCATCAACCAGGCACATCCAGACTCCGGGGTGCCATTGAGAAATTCCATATGGAAAACCTGAACACTTTGCCCGACATGGGAATCGGACCCAAGACCTCATGCTCAATAGTAGCACTCGCGACCACTGTACAGTCACGAACACCAATATGTCAACACTTGGCAACTTTAAATTGCGATTTTTTCGTGAAGTAACGAACGCAACGTTGAAATACGACACATTACATATACCTATGAATTCGAAAATGCTAAGATAAAAACAACATAAAATTTCATTAAAAAATAAAGGAGTAAATCGCTTTTGAATAAAATGGAGTGTATACATACTTTTGCTCGTGACTGTACCAAGGAGGCAGTCTACAGTGGAATATTGATGCAGTAAAATGGTGATTGGTAATCTTACTACATGTAATCCTCATAAAATAACTGGGATGTATCAATGTATGTTTACCTAACCTAATCTTAACATTATCTATTTTTATTAATTTATTTATTTGGTAGCCAACAATTGTTTACACAACACTTACATTAAGTTTAATTGTATGCCTACATTAACAAGTGTAACAATTACTTATAGGCTAACACCACATACACAATTTTTGGTTAAGCAATTAAAATAATTCATAACATTAATTAACGATACAAAAATATTAAAATATAAATAAATCTATGCACAAGACGCCAATACAAAAAACAGAAGCATGAATACAGTTCATCCTCGATCCTTACAAAAGAATGTACAGACGCCAGCACATCAAGCTACTACAATCTGTCAAATTTCTTTAATAGATTTTCAACTTTATTTCTGAAGCCTTAAGGTTCAAGGTTGATTGGAAAAAATTGACACTTTCGGATAGCTTGACCTGCTGGCGTTGAAAACTGGACATTGAAATAATTTGCTAGATATACAAGTATTTATTAACACCAACCCCTGTTCAAAGACACGTGTTCAGTATGAGATATCAATATCACCATAATTATCTATCACACATCGTCACTGATAAAGTTTATGGGATTTTTTTATAGTTTTCGTGTATACAATGCTTACATCATTACCAGGGCGGACTGATAAGGCCACAGGAAGTGACTGATTTTGCGCACAACAGCTTGCATCGCCATACTTCTATAAAACTATATGGAGCAGTTTTATGCATAAGTGGACGTTGTACTGTAGCTTATATTGGTAATTGTGGGCTATTGATATTGCACACATTGTAGTAGGTATCTAATTGAAAATGATTATGAACTTGCTTGCAGCAAAATTGCTGTACAAAATGTATGAATTGGTTGTTTCATGCTTGTGTTGGCAAATTATAGCCTATTGATACATTCCAAGAGTATTTTATAAAAGCTGCCAGTAATAAATAATTCGTTTCCGACTTCTTCTTGAGGGGGTTTCTTCTTATCTGAGGGGCTTGTGGAGCCGCACGGGTCGATCGATCAGGTTAAGCTACGTTTGCCGTGGCTGGTCCGTGGATAGGTGGCCATCTTTACATTTATAGACCTCTCCGTGCCTCGGAATTACGTTAAGCCGTTGGTCCCGGCTGTCATTCGTGGATCTGTGGCAGTCGTTACGGGTCGTCAGAAGCCCGAAAGTCTGACAACCAGTCTTACCAAGGGGTACCCAGTAACTGGATTGTGGAGGTCAGATAGGTAGTCGCTTCATGTAAAATACTGGTATTCAGCTGCTTCCGGTTAGTCTGGTAGCCGACCCCATCATAGTTGAGAAATGATGAAGATGATAAGATGATGACATCTTTAAGGCCACATAAGGATGTGGACTGTGGCCAAAAAAAAATTTAAACGTAAACGCAATATAATGTATTATTAAATTATAGAATTCATTCAAGAGAGTATCTAAGTAGTTTTAAGTTTTCAGATCTTCCTATCCACAAGGTATTTGGCATTGCTCTGTGTTGAAATTTGTACAAAAAAATGTTTCTTTCTCAGTCGAGCTAGGCGACTACGACCCGAACATTCACGTTGGCAACTATGTTACGGAGATGAGGCTGCTACTAAGACAAACGGACACCATTGAAGCCAGGATACAGGTGACTATGACCTGCATTATCGGATTAAGGAGCCTTCTAACATGCGAATTTGTGTCCACGTGTGTGTCCGGCCGTTTCGTATAATTATGTTGTTCCTGTCATGCATGCCACACGCGCTAAACTCACGCATACGGGTGAGGCACGCACGCGGGCGCAAACTCGCGTGACAGGAAAATGGCCCTTAGGTCTTATGCACATATACCAGTCAGCGTCCGTCTGGCAAAAAAATTGCTTGCATACTTATTTTATGAACTTTATCGCACGGACATGTGTTCACAAGGTCAAGGGCTTTGTACCATATGGGCCAGCCATATTATTAGACTCACAATAAATTATTGACACACCTTAATGATTCTTAGAAACGGAATGTTGTAGTTGTAAGTCTTTTTAACTCTGAATAATGAAGTGGGCACAAATAAATAATCCACCTTTGTATCATTATTGTGTGTGAGCAGTGCAGTGCCAGTGGTAACGGCCGCGACTTTAGGTCGTAGGTTCCAAACCAGACAGGCGCTTAGCTTTGTATAATTTATTTCATAACCACTGCTCTCAAAACGGTGAAGGAAAACATCGTGAGGGAACCGACATGTCGTAGAATCAATAATTTGAAGACATGTGACATCTACCAACCCGCTCTGGGCCCGTGTGGTGGTTTACGGCCCACTCCCTCTCACAGAGAGGAGGCCTGTGCCCCAGCAGTGGGAACATTATAGGCTGATTATGCTATACCTTTATTGTGCACAAAGTTTAATAAATAAATGAATATAGAAAGTGATAACGTTACCATAAATGATGTTATCAAGTGAACTTGTAACGTACGAGGGGGCAAAGTTGACGCTGCTTAGATAATAATACAATGTTGAACTCGGTTTACCCGATCAACGCGTGTATTACCGAATCAAATATGTTTATAATGTACTACATACTTTACACAGGTTCATTATATAGAATAGACTAAACAATATTGATAAGTTTATTAGAATGTTGTTAGTATTAAACAAAAAAAAAAAACTTATGTTGTTTCACTCTAGGGCAAAGAACTTAATTTCTCTCACTGTTCCCAGTCTTGTGATCAATCTTTTAGTACCATAATTTAGCTAAGTTTTATTTTTTCTGTTTAAGTATTTTGTTTTTGCTAAAATAAAATTGATTTAACTTCATATTGAATATACACAATATTTAATATAAAATTAAATACATTTTATTTTCTTTCTTTCTATTTGACCACTGTAGTGTAGGGAAATGATATTAATACTGGAGAGGCGTCCATGAGTGGACTGATGTAGGCAAATGATCATGTTCTTCTTCTTAGGGTAATTACATGCCGAAGATGCCTCACTTCGATACCTCGCGGTCGCGGTTTAGATCGCTACCTCGAGGTCACCTCCATGTAAAACCGAGAGGTGACATCGATGCAACGAGCTAAACCGCGACCGCGGGGTATTGTAGTGAGCCATCTTCGGCATGTAATTCTATTAGCGTGTCAACGAGTTTAGCCCATCGTTTTCAAAACAACCACACCACATATCGACGGCGAAGTGCCAATAACTCCTAAGTTACAAAATTTTACACAAACTGAAAAAAACGGTTAATATCTTGGTACTTAAATTACAAACAAAACGATAAATGTGAATTTCGTGAAAATTGTTAGTTAGGAGTAATTGGCACTTCGCCGTCGATATGTACTCCAGGCTAGCTATTTTCCACCTGAGCGGGTTTTCCTTGCTTTGACCAACTTGGGTCCGGATTTCCGGAGTGTGTTCAAAGACAAAGGTTAAATCAGAAGGGATATTGCTGATGAAGCAACTCATTTTTTGACGTATACTTAAAGAGGGGTGTTATAAGTTTTACGGATGTGTCGTTCTGTGCATTGTAGCTCCCAAAGTGCTGGTCCGATTCTAAAGCGGTTTTATTATGGTGTTGTTCAGGAACTACACAGGGAGCCAGTGGAAGGTACCCCGGGCGGCAGCGGCGGCGTGAAAGGCATGTCGACGCAGGAAGCCGAGCGAACGTTCGTGAAGATCGCCTGCCAGCTCGACACCTATGGGGTGGATCCCCATCCTGTCAAGGTTTGGGTATATGTGTTGCCTTCCTTTATTGGGTATTTATATCTATTTAAGCTTTTAGATCTTGCACCACAAACCACTACGGCTCGCCCATACCACAAAATCTTCACTAAATAAGTTTAACGCTAAACGAATTTAAAACATCGTTGTCTCTAGATTTTTAAAACTTTTAGCGTTAATCGCGTTTTGTGATTTGTGGTGTAAGCGGGCCTTAACGTATTTACCGATTTAAAATATCGTTCTGATTCAGTCAATCGTTTGAAGATGACAGAGACAGAATGATGTTTTAGATACTTTCGTTTAGCGCCCACTTGCACATTCAATCATTAAAAAAAACAACCACGCACAAAATGCAAATCAATAAAAAATCTAACACGTCAATCACTAAATGCATTCTACGTCATATTTTTTGAGTCTAACTAAAACCCACTTGGCCTTAGACTAATATATTGGCCTTTGAAAGTGCATATTAAATTATAGTTTGTTTCTTGTCAATTATGACTTAACTTACCTATTTTATACTTTTAAGGATTGGTTATCACATGATTTTCGTTTTTACTTTATCTGAACTCTTGAATATTTTCTCCATCATTTACCTGGATTTATCAAAACCTTTATATTTCTACTACGACCCCAGAACACCTCATTTAACAATACATTTTTTATAATCCAGGACCACAGAGGCAACCAGTTGTACCTCGGCATCAACCACAGCGGCATCCTAACGTTCCAGGGCAGTCGGAAGACGCATCACTTCAAGTGGTCCGAAGTGCAGAAGATCAACTTTGAGGGACGCATGTTTATTGTACATCTAAATTATCCAGAGGTGAGATTTTTCTTGAGAACTATGCAACATAGGAATTTGAATTTTGGCATAATATTAGGTTTCGATAACGCGCTCAGATCGCCAGATAAAGATATGAAAAAAAAATATGTTTTCGCAGCTACATTTCCATAATGGTCAATACTTTACATCCAAAATAGAATATTTCGATTTTAAGCAGGAATACTCACAAGTACATAATAATACTTAAGTCGGATATCTATGGGGTTTACCACACATGTCAATTACAAAATATGAGGAAATAGTTTGATATTAACCACAAACAAGGAAACCTGTTGACCTTAGTTAATTAAATCCTACTAATATTATAAACGCGAAAGTTTGTATGTATGGATGGATGTTTGTTACTCTTTCACGCAAAAACTACTGAACGGATTAGGATGAAATTTGGCACACATAGTTTATAACCAGGATTACCACATAGGATACTGTTTTTATCCCGATATTCCCAAGGGATCGAAACTTATGCGGGTGAAACCGCCGGGCATAGCTAGTAAACAATATTTTGTTATCCTGTAACAAACAGATGTGATTTCAAAAATGTTTACTTGCTTTCATGCAAATAATTGTGCGATCTTCATTCAGTAATTTTTCACCCACTAACTTATTAACAGCAGCGCCCCGTGGTTTCACCCGCATAAGTCGCAATCCCGTGGGAATATCGGGATAAAATGTATGACAGTCTACCCACGTGCAAAATTTCATCCAAATTCTAGAAGCTCTCACCTACTGCAATATTCCCCTTTAGCATTATAATATGAATACCTGTTTACTCATGTAACAAAAGCCCATAAATAAGCAAATAAATTATACAGTGGATTACAGAGGGGTCAATTCGAAGAAGTACATCTGCTCCATAACCTTGAATTCTAATCTCATAATAATGGAGTCTGGAGCATTGCAATATAGAACTGGTTTTAAAATGACCAGTACTTAGCTCACAGTTTCTTTGTTAAGAGAACACGTGTCTACCAGTAATTCAATACAGGGTTTCCAAAATGAATAGCCCTATTGACCCCTTTAAATGCTTATGAAGTTATGACAAGTCCATCATGTGCTCAACGGTCAAAGGATATTGTGTCGCAAATAATGGTAATTTTGAATAACCATTATGCTTACTTTTACTCTTTTGTAAAAGTAAAAACCAGTACAATACTTTGTTTCGTGAGTGAAAGGCATAGATTGTGATCTCACGCGGTATAAAGTATTTTTGAAGCGGAATATTTGACCAATTACCTCATTTGTTAGCTAGCTATTTACAGCAGCTTTACTACCGAATTAAAATATGTAACTTCGGAGTGGACGTCAGACTTGCGTGACTTGGGAACCCCGCATAACATGCCTATTATATTTTTTTAAATCAAAATGTACTAAATAGTTACAACTTTATAGGTAATTGAACGGATTCATATTGTGTAGTCAGTTTTAATTTACATCTGGTGAGCCGTTTAATTAGAAATGGTCAACTTCAATAAATATTTGCTGGCTTTGCAACTATATGCGATTCTAAGTCGCCGTTCTGTGAACAGCACGTGGATGCTCCGGCGTTGTCATTACCGGTAGCTTGGAGCTTTCATCTGGTACTTAAGTCAGCTGCATGCGCCTGTAAATATTGGTAATGTCTACTAACATAGTTTTTAAGTTTTTACATCACTAACATCTTGGTACCCTTTGTAATGTTGTAATTATGGAATTGTATTCTGAATTAAAGAGATTATTATTGTTACAACATTTTATTTATACTGGTGAATCTATACATAGTGTATAAATAAGGGTTCCTTGTTTTACTATGAGACCTTAAAACGTCGCTTTTCGTGTCTGTGACCGCTTAGATTTTCTAAACTAAACAATGGATCTAAACTAAACAGTGGTTTATCTCAGTTAATAATTAATGTATTATTCACGTATACACATTCCGGAATAAATGCACTAAGTATAAGTTGGCGAAATCCACATCAAATGTGGATTTCGCCAACTTATACTTAGTGCATTTATTCCGGAATGTGTATACGTGAATAATACATTAATTATTAACTGAGATAAACCACAGAAATGTCGATGTTTTGATATGTGACCTGTGTAAAGCAGGAGCGAATCGCTTGTGTTTTTGTAAAAGAAGGGTAATTAATATGTATGAACGGGATACTTCCATGACCCTCTGGGATACAGTGATACAGGAAACAACCACTAAAGATAATGTTTTAGCATTTCGCAGCCTTGTGTGCTTGCGAATTTAGCATTTCAACTAAAATCATAGAAGGGTAAAATAATATGTTAATGATAATATTAATTAATTGATGACTTTGTAGTTTTAAGCCTGTTTCCTGTGCGTGTCCATCACACACCATCCAGTTATAGTTTTGGTCCACTATTTATGCCCAAGTATTTTGTGTTTTCTACTTGTTCGATGATTTTGTCTTCTGTCGTTTTGTGTTTTCTTTTTGATACTGGCGCCGATTCTCTTGTATCTTTTTCTTTCTATTTAATTTAGAAAAGGACAGAAGATAAATATTAGTTTAGTCCTGTCAAACTAGTCAGCGCCTGACGTAAATTGACGTATTTTTAGTAGCCATGTTGTTATTCACGTCTAATCTGTCTATGGAGTATCTTAATTTGACAGGACTAAACTAATATTTTATCTTCTGTCCTTTTCTTAATGAAATAGAAAGAAAAAGATGCACTGAACTTAAATTTAGTTAGATACCTACTTATTCGAATCTCGACCCATAACGAAAATTTATTCATAACAATCTAGACGCCGACATCTGCCGCTAGTTTGTGAACAAGGGAATCAGGGCCACTGTCTTCTTATTTACTTAGACTCTGAAAGTTTGATTAACAAGTTTGAAATAGTAATTATGCTAAATTTCAGAAGAAACACACAGTGGGGTTCAAATGTCCGAACGGCCCCGCCTGCCGCCACGTGTGGTGCTGTGCCATTGAACAGATGCTGTTTTTTACGTGAGTACGCTTTTTCATAATGCATGTTTTTTACTAACAGTAGTTTTTATTATATTAACAGTTGTGTGAGTCAATGTCCGGACGTGACCTCAACATGTTTCAATTTTATAGCTTTGGAATTAATGTGTCGGATAAAAATATTGATGATTTTATAGTCTAGCTAGATTTCTGTAAGTTTAATAGGGGAACCAAATTTTCAGTTCCTTATTTATTTGGTTGAGTTGCAGTATTGAAAATGTATTGCATGTGTTAAATCGGTGATATTTTTTATAATAATCTAAATAAGCTGGTCCCTAATTGCGTAACACACAATCAATCGGAATCAGAATCATTTTGAAGCAAATTGCTAATCCATTGCTTCATAAGTTCGAAAAATTTGTCTGCTTAACACGTAAATTACGCAATGAAAGTTGTTGAACTGTCAAAATGAAACCGATTCCGATTGATTGTGTGTTACGCAATTAGGGTGCAGGTCACTTGTGTACTCTACTTAGTATCTCGGTACAACAAACAGTTTCTGTGAGATTAATCCACTCAGCATATTCATGGATCAGAGTGTTAACTTTATTATTCGTTTGCATAGAGATACAAAAATTTCACACGTAAGGGCACTTCAATCAATATGCATAGCCCTTTCCCATTTATGTTGGGGTCGGCTTCCTGTCTAACCGGATGTATCTCTTCGTTATCTTTGGTTTAGCCCTAAATCAAAACATGATATCTACTGTTGATATGTATTTCTGCCATATCTTTGTTGTTGGAAGCTATTAAGAGTTATTAATTGTAACCAGGTTTAGTCCGCATTTTCGCCCGCGTGAAGTTCACAAATTATCCCACTGGAACGTGCTACCGGGATAAAAAGTAACAGGTTATAAACTGTCTACGTGCCAAATTTCTTGAAAATCCATTCAGCCGATTTTGCGTGTTCGAGTAAGAAACATCCAAACATACAAGCTTTCACATTTATAATATTAGTAGGGTAAGATGGAACGAAATGGTTTGTCTAGATATACAGCGTGGCGCTTTATTCTTTAATGGCGACATTAATTTAACACACGTACCTATACGGTTTTGCGTTGTAGTTTTATGAATATATTTTAATTTAATTAAACATTAATATTTATTTATTTATTAACAATTTTATAAAATATCATCTTAGAGCAACCTGACTTAAAGAACTGTAGCGCAGGCCTGCGCAGGGGTCATTTGCCGGGGTCACGGATCATAACATCGCATCAATGTAATTAAAACAATTAACGAGCAAAGAGAAGGCGAATTGAAGGAAAGATAGAGAGCCCTATGTCGGCGCGCGGCGCAGGTGGAAGTTTTCCAACTTACAATAAATAAATATATATAATAACACATAGATAACGTAATAATACAGTAGGTACAATACAATTTCACACATTCACATTAAATGCTTTAATTGATTTTTTTTTTAGTAGCCCACGCTGCCCCACTCCGTGTCAAGGGCCTCCCCTCCATACCTTCCATCTTCCGCGAGCCCGCGCGTCTTCCTTCCAATTTTGTCGGAACCTATCCAGCTCGTCCTGCCATCTCCTACATGATCTGCCGCGACCCCGCCTCACTGTCCCTGCATCAATTCATTGCTATTTGGGCCCACAGTTTGTCTGGGCAGACATGTCCTGCCCAGTCCCATTTAAGTTGGACAGCATTTTGAGCCACGTCGCCATGCCATCTTTGTTTTGGAGCGCAGTATTGATAATTTAATTTGTAATATTTGTCTACAGACCGATCGTAGTCAAAGGATGGTTCTAGAACTAAACGAGTTGACTAACTATACGAGTTGTGTCAGGTTACCGTCGTCGTCGGACGCGTGCGTGTACTCGAGCGGGGGGCTGTTCTCGTGGGGCACCAAGTTCAAGTACGTGGGCCGCACGGAGCGGGAGATACTGGAGCGGGATGGCCTACTCGCGCCCAGGGACTCTCAGGTACGATACACACTAGTTTAATGTTATTTAGGGATGGTATAAGGGATAGTATTTAGCCTAAGGGCTTTTGTCCCACAAAAAAAAAAAAGATTAAAAAATAGACTCGAGCGACCAATACCATCTAATTGGAATGATCACCGACGGCCGCCATGGCCCACGCACAATGGTCCACTTGAAGGACTAAGTGTGGAAACGAAACCCTGTAACATAGAACAGCACCCTAATTGCGTAACACACGATCAATCAGAATTGGTTTCATTTTGACAGTTCAACAACATTCATTGCGTTATTTACGTGTTGAGCAGACAAATTTTTCGAACTTATGAAGCAATGGATTAGCAGTTTGCTTCAAAATGATTCAGATTCCGATTGATCGTGTGTTACGCAATTAGGGTGCAGACCCCAGTGAAGTGTGGTTTCTTCCAGTCTGGTTTGTCAGTACATTTTTATTGGATAGTCCTGGCTGTTTATCAAAAATCACTTGAAATAGACCCAGCATTGACGCCTAAAATTCTAATAACCAAACGGGGGTTTTTCAAAATGGTAAGCAAAAACCAATTCAATCAATGGTGTCAGTTGATCACACTGGGCGGTAAAATATTTTCTTGTGTTGGGCCGGGGTCCATAAATAATTTTATTCATTAGCTCAGAATTGATGTTAATTGAAATCTGATCTTTCTAGATTGTCTTAAAAAACTAATATGATTAAAGAGATCAGAGAGCATACCCAAAGAATGGAGTCACCATCCAAAAATACAAATATCAAATTTTTATGAAATACTAGCGGAACCGGCAGACGTCGTACTGCCCGAAAAAGCAGCGCCACCTACCGGGTCCAATTGTATACAAACCTTGTCCTGACAATAACAAACACAAAAAAAGGAATTATCCAATTTGGTGCAGTCGATCGGAAGTTATGCGCGTTCATACATTTCGGTGATTAATTTTTATTTATTTAGATAGATACATTATAGATATTTTTACTTTGGAACAGCATCACTTATATGGCGATAAAGGGTTAGAAGATTTTTTATATGGAGCCTGGCTTACCTACTGTCGCGCCATTTTGAGAATGGCGGCCACGCACGCATGAGGCCTATATAAATCGATAGCTGACATCAATGCAAACTGAGACCAAACCCCGTAGTCTCACGTTTCCGACATATTAACGTTCAAAGTTGATGATTATGTCACGTAATATGAAAAAAAAAAAAAAAACAAAATGGCGGACAGTTAGGTATGCCTCGGGACTTTCAAAACCCTCTTATACTTGTTGAAAGCTATACCATAATTAGGTATTCTTTGTTTATTGCAGAAGGAAGGCTCGAGCGCGGGAGGTAAAAGGAAAGCGTCCAGTGTACCGGCCACCCCCTCCACCCCCATGACCGGAGACTTCGGTATTTATCGTACATATCTATTTCATTACACTTCTATACCTTAGGGAACCATCCTGCTGCGTATTTTTCTTTACCTTTCTTATTTGGTAAATAGACACGGTACACACGGCTACACATCAAGCTATGCAAAACCAGTATTGGCTGACCGTTCATTGTGAGAAAATATCATACAAAGTGAGGCCAAGACAAACTGGTTTTGTATAGCTTGACGTGTAGCCGTGTGTACAAAAATAACGAGCTTTCTCATCAGTCATATACTTAAAGATAGGTGTGTGTATGAATAGTATGGTAGGGGCTTGTGGCTTAGTAATAACAGCCGCACAGGTCGCTTGCCGCGGTTGGTCCGTGGATGGGTCACAATCTTTACATATCAAGAACCCTACGTGGCTCGGAAAGCACGTTAAGAGCCTGTACAACGGTCCACTAGCGCCACTCCTTTAAAAAAATATTATCTCGTGACTGAGAAAGAATTATGAAAATCTGCTCAATCAGCGACCTCGGTAAGTGTGTCTAGAATTTTCTAATACCTTTTATTAAGTTTCATATTGAGACACGAAGCAACTAAATACGACATATAGGAATGTGGCCGCTTTTCTTTAGATCGAATTTTGTTGCTTCGTGTCTCAATATGAAATTTTATAAAAGGTATTAGAAAATTCTAGACACATTTACCGAGGTCGCTGATTGAACAGATTTTCATAATTCCTTCTCAGTCACGAGATAATATTTTTTTAAAGGAGTGGCGCTAGTGGACCTGTGTGCACCCTCTTAAGCCGTTGTTCCCGACTGTCATTCGTGGATCTTTGGCCGTCGTGACGGGTCAGAAGCCCGAAAGTCGACAACCAGTCTTACCAAGGGGATCGTATTAACCGGTAACTGGGTTGTGAAGGTCAGATAGGCAATTCATGCATGTAAAATGCTGGTATTCAGCTGCATCTGAGACTGGAAGCCGGGGTTGGCTCAGTTAATGCTTGGGAAAAGGCTTAGTAGCTGTTGAGGTGTGTGTATGAATGTATGATCTTTGTAAGAATCACATACTATACGAATTACATAAAAAATTGCTTCGAATTTACGCATTCATTTTCTCGACATACAGTACACACAGTAGGCTGTTAAAATGGCACAATGGGTTTTAAGGAACGTTTGCTTTTTTTACCTGTGAGCCTCTTTCTAAAGTTCGGAGTAATAATAAAAACCGTTTATTTATAAACTATATAAAGAGAAAAGATTTGATGTTTGGTATGTTACACTTTGACGCTAAAACGGCTGAACAAATTTGGGTGAAATTTGGCACATGGATAGACCATGACCGATGAAACCGACCGAAGACATGTTTCAGGGTTGAATTAGATATGCATACTATATCATTCCGACCCTTGTTAGTATCGTCAGCATTGGTAAGCATGGTGTCATTTTTTCACCCGCTGTAGACATATTTGTTTACCAAATAAGTTATCTAAAGAAAGATATACATAACCTTTTTCCCGCCTTATTGCTCCACACTAGTTTAGGGTCAAAACTAAATATTTTTGTAAAAATCGCCCCCCATGCACAGGTTACAGCAGCCTTCCCCGGTCAACACACAGCGCGCCTCTGGAGGAGAGTGGCGGTGATGACAGTTGTAACGGCGCGTGCTTGCTGAGCGGGCCGGCCGTGGACATCGCGCTGGCCTGCACCGACCATCTGAGGACTGTGCAGGAGGAAGCTAAGCCTCCCGGTATGTTGTACTGGTGTCATTTTATTTTAAACTTTAATTTTTGATTTTAATATTGTTAATTTTGCTGTTCAACTTGATTTTTTTAATACCATTTTTTAATACACTTGCTAAATTGTAACCTCACTGGAAGAAGTCACTGGCTCCTGAAATACAGGTACTCTATACTAGTGCAGGATTCAAGGTTTTTAATATGTTCTGTAACCAAGTATTATGTCAATAAAGAATTTATCTTATTTATTTATGAACTTTGTAATATTTAAGGTTGGAAATCACACTGTATAGTCAAATATTCAAAGTAAAAAATAGTAATAAATCTTATTACTTAATCCATAAAATATGACAGGTACGTCCTAACTACTTCTGTTCAAAATATTACAGCGATCCCAACAGAGTACAGTCTCCGCGACTCGTTCGAGCACTCGTCGTCGGAGTCCGGCGTGACGTCGGCCACGCTGGCCCAGCTGGCCCCGCCCGGCGACGACTGGGGCCCCGCGGGGCTGGCGGCCGCGCCGCGCCCCTTCAGCCTGCTGCGCGCCTTCGTGCCGTCCTTCCTCGTGGTGTGGCTGTGCCTGGCGCTGCTGGCGCTGCTGCTGTTCGAGACGGACTGGGCGCCGCTGCGCGAGCTGAAGCGCAAGCCCGAGCTCGTGGCCCTGCGCCGCCACTACTACGCGCCCCTCAAAGACTACCTGAAGCGCAAGGTCGTTGAACTGTTCTGATTCGCATCTCGGCCGCGGCGGCCGTCGCTCGTCCACTTCCCGAGTGTCAAATTTTTCCGGCGCGTACCGTTAAGTTTTTAAGGGTAAAGTGATTGACCTCGCTGGACAGACGTCAGCTCAGCTTCGGCCCAAATTTCTGTCTATACTCACAGTACATTACTGAAAATTACTCTTTCAGTACTGTACTAATTCTACAAAATATTTCCTTTTCTATTTTCTGAAACTCTTGTTCTGTCCTGCTACTACGGGCTGTGTTTACGTATTTCCGGCGAGGACGTTTCAACGAGTCTTATTTGTACAAACTCTTCGCGTACTTAGAAGTAAGTCACCGCTATACGCTTTCTTATAGTACAATTAATTTGTAAGCTATCACTACTTGTCTCGCACGGCACAAGGATTTGTGGGTTTTCTACGTTCCTAATTGTTTTTCATACATGGGCCTACTGCTTAGATCGGCCTGACGAACGTTACTCCGACAGACGACGTCCAAACTTACAAAATATTAGCTCTGTTAATATAAATTTATAATGTTCTGCTTACAAACTGCGATATTATGAATCTCATAATTTTATACTACAATTTTCACGTAACATTCCAGTTAATAATTTAGTCTTCCAAAAGTATTGTTTGTAGTGTTCTAAATGTTTATTTTTATAGTACCTATTTAGTGAATGATTAAGTATTCGCGCACAAAGTAATTAATAATTTATTTTTGTAGAAGTGCCATAATTTGATATTTTAAACCTAGTCATAATCAGCTGGTTCTATACTTTCTGCACAATTATTGTATAAGTTTATGAATAATATGTTGTCTAAGCGTTATTTATAATATTTTTATTAGGAACACATTGATTTAATTATTTATTTATTATGACACAATTAAATGTTGTTAATGCCTTACTAGAGTGAGTGTGTTAGACTTAAGTACTTAATTAGACGCTTCATTTTGCCTAGTCACTACGTATGTAAATGATTCTCAAACCTTAATATATTAGCACTAGTTGTAAGTTACATGACAATTGTAAATCATGGCGATTTGAATATTTTTTACACGAAATATGTATACTATGTACTTACAGTTCGGCCGACGAGAGAATGCGTCCTTGACACCTGTCGGTTTCATGCAGACGAATACGTGTTTTGCGAATTTGATCTTTATTAGCTAGAAGAACTGTCGCACTGACAGGCGGCAGGAACGCAATCTCTCGATAGCGGGACTTTAAAAAACTGTGTGGTGGCCACAGCAGCTTACTTCTAGTTGATTCATGTTTCCAGTAATTTAGAACTGATTTGGTAGTTATCAGAATATATGTACTTAAAAGACCTTACTTTATTACAATATGTTCTAAATTACGGGAAATAAGTACGTTCTCAAAATCAAAGAGGCTATGTAACTTAACTATTTTGTAAATTACAAAACTATTGTCAATAATTGTTGTGGCCAGCACAAGTACCGTAAATTGAATAAAATACTCGATAAAAAGTAACCTGGTAGCAATTTCGTACTGAAGTAACAACTCTGCTTACCTACACATCACGTCGCTTGATCATAATTTATTGAAATTGTCAATTAAATTACTAAATAAACTGTCAAAAAGTAAACAAGTATGGACTGCATCGCATTTAACTAGAATAACTTGTAAAAATGTCAGGAAACCTTCGTTGTGGTAGTCTAATACTCGTAGCCAATAAAATAGAACTTTTTATTTTCTTTGTGGACCAACATGCTATGGAGTTAAGTTTGTATGTACCTAAAAACTTATTTTTATACCGTTATTGCTTTTTCAACTCTTATTACGCTTAGAATTAAGAATCTCTTTATAATGTTATGAACAGGAATGAAAGTTGGTAATGTTTGGAATGTTATAGATGGTTTATTTCGACAATGTTTAGATGCCAAACTGAGTTTTTACAGATACGTATTGTTTCACTCACTGTGCAGTCTGCTGTGTGGCTGTGTGCTAGCGAGCGTGACGGTCTGCAGTGGCACCTTGTGGTTGAACCACTTGCAACAGAAAGCAGAATGCCAGTACTCTTACCACCCTTGTGAACTTGTTATAAAATAATGTAATTGTAGTCTAAGAACAAACATAGCTTTTAGTTAACATTTTTGAAAAATCATAGAGGTTTTAATAAAACATCCTGCCGAAATCGATTTCATCTTTTATTATTAAAATACTTCCAAAATAAGCAACAAACAAATAACAATGTAAAAAGAACATTCTATGGTGCTATATAGACCTGCTATTTAAAATTAACACTGTAATGATATTATTATATGCAATTTTATCACTGTCATACTTACAGTATACATTTTTTATCCATTCATATTTTAAAAATATGGCACTTGGAAGTTGTTAAAAAGTAATACGAATTACAAATATAGGTAGCTTTTTATTACAAACAAGTATAATACGCTAAAAAAGTGCTATCTTACAAGTTGGGTTTCTTCAATACGCCTGCGCATACTATTGTCATTGTCATTATTTGTATAGCATAGCGAAATTTGCGAATGTGGGTCTTAATCGATTACAGTGTTGGGAAGCAGCAAAATTGACACGGTACGATCACAAAAAATACTCTTATAAATTCAGATTCACCCTTATAATCATAATGTAAAATATACATTCATTTGAGCTACGCGGCGATAGTTTTCGTATACAGACGACTCGATGCGCGCACGCAGAGGACAGGCGGGGCGGGGGGGCTACATGACGCCGCCCGCGCCATCGGTCCACAAAAATCACCACCGCATAAACGGTATACAACTAATATAATTCCATATCCACCCATAAAATACGTAGGAGGTACCTAAGCATAGACAGCGTGCGGGCCGGACTCTGCGGTCAGTCCACGATGGACAGCTGCGCGAAGCCGAGCAGACTGGTCTCGTCCTCGGGCTCGGGCGGCGCCGAGCGCAGGCGGAACGTGAGCGAGCGCGGGGCCGGCGTCGCGCCCGGGAACAGCACGTCGTCCACCAGGCGCTGCAGCTGGCGCGCCGTGACGTCAGCGTCGCGCGCGTCCAGCAGCCCCGCGCCCACCAGCTCCGTGGCGATGCCGTCGGCCGAGTCCTTGCCGGGCGCGAACTCGAAGCGGATGTCGTTGAGCTCGTTGCGCGCGTTGCGCATGCGCAGCACGAGGTTGACCTGTGGCGCCTCGCTGCCGGCTCCCAGCGAGCCGATGGTGAAGCCGGCGCGGTCGTCGTCGCTGTCGGAGCTGTCGGCGCGCTCCAGCGTGTTCATAGGCCGGTCGCGCTCGGCGTCGTCCTCGTCGTCGTCGTCGTCCTCCTCGCTCTCCCACACCCACTCGCCCGTCTCCATGCGGTGCAGACGGCCCGACGCGCCGGGCTGGCGCCGGCTGGCCTTGTGCACGCGCGTCTCCATGCTGGGCCCGATGGTCACCAGCGTGGACACCAGGTACTTGCGGTCGCGCGCCTTCTTGAAGAACGAGTGCTTCAGCAGCTCGGTGGCCGTCGGCCGCTTGGCCGGATCCTTCTGCAGACATTCGAATATCATTTTCCTGAAAGTCTTGCCGTACGCCTTGTACTGGTCCTTCTCCTCGGCGCCTGTGTCGAGCGTCGGCGGGTCGTTCTGTAGCGTAAGCATGAGCACCTTCATCGGAGGATACTTGTGGTACGGCGCAGTGCCGGTCGCCATCTCGATGGCCGTAATTCCAAACGACCAGATATCGGCTTTGAAATCGTACCCGTGGTTTTGCTCCATGACTTCGGGCGCCATCCAGCACGGAGTGCCAACGAACGTGTGGCGCACCTTCTGCCGCGAGATGTCGCGACCCGTGGCCAGCCACGCCGAAACGCCGAAATCGGCGATCTGAACGATGCCGTCATCTCCAAGTAGGATATTACCGGCCTTAATGTCTCTGTGTATCTGACCGTTCTGGTGAAAATACTCGAGGCCCTTGAGCACCTCTTTCAATACTGTGGCGATCGTCGCCTCGTCGAACACGCCGTGCTTGCAGTTGGATATCCTCATTTTGTGTTTGATGATATCGAGCAAGCTGCCGCCCTCGAGCAGCCGGAGCACGAGCCACAGTTCCTCTTTGACCACGAAACTGGTGTAGTAAGTGACGACGTTCTCGTGGTTGCAGCTGGACATGGCCTGGATCTCTTTGAGCAGCTCGTCCATGGACGTGTTCCACTTCTCCAGGTTGATACGCTTGATGGCGCACTTCTCGCCGCGCGGCCGGCAAAAGGCGGCGTGCACGACGGCCGTGGCGCCGCAGCCGATGACGTCCAGCAGCTCGTAGTCGTCCTGGCTGTTGGGCCACGTGTGCCCGGAACCCGCCATTTTTACCACCACCTAATGTTCTTATAGCTGAATTAGCTCTACAGCTACTACGTGTTCTTATATGTACTCCTAATAAGGCCAAACTTTAAGGCATTAACTGAACTACAAACTGTATTTTAAATTATAGAAAAACCTGGGTAGGTTTTATCCTCCATGTTGATGTGATGTTTAGGTTTGTAATTCCGAATTACTAAGTGCTTATTCTCCTTATCTGATTCAAATCTATGAATGGTTTTAGAAGCTTCTCTTAACTCTAATATAGTTTGGTCTATATAGCTAGTTGTATTGTCGTTGTAGTCTACACTTGAAGGGTATAATTCATCACCTGAGAACAAAATAAAGTTATCAGTACTAGTTACATTTCAATTGAAAAAATAAAGAAAACAATCACAATGATTAACATTTTAATTACCAGGTAGCAAAAACACGACGCCATCTTTTACTTTGATTGTGAATGGATACGTTAAGTCAGTACCATATCCACTCCTATCTCGAGCGAATTTAAGGAGCTCCTGTAAGTCCTTCACATGGGTCAATCGGTTGAGCTCATATAGCTGAGGTGGTTGTAACTTCTTGTCACTGTGTAAAACTTCAGTTGGGTTCAACCACTGAAATAAAAAAACGAAAACCCATTAACCAACTAAGAAACTTAAATTACAAACAGACAGTTGATATATTATTTATTAATTAAATGATCCCAAATTAAAAAACTTTAACTTTATACATTTTCGGTAAATTGCCACTACCAAAAAGAGAACGGTATATTAGGACTGAGGTGATTTCTTCAACACAAGACTGAAATTAATATATCTGAAAAGTATCAAGTAGGGTACAAAAAATATATTGGTTAGTAAAGTCAATTCTAACGCCATATTGGAAATATGCAGTGATTGCTTATAAAAAGTAGATGGTTTGGAAGAAATCTGTTTATTTATTTAACATGTGGAAACCCACTGGCAACAAAATAAGCATTGTAAAAACAACTACCTGAACTTCAGCCACTTCACAGCTGCTTCCAAAGCTCTTCGGCCTATTTTCTAAAGCAGTCGCAAAGAAAGCGGTGTTGAACCTCTTTGGGATGTTGACAGGAGACAGCCAATTGCTCCAGTAGTGCAGGGACCAGATGTCAGGATAACACTGATGCACCTCACACAAGGTAAACCAGTCCCCAGGGTCTTTGTTTAGCTGAAAGCATGGTAAAGTTCACATAAATATTGTCGAATAAGTAAAAATTTACTAGACTGAGACAGTCCATTATAAGAATTTGACAGCAGTTGTTGTTCCAGCAAAATAATGACTTTATAAGTAGTTGGAATATTACCCGATTCCACTAATTAATTATACTGTTGATGTTGGTGCCAAAATGATTCATTCAAAAGGATGTGATTTGCATATTGTAATGACTTATTCATCTACAATTTTCTAGACATTATGTTTTTCTGATGACTTGTTTTTCTAGAAGTTCTACAGGTAATTTCATTATGTTCAGATATTATGTGCTATTTATCTGGTATAATCTACCAGATAATTTTTCATGGAGGTATCTGTCAAATCAGTTGACCAGAATGAAAGGATAGATGGACGAGTGAAAGGCGTTTCTCGTCTTTCACTCATCCATCCATCCTTTCATTTGTGAAGGTATTTCAAAAGGTATTCGTGACAAGACAGATGTGAATAGAAATGCTGGGAGGGGACACCCTAGAAAGACATAATGTTGACCTTATTGGTGATGTTCTTTAGAAAGATCAGGTGCATAGTACTTGCAACCATTGAGCATGTATGACCTGATGTATGAACGTAAACAACACAAAAGGAGTATGTAAGGATCCTAGCAGATGGCATTCTGTAGTTACTGTCGAAGGTTTGAGTTTATGTATGTCAGTTAACTGGAAATCATCCAGTGCTGGTGAAACAGGCCATAAGAGATTTAGCACAATTAACACCTTTTGATTAGTAAAGTACAACTAAGACTGTGTAACTTTTGATTAGTAAAGTACAACTAAAACTGTGTATTTATTTAGGTGAGTAAAATTAAAAAATAAATACTTTATGTATTATATTAATAGTATAATGTAAATGGTACACCACAGACTACCTACTATATTTGTCTCTCCTTAATTTTTAATCCATCCAAAGGTTGTCTTTAAAAGATCGCTCTTAGCGATAAGACCGCCCATTGTGTCACCCTTTATAAAATGTTATATATTTATGTTCTGTAATTTGTATGGTGTACAATAAAGAGTATTCTATTCTATTCTAACTGAACTATAATCTTTACTTTGAGAACAAAAAAACAACACTTCAAATAGCAATTATCTATGTTTCTGCTATACCTACCTAAAAAGTTCACCCATTTATGTACTACGCAAATTGCTTTTGTGCTCTTGCTTCTTATTGAAACATGTTTAAATATGCCTACAATAAAATATTGACACAACTGTAAGCCGTACAACTCAAAGCATAGATAATATACTCACCCGACTTTGCCAGTAGTTGACATCAATATCCTCTATGATGTCTGCCCATAGCCCAGTCCTTTGCTCCTTCCTCTTCCGACTGCAGATCAACAGGCCCAACTCTTCAAAAGTCTCTCTGATTGCTGTTATCCTCAGTTGCAAATGTCTATAAATCCAAATATTATTCATGAGCACAATTGAAAAGCGTACATACACAATGGCAAATGTTGGCCACACAATCAAGCCTACTTGTTTGAACACAATTGTTTTATCTAAGTAGGTGTAATCTGACAATGAATGCCAAAATTGCACACATTATGAGGCATTGTTGGAGGCCAATATATTTATTGAGCACATAAGAGATATTTTATATGATTGCACTGTTGGCTCAATTAAGAATCAAATGTCTTGATTCAGTTGTGGTTTGTTCTCTTTGTGGTTTTGGTTGGTACAAAAATAAATATGATGGGAAGTTTGCTACAACAGAAACAGAAAAGTCTTACTAAGAAGTAGACAAACATATCCTCAATAATATCACTTCAATGCAGTTTAGATGACGTAGAATTTACATTGACAATTCATAGGGTAGTTTTAACTTGCTAATACTCACTTTAAAGCAAAAGATTATCAAATTGTGGCCAACCATTAACATACCAAATATAATATAATGAATGCTCTGGCATTTATGTTTATTTTGCATAACCAGTTACTATTAACATATGTAAAAAATTATAAGGAAAACACTCACGCTACTGCTATGATAAACACAAGTTATATTAGAAAGTATTCATCAAGATATATTATGTAGACAAGCACAGTAACTAAGTACCATTACAAAACCTAAATATACAAGTTAGCTAATGTACACAACACATAAAAATGATTGCAACAGCACTTCACTTGGTGTTAAATATAAAGTGTTATACAAGTGTACAAGCATTAGTGTTTACTGTCGTTATCATTTAGTGTGTGACTGACGAAAACGTCAGCCGAGATGTCAAGGTCCACAAATATTACCTTTGTATTGGATTATTTTGGAAAATCTGGTTGATAACACTATCAGGGCGGTGAAATGCTTCCAAATCTTGTTTCGAGTAGCCGAAGGTTTTGAGGAGCTCCAGCCAGCGGGGGCTCCCGTCCACGGACTCGCTGACTCCGCCGGGAAACACCACGCTGTTGGCAAACGATGCACTGCGTGTCCGAGTCTGCAACAATATGTCGTAATTAACACCGCCACGATCCTCAACGCGCGATAACAACTCGCTATTCCGCTTGGTGAGCACTATTAACGAAGCAGAGTCACGCCAACTTTTTCCAATAATATTTTTCATGACTGATTTTTAACAGCGACAAACAGCAAGTAACAGGGTTTAAAATACAAGGTCGACTTACGCGTTCTGCGTTACGAGGAACTCTATGAGTGATAATCAAGTTAATGTGTCTTATCGTTGGTGATAAATTGTTTTGCGACAGCACAAAATGGAATTATAAATACAAAAATAGCACAAAATTGACATTCACTGCACTCACATTTTTTTTCTGTGTCAGCCCGTAGTAGTGTTGGAACAAAAATCGATGAACTCATAAATAGTGACTAAGAATTCAATAACTTGTGTAAACTATCTAAACTCATAGAAGCACAAATAAATACCACTACAAATATAACAATAGAGCAATGTTTTCTTTTATTTAGTTTTAAAACTGGCATTTTTACAACAAAAATAATTTGGCAATCCTAGTCCGAGTAACCAACAAGTAAAATCGAGAATGTGGACATCACTACTGCAGCAGTTGTTACTTTTTTTAGTACAAATGGAGCACCAGTCTTTTAGCACTGATGAAAAACAGTTATTTAAAATTCTTTTATTAAAAAACTGTTACTATCTTTTTAGAACGAAGTCCCTTATCGCAGCTTGCTGTAGCAGTTTACTGGTGGAAATCGTTACGTAAAAAAAAAAGCGTGGGCGCCATGCGACTTTCTCTTTCTTTGTCTATTTCTCTGTCTCTTTCTATTCTATGCGAGTGTGTGTGCGTGCGAGTATCGCGTAAGGAACTTCATTCCACGGGGGTCCCCCAACTGATGCTTAGATCTTTTTTTGTTGTAATTCGATTTTAAGCGATTGTGATGGCTATGCTAATTGCTCGTTACTTAAGTTACTCGGATACTAAGAAAAGGAGGGTGACTTTTTCCATTTTCGTTTCACGAGTCAACAGGCTGTATCATAGATATAGGTTTACCTAAGGGCTGTATATTGTATCAGGAGTGTCGGCCTGCTTTTAATTAAACAAATTGGTACATAGTTAATCCTCATTATGGTTGGTGCAGCTTGTCTTACAAGGCTATTGAGTGATCATGATTTGGGAGAAACCCTTCAGTTCACTTTAACCAACTGATATTATGTTAGGGTACAGTAGGTTAAGTTCATGTTCTTTCTCCAGAATTAGCTTACTGACAGGTTACTGTTATAAGTATTAACTCATTTATTTATTTTACTTCGATGGTCCTAGTTTATCATCTGTGACTGTGACTGCAAGCGACAGCTATGTGACCAGAAGGCCAATTCTCGTAATTTAAAATGTCCAAAATCTAGTCGCAGTCTCATCTTGGCGACAAAAAAATGTCAAAAACTTGTCAAAATGTAGGGAAATTAGAGGTATTTTTGACAGATTGATGCTGAGATCAGACTGAACGTTCCTAAAATTACGAGAATTGCCCCTCGGAACCCAGCTGCAATGCATAAATATGTAAACTGTCACGTCCTTTATGCCTGGAGGCTTTTATTTAGGTAGTAACTTTTTATTTATATTTTAAGTTTATTGTGTTGTTAATTACTGAACAAAGGTTCCTAGTATTGTATACATGCAACTATTTTCTAACAGCAGCACAGCTGTCTGCTGCTGGGGAGTTTGTTGCGTCACTTCTTCTTCCTAGCGATAGCACTAGGAAGTGGTGAAGGGCGGGCGTTTTTGGAGGACTGTCTTTGTCTGTCTGATCTAACATTTGTTGCTACACATCGATTTCACAAGGACTTGACACCTTCCTAGTACCTACTCTCCTCGCCTGAGATGCAATTTCATGTGCAATCCAAGACATCTAAAACACATTAGTTTCAATGATTAGATAAGATGAAATTGAAACATGGAAACGGAAATATGTAGATGGCTGAATTTAATTAAATTATCAGTTTCTGCGAAAAGGGTTATCTAGCTGGTTAGTTGGGTATCGTCTACATAAGCTATATGAAGAGCAGTTGTTTTGCTAAGTATCAGAAGGCCAATTCTCGTAATTTAAAACGTTCAAAATCTAGTCGCAGCTCATCTCAGAAATTAGAAGTATTTTTTGACAGATTGAGACTGAGATCAGACTGTGAACGTTCTTAAAATTACGAGAATTACCCCTCTGATACGAGTATGCACACATTGTTACTGAGTCGGTTATAAAATGCCATTTCTATACGCTCCATTACTTTCATCACACAGGTGCAATATCTTGCTCGATATTATCGTAACACTTAAATTATATCTATTCCAGTAAATGTTATATTTATGGCTAGGTTGTTAGGTGTCTGATAGTATGACAGTATACTATCAGAACTAAAATAGAGAAATGGGCCGAAGACGTCACTGAATGAAACCATTCAGTGATGTCTTCGGTGGATTCGGTGGTTGATCTCGGATTGATATCCGGAAAAGGGGAAGAGGAAATATAGATCGACAGCGGGAGCGACACCAAAAAAAAAAAAAAAAGTTCTAGGGGGAGAAAGATCTAGGCCTATGCTGGAAATCAAAATGAACTCATTACGATGTCTAAGAAGTAGGTATATGAGAAGACTGGAGGAATTTGTTTGGGAAGTGGTGGTGAAAATCTAACCCGGCAAATTCGAGAAAAATATGGTTTTAGACACAACATTTTCAAGGGCACAACATTTTCTTTTAACCCTTGCCTATGTTCTATGGTATGGGTTTGGTGTCCGCACTTAGTCTTTCACGTGAAACCCTTCCCTTACACCACAGCCTTATACAAAACTGTATCGATTGGCACTGTAAAAATAAAACGTAACAATCATGATTTTTCTAGCTAACTATAATTTTTTACAAAATCTGTGAATGCAGTTAGCAATTACTCAAAAAGTTAAGGACAGTCAAGTGAATGTTTTCCTGTAGCTACAGCGGTTAGCGGCTAGGGTTTGTATGGAAGTTCATTTCCACCCTAAAGTAGATAGGTACGCGGAAATGCATGTCTGAGAATCCACCAAAGCCTATAAATGGCGTTTATCCAACTAGGTTTAGGTTGAATTCTCGGAAATGCACTTCCACGTATCCACCTGGTGGGATTTTTTTGGGGTGGATAAACTGAATAGCCTTTGTAACGTGGGTACAGCAGGCCGCACGTCACTGTTAACACTTCAATACAATATAATAAGAGGCTAGCGTATACTGGTTTTTTTAATACTAAATACACAACACAATATTTCATGGACCCCGTCTTTTAATGGTGCCGGTGCTAATATATAATCAGCCTATAATGTTTCCACTGCTGGGACATAGGCCTCCTCTCTGTGAGAGGGAGTGGGTCGCAATCCACCACGCGGGCCAGTTCGAGTTGGTGAACGTCACGTCTTCGAATTTTCGGTTCTAGGGCATGCCGGTGTTCTCAAGATGTTTTCAATCAATCAAAAGTCATTTATTCAAATTAGGCTGAGAATCATCACTTTTCGAACGTCAAAATTACAAAAGACAGTCCCCCAAAAACGCCCGCCCTTCACCACTTCCTAGTGCTATCGCTGGGAAGAAGAAGTGACGCAACAAACTCTCCAGCAGCTTCATCGTTTTGAGAGCAATGTTGATGAAATAAATTACACAAAGTATTGCGCCTATTTGGGTTTGAACCCAACACCTATCGCTCGTAAGTCGGGGTCGATACCACTTGCCCACCACTGCCCTACCAGCATGTGCTAATGCAGTTAAACAATTACTCATATAGTTAGGTATTCCGAAATGCCTGCTTGCATGCTCATAAAAATAGGTCCCGTAGGTACCTATACTTAAATATTATGTAGGTTACTTAACAACATAGCTGTTAGTTTTTCTCATATCCAACGAACATTATTTTCCAATACACCGTGGGCCGTGTCCTAGTTTTTATAAATTGACCTTTTATGTAGAAGTCGTGTAAAAACCATAACTACGGCGTGTTGATAGGTATAATTTCCCTCTGCAGGACAAAGGTCGCTTCTCATACAGAGTACATAAATGATAAAAGATTTTATTTTGTAAGTAGGTTTGTACAAACACTTTTACACGTCAATCATATTTTAGAACTAGATGAGGTCGGTTTCCTATCTGACTAGGCTGAGAAGAAAGGCCGAAACAAACTCAGAGGTCACAGTCTCTTTTAAAGTCCAGACATAACCTTGGTCACATAGATCGATGTCTGAGATGGTCTTTTGAGGAAAGAACCACACAGATTGAGAGGACCGGTCGAGTCAGTACACGCATTTGTCAGAAATCGTGCAGCTCAATTAAGGAGCTCAACGATTTGACGAACAATACCAAAGAAAGGACATTGAGGTAGGCCACATTAATTACTACAACTGCCAGGCCATGACAAAAACTAACAGAACAGAGAGAAAAATAATAG
Organism: Apamea sordens; assembly: GCA_945859715.1. Taxonomy (NCBI): domain Eukaryota; kingdom Metazoa; phylum Arthropoda; class Insecta; order Lepidoptera; family Noctuidae; genus Apamea; species Apamea sordens. The sequence continues at coordinate 18,796,864 of OX243986.1, forward strand.
CTATGTAAAAATTGGAAGCAGCTCAATCCCAAGCCTTTTTGTCCTTGATATAATCCTTAACGGTATAAAAGGCTCAACTTACGTTTAATGAATGATTTTAATTTATTAAGGCTTAGATCTTGAACGGAGCTTGGAACTTTATTATAAAAGCGTATACATTGGCATCTGAACGAGCCACCTATTTTCTTGAGCCTTGTTGTAGTGTACAACAACTTTGTGTTTGTTCCTAGTATTTATATCATGATAGGCAGTCAGTAGGCAGGAGCATTGATCACCAAGCTTGCTCAAGACGGGTTGGTAATTTCAGACTTCATCATCATCTGCCTAGCCTTATCCCGACTATGTTGGGGTCGGCTTCCAGTCTAACCGGATGCAGCTGAATACCAGTATTTTATATAGAGCGACTGCCTGTCTGACCTCCACAACCCAGTGACTGGGTAATACGATACCCCTTGGTAAGACTGGTTGTCACACTTTCGGGCTACTGACGACCCGTAACGACTGTCAAAGATCCACGAATGACAGCCGGGACTGGGACCAACGGCTTAACGTGCTTTCCGAGGCACGGAGGGGTCGGGGGCGATTTCAGACTTATCTAAACTAATATTATAAAGAGAAAAGATTCGATTTTTTGCATGTTTGTTTGTTACGCTTTCACGCTAAAACAGCTGAATGGATTTGGACGAAATTTGGCATATATGGGTAGAACTGGATTAGGACATAGGATACTTTTATCCCGATAATCCCACGGGATCGAGACTAAGGCTGCTTTTCCACCAGCGATGGGCTATGCAGCTATGCTGTGAGGATATGAAAGCTAAGCTACGAAACGATATGACCGTTTCCACAAATGTATAAGTAGCTATGTAGCGGAGCGAGTAAGATGTGCTTTGAAGAAGCGCCTGCGATGCATCCACAGTAGGGAAGGTGACCAGCGCGCACCTACTATGAGTACCTACTCTGCTCTGAACATAGCTATACCAATCGCGCATCCATAGCTCCCATCCATAGCACGCATCTTTCCATATAAAAACATAGCTTAGTTGAACCCATTTCCACCAGTGCTATGCTATGTGGACCAATGAATATGATTGGTGGATATCAAACGCATCCATAGCAACGTAGCATAGCACATCTCTGGTGGAAAAGCAGCATTATGCGGGTGAAACCGCGGGGCGCAGCTAGAATTAACTATAAGCTCAGCTTTGCAAAGTAAAAAAAAAGATAAAAAGAAAGTATAGGTACATAAATAAAATATCAAGGCATACGAAGCTTTTTTACATTTTATAGCGCTCTTGTTCGCATAGGAAAATGCATTTTCGAATTACATTAAACTGAATAAAATTGAAAAGGAAATTTAAAAGAAGCCTGAAAAGTTTTAAATGGAAAGTCTGCTAGCTGTCGGCTTAGCAGAGATAAAATAGGGTTTCCTTTAATAATAAAAGGCGTTAGTTTTAAAAAATTGTGAAGAGTTCGGCCATTTTAATTTACGCAAGGGTTCCCTACACGTGTTCAGTGTTTCGTGTGTTTCTCTGTAATATAATAGCCTTCCCCATTCCTGCCCTTAGGTGTCGTAAAAGCCGACTAAGGGACTACAGCAATTAAGAGAATGGGCCACAATCATATCAAGTTATACAGGTCGGTATTTTAACTGACCATGTCCCTTTAATTACTGCAAAAAAATTATATGCGACGCAGGTCCAAATATTTGTTCCATGCAGGATAGAAAGGAGAAAGAAGATAATTATGTTTATTTGCGGCAAACATGGCTCAGAGAAAAAAGATCAAGTTGGGGGAAAAATATGCGTTAGGTAAATCCAAGAAAAACGGCTATCGCTCAGCATAATGCTACGACCCTATGCGAGACAGAGCCCCAGCGCTGGTTTTCAGCGACAGCTGGCGTTGACGTGATAAAACACAAGACACATTGCATAGCAGCTAATCGCTCAACCACTGAGCCAAGTGTGGTGTTTCCAAAATCAGGTACCCTTAATAAAAATCTTAAATTCATTCATTCACATTCACACACACAGAGACAACGCGCTAAGTATAAGTAAGCCATGGGAAGAAGTTCTGGAAAATTGTTCCCTAGTGGGGTTAAATATGGAATAAAAGTTTGTATGAAAGTCCGTCCGAACCGGAAAGTTGGTGGTACTCAGACTTTTATAGGTAAAAGTTTGTTGGACCATTGTTTTTTGGCAACTCTCTCCTGCGTTGCTCTAATAGAAAAATATGAGATAGGTAAACAAACATCTACTGTTATCTCTAAAAACAAGTGAATAACGCAAAAAAAACTCCACATTATCACAGCTTCTCTGATGTTATCCTCGGTAAACTGTCAGAATCAATCAATGCACACGGTTGGTTACGTGCGGAGGGTCCTTATTCGTAATATTGTGATCTTTTAGGCCCCTCTTCCACCGACGACGAGGAAGCGACTAGCTATTACATAACGATTTTCTCGCTCAAGAAACGTACAAAAGATTGTAGTTAATAGTTGACCGCTGACTGTTCACACCGCTGGCGAGTACTTACCTACTCGTTTTTCGCATCGACAAGAGCTATCAAGGGGAGTACTCGCTCAACGACACTCGCTGCAGGACACTCGCTTGGTAACTAACGTATCCCAGTGAGTAATCGCTAGTCGGCGTCGCGCACTCGATGCTCTTTTCTCGCCAACTCGTTTGTAGTTGCTAGCTCTACTCATAATCAGCTTATAACGTTCCCACTGCTGGGACCCAGGCCTCCGCTCTGTGAGAGGGAGTGGGCCGTATTCCACCACGCGGGCCCAGTGCTGGTTGGCAGATATCACATGTTTTAGATTTTTTGGTTCTAGGACATGCCGGTTTCCTCACGATGTTGTCAATCACCGTTTTCAGAGCAGTGGTGATGACATATGTACATTACTCAAAGTAAAGCGCCTTTCTAACTCACATACGGCAAACAACTAGTAAGTACCAGCACTGCTCAGCTGCTATTTCTACTCGCTTCTCGTCAATCGCCTGCGGTGGGCCAGGTGCCTTAAGTCCGCTATGATATGCGCTCGAGACTCCGCTCGATAGCTACTCGTGAATGCCTCATACGAGGGCTTATCTGTCGCTTATCTTTTAAGGGTAAAGTCTTTACGAACAACAACAGCGCTTACTTAACTTTGTTTCAAGAAATCGTTTGTCGTGTGAAACGAGTTACTTAGTAGGAAGAAATATAGTGGGTATTTAGCTTTTGCCTGCAGGTTTGCTACCGTGGAGGTCGCAAATTATCCCAGCCGAGATGAAAATCCTATGTCCTAACCCAGGGCCCAGGGGCCCAGGGATCTATCCTTGTGCCCTAAATCAGTTAGGGCGTGAAGATTTAAGGTAACAGTCAAGTTACTTTCGCATTTATATTATTAGTAAATGTCATGAATAATATTCATGCAGGAAGTCTACATAGTCGATTGAAAAAAATGTATAAATGTCTTTTTTCTGAAATATTTTTTTAAAATTTATAGATCAATAACTAGGTAAACAGTCAGCTTCGAAAGTCGGTTAACACTGGTACTTTTTCATAATACCTAGGTACTTAGTCCTACCTATCTAAATTGACACAAAATTACTCGATACTCTGGTGTTCAGTACCTTTTGTGTAGTAAAAAGAGTAATGATCGCCATAATGAAAAAACTGAATTGTATTGGGGCGGGCCGCGTCGCACATTTTCTTTAAGCCAACGCATATCACAGGCGGGCGGCATCGCACTTTTTTGTATAAAAATACGTTGCGCTGCGGCCCGTGGAAGCTGTAAAGCCCATTAAAAAAAAAACATTTTATGTCCATTCCATCGTTGCCTGGAAGAGATCGCAGAAAGCGATAAGGCCGCCCATTGTATATTTTTAGTGTTCGATCAATTTTTTTCGTTACCTGTGTATGTATGTTTGTGGTGTATACAATAAAGTATGTATAAATAAATAATCATCATCATCATCTGCCTAGCCTTTTCCCAACTATGTTGGGGTCGGCTTCCAGTCTAACCGGATGCAGCTGAATACCAGTATTACATGGAGCGACTGCCTATCTGACCTTTTATTTATATGTATAAATAAATAATAAAGTAAATAAATAAAGCGGGGCCCATTGCGGCTGTGATTAGGCGCCTAGAATCCATTCTATTTTATTGTACATTTTGACGTTCATATCCTTTTATGTAGTCAAAGGCAAATCATGAAAATATTTTCTTTATTTTTTTTAAGAAAATATTTTCATGATTTGCCTTTGTCTGGGCTCTAACCCACTTTACCTATTTGCTCCTGACCGTCCCTTCATTACGAAAGTCAAACCATGTTATGTCGGCCATGTCCGTTCATCAATCAGTGTTCAGTATTGGGTTCCCAATGTTTCAGTGGGCGGCCAAGCGAGCGCTGAATTCCAATCACAGGCTATAATTGTCAATTTGCAAATAGGAAGATCCAATTAGAGTACTGTGGGGTCTGGCTTGGGACCTAAGATGCGTGTGCATTACTTGTTTGACTTGACAAACATCGTAGAACAATAGTTTTGTTTCAAACAGTGTGACAAGTCGTGACATCTGTCTGAAAACTCACTTATGTTTTGTGGAACAAGTTGTATGATTGGTTTCACGACACAAGTATAGAAACATCTATTATGTTGAACGTTTTCTGGTGCAAACGCATAGCCACGGTAAATATAACATTACCGTGGCATGGCCAATCAAGCATGTCGTGAGACATTGCGACTTGTAAGGTAGTAAATAATGTTAAGTGTGTAAACGAGCGCTTCTCGCCATCTAACTGTAAAGTCTGCACCCTATTTGCGTAACACACGATCAATCGGAATCGGTTTCATTTTGACAGTTCAACAACATTCATTGCTTTATTTACGTGTTGAGCAGACAAATTTTTCGAACTTATGAAGCAATGGATTAGCAATTTGCTTCAAAATGATTCTGATTCCGATTGATTGTGTGTTTCGCAATTAGGGTGCATATCAGTAAAAAAAAAAAATGGATTGACAATAAAAAAATAAAGAAGATTTTTTTATTAAAAGCAACTTTACATTTGTTAGCCTGGTGATTTATGGTCCTGCCTTAAGTTGTAGATTACTAGATTCATACTATTTTCAAAGTAAGGTTAACATAGGTAGGTACATAATTTGGTTTAAATAGGTTTTTATTTGTATTATTTTATTTATCTTTTAAATAGATTCGTCTATATTTTGTGAACGTGAGAACGTTGTAGGCCATGTAGACTATTATTGTATATTTGTAGATCATTTTCTATTTGTTAGTACTTGTTGACATGACAGGCCCACACTGTCCTCCCATACCTGTTAACACTGTAGGTAATTTAAAAACATGGGGTTGCTTGCCATTTCTTCTCAACAGGAAACGACCAATTGGAACCGTGCACTTAGCTTCTAACGTTTCATAAGTGCCCACGTAGGTTTATGTAACATAAAATATTTTGATTTTGACAAAAATATCGTAAGACAAAAATAAAACATCGGGAGAAATCTGGATTTGAATGCTGAATTGGTAGATATGAATGCTTGTCCTTCTCTGAAAGGGGGCAATAATTCACAGAGCCATAATCACGGGTCATAATCAATCATACCTTTACTTTACTATAAAAACAATTTTCATAACAGTAGGTACCACTTCCATTCAAAATGACATGACATGACATGACTTCATTTTTAAAATGATTTATTGGGAAACTGCACCAAAGGAAAATAAATCGTCGGCACGCAGAGTATATTTTATTCCATCGCTTTAATATGGTAGCTCGTTTACACTTTATGCATTATGCTTGCTTGCTTTTTGCTTTATGCATGAAAAATTTAAATGCATTTCGATCACAAGGGTATTATTTCCGCCAAACCGGCGGGCGCAACCATAGTTGCCATGCCAACTAAATTATACCTACAACCAGCAGTTGTGCAACCAGCAGGCGCCAGGTGGGACCATCATAAAGTATTCCAGTGGAATATAGCCCTAAAACTCACTCACAACAATCTCATGAGCCTCTCTATCTAATAAAAATATAAAGAAGCTTCAAACATAATATCTATGTAAGGAAGCTCCGGTCCCCTGATGACATCATTAGGTCTCTGATAGGAACGAGACGAGACGCGAATTCCAATTCAGAGGAATAGATGAGAGATTTTCAAACAGGATCATCCAATTAAAATTTCATGAAACCTTTGAATCAAACTAGTTCTTTTTACTAGTTGCTTTTAAAAAAAGAAGGCACAAAAATGTTTGTACGAACGAACTATTTTTATGACTGGCAACCTGCTCTATCTGCAAATAATAATACAACGAAACTATTTTCATATCCACGAGAATTTGGCCCCAGTTTTGAATTGAAAAAATATTTGAAATACTTTTTATTCGCTCCGTATACATTTTTAATTGATCCCGATGCTATGGCAAAAGAAAACAAACTGTGGAACAAGCCTGAATTTATTTTCGCATGATTTCACAATGGAGTATTTGCTTGCTCATATTTTTCTACGTATATAAAGCCTTTTGGCGCCTTTGTCCCGCTTCCCATAAAGTCTGTGCGGATCGGAAAATATTCCTTTGACTAGCTACAACTATTTGTATTACAAGTTGTTGATTAATTTTCATACGAGAATGTGGTCGATCAGAGTGGGCCCGGTGTGTGGTGCGCTTTGGAAATAAAATAGTTTTTCCTGGTAATTATGGCTAGAGGGTTTTGAGATCATACGATTAAATTGTATACCTACATGGAACAAATAGATAGGTACCTACATTTAAGACATAGGTAATAAGAGCGTGGATCAAATATTGCGAACTATCATTACTTGCAACTGTAATAAAAATAAAAAAAATAGTTGCAGTTTAATTTAGGCATTATAATCGTATGGGAAATTTGCCACTCTTGGCTAAATGTACCTACACCTTTCGTAGGTAAACGTTTTTATTAAATAAATTATTATTATTTATTATTCCACCCAGCCTTAGCCACAGTCATTTCTGAACAAAGACCCATCACTCCACTTTCAATGACTAAACCGGACAAAAGAAGCTCATTGTTCGTAGTAGTAAGATGTCCCTGGTCAAGATCTTAAAGGAGGAACACAGCTCGCACTCGGCAAGTACCCGAACGTGTGTAAATCAGCCCTAATAGTCCTCTATTAGTCTCAAACGACAACCTCGACTAGTGTAGAGGTCTATTCTTAGCCGCCCGACGAGAGTTCTAGACCACACGGATATCTAATTACAAGATCAACTGCGAGAATCAATCTATTCTCAACAATGGGAAAGTTGAACAGCGTCCTTGAAGATTGCCGCTTGACGACACGTCTAGTCCTACCTTTGTTCAAGTTATGTGCCAAAGATATCGGTAACGCTAAAAGGTACAGGAGCGAACAAAAGGGTGCATAATGGCACGGTCATCATCGTATCTTTATCGCTGCTACTTTTATGGGAGGCTGGCACTAACGCGCCTGATCGCACCCGCACCTCGGAGACACACAGCCAGATATTACCTAATAAATGTTGAGCACACTTCAGGAAACAATGCAACGTTATTATGCGCAGCTATTATAGAACTAATTGTGGAAGGAATAAGGGTGGTAATGGCGTTCGGGTGGGCTTGCATTTGTTTGAATCGTGCGCGCAACAAGTGCGGCGCAGGTGGTGGTGCGGGGTGCGGGGCGCGGGAGATGCTCATTGATCAGCCGGCGCCTGTTGCTCGACCTGATACCCCCCACCCCCCACTGACCTGCCCCTCGATGGGCCCGACGTGTGTAATCAAACTGACATGTGCGGGTAGAAATAAGGGTAGAAATAGATTGCTCATCATCATATTTTGAAACAAATATTTGAGGGGCGCGGAATTTTGATTTAGGTACGAAAAATCAAATTAAATATGCATGAGTGGCTGAAACAAAGAGATATTCGGATATATGACGCTTTTGGCGGGAGAGGTTGCTTAGCTAATTAATGATTCCCTTTGGTCCGATATTAAGTTATTAATACAGTACCTACAACAGCCCAAACGTGTAATTGTCGGTGAGTAAACAAGGGTTTGATGAGCTGCAAAATCAACAGTTTACTGAGGATAATCGCCGAGCCAAATGTGTGGTTTCGTTTAGTGTTTGTTGATAAATAATAACATGCCTAATTAATTACGCTTCGTACTACTTTATTTATACAGTACCATTTTCTTATTCCGCTGAAATGCGTTGGAATCCGATTGTCACCCGAATCACGTGTTATTGTCCAAGGGCGGATCCAGCTTTGGCACCAGGGGGGGGTCACATAGTCATGGTCAAGTCACAAGAAGTTATAATTTAATTTTAATAATAATAGATACAAGTAAAAAGTAGGTATTTTATTAATAAATGTAAACTCAAAATAAAAATCAAAAGTCATTTATTCAAATTAGGCTGAGAATCAGCACTTTTTTAACGTCAAAATTTCCCCAAAAACGCTCGCCCTTCACCACTTCCTAGTGCTGTCGCTGGGAAGAAAAAGTGGCGCAACAAACTCCCCAGCAGCACAGCTGTCGGTTCAGTTAAAAAAAATACTTGATTGTATACAATACTAGGCATTACTAGGTACCTAATTAACATTACAAGACCAGAACATAAAATTAAATTATTTGCCATGTCAGCTAGCCACGCTAATATACCAACAAATATAATAATAATAATAATAATTTTATTTATTTCACTTCAAGACACAAACATCACGGTAGCCCTGGCTCTTGTACTAGGAAGTCCTGTATCACAAGAGCCACACCTCTCAATTTACAGAGAATATAATATAGAAGCGCGATAGACAAAAATGAGATTCGTTATAATTATGGCATGCATTAGAAGGTAAGTTTATAAAAAATATAAAAGATTAAACAAAAAAAAAAAAAAAACTAGTAAGTAATGATGATAGAAGAGTTTACATTTTCTTTCTTTAATTAATTTACCTCTGCGTTCTTTTTAGAGTCTGGGTAAGTGTGACTGAGGTGTGTGTGTGTGTGTGGGATGTTCGTGTGTGGTGTATGTGTGTGTGGGGTGTTCGTGTGTGGCGTGTGTGTGCGTGAGTGAGGTGTTCGTGTGTGGTGTGCGTGGGGGGGTGTGTGTGAATGTGTCAGGGTGTCATGTAACGCTGCCGAATAGATTTTCTGATTCATCGTAATCGTAATTTTCTAGCCAGTGAATAATAGCTTTTTTGAATTGGTAGTTGTTAAGTTTTTTAAGTTGTTTGATCCCTTTCTCGTGGCCGATTTTGTTGTAAAGACGTGGGACAATGTAGTGGTAGTGTTTGCTAGCGAAGACGCTCTTGGTACCTTCAACTGGGCACCTTTCAATCCTCTTGGATGAGATAGGCAGATTAGGGATGGCGTATCGATGATATCTTCGCAGGCATTCGTAGAAAAAGAACTTTCGAACGCTGAGTACTTTGGCTTTTTCGTAAACCTCTGTCGTGGGCGTACGGTATTTCAGTGACAGAAGTACTTTTAGCACCGCACGCTGAGCCCGCTCCAGCTCGATCATGTGGGTCTTGCCTGTCACCCCCCAAGCGCAAATAGCGTATCCCAAGACACAATGGCATAAGGCTTTATATGTTTGCAACAGAAGTTTTAGACTAGCAACATATCTCAGGGTTTTAAAGATATGGATCAACTTGCGTATTCTTTTGGCGGTAACCGGGATATGTTGTGTCCATTTGAGGTTGTCGTCAACGATTACTCCTAAATATTTAATGGACTTCACTCTGCCTAGCTTAGGGCAAGTGCAGGAGGCAGAGTTATTGTGATGCCTATTGCAAGGAAACGTGTGGCTGCTAATTTTAAAGTTTTTGGGGCTTCCTGCTCTAGTCTTACTAAAACATAGATATTTTGTCTTAGAGGTGTTTAGTGATAGCAAACTATCTTCCAGCCAAGCTGTTACTTGGGAGAGGCCCGTTTCACAGACGGTTTCAAGACCTTGCCACGACTTATCATGGAACAGAAGAACTGTGTCGTCGGCAAACATCATGACATCGGCACTATTAATTGTGATATCGCACAGTTCGTTGATGTACACCAGGAATAGCGTTGGCGCAATCGTGCTTCCCTGGGGAACACCGTAAGAACAGGAAACTTCATCACTAGTCATATTATCAAGGCGAACGCTTTGCTTTCTTCCTGATAAGTAACTTAATAGCCATTTCTGTGGCACTCCTCTGATTCCGATGTTTTCTAATCTGCTTATAAGAATAGGGATCGACACAGTATCGAATGCTTTCTGAAGGTCGAGGAAAAGACCGACACATTTTTCTCCCTTGTCTATATACTTGGCTATGTTTCCGGTAAGTTTTAGAATGGCGTCATTAGTGGACCGATTGGCTCTAAAACCGAATTGGTTTAACGAAAGAATGTTATTAGTCTCTAAATAGCTCACTAGTCTCTTGTTAGCAAGTTTTTCTAATATTTTTGATAGTGTGCTAAGGACAGAGATAGGTCGGTAGTTGCCAACGAGACCCTTATCACCAGCCTTAAAAACAGGAGTAACAGCAGCTTTCTTAAATGTGTCAGGAAAAACACCGCTACAGAAACTGATATTGCATAGGTGTGTTATTGGAGATGCTAATTTAAATTTATATTTTTTGAGGATATTAGCGGGAATATTGTCTAACCCAGAGGCACTGCTGTTTTTAAGTCCGGATATCACCTGGATAACTTCGTATTCGTCTGTGAGAGAAAATGCCATCGAATGGAGCAAACCATCCGACTTCAGTGCTTGTGCTGCTAGAGTTCCTTCATCCTGCTTGAGTTTACTTAGAGTTAAATTTGCTAAATCTTTACCAATTGTTGTGAAGTATCTGTTAACTCCATTAAGAGAGTCAGCGGGGTTAGATTTGATCTGCAATAACTCCGTAGATCTGCATGAGCCTTTTTTTATGTTACACATGTCCTTAATTACACTCCAGGTCTTTTTCAAGTTGTTTTCATTTTTTTGTAATTCCCTTTCGTAGTAAGAGCGCTTTAACGTTTCTCTCAATTTATTGCAAGCATTTCTATACCTAATGTAATGTTGCCGGAGTACCTCGTCAGCTGGCGATTTCTTTACTTTTTGGTGCATTTTGTCCCTTTTCCGTATACACCTCACTATGCCAACTGTAATCCACGGTTTAAGCGGGTCCTTTTTTTTTGATTTTTTGGTTTTGACTGTATTTTTTGTGATGATATTTCGCAGCGTGTTGACTAGGAACTCAGCGGTTACATTAACATTTTGAGAGTTGTAGTAATCGTCCCAAACGATATTATCCAAATCAGTCTCCAATTGTTCATAATTGATAGTTGTTCTATAGCGCTCAGTCGTTTTTTTAGATAGGCGAATATCTTCTATGTGCAACAATATAGGACTGTGATCTGTCAAAGGGTCAAAGATGAAGGTTTTGGCTTGCTTATGCGTCTTTACCATAAAATGGTCAAGGCAGTTTCCTTGTCTGGTAGGCTTGTCTACACCTTGTCTTAGATCATGGGCAGCTAGCATAGTGATGTATTCCGCAGCGAGGCCAGTGATCTTTTCCGGAAGGATGTTGATATTAATATCACCAGCAAGAATTATATTTTCGGAATGAATGTTAGTGAGCAAATCGTTGACCGAGGTAATGTAGTTTGCCGGATTAGTGTAACATGGTGGTCTATATGAGGCAACGAGCGTAAATGTATCCATGTTTATAACAAGACAGTTACCATCAATCACTTCAGGCTCTTGAGCTTGCACATTACTAAAGCACTCCCTGACGTAGACTATGACACCATCGTTTTGGTTAAGGCTGCGTGTTGTGTGAAACGGAGTATAGTTATCAATATGAGTAATATTAGAGCCTCCATCGATCCAACACTCCGTCAACACTATGCAGTCAACAACAATGTCAATGTTAGAGAGAAAAAGCATTAAGGCATCAAAATTTTTCTTGACACTACGAATGTTCACAGCGAGAATTGTCAATGAGTTTTTGGAAAGAGAGGTATTAAATAGCATTTTACAGGTAGAGGGGTCATCTACTATGGTACACTCGATTTCACCGCTAGCCTCTAATTCGTCACCTATAATTATACTATCAGAGTTGAATTCTGAATATAGAAACACAGGTGACAAACTCAATAATTAAACCGGTTACAGGCCTTAGATAAGCCAGATATTTTGGGAGACCCATAGGCATTCGGGTTACAATATTGGATAAGCTTTTACGGCAACTTACCTTACCGATCGAATGATCAGTAGATTTTGAAACTGAGAATGTGTTTTTTGAACAAGTGAAGGGTTGTGTTGTAGTATGGATTGTGTGTTGTGTTCTGCAGTATGGGTATTGGTGGGTTATGTGAGTTATCATTACAAAGTGTTTAACAAACGTATAACGAACGCGATGGTATTGCTTACTTGAAGAGGAATCGGCAGTTACAAAATAAAGTGGTATTAATAGGTACTTATTTCTAGGAATGGAATGGAATCTTGCCATAGCCGGAATTAGTCATATCTGTTTTGGCAGAAGAAGAGCTAAAATTTCCTCATTATTTATGCGGGCGGCAGTGTCGCCTTCTTTTTTCCGAATGTAGACACTTCCGTGTGCAGTCCAGCAGTATTTGTAATCGTTTGATTTATATTTGAAATATAATAAAAACTATACGTAGGTACTCAAGCTAAAAAATAATTAAAATGTAAATAAAAAACTTACTACCCAAATAAAAGCCTCCAGGCATAAAGGCTCACATATTTATGCATTGCTGGGTTCTGTTCACATAGCTGTCACTTGAAGTCACAAATGATAAACTAAGACCATCGAAGTAAAATAAATAAATAAGTTATATAATAATAACCTGTCACTAAGCTAATTCTGAAGAAAGAACATAAACATTGACATGCGTTAAATTAGGGCGACCAACTATTCTTATCGTGTAAGTAGCATTGATGGAATAGTATGCCTTTGAACAAAGGTTGGATTTTACTTGAGCTTTAAACGCATTAAACAGCAAGTCTAGCAAAGAACACGGTATCTTGTAATAAAAGGTTATACCAAGCCCAACAAAATTAAATGAGTTATGAACCTTATGAAGCCGGTGAAAGGGGGCACGTAGTTCGTACTTATTTCTAGTGTTAACACTGTGAATATGACTGTTTTTAGTATAAAAGTGTAAATTTTACCTAATATATAAGATGTTGGCAAAGATGAATTGTCAATCAAATTGTCAATCAAATCTTTAAAAAAAATCTCTTAGAGAAACTCTGGCACCTGGCTGGTAAATTGCTTGAACAGCTCGTTTTTGAAGGACAAATATATTTTGTATATTAGCGGCTTTGCCTCACAGCAGAACACCGTAGGACATATCGCTGTAAAAATAAGTAAAATAGACTAAACGAGCTGTATCAACGTCAGTATATTATCTTACTTTCCTGACGGCGTAGGCAGCCGAACTGAGCCTTCCTGCTAGACTTGATATATGAGGTCCCCACTGAAGTATGGCATCTACTGTTAGTCCTAGAAAAATTTCCGAACCTACAGTTTCAAGCACCTCTTTATCTAAGACGATGTTGGGTCCTAGATTTCTAACATTCGGTAAGGCGAACTTTACACATTTCGTTTTCTTGGCATTGAGAACTAGGTTATTTGACGTAAACCAGTCTGTAACTATTGAGAGTGTTTACGTAGTCAAAAGCTTGTCTATTCCTGTCTACTTTAAAAATAAGAGAGGTATCATCTGCAAACAGTACAATGTCACAGATGCCCTTCAAATGGAATGGTATATCATTGATATATACTAAGAACAAGAATGGACCCAGTATTGAGCCTTGCGGAACACCTAACTGAACTGGTAGCCCCGAAGATTTCACGCCATTAACATCTACACATTGGACCCTAATAAGTAAATAAGAAATTATTACGTTGAGAGCTTCGTTTCGGACACCGTAATGACGTTACTTACGCAAAAGCGTGTCATGGTGCACGCAATCAAAGGCTTTGAAGAGATCACAGAAAACTCCAAGTGTATTAAAAACATTAACTACATAACGCGGGGTTACATGTCCGAAACTAAATAAAGTACTACATTACATTATACTTAAAAATGCCTACCTATATTTAAATAACAAAATCAATTTTTCTTTTACGTCTTCTCCCGAAAGCGTTAGCACTTCATCTGCTTCAATGGGTACGTTTTTATGGAAGTGGAGAAGTGCCAGTCCGGTTCGACGTTCTTCAACCATTGAATCTCTTAGCCACGGTTTGATTTTTCGTAACGTAGAGAAAGATCTTTCCGCTGTCGCTACACCAACAGGTAGTGTAGCCATAATACATAAACAATATAAACATTTTCTTATATTAGGATAGGAGAATATCGCAATTTAAAATAAGGTCAGAAATCGACTGCGGTATGTCCTGACTCCGCTGCCACTTCACCATCCACAGCCGATATTCGTTTACAACGACAGAAACTGGATTATCTAGTAACGTCAAACAAAGTATTATATTAAATAAATTAAATATTGAAAGTACTTAAATAAAATCTATACTGTGACAAAAAATATAGAAAAACATTATGTTCAACAATTTTAATTAGTGGTCCACCTAGGTCCTGGACCCAGCCCAGGGGGGGGTCATGACCCCCATGACCCCCCCCCTGGATCCGCCCTTGTTATTGTCACAATTGTTATGTTTTGGCAAACCATGCTCATGAAACTTTTCCCGCGATTGTATTTTTCTATGCTAATATTCGAGAGGCAAAGGTATTAGGTATCCCGCGTTTATTTTCCCGCGCAACTTTCGGAGCGAAGCCGCGATGGAGGAAACTCTTTGAAGTAACAGCCACAATATAACCATTGTAATATGTCCCAATAAACATTGTTTCGGAGATTTACCGAATCTTATTTAAGCTTATTTACTGTTATGTACAACATCAACAGTAAACCTCACTTAGGAACCGATTTATATGAAAATTTCAGTGCCCGATAATGGGGCGATTGAGAAAATTGGTCAAATTGTATTTCTTTTCTTCTTTAGGTATTCTTCGTCCTCTTATACATTCAAGAAATTTAGGTGAAATATAACATGATACTGCTATTGTTGTATTGTGTAATTTGAATATAACGTAATTGAAAATTCATCGAGAACCGAGGAGACCGAGGAGAAATAATGTTAAAAACATTTTCAGCGTAACTGGATTTCCACTCTGCGATATAGAGACTAAGCTAATTGCATTTAGATTAAGAGAAAGTAAACTGCATATTGTATCGGGCTGTCGGGCTTATCCAACTAGCGGTGCAGGGAGGCTCTCACTAATAGGCCGTTTGGCTGCGCGCAGGAAAATGGCGCGAAACAATACTGATAAATATTTACTAATGGACCGTATCACTTATATCGAGAACCAGCTGGTTAGCTTCATGTTCCTATTATTTCCCAACATGGCTCCTGGTAAATGAATGTTCGTTCATACATATTTATAATTCGTTAACCATCGGCAATTAATGTGTCGCCCTGCGGACGTCACGGTGGCACTGCAAAGGCTCTGAATCTCTGATTTATTTCTGTCACTTTTCCGCTTTACTACAAAATGAGGTATAAAAGTAACACGTGGATACTTAAGTGTGGTGCGGACGTATTTTATTATATTTCGTCCCCAAATTCATCATTGTGTCGGAGAAAATGGCTCCGAAAATGAATTTTCTTTTATATTCCAATGTAATAACGCCTGTGTGTTTTACGGCCGTCAAATAGAATCCACGTGAAGTCATTTCAAACGAGCTCATCATACTTTACATTCGCAGTAATCTCAAATTTCCTGAAGGATCTGCTTTACGAGCATTTAAAGCATATTTATTACGCTCATAAGCTGCGTCCTAAAAATCTCGTAAGCAAAACTGGCTATTCACATTTTGTTCGTACACCATTTTCCCGAAGCACTGTTGACCGCAGTGTTCAGTGTTCCAAATAACCTCGTTCAAGCTACGGAAGAGGGTACTTAAGACATTCAATCTAGACAAAAAAGGGATACATGGGACCTCAGGCCACTGCAGGGGGTAAGGGATGAGGCAATTAGGAAGGGTTGACGTGCCGAGCGGAAGGATGCGTAAAGTACGTACAATATGACAAGACAGATTCACTGCCGGCTCAAATAATTAAGTCGAGGCAATTAGCCTCGTCGTCGAAACCTAAAGAGAACCCGTGAATTCATAAAAGTCTTCATTGCTTGTTGAAGAACTTGTAAGAAAATAGCAAAAGCGACTAATTTAAAATTAATTAGATTTACCACAAGAAAAGCGGATTGCAAAATTGCCTAATCACCGCGCCTAAATCCCAAATAGCCAAACCGAAATTGTCTAAATTGCGTTCTCTAAATCAGGTGCGAAGCGTCATTAGTTGGTAGCTATTTAAATTCATGTTGACTATCTTAGACTAGCTTCGTGGGCTATTCTAATTGGTGGAGGTCGTAAAAGTAGGTACTCATAGGTGCAACTACGTCTGGGTCGAAAGGACGTCTCGGACCGGCCGCAGCCGCCAGTCTAGTCAGACGTCCAGAGACAATGAATGTCCACAATTTATGGGACCTAAACAGCCTGGTCCACATTAACCAAAATTAATGGGTTACGATGAATGAATAGGTACGTTTTGCTCAAGACGTTTGTTACAAGAGGCAAGAGACACCCTCGTTAACTTTGTATAGGTTTATTCATTTGTGTACGTATACGCAAAGTGACAAATGATACACATGTCCTTAGGGCATTGTAGTTGTACATTCGTTACATGTTTTTACGTGGGACTCTTTCAAGATGTTCTTGTCTACATTTTAAATGAAAAACGTATTGCTGCAGCGAG
Organism: Apamea sordens; assembly: GCA_945859715.1. Taxonomy (NCBI): domain Eukaryota; kingdom Metazoa; phylum Arthropoda; class Insecta; order Lepidoptera; family Noctuidae; genus Apamea; species Apamea sordens. The sequence goes on from OX243986.1 coordinate 18,813,686, forward strand.
GATCGAAGTATTGACGTAGCAATATCACGTTTCTCTACAATGAACTACGTGAAGGAGTTAAAACTTCAGTTTTCTTTACATCTAATAGTTATTTATAGCCGAAGAGCGAACTGGGGGGTAATTGTGTAACATACTATCTGTAGCTATGGATTTCATTTTGACAGTTCAACAATATTCATTGCGTTATTTACGTTGTTGAGCAGACACGTCATTTTTCAAACTTAAGAAGCAATGGATTAGCAATATCCTTCAAAATGATTTAGATTGACAGTGTGTTATGCAATTAGGGTGCGGGTCTAATTGAACCCCAGTAAATGGTAGCTTTATAGTATGTACATAGTACTCACACATGTGCTATACAATTATACAATACTACGAGATTGAATTTATATTATTTATAGCTCCAACAGTATTTTCCAATGCTAATCAATTTATTTATGCGTGCTTATGGAGCAGGACCAGCGTTTAGCCAAGCATTTTTATCAGCGATGTAATGCCCCGTTTTATACCTACAAGATATAATTGAAGATATTTAGAGGCGTTTTTCAGTAGCAAAACCAAGTTACGACCTCGCCAACTTACAGGGGAAGTTCAAAACTTAAGGGAAATAAAAAAGAACTGACTTCTCAAGATGTGTCCAATATTCTCGCATTTTAACACACTTTTAGCCGCAAATTCTAAAGTTCCAAACTGCATAGCAGTTTCGTCTTGTCACGCGGAATTTGGATTTCAATCTGGCGTGTAATACAATCACAACAGTCGTTATCTTTATGACAGGACACGAGTAAAGTCTGTAAACTAGAGCTTGAGTGGCATATAAAAGGAAGTTCTTTGTATCTTAGATAGACGTTTATTTCCTGGATAGCTCGTAACATGCTGTGTTATTTTCTCCGGCGTGAGACGCGCGCTTTTCTTGTGTGACATTTTCTTATTATATTATGTTAAAGCGAAAAGCGTTTCTTTACACGGCTTGAATGGCGCTTCTTAGTGTTGGCAAATGAATCTGATTAGGTAGTATTCCTATTCTAATATTTTAGACTAGCCGCGCCCCGCGGTTTCACCCGTATAAGTTTAGATCCCGTGGGAATATCGGGATAAAAAGTATCCTTTGTGTTAATTCTGGTTATAAACTATCTGTGTACCAAATTTCACCCAAATCCGTTCAGTAGTTTTTGCGTGAAAGAGTAACAAACATGCATCCATCCATCCATCCAAACTTTCGCATTTATAATATTAGTAGGAAGAAGGATGTAGGATAGCATAGTAGGAAGTAGGATATCTGCGATGGATGGGATGGATGGATGGCCTAAGGGTTTTTTCATAACCCGCTGCGCATAGCAATGCTGTATAATACAGCAACATAAAAATTAAATATCACCCTAATTGCGTGACACACTATTTCAATAACACCCCGTCGTTTTTGCGTCGGGGGTTAATCATAAATCCGAATGATTTTGAAGGATGTTTTGAAGGATTGATGCTAATCCATTGCTCCATATTATGTTCACATTTGTTAGGCCAACAACGTAAATAATGTTGTAACACACTAATAGTAGCATAGTTAGTGTGTTACGCAATTACCCCGCGAATACATATATATTTCTTTCTTAAAGACACACATAACACACACACACATACATAAACACACATTTGACATAATCTCGGGTTGTCGTGCTCGACAAGCCTCACTGCTGTGAGGCTTTCAACCGTGGTATGGTCTCTAGATAATTTTAGTAATATTTCACTCGACCCCACTTAAATGACTTCCTGGCCCGGAAATAGCAGGTATGTGAATTATACCCATTATGGGGTCGCAACTCGCGAACAGTAATTAGAAGACCCGAAACGATTTTTTGTTGAAAATAATTGTATAAAATCGTATTGCTTAAAATATATGTACGAAATTACGAATGCTGGCTTTTGTGAATCCTACTGCTTAATCTGTTACGAAATTAAATTCTTGAAATTGGTTTTCTGAGTCAATCTGCCTTGTATTTTCCTAAGCTACAATTTCGTGATTTAGCTTTTCTTTTTGCGATGCCTTTTCTCTTAGACGTGGCGTTGGTCGTTGTGTTGTGGTATAGGGGTCTAAACCCACCGTCTTCCAAATTCTAAAGCCTGTCCCGCTGAATTATCGACGATTCTAGGGTTCGGTAATATCTGAATAGATTGACGGGTGTCGTCGACTTCGGGTTAGTTGTGGGTACTGCGGGTATCGCCATTGGGTCGACACGCGACTAGTGTGAAACGTAAAGTTCTGTGAAGTAACCGAAAGCTGCGACCCCTAAGTAAACACGGGCCGTCTCCGTTGACCCGGCACGCTATAATAAATTCTAAACTTTTGACGCGGTCTGCCCTGCCCGACAAATCTGAAAGCCACCACCCTAATTGCTCCGAGGGGCGCTTGATATCCAGATATGCTTATACTACCAACATTTTAACGAAACCACAAGAATTCCAGAAGAACAGATTTGTTTAATTATGTTTTTTTCGGGCTTCCAACAATAAATGGTAGTCATCTCGGCACCCCAACCAAATTATGAAACGAAATATTGAATTGAAGCGTCCGGCAGTCTCGCAGTCACGCCATAATGTAATATGGAAGTAATCTCTGATTTTATATCTGCAGTATTTTTTAAATACGGAATGACAAAATTGTCCCGTTTCCCCGCACTTTATTTTATTTAAGCGTCGCCAGAGATAAGTGGTATAATATTTATTTCTTTGGCGCTTTTTAAAAGATACTCTTCATTATTTTTGCTTCGGAAGTTAAACCTGGTTTACTAGCGCTCGCAAATTTAATTTAATAAAAGTAAATTATAGTCTGAAAAGTCTTTTCGAGTAATAAAAGTAACAGTTGTCGAGAACATGACTAATATTTAAGTGGGAATTAAATGAATACTTTAAGCGAGTTAATTGAATTTTTACGACTAAGAACAGGCTACATAAGTATAGATCTATTTTTTTTTACACTATGAAAAATGCAATTTCTTTAATTCTCTAGGGTACATTGGCACAATCACATAACGCGCCCCATACACATAAAATACATGTATTCATTCGCTCAGTCTGGCTTTTTCATTTGTTGTTCATCTCCCGAAGGCTGTATCAATATTAATAGTGCAAGTTGATAAGCCCTCTGGTGATCAATCAATTTGTTTTAACCTAATCAATAACAAAGTCGGCTTTTGTTCAAAGAGAATTGGATATATTTTTAGATGAGAATGGTTTTCTAAAAATACTTTTTTATTAATGAATGAAATGTGAATGTATTTTGATTTAAAGACTTTTCAGTCCTTTTAATAAGCATTTTTAACTGATTTCAGAGCACCTTTTTAACATACTTTTATTAGCTTCACTTGTAACTAACAAACAATGTAAACCTTAGAAGTCAATTTTAATCTACTTCTAATTTTCGTATCGAAATGAATCTTTTTATGTATATGTAGTTGGGATGACAAAGCTATAATTTGGCATCTTTGAGCTGCTCTGATGATGGGCAGGATGTGGTAGTGTAACTCTTCAGTGGCTACTAGTAATAAACCCCTCGAGTTTAGGCTCATATGATTAATTTTGATGAGTCCAATATATACGTATTGTACTTGGTGTCAAGGGTCTGATGATGGAGCCAGGAGGTGGATAGTGAAACTCTCTACTTGTAATCCCCTCGAGTTTATTTGTAGCCCCTAATCGTCTTAACTTCGTTGAATTTATTATTTATTTATATATACTTTATTCTGTTTTATAGACTTTATACTATGTATATACTAGACGCAAAATAAGTTGCAGGCAGCATTACCATACAACGTGGCAATGCTGCCAGCCTTTTGGGTACTTTTGCTGCTGACAGCGATGCGGACGAATTTACCATACCCTTTGATAATTTCGCCTCCTTTTTATATTCTTGTATATATTATTATTATTTTAAGACTGTTAGCCCTTATTGCCCCATCTCAAAAATCTTATCTCTCTTAATCGTTGTGGCTACAAGAACACGGTTTTAGGAGACTGTTCTTAACTTTTTGAAACATTTTGACCTGCATTCACAGATTTAAAAAACATAAAATAGTCAGCAAGAAAATGGGCAATTTTCACAAAAACTTTTTTTTATGCCCATCGATCCTGTTTATTATACGGATCAAAAAGCTATACCGGACCAACTGAGAGAGAACCAGAAACACCGCAAAAAAAAATACATGCATTTCGTAGGAAATGATGCGAGTCGATGGGATGTGGAGACGAGCGGCTTCTCACACGGACAACTGTACGTCGCTTGCTCCCGCGTCACCAGTCCTGACTCTCTTTTTTGGCTTTGATTGCTGACTTTGACGGTTGGCTCAGTGGTTAAGCGATTGCCTGCTGCGCTGCGTGTCGCGAGTTCGATTCCCGCACGGAACAAATATGTGTATGACCTACAAGTAGTTGTTCCGGGTCTGGCTGTTTGTGTATGTGAGTTTAAATGTTTGTAAACGCACCCACGATACAGGAGAAATTCCTAGTGTGGGGCAAAGTTTAAAAAAAGAATGTATATTATTAAGCCGTAACGCGAACGAAGTCGCAGGTAAAAGCTAGTCTTAGACATTTTAGTGGAGGGGCGTGCAATTTTATAATAGACGACTTCTACCTACCTACTTATAATGTGAAGGGGAGGTAGCAGTCTTGAAAAGCTGGTCATTGTTGGCAGTACCGAAGGAAAGAGAGCACGAGGCCGGTCGCCAACACGATGGTCTGACCAAGTAAAAGAAGCTATGTCCTCAAGCCAATTTCTCCTGCTGGTGATGGCAACTTTGGACCGGAGTCGATGGTGGCATATTGTCCGCTTAAAAGAGTCCAGCGACCACGATCCTCAGTAATGAGGAACCGAAAGAAGAAGACCTACCTTCTTAATCTGCTGGATAGGATATGAACGAGGTAGCGAATTTTCTGTGCCACAAAGCTGAATAAAGCTTCGTATTTGCTCCTGCGAAGCTCATTCTACGAATTAGTAATGCTCCCGAAGGAGGAGGCAGAACGCGTGAGGGAGAGGCAATCTTTGCGCCCTCATGCCCCTAGTCGCCGCAGGAGACGCCCTGGGCGTCGTGAATTGAGAGCCGATTCCCGGCCACCGGCCGTCCGGTAAGGACCAGGCCCAGGTCGGTGGCGCGTTTTGTTCCACGCACGCCTCATAGAGATATCAGCACTAAGTGATGGGGTCCGCTAGGACCGATGCCTGCCGCGGGTTGTTCGAAAGAGATACCGTGGCCCCTGGCACAGGCAATTGAAGAAACACGGGTGGGTTTTAGTCAGTAAAAGTCTGACATGCCCTCGTTAAGTTATTTGATGCTTTCCCACCCATAAAAAAAAAGCGCCGTATTTTTCAGGGCATTTTCATTTTTACAGCTTGATGTCTTCACTGTTAAGATTATGTTTATCAGCCTTAGCAACAAAAACAATGAGTTACCTTCCCCGCACGCGACACACATACCTATTATAAATATTAAACCCCAAAGAAATAGGGTTACGTAGCGGTGTTCCGAGCGTTGGGCTGCCGGAGATGTGTAACTATACCTAGTACCAGCAGTATCCTTCAAGAAACTGTTTACTTATGCATGGGAGCCATCCTTCATCGTGCGAACTTCATGTGGCTTAAAAGGACAACAACACCCTTTATCATACCTGTAACTTTGTTTACCCCGTAAAAGGAAATTAGGAGAAAGAAAATCTGACAATTCCTTCAATTGCATGAGGTTGTGTAATATGTTGGGGGTTGTTGGTATACACTTCTGCCCAGCTCTTCGGGGAATATATGCGCGATGTTCTATGAACTAGCGATGTGCAACTCGACGTGAAAGGTGATGTGTGTATTCATAGTAAGTAATGTAAACAAACCAATTTCATGAAACGGTCCGGTATTTATAGTCCGGTTCTGTATTATAGTCCAATTAGCATTGTATTGATTCAGGCTAACAGGAATGTTTTCATGTCATACGACTAAAGGTTATGTATGTACATATTTATATGTTCATTTTCTTATACATACAGTGCCTAGTACAGACGCCAGCACGTCAACTACTATCTGTCAAATCTCTTTAATAGATCTTCAACTTTATTACCAAAACATTAGGTTCAAGGTTGATTGGGAAAATTTGACAGTTTCGGGTAGCTTGATTTGCTGGCGTCTGTACAAGACGTATGCGGAGTTATTTACATGTAAATAAATAAGTCTTGACATATCTAGCAGAGCAATTTAGAAGGCTAGCAATTTAAATAACATGTAATTTCTGGCAACTCTGTGCTGTGATGACTTTCTGGAGGATTTTATTACACGAGGCACACCCAGTACCTACAGAATATATTATCTTGCCTCTAGATTTAAGTGTCCACCGACATGTTTAAAGCTGTGTATGTAGCGTGCGCGCTTCAACGGAATGATTTTTATTTCCACTGTATTTGGCTCGCGGCGTACTACCGCATGTAATAAAATTAGAAAACCAGCGTCAGACAGCATCTGTCTGGCATTAATGCTGATATGAACCTTTTTGGCGCAGCCGTGAGGCACACACTATTGTTGTCTGAAACATTATTTTTTATTTTATTATTTTTGTATTTTGTGTTTCACGAACTGTGTCCAAATAAACTTTTTTCTTTCTTTCTTTCTTTAATACTTACATACTTTTTGAATAGGTATTCTGAAAATATTTTACAGTCGTTACGGGTCGTCTGATGCCCGAAAGTCTGGCAACCAGTCTTACCAAGGGGTATCGTATTACCCAGTAACTGGGTTTTGGAGGTCAGATAGGAGTCGCTCCATGTAAAATACTGGTATTCAGCTGCATTCGGTTAGACTGAAGCTGACCCCAACATAGTTGGAAAAACGGCTAGGTAGACGACTCAAAATCAAAAGTCATTTATTCAAATTAGGCTGAATCACAAAAGACAGTCCCCCAAAAACGCCCGCCCTTCACCACTTCCTAGTGCTATCGCTGGGAAGAAGTGGCGCAACAAACTCCCCAGCAGCACAGCTGTCTGTTCAGTTAGAAAATACTTGATACTTGATTGTATACAATACAATCTCTCTATACAATACAATACTCTGAAAATATGTTGTCTATGTATTTGTTATACTAGTATGCTACGTATGTTACGTTAGAATAATTGGTTAGGTGAGATATCTTTAGTCAGTTACATACTGCTTACTCATGGAAATTATAACTGAATATCTAAAAACTTATTGACCTTCTTATTATGGACACTTTTTTAAATCATTGAGCCTCTTCTGACTTTCTGACCTTGAGCGGCGGGCTAGCGCTACATTATCATATATTCATAATTATTCTCTTAAACAGACTTACATAACCACAAGTTTTAACCATATTTATGTCCCCCTCACACACTCAAATACACACACATATACATGGCTACATAAATAGGACACAACATTAGCTAGTAATTTAAGGACGTACTGTGCTCGTCTTACAACTGCGGCTACATGTTCAAAAAAATCTTAGGCGAGGACGCTGGCACCCTAAACACAAGTTAAATCTTACATTGGGTGCCCCAGAGCTCATCGAAGACACTCTGTTTCCCTAGTTGTAAAGCTTAATCTGTTGAGATAAGTGTTTTCTTGTACCATTGAAGGTAATAAAACTATTTTATTTTTATCTAAGATTTTTTGGACTCAAAAATAAAAAAAATTGAGGTTGATAAAAAAAGGCTCAATCATTATATTAGAGTGGTAAATAATATTTTTATTAGGAAATCAAAATGGGAATTATTTGAGGTTCGATTAAATAACATGGCTTTCTTTAACAGTGAAAATAAGGTTGATTCGTATGATTGCGTTTGTACCTTGACTAAAACAAGACCATGTTTGCCAATTTTCTAATCGAATCAATCATAGAATTCAACTAGTTCTTTGATTCCTAGATTTCAAATGAGTTGGAAATAAAATGAGCCCGTTTAAGGAGATAGCTTCGAATTGTTCGAAGACGAAGTTTTATTGAAATAGATGAATGTAGCGATTTATCAAACTTTTGTCAAACTCGTACGATCTTTGATAGGTTCTCTTTTAGTTTAAATGATAAATCTTCGGATTGAAAGTTTTGACGCAGTAGTAGTACATACTCGTAGATAGTTTTTTTCTTCATTTAATCATTCACAGTAAGTATCCAAAGCAGTGTTCTTAACATTGATCTTTGAAAGTTGTGAAAGATCGTCAGAAGCCCGAAAGTCTGTCAGCCAGGTCGTATTACCCAGTGGTTAACTGGGTTGTGGAGAGCAGATAGGCAGTCGTACTAGTGTTGAGCTGCATCCGGTTAGACTGGAAGCCGACCCTAACATAGTTGGGAATAGTTTAAGCAGATTTATTGATTAATTTATTACATAGTAGTTATTAGACTCTAAATTATGTTGTTGATAAAGCTGTGACTTAAAGGGGAAGCGCTAGAAGCGCTGCCAAATTAAAATTTTCTTACGTTTTTTAAAATCAGCCGACACGGTTGGCGCAGTGGCTGAGCGATCGACTGCTGCGCTGCGTGTCGCGGGTTCGATTCCCGCACGAAACAAATATTTGTATTGCCTACAGGTAGTTGTTCCGGGTCTGGCTGTTTGTGTATGTGAGTTTAAATGTTTGTAAGCGCACCCACGATACAGGAGTAATTCCTAGTGAGGGGCAACGTTTTATGGTTAATAAAAAATAATAATAAAAATTAATAAAAAATTGCAGGTCAGTGTCATGTTGAATGTTGATTAAAATATGATTCGCGAGCATAACAACTATGACTTTACAGAATTAAAACCATCAATACAACCCTTTTCCCAAGTTCATGGAATGATATTTCAATAGGATTAAGTATATGAATTTCGCGGGCTACCTGGCGTATTCCCCTTAAGGCTTAACATCTGTTAAGCTTAAGAAACAACACTTAGGTAAATGACTATCTATCTACCAACTACCTACCCAACAATTTAACACGTCAATGATTTTCAGTGACCGATTACCGTTTTATATGATAAATGATTTTATTTCAGTAAGTACATTCGTACCTACGAACACTTTTACACGTCAATCATATTTTAAAAACTAGATGAGGTATGATAAATAAATGAAGGCCTGATGGCCTTATTGTCAGTGATGGCCGAGTGATAGGAACAGATCGTCATTGATCATAAGTGACAGATACGAGACTAGCTTTTATAGTAGCCTTAAAAAAATATAGCATAAATAACAAATCTATTAGACGTCTCGTCGTATTAGTCCTCTCTCTAAAAACTTAAAAATACAATTGGAAATGTTAAAGTAATTAACTGTACCCAAGTATCTAGTGTAACCACCAATGGCATAGAATACATAGTTAGCACCTAACAATCTACATAATATTCTAACCACGACTGCCCAATTTCGTCGTGAAAGTTTGACTGTACAGCTAATCCATAAGGAATAGCTGTACATACGAAAATTTCCCACTTTACTATTATAGTAATTTTTAACTACGTGTTACTGCCGCCTACAGCCGTCTATACTGTATTTCTACGGATATAGGACAAGCCAAACGCAATTTATCGGTTCCAATCCAATCCTAAGCTGCGACTGAAAATTTTCTATCCGAAAAGCCAATTGCACTTCTCCTGACCGAACCGAGCCGCGAGATCGAACCGAATGAGATAGCTATGGGTGGTTTATTGGATTCGTCTAAAAAAACATCATAATATTCGAAAATATGAGCTTAGAGGCCGTTATCTGACAGACTACATTTACATGTATTTTTTAAATAAACTGTACCGGTCTACGTAATCTATCTTGATTTGTTATTAGTTATACAAATATCCTCTTCCAAGATGGAAGCCGACCCCAACATAGTTGGGATAAGGTGAGGTAGATTGATTGCTATAATTAGCGAAAAACACTTTTTCGTTATTGACTTGTAAAAAATTTCACTAAAACTCCTTTCAAAAAACACTATTTCCTTTAAAAATTTAAATAAATCTACGTTGTTTATAATTTAAATTGATACTTACTTGCCTTAGGTACCTGTATTCCCGTGCGCGTTCCGCGAACTCGAGTCCCGTTTTGGTATTGTTATTCCAGGTTTTCACATAAATTTCGGTCGTAAAATACGGTTTTTCGGAAAAATTCCAGATTTTCCTTTAAATTTTGTTCCAAAAACCCTTTAGATAGCTAGCCCGCGCGGAGACGCGTCTTTTGACACCACGCTCGTGCGCCTAGCTCATATAGAAAGTCAAAAAATTTAACATTGTAAATATAACATACCTAGACGCACTTTATATCCTAGAATAGAATACTCTTTATTATCAAATCAAAAATCAAATCAAATTATTTATTTGCAAAGAATGTAGGTATTGTACACACGGCTACACGTCAAGCTATACAAAACCAGTTTGTCTTGGCCTCACATTGTATGATATTTTCTCACAATGAACGGTCAGCTAATACTGGTTTTGCATAGCTTCATGTGTAGCCGTGTGTACAATAAAGTTGTTACAGAAATATAATGAGCCGGGTACATTCTGCCAGAGTTTTGGCATGCAAAATTTTACAAATAGTATCAGTATCAATGCGATTAAATATAATATGAAAATTAATAATAAAGAAAATTATTACAATACTATTAAATTATTTAATGATAGTCAAAGTTGATATTAAATAATGTCAATAATATTATTATGTACTCTTCATTATGTGTTTATCGTAACTACACAACAGCTGTCGAAAAAATGGCACCGCCCAGAAAATAAGATTATTTCTGCGAAAAAATCCAAGTGAAGATTTCTGCCCATTATACACCGTAGGATAAGTTCGAATGATGCGAAAGCATGTGTGAAAATAAAATGAAAATTAAAGGTCTCAAAATTCAGTTTCTACTATTATTTCGTAAAGTGTTCGTTTTATGAGAATTATTATTACTTACTTACTTAATTTTGCAAAAAATTGTCCTCAAATTTCAACATTTTCGAAACTGTTTCATCTCTATAGTCATCATCATCTTCCTGCCCTTATCCCATGTTACTTGGGGTCGGCGCAACACGTTTTCTTCTTCCATTCTCCTCTGTCAGCCGTCACGCTATCATTCACTCCCTTCTCTTTCATATCATTCCTCACACAATCCATCCATCCATCCATCCACTGTTTCATCTCTATAGTAATGCTAGTAAAACACTGTTATTAGCTTCTCAGAACGCTGAGAGGCTAATAACAGTGTACTACTTACCTACGTTACTTCATCGTAAGCTAACGAGCTTACGATGAAGCCGAGCTTATCGGCTAGCGTCTGTACATCACAACATGATGTACAGACAGCTAACAGGTAAAGCTACCCGAAACTGCCAAATTTTCCCAATGAACCTTGAACCTTAAAGCTTTAACGATAAAGTTAAAAATCAATTAAAGAAATTTGACAGATTGTAGTAGCTTGATGTGCTGGCGTCTGTACGTCGACAAACAGAGTTATGGCCATATCTTCCGTGCAATACAAATAGCGGCAGAAACATCTATATCTTCTTCTATACTTATAATAAATCTGTAGAAGTGAGAATTCTGTACATTGAAAATTTCAAAAAAATAAATGGCAGGGGGTGTTACTAGACCGACACCGAACCCAAAAATGTGATTAAAAAAATTTTTGTCTGTCTGTCTGTCTGTCGGTCTGTCTGTCTGTCTGTCTGTTTGTTCAGGCATCACGCAAAAACTACCGGTTCGATTACGATGAAACTTGGTATAATTATTCTTTAATATCCTGGGCACCACACTGGGTACTTTTTATCCCGGAAAAGTATATACAATAAGAAACAAACTTAATTTTGCGGTTCGATCCCTATACCCGATTACCACTGTCTGTACTGTACCAACCGCAAATACTAAGTTTGTCGTAGGTTGGGTCACCCGCAGTGGAGTTCATTTTTATTCCTTTTAGTTTTTAGAGTTATTTAGGTTTATTTTTATATGAGTCGTAGGTATAGATTTTAATTTTAAAGTATAGGTAGTATATTTGATAGTGTACGTAGTGACCGTAGGTTATTTTATAATACTGTTAGGTAGGTTTAGTCATTCGTATAGATATTAGTTTTTAGGGATTTTGCTTATTTATTGAGTTTAGATTAGTTATCATCAGAAATAGGTTTATTTAGGTAGGTAGGTATTTAATTTTCTGTTATTGAGTTTTTTTTTTAATTAGTTAGGTACTTAGGTAAAGATATCATATAGGTACCCTCTTAATCACCACTAATGAGACACAATTGGTTTTCTATTGGAATTAGCCACAAAGGTCCCGCGACATAGATGACATTCTGGGGAAGCACATACATTTTATCCTGTTAGCACGTTCCCGTGGGTAAATTTCCGACATCCACGCGGGCGAAGCCGCGGGCAGAAGCTAGTCTATAATATTGCCAATAGCTATAGATAGATAGAATAGATCGGATGGCTCCAAATTATTCCAGCCGATCGATTCTGTAAAAATCTCACCGTGAAAAGTTAGGTGAAGTGAGCTTAGAGTGAGTTATCAATAGTGTCAATCCCTAGCATTAGTTGGAATGACAGCTCACTCCACGCTCACTTCACCTAAGTTTTCACGGTGAGATGGTTACAGAATCGCACGCCAGGTGTCCAAATATAGAAGACAAATACTAACATTGATTAATGTTGAGTCTCGCATGCGATCCCGCCACAGCACTACTTGTATCAAAAAACAATATGAAGGGCGGGCGTTTTTGGGGGACTGTCTTTCGTAATTCTGACGTTCGAAAAGTGCTGATTCTCAGCCTAATTTGAATAAATGACTTTTGATTTTGAATGTTAACGGAAATGTTTTAATAAAGATGGATGACGGGATCCCCACTGACATTGCCGTAGATAGCTGTAGAGGGTATGTTTATTTAGGTTTATTTATAACAAAAAATATAGGTACCTAATTGTCACTACAACAAATACAATGGGCAGCCTTATCGCTTTCTGCGATCCCTTCCAGGCAACCTTGGAATGGACAGTGATAGTTTATTAACATTTTTAATTTTTCCACAAAGTCTATTTTACTACGTGTAAAGTAACTGTGGTTTTCAATTTACGGGTACCTATATAATTTACTGGATGAACACAAACCGTTTGATGCCTAGAATTAATGGCTCGATTTAATGGCTCCGAGAGAGAAGTTGTTATTAATCCTACTTTACTGTCTATCAACACAACTTACAAATTGAAGCCACATAGCTTAGCTATTGATCAACAGACACAGAAACTATACTGGATTGAACCTTATAGTACAAGGTCCAATCCATTTTCTGAATAAGGCTATGTTTTGTAGTACGATATTTATTTAGTGCAGATTTGAATAGAGAAAACAAGAAATTGGTACGTCGGTATAGATTTGATGGTGTCATTATTATCATCATCAGCCTACAGTAGTCCAATGCTGGACGTAGGCCTCTCCTATTGCACGCCATTCAGCTCGATTTTCGGCAACTCTCATTCAGCTGCTACCAGCTATCCTGCGAAGATCGTCGCTCCACCTAGCCTGAGGGCGTCCCACCTTACGTTTACCCATTCGCGGTCTCCACTCCATTTTATGGTATAGTCTTCTCCAATCATTCAAATACATTGACCGTTTCAAAAAAATCCTTGTATAAGGTCAGTTGGTGCTCAGAATGCATCTTTTGGGATATAACAAACCAACACTCGAAATCAAGGAAGTTGAAAAAAAAAAAACTATATATTTTCAGAACAAATCCAAGGTATTCAGGATTGTAAAGCTCTAACGAGTTTGGTACTAAATAACTCCGTGAGCAATATCCCATTTAGAACTGCTACAGAATAAGATGGGCCGTTTTGTGTTCATGGTCTGAATGTTAATGGACAATCTCTTTGGAAATGCACACCAGCGGGGTATTTGCGTGTATGTTACGCAAATACCCCGCTGGTATCAGTAGCAATGGGTTTCATTTTGACAGTTCAACAATATTAATTGCGTTATATACGTTGTTGAGAGACATATTTTTTGAGCATATGAAGCAATGGATTAGCAATATCTTTCAAAATTATTCAGATTGAGATTAATAATCAGGGTGGGTTAGGGTGCTGGTTATAACGGTGAGCGATGTGATCTTTCAGTCTCTGAGAACTATTGTTTCCAAGGTACCTGCAGTTTCAATGATGAGGGACTTCCTACGCGCAGGTAAAACATAATTATGCTACTCCTTGTGTTGGTTTCCTTGTTTGATTAAGTTATGCCCAATTTCAAATTTCGTTATTACAATGCTGGATATTCAGGGGAAAGGCGTGAAGTCAACGCGTGCTATGGTCAACGGTGACTGTTCGTTGAACGATGAGGATGAGCCATTCTGTTAATGTGTTGGTAATCACGAGGGATAAGATGTGAAGCTGTTTAAAATGACACGTTCGTCAACACCCCTAAGTACTCTTCAGCGGAAAGAAAACTAACTCTATCTGACATATTTTCCAATTGGCGAAAACCTATCTCAAAAATTACCCTTATTGATGTTTCTAAGTTGAACTTTGCATAGTATATGTTTTAATTTTTTTATGTCGTCATTCATGTACCGACGCCGGCACTTCAAGCTACCCGAAACTGTCAAATTTTCCTAATCAACCTTGAACCTAAAGTTGAAAATCTATTAAAGAAAGACAGATTGTAGAAGCTTGATGGCTCGTTGTCTGTACACAGTCACAGGAAACATACGTTCGTCTAGACTTAAGAGCTATTTTGTCTGCTTATTGCACGATAACGTCTAGACTTAAGAGCTATTTTTGTCTGCTTATTGCACGATAACGTTTTTGTCTGCTTATTGCACGATAAAGTATTACAGAAAATACTATATTTAATTACCTACTTACTTACTTAGTAACAAAGATAAAAATAGCATTCACCTTTTGCCAATGTCGAGTTGACATCATCTCAAAACTTTTGTAATGGCCTCGCCAATTTTGTGAAATTATTGTTCTAACATGTCTAACAACTCTGTTGAATTCTTAACAATAATAAGTAGGTACAAAAAGTAATAATAATGCAAACTCAGTAACCACATCTAACCGTTACTTTTTTTATTTTTATTTATGTAATTTTCTCTTTTTGCTCTCAAAACGGTGAAGGAATACTAGAACCAAAAATTCGAAGACATATGACATCTACCAACCCGCACTGGGCCCGCGTGGTGGATTACGGCCCACTCCCTCTCACAGAGAGGAAGCCTGTGTCCCAGCAGTGGGAACATTATAGGCTGATAATGTATGTAATTTTAAAAACACAGTAAAACTGTAGTAGGAGTTCTTCAGATGGAAATACGTCGTACCGCGTGCGCTAGCTAATGAGCCTACGAAAGAGCCACTAGCGAGAAAAGAATCGCCGCCGGAAAGCGCCGGGAAAATGCGCACAAGAATTTCGCGTAGATAAGTAGCGACAGCGCGCCATTACGGACCATTGTCTACAAGCATCACAACAACCCACTCGAGGTGAGTGAGTGAACTTAACTTTTACATCCAAATGACAGCAGATTTTCATTTCTTGGAACGAAATTCCTTAACGCGGCTTGCGGTAAGAGTCAACTGGTAGAAATCGTCACAAAAGGAAAAGCGATATATCCCCTCCATTCGTAAATCGAATGGAGGGGATATATCGCTCGGTCTCTCTGTCTCTCTCTTTTATATAAGAGTGTATCAGTGTATGTGTGAGGGGCCCGTGGCTAAATAATAACAGCCACAAAGGTCGATCGGTCAGGTTAAGCTACGCTTGCCGCGGTTGGTCTGTGGATGGGTGACCATCTTTAAATACCGAGACCCCTCCGTGCCTCGGAAAGCACCTTAAGCCGTTGGTCCCGGCTGTCATTCGTGGATCTTTGACAGTCGTTACGGGTAGTCAGAAGCCCGAAAGTCTGACAACCAATCTTACCAAGGGGTATCGTATTACCCAGTAATTGGGTTATGGAGGTCAGATAGGCAGTCGCTCCATGTAAAATACTGGTATTCAGCTGCATCCGGTTAGACTGGAAGCCGACCCCAACATATTTGGGAAAAGGCTAGTTGATGATGATGTATCTGTACTTGCGAGTTTTGTGCCTCCAGTGTAGATGAGTGCCAAGCAAAACCGACGCTCCCGTTGCTGGATCGGCTCTTGGCCGGGTCTTCTGTAGGGAACTAGAGATTTCACGCAGCACCCTGGTCGTACGGGCGTCGTAAAGCAATTCGGGCGCTCCTACAGCAACTAACCCAATGACACACTTCAGAATGCAGGGGGCCCCAGCAACTAGGTGTGCAGTAATGCACTCCCGCCCCCTTCCGCAGGAGGGGCAGGAGTAACCCAAAGACGGGTCCCCAATTCTGGGGCACGAGAGAACAACGCCCCGGGCAAGGGGCCATAATGCCCCAATACTGAATCCTCGCGCCGCCTTTGGGGGCGCAGAAACGTCCACGCGAGCGATTATTGTTTAAGAAACTTCGGTCCCGCCGTTTTTTTTCTTTAGTCAAGGCGCTCCTTGTGCTCGCGTGTCTATAGGTACACCTCGGCTGGGTATAATAAATAGGTAATAAATAATAAGGTAATGTCTAATTAATCAAAATACTGGCACTCGTTCTAAAACTAAAAACTGGCTTGAAATTCATGAGTAAAGTTATAAAAGTCGAATTGGTTCAGAATTAAATTTCATGCCTCAATGGAGGCCCATCCAATGGGAATGGCAAGGTACTGCTCCGGATTTTTAAGTAGATTAAAGAAGTATAACATTGAATTATGGAGAATTCCTTTGGCAGGCTTTTGATCTATCAATTTATTTTTAATACGCCGTGAGACTGTATATTGTATATTCGACGTTATTTATCGTGGGTTCGACCGCCCGGAAAGAAATTAATTTGTGCACAACCCCCCGCGCGGAGGTATGTTTTATGGCCCCTTGGGAACGAGAGGGTTATCTTCGCGAATCCGTTTTAAACCGAAAGATTTTCCAAGTATTTGTGAAAACGGCACTCTATTGCAGGAAATATTTATGTGCGCTGACGACCCTCTCTCCAAAGATATGATATCGTAAATATGATAGATTTTATAATCACATTTGCTGGTCTTTCCATCGTTTAATCTGAACAGCTCTAGTAAATAATGTTTCATGTTGACGCATGTCTGAAGTCCATTAACGGATTACTAACGCCTTTGGGAGGACCACTCGGGTGCTATATTAGCCACACTTAGACGCCACTATTACATTCAAGTGGCGGACGATTAAGTGTTCATAATATGGGCCGTAAGAAAGATGCCTATGAAGAATCTAAAAGCAGGTACTTATTTCTGAATACACTGACAGATATAACAATGTTTTGTATTACATATATTAAGATTATTGCTTGCCTCTCCAGCACAGTGATTGAATAATATTCATTTGTTTCTTGGCTTATTGGGGACCTCCAGGCGGCCCTCCAAATTCGAGATAATTACGTTTTTTTCCTTACTCGTATTGGCCCATTACTTGCTTGCTTGTATCTACTGTTAACAAAGTTTGTATATAAATATACAAAATACGAATACCTTACGAAAGCATGGATAGTCAACATTTTGTTAAGTCAGAAACACAATCACCATAACTCTAGCCGTTTCTCAAGCCTCAGCTTTCAGTCTAACCAGACGCTGAATATATTAGAATTTCACAGAGCGCTTGCCATCTGACCTCCAGCCATAATAGCCTGCATAGCTAACTTGATGTAGAGTGTGATCTATCTTGTCTATGCGTACATATTACGGCGGCCGTAACCTCTCACGTGGAAAAATTGCGTGGCCCTTTATAGCCTGGCCGGCCCACGGCAGTTCCACTAATATTGCGGCTGAAAGCCAATATTAATAACTTAAGTTTTCTAAGAAAAAAACAAGTAAGTATAGCTATATATCACAAAGGTCAGTGTGGTGTCAAATGTTTTTTTTGTAACAATGCCGGGTCGGTCGGGTCACACAAAACAAAGAGGTTTAATGCGAGGGTATATTAATATTGTGTTACCATAAACACGCAAGTTTAGTGTTGAGTTATTTTTGTCGTGATATGATCGTAATCATACTATTAAATGTAGGTAGTTTTACTGTTTCAGTTCGGTGTAGGCGGCGGGGAGCCGCTGGACTGAAAAAACCGGATCTAGGCAGTTAGCTTACTTTATCCTTTGTGTTTGCTGATAAAAGGGATTTTGTTTACTTCTCGTTAGATCTTATGAAAGAAGGCTTCAAGGCCTTTTTGGGGATAAAAGAATTTAATAAAGTTATAAGGATTATTTTAAATAAGATAGATTATTATCCTACACTCTGAGCTTTCTTGCACCTAATATTTTCCACATTTTTCTAATAACACAGAACGATGAACACATATTCACGGTAAATGGCCTAAACGCTTATTAGAATACGGCTGGGATCGCAGGACTCTCATGAGGTATAGTTTGTCATAAAATCGTAATAAAGTCACTTCGCGAATTCTCCAAGTAAAAGGTTTTCTTCATGCCTTTTATACAACAAAAAATGAAACGTGAAACTTGGGAGTTCATAACCTACAGTAAGTTATGGCGCAACAAATTGTAAGTACGATTAAACTAATTGAAGCGTTTGGGTGAGTCGGACACAATGTAAGCTTGAACAGCCCTCGGAAGCTGAGTGTAATTTTCCGTAACCGACCTTTCTGTACGTTTCCGCGTAATTAATATTATAACACGTGCCGAACTCAATCAGAACTTCCGTACCAAAAGGCTGTATAATTCGATGCCTTGTTGCTAGGATTCTTTTTTTTTTAACGCGTTTTTTAGTACCTGTCAAAACTTCGTGCATTCTAAACTTGAAATCTATACGTGTTCGCGTGCTACGGGGTAATTACGTAACATTAATTTTGACAATTCAACAACATTCATTGCGTTATTTACGTTGTTGAGTAGACAAATTTTTCGAACATATACAGCAATGGAAAACAATATCCTTCAAAATGATTCAAATTGAGATTGATAGAGTGTTACGCAATAAGGGTGCTGAACGACTAGGGAATTAACAATTAGATTCAGTAAATTAGTCCAATGATCCCCGATATAGTGCTTAGCATATTTTTTAATTTCCGAGCTTAATTTCCATAAGAACTCGTAGCAGTTTTACGAAGTATTACGCAAAATTTCTTTTGTTTCAAAGTCCTTCATCATGAATTTTTCGATCATTTTTCAATTTCCATGTTGATGTTTGAATATAAAATCGTTTGCCGGACGTGTTTGCACTGTTGACAGGACCCATGTTTGAGTAACAATTGTTTCGTGCCACAAAAGATAAAAACAAAACTGGATCCTTGTTTATCTACGGACCCTCTGTAACGGGTCATAATTCGCACAAACGCATAACATATTAATATTAGGAAATTGGAATATGAATGAGTGTTTGTGACTGTCGGAATTACGAACGAAAAACGGAAAGTTTGGAACAGATTACATGGAAATTACGCTGATTCTATCGGAAATTCGGAAAATGGATGATTTAAAGCTCAGAGCTCAATAGGGGATTGAGCTAGAGTAAAATTAAATGTGATAAAGCGGCGAGGATTCCCACGAAGACGTTTAACATTCCGACATGTTCGGCGAGATTGTTCGGATATCTAAGCTCAATATAATGTACTGAATTGAAGTAGATTTAGTGCCTACATCTATTAGCAACCAACTGAAACGGGTTTACTATAATCCGTACGGTGTTCAGGTAAAGTAGGAGGGTATATGTAGATACTTCGCGTCTTTCCTATCCTTGAGATAAATCCCGTGAGCTTTTCCTTTCGTTGACTTATACGACTTACGGCGTTACAGACATCTGTTATGGACGATTTAACAAAACTTCCTCGACAGGTACCTACTTGGAAATATTTGTGTGGCACAAGAGCGGAACGTTACACGTGCATTTTATAGAAAAAGAATATTAAAATGTATATCCTCGATATGCAGTTGTCGCTGAAAATACCAAATGGTTTATAAGGTTCGAGTCGGGATCCAAAATTATCCTTTATCGCTATGCCATCGCACTAAGTGTGCGATGGGGACTTTATCAAGGATTATAAAATTTCCACTCAAAATTAAGAAAGGTTTGCAATGGGGCCACCTGATGTTAAGTGGCCCCACCCACGGGTAGCGAACCTTTCCTAATTGTTGAGTGATACTTACAAATTTTTAGGGATTCCCAAAAATAGTACGACCTTCCAACGCATGTTTTGGATGGCTATTTTAAGAAACCGTCGTAGTGTGGGCCGCCCCCCAGCTAGATGGAGGGACGACCTAAAGAAGGTTGCTGGGACGGACTGGATGCGAAAGGTGGAGGACAGGGTGTTGTGGCGCAGCCTGGGAGAGGCCTATGTCCAGCAGTGGACTGCGATAGGCTGAGTTGATTGATTGATTTTAAGAAAACTGCGTTCAACTTATTTTTAGAAGACAATCCACGTGTATACGAGCAAGTTAATAATGTATTAGAGAACTTGTGAGGCTGCCTATATCGGTTTCGATGCCTAACTGTGATACTAAAGACTTAGCAGACAGGTGCGACGCGATTCTAGTAAAACGATTTCCATGGAGTTTTAATATAAATTGTTCTACTAGAGTCGCGTTGCACTGTCGCGCCTTTTCTGTCTGCGGGAGCCTTAAAAATAGTCCGAATTTTATCTGGATCCTCATTTTCTGTTCTTAACTTTCTGGAGTCTAGAGTTTCTAAAATAGGGGCAGGCTATCAGAATTTAAAATTCAGTCCCTAAATTAATTCGGCATGCCTGCCATTTTAGGTCGTTAAGATGACACGGCCTAGACAAGACCACAAAGCCTTCTGTCAAATAGCTTAGCTCTCAGAGTTTCAGTTAGGTAAGATGATTTATTAGGAGTCGGAGGGCTCTTAGAGTTTGTTAGCGGCAACGTCGGCTATTACTGCGCTTAATGGACCAGAGATTGCATTCTGGGAGTTTAATTTAGTATACAGCTTGTCGTTAAGATTTAGGACGACAGGAGCATAGTTACTTAACTTCTGTTAAATTCTTTAATCGCTAATCCGTTACTTATCAAAATGAAATGAAATTAAATGAAAAGTCATTTATTCAAAGTAGGCTGTGAATCGGCACTTTTTGAACGTCAAAATTACATAAGACAAAACGCCCGCTTTTCACTACTTCCTAGTGCTTTAGCCGGGAAGAAGAAGTGGCACAACAAACTCCCCAGCAGCACAGCTAACTGTTCAATTAGAAAAACGAAATTGCATTTTATATGTAGTTGCTATGTTGGAATTGGCTATGGAAGTTTAGGCAGGACATGAATAATTAATAAAAGAAGGGTAAGTATTATATCATTAGAGTTTGCGGCGCGGTCCGCACGGTGTCCTTTTGGCAAAGAGTTCCCTAATTAACTATTAACAGACTTATGGAAAGTTAACGGAAGTTAATGAGTCCGTAATCAATTTTTGAAGTTAACTTTAAAGTTCATCCGTTACTAGAAATGATAACTTCGCTAATTAATGCATTAACGGTCTCATGCTCATCTTTGGATAGAAGATCATGAAATTATATTATAACTATCTTCTTACTGTAGCAACGCTAGTTTTTCAATAAAGTTCATCGATGTGATCTTTTGACATCTTAGGAAAACCCCACGAGTATCAGTAGGTATATAAATAAAAAAAAAAAATGTTTCACATTGACGTTATTTTAAGTTAATCAAATATCAACTGTATTTTAATGGAAATTAAGTTGATTTCAGAGTGACTAGCATTGTTGAAAAATATATAAAAATGTTTGAAGTTGTAGCGTAAACTGAACTTTATTGTATTGGAATTAAAGTTATTTTTCCATAAACACATATTTGTTTACATTTTTGGCAAATAAGTCGTGATATTAGATTACATACTTTAGTTAGTTTTACTTTACCTTACAGTTTATCAGTTTTCTTTTCAGTTTTTGTTTGTTTCTTTACCTATATATTCTTCTTTCGAGTCGATGGTACAGTCACGAGCACCAATATGTCAACACTTGGCAACTTTCAATTGCGATTTTTTGGTGAAATAACGAATGCAACGTTGAAATACGACACATTACCTAAACCCATGGGTTCGAAAATACTATGTTCGTTGCAACATAAAATTTCATTAAAAAATAAAGGAGTAAATCGCTTTTGAATAAAGCCAAGTGACATACTTATGCTCGTGACTGTACACACGGCTACACATCAAGCTATGCAAAACCAGTATTGGCTGACCGTTCATTGTGAGAAAACGTCATACAAAGTGAGGCCAAGACAAACTGGCGCTAAATTATATCCAGCCTGCAACATACGAAGTTGCCTTCGGCAGATAAGCCTCTACAATACCATGCGGCGCAGGATGGAAGGTGGGCCATTGGTAGCGCACTTGAGATCCATCCGACAGGTAATCGTGTCGAAAATGACATATTTCGATAACCTTATTTATCTTGCCCTGAACAGCAAAGCTGCCGGAAGAGTAGCAGTTGTCTATTTGATTTAAACTAACAAAATTTTCGGGTTTTTGACTTGTGAATAGCGTTTAGACTCCTACGATAACATTGATTGATGTTCGATACGGTATACGAGTATCGAGTGATTGTGAATAAATACGCTGAGCCGTTTATCTTCCGAAAGAATGGCATAAAAAAAAAATAGACGTATCGAATTGAGAACCTCCTCCGTTTTTTTTCGTCGGTTGAAAATGGCTTTACATTTTCCATATTTCAACTTTTCATTTTCCGCGAAAGTTAAATTTCGCACTATGAAAATGCTCTGTTGATATTTCACGGTCAATTTAAGTGACGTCAGCTGCAGCCTTTACACTTCGCTTCACCCTCCGACTACGTAAAATGTTCTATAGGAAACATTTTATTTTTGAACGTTTTATTTGGTAGGGTGGATTCTTGTCCCAGAATCCTTGCGTCTCTTTTGTTCTGAAGATTATATTTCAAAAGCGGCCAAGTGCGAGTCGGACTCGCACACGAAGGGTTCCGTACCAGTACCACTGTACAATATTTAACACTATATATTAGAAAAAAAAAATTACGAATTTTTTAACTTTATTTTATTTTTATTATTTGTTGTTGTAGCGGCCATATTAATAAACTCTCTGTGTAAATTTCAAGTGCCGACCTATTATGGTTCAAAAGATAAAGCGCTATGATGACAAATGGACGGATAGTGGGTCCTAGTAAATGACACGTTGGCACCGTTTATGTACAGAACCCAGAAAATATTAATCGACACTGAATTGGGTACAGTGCAAATTGGATTTTATGCCCTGTTTTAGAATGCAGTTAGTGCTGCTCGGAGTTTCTGGCGGTATAACGAAGTATATGCATAGTGAACAGGATAATTTATATGACTTTGCCCATCTGAGATGCAAAACGTTTTGAGAGATTTATCTCTCTACTAGCTTCAGCCCGCGGTTTCGCCCGCGTGGTAGTCGGGAATTATACCAAGGGAACCTACTACCGGGATAAGTATAGTATCATCAGCACCCTAATTGCGTAACCTAATCTGAATCATTTTCAAGGATATTGCTAATCCATTGCTTCGTGGCACTATAGACGCACCTGATCTACATGCTGAGCTAGCATGCTTCTTTGTGCCAGACAACTACTGCCGCGGCAGAAAGCACAGGCTGTTTGCTGTGCCTCCATGTCGCACACTAGCGCGTGCTAAGTACCCAATACCACGTACTCTGGCCGCACTTAATGATCTCTTGGACTCTAATCCAACAAACGATCTGTTTGCGGACGAATGGACGAAGATTTTGTCGGCATGTCAGAAGTACCTACTGTGAGAGGGATTTATGAAAGTGTTGTTTTACTTGATGATTTTATATTTTATCTTTTGTGTACTTTTTATTATTTTATTTTATCTTGTGTTCGTGCATATACAAATTGTATATTTAATTACTGTAATTGGTTTTAAACCCTTTTAATTAAAGTAATAAATAAAAAAATAAAATGCATATGTTTGAAAAAATTGTCTGCTCAGCAACGTAAATACTTAACGCAGTTAATGTTTTTGAACTATCAGAATGAAATCTATTGCTACTGATAGTGTGTTAAGCTGTTACCCCGCAGCCTATAATGTTCCCACTGCTGGGACACAGGCCTCCAGGTGAGAGGCAGTGGGCCGTAATCCACCACGCGGGCCCAGTGCGGATTACTAGATGTCACATGTCTTCGAATTTTTGATTCTAGGACATGCCGTTTTCCTCACGATGTTTTTCTTTTTTTATGCACCGTTTTGAGGCATTGGTGATGAAATTATTTACACATAGTAAAGCACCTACCTGGATTCGACCCCACGACCTACGAAGTATCCTATGTGCCATCCTATATCCAGGCTATCTGTGTGCCAAATTTCATCAAAATCTGTTCAGCTGTTTTTGCGTGATTGAGTAACAAACATCCCATCGTAATCAAAAACGTGTTCGTTACTCACACGCAACGTCACATTCTAAAGAGGAATCCTACTATCCTTAGTAGGATTCGTGTGTAGAATGTTACGTCGTAAGTATCAAAAGGCCGCTAAAGTGGCTGCTAACAGATTGGTGATCCCTGAATACTTTGTAAGTATAAGAGCTTGAAAAGATACCAAGTCATGTTCTTGTCATAATCCTTTTATCGCCTTTGGGACACTCTCGAAAACAGGAAGTGTCATCCTTAGCTTTGAGACAGCCTAGCTAACAAACGAAAATATTTTTTCTTAATCTTTATATCCCTACCTACCCCTAATCTGGTATCTTAACATGACATCGCCGCGCAAACTGAAACCGAAGATTCTAGACGCCCCTAGAGGGACAAACTCGGTGATCAAAAAATAAAAAAAAAAGTCTGTTGTTTCATAAAAATGCGATACCTACGCGGTTAAAATGTATGGGACGGCTATTTTTTAAAATAACTGACGAAAAATTTCAACACAGAGGTTCAGAATCATGTACTGAATCCATGGTTACAGGTTGTGCGTCGATGTCCCTGCCACCCTGTATAATTACATAAACCCCGAAAAGTGAGGCAGAGGTGTAGATAAACGGTATATTCTTGCTTCATTTATTTATTTATTTTTCCTCACACTGGGACGCCATACGGCAATTACACCAATGGAGCAAAAAATCACTTCATGTGCTGCTTTTCATCGATCCTGTGCGCGGTGGACATCGAACGAGTGGTGATGGGTACGCTCACGCAGCGTGCAAGTGCAGCATTTCTCCATAGCCCCATCATTTGGGCAGCTAATTTTAAGTGAAAAAAACCTTTATCTCTAAAAATTTATAAAAAAATAGTGACTTTCCACAACTTTACGAACCTATTTTAGGCTCTTTGTCAAGTACTCTTTACTTTCCATAGGAAAAAATGTGCGGAGGTTGTGGCTGTTGCGGTGGCAGCTGCGGTGGTTGTTGCTGCCCTTGCATCACTATCTATACATGCTGTACGAAGATTTGCTAGTGGTACAGAGTTGCGCCACTTCGCGCAGACAAGCCTGGTGTCTACATCGAAGATGGCGCACCGACGGCTCCGATGTTCGTGTCTTCGAAGTATGCATTCTAGTGCCGTTTTGTGGGAATCTTCTTCTGCCTAGCCTTTTCGCAACTATGTTGGGGTCGGCTTCCAGTCTAACCGGATGCAGCTGAATACCAGTATTTTACATGGAGCGACTGCCTATCTGACCTCCACAACCCAGTTACTGGGTGATACGATACCCCTTGGTAAGACTGGTTGTCAGACTTTCGGGCTTCTGACTACCGGTAACGACTGTCAAAGATCCACGAATGACAGCCGGGACCAACGGCGTGCTTTCCGAGGCACGGAGGGGGGAAACTACTATAAATAAATAATTTAAGAGTGCTGCATATGACTGGTATCTGTCACTGTTTCAACATCTGGTTACTGTGCCCTATTGCACACCCACATTCCGCCAGTTTTGCTCAAGTCTCATGTAGGAGGCGAGCCAGTTGCCATCGACTGGGCAAAAATTCCGACTCGGGGCAGCTACTGAGAAATATCTGGTTGAAAAACCCAATAATAATCGAACCCAGTACTTCATGTTCAAGACTAGCGCTTGCGACCACATGCAAGACCAACGAGGTAGTCAGCTATAATATAATTATGTGTCTTGTTCCCCCGACCCACCACGTACGTCTGTACGTGGTGAGCTTGATCTGCTGGCGTCTGCCAGCAGATCAAGCTACCCGAAACTGTCAAATTATCCCAATCCACCTTGAACCTTAATGCTTTAAACATAAAGTTGAAAATCTATTTAAAAAAATTTACAGATTGTAGTAGCTTGATGTGCTGGCGTCTATCGTTTTCGCTTAGATTTCTTTCTGAATTTTTTCTGCTCGTCATAGCGTGATGTTAAACAACCTTCCTAAAGAATTGGGGTTTCAAATGCAAAAATAATTTTTCGGATCATGTTATTATTTATTTATACTTTAATTAATTATTATGATTATGTTCAAACAAACAAACTCACTATTCAGCTTTATTATTAGTATATATATGTATACATAGATGTCATAAATAAGAACGAAGTTTAAGTAGCAAAAAAAAAAACTTAATTAAAAAACGTTAGTGTCACGGGACCTACTTTGAAATAAACTATTCTTTCTTTCCAACTTCGTCGGGAACCACAAGAGAGTAGTTAGCGCAATCTATCGCCATTCTCTGATAGTGAACAATTAAAGTAAGCTAGTTCTCTTTCAGCTCCAATTAAAGTGTGTCCACCATCGCCCACTGTACAGCCAGCTGCGCGCCATTCATAAAGAGTATCTCACGGAGATTTATCTCAGTATTCCAGACGACTAGCGTCAGCCGTTTTTAATACTTGGTTAGTGTAAAGTACACAAACTGTATTCGTGAACCAACTGAGCGTAACTAAATGTTGGTTGGTGATAACTTTGATATGATGCATTTACATTTTTAATTTTGTTAATAACGCTGGAACTCGTAGTTTGTTAACTGCGTTTACATACATTTTTCTGTTTTATCTTGAGACTTGAGATTAAATTCTAGTTCAAGTAAAAGAGAAGTTGAGATTTTATGAGAAATGTCTCAGTTGTAAAACTCGGGGCTGCAATATTACGTTAAATGTCACATGAGGGTTTATATACCCCCTTGTGTAATAAATAATGTACTTTTGTTTTCAAACAAGATAATATTTACATAATATAGGCAAGCTAACATAATTAAAATCCTACTAATATTATAAACGTGAAAGTTTTTATGGATGGATAGATAGATGTTTGTTACTCTTTCACGCAAACCTACTGAACGGATTTGGATGAAATTTAGCACACAGATGGTTTATTACCAGGATTAACATTTAGGATACTATTTATCCCGATATTCCCATGGGATCGGAACTTATGCGGGAGAAACCGCGGGGCGCACCTAGTAATACATAACGATATGTACTTACTTAAATGTATATAAAAATAAAAGGAGGAAAGAATCATAGGGCAATGGTGTCGACGGGGGACGCGGTGTCCCGGGGTGCGGTGGTCGTGGCGGTGTCACTCGACATCGCCAACGCGTTCAACACCCTGCCCTGGAGCTGCATTGGGGAGGCACTCCGGTATCACCGGGTGCCGACCTACCTCCGTCGAGTAGGCGGGGCGTATCTGACGGACAGAGCCGTCATCTACCCCGGTCTCGACGGGAACTGGAACCGGCGAGAGATGTCGTGCGGTGTCCCACAGGGATCGGTTCTGGGGCCGCTCCTGTGGGACATCGGTTACGACTGGGTGCTGCGGGCCGACCTCCCTGAAGGCGTCAACGTAGTTTGCTACGCTGACGACACGCTGGTCCTGGCGCAGGGGAGGTCGCATCAGGCGGCGGCCGACGCGATGACACTCGGGGTTGCGATAGTCGTGGAAAGGATCCGGCGGTTGGGTCTCGAGGTGGCTTTGCACAAGTCCGAGGCCATGTCCTTTCATGGGCCTCGGTACGGGCCACCTCCGGGATCCCAACTAGTGGTAGGAGGGGTTCACATCGGCGTCGAGACCACGATGAGGTACCTGGGTCTCGTCCTCGACAGCCGATGGAACTTCGTCGAGCATTTCCGACGTTTGGCCCCCAAACTGGAACGGGCCGGGGCCGCCCTAAAGCGGCTCTTGCCCAACCTGAGGGGGCCAAACGCCTCCTGCCGGAGGCTTTACGCGGGGGTCGTGCGGTCCATGGCCCTATATGGGGCCCCGGTATGGGCGCGTTCACTGCGGCTTCGAGCCGCACACTACCTGAACGCGCCCCAAAAGGTGGTAGCCGTTAGGCTGATCCGGGGCTACCGCACGATCTCGGGCGAGGCAGCAAGCCTCCTTGCCGGACTGCCACCATGGGATCTGGAGGCGATAGTCCTCGCGCGCCTATATGATTGGCGCGTGGAGGCACTACGCCGGGGGGAAACTCCGCATCCGCGGCAAACCGCGGCGGAGCGGACGAACCTCCGGCGCGATCTCATGGTGGCATGGAAGGAGCGACTATCGCAACCCAGCGCAGAGCACGCCACGATAGCGGCGGTAAGACCCCTCTTTGAGGAGTGGCTAGAGAGACGTCACGGCGTTCTCACCTACCGCCTGACGCAGGTCCTCTCCGGACACGGATGTTTCGGGAGGTTCCTGCACATCATCAGGCGGGAGGAGACGCCCGGGTGTCACCACTGTCAGGATCGCCCAGAGGACACGGTGGAGCATACGGTGGAGGTCTGCCCTGCTTGGGCAGAGCACCGCCGTGTCCCCGTAGAGGCGATTGGCAGCGGCGGCGACCTCTCGCGTCCGGCCCTGGTTCAAGCCATGGTCCGGGGTGAGAGGGAGTGGGAGGCAGTCACCTCCTTCTGCGAAGCAGTCATGCTAGCGAAGGAGGTGGCGGGGTGGGCGAGGGAACGCACTTTGCGCACCTCACGCCTCAGCCGCCGCGGGAGACGCTCCGGACGTCGGGAGCCGCGTGACGACTCCCGGCCACCGTAGGCGCGGGCCTGCGGGCGGAGAGTAATGGGTAGCTCTCCGTCCGATCAGGACTAGGCCCGTGCCGGACGGCGTGTACGTGTTCCACGCGCGCCTCAAAGAGATGTCAGCAAAAGAGACGGGGCCCCATAGGGCCGAAGCCTGCCAGGGTAGCGGGACCATCCGAAAGGGTTTACCGCTGCCCTGGAACATAAAGGGCTAAGGAAGGAACACGGGTGGGTTTTAGTCAGTAAAAGTCTGACACTCCCTTCTGCTCCACCCAGAGCGGGAGGAGTCATTTGATGATTTCCCATCCTCAAAAAAAAAAAAAGGGCAATGGTGTAATTGAAAACTTGTTTAACCATTATCTACTACACAGGATACATTTTTAACCAGTGCGCCAACTAAAACCATGAATTCAGTATATTATATGATTCTGAATCGCGCAAGGGTGCGTTGAAATTTTTTGTCGGTAATAAAAAAGAAATTGCTCTGCCATACATTTTGATCGCGTAGATATTGCACTTTACTATGAAAAAGATCATTGTTTTTTTGATAACCGAAGAAAAATTTCTATGCTAGGGGTCTAAGGGGGTAATCATGATTGTGCTGAATTCATGTTTAGTGTTTGCGCACTGGTTAAAAATTTATGCTATATAATTAAAAAAAAAAAATACAAACAAAAAGCTTCAATTACAAGCTAATAATAATATACATTATGTACAAGTATATAATAAAAAATAAAAGAAAAAGGGAGGAGGGAGCTCATTGGATACCAAATTAAGTTTCCACTCATAGTTGCAGGCTCAGGGCCGGTTATAATGTACATTTATTACCCGTTTTATGTTTTTGGTTTACTCACTTGTTTATTACGGGTTTCCTAACTAGCTATTAAAGCTACAAGTACCTACATTGTTTAAAGCAAAACAGGGCTTTAAAAACAATGTAGGTAATGCTCAGCACATGATTAAATTAATTAACTTTATAGGTTGTATAATTTTCACTGAGCTGTGCATTAAACAGAATCCGCAATAACTTTCTGTGTCATCCCTCAAACGCCACTTGCCAGTCAGCACCACTTACGCAAACCATACAACATGACATTTCACATAATGCTGTTGTTCATAATTCCGGTCGTTTTCCTGTAATTACGCGCCGAATGTGGCGTTAAACGGGACGGCCGAAGTACGGATAAACCAATTAGCCGTACTCCGGACGTAGGGTTAAGTTGCTTGAGTTTGTTGACAAGGGGGATTTTTAAGCCAAACTCTAAGATTGTGTTGCATCGAGCTTTATAATTTTCAGTTTTTATATTTATTTATTTTAAAAAATTACAAGTTCCTTAACTTAAACAAAGCACACAATTAGACCTCTGGGGTCTGTCTAAGCATGCCATGGCCTGAGGTTTGATCAACGCGCTATTAACAGCTAGGTTATAACGTAAAAAAATTAAAAATAATTCTAGGTTGACCAATGGTACAAGTTAGAATTATTTAACACTAGCAGACCCGACAGACGTTGTCCTGTCCGAATTTCAATAGTTCATCGAAAAAAAAAAACAGAAAAAAGTAGGTACGTTGACCTTTTCCCAAATTTGAAAATTTTCGTCAAAACTTTTCAATTTTTTTCCCATAAAAAAAACCTAATTTATACTACGAAATGTATATTACGAACATTTTAAATCAAAAAGAGTTTAATCCTTCCAGTTGAATCAAGTGATCCGCTTACCAAGGAACAGCATTTCCTTTTTATTTCTATACTTAGCTTTATGTAATTCGTATGTCTTTTGTTTCCAAGAAGTGCGACGACTAATCCAATTTGGTATTTCCGTGCCGGTTAGCGTAGGGTTAACTTTCACAACGTGCGGGACTTTTGAACCACATCCGTCCGTAGCAACGTTGCACTTCGCTAAGTCCTTTTTCAGTTTGTGTAGTTCTTTGTTCTAGCCATTTGTCATTCTTTTGCTGGCTAAAAAGTGCGACGGCTAATCCAATTATTTCCGTAGGTACGATCTGGTTTATATAGGGTAGAATGAACGAATGAAGTACCTTTTGCATTATGATTATACATACATTAAAGGATGAATACCTACTACAAGTAGTTCATTATGTAGGTGCAAGCAGGATTAAATACTTAAATTATGTGCAGCTAGGGATTCAGGTCAGTATTCGCTGAGCGTAGGTACTTATATCGATTTTCAGCTGATGCCTGAAAATATAAGAGATTTTATTACTTACCTACACTCTACTACAGTAAAAAATGATTTATTTTCGTAACACTAGCGACCCACTCTTGCTTCTCACAGTTTTTATGACTTTAGTCCTGTCAAATTAAGATACCCTATAGACAGTTTAGACGTGATTAAAAACATGGCTACTATAAATATGTCAGGACTAAATTAATATTTATCTTCTGTCCTTTTCTTAATGAAATAGAAAGAAAAAGATGCAGTGAACTTAAATTTAGTTTAGCTTGTGAACAAGGGAATCGGCGCCAATGTAAGTAACAACGCTCACACTCAACGGACTTATATGCTGGAAGCCCGACACCCGAGCACGTAAAACCCATTTTATTTTTTGCTCTCTTGGGGAGACACTGCAGAATGCATGCTGCCTGAGGCTTTTTCTGTTCAACTGAAAGCAAGCACAGATTTCCTTCAAGCGTATATCTCAATTCATTTCCTAGCCTTTTTCGAGTAACTATGTTAGATTTGACTATCAGCCGGTCGATTCTGTAAAAATCTCACCGTGAAAACTCAAGTGAAGTGAGCTTGATGTGAGTTGTCAGTAGTGTCAATCCCTAGCATTATTTGGAATGACAGCACACTCCACGCTCACTTCACTTATCGCACCCCCGGTGCGACACTGTCACTTTTGCAAAAAATGCAAAAATGAGTTAAATATCAAAAAATGATCCTAAAGTACCCCTTTACTTGGTGCAATAACGTGACTTTTGTAGTACGCATAGTTTCCGTATGAGGGCGTGAGTTTCATTGCCGTTTTCGTTTGTTTTGGTGAGGTGTCAAAGTTTAAAATGCTTCTCCTGAAAAACTACATTTTTGCATAAGTGACAGTGTCGCACCGCGGGTGCGTTATGTTTTCACGGTGAGATGGTTACAGAATCGCACTGCTGGTCCGTTTCAGAATATCCGAATATCTATAACCTTCTCACCATAATGGATCAGCATAGCTGTTCACAACCATGCGACAGGTTATCGTATCGAAAATGACACATTATCATAACCTGACTTGCCTGGCACCAGACAGTAAACAGGTGTCGGAAGAATAGCAGTCGTCTATTTGGTTTAAACTGACAATTTTTTTGGGTTTTGACTCCTACGTTACTTTTATGTTATGTGCCTTGTAATGTTAATTACTTAACGCCTAGTATTGTATAGTATCAAGTTTCTATAACTGAACAGACAGCTGTGCTGCTGGGGAGTTTGTTGCGCCACTTCTTCTTCCCAGCGATAGCACTAGGAAGTGGTGAAGGGCGGGCGTTTTTGGGGGACTGTCTTTTGTAATTTTGACGTTCGAAAAGTGCTGATTCTCAGCCTAATTTGAATAGGTAAATGACTTTTGATTTGATTTGATTACGATAACATTGATTGATGTTCGATACGGTACCGAAACATATTGAGTGGTTCTGAATAGCTATTCAGAATTGACATTTAACGGGAGCTTAACGAAGGAGGAACAAGTTCTCAGTCTTATAATTCCTCTAGCTTTCTTCTTTCTTAGCTTCTGACATTCATTCGGCTTCCGCCGATTGATTCTGTAAAAATCTCACCGTGAAAAGTTAGGTGAAGTGAGCTTAGTCAATAGTGTCAATGCCGAGCATTAGTTAGAATGACAGCTCACTCCACGCTCACTTCACCTTAGTTTTCACGGTGAGATGGTTACAGAATCGCACTGCCGGTCGTAGCGTGATGTTAAATAGCGTAACAAACAAACTCTTCAGCTTTTATTATTAGTAGGTATCGATTAGTATTAAGATAGACACACGTTAAGCCGTTGGTCCCGGCTGTCATTCATGGGTCTTTGACAGTCGAAAGTCTGACAACCAATCTTACCAAGGGGTATCGTATTACCCTAACTGGGTTGCGGAGGTCAGATAGGCAGTAGCTCCATGTAAAATTAAGCTGCATCCGGTTAGACTGGAAGCTGACCCCAACATCATCATCATCTGCCTAGCCTTTTCCCAACTATGTTGTGGTCGGCTTCCAGCCCCAAACCAAGCTCAAGCTCAAGCTAACCCTAACATCGTTGGGGAAAAAAGGCTAGGCAGATGATGATGTGAGATTAGTATAGATGAAAGTCTATCCTATATAGAGATAGACTTTTAGAATAGAATCAATACTTTCCGAGCCTCTGCCGGCTGGTTTCCGCACCAACTGGTAGAACTACCGGTGGCAGATTATCGCATCTTATAACAGCCGACGCGACGAGCACGACAAATGCCTATTTCCTTCAGTTATGTGACTCAAGTCAGGATTCATTTGTGTTCATTCAAGAGAACGATATCGAAAAAAGATGTCTCGAATTTACATTACAATTAGATCGTTCATGTTGACTAAACAATGAACGGGCAGTTTAGTAGCTTAAAAAAATTATGGTTAAATTACTTAAAGGTCTATTTATCAACGTACAATATAAACGTTTTTTGATAAAAATCTCCAAAGAAGGTTTCTCCTCAATTTACTCCTCATTAACTTGATTTAAAAAACAAACAGAAACACAGCACGTAGTCTATGCTTTACAATTTTATTATCTGGTAAGCGGGAACGTCGTTTTATGGACCATTCCTGCTTGTAGAATTTGTAATTAGCTAAATTAAATCAGCTCCGTGGACTAACATTTAATTAAGAAGCTGACGTACCAACACCAATAGTTGTCTAATTATAAATTATAACCGTTTAGAAGACATTTATATTATGAACAAATGAACTAGTTTTATCATGATTTGTGAGTTACCAAACTAAAAAACTTAAATTCACTTCTTTTGACAATCTAATTTATTGTTTTCCGAGAAAAATAAGGAAAAAATGTAAAAAAAAACACTGTTCGAGATTATGGAGTTCTTCCCCTTTACCCACTTGTAACATTGTATAGATAATAAAAGTTGTTTGGTATTTTCATTTCGGATTGTAGCCATGCTTGAAACAAAGTGCGCGCCGTCAAGCACCCTCTTCGACGGCACACACAGCCACAATGAAAATTTGAAAAGTTTCACACTGAATATCTTCAAGTTTTCACAAGTTACGGTTTGATTTCATCTAAATTTATTACTTGTTTTTATTTAGTTTAACTTGTTTTGTTTATAGGTATACCTTGAAAGATATGTAGGGGAGCCATTTGTTCATGTTTGTTGGTAATTGAGCAGACAATGATATCTATAGGGGTACTATCGGGTAATGAAACGGACAAAAAACTATGTGACCTTGTTTCAGGAGCGCTCCTACTATTTTGTCATTCTCGTAAAACTTCGTTTAACTCTCTAAATCTGTTGCTAAGCCGTAGAGAATTCGCTAACTATTTGGATTGCGTATTTATTTATTTATTTATTTATTTTATTTTAAGAAAGCTTACAGACTAATAAAAAAACTTAAATATCATGCATAAGTAGGGACATTTGCTAATTACAAGCTTCCACATGTACACATCTACATAATTAAGAGTTACTTATAATTGTGTTGACCAGTTACAGCGATTTGAGTAAATAAACAAAAAGTACAAAGTAAACATATTGGGTGTGTCGAGATATTAGGTAAGTCAAGTCGTGCAATATCAAAATCAAAATTAAAAGCTTATTTATGGTTGATGCCAAAATACTCCTTGTTCAAAATCTTTCTTAATTTATGTGCGCTGGTGCAAAATAAATCGATTTCCAGGTGTGTTGGTAAACTATTGAAAGCTATAACACTACGTATGCAGAAAGCGTTGCGCCTGTACTTTGTCGACGCGAATGGTACATGGAGTAGCGGCCGTTTTCTCAGGTTATTTAGATTAGTGCGAAGAAGTATTTTGCTGAGTAGTTCGGGACAGTCAACCGAGCCATTTGCGATGTTCACTAAAAAGCAGATATCACTGATATTACGTCTTACTTCCAGCGGTAAGAAATGATAACGCTTACAACGGTGTTCATAGTCGTCTGAAAATTGCCCAGCCTTGAAGTCCAAGTACCGCAAAAATTTCCTCTGAACAGACTCAATACGAGATTTGTAGATCTCATATTGAGGGTTCCATACCTGGGAAACGTACTCAAGGTGGCTACGCACTAGGGAGCAGTACAGAACTTTCAATGGTTTTAGGGAATGAAAGCTAGAACAAGTTCTAATAATAAAGCCCAATGCTTTGAACGCCTTGTTGACAACGGTTTCTATATGGTCATCAAAAAGTAGCTTGCTGTCGTGCACTACACCAAGATCTCTAATACTGGTTTCTTTACTTATGTAAGTACCATCTAGTGTATACCCTGGGCCAATGATAGATTTCTGGCGACTGAACACTACGTGAAAACATTTAGATACGTTTAGTTCCAGTTTGTTGGTTTTGCAATATTGTACGAATCTGTCAAGATCAGACTGAAGTAGACATAAAGAAATGTATTGATACCACATTTGCCGATGTTACAACTTAAAATTGGCTTGCGGCTCCCAGAGCGCAGGGTCCTGTGAAAATAGATTTCAGAGCATTTTCCAATAACACCTCGTACGTTTAAAATATTCGAATATGTTACGATCGTGCATTACTTATGCAGTAATAACGATCTTAAGTGCCGTATGTAGATGGAGTAAGTACGTCGAGAAAAAAAATAAAAAGCCCGGCTAACATTTATGCTAATAACATGGAGCCGTAAAACAAACTATGAGCGGCGCGAGTGCCGAGCAGGAGAGGCACCTCCCTCATGTTCCATAAAGAAATGCTATAAAACATAAAATTATGGTCCGCTTCAATAAAACTGCGTGAAATTCTTTTTCTTTGCGACCATTGTTCGCATCGTTTGCACATGGCTGTGTTTGGGAAGTTGTGAAAGGGTGCAAGTCAGTGCGTCGGATCCGGCAGCGTGGCCCGTCCATCCGGCACGGGCCGGTATCTTCCGGCATTTCCCCGCTCCACAATCTCTTTTCCCCCTGCTTCATTATTCGGCGCCCGGCCCGGGTCGGAGGGGTGCGGGCGGGCGCAGTGTTGCCAACTTACTGCTTCACATTATGTCCTAGGTTTGTAGGTAGAGTCTCCAATAAAAAAGAAAACATTCCCTTTATATACTGCTCCTGTACTATAGTGTTACACACTATATTACACTTGAGGTAATTTGAAACCATTTTCCGGCTACCGAACAGTATTAAAAGAGGCTAATATATACAAAAAGAACGAAGAGAATATTTGGACTGCGATTTTCCACTTTTTTCAAAGAGAACACTAACAGACTTTCCTTCAAAATGTTCATATTTCTGTTATAGGGAAATGGGTGTTTAGCTTGGCAACCCCGGCTTACGTAGAGGAGCGATGTTGGCGGCGCGCGGGTGCGTTAGTCCGCGTGGAGCGGCGCGCTGGCTTGGCTCGCCAGTTTAGGGAGCCTCGGTCCTCCCCGCACCCGGCGCCCGCCTCAGGTACGCTCGCATGCATGACGCGCCACCCTGTTGCGCACTGCACTACAATGTTTACCTTAATGCACCTTCCGATCTTTCTTAAACTACACTCGGCTAATTTGGCGGGACGGCACCGTCTCTTCTCTCTATCTTCCGCTGATGAACTTCTCTTAAAATTTTACACAGCCATATCGATAGGTTTATTTGCTCTCGCACTTTCAACTTACCTGGATCGATTCGCTCCTCGAAACTTGTAGATTTACTCTAGGTAAAATAATAATGTATAGGTAGGATACTGTTTGTTCCAGAACACCTTCTGTACCTATAAATAATTGGCTATTTCTTGCCTACGCACGCTTTGTGTTCCAAAACAAGGAGCCTGCTGTGAGGATGTAATTATTATATAAATAGGGTGCGTGTCTCAGTTTCCCGCCTAATTTCATGACATACGAGCTGAGGGGCGACAAGGAAAACGATCCGATATTCGAAAAAACAACAGTTGATATTTCCTTTACAAATATTTTTTTCTTTCTGCACAGCCTGAATTTGATAATAGAATTTGGAAGTTTCGAATCAGTGCGACATAAATATACAATGAAGGGAAACAAAAACAAGACGTTTGGAACTTTTCGATCAAAATAAATTCAGTTTTAATAAATGGAATTTGTTTGTTGACGCAACATTGAACACAATCCGTCATAAATCAACCTAGATCGATGTTTGATATCTATGATAAGTAATTGACGTCAATTTGTCCTAGAAGTTTATGAATACTTCCTGCGAGCGGCTGATCGCTTTTTAATTATTTTGAGCCTTAACTTATTTATGACCATTTGTAATCCTCGTCATTTGTTACAAACTCTATTCGAAATTAATGTTTCGGTAGTTGTAAAAGCTTTCAGAGCAATGAAATGAAGGCTTTATTATAAATGTTTTTCGGATTTAGAAAGAGAATTTTCTAAGCGACAATTCAATTTTAGAGACGTCAGAGTTCAAGCGTAGTGGTAGTTAAAAGAAATAAAGAAAGAAACAGCCTATTATTGTCACGTCGCTGGGCACAAGTCTTTCTTGAAGTTTGTCGTTAACTGAACATTGTGAAGCATATTCCTAGAAAATTCCTCGCTGAATAAAATGAAGCGTGTCGACAAAAGAAGTAGGTACGCTCTGCAGTAATCTGCACGCAAATGATTTCTTGATTAAAATATCAGTTATAAGCGTAGTGAATGCTCTTTGTGGAGGGAATATTTTCTTGATTGCGCCTTGTCGGGTTTTAATGGGAAAATTTTGCTTTGAATTAATGGGCAATCATTCAGTAGCTGAAAAATAATCAATTTTTAATATGGGATCAACTGAAAAAGAAATGGATGGTGCGTTGTGTGAATGTTCATGTTCATTTGTATCTATCCCCTGAAAGATGGTCAAAAAATTGAAAATCGGTGATTCTGTAAGTATAGTACTTACCTACTTTTAATACATAGGTAGTTAGGTACTCAAACTCAGAATTTATTTCAAATAAACCAATTACCTACAGGCACTTTTTGTGAACGGGTTGGTCAGTCAAAATATGAAGCTAGTTGCCCATTCCAAAGCGTACTACGGTCGATGTAAGTCTA
The DNA here is from genome assembly GCA_945859715.1 of Apamea sordens. Lineage (NCBI taxonomy): Eukaryota > Metazoa > Arthropoda > Insecta > Lepidoptera > Noctuidae > Apamea > Apamea sordens. The sequence continues at coordinate 18,851,812 of OX243986.1, forward strand.
CAAATACCTATACGATGGTATATTACATCCGAGTACTAATAGCACTATTTAAGATTTGCCTCAATTTCTTATCCCTCTTATCGGTAGTAGTTAGGTTAGGACCGCAGAAGCACTTTTCTTTTGTTTTTCCGAATATCATACTTCTTCCCATGGAGGTACTAACTACAGAAGGCCATCTGCTAAAATCCTTACAACCTTTTGCCTCGTTTACGTTCATCCATATATGGTCATACACGCACGCCAGTTGCGAGTACTACGCACCCACGAAGCAAATACAAAGTACGCAAACGGCCGAACATTCGGCCGATACTACTTCGGAGTAGACCCCACTCCGAAGTAGTATCGGCCGAATGTTCGGCCGTTTCCTGCTACGATGTTACTATTTGGTTCGGTCGGTTCCGATCCTACACGCCTACACTCTTTCGAATATGGACTATGGTCCCGACCCAACTGAGCCGATCCGAACTTTTTTCGTTTTTTTCAACAGTATTTGGCTCGGCCATGTGTCGGTCCGATCCGAACATTCGCACTTTGCACTTCGGAGTAGCCCCCCTGGCCTTTCTGAAGAACATCACCGATAAAAAAAAGTAAAAAGTTTATTCTCACAAGAAGCAGTCATAAAAATTCGGTACCTACATAGATACAATATTTATTTATTTTTAATTAAGGTACTGAAACTGATACCCAAACTAAGCCAGGGCTTGTATTACTAAGGAATAAATTCTTCTTTATTTTAAACCGGTGACAGAATATATACAACGTCTGAGTTCAATCTCGAATATAATGATATACCTAGGTAGCAATTTAATATCCTTGGTAAAAGGGATGAGAAAAGTGGGACATTATGTATTTTTGTTGAAAATTGAAGTAAACAAATTTTGAAGGAGCTAGCGTTTATCCAGTATATTAGGGAGTGCGAACAGTTCCTTTGTGAAAGGAAGTGTGTATGATAACTACTTGTTATGTGTAGTTTGTGGGATATTTTTCACTTTTATAGAGGTACTGTACTTGTAAATTGCTGATAGTGTGGTACTTTGGGGACATCTAGGAAAAAGTCTGTAGTTTATACCTACTCAAGTTGGTATAAAATTTTATCTTAAGTACCTAAGTAGGTACTATGTGCTTAGATTGATATGTGTGATTTGTTGGTTATTTTATAAAACAAGAGTTTCGAACCAAGATGAAGTAGGTAGTTATAAGTCTTGGGGACATCTACGAAAAAAACTTTTAAACAAAAAAATGAAACCGCCGAAAAAACTGAAAAGCAAAAAATAATAAACCTTTTTTATTTAACCTTAATAACTAAGTTCTTAAACTTAAGTATACCTAAGTAATTTTGAGTCGGCGCCAAACAATCAATAAACAAAGATCACTAAATTGCCTTAAATTTAAACAGCGCCGACTCTAAATTATTTAGGTATACTTACATTAGTTTAAGAATTTTTTTTTCTTTTCAGTTTTTTCGGCGGTTTAATTTTTTTCTTAAAAAGTTTTTATTTTATAATTTTTTGTGGCTATAATCTACTAATTGTTTGCCAAGGGCAGGCCTATATGTGGCTCTGAGTTAGGGTTGCCAACTCTTTTTCAGTCAAAAATAGTAGTTTTAAAATAATTACCCAAAAAATATAGTAGATAGCGAAAAAATGAAAAAATATATAGTAGGTTTTAAAATAATTTATTTCTTAAAAGTATATTTTTTGCTACTTTGAGCCTTCATAGCTATTAGTGCAATTTAAATTACTAAATACCATTAACTCAGCTCAGCTTTAATTTATTTTATACTGGCCCTAATGCGCTCATTCCCATTTATCATTTATTTAAGAAAATATACGCTCTGTATAGGCGGATGTTGCCGGAATTAATATTATTTTTTAAATATTTGTAAAATCTGCATCACTCAAAATTTGTTGCCATTTTCACCTGTACTTTTTGAAAAAAAAAATCATCAGAAGAAGAATATCTAGAATTTTATTCATCTGATTTATTTCTATAAATAAATCATTAGGTAAGTAGCTATTTCCAAAACACAATCTCAGAGGATAGGCGCGAAATTGAAAATCTGTCAAACTCAAAATGACATACCAGAATCGTTCAGAAACAGATATCCCACAAAAACATTTCATGTTCTACATGTTTTGAATTTTTTGAATGAATAAACTTTATTCACATAAAAATTTCTTAACACTAGGTAAGTACATTGCCCCACAAAACTGCTTACGCAGTTCAACTGTGAGATCGTTGAGTCTCTCTTACAATAAACTTAATGTTAGGTAATAATAATAATAATAATAATAATAATAATATCCCTGGACATTTCACACAGCGCCATCTAGTCCCAAGCTAAGCAACCTAATGCTTGTGTTATGGTAACAAGATGGCTGATAAACTACTTATACACACACACATCCATAACACCACATACATCATACATCATCATACATCTATAACCTATATATACTTAATACATACACTTATCTACATAGAATCTAATAAATATTTTTTAAGTTTACGTGCGAATTTTACTTTATTAGTTTCTTGTCTGATGTCTGCAGTCAAAGTGTTCAGTAAATAAGGAATGCGTTTTATTAAGGTTCCAAGGTTGTTGCCAAGACGAGACCATGTAGCTCGCACTGTCAAAAAGTAATCAGATCTCATTTAGAGCCAAGCTTCTAACTCTACACGCCCTAACTCTACAAGGCCTAACTTCGCAAACTCTACACCTTAGTCAAAATATGTGGCTTGGCCATTTCGCTACATTCACATGAGCGTAAGGTGAAAAACTGTTATACAATGGTTCTTGTAGTAACGAAACGGCCAAGCCATATATTTTGACTAAGCGAAGCGAAGCGATTTTAGGCCTTGTAGAGTTAGGGCGTGTAGAGTTAGAAGCTTGGCTCTAAATGAGATCTGATTACTTTTTGACAGTGCGAGCTACATGGTCTCGTCTTGGCAACATTTAACATGAAATGTTTTTGTGGGGTTTCATTTCTTTTTGTAAGTTGCTTATGATTTACTAAAAATCCTGAAATATATATCTTATTATTTATAACAAGGACCCCCCCTATATAAATTTTCAGCCCTCTAGCATCAAAATTTACGGAAGTCTCATACAAACTTTCACCCCCTAGTTTAAGGGGTTGGGGGGGGGGGGGGGGTAAAAGTTTCAAGTTTTAAGATTTCTTTGTTGTTTGTGTACTATTACTAGCTTACATACCAGATTTCAGCTTTCTAGGACTTCAAGAAGAACCTTAAGAATATTGAGGATCATCAGTGAGTCAGTGACGAAATCGGGGTATTTTAGATATCAATAAAATCTAAAGTATAAGAGCTATGCAATTGAAACTTTATAGGTTTAATAAGTCAACCACTGACATCATATCCCGAAAATTTTGTTTATCTGGTATAATCCAAACCCAAGTTAAGAAGGTTCAAAAATACGACGAAGTGCTTCGAGAAAAGGTAGGTATAGTGCCCTTGCGCTTTGCTTGGCTCGTCTTGGCAGATTATTGATTAGTGGGTTTTACCTATGCCTAATAATATAGTAGTTTCGCCTACTATATACTTTTTTCAGAAATATAGTAGTCGGGCCTCTAATATAGTAGGATACTATATTATATAGTAGGGTTGGCAACCCTACTCTGAGTAGAGTAATAATACACAACTCAGCATTCCAATCTGTGAGTGAACAATAAATCACCCCTATTTTCCCACCCTTAGGGTTGGATTTTTTTTTCCAAAATATGGGACCAACTTTGGGGTGTTCCCAATAAAAAAAGAATTATCAAAATCGGACTTTTCTGTAAAAAGTTATGTGTGGTCATACATAAAAAAGAGTTGAGAGCCAAGTTGAAGTAGTAGTTATAAAGTCTTGGGTTGGGGACATCTACGAAAAAGTCTGAAGTATTTATACTCAAGTTGGTACACATTTTTGTCTGAAGTACTACGTGCTTAGATTGAAATGTGATTTTATTTGCTATTTAGTAAAACAATAGATGTGAAGTCTTTTATTTAAGTAATTACTTAAACAAGGAAAACTTTAAGGAAAATTACAATCTTTTAACGTGTCCGTGTCGTTAGTTGTGCTTGGCATACTGTTAATGTTCTAATGTAACATAACAATTAAGTCGAAGTAGTTCAGCTCATAAACTGAACACATAAACATCTGGTTTAACATTCATGTAGTACAATTCCGTATTATGCAACCTTTGATTCGAATTTGAAGTTATACATTCGAAAATTAACTGAGGAGGGGCCCGTGGCTAAATAATAACAGCCGCACAGGTCGATCGGTCAGGTTAAGCTACGCTTGCCGCGGTTGGTCTGTGGATGGGTGACCATCTTTACATACCGAGACCCCTCCGTGCCTCGGAAAGCACGTTAAGCCGTTGGTCCCGGCTGTCATTCGTGGATCTTTGACAGTCGTTACGGGTAGTCAGAAGCCCGAAAGTCTGACAACCAGTCTTACCAAGGGGTGTCGTATTACCCAGTAACTGGGTTGTGGAGGTCAGATAGGCAGTCGCTCCATGTAAAATACTGGTATTCAGCTGCATCCGGTTAGACTGGACAACATAGTTGGGAAAAGGCTAGGCAGATGATGACATTCGAAAATTAACTCATTTGTTTTAAAATCATTTGAACAATTTAGTTTTCGCTACGTAACATAGGACGAGTGTTTAACTTAATTAATAAATTGAGTTCCTACCGAGACTGTCTAAGATTGCCTCATATTTTTAAATTGCTAGAGTAAAAATAAATGAGAGCTGTGATCGACCTTTTTTTTTTGTCAACATGACATTGTTTAGTATATAATAGCTGTCATTTTAGTCTAGCAAATAAAAAATCAGAGTTTTGTTCATAATCCCTTACATATCAAATGACAGCTGTAAGAATGCTATGTTCAATAGGAAAAGTACGTTTTGGTCATCAATATTTTTTTTAACGCACAGTGTTAGTTATAGGGAAATATAATGGAATTATAGATATAAATGATAGATAATAAATATATCTGAATGGGGGATTGTTGACCATACCGACCCCCATTGCGAATGTGGTGTTCGTGACCAAATCACGTTCTATATTATGTTGGAGTGTCCATAGACCTGCACTTCTGAGGACCTAAAAACGCCACTGATGCCGCCATTGTCGTGGACACCTACTGGGCCCAACTCATCTAACATACTACAATATTTTTACCTTTGCTTTGGACTCAAAAAAACGAAGCGCAATTAAACGTCTTGAAAGTTTTTCAAGAAAGCGGTTTCCAACTTGTATGAAAACCTTTGAATGCAATATTAATTTTATAAAGATTTTAAGAGTTCATCCACAGTGGTCCTAGTTCCCACGTGACAGGAGTCGAGGCTATTGCCACTTATCGGCCACAATTCCAATTCCCGGCCATAATTGAAAATGTTTGTGACAGATATTCCAATTATACTGTGGGCTTTGTAGATCGAGGACTCAGAATTACAGCTGTTGTGGCTCCTTTAGACTGATAAGGTTATCTAGTATCTGTGTAATAAAGTAGAGGGCAATTAATTTGTTCCAACACTTATTTGGTCGGAACTGATTTTCTTCAAGGGAGGCTGTATTGTCGTGTTGCCAGTTTTATATATAATATACGCGTCGCTGTTTTGAGAAAGCGGTTATAAAATGTTTTGAATTGATTTATTTATTTATATGTATATGCGCAGTGTTTAAGCGATTGACTGCTGTGCTGCGTGTCGCGGGTTCGATTCCCGCACGGAATAAATATTTGTATGGCCTACAAGTAGTTGTTTCGGGTCTGGCTGTTTGTGTATGTGAGTCTAAATGTTTGTAAACGCACCCACGACACAGGAGAAATTGCTACTGTGGGGCAACGATTTAAAAAGAAAAAGAATATTACTGTAAAGTTTCATCAAAATCCGTTCAGTAGTTTTTGCGTGAAAGAGAAACAAACATCCATCCATCCTCACAAACTTTCGCGTTTATAATATTAGTAGGAAGTAGGATTATACACCAGAAAATACGTAACAAAAAATAAAATTATCACTACAAATCATACAATGGGATTTACTACATACCAACATAATGTAGAAGATTTCTTGCTAACCGCTGGAGCCGGACGGTAAACTGACAAACGGCAAGAGTCGTCCTTACAAATTGCGCGGACAAGTAACAAGTAGCACACATTAGGTAACTACTTACAAAGAAAAGCTACTTAAACATTTTTCACGAAAACCTTTAACAAAATCTTTGAACAAAATACTTTCAAGACTAATTTAAAGACGTCAACCTCAATCTGACCGAACAATAAAGTGAAATGGACATTAAATTCTTGAAGCATCCGTTTTCAGTCGATGTGAAGATTGTGAAGTGAGTTTGCCTATTTTATTTCCTACTTACAACAATACGAGTACAATAAAGCTAAACCGTCTTATTACAAAACGAAACCTAACTTTAGTTCTAGTCTAAACTATTGAGCCAGTACTTGTATTTCGAACTTTATTTCGATTTAGGCAAAGTTCTTAATACAAAAATGACAACTTAGCACCGAACTAAGCTGTCATTTTTGTATAAAGAACTCCATTTCTATAACAGTTGGGTTTTTAATCCAATAACTGGGTCAGTGGTTTAAATCTGATCGAAAGAAAAACCTTGTTTTGTAATAAGGGGGGAAGAGTTTATTTTTTGTTTGTTTGTTTCTTTGAACGCGCTTATCTCTTAGAACTATCCGTTGGGCTGGCTCATAAAAATTCTTGTAAACCAACAGAACATCTATATCTACGAATAATAAAGCTTATGAGTTCGTTTATTTGAACGCGCTAATTTTTAGAACTACCAGTTGGATTTGGAAAATCTTTTTGCATTTGATAGCTCAATTCTTGAGAAAGTTTAGAGGATAACATCACGACCTTTAAGAGTCGATAAAAGAGAAAAAAAGTCGGAAAGAACTATGTGATGAAGTAATAGCGCGCCGCGGGCGGGCGTTGCGATGCGACGTGGTGGGCCTGGTGGGTGAAATTTCACGCGGCCGAAGTCGCGGGCAGAGGCCAGATATCGCGGTAAATAACAATATTATTGAGACAGAGACAATATTATTGTTTTTCATCGAAGAATCGGAAGTACTCTGAACACTTTCGCAACAGTCGGGCGTTATTAAGAAAGTTTGTCGGCTTCGAAATTATATTTAGAGTCAATTGCAAGAAAACAAATGATTAATGTTTATTACCGAGGGGAAATTAATATGGAGTTAGCTGAAAGTAATTGTTGTGGTTGGAGTGTCGTGCTAGGGAGGAAAGTGATTGCCTTTTCGATGTATCGTTGTGTAAGCTTTTCTCTTTTGAAGGATGGAGGACCTTATTGGTGATGTCCTGCGAAAGGTCAGGTTAATACTCGCAACCAGCATGCGTGTATAACCAGAAGGCCACTGCTGGGCAAAGACCTCTTCTCATACGGAGATGGCATGATTATTGATCAACACACTTGCTCAAAACTGGTTGGCCGACTGATTTTAACTAGTCCAGGAGGTCAATTCCCGTAATTAAAAACATTCAAAATCTAGTCGCAATCTCATCTCAGCGTTAATTTATGTCGAAAACTTGTCAAATATGTAGGGAAATTAGAGGTATTTTAAGGAATGTGAACGTTCTTAAAATTACGATAATTGCCCCTCAGATGTATGAAAAAAAAACCTAAACGAGGGTAAAAGGTAAGTAGAGTAGGGTAAAGTATGTAAGGATCGGAGCAGTTCCGTTCTGTAGTGTCTGTCTTTCTGTCTACCTTCATGGGAAGAAGGCGTGAGGTTGTGTATGTTTATATGTACATAAATATATAGGACATCTGAAGCTCAATTCCTGTAGTTAAAAACGGTCAAAATCTAGTCGTAATCATTGTCAAAAATTTGACATAATTCTTCAGTAAATTAGTGGTACCTATTTGAGGTATTTTTGGCAGATTGAGACTGAGATTAAGGGTTCTACTCTCTAACCACTAAATCTGACTAACTAAGAATGAATGATGACACCATTTGACAGTTGTCCTTGCTCCCGATGTGTTTTTGCCTGTCCGAAAAGGTTAATTAGCGCTCAAACTACTTTTGGACGGGCCCGTATTTTCGTTGACGGACTTAGAGAGCAGGCACCCTGAACGGGGGCCTGTTCTTAAAAATACGGGAATTGTCTCTGCTCAATGGTGTTTCATATTTCAATTTAAGAAGCATCATAGACAGACTATCACTTTTTTACACTCAATTGTTGTGAAACCTACGGTATTAGTAGGTACGCTCTCCCGGAGGACTTAAAAGGGACTGTTTGAGCTTATCTAAGAGTAGATGTTTGCTCTATGTTTCGAGATAGTTTGAAAAAAGAAAAAAGGCAACTCTTTGACTTTGATGAAGATATTTCTGCAATATTTACTTTGTTTCTAAGCAGTGCTGTATATGATATGTACTTACTCAAAACGAAACAGGCTTAGGTATAATCAAAATAATCATGGACAGATTTATACAGGATGGCAGGGATATCGACGCGCAAACTGTAACCATGAATTCAGCACGTGATTCTAGAATCCCTAGCGTAGAACCGGGGGTTATCAAAAAAAATCAGCTGTTACCTGTTTCATAGAAAAGTGCAATACCAACGCGGTCAAAATGTATGGAACAGCTTATTTTTTTTTTTAATAACTGATGAATAATTTCAAGGTTCAGAATCTAATATTAAATCCATGGTTGCGCGTCGATGTCCCTACTACCCTGTATACGGTCATACGGTAGGTACCCTACTAATCCTAATAATATGTCAAAAAGCCCCTACTCACTCTTTAACCTATGTATAACATTTTAATTTAACGGGTCTCAAACGATCTCCCTTTAAATAATTTCACAAAAAGATCTTTCATTTCGTCGTTAAGTAATTCATGCGAATATAGTACGTATATGAACATGTGTATAATTTGAATTAAAACACCCAATTACTTTGGTCGGGAGTACTTAACCCCTGCTTATCTGTAGGGTTAAAACGCGGGTGATTCGTTACCTCTGACAATGCTTAGTAGTTTTTTTCATATCCTGACAAAACCTTTGCTTGTTCGTCGCGGTCTGACGAAGTTCTTTTGTTTATTTTTTCAGCCATTGTTCGAATGAGGTTTTAAGCGTTATTTTATTTAATTTTGGTTTAGACTTGTGAGTGTCGGGTAGCAACAATTATTTCAATAAAAATAATTGATAGAAGTGAAATTCCTTAAAAAAAATAAAGGTATCGGGAGATGTAGTGTGATTCTCTTATATATAGCGAAATGTGACAAAACGTGACGCGCCCTTGAAATTTTACTCTCCGTTCCCGTCAAATTCATGAATCGCCTAAGAAGTTTCACTTCAAAAACACTTTCAATTATTCCAGCAAACAAAATGGTTTAATTTTGTTTCTTAATTAGCTGAAAAACTAATTAAGAAACGAAATTTAAGTACTTAAGATGTCAAATCTAACTCAATAATGGAAAGGTTCTCGTTGGTTTGGCCAAGGACAACCGATCACAACACGTAGGTAGCTAATAACATCGATCTGACCGTTTTGCTGATCAGCGATTTGATTTGACTATGCCCACGTACGCACGGAAGTAAAAATTTCGCGGCGGGATTTTATCTGGCACTGGATTTTAAACTCTCGGTGTTGAGCCGAGCATTGAGAATCAAACAGAGCGCCTCCCAGCGCGTCAACAAAACACACTGTTGGATTTTTAACTCTCGGCGCTAAGCAGTACTTTGAAATTCTAGGGCGCGAAAAAAATCGCCGCGGGAAAACGCGCCCGTGCTTACAGATCCCGCGGGTAAGTTCGTCTGTAGCGTCCTTCGAGGATTTACTTTGTAAAAATAACATCAGTAAAAATCGTGAACGAATTGAGGAAAATTTTGCCACAAAGCTAGCGACAAAATATATTATGTATGACGTAGTGAGTTCTTTTGCTTTCGTACCGTAGCAGTAATAAACCTAAAATACAATGTTTGTACGAACATAAAAGAACTTGTATGTATTTACTTTGTTCTGCAATTGAGTTTTAAGTAAGTAAGCAGGTACTTACTACGAAAAATGCAGAAATGTAGAAACTCAACTCACGAAGTTATTTCAGTGGCACTTTAATTTTATTGTGCTACGTAACTCTCTTAACAACAACAATTTGTATTTTTAATTGTAAAATGTTGCAATGTTGACTTCGTGACAAAGGCTATTCAGAAACTTGAGTTAATTAACCGCCTGCTAACTTTTTAATGACGTGGTGTGAGGTAAAAACGCAAACACAGTGCCTGTAACATATCTCTGGCACATTTTTTAGATAACTCACAAAAGCTTTATAATTTGAATATAAAAAGCAACTTGAGCGCAGATTAACTTGAGTAAAAAATGCGCATAAAATCAGATTATAGCGGTATTTGTTTTTATTATAAGCCATTCACAAATCGTAGGCGGAAAATACGCTTTCAATTTTAAATATCTTTTGCAAACTCTACAAAATAGCCTCTTTGGTTCATTCTCACTCACTTCCATCGCTTCCATTGTATACTTACCTACAACGATCGATCAATGTCTACATAATCCATCATAAAGAATTAAAATTATGCCAGCGTATACTCGTAGGTGCTATAGAATAACAGAAAATAATTTAATACATTTTCACTTTCTCATATAGAAACATTTTTTAAATTCACTTATTAATTTAAGCGCTCTGTATCAAAACAACAACACACCTCTTTTGTAATGAATTACAAATTATGTCACTGGCTGGCGACAATACAGAGCGGGAACGATTTATGAATGCTGTAATGTCATAAATAAAATAAAATTATTCTCTTTTATTTTCATCTGTTCTATATTTAAATAACATGGCGCCATCTGACCAGTCGGTCAATAACAAGCTTTAATGTTTTAATTAAATTTTAATAAGTTCGCCCCTTTTCACTTTACACGTGTTCACACAATAATGTGCCCATTTACTGTACGTTTTTATCGGCGATTAAGTTTAACAATACTTTAAACCAAACTTTATTATCTAATCGTTAAATGAATGGAAACAATATCTCTGTTTCGTGAATTTTGTAATAGCTGTTAACAAATTACATACTTTCAGTACGATATTTTTGATATTCTGTCTAGTTTAAGTACTTTTTTATATCATTCAGGATTTAAAAGCATAAACTGTTCTCTTGAGTGACGAATTACACTTTTTATCTGTAGACGAGGTAATATTTTATGTTTATTCCACTTTAAAAAGGAGCAAATATTTTCGCAATTAAGATATTTTTCTTAGGATTTTTAAGGTTTTATCAAACGATGTTATGGATTCGGTATACCATAATCAGCCTAAACTGCTGGGACACAGGCTTTCTCTCGGTGAGAGGGAGTGGGCTGTAATCCACCACGCGGGCCCAGTGCGGGTTGGTAGATATTGTCTTCGAATTTTTGGTTCTAGTACATGCGGTTTCCAACGATGACAAATCTACATGGTCTTCACATGATCTGACCAAGATTATGTCTAGACTTTAAAAGAGACAGTGACGTCTGAGTTTGTTTCGGCCTTTCTTCTCAGACTAGTCAGATAGGAAACGCCGACCTCATCTAGTTTTAAAATAATGATTGACGTATAAAAGTGTTTGTACAAACCTACTTACAATATAAAAAAGTAAAAAAAAAAAAGATGTTTTTAAATCCTGTGTACCTATTAGATCGTTTACATTCGACTAAGCAGCTGGTTTCCCAAGAAAATATAATATTTCTCTTGTTGCGAGCGACATTAGAGCCATATTTTTCAATTTATTATTTGTCAATAACAAGATTTGCGTAGGTATTATATGAGAACGGAAATTTCTTAACAGGCGCCTTAGGTATCTATATAAGCGTGGGTGCTTACTGTCAAACCCTCCATAAATAATCTCCTATACATTAAAAGAAGCTGCCTGTTTCACAAATATTTTCATCTAAAAAGATATAAAACGTTCTTGCATAAAAAATAGCTAAGGAACTTATGTCAAAGTCGCAAAAACCTACAGGGGTAAAAAACACAGCTTATGTGCACGTGCAGGCTAAATAGATGTACTTGTGTGCCAAACAGGCCATTAGCAGCCACACTGTTTGAACTTTCATCTAAATTATAGGGCTTTAGTTAACCTGAAACAAAAAGCTTGTACTACCGGGAAAACTAATTAAAACCGGGTTTTTATATCCTATTTTGTGGCTCCCATTTTAAGCTTATTTTCTTTGATAATAAAAGAAATTGTGGGTCACGAAATACGCTAGCAGAAGAAATACTAGTAAACATTGTATTCTTGGAATTTAATTTAATTATCAACTCCGTATCCCTGGTTCTAAGAATTATTCAGTCTGGCAAGAATAGGTACCTACCACGTACCTACAATAACAGAATTTCCGGTAGTTTCTGAGAAAGTTTTACCACCCCCTCCTCACCTGTAGTCTGATCAAGTTTGTTCAGATAATCTGCTGTCAAATAACATGTTGATGTATGTAATTAGTATGTAAGTACTATATTGTGCCGCGATGTTATTGGTTGACTGAAACAACGTTACATTATTAGATAACAGCCCAAAACATAATGATGTAATAACCAATTTATACTATAAGTATTTATCAGATTTTAGACTACAATTCCAGCCTATCTATTCTGTAAACAACTGTGAAAATTTAGGTGAAGTGAGCTGTCAACAGTGTCAATCCCTAAAATTAGGTGGCACGACAGCTCCGTTCAACTAAGGTGAGTTTTTTTTACAGAATAGCACTACAGAAGTCAGTTCTGCCGACATAACGCAATAATGAACAGTTTTCCCTATTACTTTTCAAAACACTGCTAGGTTATTCGGAGACCATGTTCGAATTCGGGACACAAGGGTTTGAAATAGCAGCACGTAAAGCACGATACATGTCGATTAATAGTGAGATAGATGAGAGATAACTGTTTAATTTCCCTTACATGATCGATAAATGAAGATGTGTATTGGTGCTAGATAGCCGTCAGTGGCATGATTGGCACCTCTAATTTCCTAGGCGAGTTCACCGAGACTGCGATCAGTTTGCCTAATGTATGTGGAAATTATATTAGGTAAATAGAAACTCGAGCTTTCATTTTGATTAATGACTGGCTTTATTTAAAAAATCTTACAGTTTTAGTACTACATTAGGTAGGTATCTAATTAAATAAACTTAGTTTTTGACCCTAAAACGATGCTCTAGCATAGGTAGACGAATTCTAAAGAAAGCTATTTATAATAATTATATCTTTTGTTATACTCGTAGTCAGTAAGACGTCATATTTTAATTTATTAAGCAACCTAATGTGAATAGTTAGTTGTGTTAAAAATTATAAAAATATCTTACTTAATAAATCCTATCCTACTATAATACTTAATTATTATAAACGCGAATGTTTGTATGGATGGATGGATGGACGTTTGTTACTCATTCACGCAAAAACTACTACACGGATTTGGATGAAATTTGGCACACAGATACTTTATAACCAGGACTAACACATAGGATATTTTTTATCCCAATTTTCCCACGAGATGGAAACTTATCCGGGTAAAACCGCGGGGCGCAGCTAGTGAATAATACATATAAATAAGAAAAATTAACCGATTTAGCTAATTTTAGTTTTAAAATATACGAAACAGCCCGAAATAGGTTTTTATAGAAAGAAAATTAAAAAAGTTTCCCGGAAAAATTTCAAATTCGGGAACAACTGAACGTGATGAGATTTTTGTATAACTATTGAACCAGTCTTTAGCCAGTCTTTACTAAAATCTTGTTTCAAATCGAGTTTCATAATTGACTTGTTGCTTACACTTGCTTCTATTTGTCTCTGAATTCAGTCTATACCTAGTACGGATAACAATAGACACAACACAGGCCACAGCTCTATTCGACGTGTTTGCTTCGTTTTTCGGAACTACATTTGAATAGTATTCGTTCAGTCCCGTTCGGTATCCATTAGTGAACATGTTACCTTTGTTTCTCCTTTGCAGAATATTCTGTCAGGGTTGGAACCATTTCACACTTCGATAGCTCTCTGAGGGGTAGATGTATTGTTAACGTGTTATCACTAAAGGTTAAAAGATGTTCACGCCATTTTGTCCGGTGGTATACTAAAAGGCGATTGACTCAGAGAGTAAGACTCAGAATCAGAATATTTATTTGTAAACATAGGTAGAGTTACACAGTGTGTGAGATGTGTTCCATCAATCCGCTTAACCTTTACCTTCCAGTCTAACCTGCTGCAGCTGAATATCAGTATTTTATAAGTAGCGACTGCCTATATACAATGTGTAACTGAATTAATGCACATTATGAAAGTAGTTTGTTCAGTATCGTTTACTGAATCGATTTCTGTAATTTTTAATATAGGTAATATTTTATCCCAAAAATAATTAAAACTACGTAAATTACTGTCACACTTCCGCTGTACTGTCAAAACAAACCAAAATGGATGAAATACCCACTAAGCTAGACCCATAAAGGAATGCGACTGTGTGCATGCGTAGATTTGTAATGTGACCATAATTTTCTCCCACAATCAGTATAACTAATTTATTAAAAAACCAAAGTTTTTTACATAATAATAAAAATTCAGTGTATGTATTATGATTATAACATAATATTCTAATTGGGGTGTCCGGTAGTGTGCGTTAATTCCGGGACATGTTGTATTTATTTTACAAACCAGTAAGTGGGCAAAACTGCAGTTTTGCCCAGTTGGTAAGACTGGTTATCAGATCTACGAATGACAGATGGGTTTAGACAGAAACAGTGACATCCACAGATATTAATAGGGTTCTTTCTGTGGTTGTTTGAGTATGGATGACTCGGAGGACTCCCTGATTAATAGTGGACCTTTTTAGATTCCAATGATAGAATCATAGCAGTGTTAGAGTGTTAGTTGTTCAGAAGTAGCTTTAAATAAAGATAACAATTAGAAAGCTGTATAAGCCTTCACAGCACCTTAATTACGTAACAAACTATCAATCAAAATCTAAATCATTTTGAAGGTATCCATTGCTTCTTATGTTCGAAAAATTTGTCTGCTCAACAACGTAAATGACACAATGAATGTTGTTGAAGTGTCAAAATGAAAGCCATTAATGTTACTGTTAGTTTGTTACGCAATTACCCCGCGGAGCAATTTTAAATGGATGTAATTTTTAATTAGTCGAATTTAAGACGTGAGTGACTTCAAATTGTAATCTAGCACAGATCCAGGTGAAATTGCCGATTTAACTCCATATTGTATATCGTAGAACAATGCTCATGATATATATTTATTTATAAAGTTCATATCTTGGAGCGGAACTACAAGATGCTCATATAGTATATGAGCATCATTACTTATAAATGGGCCGAGTAGTTCAGACATCACGTGAATTCATACTTTGAAGACTTTTGAAAAATAAGTCTCGTCTGATATCTTTGTTAATATTGCTGTGGTTACTAAGACGAAAATATAATAAAAGTACTTACTTATCCAGTAGGTAAGTAAGTAATAATAGATAATATGTATATCTTTAAGTACATTTTATAAATTAAAGTCGCTTTTCGTGTCTGTCTGCAGTGTGACGGCGTTGTTCAGTGTTCTTCTAAACTGGACAATAAATGTGTACTTATATAGTTTTTAAAATTTTTTGGATAATTTATTTCGGAAGGTTTATGTGTGTTGTTAAACTTACATAATATAAATAATAGAGAAATCTCAATGTTTTGTTTGAAAACCGTGTTTAGCAGGGATGGGTCCCTAATATTAGATATATCATCATTTGCCTAGCCTTTCCTAACTATGTTGGGGTCAGCTTCCAGTCTAACCGGATGCAGCTGAATATCAGTATTTTACATGGAGCGACTGCCTATCTGACCTTCACAACCCAGTTACTGAGTAATACGAAACCCTTTGGTAAGAGTGGTTGTCAGACTTTCGGGCTTCTGACTGTTACGTACGGCTGTCAAAGATCCACGAATGACAGCTGGGACCAACCGCTTACCGTGCTTTCCAACCTCAAGGCTTGCATTGCTAAGTTCTTGGAGCAATCGTTCAAGTTCAGTAGCTGAGGATGAGAAGAGATCAATATCGTCGGCAAAACGTAGATTTGTCAGTCTGTTTTATTTATTTTATGTAAGTTTAATATAAAGCTTCCGGGATAAATTCTGTGATTAATGATGGTAAAGACCGCGGCAGCGTATTTTAGAATAACAACACCGTCACACAGACAGACAAGAAAAGCCACTGTAATCCTTCCTTCTAATTAATATTATAAATACGAAAGGGAGTTTGTTTGTTATGCTTTCACTCTAAAACGGCTGAACGGATTTGGGTTAAATTTGGCACACAGATAGAGCATGACCTGGGTAAGGACTTAGGCTACTTTTCATCCTAGATAGCAGATGTATTCGTGGGTAACAGCTAGTTTATAATATTAATGACTACCAACTGATAAATACTCTATCTTGTAGATTTCGTTCGAAATGACTTTATCTAAACTAATATTATAAAGAGAAAACATATGCTTTTTGTATGTTTGTTTGTTACGCTAAAACGTCTGAACGGATGAGAATGAAATTTGGCACATCGGTAGAACATGATGTTCATTTCATGATATTTCGACGGGATGGAGACTTATGTGGGTGAAACTTCGTGGTGCAGCTAGTTATACATAAAGTCAGCCTGTCTTTTGTTATTTCGTAATTACACCAACATTGACTATTCAATAACAAAATGTATCTCACTATTTGTAGGTCGGTGGCGCCCCATCGTTCACTAGCAGAATGCACCGCATGTCCCGCGGTTTCCCCTTTTTACGCTCCATGAATTTTCAGGCTCTAGTACCTACACAATATTGGGCGCGCTCTGACGTGTAATGGCGAAATGGTTGGATATAGTGCTGAAATGAAATGATACGGTAATCAAGTGACGGATTTGGTCATGCCCTAATTAGTTACTTTTGTTAGTTTAGTTGTAGTAGGTAGGTGTGAGGGCGAAAATGATACTATTTAAAAAGGTTTTTTTTTTAAATATGATAAACAGATAAGAATGAGAAAAGAACAACATTACTTATCTATATATATTAATAATAAAGCTGAAGAGTTTGTTTGTTTGAATGCGCTAATCTGTGGAATCGTCTGCCTGCGTCTGCATTCCCGAGTTCATACAACCCGAATCTCTTCAAGGCGAGAGTGAATAGGCTTCTTCTGGGCAAGCAAATTTTGTAAATGTAAGAACCATGGATCCGTTTTTTATGATATTTTGATTTTGACTTGAAATAGCATGGCAGTTGAGAATATGTCATGCTCACTTAAATGTCTCACTGGTGGTGGCGCGTGTGTTGGATCATTCGGTTCCCTACGAAATGGTTGAGCTGGGTGGTGCTGATCCACGCGTCATGTTCGTGAACGGGCGCCATCAGTTGAGACTGGTCATCTCTTAACTGCCAGGGCTTATTTTTTAATTTTATATTTTAATTGGTTTCTTTACATTGTTCTCACATATAGAAGCAATAAGAATAATGTACCCAGGATTTTGTAAAAATATCTTGATTTAAAAGAGTGTCCGTGGAGTTTCTTGCCCGTTCTTCTCCATAGAGATCTACGCTTTGGAATGGGCAACTAGCTTCAACTTTCTGACTAACTGACCGACTATTTAATTTTGACAATTCAAAAGTGCCTGTATATGGTTTAATTGAAATAAATGATTTGAGTTTGAAAAAGCTCGTTCCACCGTAGATCTCATCCCTGCCTCTGGGCTGGATTGAGGTCAAGAGTGAGCCCATTGTCAATAAAAAATAAATAAAAAAAATCTCTGGAACTCCCGGTTGGATTTGAAAAATCTTTTTGCATTTGTAAACGCAGTTCTTGAGGAAGGGTACTTAACATTAAGCAAGGATCCTAAGGATCCGGGAAAAAATTTAAAAAGTCAGAAAAATAATTTATAGCGTGGGCGGGCGATGCGATGCGACGCGATAACGTAGACGAAGTCGCAAGCTAGTCTATCATCCATATACTAATATTATTAATGCGAAAGTTTGTATGGATGGATGGATGGATGTTTGTTACTCTTTCACGCAATAACTACTGAACGGATTTGGATGAAATTTGGCACACAGATGGTTCATAACCAAAATTAATATACAAGTAGGATACTTTTTATCCCGATATTCCCACGGGATCGAAACCGCGGGGCGCAGCTATAGTAATTAAATAAAAATGAAATGTAGTTCGCATATTCCGAATAAGGATTTAATGGAAAAGAATCCCTGATAATTTTCTAATTAGGAAAAAACTGCACGTCTTTATTCTATGGGATCTTTGTATTATAAACTATTGAAAGTTGCACAGGACAACGTCTGTCGGGTCAATTACTTTTAAGAATATAAAGAAGATAACCTAAAGAAAGAAATAGGTTATTTGCGTTTGTTTTCGTCAGGATAGATAATATTACCTCTCTAATCAACAACCATTTTTCCTTTACGTAACAATCAGCAAATTGTGCCTGTAACAAAAAGAGTGCCATGCATATTTCATAAGATTCATAACACAACAAATTCCACCGATGAATATTAGTCTCTCGGACACCTCGTTTATCTGGACTTTTTGTTTTCATTTACATACTCAATTTTATTGTGTTCGGGAATTTAGGCAGTACCTAACACAGTGAATTGTCAACGGTTTTTATATATAGTGAACGTTCTCTTTGTTTGTTTACTAGATTTTTTATGAGCGAACCCGACGGATTATCTAAAGCCTTTTGGGAAAATTCATGTGATGAATCCATTCTACTACATACTATTATAACTACAGGCGTAAACATACAAATGTAGTTCTTAACAGACACTCTCATTCAATATCAAATAGGTACATATTGGAAACAGTTTACAACCATAATTTTAATTAGAAAACAAAGCGAAATTTGGCGCGCCTCGCTCCTGAAATATTTCTATGGAGGTGCTACGTAGCTAATTATAGAGTATTATATTAATTGTAATTGGGTCCCTTGCCGTGTTACGTGTACCCGCCGGTGTTTTGTTAGAGAGGAGTAAGATTTTGTGAAGAAGACGAATTCTTGCGATCAACAAGTTCATTCCGAGGGTGGTGATTAGTTGTAGTACCTATATCATAGCTAGTCAGTTCTTAGAAGTTTTGTTAGTCGATCTCGAAATAGACTAACGTCTTGGAATACCAAAGCTGTGTTATATATCTTCGTTTAATTCAATGAAGATAGAAGAGATAACTTTTACTACCTCTGAAGAAAATAATAGATTACATTTAGGTACTTGCTATATTTCATCGAAACTTTTAATGAAAACATTATCGTGGAACAAGGAACAATATTGAAAGTTAATGTTATCATTATTCCCTTCACGGAACATAAGTAGTCAAAATCCAAGTATGGAGGCGTTACATAAAAAAACATGATAATATGAAAACATCTTTGATGCCCGAATAATGCGATTCCGCCCCGTATGGGCCCAACGTAATCAACCGAGGTGGTTACCTTGCGTATGCCTTCTCAAATTTAAATGTATTAATATTTTTGGGCTCCACATCAAAAAGAGGTTGAATTGGATCACACAATTTGAATAATTTTACATACTTACCAAAGTTACCTTCTATGCAAATGGGATGTTGACTTAGTACGAAGCGATATAGAGTTATGTCCTAAACGTGTCGAATAAATTCCTATCGTCCGATTCAACCTTGGCATCGCCTGACATTGTTCTTGCTATTAAGCACTTACAAACACATACACAATACATAGGTATCTCGGTCCGTATTCCTCCGTTACCACGTAGAGCTCGGGAATATTCGGAGCTCCGAATTCCGCAATTAAAGCAGATGTTTGGCTATTAAGTACTAGTGCTCTTCCCGACTTGCCAGCAGATGCGGTTCCCAAGCTAGTGAAGTATCGACGCAAATATTCAACACGTTTCCGCTAACATCTTTACATTTTTAATACGTGCTTACGTTCCGAACGAATAAGGATGTAACATTTGTCGACAGAGAGATACAATCTAGCGGGCCGAAGCCGAACTACCTTCCAGATTTTTCTTCTTTGTGTGT
The DNA here is from genome assembly GCA_945859715.1 of Apamea sordens. NCBI lineage: Eukaryota > Metazoa > Arthropoda > Insecta > Lepidoptera > Noctuidae > Apamea > Apamea sordens. The sequence goes on from OX243986.1 coordinate 18,871,890, forward strand.
CGTAAACAGCTTCCTATCTTGAAAGTTTCATGTCGAACCGTGTTACTGTAACAACTGTGTACGTGGAACAGATTCTAGTATTGCAGTAGACTGTTTTGTGGGCTACATTTTATGGATCCTATCTATTTCATACGCTCGTTTATTGAGCAGCTCTTTGTGTTCGGAAAACATAGTACAACAATACCTCAGAGCCAATCACCAATTAGCAAGCCTAAATAGCCCACGGCCTTGTTAACTTGTTGCCATTGTTTGATGTTATGTAGCTAGTTATATGTATATCTACCTACGCATGTATCGATTCCACTCGATGTTACAAATTATGCATGTATGGTTTCTGCCTATATTTGGAGCTATAGATTGCAATCTTAAATGGTGAATTAGCAGAGGCGTGTAATTATAAATGCTCTGCCGAGGAGTTTGTGCGTGCGTCGCAGTGAGGCTTAACTTGCTTAATTAACTTGATATATTCACGCTTTTCAATTTGGAGGAGCTTGTGGCTGAGTAATCAGCCGCACGGGTCGATCAATCATGTTAAGCTACGCTTGCCGCAGTCGGTCCGTGGATGGGTGACCATCTTTACATACGGAGACCATCTTTACGTACCCCCCCCCCCCCCGTGGCTCGGAAAGCGCTTTAAGCCGTTGGCCCCGGCCCCCAAACTGGAACGGGCCGGGGCCGCCCTAAAGCGGCTCTTGCCCAACCTGAGGGGGCCAAACGCCTCCTGCCGGAGGCTTTACGCGGGGGTCGTGCGGTCCATGGCCCTATATGGGGCCCCGGTATGGGCGCGTTCACTGCGGCTTCGAGCCGCACACTACCTGAACGCGCCCCAAAAGGTGGTAGCCGTAAGGCTGATCCGGGGCTACCGCACGATCTCGGGCGAGGCAGCAAGCCTCCTTGCCGGACTGCCACCATGGGATCTGGAGGCGATAGTCCTCGCGCGCCTATATGATTGGCGCGCGGAGGCACTACGCCGGGGGGAAACTCCGCATCAGCGGCAAACCGCGGCGGAGCGGACGAACCTCCGGCGCGATCTCATGGTGGCATGGAAGGAGCGACTATCGCAACCCAGCGCAGGGCACGCCACGATAGCGGCAGTAAGAACCCTCTTTGAGGAGTGGCTAGAGAGACGTCACGGCGTTCTCACCTACCGCCTGACGCAGTTCCTCTCCGGACATGGATGTTTCGGGAGGTTCCTGCACATCATCAGGCGGGAGGAGACGCCCGGGTGTCACCACTGTCAGGATCGCCCAGAGGACACGGTGGAGCATACGGTGGAGGTCTGTCCTGCTTGGGCAGAGCACCGCCGTGTCCTCGTAGAGGCGATTGGCAGCGGCGGCGACCTCTCGGCCCTGGTTTAAGCCATGGTCCGGGGTGAGAGGGAGTGGGAGGCAGTCACCTCCTCCTGCGAAGCAGTCATGCTAGCGAAGGAGGTGGCGGGGTGGGCGAGGGAACGCACCTTGCGCACCTCACGCCTCAGCCGCCGCGGGAGACGCTCCGGGCGTCGGGAGCCGCGTGACGACTCCCGGCCACCGTAGGCGCGGGCCTGCGGGCGGAGAGTAATGGGTAGCTCTCCGTCCGATCAGGACTAGGCCCGTGCCGGACGGCGTGTACGTGTTCCACACGCGCCTCAAAGAGATGTCAGCAAAAGCGACGGGGCCCCATAGGGCCGAAGCCTGCCAGGGTAGCGGGAACATCCGAAAGGGTTTACCGCTGCCCTGGAACATAAAGGGCTAAGGAAGGAACATGGGTGGGTTTTAGTCAGTAAGAGTCTGACACTCCCTTCTGCTCCACCCAGAGCGGGAGGAGTCATTTGATGATTTCCCATCCTCAAAAAAAAAAAAAAAGAGTCGTTGGCCCCGGCTGTCATTCTTGGATCTTTGACAGTCGTTACGGGTCGTCAGAAGCCTGAAAGTCTGACAACCAGTCTTACCAAGGGGTATCGTGTAACTCAGTAGCTGGGTTATGGAGGTCAGATAGGCTGGCTCCATATAAAATACTGGTATTCGGCTGCATCCGGTTAGATTGGAAGTCGATCGCAACATAGTTGGGAAAAGGCTAGGTATTACATCCATTCACGCTTTTCAGTCCATTACGCACGGTGCGAGGGTATTGCCTTCCATGCTTTTGTTCCGATGTCAAATCAATCATACGAAAACAAGACTCGTATCAAATAAGTACAACACTATAGTAATCCTTTCTATATTTCACCGCAACGACCTATCCACGATTCATTAGATAGATTGGATCCGAGTTCTCTCAAGCGGGTATTTTATTTATTTATAAACACCAGAACCTAATCTACTTTGATGTTTTACTATATTCTACTTTAATTCCTTTTTATTATTCTACTTTTCATTTAATTAATACTTAAGCACTTACGAGTGGATCGTGAGTTCGAACCCAGACAGGCACTTTACTTTGTGTAAATTATTTCATCACCACTGCTCTCAAAACGGTGAAGGAAAACATCGTGAGGAAACCGGCATGCCCTAGAACCGAAATTAGAAATTAGAAGTCATGTAACATCCACCATCCCGCACTGGGCCCGCGTGGTGGATTACGGCCCGCACCCTTATTGCGTAACTCACTATTACTCTCAATTTGAAACATTTGGAAGCATATTACTAATCCATTGCTCCATATGTTCGAAAAATGTGTCTGCTCAACAACGTAAATAACGCAATGAATGTTGTTGGACTGTCAAAATGAAATCTATTGCTACTATAGTGTGTTACACTGCCGCTCCCTCTCACAGAGAGGAGCCCTGTGTCCCCCACCAGTGAGAACATTTTCGGCTGATTATGAACTGTTTAACATTTATAGCGCAAAGTTGTGCAGATTTATGTCCACCGAAATACTTTTACGAATCATCTTTACGTAGTATGAAAACTTCAGCCGTGACGAACGGACGTAACTTAATGAGAATTTATCTAGAAAGCCGCCGCCGCCGCCGGGCGGTGTTATCCACTTCCGTTCACAGAGATTTACGCAGTTCCTGCAAATCCAACCAGTCATGTAGACGATATAGGTATACCTTGAATTAAGGTAAGACGAAATAGATAGAGTGAGCCTGACATTACTTGTACATATCTCTTAGTGTAGGTAATTGAACAGTTCTGTACAAATCTTGTTAGGTTGTGGAAAACTACGAGTATATCAGTTATAGTGGAACTAGAATCGACACTTGAAAGAATTATTGACTAAGCGAAACAGAGAGGCAATTCTCGTAATTTTAAGAACGTTCACAATCTAATCTCAGTCTCTATCTGTCAAAGATACCTCCTACCTCTAATTTGCCTACATTTGTTTGTCGCCGAGATGAGACTGCGACTAGATTTTGAATGTTTTCAATTAGGAGAATTGGCCTTCATTTTAAAGATTAACTTTTCGTAAAAAAAAAAAATATTCAAATTCTGATTCAGATGATAAAATAAGATTTCCAAAATAATAAGAATTACGCCTGTAGAATGATTACAAAAATTTATATGATTTATTTCTGAAAAGTTAAAAATGTATACTTTGTTCTTGTAAAGTTAGCCCGATATCGCTTAGTCAATTGTACACCTTTCAGGCGTCGATATGGTCCCCTGGCGTATTGTTAAGGGATTACATGATAATGCACCTTCAGTCCCAAACCTCGGTTGACTAGTGACTACGCTCCGTCCGCCGGATGCGCTTCAATTTAGCTACCTCTATAATTCAGGTCCGGAAGTTACACGAAGTGTAATAGTATTCCGACGCGGAGCAGGGAACAACTTTGTTAAAGACATATTCCGAGGTAGAAGTTTTCGCAATGCTTTCGTTGTTTTAAGTGATTGAAGATTTTGAATTTTAGAAGCTTTCAGTAGGTTAAAGTTTATGAAAGTTCAGTAAGGTTTAACGTGGTTTGTAATGCTTAAAAACCGCCCAAGTACGTGTCAGGCCACGCATAGAACAGGGTTCCGTAGGCACCCATAATGGCACTTTACAAGTTAGGCCTCTATAATTCCTGAACTAACAAAGTTATCTAAGCCGTTATAGTTTTCCTTCAAAGTTCATCACATGGAATACCATAATGAATTTTTCAGATTTTTCGAGTCAGCCGTTTAGCTTTTAGAGGGTCCTATTTTAGACGTCCTAGACGTCCTATTTTAACAAAAAAATGCGCTTTAAAGGTGAATATCTCGCAAACGGATACCTAAGTAAGGGAGGTACCCCAAAAAAAAATATTTTTTCTTGATTTTATTTTTTAGCACTTTGTCGATGTGGTAAATACACATAATATGTATCCATGCAAAATTTCATTTTTCTTGCACTAACCGTTTGGAAGGTAAGCCGAGGACGGACGGACATGACGAAACTATAAAGGTTCCGAGAAGTGAACTACGAAACCCTAAAAATGAATAAGCAATTTTGAGATTGTGCTATCATGGTCATTTTGGTAATTTGCATAGGCGTAGCTGAAGTGTCAATTACTGATTGTAGAGTTTAGTAGGAAAGTTAGCTTGGATTAGCTCTTCTGTTTGGAAAATTTTCTTTTCTGTAAAATCATGTTGTTGTACGGTGTCCATCCGTCTAAAACTGCCTGTTTTTATATAATACCTGACTACTTTAACGGAAATATAATGAGTGATTTTCGGCAGGCGCTTGCGCAGGCGGGGCCCCGGGGGGCGGTGCGCGCGGCGCGGGCGCATGGCGCTGCTATACCGCGCGACGCGGCTCAAGGACCGCGCCGACACCCACGTGTTCACCTTCGTGGTCACGCGCTCAGCCACGCGCGAGCCGGACCGCGATGTCACCTCCAAAGACTTCTGCTGCGCCCACCAGCGCTGGGCCGTCGCCTTCAGCCGCACAGACGCGTCGCTCGGTCAGTTCACTAGTCTTTTGAACACCTCCAGCAATGAAGCTTGTCTAAAATGTCTGAAACATTAAAGCTTAAACTTGACCATAATTAGTTAGAATTTTTCTAATATTGTTGCAGGTGTATACTTGGTCTGGCGCGGCGCGTGTGAAGGCATGCGGGTATACGTTGACTTCACATTCACGCTTCTCAGTCGTGATCATTTCACGGCAAACGAGGGCTTTTCCGGAAAACAGGTGCGCTTTAGCGCAGGCTGCGCAGCGCAGGGGCGCGGCCGCTGTGTGTCCATCGCAGAACTCAACACCAAGTACGCGGATGCGCGCGGCGAGTTTCAGCTGGAGTTAAGCATGTCACGCGTGCGCACGCTATACTCCTGTGAACTGCGCGCGCCTCGCCTTGACACACCACCCATAGCATTTGCCGGTTTCGACTGGCAGGTGTCAGCTACCGGTGGCGGTGGTAAAGAGCCGCTGACATTAAGGCTAATGAGATTATCAGGAGAAGGACAGCGCTGCCGTGTTCGATATGCTCTTGCGCTCGGCGAGGGCGAGAGAAGACTACACTCGGGGCCGCTAGAGTGCGTATGTGACGCAGATGGTCGCACGCCGCCTTGGAACCCGCGACCACCGTCGCGGCTACTAACTAAAGGAGTCCGACTGACAGTAGAACTGGTGTGGGCGCGTGCGCTGGCCGAGCTGGCGGTACCGGCGGCGGGGCGCGCAGCTACGTGCTACGATCGTGACAAGCAGGCGTGGGCGGTGCGCTGTGACATGCACTCGGAGATGGTGCGGCTGCACATGCTGTACCGCGACGTGCACCACGTGCCGCGCAACCACCTGCGCTACGTGAGCTGGTCGGCGTGGCTGGTGCGCACGGGGGTCGCGGCTGGTGAGCCTGACGCCGAGGAGCTGCCCGGAGCACCCTTTGAGCACTACTACGCACAGGACAGTGCCGATGAGGGGCTCATGATGGAGACGGCTCTGCGCGTCGAGGACATGTCGCGGCCCGGCAGCGCCTTCTTGCACCCGGGTGGTGAACTTCGAGTACGCCTCGAGTGGGGCGATACTTACCTACTCTTTCAAGCTACTTATCATGTCTACGATGACCTTTGTCGGCTACACGCGCATCAGATGAGGTATGTATGATTGCTGCTGGGTGGAACTTATTCGTGAATGTTTTTCATAAATATAATAATGACATGGATAATATTTTCAGACGCGAGATTGCCGTTCTTCAGGCGGAGAACTATTCACTGGAGCGGCAACTGTTCAGCTACCAGAAGAGCCTTGCGTACGCGCAGGCACAGGCGGGCGAGCCGGCGGTGGCGGAGGCGAGTGGGCGGCGCTCGCCCGCGGAGCGCTCGCTCTCCACCGACACGGAGTACGCGTGAGAAGGGCCTGAGGACCTACCCTCGTCGTCACCTTTGACGTCGCCCGTTCTCTACTCTTCTATCTTTTCGACTGATTCTGACGTTTTTGAGCGATTTATCTATTTTTCTAGACGTTTTATGGCGAGGTGCGCCCTCGTCCGCACCGCTTTCCGCCGGTCGCCTGCACTCTCGCCGCTCGATTCTATCGATAGCCGATAATTATACTCGACTACTTTTCTATTTGTCTGTACATAAAATATATTTAGAAGATATTATATATTATGTATATTTCTTAACTTGAAACTCGAATTCATATACTGCAACAGTCGATTTATGAATAAAAAAAGTCCGTAAAATAAATACCAATTTTGTCTCTTTATTTGTATCTTTATTCATTATCCCTCACATCATTATAATTTTTTGAAAAAAAAAACGTAAATAATGTTCAATATATTCTTAAAAAGGAACGTTTTAGTCAGAATCATATAATTAATTGAAATATTAACTTGGAACATGACTGAATAACACTTTCTTCTTTACTCGCACGAGCGACTCTCAAACAAACCTGAGTCTTCGGGCACATTATGCTCTAATACAAAACTATTCTATGTACGGAACGCTCATGCGTCAGCTGTCAGAAATGTTATGTCAATGTCATACTACGACGTCAAAACCACGCGAGTTTTGTATTTGTGATTTTGTGCAAACATAAAATAATAGAACGTAGAAATGGCTCAAGGCAAACTAAAAGTAAAAAGTAAGTTGCCTGCTGGCGCAAAATCAAAGAAGAACAAGGGTAAAGCAGGCAAAGCGGTTGCTAAGCGTCCGAACGCGCCAGTGAAGAGCAAAAGTGCCGCGGAACGGAATAAGATGAAGACAAATGTTACAAAGATGGTGAATGCTGCGGCTGAGCAGCAGTTGCGAGCACTGGCCACCACTACACCGCAGCTGTCCGCAGCACAGCAGCGTGTTGCTGCGGCCCCCACGGCACCAACCCCTGCCAAGTAACCTCACTTTATATTAGTCTAAATGACGCGTCCTGTTGACCATTCATTATTGCAGTTTGTGATCACTATTCTACAAGAATATTTATATCTGACATTGTGTAAAATGTCTCTCTAAGTGTATTGATTATTTTACACTTTAAATTCAAGTCATCATCACCTGCTATCCTTTTTCCAACTATGTTGGGGTCGGCTTCAAATACTATTCTACTGTTACTTTGAATTCAAGTATTCATACTAAAAGTTTGTTAATTTAAACTGCTTTAGAATAAAACCATTTAAAAATCTATTTGATTGCAAATCTATTTTTATTCAGAATATTTGTTAAAAATAAATCCCTAATCTGCATTAGGTTTTGTTTAATGTTTTTATTACTGTTTCTACTTTTTTTTTTGTCTGTCAGCTAACATAATGCCATCATGTCATCATTTATATGGTGTACAGTCAACAGCAAAAGTAGATGATCAAAATCAGAAATTCAATACTAATGAACGGAGTTCGCGTCAGAACTGTGTGGCGTCGAAGTGATTCAAAAGTATGTGATTGTAAATTATACCAAACATTTACTTCTAGTACAGCTGCCATATAACTGCGAACTCCGTTCATTAGTATTGAATTTCTGATTTTGATCATCTACTTTTGCTGTTGACTGTACACAATACAGAGTATTCTATTCTATATTGGCCTTAAGGTAATGCGGCCCATGATGACCAACTAATTAATACTAAGAAAAAACAAAATGGAATTTCAAATCAACTGCTAAGATGTAAGATATACTTACTTGTAACTTGAATAGCAGTCTTGTACTTAAAATATTTTTGAAAATCTTTGTATGATAAACAAAAATATATCTCACCTTTTGTAAAAGTGTTAACTATCCTTTCCTACTCTTAGTTTCAATGTGTCTTGTAATATAAACTTGTTAAATATAAGTAAGAAAAACTTAGTTTTAAAATAAATTATATTATTTTATTTATTGTTTTCTTTTCTTTCTTTACATCTTCTCCTTTCAAAATCATAATATTTGATTTTACATAAACCAACATGGGCTCTTATGAAACGTCAGAAGCTAGGTGCACGGTTCCAATTGGTTGTTTCCTATGGAGAAGAGTCGACAAAAAACTCCACAGTTACTCTTTTACTATGAGAATAAATCATTATTTCAAAATTGCGTTAATTGACCTGTTAACAATACCCAAAATACAGGCTTTGTATAGTTTTGTTACAGATTGGATACTTTGAAATTAAATTAATACGTACGACACTGGTTACTTATCTCCTTTGGTGACCATAAATTCTTTTAAAATTAATTTAAAATCCTTCAGTATGATACTGAAGGATTTTAAATGATTAATAATTGTTGTTTGATTGTTTGTCGTTGTATATATGTTACAGTAAGTGTGATTTATTGAAAATTATTAATAATTCTCGATCATTATTAATAACTAGCTTCTGCCCGCGGCTTCGCCCGCGTGGATGTCGGATATTATCCCACGGGAACGTGCTAACAGGATAAAATGTATGTGCTTCCCCAGGATGCCATCTATCCCGTGGGCCCTTTGTGGCTAATTACAATAGAAAACCAATTGTGTCTCATTAGTGATGATTAAGAGGGTACCTATATGATATCTTTACCTAAGTACCTACCTAATTAAAAAAAAAGTAAACTCAATAACAGAAAATTAAATACCTACCTACCTAAATAAACCTATTTCTGATGATAACTAATCTAAACTCAATAAATAAGCAAAATCCTTAAAAACTAATATCTATACGAATGACTAATCCTACCTAACAGTAGGTATTATAAAATAACCTACGGTCACTACGTACACTATCAAATATACCTACTACCTATACTTTAAAATTAAAATCTATACCTACGACTTATATATAAAAATAAACCTAAATAACTCTAAAAACTAAAAGGAATAAAAATGAACTCCACTGCGGGTGACCTAACCTACGACAAACTTATTATTTGCGGTTGGTACAGTAATCGGGTCTAGGGATCGAACCGCAAAATTAAGTTTGTTTTTTATTGTATATACTTTTCCGGGATAAAAAGTACCCAGTGTGGTGCCCAAGATATTAAAGAATAATTATACCAAGTGTCATCGTAATCGAACCGGTAGTTTTTGCGTGATGCCTGAACAAACAGACAGACAGACAGACAAACATTTTTTTAATCACATTTTTGGTTTCGGTGTCCGTCTAGTAACACCCCTTGCCATTTATTTTTTTGATATTTTCGATGTACAGAATTTTCACTTCTACAGATTTACTATAAGTATATATATAGATTACCGAAAATCGAGGTAAAAGTACGAAATTAATCACATTTATCGTTGATTATTAATAATGAACCCTTAGTACTGGTAATGTAATAATTTTCAAAAATAACGTAGGTAGGTACGCTGAGCATCTTTCTGTTCGATCGAGCAACAGAGGTGAGGTAAATATAAGTGTGTATCAGAATGGCTGGTTGCCTGTGGTTTTGGTCTATGAGAGTTGATTAGAAAATTGCTACATAATTGCTTATATTTGCTACATTTAATAAATAATTGCTACATACTATATATGTTTAGAAATAACATATTTTTTTTGTACAGCCATCCTGACGTTTGGTTGGCTGGTCGCCTCCTAGTTTAAAGCCAAGCATGCAGAGTTTCCCGAAATGTATTGCGTCAATAATTGCTACATATTTGCTTCATTTATCTAATTTAGTTGTATCTTCAAACACATGTTAAATAAAGGATGTAGCAATTATTTTAATTATCCCAAGGAAAAGTGCCTGATAAAACAATAAAGGCAAATACTTAGTTATGTTGAATCGGTTTAATCGTTTAGGCTCTGGCAACAGCGTAAGTAATGCGATTCTTGCGTTAAAAAAAAATATGTACCTACCCTCAATAATCCAATAATTATCATTATAACAATTATTCTTAGTCCTAGTGCAGATATCGTATTGAAATCACAGTCTAGGCTTATTTAATTTTATTCGACAATTTAAATAGATCTATGTTATTATAAGGAACCTATAGAACCAATTTTTAATTCGTGTTTTGGGTAACTATTATATAATCTGTGGTTTTGGTGTTTGTGACGATGAAGAGGGGAAGAAAGTTCGTTGTGCCACTCGAAGAGCAAAAAAAGGTTTTCTTGCAATACAAAAAGTATTTTTCAAGTAAGTCAGATTTACCAGCATCTACTGATCCACTGTTTAGTGAAATTAGTACTGCCTTAGACAATAAGATTACGAAACAGGCACTGTACCTTTCGGTGAAGTCGACCCGACGTTTTTATTTACGATATCCTTTTAATGTGCTCCCACTTGCCACCACTTCCACTTACCTACTCATAACATAAAGTAGCAATAATAGCCTCCTAAAGTAGCAATACCGTTGACTGAAGACACACTGCAACTATTTGCCTTTATTGTTTTATCAGGCACTTTTCCTTGGGATAATTAAAATAATTGCTACATCCTTTATTTAACATATGTTTGAAGATACAACTAAATTAGATAAATGAAGCAAATATGTAGCAATTATTGACGCAATACATTTCGGGAAACTCTGCATGCTTGGCTTTAAGCTAGGAGGCGACCAGCCAACCAAACGTCAGGATGGCTGTACAAAAAAAATATGTTATTTCTAAATATATATAGTATGTAGCAATTATTTATTAAATGTAGCAAATATAAGCAATTATGTAGCAATTTTCTAATCAACTCTCATAGACCAAAGCCACAGGCAACCAGCCATTCTGATACACACAAATATAAACATGAAAATGAAAAAAGAAAATGTGGAACCAACGACACCGACTTCCGAAATTAAAGATATTTTTCACTATGTAGTGTTTTTTTTTGGAAGTTGGTTGTTTTTTTCTGTAAAATAGTTTTCATTTTATCTGTTCTATATATTTATTCACAAAGACACAACAACAACACTACAACAAGTGTAGTTTTTATACAAGTATATAATATAATAAATTAAGTCGGTCAAAAATTAAAGAAAAAGACGAGCTCATTGGGTATCAAAAAATTTGTCCGCATCGCCGTCAATGGGATAAGTGCTCAAAAGGCTGGCAGCACTACCACGTTGGATGGCAATGCTGATTCTTTGGGCTAAAAATAAGCCAGACCTCTGGTCACGGGAAGAGTCAACCAACCGCTTGGCCATGTCCCGAAATATTCGATGCGCCCTCGGACCTCAAGGCCAAACGGCTCAAACATATCGCTCACAATAAGGTTGTTATATTTACGCCGTTTGAGGTTTTCTGCTCCTGCAGCAGCCGCCCCAGCAAAGCCCACCGTGCTAGAAAGATGGGATGGCGCGAGGGTGTCGACACAGGTTGCATTCCACACCAAAGGCCTACCCAACTTCCAAGGCATTATGGTCATTCCTTCTGGCCTCTTTCCATCGTCATGTGCCAATCTGTTTTTGTTTGATTTAAGCAAAACTAAAGAATAAAAGATTTTGCATGTAAGTTTATTATAGTTATGTATTTGTAAGTACTGTGGTATTATAAATAAATACCTACTGGACAAGTAACTTCGTGTCTTATTTTATTTTATTACTTTTATCGACGAGAGTAGTGAATTATTAATAACAACTGCTAAAAGTGATGAATTTTAATTTTATATTCACATTTACCAAATCATGAGGTAATTATTAATAATGATGGATAATTATTAATAATTTTGAATTAATGACATTTACTTACCGTAGGTACTTAACTTAAAGATAGTTGAAGTTTATGTTGATGTTTTCGAATAGAATTTAATTTAATTAATAGACAACAAACAGGTTATTTATCAAATTTAGTTTCATTTAAAACATATTGGTTATACTATTGGTTTCATACTATAGGCCAACCGCATAAGTAACAATTTGCCTGAGGTAGCAGCGCGGTGCAGGTATGATGACGTGATGCGAGAGCTCAGTGATTCGTCAACTTGTGACAACTATCACCCCTCCCACGCACCACTCAGCTACCTCAGGCAATGTCTCAGTTAAGCAGTTGGCCTATAAACTTTAACTTTATCCAACAACCCTAGGGTTCTAACATTATTTATTAATACAAAAAACGTATTGTGGTAAGCCACCATTAATAAATTAATTAACAGTTTGATGGACACTAAATGTCCCAGACATAATAACAATAAAACTTCTATTGTGCACACCACTCAGCTACCTCAGGCAATGTCTCAGTCAGAGCCGGATCTAGGGGGGGGCAAGCCGGGGCCCATGCCCCGGGCGGCAAGTTCAGAGGGCGGCCAAATTCACACTTTACATTATAGACAACTCATCATTTACTTAACTTTGACCACGGAATAAATAATAGTACAAGTACAGAAATTTCATGGCCATATCAACTCGACCGATACCCAGAGCGCGGAGTGAGACGTGCTGCACGAACATTTATTATTCGCGAGGCGCGTAGGCATAGTTACGCGCGGCAAAATACGCGCCCGCTTGCCCGCAGGAATCGCAGATCGCGGCAGCACGCGTCTGGTTACCGTGTTTGCGAAAGAGATGAAGCTATATTCGAAACCTCCCCTAGTTTTTCGAAAATTACCCCTGACGGGCTGAAATTTAGTCATTTTTACAGGGGAGGATGTTACTGCATGGCTTGATTAACTCGAAAATTAGTATAAATAATCTTTGAGACAAGTTATGAATACACCCTAAACGATTTTTTTAAATTTCACCCCTGTAGGGTGAAAAGCGAAAAGGGATACAGTTTATATGAAAAATCTTCTTCAAGAGGTTAATAACTTGAAACTTGGCAAGAATACTCGCCTAAGTAAGTAGTACAGTTTATTATTATATGTTTTTCAAAACTACCCTTCAAAGGGGGATATAGGGGTGTTGAAGTTTGTGTGGAAGTAATTGAATGCGCGGTCCAATTACCTCGAAACTTCGTATTAATACTTTTGACAGAAAATAATTAATAAATTGACCCCTTTTTTTGGGTGGGAAATCATCAAATGACCTCTCCCGCTCTGGGCTGAGCGGAAGGGCGTGTCAGACTTTTACTGACTAAAACCCACCCGTGTTCCTTCAGTTGCCTGGGCCAGGGGCCACGGTATCTATTTCGAACAACCCGCAGCCCCGGCGGCATCGGCCCTAGCGGACCCCGTCAGTTCGTGCTGACATCTCTTTGAGGCGCGCGTGGAACACAACACGCCGCGGGCCTAGTCCTTACCAGGCGGCGAGCTGCCCATTGCTCGCCGCCCGCAAGCCCGCGCCTACGGTGGCCGGGAGTGTGAGGGCGTAGAGATTGCCTCTCCCTCACGCGCTCCGCCTCCTCCTTCGCGAGCATTACTGCTTCGCAGAATGAGGTAACGGCGTCCCATTCATTCTCGCTCCGTACCATGGCCTGGACCAGGGCCGAACACGAGAAATCGCCGCCGCCGATCGCCGCCACGAGGACACGGCGGTGCCCCGCCCAAGCCGGGCAGACCTCCACCGTATGCTCCACCGTGTCCTCCGGGCGATCCACACAGTGGTGACACCCTGGCGTTTCCTCCCGCCTTATCCTGAACAGGAACCTACCGAAAGAACCGTGTCCGGTGAGGACTTGCGTCAGGCGGAAGGTGAGGGCGCCGTGGCGCCTCTCTAGCCACTCTTCAAAGAGGGGACTTATCGCCGCTATTGTGGCGTGCCCAGCACTGGGTTGCGACAATCGCACTCTCCATGCCGCTATGAGATCCCGCCAGAGCTCTGTCCGTTGTACCGTGATTTCTCGCGGCAGCGGAGTTACGCCCTGACGTTTTGCCTCCTCTCACCACTCCCATATGTGGGCGAGGACTTTGGCCTCCACATCCCATGGCGGCAATCCAGCAAGGAGGTTCGCCGCCTCAGCGGAGACCGTGTGGTATCCTCGGATTAGCCGGACAGCCATGACCCTTTGGGACGCGTTCAACCGGCGGGCTGGCCGCCGCCTCAGGGAACGCGCCCACACCGGTGCCCCGTAAAGGGCCATGGACCGCACGACCCCCGCATAGAGCCTCCGGCAGGAGGCGTTTGGTACCGTAACCGGTGAGAGATGTCGTGCGGTGTCCCACAGGGATCGGTCCTGGGGCCGCATCTGTGGGATAAATTGACCCCTAACTGGGCAAAAAGGGGTAATTCGTTTTTTAAGGGGAGGATTTGAACTTGAAACTGTATGTTACATTTTCACACCTAAACCACTGAACTTCTGATTTGGCAAAGAGATATATGGCATCCTGGGGAAGGACATAGTTTTTATTTTGGTAGCATGTTCCCGTGGATAATTTCCGACACCCACGCGGGCGAAGCCGCGGGCAGAAGCTAGTGCAATAATATATTTGATTTTTATTTTTATTATACGTATTTTTATTTTAAATCCTATCCTGTGCTGTGTATAAAATATATATCCTACACGTTTATGTCTATATATTATCTGTAAATAAATAGGCTTAACACAAAGAACAGAGATAGATGCATTATTTCCGGAAGGCCTATGTAGGCTATGTCCAAATTTTAATCAATTAGTGGACATCTGATAGCTGAAATTATATGGATGATAAAGGTAAAAGTAAATGTAAGTGGGCAGGGGCGGCATTTTTCAGTTTATGCCCCGCCTAAATAAAATTGAAGATCCGGGGCTGGTCTCAGTTAAGCGATTGGCCTATAAACTTTAACATTACCTATCCAACAACCCTGGTTTATTACTTATTTCTTTTGGTGACTGTACCTACAAGAGATCTAGCATTATTTATTAATGCAAAAATGGTTTTGTGGTAAACCACCATTAATAAATAAATTCACACTTTGATGGACACTAAATGTCCCAGACATAATAACAATAAAACTTCTATTGTGTCTCGTTCAGTGTCCTTCAACTAATTAAATTTAATTGTTTATTTGCCTAATTCACAATATTGTGATATTGTGTGTGAATGAAGCATAGCATCTGGCATCATATATGTATCTGGCAGAAAATGCCTCAGGCATTAAATCCACCTTTGTACAGTATTTTTTTACTTGTGCATGAAGTATTAATAAATAAATAATCAGCCTATTAAGTTCCACTGCTGGGACACAGGCCTCCTCTATGCGAGCTCTGCGAGAGGGAGTGGACTATATCCCTTTAATATAATAATAATAATATCCCTGGACATTTCACACAGCGCCATCTAGTCCCAAGCTAAGCAACCTAATGCTTGTGTTATGGTAACAAGATGGCTGATAAACTACTTATATACATGTTTTTTGTAAATACATACATATTATAGATAGAAAAACACCCAGACTCGGAACAAATACATATAGGTCATACAAATATTTGTTCCGTGCGGGAATCGAACCCGCGACACGCAGCGCAGCAGTCAATCGCTTAACCACTGCGCCAACCGTGCCGTCAAAATAATTATATTATAATAAAAATAATTCGATCCAGCCTGCCCCATCTTGCTGCCCTCCCAGCGACGCCCCCACAGGTGTTCGTACCCCACAGGGGTGCCCTTAGCGTGTTTTGTTCTAGGTCATGCCGGTTTCCTCACCATGTTTTCCTTCACTGTTTTGAGAGCAGTGGTGATGAAATTTAATACACAAAGTTATGTGCCTGCCTAGGTTCGAACTCAGGACCTACAACTCATAAGTCAGGAACGATGCCACTGGGCCACCATTGCACAATGAAGCATGCATAGAAAAAAAAAAAACAAAAAGATTAAAAAAACAACAGTTTTATTATCTTTGCAAAAATGATTGTTGAAAGTTTATTCACAAGCCTGGTTTTATGATACCAGTTTCTGTGGCATTTTATGGCTTTATGTTAATTGAATATTGATATTGAGAATGCATTATTGTTGCTTTATTAACAGACCAGTAGGTAGTTAAAATTTAAAGTTA
This sequence comes from Apamea sordens, assembly GCA_945859715.1. Classification (NCBI taxonomy): domain Eukaryota; kingdom Metazoa; phylum Arthropoda; class Insecta; order Lepidoptera; family Noctuidae; genus Apamea; species Apamea sordens. Next base: position 18,887,991 of record OX243986.1, read on the forward strand.
AATGGTTTTTTGCCTTATTAATAATTCAAGATTTCGATTATGTTATCGATTATATTATATGGACGTAAAGTTTTTACACTTCTCTTGAAATATAACATAATTTAGATGTTTAATTTTTATATATTTTAAAATTTATTGCGATGACATTTCTTAAAAAGGATTATAAGATATTAATATGAAATGATACCTAACCAAATAAACTTATCTAAACTAAGAGAAAATATTTTTTTTTGTATGTTTGTTTGTTACGCTGTCGCGCTAAAACGGCTGAACGGATTTGGGTGAGGACATAGGAGACTTACTTATACGGGTGATAACGCGGGGCCCAGCTAGTTTAAAAAAAAACTTGTTGACGTGTAAGTCTGCAATCACCAACCCGTCTTGAGCAAGCTTGGTTATCAATGCTCGTGCCCTCACTGTACGTGAAGAAGCCTGGGGGCTTATCACCACCTCTGAAGAAGTTGAAGTGCACTGCTTTTTTGTACTTAGTCATAGAACAAGAAAGCAGTGCAGGTCAATTTCTGCCCTGCTATAGGAGCTGGTGGTAAGCCCCCAGTGCCTGCAGTTGGACAAGAACAGATTAGTCTTAGACTAGTTCTTTTTTTTTGTAATCTGTTAAAGGCGTGACAGTGACTGCGTAGGTAGATTTCATGAGTCATAACGACGTCGCCGCGTCGTATATAAATAAATTGTGCAATATTGAGTACTTTGTCGACATAGCTAATTGTTTTGTAAAGGTTCTAAAATTAAACACTACGATACCGAAGTTAATTGCTCTTGAAAACAAAGGCCTATTCATTTGAATTATTTTACATGAATAGGATATAATTAGCGAGATTCTAAGAAATACTTCAAGTAGAAATTGTTTTCGTCATTTTCGTGCGAGCGATGCTAATGGAGTCTTTAGGTACAATTTACATACGTACTTATACATAAAACTATGATCTTCGAAACTAATGGTTATTCGATTTCATAATTGGAATGAGTTTTTTTAGATAAATATTTATAGTTACCGACTTCCTGTGCAGGAAAAATTTACATACAGTACACAGCCACAATTTCTTGAAAACTGGCGAGTCCATAGACCACTAGAAGTCTATTTGAGGAATCCCAATAACCATAACGATGGTCAACCCTGAAATTGGGGATTTCAAGCAAGAACTGGTAGGCACTCAGCAACCAAACTTACAACCTACATTGTTTAATATGAATCGTGTTTCAAAACAAAATGAATACGTCACATACCCACATCCGGTAATTATGATTGTAGGTACCTAGCCGATAACGGAAGTGCTGGCACGTCAGGAGCCTGACGACCTTGAAAGTCCTCTTGCTAGGCAAGATTTGGAAACGATCGATTATCCCGTAACCTTAATAGCTAAAAGCCTTATTACACTACGCGATATTCTGGGAACTCCCTTTATCTTATTTCAGAGAGAAAGGGAGTTATAGTCCTTATTAAAAAAACATCACCCTTTTAGAGGCATGAAGAACAGGGTGTAAAGTTCACTCATCCTCCATAGAAAAGGGAGGATCCTCTGACCAGACGGGTGTTGTGTCTGGCGGGCTATTGCCCAACGATGGATGTTGGGAAATTGTATCTATGCTAACTGCGCGGTAAACTCTGCTTGCGAGATGCAGGATTTGCGTGACGTCAGCATGACGCGTTGTTCGCATGTGGCGTTGTAGATACCACTACACCCTGAATAGTATAGAATAGTTCTTTATTTGCACAGAAAGTAGGTATAAGTTACAGCCGGTCGATTCTGCAAAAATCTCACCGTGAAAACTCAAGTGAAGTGAGCTTGATGTGAGTTGTCATTAGTGTCAATCCCTAGCATTATTTGGAATGACAGCTCACTCCACGCTCACTTCACCTAAGTTTTCACGGTGAGATGGTTACAGAATTGCACTGCTGATGTTAAGTTTAAAATGATCCTTATACTAACTACCTTAACTAAGGCATGCAAACAGCTATAATAATAAAGACCAGCAGTGCGATTCTGTAAACTTAGGTGAAGTGAGCGTGGAGTGAGCTGTCGCTCCAACTAATACTAGGGATTGACACTATTGACAGCTCACTCTAAGCTCACTTCACCTAACTTTTCACAGTGAGATTTTTACAGAATCGATCGGCTGAATATCGAGTGGTGTAATAGAGGATTCAGGAAGACATGAAACAAATTACAGGGTGAAGTGGATAGAATAAACGAAACTAAACGGAAGATAGAGTGAGTAAGATAAGTACATACAACTTGCGTCAATCTACTCAACACCATTTTTGGTAGATGTCCAGCGCAGTATCTCTACCACCGAAACTTTTGTGTGTGAGTACAAGAACAACAATTATGAAAACGTATAATTATGACGTAAAACTAGAAAAAAATTCTTCAATATTTTTTTTAAAGACATTCTAGCTGGCTGCTTCTTTCTATTTTGTCTCTATTGGCTTAGGCATCCAGAGGCTAATTCTACGCATACCAGAAGGCCAATTCTCGTAATTTAAAACGTTCAAAATCTAGTCGCAGTCTCATCTCGGCGACAAACAAATGTCAAAAAATTGTCAAAATGTAGGAAAATTAGAAGTATTTTTGATAGATTGAGACTGAGATCAGACTGTGAACGTTCTTAAAATTACGAGAATTGCCCCTCTGGACTTGTCCAAAATTGAGCCACTTCATTAGCAGCACACACAAATAGACTACGTAGGTAGTTATCGCGTCAATGCATAGAATCATACGTATCAATTCTCATTAATTTATCGGAACCAAAAATGTAATTACTAGCTTCTGCCGACGACTTCGCCCGCGTGAATTTTCTTGTTCCTCCGACCCACAGCGTCGCATCGCATCGACTTCCTACTTCGTTTTCGCTTAACGTTGTCTGACTTTTTTTTTCTTTTTCCCTTAAGGGTTGTAGCGTGATAATAGATATAGCCCTTCCTACCCTACCCTTCCTCAAGAATTGGGCTATCAAATACAAAAACATTTTTTATAAATGTGACTCTACCAGTCAGATTTAGAGATTATTCTAGAGATTAGTGCATTCAAACAAACAAACAAACTCTTCAGCGTTTTTATTGCTATAAATAGATTTTGGTCAAAGTACTGGCCAGTAGATATACTTATGTATAAATCAATTACAAAAACACTTAAGTAGGTACCTTATAACTAAAACATTAACGTTATCATTGCAAACGAATTCGAAGAAATCCTTCTTCAGTTTGGCGCGTTCAAAAGTCGGTTTGGTGTAAAAATAAGTGGTGTACATAAGACCAGAAATCGATTATATATAGGCCTATAAATAAATACATATGTATCAATTCAAGGCGATGTCGCACGGTGAGTGAACGGGCGTACCGGACACTGTGGTGTCCATGAAATCGGACGGTCTGTGTCCGGCTATCAGGAGGCCAATTCTCGTAATTTAAAACGTTCAAAATCTAGTCGCAGTCTCATCTCGGCAAAAAACAAATGTCAAAATGTAGGGAAAATAGAAGTATTTGCTGACAGATTGAGAATGAGATTTGAGGGTTTCAATTCTCGTAATTCAGACTGTGAACGTTCTTAAAATAACGAGAGTTGCCCGATTTAAGTCCTTGTTTCAGACGTTATTAAAGATATTACGGTTTGACGTTAGAAATGATGAAACTCATTATGTTATCTCTTTTAACGCAGATACAATAATAAAGCGAATTGGTAAATCCCCGACCTCTGTTTTTTTAGAGGGTTTACTTATTTCTAGATGGAGATGGCGGGATGAGTTGGACTCCTTTGATAAAGATTGGTCCTTGACAGCTCAGGATAGAGAGAAGTGGAAAAAGAGTAGGGAGGCCTTTGGCCTAACCTAACAGTAGGACGTTAACGGCCAAAAATAAAATAAATAAACTTATTTCTATAGGTACGATTTGCAGTGTTACTTTAAATATTTTAAAATGCGTGTCTATTAAACCAAACAGACATTCATCCGTGAATTTGTAAGCCAGTAAAAAGTTGTTGACCTCTGATTCTAAATACCTATCAAATTAGGCACTTATGTCAGCATACGAAGCCTCGAATTCTCTCGCTCCTAGAAAAAAAAAACTGTACCTCCGAACGTTCTAACATCATCAAAGACCAATTTCGCCTAATCTCCTGCCAATATCCTTCTGAACTTTTGGTATCCTCGCGGCGAGGTGGAGGGGAGCGGGGCAGTCTTGTGATGCGTCGATTTCTCCGAATAAGATTAATAAATGCAGGAGGGGGCGGCAGGGGGCAAGGAGGGGGGACATCGCGGCTAATGACACGCGCCGCTGCAGATATTTTTTTATCGCGAATTTAAAACATAAACTGGTTGCGGTAGCTACACGGTGTGGGAGACAGAAGGTTTAATTTCAACAAATTCTAATAAGATATCCACCTCAATGCACAGTGGTACAGACGCTAGCACATCAAGCTACTACAATTTGTCAAATTTCTTTAATAGATTTTCAACTTTATCGCTAAAGCATTAGGTTCAAGGTTGATTGGGAAAATTTGACAGTTTCGGGTAGCTTGATGTGCAAATGTCTGTACAAAGCTTAGTATGTAGCTAAGGAGTATAGAACACATTCAGTTCTGCAAAACTTTCAAAGGCTAAAGAAGTTGTTTGTTCCTTCGCGGAAGATAGTTTGATCCGATCATCCCACGTTCGCAATACTTTCAATGTAGCTGTATCCTTTTGTGTTGGTATACCTATTGCTTTCGATTACATTGTAGTATTGAAGCTGCTATTGCTAACCTATTGTTAGAGAGAATATGTAACTTCTTTCAGTTTTAAATTTAATTTATTCTTACAACCTTCAATTACAGTTCATCATCTGCCTAGCCTTTTCCCAACTATGTTGGGGTCGGCTTCCAGTCTAACCGGATGCAGCTGCATACCAGTATTTTACATGGAGCGACTGCCTATCTGACCTCCACAACACAGTTACTGGGTAATACGATACCCCTTGGTAAGACTGGTTGTCAGACTTTCGGGCTTCTGACTACCCGTAACGACTGTCAAAAATCCACGATTGACAGCCGGGACCAACGGCTTAACGTGCTTTCCGAGCCACGGTGGGGTCTTGGTATGTAAAGATGATCACCCATCCACAGACCATTTTTTTTTTTTTTTTTTTTTTTTTCTCGCTGAGAAATGCTTTATGCATCCCCGTCTCGCGGGGGACCGAGACGGGGTATGTGGGACTCCCTGTCGGAAGGACAGTATACCCACTAAAACTCAGCGGTGTTCCTACAAACGCCGTAATGGGAGGGCTATGGGAATTCAATACTTCCACGGCCCTCCCGGCGCACGCCCGCCAAGGTGGTATGGCGGGCCCCGCATGCCCCCCAGGTTGGGGGGCTACGGGAATGGCCGGGAACACCTGGCCATTCCCGTCCCTCAAGGTGGAGGCCTGTGCAAAACAGGCAACGGAGCCCCCGCACCCGTTGCCTGCTGGCCTCCACGCCCGCCTAAAAGGCGGGCCCCGCAAGCCCCCCGCGTTGGGGGAGCTACGGCCGCAGAGGATAGGGAGAGCGGCAACGAAACACCGAACACTCCTCTTCCCCTGCGGCCCCGCCGCGTCCGCCATCTAACGGTGGCGGCCCCGTCAAGGCCGCGGAAGGAAGGGAGAGCCCCTCCCGCCGCGGCCTCTGTCCTCAGCCGCAATGTCTCCCTCACGGGGGACATCGCGGCCCGCCTCAGGTAGGTCACGATGTCGCGCAAGCGGCACCGCAACCTACCCGTGGGCCGCTACGTCCCGGGCTAAACCGCACAGCCCGGACGAGCGGCCCCCGCCTGGGTCCCTCTTAGCTTCACCGTGGCTCGCGCAGCCACGGCTACTGAGCCCCCCCGCCTCGACAATGCGGGAACCCACTGGGGGGGCCCATCCACAGACCAAGACCAACCGCGGCAAGCGTAGCTTAACCTGACCTATCAACCTGTGCGGCTGTTATTACACAGTTTTGTTACAATAATTTAGATAAACATAAACAAAGAAAGTTTACTAATTGTATGAAATAGTTTTAGGATTGTTACCGCACTGCTTTGTTCATATAACATAACATCACGCGTGTAATCTCTGACGGGCTAGGCAGAAGTGTACCTATAGTACATTCACATTTCGCGTATTATGGTTGAAGTCCCCTTGGTCCTTATTCTTTTTAATTCGATATTTTGTAGTAGGCCTTCTACCCTTGCCTTTAGCGGTAGCGCCCGCGCCGCAGCCTCCGCCCGCGCCCTACGGCCTGCAGCCTGCAACTCTGCATAGTTCACCGCTCTGCGCCTGCGCATCGATACTCAACACTGCTCTAATCACGAGTTAACACCTATTGTTAGAACTTCAGTTTACTCGCAATTCTTATTTAGCTTTATGTTGTAATTTCTGATTGAGTTTTTGTAAATTTGAGAACTGGCTTAGTAATTACGAATTGGATTGTGTAGCCCACCCAGTGTGGTGTTTAGGTACCTAAAAATGCGAAGCCTAATGGCTGTAATGATCATGTTATCCACAAATACCGTTAAATAATTAATTACAGATCCTGAATCATATCATTCGAATCCAATCAGATGTCACCGGATATCCACAGTTAATCTTTTCATCTTTAATGTTAACTTATGTAAGATTTAATCTACAGGTAGCAATGTAGCATATCTATTAATTTTCCAGCAGGAGTCTGGTAATAGCAGGAATTACTTGTTAATATTTAATTATACAAATGAGCCAATTTGTACATGTCGTAGCGAAGTACATAAATGCTATCTCCCGATATGAAATACATTCACAATTTATAAAGGAAATTTTCTTGAAGTCAGTTCAAACGTATGTTAACATAAAATGAATGTAATATTGAAGTAAGCAACGATAATGAGACACTTTTCTCCCTTTAAACACAGTTAAATAGTTGTGTGAGCGTCCAATGTCTTCATATAAAGGGTCTCGTATTACTGCGCGCGCGTTGATGTCTTTTACAAGTGCGTCGACGCCTACGAATGTCACTCCGGCGCAGGTCGCAATTCCAGCCATACCCCGACACTTAGGGCTGTCAATAACAGTTGCAGTCTTTCAACAGCTAATCAAGCCAAGCCTAGGACAACCGGTTACGGTCCGTTTACGGAACCCTGGTCGATTTCTCTGGTTTCCCATCAACGTCGAGGTGATATCGACCGGGAGACAATAAATCCGGTTCTGCTGCAGCGGACGGGTTGCAATTAAACTAGTGTCGCGACGGGGTTCGCGGACCGTGCGAAAGTGAAGCACGTGGGGGGCGTGCGGGAGGGGGGAAGGCTCCGTCTGCACACGCACACAGAGTAGGAACTACAGTGCGATCAGGAGAGTTGCTTTAAGCTCTCAGTGAGCTTTCGTTGCGTTTTGTGGATCATTTTCATAGAGAGTAAGTTTTTCTTTGTCATTTATGTAACTGTATGTTTCTCTGAATAGCTTTGTCCAAAAATATAATTACTTGGAATAGAATTTAACTTCAGGAAAAATCATTGTTGTTCATTATCTTTTTGTCCATTTAACTCGAAACTAATTTGACTTGTTTTTCAATAGTTTGTACCCCAAACGAATCAAGTTCAAAGTAGGTGGTTTAACCAATCAGGGCTAATCCAAGAACAGGGGTTCCTGTTTATCCCCATATAGGTATAGATATTAATTCCTTAAATGCACTGGTTATTCTACTCTGTGTCTCTTGAGGTTCTGCGTGTGTGTCAGCGTGTAGGTGTTTGCGAGTGTATTCAGTCCGCGCGCGACGGCCGACGCAGACGCACGCGCCGCTGCCGAGTGCCATGTCGCGCTAGGCGCGCCCCCATGGTGTACCCCGAGGCGTCCCGCTGGGGCGCGCCAGACGCCGCGCTCGCCCCCCTCTACGATGACGTCTACAGAGGTCAGCTGATATTTGCAACCTCACCTATTTTTATCACATTCCCGCTGTGACTACCAGACAAAGTGACTTTCTGCAATCGTAAAGTGCTCCAACAGGCTGATTTCTTCATCTCAGCCTGGCGTCATTAATCCCGGCTTTTGCCAGGGTCAGACTGATTTACCAGATGATAATTGTCTGGTACGAAGTTTATTGTCCCGCGATCAAATGTTGCAAATGAATACCGGTAGACTCATTATTATCAGATAAATCAGACTTATCATTGAGCAATCTAATCTAACGTAAAGAAACATCAACGAAATGTTTGGAATTGACATAAGCTTTCGGAAAGGTACGTCACCCTCATTGTCAACTCCATTCTCTTTAATTGAAGTTTCTATTCGTTAGCTGTTGTTAGAAGTCACTTTTTCTAGAAGATGCTGAAAGCCTAAATCTGGGATTACCAATGATAAACGCTGAGGGAATTTATTTAACTGTCTGCAACGAAACGTAATGCCACCTCCAGCTCCGCTAAGCGAATCTTCTTTGTGTGTAACCTGTGTCTCTTAGGCAACCTATCGACGATCCTATGCCACTTGGGCTTCGGCACAGCTATTAAACGACCCTTACGTGTGGATATAATTATTAAGTTGTTATTAACATTTAACATTCGAAACCGGTGCTTAACGACTCCTTTATTCGTTCTCCTTTTTTGTTTGACCCTAATCAGATTCTACTTTTAGCGCGATTTAACTTTTCAACATTTCAGGCCCGGTTTCAAAATATATTTCTTTGTTCCGTTGTGCTTGTTTAAAAAATTCACACTCGTTGAGGCTGGTCGCTGATGACTCAGTCGGCAGACATCTGTTACTTAACCATTATATTTACATTTCAATAGAGCCAGCTCATAATTTTAATGGTTATTTCATATTCGCCGCAGTGTTCACAGTGAAGGGAGTGTTAAATGATTTAAATCCAGTTCAGTAAGTTTTGAATCAGGAATAATAACATGTCCACTTTAGCTACTAAAATATTCACAGAGGAGCTGAAAGGCTATTTCGATATTACATGAAATCATACAATTACCTGATTAAAGTCAAACTTTGAGCAAACATCCTCCTACAAAATCCTTTTGTTTGCCGAGATGTTTATTCCACGCACGTGAGTTTCCTAATAAGAATGGTTTGCAAACATTTTCTTTGTTTGGATCTAGTAAAGCTTCGGCCGCCCGATCAAATTATAAATCACCATTCTCATTACCGTTAATAGCAGAGACATGTGAACAATGATCTATAAAATCTGTTTGTGTTGGTAATTAAGTAAGTAACACAACGGAGAATATTCTCAATCCCGTCCTTAATGTATGTTTCGAGAATAGAATTCGCGAGCGTATCCTCCACCTGCGTCCTACCTCGCCTCGGCTCATTTTATAATGACATTACAGTAATTCCATACAACAGCGTAGTATTATGTTCATAATGTTTCGACGTAGTCGGGTCGTGTTGAACGATTGTTTTATTGATAATTGGGATCTATAGTTGAAGTCGGTGCTTTAAAGCTCAATTAAACCTTGAAAATTGAACTGTCTTAAGGAAATTCAAATTGTGATTTTATAGTAGGTATCTCGTTTACGATCGTCTATAAAGTTTCTATGCTGAGTGGCCGGGTACGCTGCGAGATGCGAGCTGCAAGAAGGCCTATAACGTAAGGTACGAGTTAGTAAATGACCTGCGACTTTCCAATCGGCCTACATCTCGATCGCGTGTTATACATTGAGATATCTCGCGATTTCACGATCGTTTATCGCATGTGTGGCTTGATGGTTTTTATGTCAATTATTAGTTTTAATTGGTCGTTAATATTTATAATTCGATGGTCCCGTGTGATTAGCGACGAAGCTGTTAATTGCGTGTTTATGGGCTTCTTTAGAATTTTGTGAATCAATTTCCTTTTTATAGTCGCTTCGTTATGTTAGAGAATTTTTGGCATTTTTTTTTGCGCCTATTTTATTTTATAATTAAACGATATTTTTATTTAATTCACAATAGTAGGTAGGTTTGTTCTATATAACATAGAAAAGATATTTTCCAGCTCATTGTGTGAATGTCTAATTTGGACAAAATGTAAATTGACATATTTTTAAAACTTCTCCGAAATACTACAATTTACATAATTAATTCCAGGGTGACGGAATTTGTCCCTTACATTTACATTTGCTAATGGACCAGGGTAAAAGAAAGTTTATTTAAGAATTATAATATTTTATACCATAAACATATTTAACGTCCGCTGACGTCATATCGGCTTTAAGTTTTTCACATTTTACATTAAAGTTACTGAATTTGGCAAATCAACTCGGACTTATACTTACTTAGACTAGATATTTAAATAATATCGTATATTTGCTAAAAAGCTATAATGTAATATTCGTAAGTAAAGGAATTTCGCTGGTGACTCTCTAAGGCGCGGTTCATTCGGAGATGCTGCGACCGTTAGCAGCGCCTGCGCATGTGGGGCTCCCCACACGGTGCAACATGCACAGGACAGTCTCAGATGCAATCGCTATTATTCTAGAAACTGTGCCTCAAGTATAACAGCACTTTATGCTGTTTGCAAGCTGTCTTGAGATTATCCTGATTCATGGAGCAAGCATATTACTTTTCGGATATTCGGATATGTGAGTTTTGAAAAATCTTTAAATTTTGTTAATGACATAATTCTATTTTAAAATGCAACCGCTTTTTTTCAAATTCAAATTTGAAATTTATTTAATTATTAGGCTGTGCCCGCGACTTCGTTCGCGTGCATGTCGGCGGTTTCGGAGATTAGATGGAACAAACAGACAGACAAAAATATTTAAAATTGTTTTTTTCTTGTTCTAAGTACCGTTTACTTTCATATGCATTTAGTGAAAAGCTGTTTTGTTGACATTACAAACAGACATTTCAATTTAATTTATTTGTAAGTATAGATAATCAGATTGTAAAAGAATAGATTGGACAATGAGCCGCGGTTTTTTCAAACTAAGGCTTATTAGTTGATTCCCACGATTTTTTCCGAAATTCGCTCGAAACGGGCGATTATAGAAAAAAGGACACTAGCGCACAGAAGTGATAAGAGTTAAATATTATAAAACGTGTACTTTTTTCCTAACTTCATTACATAAAATTCATAATGTGTCAATTCGTGCGAGTCGCCTATAGAAAAAATATAATTATTTTTAAAAGTGAAGATTTACATTTTTCGGGTGAGTTAATTCGTGCGAATCAACTAATAAGCCCAAAATAATCAAGCTAAGCTTCCATATTGCCGTAACAATAAAGAAATGCTGTAGGATTTTCCAAGTTCCTTTAAAACTTAGATAAGAAGTCGTCTGAAAGTTGCTGTAGAAAGCTTCGAGAGTCTGAACTAGATTCAGAATTAAACACCATGGAAATAGAAAATAGACATAGAATTGGATACCTGGATACTTTAGACGGGAGAAAGTGTTAATAACAACATTTATTTTGATCTTATTTATCGTATCAAATGAGGTTTCTGAATCTACTCGTGCGGTTAACTTAATTGCTTTGTTCAATTGGTTCACTCAATTCTCTATTGAACAATCCAAAGTTAACATTTAGACTGCGATTGCAATTTTGTTTTCAAATGTGTAAACAAATATGTGTTTTTGGAAAAATAACTGTAATGCCCTCACCTAAAGCTCACTATGCGCTACGAATTCAATTTTTTTTTTACTTTTTCAATAGTTCCAATAATTCTGAAATTAAGTTAATTAACACTGAAATAATGTTGATATTTGTTTATGTAGAAGTAAAATCAATTAGAAACGAGATTTTAAATAAGGAATAGTTACGAACGTTGTACTGGAAAAAAATATTATCTTGTTAAAGTCAAAGGCTATCGAAGGAAAGAATAATAATCCATCTTCGAGTTGTTTTAGCTTGATCTATTATTTTTATTGAGGAAAAACTTGTCTTTTTAATGGTCTGTAGGGTAAACGGACAGTAGTAATTGAAAAATGTTTTATATTCTAATACAGGGTGGCAGGGACAACGACGCGAAAACTGAAACCACGAATTCGCGTCATAATTCTAGACCAAATAATCTGCACCCTAATTGCGTAACACACGATCAATCGGAATCGGTTTCATTTTGACAGTTCAACAATATTCATTGCGTTATTTACGTGTTGAGCAGACAAATTTTTCGAACTTATGAAGCAATGGATTAGCAATTTGCAAAAAATAATCTGCTGTTTCATAGAAACCTGCAGTACCTACGCGGTTAAAATGTAAGGAACATTTTTTTTAAATAATCGACGAAAAAGCTCAACGCAGGGTGTTCAGAATGGGTAGCGGGATCTTCCGAAAGGGTTACCGCTGCCCTGGAACATAAAGGGCTAAGGAAGGAACACGGGTGGGTTTTAGTCAGTAAGAGACACTCCCTTCCGCTCCACCCAGAGCGGGAGGGGTCATTTGATGATTTCCCATCCTCAAAAAAAAAAAGAAGTGTGTTCAGAATAATTTTATAGAATCGTTATACATATACTGAATTCGTGGTAACAGGTTACGTGTCGATGGTCACTCTGTATAGATTTTTGGTGCTTAAACAGAATGTTAATTAAGACACCTACGTACGGATCGAATAGGATATAGTCATATTATATGTATGTCATTCGATTACTCAATTGCTTACTTATTATTTAAGTAGATTTTCACGCGGATCTTATACTAATTATCTACTGAAAATAATTTAATACTTTAAGGTCAGGCCAAAAACATTTCAGATTAAAAAAAAAACTTTTTTGGGTGAATCTTAAACTTGATCTCGACTTGATAGCTAAAACTCAGACTTGTAATAACTTATTGTAGCTCAGACGTGAGCCATAAACAATAATCAGGAAATATCTTAATATACACTAATAAATGTCTGATGATATGTTTTTATTGATTGTGTTCCGTTATCTGGCTGTGTAATCCTTTCGCATCGAAGGCTTGGGCAGAAATATCATGAAATGTTACCATAATTTGATCTATTTTCTCTTATTGCGCAGTTTTTGGGCTATATTCCAGAAATATGAATATATGCATATTACCCCAACACAAGTATTATTAATTACCTACTGGGGCTGTCTCAATCACATTTGTAAATGTAACTGTTTGAGACCCAATAAACAATTTTATTTTTTTAATGCATAATGTAAGCGAAGAGGTTTAGTTCCCTTGCAAACTTATTCAAAGACTAGCCTGTGTCGCCTCCATCGCTAGGTCGGTCTATTGCCTTGCACCTCCACTTAACTCCCTTCCTCCACACTTCATGAAATGATCAATTCTAAGACCTGGACGATATACACGATTTCCACGAAATATATACAGATGTGACGTCGGTTCTTCTTCGGAAAATAACTTCTCCCTCCGAAAAATCTCCCAACATGGGCTGCTCCAAGTCCTTGCTGTTTCCTCAACTTTTTGTTGAACCGTGAAGACGTAATTTAAGTTATAATGATATTTCGAAAACAAGTATTTTGTACAAAATACTTTTACCAAACTGTTTGTAATACTGTGATCCAATTTGTGGAGGTTTTGCTCTGAAGTACTTCAGTGACGTCACCCTTCTCTCTTAAGGATTATTTCGGATGTCTCTCGTCTGCTGCCAGCCTTAATCTTTTCCATTTTCTACACTCAATAGGATCCATTCGTCTTTGAAAACTTTTTTTACTTTTCCTCTTCGATTTAAGCCAGTTGATTTAAGAATTGGTTTCGATGATGTCCAAGTGCCAAATTCATTTTTACTTGCCATTCAAATAAATGAATTACCAAGTTCGCAGACTCCAACTAATGCAAAACTACTAAATATTTGAACCGGACATTTTTTTGTTAGATACATCTTACTGAGCTGGGTTGTGGAGGTCAGATAGGCAGTCGCTCCATGTAAAATACTGACATTCAGCTGCATCCAGTGAGACTGGAAGCTGACCCCAACATAATTGGGAAAAGGCTGAACAGATGATGATGATGACATCCTACCGAGTTATTTTCAAGATAATATTGTTAACGTTAACCATTGACCTCATGCACACGTGATCACATAAAATAGAATCTCCTCGACGCAAAAGCCTTCACAAAGCTTATCAGTTTTACGGAGAAAGCGATTGTTTCGCACCTTATTAAGATAATTAATAAGATAACACTTGCCGTACAAACACTCTGTTTAAGGTAAACGTCTCTATTATCTGCTTTGTGCGCTCGGTCAATAGGATTCTGAGTTATGATGCCAGTTATTGCGCCGTTTACCCTAATTTGTTTAACTTGTATTCATTTTGGTTGTAATTAATTGTGTTTTGTTGCTTCTGAGAGTATTGTTTTGTTTTGAGTCAGCCATTTTTGGAACAGTTTGGATGTTTTCACTATAAGGCTCGTTGTTCAATGCACGGTGTCTTTACGGTTCGGTGCGCCGGCCCCACCGTTGAACGTCGTGTGATCTTGTATATGACACGGCAAACCTCCGGTTCAGTCACAGGACGACGCATACGGTGACTGCGCCGTCACGTAGTGCCGCCGTGTCAGTCAATAAGCTGCCGTAGTGAACCATACAAAATTGATGACCGTGCCTACACACGGCGAATCCACCGTAATGTTCAATCGACGAACGACCGGTGATACGCAGACTCGTAGTTTTACACGACAAAACCGTACTTTTCACGGCAAGAAAACCACGTGTCTACATCGGGCTTTAAGCTTACTTTTGTTTTCGTAATTTCCAAGTGATTGTTCAGCTGTCAAGTTTAGATAACCTTTTGAACGCCAGAGCATAAACGCACGCGCGTGCCCTCTACGCCAAGCCACAATTTCACCGCAAATACCTACAAAAAGAATAGGGATTCCAAAATGACTTAATTGTTTATTTCGTGATAAAGTGTACCGCAATTTTTTGTCACATATTTGTGTCGTTGGCGTACAGGGCACGCGCTTGCTTGTCACGTATATGTGACAATAGCGTTCAAAAGGATAACAATAACTAGCACATGAAATCATCAAGTATTAGTTAAGTACTCAATTACGTTTGGTATAATTTGTCGACCAAATTATCAATTTGTAACACGTCAAACAATGTGAAATAATAATCGCGTGTTAACGAGAATGTCCAAATAACATGAATGTACGCAATTGTGAGCGTTGCTAATGAACTCAACGATGTCATACGTTTATTAATTTTAACTATTTAATTTTCGTTAAATAAATACAGCATCGCTTTTTGACATGACAGTCTGATAATTCTGACTAAATTGGCTTTAAGTCTGCCTAAATCATTGTTTTTGTTGCCAAGTAAGAGCAAAGGTTTTTCCTTTAATTTTTCTCTGGGTATTCAATCTACCATTATCGTCTCCAAGTCATTATGCCAGGTTTTCTAAGAATACAGAACTAACATTAACTCTTTATTGGCATCTTTCGGGATTCATGAAGTGTTGCCAAATAAATCGTATTTATTCTTTTTTTCTATTCATAGAAAGCTTTAATAAAATAGTTCTATTTACTATCCCCCATCTATTTTAATCTCCCCAACTGTCTGTAGTGCGCCGCTGTTCAATGAATTCGCCTCGGCCCTCAGAGAGGGTCACAGGGCTCAGTGGGGCACAAAACGACCCTGATAATGACATAATTGCTACTCGGCAGGTGGCTATCGCAGGGTGACGCTACTAACTGTCCATCCACCTGTTATGAACTTATGATCCCTTTGTTATGGTTCTTTGGTTCGACAAATACTTAACTGGCTTGAGTGCTTCAAGGATCTTTTGGCGCCTGATAACATTAATAAGAGGGCGTTGTTGGTAAACGTTTGTGAAATTATCACAGAAAGTTTCCACAGTTATACCCTGTCCACTAGGTTATCCGTTTTTTGACAGATAAAACTAGTAATTGCAGCAAAGTAACATTTCGATTATATATACATTATAATGTCTGTAAGAAGTCATAAATAAGGTATTTCAATAAGATAAGGTAGTTTATGTATTTATTTTATTACGCATTGTGAAGTTAACTTTTACGTAATCTGGAATAGTTACGTACAGACGCCAGCACATCAAGCTACTACAATCTGTCAAATTTCTTTAATAGATTTTTAACTTTATCGCTAAAGCATTAAGGTTCAAAGTTAATAGGGAAAATTTGACAGTTTCGGGTAGAATAGAATACTCTTTATTGTACACCATACAAATTACAGAACATAAATATACAACATTTTATAAAGGGTGACACAATGGGCGGTCTTATCGCTAAGAGCGATCTTTTAAAGACAACCTTTGGATGGATTAAAAATTAAGGAGAGACAAATATAGTAGGTAGTCTGTGGTGTACCATTTACATTATACTATTAATATAATACATAAAGTATTTATTTAAAATTTTACTCACCTAAATAAATATATACATATAATAATGAACATGAAACAAGAGCAAAGAAAACAATAATAATAAATAATAATATAATAATGATGATGTTTAAGGAGAGAGGAAGTGTTTTTTTATCATGATTTTGAAAGCGGACAAAGATTGAGCACGCCTTACCGACACGGGCAAGTCATTCCATAACCGTACTGCTTGAACACTAAAAGATTTGTCAAAGAAACTGGTGGAATGCATCGGCATCTCTAGTCTCAGGTTTTCCGATGACCTCAGATATCTATTATGTGTGTCATGAAGGAACTTGAAACGTTCTTTAAGATAAGAGGGGGTTTTAGGATTAAACAAAATACTGTAGAGTTGAAATAAGATATGAGAATTCCGGCGAAGACGTATAGGAAGCCACTTGAGCTTTGTACGAAATTCAGAAATGTGATCATATTTGCGCAGGCCAAATATAAATCTTATGCAAAAGTTTTGAAGTCGCTCAAGTTTATCTAGTTGTGCCTCGGTAAGATCTGGATAACTGACATCAGCATAGTCAAGGATGGGAAGTAAAAGAGATTGTGCAAGCGCAGTTTTAGTGGCAGTTGGAAGAAAGTTCCGCAACCGTCTCAGTGACTTACCAGACGCAAACACTTTACGACTTACCTCCTGTAGCTGAGGACCCCAGGAAAGATGTTTGTCGATCCAAACCCCAAGGTTCTTAACCTTTTCGCTGAAAGGAATAGCAGTTCCGTTAAATTGAACCTGGGGAAGCTGCGACCAGTTTATCTTGGGGATCATCCTTGAGCTGCCAACAACAATGAGCTGAGTCTTCGATGGGTTAACCTGCAACCCATGCGCCTCACTCCACTCACAGATTGAAACCAAATCCTTGTTGATAACGTGGACAGCATCAGCCAAATTCGAGTGTCCAGCTTGTTTATAAATTTGCAAATCGTCTGCATAAAGGTGGTAGGATGAAAGAAGTTTTTTGGTAATGGAGTTTATAAATATTGCGAAAAGTAAAGGAGATAAAACGCCACCCTGAGGTACACCGGCAGAAGTATAACACCATGAAGAGCAAGACTCTTCTATGCATATACGTTGCCGGCGGCCATACAGGTAACTACGAAACCAGTCAATCGCCGTTGGAGATATGTTAAGCGAGCGAAGCATACCAAGCAGGATATCGAAATCGACAGTATTGAATGCATTACTGAAATCTAGTAAGCAAAGAACTGTGAGATTTCCTTCCTCCATACCTAACCGTATATCATCAGTGACGTTAACTAGGGCTGTAGTGGTACTGTGACCAGGACGAAAACCGGATTGGAAAGGATTCAGCAGACTATTCTTGCAAAGAAAAGTACTAAGCTGATTGTGGACAAGGCGTTCTAGGACTTTGGAGAGGAAAGGCAAGATGGAGATGGGCCGGTATTCTGAAAAGGAAGTAGGATTGGATTTTTTAGGTAAAGGAATGACTTTGGCCTCTTTCCACATCGATGGAAAGGCACCATAGGATATAGAGTAGTTCAGGATATAGCATAGGATAGGAAGGATCTCGTCGAGGACAGGGAGTACCATTTTCCGACTTACACAATCACTACCGACTGCGTTAGACGTAATTGAAACTATGCTCTTCTTAACATCACAATCAGAGAATTGACTAAAAATAAATGGGGGATGGTCCGGGGTTGGAAGGTTTGAAAGATAGTTAACAGTTGCTGCCTTCATGGTCCCATTACAGTGGGACGAAGATGAGAAGTGTTGATTCAGTAGATCAATATCTAAGTCTTTAGGAATCGATTCTTGGCGTGATTTTCCAACTCCCATGGATTTAAGAAATTTCCAGACTTTTGCTGGATCTCCGTTTTCAACTGAGTTGTGGATATGGCGGCGTTGGGCATCTCTACACATCTTATTGCAGCGATTGCGTGCATCAACAAGGATCTCCCGGTTCGACGGTGAAGGCCGACACTTATATCTAGTTTTGGTTACAGCCTTTCTGTGCATGATAGCCCTAATATCGTCTGTAAGCCATGGTGCCGGAAGATGTTTGATTTTCACTGCACGAATGGGAGCGTGAATATCGTACAGCTGCACAAGGTTATCTGACAGCAAATTGACTTTGTCATCCATCGACTCAACATTGACTAAAGGAGCCCAGTCAATGTTGCTAGCATCTCTTCGGAGATCATCTGTATTCATACCACCAAAATTGCGCTGCAGGAGAATCTTAGGTTTTGCCTTAGGTGGGCGAATTTTATAGGATAGGAATAAAAGGTCATGGTAAGAGAACATGTCAGCTGGGCATTGACCATGCTTGCTGACATGTTGAGAAGACGACACAATGAGTAGATCCAGAAGTGAAGGATTACAGTTTGGAAAATGGTGTGTGGCACTCAAGGGGAGAATTGATAAATTCGACGACTGGACTATTGATCGAAAAGAAGAAGAGCGGGAATCGTTTTTCAATAAGCAAGTATTGAAGTCCCCCATAATGACTGTATGACTGTAAGAGGGTGTTAGGTTTTCTAGGATATTTTCAAAGGAAGACAAGAAATTTATACGAGACGAAGGGCAATAATAAACACCCAGAAGAACTTTCACGTGGTTCAGGGTTACTTCCAAAAAGAGATGCTCGCCCGCGTTTTGCGGCGGAGGTTGTGCAGACATATCGACAATTGAAAAGGGAATATGTGGACGAAGGTATATGGCAACACCGCCGCCACCGCCACTCGTGCGATCATTTCTTATTAGTTGAAACCCCGGCAAGGAATAGGAAGTAGAAGGGAGACATGGCTTTAGCCAAGATTCTGAGACAAGGATAGCATGGATGTTCTTACAGTCTAGGTTCACTAGCATGTCAGAATAATGTGCCGGAATACTCTGGGCATTTATATGGACTACATTGAAATTCTTAGGTACATCGGAAAACTGAAATTCAAGGGTGTCAGCAAGGGACGGAACAGTAACAAAGCTGTCATTACTACAGACCGACAAAAAGCTTTCAGTGTCGCTGTCATCATTGCTGTCTGACATCGACACTATATAAATATATGAAAAAATAATAATAAACGTAAATAAACTAAATAATAATTATAAATGTTAATATAAAAAAGAGCAATTAATTAAATCCACCCGCCAGTTGAGTGTTAACATTTTAAAAGTTAAAAAATTAAACAAAACATTTAAAACAGTTTCATCATCCGGGTAACAGAATGGTATAACATAAGTTTACGGCAAAGGAAATGAAGAGAAATAGACGTAAGAATAGCAAGCAAAAATAATCATATTAATAATAACATAAATATACTTGGCACACTGTCAACACTGGTTTCTGAACGAAAACTTTAAAAAGAATGACACATGACGTGACTTATTTGATTGACAGCTGACAGACAGAAAGAAATAAAATAAGTTAGTGGAAATAAAAGAAGGTAAACAATACTTACAAGTGGGACGAGAAAGGGTATAGAAATTACTAGTAAAATGATTTAAAAAAATTGAGAGGGTAAAGATTATAAACAAAAACTGCCACCCGGACGGTGATACTAACTAAAAGTGTGCACCAAATTATTTCTTCGCGGCAGCACGCCGGGCCTTCTTCGGTGCCGGTGATGGAGACGGCGACGAGGACAATGCTGACGCGCTGGGAGACATAGCCTTTTCACTGACCTGCTCGATGCTTCTGAGATCATCCAGTGTATTTACTCGATGCCGGGACCCGTCAGCGCGAAGAACATATATCAGGCCCTGCTTAGTCCAGCAATTTGATTCACCAAGTCTCTCACGCGCAGACATGAACAGTTGATGCCGCGTTCTTGTCAGAAACTCTGATATTGTAACACCAGTGCCCTTCAACTTGGTCTTAGCAAACCAGATACTGTCCCTGACACCGACGTCCCGTAGCTTGCAAAGAATGGGCCTGGGTTTGCTAGCACCTGCTTGTCTACCCATGCGGTGGCACCGCCTGATGTCAGCAACCGTAAAGTCGGTCAGCTTCAGGTGACATCGCACAACCTCAGCGACAATCTGTGCGGTTTCCTCCTTGGCCTGTTCGGTGACACCATGCAACAACACCATCTTCCGGCGCCCACGCATCTCCAGGTTGTCGAGACCCTGAGCCAACGCTTCCAATTGCCGCTGAAGACAGCTCAACGCCTCAAGTACAAATTTTTTGAATGCGGTGAATTCTGCCACCAAACTGTCAGTTGTGCTGCTTGCTGTGCCTGAAGAATTCTTCTGCAATTCGGCTTCAAAGGATGTCATCCTGTTTTGGAACAGTGACATCATATCCGATAACGAGACCTTCAGTGCTTCCATTTTTTTGAAATTTTAAAGTGTGTGTTGTTTTGCTAAATTGTGTGATCAGGTTTTGGAGATAACACTATACTGGTGGGTACACTATGTTAGCATGTATATGTATACATTTAACTAGGCAAACTGTATATATTTGTAATTTTATTAAAATTTTTAAATCAGAGCTAAAATTTTTGCACCCTTCGTAACAACTACCCACCACAGCTACCCGGTAGCTTGACCTGCTGGCGTCTGTACTAGGCAGCTGTCAAAAAATGGTTAACCTAGTGGACAGAGTATAGTTCTGATTTTGACCACGCGCAAAAAAATCCTTGTAAATACATACCATTGTAATTATTTGAAGATTACTCTTTATTAATAAATAACGCTCGTTTAAATATCATCGCTTAAGCCGATGTCAGTTGGATGGTATAACCATTTGGTATTTATATTATATATTTATTAATGTATAGATTACCAAAGTATAGTATTACCCAGTAACTGGGTTGTGGAGGTCAGATAGGCAGTCGCTTCATGTAAAATACTGGTGTTCAGTTGCATCCGGTTAAACAGGAAGCCGACCCTAACATAGTTGGGAAAAGGCTAGGCAGATGATGAGATTACCAAATGGTTAAAATTCATTTGTTGTTCTTTTGGAAAAAGACGAGAATAGTTAACACCACAAAAAAAGATTGTCCTTTTTTTCCTTTGTTTGTTTAGATTTTAGAATCGAGATGTTCTTTATTAAGTTTGAATAATCAGTTTGAAAAATACGAAAACTAGAGTAAAAATTCATTATTCATTGGATAATAATGTATTTTCAGATTGTCTTTGAAAGATTTTTGAAAATTAGAATGACAATTACCCAAATATGGGTCTATCCCTATCTATCCCATCTTTCCCCTCCAACTCACTCCTCCAAAAGAACCCTTTTCGATACAACTAAATAGTAAATAGGAACATTGCGGAGTCAGGAAAACAATAAAACAGTGGAACCGAGCCCATAAATTGAGTTTCGCGATAAACTATCTTAGGATATATCCGCGACATGATACGCTGACTCACATATTACGAATTCCTACGCCACGGGCATACAGAGTGTACCACAGTACCACAGATCTACCGCCCACTGGCACACCACTAGTAATCGCTGAATATCGATAGTACTAACACGGGGCACATAGTTGCGTATTTGCGAAGATGGTTTTAGTGCGATTCTGTCGCAAGTCACGGCACTTTTGCACGTATGACACACTATCAGTAGCAATGGCTTTTCATTTTGACAGTTCAACAACATTCATAGCGTTATTTACGTTGTTGAGTAGACATTTTTTTCCAACGTATGAAGCAATGGATTAGTAATATCCTTCAAAATCATTCTGATTGTGATTGATCGTGTGTTATGCAATTACGGTGCTAGCTCTACACGGCAAAACAGACTAATAAGCATATGTACAGTAGCGGTCCAAAGCGGCGCGCCAGTTTCACGAAGCAATAGATTGACAATTCTGTTTAACTTACGACCTTCTTCTAATGAGTAATTCCTATACTTTATAGTATACACACACACACTCAACACACACATTCTCGCATTCGTTTGCAATTACTTTGAATACTTAATCACGGTATTGACTACAGTTCACTTATTCGTAAAATTTTAGGATTATACCCACAGATATCAAAATAAATAAATTATAAGGTAGATGAATGCAGTTAACTTAAAGAGTCATTCAACCGCGACTAAATAGAACGTTGTTCATTGTGGGTTAGCGACGTGTGTTCTATATCTAAATATTAGCGGTGTTGTAGTTCCTTATAAAATGCAAGCAAATTTGAACATTGAAATTAAAGCGAATATTATTGCGCTGCGTAAAATTGGACTTAATATAACACAAATATCTGATGAAACCGGACTGAGTGTAAGTGTAATGATTAAATTATTTTATTAAACAATTTATCTTATTAAAGTAGAACTGCTGATCCTTATTTTTTTAAAACGTTTTATAAAGTCTAAATAGAAGAAAATATAATTCCGAAGTAAATTTATTTACCTAGATTATTGAATGATGGATTAATATAACTATATTAATTCTATAAATATATGTAACATCTCTTGTCATTATAATTTTGTTTCTAAATCGTAGGTAATATTAGTATTTTGCTTAGTAGCCTAACAGTACTCCTTTTTTTTATTTTAGAGAAGTAATTCCATGGCCGGCACGACCTCCTGACCTCAACCCCATAGAAAATCTATGGGGTTTAATCACACAGCGATGGGACCCAAGGAATGAGAGGACTGATGAGCAATTGAAGCTGCATTGCCTAGAAATCTGGGAAAATATAAGAGGAACAGACATAATGTAGTAATATTGTAGGGTCAATGCGCCAGCGTTTATTTGATTGCATTGCTAATAATGGGGGTTATACGAAGTATTAAACTATAAGTTGATTATAGCAATACTAAAATTATATTGTGATATCCGTAATAAGGATTATTTTGAGGTTTAGCTTCAATCTTCTTTTCATAATGAAAATGAATACTTAAGCTATAACCGCAATAAGTCCTAATAAATACGATTTGTTAACTTTGACATTTGAGATAGGCAACTTATGTAGGCTACTACTACTGAGTAATTTAATTGTATTGTGACAAGGAGTCCGCACTTTTTTTATTTACGTGGGTAGATTTGCTAGTTGTAGTTTGTTAAAGTACTCTAACAAACTACAACCAGCAAATCTACCCACACAGTGGTAATTAAAGGACAATATTATTATATTAAATTGAATCTTTGTTCATATTAAATTTACAAAACGCATAATTACGGTGAACCGCTATTACCTGCTTAACTTCAATAAATTGTTCTTTATGAGAAAATAAACTGTTTTAACTAGACGTTTATTTATTTCTAGTTTATAAAATTATAACGAATAAACAATTTGAAATTACTTACTTATAAAACATTTTTATTTTTAACCCCATATTACAATAACAATATAATAATAACAATATAATAATAACAATATAATAATAACAATATAATAATAACAATATAATAACTTATTATTATCGTTTATTAATCTATCGAATAATAAAAAAAAACCGATAAAGATTATTGTTGGAAAAGAAAAATTAAAAGTCCCATCTCGAGATTGGAACCCAGACCTATGCGTTCGACAATCTAATACGTAAGACTACTAGCTATCGGTACTTGATGAAATGACTTCAATTTTAGCAATGGTATGAACCAACCAAAGTCATGCGTAATTACGTAGCCTATGTGCAAAAGCGACGGTATGTTTTTTGTTTCGTTCGACGCCAGCCAGTGTGCGAATTCTGAGATGTGCGTTCTGTGTTGATACATCACTACACACAGACGTAGGTACGGACGTTACCGCGCGTTCACAGCAATACAGTCCTTAAGCTGGTAATCAATTAATGACTCTTGACTGTACGGCAAAACTGACTTTCACAAGTAGGATTTAGGATACGAAATGTGAATGGTGCGATGTTTGATGTAGGTATATGATCTGCAGCCAAAAATAGCCTATAAGTCGCTTTAAGATTGGCACAGAATCTCAGCAAGAGATGGATTCTGCTTGCATAGTCTGATTCTCAATATTATTATGTTGTGCATTAATCAACGCGTCCCAAAAAATAAGCCCCTTGTTAAGTGTCATAGCACTATTAATTTACGGTTTAACATAATTGTAGACTTTATCAATACATACCTATGTATTTAAGTGGCCATAAGGACAAGCTTCGAACAGAACACATCATCATTACCGGGCCCTTATCCCCATTTATTTGAGGTCGGCGCGTCTTCCACACTTCTCTATTAGTCGTCATCTCAGTAGTCACCTTTTCTAGCCATATCATCTTTCATACAGTCCATCCATCGTTTTGAACACGACTTTGTAACACAAAATCGCACGACCAAGTTGCATGCATACCACACACCTTCAACAACTACTTCATTATTCTATCCGCGCGTCATACGATTATTTCGCATAATAATTCAGGGATTATTTCGGGTGTTAATGCTAGTAACCTAACGTTAGGGTATGCGATGCACGTACGACCTCAACTTCCTTCGAGGATTAAACCTTAATATGAAGATGTATGAGGTGTTGTAGTGTCAAGTTTAGGAGTACGAATTTGAATATGAATAAGCCGTTTCAGGGGTTGCGGTTTTAGAGTAAGAATGGGTTACATTAAGCTAATCTGATTCGTTTGAAGTGGGAGTTAAAAGGTGAATTGGATAACTTATATATATTACAAATTAAAGTCGCTTTTCGTGTTTTTTTTCTAAACTACGCAACGGATTTTGATGCGGTTTTCACCATCATATAGGGAATTTATTTCGGAAGGTTTATGTGTATAAAACATTAATATTAAACTACACACTAGCAATATCCATCAAAATGATTCAGATTGTGGTTGATAGTGGGTTAGGCTCATAATATGCTATTAGGGTGCTGTTTGCAGTGCCCTTACTCACAAACTAAAAATAATTCTTGACAATAATATACTTACTATTATTGTCAAGAATTCTTTTTTTTTTGACTCAAATGTGTAAAAAGAAAACTTACTTGTCTACGTTCTTGTCTTGTCCTGTTACTTGTCTTGTCTTGTTGTCTTGTGTTGTTAGAGACGACACATGTTGCACACACGACAGACGTTAGAGATTAGATTTCTAAAGACAGCTACAACAGTAGATGATAATAAAGACTTAAAAAAACAAAACACGAACACCACATTCTTCTCAACAATAAAACTTCACGACTACCATCAAACTGCTATCACCAATTTACCTGTGTACATTGACTTGTTTAATGCCTCTCAAAGATCGTTCGCAGTGTAATCTATGGATAAGGGCCGTTCCTCAGGGAGGCGTACCGGTCGGTAACTATGTACATATGTACTAGTCGTTATCACGTTAGTTTGTGGTTGTTATACAAGGCTCAAGTACAGCCTTAAATGTTTGATGACGAAGCCTCTTTTGTCCTATCAAGTTTGTGTGGTTCTTTCCTCAAAAGACCATTTCATGCACTTTTCTACATTGTCCTCACATGATCTGACTAAGATTATGTCTGGACTTTAAAAGGGACTTTAACCCTTGAGTTTTTTTCGTCATCTCTTTTCGAGGGGTAGTCAAATAGGAAGTGACAACTTCATTTAGCTTAATAAAATATATTTTTTTAAATAATATGACATGTAAGTGATTCCGATATTCTATTTACAGAATAAACGATTTAATTTCAATATATCACTTTTGGAACGAAGTTCCTTATTGCAAATTATATACGTATATATCACACTTAGCGTATGAGAGCTAGACCGAAAAACGTGTAACATTTAGACCGCCATGACAGTTTTGTTATTTTTTAATTTTCCATTTAGGTAAGTAGTTGTGCTACGTTGTTCATTTATTTAAGTACCTAGTAGTGCTACGTTGTTCATTTATTTCACTGTGTCTGTTTTTTCTTTCTTTCTTTAGTGCCAGACTGATTCACGAGTAGCGCAATACAAAGTCCAAATGTTTTCATGTAATACTGAAGATGAGTTCAAGTTCTTATGACGTTTAGATCGAGACATTACGGTCATTTAGATGACGTCAGCACAACAAGCTACTACAATCTTTTCGGTAATGGATTTTCAACTTTATCGCTAAAGCATTAAGGTTCGAGGTTGATTGGAAAAATTTGACTGTTTCGGGTAGCTTCACCTCCTGTCGTCTGTACCTTACCTACAGGATTTTCCTCTGACGCCATAACAAGGTGAACTTTGCATTTTATTTTGTAGTCCTGTGTTACTATTCATTATACTCCAATCCCTCTCTTTGGCAGCTTGATTTATTAGATAACGTTAAGCCGCTGGTCCCGGCTTCCATTCGTTCTTTGACAGTCGTTACGGGTAGTCAGCGGGGTAATTGCGTAACACACAGTAGTAGGAATGGCTTTCTTTTTGACGGTTCAACAATATTCGAATCATTGCGTTATTTACGTTGTTAAGCAGACAATTTTTTCGAACATGTGCAGCAATGGATTAGCAATATCCTTCAAAATGATTCAGAAACTGTTTTTTTTTTTGTTTTTTTTTTAAATAGCATTGCCCACACTAGGAATTTCTCTTGTATCGTGGGGGCGTTTACAAACATTTAAACTCATATACACTAACAGCCAGACCAGGAACAACTACTTGTAGGTCATACAAATATTTGTTCCGTGCGAGAATCGAACCCGCGACACGCAGCGCAGCAGTCAATCGCTTAACCACTGCGCCAACCATGCCGACATAGTGTGTTACGCAATTAGGGTGCAGAAGATCAAAAGTCTGACAGCCAGTCTTACCAAGGGGTGTCGTGTTACCAAGTAACTGCTTTGGGGGACGTCAGATAGGCAGTAATTCCATGTAAAATTAGCGGTTAGACTGAAAGCCGACCTATACATAGTTGGGAAAAGGCTAGCCAGATTGAAATTGAGGATTGATTTATTAGATAACTTGGACACAAAGTAATAGCTTAAGGAAAACGCGTTCAAAACTGTTCGTAGTCATGTACGAGTATTTAAACCGCTTACAACTGTACCTACATCATTATACCTATAGCAAGGAGCCTACTTCGATGATTATACTTAGGTATAATTATATCCATAGAGGCACGTGAGCCGGCAATATTATTGGCACTTTGTCTGCTACCACTAAGTCAATTTAGAACTTTATAACTCTGAATTTAAGAGTCCATTTGCTTTGGTTTACGGATAGAGTGATCACGCTTTCAAGTGATATTAAAACTAGTTGCATCGTTGGTTTTGTATGCTCGTATATTGTAGCTATAAACTAGGCTATAAGCTCTGCAAAGCTTGAGTTTACATAATATTTATGTGTGTTTGGATTGATAGTCCATTAATTGTGAAACTAACTGTGCTGCAAACATAAGAGATTACATTCAATTCCCGTATTTTTAAGAACATTCATTCAGCATTCTAGATCATTCTAATCTCAGTCGCAATCTGTCAAAAATACAATCAATTCACATACTTACATTTTTGACATTGATTGTCACTGAGATGAGACTGTAACTTGAATTTCGTTTGAAGAGCTGGTGTTAATATTAATAACCGATCATAAAAAGTGATCTTCCTTAGGTGTATATTATAGGTGTGATAGCATTTGCAGAACCCTACATCCCACACGCTAGATGGAGAAAGATTTGAAGTTATAGAGATCCATACAGGTAGACTTTCAAGTGCCTGTTTAAAAACTTACACCTACAGTAAATGAGTTCTTAGTAGCTAATAAAGATCAAATTCGCAGAACACGTATTCGTTTGTATGAAACTGACAGGAGTTTCATACAAACGAATACGTGTTCTGCGAATTTGATCTTTATTAGCTTCTAGAATTGTCTCACTGCCAGGTGTCAGGACAGGTGACAGGTGTCTGTCGACGGCCGGAATGTAGGTTAGGTGTATTTTTTTTAAAACTGGGCTCCTTAAATTCTAATCTGCCCTTCTGGAACGGTTGGCACAGCTGACAGTGAGCCCTTTGCTTAAGTTAGAGTTATCTTTACCAACAAAACATGCCCAAAAATATCTATTTAATTTAGTATTGGAATAACAAGGAACGTCACAAAATTTTGACAGTAAATTACTTAGATATCTACGCGTCATTTAATTTTCAGATCGACAGTGTAACCGCAGCTGTCATTCGAGTATTTGATTAGACGAGAATTGTTGATTGCGACGAGGGTCGGTACGGGGTCGATACTGATAAGGTCACGTAGGAGTTTACGGAGGAATACCTTACCTTACCTACTCGCACTTGTACGGGTTATAACTTGTCTTGAATTCACTGCATTGAGTAACTTGCTGTTGTTGGCTCTTTTGAATTTGCTGGTTACTGTGAAGGACTTCTAAGCCCTCCAAAGAAATCCAACAACGTTACGATTTCTTTACGTTTATACTGACTGAACGTGGATCTTTGACAGTCGTTACGGGTAGTCAGAAGCCCGAAAGTCTGATAACCAGTCTTACCAAGGGGTATCGTATTACCCAGTAACTGGGCTGTGGAGGTCAGATAGGCAGTCGCTCCATGTAAAATACTGGTATTCAGCTGCATCCGGTTAGACTGGAAGCCGACCCCAACATAGTTGGGAAAAGGCTAGGCAGATGATGATGATATACTGACTGAACGTCTTTACCATAGATTATACGCTGTCTTTACATATTGCAGACTAAACTAGCATTGTTTTTTCCTAAAAAAAACCTAATTAAATAATTGACACTCCGTTCTAAACTTGCTTGACTGTTCGAATGCGCTAAATTATATGCAGCCTGCACTATCTAAGTTTGACTTTAGCGGACAACCTTTACATTACGTTATCACAAAAACCTCGTAAAATTGGGGCAGTTTTATTTTTAATTATAAGCTAAAGGTTTCTTGAACTCAAAGTCCCTGCCTACAAGAAATAGGTACGGTGTTAGTATTTTCCTGATTTTACTGTTTCATAGGATCTATATACAAATACATAGGCACCTAAACTCGCGCTCTTTTCCCATGAGGGTAAACTATATTGAATGCTATTAGCTACGATCCTTACGTACTATCTATCTTTATGTATAGGCACTCCTTTCGCTTTGTTTTGTTTAGATCTCTATAACAGTAATATAACTTATTACTAACATTTATTGTTCCGTAATCATTGGAAATTGATTTATTTCACAAATTAGTATGTATATACCTGCTACTACATACTTATCAATTTATTTTACCCTGTAGGCTTTTATTAACTAATATTCATTTAAATTCGTCCGTAATCCGTGCCCCAGAAATGTCAAAGTTTGACATTTAATTGACTTTTGTTTCTTTAGCGATAGCAAAAAATGTGTAATTTTGTTTGGGAGGGAACACACTATTTCCTGATGAAATCTATCAATCATTACATGTATCATTTTGTATCTATACTAGAAAATATTAAAATTTTAAAATTAAAGCCCATTGGCTTTAAATTTAAAATTTTAATTGGCTTTATTTAAACCACGAGTTTATCATCAAAACAAAAGATTTGATGAACGTACCTAGTACTTAGGTGACGTGAGAGATAAGAAAACACGTAAAATAAACCATTTTTATTGCTTCAAATTTTGTTATCTTTTAATACGAATAATAAAAAAAAATAACTTGTCAATATTACGATACTAATGATTGAAATTCATAATCAATATTTTAATACATTAGAGAGGGATATTTCATAGTTAGGTACATAAGGTAAGTTAGTAATAACAAATGAATAAAAACAAGTCAATATCTGACAGCCATTTGCAACGTTGCCAGCCTTCTGTATGCACCCTCCTGAAGCCCATTTATTAATGAGCAGGGAGCATCAGCTGATTTCCCTCATGTCAGTCGGTGGCTGTAATGTGGATCACAACAAATGAGTGACACAAATTGCAAAGCATTTATGAGCCGTCTAGAACTTGAATGTGTGATAATATGTCACAGCAACTTTGATAGCGGTACGATATAGGGGTAATCTAAATTAATGTCTGACATTCAGACGTGGAGGACGTGTAAACTCTAAGGCGAGGTTGTGATGGGGTCATTAATTTTCTATTTCGTAACAGCTGTTGGTTTGATTGATATATCTATTTATTTAATAGGTAACATTAAATACAATTTAATTACTAGGTAATATTAAAAACAATATAAAACTTTACTGGTACGCAGTGCCGGATTAAGACTACTTGATGCCCTAAGTAATCCACGCCTGTCCTAGTGACTAGCCTCGTATGTTTTCAAAACATCGACGAGCGATTTGTAAATATTGGCGCACATCTTTAGAGTAACTTTTGGATCTTTTAATATCTTGCTGATAAACAGCCTTGCCTTTCATGTGCTAGCAAATACTTTTTCGGTGCTGTTTCTGCCTCATAATGCCCCCTCAGACGTGATGCCCTAAGCAATTGGTTAATTTGCTTTTGGGCTAATCCGGAACTGCTGGTACGTAAGACATCAAAATGTTCTTTTGAGATTTTTAACCTTTTCTTTCAAAGTTGAGTAGATACCTAAGCTACCTGCGTTTTCTTCTCCTTTCGTTCTAAACTATAACAGTAGACACTGCCAATTTAAAATATAACCGGAAAAAAAACACTATAAATTCGATAAAAAAAAACTTGCACTCAATAATTCGATTTCCTTTTAAATCCGCGTTACAGTTCATCTACACGACCTTATTTTTTACCAACATAAAGAAATAATATCACGCCGTCAGTAAGTCCAGTTAAATAATAAAAACCGCGATGTCGGCGCATGATTGGATGAATATAATTATTTATTGATGTCGTAAAGTGATCAATACAAAGTTAAACGTACATAATTAACGGTCGACTAATTCTTTAAAATGATTGCCTTGGGTTTTGTTTCCTCGTGAACAACTGGTTTTTGTAATGTGAATCAGTTTCGGCCAGTGTTGTTATTTTTGGAAGGTTGAGGTGAAATAGGATTATGAATTTATGGTTTTAAAAAGTATGCTTGTGAGTCATAGACGAATTTAAATTGAGAATCCTTTGGAGGTGGTTGACCTTTTATTTTGCCATTTTACTAGACGATGAAAAAGACTTCGTTTAATTTTTGCAATCAATTCATAATTTGGTTTCAATTTATAAACTTGACTGCGTTGAATCCGTACTGTCTAAGATCTAGTAATATTCCTAATGTCTCGTCTTCATAAAATCTTGTATTCATCTTCAGTATTAAAAAGATAAAACTACACATCAAACATAATATAGACTTTGGAAAAATTGAACGAAGTCTTTACAAGGAGCATCTAGCGAATAAATAAAACCAGTAGGTAATGTCACAGATACGGAAGCGTCACTTTGAAATGAATATTTGGCACGATGTGTGTCCAACTGTCCATCGCCAGTGGTGTCCAATGTCCACTTCACGCTTCTGTTCACACGATGTCTTTAATCTGCGAGCGACGGACGGACGTCCTATTTCACATCCGACATGACAGTGGCGCCATCTGTTGCCGTTTTCATGGCTCTGTCACATTTTCGTTTTACTTATTTTTGGCACTCGCTGTTTCCGTTTGCGCCGCATCGTGTGTTTCTTGGTTGTTTTTCCGGGATAGAAAATAATGAAAAGTTACACTGCGAGTGAATTCTCGTGACGTAGACAGTTCTTTCTTTAAACTTAATAATTATTGATCTTGATTTATTGACTGTTTTTTATCGCTCTAGAATTCCGGTACCAACCGACTCAGTCTATTGCTGTCTGCTCCTGGATAGGCTTAAATATGTACAGACGCCAGCACATCAAGCTACTACAATCTGTCAAATTTTGTTTAATAGATTTTCAACTTTAGCGCTAAAGCATTAAAGTTCAAGGTTGATTGGGAAAATTTGACAGTGTCGGGTAGCTTGACCTGCTGGCGTCTGTACATAAGCCTATTCAAAGTAGCATGACCAAAATCTATTCTCCGCTTTCCACATCAAGTCTATCCCCGTCACTATAAGTGCCAGTTTTACCAATGAAACTGAACGCGATCTGCACATCTAAACTACGTTCAAGACCTGTTAGTGTCAATATTGCACTACAATGATGACACTGACAGCTCTTCAGTGAGCTGAACGCGTTCAGTTTCATTGGTGTTCAGCCTAAGTACCTAGGTACTTACCTATTCCGCTTGATATACTTACCTTAAATTAGGTTTCCCACAATAATCTACTAGTAGTAGGCCAGAAATTTAAGCCCTCTCAGTGGACCTGAGATACCCAAGCGTCTAGTATTTTCATTATTAAGGCGAATAGTAACTAGGTACCTATATCTTTCTCACTAAAGCTTATATACAGGCTGGCGGAGACATCGACACCCAACCAGTTACCATGGATTCAGTACATGAATCTGAACCCCCCAGAGATGATATATTTCCTGGGCAATTAAAAAAACAAATGAACTGTTCCATACATGGTGATGAGGGGATAGTGGAAGTGTGGTGACACGTCCACACCTCTCATCTCATGTTGGCACTCATATTATACTCACACACAAACTTGCACTCACACTCTCGCACATATACTTACACACTCCCACATATTCTCACATACTCACACATATACCAATTACTCACCCTCACACATACTCACACACTCACAAAAATAATGTATTTTGTATAATTTTTTATTTTATTGTATTGTACGGTATGGAAGAGCGGAGTCTCCCAATACAGGCATTACTTGCTTAAACGGAGGCTCCAATCACTAATCTGTTTAGACTAATTTATGTTGGAGAAATAAATAATTTTTGAATTTGAATACATTTTCACCGCGTAGGTATTGCACTTTTCCATGAAACAGCAGATTTTTTGTTTGATAACGGACTAAAAATGTCTACGCTAAGAATCTAAAGTCTAGAATCATTTGCTAAATTCATGGTTACAGTTTGCGCGTCGATGTCCATGCCGCGCGAATTGCCGCTGATTGCGCGATGTGCGATGTATACGTAGGTAGGTATTAACAATTACATAGTCAGTACAACAATAGATATTCTAGTAGGTATGTGGTTTCGGATTTCGCTAATACCCCCAACCGCAACACTGGTATGGCTTTTAAATAATTAATTTGGTTTTATTAATTGAATTCGTATTAGGCTAATTGATTTAGTCATGAGACTATTATGATTTGCGTATTTAAATGACTAAAATTAACTTCTTTAATAATGTTATTTGTTTGTAAAAACTTTGATAGAGGAATAGTGATGGGCCCAACTAACAAGTCGTGTCTTGTGGGTACGAAGTAGGTGCACTTTGTGCATTTTTTTCATCTATACTCTAAATACAGTGCAATAGAGCATGTCTTGTTGAAACCAGCATGCCTAGAGTGCGCGCAAGCTAAGTCTGCGCGCGTGTTTAAAGTTTAAATTCCAAGACTATAATATTTCTGCTAGCACTTGACACATTCGGTATAATGATGGCGAATATTTACTTTGTAAAATACGGAACACAGCACACTCTCTTGACACTTGATAAAACGATAATCGTTTGCCGCCATCTCGACGTTTATATCACTACTTGATAGCGATTTATATATTCCTACTTGATAGCGATTTTGACAGCGCGCAGACTTAGTTTGCGCGGACTCTAACCACTTATTCGATATGTGACATGTATGCTAATACGCACTGGGCCTGCATGGATTTACGGATCCCAATTTTGGGCCAATTTCATTGCTCTAAACATCCCTAAATTGATCTAAACTATGTTATAAATGGGATTTAAAAGGATAACTTCTGTATTTCTGTAACTAAGACACACTGTCAGAACTTTTAGTAGCTAGCATTAATTATGCCAAACCATGAGCGCGCGAATAAAACGTTTTCACGAATCCTACTTTATTGAACATACAGAATTGCTAACTAGGAACTACTTTCGTTTTTGGGCAACTAGCGATACCCAGCGTAAATTGAACTAAATTAAAATCAGGAAAATTAAAAACAGGAAAATGAAAGCCAGGAAAATTAAAATCAGGAAAATTACTTGTTAAGCGAATTGACTACCTTCTTAAATTTTCTGTGTTTTAGCTATTTCATACAGCTGCCAAAGAATGGCAGTTGTGATTTGAATATTCCGACAATTAAGTTGGAACCTAAGTAGTCAATTTGCTTAACAATAAATTTTCCTATTTTTTTGGTATTGACCTTTACATTTGACAAACAGCGCGCGCCTGAAATGCCAAGATATACTGGACTACTGGTCTCTTCTATTTTCTCATTATCAATGCAAATTACATTTAAAATTAGGTATATCGTTTAAATAAATAAAAATATATAATAAATAAATACCTAAAACTATTCGTTTTAGGTATTTATTGGTTCGGAAGCTATTTTTCGATGCTGAACCTATATGGTGACTATCATAAACTAGTTTTGATCCTTTTAATGTAAGCGAAGTCTAATGAAAATGTCGCTTTATGGTAGAAATAATGTGTTTACATTAAAATTAATAGAAACCTTTTGCAAATTGTATCTATCTACCTATTTATAAATATGGAACCGAACCTACGCGTAAGTAGAAAAGGTTTTTGGCATTTAGTTAGGTAGTTACCTACATTATAATCTCAATATTTGACACCACAAACAACTCCAGAATGATCTCTACATTCAGAAAAAAATATTCTCATTTAATTCAATTCCAAATACTCTACTAAACTATTTATCAAACGCCCAATATTCTTCACAATATCAGCTAGAAGTTTGTCCTTTGTAAACGCGCTCTCAAGTTTGAATTTCGACCCTTAAACTTCTCTATCTGGGTCATTGGTAAATTTTATTAGATAAATAGAGACCTTCTTGCCTTGACCTTCAGTTTCCGCGGCTCCGACACCCGACCTTTGGGTTCAGGATCCCTTAAGTTTCCATTACTCCTTTATTGCGAATCCCTTTTTGACATATGACGTTGTGATCTGGGAATTATGATTATATTTGCCTGCGTGTAACATGCGAAGGGGGAACGATGGAGGGTATAAAATTATAAGTGTTTAGAGATATCGTCAGGCTTTTGTTTTCCATGTTGAACACCGGTAAACAAAGGTACTCGTATAATCACGGTATTTGCATAACCGCAGTTACCGTAGTAGGGCTGAGAGCTGATTTACCTTCATAGGACATCCATCATGCTATTCTTGTACCTAGTAATTAAAATACTATAAACGAAAATACTGCCCTATTCGCGATGTAAGTGTTGAGGCTTTGGTCCCACCCCGCAATTACCTCGCAGGATGTTTTTGAAGCAAAGGATATCATTAAAAAACGTTATTCTGACAAGCGTAATAGAAGATTTGGATAAAGGGCAAAGTGAAATAAATCATCATTATCTTGGATATGATCTTGAAGGGAAGTTTGTATTATTTAGAAGATTCGACCTGACAAGCTTTCACGCAATTGAAGTTAATGAACGTCTACCAAACTTAATTCTATAATCTATAATTTAAGTCTTGGCGATCGCGGTAATCACTAACATCAGCCGTTTTTTGTTAAGATCCCACCGTGAACACATAGGTGACTATCCATACGAGTAGTATCAATGCCTACCATAACGTGGAATGACAGCTCACTTCACTTAAGTTGCTGTGACATTTTTACAGAATCTAAAAATCAACTTAAAAACTTCATCACTTAGGTATGTATCTATTATTAATCGTCACAATATCTATGTAGGTCATGGTTTCATTTGTATACTGCTTCGTCACTGCGTCAGTGAACCAACTCAATCGACAATTTACGGGCCTGTCGACGTCTGTATTCCCTGAAGATTCAGACTCAATTGTTGCCTTGACAACACATGTAGGTACTAGATATAGGTAGGTATGTAAGGTATTCAAATGCATATCATTAGAATACAGGGTATAGAATATGTAGGTACTAAAGATTTTGGCGTAGGTAGGAATGGGAATTTCCGCAACACAAAGTTTTTTTTTAAAAAAACGTTGCCTCACTCTTGTAATTACTCCTGTATCGTGGGTGCGTTTACAAACATTAAAACTCACATACACAAACAAAGATAAGGTAAAAAGTTTGTTTACCAACTGTCACGCTAATAAATTAACGACTTGACCTTTCTCTAAAATAACCTGTGGCGCGAAACTTCATCGATGCACAGATTTAATCTGCACGTTAGCGAAATGACTTGCAAAAATACGGCGAATCATAATGAAAAAAATCCCATACGCAGCTTTCAACACATTGTTGCAGTGTTCTTCATTAATTTCTCACGAACTTTCTAGTATGTTTGGTATAAATTGTCATAACCTCGCAACATTCTCGTGTGAACAGTATCATGCTCGCTTCTCAGTAAATAATTGGAGAGTGATATGAAACGTTCGTCAATGACGGTCGGTTCGCCATTTACTCGTCTCGACGCACTCGGCTGATTGATTGGTCCAACGGTAGTTTGGCTGGCAGTTAATGACGGCTTCAGAATCAATACTATTGCACACTATGAAACGAGCGGTAACGTTGCTATGGGCTCATCGCTAAATGGCCACTATTATAGGCTGGTTGGTTGATTAATGGGTCAACCACCTTGTCATAATTACCTATCTGTATTTAGTTTAGCTCTGTGTCGACGGGTGTCTCTTGTTTACTCATTAAACCCCTATCTTCTTCGACGAGCACGTCATGTCGTGCCCGCGAATATTTATAACAGCTGTCACGGGCAAATTTTCAATCTTTCGGCACTTTTGATATTTGAAGGTCATTCAGAAGTTCAGGAAGTTCAATTCAAAGTTTAGAAACTTTACACGGAGCTGTTCAGCCGCATCTGGGTACCTAAGATGGGAACTAACTTCAACAGGCTAGCGCTTGTTCAAATGTAAAACTAGGTCTTGCCTACAATTTTGTTCGCTTGGATTTCGGAAACAGAGGGAATAATTATCCTTTAAAAACTTCAAAAATAAATCTGTCTATACGAGTCTGTCTTAGTGCAGCTTTGTACCTTGTGGGGTAATTACGTAACACGCTGTCCTGTCAGTAAGCAATGGCTTTCATTTTGACAGTTCAACAACATTCATTGCGTTATTTAAGTTGTTGAGCAGACAAATTTTTCGAACATATGAAGCAATGGATTAGCAATATCCTTTAAAATAATTCCGATTATGATAACATAGATAGTGCACGCAATTAGATTGCTGGCATCTGCAGAGTCTGGAACTCAGCAGGTCCATATAGTTACTTAGGCTACACACAGGGTAGCGGGAACATCCGAAAGGGTTTACCGCTGCCCTGGAACATAAAGGGCTAAGGAAGGAACACGGGTGGGTTTTAGTCAGTAAGAGTCTGACACTCCCTTCTGCTCCACCCAGAGCGGGAGGAGTCATTTGATGATTTCCCATCCTCAAAAAAAAAAAAAAAAAGGCTACACACATTACCCACTACTTAAGTATCTATAACTTTGAAATCACGCGAAAACTCACAACACATTCCGATCAAAAACTCCAATAAAATAAATAAAAACAACTTCAATACCAAAGCTCGAACGATCTCTATTAAGCGAACAATTTTCCTTCAAATTACATCGATATTGGCACAATAAACGTTCGGTCGCTCAACCTCATATAAAATGAAGCTAAATAAATACGTACGACTATTGCAGCAATCTCCCCTGCCTGTCTGAATGGATGCAGTGTACCTGTGAATGAATGTTTTGTTCTCCCAGTTTCCCCTGGCAGATGCAACAGTAACCACGGGAAAAACTACCCTCGTTTAGTTTTTAGTTCTGACGTGCGGTAACGTTCAATGTTTTTCTCTTGTTAAATGCGATATATTTTCCCTGTATCCTGTATTTTATAATGAAGCAATGTCTTTTTTGTTACTCTTTGAGGGTTTTGTGTCGTATTCAACACATGGAGTTTGATTTTCCATTGCACATTTTTCTTTAGCTACTCGTACCTACAGTAAAATTACAGGACCATTTACTTAAAAGATTTTTTTTGAGAACGTAAAAGTGTTTGTAAGAGCTATGATAAAAACTGTAACTAAAATAGTAGAAAAAGGTAAAAAGCACAGTAAAGGAAGGAAGTTTCTTTTGTGTGGGAAGCATTCAAGAGTACTTCGCACTTTATTTCCCTTGAAACTCGGTGAACGTCAGTTTCACGAGTTTTTTTGTTGAATCTCTTTGACCATAATATTTGTGTTAGAAAGATTTCTGCAAAAACGTTTGCTTTTTTATAAATACAGTTTTAATAAAGTTATCAAGTTCAAGTTGCGAGTTAAGGACATAAAAGTTCAATCTCTGTGTGGTTTTTGGTGATATATTTTTTTTGTTAGATTCTAGAGGTACATTGCTAGGTAGGTACTTTGGAATAATATTGGACACTCTTTGCAAATGATAACATCCAATAATAGCGAAGATTAAAGACAATAAAGCAATTTACCTACTTACTTTACAACTTTTTTATTTTTTTTTATTATTGCTAATTTTAAAAATATTGGTTGGAAAATGTATTGTGGTGAGAAATAAACAATTTTTTTTATTTTTTATTTATTTAGAGAAAAGTGGAAAGAGGGAAGCGGGAGGTGTTTGCCCTGAAGTGGGACAACACTGGCTTTTAATAATAATAATAAAGCAATTTACGTAAAGCTTCGGAAAATAAAACACGCGAAAATACACGATGAAACAGCACATAACTTATCAGTAAATGTTTTTGTTATCGTCCCTAATTACTCTAATCTCCCCTAATGTGTGACGACGACATGGCACGAATGTAAGTAGGTACAAGTTCCGTACTGAAATGTAACCATCAGTAAATCAATAACCGGGATATTGTATGTATGTTTATGTTGTGTTTTACGATGGGAAGTTACTGCTCTTAGTTTCCTTAGCGACGTGTTTAGAGAGTAC
This sequence comes from Apamea sordens, assembly GCA_945859715.1. Classification (NCBI taxonomy): domain Eukaryota; kingdom Metazoa; phylum Arthropoda; class Insecta; order Lepidoptera; family Noctuidae; genus Apamea; species Apamea sordens. The sequence continues at coordinate 18,926,942 of OX243986.1, forward strand.
TTAAGTACCTACCTAGCCGTTGAGCTTATTGTTAACTTGTTAAGTTTGTGAAATCAATAAAATGAGAAATTTTCATCGCAACGCCAAAAGACTACTTTCCAATATAACATTTGGTAAGCATGGCTATACATCAAGCTGAACATGACCAGTATAAATTGACTTCTGATTGTACGAAACACCTATACAATGCGAGGTCAACTAAAACTGGAAATGTATAGCTTGGTGTGTAGCCGTACCCTCGTTTGGCGTTAAATCATGAGTGTGTATGAATTTTCTTCATGAGACAAGCTCTCATAAATAAAAGACCAAAAACATACCTTCCATTAGGTTAGGTACAGAACAGTTAAACAAAGTAACGTTCGCAATATTTGCATCATTTTTCACTCCACTCTTTAATAATGAAACTCCGAATCCATCTGTGTCTTGAAAATGTCTTTAAAATTGCCTTCCCCGGAAATTTCGCAGTCGTTCAAAGGGGAAAAATCCTGTGAAATCGTAACGGATGGGGACAACAGGGGAAGCTGACAGAGAGCCCTCGCTACAGTCGCTTTTCAGAAACAGTCGACTCATTGTGAGATAATAATGTCTACGGTGGAAAAGCCGAGGAAGCGAACCGCAGAGTGCTTTAATTTTTACTTCTGTTTGTACTCTCATTAGTTGAGATAAGAGAGTGCTCTATTGAACTAGTTGTGATACGGAAGTAGGGAACATTTGTCGTAGTGTTTTTATCAGTGAGGAACTGTTGTTAGTAGAGATAAACATGCTGTGAAGTGATGTATAAGGAAAAAACAAATGTAGTAACAACATATCTCACCTATTTAAACTAATATTATAAAGATAAAAGATTGGATTTTTTGTGTTTTCACGCTAAAACTGATGAATGACATGGGTAGACCATGTCCTGGATTAGGACAAAGCTTTAGCTAGCAAATACTTTTCATCCCGTTATTCCCACGGGATCGAGACTTGAGCGGGTGAAAACACGGAGCGCAGTATTTACAAACCGTGTATTAATAAAGTTTTTCATTGAAAACAAGCTTACGGTACGGTCATTTTCCGAGAAGAATATTAAACCCGGGGCTATCCTAAGCTATTTGTAAACTAAGAAACCCTATTATACTTTGCCCACAACATCTGTTCACTAGAGTCCGAAAGCCGGTTGCTATGAGGCGAAATTTAAAAACTTCTGTATTGCTCGTTCAAAAACAATAATTATTCTGGGCGAATACTCGCGGATTTGACGTTTGCAAAGTGATGAATTTTATACGAGCGATTCATAAATTAAACTCGTCTGCGATTTGCATATTTCCTTCGTCACAAAGCGAGTCGAAATCCGAACTCATTAATTTATGTAACAATGCTGGCCCTTTATTATAGAATAATGGCGTTAATGTTGAAAGATTATTATATCGAATTGAAGATCTAAAAACCCTTAGTATGTAACCTAACGTCATAATCATTATAATTATCCTAAGATCCCATAACTCTATGCTACCTGCTGAACATGAGCCTCCCAATGACGTTTAGAATCACCACCGTTGGAAGAAGTTTTGGTATTAACATTCATAAACTATTCAATAATATTACTACCAGGCTAGGTGGAGCGATGATCTTCGCAGGATGGCTGGTAGCAGCTGGACGAGAGTCGCCGAAAATCGAGTTGAATGGCGTGCGATAGGAGAGTTCTATTTCCAGCAGTGGACTGCTATAGCCTGATGATGATGATTAAATAATTAGAGTAGCCATTGGCTGCATGTCCTCATGGCGTCTTTACGCCATTTTCACGAACGTTATGTAGCCCATAATAGAGAAGATTACAATATAGGCAGTCTAGAACCGTTTTATGAGTTTATTTCAACTTCAATACCGCTTGTTTACTATACCTGCGCTATATCCCCCACAGACCACTAATGGACAATCATGGAGTATAACGCTATTAATCGCCTTGCGGGATACGCGGCTCAAGCGGATTAGTGATAACGAACATAATTTGCTTTGCATAGGTGCAGTTACCAACAACAATAACACCACGCTAGTGTACGATTCTATACCAGCCAGATAAGGTATTAAAAGTGAATTACCTGTAACAGGAATCCTTTTTAATGAACGCAATCTAATAATAAAAGGGGGCTTGTGGCTTCCTAGTGTGGGGCAACGTTTTATATAAAAAAAAGCAATAACAGCCGCACGGGGCGATCGATCAGGTTAAGCTACGCTTGCTGCGGTTGGTCCGTGGATGGGTGATCATCTTTACATACCAAGACCCCTCCATGCCTCGGAAAGGGCCAGATTGTTATTCATCGTCCGACAGTCGTTACGTGTCGTCAGAAGCCCGAAAGTCTGACAACCACTCTTACCAAGGCGTATTACCCAGTAGCTGGGTTGTAGAGGTCAGGGTCATAGGCACTCGCTTCATTGTAAAATACTGGTATTCAGCTGCATCCGGTTAGACTGGAAGCCGACCCCAACATAGTTGGGAAAAGGCTAGGCAGATGATGAAGATGTGGTGCAGTTACCACAGCAACAACATTTAAGCTATTTTACGATACTATACCAGCTGAATAAGTTATTAAAGGCAATCTAATAATAAAAGCTAGACTCAATAAGGATGCCAGTAGCCACATGAAACAACTAGTACCCTTATTAACAAAACCAGTTTAAATGAAGACTCATCTGACGTACGATAGCGTTTCCACCTTATCCTGGCGTTATTAAAGCCATAACCATTACGACAATATGAACACGGAAATATGAATAAAGCTGAGGCTTTTACAAATAAATTGCTTGCTCTGATTGTGGGGAAAATGGCGAGACAAATTGGATGTCTTATTTAAAACGGGAAGTGCTTGATGCTTTGACATTAGGGGCTCAGACGTAAACGATTTTTACTCAAACGACATTTAAAAATGTACAATGGGGACGTTGCGGAACATACTCGTACTAACATTGGCAAGCATTTTGACAGTTTTTTTTTTCGTAAGTATGTTTGTACAAACATTTTTACACGTCAATCATATTTGAAAAACTAGATGAGGTCGGCGTTTCCTACCTGACTAGTCTGAGAAGAAAGGCCGAAACACACTCGGAGGTCACAGTCTCTTTAAAGTCCAGACATAATCTTGGTCAGGTCATAAGAAGACCATGTAGATCGATGTCTGAGATGGTTTGGTTTTGAGGAAAGCACCACACAGATCGAGAGGACCTGTCCAGTCAGTGCACGCATTTGTCAGAAATCGTGCAGCTCTACTCAAAACTTAAGGAGCTCAACGATTCCACGAACAATACCAACAACATTCATTGCGTTATTTACGCTGTCGAGCAGACACATTGTTTGAACATATGAAGTGCATTAACAAGAAGTTTCGGATTGTGACTGAAACTCAATTCAATTCAGCAGGAATTCAGTGGCAATTCGGGTCCAGGTTTCTGTATTCATGCGGGTACGTTTAATCCTGAATTGTCCTTCGGCCTTTACACTAGAATTTTGGATGTCGCCAAAATGCGAAATGTTTGCAGTACGTTGAAAGGGAATGTGGGTCATTTTCCCTAATTCCCTTGTCAACAACTTTCGGCCCTGTTGAAAAGTTTGCAAAAATAGAATGATTAAGGGTCACCTTCCCAATTTGGAGTTTCTAGAAAAGTTTTTTTGTTAAAGTTTACCTTTTTGTTGTTCAATTCCCTATTTTCTTTCGTCTTCCCTGTTCCTTCCTATCCTCGTCATATGCTGAGCTGGAGTTGGACCCTTTGACAATGCTTACTGAAATTTTAAGTGTGCCTGCGAAAGTAGCCCAAAAGTGTGCAGATCATCAATTTCTTTCCATCTTCCCTCCAGCTGACGGAGTCCTATCAACAGTGAACGTGGTGGAAGCACTGCAAGAGTTCTGGCAGGTGAAGGCGGCGCGGGGCGGAGGTGCGGGGAGCGGGGGCGGTGCCCTCGTCATCTACGAGTCTGTGCCAGCCGCGCATCCGCCCTACGTGTGCTACGTCACACTGCCCGGAGGAGCATGCTTTGGGAGCTTTCAGGTAACTTGTAGCTTCAGGGAACAAGGTTGATGTAGACTTACATCACTTATTGATGGACTGTGTACGGTATGAGTCTGATTGAAATGATCTGTTTAGGATCTTGAGGTTGAACCGACTCGATTTACGCTTATTCCATAAAATTTCGTTTTAAATAAATGGTGACGATGAGAAGAGTCAGTTCATCATGGCACAAACATAATCCACAGTGTGTATTTAGGGTGTGATGGGACGTCATATTACTTACGATTATAAGACCCAAAGTAAAAAAAAATGCAGCCCCATTATTCTTTATAGGAATCTAAACTTTATAAAGTAAAGTACTGGTTGATGGTTAAATCGATAGAATGCTTTAATATTGTTACTGGAAGTTAGGTAATAGCCATGGTGTTTTTTTTACACTATCAAATACCGTGAAAGCTCGGCTGCAACAGTTGCATATTACTGTTCAAATCTTTGAAATTTGTACGAAGGGTAGATATATTTCAATGCAAGCTATACGCTGCACACAGCATTTTCGTAAATACACATTTAATAACACAAAATAAACCACACGCTTTAGTGTTGATTCTACGTTGCAGAAACGGCACGGCCAAAGTCAACAGTGGCAGATGTATCTCAGCATTTTATGTTGGCATTTCGGATTGGATTTCATTATACTTATCAAACATTATCAGCACACCTTTAATGTTTCCACTGTTGGGACACAAACCTCCTCTTTGCAAAGGGAATGGGTGGTATCCATCCCACTGAATGCCTCATTTATTGTCTTCGAACACGTGACATCTTTGATACGGGTTCCCTCTATCTGGCAGAATCTTGATGCTCCGAAATTTATTTGGCATAACACACTTGGCATAATCTTCTTTAAACGAATATTTTTAAGGCATAAACATGATTTAATATAATTATTGTTTGGCCGAATGTTTATATGTCCGAATTTACAAAGGCATAGTTTTAAGATAGCAGAATTTTATTTGGCATAATTTCGTTTAGCATAACGTTCACTTCGCATACTTATGAAAATGGCAGAATTTCGTTTGGAATAATTTTATTAGGCATATTGACATTTCTATACAATAGCATTTATAACTTAAATTAAAACATTGTCGTGAAAAGTCAATATTATGTTGTGCTAAATGTTAGTGACAGAAACGAATCGCTGCAAAACCGACTCCACGTAGTCTTGTCTGCCCTACCCCTAGAGTGTAATTTAAGCCCGCGTAGGCGCGGAGGGGCGAGGCGGCCCGCGAGCTGAGGAGCAGGTGGTATTAATGCTCGCCGCCGCAGCTGAGGCTGGCCGGCAAAGCCGGCCAGCAAGCCGAAGCTGCGGTGGTGAGCCTTGAAACCATCTGCGACGATAAGCTCGCGTGGGACCGCCGGAGCCCCGCAGCGCCGGAGCCATGACAGAAACCATGCCTGCTGCATGTTGCATGTTTGCATGCTTGCTTGCATGCTTGCTTGTATGCTGCATGCTTGCTGCATGCATGTTGTATGCTTGCTTGCATGTTTGCATGCTCGCTTGCATGCTGCATGCTTGCTTGCATGCTACATGCTTGCTGCATGCATGGTGTATGTTTGTTTGCATGTTTGCATGCTTGCTTGCATGCTGCATGCTTGCTGCATGCATGGTGTATGCTTGTTTGCATGCTCGCTTGCATGCTGCATGCTTGGTTGCATGCTGCATGATTGCTGCATGCATGGTGTATGCTTGTTTGCATGCTGCATGCATGGTGAATGAATGAATGAATTTTCTGTAATGATTATGGATATGAAATGTATGCCAAAAGACGATTCTAACTCTAAAATTTCTGAGATATGCCTTTTAATGACTATCGGTATGAAATGTATGCCAAAAGACGATTCTGACTGTGAACTTTCTGCGATATGATGGTTCTACTTTTTAATTATTATGGATATGAAATTTATGCCTAAAGATGATTCTGACTTACAAAATTATGAATTTTGAATGTATGATAAATGACTGTCTGCCAAACGATTTTCTGCGAAATGAAGTTTATGCTATCCGCTGTTATGCAAAACAATATTATGACATAAAAAGTTCTGCTATAAAGGGTAGACCCCTTTGATACTTAGACCTTAGGCTTTCCCATCATGTTTTCCTCCACCGTTTTGAACGAATGACTGATGAATGGTGATATCATTACTAGCATGCCTCTTTCCTTATCCAGAATTGTCCGACAAAAGCCGAAGCCCGCCGAAGTGCAGCGAAGATCGCGCTGATGAACAGCGTGTTCAACGAGCATGAGTCGCGGCGCATCTCGGAGCACTTCATAGAGAAGGCGGTGGCGGAAGCACGTGCCTCCTTCGCAGGGGATGCCGCCGCCCATCATCAGGACCCCAGCGCGGGGATTGCGGCCTTCAGGTGAGTTTAGAGTATATTACATTGGGGATGGTTGTTGTGTTGAAAGAAGCAAAAGACGTCATTAGAGATCTTATGAGAATAAGTTCTTTTATATTTCTTCTCTCGTATTAGTTCATACTATAGAATAGTTCATGCCTTGGTAAAAATAGCAAGGTAGCGAAGTTGCCTGCTGGGAGCGACAGTCGTACGTACATTAAGTTGCTCATGGAAGTTTTAAATTAACCTCATTTCGATTGATCATTGAACTAACGAAGCGGTCAGGTTACAATGAAGTTTAAACCAACACTCATTACTACCTAGTCTATGCGAAATTAGGTACATTGTTTCCTGATCTATTGTTATGCAACGCGACTGAATGATTAAAGTCGGATTCTAAGAAGGATTATTCTTTTATCTGCCTGTCCGAGATCCGTCCAACTTCCAAGACAAAGGAACCGTGGCTAGCTTTCTTTTCATTGTTAGGAATAAAGTCTGTATGTATGTGATCTAGATTCTTCCCATTGTTACCGAACATCAGACTGGAATTAACATAATTATTTGTGCCAGGTTCATGCTGGAAGCGAACAAGGGCCGCACCATGCTGGAGTTCCAGGAGCTGATGACAGTGTTCCAGTTGCTGCACTGGAACGGATCGCTGCGAGCGATGCGCGAGCGGCAGTGCTCGCGGCAAGAGGTGGTCGCGCATTACTCTGCGCGCGCGCTTGATGACGCGATGCGCGAGCAGATGGCGAGGGAATGGGCCGCGAGGGAGCGCGACGCGGCGGCGACGGGCGGCGGGGTCCTGCGGGCCGAGCTCGCTCGAGCCGAGCGCGAGCTGCGGGCCGCTCGCCTGGCCGCGCGGGAACTCCGTTTCCCTAAGGAGAAGCGCGACATCCTGCACCTTGCCGCGCGGTTGGCGCCGCCGCAGCAGCAACAGTGATCTCATCGCGCGCCGCCACACGCGTCCTCGCCACACTCACACTTTTGTTATTTAAGTATAGGTATATAGTCTAAGATGTACGTGTTTTATTTACTACAATAACCTCTTACACTCCTCATATCTTGTACCTCATTTTATCCGACTTTCCGCTGTCTGGGAAAACGCTGAAAATAACAAGCAAAAGTTTCAGAGAACCTGTATTACACGAGTACGACTGCTGTGACAATTTACTTACTAGGTACTTATGCCTCTCAAACTGAGTGGCGCAGTCACAAACAGCTGTACCTACATTGTCAACACTTGTCAACGGCCTGGAAATTCGGAATTTCACATCACAATTTTCTAACACCACAAATTATTACTAAAGCAAACGTGTGTATTTTGTGCGAGTATTTCAGCAAAACAGAATGATTATTATTTTAACATGTGCTGGTAAAACATTGAGCGATTCACGTGCGCTATCGCTGTTACGATTGGACCGCGCCACATCGCATCAAGCAATTAGTCCGTAATCGTTAGATGCATGAACGCATTCATCAATTATTCCATACAATTACGTGAATTTGATTCACAATCGGTAATCGGTAATTCCAGTTTCATTTGATCGGTGTTGCGTCATTGTTAGGTAGATATCTGCAGTGATGTCACTGTTTGAATGATAAAGTAGGATTTAGCTTAATCCCCAGTGACCTAGTTCGTACTCATAAATAAACTGTGTTCTATCAAGTCGCTGGAAAATTCCACTACATTTTTGTTTAAAATTTGTAACCGCTATTTTTCAACATCCAAGTTAAACACGACTGATATGTAAAAACAGTCTAAATATCTGCTACATTCTGCTGTGCACGTAACTGCACTGAATCCAGGGTTTATAATAAATCTCCGTGTTGACGTAGTAATGCATACATTACAATGTTGCAGCGAGTTTAATACAAAGCAAAATATTTTAATTTAATCCATCTTGTCTGTCAGACCACTGCGCGACAAGCTCGCGATGAGCTTTGCTGGCGCATACCTTTAATTATTCCTCTAGATAAGCTTTTCACACACAATAAGCTTTATCGGCCAGAAAACCACTGATAAATTTTGATTTAGATAAATTCTATATCCAACTGTTCTACTTCCAACACTGCGACATCGTTAATTTGCTGCGGGCAGGTAAATGACGTCCCTTTGTTCAGAGCATCCGGAAATCGAGAGGCGTGATGAATGCCGCCACGTGCAACACATACGTCCGGGCTATTTACGTAACTCATGTTATATATATAACATCAAGCATGTTTTCCTGAAGGGTTGGGCAGAGGTATACACCTATTATAATAAGGTAGGGGGTAGGTGTTAGGATTTATAACCATTTGATGGCAATAGGCACAGGGTGAGCCCATTTCTTAAGTTCAATAGGCTCGCCCTATCATGGGCTGCTTCTGAGAAATGGAAAAAGCCAATAATTATTTATTTATAAGTAGGAGAACCAACAAATAAACAAAATTAATAACAATTGTATAAGCGACACAGAGCCAATTACAGGTTCTCACGAGTAGACACAGAGAAGGTAGTAGAAATCATAGGATCACTAACAACTAAGTAGCAAGCACGATAAAAATACAAATAAAATGAATTAAATTAAGTAATAAGTTACAAATACATTCAGACGCCATGTTAGGCATTAGTGACATGGGGAAAAATTGAACTAAAAACTAAAACACTACGCGCTGTTAAAAAAGCCTATGCCTGTAATCCCGAAAGGATGGGCAGAAGTGTATACAAATCCAGACCCAAGGCTAAAAGAAACTCAACTAGGAAAAACGAAAACAACAATGGCACGCACGACGTACAAGCAGACCTTTCATTGAACGAAAAGCCTATACAATGCGAGCTCTGCTAAAACTGGAAATGTATAGCTTGATAGGTCATCGTATGTACTGTCCGAACGAGTGTCTGTTTGTTTGTTACTTCTTGACGCTTCAACTACTGAAGCGATTTTAATGAAAATTAGCACGAAGCTTAAACACGACCAGAGAAAAATGTAGGATATTTTTCACCAATTTGTAGGTACATGAAGTAGTTTTTCTAAGATACGGGTGAGTTTGGTGGACAGTGGATTAGGCCGTAGCAAGGACAACCTCCACAAGTAGGGGTTCGTGCACGGCTCTGACCTCCGGTGTGTATATGCCGTCTCTCCTCAGACAATGGCTCACCTCCTATCTTGCACCGCATACGTCACCTGCACACGTGAGGACCTAATGGCGGCGTCAGCGAACGGTATTCGTGTTGAAGAAACTAATTTAAGAAACTATATCAGCTCTCTTTTTTACCGTCTGAACAAAAACAGGGTATAAAAGGTGAACGGAGTAGAAGCACAGAAAACTCTTTATTTATTTATTTTCAAAGAGCTTTATCTAATAGTATAAAAATTCAACTTATAGTCACCCTTTTTAATTTTTTGGATGTGAAATCATCAAATGACCTCTCCTGCTCAGCGGCTGAGCGGAAGGGCGTGTCAGACTTTTACTGACTAAAACCCACCCGTGTTCCTTCAGTTACCTATGCCAGGGGCCACGGTATCTCTTTCGAACAACCCGCGGCCCTGGCAGGCATCGGCCCTAGCGGACCCCGTCAGTTAGTGCTGACATCTCTTTGAGGCGCGCGTAGAATACAACGCGCCGTCGACCCGGGCCAGGGTCCGGGCGGGGGGTCCTTACCGGGCGGCGAGCTGCCCATTGCTCGCCGCCCGCAAGTCCGCGCCTGCGGTGGCCGGGAGTCGGCTGTTGACTCCCGTTCAGGGACTTATAGTCACCCTACCTTACGAGCGGAAATTATCAATAATAAAAAAATAAAATTCTACGAAGCAACACGCGCTTTACTTGTGGTCACTTCGTGAGATGAAAATTACTATAAGTACGAACATATGACTGAATATCCATGACCTTAATTGACATTCAAAACCTACTTGGACCAAATTAAAAATTCGTTTACAAAAGGTGCACATTTAGCCAATAGTAGCAAACCCATAAAATGACTTAGTGCCTAAAAATAAACTTAAATATTCTTTATTACAGGTGAAAGTAATGATGGAAATATTCGGAATTAGAGTGTTAGGTAGCGACCCGCCCGACCTAGGTTTATATTCAAACCTGTGTTTCAGAGACATTAAAACACACTAAGAAAAGAAGAAGTACAAGTAGATAGTGGTGTCGATGTATGTATCATCCGGCGATATATCCATCAACCTAAGGGCCTGATTGATGATTAGACCGGCCTTACACAACAGTATCAGTCAATTCCGCTGTTGTCATACTGACCAAATGGATTACAATTCGAAGAGCTACTGGTTACTACCCAGATTTTGACCTTTACATTTGGTCCAAGTAGGTTTTGAATGTCAATTAAGGTCATGGATATTCAGTTATATGTTCGTACTTATAGTAATTTTTATCTCACGAAGTGACCACAAGTAAAGCGCATGTTGCTTCGTAGAAAAACCAAGCTGAGTGCAAAGAACTTTTATGTTAACGTTTACGAATGCAGGGTGTTGCTTAGGCCCTTTGAACACAAACGTTTTTCTTGTTGTGAAAAACTACGATTTATTTGCCGCGAGTAGGCACTGTCGTCAGGGATGTATGGATTACTATAGAAGCTTGTTGACAGAAACGTTTTTACTACGACGCGGCTTACACGCCGTACTATAAAGAAACCGTGCCATATACAAAGGGCCTTATGCGGTTTCACCCGTTGTTCGAAACTTCGGCAATAGATACTTATCGAGTTATGACAGCGGACATGACGTGACACAAACATGAACGGTTATTAGTTTGGTGTCACGGCTATCTGATCTTATTTAGTGGTACTCAATGTATTCAAATAATTTATGTAACTTACACATATGGGCCAAATCTACCACCATGACGGTCCCAGAATACGTTCTGCGACATTGAGGGACACCCAGGAGAATGTAGTGATATGAGCTTGATGCCTACAGACAGGATTGGTCCACACTACCTCAAGACATAGAGGAGTGGAAAGGAGAAAGAGGGGCTTGTGTCTTGCAGTGGGACATACTAAAATATAATAAAATAAATACGTATAGCTATTAAACATACATACATGTAAGCCCTGCCGGTCGATTCTGTAAAAATCTCACCGTGAAAACTCAAGTAAAGTGAGCTTGATGTGAGTTGTCGGTAGTGTAAATCCCTAGCATTATTTGTAATGACAGGTCACTCCACGCTCACTTCACCTAAGTTTTCACGGTGAGATATTGGTAACAGAATCGCACTGCAGGTACGCATGGGCGGGGTGATTTTTTTTCATGCTCTGGATTTTCAACGCATTGCGTAACGCCGTTAGTTGAAAATCCAACAGTGTGTTTTGATGAGCTTTATTGGATTCAGAACGCTCGGCTCAACACCGAGAGTTGAAAATCCAGTGCGCGATAAAATCCGTCAGCGGGAAAATATCGTCCGTGCGATGCTGGACTTAGTCTACAACATCATCATCATTTGCGTAGCCTTTTCCCAACAATTTTGGGGACGGCTTCAAGTCTAACCGGATGCAGCTGAATATCAGTATTTTACATGGAGCGACTGACCTCCACAACCCAGTTACTGGGTAATCCGATACCCCTTGGTAAGACTGGTTGTCAGACTTTCGGGCTTAGACTACTTGTAATGACTGCCGGGATTAAGTCTAAAACATTTTCTAATAATCATATCCTACTAAGAAACGTTTGTGACGCCAGTAAAAGCCATAGCACAATAAAAATGACCTTGACCTATACGTGAGCATGTGTTGCGTCTGTGTTTGTTCTCAGAGGTCATCTGATAGAAACCATACACCTCGTCTAGACATGAAACTGTTACAAATGGCTGATAAGAGATCGTGTATCCGCCGTTCTTTTTAAACATTCTGAGAAGAAATCCTGTCCTATTTCGTAAATAATTTACTTTATAGAACATGAAAATATAATTTGAAACCTACGCAGTTTTGCTGTCATCGAATTATGCAGGGATTGCATGCATTATATATAAACTATAATATTATGAAGAGAAAAAAATATAATATACCAGCAGCGCCCTGCGTTTTCAGCCGCATAAGTGTCGATCCCGTAAGAATATCGGGATAAAAAGTATCTTATGTGTTATTCTGCTGTAGGTATAAGCTATATTACTGTATAGTTTTATCAAAATCCGTTCAGTAGTTTTTGCGCGAATGAGTAAGAAACATCCATCTATCCTCACAAAATTTCACGTTTATAATATTAGTAGCTGCGCCCCGAGGTTTCACCCGCATAAGTCTCGACCACGTGGGAATATCTGGATATAAAATATCCTATGTCCTTATCCAGCTCATGGTCTACCCATGTGCTAAATTTCATTCAAATCCGTTCAGCCGTTTTAGCGTGAAAGCGTAACGAACAAACAAACAAACTTACATTCGAATTTATAATATTAGGATTACTCAGTAGTTATAATAGACTTCGTAACCAAGTAGGTCGCAGCAAGGACAACCTCCACAAGTGGGGGTTCATGGAAGGTTCAGACCTCAGGTGTGTATGTGGTATCTCCACAGACAATGGCTCACCTCCCATTTTGAATGTTCTGTCACATGCACACGTGAGGAACTAATGGCTGCATCAGCGAATGCTATCTGTTGCAGAGTTTTGGGCCAAACAAATAAAAAAAAAAACTCGAGAGGTGTCAAGGGACACCCGGATGGAACGAAGTTCAGAGAGAGAGAGAGAGAGACAGAGAAACACGCGCACGCCGCACGGCTTACAACTATAGCAAAAAGTGTCGTTCCAACTTTTGGTCTTAATTTATTCCGTCGAGCCCCCTTTCGCAACGCGTGATAAGGAACTTCGTTCCAATAAAATATTTTTGCCATCGTCACGCTAAGAAGAAGTAGTTATATCCGTTCAAAAAAATACATAATAATAAATAATAATAAATTGTTTATTGATCAAAAAGGTACAGATGGTGAGGAAAACAAAATTTACAATAGTTACTAGAAAGATATTATACAAGATTAGGTAACTACATTATATGGTAGAACATGTTGATCTAAGTACATGGTACATCTGTTGACAATTTACGTTACCCTGTCTCTTAAGAGACAGAATATGGATATGGATGTATTAGGTGTATAGGTATATTCAGCCTGTCTACATACTTTGAGATAGCTTGACTCTTTTACTCTTCCCGTCCGTAAGTAAATACCTACTACTACCTACCGAAGGCTAACGATCGCCTTTTATTCGACATTTCAGGATCACTATGAACTAAGTATGATTGTGCGAGCGTGTCACACATACAAAGGAAGCTGGAATGACACCCACACAGTTTTCTGTAGCCCATCGCTGTAAATAGACACAAAAAAAAAACACTAGTCCATGTCTCCGTTCTCTGTTATTTGTAAATGTTTCTGTTTGTGTTGTTGATGTGCTTAATAATAAATAAATAAATAGATCCTTATATGTATATAAATAGATGTTGACATGAGCTTTCAATACCAGCCGGTCGATTCTGTAAAAATCTTGAAGTGAGCTTGATGTGAGTTGTCAGTAGTGTCAATCCCTAGCATTATTTGGAATGACAGCTCACTCCACGCTCACTTCACCTAAATTTTCACGGTGAGATGGTTACAGAATCGCACTGCAGATTTCAGACTATAAAACTGTTATGATCATTGTACAGCCAGCTACAAAAGTCGTTTAATAGCGTTAGCTGTCGTATTCACAGGAGATTTTTTAACGCGGCGATTTTTATCGAACATTCGATTTTCAAATCACGGTGTCGAGCCGAGCTTTAAGAATCTAACAAAGTGCATCGCAGCGCGACAAAAAAACATACTGTTGGATTTTCAATTATTGCGGTGTGTTGAAAATCCTGTGCGCAATAAATAATCGCCGCCTTGAAAAATTGCGTAAACAACCCTGTGCGTACCTGGGCTTACTGCAACATTTTACCTAAATTAATGCAAAATTATTCGACACACTTCATTTTCAGTATTTCATGTAATGGATAAGAGTTTAGGAAACTCCTACCATTCCAAAATTATGAATTTTTTACTCAATAACTTAAAATTTCAAAATCTTTTTTTTTTTTTTTTTTTTTTAAATTTACGGTTAGCGAAAAAACTCGATTAGGTACTACTTCAGGTACCTAATCGAGTTTTTTCGCTAACCGTACCTCCATATGTTGCCGTACCATCGATGTCAAAATCTGCTTCGCGTTATGTCAACATTCGAGAAACCTTTATTTCCTATTTCCATCTCAAAATAATTAATGGTCGCGGGTAACGTCCCTTTGTTCGGCATTCGGGAACACACGCTATGATTGCGACAACGTGTCGCCCATACATGTGGGTTATTGTTTCGTGTATCTGATCTAATACGTAATGCATATAAGGCCGCTAATGGAGGCGTCGGGGCGCGCGTCACGTGAGGGCTCGTTTATATGAGGAGAGTTTCTCGCACGTCGAGAGGAGAGTTTGCCACCTGCAGAGGCGAGAATATCTATGCGCCTTGTAGACGATTATCGCACTCATGGTACACTCAAAATGAAGCGAAGAAAAAAATCGCCTACTATACGTCACTATTATGTCACAAGACTCGCTATATCGGACGATTTTCTTGAACTGTCGAATTTTAAATTCGAAATACGATCTTTTGTCAACAAGACATTTCTATGCCAACTCTTGCCTTTCAAAATGCGAGTATCGTTCGTAGATAGATTTACACGAGTCGACTTTTTTAAATCTTCTTTCGAAAATCGCCTCTTTTAGGCGAGAAACAGCCCTCGCATGAATGAGCCTTATGTCCTCAGTTAATTATTGACGTGAACGTGAACCACCGCGTTTGTGGACAGTATGCGTCGGTGGCGATACTGACTAGGTGTTATGCAGCAAATTATATGTGGGTGGACAGATAGGTATTGAATATGACGCCAATTAGTTGGGCTATGTTCTACGAAATAATTAGTAATATTGGTATTATGTCGTGATATCTGATATTTATAGTAGTTGTATTCAGGCCGCAGTGATATTCTGTAAACTTAGTCTATTGACTGGGAATGTCCTAGTTTACTAATGACTCTCTCCGAGGTTGTAGAGCGATGTTTGCATATAGGAATCACCCTGCTTACCAAGCGGATTAGTGATTGCAGTACATATTGCGGCTTAGATGCACTCCAAATTTCGCCATTTACGTCATGAACGCTAAGGTTTGGCTTACTTTACAAGCTTTTATTTAGCTTCGCCTGACCCGGTGTCAGTAATAACATCACGCTTGTATTCCTCGAATGGTTAGGCAGAGATGCGTCCATAGTACACCCATATTTTGCCAGTTATGTTTAAGTCCCGAGTGAAAGATCGAGACTATTCCCATCAACCAGGCCCAAATCCAGACTGGGCTGCAACTGAAAAATTTCAGATAAAAAAAACCTAATAACACTTCATCCGACCCGGGAATCGAACCCAGCAACTCATGGCCAGCAGTAGCGTATGCGACCACTAGACCAAAGGCATATTTTTATACAGATAAGCTTTCCGAATTTAAGGAAAAGATAAAGGAGGCGGTTTTCTAAGAAATAATTACTGAGCAATACACCAAGATATTATTCGATATTTTTGTAATTCTACGAAGGACCCGTTTGCTAAGCTGTGACTAAAGCTTATTGTTGGATGTAAATCAATATATTTTCCACGGAAATCGCATTGTGTTACAAACGTGAGCATCATGTCATGACAGGCTGTCATAGGTATTTGAGTACAGGTTTTGTTGAATTTAAAGGAGATGTTTCAAAACAGGCCCAGTATATGTACAGTACCTCGAAAAAATGAGAAAAATCCCTGGAATTCGGGAAAAATAGAGATAAATTGCATAAGTGCATATTTTTCTTTTAATCATTTGATATTTATCAATTATTTTTATCGACTTTAAATTTGGCTTCTCGCCAATTTAGGTTACTGTGGTTAAAAAACAATGACAGTATACCATAGATCGACCTTTGATCATAAATCGTGAACCGTCTACTGTCACATCTTGTCAGACTAAAAGTACGGTAACGTAGTGTTTCTCTTTGACAATGTAATATGACAGAAATAAACATCAAACGTCAATAATCAATCAACATGACAGCTTACCGCCATGACGGGTTTTTGTTGTGTGTTGCAATTTCAAGTGTACATTCTTGTGCTTTACTACCAAACAAAGCCTATTTCTAGTAATTTGATGATTGAAAACTGTTTTAATTAGGTTTCCCCATTTTTTTGTATGGTGTACAAAGACCTGGCCGGGGCTCCATACATTTTGAAACAACTCCTTTAATATTTTATACTAGGTGAGAGGCTCGTGGCTAAAGTAATAACAGCCGCACAGTACGCCCGGCACGGAGATCTACGGTGGCCACGGTCGGTCCGTGGATGGGCGCCCATCTTTACATACCGAGTCCCCTCCGTGCCTCAGAAAGCACGTTAAGCCGTTGGTCCCGGCTGTCATTCTTAGATCTTTGGCAGTTGTTACGGGTCGTCAGCAGCCTGAAAGCCTGACAACCAGTATTACCAAGAGGTATCGTATTTCCCAGTACGTAACTGGATTGTAGAGGACAGATAGGCAGTCGCTCCACGTAAAATACTGGTAAGTATTCAACTGAATACGGTTAGACTGGAAGCTGACTCCAAAAATAGTTGGGAAAAGGCTCGGCGGATGAGATAGAGCCGAGCCTTTTCCTGACTATTTTTATATATCTTATACCAACGACAGATCAATGATCATTATTCATTATCAGAGATAATCTTATCAAGATGATTATGACTATGACAATGACATCAATGACATGACAATGTCACACAATAGTTATGAGACAAATTATAATATCATTATTATGACAATAAATTAACTGCAAAGTACCGTGTTCGTTTGATCAATATTTATGAATTCATCTCTGTCAAACATTCAAGTTGGTGCAAGTGTAATTAATCAAATTCATTTTGTTCCCTAATGTTATAATAATGTTGAGCTTCTAAAAGTTATTTTCCTTTTCAGTTTATCATATAATATACTAACAGCGGCCCGCGGTTTCACCGGCATAAGTTTCGATCCCATGGGAATATCGGAATAAAAAGTATTCTATGTGTTAATCTTAGTTATAAACTATCTGTGTGTCAAATGTCATCCAAATCCGTTCAGTAGTTTTTGCGTGAAAGAGTAACAAACATCCATCCATCTATCCATCCTCACAAACTTTCGCTTTTATAATATTGCTAGCTTTCGCTTTTTTTATCCATCCAAAGGTTTTCTTTAAAAGATCGCTCTTAGCGATAAGACCGCCCATTGTGTCACCCTTTGTAAAATTTTATATATTTATGTTCTGTAATTTGTATGGTGTACAATAAAGAGTATTCTATTATATTTTATTCTAGGAGGAAAGTAGGATAATCAAACCGTAGATGAAACTTTTGGCCGGTTTATATTTTTGTTAGTAAGCAAGTATTGGAAAAACTACTAAAAATGCTTTTCCACTTTTTACTGATCTAGTTTTTAAACATAATCAATGTTTTACGTCTAAAAGTGTTTTTCATAGCCAATTTTTTTATTTTTTCCAGTATCAGTATCAGTTTCTCTAGTGGTACATACACAAAACTATAATATCTGAAGCAAAAGGTTTAAGCGTTAGCATTATGCTCAGGTTCCCTAGCGGGTTGCTGAGCGATGGTTTCCAGCTTGAACTCTTGACTCATGTTTACAAAAAAAAGAGAGGTACATTTAGCAATTATTTATATACTAAATGATAATTATATGATAATCACATATTAAGGCATTGACTGCCACCGTGGTCACCGGTGACCGCCAATAGTAGATTTTCTATTGTGCCTGTTGTCTTTTATTAATAAAAACGAAAATAAACACAAACAAATCAGTTATAGCTCATATAGGGCTAATTTTTCAATTATCTGATAACTTTTTTCGAGGAATAATTTTGAAATTTTGACAGATAGACAAAAACTGTCAAACGTCAATTTTATTCCTCGAATAAACGTTATCTGGCGATGGAAAAATCAGCCCTTAGTGAAAATAAATCTCGAAAATGGTTTAGCACAAACTGTAAGTTTAGAACACGAACTAACAGTCTTTAATTTGAACACCTGAGCATAATACTGCAGTAACCTTCAACTTCTGTAACCTTATACATCGCTAGATTTAACCTGCAAGTTTCGCGCAAGGCTGCATATATTTTAGTTAGCGAATTAATTACGAGCACACAGGTTAATGGAGCGACGTCCATGAACTCTAAAACTAATGTTATACCTTGGTCCTTGGTAGCAGAACTGCATTAAAGGGAAGGTATAGCCTACAGGTTTACTTGGGTAGAGATCGTCTTATTTAAAACTGCACGTGGCGGGGCCACTATATTTTTACAAGATTTTTTTTTAACTTGCCTTTCAATTAGTATAGATGGGTCAAATCTTGCAACTGAAATTTGTAACAGTTATCCAACCGATTGAGCTGAAATTTTGCATACACATTCGGTTTGGATGACAATGCACGGTTAGCTAAGTCACATCATTCTAAATTCAATATGCCGCCGGACCAATTCATTTTAGTACAACTAAAATATTGAATAAGCTTATGTTTTTAATTAATTTTTTTTTCATCCTTTCATGTATTAAGAAGACGAGGGGCGTGCAATTTTTAATTAGACGACATCGCATTCAAGTAATCTACATAATTATACAGGGTGTTGAGGACATCGACGCGCAACCTGTTACCATGGATTCAGTACATGATTCTGAACGCCAGGCGCCCCAGCGCAGCACTTTTTCGTCGGTTATTAAAAAAAAATTAAAAGTCAATTTTTATTAAAAATTTGCTCTTCAACACATTTTGACCACACTTTCCTAGCAAGCTAGTGAAGTGAAGTTTTATAATAAAAATATGTATGTTTAGTTTAAGGTGCCTGCGTCGCCTGAAATAAATAAATAAATAGATAAATCAATTTTCTATGAAACCGCTGACTTTTTTTTGATAACCGACGAAATATTTATACGATAGCGTAGCGTAGAAATTTTTCATGGTTTCAGTTTGCGCGTCGATGTTCCTGCCACCCTGTATATCTATTCTATACATATAATATATATAGTCTGTCTGTGTGACCGCCTTGTTCTTCTAAACTGCGCATCAGATTTTCGATGCGATGCGATTTTCACCATCATTTATAGAATTTATTCCGGAAGGTAAGTATAGTACAGACGCCAGCAGGTCAAGTTACCCGAAACTGTCAAATTTTCCCAATCAACCTTGAACCTTAATGCATTAGCGATAAAGTTGAAAATCTATTAATTAAATTTGACAGATTGTAGTAGCTTGATGTGCTGGCGTCTGCACATTAATATTAAACTTACATATAATAAAGAAATCTCTGTGTTCTGTCAAGTCGTAAAACCCGTGCGAAATAGAGATGGGTTGCCAGTATTATTATTTATAGGTGTACATACACCTATAGTACAATATGCAAAATAATACGAGTATCAGAATCAGAACTTTATTTGCTTCGATCAATAATTTATCCTTGTATGTGCCATATTTCATGATGACATGCACAAAACACTGCCAATCTTAATCTGAACCATTATAAGATATTGCTAATCCATTGCTTCATATGTTAGAAAAAAATGTCTGCTTAACAATGTAAATAATGCAATGAATGTTGTTGAACTGTCAAAATAAAAGCCATTGCTAGGTACTGTTAGTGTGTTACGCAATTACCCCGCTGATTGATATTGAAATTATTAACAGTCACTGAACACTAAATAACAAATTACTGACCATTTTCAGGAAATGAAAAATTTTAAATGACTGAATTTACATAGCGAATATTCCCGATACAAAAGTTCACTATTGACCGTTACTAATTACAATCTGCCAAATCAATAATGATTTCGTGAAATAAATTTCGAGCTACAAGGATTTTATGGCGCTCGAATGAAGTTGACAGGGGAGCGCTGCTGGTAAACATTTGTGCAATTGTTTTGCGAAATGTATTGAAAAACCAAGATGGCGGCGTAAGTTCCGATTTTCCACGCGCCAATTTAATAGATCAGTGTACAGTACAGCAGGCTATAGTACTAGCAGTGCCCCGCGGTTTCACCCGCATAAATGTCGACCCCGCAGGAATATTGGGATAAAAAGTATCCTCTGTGTTATTCTGATGTATAAGCTATATTAGTGTAAAGTTTCATCAAAATCCTTTCAGTAGTTTTTGCGTGAAAGAGTAACAAACATCCATCCATCCATCTATCCATCCTCACAAACTTTCGCGTTTATAATATTAGTACGATTTGTACACGTACCATACTTGGTTACATGTCTATGTTCCATTTTGAGAATTGCATTCAGTGATTATTGCATTACCTAACGCTAACAACCGTTAGATACTTATGGCTGTAGCCATAAGTATCTTATAGTTAGTACTTATAGTTAATGTTCAGCAGTGCCACCACTCAGCACTAATGGGCTAACATGATAATGACAAACACTGCCTACTTACCACTGCAATAAAGTAACAGCAACTTCCTAACTCGTTTGACTCAACGACTGTACTTAGGACTAGCTACTACAGCAACCTCACATGCTCCATATATTTTCTTGATTACTGCCAGTTGGTAACTGCTAACTGCCCGTCCCAGCCAACTTACCAAGAAGTCTTAATAAGACCGCCCCTTATTTTTAAGTATCACATAACGAACCCTGTAACATTAGCACAACGAAAGAAAAAAAAGAAAAACACAACTTTTTAATCACCTCTTAAAAGAGTCGCCTAATTAAAAGTTTCTATACGACCGCGATTTTTATCTCCAAAGAGTTTTAATTTGCAAAATATAATTAAATTGCATTAGTAAAATGGTGGTTTATTGTCAATTACTATGGTTATATTAAAGTTGAGAACTTATTTGGCATGCCAGATGAATATACAGGGTGTTTAAAGTTGAAGTTGTTATTATCTTTTTAAATTGCTAATTAAAATCTAGTATTTATGAAAGGACGCGTCAGTGTAATGCTGGCTCTCTGGGGCGTAGGAATTCAAAAATACTTTTATACTACGTAATACTCATATTAATTAACTTGTGATGTAGTTTTGCAGTCATTCAACTCTCTGAACTGCAACTTCAGTGGATTTGCTTTAATAATTAAGTTCAGAATCTAATTTTGGCGACGGTTTATGGTGTGGTCTTGAAACTTAATGCAGTGTCATATGAAATATTCTGATAATTAAGTAACCATTTTGATTGCAGAGTACCTACCTATATTTCTGGCGTAAGTAGGTACCTCTGTATATTAATTAAGATAGTCTTAATCAAGTCCACATTGAAGAATGGACGTTTACTTAGCTACCTATTGCACACACCAACTTTTTGTCATAGTCACGACGTGCAGCTGCCGACTATTTCTGTTCTGTGATCATCTTCTATTTACTTTATTTTCATTTATTATTCAAGTTAACTTATCTTTTTGAATGCACTTGTTTCTGTGTAAAATAAACTTATATTTATTTCTTTCTAGTAACAATTTTACCAAAAATATGTTATCTATCTATATGTTATCTTCTATATCTACATACATATATTTGTCTATACTAATAATAAACCTGAAGAGTTTATTTGTTGGTTTGTCCGCACTAATTTCTGGATCTGCCGGTCGAATTTCAAAAATTCTATTTGCATTTGATAGCCTAATTCTTGAGGAACGTTATAAGGTATTTAACATCACGCTAAGACTCGAAGCGGCCGAGCAAATGAAAAAAAAAGTCAGAAAGATCGCTATGCGAAAATGAAGTAATAGTGCGAGCGTATATTGTGGTTCTCTATGACTTTCACGCGAACGAAGTCGCAGGCAGTAGGTAGTTATTTTAATAATAAACGTATACTTTTCTTAACATACACATTTCGTCGCCAGAAATGCCGCTATGTTTTCCTAATACTCAATAAACTTTATCACCACTTGAGCCAATCACCACAAGAGTGTTCACACATGATCGTGCGCCAGGTAAGTATTGGTACCGGAACTTTTTAGGTAAATGACATGTAATCCAACAATAACTCCCAACTTAAAGCTTTAAGAAAACAAGAGGCTCAACCAGACGGTGGAGGAGGAGCGGCGGAGGGGGAGGGAATATAAAATATAGCTCCTGAGAAGGTTTACTTGAAGCAAGACGTATGTTTGCAAGCTCATCTAGATCAAGAACTAAGCTTTCTCGATACAGATAAAGACGGGACGCGATTACAGATCAAGCACCATCAATCACATGTCCTTGCCTTTAGCATTCTAGATAGGTAAAGGCATAGTGAGGAAAGGATGCCACAAAAGAGTATTTTTCTGTTAGAATTTAACATGCAATTTATTTCAGGCAGTTTAGTGCCTAAGCATATACCTATATATGTATGTATGTATATGTTTTGTCTTGCCTGGAACCTGGACTTATGATAATGTTCTGAAAGTTGCACTAACTCCACGAGACGCGATTATGTAATCCGTGTACACACGATGACATATCAAGCTATACATTTCCAGTATAAGCTGACTTCTCATTGTACGAAAAGCCTATACAATGCGAGGTCAGCTGAAACTGAAAATCGTCGTGCATACCTTTTTTGTGATGATAAAAGTTAGGTAATCAATGTTCGTTTCTTCTCTGTAAGAGAAGAGCCCTTTTTCCTGTGATATTTTAGTTTTGTAGTGGTCCTTCTGCACTTTCCCACCTCGTGTCCGGGACAGGTCATGTCAATATTTAGCCGCTGCGCGTGCGACGTTCTCCGGACACCACCTGATCACACACACCGCGCCGCACACGGAATATTATCTTACGATATGGATGCACAAGTGTAAGATAATGTTTTTAAAAGCTTCGATGCCGGTGTGAATGTTTTGTGCATGTATTTTAATTTAATGACTTGATTTCCTTAAAGTAAGTGCTCTTTGCGGATTTGTAAAGGTTGCCAAGTAAGTATGACTTCAAATTAACCGTCATTAATGTGAAGTGAGCAGTGGTGGGGCAGTGGTAACGGCCGTAGCCCCGACTTACGAGTTGTAGGTCGTGGATTCGAACCCAGGTTGGCGCTTTACTTTGTGTAAGTAATACAAATATTTTCATCACCACTGCTCTTAAAATAGTGAGGCTAACAACCCGCACTAGGCCCGCTTGGTCCCCAGGGATGTGCCTTACAGGCGTTGCGCACGGGTGGTTCCGGAGTTGGTCTTTTAAGAGGAACCGAGACCTGTGTGCGGATGGTGATCACCGGGGTGGTTTTAGTGAGGTAAAAATCCCACACTCCCCGACCTCACTCCCCGGAGGTCGGGAGCCTTTCGAAGGTTTCACCCGAAAACAAAAAAAAAAAAAAAAGGCCCGCTTGGTAGATTGCAGCCCATTGTCTCTCGAAGAGCCTAAGAGTCAAGTAAGTAAGGTCGAAGAGTCCTAGCAGTGGGAACATTATAGGCTGAATATGCTATGACGATAATGAACGAAATTGGATTGGTTTCTCACCATAATTTAATGCTTTTTTTCCACAGAATATGCTGTCTCGTTAAAGTAAAGTTAATGCCCCTATTATGTTGATAATATGGTAATTATGTCAGTGAAACATGACTCCTAATATTAATACTTATTGTTCTGAAGTTCATGTTAAATTATCGCTAAGTTATCTTCTAAGTTAAGGGAAATTACTTAGAGGATAATAAGTTCGTAAACAGTTCAAAAGTTTATCTTTGTTTTCGATTGCTGAAATATGGTTTTCATGACTTATTTTGAGTAAACTTTCCAATTTCTAGTAACATGTGCCTATATTTAGCAGCTCGAAATGAATACTTATCATGAAATTATAACGAAATTAATTTCTAGAATCATTACGGCTGCTACCTTCATTATTCTATGAATTTATTTAATTAAAAACTCATGATTAATTTCAGCTCATTATAAAAATAAACTTCTGAGTATGGAATACAATACCTAGTATAAAATCATCATATCTCTGCCTAGCCTTTTACCAATTATTTTTGGAGTCGGCTTCCTGTCTCACCGGATGCAGTTAAAAAACAGTATTTTACATGGATCTACTGCCTATCTGACCTCCACGACCCAGTTACTGGGAAAGACGATACCTCGTGGTAAGACTGGTTGTCAGACTTTTAAGCTTTTGACGACCCGTAACGACTGCCAAAGATCTAAGAATGATAGCCGGGACCAACGGCTTAAAGCGTGCTTTCCGAGGCACGAAGGGGAGTCGGTAGGTAACAATCAAAATCAAAAGTCATTTATTCAAATTAGGCTGAGAATTAGCACTTTTCGAATGTCAAAATTACAAAATACAGTCCCCCAACACGCCCGCCCTTCACCCATCCACGGACCGACCGTGGCAAGCGTAGATCGATCGACCCGCGCGGCTGTTATTACTTTAGCCACGAGCCCCTCTCCTAGTATAAAATATATGTAAATCCGACCAAAACCTGTACTCAAATGTCACAATAGCCTGTCATGACATGATCTTCACGATTACACTATGCAATTTCCGTGGGAAATCTATAGATTGTCATCCAACAGTAATATACAGTTACTTTGCAAACGGGTTCTTCTACTTTTAGAATGTTTGTAAATATGTGAGCACCATGTATCTATCACATAGTTAATTCATATGTCATGGTTTCATTAATCCATTTTAATTCTTTTACCTATTGTGGTAGGTGTAGTAATTATATTTTTAGGTGCATCGTCTTCACATATAATTATATAATTAACTAGCTTCTGCCCGCGGCTTCGCCCGCGTGGATGTCGGAAATTTACCCACGGGTACGTGCTAACAGGATAAAATGTATGTGCTTCCCCAGAATGCCATCTATCTCGCGTACCTAAGTACCTAACTAATTAAAAAAAAACCTCAATAACAGAAAATTAAATACCTACCTACCTAAATAAACCTATTTCTGATGATAACTAATCTAAACTCAATAAATAAGCAAAATCCCTAAAAACTAATATCTATACGAATGACTAATCCTACCTAACAGTATTATAAAATAACCTACGGTCACTATGTACAGTCAAGGGTCATTAATTGATTACCAGCTTAAGGACTGTATTGCTGTGAACGCGCGGTAACGTCCGTACCTACGTCTGTGTGTAGTGATGTATCAACACAGAACGCACATCTCAGAATTCGCACACTGGCTGGCGTCGAACGAAACAAAAAACATACCGTCGCTTTTGCACATAGGCTACGTAATTACTAATTACGCATGACTTTGGTTGGTCATACCATTGCTAAAATTGAAGTCATTTCATCAAGTACCGATAGCTGGTAGTCTTTCGTATTAGATTATCGAACGCATAGGTCTGGGTTCCAATCTCGAGATGGGACTTTTAATTTTTCTTTTCCAACAATAATCTTTATCGGTTTTTTTTTATTATTCGATAGATTAATAAACGATAATAATAAGTTATTATATTGTTATTATTATATTGTTATTGTATGGGGTTAAAAATAAAAATGTTTTATAAGTAATTTCAAATTGTTTATTCGTTATAATTTTATAAACTAGCAATAAATAAACGTCTAGTTAAAACAGTTTATTTTCTCATAAAGAACAATTTATTGGAGTTAAGCAGGTAATAGCGGTTCACCGTAATTATGCGTTTTGTAAATTCGTTGCACGTAATATAGTCTATTTTATTTGTATTTAAGACCATATGTTTAATGCAATAAGGTTGTATTTGGTTTAAAGGACTAGAAAAAATAGAAGTGTGTTTGTCGCAAAGATTCAATTTAATATAATAATATTGTCCTTTAATTACCACTGTGTGGGTAGATTTGCTGGTTGTAGTTTGTTAGAGTACTTTAACAAACTATATACAACTAGCAAATCTACCCACGTAAATAAAAAAAGTGCGGACTCCTTGTCACAATACAATTAAATTACTCAGTAGTAGTAGCCTACCTAAGTTGCCTATCTCAAATGTCAAAGTTAACAAATCGTATTTATTAGGACTTATTGCGGTTATAGCTTAAGTATTCATTTTCATTATGAAAAGAAGATTGAAGCTAAACCTCAAAATAATCCTTATTACGGATATCACAATATAATTTTAGTATTGCTATAATCAACTTATAATTTAATACTTCGTATAACCCCCATTATTAGCAATGCAATCAAATAAACGCTGGCGCATCGACCCTACAATATTACTACATATGTCTGTTCCTCTTATATTTTCCCAGATTTCTAGGCAATGCAGCTTCAATTGCTCATCAGTCCTCTCATTCCTTGCGTCCCATCGCTGTGTGATTAAACCCCATAGATTTTCTATGGGGTTGAGGTCAGGACTCCTGTCGTGCCGGCCATGGAATTACTTCTCTAAAATAAAAAAAGGAGTACTGTTAGGCTACTAAGCAAAATACTAATATTACCTACGATTTAGAAACAAAATTATAATGACAAGAGATGTTACATTTTATAGAATTAATATAGTTATATTAATCCATCATTCAATAATCTAGGTAAATAAATTTACTTCGGAATTATATTTTCTTCTATTTAGACTTTATAAAACGTTTTAAAAAAATAAGGATCAGCAGTTCTACTTTAATAAGATAAATTGTTTAATAAAATTATTTAATCATTACACTTACACTCAGTCCGGTTTCATCAGATATTTGTGTTATATTAAGTCCAATTTTACGCAGCGCAATAATATTCGCTTTAATTTCAATGTTCAAATTTGCTTGCATTTTAAAAGGAACTACAACACCGCTAATATATAGATATAGAACACACGTCGCTAACCCACAATGAACAACGTTCTATTTAGTCGCGGTTGAATGACTCTTTAAGACTTTAAGTTAACTGCATCCTACCTTATAATTTATATCTACCTTATAATTTATTTATTTTGATATCTGTGGGTATAATCCTAAAATTTTACGAATAAGTGAACTGTAGTCAATACCGTGATTAAGTATTCAAAGTAATTGCAAACGAATGCGAGAATGTGTGTGTTGAGTGTGTGAATAGAGTGTGTGTGTGTATACTATAAAGTATAGGAATTACTCATTAGAAGAAGGTCGTAAGTTAAACAGAAGTGTCAATCTATTGCTTCGTGAAACTGGCGCGCCGCTTTGGACCGCTACTGTACACTATCAAATAATATACTACCTATACTTTAAAATTAAAATCTATACCTACGACTTATATAAAAATAAACCTAAATAACTCTAAAAACTAAAAGGAATAAAAATGAACTCTAGTGCGGGTGACCTAACCTACGACAAACTTATTATTTGCGGTTGATACAGTAATCGGGTCTAGGGATCGAACCGCAAAATTAAGTTTGTTTTTTATTGCATATACTTTTCCGAGATAAAAAGTACCCAGTGTGGTGCCCAGGATATTAAAGAATTATTATACCAAGTTTCATCGTAATCGAACCGGTAGTTTTTGCGTGATGCCTGAACAAACAGACAGACAGACAGACAGACAGACAGACAGACCGACAGACAGACCGACAGACAGACAGACGGACAAAAATTTTTTTAATCACATTTTTGGGTTCGGTGTCGGTCTAGTAACACCCCCTGCCATTTATTTTTTTGATATTTTCAATGTACAGAATTTTCACTTCTACAGATTTATTTTATGTATAGATGTATGCAAAATATTGTAAAACATTTTAAAAGATTAACGGTGGAGTTTCTTGCCCATTCTTCTCTATACGAAAACTACCTTTTGGAAGGGGCGACTAGAATCAATATTATTTTAATTTAATTTTTGACGTTCAAAAGTGCCTTCTATGTGCCTATTTGAAATAAATGATTTGTCTTTGACTTCGTAGAATTACAAAAATATCGATTATCCTGGCGTATTGCTCAGTAATTATTTCTTAGAAAGCTCCTTGAACTTTTCTTCTATACAAAATATGCTTCATTTGTCTAGTGGTTGCAAGCGCTTCTGTTGAGCATGGGGTTCTATGTTCGACTCCCGGACGAAATGTTATTGAGTTTTTCTAGATCTGGAATTTGCCAGTTGCAGCCCGGAGGCCGGATTTGTGTCGGTGCCTATCACAAGGATTAAGGCGCAGATATACGACTTCTTATGATTTTAAATTCAACATCACGTCTAAACAACCAGACAGATTTCTTTGACATGACTGGCGAAATATGGGTGTACTATCGAGACACCTCTGCATAACCCTTCAGGGAAATACATCTGTGATGTTTTGTAATGTTATCAAATAAGCCAAACCTTAGCGTTGAAGACGTAACTGGCGACTGTTGGAGTGTACCTAGGCATCAATGTGTGCAATACGTATGTAACTGCAATCACTAATCCGTTTGGTAAGCAGGGTAATTACGTATATTCAAATTTTATTTATGTTTCATATTGCCGTTATTTCAAATATCAACTTTATTTTAATGGTATTTAAGTTGATTTCAGAGTGACTAGGTAGCACTATTGAAAAAGTTATAAAAATGTTTGAACTTGTAGCGTAAACTGAACTTTATTGTGTTGGAATTAAAGTTATTTTTCCATAAACTCATATTTGTTTACATTTTTTGCGAATATGTCGCGATTCAAATTTATAAACATCCCTCTGCGGAGAGCATTGGTGACCCAGTGGTAACGGCTGCGACTTACGAGTTGTAGGTCGTAGGTTCGAACCCAGATTGGCGCTTTACTTTGTGTAAATTATTTCATCACCACTACTCTCAAAACGGTGATGGAAAACATCGTGAGGAAACCGGCATGATCTAGAACAAAAAAATAGAAGACATATGGCATCTATCAACCCGCACTGGCATATGCTAAACATACCTACACAACCTTGGAGAGAGTAATTAAAAAAAATAGGACATTCCAGTCAATAGACTAAGTTTACAGAATACCACTGCGGCCTGAATACGTTTATTACTATAAATATCAGATATCACGACATAATACCAATGTTACTAATTATTTCGTAGAACACAGCCCAAATAATTGGCGTCATATTCAATACCTATATATCCACCCACATATTATTATAATCGGCTACATAACACCTAGTCAGTCCACAAACACGGCGGTTCAGGTTCACGTCAATAATTAACTGCGCACATAAGGCTCATTTACACGAGAACTGATTCGCGCCTCGAATACGCGACTTTCGCAAGGAGATTTTAAAAAATACGACTCGTGTGAATAGTATCTACAAACGATACTCGCATTTTGATAGGCTACTTTTATTCACACAGATAGTTACACTACAGATATGATTGATGTTATAAGGACTAATATAGAAAGTAGTACACTCCATGTTATTCTATTCTAGAAAAGAATTAGGGTACCGCACATAATTTTTTTTTTTGTTTTTTTTTTTTTTTTTTAATCCCTGGACATTTCACACAGCGCCATCTAGTCCCAAGCTAAGCAACCTAATGCTTGTGTTATGGTAACAAGATGGCTGATAAACTACTTCTAAACATTTTTTTTTGTAAATACATACATATTATATAAGGTGCTATAAAAATATCTGCCACGGCTTTAATGGGAGGTAGTATTGTGTTTATAGATTACAATAGTGAAGAACTTTCGTACCCCGGAACAGTTAATTCACGACCGAGTGGCCGCCGCGCACGGCGGCATTGTTTGATAAGAATGGCAACAGTGTATGAATGAACGTCGCCGGCGTTTTCAGTGCGGTGCGGTAACAGCTTACAAGTCTACGGGATGGTTTTATACTAATAAATCAATTCAAATTTATACGTACATTTTTTTTGTATGAAAAAAAATATGACGAATAATCAATAATTTATCTTTACTATTGTAATCTATAAACACAATACTATCTCCCACTGCAGCCGTGGCAGATATTTTTATAGCACCTTATTATATAGGAAAAAAAAAATTAAAACCCATGAATTTCCGACATCCACACGGGTGCAACCGCGAGCAGAAGCCAGTAGTTACTACAAACGATATCTACTCGCATTTTGAAAAGCAAAAGTTGGCAGAGAAATATCTTGTTAACAAAAGATCGTGTTTCGAGTTGAGAATGAAGAATCATAGTTCGGGAAAATCGCCCAATAAGTATGACGTGTCTTGTCACATAATCGTATCATAGGCATGTTTTTGTTTTACGCTTGATTTTGAGTGTCACATGAGTGTGATAATCGCCGACGAGGCGCATGGATATCCTCACCTCTCAGAGAGCGAAAAACTGTCTTCTCGACGGGCGAGAAATTCTCCTTATATAAACGAACCCTTACGTGACACGCGTCCCGACGCCTCCATTAGCGGCCTTATATGCATTACGTATTAGATCAGAATTCAGATACACGAAACAATAACCCACATTTATGGGCGACACGTTGTCGCAATCATAGCGTGTGTTCCCGAATGCCGAACAAAGGGACGTTACCCGCGACCATTAATTATTTTGAGATGGAAATAGGAAATGGAGGTCTTGAATGTTGACATAACGCGAAGCAGATTTTGACATCGACGGTACGGCAACGTTTTGAAAACAGTCAGCGACAAAACAATTCAGTTTGTTAAAATCTTAATTATTGAGCAAAATATTCTTTAAAAATCTGGACTAATACACAAGGGGATTGAAGATATTTATAATTTCCGCCATTTTTTTTCAAAATTGTTCCCGCGTGTGTATCCGAAGAAAAAAATATAAATGGCTGACAGGTAGGTATGCCACGGACTTAAAGCCCTTTGAAGAGTGTTCTAAACTCTTAACCATTATGTACATGAAATGCTCAAAAGCAATGTTTCGAATAATTTTGCATGTAAAATGTTAAGTAGGTATATAAGCCATGTTATAAGCCCAGTTACGCATTTTTAACGCAATTTAATGATTTTTTATCGCGCACTGGATTTTCACCTCAAAATGCATCTCAGCGTGTCAAAAAATACACTGTTGCATTTTCAACTCTGTGCTAAATGTAAAATAATGAATGATAAATGTGCGTAAATCCCAGCTTAAAAAATCGCCTGTGAGTACGAGGGCTTACGGTGTAACACGACTTTTGCCGTTGGCTGTACAATGATCATAACAGTTTTGTAGTCTGAAATCTGGTATTGAAAGCTCACGTAATCATCGTTGTATATACATACTAGCTGCGCCCTTCGGTTTCACCAACATAAGTTTCGATCCCGTGGGAATATCCTATATGTTAATCCTGGTTATAAACCATCTGTGTGCCAAATTTCATACAAATCCGTTCAGTAGTTTTTGCGTGAAAGAGTAACAAATATCCATCCATCAATACAAACTTTTACTATTATATAACTTTTAATATTACTAGCTGACCCGGCAAACGTTGTTTTGCCATAATTATACATTATTTCTAGGAAATACTTTTTTTTTTGTATGAAAAATAGATGTTGGCTGATTCTCAAACCTACCCGATATGCACACAAAATTTTATAAAAATCGGCCCAGCCGTTTCAGAGGAGTTTGGCAACAAACACCGCGACACGAGAATGTTATACAGGGTGAAATTAAATTCACCTTGTATAAAATTAGCTGTTAATTATTAAAATCAGCAATGTAGGGAACTGCTGATTTTTTTTTCGCGATTTCAGGTTTGGTCTCATAGTAAAAGTTGTTCATAATGATGAGTACAACGACCCCTTAAAAGGATGCCCATGAATTCAATTTCACCCTGTATATTAGATTAGAAGGATAAGGGTCTATTTACAGCGATGGGCTACAGAAAACTATGTGGGTGTCATTCCAGCTTCCTTTGTATGTGTGACACGCTCGCACAATCATACTTAGTTCATAGCGATCCTGAAATGTCGAATAAAAGACGATCGTTAGCCTTCTGGAGCAGTGGTCGCACAGAGAAAACGGCCGCCTTACAAGTCGGGTCGTGCGTTCGAACCCAGACAGGCGCCTTACTTTGTGTAAATAATTTAATTCATCACCGCTGCTCTCCAAACGGTGAAAGACAACATTGCATCGTGAAGAAACCAGCATGTAATAGAGCCGAAAATTCAAAGACATGTGGCATCTACCAACCCGCACTGGTATATGCTAAACATCCCTATACAACCTCGGAGAGTCATTAAGAAAACTAGCACTTTCCCAGTCAATAGAATAAGTTTACAGAATACCACTGTCTATAACTATAAATATCAGATATCACGACGTAATACCAATATTACTAATTATTTCGTAGAACACAACCCAACTAATTAAAATCAAAAGTCATTTATTCAAATTAGGCTGAGAATCAGCACTTTTCGAACGTCAAAATTACAAAAGACAGTCCCCCAAAAACGCCCGCCCTTCACCACTTCCTAGTGCTATCGCTGGGAAGAAGAAGTGGCGCAACAAACTCCCCAGCAGCAGAGCTTTATTGGCGTCATATTCATAACCTATATTATATCCACCCACATCTAATTGGCTGCCCCAGCATTGGGAACATTACAGGCTGATTATGCTGTGTTACCGAAGGCCTTCGCTACGTATTTATTTACAGACGAAAAGATCAAAACTGACTCAAAAAAGACAGGCAGCATAATACTACATAGATTAGGTATATACTTACGTATTTTGTGGAACGAACTGAACTACTGAGTAGAACACACGATCAATCGGAATCGGTTTCATTTTGACAGTTCAACAATTCATTGCGTTATTTAGGTACGTATTGAGCAGACACATTTTTCGAACTTATGAAGCAATGGATTAGCAATTTGCTTCAAAATGATTCTGATTCCGATTGATTGTGTGTTACGCAATTAGGGTGCTGGTCCCAGCTAACAAAGAAATCAAAGTGGTCCCATGTGGAAAAAAGGTTGGGAACCACTGCTTTAAGCTGTGGATGAACATAATTGTCACCCATCACCGCTGTCGGCTTTTTTTCAGTGACGTTAACTTTCGACACGTTCGCAGTTCGCACAATCATGGCGGCGTTTCCGAAATATCGAACAAGGCATATCGCTACCCTACGCATCAAAATAGGGGTTGTTAGGGGGAAGCTGATTAACATCTTCCCTACGGATAACTCACACACGGTGCAACCTTGCGACTAACGATAATGGTATGAAAATTATCACATCTACCTTTTGTGGATGAGCAGAGAAGCAGCTGACACAGTTTTGTTATCTCATACAACTTACAACTCTCTTTTTGAACTCCCTTTTAAATATTACTAACCTTCGCCCTTGGCCTTGCCCGCGTGGATGTCGGAAGCTATTCCACTGGAACGTCTCCAGGATGTCTAATCCATCTCCTTGGCAAATTTTAAGGAAATCCGTTCAGTGGTTTAGGCATGAAAAGGTAACATACTTACAGAGTTACTTTCGAATTTATAATATTAGTACGTATTAATTTTCAACCATTTCAATGAAGTACTCATAGAAATTGTTCTACTAGATTCGCATCACACTGTCGCGTTGCGCCTGTCTGCGGGAGCCTTAATGCAGGAGCGAAGGGAAGGCTGGTAGTGAGGAGCCATATGCTGGATCGCAGGATTGGACCACAGAATAACTAATAGTACTAACGTACCTATACTAAGGCACTGGATAAACTTAGTCATAGGTGCTGTTAAGGGCGATGCGCTAAGGTAGCCCGCGAAATAAACAATTTCTTACGTTTTTTGTAATTTACAGGTCAGTTTCAGATTGTATGTTGGTTAAAATCTGTTTCGCGGCCGTAACAAATGTGCCTTTAATCATTAGAATCAGCAATACAACTCCGTAAGTTAGAATTGGCCTCAAATGTCATGATTTCATTAAATAGGTAGTCATTCAATAAGGTAGATGAACTAAGAGAGTTGTATCGATAGCAAGCCTCCTTGCCGGTCTGCCACCATGGGATCTGGAGGCGATAGTCCTCGCGCGCCTTTATGATTGGCGCGCGGAAGCACTACGCCGGGGGGAAACTCCGCATCCGCGGCAAACCGCGGCGGAGCGGACGAACCTCCGGCGCGATCTCATGGTGGCGTGGAAGGAGCGACTATCGCAACCCAGCGCAGGGCACGCCACGATAGCGGCGGTAAGGCCCCTCTTTGAGGAGTGGCTAGAGAGACGTCACGGCGTTCTCACCTACCGCCTGACGCAGGTCCTCTCCGGACACGGATGTTTTGGGAGGTTCCTGCACATCATCAGGCGGGAGGAGACGCCCGGGTGTCACCACTGTCAGGATCGCCCAGAGGACACGGTGGAGCATACGGTGGAGGTCTGCCCTGCTTGGGCAGAGCACCGCCGTGTCCTCGTAGAGGCGATCGGCAGCGGCGGCGACCTCTCGCGTCCGGCCCTGGTTCAAGCCATGGTCCGGGGCGAGAGGGAGTGGGAGGCAGTCACCTCCTTCTGCGAAGCAGTCATGCTAGCGAAGGAGGTGGCGGGGTGGGCGAGGGAACGCACCTTGCGCACCTCGCGCCTCAGCCGCCGCGGGAGACGCCCAGGGCGTCGGGAGCCGCGTGACGACTCCCGGCCACCGTAGGCGCGGGCCTGCGGGCGGAGAGTAATGGGTAGCTCTCCGTCCGATCAGGACTAGGCCCGTGCCGGACGGCGTGTTCGTGTTCCACGCGCGCCTCAAAGAGATGTCAGCAAAGTGACGGGGCCCCACAGGGCCGAAGCCTGCCAGGGTAGCGGGAACATCCGAAAGGGTTTACCGCTGCCCTGGAACATAAAGGGCTAAGGAAGGAACACGGGTGGGTTTTAGTCAGTAAGAGTCTGACACTCCCTTCTGCTCCACCCAGAGCGTGAGGGGTCATTTGATGATTACCCATCCACAAAAAAAAAAAAAAAAAAGAGAGTTGTATCGATGATTCGTATGTTTATAATTCTATAAATAGATATTAGATACGGCCGCGAATCATATTTAGATCAACATACGATCTGATACTGACCTGCAAATTGCTGAAAACTTAAGAAAAATTTAATTCCGCGAGCTACCCTGATGCTTCCGCCTTAAACTAATGAATTGAGTTGATTCCAGTATGGCAATTACAGATGAGCATATCATAAGAATTTTTAAATTTCTAGCGCAAACTGAACTTTAAACGTGACTATTAAAGTTGTTTTTCCAAACACAAAAACACATTTGTTTATGGAACATGAAACATATTTGGAATTTCATAAATTCTGATTCCAACAATATCTGTTTCTGTGTATCTTGTAGATATATTCATTGCCTTAACATAACATCAGTCTACTTGTAACCCTCCCCATAAGCAAACTTTCAAAGCTATCAGTTCAGTGTCTGTTATCAGTTCGCGTCGTAACGTAATGCACTACGTTCGAGCCGCGGCGCCGCTCGCATTCTAAGCTGCTTCTTATCCTCTTACATGTTATACATTATTTTCACGAGACTTTTACTACTTCCGCGGAAAGATAAAGAAAGATTGGTAGCTGATATCTCGTATATTCTTCTCAGTGAGTCTGTGAAGATGTTATGTCGGAAATGGCGCCGTAAGAATAGAATTACTGAGCGAATATGTAGGGGTGTTAGGTTATATGTCTCAGCTGATTTATATTGAGGAATATTCTGGAAAAATACTATTACAGATACTGTAAGACAAAATAATAACAGATACTGTTTTTGTCAGAAGTTTTGAGTATCTTCTTCTTAACCAAGAATGAGAATCTCCACCTGAACAGATTTTCCTTGCTTCGGCTTACCTGG
The DNA here is from genome assembly GCA_945859715.1 of Apamea sordens. Lineage (NCBI taxonomy): Eukaryota > Metazoa > Arthropoda > Insecta > Lepidoptera > Noctuidae > Apamea > Apamea sordens. The sequence goes on from OX243986.1 coordinate 18,962,934, forward strand.
GTCCGACTAGCCGGTATGAATGTGGACGACTATAAGCAGAGGAGCAGAAGGCTAAAGAAACGATGCATAGACTGTGTGAAAGATGATATGGCTAGTAAGGGTTTTGTTAATTAAATAATTTCATAAAATATAATAATAATAATATATATATTTTTTTATATTTTTAAATGTTTTTATACTTTTTATATTCTAATATTTAAAAATATAATATATATGATTACATTGAAATAAAGGAGATAATAATAATATCCCTGGACATTTTCACACAGCGCCATCTAGTCCCAAGCTAAGCAACCTAATGCTTGTGTTATGGTAACAAGATGGCTGATAAACTACTTATATACATTTTTTTACATATGTACCTACATATTTGGCTCAATTCATTTCACTTACTTAAAAGCTCATTTCAAAACATGGTCTGTTTAATGAAATCTCCAAACGGTTGGTAGACACTTCCCGTGACACAAGGGCTGGCTTTTATCATGGCCAAAGGATTAGCATCGCCATACAATATGGCAGGCAATGCCACCAGTCTCTTGGGTATATTACCAGTCGACAGAAATGCGGCGCGGGGGAATTTTTCGACGCCATATTTTAGTTTGTTGATAGATAGTTTTAGGATATTAAATTAGACAAGTAGATAGATAGAATACTCTTTATTATGTGTACAGACACCAGCGCATCAAGCTACTACAATCTGTCAAATCGCAAAGGTAACGTTACACGTGATATGTTTGTAGGTATAAATCTTATGTTGTAAATTATTCTATTAATCTTCTTAATTACATTTTGTTTATTTTTACAAGTGTTACTGTATTGTGTTTTTGCTTCGTTAATTTTGTTATTACCTTGTATTGTTATTATTTTTTTATTGTATTTTATCTAACCTACTTAGTATGTATTTGTGTCACTTTGTAGTTTGTAAATTGCGCTGTACAACGCCTTGGGATTCAATTCTGTAATGTTTAAAAAAATAATCTTTAATGGATTTTCAAGTTTATCGCTAATGCATTACGGTTCAAGGTTGATTGGGAAAATTTGACAGTTTCGGGTAGCTTGACCTGCTAGGGTCTGTACAACATAAAAATTACACATGAAAATGTTGAAAATTTTACATAGGGTGACACAATGGGCGGTCTTATCGATAAAAGTGATATTTCACGGACAACCTTTGGATGGGTTAAAGGGAGAAGGAGAGACAATACATACCTACATAATACATTTTTAATAATAATTAGGTACCTATAAGTTGTTACGATTACGACTAGTAGGTAAGTATTGTTTGTTAAGATTAGAAATTGAATATTTTACTAGTTTCTTTAGAATTTGTCAAATTATTGCATTCGATCGTCCTGTTCCTGTTCCTGTCCTGTCCTGTAGATTGTTTCCTAGAATTTATGTGTTTCTAAGTCGCGGAGCCATGTGCTGGTTTTAACATAAATATCATATTTTGTTATTAAATGGGTGCAAGTGACAGACAGTCACATTGTTTTTATACACATTTCATTTTATTTTAGTTCTGAATAAAGTACCTCTTTTAATTTAAAACACTTCCAGCCATTCGTTGTACGTAATGGTCAACTTCTAGTTTAACCTAGTTACAGATAACTTCATTTAGGTTAAACTAGAAGCTGCTCGTAAATAATTACATTAACTACTACTTTACTAAACGCATGCATAATATAATTATACCCAGGTACTTTATTTTATATCTAAATTGAATTCTTGTGATGAGATTTTCGGGTCGCGATCCAGACTAAGTATGAGAAATACTTAGAGTAGAGAGATTGAAGGATTTATGAGCTCGACTTTTGAGATGAATAATTTTTATTTTATTACTTAATACATTAATTTAACATAACAACAACAGTCGGTGGCAAACAACGAAGATGTGAACCCAAAGACACCGACTTCCGAAATTAAAGTTATTTTTCACTTTGTAGTGTCGTTTTTGGAAGTCGGTTGATTTTTTTTTGCAAAAAAGTTTTTATATGTTCACAAGGATATCAAGGAGATAAGATTTGCCCTTTACAGTATGTCAATTGGTCATGAGTCTATAGTTTCGGAGATAATATAAAATCACTAAACACGCAAAATGCCGCTAAAACATTCACGAATCCAATTTTCATTAATTTCGTGCACATGCTTTGTGCAGACGTTTTATCCTTTCACCCGTAGATGGCGTTGTGCAAATACGTCATTTTTCTGAATTGCGGTGTTAACTTTCCTTTCTTTCCGCGAATTGATGGCCCTCTCGAATTCTCGAATCATCTAAAATTCTAAATTAAAGTGTTTGTTTGTTTCTTTGTTTGTTTGAACGCGCTAATCTCTGGAACTACCAGTCGGATTTGAAAAATTCTTTTTACATTTGATAGCCCAATTCTTTAGGAAGGCTATAAGCTATTTAACATCACGCTAGGACTCTTAGGGGCCGTGCATATAGAAAAAAAAGAAGGTCCGAAAACGAAGTAGGTAATAGCGCGAGCGGGCGATGCAATGCGACGGGGTGGGTCGGTGGAACAAGAAATTTCACGCGGGCAGAAGCTAGTAAGGGATAAATATAGAAATTTGGTTGAAGATTCATGAACTCGATTTTGGAGACAAATGAAACTGAACCTTTGAAATTCTAAAATCACAATCCTTTGTTTTCTATATCTTTAATCTTCACTTCACCGAGCGATATTGTTGCCGATAATGATTTAATTCTACAAAACTCACCCAATAAATATACTGAACTCAATTGAATCCCAATCAATTTAAATCCGATTGCGGTTTAAAAACCCATAGTGAAATGTACGCATTCATCCTATCGCAATCATTAATCTCCGTATGAACAGGCTTGATCCATATCTAATTAGTTGGCGCCAGTGATTTAATTAAGGTTTTAATCTTAATTAGTATCTGGGCCTATAATAATGTACAGACGTGTAGGATTGCTGTTTCCCTACTAGGGATGAGACGAAGATCTGCCGGTCCATTATCTTCCTAGCCTTTTCCGTTCTATGTTGGGGTTGGCTTCCAGTCTAACCGGATGCAGCTGAGTATCAGTATTTCACATGGAGCGCCTATCTGACATCTACAGCTCAGTAACTGTAAATCGATATTCCTGGTTGTTAGTCTTTCGGGCTCCTGACGACCCGTAACGACTGTCAAAGATCTGTCGGTCCATTCTGTAAAAATCTCACCGTAAAAACCATGGGATGGCGTTTGGGGTTGAAACACTAGGGCCTTGGGGTCCGAGTGCTCATCGAATATTTCGTGACATCGCCAAGCGGTTGGTTGACTCTTCACGTGACCAGAGGGCTGGCCTATTTTTAGCCCAAAGAATCAGCATTGCCATTCAACGTGGTAATGCTGCCAGCCTTTTGGGCACTTATCCCATTGACAGCGATGCGGACGAATTTTTTGATCTAGTATGAACTTAGGTAAAGTGAGCAGCTAGGGACTGACACTATTGACAGCTCACTTCACCTAAATTTTCACGGTGAGATTTTTACAGAATAGATCGGCTTATGAAAAGGTAAATATGCATTTCTTTCTTTCTTTCTAGATCCGGCTATCGTCAGTCCAAGCGTCGTCGTCGTCTGTTTTCTCCGATTCAATGGATAAATTATGGAGGTTTTATAGCTTATTATTTGAGAAATGGTCCAATAGATCCTTTGGTAAATAGCGTCGTTTAAATAAAATGCCATTGAGCAAAATCAGCAGTCATGTAAGTATGAATAATAATGCAATAGGTGTAAGAAGACATCGAAGATATGGTGTTGCATGGCCCAAATTCAATTCAATGGATAAATTATTTTGATTTCATAGCTTTTATTTGTAGGATGGTCAAATAGATTATTCTATAAAATAGCGTCGTTTATATAAAACACAGTCATTGAACTAAATCAACAGTACTTAATGCAAGAAAAGTAATGGAAGATGCGGTGTATTATGGCCAGAATTTGATAAATTATGGAGGGTTTAGAGCTTTTTTTGTGAATGGGCTAATATATAAGTAAAATAGCGTCGGCAATAGGTAATGGATGAAAATATGGACACATTATAAATAAATAATAATATCCCTGGACATTTCACACAGCGCCATCTAGTCCCAAGCTAAGCAACCTAATGCTTGTGTTATGGTAACAAGATGGCTGATAAACTACTTATATACATTTTTTTTTTGTAAATACATACATATTATGTGTGTGTACAACGAGTAGGTATCGTGTTGTGGTGTGCAGTAAGAGGAAGAAGTAGGCAAGCGTGTGCTGCAGGTGTAAGAAGTCGAAGTAGTCAAAGATACGGTGAAACAACCAGACTTAACAGGTCTAGTAGTACTCAACAGTTGCTTACCTTAGGGTGATTTTCACAGATGATACTGAACGCGATCACCACATCTAAACCGCGTTCACGAGCTGTCAGTGTCATCATTGCTGTGGAATGGCACTGGCAGCTCTTAAACGCGGTTCATTGGTGAAATTCGCCGTAAACTGTGGGAGTGTAGAAATATTTCAAGTTAGACAGTAAATTATCATGAATAAGGTAAAGTTCACACCCGACATCACATGCGGGGTAATAAGATCCGATTAGGAGTACTTTATATAAAGTGAGTGAACAGCATCCACCTACATGGCGCACGAATGAGTGAGTTCAACACTGATGTGATTACCGCATTACTCTCAAACGGCTCATTGTGCCGATCAATGGGGGACTCTTATAGGTGGGAATTGACGCCTGTGGCCTGTCATAACATGTTTATGACCTAGAAACTTAATAATAATCTAAAAATTAATTCAATCACTGACATACAACGCATAGGCAAAACTATTGATTCTAGAAGCTTGAAATTTTGTACAAGACTGCCTTATACAGGTTGGCAGGGACGTCGAAGCGCAGCCTGTTAGGAAGGGCGGGTGTTTTTGGGGGACTGTCTTTTGTAATTTTGACGTTCGAAAAGTGCTGATTCTCAGCCTAATTTGAATAAATGACTTTTGATTTTGATTGATTTTTTGTACAGACGCCAGCGGGTCAAGCTACCCGAAAGTGTCAAATTTTCCCAATCAACTTTGAACCTTAATGTTTTAGCGATAAAGTTGAAAATCTATTAAATAAATTTGACAGATTGTAGTAGCTTGATGTGCTGGCGTCTGTACTATGAAATACACTTATATCTCTGACAGACAGACTCTGAACCCTGAGTTGTAATTTTTGTCGGATATTAAAAAGAATAATTGCTGTTCCATACATTTTGACCGCGTAGGTAGGTATAGCACTTTTCTATGAAACTGCAGATATTTTTTTTGATAAACGACATAAAATTTCTACGCTAGGAATCATGTGCTGATTTCATGGTTTCAGTTTGCGCGTCAATGCGCCTTATCACCCTGTATAGCTAAAGTGAGCACAAAGTAATAATTTATGACAATTCACCCACTAAAGGGGAGAATTGTCATAAATGATCTGTCATATAAATTTTCATCCCCTATATAAAAATAGAGGATGCGGCAGGTCGTTTTGGCCAATGGCATATCGAGTACACCGCTTGTTTTCGAATAATTATGCACTAATTGATAATGTAATATTGTTTTATCATAACAGAACATGACGCCTGTATTGCCAGAAGGGCTTACCATTCTGGGAATACAGGAGTCATGTTCTGTTATGTTATGTCTGAAATGTAGGTGTTCAAGCTCTCGTTAGCCTAGTGGTCAGAAATACGTGTTCAAGGGGCCTAGCGCGGAGCGACTATCGCAACCCAGCGCAGGGCACGCCACGATAGCGGCGGTAAGACCCCTCTTTGAGGAGTGGCTAGAGAGACGTCACGGCGTTCTCACCTACCGCCTGACGCAGGTCCTCTCCGGACACGGATGTTTCGGGAGGTTCCTGCACATCATCAGGCGGGAGGAGACGCCCGGGTGTCACCACTGTCAGGATCGCCCAGAGGACACGGTGGAGCATACGGTGGAGGTCTGCCCTGCTTGGGCAGAGCACCGCCGTGTCCTCGTAGAGGCGATTGGCAGCGGCGGCGACCTCTCGCGTCCGGCCCTGGTTCAAGCCATGGTCCGGGGTGAGAGGGAGTGGGAGGCAGTCACCTCCTTCTGCGAAGCAGTCATGCTAGCGAAGGAGGTGGCGGGGTGGGCGAGGGAACGCACTTTGCGCACCTCACGCCTCAGCCGCGTGACGACTCCCGGCCACCGTAGGCGCGGGCCTGCGGGCGGAGAGTAATGGGTAGCTCTCCGTCCGATCAGGACTAGGCCCGTGCCGTGCCGGCGTGTACGTGTTCCACGCGCGCCTCAAAGAGTTGTCAGCAAAAGCGACGGGGTCCCATAGGGCCGAAGCCTGCCAGGGTAGCGGGAACATCCGAAAGGGTTTACCGCTGCCCTGGAACATAAATGGCTAAGGAAGGAACACGGGTGGGTTTTAGTCAGTAAGAGCCTGACACTCCCTCCTGCTCCACCCAGAGCGGGAGGAGTCATTTGATGATTTCCCATCAAAAAAAAAAAACACATCGGGAGTAAGGAAAGCTGTCAAATCGTTTTAACAGACATCCTTAGTTTGGGCCCCGAACCAATCTTATAACCGAAGGCTTAATAAATGACTCTAACTTTGGCCGAAACTACGGATTTCGTGCTGTTTCGACTCTGGAAACCGGATGGACAAAGTGTTATTTTGGTTTTCCAACGATTTGTGCTCGGTATATGACAATATTGTTTTAAACACTTAACATGTGACTATAACCTACCTACATTGTATTGTTTTATGCCTACAATAGAAATGCGACTTTCCAGAGTGTTACTAGCAATAGTTACGGTAATTTCCTCATTGACAGTTCATTGTAGTGGGCGTAGCGACAAATGCATGGGAAGCTTCACGAGCAGTAGAAAATGTTAACGGACTGACATACTGACTACTTCATTAAATGCAGTCCCATCAATTAATACTAAGTGAGTTATTAAGTAATGACGTTACTGGGTTATCGAGGTCAGATGGCATGGGAGTCGACATCTGAAGGCCAATTCTCGTAATTTAAAACGTTCGAAATCTAGTTGCAGTCTCATCTCGACGACAAACAAATGTCAAAAACTTGACAAATATGTAGGGTAATTAGAGGTATTTTTGACAGATTGACACTGATATCAGAGGGGCAATTCTCGTAATTTTAAGAACGTTCACAGCCTGTTCTCTGTCTCAATCTGTCAAAAAATACTTCTAATTTCCCTACATTTTGACATTTTTTTGTCGCCGAGATGAGACTGCGACTAGATTTTGAACGTTTTAAATAACGAGAATCGGCCTTAAGACTGTAAACGTACTTAAAATTACGAGAATTGCCCCTCTGGTCCACTCAAAAATAAACAGAAATAACTATTTCTTTAATGTATGGGTTCCTCTATGGTTGGGCTAACACTTAGAAAACTATGATTATTTAAGTAGGTATCGTTATTTTTAAGTTAAATGTTCACTTTTTCGAAGTTTTTTTTTTTCTGACCTAATAGACAAACAAATCGCAATAGATGTAGGTACCTACGTCTTAGATAACTATTTAGCAAACTAATAGAAAATGTGTTTTCCCGATATTCATATTTAATTAATACCATGGATAGTATTTTTTTTCTTCCTAACTTAGAGGACAAAAATCATAACAGATTCTATTTAGCGAACTTATTGAAAAACCAATCCAGCACCCTAATTGTGTAATAATAATAAACGATCAACCCCAATCTAAATAATGTTGACGGATATTGCTAATCCATCTGTTAAAATCCACACACATTACAATTTACAGGCTAACACTAAAAAAACAAAATTACGAGTATATCCTAAATTAAGTAAAACTATTTACAAACTAAAATATAGCGTCGAAAAATTCATCCACATCGCTGTCGACTGGTAATGTACCCAAACACACTGGCGGCGTTGCCACGTTGTATGGCAATGCTTAGCCTCCGGCCAAGGTAAAAGCCAGCCCTTGGGTCATGGGAAGTGTCTACCAGTCGTTTCGAAATTTCCTTAAACCGACCATGAGCACTCGGATCCCACGGCCCGAGGGTTTCAACCCTAAACGGCTCGAAAATATAATTATCAATAAGGTTATTATATTTACGCCGCTTGACGTTTTCCGCAGCCGCAGCAGCAGCACCAGCGCAGCATGCTGACCCTGGAAGATGGGATGGCGCAAGAGTATGGAAACATTAATTGGTTCACATACATACATATTTACTCAACAATACAGCAATGAATGTTGTTGAAATGTCAAAATGAAAGCGAAACTGATAGTGTGTTAGCATATGTGTTACACAATTACCCCGCCAGTACTCATATCAATATGTGTTACACAATTACCCCGCCAGTACTCATATCAATATGTGTTACACAATTACCCCGCCAGTACTCATATTAATATGTGTTACACAATTACCCCGCCAGTACTCATATTAATATGTGTTACACAATTACACCGCCAGTACTCATATCAATATGTGTTACACAATTACCCCGCCAGTACTCATATCAATATGTGTTACACAATTACCCCGCCAGTACTCATATCAATATGTGTTACACAATTACCCCGCCAGTAGGTACTCACATCAATATGCTACTCGTATACATTTCCCATCTAAGTTGACACCAGCACATATTTCCATCTAAGCTCGCATCTTCCCATGATCAAGAAAGAATATGACGGTACTCGAGGGGAAAATTGAGCCGCGCGCCGCCATTGTTGTGGCACAGAGAACTAATATTTATTGCACCCTGTAGCCTCACTATGTTTACATGATATTGAACGTAATTCTGTTGCGTGGCGACCAAATAAAATATTTAATATGTTATTCTTAGGTAGAAGAGAAGTAAGTTAGTAAATCGGGTTGAAAACCTACATAAAGGCAGAATTATATTTATTTACTAGCTTCTGCCCGCGGCTTCACCCGCGTGGATGTCGGAAATTTACCCACGGGAACGTGCTAACAGAGGGGTAATTCCCGTAACTTTAAGAACGTTCACAGTCTGATCTCAATCTCAATCTGTCAAAAATACGTCTAATTTCCCTACATTTTGACAAGTTTTTGACATTTGTTTGCGCTGAGATGAGACTGCGACTAGATTTTGAACGTTTTAAATTACGGGAATACGGGCCCAGGATAAAATGTATGTGCTTCCCCAGAATGCCATCTATGTCGCGGGCCCTTTGTGGCTAATTACAATAGAAAACCAATTGTGTCTCATTAGTGGTGATTAAGAGGGTACCTATATGATATCTTTACCTAAGTACCTAACTAATTTAAAAAAAAAACTCAATAACAGAAAATTAAATACCTACCTACCTAAATAAACCTATTTCTTATGATAACTAATCTAAACTCAATAAATAAGCAAAATCCCTAAAAACTAATATCTATACGAATGACTAAACCTACCTAACAGTATTATAAAATAACCTACGGTCACTACGTACACTATCAAATATACTACCTATACTTTAAAATTAAAATCTATACCTACGACTCATATAAAAATAAACCTAAATAACTCTAAAAACTAAAAGGAATAAAAATGAACTTCACTGCGGGTGACCCAACCTACGACAAACTTAGTATTTGCGGTTGGTACAGTACAGACAGTGGTAATCGGGTATAGGGATCGAACCGCAAAATTAAGTTTGTTTTTTATTGTATATACTTTTCCGGGATAAAAAGTACCCAGTGTGGTGCCCAGGATATTAAAGAATAATTATACCAAGTTTCATCGTAATCGAACCGGTAGTTTTTGCGTGATGCCTGAACAAACAGACAGACAGACAGACAAAAATTTTTTTAATCACATTTTTGGGTTCGGTGTCGGTCAAGTAACACCCCCTGCCATTTATTTTTTGAATATTTTCAATGTACAGAATTTTCACTTCTACAGATTTATTATAAGTATAGATAGATTGGAACGAAGTTCCATAGCGCGCGTTGCGAAAGGGGGCTAGACGGAAAAAAGTTGTAACGACACTTTTTGCTTTAGTTGTAAGCCGTGCGGGCGTGCGCGTGTTTCTCTGTCTGTCTCTCTCTCTCTCTCTCTCTCTCTCTTATAAAAAGCAAGCCAGTTTTTTTGTCTGTTTTTTTTTAACTTAAAAAAAATAAAATTTTATTACAATTCCTTCACTACCTAATTAATCGAAAGGAACTTCGTTCCATCCGGAAGTTTTTTTAATACTTTAAGCACACAAATGTACAGAGGCGGACCTATGGCATTTTTTACTAGTCAACATTTGATGCAGAGAAAAGCAGTGGTAGGTGCAATTATGAAAATTGAAGAATAAATATTTTTAAATATAGAGAGAGATACCTACGCAAAAACCTATTAATTATACCATATGGGGACGACAATGCGACAATAAGTAAAAACACTGGCAATACTAATGCTTAATAGGAGTATTTTGAAACAAATCCAAATAGGTACACACGGCTACACATCAAGCTATGCAAAACCAGTATTGGCTGACCGTTCATTGTGAGAAAATATCATACAAAGTGAGGCCCAGACAAACTGGTTTTGTATAGCTTGACGTGTAGCCGTGTGTACAGACGCCAGCACATCAAGCTAGTACAATCTGTCAAATTTCTTTAATAGTTTCTCAACTTTATCGCTAAAGCATTAGGTTCAAGGTTGATTGGGAAAATTTTACAGTTCTGGGTAGCTTGACCTGCTGTCGTCTGACAGTTTTTTTTTTTTTCAAACATTATCTAAGTAGTGATGAGCCAACTATGGGCTTTGCCAATCAGCCGACTAGCTGTAGTGACTAATTGGATATTATTTATTTGATAGAATTGTTGTTTGTAAACTTGGAACGCCATTATTTAGTCATATGAAGTTTAATTTATTGTCGTACTAGCTGCGCCCCGCGGTTTCACCCGCATACGTTTCGATCCCATGGAAATATCGGGATAAAAAGTATCTTATGTGTTAATTCTGGTTATAAACTATCTGTGCGGCAAATTTCATCCTAATCCGTTCAGTAGTTTTTGCGTGAAAGAGTAACAAACGTCAATCCATCCATCCGTACAAACTTTCGCATTTATAATATTAGTTGGATTTACGTCTCCAGTCTCCACCATTATAGATAGATAGATATTATACATAGTGAGGCCGTCAATACGACAGTAAATAATAATTAAAACTTTGGTTTCCAAGCTCCTTAGAATATGATACCTAAAATATGCTGAAGTCTCTACGTTCACCTCTAAAGTTATTTTCTAGTTTACTTTCTAAAATCTGTTTATGCCTTTCAGTCTAGTTAAAATTATAACAATATCTGATGATAACTTTGCCCATAACCAACACAATCAGAACCATAACGTATTGGCTCCCCAGTCACAATGTTAACAAAAACGAGTTTGAAAATGAATTAAACTTCATCAACATGGCGCTTAGTCAGCTAAGTGGTGTTTGGTACAAATGTAAAATAAACACCCAAAAGTATATAACAGTAAGTGCACGAAGCAATATAAATAAAGGTTTGTTTAAAAAGCGGCCAAGAGCGAGTCGGACTTGCACAATGAAGTGTTCTGTAGTTGGGATGAATCTGTCCTAAAAACAAACTAAACTTGTTAGTTGAAAATGTTTTTCTCTTAAACATCGATATACGTCTCGGTCAATTCTCAAACTGCAAATGTTGGTTTGTTATCGCAAATAATGTTTTTTATATGATAAAACTACAAATTTCCTTGTTGACATCTTGCTACTTGCCAAATTTCATGATTCTGGGTCAAGATGTACCCTATAGTTTTTTATTTATTTGCGAGTATCAAAATATGTCGCATAAATGGCCGTATTTTTTTATTCCGTTGACTGAAAAACTTCGTTTTTTGAGCTCTAAGTAACCGTAGACCCACGTACTTGATAATAATTTCAAATTGATACCTCCCCGCGTTCCTGAGAAAAGGGCCTTGACCGACAAACAGACAGACGGACGGACGGACGGACAGCGAAATGATCCTATCAAGGTTAGTAAAAGGTTCCCATCGGCCCCCAGGTTTTCTTTTTAGGGTTCCGTACCTAAAGTACAGAACCCTAAAAAGAAAATCTCGACTCCGTTATATTGCATAGCTTACAACCACGATGCGGGGTCCAGCTCTTGAAATAGAAACAGATTTCTACTTCCCGTGTCCGCATTTGCATGAGAAAAGGCTAGTTCCCGCTGTTCTCGTTGTTCCAGTTTTCTGAAAGGATAATAGACGTTATAATGTACTGAGATTAATCGCATGCGATTTGTTCGCTTGGGAATATCGCGTAAGTGGAATTTGTTGTATCTTAGTGATACAACAAACTCCACCGCGTAATGGGTATTGGTGATTAGGCAGAAATGATTCGAGTTATCGTGTAATTCCCTCTTAAATACGATTACCTCATGGTACATGTAATTTCCATATTATTTTGTGTTGTAATTAGGAAATTAAACGCAAAATGGTTTTGAAATCGACCCTGTTTCGGTTTTATTTTTCATCGAGTAAATTACAATTTATCGTGTTTTAAACCGATAATTTCACTTTAATTTTTAAGGACCAAAATACACGAATTTCATGGTTTAAAATGGATTCTAAAACAGGCAAATTAAGATAACCTTCCGTAAGTTTTTCATAACATCACACCGGTATTTCCCCAAAGACCCACATAAAACCCCAATGTTTTTATCTTGGGGTTTATTTCATTTGCTACAGGATTTAAGATCTGCGTAGGCGTTAGAGAAAATAGTAAATTACTACTACTACGATAGGAACGACGAACGACAACGATTACGACGATTTACTTCTATTATTCAGATTTATTTTACTGTTCATCGTAATTTGATAGCTTTGACACTAAAAACTTTCTAACTTTTAATGGTATCCAATGAAAATAATTCTTGTAGTACTATTAGTGCTAAGAAGGCTAAATTTCGTATTAAATGCTAGCGACTACAGTACTTACTAACTAGAAACTTAAATTCGATAAAAACTACATCGATTTTGGGGGAAGTAAGTCATATTACCCTATTGATTAATATTTCATGAAATAGTCATTCAATATGGTTATATTAACTAAGACGGAATGGACTGTGTGAATGGTGATATGGTTAGAAAGGGGGTGACTGTCGATAGGGCGGCTAATAGACAAGTATGGAAGAAAAAGACATGCTGCCCCCCCCTCCCCCCACAGATAAATTGGGATAAGATCAGGAAAATGATGATGAACTAAGACGGTTGTGTAGAACTTCGCGGGCTGACCCCTACATCGAACATAATATCACATAAACATCCTTTTTTTTTTTTTTGGGGTGGGAAATCATCAAATGACCTCTCCCGCTCTGGGCTGAGCGGAAGGGCGTGTCAGACTTTTACTGACTAAAACCCACCCGTGTTCCTTCAGTTGCCTGTGCCAGGGGTCACGGTATCTTTCGACACCGGCATCATAATTTTGTTCAACATATTATAACAATAATAATATCACATAAATATCCTAAAGGTACAACAATCAAAGACGGGTTGTCTCAAAGTGGTTTGTCATGTTAGGAGCGACGCAATTACCGCGACATCCCGCCGCATCCCGCTCCCGTCGCAAAAACGGGCCCCGACCGAAAATTGCATCGACCATCTTTGGCACAATTACCACTTTTTATCCGTAACACAGTAACTGCATTTTTGGAGGCGAAAAAAATTGTTCCATCAGGCTATACATCAAGAACTCGTATGATGGAATTTGAGCTCAAAAACTTTTCACCAGATTGCTGGTTTTTTTTTTCAGTGCTTTGCTTTTGCCGCGCATTTTGTTTTCGTTTTAGTTTCGCGGTTGATGTGATTATGGTTTTAATGACATTTTTATTTTAGGCTGGGGCACAAAAAATATTTTGAAATTGATGTGCGTTTTCTCCCCGAGATATTTCGACCAGGGCAACGTGTTATGGCCACTGTAATAAATAATATTACATCCCAAATACATAAAATATGAATGTACGGAACTAAGTGATTGATCCATCCCTTGCTAGCCTTCCATTTATCTTTACAAAAATTACGCTGTGCTCACTCCCAAATGCCGGGGAAGATAGTTGTGACAATCCAAACAAATACTGGGTGGCAGGGATAACGACGCTGCTGTTTCATAGAACACAGACGCGGTCAAAATGGTAATTTAAAAAAAAAACCCGAAAAATTTCAACGCAGGTTCAGAATCATGTACTGAATCCATGGTAACAGGCGATCGATTCTGTAAAAATCTAACCGTGAAAAGTTAGGTGAAGTGAGCTTAGAGTGCGCTGTCAATAGTGTATACCCCTAGTATTTAAGTTGGAATGACAGCTCATTCCACGCTCACTTCACCTAAGTTTTCACGGTGAGATGGTTACAGAATCGCACTGCAGGTTGCGCGTCGATGTCCCTGCCACCCTGTATAATTATGAAGAATAAGTACTTGAATGCGCAGTAGAGATCGTCTAATTTTGACGGCAAGGTTGGCGCAGTGAGCGATTGACTGCTGCGTTCGATTCCCGCACGGAACAAATATTTGTATGGCCTATAAGTAGTTGTTCCGGGTCTGGCTGTTTGTGTATGTGAGTTTAAATGTTTGTAAAGGCACCCCCGATACAGGAGAAAATCCTAGTGAGGAGCAACTTTTTTTTTTTTAAACAAAGCAATTCACGTTGCATACACTTTTCAAATGTTTGTATATAATTATTAGCGGAGGGGTGTGCACGCACGCTATCAATTTGTAATCCGAATCATTTTGAAGGATACTGCTTATCCGTTGCTGCATATGTTTGAAAAATTTGTCCGCTCAACAACCTAAATAACGCAATGAATGCTGTTGAACTGTCAAAGTCATTCTTACTGTTAGATTGTTACGCAATTAGCCCGTAGTTTTAAATGACGGTAGGGTTAAGAATCGTGTACTGAAATCCATGGTAACATGTCGATGTTCCTGCCGCTCTGTATAGGTAGGAAGTGTATGTATGCAGGCCTTTAGTGTGGGATGCAACTTGTGTCGATACTCTTGCGCCATCCCATCTTCCAGGGTCGGCGTGCTGCGCTGGTGCTGCTGCTGCGGCTGCAGAAAACCTCAAGCGACGTAAATATAATAACCTTATTAATAATTATATTTTCGAGCCCTTTGGGGTTGAAACCCTCGGGCCGTGGGGTCCGAGTGCGCATGGTCTTTTTAAGGAAATCTCGAAAAGACTAGTTGACACTTCCCATGACCCAAGGGCTGGCTTTTACCTTGGCCAGAGGCTAAGCATTGCCATACAACGTGGCAATGCCGCCAGTGTCTTGGGTACATACATTACCAGTAGACAGCGATGTGAATGATTTTTTCGACGCTATATTTTAGTTTGTAAATAGTTTTAGTTAATTTAGGATATTATTTTGTTTTTTATTTAAATTCATTAAATAAAAAACAATATAATATCGCGTTAGCTAGAATAATAAAGTAATTCACATACTTATGTAATCTGCATTTGCGACATATTCGCCAAAAATGTAAACAAATATGAGTTATGGAAAAATAACTTTCATTCTTACACAATAAAGTTCAGTTTACGCTACAACTTCAAATATTTTTATAACTTTTTCAATAGTACTAGTCACTGAAATCAACTTAATTTCCATTACATGAAGTTGATATTTGTTTAACTTGAAATAACGTCAATTTGAAACAAATAAAATTTGAATATAGGTACTCGTATGTATGTAGCTTCGGTTCAGTAAGTCGAAACTTGCACAACTTCACCGATACATTACATAATTACACGTTTAATACACTTAGCCTTCGCCAATTTGTCTTTACGTAAAACTTGGTGAGTTAACAATAGTTGGTGCGTAAGCCGGAGTTCAGACGGTAACAGTTTACAGAACGTTTGACTTACCTACTGGCGTGCACCGGACGAGTTTGCTTTACGTCCAGCCGACTGGCTTAAAAGGTCGGAATGAAAACATTTAGGTGCCTAAGTAAATAAAAGTGAAAACGGCTTCACTTGTGTGTACCTACATTATTGTGGGCTAAAGCCGACATCCGTTTATTGCTTCCAACGTCATCTTGACAGTTTAACTTATAAACGGTGTATCTAAGGTATATATTCAAAATGTATGTTTCCAATTGATGTTATTTGAAGTTAAACAAATATCAACTTTATTTTAGTAGTAATTAAGTGGATTTGAGAGTGACTAGCACTTTTGAGAAAAGTTATAAAAACATTTGCAGTTGTAGCGTAAACTGAACTTTATTGGGTAAGAATTAAAATATTTTTTACAAAAACATATTTGTTTACATATTTGGCAACAAATGCAGATTGAGTTTGTTATTCTGTTTTCGTAAGCGTGTTCAACTACTGTATTTGGATCAAGGTTTTGAATAAAAAATAATCGCCATACCTTTTAATTCCCTAAGGAGACCCTCGAAGGGTACCTTCGATCGATTATGGTACACTCGAAGGTTGTTGACAGTTGATACGGGGCGAGGCACCCGTGTTACAAATACGTGAAAATGTTAAAGAAAAATCTATCTAGAACGTGGTTTCGAAATACTTAAGCACCTGCCAGTATCTATCGGCTACCATTAGTTTAATGAAACAGCAACTTTCAAACGTGTCGAGTTTAAGAATTTACATTAAATAAAGATTTTACTACTGTAACAGTTAAAACCAACTTCTGGAGTAGCTAAGAATCTATAGAGAACCAAGAATCAAGTTTAAAATGACAAAATTGGGCATATAAGTACTGCGGGTTAATTGCGTAACACACTATCAGTAGCAATTTTGACAGTTCAACAACATTCATTGCGTCATTTACATTGTGAGCAGACTAATTTTTCCAACATATGGAACAATGGATTAGCAATATCCTTATAAATATTGTGAATGAAAGTATATATTATCATTACGCAGGGTGCAGGATACATTGACATCTGATTCTAGTAACGTGCTCAAAAGACTGACAACATTGCCTCATTTGCCACCTTGAATGACAATAGGTACTAATTGTTCGCAAAAAAAAGCGAGTCGTCTGCTCACGCGAAGTTTTGACCACTCTCCAAGCAATTTCTTGACGACGAACTTTTCAACCCCAAACTCAAATACAAAGCATTTTATTTCAATTAAACCATTAACACGGACTTTTGAATTGCTCCATTCCAAAACGTAGATCTCTACGGAGAAGAACGGGCAAGAAACTCCAAAACGGTATAAAATCAGCATGATAACCAATAAGGCTACTTCTGCGTGTCCATTGTTGGAAGTTTCTAAATGATAAAGTACAGAGACGAAACTCAGCGTAAAACTATCTGTCAAAGTCAGCCATTTTGGCTTGATTTTGACAGATCGAAGAGTAAGTTTACGCTAAGTTTCGTGTCTGTATCTTACCCTACGCTAGCAATTTAAGTTATGGCTAGGTGGCTTATAAAGTTGTTGAGCAGTGTAACGTAACGGTGCGACGGCGTGTAAGCGATGTCATGATAACCGCGTGGTGAACAAGATTTGACATGGCTGTCGCACGCGATGTGCTAGGCAGGCAATTGATTGGTCGCCACTCAGCCTAGCATGTAGGTTTGATATGTTCGAGATTTTTTTTGCCATGACAATATTATTTTATTACAAGACTACAGACTATTTTATTACGATTGTTTACGTATTTTACTTCAGATATAATTATTAACTTAAGACCAAACTATCTTAATAGTATTACGTCCTCTTCTAATCCAAATCCAAACTAATATTATAAATGCGAAAGTAACTCTGTCTGTCTGTCTGTCTGTCTTTGCTTCACGCCTAAACTACTGAACCGATTTGTGTGAAATTTGGTACAGACATAGTTTGGAACTTGAGAATGGACATAGGATAGTTTTTATTACAAAAAATAAAATAAAATAAAAAATAAAATTTATTCCGGACCGGACATACAGCGCCATCTATTGGTCAAGAGTCGGCATCAATTCAGTACTGAAAACATCCACGCGGGCGAAGCCGCGGGCAGAAGCTAGTCTCTTATATTTAAGTATGTACACACACGTCACGTTGCAGTATAAAACTGATTTACATCTGTCACCTCACACATCAGGTCCAGTTGAAAACCAGCGTCAGGCACTAGCTGTCTGGCATTTTTGCTGAACTGGGCCTTTTTGGCGCAGCCGTGAGGCATACTTTCCTGCGATTTTCTTACATCGGATTTCACACTTTTTATTTAATGTCTTATTTTTTTATTGTTTGTTTTGTCTGATGTATGTATCTGGTGTACTGTGTGTCTTTTAGTTTGTGCCAAATAAATGTATTTTCTTTCTTTCTTTCTAATCCTTTGTCTGCAAAAGCCATTAAATCTGCCTAGGACGATTACGGCAAGTCGTGTCGTAGTATGACACATTTATTGCTTGACACTTTTATGTAATTTTAGACTTTAGAGTGATTATTTTATAATGAAATCAACTACTTTATCTGCTTACACCTCCCTAAACAGCGGGTAAATGACACACTAACAGTAGGAATCGCTTTAATTTTGACAGTTAAACAACATCCATTGCGTTATTTAGGCTGTTGAGCAGATTTTTTTCGAACATTATGAAGCAATGGATTAGCAAAATCCTTCAAAATTATTCAGATTGTGATTAATAGTGTGTTATGCAATTAGGGAGCTACTGTTTTGAACTATTTTGCTTTTTTAAAGCTTTAAAGGAAAGGGGAAACACAATAACGGCTGTTCAAAGATACTTAGAGCGTTTTTATTTTATTTATATTTTAAATAGATTCTTTTATATTTTGTGAATGTGAAAAAAATAGTTCTTGTAGACTGTAGATTTGTAGACCATTTTCTATTTAGTTTGTACTTGTTGACAGGCCTACACTATCCTCCCATACAGTGTTTTCAAATTACCTTCGTCCATTCACATAAATAATTTGAAAACATTGTAAAAGCCAATTATTTTTTAAAAGAGTAACCGTGGAGTTTCTTCTCCATAGGACACGACTAATTGGAATCTGCACCGAGCTGTTGATGTTTCATATAAGTGGATGATGAAGACCGTTCATGTAGGTTTATGTGAAACTAGCACTTTTTGACTCCAACATTGTATATTATAGTTGGCTTACATACAATGATGTGAGAGCCAATTAGGCTTATTTTTGTGAAAGATGAGATCATACAACGTTTTTGTACAGAAACTTGAATCATACTAATATTATAAACGCGAAAGTTTGTATGGATGGATGGATGTTTGTTACTCTTTCACGCAAAAACTACAGAACAGATTTGGATGAAATTTGACACACAGATGGTTTCAAAGTCAAAGTCAAATCATTTATTTCAAATAGGCACCATAAAGACACTTTTGAACGTCAAAAATTACATTAAAATAGAATTGATTCTAGTCGCCCCTTCCAAAAGGTTACAGGGTTCCAGGTGGTTTATAACCAGGATTAACATATAGGATACTTTATATCCCTATATTCCCACGCGAACGACACATATGCGGGTGAATCCGCGGGGCGCTGCTAGTTAGTTGGTTAGTTAAATTATTATGCAAGGAACTGCTCTTGGGAACACACTTTCCTGCCAAGCCGGAAAAATGAAAAAATAAAAGAAAATTCTTCGTGAAATTTTGACCGTCGTGTAACGAAGGGAAATGGCGACGGAAATGACAATATTATTTCATAATTAAAACGGCAGAAAGACTCAGATTATTATTTCATAATTAACCTTCAAAAGATGACATAACGTTGGAATATTTTATTATACATAGAAACAGGCTTTTTTCGCCCATTTTAGAATTACTCACAGACGTTATAAAAAAGGCGTTGCAAATTTGTAAATAACGTTTCCGCGCAGTATCGCTATCCAAAAACTAAAACACAGGCTATGTATCTATCTATTAGATCTATAAACAGATGAAGGGAGATAAAAAACAGACCAACACATGAATAAAATAAACTAGTTTTTCTCTCTCCTACTTTACATAGAATTTCGCGCCTCGAAATAATTTTGATTGCAGTTCAGTCAGACTAAATCCAAAATACAATTTAGGGCTGATTTTTCTATAGTCAGATATTAAAATCTGACGGTGTCAAACCGTCATTTTCTATACAAAACCTGTCAAACCACAATATTTATTCTTCAGATAAAAGTTTCTAACTATTGAAAAATCAGTCCATAATCAAATAGTCTAGGCTAAGCTTTGAACAAATTGTATTTTATGTGCTTATTTAAATTTGAAAAAATGAATCGTTAAAACTTTAGGCTAAGACATGTAGATAGATACCGCTTAATTAGTGGTAGAGAGAATAATGAATCAGGCTATTGTCTGGGTTTAATCACCATAAGTATAAGGTTTTGCAACAAATTAATCAATCGTTTAATTACATCATTCACAGCAACTCCAAACAAAAACCCATCGACTCCAGCGCAGATCACATAATATACATAGCCGGTATCGTTTAGCGGTCGATCGGAATTCGCGTAGAGTCGGCGTCGTTATCACACTTTAGTCAATATTCGTCAAATTAGCATCGATGCAAGGCGGCGAGGTCAACGACCCTGTTCGGCGAGCGTGGGAGCGGTGCGCGGGCGCTGTTTTTGCAACTACCCGACTAACTACCCGAGCGGCCCGACAGGTAGTCCGCACCCGAATCTTAAGTATTCCACTCCAGTCCAGTCCTGTTTCGGGAGTTATTCATTGGAACTTGCGTTTTAATCGGGGAATATTTTTACATTATTATATACTCAGAAACAGAAATTGAATTGCTATAAAGCTCTACGGAAATCTCAATCTATCATGTAGAAAAACCTTGAAAAGATAACCTTTTTTACACAAAATATAAACGCTGAAAATTCTGGAATTTAAACACCCATTTTACACAAACCACTTTATAAAAACGAGCTTGTAACATATCACCTAAACGCTTTACCTAGTGATGCCTATCTAAAGCCTCTTCAGCCATGTTGAATGAGCTCAGCAGCCTTTTAAAAGGACTGATTAGTTCAGTGTAGCGCTTGGCGGCTGGAGGCAAGCCAAATGGGATGAAGCGTCAGACAAACTGCGCGTTTGATATGGCCAGTACAACACAGGTTTAATAATGAGCTGTGGCTCGGTTTTTCTGCTATTATTAATGCTTTATTTGGTGTTTATAATTAGGTGTTGCTTCGTTAGTTGACAGTAGTTGAGACGGATTTTTTTGAGTTTTGGTAATGGCGATATGTAATTCAGGTTTTACTGTTAAATCACTTTAAATTTAATGGGGATTTTGTAATATTCTGTTTGCCAAAAAACATGAATCAAGAATAATTTATTTGCAGAAAAGCCAAGCATGTGATTATATGACATAATCGAGCACTTTACAAACTTTTATTCTCGTATTTTACCCTCTTAGGAGAATGTTTTTCAATCCTGTAACACGTTTCCCATCTTTTTTACCCGAAATACAAGTTATCTTTGATTTTACTTAAAAGTTACAGATTTCACAAAATTATTCAAATTAAATGAAAGATCTGAAATTAAACCCCCTTTCTTAATAGATTTACCTTATACGTCACAAACGAAATGTAGTAGGTATCCTTATAAGTTTCCAACATTATAGTGGTTTAGGCTCTAGGCCCACCTACTGATTCATCAAGAGATGTCCTAACATCTCTTTTCAAAATATTTATTTAGGTATCTAGGTACATTTATTTATATTTCAGGATAGATTGATGTTTTGAAATCGTAAAATCGTATTATAGTGGGATAGAGGTCGTAATTGTTGTAATATCATAGGTAACTAATAAAAATAAATGATTTGAGCTTTTACATCATCATCATGTCATTTGGTAAAATTTTTCTTACTTACTCCACTCTCACATACCGTACCATAAGTTGCGAGAAATCCACCTTAGAAATCCAAGCCTTTATTTAGCTACCTACTTACAAAAGCCTCCGTCACTAAACGTGTGTTCGCGAACGAATAAATCTAGACTTGTAGAAACTTGTTCAGGCTGCACAAGCTCTTCTCACTTACTATAATTAAATCTAAAATGACCTCGAGACTGACTTTCCTAAGATAGGGCTAGTCTGGGGGTTTATTTAAATACGATGATTAAAGCTAAGTGACGTTTAAACGTCAAACATGTATGGTTAAACAGTCGCTAATCAGCTTTGAGCAACGTTTATGAATAAAGGGGTACCAAAAATATTTTGTTATTATGGTTGGTAGCAAATGTTTGTAGATTAAGTGAAATTTGTTCATAAGTAAATTAAGAGGATTGCTGCAACGTCTAGTTACAAGGTAATTTCATATAAACTACATAGTAATATAAGACAAAGTTACAAAGTAATTTTTGACGTATAAAAGTGTTTTTACAAACCTACTTACAGAAATAAGATCATTTGTGTCCAGTAGATCAATTCTCGTAATTTAAAACGTTCAAATCCAGTCGCAGTCTCATCTCGGCGACAAACAAACGTCAAAAACTTGTCAAAAATGTAGGGAAATTAAACGTAAGTTTGACAGATAGAGACTGAGATCAGCACCCTAATTGCGTAACACACGATCAATCGGAATTGGTTTCATTTTGACAGTTCAACAACATTCATTACGTTATTTACCTGTTGAGCAGACAAATTTTTCGAACTTATGAAGCAATGGATTAGCAATTTGCTTCAACATTATTCATATTCCGATTGATCGTGTGTTACGCAATTAGGGTGCAGACAGTGAACGTTCTTAAAATTACGAGAATAGCTCTCAGGAGTTAAAATTAAATCTAGTGTCAAAGTCATTTTAATAAAACTTCTAACCCAGAGAGAGAGCTCCAATGAAGCGCATGTCAGGTACCGCCGCGTCGGCTTTATCTTTTGAATCTTTATTCACGTACATTATTTACACAAATGAAGTAAAACGAAAACCTAACCAGATAGGCGTCATGTTTGTTATAAACAAAATTGTTAAAACAAAAAAAAACAAGGATCTAAATTGCGAAGTGCAGTTTCTCGGGACTCATGCGCCGCGCGGCACACTTCGCTGAGGCGACGTCCACACTTTCATGCCAAACCTGTTATGTGCTACACACAGACCACCGCGCGTGTGTGCGCGGCCTTTGTCGTTCCTAAATCAAATTGCACTCGAACGTTTAAAACTAATACATTTGAATAAGTCAAGAAACCGATTATGGAGTATTCGGCCAGATTCGCGTCAGGCCCGAATATAGCATTCGTTTTAATACTTTCTAACTGTTCAACAACATAAATATTATTTAAACGTAACAACGTATTTATTATGTAGGTATCGACAAACCGTGACTAAACTAATAAAATTGTTCGTGAGAACCTTAGATACATATTTTAATTGCTGATTGATAGTAATTTGATCAAAAACGTTTTGACTCATGTCATTCGTCGATTAAATTACTAAAATGCGTCCTTCACCTTCTCATGTAGTGAATATGGTCATTATGGTCAATTAGGTAAACTTATTTTTACACTAGCTTCCGCCCGCGACTTCGTCTGCTTGGACTTCACAATTGGGTCCAAGTATCCTATGTGTTAATCGAGGTTATCTGTGTGCCAAATTTCATCCAAATCCGGTCAGCCGTTTTAGCGTGATTGAGTAACAAATCAAACAAAAAAATCCAGACATACAAACTTTTATATTTATAATAATAGTAGGATTATGTATTTTATTATCTCACTAACTAAAAACTCTGGTACAAATTCTCTCCGGTATTTATGAAAATGCCTCTAAAGTGTCGTGTACTAACAATAAATCTACATTTCATTAAGTAACACAATAGGCTAGTTTTTCATTGTCCCAGTTAAAAACTTTGTATTGTATTAACGGCATTACAATAGAAAAGTTTTAACTTCCTCCTTTACAGGTGCGACAATGGAATACTAAATCAAAAGCTCTTTTTTGTAACACATTCGTTATGCTAGCTCCTGTAATATTAAGTACGGCCATTACTTGAGCCTGAAAGGTTAAAAAAAAAAGAAAACTGTCTACATTAAAATTGTCAATCGCTTTCCCGCCAATAATTTGCACCACAGATTATCAAAGCCAATTATAACGGCTTGGGTACACGAGTCCAATACATGTCTGATCGTTTTGCCGTGTGTATTCGCGGTATTTACATAAATGCCAGCTACGCTAAATGATTTTATCTAGCCGCGACATGGTTCTCTAAATGCTGTGCATTGCTGACGGCCCGCCATTTCCAATGATCCCGGGCCTCATATAGTCGTTTTTACTTCGCGTTTCGCTGTTAACAAGGCCATAGATTAGCTTATCGTGAACGTGATATTACGGCGAAAGGAGTGTGTATGATATTGGGAGATGTTAATGGAATGGCGGGGACTAAATATAGATGTTAGCTCGTTATACTGAATGGGTGTTTTGCTCAAGCATTCTGCCTTATGGTTAAGTAGAGTTCATAGAGTTGTGACTGGATATAAAAATGTCTATGGAATATGAGACCACAGCAATAATGAGCTTGATTCAAATAAATAGGTACCTGTATTTATTCTCTTTCGGACAAACGGAATAATGTAATTAAGCAATAATCGCAGCTGTGAATAAACAATCACTGTCCTTTTTAGCGACTACGAAAGTCGAAAACAGAGACACAAAAGAATTATTCGAACGAAAAGTTATTCAATGAAAATTGATTCGGTATCCCAGATAAGACAAACATTAACAAGGACACAGATAAACATCGAACAACAAACGTTAAGATCAAAGGAAAAGATCATCTCTTAAGAAAAAGATCTGGAACCGGAATTATTGAATTATCCAATTCATGAAAGTGAAGTTAGAAAAAAATGTTGGAAAAACGGTGAAGAAAATGCTCTAAGTGATAAAGGACCTAATACACTCAGCAATTCACATAAAACATAAGAGGGAGCAAAAAGGAAATAGCAAGGAGGAGGTATGTTCGGCTTAGTACACATAGTGTATTTATTGAGTCATCCATCTTAGCTCGAGCCGCGGCGCCCGGTTCGCACCTGACCTAGCCAACCTTTGTACATTTTTTCCACATTTCGTGTGACAGCGGTCCTCGAGAGCGTACACGTGGATTACTTTTAACGTAATCCCTTCGATCTACTAAGAAAATACCTTTCTATCTAGAAATGTTTTAGCCCTTTGCGGGTGTCATTGCGTGGTT
Organism: Apamea sordens; assembly: GCA_945859715.1. Taxonomy (NCBI): domain Eukaryota; kingdom Metazoa; phylum Arthropoda; class Insecta; order Lepidoptera; family Noctuidae; genus Apamea; species Apamea sordens. The sequence goes on from OX243986.1 coordinate 18,988,046, forward strand.
TATGTGCGAGTTTTAGTTAAACTTGCTCGTTTACCGCTGGAATGGCGCAATGGACATTAAACTGAAGTGTTAAACTTTGAGTGTAATGCAATTCTAGAACCGTTCTAATACGAACTGACTAAGTTACTATTAAGTGTGCTTTATTTAATTTTCCTTGTACCAAGTAGAATGTTAATTGATAAAGTTTTCCACAAGTTTCTGTGGTGAAGAGAAGACCACGAAACATATGAAATAATTAGATTAATTAAAACTTAAAAAAATATTTTTGGGACCATTATTATAAGTAATATTATGTATATCGTTGATTTATGTCGCAGATGGATTGCCGAATCCGCTGATATACGTGCTTATGTTCAACTAATAAATAAATGATAGTTGAACCTCATTTCAAGAAATTAAAAAGACAAAGAGCCTTGTTATTTTCATAATGTTGTATCTACTGCAGAATTTCTGCATCGTAAATGAGAACACACTAATCAAATTCAGAAGCCACAAATACAGTACTATTCTTCTGAACAACATAGTATTCTGAACCAACTCCCACAGGACCACTAGTGGCACTTTGCAACTAACCTGCAGAACAAAGTTCAGACTACACGTAAAACTCCACACAAAGTCAAAGAATCAAAAACAAAACCATAAATTGTAAACTAAACTAGGAAATGTAATTACTAAAGCCGTTGTCGGTTGTAGTGGCAAAGGCGAGCCTGCATACAGCCAGGCGAGGTTCATACAGCCAACGCGAAGCTTTATGTTACGTTAACGTTGCAATCTTAACTAATTGAATTTGAGTAGAGGACTCACACAATCGCCGCGGAGCGAGGTACATGCCACATAAAGATGTTTTATTATGCACGTGTGTGACAAGTGCAGCGAACGAATGCGGTGGGGTTACGCCATGGTGATGGGGGAAGCGGTTCAACCAGTAGAAGCGATTATATCATCTTCATCATCTTAGGGTCGGCTTCCGGTCTAACCGGATGCAGCTGAATACCAGTATTTTACATGGAGCGACTGCCTATCTGACCTCCGCAACCCAGTTACTGGGTAATACGATACCCCTTGGTAAGACTGGTTGTCAGACTTTCGGGCTTCTGACGACCCGTAACGACTGTCACAAATCCACGAATGGCAGCCGGGACCAACGGCTTAACGTGCTTTCCAATGCACGGAGGGGTCTTGGTATGTGAAGATGGTCACCCATCCACGGACCAACCGCGGCAAGCATAGCTTAACCTGATCAATCGGCCCGTGCGGCTGTTATTACTTAGCCACAAGCCTCTCACTTAGAAGTTCAATAAAATTAGGCAGCACTCGCCAGACGTGATGGGTAGGTACAGATATCTGAACATGATAAAGCTCATATTTGTAATTAAAACGACACCTAACAAGGTCGCTGACCACAAAAAAAAATCATCATATCTTTTTTTCACGTCGCATCATGTCTGTGGAGTCCTGCTAGCCAATTTAATTTGACCCCATATGATAGGACCAGTTAGTGAGTGTACTTAGGTTGAGAATACCCTCTATACTTACATAGCAAACGCAAACCAAATTCGATGGTTGTAGGACAGTTACATTTCACTCAAATCATTATGTCTTCTAAATCCTATCAAGTCTACATGACTAAAACCTTACCAAAGGCAGGCAGCCTTTGGTAAAAAAGGTCGGCAGGCTTTAGGGCTAGATAGGGCCAAGTATGAACACATTAAGAAAAAATATGGCTCAAATTTTGAAGCAAGAAGTCTGTATACTTTCAGCAAAGTTGTAAATAGTCGTTTATGAGCCCAACTGAGATTTGGAAGGTAGGGCAAAACGATTAGGTTTGTCTACCTTACTAAGGGGCGGAATATTAAACTTTCCTAATGCTGGAATTTTACATATTTACATTATTTACCTACTAAAGTTGTCAAAAAATAAAAGGCCCGTTTTCACATTTGAGAATGCGTTCTTGACACCTGTCAGTTTCATACAAACGAATACGTGTTTTGAGAATTTGATCTTTATTAACTACTAGAACTGTCAATGTCAAAACGGGCCTTTTATTTTTTGACAATTTTAAACTGCAACCATTTTCTAAGGAATAAATTGGCCATTTGTGTACACACGGCTACACATCAAGCTATGCAAAACCAGTATTAGCTGACCGGTCATTGTGAGAAAATATCATACAAAGTGAGGCTAAGACAAACTGGTTTGTATAGCTTGACGTGTAGCCGTGTGTACCCTATTACAAACTATCTTCTGTCGACGACTTCGTCCGCGTAAAATTTCTTAATCCCAAGACAACGTCGCAACGCATCGCCTACCCTCGCTATTACTTCGTATTCGCTGAGCATTCTTTTTCTATTTACTCGGCTTTTAAGGGTCCTTACGTGATGTCAAGTAGTCGAAAATCTTCCTCAAGAGTTTGGCTATCAAATGCAAAAAGATTATTTCAAATCCAACTGGTAGTTCCAGAGATTAGCGCGTTCAAACAAACAAACAATATTTTCAGCTTATTTGGATGTTTGTTACTCAATCACGCATAAACGGCTAAACAGATTTAGATGAAATTTGGCACACAGATAGTTTATAACCTAGATTAACAGATAGAACACTTTTTATCACGGTAGTACGTCCCCGTAGGCTAATTTCTGACCTCCACGCGGGCAAAGGCTAGTTACAAATAATGTAGAAAATGTTCATAGCATGTTTCCAACAATGAAATTAAATTTTCACCTTTATTACACTCTAGGCTGATTGCTCAATCGATAGATAATTTTTATTCATGGAATAAAATTGACGTCTGACAGTTTTTGTATGGAAGAACTGTCAAAAATACAAAATTATTTCTCCGATAAAATTATCTGGCGTTGGAAAAATCAACCCACTATCAAATAAGTATTTAATTTTGTCATGGCAACTAGACTAAAACAATGAATATTGTAAAACATTGTTACATCTTAATATTTGATTATCTTAATATATTTACACAATTTAAAAGCTAAGTCTTAAAATAATAATATTAACATGTACAAGCATAATAATCATAGGGCATCAAAAATTTCGTCCGCATCGTTGTCAACAGGAAAAATGCCGAAAAGAATGGCAGTTTGTTAAATAATTGAAAGACGAGGGATGTTGCTAAATGTTACACAATTTGAGTTACAGGTTCAGCTGATGGTGATCCTAAAGAATATTTCAATTCTGATGGTCCTTTTAGCCATATTTGGAGGTAAAGAAAGAAAGGAAATACAGACACGAACAGACTAAAAGACACACAATACACCAGCAGTGCGATTCTGTAACCATCTCACCGTGAAAACTTAGGTGAAGTAAGCGTGGAGTGAGCTGTCATTCCAACTAATGCTAGGGATTGACACTACTGACCGCTCACTCTAAGCTCACTTCACCTAACTTTTCACGGTGACATTTTACAGAATCGATCGGCTGATACATACATCAGAAAAAAACATCTAAAAGATCAAATAAAAAGTGTAAAGTCCGATTGTAAGAAATTACCAGGAAAGTGTGCATCACGGCTGCGCCAAAAAGCCCCATTCAGCAAAAATGCCAGACAACTAGCGCTTGACGCTGGTTTTCAACTGGACCTTATGTGTGAGGTGACGGATGTAAATCAGTAACAACGCTCCATGCCGCAATAAACTCGATTATGCTATTGATACAAACAATGAGCATTCGGATCAAAGGTGATTGATTTTACAAATCAATCCGACCATGAAAAGAACGTATCAATAAGAGAGTTTCAGACGCGTTTCTCCAAAGTTCAGAAGCGTAGTATGTACAGACGCCAGCACATCAAGCTACTACAATCTGTCAAATTTCTTTAGTCGATTTTCAACTTTATCGCTAAAGCATTAAGGTTCAAGGTTGATTGGGAAAATTTGACAGTTTCGGGTAGCTTGACCTGCTGGCGTCTGTACACATGTATGAACGTACCTAAACGAAGCAAAATGAGTATGTGAGTATCGTAGCAGGAGACGTCTGCCTACCCCCATTGGAAACAGCCGTGAGTTTATGTTTGTTAGTGTTTCTCCAAATCCCTCCACCAAAATCATTTTTCCGCTTCCGCTCCTTTCCTCCACCATGTCCGCAACCTTGCATGCGCAGGCGCACCGGAGACAACAATGGCGGGAGTCGGGAGGTCGCGACACAGCGTCACGCGTCCCGCTCGTGTTTGCTCGACAAACCCGCCGCGCTCGCTCCCTGCTCAAACACCGCCACAAGAAGCTGTTTCACATACTACTTCACTTTTTTACCTACTTTAAAGCCCCGTGTTACACGGGTGGTGATCTGGCTTTTGGTCTATTTGTTACTACGGCCCGCTGTTTTACCCGGTTAGAGATTCTCACAAAGAAACATGCATTTTTTGGTATATAAACTAGGCTATAAATCACCCGGGAATAGGGTAGTTACCTGGGTAAAAAAATGATTATTATATTTAGTCCGTCAGTTAGATTATCGAAAAATAATGGATACGTATTTTTTCTTTTGTCAATCAAACAAAAAATGACAAAGATAAAGCGCGTCAAAATTTGGAAGTAGGGGGTCGTGACGTCACGCCTTGCTAAAAAGTGTAGCAAGGCGTAACGTCACGCGGAACTTTTACGGGCGATATGTTCATCATTTTTTATATAATTGACAAAAGAAAAAAATACGGGGCCAATATTTTTTGATAATCTAACTGACGGACTAATTCGATTTTTTTAGGCATCTAGCCTATTGTGAGCTCTGTGAAAGAACTATCGTGATGTTCAGTATTTCTAGTATTACCCTTTACAAACATATAAAATCACAAAGTCTAAACAATCATTGCCATACAAGATCTGCGGGGTAATTTCGTAACAGCTAGACTATCAGTAGCAATCGCTTTCATTTTGACAGTTCAACAACATTCAATGCGTTATTTACGTTGTTAAGCAGACCAATTCTTCGAACATATGAAGCAATGGATTAGCAATATCCTTCGTGATTCAGATTGATATTGATCGTGTGTTACGCAATATTAGGGTGCAGAAAGTTTTACTAAAGCAAATAATAACTCCCTATTTATGGCTTCGTTGTTTAGACATGCCTGAAACAGTACAATTCTATAAACTTTTAAAGGTTTACCTTTCTTTATAAAGCTTGTAGAAAGCTGTCAGCTGTCAGGACAATGCTGCAGCACTTTTTCAAATTCAGTAGCACAAGCAAAGGGAAAAATAAATGTACAATGTATTAAATATATTAAATCTAGCTTTACGAGTTATCTCCTCAGAAGCCATTATTTAGCTTTCCATTATGTCGGCAAGATAGATAGGTCCTACTAGGTTACTTTCTTTGATTTCACATAGGTAGGTACTTGTCACTTCGGTATCAACCTGATATTTTCTCCTTCTACTCGTTAAAAGGTGTTCAAACTTTGTCAACACATCAAAACAATTGAAACGCGACAAACCAAAAACACTTCCAAACTTTGAAAGCCTTTCAACACATTCAGAAGCTTGACTGAAAAGCAGTACCGTCTTTACAATAAAAATACATCAGAGCCCAGTTCCCAGGGCCCCCGACCTCACTGGGCCCCAGAAGGCTGACACAAGGCTTGCACTAAAAAGCGCATTTTTTTTGTAAATATAAAATCATATCAGAAAGATGTTTCTTGTGTCATTCAATTATTTTTTTACTTTCGAAAGGGGCCCCAAATTCTTGTGTGCCTAAGGCCGGCCCAGCCTGTCCTAAGAAGGCCTTGCTGACAAGACTCAAAATCAAGAAAATCGACTTACTCCTTTTATCCAGTCTTGAATCCTTGATCCCCGGTGTATCACGCGGCTAAAGGCTTGTCGCCACTATAACGACCGATCCACAGGCTGCAGGCTAAACAGCGAGGTGTGTGGCCACACTTCACACTTGCCTAGATGGGCGGTTGAACAAATGTTCCAGGGGGCTTTTAAGTCGTTCCCATTCGTTGCCCTTCTCGCCTTAAGGTGCTCACAATACCAATAAGAACTCCATTTGCGATGTCAATGAACTAATTATTTCTTTGTTAAACTCGTTCAGGAAAATTTTGCGACAAAAAAGAAAATTGTAGAGGCTGTCAACGCCAGACCTTTTCTGCATGACATTAGGAATCTATTCTCAGAAAAAACTCTATCGCTCCGTTTTATTGGAAGTCGCTGTTCTATTCTAGGACACCTCCAAGCATTGTTGGACTATGAAATTGTTTGAAATATGATTCTGCATTGTGATGTAAATCGGGCAACACAAAGCACTACAACAACAGTCTGTAACTACACTATGTAAGTAGTGGGGGTGCGCTGAAGAGCCTTTATTATGATAGGTGTACTGTCGCGTCACGGCATTGTACGGCCGTATCTATCAGGAAGTAACACGACATTCCCGGAGAGCACAATACCGAGTAGCGCGCGTGTGCCAATATGACATCTATTGAAAAGAAAATTCGCTCGAACACCAGGTAATATCGAATCGATATTAGAAAACCATCAGTCTAAATAAAAGAGCTCGATTGTTATCAAGTCTAGACGAGGGTAATGAAGCGGGCAGCGATTGGTCCGTTTTTACCTTTCAGCGCGACGTCGTCGAATCTTGACCGTATCAATCATAATTGGCCGCTTTTTGCGATTTCGAGAATCGCAGTGCTGCGTGCACGCATGGTGATGGCGGGGGCGGCGCGCGGCTCGCGGGGGGGTGTCACTGTGCAAATGCACTCGTAAACCTGGCCCGAGGTCAACGCACCCCCTCTCCGCGCGGCCCGCCCCGCCCGCTCACCCCCGGGCCTATAAAACGTTTACCGCTACAATATATTTATTTTATTATAGACGTAGCAGGTCTAGGGCTACGGGTGGGTCGCCGAGCAAACCGCATCATGCACTTCTGTCTGTTCCTACACTCGTGTTCTATTGTAATTGGCAAAGGAATACATCTCGCCGCCTCCGAGTACAATCATGCTTTTTGTGTTCATTTAAATTCTCAATAAGTTATCTATTTATACAATAGCGGAACATGAATATTTATAACGCTAATCTGCGATCTAATGTCCTGTTTTACAACAAGCTTGAACATTAGTGATGTACCTACTTAATATAAGAGAATAATTCTCCTGAGAATGTGGAGTCGTGCTTGTGTTATGTGAGAATGATCAGTTAATCGCTCAAACATGAGTTTAACACTATTAGACGCAATTCAAGCGATTAAGGCGTCAATTGGCTTGGATAACGTCGCGTCGCACACAGTCGAACGAGGAGACGCCATTCCATTACACACTGATTTTAACTTGGATCGATCGCTTTGAAGACGCGAATTTGAAGTGTTTTTGATTTCGTTATTAGTTATGCAAACGTTAATTAGGTATTCATGTTGTTGATAGCTCTTATTTGTGGGCTCCTATCTAATCTGTAGACATTTTTATGGGACTAAAGAAAGATAATATATTTAATTGGAAAATTGTTATAAATAGATTGGCAATTGTTTTGAGGACGATGAATTAGAACTACTTTTAGGAATTTTCAAATTCAATTTCGCAAATATAGGTATACAATATGTAGATGTTTTACATGTATGTAACAATAGTATACCACAGTCTTGGTCACCATATTTTACCTTTCGACATGCATGCAAAGTAAGTACCTCATCGTCATTCCCCTGTCGTCATTCCCCTCCCAATTTATTAAGGGATCCGGCGCAGCATGTATTTTTCTTCCATACTTCTTTCTCTATTAGTCGTCATCGGGGGTAGTCACCCCCTTTCTGACCATACCAACAACTACTTACATTAAAAAAAAATAGGAGAAAAAAAAAGTAAAATAACAGAATAAAATTTCTAACACAAGCTTAATTAGTAGATAGAGCTACACCTATAGGTATACAGTCTCACTCCCAAGCCGTTAAAATGGCGACATAACATTCATAGCGAATCTTTGAAAAAGTTCTGCTTCCTTGAACGTCCTTTCTACCATCCTTACCTATGTAAAAGTCTATTTCTAAAGCTCAATATTATAACGATCGATCTTCCTCCCCGTATACGAAAAGTCTTTCAAAAGAGGTTTACCTAATGTATCATAACAGGTGACAAGGCACACATAATTGAGCTGGATGCGGGCATATTTAAGCGGGTTTCACCGCTAGGTACGTACTGCATTACCTTCCCCAGGGAACTCGGGCGGGACCCCAGCATAAAACACCAAGTTTAGGACTCGCTACCTATTCTAGAGCGATTTTACGAGTAGGTATATCCACGTAAAAATGAATTTCTAGTGGTTTCCGTACACAAAGACCAGCGAATGTGACGCTTTGACAAGTTTAGGAGGATAGCTATTAACCCTTTGTGGATCCATGCGAGACACAATGGCTTCTTAATTGTTCTGTAATTACGGCATACAACCGATGAAATGATAAATGATATTAATTCCACGTCAAAATTTGAATGTGTATTAAAGCTAGATGAGTTCGTCCTAACCGACTACTCTGAGAAGGAAGACCGACAGAAACTAAGGGGTCACAGTCTCTTTAAAAGTCCGGACATAATCTATTGCACCAGGGGTGTCATGCTTGGAGTAAATCAAACCAAACGCATTCACATTTTCTTTGGGAACTAGCATTACCGACCATGAAGCAGTATTTTTTTGTATAAAAACCGACATTTCCAAATGATAAATGGTGTTATTTTTGTAAGTAGGTTTGTACACACACTTTTACACGTCAAGTCAATCATATTATTAATACTTGATGAGGTCGGCGTTTCCTAGCCTACTACTCTGAGAAGAAAGGTCGAAACAAACTCAGAGGTCACAGTCTCTTTTTAACCGACTTCTAAAAAAGGAGGAGGTTCTCAATTCGGATGTTTGTATTTTTTTAAAGTCGCGAAATAATCTTGGCCATATGAGGACCATGTAGATATAAGTACCTGAGATGGTCTTTTGAAGAAGGAACCACACAGATTTGAGTGTGCCCCTAATTACGTAACACATCAATCTCAATCTAAATCATTTTGAAGGATATTGCTAATCCATTGCTTCATAAGTTCGAAAAATGTGTCTGCCTAACAACGTAAATAACGCAATGAATGTTGTTGAAATGTCAAAATAAAACCCATTGCTACTTATAGTGTTACGCAACTAGTCAGTAATCGTGTATTAGTTTTTTTTAAGCACGTCTATCATAGAGTTACTGGTTCATCTACCTACAATAGACTACAGAATTAAGGCAATAAAAACTACTTTTTAGTAAGTAGGTACATAGAAATGGGTGACTAATTGCGATCACATCGTATCAGCTCGTAAACTGGTGCTCTACATGAGCTCTGGACTCCCAAATGACCGCTCCATAATGAACGACCATGAAGGATAGTTTCCATTATCATTACAACGCTAGGTGAATGGTTTGGTAGTTGCAATAATTTGTAGTTATTATCAAACTGGTGGATGTTGTTCTTCTTCACATGTTAGTGTAGAGGAGTATTCTTTACCAGGAAATAAACTGGATATGGTAATAAGATTGATCTCAAATAGATACAGTTATGTGATACAATGTGGAGACAACAAAACGACAAAGAATTAAAGCACTGGCAATACGAATGTATAAGAGTATTTTGGAATCTATCCTATATTATATATATGTATATTATCTATACTTATAATAAATCTGTAGAAGTGAAAATTCTGTACATTGAAAATATCCAAAAAATAAATGGTAGGGAGTGTTATTTGACCGACACCGAACCCAAAAATGTGATTAAAAAAATTTTTGTCTGTCTGTCTGTCTGTCTGTCTGTCTGTTTGTTCAGGCATCACGCAAAAACTACCGGTTCGATTACGATGAAACTTGGTATAATTATTCTTTAATATCCTGGGCACCACACTGGGTACTTTTTATCTCGGAAAAGTGTATACAATAAAAAACAAACTTAATTTTGCGGTTCGATCCCTTTACCCGATTACCACTGTCTGTACTGTACCAACCGCAAATACTAAGTTTGTCGTAGGTTGGGTCACCCGCAGTGGAGTACATTTTTATTCCTTTTAGTTTTTAGAGTTATTTAGGTTTATTTTTATATAAGTCGTAGGTATAGATTTTAATTTTAAAGTATAGGTAGTATATTTGATAGTGTACGTAGTGACCGTAGGTTATTTTATAATACTGTTAGGTAGGTTTAGTCATTCGTATAGATATTAGTTTTTAGGGATTTTGCTTATTTATTGAGTTTAGATTAGTTATCATCAGAAATAGGTTTATTTAGGTAGGTAGGTATTTAATTTTCTGTTATTGAGTTTTTTTTTAATTAGTTAGGTACTTAGGTAAAGATATCATATAGGTACCCTCTTAATCACCACTAATGAGACACAATTGGTTTTCTATTGTAATTAGCCACAAAGGGCCCGCGACATAGATGGCATTCTGGGGAAGCACATACATTTTATCCTGTTAGCACGTTCCCGTGGGTAAATTTCCGACATCCACGCGGGCGAAGCCGCGGGCAGAAGCTAGTTAATAATAAAGCTGAAGAGTTTGTTTTTTTGTTTGTTTGAAGGCGCTAATATCTGGAACTATCCGTCGAATTTGAAAAATTCGTTTCGTATTTGATAGCCTAATTATTGAGGAAGGCTATAGGCTATTTAACATCACGCTAGAACCATTAGATGCCGAGCATTAAGAAAAAAAGCCTGAAAAAAAAGCCTGAAAGCGAAAACGAAGTGATAGCGCGGGCAGGCGATGCGATGCGATGCGATGGGTTGGGGAACAAAAAATTTCTAGTACAATATAGTATATTGGTTGAAGATGACAATTTCTAAAAGCAATATCAACAGCTCCATCATTGTCATGATAAATGAAAGCTGAATAGTGATTTTCGTACAAAGAAGTAAGGCCAGCATGGACCATTGTGTAACCTCCCTCGATCCTCCAACATCACTCAAGAATGTCAATACACCGTCAAAAGTACAAGCTTCCTAAAAGCTTTCCATTTTTGTGTCAAGTGCTGCCCAATCGGGCAAAAGTAATCGCTTCACATTAAATTTAAAGAGGTACGAAGTTAGCCTTTTACATAAAAAGTTGTGCTGCGTGATCGAATTTAATAAAGAAAAAATATGCGACAATCTTGACGAGGGTGCTTCATTGAAACTTATAAATAAAGATGGCGGACGATTTTGTGTTTTTAAATTTGTCCCAACGGTTTTTCTTTTGGAGCTGGCATAATGAGTTTTAACCAGAGTAATAATAGGCTTGAAAGAGTTTTTGTGTATTTAAAGGGTTGTGTAATTTTGGGTCTTAAGAAGTATTTAAGCAATGTGGATTAGAAATAGGTCTGTTGTCTTTTAGTCCAATTTTCCTTTGATCGTATTCTTCCGTTGTCTACTTCTCCTTAACCGCTTAACGACTTCTTCATCGCTTATTCGTACCAGTTTATTTTCAGTTTTATTTTGTAGAATAACTTTTGAACTTTAATACCGAACAGTCTCGTTATTTGGCAATATTGAACCGTCGTCTTCATAAGTACAGCATAAGGCTTAGGTGACACTTTCATGCTTAGAGGTATAAAAAGAGTGGCAATTCTCGTAATTTTAAGAACGTTCACAGTCTGCACCCTGATTGCGTAATACTCTATCAATCTCAATCTGAATCATTTTGAAGGATATTGCTAATCCATTGCTTCATATGTTCGAAAAATGTGTTTGCCTAACAACGTAAATAACGCAATGAATGTTGTTGAAATGTCAAAACAAAACCCACTGCTACTGATAGTGTGATACGCAATTAACCCACTAATCTCAGTCTGAATCTGTTAAAAATACCTCTATTTTCAATACATTTTTGACAAGTTTTTGAAATTGATGGTCGCTGAGATGTGATTTGCGACTAGATTTTGAACGTTTTTAATTCCCCTTCCGGCTTTCTGTCAGAATCTTTTCAAAGGACCAATTAAAATTTGGCAAGATCAAAAGGCTGCACGTACCATTTTTGAAAATGGTCGAAAACACTGCTTTTGCATACTAATTAGATCCCCAATTAATTCATCGAAAGAGCTTCAAGCTATTTAGGGGTTTATTTATAAACGTTGCTTAAAGTTAAGTAATGATTAGCGACTGTACAACCATACATTTTTGACGTTTAAAACGTCAACGTTTAAAAATAAAGGGGCTAATTTCTAAAACTTAATCCTTCCTGTCTCGAACACCTAATTTTCCCAAGAAATCAAGCACGTGAAGCAAAAGCTATAAGTCCTAGTTCATTATAAAACAAATTGCGTGCAGTTACTTAGGTGAATACAAACATTACATTCCTACTTTTCTATTCACATAACTAGTTGTCGCTACAACGCCTTGGAATCCTAATTAAAACCGTTATGGTCGGGACGTTTTTATTGAATTCAGACAAGTTTACAAATAACTAGAAGGTAGACAAGATCGCTTTATGAAAATGGTTTGAAAATACGATGAGTGTCGATTTAAAACTTGATTCGATTATCGATTGTTTCGAAACTGGCAGTTTTAAGGGGGAAGCGCCAGTGTAGCCCGCGAAATCATGTTTTCTTACGTTCGACCAAATTCGGTTGCAAAGTCCTGTCACTCCCTAAATTACATCTGTCAATCCGGGACTTTGCGACCGAATTCGGTCGTAAAGCGATCGTTATGAATGTCGAGACTGCAGCCCCAGGTCGGTGTCTGGTTGTATGGTGATTAAAATTATGATAAATGATAAATGATTTTATTTTTGTAAGTAGGTTTGTACAAACACTTTTACACGTCAATCATATTTTAAACTAGATGAGGTCGGCGTTTCCTATCTGACTAGTCTGAGAAGAAAGGCCGAAACAAACTCAGACGTCACAGTCTCTTTCTCAGTCAGATATAATTTAAACATTTCAGTTTTATAGTTTTACGGCCGCCATCTTGGATTTTCATTTTGAACATCGTTCCTGCCGGGGGTGCCCCGACCACACACAATTTTATACCCATTAAATCAATAACTTTTCCAATGCACGTTACTGAGTAAAACTCTACTTAATTTATCTCTGCACTTTTTATTTTACGAGCTTTTCGTAAGAACAACACCACAAACATTTAACAGCAACAGAAAACATTTTGAAAAATAACACAAAGGTTTTCTTACCGTTCCGTTTCCTCGGCAGCCAATAACCCACATTTCACGTGCCAATCCAAACTGAAACAAGCGTAGAATTTTGATTACCCATCAACGCCCGTTCTCGCTAACTTTCGTGTACGGCTGAACAATTTTTCCATAGCAACAAGGCAGAAATTTTCCACCGCACCCACGAGTACGTGCGTGTCGACTGGTGTACACCGTACTCTAAAATGTGCGTTTGTAAAGTTTTCAGCGTTGGTAAACATGATTTGTTTTGTGTGATCCTCTGTGGCCGGACCACATTTCAGTACTCAGATGCTATAGTTCGAAATAATACCTACCTAAAGTCTACTTTCATCGGAATATATGTATATTTTTAGTACCTCAAGAGATATCTTTTTAATTAGCAATTTATGTGGCCCGGCCGCCAAGCAGTGCTCTCTGGCCGCGCCACCTCAAATTAAATAGAGTATAATGAACTATTAATAAATCAATATCCCGAAAAAAAACTACCTAAAGAGTACCTTGCATACGACAAATATGGTCCAATAAACCCCTTTAGTTAAGGAGTTATTGGTCGTAGAGTGTGGTCCGGCTGGAAGGTATACTCTGCAGCAAGTCAATTTTGCAATATTTAATATTAACTATCCATAAATCTATACTTCTATACTATCTATACTTCTATACTAATACTAATAATACTAATAATAATATTATAAAGAGGAAAACTTTGTTTGTTTGTTTGTTTGTTTGTAATGAATAGGCTCGAAAACTACTAAACCGATTTAAAAAATTCTTTCACTATTCGAAAGCTACATTATCCATGAGTAACATAGACTAAATTTTATTTTGGAAAAAAATAGGGTTCCGTAAGATATTTGGGTTTTTCGGACGCAAGGTGTAAAAAATCAACCAGAAAAGTTACTTATTTTGCGTACGCTGCCTAAACTATAAAAGATAGAACCATAAAATGTTCAAATTAATTGTAGATCTTATAAATATCTACAAAAAAGTCCGCGACACACTATGCCTATCTATGTCGAGTGAGGCACAACAACCATTTTTTTATTTAAAAATCTTGAATTTTTTTGGACTACATTTATACGCATTTATTTTACTCATGCTATTCATCCTTATCAAAATAAATTATTTTATCAGTAAGTACAGTTTATGTAGATAATATTTGGTCGTTGAATGATTAAAATTGGTCGTTTGGTTTTGAAGTTATGGCGAAATTAAAATATTACGATTTCTGCTGCACGGCCCGTTGCGAAGTGGGCGTCACCAAGGCCGTGCACGTGCAGGAATAAGTTTACAAAATCAAGTCATAATATAACTATTTACATCACATCCATGATCTGTATAGTGTTATAAAGTTTTCATAATTTTCACAAAGTTTAAAAACATCATCTTCTTACATCTATTTATTTAAAAAAAAATTATTATGTATCTTTATGGGTTATTTTGATTTCATTTTTCGCAAAGTTTAAAAAATACATCTTCTTCTATTTACTTAAAAAATATATTTTGTATTTTTATGGGTTATTTTGATTTCCTTTTGAGATACGCAATCCTGTCACAAATCCGAAATCTACGCGGACGAAGTCGCGGGCAGAAGCTAGTCAATTATATAATAGTACCTTTTCTCTACTCTTCGTTCATACTTTTTTCTCTCAAGAAACTATTCATTTTAATTAATTAATCTTTAAAGTATGTGGCGCGGCTAGGGAGGATTACTTTCAGCAAATATAACGAAATATGCTTTATTTCTTTATGCCAACGAAAACTGCATAATAAGTACTTTATAAAAAGACGTAGACTTTATCTATAAACTTTTATTTTTATTACCAACAATGATTTTGAAAAAGGTGCACTTTTTGGAAAATATATTTTTTATTCGTATACTTATTGTTTATTTTAAACCAAAATTTTCACATACTTCGTCATATTAACTACCTATTCTTAGGTAGATAGGTAAACAAAAACCAAAAAGTGCACCTTTTTCAAAATCATTGTTGGTAATAAAAATAAAAGTTTATAGATGAAGTCTACGTCTTTTTATAAAGTACTTATTATGCAGTTTTCGTTGGCTTAGAGAAATAAAGCATATTTCGTTATATTTGCTGAAAGTAATCCTCCCTAGCCGCGCCACATACTTTAAAGATTAATTAATTAAAATGAATAGTTTCTTGAGAGAAAAAAGTATGAACGAAGAGTAGAGAAAAGGTACTATTATATAATTGATTTATGGATAGTTGTTAATATTAAATATTGCAAAATTGACTTGCTGCAGAGTATACCTTCCAGCCGGACCACACTCTACGACCAATAACTCCTTAACTAAAGGGGTTTATTGGACCATATTTGTCGTATGCAAGGTACTCTTTAGGTAGTTTTTTTCGGGATATTGATTTATTAATAGTTCATTATACTCTATTTAATTTGAGGTGGCGCGGCCAGAGAGCACTGCTTGGCGGCCGGGCCACATAAATTGCTAATTAAAAAGATATCTCTTGAGGTACTAAAAATATACATATACTAGCTTCTGCCCGCGACTTCGTCCGCGTAGATTTCGGATTTGTGACAGAATTGCGTATCTCAAAAGGAAATCAAAATAACCCATAAAAATACAAAATATATTTTTTAAGTAAATAGAAGAAGATGTATTTTTTAAACTTTGCGAAAAATGAAATCAAAATAACCCATAAAGATACATAATAATTTTTTTTTAAATAAATAGATGTAAGAAGATGATGTTTTTAAACTTTGTGAAAATTATGAAAACTTTATAACACTATACAGATCATGGATGTGATGTAAATAGTTATAATTATTATGACTTGATTTTGTAAACTTATTCCTGCACGTGCACGGCCCTGGTGACGCCCACTTCGCAACGGGCCGTGCAGCAGAAATCGTAATATTTTAATTTCGCCATAACTTCAAAACCAAACGACCAATTTTAATCATTCAACGACCAAATATTATCTACATAAACTGTACTTACTGATAAAATAATTTATTTTGATAAGGATGAATAGCATGAGTAAAATAAATGCGTATAAATGTAGTCCAAAAAAATTCAAGATTTTTAAATAAAAAAATGGTTGTTGTGCCTCACTCGACATAGATAGGCATAGTGTGTCGCGGACTTTTTTGTAGATATTTATAAGATCTACAATTAATTTGAACATTTTATGGTTCTATCTTTTATAGTTTAGGCAGCGTACGCAAAATAAGTAACTTTTCTGGTTGATTTTTTACACCTTGCGTCCGAAAAACCCAAATATCTTACGGAACCCTATTTTTTTCCAAAATAAAATTTAGTCTATGTTACTCATGGATAATGTAGCTTTCGAATAGTGAAAGAATTTTTTAAATCGGTTTAGTAGTTTTCGAGCCTATTCATTACAAACAAACAAACAAAGTTTTCCTCTTTATAATATTAGTATAGATATAGATTCCGATGAAAGTAGACTTTAGGTAGGTATTATTTCGAACTATAGCATCTGAGTACTGAAATGTGGTCCGGCCACAGAGGATCACACATTTGTTTTTCGATTGGCAATCATGAAAACGTAGGGTTCTAAACTTACTTTATTTTTCTATTTATTTTAAAATTATCTGTGTATCCCGCGACTTCGTTCGCGTGGATTTCGGATAGCAAAAACGTGTCGCTTAGAGAAGGTAGAGAGTAAGAGGGTAGGTACCACTGCTCATCATTAAAAAGGAAGAATCTTTTTCTCTTTTTAAGTAGGTAGGTATTTGCTTTTTTGGGCAGAAACCATTTTTTTTCTAAAATAACAGTAAGCCTAAGTTACTCATTATAACATCAGCTGTAGGCCGGTGAAAAAAAACCGGCCAAGTGCGAGTCGGACTCGCGCACGAAGGGTTCCATACCATTATCTACAAAAATCAATCATGAGTTGATTGAATGAAAGGTAAATTGCGGTTTACGATTTATGACGTATTAAAAAAAAACTACTTACTAGATCTCGGTCAAACCAATTTTCGGTGAAAGTTTACATGGTAATGTACATTATATATTTTTTTAGTTTTATCATTCTCTTATTTTAGAAGTTACACACATTTTACCACTTTGGAAGTGTCTCTCGCGCAAACTATTCAGTTTAGAAAAAAATTATATTAGAAACCTCAATATCATTTTGAAGACCTATCCATAGATAGCCAACACGTTTGGGTTTGATGAAAAAAAAATTTCGAGTTTCAGTTCTAAGGCCCGTATTAATAAACGATACTCAGCCCAAGAGACCGCACTTGATATGAATGTTGAGATACTGACCGTATTAATAAACGCGATTGTTTATGTTCTCAAGTTGCGGATTAGGTTTACGTCATCAACTGAGTGATGGACTGATTAATAAACGAAACTCGACCCTTATGTATACATCGGGCGCGGGTACTTGAGATGCTATATCGTGAGTGCAGACAGTCCGTGACTTGAGGTGCGATTAGCGTGGCGCGAAACATGGAGTTTGAAAATATTTTGAGTGAAATTAATTATTACGATGAAATAGATTACTATGACGATATTTTGTGGCCTTTGCGATTTCGTTTACCAAAAGTTTATTTAAGGGATGCTTCAAATCCTTTTGAATTACCTACTGAAAATTTTAAAAAACGATTCAGATTTGTTCAAGAATCAGTGTTGTATATAGTAACATTAATCAAAAACTCATTCGTAAAATATAATAACAGAGGTCTTCCAATTTCCCCGGAAATAGCCGTCCTTTTAACTTTAAGGTTTTATGCAACAGCATCATTTCAGGTTAGTATGTACCTAATATTGTAATGTAATTAACTACCTACTTATTACGAACGAAAATCTATTATTTCATATGATAATGTACCTTACGTACTTAATTAATTTATGTTTCAGCTTGTTTGTGGTGACCTAATACATTTATCACAACCTACAGCTTCAAATATCATAACCAGAGTATCAAAACTATTAGCCCTTTTGCACACAAAATACATCAAAATACCTCGAGGAGATAATGCCAGTACAAACAGACAACTGTTTAAAAACTTGGGAAGTCATGGACGTTGGCCTGGACTCCCAGGAGTAGATGGTGCCATTGACTGCACCCATATAAAAATAGTGAATACACCAGGATGCCAGCATCATGAAGTATATAGGAACAGGAAGTCATATTTTTCAATCAATGTACAAGTAAGTAAGCCTAATAATTGTGCAGAATAATATACTTTTGCTGTGAAAATTATGTTTTTAAACAGTCACAAATTACAGTAATCAAACAACAAAACCCCTTATAAACTTAGAATAAAAAGTGAATGTTCAGTTTTATGAATACAATTTAACTAGTTTTTTTTTTTCAGGCTGTTGTTGGCCCTCAAACTGAATTTTTAGATGTTGTTGCTAGATGGGCTGGCAGCATGCATGACTCCAGAATATTTCAAATGTCTTCGGTGTACATGAAATATACCCAGGGTATCTTGGATGGAAGACTTGTAGGTGATAGTGGATATCCTACGCTACCATTTGTGCTTACGCCTATAAGGCCTTCTCCTGAAGATCCCCCTTCAATACGCTATAACAGAGCGCAAATAAAAACTAGAAACATTGTTGAGAGAACTTTTGGAATTTGGAAACGTAGGTTCCCTTGTCTTTCACGGGGGTTAGGAAATAAACTTACTACTGTATCAAATATAATAGTCGCTTGTGCAGTGTTGCATAATTTGTCATTGATTTTAAATGATAACATTGAAATTTTTAATGAAGAACACCAAAATGATGTGGTAGATGAACCAAATACGAATAATATGTCTGGCACGAGCTCAGGGTTCCTACTAAGAAATACAATTATAGAAAATTTCTACCAATAATTTACAGTACCTACATGTACTGTAAATTATTGGTAGAAATTTAACATATGTATATGTTATGTGATTATGATATATATGAGTAATTTCTGTAATAAATGTTTATATTTAGCCGTTACTTAAATTCAAGATTTTATTTAGTTATAAGGAACTTTTAAGTGTCTTCAACCATATAGAAAGATTGAAATTAAACAATATTACAGTTACATAAGGCTTGTTTATTAATATATAATATAGAGCACCACAATAAACTCCTTTCTTTAATTTCTTATGACATCAAATCTGTAACAAAAGACAAAGGCTTGTAAATATTAGCATGTTAACCACAAGAAAAAAATCAATCCATCATCACTCAAACCTAAAAGATAACATTGTAATCAAAGTAACTGAGGAACATTGTTTTTTTTGCTGAAGGATCAGCTCAGCTAGCTCAGCTTTAGCCTTAGCTTCACGAAGCTGCTGTTTAAGTATATTCATCTCTACTTCGTGCTTTTCATTAGCCCTCATTTGACGATCCTTGTACTCTCTCTCCAAAATAGAGTCCTTATGACGTTGACCTGTCAGTGCTGTTGGCCTCCTCTCAGGTACAATTGGAGCAGTTTCTGACACAGAGGCAGGTGTGGATGTCTGTGGAGGAGTTTCTGTGACCTCTTGAACTGGGTCAAAAGGTGCAGCCGCAGTCACTTCCTCTATGTGGACAGGTTGCACCATATGATCCTCTGTAATTTCTGAAAAACATAATAATTTTAACATTAATCTCAATGCATTATGTAATAAAAACTATATAAATGTTTTTCCTGTGCTTGTTATGAGGTGTTTATCAAAGTAAATTTATATTTATGTTAGTATTATATTACATAATAATAAATAGATGTAAATTTACTTTTGTAGGTACAGTATTTACCAAGAACTGCATCCGAATCAATCGCAGTATCTATCCCAACTATAAGCGCTGGGACCACTTCAGCGACATCAGGGTCAATGGTGGCATCACTTATTGATGGCCCTCCCCCAGTGGCCATGCGGTGTTGGCGTTCTTTGGTCAACGCCTCCCTCTGTCTTTGTTTAATATTCATCCAGAGCCGACGTAGTTGTTTAGTTGTTGCCTAAAATATTAATAACAACGTGAATGTAAATAGTGCAACAAAAAAGAACAAGCCAAAATTTGTCACTGGCATAATTTCATGTAAATTAAAGTCAAAATCTCAGACAATAATAGGGTTCCTTTTGTTCTGTTACCTGATGTCATAATATAGAATAAATAATGTAATTATTTACCTGGGTAGATGCGTGCGGACTAGCGTTGTATTCTGCAGCTATTTTGTTCCAGGCCTCATTTTTATGTCGTAGAGACGCACCATCGGTGTCTTTATTCTCCACTACAGTCTTATATTTTTTTAAAATTTCTAAAAAATACTTTTTCTCGGTTGGAGTAAAAATATGCTTCCTATTTTCCATTTTAAGCAATTTTATAAATGCGAGATGACGAGCTGGTAAACAAACAAATGTTTATGTTTGGCGTCCCTTTTTTTTGACACTGACGCTACATTGCGTTATGTTGTTATCTATGCTTACTGAGTTAAGTAAACAATTATGTCGTATTGGGAAATAAATACACAACCTTTTTAACACTTTAACGCTTTCTTGGGTAACAACCAACTATAAAACGTGTATTAGCGCTATTCATTAAAGATTTAATGAAATAAAAGTATTTCAATCTAAAAGTTTTACATCTTTTGACATAGCAATAACGAAATGCGACAAGTCTCATTCAAAACTTCGTTCAATGTGACGTCATCGTTCACGAGATCAAGTCCTCAAGTACAGATAGGTGAGGAGCTGATCTTGGTTACTGAGATAGTGTACTTATGTGTCTATTAATTAGCAACAATCTTGAGATGCTGATGACGTCATAATGGCGAATCAAATGATAACGCACTTGAGTACGGTGTTGAGGGATGTCTATTAATACGGGCCTAAGTATGGGACCCCCAAAATTTATTGTTTTTTTTTTTCTATTTTTGTGTGAAAATCTTAATGCGGTTCACATAATACATCTACTTACCAAGTTTCAACAGTATAGCTCTTATAGTTTCGGAATGAAAGTGGCTGTGACATACGGACGGACAGACAGACAGACAGACATGACGAATCTATAAGGGTTCCGTTTTTTACCATTTGGCTACGGAACTCTAAAAAGGGTAAGTCTCATCTAAATCGGTTCGGAGGTTAACCGGAACAAACAGGCAGAGAGACAGACAAAAAATTAAAAAAAAATGTTTTTTGTTATAGGTAAAGTACGGTAAAACGGGGTGAATAGGGATGCAGGGGTGAATCGGGACGACACTTAATCTTTAATTAAAAAACAGTATAAACATTAGAGTCTTTTCTGGCAACATCCATTTTAAAGTTTCGTCCCGATTCACCCCTGCATCCCTATTCACCCCGTTTTACGGTATATACTTTTATATTCATTTAGTAAAACGCTTTTATTTTGCCTAACATCATAGAACATAGACTCAACTTATACTCCGTGGCCAAGAGAAATAGAACAGGCTATACTTAGGTCAAAGTGTAGTTGAAATAATAAAAGGGTTAATGTTTGTCGCTAGTGCGTTCGCCCCGACACGCGTTGCTGCGCACCGTGTGACCAACGACGCTGCCTGATCGCCGACCAAGCTAACAATAGAAATTGCTTCAAACACTTCCACTAACTATAGCTTAGAAAATATGCATTCCTAGTATACCTCTATAAGATATTTTCCATATTGCTGCAGTATTTATTGCACTTTAAAAGTAGAATTGAATGAGAGGAGAAATTGGTACGTGAGAAATGCAGCTGTACCGACGGAGACGTGTGAAGCGAAACCAGCTGTTGGTAAATATGGAGATATGATATCTAGGGATACGTTATTTTCGTTTTTACGAAATAGATGCGATAAATGTGAAATTTACTAAACAGATGCGATAGGTACTCGTAAATGTGAAATTTACTAAATAGGTGCGAAATGTTGTGTTTTCTATAAGTTCTTGGCCACGGAATTTTGAAGATTTTTTTTATACTATGTAACAATCCCGTGACGGTCACAGTCAATCACGTGATAACTAACTAAAGAGTTATCTTTCAGCGTCTACACTGTTGACTGGGGAAAGATATCTTAGTATCTACAATATTGTCATAAATGACTGAAGGCAAAAACTTAAGTAGGAAAACATGGAAACAACCACAATATTGTTTTCTCAATAGATAGCCTTTACCCAACTATGTTGAGGTCGGCTTCCAGTCTAACCGGATGCAGCTGAGTACCAGTATTTAACAAGGAGCGACTACCTATCTGACCTCCACAACCCAGTTACTGGGAAATACGATACTTACCCCTTGGTAAGACTGATTGTCAGATTTTCGGGCTTCTGACGACCCGTAATGAGACAGTCATTACTAATGACTGTCAAAGATTCACAAATGACAGCCGGGACCAACAGCTTAACGTGCTTTCCGAGGCACGAAGGGGTGTTGGTATGAAAAGATGGTCACCCATCCACGGACCAACCGCGGCAAGTATAGCTTAACCTGATCGATCGACCCGTGCGGCTGTTGCAACATGCAAATAGTTAAGCAACTTTACTTTTTTTTTTGTCGATTAAATGCGAAATTTGCGTGATACCCTAATGATATTGCATACAGAGGACCTCGAGCAATTTTAGTAAAAAAAATAAAGGTCACGAAAAAAGATGGTCCTGCGGTACGTAGGTACTCCATTCATCCTGATTCTGAATGGTTTACGTAATGATGTTTAACGTTCTAACCAGGTCGGTTTCATAAAAAACTTTTATTTAGGTATTTTATAAGTAGCTTCACAGCTGACAGGAAGTAACCTAAACATTAAACATTTTTGTTTCGCTAATATAACATTGAAACAGCAACACAACGTTTTAGTGTTTTTGTAACCGCTGCTTCATACAAAATCAGCCTATTAAGTTCATACAGGCCTCTTCTCTGTGAGAGGGAGTGGGCCGTAATCCACCACGCGGGCCCAGTGCGGGTTGGTAGATGTCACATGTCTTCGAATTTTTGGTTCTAGGACATGCCGGTTTCCTCACGATGTTTTCCTTCACCGTTTTGAGAGCAGTGGTGATGAAATAATGTACACGAAGTAAAGCGCCTGTCTGGGTTCGAACCCACGACCTACATACAACTCGTAAGTCGGAGCCGTTAGCACTGGGCCACCTGCTTTAATGTGTTTAGTATCTATTATTAACTAACACATGAAAATATGCAAGAATTCATCCGACAAAACATTACCTACTCGTATAAACATAGACAACTAGCTGCTATCTATTAAAATCTTCGAGCACGCGTCTCGGACCGGCTTCAGCTCCGGTGTCAAAATGCCATTTACGGCATTAGGACACTCATAGGCTGCAACCTACTTAGTAAGCTGTCCGTCGATGTGCAGCTTAGCAACACTTAGCCATAAGTACAGACGCCAGCTAATCAAGGTACTACAATCTGTCAAATTTCTTTAATGGATTTTCAACTTTATCGCTAAAGCATTAAGGTTCAAGGTTGATTGGGAAAATTTGACAGATTCGGGTAGCTTGATGTACTGGCGTCTGTAATAAGCGCTTTTTAATGGCGATCCTACATTAGCCACTGTCTTGCCTGATCCTGATGTCATAATAACTAACATAAGTATTATGTAGATAAAGTGAAACTATATACGATAAAGATGATAGAAAATAAAAACCGGTCAAGTGCGAGTCGGACTCGCGCACCGAGGGCTCCGTACAAAGTTGTAGGTATGTTTAAAAAATTTAAGTTTCATTTTTTTTGTAATGTTACTAAAGTTTTAAGGGTTTTGGGATGTTTTCCTTTACTTGTGTGTGGCATGGCAATCCTGACTGACTGACTTACTGATGACAATCCTGCTGAAACTCGCTGTAGAAATACAAATTGTCATTAAATTTACAATGACAATTTTTTTTTCTACTTGATATTTGTACGCCGTTAGCGGCAAATCATAGAGATCTCTGTACTTATTATAATATTATAACACCTATTTTTACAACTATGTAAAACAAATAAAAAACTTTGACTTTAGCTATATTTTCAATGACAATGTAATTTATAAAATGTAATGTAATGTAATATAGAAAACTGAATAAGAATAATTGTCATATAATGTTCATAATATATTTGCACACCTCACATGGTTATAATACAGTGTACCTTATGAACCTTTTGTAACATCCTCTGAACCTGTGTTATGCAAATAAATGATTTGATTTGACGCTTTGTCACTTGTCTAGGCCTTGCGTTGGTCCATCAATGGTTTTTTGGAACGAAGTTCCTTATCGCGCGTTGCGAAAGGGGGCTAGACGGAAAAAATTAAGACCAAAAGTTGGAACGACACTTTTTGCGATAGTTGTAAACTTGTAAGCCGTGCTGCGTGCGCGTGTTTCTCTGTCTGTGTCTCTCTCTCTCTCTCTCTCTTATATAAAGCAAGCCAGTTATTTTCGTTTCTATATTTCGTTTGTTTTAGTTATATTTAATATTATTATAACTGTAAAAAAAAAAAAATTACAATTCCTTCACTAATTAATCGAAAGGAACTTCGTTCCATCCGGGTGTCCCTTGACACATCTCAAGTTTTTGTTTAATTTTCCTGTTTATACTATGATGTTACTATGCTACAATATTTATAAACGGTCTCTTCATTATTTCCTATTCAAGTAGGTTAACGCGTATTGAAACTATTGCAACTTTACGACACAACTACCTGCACAAGACATAACGGTCACACTGAAAAATTAAACCCAACAGTTTTGCTGGCATCTATACCTGTCATCAGTTCATGCATAATTAGCCTACGTTCCCACTGCTGGGACACAGGCCTCCTCTCTGTGAGAAGGAGTGGGCCGTAATCCACCACGCGGGCCCAGTGCGGGTTGGTAGATGTCACATGTCTTCGAATTTTTGGAACGAAGTTCCTTATCGCGCGTTGCGAAAGGGGGCTAGACGGAAAAAATTAAAACCAAAAGTTGGAACGACACTTTTTGCTAAGTATAGTTGTAAACCGTGCGGCGTGCGCGTGTTTCTCTGTCTGTCTCTCTCTCTCTCTCTCTCTCTTATAGAAAGCAAGCCAGTATTTTTTGTCTGTGTTTTTTTATTTGTTAATAATAAAAAAAAATATTATTACTTATAACTTGTTGTTATAACTTGTCTATGTTTTGTTTTATTGTACCTATTTTATAAATGTAATTTTTAATCTTTTAAAGCATGTAAATCTCGTACTAGCACGTTATTGTTGTTTTTTATTTTAATTTTAATATACTTATTTATAATTTAATTATGTATTCAGAGCATGTTTACTCGATAATGTGTAAGCTGTGGTTACCTGTAATTGAGTATGCATTACAGGATAATGTATAATAATACAAATTATATAATGGTTAAAGATAATTGTAATGTATCTCGTTGGTAATCCTTAAATAAATAAATAAACTTAAAAAAATAAAATTTTATTACAATTCCTTCACTAATTAATCGAAAGAAACTTCGTTCCATCCGTCCCTTGACACCTCAAGTTTTTTATACATCATCAATATAAATAAATAAATAATAAATAAATAAATAAATATTCCTGGACATTTCACACAGCGCCATCTAGTCCCAAGCTAAGCAACCTAATGCTTGTGTTATGGTAACAAGATGGCTGATAAACTACTTATATACATTTTTTTTTTTGTAAATACATACATATTATAGACTAGCTTCTGCCCGCGGCTTCGCCCGCGTGGATGTCGGAAATTTACCCACGGGAACGTGCTAACAGGATAAAATGTATGTGCTTCCCCAGAATGCCATCTATGTCGCGGGCCCTTTGTGGCTAATTACAATAAAAAACCAATTGTGTCTCATTAGTGGTGACTAAGAGGGTACCTATATGATATCTTTACCTAAGTACCTAACTAATAAAAAAAAAACTCAATAACAGAAAATTAAATACCTACCTACCTACCTAAATAAACCTATTTCTGATGATAACTAATCTAAACTCAATAAATAAGCAAAATCCCTAAAAACTAATATCTATACGAATGACTAAACCTACCTAACAGTATTATAAAATAAAATTAAAATCTATACCTACGACTTATATAAAAATAAACCTAAATAACTCTAAAAACTAAAAGGAATAAAAATGAACTCCACTGCGGGTGACCCAACCTACGACAAACTTAGTATTTGCGGTTGGTACAGTACAGACAGTGGTAATCGGGTATAGGGATCGAACCGCAAAATTAAGTTTGTTTTTTATTGTATATACTTTTCCGGGATAAAAAGTACCCAGTGTGGTGCCCAGGATATTAAAGAATAATTATACCAAGTTTCATCGTAATCGAACCGGTAGTTTTTGCGTGATGCCTGAACAAACAGACAGACAGACAGACAGACAAAAATTTTTTTAATCACATTTTTGGATTCGGTGTCGGTCAAGTAACACCCCCTGCCATTTATTTTTTGGATATTTTCAATGTACAGAATTTTCACTTCTACAGATTTATTATAAGTATAGATATAGATAGAAAAACACCCAGACTCGGAACAAATACATGTAGGTCATACAAATATTTGTTCCGTGCGGGAATCGAACCCGCGACACGCAGCGCAGCAGTCAATCGCTTAACCACTGCGCCAACCGTGCCGTCGCATCATCATATCATCATCATCATATAGTATCCTCACAATGTGTTCCTTCACCGTTTTTGAGAGCTGGTAATAAAATAAGTTACACAAAGTAAAGCGCCTGCGAGTTGAATGGCGTGCAATAGAAGATAGTCTATGTCCATCTTGACATATGCTGATGATGATGATGATGAAAGCGCTTGCCTGGGTATGAGCCCAGGACCTACAACTCCACTGGGCCACCAACGCTCTCAGTCAGCGTCTCGGTCAGTTCATGACTCATTACTTACCTACTCCGTCCTTATTGCGAAACGTACTATACAAAGTACCAGCTGCTCCAAGTACCTTTAGGCCCAAATGAAAAGTGGATTGGGAGATAAAGTTACACACAGACAGAAAAAGTCTTCATTCGCACAAATGCAATAAACTGTCTAAATCAATCATTGGGCGCTCATCTGATCGCGATTAGCTATGCGCGACACGTAATCAATTCCCTCCTCTTCTCTCGATCCATTTACCACCAAGTAAATGATAGAACACACTTAGGAACGTTTAGTGAGGCTGACGGTGAACCGGCTAAACACATTACCCTCTTTCTCTTTGTCGTAGTCGGTTACAACTGTCGCAGCTGTCTAGCCAATTTGCGAGTCTATAGCAGCAGGGCGTTACAAAACCAGTATAAGATGACCTCCCTCTTATTCTATTATACTTCGGCCGACGAGAGAATGCGTTCTTGACACCTGTCAGTTTCGTACCTACGTGTTTTGCCAATTTGATCTTTATTTTTTTTTTATACATTGCCCCACACTAGGAATTACTACTGCATCGTGGGTGAGTTTACAAACATTTAAACTCACATACACAAACAGACCAGAACAGACCCAGAACAACAACTAGACCCGGAACAACTACCTGTAGGCAATACAAATATTTGTTCCGTGAGGGAATCGAACCCGCGACACGCAACGCAGCAGTCGATCGCTCAGCCACTGCGCCAACCGTGTCGTCAGAGTAGTTGTTGCACTGACACGTGTCAGGAACGCATTCTCTCGGCGGCCAGACTGTAGAACTCCGTACCTACGACGCCAGCCCACCTTAAAGCCAAAGTACGGTCTCATCATCAGCATCTCAGCCGAAAAACGTACACTGCTGGCCTTCCCCAAGCGCCGCCACTTCGACCGGATCTGGATCCGGATCAGCAGATTCCTGCGGCCTTTACAAGGTCATCGATCCTGCTGCCACTTAAGTTTGGCAACTCTTCGGGCTATGTTGGTTACCTTGGTTCTCCTACGGATCTCTTCATAGATGAAATGCTGCCTCCTGTCCAATAATATCCTCTATGGTCTACAGTTAGCAGCTTCAGGTCCTGGAAAAAAAACACTTCTCAAATTAGGATTTATCCGTGGAATACTCAGTGATAGCTTTGAGACTAGAGTTTATGATGATAGCATTAACAAAATATTTGACTAGATGTCAACTCACAATCTTTTCCAGTGGAACGATCTTTATCATTCTTATCTCCGGCGAAGGACGTCCAAAATCAGCCTATAATGTTGATCCCACTGTTAAGACACAGGCCTCCTCTCCGTGAGAGGGAATGGGCTGTAATACACCACACAGTGCGAGTTGGTAGATGTCGTATGCCTTCGATTTTTTTGTTATAGGACATGCTGGTTTCGAGAGCAGTGGTGATGAAATAATTTACACAAAGTAAAGCGCCTGTCTGGGTTCAAACCTGCAACCTATAAACTCGTAAATCACTGCTCTATAAGACATCCACTGGTATACATAGCATCGTCACAAAAATGTAACAAAACACAAAATGAAAATACTTCAGAGAAACTTCCTTAGCGTAACGTTTATTAACTCACCTACGTGCACTTTCAACACCTCATTTACCAAAAGTGTTTATTCTGTAAAAGAGCGAGCGACCCTGTTTGTCGTTCCAAATTAATTTTTCCCCACGTTAACTTGAACGAGCTCTCTCGATTAGCGTAATGAAATCGTACTTACTTAGTGATGACAATCTAATGGTTTACCCGCGAAATTATGAGCTTTATTGAAGGTTCTTGGAGTATTTTGGTACAATTTTATCTTTTAGAAGCGACATTTTAGAGGCCACTTAAGGAAAGACTGAAAATGGCTTCTTTGAGTTGGACATGAGGAGTGCCAAGACGCAAATAAAATCTGTATGTAGGTTGTGAAATCATTGTGTTTCGAATTTCCTTTTAGTCAATTACTATTAAAAAAAAGCCTACGCGATATTCAGGGACTCTTTCCTTATATCGGTATGGTGTAAGAAGGCAAAGAGAAGAAAAATCCCTATTAAAAATACACTTCACCTAAATATCGGGGCCTAAATATCGTGTAGTGTAATAGGGATTCTAGGATACTGAAGTGTAGGTACCTACACTATTATGCTACAATTACCAAAGGAAAAGAAAATGGAATGCGGGATTTGCTTAGAGAGCCCTTTGGTACTTAGCTAGATTGGCTTCGAAAATCACGTAATATTTATACCTTCCTTACAACAGTGTGACTGTGTCATCAGAGGGACCACTAGCTGTCATCCTTAACCCGTGAAACGATTGCCTACTAGGTATATAGAAACCGTTTGCACGTAAGCGCTCAAAGGTTTTCACGATTAGGTATATTTATTGTCGCTTCGAGTCTATTTTCCCCATGAACAATCCCTGGTTCATACGACATTTGACATGTTAATAACCTAATCTTGTATCCGATGTTGAGGCCCTAAAAATAAGAAATACCTACTTATGCACAGAGTCCAGATGGAGACGTCATTTTTAAAATGATTGTACATAAGTAGGTAAGTTCTATAGTACTTAATTCTATCTACTATTTTTGCTAACTGCCTCATGTAGGCACCGACTCGACATCCAATTACACAAATTAAAACGCTTCCCGTGTCGTCTTCATACAGCCCTGAGTAAGTATACAGATAGAATAAACAGACAACTGTCATTATAAGTTGCCGCGAGCCATTCTCAAATCAATGAGTCACGTATGGCCATCCACCTGGGCCTTAACCACCTCTTAGCTGCCAGGCAGTAATTTAAATTGCATGTCTCTCTGTATATCACAGGCACAAAACATAAGTTAGTGCTGTTTTACTAATAATTATATCATTACGAAAATATTAATAGCAAAAAAAAAAGAATTTGGTTTCTGTAAGTTTAGGTAGATTACAAACAAGCATTTTGCCCGCAAAGTTTTTGCGTTGTTTTAGAATGGCCCATTCAAAATTCAACACCCCTGCATCCATTCAGAATGCCTTCAGGGGTTTATTTCAAACAACCCCTAAAATGGTAGGTAGGTGTACGTAGAAACATTATATTATTATGACTTTGTCCTTCCTGAGGCTTCTTTTGGTCTGTACCGATGGATAGAGACAAATTGGAGGATGCTTTATGCATCAACAATGCTATGAAAACAGGTAATGGACAGACATACGGACTCAGTTTTGCAACACAATGCAATGAATGTCTTGTTTTTACTTACAGAGTTGTGCTGCCATCTCTAGTTTGCAAGAACATTTAGCTAATTTAGTAAACCGCCATCTGTTATTAAAAGTAAGTATCAAGTACAAAGCTACTGTGGGAGTTAGTTCATACTTCTAACGTGATCTTGCTGCATTAATGTGGCGCTAGTCGCGAAATTACCGTGTTGCCAGATTTTAAATAGTCTACCATAATAGAAGTTAGCTTTTGCCCTAAAGGGTTCATAGCTAATTAATAACAGCTGCACGGGTCGATCAAAGGTTAAGTTACGCTTGCCTAGGTTGATCTATGGATGGATGACCATTCGAGACCCCTCCGTGCCTCGGAAAGCTCGTTAAGCTATTGGTCCCAACTGTCATTCGTAATAGTATCATCTTTCATAGCCGTTACGGGTAGTCAGAGGCCCGAAAATCTGACAACTAGTCTTATCAGGGGCATTTTACCCAGTAACTGGGTTTTGGAGATCAAACAGGCAGTCGCTTCATCTATTCTATACTTATAATAAATCTGTAGAAGTGAAAATTCTGTACATTAAAAATATCCAAAAAATAAATGGCAGGGGGTGTTACTTGACCGACACCGAACCCAAAAATGTGATTAAAAAATTTTTTGTCTGTCTGTCTGTCTGTTTGTTCAGGCATCACGCAAAAACTACCGGTTCGATTACGATGAAACTTGGTATAATTATTCTTTAATATCCTGGGCACCACACTGGGTACTTTTTATCCCGGAAAAGTATATACAATAAAAAACAAACTTAATTTTGCGGTTCGATCCCTATACCCGATTACCATTGTCTGTACTGTACCAACCGCAAATACTAAGTTTGTCGTAGGTTGGGTCACCCGGAGTGGAGTTCATTTTTATTCCTTTTAGTTTTTAGAGTTATTTAGGTTTATTTTTATATGAGTCGTAGGTATAGATTTTAGTTTTAAAGTATAGGTAGTATATTTGATAGTGTACGTAGTGACCGTAGGTTATTTTATAATAGTGTTACGTAGGTTTAGTCATTCGTATAGATATTAGTTTTTAGGGATTTTGCTTATTTATTGAGTTTAGATTAGTTATCATCAGAAATAGGTTTATTTAGGTAGGTAGGTATTTAATTTTCTGTTATTGAGTTTTTTTTATTTTTATTAGTTAGTTACTTAGGTAAAGATATCATATAGGTACCCTCTTAATCACCACTAATGAGACGCAATTGGTTTTCTATTGTAATTAGCCACAAAGGGCCCGCGACATAGATGGCATTCTGGGGAAGCACATACATTTTATCCTGTTAGCACGTTCCCGTGGGTAAATTTCCGACATCCACGCGGGCGAAGCCGCGGGCAGAAGCTAGTGTAAAATATTGGTATTCAGCTGTATCCGGTTAATTCCGGTTAGACTGAAACCAACCCCAACACACTGGGCAAAAGTCTAGACAGATTGATTGTGGAGTTAATGTATTCAAATTAGGGTAGCCCGCGAAATTCTTTCGGTTTTTTAAACAATATTTATGATGCAATGCCATTATTTATGAAATTATTATTTACCACGACTTACTCAAAACTGTTTTTATAGATCTAAGTTAATTTGAAAAATATATTAACATGTAAATATTCGAGCCTTACTAATTAGTAACCGTGCATGACTCACAATGATATAATACTACACAGCACAGCGCATGTCGACCAGTCGCAGTAATTATGTGATTTCCTGTAAATCAACTGACTTTCGGCATAACTTATAATTTGAATTTGTGAGCAAAGACGAATATTTTAAGCTTAGATGTTTACAAGACAAATGTTTTTACATTTGCCTATCACAAATTAATAAATTTAAGTGATCTCGAATCGTCATTTCCAACCAAACTTCTAAACTCGAAACACTATAACCTACGAATAATAAACGTATCTTATTATTCGTAGACTATAACAGATTGAAGTGCGTAAATAACGATCTCCAAACGCGCATAGTGACTTTAATGCTTATACCTAATATAATAAATAATGCTTATCTTGACTTTCAGAGTTCGTGATTGTCATGAAATACAGTAGAAAAAATAAACCGCTTGCGGCAACACAAGCTGTTCGATTGTCAAAATGACGTTTCACCATACGTTCCGTTTCGTTTGTTTTGTCAAGAACTCGAAAGTCGAAATCAGTTGTCAAATGTATGTTTGTGAGCGTTCGCGAGTGGCAAACGGCGCTGCTTCACAATTACCGTTTTAATTAAAATACGATTGTTTATAGCGCATTTGCAAGCCACGCGTATCAATAGTGCGCTGGCAAATAATGAAAACCGCGCTCGATAGCTACTAAAGACAAGAAGTAAGTGAGCATAACAATAAAATCGGTTTAGTCTATCCACAATGGTGAAAGATGGACGTAAATATCGGTCGTTGTCGATCTAACTGGTCGTTTTGACGCCGACGCTCTATGAAATGTGATCTAGTGCAACGGAAATTAAGGATTTTTTAAACCGCAGTAAGTATTATTTTTAAGACATTGCGTTCGTTGCAGATAAAGCGTGTTTTCTTATCACCTTTCTCTGAGAGATAGTCACTCAATGAATGGGTCTAGGTGGGTTTGAATTTGAATGCTCAAATAGTATTGTATAGGCCGTATTTTATCTATTATTCATTTATGAACTGTTATAAGTACTCTTACATTCACTAAAAGCCATTCCTCTAAAGTGTGATTAAGTTATCTTGATTGTTATCGTATATTTTAAACTAAGTAATAAATATAAATAATAGCATTCACATGGCTCTTAAAAATTTGTCAAGTTTACTAACAACACAGGCACAGGCAGGATGTATTCTGCCTGCTTATGTTACTACTGTTTGTTATTATGTAAATAAATGTGCAAATGTTTATATGTTTACATTGCAATGTAGTAGAACATTCATTGTTTGTTATTATTTTATAAACAAGCAGGAAGCACATTTTTTTTTATCAAATCTGGTTCCATATTTCTTGAGATTAGTGAGTATAAACAAAGTCATAGATAAGGCTAGTCTTATTGTTACAATTTTATTTAGTTTTCATGTCTATCTTTGCTTGAGTAAATACAATTACTGGCAGGTGCATGGTTGAAATATTAATTTATTCTTAATTTGAATACAAACAATCATGTAAATGTCTTTTAAATAGAATAATTCAAGGACCTTATTGATTTTGTAATGAGGTAAATCTGTATAAAGTCAATAAATGGGTAGAGATAATTCTTATAAGGTATATCCTGTTCCTATGTAAATTCTGTTTAAAGTATGTAAATAAGAAGGATATGATAGTAAGAAAACTTCTTGTTGATATCAAGATAACTGTTGTAAGACTGAGTTGAAATACTACTAGATTAAAGCATGGAGGATGTGTTAAATAATTCAAAGATAAGATAATGTTATCAAAACAATAATAAATATGAAACGGATTATCTGCAAGAAAAATTAAACGTAAAATAATACTAGGTTGTTTTTTTTTTAATATCTTTTGTACACCCCATTTCACCTGTTTTGTTTAAGTACCATGTAAGGAAAAGAAGAAAGATTTTTTTTTTATTTGGGACAGGATATAGAAAAAGTAAAACAAGGAACACTTACAACTAACAAACTTACATTAAAAATAATCAGAAAAAAAAAGTAATTATGACGTAATAGCATAATACTGTAGAAATAAAGCATTGTTTACCTGTCAGGTGATATTTTAATATTTTTGTTTATAATATACCTTAAAATTACAAATAAACTTTACTTACAACAACAAAAAAATATTCTCAAAGTTTAATTTAAAACAAATTGACAAAAACAACTTACTTTACTTTTGTTTTGTTATTGTAATAAACAAAAAGTAAAATGAATGAATAATGAACAAGCATTCTTGTAATTCCATTGTACGTTTGACAATCAATCAGTTTTGTTATTGCACACCTCCATTAAATCATTGAGTTTACTAAAACTTAATTTATATGTATTATTTAAATGATTTCATTCATTACATTGTTGTGTAAAGGCTAAGCATTCATTTATTACTGCTTCCCTACCTACTTATTTTTGCTACCAAACTACAAATTAGCTGCAATAAATAATCTAAATTAATGCATTTCAAATCGTGTGTTGACAGCTGGATCATATTATACAACCTGATTTAAATTAATTAAAGTCATAAAATGTTGATTAATTATGTGCAAAAGCTATCAACTATCATTGTTGTCATATAATTGAATATTCTTAATATTTTTCTGTAGAATTTTGTTGACAAAAAGCTTATTTTTAGCAGGGAAAACCATCTAAGCTTAGATGCCATTTTACGACCTTGTAAAAATATCTTATTTTTCTTAGTCTGTATATTTCTTACTATGAAATACCTGTATGACCAAGATCTATGAAGGTAAATAAGACAAAATGAGTATGTTAGTTCTACCTACCCCTATGGGAAGAAGGCGTGCGTTTATCTATGAAATTTTACGGTAAAAAAGGTTACCCAAGAGGAGGTGATATCTCGATACATTTGAGCGACGCAAATTCACTCCTTAGGGTTCAGGAAATCTAACACACCTGCAATATTAAACAATATCAATGTTGACAATAGAATTAGGCAAGTATGAGAAACAAACATCTAACAAAGTTGTCTCTACGCAGGTGCACCGCGCAGCCATGTCTGAAGAGTCCAGCGTGCGAGTTGCTGTCAGGTATGTTACCAATCAAATACTTTGATAATACATCGTGATTTGGAAAAAACATCGCTACGCCAAACTGTGCTGTGAGGCCCTTTGTACACACACGTTTTTGTTGCCGTGTAAAACTACCTACGGTTTATTCACCGTGTGTAGGCACGGTCGTCATTGTTGTATGGATCACTATGGAAGCTTGTTAACGGACACGTTTTTTCGTACGGTAAAGAAACCGTGCCGTGTTAAGGGCGTAATTGTCCTATGGACATACAGGCCATACAAGAATTGTTTCAATGCAGAAATCTAATCCGCAACCCTAGTGCAGGACTCAAGAGCCAATTGTTCAGCCACTGTGGCAGGCGTGCCATTATTATGGCTCAATAGACGAAGGTTCTAGATATACAGCATGCGACGTGAACATTCCAAAATTGTACGGCTTAGCCAAGTTTGTGCTTATACTACGTCACTTCGTTCAAATGGTTGATGTGTACAGACGCCAGGGAAAATCTGACAGTTTCGGGTAGGTTGACCTGCTGGCGTCCGTACCTAAACAACGGAAACCGCGGTCCCCGTATTGCTTACCGACAGAAGCATCCAACTTTCAGTGTATTGGCGGACTCTAACCATCAGCGACCACAAAACTCGCGACTAGGAAAGTTTTTAACTTTCCTAGTCGCGAGTTTTGTGGTCTCGATCGCTCAGATTCTACAATGTGGAGACGACAATACATGAAAACACTGGCAATAATGCATAAGAGTATTTTAGAACTATCAAATAAATCAAAATTATAAAAAAATCAACGGGTTGCACTCCGGGAGTGCCGGCAGAAGTGAAAACTTGAATATCAACGTTGTGCATTTTTGATATTTTGGGATGCGGTCTACTCTCCCTCCGTCTTACGAATTTTCGAAAAGGTCACGTGTCCTGACGCGAGCTCCGTCTTACGAATTTTCGATCAGGTCACGTGTCCTGACGCGAGTTTAAAATTTTTTACCCATCACAACAAAAGTGCACAACGCCGCTAAAGAAGTTATCAGATCACTTCAAAAAAGAAATAGTAGTTATGGGCCGACTAAAGCTTTTTTACCAATCCTTGACTAGCTAATAGTGACTAAACTATTGGATATATTTGGGTAGCAGTGTAATCATAATCACCCTATAATATCCCCACTGTTGGGAAACATGCCTTCTCTCATATAGGTATTTGGTTGAATTTTTGTACGTAGACTTCCCGTCACTCCACCTCCATATGCAGATGCAGCACTGTCATCTCCACCTTGTATAATGAAGAGTAGAGACGGCCGGACGGCCCACTCCCACTCACAGAAATCTGTGTCTCAGCCCAGCAGTCGGAATATTGTAGGCTGATAATTATGCTATTATGCTAAGAGACAGTCATCGCTTCATCAAATTGAATAAAATTTTGCTTTTGACTGAAACATTGAGTTCATACAAAAGTTAAATCAACCGTGAATTTTACCAACGTTTTTTGTATAGGTAACTCGAGTATTTTTTACATAATCATAAATCATGCAGAAAACATTTTACGTGCATTGTAATTATTCAATCGTGTATTTATTGCTAATAGCTCTTAAAATTGCACGTTACACTTGCAATAACTAAACGTGACTAAAAATACAATAATTTATGCAAATCTCTGACCCAAAGAGCCAGCTGATGTGTGAAGTATTAACTAATATCCATGTAAGTGTGTGTTAGTGCACAGATTGTTTTATTGTTTATGTACACAATAGGATTGCTACTTCAAGACACTGTGTATTCAAACCTAACATGGTTTTGACACTTTGTTACGTAATAGTTAGTGTTTGGGCATTATGACACTAGTCTGTTATGTCCTTGCATTGTCTCGTTTCTAAGACATGCCCCCGAATACAGTAACTGATTTTTCAGATAAGTAAGTAATTAACTCGGCCTATCGCAGCCCTTAGTCTTTGAAACTAATGGAGCCCTGACACCGCGAGAAGGCGACCTAGAGAAAACATACGACAATTGGTCCTCTTTAGGCTTGGATCGAAAGAGCTGGAAGTCATGAGGAGAAGCCTTTGCCAATCAGTGGAATGATGCTGGTTAACAGTAACAGTATCGCAGCCCCAGTGCTGGATTTCGGCCTCTTCCGAGTTAAAATACCCGGGTTGAACGCCTTTCAGTTCACTATCCCACCAACAAAAACCACCGTAGGCCATGACAAGTTTCAAATTGAATAATCCTACTAATATAATAAACGTGAAAGTTTGTTTGGATGGATGGATGGATGTTTGTTACTCTTTCACGCAAAAATTACTGAACGGATTTGGATGAAATTTGGCACACAGATAGTTTATAACCGGGATTAGCATATATGATACTTTTTATCCCGATATTCCCACGGGATTGAAACTTATGCGGGTGAAACCGCGGGGCGAAGCTAGTAATATTATACGTTTTCAACGTACAGGGCACAGATTAAATTAGGGTGCTAAAATATTCGCAACTTGAGCCCCAGGCGGCCCTTTTTTTTTTTTTTTTTTTTTTTTTTTTTTTTTTTGTCGCTGAGAAATGCTTTATGCATCCCCGTCCCGCGGGGGACCGAGACGGGGTATGTGGGACTCCCTGTCGGAAGGACAGTATACCCACTAAAACTCAGCGGTGTTCCTGCAAACGCCGTAATGGGAGGGCTATGGGAATTCAATACTTCCACGGCCCTCCCGGCGCACGCCCGCCAAGATGGTATGGCGGGCCCCGCATGCCCCCCAGGTTGGGGGGCTACGGGAATGGCCGGGAACACCTGGCCATTCCCGTCCCACAAGGTGGAAGCCTGTGCTAAACAGGCAACGGAGCCCCCGCACCCGTTGGCTGCTGGCCTCCACGCCCGCCTAAAAGGCGGGCCCCGCAAGCCCCCCGCGTTGGGGGAGCTACGGCCGCAGAGGATAGGGAGAGCGGCAACGAAACACCGAACACTCCTCTTCCCCTGCGGCCCCGCCGCGTCCGCCATCTAACGGTGGCGGCCCCGTCAAGGCCGCGGAAGGAAGGGAGAGCCCCTCCCGCCGCGGCCTCTATCCTCAGCCGCAATGTCTCCCTCACGGGAGACATCGCGGCCCGCCTCAGGTAGGTCGCGATGTTGTGGCACCGCAACCTACCCGTGGGCCGCTACGTCCCGGGCTAAACCGCACAGCCCGGACGAGCGGCCCCCGCCTGGGTCCCTCTTAGCTTCACCGTGGCTCGCGCAGCCACGGCTACTGAGCCCCCCCGCCTCGACAATGCGGGAACCCACTGGGGGGGCCCCAGGCGGCCCTAACTTAAGTGAAGTAGCAAGCACTAGCGTCCCTTGATTCTGATTACAGAGTCAAGTGGGCACGGGGGCGCATATGAATATTAATAAAGCCCTAGGAACCGAAACCCTCTCCCCAAACTATGTCCGGATGTAGTGCACCCTTTTATACCTTTGTAGGGTAGAATACAGCCCGATTCAACCTTGGATGGATAGTCATATAGAAAGGGTCGGACCGG
Organism: Apamea sordens; assembly: GCA_945859715.1. NCBI lineage: Eukaryota > Metazoa > Arthropoda > Insecta > Lepidoptera > Noctuidae > Apamea > Apamea sordens. Next base: position 19,026,356 of record OX243986.1, read on the forward strand.
GTATAGTTTGCGTCAAACTTTATTTCGGCTCGGAACATGAGGCGAGTCGCTGCGCAGTAACAAAGTCATGGGTCAGCGGGGGCGAGGGGTGGGGACTGCGCAGCGAGTAGCGCACTTCAGAGCCGCCTTAGGGCCGGCGCCCACTAGCGGCACGGCACGGCAAGGGATTTTTATGCGACGAATAGAAAATATAACTTAAAAGTATGTAAATAAAATTGAAATTTCAATGATGATGCCAAAGGACGTCGCGGCATGCCTAAGGATACCGCGGCATCATGCTGCCGATTTGATTTAGAGTTTGACGCGAATTAATGGCCGATTCCTATAATTTACGGACCGTTCATCTGCCTAGCCTTTTCCCAACTATGTTGGGCTCGGCTTCCAGTCTAACCGGATGCAGCTGAATACCAGTATATTGGTTAAAATTAAGACTCTTGTATCTTTACCAATAATGAAGCAAAGACCTCATAGCTCTGCATAGTAGATCCTCCCATATGGAAGTAGCTATCACAGCTAAAATTAGCTTACGAATCTATTTATATGCCCAGTTTGACAATAAAAAAATGCTACCATTGGTAAGCAAAACGATTCGTTTTTGTTTATAGGAACCGAGATTAAGTCTACCAATAACCCAACCCTGTTCTATATGAATAGGGTAGGTACTTAAACTATACCAAAACGAAATTGTCTCGACGACAAATCCTAATTTTTGGAATAAGTCCAAGAGCACAATCATCATTATCATCTGCCTTTCCTGACTATTTTCAGGGTCTGCTTCCAGTCTAACCGGATGCAGCTATGAAAGTGCGAGAGCACAGTACTATGGAAAACTTATGTTTTACCTGCGCACTTCGCTGCTATGCTGTAATGGTTGCGTTATCTCACTTGAAAGTGTTACATTACCTGAGTTACATACAAATTACCTAATGCATGTAGGTATCTCAGATCCATCTGCCATGGTCAAGAGATTCTCGTGGGTGCTCAGGCGTTATTTTGTGAATACGAAAACGCAATTTCATTGCGTATCAAAATTCTACTTAAAATAAGTTGGCGGCACACTTTTTGCTTCTGTCAACATAAAGATAGCAAGATTTACACACATTTTGTCGCCTTTGCAGAGATGTCTATCTAGGTCGAAAGGATTAAATGGGCAAAACTTACTTTTGCGGAACCTAGAGGTTCCGCAAAAACAAAGCACTTATTTCTAAACCAATTACAGGCTGAATTGTCTAAGGGTCGGTCAGTCAGGGAGATGAAGCTAGTTGCCCATTCCAAACGTAGAAGGTAGGTACCTATGTGTAGAAGTAAAATGCAGTAAACCGTTTCAAAGATTTTCAATATTAGGTATCCGGTCACAAACGCTTTTTAACCCCCGACAAAAACAGAGGGGTAGCTACCTTTCAGAAAAGGCAGAAGTAATATCAGTATAATACGATATGTAAGAAAATCTAAAAATCTTTCCTCTATAAAATAGGCACCTAAATCTAAACGCTTTGAAGCATCAATATAAACATCTACTTAAATAATTTATGATTAACTACCGGTAATAACTCGGTAAACAAAAATAACGGCCTTTCATAAAAATTAAGATGTTCATAATAAATCACTCCTCACATCATGCTTGTCTAAATCGGGCTCATGATGATCTTCTTAGCACGTCGTAATACATTTTATATGTATCTCCAGTTCATCTTCACAGAGGTCGTTTACGACTTAACGGGCTGCAATACAAATGATCAGAGCACAAAAGGTGTCATACAAATAATGGAAGCGCCTCATTATAATAAACTTCGACAAAGGACGCGACACAGGCGACTGTCATCGTCGAGAGGGACGGCGGTCGCCTGTTATAAAAATCACTAGCTTCTCCCGCGACTTCGTCCGCGTGATGACCCACCCCGTCGCCTGCCCGCGCTATTACTTCGTTTTCGCTTAGGAAAATGAAAAAAGAGTAACAAAAAGAGTCACACAACCTATTCCTCAAGCATTGGGCTATCAAATTTTTTTTTTTTAAATTCGACTGGTTGTTTCAGAAATTAGCGCGCTCAAACAAACAAAAAAATATCAAACTCTTCAGCTTTATTTATGTAATAGTATTATATATTATAGTATACAGGTGACAGGGACATCGACGCGAAAACTGTATCAGCACATGAGTTTAGACCCCATAGCGTAAAAATTTCTTCTGTTTCATAGAAAAGTGCAATACCTACGCGGTCAAAACGTATGGAACAGCAATATATTTTTTTTAATAACCGACGAAAAATTTCGACGCTATGGGGTCTAAACTCATGTAGGTACTGAATTCATGCTGGTTACAGTTTGCGCGTCGATGCCCTGCCACCCTGTATAGATTACATTAAAAATGCACCTCAATCTATTTATTTTTAACGCATTTTGATCGCCGAAGGCTTGCACGCAGGCCTATTTAGTATTGCGTGACGCAGAAAGGTATGGACGAAACTGCGCTGCGTCGACGCAATTTGATTTATGAACCTTACACTAACGAGCATAAAAAAGTTCAATTCCCTACTCATTCATTTCCACCGTTAGACTGTGTTTATGTAAATCATGTTGCTTTATTTTGGGCTTCCTTGCATTAGAGAAAATTAGGGGTAACGGCGATATGACAGCGAAATATGATGGAATATCAAATATTCTCATAACCCAAATCTTTTGATAAATATGCTCTCGGTCTTACATGCACTGCGTGAAGTTAAATTTGTGATATATTTAAAGTGTGTGTAATGTTTACTGCTATTACATGACATGGAGCTACGTCCATGACATCACGGCCTCAACCAGCTTTAAAAATATCGTCGTCATCACACTTCGCACAATCACGCATTAAGACACAAATTCTGTTACTAGCGTTATTTGGCTAAATCTGGGAGATGACTGTCAAGTTCGTTGGACTAGGTATTATTTTGAGAGAGAATTTATTTTTGGAAAGAATCACTCAGGTGACTAGCAGCGACTAGATATTTATAGGGCTTCATTATTAGAAAGCTAAATGGAGTTTTCTTCGAAGCTAAACACTAAGACACTTGTTCATTATAGAGTCAAAATGCTCAAATAGAAAGGAACCACAATCTGCAATCGCAAATATACGAAAAAGTTACGAAACTAAATTCAAGAACCTACAAGTAGCGATCAAAAACAAATTAATGCCGTACATGAAATCAAAACAAATACAAATCTATACGTAATGTCTGCAACTGCAATATTGTCGGAGCACTGTAATCATAGGAGTCCTCGACATCAATGAACAACGTGAGGAGGTACTTTGGTATATACTTTTTGTACTCTACCGGATCTCATCCATAGAGATGTGATTGATGAGCTGCCTATGATTAGCGTCATACTTTTTGTGATCAGTATGTTGGAATTGGTAAGAATTATCAATTAATTTTATATTCAACAGGGCTCCTGCTGTGTTGGTTATTAACTTATTAGTGTCAGATTAATTTTGTTGCTATTTAAAACGTCTGCTGTTATGCACATAGTAAGACTAGCAGCGCCCTGCGGTTTCACTCGCATAAGTTTCGATCCCGTGGGAATGTCGAGATATAAAGTGTCCTATGTGTTAATCCTGGTTATAAACTATCTGCGTGCCAAATTTCATCCAAATCCGTGCGGCAGTTTTTGCGTGAAAGAGTAACAATCATCCATCTATACATACATACAAACTTTCGCGTTTATAGTACTTATTAGTAGGGTTATTTGGGATTGAAAATACCACTGGGTCACTGTTCCAAATAATGAGAACAATATAAAATGAATCAGCGGTTTATCAACCAGCACTAGTCGTGAAATATGTTAGAGGTGAAAGGTTATTTTTATACTAATTGATAGTCGATGATCTTTTGACCCCTTACTATAGAACATCTATATCTATACTTATAATAAATCTGTAGAAGTGAAAATTCTGTACATTGAAAATATCAAAATAATAAATGGCAGGGGGTGTTACTAGACCGACACCGAACCCAAAAATGTGGTTAAAAAAATTTTTGTCTGTCTGTCTGTCTGTCGGTCTGTCTGTCTGTCTGTCTGTCTGTCTGTTTGTTCAGGCATCACGCAAAAACTACCGGTTCGATTACGATGAAACTTGGTATAATTATTCTTTAACATCCTGGGCACCACACTGGGTACTTTTTATCCCGGAAAAGTATATACAATAAAAAACAAACTTAATTTTGCGGTTCGATCCCTAGACCCGATACTGCAAAAACCGCAAATAATAAGTTTGTCGTAGGTTAAGTCACCCGCAATCGAGTTCATTTTTATTCCTTTTAGTTTTTAGAGTTATTTAGGTTTATTTTTATATAAGTCGTAGGTATAGATTTTAATTGTAAAGTATAGGTAGTATATTTGATAGTGTACGTAGTGACCGTAGGTTATTTTATAATACTGTTAGGTAGGATTAGTCATTCGTATAGATATTACTTTTTAGGGATTTTGCTTATTTATTGAGTTTAGATTAGTTATCATCAGAAATAGGTTTATTTAGGTAGGTAGGTATTTAATTTTCTGTTATTGAGTTATTTTTTTTTAAATTAGGTAGGTACTTTTTTTTTTTTGAGGATGGGAAATCATTCAGTTTCCGACAACCACGCGGGCGAAGCCGCGGGCAGAAGCTAGTACTTAAATAAAAATAACCACAGATAGGCAAAATTATTTTATTCTGCCAATTAACTTTTTATGACATTGAAGCAATTATGTGCTAGTTCTACGAGTACCTACGTCGTATAACGATCATACGTCGTCGATTATTAAAGATGGTTAAAAACTTCTTGTTGATATAATCTCAAATATGTTTAGTTTACTTGAGTATCGACCTCATTGTCAAAATCACCGTCACCTAATCCTCGTATGAGGTAACTGACAAGAAAAAACGTTGCTAAATAAACTAGCCGGCTGGCGGCTCCTTGAACTGTGCCATGTCAAATCTGAGACAATCGCTCTGAGGACAAGCCACGACCTATCCTCGGCTTGATTCGAGATGCCTATCACACCGGAGCGTGTCTTTGGGAGTCGTGAGTCGGTTTATAACATACTACGCTTTTGATTGCATCTTGTGTAGATGACGACCAGACAACGGGTCATATTGTCACGTTGTCTTGGAAATCTGAAAGATGCTGCTAGGAAAGGATGTAAAGAGATTTTCAGTGAGGAAATGAGAAACAAGGTTCAGCGGGGTAATTACGTAACACACTAGCAGTAGCAATGGGTTTCATTTTGACTGTTCAACAACATACATTGCGTTATTTACGTTGTTGAGCAGACACATTTTTCTTACTTATGAAGCAATGGTTTAGCAATATTTTTCATAATGATTCAGATTGAGATTGATGTGTTACGCAATTAGAGTGCTGGCTAACCTATAAAAATCATGATGTTCAATATTCTAGAATTCGGCTAACCTCTTCAGCAAATTCTCTAAGTTAAATTAGTATAAGCTTTTACCGAACTTAGAACGTTAATAATAATGGTCATTAATTTCTAATTTTAATCAATCAGAGACGTGGGCCAAATGTTAATATTTCGTGATGTTTCCAAACGGACTTAGTTCCAAACTATGAGCCATTAGTATCAAGCAAAAAACTGTTGAAAGGGCGAGGGTTGGCAGTAGGCATGAGGGTGGAATATTGCTTCTCGCTAAAAACACATCGATTTTACAACCCCAGGAACATAGCCCTCCGACATTATTTCTCTATACAAATCGAGGTTCATCTATACTTATAATAAATCTGTAGAAGTGAAAATTCTGTACATTGAAAATATCAAAAAAATAATTTACAGGGGGTGTTACTAGACCGACACCGAACCCAAAAATGTGATTAAAAAATTTTTTGTCTGTCTGTCGGTCTGTCTGTCTGTCTGTCTGTCTGTTTGTTCAGGCATCACGCAAAAACTACCGGTTCGATTACGATGAAACTTGGTATAATTATTCTTTAATATCCTGGGCACCACACTGGGTACTTTTTATCCCGGAAAAGTATATACAATAAAAAACAAACTTAATTTTGCGGTTTGATCCCTATACCCGATTACCACTGTCTGTACTGTACCAACCGCAAATACTAAGTTTGTCGTAGGTTGGGTCACCCGCAGTGGAGTTCATTTTTATTCCTTTTAGTTTTTAGAGTTATTTAGGTTTATTTTTATATGAGTCGTAGGTATAGATTTTAATTTTAAAGTATAGGTAGTATATTTGATAGTGTACGTAGTGACCGTAGGTTATTTTATAATACTGTTAGGTAGGATTAGTCATTCGTATAGATATTAGTTTTTAGGGATTTTGCTTATTTATTGAGTTTAGATTAGTTATCATCAGAAATAGGTTTATTTAGGTAGGTAGGTATTTAATTTTCTGTTATTGAGGTTTTTTTTATTAGGTAGGTACTTAGGTAAAGATATCATATAGGTACCCTCTTAATCACCACTAATGAGACACAATTGGTTTTCTACTGTAATTAGCCACAAAGGGCCCGCGAGATAGATGGCATTCTGGGGAAGCACATACATTTTATCCTGTTAGCATGTTCCCGTGGGATAATTTCCGACATCCACGCGGGCGAAGCCGCGGGCAGAAGCTAGTCTATATATATAAAAATGAATCCCTACTTCCCTTGGTCACGGCATAACTTGAGAACGACTTTACCGATTTCATCCATCTTTTTTTTTTAAGTTTTCTAATACTTTGTAGAAGGTTCTTACGGAAAAAAAAGGAAGTTGCTTCACGCGGACGAAGTCGCGGGCAAAAGCTAGTGTCAGAATAAAAACGATCCAATTTTTCAATTCTTTCATTTATGGAGATTTTGAAGCACTTTAGACTATTAAATTAATATAATTATAAATGTACTGAACTGATTATTTATAAAATAATAAAGTAAATTTAATTTAATTACTAACTATTATCTAATGTTTTCTACGGCAAATATTACATGTACCTAGTTCTCGCTAGAAATGTGTCAACACATTACGCAATGTGATGTTAAATTAACATGAGAATGTTATACAAACAGTAAAGTAGCTACTTACTTACTTCTGTGCACAGTCAACTCGGTAAACCAAAAAAAAAAACTACAACGTTGTAGCAATTTTCTTCGCGATTGTTGCTGTTGGGAATTACATATTTGATAGCTTCAGAATTATTTCAAGGCTATCAAAATTAGGTTAAACTGTAAATTTTAGCTAAATCCAGGTCAATTAGAATTATTTATCGCTGAAAAGTTGATGCGATGGAAATATGGTGGATTATTATTAGTAAGAAAAGAACTAAACGTGATTAAAACCAAAGTTACTGAACCGGGAAAAAGATTTGCAACGAATGAATCCTCGATTATTTTCACATATTATCTTCTCATCTTTAACACTAAGAAATATTGACAAGATGAACCTACAAATACATGGTTGACTAACAAATCTACATAAACATTTCAGTAGCTTTCAAACAGCTTCACGGATTGCTCTATCAAGGCCCAATGTACAGCAAAACATAAGCCAGACGAAAAGATAGACAAATGCGGACCCTTCGTCCCATTCCTTTGTTCCTTCGTAACATTACGTAACGGGCAAGTGTCAAAAACAAGTCAAATAGAATTCGCACTATGTCGCACTGCGTACAAAAGCTCGATATTTATTATAGACCTAGTTCGAATTGAACGGCTATAGTTTGTTCCAAAACTATCTGATGAAAGTGTAAACAAAGGGTAAATTCTTACGTAATCACTAGAAGCAATTAGTAAAATATTCATCTGTGCTAAGAAGGCTCAACTTACGCCTCACCACTTTTTCCAACCATAATTGTTTGCAAAACAATATTAAATTGTAATTAAAGAGTCACCGGTGAAAATTGTTTCGCCGATGATTCTTTAATTACAATCTAATAGGTTATAAAATTAACCTCAATTGTTAAATGAAAAGCGTCTCTAGAGTAATTTAAAATTTTAATTTCGGGTTTATGTACGGTCAGCAACAAAAGTCGGTTAACACTTTAGTTGTTTAAATCTTAATTATTGAGCAAAATATTCTTAAAAAACATGTAGTAATAGAATATTTTAAAATAATTAACTCTTTGCTATTACATGAAATAGAGAAAAACCAGTGTATCGCATCATTTTGTGTTAATTGACTTTAGTTGCTGACTGTACATATTATAAAATCAAATGGAAGCACTCAATTTGTAAGTGGCACGACAAATTGTCATCCACATGTACGTTTTTTGATCCGTTTGTTTACATTTTCAGCAGATACGTTTGGCACATACCATACAGTGTAATATCCACTTCTGTCGCCCACCTAGGACGATGGGTTACGCAACCGTGTGACAGGCGGCCAGAGATAATCAGTTTATAGTCATTAAATTGTTCCCGCCTCACAGCCTGTTACTGTAATAGTCTTTAACTTGTATCTATTGTTTTTCAAGTCGTCTATAGTGGGCTGACCTGATTCTAGCTTCTTTAGTTATGTGTGTGAATGTAGATCTTTATTAGGTGTGTTAAATCGGAATTATCTGAACGGCTCATTCATTTTACGTGGTTGTTTTTTCTTGAAGCAATGGCGGCAATCGACGGCATTCATTTTCTAAGTATTAAATTGGCATATATATTTGATTGATCCTCAAATAATTCCCATTTGCTTTCCTAAAAACATTATTGAACATTGTCATAAATAATGATAGCGCCTCTTTTTGTGTACCTCAATAATGTATATTTTGAGCCAAGTAACTGCGACTAATTTGGGTGTATCGGTTGGTCACAGTTCTAACCTAACCTCACCCATTTGGTCGGGGTGCCCTACCATAGTTACTGCGACCAATTCGGCTCGCGCTCTCTCACTCTCGCCGAGAGGAGACCTGTGTCCCAGCTGTGGGAACATTATAGGCTGATTGTGGTTGGTCACGGCTCTAACTTAACCTAACCCGTTCGGTCGGGGTACCCTAGCTTTATTTACTACCACCAACTTTAAAAAAAGGCCAGATATGTAGTTAAATAGAGGCTCAGTTGTTTATAAAGGGTAAAGTTCTCGTAATATTAAAAACGGTCACAGTCTGACCTCTAATTTCCCTACAATTTGACAAGTTTTTGACATTTGTTTGTCGCCAAGAGGAGACTGCGACTAGATTTTGAACGTTTTAAATTACGAGAATTGGCCTTCTGCTCTTAGCCGGCACGAAGTATCTAAATTGAAACACCCACTGCCCAACAAAAGACGTCTAACAAACCGTCAGTAGTTACCTCAACATGAGCCATCGTGTAGACGCATCATTACAATTTATAGTACGAGTACATACCAGTATCTCTATAAGAAACATAACGGCCCCTGCCGTACTACGGTACACTATTACCGGGCCCGCCAGGTCTGTCCACTAAGTTTTTACCAAATCAATTTGTTTTTTACCGTCAGCTTGGACGGTGTTCTGGTATTGCCGCTCAGTATCGGAGGTAATTATTTCAATGAACTGGACTTGCGCTTCCGTAAGAGGTAGTCTAACATTCCAAGACATTTTTTGCAAAGAACTGCTCGATTGCTTGTTTTTTCCTAAGCTAAGAGAGGATCCATAACCTGGGAGTGTTCTTCTTATTTCTTCTTTGTTATTCGCGTTGCTAAGTTTAATGAACAAAAAAAAAAATATTATACAATGTGGCTCAAACATTGTCACCCGATGTTCTTTGACTGTAATTTATCTTATGGTTATGAATTAAAAACTTTGATTCTGCTTTTGGATTATGTTTACTTAATGTCTTAATTTTTTTCCATCAAGTCCGCCAGAATTGATGACCATTCGGGCCCGATTTCATTCGGACACGCTAAGAAGAAGATTCTTCTTTTCTTATTGACGGTACCTACTTCGATTTGTCTTCTCTATATTGCTTGAGTCCAGTACTCTAGGTTACTTATTACTTCTTAAAACTTCTATTATTTTACCTTCACAGCCTAAGAACCTACTGTTTCATTATAATTAGGTTGAGTTGTGTACTAGGTCGTATACACTTTTAAATTATTACCCGGGACAATAGGTCAAGGGTGTCAGATTTATTTTAAGGATTTCAACCTTTAACCAAAACTGCCTCTAAACATTGAAGGTATAACCTACTTATCGGCGCCGAGTATTGAACACCTCGTAATTCAGAGGTTCTCATTAATAACAATAGAAAGCATTAGAAGCGTCTTAGAGCTTACCACGGGGTATCGTATTACCCAGCAACTGGGTTGTGGACGTCAGATAGGCAGTCGCTCCATGTAAAATACTGGTATTTAGCTGCATCCGGTTAGACTGGAAGCCGAACCCTACATAGTTGGGAAAAGGCTCGGCTGATGATGAGACTCACGTTTGTTCTAAATACATAAATCTATCTATACTACACTAATAATAAAGCTGAAGAGTTTGTTTGTTTGAACGTGCTAATCTCTGGAACTTTCAGATTTGAAAAAATTCTATTTGCATTTGATAATCAAATCTTGAGGAAGGCTATAGGCTACTTAACATCACGGTCGGACCCTTAAGAGCCGAGCAAAACCGTCAGAAAGAACGCTAAGATAAAATTAAGTAATAGCGCGGGTAGGCGATGCGATGCGACATGGTGGGTCGGGGGAACAAGAAGTTTCACGCGGATGAAGACGCGTGCAGAAGCTAGTAATTTATATTGATGATAATAACGCGGTTTTCTCCCCAAACCAATAAATAAAAGAAATAGCAATGAACTTTTTTTTTACGAGTTTTTCACTGCACGGCGACGTAATATGGAAGCAAAACCAGCTGTTACCAAACTCAGAAGCCATTTAAACAGATTTTTATCGTCAACGATAACACATCTGTTACCTAAGATAACTATGTAGTATTGTAGATGCATTCTTTGACCGCAATACGCACTGAGATAAAAGAAGTAACGCTTGGCCGAGCAAATATTAATTACACGCGTTACTATTACCTTCTGTGACTCATTGTTGATACTGAATCAGGTTATTGTATAAACAAGTGGATCTAGTCCTAGAAAAATGTAATCTTCAAACACAATCTGAATCATTTTGAAGGATATTCCTAATCCTCCATCCATCATCAATGTAAATAACAAGTATCATAATAATTATCTTAGCTTATCGACAAGCGTAGCGTGGGACGCCCCCCCCCCCCTGCCACCCCCCGCCCCCTAGATGGATCGACGACAAAATGTGGCTTGGAAAACTACGGAAGACGGAGGACTGGATGCTATGGCGCAGCATGGGAGAGGCCTACGTCTGTGATCCTTTGTTCGCTTTAGGAGGCTGAGTTGATTGATCACGACAATGTCAGCTAACTTTCTTTAGCCAGACACGTGAAGCGTCTACAAACTCCAGTTCTGGTGATCTAGATATTCTTAAGAAAACGTTAACACTAACCTTTTTTGTAATTCGCTAGTAAAATGCCCAAACCTACAGACCTGTTACATTTAAAGCTGACCGCAATCACCACCCCAATTTGTAGACCGGTAATTAGATGTTCCGGTGACTACTTCCGATTCCGACCAATTGGAATATATTTATCGTTATATTATACAAAGAATTTACATTTTCTTACATTGCGAAAACTTCATTGAATGAGATCGGACAAGGCTTAAAAGAAGCATTCGTTTAACTGAATTAATTTGGGGTCGGCACAACACGGTATTATATCACTATCGCCCTTCAACTCAACATTCAACCCTTTTCTAGCCACATCATCCTTCTAACAATCCGTCCACTGTTTCGTTAGTCTTCCCTAGTCTAAGGTTTCCTCACATAATTTATCCAATACTGAACTACCTGCAGAATTTAGAACACGATCCTTTAGATTAGTACATACAATACATCATCGTCGTCGTTTGTCATGCAATACATAATGTATTGCATGACGTTCATCTCAACTAATCGTTGAAGAGCGTATTAAGCCCTACATCGCCGCCATTCCTCGTCTAGGTCGACCAGACTATCAATCAACATGTTAGGTAAACATTCCAGCCATCAACCGATTAACATTAATCATCTAACAAATAACTTACGTTTAATATTATATCTTGTGAACCTTCCATTTATTCCGTCCATTTATCGTTGCCAAAATAAAATTAAAATCAGCTGTTAGTTTGGAAAGCCACAGCGTCATATTTCATTGCCAAGTTTTCACTCCGAATTTCACTTTACTAAATGGTGTTTGTTGTACGTGAAAAGTGCGCATCATTAGTTAAGCTAGCCAATGTTTTCCATAGACATTTAGACATGGTCTACAGTTTACACAATCCAATCATTTTCCATAAGGAAAAACCTTACCCTGCCTTTGCTGTCGGGCAGTTGGATAAAAAGAGAGGAGTTACTATGGGGATCAAGTCTAATTGATGGGACAAGCCTTGTGTTTCAATTGTGTCTGTAGTAAGCAGCACAACCTACACTAAATTAATGAAAAGCACTAGTCCTTGTTAGCTTAAAGGCCGTCCTTCGACACATCTGTAAACATGGTGTACATTTATGCCCTAACCATGGTTACCAGTTTCACAATAATTCATATGCCGCATTAGCTACTTGACATTTCTCCGTAACGAGCGTTACTTGACTCAAACCAGTTGTGGTTTGTCTTGTTAGCGTCAGGCAAATCTCTTCTAATTATGACAAATTGTGATCTTTAACCTAAAACTCGCGGAAGTACGACAAACGACCTTTGAGTTGCCGACGAACTTAATCTTGCTACTGGTTTGAGTTCACTTGCTTCTTATGTTTTCCTGGTATTAATGATGATGGCTTTGCTTGAGTTACTGAATTTCCACTTATTTACCGAACCAATTCTAGTAGTTTTGGGACTTTTGGGTAGTAACTTGGCATCTATAGAAGAGCTTTCGGTTCTTTTGGAATATGTTGTAGTCGAAAAAAGTTTCGAGGTCTGTTTTCGTATCCTGTTGATATCTATATTTTTGATCAACATCTCGGGCAAGTGACGTCGTGTTGTCAAGGCTAAGGATATCATCATCATCATTAATCTCCTGCCCTTATTCCCAATTTATTTTGGTTCGGCGCAACATGTATTTTTCTTCCATACTTCTTAGGTCGATCGGTCAGATTAAGCTATGCTTGCCACGGTTAGTCTGTGGATGGGTGACCATCTTTACATACCGAGACCCCTCCGTGCCTCGGATAGCACGTTAAGCCGTTGGTCCCGGCTGTCATTCGTGGATCTTTGACAGTCGTTACGGGTAGTCAGAAGCCCGAAAGTCTGACAACGTCTTACCAAGGGGTATCGTATTACCCAGTAACTGGGTTGTGGAGGTCAGATAGGCAGTCGCTCCATGTAAAATAGTGGTATTCAGATGCATCCGGTTAGACTGGAAGCCGACCCCAACATAGTTGTGAAAAGGCTAGGCAGATGATGATGATGACTTCTATAGTCGCGGCAGACCCCGTAGAAGACGCCGGGATAAGCTGGACAAAACAAACGACCAGTGGTCCACTTTAGCCCTGGATCGAAAGAGCTGGAAGTCATGTGGGAGATGCCTTTGCCGAGCAGTGGGATGATGCAGGCTAACAGTAGGTAACCAGCAGTGCGATTCTGTAACCATCTCACCGAGAAAACTTAGGTGAAGTGAGCGTGGAGTGAGCTGTCATTCCAAATAATGCTAGGGATTGACACTACTGACAACTCACATCAAGGTCACTTCACTTGAGTTTTCACGGTGAGATTTTTACAGAATCGACCGGCTGTAAGTTAACTCTAGTAGTCGTCATCTCGGTAGTCAGTCCCTTTCTAGCCATATCATCCAAGGCTAAAAATATAAAAAATTGTAATTGTTTCTTACAATACGAAAACAATCATAAAGTGTTTATTTATTTACTTAACGATCGATGACGGGATCTAGTAAGGTCGCGACACCTACTTTCGTCCAGTCAGTTATTTTAAATATTTTATTAGTTTGTTCAGACGTAGGAGGTGAATGTCAATTGGAACATGTGTCGTATCGATTTAACATCACAATTTTGACGGGTCTACACGGCTAAATTATCTATTATTGCTCCAGTTTTTGTATGTTATGACGGTTTTGCTTTATAAGGACCGGCTGTTATGATATCGTTAGCCGAATCGGATTAAGCATTTCGCAGATGCCTTGAACTGGAAAAAACCTTGCAATCTAACGTATGGTGTTTATCTATATAAACGCAAAACAAGTTTATCTGTCGTTAGAAACAGCATTTTATTTAGGAAATGAAAATTCTACCTTACTTACAAAAAAGTTCATATAAACTAAAAGGACTTCAAGTTCTATCTACCTAGCCTTTTCCCAACTATGTTAGGGTCGGCTTCCAGTCTAACCGGATTCATCTGAAAACCAGTATTTTACATGAAGCAATTGCTTATTGACCTCCACAACCCAGTTACTGGGTAATAAGATACCCCTTGGTAAAACTGGTTGCCAGACTTTCGAGCTTCTGACGACCCGGAACGACTGTCAAAGATCCACAAATGACAGCCGGGACCAACAGCTTAACGTGCTTTCCGAGACACGGAGGGGTCTATGAAGATGGTCACCCATCCACAGGCCAACTGCGGCAAGCGTAGCTTAAATCGACCCGTGCGGCTGTTAGTCACAAACCTTGAAATGTAACTTAAAATCCTTTTAGAGGGTAAAAGGATTTCAAGTTACGTACATTTGCCTCAACCAACACAAAATTTAGTACCTATGTGCGATTAACATTTCAGCACAGAAATTTACGATTACGTGTTGCTCACGCTTTTCCGTAGAGATAGTAGCGAAAAGCGCATGTTAATGGCAGGTTGTTGGCCCTTTACCAACACCTCACTGACCCACTTGCTTCGGTTGATGGTGAAGGATGATAACTAGCGCATTCACCCTAGCTTATGTTCCTTTCTTGGTTAGAATTTTGCAAAGATTTATGTTTCAGGAATTCTTCATGTTAGGAATTTGTATGCTAATATTCTGCTATAGTTACCAGTATAACAGTCGACAGAAGTTACTCGTAGTTTCTGATTTTAGGGAAACGGGAGCCTATTACTAAGATTCCGCTGTCCGTCTGTGCGTCCGTCTGTCACTGGGCTGTCTTTCGGTAGGTAGACACTTGACATTTTCACAAAGCGTGTACTACTATGGCCGCAAAAATAATAAAATAAAATAAAGTTATAAGTTATAGGGAGTTCCCATATAAAAATAAACCTGTTAAAGAAATATGCAGTTTTAAATATTTTATGGTGGTACGAAACTCTTCGTGTGCGAGTCCAACTTGCACTTGTTTAAAAAGTATCCAAGTCTTACCTACATATTTAACTGGATCTTAGACTTTGGTTGTAATAGTTACTCTACTTTCATCTCTCTTTGTAGGAATCATAAAAGTTTGGCGCTCGCTGCATATCGACTTGCAAAAATATGACTAGCAGAAGTAATTGTGCAATTTGCAAAAGATCAATGTCCGTCTGTAGAAATGGTTGTTGACATCAAACTAAAGATTACTTTCTATTGCGAGCATCGTTGTCTCGCCGAGCTGACGCAACCAGAGATTACCTTTCTATATCACAACGAGATATAAGAAAATACTAAACATTACAGTTACTGTTACGTATAGTTTAGTCGACTTCGTAATTCCTCTACCACTTTTGACAAACTCCCAGTAAATTAAGACTCCACTAATGTTGAAACTGTCTAACTTTCACATCCTTTTCTTGTGATTCTTTGTCGTTTTTACTGATAAAGAGCCAGTCGTGTCCACATAACTATTTAAAAATCTCGTTTGTTAATTCAATATTAATGTATTATCAACATATTATTATCGGCCCTTCCCTTTGTTACTGGTATAATGGTTTTTTTTTTGTGATCATGAGTCAAGGGTTTAATCTGAAAACTAGCTCTTAGCAACTCCAGGCAGGGCACCTAAACATAATGCTGATGCTTGATCCTTTTGCTTCCGGTATTATAGTTTTATGTACCTACTACCACTAGCTCCAATACTGGAGACAATAGACGCTTATTCTATTCTACATTGGTCTCAAAGCAAAAATGAAGTTTTGTGACGTCCTTAGGGGTGGAAAACTGCCGCGGGTTGTTCGAAAGAGATACCGTGGTCCCTGGCACAAGCAACTGAATGAATACGAGTGGGTTTTAGTCAGCAAAAGTCTGACACGCCCTCCCGCTCCGCCCAGAGTGGGAGAAGTCATATGATTATATCCTACCCAAAAAAAGAGGGAGGGGGATGTCGGGGAAAAGTAGTTACGAGGTCCATTGTACATTCAGTTTTATTTCATCGCTCTGTCTGTAAGGATGTAGTCGCGTATGTTCACTATGTTCCAGAGATTGCTTTTCCGACCACATTTGCAGACGCCAGCTGGTTCCCTCGCTTTCCTAATTCAAGTTAATATCACAGGAGATAACTCTTGTAACACCGTGTTAATATAACTAGATTTAATGTTAATATTTGTACTTACACTGAAGAAGTATGACTCTTATCTTTTCTTCTCTCTTCTATTCTTATCTTTATGCCGGGAAGTGTTAGGATAATTTATTATGTACGGTCACCGAAGGAGATAAGTAACCACGGGCGTCGGATATAGTTGAAGAGTAAGAAACCGATGGATGTTTTCGAATGCAATTTAATTTAATTAATAGAAAACATTTCATTTATCAAATTAAGTTCTTTCGAAAACATCCATCGGTTTCTTACAATAGTATTCTTACTTAACTTCAACTAAATCTGACGACACGAAGGTCGTCAGATATAGTACTTATCTCTTTTGGTGACTGCACCAGCGACCCGCTCCTGCTTCGCACGGTTTTTACGACTTGACCAAACATCTAGATTCATACAGGGTCAAATTGAATTAGCTAGCGAAACTCTGCAGGCGTGAAATACGATAAAATAAAAAAGATTTGATATTTTTGGCTGCTGGTACTGTTGTTACTTGAAGTATGAGTCGAGAAAATATGTTGTACCATGTTTTGATCGATACCAACCACGACTGTGAAGTTTATACAAAAAAAAAACTGATTTTTTAAACTGATATTTCAAGTGACCTAAGTACAGTCGATGACCCCACAAAAAAATCATCGAATTAATTTATCATTCGAGGAATAAAATTGACGTTTTACAGTTTTTGTGTGAAATAACTGTCAACATCTCAATATTATTCTTCGAATAAAGTTATCAGATGATTGAAAAATCAGTCCAAAGTTTAATTAACTATTAATGTTTTGACATATAAACCTTCCGGAACAAATTCTCTAAATCATGGCAACCATAATTGGCGACCGCATCAAAATCCGTTGCGTAGTTTAGAAGAATAGCGCGGTCGCAGTAACAAACACGAAAAGCGAATGCCTGCGACTTCAGCCGCGTGAAATTTCTTGTTCCCCCGACTCATCCCGTCGCATCGCATCGCATCGCCCGTCGCCGGTATTGCATCGTTTTTACTTAGAGTTATTTCTGAATTTTGTTCATTTTGCTCGGTTCCTAAAGGTCCTAGCGTGATATTAATAGCTTTCCTCAAGAATTAATGAAATGTCCAGGGATATTATTATTATTAATTAGGCTATCAAAAGCAAAAAGATTTTTTCAAATCCAACTGGTAGTTCCAGAGATTAGCGCGTTCAAACAAACTCTAGCCGTCTTATTACAAAACGAAACCTAACTTTAGTTCTAGTCTAAACTATTGAGCCAGTACTTGTATTTCGAACTTTATTTTGATTTAGGCAAAGTTCTTAATACTAAAATGACAACTTAGCACCGAACTAAGCTGTCATTTTTGTATAAAGAACTCTATTTCTATAACAGTTGGGTTCTTAATTCAATAACTGGGTCAGTGGTTTAAACCTGATCGAAAGAAACACCTTGTTTTGTAATAAGGGGGTTCAGGTTTATTATTAGTATAGATAATATGTAATGCATTATACAACCCTAGATAATGTTTTAAATATTCAGTAGCTTGTCTCCAAATTCCAAAGAATTTTCGATAATATGTCCATTTGTGTGTACGGTGCTACCTCTATATCCGTCTATTGTTATACAGCGTGTTGTTAAAACGATAAAACCGACATGTTTATTGTTTTTTCCGCCGGCTGCATCCCACAACTATACTCCATTCAAAAAGCGGCCAAGTGCGAGTCGGAAACGCACACGAAGAGTTCCGTACCACCGTAAAATATTTAACACGTTTCTTGTATGGGGATCTCTATAATGTTTAACTTTATTTTTATTACTTGTTATTTATGGACCATAGTAGTAGGTACACACTGTGAAAAGTTCAAGTTTACCTATTACGGTGCGCTTTTAAAAACACTTGAACTTGTCTACCTACAAAAGTTACAGCTCTGTGACAGACGAACGGACGGACAGCGGAGCCTAGAAAGAAAATACATTTATTTAGCACTGACTAAAAGACAATACATCAGATGATCATTAGAGCGGTTTCCCACTACGTCCGAACCGAATCAAAGACATGGCGATGGCGGTCCGAAGTAGCCATAGTACCATTTGTATGAGGGGTTGCGAGTGCGCAACTACTCATAAATTCTTCGATACTTCGAATTCAGTCCGTCCAAATGTAGAACACTTCCAATTCGGATTGAACTCGGATCTTGAATTCGGATTCGGATCGGACGTAGTGCGACACCGCTCTGAGGAATAGGGTCCCGTTGGTACTCTTTAGGTACGGAACCCTCAGCTCTTGTATGCTCATCGTAAATTCGTAACGATTCGATCGCACCTTAATTTGGTACCGGTATGTTATTTGGTTTATTATTATGCAAGCAGTGCGTGTTGTGATTTGAAAACCGTTAAATTTAAATGCCAGTCCTTATTACGAGGTGGTACGACCTATAATGCTATAATTGCGATCGTACTAATTTTGAATATGGCACTATTGGGCGCTTTCAGAATAACATTGGTGCAAATTAGTGCCACCCTCGCACTGACGAGAATGTGGTTCAATATACAACCTGTTATAGCGTTGGCGCGTAAATGTCAATGGACACGGAACTCTATGATTTAATTTAATTTAATGTCATTTATGATGGTTTTTTTTTATATTGGAAAACATAACATATCAACACCTGTAATCCCCCAAGGGTTAGGCAGGGGTGCACCTGTAGTACACCCAAATGTTGACAGTTATCTTTAAGTCTGCGTCTGCTGGCAAAAATATAATTTACTAGCTGCGCCCCGCGGTTTCAGCCGCATAATATAATATATATAATATAATAATATAATATCCCTGGACATTTCACACAGCGCCATCTAGTCCCAAGCTAAGCAACCTAATGCTTGTGTTATGGTAACAAGATGGCTGATAAACTACATATATACATTTTTTTTTTGTAAATACATACATATTATAGATAGAAAAACACCCAGACTCGGAACAAATACATGTAGGTCATACAAATATTTGTTCCGTGCGGGAATCGAACCCGCGACACGCAGCGCAGCAGTCAATCACTTAACCACTGCGCCAACCGTGCCGTCACAAGTTTCGAGTTCGTGGGAATATCGGGATAAAAAGTATCCTATATGTTAATCCAGGTTATTAACCACCTGTGTGCCAAATTTCATCCAAATCCCTTCAGTAGTTTTTGCGTGAAAGAGTAACAAACATCCATCCATCCATACAAACTTTCACGTTTATAATATTACTAGGATTTATGTGTTTACGAAAAATATGCCATGTAATAACAATCCATATCACAAAATTCATCGGACGAGTCGTATCACTCGTATCATCCAAACAATACAGATATGGAATTTGATAACGGAATTACTCTTATCGGGATTATTTTACTTTTATATTGGCACTTTGGCACTATATGGGTACTTCACTTACTGACCTAATTTTAGCACCTTTAATTTGAATCCTGTAGTAAAGGCGGCGGTTTGGGCGGTTTAATTTTTTTGTTAAAAAGTTTTTTATCCCGATATTCCCACGGGATCGAAACTCATGCGGGTAGAACCGCGGGGCGCTGCTAGTATATTATAAAGAGAAAAGATTTGACGTTTTGTATGGTTGTTTGTAACGCATTCATGCTAAAACGGCTGAAAGGATGTGGTTGAAATTTGATACATAGGTAGACCATGACCTGAATTAGGACAGGATACTTTTTATCGCGATATTCCCACGGGATCGAGACTTATGCGGGCGAAAACGCGGGGCGCAGCTAGTATTACATAAGAATATGAAGAAAAGAATTATGAAGAGACTAATAACTAAGATATTCCGATAGTTTCCTGTTACATTAACACTATTGCAACACTTTGCATATCATTATGAAGTACTAAGTTACTAATGTATTCAAAGGTTATAGTTTTCTATCTGCCCACATCGCGCCAATGGGAAGTGGGCGTCACTCGCTAAATATTTGGGTTCCTACCAACCCACGTTTGTTCTACATCGCCTTATGCACTTGGCAAATATTCGCAGATAGATAATATTTTATGGAGATGTTTTATATCATAGTCTTCTCGACTTGGTCATAACCTCAATATCATAATATTCCATAACAGTTTTGTTTTCGTAAGCTTCTAGCATTATGACATAATTCTAGCTTTTGCCAACAGCTCCGCCCTCGTGGAGATGGAAATTAGTATTAGTCTTATTGCCCAAATTACATCCAAAAAAAAACTATTCCGTGAAAAACTACGGTTTATACGCCATGTGTAGGCACGGTCAAACTCAAACTCAAATCATTTATTTCAATTAAACCATTTACAGGCACTTTTGAACTGTCAAAAATTAAATAGTCGGTCAGTTAGTCAGAAAGTTGAAGCTAGTTGCCCATTCCAAAGCGTAGATCTCTATGGAGAAGAACGGGCAAGAAACTCCACGGACACTCTTTTAAATCAAGATATTTTTACAAAATCCTGGTTACATAATTCTTATTGCTTCTATATGTGAGAACAATGAAAGAAACAAATTAAAATATAAAATTAAAAATTAGCCCCGGCAGTTAAGAGATGACCAGTCTCAACTGATGGCGCCCGTTCACGAACATGACGCGTGGATCAGCACCACCCAGCTCAACCATTTCGTAGGGAACCGAATGATCCAACACACGCGCCACCACCAGTGAGACATTTAAGTGAGCATGACATATTCTCAACTACCATGCTCTTTAAAGTCAACATCAAAATATCATAAAAAACGGATCCATTGTTCTTACATTTACAAAATTTTCAAAAATGCTTCTAAATTATACAAAACTATAGTTTGCAAATTATTTAAGTGATGAGAGAAGAAAAAAAATTACTACCAATCATGAAGAGGTATTTAATACTGAAGTATTGAAAATTAATCCTGATTGAGTAAAATAAACACTAAACAAAAAAAACAAAAAGGGGAAGCATCTCCTCCAAATATTGAAATTGTGATCAACTTTTAAGCCCAAGTGCCTGTGGAGCAGGACCAGCATTAAGCCAGGTCGTCAGTGTTGTACGGATCACTATTAAGCTTGTTGATGGACACCTTTTTTCTACGGCGTGGTGTATACGCCGTAAGTACCGTAAAGATACCGTGCCGTGATCAAAGGGCCTTACTTTATCTTTTATAGTATTTAGTATAAATAAGTTAGCTTCTATCGCACAGGTCGATCGATCTCATTAGTAAGTCCCTCCCGCCCAACCCAAATCATTCCAAAAATATCAACGATAGACGTTGTTTACAGATATTCTAAACTAAATGACAAGCGGAGTTTTAGGGCACGTCTAACTACTTCTACTACCCAAAAAAAAAAAAACTACATTCTTATCTCTCAAAATACAGTGCTATGTGGTGAATCCTGGGTGATACTGGTTAAGTTACGCTTGCCGCGGTTGGTCGGTGTATTGGTGATCATCTTTACATACCAAGACCCCTCCGTGCCTAGGAAAGCTCGTTAAGCGGATGGTATCCCGGCTGTTATTCGTGGACCTTTGACAGTCGTTACGGGAAGTCAGAAACCCGAAAGTCTGACATCCAGTCTTACCAAGGGGTATTGTATTACCCAGTACTAAACTGGGTTATGGAGGTCAGATAAGCAGTCACTCCATGTAAAATACTGGTATTCAGCTGCATCCAGTTAGACTGGAAGGCGACCCCAACATAGTTGGGAAAAGGCTAGGCAGATGATGAAGTTAGCTTCTAAATGTTACCCGAAATCTTATTTTCCGAGCACTTAAAGACGTAGATACAAGTCTTGATTGATATCAATTAATAAATTGATCAAGAACATCCAACATCAATCAAACTCAACAAAACAAAGAAACATTCGTCAAACCTTGACGAAAACTGACACAATGAACTCGTGGGAAATGCAATAACGTCTTAATTAAACTCATTTCCCGTTGCAAAACATAACAGTAACTTTAGCCATTGTGGAAAACCAGCTGACTCATAGGAATTAAACGACAAATGGCGATACAAAAAGGCTGATAGCACAATGTGTAGTGATATCCGTTTATAAGCTAAGCGGGGTTTAATAACAGCGAGTGGTTGTGCCATTGTGGTCCACACAAAGTATAATAGGTGCTACGTACAATGGAAGTCTTACACCCGGTTTCTGGATTGAGAATTTCAAGTTGAGAACTTTTCAAAGTCCACGTTTTTATTATTGAAGGTTAGCATTAAGGAATATTCAAAATTTATTTGCATAAAAACATGAATTTTTAATTTCGTGGGCTACATTGAAGGAACCACTTCAAGAAATGCTGAAGTAGCATAATCAGCCTAAAATGTTCGCACTGCCGGAATTTCACACAGGCCTTCTCTCTGTGAGAGGGATTGGGCTGTAATCCACCACGGGCCGTGCGGCTTGGTTGATATGACTTCGATTTTTTTGTTCTAGGACATGCCGGTTTCCTCACGATGTTTTCCTTTACCGTTTTGAGAGCAGTGCTAATGAAATGATTTATACAAAGTAAAGCGCCTTTTTGGGTTCGAACCTACGACTTACAACTCGTAAGTTGCTCGGCCACCACTGTTCTATGCTAAAGTAGATGTTTGACAAATTCTTAACTTCAATTTCTCAATTCAGAAACCGAGTGTTACATGCAGCTACCCAGCCTGCAAATAGCGATGTTTTCTTAGAACATGCGACTGATGGCTCTAGTGTGCTATTTTCGTGCGTATTTGCGTGTTCGAGGTTGATGTATCACTCTGCTTAATACACTTTGATTATCCACTTAGTACTTTCATCTGATACTTAAGTTTTCTCTACTTTAAGTGATTCTTAAGTATTGAGAAGTGGTCTTTAAAATATTTGGCCGGAAAGTAGATAAAATACAGCTGTCAGTAATGAAATCTTTTACTTACGATTACACTGCCCATCGTATTTGGGTCAAGAGTTTACTGCCTGCGGCGTATTTCGCAGTAGTCTGAATGTTTTCTTTCAGCGACTAATTCAGTTACAAAGCTATAGAATGTTCACGGTCCTGCTGCCATCTAACTTCGTGCTTCTTATTTGTTTTACTCTCTTCAATCTCTTTACACCTCTCAGAAACACTCTAGAATTCAGTCAACCAGCGCTGAATAGCAACAAGAGCAAAGCGCTGCAGTCTACAACAAAACTTTAATGTTCTTCAAAGAGGCCACACCCGAGAAACACTGCATAACAACTGCAATACCCAAAACAGGATAAACAAAACTGCAGCTCCACGTAATGACTAAGGACTAGGTCATTAAGGGGCATACACCGCATGTAGAAGTTGGTGTTGAAAGTCTAACTACTAAGTATTAGGAAGATGGCGTGCCGCGTCGTCGGTGTTCCAGTCGGACGCTCGCGTGTTCCATTGTGTAACGTCAGTACAATAGCCCCAGTATGCTGCACACACAATATAAGTGCACGGAATTTTGCACTGAAAGGTATAGGTACGGTATAGGAAAGTGCATTTGAAATGGTTGCGTTGGGAATTTGTTACATAGACGATATGGTATAGGTAAATTGATGTTTAGAGTATAATACAGGCATATACTCGTACCATAGGTTCAAAGAGTTTAATCTACACTTCTGATGTGTTAAACTTCTTCGAAGAATGCAACTTCGGAACAAAGTTACTCTGTGTATTAAGCCTTATGTGGTTGGAAGACAAAGGAGGAAGAATAAATGTGCCATCAAATTATTAATCTTCAAATGAAATCTAAATTAAGCAGAATTTGGAACAAAGACAAAGATGAAAGTACTTCCCAAGATGTGTCGTGTCCTGAATTCGACAGAAAATGGCGGCAATTACAATGAAAAGAAGCAGTATGACCAACTTGATCCTAATTATGGTCCATCATCGTAATAATCTTGGCAACTGACATGCGGGACGAAAAAAAAGTGAATCATGTTCGAAATATGAATATAATAACGCTTCCATTTTTATGGTATAACTGTCACATTGCGCACACGTTGAACGTCCGTTCGGTCGACGGTCGGTAATGTTTCCCTTTTGAACTGTTAATTGGTACTTCCGTCCTTCATTGAATTGCGGTGGTCTAGCTGCAATGCAGCGGTGCAATAACAGAGTATAATAAGCTGACAACTCGATATTAGCCTGTATTCTCTAGAGCCATTGTGAAATAATGGGAACTGCAGTTAGTTCATTTGACTTTATGACTCTGAGAAATGATGCGACGACGTCTATAAAATGTGTAGTAAATGATATAACTATCGTATTGTGTCATAGTTAATTGCTTTGGATGAGCAAATCCACAATAATGTCAAAGTTCTTAGACCAGCGGCTGTAGTCTGTATAAATCTCACTGAAAATTTAAGTGAAGTGAGTTCTCATTCCACCTGATGCTAGCGATTGACGCTATTGATAGCTCACTTCGCCACGATCACTTCACTTAACTTTTCACGGTGAGATTGTTACGGAACAGCAATGTTGTAGAGTGATTGGACAACATAAATTCACGTAGAAACAGAAATCTTGGAACACTAATGAAGAGAATGGTCCGACTTGCTGAATTGCTAATTAACACAAATAACCGTGAACAAGACGTAAATAGGCAAACTATCTATGAGTCAACACCAGACTGAATGTTATTTACAGAATCCTGCATGGCTACTATAGAATCCAAAATCGAATCACTCTCAATTCTCTCTCTTCATCACTACCTAGCTTTTTCGCATATATGTTAGGGTCGGCTTCCAGTCTAAACAGAAGTAACTAGGTAAACACCAGTATTTTACATAAAGCGATAGTCTATCTGCCCTCCACAACCCAGTTATTTCGTATCACGATACTCCTTGGTGAAGGTGGCTGAGGTAGACTGGATGCGGAAGGCGGAGGACAGGATGTTGTGGGGCAGTCTAGAAGAGGCCTAAGTTCAGGGGGTCTACTCCGAAGTAGTCGGCCGAATGTTCGGCCGTTTCCTGCTACGAAGTTACTATTTGGTTCGGTCGGTTCCGATCCTACACTCCTACACTCTTTCGAATATTGACTATGGTCCCGACCCAACTGAGCCTATCCGAACTTTTTTCGCATTTTTCAATAATATTCGGTTCGGCCATGTGTCGGTCCGATCCGAACATTCGCACTTTGCACTTCGGAGTAGGCCCCCAGCAGTGGACTGCGGTAGGCTGAGTTGATAACTCCTTAGTAAGGCTTGGCTATCTGTCTTCCACAACCCAGTTACAAAATCTCATCTCTCATTAAAATTATTATTTTCCTTAGAATTTACATCATCCTTATCTCCACCATCGATCAGCAGTCAGCTGGAGAGCATAAACATAGATAACCTTGACAGATATCGCTAGACCTTCGCGAGATCCAGTTTATTTCTTATAAGTACCATGAACAGCCTTGATGAGACGCACCTTTACGTGATGTACTTAGTTGCGTTTCTGAATTAGCATTTTATGATGTTGTAGGTTCTATGCAGATTCGGTTTAATCTCATACGCTGGTCTACGATTGGTTGATTATTTGTAGAGGCTTTGTTGGTTTTCACATTGAAAATCAAAATGACACATAAGCTTACTAATATATTTTAATAGGTTAAGCTTAACTACTAGTGCTTTTAAGCAAATAAGCCTGTGTTGGGAGACTACTTTAAGACATTGATGTTGTTTTTATTCTACATGATACATATTTACTTAAACTCGGTGTGAGTTTAAGTATGTATGTATTATGTGGGTAGGCAGAAACTATAGAACGCCACCTGCTTAATTTGATCCTTACATATTCCTTTTGCCCCATTTACGTTCATACATCAGAGGTATAATTGCGTAACACACTAACAGTAGGAATGGCTTTCATTTCTACAATTAAACAACATTAATTGCGTTATTAACGTAGATGAGCAGACATATTTTTTCGAACATATGAAGCAATGGATTAGCAATATCCTTCAAAATGGTTCAGATTGTGATTGATAGTGAGGCAGTTGAGGTGCTGGTCATACACGCATGCCTGTTGCGAGTACTACGCACTTCATCTTTCTGAAGAACATCACCAATAAGGTCACTATATGTCCTCCTACGGCGTCCCCTCCCGTCGTTTCCACTCGCATCTGCCTTGTAATTACCTTTTGTTAGTCGCCATTCATCCTCTCAACATGAGCAAATTATCTAAGCATACTCTTTTCAAGTTACACGAATGGATAGAATAAGAAATGAGTACATAAGAGGAAGTCTGAAAGTGGCACCGGTAACTGAAAAGTTGTTTGGAAATCGGTTGTCATGGTATGGGCATGTGTTACGGAGAAATGAGGAAAATGTCGTGAGGAGAGTTTTGAGTATGAATGTCGATGGCTATAAGAGTAGGGGAAGACCAAAGAAACGATGGATGGAATGTGTGAATGATGATGTGGTTAGAAAGGGGGTGACTACCGAGATGACGACCAATAGAGAAGTATGGAAGAAAAGACATGTTGCGCCGACCCCAAATAAATTGGGATAAGGGCAGGAGAATGAAAAAATTACTCTTTTCAATTTTTGTCACTACATCTTCTTTTAAGCCGCACCATACCATCACATCATTCCTCAGCCTATACTTACATGATGTCATGTTTTATTCGTGGAAATGGAGTATACGGATTTGAGTCCGGTATTAGCTACTACTAATAAGTCAATCTTAGATACACGCGTAACTCTTATTTAAAGATTGTAACTTTGTTCACGTTTACATGTCGATGTAAAGCAATAAACTGTACGTGACCGATATTTTAAGATGGCGGACGTTTTCAGAATTGATGGGCATAACACGAGCAGTTTTATGACTTCGAATATATTGCATTAGGTCCACTACTTATTGAAACGGTTTTGATGGCTACCCTTTTGCCTAGAAACAATTTCAAAGAAGACTATATCTTGATATAGTCCCCAACCATTTATGTTGTATACCAGTGTTCATTTTGTAAAGTGCAACTGTTTTCATTGTATTTACTGCAACACCTTTTATGCAATAAAGTTTTTATTTATTTATTTATATAATCTTGAGCGTCAACTTTTTTTTTGACCAAGAGTCCAAATGCCCTTAAAACTCAAAAAAGTCAAAGAAAACATACTCCGTCTTATAACAAAACGAGTTCTAATTTTGGACCTAGCCAAACCTGCGAGACGGTTACTGTATTTTAAACATTATTCCGACAAATGTAAAGTTTTTAATGCAAAATTGTCAACTTTGACTCGGGTTTGACGTCAGTTTTTTGTGAAAATAACTAGGATTGTCGGAATAAAGTACGAAATTCGAAAAATGGCTCGATGGTTAAAATCTTTTTTTGTGATAAGGCCGTAATTGTTTACATGTGCATTAGCTTTCAAGACAAAGGAAAACAATAGTTAATCGTCGTAAAAGCCAAGCCTTCGATTAGAAGCGCCACTTGTCTCGTTGTTGAGTATCAAGCTGCACGTTCTGAGTATCAAGTGTCAAAACAAGAACCACTTTGATTTCACACGCGATCGTGCGCCTAGTTAAATTAATAGCTACAGAAATATACGATGGTTTCTATGACCTATGATATTGTTTTCAAAATATTCCTATGTCATCATCATCTAGGTATCATAATATGCCTTGCCTTTACCCAACTATGAGTTCGGCTTCTAGTCAAGCCGGGTGCAGCTGAATATAGCCAGTATTTTACATGGAGCGACTGCCTATCTATCTTTTGACGTTCGAAAAGTGCTGATTCTCAGCCTAATTTGAATAAATGACTCTTGATTTTGATTTACCCTGCACATCCGGACATCCTAGTGATTGTGTAAGACTGGTTGTCAGATTTTCGGGCTTCTGACTACCCGCAACGACAAAGATCTACGAATTACAGTCGGAACGAATTACTATCTTTATTTCTCACGTGACAAGCCTAAGTGAGACACCCTTGGATATTTCACTTTTCTTTCATGTCATGATTTCTGTCATGTGCCTTAGGTTTCGAAATAAATTAAGTAACCTAGACGACCTAACCTACACGATACACGTGCTTGCATATGGACAGGTTAGTGCATCTGTATCAAAATCTTTACAGAAAGTCTGACTTTATTGGTTAACCCTTTTAAAGTTATCTTATTCACCTTTATTAAAATGTCAGCCATCGATAAGAGGCTCTTGTTACCTTTAGGTAGAATAAACATCACGTTTAACTGCGAAACCGAAACAAGTGCGCCACTTTGATTCTCACGCGATCGTAAAGATAGTTGTTTTCTAAAATCAGTCCGAATAGTTTATTTTTGCAGTATTTATACTGTTGTTGTTGGTTCTAGTTTTTGCTTTCACACTTGTGTGGCGTGGGGCATCTGCATCTGCATTAGTTAGTGGTGAGACGCTGTCATAATTTGAAAAAGACATTGATTTATAACATAATATGCAACCCATTCCACCGATTTATGTTAGAAATCTAAGGGACATTAGAGGGTCTGCTTTTGTAATAGATGGTACCAATCAATCAATCAACTCAGCCTATCGCAGTCCACTGCTGGACATAGGCCTCTCCCAGACTGTGCCACAACACCCTGTCCTCCGCCTTCCGCATCCAGTCTGTCCCAGCCACCTTCTTTAGGTCGACCGTCCATCTAGATGGTATATCTGTTAACATTGTGTTATGTGGGCTCATTACTTTAACTCCATCGATCATCATTAAAATACCACCTTCATGCATTATGTCTACCTCTTCTAACCTGTCTTCACATTTTTTCAGGATCCGTCCGCAGACACCAGGAGAGGTGGTAGAAGGATGCGGTATATGCGCACGAGCTGGAGGCGCCGCGGGCGACGGCGGGGTCGCCCTGGGATCAGAGCGCGCGTTCACATTCGACTACGCCTTCGAACCGTGTTCGTGCCAGCAGATCGTATATGACACCTGTGTGAGGAAACTGGTGGAGGCGGCTCTGGATGGATATAATGCTACTGTGCTTGCATATGGACAGGTTAGTGTATCTCTATCTAAATCTTCTGGAAGGTGGCATTTATTAAGATGCCTGGCAGTAGCTTTGCTGCTGCAGCTATGGAGGTCAATATTGCCTCTCAGATGAAAACGTATAATACTTATGAACTATTAAATTCCGAATATTTCTAGAGAAAGTTTCAACTTCGACGAATGGTACCCATTAACCTTTCGATAGAAGGGCATCGCGCCAATGTCTATTGATCGTTGATAAATGTTTACAATGTCTATGCTGAAATCAATTTGCTCTGCATAACCTTCTAAGATCATTGCCAGCAATAAACCGTCGATTTCTATAAATCGTCTGGAAACCCAAATACATAATAACTTTGAAATATTTATCAACATAAAACGCAAACGTTCAATGAAATAAAATTCAATTCCGAAAGTGCGACGACCTGAAAAACTTACCGCAAAAGAAAGTTAGCGTTTCGTGCATTTAATTTGTTCGTGTCATCAAAAAATTTATTTATCAGGCGAACTTTCAGTCTGTAAGCTCGTTGTTTCGCCAAACTGTTCTACTATTGACCTAGTTTAGCTAAAAATATGGTGAAGAACACGAGTCTGTAGTGCAATTGTTGCATCTCGAGAACATGCTGACGCGCCGCCGCACAGTGGGCCCATACTGAAAATTAGTGGACTTAGGCAAAAAAGTTCCAATATCGATGCGATTTTTTTTTATATGACGTGTTATGATATTCCTGACAACTTTTATTCTCATGAAATTTCTTCTAAAGTTGATAGTTTGTCTTGAAAAAAATTAATTAGATTTTTTTGTATGGAGCGAATCACGTTTAATTTTTTTTCTTTAATTGTACAAATATGTCAGGTGTGTGGCGTGAGTATATGATAGCTAGAGTTATTCTCTATCCATGAAAAAAAAAATCAGCGCCGGCCATCCGCGGCAGCGCGAGTAATCACTCGGTAAAAAAAAAAATATTTTGTATGAAATTTTTTGGCATTTAAAATAAATTCAAAGTATATTTTTGTGTCATTAGGCTGATTGATCTTCTCTTTATTAAATATATAGTTTTAATTGCGCATAGGTACTTATAACTAGTAATTTTGGTAGAGATTTAGTTATTATTGCATGTTATCGGTAGCACCTGCATTGTGATTGATGACTCATTTGTTTGTGCGCTTAGCCGAAAGCGCATAACTAATGAGTCGTCGAAAAATGCTCGTCTCTGATTGGCTGATAATTTTCACTCACTGTTATGTCCATTACTTGAGTAATTAACACTGTCTATAAATATAAAGACATTCATTAAGTCCATTTTCGATCCAGCCTGTCCCTTTGCTGCCCTCTCCCAGCAACGCCCTAAGCCGAAGTTCGTACCCCACAGGGGGTGCCCTTAGCGTGCAGTCGCTTAGTTTAACTTAGTTTTAAGCCCTGGCTGGAGGTTTTAAGATTTCTTCTTAAAGCAACCACAGGATAGTCCGGTTAAGTAGTCACGACCTCTCAAGGTCAACTACGAGATGCCATTTATAAAAAAATAAGTCCATGTAGTTTCGCTCTTGTCGCTTATTTGTGAACACAGTGAAATATCTAGATCTTTTGTGAAATTAAGAAGTGGCGGTGATCTGAAAGTCATATGATTCTATATGAAAGTATCATTTTATATCTTGACTACCAAAGTTTCTGAAGAAGACAAGAACCGAATCAAGGAGTTCTGTCGACTTTTTTGCGTAAATCTAAATAAAAAGTGGATAGAGTCAAGTAGAAATCAAAAAACTTTAATGAATCGTGTAAGTAATCGTTGTAAAAAACATCAACTGGCCTGTTTGTGACAGTGTTGACCTGAGAAGTGAGATGGGGTTTTCGGACGCAGCCTTATCTGAGCCTGTGGATATAGATTACCATGTTCCTATTCTTGCAGTATGTACTGCGGAAGCGGGAACATTTATAGAAAAGGAGCACAGAAAACCGTTCGAAGAGTTAAGTAATAAGCAAAAAAAAAACGTTCTACTTCCATAGTAGAAGAAAATTCCGAGGAAGAGTTGGCACTGGTACATAACAAAATTGAAAGACAACGGCAAAACGAATCTGGCAAAAGTGGTCGAATACCTTTCCAGAATTCCAGATGCGCTATCCGAAGTAGAAGAGCGACTATTCAAAAAGCAGAGCTTAAGCACTGTCTCTGAAGATAAGTGTTTAGCTCTATAAACATCAGTTGCGCTCTCGAAATGGAAGTACTTAACTCTTTGACAATTTCTGAAAGAAGAAAACTGTGCTGGCTTTCCATCTTATCCAAAGCTTGTAAATGCCAAGAAAAGATGTTACCCACCACAAGAGAGTATGGAGATTACCGAAAAAGGAGTTCACATTAAATTGCAAGCGCTATTGGACCACACTGTGGAGAGGATTTTACTAAATATGAATTACTTAGATAGGTAAAAAAAAAATAGATAACGTGCAGTTACAAAAAATAACACAGTCAATCAGAGACAAGCATTTTTCTGTGACTCTTATGCGCTTTGCCGAGCGCATAAACAAATGAGTCATCAATCACAATGCAGGTGCTACCGATAACGTAGCAATAATAACTAAATTTCTAGCAGAATAATTAGTTATAAGTACCTATGCACTATTAAAACTATATATTTAATAAAGAGAAGATCAATCAGCCTAATGACACAAAAAATATACTTTGAATTTATTTTAAATGCCAAAAACTTTCAAACAAAATATTATTTTTTTTACCGAATGATTACTCGCGCTGCCGCGGATGGCCGGCGCTGATTTTTTTTTTCATGGATAGAGAATAACTCTAGCTATCATATACTCACGCCACACACCTGACATATTTGTACAATTGAAGAAAAAAAATTAAACGTGATTCGCTCCATACAAAAAAATCTAATTAATTTTTTTCAAGACAAACTATCAACTTTAGAAGAAATTTCATGAGAATAAAAGTTGTCAGGAATATCATAACACGTCATATAAAAAAAAATCGCATCGATATTGGAACTTTTTTGCCTAAGTCCACAAATTTCCAGTATGGGCCCACTGTGCGCCGGTTCCGTTTCGCTCGGGGAGCGTTGTGTTGTCTAGTAGGTAGGTTAAGGTTACTGAAGAGTCGTAGCTGTTAGCTCATGGCACACTGTTTTGAATTCGGCTCTTGTCATTAACGTTGGAAGTAGCCTGAGGGGGACCAAGAAAAAAACTTCCAGCAAAAGCGCTTCTAATAAACGCTACACTGCCAAGTTTCCTAGAATATCTCAATGAAAAAAAAAATGCCAAACCCCATTAATAAATGCCCACAGCCTACTCCGGTAGTAATACTACTAATTTAAAATATCATGGGTTAACCCCATGAATCACTTGGCTGTGGGCTTGGCAAGTTGACAGGACTCGACCACGTCGCGACTAAAATTGAGTGTAAATAATATTGTCTCCGCCTCTGTAGGCATTTGACATTACATAAAATTAATTAGCTAGAACATATTTGTAGAATGCAATTAGTTACAAGAACTATCCAATGTCCCTTTTCAACAAAACAGCTTGTAATTAACCACGGGTTTTATTTGGATATCTGTCATCATTAAGGAACATTAGTTATTGGTTAGTTAGCAGACCAAAGCCTTGGGGTATAATGGTATAATATCACCAGGCTTGATTTCCAACAAGCAGTATTCACCACCACCACTCACCATTCACGCACACGCGCGCACGCGCATACATACACACAAACCTACCTACCCCACCCCCACACACAAACACATTTACTCCACACTAACACAAAATTGTAAAATAAGTAAATATTTTATTTTATAAATATTTTTGTTTTGTTTTTATATGTATATTTTTTTTTTCAATTTATTTAACTATGTAAAAAAATACTTTGTCAAGTGCCAATGAGTTACAAATATTGGCTTGTGACTTTGCTGCGGAGGGACACTGATCTCTAAGATACGGGGTCACCCCTAGTTTGGAGATCAGGGTTTCAATGTATTGTGCTTAGCATAGCCACTCAGTTCTAAAACATTGCTTTAGAATGTACTTAGGCTTTTCTTCAATAAATATTTTTTATATTATTATTTTTTATTACTAAAATAGAGATTATATTGCGGGATATCTACCCACGTTTTAACTTGGTCACTTTTTGCAACGGCCAGGTACAGAGTAGGTACCTACGCTTAAGAGGAACTGTGGCACATATCTTAAGACCACTGCAACGTAACTTCAACTGCGCCGAATGCAAACACTTCTTGGAAAAACGTAGGAAGTCGCAGTCACGCTCCTTGACCGCATTGTACTGCAGAAGGTTGGTAAAAAAATGAGTAGGTACTACTAGTAAGGGCACGGTCTGGTGATCCGGGCGTGTTGAGAGTGTCCGAAGACAATAGATGCAGTTACTGCTATAGTTGAAGGCGTAGATATTGAGGTTGATAACTTGATAAAGAACAATTACAATGGAATAGGCCATACTTTTGAAGATAGATGCGAATAGAGGAGGGGTAATGACTAGTTTAGGCTTGCTCTCGTAATAATACATAGTTTTGGGCACAGAATTATATTGGCTGCTGCTGTCTAAAACCCATCTTTATTTATTTTAAAATATTTGCCGCTGTTCCAATATTTGCTCATTGTTTTAAAATCTCGATAATTTTTTCAGAATATAGCAAGTTCCTTCAATGTATGAGAAGAGTCCTACAGTCCTACAGTGGGATAATAATAGGCTAGTATTATTATTTTACGCAAGTTTATACACACGGAAATAGCAAAAAATGAATATCATTAGCATCCTTGTACGTTTGTGGTCATTATTTTATCCCTACAGCTCGGTGGGTCTTAGCTAGATAAGTAAGCCGCAGCTCATGTCCATATAGAGTTACCACGAGTCCACAATTCAATTAAAACACCGTGAAGGCCGCGACACCTGACATTAATTACTGACACACATACAGAACACTATGGCTGTAACTTATCACTTTATAACTACACTTTCGAAGTCCTGCGATTTTGCTAGGATTTTGTGAAAATTTCTGATTAAAAAGTTAGTCCTGTCAAATTAAGATACTCCATAGACAAATTAGACGTGATTAAAAACATGGCTACTAAAAATACGTCAATTTACGTCAGGTGCTGACTAATATGACAGGACTAAACTAATATTTATCTTCTCTCCTTTTCTTAATGAAATAGAAAGAAAAAGATGCACTGAACTTAAATTTAGTTTAGTTTGTGAACAAGGGAATCGGCGCCACTTACAGCTATTATATTAAACGCGGTTTAGATGTTCTGATCGCGTTCAGTTTCATTGGTAAAATTTGCCGTTAGTCTCGGCCTAGTTTTAGGAATTTCGGGATAAAATATGTTGCAGGGTCTCCACTCATCCAGGATTGGAGACCCTGCACTGCAACATATTTATAGCTAGTTGCAAAAGAAAAGTTATTTTGAAGTTTTCAGAACTTTCCTGGAAATAGAAACTCTATGCTTTTCCTAATAGCAACTAAGGAGATATTTATCATTCATTTATTTTTATTTATTTATTTTATTATTTATGTACAGACACCAGCAGGTCAAGCTACCCGAAACTGTCAAATTTTTCCAATCAACCTTGAACCTTAATGCTTTAGCGATAAAGTTGAAAATCTATTAAAGAAATTTGACAGATTGTAGTAGCTTGATGTGCTGGCGTCTGTACATACAGTAAAATACATATTGATATGACATAATTATAATATGAGTACTAAGGTACTGCTTATTCATTTATAAAGAAGTTTGCGGGT
Organism: Apamea sordens; assembly: GCA_945859715.1. Lineage (NCBI taxonomy): Eukaryota > Metazoa > Arthropoda > Insecta > Lepidoptera > Noctuidae > Apamea > Apamea sordens. The sequence continues at coordinate 19,061,435 of OX243986.1, forward strand.
TGCGATCCTCGACCATGTATGGTTGCCAAACAGGTTGAGTATCACAGACTTTAGTACTTAGCGGTACCTGCACTATAACCTATAATTTAACAGCATAATAAACTATGAATCTGTGAAGTTTCTTGTATGGCGATAATAAACTTTAATAGAGTTGGATTTAATGACCACTCCAAGCTTAGGGTGAACCAGGAAAAGAAGCCATATTCGAACGAACCAAGTCCGATTCGAAGCGATTGAGTGGTAAGCTGTTGGACTTAGAACCTTTGTTATGTAAATAAAAACTGTAGTGTAGAGTAACTGAGGAAATCCCAGGTCAAAAGCGCAATATCATATTGCACATTGTGAATTTAAATATAAACCACGGGGCTTCCAACATATAGCCTGAAGGCCAATTCTCGTAATTTAAAACGTTCAAAATCTAGTCGCAGTATCATCTTAGCGACAAACAAAATTAAATGTCAAAATGTAGGGAAATTAGAAGTATTTTTTGACAGATTGAGAATGAGATCAGACTGTGAACGTTCTTAAAATTACGAGAATTGCCCCTCTGATCTTCTTGCTTCAATAGTTTTTATTATATTTTCTTGCTTGTGGGCGTTTTGACCGTTTTGAGAGCAGTGGTGACGAAATGAAATACATAAAGTAAAGTGCCTGTCTGGGACCTCCAATTTGTAACTCAGAGCCCATACCACTGGGCTACTCTGCTCTCAAAACGGCGAAGGAAAAAATCGTGACGAAACCGATATTTCCTAGAACCAAAATTTCTTGTAACATCGACCAATCCACACTGGGCCCGCGTGTTGGATTATGGCCCACTCCCTCCCATAGAGAGGAGGCCTGTGTCCCAGCTGCGGAAATTTTGTAAGCTGATTATGCTTGTGGTCATTGTAAAACCGATTGACCTACGATAATTTAAATATTTACCCTTTTTTTTTTTTTTTGAGGATGGGAAATCATCAAATGACTCCTCCCGCTCTGGGTGGAGCAGAAGGGAGTGTCAGACTTTTACTGACTAAAACCCACCCGTGTTCCTTCCTTAGCCCTTTATGTTCCAGGGCAGCGGTAAACCCTTTCGGATGGTCCCGCTACCCTGGCAGGCTTCGGCCCTATGGGGCCCCGTCTCTTTTGCTGACATCTCTTTGAGGCGCGCGTGGAACACGAACACGCCGTCCGGCACGGGCCTAGTCCTGATCGGACGGAGAGCTACCCATTACTCTCCGCCCGCAGGCCCACGCCTACGGTGGCCGGGAGTCGTCACGCGGCTCCCGACGCCCGGAGCGTCTCCCGCGGCGGCTGAGGCGTGAGGTGCGCAAGGCGCGTTCCCTCGCCCACCCCGCCACCTCCTTCGCTAGCATGACTGCTTCGCAGAAGGAGGTGACTGCCTCCCACTCCCTCTCACCCCGGACCATGGCTTGAACCAGGGCCGGACGCGAGAGGTCGCCGCCGCTGCCAATCGCCTCTACGAGGACACGGCGGTGCTCTGCCCAAGCAGGGCAGACCTCCACCGTATGCTCCACCGTGTCCTCTGGGCGATCCTGACAGTGGTGACACCCGGGCGTCTCCTCCCGCCTGATGATGTGCAGGAACCTCCCGAAACATCCGTGTCCGGAGAGGACCTGCGTCAGGCGGTAGGTGAGAGCGCCGTGACGTCTCTCTAGCCACTCCTCAAAGAGGGGTCTTACCGCCGCTATCGTGGCGTGCCCTGCGCTGGGTTGCGATAGTCGCTCCTTCCATGCCACCATGAGATCGCGCCGGAGGTTCGTCCGCTCCGCCGCGGTTTGCCGCGGATGCGGAGTTTCCCCCCGGCGTAGTGCCTCCGCGCGCCAATCATATAGGCGCGCGAGGACTATCGCCTCCAGATCCCATGGTGGCAGTCCGGCAAGGAGGCTTGCTGCCTCGCCTGAGATCGTGCGGTAGCCCCGGATCAGCCTTACGGCTACCACCTTCTGGGGCGCGTTCAGATAGTGTGCGGCTCGAAGCCGCAGTGAACGCGCCCATACCGGGGCCCCATATAGGGCCATGGACCGCACGACCCCCGCGTAAAGCCTCCGGCAGGAGGCGTTTGGCCCCCTCAGGTTGGGCAAGAGCCGCTTTAGGGCGGCCCCGGCCCTTTCCAGTTTGGGGGCCAAACGTCGGAAGTGCTCGACGAAGTTCCATCGGCTGTCGAGGACGAGACCCAGGTACCTCATCGTGGTCTCGACGCCGATGTGAACCCCTCCTACCACTAGTTGGGATCCCGGAGGTGGCCCGTACCGAGGCCCATGAAAGGACATGGCCTCGGACTTGTGCAATGCCACCTCGAGACCCAACCGCCGGATCCTTTCCACGACTATCGCAACCCCGCGTGTCATCGCGTGGTCATTGTAAAACCGATTGACCTACGATAATTTAAATATTTACCCTAAGGCTATAATTGCACGGTGACATAATTTGGGCTAACATTTTTACGCAACCACTATTATAATTAGAGATTATTAGGTCAAGTACGCACATACCTACTGAAAGGTTACGTGGAAATTGAGGACAGAGTGGGCTGTACACATTGTAAAGAGAGCTATAATAATATTCATTAGTTATGGGGTGTCCAGTATACCTTATATTTCATGACTAAATCTAAAGAGGGCCTTGTGGCTAAGTAATAACAACCGGACGGGTCGATCGATCAGGTTAAGCTACGCTTGCCGTGGTTGGTCCGATGGTTGACCGTCGGATGGGTGACCATCTTCACATACCAAGACCCCTCCGTGCCTCAGAAAGCAAGTTAAGTCCTTGGTCCCGGCTGTCATTCGTAGATCTTTGACAGTCGTTACGGGTCGTGAGAAGCCTGAAAGTGACAACCAGTCTTACCCAGGGGTATCGTATTACCCAGTAACTGGGTTGTGGAAGTCAGTTAGGCAGTCGCTCCATGTAAAATACTGGTATTCAGCTGCATCCGGTTAGACTGGAAGCCGACCCTAACATAGTTAGGAGAAGGCTAAGCAGATGATTTCATGACTAAATCTGTTGTGGTGAAGCTTAATAATATTTCTACACGACCTTCAACGAGATTGATATAAGCTTTTCGGCACCTTTCTTTTAACTTTCATCATCGTCATCACTGATAGGGTGTCACTTTGTCTAGGCCTTTAGGGCTCTGGACGAACTTACCTTAGTATCGTTAGACTATGATACTCTTTTAATGCATCTAAAGTCTTTTGGGATGAAGATGATGATGAAATCTCAAGAATACGACCAATTCAAAATGAATTTGCTCTTACACTACTAGGTGTAAGAGCAAATTCATTTTGAATTTTTATTTTATTGAATTTTCATTAGATACCCTATTTCGCAACACTCCATGAAATACAGAATATTGTGTTTCTTCCTTCATAGTATGCAGACAATGCCTGCCAAGCTGTCACTCCTCTATTGTATTTGAAATGTACAGGTATTTTCTGTTACCTATTGACTTCAAGTAAAGTCTGCCCGTCAAAGTATAGTTTTATTTATTTATATATACTTTGTTGTACTTACACCAGAAAATACATAAACAACAAAAAAACATTTAACACTACAAAACATACAATGGGTAATCATTAGAGATTATGCCTGTCTGAACTGTACCACGTGGAATATTTCCATTAACATCTACAAAACATACTCTGTAGAGCTTGCGGCTGTTTCCCATATACTTAACTATAAAATTGTATGAGTCTCGTATAAGAGTGCAATAATGTCACATAATTTCTTTGCTTTGCAAGTGATTTTATACTCTTATGGTAGTTATGGTGGATAAAACTTTGATGTTGCTTAGTGCTCATCTTCAAAGTCAAAGCATTTATTTCGAGAGATAAGAATGGGCAAGAAACTCCACCGTCTTCTTTAGCTAATACCTCAGTTTCTTTCGCATCTCGAAAACACAGCAATGGTTCTTATACAAAACCCACGCTGTATCGACTGTTTTTATTCTAACTTGAAAATCCGTATATGTACGATCGCAAAAAAACCCACCTAATATTGCGTGTATAGAACCAATTTGCTGAGCTACAGTAGCCAAATTGCACATTAAAACTTATACAATATCCAGTAATCTACGGGATCATCTACATAGTGGCAAGGATCGAAAAGTTTGCAACAAAACTATTTGTAAAATTGAAACTTTATCAGAGATTCCCTATCAACTGTTAGTGAGTTCCGTGACTCGAGTTTTCGTGATACCTACTTTTACATTTATTTTACTGCCGAATCAAACTGCTGATGATATTGATAAAGAGTTATTACTTCAGTACCACCAACCAATAGTATCTAAAGCTATACCGCTTATATATTCGTCAGCAACAGACTACAGAAGTCGACGAACCGTAAAAACTTAATTTTTGTTAAACTTTTTAGAGCACTTTTTGCTACGAAACTTTTTTTAACGTCCCTACTAGGCTGTAGTAGGTAGGTGTTTGGCTTCCTTTGTTTGGTAGTATTTATTTTTAACCGTCATGCTATGCCAAATTAATAACCGATGCAAAAAGTAACAAATGAGAGGGTTTAGATACTACGCTACGCTGTTCTTCTATAGAAATTTTGAGCTGATTCCCTTCATATCAGTATCATACTCACGAATCTCAATCTAATCTTCATATACTTAATTATTCAATCTATATTAATAGAAGTCGACGAATTGGATGAAATTCTCCAGAAGATTCAAATTACACAGTTGAGTGTTTGCAGCATCACTGCAAATGTAGTTAGCAGGCCTATCGCCACTGCATCACGGTCAATTTGTACTCGTTCCGACCCATTTCGTTCAAACACTGGCGGTGTTAAACCAGCACATATGCTAATACCGCTCGATTGTACACCCACACTCAGACCACATAAATTATGCTCGCCCCTTTCAATATATTATATGTAACGCCAACAGTTATAGGGATAAATTGACAGGAAGTTTGCGTAAAAGTGCCGAGGGGAAAGGGCTTCTGATATTTATTACTTGAGTCTGTTGAGAAATATTGTCGCTGACAGTGTTTTATGAGAATTATCTATTCATCGGTTACTTGTCATGTGTCACTTCCAAAATGGCAGCAAATGTCATGGTGACTATGACCGTGCATATCCCATACAGGGTTTGTGCCTTCTTTACAAAACCATGACTATCGAACCAAGTAAATACTTGGTTAGTAGTTAGTATAGAACTCTCCACAAAACCAATTTTCCTCCAGCTCAATCACATTGCAAAACAGGAACAAAGTTCGTTACGCGATACTCGCACGCACGCACATGCTCGTATATGTATTGTCTTAGTAAAGGGTGAGTAGGCCGTGATCATGTAGTGGTTAGGGCCCACATTGTATGATAGAAAAAGACAGAGAAAGTCGCAAGGAAGGGTCGCATAACGCTTTTCCGTACGTGACGAATAATACCAGTCAACTCCTACCGAAAGCCGCGTTAAGGAACTTCTTCCAAAACACTTACCCAAACACAAGCCCCCTACCATAAATCTGCAAATCAATCAGATCAAGATTCTTTGCAAATGACGTAACAACTGAACAAAACAGTTCTACGTTCAATGTGTTCTTTATCTAGCGTGTAAAGTAGTCTCACCATATAGGTCCGTAGTCACTCGGCAGACAGCCCACGTGCGTCACTAATTAGGTTACGTTACAAAAACTCAATGACAGAACATATTTATGATTTGCATGCAATGTTAACAATAAAAATTGAACGCTGAGCTGCGCAGGCGGCGCGGCGTGGCGGTCCTTGCCGCTTGCGCCCGCCCACGGCGACCTCCTTGCGGTATGAACCACGCCGCTAATTATGTGCCTGGGCACAACATGATTGCTTTATATTAAGCACTTATCCGATAAAGATTGTCTGAATAAGGTAATTCATAATTGTCCAATTTACAGTGTAGATTATATCTTTCACTCTGTTCAAAATTAATTGGACGTTGTTTGTCGCTGTATAATGGTCGAGTCAATAATGTGTCTTGTTTAAACTCGACTGTTTAACTTTCATTAGCCCACGTACAGTTACGAACAAAAGTATGTATACACTCGGCTTTATTCAAAAGCGATTTACTCCTTTGTTTTTTAATGAAATTTTATGCTGTTACGAACATAGCATTTGCGAACCCATAGGTTTTTGTAATGTGTCGTATTTCAACTTTGCTTTCGTTATTTCACGAAAAAATCGCAATTGAAAGTTGCTAAGTGTTGACATATTGGTGCTTGTGACTGTACGCACGGGTTCGTTTTTCCCGCGTCGATTATGTTTCGCGCATTGGATTATCAACGCTCAGCTCAGCACCAAGAGTTGAAAATCCAGTGCGCGATAAAATCCCGTCGCGACAGTTTTACGTCTTTATTCTTACTGCCTCACGTGGAAACGGTTATTTACCTGAAGCTACTGCAGTACAATTAGGGAAAATGCTTTAATTCTCTTTGAAGTGCATCAAACCAATCAGTCCTGGTATTGATTTGTTTAGACAATATGGTCGTTCATACGCTTCCCCTTTGGTTCCGGGGTGCTCAACGTCAGACGGAGCAAATATTTAGACTACATAGTTTAGAACAGTTTTTGTCTACGCCACTTTCAGTGCCACCCAGAGTATTGTTGGTGTTACTCTTAGCTATACGACTTCCTGATTTGTCATGTCCTTTGAATCTTTGATGTTCCGTCTAAAAATATTCACACTGAAATATCGGATGAAATTATTGTCCAGTCACTTGGAAAGTTTTCCGGGAGTTTTGATTATACGGTGATTATATTGATTTCGACGTCGTCTTTTCGAATTTAACTTTGCTACCTCGTTTCTTTACCACTAGCGCCGCCAAATTGGAAAAATGGTACCCAAAAACATACGTTTCTTGACAATTTTCCAGGTAAAACTGTGCTATAAGTCCATCCGAAACTTCAGTGTGAATATTTTTTTATTTTTAGACGGGACATCAAAGGGTTCAAAGGAGATAACAAATCAGGAAGTCGTATAGCTAAGACTAGACTGTACTATTATACATAACTACTAGTATATTTTCAGCAACACCTTTAATAGGCATCGCTTCATCTCATCTGCCTAGCTTTTTCCCAACTATGTTGGGGTCGGCTTCCAGTCTAACCGGATGCAGCTGAATACCTCTAATTATAAATTTGCTCATGCCGTTCGTATCTGTAAAAGCATTAAGCCAAAAAGATCAAACGAAGGTAACTGGAAACTTCTAAAGTGTCGCTCGTTACTCATTTCATTTATTCCAGAAATAACCTGAAATACACAAAGTAGATTCAGCTCCACCACACGTGAATTGTCACTTAACCTACTTGAACTCGTAAGCGTGCATTTCCGAAACAATTTTTGCTCAGCTGTACCTGAAATATCCATGACCAGTCCGTAGATACTTGATTGTCGCTCATGACTTCATGAGTGAAGTCGGACCGATGCCCGTTTTCACTAAACCTTAGCTACATCTAAATAAAAGCCCGTTGTTGGATTTCCGAGTTTCGACGTTGAGCTGAGCATCGTTTATTTAGGCACTCATGTAGGTGTCGTCTAGTGAAGTCAGCCTGAGTTTCAATTGAATGGATTAGCCATTACCTCGCAGATGAGTGCGTCGACCTTGTACGTGAACTTGGATAGAGATGTAACAACTAGGTTATCTTATCTTGACGTTAAACTGTTTGTAATTGCCATAATAAACCTGTTTGTTTTAATTTATTGGCAGTGGTGAAGGTTTTTAGAAGCGTTTTGGTACCGTTAGGTGAAGAATTGGTGTTAGCAGGTGGCAAAATGGTTGAAGAATGATGGTTTTCTGCAAAGTTAACGAGAAATCAGATACCGTATTTTGTATAGGCGCAAAACAACAATATTAGAAATCATAAATCTTTCCTTGACACCTGACAACAGTCCTAACATACATATAAAAACCAATTACCTACCATCTTGGGTCAAGATCATCGAAACAAAAAATCGTGATTATTCTGAAGATTATAACAACAATAATTATACCGGAGAACCTTCCCAAAAACAAACACAAATTGCTAATGATAATTGTTTAACAAATACTGCACGCGATGATTTCACAATTCCACACAACGCTGGCGACTATATATTTTCCACTGACATGTTTGACGAATGCTCCTTCAAATAGAACATTGGTTCCTTGTTTTCTTTGTCTAGCTGTTATCGGCGGATATCCGGGCCTTTGACAGGGCCCTTTTGTACTGATAAAGGGCTGACACACTTCCACAAATTACCTATTGAATGAAATATCTAATCTATGAATGAAAGGGCTAGAGGTAATGAAGGAGTTTTTGGGTGAAAGCATAAATAAAGTAATAGTTGGTTTAACCTATTTGAATAATTGAACGATTACTTATCCAGGTATGGGTTGAATCAGAATTTTATAGATATACCAATATTCAGGGCGGATATTGATGAAACTAATCCAGTACAGAAAGGTGGCGCAGATTTAATAATAATACAGTAGATAAATGTGGCTTAGCAGATAAAAATATTGATCTGTAGGATCAAATTGTACACGCCGTAGTACATAGAAATCGCAACAATTTTAAAACGTAATAAGTTGAACTTCTTAATTAGTAGCCAATAATTAACTGCCAATAACCTGATCCATTAAGTCAGCGGAATGTCGTTCAGGGCAGCTACTTAAATTAATATTAATCACATCAATAACATCCTTCTGGTGATAAACATATCTGGAAAATCCGAATTTAACGGCGCAAAACCGCTCAATTCGAAAATAGCTACAAAGATACTAACCGTCAACCACGCATTTTTTTTTCTAATGGACCATAAAATGCGTAGTGCTATTGACCTGTGACCATATGCCTAGGAAGGTCGAACATGATACTGGCCTCCAACCGACCATAGATATTACGAACCAGTTCGGAGTTCAAGCCATTACCTAATCGATGGACCGAGTAATGTAAGAATTCCGAATTCAAAGCGTTCTCCATTTGGTAACTTGAAATATGAATGGAGCCAAGACAGGTGTTGATGAAACAATTTCCGTTTTGCGATTCCTGCTTGCGGTTTTTCGCCTACTGCTTTCCGAATTTGGAATATTTTTGGGTTAGGCGTCGTTTCGCAAAGCTGTTTATTATCCTTGGTGAACACATTTGGAAAATGGTTATATTTGATTCATAGACAATATAGACATAAAAGGAAATTGACAAATATTTCTGCGCTAATATTCACGTATTTTGTAATCGATGTTCCATTACAAGAAGGCAGGGAGATAACTATAAATTTTATAGATACCATTTTAGTTTTTCTCCCAACTACAACAAGTTAGTTCGGATAAGAATAGCCAAACCATCGGCGAAGTTTAAATTATAAACTAAGTGGATTAAAAACTTCTCATGAATCAGACGTGTGGAAACCTAGATTACCTAGAAGCAGAGCAGATTAGATTTAAAAATCCATAAACTAAGAGCAAGTTTGTAAAGTTTACCGCAGTTTCGAGTATTATATTTAGGAGTCTAAAAAAATTCATGCCTTAAAGTTGTTCTTCAAACGGATATAAGCATGATTTATTAAAACTTTGGAAACAGTTCAAACAACTCATTAAGCCAATAGGCATCTGATTTATGATATAATAACCTATGGCTCATTTAATAATACAGAATGATAAAGAAGCTACATAATTTATATCCTTTACGACTTGTTTAATTGCAAATAAATTCCCAATCAACAATAATATTCGCAATCAATCACCACTCCGAGTTTGTCACAGTTCAGTCGGAGGCAAAGAATTCTCCCTGACGAATTCCTCACTGATTGGTCTGCAAACCGAATCTATTAGGGTTTGAAAAATCTTCTACCGAAGCTACACTCTAGGTTCTTTCTATTCTAAATAGATACGCGGGCCTATTTGTGTTCCATTTCTGTTGTTAGAAACACGGCCTATTGAAAACAGTATCAAACGTTTAAGGGCAACGGGTGACGACATTAGCGCCTGAGCCGTAAATGGGCGGGCGGCGCGCGCCTGTGATCTATATCTGTGCGTCCGCGCATACCACACCGCCGTTTCCTACATATAAAGCGTTAGGACGACCACACACTAGCTGCTAGATGCTTCTACCGTTACTCGGCTTATGTAGCTTGTGTACGCAAAACGTAATTTACTTAAATTTTGGCTAAACCAGCTCAATTCACTATACAGAGAAGCGATGGTATTCTGTCTCTAATACTACTGTAGTCTTCAATAAGTCTGTAGTGTTATGAGCGGCAGTGTGTACAATTTCCATATCTTGTGTAAAATTCTCAATGTCCTCGAAAGCCGGATTCCTGCCGACTGAAACCGTACGATGGCCTTCGTCAGCAGCAGTTTTGGCGTGGTGACGTTGATATTCTTTCCTAGCAAAATTACACTCATTACACTTCATTGTTCATGTATATCTTTATATACGACATTAACTGCATCGTGTGTGGTCTACCTTATTGTTTATGTTGATTCATTCTCTAAATATGTAAATGCCGCGGTGGTCCCATTTCATGCCTTTTAGAGTATCGTGCTCTTTGTCCAGTATTGCACGTAATAGGGAGAAAAATGCTCCGGTCGTTAGTATAATGGGCTAGTTAACGCCACTTATAGCTCAATTTATTCAGTAATCAGTACAAATTGAGTAATTATTGAAGAGATGTTGACCTTGAAGTGTGCTGTTATTGCATAGAAATGTGGCATTGTCTTGCGATTTTTACTGTGGGCGCTACCGAGAAAAACGTTAGTGACGAAATCACACATTCATATTCAAATGATATACTCGTACATTGAGCATTAGAATTCAAAAATGCAGTACCGTGCCTTATTTGATCATACCTATAACTTACGTGCCAATCTGAGCTTCGTTTAAAATTGACACCACAATGTTTGTGATAAAATCGGTCGCGTATAAATGTCCTGAAAGGGCGACGAATGGTAATGCATTCGTCACGCTGGGCATTTACTACCGCCGTAACGGATGCACCGCGAGTCAAGTCGTCCCATCTATTATGAAAGCACGCGTTTGAGAGAAGACTAAACGACAGCTCGCGGCTACTTTCCACTGTTAACTGTATATAAATCAGGACAAACAACATTATTACTTCCATTTTCGTCGGTTCGCTCTTGCAGCGGTCTTCTATTTGTGGTTCAAAGATTATTATCATCTTTGCTACTAACCGCTTCTGTTTCTAAGCTTCGCCCTCTGTAATAATATACGTTCTTAATCAGCAAACGATGGCTACAATTCGCTCATTATTAAAGTGTCGTAAAGATAATACGTACCAATTTATCATTAACTGAATCGACATTATCAATTATAAATTACTCAGAAGACCGTATCGAATATATCTCCCTGATAAATATTTGCGTTGCAGTGCAGGTGACAGCTCAAAATATTGTCCAACCCAAACTTCAATAATTTCTGGATATAAAATCAGTAGCGCAAAAATATTAAAATTGAACTCTACTTTTAATGTTGATCTGGCAGTTTGAGTACTTTATGCGGCCTACCGAATAAATGCCCTTTCTTTGGTATTTTTCGGCGATTCGTTGAGCTCCTCAAGTTCTAAGTTGAGCTACACGATTACTGATAAATGCTTGCAATGACTGGACTGGTCTACTCAAATCTACGCGGCACTTTCCTCAATACTATTTCAGACATTAATCTACAATTCTACATGATCTGACCAAGATTAAGTCTGGACTTTAAAAGAGACTGTGACCTCTGAGTTTGTTTCGGCCTTTCTTCTCAGAGTTATCAGATAGGCAACGCCGACCTTACCTAGCTTATTTATTTTTTTATAATATGACGTGTAAGTGATTCCGATATCCTCTTTACAGAATAAATAATTTCATTTTATTTATTTCGTTTCATAGAACTCTCTACAAATAACTCTTCTGTTAAACGTAACCAGATCTTCGGAAAATCAGGCACCATGTGATACTGACAACTGACTGCTAGTTCGTCCCATCCGCCTGACATGTTCATTAAATCCTCTCTTACGTCACCAGCACTAGAGTAGGTCGTCTATTCTTGGCTTAGGACTAGACATCATAACAGTTTGCATAAGTATTAACGAACACAAACAGACTAGGTCCACAACCATAATCAAAACAACATGCGTACATGACTCACTGTAGGCGCCAAATAGATAACATCAAATTTTCGTCAGCACAGCCTGTTATCCTGCCAGATAAGACTAAGATAAGGATAACAACTATAGCTTTAATTCTCAAGGTGATAAAGCACATTTCCATATGTTTCATGGCCAGTTATGATGCATTAACGAGGGACCCTCAGATTGCACCTGACCAAATACATGTAGTAATGTATTTGCTTTTCAGAACCTTGGGTTTTAAGTTACTGCTTAATTGTTAGTTTCACGCTTGTTACTTGATGAGGCTTTTAGTAAGAAAACTTTAGTGTCGTAAGGGCTGGCGAAACTGGCAAAATTAAGTGGACTCACAACTTAAACAAAGTCTGTATTCCAATTCCCGTAATTACTTCAAAACGTTCAAAATCTAGTCGCAATCTCATATCAGCAATAATCAATATCAAAAACTTGCCAAAAATTTATGGAAATTAGAGGTATTTTTGACAGATTGAAACTGAGATCAGACTGTGAACGTCCTCAAAATACGAGAATTGCCCCTCTGATGTTTATTCTGCTGAGAATTAAAGAAGGACCTACCAAAACGCATTTGCATATCGCGAATACAGAGTGCCTACATATATAACTTTTATCAAGGTTCAATACATTTAATAGGTATGCATATTGTAATTTAACTCGAGAAAATCATCTGAATGTAATCTCAACAGCCAGCAGCCGATTGAATATCGTCTTACTTTACCTTATCAATACAATCTTAGAAACTCAGATACGGCGATTGCAGAACATTCTAAGTACATACTCGAACCACTTGAATTCAATGATTTGAAAGCCGATTTGAGAGGCCTTCTGACTAGTTTCGACCGTGGAAAGCCACAATATTGAATTTAGTAGGGAACATACTCGTCGAAGAAACTACAAAGAAGACCCAAGAAATTAGGAAAGGACTTATAATACTACCGCAAACAAGAAAAGGACCTATGTTACTTTATAAGATTTGTAAGAGACAAATCTTATATCAAACAGTTCTCTTTTCTTGATTTTATCAGATTCACAAAACCTTTCCCGCTCAAATTCTTTTCATGCATATAATTCCTGATAGGTATATTGATTAAAGCATCTACCCGTGAACACAACACGTGACAATAACAAACTATATATCTACTTATGTGATATAAACCCAAGTAAAGTCGTAGAATATACATAAATGTAATTATCATATTAAACATCTCCAACTATATGGACATTCGCTATGTCCATATTGTTGCAAGTCGTGTGCTCAGTCAATATGTATAATTGCATATTTAAGGACGCGTTACTCCGTATAATTAACGATAGTATAGGAATATTAAATAATTATACACACACGTTTCCGTAACATACATTCTTGTTTTGCGCAGGTGACATCAGAGTAAACAGAACGGTCGTGAGCGATCCGTTCGATTTATTAAAGCCCTTGTGACAAGACATAAGCGACGGCGTTTAGTTTTACGCTCATTACTGGTTACTCGCGCCGAATGCCTTGTTCACAAACTTGTCAAAGTCCTGTCAAATTAGTCAGCGCCTGACGTAAATTGATAGTAGCTATTTTTTTAATCATGTTTAAACTTGCTATGGGGTATCTAAAGTTGACAGGACTAAACTAATATTTATCTTCTGTCCTTTTCTTAAAGAAAAACATGCACTGAACTTAAATTTAGTTTAGGTTGTGAACAAGGGAATCGGCGCCATTGTCAGCCTGCGCCATCCCATGCTAGACAAAGGCTTCTCCTTCATGAGTTCCAGTTACGTCAGTCCAGAGGTTTATTATGTGTCCCATTTCTGGTTTTCTCCAGCTAATGCTAGGTAGTATAATACTACCAGCGACATAATATGTAATGCCTGCAAATGCCGCATTCAGCTTCCCTTGATGCGATCTTCAGGTTTATTTCTATGAACATGTGGCTTCTAAGGAGTATAACAATTATTTACAACTTCGATCATCGTAGAAAGCTCTTTGACATCTCAGACGATGTAATCTGTAAAAATCTTATCGTGAAAACTTAGGTGAAGTGTAGGTATATTCGGCGCGTCCACATTGTTCTACGTGGAACACCCCACAAATTTTTGGCTATACTAATCCTATCATGTCAAAACAAAACTTATATTGTTTATTCAAAAAGAAAATAATTAATACCATAAATCAGAAAAACTGTACATGCTGAAAGCTTACAACTTACACAATAGACAAAATTATGTAAGAGCGCCTCAAAAGGAACTGCTAGAAACAGGTTATTAAAAATGTTGATTTACACCTTGAAGTGATAAACCAATCAATTAAATACGCACCTACGATTTACGTGGTTTGCGTGACAAATTAGTTAAAACTTCATACAGACAGAGATGAATTGGGAACATTGAAAACATATCGGCTGGCCTCTTTACCTATTTGGCAATCATAATCAATAGTAGGCATGGCAATTTCGTTACATAAAACTACAATGTTGTTGAGTATCATATATGTATTGTTCTTTATGAATATGATATTGCAATGTTTAATACAGGCCATCAATTGGCCTTACTTATACAACGCTTTCAAGTAGTGCCAAAAAACGTCGCATGCAGAAACTGTTTGACCTATAACGGCATGTAGGCGCTTCATAAATATAACTCTATGATTTTACAAGCTAAATACAACTTTTGACTTACAAGGCGTATTTATGGCTATAACCAAACGTTCCCCCGCCTACATAGCCGCACCTCGTTTTCAAAACGTCACTGGCTCTGTGACCTATGTTTATCCTACACTAACTTCTGCTCGCAACTTTGTTTGCGTGAAATTTGTTGTTCCCCGACCCATCCCGTCGTATCGCATCGCCTGTCCGCGTACTGCGTTTTCGCCTAGCGTTCTTTCTGACTTGTTTTCTATGTGCTCGGCTCCTTAGGGTCCTAAGGTGGTGTTATATAGCCTTTTTTTTTTTCAGGATGGGAAATCATCAAATGACTCCTCCCGCTCTGGGTGGAGCAGAAGGGAGTGTCAGACTCTTACTGACTAAAACCCACCCGTGTTCCTTCCTTAGCCCTTTATGTTCCAGGGCAGCGGCAAACCCTTTCGGATGTTCCCGCTACCATAGCCTATAGCCTTCCTCAAGAATTGAGCTATCATATGCAAAAAGATTTTTTCAAATCGGATTGGTAGTTCCCAAAAGGAAAACAAGATTACCCCCCACATGCAAACTTACAAACAAACAAATTGTACCTCTGTATAATATTAGTATAGATTTTAAGCAACGTATCAATTTCTCGCGCGTCCTTGTAAACGTTACTTTAACGTGTATTCACACACATTTGATAATTGTTTTGCAAACATCTACGGAATCCGTTTGCTCAAGTCGTTAAATCGGCACAATGGAGTTACTTAACAGAGTTGTTAGTTTCTGCGAAGTATTGGCAAAAACTCTACGATCGAGATCTTAGACATTGTCATTATATCATAGTTTTTGTTTATTTTGAGACCTACTAAATGATGTACACAACCTGATACAGCCGTAGAAGTTCTCCTTAGAGGGTCACCTGACGCTTCGATTTTGGGTGGTCCCGTCTGGCGTTAGATTTTTAACCAGACTAGCCTAGTTTTTGTGGTGTCTGAAATAGTCTCCACCTGTGAGGTTAGTAGATTTTCACTTCCACCAATTTTCCCTTCAGATCGTTACAAAGAACCGGTGAAAGGGAAAGGTGGCTAGATTTCGCTTTAAGCTCATTTCGCTGGCAGTTCAATGATTGCTAATGCAGATACATAGTTGCTTATACCAGCTACACAAGTGGATGTCCATCCTTCTGAATAAAGTTATAATAAAGGTCACCTTCGTGCCTTCGACCCGAAAGACCACATGCTGGGCATTGAATTTGATATTTAGAATCCAGGACATTACCTTAATTTTTTTGCGTTATACAACCCAAGTTATTCTGCCAAAAAGGTCAATGCTAAAAAAAGCGGTGTGAACAAAATAGAAAAACCTTTTTCATCGAACCTTTTTGAGAACAGTTCCGATTTAGGATTGCGCCACGACAATGCTCGACCCTTACCTGGTGTTATGACGCAACTGAGAGGAGGCCTATATCCAAGACAAGAAACAATACGACTAACTGCAAACCAATGTTTGCATGCATGTTTGTACCTATCTATGCTTTGTTAAGGTCCTACGACCCTACTCTTTGAAGGATCTAAAATTCAGGAGTTAGAGCTCATTCGCCATTTCATATTGAATGTGTAATGGGTGCATTTACGTTTGGGCAATCAAGAGATCTGCAGGATTGTGAGACATGGTTCAAAGAAGAAATAAAAGATGTTTTCGTCAGGAAAACTTCCTTTCTCATAGGTTCCGACAAAACCAACAAGAAAGAAATTTGCAACCGGTATGGAAAAGACAATAAGGTAGAAAAGGAAATTATAAACCCGCCTGGGATTAGCATGTCCATTGTCTTCCACTTACCGAATACCTCCCAAGAAATCGTCCCACCTTCTAATTAAGCGGTGTCCGTTTTCCACGTTTTATCTCACGATTATCAGCATATGTGTGATTAGAGACGCATCACCGCGCACTTTCTCTCTTTGTTACACCTCATCTCCACTTATCTGATTGAGCTAACTATTTTGTATCACGTCATGAGATTTTTTCGATAAATTATATAATTGTAAAGCTATAATGACTGGAGAGTCTCACGGCATCGAATTTGTATTGCAGTCACGCGTCCGTCGCGGTAGACATGTTGTCGCCCCGTGCTAAGCGCAAAACATGTGTAACAATGGCTATTAATGTCTTACTTATATGTAATTGAATGTTTTGATAAGCATCTCTGTTTAATTTAGTAGCACATCCGCCTTACTTAACATCCAGGTCATCAGTGTCCTTTTTAGATAAATTCGAGAATATTTTGAATAACGGCTCAATCTAAGAAATTACTGTAGCGGACAAACTGTCGTGTCTATCGAACGGAAACTTAGCTTACTTTATCCGACTTTCCATGAATGAATAATCGAATCGCAGCTATAATCATACTTTCGATTTCTGTTTTACATACACTCATACACTTGCCAGCGTTGTTCATGGAATGAATAAGTTATTAATTCAAGCTAGTATGCCAAGGAGACAATTGTTTATTTTTACCGAACACCTACGCTTATATTTGATAATGAAAATCCCTGAAAACAGTGAATTTTTTGGATGATCAATCTGGACAACCGACAAATTCATTCGATATGGTTACCGCGACTGCGACCGCGACCACAGCCTACGTTGTCCCACATGGATTATGCTGTTTGTTGTAGTGACCTGTGTCTGCGCACACACTTGTGAACTATAATATCTCCCGCGCCGATGGTTATTCTCCGCTGATATTGGTCGCCATGACCGAAATTCGGTCTGGAGAACTTT
Source organism: Apamea sordens (assembly GCA_945859715.1). Lineage (NCBI taxonomy): Eukaryota > Metazoa > Arthropoda > Insecta > Lepidoptera > Noctuidae > Apamea > Apamea sordens. The sequence continues at coordinate 19,078,931 of OX243986.1, forward strand.
ACTGGTTGTTGTTTCATGCGACCAAAACGCCCAGACCTCCAGATCTCTGCCTGAAAATCGCTCGCACCACATTTTTACTTGCATATCCATTATATTGCAAAATGATCTTTGACCAGTTACTCCCACAGTGCTATCCTCTCCTTATAAACACAAGATTCACAAGAGTGCTTCTAAGCCAAGAGTTTAGAAAGTGAATTTCGTGGTCGCACAGACCGTGACCGTGGGAACTTGATATCGTTACGCCCATCCGTTTATTAAGTAATTAATGTACCCAGCGGTTCCGTCCGTTAACATTTCCGGGGTTCTATTTAAATAGACAGCTGCAGTTGCATCTGGTGGCACTTTTTCGGACCATACAATTTAACAGAGTTAGTTGATTTATCCTATGTATCAATTTAAGCAGCCTTTTCCCAACTATTTTGGGGTCGGCTTCCTGTCTAACCGAATGCTGCTGAATATCAGTATTTTACATAGAGCGGCTGTCTTAACTAATCTCCTCCACCCAGTTACTAAGTAACACTGTAAGTATCTCTTGGTAAAACCGATTCACTGGTTGTCAGACTTTTGGTTTTCTGACTACATGTAACTACTTTCAAAGACCTACAAATGAAAGCCGGGCCCAACGGTTTAACGGGTGTCGATATGTAATGGATGGTCATGATGTTATCATTTAGCCACGATATATCCGATGTACTTATACCAAACAAGTTATAAGTAATATTTAAAAAAAAGTATCGGTACGTTGTCCACCACGCCTGTGAAATTTTGCCAAGAAATTTTTGACCTTGTATTTTTCACGTAATTGAGATATTTGTATCATTTATTCATGATCTCAAAGCTGTGTCATTCATTGGCCTTTAACGCCTATTAAAGATTTATTAACGTTCGAGGTCAGGTTGCTTCCGGCCATTGCGAAATCCGCTGTTTGATGATAACGCTCTAGTTTTATTTGATCTATAGGTACCTACATTACTACCACTAGAACTCCTGTAAGCAGCACCCTAATTGCGTAACACACGATCAATCGGAATCTGAATCATTTTGAAGCAAATTGCTAATCCATTGCTTCATAAGTTCGAAAAATTTGTCTGCTCAACACTTAATAACGCAATGAATGTTGTTGAACTGTCAAAATGAAACCGATTCCGATTGATCGTGTGTTACGCAATTAGGGTGCAGATCCGTTCATTCAGCACTTACCCATCGACCCAGGTTTCATTAAGTTACCCCCCTTTTGTCTTAACTGAAGATCGCATTATTTTAGCAGGAAAACTTCGCTTTCTGCTGATCTATTTGTAGATCTCAATCCCACTGTCAACAACTATAAAACGCGTCTGTCTTCAAAGCATGCGTGAACAGGAATCTTCTAGGCAAGCTCGTTCCATCGTAGACCTCATCCATCATTTTTCAGCAGGAGAGTTCAAGGTCAAGACCGATCAGACTAAAAACAAAAACTAACTCACGACGTCGTTCACTCGCTTTGAAAGCTGCGGTAGACTTATTTCTAGCCTATCAAATACTTTGTATGAAGATTAATTTACTTACTTATTTCTTTCTTTCTTTCCAGACTGGCTCCGGCAAGACCTACACAATGGGCAGCGGCTGGGAAGGCGAGGGGGATGGCGACGAAGAACGCCGCGGCATCATCCCTCGCGCCATCCGCGATTTGTTCGCCGGCGCAGAGTTGCGAGCGGATGAGGCGCGTGCACAGGGCCAGCTGCCTCCCGAGTTCTCTGTACAAGCGCAGTTCATAGAGCTGTACAACGAGGATATTGTTGATTTGCTCGATCCTGCTAAAGATCCTTTTGCTAAGGTTTGTTTTTATCGTTTACGCTTGCTAAGTAATAAAATTGGGTCTTGATTACAATGTAACTTGGTAAATTATGCGTAAATAAGACCGAGCTGAGTACCATACCAATATTGTTGTACGCTAAAGCTACTTGTGTATGTGGTTGCACATATCAGTGGTAAAATTGACATTAACAGCGCTTTATGTCGTAGCTGTAAGGGTGATATTCGTAATGCAGTGTTACCACTGATGTGGCCGACTGTACTTAGATTCAATATGAAACGCAATACAATACGTTTATTGATATTTTAAAGAATGGTTTCATTGTCTGCAGCTACAAAGGCTTCTGTTGAATTGGAACTTTCTAAGCTATATTTGTGCATGAAATATATTCGCACAGGATGTAAGAAAAGTGTGAATAGACGTTCAGTCACGATGCTCTTTGTCAGTCAGTGTTAGCTGTCCTCATTTCTTTTTAAACAATTTTACACACCTTTGAGCCAAGATGATCTTGCAGGATTGCTAATAGTCAGACGTCATTAGTCTGAAAATTATAGATACTTTTGCCTCATCAAACATTTGTGGTTTCAAAATCACATTTAAGAGAGAAATCGACAATCATTCGTTTGATGACGACAGATTCTGACACTCTTTTAGCCAATACCTACAGCTAAGCAAAAAGTGAAGTAATAGGTACTTTATCATTTAAACAAGCCAACACTTAAAATCTAAAAAAGGTTACCGACTAAGTATGTATTTTGTGAACCGGTCTCTGATTTATTGCCAAGAGGTACGAATTACAAATACTTACTTAAATGTTGCAAGTCAGGACAGCCGATGGCTTCACACTTGCTGTGTCACCTCGATTACGGAAGCATTTGGACATTTGTGCAAAAAATTACAGAAACATACTTTGTTTACTCGCACCTATTCGATAACATTGAGCTGTTCAAATATTTGCTCTTTCCAACAGCTGTTTTGAAAGGTTATATAGGTTTACGAAATTATTATTTGCATTGTTTTGACGAAATTCAATGAAATGATGAATGCAATTGCTAATAATGATGACCTTTTTATTTATTTTATTTTAGTACATGGAGGACTTACAGCTAATAAAACCAAACACAAAAGGAAATCATAGTCACCCGAAAGCCAATTACAAATCCTCACGTATAGACTTATAATAATAATTTATGGTGTGAGCACAAAACAAAAAACACATCGTCTAAATTGAAGTAAGAAGCAATATAAATACTTATTTTGCAATTATATGCCTAAAATGACAGAGAGAATAATAAAATAACAAAAATAAATAATATAACCTACCGCTACTTGAAAAATTTGAGGCTTAAACACCTGGCCGAATTCACACTAATTGTGAATGGATCAAAATCATATTCCTTGCATATGACCTTTTATTGTGTATGTTCTGTTATTTTATCATCTGTGAGTGGAACTAACGCAGCTTAATCTTTTCAAGGACCTTGGCTCATGTTCCCAAAAGCAAAAGCAGTCGAAAGACTTTCTCCCGAGATTACAGGATTACAATCCTTTTCTTCTTTAAATAAGCGTACCAAATCTGTCACGAGTAGGTTTTATTATTGGTATTTTTACACAAGAAGACACCTTTCTACCTTTTTCCGTATGTTCATTGCCCTGTTTTATCCATTCGAAGGATAAAACATCTTATGAACCTTACATAAACTTGTAAAGCTCTCCCGAACCACTGAACCACACACATCGTGTGACAAATCAGTGCCTCGCAGAACTAATAACGGTAATCTAATTGTTTCCCTGAAGTGCGCTGAAGCGTGCTATCTTTACACGCCCGCATGTGTTTCATATTCATTTATCGGGCACGTGGAGGTACTCGCCCTCGTAGTTATGGAAATAGTAAGGACGGGAAATAGTATAATGAAATTGGAAGAATATAAAAATAACTATACCTCTGCTCCACACGCGTGTAATAGTTTAATTTTCCGGGATGATACATATGTCCTTCAATCATCCAGTTGTCTACCTTCCTTTTATTGTCGTCGAAATCGGTTCGATAGTTTAACTAGCATAAATGAGTATAGTATAGACATATTCAATTTTACATGACTATTATTGGTGCGGGTTACTTAATATTCCAACAACCAATATCTCCTCGAAAGAAACTGTAGTAGCTACAGTGTTAATTCAAACTTTGTAAACATGCCAGAAATGTTCAGGTCGTGAAAATGAAGATTTTTGATGAGAATCATCTTCAAAGATCACGCCCATTTATTTACAACCCCATCTCATCTCATTTCAGGGCGCACTCAGGATAACAGAAGACGGTTGTGGCGGCGTTAGAATAGTAGGAGCATCAATGCGAGCAGTCAGAGGGGCCCGCGAAGCTTTAAGCGCTCTGAGAGCAGGGGCCTTAGCCAGAACCACAGCAGCAACTAACATGAACTCATCATCCTCCCGGTCACATGCAGTATTCACTCTATTACTACGGCAGAGAAGGCTAGCACCAGATCAAGACGCTACGATAGAAAGGGACGCAGAAACAGAAGCGCCGGAACAGTATGAGACTCTTACTGCGAAGTTCCATTTTGTTGATTTGGCAGGGTCGGAGAGATTAAAACGAACAGGTGAGAATTTCGATACTATTTCACCCGATGAATTTTTGCAATAAATCTAAGTTTCCTAAGGTGCAATAAGTGTTAAATTAATCTATGCTTTAATGTATTTGTGACTTATGAAAGACCGCAATCAAAGACACAATAAGAAAAATCCATTGTGTGTCGCGTAGATTTACGTTTCATTCAACGTGTTCCGTTTTTTACGTTGTCATCATCGTATTATAAATCTTCATAATTCCGCATGCTGGGCTTTATACTAGTTTAGAACGTTTCCAGTATTAATCGTCGCGTCGTGTAATATTTGTATGCCACTTACTGTGGCAGGAGTCGCAGGACACAATGATGAATTTACAATGTTATAACACCTAACAACCTGTGTGCATGGTTAACCATATTTGATTTGATTGGATTTAGTCACTATAATAAAGTCTTTGTTTATGTTCTACAGGTGCAACCGGCGAACGCGCAAAAGAAGGCATATCCATAAACTGCGGCCTCCTAGCTTTAGGCAACGTGATATCAGCTCTCGGAGACCGATCCCGCAAAGTATTACACGTTCCATACCGGGACTCCAAACTCACCAGGTTACTCCAAGATTCCCTAGGAGGGAACAGTAATACTGTCATGATAGCTTGCGTGTCTCCCAGTGATAGGGATTTCATGGAGACGCTGAATACGCTGAAGTATGCGAACCGAGCGAGGAATATCAAGAATAGGTGCGTGGTGAACCAGGATCTGACGTCGAGGACTATACATCAGTTGAGGCAGGAGGTGGCGAGGTTGCAGCTTGAACTTGCTGAGTATAAACAGGTACGAACTTGTTGATTACCAGAATAAAGCATTGGGATTAGAAAGTCATGATTAAGGGGCTATTCGTTATTTGCAATGGGTATATTGGTGGCTAACACCAGAAGGCCAATTCTCGTAAATTAAAACGTCTAAAATCTAGTTTGTGTAAAAATAGTAGTTTGAGACGCACTAGTCTCATCTCGGCGACACACAAATGTGAAAACCTTGTCAAAAATGTAGGGAAATTAGAGGTATTTTTGACAGATTGCAGACTGAGATCAGACTGTGAACGCTCTTAAAATTACGAGAATTGCCCCTCAGATAAGCAGTAGTGAACCTTTTGAAGGTTAGCTTTACTGTTATCTTTGACGCTAAGATAGATATTTTTTACTTCTATACTAACATTATAAAGAGGTAAAATTGTTTTGTTTGTTTTTATGTAGGGGGTAATCTCCGGACCTACCAGTCGGATTTCATAATATCTTTTTGAATTTGATAGCCCAATTCTTGAGGTAGGTTGTAGACTATTTAACATTACGCTACGACCCTTAGGAGCCGAGAAAAAGAAAAGTAAGTCAGAAAGATCGCTAACGAAAAACACAATAGTAGCACGGGCGAGCAATGGGATGAGAACTGATGAGTCGGGGCAACGATCACTAATGAAGAACGTCGGGGGCCTAAATTTCACGCGGGCGAAGTCGCGGTGTATACACTCGGCTTTATTCAAAAGTGATTTATTCCTTTATTTTTTAATAAAATTTTATGTTGTTACGAACATAGCATTTTCGAACCCATAGGTTTATGTAATGTGTCGTATTTCAACGTTGCACTCGTTATTTAACGAAAAAATCGCAATTGAAAGTTGTTAAGTGTTGACATATTGGTGCTCGTGACTGTACAGTCTTTACAGTCTCCCCAGGGATGTGCCTTACAGGCATTGCGCATGGGGGGTTCCGGTGTTTTAAGAGGAACCGGGACCACCCCTATGTGCAGATGGTGATCACCGGAGTGGTTTTAGTGAGGTAAAAATCCCACACTCACCCCACCTCACTCCCCGGATGTCGGGTGCCTTTTGAAGGATTCCCCCCGGAAAACAAGAAAGAAAGGGTATTAAATGACAAAGGCAGTTTGTTTGACATATTTGCAGTTTAAAATAATTTATAGTATAAAGCTGAATTATACACTTGATACTTTTATCCCATATCACAATATCATCTTGCTAAGTACCTTGTACGTTTCGTTTCGTCGTTATCACGACATTAAAAATATATATGTACAGACGCCAGCAGGTCAAGCTACCCGAAACTGTCAAATTTTCCCAATCAATCTTGAACCTTAACACTTTAGCTTTAAAGTTGAAAATATATTAAAGAAATTTGACATATTGTAGTAGCTTGATGTGCTGGCGTCTGTACTAATATTTATATCTTTCAGGGCAAACGCGTAATAGCAGAAAATGGCGAAGAGGGCTGGAGCGATGTTGTCCAAGAGAACGCCATCTTAACAGGCGAGGCAGAATCCCTCCGTCGAAGAGTGAAGGCCATGCAGGGGACTATAGAACAGCTGTCAGCGAGGAACAGCGAGCTCATTGCAGAGAAGGCGTTAGGGAACTGGGGACCGAAGGATGGGAGTCCTGATGCCAATGAATGTTCGCTTACTTCACTTGTGCAGGTAAGGAGTAATAGTATCTGTAGGGGAGTTGGCTGTGCCACTTCTTCCCAGAGTAAGCACTAGAAAGTGGTGAAGGGCGGGAATGTCATGTAATTTTGACGTTTGAAAAGTGCTGAATCTCAGCCTAATTTGATTTTTTATTTTGTCTTTTGATTTTTTTCGATCATCAATCAAGACCACAAAATAATATTGTGGTCTTATTTGCAACATAGTATTTTCAACCTTATTGTTTAGAAATTTTGTTTTATTATTCCATAATAATTTTTATTCTTATTTTTAAAATCCATTTCCTTTCCAATCTAACTAGTAAATATATTGCAAACGATAATAAACTTTATGTTTAAAAGTTAAGGTTTATTATCACATGCAATCGCGGCCACATGATCTAGTGCTATTGTTGATCGAAGAATAGTATTTAATGTTTCCAGTTAGGTTAGTCTCGCCTAAATAAAAACATTATTATAAAAAAAAATATGACATAAATAAATTAAATATCTTTTTTTCAGACATATCAGCCTGTAAGTTGTTAGTGAACTGGTAACAGGTTGTGCTTAAATTAACCAAATAAATAAAATTGGTATTTTGCAGAGAAATAGTGAATATTGGGATTCTGATTTTCTTTCATGTGTTATATTTTGAATTTATAGCTAAGTACCGGTTTTTTAAAGCATGATACAGTCTCTTAAAAAAAATCTACGGGCAAATCTCATAATAATGCAAGCTTTTTGTGTTTGACTAGCCAAATTAACAAAAACGAATCACGAACGCTGCCGCCATGTTTGACGAACAATTAAATAAGCTTTCTAACATAGGAGTTTTGATTGCGAATGTGGGTGTGCTAAAGGTACAGTCACCAAAAGAGATAAGTAACCAGGGTCATCGGATATAGTTGAAGTTTAGTAAGAAACCGGTGAAGGTTTTCAAATAAAATTTAATTTGATAAATGAAAGGTTTGTTTTTTATTAATTAAATTAAATTTTATTCGAAAACATCCGTCGATTTCTTACTGAACTTCAACCATATCCGACGACCCAGGGGTCTACTCCGAAGTAGTATCGGCCGAATGTTCGGCCGTTTCCTGCTACGAAGTTACTATTTGGTTCGGTCGGTTCCGATCCTACACTCCTACACCCTTTCGAATATTGACTATGGTCGCGACCCAACTGAGCCGATCCGAACTTTAATCGCATTTTTCAATAATATTCGGTTCGGCCATGTGTCGGTCCGATCCGAACATTCGCACTTTGGACTTCGGAGTAGGCCCCCAGAGGTGGTAGGTAGAGGTGTACGGTCACCAAAGGAGATAAGTAACCATACTTATCTCCTTTGGTGACCGTACACCTCTGCATAACCTTTCGGGGAACATATGCGTGAGACTTGTCACAAACTGCAGGCCTGAAAAACCCAAAACACCAAAGCTCTTTTAAAGTGAAGTCTGTAATTTAATTCTTCGCAGGGCTACGTCAGCGAGATAGAAGACATGCGAGCTCAACTACTAGAATCTAACGCGATGTACGAAGCGAGCCGCAAGCGGGAGGCGACAGTCGCAAGGACACGACACGACTCCGTGCAAGATCCTTCACTGATCATCGATGATGCCAAACGGGAGCTTTATAAGGTCAGTTAACACCTACATGACTTTTATCAGCATAGTTGAAAATACTGACGTTACATTGCCAAAGAAAAAGAACACGATGTTTTCTTCCTCTGATGCTTTAATTCCCCCATCTTATAGCCGGTTTCTCAAACGAAAATTATCGCAAAAAATAATGTGATATATGTTCAAGCGCGCGCGTAAACTGCTGCGAATTGCTGTTAATTAATCATTCAACAAATCGCAGCAGTTTACGCGCACTTGAAAATTTGTCACATTTATTTAGCAATCATAGCGGCCCTTCAGAACACTGAATCAAATCTAAATTGATTCGATTGGGATCGAAATTAGAAAGTTGCAGGTAACATTAAATTTTAATCAAGTACAATTTTATTCGACGGCACGGTTGGCGCAGTGGTTAAGCGATTGACAGCTGCGCTGCGTGTCGCGGGTTCGATTCCCGCACGGAACAAATATTTGTATGACCTACATGTATTTGTTCCGAGTCTGGGTGTTTTTCTATCTATAATATGTATGTATTTACAAAAAAAAAAATGTATATAAGTAGTTTATCAGCCATCTTGTTACCATAACACAAGCATTAGGTTGCTTAGCTTGGGACTAGATGGCGCTGTGTGAAATGTCCAGGGATATTATTATTATTATTATTCAGAAGCCGATGATCTTGGGAGTAAGCTCAAAAATCGACCCCATTCACAACCTGTGCTTGCGAACATTTCTTACCGATAAAGGCTTCGGTATCTTTCAAAATTATTCATTCAGTCAGTCAGTCTTCAACTGAACTAATTAATAAAATAACAATCAATTAATAAACTTTCAACTGTTTTTCAGGAAAAAGAGCTCCTCGCACGTAGTATGGGTGAGCTCGAATTCCAGCGCAAACTGAACATGAGTGAAAGCATGACAAGTGCAGTTGATGACACTCACATCGGCGAGAGGGAACGCGCGGAGGGAGAGAGTGCGGAGGACTCCGAGCCCTCTGACGGAGACGCTGAGGTGGAGCCCAGTGACTCGGACGAAGAGAACTCAGAGGCTAAAGGTAATATTATAGTCATAAAAACTTTATTGACAAAAGGATTAAAAAAGGTTTTACATTGGCCCCAAACTAGGCAAGCATGTATCTTGGGCACCTATATTTAGTTTGTGGTCTTCCTGTATGACTCTCAATTAATATTTTTTCTCATTCTTTCAAAGAATACACGTTGCCAAGTGCATTGATGTTTAAAATATAATTCTGATGTAAAAAAAAAACTAGCAATTGTGCTAGTTTTTTTTTTACATCAGTATTAAATTACTCATATTGTGGCAATAAAGTTTCAGCATATTTATGTTGAAACTTTATTGCCAAAATATGAGTCATCAAACCCATCATGACTATAAGATTTCTCCAACGAATTGTTAGTGAAATTTCACAGCCCTGGTGGGTATAGATAAAAATTTAAAATACCTTAAAATATTCGGTACTAAGTCATCAGTTTTGTATTAAAAACTTTACCTCAGTCGGAATAAAGTTCGAAATACCAAAACCGACTCAATTACCGTTGGGCTAAAGTTCATTTGCAATTTTGAGGTTACTTCCACTTAATTTTTCTTCCAATTCCCAGGTCAACGAGTCCTCTCAGCGCAACTGGCAGCTTTAAGCGAAGACATAGACACTAAGGCGCGTCTGATAGAACAGCTAGAACTATCACAACGTCGTCTCGCCGCCTTGAAGACGCACTACGAACAGCGGCTCGATACGCTGCACCACCAGATCAAAGCTACCAATGATGAGAAGGATAAGGTGCTGGCTTCACTTGGTAAGTAAAACAGATTGTTTTAAGTGCAAAATAATAAGTAGGCTTGCATTGATGAATTCGGAGGGTCAATTCCTGTATTTTTAAGAACGTGTTTGTCCGTCAAAAATATGAACATTTTGTCAAAATTTTCTCATTGAAATGAAATTGCGACTTTAATTTGAACGTTTTTTAAGTACGAGAATTGGTCTTCTGGTTTCTCGAAAATGTGGCGATGATTCTCTAAAACACACTAATTTCTGAATCCAATTTAAGTTTTTTAGGACTAGTAGCACGCCACACCACACGGTGTGTTTTACTGAAGAAATCGCTATAAGAGACTGTATAATTATGTAATAACTTCCCTCCTATTACCTTCAGCAACCCAACCATCCCCTCCAAGCGAGAAGCTAAAGCGCGTCAAAGACGAGTACGAGCGGCGTGTGGCGGGCATGTCGCGCGAACTGAAGCGGCTGCAGGCGGCGCAGCGCGAGCACACGCGCCTGCAGCGCTCGCAGCAGCAGACGGCGCAGCAGATCAACACGCTGCGCTGCGAGCTGCAGAACATGAAGCGGGACAAGGTCAGCGATTGTAGCTATATAAGCCGCGCAGATAGAGAATAGATCTGAAAATGGCGTCCGCTCGCATGCGTTCTCGCTCACTCTCTATCGCTGTCTATACTCACACAGTGACGCGACGACGCGTGAGTGTACGCGCTACAAAAAAATAGTCAGTCAGGATTCGCTTTCCACGCTACTTGACGCACTCCGAGTTATCGTTAAATTCGTTCCGTTATTTTGTTGTTTTCGTTGATATTCATTGTTGTTATTGTTGAGTTTGATTGTTATTTGTTTGCGTTAAGTTTATGTTACAAACGTTGACATTTTGTGATTGATTGAACAATGGCTATATTTTTATAATATTTTTCGACATTATTTCTACTATTATTAATTAATGATATTAAAAAAGAATAATTTATAATAAAAAAATAAAAATCGATGTTTGAGAACTTGTTTTGCCAACCGTACCATAGGTACCCGCCGCCATTTTCAGATCTATTCTCTATCTGCGCGGCTTATAGCTGTACTAATCTTTTGACGCGTGCCCAAAATCATGACTTGAAGATAAAATATATAAATTCATTACAGGTCAAGTTAGTGCAACGCATGCGCGAGGAGGCTAAACGACACGCACAAGCTGAAGCAGCGCGAGCTAAAGAGGTTTGTAAAACCATTATTCGTCAAGATCTCAATAGTTGCAATATTTATATAAATACTAGCTGCGCCCCGCGGTTTCACCCGCATAAGTTTCGATCCCGTGTCATCGGGATAAAAAGTCATCCTATATGTTAATCCTGGTTATAAACCATATGTATGCCAAATTTCATCCAAATCCGTTCAATAGTTTTTGCCATCCATTCATACAAACTTTCACATTTATAATATTAGTAGGATTTAATCACGTCCTCATGTGATCCATTCAGTTACATGCTCTGTAGAAATTAAAATTGTCTTAAATTTTGTCTGAAGTCTTGAAAAACTTCCATTGCACTTGTAAATCGCCAATAGCTTGGTACTAATAAAAATATATTTATTTCCTTTAGGTGGCACAACTGCGCAAGGAATCTCGTAAGAACGCCAACTTAATAAGATCACTGGAAGCTGAGACCAAGATGAAGGAAGCGGTAAGTTTAATCAAGATAATAATAATATTATTTTGATAAACTATCTGCAGTCATAATGTATTGTATTTCTGTGTAGGTGTTGCGGCGAAAACAAGAAGAAGTGTCATTGCTAAGGAAAGGACATCGCGACAGGCTTAGCAGTCGAGCGGCAGGCAGACTGCATGGTGAGTACAATATCAACTACTCTATTCGATCTTGTTTAATGTAAGTGAGAGGTTAATGCTATGAAATAAAAATCTATTAAAATTATATTCTTGGACCGAATGAATTCTACAGCGTGTCTATCAAGCTGTGGACAAATTTAAGAGTGGTACGGACCATCAAACTGAACAACTTTCTCCAGCTTGACCAAAACCGCTGTACCGCGCCTTAGGTATGTGCGCGGCTCACGGGACGGCAGTGCAGGCCGCTCATTCGTCATCGCTCACGGCGCCCCGCCCCCCGCCTCGCCGCGTGTTCCTCCCGCCTCGCCGCGCATTCCTAAGGCGCGGTACAGCAGTTTCGGTCAAACTATAAAACTCGGTCTTGTCATGAGGTAATCTTGAGGCTCCTCCAGTGAGGTTGAGTCAAGGTAAAACGTCATTAAATCATAGATTTACAGTATACACTTTGTTTTTTTTTGTCTATGGTCACTCAAAAATTGTCAGATTGAGGTTTTTTTATCTGTGTGCACACGTCGGTCTTATCATCCGGTGTTGGTAGCGTAGGAGGTTTACTCTGTCTAGTCTGTCTACGGTTTGTAGGTTTACGTTGAAACTGTAATAATTTAATTGCGTTTTTTTTTAATTGTACACAAGCGGTAACAGCATTTTCAGCACGGTTTCTTTCCTAAAACGATAGCGTCTTTGGAATTCTTCATTGTCATAAAATTCTATGGGTTTTTCTGCACCCTGCAAATAGCGGCGTGCAGGGTAATCGTACGGATTAACATACAGATAATTCAGAAACTGTTGGAAATCCATTGAAAACACTATAAGAAAAACTATTCAAATAAATTAATCAGTTCTGTTAACAAGTGTGAGCGAAAACAACGTAAAGAATGGCGTAAACCCTCCTTGAGTGTTCCTTAAGGTACGTCGCGATGTACCTTGAGTTGACAGTTTTTTCCTCATCTCGACTGAGGAAAAATGTCGAGGGACGCCAAGTGGAGGTGATTTTTTACAACTGTGAATACCGATTTCCTTGAATGAGGTTGAGTGGAGTCGAGGAAGTTTCGAGGAAACGTCTTGGAATATGGGTGTAAGATACGTACAACTCAAATATAGAGTATTCAATCATCGCTGGAGCGACATCAATGAAATTGAGAAGATTATTATGTGCGAGTTGTAGTGGGGTGTTGAAGAGTTTTAACTAACTATTTTTATTTGTCTGACTGCCCCAGACAAAAGTTGATGTTTGTACCTACGAAATAAATATTACTAAATTCCATACAGATCGCACACGGAACCGCAAGAGCACATTATACCGCGAGGCCTGGTCCCGCCTCGAGTGCTGGGTGTCGCGCGCCTGCGCAGCACGTTGCACGCTCGGAGAGCTGGAGGCCGCGCTCGAACGGTTGCTGCAACAACGCGAGCGAGCGCGTAACACTGACCAGGACCCCGACGCCAAGCATCTGCTGCGCTACCTCAGAGAGTCCATCGCTGACACACAGGCGCAGATCATGCAGATAGAGGTAAAATACAATTAATGTCTTAAGAAAACTATGTACTTCGGGAATCTCCGTGTTCCCGAATTAGCACGAATCAGGGCTTGTTAACGTTACCAAATAACAAAATAATTACCGTTAAGTAACGTTAATTTCAATTTGATACCTTAATAACGTTAACAAAAATGTAACGTTACTTGATCACATTACCAGTAAAATAACGTTAATTAACATTAACGCAAAATACATCAGTAACGGTATTTTTACCGTTAATTTAGCTACGTTGCCGTTCCGTCTGTTTACATTTTTGTGCCCTCGCGCGGGCGCCTCGCTTAGCATTGGAGTAGATGCACTGTTGCCGCTCTGCCACGCGCTAACCGCGCCGCCTGCGCCGTCGCACTATGGGACAGAACCGTGCCGTCTAACCGTCTCAAAAATCTGTAACTTTTTTGTTGGTTGAAGTAAATAGCTGAAATTTAGCACGTAGTATCTCCAGAGTATATACAATCCAATAATGACACATTTATTGTCAAATGTTTAATTTATAATATTTAAAAAATAAAACAAAAATAAAACAATTAATGTATTTTTTTTTAAATAAACCATTGTTTGTTTAAATTATTGAATTATAATTTTACAGTTTTATGATATTAAACCTATTTTATGTTATTTTATATTACATATAAAAATCCTACATTTAAATAAATGACAAATATGATATAATAATCCACTCTCACTCTAAAAATATATTTTACAAATTATTGTACGTAATTACTTCTATTTAAATATCTAAGAGGTTCTTAGCTTCGTCTAACAATTCCTTGGAAATAGTGACTGATGGTTTTCTGATACTTGATATATAAGGATCTGACGTAAATAGAAGACAATGAAATACCGTCTTGATTCGTTGCGGACCTAGAGCATTTTCTAGCGGGATGCAATCTGATTTTTTTGTAATCTTTATTACGAAATTCTTGGGCATTCCCAGATAAATTACCAATAGGCAGAACAGCAAAATGTCTTATTATACTTTCCCCATGTATTAAGATTTGATGTACTAAAGAAGGCATATTATACCACAAATATATTTTGTTACGTACAGTTGTGCGGTTGCGCGAGTATATTCACCAATTTTTTTCTGGATTTACAGCAATACCGGATGCCAAAGTTTGAAGGATAACATAGAACCTTTTAATAAGTTCCTCATCAACTCCTGTAATTTCTGAAGCGCAATAGTAGTTCTCAAAAAAAACGCTGAGCTGAGCGTACGCAATACGCCGAGCTGTATTACCGTCATTGCTGTTTCCACTTCCTTGTCGGGCATATCAACGTGTAACCCCATTCGGCTTCGAAACAAACTTTGTACAAGCTTTTGCTTGTCTTCTTTACTTTTTTTATCTTCTGGAGTTCTCGCAGCCCATTTTTTAAATGAAAGCTTATATGAAATACTAGCTTCTGCCCGCGGCTTCGCCCGCGTGGATGTCGGAAATTATCCCACGGGAACGTGCTAACAGGATAAAATGTATGTGCTTCCCCAGAATGCCATCTATCTCGCGGGCCCTTTGTGGCTAATAACAATAGAAAACCAATTGTGTCTCATTAGTGCTGATTAAGAGGGTACCTATATGATATCTTTACCTACCTCATTAAAAAAAAAAAAACTCAATAACAGAAAATTAAATACCTACCTAAATAAACCTATTTCTGATGATAACTAATCTAAACTCAATAAATAAGCAAAATCCCTAAAAACTAATATCTATACGAATGACTAATCCTACCTAACAGTATTATAAAATAACCTACGGTCACTACGTACACTATCAAATATGCTACCTATACTTTAAAATTAAAATCTATACCTACGACTTATATGAAAATAAACCTAAATAACTCTAAAAACTAAAGGGAATAAAAATGAACTCCACTGCGGGTGACGTAACCTACGACAAACTTATTATTTGCGGTTGACACAGTAATGGGTCTAGGGATCGAACCGCAAAATTAAGTTTGTTTTTTTATTGTATATACTTTCCCGGGATAAAAAGTACCCAGTGTGGTGCCCAGGATATTAAAGAATAATTATACCAAGTTTCATTGTAATCGAACCGGTAGTTTTTGCGTGATGCCTGAACAAACAGACAGACAGACAGACAAAAATTTTAATCACATTTTTGGGTTCGGTGTCGGTCTAGTAACATTTATTTTTTTGATATTTTCAATGTACAGAATTTTCACTTCTACAGATTTATTATAAGTATAGATGTCAAATTAAATCCATGCACCTGTCGATTCTGTAAAAATCTCACCGTGAAAAGTTAGGTGAAGTGAGCTTAGAGTGAGCTGTCAATCCCTAGCATTAATTGGAATGACAGCTCACTTCACCCAAGTTTTCACGGTGAGATGGTTACAGAATCGCACGGCAGATCCACGCGTGCTACGTAGACAAACCATATTCGTAAGGGATTCCCTCTATCTGGCAGAATCTTGATGCTCCGAAATTTATTTGGCATAACACACTTGGCATAATCTTCTTTAAACGAATATTTTTAAGGCATAAAAATGATTTAATATAATAATTGTTTGGCCGAATGTTTATATGTCCGAATTTACAATGGCATAGTTTTAAGATAGCAGAATTTTATTTGGCATAATTACCTTTGGCAAAGTTAAAATTTCGCATAATTTCGTTTAGCATAACGTAAAAATTCCCATACTTATGAAAATGGCAGAATTTCGTTTGGAATAATTTTATTAGGCATATTGACATTTCTATAAAATAACATTTTTAACCTTAAATTAAAACATTGTCGTGAAAAGTCAATAATATGTTGTGCTACAAATGTTAGTGACAGAAACGAATCGCTGCAAAACCGACTCCACGTAGTCTTGTCTGCCCTACCCCTAGAGTGTAATTTAAGCCCGCGTAGCAAGCCGAAGCTGCGGTGGTGAGCCTTAAAACCATCTGCGACCATCTAAATAGATAATATTATTTAAGAAAAAAGGTTCAAAAGTAATCTACATATCCAAAAATCTCCTCAATCAGAACTAAAATATTTTTTTGGGTATATTTTGTATTTTCCCCCCATCAGGCATTTTTCGTTTCATTTCAAAGGGGGCAGAGTCGGGCAATTTTTTTTTTGCCTTGACTTCTATATCGGCTGCTCTACTATATGGTGCTTTCAAAATTACGACATTGGCAGACACTGCTAAAATAAAAATTCTATAGCTCTCCAGTTTTCACACAATTGTCCACTTAAATTATTTTTAAATAGAGTACTTCATAACCATTCTAACCATATCACACTTACAAATTAGCTGTGAAAATATGACCATGTAAACTGGTGGAATTGTGTTCTACATAATTGACATAATTCTGAGCGTCAACTTGCAAGCCTTAGTCTAATAGTAAAAATGAGAAATAGTGTATTTTAACTGCTATATAATATGCATTGGACATTCAGTTAGACATGTGCATTAACAAAATATTCAATATAGAACATTACGAAAACCTATTTTTGAGACGGTATGCACGGTTCTGGCCCATAGTGCGACGGCGGGTGGCCCGCCCCCGCGCGCCTCGTCCCCCTCTACTTCAAAGTTCAAACTCACTAGATTAACCGTTCTAAAAGTAACGATAAAATTAACGTTATTAAACAAATAACGTTAATAATGATTACCGATAAAATGGAGCAAAAATAACGTTAAATCCATTACCGTTATTTTAATATTAACGGTAACGCTGTCAAATGAAGGTAACGTTATGAAAATTTTACCGGTATTTAAAGCCCTGGCACGAATGTCGTGCCTCAGAGTAGTCCCGTAGAGGCAAAGGTTCTAAGTTTTGCACTGCCGTCCTTTGTAATAATAATATAATATACATTTGACCATATGAAGTTTTATCAGCTAAAGAGTTGGCGAAACTTCACAGACGTCACGGGTATCAATATTAAGTCATGAAAAAACAAAAAGGTATGATTTTCAAAGTTAAAGTTAAATAATTTATTTCAAGTAGGCTTTCAAAAGGCACTTTTAAACGTCAAAACTTGCATAAATTTGAATCTAGTTGTCTAACTTCTGACGTTTCATAAGTACCCATGGCTTTGTCTCGGTAGGTACTCGGTTCAAATTGGTCGTTTCCTATGAAGAAGAGCCGGCAAGAAACTTTTAAAAATTACTGGGTTTACAATGATTTCAAATTAAAGTGTTACTGTCTTTCATTCACAGGAAGAGAACGACGAGAACATGCTGCCTCGCCTGCTCGACAACATCGACTCGGCCGAGGCGGGCCGCTACTCGCTGGAGCGCCTGGCCGCGCTCACGCTGCAACACGCGCAGGACGCCGCCCGGAACCTCAAGATGTTGCAGGACACGCGCGCGCAACTCAAAGAGGTGAGACGTTGTATAAACAAACTTACGCTTACTTACGTTATAATGTGTTGCGGGAAATAATATGATACTGGCAACATGTAAAGCTTTGTAATGCTACACATTTACTGGATACAAATTTGAAAAAAAAATAGCTGAAAATAATGTAACGCAATTTTATTTCACAATGAATACGAGATTTAATCGTGATAAATATAGTTTCCAGCAACTGTTTCTTAACTTTTGATAGAAGACGTTTGATGCACGCGTCATTATGACTTGAAAAATAATTTTTTTTTTTTTTCTGACCATCAGCTGGAAGAAAGTACAGAACGTACAGCCAGCGCCTTGCGAATAGCGAGCACGGAAGACCAGAACCTGAACCCGTGGGCAGCCGGCCCCGCCGCGCTGCACGCGCTGCTGGCGCACGTGTCGTCCGGCACGTCCACGCGCTCCGTGTCGCCCGTCGACAGGTAAGCCAAAGGATGCGATGCACATACGATACACCTGTAGGACACCAATATTCACTAATGGTGTAAAAAACATCAAGTAACCGTTAACTGCGTTAACTGCGCACAAAGTCGTTTCCCAGCAATATTTTTTGTCGTATTGAACAAAAAATATTGCTGCGCCGCTATGACACACGAGTTGTGCGGTATTTAAAGTTAAGTTGTAACAATTAAAACTAGTTCTCATGAAAAAGAGTTTAAAAAAATGGAACTTTAACCTTCAATATCTACGTAAACAGAAGGTTCCCGGACCAAAAAAACCAGAATGACGATCGGTTGTGTGTGACTGAGTGTCCTTCGGCTTGATTACAAGTCTTTTACACCCGTTATGAATAAAAATGATTATCTTTCTTCTGTGTCATAATACAGGGTGTTATTGACAGCCCTCCGCAAACTGATAGGGTGGCTTCAGTACATCATATTAAGATGACCGGTACATGTAATTCTTTCAGGAACATTAAGGGAATCCAAAACACCAGATTTGTTTTATTACCTCACACGCAACGTATCGTTACCGTGGCAAAACGCACGTAGCGGACGGCAGCGCAGGGAGCTTGAGCGAGGCTGTTTTCAGCTGTTTTATTTATATAAATGGAGTGTTGCATACAGAGAACGTAATTTTACATTGAAATAAAGGAATATCAGCAGAAAAAACGGCATAATTTTTTTTTTCCTGAGAAAATTTCCAGTGGGATATGATTCAGAATAAGGAGCTGAATCAATCCTGTGTTTTTGTGGAGGGCTGTCAATAACACCCTGTATAATATTAAACTTGATTTAACACAAAAATCTCATGTTTTGACATGTCGCCATTGCACTCATGTAAAGCAATCTGTCTTTAGTAATAATAATAAACAACCCTCATTACGTTGAAATAATACAAATCTCATTACACCATCAGTTATTGGCACAGTGCGCAGCTGGAGTCGCGAGCTCCGAACGGAGTGCGCGAGACTAGCACCGCGCCCACGTCGCCGCCCGACGACAACACGCCCTCGCCCTTCCAGAGGAACACGTTAGTATACAGCTATATAATCTACGTTCGCGATTAATTCGCCAAACGTGTAAACAATTAAGAGTTATTGGAAAAATAATTTTAATTCCTACACACAGTTTAACAAAGTTCAGTTTACAATACTACTTTCAACATTTTTAAGACTTTTTAAATAAGGCTTGTTACTCTGAAATCAACTATTCTACTGCATTAAAGTTGATATTTGTTTATCTTGTAATAACATAAATTGGAAACATAAACTAAACCTTAGGATACATACATGTCGCCCTGCGGACTCTCCGTCCGCTTACCGCCCCATCGTGCTGCTCGACGAGGTGGGCAAGCTCTTTGAAAGAGTCATTGCAGACCGCCTCGTCGGGCAGCTGGTGCGGGTGGGGCCGGGTCTGGCGAAGAGTCAGTTCGGTTCCCGCAGGGGGCGCTCCACGGTGGACGTCATGATGCGCGTGCGAGCCCTCACGACGGGGGGTGCTGTGGCCCGGGGTGGGGTAGTGTTGGCGGTGTGTCTAGACATCGCCAATGCCTTCAATACCCTGCCCTGGAGCTGCATCAGGGAGGCACTCCGGTATCACCGAAGGCCGACCTACCTCTGTCGCACTGTCGAGGCCTATCTGACGGACAGGGCCGTCATCTACCCCGGTCACCGGGGAGATTGGAACCGGCGAGAGATGTCGTGCGGTGTCCCACAGGGATCGGTCCTGAGGCCACATCTGCTGGCTGGCGCGGGGCTGGGAAACTTTTTTTATAAAAAAAAGGCTCTGGCCCTTTTCGGGGCTCCGGTATGGGCGCGTTCCCGGAGGCGACGACCAGCCCGCCTACTGAACGCGTCCCAAAGGGTCATGGCTGTCTGGGTGATCCAAAGATACCGCACGGTCTCCGCTGAGGCGGCGAGCCTCCTTGCCGGATTGCCGCCATGGGATCTGGAGGCCAAAATCCTCGCCCACATATGGGAGTGGCGAGAGGAGGCAAAACTCCGCTGCCGCGAGAAATCACGGTACAGCGGACAGAGCTCCGGCGGGATCTCATAGCGGCATGGAGTTACGCTTGGGATTCAATATAGAGCCCGTGACATAAGACACTGCTTTATCCCCTTAGTGAATAATCTACTATTATGTTACGTTTGATTAATTTATTTTTTTTATTGCTCTCCAGTGTCCGTCGCGGCTCGGTGCGCCTGCGCGACCTGGGCGTCATCGGCCGCGAGGAGGACCCCATGACGCAGTCCATGGTGGAGCCCACGTCCCCGCGGCCCTTCCCGCTCAGCCGCGTGCCCAGCGCGCCCGGCAGTCTCAGGTATGTACACAATAGAAACTCGGTTCTGTTTCTGTCAATCGTTTGAAAATGACAGAGATAGAATGATGTTGCCAAGCGGGCTTCACCCCCGTGAGTGACACGTACACTGCCCCCCAGAGGCCTGCAGCCCCTGAGCAGCCCGGGCGGGCCCCTGGCGCCGGGCGGGCCCCTGGCGCCGGGCGGGCCCCTGGCGCCGAGCGCGGCCCCGCGCCGCCCGCCCGCTCCGCCCGAGTCCCCGCGCCCGCCGCGCAGATACCACAACCTGTCCAAGCCCGCCTCCTTGTACGTATACACCACGCCACTCTACATACCATAGAGAGATATAAATATGGCGGCTATGAGCGTGTGCACTCGCCGAATGAAAAGTTTAAACTATCTTCTTAATGAAAAAATAAAAAATAATTCACTGAGAGGCAACACAGCCTCACCCTCTCCTCTCAGGTCTAGAAGTATGAGGTTTTGCTCAAGAAATATAGTGAAAGTAAGCACTAAGTTGGGGTTTTAGAAAATTCATATCGAACACACAAGAAGTTTTCTTGTGATGCTTATTTTCAAATGAAGAAGTGACACGTGACACTTCTTCGTGCTGTTATTTCTAAAGTTGGCAGATGATCAAGAAAATTATGTGCAATTAAAAATGCGGTGCTTATCCTTTTCATTTTGCGATTGTACATAAATATATGTTAGCGCAGATATGTGCCGTATTGTACCTAGTATGAAATTCAAATTTTCCTGTTTTTCAATTTAACATATTAAAAAATTCGCATAAATTTCGACCAATTAACTAGACCATTTAAATGTCTATTGTAATCGTTTCAAGTGTGTTGTCAATATTCTGTATTGTGTTTATTATAAAAACCAGATAATTATTATTATTTTATGATCGGGAATTGGTAAACTGTTTATTTTCTTAATTTTTCTTTTATGGCTGTTTTTTCAACTGTCTGTTAACTTTATTCTTTTAAATTGTTACTTTTTTTTACAAAAAATCCGTCAAAACTATCCATTTTACTCTTCGAATAAAATAAATAAAAATAAATCTGACGATGAAAAATCAGCCTTGAGTAACTTATCTAACAACCAAATGAAAGCTTGAGTAGTTAGAAATATATCTGTCTCTTTCACTCTGGTATTTGTGCGATATCGCCGTCCCTTTCTGCATGGTACACTGCTTGGGTATATGTGCTACACTCTAGTTGGTGTGAGGTAGACATTTCTGTAGTTGTATTTAGAACTGGGACATGTGTTTATGTATGTTTATAGAAATAATTTTACTATTGACTACAGGTTTACTTAAAAAAAGCTGAAATGATGTCACCTTTAATTATATTTGCATCTCGCTCGCACTTACTATTTTCGAGTGAAAGGCAGAGGTTAAACTAAACATCAAGAGTTGTGACATTCACGGTCATAAAACGTGCAAGTAAGACTGCAAATATTACTCGTTTTGTCTCGCTCCCACGTTATATGACCACGCTTCGAACGATGGCGTTTATACCGTCATTTCTAAATCCATTTTAAGTAAACTTGTAGTACTTTGTACCGTCTAGTTATATGTGCAAAATAATAAACAATCAAAACGAATTCAAATTACACACGTTAGCCACCTCTAAGCTACCCTTGGTACACATTTGTTCCATTTGGGTCAACTTACACAAAAATAAACAATCAATCTCAAACCAACTTGAAGGCCCAATTGTACCACCAATCGCTAAACAAACTTTAACGCTAGACGAATTTAAAACATCTTTGTGTTTCTGTCAATCCTTAGAAGATGATAGAGAGAGAACGATGTATTAAACGGGGTTAGCACTAACTGTAATTAGTAGTTGCTGGTGCAAGCGGAACTTGGAACCTCGGCTTAAAATACAATCCCCGAATACGCTAAAAAAGAGCTACGAGAAGCTCTTTTTTGCGGGGAGATTTTCAAGAGCACTTTGCCCATATAACTGTCTGGTTATACGGCGATGGCGCTCGGTGGGTGGGTCGCCGGCCCGCTGACGCTCGGTTCGCTTGCAGCCTGCTGACCGAGCTGTCCATCGTGGAGGACTGACCCGCCCGCGCCGCGCCGCAGGCCCCGCCCCTCTCACACGTCATACGACGCTCTGCATGCTTTCTCCTTATTTATTGCTTCTTCTACGTATTCATAACTCTTTATCGACGCTATTTTTGATGATTTTAGAGATGTATGTGGTATTTTGAAGTATTATTTGAGACTTGTACAGTGAGGTTCTAATTTAAGTACAAAATATTGATGTTTTAGAAAAAATATAATTTGATTTTTATTTCATATATTTGTATTATTAACAAGGGTCATAATAATGCTTACAAATAAAGCACGTATAATTTCTAAAACCATACAAATTTCTGGTTGTATTTACTATTTAAAAAGTCTGCGTGATAGGGTTAAAAAGTACGCAATTATTTACGGGCGCGCACGTATTATACGTACGTGCGTGTCCATATTTACGCTGAAAGAATATAACTATGTATATAAACGTTAGGATTAAGCTAAAATATTAACTGTTTGACTCGAAACTTTGTAATGTAAATTAAAAATACAATATTTTAGGCACTAACCATACGGGTATCGAACCAAAAATGTCTAAAGACGCTTGATACCGCTTAGAATTTTCTATCATAGCAGCTGCAATTTGAACTTTACTGTGATGATCATATGATCTAATTTTGTATAACTAAAATATCTTTCAAGCTTCAGTATAGTTATAAGGGAACTTTTGCATTTAAGAAGTGCATAAAATGTTAATTAATAATACTAATCCAAAGGAATTGTTTAGCTTCATGCATTTTACTGTAATATATCGAAGTAGTGTGTAAGTATATCGTCACAAGTGTAACGTAAGCTTTAACTTGGCAGTTGGTTATTACAACACATTATTACAAACTATACAAATGTTTAAAATAATATACTATGAAAGCACACGATAATTTACGGTCGCGGAACAAAAATGTTTATTACATTTCAAATTCGACTCCTTCACAGGAAGCGATTAATATCAACTAAAGTACATAATATTACAATTTTTCACTCTGAAAAATAGATCATAACTTTTTGCTGAAAAAACGTTATTATTATAAACTTCTTTATTAGTACTTACTCGTTTAATTGTGATATTACTCATTTTAAATCACCACTTTCAGGTAAAACTTTTCATTTCAACTAAAGTAGACTTAGCTACGCTTATTTTTGTAGCCAACGACATTATGAGACATGTGCAAGCACAAAAAACTTTAAGAATGCTAAACATTTTTATTCTGTGACTACCTACGTTCTTAGCGAAGCGCCAAGCAACAGGTATCAAGCCAAGTGTTCGTATAGTTTGTAATCTGTCAGTACAGTGTATGTACGAAATATGTATATTATGTAGGCACAATAAATAGATGCAATACAGCTTGTGTTTTGTTTGCTACCGGCATGACGCACCCCCGCTATATACTGCATGATGAAGCATTCAATATATTGTTGATATATCAAAATTATACAGAAGCGTTCAAGGTTATTCATACAGGGTGGCAGGGATATCAACGCGCAACCTGTTACTATGGATACAGAACATCATTCTGGACCCCCTTCGAGTGTTTAGAAACATGTGCTAAATTCATGTTTACAGTTTGTGCTTGCTTTTATTGATGTCCTTGCCACTCTGTATACGCTATTTTTACTCCATAGGGCCATAAATATTTTCATAAATATAGCTATTGGAAAAAAGATATTGGATGCATTTCCAAATATAAATAGTAATAATACCTATATTTTACAAATGCACGATATACATTACAATGAAACACGGAATTTACTCTATGTGCAATTGTGCATGTATTTTAATCAGTTGATTATAAATTCTTCCAATAATGTATTGTGCTAAAAAACAGCATGAATATATTTTTCCTATTGTCAACTAACTTATCTTTAGGCTATTAAAATATATAAATTTTTGTTTAGATGAGATTTTAGACAAACTTAGACTTTGCACCAGAGTTCTTCTTAGGGCAAATACAACCAAACTTTTATACCCACAATAAATCTTATCCTGAGAATAAATTTTGAATTTTTGACAGAATTTCCATACTAGAACTGTCAAACGTCAATTTTATTCCACGGATAAAATATATCAGAGGGGAAATTCTCGTAATTTAAAGAACGTTCACAGTCTGATCTCAGTCTCAATCTGTCAAAAATACCTCTAATTTCCTCACATTTTTGACAAGTTTTTGACATTGATTGTCGCTGAGACGAGAGTGCGACTAGATTTTGAACGTTTTTAATTACGGGAAATGGCCTTCTGACTTTGATGAAATTAGCCCTTAATTGCACATGCAAAGAGTTTAGTTACACACGATACACACACGGTGTTGTATTTAACATTATAGCAGTATAACATAAAAAACACCAGTAGAAAACACATGACGATCAAGGTTTAGAAGGCACATAGCCGACAATATAAGTCAAGAATAGTTTTCGCTTCGACCCAAAGACATTGTAAGTATTTTTTGTTTTGTGTTGTGGTTCATGTTATCATTTCAAACCATCTCCATGGCATGGCTAATGGCTACCTTTGTGCCCCATTATGCCCCAGTGAACCATTCGTTTTGTTGCTACATTTAATGTTGTTATGTCCAATTAATAGTCTAAAATTCCTAGCTTATGAAACTCCTTATCGAAATATCCATGACTAAATATTTTTTTTATAGGAATAATCAATATGTGTTCATTTTAATTAATTAATAAACTCAGCCTATCGCAGGCCACCGCTGGGCAAACACCTCCTAAGTTACGCCATAATATTCAGCCATCTAATTATTAAATCCAGTGAATCATATAACTTATCTGAAAAACTAAGGTATCATCGTCATCTTGATTAAAATAATAATAATAAAACATAACTAAGTAATACCAAACGAATGACCAACTTGACCTGACCTTGACCTTGCATTTCAATTAACTTTAGCACTGTCGTGATAATTACATAATATGTCTTAAACTGGACATAAGCACTTCTCACAGGTACTAACTACTTCACAATGTTCACACAGAGCCGTAGCCTGAAAAATTCAGGGCAAGGTGATATTTCAAAAACATAATTTTTATTACCCTATTTTTGTGCAACTGTAACTATGGGGATTACCTCAGAAATAACTGGAATCCAGATATTACTGCACGTCACACTGCAGTGGATTCCAGATATTTCTGTCTTATTAAAATAAACATGTATATTCGCGGAATGAAAAGTGTTCCTTTTCAGCAGTTTGACACTTTTTGAAGTGTCATTCGAGCTCAGAAAATTTACTTATCCTTTTAATTCCGCGAGTGTGCCTACCATATCGGGTCTAAAATTTTGATAATTTTCCGGCCACGGCTTCATCATATGCCATCGTTGTGTCCCGTGTTCCCGCTTGCTAACGCGCTCACTAACGCAGAGAGGCGAGCGCGACTGTGGGCACGCCGCCCGCGTCGCCCGGCGCGTCGCGACGTGCAAGGGATGACGACGTGTTTCTACGACTCACGGGGGCGGGTCATGATAATACACCGCAAGGAGTCGTCAAGGAGGTTGTCCTGAAGGTGGGCTATGTGACTTTTGACTTATCATTGTCATCATCCTCCTAGCTGCCCTCGTCCCAATTTATTTGTGATCGGTGCAGTTAAAAATTATTCATTTAGCCGCCATATTAAAATTTACTTCCTTATTGCTCTATCATCTTTCTCATAATCTTTCCAAAAATTTTATCTTTTATTTGATCTAACTCTTTTCTTATTGCTCTCTACTTTCATTTTCGCTTTATTTGAGTATGAGTTTAGTAGGGAAATTGTAAAATAGTTGTCGATGTTTGTCTTAGCGTGTTAGCGGCAGTGGCGGTAACAACACAGGCGCGTGGCTGCAGTGCACGCATGTGGCGGAGGGACACGCGGGCGCAGCACTCGCGCTCGCAGCCACCACGAACATGCTGTACAGCGGCGGAGTGGGTGAGTGTTTAGAGAAAGAAAGAAAAATATCTTTATTATTAATTTACTAGCTTCTGCCCGCGGCTTCGCCCGCGTGGATGTCGGAAATTATCCCACGGGAACGTGCTAACAGGATAAAATGTATGTGCTTTTCCAGAATGCCATCTATCTCGCGGGCCCTTTATGGCTAATTACAATAGAAAACCAATTGGGTCTCATTAGTGGTGATTAAGAGGGTACCTATATGATATCTTTACCTAAGTACCTCATCATCTCATCTGCCTAGTCTTTTCCCAACTATGTTGGGGTAGGCTTCCAGTCTAACCGGATACCGTACATAAGTACCTACCTAATTAAAAAAAAAAAAACTCAATAACAGAAAATGAAATACCTACCTACCTAAATAAACCTATTTCTGATGATAACTAATCTAAACTCAATAAATAAGCAAAATCCCTAAAAACTAATATCTATAAGAATGACTAATCCTACCTAACAGTATTATAAAATAACCTACGGTCACGACACGACACTATCAAATATACTACCTATACTTTAAAATTAAAATCTATACCTACGACTTATAAAAATAAACCTAAATAACTCTAAAAACTAAAAGGAATAAAAATGAACTCCACTGCGGGTGACGTAACCTACGACAAACTTATTATTTGCGGTTGGTACAGTAATCGGGTCTAGGGATCGAACCGCAAAATTAAGTTTGTTTTTTATTGTATATACTTTTCCGGGATAAAAAGTACCCAGTGTGGTGCCCAGGATATTAAAGAATAATTATACCAAGTTTCATCGTAATCGAACCGGTAGTTTTTGCGTGATGCCTGAACAAACAGACAGACAGACAGACAAAATTTTTTTTAATCACATTTTTGGGTTCGGTGTCGGTCTAGTAACACCCCCTGCCATTTATTTTTTTGATATTTTCAATGTACAGAATTTTCACTTCTACAGATTTATTATAAGTATAGATTTTTAGTCGATGTTGTGCCACTACAGGACAAAGGTCATTATTTTCTCCTTTCCACTCCTCTCTAAGCTGCCTTGAGCTGTGGAGCTGCTCCACACTAGCTCAAGGCAGCTTGATGCCTTGTAGGCGTCAAGCTCGTCCCGCCGACTTCTCCTGGGTCGGCTTCGATGTCGCCGGACGTTTTCTGGGACCTACATAATGGTAGATTTTGCCCATGACTCGTTCGACATGCCGCAAACGTGTCCGGCCCAGTCCCACTTAAGTTTGGGTGACGTCCAAAATGCTTTTATTAGCAGTACTCGTACAAAAAAAAGAGGGAGTATAAAGATTGCTCATGGCGGTAATAAGCTTCAGTCGAGATTTCCGAGTATTTCCTGTTCAGGTGATTGTCTGGCCAGGAAATACTCGTAAGACTCGTAGACGATAATTCCCGAAAACCATATTTTTCTTGCGAAATCTGTAAGTCACTGTACTCCTATAACTGTTATCCTCTTCCTACCCGTCAGACCGCACAGTCCGCGGCTGGGACTTCACGGTGGGCACCGAGGCGTGGCGCGGCTGGTGCGGCGGCAGTGTGGGCGCGCTGGCGGCCGGCGAGCCCGGGGCCAGGGATTCGCGCCTGGTGCTGGCGGCTGCAGGGGCAGCTGTCAGGATGTTCGATACCAGGTCCAGGACGCCTGTCACTACGCTGTGGTAAGGAGCAGTTCCAGCCCTTTAAACCATGTCAAATTCCTATATTCTTTAGTAAAATAGACTGCTTACGAATATAGAGGGTTTCTGTCACATTTCGGCAGATAACAGATCTGAAACGACGTCGACATGGGTTCATAACAATTCAATTCACACATCCTTTGTCACTACTTCTAAAAACACTATTTGCCATCGTTAGGTCGTCAGGTGCGACGGGTCCTTGCCCCGCCAATCGCGGCGTGGGTGGTGAAGTAGCCGTCACAGCGCTAGCACTCACACAGAACCATCGACTGTACACCGCTGCAGGAGACAAGCTGAGATTGTGGGACCTGCGAATGTAAGTGATGATTTTGTACATTTTATTTTATTCATATAATAAAAGTACAATACTCTTATCCTTCGAGTTATGTAATGTCACAGTAAAGCGCGTGCCGCTTCGTAAGACGAAAATATTGTAATACAATATTTACAATATGTTTATCTTACGAAGCGGTAACTAAGTGTACAAACACACAGTGAATGTGTGCGAGATGTAGAGTCAGCACATAACACACACACACTTCCGACTTCGCCATTGACTCGGACGGTACCGAGAGCTCCTACGCTTACACACACATTCTTAGTGTGTGTGAACTACATAGTTTATTTACCATAGTTTTCTCTGGTGTGTTACGTATGATGTGTGTGTGGCAGGATGGAGTGCGTGAGCAAGCTGTGGACGGGCCACGCGGCGGCGGTGATGTGCCTGTGCGTGGGCCGCGCGGCGGGCGGCGACCTGGTGGCCACGGGCTCCAAGGACCACTACGTGCGCGCGCTTGACATGCTGCCGCAGGACAACGGTGGGTGGCCAGGGGGGACAAAGTTACAAGGATCGCTCAAAAAGAGTAGATAATACATAATGTTCCTGTTCAGGGCAACGCCCTGATCTTCCTTAGTTAGATCTTTGCTGCTAATACAGTATTTTTGGTACAGTTAAGCAAGTCAGTTATCTAAGTCTTGATCTGCCGCGATGTAATGTTTACCCGCACTAGTTGTCTGGCATCACTTTTTATTTGTTTTTATTATGTGATGTATATTATATTGTGTCTTTTAGTTTCTGCTAAATAAATGTATGTATATTTTTTCTTTTCTTCTTTCTTTATGATTATTTGAGCTCCTTTATTATGTAATATATCTGTACCAGTTCCGTTTGAGAGATTTTGGATGAGGCTAAGATTCATGGATATCAACTGATAATTCTTAACCGTGGATTTTAATAAATAAGTCTTAATATTGCAGGTAGTTGGGAAGCAAGTAATCGTTGGCTCCTAGAGCCGCCGCACTACGACGGAGTACAAGCTTTAGCGCTGTGTCAAGACGATGCAGTGCTGTACAGCGCTTCACGAGACACCAGTCTCAAGCGATGGAGTCTCACCGACCATACGCTCACTCATGTGAGTTATAAAACATGCGTGTGTACTGTACCTTCACACGGGACGTTTTCAGAATTGTATAACCTTGTTTTTTTATGCCAGGGCGTAATGAACGCGCACAAGGGCTGGGTCACGGGCGTGTGCGTGGTGGGGAGCGGGCCGGACGCGCTGGTGGCGAGCTGCGGGCGCGACGCCGCGCTGCGCGTGTGGAGCGGCGCGCTGCGGCCTGCCGCGCCGCCCGCCGCGCTGCCCGACCTGCCGCACGCACTGCGCGCGCAGCCCGGCGCCGCC
Source organism: Apamea sordens (assembly GCA_945859715.1). Classification (NCBI taxonomy): domain Eukaryota; kingdom Metazoa; phylum Arthropoda; class Insecta; order Lepidoptera; family Noctuidae; genus Apamea; species Apamea sordens. The sequence continues at coordinate 19,109,033 of OX243986.1, forward strand.
TGCCGCGCGCTCTACACGGCCGGCAAGTGAGTACTGTGCACGTTAAGTGGAGCGGCGCGCTGCGGCCTGCCGCGCCGCCCGCCGCGCTGCCCGACCTGCCGCACGCACTGCGCGCGCAGCCCGGCGCCGCCTGCCGCGCGCTCTACACGGCCGGCAAGTGAGTACTGTGCACGTTAAGTGGAGCGGCGCGCTGCGGCCTGCCGCGCCGCCCGCCGCGCTGCCCGACCTGCCGCACGCACTGCGCGCGCAGCCCGGCGCCGCCTGCCGCGCGCTCTACACGGCCGGCAAGTGAGTACTGTGCACGTTAAGTGGAGCGGCGCGCTGCGGCCTGCCGCGCCGCCCGCCGCGCTGCCCGACCTGCCGCACGCACTGCGCGCGCAGCCCGGCGCCGCCTGCCGCGCGCTCTACACGGCCGGCAAGTGAGTACTGTGCACGTTAAGTGGAGCGGCGCGCTGCGGCCTGCCGCGCCGCCCGCCGCGCTGCCCGACCTGCCGCACGCACTGCGCGCGCAGCCCGGCGCCGCCTGCCGCGCGCTCTACACGGCCGGCAAGTGAGTACTGTGCACGTTAAGTGGAGCGGCGCGCTGCGGCCTGCCGCGCCGCCCGCCGCGCTGCCCGACCTGCCGCACGCACTGCGCGCGCAGCCCGGCGCCGCCTGCCGCGCGCTCTACACGGCCGGCAAGTGAGTACTGTGCACGTTAAGTGGAGCGGCGCGCTGCGGCCTGCCGCGCCGCCCGCCGCGCTGCCCGACCTGCCGCACGCACTGCGCGCGCAGCCCGGCGCCGCCTGCCGCGCGCTCTACACGGCCGGCAAGTGAGTACTGTGCACGTTAAGTGGAGCGGCGCGCTGCGGCCTGCCGCGCCGCCCGCCGCGCTGCCCGACCTGCCGCACGCACTGCGCGCGCAGCCCGGCGCCGCCTGCCGCGCGCTCTACACGGCCGGCAAGTGAGTACTGTGCACGTTAAGTGGAGCGGCGCGCTGCGGCCTGCCGCGCCGCCCGCCGCGCTGCCCGACCTGCCGCACGCACTGCGCGCGCAGCCCGGCGCCGCCTGCCGCGCGCTCTACACGGCCGGCAAGTGAGTACTGTGCACGTTAAGTGGAGCGGCGCGCTGCGGCCTGCCGCGCCGCCCGCCGCGCTGCCCGACCTGCCGCACGCACTGCGCGCGCAGCCCGGCGCCGCCTGCCGCGCGCTCTACACGGCCGGCAAGTGAGTACTGTGCACGTTAAGTGGAGCGGCGCGCTGCGGCCTGCCGCGCCGCCCGCCGCGCTGCCCGACCTGCCGCACGCACTGCGCGCGCAGCCCGGCGCCGCCTGCCGCGCGCTCTACACGGCCGGCAAGTGAGTACTGTGCACGTTAAGTGGAGCGGCGCGCTGCGGCCTGCCGCGCCGCCCGCCGCGCTGCCCGACCTGCCGCACGCACTGCGCGCGCAGCCCGGCGCCGCCTGCCGCGCGCTCTACACGGCCGGCAAGTGAGTACTGTGCACGTTAAGTGGAGCGGCGCGCTGCGGCCTGCCGCGCCGCCCGCCGCGCTGCCCGACCTGCCGCACGCACTGCGCGCGCAGCCCGGCGCCGCCTGCCGCGCGCTCTACACGGCCGGCAAGTGAGTACTGTGCACGTTAAGTGGAGCGGCGCGCTGCGGCCTGCCGCGCCGCCCGCCGCGCTGCCCGACCTGCCGCACGCACTGCGCGCGCAGCCCGGCGCCGCCTGCCGCGCGCTCTACACGGCCGGCAAGTGAGTACTGCGCTCGGGGGCCACGGCGGCCTAACTTACTCGTTAACTCATCTTTTTACCTTTAGGGCGTGTCGTGTCAACTCACTTAAATGGTGTCTTTATTTTCCTCAACCAATCACATACTTTAGCTTCATGAGCAGTGATAGGAATAGGTAGTGCCTATTTGCCTAAACTTCGAAGAACAGAGACAAGAAACGGAGACTTCCTTAGGACTAAATTTTTTCCGGGACATCTGTCCCGAAATTCGGGTCAACACTTTTAAATACATTAAAAAAATATGTTTTTTGGAATAAGTAATTCGTCTATATTTACCTAAAGTTTGCGACTAGACATAACATTCACAGTCGTTACAACCATAAAATTTTCTGAATTTTTTTTTTTTGTAGATCATTTTGTAAATGACTTGTTGATCTTAATATTATGAATCACAATGTTTGTATAAGGAGCCGTACACTTTTCGAAGTAAATATCTTCTTTCTAGCTCACTCCCGGCTACGTTTAATGAGATTTCTAAAGTTCAAGTGTATAATTGAAAAAAAAAGACATTTTGTCTTTAAAATAATAAAACGGTAATTTTTATCATTTTAGCATTCTCTATAGTAGGACGAATTTATCATTTCAAAAACAAACGGTATTTGTATTTTATCTTAATGAAATATATTTCTAAACTATATATAAAAATGTGCATGATATTAAAATAATAACCTTGTCACATTGTTTAGTAACACACTTAAACTTTAAAAATCTTTAAAAACATCATTTAATCTTTATTGCACCGAAAGTACAATACGACTTTTACGGCAGCGCGATTCGTTATCTATTCTTAGAAATTACAAAAAGAAACCGCCATGGACGAATACCAGCCAGATGTCCCGGAAAAAATTTAGTCCTAAGGAAGTCTCCGTTTCTTGTCTCTGTTCTTCGAAGTTTAGGCAAATAGGCACTACCTATTCCTATCACTGTTCATGAGGCATGCAATAATAAATCTAAGGTTAATGTTTCTGATACAAGTACTTAAATCACTAATAGTCCATATTTTGTAAAGTCTAAAATATTAAATGAAAATTAAGATTTAACCATTTTGTAATACTTTGTTTTTCAACATCTTTGAGATTGCACTCCTGTATAATTCTAAATGACCATTCTTGTAACTCCTAGAAAACTTACGTAATTGGAATACTTACAATGTCGTCATAACTGTAAAAGTTAGTATGTTGGTAACTTGTGAGTGTGTTGCAGCGGCGGCGAAGTGCGCGCGTGGCGGATCACCGTCGAGCAGTGAACGACCACAGGTGCATACACAGACAGACACGCATACAAACAAACAAACATACATTTTTGTTAAACTTCCCATAAAGATACATGAAATAAGCACAATAGCACATGTCTCTTTACAACAGTACCTCTCACAATTACACACACTTGCAAAGGACCGGCAGACCTCGCAAATTGTTGTTTTTAGTGCCAAACAAATATATACATTGTCTCTATTAAAATAAAGTCGACAATCAATTTTAAAAAAATCTCCTTACTCACTGTTGAAATTGTTTATTTGTGTTTAACTTTTATACATACTTTGAAGGACTGCAAAAAATAGTCCACCCTGACGCACACGCTTAAGGTAGGTTTTCCAAGCACAGTCTGACCACAGCCCACACCACACACCTACAACCAATATCTACCTGTACCATAGCTTTAGATGTCGCTAAATTATCACTAACCAGATCAAAACCCGATTGAAATACTTGTTACATTTACGTATTTTATGTATAAAACTTCATATTCACGTATTTGTATAGTAATTTATTATCATTTCATCTGTAAGGCCAGGTGACTGTTTCATTATTCTTTTTGTACAGAGCGGCAACTTATATACTTAGCTTTTTCATGTAGTATTTCATTCATCAGTGCTAAACTGCAAGTCTATCTTTAGGATCTATAAACAAGAAATGGCGTCGATTCCCTTGTTCACAAACTAAATTAAATTTAAGTTCAGTGCATCGTTTTCTTTCTATTTCATTAGGAAAAGGACAGAAGATAAATATTAGTTTAGTCCTGTCAAATTAAGATACTCCATAGACAGTTTAAACGTGTTTAAAAACATGACTACTAAAAAAGGTCAATTTCCGTCAGGCGCTGACTAATTTGACAGCACTAAACAAACATTAATTATCTTATGTCATTTTCTTAATGAAATAGAAAGAAAAAGATGCACTGAACTTAAATTTAGTTTAGTTTGTGAGGGAATCAGCGCTACTATCTTTTATTTGGTAGAATTCAAAGAGATTTAAGATACTTTATATTTTAGTCTTTGGTAGTACCTATTAGACAAAAAGTTCTTTATTTCTATATTTTTATTATACTTAAATTTATGAAAAACCAGCAAGTTATACATTGTCAAGCGGTAAAGTAGGTGTATCAAGATTCTTAACCGAGTTTAGAAAATAGTGTAGTTCTGCGTTCAAATAGAAACTTTGCATTCATTGTAGAAGTCACATTCATGGATGATTTTGTACCAAACTGAATGAGTAATAACCAGGAACAATGGTTGCCCCCCGTCGACTGGAAGCAGACTTCAAATTCATATGAAAACTACCCGCACAGCCACAGTGCGATGTCGTGGTGTGTGGCACGTCTGCTTGCGCACGCGCCGCCGCTTCACCCCCACTCACACGGCAAAACTGCGCTTCGCTCTTTACTTCATATTTCTATAAACTGTTTTATCTTTAACGCGTGTGCCTTTATAAATGTATTCGCCTTCCTTTGTCTACTAACCCGGACTTCAGGCTGGCTTACCACTATAGCTGTGAGAACCAGTGGTACGGTGAGCAAGGACAAAATCTACCAATTTTTCTGGTAGATATTTTCTAAGCTCTGCCTGATTTAGACAGAAACATTAGTTAATTAAACTCTTTAATGGCATACACAGGACCATATTAAATTAACTGGCGAAACTTCACAGACGTCATTAGATATCGACATTCATCAAATGTCGATATCTAATGACGATAACAGTCTCGGCCGTTGACCCCGTAATCAGCTGTACCTACTTGAAATTTTACTATGAGTTTAGAAATTCTTATCGATACCCATCATGTGTGTGAAGTTTTGCTAGCTAATTTAATTTGACTTTGTATTTTGAACATTTTTAAAGGCACTGGCAGCAGTATTACATTTTACACCAACTCAAAATAAAAATAGCTGGTGTAAAAATTCACGTTGCTGCCAAAAAGAGTGTACATCCTTTCCAATTTTTATCGATGTTTTTCCTGTGAGTGTACCCCTGTTCTAACCTTATTACAGCTTTCCTTTAGTTACTAACTGTTTTCAACCACTTTAGATGTTACTAACATTATATTTAGCTGTTAAGCAAAATGGATACCAACTTAATTTGTCTGTATATTCACATCACAACTGTCAATCTTTGACAGTTGTATGGGCTGACTATAACACGGCAAAACGACGTAGGGTGTCCATTTGCTTAATAATAAATATCCCTGATTGTAAAATTCTTTTGACTAACCTAAGCTTTAACTGTTGTGTGTAGTTTTTTTAGCTGTTCTCATCATGTACGAGTATTTAACACCCTCTTTTATCAAAATAAAGTATTTATTTGAATTATTTATTGAACAGTAAAAGTATCTTATTTAAAAAACTTTCTATCATAATGTATTGGTGTAACTTGCCAAGTTTCAGTAAGAAGGTTAAATATTCTTTTCCAAATTATTTGATTGATATTATTACCAATTTATTTCCTTTTATAATATACTACAAGCTAAAGGTGGGGGCACAATATTGCAATAACGCACTTTATTGTCTGGTTTCCTTATTTTAAATACGTTTTTTACGTGACGTTGCGTCATACACAAAAGATTCAACAATTAATTTGCCTAGCCTTTTCCGAATTATATTGTAACTATGCTGAATACCAGTATTTTTTTTAAAGATTCAACAATACTTTTTGTAATCACTTCATCTGCACTAATATACACACAAAAAAACTAAGCTCATATTGTGCTTCCACTGTCATTATTGTACTTACTAACAACAAAAACCAACCAATCACAAACACCATCTATAACACCCATTCCTTCCCCAGTGACGGACGCATACGGTGCTGGCTCATCCGCAAGACTAGATGACCATCACCCGCGTGCTCGCCCGGCCAGCCCGCGCCGAGCACGCCAACCACACACTCGCATTCTGTGTACCCCGCGCGACCACAGCGCAGGGCTTGGAGGTGACTGCGGGACCTGGCAAGGCATAGACATACCCGCTGGACCCATGCTTATAGATGACAATATGCTTGTATAACAAACGTACAATTTAAACTGACACGGATATGATAAAATAACCTGCAGTACTCAAGGAATTACGGCAGTCTATCCTTCTATTGTATGTGTCAGACGCAAGCATTATTTGGGACCCCATTAAACATTTAATACTATAGAAAGAATGGGTAACAAACAACACTAAATGCTAAGACTCGTGGTGGTTGCGGTCTTAAAACGTGCGAGCAGGATGGTAATAGTTTATTGCCATCTCGCTCTTATGCTTTATGACCGCGACTGCCCCAAAATTTGTATAATGTGCGTTTAGTATAATGCAGATATCCGTATTACGTACTACGAGTTAAATTATAAAACTTTTTGAGGTTAACTTGATTGTTCGTAAAAATGTTGACTGTTGTGGTCGTGATAGAAAAAACTTGAATTTTAGCGTAGGTAAGAAGCGGAGCCGTAGAAAAAAGGAGGCATGAATCTTGTTTGTCGTCATTTAGAGTAGATAGTGAGCGTGCCTGATCCATCGCCACTCGTTCGATGTCCACCGCGCACAGGATAGATTGAAAACAGCACATGAAGTGATTTTTTGCTCCATTGGTGTAATTGTCGTATGGCGTTCCAGTGTGAGGATAAATAAATAAATAAATAGTCGTGTGTAGATTGTTGCAGATTTTCATGGCCTATACGACTGCAATGGGAATGAGCAAAAAAATTTGAAAATACATTTTTAAGACAACTGTATCTCTCTAGTAGTAGTTAGCGTGTTTGATCTCTAAAATTGTATATAATTTTAAATGAACAAATTAAAAGAGGTAAGCAGTTTTCTCTGATAACTGACAAAAATACAACGATTTATTCAAGAATACGAAAGATTATTATAGGATTTATTTTCATGATTATAGTAAAGACATCTTGAATATTATTTTGCGTTATTTACATTAAATATTTTATTATTTTCGAATTTCAAATCACGACCTAAATATTGTACCTGGATTATTTTATACTTAAGAGAATCGACTGGAAATGAAAACATGGACATTCCGAATATTAAATTCAAAAGACGTTAATAAAAGCAATTTCAATGAACTTCTACAGGCAGGCCTAAAATAACTTAAACTACATAAATATAACTGAAGTAATTAGAAATAAGTTATATTAAAAAAACACTCATCTTATGCTATGATTATGAAGTATTAAGTAAAGAGACATATAGATTTTATCGTAAAAGACACTTAGTGTGTAGCTTCACGAAGTTCTAAGTTTTTTAGTTCGAGTAATCGTCGGTAGGTTTTAATTGGCGCTAGTGAGCCTAAATGTGGATAAGAGGTCGTTGGCATAGAAGTGACCCAAAGGAAGTCGTGTTTTCTTTATATTTGAATCTTAGTTGAAATCTAGGTTCATAAGTCTTGGCTAAATTCATACTTAACCTGTTTAATGCCGTAATTACAGACACAATTAAAAAGCCATTGTGTCTCGCGTAGATCTACGTTCCGGATCTACGATACGAAAGGTTAAGGCTCACTTTTACACAAGCGGCTTGGCGACACTTAGGATCGGTCGCAAAATAGTATTAAATGCTTCTTTTTTAGGCTCACTAGCACAGTAGACCAATAAACAAATACGAGAGTTGTGTGATAGTGTTAGTATACTGCTAGAATATGGCCTTCATGTAATAACATATTACTGTTATTGTTGTAACCGAATTTATTTCAATGCTTACGCGATGGTGCGGGGATTTAATTTACTTACATTGTATACAAACGTTTGTGGATGTTAGTCGTAATAATATACTCAAAAGGCATTAGACAAAATATAAATGTTCTGAAATTGTCATCTCTCTTGTAACTTAAACTGTATTTTCAATTTCTACAATTTTCATTATTCTATTTGTTTCTTTCTTTTTTTCGAAATATTATGGTCTTCGCGTTTCCAAGATCATCATCATCTGCCTAGCCTTTTCCCAACAATGTGGTGTCGGCTTCCAGTCTAACCGGATGCAGCCAAATACCAGTATTTTACATGAAGCGACCGCCTATCTGACCTACACAACCCAGGTAATACGATACCTCTATAATATCTTAGATATTTACTAATTAAATCCTCGTTTCATCACGTCAGCTTCTCTTAGAGATTTTATTCCTAATTGTTAGGAAAAGCCTTAGCTTAGCTTAAATTCCTATAAATCATTTAAAAGGCGTACCATTTAGTGTTAACATGCGTGTAGGAAGGATTCGAATAGGGGATGAGACACATTGATAATTTCTAGTGTAATTATATGGATATTTAGTAGGGATTTTGACCAGATCTTGGGTTAAAAGTAGTGCCATCCCCTCGGTTTGCCAATGAGTGTGAACTACTCGTTAATAGGACTTTTAAGACAATGCACAACACACTTTATATGGAACTGAAAAGAAAATAGTTTCATTTATTAAACTTTTCACTGCCCGTTCCTTGTCTGAAAGTCAAATTGACGAGTAGTCGTAAAATGTAAGAAAATGATTCAATTATCATTTAGAAGCCAATGCATGCCAAATTGTACGCGCAATCCCTGGCCATTTTTATGGAAGCCAACATTTACTAGCCCAATTTAGCCAACTTAACGACAACATTGTTGGCTGAAGTCTAATTCTGTTTGGTGTTATAATGTTGAACTATTTCGATTTTTCTCTCACTCGACCAATTTAGCCCTTGACTTAAAAAAACTTCTTTTTTTTTTGTTTCTTAGAACGGGGGACCAAAATCTTTTTGAAAAAGTCTTTTCTCTCATATGAGTAAAAAGTAAATGAATAATGAAATTGAAAAATACTTTCAGAATTAGACTTTCGCCGCAAAGTAAACAGCTAGTTCCCATCAGGTTATGTTTTAGCTATAAACTTGATTCAACACGTCCACAAACACATCGTAGGGGTAGTATTAGAGACACACACATTATATAAGCGTTCGTATATAGCTAGGGGATCATAACCTGTGGGAGCCAGTCTTTAACTAAAGTCTGTAGCGATAATAAACTGAGATTAGTCTCCTTACTCAAACTAGAACTGATACATCAATTATGATAGTCTGTGATTAATCTAATAATTATATTTTTGTACATTCCTGTGCTACGGGTACACATAGCAATCATAACCTTGTAATCACATTTATTAGGCAAATAGGTCGACGTCAAATTATGTAGGAGTAACATTTTTAACATTGTATACTGTCCAAATATAAACTTTATCTTAAGTACACTAAAGGCTATGATTTTCAAGCAAATATCTGTTTTATTTACAATAGTTGAAGGTTTATTTTGTGTTATCTCTCCCCAATGCGTTTTTCAGTATTATATTTTTGAAGGTGAACGCCTTTTATAATTATTTTAAGTAGTATTAAATAAAAATCACAAATCTATGAATTTAAATAATCAAAGTGTTTATGTATAAAATTTGTATGGAATGCAGTTGAATGCTTGCGAGGCTATCAGTAATGCTAGGAGCTTTATTAACAAACAAAGATATATTGTTATGTTATATCTGTATAGTATAATGTATGCCTTATAAGAATCCTTGCAATAATTACTTGTGAAGTTATATTCCGCGTTCTATGAACACGTACAAGCAGACAAAATAATTTTTCGACTGTCTCATTTAGAATAACTAAGGGTGGCGCTAAAAAAGTGTAATCCGTATTTTTTGTCGCTCAAAATGAGTTTAAGAATTTACGAGCGGAGGAGTTAGTAAAACTACGTAATTTTTGCGACTTGTTTTCAACGGCGTGAATTATGCCCCGACCCTAAAACATTTTTAGATTATTTATATAAGTGAAAATACTATGAACATGTAATCGTTTTAGTTACCAAGTTGATAAGTCTGCGTTAGTACTGTGTTCTGGTGGCTTGAGTACGAGCCTAGCAGCTAGTCATGTAGGGTATGCGTCATGTGTAGTGTCAATGTTAAATATTAATTTGCTGGGGTGTTTGTAAACGGAATCATTAAACAATCAAAAATAATATTTAATACGAGTATAATGTTAGCAAAAATATTAAAATTTGCCAATCAATGCAGAACGAAAATCAAATAGGTAACTTTTAAGTCAGTCATTGCTTTTTGTCATATAAATTCAGTTTTTACAGCCCTAAATTCCAATTGACAAAATCAACTTTCATTGACATTGTACGAACATCTTTTATAATATTACTTTTTATAATATTTTTTTGTTACTATTGCATCAGGGAGTAATAAAAATATATGAGATTATTATTATTCTAAATAAATTATAATTTGTGTTCTCAATTAATTTGTATCAGAATGTTTTATAATGTTTAGACAATGCTATTAGGTGTTTTATGATTTTTATTATAATTTTATTTGGATACGGATGAAATGTTTATTAAATAAAATTATACAATACTAATAAAAGGACTTTTCTTTTACTTTTGACGTGAAAACGACTTTTCGCTCATTATACTGGTGGTGGTTAATTATTTCTGGCCTACAAAAACATGCATGCATGTAAGATGCATGAAACCGCTAATAAATAAGAGACAGTGCTAGAGTAATGGTTAAGTATTGAAAAGATAGGTTAAATATACAGGAATAATTTTTATTCAGTGCGCAAACTTTGACAAATTAAACTTAAATGAGTTTTATTAAACACCTATTTTTTATTTTGGTAAGTCTTAGTACATAAAAATAAAGTTATCGCTAAAGAAAGATGTCTATTTTGAAATTGATTTTCTGGCCACTACGCGCCGCCCGGCGCGGCAGCGCTCGGAAGTTTTTCGTGCATAGGCGTGGGTAGATAGATATTTACGTGGGTTACATACAATGTACTGATCGCTGATTTTATCAGGTTCGAATTAGACTTTTTTAAGATTAGGCCGTGATCTGAAGTTATTTGAAGAGTAATTCCAATTTTCCCTTCATACTTTCATGGGCTTAGGACCATCAAAATGCAGAAAATAACGCATTATAATCAATTAAGGCACTTTTAAAAATTTGATACTTACATTTACCGCCAGTCGAGGTCTGCCAGACCCTAGTGCGTGATTTGGGGTCCTGAACTGACCGTGATCAAGCAGCCTCTGAGTGGCTGCTAAAATGGTCCTTTCATTAGGGACCGTGGGGTCCTTAGAACTAGCATACATTCTGCGAGCTGCTCGTAGGCTTTCACCACATAATAAATAGACCCGCACCATCACATAGAACTCGCGGTTACTAAAATCCGACATCGTAAGTACGACACACGAGTACGCGCGGGTTGCGCACTGCGCGGGAAAGCGACTAGACGCGACGTAACTTCAGCGCGAGCGCATGCAGACTGTCGTCGAGCGCCCGGCCGGCCGCCGCCGCCTGGCGCCACCCTGCCGCCCGGAAGGGGGTTTCACCCTCTCTGCAACATCACTCGTAAGCCGTACGGCGCCCGCGTTCATTGATATTATTACGAATAGATAGTGTCCATATTTTGCTGATTTAAAGTCGGATAAAAAAATATAAAAAAGTTTTGAACAAATAATGGAAATGTGTTCTATTACTGATACTGAACCACCAAAAATTTTTTGCGCATTGCTTAAAAAATATTCCTGTATAACAATTTTGAGACAGTTTTTTTTTTCTTGAGGGATGCAATTTTTTTGGATTTTGGTTTATGAAGTCGCACTGTAAAAGCACGCGCATGCACTTGATGTGAATGTGACCACCTTTCATTAGTTGGAGTAGAGCAGCAAACTTGGCGTGATAGTGGCTAAGGCGCTAAGCATTATAGGTTAGAAAACAAACAGCGCAAACTCGAACTGAGCCTACTTATTTTTTTTATAAGTACCCTCTATATTGATTTTAGAACGACAGCACTAAAGGCAAGACAATTATACCTAACTGCAAACAGTGGCCGATCCTGGTATCCGTACGTACTAGCAAAATTACTGTACTGTTTCGGGCAAGCCGTAAACTTACTAACGAACCAAAACTGTTTTAAACTCTGTATTTGTATAATTATTATGTTTAATTTGCCTGTGAAAGTCTTTCGAAGATCCGAAAATAAACGCTTTCATATATATCAACAACAATAGTAGAGGCTGTAAAACTCGAACACGACCGGCAGCAACTGCCATAACCTGTAAGCCACAATATCTTTCAGTTTTTTCACACAAACGGTTCAATATTTGTTTCAGTCGAATAAAACTTTAGATCGGAACTGTTCGTAGTTACAAATGACTGCTACATAAGAACGAGAATAATCATGTCAGTTTGAGCTTGAAGTATATAAATGAAACGTTGTTTTATATAAGTATAGTTAATATTTATTTGCTTAAATACATTAATCAGTACACTTTCACATCACTCGTCGGTCAGTACTTATACTTGGCATGTTTGCTATGTTTTCGGTGGTGATGCGTAGGAGGCGTGGCTGGCGACCGTGGGCGTCGCCTACTTTCCCTATCTCGGTCTCGGTCCCTCTCTCTATCTCTTTCTCGCTCCCTCTCGCGGGAACGTTCGCGTTCTCTTTCCCTTTCGCGCGATCTTGAACGAGATCTTGACTTGCGATCACTGAAATAAAAGTATGAAAATTATAGCAATATTTGCTTGAATGATAGCTGAAAGAGTATAAAAACATAGATATTCATAATTTTAATAAGTAGTGTGGAAATCGGTTGTCATGGTATGGGGCATGTGATACGGGGGAAGTTTTGAGTAGGAATGTCGATGGCTATACGAGTAGGGGAAGACCAAAGAGACGATGGATGGACTGTGTGAATGATGATATGGTTAGAAAAGGGGGTGACTACCGAGATGACGACTAATAGAGAAGTATGGAAGAAAAGACATGTTTCGCCGACCACAAATATATTCGGATACGGACTGGAGAATGCTGAATTATGATGATTAATAGTTTGAAAAAAAAATTCTACGTTTTAAAAAATGGCAGAAAAAACCGTAATAAAATAAAATATTGCTACCTGTACCGAGATCTCTTCTGCATCGGTGGTGACAATGAAGGCTCACGAGAGGCTTTCTTCGACTTCTTAGACGATGCTCTGCAAAACAAAAACCTTCCATAAGCCGAACTTTACACATATGTAACTTCGTATTCCTAATTAATAAGGATATTAAACTACGAAATTACAATAGTTGCAACCGCCTAATAGTGATTAGGCAGTTTTTACATGATTGTAGTCTATCTAATGCCGTGTCTACGGCGCGTGTTTTTTTTTACATTACACAGAAACATCAAAACGCGTCATCAGAACATCAAATGGCGTGACCATATACATTTGTGTATAAAAACACGATGTTTTTGTTTTTCGAGCTGCATGGAAAACATTCCCCGCGCGGGTGAAGAGGGGAAGGGTTTATTTGTTTGGGGGTGTGCGTGGCGACTGAAAACAACCGCCACGCGCACATCTAACATTTAGTATTTTGAAAGCTTATTTCCAGCTGACACAGGTTTTGATGTTATAATGGCGCCGATTCCCTTGTTCGCAAACTAAACTAAAATTAAGTTCAGTGCATCTTTTTCTTTCTATTTCAATAAGAACAGGACAGAAGATAGATATTTGTTTAGTCCTGTCAAATTAGTCAGCGCCTGACGTAAATTGACGTATTTTTAGTAGCCATGTTTATAATCACGTCTAATTTGTCTATGGAGTATCTTAATTTGACAGGACTAAACTAATATTTATCTTCTGTCCTTTTCTTAATGAAATAGAAAGAGAAAGATGCGCTGAACTTAAATTTAGTTTAATTTGTGAACACGGGAATCGACGCCATCGTCTTGTGAATAGTTGACACTAATCTAAAATAAATTATTTTAATACGCAGGAGACAGCCTAAACAAATGTTTGTGTAGGGTTTTTTCTGAAATGTTTCGAAAAAACACGCGCAGGAGACACGGCTTAAAACTTATGATGGTATATTATTTTCCACTACAATATTCCTTATAACGTTTATACTATTTTTATTCTTTTAGGATTTCATCACCTGCTTCGCCGCTATTCAACGAATATATACAAAGGTTTTTTTTTTGGCTTTTTTTTTACATCTACCACCCAATTTTGTAAAACCAATTCCGGTTGTCAGACGTTCAGATTTCTGCTGTAATGGCCACAGCAGTAGTACGTCGTTCAGTAAGTATGACAGCCATTTACGATGTATTCTATAAAGTCTAACGTAGGACAAGCAGCCTACCGAAGTGTTAGTAACGTACAATAGGTACGAGACCAGTATTTATGAGTGGTCGTTAACGGTTGGTTATGTAAGCAAATATCACCTCTCCGAAGCAAGTGCGGCTGAGGATCTTGAGGTCCTGGGTGTGAGCCCCAGCGCGGGCAAAGATTGTTGGGTCTTTCTGTTAGAAAATTCTTAGTTATAGTCTAGTATTTAATTTCTTTTATACGGGGTTCGACTAATTTTCGAGACCTCCGTATTGGGGTGCAAATGTACACTGCCGGGGGTCTTATAGTTGTTGTACAAATGTACACAACTGCCAATATCTTTGGGGTTGATGAACGAATGTAAGTTAACTTTTGCAGAGAATCGTTGGTGTACGAACGAACATTATCGTTCGAGTTTCACGGGAAGTGTTATATACACCGTGATTTTTTAGTCGTCTGACAAAGGTGGTCCACTCAATGTATCCGACATAAAATACCTCTAGGCGTGTTTTTTTACCATTAATTAAGATAATAGGTACAAAGAAAAATAAATAATATAAATAATACATTAGAATTATGAAACATCCTGTTAATAATGTTTACGTATCAAACAGTAGAACATACCTAACCATCGCACGAGTCGAGTAGATAGATCTTCGCTCGCAACAGAATGTTTCAACTACGTTATGCATCATAATACTGACTTTTTTTTTTCTTTTTTTTCTCTCAAATGCCATTTTTTTTGTTATGAATGTGTAGCAGTCATTGGATACATGAAGTGGGCTGCCGTTGTCAGACGACTAAAAAGTCACGGTGTATACAACTGCGCTCCGCGGTTTCACCCGCATAAGTTTCGATCCCATTCCCATGAATCGGGATAAAAAGTATCCTGTATGTTAATCCTGGTTATAAACCATCTGTGTACCAAATTTCATCAAAATCCGTTCAGTAGTTTTTGCGTGAAAGAGTAACAAACATACATCCATCCATCCGTCCATCCATACAAACAAACTTTTACGTTTATGTTATTAGTAGGATTTAATGTCTATGTGGTAAATGATTGTTTACGTACGTGGAGTAGGTGTCGTCTTCGACGGGTGACCTCCGTCTCGGTTCTGGCGACTCTCTCACTTCTTCTACAGCTTCTTTAGCTTCTCGGGACGCCTGACAAAACAAATTATATTTAATACTCATTTATTCTGGAAAAGTGATCACATCTTTCTGATTTATCAAAAACAATTTTATTATGAGAAAAGATTCGATTTTTTGTGTTTTTTTGTTACGCTTTTACGCTAAAACGGATGAACTGATTTGGATGATATTTGGCACGTGGGTAAACCATGATCTGGTTTAGGGCGTAGGATGCGCGGTTTCAAGTCTCGATCCCGTGAGAATATTAATTCACGTCATGGTCTTCCCATGTGCCAAATTTCATCCAAATCCGTTAAAAACAAACATACAAAATATCAAATCTTTTCCCTTTATAATATCAGTTTAGAAAAGTTTGTCTATCTCGCATCTGACAATCTCATCTCTCCCAGCAGCGGACAGCTATACGCACCTTCTTGATAAGTTTCCTTCGGTAATGGTGTATCTGTTGCGTGGCTGACAGCCCAGTGCGCTTAGCTCGCACACCGGCTTCCAGTTCATCCGCGTACTTCAACACGCGCACCTCGATGTCGCGCAGTGTTTCACGTTTTAGAGCTTGTTCCTCGCTGTGACAAAATGAATAGGGATATTTGTTAGGGAATGAAGAACGAAGAGATACAGTAGAGTAACATTTGATTTCCGAAAAACAGAAAAATTCGCAAACAGACTGTCAATCTGCGATTAGCTGACTCAATCCACAAGAGCCAATTAAATCACCCAATTCCCACAGCTGGGACACAGGCTTCCTCTCCGTTAGAGGGAGTGGGCCTAAATTCACCACGCTGGCCTAGTGCGGGTTGGTGAATGTTACTTGCTGTTGAATTTTCGGTTCTAGGACATGCCGGTTTCCTCACGATGTTTTCCTTCACCCTTTTCATAGCAGTGGTGATGAAATAAATTACACGAAATAAAGCGCCTGCCTGGGTTCGAAGCCACGACCCTATTACTCGTAAGTCGAGGCCGATGCTAGACCGTCACTGCACAGCTCTGCAGTTAGTTGAATAACATTTTGGAAATCGGGTGTTAGTGATTGAAGTAGATTTTATTAATTGCGTATGAGCAATTTGTCTGTACTTTTCTTCGGTTTCATTTGTAGTGTGTAAGACTTCTGTATGTGTGCTCTTGTATTCATATTAAGAATCAATATGTTTATTATGGATAGTACTCTATGATCGAGCAGTAATACACGAGATACCAATGGAGTCACTTGTTTTACTCATCTTCCCGGACTGACAACCTTACACATTGAACTCCTTAGGCCGTCCAGCATCTTTATTCAAAATACAACTAATCAAAGAATGAAAGAACTTTGACTTGATGATTATTGCATGATTTCACTCGACAAATTAAGTGAAAATAGAAAAAAAAATCTGCTAGTCAATAGGTCGTTTATCTTATCGTTAGTTGATGACTTGAGAGTGAAAGACAGTATGTCACCTATCATGCTGCTGCTGCGTCATGGGCGTGGTGGGCGCCGGCGTGTCGTCGTCGCTGGGCGCTCGCGGCGGGGCCAGGCTGTGCGCGTCGTGCGCGCTGTGCGCGTCGTGCATGCTGTGCGCGTCGTGCAGGCCGTCCGTGTCCACGCTCTCCCAGCGCGACGGCACGAACGTGCCGCCCGCGCGTGCGCGGCCAGCTTCGCTGTCTGTGTCCAGAGGGATGCCGTCTATGTCTTCGTCCACTGTAACATAACATGATATTTAGTCTTTTTTTCAATATATATATTCCTTTATTTCATTTCATAAACATAGGTATCCATAGAGTTAAAAACACTTTGAGATTGTTATAATTTTAGCCTTTAGCTAATTAATAAGTTTATACTAGTCTAATAAGTCAGCTTAAGTGACACTAGGCCGTCCATATTAGACTAAGCCCCGATGACGATGGGGTAGATGTGTTGTGATCGAACCGCAGCCGTAGGACGCCCTCAGGCAAGGTAAAGCGACAATCTTCACAGGGTAGCTGGATGAGATGAGAGTAGTCAAAGATTCGAGTTAAATGGTGTGCGATAGTAAAGCCCGTGTGCCCAGTAGTGGATTGCTACGGGCTGACTATGACGAGTTGTTGTTAACTGTTTGTGTGGTGTGTACCAGACATCGGTTCTAAGGCAGCGTGGTAAGAAAAATAGAGGCCCCAAGTGTGACCCCTGTGGCACCCCTGATGGTATGTAACATAGCTTGGATTTAAAACCCTTGAGATACACCAGTTGCGACCGATTTTTTAAGTACGATTCGCACCAACGTAGTAGCTACGACCCATAAATACCCATACTCTCTAATTTTGCAATTAGTAAGTCATGATCCACCAGGTCGAAGGCCTTTTTAAAGTCGGTGTATATTGATCTTCACAGGGTAGCTGGATGAGATGAGAGTAGTCAAAGAGTCGAGATAAATGGTGTGCGATTGTAAAGCCCATGTGCCCAGTAGTGGATGGCTACGGGCTGAGTATGACGATTTGTTGTTAACTGTTTGTGTGGTGTGTACCAGACATCGGTTCTAAGGCAGCGTGGTTATTGTATATTTTTTTATGGGTTCACTTACCAGGTATGCCATCAATATCGTCGTGTAGCGCGTGCGGCCTCAGTTTAGGCGTGAGCGGCTGCCTCGCGTGCGGGGTATGTTGTTCAGTGAATAAGTTGGCTCGTTCGGCCGCCAGCCTCCGCAGTGCGGCGCCATCTAGCGGGCCGCCTGCTGCGTTGTCCCAGGACTCTTCGGAAGCGGATGAATGGGCGGGAGAGGCTCCGGATTCTGATCCATTTCCTTCCTCAGCTTCTGCGGGAACCAGGCCTGGGACCACGTCGGTCTCCTACGGAAAATATATCAAGTTATATTTGAACGCCATCATAAAATTAAATTCAACATTTATTGTTTGAGAGAACATTCAATACGTATGCAGCAGAAAATAGTTCGAGCTATGTATAGCAAAGCACATTTCGAAATAAAGTAACCGGAATGAAAATAAAGATTTGTTACAAGTACTTTGCATTTGGCCTATTCAGGATTATTTTCCCGCGCGGGACCCTTCCTGCTACAATAAACTATCATTTTTTTCTAATCCTTTATTAAAAAGAACCAGGTTCTTAATAATTCATTACAATCTAGCTTAAAAGAATAATAAGCAATTTAAACTTAATTTTTTAATAAACTAACTGAATATCGTAATGACCCACCTTATCATGTCCTAAGAAGACGTCGTTGATGTGCATTAGGAAGTCAGTAGGGTACACAGCCCAGTCGGCCCACGCCTGCAGGATACGCGTCACTCTCGCGCGGAACCCTTCTTGCTGAATACGTGACGTCATGCGCGAGTATGCCAGGTGACAGTTACGCATTATCTCTGTTAGGCGCTGTTGAAACCTGAATCAGAAAGATTTTTCTTCAGATATCTATTACTATCCAGGTTGAAATGGAGACTGCGATTGCGACGTCCATGCGTTATGCGTACGGACAGCGTCAAAGATATGATGACAAATGGACGGTTGAAAATGTTCTCCATAACGAATAAAATCTAATTACATACAGGGTATAACAAGACCAATCACGAAGCCGTCATCTGCGCATTCTGTACATTACTAAGTACGTTTGTGCAAAAATAATCGGTGGAACGACTTTTATTTATGGTAAAAATTCGCTGTATAGGGAATGTAACGCACACAAAACGCATTTCTATCATTTGCTTATGAAACGGGGAATGTATACCAAAATATCAAATATCGTCGGTTTATCATAAATCGCGCGAGATTGTTAACTGCTCAAAAATATTACAGACGGGAAATTCTCGTAATTTTAAGAACGTTCACAGTTTCAATCTGTCAAAAAACACCTCTAATTTTCCTACATTTTGACAACTTTTTGACATTAAGTTTGTCGCCGAGATGAGATTGCGACTAGATTTTGAACGTTTTAAATTACGAGAATTGGCCTTCTGATTATTTCATTATAATAAAACGCATCAAAGTTCTATGTGTATTATCAATCCATGTCTTGCCGTCAGATTGTAAATGGATATGTTTACTATATATTGCACCAAGGAGTGCACGCGCACGATTTTTGTGATACATTCACTCAGTTAAATTGTTAACTTGTACCTGATCGGTGGTGATGATCCGCCATCATCACCACCGATCAGGTTGTTCATGAAGTACACTGACTTAAGTACCTATCAAAGAAGTCAGTGTACTTCATGAACCACTTTTAGGGTATAAAATAGGTTGTATGTATACTCACGCGCTCCTGTAGGCGCTGGCGTTGGTGAGCTTGGCGCCCGCGTTGTGCAGGATGTCCGACAGCAGGTACAGGCGCGCCACGCGCCGCGCCGGGGGCGTGGCCGCGCCCGCCAGCGACTCCGCCACGCACGTGGACACCTGCGGCGCGCGCGTTGGGGATACAAGCGATCACACCTCTCTTTGAGAGGGAGCGGGCCATCATTCACCATGCGTTTTGAGAGCAGTGGTGATGAAATAAATTACATAAATAAAATGCCTGCCATCAATGAGGACACAAACAAAATGAATCATCATAATCAGATAAGAAATAAATCAGTGTGTAGACATACCTCCGGCGCCGCCTCCGCGTGCTCGAGGCACCACGCCATGGCCGCGCCCACGCTGCAGCGCGCGGGCGTGAGGCCCCGGATCAGCTCCTCCAGGCGGTCGCGCTGGCTGCGGGGGGAATACTAATATGTCAGCCACTTGGTGGAACGTAGCCTCCCCGTCCGGTAACCGTACCAAATTCGGAAGATCTAGGTATCGTATTCTACTACATTGTATTTAACTTAGGGCCAATTTCACCAAAACTTAGGGCCACTACACACTAAACCGCGCTCAAGACCTGTCAGTGTCAATATTCCACAACAGTGATGACACTGACAGCTCGTGAACGCGGTTTAGATGTGTTGATTGCGTTCAATTTCATTGGTGAAATTCGCTCTTAGTCAGTTACTCAGTTATGTCAATCGTATCATGATCGTTCCCAAATCGTTATTTCTCATAGATCGTAGCCTCACGCACGTTGATCCCGAACCAACTCTTAAATTAATTAACTATTACTTAATTTTATTAACTTAATTCGTTTTTTTTTGTTTTGCCACGACCTGTGAAGTTTCGCCAGTTAATTTAATTTAACCCTGTTTACTAACTTGTTAGACAGCGTTCCTCTGATATTCTCTTTGGCATCTTCTTCCTCCACCAGCTCGTCGGGCATGCCGGCCGTGTACAGGTTCATTACGGGAGGCCGCCATACTGAACCGCCTGAAAGAAAAAAATTTTTCTTTAAAGCTTCATTTAGACGATGTTGTTTCTATAGTATAAATAACGCGAGAACAATTTTATTGTAGACATCAAAAACACACGTGTTTACTAGTCCTAAGTGTTTAGCATCAAAAGACAAATAGATAAAGAGTATTCATATCTGCACATCAATCAATTCAATTTAGTTTATGATCTTCCTGTTTGAGTCGCAATAAATACTTTTTCTTTCTTTCTTTCAATCATGGTCGGTCTATTGTTATACTTTTGGTGCTACGGAAACCTTAACTCACGAGGCGACTCGCACTTGGCGGTTTTTTTTTTTCATTGCTTGTTATTTCTGCATAATCAGCCTATAATGTTCCCACTGCTGGGACACAGGCCTCAAAAAATACCTACTTTTTATACGAGTCAGTGATGTTTAGCAGACCAGCTAAGAATGGACCAATTATCCTCCGTTGGAATCAGAAACTAGTCGGGCATATTTGAAATACATTCATCTGCATATCCTTTTCCCAACTATGTTGGGGTCGGCTTCCAGTATAACCGGATGCCGAGTACCAGTATTTTACATGGAGCGACTACCTATCTGACCTCCACAACCCAGTTACTGGGTAATGCGATATCCCTTGGTAAGACTCGTTGTCAGACTTTCGGGCTTCTGAAGACCCGTAAACGACTGTCAAAGATCCAGGAATGACAGCCGGGACCAACGGCTTAACGTGCTTTCCGAAGCACGGAGGGTCTTGATAAATCATTTATTTCAAATAGGCACATTAAAGGCACTTTTGAACGTCAAAATTAAAATTAAAATAAAATTGATTCTAGTCGCCCCTTCCAAAAGGTAGTTTTCGTATGGAGAAGAATGGGCAAGAAACTCCACCGTTACTCTTTTAAAAAAATGTTTTACAATACTTTGCATACATTATTATCTATATATATAAAATTCAAAGTCCTGACTGACTGACTGACTGATTGACTGACTGACTGACTGACTGACTGACTGACTGACTGATAGATCAACGCACAGCCTAAACCGCTGGTCCTAGAGACATGAAATTTGGAGGGTGTGTTCTTCGTGAAGAGTAGGCATCCACTAAGAAAGGATTTTTCGAAATTCCACCCCTAAGAGGGTGAAAAGGGGGGAATTCGTTTGTATGAAAAATCTTATTCCTTGCGTTAATAAACTTGAAACTTGGCACGAATACTTATCTAAATAAATTATGAAGATTGACAGTTTCTTTTTTTCTAAACTACCCCCTAATAAGGGATTGGGGGGTTTCAAAGTTTGTATGGAAGAATTTTAGCGCGCAGTCCGATTTACTCGAAACTCAGTATTTATACCTAATATTGAAAGTGAAGAATAATGTGTATCAGGGTTTTTTGAAAATCTACCCCTGACGGGCTGAAATGGGGTAGTCAATTTTTCAGGGTAAGATTTTACTGCATGGCTTGATTAACTCGAAAATTAGTATAAATAATCTTTGAGTCAAGTTATGAATACATCCCAAACTATTTTTTTTTAATTCCACCCCTGTGGGGGTGAAAAGCGGGGATACTGTTTATATGAGAAATCTTCTTCATTAGGTTAATAAACTTGAAACTTTTCAAGAATACTCGCCTAAGTAAGTAATAAAGTTTATCATTATAAGATTTTCAAAACTACCCCTCAAAGCGGGATATAGGGGTGTTGAAGTTTGTGTGGAATAATTTGAATGCGCGGTCCGATTAACTTGAAACTCAGTGTTTATACTTAAGACCAAAAATAAAGAGTAACATGTATCAGGGTTTTTCGAAAATCTACCCCTAACGGGTTGAAAAGGGGTAGTTAATTTTACAAGGGAGGATTATAATGCGTGGCTTGATTAACTCGAAAATTGGTATAAAAAATCTTTGAATCAAGTTATGAATAATCCCAAACAATTTTTCAAAATTCCACCCCATGTGGGGGTGAAAAGCGGGGGATACAGTGTATATGAAAAATCTTATTCATTTAGTTAATAAACTTGAAACTTGGCAAGAATACTTGCCTAAGTAAGTAATAAAGTTTATCATTATAAGATTTTCAAAACTACCCCTCAAAGCGGGATATAGGGGTATTGAAGTTTGTGTGGAATAATTTGAATGCGCGGTCCGATTAACTTGAAACTCAGTGTTTATACTTAAGACCAAAAATAAAGAGTAACATGTATCAGGGTTTTTCGAAAATCTACCCCTAACGGGTTGAAAAGGGGTAGTTAATTTTACAAGGGAGGATTATAATGCGTGGCTTGATTAACTCGAAAATTGGTATAAAAAATCTTTGAATCAAGTTATGAATAATCCCAAAGGATTTTTCAAAATTCCACCCCATGTGGGGGTGAAAAGCGGGGGATACAGTGTATATGAAAAATCTTATTCATTTAGTTAATAAACTTGAAACTTGGCAAGAATACTTGCCTAAGTAAGTAATAAAGTTTATCATTACAAGTTTTTCAAAACTACCCCTCAAAGGGGGATATAGGGGTGTTAAGTTTGTGTGGAAGAAATTGAATGCGCGGTCCGAGTAACTCGAAACCCAGTATTGATACTTTTGACAGAAAATAATTAATAATAAGTAGGTATGTAAAGTTGTCGAAAATTTACCACTGACGGGACAAAAAGGGGTAATTCAGTTTTTAAGGGGAGGATTTGAACTGATTTGAAACTCTATGTTACATTTTCACGCCTAAACCATTGAACTTCTGATTTGGCATAGAGATAGATGGCATCCTGGGGAAGCACATGCATTTTATCCTGTAAGCACGTTCCAGTGGGATAATTTCCGACATCCACGCGGGCGAAGCCGCGGGCAGAAGCTAGTATAATTATATGTGAAGACGATGCACCTAAAAATAAAATTACTATACCACAATAGGTAAAAGAATTAAAATGAATTTATGAAACCATGACATATAAATTGACTAGGTGATAGATACATGGTGCTCACATATTTACAAACATTCCAAAAGTAGACTATTTTCATAAATAAATAAGGAGTAATAAGTCCGGGTGTGACTTTAAGTAATTACAGAATGTAAATTTAATGTCAAAGAGAATAAAAAAAAAAAAGAATAAATTATACAATTACATTAGCAACCAGTTTGATTTTGTCTAGACTCTAGAGATTGTCCTATGGAGCAGGACCAGCATGTTTCCAAGCATTCTTATCTTGGATATAATCCTCTAATTTGTAATATCCTTGCTTACAAAGTGTAATTTTAATATAAGTTTTAAATTTTCTTTCATTTAATTGCAATATTTCACAAGGTATTTTGTTGTAACATTTAACACAGTACCCCATAAAAGATGTATGTACTTTAGACAATCTGAAAAAAGGTTGATCTAATTTATCTTTATTTCTAGTATTAAAATTATGTCTATCACTTATTTTATTAAAAAGATGTTGATTTTTTCTTACATACATAATATTTTCATAAATGAATTGGCAAGGTACCGTCATAATATTAACCCTTTTAAATAGTTCCCTAAGAGATTCGCGGCGACGTAGATTGTAAATGGCTCTGACAGCTCTCTTTTGCAAAATAAAAATGGATTCAATGTCAGCAGCCCGACCCCACAGTAAAATGCCATATGACATAATACTGTGGAAGTAACTAAAATAATGTAAAGATGTATGTGAATGTAAAGATGGTCACCCATCCACGGACCAACCGCGGCAAGGGTAGCTTAACCTGATCAATCGACCCGTGTGGCTGTTATTACTTCGCCACGAGAGATTATAAACATTAATGTTCTAAACAAAACACAAACACTACACTTACCTTTAAACATTCTAAAGTCATCAAGCGACCATTGCTTCGGGGAGTCCCCCTGCAGCATAGAGAACAGCTTCCATCGATAATAGACGTGCGCCGGCGACTGGTTCTCGAACAGGAACCGGAAGAAGGGGTTGTTCATCTCCTTGTTCATGATTATAGCCTCGAACATCGGACCTTCGCGGATCACGAACTCCACCATACGATGGATTAGCATTAGGATGTTTCTGAGAATCATTGATAGGTGACATGCCTCATTATTATTTAAGACCAAGAAGAAGTGAAGTAAAAGCAGAAGAGTAGCTTGATTTTTTAGTTTTTCATCTGGAATTTCTCAGTAGCAACCCAGTCTCGATTTGTGCCTGGTTGATGGCACCCTATTGCATAAGCCGGGTATTCATTATGCAACATTTGTTAATAAACACTGTTTATAAACAGTGTTTCACTATGTTTCATCATCTCTAAAAACAGTTTATAAACAAAGGTGATGAAACATTGTTAAACATGTTGCCGTGTTCCCCACTTCAAGCGGAGAGCAAGACGAAACATCTAGTTTATAAGGAAAAATCAACGGGTGTGGACGTGTCTTGCGCGAGTTTATAAACAGCGCAGAGCATCACTACCTCCTCGGGCGACATCCTAGCAACAACTGACACGTGTGGCCTGCCACATTTCAGAAAAAGTGTTTACGGTAAACTTGTTAATAAACACGTCATAAACAGTTTATTAACAAATGTTGCCAAATGAATACCCGGCTTAAGACTTAAAGATAACTGGCGATATGTGGGTGTACTATCGGTATATTCGGTATACCTCTGGCTAACCGCTTTGGGAATACCGCTTTGGGTCATTTAGCTTATATGGGATATATTGAAGCTAGCCACACTTAGGCGAACCGAGTGCGGGACGCGACGGCGCCCTGGAGCTGTATTTGTAATTATATTATAATTAATGATTGTACTTACCTCTCTGTAGGAACTACGACTTTGACTATAGATTGCGATAAAATCTGTAAAAAAAACGTCAGTATTATTAATACATAAGCAAGTTTGTGCTTAGTACATGACCATAATGTAAAGGTGAAACTACTAAAAGCTATGTTTATTTACCTGTTCGTATATTTTCCTATCATCTGGGTCACTCGGATGGTACTCTCCGGGTCGCACTCGAGGAATCTGAAATGATTAAAAATAATCCCAGTAAGCCTCTTAAGCCTAATAAAAAACGTTAGGTTTATAACAATTTTTTTTTAAACCTTTTTGGTTTTGAGTAAGAATTTCACCTGAACAGGGTTTGTTTACACTTTCATCAGATACTTTTTGAACAGAATATACCTTGTTAGCGAGATGCTTGGGCGGCTGCGCGTTGAAGGGCAGGCCGGAGGGCGGGGGCGGCTTGCTGGGCTGCTGCAGCGCGGGCGGGATGTAGATGGGAACCGGAGGAATCACCACCGCCTTGCCCCAGCCCAGCTTCATCTCGTAACTCATTATCTCTTTACCTGGTTACGGAGAAATATATTTAAGTATATTGCGGCGGCATTCAGATAGCAAATCGTTGATGTGAACCCCGCTACCAAGTTCCTGACTGGCAAGAGCAATTTGTCAGTGTGTAAGGGTTCTTCCATAACACTCCCCTTTTGGGCAGTTGTATCAAACTTGTTGAATTATGTAATGTACACTTGATAACTATGTAGGTATTTAGTGAAGTGTTTGGTAGATACCTTGATGCCTATATATGTGTAAAAATACGTTTAACGAAGCTCAGAGCCACTTGAACATACGTGGAAACCGGTTACGATGACAACTTCTTTTCACACAGCAAGTTTTAAATGTTATAACTTAACTTTAATTCATCATTTCCCAGCCATATTTTTTGGTCAATTTTACTTGATTTGCAGTACAGACGCCGTTTGCGTCTTGTATCTTTCGTATAGTATAGCTGTTTATTTTTCGAGTAAATATGTATTTAAAAAAAAGTGTAATATCCTTACCATTAATACACCTCAGCGCCCGCTCACCGTCCTTTCGCGACATGAAGGCCACAAAGCCGCAGTTCCTACCGCGCGCCTTCTCCTCATCAGAGCGCGGCCACATGATCTTGATGCTAGCTAGTGGGCCGTAGCGACCGAAGATCTCCATCAGCTGCTGTTCTGTTATCTGAAGAGGGGTAAGGGGAATCATTCAAATTCAAATCATTTATTGTTTGTTACATTTACATTACTTTAATAATTCTCAGTTTCAAGAAGTTCATTGGATTAAACTGTTGTTGATTCTTAGAGTGATTTCATTGGCTATAATTTTGGCATGGTAAATACCATGTTAAATGATACAATGCAATGTTTATTTTCAACACAAAAATAACTATCATTCTCATTTGAGAATTATTGTTATTTTTTAAGTGATTTTTGTGTTAATCAGACTTTCAGAAGTAGGGTGTAAACATTTTTTCGTTCAAATAAAGTTAAGGGCCAATCAAGAGTAATTGGACAATTGGCCTCTCCCAGTTTTTAGTCATATTATTATGTCTAGCAATGAACTCCGATAGGTTGAATTGTTTACCTTTCATATGTGTCAAGGATCAACATAATGACTGTAATACTTATAACTTTTGCTAAACACATACCTTAGGATTGAGATTGCCAAGGTACAAGTTGGTGGTATTAGGGTCCCCGGTATCATATGATCCAACATCAGGTATGATATCGAGTGATGGTTCCACACCCACCACACCTCGCTCTCGTAACACATTCTTATATTTATGCCGCTCTGATCTTTCTTCTTGTATCCTGTAATAGTATGTGGTAAGAAGACTTTTTGGAATATAAGACGGTTCGATATTTCTTAGCAGGTTCCATCGCGGTAAAAAGATCCAATATAAGTTTTATTGTTATGATGGCTATAGCAGCACAGTGCCTTTGAAAGTGTTAAATTGCATATTAAAATAGTATAATAGTTGTTCATATTGTCTTAGTCTTGAAAGTAATGCAAATGAATGCACTTTTCCCTTGCAAATTGATTCTTGAAGTTTCTTGTAGTTAACAACATTTACACTCACTGCCTCAATTCTTCTTTGAACAGTTCCAGATTACTTTTCTTTTTGTCCTGTCCCTTTTTCTTTGCATGTGGTCGTCCCGGAGGCTCGGGCCTCGGTACAAGAGTGCGGACTACATCAACTTCTGGGATGATGCTCCGCTTCTCGTCCAAGCGAGAGACGGGCTTGTAGAGTTTGCCTCTCTCTGATGTATCTTCCTCTGAAAAATGTAAGTATTAAATTAGTAAATAAAAAGGAGGATGTGAGCCCAAAAAGATTTAGAGTTGATATGGCATTAGAGATTGCACAAGAAAGGGAGGTTTGGAATAAAAAAAGGGAGGCCTTTGCCCAGCAGTGGGCAAAGCAAAAGCTAACAAAAAAAATGGCATTGGTTGATGACAATAAAATTTATATTATTATGATTGATTTAACACAAGGCATTTTTACATTTGACAAGTTGGCAATGGACAGAAAAGAACACAAGGCTAATTCTCATATTTAAAAAATGTTCAAATTAAAATCGTAATCTCATCACAGCAACAATTAATTTCCAAACTTGTAAAAAATGTAGGTACAGTAGGAGACATTAGAATGTGTGTTCTTAAAAATACGGGAATTGTCCTTCAGATAGAATCGAGCTAAATTCATATTAAAATGGTAAAAATGATGCTTACTTCTAGCGCCTGCATCATATGTGCCAGCTTTGACCCAGACCTTGCTCGTGGTGCTGGGGACTTCCTGGAAGGTTTCCACAAACTCCTTGAAGACCTGTAGTGATCAAACAATATTAGAAGCAGTCTATGATCAGCAGTATACTGAATAAACTGTGTTGGCTCAGTGGATTGTTATACAGATTTGTTTTTAACACCTAATTGATCGCTTTTTCCTTAACCTTTAAGCTAGTCGGAGAGACCTTTGTACGGTGGCTAGTAGACTCTGGAAGAGTTTAGCCAGGGATTGAGTACAATAGTAATTGGAGAGGCCTAAGTCCAGGACTAGACAGTTATTAGAAATTCAGACACAATTTAAAAATTGTTATTGAATAAATGAATTGAATTAGCTATTGAAATGTCACTATTATAATACGTGAAATGCGCGTAAGCTACTAACGTACTGTAACACTGATCACTTTACCAATTTACGTAAAATTTTAACGAAAAATTACAATTTTGATGCACATAGTTGTGTTTGGATGTTGATAGTTTGCTAACTAGCGAAGTACAATGGTAATACTTACATGAGCAGCCGCTTCTTCTTCTTCTTTCTTTTTCAACTCCTCTAGTTCCTTCTTGGAAAGCCCTCGAGAACTCATTTTGCCGAAAGTTTTCAAAACGCTTGTTACATTACAGTTCTGCTAACTGGTCATTAAATGAAATCGAACGTTTGGTTCACCATTTGCTCAGATTTTGCGCCTCTTTTTATTTTTGTAACACATCAACAATATTATTTAAACATGTCCGAGAATTTAATTCTACATTTAAACTCGGAAAATAGTTTTCTACAGTAAATAAAATAACATAACCTATAATGCTACACTTGACGGCTTGACAAGACACTAGACCACAGAGTACTATCACTAGACATAGACAACAGACAGCCAAAGCGAAAGAAAGCCACAGACTAAGAAGAGAAACTTATCCTTGGCCAAAGTAGTGATGGGTCGTAGGTTTTTCCGTCAACGAAACGTTAACGTTGAATTGCATTTGTCAACTAGTTAATTTCGTCAACGAGTTAGTGTTACGAACGTCAACTTGCATGAACGATAAAGGCCTAAACGCTTTTATTAACGTATGCTGTTGAATTAATAATGTCATCCTTTACTTTCTTTTAAAAATAATTACATTGATCAAATTACTAAATAAATATCAAATTCGTTTTTTAGAGTTAAAATTATTGTCATGACTATCGCGTCGTAGCGGGAGTTTTATTGTTTAATAAATACAATTTACGTACGTTGAAAATAACAAAACGTTGGGTTCAGTTTCTCGTTTCGTCAAACGAGTCGAATTCATAAACGTCGTTGTCTCGTAACTCGTTGACGAATTCAACGAGTTGATTTGTACACGGTCAACGTTAATCCCGTTGAAGAGACATCAACGTTGATTCAACTAGTTCGTTGATTCAACGCCCATTACTAGGCCAAAGCAGACAGCACAGCATCATAGACCAATATTTTGGGACATGTTGTATATAAATGACAGCATTACGTTTCGTTATTCGTTATTTCGATTTTCACATTATTTTTCTCGCTTTTAATGAATTTTCGGTCATTTTGATCAGTTTAATTCGCTTGTTGTTCTTTTTCTTATTAATATTACAAAATATAACTGATGCACGAGTAAAAAAAAAACTTCAAAAAAATGGGGCCTTTTATTTGTTTACTTCCATGCACCTTCTGTGTAAATTGGGTCACGTCGGGGGGACGCGCCGCAACAACGCAATATTAGTATTGTCTCAGATTCAAATGTCGAATTCGGACTGCATCAATCAGTCCATAGAATAAAGTAAAATATAGTCATAGTTACTATACTTTATCTATGGCATCAGTGCATCCATCTAGTAGTGTAATGATGAGATTCGCGCACCACATTTAGCCAAACGGGCCAAACGGCTGCCGGCGCCACTGAACATTTATATACCCTAGCTAAAGGTAAACCCGCCGGCGGGCGCCGAAACACAACGCAATACAAAAATCGTCCTACAATGACGTTTGTTCATTTTGTATTAACTATTACATACTACAGGCGGGCAGGGGCGAATTATTAGTATGAAAATGCGTTGCGCTGCGAGTATCTCTATACCAAGTCTATAGTGGCGTCAGCGTCTGTACAGTAGCGTTTTGCCAGTCACTGTCCATTTTAGGACGCATCTTATGTTAGATAAAAGTCACAAAATCGTCCATTAATCATAAGATAATCTGTATACAATCATCCGAAGGGCTTTTAACCTAGGACGTAAGGTTTTTGGGATATTTGAGAAAATCTCAAAAGGGGATTCCTAAAATGGTTTCTTTCGAGTTTTTTGCAAATATCTCAAAAACTAGTTTCTCAGCAACTAGTAAATTAATAGACAAAAAACATTGTAATAAATAAAAAACTTCATTGGTTACATATTATTTATTGAAAAAAGTATACTTACATCAAAAACATTTCGATGTAAAATTAAAAAAAAAGAATGTGTGCGATTTGACATTAGTGAATGAATTCTGCACAGGACTACGGTGTAATAACAGCCACAGTTGAAACTTATCTGAACTTTATTACGATATTCATAAAGTTGAAACTGTATTAGCAGGGGTTTCAGTATGGCTAGTAATTACATCGAACATATTGGATAATGTACTAGCTAAGGATTTATCATACAGGATATCTTTACAGCCAAGTGGTATATAAGTAGAAAAGTTTTCATTTCTTATGTGTAAATTACATTTGTGCAAGGAAAGTAAAAAAGTTAGCCTCTGATAAGTATAAATTATGTATATTAAAAATGGCTAATTGTACTTACGAGTATTGTGCCATAGGCCTCGCTATAATTACCTATTGGCTGTAAATTCCATTGTTTCGTCTTTTTTATTTTGTTCCTACTATCAATATTACATATCGTTATGTTCACTTAATACTTACATTTAAAATACATAAATAATACAACTTGATAGTAACTGAAACACCGAATAATTTAATGCATTGAAACGTTATTTTTTTAAATTAAATTGATAGTAAAACAAGCAGTGAGCCTTAAGCCATCAGAGGACGCTGTGAACGCGGCCCTGACACTTAACCCATAGCTCAAATGTAAGGATAAAAACTCGAAGAAAATATCCAAAACAAAAAAAAAATTGCTCCAACTTTTACGTATCATAAGAAAAAGAGCGGGCTATGTGGCCAATCTATATTACGGCCCGTCCGAGTGTTAAAGAATAGAATACTTTTGTGCATCATAAAGCTATTATACAATGAAACATGCCACGTAATATACATAACTATTACACTGTACATAGCGAAACTAATGTTCATAGTCACAGAACGAATATCATAAGACGTTAGTGTGTACAGTCATGAACAAAAGTATGTATACACTCAGCTTTATTCAAAAGCGATTTACTGCTTTATTTTTTAATGAAATTTTATGCTGTTACGAACATAGCATTTGCGAACCCATAGGTTTTTGTAATTTGTCGTATTTCAACGTTGCTTTTGTTATTTCACGAAAAAATCGCTAAGTGCGACAGTTCGAAAGTTGCTAAGTGTTGACATATTGGTGCTCTTGACTGTACTCGCTGCTAGCTGACGTCATCATCACAGGTTACATACTAGAGATAATCATTTGTTTTTTTATGTTACCTAGTTGATGGAAAATGACGACACACTTTATGCTAAAGCTTTGGTTTCCGAGGAAAGCAATTCTGACATATTATAACGGCAGTCATAAAAATCTGTCATTTACACCAGTATCTGACATTAAGTCAAATCCCGTCGCCCAAAGATTTAAATCGCTAGATTTACTCACGCGAGTGTCCATACTGAGAAAAATGAGCTCACACATTATTAGAGTTTCCATGGCAATCAAGTCAAGTGATGACTATGATGACTATGGACGGTTTCTTAGATAAGGATGATGCGCTAGGGACAGCAGCTGAAGTTCTGGCTAGTACATCGAAAGGGGAGATCATCCAGCAGGGTGAGTCCGGGATGGCGGATGGACGCGCTCCAGGAGCAAGAACAAGAGGAAAAGCGAACAATACGTCGGGAAAACCTAAAGGAAAAAATAGAAAAACTGGGCAAGCAAACACGCCAGCACCAACAAGAACAGCTGATCATGACGACATGGAGGTTCTAGCCTCAGCACCCCCCATGTCAATGATAGGAAGCACGCCTGCACTGATCACAATGATTTCCAGCTTGCAGAAGGATACTGCAGTGCGATTCTGTAACTATCTCACCGTGAAAACTTAGGTGAAGTGAGTGTGGAGTGAGCTGTCATTCCAAGTAATACTAGGGATTGATAGCTCACGCTAAGCTCACTTCACCTAATTTTTCACGGTGAGCTTTTTACAGAATCGACCGGCTGAAGAGATCCTACGCATACTTGGCACCATTTCCGCTCAGCCGGCCTCGGATCGACAAAGAATCCAGAACCTCGAGACGAAGGTGGCCTCTTCAGGAGGCGAGGATGCTGGAGCAGCAACCGCTAACGGCCACACACACGCCTGCTAGCGGAAAAACCCCCTACCTCGATTACAAGAACTATAGAACTATCATCATCTGAGACTTCTGAAATTCAGCATCTTTAAGAAAAAAAAAAGTGATTGCATCATGTGTGTCAGAGGTGTCAAAATGAAAGAAGAAAGAAACGCGACTATCTTTTGACTCGGTAGGGCGTATCTAACGATTTAAATCTTTGTCGCTGTCATCATTTTCATGACAGCAGTCACTTGGATAAGTGCGGCAACCGCTCTTTTAGGTTAACGTAGCTGAGGCCACCACTACCTATAAACATGTTCAAATACCAAAGGCATTCCAGAGACAAAGCAGGAATGTCTCATGTGCCTCTAAATCCACCGGTACCGATACAAAGGTATCTTTAGTATAAAACCTGTGGCGTGACGTCTCGACCGCGCCATTTGCACAGACGGAGTCAACCTATAACATAAATATACTAAAATATAATTTTACATAATTTATTTGTTATCTTTTTATACATTGGTGGTACACGAAGCTGCATTTTATTAGTCAGTAGATATGCAATTAAAATCTTATTGGCAATAAAACGTTATGATACAAAGGTTTTGGAGGATTCTGGCCAATGATGGCTTCCATTCTGTAGACGTGTGAAACGCACAATGGCAACTGCGGCAGCCAATCAAACGAACTGTCAGATGACGTCGTCATGTCTGATTGGCTAATACAGCTAAGTTGCTGTGACGGATTGGTTGTTGTTTGTGTAGGTTTTCTTTAGGGCGCTTTCAGCCAAAATAAGTTTACGTAAGTTATTATTATTTACAAAATAGTCCCGTTGTTATGTTCGTATAGTTTAGCGGTGACGCTGCAGGTATGATGAAGATATGTAAGCTTACAAGCAACTTACGTATTGTTGTTATCTGTACTTTTTGTGTGATACAAATTAGAGTTCTTAGAAATGAAGTAACATTCATTTCAAAGCGATACATGTGAAGACAATCAACACATTGATGTGTGGATTGTCTTCACATGTATCGCTTCGTAAAAGGGAAATACACATAGAGAAATTTCATATTTGTAAAAACAGTTATAAAATCCAAGTTTGGTCATGATTACATAATCAGCCTATAATGGTCCCACTGCTGGCACACAGGCCTGTGGGCTAATCATTATTAGCCCACTCACTCTCGAAGAGAGGCGCCTGTGATCATAATGATATACCACGCGGGCCCAGTGCGTGTTGGTGAATGTCACATGTCTTCGAACTTGTGGTTCTAGGACATACTGGTTTCCTCACGACGTTTTCCTTCACCGTTTTGAAAGCAGTGGTCGTGAATGGTGCAAGATAATAGCAATAATATATAAAACATACTCTAATTTATATGACACACAAGTGTAAATACGATAAATTAACAATCATACATAAGACTTTATTTAGTGTCGCTACATAAGAAGGCCACGTGCGGCACAGACCGCGAGCCACACACTGCGATGACTTTGTGAACACAAGCAATAAGAGACCGTTTTACCCCTCAGTTACGTGCTATTTTAGGAAATCAGGAATATTTGTCGACATGTAGACGAAAGCGGGAGACAGATCGGAAAGCGGTACGTAATTCTTAATGTTTTTGAGTATTCGTTGCTATGGTAAAGGGACAGTAACCGACGAGCTTATTTCCGTTTCAAAATTACAATAAATATATTTCCACCCGACAACTGCTATAGAAACCGCTCGATCAGTTACAGGAGGCTGTTAAAAAGGCTAAAGGACAATTATCTCATAGTACAAGGTATCATCAACCGTATGGTTATGATAATAGTGCACAAATACAATTAACATTACATTATACACCTACATATGTTCGCACTCGGCTCTATCCTTCACAAAGTCAACACAATCAGTATATTATCTTCAACATCAACAATAAGACATACAACGCTACGTCGAAAAGTAAACATTACGTTACAGAGGTATAACACTTCTTTTACACTATTAAATGCATTCGTCGAACATTGTACTACGTACTACTAAAAAACAATGGCCAATGAGTGAAAAATAAATGTAATTAAACATTGTACTCGCTTATTTGATCAATAGACATCTATTAAAATAAATTTTCACATACAATATACATCGAATATAATATAAAATTCTTTCATTATATAACGCTAGTTGTTTGTGGGCGCGTGTCGGATATACGGGACGTGAATTTCGGATATTTGGGATATCTCGGATATTATATTAGCTTGTCACTTGTGCGTGGATCAGCGATTGTCATTGTATATCCGCCAGGCGCGCACTATATTGTGAATAGTCAAATCCTCTCGATTATACACATACACTGTACAGGGATTGAATATGTTCATGGACAGATTGTGTTTGCGTTTCGTTCGTTTCTTCAAGACACAAGACGTTCACGTATAAGTTATAGACAACGACATTAGTGCGATAGACTTCAGTATTATTAACCAGTTAATTCGCTGGTATACTTAATCCCACGTTTGATTCTTAAGGGTATACATTTTCTCAAAATCCTTTTTAGTTGAACCCTAGGTCGCTTATGAACCCTATATTTCTAAATTCTAGTTATACTTGGCTTAATAGTTTGATGCATATTTTTTCGCTTCGCCCTGAATCACTCAAGTCCGTGAAATTCGATTTTTTCAAGTTTTTTTGCAATTTGCAGGTTGCTGAATAAAATATAATTCGCGACCGTAAAAAATATGTAGGTATTTCTAGAATCATTAACATCGTCTATGCAACTACCTGACATCCACGCCGGCGATATGACGCGGATCGGGACGAACATGGGCTTTCCAAACAGATGTCGTCGTAATATCGGAATTGGTGGGTTAAGCATAATCTGACGTAGGTGTTCAAGTTCAAAAAAATCCAAATCATGACTTTCTAGGACTCGTTTACCGAAGCGTTTGCGCATCAAGCGACGCGGGACGCACCGGGAGGGTCAGCGGGGCGATTGCGTAACACACGACGTCTTTCATTTTGACAATTCGAAAATAACATTGCGTTATCTAAGTCGTCGAGCAGATAATTTTTTTAAATAGATTAAGAAATGGTTCAGGAATTTCCTTCAAAATCCTTTTGATTCTGAATGAAAGTGCGTCACGCAATTGGGGTGCAGGTTTCGTCGGGATGTTTGAACGTACGCAAGTGCATGCGCTCGAGGATGTTTGCGAGGAGCGCGGCCGCGTGGGGGGGGGGGGGGGGAGGCTGTATCTCAGGCATCCGCGTCGGCACCCTTCAGTCTGAGCCGTGCGAAGTCCTCGAATATTATGTCGTCATCCTGCTCCTGGCCGTTCTCGTCGCTGTGGGGAAAAGAGATACGAGTTAGTCTGACGTCGCTGTAATAATCATAGATTGACTGATTGTATATTGCTATTTAACCCTTAAACCCTACCCGGGGGTCCAGCAAACTCCAGAGGTTGAATATTTGTTGAGATGTTTTTGAAATAACAAAACGCTCTGTTGCGCCACTCGAGCTAATCCTTAATTACGTCGGCGGCCATCTTTTCACCAGTCTAGCGTCAACGCATAAACAGTGTAGACGAATTTATAACTATTTATGGGTCTATCAGACCCCAGGGTAGTAATAAAGTAGTATTTTGTGACTTCCTTTTGTCGATATATTGGTGAATGCTGTTATTTTTGATACAATATTATTAAAGGTAAGTTTGATATTTTATATGTCCTACTAAAAATGGCACCAAAAGGGGATACAAAAAGACGTCTTTTCCTGAAAAAACTTGCCATAGATTTGATCAACCCTCAAATGGAAGAACGGTTTACATGGCCCTCTTTGTCCATGAATCTTCAAGTTCTCCTAGGAGGAACCTTGCAAAAGAAGTGGCCATTGCAAGAACCAAGTACTGCTCCCACTGCTAAAAAAAGATGTACCATGTGCCGAAGGGGTAGTGACCGAAAAACCAAGGTCACGTGTGGTATGTGCCAAAAACCTCTATGTGCCAAAAACATACTGAAGCTATGTGTCAACAATGTGTAACTAAAAACAATTGATATTTTTTTTTTATTGTAAAATAAGCAGTTTATAACAATAAATAATAATTGTAATTAAATTGTTTTTTATTTTATAAGTATGAATTTATATATATTGGGGTCCTTAAAACTCCTGGGTAGTAACAGTGTTTCTCCTGGAATGGGTAGGGTTTAAGGGTTAATATAGTATACTACATATACGAGGAAAGGAACAGAAAGTGGCACCTGTGTTTGCGCACACACACTTGTTCACTATAATATCTCCCGCGTACTGGGCTAATTTCCGTTGAGATCGACCACCGTAGCCGAAATTCAGTCGGAAAGATTTACACTACTCAACAAAGTCTAGCGAACATGCCAATAATCTTTATGATCTATTGTCTATTAGCGCGGCACGTACGGCTGCGGGTCCAGCGTGATGAGGTCGCGGTCGGCGGCACGCGGCTCGGCCAGCGCGCGCGGCTCGTCGTCGGGCTTGGGGTGCATGAGGATGAAGGGCAGCTCCGCGCTCAGGTCGCTGGGGACAACACATATTTCAATCAAACTAAGATACTACAAGATAGATACAAGAACGAAGTTCCTTATCGCGCGTTGCGAAAGCGAGGCTAGATGGAAAAAATTAAGACCAAAAGTTGGAACGACACTTTTTGCTATAGTTGTAAGCCGAGCGGCGTGCGCGTGTTTCTCTGTCTGTCTCTCTCTCTCTCTCTCTTATAGAAAGCAAGCCAGTTATACTTCGTTCCATCCGGATGTCCCTTGACACATCTCAAGTTTTTTTTTTGCGTTGAGGTTTTCCATTCATACCTCATTTGCTCCATTTTTATAAGTGCTAAGTTTTAGAGCTATCAAGAGTCACCAATAATGTATTATTTAGCAAAACAAAGATCTGTAAGGTAATCGTCTAAAATTATATTCGGAATCTCATGAGTCTTCACACTAAAAGCGAACAAAATCGAAGCGAACAGCGACGTAATTGCAGAACACACTAACAGTACCAATGGCTTTCATTTTGACAGTTCAACAACATTCATTGCGTTTTTTAAGTTGTTGAGCAGACAAATTTTTTAAACATATGAAGCAATGGATCCAATGGCGCCGATTCCCTTGTTCACAAACTAAACTAAATTTAAGTTCAGTGCATCTTTTTCTTTATGTTTCAATAAGAAAAGGACAGAAGATAAATATTAGTTAGTCCTGTCAAATTAGTCAGCGCCTGACATAAATTGACGTATTTGTCGGAGTCATTCGTTTGACTATTCGGAACGTTAGCGCCATCTCGTGGCGCTAGACAGAGTCTAGCCTGAGTTCGTGGGGAGACGAGAGCAACAGCTACAAAAAGCGGTGTGAGCAGAGCTCTCGAGATCATAGAAACATTGGACATCGTACGAACAACATGTGGATAGAAACTGTCGCGCGTTCCGTATTGTTGAGTTGTGTGTGTATGTGATTCGCTAGTGTGACTAACTGGTTCGTAAATTATAATCGGATTTGAACTGCAAACTGTTTCTCTATTGTGCTCCAACCAAAACTACCCATAGTACGCCCACAGTAATTAAAATATGCCTGGTGTTAACGAGAGACAGACATACCTTCTCCGTCATATTTTTAGTAGCCATGTTTTTAATCACGTCTAATTTGTCTATGGAGTATCTTAATTTGACAAGACTAAACTAATATTTATCTTCTGTCCTTTTCTTAATGAAATAGAAACTGAACTTTTAAGTTTAGTTTGTGAATAAGGGAATCGGCGCCAATATCCTTCAAAGTGAATCATGATGTGTTAAAAGTGTGTTACACAATTCCGGTGCAGTTGCAACACGGAACTGAAGAACAGAGGAAAAATTCAATTCGAAGTGACTTCTTCTCTAGAGAGTGGTACTAAACTAAAGATAATTTGACTTACCCGCCAAGTGGACCGAGACACAGCTTCACTTTGACCTTGTATTGCACTATGATACCTAGGTTCTCTCGTTGCGACGGGTCCGCGATTCTGTAACAATTTTGTTTTATAATTAGGATAGCATTTTTGTTTTACGGCACTGTACGAGGCATTTTGTTGTCAAGTAAAATTGAAGTTTTGCTACTGAACACAGAACATTTACAGCAAGCAAACAAACAAAATACAATACGAAAAGATGGAGTTCGAAATGAAGTGCCTATTATGTGGGAAGTAATCTTTGTGATAAACTTTTTTATCGATATACGATAAAGTATATTGTATTGTAAGTGATGGTGTTATGATGTATCATACTCACAGCGTGCTGGAGGCGAGGTTGGTGTCCTCGTGCTTGAGCTGTCCGTCGAGCGCGAGCCCCCACTTGTCCTTGTTGTTGGCCAGCAGAGGCGTGACTGTGAACACCTTGCTCAGCGTGAACCCGGGACCCACTGGACAACCCTCCCTGGACACAAAACATATCATCAAAATGTTTAGTACGGTTTGGAATAAAAAGAAGAGGTTTTTACCCGTAGCGAGACTATATCAAGCTGATATTCTTATATACTAGCGAACCTGACAGACGTTGTCCTATCCGAACAGCGCCACCTACCGGGTCCTACTGTGAATCTAAACCATCCGGAGACCCACTCAAATATACACACAAAAAATCATCAAAATAGGTATAGCCGTTTAGGAGGAGTTCAATGACATACACACGTACAGAAGAATTATATATATAAAGAGGGGCCAGGGATTCATTTGAAAATAGGTTAACTTTTAGTGTCCGCAAGCGCACTACACAAATATAAACTTCGCGCCGGAACCGTTGTGGGCTGTTGTCATTTGTTTCCTTCTTAATATAAAACCCAAACCACGTGCATTTTAAGGGATTTCCTTATTAAAAACTATCGGTCTCTACCCTCTAAGTCTACCCTAACAGATTTCATGGGATAACTTTAAAGGGGGTAAAAAATCAGGCACTGATTTGGAACCAACATAACAATGAAAAATAAAAAATCGAGAACAGTTAGTAAGAGTCAATTCACCACAACCGTTAATGTCACTCTAATCATTTCCGACCACATGTCTGTAAAAGTAGTTTGGGTAATATGGGCTCGGCATGAGACATTCCGCAAAATAACCAAATTCGCCTAATCGCAGCCAATGCGTAAGACTGATTTAAGATTTTGTATCATACTTCTAGAGAAGCCCACGGTCGCTTGGACTTAGAAATATCGCGGCGGGATTTTATCGCGCATTGGATTTTCAACTCTCGGTAATTGAGAATCCAAGAGAGCGCATCCCAGCGCGTCAAAAAAACACACTGTTGGATTATAAACTCTCGGCGCTAAGCAGTGCGTTGAAAATTCGCGCGAAAAACACGCCCGTGAATACCAGGGCTAATCCATACTAATATTATAAATACGAAAATATAAACTCCTTTACGGCTGGATGGATTTGACACAAAGATAGGTCATATGACCTGAGTTAGGACATACGATACTTTTCAAACTGGTAGTACGTTCCTATGGGATAATTTCCGACTTCCACGAACTCTAGTCAAGAAATATGTCATAATTTCTTTTCTTTTACTCAAAGGTGGATGCTCCAAAGTAGCCCGCGAAATTGAAATTTTCTTACGTTTTTTGCAATTTGCTGGTCAGTACTAAGTTGTACGTTGATTAAAATATGATTCGCGGCCGTAACAAATATGTATTTACAGAATTATAATAAAGTCATCAACACAACTCTCTAAGATCAAGTAAATCCTACTGAATGACTATTTCATGAAATCTTGTCATTTTAGGATTATGCTAACATAACAAGTTGTATTACTGATTCTAATGATTATAATTCTGTAAATAAATATTTGTTACGGCCGCGAATCGTATTTTAATCAACGTACAACTTAGTACTGACCAGCAAATGGCAAAAAACGTAAGAAAACTTGAATTTCGCGGGCTACCTTGGAGTATCCACCTTAATGTACTACGATACAAGACAATAACATAATTTCAGGAATATTTTAATTAATTATGCGAATATTTGTATGTGAAAGTGTTTCCTATTCACGAAGTTACCGCTACTTAGAAGGAGAGATAGAACGTATCAGGACACAGGGAAGTTTTGCTCCCAAAACTATTTTTAGACACTTAGAACGTGCCTCCTCAGTAGAAAAACACAATCTTAAGTGTAGAAAAACAATGTTTCAAGAAAATCTGTTTGTGATATGTATAATGTAAGTGTGACAAACTCAAGGCATTTTGTAGGAAGCGAGTGGGGCAAACAAGTCATCAATCCCATGCAGGCATAGCACGCGGTACTTACGCGGACTGCATAGATAGTTTCTTAGTGAATATCCCGATAAAGGGGAATTTAAATAGTCTCGCCGACATCGATTTGGGCTCCCTGAATAAGAAACGGACATAACTCAGCTGTTTAGATAGAAAAACATTGAACGTGGTAGGAAAACGTAAAGAGAATTACAGATTACAGATCTCCCAGTAAAAGTATGCGCTTCGGCAATCATCGTCGATATTCGGAAATACGAACGCGCGATTATTAGATCTAATATAGAGCTGTCATGACCATGGAACTACATACCTATTTTGTATTACCACGATTACTAAATTTGAGATTAACAGTTTACCTGTATCTGGTTTGAAAATGAATTCTTGTCTCTGACAAAAAAAGTTGAAATTTTGTTTTGTGTTTTACTTATTATTACTAACTAAAAAAAAAACATAATAATTATGCAAACCATGGAACGTATTTATAGAGATAGATTTACAGTGCAGCAGGTTCTTTAAAAATTCAGTGTGCAACATAATCATATTTCATTGTTTTGATACACTACTAATTTAGATCTTTATGACTATTGTTACAATATCTTGACTTACTCAATATCAACCCTGGCAACGGCGCAGTATGTCAGCGAACTAAAGCGCATTTTGATTTTGAATTGTATGTGTACAGTAATAAGGTCGCTACTCACTAGCTATCCTTTGTGACGGTGAATGTATACTGTGCGTTGGAGAATAAACAGATATACGCGAACTGATGCACAGACAACTTGTTTTAATTACGTGTGATATTAGACGCTATGTATATAGCAATTAGGTCGGAATCTTACTTGCTCTTCATGCTCTGACACCTAGCTGCTTTTCACTTTAAATAATCAACTTTACGTCTATAACAATAAGATCGAAACTCACTCGCTCTCGGTCTCCGCCACGGTGCACTTGTATTGCGCGGTGGAAAACAGACAGATGTCCGCAAACTGGCGCACAGATACTTTGATGCGTTTGACTGATCTGTTGGAATTGTTCGCTATGTGTACGTTCACTGCTATGTTCTCACCATGATGGTATAACTCCTGAAAAATCATCACAAAATTATATGAAAGTGTCATAAATAATCAGATAAGGGTATTAGATTATTTATTTATTATTATAAATAAATAAATAAATTAGAAAAGTTTTTAGAACTTTTCCTAGACTACAAAAGTTATAGTTGTTCCAATGCACGAGCGCGCGTCTTGTGACTTTTATGAATATTGAAGTAAGGTTTAAATTATAATGACTGAGGCACGCTCGCAAGAAATCGAAACAAATATAAAACTTGCCTAAAAACTAAAGGAACGGACTAAGAAAATAATTACAAATCCAGACCTATCGAGTTTACAAAGTTTGGATATAGGAGTATTTGCTACTCATACCTTATCTAAGGAAGCTTCAAGATACAGTTTGTTGGGGCTCATCATAAACTCTTTGGACACTTCGACGGAAGGCTGCTCGCCTTGCTTGCTGGGCGCATACATAATCTTCCTGATAGCTAACCGCACTGAATTCCTGCAAAGCAAGCAAACAACTATAAATAAACAAATAAGACTCAGATCTGAAGTTTTCTAGACAAGCTTTTCACACATTCGTTTGAGCGCCGCGCATGCCTTTAAAACTCTAACTTCACCCATACGAGGTGACCAGCTTATTCAGCAAAGCTTAAAGGCGTTAGCACAATGACGCTTACCGCTGCGATTTCGTAGCGCTACGCGATACAGTTTCAAACATTTTGTCCTGCTTCCGCAATGCTGTCGCAGCCGGCTGCGTTGGTGTGCTAACGGCGTAAAGTAGAAGAGGTGTGTGTCAGCAAATGTTGGGCAAAGACGGGGCATTCTAAGTACTAACAACACGTCATCTTAAGGCGATATCGGATAGTTGATTTTAGAGTTTAAATTTTCCTTATTAATTTGAAATCTTCAAGACTTAGAGGCAAACGACTAAGTTGTCCAGGCCGTCACATATTGGTCGGAAATTAGAAAGTTTATTTGTTTTATGGACATGAAAGAAGAAGTAGAATTAGTGTACCGATCAAACTGTTTTTTAACTCGTAGGTACAGACGCCAGGTCAAGCTACCCGAAACTGTCAAATTTTCCCAATCAACCTTGAACCTTAATACTTTAGCGATAAAGTTGAAAATCTATTAAAGAAATTTGACAGATTGTAGTAGCTTGATATGCTGGCAATTGTACTTAGAATAAAAGAAAAATTAAATTTCTGAACGCGGAGTAAACATTCGGTCATTCTGACTCATCTTCTTTACCCTGTGCTAGAG
The DNA here is from genome assembly GCA_945859715.1 of Apamea sordens. Taxonomy (NCBI): domain Eukaryota; kingdom Metazoa; phylum Arthropoda; class Insecta; order Lepidoptera; family Noctuidae; genus Apamea; species Apamea sordens. Next base: position 19,152,134 of record OX243986.1, read on the forward strand.
AGTGAATGTTCATCTGTACGGTACCGTGCCGTGTGAACCAGCAAACAAAAGAAAACAATGAACATTCACTCGAATAATCTCCCCAGTGATTTGTCTAATAGGATGTTATTTAAACGCTTACCAAAAATGTACCCAATTTACTACGAAAAAAATGCTTACCAACAAAAAATCCAATTCAACTTTTTGGTAAACATTTAAGGGGATGAGCAGACGATGGACTGTAACCGCAATGAAATGGCAGAAATTTCCGGGAGTATATTTGTCCTCCGTGTGCACTGTGCGTTATTGCATAGATTTCCATACGTTCTATCGTCTGTCAAATTGTCCATCGTCTGCTCAGCGCTTAAAGGTGGTAAGCGTTTAAATGGTAGCTTATCTGATATCGCCTTCACACCTACTACATTATTCGGAAACTCACCTCTTATGAGGCTTATCATCCTGTGAGTCAGCGACGAAGGCCTTCAGCTCGTAGTCCACCCCGCAAGGCTTGCCGGTCTCGCCGGGCGCGGGCTGCAGCGTGACGGAGGCGGGGCAGTGCGGCGGCAGCTCGAAGTAGAAGGGGTGCGCCGCGGCGCCTAGCTTGCGGACTAGCCTCTCTTGCAGCCGGGTTAGAGGTCGCTTTGTTGTGTTTATTGCTGGGTATATCTATGGGTAATTTCATGAGTAAGACGACATTAATAATAATAATAATTTACATTAGTAAATTAGATAGTTTATCAGCCATCTTGTTACTATAACACAAGCATTAGGTTGCTTAGCTCGGGACTAGATGGCGCTGTGTGAAATGTCCAGGGATATTATTATTATTACATAACATAATCAACCCATAACGTTCCCACTGTTGGGACAAAGGCCTCGTCTCTGTGAGAGGGAGTGGGCCGTAATCCACCACGGTAGATGTTGTGACATCTACCGTGGTGGATTACGGCCCACTCCGAATTTTTTTGTCTGTCTTCGAATTTTTGGTTCTAGGACATGCCGGTTTCCTCACGATGGTTTCCTTCACCGAATAATCATTTATTGTTCTAAGAACAGGATAACAGTTAGTATCAATCAATTTAATTTTAAACCCTTTCAACCGAATGAAAATATTAAATTTTAAAAGTCGAGGGAGTTCCTAAGAATCGGATACGGGTTTCACTCGGATGACAAGCGATTACTAAGTTGTTTCAGGGTTTTATTGAAATTTTATATTCTAAGCTTGTCATTAATCGCTTTCCACCATCGTTGTACGATCGGAGACTTGACTTACGACTTTAGAAAAAAGAAGGAGAGGACTTGCTTCTCGTGTAATATAAAATCCTCGCAACGACTTTATACCGTTACCTACCTTTACTACCTTTATACTCAATACTAATATGTTACCTATACATATCTGTATCCATTTTATTGTGTGTACCTGTACATAAATAATAAAATAAATATAGACTAGATCTGTAGACCATTTTTTATTTTATCAAGTACCTGGTACTTGTTGACAGGCCTACGCTGTCCTCCCATACCTACTGTAATTTGAAAACATTGTAAAAGCCAAATATTTTTAATTAGCTAGCTAGCTTCTGACGTTTCATAAGTGCCCATGTAGGTTTATGAAATAAAATATTTTGATCTTGAATAAATAAGTAAATATTGTTGTACAAATAATTTTAAGTCCACGTACAAAATAAAATTATACCGTTTTTGACCGAAAGTACCAAGCAAATCACATTTTTCTTTAATTAGCCATAAATCATACTGATTATAAACACGAATAATTTCCCTTCTATTCGCAAATCAAGGCGTTCATTTATGTGTACTGAACTACTGATTGAAGAGTTGATTGCTCATTCAAAACGCTGTGAAGAATCTCCGATAATCTGTTTACTATCAAAACGTGAATAATTTGAAACGCGATTTGTGGCTTAACGAGCTTAACGAGCATTACATGGGAAAAATCAATGAACGCGATATTCCAAACCTTATCGTATAAATGAAATAGCTGGCAATACAGGGTAACTTTTCGAGCACGGCAGGAATAACTAAAGCCACAGGCACAATACTGTGTCATGTTGTGTCGTGACTCAATAAACCAATCAAACGAATCTGTTCCTTGTACGTCAAATCACAACGAGTTTTGATTGGCTAACACTGCGTCAGAAGGCGTCGCGACACGACACAACACAGTAATATGTCTGTGGCTTAAATGGCAGAAATGCCAACTAATAGACATACTTAATATGAAGATTTGATACAGAGTTTTTCAATAGGATTCAACGAGCAGCATTTTAGATTATTAAGAACAATGAATTTCTATACGTCTTGGTCTGGTCAAAAGTGCCTCACTACGTCCTACATACATCCGAAAGGATATCTGCAAATGTATCTCCTATTCATAAAAAGCTTTTCAGCTATGCGTTCCGAGTTACAACCGAACTAAAGCCTATTAAACTGTGTTGCAGAAAAACTGTAAAAGAAAAGCCTCGACCAAACTCGCCGAATAAAAAATTAAAGCATAGTGTTCTATTATTCAGGGCGAATTTCACCAAACTTTTATACCTAAAATAATCCTGAGAATACTAATTTTTGACAGCTTTTCCATACTAGAACAGTCCGACGTAAAGTTTATGCCACGGATAAAAGACATCTTTCTCAGACCTTGGCAAAATCAGCCATAAGTCCTACACCAGTATGAAGGTCGCAATAATACCATAAAGGTTAGTTACCTGTTCAGCGGCCAGGTACAGGTCCTTCCTGAAGGTAAGTCCCAGTACGTCCAGGTCTTCTCTTCCGTACCTGAACGCGGCCAGCACGTGGCCGAACACCTTCCGGTCTTTGACATATTCTGGGTCGATTAGGACTACGCCGTCTGCAAATGCACACAGGACAGCGTTAGAAAGAGCTAGGGACCGAAGAAGCGCCTCTTCAACAACCTTCAGAGATCGACGATTGCGAACTGTTACAGGCCAAATAGTAGGGTTGATTTTCATCAGAGCCTCGGTAGTTATTATAGTAGGAGTATGCATCAAATGAGGGTATGATGAGTAAGCCGGCAATTATACACGCCCTAATAATTTCATGAATTATATATAGGGTTCCATCGAACTATCGATAACTATCAATTGTGCTAACATAACAATTAACGATTCGATACAGGGCGGTACTAGCCTAATTACACGGTTTGATCCAAATCGTGTAGAACCACAACCGCTAATTCGAATCCGTGATCGCATGAAGATCTGATTAGTACACGGAATAGATGCCTCATATCTTCCGGGCTTAAGGCTCACGCAATAGACGCGACGCGCGATGCGACGCGATTCTAGTACAACAATTTCCATGTACTTAATTATCATAGAAATTGTCCTACTAGAGTCGCGTCGCTCCTATCTGCGAGACCCTTTACGCCACCTTGCGTTGCACTATACGAAACTAACAGGAAGTAATGCAGTCAAGATCAAACGTCATTGGAGGTAGGTAAATAACCTCCTCAAAACACAGGAAAAGTCCATGGAACGTACTGACGTATTTATAATTCTTGTGTTTCCCCCAATTAGTGGAACTCCACGCGCATTTCTTAAAGCGCGCACTGTAAATAGTAGTAAACACTTACTCATAGTAAATTACAATCTTTGCTGAGTCTAGATCCGTTCCATTGAGAAAATTATTCGCGCGTCATTCTGATTCATTGATAAATAATTGCATGGATCAAACCTGTGTTTATCATTCAAATAGCGTGACATGTGCTTGTGTTGTATGAGGGTGTGGTTTACCAGATAGTCGACACGATTTAATTCCCGTCACACTGCGTGCATTCAAAACATTTGGCAACCAACATCACAATACTGGCCAGTATTTTTACATTAAGCACTAACTGAAAGCAATATCTAATCGCAAGCTAAGTGAACTGCTAGATAACTTCCAAGCTGAACTAACAAATAGAACTTAGGTGGGGTGGGATTGGCAATTTATTATACAAAGATCGGCGCTCCCTTTACGACCAGAGCGAGGTCCACTTTAGACAACTTGATTCAAGTGTTCAAATACTCGGCAACTTTGATCAATTGGAACAATGATGTCTTTGTTCAATGTCGATGACAAGAAACTTTCCAAACAGGCTGGTTTAAAAAAAATATTGCCGAAGCTATTTAGTTCGTGCCAGCAGAAAAGATATAATTATGTTAATCTTGAACATGTTTCTGAGAACTTGGGTGTTTCTATAGAAGGAAAACGTACTTACCAATCGGGTCTACATGTGTGATGTGGTCTACGAAGTCTCTTTTCCCTAAGTATACTGTAATCTGCAAACAAACAAAGAAAAACTTCTATTAACTTTCTTTTGACCTCAAAATGAAGAGCTAATTATTTCAAGTGTCTCGTTTGGCATCCTAAGCCAAATTAAGTTGAAGAAATATTTCAGATGTTGTCACAAGATTTGGCAGAGTTTGCAAGTTGGCACACAAAGCATAGTGCTGCATGATCGGTCCCAGATCGCGCCTCATTGTAATGAAACGCTCTTACGTCAATATTGGGATGCAGAGAATGCACGATGAGGATTTAATACATACATGGTGTAAAAGGACCATCACATACCCGCCAACTACGTATTCTATACATCAAACTAAGTAACATTGCATAAAATTAGGGGTTAAAGTACGAAATTGCCGATTCGTACAGAAAAATTGAAATTCGTTTTTTTTTTTAATATAATATATTTATATAATCAAAATTATTACCATTATTATCCATACATTGCTGGCACTTAATAGGAAGGTCATTTATGCCTTTGCGATAGAACTCTCGTGATCTAGATTCGACAAGCTGTGTGAAAGCATTTTGTACTGCCTCCTGAGACGAAAACTTTTTATCACGTAGAAAAATGTCCAAATCACGAAAAAAAAAATGCTAGTCCGTTGGAGCAAGGTCTGGCGAATACGGTGGGTGACGAATGGTTTTTAATTGCAGTTCCTGTACTCGTAGAGTTAAAACGGTTTCTCGTGATGTATGAGGTCTCGCGTTATCATGGAGCAATAATGGTGAAGATCGATTCATGAGTCGGGGCTGTTTCACTGTTACTTTGGCTATCATTGTTCGGAGTTCGGCACAGTAGACATCTGCCGTTATTGTTTGACCAGATCGGAGAAAGCTATAGTGAATAACACCATGCTGAGACCACCAAACAGTTACCATTACCTTTTTATTGGTAAGCTTTGCTTTAGGACACTGTTGCGGCATTTAACCTGGGGTCAGCCATTGCATTTTTCGCTTACGGTGTCGTAAAGAATCCACTTTTCATCACATGTCACAATTCGATCCAATATTCCTTCATTTCTGTATCGATTCAACAAGGCAACACAAGTTTCAAGACGCGTTTCTTTATGCAGATCAGTCAAATCATGAGACACCCATTTATTTTATTGATTTAACGCAACTGAGTCAATATTGTTGGTAATTAAGGTAATATTAAACCATGCCGCTAATTCCTGGGTAGTTTGGCTCGGATCGGCTTCCACTATCTCTTTCAATTCATTGTTATTCACCTGTGTGGGCGGTCTTCCACGTGGTTCGTTCTTCAAACCAAATTTTTATCACGAATCGCACGGTGCGTTCATTAGCAGTCCCCTCTCCAAACCCAACATTGATATTGCGAGCTGTTTCTGCCGCGTTAGTTCCGTGTCGGAACTCGTATTCAAAAATAACTCGAATTTTCGAAGTATCCCAAAGGCCATATTTCTTGTCTAAGCTGAATAAAAAAAAACAACTGAGAGTCGATAATCGAATGTTGCACATTTTTTAAAAAAGAACTTCATAGGTACCATGTGAACAAAGTTTCACTCAAAAATCTCAAACCATGAAGGTTCTATTCTATGTCAATTCGAAGTACCTATTACAATAAAACGGCAATTTCATACTCTAACCCCTATTAACCTCTTAAATGTCAAATGCTCAGCATCTGTACACTAAAAAACGTGGTCAAAATGTCAATGTACACCATCTGTACACTTCGTCACGGCTCCCATTGGACGATGGAATTTTCCGTTATTTTGCACTTGCAACACGATGTGACTGTATCATCGACTAATCGATTCATACTTGACCGGTTTTAGTAACATTTTAAAGGGAACACCACTAAACTGAACGAAAAAAAAGTGTTTAAAAATGCATCTGTGGTTTTTGAAGTGAGACGCCATTGTGACGCGATTATTCTCGACATTTTGCTGTGTTGTTTTTTATTGAAAAATGAACGCAAGACGAAAGCGGTGAGTAATCTTTTATAAATGTTATACAGAATTACTGAGAAATAAGTTTAGATTTCGAATTGAATGATAGTTTATCGAAAAGTGATAAATATTTCAGCGAAAACATAACGAATGTTTTGTAATGCTCAAATTTTGACAATGATAAATGCCGTATCGAGTCAATTTGAGTCATGTTTTTATGATAAATATTGTTGTATATTGTTTGAAATACACATAAGTTGCTAGCTTATTAATCTACGAACATAATTTGCTACTAATATTGTTGCGTATTGTCATTGGAAACGTATTACAAAGGTAAATAATGCCGGCGCCGTCGCCCATTACCTGTACCAAGAAATAACGAGTTAGGCGGTCATGGTACAAGGGACATTCGTCAGTGCAAAGTACTAACTGCAAAAAAAAATTGACTGATTATATTTATTATATTTTTGTGATTGGATTTTTATTATTTCATGTAGTTTTTTTATTTGTCATGTCTAAAAATAATAAATGTCGAGATTATTGTATTTTTCTTACACTTCAAAAAAAGGTGAATGACCTCAAATAGAATGAATTTTAGGCCATTATTTTAGTAAATGATTCGTTTTGATATTTTTAGCATGGCGAGGCAGGCCTTGAGGTCAAGGTCGCGGAGCGTGACCCCCGCTCCTGAAAGGGGGCCGCCCAGAGAGAGCGCCGCACGTCGCGCTCTTATTATGGGTCTGATTGACTCGCGCCACGATCCTAACCTATCCCCATCCCCGCCGCCGAGGTTAGTATTTTCTGTATAGCGTATTACTATATTTATTTAGTTTCAGTGGAATAATTTGTATTTCTTATCTTTTTAGCCGCTTCCTTGCTGTACCAGTGCTACCGACGCCAGGTGGTTCTCTCAACGTTCAGGGCGAGGCTGTACCCGTTGAGCAGACCCCTGGTGGTCGCATCCGACGTGTCCAAACTAAGCCAGCCGTGCCTCTCTGGTAAGTAAGCTCTCCTTCACAGAGTAAGGTTCTTGGTACGTGTTCATATTTAGGTTATATTTTTACAATATTGTACTTGCTTGCAGTTTCGATGTAGTCGAACGGGTGGAGGCATTGGACATGTCGCAGGAAGAAGCCGAGGAGATGATGGAGGAGGCCCCCTGGCATGTCAGGTGATGGGTGCAGGATCTGGCGGAGCCTTTTGCTATCACCAACTCCGAGGTTGAAGTTCGTCCATCAACTTCGGGATTGCAGGCAGCGACAGCGTCAGGAAGGGAGGCGGTGACCGGCAGCGACTTGGACAGCGAGTTCGACGACGAGTACGACGTCGCCGCCATGCCAGGTAGATCGAGAAAGGACATTCCCGACACTGAGGAGTTAGAAGAACCCATGCGGGAAATTGTTGACATCATCGACACGGGGATTGTGTGTATAACAACAAATATATATATAATTTTTTTTTAAATATATTTCTTGAAAACAAAATGTATTTTATTTTAATCTGTTCCAAGCTCTCTCTTACGTGGAATTAGAATAACCATCCGTAAGTATATGGGGTCATTTCTATAAATGACCCCATAATAAGGTGCTATCACCTTATTGATAATGTAGTATAAATTCAGGCAAACTTTATTAGGGTTCCGTACGTCGAATGAAAAAAACGGAACCCTTATAGGATCACTTTGTTGTCCGTCCGTCCGTCTGTCTGTCTGTCAAGACCCTTTTTCTCAGGAACGCGTGGAGGTATCAAGCTGGAATTTATATAAAATACTCAAGTCTACTGACCCTTGGAGCTGTGAAAAAATCAAACTTCTAAGCCAACGCAATCAAAAGATACAGCCGTTTATGCCGCAAATTTTCGACCCTCGTAAGGGAATCAAAACCTACAGGGTACTTCCCGTGAACTCAGAATCTTGAAATTTGGTACGAAGCAACGTCTTACAGCACAGATAAAGGAAAAATTGCGAAAACCGTAAATTTTTAGTTACATATCAACAAATTTGTACGGAACCCCAGGTGTGCGAGTCCCGACTCGCACTTGACAGGTTTTCATGGTGAATAACCACAGTAGTTAACCTCCACATACTTAAGTTTTTGTTGCTTGGCATAATCGGACTATTATGTTCCCACTGCTGGGACACAGGCCTCCTCTCTGAGAATGGGTGGGTTGGTAGATAGTTAGTTATAGTTATAAGGAAAAATAGATTGAATAATAATTTATCTAATGTATTGTCCGCCATAAAATGATTTATTATTATAATTGTTACACACCTGTTAGTAATAGTGTGTCATTATTTTCAAAGAATAATAACTAAATAATAATTGGGATACCTCAATACAAAAAGTCTCTGACGTTTCATTGAACAGGTACTAAAATCTAAATGTAACAGAATAAAAGTAAATAATTTATAATAACAAAAATCGTACTTGAAAAATAAAACACAAATATTTCGTTCGCAGCGTTTTTGCGCCAACGGTACCTGCCGACCGCGGCCGCCATGTGTTAGCGATAGTTTAGTGACCGATGCACCGACGCCCGCCGGCAGCGCGCGAAATTGCCGCCATAATTTTTCGTTGTGTTATCAAATAGTTTTTATTACTTTTTACAGTGTAGGACATTGTGTCTAAGCGGAATAATTTGTGTTAACATTGCCTACACATTATTGTGTTATCATGTAAGTGTTTTTTGGTGATTAAGTGTGTGAATTCGATAAATTATGATAAAGTTTTATGGTTATGTGAGTGAAAATTATAAAAATGAAAACATATCACATCACTGCGAGATAAGGTCAGTTTTATTTGCTTATTGAATGGTATAAATAGTTAGATAAACTCATAACGAAGCCAGGAAGGTATAATATATACCATGATAATGGTTATAAATTGCCGATTTCTTAGTTTTTCTGAAGTCCTACCCAAAAATCGAAAAGTACGTTCTACTACGCTTGCGCTAGGCGCGTTTCGACAGGGCGGGCGGCCGGGCTTCTGAAGGGTTAATTGCTGGGAAACGACTTTTATTTTTGGTGTGAATATTTGCTGTTTGCGGTAGTGTACACACGGCTACACGTCAAGCTATACAAAACCAGTTTGTCTTGGCCTCACTTTGTATGATATTTTCTCACAATGAACGGTCAGCCAATACTGGTTTTGCATAGCTTGATGTGTAGCCGTGTGTACAATGTAACACACGCAAGACATTGGGTTTTTATGGGTGCATGCAACAGTAGAGGGGTCGTATTTAAAGTTGTGTTAGCATTAACAACTTGTTTTCGTAAAAAAACGCCAGTAAAAGTTGGAACTTTAAGTATGGTCCAGTACAAAATAAAATATTACAATAACGGGGAGAACAATTGACTCTCGGCTTCTGTAAGTATCTCATTACACGCGTTATGTACGCAACGCACCAGATAACGCATTAGGAATCTGGGCGACACAATAATTATCTGTTCTGTCTCGTTCCTATTGAATAGATGTCCATCTGGGCTTACCACGACACCCGTCAATAAATTGATGGATTATGTTAATCCTATATTTTCTGTTCTGTAAGTCTAAGCTGATATCAGACGCTTCACTCGAGTGAATGTTCATTTTGTTTTATTCCATTGCACGTTCACACGACATCCTATCATTTCATATTTCGATCAATCGGTGACATTTCGAACATTTCAAGACGAGTGCCGAAATCCAAATCATTAGATCGCTTCACAAATGAATTCATTTTTCACTATTCTTTATTAAGTCATTTTGGAGTTTATTTATAAACGACGCGACGATTAAAGTTAAGTGACGTTCAAAAGTAAAAAAAAAGTGAAGCTGATATCTGCTCAACATGCGCTGATGCAAGTGATTCTTAACAAATCATTTTAGTCTCATCTTCAAAATGGTTGCTGGGACTACGCTATAAAGACAAGGGATAATTAAAAAGCTCCGTGATTGTGATTAAAAATCGCCCTGCAGCTCGAAAGGTAACAAAAGATTAATGAAGCCATTTCAGGTGCTTCTTGAATCTATTTGAAGAAAGCGATTGATTAAAATCCGCCAGATTGGTTTTCGTTTTAGTTACCATTTCGACTAATTTAGAAAGTTTTTAACCGGATGATGTTACAGTTTCAACAGAGCCTTTTGTAGAATTTGTGCTACGGGTATCTAATAGGGTAATAAAATAAAGGCTTACCCAAGGGCGTTTTGCTGGGCAATCTTATATCAAAATCCCCCGCCAGCTACCGCAAAATTGCGTTAGAATTGGGATATACGTGGAATGGTACATACCTTGCCATTCGGCGAGCTCTTCTTGAAGACTCGCGTGGCCTGTCGCTGCTTGTTGCTGCCGGCGTCTTCCATTCTGCCGCCGCGCCCTCCTCAACACTGAAAAAGTACAACGCCTTAGTCAAATCTTGCTCTATACACACTGCACCCAATTTGCTGGAGGATTTTAAGTCAGTTGGTCAAATATTCTATCGAACTGAAGTGAACCATATCATAAAGTGTCTTATAAAACCCTACTTATTAGTAGGTACAACCTAATATTTAATAATATTTACCTTTTCCTAATATGGTGCTATTCCGCATCATTTTCGGAAAAGGTAAATATTATGAATCGTCAATATTTACCATTTAACAAGAGTGACGACGTATATCCGCGTCAATACTATGACTACATTTTACTACGCAGTGTGCGAATATGCATACCTACTTATTAAGTAGGTATATTTCTCATCAATGACTTATCAGGAAGTTGTTATAAAGGATAAAGTATAATTATAGCTGACGACAATAAACCGGTGTGAATGGGACAATGACATGCATATTTGAAGGGAAAACAATCAATTCATTAAATACCGGTATTTTTAACATGCCCAAACTGAGATCTGAGATAAAGTTACGAAAATAATAATACAGATAACACTAAAGTTCTTGATCAAGAACTTTGAGTCATTGAGCTTTGGAGTAGAAAACATCAAATAGTATGGCAAACATTGGTTGCAAAAACTTTCGCACACAAGCATAACGGTAAATTGATTTAGACAAGTTTATCGCGAAGGACCGGCGAAGATTTAAAAGACAAACGGGAGAACGTGGAAGTTATCCTCTCGGGAACAAATGTTAGACAAGGAAAATTTTCTTGCAATCCAACCAAGTACTTTTCTAACTAACCTAGAATAGTTGCCACAGATTGATTGAGGGTACTTGTTATCTTGAGCAATACAATAGCAAGTTTGTTAGCAGAAGATCTGTGGCTTACTGCCCGAGTGCCACTCAGCGCACTGATGTATCATCACTCGTGAATGCTTTATATATAGGTTTTAGAGTATGTAGGTATCAACTAACTTAGTCATAGTGCCGTCAAACCATGTTTTCAGAAGTCGATACTGCGGTAGCGTTTGCGTAATTAGAGCTTCGAGTAACGTTATCATGTAAGGGAGTATCAGTTCTCTTTGAGGTTCTTTGATCAAGGTTGTCGTAGAACAGTATCGTATCATTAGGGAAATGGCGATTGTCAAAGGGGAACACTATATGTAGGTAGGAATGGCATATATTGTATGTAGGAGATCAGACACAGATACCATCACCCTACATAGAAAATTACGATAAAATTACTTTAACACCCCGCATCCTGTCTCCTCGTAAACGGGTACTCCTGAACATAGGCCTCCTAATGGCTGCTAAAATGAGCTGTCACGGGCGTGGCTGTGGGGTCATTTTAAAACACTTTTTGGTCTTGAGTTGTTTTAGATAGCATTGAATCCCTGGGTCACGTTATAAGAAATTTCTTCAGGAGTGAAGAAGTATAAAAAAAAATTACATAAAACTCAAATGAATCCATTTAGTTTCAAGAGCTTGTTCTATAATCCAAAACACGCTATACACACAAGTGGTGCGAAACATTGGATCTGTGTATCTGAACTACATAATATTCTGGTAATTTCTCCTAAATATTTCCTCTACGTAATCCGCATGATAGCGTATTATTCGAAACGACAACAGAACCCCGCGGGGGCCGTGGAGCGCAGACATCTTTAATATCGCGAATATGTCCCTCCCATACATACATGATATTATGTAATGATATCGCGGAGACAAAATTGACATTGGATAACATTGAAATGTACGTGAAAAACGTGATTTTGCCATATTGTATCAACTGGGATCAGCGGAGGCGGATGACACAGATCCAGGAATCCTAGATTCTGGATCACATTTAGGGCTGTCGAGCTTAGCTGGATTAGGGTTACAAAGGTCCACACAATAAATTTGGTCTGTGAATGTACAACTAAACAAGGGTAATGAAGAGTAATGATAGAGTAATGACCGGCGACACACTAGGCCATCCAGAAATCAATTTATACAGTAAGCAGGTTCACAAGTTTAGACGATATAACGTAGCTTAAAATATTACCTAGGAAAGGTAAAGGGTACAAGGACTACCAACTTACAAAGTGTTATTTGCCAGTGAGCCCAAAACTAGACAGTTATAGTCTTAACTATACCTACAGGGTGGCAGGGAAAGCGACGCACAACCTCTTGCCTCTGTTAATACGTGGGATATAAAAAATATTGCTGTTCCATACGTTTTGACCGCGTAGATATTGCACTTTTTTTTAGGAAATAGCAGTTTAGAAAACATGAGAGGTGTCAAGGGACACCCGGATGGAACGAAGTATAACTGGCTTGCTTTCTATAAGAGAGAAAGAGAGAGAGAGAGAGAGAGAGACAGAGAAACACGCGCACGCCGCACGGCTTACAACTATAGCAAAAAGTGTCTTTTGGTCTTAATTTTTTCCGTCTAGCCCCCTTTCGCAACGCGCGATAAGGAACTTCGTTCCAAAAAAAATAACCTATGATAAATTTCAACGCAGTCCAGAATCTTTTACTGAATCCATGGTAACAGGTTATGCGTCCATGTCCCTTCCATCCTGTATCAGGGTAGATTTTAAATACAAATAAACGCACATCGCCACCACCACCATCACCTATTCCGGAGAGGGTTACATAAAATAACTTGTACATAGTGAATAACTACGACCTCTAAAACTAATACAGATATAATATCGCTTGCTTTGTGAGGCACAAAATGTTGGTTCATTGAATAAATCGATAGTTTCTGAGAACTTCAATTTACTTACGGGAAAACTTCCCGTTATTATAATTATGTATTTATTCCAGAGAATATAAACTGAAAATTGGTTTCTTCAATTTCATTATTAAAAGCTCAACTTTCACTGATGAGACACAATTACTTTATCTAATGTTATCGAACTTAATAAGTCTACCTAACAGACGAAGGGATAAAGGGTATATTCAGCTGAAAACTTCAAAGCTCATTCCACCTAAACTGTAGAGGCTTGTTAATAATATACATACGACTAGCTTCTACCCACCACCGACTCACCGCGTCGCATCACATCGCCTGCCTGCGCTATTACCGTGTTCTTTCCGACTTTTTTTGTGTTTGCTCGGCTCCTAAGTGGCTTAGCGTAATATTATATAGCTTATAGCCTTCCTCGTGAATTGGGATATCAAATGATTTTTTCAAAATCCGACTGAGTTCAAGAGATTATCTCCTACATACAAACAACCAAATTTTTATTTTACCTCTTCGTAATATTAGTATAGGAGTATAGTGGTACTTAGATCATGTACTGAGAACAAGTGTCAGCATTAGTTTTGTTCCCAGGGTCATGTTACACGTATCGTGGTAAAGCGAACAAAACCGCGAAAGCGTTTCTTCCTCACTTGATTGGAGAACATGAGCTTGTGAACGAGGTATCGAATAGTATCGATGTTTCAGACGCTTAGCGCAAGTGGCGTTTCGTGTACCGAATTATTGTATCCATTTGTGTATTGGTTGTTGTATAGAACTAACGGTATTAGGGAATGAAAAGTTCTGGCTGAACGGACTGGTTTGCATTAGCTGCGACATGTATCAGAAACGGAGAGGAGGCCCTCTTCCATACATTTTCTTAGTAGAGGAGAGACATTTTCTTCTATACATTTTCTTAGTAGAGAAGGCCCTCTGCCAAACATTTTCTTAGTAAAGGAGGCCTCTATCTTACATTTTCTTCGTATTTCAGTTGCACAACACTGGCTAGATAGATGCATCTTCTAAGATAGAAGAAAATACTGTCGTGCAGTTGGCTATTGGCATAACTTGAGGCTTCTTTAACAGTTTTTTTCTGGAACATCAGTATCTCCTTTCATAATTGTTTGGCGCTACTTTACCATCTGAACTTTCAGACTTTTATCAAGAAGGTTTAGTTATTCATAAACATAAAGTTACGCTTTCTTCCCATTGGGGTAGGCAGAGACTACAGAACGCCACCCGCTTTCCTTACATACTCCTTTTGATTCGTTTACGTTAATAGTTCATAGCATGCAAAGTTACAATCGATCGCAATGATCTTCATTGTGACATCCATTGGTTCATAGGTTTGAAAAAATCATCTGCTCAGCAAGGCAAACAGCGCAATGAACGTAGCTTTACTGTCAAAATCGATTGTCATTTTATGCGTGTTACGCAACTATCACGCTAGTCACACACGTACGCCGGTTGCGAGCACTGACGCACCTGACCTTTCAGAAGAACGTCACCAATAAGGTCGCTATCTGTCCTTCTAGGGCGTCCGCGTTTCTCGTAGTACTCTTGAAACGATTTTACAGCAGTGGGGTTAATGTAAATGAAAATGCGCAATATAGGTAGAAATATAACAATCAATTTCTTGTTACAAAGTGCTTCAAAAGCCTCGGTCACTCTATTAATACGTTCTTATTAATATAGATAGAGGTAACTTCGTCTCAAGCTAAACAAGAAGTTAATGATAATAATGATTAACGCTCTATTCGAGAATGATAATTTTAGAGCTTACGAAAGTGCGCCTGTTGTCTCAATCATGCTAGAATGAATCATGTATCAAAACGTCTTGAACATACCTATTTAACAAATCTAGGAACTTTAGCCACAGTTCTAGTAAAAGGTATTTGTTTTACTTGTGGGGCTCAAGGATAGAAGGGGCTGTTTCTATGGAGTCTGATCTTGGAAACAGCTGCACCCCAATTGCGTAACACACTTTCTTTCACAATCCGAACCAATTTGAAAGAAATTCCTAATCCCGCTTCATATGTTTGAAAACATTCGTCTGCTCGACAACATATGTAAATAACGCAATGAATGTTGTCGAAATGCCAGATTGAAAGGCAATACAATTATTAGTGTGTTACGCAATGATCCCGCTGGTCTTCCAATGGTAACAAAGTCTGAAAATGTTCTAGAAAAATCCAGATAAACAACAATAGGTACCTACTTTTATCACGTTAGTCGAAATCGAAACACAACAAAACAAAGTTTTATCAGTTTCGGTTTTTCTGGTGTCAGATGTCACTGGGGGCGGATTTCGTCGGGAATTCCCAAGATATAATGAAATTGATACACAGATGCAGATAAAAAGCAGACATGTCAAGAATCTAAGCCCCGAAAATTGAAAACGTTTTGAATTTGATGTTTTTGATGTCAAATGTCATGTCAACTTGGTTCTTGACGTTATTTTAGCTTGGTACAATTATACCCAATTGCAATTTTTATAATAATTCAAAGGTTTATGATTTCCACTTTATAATAACATTATCGATTTATCAAGTAGATGCCACAAAACCTTTAATTTTGGCCAATTACTTGCGGAAAACAAAATCTGGCGCAAAGCCACGGAAATAGGAAGGAGAAGACAAAAGCAAAAGAAACGAATTAGCTACATAAGAAGGTCAATTGAATGTCTCCTTATAAGATTCATTTACGTATATAAATTGTGTTCATTGCTTATTCAATGGCGTTCTAATAAAAATATGGAAGTGCGCCGCCAGCCTTGAATCACTTCATTACCTACAAATCGTAATACCCGAACGTACGTAGCCGTAGGTATTATACTCCTTTTAATGTATTCCCTTTATAATATTATGGGAGCTATTACCATATTTGGTACCGACGTAATATAGAATTCGTTACCTAAAAGCGTACATATGTACGTGTTTCATAGAGACTTTGTACATTAGGTAATTTATTACAAGATCGTACCTATTGTAAGTTCAAACGTAAATTGCCTGAAGGTTCGTGATTAAAGTAAACGAATTTTATAATAAACTGGCTTCTGCCCGCGTGGATGTCGAAAAATAGCCCACGGGAACGTGCTACCCGGACAAAGGTAACCAACCTATGTCCTTCCCCATGACGCCATCTATCTCCTTGCCAAATTTTATCAAAATCCGTTCAGTGGTTTAGGCGTGAAAAGGTATGATTCAGATTCAGATTAATTTATTTGCAAAAACATATGTAGATAATATACATTTTATGAAAGGTGTTACAGGATATTCTTTGGCACAACATATTTGACCATGGCTGGTGTACAAATTAGGTCGGAAGACCATAAGATAAAAAATAAATAAAAATTTACAAAGTTAAATAATTTAAAAATAAATAACAATTACATTAATATTAGATTAAAAACAAAATAAAAGTAAAAAAAAATAACAATTGATAATTAATATTCATGCTATTCAAAACAAATACATTCAGTCAATAATATGTATATTGAACTGTCAAAATGAAACCGATTCCGATTGATCGTGTATTACGCAATTAAGTTGCAGGCGTCCTCCTGAATCCTGATGGTAAGTCTTACCAAATGTCTAACCAGCACACTAATTTCGTAACACACAATCTGAATCTGAATCATTTTGAAGAATATTGCTAATCCATTGTAAAGGTCGAAAAATTTGTCTGTCATAATAAAAAACGCAATGAATGTTGTTGAACTGCCAAACTGCCAAAATGAAAGCCATTGCTACTGATAGTTTTACGCAATTAGCCCGCTGGCACGACATCTGCAATACCATAAGCATCGCAGGCGTTGCATTCCCAGAGATGGAATATTTTGTAACAATTTTATGATTTAAAAGAGTTTCTTGCCCGTTCTTCTCCATAGGTACCTACGCTTTGGAATGGGCAACTAGCTTCATCTTTCTGACTGACCGACCCTTTGACAATTCAAAAGTGCCTGTAATTGGTTTAGTTGAATTAAATGATTTGAGTTTGAGTTTTGAGTTTGAGACAAAGCTAAAATGTCTCATATTATGCCTGTAATTTCACCGACACACGTGTCCTTCAAACCGGAACAATGTAGATAGTATAGGTATGGTGGATGCATAATAAAGTTAGCTTAATTGTTTTACTCACGTGGAACCCAGTGCGGCTCCAGTGTGTGCCTTCCCGCTCCACCCTAACCCTGCGCTGCCACGCCGCCCTGCAACAACACAAGTATACCTTTATAGTAGCCTTTACAACACAAGTATACCTCTAAAGTAGGCTATAGTAATCTGATTACCACACGACTAGTTGAGTTAGTTGAGCGAGCGGTCGCTAATGGAATCAACATCACCCATTAACGCTCCGCAAACATCGTTTCTAGCCATTAAACCCTTGATATTTTGAAAAAATATACTATTCTATATACAACACGTTTTCATTTAAGCTCTTAATTCTAAATAATCCGGGATCGAGAGCTATTCTGCTCCAGTCGCCACGCTCAAGTTCTTAATGCTTTTGTTGTCGATAGCCTATTGTTATTGAAAATGTTTCCCATATTTTTCAAAAGCTTGAATATGAAACAATGCTTGCGTCCCAATGGAGTTAAAACATGAACAACAATAAACACAGTGACACGAAGTGTGTTTTTCCCGATATTCTGAGCGGATTGGAGATAGTATATAACAGTCCATTGAAACTGAAATTAAGCAACAAACTCAACGGATGTCAAACTTTGAAAGAGACGACACTGTAGTTAGTCTCTCGTAAATAATTGGGGGAGGCCTGTGTCGTCTTTCGGCTGAAATTATAATGATGATGATGATAGGTATTCCAACACCTTGTCGTAATTTACAAAGACTATCAAACTTCGTATTCAGTCTAAACTTCAAAACAGGCACACACGCAATTGTGTTAATTCCATCCTATTAGTATAATAGGCAACTCGTAAAAGCTCTAAGTGTAGGTAGGTACGCCACTCATAATTTCGCGGGTTCTCCCAGTGGAGATGAGGACGAGGATAATGAGATATCACGTCATACAATTTACGTTTACTGACACTCGGAAAATTAACACATGTAGTCATGTAGGTGAACCCTCCGACATGATGTACCGTCTAGGGAGTTAAACGAGCTAATTCGACTTTACAGCGCTTTTGTTTATTTTAGAAAGAGACTTCTAGTTTCACGCTTTTACGTACTGTGAAATCGCTTATATCAATTCATCAACATCATCACCATTCTCCTGCCCTATTCCAATTTATTTGGGTCGGCGCAACTTGTTTTTTTCTTCCACACTTCTCTATTAGTCGAAATCTCGGTAGTCATCCCCTTTCTAGCCGCATCATCTTTCACACAGTCCGTATCATTTCTTTGGTCTTGCCT
The DNA here is from genome assembly GCA_945859715.1 of Apamea sordens. Classification (NCBI taxonomy): domain Eukaryota; kingdom Metazoa; phylum Arthropoda; class Insecta; order Lepidoptera; family Noctuidae; genus Apamea; species Apamea sordens. The sequence continues at coordinate 19,170,783 of OX243986.1, forward strand.
TCTTCATTAGCCATTTGAAATTATGTATGTTAAACGTATCTTACATTTTATTTCCTACAATACACGTCCATAACATACTGACATCTAAACATTCCATCTTCCTCGTTTCTCAGAAACCACAAACATATGGAAAATGTTATGTACAAGACGTTGCGTGACGTCAGATATCCGGAATTGCGCCCGAGGCACACCTTTCTGTAACGTTTTATGCGAATACTCGAGCATTCCGAGCCTATCGCTTTTGTGCAAGATGTCGGAACAGTTAGACAGCCTTATACATAGGTAGCTTGAAAGCAATGTGCACTGAAAACCTAAATATTAAGTTAGAGATAAGGAGCCTTTTGGCCTCGTATAGGACTTTTTTTCATTTTTCTTTTAAATAATGTTCTTTTATTTTTTATTGTCTTTAGTATAGTTTTATGATCTCTTACGAGTCACAATAAATACTTTTTCTTTCTTTCTTTCTAAGTTATGAGTTTATGACAAAAGCGAACGCTAGTTCAATTATAAGGTACTATTCATTTGGAGGTCTGACCGGCTTGGGCGGAGCACCGCCGCGTCCTCGTGGCGGCGATCCGCGGCGGCGGCGGCGATCTCTCGCGTCCGGCCCTGGACCAGGCCATGGTACGGAGCGAGAGTGCATGGGAGGCCGTCACCTCCTTCTGCGAAGCAGTAATGCTCGCAAAGGAGGCGGAGCGCGTGAGGGAGAGGCCATCTCTGCGCCCTCACGCCCCTAGTCGCCGCTGGAGACGCCCTGGACGGGAGTCAACAGCTGACTCCCGGCCACCGTAGGCGCGGGCTTGCGGGCGGCGAGCAATGGGCAGCTCGCCGCACGGTAAGGACCAGGCCCGGGTAGACGGCGCGTTGTGTTCCACGCGCGCCTCTAAGAGATATCAGCACAAATTGACGGGGTCCGCTAAGGCCGATGCCTGCCAGGGCCGCGGGTTGTTCGAAAGATACCGTGACCCCTGGCACAGGCAACTGAAGGAACACGGGTGGGTTTTAGTCAGTAAAAGTTTGACACGCCCTTCCACTCAGCCCAGAGCGGGAGAAGTCATTTGATGATTTCCCAAGGTACTATTCGTTAATATTCCAAAGTCTTAACGTCCTTAAAAGATCGAAAGCCAATTAAATCTCTTGGAGCTTTAATTATAAATTGGATAGGGAGAAAGAACGTAAAATTCTCGGTAACTAGGCCGGGTTCGCGTTACTGCCCATGAAACTGATTTAACTCTTTTCAATCAAGTCTTTCATCGCGGACCAAGTTCGTTTTCTAAAGCGCTATGTATTTTGATTATTACATCCAATAGAATTTACTACACAAACCGAAAGTCAAGCTTTATAAAGCTTTACAATACGTACATAATCAGAACCACACTTTGTGACGTTCTCACATCTAGTACTCCCAGTATAAGTAGGTGTCGCTATAATGTAACTGACAATTTCAGGTATGCAAATTGGTGATCGAAGAGAGGATTACTACAGCCATCAATATGCAAGTTAATTGAACCGACACGCGTAAGGACACGGTCCCTCCGCAGAGGACCCTGCCTTCGCATTCATAGATGAATCTTAATCGTTATTTGGGGTCGAGTGAGCCCCAACAAGTGTGTAATCGAGTGGGCGGTCAATAGGTACCGATGCTGAGAACTGTACAGACGTACCGTGTACATGCGTCCCACATTGGGTACCCTAACAATGGATATTAAAAGACTGTTCAGCTGTCGGACACAAAAGAGTTTTTCGTTCTGAAAAAAAAAAAACGATTTTGTAGAATATGTTTGATAGAATACTAAAAAAGGAGCAAATAATGAAACCTTCATTGTATCGGCGGCTAAAAAGGCGTATACAAATAGTAGTAGTAAAACTGTTTTAATTTGACAGTTACTAGTAAATAACAAAGAAATAATATTAATAGTAGAAATAACAATCAGATTATTTCCACAACCATTAATTGAACGGTAAAACCATCTATAATAACCGATACTTATTCGTGTTGAACAGTTTGGCACAATACGAAAACTCGTTAGCAAACTTCGCTAAACGATGCGTTATAGGAAAGCGAGAGCTGTTAAAGCTTGCTAGTTTTCCAAGTATTCTTTTATTTCCAGCGCTGAAGCTGCTTTTATGTTATCGCCGTACATTATAGCTGTGTTCTAGGGATATAATCGCCTCATATAATTCACGCAAAGCAGTTTAACAAGTCGTTATAAATGGGCGTTGGACTAAAGCGGACGTTATATGACGGAACTAACGGTCCGAGAAACATTTCGTAAACATGAACATCTATAGTTTTATTATGATTATAAAACATTAACATGTTCAGACAATGCCGGAGTACGGACGCCAGCAGGTCAACCTACCCGAAACTGTCAGATTTTCCCAATCAACATTGAACCTAATGCTTTAGCAATAAAGTCGAAAATCTATTAAAGAAATCTGACAGATTGTAGTAGCTTGATGTGCTGGCGTCTGTACATAGAACACTGGACTACGGGTTTAATTCTCCAATGTCGATCGTATTGAATTATTTGGAGTAAGTAGATACAGCCAAAACTTCGTGTGATAGCTTGTTATATCTTGTTGGTCACGCTGTTTGAATACAATATTAATACCAATAACATTTATGTTACACGCCTAAAGACCTGTATCATTCGTTTATCTTCATGCAAAGTAAAAGAAAATACAATTGATATTTCGATAGGTACTCATTTTCCATTTCTCACTAAGCACTGTCGGCAAATCGTATATTTCTAGGCGGTACATGTCAGTGTGGAAATAGGTACTTGATAAGAATTGACACTGCCATGATTACCGAGATCCGGGCTCCATTTGGCATTGAACCGGTGACGGGGGATCGTATAATCGGATTGCCAACCATCCGTCCTAGTGGTTGGGTCCCGCCGAACACGATAAAGCGAGACTTCTAAAACTTTCGCATTCCGTTTTCGTCGAAGCCAGAGGTAACTCCCAAATCGATTACTTATTTGGATTTCTAGACTCGAAAATTGGGTCGGCCTTGATCGTTGATAACTTGATTGATTTTGAAGATTAGGTAATTTGAACTTGGCAAAAGCATTACCAGAGGTTCCTGAAGACGAGGGCCCAAGTTCTCTTATAATTTAACTAGGGGGGCAAGGTTTTGATAAATTGCTTACACCACGTTAGATATCCTGACATAATTTAACACCTCTTCTTTAAACTTTTATGGTCACCGTACCGCGCCGTGTCGAGGCTGACCGTCATTGCCTTGTTTACTTTCTATTTATATCTCATTCCCTCGGATTGCACATCACCCTAGTAACCCTAGCTTGATTGGAATTTTCCCGATTTACTTGACTGCTTCTCGTGTTCTAATATTTGTGTTAGAAACTGATAATCATTTGGTTGGATTCAACGAATATGGTCGTTGGTTGGATTACAGAACTAATTGCGTGGTAACTCAGTGTTACAAGTTTACAACATCTGTGCCAAATATTAACACAGTCGAAAGATAAATATTAGTTGTAATGGTGGTCACCATTATTACCGTACCATTAGAGAGATAGAGTGTGAAAACAGATAGGGTATAGATAAGATAAACACCCAACGCGAGTACATTCCAATGAGGAATACTTTATTAAGATTTACTTAGCCATTGTAGCGGTAACCACAACGCCACATGCGAACAACGCGTCATACTGACGTCACACAAATCCTGCATCTCGCAAGCAGAGTTTACCACGCAATTAGCACATTATATACAAACTTCCCGACATCAATCGTTGGGCAGTTGCCCGCCAGACACAACACCCGTCTGGTCGGAGGATCCTCCCTTTTCTATGTAGGATGAGTGAAGTTTACACCCTGTTCCTCATACCTCTATACCATTGACGTCAAATTAATGAGATTCCAATAAAATTAGATCCAGTGTTTTCATACATCTATTAAAAACTAGCTGACCCGGCAAACGTTTTGCCATATACCTAAATTATTTCTAGCTGCACGGCGGCGCTACTTCGTTCGCGTGGTGTCCTACCCCTACCCTACTCCTGCACTACTCCTACCCTACTTCTACCCTACTCCTACCCTTTTTTTTTTTTTTTTTTTTTTTTCTCGCTGAGAAATGCTTTATGCATCCCCGTCTCGCGGGGGACCGAGACGGGGTATGTGGGACTCCCTGTCGGAAGGACAGTATACCCACTAAAACTCAGCGGTGTTCCTACAAACGCCGTAATGGGAGGGCTATGGGAAATCAATACTTCCACGGCCCTCCCGGCGCACGCCCGCCAAGATGGTATGGCGGGCCCCGCATGCCCCCCAGGTTGGGGGGCTACGGGAATGGCCGGGAACACCTGGCCATTCCCGTCCCACAAGGTGGAGGCCTGTGCAAAACAGGCAACGGAGCCCCCGCTCCCGTTGCCTGCTGGCCTCCACGCCCGCCTAAAAGGCGGGCCCCGCAAGCCCCCCGCGTTGGGGGAGCTACGGCCGCAGAGGATAGGGAGAGCGGCAACGAAACACCGACACTCCTCTTCCCCTGCGGCCCCGCCGCGTCCGCCATCTCACGGTGGCGGCCCCGTCAAGGCCGCGGAAGGAAGGGAGAACCCCTCCCGCCGCGGCCTCTGTCCTCAGCCGCAATGTCTCCCTCACGGGAGACATCGCGGCCCGCCTCAGGTAGGTCGCGATGTTGTGGCACCGCAACCTACCCGTGGGCCGCTACGTCGGGCTAAACCGCACAGCCCGGACGAGCGGCCCCCCGCTTGGGTCCCTCTTAGCTTCACCGTGGCCCGCCTAGCCACGGCTACTGAGCCCCCCCGCCTCGACAATGCGGGAACCCACTGGGGGGGACCCTACTCCTACCCTACTCCTACCCTACCCAACTCTACCCTACTCCTAACCTACTCCTACACGATTCAAAACCCTTAATTTAATACGTGCTTCAATTCGAGTGGACCCGAGTCTACCGTACCGAAGGGACGATCGTCAAATGTTTGATGTTTGGTCAAATGTTTCCCATATAAACTGTTCTACCTACTTACTAAGTAGGTAGAACATGGGAAAATGAAATTGTTGTTTTTACTATCTTGCTCGCAATTTTTCCATATTTTCTCACCGTCTAAACCTTTCCTGGACTACGACAATTAACATTTCAAAACCAAAATCAGCTAAATCGGCCCAGCGGTTCTCGAGTTTTTGCGACTCAAACGAACAGCAATTGATTTTTATATAGATAGAAGATAGATACGACAACACGGTTTGCTAAGCGTGTTGTCGTATCTATCTTCTATCAGTTCTATCAGTAGCTGAGCGATCGGACTGCTGCGCTGCGTGTCGCGGGTTCGATTCCCGCACAGAACAAATATTTGTAAGTCCTATATGTATTTGTTCTGAGTCTGGGTGTTTTTCTATCTATAATATGTATTTATTTACAAAAAAAATGTATATAAGTAGTTTATCAGCCATCTTGTTACCATAACACAAGCATTAGGTTGCTTAGCTTGGGACTAGATGGCGCTATGTGAAATGTCCAGGGATATTATTATTAGATATATAGATTTAGATTTAAAAGTCGCTCGCTGCAATTGTCAATTCAGAAGGTTTAAATTAATTATCCATATAATAAATATTAAAGAGGCGGTCATGTTCACCTGTCAGGACACATTTTTGGCATACATCACGAAAGTTTCCAGAATCTGTACATTTGTTTTTCAACCAATATGTGGATGAAATATAATGCCTAGACATTTTTTCATTACGTTCCAGAAAGAAAACAGCTCGAGCATGAAAAATATTTACTCACGCGTGAATGCTACAAATGAAAATAGACCGTAATATGCGTCGTAAAATGTTATAAAACATGAAACCTATTGTAGATATTATGTTCTAAGAATCCTAAATATAGTTGGGGAACTTACGCAGTACGCATTAGACAAAAACATTTACGCCATTAATTAAACAACTGTTTACGCGCGTAAGTTGCTAATTCCGGCGCCCGCGCCGGTTTCCGTGACTAACGACCAGCAATAAATTGATGAGAAAAATTCCGCAGAGTGGCGTGAAACTGATGGAACATCCATCTCATTGTGTCAGTGAAGCGTTTTTAATACACTCAAGATGCGCAAGTCTCAGGCTTGAGAGGGAGTCGCCCAGGTGAGGGCGGTACCGCGGGAAGGGGTGCGCCTCCAAGACATTTTCAATAAACAACACTTCCTCCCGTTCCACAAATGCAAACAAAGCCTCATCGACGCGTAATTATGTCAATATTCTATACAAAGACAAACACAGTGGGGACGTGACAGATCACCCTCTTTTCCATCGCACCCAAGTAATGTCATCAGAGCTGCGGCTTGAGTGGCAGTGACGTGAGCGGTATAAAAGCGAGTGACGGAAATTTTGATGGGTAACCAAAGTTTTCAAACCAAATTATAATCACTCCATTAAAGTATAGTTAGCTGAACCCATTCACTGTAGAAATAAAACCAAACAAAAGTTTTCCTCTACGCCTCCACACACAAAACCTAAACAACGAGAACGTCAGGATTAGTCAGAGGGTCAGAGTCAAAGGTGTGAGCTATCCATATCTCCCACAGTCCGCTGATAACTCTATTACGTGCCATCTGATAGGGAAACGTGTCTAACTTTATCAGGCACATTTTTAGCTCGCACGAAAAGAGACTTGTTCTATGTAAGTATATCACCACGTTATTATGCTTGAGGACAGTTGTGGTAATCAACAGCGGAATGCAGAGTTGGCCGTTAGTAGACCAACCTGACGGCATCCTTAATAATTAGCTTCCAAGGCCAAAAACTCAAAACACTTTAATAAAAACTCTTTCATATTTTGACGGGACACAGTCAAGGCTTAGGTACCACAAGATGTATAATTTAGAAGCTAGCGTCGGTTTTCGTCACCTGTGGTTGGGTTATCTCGCCTGTTCATAATGTATGAATAATGTCGACGAAAGTGACGACCAAATTCATTAGCTACTCAAAGTTGTGCACTACCACTGAATACATATGTGTCAGTCCAGGCATAAAGGGTCCAGTAGTGGGGTATTGAGTTAAGACTGGATTCGGTATCTAGAATAGTCAATTGATAGTATGGATTGAAAAAATAATCAAAAAGTAGCACACGTTTTTTTTTATCAGACATTTGAAGTTGAAATTCTGAAAAAGCTTGATTTGAGAAAAAGCATTTTGAAAGTTTGAGTGAAAAAAAAACACACTTTTACTTGCTTGTTACGTAGATTTTTATTCATTATTGTAGATTGATATGTTTTCCATAGAATCAACTTATAATTATACTTTTGACATCAAAACTAAAACAATTATTATCAAAATAAAAGAAGGATACACAGTCTAGTAAAAAAGGTCCACTTGCCGATATTTAATAAAAAGTTAGTTATTGCGATAGTAATTAACAATAAAAAACTAAAATTAAGTATTCTTACTCTATTTAGGAACTAACAAAATAACAAGACAGGCTTTTTTCAAACATTACTGCAACAGAATAATGATTATTTTAGCCACTGGTACCTTTTATGTAATGTCATAAAAGGTACCAGTGGCTAAAATAATCATTATTCTGTTGCAATAATATTTGAAAAAAGCCAATACAAACATAAAAATAAAACTTATTCTATTTGGGACTCCAACTTACGTTTTGGACAAAAATAAATTCCTCCTCGCACCTGATTCCTATGACCAACCTGTTTGCAGTACGAACATGTTGGTTTTTGTCGAATACTCTTTTCAATTGATGGTTTCTGAAAAGAGTACTCGACAGATGTTGTTGGGACAGAGTTGTGGTCAACATCAACATTTGGAATGGGTTTCGGGCATAAAATGTCTTTAGATTCTTCACGTACAAATTCACGAATCTTATTATAAAGATACGATTTTCTTTCGTACGTCATGCCTGCAGGGGATTTTTCTAAAGGAAAACCGTATACTTTATTCGGGTTCAAAACCTTTGATACAGTTGGTTGACTGTCAGTATATTTTTTGTAACATAACATGTGCCCTCTATTATCTTCATTTGTTTCAAAATGACTAAAATGCAGAAGTTGGTTAATAGTTACACAATCAGGTTGAAAAAAATTGGCCCAGTCGTAAGTTTTCACAAAAGTTTCTCCTTTCTCATCACCAGTTAGAACAGCTACTATAGATTTTGTTTTCGGACAAGCTTGAACAGCAGCTGCAAGAATATCCTTTAAGTTATTGCATTCCCATTTTCTAAAACTTTTTTTGAATAGACCGAAATACATGTCGGGTGCAAACTTCGTATGACCCACGGGAAGGAAAGATATACGGAAACTTCGGTGTCTGCCTGTTAAAACTCGCCATGTTGCATATTGCATGACATAGTTATTTTTATTTTGTCCAGCACAATTATCTGCATGACAAACAACATCTTTTTCGCCTATACCAAAATTTTCGAAAAAATGATGTAGCATTGAAATTATTACATTAGCTCCTTTCCCAGTAGCACAGGGTTCAGGAATTACGTACAAAACGAACTTTCTCAAAGGCTCTGCAGCAACACCAAATAAACTGACTTTAAATCCTGTCAAGAAATACAGTGGCCCAATTTGTTGTGAACTGTGCGGCAAATGCACCTGTTGGGCAAAATCAAAAGAGTAATGCATGACGCCATCATAAGAACATGGTTCATGAGGTCCAAGAATAAGAGTAGAGTCCGTTATTGAATCAGTCGCAACTTTGATTACATTGTTATAATATTTTCGTTCATTTTGCACTAAATCAAGGTGCTGCCTCGACTTTTCTACAAGCTGTATTTTTTCCTTTTCATCTAAACCACCCATTCGTCCCAACGTGGTCACGTTTTTCTGACAAGTTGCACATAGATCTGTTTTCGGTTTCTGTATAACGACATATGGACAAAAATCTTCCCAAAGATCATACCAACTACTTCTACTAATAGGAGTTTTATCGAGTAAAGCTATAGTTTCCAAATATTTGTTGTACACATACGCTTTAGACATACTACAAGGTAAAATTATTAAATCAGATTTAAATTGGTGGCCTGGTAATCGGCCCGGCAATACTAAACCGTTTTCATTAGCAAACTGTCTTATAAAAGTGATTGCGTCTGATCTAGTTTGCAAATTAATACAATTGTAAGGTCGTTTACGTGACCCGTGGACCTTTGGAGCAACACCGCTGTCCAGAAAGTTCTTTTTTACATTTTTTAACCTTTTCAAACCAGTGGCATATACATATTGGAAAAAAATCTTGCATACTGAAACACCTCGAAAGAAATACTTTACCGTGTATTCTTTTCGTTGCAAGTTTCTGTTTTTTGAATGTAATGTATTTTCACTTGTACGTAAGAGAGCATTTAAAGCTCCTTTCAAGACCAAGTGATGATGATTGACTCCTTCATTACAACGTGAATTTAATTCGATACAATCTAACCTACTACTTAATATTACATCTTTTTGAAATTTGGACACACAATTATTATTACATCCACAGCCAGTATCTAAGAATGAGGCCTGAGTTACATCGTCTAGAATTAAAGGATCATCATCTAGTAAAATATTACCAATTTGCCGCTCTTCGAGCGGCTCACAAGCACTAAATTCGATGTCACACGATAATTCTGTACCCCGTTGACTTTTGAACTCTAAATTAAAATTTTCATAGTCTTCATGTTCTACAGACGCTGAATAGCTAAACTCTGAAAACAAATAGTTGAAATATACATACTACACAGGTCATTTTTTCATACTATGTCTATGACATAGGTACCTAACACAACTTCTTAATTGGTATTAGAGTCCTTGCTGTAGTCATAAAGAATATGTACTATTGCATGCATACAATGATCACGTCGATCTTTTTTGATTTTACACAAGGCTCGGCTAACTATTTTAGCAAAATCATAACACTCATGTATTTCATCTTCACTGATTGCTTCTGTATTAGTGCTTTTTTCATAATACTGATCCGTTTCATCCATCTCAGATGTCGACTCTGTGAAATTATTTTCTAAGTTGTAAGTACCTGAATAAGGTGCAACGGTTTCTTCTTCTGTTGGTAAATCCGGCGTTGTTGCGGTCGAGGCCAAAACAGGTAGTGTGTTTACTTCCACCTCCATAGAAAGTGGTACAGGTCCATCAGAATGCTTAGATTCATCACTAGAGCTGGAACCTTCGGTTGAATCTTCAATAATTATGTTACCTAAAAACAAATTTGAATTTAGTATAAATGGGATGAAATTATGACTAATTGAGATTCATTAGCCTATCAACTTTGTCGCGGTCAGTTTTCAGTCTATGTGGATGCAGCCGAATTATTATGATTAAAGCTGCTCTCTTTTAAAATGTAATAAATAAGTAGGAACGTAACGTAATCTACGCTTAATCCATAAATCTCTAAATCTCTAAAATCCATAAAAAATCGAATTTAAAGACGACTGCTGTCTGTAGGAGGCTTCGCCCCTGTCGAGGTCTAAATATGAAAAGTAGGTAACAGCTGTAGATACACACAAGAACTCCGTAACATTCCGATACCCCGGTTTATAGAACTAGCTTTTCGACCTCGGCCCCGCTAAGCGTAATAACGTTAATAATATTATAGCCTATGACTGAATAATGCAGCTTTGTATTGGAGAAAGAATTTTCAAAATCGGTTCAGTACTTTTGGAGCTTATTCGATACATAACACAACACGTAACAACAAACATAGTATTAGTAGATATAATAGACAACGTAAAGACTTACCTTTATTCATTTTTATGCGCACTTTTCACTCACTCAATTTAAAACAGCTAAGATAATAAAAACTGCTATATTTACACAAAGACTGTCGGATATTGTTTCCTTTCCGGTGTCAAATGACAAATAAATTATTGCATCACAGGCAGATCTATTTATAGGACACGTAGGTAGCAAAAAACGATCAGGGAAATCCCCGCTATGTCGAAGTGAAGCAAAGTAAATCCCCTTAGTAGTTGCATAGTAGCAGGGAGTTCCCCGCTTTAAGGGACCTTTTACACGTAGTTTCAACATTTTAATCTTAAAATATAATTAAATTATTAGAAGTGATCAGTACGGGGTATTGAAACGTATTTTATTCCCAGAATATCGACATGCCACCCACTGGTACCTTTTTAGTAAACTTTTTTCATAAAGTTTCTGGTACTTAGAAACATCGTATATAGTCATTTACTATATGAAATTGTAGATAATTGAGCATTTATTTATAACCAATTAAAATCGCGAAATGCAATTTTTATACCCAACTTTACAAAACCTCTTATATCTCGGAAACTAAATGCCGCGCACTGGACCCTTTTCGCTTGGACTGACACATATAAAGGTCAGATTTACTTGTATAAAATCCATTTGTATCACTCCTATGACGTGAAATTACTTCGACGAGATTTTGTTTCTTTCGGTTTTGAAATCATAAATTAAAAATCAATCAACCACTAATTGGTTGAAAGGTCACGTCTAAAGTCATGACGTAAAACATTGAAGTAAATTTTGTGGTCTTTTAAATATTATTTGAACAGCTAATCGTTTTACGGGTTCCGTACCTCGAAAGGAAAAACGGAACCCTTATAAGATCACTTCGTTGTCCGTCTGTCTGTCCGTCTGTCAAGACCCTTTTTCTCAGGAACGCGTTAGTATCAAATACTCAGGTCTGCAATCCCTTGAAGCAGTGAAAAAATAAAACTTCTAAGTTAATGCAATCAAAAGATACGAGCGTTCATGTTCCGAAATCAAAACCTATAGGGTACTTCCCGTTGACCTAGAATCATGAAATTTGGCATGAAGCAATGTCATGTAGCACGAGTAACGGAATAAATCCGAAAACCGTAAATTTGTAGTTACGTACCTACAAATTTACCTCTCGGTGCGCGAGTCCAACTCGCACTTGACCGATGTTTTGCCAATCGATAGATACATAACAAAATTGTATTATATAAGCATATCCTTATGCCGATATGGACATATGGCATCCAACTATGGGGCTGTACTAAGCCGACCAACATAATATATAAGAAATGACGACCTCCATCGTGACTTACTAGTAAAAACTTTTTTGCAAAAAAAATCAACCGACTTCCAAAAACGACACTACAAAGTGAAAAATAACTTTAATTTCGGAAGTCGGTGTCGTTGGGTTCACACTTTCGTTGTTTGCCACCGACTTCCGAAATTAAAGTTATTTTTCACTTTGTAGTGTCGTTTTTGGAAGTCGGTTGATTTTTTTTGCAAAAAAGTTTTTATTTTTCACTTTTAAGTTGTAATTTTTACCAGTAATTTTGGTTTAAAAACCAAACTACTGAACCGTTTTTGATGAAATTTCTATGGGACCATTTGGGAAGTATACCCTTTCCAACAAAAAAAGAATTTTTCAAATCGGTTGGCAAGCGAAAGAGTTATGCGCGAACAAACATAAAAAAAAAAAAATACAAACATCCGAATTGAGAACCTCCTCCTTTTTTAGAAGTCGGTTAAAAATAGAACCGGTCACCAACATAATCCAAAATTTTGCTGAGGCCCATGAACACCGACTCCACCGGGTCGTGGGGCTTGAACATCGAGGCAATTCAGCTGTTAGACCAAACAAATATAGTGCGAAGACTAAAACGGACAAAACCTTTTGAGTTAGTGTAGTGTAAAAAGTTTAGAAATAATAGTGCCAATGACACACATAATCACATGAACAAAGTGCTTATATCATCATATCAGACTCTAAGAAAGTGGAACGGACTTGTGTAAAGTACAATAAACACTATTCTAAGTTTTGAAATAATTATCACGTAATAAATTAAGTTAGATTAAAATTGCTTATCTTATAGGCTAGATTGTAATTAATTATTAAGAACCTGGTTCTTTTTAATAAAGGATAAAAAAAAGCGACAGATTTTTTTAACAGGAAAAGTGTTTAATTTTCCTGCTCCATCGTTACGGATATTATCACCGTTAAAATATTTCGGCTAGTGCGATATGCCACTGCTACTAATTAAATAACAAACAATCTCAATTAGCTCTCTCGGTCACGATACAAGTGCGACAGTCGTGACAGAACACCAAATGGTATTCACAAACAAATTCAAACAATTAAACTACTCATTTATTCAAGAGCGCGTGTCGCACTAGTAGACCCCGATATCGATTTTGCCTTTTTCCAATTCGGTATTGAGACGACATCATTCTACTATCTACATATTAGGCCATGAACGTTGTCCTTCTTCATCTATGACTATGAACTATGTATGAATCGAAATATCAGTTACGAATCGCATTATCTCCGTCATTACAGTGGGGTTGGCGGGGCAAGTCACGAGTGTCAGCTATGTGTCAAGAGCGGCTTGAATACGGGTCAGGTCCGAACTACGTCATAACGAGCACGTTTGCGAGACCCCGAGACACGTGCACAAGTCACAACAGGCGTCTAACTCCATTCAAATGTTTCCTTCACATTTTTACGAAACTTGCCCCGATGTTTCAATAAAAGGTCAAAATAAAGCAGGAAAATCTGTTACAGTCACGTTTCCCTAAAATGTCAGGAGTGACTCGTTGCTTATTCGTAGGATTTCATTTTCTATGTAGGTTGAGGGGCTGAGTCGGAATTGGTATTGTATTTGTAAACAATGTGTTTTGCTTTGTAAAGTTTTTTGAAATTCTAGTTTTCCTTTGCTTTTACTCTCAAATGACTGATGTGAAACCCCCAACGAAATGTATGTTAACCTAAAGTTAGAAACCCTAAAAAAATATTTTTAATATGCGATATATATTTATGTAAAAGTAGAACATAATATGTATATACCTACAGTAAAAAAGTCCCCAAACCGTATTCTACTATAGGCATAGTCAAACATTTGCAAAGCTATTGTCGCATGTCGCACCTCCAGTCCACGTAAGCTAAACGTTCCGTAGGGCGTAGCGTGGAGTGCATGTAGGTACATATGGGAGAGGTCACGCTCACGAGGTGTAGTCGACACCTCTCACAACACTCCAACTCTCGCATCTGAAATAGGTTACCGTGCAACTAGACGCGCAACGCTCAAACGATCGACGCTTTCAGCTTTATGAATCCATTTGACTTTATCCCGAAGTATTCTAGGAGAATTTGCTTCGTAACAAGGTAAACCTGTTATTTTCTTTTTAGATTTTAGCTAAACCTAAAAATTCAGCACTTTAAACGTTGGGATTTTCGCTTGAGATAACATTAACCATTGAGGCGTGTTTTAGTAAATACTTTGGGATCACCGGCACGGCAGAAATTGTTTCTGCTCAAATTCCTCAGACTTCAAGAGAACCACGGCCAGGGCTTTTCCTCATTTTTCTACCAAATTTTAGGGAACCTCTGCGAAGAGCCTCTTAAGGGAATACAGAATTGGCTGCTACTGACAGTTAATTAAATTTTATTACAAAAAGGTTAATTAGCAAAAGCGAAACATTGGGAATTCTTGTGGGCGTTTGAAATCCCGATTTATGGACATTCCTGCATCAGGCGAACCAGAATTAGTAGCATAGTGAGAGTAACATTTCCCTGAGGCCCAAGATTTAATATCAAATTCTTTGCAAAGCAATAATAACGTTATGGCGCTCATAAAAAGTGCGAAAATATCAAGAGTGAGTTTTATAACGAATGTGTTTCTGGTTTCTGTCAGCCACACTTTCTGAATCTGATGTTATTTTTAGATTTAAGATGTACAGACGCCAGCACATCAAGCTACAACAATTTGTCAAATTTCTTTAAAAGATTTTTAACTTAATCGCTAAAGCATCAGGGTTCAAGGTTGATTGGGAAAATTTGACAATTTCGGGTAGCTTGATGTGCTGGCGTCTGTACCGTTCGGACGAATCTCCTGTTATATTTTCCCCTGAAATAATTTACTCATAAAATATCATCCGATAGAAAACCAAATATATAAACATAAACAAGGTTAAACTTCTGCTTTATTTGCTTTGCTCATAAATTATTTGAAAAAAAATCCGTTGTATTCCAACATCAAATGATGATTGATGTGAATTTATTTTTATAAGTTTTCACGCCAGTATCGTTTCACGTTTGGAATTCAAAAAGCTTCATACATGATATAGCGTTCCCGCTGAAATGTACACGGTATTATGTCAACACTGGATACTCGCTGGTACAGGAAGGTAAAGATAAAAATGTTGGTAAACGTTATAAAACCGAGAGGCAAGTTCCTACTGCACAAGTGTACACAGATGATTGAATTAAAAAAGTATTTTACGTGTAATAGGAGTCTTCCTCGCTCGGGGAAATAATGCTATATAATGTTAGCGGTGGTGTAGTACACAGTAATAACCTGTAACTAAGTTTGTCTGACGCCATCATTAATATTGTTGCCTTATTTCTCTAGAAAGAAAGCTGGAGCCCGGTTCTCGGGAGGGGTGAATCCTTATGAACCCCGCACCCCCGGCCATAGGCAGAGATGGAACACCGCGGTGGTTTTAGCCGGTAAGAGACTGGCATACCCCTCTGTCACCCCCTATGATGGAGGAAGTCAATGAGGATTTCAACCGCACAACAACAAAAAAAAAGCCCGATTCTCAGCGGAGCTTTTACACAAACATTTTATGAAAGTGATAGAACGATTTTAACACAAACGTGACACAACAGGCGTGGACTATCATTTTCGGACGTTTATTGGGGTGCTTTAAAATAGCCTTCACTAAGGGGCTTGTGGCTAAGTAATAACAGCCGCACGGATCGATCGATCAGGTTAAGCTACGCTTGCCGCGGTTGGTCCGTGGATGGGTGACCATCTTCACATACCAAGCCAAGTGCGTGCAACCAAGCTCCGTGCCTCAGAAAGCACGTTTTAAGACGTTGGTCCCGGCTGTCATTCGTGGATCTTTGACAGTCGTTACGGGTAGTCAGAAGCCAGAATAGTCTGACAACCAGTCTTACCAAGGGGTATCGTATTACCCAGTAACTGGGATATGGAGGTCAGATAGGCAGTCGCTCCATGTAAAATGCTGGTATTCAGCTGCATCCGGTTAGACTGGAAGCCGATCCCAATGTAGTTAGGAAAAGGCTATGCAGATAATGGTATTGGCGATGCTACCATCTTGCTGACTAACCAATAATCTTACTATGTTATTAGCTTTTCTAATAAGTACATCATAGTTCGTAAAGATACGAGTTAAGTTCATTATCACGATCGTCAATATAATCCAAAGCCAGTTTGTCAACAAATAAAAGAGGGGTTCCATTTATTTCCTTTGTATTGAGAAATATATTGCTAAACGGATTTTAATTGCTTATTGATTTGGTATAAACTGGGACGATAAAATTGGGGGCGAATTCTTAATCGGCGTGACGGGTTCGCTCAAATTTGAACGACGCCATGATAAACTGTGGCTTAAATAATTATTTCATGATATTGTTATTATTAAGCGCTTTTCAGTTGACACAATGATAGTATAATAATTTATGTACACACTCAAGCAATTTAGCAATATGAAATACTTAATTGCCACTCAGTGATTTAATGGAATTTGAGTAGGGTGTGATTGTGGAGCTATGTCACAAACCATGCCCCACCTCCTATCCTGCCCTCTGTGTCCCAAAACATGCAATCAAAGTGACATCTGCGCTGCCACCGACAACGCCGTGGAAGTGGCAAAGTTTTGGGAAATTAACATTTAAAATTGCAGCGACACGAAGAAGAATAAGAATGGCATTTGAATTGCCTACACCACAGTTATAGATTCAATGTTAGAATTAACTGAAGCGTAAGTAACCTATTTCAATGTTTATTGACTAATTGATTGAATAGTGAAAAGCTTCATATTTATCTATCTAACAACGCTAAAGGGTTTGTTTCTCTGGAACTACCAGTAGGATTTGAAAATTATTTTTGCATTAGATAGCCCAATTCTTGAGGTAGGCTATAGGCTATTTAACATTACGCTCAGACAGAGAGACAAGCAAAATAAAAAAAAAATAGAAAGACCGCTAAGCGAAAACAGGCGATGCCATGTAACAGGATGGGTCGGGGGTAAGGCAAATTTCACGTGGACGTAATCGCGGGCAGAAGCTGGTCTAACATAAGACTGTTTCTGGTAAACCGCAATGGTGATGCATGGTTTTGTCGCGGACAATCGATTTAGACTTGCGCAAAGACGGCTTGTTATATTTTCTTCAGCCTTAATTATTTTATAAACAGTTCGCGTTATAGATTTGCTCCTTTACCTAAAGTAGGTTGTTAGGGTAGTTACGTAAATTGGCGAATGCACACTCATCGTACGCCAGAATTTGAATTTGCGGTTGCTATACAGTCTACAGTTCTAGGTTTTTGGACGTCAGTAAACGTACATTTTACCCGTAATCCTGCTGGCATGCAACAGGCATCTTCGTTTGACGTCATTGAACACGTCAAGCCATGTTATATCGTGAAAACACGGCTCTAGATTTTTGTTTTTCATTTTCTACATTCACTGAATATGTTAGTTGTAACATGGATTTATCTTTTGGAAGTGTTAAACGTTATTTATCTCTACTGCCGTCACGTTTTATTGAAGAGAAAATGACAATGACTGATAAGGCTTATCAGGTATTTATGGGTGGTTTGTGAATAGCATTCGTTTGGGATTTGCTCACGCTCCAACTAGTTTAGTGTCACTATTGGTTTTAAGATTAGCGCGTGCGGAATGTAATAAATGTAGGTATTCTTAGTTTGCGATAACAAACAATATTCTAGTGAGCGTTTATGCGAGCTTTACACAGGCGACTATAGCCCTATAGCCGCACGCTATTCGACTCTCTAAATGGCAATTCGACCAGGCCGCAGGTGACTAAAATCGTAAGTTCCAAAGTACAGTAGGTTTTGACTTTGGTCGTGCGGCGACAGGTCTTGCATGAAGGTCGACACTTTGATGCAAAATGAACTAGTCACCTGCGATTTTTATCGACCTGTGTAAATGAGGTGGCGGTTCGGCTTGTTAGGCGATTTGGTAAGCGACCAGCCAACAGTATGGCTGAAATCGACCTAATGTAAATCCCCCATTGGTTGGTCGAAGTTGGTTCAACATTGAATAAAAAGGAAAGTGCAGTGGCAGAAAGAAAGATTAACCAATTTACAAGCAAGACCTTTCTGCCTAACGAGCTCATCCACACGTCACCATTTCGAACTGAGCCCGTAAAAATGGTCTGTAACGGGCTTAGGCCCGACCGAAAAGGGTAGCCTTTTCATTCCTCGTGAGTACACACTCTGATTACTTTTACTGTGCAGAATTCAAACAGAAAATTGTAGATAATACTAGAAATAGAAACTAACTAGAATGCTCGATTGTTAGTGCCGGATAAGAGAATTTGTCATAGGCCTGACGGTGACCGGAACTCGTACAATGGACCATTCCGACGACTGATGGTGGGCCCCGCACCACTTGTACCTACATTCCCTCATCTATTTGTACCGGTAGAAGGTAAGAATTTCTATCTCTAATCTTTGTAATATCGAAGAAAACTACTACATTGTACTGAAGGTTCAGTGCCCACATATTTCATGAAAACGCTATAACGAAAATAATGTGTTTGATTTATTTCTTGCGGCTAGATTTGTAAGGGTGGTCTGGCATAAGTATTTGTTGTTAGTATCTTCTTTTTATTATTTACTAGCTTCTGCCCCGTCGCATCGCATCGCCCGACGGCGCTGTACTTCGTTTTTCTTAGCGTTATTTCTGTTTGCACAGCTCCTTAGGGTCGTAGCGTGATGCTAAATAAAGCCTTAGTCAAAAATTGGGCTATCAAATACAAAAATATTTTTTCAAATCGGACTGGAAGTTCCAGAGCACGTTCAAACAAACAAACTCCACAGCTTTATTATTAGTATCGATTGATCACACCTTGGTAATAACAAATAGGCAGTTATTTATACCATCTAGATAAAATATAGGAAAATCTATAAATGCCATTACTTACAGCATTTTAAAAGAGGTTTTCCAAAATATGTAGTTCATAAAATCATTTACAATTTATTAATATTGAGTTTTAAATGGTTTGTCGGAGGTAATAACATTGATTAAAACCTTTAATTAAAAACCTCGCCGATTTATCGGCACTTAATAAAAGGTTTTATTATCGCGAGAGATCATTAAAATTTTTCAAAGTGTCATAAAACAGCGGAGCGTATGTTTAATCCCCTCGACGCACACTGCATGTTGCAGTCAGAATGCGAATTGTATCGTTTAGTTGGCTGAAACTCCTAAAAAAATCTATATATCTAAGTAGTAAATAATAAAGCTGAAGAATTTGTTTGGTTGTTTGAACGCGCAAATCACTGGTAAGAAACTTAAAAAAAAAAAAAACAAATACGACTGAAGTCGGATCTGAAAAATTCTTATATTCTTAAATCCGACTGGTTTTCTTTTGACTACGCTAACGCGGCTGTAAATTCTTTTCGGCGAAATTAATTGTTAACGTTACATTATAACTATAAGATCGAAATATTAAATAAGACCAAAATACGCTTTACATAATCTGTGTGGTCCTGGAACTCATTGAATTCAAAATGTCTTCGTGAGAATTCCCAGAAGTTGGAAGGGGCTTGCTGGTGTTCAGCTGCGTCCGGTTAGACTGGTAGCCGACCCCAATATGGTTGGCAAAATGCTAGGCACATTGATTGAGGTTTCCCAGAAGTTTTTAAAATATTCGATGCCACGTTAGCTACTTGCGGCACATAATATGAGGACGTTCGTTCCTGTTGATACAGCGTGCCATATGTTCTACACGCTATAGACAACGTGAACGAGGTCAGTTTATAAGAGACGTGTTTGTTTTGTTTCGACTGAAACAGTCCGGGAGTTCTCACGTTTTGGGTAAATTGTGGCCCTCGAGCGCTTGCGTAGACTGCGGTAAACTTTTTACGTTGATTATCCTCGCACAATTTGTACACATTTCAAGGTCACTTTAATAATGAAAATTCATGCATTTATTATTAGTACCTATATTGTATGTAGACGTTTAAGTAGGTACTATCGCCAAAACCATATCTGACCATTTTGATAACAATATCCCGTGCACATGATGACCACAGCTGCGTCCATGAGTAAAACAAAAGAGGATCCTTTTTAGATCGACTAATAATATGCGCTGCAATCAGGATAGTCCTTATGGTGGTCAAACATTACGCTTAGACCCTCAGGACCCAAGTAAAAAGAAAAAATAAGCAGACAGAACGCTGCGAAAACGTAGTAATAGCGCGGGCGATGTGACGGGGTGGGTCGGATCGGAGGAACAAGAAATTTCACGCGGACGTAGTCGCGTGCAGAAGCTAGTTCAGAATATGCTTTGAAAACTACTCCACCCTTGACATCTTCATTACATTCATCATGTATTCACTGTTTTAATGACTTCCATCGCGTAGATCTAGCAGTAAAAACGACGTTTAAAAATCAATCGTTGAATAATCAAATGTAAACAAATGCTGTCAGTTTGTCCAGTAATAAGGGTAGCTGCGTATACGTAGTGAAACTCCGTAAATTGATATTAACAAATAATTAATTAAACCCTAAACTTTCTTCGATAAACTTGTATGGTGCCTTCATTGAAACATAGTTTAGATAGGGCAAACTACTTTGACTTGCAAAACTTAATATTCCGTTAATTAATTAAGGGATACTGTTTCCAAACTTTGTATTTGACGTTTTAAGAGATGACCAGTCTCAAACGACGGCGCCCGTTCACGCACATGACTGCGGGACTGCGTGGACTAGCACCATCCAGCTCAAATCATGAAGCAAAGCTTCAACCTTTGAAGGTCCGTGGCTATAATTATTATTTTGATATTAATAGACTCGTAATCGCAGGGAAAAAGGACCAAATACCATTCGAGGCGAAAATTGGATGTTATAGCACCCGCCTAATGACAACTGCAGCTAAATGATAAATGATTTTATTTTTGTAAGTAGGTTTGTACACACGGCTACACGTCAAGCTATACAAAACCAGTTTGTCTTGGCCTCACTTTGTATGATATTTTCTCACAATGAACGGTCAGCTAATACTGGTTTTGCATAGCTTGATGTGTAGCCGTGTGTACAAACACTTTTACACGTCAATCTCATAGCTGTAAGACGGCAGTTGCCACTGCCGTTGACGCGTGCCACTCGTGTGTACGAACACTGACCCTGAGGGAATCACTGGCTTGACCATTACTACACTAATGAGTAATGACAGACACACAAAAAGTGTTGTTTAATCTATTAGGTCACCCTCGTCGGTTATTCCGCGTAATTCCGTGATTTGACGCAAAACCATTAAAATATAATTAAGTACATAACGTTTAAACTTTTCCTTAAGGAAAGCCATTCAGTAACCCCAAATGTCAGTGTCCTAGTTGCCATGCAGATAATGAGGCGTCAATACAAAACGGGACTGACCTAAACATACCGTGTGATTTAATTTATCTGTACGTACGTAAAATAATAAATGTGTTTGCGTCATGAGTCATTAGTACATTACATTATCTTTATAGCTAAACGATTGTGGTTAGCGTCAGTAGCGCTATTAAATCTCGCGTCAAACCGGGCACGTGTAATGTTTAAAGATAATCGACCTTATTACATAAAACAAGGTTTATCTTTAGTCCTTTTAAACCGGATGTTACAAAGACTGATGTTAAACCCGAGTCTAAGTTGTCAATTTTGCATTAAGAACTTTACGTCTGTCGGATTAAAGTTCAAAATACAGTAACTAACTCGAAGGTTTAGGCTAGCTCTAAAGTTAGAAGAACTCGTTTTGTAATCTGACGACGGGCCTTTAGCTGTGCCTAAGCACTTACAGAGCTATAATGATAGGGAAGCCGATGTGGCTTTTCTTTGGAATAGATCATCATCTAATTACCAATCAATGGTTGGTGCTACGTGACGTACAGATTTATCCTCATGAGTCTATGTAACCCTGGTAAACACAGTACTAGTTTCCTGCCTTAACAATCCACGTGCCGACTGACTATTGTAACCCGATATTCCGCTCGAAAGGAGTCCGATTATATCCGACATTTCGATTCCATCTCACGCAATTTTCTGCCAATAAATCTGTAGGCTCGTTTCGCATCAGCAATCTTTCAATCAAACCATCAGTTAGGACTGACTTGCACGCGTCACGAAACTGCGCCATAGTGCTGCCGCTCATCGGAACATCTGTTCAGTCTGTCAGCACCTCAAAAAGTTACCTACATACATGTAAACATGTTTAAAACGATTTATTTTTACGAGCGTTAAAAAGTGGAAAATTATTATGGGAGCTATAAAATATGCATGAGATAGGATAGGTAACCGTTTATTGAAGTAAGTTTATTTGTCTGACTTTCGGCAAAAGTAAAGAAAGAATCAAGTCGAAAGACCGTCACTTAAAGAGAGACTTTGGGATCAAGGGTAAAAAGAGTGAGACCCAGTTTGAATTTTCCCAAAAATATTAAGGTCACGCAAGACACGGATCAGTACTTAGTCGTACTATTATTTTATTTGGTAAATATTCAGATATTCCAAGAGCTTTGTCCACATACAAAATAATTTCAACACGAGAAGTATGGATAAGCAAAATGGACAACGATTTTGCTCTAGGCACGTGATTCAGATGCACAGAATATACAGTGTATAAAAAACTATGATTAATACGAGTATACTGGCTTCTGTGCTCCGCTGAGCGTATGTGAAGGGAGTGTTCAGTTAGAGATAAAATGAAATTAATTTCCTCGGAATTTCTGTACATATTCAATTATCCATTCCATCAAACGGGAAGCCGCCATCAACGCTTCTATTTGCAGAAATATCAAAGATGAATGAATATTGAAGAACCCACCGAGTGTTACTCCGGAAACTCGAAAGTGAATTGTAATCTTGTTCAGTTTGCCGTGCATAAAGTAAAGAGTACTTTCTTGAGCTTTTTGTTTTTATGTGTGTGTGTGTGCCCGCGATTTCATCCGCGTGAAGCAACTTTCTTAATTTTTTTTTTTTTCGTAAGAAGTTTCTACAAAATATTAGAAAACATTTTAAAAAAAGATGGATGGATTTATTGGTTTTTTATGTATGACCACGCGTAACTTTTTACAGAGTAGTCCGATTTTTATAATTATTTATTGGAAAGGGTATACCCCAAAGTTGATTCCATATAAATTTGGAAAAAATCCAACCCTAAGGGTGGGAAAATAGGGGTGATTTATTGTTCACTCACAGATTTGAATGCTGAGTTGTGTACACTCTACTCAGTGCTACATATGCTTGCCCTTTGGCAAACAATTAGTAGATTATAGCCACAAAAAATTACAAAATAAAAACTTTTTAACAAAAAAATTAAACCGCCGCAAAAACTGAAAAGCCAAAAATAATAAACCTTGTTATTTAACCTTAATAAATAAACCTGATGCTGCTGCTGCGGCTGCAGAAAATCTCAAGCGGCGTAAATATAATAACCTTATTAATAACTAGCTTCTGCCCGCGGCTTCGCCCGCGTGGATGTCGGAAGTTATCCCACGGGAACGTGCTAACAGGATAAAATGTATGTGCTTCCCCAGAATGCCATCTATCTCGCGGGCCCTTTGTGGCTAATTACAGTAGAAAACCAATTGTGTCTCATTAGTGGTGATTAAGAGGGTAACTATATGATATCTTTACCTAAGTACCTAACTAATTTAAAAAAAAAACTCAATAACAGAAAATTACCTACCTAAATAAACCTATTTCTGATGATAACTAATCTAAACTCAATAAATAAGCAAAATCCCTAAAAACTAATATCTATACGAATGACTAATCCTACCTAACAGTATTATAAAATAACCTACGGTCACTACGTACACTATCAAATATACTACCTATACTTTAAAATTAAAATCTATACCTACGACTCATATAAAAATAAACCTAAATAACTCTAAAAACTAAAAGGAATAAAAATGAACTCCACTGCGGGTGACCCAACCTACGACAAACTTAGTATTTGCGGTTGGTACAGTACAGACAGTGGTAATCGGGTATAGGGATCGAACCGCAAAATTAAGTTTGTTTTTTATTGTATATACTTTTCCGGGATAAAAAGTACCCAGTGTGGTGCCCAGGATATTAAAGAATAATTATACCAAGTTTCATCGTAATCGAACCGGTAGTTTTTGCGTGATGCCTGAACAAACAGACAGACAGACAGACAGACCGACAGACAGACAGACAGACAAAAATTTTTTTAATCACATTTTTGGGTTCGGTGTCGGTCTAGTAACACCCCCTGTAAATTATTTTTTTGATATTTTCAATGTACAGAATTTTCACTTCTACAGATTTATTATAAGTATAGATAGATTATATTTTCGGGCTGTTTGGGGTGGAAACCCTCGGGCCGTGGGGTCCGAGTGCGCATGGTCTTTTTAAGGAAATCTCGAAAAGACTAGTTGACACTTCCCATGACACAAGGGCTGGCTTTTACCTTGGCCAGAGGCTAAGCATTGCCATACAACGTGGCAATGCCGCCAGTGTCTTGGGTACATTACCAGTCGACAGCGATGTGGATGAATTTTTCGACGCAATATTTTAGTTTGTAAATAGTTTTATTTAATTTAGGATATTATTTTGTTTTTTTAGTGTTATTTTGTAAATAAATTTACCTTAATAACTAAGTTCTTAAACTAATGTAAATATACCTAAATAATTTTGAGTCTTCGCCGTTTACATTTTTTTGTTAAAAAGTTTTTTATACATAGATTAGGTTAGACATTTTTTGTAGTATCGCATATAAAAGAGGGCCGCGATTATGTAGATGAGACAAATAGAATAAAAACAGGATGGTCGTTGGAGGTTAGCCCTAGGGAGAAGAAATCCTGAGTGCTTATAAAGTATTAAAATTAGTTCTTAGTCTCAGGGACAAGTCGCCAAGTCCTTGCTTTTTAAATAACATTAAAATAATCTAGTTGCTTGTTTTTATTCTAAAACGCTCCGAGCATTCTATATTAATTTTGCTTGGAAAGAAAGCTTTGAGTTTTTATTTTATTATTTAATTATACATAGCACTTATTGTGTCGTAGCCTTTAGGTACAATGGTTTTTATAGCATGAAAGCAGACATTTTCTTTTTGTCGTTCGTAAAAAACAAGTTTGTTAAAAGTACTCAAACAAATGTTTATTTTCATGGCCTTAGATCCTCCGTCAACTAGAACTCCAGCGAACTGAAAAATGATAACCGTGCTACGCGTCTACGGTCGTAGCGCTACGTAATTAAGTACGCTACAGAACGTAGCAGGGTAATGCAGGCGAGATAATTAACTTCAGAATGTAGGTTACTTATAACTAAATTTTCCGTCCAAGTAAATGCATTATTACTGAAACATGCGTATGTGTAGAATATAAGGTGGTTATAGAGGTATTTGTGTAAGTGTCATAGAGGGTCTACGCTACGAGCTACTCGTACAACACTTTTCAGAGCGGAAAGAAGGACCATTATTTACATAAGAACCCGCCTGTAGTCACAAAAAGGGTAAAGAAAGAAAGAAAGTTAAAGTATTTATTGCGACTCGGACAGAAAGATCACAAACTAAACTAAAAAAAATATTTTAAAAAAATTACAAAAAGAAAAATGAAACCGGGTCCCATACGAGGCCAAAAGCCTCCTATCTCAGCACAGTCACAGCGCTGGTATTCGCTGGTCCGCTGTGATGTCACGGGTAGTTACAGAAATAAATAAATAATGTAAGGTAAGGTAAGGCAGAGTTGTACCATTATTTATATATGTACGACAAGCTCAAGTTAGTTGATGGATTCATTCCTTTATAGCTGTTAAGCTGATCTTTCAGCGACACTTACATGTAATCTGTAGAGTAGTTGTGAATATTTCCGTATTGTTTCAGAGAAATCGTAGTGTGACCGAAACGAAGGATTTTAATTGCGTTTCCAGCATTGTGCAGTGTGTTTTCAGTTAATAGCGCAGCCCGACATTTATCGCGCATGTTGGGAGAACGGAAATCATGCTGGCGAGTTCGTGTAGTAGTGAAGATGAAATCCCATGGACCCTCTGTTGGATATCTACTCTATGTAATAGGTTAGTAGGTGGCCTAAACATTTCCAAATAAACGTGGTTCAAAAGGACCAAACAACGTTAATTTATTACCGTCTAACTGAACAAGTTTTTGTTAAAGTATTTTCTTTTATCAAACAAAATATTGGGCTAACAAACTATCTCAACAAAACTAGATATAATAATTACTAAAACAACTATAATTCTCGTTTCACAACGCTCGAAGTAACAACGTTGAGGTCAAGCAAAAGAGAAAATAATAATAAAGCCGGGATAGAGCAATTTTATGCGAATAAAAACAAACTAAACGAGAGCATACCGGTTAGAACGAGCGGAATATTATTTTTGTGATCGTTCTTCTATTAGGCCCTCTGCTGTACACACACCGTTTTTCTTGCCGTAAAAAACTACGATTTATTCGGTATGTGTAGGCAGTCTTATACGCCGTACCGTGAAGAAAATAGTCACGAGCAAAAGTATGTATATACACGCGGCTTTATTCAAAAGCGATTTACTCCTTTATTTTTTTATGAAATTTTATGCTGTTACGAACATAGCATTTTCGAACCCACAGGTTTATGTAATGTGTCGTATTTCAACGTTGCATTCGTTATTTTACGAAAAAATCGCAATTGAAAGTTGCCAAGTGTTGACATATTGGTGCTCGTGATTGTACACACTGGCGCTTTTTAAATGCGACGTTTTTATAAATTGCATTAATTGGATTTTCAACACTCGCCTTTCAGCCGAGCATAGAGAATCCTCAGCACGTTAGAAAAGCGCACTGTTGGATTTTAAACTTGTCGCTAAGCAGATTGTTGCGATCCAGTAGGGGAGAGTGGTACAAAATGATCCCCCTAAGGGAAAATAGATATAAAAAGTACATAGACAATGAATTTTGTGAAATTAATAAGTTTTATGCAAGGCTAGTATATCGGCCTCTAATTTAGTAAGAGTAGAATACATTTCTATTCACATGATTTATTATTATTTAAGTTTTTGTCAAGCTACAGTAAAGGATCGTTTTGTACACCCGGGTGTCTAAAATGATCCCTGGGGTTGGGGTAATATGATCCTTGGGATCATTTAACCCCGCTATTAAAGTTATGTAAAATTAAAAATTAAATTTCAAGTAAAAGTGGTTTATTTTAGCAAAAATGTAAACCTTACAAGTACAAAAGTTTTGTTATAAAACTGAACTATGTTTCTAATAATTAAATCTTTTCACTCCAATTTTGGCGCTTAGTTTTTCTTACGTAATTCCGCGGCATTGTTCCTGAAATAAAAGAGAATCAGCGGTGCTATTCTGTAAAAAGATCACCGTGATAACCTAGGTGAAGTGAGATTAAAGTGAGCTGTCATTCCACCTGAGGCTAGGGATTGACACTATTGATAGCTCACTTTAAGCTCACTTCACTTAAGTTTTTACGGTGAATAGCATTACAGATAAGTTACTGATGTAATTTTATATAAAAACACAACATCTATTATTGATAGTTGTTATTGTAATTAACTAAGTTATTGTTAACCAGTTCATTAAAAACGAATTGTAAAAATATTACAATCAATAAACATAACAATGTGGGTAAAGGGATCATTTTGCCCCCCTACGAGAGGATCGTTTTACCCCAAATGCATAACTCTATAAAAACATCAAATCATAACCTCATGGTATTCATTTACAACAATCGATCATTGCTAATTATATTGTTAGATAACATTGGAAACTAACGCAAACACTCCTATTACATTATAATTACTTAAACTCAAACAACATCATATTGAATTATTGCTTATCTTACATCAAAACACACTATTTTTATTTTGTTTCAATAAAATCTTCCGTAATGCTCACACCGCCTTGACACTTTGACTGAATGCTAAAACCACTGTGGCGAAGACTATTTTCACTCAAACAACTAGATTGCGCTACTAATTTCGGTAAAACAGTAGATAATCGTTTTACCCCGAGGGATCGTTTTGTACCACTCTCCCCTACGTAGGAAAAAATCGTCACATTAAAACAGCGCCTGTGCGAATTTGAGCGTATTGTATTCACTAAGACCGATTGATTCCACAAGGTATTCTCCTGCTCATTTCCACTTCTTGTCAGAAACAGCTATGGAGTATTTTATTGACACAACTGAAAACTGAGGTTTTTCACAAGCTTCAGATAAGCACTCAGACCCTTATCAAAAAGGCGCTTAACGCGCTTGAGCGTAAGTCAATATTATTTGAAAGCTTTGATGGTACTGCGCTGGCGAAGGACCAAGAAATCTGTCCGCTTTACGTCCATGAAGCGCACATCAATACTTACAGAATAGCCCATTAAAATCAGTGGAGTAAAAACAGATAGGTACCGCAAGCGGTTTATGTAGTGTATTTTCTCTGTATTATTATTACAAGCCATTAATGTAGACGCCAGCACATCAGGCTACCTGAAACTGTAAAATTTTCCCAATCAACTTTGAACTTTATTCTAAAGCAATAAAGCTGAAAATCTACTAAAGAAATTTGACAGATTGTAGTAGCTTGATGTGGTGGCGTCTGTGACACTGCTGGGCAAAGGCCTCCCTACTTTCTTTCCACCTCTCTCTGTCCAGAGCTGCCAAGAACCAACCTTTATTAGTGAGTCCAACCTGCTGAATAATAGGTATAAATTCAATTATATTATATCTTTCAATCTATTTTGGAACGAAGTTCCTTATCACGCGTTGCGAAAGGGGGCTAGACGGAAAAAATTAAGACCAAAAGTTGGAACGACACTTTTTGCTATACCTAGTTGAAGCCGTGCGGCGTGCGCGTGTTTCTGTCTCTCTCTCTCTCTCTATCTTATAGAAAGCAAGCCAGTTATACTTCGTTCCATCCGGATGTCCCTTGACACCTCTCAAGTTTTTTTTGAACTTCCTAGGTGAGAGCAGTGGTGGCCCAGTGGTAACGGCGCCAACTTATGAGTTGTACGTCGTGGATTCAAACCCGGGCAGTTGTTTTACTTTGTGTAATTTATTTAATCACCACTGCTCTCAAAAACACAGTGAGTACAGTCACGAGCACCAATATGCCAACACTTGGCAACTTTAAATTGCGTTTTTTTCGTGAAATAACGAATGCAACGTTGAAATAAGACACATTACATAAACGTATGGGGGTTCGAAAATGCTATGTTCGTAACAACATGAAATTTCATTAAAAAATAAAGGAGTAAATCGCTTTTCAATAAAGCCGAGTGTATACATACTTTTGCTCGTGACTGTACACCGGCATGTCCTAGAACCAAAAATTCGAAGACATAAGATCTTTACCAGCCCGCACTAGGCCCGCGTTGTGGATAACCATATTATGATATTACGTATAAACTTCCTAGGTTAACACACTCTTCGTTCTGCTACTTTAGGTAGTATGTTAGATTAAACAAAACACCGAATTCAATAATCCTTATGGAGTTTCATTTTGTCGAGTGCTAGTTATAACCTTATAACCGAGAAATGTTACGACCAATTACTTACCCGTATATGTTACGGTGACGTTTTAGACAAATTAAAACGAATGTATATATTGTGTATTTTACACATGAATAGAAAGGTTGGAGTAACACAGAAAGAAAATGGAAATAAAAGGAAGACTTACCTAGTCGAGTTTTATTACGGCGCTGTCAAATGCCCGGACAGGTTATATTCAAACTTTCAAAGGAACAACTACTTCTGCGCGGATCCAAGCGGATCCAATTTGTTTAAAAAACGTTTCAACCACAGACTATGCAGTGGAGAAAAAATGCGGAGTCCTAACTGTATGCTTCTCAATAGTCCAGCCATGAATCAACGCTCCGCAGTTGCAGGTCTATCACGTACACGAGTACATGTATGGTAATATTATCATTTCATTGACGTACGCCTATTGTTGCTCATGAATAGGACGAGGAAAACTTATATTGTTATTATTTACGCAATTAAGTAGGTACCTTTACCGATTGAGTGCTTTGCGGAGGCGGTAAGCAACAATTAAGTACTTTATTTATATTCATGAAACTTGTTTTCCCGAAATGGTCTAATTAAATTGAATTACCTATTGGTTTTTCCTGATCCTTGTTTGAAATAGTTTACGAACCATTGAAGCAATACATGCAGGGTGTTACTGGACTTTTTTGGATTTTATTCACGGAGGAGGTTCGATATGTAATAGAGGGTCACATTGGTCATCCATCCACGAATCGACCGCGGTAAGACAAGCGTTAAGATTGGGTAAAACGATACCCCTTGGTAATCTTAATAATCTAGCGATAAAATACGAAGCACGTAGGTACTGGCGCCGATTCCCTTTTTCACAAACTAAACTAAATTTAAGTTCAGTGCATCTTTTTCTTTCTATTTCATTAAGAAAAGGACAGAAGATAAAATATTAGTTTAGTCCTGTCGATAGACAGTTTAGACGTGATTAAAAACATGGCTACCAAAAATACGTCAATTTACGTCAGGCGCTGACTAATTTGACAGGACTAAACTAATATTTTATCTTCTGTTCTTTTCTTACTGAAATAGAAAGAAAAAGATGCACTGAACTTAATTTTAGTTTAGTTTGTGAACAAGGGAATCGGCGCCACTGTGTGAGTATTCCCCTTAAAGCCGACACTACTTCGTTATTAAAAAAATACTTACTTTTTAATTAAGCCGATCTACAACAGATGTGAGAATTTTAATCCCGAGCATGTGTTCGTATTAACTATTAAGTGACGAGATTTCATAATTACTGAGATTATTTCAGTGTTGATAGTTATGTTTGTAAATGGGAGCAATATTTGAAAAGTCATACCTATTGATAATAGCATAGTTTGTGAAACCTAATATAGGTAACAAGTTTTAAGTGCGGTTTTTAGGTTAGATTGGGGATAAAAGCTAAAAGGTTTACGTTATTTTATCTACCCGCTTGAGTGATAAAATAATGTACTTAACAGCAATTGAGGTAGGTAAACAGGTCAAATTAAATTAGCTAGCGAAACTTCGCGGACGTGATAGGTATAAACTCTATAAACACGATAAAATAAAAAACAAATTAATTTGACGATTTTTTCTGTGACCGCAGTTAGTATAGTCACGTAAACTATCAGTCTAAAAATCGGCTTTTTATTGGGTAAACTTTACAGACGTGATGGGTATCAATGGGTATCATAAGACGGCACGGTTGGCGCAGTGGTTAAGCAATTGACTGCTGCGCTGCGTGTCGCGGGTTCGATTCCCGCACGGAACAATTATTTGTATGACCTACATGTATTTGTTCCGAGTCTGGGTGTTTTTCTATCTATAATATGTATGTATTTACAAAAAAAAAAAAAAATGTATATAAGTAGTTTATCAGCCATCTTGTTACCATAACACAAGCATTAGGTTGCTTAACTTGGGACTAGATGGCGCTGTGTGAAATGTCCAGGGATATTATATTATATATCAAAATCTCAACACGACAAAACTAAACAAACCAGATTTTCTCAACACATACTTCAAGTAACCACACAACCAGCACCCTAATTGCGTAACACACGATCAATCGTAATCTGAATCGTTTTGAAGCAAATTGCTAATCCATTGCTTCATAAGTTCGAAAAATTTGTCTGCTCAGCTCGTAAATAACGCAATGAATGTTGTTGAACTGTCAAAATGAAACCGATTCCGATTGATTGTGTGTTACGCAATTAGGGTGCAGTTCGTCGAACCTTAAAAAAAAACACATCAAATTATTTTTGTTTGTATTTTATCGTTGTTTAGATATCGATACCTATCTCGTCTGGAGACTTTGGCTAGTTAATTTATTTCGACCTCGTAGAAATATTTTTATCTAAAAAAATTCAGGTCCTCGTGTTTATTTATCTGGGTTTTATCTGCCGAAAATCTATAGCATAGAAATGAAGTAAGTGATTGATAAGGCCTGAAGCAATTTAATACTTATTTGGCAACAGCTCGATCACAGAAAATGTGCTAAGCATTTTCATAATATGTGTAATAGCCTATATCCATATAACATTACGAACTTATTCAATAAAGGCGATAGGACCAACTTAACACACTCTAATTTGTATTCTACACACTTCTGAATAAGGTCGTAATCCGGCAAACCTTCACGCCTGCGACTAAGCCTGTAATTAATATTAAATCTTAATTGAGCCTCAGCATAATTAAGCTGGGCATTTCGTCGGCAATTTTTCTCATTTAACTAAGTACTAGTTAAAGGGGAGAGGTTGATTAAATGATTTAGATTACAAGTACATTTTAATTACGCGAAACTAAATCCTCTTTCAGGGAAGTTGTTTGATGAAAATTAAACGATTTTAACAGCCCGCGACAATGGCAAATTAAAATAATGAAGCGTGACCAGCGGGTTATTTTACGTTACATATAAAATGCCAATTGATTCCATAGCCTGTCATATTGACAGTTCAGCCACGTTCATTATTATACGAATTTATCAAACCTATGAAGCAATGGATGTCAAAATGAAAGGCATTGCGATCGATTGCCATTTTATTGTGTTATGCAAATAGGCTAATGATTACTTGTCGTGAATTGGCAATTCTGCTTACAAACGGAAAGATGATAAAAATTTAGTAGCTATCTGTGTAGACTGCCCAAGCAGCCTCGACATTCATAGCGATCGCTTTACGACCGAATGCGGTCGCAAAGTCCCGAATCGACAGGTGAAAATAATGTATATGGAGTGACAGGACTTTGCTACCGAATTCGTAAAGCGATCGCTATGAATGTTGAGACTGCTGGGGCTGGATCCAATTTAATTTAACGATTCCAGTATATTTTGGCAAACGACGAAAAGTTAGACTTAAAATGTACCAAATTCGGGGATTGACATTACCGTGTATTTACAAAGTCCATTGACAGTATGTTAAACTCAACTGGCTAATTACAAATTATATTGAAGTTAGTTCCGAATTGTGGGTTCAGGCACTCTTAATTTTATTCACTTATGTACTATTTTGTTAAATCAAATATTATTTCAGTCATCATCATCATCAATTTATAATGTTCCCACTGCTGGGAAACAGGCCTGTGGGCCGTAATCTACCACGCGGGCACAGTGCGGATTGGTAGATATCACGTCTTCGAATTTTTGGTTCTAAGACATGCCGGTTTCCTCACGATGTTTTCCTTCACCGTTTTGAGAATTCAATTATAATTTCTGTACTTCTCAAAAAAGCTTTAGCGTAATTAGGTCACGTGAATATCCTATAAATCTCCAACTTAGATGACCAAGCGTTAAAAGGTCAAGGAGCATCGTTTTTGCCTCATAAGCGAGGCGAGGCAATCCCTCTCGACTCCTGTCTTAAGAGCCTTAAATGCAAATTTTGTTATCCTACCCTACACGTATAACAAATGCGCAAGTTTGGATGTCTGTGACGCTGTGAGCTTGTGTATGTTCCTCCATCACGCTTTCGGCTAAACGGATTTGCATGTAATTTGACGCACATGTAGGGTATGCTCTGGACTAAAAAAATATGATAAATCATATTTATTTCCATTTATTTCTCGAACACACTTTGACTCGTCAAAAATAAATTATGTTTTAAAACTAAAGGAGCTCGGTGTTTCTTTTCTGACAAATCTGAGAAGAAATACAGTAACAAACGCAGGCGCATTATCTCTTGTAAAGTCCAGACATAATCTTGGTCAGTCCATATGAGGACCATGCAGATTAAAGATATAGGATAGCTTTTATCCAGCACCCTAGTTGCGTAATAAGCTATCAATCTCAATCATTTTGAAGGATATTGCTAATCCATTGCTTCATATATTCGAAAAATGTATCTGCTCAACAACGTAAATAACGCAATGAATGTTGTTGAACTGTCAAAATGAAAGCCATTGCTACTGATAATCTGTTACGCAATTGCCCCGCAGACATGTAGCAGTTTCCCTACGACGCAAGGGAACAACAGTTAGTCTATTATAATTTGCAACATACACTACAGCTACGATAACAGCCGTCCCACTTCCCAGTTTGATATCCGTTCCACATGTTATATCGCATTGGGTTGTTAAAGTTCAGCAAGTTAGTAGACAAAGCTGCATTCACCCCGAGGTCACCCCATCTCGCTTCGTGAGTTAGCTCAATAAAGCTCAAAACTACACGAGAATTATACGAATATGGTTCGGCAATTTGGCTACGAATTTTTAATGTATGTTTTCCCACAGAAATCGTAATAATTAAATGGTCTGAAAA
Organism: Apamea sordens; assembly: GCA_945859715.1. Lineage (NCBI taxonomy): Eukaryota > Metazoa > Arthropoda > Insecta > Lepidoptera > Noctuidae > Apamea > Apamea sordens. The sequence goes on from OX243986.1 coordinate 19,205,000, forward strand.
CGAGGAAATAAAATTAATTTTAAAACAATAGTAACAAAATATTAATTACAGTTTTGACGTATATGTGACGTATTTCCGCACTTAAAAATATTGCTAATTAATCAGTTTGTTTTCGTTTAGTATTTTCCTCTGAAAGCTGTTGGTTCGTTTCCTCTGGGACTCAATATTCGGTGACACGATGAACGCCAGTAAACGACTTCTATTTATTTATGTTGCCAGCGATTTTCACTCAAATTCTAGGGTAAAATATTATACATACTAAGGTAAAAAGTATCTTATGTTAATAGTAACACACTTTCTTTCACAATTCGAAGGATTTTGACCGTTTAGGAGATTAGCCGGAAAAAACCAACAAACAGACAGACAGACAAAAATTATAAAGCTTGTTTTTTTGTTATAAGTAACGTATATACATTTCATATGCATTTAACTGTTATTTTGACATTACAAACAGACACTTTATTTGTAGTATAGATTAGATGCCATACTTAGTTCCTATAATCCTTGTTTGTTGAAGCAATACTTCCATGTATTGTGTGTTAGCTTCATGTACCAGGTTTCCATATCTCCCAAGGAGATCTGAGCGGTGTCCGTGTAACTACATAATGTAGGTGGTGAGGAGCGCGATTGTGAGTTAATAATGTTACACCTACATTCCTAATTAATTGGAGAGATAACGGTGATATGTAGGACGCCCACACATTACGATAATGCAGTCGGTATACATACAGGAATTTGTTATTTATGTGATAAACTTGATAGCTAACTAGCGACCCGCCCGTGTATCGCACTGTTTTTATTACGACTTGAAATAACATCGGGATTTCTTTATTTTATGTAAGTTTAACGTACACGTTTTTTTATGTACACATAAACCTTTTCTATATTCTTTAAGTGCCCATTCACACGAGCGGCACGCGCCAACGGCAGAGGCGACAACGTGCCGCTCGTGTATTTAAGCACCGTACTTCAATATTGTGATTGAAGTACGGTAAAATTTGAGTAGGTACCCAAAGATTTTGAAAGAAATGGCTAATTCATTGCTTTGCATTTGAAAAATTCGCCTACTCGACCACGTAAATAACGCAATGAATGTTGTTGAACTGTCAAAATGAATTTATTAGTGTGTTACGCAATTACCCCGCTGGTCTGTCCAGAAGCAGATATAAAGCCAATCAGTTGACTTAATCAAATACATTACCCACAAAAGTGCCAATAACCAAAAGATTCCACATTTTCATATCGATAATAGTGCTGTTTCTACTGATTCGATCGCCGCCGACCTCTGACTGAACTAATTAATTGATTCGGCCAGTAAAATTCAATTAAACCCTAATAACTGGCGATCGGATTCGATACTGATTGGGCCGGCTTATAATTTTCACTGTTGATGATAATATAAAAAACAATAAAACTTGATATTATCGATAACCGATAACTGATTTCGCATTTTATGAGCAACTGTTATCTGACGATGTAATTGCGGTAGTCGAGTCATATCGATTACTTTTTAAGGTTACCTAAGTAAACTTAGGTATGTAGGTTAGGTCCTCAATGAACATAAATTTAGACAAAGTCATCAGTCAGATTAAAAGCTGAACGGTGACTTCTTTTAAATCTATCCGGTCGAAAATTAACAGAACTAAATAACCGGAGAACAGTGACCCAGTGGTAATGGCCGCGACTTACGAGTGAACTGAAGTGGTTCGAACCCAGACAGGCGCTTTACTTTGTGTACATTATTTCATCACCACTGATCTCAAAACGGTGAAGGAAAACATCGTGAGGAAACCGGCATGTCCTAGAACCAAAAATGAACCAAAAATTCGAAGACATGTGACATATTACCAACCCGCACTGGGCCCGGGCCGCGTGGTAGATTATAGCCCACTCCTTCTCGAAGAGAAGAGGCCTGTGTCCCAGCAGTGGGAACAATATAGGCTGATTATAATAAATAACCGTACGTACGCACGGCTACACATCAAGCTATACATAACCAGTACAAGCTGACTTCTGATTGAAGATAAACCTATACAATGCGAGGTCAGCTAAAACTGGAAATGTATAGCTTCATGTGTTGCCGTGTGTACTAAAATACTGAAACTACCTTTTCCTTGTCTGAGTGGTTCAAAAAAGCCCCGCTTGGTAGGTAATATATTAATAATGAAAACTTATTCATACATACATAAACTCACACCTTTTTCCCCATGGCATGACAGAAACTACAGGACGCCACCTCCTTACGTATTCCTTTTGTCGCCTTTACGTTCATACAGCACCCTAATTGCGTAACACACAATCAGAATCATTTTGAAAGATATTGCTAATCCACTGCTTCATAGTTCGAAAAATTTGTCAGCTTAACAACATAAATAACGCAATGAATGTTGTTGAACTGTCAAAATGAAAGCCATTGCTACTGTTAGTGTGTTACGTTAATTAAATTACGTTAGTTAATTACCCCGCTGGTCATACACGGTGTCGGTCGCCGGCGGTTGTAGTTGCAGTTCAGAAAAAAACTTGAGAGGTGTCAAGGGACACCCGGATGGAACGAAGTATAATTGGCTTGCTTTCTATAAGAGAGAGAGAGAGAGAAACACGCGCACGCCGCACGGCTTACAACTATAGCAAAAAGTGTCGTTCCAACTTTTGGTCTTATTTTTTTCCGTCTAGCCCCCTTTCGCAACGCGCGATAAGGAACTTCGTTCCAAAAAAAAAACTGGATAATTTTTTTTTTAAACTAGTAATAAATTAAACAGGAGCCTTACTGGTACTGGATGGAAGACTGGACGCTACGACACAGGGAATCCTAGTGTGGGGTCCACCCCACACTAGGATTGCCTGTGTCGTAGCGTCCAGTCTTTTCCCAAGTAAGGTACCTACTACCAATTTCCTGTCGTCAAGTTTATCCTAAAACATGTAAATTCTAACTAGGATAAACCGATTCGACTACACTAAGGCAAGGCTAAACTGGTTTGTCCTATCCGGTAATACGATGAACGAGTTTGGCCTAGGCTATACTGGTTTGTCCTATCGCGTAGGCCTAGGCGAAACTAGTTCATCCTAAAATCGGGTTTGGCCGGTAACGGCGGTAACACATGTATCAAAATCAAAAAAGTGTGATGAAATTATCAACTCATCATCTGCCTAGCCTTTTCCCAACTAGGTCGGCTTTCAATCTAACCGGATGGAGCTGAATACCAGTATTTTACATGGAGCGACTGCCTATCTGACCTCCACAACCCAGTTACTGGGTAATACGATACCCCTTGGTAAGACTGGTTTTATTTTATTTTTTGTCAGACTTTCGGGCTTCTGACTACCCGTAACGACTGTCAAAGATCCACGAATGGCAGCCGGGACCAACAGCTTAACGTGTTTTCCGAGGCACGAAGGGGTCTCGGTATGTAAAGATGGTCACCCATCCACAGACCAACCGCGGCAAGCGTAGCTTAACCTGACCGATCGACCTGTGCGGCTGTTATTATTTAGCCACGGGCCCCTCTGTGAAGAAATTCTCAACTGCCCCATGCAAAACTTCAGTCGACCCAATTGTGTGGGGCGGATAAATGATTTTATTTCTGTAAATAGGTTTGTATAGAGTCTGGCCAACGAAAGCTGACCACGAATTAATTTCTAAACTTTTGATATGGCAATAATTTAGCACTGTCAAAATTGTCACATTGACGTTTCGTAATTAAGTCATCTTGTGTTATCGTGCATCTTATTTTCATTGGTTCTGTTTAAAATAATGCCGAAAACATTCAAAAGTTCGACGAGAAAGCTTCTCTTTACAATGATTGACAAATTTAAAGACGTAAAAAGTGATTTGAATCAGAAATCTACAGAGAAAATACGACTATTGGATTCAATCGTGTCACTTATAGGTTAGTTTCTGAAATTTCCATTGAAACATCTTGATACATTTCGCAGTATTTAAAAGGTTTTATTTAGCTTGCCCTGTTTGTTTGTTTGTTTTCACGGTGTATCTACTTTTCAGGTAGTATTAACAACGAGGACGAGGAAACAAAACTTAAAATTGTGAAAACAGTCAAGAAATTGAAGAATCTTAAATATAATGAATTGTCGTCTTGTGAAACACATTATTTAGAAAAGATATCTTCAATGACAGGTATCTATTCTACATTAATTTAGAAATTATAGACTTAACAGTCACGTTTAAAGATTTTATACATGGTATAATGACTAACGTGCTTTCCTTGCATTTTATTCATTATAGTTTTTGAATTGCATGACTGAGTGCACTAACCAAAGATTTTACAGTCTGGTTAGTTTTATAATATTGTTACATAATTTGTTGAATTTGTTCTCTTCAGATGTAAGTTTGAAAACTCTAAGAAGAATTAAAACCGAAGGGTCTAAAAATCAAGGACAGTGGAATACTCCAGGGAAAAAACGTCCACATGCAGAAACAGTTTCCAATTTGGATAATTTTGACATTTCGGCTATAAGAAACAAAATAAACTCATTTTATGCAGTGAAAAAACAAGTTCCAACACTGAGAAGCCTGCACAATGAGCTGAAGGAAGCAATTGGATTCATGGGATGTCGTGAAACTCTTAGAAAACTTTTACACAAGATTAAGAACGGCTTTCACTTCCAAAACAATAAAAACGAACGGACTTTACTTACAGAAAAATATGAAATTGCGGCATGGAGACACAGATTTTTGAGAGCAATACATCAAAAGAGACTAGAAGGTAAACAAATTGTATACATTGATGAGACATATGTACATCAGAACTATAAAGTAAAAAAATCATGGCAAGGACCTTCAACAAGTGGTGTCACTACTAACATATCGTCAGGAAAAAGACATATCATTGTGCATGCAGGATCGGAAGAAGGGTTTGTGCTTGGTGCATTATTGGTATTTAGTACAAAATCCAAATCGGCTGACTACCATGATGATATGAATGCTACCAACTTCATGAAATGGTTTGAAGAAATGTTGATACCTAATCTAACTAAACCTAGTGTACTTGTGATGGACAATGCAAGTTATCATGTAAAACAAGTAAACAAACCCCCTACTATGTCTGATACTAAAGCTAATCTCCAAAAATGGCTTCAAGAGAATAATATTCATTTTGAAGAATATCATACCAAATGTGAATTAATGTGTTTGGTGAAAGATAATAAACCTGCAGCTGTCTACGAAGCAGAAGAAGTTCTAAAAAAATACAGTCATATATTGAATCACGAAATTTTGTTGCTGCCACCGTATCATTGCGACCTCAATGCGATTGAGCTTGTATGGAGTCAGGCGAAGAGAAAAGTAGCAAGCAAAAATATAGGAATACCAGGGTCTGAAATGCAAAATTTAATAAAAGAATGTTTCCTATCCATAACTGGTGATGATTGGAAGAAGTACACTGATCACGTACTTCATGTTGAAGAGCAGTACAAAATAAGGGACCGTCTTATTGAAAACGAACTTGAACCCTTTATAATACATGTTGGGAACAGTAGCAGTAGCAGCGAAGAAAGCAACGAAGCTAATTCAATTTTATCAGGTGTAGAATTCTTGGAATCTGATTTCGACTATGATTCCTAGCCCCTATGTTTGTGTTATGAAATAAACTTTTAGTTATAACTTTTTCTTTAATTCTACCTTTTCGATATAATGTCGTGGCAGGAAGTCGCGCTGTAAACTACAATGCACGCAGAAGTTAAAAAAATGCCATATATGTATACTAATATTATAAAGAGGAAAGATTTGATATAAATATTTGATTGAGTGGTATATTATGGCAAGTCCCATGAAATAGGGGGCGCGCCTATTGCCCTATTTGCGCCTATTTGCGGGAATAAATCCAGACTCCGTAACTGTTACTGAGAAATTCGAAGCAGTGTAAATATCGCTTATTAGTCCTGAATAATAAAAATATCAAGTCCGTTTAAGCAGCGTATAGCCAGTGTTGGCAGCTCTTGATTTTTTAAAATTGCCGCCTTTTTTCTTGGACAGCTTTCGTTGGCCAGACTCTAGGTACAAACACTTTTACACGTCAATCATTTTAAAAACCAAATGAGGTCGGCGTTTCCTATCTGACTACTCTGAGAAGAAAGCCCGAAACAAACTCAGAGGTCACAGTCTCTTTTAAAGTCCAGACATAATCTTGGTCAGATCGTGAAGACCATGTAGTTTGGTGACTGAAATGGTCTTTTGTGGAGAGAACCATACATATTTAGTGGACCCATATTATTTTTTCGCGATTACGATGTTGGTCCCATGGAAAGAGTTGTTCAGTTTGAACCATGTGTACCACACCCTTCAATTTGACCACAGCTTACTGATACATGCTGTTGAACATCACTCTCGTGTCGCTGAAATCCGCTGAAATTAATATTGTGGTGCATTTCGTAAACGTAGCGTTGTCACAGTCCAAATAAACGCTCGCTTCTGTCACTCCGTCTGACATCTGAACTTAGCCTTATTGCGCGCCCCGGATGATGCGCGCTGAAAGCTTTTCCGTTATGTATAACCATAGTGGTAATAAAAATACTTACATTCTCATACTGTAATGGAAAATTTTATGGAGCTTTTATATTTGAAACATCAAGTACAAGGCCGTTAGGGTTCGAGATCCGATCATGCAACTGAGTATTAGGTGTGATGTTCAAAGGACACATTTTAGATACTTACGATTATTAACTAGAGAGATATCGGTAACTATTTTTAGGGTTCCGTAGCCAAATGGCAAAAAACGGAACCCTTATGGATTCGTCATGTCTGTCTGTCTGTCCGTCCGTATGTCACAGCCACTTTTTCCGAAACTATAAGAGCTATACTGTTGAAACTTGGTAAATAGATGTATTCTGTGAACCGCATTAAGATTTTTACACAAAAATATTGTATAATATATAATTTTGGGGGTTCCCCCCCATACTTAGAACTGAAACTCAAAAAATTTTTTTCATCAAATTCATACGTGAGGGGTATCTATGGATAGGTCTTCAAAAATGATATAGAGGTTTCTAATATCATGTTTTTCTAAACTGAATAGTTTGCGCGAGAGACACTTCCAAAGTGGTAAAATGAGTGCCCCCCCCCCGTTCTAAAACTTCTAACTTCTAAAATAAGAGAATGATAAAACTAAAAAAATATATGATGTACATTACCATGCAAACTTCCACCGAAAATTGGTTTGAACGAGATCTAGTAGGTAGTTTTTTTTAATACGTCATAAATCGTAAACCGCAATTTACCTTTCATTCAATCAACTCTAGATTGATTTTTATAGATAATGGTACGAAACCCTTCGTGTGCGAGTCCGACTCGCACTTGGCCGGTTTTTTTATTGCTTCTTCTTCTTCGTGTCGCCGGCACGACTGTGTTTTGAATCTTGTTTTCCAAAAACTTCACTTCCACGGCGTTGTCGGTGCCAGCGCAGAGGTCACTGACTGCATGTTTTGGGACACAGAGGGCAGGATAGAAGGCACACTCCACTGCCGTTCCGTCAAGGCAGCCCCACTTTTCCAGGTTGAACTTACACTTGTGTCCGGAGGCGGTTCAGAGCCTTCTAAGTGGACCACGGAAGGTTACACCCTGCAGAGAGATGCTCCTTTGGTGGTAGGTAGTGAGTAGGAGGGGGAAGAGTATCCTGCCACAGTTTGCTACGGGCACTGGCCGGGTTTCCTGGCAGAGACGCTGTAGATTCAGTAATCTGTGGTCAGATGGAGGGTGTCCGGTATCAGATTCCTGTTTGAGTTTCTCCACTGCACATGCAACTTTTCTTCGGACTTGAGGTGGATTTGGATGTGGACTTTTAATTGCTGAACGGGCCTGCTCTTGACCTCGATCACACCTGATGGAAAGCGATGGATAAGGTCTATGACGGAACGAGTGTGCCCAGAAGATACCTGTTCACCCTTGCTTTGAAGGCAGACGGGATTCAAGTGTACACCCATCCATCATAAACATAAGACTTAAATCTCTCACCGCGAACTTTAAAAATGATGTTTTTAAACCTGTCTAATGTCAGACCGTTAATAACAATTAAGTGTTAGCTCTGTTTACACAATTCGACACAAAATCGTAAATTGATTCCTATAATTATACGCGATACAGCGTACATTAAAAACCGTAGTTTATCATGCGCAAGACATTCAACATCCTTGTACTGATGGTAAATTAGTTATGTGCGGTAAATCAACTCGCTCTGTCTTTCAATAAAACCGTTTACTCGATTGGCAGCGTGCCTGGATTATACGTAACAATATTTGGGGCTCCAGCAACGTTCTGTTTAGCTATAAAGAAAATCCTGTGTGCGCAGCCAAGCAAAAATGTTTGAAGAGCTGACTCTAAAGCGTTTGGAAATGAAAGGATAAAAGGACCAAGTTTTAAATTCAAAAAGTTCGCCTTTTTAATCAATTTGAGTCGTGATAATGCGGGTGGTATAAGCCGTCGACGCCTGACTAAGAATAACAATACTAATATAAAGTTGGGAATGTATGAGCAATATGAGCCTGTCGTCGGTCAAAACATCGCGAACTCACACATGACGGGCGGCTTAAATAGGAACGATGGAAGTTGTTCGAGCGTGCAGACGAAACTCGCTGCGGGATGAATATTCTACGGCAGCTTACTATAAAACAAACCAAAGTATTCTACCACAATCTGAGGGGCAATTCTCGTAATTTTAAGAACGTTCACAGTCTGACCTCAGTCTCAATCTGTCAAAATTACCTCAAATTTCCCTACATTTTGACAAGTTTTTGACATTTGTTTGTCGCCGATATGACACTGCGACTTGACTTTGAACGTTTTAAATTACGAGAATTGGACTTCAGTTGTGCTCCAACTAGGCTCAGAAACTTGATTAACATTCCGGATTTACGAACGCTCAAAGCTTAAACCGAAAAGATTTTTTAAAATTGCTTGAGATCATGAGGCATGGTTTAGCAAATTGCCAGAATTCACATAGGTAGAACTATGCCTTCAATCTACAAAATATTCACAAATCTCAAATAAAATAGAGTTTAAACGCATGAATTGCAAATTTTGTGTCCTTGTACGGTTGATTGGCCAACCTTTTGCCCATCCAGCATTTGCGTAATACACTATCAATCACAATCGGCACCCTAATTGCGCATTTGCGTAACATACAATCAATCGTAATCTGAATCATTTTGAAGCAAATTGCCAATCCATTGCTTCATAAGTTCGAAAAATTTGTCTGCTCAACAACGTAAATAACGCAAAGAACGTTGTTCAGCTGTTAAAATGAAACCCATTCCTACTGCTAGTGTGTTACGCAATTACCCCTCTGTCCCCAAAAATACTGCGCGTTAATAATAATCTTCAGATAATAAAGAAGTGTTTAATACGGCTCTCTAGTAATAATCCGCGTAGAAAGGTCTCGAAACTCCCAACAAGAGAAAAACAATTTGATGAAATAAACGCAAAGTAATCATAAAAGTTTTACCTTGATGAATAAGTAGACAAATATTAGGGAAAATCATTATTATGTAACAGGGATCACTTTTATATAATAATAATGTTTCATCAAACAACTTTCTGCTTGATTATTAGTTAGTTAGATTAATCACAAAACTGATTCGATCAACAAGCAATCTAAGCATAAACCGAAGAGTTTAATTTTGCTTTGTTTATCGCTAACTAGAATTTGGTCTTTTTGAGCTATTGGAGGCCGAATACTGCGGTGTGCTCATGAAAAACCCGTCATATAGATGGATATGGATTTTTCATGAGCACACCTTTACCGAAACAGGTATTCATAGGAAAAAATACCATTTTGACGTAATTCTGGATGTTTCGCATCAATAACTTCCATCACAGTCAAGGATCATTTTATAGCTACATAGGTATACGAACTTTGCACGTGCAACGAGGTGCCACGATTGCAATCAGTGCATTCAAGGTTTTGAATTAAAAGACCATCTAAGTTCTAAACACGTTGCACTACTGTTAACGACGTACTATGCAGTCAGGTAGCATGATGGATGGTACACATGGGTTGGATCACATTTGCACGTTGTGTAAACGCTCGTCGTGCATGACTATGGAGCCTGAATACTCCGTTATCTATGTTGGGTTTTTCATCAGCACACCTTTACCAAATCAGGTATTGAGAGGCAAAAGAAGCATTTCGATGTAGTTTTGGATGGTAGGCATCAAAAACTTCCCTCACAGCGTCAAGGAAGAAGTTGTATGTATGTGTACAGCCCGATTCGAACATTAAGGCGGCTCTGAAGTGCGCAACTCGCTGCGCAGTACCTCACCCCTCACCCCCGCTGACACGTGAATTCGTTACCGCGCAGCGACTCGCCTCATGTTCCGACTGTTCCGACCCGCCATAAAGTTTGAATCGGGCTGTACTTTACCCGGCACGTGTAACGCAGTAGCTTTAAAGATCATTAAAGTTCCAAACACGTTGCTTTACTCTTCAACATTGTACTATGCAGTAACGTAGTTTGATAGATGGCGCACATGGTCTGGATCACATTTGCACGTTGTGTAAATGGTCGTCACGCATGAATAACAGACCACTACATCATGTGATTATGTTCTGCGACTCAACTGTAAATATCGCATCGACGTACATACACAAGGTACAAGTACGATAGTCTATGAATAACGTTACACATTCAACTTCACCCTTGAATTCGGATTACGTGCCGTGGATGCGACATACAGATCTTATGTAAAAACATCATGAGGCGGAAGGATTTCCCTTTCAAAATGTTTTAAAGGAGATCAGTGCACCAGCGAAGTCAAGAAATGTCGAAAAGGTTAACGAATGGCCGAATGCTGCCTTTACAATTTTATCAGCTGCAGCGAGGTAATTGCGTAAAGTAGGCACTAAAAGTCGGAATGTCATTGTTTTTACAGTTCCACAACATTTATTGCGTTATTTACGTTGTTAATCAGACAATTTTTTTCAAAATATTAGGCAACGGATTAGAAATATCCTTCAAAATGATTCAGATTGTGACTGATAGTGTGTACTCAATTAGGGTGCAGGTGTTGCCATCTTTTGAATTGTGGTCTTTAGGTCCGCACACCACTGACGTGTAAATCCAACACACTGTAACTCGAGTTACAGTGTATTGCCTTAATAGCACTCATTTGATTATTTCGAGGCAGTTACATATCCCTATATTAATATTTTTTCAATAGACAGTATGTAGAAGGAGATATAAGCACATACAAAACACTGTATTTCAGGTACATTTAAGGTTTGTTATGGCATAACACTGTGATTGAAGTTACAGTGTGTTGGCTGAATAAGTTTACGCGAGATTAGTTGAAACTCTGAGATACAGTGTTTTGGATGACCAAACAAACCGGAGACATCGCGTGTGGCGACATGTCCCTACGCGTAGTACGTGCACGATGCGCGGGGGGCAGGAGGGCGAGAGCTCAACGGTTAGTGGTCGGGAATCATTGCTCTTGCTTGGACGCGCGGACGGTATTTTGATTGAGTGTGTACGGTGGGTTCTGTTTACGTTCGTTTTGATAAGCTTGTGTAAGAACAATAACTATGAGTGAATACCGTAATAGACTATTAGTGAAATTGTCACAAAGCAATCTACAACATCACAACAACTCATCATGTACCACAATGGCTTCAGAGCTACACAGTGTGTTAAATGAAAAAGAGAATATCAACAGCAGTAATAAGGAGCGTCCTGGCATTAACACATCATACGACTGTGATAACATTGAATTTAATTGTTCCACGTATGTATTCGATTCACGTAATATCAGCCCTTTGATACCCCTTAGTGAATCTCAAATTAATGAATGCATTGCTGACAATCTCGGTGACGACGTCAACTACGCTGATTTATTACCAGTACCTGCAGCTTCTAGTACCATTCAAGAGTTATCTAAGGATTTAAACAGCCAAAACTACCCAGAGAGTCGATCATTGCAAAGGGAAAGTACTGATTCTGGACCAATAAATAATATGGACACGGTTTCCTCTTCTGCTTCTAACGCAGACTGCTCCGATCCCGATATGTCAAGTGCTGCATTGCCATCTGAAACGCCAGAAGAATCTTATTCTCTACCAGCCAAAAGAAGTCGAGATCCTGAAGTTATTTTGGCAAATCAAAAAAAAAAGCATCCCATGAGACCTCCCTGCCGAAACTGCAAAAAAAATTGTTTCGTTAAAATCTCGGAAACGGACAGAGAGATCATTCACAATAAGTTCTGGAGTATGGATAGGCAAAGACGGCGGGATTTTTTGTCAAGACAGGTGCACAAAATGCCTACGGCAAGTAAAACTGCTGGCCCCAACTCAAGGAGGTACAATACTCTAACATGGACTCTTAATGAGTTCAAAATTTGCAAAATATTTTTTTTGAATACCTTAGGATTCAGTAACGATGAAGCAGTCCAGGCTGTTCTCAAGCAAAACCATTTGACTCAAAATAAAAATCCGAAAATTAGTGCTGCTCCTGATCCTAGAGGTCGTCACACACCTTCTAATGCTTTTCCTGCGGAGTACGAAGACGAAATGAAAAATTTTATATTAAAATATAACCCTACACCATCTCACTATAATATAAGTCATGCGCCAAACAGAAGATATCTTCCAGTAGGTGTGAATTTTACAGGCATTTACAAAGAATTTAAACTATACTGCTTAGAGAAAAATTTAAAAGTTTGTAGTTGGGCACATTTTCATAACATGATCAAACATCTTAATCTTTCTACAGCAGAACCAGCTCAAGATATTTGCACAAAATGTAGAAATCATGAGTTAAAACATAAAATATTACCTCTACCGTGTAATTGTAATGACTGTATAGACTTTGGCAAACATCTCGAAAACAAAAGAGCTTCAAGAAGAGATATGAAATCAATAGAAGAAAAGTGTGAAAATTCTGAAGGGCGAGATATGCTATATACTGTAGATATGCAAAAAGCTATTTGTATGCCACTGTTGACTACAAAAGAATACTTTTTCTCAAGAAAACTCGTACTGTTCAACGAATCTTTTGTGCCCCCCGGAAAAAACAAACAAGCTGTTTGTGCAGTTTGGCATGAGGGAGAAAGTGGTAGAAAAGCTCATAATATTGCTTCTACATACACTCATTTTCTCAGAAAATATTGCAGAGACCTAAGGTCTGTAACGTTTTTCTTAGATAACTGTAATGCGCAAAACAAAAACAAGATACTTTTGTCTGCTTTGATAAGAGTAATTAATGATAAAATGACCAATTTAGACAAAATTACTCTGGAATACTTTGAGCCAGGGCACACTTTTATGGCCGCAGATGCTGTTCATGCTGCAATTACAAAGAAATTAAAATCTAAGGGCCAAGTCTACGATATAGATGATTTTATATTCAATATCAAAAGTTCACGAAAAAACATGCAAGTCGATTTATTAAGTCACAAACAAATGATCGTATTCAGTAATGATTCCAAAGCAGCATTCCCCAAAGAGTATAATATACACAACCTGAAAGTCATAGAATTCAGAAGAAATGAATTAACAATATTTGTCAAGAATGATTATAACGCAGATTTTAAGGAGATATCTTTTTTGAAAAAGAAAATAGAACTTGAATTGCGGAAAAAACTTACAAAGGGTGTAACTGATCTTTTGGAAGAGATACCTAAAGAGACTGAGCCAAGAGGTATTAGCGAGACAAAAAAAAGAGAGTTATTAGCACTGTGCAAATCAATGCCTCAAACAAGAACAATTTTTTATGAAAATCTTGTTGTCTCGGAATCACCCGATCTTGACGAACACATTGACACTGATTTGATATAATAAGTAAACCTAAGACCTCAAAGTAATTCATAGACTGATTATTAATAAAACGTTGATCTCATTATTAAATTGTTCCATAATTATTTTATTTGCGTTACTTTTATAATGATAAGTTTATTTTTGTTTGTTTCAGTTGTTATAGTGATTGTGTTTTAATTATTTGATTTGAAAAGATTTCATTATGTACACACGGCTACACATCAAGCTATACATTTCCAGTTTTAGCTGACCTCGCATTGTATAGGATTTTCGTACAATCAGAAGTCAGCTTATACTGGTTATGTATAGCTTGATGCGTAGCCGTGTGTACCTACTTACTTGAGCTTTTAATTTTTTGGTTTTTATTTTAATAAATATGTTTTCTTACTATAAGTAAATTGGGTTTTATTGTCTTGTTCTTTCGGACGCCTTATTAATGCCTATTTATATTGTTAAAGTAATACACTGTATTTGAAAATACAGTATTTTTGTATGATCCATTAGCTCTAATCTCACAAAACCAATACACTGTAACTAAACATACAGTGTTTTGCTCAAACAATTAGGAACATTTCTTCAAATTTTATAGAGACAATACACGTTTACTTAGTTATTTCAAATTGTATGGATATTATGGTTATAAAATATACATGGCTACATAAAACGTAAACAAACCTTTATTTTGGTACCTAGAAATTATTATAATGTTTGATTATTATTACTAAAACATACCAAAAACCAAAAAAAGTTTTAAAAGCCCTTTTCACGAAATAGGTATTTCTGAGATACAGTGTTTTGGATTCACACGTCAGACCAGTGTTTCCTACAGCAGTGGGTACTAATATCACTGTTAGTAGAACTACTAGCCTAGTTCTGTAGGAAAACCGTAGGAAAAGAGTGAACTTACGTTTTAAGGAGCGGCTAGGCGGCGCGGTCTTTGCGCAAGATACTCGTGCGCGGATCGTGCATCAACCTGGGAACAAAAACAATAACATCACGTTATTAAAGTTCGTAATGGAGGCCTTTCTTCGCACTAAATTCTTGGAGAGTGCGTACGTCAGGCGTACCTTGGGCAGTCAGCCACAATATCAACCTTGCTAATTGGCTTAACTTTTCATCAGGAAGAGAGCTATTCTCGTATAGCTTTCGACCAGCGAAAGCAATTTGTTTTATCCTCTTCTATACATTTTATAAATTAAAGTCGCTTTTCGTGTCTGTGTGACTGCGTTGTTCTTCTAAACTACGCAACGGATTTTGATGCAGTTTTCACCACCATCATTTAGAGAGTTTATTCCGGAAGGTTTCTGTGAATAATAAAATTAATATTACCTTACATATAATAAAAAAAACTCGATGCTTTGTCAAGTCGTTAAAACCGTGCGAAGCAGGGGCGGGTGGCGAGTTCCACTACAAATACATATAATCGGCGTACATGACAGATCATCAATACAAAGTTGTTTAGAATTTTACGATATACATATATTTATAGACAACCTTTGACGCACAAAACAAACCATTAAATGTAAATAAGTGGAAATTAATATATTCTATGTCTTTCTATTTACGTGATACCTATTAGCATACCCGTATGCCACATAAAGATAAATATCACGGACGACCTTAGCATACCTGATGTTTTACCATGATCCATGATAAAATTCATTACAATGATACGTTGTAGTAACCATGTAAGACATTTTGCGCCGATCCCAAGTAAATTGAGATAAGGACAGGAGAATGATGCCAGGGTAGCGGGATCGTCCGAAAGGGTTACCGCTGCCCTGGAACATAAAGGGCTAAGGAAGGAACATGGGTGGGTTTTAGTCAGTAAGAGTCTGACACTCCCTTCCGCTCCACCCAGAGCGGGAGGGGTCATTTGATGATTTCCCATCCTCAAAAAAAAAAGGACAGGAGAATGATAATGACAATGTTGCAGTTGCAGTCATCGCCGAGCCTTTTCCCAACTATGTTGAGGTCGGCTTCCAGTCTAAGCGGATGTAGCTGAATGCCAGTATTTGACATGGAGCGACTGCCTATCTGACCTCCACAATCCAGTTACTGTTGTCAGACTTTCGGGCTTCTGACGACCCGTAGCGACTGTCGAAGATCCACGAATGACATCCGGGACCAACAGCTTAACGTGTTTTCCGAGCCACGGAGGGGTCTTGGACTCTTGGTATTGTAACGCGCCACAATTAATACCTGGTACATGGTGACTTTAGTTACCACTAGCGCCATCTAGTATTAAGTAGCTGAACTAATTTACCACTAGCGCCATCTAGTACCTATCGAGTAATAAAACTAATACATCCGTCTAGACATTTCGATACTAGAACTATCGACATCTGGTCAGTCGGGGCCGGTATGTACTCGAAAATTCTAGATGTTTCTACAATAGAATGTCCTGGAACTATCTGCGGCACTATATAAGGCCGGAATTAGCCGCGACCAGTCAGACTTGGATCTGCGATAGAAGCGAATACATCGAAAGCGATCTTCAAGTGCGACTTAAGGGCGATTGTGTTTTATAATTAGTGTGTTTGAGCTGTTATTTGTGTTATTGTTTAATTAAAGTGTAATTTTTGGTAATTTATGTCGGCAGTTTTTAATTGTCACGAACCCGAAGCTCGTAACAGTATGTAAAGATGGTCACCCACCAACGGATCGACCCGTGCGGCTGTCGTTACTTATCCACACGCCCCTAGCAGTTGCAGTAACATAATTTCGAATTTTCGTTAAATTCGGATTGAAAAGAGTTCAACTCTAGCTCAGCAGCGGGGTAATTGCGCAACACACCAGCAGTAGGAATAACTTTGATTTTGACAGTTCAACAACATTCATTGCGTTATTAACGTTGTTGAGAAGCCAAATTTTTCGAACATATGAAGCAATGGATTGGCAATATCCTTCAAAATGTTTGACGCAATTAGGTTACAGACCTTTTAGTGGCTTAGAATTGGATAGGCCTATGTCTAGCAATAGACTTGTAGCTAGTGCTACAACTTTTTGAATAAGTAACCGACTGTTTCGACTATTCAAAAGTGCCTGTAAATGTTTAATTGAAATAAATGCGTTGAGTTTGTATAGTAATAATATGTTGATGATGTTGACAAATATAACATGTGCGCAGATTTAGACATTAAAAAGAGAGCCTACAAAATCCTCGCATAAAATAGATAAAAAGTAATATGAAAGCTCCCACGGTTTGCGGAGATCTCAAAAATCATACTTAATGGTATTATTTCTGAGAAAAATAACAAATGGCGAAAGCTAGCGTCAATCACGCCCTTTACAACGTCTTTTGATTATACTCGAACGCGGCTTTATGAGTGGGTGTGAAAATAAATTATGTAAGTACATACGGGTGGCAGGGAGCAGGGTCATCGACGCCTAACTGTAACAATGAATTTAGCACATGACCCCCTAGCGTAGAAATATATCGTCGGTTAACAAAAAAAAAAAGAAAATTAGCTGTTTCATAGAAAAGTGCAATACCTGCGCGGTTAAAATATATGGAACATAATTTATTTTTATTTTTTTAACCGACGAAAAATTTCAACGCACGGGATTCATGTACAGTCGCCAGCACATCAAGCTACTACAATCTGTCAGATTTCTTTAATAGATTTTCGACTTTATTGCTAAAGCATTAGGTTCAATGTTGATTGGGAAAATCTGACAGTTTCGGGTAGGTTGACCTGCTGGCGTCCGTACTTTTTACTGAATCCATCCACGGTAATAGGTTGCGCGTCGATGTCCCTCTTACCATCCTTTAGATTTTATACTAACTGGCTAAATCAGCTACTCAGCCCGCTTGAAAAGTACCCTTGTTTCATGGATTTTAGAGGCACATTCTTTAAGTAGGCCTTTTACCAAATTGAATCTAAATCAGATTCACTAAAGTAAAACAGTTTCACAGAGAACAGTGGAATAAAATCTAAGTTTTCGAGAATTAAGTTCCTTATTATATTAGCCAAAAGTGTTGCCAGCGGTAAAAAAAAATAATTTCGTGAATTTATCCTGTTGTTGCTGTTTGCTAAGTGTCTCGGGGAACATAATTATCTTATTACTAGCTGCGCCCCGCGGTTTCGGTTTTGATCCCGTGGAAATATCGGGATAAAAAGTATCCTATATGTTAATCCTGGTTATAAAACCATCTGTGTGCCAAATTTTATCCAAATCCGTTCAGTAGTTTTTGCGTGAAAGAGTAACAAACATCCATCCATCCATCCATACAAACTTTCACGTAATAATATTAGTAGGATAAACTCTAAGGTTGCCTGGAAGAAATCGCAGTAATGCGATAAGGCCGCCCATTGTATATTTTGAAGTGTTTAATGTATTTTTTATGCTATGTATTTTTGTGGTGTACAATAAAGTAAAATAAATAAAGTAAACATATATATAAATTACATATATTTAAACACAAAGCTTTTCTCAGGCTTCCAGCTGTTTAAATACCTCAGAGAAATATAGACGATGACGAAATACGACGCTATAACTTGGCCGAGAAATGTCTGGAAGGCAAATCTTATATTCTTGTTAGACGCTAATAAGTTTAATTAGACGACTAAAATGGGAAAGCTAAGGTATAAGTCAGTTCAACTTTATGGACCATTTTTTAGCTGAACCTTAGATTGTGCAAAAATTGATAAATGATTTTGTTTTGTATGTAGGTTTGTACAAACACTTTTACACGTCAATCATATTTAAAAAAATTGATAAGGTCGGCGTTTCCTATCTGACTAGTCTGAGAAGAAAGGCCGAAACAAACTCAGAGGTCACAGTCTCCTTTAAAGTCCAGATATAATCTTGGTCAGATCATATGAAGACCATGTATATCGATGTTTGAGATGGTCTTTTGAGGAAAGAAACACACAGATTGAGAGGACTTGTCCAGTCAGTGCCCGCATTTGTCAGAAATCGTGCAGCTCAACTCAAAACTTAAGGAGCTCAACGATTCGATGAACAATACAAAAGAAATTAATTTGACTTGAAAATTGCATTAATTCAGTACTGTGTCTTCTTCTTTTTTAATACATGTTTAAATAAGTTGGCCGACCCAGTTTTCAGCTTATTCAGGTGCCCGTTATTTTCTCAAAAGTATCTCAGTAATTAATTTTGCACTTCACAACAATTATTTAATTAAAAATTCACAGGTCGTGAGCTTACCCTTAGGTTGCTCATCTCAGAGGTCGATAAACGATCTGGTGATGATTAAAACGATGGTAATAATTACCACTGTTACATATTGCCCATATAATATGTCACCACCCATTATTTATTAGATTTCCTTTACATCAATACGGGGTGAAGCTTTTACCGGGAAAACCAATAACCGACCTTACTTTTGATAAGGGCTGCCATAAATGTCCTTATGCCGCGGGCGGCACGTTTTGGGGACAGTATAAATAATATTATTATGATGACTAACGTGCGAAGCGCAATAACTTTTATAGGTTTTTACGTATAAAGTGGGAAAAGTGTTCATTATACCCCTATAAGCCTATAATGAACACTTCTTCATTATACCCCTTTATTGAAAACGTAAGAAAATTTGAATCGTGGGCTCCCTTAGCGCATAACCATGCGCTCACGAAATTCAAATTTTCTTACGTTTTTTTTTTGCAACTTGCAGGCCTGTGTCAGGTTGTAGTTGGACAAAATATGATTGGCGAGCGTACCAAATGAATGAATAACTATTTCGTGAAATATCAATTATTAGGATTATAGAGGGTTGTATTGATGATTTTAATGATTATACGATTGCGAATCTATTTTGCTCAACATACAACCTACTACGAAGTGCAAAGTGCGAATGTTCGGATCGGACCGACACACGGCCGAACCGAATATTATTGAAAAATGCGAAAAAAGTGCGGATCGGCTCAGTTGGGTCGGGACCATAGTCAATATTAGAAAGAGTGTAGGAGTGTAGGATCGGAACCGACCGAACCAAATAGTAACTTCGTAGCAGGAAACGGCCGAACATTCGGCCGATACTACTTCGGAGTAGACCCCCTGCCTGACACTGACCAGCAAATTACAAAAAACGTCAAACAATTTGAATAAGGCTAAGGCTGTTTTTATTTATTATTTAATTTCCGGGTTACCTAAAGCATTCCCCTTAAATACAAGTGTAGCTTTTACAAAGAAACACGGCATCCGGCCCCATTTAATTAAGTTTAAATAACTTTTAGGTATGAGCGGTGTTCACTAGACTGTAAAGAGTTGTAATTAAATCTCAGTTAAAGTAAGCATAGCAGAGAAAAAATCATCGAAAGATAACATGGAAGTTGTGTAGAAATAAAAACATTTAGCTCACTCAAAGACAAGTTTAAGTGGGTCTGGGCCAGACACGTTTGCCGCCTGTCGAAAGAGTCATGGCCCTAAACTAATTCTAAGTGTCCCAGAAAATATCCAGGTATATCGAGACAGACCCAGGAGAAGATGGCGAGGAGCTTGACGCCTGCAGACAGTAATGCTCCACTGTCACACTAGCTCCAGAGTCTGGAGTCTAGACAGAGAGGAGTGGAAAGAAGAAATGGAGGCAGACCCTGCAGTGGGATAACAAAGGCTTAAAATAAAATAATAAATAAGCCTCAAACAAGATTCAATTGTATACTAGCGAAAGGGATACAGAGTTTACATACTCACTTCTTGGTCCTTCGGGACACAAGTGACACAACCGACAACCCTGCTCAAGACTCGACCATTTACCTTCTAAATGCCTTCCCACTACAGGACTATATTTCTTCTCCCTAGAGGCAAAATAATGTCCCTATTTGTTTTGTGTTTGAGGTAAATAGAATCGGAATACGGAACCAAATGTAGGCGCCATGTTATAGCCTTGAAAACCTGAATACAGCATCATTTAAAACTTCCCTACGCTTTGACGTCGTTACAGATACACAATTTGAATAACCGGTTACAAGGTCACAAGAAATACCTACATAATTTAATAAAATATACAGAATGAATCAGATGTGTTTGATCTGGACAGTTGATAAGTTTTTTCGCGATTACGATGTTGGTCCGATGGAGAAAGTTGTTCAGTTTGATGTTCTGTACCACACCCTTAAATATGACTATACTTATAGTAAGACACGACGTTATATAGATTATAACGTAAGTAGTTGGAACATGCAAAGATAATGTTAATGCATGTCATTACTTCCCCAAGGGAAATTATGGCTGAAAGGTGTACGATCTAGCCAAAGGTATAAAGAACTCGACCTCCCACGTATTGACCGATCGCTTCTATACGCAGTTCACGCACAACAAACGCATGAAAACGACCTCGTCGGATAAACATCAGTGACGCAAACAACTTGTAGATGATTTAAATTGTATGCACACTGCACTCGACGCACAGATGAGAATGAATACGAAAGGACGCCATTTTTCTTAGTTAGAAAGTCGCAACAGGTAGAACGAGTATCTATTGTGCACTTCACAAAGTCATCTCCTTTGCATTTCGAACAAACAAAACGTAAAAAAAACATATTTTAAGTTTCCTACAGTTTTTGTTTTATAGAGCGTGTTTATTTAGTTACATAAAGACAAAATGTTGTTTTAAGGCAAGGTAAGTTTTGTTGTGTGTATATTTTTATTGTTAACTATTGGGCTGATTTTTCAATCATCTGATAACTTTATTCGAGGAATAATTTTATATTCCGTATATTTTTTTTAGCCTATGCTGTCCGTATCTTACTAAAATAAGTACGTATTGGTAGTATAGTAGTCCTCATGTAAAATTAATTTTCATGCCCTGAACAGGAAAATATGGAATGTACATTAAACCAGCTACTTTTACAACTGGTAACACCTATATTTTCTGCAAATAAGTAAATGATTTTTATTCAGTTATTTAAGGGTGGTTTGGCCCCATTTACTACATTATCAAAGGCAATAAGACGGGAATTACACCTTTGACAAAGTTTTAGGACTTCCCTTGGTGTATAAAAAGATTACGTACATTAAACGTATATCAACCCTTTTTTTTTTTTTTTTTTTTGAGGATGGGAAATCATCAAATGACTCCTCCCGCTCTGGGTGGAGCAGAAGGGAGTGTCAGACTTTTACTGACTAAAACCCACCCGTGTTCCTTCCTTAGCCCTTTATGTTCCAGGGCAGCGGTAAACCCTTTCGGATGGTCCCGCTACCCTGGCAGGCTTCGGCCCTGTGGGGCCCCGTCACTTGCTGACATCTCTTTGAGGCGCGCGTGGAACACGAACACGCCGTCCGGCACGGGCCTAGTCCTGATCGGACGGAGAGCTACCCATTACTCTCCGCCCGCAGGCCCGCGCCTACGGTGGCCGGGAGTCGTCACGCGGCTCCCGACGCCCGGAGCGTCTCCCGCGGCGGCTGAGGCGTGAGGTGCGCAAGGCGCGTTCCCTCGCCCACCCCGCCACCTCCTTCGCTAGCATGACTGCTTCGCAGAAGGAGGTGACTGCCTCCCACTCCCTCTCACCCCGGACCATGGCTTGAACCAGGGCCGGGCGCGAGAGGTCGCCGCCGCTGCCAATCGCCTCTACGAGGACACGGCGGTGCTCTGCCCAAGCAGGGCAGACCTCCACCGTATGCTCCATCGTGTCCTCTGGGCGATCCTGACAGTGGTGACACCCGGGCGTCTCCTCCCGCCTGATGATGTGCAGGAACCTCCCGAAACATCCGTGTCCGGAGAGGACCTGCGTCAGGCGGTAGGTGAGAGCGCCGTGACGTCTCTCTAGCCACTCCTCAAAGAGGGGTCTTACCGCCGCTATCGTGGCGTGCCCTGCGCTGGGTTGCGATAGTCGCTCCTTCCATGCCGCCATGAGATCGCACCGGAGGTTCGTCCGCTCCGCCGCGGTTTGCCGCGGATGCGGAGTTTCCCCCCGGCGTAGTGCCTCCGCGCGCCAATCATATAGGCGCGCGAGGACTATCGCCTCCAGATCCCATGGTGGCAGTCCGGCAAGGAGGCTTGCTGCCTCGCCTGAGATCGTGCGGTAGCCCCGGATCAGCCTTACGGCTACCACCTTTTGGGGCGCGTTCAGATAGTGTGCGGCTCGAAGCCGCAGTGAACGCGCCCATACCGGGGCCCACGTATATCAACCCTGCCCCATTATTTGAAATGTCCAACTCCCGACAAATGCTTATTACACAGATGATTAATTGTTCTAGAACTTGATATTTCAGAATTTAGGATATTTAAACAAACGTCAAACGGATATTAAAAGGAGATTAGAAACATACTTCGAGTGGAAGTAATTTGTGGATAAGGCCTGTACTGTACAAAGACAAATGAGGTCCCTCAAAAGGATTAAATAATGCGAATTAGTAAATTCATAATCACATTTTCGCACTTCGGTAATCTTCGTTTTGTATTCGTAAATGAAATAATAATGTCATCGAACTTTTCCAAATCAGAATGGTCTATAATAGAAGTCGTACTGGCTCAGGACCGAAGTTGGTCTTCGGGTCCGCAAAATAAATATCGATATGGTATCAATGCCGAACAATCAAAGAGCTATCAAAGCCATAGTGGGCGCGTATTGGCGGCGTAACTGCGCAACATGCGCCGACGCCGGCATTTATCAACAACCGGCCGTATGCACTGCATTGCATCTCGCTGATAACGATATTCAATACTCTATGAATATGCATTACGATAGATATTATTAGCTCATCTGTTAGTATATTCTGTTTTACTATAGAAATCGCGCCCGCTAGCGGTTTCACGTGCATGGTCCATTCGTCCTTTACCCTAAAATTTCTGTGAAATCGGGTGAAAATTTAGTGGATTTTGGAACCCTTTGTCCACTTCAAAATTCACGTCATACCTTCGAAATAAGCCTAAACAAGTGCAGACAGACAAGTGCATAGTGCGATTAATCGATTAGGTACTCATAATTATAATTAGAGGGAAGAGGGAGGGACAGACTTCAAAAATCACTTCAGAATTTCAAAGCCGAATGCACTTAAAACAGGACCAATATTTTTAACAATCTGGTTTCTAAGAGGAATCAACATCGGCGTATTTGATAATACCATTTCTAAAAACAATAAGGGATAATATTACCGAACAGCGATCCGTTGATAAAATTCGCAAGGGTAAACAAACAGCGGAATGAAATGAATCCCCGTAGGGTGAGCGCCCCAAATAAGTTATACCCGTGGAGTTACAGTGAACATTGGTCTTAATTCAATATGAATAATGAATTAAAAGCGAAGGCCGGCGCCACTACATTGTATTGTGTATGTACCTTACGATTGTGGACATGTATTTACCATACCATTAATTCTTCAAAGGGCACTTAATGAGGACGAATTCTGTGATACCTATTAAAGTTTGTGTCTTCACTTCTTTAGACTAGTATTCTTTTGTATTAGATGTTTACATACTCGTGTTACAGAAATGTTTTGCAAATAAAATCACAACAATTAGGTTAGTAATTACGAGAATTGTCCTTCGAGGCCTTAGAATGAATTGTAATTTCTTGCTGAAACGTTTCTAGGAAATGCGAGGACTTAGACATAGCAGATATCTACATCAGAATCCGAAGTT
The DNA here is from genome assembly GCA_945859715.1 of Apamea sordens. Classification (NCBI taxonomy): domain Eukaryota; kingdom Metazoa; phylum Arthropoda; class Insecta; order Lepidoptera; family Noctuidae; genus Apamea; species Apamea sordens. The sequence continues at coordinate 19,229,300 of OX243986.1, forward strand.
GCTTAATATTTTTATGAAGCTCAGCTATGTTGTCAGTACACACAGGTTACATTAATTATGTAGTCAAATTCCTTCAAACTTGGCACTGAGGCAGCTTCCAAAGACAACCGCAATCTGGCACTCATAGGGATGTGGAGAGACATTAATTATACAACTCTGATAAAAGCTTATTACGTTTGGGACAAAATAGATTACAGGTACCTAGTTGTCATTTTCGGGTGACCACTGAAAAGCAGCGCTGTGCTGCCCACCACAATAATAGAATATTGATAGATATTTATGCTGAACAGAAGCTTCTTGTCACAGTCCCGACGAATTTCTGTTCTGTGCTCGCAATTATACCTAGATTTGTAATGTTTTAGGTATTAAGTGTAGTTTATTCGAGTTAAATTAGCTTTTTATAAGCACGTGTCTCAGTGGCAATAAACCAATTCACACACCACACTTCGTAGTTATTGCAAAATACCACTTTGTAGTGACATTAGTCCCAGAAAGACGTGTGACATTCAGTCGGATGGTCTTATTGCAATTTTACGATAATCTACAGACAGTCATGCACCAAAAGAGCAGACGTTCAACATCATCATTCTCTTGCTAGTATCCCAATTTACTTGGGATTGGCGTAACTTGCCTTTTTCTTTCATACTTCTCTATTAGCCGTCCGTTCGGTAGTCATTTACTTTCTAGCCATATCATCTTTCACGCAGACCAAAAGTTGTCAGATCAGAATGAATATATGGGACGATCCCATCATCAATCACCAGCAACAAAAAGAAGACCCAAAAACCATTCGGCAACTTTTTAATTACGCACATAGCAGAGCCAAAGATTCGCTTTATTGTATGTATATTCGCTGACAATGTGTATTGAGAATTCAGAGGACGGTTCGATTCCGTTCAACATGAATTATGTATGTACAGTGCAATCAGTGGCGTCGGTTACGACAAATTACTACACGTATATCTGGACAATGGTATCGGGCGGTATCGCTAATGTATAATGTAAGTACGGACGGCCTCCGATAATAATGTGCATCACTGTTGATTTAGTCCCGCCGACGTTTGATGCGATAAGTGTCGTTGATTTGTATGAGGAAACTTATTATATTATGCTGTTGGTACTACTAGACCATAGGAACCGCTTGAACACACGTGGCATAGAAAACACAGATATATGGAAATGTATTCAAATCGTGGTAGATTCAACCATTTACTACATACAGTGGCCTCAAAAAGTTAGTCGACATTTTTCCACTTCAGCTTCAGATCACAGCTGAAGTGGAAAAATGTCAACTTACTTTTGGCTTCAGCCACATTATGATTTAAAATAAAAATAATAATCAGGTAGGTACTCTTAAGGGATTACTTGATCATTATTTATGATAAGTCTTGTACTTGAATTAATCAATAAAAACGTTATAGCAGTTCAAACATTTGGATCACTAGAATTTTAGATCATAATGTGGTGTGTCAAAGCTGAAGTGGAAAGATGTCAACAAACTTTTGCCTTCGACCGCTGCAACTGTTTCATTCTGAAACCTTTCAAATTGAAACAAAATTGAAGCACATAACAGTCTACCATTTATACCATTAATTGAGGAAATGTGATTCATTAATTACGCTTGAAACATTTTGAAGTAGGTAATTGATTTTCCCATCATCGTGAAACAGTTGGGTTAGCCAACAGTTTAGGGATAGAAATGTTATTTTAGAAGTGGGTCGTGGTGTGGCGAGGAAAACAAACGGGAATATAGAGCAAAAACATGTTACATGTCAAAATGTTTGATGTATTGCCATGGGTGTATACTTTTATGCATAACGACGTACTTTTGAATATTTTTGTGACGTCAATCTAAATATACAGGGTGAAAAGTAAACTGTAACCATGAATTTAGCACATGATTTTAGACCCCCCTTTTTTTTTTTTGAGGATGGGAGATCATCAAATGACTCCTCCCGCTCTGGGTAGAGCAGGAGGGAGTGTCAGACTCTTACTGACTAAAACCCACCCGTGTTCCTTCCTTAGCCCTTTATGTTCCAGAGCAGCGGTAAACCCTTTCGGATGTTCCCGCTACCCTGGCAGGCTTCGGCCCTATGGGGCCCCGTCGCATTTTAGACCCCCTAGGGTAAAAATTTTACGTCGTTTATAAAAAAAAAAAACAGCTATTATGCATATAGAAAAGTCTAATAGGTGCCTACGCGATCAAAATGTATAATTTTGATCGCGTAGGTACCTATTACTCTTCAAAATGTATAATAGCTGTTTTTTTTTTTTATTAACCGACGAAAAATTTCAAGGCGAGGGAGTTCAGAATAATGTACCGAATCCATGGTAACAAGTAGCAGTTGATATCCCTGCCACACGATAAAAGTGTTCATGTCTCCGACTCTCCGTCCACGATAGTTAGCATGTTCAAATAAAGAAATGCAATCAAAAAGTATCAAATTAACCTTTAGTTTAGCGGTCAAACGACTCTGGAGGTCAATCGAATTTCGAATAATTTCGACAATGGTTCCAACGAAAACAATATCCAAGCGATGTTATCGATGTTAGATTTCCGTGAAAATACTGCATAGCATTCCTCGTTCGAAGAAATTGAAGTGACGTAGCGCAGAGATCAAAATTCTGTTTCCAAAAACAATCAAGCATCAAGTACTGTGGAGGGCGGGCATTTTGGGGTACTGTTTTATGTAATTTTGACGTGCGAAAAGTGTTGAGTCTCAGCCTAATTTGAATAATAAATAATAAATGACTTTTGATTTTGCAAGTATGAATGCTGAGCTACACCCTAATGGCGTAACACAGTGCCAGGTCCATTGGTTCATAGCGTTAATAAATTCGTCTGCTCAGCAACGTAAATAACGCAATAAAAGTGGCCAAACTGTAAAAAATAAAGAAATTGCGATCAATTGTCATTATACACAATTACCCTGCAGGACTCCCATTTGGTGCAACCTTGATACGCACTTTGGTTGTTTTTTATTTGAATCAAAATATGTCAGTCATGGCGTCATTGTCACTTTTTTTTCTTTATAATGTTTTTTTTTTTATATTCGTATCTTGTATTTTCTTTGTATTTTGTCTTTTTTCTTTTTCACTAAATAAATAAAGAAAAAGAATTTATTGAGACTAGCACAGGAAGATTACAAACATACCCATAGGCATAAAAAAAAAAACAAATGAAAATTATTAAAATGATTTTTGCTGTTAACGATTTATTTATCTAATTACCAATATGACCATGCTCCACCCACAGGACAAAACATAAGAATATCGATGTGTGTTTCACAAATCCAATATTTATAAAGCAGTGCATTGATATTTAGCTCGTACCGTCATGAAACCTTCATAATCCATCGGCGCCCAACATGATCACTATAATCCGGGCATCCATTATCACAGCACAGCCAATATTTGCACGACCGACTGTACGGAATGAATATGTACTCTATTAACATTAGGGAGGGTTAAAACCAACCAACCAATCTTTTTAGCCGTATGTTTTTTTTTTCGTTTTTTCGCTTATCTTGTCTGTATGCAGAGGTTCAATATTTGCCAGTTTCGTTGTAACATGCTCAGCGGTTTGGTTTAAAAGTCCATAGAACAATATTCCGCCGTCTCGCATATGGTTCGCTTGGATTTAGACCAGTGACCACCCCTTTTTCAACATCCTGTTCATTTTCATTGTAAATCGTGCTATACAACTTGTAAAAGTTTCCAATATAATATAGAAGAAAATATTAGGGCCTCTAATATAAACAAAATCTATTTTTATTAGTTCCGACTCTGACTCACTCGCAAAACCGCAAGCCCCCAGAGCATTGACTCCTTGATACCTTCCTTATATCAAAAATAGCCATAAATGTATTTTTAGAAAAACCCACCACAGGACACGATAAAGTTCAAGAGTAAATAGCGTAGTGAGATAAAAATAGCGTCGACAGATGGCGCTAAATGGGCAGGTGCGCGCGCGCCTGTCGTGTCAAGGCTCATCTTTTTATGGTCAAGGTTGTCCCTATGTTTTATGAACGCTTATTTGACTAAATTAGTCGCTCTATTGTTATTCGTAATAATTATAATTGTAAATAGCGTCCACATACCTACACTGACATAATATGATACTAGTTAATTGGTTGGTTTTATATTAATTAATTTTAATTGTGTATGCTGTTTCTCTTATAGTCAAAGGCGTATAGTTATGGTCTAATAGGTTTGAATAGTAAAATACAAGTGATTTTCTACCTCATCTTGAAATAAGACGTTTACATAACAACAAGCATGATTTTAAGGCCAAGGATTGGCTTCTCATGGGACAGTACCTTTTTATGATATCCAGAGACGCTGGCGGCTACAACTAGTATATTCTTAACGCAAACTAACTTTCTAACAAAGAAATACAAAAACTATTCATAAAAGTCTTTGAATGAGAGAGCGCTGACGAATTCCCTCAGTAATGACACGAATTCACTATGAATAAAAATAATGAACGACGTTAAAGAAAATCAAAGAACGAGTGAGCGTGCGTTGGGGTTGCTAAGGACTCTATAACTACAGTTTGTAGAACATGGAGCGTAGGCAAAGATACACTGAACTTTAAAAGAAAGATCAACATCTGATATTTATCTCATCTGCACAAAAGCGTGAAAAACAGCCAAAGATCTCAAGCATTTAATTCTTAGGGACATCAATATAATGAATTTGACGATTTCTACAAATTCTAGACAGAGACAATAAAAGTGCAACGCGTTGGACAAATTGCAAATTGCATCATTTCAAAACAGCTCGTTACATTGAGCTGTAAGCACGTATTTATTAGTTTGTCACAGATACAATTGTGACAAGTCCACTCGCTACGAATTCGAGTGGAACAAGTCAATCGCGAGCGATTCGCCGACTCTTTCCTTACTCACATGCTCTTTTTGCGTCGTTACGAATTCAGCCTCGATGATTGAACTTGGAAAGGGATATATGGAAATGAGGATTTTCTGGATGGAAGATTTGGCATTCCGTAACTGCAAATAAATAACATGTATTTTGCGAGCAATGTGTGATGCGTCTGAAAACTAGAAAATAACTTTCCAAAGTAAACTAGCCTTGACTTTAACTTCCAGAAAGCGAGTGAGGATTTCTGTTTTTGATTTACCATTACCCAGGAAGATAAAGAAATCGGATACACAGCAAAGCAGCAATCAAGTACTAGTCGCACCAACAACTACATTGTTAAAGAAACTAAGAACGTCAGTAGCAGCAACATGCGTTTGAAGTGCACTTAAATCGCTGCGGAAAAAAGGTCCAGTCTACAATATTCTACTGAAGAAGCAACATTTTAGAAGCCTTATCATAAATACCATTAAAATAAAGTTTCGACAAAATTTGCTTGCGGGTTTAAGAAGAAACAACTTATAATAATGAAGGTGCTTACTGGTAAATGAGGCAGCATTAATCAGGGAACTAAAAATTCTGTAATATAGAAGTTGGTTAGTTTACGTCAGCAAGGCAAAGCTTCCCCGTTCCGTTTGGCTATGGTTTCACACACGTGACCAACATCAGATACACATTTAAAGTTGGTACCTAACCTACAACAAAATAATAACGACAATCCGCTCTTAATTGGATACCTAGCAACATTTAACAAATTCTTTCCTTTTACAACATCTTGTTCAACAAATTGTTTTCAGCAACACACGCTATAAGGAAAATTCTAGATTTAATTGCATAATAATGCAGTTCCGAATTTTATGACGCACGTAAACTTTCCTTTCACAAGAACAATTGAGATGATTGAATAAAAAAAGAGCAAAAACGTAGGAAATGAATTTAACACGACAAATGTGGCTGGTTCCGTCATGGAATTTCAATTTCCTGCCGTATGAAAAATAACAAAAAAGGCGGCAGTCATTACAAGAACATATTGCGTGAACGGTGTTCAGTGCGTAGATATTACAAATGTGCCACTGCTGTAATGTGTTGTCGGGTCAGGTGCGATCAATACGAAAGTGGCTAGCATCCCAAATCCTATGTATGTACATAAACGAACTTTCCCCAATTTTTTCATAAGATATCCGGGTAGTATCAGAAAGTGAAAATATTGTCGTTCTTTTTGACACAGTGAATGTGTCAAAAAGAACGACAACATTTTCACTTTCTGATACTTCTTTCAATATTTCTTAATATTTCATTTGGACCAAAGATTCATCAATATTTTAAAAAGTTTAACGTTCCTGCTTCAGGAAAATCATGGTCCATAACTTCAGCAAAACGAATGTGAAATGTCGCTGTATTTTTTCAGAATATTATTTTAATAACTTCAAAATAATATAGTTATGTACATATAAAAAATTAATGCTCTGTCATATTATCTTAGTACACTATAACACTTTATTTGAAGGCTGTAAGCAATAAAACTGCCTTCGTACCTACAACAAACGATTTACGGGGATGGAATGTGCCAAAATACATTATGTTGACGGTTTATGTACAGAAAGGGTGATAAAAAAAATTCTGTCACTTTCATCCCTACAGACATCTACCAAAGATAAAAAGAGATGGCTAATTCTATTTCGACACAGCTTTGAGACGGTTTTGACCGTGAATGATGGAATAAAGTGAAGGAAAATTAAATTTAATAGGGGATGCCAGTAAATAACATCTTCGGGTTTCGGAAGATTAACAAGTATAAATAAAGGTCACTATCAGAATTTTGAAGGGTTCTTGCGTACCGAAAGTAACTTGTTTTTACTTCATTACGTAAACGTCAAATAAAAGTTGTTTTCTGGAAGAATTTATGATGAGAATTTGGGGAAAATAGGCATTTTTAACGGTTCGCTCGCTCCGTAAATTATACGCACTACGAACGGTTGGTTCGGCTCCGTTCAGAATCAGATGGCTTTACTGATAATAAAATGTTATTTGATTATGACGTGATATTATTTTCTTAATATTCCGAAGTTCCATTTTCATGGAACGGAACATGGAATATAGAGGTTTTGATATCGTAGCCGTGACGTGAAATTGAAAACCTTTCGTGAAACCCAGAAAAATAAGTAGTTTAACTTCATTCTTAAGTAAACACTGAATTCAGAATTATGCTGTAGCTGCAAATACAGGGTGATTTTAGGCAAATAGCACTTTTGGCCGTAAGTGTGTATCTCCTAGCCGGATGAATACGACATTACCCTAAAATATCGTTATCACTACTCCACATGATGCAGCGCGTGAGTGTATGAAACAATCACTCTTATCTGCTGGTCATTATCGAAGGAAGTCATAGATAAACATTATGTACGAGCAAAAATTACTAAAAACACGAGTATTTGTCGTTATTCAGTCCTAAAGTACATGAACATAAGTTAGACCAAGGAAGGCTGGGACAGATGGCCACAGACAAGAAAGAAGAAAAAAAGAAGAAGATAATAATGAAAGAAACACCCAAACTTATTAGCAAAGACAATTTTTTTAAAGTGTTCCGGACCTCCGGCACCTTCTCCTAAGTCTGGTTGAATGAATTTTCAATACAGTAAAGATAATGTAAACCACTGTTTTAGTAATAAAATGAAAATATTAAAAATGGAAACACCTAAAAAGGGTAAAACTGAATGTCCATAACAATCTTTAGGCAAATTAAGTTGTTGCAAGCTTTACGGGAGAAAGCTTTTAAACAGTTTTTAAAAGCATTGTAAGGTTCGTTTTTAGTCCCAGACATTTAAGTTTTTTGCGTTTTTTTTGTATAGAAGTTTGTCATTATACCTGTCAAATTAGTATCTGGGTTTAAAAAACGAACTTTAGGATGTTCAAATATTACATGCAGAATATTTTTCACAGACAAATAATTTGGTCCGAAACTAATATTCGAAGAACTGATATTCAACGAAACGACTAACTGCGCCATTACCCAAGCGAACGTTTTAAAACTGATACAATTTACAACTTTGATTGAAAACATTGTCCTTCACACTAGTGACCAGAGGGCGATTCTCGTAATTTTAAGAACGTTCACAGTCTGATCTCTGTCGCAATCTGTCAAAAATACCTCTAATTTCCCTACATTATGACAAGTTTTTGACATTTGTTTGTCGCCGAGGTGATACTGCGACTTGACTTTGAATGTTTTAAATTACTAGAATTGGCCTTCTGTTCACCACCTAGCTGATATTCATTTAAATTTTCGTATTCACTTAAAGTATTTTTTGATAAACATAGACAAGTTATGACAAATAATTTGGTCTGAAAATAAATGTTTGATATTCAACAAAAGGGAAAAGATTGGCAGATTAATAAACCCATTAATTTATATTATGTAACTTGCCCAGTTGCAGAAGCAGCAGAATGGCAGACAGAAGAAATTATTTAAAAAATAGAGAACGATCCTAATCAGTGAAGTTCACGTCTTCGTCAATGGATGCGTTATCATACAGATCTTTCGAGCCCAGTCATGACTAATACGGATTTGTGGAAACTGTGTCAGGAGGATGCAGAGTAGATTTAGCAAAGCAGATATACAGGGTGGCAGTGACATTGACGCGGAAACTGTAACCATGAATTCAGCGTACGATTCTAGACCGCGTTGCAGTTTTCGTCAAGTATCAAAAAAAAAAAAATCTGCTGATTCATAGAAAACTGCTATACGTACGCCGTACGCGGTCAAAATGTACGGAAAAGCGATTTTTTTTTTTTTTATTTGACGAAAAATTTCAACGCAGAGCGGTTCAGAATCATGTGCTGAATTAATGGTTACAGTTTCCGCGTCGATGTCCTTGCCATCCTGTATGTAGACAGGCCAAGCTTTCCGCCCACTACAAACACACATGCTAAGCAACGCCCCTCCACTGACGTCCACAGAGAAAGCGCAAAGTTTGCCACCCTAAACAAACTTGGAAAGCTCCCTACGTGTCGGTAGCGGAGAACCAAGGTACCGTCGGAAACAGGGAGTTTTAGGAAGATAAAATTGAAAAGGAGCGACATGAGAAGTATTATGTCCCGAAACACAGAAAACGGGCGAAAAGGACACATCGTAATCTGTCTTTAGCCATTAGCGAAGGGTCAGTTCTATAGACATTTAATCTTTGTATCATATCACTCATAGCAATTCAATTCGTTTGCTCCGCCGCGTCCCTAGAACTGTGTGAGCGGCTCTAGATCGTATTATGAGTATTTATGAGACATATATCTCGCCTCTTTTGTCGAACAATTCATCTTCCTCATTCCTCCATGTCATATAGCACGCCCTGATTTAATAACGTCGTAAATGTTATTTCCAATCTCCGTTTACAGTTCTGTTCCGATACGTACGACTAATGTGCTGAATTTATGAAGAATCTCGTCTTGAGGATCATAGCTATCTGAGGCTTTCAGTATTAAATTAGTAGTACATAGGTATATGCCTCACGTGATAAGGTTAGGGAATTTATTTTTAAGCAGATAAGAGTCTTCCGAAAAGTGTAACAAAAGGGCACCGCCAAATTTTATTACCCGACTGCGCGACAGCAAAGACAGGGTTATGTTTTTACAGTACTTTATCCACTGTCATTGATGTTAAGCAACACAATTTGATTGGGTAGGACCTAATCCTAAAATCGATAGCAAAAAAGCAGTGGGCGATGCTGACGCCCGGAAAATTTGTTGTCTAAAATTAATAGGACTCTAGTCTAATTAGCTATGCAAACATGATATAATTTGATAGATAGATACATAATTATAAGACGTAACTTCTCAAGGTTAAGATAGATCGAAACTCATTTAAAATGGAATCCAGACTCCGGAACGATCAATCATTCTGCGATCTATAAAATGGGTTTTAATCTAGCTATATGGGTCACTGTTAGAGGTACTCAGATTGACACGACAAACATTTGATTCAGATTGTCAGGCGAGGAAGATTTGTGTACAGCAATGCATAATAAATATAACCTTGGGACTAACTTTTCATGTTGTTACTCTATTTTTCGAGAATCGTGAGTGACACCTCAATGTTACATTGCATGACCATGTCGCCGAATTGTGTCGAGCGCGAGGTACGTGTGTTAATGTTTTATCTAATCTAAGCATTCCTGCAGAGCAATTCTGTAACCATCTCACCGTGAAAAGTTAGGTGAGCGTGGAGTGAGCTGTCATTCCAACTAATGCTACGGATTGACACTATTGAGAGCTCACTCTAAGCTCACTTCACCTAACTTTTCATGGTGAGATTTTTACAGAATAGACCGGCAGGAGCATCTAATGTAGTCGAGGTATTGTCCACAACACAAAATATTTTTTTTTTACTTTTCCAGTCCTATCTACCAATATTATTCGTTTTACGGTATTAAGTTTGCATTATTTTTAAGACCACTTTTTGTGAAGAGAGAATAATTAATGATATATTATTATTATTCATGTGAAAGTTTGTATTTTTAGATGTTTGTTACTCAATCACGCAAAAACGGCTGTACGGATTTGGATGAAATTTGGCACACAGATAGTTTATAACCTGGATTTTTATACAAAAGCGTTGATATTGCGAAAAGCGGAGGTTGGTAGGTTATAGGTACCATTTGTTAACCCGTCGTTATTGCTAGCCGGCTATGGAACTAAAAAAGTTAATACAAACTTTCATTAAGTTTCATTTCCTGCATTGATTGTTTTTTCTAGTCTTCGGGCTTCGATGCAGGATGCAATAATGAAATACATGGTTTTAAGCTCCGGTCGAACAAATTACGAAGTCCCGAACCAGTATTTTGAGTCTCTACCAGTACTACATTTAGAAAAGAACTCAAATATTTCGCTTGTAGTGTCGTTAAACGCAGATGAACCGGACCGAAATGTAAAAAGACTGAACTACGCAATAAACCTGTCTAAAAATATTTTTGCGTCGCTTACAATGTTGTGAACAGATCTAGATATCATCCGAGATAAACGATGACAATGGAGGAGAATCCTTTTATGTATCTTTCGTAGGCGGCCCACAACTGCTGCAGAAACAAATTCAATTTTGCCCTTTAGTACGAAAATAAAAATAGATTCAGGTTCTTTTCTAGGTTTTCTTTTTTAGGTTCCCGTGCAAATGAAATTCGTACACTATTTAAGTACATCATCTTCATCATTTCAGCCCGGAACCACCCACTGCTATAATATAAGCCTTCCCTTTCTTCTGCCATACTTCCGGATTCCATGCGTCCCTTATCCAGGTATATCGTCACAATACACACGCAGCATAAATAACGAAATTGTCGAAGAAAAAAAAGTTTTATTTTTGCGTTTTGTCATTTAATAAACACCAAAGATTTATTTGTGAAGAAGATAGGCTCGCCACAAAAAAATTAAAGAATGAATTTTTAACCTCGCGTTTTTATGAAGAACTGAAAGGGAGACACCTCGGCTGCCTTCGTGGCATTGTACGGACACGAAACGATTGATGGGCGGATGAATAATAAAACGGGTTCTAGCGAATCGTGGCTCGCCATCATAACATAATGTACATGAATACGTCACGTTGACACATATTAATGGCTACCACGAAATTTAATCTCTACCTGCTAGAACAAGTTAATATAAGATAATACTTGATAATCAGATTTCATACCAGGCAATTTGCCTTACCAGGAAGTTGCCTTGTTAATTGCCTGTTATTTATTTATTTATGATATTTTTCGGGTCCCGGACAAAGGGCGAAGGGCCGAAGCCAACTCGCAGAGGCCCGTTCGACGTTTTTAATGACATGAGGCACCAACGATTATCCCGGTTCGCACTAAGCAAGTACACCCAAGGACAACCCCAGGTTGGTGTAGGACTATTGCAGGATAAGGAAACAAAGATATTCGATTATTTATTTATTATTAGGCTTTTCAACAATAAGTAGGTACACTGTTACTTTATAATTTGTACATCGCCTCATTAGTTACAGAAAAGCACAGCATGCACATTTAGGTATTATGGTACGTTAGTATATAATATTACCTCAATGATAGGGCATCGGAACCGGTTTTTCCCGGTTCCAAAAGAACCGGGAATTCCCGGTTCTGAGGGTCCCTGAAAGAACCGGTTCTGTAAAACGGAGAACCGGTCGTTTCGGTTCTTTCGGTTCTCTCTTAAAATAAATTTAGAACTAATATTATCTCTATAAATCTATAATACTCTTTATGCTAAATATCAAGTTAACTAAATATCAAGTTATTATCCAAATTTATTATCCAAACAGAACAAAAACTGTTATTTCACTGTTAAATTAATAAATAACGTTATTATTTTTATATTATTGATGAATCTTTAAGAAACTAACGATTTTTTAAAGGGATTCGGCAACATTAAGGTAAATGCTCCAGGATACCCCGCGACATTCAAATTTTTGACATTTGTTTTGCAACTTGCAGCTCAGCCTCGGATAGTATGGTAATAAAAGTTGTATTCGCGGTAATGACACATACTAGCCGATAGTGAGCTGGCATTTGTAAAAAACGTACGAATATTTGAATTTCGGGGGGTAACCCTAGAGCTCTCACCGTAACAATCTCTGGTTGGCAACTCAGTGGGTGTATTGTTTTTAACGCCGATTTTACAAGGAAGTGACTTAAAATATTATTGCATATTGTTATTATTATTTTTATCAATCAATTGAGAATACTTCTTTTAATTGCAATTCGTTAAGTATTACGCTTTCACTCTTGTGGGAGAAACATATTGGACGGAATAGATAGAATAATAACTATACTACTACTGTTTAGGTAGTTAAATAAAGGTAAACAATCTTGATATGTCTTTTTATATAAAATAAATCGTATAAAAGACCAACAAATATTATTTAAATTTAGTTAATTACCTAACATTGGTTTAAGTCAATACCTAATTGTAAATATTTTTAGATTACATTTTTAGTCATTTTTTTAGATAAAAGACATGTTAAGATTGTTTACCTTTATTTAACTACCTAAACAGATGGAGTATAGGCCAGACTTGGCTGGACAGCGACATGAAAAATAAATAAATAGGTGTAACAAACTTTACATGATAAAGTTTGTTCTCTTTTCTCACATTACTTTGTCTTTTGGCATCCAATCTGATAATTATTGTGAGTTATTTGAGTTATACAACACAAATCAAGGTAGGTAATATTTCAGTTTTGGGCACTTGGTAGAATACGATAGAAACGATGTTGTAATTTGAGTATAATTAAAAAAATATATAAATATGCTTACCAATAAAGTGTGTTTTATTTAGATCCTTTCCCTTTATTCGTTTTGATAGTAGGAATTCTATACAAAGATAGCATACCTTTTCAACTTGAATTTATGAAAAAACCCGAAAGAACCGAAAAAACCGGGTACTCGGTTCCGGCTTGAGTTTAGAACCGAAAGAACCGGTTCCTAAAATAGGGCCGGTTCTCGATGCCCTACTCAATGAGCATGCACTACATTTTGCGCAGATAATAAAACAATCAATTAATTAAAACAAGTAACACATAGTTTAAAAAATCAAAATAAATTGAGTAAAAGCTAAATTGATTATAATGAATTAATTAAATAACATACAATTTTTTTTTTATATTTTTGGTATTTGTTTTTTTATATTTCCGTCAATCAAATTACTCCCTCGATTTCGCCTCAAAGGACCATTCCTGTAAAATACACACCACATTATCCAAATTACTACTCCGTCCATAGGCAGTACCTACTTCCAGGATTTAATTAAGAAACTGCTTTCAAGTTGGCCCTTACGTCACATAACATACCGCCCTCCACTTCACTCCACTCATATTAAGAACATCTAATAATATCAAAGTCCAGTGGTACGTCAGAAGTAGAGTACCCTCAAACATTACGGATATGGTGAGCATCAGTACAATATTGTTAGTGACGTCAGCGGTCATGTGGAGTGTTCGACGGACTGCTTTATCTGTTTTCAGTCGCATTCCTGTGGCAAGTACTCCCATCATGTATTTATAGCACATGGAAGGCTATTGAAAACGATTATAAATGATCAAGGTTTTATAAGAGGGTCAAGGGTTCTTTCGAAAAATTCTGCCCGATCAGTGATTATTTTTAATTTTTTGAATCTCGTTTGCGTAAACCGTCTAAGCATAGCTTCGATATTTTTTTTTAACTTTTGTATTGTATGAAAGATACAGCCATAACAGAAAAATGTCCAAACAATGGTCCATAAACGAAATATCTCGACGTGAGAGACATCACGGCGTGGTATTTTTATCAGTTTGGATTCGTGCACGTAGCCGTGGCGGAAACCGTCGTTCATGCATACTTGATGACCCATGCCTGAATCCCCTCCATCCGACCGACTTCGGGCTTGGCTTCTCACCCGGGACCAATTGTCGGCCTTTCAAATACATTCATACGCCACCATCAATAGCTTTTTTCAACCATTTAATTGTCCAAGTTTTTCAATATTCATTGGACGTCATCCAAGTTAACACGCATTTAGGAAACACATTAACAGCCCTTATTCCCTTGAAGTTCGTCAGCAAAACAGGACGTGTCGAATGCTACGTGACACGAATTCTCACGATGACGGCAACTTTTATAAGTCTCCAACTTTCTTTCAAGTGTAAAGTTTATCTTGAACATTAAACCAGTGCTCGAAAGAAATCTGAGATAACAATGTAGCTATTGGGTTAACGACTTACTGTACACGATATTAAATTGTAACTATTATGTCATTCTGAGTTTAATCTGTTACGACCTGCGTCATCACGCGATGCCTGAAGTGGAATGTTATATGTTATATCGTGGAGTCTTGCATCTCCGGACTGTATTGTTTGGCTAAACATAAATTACACGCTAATTACACGTAACAATGAGTCCAGACGTGTTAACTATAGAAATTAATGCTAACGCATTCTGCTGAACGGTCCAGCCAAGACCTTCTGCATTTATTTTGCTTTTGAAAAGAGAATCCTTCCGAACTGAAAAATTCATGGACGGGTTTGAAGTGCGCTTTCAAACAATCGTTTCTGGGAGGAACAACGGGTAGACAGACAAGCATCTGTTCCTACGCACTGAGGTGTCTCGTTTGTCGGTAGTACGCTCTGCGTACTGACGCCGCCCGACTGGCGCCAGGTGGATGTAAACAAAAAATAAAAGGAAGTGCAATACCGCCGCCGTTTAGCAGGTTACTTGAACATTTGAATGCAACCATGTCGTGGAGCAAGATCAAAGGTGACGCACACAATAGTTGTGACACCGCCCGCCAAAGGTCATTTAGAACGGAATTCGAAGCAAAAGGTCTATCACAAAAAATAAAATTCGACATTACATTGATCAAATTCCTTAGAAGGGGTAAAGTGATCTGCGAAGTCATCGTTCAAAATATTAACTCAAGTGTTTACATGTTCGGCGGTGTTCGTGAGTTTTATCGTTCAAAGAATAATGCCATAACTGTAATAGTGATCGTTGTACGTTGGCAAATAAAGCGGAACAAATTATTGTGGCCGCCGCCGCCGTCGATGTGGGGTACAGGGACCGGCGCAAAGCAATCACAACCCAATCAGATCCTTAATCCTTAGAGCGAAGGGATAAATTAGTTTGTATCGCCCGTGGGAATGGCCGGCTCGATATGAGATGACGCAGCACACGACTGAATACTTCAAATACTTGGCTTCTTCAAACTGCATTAAACTGCTCTTTCAGTTAACAGAGCAAATTGCGAAACTATCTTCTGATCGACGCGTGAACTTTTGAATTATTTCGCCATTAAAAGCTACTGAAACATACGCTGAAGTTTCTGTACCATGTTTATTATTTTATCTATTTTCAACACATTCCTAGGCCTGTGTGAACTGCCGACACGGCTGTGACTAATCACTTAACGATGAAATCTCGCTCTAAAACCCAAACAGGACCCAGTGAGTGAGTCATAATATAGATCAGATAGCCGCCTGGACTGAGGACACTGATTCACGACTTTAAGTGGAGTTTTAATGGTGCCTTCTTGAGTAACCAGTGGGTTTCTTGGAAGTTACATTATGTTACTTAGCACAAACTCGGACAAACAAACGAGACTTACGAAAGCCTGGATTCATGTGGATTTTTGGACCTATAATATCTGTTTATTACTGGTTATTTACTGTCGCATAAAAAATTGTCTTGAATTAGTATGCTATGGTCGGAAACTCGGAACCCATTTTAAGCTTTAATGAAAGGAATAAAGAAATAAACTTTCGCTTGTGTCCTCTATGCTCAAAAGATGGGTTATAAGATCAAAGCAGAAGGGACGATTACACACGTCTGCCAAGCCTGATCCAATTACCCGGGCGAGGACGTTAACTAACCCACTTGTTACCCATCCATTGCATAACGAAGTAATCCGAATTGTACCCCGTTAGCTCTGTATTTTATGACGTAGTGTTACATCAATGTTGCGTGTTTTCAATGTGTAGTTTGGCACGGAAAGTGCACTTCATATTATTATAGTATTGTTGAAGAAACATTGTCTAAAACTCTGTTACCTTGTTCGAAAGCTTTTGTGAACACTTTTTGATAACAATATTTCAATACCCAAGTCATTTTATACCGAATTCGAGCACATATCGTTCCCAAAACCGACTACTGTCTACGCTGAAAGAGTATCTCTGTACAATTTATTGGACAACGTAAACATTGTTCCGTGTGATAAGGATTTTAGCACCTCTTTTATGGGATTACGTTCGTGAGGTTCCAAACAGAATGAAAGCCCTTGCGTTCCGGGGAAATCACGACTTGTTAACGAAGTGCTTAAAAACGTGGTTTAAGGCATTACGGTGTAGTAAATTAACAAGATTTGAGAATGTACAGAAATAGGCGAAATTAAGGGTTTCGAGTGTTGTGAAAGATCGTCAGAAATGCGCATTACTTACATCTGCGATGGACGAAAGTTACTTCCATAGGCTTCATGCATAAGTACATATTTAGGTCATCAAATTATTACGTAAATCGTCAGCACATGGAGAGGTATACAGCAAAACTGAAACGCAGAAACAGACATAGGTATTCTAAGAGGCAAGTATCTTACTTAACCCATATTATGTTCGGAATGACGCGCCGGGGTAAGTAGTATAAGTACGTGCACGATCCGAGGCACGAAAGGCGTCGAGCGATGACGAGCGTAATGCATTCGTGTTCTATGCGCTGTAAATTTTAATTATAATAGTCGCCACTCGGCGCCGTCTCTTTATACGGGTGCAAAATAAAACAGCACACATATACAATAACTATATTTAAATAAACGCTAACACGACTGTAGTTCGCTCTCCGTGGGTAGGTAAGTAAAAGGTACAACTTTGGATATAATACGAATGCTATGATAAATTGCGTTTCAATTTTTATCGTGTGCGAAGTTTCCGCTATCGTTAATATTATTTACGCAAAACCAAGTATTTTTTACTAGATTAGCACAAATGTAGTAACTGGATATTATTATGTGATGGCCATGTGTTTGTTTGATAGATGTTTAGTCTGGCATGTTCAGATTTTTGCTAACAATAGCAAATGTGTGATAGATTTTACTATTCTGTAAGCAGTTTTTATTTATGGCAAGGTTTTTTTATAAACGTAGGTAAACAGGATTGTATGAAATGGTTTTAAAAGAATGAGGTTGTTCGTGAACTAGACAGATAGTCAAAAAGACCAAAAGCAACATACTTTTCTGGTTTTGCAATAAACATTACCATTAATTATGTAGATAAATGAAAAACTAAATAAAACCTTAAAAAAAGTTAAATGTTTGTTCATAGTTTTAAATGTTATTTGGTCATATTGATGACCCTCTGACCTTGTAATTTATTTTAATTTTATTATGTAGTCAATCTCTTAAATTTTTGGCCTTATCAATGATACATGTTTTTTCTGATAAAGATACCGGATCTATATTAAGCACCTGTTATCATCATTTTATGACTATCAGTTTTTTTTTTCAAATCAAGTGCTGCTTGTGGAAATCCATCAAAGATGTCAAAGAAGTTAATGTTGTTATTCACACATGTGATGTTATTCAATGTTATAAATAATCAATATTACTTTTTACTTAGTACAAAAAGTTTGAGGAAGTATCTGAAATTATAAAAGATGTAAAAATATGTCAAAGTAAGCTAATATAATCAACAATATTACTTTACTGGAAATAATTAGAATAGAATACTGTTTATTATGTAGGTACACCATATAAATTACAGACATAAATATAGAAATAATAATTAAAATAATTATACTCACAAAGCAGAATACTGGGGTTTATTTGAATCAGCTATCTTAGCTTATTCTCAACTTAGGTTCTAGTGCTAACAATAAAGCTAAATATTAGTTAAATGGAAGCATTTTATAACTTGTTGCTGTCTTTATTTTTATGGATAGGTATAGTTTTTAGGTAGCTAGAACTAGGTAATAATTGGCACAAATTTAAACTACATTGCACAAATAAATAATACAGTTCACCTATATAGTAGGAACTTTTTATTTATTTATTTATATACTACCTACTAAGTATACCAACATTGTTTTTTTTTAACATACCTATTCTAATTGAGATCCAAAGAATAATCCACACTGTTGTACATAGAACTACATGAATAATGTATCAAAGCTAACAAACTACTTGTGCTCTGAACCTACAGTATGAAGACTGCTAAAATGATTGAGATAACCTTACATGTTAGTAGAAATACTGCTTATTATCATTGATATCAAGGCGTGACGCACTTTATTATGGCATTTTACCAAAACCAACATTCTTATTCGTAAAGATAACATTACGATTGCCCTCTGCAGTCCGGCAGGAAATTATTATAACCACATAAAAAAACATTATCAAAGAAAATAAACCGGAGAATACGATTCAGGAAACAATTTATTCAGTGAATTTACTACGAATACTTACATACAACGAGGTCGAGAAGAATTGTGCGTTGGCTTCTCTTTATTTACCACTAGTCCGACATGGAACACATCGTATTGTATCCAGTAGAATTCTGTAAATTACTGATTTGTCCACAGCTGACTCTGTCGTTATACCAACGTTTATTCAGCGTTAAATACTACACAGCACAGGAAAACAATATTGCACAGCGTCACAGGAATATATACTGTCATATAAAAACCAACTTTGAAACGTGAACGTTCACTCTACGATCCTATACCACCCAAATTCACATCACCATTATTTGCGCACGCAGTACCAAGTCGTTCGACGTTCACATCGGCCATTCGGCTAACGACGGCTGACATAAGGAATGTTACCAGAATACGAACAATATTATATGTAGGTTCTTTTGACAATGTCAAAATTGTCGAAATATTAAATTAAATAATTTTATGTAAAAACAACTACATTGATGTTACCACAAGATTTACTATCTTAATGCAAAAACTTCACTATAGCCTAAAAACCACTTTAAATGAAATTTTAACACTAGTCTATTCCACGCTAGCCCGCAAAATTCAAATATTCTTACGTTTTTGGCAATTTGCTGGTCAGTACTAATTTGTACGTTGATTAAAATATGGTTCGCGGCTGTAACAAATATGTATTTACAGAAATATAATCATTAAAGTCATCAACACAACTCTCTAAGATCAAGTAATCCTACTGAATGACTATTTCATGAAATCTTGACATTTTAGGATAATGATAACTTAACAAGTTTTATTACTGATTCTAATTATTATAATTCTGTAAATACATATTTGTTACGGCCGCGAACCATATTTTAATTAATGTATACTTTAATTACATTATACATAATTCATGTAAACTTAGTGCTGACCAGCAAATTACAAAAAACCTAAGAAAATTTGAATTTCGCGGGCTACCTTGGGGCATCCACCTTAAATAAAACATTTCAATGAATGCTAATACATTACTTTTTTAAATTTCAAGTTTAAATAATAAAAAGTTAAAACCTTCTTTAAAGTTTGAATTATTCGCACTTTTTCAAAACTGACAACATTGAGAGAGCGGTCCAGCTGAAGTTATCCAGTCTTTTTGTGAAAATAGAAAATCGACTAAAAGTAAACAGAACCATCAGTTCCTCAGTATCCCGATTAAGGTGTATCCGAAATTAAAAAAAATCAGGAAGCGATCAATGAGCACCAAAGTCAAAAATGTCAAAACAAATTAAGTCAACAAACTGACGTGTACTTTAATAATATTATATTTTGATACAAATGAAAAGTCAATTTAGTTAATTTGTAATAATTGAAAATGTCGGAGTCGGAGAGACTTGTGCAAAATGGGGCAGGGCCTGTTGAGGGCGCAGAAATAAGAGGCGATGGCGACGCGCCACCAACTGTGCCTGTGTCTGAACGGGAAGCATATTTCCAAGCTCTTCGATTATGGATCCAGCAAGCACAGATGTATCAGAACCTATCGACATGTTTTCCTTATTATATGATGACATTTCAAGGCTTACAGAATAACGCTACGAATGTACCGCTGTTGAATAACAACTATCAGTTCCAAGTGCCCTTTCAGGTCCCTAACGCACCTCGGAATCCCGCAGAAACTCAACCCCAAGCAGAAACTCTCACACCCGCTGAAGGTATCCATCAATTGATTAAGTTGTGTCATATTCAATCATAGTCAAGCTTTGTAAATGTAATTGGAATGTTGATGAGCCTTCTGTGTGCTGCAATCCTTTTTAGAAATCACTGTCACTGTTATAAATAGACATACCTTGTCAAATATCTATATATATAAAATTTAACCATATAAGTTGTAATCATATAGTTTATCACCATTTACATAAGAGTATATAAAATATATAGTTCACTAAATTTATTACTTATATACAAATCACATGATGAATCTATAACAAATCACATTTTGTGAATTTTCATAGTAAATTATAGCCACAATAAACATTAAGAATATGATTCTTGAATTTTTTACATCATCATCATCGTTTCAGCTGTAAGATATCTACTGCTAGACATAAGCCTCTCCCAAGCAGTGCCACTTCAAACGGTCCTTGTGTGAATTTGTTTACTTAGCCCTATTCTTTCATTATAACTACTACCTTTCAGTGATAGCCCGTCACGGTGGGTATGAGTACGTTATACCACCGCTACACAAGCGCCTGGTTGCTGAGTTTATAGACTTTATGCTGCTGTTCATTGTCAAACTTATCGTCACCTTTATGGCAGTGGACATGTTTGAATTGATGTGAGTATCGCTGTTTGTACAGTACGTTGACTACTTTGTAGATAAGGAAGTCAGATAAGTAAGTAAGGAAGACAAAAGCTGAACAGAGCTGAATAAGTGTGGTTAGTCCCTTAAAGTGCAATAAGTCTATAAAAATATTATTAAATGATTGAAGATTTTGCAATGATAAACAGTGTCTTTACCAGATGAATGATAATGAGATGATTATTTCACTGTTTTAATACCGAGTTATTATTGTTATTGCAGTGACCTAGACAAGTTTGATTTCTACAAGTTCAGTGAACATTATGACGACTACAAGTATGCCATGGAGCTGACATCCGAGATTCTTTTCCTAGAAGTTATCTACAGAATACTCGTCTGCATATTTGAGGTAATAATTGCTTTTATTTTTATTGCCAATTCCCAAAATTAAAAATTTTCAAAATCTATAGATGCCATCTCATCTGAGCGACAATCAATGTGAAAAAACTTTTCACTAATTTTGGAAAATAAGAGATCAGATTGAGACTGAGATTAGACTATGAACATTTTTTTAAATAAAGGAATTGCCTGTCAGAACAATACAGACAAAATACATGGTGAATTAACATATTATTATGTCTTCAATAAAACACCAAATATCGTAATTTGTGTATTGAGCTAAGTAGCCTAGAAATACAAGTGGATAAATCATAAGAGTAGGGTAGGAACAACAATATGATAGAGGGTAGACTGAAAACTTAATAACCATAAACTTATAAACTAGGAAGTATGTAGGTACCTATATACAACATACCTTTCCCCCAAGTATACAAAATATATTTAAACTTTAACTTATACTTAAAGCCAACAATTTTGCATTTATCTAAATAATCTAACATTAACATTAATATGTTTATTCGATATACATTGAATCAGGCTTTTCATAAGGGCCTTTTGTATGAGATAAAACTTTACTTTTAATCTTACCCCCAGAATAGCCAGACTCATAATCACTAGGTATACCTAACATTTCCGCCCATTGGTCCGGACTCGGTATTTCAATTATTTCCTCACTCGTACTTCCCATTTCCACGTCTTGATTTTCCATTTCCAAACTGGCGTTTTCCTTATTCACTTCTTCCCTCTCTCCTTCGCAGTCCGCATCTTCTGTGACTTTCTTTTTAACCAGTTGGTCGATGTGTCGGTTGACAACATTACCATCACTAGTTGCAACTTGATAATTAGATGGCCCTTGCCTTTTAACCACCGTACCAGGCAACCAACGAGGTCCACAACTATAGTTTCTATACATCACACTTTTGCCCACATTCGTTTCTCGAGTTATATTATGAGCATTATTGGTAATCTGTTGATTAGTTTTATTTTGAACACGATTATCCGGATGTATAACATCTAACAAGGTACGTAGGCGCCTATTCATCAAGAGTTCAGAGGGGCTCTTGTTAGTTATTGTGCAAGGAGTTACCCGCAATCCTAGTAGCATTCGAGGAATCTTAACATCCCAAGAGATGTCATCCATTTTGCGCAACTTGTCTTTAACAGTTTGCACCATTCTTTCGGCCAAACCGTTTGTTGCAGGATGATAAGGTGCTGTCTTAATATGTTTTATTTTATTCGCGTCCAAAAATTGTTTAACTTCAGCTGACACAAAGGACGTTCCGTTGTCGGAAACCAATGTCTCACACAAACCATGCATAGCAAATAAATTTCTGAGGTGTCTGATGACCGTTCCCGCTGTCATATTGTTAACCAAGATCACTTCAGGCCATCTGGAATACGAGTCTACAACAATTAAAATATTTTTACCTTGGAAAGGTCCCGCAAAGTCCACATTTATTCGAGACCACGGCTTTGTAGGCGTGATCCACTCAGATTTAGTTTTCGGAGGCATGTGCCGATTTTCAAGACATTTGTCGCAGCCGCCTACTAATGCCTCAATATTTTCGTTCAGTTTTGGCCACCAAACATAACTCCTGGCCAGTGATTTGGTTTGGACGATGCCGTTATGTGTTTTATGTAAAGCACGTAATATCGTTTCACGCAATGATGACGGTACCACCACTCGACAACCCAGTAAGATACAATCTTCATGCATAGAGAGTTCCGAACGATGTAACCAATATGGACGCAGTTCATCATCGGTAACTCTAGCTGGCCAACCGCTTAGTAAATGATGACTGACACGAGATAATAGCCTATCTCGCTTCGTTGCTAATGCTATTTGGTCAGCATCCACAGGAAAGTCGGTAGGTGTCTCTGCCATCAGCAACACGTCACATAACTGCTGTTCAGGTTGGTCGGGAACCGGCTGTGGCCATCGGCTCAATCCATCAGCGTGACCAATTTGTTGTCCCGGTTTGTACACAATTTCGTAATTATGTGACGTCAACAAAATTGCGATCCTCGTTAGGCGAGGCGACAAGACCGTGGGCATAGGTCGCTTCGGATCGAATATGCCCAACAAAGGTTTATGATCCGTAACTATAGTGAAGGATCTTCCCATTATATAATTATGAAACTTGCTAACTCCAAATGAAATGGCCGTGGCCTCTTTATCTAATTGTGAGTAACGGCGTTCGTGAGTATGTAGAGTTCTGGAACTCATAGCTACGGGGCGCTCCTGTCCGTCTTCCATAACGTGGGATAATACAGCACCGACGCCGTATTCTGAACTGTCGCAGGTGAGTACCAACGGCTTATTTAAATCGTAATGAACGAGCGTCAAGTCAGATGACAGCAACCTTTTAGCCGTGTCAAAGCTCCTTTGCTCCCTGTCTGTCCATTGCCAAGATTGTGCTTTGTCGAGCAACCTATGTAGGGGCTCGAGCATAGTGGCTTTGTGAGGTACGAACCTCTCATAAAAGTTATATAATCCTAAAAACGCTTGTAGCTGTTGAACGCTCTTTGGTTCAGGAGTGTTGAGGATAGACTCAACTTTGCTAGGTGCAGGATGAATACCCTCAGCGTCTATGACAAAACCTAGAAACTCTACACGTTCTTTGGCAAACTTACATTTGTTCCGATTGAGCCGCAAACCTGCCTTACCGATGCGCTCCAGTACTGTGTCGAGACGCTGCGTCATCTCCGACATCGTCCGGCCACTGACGATGACGTCATCGATCAGTACTGCGACGCCGGGAATGCCCGCCAGCAACGCTGTCATCAAGCGCTGGAAAATTCCCGGGCAGGCTTTAACACCAAAAGCCAATCTGTGTACTGAAAACAAACCTTTGCATGTGTTTAAGGTTAACAGCTGTGCTGTGGCGTCTGTGACGACCACCTGTGTATATGCACGGTCAAGGTCGAGTGTCGTGTAAAATTTGCCACCAGCAATCGTAGCAAACACTTCACTTGCAGTCGGCATAGGGTAGGTATCAGACTCGGTAGCCTGATTAACTGTACTACGGTAGTCACCGCAAAGACGAATGTCCCCGTTCTGTTTGGGTATTGGAACAACCGGAGTCGCCCATTCTGAAAAAGACACAGCGCGAAGTACCCCTTCCCCCACTAAACGATCAATCTCTTTTTCAACTTTGTCTTTAATAGCATAGGGTACTGGACGTGCCTTCAAAAACCTAGGAGTCGCACCTGGTTTCAAATGAATAGCCACAGGGTCCCCCCTGTACGTACCGAGTCCATCTCTGAAAACCTCGCTGTACTTACCTACAATCTGATCGTTCGCTGACATGTCAAGTTCA
Organism: Apamea sordens; assembly: GCA_945859715.1. Classification (NCBI taxonomy): domain Eukaryota; kingdom Metazoa; phylum Arthropoda; class Insecta; order Lepidoptera; family Noctuidae; genus Apamea; species Apamea sordens. The sequence continues at coordinate 19,254,097 of OX243986.1, forward strand.
GATATCATATTAACATTTAAAGTAATACCGAGTGCCTCGAACCAGTTACGTCCCAACAGATTCGGCCCCGAGCCCTTAGCTACAATGACATTCAAAACACACTTAATGTCTTTATATTGTACTTGCACTTTAGCTTGTCCCATCACTGTGACCGGTGAGCTGTTCCACGTGCACAGGCGGTTGGGTACCGCGCGCAAAACACTGCGCGAGCGTACGCGCGCCCACGTCTGCTGGTTCACCAAGGAGAAAGCGGCGCCGGAATCCACCTCCATCGCTACCTGCGCGCCGTCCAGTAGTAGCTTCACCTCGTATGCCGGAACGCGAAAGCTCCTTGTGCTCTCCATGTTATATATGCCATTAAGCATGTCAGTCTCGTTTTCAGCTAAGTTAATTTTTTCAGAACGACTTTTCTTTTTAGCGGTGCATATTCTCTCGATGTGACCTTTCTTCTTACAAAAGTGGCACACGGCGTTAACAAAGCGACATTCGCCAGCGTGCCGGTCTCCACATCGATAACACAGTCGAACATTTGCTTTGGATTGCACAACGTTGACGTCCATAGGTTCACATGACGGCGGCGACGTCACCGCGGCGTCCACTGCCGTTGCGTCGTAGCTGACGGCGGCGCCGGTGACGGAGGCGCTCTGCATCATACGAGCGTCCTTGCCCGCACTTTCGGTCGATAGCATAGCATCCACTACGTCATGGTATCGCAAATTATCTTTCTTTAACAGTTCGTACTGCAAATTGTGATTGTTCATACCACATACCAATCTGTCACGAAGCATCCTTTCCATGTCTGTAAAGTTACAACCGGCACAGATTTTTCTGAGTTGCGCTATGTATTCCGCGGCAGATTCACTGTGTAGTTGATCGCGTTTATAGAATTTGAACGACACAGAAATCTCATTAGGTTTTGGGCTGTAATGTTTAGTTAGGATCGCTTCAATTTCACTGAATGTTACTGCACTAGACTTTTTAGGTGTAATCAACGCCAGAAGAGTCTCGAACACTTGTACGCCGCACACTGTATAGAAATTTGCCCTTTTTGCCGAATCTGAGACGACGCCATTCGCCTCAAAACAATATTTAAGTCTGTCGATGTAATTGTCCCAATTATCACATTTCACATTGAACTCATGAAATTTCACCGATTTACACTCCATTGTCATGTTTTATACTCGTCGCCAATATTATGTCTTCAATAAAACACCAAATATCGTAATTTGTGTATTGAGCTAAGTAGCCTAGAAATACAAGTGGATAAATCATAAGAGTAGGGTAGGAACAACAATATGATAGAGGGTAGACTGAAAACTTAATAACCATAAACTTATAAACTAGGAAGTATGTAGGTACCTATATACAACACATATCATCAATGTTTTAAAAATACTTATTCAATACATTATAACAGGTGGCCAACATAGCACTTATTCATGAGGAACATTCAAAGTTGAATTGCTAATAGAGCACAAGTTTCAGTCTGATATTTGCTTATGATGCCATAAACTCCTTGAATACACTGGCCCTCATTCTATGCAAATATGTACTCCAGTACTCAGTGGTGCATGTAGTTTAAGAAATGTATTAACAAATTCAAGGTCATGGTTTAATCTTAATTTAATTTTACAACATCAGTTTTCTTTTCTAATTTCCTTATTATGAAATGTGCCGTGGTAATAAATCCTTTCGTCAATTTAATAAAGGTGTAAATGATATTATAATTTTAAGCGCTTTTTCACACATCGTTGGTCAGCGATGACGACGAACGCGTCGTCAGTGATGGGGTCATTCTCATCCCAATATATGGACCATATTTTGAAGCTAGAATAAGAAAGAAAATACATTTATTTAGCATGACTAAAAGACACACCATACACCAGATACATACATCAGATAGCAACAAATAAAAATCAAATACCTAGAAAGTTTAAAGACCGATGAAAGAAAACAGCAGGAAAGAGGGCACATTTCCTGCTATTTTTCGCTTTTGACGCTGGTTTTCAACTTACCTGCCTGAATGTGGTCCACATCATAAAGCACGGAATAGCCACGCCGCCGCCGGGGGCATCCAGAGCAGAGGTGGCAGTATGTTTCTATACGTTACGTCATTTGTAAGTGCGATTAATCATTGAGACACTTGGTTTGTATGGAAAGTGTTGACAATTCCGTCTCCGTAGCGGTCGCCACACCTGAGGCGACGGAATGTTGCATGATACTTATGCTAGAAACTGGGTAGGAACACTTACTGACATATTAATATTGTTTCAGGCTTTCTGCTTATCCAGCAGCGTCGGACGAACAGGCGGCGCCACGCCCGGCAAAGCATTACTTGGCATCCGCGTAGTAACCGCTTCAGCCGTCATACCAGTCGAGGGAAGACCCAGGGAGACTGTCCTGCTTTACCCTGGTCGAACACTCTCCTTCACCGTGGCGCTAGTCAGGTCTCTAATGAAGAACTTCCTCATATCCTTACTGTTTCCTTTATGCGTTGTCCTCTTCGTTTTTCGACACAACCGCACCGGGTATGACTTACTTTGCGGAGTAATTGTTGTTGAAGAAAATATGTTTCCGCCAAGAAGACATGCGCCGTGATTTGTGACTTACCTATATATTCAGAATGTATGTAATTTTGATAATGACCAGGCGTTAGACTAGACTAAACCATGAGGTGATTTGGGTCGCTCCCTGATTTGTCAGTGAGATATCTTTTTTCTGGGTTTTATCTTTATCCCGACAGCTTTAGCCTTACCTGACTTGCGCGCCATGCGATGCTCATTAATATGGGGATGCTCGGTACAGAAGAAGTTTTTGTTCCGATGATACTAATCCAGAACCAACATCCCACCAACAAACATGGAGAATTCTAATAAAAATACTTGCTAATAGAAATGCAACACCAACATAACATATACTTTTCGATTTCCATTATACAAAATATATCATCAACAAATATACAGCTTCCGATAAAATAAATAATGCCAATAAATAATAAATTACTCTATGGCATTTGTCAAAAGAACATCCATTGTTTGTTCTTGCGTAAACTTAAACTCTTAGGTGACCGTAAAGCGTGTTGAATTGTGTTTTTAGCTGGGGTCCTAAATGACCTCATTATTATTGTTGTGGGATAATTTATCTCTGTGTGTATTTAACGGTTTTGATATAAATTATAGAGTTCAAATTAAATGTTTTTCGATATAAAATACTCTTTTCAGCAACATTTTACCTATTTGAAAAATAAAAACTAATAAATGTATTATTGCTTGAACGGTCTTTATGATAAATATAGCACCAAAGAACCCGAATGAAGCTAAGAGTGTTTGACATCGGCTTTTTCTTGACGAGCCGTAGACCCGTGTTTAACGATAAAACGCACCTAGTGCTGCTTTTACAAGATTAACCGCGGTGAAAATAAGCGTCGTGTGCATAGGCACTCAGGCTTTGTTTTCTTTTTGCTCTGAACAAGACATTACACTTGGCGTATTACATAAGCGCCGTATTAGAGCGCGTGTAAAACGTATCAGTGTAAAAAGCCCTTCAAAAGGGAAATAGCTGTAAAGAAATAGTAATTTTATTTTTACAAATTGTATTTGGGTTATAAAGATTTATTTTTACGTGTTCGGATAAAAAGTTATTCCTATTATGTTTAGAATTTATATTTATAATTTAAATATACAGTATGTTATTGTAAGATTTTTATGTTCATATTTTTTGGTATTTCTTGGAAGCGTTTTTTTATGTACAGAAACGCCATTAAATACATAATAATCGCCCCCTATTACATGGGACTGCGGGTGTACCTACTAAAGATACACTTCTGCCTAACCCTTCGGGGAATACAGGCGTGATGTTATGTTATATTAATCAGTGTGTTTTGCACAAAAATATTATCTACCCAGTGATGTATGAAACGGCAAACATATTTAGGTACTTTCAAACATCAATGGAAAGTGTTGTGTAGTTACTATGCATGGGGTTGAGCTACATTCTACTTTGTTAGTGCATTACTGCTTGCCAAAAGCCGCGAACCAATGTTTTAGCTGAAAATCTGATCGAAATGGCCGACTACAACTACTCGGCTAAATGTACGAAGACAATGGTGCTGCTTGTGAAGAAAGAGGACAAAAATCTGTAAAATGCCTATTTTTTGTGTAATTTTTGTGAAATTTATTGAAAAACAAGATGGCGGCATTAGTTCCGATTTTGGCCACGCGCCAAAGGAGCTTTATTTGGTAACGTTCATGTAGATTAATTTAGCACTACTGTAAGCGCTTTTAGGGTCGTAGCATAATGCTGGGCGATAGCCGTTTTGCGTGGATGTGACATATGTTTCCCCCAACCCTTTATTATTATTTTGTTTTATGTTCTTTTTTGCGTCATGTTTTCCGCGAATAGACGTATTTTCTTTCTTTATTTTTTACAAGCTGCCTCTTAAACTTTAAATAATAGAGTACGAAAACAAGGAACACTTGCTTGTATTCTAGCCTGTGCGGTAAGGTCTATTTTCTAATAGGTAATAAGAGTTTTAAAATCAACTTTTTATAAATAAGACAAGTACCTTATACCGATTTAAAATCCTGAGTTACAAAATTGTGATATTTATTTTTGTGTATTATATTGTAAATATTGAATTAAAATGTAAAAATCAATTATTCGTTTTAATTTTATGTAAGGCTTGCCTGAAAATATAAACGTTTGTGAACATAATCATATCAGTAATCGAATTGCGCATCCTGTTGAGCGACTAGTGGCTAAAGTAACAATAGGACGCCGACTGGCGGGCGTAAAGTATCCCACCATCGCCCTTTTACCACCGGACAACGTACTGCGACGCTTCTCCTCCACCCTCCACGTTTATTATGCGTACACCGAAAGTGTGGAACTCTGCCGGCATCGTGTGTTCCCGTCCTCATTTAACCCGTCTGCCTTCAAATCAACAGTGAACAGGCATCTTCTGGGCACGCTCGTTCCATCATAGACTTTATCCATCGCTTTCCATCAAGCGTAATAGAGGTCGAGAGCAGGGCCATTTTGCAATAAAAAAAAAGAGCCCAGCCTGCTAAAATATTGACATCAATACATTCCGAGCACAAGAATTAAATAATAGATAGAAGGTTGGACTAGGACTGGATTGATGAATCTAAGGGCTAATTTTGCTTAGCTTACATTCCTGTAGTCCTGTACATACATTATTTTCTGTATGTCTACCTGCTTTTAGAAAAAAGCATAGACACATATACACTATAGTGTATTAGTTAGTTTCCAACGCACGTTGTTCTATAGCTGTCTGTACAAGGATATTTTGGCGTGCGGCCGAAATTGGAACTAACGCCGACATCTTGTTTTTCAATAAAATTATGTTTACCAAGCCCTCCTTTCAATGTCATCAAAGATCCTTGTTGTAGTAATTTAGTTGAAAAGTGAATGACGCGTTACTTAAAAAAAACGTAAGTTGCAGGGTATTTTACTGACCTAAAACCAGAAAAAATACACGGAAACCTTATTACATGGGTAAAGTCTTTAGTCGATTTTATTTGACTGCATCTCTATCTGCCAAACCACGAAAGCCACATCACTCAAAGGTACGTTCAGAAACCAAATTGTCATTATTGACAACATAGATTACTTTTGTAAGTAAATCTAAATACAGTAAAAAATATAAAACTAATTGTATTTGCTGTAAGTTCTTAAAACATGATCACAAAAGCTTTATTGAAAAGCAAAACATTTTTTACTCCCAACTAATTTTGCTGAGTTGGCTTGCGCGTCGCACCGTCAGTCTGCCGTAACGTGGCGGCGCTGCGCTCGTGTGTGTGCTGCAGGAGTGGCTCAGTGGCTTGAACTGTCATTGTTCATGTAGTTTCTGTGATAAGAATTACTGTGAAATTATATAGTTTAGCGAACTAATTTACACAATCACGATGTCCGCCTCGGGTGAATTCGGTAATCCTTTACGCAAGTTCAAGCTGGTTTTCCTAGGGGAACAGAGCGGTGAGTACAGGGCGAATTATAGCCCCTCCGTCGTACATTTTTAATACATAGTTTTGAATTTACGATATGTAAGTATAGATTCGTCTAGACTTTATCGAATTACTGACCTACATAGCCCCGGGGAGGCGCAAGTTGCGGGTTTTGTTCACGAATAAGGTGTCATTACTTTGTAGCCGTAACGTCTGCCGCGTCTGTGCCGAATTACGTTATGCTGAGATGTAGGTTACACTCTCCAAGTACATTGTGAGCGTTGAACCGCTTCTAAAGTATTTTCTCACGCGTATCTGCCGTTATCAATCACTGTATTTGATTAGAAACGTTCCGCGGTAATGAGATGATGAACTGACACGCAGATTTGTTTTTTTTTTTCAGTGGGGAAGACGTCGCTCATCACTAGGTTCATGTATGATAGCTTTGACAACACTTATCAGGTGAGTCATCAATATCCTATGACAGTTAGAATGCTAGACTGTCACTATTCTAATAGAAAACTCATAGGAGATCTGTCTGTGTGTCCAGTTATAAATTACATCACTGGTTAGTCATTGGAGCTCATGAATATGTATGTTGAGAACAATGTTGTATCTGCATAACATCTGAACAAGGTAATGCTCATAATTTTTGCTCTAAATGAGAAGTGCAACGAAAGTGACTGAGCTCAAAACTGAAAGTATTTTTTCCTGATAACACCAAAAATGTATGACAGTGGAGAAGAAAAGGTTTTCTTCATGCAATAATGGTAAAGGTTTCGTGACATTAATAAGATTAGGTGTTCATTATTAGATTGTTAAATTACCAGTCTCTGTACAGATCTAATGTGTTTTGGTTTTACTTTAGAACATAACTTAAAAGATGACTTCTACGACCTTTCATGACCTGTCATTAGTTGAATGACCTTTACATGAAGTACTTTTGAAATTTTCAGTTAGATATCTTGAAGGGAATAATTAACACAACATACCATTCTATAAATAACAGTTATGAATCTATTCTATAGTATCCTGTTATTTCCACACCTTCTATTTTTTGGATGGTAACACAACATCCATTAGTGATACTAAATCAGTCAAAGTTGACCTTTTGAAAACAGCATAGGTACTCATTTAGTAATAACCATAATCGCCATATCACTACAAGACTCCTATATTGTTGTATTATTCACCAATTTATTTATTTAACCAGCCTAAGATTAAAGACATTTAAAGAAATATTTCTTGATCCCTGAAAGAAAGCCAACACCCAATACAGGATGTTGTCATTATCTTCATTATAATCTTAATTTGAAACACTTGACAGTGATAAATGATTAACTATTACTGCTATAATAATGCCTCACAAATATATAAAGCAACTAAGTCATAAAATCTAAATAGAAAATCTATCTTGTGTAGTCGGTACAAAAAAATGAATAGGACAACCTAATTTTGTGATTCAATACTTTAAACCACCTTTGTTATACTTGTCATTACCAATTTGTGTTTCCTTTTTTATTCTCTATTGTTTGTCATTGCATATGTAACTTTATTCAATTAATTATCATTATAATTATTATTATATTATCATCTACAAAAGGAATCTATCATCATAGATAGTCAAATTATGATTAGAAAAACCTCTATCTGTTTTTCTGCATCTCTAAATAGTACTAAACAAATTGGTTTCTCTATGGATTTGGCAAGTACTTCTAAGTACCTTGATGTATTGCAAGATTGTTTTTGCCACAATTTTAAGATTTTCTGCAGGAAAGTTTATATTATATTGTCCATGCATGAACAATAATAATTAAATCATGAGAAAAATGCCAAAAATGCAATGCATGAAATGATGAAATGTTACTATATAAACTAATATTATAATAACGTTGCACGGTTGTTGCATTTTCACGCTGAAACGGATTTGGTTAAAATTTAGCACATGAGTAGACCAGGACCTAGAATTAGGTCATAGGGTACTATTTATTTCGATATTAACACGGGATCGAGACTAATGCAGATGAAACTGCTGGGTGCAAGTAGTTGTATTATAGTAATAATACTGATTAGTGACCTTCTGAATTAATTTTTCATGGAGATACAACTTTACAATACTTTTGTTTTAAAAGTTTTGTAAAGTTGTATCTCCATGAAAAATTTATTTAATAATCATCTGACCACAATCGGTTTACTATGGCTTAAAAAAAAATATATATTATCTTTAAAAGATAATTAAGTTTATAGCTGACAACAGCTTGCTTTAGAGTTAAGATCTATAATCCCATGATTTAATGCTCATTTATTAGCCCCGGGCTATAAAACGAATGTAATAAAGAAATGGTTTTATAAATACTTGAAAATAACAGTCCTATCAAGCTAACAGTATTAGCCTGCCTACTCTATCACTAAGGGCCGATTTTTCTATAGACAGATAATTTTTATTCGTGGAATAAAATTGACGTGACAGATTTTGTATGGAAGAACAGTCAAAAATTAAAAAAAAAATCCTCGGATAAAATTATTTGGCGTTGGAAAAAGCCATAAACCAAATATATTCAGACATAACTATGGTGCGTTTGTTTAGGTGATTAAAAAAAGGTAAACAATCTTGGTATGTCTTTTTATATTAAAGTAGTCGTATAAAATACATACGAAGGTTAATTAAATTTAGTTTATTACCTAACATTAATTTAGGTAAATACCTAATTGAAAACATTTTTAGATACAATTTTTAAACAACTTTTAGATAAAAAGACATACCAAGATTGTTTACCTTTTTTTAATCACCTAAACAAACGCACCATACATGACTAATTATAACTGACAATTTATAAAAAAATATGTTCCATTTTATGCTTATGCGATTTCTTGTAAATCATGGTGTCCATTGTAATTTATACGACTGCAAAAATGCCATTGTAGCACTGTATAAATTCTTTATATCAGCCCAAAGAGTCAGATTTTCCCTCGTTATTTGTCATCATCATCACCATACATAATAATGAGTTATTTAAAATTCTTCTATTTGTTAGTTAGTTGTTACGATTTGTTACCAAAAATCTAAACAGAATAGTAGGAAGCATGTCAGTGGAAACACTTGTGACCTTGAGCTGGCCTAGTGTAGCATAATCAGCCTAAAATCTCGTCCGAAAGGGTTACCGCTGCCCTGGAACATAAAGGGCTAAGGAAGGAACACGGGTGGGTTTTAGTCAGTAAGAGTCTGACACTCCCTTCCTCTCCACCCAGAGCGGGAGGGGTCATTTCCCATCCTGAAAAAAAAAAAAACAGCCTATAACGTTCCCGCTGCTGGGATACAGGCCACCTTTCTGTGAGAGGGAGTGGGCCGTAATCCACCACAAGGGCTCAGAGCGGGTTAGCAGATGTCACATGCCTTCGAATTTTGGGTTCTAGGACATGCCGATTTCCTCACATTGTTTTCCTTCACTGTTTTGAGAGCAGTAGTGATAAAATAATTTACACAAAGTAAAATGCCTGCTTGGGTTCGAACCTACGACTTACAACACGGTAAGTCGTAGCCGTTACCACTGGGCCACCACTGACGGAGTTTGTGACAATGTTCAGTTTTATTAATTTTTACCGAAAACTGGCAAACTAAGGCGAAAAGCCCAGAATAATGATGTATTAGTAAAATGAAAACATTATTAACGTTATCATTTATCATTACCGGCAAAACAAGTCCGATCAAAAAGTACGATAATACGTTTTATCTATATTATTTTTTATCTAAAACATGTAAGTATCATTAAATTGAATTTATGTACATAACGCGAGTAATAAACCATTAGGAAACAATGCCAAGTACAAAGTATAAGACATTTCCGTTATTTAAAGAATCTAGTATCTTGTGAAGATCATACTATATTGACTTTTATCAAATCAACAGTCATTAATTCAAAACTTAGCTGAGAATCAGCACCTTTTTAACGTCAAAATGACATTAGGGTAATGACATGCCGAAGATACACTGCGATACCTCGCGGTCGAGTTTTAACTCGCTACCTCGATGTCACCTCTATGTAAAACTATTACCCTTAGACAGTCCCCAAAACGCCCACCCTTCACCACTTACTAGTGCTTTAGCTGGGACGAAGAAGTGCCGCAACAAACTCCCCAGCAACACACCTGTCTGTTCAGTTAGAAGAACACCTAAATCAATAAGAAATCATTAACAACAATAGCTTGAGATAACAAGAGATTAAAATAAAGATTTAATTTGGAGCAAAATAAAATAACGCTGGTACGAAACTGGCCGAAGGCCGTCTTACGAAGAAGCTTCGTTTACCTATTAATCAGAATGTTTTAGGGTTCCTTATAGTCAGTGGCGCCGATTCCCTAGTTCACAAACTAAACTAAAAAGTTCAGTGCATCTTTTTTTTTTCTATTTCATTAAGAAAAGGACAGAAGATAAACATTAGTTTAGTCCTCCTAAATAAATAATATTAGTATGGAGGACACAGACGATCTAGGTGAGGGATGATCATCATTCAGTTAAAATGGTAGAGATAGACATCGAGAAAGAATTTGGAAAAAATTGTTTGAAACTAACATTCGTGGGGACTCGGGATCAATGCTCGCCCTGTTCGAAACAATATAATATGTATATAAAAAAGGCCTTTCTACGCTTTATAAGTGTGTAAAACAAACAACACGTCTTGTCGGTCATAGCTTCCGACGCGACCGTATAATTGGGCATCCAGCTGTGAAAGTAAGTCTAGGTACCACTATACATTTATTGAACACGAATAAAAATACTCATAATTTTTTTTTCGGTTTAATGCTATTATTGAAAGCTGAATGATTACAGTCGCACGGGTCGATCGAAGGTTAAGCTACGCTTGCCGCGGTCGGTTCGTGGATGGGTGACCGTCCATTACATATCGAGACCACTCCGTGTCACGTTAAGCCATTGGTCTCGGCTGTCAGTCTTGACAGTAGTGTAGTCGACTTACCATGGGTTATGTGTTATCCAATAACTAGGAAGTGGAGTGTAGGTCAGATAGGCAGTCGTTTCTTGTACTACTTGTACTGGTATTCAAGTGCATCCGAGTAGACTGGAAGCCGACCCCAAATTAATTGGGGAAAGGCTACGTAGATTTATTTACACAGAATTACACGGCAGGTTTTTCACTGTTTTACCCCGCTGCGCTGTCGCGAGATTTGAGCACTATACTTACGTACTGAAAAAAAACGAGTGCAGTTCAATGCCGTGTGAACGTAGCCTTACAGTATACAAATCGGTAATATCCGTGACTATATCCGAGAAGATTTTATTTCATTCTGAAATCATGAAATTGCAAGTGATCCTTTGTTGTAGCAATTTTGCTAGATTTCACTGGGTAATAGGTACTCGTCGTTGCAAATAAACGGCAAGCATGCCTGTAGTTCTGTCAATTTATCTGTTCAATTCTGTAATAACTAAAAATGTTTTAATTTATTTGTAATAAAGTGTTATAAGCAGCAGTTCGTGCATCAAATATTCCTTTATTACTGTTTTTTGGGCAGTTTTTTTATGACTATCAGTAAAAGTTGTCTCGAAGCAACCATGCGTTTAATACACTTACTTCAGCTGGCGTAGACGCCAAATTAAAATTATGACACAACGTTTGGCCTGTGTTCTAATAACGTTTTTGTGTCTTGTATAATATTTTACACTGGCAAATATATGTGCTATCACTAATGAGATGGATTTTAAACTCATTGTAGAGACGATATGAGCAAAAATAACGATATTAGGCAAATCTGAAATCTGGAAGAGGGGCTTGTGGCTATGTAATAACAGCCGTACGGGTTGATCGATCAGGTTAAACTACGCTAGCTGCGGTTGGTCCACGGATGGGTAACCATCTTTACATAACAATACCTCTCCGTGCCTCGGAAGCACGTTAAGCCATTGGTCCCAGTTGTCATTCGTAGATCTTTGACATTCGTTACGGGACGTTAGACAGAAGCCCGAAAGTCTGACAACCAGTCTTACCAAGGGGTATCGTATTACCCAGTAACCTGGGTGCCGACTCCAACATAGTTGGGAAAAGCTTAAAAGGCATTGGAATTGTATAGGCTTTTTTTTTTTTTTTTTGGGTGGGAAATCATCATATGACCCCTCCCGCTCTGGGCGGAGCGGAAGGGAGTGTCAGACTTTTACTGACTAAAACCCACCCACCAAGGGCCACGGTACCTCTTTCGAATATCCCGCAGCCCTGGCGGCATCGGCCCTAGAGGGCCCCGTCAGTTCGTGCTGACATCTCTTTGAGGCGCGCGTGGAACACAACGCGCCGTCGACCCGGGCCTGGTCCTTACCGGGCGGCGAGCTGCCCGTTGCTCGCCGCCCGGGAATTGTATAGGCTTAAGTCAATCATTTAGCTTATTGCAGTCTGGTGCTGGTTAAGACCGTCCCACATAAAATCAGAAAATTAATTCCGCGTGGTCCTTAAATGGACATAGGTTACCGCGATAGTGTTTATAGTTTGTTACCTGTTTTAAGAATCAACGGAGAATTCTATTAGGAGCCTAGTAAACAGCAATATTCTCTAAAAGCGGGATACGTGCAATTGGGAGCGTATTTAGTAGGTCTTGGCCAATTAGGCATCGTGGAACGACGCTGTCCTAGATCTTGTAGTATATGAGGCAATAAAGTTTTAGGGTTACATGTTAAATTTCGAAGCGGGGTATATGACTGACTGTGTCTTGAAACCTGATCACATCACAGCTTATCTCAAGATTTGTTGCCAAAACTATATCAATTATTCAAATTTGATCTGTATTGGATCCGAATGACGATTTTTTTTTTTATGTCAACTTACCCACTCTCTAGAAGTCTTCCTAGAGAGTCGGTAGGGACAGGGACCGCAACATCAACATTTGTATGTCCTTGACAACTAACAATCAAGTGTCTAAAAGGTCGAACAACTAATAATATAATTGGGCTGATACTGCAAAAAGAGAATACATTCAAGTCTTTTAGAATGGGGTTAGGCAAATGAAACATCGAACGCAAAAGGTTTCACCAAAGAAAGTTGCTTATCGACTGGATATTTGACCTACAATCGATTTTATTTAGCTAAAGTTTCACGGCAATGCCAGTCCTTGAAATTGCATTGTTAATTCAAATATATTTTAAACTATTATTTTTGACGGCCTTCCCGATAAAGGAAGTTTTTAATCAGACTTAATTTTCCCTATTTATGATCCCCTGACCTATTTATGATAAATTAATAGTGGTTATTGGTTATGGAAGCATCATAGTATCCCTGGTCGTTTCCCTGTTCCCTGTTATTGCAGCCTCTAGGGTCTCACTCACAACTCTGCCCTAAACCTATGTAGGTAAGGCATCGTTTTTAATGGGTAATGTTGTTAAAAGCAGGCCTGAGCAGGCTAGCTCACCAAGACTGTCAGGAGTTGCTATCCAAAGATGTCGATATACTAAGCTGGATGATAGGAAATTATCCATAGTTCCTCGTTGGTCTTACATTTTTTTACTGGACACTAGGATAGGACAGACTTGAAAGTGAGATAATACATCTTGCATTGTCCCAAATGATTCGTCCACATGCGTATCTCTATCATCCGTCATCTGAGTACTTACTTCTTTCTTCTTCACAGCATCCATCCATCAAATGAAAATCTTTAAAATATATGTTTTTCGCAGGCAACGATCGGTATCGACTTCTTGTCGAAGACTATGTACTTGGAAGACCGCACGGTCCGACTGCAGCTTTGGGACACCGCCGGTCAGGAGCGCTTCCGGTCCCTCATACCCTCTTACATCAGGGATTCCACGGTCGCAGTGGTGGTTTACGATATTACCAGTAAGTAACAAGTGATTTTGTTTGTGAACTAACAGAAAAGGAGGAGTCAGTTTCGTGAAGGATGTTTCTAGGGCGTCTACATCCTGGGCAGTCAATTCCGTCATCATTCTAGCTGACTGGCCAATCTCCATTTTAATGTAATAACTTATAAAAGGTGAGTATATGAGTGTCTTATTGTGACAAGGGGGTCTACTCCGAAGTAGTATTGGCCGAATGTTCGGCCGTTTCCTGCTACGAAGTTACTATTTGGTTCGGTCTGTTCCGATCCTACACTCTTTCGAATATTGACTATGGTCCCGACCCAACTGAGCCGATCCGAACTTTTTTCGCATTTTTCAATAGTATTCGATTCGGCCATGTGTCGGTCCGATCCGAACATTCGCACTTTGCACTTCGGAGTAGGCCCCAAGGACGGGGCCGATCAATAATGCACCCAGAAAAAGACACATTTGATATTCCATGAAAAATATTGATAGGCTACCGTCGTTGGCGTTCGCAATCGATCCGTGGATGTGCTGTAGTGCATTTCTGTCGAAGTGCTGACTACTTCGAGAATACCCGTAAATATTACGTTCGGAGAACATTATCAATTCTGGTAAGCTGTAGGTACGCTAATAAGCAATGTAGATGTTTAATTAATTTGCCGTATCATATGCTCTTAAATTATGAGCTGTGTAATGGTGAATATCTTCGCCAAATCCATGACCTAAATATAGTCAATTGGTTCCGTTATCACAGACTAGACTATGCAATTATCTAAACGAGATGTTTAAAAACTGGTTTCTTAATTTAATGTTAAAACAACTTGGGAGATACGAAAAGAAATTGGGTACACAAGTTTGTTCTTGAAAAAGTTCAAGTACATAAAATATTGCTCGCGTCCGACTGTGTTACGCGAATTGAATCCCGAGGTAACGATATCTTAAACCCTCGGGCCTCGCTCGCATCTGGCTAAAAAATAACTCCATTATATTTTATGGACGGCACACAAAGTAACAGTTATGTTGTCAGGCAGTGAGAAAGGGTGTGTCCTCTAAATCTTAACGATTATCTGGTCTTTTGCATGGTCCACTTTGTTTGAGGAACTGCCGTTCTATTCTGTTAAAATCTTACCGTGAGAACTTAGGTAAAGTACTTAAACTTTCATTCCACCAGCCGGTCGATTCTGTAAAAATGTCACCGCGAAGACATAGGTAATAACTCACTGCAGTTGTCATTTCACCTGATATTAGGGATTGACATTTTTGACAGCTCCCTTCACCTAAGTTTTCACGGTTAGATTGTTACGGAACAGCACGGCTGTCATTAGTGTCAATCCCTAGCAAGCTGTTGCTAGGGATTGACACTAATGACAGCCAGCAACAGCCGAGCTATCCTGTGAATATTTAGGTGAAGTGAGCTGTTAATAGTGCCAATCCCTAGCATAATGTGGAATGATAACTCACTTCACCCAAGTTATCACGGTGAGATTTTTAGAGAATAGCACTACTCGTCGTGGGTTCCATCGAACGATAAGATTTTTCAACCACGACGTTTCCAGTTTATGGGATCTGAATCTGATGCCCATGGTTAGGCCGGCCATATCACTACAGTATGCTGGAGGCCGTTGCCCAAGTTCCACAAATACTAACTTCATCAGATTTTACGAATGTTGCAAACGGTGCCCTTCGAAAGGAACCACATATCATGTGCAATCTTATTATGGCAGCGTCTGAAACGATACCTCTCAACGAACGTGTCATCTGACTTTAACCTTTGGCGTTCATTTCAAACCACAACACCTTGATTTCCAGTACGTATTGCGTCCTCTGGCTTGTGTACCTAGAGTTTTTTCAGCGTGTTTCATAAAAATGTTTCGAGCAATCGGGAAATGAAAGACGTGATTACAACTGTGTTGCACGTAGCGTGGCTCTGAAAGGCCGAAAGTGGGCCAATGGCCCATCGGTCAGCGCCTCAGGTTACAATTTACGCGCGATCGTATATCGGGTTTACTGTTGTGGGCTTACCTAGGTGCTTCTCATCATTTTATTTGTCAAGAGATACCTTTAAGACATTTGAAAAACGCTATCAAGTAATTCGAGTTTATTATTAATCTGTTTTATGTCTGTCTCCGGACGTAAAGTTATACCCGTTACGAGTAAGCAACCTACTTTGAAAATGTTATAAGCTGTTTGGTATCTTATTCATGTTGAACATATTAGGCAAATGATGTGAAGGAACACAATCATTCAGATTTCATAGCGGTCACAAAACAATTTGAAGTCTTTAATTAAGTCAATTGTACGCGAGTGGTGTGCGAGCAAATATAGACTTTATTCTGTGGGGTGAAGGTTAATATTTGGTTTGGGGGTTGTCTGTCGTCTGTAACAAATATTTGCTTGCTCCACCCCACGACGAACCTTGGGCCTGGCTGTTTGTGTCTAAGTACATGATGTACGTGAGCCTAGTCTAACGGTCTTGGTTTCTGGTTCTAGACCAACTAGATGTATTTCACCCCGCCATCATGCTCTTTGCTTGCAGTGATTATGGCCCGTTTTCCATCAGCGTTCTTGGCTCGTTTACGGAATAATATTATGACGAGTAGCTGGGGGTCGATTTCAAACAGAGCTAAAAATGTTGTCATCTCTAATAACTTTGATTTTTTTTGCGATTCTTTTCGTTTTTTTTTTTTTTTTATATTGTCTTCATTTACCTTTTCACGTTCCAAAACAAACCAAAACCCGAAAGTGTGCCATTAGCGAGAAAACTAAAACTATAACATTTAGTCCCTTAGTAAGATATTACTCATTTTCCGTTTACGTTGAAATAAAGTTGAATAAAAAACGAAGTTACTCGTCGAAATTCTATATAATGAATATATCATATCATGACGATGTGCAAGCATTCAAAAACAGTATAAATTTTTCATTTTTTAATAATAGAATACTCTTATCCTAGTGTTTTAAACATTGACCATGGTTGATCTATCATTAGTGTAGCGTAAGTTAATATCGTCATAATATTAAATCCACGGAGATCTCGGCCCCCCGCCTCACCCAACCCACGACACATCGTCAGTGGCCTTGCAGCGTTTATTCAGAGCGGTGGTGTGTTTCGTATTTTTTGCGAGATATTTATATTTCTACCAATTTCAGTGCAGTGGACAAAACTCGACTCATTCATCTCTTAACCATAATTGCAAAAGGTATTGTAATAGATTTTTTATAACACAGTGTTTCTTATAGCTAACAGGAACATGGATATTTTAAATGTTTTCGCTTTCCATCTAGAAAGTTCCACAAGCTTAAAAATTGTTTTTTTTTTTAAATATCATTAGTGTTACTGTCATTTGTGTCACTTTTTCAAGTAACACTAATGATATTGAAAGTAACACTAATGAAATATTATAATAAATAATGAATTATTAAAAAAAATATAAATATTTCCGCCTGATTTCGTCAAAGGCAGATTTTTTTTAACTATCCCTTTTTGAGTGTGATGTGATGAAAATCAATAGTTATGTAAATATAATTATCTACGAAATTTGCTATAAATGATTATCGGTATTTATATTTTGAGTTTGAGTGTTACTTATAATTAAGTTATTTATGGAATTATTTTTAGGACATGCCGAACAAGAAAAGGATGAGTGAAGATGAGTTAGAAAGAAGAAGAATAGCAAGGAGAGAAAAATACAAGCAAATTAAAAATGACCCAGAAAAATATGCCGCTGAAAGAATTAAAAAAAGAGAAGCTTACCTTAAACGAAAAGAGAGTAAGAAGGTGAAAAATATTAACCAAATGTCTCCAAGAGAGCAAAGATTACAACGGAAAAAGTGGAGGGAAAATTCCAAACGTTATCACGAGAAGAAATTAAAAGAGAAAAAGATACAAGAAGTGATTGTCGTACAAAGAACTGAAATAGTTTCTACAGCTGATGATGAAACTGGCGACCCATTGGATGCACCTGATACAGAACGACAAAATAAGTTAAAAACAAAAAAAATGTTGTTGAACAGAATTAAAGCTTTAAAACGAAAGCACCTTTTGGAGAAGAAAGAAATGTCATGTTTAATAAAAAAATACCAATACAGGTGCAGAGTTCTATTGCGAAAAATTAATATTATGAAAAATAATCAAGAAAAAGAAAATGAGGATATTGAGAAAACTGGCTTAAATGAAGCTACAGAAGATAACACTAAGTCGAATACAGTATGTCCAAGACGAAATTTTGACCTTTATAGGAAGTGCTTACGCAGCCGTTTACAAAAGAAGATTTTAGAAGGAGGCAAAAGTATCCAAGAGTTAGTGGAACGATTTTATGAAGATGATATCAATAGTCGTAATACTGCCGGTAAAAAACAATGTGTTAAAAAGTTTGGAGTTACAAAACAAAAACGGTATTTACTGGACTCTGTAAAAAAATTGCACAAAAAGTTTTTGGAAGAAAATCAGAACATAAGAATTAGTTATGTTACATTCGCACGACTACGTCCGTTTTGGGTGTATCTTCCAAGAGATGACAGGGATACTTGTGGTTGTACAGTTCACACTAATATGGATCTTTTAATCTCGAGCTTGAAGAAAAAAGGGATAGTTGATATAACTAACTTCCAAAAGATGTTGGATATCTTGTGCTGTGACAAATATAATCTTAAATGTGTTTCTCGTACATGTCAAATTTGTAAAAATAAGGTAATACCATACAAAGAATTTAGTAATGATCAAGAAATAGAATACTATGAGTGGGGTAGGGATAAGAAAAAAGTAGGTCAAAAAGATATTAACATCACTAAGAAATTTAAACACACAACTCAAATAAGAAATCTAATATTAAAACTAGAGGATTCTCTTCCTAAATTCTTCTCACATACTGCGAATATTATCAACCAATACCAAATTATAACAGATTTGAAAAAATCCCTGAATGATTACGAAACTTTAGTCCACATGGACTTTTCGGAAAATTATAGCTATAAATTCGCTGAAGAAGTACAAAGCTTGCACTTTGGAGGTAGTCGTGGCCAAGTTTCTTTGCACACAGTAGTAATTTATATTAAAAAGGGAAGGGAAATCATTAACTATTCTTTATGCACAGTTAGTGAATGCACTCGACACGATTCACCAGCAGTGTGGGCTCATTTGCAGAAAGCACTGGAGTTTGTATTTGAAAAATCTCCTAATATTACTACTGTGCATATACTAACAGATAGCCCTTCGAGTCAATATCGCAACAAGTATATATTTTACATTATGACACAGCTGCAAAATGTCTTCTCATCATTGAAGTCAGTTACTTGGAACTATCAGGAAGCCGGCCACGGTAAAGGTGCTCCAGATGGTGTTGGCGCTGTAGTTAAAAGAACGGCTGACTACCAAGTAAAATGCGGGCGTGATGTGGGAGACTTCTCAACATTTGTTGGTATTCTGCGAGAAAACATAAAAAATGTCGAAATACGTGTTGTAGAAGAACATGAGATTAGAGAAAAAGAAATTCATCTCCCCAAAAACCTAGCTCCTTTTAAGGGAACTATGTTAGTCCACCAGGTGCTTTGGAACTCAGAATCGGAGTTCCTTGAGTTCAGAAAATTGAGTTGTTACGAGTGTGTTGACACCATTTGTAAGCACGACAAGCACATGCAATTGCATAAAATTTACAAAAGTGCAATAGATTCAGAAGTCGGTAATGTTAAAATCATACCTCCTAATAAGAAGATTAAAATATTGAGCGATATCACCATTAAACACGCCAATAAGCCCAATAAAGCTCCAACTTCTCGAATTCGCAAAGAGCAGAATGTTACACCACTTGCTAAAGTTAAAGGTACTTGGGAAAATCAGTCATTCATGATAACTCAAGCAGAAGCAATAGCGTCTGGATTTGGGCAACAACATCAACAAGAATTTCTTACGTTTTTGAATCAACAACAGGCATCCAAAGATTGATTGAACGATTTATTTGTCGTGAAGATATAATTAAAGAAAGCAGAAGCAGAAAATAAGAAGAAAATTTTATTTAAATAAAGATTAAAACCAAAGAAAAACATTGACCAAAGTTTAGGATAGATAAATACAAAAATATTGATTGTAATATCAGTAATATGGAAGACTTAAAAATTTAATCAATAGTCGAGTACTTTTAAGTTTAAAGAAAACTACTGTTTTTTTAATTATGTGGATAACTTTATGTGTGTTTAGAATGTGATTAGTTGTTATAATATATATTTGTTTGATGATTGTGCTTAAACGAATATATTAAATTGTTATTCTAAAGTTCCTCTAAGAAGACTGAAACATTTTAAGCATCTAAATAATATTTTTATGATTGTTAAGAGAAATTAAACTGATTTAATCAATTTGGGTTAGTTTTATTTTAATTTTCTAATATACATAGCGAAATTATTAAAATTAGTGGTTAGGTACAGTTGTTTTTTTTTTAATTGTCATTAGTAGGCATCTAATCTCATTAGTGTTTTCGATAATTTCATTAGTGTAACAACATCACTCATTCGTGTCACTTTGATTTCAAATTTTCAATAGTTTTTATTAAAAAATCATTAATATTTTATTTAACTTATGTTAATATAACACCATATAGTGAGGTTATACCATTAATTACACAAAAAAAGGGTATTTAAGAAATCAAACAAAAAAGTATCATTTTAATTCGAAATTTGAAATCGACCCCTGGTCGTTTCAGTTCTAATAAGATTTTTTTAAACGCGTCAGACCTGAATTTAGATGGGACGTTAACGAGACTTTATTTGTGTTCTCACTCCACACAAGCTTAATCAAATTCACATACATTATATGCGTCAATCTCTTCAGTACTAGTTTCACTAAGATTCATGAAAACGTAAAGATCCTAATGTATAAACATATTATACATTCGTACGAGTATGTACTGTTCAAAGCATGTTCAGCTGTTTCAGTATTGATTGAAAATTACAGCTACCGATTGGCACAAATTTAGTTTCATATTGTTCAAGGTTTGACTTCAGAATATTCATAATTGTATGTATTTCCGTAATTAAGGTTAAATAGATTTCATAACGTGCTTGAATTTTAAGAGAGTGAATCATGTTTCTGTTAATGTTTTGTTTGAGGATATAAAGGTTTTATCATTTATTATTTACTACTCTGTAATATACAGGATACATTTTTAACCAGTACGCCAACTCGAACCATGAATTCAGCACATGATTCTAGACGTAGCGTAGAAATTTTTGTTCGGTTATTTTTGTTTTTAATCAGCTCTTTCATAGCAAAGTGTAACCTAACATATGCGGTCAAAATGTATGGCAGAGCATTTTTTTTTTTAAATTATTTAAAGAAAATGTCATCGCAGGTGGGGTTCAGAATCATGTTTACAGTTTGCGCACTAGTTAAAAATGTATCCTGTATAGGAAGCTGGCTGACTGGTGCTGGCAGGAACCATCCCGACACCATCTTGCCTGGTTGATTAGGGTTCCGATTCTACCGAACTAACTCTAATGGCTCCTTGTTTTCCTTAATCCTGTCAGTCAGATCGATGATGAGTGAACATCTTTACATACCGAGACCCCTGCTCGTGGATATTTGAAAGTAGTAACCTTACGGGTCGTCAGGAGACCGAAAGTTTGACAACCAGTCTTATCAAGGGGTAGGTATAGTATTACCTAGTTGAGTTGTGGAGGTCAGATAGGCAGTCGCTCAATGTAAAGTATGGGTATTTATATGCATCCGGTTAGACTGGAAGCCGACCCCAACATAGTTCGGAAAAGGTTAGACAGATGGTTGTTGCTAGGTGGTCATTCGGCTCGGTAATACCTACCTCTGTTAAAAAGTTACAACTGTGCGCGGTATAAAATGTGTTGGTCGATACCGCCACAGCACTTCGGTTTCACATTTCCTTCGAGACTTAAAACTTGCATGTAGAATGCCTGACGTGTGATGGATGACACAAACTTTTTAATAGTAATACATAACACAAGGCTATTATAATTACCGACCGACTTCCGGACGTAGCGCGGCCTATAAATACTTAATAATGATAAATTCCGTTTTATTGTCTTATTTATATACAAGGTCGCGGCATTATATTTATTACATACGGAATTATCTTTTATTATCAAGCACGAGTTTAACAAAAATGCATAGTTTTAAAGTAATTTTTTTAAACAATTTGCATGAGACAAACAAAGTGAGTTGTGGAGAATTTTTTCACAGATTTTACGAGATAAAGCGATAAACGCAGCTAATTGCTCGTAAAGCTACTGGTTGGAAACGATAAAGAAAAGAAATGATGTTTAGCGAACTCTTTCGTCTATAATCATAGCAATAAGGCCATAGCGTGGGACAGAGTTCAGTGGCATGACAGTAATAGTTACTGTTGTCTTGAGTATAAAAGGCACTTATGTATGTGTGTGTGACGATGTGTGCTTGAGTGTAACAACACAGTGTCTATATGTGTACAAAAGGAAGAGGCTTGACGTATTCATTTTTCAAATCAAAATCGTATATTAATCTAAATAGGAAAACAGTCATAGCACGCGAGAACCGAGATACCTATAATTACTAGGAAATAAAGGACTATGGCTTAATTAACTTATAAAGGTGACATTGCAAAGATAGGTCGATGACATCACCATGAGTTCATGAGTCATACATATTAGATGCGAATACTGATGTCCGGCTGACGATTAAAAACGCCATGTTTTGGTACCTCTGTGTACCTATGGCAGCCATCAATGAATGTGGTGAATCACCTTTTCTCATGTTTTTCAACTTGTCAGTCGTCACAATAAATTAAATAGGTGTATGTATAAAGTAGGCTTGTGTATCTATAGGCAGCCATCAATAAACATTTTGTTTTGTCATTGTCAGCTATAGAGCATTTCCCAACTACATAATGTTGAGGTCGGCTTCCAGTCTAACCCGATGCAGCTGGATACCAGTATGTTATATAGGGCGACTGCCTACCTGACCTCCACAACCCGGTTACTGGGTAACATATCCCTTCGCCAGACTCGTGGTCAGACTTTCGGGCTTCTGAATACCCAAATGACAGCCAGGAACAATTTTTTAACGTGTTTTCCGAGACACGCCCCCTGCGTGTCTCGGTATTATATGGATGGTCACCCATTCACGAACCGACCTCGGCAAGCGTTGCTTAACCTTGAAGATCGACCCATGCAGCTGTTATTATTTAGCCACGAGCCCCTCACAATTAACTAGTCATATTACTACCTATACTACATAGTTTGAAAGCCTTACAAATTCACCTGCGCAAGCTGGCACACCTACTCAAAAATGGCCGCTATGTGATAATATAGTAATCCATTGCCGTTGGTCTTGCGCGACCATCCATATATGGGTTCGAAACTAATGAATGGAGTGACTATAGCGTAGGTTATAATTCGTAATAATACTGAAGTGTTATGAGAATTTAATATACTGAACTTTTATGACTGGTTGAGCGTGTTGTTCCCAGCAAAATAGTCTTTAACAGCCATGGGTGTCTTTAATGGTGAGGAAGGAGTAGTGTCAAGAGCTTGATCAGCTGCTTCATTATCCATCCTGACTCATATAGACACTTTGCCGTCGAAACTTATCCCACGGGAAAGTTCCGGCTTAGAAGTAACCTATCTCCTAACCCAGGTCATAAAATCCGTTCAACCGGTAAGGAGTGTGAAAGGTAACAGGCAGAGTGAGAGAGAGAGAGTTATAATAACTATGAGTTTGGATACTACAATACTGGTATTCAGCTGCATCCAGTTAGACTGGAAGCCGACCACAACATAGTTGGGAAAAGGTTAGGCAGATGATGATGATGAGTATGGATACTACCATTGTGATCATTTTAATATCCTAATAGTATTACATCACCTACAAGATTATTATGTGTTTAAAAATGTAGAAGCTTTAACTCATGGAGATAAATTTTACATGCATTTAATCCTTACTTGTATAACTTCCACAGATGCAAACTCATTCCACCAGACATCGAAATGGATCGACGACGTCCGCACGGAGCGTGGGTCGGACGTGATCATCATGTTGGTGGGCAACAAGACCGATTTGTCGGACAAGCGCCAGGTGTCCACCGAGGATGGGGACAGGAAGGCGAAGGAGCTCAACGTCATGTTTATAGAAACTAGCGCTAAGGCAGGATACAATGTTAAACAGGTAATTATCAGCAGCCTCCTACCCTTACGAGCCACGCGTAAAGTACGTTTCAGGGTGAGGGAGCGCATCGTGTGACAAGAGGGGGGGAATAGTCATAAAGCCTCGAATACACTAGGGGACAAATGGAGCGATATGATATGTTGCGGAACATGGCGCTCGACAACTACGTGAATGTCCCGAGAGAATGTCGCGGAACATTTTGCAGACCTACAAATGGCGCGACACTGACGCGGGAGGCGTGCGCTCGCTCTCGGTGCGGGAGCAAAGCAACATGTCCCACGTCACGTAAAATGTTGCGGAACTTGGTGCCGGACACTTTGCAACGTTGCAGCGATACGTAGATTGAGTGTTGCGCGTCATGTTGCGGGACAAAATGTCCCCTAGTGTTTCCGAGGCTTTAATATAAAGTAATAAAACTCTAAACTTTAAGTCTAAAACAAAACTAGGAATAATTTTGAAATTTTGACATTTCTTCCGTACAAAAACTGTCAGACGTCAATTTTATTCCTCGGATAAAAATTATCTGTCGATTGAGAAATCACCCCCAAAAGACACAATACACCAGATACATCAGATAAAAACAAAAAAATAAAGATCAAATAAAACGTGTAAAGTCCGATGCAGTCACTTATAAAGGATTTTTTTTTTTTTAATTTTTGTCTGTCATAACTGCTGGTTCGATTTTGACGGAACTTTTTCTGGCATATAGCTGATATTATAAGGAGTAATTTAGGCTACTTTTTATTTTAGAAAAAGACAGGGTTCCGCGCAAAAAAATGAAAACCCATGAAATCCAATTTGCTAATTGGATTGGTTTTCTGACATCCACGCGAACGAAGTCGCGGACATATGGAGTAGGCAATATAATTGGTCAAAATCTTCTAACCCTTACACCAATTCACCCACAAATATCACCTCATTACTAAAATCAATGTAATCAATAAGGTGAGACTATATAGTTAGCCGTTAACGAGTGTGTATCACGTCAGGCTAGTGACGTCACCGATCGATGGAGGTCGTATAATTCGACCTTTACCTTGTCTATGGAGGATAACTGATGGTCCAAGGAGACTAGACTTACAAAAATTATGTAACTATTATATTGTGTAACTATATCATTTAAAAGTGACCATGGAGTTTCTTGCCCGTTGTTCTTCATACCTAATAATAGTCCTCCAGACTATTAATCCCTCTTCCCTCACTCTAAAAGGTATCTACTACGCTTTGGAATGGGCAACTAGCTTCATCATCCTGACTGACAGACTGCTTGACAATTCAAAACTGCCTATACTGGGTGACACGGAAACTCGACGTATTCCTTGAAAGTTATACTTCAATTGTTGTAGTTTGTAGGTTTTAGTTTAAATAGCATAGTTTGTAAAGATTATTATTTTGTATTCCGTGGAAAATGTTGGTGGAAAAACACATTTGGCCGTATCTTTTTGTAGTTCTTCCTATAAAATGTAATGTGTCACTGTTTGTTTTCCCAAATAAATAAAATAAAATCCTTGAAAGGCGTTATACTACAGAGGTCATTAGAAACAAATTTAGGTCAGTTAACTAGGGTTCAAAACTGGATGGTTTCCGAGCTGTGTTGGTTCTTCACATTTTTTTAAAATTTTTGTCATCAAAAACAATTATTTATGAGAAAGAACTACTCCACTCCAAACGTTGAATTGATACTATTCTGAAAGTTGAAAAATAAGTGATCATTTAAAAAAAAAAAAATGCCTGCATAACTTACATATTCTCAGAAATAAAAGGTCTTTAATAGCAAAATCTTTATATTTTAACCATCTCGTTTTGACCCCTAGTTCACTGAACTTAATTTGTTGCTAATGACTTCTAAGTATAACCCCTTTCAAGGAACACGTCGAGTTTCCCTGTCACCCTGTATATGGTTTAATTGAAATAAATGCTTTAAGTTTGATTTACCTTTGTTTTTTTACATTAACAATATCTTTTTTTTAAAGTTACTTTTCTATCGCGTGTGCGATGCTGTAAGCGTATTTTTTTTTCCATGTTTCTTAGTTTGTAGCATAAAGTTGTTCATGTTTATGAATGCTGAGTCTGTAAACGTTTGTCTAGGTATATGTTTGGACTTTGTTTATAATTTGTAATCATAATATATTTCAGTTGTTCCGGCGGGTGGCGGCCGCGCTTCCCGGCATGGACTCTGCCGAGAACAAGCCACCGGAAGACAGTATCCTTTGCCAAATACGAACCAACAAGACCCGAGTACACTCGGCGACAACAGCTGGTTGACATAACCCATAATTCCGAAAGCAAATCTTGAAAGAAAAATATAGTAATGTACTGATTTTTTCTTCGAAATTATCACTAGTTGTTGTCGCTGGTTGTACATACGGGTCGGACCGTGTGTTAAAAGCGATCATTCCATACGGCATGCATTGGTGATTTGTTGCATGCACGGTATATCTGGGACTTGCATCGGGGTGAAAAGAGGTTTATTGTGTGTGCGGTCCGTCCCTCAAATAATACTTACTTTGTTGTCTTAACTTGGTAGCTCAATGATGGTAGAAAAAAAAACATCTGTCAAGTTCAACAGCGTCATCACAAATTTTATACCGAATAGATACTTTGAAGGCAGTCTTGTAAAACATTTTTTACACAGAATTTTGTGTTTATAAATGTTTTGTTGATGTAAAATTGAGTAAATAGATATTATTATTTCCCAATTCGAGTGGCCAAGTTAACCCAACAGCCCAACAACGTGCCAACCTTTGGCGAACAAGGAAGAACTAATGTTTTTTAACTCACCCAGATCTCCACGCTCGTTCATACACGCACGTATATATGACGTATTTAAGTAATATATTTAGTGTGTACACGAACCATATAATTGCTAGAATATGTTTTTGTTTCGATACGGCAGGACATTGGCGGATTATTTGAACGGAATTCATTGTTATATTGTGTGGAATCAGCTGCGTTTCTGTGTACCTACGTATAATGAATTTTATTCTGGACTTATTTCTGCTGAAATATAAAAAATAAAAGTGAAAATAATGTTTTAATTAAGTACAATAGTGTAAGTAACTGTTTTCCAATAATTTTGCTGTAAATATTCGAATTTTTATTTTATAAAAACGGCCCATAGGGGGCTTAATATTGCCTAATTTCATCATTTTAAAGAAAAAGCTTGGTATAGTAAAAACGCTATTTCTACCTATTCCGGCTAGTAAGTCTACAATCAATTTGAAATTGAAACTGAAAAACTATTATAACCCTTCCTTGAACGTGGACACAATGGCTTTTTAATTGTTTCTCTAATTACGGCATTCAATCGGTTAAAAGCTTTTTTTTTAATAATTATGGTTTTTCTTAAAATCAATGGGTTTTTTCAAATAAATTCGGTTTATTGATAAAAAAATTACGAGTAGATGGCTCGCTGGAGTCACGCTCTTTCCGTTTTCTAATGTTGACCTCCAACTCATCCGCTAAACGTAGAAAACTAGAAAACTGATCGCGGACCACAGAATAAAAAAAATAAATAAAAAAACAACGCTCAGCTGATTTCACACAGCGTTTATAGACATTCCACAAACGAAGTGACGTGTTCCGGACGAGTCCGTGTTACGGTGGTGGTTATAACAGTCTAACGTCTGTGTTGTAAGTAAACTTAACGTTACTAATATTATGTGTCTATGTACCTGTACCCATCTACTTGTCTATACCATCGCTCGGTTACGCCGCAGTTTACATACTTTACAAATACTTAACTTTGTTATATTTCGTCCTGATCTAAACGAGCTTAGGAGTCTTGTTTCTAACTGAACGCCAATACTCGCGGCAGTCGCGGTCATAACACGTGCGAGTAGGACGGCGTGTTTGTTGTCACGTGTCGTCTCGCTCCCGCGTTATATGACCGCTCTTGATACGAATTTTGGTGTTAATTTATATAAAGTTGTGATTGTGTACCAAAAATAAGTTAAGTATTTGTAAATTATCTAATTTGTGGCTAGGTCTGTTTACTTGCATACGTTTCTGTAATCATGAAAATATAAACATTAAGAAGCAGTGCTTATCGTGAACAGGTCCTTTATATTACAATATTTTTATTTATTTAAATTTACATCGCTTTATAACCATGCTTATTTATATCTAAAAATGTTTAGTCGGCAACATTTGTGTGATTTTAAATTCAAGTTATTTAAAATTAAATTGCCAGAATTATTAATGTATGAATCTTTGTGTAGAGTTTGCGTTGAGATGAGTCAATGTGAGCAAAACTGCTTCCAGGCGTCAATATCATTGGTAATTTATAATACAATCATTTAATAAACAAAACCTCTTGTTCAAAGCCAATTAAACTGCGCGTTTTGAAAGGTTTTACTTCATACCTTTTGGATACCTACTTGAATATGACCATATTAGCAAGTTGCCGACTGTACATGTTTAATATTTATGACAGAAACGATGTCCTGCTTAATATTTATCAGTTGTTGCTATGTTTTTATTATTTGCGCTTTCTAGGGTTAACTCAATGACAAAAAACATTAGTTTTCTTACTTAGAAACCGCATGTCGAATGCATGGTCCGGACATATCGGTGTCTAACTATTATTTACTGAATGTGAACTGACTTCACATTGACATTGTTTCTAAGTGAAACAACTTACTGTTGTAATCTTCTGTTAAAGCCTATTTTCGTTCCAAGGCCGACTAGCACAACTAATCACTAAATGCGTTAAGCGCTAAACAAAACAACAACACACACCCAACAACAAAACCCACAACATACAACAACACAACACACACATACACAACAACAAAACCCACAACATACACACAACAACACAACACACACATACACAACAACAAAACCCACAACATACACACAACAACACAACACATACATACACAACAACTTTCACAGACAACATCATTTTGTCTCTGTCAACTTCTAACGATTGATAGAAATGGAACGATTAAGTTTAGTGCTATACGAATTTATCGATTTGTGGTCCAAGCAGGCTTTGAAGTCCATTGCTTCGGTTTTGACACTTGGCGTTTGGAAGTTTGTTGGCTTTTGAGCCAACTGCAAAGTTTTAAAACGAAGCAATGTCCTCATGGAATATAATAGGCATACAGGTGTCGGTAAACTCTATGGGGAAACTTACAAGTAAACTAAGTCATTTATAACATACGTGTCACAAAATTACTGCAGATGTTCCTAAGTAGTCGTAACCCGCGTGCGTGTATGACTAGATGTATGAACGTAAGGCAAAAGGAGTATGTTAGGAACGTAGCAGGTTGTGTTCTGTATTTTCTGCCAACTCCCATTGGAAGAAGGGAAGAGTTTATGTTTGTATGTTCGTAAGTTTATCAGAATATTTTAAAGAGAGATTTGAGGACAATTGAATATGTTTGAGGGTATTGTTTTGGTAGGGGTTGATTGAAAGTCAAAATTGTTATTTAAACTTAAATTCTGAATGTTGTGAGGGGTCGTGGCCGGACGGGTGGATTGAACGTTAAGCTACGCTTGCTGCGGTCGGTTCGGAGATGGGTGACTATCCATTACATATCGAGACCTCTCGGTACCTCGGAAAACATGTTAAGCCGTCGTTGGTCCTTAGATCTTTGACAGTCGTTACGAGTAGTTAGAAGCTCAAAAGTCTGACAACTAGCCTTACCAAGGGGTATCGTATTACCCAGTAACCTGGTGCCGACTCCAACATAGTTGGGAAAAGGTTAAAAGGCATTGAAATTGTATAGGCTTAAGTCAATCATTTAGCTTATTGCAGTCCGGTGCTGGTTAGGACCGTCCTGCGTAAAATCAGAAAATTAATTCCGCGTGGTCCGTAAATGAGTTAGAAGTCCAAAACTGACAACCAGTCTTACAAAGGCGTATCGTGTAGCCTAGTTATTGGCTTGTGGAGGTCAGATAGGTAGTCTCTCCATGTAAAATACTGGTATTCAGCTACATCCGGTTAGACTGGATGCTGTCCCCAACATATTTTGGTAAAGGCTAGACGGATTGTTTGAAATCCTAAAGGTTATGAATGTAACTACATACATACTGTATGTATGCTATTTTTTCTTAAAACGCGTCCTTACGAGAAAATTCATACTTTCAGTCTTTTTGTTCATTCCAGAACAACTAATCATTTGTGAATTTTATCAGATTTTTTGATACTATAATAATTTTGAAAGCATTGCCTAGTTATGTTGATAAGGAAACAATTTCGATATGGTGTATCGATAATAGTCGGTAATACGTATGATTTATGAGGTACAGTAACGTTGTATGATTGCGATGCGATACGAAGGCTACTGACAAATGAATGAAGATGTCTTCATGATGATGCATTTGTAGGTATAGGTATCTAACGGAATCCGAGGTAAAGGGGGGGGATCGATAAAAAAACATGGGAAAGCATAAGAGCAATAATAAAGCTGAAGAGTTTGTTTGTTTGTTTGAACGTGATATTCTCTGAAACTGCCAGTCGGAAATGAAAAATTATTTTTACATTTGATAGCCTAATCCTTGAGGAAGGCTATAGGCTATTTAGCATCTCGCGAAAACTTAGGAGCCGAGCAAAAGGAATAAAAGGCAAAAAGAACGTTAACGCTACGTTGCTCATGCAACAACGTCCGCATGAAATAGGCAGAAGGTAGATAGTCTAGTGCAACTAGCGGGGTAAGTGCGTAACACTATCAGTAGCAATGGGTTTGATTTTGACAGTTCAACAATATTCATTGCGTTATCTATGTTGTTGAGCAG
Source organism: Apamea sordens (assembly GCA_945859715.1). Lineage (NCBI taxonomy): Eukaryota > Metazoa > Arthropoda > Insecta > Lepidoptera > Noctuidae > Apamea > Apamea sordens. Next base: position 19,284,785 of record OX243986.1, read on the forward strand.
ACACATTTATCGAACATATGAAGCAATGGATTAGCAATATCCTTCAAAATGATTCAGATTAAGATACATAGATACTGTGTTGCGCAATTAGGGTGCAGACTGTATTATTTCAACGTTAAAATCACTTAATGTTATCCCTTTCTAACCTCTCTTTCATCTTCTGGCCGAAACGCTTTTATTAATATTAAAATGAATGTTGAGTGACGCAAGACTCGTGTGATGCTAGAATGTTATGAATGCTGTGCATAAATGGTCTTTAAGTGCTTCGGGCAATGTGACTTGAAATTTGCTACTTTAATAACTAAAAATAAATTAAAGCTTGATTATTCGATTACTCTTGCAAAGTTTTTTAGATGTTTAGGTAACATTATCACTAAATTAATCGGAACATTCGGAACTTCTGTAAATGTATAGTTACAGTGAGGTTTCTCCAGTTTGCCGACACCTCGCTTCCTTCGACCTGGATCTTAGTACCATTTTATTTTCCTTAATGTGATTGTACAGTGCATGAGGTGATTCTGAGGCAAGCGCCCGGAGACAACAAGGAGCCGGACAGCGGGTGTGCGTGCTAGTGCGCCCGACTCGCCGAGACCGGTCGGACAACCTGCCTGCACACTGCCGCCCGACTACCGCGCCGACCGACGCACTGCGGCGTATATTCTCCGATGTCTTACTGATCGCAGGGCTCGATTCAAATTGTGCTATGTCGATATTCGACCACAGACAAATATGCTTCGATTTTTAAACCGTCAGACGTGTAAAGTACTCGAGGAGTCTGCCTATTGACAATAACAGCGATCAAAATCAAAAAGATTCATGTCAACTGTAAATGGATTAAATGGCGAAATCAAATTCCTACGCTAATATTAGGTTGATAATATTAGAGTAAATAGGTCGGATGCTATACGCCGCAGTCAGTCGACGAGCGCCGGGCAAGCGACGGAGTGTTAGAACCGATCTGATACGTGCTAGCGTGCTTTTGTGTGTTTGTCTACAGTGATATTAGATTTTAATGTACATTCAACTAGTTTTCAAATTATAACGAACTAAGGCATAATATTTATATGTGACTCCCAACTGTTTTATACAGACCTTTGTTCATAGAGTTGTGACTGAATCTGACAATGCCATAATTATGAGGAGGGTAGGTTGCACCGGCATCGGACATCGTGCTACGTTAGCGACAGTTTAAGTAATGAAGGATAGCAGTTGTAGCAAAGCTTCTTGTGCATTGACGCTCGTTAGTGCCATATTTAACGTAGACGTTAGTAAGATGGTGCAGCCCGCCTTTGTAAGAATTGCTACAATTTAGTTATCAATAGGAAACGCTGGCCTATCGTCCTACGTGACTGCAAAGCGAGCCTACGTTGTCGCGGACGAAAGGCACAGTTCAATTTCGTTTGTTTCATTCATTTTGATCGCTTTTCTCCCGTGGCTCCGCTCACATAGGACGACTGTTCAAAGTTGAGAAGTTTATGAATCAAAGGTCTATTTAAGACAGCGATGTGCTACTTTGACTACGCATTTACACAAAAGCACTATGTATTAGCCGCACTAGGAAAATGAGTACTTATGTGGGAATTTATTTACTCACGCTCTGCGCTTCGTTGTAGGGTAAAAAGTATGTGGAATGCTGAAACTAGCTGGTGACGTTCGATAGCATTGCAGGTCCAATCTAGCGTTCTAATATCAACTTTATAAGCTTACAATTCAACCACAAAAGAACAATAAATCAATGTCTCTGGTATTCGTTGCACAGAAAGTGGAAATTAAATTCCCCCATTATTTTATCCCTTTGATAATGTAATAATATAAATTAATATTCTAAGCAAGTTTTTATATTTAAGTTCGTATGAGACTGAGACTGCATGCACGCCCTCTGTTGTCACCATGAAGCTTATAAACTAGTTTGGGTAGTAAGCAGGACTTCTTATGCGGATGAACTGACAAGAATATTGTTACTGAGAGAGAATTAAAGTGTTTATTGCGTTTGGTGGAGCAGGCGTTTGTAATCGTAACGTGATTTATATGCGACGCCACTGAAGGAACTCTAGAAGAGTTTTATAAGCCAGCAATCGCGAGTTCTTTAGTTCCAAATACCTCCGACGCGTATAGTTATATAGTATAGTTTGCGCGTCGATGTAGACTAATGGAAAAAAAACTGTTCAAGGTGAAACTCTGGTGGTGAAACATGTAACTTTAATGTTACGTTTACGCGTCTCTATTTAATTTTATGATATAAAATCTGCTCTGTATTTTGTACATAGCCAGTGGCGGCGAGACTCCGCTCTTCCCTAGTTCTCTTGTCTGTAAACTCGCGGTTCCTAACATTTTGATCGAAAAATTATTAATTTGTAGTCTATGATAGACGGTTGAAAATCATTTCAAATTTTTTGATGCATGATAGATAATCTGTTTTTTTGTTGTTGTCTATTATTAGAGAATTGGGAGTCCCGCGGTCTCTGTACATTAGTATTATTTATTTACTTAGTGCTTAAGTGCATAAACTTATGATTCTTATATGTAAACCGATTTTAGTGAGATTTTCAGCTGGATTACATGTGTCGAGATCGAGAAACTTATAAATAAAAGTCTAACACTATTTTTTAAATGTATCATTCCAATGTGCTTTGTTAAAATGATATAATCACTACATACTAGCAATATACAATAATTTTGTAAAACGTTTGGCCTCGTATAGGATATTTAATAATTTTAATGCTTATTTATAATTACATATTATACTTAAATTATTTTTATAATTTATTTTAGGTGCAATATTTTTTGTACTATTTTACTGATGCAGCTGTTTAAATGAAGGACATGATATTTCGACTGTATATTGTATGATAATTATTTAATTATAAATCAGGTGGCATAAATCATATCTAGGATAATGTGTAAGGGTTATATTGGAACTTTTTTTAAACAGTTTAAAGAGTTCCGTATGTCCTTTATGGTCCCTAATGTGTAAATAGCATATATTTATTGTACGTATACAGTCGGATTTATCTAGTTATACCTAGACTATACTCAGTTTTACACGTAGGAGCGCCCGCATCATGTCACCGTCGTGGGTGCACTCAATATTTATACGTATGAGTATATCAAAGTAACTTTCGCCATTACTTTCGAATAAGGCCGCATCCCATTTAAAAGAGATCATTACGTTCAGGTCACTTTTTGTTCGGTGATCCTGAACGCATGGTCGCGCCGCCAGAGGGCGCTTTCCGGTTTTCTGAACAAAAAAAGTAACGACGATCGCTTTTAAAAGGACGGGGTAATAGTATGCTATTAGTATTCTAAAAAAAAAAGGTACAACCCTCTGACAGCCGGACGGACGGGTCCCGTTGGCACATTTTAGACACGGAACCCTAACATTAATTTGTAAGTTCGTAATACTTGTGGAAATTCCTGAACATAAAACACACCTACGCTTCCCGGCCACGGAGAAAAACCTTTAATAAAAATGTCTTTAAAAAATATAACAAACCTCCTTCTGGAGCAGTCGGGTAAAAACAACGATTCGACTGAAAGCAGATTTGTATGTATTTTTACTTTTATATAAGTTTATAGAAAAAAAAATAATGAGTGCACCCGACGGCTGTTATATTTGTCTTGAAATTGTAAATATCCATATCACGCTGGTTTATTTTAAATAAAATATTTAAAACACTAAGCTGCCTTTATTTACTAGAAAAAAAATAGGTCTCAGTACCTATTAAACATCCCCATAATAATATAGAACATTCAGGTTCAGAAAACACTGTAGAATATTAAAAAAAAAAGCTGATATTTTCAACATAATTATAAACGCAACATAAATATTCTGTTACTGTATAAATATACAATCAGAAGGATACTACCAACTGCTTTTATTTTTGTAGAAGAAGAGTTGGATCTAAAGAAGAAGGGTTGAGCAGTCAGGGGACCTAATTGTTGAGCAGATTGACACACTACGTCAATTGGTCGCTACACAATGTGTAACAGATACCCTATTGCTATCCTTAAGCACTAAGGATAGCAGCTGGTATAGAATCACTAGACATAGTTTAAAAAAAAACTAAGAATTGATACCAAATTATCGGTTTCATATGTTTCTTAAATTCAAATCATAACAAACGTGTCGCCGCACTACGTAGGTCAATAACTTTCCACGATACTTGCCAATATCACGATAAATCTCTTCGGTAATTTTGCGCGCCTAGTTTGGTTTCTGGTAGCTATGTATAAAAATTCTCATAACTTCCGAACATGTAGAGATAGGATTAAAAAAACCCTTTGATATCATCCAAAGAAGCTGTGCCCTTGATATTTATATACCCTTTCCGTTACACATTGTATAGCTACAGTGCATACAACTGTCAAAAGACATTTGAATTGTGTTTTGAATTTACGGTAATTTTTAATAGTATATTTTCTAAGGAATCATTTTCCCTGACTTTATACATAGTTATTAAACTTTTCACTATTGAGTTCATAATCCGCCAAAGTGGTTGTTTACCGGGTTTCAAACTTGAAATTCGATAATAACGTCACCGCTCGATGAATATCCGTGAAAGCTTAAAGCGATGTCACTAGCCGAAAAATGTACCGCGACACTGCTTTTTAAGGCCTTCGCCTTACGCCACTGCCACAAAAATTACGAAATTTATGTCGTGTGATGTCGCGCGACTTCTCGATTTGTCTCTTTAGACATGTGTCCCGGTACATTTTTCCCCGAGTGTCACTTAGCTCTAAAATGACTCGAAAGAGCGACATTGCGACCAAACTTAAGTTTCTAGCAAGTTGGAGAGTAGATGATATCCTTGACTTGTGGTACAGCGGTGGACCTGCAGACGCAGTCGCCGATGGGGTCGGAGCAGGAAGGCAACGAGAGCGGCTGTGTGTGCTGAGCGCACCGCGCGCCCCCCACCCCGCACCGCTTCACGCACGTGTATCGATACTTCAGACACACACTATCGATACATTCTATCCAAATATTTTTACGTATGTATTTTTTTATTTAAATTAAAAAAATGAGAGAATTGTTTTGAGGAACGCGCAACGTTTAGAAATGGCATGTGACTTTAATGTTTAACTGCTGCATTCATGTACTACGGACTTGGGCGCGCAATTGTAAGTGGGAAGCGCCAGAGTAGCCTGCAAAATTCAAATTTTCTTATGTTTTTTGCCATTTACAGGCCAGTGTCATGTTGATTAAAATGTGATTCGCGAGCGTAACAAATATGACTTTACAGAATTATAATCATTAAATTTATCAATACAACCCTCTAAGTTCATATAATACTATTGAATATTTATTTCATGAAATATCAATCAATAGGATTATATGAGATAAAAATGTAAGTAAATTTGAATTTCGTAGGCTACGTAGAGCATTCCCCTTAAGTAAGAATTTTGTAGGCGGTCTACCATTGGAATATTAATAGCACAATTCGAATTTAAGTTAAGTTTTGATCTACAAGTCAAGTAAATAGAACATCAATCAGTGCTTCAACTACCTACGTAGTACATAAATGTCGTAGCTCTTATTAAATCTTTGTGATTAGGTAAGTCTTTCAAAACGTTCCTATGACATTTCAAGATTAAATATATCGGCAGAGGAAAGACTGGAATAAAATGTTTATTGTTCGTTTTGCTGAAATTGTGATTAACTTGGTTTTTGATATTGTGCGTCTACCAAGTTGCTTCATCAAATAATACTTTAGCAGTCTTTTTGTAAATTATTGTTACTGCGTTCGCTTATATCACAATCTATACAAAAACCCAAAAGGATAGTCATGATAGATAGAAGTTCGATAGTCATGATTGAAATATTATAAAGGATGTGTCGAAATTGCAGTTGGTTTCATTTTCAAGCTCACTTGGGCCAACTCCGGTGGCGAAAATGTTAATGTTCTTTGACAGTATACATTAAGGCTGCGGACTGTCGTATTGTCTGCGTTATGTAAAGCTTCATAACCAAAGTGATCATAGCGCGAACAGGCGACCGTTGCGTTCATTTTGTTCGGCGAATGCGTGGTCGTGTCGACAGAGGGCGCCTTCCAGTTTTCGGAACAAATGAGTGGCATATGAACGCGCTGATCGCGTGTTCACGCGACCGATCGCTTTGGTTAGGACGCGGGGTAATGAAGGTAAACGTGATGATGGGTGTCATACAATTTACGTTCGTGCCCTGCCCTGATCTTAGGACTTGGGTCAATTTTTGTGAGATTATAGGCCCCACCGAAAAAAAATATTATAAAATACTATTAAAGTTTTTGTCTGATTATGGATATCCGTTGTTCGAAGGTTTTCTCGATCATAACAAAGGTTTCTGACGATATATATAAAATCATGATGATAATTATCATCATCATCATCTGCCTAGCCTTTTCCCAACTATGTAGGGGTTGGCTAATATCATATGGGTGGTTGGATTATGAAAATTGCACTAATTCCAACTTTATTTGAATTGTACATAGTTTATTGTATTTGTTTATTTATTTAAATGTGTTTAATTATTACTTAACATATCATCACGATCGAGTTAATCAAGATACATTGCGTACACTCACTGCCAGATGAATTATCTAGACATCAAAGAATGTAGGTGCTCAGTGGATATTGGCGCCGATTCCCTTGATCACAAACTAAACTAAATTTAAGTTCAGTGCATCTTTTTCGTTCTATTTCATTAAGAAAAGGACAGAAGATAAATATTAGTTTAGTCCTTGTCAAATTAAGATACTCCATCTATAGGCAAGTTTAGACGTGATAAAAAAATTGGATACTAAATTTACGTCAGGCGCTGACTAATTTGACAGGACTAAACTAATATTTATCTTCTGTCCTTTTCTTAATGAAATAGAAAGAAAAAGATGTAGGTACTCAACTTAAATTTAGTTTAGTTTGTGATCAAGGGAATCGGCGCCATTATATTATCTGATAATAAAGATAATGATTATAAAGCAATACCACATAATATACGCTCGTAAAGAATAATATTGTTATGAAGACAGCAATACGATACGACAACGCTTCTATAAACGCTTCCAATAAGCACTTGTAAAGTTATCATTTCTAATTTCGAGAAACTATTTATTCTATGGGTAGTTCATTAATGTTATCGTACTTTTCTCAAGCACTAAAGTAATTGATATTTTGTGTTATATTTTAAAGACTTTGGGGAAAAAAAATTGACCATTTGGAAGTCGAATCGGTATTATTTTGTTTGGCGCGATACACTGTAACTATTTTAATGATTTTTTATTTTTTATTTACTAAATAAAAAATAAAAATTCATTGATGGTGTTGAATGTCCCGTGTCTATGTAAAGTCAAGGAAATAGATTGATGAGCAAATTGACTATCAACCTGTCCGTAAATTCAACTCATACTCACAAGTGTCATTCGTCTGAAATGGCTATAAATAACACGCAAAATTGATGTAGTTTATCAATCTGCTTTACAATCAAATTCTCTGGCTGTGCCTGTGGCGTTCTCCGGTTCAGATAGACTCATTTAATAATTTTGATATGTAAGGAATTTCATAATAAAATGGTATAATAACGCTCTTGTTTATTATTTTTAAGCAGAACTTGTGAACGTTTCAGTATTTTTAGTGTCTTTGTTTTGGCAAAGGAAATGTTTTACGTGTTTGCGTTTTAATTTACATTTATACACCTTTCTACGTGATTTTTGAAAAGAGATACGTGTAATCAAAGTTATTATAAGTCAATAAAGTAGATTGGTTACCTACCCAACATTCGATCTTAAAAACAGCACACGGAAATAACGTAATATTATAATTCTCTTATTTATAAACTTTGCTTAAATTTAAGAGATATTTAAACGTTAAAAATGCATGGTTAAACTGACGCTAATCATTACTTAGGCAACGTTTATAAATAACTTGAAGGGTAATGTCAAACAATAGATGCTACTTGCGGAGTAGTATAAATTATTTACCTCTTTTTACTTATAATATCATTGACTTCAGTCGTTAGGTGGTATACCTAAAACCCGTGCGAATTAACTAGACACCTACCCTGCGGTCGTGAAATAGTTTCCAAACATGTAAACATAATTATATGTGTTTTTGGAAAAATAACTTTAACGCTAACATATAAAGCTCAGTTTGCGCTAATACTCTAAATATTTTTATGATGTTTTCAATAATAGTAGTCGATCTGAAATCTACTTAATTTGTATAGACATAAGGTTGATATTTGTTTAAGCGGAAATGACATCAATTGGAAACAAGTATTTGAATAGACTAACTGGAATGTCGCCCCCCTCTCGCTTCCCCGCGTTTGTCTTGTGCGTTCAGTAGCGATAGCATGTTTGTGATGTGACGTCACAGTTCCAGGTGGCTAGTTAACACGCACGGTTTATAATGTAGATTAAAACGCTTCGCCTAGAGTATAGTCTTTAGTTCTAATTTATTTAAATTACATTCTATTATTATTAATTTCATTAAAAACGATTGTAATTATGACAAAATTGTAATACTTATATACAATGTACACGTACACGCACATAGAATATACAAAGTGACTGTTAATTGTTAATAAAGCTTCAGAAAAGCGTAAAGAAGTGACTGCTTAGTTGTTTAAACTTGGTATTATGATGTGTCGAAATACTGCTGTGATTAGCTTTGTAAAATTCTTAATGTCAAATGCTGATTTTTCCAGTGCATGTTAGTTCATAGTTATAGTATTAATTTACAATAAAACGGATGTTAAAAGCAGTCTAAGCAAGGTATGTTTACACTCCTAAGGGTGGTCTGACGGAAGATGCGTCGTGCCGTCGTCGTGCGTAAGCGTAACTTCGTTCACTTCCTTAGTACGATCGACGCACGAAAGCTACGGTCTTTTTAAAACGTCAGACGCTACCGACAGCGTGCGGTAACGCCACGACGGGTAACACACACGACGCCTGTTGTCAAAACGTTCGTTGCTGCCGTCGCACCTAGTGGTCGCGGGCTGCGTGTGAGCGAGACCGCACCCGTGTATTTACGAACACAGCAGTCGGCCGTCGCCGGTCTCGGTGATCGTGTGGTCAGATAGACCGTAGCCTACGCATCATCGGGAGTGTGTCTACTTGTCCGGTTTGCCCGATGCGACGGATCTTCCGTCAGATGTGCGACCACCCGAAGGGCTGATGTTTCAACCGTCTGATAACTATTTGAGTATTAATTTTGACCTTTTGTCAGTTATTCCATACAAAAACTGACAAACGTCAATTTTAGTCCTTGGATTATGATAGGTATCTGAAGACCAATTCTCGTATTTAAAAAACGTTAAAATTCAAGTCGCAATTTCATCTCGGCGACAATCAATGTCAAAAACTTGTCTAAAATGTATGTAAATTGATTGTATTTTTGGCAGATTGAGACTGAGCTAAGAATGCAAACGGTCTTAAAAATACGGGAATTGCCCCGTTGATCTGACGATGGTAAAATTAGCCCTAGATTAGTCTAATATTGATTAACTCATGAGTTCATGACCATTGATGTTGAAATGGCGAAACCCAGTACACATTCAACAACATCATGTGTAGGGTAAAATCCATAGATCATAGACAGAGATAGACTGAGCGTTCCGTATTCAGTTGTGCAGTAAATACAGACCGCAAAAGTACGAGAGAGACAAAGCGAATATGCGGCCAGTAGTTGTCTCTTTCTAGAATTCTGATTGGCCAACCAACGTTACTGGCGGTCAAGAGTGTATTGTTCGGCGCAGACAGGTTATTTTTGACGTTCGGTTAAAAAAAATACAGGTATTGGCCGCACAGTTGCTTTGTCTCTTTCTAGAGAGTGGTCACGTTTGTGAGGCTCACGCTCAGACCATTCTCTATGTCTGTGGTAAAATCACATTACACGCACGGATCAGCATTTTTGTGTAAGTCAGTCTTTCTGTGACTTGCAGAGTCCGCTCGCAAGCAACCGCACTCATTCGCATTGACTACGTTTATCATTCATACATGTGAATGGACTTCTTGCTCTATCAAATGACGTCACTAAGTGACAGAAGGAGATATTATACAGAAAAAATGTTGACTCGTGCGTGCTGCAAATGGAGGCAATTTCGCCCTTAACAGAAATTAATTTTACTATAAACGAATAGCGACTAGCGACAAACTTGCAATAAGACTACACACTCAACTAGTGAAAAAAATCCATTTGACGTTTTGCATTTATATGCCATACTTAAGTTGTATTAATTTGACAGCTGTCAAAAGGGAATGAGGGGGTCATTTTTTTTTGTACGCATTTGCCTGTGACGTCTGAGTTTGTGAATAAAACACGCGATGGTGCGGAGGATACAATATATAGCACTAAGTTTATATGGACTTACCGAAATTAGAGCTCAATTTTTATTCCGTTTAGGTTTCGGGATGACATATTACCTGGTATTTAGTATTTATAAATGTTGCTACATATAATAATACGGTAGTTGTGATGCATTTTTATAAATAAAGTTTCTTTTATGAATAATAAAATGAGCCCTGAATGCGTAAGAAGTTCATTGTAGGTGTAGCTGGTTCAACGAGCAACGTGTATTTACAACGTGTTTTTTTATATCCCATAACTCTAGGGGGTCATTGTAGGTACTCATCATTATGACCAACTTTTATTAAGGGACCAAACCTGCAAGCGCGAAAAAAAAAATCAGCTGTTCCCTACATTTATGTTCGTATAACTCGTGAAAATGTAGGGAACACATTTTTGTTTCGCGATTTCGGGTTTGGTCCCATAGTAAAAGTTGTTCATAATGATGAGTACAATGACCCCCTAGAGTTATGGGATATAAAAAAAAAACACGTCGTATATCTAAACAACTTCTGTACTAACAAAATGTTTTTGACAACGTAAGGACATGATGCGCATATCATACATATCTTAACTTACCTCTTGTCTAATTTATCATGTACTCTATGTGAGTGCAGTGGTGATCCAGTGGTATTGGCTCCGAACAACGAGTTGTGTGCGTGAGTTCTAACCCAGACAGGCGCTTTTCTTTGTGTAAATAATTTCATCACCATGACTGCACTCAAAGCGGTGAAGGAAAACATCGTGAGGAAACCGGCATGTCCTAAAAACAAACTTTCAAAGACATGTGACATCTACCAAGTTACCAACCCGCGCTAGGCCTGCGTTTTACATTATAGCCAGCTCCCTCTCGAAGAGAGTAGGCCTGTGTCTCACCAGAACATTAGAGGCTGATTATCCATTAATAAAGCAACATTTATAAGTAACAAATGGAACGTAATATGACCACTATTTTACATTTACATAAGTAGTTATTTCGGCTTAAGCTAACCAGAAACAAGAATTTGTACTTTTATTAGACTTGATATCGCAATGTGGATTAAAATATGCTTTATTGCCGTTTAGAAGAAGTTTTGTTTTGTAAAAAAAAAAAACTTTAAATTAGCATGATGTTCTAAATATTAAATGCGTTTTGATTACAATAAGATTTTATTTTTATTTATTGTGGTTTCCTTTTCAGCTTGTTACCAAACATGTGTGCCTAATTAATTTAATTCATACATAATTGCCGATATCAATAATTGTGTAAACATTGAGGATGATGATAAAATGTCTGATCATCAAGAAACACACCGGCAACGCGCGAGTCAGACTCCCGTATAGTATTTTTTTCCCACGAAGCGACGCGCACTGTACTTGTGGTAACGAAGTGTACAAACACGCTTTGAATGTGTTCGTGAATACGAGTAGCCTCAGCATCACACGTACACACGGCTACACATCAAGCTATGCAAAACCAGTATTAGCTGACCGTTCATTGTGATAAAATATCATACAAAGTGAGGCCAAGACAAACTGGTTTTGTATAGCTTGACGTGTAGCCGTGTGTACATACACGTGCACACACCCTCCCACACTTTCGACTTCGCCATTGTCTCGGACGGTACCGAGTGTTTTTGCGCTTACACACACATTCACAGCGTGTTTGAACACTTGGTAACCTCAAGTAAAGCGCGCGTCGCTTCGTGAGGTAAATATACAATATTTTCCGTTTTCAAATTAATATCTTCCCTGTCTGGGACCGCATGACTAAGGACCGGTTAAAAATAGTACCTAACTAATGGTTAAATTTGTGCAAATTTAACCATTAGTTAGTTAGATTCTGCATTCAAATATAGTCAGTGACTATAGCTATAATAATAAATAAATGTCTCTATATAAAAAAAATAATGACAGCATTTTTACAGATATTACATTTACAACATACAGAAGTAGTAAATGATGGACGAGGTCATTGTAGGGTGTGAGTGCAGATCCTTCTTCAGTGTAACTCAAAAAACCAGTCCAAGATACTCGAAATTATAGGTTCCTAAAAGCCGCGTCAATTGTCTGTAATCAAAACATCAGTAGGTATTACGATGGAGTTTTAGAGGCTGTATTCTCTTGATGCATTACAGCGTAAGATTCTATAGATTTTCTAGGCCTGACAGTTTTGGTCATCAAGGTCATCATCCACAGGCCGACTTCACCCACCGCCCAATGTTCTGGGAACCCATTGAACGGCTAACCCTTTGAAGAGGTTTGTCATTTCGGTTACTAACCAGTGGGGAAACCGGGTAATTGCGTAAGACGCTAACAGTAGCACTGTAGCAATGAGTTTCATTTTGACAGTTCAACAACATTCATTGCGTTAGGTATTTACATTGTTGAAGCAGACAATTAATCGAACATAAGAAGCAATGGATTATTTACTTTAATAATAAAGTTGAAACTTTATTATTAAAGCAATAAGGTTCAAGGTTGATTGGGAAAATTGGACAGTTTCGGGTAGCTTGACCTGCTGGCGTCTGTACCAAGACGATAGTATACATACCGTGATAACATTGTCATAATATCGGTCATCCGGGTACTCGGTACCGCGACGCCTTTTCTTGAACACTTTCACCGCCTCGCGCTTACATTCTTCGTGCTGATTTTGGCTGGGCTTCCAATTCGATTTCCCACTAAACAAACTGACAATAACACCCAACAGCCCTCCTCCTGGCGATGGTTCTCTAAGTTGGCCAATCTTCATGTTGTACAGCAAGACGGCGTCCTCCACTGCACGCTCGTTGTTGTATTCATTGACAGTAACCAGTTCCAAGAAACGAGTGTAAAGGGTCTGTAAGATATACATATCTGTATTATACATATAAGTAGGTAGGGTCTATTCAAAATGTTGGCAATTTATTTTATTTCAGGTAAAACAAATATCAACTTTATTTCAACGGTTTTATTAAGTTGATTTCAGAGTGACTAACACTATTGAAAAAATTATAATTTGTTTTGAAGTTGTAGCGTAAACTGAACTTTATTTTATAGGTGTTAAAATTATTTTTCCATTAATTCATGTCTGTTTACATTTTTGGCAATTAAATCGCGAACGCAGATTAGGTATACCAAGTAGTGCTTAGTATACTGAATCGTTGGGGGTTGAGTTAGGGGCGCTGTTTTTTATCTTTGGCCTTAAAGGCAAGGGTATTTTACGTGTAGGTATGTAGCAGCTTGTTTTAATTTTGCGTGCCTAAGCCTGGAGGTTGCGCCCCTAGCTACGAAGGTGCAGTGACGCACTCTGCGTTAGTGATCGTATTGCATATGTAGGGACGTTGTTCGATATTAAACTCATTGAAGTGTTAAAGAAGCAGAGAAATGCACTGGGAATACTTGCATCAATCATGTCGTTTTTGTATTCCTCATCATCGTCCTTGTCAGCAAGACAGTGTTCGAGCGTCTCCTCCACACCTTTTTTATGTAAATCTTCGAGCGCTTTCGGGTGGAAGCAGCACATCTGTGAGCCCCACGCCGACGTTATGTAGTTGTTGTACTTGTGCACAGCCGCCTGCATGGCGAATTTCTTGGTGTTTTCATTAGCCTTCTTGAATTCCAGAAAGCAACTTTCAATTTCCTGAAAATTATAACGTTAAGCTAAATTTTTGGAATTGATGGCGTAAAATAGGTAGTGTTTTGGGAAATCTATACCTAAATCATATCTACTATTTTAGTTTTTTATCAAAATGTGTTTCCTGTTATGTGGAGCTGGTTATTAGTACCTACCTTAAATATTTCTTGGTTTTCATGAAATTAGTTTTATTTTTGTAATAAATTGTTCAAAAAAAGTTACCGACGTTACGACACGAAAATAAAAATTCAAATTAGTAACTTTCAGTTGCAGTTCTTTTAGTGATTTCAGACAAGCGCATAAGGCCGCTCCTTGTATGTTTTGTAGGGTTAAATGTGTTTTTTTGTTATGTATTTTTGGATTCTTACAATAAAAATAAATAAATAAATAATAGTCAAAAGTAAAAAAAAATACGCAAACATTTGTGTAAGCAAAATTTATTTAAAAAATCATTGAAAAAAAAAATTAAATATTTATACAACAAGGCCCAAAACATTAATTAGGTACATTAAATCAATGGCTACTAGTAAATAATACCTACCTATTGATTTTACTCGACTATGGCGAACCTCATCAGAATAGTTATTTGTTATACAAGAGTGCAAAGTTGCTTTTTAACCGCGTGTTCAATTTTGATGACCGAGCAAGCGAAGGATTCTAAAATTAGAATCCTGAGCGTTAGCGAGGGAATCAAAAGAGCACGAGGTGAAAAATCTTTGCACTCGAGTGCAACACGTAACTTTTCATTCCACCTCAGCGAGGAAATTACTAAATGCAAAAAAAAAAAACGTTTACAATCAAAAGATAGGTACACTTTTATTTCAGTTTAGGTATTAATTACTACATCTCCTTTTGCTAGTCGCCACGTGTTGAACATATCGTACTGTTTTAAATACTTCTCGCGTGATTGTTGAGGGAGAAAGCTCATTTGCGCATTATTAACAGTTTCAGTCAATTCTGTTGGCGTCAAGCAAACTTCCTCGTCGCTAGAATCACTCATTTTAGTTTTTTCACTTGTTTTCAAGTTTCTTGTTTTTAATATAAGGTTTAACAATGACGTGAAAAAATGCCGCGTAAAGAACCGCGTACAAAGCAAATTGAAAAAAGAACACCAAGAAGGTTCCGAGTCTGAGTCTTTAACAAATTTAAAAAAAGTTGTATGATATATTCGGCACCATAGAGGTAGCAGTAAATAGGTTTAATGTTTTTTTTAATTCACAAACTTAGTGCACACGATGTTCTAAATTCAATTTACTTTATCCTCTAGAGAATAAAAACGGCTTTTCCACTCAGATATTGAAGATTAAAAATACTCTTTCCGAGATGGTGGGATGAAAAAGTATTTTTTTAACCTGTAAGTAAATAAATCCAGCCTCGGGTCGCATACTCGTCGGCCAAACTCGGCCGATTGAACCAAACATAATAAAATTATGTAAAAGAAAGTGAGTATGTACAGACGCCAGCACATCAAGCTACCCGAAACAAATTTTCCTAATCAACCTTGAACCTAATGCTTTAGCGATAAAGTTGAAAATCTATTATAGGAATTTGACAGATTGTACTAGCTTGATGTGCTGGCGTCTGTACATTACTTCTTCAACCGACATCGTACGATGACGTCCGTTATCGGACGTTGCCACTGTTGTTCGTACGATGCCACTTTCTTATACATTATGTTTGGTTCAAA
This sequence comes from Apamea sordens, assembly GCA_945859715.1. Classification (NCBI taxonomy): domain Eukaryota; kingdom Metazoa; phylum Arthropoda; class Insecta; order Lepidoptera; family Noctuidae; genus Apamea; species Apamea sordens. Next base: position 19,300,387 of record OX243986.1, read on the forward strand.
CTCCCGAGTTCGGCCGACAACGAAGTACAGACGCCAGCACATCAAGCTACTACAATCTGTCTGTTTTCTTTAATAGATTTTCGACTTTATTGCTAAAACATTAGGTTCAATGTTGATTGGGAAAATCTGACAGTTTTGGGTAGGTTGACCTGCTGGCGTCCGTACATACATAGTTCGGCCGATGTCGGATAAGGTGTACTGGTGTACTGTACGCGTCTCGTAATGCTACCTCCAAGAGCCGAAACAAGCGAACGGATTCCACCATGTGATTGGTATTAAGGTTCGTCTTGGCTATGCGAAGGACACTGGCTTCATGGATTTTCTGATTCCTTTATGAAGAAAGATTTCGCGACGCGAAGAACATTTCGCGTCGTTAAGACAGAAATTGATTAGAGAATCACGTACGAATACTTACACACACATTCCTACGTTTTTTTAAAGATATTTTTTGTTTGTAAATAAAATACATAAAATTGAAAAATACTATCCACAAGAAAGGCCGACGGTCGGCGGGTGCTAATTGTTCCAGTCTTAGGGCGTCCAGTCTACAGTGACTGCATGCACGGAGAAACAGAAATAATTGAAATCAGCACCCTAATTGCGTAACACACTATTAATACAATCTGAATCATTTTGAAGGATATTTCTAATCCATTGCTTCATATGTTCGAAAAATTTTGTATGACTAACAAAGTAAATAACGCAATGAATGTTGTTGAACTGTCAAAATGAAAACCATTGCTACTGATGGTGTGTTACGCAATTACCCCGCTGTTTAATGTAGTTGTTTTTTAGATGACTGATCTAAGGACGGTTGTGCAATACAATCAATCAAGTTAAAGGCGAGGGCTATCAGAACCCTAGCTTGCGTCCAAACCTCTTGATCTCTTTACGTACGGATTGTTCGGTAGCTTTAAGCACTTGTTCAAGGTGTACTTGCGGACGGACAGGTGAAGGGGAACATACTTGTGACAGTTGCTCCACGAAGGGGTCACAGTCGTGTGTCGTGGCGCAGTTCCTCAGGTGGGCGAAGGATGCTTCCGCTTGGTTCCTCGCCGCCTGGTCCTGCGCTCGCAGCTTTTCGGAGCTGACGGCAGCCTGCTCCAGCTCTCTCTTCATTCTCGTGACGTACAACTCACGCGCCTCCAGCACGGCGCTCTTGTTGTTCCGATCGTTGATGGCGCACAAGTTCTCGTACTTCTGCCTCAAACTCTGCAATATTCATATTTCTCATGCTTATTATTTTTGTTACTGCGAACTTATTTGGTATTACATGTCTATGACACGTTGTGCATTGGTGTACGTAGACTTAACGATGGACATAGGTACTCAAGGACATAATTTATGCTCAAATGCAACGAAAAAAACATGACCTTTATCTTCTAGCTGGGCTTAGATCAGACAAAAATGCTTTTACCCACAACTGATATAGCTTGGGTAACTATTTAACTGGATCAAATATTAAGGTCATATTTGTAAAACCTCCAAAAAATGCAATCCTCCTTCAATTCAGTGTTCAACAAGTCAGACTGAATAATAAACTCACAAAAGTGAAAAATAAACTCACCTGCTCTAAATCCGGTCTTTGGTCGTCTTCATCACCTTCTGGCACATCTCTAGCGGCGTCGAAGAGCGCGAGCGCCGCCATGCTGGCCTCGACGTGAAGGTTCGCAAGGTATTCTGGGTGCAGGCAGAGACGTGCGTGATCTTCACACACGCTGCTCACGGCGGCGCCGTATGTTTTCATGGCGAGAGACATCGTTTCACGAACCTTCGCTTCGTTTTCCAATATGTATTGTTTCAGACTTCCGTCCAGCTCCTGCCAGTGTTAAATATAGCTAAGTATAAGCGCTACTAAAAACTGCTATTCCTGAAGGGTTAATTTATTTATAAATACACTTTGATTTAAAAATCATATACAAAGGTGTTACGGGAGTGATATGAAGATTCGAATGACGTTATTGCGACGCACGCTATTTCGAAAAACTTTACGAGTGGTACGCCAGTTCGAAAACACATTGGGTCGAAAACTGTTATATCGAATGACGTTATAGCGACGCACGCTATTTCGAAAAACTGTTTGAATGGTACGCTAGCACGAAAGTCTTGGTATCAAAATCCACTGTTGCGAATAGCGTATTCCAATCTGAATTTGTCTGGGAATCGAACTCGCGACCCCGATAAAGTCTTATCTTTGTATTGGGTTTGGGAAACAAGAGCCACGAGAAGTATTATGGTGGTACTCATTATTTTTGGTAATGAGTACCAAATATAATTTTGATTTGTTGATTTCTTTGTTATAAATATAATTTTGATTTGTTGATTTCTTTGTTATTATTATACATAAGGAAATTAAAAAGTTGACTTAAAATAATACTTCTCATGGCTCTTGTTTCCCAAACCCAATACAAAGATAAGGCTTTATCGGGGTCGCGAGTTCGATTCCCAGACAAATTCAGATTGGAATAAGCTATTCGCAACAGTGGATTTTGATACCAAAACTTTCGTGCTGGCGTACCGTTCAAACAGTTTTTCGAAATAGCGTGCGTCGCAATAACGTCATTCAAATCTTCATATCACTCCCGTGTAAATCATTTTCAGAAGTCGGTATCGACGAAATCTAAACTATACGGGTAAATGATAAAATATCTAGTAAAATCGACTACCTATACCATCGGTCGTCGTCTGAAGTCATACCTCGAGGAGTTCTAGGAGCCGCGCGTCAGCGTCTTGCTGAGCGCCCAGTTTCTTCTTCTGCGTGAAGCAGAGCTCTGCGTCCGCGCGTGCGGCGGCGTGCGCGGCGGCCACCGCGCCGGCCGGCAGCGAGCGCGCGCCGCGCACGCGCTCCGCCATGCGCGCGGCATACTGCGAGCGCGCCGCGCGCGTCGCCGCCACCAAGCACGCTTCCGCTGTCGCCTGCGATACGTACAAACATACATACTCGTAATTATACAAGGTTATTTTGTTTTTACTGCCTCGTTGATCTAGTGGTCGCAAGGGCTACATGAGGTCCTAGGTTCGATTCCCGGGTCGGGCAGTGTTATCGGGTTTTTCTTGGATTTTTTCAATCCTGAGTCTGGATTCTCTGGCCGGTTGATAGCAATGGGCTCGTCCCACATGGCGCTTAAACATGATCGGCAAAATGTGAGTTTACTGTAGGTAGGTACCTCTCCCTAACCCTACCGGGATTAGGTACATGCAGAAGGTCCCACTCCCAGGGTAGACAAGCACTACACAAAACTACAGACCGCCGAACCATAGTATAAAGCTATGGCCGAACTCTTTTTTTCCCACGATTGCACTCACACAGGTCATACGCGCGCGCCAGTCATGACTTAACTTTTGCAGAACCCCACCGATAATTATAATGATTGATTGACTATCAGCCATTCGGAAATGACCAAAAAGCGTCATATAACTACTGACGTGACGGCTAGTAGAGTGTATGTACGGAAGAAGACAGGATGCGTTAACAGAAAATAATCTGGAACATGGTATGAACTCTATCAAGTCAGGTGTGCGCTACGCTATGTCAGTGAAGTTAGCGATTCCGAGAACCCTTTCTCGGAATCGGAAGTTTGTTGGCAGAACATGACTTAAATCTTTAAAAAACAATCCGTTTAAGGTTGACTAAGATATATCTTCGATTCAATAACCTTATAATGATCGTAAACAAAGCTAAAGAAGTACCTATGTAAGGATCGTAGCAGATGGCGTTCTGTGGTTTCTGTGTACCCCATGGGAAGATGGCGTGAGTGTATGTATGAATTACCTTAAAAAGGGTGACCGCCTGAGGCAATTCATCGCTGTTAAAGGTATCGACGTACTTCTGGAAGTAATCGAACAGGTCTTGAGTCCGGACTCGCTCACCGTTGATAAGCTTCGGAGTGAGGTGCTCCGGATCGAATAGTGAAGGCACTAGCTCCAGAAGTTTTAATCTGAACTCTTCTGTCAAGTCTGCAAAATATAAATAAAATAGACAGCTACACCCATATTTAGCCAAAAGTGCCATTAATAATACGTATGAACAATACCTTTTCCACATTGGTATTTTACACACTTGGCTGTTTAAGCGAATTGTGTAAGTTGTAGATAGGTGTGAAGAATGTTACCGCCGTCAATCAATAATAACGGGAATAATCAATAAATAATGTCCTGTTGAAAGTGTGAAAGCAAGCTAGATTATACTGACCACGAATGCATCCAGCAAAGTTTTGGTTGGAAACGCTCAGGCCCGGGTGCGGCATCAGGAAGCACTTGATCTGGTCGAAACTTGAGTTAATGTGCTCCCGAACCTCACGCAGCTCGGCATTCTGGTTCGGATTCGACTGGTAACATAAAATAATACATTATCATATTATACGGGATGTCAGAACAAGGGACATACTTTAAGGGAGTGTAATAGATAGGTACTCATAAAAATGAACAACCTTTACTGTGGGACTAACTCAGAATAAAGTTTCTGTGTTTAAATAGGATTACAGAGGATGTAAAACTTGATAATGATTTATTGCTTGGAAGGAGTGGTTTGAAGTAGAGTAGGAGTGGTCCTGGTGTAATTACAGGCACGTGGGCATCTGTTTCTGGGAAGTCAACGCCTTTAATGTGGTATTGCATTCATAGGCAGCGAAGACCGCACTCACCACCACATGGGCCATCGGCTTATTTGTGCCATATACCTCTCTAAGAAGTCATAAATAAAACAGATGGTAGTATTACCTGGAGCCTCTTTTCGAGCAGCGCGGAGCCGCCTTCGAAGCCATGCGCATGCTCATAGGAGCTCATCCAGTCCCGCACCAGGAACAGGAGCGTCTGGAACGCCTTGCCTTCTGCGTCGCACGCCAGCTTGCCATACTCCGTGAACAGCTGCCACACACCAACAACAGACAATATTTAGGGGATCTAGAATCCTAATGCTGAATTCATGGTAACAGTTTGTGCACTGGTAATTTTTTTTTCCTGTATATTAGAAAGAAAGAGTTGTTTATAAGAAAAAAAAAAACAGATGATCGCAGTCTGATAGGTAAGTATCTTAAAACAACGTACCTATGAAGAAGATTTTCAACGTTAAGCAAAAATGTATGCCGAAACGTTATTTTCATTCTCTTGCATTATAATAATAATAATAATAACGCCTGTCGCCTACACCTGTACGTCGGCAGGGGAGAGGCCGGCCACCGAGGAGCTTGGGACTTAGGGGCCATCCGGCCCCGAGCCGGGTCCCCGCTACCCGTGGTTGTGTGCAGCGCATGAGATGGACTCAGTCTATGAACGAGAACGTCATGCGCGCATATTACAGGTCTACAGAGGGGGGAACTAACCTCACTGCGTACCGTGATAGGATGCTGTCTCTGTTTCAGGAACTGGAACCAACCGTCAACGTCTCGGCCCAACGACTGTCGGATCAGGTGCGGGTCATCCAACGTAATCACAGGTTGGACGATATCGCACTTGATAGGCTGCGCTCAGAGGTACTGAGCAACCAAATCGTCTCGTCTCTGACACAAACCGCGGCACAAGCGTCAAATACTAATGCCATCCCGCCGCGGTTCAATCATGTTGAAGAAGAAGATGATAGGGTTGACACAGTAAGTAGCCAGTGCAACGTCCGACTGAGGAGCGCACTGGAGGATGCGTTTCGCGAATATAGATCCACTCCAACCGAATTTAGACCCCGATTACCACGGTTACCTATGCACAAAAAAAATAGGGCGCTGGTGTGTGCCTTGGACTCGCAGCTCAAGAATTTCTTCGAGAGCAGCGAGGATCTCGTTGATACACACTCGATCCTGTATTGCGCGGCTGTGGCGGCATGTCGTTTAGCTAACGTCAAATTCCCTAGTTTTGACGGAGCTACTCGACCAAAACCAGCCGTACCAGCCTGGCAGCGCAGGATCGAGCGTCGTATCGATGGGGCCAGGGTACTCATCGGCAAACTATACTGCTTCAGGGAGGGCAATACACGACCACGAGTGATGCGCTTTGTAAGGCAAGCATTCTCGGGGACTGGAATCAGTCCTCGAGAATACATGTCTCATGTCACAGAGCGCATCGACTTCCTGAAGCAGAAAGTTTGTGCATGGGCGAGCCGTATTCGGCGGTATAAGCGGCGGGTTGATCGATATACGCAGAATCGCATGTTCCAGAGCGATGAGAGGTGGGTATATAGAGCTTGGGAGCGACCTGAACAAAACGTGACGGACGTATGCCGCCCGGATGATGCCACCACGAGTGCATTCTGGCGCAGCATCTGGTCGGTACCCGTCTGTCACGCTGAGGGTGGCTGGATGCGCGATATCGAGCGAGTGTGTGGAACTATATCAGACATGGAACCAGTCATAATTACGTCATTAGACATAGCCAGAGCAGTCCGTCCGTTACCGAATTGGAAATCACCGGGTCCGGACGGACTGCATAACTTTTGGTTAAAATGGCTAATTAGTTCACACACTTGCCTGGCATCTCAGTTCCAGTCATCCTTAGAGTCTGGGTCGCTACCACAGTTTCTAACAACAGGCGTTACCCACCTGCTCCATAAGTCAGGTAGTCCCGCGGAACCCAAGAATTATAGACCGATCACATGTTTGTCGACGGTTTATAAACTTCTTACATCCATTTTGAGAGCGAAAATTAACACACACATAGACAGTAACTCGATTATGTCTGCCTCTCAAAATGGATGTAGGAATGGGTCCCGCGGTACTAAGGAGCTACTCCTTATAGACATGGCCATTAGCCAACAGGTTCGCCGATCCCGCAAGGATATGTCGACATGTTGGATAGATTATAAGAAGGCCTACGACTCTGTGCCACATACATGGCTCATGAGGGTGCTGGAGTTGTACAAGATAGATGCAACTCTACGCATCTTCCTTGAGTCGTGTATGGGGCAATGGAAGACGGTCCTTCGCTATCCAGGGTGTCGACAGATCCAGGGGAATGATGAGCCTGTATGGATTAAACGGGGAATATTTCAGGGCGACAGTTTGAGTCCTCTTTGGTTCTGCTTAGCCCTGAATCCTCTAAGCACACTGCTGGAGGATTCAGGTCTAGGCTACCGGTTGAAGAGAGGTGGTCAGGTCATATCTCACCTCCTCTACATGGATGATTTGAAACTTTTTGCCCCCAACAAATTGCATCTGGTGGAGCTACTGAAGGTAACTGAAACTTTCAGTAGTGCCATCAGGATGGAATTTGGTGTGGACAAATGTGCAGTCATGCATGTAAAGGGGGGGGAGATTATGGAATCCGAGGGAATTCCACTTTCCGATTCCATACACCTTAGATCCCTCTCCTCATCCGAAAGCTATAAGTATTTGGGTATGTCGGAAGCGTTAGGCATCAACGATGCTGACATGAAGCAATCGTTGAAGGAGCGCTTCTTTTGTCGCCTGAAGAAGGTATTAATTAGTCTTCTTTCGGGCGGAAATAAGGTGCGCGCCTTCAATGGTTGGGTCATGCCGGTTTTGATGTACTCTTTCGGCATACTCAAATGGACTCAGACTGAACTCGACGCCCTGGATAGAAGGGTCCGTACACTACTGACCGCAAACCGGATGCATCACCCACGATCATCGGTTATGAGACTGTATATCCCGCGGAAGTGTGGGGGTCGAGGCTTTTTAAATGCGAAGACCCTCCACAACCGCGAGGTGTGCAGTCTCAGGGAATATTTTTTAAAAGCCGAAGTGGGTATGCACCGTGATGTGGTCGCAGTGGACAAGGGGCTCACCCCGCTCTCCATGGCGAAAGAGAACTGGCGCAAACCTGTAGTACTGACTACCGATGACCGCAAGAAGATATGGCAAAGCAAGGAGCTTCACGGGCGCTTCTATCGGGCTCTTCATGAGCCCGGTGTAGATTTCTTAGCGTCCGTTTCCTGGCTACGTTTTGGTGACCTCTTCGGGGAAACTGAAGGTTTCGTCTGTGCAATTATGGACGAAGTTATCTTGACGAATAACTACCGGAGACATATTATGAAGGATGGGACGGTTGACGTATGTCGGGCATGCCACCGTCCGGGTGAGTCCATCAGACATATTATCTCTGGTTGTTCTCGTTTGGCTAACAGCGAGTACTTGCACAGGCATAACCAAGTGGCCAGGATTATTCACCAGCAACTTGCTTTGAAATATAAACTTGTTAACTCTGAGGTACCATATTACAAGTATGTGCCCGACCCAGTTCTCGAAAATGACCATGTCACGTTGTACTGGGATCGGTCTATCATCACTGACAGGACTGTTGTCGCCAACAAACCTGATATAGTGGTGATAGATCGATTAGTGCGCCGCGCAATGATTGTCGATGTTACCATTCCACATGACGGGAACCTCGTGAAAGCTGAGAAAGATAAACAAATCAAATATCTTGACTTGGCACACGAGGTTGTTGACATGTGGAATGTGAGCTCGACTGTCATAGTGCCGATTGTCGTATCGGCTAATGGCCTGATGGCCGAAAGCCTCGATCAACATCTATCGAGGCTCTCGTTAGGCGGTTGGATCAAGGGCCTGATTCAGAAGGCAGTACTCCTCGATACGGCTCGCATTGTGAGGAGGTTTCTGTCTCTGGAGCCCTAACCACCGGTAGCTTGGACCCTGCTCCCGACACCGGTGGATTACTATTTTTTTTATATTTTTAAATGTTTTTTTTTATACTAATATTTAAAAATGTATTAAAATAAGAAATATAAATAAATAAAGGACATAATAATAAAAATCTTTATTACTAGAAGAATGGGTACAGTAAATCTCCTTAAAAACAAATAAATTTGGTCTTACGTAATAATGTGACACTTAGAAGTCAAAGGAGTGCTTTGGCACTCGTACTAGGATTACCCTGTATCACGAATGCCATCACCTTCCTCCGGACCAGCTAGAATAGTTCTAAAGATATTAAATTTTTAATAAATCCTAAACAAACTCAGATGAATAAAATAGTAATTAACTTATAATTTACAAACAAAGATATATAAGAAGAAAAGGAGAAAAAAAAAAGCAAAAAGAGTATTTGTGTGTATGTGTATTAGGGTGTGCTAGGAAGTATGTGTGTTTTTGTGTGTGTATGTATGTGGGGGTAAGTGTGTGTGTGTGGGGGTGTGTTTGTGTGTGTGGGGGGTATTGTGTGTCCAAACTCCAGAAGGTATGAGTGAGTATGCGTTGATGAAATAGTCAGTTAACCCACTAATTGTATAAGTCTCTCAGATTCTTCGTAGATGAGACTCTTCAGCCAGGCACTCACAGCGTTCTTGCATTGGTGTCGGGTAAGTAGGCAAATATTTAGAGCAGCATTAAGTTTATTATAAACCCGTGAACCCAGTATCCAATAATGCCTCTGAGCAAGAGCAGTTCTATGTCTCTCCGTGCTACACAGTCTCGTTCTTTTGCGCTTGCCTTCTCGAAGCCGTAGGGAGTGTGGTATAGTGGCATGTTTGCGTAATGTTATCTGGAGCACAAAGAGTTGCCTAACAGTTAGTACCTCACACTCTTTATAGAGAAGTGCGGTAGGATACCTGAAGGGTTTCCTGCACATGACTTTAAGGACTGCTCTTTGCGCTCTCTCAATTCGTAACATACTGACTGCAAAGGTACCACCCCAGACAGAGATACAGTAGCCTAGCAAAGATTGGGCAAGCGCAAAGTAAACTGTTTTCAGTGTTTTAATATCTGCCACTGTATATAATAAGACCACTTAGTTTCTGGTACCTAAACTCCCTTCCTCCCTTCCAATAACCTGATTGCCACAAAACTGTGTTTAGTTACGACAACACTGTTTTGTTTTTAAGGATCTAACCTGCAAGTGTTGTAAATCATCCTCCTTAATGTTGCCAGACAGGTTGTAGATCTGCACGGACGAGATGAGGGTAGACAGCGCGAAGATGGTGGAGTTTTGTCCGATGGTGCTCTCTGAATCGAAGGTTCCCTGTGTGTCCATCAGCAGCACGTTCACCTGCAACCACATAGATAAGTACCTGCGACTGAGGAATGGAACAAGTGATGATCAGGCTCATACAGAACCAATTTTACCGACAGTTAGCGACAATTAAGAGGTGCAGCGTGCGCGTCTGAATGAGCAGAATGTGAACCTCGCAATATGAAGTTCCGTAGATGCATGTGTTCGTGTCAGGGAACAGAAAGTATGTTAATATAGTATGGCGTGGCTAGCTGACATAATATGGCAAATGATGGCAAGTGATTAACTGTGTCTCGTAATCTTAATTACATTGCATACCTACTATTTTGTAGTGTATTGTACAAAGCAAGTTTTTCTAACTGAACAGACTTCTGTGCTGCTAGGGAGTTTGTTGCGCCACTTCACTTCTTCTCAGCGTAAGCACTACGAAGTGGTGAAGGGCGGGCATTATGACGGACTGTCTTATGTAATTTTGACGTTCGAAAAGTGCTGATGAATAAATGACTTACTTTGATTGATTTTGTTCCAAGATTTGAAGGAATGCAGGAATCTACAGAATTTGGTGTAAGACATACAATGCTAACTAACTATATAGGTCGTACTTCTATTTGGAGACGGAACGATCGACCTTCACCGTCATTGGACCCACATACCTACACCGTGAATGGTTTGTAAATTAGAACATCATCGCATATTTGTCAAGAGACGTGATTCCAGCTTCTGATGTAAATATGTCACCCACCTTCTCGCCGTTCTCCAAGGTGGCGATGATAGGTTCCGGCCACAAGTGGATGCCGGCGGTATCCCGCTCGCCGCCGCCTCTCCAGTGGAACCCTTTCAATTGATCGTCCTCATTGCCCAGCCATTCGCCACTCAGCTGACTGGAATGCTGGACAATATTTAGATTGGTTTATTTTCTTTGTTCATTAATTTTCTTGTTCATACAGACATCTTTTTATCGTTCTAATTAGAAGAAACCCGAATCTTTTACCAGTCTGCAACGCGGCTACTCAATACTCACAGGCGCGTTGAGGTATCTGAGGAAGAAGTCGAGGATGAAGGACTTGCCGCCACGGTAGGCGCCGGCCACGCTGAGCACGACCACGGGCAGGTCGCGCACGTCGGGCCGCAGCAGCATGTGCCGCAGCGCCGCTTCGTCCAGCTCGTAGCGCCGCTCGCCCGTGCCCAGCCGCACCACCTGCACGCTTGCGCCTCCCTCCGCGCCGCTCATCGCGCCAGGGACCGCTTCGGCGTTACCACTCATTACGTCTGGGACTGCTCACTGCACACACCGGTTTTGTAAAAATCACACCGTGAAAACTGCGAAGTGAAGTGAGCTCGATATTTCCTATCACAAATAGTGGTATGTGCAATAACGAACATTGTTAACAGAACAACGAACAATGATAACATAATACTTATGGCTAATGTTGCTTAGTATCTCTAGACGCTAGCGGAGTCGTGGGCAAAATCTAGTTTGTTTATCATTTCAAAAATTGTGTTGACCGAATCCACAATCTTAACTCGAATCGAAACTACAACACGAATGAAAAATGTGAAAACTAAAACATCTGGCAACACTTTCAGACTGAATCTGATCCGGCTCGAAGGACCATATGTTGAGTATCAAGCTCCAGGTGTGCTGCTGGTGGTCTTGACTTGGTAATAAAACTACTACGATATTACAATGACTGTATTTTTGGATGCTGATTACAAATATATAATGGAGACGACCGATTGTGTGCGCACGCTCAAGGTGTCGGCGAATGAGTGGCAGGAGTGGGGAAGATCGCGATCGCGGTGTAGTATGTGGCCCGATGTGACGTCAGGAACAGGTAGCTTGAACTGCTGGCGTCTGTACCTAATAATCTTGTAAGACGAATAGGAGACTAGTCCTGCACGACACAGGGAATCCTAGTGTGGAGGCTAGTGATATTCAAATATTTTAATGTTTTTTCTGAACAATAAAGTTTTTATTATTATTATTTTTTTATTGCGTAATTCACTATCAATCTCAATTGGAATCATGTTGAAGGATAATGCTAGTCCATTGCTTTATATGTTCGAAAAATTTGTCTGCTCAACAACGTTAATAAAGCAATGAATGTTGTTGAACTGTCAAAATAAAAGCCATTCCTACTGTTAGGCTTCATGTACACCATGCACGATATTCATTCGTAGCATTCACCTGTAGTATATAGATATAAGAAGACAGGTTGTCACATATCATCATCATAATTTGACGACACGGTTGGCGCAGTGGCTGAGCGATCGACTGCTGCGTTGCGTGTCGCGGGTTCGATTCCCGCACGGAACAAATATTTGTATTGCCTACAGGTAATTGTTCTGTATGTGCTGAGTTTAAATGTTTGTAAACGCATCCACGATACTTAGGAGTAATTCCTAGTGTGGGGCAACGTTTTAAGAAAAAACTAAATTAGAATGATGCAATTCTTCAAAATATGTTTCGTAAAATTTTGTTGAAATATTGTTGGTAGGTATTGGTACTCACCCAAAGAGATATTAATTAGCAAGATATAAAATCACTGTTTGTTAGTTACAAGATGCACTTCTTGAGTTGATGGCTACTGACCACGCTGAACAACCACTCAATACTGATGTTACTGATCGTGAAGTTACGAACAGACAAAGAACCATCGATTGAGTCATTGAGACAACTCCTGAGCAAATATCGCGAATTTTATAGTGAGTGTTGTAAAACAATAATCCGTTTCATAACTATCTAGTAATTTTCAACCTTATTTTATAACAGATAAAGTCTATATTTTACTGTTTACGTTTGCGTCATAGTACGTTTAGCAGTGCGAATTTTGATGCTATAAATACCACAAATAATGATAGCGGGCATTTTGCAGTGAGTAATGTTATCAGAAAAAAAAAATATTACCATCTTGGTAGGTTATTGGTAGAATAATGGTTGATTATTATTGATAATAGCTTCTGCCCGCGGCTTCGCCCGCGTGGATGTCGGAAATTTACCCACGGGAACGTGCTAACAGGATAAAATGTATGTGCTTCCCCAGAATGCCATCTATGTCGCGGGCCCTTTGTGGCTAATTACAATAAAAAACCAATTGTGTCTCATTATTGGTGATTAAGAGGGTACCTATATGATATCTTCACCTAAGTAACTAATTAATTTAAAAAAAAAACTCAATTACAGAAAATTAAATACCTACCTACCTAAATAAACCTATTTCTGATGATAACTAATCTAAACTCAATAAATAAGCAAAATCCCTAAAAACTAATATCTATACGAATGACTAAACCTACCTAACAGTATTATAAAATAACCTACGGTCACTACGTACACTATCAAATATACTACCTATACTTTAAAATTAAAATCTATACCTACGACTCATATAAAAATAAACCTAAATAACTCTAAAAACTAAAAGGAATAAAAATGAACTCCACTGCGGGTGACCCAACCTACGACAAACTTAGTATTTGCGGTTGGTACAGTACAGACAGTGGTAATCGGGTATAGGGATCGAACCGCAAAATTAAGTTTGTTTTTTATTGTATATACTTTTCCGGGATAAAAAGTACCCAGTGTGGTGCCCAGGATATTAAAGAATAATTATACCAAGTTTCATCTCAATCGAACCGGTAGTTTTTGCGTGATGCTTGAACAAACAGACAGACAGACAGACAGACAGACAGACAGACAGACAGACAGACCGACAGACAGACAGACAGACAAAAATTTTTTTAATCACATTTTTGGGTTCGTTGTCGGTCTAGTAACACCCCCTGCCATTTATTTTTTTGATATTTTCAATGTACAGAATTTTCACTTCTACAGATTTATTATAAGTATAGATAGGATGTTTAGTGTATGATGTGTGATGTAGATATATGGATGTTTTAAAACTGTCCTTCTGACGTCATTATTGTTTTGTATGCACTAGACATTCACCGCAAAATGACCAAGGAGGATGGGAAACTGGAAGGAGACTTGTCATTACCCCCTTGTATATTTATATATGTATAGACACCATCCCTACACGCTCGCTTGGAGTCAAAATAACTTCTTGAAACATGTTGTGGTCAACTCACAAAACTAAATCAAATCACCAAAATTTCAGTAGAAGTCTAGAAGTAGATAAAAAATTTGCATAGTAGGTAAGTACCTAATATAATTACAAAAATGTAAAAGAGAAAGTTACCTATATAAAAGCAATAAAAACAACAAATATATTAGCAGTAAGCAAGTAAGTGGCTATTTTTAATGCAACAACTCAATGTATTTAGGTACTTTGAATTTCTAACAAATGGTAGAAATTAAAATTAATGTATGGCGACACAAGAGATACAGTTAGGTATAACATCGGGCCTTCCCCTGTAATTTATTGTAAACAAGCAACCAATGTGTGTGTATGGAATGATTCTGTTTTATTGAAACACAACGGAAATAACGCAAAGATATAACATTGGCTGTATGAGTTGCTGAAGGTCATATGCGTCATTCATACTGTTCATACATCCAATTTTATAATCCTAATAATATGATAAACGCGAAAGTTTGTATGGATGGATGGATGGATGTTTGTTACTCTTTCACGCCAAAACCACTGAACGGATTTGGATGTAATTTGGCACATAGATAGTTTATAACCAGGATTGACACATAGGATACTTTTTATTCCGATATTCCCACGGGATCGGAACTTATGCGGGTGAAACCGCGGGGCGCTGCTAGTGTTTTTATTTATGCAAGTTGTGTTGCAGGTACTACTGCTGTCTCTTTGTAATGACCTAGCTCTTTGCCCGGGACTTTTTACAAGCTTTTATTTAACTTGCGATGTATGTATGAGTGACTGTATGTAACATAATTATGTTTGTTTGGGTGGACTCTTGCAACTCAATTTTGAAGCAGATATCTTCAACCGATTGAGCTGAAATTTTGCATGCATGTGTAAATCGGATATCAATGCAAAATTATTATGACATGGAGTTGATCTGATGATGGAACCGGAAGGTGGCCATAGGAACTCGGTAGTTAAACGACACAATCACATCGAGTTTGGACTCGTTGTTTGCTCCGTCTTGACGAGATCTTTGGTGCTAGATGGTAATCAGGGTCTGATGATGGAGCTGGAAGATGGATAGGAACTCGGTAATTAAACGACATAACCTCGTCGAGTTTGGGCTCGTTTGATTCGTCTTGACGAGTACTTTGGTGCTAAATGGTAACCAGACTAAAGATGAACAGGTAGCTTAAGTGCAGCAAACGCATAAATAAACGGAAAAACACTGCTATGCGCTACGAACTACGCCGTAGTCAATCTCGCATCAAAAATACTAAAATATAATACTAAAAGAAAAAAAAAACCTTTTTAAAACCAAGCTTTTATTACTTAGGTAAGTATAAAACCGTGTTACATTGTGTTCTAAATGTAACACGCTTATATTTATTTCTTATCAGCTTTAAATTATTTTTAACTTTTTAGTCCTTTTTATTAATAAGTAGGTAAGTACCTAAGTAATAAAAGCTTGTTTAAAAAAAAATCTTTTAATTTTTTTCCGTGTGGACTTTATATTTTCCCCTTAGAAATATACCGGCTGACTTTTTTTACCGTCTGAACAAAAACAGGGTATAAAAGGTAAATAGAGTATAAATGTATAACCTTTTATACCCTGTTTGTGTGTAACGCCACTGGGCCAGCACTCCTCCACTGGGGTGCGACTTACGAATCGTAGTTCGTAGGTTCGAATCCAAGCAGGCGCTTTACTTTGTGTAAATTATTTCATCGCCACTGCTCTCAAAACGGTGAAGGAAAACATCGTGAGGAAACCGGCATGTCGAACCAAAAATTCTAAGGCATGTGACATCTACCAATTTGATACGCACTGGGCCCGCGTGGTGGATTACGGCCTACTACCTCTCACTGAGAGGAGGCCTGTGTCCCAGGAGTGGGAGCATTATAGGCTGATAATTGATAATTGAAAGTCATTTATGACGGGGATTCCTCGGGGATCATTTTGTAACCTATCTAGGAGAACTTACACCCATTAGACTAAGAGATAGATAACTAGATCAAGAAACTTTATGCTTGTGCTTTTTAATAAATTACCTCGCCATGTTCGCCATCTAGTCCTAGTTAAACAAATTTTTATTATTATTTTATTTTTTATGTTAACTTCTCGAGACCATGGGGTCCCGGACTTTGGGGTACTCTATGAGGGATCGAAGCTAACTCGCAGAGGCCCGTTAGATGCTTTTAATGAAATTATTTTTATTTATTTCAACGCCCCCTCCACCCGTTTAAAAGAGTAGTTTTGGAAAATTAATTATTACGATTATTATTTACCTAGACAGGTAAGATAAGATGATAAGTTTCAAGTTTCTAAACCGAAGGAATGAGAGTTTTTATAAAAACTGAACCTTTGGGTGACAGGAGAAATGCAGTTTGTATAGAAAACGACGGGGTTGATTTTTGAAAAATCGTCTGGTGTGTTTCTATTATTTGATCCTAACATCCAGTTATCCAGTTTTAGAGTTAATCGTCAGAAAAATCCTCCCCACAAAACTTGATCAGGTACCCGTTTTCAGCCGGGAACCAGTTTGTGGTAGATTTTTGTGAAATACAAATAAGTACATGTTTCTTTAACAACATTTTCACCGGATATTTGGAAATCCAACTCTTAAGTGGGGTTAAATATCTAAAAATCCTTTCTTAGAGGATGCCTACGCCACTTAAGGAACCTACAGATATAGATGGGCAATCCACCAGGTTTAAGCCCGGTGCTTTGGTTAACACTCGATGAACACCCGTAAACACCCATAAACACCCAGAAAATTGGGTGTTTACCAATCCACCGGGCATAAACCCGGTGGATTGCCCATCTTTACCTACAGACCTACTGTCCAATTTTCAACCCAAAGAATAAGATAATTAAGATAATACACTACTATGTACACGCTACGTAGTTTGGCCTGCCTGGGCGATGATGCGCCCTATCAATCACAATCTGCCAGTCGATTCTGTAAAAATCTCACCGTGAAAACTCAAGTGAAGTGAGCTTGATGCGAGTTGTCAGTATTGTCAATCCCTAGCATTATTTGGAATGACAGCAGCTCACTCCACGCTCACTTCACCTGAGTTTTCACGGTGAGATGGTTACAGAATCGCACTACTGAACCATTTTGAAGCATATTGCTAATCCATTGCTTTATATGTTCGAAAAATTTGTTTGCTCTACAACGTAAATAACGCAATGAATCATGTTGAACATATAAAGCAATGGATTAGCAATATGCTATAAAAGACGACAGACCTGCGTTGTAATTGCGTAAAACTTTTACGCAATTACAACCCAGGTCTCTCTTCTTTTATAAATATATAGACTGTTCTTTTATTTATTTCGCGATGATGTCATCAGTAGGGCTCGGATAAATATTATGCACCAGCAATTACTGTAAATATAATGTAAATATGATAAAGGCATAAAATACGTAGGTACCTTCTTATTAATAACTTGAAAATAATATTTATTGTTATTTTGTAGGTGCCTACTTACTTAGATACATATTTACTATAATGATAATATTTTTTTTTAAATATATTTATATTATATTAAATGTTTTTGACATTTATTGCCGCTGAGATGAGAGTGCGACTAGATTTTGAACGTTTTTAATTACGGGTATAGGCTATCAGGGTGTGGGTGGGGTCAGGTAATAAACAGGTACTTGGTAAGTACTGTACTTCACTGTGTGTATGTGTACACATACATATACACAGAGATAAATAAAATATTAAGTAGGAGTATAGTGCGCATTAGTAAAATAGTAATTCCCATTTCTATACAGACGCAGCTCAAAGCAAATAATACAACACTAGTGAGCATTTCAATTTGGTCGGATTGTCTTCGTAAACGATAACAAGCAATGTCGTTTATTTCGTGTTAACGGTGGCCGTCATCCAGATCCGGAACGATGTTTTATCTATCGACGGATGATTGTGATATTGTGATAACGTTGAACACTTCACTTCATTTCCTGTGATTCAACGAAGATGTCAGACCGCTCCTCGGTTGTCATCAGTTTCACCTCCGATGGTCTTCATCAGAACTTCCTCCTTTCTATCCATTTTTTCTTCATTACCTTACCTCGAAATTACAAATTTATGAACAAAAAAAAAAACAAATATTAGTCAGAGTTGTGATCAAACCAACAAGAACATACATTCAAAAACATTGAAGAGATATCTACAAAACATTCTTTCTCCGTTTTTAAAGTAGATTGTAAAATTTTTGAGGACTTTTAATTGTTCAGATCATTTCAAGGACCTATAAATTTATCATTCTAGATTCGTTTCTCGCGAATTCGTGAACCTTCTTGGGGAAAACCCGACCACGTACACACATGTGTTGCCAGTCACACATTTCAATTTCTACTCTTTATTTTGATAAATATTATTTTAATTGACTTTAATATTTCTGTCCTTTTCTTATTTTATTATTATTATGCTAGTTTGTTAACTAGGTACTTCCATGGGCTAGTTTTTAGATATAGGTTATAAACACCCACCGCTGAACAGGGAATACAGGCGTGGTGTGATGCCTTGAGTTTATGTTACCGAAGGTTACGCCAGTAGTTCAAGCTACCCGAAACTGTCAAATTTTCCCAATCAACCTTGAACCTTAATGCTTTAGCAATAAAGTTGAAAATCTATTAAAGAAATTTGACAGACTGTAGTACTTTGATGTGCTGGCGTCTGTACTTGTATTGCTATACTATAATGCTATAGGAATCAAGGCGGAATGATGAGCATGTACCTACAAATTGCAGAATAAGAAAGACATTTAAATGATGCTTAGTGAAGATGAAAATAATTAATCCTGAAGAGCTAAAATAACATATTTACTCAGATATTTTTTTTACAACATGGGTTCCTAAAAAAATATTACAATCTTACTGTTATGGTAAGAAAACAATACTCTGGTAACATTACTCACCGTAAAATCATTTCGTTCTATTTATGTTATCATTGAATTCGCACTGTTAAGTGCTATAAGAGGCAAGCGTAAACAATACATTTTAGACTCTATTTTCTAGTGCATAAGATTGAAAATATTATGAGGGTTGAAAAGCACATGTACATACCTATCTCATCATCACATACAGACCTACTATATTTACATACATAATACATAACAGTCTGCGAGTTTTTAAAGAATGGCTGCTATAGTCGTTGGGTTGTCTGCTTACGTATTCCTTAACTAACAGTCGGTGATTCAGTTTGCAGAGTTCGTAGTTTCAATGTTTTTTCTTGAAGTAAAACAGTGATTTCACGAATTATTTCCCCTTTTATTTATTACCTCAGGTGAGTACCAAAGTTGTAGTGACGCATGTTTAAAACAAAATGGAACTGTCAAATTGTTACTGATTAAAATAATTGACAGTCTATTTCGTAATAAGGAATTATGGACACGATTTCAAATAAGTATTAGTATCTGATTCATCCGCCAAGAAACTGGCTAAATTAAACAATGTATCGTGAACATATTGCGTTTTGTGTATGTATTGTATATTGTATATGTATGTATTGTATGTGTGGTTGATTGTTTCTTTGCTGTGAGTAGGTATCTATGTATCTTTGTATGTGGGATTATACCCTCGAAGCATGCTATCGACTGGATGGATTTTTACCCCACTACGACAACGCCAGGTTATAATTATAATAGAACTATAGTTCTATGGGGTTTATTTATAAACGAAGATTAAAATTAAGTAACGTTTAAATGTAGGTATGGCTAAACAGTCGTAAATCACTACTTAACTTTGAGCAACGTTTATGAATAAAGGGGTAAATATCTAAGTAGGTGTGTTCGTTCATTTGTTCCCTCATAATAACTCCTAAAGCTATTCGTTTTTGACAAACGAGGTATCGTTGGAAGCGTCATGTTGTTATCTTCTCAAAGTCCTGACTGACTGACTGACTGATACATCAACGCACAGCCTAAACCGCTGGTCCTAGAGACATGAAATTTGGAGTGAAGAGTAGGCATCCACTAAGAAAGGATTTTTCGAAATTCCACCCATAAGAGGGTGAAATGGGGGGATTTCGTTTGTATGAAAAATCTTAATTAATCTCTTATCTTTATTAGTTATTAATCTCTTATGATTTAATAAACTTGAAACTTGGCAAGAATACTTATCTAAATAAATTATGACGATTGCCAGTTTTTGGAAAGAAGTTTTGGAACGAAGTTCCTTATCGCGCGTTGTGAAAGGGGGCTAGACGGAAAAAATTCTTACGAAAAGTTGTCACGACATAATCGCTACGAGTGCTACGCCGTAGCCGATGCGTAGATTATCCGCTACGCAGCTACGTCGTCGCAGAGCTACATAATAAATTATCTGCTCAACAACGTAAATTGATTTATAGAAGATTTTTATTGGAACGAAGTTTTGGAACGAAGTTCCTTATCGCGCGTTGTGAAAGGGGGCTAGACGGAAAAAAATCTTACGAAAAGTTGTCACGACACTTTTTGCTATAGTAAGCTATTGTAAGCTGTGCGGCGTCGCATGTTTCTCTGTCTGTCTGTGAACTTCGTTCCATCCGGGTGTCCCTTGACACCTCTCAAGTTTTTTTTTTTCTAAACTACCCCCTAACAAGGGATTAGGGGGGTTTCAAAGTTTGTATGGAAGAATTTTAGCGCGCGGTCCGATTTACTCAAAACTCAGTATTTATACCTAGGATCGAAACTAAACAATAATGTGTATCACGGTTTTTTGAAAATCTGCCCCTAACGGGTTGAAAAGAGGTAGTCAATTTTACAGGGAGGATTTTACTGCGTGGCTAGATTTAGTTGAAAATTGGTATAAATAACATATTAAGACAAATAATGGTAAGGTCACAAAATACTTTACAAACATTATCGCCTTTGGAGGTGAAAAGGGGGGATACAGTCAATATGAAAATTCTCATTTCATTGATCTAAAAACTTGAAACTTGGCCCAATTGCCTATCTAAATTAATCATAAATTTTCAAAAACTACTCTTTGTAGAGTAAATAATAAAATACTTACTTATAAGTTTTTTTAAACTATTAGGGGTTGTCTATGATTCTATGGAAATATTAAACTTAAAACAAAATATAAAGATTCATGTGTTTTAGGGTTTTTCAAAAATCAACCCTTGGCGGGGTGGAAAGGGTTCGGGCCAAATTTCACTGTGAAAATCGGTATAAATAACGTTTTAGGCAAAAAACAGTGAAAAGGGAGGATGTAGTGTATTAAATGTATCTATGAACAATCTTAAAGCTTTTCTGAATAAATTATACTATATTTTGAAGGGAGGAGTCTTAAAAAAATTAGAAGAAAGTACGAATAAAAAAAAATAGAATAACAGAATTAGCCTTTTCCCAACTATGTTGGGGTCGTTTTCTAGTTCAACTGGATGCAAATTTTTAAATACGTATTTATTACAAATAAATAAAATTTAAGTGTCTGTTTGTAATATCAAAATAACAGATTTTACTAAATGCGTATGAAAATGTATACGCTACCTACTTATAAAAAAAAACTTTTTTTATTATTTTTGCCTGTCTGTTCCGACTAATCTTCGAAACGGCTGGACCGGTTTTGACGGGACGTTCACTAACGGATGTTATGGAGTAACAATATAATTATTTCTTATAACTTTTCGCACACAAAAAGGTACAAAGGCTGCCTTTTAGGCTTTATAGGCTACTTTTTGTCTCGGTAGCATGTTCTCGTGGAATGTAATAGTAATAATCCGACATCCACGCGGGCGAAGCCGCGGGCAGAAGTTACTGAAGCTAGTAGGCTATATGACGTCACATAAAATGGCAACATCGCGGCTTATAACGGATGCCAAGTGTTATCGAAAAAAAAATAAGATTACCTAAATAATATACATATTGTGTTTGGTATCAAATGAAAGGTATGAAGAAGTACCTTCTGAAAGTAGATAAGTTATCTAAAAAAAAAAGTTGGATAATTCGGTTCCCTACAAAATGGTTGAGCTGGATGGTGCTGATCCACGCGTTTTGTTCGTGAACGGGCGCCGTCGGTTATTATAGTTAACGTATGACTACGGCTCCGGCTCCGGCTCCGGCTATACGAATACCGAAAAAAATCGTCTTTGATTTTTAGTTAGCGTTTATGTCGTAGTTGTGTTTAGTTTTTAACTTTCTTTTTAATGCATGAGGTGTCTATCGACTCGGCTAGGTTTGTTTTTTTATAAAATCAAAATGGCGGATTTTAGACGTCACCATCAAATCCTACTTAGTCTTGAAAATATCTTTTGTTTCATATTTACTATAAGTAATGGAAACTATAGTAACTAGATAGTGTATATATATGTACATATAATAAAAAAGCAATGCAATTGAAATGGTGGGTACTAGAATCATTGTAAATCTTAACAAGTATTTTGCTTTGCAAACACATAGGTAGGTACAGAATATAGGTATCTAAAGTGAATAGATACTTGATATTGTAGATAGGATAAAGATTCGTTATCTTTCAGTATTTACGATTCCGTAGCCGGCTGTATCGTCAGTGTCGCCAACATAGGTACACAATCTCTTCTACATGAATCATATAATATTTATTTGGCAGTGTTGGCACTTCTGCTCTTTGTCATAAACAAAGAAGAGGCTCATACTAAGTAAAATAGTGTAGATTTAATTAATTATTGTTTTCTTTGTGTATAATATTATTTTGTGAACAAGTAGGTAAGTTTAATAACAATTAAGTCATACCTATCTGTAGATTATAAAACCACAAAGCGCATTGTGGATTTTGCGGTTTTTAGTTGACTTGACTCAATTGTACAAAGCGCACCTAATTGGAATTACAAAAAAACTGAAAAGTGATCATTGTATAGTCATCACATTAGGGACAATGAGACCACCGGTGCAGTGGTGGGCCAGTAGTAACGGCCGCGACTTAAGAGTTTGAAGGTCGTGGGTTCGAACCCAAGCAGGCACTTTACTTTGTGTAAATGATTTCATCACCACTGCTCTCAAGACGGTGAAGGAAAGCATCGTGAGGAAACCGGTATGTCCTAGAACCAAAAAAAAATCGAAGACAAGTGATATCCCTGGGCGCGCGTGGCGGATTATGGCCCACTCCCTCCCACACTGGCTGTGTCCCAGCAGTGGGAACATTATAGGCTGATTATGAGACCACTTCAAAAATCGCGAAACAGGGAGAGAAGCAATTGACGTTACACGCCACTGTGTGTAACGTCAATTGCTACGACCATCGTACAGCCACCGGCCACCGTACCGACCACTTTTATTGTTGTAGCCTTCGATCAATAATAGTACTAGAATCAGTCGCTCAAGTGGCCACGTTTGCACACACGTAAACATCTACATTTCTTAGAAAATGTTTAATAATATTAACAACTTCAGTTTATTATAAACCTTAATGCTTAAACATAAAGTTTAATTACCATTACAAAATATATTTAAAATGTCGCTTGAAAATAAAATCATTCTATTTTTAAATTTTCAGTCATTTATTCTAAAATGAAACTTAAAGTCTAAGGTTAAAAACATACTAATTTAAAATAAGACCAGAAAAGTATTTGTGGTCTTATTTTTCGGGCCGTTTTTGAAGCGCTTATCGGGAATCTAGTACTATTATTGATCGAAGGTTGTAGCTACAGGAAAACGGTGTCCTAAGACCGCGGTCACCGTTTTCCTGTAGCTACAACAATTAAAGTGGCCGGTAATAACTGTCCCGTCTGAAAAAATCCATCCTGTAACAGGATGATAATTCTTTTATATTCTGGAAAAAATTATAATTTAAAAATTCTCTTACGAGAGAAATCTTTATGCACAATCTCTGCTCCAAAATCATGTACCTATGTTATACGAACATTGTTATGTCCGCTGATATCGGGTTATTCCCCGATCCCAGTATCAGCGGTCGATGTACAATTTTATTGTACTCATTTAAAGTACATAAATTATCATAATTAGTCATGTTAACCAACGATAAAATAAATACATCACATCTTTGTAATAGTTCGAATTACATGTGTTCGAAGAAGGGTTTGTTAAATAACACAAAACACTGATTTGTGCCTTTCCTCAAGGAGAATACATTGTTGTGATGTCACTTGAGGGTTATCATATCGCGTAAAATTTCTTGTTCCCCGACCTGCCTCGTCGCATCGCATCGCCTGCCCGTGCCATTTTGTATTCGCTTAGCGTTCTTTCTTACTTTTTTATTTTTGCTCGGCTCCTAAGAGTCCTAGTGAGTCGTGATGTTATTATAGCCTTCCTCAATAATTGGGCTACTAAATGGCAAAAAAGAACAAATCTGACTAGTAGCTATGTATTTCCATAGATTAGCGCGTTCAAAGTCTTCAGTTTTACTAGAAAGATAAGACCCACAAAAAAATTTCATGTTAAATGTTGCCAAGACGAGACCATGTAGCTCGCACTGTCAAAAAGTAAAAGCTTCTAACTCTACACGCCCTAACTCTACAAGGCCTAACTTCGCAAACTCTACACCTTAGTCAAAATATGTGACTTGGCCATTTCGCTACATTCACATAAGCGTAAGGTGAAAAACTCTCATACTGTTATACAATGGTTCTTGTAGTAACGAAACGGCCAAGCCATATATTTTGACTAAGGTGTAGAGTTTGAGTAGAAAATTTTGTTCATCTGGTAATAACCCAAACCCAAGTTAACAAGGTTAAAAAATACGACGAAGTGCTTCGAGAAAAGGTAGGTAGTGCCCTTGCGCTTCGCTTGGCTCGTCTTGGCGGGGGCACTCCCGTGCCCCCAGATAAGATTTAGATCTAAATAAGCAAGAGAAGAGCCAAAGAGGGCATAGTAAACTTCCATGAGGAAAACAGAAATTATTTCTTTCCAAAGTGGATCTGAATGGACACAAGTAGGTATATTATTTCATTAGTTTATATCGACGCATTGTTTTCTGTTGCTTATCAATTATCATCCAATTAGGTGCTTTACCTCGGATTCCATATAACTGGCATTTATCGAGCAAGATTTTGTGATATATATACGAAATCGAATGCTTTGCTCATGTCAAAGAAAATAGCAGCAATTCTGTTACTTTTATCAGTTTATCGAAGTTTTCTATTATTTTTTGTATTACTAATGTAGGAAACACATAATAATAACTATTTTAAGTCGCTTTACAGTTGATAAAAACTTACATTTGCAAAACATGGTGCTTTAGTAGCATTTTAAAAGCTGGAAGAGATTTTGTTTCCTTGATCATTAGGTAATTGCTTGCTGCTCATTCTTAAGAGCCTGCGCGCACTAGCGATTTAAGTTGGCCGATAGTTCAGTCACAATCGTAATAGTCGTACAACTGTTAATCTTCAAGTGCGCACACTGCCATATAACTCTATATTGATCCTTTGACCGATCAAACTATTGGCCAACTTAAAATCGCTAGTGCGCGCAGGCTCTAAATAATCATCAACATCTTACATGCGCGTAGTTGTTGCACAATATTATAATAGAATAGACTGTAAACGCGCATCACTATTGTGCAATTTCCCTATAGTCTGTTCTTAAAGTATCTGATGAAATTTTAAACCAACCATGTTAAGGTCAAATTCATATGCAATCACTCACTAAAGGGAATTTGCAACATATTCTTAAGAATGTTCAGCATAAAGAACGGAAGAATAGGTTTCAACTTGATATCTCTCCATTACCAAAACATATTGTTTAAAGACACCATTTATCATTATCATCGTCATCATTTCAGTCGTAAGATGCCCGCTGTTGGACGTAGGCCCCCCCTAGCCTGGACACACATAAAAAGTAACATTATTAAACTGAAATTTCGTTAAAAGTTAGTAAACGTACAAAGTTGATCACGTGACTCAATCAACAAATGGTCTCATGCGTGGCCACCATTTTCAAAATGGCGCGACAGTAGGTATGGGGCCACGGATCCTCAAATACCAATTTGAACAAAATAAATGTAAGTGGCGTTTTCTGATCCATTTAACATTTTCCAACAGGCCATAATTAAGTTTATTATATTACCATTAATACCATTTATCGGTCAAATATAGGTATGCTGGTATCAGGTACTAGGTTGGACATCCCCGGACCAGCTCCTTCTGGGAGTGATAGCAAACTCTATTTATAACACTGACGAATGTGTTGTGGTGTAAAGCAGCGCATTCCCGATCCATTTTGAATGACGTAAAACCATTAGTAAGTCATTGCAAGATAAGCCTTACCTCATTGTTATAAAGTATAAATTTACAGAGTTACATTGCGATGACTTACTAATGGTTTTACGTCAATCGTGAATGTTCTACCTATGTGTGCAGTGTCAGCTACGATGAGCGGCAGCGCGGAGCGTGGCGAGCCGAGCGCGGGCGTGCAGGTGGTGCGGCTGGGCGCGGGCGAGCGGCGCTACGAGCTGGACGACGAGGCACTGCGGCGCCTGCTGCTGCGTCCTGACGTGTGCAACCTGCCAGTGGTCGTGCTCAGCGTGGCCGGCGCCTACCGTGGCGGCAAGTCCTTCATCCTCGACTTCTTCCTCAGATACCTCAAAGCGCCTGTGAGTATTGTGATCACTTATTTATGAACTGGAAAAGTCGCACGTGGCACACACTATACCTTCGAGGAGGATGTATTATCAACTTCTGGTTAATGCGACCCCTTTGAGGATCAGTTGCTTCGAGGGATGCCAGTAATCGCCATGCTGGTCTAAACCATAACGGAGGTAAATTGGTCATGTGAGTTGTGAAGTGAGCAGCACAACATTTAACAGACATCATTTATGAAAATATTTCAAGCAATCTAAACGATGTATTATCATTTGTTAGCGTTCCAGTCAGCTGAGTGGCGAATGGCTGGGCAATGAGGACGAGCAATTGAAAGGGTTCCACTGGAGAGGCGGCGGCGAGCGGGATACCACCGGCATCCACCTGTGGCCGGAACCCATCATCACCACTATGGACACCGGCGAGAAGGTGAGTCATACATCTTGAAACCTAAAGTCACCCTTATCAAGTTATCCGTTGGCCGACCTATACGGTACACAAATTAACCATTCTAGAATAAGCCTAAAATTGCCGACCAATAGTACAGTAGATATTCCTTTTTTTTTTTGGGTGGGAAATCATCATAATTATGACTTCTCCCGCTCTGAGCGGAGCGGGAGGGCGTGTCAGACTTTTGCTGACTAAAACTCACCCGTGTTCCTTCCCCGACGACGTCCAGGGCGTCTCCTGCGACGATTAGATGCGTGAGAGCGCGGAGATTGCCTCTCCCTCACGCGCTCCGCCTTCTCCTTTGCGAGCATTACTGCTTCGCAGAAGGAGGTGAGGCTTCCCATGCACTCTCGCTCCGTACCATGGCCTGGACCAGGGCCGGACGCGAGAGATCGACGCCGCCGATTGCTGCCACGAGGACGCGGCGGTGCTCCGCCCAAGCCGGGCAGACCTCCACCGTGTCCTCCGGGCGACCCACACAGTGGTGACACCCTGGCGTTTCCTCCCGCCTTATCCTGAACAGGAACCTCCCGAAACAACCGTGTCCGGTGAGGACCTGCGTCAAGCGGAAGGTGAGGGCGCCGTGGCGCCTCTCCAGCCACTCCTCAAAGAGGGAACTTATCGCCGCAATAGTGGCGTACCCAGCACTGGGTTACGACAATCGCACTCTCCAATAGTACAGTATTCCTTATTTACGAAGGCGAAGGGGTTGTTCTTAGGTATAATTGTTGCAAAGTTCTGTGCTGTTCAATGCAGACATCGGTAATTCTTGAAACACATAATATGAGGTTCCGTACCCCTGGACATATGGATCTACGGAACGACACGTGGTGCTCATCGTATTTATGTGGTTGCAGGTGGCCGTGCTGCTGATGGACACACAGGGCACCTTCGACTCGGAGAGCACCGTAGGGCAGAACTCCACCATCTTCGCGTTGTCTACCCTTATCTCGTCAGTGCAGATCTACAACCTGTCTAGCAACATTAAGGAGGATGATTTACAACACTTACAGGTAAGATCTTGATTGTTTTATTAAATTCTCTCAAGAAATAGAGTTGCTGGCCTTAGTCCGGCGAAGTCAAACTGAACGATATAATACTATTGAGCCATGTTTGTGACAAAGCTGAGCTCAGATAGTCGCTATGACAACAATTACAACAAAACGATGAGGATGTCAACTCAAAAGTGTCTGTAAATAGTTGAATTGAAATAAATACTTTGAGTTTGTTTTCTTAAGGCCAAAGCAGAAAGGTGCGGGCCGCGCCGCACCGTAACGCAACGTACAGCAAAAATCCTCCTTCATAATTTTCGTACAGTATAACGCACACTACAGGCGGGCCCTATTGATGTGGCCCGTTGCGACTGTAATGTGCGCTTGGTTTTACTGAACATGGTCTGTTGTTGTTGTCTGGCAGCTGTTTACGGAGTACGGCAAGCTGGCGAGCGAGGCAGAGGGCAAGGCGTTCCAGACGCTCCTGTTCCTGGTGCGGGACTGGGCGAGTGCCTACGAACATGCACACGGCTATATTGGTGGCGCCGCGCTGCTGCAAAAGAGGCTCCAGGTAATATTATAAATTATTATTATCAGCCTTCCTCTCTGTGAGAGGGAGTGGGTCGTAATTAGTGTATTATAAATATAATTACGAATCAGCATCTGACCTCTGTTTTTACTCAGGACACTACGAGTATCCATCCTAATCAACTATTATAATCCCGTACGATAACCGACATTTATGTTACCAGTCGAATCCGAACCAGAAGTCAGAGTTGCGTGAGGTTCGTGAACACGTCCGCTCGTGTTTCGACCAGATCAAGTGCTTCCTGATGCCTCACCCGGGCCTCGCCGTTGAAGATCAAAGCTTTGCCGGATGCATTTGTGGTCAGTATTATTTAGCTAGCTGTAGCACTGTCAGCGGATGTAACAGTAGCCAACAGCTTAAACCTATCGCCAATCAGTACACGAACTCGTTTATTAAAACTAGTACAACAACAACCTACCCATTATTAAATTGCAGACCTGACTGAAAAGTTCAGAATAGCACTTCTGGACCTGGTACCCTCACTGTTCGATCCGGAGCACCTCGCTCCGAAGCTTATCAACGGTGAGCGAGTCAGGACACAAGACTTGCTGGACTACTTCCAGAAGTACGTTGATATCTTCAATAGCGATGAAGTGCCTGAAGCCGTCACCATTTTTAAGGTACTTTGAATCTTTGGAACTATTCTACAATTATATTGATTATTTTAGAGGTCCCAATAAAGGATGCACTTTACAATTTTACTAGGTATTAAGCACAATTTTCAATTTTCGGTCATCGGTGTAAATGTTAAATGTCAATTCAGATTCAATTTACTTAGTAAATCATTGATAAAGATTTAAGAACAACAAGTGCCCCATGTGCGAACCTTGTGGTACTCCTGGCAGTGTAACATTTGATTGAGATTTAAAACCATGGACAAGTACAATTACTACTATTTGTGTCATGCATGACTCTTTAATACACAAACCAATGCCCAAATAAGATCAGATAAAACTATTTTACAGAAAGAAAGAGCACCTTTGCCTCTGTGTCTGCTTCGTATGATTTAGTAAGATCAATTACTAACGTTCCAGACACCAGTTAGAATGTTCTGCGAAAAGTCCACATCTGTCTTGACAATTATTAGCATGTTTGTGATCTAGTGTCATACGGTAAAGTAGTGAGTTGATATTGGACTTTAAGCCATTTACTTAATTGATGTTCTTCAAAAAGGTCAGCTGCGTAATTCTAAGGCACAAATCGAGGTATATGAGCATGTAGTAGTCCGGTGTTTTATGTGCGATATTATCATAGCACTCCATTGACAGGCGACAGCGGACGCCTGCTTGCTGGCGGCGAAGCGCGCGGCGCACGCGCTTTACTCGGCGCGCATGGAGGAGAGTCTGAGCGGCGCGCGGAGTGTGGCCGCCAGCACGCTGGCCGCCGCGCACGCCGCCGCGCGCACTGACGCCGAGCTTTGCTTCGCACAGAAGAAGAAACTGGGCTCACAGCAAGATGCTGACGCTCAGCTCAAAGAGCTTCTCAAGGTATGACTTCGGCGGTAACCGTCTTGACTTTTGAAGTTTAGAGAATGCATAAAATTAATTATACTTATAAAGTAAGATTTTGAACCAACCACCAACAATTGTTGAAGTGACGCTCATAGTTTTTTATGCTTAACATTGGCAGGAGTTGGACGCTAGTCTGTCACTATACGTGTTGAACAACGATGCGATGGCTCGAGAAACGATGTCTGCCGCTAAGAACGCATACGACGCTGCCGTAAGCAGCGTGTGTGGAGATCACGCACGTCTCTGCCTACATCCTGATGACCTGGTGGAACTTCACGCTGAGTCCCTTCAGGAGGCGGTCACACTCTTCGACTCGGCGAGAGATATACCTGAAGATGAGGAGGATGACCAAAGAATGGCTTTGGTGCAGGTGAGGTCTTCCTGTTAGTGCCGACACCATAAATATCTATGGTCGACACACGTGACAAAACTTCTAGCATTCCTTAACAAACTCTTTGAGTGACGTCACCAATTTTGCTTTGCGTCGCTACGCTTTTGTGTGCCACACCGCAATAAGCCATACCAATTTGGTCTACTACACTTACACACTGGTGAACATCTACATCTGTTGTGATACATATTTTAACCATAAAATATGAATATTGCAGAGTTTAGAGCAGCAGTACCAGCACTTTTGCGCCATCAACGAGCAGAACAACAAGAGCGCCGTGCTGGAGGCGCGCAACTGTTACCAGACGCGAATGAAGCTTCAAATGGATTACGCGGGCGTCAGCTCCGATAAGCTGGAAGCACAAAGCCGTCGGGCAATCGAGGACGCCGAAAAATTCCTGCACCAACAGAGGAACCGCTCGTCGGAGCACGAAGACGACCCCTATGTCCACAAACTGCTTCAAGTATGTTCCGCATTAAGTCGTTTTTACTTCGATATATCTTTCCGTAACACTAAGCACGACTTCTTTTTCCAGGAAATCAGCAGTATCTATGCGGATTTTGTAAAGGCGAATACCAACAGTAACAGGACCGTCATGCAGGCGGCGGAGTTCACTTACAACAACTACGTAATGTCGGCGTGGGGCTCACAGATGTGCTGCTTCCACCCGCAAGCGCTCCGAGACTTACATGAGAAAGGTGTGGAGGTGGCGGTCAAACAGTTCATGACTAACAGAGCAGAGAGTGAAGTCGATGATTTCAAGAAAGCGGTGGTTAAGGCAAGTACTAATGTCGTTTTTTAAGAATTGATTCATACCAAGTATCTGATGCTGAAAAGAATTGATTCATACTGAGTATCTGATGCTGAAAAGAATTGATTTATACCAAGTATCTGATGCTGAAAATAATCCTGCCAATAATAACAGCATTAACGCGCTCCTTTGAATTTACCAAATGAGGACACCTTCAACACATAATTAATCATACCATTTATTTTGCAGAACCTTGGAATTCGTTTTTTCGACCTGCAGACAATTAACGAGTTCAACAACGAGCAAGCAGTCGAGCAAGCCTTCATGGTTTACACAATGAAGATGGACAAGCACACGCGGCCTTCTGTGCTGTCTATCCTGGTGGTACCCTTCTTCATCAAGCTGCTGGCGGTGCTGCCCAAGCACCACGAGAACTCTAAGGAACTCGCGATCAGTGAGTTCATGAGCAGACGTCGCGGTGGAAGATACCCCGGTGACACATATTATGACAATCTTAAGGAGGTTTGTTATGATCTTTAATTTCTTCTTGTGCGCGTACTGTTGTCAAAGACGACTAAGGAATGTCTCTTTATGTCCAGATACAAAGGGGATGCCACAGAATGCTCGAATCTAATTAAGTACAACAATATCTTGGCTTAAGCATCGATATATAACCAAGTCTAGAGTTAACACGACAGTCAACACGATGAAAAGTAGTATATTGGCATTCATGTCGTATCGAAAAATAAGAATATCGTAACAAAACTTCCCGAAGTGTAGACTCCTTTACTCGAAAAATAATATGAACAATCCAGCAAAAGAAACTAGCATGACATCAATATCTGTAGCTTCAAAAAAAACTTCCTAATAAAAGAAAAATACAAAAAGTTAATATTCGTTCGCGATTTAATTGCCTAAAACGTAAACAAATAAAAATGAATAAAAAAAAACTTGAGAGGTGTCAAGGGACACCCGGATGGAACGAAGTTCACAGACAGACAGAGAAACATGCGACGCCGCACAGCGTACAATAGCTTACTATAGCAAAAAGTGTCGTGACAACTTTTCGTAAGAATTTTTTCCGTCTAGCCCCCTTTCACAACGCGCGATAAGGAACTTCGTTCCAAAACTTCGTTCCAATAAAAATCTTCTATAAATCAATTTACGTTGTTGAGCAGATAATTTATTATGTAGCTCTGCGACGACGTAGCTGCGTAGCGGATAATCTACGCATCGGCTACGGCGTAGCACTCGTAGCGATTGTGTCGTGACAACTTTTCGTAAGAATTTTTTCCGTCTAGCCCCCTTTCACAACGCGCGATAAGGAACTTGAACTCCAAAAATGGAATGGATTAAATTGGAAAAATAACTTTAAATCTGTTCTGTAGGGTTCACCCCTACCATACATATAGTTCAGAAATACGCCAGGAGTAGCGCTCTTGTAGTTGTCAACTATCTATCATGGTTGAAATATACCTACGTACGTGTGCTGATTTATTCCGTAATTTCGATTCGTAGTGTTATTGTGGATTTGTGATCGTGTTCTATATATTGTGTTTCTACTGATACTCCTTCTGTGTCTATATTTATATATGTACCTATATATGATGCTGTGTACGGACATTATAATATATGTTTCATGAGTTCATCATTGACTTTTGATTCTTATTCACCCGTACATACCCCTCAACGAACTAAAATACTACACAATAAAGTTCAGTTTACGTTACAATTTCAAAAAAATTATAACTTTTTCAATAGTGCTAGACACTCTGAAATCAACTTAGTTACAAATATTATAAAGTTAATATTTGTTTAACTTGCAATAACATCAATTTGAAATAATGCATTTGAATAGACTTTATAATGAAATGTTTTGTTCACAGAAACTGGAAACGGCTTATGCGGACTACAGGAGTCCTGTGCTTGCTTTTTTGCGGGAGTTGGGCATTTATAATGACTAAGAACCTGCACCCACATTCCACAATGGACTCGAGGCAATGGCGCCGATTCCCTTGTTCACAAACTAAACTAAATTTAAGTTCAGTGCATCTTTTTCTTTCTTTTTCATTAAGAAAAGGACAGAAGATAAATTTTAGTTTAGTCCTGTCAAATTATGATACTCCATAGACAAGTTAGACGTGATCAAAAACATGGCTACTTAAAATAGGTACGTCAATTTACGTCAGGTGCGGACTAATTTGACAGGACTAAACTAATATTTTATCTTCTGTCCTTTTCTTAATGAAATAGAATGAAAAAAATGCTCTGAACTTAAATTTAGTTTAGTTGGTGAACAAGGGAATCGGCGCCAATATCTTCCTTGCTTGTATTTCGTTTGTCCTGCGGAGTAATTGCGTAACAACTAGTTCATGTCTCAGTTCTCTGTTATTTGTAAATGTTTGTGTTTGTGTTGTTGATGTGGCATAATAATAAATAAATAAATAAATCAGTAGCAATGACTTTCATTTTGACAGCTCAACAACATTCATTGCGTTATTTACGATGTGTACAGACAACTGTTTCGAATATATGAAGCAATGGATTAGCAATATCCTTCAAAATCATTCAGATTGTGATTGATCGTGTGTTACGCAATTAGGGTGCTGTCCTAGACCTCAACAAGACTGTCATTTAGGGTCCAATAATGTGTAATACAACTTTAAAAGGTTTTTCACTTTGTCTTTTATGGAAGACGAATTAGAAAATAAGGGCTCTAGTTTTAAATTGTCATGTAAGTCATTTGTATGTTTAGAATTAAGTTTTACCTAGTTAGGTACAGACGCCAGCAGGTCAAGCTACCCGAAACTGTCAAATTTTCCACATCAGCCTTGAACCTTAATGCTTTAGCGATAAAGTTGAAAATCTATTAAAGAAATTTGGCAGATTGTAGTAGCTTGATGTGCTGGCGCCTGTACATATTATATTTTTCAATATCTTAATTTGTATTTTATTCCGCTTATCAATCTGCCTTGACCTGCATTCGTTTTTTTCAGTAGGTAAGTATAGTGCTCAAATCTCGCGGCAACGGGGCAAAACAGTGAAAAACCTGTCCTGTAATTGTGTGCAAATAAATCTACGTAGCTTGGGGTCGGCTTCCAGTCCAACCCGATGCAGCTGAATACCAGTATTTACATGAAGTGACTGCCTATCTGACCTCAGTGACCTCCACAATCCATTAACTGGTAACAAGATACCCCTTGGTAGCTAAGACTGGTAGTCAGACTTGGGATTCTGACTCCCCGTAACGACTGTAAAACATCTAAAAATGACAGCCGGGACCAAGGCATGGAGGGGTCACGATACTTAATGGATGGTCACCCATCCACGAACTGGCTGCGGCAAGCATAGCTTAACTTTCGATCGACTCGTGTGGCTGTTATCATTTAGCCACGAGCCCCAAGAAATTCTGTAAGGGTCAACTCACACCGAAAGAGCGGCGAAGGGCAGCGAAGCGGAGCGCAGTTTCAGTTTCATATGAATTTTAACTTTATTATCATTACCATAATACTTATTATCGCATGAATATCAATTCCCAGGAATTCCTGCGGCGCCGCGGGCATCCGCGCGACTCGTTCGAGTTTCTCATGCGATAATAAGTATTATGGTAATGATAATAAAGTTATAATTCATATGAAACTGAAACTGCGCTCCGCTTCGCTGCCCTTCGCCGCTCTTTCGGTGTGAGAAATTCATATGAAACTGAAACTGCGCTCCGCTTCGCTGCCCTTCGCCGCTCTTTCGGTGTGAGTTGACCCTAAGTAAAAGGGAATTATTAAAAATATAAGTGAGACGCGCATAACTTCAAGTGAATTTATTTTAAAATTATTTACAAAATTTCTTGTTGTATTACGCAGTACGTACAGTAATACATACTCGTATTACAATCAATGAATTCCACTTGTAGATAACATTTTGTATTATAAACTTTTATCTAAAATCAATTTTACGAGAGTTGTAATTTCATAGAGTGAAATAGAACTAGGCGCATGGTAGTGAGCCAGCCAAGTACGCACAATATTTGCGTTCAGCGTTACGATATTCCAAAATCCAATAAGTATAAACATCTTATATTCTATACATTTTTACATTTTTAGAATGTTGTTCAATACATAGGTACATAAGTAGAAGTTATTTTACAATTAGTAAGACCCGTTACACTTTATTCGATAACAGATATAATATGTTACTTCGTTTTGGCAATATCATTTGAAAATTATCTATCTAGAAGGTAATATTTACATCTATACGATACTTATCTAAACTATTAAGTCTTTTAACAATAGCTAGGAAGTAATTAGCATTAACAGTATGTATTTTACAACAATATGGAAAGTGAGTAAAATGTTAGTATACCTATATGGCACTTTATACCTATTTATAGTGATGAAAGATTTGGTAAATAACTAACTCATATTTGGCAATGATTTGGTCCGCTTAGCCAAACGAGTGTTACCTACATACATATAGTTATTTTTTACTTCAAAAATCGCCCTTACAATCGAGGCTACTTCGTCTTGTTAAAAAAAATGATAAAATACTTATGCTAATAGTATTATTCAATAGTTTGGTAAATACGCTTGGTAATTACCTACACTAACATTTTTAGCGCCAGTGCCGAGAAAGTACCTATAATATACTCTTATTTATCGAACACACATTGTTAACGGTGACGTATATGTATATGACAATTTCTACATAATTATTAAAGTTTCGAGTTAATGGAATATTGTAAATCCTGATACTGAAGAAATATGTATATCAGGTTTCGTCAGCAAACTTGCACTTAAATATGTTTTTAAAGACGACAGTTATGATATTTATCTTGAATCTTTCACTTAACAAAGACTATAATCAAATGTTCATATGTGTGTTCACAATATATTTCTACATATTGGTTTAGGTACATTTTAGCACGCACCTTAATTATTGTTTCAATAACTTACGTCTTCTAACGGTTCGAGTAGGTAGTCTAGGTAACAGATCTATGTTTACACGAGTGGATCATGTACCTCATTTTAGAGTACAACTGTATTTTAAATCCGTAACTACTATAGTTCAACACTCATGAAGTGTTTCGTCACACTCGCGGGTCTGTTCACGCGGCACGCGAGCGCCATGGGGAGTTCACCAGCGTGCTGAGCGTGCACAGTCAACGCGGGTCGGTGGTGTCGGTACAAGGTCCGGCACCTCAAACGTCGAAGAGCAGCGCGATGTTGTGCTGCTCGGCGCGTCGCTAGTAGTGGTCGGGCAGCGCGTGCGGCGACGTGGGGTGCGCGGCGTGCGCGGCATGCGTGGCGTGCGCGACGTGCGTGGCGTGCGCGGCGTGCGCAGCGCGGTAGTGCGGCGCGCGCGCGTACGTGCCGTAGGCGTCGTCGCGCCGCGCGCCGCCTACCGTGCCGACGGACGCGCCGCTTGCGCTCGTGCCGCCCACGCTGCCGCTGTACACCGATTCGCGTCTCTCGTTCACTGCAGCTCCTGCGTACCCGAATAATAGAATCATTGACATGCAATGAGGATACTTTTGAGTATTAATGTAGTCGTGCATGATGTATGGATTGATGATGGTATGGCTAGAAAGGGGTGACTAAATGACTGATATGACGGTTAAAAATATATATGAAAGAAGAAGACATGCTGGCCCGGCCTAACTAAATTGGGATTAGACTTTAGAGAACTGTTGACTTGTTTTCTGTTCTCCCGTAAGTTTTCGTATTCCGTCCCGAAAGCTAGAACTCACCGGCAGGTCCGGGTCTAATTCCGTTGGCTGTGCCATAGGGTGGGTCTCGCTGCGCGTTGTGCGCGTTCTGGTTGTGCGCGAGCGCGTGGTGCGCGTGCGAGTGCGCGGGCGGTCGCAGCACCAGCGACGAGGCCGTCACGAGTGGGCCCCCGGCCCCGGTCACCGTAGCCGTCGCGCTCGTCGCGCCACTCGTCGCGGAGCTGCCTTTACTGTATACCGACTGAGACCTGCAAAGATGAGAATACACAAAATGATTAGGGAATTAAGGGCAATAATCACTTTTATACCTACTAGCAACCTGCTCGAGCCTCCCACGGTTTTTTCACCTCTGCCTAACCCGGGGAATACCAACGTGAGGCGTGATGTTATGTATATGTAAAAAAATAACAGGAGGAATCAGTTGCCTGTGAGAGGGACTTGTGGCTAAGTAATAACAGCCGTACGGGTCGATCGATCAGGTTAAACTACGCTTGCCGCGGTTGGTCCGTGGATGGGTGACCGTCTTTACTTATCAAGACACTTCCGTGCCTCGGAAAGTACGTTAAACTGTTGGTCCCGGCAGTCATTCATGGATCTTAGACAGTCGTTACGGGTGGTCAGAAGCCCAAAGTCTGACTGCCAGTCTTTCCAAGGTCCAAGGGGTATCGTACGTATTACCCAGTAGTTTGAGTTGTGGAGGTCAGATAGTCCCTCCATGTATGTATAAACTGGTATTCAGCTATATGTTGCATCCCGTTAGACTGTAAGCCGACCCCAACTTAGTTGGGGAAAAGGTGAGGCAGGTGGATTGAATCAGTTACCTGTGCAAGCCATGCCTGGCAGGCGGCGGCGAGCGGCAGTACAGCGACTTGGTGCCCGAGTACAGCGGCTCGGCGGTGTCGGGGCGCGGCGCGGCGGCGCAGTAGGTGGGCGCGTGGCGGTAGTGGTGGTGCGACGGGAAGGCCGGCTTGTCCAGCTCGTCCAGGTCGCGCGGGGAGGAGGCGCGGGACGAGCCCGCCCGGCTCCGCCGCCCCCCCCACTCGTGCAGCAGCGCCGACGCCACCCCTCCACCCAGCCCGCCCACCCAGCACACCCAGTGGCTCTCCCAACGGGACAGCACGAACGATGGGCCCAGAGACCGCGCAGGGTTCAGTGATGGCATCTGTGAAATAATCAATGATAAAAGATTTTATTCCTGTAAGTACTACTGCGCAGTCAGTGCACGCATTTTTCAGTATCTCCGACGAATCGACAAACCATAAATACCAAAGAAAGGACTTTTGAGTAGGCACGTCAGTATTTCATTATGTAAGTGGACTTACTGCAAAATACGTAACCCTGATTTAGCTGAATCTGATGAAATCGTCAGCGAGTAAATAATACAGTTCTTCTAAGGGTAGGCTGCGTCTTTTTCAATAGAAGTCTAAAAAGGTAGAGGTATTGGCAGCAGGTAATTTGAAAGTCATAATGGAATTAACAAACGAAATGTCCACTTTGTGGTGCTCTATAGAATACAAAACTAAATCTAGCAGAGTGTAGTTATAGCCGGTAACTTGTGTAGATTTGTAGAGCATCGTTACAGAAAAATACCACTAATTTACCTACATTTTTGACAAGTTTTTGACATTTGTTTGTCGCCGAGATGAGACTGCGACTAGATTTTGAACGTTTTAAATTACGAGAATTGGCCTTCTAAAGTCACTTTAAATTATAACGGGGGTAAAAATAGCCTTAATAAAGCCGAGAGTCAGTTGTTTTTCCTGTTATTATGATCATGTTTTTGTACTGGACCATACCTGGGAACCTTGTAGTTACGGAGATATTGAATGTCAAAGTTCCAACTTTTTTAGATGTTTTTTTACGCAAACAAGTTTAGTCGCAAATGCAATTTTCAGTTCCTATTTCCGATGAGAGGCTCTATTTTTATTGTTAAGCACTCTATGTTGGCTATAAAACTTCAAATAAAAAATCCGAATTGATCGGCACATAAACACAACATGTAGTCCGT
Source organism: Apamea sordens (assembly GCA_945859715.1). Lineage (NCBI taxonomy): Eukaryota > Metazoa > Arthropoda > Insecta > Lepidoptera > Noctuidae > Apamea > Apamea sordens. The sequence goes on from OX243986.1 coordinate 19,339,284, forward strand.
TCTGCAAAGACATTACAATAGCTATATTGAAGGTTTTGCGTAGGTAGTTGTTTTTTCACGTACACATTTTGTTCTGCGCGGACAGATGGGCACGCTACTACGGCAGCTGTCCTTAAGGATTCTGTGCACAAAAGGCAGGTAGCTTGTGTAATACATTCCACATAATAGCGCGGACTGCAAACAATGCACGAGCTCCTCTTGCTACTCGCATGTCGTGTACCTGACATCAGATTTTTTGAAGTTATAAAGCTCAAACGTTTTTATAATTTTACTAGCTTCTACCAGCGATTTCGTCCGCGTTAAATTTCTTGTTCCCCAACCCACCCCATTTGTTTGTATTGTACTGATTTTATTTCCTTGTTGTATTTGTAGATGAGCACTTCAGCAGTGCGATTTTATCACCATCTCACCGTGAAAACTTAGGTGAAGTGAGCGTGGAGTGAGCTGTCATTCCAACTAATGCTAGGTATTGAAACTATTGACAGCTCACTCTAAGCTCACTTCACCTAACTTTTCACGGTGAGATTTTTACAGAATCGATCGGCTGACCACCTACTCAAAACTCTACTACTACTCGTAATTGCCTAACACAAGATCAATCACAATCTGCAGTGCTATTCTGTAACCATCTCACCGTGAAAACTTAGGTGAAGTGAGCGTGGAGTGAGCTGTCATTCTAACTAATGCTAGGGATTGACACTACTGCCAACTCAGTCTAAGCTCACTTCACCTAACTTTTCACGGTGAGATTTTTACAGAATCGATCGGCTGAATGGTTTTGAAGTAAGCATTAATCCATTGCTTCATATGTTCGAAAAATTGTCAGCTCAGCAACGTAAATAACGCAATGAATGTTGTTGAACTGCCAAAATAAAAACCATTGCTACAGTTAGTGTGTTACGCAATTATCCCGTTGTTTTTATATAACTGAAACTAGCTTCTGCCCGCGGCTTCGCCCGCGTGGATGTCGGAAATTATCCCACGGGAACGTGCTAACAGGATAAAATGTATGTGCTTCCCCAGGATGCCATCCATCTCTATGCCAAATCAGAAGCTCAGTGGTTTAGGCGTGAAAATGTAACAAAGAGTTTCAAGTTCAAATCCTCCCCTTAAAAACTGAAATACCCCTTTTTGTCCCGTCAGTGGTAAATTTTCGACAACTTTACATATTTATTATTAATTTTTTTCTGTCAAAAGTATCAATACTGAGCTTCGAGTTACTCGGACCGCGCATTCAATTTCTTCCACACAAATTTAACACCCCTATATACACCTTTGAGGGGTAGTTTTGAAAATCTTATAATGATAAACTTTATTACTTACTTAGGTAAGTATTCTTGCCAAGTTTCAAGTTTATTAACTAAATGAATAAGATTTTTCATATAAACTGTATCCCCCGCTTTTCACCCCCACAGGGGTGGAATTTTGAAAAATCGTTTGGGATATAGTCATGATGAAATTATATGCAGTGGGAAAAAAGGTACCAATAAGAACCTTCGTAAAGATCAAGACTTCAATATTATTTTCTTTTTTTTTCCTATGTATAAAAAGACTGTAAAACAAAGTTGTTTGATGGACTGTGTGACAGCCTGTTTTAACTAGTAACTTTTGTTGCGAACTTGGCTGGCTCGCTGCCGTTTGAACATAACTTTACCAAATTTTTTGAAGAACATTATTCATGCTTTTAAAAAGTGTAATGCCGGTCATTAGATCCTCAAAAGTACAGGTAACTATGGACATATCATTTAAAAAGCAGCAGTTTTTTTTTTATTGTGTTTAGTTTAGTTTTATGATCTTCCTGTGCGAGTCGCAATAAATACTTTTTCTTTCTCTCTTTTCTTTCACACTCGACTCGAAAAGAATGAAGTTATATATAAATAAATAATGAGAAGGTCTAGTAAGCATGTCAAATGTAGCCAAAGAATACTAACGGAGACAAAGCTAGCGGCGCAGTAAGCGGCGCCGAGGAGCGCCGGCGCAGCCCCCGTCCAGCGGCGCTCCATGGCCGCGAAGTGCGCCGCCGCCACCAGCGCCGACAGCACCAGCTCGGCACCGAGCCGCTCCCACGCCGCGCCCGTGACCCCGCCGCCCCCCGGCAGCGACGCCGACAGGCCGCCTGCGTATCCTGGCACGCTTACACTGAAACAAACAGTACATATTCATGAACAATATTATTTTTAAAAGAATAACCGTGGAGTTAATTTGCGGCTCTTCTCCATAGGAAACGATCGATTTGAAAGAAAAAAAAAAAAACAAGTATTATTTTTAAAAGAATAACCGTGGAGTTAATTTGCGGCTCTTCTCCATAGGAAACGATCGATTTGAAAGAAAAAAAAAAAAACAAGTTGGGGGTAAACATACGTCACATTCACGCATAACGGCCATTGCTCATCATAATACTAAGACCCTATACGAGACAGAGCCCCAATTTGGAACCTTAAACCTAGATTCTGTGGTTTCATAAATGCCCATTTAGGTTTAAGTATATGAAACTAGCTGTGCCCGCGACTTCTTGCGACAAATTGGACTTCATGGATTTTTTTTTATTTGCACGCAACCCTTTTTTTATTTTTTTTGAGGATGGGAAATCATCAAATGACCCCTCCCGCACTGGGTGGAGCGGAAGGGAGTGTCAGACTCTTACTGACTAAAACCCACCCATGTTCCTTCCCTAGCCCTTTATGTTCCAGGGCAGCGATAACCCTTTCGGACGATCCCGCTACCCACCCTACGCAACCCTTTTTTTTTTTTAAATAAAGTAGCCTAAGTACTCCATAAAACGTTGGCTATCTGCTAATTAAAGTCCCGTCGAAATCGTTCCAGCAATTGTACTTATTGCTTCATGTGTTCGAAAAAAAAATTGGAACTAATTTTTGCAACGCAATGCATGTTGTTGAACTGCCAAAATGAAAGCCATTAACCACTGTTAGTGTGTTACGAAATTACCCCGCTGTCAGAAAGTCGTTGTAGAAATACGGTACGGTTTGAAAGAGATTGCCACTTGTCTATGGCCCTCAGGTTTTATGTATTTTTATCGGGATCGAAGTCTCTTGGCCTTTAGGTAATTATTATTAGATCAGGCTACGCACTCGGCGAATCCCTTCCATTCGCTGGACCTTGCAGACGTTTAATACGACATTTGCAAGTTTGTGAACTTACATGAAGAATCCAAATTCGTAAAATAATTTATTTATTCAATCTAATAAATAAACTATTAAAATTAAAATATACTATCCTAACTAAATATCAACTATCAACAAACTGAAATATGGCGTCGAAATATACCAGCGCATCGCTGTCGATTAATAATATGCCCACGACACGGGTTGGTGGCATTGCCACGTTGTATGGAAAAAGTTAGCCTCTGGCCAAGGTAAAAGCCAACCCTTGGGTCAAGGGAAGTATCAGCTAGTCGTTGGAGATTTCATTGAACAAGCCATGGGCACTCGGACCCCACATGCCCAGGTTTAAACCGCAAACCGATAAGGTTATTATACTTTCGAAGCCTCTTAATTATTTACATGCTGGCTACTTAGTCACCTTCTTTCGTCATGGGGGTTCTACACGACTTAGTCCAGTTCCGCACCGGTGGATTTTAGCGCACTGGATTTTCGACTCTCGGTCTTGAGCCGAGCATTGAGAATCCAACAGGGCGCAAGAAGAAAACACTCTGTTGGATTTTCAAATCTCGGTGGTAAGCGGTGCGTTGAAAATTCTTTTGCGTGAAAAAAAATCGCCCGTGCTGCATAATTTACACCTGTCAATCCGGGACTTTGCGACCGAATTCGGCTGCCCCTGTACTCACAGTGTCCCTGAAAACAATAGGTAGCCTAGACTTTTCCCATATATGTTGGAGTCTGCTTCCAGTTTAACCGGATGCAGCTATCAGTATTTTACATGGAGCGACTGCCTATCTGACCTCCACAACCCAGTTACTGGGTATTACGATACCCCTTGGTAAGACTGGTTGTCAGACTTTTGGGCTACGGACGACCCGTAACGACTGTCAAAGATCCACGAATGACAGCCTAACGGCTTAACGTGCTTTCCGAGGTACGGAGAGGTCTTGGTATGTGAAGACGGTCACCCATCCACGGACCAACCGCGGCAAGCGTAGCGTAACCTGATGGATCGATCCGTGCGGCTGTTATTACTTAACCAAACCCCCTCAAACAAATTATATTTACCATGTTTAAAAAAATATATATCATATTCAGCATTACGGTTTTTGTTTAATTATTTGGTTAAGGTGGCTATAAACAGCTTACGGCGAATTAGCCGTATTTCTCCTTTATTACGGCGATCTCGTAAACATCTCCTAAGACGGCGATTTACCCGATTCACTGCACCTATAGATTTGGTATGCAAATAGCTTGGTCATGGTATGGACAAAGGCTCTCGGATAGCTTAATGATAATAATCGTTTGGGTCCCAGCACATAAGAACATAAGTCTGAGCAGCTAATTACTAAGAATGTCCTAATTAGCTCTTTACCTAACCTGGGGATCACATCCAGGCCCGGATGAACGCTTGCGCCCACTAGACCGGTTGATTTTATAATTTTACTAGCTGCGCCCCGCGGTTCCACCCGCATAAGTTTCGATCCCGTAGGAATATCGGGATAAAAATTTAAAAAAATATTATGTTTTAATCCTGGTTATAAACTATCTGTATGCCAAATTTCATCCAAATTCGTTCAGCAGTTTTGGCGTGAACGAGTAACAAACATCTATCCATCCATCCACACAAACTTTCGTGTTTATAATATTAAACATTTATATTTTTAAACTTATGATGATGATGATGAATATTAGTTTAATTTTACATTTATTCGTTTTTTAAGGGTTCTGTACCCAAAGGGTAAAAACGGGACCCTATTACTAAAACTCCACTGTCCGTCTGTCTGTCTGTCTGTCGGTCACCAGGCTGTATCTCATGAACCGTGACAGCTAGACAGATGAAATTTTCCCAGACGATGTATTTCTGTTGCCGCTATAACAACAAATACTAAACACAGAATAAAATAAATATTTAAGTGGGGCTCCCATAGAACAAACGTGATTTTAATGCCGGTTTTTGCTCGATATTAACAACGGCAATAGGTAGACGCTTGAAATATTCACAGAATATTTAGTTGTATATTCACTTTAAAAATAAATAATTAAATTAAAATAAAATAAATATTTAAGGGGGACTCCCATACAATAGACGTGATTTTTATAGATAGTGGTACGGAACACTTCGTGCGCGACTCCGAATCGCACTTGGCCGTTTTTTTTAAACTAGTCTTTTAACTTTTTTTCTTTTTGCTATTAATCTTAATTCTAAGTGAGTTGTATAATTTTATACCTTTCTTGCTTAAATGTAACGGAACTGGAAGAAGGCACTGGTTCCTGAAATACAGGTACGACTTTTTTTCCTTTTTGCACGGCTCCTAAGGATCCTAGCGTAATGTTAAGTGCCTATAGCCTTCCTGAAGAATTGGGTTATCAAATGCATATCTACCTAAAGATTTTTTTATATCCGACTGGTATAGGTAGGGACAGAGATTAGCGCGTTCAAACAAACAAATTCTACAGCTTTATTATTAGTATCATAGATTAATGTATAGATATATGTTAATTACTTGAAGTATCATTAATTAAACAAAAATTCCTTTATTCATAAATGTTGCATAAAGCAGTTTAACCAAACATGTTTGACGTCAAAGTCAAATCATTGATTTCAAATAGGCACATAAAAGGCACATTTGAACGTCAAAAGTTACAGAAAAATAGAATTGATTCTAGTCACCTCTTCCAAATGGTAGTTTTCGTATGGAGAAGAATGGGCAAGAAACTCCAAAGTTAGTCTTTTAAAATATTTTGCATATATTAATTAAGTACCTATATAATAATATAATAACATGTGAGGACGATGCACCTAAAATAAAATAAAATTATTATACCTACCACAATTGGTAAGTAAAAGAAATGAAAATGAAACCATGACTTATACTTAAATCAATTATGACATGTGATGTATACATGGTGCTCACGTTTAAGCGTCTTTTATTTTTAAGCAACGTTTATAAATAAACGCTACCATGCTTTTCCACGCTTATCTTATGGCACGCTATCGAACTTGTTTCGAATCGAATAATTCAATCGGCCGTAAGTACGTGACGTTCAAGCACCTTAAGCCCGAAATTTCGGTCAAGCAAGCCGTAGTCACATTGACTAATAAAGCCGAGCTCGAACGAGGTCAGCAAGTGAAGACAAGTGTGCACGACACTCTAAGCCTAGGTACGCACGGCGCGTTTTACCCGCGGCGATTTTTTTTCGATTTTCAACTTCCTGCTTAGCGCTGAGCGTTGAATATCAAACAGTGTGTTTTTTTTAACTGCTCAACACTGAGAGAAAAATTGAAAATCCAGTAAAATGCGATAAAATCCCGCCGTGATATTTATTTTTTTCTGTAGGAACTTGGGCTAAGAGTAAAGTCGACCGTCGACTACTACGTATAATTCCGATTCAGCCTGTCCCTTGCGGCCTCTCCCAGCGACGCCCTAAGCCGAGCTCCGTACCCCACAGGAGGGTGCCCTTAGCGTGTAATCGCTTAGTTTCTAAGCCCTGGCTGGAGGCCTTAATTTATTGAGGCATACTCAGGCAAGCCTGGTTAAGCAGACGACAACCTCATAGGTTGAACTGCGAGATGCCATACATAAAAAAAAACCCACTCATACGTAGGATGCGCACGGAGAGGTTTGCCATGTTAGCTGCGCGGTTCATTTGTTTGCCAGCCATGCAACCGTGCGTAGCGTGCCCGTAGGACGCAGTGGACGATCTTGCCTACATTTTCGCACAAAGCAAAGCTAAGAGCGAAGCTAAATTCGTAGTGCGTTGCTTAGCCGTGCGCTGCTGTAGAGCGGCGCCATTAGGCTAAGCATGCACTACGAATTTTAATCGTTGCGGATTATAATCGCCAATCTGTGAACAATACCAATATTCTAGAGTCCGCGCACTGCGGCAAAAAAACACTGGAGAATTCGCTTGAAAAATTATTTGCGATTGCGATTTTATTACGCATGAACATGCGATTCAAAAAAAATCGCATCGCAGTGCGCGCTTAGCCGTACCGTGATGGATGACGTGACAACTCATATTCACAGTAATAAGAGTAATAAAGGACGATGGGTAAGTTTCCTTCGTAATAAGTCGCGTTCACGTTTCCCTGGGATAGGGATGTTTTTGCCGGCCCTATTACATACAACGGTACTAATTGTATACATGTATTTCTACCAGGTAACGTATTCTCTATGACACATTGAACGAAACCGCGCGAAATTAACATGAAGTTGGCGTGATTAGATATGGAATTGACGTAGTTTCGAAGTAAGGAATCATTGAGTGGTCATTTAGGGCCCTGGTACACTAATTGTGTAACACACTACTAGTAGGAATGGCATCCATTTTGACAGTTCAACAACATTCATTGCGTTATTTACGTTGTTGAGCAGATAAATTTTTCGAACATATGAAGCGATGGATTACCAATATCCTTCAAAATGTTTCTGATTGAGACTGATCGGGTGTTACGCAATTAGGGTTCTTGTAAAAGATATCACACAATATGTTTCGACAATATGTCTTGTTTTTGTGTCTTTTTTTTGTTTGTATATTGGCACCTTGTAGCTCTTGCCTAACATTCATGTACTTAGTTATTATTTAATCGTGCTTTTGTATGTTGTGCTGTCTTTTGTGTGCGATGTACGATTTATCTTATTTCATCTATCATATTTCAGACTTTCAGTAGGTATAGGTATTAACTAAGGCTTTGCATTAGTTTATTTCTTAACTAATATAACGAACATTCCTACTTAGAACTTACTTAATTTAGATTGATCTAGATTCTAGATCATAGTTTCTCAACGTGCGCGATAACGCACCCTTGCTTGTAGGCGTTTGAGACCTTTAGGGGCAGTAGGAGTCCCAGAGAAAATTATAAATCCTATCTCACGACTATATAATACTAGCTGCGCCCCGCGGTTTCACCCGCATAAATTTAAATATATTCGTGGCAATAGCCGTTTCAGATCCGCGACAGATGGTAAGTGAAAAAAATGGCGAGCTCTAGTTTTTTTTTTCAAAAACTTGTCGTTGGGCAAAATAAAGTTGAGAACCTATGATCTAGGTACATCAACGGTCATAATGAACAGCATAATATACTAAATGTATCTGTAGGCTCTACGAACCATTTAAATTTGCGAACTTAGCCGTGCCACTGTCGTACATCGAAAGTATCGAAGCGTATGCCGTATCTGGTGTTATTGTCCGATTTAAAACTTTAGCAGTCGCGATATCTTGCTTGTGCCACATTTTGTACGAGTTTAAAAGTTTAATGGAACGGTTCAGGAAATGAGTCCCAGAATCGAGAGTACCTATTCGATTGTGGTTGTGACCACTGGTGACTTCGTTTTTATGTAATATAATATCATCATCATCATTCATCACCCTATAGCAGTCCACTACTGGTCATAGGCCTCTCCTATTGCGCGCCATTCAGAATCAGAATCAGAATTATTTTCTCTAAATGAAGGTACAGTATAAGATTAATAACATAGATAAATGAGATACCTAACAACAACAACAACAACTCAGCAACTCGATATATTATTTATTTATTATTATAACATAATATAATTTATTGAGGTACCTACATAAAGGTTTTGTAGTACATGAGGGACTAACAAGGCATGCATTATTAATTACATGGTGTAGCTAGGAGATTCGTGATTTATTTGCCAAAAATGTAGGAAACAAATATAAGTTTATGGAAAAATAACTCTAATTCCTACATAATAAAGTTCAGTTTACGCTACAACTACAAACATTTTTATAACTTTTTCAATAGTGCTAGTCACTCTGAAATCAAGATAATTACCATTAAAATAAAGTTTATATTTGCTTAACTTGAAATAACATCATTTTGAAACATTATTTGAATATACTGTACTAGCTTCTGCCCGCGGCTTCGCCCGCGTGGATGTCGGAAATTATCCCACGGGAACGTGTTAACAGGATAAAATGTATGTGCTTCCCCAGGATGCCATCTATCTATATGCCAAATCAAAAGTTCAGTGGTTTAGGCGTGAAAATGTAACATACAATTTCAAGTTCAAATCCTCCCCTTAAAAACTGAATTACCCCTTTTTGTCCCGTCAGTGGTAAATTTTCGACAACTTTACATACTTATTATTAATTATTTTCTGTCAAAAGTATCAATACTGAGTTTCGAGTTACTCGGACCGCGCATTCAATTTCTTCCACACAAACTTAACACCCCTATATCCCCCTTTGAGGGGTAGTTATGAAAAACTTATAATGATAAACTTTTTATTACTTACTTAGGCAAATTTCAAGTTTATTAACTAAATGAATAAGATTTTTCATATAAACTGTATCCCACGCTTTTCACCCCCACAGGGGTGGAATTTTGAAAAATCGTTTGGGATTATTCATAACTTGATTCGAAGATTATATAAACCAATTTTCGAATTAATCAAGCCACGCATTATAATCCTCCCTTGTAAAATTAACTACCCCTTTCAACCCGTTAAGGAGTAGATTTTCGAAAAACCCTGATACATGTTACTCTTTATTTTTGGTCTTAAGTATAAACACTGAGTTTCGAGTTAATCGGACCGCGCATTCAAATTATTCCACGCAAACTTCAACACCCTTATATCCCCCATTGAGGGGTAGTTTTGAAAAACTTATAAGGATAAAATTTATTACTCACTTAGGCGAGTATTCTTGAAAAGTTTCAAGTTTATTAACCTAATAAAGAAGATTTTTCATATAAACTGTATCCCGCTTTTCACCCCCACAAGAGGGGAATTTAAAAAAAATCGTTTGGGATGTATTCATAACTTGACTCAAAGATTATTTATACTATTTTTCGAGTTAATCAAGCCATGCAGTAAAATCCTCCCCTGAAAAATTGAGTACCCCATTTCAACCCGTCAGGGGTAGATTTTCAAAAAACCCTGATACACATTATTCTTTACTTTCAATATTAGGTATAAATACTGAGTTTCGAGTAAATCGGACTGCGCGCTAAAATTCTTCCATACAAACTTTGAAACCCCCTAATCCCTTATTAGGGGGTAGTTTGGAAGAAAAAAAAATGTCAATCTTCATAATTTATTTAGATAAATATTCGTGCTAAGTTTCAAGTTTATTAACTCAAGGAATAAGACTTTTTATACAAACGAATTCCCCCCTTTTCACCCTCTTAGGGGTGGAATTTCAAAAAATCCTTTCTTAGTGGATGCCTACTCTTCACGAAGAACACACCCTCCAAATTTCATGTCTCTAGGACCAGCGGTTTAGGCTGTGCGTTGATCTATAAGTCAGTCAGTCAGTCAGTCAATCAGTCAGTCAGTCAGTCAGGACTTTGAATTTTATATATATAGATATCGCTGAGTAATCTGTATTTAGGAGAGACAGGTTCTGCTCCCAATTTGAGTAGGTATCACTATAATCATGTTGTAGTTGTTGTTTGTTGCTGTTGTTATTGTTGATGTTTTATTTAAAAAAATATCAAATTTTGCCTTCATATGTATAAAATTCTTTTGGATTTCGGGCGAAGTTCATTGATTGTCATTCATTAGCTATTAGATACCTATACATATAAGTACTCCACAAATAAACGGAAGTTTACTCTCTCTCGGTGTTGGCTCAGTACCTGGTCTCAGTGTTCTGCTAAAAAACGAGCTAAAAGGCACAATTGAAAGTCGTCTGCTGTAGACTGCACTCACGCATAAGTGTGGACGTAAACGTACCAGTAAGTGCCGCATGCCGTTCCAGAAATGGGCTTTTTAGCCATAAACGGCGTTATCTTATACACACGTGCACAGGCACATGCTGAAAGTAGCTTAGGTATTTTTATCTCATGAAACGACGCGCGCTTCACTTGTGGTTACCAAGTGTACAAACATGCTGTGAATGTGTGTGTAAGCGCAGGAGTACTCGCTACCGTCTGAGAACTCCGATCTTATTAGTTTGTATTTTTTCAACTTTTGCATGCCTACTGGTAAAATATGGCTGAACCTATATCACTATGCACTGTAGTCTAATTTGGAAAATAAAATATTTTTATCTATAAATAATCAAAAATCTTAGCTGTTTTTATTAGGTACTTACCAAAATAAACTCAATTATATGAGATTAAGGGTCGGGTGGTTAACGTAGAAAGGCCAAGGCAATAATTTAAGATTTGACGATAGTTAGCGCTATTTTTGACGTAAACACGTGCGTCAAGTGGACGTGAAACAACGTGCCCTTAGATTTAACGGTAGGTAAATACAATACCTCTTTTTAGTGACATCGGTTGGTTAACAAACAGTGGCGCTGATTCCCTTGTTCCTAAACTAAACTAAATTTAAGTTCAGCGCATCTTTTTCTTTCTATTTCATTAAGAAAAGGACAGAAGATAAATATTAGTTTATTTTATTAGTCCTGTCAAATAAATCAATGGCCCCTATTCCCTGTTTACAAACTAAAATAAATTTAAGTTCAGTGCATCTTATTCTTTGAAGATAAGTATTTGTTTAGTTCTGTCAAATTAGTCAGCGCCTGACATAAATTGGCGTATTTCTAGTAGCCATGTTTTTAATCACGTCTAATTTGTCTATGGAGTATCTTAATTTGACAGGACTAAACTAATATTTATCTTCTGTCCTTTTCTTAATGAAATAGAAAGAAAAAGATGCACTGAACTTAAATTTAGTTTAGTTTGTGAACAGGGAATCGGCGCCACAGTCATAAATATATCTAGATAGTCTATTCTCGTGCTGTCTGTCGGGAACTCAATAGCCATTGTCGGGCGCCCACCACTTCAAAGTTGCGCTGCGCTGGCACATTATAGTGACCACATCAACACGTTGTCCTACTTGCTGCTGACCCGAATTTAAGAACTCGTCCAGGGAAAATAATTTTTATTTATCCAATTCATTATATTCTTATAATTACATTTTAAAATATTTCTCAGGGCTGATTCTTCCAACGCCAAATAATTTTATCGGAGGAATAATTTTGACTTTTTGACAGTTCTGTCATACAAAAACTGTCAGACGTCAATTTTAATCACGATCCGCCAATGTCGGGAGCAGGGTCGAAGCTACCGGTGGTTAGGGCTCCAGAGACAGGAACCTCCTCACAATGCGAGCCGTATCGAAGAGTAGGTACTGCCTTTTATTAGATTTAAAAAAAATATACATATACCTACGCGTCGAGTTGAGAACCTCCTCCGTTTTTGGGAGTTTGGAACGTTTAAAGTTTCTAAATAATTTTTTACCCTTGACTACGCCATATTTTAATATTTTTTTAACGAAACTTTTAATATACCAAAATTCCTTAATATTTTTTTAACTTCATACGTAGAGACCTATTTCAATGCAAATCTGTGTGTAATGCATGATGTGCTTACTTGTAAGAAATTGGTACACTAGTCCATAAGTCTATTGGATGTATCTCATATCTTTGTATCAGTGTATTCAATTGTTGGTGAGCGAAAGAAATAAAATAAAATAAATAAGGCAGTACCTACACACTACACTTAGTTCACTCAAATCTAGATTCTAGATCTAGGTTCTAGATTTGTCCGAGTATGTATTGTAGCATCGAAAGGATGCTAAGTGTACCGGGATTAATTAATAAAAGACTGTTTACTTTCATAAAGCGTAATATTACATAGCGTTATAATAATAATATGATCTTAACATTAATAAAAAAAAAATCAACTCGCACTGGGACCGCGTGGTGGATTACGGCCCACTCGCTCTCACAGAGAGGAGGCCTGTGTCCCAGCAGTGGGAAGATTATAGGCTGATTATGATGGTTATGCTGACTTTGCTCAGCAGTGGGACAATACAGGCTAAACAAAAAAAAAACTTGAGAGGTGTCAAGGGACACCCGGATGAAACGAAGTTCAAAGAGAGAGAGAGAGAGACAGACAGAGAAACACGCGCACGCCGCACGGCTTACAAAGTTACAACTATAGCAAAAAGAGTCGTTCCAACTTTTGGTCTTAATTTTTTCCGTCTAGCCTCCTTTCGCAACGCGCGATAAGGAACTTCGTTCTAAAAAAATATGCTTATGATTTTATATCTTCTTCCTTTGGCTTATCACTTATCAGTCAAATCTGCCGCCTACTGTCTTCTAATCTTAAACTTAATGTTTGTCTCGTATTTCTTGCCAGTAACATTTAACGGACTCGCGGAGGTTGCATGTAAGCACTAAATAGGCTATAGGTAATCTCTACAGTACCTAGATGAAGAAGTATCCACCAGTGTGTATGCTTCATTATCCGCAACGTTGACTCATTATTGAATGAAAAGAAGCCGAGACGGAACAATTTAGCGGTTTTTAATTAAAAGGAGAAGTGCGGCGCCCACCGGTTGTTTATGAGCGAAACTCAGGAAATTAGAAGCCTTTTTATTCTTTCATTAACTTTTAAGTATTGAGGTTTCCATTCTAGGTATCCATTATCTTTTTGTACTTTACAGTAAAGTTAATAGCCATACTAGAGTGAAAAAGCTAAAATATAGATTCGAAGGGTTTTTATAAAGTGCCTAAAGTATTTTGACAGTCAGTGTGTGTGCCTAAGGTAAGTTGACAATCAGTTTTATATAGGTACAGCATGCAAAGGTGTGGTAAAATTTAAAAGGGTGGTACAGACCCTCAAGTTTCTCTATGGGACGAACATCGTACTCGCGCAAAAAATATCTACTGTCCCATATAAAACTTTAATACCTACTCGACACAAATGTATGGGACGGCAGATTATTTTTCTCGATTATGATGTTGGTCTCATGGAGAAGCTCGTTCAATTTAATGCTCTGTACCACACCCTTTTTCTGATACACGCTGTATTTTGATTATTTTCACCCTTGATTACCTCTTGATCTTGATCTAACTACTTGAAACTCAAACTCAAACCATTTATTTCAAATAAACCTATTACAGGCACTTTTGAATGGTCAAGGGGTCGATTGGTCAGAAATATGAAGCTAGTTGCCCATTCCAAAGCGTAGTAGAAACTTACCTATGGCGAATAATGAGCAAGAAACCCCATGTACACTTTTAAATCATAAAATTGTTACAAAATATTGGTAAATCATCATTCACGTTGAAATTATAAATGTGAGAACGATGTAGAAAGACGTGCACGATAAAACCGTCCGTAATAAAAAAGATAAAAACAAATCAGAAATTAAAACTGAAAAAGATTGTAGTCACGAATTTCTATTTACAATTTAATTTAACCCTATAAATAACGCGTTATTCAAAACAGTTCCAACGATGTTTAAAAGTTTCATTAAAGTGCTTACCAATTTAATCAGGGCTTACAAAATGTATGCAAAACTGCACCTGGGTTTGATAGTATCGGTAAACAAATTCTAACGCCGATTCTAATGCTACACGATTACCGTTCTAATGCCCCGTTCTAATGCGTGTCACACGATTACGTCTTTTTACCCAGCATTTTACCCGTGAATATATGCGTAAAAAAGTTTTTGGGGGAATATTAGAGATTTTTTGGACGATAAAACGATTTAGAGCTCTAATTTGTTTGTAGTATTTATTTATCTAACCGTTTGTTAATCTAAATAATTGAGATACTTACAATCTGATTGAAACGCATATTACGGGATCAGACAGCGTTGTTTTTTTTTTTGCAGAGGGTATTATTATTGTTATTCTGGTAAATAGTGGCTTACTTCAACATACAAAGTGGAAAATAACTTTTTTTTCGTTTTTTAGTTATGGTACCTACCTACCCCAGACCAATTCGTATACCACTACTTGCTATGTAGGTACACAATGGTGACTTAGGTACGTATTATAATATCATCAAGATACATAAAGTGGAGTTAGTACGCTATTAAGTATCCTTTAAAGGACAATGCAACTAATTGGCCCAAATTTTTTAAACATGTTGCCCAAAGTTGAAACTAGTGGCAATTGTATCTTATCGTCAATAGTAACTTTTACTATGACGCAAAAATAAAATACGACCATTAGACGAATAATAATAATATTTATTAGTATTTTATTATTAAGTATTTTTACCACCCATGTAAATGTAAAATTTTTACAAGACGTGACACACGTCTTGTAAAAATTTTACATTTACATAATATTCTGTAATATTTATGGCATAATATTATATTCTATTCTAATATTATATATTTGTTAGTAAATTAGTATTTTTCTCCCTCAACTACATATTATATGTATTTGCAAAGTAAAGAGGGCTTGTGCAATCGCACACAGTTACCATGGCGGCCACAATCCCTCATAATTCAGTGAACGCACTCGATATGCTGATGATTATGCATAATTTATGCGCCCGAGGGGGTCAAGTGGTCCAAATAGGACACGCGGGTTTATAGGGGGCCATCTTTTATGCTTGTTGTCAATGGCCAGTAAATTGGAGAACATTCACACCTTATGGTGCGGCCGGACCCAGCGCTTTTTTCCTTTTGTCACTCTAGGAAATATTTGCTTATCACCAAAGGACAATGGGCTTATTAGCTTACCGAATGTGTACTTTTTTTATTTATTTCACAGAAAAAATTGATATCTATTTTTTTTTTCTGTTCTGCAGATTTCCTGCATTCATTTTTGTTTCGTTATTAATATTTTCATTTCGCTAATGGAAATGGCAAATAAAATACCTATGTTGCAACTGTTGCAAGTTTTCTTTGTTTCAGTAATGTTTTGTAGAATGGCGCACTTAAAGCTCATTTAGAATGCGGAAGACAAACATCTCGGCGACGGCATTACGTGGCTGGCGAAGTAATCGGTGTCTGCTAATTACAGCATCTTCGTTAATAAATAATTTCGCATAACGACCGGTTTTTACAATGTCGTAATTTTTGAACATTGTAGGTAGTAAAAACGCTGATTTAATTAACTTGTCTGCAACCATCAATTTATTGACCCAAAGTGTAATAAAGTGAGTAATAAAATTTTATCAAAATCTCGTAAGCATTTGTATTTATGTACGTAGGGTTGGGAGCGTTAATATTTTTCAGCAATATTTAAAATTGAAAGTATTTTTTACGAGGAGAAACAAAAACATTATCAAACGTTTATAGGTAAGTAAAGAAAAGAAAAGCCATGCTTTGTACAAAATTATACCTACAATAAAAAAGTTAAATTGATAAATCCTTAGAGATAAGTCTAAAACTAAAGATACATTTCCTGTTTAACATTTTCTTTAATAAGTTTGTAGCGACCGTCTCAATCCTAGATTATTAACAAAACAGCTGAAATTGATGAATTAAGAAAATATTATTTAAAAAACTTGAGAGGTGTCAAGGGACACCCGGATGGAACGAAGTTCACAGACAGACAGAGAAACATGCGACGCCGCACAGCTTACAATAGCTTACTATAGCAAAAAGTGTCGTGACAACTTTTCGTAAGAATTTTTTCCGTCTAGCCCCCTTTCACAACGCACGATAAGGAACTTCGTTCCAATAAAATCATTACCTACAAAATATCTGTAAATATCAAAGCTCCGAAATGAAACACCTACAAGTTAGTACCTACTTATGTCATTTCGGAGTTTTGCTACCTACAAGTATGTTGTATGATTGTTTAATCATACGGTGGAGACGACAATAAATTAAACAGCCTATTTCTAATGCCGTTTCCAGTCTGCATACGAAAATTCAATCAAATATATCCAATAGTTAGTCACTATAGCTAGTCAAAGATTAGCCAAACCCATAGGCGGCCCATCTCTACTATTTAGTTTGTTCGAAATTACCATCTAGCATCAAAGTAAAGTCTGTTGTTTTGTGTGAAGCAGGCGAAGCAGCACCCAGGATCGTAGATGTCGTGAGGTCGTGTGTCGGGAATAAAGAAAAACTTTTTTTGTCCTTTGAAACGGATTGTATTTTATATTAGCTCAGAATATAAATGACACAATTGTTCACGTCGATCATATTGGTATAATCAGATTAAGATAATTAATATTCACTTAGTCAAATAACATGGAGCTCACCAGACGGTCAAAACGGAAGAGTAAAGTCAAGACGAATCATACGAGCCCAAACTCGATGGGGCTGTGTCGTTTAACTACCGGCCACCTTCCGGTTCCATCATCAGATCCGCTCCATGTCATAGTAATTTTGCATTGTCATCCGATTTACACATGCATGCAAAGTTTCAGTTCAATCGGTTGAAGATATCTGCTTTAAAATTGAGTTGCAAGAGTCCAATCGAACAAACATAGTTACATACATCGCAAGTTAAAAATAAAAGCTAGTAAAAAAACACTATTTTATTTTTGTTGCTAGGATTTATTTGATAGTTTCAAAATACTCTTATGCATTAGTATTGCCAGTAGTATTTATTGTCGTATTGTTGTCTACACATTATACGGTAGATACATAGGTTATTTTATTATATTGTTTGAGTATTTTTATGTTACATTTATCTCTACATTTACTAGCATAAAATCTATTACAAACGCAGTAAAAAAAAGCACATTGAGTCCCCTTCGCTGTGGTTAACAAGCGAACAATTACATTTAATTTACGGACGAGTTTTTAAAGTGTCCCAATATGGCCCCCGGGGTCCCCGCGCCATTAAACCGCTATCATTTTGTACTCCGGATAATCTACCGCGACATTTGTTAAAAAATAAACTTCGAGAGGGTATCGCGAACTGTTACTAAAAATTCAATTGTCCCGAAGTGCCACTTGTCATCCTATACTGTATAATCTGTCAGTTTTACGAATCAATAGGATGGTTGCAAATGTTACCCTAATGCGCTTACATAAGGATCATTTTAGTGTCTATATTGTTAGAGGAAATGTAAATTTATAAAGCGATTGTCGAACTTAATGTGCGGCGAAACAAGTGAGTGCATTATACGGTTTGGAGAGTTCGATTTAATTTACTATTGAAGAGTTTCACATTCAATTGATGAGTTTCAATATAGGTACCAAAAATTTTTTTTTTTATAGCCGAAAATTATTCAGACAAAGATTGAAAAATAACCTTAAAGAAACAATGAATAATGTTTTAAAAAAAATATCCAAAAAAATGCCACAATAATACAATACAACAAAAAAGGAAAGTACAGTACTTACTATAATAATAAAGACATCAACCATTTTTCCGACAATAATCCGTTTTTGACCAAATAAGCACAACAGCTCAGCGGGCGGTGGGCGCGAACTTGTTACCCTTTGCCCTTTGTTTAGCTAAACCATAAAGAAAACAACAGTGTTTTAACCCTTAAGTTAACCCTTGCGCCACATGTCGTCACACAGTGGTCGTGCGAAACCGCGAATCAACTCAATAGGAAGAGGAACTCATGCTGTGCAAAAGATAATTGCTATTACAATTCCAACCTTATTTCGGAGCAATAAAGTTCATGTGTAGATCGTTGTATTCATTCGGAATAGGCACAATAATCGTTGTACGAAAACGGTGAAATATGTGGAGTGTATTTTTACGTGTATTGTGTCCGCAATGGGGTTTTTATTGCAAATGTCTGCGCGCGCATTAGTCGGATTGTTAGCCGAGGATGCTGCATATGGTGCGCTGTTATGATTTATGTGGGCTTGATACTGTATTGTACCGAGTACTTATCTGTATCTACATAATCCTACTTCCTATCCTACTAATATTATAAACGTGAAAGTTTGTATGGATGGATGGATGGATGTTTGTTAGTCTTTCACGCAAAAACTACTGAACGAATTTGGATGAAATTTGGCACACAGATGGTTTATACCCAGGATTAACATATAGGATACTTTTGTCCCGATATTCCCACGGGATCGAAACTTAATCGAAACGAAAGTTAATTATAATAAAATAGTAACGAAGCCAATACTATATACATTTAATATTTTTGAAGAAAGTAATTGCTACAAGGTGTGGGAACGAGTCTGATGCCGAAAAATCGAATGTTTCGCCGTTTGTCATTTTTATCTGGATGTATGTTCCGGATTGGCGCTAAAACGGCTGAACGGATTTGGATGAAATTGGCACACAGTTAGTTTATAACCTGAATTAATACATAGGGTACTTTTAATTCCGGTAGTACATTCCCGCGGAATATTTTTAGACATCAACATAGGCGAAGCTGCAAGCAAACGCTAATTGATATTCAAAATAATCTCGCCGTTTCCGTACTTACTTACTCAAAGGTAGAACTAATTCCATGAATTCAAAAGGTCGGGAAATCCGAACACGTATTGAAACAACGGAATCTATACAGCACTCACGGGAGAGTTGAATTAAAACTTCCTTTTGCAGCCGAATGGAATGTTCGCGGAGCAATCCATCTGTTCTAGAGAGGTCAGAGGAACAAAGTTTTTTAAACTCCACTCAAGTGCAGCTTTGTCCACTCTGTTTTATACGTCGTTGCTTCTAATATTCTAACGTCGAATCTTGAGGTATTACGTAAGAGGTTTTAGTACCGAAACCCTTTCATTTCCTACTTTTAATTAGGGTCCGGCGCGATAACGCTCTCCGGTCCGGAACGCGTGCCGATAAGTGCCAGAGTGGTACCTTAGCTACCTAAGCTGCTTCCTTATCGTTAGTGACAATTCAACGCGAAATGAGGCTTTAGCTTTGTAATAAATTAACTGTCCATAAAGGACCAAGCAATGATTATGAACATTTTAGAATTTCAGAACATATTATGAAGGGAATGTTTTCAGATACTTTTTTTTTTTTTTTGAGGATGGGAAATCATCAAATGACTCCTCCCGCTCTGGGTGGAGCAGAAGGGAGTGTCAGACTCTTACTGACTAAAACCCACCCGTGTTCCTTCCTTAGCCCTTTATGTTCCAGGGCAGCGGTAAACCCTTTCGGATGTTCCCGCTACGCTACCCATGTTTTCAGATACTTAAGTATTGAATTTGCAGTGTAACATTTACCACTGCTGGTAGTTTTGTTAATTGAAGTTTGAGTTGAGAAAATATGTTTTCTTTTGTTTTATCGTGTTAAGAAAAACCATCTCATCGAAACCCATGTGTGGAGTTTCACTAGCTAATTTAATTTATTGTATTTTTTTTATTTATGTCTAAGTGCTATGCTGCACTGGTTGATGTCATCACGTCAACTCCGGCTGCCGCTGAAAACCAGCGCTGTGGCTTTGTCTCGTATCTCGTAGGGTCTTAGCATTATGCTGAGCAATGGTCGTTTTGCGTGGATGTGACGCTTGTTTACCCCCAACTTGTTATTTTTTCATTTTGTTACACTTTTTTTGTGTGTTTGTGTTCTTTTTTATGGGTCATGTTTGCCGCAAATAAATGTTAAATCATGTAATGTAACATCTTGCATGCCATGGGTGTGTTTAGGTAAGTACAGACGCCAGCACATCAAGCTACTTCAATCTGTCAGATTTCTTTAATAGATTTTCGACTTTATTGCTAAAGTATTAGGTTCAAGGTTGATTGGGAAAATCTGACAGTTTCGGGTAGGTTGACCTGCTGGCGTCCGTACCTACTCATGCTTTGGACAAAGGAATGATCTTTAATTATCATAATATGTAGGGAATGTTTTCAGGTGTTCAGAGTGTTCGCGCTGTAATAGTTCTTTTTTTTTCGAGTCGTAGGTTCGAACCCAGGCGCTTTACTTTGTGTAAATTATTTAATCACCAATCTTCTCAAAACGGTGAAGGAAAAGACCAAGAACAAAAAAAATTGAAGGCATGTGGCATGTAACCCGCACTGAGCCCGCGTGGTGAATTACGGCCCACCCCCTCTCACCGAGAGGAGGCCTGTGTCTCAGCAGTGAAGTGAGAACATTATAAGCTGATTATGCATGCTATAATTTTGAAACAGTTCACCTAAATACATTTTAAAGGCAATCCATCTGATAAAGCTCCATCTGGAAGATTGTGTGAATTCAGCAGTTTCGTTGAAATATGAGGGCTTTAAACAAGTCGACGAATGTTTTCATTCTATTAACTCGAGGATTTTTACAAACTCCGCACTTTGTTCCTTAGCATAGTAACACTCTGTGGAGCATTTTTAACTGTTTATTTTACACATAAGGTCTAGATTGAGGATGGTACCGAAATTGAATAGCAGACACATGGCTTTAATGCATCTTAACAAAAATAAACATTGCTTACCTACTAGCTGACCCGATAGAGGTTGTCCTGTAGAAATTGCTATAGTTCATCCAAAAATCCCATACAAAATAGGACATACAGATTCCGACGAATTTGAAAAAAAAAAAACCGGGAAATTTCCAATTATCTTTTCATAAGTTAATCTAATTCGGAATATTATGAACATTTTAAAACAAAAAGTAGCCAAATCGGTCCAGCCGTTCTCAAGCGATGCGCTTTACCAACAACGAACAGCAGTGCGATTCTGTAACCATCTCACCGTGAAAGGTTATGTGAAGTGAGCTGTCATTCCAACTAATGTAGTAGTAATTCCAAGTATTATAGAACATTGTGTAATCTTAGTTTAAGAAAAGTTGTGTTGTTTACATTCCCTTATAGTAACAGTTTGCCACAGGAAGAAAATAGCTTAAGATTCGAATTGAATATGACAATGCATAACTTGACATATAATAATAACATGTTCCATTTGATTGATATTAACAATTATGTTAATAATAATTTATATCTGACAAAAGATAGATATAACATTGTTATGTACTATCTTTCTAAATATCATAAAAGACAGATAGCTGTGTCGCTATCATATTTTTTTTCTATCACAGCCAAAAATTTGGCTAAACAATTTGCTTCTTTTGAGCAATGCAATGACATTATAAATAATTCTGCTAACAATTTAGTCACAACTCATGACATTGCTAATAATTTAAATTAGAAATTAAGACAATAGAGGCAATCTCTAGCTATAATGTACAAAATAGTATCAACCTGGTGCATCAAAATATTCAAGGATTTATGAACAAAGATTTAGAAGTAGACTTATTTATGAATTTTAATAGTATCGATATTCTCTGTATAACAGAACATTGGCTGAAAAGTCACCAGTTCTTGTTCAATTTTAATAATCACCAGGTTGGTAGTTCGTTCAGCAGAATAAATGCTATACATGGTGGCTCTTTAATTTTAGTAAGTAACCAGCTCAAATTTAAAGATCGTAACGATATTGTGAGCCTATCTGTTGAGCGTACAGTTGAAATTGCCTGTATAGAATTGGAGCACTTGGTTGTATTAAGTGTGTACAGACCCCCTTCAGGATTGTATGACTGCTTTGAAAAGGTAATGGATGAAGTATTACACAGGATTTGTAACTCAAACAAGTCCGTTATCATTTGTGGTGATTTTAATGTTAATTTATTAGAAAACTCAGGTTCTTGTAGTAAAATTATAAGTCTGTTTCAGTCCTACAATCTTGTAAACCTATTTTTGGAGCCCACAAGAATAACACCTACTAGTGCCACATGCCTAGATAATATTTATACAGATATTATACCAAGCCACAAAGAAATTATAAATTTACTAGATTCGGATCACTGCGGGCAAAGGATAACTATTCAAAACCAAAACAAAAAAGTGGCTAAAAAGGATATCACTGTTAACCCCAAAACTGCAAGTCGCTTGGAGGCTTTTAAAGTTAAACTCATTAATAAATTACCAGTTTTGTCAACTCATGCTGATCCTAATCATCTATATGATACTTTTTTTAATATATACTGTAAACAATTTGATTCCACCTTTATTCCCAAGACTATCTCGGTTAATAGTAACGCATCTTTCAGTGATTAGGCTACCATTGGTATTCATAAAAGTAGAACGCGGCTTTATGAACTGTACAATGAAAGGTATTATGTTAACACTGATGAATTTAATTTGTATGTTAGAAATTATTCAAAATTATTTAAAAAAGTTTGTTATATGGCCAAGTCACGTTATTTGGGTTCAAAGATTAAAAACAGCAGTAATGTAATTAAAACGACCTGGTCTATTATTAATAGTGAAGCGGGAAGATCTAGTAACCGAAATACTGACTACAGCCTGTCTATTAATGACAACATAATAAAATCAGACTCACAAGTCGCCGAGGCATTTGAAAATTTCTTTTCAGATATTCCCGTTTCAACTACTAAATCCCTAAACTCATCACCTTCTGTTGCTGAGTCTTTGCTTAAGGAAAATGTTAATGGTTGCGATTCGGAATTTCATTTTGAACATATTACCTGTAGAGATATAATTAAAACCTTTCACACTTTAAATGTTAAAAAGACTGCAGATCTGTGGGGTAATTCTGTAGAAGTTGCTAAGTCTATTATTGACATTGTAGCACCTACTCTAGCTCTTATTTTTAATAGTTGTATTAACAGTGGGGAGTTTCCTGACCTAATGAAAAATAGTAAAATAATACCTTTGTTTAAATCAGGTAGTACATCAGACCCTACAAATTATAGACCTATTTCTGTACTACCTACCTTTAGTAAAATTTTTGAGAAATTAATTTTAGATCAAGTGCAAAGATTTTTTAATAAACACAAATTATTACATAGCAAACAGTTCGGTTTTACAAGGGGTCGTTCAACTACTGATGCCGGTGTTGAACTTTTAGGACATATTTATAATGCATGGGAAGATAAATGCGATGCCTTGGGCATCTTTTGTGATTTGTCCAAGGCATTCGATTGCGTTCTTCACGAAACGTTAATCAGGAAACTCCGCCACTACGGAATCCGGAACACTGCTCTGGATCTTCTTACTTCATACTTGAGTAAGAGGATTCAAAGCGTTGACGTTAATGGAAAAAGATCTCCCGGATCTATAGTAACAATGGGAGTCCCACAGGGCTCAATTCTTGGTCCTTTCTTGTTTCTTATTTATATAAATGACTTGCCGTACCTCATAAAGGATAACCATGATATAGTGTTGTTTGCAGATGACACTTCACTTTTGTTTAAACTTAAACGTCAGCAGCAGGTTACTGACGATGTAAATAGCGCGATCTCTAAAGTAGTCCACTGGTTCAATGTTAATAATTTACTTTTAAACGAGAAAAAAACCAAATGCATTAAGTTTACGCTACCTCACGTTAGGCAGGTGAAAACTAATGTGTTGGTAAAGGGCGAAGAATTGAATCCTGAAGACAGCACAGTATTCTTGGGCATAACTTTGGATGCTAAGCTTCAGTGGGGTCCACATATAGATAAATTGTCAAAAAAGCTAAGTTCCGCAGCATACGCTGTTAGAAAAATTCGTAATTTAACTGATGTAGAGACAGCCCGTTTAGTGTACTTTAGCTATTTTCATAGTGTAATGTCATACGGTATTCTATTGTGGGGAAATGCCGCTGATATTCAGACTATCTTTGTTTTGCAGAAGCGAGCTGTTCGATCAATTTATAAACTGAGTCCGAGACACTCGCTCAGAGACAAATTTAAAGAGATTAATGTTATGACTGTGCCTTCTCAATATATTTATGAAAATCTTTTATATGCCCATAAAAATATAAAATTATTTAAAAAATACAGTGATATCCATGATATAAATACTAGGAACAAACACAAATTTGTTGTACCTGCAACAAGGCTCAAGAAAATAGGTGGCTCGTTCAGATGCCAATGTATACGCTTTTATAATAAAGTTCCAAGCCCAGTTCAAGATCTAAGCCTTAATAAATTCAAATCATTTATTAAACGTAAGTTGTGCCAGAAAGCCTTTTATACCGTTAAGGATTATATCGAGGACAAAAAGGCTTGGGATTAAGCTGCTTCCAATTTTTTTTAATTTTTTACGTATTGAATGTTTTTATTTTGTTTATCTCTGTTTTGTTGTTGTTTTTTTTTTTATATACACTGACATTAATGAATTTTATATATACTATGACATTTGCTTACTTAGTAAAGTATTATATTATTTTAATTATTGTGAATGTGAAGACTATGTGGGTCATTGTATTTATATTATTTTTCTCTCTGTTCTCTTAGTTTTTGTCATGGTCTGGCAGTTTGAGTAATTAATGTGGCCTACCCAAATGTCCTTTCTTTGGTATTGTTCGTCGGATCGGTGAGCTCCTTAAGTTTTGAGTTGAGCTGCACGATTTCTGACAAATGCGTGCACTGACTGGACAGGTCCTCTCAATCTGTGTGGTTCTTTCCTCAAAAGACTATCTCAGACATCGACCTACATGGTCTTCATATGATCTGACCAAGATTATGTCTGGACTTTAAAAGAGACTGTGACGTCTGAGTTTGTTTCGGCCTTTCTTCTCAGACTAGTCAGATAGGAAACGCCGACCTCATCTAGTTTTAAAATATGATTGACGTGTAAAAGTGTTTGTACAAACCTACTTACAAAATAAAATCATTTATCATTTATCATAATGCTAAATTGTCAGCTCACTCTAAGCTCACTTCACCTAACTATTCACGGTGAGATTTTTACAGAATCAACCGGCTGCATTAATTTATTTACCAGTTCTTTTTTTAACCTGTGCGTAAAGTGTAACCATGAATTCAGCAAAAACCTAGCGTAGAATTTTTTTTGTAGTCTATAAAAAAAAGGGGTTTCATAGAAAATTGCAATGGTTACCTACGCGGACAAAATGTATGGAACAACAATTTTTTTTTTTTGATAACCTACGAAAAATTAGGCTAGGTCTAGAATCATATGCTTAATTCATGGTTACAGTTTGCGCACTGGTTAACTTTTTTCCTGTAAAAGTAGATGTGCGAATAAATGTATCATCTACACATACATAATTTTGATGAAAGCCTTACATAAATAAACGATCAGGCTGTATTGGGGCTTAAGATAACAATAATAGAACACACGGGTAGCGGGTACAGGAAGGGTTTGTTAAGCAAACAAAACATTGGGCAAAAAATAACATTACTAGATAACGAAAAGATAATATTTTTATAAATTCACCATAACAGTGATACAACATATTAAAACACTGGCTCCTGCTGGCGATTTCGTCTGCGTGAAATTTCTTGTCCGACACACCCCACACCCCGTTGCCGCGTCGCATCGCATCGCCCGTTCGCGCTATTACTTCGTTTCCGTTTAGCGTTCTTTGTGACCTTTTTCTCGGCGCCTAAAGGCCGTAGCGATGTAAATAGCCTTCTTCAAGAATTAGGCTTTCAAATGCAAAAAGAATGTCTAAAATCTGACTGGCAGTTCCAGAGATAAGCGTGTTCAAACAAAAAGAATAAATTCTTCAGTTTTACGAGTATTATTAGTTTATGTCATAGATATAAGTTTTTTATATATCTATGGTACTTATAGGCATAGAAGACGATCAAAGATATATATACAGGGTGTCTGGTAATTTGACGAGTTCTGCGAACATAAACAGCTGTTTTTTTCACGATTTCATGTTTGTTCCCGTAGTAAAAGTTGTTCATAATGATAAGTACAATGACCCCTTAAAAGGTTATCCCTTAATTACCGGACACTCTGTATATGAATAAAGCACAGGTACAGAAATAACGAAAATAAGCTATTGTTATGATTGATAAAGTTTTAAATAATGTAACATCAATCATAAACCTGGATCGAAAATATGGCTCGCTAAAAGCACATGAAATTGTTGCAGAATTATCACAGTGACAGTTTGTCGGAGCTGGCAGCCTACTAATTGCCGACGTAATCACTCCGCTTGGCAGGTAGATTAGTGATGGCAATATGGTATTTACTATCTATGTGCTAAATAACCTTCCACGTAGGGATAATCTTCTGATATTACATCTATCTATCTGTACCATAGGTTCTCAACCTTTTTTTCCTACACTTTGAGAATGTATTTTTTTCTAGAACCCCCCAATATTATTAACTTACCATTTGTCGCGAATCTGAAACAGCTATTGCCACGATTATATTTAAACGTGTAATATTATAGTCGCAAAATAGGATATATAATTTTCTCTGGGTCTTCTACTACCCCCTGAAAGTCTCAAGTGAAAGTCAAAGTGGGCGTTATCACCCACGTCGAGAACCCTTAGTAGCCGACCAAAAAGTAAGAAAGTCAGAAAGAATGATAAGCGAAAACAAAGTAATAGCGCAGGCAGGCGATGCGATGTGATGCGATGGGTTGAGGGCCGAAATTTTGCGCGGACGAAGTCGCGGGCAGTATTTAGTTATATGAATAAACATATAAACTTTTGTACAGACGGCAGCAAATCAACCTTGAACTCAATGCTTTAGCGATTAAGTCTTCTTAAGACTTCTTAATGAATTCTTAATAAGTATACTTACTTCAATAGATTCTTTAATAGACTTCGTCCGCGCAAAATTTCAAGTTACTAAGCATGATGTGCTAGCGTCTACGTCTGTACACCAAAAGAAAATTTTATATTCGAGTATTATTCCTAGCAGAAAGGTCAAACAGTCACGAAGTTGGAGTTATTATCTACTGACAGAGAAGAAATAAAACTGAAACGTAAAAAGGTTGTAAAATAAAAGTTACCCTTTGCATTATTAAGGACGATTGACAGCTGTAACAAGTTACTTGAAATTATGAGTTCAGAAAATCATACTTTTTTAAATCATCACGATATCTAGTAAGGGCTCGTGGCTAAGTAATATAAGCCACACGGATCGATCGATCAGGTTAAGTTACGCTTGCCGCGGTTGGTGGTGGGTGGGTGACTATCTTCACATACCGAGACCGCTCCGTGTCTCGGAACGTTGGTCGCGGCTGTCATTCGTGGATCTTTGACTGTCGTTACAGGTTATCAGAAGCCCGAAAATCAGACAACCTGTTTTACCAAGAGGTTTCGTATTACCCAGTAACTGGGTTGTGGCGACTGCCTATCTGAGGCAGTCGCAGTAGGATGGTAGAATAGTAGGATGGTTGGAAGTAGCATGGTAGAATAGTAGGATGGTAGAATAGTAGGATGGTTGTTAGTAGCATGGTAGAATAGTAGGATGGTAGAATAGTAGGATGGTAGAATAGTAGGATGGTAGAATAGACGATGGTAGAATAGTAGGATGGTAGAAGAGTAGCGTGGTAGAAAAGCAGGATGGTAGAATAGTAGAATGTAATACTAACATTTAGCTGCATCCGGAACCCGGAAGGCAAGGCTAGGCAGATGGTGATCAAGATATCATATAAATATCTATATCAATCACGTCTGTAAAGTTTCGACCGACCTTGTATATACATTTAAACTAAGTTGCAGTTAAAATAAACCCCTGAAGTGAAAACAAAATGTCCTCGGCGTTGTCACAACCATATCCCTACACGATTTACTGGCGTGTAAGCTATTCCCAGCGAACGTACTGTACCTCCTCATACAGCGTCCACACAAATCCTCTTAGTCGATAACTTGTGGCATTAATGAAAATTTAGTATCGAGGGAAAGTGCTTACCAATATTTTAGAAGTTAAATCATGGGTTTAAAACTTTCTGAAAAGCGAGAGACTGGGAAAGTTGCTTGTTACAAAATAACAATTCATTCTCTTCGCTTGGTTTATTCAAGGTGTCGTTTTACATCCTCGTCAAATTCAAGGAGGTAACTATGCTACTGATTCTCGACACGAATCAATAATAAAATAAGTAGGTTTCTTTTTCTAATTTTCGGAAACGCGGCCTGTGTGAGACCGCACAGTAACTGCCCTTTTACACACACTTAAAAACGCGGCCGCTTATACAATACCATAACGCGATTCTGTTCTTTGAAAGTAGTGTATTCTGAAATACTGTCAAACTTTTATAAATAACTAAAAAAACAAGGGTTAGGTTTCTTAATGTCAATTAAAAAATATATACTTATACAACGTGTCCCGGAATTAACGCACTCCACGAAACACCCCAATTATAATATTATGTTATAATCGAAGTTTTACTATTATATATTTAAAAAAAAAAACGTTGCCCCACACTAGGAATTTCTCCTGTATCGTGGGTGCGTTTACAAACATTTAAACTCACATACACTAACAGCCAGACCCGGAACAACTACTTGTAGGCCATACAAATATTTGTTCCGTGCGGGAATCGAACCCGCGCCACTGCGCCAACCATGCCGTCAGATATTATGAATAAAACATTCTTAATTTTATTAAATTAGTTATACTGATTGTGGTAGAAAATTGTGGTCACATCACAAATCTACGTACGCACACAGTCGTACACGTATAAGGGTCGAGCGTAGTAGGTACTTCATCCATTTTGGTTTGATTTGACTGTACAGCGGAAGTGTGACTGTAATTTAATTATTTTTGGGATAAAAAATTACCTACACTAAAAAATACAGAAATGGATTCAGTAAACGATTTTGAACAAAATAATTTCATAATGTGCATTAATTCAGTTAGGTACTCATTGTATATAAAAAATATACTTATGATGTATCAGTAAATAATATCTATTTTAAACTGCATTGAACTCGTAATAACTGCGATACATCAATTTACGGCTGCCAAAGTTACAGATCGATTGTCTGTGTGCTGCATGTGGGGGATTAACCCTTCCTATGTTGGTAATATAAAAATATGTATTGATATTATACAGGATCAAATTAAATTAGCTAGCAAAATTACTCCGCAGAGGTGATGGGTATCAAAACACGAGAAAACAAAAAAAAAACTTGTTTTGGGGTTGACGACTACTGCCTATGTATTCTGTAAAAATATCACCGTGATAATCTAGTTGAAGTGAGCTGTCTATACTCAATCTATACTTATAATAAATCTGTAGAAGTGAAAATTCTGTACATTGAAAATATCAAAAAAATAAATGGCAGGGGGTGTTACTAGACCGACACCGAACCCAAAAATGTGATTAAAAAAATTTTTGTCTGTCTGTCTGTCTGTCGGTCTGTCTGTCTGTCTGTCTGTCTGTTTGTTCAGGCATCACGCAAAAACTACCAGTTCGATTACGATGAAACTTGGTATAATTATTCTTTAATATCCTGGGCACCACACTGGGTACTTTTTATCCCGGAAAAGTATATACAATAAAAAACAAACTTAATTTTGCGGTTCGATCCCTAGACCCGATACTGCAAAAACCGCAAATAATAAGTTTGTCGTAGGTTAAGTCACCCGCAATGGAGTTCATTTTTATTCCTTTTAGTTTTTAGAGTTATTTAAGTTTATTTTTATATAAGTCGTAGGTATAGATTTTAATTGTAAAGTATAGGTAGTATATTTGATAGTGTACGTAGTGACCGTAGGTTATTTTATAATACTGTTAGGTAGGATTAGTCATTCGTATAGATATTAGTTTTTAGGGATTTTGCTTATTTATTGAGTTTAGATTAGTTATCATAAGAAATAGGTTTATTTAGGTAGGTAGGTATTTAATTTTCTGTTATTGAGTTATTTTTTTTAAATTAGGTAGGTACTTTTTTTTTTTTTGAGGATGGGAAATCATCAAATGACTCCTCCCGCTCTGGGTGGAGCAGAGGGAGTGTCAGACTCCTACTGACTAAAACCCACCCGTGTTCCTTCCTTAGCCCTTTATGTTCCAGGGCAGCGGTAAACCTTTCGGATGATCCCGCTACCCTGGCAGGATTAGGTAGGTACTTAGGTAAAGATATCATATAGGTACCCTCTTAATCACCACTAATAATAATGAGACACAATTGGTTTTCTATTGTAATTAGCCACAAAGGGCCCGCGAGATAGATGGCATTCTGGGGAAACACATACATTTTATCCTGTTAGCACGTTCCCGTGGGATAATTTCCGACATCCACGCGGGCGAAGCCGCGGGCAGAAGCTAGTACTCAATATATAATTATTGCTTCCACATGTGAACTTAGGTGGTAGATTTTACAGAATATGATCATTGTGGACCCTGTCGGGCACAGCAAAAGTAGGAGAGAGGAAGAGGGCTTTTATTTGACTACTTTGTAATCATTTCACCTGATGCTAGGGATTGACACTATTGACAGCTCACTTCACCTAACTTTTCACGGTGACATTTTTACAGAATAGACCGGCTGTTACTTGAAATATCAGTTCTAAAATCTGTGGGTGTGTGTTTACAGACGTGTTGAGTATCGATATCTAAAAACATTATAAAACAAAAAAATAACTCATTTTTCTCAATTACTTCAAGTAACTACGGTACCAGTGGTCATTGACCCCAGAAAAAAACATAAGTTCCTTTTTTTTTGACCATGCTAATTAAATTGAACCCTGTATTTTCTTTTACATACAGATTCATACAGAGCATGCCATGACGTTTGAGAGGGTTGTAGGAAAGTGTCTTGACATATACAATCTAGTCATATAATAAGTATTATGCATCTGCTGGATACATAATAAGTTGCACGTACAGGCGCCAGCAGGTCAAGCTACCCGAAACTGTCAATTTTTTCCAATTAACCTTGAACCTTAATGCTTTAGCGATAAAGTTGAAAATATGTTAAATAAATTTGACTGACTGTAGTAGCTTGATGTGCTGGCGTCTATGCCTACTCATCGTAAATATTCCACATGTTGGTTTTTCATAACGCCACTAATTTCGTCTCATATTTGTCTTATGGTCAGGATCCTTGAATCATCATAGCCAAGGTAAGTGTTTCATAGGAAGTGAGTAATGATAATGAGGTATTATATTGAGCGGACGACCGGTAGTGTCCACCTGTGCAGAAACGACAGTACTGCGATCGCCATCCTGCTAGCTAGCAATATATTAGGTCATAAAACCGTGCACCAGGATGTACCTATAATAAATTCATGACCAGCTACTCATCTTTCCGATCGTCGTTTTGAAATATTGAAGCAAATGTTATGGAGTATAACAAAAAATGTACCTGTACTTATAATATTTAAGTGATGGAAGAGCAGAGTCTCCTAACACAGGCTTATCTGCTTAAAAATAGGCTCCAATCACTATTTTTCATTTGTTCAATTATGTCAGCCTTTTGGGCACTTTTCCTGTTCACAGCTATGCGGACGGATATTTTTGATGCCCTATGATTTATTTTCCCTCTTTTTTTATACATTTATACATAAACCCCTCTAGTACAAAACAAGGTTTTTCTTTAGATCAGGTTTAAACCACCGAGCCAGTTATTGCTAACTGTTATAGAAAAGCAGTTCTTTATACAAAAATGACAGCGTACTTCGTTGCTTAGTTGTCATTTTAGTATTAAATACTTTGCCTAAATCAAAATAAAGTACGAAATACAAATACTGTCTACAAGGTTTAGGCTAGAACTAAAGATAGAGTTCGTTTTGTAATAAGACGGATACCGTATCTACTATTAATATTATGTTAAGTCTGTTAGCTTATATTATTACGTAAATATAATTTTGTCTTTAATAACATTTGTGAAAAAAGTATTATAAAAAAGCACACAACACGAATACATTTTTGAATCAGTGGTATTCGTAACGATTGGATTTTAATGACATTCGACCGCGGGGCTTTGGCGTCTGTGAACCCAGAATTAATTTATAGCGATAACAGTCTCCGTATTATTTAAAGTCGCTTCCAACCCGCATGGGAACAGACAAATGAAATATTGGAGCTTACTCGTAATTGAAATATCCTGTTAAACCTAAGGGTCAAGCAAATGAACGTTAATTTAAAATCATTCATTACTTGGCTGAATGATGTTTATTTTAAATCCACAAAGGATTGCGTGTTTCATTGCTTTTAAATGATTATATCGAATCATGTAAATTCGAATGAAGCAGAAATATTATTATGGCTGATTACAATGATGTTCTCATAATACCAAGTACTTAGGTACTTACGAAACGCGCGCGCGCACGCGTACGTTTTTGTTAGTGTTTAGTTTAGTTTTATGATCTTCCTGTATGTGTCGCAATAAATACTTTTTCTTTCTTTCTTGCTTTCTTTACGCGAAAGCCTGGATGTCTGACAACCAGTCTTACCAAGGGGTATCGTTACCCAGTAACTGGGTTGTGGAGGTCAGATAGCTAGTCGTGCATGTAAAATACTGGTATTCAGCTGCATCCGGTTAGACTGAAAGCCGACCCCAACCCAACATAGATGGGAAAAGGTAAGGAGGGGATGATGACCACGTATGGGGAAGAATAGTAGAAAGAATACTTAGAAGAATAGTAGAAATGTCATGCCAAGAGAATCAGTTACTTAGAGGACATGCAAAGTAATATTTAGGTAACTTATTTAGTTATCAGCAATTGATTGCTAAATAAGTTGAAATCGAAATCCGTCGAACAGTGAACTGTTATAAATCTGGTAGCACCTGCGCAGCACTCAATTAAAATAGTTATGACAATTATTGTAGGGATAAAATATCGATGCCCGTTATTTCAATTAGCGTAACGAACATTGGACGAACATTTCTTTTGGTGTATCTCATCCATCACATTCAGAATTATGATCTCTATAGACTGGTTGATATGAATTAAAAAGAGAATATTATTGCTCAAATATTTCGATACATACCTACGTTATTATCCAACTATTACAACGGATGTGATGAGACATCATCACCTGCCTAGCCTTTTACCAATTATGTTGGGGTCGACTTCCAGTCTAACCGTATGCAGCTGAGTACCAGTATTTTACATGGAGCGACTGCCTATTTGTCCTCCACAACCCAGTTACTGGGTAATACGAAACCCCTGGGTAAGACTGGTTGACAGACTTTCGGGCTTCTGATGACCCGTAACGACTGTCAAAGATCCACGAATGAAAGCCGTGATGATGCCGATGTGATGAGACATAATGAACTGAATAAAATAATTGTGTATGTATTTCTAATTTCGTAACTATTTGTGATGTTTATTATCTGATTCTACAATTCTACTACGGATCTAAATGGAACACGTCCCTAGAATGTAAGGGTTTATATGGGACAATAAAGAGATTTTCCGTGGGACTTACAAGCGTCATAAAGCCCACTATTTTATATACACATTTGAAATTTTTGGGATCGTCTTCAAGGAAATAAATATAGTTATCATAGTACATAACTTGAAAATATTCTTTACTAGCTGACAAAGACGGGCGTCGTCACAGGCGCAGGCCTATGAAATGCTGGTGTGACGATTTGGACTCGTTCCTAACCGATTGGTTGGAGAAGCACAGCTCAAAGAAAGGTGGAAGAATATGGGGGAGGCCTGTGCAGTGGGACAATATAGGTTATCGGAAAAAAAAGCTGACAAAACATCAAATTTATAATCTCTATTCGAAATCACCGAAGAATAATATCGAGCGAGAGGATTTATTAAAAACCTATATTACAAATTTAACCTTTAATCATTATATATTATAACCGTCCGGAATAAATTCTCTAAATGATGGTGAAAACGACATCATAATCAGTTCCGTAGTTTAGAAGATTAACGGGGTAACAGACAGACACGAAAAGCGACTTCAATTTATAAATACGAAGTATGTACGAGTATATAGATATAGAAGATGTATTAAAACCAAGCAGCTTATGCCAAGCATTTGGTCTTTATTCACTGTTTCACCAAACCGGTAATCCATATTGCGAGTTTGAATCAAATAAGTCTGAATATTCTCGCAGTGGAATGAAAAATTTCAGCTCCACCGTCCATATCCAATAAATATCATTTCCGATATCGCGGATTCTTTGAAACATCGTTATTTTAATACTTCGTTATCTGGTAAAGTATTAAGGGCGAGATGTTTTGAGAGCAACGTACCGACTGTGTCGGGTGTCCCCGTTTGGTATGCTGAGCCCGCTTGTACACGTCCGTTTTCTTCACCGGACTGGTGGTGGTGTTAAGGTTACAACGGAAACTGTGTATGATGTTATGGTACACACGGCTACACATCAAGCTATACGTTTTCAGTTTTCGCTGATCTCGCATTGTTTAGGTTTTTCGTTCAATCAAGAGTCAGCTTATACTGGTTATGAATAGCTTATTGTGTAGCCGTGCGAACATGCACCGGACGCCGCCGCGCCGGTCCGGTGTCCAACTCATCCTACTTCCTACTAATATTATAAACGCGAAAGTTTGTGAGGATGGATGGATGGATGTTTGTTACTGTTTGACGCAAAAACTACTGCATGGAATTGGATCGAAATTTATGTAGGTGAAACTGCGGGGCGCTGCAGTTCAAAAATAAAAATCACGGTCCGTGTCCAATCGAGAAAAACGGTGTAGCTACAAGCGGCCTTACGGTTTGTCGTGATTCATTACTTGAAAATTATTGTCGTACCTAATCCGGTGTTGGGAATTTTAATCCAGAAACTTTTAATTTAAAATGTTCAAATGGTAGCTGTGTTTTTCATTGATACAGAATTTATGGATAAGTACCAAATTAATTTGTCAAAAACTTCTAAAGACGACTGGTTGCTACAAATTGCAACCTATGCTAAATACTGTTGTGTACTGAAAACTTAATGAATAATGATGTAAAAGCTAAATATAGTTATTGTACCTACTTTAATGGATATTCATATATATCACGAGGGGTTGAATTTCACCAATGAAAGTGAACGCGTTCAGCACATCTAAACTGATTTCAAGAGCTGTCAGTGTCAAAATTGTTGCGGAATATTGACACTGACAGCTCTTGAACGTGGTTTAGAATATAATAATATAAGGTCCCATTAAAATAAGTGGACAAACTTTTAGAAATCATTCGGACCACCAAAATAAGGACAATGGTAAATAAAATATGTAAGAAAAACGCATTAGATACATACAATTAAAATAATCAGCTAACAAAAATACACTTATAAATGTTGGTTACCCAATGCATAAACACATCCCTCCATTGTCTTTAAAACTGTGATGCGAGCATGCGCGCAGCGGGGCGCGAGTGCAAGTACCTACCCATAATGGACGGATGTGTTTATTCTAGAGTGCCAGGTATTTATTATTTTAGGTCAAAATAAAATCATTATAATCAGTGTTTTTTTTGCTTGGATATCTTTGGTTAGATGTACTGAGCGCTATGGTAAAATTTGTCCATCTATTTTAATTGGACCCTGTATATTAGTCTATGGTTTAGAAGTACTGATCGCGTTGAGTTTCATTGGTTAAATGCTATATTGTAATTGTACTTATAACATTAAGTAAGTAACATAGGAAAGGGATCTGATGTATATATTTACAATTAAATGTGCCTATATACTCTCGATTTATCCCCTGTGGCGACTAGACGTTCCTTTGAAGTTGAATCTGAAATCGCCAAGGTTTTGTTTACGTGGATATGGCAATATTCTCTGTTAAGATCGTTCATTGTTGAGGTTTTCATTCATTCCTTAACCTCCTTGCTATCCTACAATAAAGGATACCTAACCAAGTCTTTCCTGGTTATCGACAAACGGCTTATCATTGTACAGGGCGCTTTATGGGATCTTCAGCGTCCGTAAACGAACCGCATTATTTCTCGTAAATCAGGTGTCGACATATGTATTGCATAGTAAGCTGTTTCTTTGTGCCAATTTATTCCATACTAGCTTCTGCCCGCGGCTTCGCCCGCGTGGATGTTTTCAGTACTGAATTGATGCCGACTCTTGACCAATAGATGGCGCTGTATGTCCGGAATAAATTTTATTTTTTATTTTATTTTATTTTTTGTAATAAAAACTATCCTATGTCCATTCTCAAGTTCCAAACTATGTCTGTACCAAATTTCACACAAATCGGTTCAGTAGTTTAGGCGTGAAGCAAAGACAGACAGACAGACAGAGTTACTTTCGCATTTATAATATTAGTTTGGATTGTCCTACCGTTTTTCGTTTACGGTCGCTTTATAGACGTCAAATGAAGGCGGAATATCGATGGTGGAACCCTTCTTTTTATGGTTTTGGAAAGAGGAATAAGGAAGTTGATCGCTGACATTTTTTTTACTGATATAAAAAAATGAGGTTCTGTGTTCGTCTGTATGTATTTTATTATGTGGGTACTTCGATTTCTCCGTGCCAACATGGTCGATTTTCGTGATTATTTTTTTCATTTGGTAGAGAAAGCTCACGAGGTTCTCCCTTATAAATTTTATTTGCTTTGCTTTGCTTTGATAGCTACAATAATACGTATTTAATTCCAAATTTAACCATTAATTAGGTACCATTTTTACCTGACTTTAACTTTTTTTTTAAAGTGGTAACTAACTAATGCTAAAATTTTAGCAAAATGTGTTTTTTGATCAATTTTTAGTTTATCTAATGATGTAATATCATTGCTAATGGTCACATAATTAACTATTAGTTAAAAAAAGAACTATAACCATTAGATAAACTAACAATTATACAATAAACACATTTTAACTATTATATTGGTTGAGATAACTACGGATCAAAAAATCGGCCCTTAGTGTATGTTGATGTTATAAAACTTCACACAAGTCCGTATACTTGTCCGTGGACTTTTGTAAGGTGATTATTTTCTACTTTTTTAGTTGTACAACTAAAAAGTGGAAAATAAACACCTTTTTAGGCCAGTATTTTAAGTACAGACACCAGCAGATCAAGCTACCCGAAACGTTCAAATTTTCCCAAGCAACTTTGAACCTTAACGCTTCAGGGATAAAGTTGAAAATCTATTAAATAAATTTGATAGATTGTAGTAGCAGTATTGTATATAATGTTGGTGTCGTGATGTATTATGCACTCATACATATTACTTATATTGTAGCCCAACTTCATAATGGTAAATGTATGAGGCATGTGTGGCCCGAGGTCTGCTTCTTATCAGGATGGTTTATTATTTCGATATATACTTATTCATTGTTTTTGTACTTTGTGCCCATTATTCTTATTTCATTTTAGGTATATCAATAATCATGAAGAGCAGTGGTGGTAACGGCCACCGGGATGTAGGTCATAGGTTCGAACCCAGCCAGGCACTTTACTCTGTGTAAATTATTTCATCACCACTGGTCTCAAAACGGTGAAGGAAAACATAGTGAGGAAACCGGCATGTCCTAGAAACAAAAATTCGAAGACATGTGATATCCGTCAAACCGCACTGAGCCCGCATGGTGGATTATGGCCCACT
This sequence comes from Apamea sordens, assembly GCA_945859715.1. Classification (NCBI taxonomy): domain Eukaryota; kingdom Metazoa; phylum Arthropoda; class Insecta; order Lepidoptera; family Noctuidae; genus Apamea; species Apamea sordens. The sequence continues at coordinate 19,377,201 of OX243986.1, forward strand.
CCCTCTCACAGAGAGGAGGCCTGTGTCCCAGCAGTGGGAACATTATAGGCTGATTATTCTCATTCTAATAATCATGACATTTGATTGAATATAGTTTAATTAATTTTGGTTTATTACTTAAGTTCCCTAAATTTTGTCGATGTACTTTATGTACATCGACAAAATTTAACCATTTAGCCCTACAAGCTGGCACTTGATCCAGCTAATCGTAAACTTCCAACCTCTTGGCTTTATTTCCGTTCATTATGTCAATTTGTCCGACTCAATTACATGTGCACATTGCAGATCAGATACTCTACAAGAGCAAGCGCTCATACGTCAAAAAGTTATGTTGTTTTGTTGCTGTGTTTCTTGCTTACAGACGGATATGATCTTATCCTTAAGGCAATGGAAATATCCATAGTACCATAGCACCTAACCGTACTATCCTCAATGCTCTGGTGATGCCATGATTAGTGATTTAAGTAATATCGATCCCTCATGGACTCACTGTCGAGAGAACCGTGTTCAACAGCATCCTAATTGCGTAATACTTACACTTTCAATTGCGATCTAAATAACTTTGAAGGGTATTGCTAATCCATTGCTTCATATGTTCGAAAAAATTCTCTGCTCAACAGCGTAAATAACGCAATGAAAATTGTTGAACTGTCAAAACATAAAACACATAAAAAAAAACAAGTTGGGGGGTAAACATGCGTCACATTCACGCTAAACGGCCATCGCTCAGCATAATGCTAAGACCCTATACATGACTGAGCCCCAGCGCTGGTTTTCAGCGGCAGCCGGCACTGACGTGTGACGTAAACCAGTGCAGCATGCAATGGACAAAGACAAAGCAAAGACATAGCTACTGTTAGTGTGTTACGCTATTACCCCGCTGATGTCGTCAATAAGTTAGGTAGATGTAGGATTTGTTATTACGGAAGGAAAAACGACGCCATTACTTACCATGCCAGCTAAAATACAAATTGCGCTCAACTTCAGAACGAGGTCCCTGATAAGAAGTCATAAAAAGCAAAACGTAAACTTCAAGAATGGCTGGGTATCTACATTTATCTCGAGTATAAAGAGACACCAGCCCTCCTGCACTATAAATGAGCCTTAAAAGAATTTTTCCCTGTAAATTGTAAAGTTTAGAAGTTTTTCCAGCTTCGGACGGGCGTCGTTGAATAAATATCACGGTACATAACTTCCTGCTTTTGTCTCGCAGCCCCCAACAAAGTGCGCATCTACCTTTTTAAGACAATTTGCTTTAAAAATTCAGCAGTACTCGTGGTAATTGAAGTCAGGCCAGGGTCGCGCACAAATATACTTTGTTAAGGCACCTTCCTAATTTGTGAAATAAAAAAATAAGAACGAATTTGCTCCGAGATTTTCTGGTGTACGCCGCAATGTTTCAGACATTGCGGCGCAACGTTTTGTTTGAATTTTAATTGTAAATGGTGTTGAAGTATTTAAATTAATCTTTTGTGCTCGAGAGGAACAAAACAAAATGTCGCTCGTGAAGTTAAATATCACACTTCTTTATTCCATCGCTTTTAGGAACATTAAAAAAGGGCTTTATCTTTCAGATAAATAGAAACCTTACCAATAATATTCCACTATGGGGGAATCTCCAGGGTAGCCCGTGAAAGTCAATTTTCTTACGTTTTTTGAAATTTGCAGGTGAGTTTCATGTTGAATGTTGATTAAAATATGATTCGCGAGCGTAACAAATATGACTTTACATAATTATAATCATTAAAATCAACTTTTGATGTTTAGTTTATGTAGGAAGGCCACACAACAGCCACATAACAGAACTTGCTTTTCTTTTTGTTTATTATGATTGTATAACTGAGAAAAATTTTTTTTTTTATACTTTTGCATGCCGTAAGGTAGAGTGTGTTGGAACCGCTTTTACAATGTTTAGGTACGTCTTATTTTGTACCCACATTCATTGCAAAATAAATTATTTCTGATTTCACCAATACAACTCCTTGAGTTAGAATTGGCCTCAAATGTCATGATTTCATGAAATATCAATCAATAGAATTATACGAACTTATGACTTCAACTAATTTCGCGGCTACCTTACGCAACCCCCTTAAAAACGCTGGTTGATAATGCCTCATTTCATCTATAATCAAATTCTTCTACTTTCAAACAAAATTGATTAATATTTGCCTGAACGCGCACCCGGATTTTACCGGTGCATGCATAACTAGTTAAATGCGGATATAACCGCATAAGCGAGTTCGGTTCGGTTCAAACCGGATTACGTCTGGTGATGCACACGAAAATAATGGAGTTACTGCGTTGTTCAGGACACCGTGTTTGTTAATTTACTAACGAACATACATTTTGCTGTCTCAATAATGCTTTAACATCTGTGCATAATGTTAGCATAATCAGCCTATATTGTTCCCACTGCTGGGATACAGGCCTGCTCTCAGTGAGATAGTTGGCCATAATCAACCACGCTGGCCCAGCGCGGGTTGGTAGATGGCACATGTCTTCGAATATTTGATTCTAAGACATTCGGACACTGATTCCTCACGATGTTTTAATCTAATTTACACAAAGTAAAGCGTCTGACTGGGTCACCTCTACTCTTTTTCTGGCTCTTTCTTGGTGTTAAGGTGATAGAATAGAATAGAATATACTAGAATAGAATACTCTATATTACTTATGTAAGTACCTACACCATACAAAGGTGATGTTACGTGTATGTTTCTAACTTCGGTGATCGCGACTTTACAGTTCAACGGGTTTGAATGGGAGGTATACAGGGCATTCATCTATAGGAAAGCTGAAAACTTCCCACCATAACTATCTACGAGTATCAATGTTTGCAGAACTTCATCTGACACGCCAATAGTTTCACCGTTCGTATAAGCTACCACGGAAGTCTCATCAACTTCACTCGGTAAGTCCTAGTAAAGTTTTGCCCATAAAGGTTCCATATAGGTACAAGGTCAAATTAAATTAGCTAGCGATACTCCGCAGTCGTGATGGGTATCATAAGGAATTCAGAATATCATATCAGATAGAATATCAGTTTAAAAACTTTGTATTTTTTTGGGTAAAAACTTCACAGACATGATTCAGTCGTGGTTACTTGAAGATCTGTTTTCTTTTGTTTTATCGTATTTAGATACTTATTGATACTCAACACGTCTGCAGAGTTTCGATAACTAATTTAATTTGACCCTGTACCTATATTACACACAGTTACACACAGTTGATGCTTTGATACCTAAGCATCTGGCTACGTACTACTAAGTTTTAAATGTGAATCTTCAATCAAAATCATACATCCACTTCCACACATTCACAATAATAAACGGTATTCAAACGTATTGAAAAACGTCCAATTGAAACGGACATAATAAAGATGAAACCGACCGGATGCCCGATATTAAAGCAAGGAGCTGTAACGAACTCAAAGGATGTAGGAGATATGTTATGTTATTCAAGGTCACGAGTTCCATATTATAAGCACTATCGTGTACACGTACATTATATTTCGCAATGTTAAGCAGACAGGCCCGATGATAGCCGGTATAACTATGACGATTTTCTTTTTACTAGCCTACGCTGTCCCACTCCGGGGCAAAGGCGGCCTCCAGTCCTTCCATCTTCCGCGAGCCCGCGCGTCCTTCTTCCAGTTTTGTCGGAACCTACCCAGCCCGTCCCGTCATCTCCTACGTGGTCTGCCGCGACCCCGCATCACTGTCTGTGTCTTTTCTTTCTTTCTTTCTCAGTCTGTCTCACTGTCTCATTCTGATGATAAAATATTTTATTTCTGTAAGTATGTTTGTATAAACACTTTTACACGTCAATCATATTTTTTAAACTAGATGACGTCGGCGTTTCCTATCTGACCACTCTGAGAAGAAAGGCCGAAACAATCTCGGAGGTCATAGTCTCTTTTAAAGTCCAGACATAATCTTGATCGGATCATGTGACGAACGCATGTATAGATTGGTGTCAGAAATGGTCTTTTGAGGAAAGGACCACACAGATTGAGTGGAGCTGTCCAGTCAGTGCACGCATTTGTCAGTAATCAGGCAGGTCAACTCAGAACATAAGGAGCCCTGTATAAAGCCAGGTCTACATGCTCATGTTCAGCAGTTAATTTGTGGATTATAATAAAATCCGGATTACTTCTTTTGTGTAGTGTGATTTATTTACTATTAATAGAAATTAGGTGCGGTGCAAAGAAGGATCGGACGCAAGTCCCACCCACCCTCGTAAGTCCTCAGTCCTGACAGTCGTTCAGTCGCCATTCACGACACCAGCTCAACGGATGAGTAGGGTCTACCTATTCACAGCCGGGGCTCCCACTATCAACACCTACTATTAGTATGTATGATTTGCTAGTCCAATTTCTGCCAAATACAGTATCAAATAGGTACTTACAAAAGTGCGGTTAAATACAATCTACAAGGAATCACCGGACCGTCGTCAACGTCCGAAGGAACTGCTGAGCAGATATTTTATCATAAAAGTGGCTGAAAAGTGTTATCGTGTACAATTTCGTTCTAGGTACTTTATATACTCTGGGCAGATCAGTGTCCAACTTCAAAGTTATCTATTCATTATTCTATGCATATTTTAATTAAAAGTCGCTTTTCGACGCTTTTTGTCGGACGTTGCTCTTCTAAACTACGCTACGGACATAATTTAGACTTAGAGCATTCATTCCGAAAGTTTTATGTGTATAAACTAGCTGCGCCTCGCGCTTTCACCCGCATAAGTTTCGATCCCGTGGGAATATTGGGATAAAAAGTAATCCTATGTGTTAATCCTGGTTATAAACTATATGTGAGCCAAATTTTATCCAAATCCGTGTAGCAGTTTGAGCGTGAAGAAGTAACACACACACACACACACACTCACTCACAAACTTTCGCCTTTAAAATATATATTAGTGTGATTATTTTAGCAGGATTAACGAACGTAAGTAAGCAGATATCTAGATGTGTTTGAAAAGTCTTTTATAAATTGAGTTCTGAAAGATAGAGAGAATTAAATGGACACGAAACGTTTGCAGCTGCTTTCGTGGTACCTACCTACTTCAATTTGATGAATTCTGCAAAATTTACAAAGTGGAGCTTCGAACAATTGTTTGTTAAGACTTTTTAGTTGGACTGGCTGCGCAGAATACTTAATAAGAGGCAGGTATTTTAGTTTGTATAAAATATAAATTATTTTTTCATCACCACTGCTCTCAAAACTCGTTCCACCGAAGATCTCATCCCTGCCTCTGGGCTGGATTGAGGTCAAGAGTGAGCCCATTGTCAATAAAAAAAAAACATCAAAAGAAACCAGCATATCCTAGAACCAAAAATTCGAAGATATGTGTCATCTAGCAACACGCACTGGGCTCGCGTGGTGGATTACGGCCCACTCCCTCTCACAGAGAGGAGGCCTGTGACCCGTGGGACGTTTGCTTTCCCCCTACTTGTTCTTTTTTTGTGCTTGTATTCTTTCTCAGCGTCATGTTTACCGCAAATATCATCATCTGCCTAGCCTTTTACCAACTATGTTGGGGTCGGCTTCCAGTCCAACAGGATTCAGCTGAGTACCAGTATTTTATATGGAGCGACTGCCTATCTGACCTCCACAACCCAGTTACTGGGTAATACGAAACCCCTTGGTAAGACTGGTTATCAGACTTTCGGGCTTCTGATGATCGGTAACGACTGTCAAAGATCCATGATGCGGCTGATATTACTTATCCACAAGCCGCTATGTCATGTTTACCGCAAATAAACGTATTTTATTACTTTTTCTTCCTAGTTATAATCGAATGCATTAGATACCAATACCGTTAGGTACCTATATCCATTTCATGTATATAGCCTAACAATTTCTCAGTATTTTCTGTTCGATTCAAATTTGCCTAAAGCGTATTCTTTGTAGTTTATTTCTACGAATTAATTAAAAAAACTTTTGTTATTACGTACCTATGTATGTAGTACAATGTTGTTTTCGAATTTTCTTTAACTAAACATACTCGTAACTTTTGGTACCTACTGTAACCAGATGATGTAGTGATGTGGGATGTGGGTGTGTGATGTGTGTGAGAGGTGAGTGTGATGTGTGCCTATAAGTCTATAGCTAAGTATTCAACGCATAGCATGGGTTTTATAAAAAAAAAAACAAAAAACTCACTTCATCTAAAAGTGAAGCATTGCTAAGCACAAGCGTCAATCAAACCTGTGCATCATAATTATAAAACCTATTCAGTGCTTTATTGGGTCATGAAGAATAAAGTTCGGGCGATGGCTCATTAACGGCGGTCTCATCAAGGACTTGACTGGACCGCGGTTATGTTTCCACACCGCATAATAGATTGGCCGGTGCGGCAGCCAGCTTACCAATGTAGTCTGGTTTGTCTGCCTACAATTTCTATTAAACAAATCTTAAGTAGAACATGATGTTCTACCAGCACAGGTTGGTGGAAATCACTTGTCTTCGAAATTTTGGTTCTAAGACATGGGTTTCAAGATGTTTTCCTGGACCGTTTTAGAGCAATGGACCCGCGTGGGTTAGAGTATTAAATCTAATATTATAAGCTAATTTAGTTATGTACGATTCTCCTCCTATTCCTACGCTAAGTACCTACATAACATAGCTAAGGAATTGGTACTTTTGACCTAAGATATAATTATAAACAAACCTGTATCAGCCACAGCTCAAAAGCTATCATATGAAAAAGGAGCAAGGAGCTCTTTACGTACTGCTGATTTCATACCGCAAAATGTTGTCTAAAATTTACTTATAACTTTATGCAATAGTAAACACACTTGGTTGTTACTAAGTTTGGTACCGAGAAGTTCCTGGAACCAAATCAGTAAGTCAAAACGTCAAAACAATGCGACAAGCAGTAGCAGAGATCTTAATCCAATCTGCAAGCGTTCATACGTTAGTTGCACGGTAAGTTGCGAGCCGAGTGACGTATTGGGGCCATATTAGCTACTGTGGTTATAGTACCGAGATCCGACTTAATACGTTTATGACTACAAATACATCTACAATAGGCTATAGGCTTGTTCTCATATGAAAAACGAGTATGGAGGACCATTTCCTTTATGCATGTTGCCGATTTCAAATCACAAAGATTTTCTTCAGTGGTATCCAACATTAACTTTGAACTTTATGCAATTGAAAACACATTCGGTTGTTGCTATGTTTGGTAGCATGAAGTTGCCTGGAACCAAATCACTTAGTGAAAACGTCAAAACAATGCGACAAACAATAGCAGAGATCTTAATCCAATCTGCAAGCGTTCATACGTTAGTTGCACGGTACGTTGCGAACCGAGTGACGTATTGGGGCCATATTAGCTACTATAGTTAGTACACTTAGTACTGCGACCCGAGAACTAATAAAATTATGACTAGGGTTGCCAGCTATTTTTATATAAAATTTAAAATAAATAACTGGACCTTGTAAAAATATAGGTGGCAAAAAAAATTAGAGATGTAAATTCATATTTTATGCTTCTTTGAGCCTTTATTAACAGGTTTTAATTTATTTTTAATGACCCATAACTAATATTACACTAAATTAATGTTAAAAATACCATTTATTCAGCTTTTATGAGATTAATACTGGCTCTATTGCGCTTATTTCGCCATTTTATAACTACAACTATATCTACACTATTGGTATTGTATTAGGTAAGCCTGTGATGATAGTGTATGGGTTTTAAAATAAATAAATAAATTTTAAATTGAAATGAAAATATAGTAATTTCGCCAACTATATTTTTATTTTTGTTAGGCCTCTAATTAAGTATATTAGAGGCCTGGCCAGGCCAGGCCAGGATAATATAATTTATAGTAGAGTTGGCAACCCTAGTTATGACGGGCAACAAAACTTTCCAACATATTGCTATTGCTCGGATGTATGCATTATTAATTCAAATAGTTTGTAGACGGCCCACGCTTATTGTACTTGTTTGTTTGTTTGACTTTCGGAAATTCAATAGGCTTGATATAAGCAATTTAGTATGAAATATGAATACATTAATATTGATGTTTTGGGTGTGTGCTGCTGTGAGTAAATATGTTTTGGTAATTTGGGGTTAATTGATCTCAATTAACCCCAAATTACCAAAACATATTTTTATTTTCTCGCACTGGCTTTTCAACGCTTAGCGCCGAGGGTTGAAACACAACAGTGTGTTTTTTTGACGCGCTAGGATGCGCTCTGCTTGATTCTCAAAGCTCGGCTCAACACCGAGAGTTGAAAATCCAGTGCGTGACAACAAACACGATATCTTTTTGTCTTTTATAAAGTCCAGTAGGGTAATTGCGTAACACACTAATGACAATTGATCGCAATTTTGACAGTTCAACCTCGTTCATTGCGCTATTTAGGTTGTTAAACTGACAAATTTTTCAAACCTATGAAGCAATGGTTCATTTCCTTCAAAACCCTTGGCTTGTGATTGAAAGTGTGTTACGCAATTAGGGTGCTACTTTGGACTTTCAAATGATTCAAGTTTTGTACTTCATATATCAACTTAGCTATGGGACAGTTCATATAAATTGGAGAACGACTTGACTAACACTCTTTCGCACAGAGCACTGTTGTTTTCGACTGTACACATTGCACAGTCACAAGCATACCTTACAGATACTCAATATTCAAAAGCGATTTTCCCTATTTCGTAATAATATTATAGTTTTGAGAAGAGTATATTCGGAAGACCATGCAATTTCTATCAATACTTAAGGAAAAAAACGATTTTGAATCTCGCGTTAGTATAAGGTATGCTCGTGAATTCGTGATTGTACACTTGTAAGAGCGGATTTCACCAATGAAATTGAACGCGATCAGCACAATTAAACTTAGTTCAAGAGCTGTCAGTGTCAATATTCCACAACAATGGCATCTCTTGGACGCGGTTTAGCTGTGCGTATTACGTTCAATATTTTGGTGAAATTGGCCCTAAGTAATGACGTATTGTCCCGTTGCTCTCCGTGTCTCGGGCGACAGACACTCTCTTATCGCGGAAACTTTTAAGGGCTCTGCATATTTTATCCGGAGCACCGCAATCTCCCTTTGTCTCCCAAAAACTCCTTTTAGAGAAACGCTAACATGTTACTCGTACATTAGATAATGCGTATGTTGAGAATCTCTAAATGAAACCACATTATGAAGGCTTACTACGCCACTTTTATTGTAGCTCACTGGTATTTGGCTAAAAGGAATCTGCTGAACATAATACAGCTTTTATTACAAAAGTTTCTTATTGCCAGTTATTTATTATTATGAAGTAAGCCAATTTTTGTGCACGAAGCAAAATCGTGTTTGACAGCTTTGGGAATAATGTCGTTATTTTATAACACCTGCTTCCTAACTTCAACAAGAAATACCACCTGCAGTCTTCTACATACACACACAGTTACATTCTTGACCGAATTTTCGTCAGAAACATCCAAATTACAGTTCAAAATGATACCCGAAAACATTTTTTTTTCCTTCTAAAATCCTAATAAGGGTACAACTCACCCTCTACATTTTTTGCATTTTTTTGACAACGATGCTAGCAGCTGATGACCTCTTTCCAACATTTCATGTCGATACTAAATTTGAAAGCTTTAGAGCAAAAACTGCGTCGATAATATGACTTGATTGAAGTAGGGGATTTTTGAGCGGAAGGACGCCGCTTTGCAGCCCACGAGCGGAAACTACAGTACTTATTTATGGCTTATATTTCATGCCCATAAATAATAAAATGGAACGCCGACGGCTAACCTTATTTCTAATTACATCTAAATTAAAATAAGTTAATATTATGTAAGCAGTTACGTTTCGTTACAGGTTGCCAGACGCCCGAAAGTCGCACAACCAGTTTTGCCAAGGGTATCGTATTACCCAGAGACTGGGTTGTGGATATCAGATAGGCAGTCGTTCAATGTAAAATACAGCTATTCAGCTGCATCCGGTTAGACTGGAAGCTGACCCCAATATAGTTGAGAAAAGTTTGTTAAAATCTTTTATTATTGACAAAATTCGGCCCTGGTTTATTTCTTTAATTTACTCACAAAATTTTTGGTTTTTGATTTGCATGTATCTTTTGCTGCTACGAGTACCTTCAATGTATAGTTATGTACGCTAATTATTGTTGTCTTCTTTTAATATTTGTACGTATCATACTAAAATGTTTATTTGTCATTAGGTGAAATTTGTAGTAAATATCTTTTGAGTAAATAAAGATTCTAACTACAAAACGCTGGGCAAATGGTGGTTAATGGAGTTCATTCCAACTATGTATGTCGCTGATCCTGTTCAATTCTACATCGCCTATATCATACATAGTGTTCGCAGTTAGGCTTATCATACCTCTCTCCTATGATTGTTTATAGATTAGGATCGTAGGAAACCCACGCTTATTGCCTTAGGGTGCTTGCAGAAAGAAGCGGGTGGTAATTACAAGTCGGTACCGATCGGTGCGGGTAAAATAGTCCCACATTAACTTATGCGCTCACACATAAAGAAACAGGTAAAACATGTAACCGTTTCCTTCCGAAGATCAACCTGCACAGACCTGTATCGGGAGTCGGGCCCGACAACCCGCTTCTTTATGTAAGCACCCATAAATACTATGTTTAGTATACCTTACTTTATGGTAGCTTATGTATCTATGGATGATAATGTAATCGGTACATGGGTTCTGCAGGGTATATTGCGTAACACACCAACAGTAACAATGGCTTTCATTTTGACGGTTCAACAACATTCATTGCGTTATTTACGTTGTTGAGGAGACAAATATTTCGAACATATGAAGCAATGGATGATTCCTTCAAAATGATTCAGATTGAGATTTAGCAATTAGGATGCGGTAACTTTCAGGTAACTTTCTAACAGGTAACTTTTTGAACCATAACATAGATCTATAGTTAACCATTTTGATAGATTGATTCAAGTACCTTAAGCCGAGTAATAATTCTTTTTGTGAATATTTCAATGCTATTTTCATAAAGGAAATCGAATTCTGGTAATATCCGTGGGTGACAAGCGAGCGCTCGCCAGCACACGGGACCGCCATGTATCATAGAGAGGCACCAGCTGCGTGCAAGTGCGGATATTGTGGAGAGTATCCGCGCCTCGTGGCTATAGCATGTGCCTACCCATGCGTCGTCGGAAGCGCCAGGGTAGCCAGTAGTAGAATTGTAATCATTAAAATCATCAATATAACCCTCTAAATTCAAATAATCCTCGTGAATGACTATTGCATGAAAATTCTCAAATAAAAATATATATATATTTTTTTAATACTTATTTGAATTTAGCGGGCTGCCCAGCCCTTTCGTTTAAATAGGACAAAATATACATATGTGTATGTTAAAATTTTATTTCTTTTTCAAATTGACGTTATTTCAAGTTAAACAAATGTCAAATATAAACTTTATTTTAATGGTAATTAAGTTGATTTCAGAGTGATTATCACTATTGAAAAAGTTATAAAAGTGTTTGAAGTTGTAGCGTAAACTGGACTTTATTGTGTAGGAATTAAAGTTATTTTTCCATAAACTCATGTTTGTTTACATTTTTGGCGACTATGTCGCGAATGCAGATTAGGTAAATAGCCCAAATGAATAATGACAAGAACGTTGCAAGTTTCCTATTCTATTGTTGGAAAACACTTTTATATTTTTAACATATCTACTAACTACACCTATTAAAAGACCTATAGTATGTACATATTTAGGTATACCTATAAGAAAGAAGGTACTAGTACTTTCCAATAATAAGTGTCACTGAGAAAAAAAAGCCTTCCAAAGTACCTAATTGTTTCCCTCCGTAACAAATGTTGAAAGTGGCGTGTTAGTGACATGGTCGTGTCTCCCTAATCGTACACGATGATAAAAATAAAGGAGAGGTGGAATAACAGCGGGCGCGGGTTATCGCGTCCCTGATACGAACGCACCCCGCGCCATGCGCTTGACTTGCCACAGATTAAATAATGCGGGACTGAATTACTTTAGCTCACGGTTTTTACTGATAGTTTAGGTTTCCCACTCGCTGGAATTCACCCTAGACGATATGTTAAGTAGGTATGAATTGGTACCATATACATGTATATTTGTAGTGGTATCTACAACGCCACATGCGAACAACGCGTCATACTGACGTCACGCAAATCCTGCATCTCGCAAGCAGAGTTTACCGCGCAATTAGCATAGATACAATTTCCCAACATCAATCGTTGGGCAATTGCCCGCCAGACACAACACCCGTCTGGTCGGAGGATCCTCCCTTTTCAATGGAGGATGAGTGAACTTTACACCCTGTTCCTCATACCTCTAAATATTTATATGCAAGTATAAAGAGTGGCATCCAAGGACTGGAAGACGAAGTATTGGGCCTCCGGCGGCGACATGGGCAGAGGATATTGTTGCCATCGCGGGTAGAACTTGGGTGAGGCTGGTACAATACAGGAGCGCGGAGATTGGCACAAGAAAAGAAAGGACTATGCCCAGCAGTGGGCGAAGTCGGGCTGCGGATGATGCTGATGATACGTGTATGAAAATCAAGTGTCGTTAATTTGTATGAAGAAAGTTATTATAATAGGTGCTGTTGGTACTGCCATTGGTAGTTTAAAAAATAGACCATAGGAACCGCTTGAACACACGTGGCATAGAAAACACAGATATATGGAAATGTATTCAAATCGTGGTGGATTCAACCATTTACAACATACAGTGGCCTCCAAAAGTTAGTTGACATTTTTCCACTTCAGCTTCAGATAATAGCTGAAGTGGAAAAATGTCAACTAACTTTTGGCATCAGCCACATTATGATTTAAAATTAAAATAATAATCAGGTAGGTACTCTTAAGGGATTACTTGATTATTATTTATGATAAAATGATAAGTCTTGTAGGTACTTGAATTTGTCGATAATGTACTACGTAGTTATTTAAGAAAAATCTATACTCCATTCGGATAAGATTAGACAATAACCGATTTTGACTTCTATTGCGTTGGTGGCATGACAAATGGCAGCTGCAGTAAATAGTTGGTATTGTAACCACGTTTTTGCTTTTAATGCCATCCTTATGCCTACGAAATAGAAGTTAAAATTGGTTGAACGGACTGTAAAAAAGGTTTGTTTAAATCTTGTTCCAAATGGAGTATAGAAGTTATGGCTAAGAGCTACCATTTCAAGGAGCTCAACATAAAAATGTGGTTAGCTTCTTGAACTATACGCAGTCAGAAATTTTATTGTCGTACCTAGCTTCATTACAATAATGTACTATTTATTTAATAAAACATTATACCTAAGTAAAAATGTACTGTACAACAATGGCAGACTTAATGCCTGAGGCATTTACTTTACCAGATGAAGAATGTAGGTATCGATACTATATTAGTATGGGTCAGGACCAAATTTTTGACGTAATTGCACATCGGAAATCACAACGGAATGACGCTGACGATACAAACAAAATGCTAAAATAACAGTAAAACAACATGGCGGTTTATCCGGAATACATGGCCAGTACTTGAAGCCAATCTTGCCATACTAAATAGTCAAGAAACTTCTATCATAGGTTTGTAGGTTTCAAAATAATGGTGTCGCACAACAGGAGTATTACAACGGAAAGAATTTTGGGATGTATGTAATATTACCTTGTATAAATTATAATAACGATGTTCATTGTGCTATTATCTATTAAAACGATTACTAGTGTTTATGAGGCTTTATTAATATTAAATTATTAATGATAGGTTACGTTAAAAAAAACAGCGAAAATAATATTCTTAGGTAGTTTAGCAGGACATGTATATTTTATAAAGCGTAGTCAAAAATTTGGTCCTGACCCTTATTTCTGAAGACCGACAGTCTGGACGTAATATCCTAGAGTTTGTCTCCTTTCCAGACGTGTAGGTAATATAAACAGCTCGAGAAAATATGTGCGAAAAATATGTGAGACAGATTTATTCAGAGCATACAAATTACGTTTGATGAAGGCTCCGAATTCAGAGTTTTAGATAAAACGATATTTTCAGACCAGTGACCTTCCCTTACTACATTAGGTAGGTACCTAACCTATCTATGTACGTACACTTTAATGTAACATACTGTGTGACAATAATGTACATGAATATTTTTGTTAGGGCACAACTCTATAGAAATTCCGGCAGTGTTCTTTTCAATCTCATACATTTTTTTTCCGGTTTTTTATGTCATCAATGACAAAACATAGCGCAACATATAATTATTATTAAACCTTGACCTTTAAACTTTTTAACTTTTTAATCTATTTTTTACAAATCAATAATTCTGATTTTGATTTTTTTTTGTGGTGATGATGTAAGGTGCTGCCACCCTGTATGTCCTGATGTCTGAACCAAGAAAGTAAACAAACTTGAAAGGATTGACTGATCAATAATACTTAAGTATAAAGTACCTATTTCAGAACTTGGTTTGAGGGTACTAAAAGCTGAGTCCGCTACGTTGTCTTCATGTGGCCAAACAAAAGATATTTATCAACTTTCTGACAGTTCGAGCTAGAGCTGTAAGTTTCATTTTACGAGATTTACCCTAAAATACTGTCAGTTAAAATCATGGCAAACATATGTTATCTTTACAGTTTTAACGTATTTTTTAACGTGACGATAATATTATCGTGGACGTCATAAAATGTACTAAAATAAGTATGTAGACAGAAATTTACAAGCGTCTTCTTATATTTCCATGCGTTTTACTTCCCTGTGTTATCATGATACCGTGGACGTCCACGATAATATCGTCACGTCAGATTATAACAGCGCACATTGCCGCAATAATTATGCATAGCAAAGTTTGGGTCCTCTCAAATTCGACTTTAAACACAAAATTTTGGGTCCTCCGACTCCCTCTCAAATCTTTGATGAAAATCTTTTATAGTCAGATAAACCAGGCAGTAAGACGAGAAAATCTTCAGAGTGTCGCAGTGCGGACTAATTAAGTGTCAATATTAAACGCTATTCACTTATTTTTTCGCAATATTCTGTTCCTTATACGGTCAGAAGATACGGCACTCGCAAAAGATAGAAATGTGTGAAAAAGGGAGAGGGACGCCTTTGCTCTGCCGTGGGACAATACAGGGGGCCTACTCCGAAGTGCAAACTGCGAATGTTCGGATCGGACCGACACATGGCCGAACCGAATAATAATGAAAAATGCGAAAAAAGTTCGGATCGGCTCAGTTGGGTCGGGACCATAGTCAATATTCGAAAGAGTGTAGGAGTGTAGGATCGGAACAGACCGAAGTAAATAGTAACTTCGTAGCAAGAAACGCCCGAACATTCGGCCGATACTACTTCGGAGTAGACCCCCTGGCTAGTTTGACTTATATTTTCGGCGTCAAAATAAAAGCTTGGGAATTGCTTGGCAGGAGCTATACGAGGAAACAACAAGTGCCAAGTGCCAAGCCTTCGTCACTGCCGAAAAGCCAGCGCTGAAAGCCGCCTTTTAATTTACGTTGCCATAGGGTTAAGTAATGTTTATTAAAAGCCGAAGTGCCAAGTAAGTTACTATACTTATTTGGTTGGGAATAACAACCTGCTGCGACTGCGCTGAGTAAGTTATCATGAGATAAACTGAACTGTCTCCTAGTTGTATTATGACCGCTTTTATGAGATGCATAAGCTATACTTTCAGCTGCAGCTTGTTGTAGTTTTTAAAAGAGTGATTATTATAGTATTTTAATTGCGTTATAATTTTTAACATACTAGTGATATTTATTTTAGAAGTATATACTTATGTGTGTATCTTTATTTGTATGTAGGTATGTAAGTGTATATTCTCATATTGTTTGTTTCATTTTATTGTGTATTGTTTTTTATTTTATGTAAGTATTTAATTTTCACTTTTACGGTTACACACGCTATCTACATCTCTTTATCTACTTTCCTATCGCAGATATGCTGGTAAAGATTTCTTTAGAAATAAGCACTTTAAATTGAAAAATACAAGGTTTAAAAAAATAATATTTTATAAGATCACGCCTGCAGGTATTCCCCGAAGGGTAGTAGGGCAGAGGTGTAGGTACCTATCTATAGTACACACACATTTCTCCAGTTATGTTTAAGTCACATTTAATAGAGGCTTATTGCCATCAAGGAGGACCAGACCAGACTCTCTCTCTTAAAAATAGATAATTATGCAACAATTAAAACAAATGATACACGAAAATGTTTTTAATCGAGCCACACGAAGCATAAACTCACCATTAGACGCGATGCAAATGAACGAATATTTTGGGCAATTTGCAGTAGTTAAACGATAATGATTATGACATCGTAATTAATACTAATTACTTCGCAAAGGCGTTATTCAAATTAAGTGCCATTTTATTGAAATCAGTTCAATTTGGACTCGGAAACTAAACTTCTAGAATTCAAATTAACATTAATGGATTTCAAACTTAGCCATCGATTCGAGTCCCTCCATCTTTCTTCGGTAACTACTTAAACAGTGAATTATTTAGACATTACAAAAAGACGGGAATGAAGAAATGTCGTTAATTCAAAGCAGACCATTAGTCAGCGAAGTTCTTGTTGTTACGAAACACTTCGTTAGGTAATCAGTAATATAAAAAATATATAAATACGTAACGAGTAAAAATGTGTCCTAAATGAGGTGGCCTGAGGCCGCGTGAATAGCGCGCGCCGTGAATACTGGCTGAAAGGAAGGCGACAAGCCCGACGTATCCTAGTTCCTCGGCCGCGCTGCCAGAATGACATATATTTGTGCCAGACGCCGGAAAAAGTAAAAAAAAAAGGTATTCAAAATTAGAATACACCGTTAATGATGATGAGACGGAAAGGACGTTTTGGACTCGATTTTGAATGGTTTTTGCACTAAAACAAATGAGCGAAAGAACATTTCTGAAATAAATTGAAAGATGAATAATTATTATGGCACCATTTTTCTCAGGTGAAGTATTATTTTTAAAAGACATAAGTAGATACCAAACACATATTTTATACATACAAAAATAAAATATACTAACAACATTAGACTTGAAATAAATATTTGAAGATCATTAATTTAAAACCGACAAACCCATTTCAGAGAACGCAGAAGGCGAAAAATTCATCACAGCACTTTTCCAATAAGAATTGTAATAAAACATTCGAACGTTTAGTATAACTGAAATTAGAATTACTCAACTCCCGTCCTATAAATCAGTGGACATTTCACTCTGGAATATTGAAACGGAATCATTGAAAGGACCCATTAACATTTTTAATTAGAGTAATTTCTAATTTAATTAAAAGTTGGTAAGGGTCGCCCTCGCTCAATTTGTTCTGGCCCACTTCACCGTTAGTATTCTATCGAGCATTTTTATAACCGCTTCACTCAAACGTGCAAATAGAGGGTAACTTTGTTTTTATTACCTTCGAGAGCGTTACCCAAGAGTTCGCTAGAGAGTTATTAAGCTTTTACTTGTGTAAGTACGAACACGTAGGATGTATCAGTTGTTAAATGTTCTGATATTTGCGCTTTCAGAAATAGTTTGAAAATTATGTTGTAAAGTTGTACCTGCGGGGTAATTACGTAACATACTATCAGTAGGAATGGCTTTCGTTTTGACAGTTCAACAATATTCATTGCGTTATTTACGTTGCTGAGCAGACAAATTTTTCGAACATAAGAAGCAATGGATTAGCAGTATCCTTAAAAATGATTCAGGTTGTGATTGGTAGAGTGTTACGCAATTAATTCCTTGTTAAGTTGTTTTTCGAAGAACTTTTAATCACCCAAAAGAATTCATGAATGAATAATTAACACATCTAGGCATTTGGTACTCATTAATCCGTTCAAGAGTGGTTTCAAGCGGCTGAAAATCTGAAGTTACTAAGTAGTTATGGTAGATAATTTATGTATTTTAAAATTAAATGTACCTATGTCGAAGGCGTGAAAAGGTAACAGACAGTTAGACAGAATTACAGAGTTAGGTACTACAGAGAGAGACAGTTACTTTCGCATTAGTAATCAATCTATACCAATTACAAACCTAAAGAGTTTGTTTGTATGTTTGTTTGAACGCGCTAAAGTACGAGTCAGATTTAAAAAATCCTTTTGCATTTGATAGCCTAATTCTTGAGGAAGGCTATCGGTTACATCACGCTAAGACGCTTTGGAGCCAAGCACAAAGAAAAAAAAGACAGAAATAACACAGTAAGCGCAGGCCGGTCGGAGACCGAACGAAGTCGCGGGCAGAAACTATCCTACTAATAAGTATTATAAAAGTGAAAATTTGGATGGATGGATGGATGTTTGTTACTCTTTCACGCAAAAACTACTGAACGGATGCGGATGAAATTTGGCACATAGATGGTTTATAACCAGGATTAAGATATAGGTTACTTTTTATCCCCATATACCCACGGGATTGAAATTTATGCGGGGGAAACCGCGGGGTGCAGCTAGTATTAAATAAGTAAGGATGTCTGTGTACCCATCATATACACAGAAGATCCTATCTCCCCCACAGTAACGAGCGTAAGAATCGCTCGATCAGCCGCAGCTAAGCCACAGTTAATCCCACCGACGTTTAGAAGAAGCACCGACTTCGCTCCCTTGCATTTTAAGTCGGTATCCGTTCAATCCGATTTGTCTTTGGATGTCAAAGGTCTTTGAGCCCTGCGATTATTTTTCCTTTTACAAGCTCAGCAGAACCAGCCAGCACTTTTTCTTAACGGGGAAGCGCTAGGTAGCCCGCGAAATTAAAATTTTCTTACGTTTTTTGCATTCTGCTGGTCAGTGTCAGGTTGTACTTTGACCAAAATATCATTAAAATCATCAGTACAACCCTCTAAGTTCATATAATCCCATTAAATGACTATTTTATGAAATATCGGTCAATAGGATTATATAACTTTGATGGTTAGGTATATTAATGAATTTAATGATTTTATTTCTGGTTGAGTCTTCATGTGAATAGAGGGATGGCCTATTTTTAGCCCAAAGAATCAGCATTGCCATCCAACGTGGTAATGCTGCCAGCCTTTTGGGCACTTATTTCTTTTTCTTTATTATATAATAGTGTTTAATTTATTATATAGTAGTATATTGTATAATAGTGTTAGCTTATAATTCTGTGTTAAGTCATATTTGTTTCGCTAGTGAATCATATTTTAATCAACATGACACTGACCTGCAAATTGCAAAAAACTTAAAAAAAAAAAATGTTTATTATAATGTACAGACGCCAGCACATCAAGCTACTACAATCTGTCAAATTTCGTTAGTAGATTTTCAACATTATCGCTAAAGCATTAAGGTTCAAGGTTGATTGGGAAAATTTGACAGTTTCGGGTAGCTTGACCTGCTGGCGTCTGTAACTACGTAACTACATAGTCTACAGAATAATTTTCTTGACTGCTTTTGTGGCAATGACCTTTATGAATGAATGGTAGTTTGATTAACGACAAACTCATCTTGGAATTGAGAGCATCATAATGTGCATTCTCATTGTGACGGGAATTGAGAGGGCCACTTTACAGCTACAGCAGAGGATGTTGACGGGCTGGTTTGCTGCATAGCGTATGACAGTTTGCGACTCACAAGAGCGTCCTTTGTACTATTTTTAAAGATACGTTGGTTGAGATGCATATTGCTCAATAGAGATGTTATCTCAATATCATCTGCCTAGCCTTTTCCCAACTACGTTGGGGTCGGTTTTCAGTCGAACTAGATGCAGCTCATGCAGCTGAATACCAGTATTTACCATGGAGCGACTGCCTATCCGATCTCCACAACCCAGTTACTGGGTAATACGATACCCCTTGGTAATCAAAATCCGTTGCGTAGTTTAGAAGAACAACGCGTTCACACAGACAGACACGAAGTAACTAGCCGCGACCCGCGGTTTCACCCGCATAAGTGTCGATCCCGTGAGAATATCGGGATAAAAAGTATCCTGTGTGTTATTCTGATGTATAATTTATATAAAAAGAGTAGCAAGCATCCATTCGAACATCCTCACAAACTTTCGCGTTTATAATATTAGTAGGATTTATGTTTATAAAATAATTTTGTTTTAGCTGATGACATAACAAGCTTCGAGAAAATTAGAGTTCAATCGTAAAAATTTACTATACATTTTGTTTTTGTAGTTAGGTACGTGCAAAAACAGATGTTCGCAATTATAACAACAAGTGTTGATTGCCGAGCTTGTAACCGCAGTTAATTAATTAACTTTGAAACTAAATGTAATATTAACTGCATGTAAAACAGAAATACTTATTACTTCGTAAGTGAACGACCTTCGTGAAAATATTTCTCTGCAAAAAATTGCAATGCTTACGTTGATGCTCTATTGGCGTCATTTTTTGTAGGTCACTCCATTGTATTCGAATAAACCATCAGTTCCATCGAATCTTATCAGATACTTAACCAGTAACAAATGTATAGGTATAACGACTTACAATAATATCCAATAATAATAATTATGTACATGTATATATAAAAAACCGGTCAAGTGCGAGTCGGACTCGCATACAGAGGGTAGTAGGCAAGTATGTAACTAGAAATTTACGGTTTTCAGATTTTTTCCTTTACTTGTGCTACATGAAATTGCTTCTTGCCAAATTTTCTAGGTCAACGGGAAGTACCCTATAGGTTTTGATTCCCTTGCGAGTGTCAAAATATACGGCATAAACGGAACATAAACGCCTGTATCTTTTGATTGCGTTGACTATTTGATATTAATTTCAACTTGATAACTCTACGCGTTCCTGAGAAAACGGGTCTTGACAGACGGACAACGAAGTGAAGGGATAAGGGTTCCGTTTTTTCTTTTGCGGTACAGAACTCTAAAAAGGGGAAAAATAATCATAGGGTATCAAAAAATTCGTCCGCATCGCTGTCAACAGAATAAGTGCCCAAAAGCAGCATATGATTATGATGATAATTGTATTGGCATCATTCTATTTCATGTGCTAAAACCACCGCACACAGTATCTCAAAAGGGATTAGATACTCCTACTAACTTGCAAAGTGACAGTTGCCCAAGGGTCTACTTAGCTGCATCAAAGTTCATTAAGGGAGCCCTTTTCTCATAATGTTTGGTCAGGCCACCACAAATGTCTTCACGTATTGTTTAGATAGTAGTTCGCAGTTCACACACACACTATAATTAATTAACGAGAAGCACCACCTATAGCTGAGAGGAGTATACACATTTCTAAGTACTAAAATGCAGTGTTTTATTAGAATTTCCAATTTTCACTGAACTTCAGTAGCGTCACTAAAGCTCCGCTATATGCTCAAAGAACGTTTAGAAAAAACACAAAAGATAACACTTTTTTTTTAAACACGACATTCTTTTGTCCATGTTCAGCTATCGATTCACCACCTAGTTATACAAGCCGAGCTGCAAACAAAAATGAACGAGGACAATATATAACCTAGGCAAAACTAACGCAACGTGAATTGGAAAAACGTTTAGGTTGGTAGCCATATTGACTGAAAAAAGGTTTAAAATAGTGGATGCAAAACAAAAATCACAGAAGGCTCAGTTTTCAAAACGTACGGGCCAAGCTGAACGGGTTTGGAGGACTACCGTAGTTAAAACTTCGAGGTTAAAAATCGCCAATGATCACCCAGTGGTAATGAGTGCGACTTACGTGTAGGACTAGACTTACTTACTTGTAGGTTCGATGGTTCGAACCCAGTCAGGCAATACATGTAACATCTACCAACCCGCACTGGGCCCGCGTGGAGGAATACGGTCCACTCCCTCTCACCGAGAAGAGGCCTGTGTTCCAGCAGTGGGAACATTACAGGCTGATTATGTATTACAGGCATTTTGTGCTTCCTCACAACAAAGGACCGATGACGATGATAGCTTCCAATTATAATTCGATTGCCAATAAATTGGAGCTATAGGTGGCTGAAGTCGACAAGAAGATTGCATTTCCATCGACATTCGTTTCAGTACGTTTATCTGTCTGTGATAGCACACACGACATACTTAGTGGTGCTTCTCTCGACCCATGTTGTGTTGTGAAGCTGTAACAATTTGCGACGCAGTGAGGCAGATAACCGCGTGGTTTCGGCTCCCAGGCCCCGAGCACAGCAGCCCCCGGTCAGCACATTTTCACACAACTTTTATTCATTTTATTCTGTCTACCCCCAAAGAATAATTTTGAAAACACGCCCTTCCGATCACCGCGGCCATAATGAAAAGTTTTCATGTTATTATTATTTTCAGTTCCTCATTCCTCTTCTTTCAGAATACCCACGAACGAGTTTCGATAAGGAAACCTCAGCCAATAATGTATGTTATGAAAAACATTTTTACCCACTTTCGGAGTTTCATTCACAAAGAAAATCACGCTTCATTGGGTCCGTCAATATCTTGTAACACGTCGAATGTTGGTAGCTCTGTAACTTACTAAATTTTCATAGATACGAGATGACATTTGAAAAAGAATTTTCAAAATCGGTTCACAATTGATGAAAATATCCATAAACATACATAAAATACAATAATTAATACATACAAATAGACTTAAAAACTTCCACCTTTTTTAAATGAACCAAGGTTGAAAATGTACTACCTACAACTTTGAAAGTGACCGAATAGTTTCACTTTGATGTAGTAGTGAGGTGGCGAACCTCGGCTAATTAATGCGGTTACCTGAGCAGGGCACGGATCAAATTCTCGAAGGATAAGTAATTTATAAAATTGTGCCGGCTTGCCACAAATGAGCCGAGGTTAAAGTCACTAGCGTGGGCCGAATCTTTTTTCTAACGTTTCAGACTATTTCGATCATCAGCTATTATACGAAAGAACATAGTAATTTGCCCATACAGGACTAAATTGGGAACTTTGCCTAATTTAACAAATTCGAATCGGTCAGACATTAGTGGCATCCCATTCAGTAACCGAAAGGACTTAATGACCGAATATAAACGACATTTCGGATGGTCCGTATTTATTTGATTCGCGTTCGCCGATGCCGCTAACGATCAAGTGTTATGGAACCCTAACGTATCCTCGTATTTAGGGTAATCATGCGTGAGCGTCTTTTGTTTACAGTTCACTGAATATTGTATCGCCCTTTATTAGGTGTGCGAGTTTTCCTGTCCACATCCTAGCTATGTTTTTCTACTAATAGCAGGTGCCGCGCCAGCATTCATTTTCTTGTAAATATTTCCTGTTGTCCAAATCGTACGTGGGTCGATCGAAGGGTCTTTTATTTCAGCTGCATATTACTCATCCTTTCTCATCTATGACGGGATAATGTTGTCTGTTTTACGGTACAAAAGAGCCATATTATATTGCATGGGTTCATAACAATTCACTAGTTTGTTTAGAACATAGCTTCTCAACCTTTTTATGCCCACCGCCTACTTCGAGATTTTTTTTTTTTTCTAGAGCCCTCCAATTTTTTTTAGTTACCCAATTGTCGCAAATCTGAAACAGCTATCGCCAAAATTATATTTAAACGTGTAATATTATAAAGTCGTAAGATAGTATTGTATATAATTTTATCTGGGTCTTCTACTGCCCCGAAATTCTGAAACGCCCACGAGGGGGCGTTATCGCCCAAGTTCAGAACCTATGGTTTAGAAGATTGTGTTAATAAAGCCGTCAACGAGGCGTCAAGCTCCTCATAACTGAAATAAAGCATCACCGCACTTGAAACTTTATCCGCGGTTAGTTCATAAACAAATTAATAGGTACCTAGAAGTCTGCAGTTAGTTTAACGGCTTATGTTACATGGCACATGTGGGGCGCATGACGGAGAAAAATAATCACAGCCAGCCTTGTTTATGACCGACCATCTTCAACACGTGGGAATTCTTACGAGTACCTACAAGAAGTTTTTTAATTAATCCTGATACATAGCTACCTACATAAATATGCCACCTTCATGTTTCAATGGACATTGTCTTGGTAAATTGAGGTGCTTTACCAAAGGCAATAGAATTTTAGTACCATTATTTAACTTTTCACTTTTCACGATTAAAAATAATAAATAAGTAAGTATAGTCGAAAATATAAAAAAAAACTTTACCAAATAATATGAAACGGCACATTTTATAGTACAGACTACTCGTTATCTCCGGATTATTTCTGTCAGTAATGTCAAACGCTGGACGACACTTATCGACATTGGAAACCTTTGGCAGCTCGAAAGCCATTATCGGTGCGGTGGTTATTAAAGAAAAAAAAATCCATTCTAATTTTGAAAAGCGACAAAGACAAAGAAGAGCATATGCCTTGTTGGTTCTTCAGAGGCCTGGTGACGTCATCTGGTGCTTACAACATCTAGACGGGCTCTTTTCAGTGGGCAGACGCTATAAGATTACAAGAGCCGTCGGCGACGCGATAAAGTGAATGCCTAAAGACTGTTACTCGACCAAGTAATTTACTAAATGGAAGAAATCTGAGAGCTTCCACTTTAAAATAGACTTATTTTTTTAAAAGTGTGGATATAAATAAATAATTAGGTGTGCTCATCAGCATCGTGCCGCTGAATTATTAAGTGAGTGAGCCGGCAGGGCTGTCAAATCCTCGACTAAGATTTGGGTCACATGCAATGTTTTCGATATTCATATGCTCGACAATTGGGCTTTCAGAAATGAAGAATGAAAATAATCTATACTAATATTGCTAAGGGCGAATTCCTCCAAACTTTTATGCATAGAATAAGTCTTATCCTGAGCATACATTTTGAATTTTTGTCATTTTTTCTGTCAGACGTCAATTTTAATCCACGGTTAAAGATAAACTTTGGTAAAATCAGCCCCACCACGCCAGCAGGTAAAGCTACCCGAAACTGTCAAATTTTCCCAATCAACTTTGAACCTTAATTCTTTAAGCATAAAGTTACAAATCTATTAAAGAAATTTGACAGATTGTAGTAGCTTGATGTGCTGGCGTCTGTACCTAGGGGGTAATTAATCTGGGAACTTCAAAACTATTGAACTGATTCCGATAATTCATTCACTAAGGGAAAGCTACAGTATTGCCGAATGTCGTATATGTTATGTTAAAAAAAGGAATTTAACACAGACGAAGTCGTGGGCAGAAATGAGTGTTTTATAAACATCCACGGTTGATTTCTCAAACAAAAAGTCACGGAAATTATGCCGATGATAAAAGTGTGATGACAATAATACAATACCTACATAATTACCGTCTTACTGGAGAGGATTGGTGATAATTTTTTTTTATGATCACCAATCCACACCGGATTGGTGATCATAAAGAAAAAATGTGTGCAGTGGGGACCACCGTCAAGAACAGAGTTCATACGTGATACTCGCAACACACACGTATACCTATTCAAATTGAAATTCCTTTATTTACTTAGAAAACCATAAAACGACACCCATGATGAAAAATTTTGCAATGTTCGCAGCCGCAATCTTGTATTTTAATTTTGACCATGGGCTTCAGCGCCCTCCAAAACCATGAAAACAAACTGATCGTGAGAGAGAATAGAATATATTTTTATTGTAAAACATGAGTATACATCACAACATGTGCAAGGTCTTGTAATAATGGTTAGATCTGCATGTTTTGCCATATAAGGCGTACAAAAACAACATATTTGGTTTAAAATAACCACTAAAGCTTTGAGTCTAAACAACAAAACAATTTTTTTTCCATCGTAATAGTACTTAATTAAAAAAGAAGAAAATGTACAGATTAGGAAAGAAAAAGAGAAAAAAGAGAAAGTCACATGAAGTGGGCAACGCTTTTTCGTTACGTGAGGATTTCTTACCAGTTACCTACCGCAAGCTCCGTTAAAGAACTTCGTTCCAAGAAGTTAAAAGCTCTTCAAAAAAGTACTTTTCATTTACCTAACTAGAATGATAGACCATAGTTAGTCGGCTTAATCAAGTAAGCCAACTGTTGGTTGTCACTTTTGTCAGAGCCTTCAATGTAGTCAGTCGTTTTTAGGACAACAGCGTGCCATTTTTGTTTGGGGTTTAAGAATGCCCCCCTCTCCCCCTCCTCTTTCACCCCCTTGCACACAACGCAGTGTAATTGCCACATTTATGACGTCACAACAAACTGCAATCGACGAGCGCACGCCATTATTTTTAACGATAATTCATATTGTTTGAAGCGATATCATGAAAAGCTATTTGCTATACGCATTTCCATTGTTGTGATAAACTTTTAATATGTATGAAGTTACATTTCAAAATAGGTATTATTCATTAATATGTGCATTTATTATTTTCCATTTATGCTCCAGTGAAAGGTATGAAAATAGCAAAATTGTAGGCGTAAAACAACCAGCTATAAATTCTAGGAATTTGTTCATTAGTCACTTATTACTGAAATGTCACTTTCCTTAGGAGAGTGACATCTGAGTAACCAAGATAAGTGAGATGTCACTTACCTTAAGTCCTCTTTTTAATAAATGATATGCTCGTGTCTGGCCACTTTCTAATCTAATGTTAATCTAAGTGATTACAAAAGCTATTACGTTTAAGTAACCATACGTCATCTAGAGATGTGCCGAGTACAAGTTTTACCGAGTAATCGAGTACCGAGTATTGCTCGGTATTACGTTTAATGTCCGTAAGGATTGAGGAGCCACATCAGATTTTAAAAATCTGATCTTACCATTATTTAGCAGCAATGTAGCTGATTTTGCAGCACGAATTCTAGATTTAGCAGCAAAATATATCAATAGTTATATTTAATGCAAAAGTGGCTCCTCAATCTAAACGTCTGAATTGAGGAGCCACCTGGAAGTCGTTAAGTAACAGATGAATGTTTTTGAAAATTTTGTATCATTTAGTAGCAATTGTGCATATTACCGTCTAAAAATTTAGCTTCTGTAGCGCTAAAATGAAAGAAAGTACAATACTTTTAGTATGGCTCCTCAATCTACACTCAAGAGGTGAATTTCTA
The DNA here is from genome assembly GCA_945859715.1 of Apamea sordens. Lineage (NCBI taxonomy): Eukaryota > Metazoa > Arthropoda > Insecta > Lepidoptera > Noctuidae > Apamea > Apamea sordens. Next base: position 19,404,103 of record OX243986.1, read on the forward strand.
TTGGATGTGAGCGATCAATTAATATATTCGACATAATGATCATTTTGCAGGTGTAAAATAGTAAAACAGAGTAAATTTTGTAGATGAACACATTTTCTTTGGCTCCTCAATCCTGACGTTCTAATTATATATGTTTGACTGTAGTCACCTGAGATCTCAACGGAATCTAAAGCCAGAGATACTAACATTTAGCAGAAATGTCTGCTAAATATATCTGCACAGCTCAGCAATGTATTTAGTTTGCATTCTGAAAAAACAATACTTAACTATTTTCTTGTAAATTCAGTATGAAGGGTGACCATATTATACTCGTAAGGATAAGTAATTCATTAAATTTACCAAACAAAAATTCAATCAAATATAGATTTTAATTACAAAACACATAATCTGCATTCGCGACATATTCGCCAAAAATGTAAACAAATATGAGTTTATGGAAAAATAACTTTAATTCCTACACGATAAAGTTCAGTTTACTGTACAACTTCAAAAATGTTTTATAACTTTTTCAATACTGCTAAAAGTCACTCTGAAATCAACTTCATTACCATGGAAATAAAGTTGATATTTGCTTAACTTGAAATAACGTCAATTTGAAACAAATAAAATTTGAATATAATTATGCTCTTATATTGCCAGTTTTTTCACTTATAGTGATATAGTAGTAGTAGTGAGTGTCGTATTGTTGTCCATATACAATAAGAGAGAGGGAGAAGAAAATAAACTTTTTACAGCAATCCTTCACAGCGAACTCACGCGATAAAACGTTATGTTGGTAGTTAAGTAGGAACAGCTGTTTTTCCTAACAAGTTTTTCCTTAACAGCTGCTCAGATGAAGAGAGCACTTAATAAAAATCCGTCCGTTTCTTTAATATTAATAACAGTCACCCTGTCGTCAAACAGTTGTGAGTAACGCGCCTTCTGCCCGACATTAAAGATTCACTGTTCCCGCGGGCGTTATTACCGGCTTACGATTGCTAAACACCTTGTTTTTCTTTCCACTTTCCATTTATTTTGACAGGTAATTGACTAAAATTCCTGATACAATTAAAGTTCTGCTCTGAGTGTTCTGAGTTGCGAATTGGAAATTGACGAATGAACAACAGATCTACGAATCTCCGCGAAAATGAAATGAAATTGTTTATTCTGTAAATAGGATATCGGAATCACTATTACACGTCATATTATTAACAGCACCGTACACATGATAGAAGTGATTCTTCTTAAAAAATAAACAATAAGAGAGATTCAGTGTGAGAGAGAGATAGTTATAATATCTTTCTTCCCTCTCATGTAACGAAATGTGCTTAGGCGTGACGCGTCCTTGAAACACGTTCAATTATCGTTTAATTATCAAATCGCCGTCTAAAAAGTTTCAGTTCAACGTAAGCTAAAATGGAGTCGACATTTCTTATCCTATCTGATTGCTCCTAAGAAGGAATAACGAAACAAACTCAGGAGATCATTTATGATGGCATCATCAACCTTATCCCGATTTACTGGGGAACGGCGCACCATACCTCCATAATCTTCTACTGACAGCCGTCATCTCAGTAGTCACTCCAGTTTGTGATAACGTGATTTTAAAATAAAATCTCCTTGCTTTTATCTAAGTAACTTTAATCATAGTAGTCATATTTACCAAGGGCAAATTCCACCACACTTTTATACGATAACCTTGACAATTCAAAAGTGCCTGTTATTGGTTTAGTTGAAATAAATAGTTTGAGTTTGAAGAATAAGTCTTAACCATAGATTTTTTTTTCAAATTGACAGTTTTTCCATACTACAACAGGTATTCCACAGATAAAAGATATCTGACTTTGGTAAAATCAGCCCTAAGTAGTTGTTATTTCAATCGACAAATATAGTTTTTATTCGTGGAATAAAATTGACGTCGGACGGTATTTTAGTATTGAAGAACTGTCAAATATTTTTTTTTATTTTTTTAATGGGCTGAGAAATCAGCCCTAAGTTCTATTTAAATTACTTATTAGTAAATAAGGCAATATTGCTATGTGAATAAAGTATCACTCGCCGTGATAACTTTATAAGGAAAAAAAAAATATCTTTCTAAAACTAAAATGTCCGTTCAAGATGGGCCTGTATTCGCAATTCGAGTCGAGTAATACGGCTTGTTGGTATCTGATGAAGATATCTTACTAGGTTACGGATAAGATTCAATCAAATCAACAACGTCGACGGGAAATGAGCTGCCACAAGCCTTAGCGAAAATGCTGTCCGGATACTTTAGTTTTAAACCATAGCTAATCCAAAAAAAGCGTTGTGAGTTGTTCGGACTTTTTCGAGAAGAGTAAACTGTTCATTATACTCGTAACATAATCGACCTATAATGTGCTAGGACACAAGCCTCCTCTCTGTGAGAGGGAGTGGGCCATAATCCACCACGCGGGCCCAGTGCGGGTTGGTGGATGTCTTATATGGTTCTAGGACATGCCGGTTTCCTCACGATGTTTTCCTTCATCGTTCTAAGAGTAGTGGTGATGAAATGAAATGCATAAAGTTGCCTGTCTGGGTTCGAACCCATGACCTACAACTCGTAAGTCGCGGTCGTTACCACTGGGCCATCACTGCTCTCAACTGTTCATTATTACAAAGGAAAACTTGTAGGCAGTCTTTAAGTGAACTTGGGAAGAAATTAGTAGGTAATTAACTTACTAAGGGCTGACTTTTCAATAGACAACTTTTAGCTGAGGAATAAATATTGCGGTTTGCCAGCTTTTATATCGAAAATATGCCAACCTGTCATAATTATTCTTTGGGTAAAAGTTATCTGACTATTGAAAAATCCGTCCTAAGACTCAAATCATATATAAAATATGTTGATAATTCGTAGTGAAAAATAGCTACCAGGTACAGTATATTTTGAGAGCTAAACTGTGATAAATTAAACCTTTAGAGGTAAATAATAAATACAGCACATGTCACTGAGCATAAACAACAGCTACACGCCACCTGTAGGGATTAATATGAACTATTGTCACTAAGTGAAACAACATCAAACATTTATGTCGACAAATGATTTCGCTTAAAGTGTCCTTGCTTAGATACCTCCTTGTAGTTGTAGTTGTAAGGGTAGCACTTGTTAAGGTAATAGGTATTTAGGCACGTGCTTAAAGACAATTTCATCCTAGGTCAGATTCCAGAGAAGGGCATTTCTCGTAATTTTATGAACGTTCACAGTGATTTGAATCTCAATCTGAAAAAAATACCTCTAATTTCCCTACATTTTTGACATTAATTGTCGCTGAAATGAGATTGCGACCAGTTTTTTTACGTTTTTAATTACGGGAATAGCAGTGAACTCGTCATCGTCGTTTTTTTAAAAAAAAGAAAAGAAAGAAGAAAGAATGAACTGGGATAGGATAAGTTGGTTGATTGCATTAGCTGCTGAATTATTAAAAGCAATAATATATTAGGTCGAAAAACGAAAACAATCCGTTGAACTATAAATCGTAGACAAAAGGGCTACGGCGTAGCACCTGCGTAGCATTCATTTATTATTCTTGAGCTAAGGATTGTTCAATTTAAATAAGGATCACAATAACAGAACATACATATTTCAGTGGCTGTGACTGATTTATGTTAAATACACGGCATAATGTATGTAACACGTATGTTTTTCAATCACATAAAACACGTTAACTGCCGAATTTCTCGAAAATCTCGCCGAGAATCATGAAAAAATTTTTTTATGAAACATAAAACAAATAGGAGTTCTCATTAATAAATATTTCCGTCGAACCGTTACCTACAGACTACAGAGCCTCGTGTTGGCTGGTTGAAATTCTGCCCCGGTTTGTTATTCGGTGTTCCGTTTTATTTATTTTGTATGTCTTTCGAATCTGTACCAGTTTTATGGACACCGCTTTCTAGGTTTTGTAAACCAATTACTAAAGTGTTTGTATAGCCATATCCAAGATACTGTTTGCACGGTTGTAGGAGTTGCAGGTCCTAAGTCTACAAAAAATTTAAATATAAAAAATTTTGTCGAGAAATTTATTCACAGGACAAAAAAATGCCTATGCTTTAAAATTTGACTTTGACATAAAATAAAAATAATTAGTTCCCACTGCTGGGACACAGGCCTCCTCTTTGTGAGAGGGAGTGGGCTGTAATCCACCATGCGGGCCCAGTGCGGGTTGGTAGATTAGGCACTTCGATATACAAGAGTATAATTTTCTAACCAATCAATCTAACCTTTTCTCAACTTTGTTAGGGTCAGTTTTCAGTCTAACCGAATGCAGCAAAATATCAGTGTTTTACATCGAGCGACTGCCTATCTGACCTCCACAACCCAGTTACTGGGTAATCCGATGCCACTTGGTATAATTATCTAACCAATGGAATTAAATAATAGGAATCAGACAGGTGAGATTCAAGTAAGGATCTGCAACACTACCTACAAGATTCACACGCGCAAAAATAATAGGTATTCTCAACTCTTATGTGTGTGCTACTTATGTGGTGTCATATCTCGCTTCATGTAAGTCTATACCATTCATAGCCTATAAAAACTTGATCCTCCTATCAAACTGTCAAAGAACAATGATTACAGAGAGCAGGAAATGAATCCCTACCCTTTCCTATCCATCCACTGCATGACCTCTATTAAACATGTACACTAGACTAAATATACTATACGAAATGACAGTTGTTTTTGCGCCGATTCAAAGCGCCCCGCTCGAGCGTCTCAGGAACTAAAATTGACACATTGTTTTATATTTTAATTAAATTAAATTTAAAAAAAAAATAATAAAAAAATATTCATATTCACATTCATAAAAATGTACCTATAGACACCAAATTGTACCATTATCCACGGCTGAACGCTGACTCCCAAAATACAAGCGACAGCTTAGTTTGGGAACCAGTATCACCAACTCCTGAGATTAATGTAGGTACAGTAGCGGTCCAAAGCGGCGCGCCAGTTTCACGAAGCAATAGATTGACACTTCTGTTTAACTTACGACCTTCTTCTAATGAGTAATTCCTATACTTTATAGTATACACACACACACTCTATTCACACACTCAACACACACATTGAATACTTAATCACGCTATTGACTACAGTTACTTATTCGTAAAATTTTAGGATTATACCCACAGAAATCAAAATAAATAAATTATAAGGTAGATGAATGCAGTTAACTTAAAGAGTCATTCAATCGCGACTAAATAGAACGTTGTTCATTGTGGGTTAGCGACGTGTGTTCTATATCTATATATTAGCGGTGTTGTAGTTCCTTTTAAAATGCAAGCAAATTTGAACATTGAAATGAAAGCGAATATTATTGCGCTGCGTAAAATTGGACTTAATATAACACAAATATCTGATGAAACCGGACTGAGTGTAAGTGTAATGATTAAATTATTTTATTAAACAATTTATCTTATTAAAGTAGAACTGCTGATCCTTAATTTTTTAAAACGTTTTATAAAGTCTAAATAGAAGAAAATATAATTCCGAAGTAAATTTATTTACCTAGATTATTGAATGATGGATTAATATAACTATATTAATTCTATAAATATATGTAACATATCTATTGTCATTATAATTTTGTTTCTAAATCGTAGGTAATATTAGTATTTTGCTTAGTAGCCTAACAGTACTCCTTTTTTTATGTTAGAGAAGTAATTCCATGGCCGGCACGACCTCCTGATGACCTCAACCCCATAGAAAATCTATGGGGTTTAATCACACAGCGATGGGACGCAAGGAATGAGAGGACTGATGAGCAATTGAAGCTGCATTGCCTAGAAATCTGGGAAAATATAAGAGGAATAGACATATGTAGTAATATTGTAGGGTCGATGCGCCAGCGTTTATTTGATTGCATTGCTAATAATGGGGGTTATACGAAGTATTAAATTATAAGTTGATTATAGCAATACTAAAATTATATTGTGATATCCGTAATAAGGATTATTTTGAGGTTTAGCTTCAATCTTCTTTTCATAATGAAAATGAATACTTAAGCTATAACCGCAATAAGTCCTAATAAATACGATTTGTTAACTTTGACATTTGAGATAGGCAACTTAGGTAGGCTACTACTACTGAGTAATTTAATTGTATTGTGACAAGGAGTCCGCACTTTTTTTATTTACGTGGGTAGATTTGCTAGTTGTAGTTTGTTAAAGTACTCTAACAAACTACAACTAGCAAATCTACCCACATAGTGGTAATTAAAGGACAATATTATTATATTAAATTGAATCTTTGCGACAAACACACTTCTATTATTTCTAGTCCTTTAAACCAAATACAACCTTATTGCATTAAACATATGGTCTTAAATCGAACTGGATTCAAGTCATCGACCGGCCCGTGAGTGAGAACAAAAGCATTCCTGAGCGATAAGAATTTTTTCTAACTGGTTACGGACTAATGAGTGAATACAAATAAAATAGACTATATTACGTGCAACGAATTTACAAAACGCATAATTACGGAAACCGCTATTACCTGCTTAACTTCAATAAATTGTTCTTTATGAGAAAATAAACTGTTTTAACTAGACGTTTCTTTATTTCTAGTTTATAAAATTATAACGAATAAACAATTTGAAATTACTTATAAAACATTTTTATTTTTAACCCCATATTACAATAACAATATAATAATAACAATATAATAACTTATTATTATCGTTTATTAATCTATCGAATAATAAAAAAAACCGATAAAGATTATTGTTGGAAAAGAAAAATTAAAAGTCCCATCTCGAGATTGGAACCCAGACCTATGCGTTCGACAATCTAATACGTAAGACTACCAGCTATCGGTACTTGATGAAATGACTTCAATTTTAGCAATGGTATGAACCAACCAAAGTCATGCGTAATTACGTAGCCTATGTGCAAAAGCGACGGTATGTTTTTTGTTTCGTTCGACGCCAGCCAGTGTGCGAATTCTGAGATGTGCGTTCTGTGTTGTACATCACTACACACAGACGTAGGTACAGACTTTACTGCGCGTTCACAGCAATACAGTCCTTAAGCTGGTAATCAATTAATGACTCTTGACTGTACCTTTTAGAAATTGATAATATTGTGTATGTTTTTTCTGGTATCAATAAACAACTTTTTTTTTTTTTTGCTACAAATGACCTTTGTGTTTTTTTGGTCTAAATCGTGGAATAAGACATGTTTGTGTATATTGTGTTTACTACGAGATATTTAGAACAGTTTTATCATGAGAGTATTATGCGCAATTTGTAAAACTCACTATCAAAAATATTAATTCCATGGACGCTCACGATGCTATCAGCGTCAAAATGGCGAAAATCAAATCGAAAGTCTTCGTTTTATCATCGATAGTATGATCTCCAACGTACTTGTTTAATATAGGTTAGTGTATCCATCACAGAACAGATAAAAGGGTTTATCTGTTCTGTGCTATCCATAGTAGAGCAGCAAAGAAGTGCTTATTCATTCACTCAGGCGGTCATTAAAGTTTTTTTCATAATAGACGCATTAGTGTGAATAATTGATGGTTGTAATCTTCACCTCATATAACTGTGTCAACTCGTGGTTTCGACGAATGTGGAACAATGTTCTATGGCACAGAATATTGGTGACATATTCGGACATAGCATAGAATCTACCCTATTAGCAAATATGTCACACGCAGGCCGAGCGAAAATTCCTGAGACAGGTTCAAACATTCAGCTCGTTCGTGACTTATTAGCGTCGCATTCGCCTTGACAAAGGTTGAATAAATCCACCAGACAGATCAAGTAATTTTTTTTTGAAACATTGTGGCAACACCTATTTTCCGATATCATGAGTAAGTTTACAAACATGATTTAAACTAAATTAATTATCACAACATGCACTCCTACATCGAACCAGCCAGCGTGTATTTCCATTTTGAAGCGGTGAAGCCGAAGTACTGGCCATCAATTTGGTGTGATCATTGTTCCAGATTTTAATTCACGACCATTTATGAAGACCTTTATAAAAAAAGAAGGGTGCCTTGATTTAGGAGTCCGGGAGTGTATTATCAATTACCTACCAAAGGGCTGAATTTACAATCGACAGATCATTTTTATTCGTGGACTATCTATCTGTCAGAATTCAAAATTGTTCCTCGGATGAAATTATCTGGCGTTGGATAAATCAGCCCTGAGAAAAAGAAACAATATCCTAGTAGGTAGAATGTAGGTATTTTTTTTCTTTTCTGTTCCATTACACTGGAGTGCACTACTGACCCATACTTCACAACTGTTACTATTGTTACTTGTTTTGCATTATTACTTTGTTTTTCTCAATCATTGTACGCTTTTTCACTTCTGAAGTCCTAAGCTGTTTCCTGAAGAACATGAGTTATATAAAACTTTGACGAAGCAGCCTAGTCTTTAAGTAAAGATTCGTGTGCAACGTCAAAGTCAAATCATTAATTTCAAGTACGCCACTAAAAGTAAAGGCACTTCTGAACGTAAAAAATTACGAGAAAATACTATTTATTCTAGATGCCAAAAGGTAGTTTAGTATGGACTAAGAAGTTTCTTGCTTATTTTTGGCAAGAAACTTCTTAGCTCCTCCTTAATTCCTCTTTTTTTTAAAACATTAAATTTAACTTAATTTTAAATAAAAATATTTTTCCTTCTTCGTCCTTTTCTCTTTTTTTTATTTTATAATAATAAATCATTACATTAAAAAAAGTCTGCAACACTACCAACACAAAAGGCAATCCTTGCTTCAAAAGTAATTTACCTAAATGAAAAATAGAAGACTTTATCATTCACACTAAAGGGTGTTTCAAAAAGCATACCAACATGAGGTACAACTTCAAACGTATGATTATTTCATGTACAAACACAAATCGTGCGGCTGTCTGCTAATTGTAGTCATTATGAACATAAAGGTTGGAATGGAATTCCTTGCCTGTTATGCATTACTCCGTGAACGTGCAACAACGGAAAAACAATTCATGTAAACGTTTGCAGCAATTGCAGCTTCCCAAAATGTGTTTTATCACAGCAATATTTGCGTATTGCTGATATCTTAACAGCATGTGAAAGTCTACTGTGTATTGTTCAAAAGTCTTTTATTCAAATTAGGCTGAGAATCAGAAGTTTTTGAACGTTAAATGACATAAGACAATCCGCCAAAACGCCCGCCCGTCACCATTTCCTAGTTCTTTAGCTGGATGAAGAAGTGCTGGAACAAACTCTCTACTGTATCTCCTAAGAAGTGTGATCAATGGATGTGTTATTAACATAATCATCACGCTTGGCCTAATCTAAACTTTTATCAACAAATAAAACCATGCTCATGATGCCTGCCCATCGAATTATTGTAAACATGAAAACACGTTCATTAAAAAACAGTAAGTACAGCTTTGAAAATGTGAATGATGAGACTGCATGCACTCAGATTGGCAAGTGAAAAATTCACAGCTACCATTAAAATATAGCGTATTCATGCTCTCACATAACATTCTTTTTTTTATTATTCTCAAATATACATTATTTTGTTGTTTTTATAATTTTACTCGCATAACTTTCGAATTTGATGGCGAGAAGCGCCTATTACATACACATAATATAGTAAAAAAACTAACCTTAAAACTACCAACTATGCACTATTTCACTATATTCGATAAAAATGTAAACAAATATGAGTTTATGGAAAAATAACTTTAATTCCTACACAATAAAGTTCAGTTTACGCTTCAAACATTTTTATAACTTTTTCAATAGTGCTAGTCACTCTGAAATCAACTTAAATGCTATTACAAATAAAGCTGATCTTTGTTTAACTTGAAATAACGTCAATTTGAAACGAATAAAATTTGAATATAGGTATGTAGGTATATGGTTTTAATTAGGTGGTGGTCTTAATTAGGTGATTCAATTTTTTACAGCACCACTAAAATCTGCCTCGTTCGTCGCAAGCGCTACTGTTGAGCATGAGGTCCTAGATTCGATTCTCGGGTCGAGCAAAAGTTTATTGGGTTTTCCACCCAGCCCGGAGTCCGGATTTGGCCCGGTTGGTGACAATAGGGTCGCCCCCTGTTACTTAAACATAACTGGTGCAGTGTGGGTGTACTACACACGAGTAGGTACACCTTTGCCTAATCCTACGGGGAATCTAGGCCATCCATTACCAGTTATCCCTATTTCCCTAATTATGTACGCAATCTATCGATTTAAAACAATCAACGGCTAAAAGTGTTTGGTTCCCGCCAATTAAGAACTTTTCTTGCGTCCATCGTGCAAATGAAACTTAATTTAATTGAAACAAAACCTCTTTTAATTAAAGCCTACAAACAAAAGACGAGTTACCCCACTTTGGGCCTTAGAATTTATTCGTAGACAGGCACCTACTTTACATAACCACCTACTTTATTAAAGAAATTTGTAATTGCGCTTGTATCACCACAATTTTGTATAAAGTCTTAGAATAAAATACTGAATTAAAAAAAAAAAATAACCTAGCTAAAACATTGACTCTATTAAAACTGAAATTATAATAATATTATAAAACCTCGATGCTCGTGCTGGAGCAAACTTAATTATGTAAAATGAGGAGCAGAATCGCATAGGTACATTACACGGTCGCACAACGTGTCGCGTCTGTGTTAGCGTAGTGTTTGAAGCGGGCGGGCCGAGGCGAGCTAATGGCCGAGTTTATTATTATTTGTTTAGAGTAAGTTCGCGGCTGCACACATCGCTCCACACTCCACACCGTGGGAACATCTCGCCCACTGCATCGTTACACTTTTATACGAGAACAAATCAATAGAAATAGGTAGGACCTCTATACTTCTACGCTTTTTTCTGTTTTATAGACTTTATTAGCACAGATAGAGACGTTCTTGTTTACTCAATAAAACGTTGGACAAACTGTTTTACTTAACAGAAATAAAGGGAAAAGTTCCCTTTAGGTATGCCGAGTTTATTTAGGTATCGTTTATTTCATTCGATCCGTTTGTCTTTGTAGTACAATGTAATAAACAACAAGAATTCGGTTCGCTTCCTTGTAATTTGGCGCGGTAAAGAAAGACAAATTACACGCAAATTCCTTCAGATAACATGCAAATTTACTAAGCATCATAATAAATCTTCGGTGCTCGACAAATGTACTGTAAAAGTACATGTTAGCGACCGCCTGAAGTACTCAAATTAAATTTTTATCGCGGAAATAGATTAAACGTCACTCAGACTCTGCCGCTGAAAGCGGAGTAATTTTTTATATTAAAGTTTCAATGCAAGTGAAAATGTAAATCACTTGCCATCGCTAAACAAGGACAAAAGAACTCATACTACCCTCGTCGACAAGGAAACAAGGAAGGCGCCACGAGCGCCCCCGAGCAGCCGAGCAGCCGTCACGCCGCGCCGAAACTCATGCTAAAGATAAAGTTTCGATGCTTTTACATTGAAAACGTATTAAGAACAATTAAGAACTTCCATCCCTTGAAGATGTCACATAATTAGCCATGGAAGAAACCGACACCATCGTCTGTTCATAACGTTGCTATTGAAAATTTTGATACTTATTTATTCTATGTATCGGATGTTTATTGTTGTACCTACTTCAGCTTCCCACAACAAATTGGTTGACGTATATGGGTAGGTGATATTATTTTCAGCTTGCATAGTAGGTAAGTAAGTACTGTTAGTCTTATTTGGAGTTCCCAAGTCAATGCATGCCCACGCGCCTCCCACATGTAGTCTAACACTGCACTATTTTCTCATGTCTATGGTTCACACGGCAGCCCACGAGACTACACAAACCGAAACTTTTAATTATCCGTCAAAATAAACACGACACTTTGCGCGATAAAACATTTTAATTGGGAAACTTCTTTAATTGCACACTACTGCTGGTATATAGGTACAAGGTACTACAGTAATGCTACTAAGGAACGTGCTCTGCGAAAAACAAAAAATAAATACAAGTTATGTACCAATTTATTTCGCGGCGAAATCGTGAACAAACGTAGTATTAAGTTCTAAAAAAATACCAAAAAAAAAAGGTTTATTTAAAATTACTTTTTCGCATTTTGTAGATTCTAAATGCAGCGGAAGGCAAGTCCTCCGTGAAATATTGCTTACTCGCGCCATCGAATCAAGTAAGACGATCGGCGGTCGGGCGGATGATTTCATTGCAGAAAATGCAGCAATACCGATTCGTGCATTACGCTGCAGTAAATTACACGACCGTAGCAGAGGCAGCAGACGACAAAATCGTCGGAAACATATATAACGCGCAATCTTATTATGACGTGCGACCGTGAGTCGGTCGCCACGTAATTTAGATAGTTAATGAAGGCGCGCCTCGCCGCTCCAGCGCTCGCAGGAGTCGCAGGCCCTCGTTAACGTTATTCATTACAGTTGAAAATGTACGTTTCATCCAAATTAAGCTTAAACTGGGCTCATGCAAGCGCTGCAGCGATGCAGCGAGAGTGCAAACGACAAGCTACACCCAAACATAAACTTATTTAAACTCATATTAGAGCGCTGCATGAACCCTCGTACATACGAGTAGTTTAATAGCAAAACAACGCGTTGTCGCGAAGTTATTTTCTTAAATTATTAACCTAATAGTCTCGGTCTACTTCGCCGAATTACAATGCTGCATATGTATATTGAACGAATACGTACATAAAAAGGGTAACTTGATGAGCAAAAGCAAAAATAATTTCGATTATACCCTCGATAACATACGTTTATCTCATTTTCCGTAGAAACATTTTCCAATACATAAACAAAGAGTCGCCCATGAAAATTGGAAGTAAGATTTTTATCTGGGATAAGTAAATAAGTATGAGGGTTAGGTACGTGTTCATGATTCGGTGGCGGGTAAAGCCAATATTATCTCGTAACTAGGATTTTTCGGGTACATACGAAGTCGTGGGCGGCTCTTTGCCTCTAAAACCTAATAACATTACACCTAATATTATTATGTTTTAGACGACAAGAGTGTTTTTGCATTACAGGCAATAGATGATTGGCTAACCTGTTTTATTATCAACCTTCTTGTTTCAGTTCAACTAAGTATAATGTACTCGACAAAACTCAAGCGATTAAAAAATTTCGATCGTGAGTATCAGTCCTACGACTTCTCAAGGCTCCAGACTACGCCTGATTCACCAGGGTGCTAACTTCTACAACAAAGGTCTCGTCAAGTTTCCTACTAGTTAACACAAAGGCTTGCTCCGAAACTCCGAATGTTTTGGAAACTGAAGACATTTCAGTGCGACAGCCATTTATTACTGTTGGTGACGTACAAACAGATATATATATCGTCGTCACTGTTGGGGCACAGATTGCCGCTGGCTGTCCAGAAATATTCCTCAGATGTGTAGGGCGTTTGAGTACAAAAGCCGGTCCGTCATATATTTCTATCTACTGTAAACATTGTGTTTGGCATCATAAAATAAATCCGCTTATAAAACGATCTTGATTTTCAATCCTGTCTTAGTACAGCGTCAACCCGACCCGCGCGTCCCTACTCCCGAGGGCATGTCCAGAATGCGAAAAAAGCAATTCAGTTCCATAACTGAGTATATTCTTAAAAGAAAAAAGGCAAAGGAAAGGAACTAATGTACTAAGTGCATCTGCAGAGACAATTGAATGTAGAAATAGTTCCAGAAAGGTAGTTAATATTCTGGAGGAAGGTAACGCCCACCTGACTTCTCCGTACGGCGCGATTTCTTAATCGGGGCCATTAAGCACGACGTTTATTTATTCCCTTTGCCATTGTGGCGCAATGAACAAAGGATTTATCTGGGATGCAGGGCATTGGAGTACCACCGCCATAAATAGCACTAATGAATAAATCACTGGCTCAGTGGCTCCACAGGTTACACAATATTTCAATGAGCGCATACTGAAATTCGAACAATTGGTGAACATAAGGGGGCGTGCAGCGTGCTGTATCGATCCGCTCCCCCACCTCCACCTGCAACTGTATTTAGTTGCACATCGAGCGAGCAACTGCGAAATTATTTTGCCACTTTATTAAAAATAACGCTGACGCGCCACAGATTAAGGGATTTTGGTGCGCTAAGTAAACGTTAAATAAATAACGTTTATAAGTGAGTAGAGCTCAGTTTCATCATAGTTTTTCATGAAATCTTTAACAAAAATGTTGAATATTAACAGAAAGTTGTACAGTCACGAGCAAAAGTATGTGTACACTCGGCTTTATTCAAAAGCGATTTACTCCTTTATTTTTTAAATGAAATTTCATGTTGTTACGAACATAGCATTTTCGAACCCATAGGTCTATGTAATGTGTCGTATTTCAACATTGCATTCGTTATTTCACGAAAAAATCGCAATTGAAAGTTGCCAAGTGTTGACATATTGGTGCACGTGACTGTACTGTGAATATTGCGAGTCTTTATTCGCGCAGCGTTTCAACGCCGCGCCGCGCCGGGCCGGCTGTCAAAACGTCCTTCAAGAGAAAGGATTTGTTTTCCAGTGAGGCGCTTGAAAGCGCTGCCTCGCCGAAAGGTGATTGTTACAGCAAAAACAAAGAACCGCTGACGTGCTGCAAAACAGCGTTAAAGCTTCTGTCTACATCTAATATCTTTATGGACAGGTAATAAATTGAGAAATGTACCGTTCAGTTAATGCCCGTGTTTTATATTTGCTTCAACGAATCGTTGTTTTAATAGATATTACTGTATAGGTACCCCTGCCAGGTGGATTGGTGCTCGCAAAATATGATTTAAAACCTCATTTCACGTGTGCTTAACTTTGTGCTTAACATAGCTTTCGAACCGCAAATCAGCAGCAGATATCATTATCAATATAGCTACCCTCTACTTACTAACCAGTTCCAATGACGGGCTAACCCACACCGCAGGTGACCCTCCAACACAATTGATTTGCCCGATCAAAGTTTCATTACGGCGGCAAATGGAATCGCCCACCTGTAAATGCAACTTGGAACCCCCACAACCCCCCACCCGCTCCCGACTGCGAATATTTAGACTCCCGGAATTACCATGGAAACGCGACCAGGTTCTTTAAATAGCTTCACCACTAGCAAATTAAAAATTAAATTATTATTTTTGCGAACGGTATTTCGTGCGGAATTAGCGATACAGGTGGAAAAATCACTCGAGACAAAATTTCGCTGAACGGGGTTGGGGGAATTTTATTTTTGTTTAGATTAAACATTACTTATTTATTTTGCTGTAACGCATTTTTCTTTCTTTCTTTCTTTTACGGCACATTTCTAACGGGCTAGAAAAACCCATCTATATCGGGTTTTAACGTCCCAATAATTTATATCAGTAGCGATCTGTATGATTAATTATATTATACTGGCAGTTATGATTATACTGGCTACCATCAGTACGAACTGTCTTTAACGGTGTGTTGAGACGGGAAAAAAACTAAGAAAACAACCTGGTTTTGTGAGCGTTTGTTAAATACTTTTGTCGTGTTTCCAAACGAAAATTGATCAGTAAAGAGTTTCATATTGTCCGTGTGATGTATCGGTAGCTCTGTGAAAATCTATCCAAAAGCTTGCTTTGAGGCACCAGAGAGCATTAACAAAAAGCCGCTCATATATCAACTGCCTTCATTCTGAATGCAATACATATTTACTATGTAGTCTGTGGTCGTTTAGTACCAACTCTTAAGGGGAAGTGGCAGGGTAGCCCGCGAAATTCAAATTTTCTTACGTTTTTTTTGTAATTTGCAGCATAGTGTCAGGTTGTAAGTATATTGAACAAAATATGATTCACGACCGTAACAAGTATGTATTTGCAGAATTATAACCATTAAAAGCATCAATAGAACCCTTTAAATTCATATAACCCTATTGAATGACTATTAGGGTATATAGGGTTATAAGAACACAGAGGGATGTTTTGCTGATTGTAATGATTTTTCGTGAGCTACCATTCAGTTAAAATTGATAATGCAAATAAATGCATTATCAATATTTTAACTGAATATAAAAACGACTGTACAATACTCGACTGTATAGTGTTCGGGGAATTAAGGTAATGGAAAACTAAAAGGACATTGGAAGAATGATTGTTCTATATACAAACAAGTTTTAAGCTCAGTATTTCGTGCATCAATGCAATAAAAAAAATAACTATAATAAAAAACTTCATTTGGTACTTTTTTGAGTCCAAAAAAAACTGAAATAGAATCTGCGCGGGAAAATAGTGCCCGGAAAGACTTGGGAGGGGGGAGTTTGCCCATCTGTGGGAAAGTATAGGCTAGACAAAAATGCGTTTGTAATAAAAGAGAAAATTTATCATCTACATTTTGCAATTTGATAATCGATTCTCTCGTCAAGTTTGGGCCGAGTTACCGAGTCTTTGTGCGTATGTAAAGTAGCTATATAAATATCTAGCTGCGCCCCGCGGTTTCACCCGCACAAGTGTCTATTCCGTGAAAATATCAAGATTATTATCCTGATATCCTATGTGTTATTCTGATGTATAAAGCTGTAAAATTTCATCAAAATCCGTTCAGTAGTTTTTACGTGAAAGAGTAACTAACATTCATCCATCCATCCTCACAAACTTTCGCGTTTATAATATTAGTAGGATTTAAATAAACTTCCTATACTCAAGCCCAATCTCATTATCTAAGTTTACCTGACACTTTATGCTAATAACTATTGGAATTTGTACTAAAAGCCAGAGCGTAGACTTCCCTTGTTCAATTGTTCAATGGCTGGCCAACAGCAGCCCGTTTAACTATTGCCTAATGTTGTGTTATTAATATGCATACTTTGACAAAGTTACATGTTGGAAGGGTTACTACCGTACCATTGTTTTATTTTCACTGTGGTAACACCACGGACTATTGACTGCCCAAATGCCAACAAATAATGAGAACGTTTGATGAAACGACGTAGAACAGAACGCCAATTCTCGTAATTTAAAACGTTCAAAATCTAGTCGCAGTCTCATCTCAGCGACAAACAAATGTCAAAAACTTGTCAAAATGTAGGGAAATTAGAGGTATTTTTGACAGATTGAGACTGAGATTAGACTGTGAACTTTCTTAAAATTACGAGAATTGCCCCTCAGATTTGGGTGTATTTATACAAGGTGTCGTTTTGCATCCTCGTCAAATTCAAGGAGGTGACTATGCTGCTGATTCTCGACACGAATCAATAATAAAATAAGTAGGCATTTTTTTCTAATTTTCGGAAATCGGCATGTGTGGGACACGCATTTTAAAACGCGGCCTGTGTGAGACCGCACTGAAACTGCTCTTTTACACACACATAAAAACGCGGCCACTTATACGATACCATAACGTGATTCTTCTTTAAAAGTGGCGTATTCTGAAATACTGTCAAACTTAAATTACTAAAAAAAATAGTATTTACCAGCGATCGTAATTTTATTTGATTACATTATTTATGTCTTTCATAACAGCCTCCTGAAATTTGACGAGGATGCAAAACAACAGCTTGTATAATTAGTTTTTTTTTTTATTCTCATTCTCTAATGAGAATACTTATATATTTATATACTGTCTGCAGGAAAAAGGCTTTTGCCCTGCTGTGGGACAATAATAGGCTGATATTATTGTATTATATTTTTGAAAAGGTTGTAAAGAAACTCTATAAGAGAATTTCTATATGACAATACATTGAATCATACTATTTTTGTAACATGACTAAATTGTAATTTAACATAAATATTATTCATGACTAATTTGTAATTTGACATAATTTAATCTTAATACAATACATAAAATACAATACATCAAATTGTCATGCAATATGCATGACAATTTGATGTATTGTATTTTAACTATGAACCGAACTTATAATGTGAATTTTGTATGCCTCAATGGCGGGACATAGCAAACTTACCTATAACTTACCTGTAACTAACACACCATCTTATGAACCTATGATCCACAGTAAACTTTGAATTAAAAAAAAAAAAGAATTTCTTTGCCTCGCAAAAAAACAGCGCGCCAAATTACAGTTGCATACATCAAAACTGGCTTCCTTATTTAAAATTTTAATCCCAACACATGAAACAACCAAGTAATAAACTTCCTCATACACGGCGCCATATTTCTTTTATTTGTATAAAAATCAGTGTGTGACCTCGGGGAGGCGAGAAATGAAGACAAACGTGCAACGTGCGCTGCGCCAGAGGGTAGCTAGTAACTGATATATTAGACTCAAAATGTTTTGGTCTACTGTAACGTATTTATGTGTACACTGTGACATATGTGCACTGAAGTACACCTGCATTCCGCCACTAATATTTAAGGGCGAATTTCATCAATGAGACTAGACGCGATCAGCACTTACCCATTCTTCTCCATACGAAAACTACCTTTTAGAAGGAGCTACTAGAAACATTTTATTTATTTGTTTATTTAATACCTTATGCAAATATGTGTAATAGTAATAGTCCCTATATTTGTCAGAATATTGTTACAGAGTTGTTACGTGACTATAGTACAGTTGTTACGTGGGATGTGAGTATTGTACAGAGAACTTAATACCATAGGCGTTTTTTACCAGTCAACCTTTGGGTTATGTAGAGACAATTATTGGTAAGTGCAATTGTTAAAATTTAGGAATAAATATCACTCAATTCTATTTTATTGTAAAGTGCCATTTATGTGCCTATTTCAAATAAACAACATAATCCGTCGTTCAAGAGCTGTCAGTGTCACCTTTGTTGTGGAATATTGACACTGACGGCTCTTAAACGCGGATCAAAGGGCAATTCTCGTAATTTTAAGAACGTTCACAGTCTGATCTCAGTCTCAATCTGTCAAAAATAACTCTAATTTCTCAAAATTTTTGACAAGTTTTTTACATTTGTTGGTCGCCGGGATGAGACTGCGACTAGATTTTGAACGTTTTAAATTGGCATTCAACATTTCAGATATACTGATCGTGTTCAGTCTCATTGGTGAAATTCGTCCTAAGTATCATGGTACAGGAGCGTGTATTGCTAACGACAGGCTGCTAACTGTTAATCTCAGGACTAGAGGAGGATATTCAGTCGAGATTACTGTTTCAAAGCGCTCGGTTAGTCCGCATAGGTACCACATCGTCTTATGCAGGTGTTGCGATATTCGATTAAGGTATTACGAGCTTAGAAGCTGAATGAGCCAGCAACTTCTACCTGAAACTACTGGATGATTGATGGCTCATATAACATCTAGTCTATACAATAAAATTTTAAAGTCGCTTTTCGATTCGGTCTGTTGTTTTTTTATACTATGCAATGGATTCTGATGCGGTTTTTACCATAATTTGGAGAATTTAGGTACGATCAGCGTCAAAAATATCGGGCCGAACAGACTGTTCAAAAGGATCTCAACAACTAATAAAATTAAACTTCAACTGTCATTCTGACAAGAACTTTATCCAATTGAGATAATTGAATAAAGTTCTTGTCAGAATGACAGTTGTCGTGCACTGTCTTCATTCTGAAACATTCCTTGTGTCATTGAGTTAATATTTTTCATTTTCATAGTCATTTGGGTCGAGAAGGTATGGAAGTTTTGTATGGGACAGCTGATATTTTTATCATGATATATGATGTTGGTCCCATAAAGAAAGTAATTCAGTTGTATGGTCCGTACCACACCCTTAAATATGACTACACATTTCTGATACACGCTGTATTAAAAAAAAATACTAATTACATCGATTCCTAGAAACACTGGCGCGTAGCTGCGTAGCAACGTAGCACGTGTAGCAGCGTCTACGCTTTGCCTACGGTTTGCCTACGCAACTATGCTACGATTTAATTTTATTGCAAATCTAAATACACCAGTAAATTGAGGCCTTGAATGTAATTCCAATCTATCCAGTAACAGTACGCCAGTATCCAAATCTGTTATGCTGTGGCATTATCAACGTATAAACGCTTATTGAATGCTGTTATTATACGGAGCGAACGCGCGGCAAGAGTGGGATTTGGCAAGAATATTACGGTTTATAGGCGAACAATAATGTAATTGGATTATCTGTGTTTCAAGTCTGTTCTTCGTTGTAGCTGTTTGTGAGTCATAGTAGAGTATTTTGTCATTGGTACGTGTTTATCATTACAATCAAAACTTTCTGTACTGTTTCTTAGGCGGCAATTTGATAATTGGAAGAGAATTCTGAGGAGACTGTGAGAACGCGTGACGTTTAGGCACATTTTGCTACATAAGAGAGAAGAAAGATTTCTCTCTTTGTCTCTCACAATAAATCTTATTTTTTGTGTAGTTTCACATCTATCACGTGTACAGTGCTACACATTTTTTTATTCTCATTAGAATATGTCTGTATGCACAGGAGACACATTTTAAGTGTATTGAAATGAGACAAAAACTAACAAAACATTCTGGCTTTGTGAGCGTTTGTCAAATGTTTTTTCGTCTTGTTGCGAAATAGTACTTCATACGAAAACCGTCCAGTAAAGAGTTTCATATGTTCCGTGGCAGAGCTTTGAGGCACCAGAAAACTACTCGCCACATTTACTGAAAAGTAATATTACCTTCGTCATCTTCATCACACAAAATGAGCCTGTAACGTTCTGCTGCGACACAGGCCTTTCTGTGAGAGGGTGTGCGCCATAATCCACCACGCGGGCCCAGTGCGGGTTGCTAGATGTCACATATCTTCGAATTTCTGGGTCTAAGACATGCCGTTTTCCTCGCGATGTTTTCCATTCTCCGTTTTGAGCCCATTTTGAACTCACCGCTAGTATTAATATGAAGGACATTGCGGGAAAATGTTTAAAAATCTGAGGCTAAGATAAGTCTATAAAAACCCAAGTTCGCCAGCAACGCGAGATGCATACGCTACCGTACCGCCTGCCTAATAAATCGTTAAGATAGGAAAGAGCTTTCAAGTAATAGTCATCTTTACTTGTGTGTGAGATAACATAACACCACGCCACGTAGACACTTCTCATGACCCAAGGGCTGGCTTTTACCTTGGCCAGAGGTGAAGCATTGCCATACAACGTGGCAATGCCGCCAGTGTCTTGGGTACATTACCAGTCGACAACGATGCGGATGAATTTTTCGATGCTATATTTTAGTTTGTAAATAGTTAGGATATAATTTTGTTATTTTAGTACTAGATTTTAAATCAATAATTAATATTAACTTCTTATAAATAAATAATAAGCATGACGCCCACGCCTATATTTCCTGAAGAGTTAATCAGTCAATCAATAGTCTTTATACACCGTTAAATTTGATCGTTTTAATCCTTAAAAGGGGTCATTGTACTCATCATTATGAACAACTTTTACAACGGGACCAATCCTGAAATCGTGAAAAAAAAATCAGTTGATCCATAGATTATGTCGAGTTATGGGAACATAAATCTATGGATCAACTGATTTTGTTTTTTTTGTTTCGCGTACACTGAACTTGATTGTGTAGGAATTAAAGTTATTTTTCCATAAACTTATATTTGTTTACATTTTTGGCAAATAAGACGCGAATGCAGATAGTATACCTAAACACATCTCTGCATACCGGTGCTGGGAATACTGGCGAGATGTTATCGTAGTAAGATTATAATTAAGGACAATGCGACCTATTACACAGCTGATTAATGATTGCTCCAGCCTGTTATCACATGTTCTGCAGCACTTATCAAGATGTAGTCAGCTGACTCGTGCCAATTAATTGTAAACGCGGCTGTTATGATTATCAACGTCCATCAATTAGGACATTACGCAGCACATGACAGTTCTATGATTATTGTGAACAAACATTATCTTAGAATATTTAGAAAAATATTTGTTGTGTTATGTACATATATAGTTACTGCCTATATCCTATGGGAAAACGGCATGGTTTTCTGTATGTACTCTCGTACCTATGTGTGTGTGTATCTGTAGTGCGATTCTGTAACCATCTCACCGTGAAAACTTAGGTGAAGTGAGCGTGGAGTGAGCTGTCTTTGCAAATAATGCTAGGGATTGACACTACTGACAACTCACATCAAGCTCACTTCACTTGAGTTTTCACGGTGAGATTTTTACAGAATCGACCGGCTGTACTAATAATAACGATGAAGAGTTTGTTTGTTTGAACGCGCTAATCTTTGAAAGTACCAGTGTGATTTGAAAAATTATTTCTGAATTTGATAGTCCAACTCTTGAGGAAGGCTCTTGGCTATTTAGCATCACGCTAGGTCTCGAAGGAGCCGAGCAAAAACAAAAAAAAGGCAGAAAGAACGCTAAGCGAAACCAAAAAAGCTTGGGCAGGCGATGCGATGCGACGGGGCAGTCGGAATGGTGAATCTACTCTCTCTTTCACACTTGTAGCCCCATCATAGAAATTTAAAAAACATATCTATGAGCCCCATATAATCTACACCTCTCTTTCTCACTTTTTTACGTCTCATTTATATTATACCTTCTAAGAAATAAAACATAAAGGTTTCATTAATAATTAACATTATAGTCCGTAGACAGTTTCAAGAATCCAAGTCGACGGAGCAGCTTCAAAAGTAATCCACCCAGCGTTACTTAATCAAATTATGATAATTTCTCAAATAAGTACTGTATCAAAGATCAAAGTTACTGAAGACACTCTTTGATCATGTAAAAACTCACGGATACTACATTAATAATGTTGTACAAGGGTACAACATTATTAATTTACTTTACATTTTGGCTACGATCAGCTGCGGGGTAATTGCGTAACAAACTATTAGTAGGAATGGCTTTCATTTTGACAGTTCAACAACATTCATTGCGTTATTTGAGTTGTTGAGCAGACAAATTTTTCGAACATACGAAGCAATGGATTAGCAATATCCTTCAAAATGATTCAGATTGTGGTTCAGGATGCTGATCTATTCTGTAAAAATCTCACAGTGAAAACTTAGGTGAGGTGAGCTTGAAGTGAGATGTCATTCCACCTTCATTTGACGAGTAGGTACATCCCAACTGTATAAAATAAAATAGGATAAATAGTAAATTAATTGTCGTGCGATATGCAGTACACAACCAACTTAGGGCTGATTTTTCCAACGCCAGATAAATAATAAGAAAAAAAAATTAAAAAAAAAATTAAAAAAAAATTAAAAAAATGAATGAATGAATTATAAATTCGAGGAATAAAATTGACGTTTGACAGTTTTTGTATGAAACAACTTTCAAAACGATTCCTCGAATAAAATTATCTGGCGTTGGAAAAATCCGCCCTAAGTGTCAATTTTGTTTTTCTATTTATTTGTATAGTTTAAATATTGTAAAAGTTGAATTTTATAACTTAAGTACAACATAACTAAAACAGTTTTCCTCTCCTAAGTTATATGCCAGACCACTTAAAAGCACAGACATTGTGAACCAGACCAAGACCTAACTTTTTCCACAAACACCTACGTCGGTTCCAGACTACAATACTTTACTTTCTAATTACTTTAAGTTTAAGCTATCCTTTTCATAAGCAACTGAGTCCCGCTTACTAATACATCTTCAATCCTTTGGGAGAAGAGTAAGAAAATAAGTTATAGGAACTGAACTGACTGTTATGAATGAAATAAAACCCATGAGGCCATTCCCTCCTGGAATGGCCTCATGGGTTTTATTTCATTCAAATCACTTCGGCGGAATATTGTATTTTATGAATAATATATCCGAATATCCCACAGTCCAAGTTATGTTGTTACCGAGAAAAGACATTGATAGCAATAACAAAAATGATTTTATTTAGCAAACGTATGTTTGCTAATTCCCAACTATATTGAGGTCAGCTTCCAGTGTAACCGGAAGCAGCTGAATACCAGTATTTTACATAGAGTGACTGTCTATGTCACCTCCACAATCCAGTTACTGGTTAACACGATACCAATTGGTATTTCATCAGTCAATCAGACTTTATGAATGACAGCTAGCTGGGCAAAACGGCTGAACATGCGTTCCGAACCACGAAAGGGCATACCTATAATGGATGGTCACCCATCCACGAACCTTTACCCTTTGATCGACCCGTTCGGCTGTTATTATTTAAAAAACTCTATTTAAAAAGTTTAAGAAAACACCAATTAGTTTGACTGATTATAACCATAACAAAACATCACGCGTGTATTTCTCAAAGGAGTTGGCAAAAGTGTATTAGTGCACCTACGTTTGTGAGTAAATGTACAAATTGGTGCTGAAAAAGAATTGGTGCTGAAACATTTTTAATGAAAAAAACCTATATATATTACAACTTATAATTTCCCTCCATATTTCACAAAGTACATACCTACACAAAAACCCATTACGAATAAATCGAGTAATAACAAAGGAGGCGAGAAATCCTTGTCGGGAAATGATGGGAACAAGCCTACATCCATCACGGAGATGTATCGACGCTGGCGCGATACGTTACCTTATCACATGTAGGTATTGGAGGTGAAGTATGCAGCGTATGGCCATCAATAATGTATCCTCAGAAACGTGTATAACGTCAATGAAGAAAAAGTCTCAAAAGGTTTAGATATGATCAACTTATTTGTGTAGATTGTAACGGCTAAGCTAGAGTTGCTTCAAATTTCCGAGTTAAAATGCGGCGACAGGTAGGGTACCGGAAGGGAACCGTTCGTGTGCGAGTTTAACTCGAACACCACAAGGAAAAAAACCGGAAAAGCATTTTTTTGTATTTTTTACCTTATTTAATTTTTGTTACTAGTTGCGCCCCGCGGTTTCACCCGCATAAGTTTAGATTCCGTCGGAATATCGGAATAAAAAGTATCCTATATGTTAATTGGCATAAGCGCTCCTGCACACGATGCCGCCACCGCGCCGTCGCCGCGCCGACGCCGCACAACTACACTGTACATACGAGTCGCGCGAAGACCGCCACCGCGCCGCCGCCGCGCCGCCACCGCGCGCGTTCCCAGTTATTTCATTATCCTGATTCATTCCATTGCCGGCCGCGTATTGCATGTTCATACGCGGCCGGCAATGGAATGAATCAGGATAATGAAATAACTGGGAACGCGCGCGGTGGCGGCGCGGCGGCGGCGCGGTGGCGGTCTTCGCGCGACTCGTATGTACAGTGTAGTTGTGCGGCGTCGGCGCGGCGACGGCGCGGTGGCGGCATCGTGTGCAGGAGCGCTTATGGTTGGACAAAAGAGATTATCCAATCTCCGTTTTGCCGACGATATTGAACTTTTTTCGTCTACAGTCTCCGAGCTGACACAGATGCTAGAAGATCTCAGCACGGCAAGCCTAGAGGTCGGACTTCAAATGAACATGTCAAAGTCCAAGTTGATGACGAACAGCGTGCATCACAGGATCACCGTGGCGGGTCATGTCGATGAGTATCTTTATCTTGGCCAAATACTCTCTTTCCAGGCAAGACAAAACATTTGTTTTGCAAGACGCACCGAAAATGCCTGGAAGAGCTATTGGGCCATGAAAGATCTAAAGAAGACTCATCGACATGTGTATTCTTCCCATCCTCACGTATAGTTCTCAAACATGGTCTTTGACAATTCAGCAGAGGTCCACGCTCAAGGTTTGCCAGAGAGATAGCTCTCTGGCAAACCTTGAGCGTGCTATGCTATGCTAGCTATATTTTTAAAATATGATTGACGTGTAAAAGTGTTTGTACAAACCTACTTACAAAATAAAATCATCAATGGGCCAAACATACGACCCAGCGGACATCGCGGCAGGCCCAGACGCAGATGGCGGGATGACCTGGACTCCCCTCTCGGTGAGAGGGAGTGGGCCGTAATCCCCGCGGGCCCAGTGCTGATTGGTAGATGTCACATTCGAATTTTCTCACAATGTTTTCCTTCACCGTTTTGAGATCAGTGGTGATGAAATAATTTACACAAAGTAAAGCGCCTGTCTGGGTTCGAACCTACGACCTACAACTCGTAAGCCGCGGCCGTTACCACTGGGCCACCTGGTCTCAATAGCATAATTGCTACTAATTTAGTAGCAACATTACATTATGCTTATGTAAATACAAAATTTCAGTATTGTCAATATTCCATGATGTGAAAATATATCGCAATTAATCTGCATAACATTATGATAGCTTGATTTAAAACCATAATAGGTATATCAGTTCAACCGGCACGTAATTAAAGGTAATTAACGACGTCATTACTCGGGTATTTTGTGTGTCGGGGGGCTTGTGGCTAAGTAATAACAGCCGCACGGGTCGATCGATCAGGTTAAGCTACACTTGCCGCGGTTGGTCCGTGGACGGGTGAACATCTTCATCAAGACCCCTCCGTGCCTCGGAAAGCACGTTAAGCCGTTGGTCCCGGCTGTCATTTGTGGATCTTTGATAGTCGTTACGGGTCGTCAGAAGCTTGAAACTCTGGCAACCAGTCTTACCAAGGGGTATCGTATTACCCAATAACTGAGTTGTGAAGGTCAGATAGGCAGCCGCTCCATGTAAAATAACGGTACTCAGTTGCATCCGGTTAGACTGGAAACCGATGGCAACATAGTTGGAAAAAGGCTAGGCAGATAATTACTGGGGTATCGTGTTACCCAGTAACTGGGTTGTAGAGGTCAGATAGGCAGTCGCTTCGTATAAAATACATTAACTAGTACCTAACCTGAGGGGTTTCGTTGGGTGGCTAAAACCAAATTGTAAAATAAGTTAAGAATTTTAGAAATAAAAAATATTATAATGATTCCACTGCATCCGGTCCGGTTACGCTGGAAGCCGAACCCAACATAAGATTGAACGACGTCAGTACTTAATACTTAAATAAGTAATTTTAACGATTTATTTCCATTAAATTTTGACAATAATTTAAGTTAATTTAAAAAAAACCCTTAATTTACTCAGATGTTCCACTATCCTTTAATTAATATCCTGCATCGCCACATATTTGACAACTGGCATCCTTCACGAAATGAAAAACTTCACAGTTGCTACATTCATTCAATTTTAACCCATAAATTTAATAATATAAGACTCGTACAAGTTGCATTTGTAAGTTTGTAAAAACATCAAATTGTTCCATTCGATTTAGTGCCTTATCGTTGAAACAGTAAGGTGTATCTTCTGTAGATAAGTAAGTGGAACGGTATCTGCACGTGCGGTGACGTCAGGCGGGTGCACGTGCACGGTGCGCCTGCGCATCTGCCGGCTAAAGTTCACTGCACCGCTCCCTAAAGGATCTCAAGATGTTGAGGTCTGTAGATGATCTTTTGTGTCATGTTATTAATATTTTTAAGTAGTGTTTATTATTTCCCTCTCGAAGAGAGGAGGCCTGGTGTCCCATAAGAGGGAATATTATAAGCTGATTATGCTGAACTGAAGGGAAGGTTGTGCTAAATTCATCCTTTTGGTGTTTATACAAGGCCTGATTTATAATACCGCCGGGTTTTTAGGTATCTTCCTACAGGCCTAAATTTATGTAATGCTGATTGAGATTCTGTGATAACTAATAGTGTTTTTTATGTTCTTAATTGTGGGTCAAATAAACTTTATTTTCTTCTTTTCTATCTTCACAAATATACTGTTACAATTTAAAATTCGTGGCCTCCTACGGTAAGCTGACATCTAAAGTAATAAACCGTGAACCTTAAAGTACTAATTCACCTTAACATTAACACATTAAGTAGGTGTCTATAAATATATATATTAATATTGCCAGCCAGCTAAAATTTCAGCAAAAAGAGCTAGGGTCGTGGGGAGTTGGAGATAAACCCAGTACTGTACCGTTTTCGCGTTTAAATTAAATAATATGCATTTCAAATTTAAGGTATAACCTTCCAGTTATTTAAGTGTTATAATTTGTAACAATACTCGTAATAAAAAAAATCACCTTACCCTACGTCGAGGTTTCTACTCTAATATAGACACCTCGACGTAGAGTAGATAAGAAGTACTAGTACTAGGCTAGACACCATAGAAAAGTAGGAAAATCTTTTCTGTTTTAATAAAAACTTTTTACAGGCACAACCTAATCTACGCTTTCAGAATTATTTTATCCAAATCACCGTGATTTTTATTCTCATTCTTATAAGTTGCTGCCACTGACAGGTCTATCAAAATCATTACGATCTTTATTCTCGTCACAATAAGGTTGCTGTTAGGTTTCTGCTGAGAGGTAAAATAAGTGAACGGACATACATAAACGCGTTAGAACTTTACCGAACAAAACAACTGTTTATTTTTATTCAAATTGCTGAAGTTGTTTTGATCAATCTCGGAACCAAAACAGTTCAGTACAAAGAAATATAAAACTAAAGGAGAGAAGGGAACGCCGAAACAATTCCGTTAACCGCAACAACTTATATGGGAAACGGAAACGCTCGTAGAAAAGGTTTTATTTATAAAGTTTAGATAACTCATAGGTAAAGTTTTGCATCGCCGATAAAATACTTTTTGCGTTCAAAATTGTTTGGAATATCACATATAGGTATTGTAGTTGTAAAATCGTAACTTTAAAAAATTATGATTAGGAATAAGTTATTGAAATCAAAATAACATTATGATAATAAAAAAAAAAACATTATTCTAAATGATTTGATTTATGTAGGTCGTAGATAAATCCAAGGATTCCTTTTTTTTCTTGTATTTCATAATACATGTCAAATATATAGTCGGTCAGTAACTCTCTCATAAATAATCTAAAACTTTTGACTAGGTTTCTAAGTATCTATTTGATATCAGCTACAAGTTGATAATATTCATGTTATTGTAAAACTGAATTCAATTTTTTATCGCAATATTAGTTTACATTTCTTTTTCCTATGAATGAGTCAGTTTAAAAGTATCCACCATTTTTTCTCCATCAAAAATTATTGAAGCGCGCAAATTGGCTGCAGGTAAAAATCGGTTGTTGCACTACAAAGGAATTCTTTCAAACGAGGTTGAAAACCAAAGTGCTTATTGTATAAACCTTCTTTGTTGTACCTCGTCATATAAATCAAGATGGAGGTTTAGTTGCGTGGGAGTCGAACAATATACGGCAAAATAGGTTTATGGACAAATGTCCGTGGGACAGAAGGTATCAATCAGCTTTGTTAAAGATATTTTCTCAAAAGATATGTCTTGCGTTTTGTATGTAGGACTATGCGAGCCATTTCTGTAGTTTGTTGATAAAAAAAAAGGCTTTAGTTGCATTGGGTGACATACATTCCCTTTTTCAATTTTGCCCATTGCAATATTATAAATATAATTTAAATGAATGACTTGTTTGTGGTGTGAAATAAAACACTTCATTATAATATTACCGCTACTATTATATTTTATTCGGCCTTAGTTTAGTATTATTCACATTATAGGACTACGAAGGAGATATTGTGAGAAAAATACTGAATAAAGTAGTGTTTCAACCAAACAAAGCTTTTAATACAAGGTGACAGGGACGCGCAACCTGATACCATGGATTCAGTAGGTACATGATTCTGAACCCCTGCGTTAATGTTTTTGTCGGTTATTTTAAAAATAATAAGCTGTTTCATACATTTAGACCGCACAGGTTTAAAGATTGCACTTTTCTAATATTATTAATCAATTTCAGATAAAATCAATCCATACAATTTCAAATTATAAATACAGAGAAATATATAAATTTTAAAAAAATAAAAAACCTGTGAAACAGCCGATTTTTTTTTTACTACCTAAGAAATAGTCGGCTAATCATGAGCTGAATCCACGTCGTCCCTGCCACCCTGTATTACATAATTTAAACTATAAATAGGCTTCTGAAAGGCTATTTGATATCCCATTATTTCAGCTGGCTACCAAGTTTACCAGTGAAAAAGACACGTTCCTCTAAGTTCGCAAATAAAAAAGGTTCCTTTTCTTACACGTTCAAAGTAACAATAATAATAATTCACATAAAACTTTTCACCCTACTTCATGTGAATGGGAATTGGTGCGATTTTCTTTTATTTCATGCTTTCCTAGCCTATTGAGAGCATCCGGTTTCTCTGAAGGAAGTTACTAGTCTTATATGAACTTATGTGCCATGTAAAAGTCGTTCCATGTAAAATACTGGTATTCAGCTGCATCTGGTTAGACTGGAAGCCGACCCCAACATATTTGGGAAAAGGCTAGGCAGATGATGATGATATGAACTTATACATCTACAGCTTACATATAGAAAGCACCAAAACATACCTAAGTTTGTTTTGGTGCTTTCATCTAAATGAAGAAAAGACAAATTGCATACTTATTGGAACGAAGTTCCTCGCGCGTTGCGAAAGGGGGCTAGACAGAAAAAATTAAGACCAAAAGTTGGAACGACACTTTTTGCTATAGTTGTAAGCCGTGCGGCGTGCGCGTGTTTCTCTGTGTCTCTCTCTCTCTCTCTCTCTCTTATAGAAAGCAAGCCAGTTATTTTTGTTTCGTCTTTCTAAAAAATTAAAAAATACAATTCCTTCACTAATTAATCGAAAGGAACTTCGTTCCATCCGGGTGTCCCTTGACACTTCTCATTATTTTATTTTCAAAAGAGTAACCGTGGAGTTTCTAGCCGGCTCCTTTCCTAGGCATTGAAACGATCAATTGAAACCGTGCACCTAGCTTCTGACGTTTCATAAGTGCCCTTGCAGGTTAACAAAATCAGCAAGTTCAGCGGCTGCTGAGACCCTCGAGCTGCGCAAATACTGTAACCTTATGCGTAACTACGGCTTTGAGTCGTTTGGGGTCGAAACACTCGGGTTCGAGTGGGCATCTCCTTTTTAAGGAATTTTCTTACCGACTGGTCGACGCTTCACGTGACCAGAGAGAAGATTGGGTCGTTCTTTGGCCAAATGAGTAGCTTTGCTATTCAACGTGGTAATGATGCCAGTCTTCGGGGCTCGTTTCCAGATGACAGCGATGCGGACGAGTACTTCGACGCCTACGTCATACGTGTCCTTTTGTTTTTGTATGTACTTGTATAGTTAGCTAGTTTTATTAGGTACTAACTAAAAATATTTTGACAAACTGATACAGGTTGACGAGTACATCCCAACTGTATATGATAAAATAGGATCCCGTCAAAATGTTTATTGTCACGCGATATGCAGTCCACAACCAAATCGGAATTCCTATCTGACGGATAGTAAACACAATTCCGAGCTGGTATCAGTTGTGAACTGTTTCAATACATCAACTTAAAGTAAATATGTCACCGTGTTAGTATTAGTTCGACACGTTACGATACGATACGATGCTGTCCTATAACTATATCTTATTTGTGGATTTAACTGGATATCAATTTCATTTTATAAAAAGCTGTCTGTATCTGTTTATTTACCTTAAGATATGAAGATAATATATTGTAGAACAGCGAATGAACTCTCTTTTTCTCGGACAAGATCTGTCCATACATTCACATTACATACATTCTGTGAACTTATGAACAAAAAAAATATTATTATTATTATACGCGCTTTTTTTCAGACCACTTGTGGTCTGGAAAATAATACCTGAGGCATTTTTTACCAGACAACCTTAGGGTAATGCAAAGACAAAACATGGCAGGTGCAACAAACGAGATAAATAGCTCGGAACTGACAACAAAATACAAGAATAATTACTAATACATAGCTACACACATATAAACAAAATTAACTATCAGGAGAAATAACGATCGGTGGAAGAGAAAACGAATCCAGCAAATCAGTGCTGGGATATGTTCATTGTTCACATGCCTTCATTTTAAAAGATAACCGACTATACAACACTGACCTGTAAAAATAAGTCCTAAACTTTTTAAATTTCAATTTTTTTCTAAACTATAGAAGTTAGAGATTTGAAATAAAAAACGTTTTATAGCTAATTTTATCAGCTTTGTTTGAAACTAGTAAACTATACATTAGTAGAATAATAAAATAGCATGCCTAGTTCCAGAAAAGTCATGATCCTAGCACATTCTTCAGGTGAAAGAGGCATGATAAATAAAATGTATGCGCTGTTGTCTACCTTAGCTTTTGTAACAAGACTCATCGATCAAGAAAAAATTTGAAAGCAAAAACAGAAACAAAAACATGAATGGTAAAATTGTAATTCGAAAAGGATTATTTTTGTTTTTAAAGCTCTTTTCAGCCATTTGTTAAAAGAAGGTTCTCGACTATAAAGTTTGTATGTACAAAATTAAACTCTTTTTCGAGGCCTTTTTATTTCGAAAGTATATCTTGTGTACATAAAAAGTTATTCCAATTTTAAAAGTGTGATACTTAGTTTTGCAGGCCAGTGTATATTTTCCATGACCGATAAAGAAAATTATAATGTAAACATGTTCTGGTAAAAAAAACTAGCTCTGACTCTGTTGGAGTAGAGTATATATTCTATTGCATTGCGAATACCCTACGCGTTTCCCGTATTTGTGTGTCGTGTCGTCGCATCCTCGCATCAAAACCCAGCCAGCCATTCTCGCGTGTTTGTGTAACTAACATGACACTCAAATATACACTGTCATTCTGTTTGTGGAATATAATTAGACTGTGAGTTTTTTGACAAATATCGTATGGTACTGTACGGTACGTGTACGGTATACGGTATGGTGTAGTTTTGCATCACAAAAAAATCAAAATCAAAAGTCATTTATTCAAATTAGGCTGAGAATCAGCACTTTTCAAACGTCAAAATTACAAAAGACAGTCCCCCAAAACGCCCGCCCTTCACCACTTCCTACTGCTTTCGTCGTAAGACGTCCTCATAACATAGGGTCCAGTTGAAAATCAGCGTCAAGCATTCGTTGTCTGACATTTATACTGAACTGGGCCTTTTTGGCGCACACAATGCTATTTTTTTTTTTTGTTTTTGTTTGAATATTGTGTGCCTTACTTAACCTGGTTCAAATAATCAAATAATAATAATTTTCTTTCTTTCTTTTTAGTTACACTTTGCTGTTGACATAGAACTGAGTAATAATTATCTTTTCACGTGTTTTTAAACTCAGGAAAATTGATTATTAATCAAATTAGGACAATTTACTTTGTCATCAACATTTCAACTGTCAAAAAGTTACAGTTGTGATTTGAATGTAAGGATAATTTAAGTTGGCATAAAGTTTGGTATAAAGCAAGCGAAATCAATTGTTAAGTAACTTGACTAATTGGCTTAACAATTGATTTCGCTTGCTTTACAATATTAAACATAGTAAACAACAATCTTCTTCTTCTAGTTATTGTAGCCAACTAAACGTATAAATAACCGCAATCACACCAACCTAATAAGAAAGGAAAAATCGTACCCAATGCAGTCGTAGACAGCACTGAGCCATTTATTTTCCCCTCTCGACTACTTATACCGAATGAAGATAAGAGAATAACACGCTTTGTATTATTCTTTCATTTCCCGAGACGTACTGGCAACTCAACATGCTTGGATGCATGATCTAAAGATTCTAGCAGCAGGGCAGCTGACCTGCCGGTCTATTCTGTAGAAACCTCACCGTGAAACTTAGTTGAAGTGAGCTGTCATTCCATCTGCTTTGGTATTCTGTAAAAATCTCACCGTGAAAAGTTAGGTGAAGTGAGCGTGGAGTGAGCTGTCATTCCAAATAATGCTAGGGATAGACACTATTGACAGCTCACTCTAAGCTCACTTCACCTAACTTTTCACGGTGAGATTTTTACAGAATCGATCGGCAGCTTTGGTAT
Organism: Apamea sordens; assembly: GCA_945859715.1. Classification (NCBI taxonomy): domain Eukaryota; kingdom Metazoa; phylum Arthropoda; class Insecta; order Lepidoptera; family Noctuidae; genus Apamea; species Apamea sordens. Next base: position 19,437,641 of record OX243986.1, read on the forward strand.
TCTGTAAAAATCTCACCATGAAAACTTTGGCGAAGTGAGCTGTCATTCGATCTGCCGATCGATTCTGTAAAAATGTCACCGTGAAAAGTTAGGTGAAGTGAGCTGTCAATAGTGTCAATCCCTAACATTAGTTGGAATGATAGCTTACTCCACGCTCACTTCACCTAAGTTTTCACGATGAAATGGTTACAGAATCGCACTGCTGGTGTTAGGGATTGCCACTATAGACAGTTCACTTCACCTAAGTTTTCACGGTGAGATATTTTCAGAATAGATCGGCTGAGGCTATAGGGATTGACACTCTTTACAGCTCACTTCACCAAAATTTTCACGGTGAGATTTTTACAGAATAGCTCGGCAGGATGGGACTTGTACATACCAGGGAAGCATGTAGAGAAGGGAGGAAGCCAATTTTTTTTTATTGCTAATTCGGCCTGCTACAGGGGGCCTATTCTCGTAAGTCTGTCAATACTACGCGCCCGTCCGAAAGTAGGTCGATACTTCGGAATGAACTCAAGTCCCGATTAATTAACTTTTTCGGATGGGAAAAAAACCTGTACAAACACATCAGGAGCAGGGGCAGCTGTCAAATGGGGTTGTCGTTCATTTTTAGTTCGGACCCCTAACTATTCATGTCCTAAGATGATACGGAGTAGGGAACGCCCGTATTTTCAGCCAAGACAACGGGTTTCGTGCTTAGAGAGTATACCCCCAGACCTCGATCACGCCTAATGGAAAGCGATGGATGAGGTCTACGATGGAGCGAGCGTGCCCAGACGATGCCTGTTCACTCTTGCTTTGAAGGCTGTTATGAGGCTGGGTTATATGGAGGAGGGAACACAGATGCTGGCAGAAAATTCCATACTTTAACCGCCTATGCTGAGCAGTCGGTGGAATAAGGCTAAAAATAGTGACGACAATGGCTACATTACAAAAAAAAAACGGTTCAGCCGTTTGGGAGCTATGATGGCGCAGACAGACACACGGATACACACGTTAAACCACATAACACCCCTTTGTTTTTGTCGGGGATTAATGATCATGTTTAAAACCCATAATGGGTTTATATATATATTAACAACGTTGTTTTACACAAAGCCTCATTGTTAAATATTCATACTCCAATAATAACTTGTCACATTCACATTAAGCTCACGAAATATATTGCTGGGATTTAAATAAATGAATCTGATAAAAAAAAGCCGCAAATTAATACAAAACGCTATTGGGTAGGCAAAGAAATTCATGTATTCATCCCAGAGGACGCCGAATAAATTACAGTTCGAAATATTAAAGTATTGGATGCTCGAAAGCCATTCTTTAATCGATTATTTTGGCTAAACGTTACTTATAATGACATATTATAATACATAACACCACGCCTAAATCCCCCGAAGGGTAGAGGTGGAAGGTGGTAGTGGTGGACAATATCATCATCATCAGCCGACAGCAGTCCACTGCTGGACACAGGCCTCTCCAATTGCACGCCATTTAGCTCAATTGTCGGCAACTCTTATCCAGCTGCTACCAGCTACCCTACGAAGATCGCCGCACCACCTAGCCTGAGGGCGTCCTACGTTACATTTACCGATTCGTGGTCTCCACTTAAGAACACGTCTACCTCAACCGTCATCGGTTCAACGGCTAGTATGGCGCTTCCGTTGCCACTACTTGTATTCATCATTACGCCCTTACGGAAAACCCGAAAGCGGTGAAAGCTACAAATTACTTGTATTTAACGTACCTACCTAATTATGTATGGTAACCCTCCTGAAGAGGGTTTCATCGTGTACCTATATAATTATGTCCTAGCATCCTACTCCTTCCTACTAATATTAAACATAAACGCGAAAGTTTGTATGGATGTTTGTTACTCTTTCACGCAAAAACTATTGAACGGATTTGGATGAAATCTGGCACACAAATGGTTTATAACTAGGATTATTACATAGGATACTTTTTATCCCGACATTACGGGATCGCAATTTATGCGGGTGAAACCGCGGGACGCAGCTAGTAATATCATAAATAATTAATAACATTGATTAACAGCATCAATTATTATAATCTGTTGTCACTCACTGACCGACCTCATTAAAGATGATTTATAATTGACTAGATGTGACCGCGGCACCGCTCACGTGAACAAGGAACATTAATTACCATTACTTTACTAGTTCAACTAGATATGGCAACGCTCGCAGTGACTTAAAAGGCCCACTATCCAGAGAGTGAGAGGGAGTGGGCCGTAATCCACCACACGGGCCCAGTGTAGATTAGTAGATGTCACAAGTCTACGAATTTTTCTTTTACCGTTTTAAGAGATTAAATAATTTACACAATTATAGCGCCTGTCTGTGTTCGAACCTGAAGGTGCGATTCTGTAACCATCTCACCGTGAAAACTTAGGTGAAGTGAGAGTGGAGTGAGCTGCTGTCATTCTAAATAGTGATTGACACTACTGATAAATCACATCAAGCTCACTTCACTTGAGTTTTCACGGTGAGATTTTTACAGAATCGACCGGTAGCTCATAATTCGCGTTCGTTACCACTGGCCCTACACTGCTCCCGTATAAATCACGTAAATTAGAATAATTCTCTTGTTTTAAATCTCCTTATCTATAACGTTAGATTGCAATATCATGTTTTTTGGAACGAAGTTCCTTATCGCGCGTTGCGAAAGGGGGCTAGACGGAAAATATTAAGACCAAAAATTGGAACGACACTTTTTGCTATAGTTGTAAGCCGTGCGGCGTACGCGTGTTTCTCTGTCTGTCTCTCTCTCTCTCTTATAGAAAGCAAGCCAGTTATGCTTCGTTCCATCCAGGTGTCCCTTGACACCTCACAAGTTTTTTTTTTTAAGTAAAACTTTCTGTTCCGTGGGGTGGGGTCCTGGTGATTTGTAATACAGGCATTTTACGCCTAACTCAGACCTCAGCCAGCTCCTCACATTGCTAAGAAAAACCTAGAATAAGTTTGTCATTGTGAGGAGAAATAAAAACATAATAACAGCTTATTATTCGTAACAGAAACACTCCAACGTGAACGAACAGGCAAGTACTTAAAGTTTCATAATAACAATACATACCCACGTTGTCACAATAGAAAATACAAAACCCTGATATTGGATATTGAATCATTTCATCGTAGCGTATTTTAATTGATTTTCCAAAGGTTATTTCCATAATAATGCAGCCTTTAGCGATCGCTGGACATTTAATTTCCCAAATACGTGTCCATTTTGGTGATGGCGTAGCGTGGGGTCAGGATAGAACTGTGTCAGTACTAGAAGACTAATTTCGCAAATGTCATTTAGGAAACACAGTCCTTTCGGCAAATGAATTGCAAAATGGGTAAATCGGATAGACGCAGACGTCTAACTCGAAATCTGCTACGAGTGACAGTTTCCTTTGCTACGCCGCGCTGTAGCGACTACGCCGCGTAGCAGTATACGACTATCCAAACTAATATTATAAATGCGAAAGTAACTCTGTCTATCTGTCTGTCTGTCTTTGCTTCACGCCTAAACTACTGAACCGATTTGTGTGAAATTTGGTACAGACATAGTTTGGAACTTGAGAATGGACATAGGATAGTTTTTATTACAAAAAATCCAAACTAATATTATAAATGCGAAAGTAACTCTGTCTGTCTGTCTTTCTGTCTGTCTGTCTTTGCTTCACGCCTAAACTACTGAACCGATTTGTGTGAAATTTGGTACAGACATAGTTTGGAACTTGAGAATGGACATAGGATAGTTTTTATTACAAAAAATAAAATAAAAAATAAAATTTATTCCGGACATACAGCGCCATCTATTGGTCAAGAGTCGGCATCAATTCAGTACTGAAAATTCATCGGAAAAATGTAAATAAATAGTAAGAACTATGTGGGTAAAACCAAAAATCTGCCGGAAGTCACTATTCCACGCGAACGAAGTCGCGGGCAAAAGCTAGTAAAAAATAAAATAAAAAATAAAATTTATTCCGGACATACAGCGCCATCTATTGGTCAAGAGTCGGTTTCATCTATTGGTGAAGTCACTATTCCACGCGAACGAAGTCGCGGGCAAAAGCTAGTTTCTATATACATTCTCCTTTCTAATTAATGTTTATATCTTCATGAGAGCGGGTTGGCTTTCTTCCTGTTTTTTATTGCTATAGACAGAATAATGACGACCAGCACGAGTAGTAGTACCACTTATATCTCTACTCTACGACGAATATCATTCATTTTTGACGTGCCGTATACATTTCATACTACGCATGCTGTTATCTTATTCGTACACACAATCGACTCCTCCGGAAGATACATAGCCGGTACATAAGTTAAGAAAAAAATCCGTTCTTAAAAGTAGACTCACCCATAGATAGCAGCTGCGCCTGCGATGGCCCCGCCGCACTGCGCGGCGACGTATAACGCGGCGCGCAGCGGCGACACGCGTCTGCGCACGCACAGCGCAGCCGACACCGCCGGGTTCACGTGCGCACCTGTACCACATGTAACATTCATTTATTTATTTATACACTTCTGTGTACGGGATTTATAAAACCCGTCACATAGCCTTATCTACGCATTCTGTACAACAGGGAAACGACTTTTATATTTTTATTGTGAAAAATCACCGATTAAGGCAGTGCGCACGAAAAACATTGTGCTTATGGTTGTATGAAACGGTACTGGAGTTAGTATTATAACATTTAAAACAAAAAAGCGATAGGACTTTGACCTTCAATACCTCCGTACCCAGTAGGTTCTCAGGTATAGTGGAGTACAAACAAATTATTATTATTTATTATTATTATTAGTTATTGCACTTTTCTAAGAAAAAGCTGGTTTTTTTTTCATAACCGATGAAAAATTTCTACGCTACAATCATGGGCTGAATTTAAGGTTACAGTTTGCGCACTGGGTATTTTTTTTCCTGTATAAGTAGCTCTCAGCTTCGTTAAGCATATTTATACATCCGTTAGACATACATATCTACTTCTATGAATAACAGTGGCACATAATTCGGACTAAATGCTATAAACAAGCCATCAAAAGCAAGTCATGTCACATTTTAGTACCTCTCTAAATATTCAAAACATGTTGTTATCACAATTAATCATATTCAATAGAAGGGTTGTTTTGTATAATTTTGTATTAAGACGTAGGTAGCTCGTTTAATCAAACCCTTCTTATTACTTATTCATTAAATACAATGGGTTTTATTCATAAACGTTGCTTAAAATTAAGTAGGTACGTTTTTAACGTCAAATATGTGGGCGTCGAAGCAACAAGGGTCCAAGGGTATTGAGTTAAGACTAGATTCGGTATCTAGAATAGTCAATAGATAAGTAAAGATTGAAAAAATATTCAAAAACTAGCACATATTTTTTTATGAAACATTTGAAGTTGAAATACCGAAAAAAAAATTACTATATGAAATTGTAGATAATTGAGCATTTATCAATAATCAATTAAAATCGCGAAATGCAATTTTTTCACCCAACTTTACAAAACTTATATCTAGGAAACTAAATGCCGAGAACTGGACCCTTTTTGCTTGAACGCCGATATATGGTTGAACAGTCGCTAATCATTACTTAACTTTAAAAGTAACGTTTACAAAAACTAAAGGGGTAAATTGTACACACTGAACAAACATGACGGTGTTATCGTTATCACATAACATATAATCAGCCTATAATGTTCCCACTGCTGGGACACAGGCCTCCTCTCTGTGAGGAGTGGGCCGCAATCCACCACGCGGGCTATCGCTATCGCACATGGTGATCTCTTGCAGACTAACTACTCATCGCACCTTTAAAGACACACCGTTACTAAACAAAATATAAAATTATACTCCGGAGCTAAAATTAAAAAAAACCGGCCAAGTGCGAGTCGGACTCGCCCATGAAGGGTTCCGTTACGTTACGATTTATGACGTATTAAAAAAAAACTACTCACTAGATCTCGTTCAAACCAATTTTCGGTGGAAGTTTATATGGTAATGTACATCATATATTTTTTTTAGTTTTATCATTCTCTTATTTTAGAAGTTACAGGGGGGGGGACACACATTTTACCACTTTGGAAGTGTCTCTCGCGCAAACTATTATGTTTAGAAAAAAATGATATTAGAAACCTCAATATCATTTTTGAAGACCTATCCATAGATACCCCACACGTATGGGTTTGATGAAAAAAAAAATTTTGAGTTTCAGATGTACCCCCAAAATTTATTGTTTTTTTTCTATTTTTGTGTGAAAATCTTAATGCGGTTCACAGAATACATCTACTTACCAAGTTTCAACAGTATAGCTCTTATAGTTTACAGTATAACCCTAAAAATGCACGCCTTATTCGCAATAGAAATTAAAATCATGTTGCTTTGAGCCATCTTTTGAGGTGATAATGATAGGTATTTACTAGCACTACAGCACAAAATTCAGAAAAGTTTTTTTTTTTCATAGAACATTGTTAATGGAAAAATTCGTTCAGTACCGGTTTGTCTTTAAAGGTGCGACATGTCTCTGTGTTTAACGTTACCGACACCTTAAATCATAACAACTAAGTGTCTACATTATCAAGGTATAGCATGGCAACACTCGTGACAGGCTAGCACGAAGATTGTTTTGCTTGGTTTTGCTAATGAACACCTACACACACAGTGGAGTTCATTTTTATTCCTTTTAGTTTTTAGAGTTATTTAGGTTTATTTTTATATGAGTCGTAGGTACAGATTTTAATTTTAAAGTATAGGTAGTATATTTGATAGTGTACTTAGTAACCGTAGGTTATTTTATAATACTGTTAGGTAGGTTTAGTCATTCGTATAGATATTAGTTTTTGGGGATTTTGCTTATTTATTGAGTTTAGATTAGCTGTTATCATCAGAAATAAGTTTATTTAGGTAGGTAGGTATTTAATTTTCTGTTATTGAGTTTTTTTTTTAATTAGTTAGGTACTTAGGTAAAGATATCATATAGATACCCTCTTAATCACCACTAATGAGACACAATTGGTTTTCTATTGTAATTAGCCACAAAGGGCCCGCGACATAGATGGCATTCTGGGGAAGCACATACATTTTTATCCTGTTAGCACGTTCCCGTGGGTAAATTTCCGACATCCACGCGGGCGAAGCCGCGGGCAGAAGCTAGTGAAAAAATGTTTTATCAAATCTGACGGGTAGTTTAATAGGCCACATCTATGCATTTACTAGTAAGTAGTTATCATAATAATAATACAACTACAGATACTATGTTTCAAATTATAGGCGAGGACGCTGGCACCCTAAACACAAGTTAAATCTTACTTTAGGTGCCAGAGTTCATCGAAATCACTTTTCCTTTGTTGTAATGCTGCATAGTGTATAGATAAGTGTTTTGTGTACACACGGCTACACGTCAAGCTACACAAAACTAGTTTGTCTTGGCCTCACTTTGTATGATATTTTCACACAATGAACGGTCAGCCAATACTGGTTTTGCATAACTTGATGTGTAGCCGTGTGTACAACTGAAGTTAATAAAGAAACTTTTTTTTTTAGAGATTAATTTGTTCAAACAAACTGTTCTATACTAGATTAGTATAGTTAGTATATATAGAATAGTAATATAGATTCTTTGATACATTTTGAGAGAAACCTTCAAGAGAATTCAATAAACAAGAAATGGACGCGAACACGGTCGTTTGAAGAGCGAGGATCAACAAAATGATAAAGTTGAAACCGTCGTGATCACCATTGAAATCTGGGACAAATGCCTCCAACAACAATAAGCCTTTTTGTTCAACATGGAAAGGTAAGCTTAGCTATACAAATTGTGATTCATTTATTTAGAAGTAATACTGAAACATACAACGAATGACCCTTTACGAAGGGATCAGAATGTGGAGGACATTACACTAAGTGAGACAAATCAGGCGCACACGGCCGGCGACGCGTGGATGTGAACTAAATAGAAGTCGGCATCGATCCTGTGTACACCGAGCTTTAAATACCGCCATCATTAAAATTGAATGTGCTTCCTTGACATATTATTTTGTACTAGCTGAGCCCCGCGGTTTCACCCGCATAAGTTTTGATCCCTTAGGAATATCGGAATAAAAAGTATCCTATGTGTTAATTCTGGTTATAAACTATCTGTGTGCCAAATTTCATTCAAATCCGTTCAGCAGTTTTTGCGTGAAAGAGTAAGAAACATCCATCCATCCATCCATACAACCTTCGCGTTTATCTAGCTGCGCCCCGCGGTTTCACCCGCATAAGTTTCGATCCCGTGGGAATATCGGGATAAAAAGTATTCTATATGTTAATCCTGCACCCTAATTGCGTAACACACGATCAATCGGAATCGGTTTCATTTCGACAGTTCAACAACATTCATTGCGTTATTTACGTGTTGAGCAGACAAATTTTTCGAACTTATGAAGCAATGGATTAGCAATCTGCTTCAAAATGATTCAGATTCCGATTGATCATGTGTTACGCAATTAGGGTGCGGGTTATAAACCATGTGTTTGCCAAATTTCATCCAAATCTGTTTAGTAGTTTTTGCGTGAAAGAGTAACAAACATCCATCCATCCATACAAACTTTCACAATTATAATATTAGTAGGATATTATAGTAGGATTTGATCATTATTTTAAGCTTCAGTTCCTGTATCATTTACGAAAATTGAAAACATATTTAATTAACGTTCTATGTTCAATATTCTAACACAACTCTCTGCGCAAATATTTTTCTTTCTCCAGATTCTACATGCTTCGCCAAGCCCACTGGTAGATGTTTACAAATCGTCAAAGTGGATCTTTCGTTAACAAGCAGTATTCTTTGTGAATTTTTGATCGGCAAAAAGAGCCACGTGGCTGTGCTACCCTCCTACGGCTCCTACCCTACCCTTGTTTTTATACTACTTGCCATAGACAATTTCGAAACCGACGTGATTTGATGTTAAAAGTAATTCTGACCTTTGTTCTTCTTTTAAACAAAAAGGTGAGGGCCATTTAAGAGTTTTTAACTCAAAAAGCACCATATCGTCATCGAAATAAAACATATTATTGCATATCTGCAGTGCAATCAGAGGCAGCATACGTAATGAATTCCGGTCCCGATGGCCAGCTGTTACGGGGCTGACTAAATACTTTACGATTATTCCCTCCTACAATATAATTTTGTTTTCATAAAATCTAACTTATCTCCAAAGCGTACGTTCGGAATAACAAATTCAGCGACGAGATAAAATCATGTCACCTTAGTATTCGCGACGAATATTCGTTGGTCCCATGTCGGGAGAAATCACCATAGTGGCTACGCGATAATGACTGGCCGGAAGTTTACCTGCGTTCCAGGTAATATACAGAAGATAGCCTCGAGGTGTGGCACCCCTGGGTACTGCAGAGAAACGGATATCATAACGATACCGTAGTGTGCCGAAGTACGTGATATGTCAATACGAATTTCAAACGAACAATACGTAGGCCTGAACATTACTGTGTTATCTCTGGGTACGATCGTCGATCACGGTACGAGTATGAGGCTAATCAATATTCAGAATCAATTTGCAAATTAAACAAACAAACCTGACAATCACAAAGCGGTGTATGTACCTACGTACGTATGGTACCTATCTACCTACAAACGGAGAGACACGCAAAAAAATAAAATGGAACAGGTGGATAAACCGATGCGACGCGACGCAGATATGTCGAGTGCAAAGTCGAACTACTACACCTATCGATTATTCAGATTGTGTTACCTACCTTTCAGTGAGCTAGAGAATATTACCAGCTGTTTATAAAAGCCTCAAGCGTGATACGACTTACAAAAGGAACAAAGGTGTTGATACATCAGAGGGGCAATTCTCGTAATTTTAAGAACGTTCACAGTCTGAAGGCCAATTCTCGTAATTTAAAACGTTCAAAATCTAGTCGCAGTCTCATCTCAGCGACAAACAAATGTCAAAAACTCGTCAAATTGTAGGGAAATTAGAAGTATTTTTTGACAGATGAGATCATGACTGAGATCAGACTGTGAACGGTCTTAAAATTATTAGAATTGCCCCTCTAATCTCAGTCTCAATCTGTCAAAAAATACTTCTAATTTCCCTACATTTTGACAAGTTTTTGATATTTGTTTGTCGCTGAGATGAGATTGCGACTAGATTTTGAACGTTTTAAATTACGAGAATTGGCCTTCTGATCTATTTTTAATAATAAAGGTGAAGAGTTTGTTTGTTTGAACGCGGTAATCTCTCAAACCAGTTGGACTTGAAAAATCTTTATGCATTTGATAGCCCAATTCTTGAGAAAGGCTATAGGCTATTTAACATTACGCTAGGGTCCTTAGAAACCAAGCAAAAACAGAAAAATCAGAAAGGACGCTAAGCGAAAACGTAGAACGTAGGCGATGCGATGCGATGCAACAAATAAACAAACAAAGAAACAAGCAGCAAGAAATTAGTGACATATATAGAAAACTAGCTGCGCCCCAAGGTTTCCCTTATGTTTCGATCCCGTGGGAATATCGGAATAAAAAGTATCCTGTAAGTTAATCCTGGTTATAAATCATCTGTGTGCCAAATTTCATCCAAATCCGTTTAGTAATTTTTGCGTAAAAGAGTAACAAGCATCCATCCATCCATACAAACGTTCTCGTTTATAATATTAGGAGGGTGTTTGATAAAATTGTATTAGGTACAACCAATCCAAATGATGGAAAACAGGTTAACAGGAGACAGTTTCGATCGTTCGATGTGTGTGTAGGTGTTCATAAGCAAAACAATCTTCATGCTAGCCAGCCACGAGTGTTGCCATGCTATATACCTTGACAAGTAGACACCTAAGTAGTTGTTATGATTTAAGATGTCGTTAACGCCAAAAAACAATCCAAATTATGGAAACAGAAGACAGTATCGATCGGTTCATCGGTTGATGTGTGGGTGGGTACACAAAATATCACGCGGACGAAGTCGCAGGCAGAAGTTAGTGTTTTATAAAATTGACGTCGCCTTACACTACCACTTGTTACGTTCTCTTAGTCACAATATCTTTGACAAAGAACTTTTATGACGTTCTCTCTCGAGACTCGAGATACGAAGTCATTCCTCACAAAAATCTGATTTAAAATACAGCTTTTCCTTATCCTACAACATCGCAATAAAGGCGAATTATTTATCGTTCTTTAAAAACTTCAGACAAGTTTTAAAGGAAGCTCCGTTGATAATACAACTTCGTGCAGTCTACTTCCTGAGTACGCATTGATAAATGAATACAGCATCGAGCGTACAAAATAAAAAGAGTACGCACAAAACAAGGAATACCAAGGAAGAACTTCAAAAGGAGTCTTGACAATAGTGCCTTACTAAATGCCAGCACTGATGTTCATTCGTTGAAAACGTAGCTTGTGTACTTTGTGTAGTGGATATCTAAACATAAGCATAATCAGCCCACAATTGTCCCACTGCTGGGGCAAAGGCCTCCTCTCGGTGAGAGGGAGTGGGTCGTAATCAGCGTTGCCAGATTTTTTTTCGGGCAAAGCGGGATTTTGATGCCCTTTTAGTATAAAAAGCGGGATATTTAGAAAAAAAAAGTAATTAATTGTCCGTTAAGAGAATGCGTTCCTTACACTACACCTATCATTGCGACAATTCTAGTAGCTAATAAAGATCAATTTCGCAAAACACGTATTCGTTTGTATGAAACTGACAGGCGTCAAGATTGCATTCTCCCGACCACACTGTAGATTTTTTACTACTTATTATTTTATTTGAGTTTCAAATTAAGTTTACAATGATGATAGATAGTCGTAGAAAATGTATATTAATAAAAATATGTTACTTTACTATTCAAATAACAATATCTGTTTGGTTTACCCTGTAGGGCAGTTAAGTCACAGTAATATTATCAATATTACCGTGGTTAAGTCTTCAGAGGAATATAATGTTATATAAATAAGTAATACAAAAGGGAAAGGGTGTGATTACCGAGATGACGACTAATAGAGAAGTATGGAAGAAAAAGAAATGTTGCACCGACCACAAATAAATGGGGATAAGGACAGGAGAATGATGATAAATAAGTAATTAATACACCTACGAATAACTTATTTATTTTTTTATCCCCGAAAAGCGGGACTGAGCCTGTTCCATGCGGGACATTTAATTTTAGGCTAAAAATCGGGTCCGCGTCCCGCCAAAAACGGGAAGTCTGGCAACGCTGGTCGTAATCCACCACGCGGACCCTGTGCTGATTAGAAGATGTCATATGTCTTCAAATTTTTGGTTCTAGGACATGCCGGTTTCCTCACAATGTTTGCCTTCACCGCTTTGAGAGTAGTGGTGATGAAATAATACTACTGAGCCACCACTGTCTAAATCCTATTATCATTTATGCATCGTTGGAAGCTCTGATCATAGTCGGTGCTCGAAACAGGGTCCACTTGTCCAGCCATTAGTGAAAATTAGGGCGATCGCGGTCGGGGGTGTATTCTAAAAATTCATCACGGTCACCGCGAACATTGTAGATGCAAGAACCGTCGCCTGATTGTGAACGAGAGAGCTTTCTCCGGGTTATTGTTATTGTGATATAATTTAAAATGTCATTGTCCCCACGTCATGTGATCGCCATTATAAAGTTATATCGAGGGGACAAAGGGTGAAGGGTGCACGTGTTAGCTTATAATAATCCCGCCTAACGTGCTTATGTGTCGTGTAGTTTTATGGGAAATGATGTCAAACTTGTGCATCCGTGGTTAATTTAATTTATTGTTCGTTTTAGTTTCGAAAAAGAGTTTCGTAGTTACCGAAAAGGTCATTTAAAAAAAAATCTACAGATACCACTTTCTTCATTGCCTTTTAGCAAATAGTACTTTTTGCCTTCCACCCTTTTATGGACCTACTATCTACTCTACATAGCAAAATCCAAATAAGCCTAGAGCTTTAAAACCACCGATACGGCAAACATTTCTTAAAGAGAAAAAAAAACAACGTTAAGAACCTACTTGACAAGTAAAAAACTCAAGACTTTCGCCTCGCAGCCGCCGATCCTTTAAAAAAAAAAGCGGATAATTGTGAACATCTGCACGCTGCGGCCGCGCGGGTCGGTAACTCATCCGAGCGACGGCCGCTATCAAACGCGTATAATTTACCAAACGGTCCAGGGTTAATTGGACCCTCTACACAACATGGGCCCCTTAACCCCAACTAGGATGTACCGCACTAAAAATACAGAAAATATACCGATACTAAGAAAGCCTTTTACGTTTTATACGCCATATTCCAAATTCACCCACAAAATGAATCGTAAAAGAAAACACCCGCTGCTTTTGCGGGATCATATTGAATGTACGAAAAAGATTTATACAGTAGCTTATGTAGGAATATATCAATACTAAGTCCAGGCTTACGTACTGAAATATTTTTTGGCTCATAATAAGTCCCACGTAAATATTGTGTATGAGGTCCCTACATATCCTAATAAAAGTATGTATGTTTCGTGTCTGTAATATTTTTTTAAAATAAGTAAAGGTTGACAGATGACGCAAAAGTACCATGCAGTAAACTTTAACAAAAGAGTTTTTACCTCGTTACCGTTGTAAAACCTGCGTCCGATGTGAAATGAAATCACATTTACAAAAAAAAAAGAAACTAAAATGCAAATGAAGGACAACCCTGTCCCGCCGGACCTATCCCACCTTACATCGAACATTATTTTAGTAGGAATAACATTGTTATCCACGTGGGCGTTTAACTCTTTTATTTCCCTTGCCAATTACGGTTGCGCATTCCTCGTAGCTAGTAATTTCAGGTTCTCACAGTATTGGAGGTTCTCTGTTTATTTTCTTTGTGTCTATTCTAGTACTACCTGTCCTATTTTATTCGCAGCATTATGCGGTCCTTGCTATCGAAGATCTAAAGTGTTACGTTCCACAATAACTTTATGGCCACACCGCGAGCGATTTGAAAATAATTGCCAGTCTTAATGCAGGCAACTTTGCTTTTATGGAATTCATTATCTTTGGAGTTCATGCTCCATGCATGAGACATCGCTTTTGTTTTAATAGTTCTACCTGATATTTAAATAGGAAGAGAAAAGAACAAAAACTGAAATTTAAAAAAAATCTGACAACAACAAAGGCCGAGGCGTGTCAAAGAACAAAGAAAAGTGCGCGTTTAAATAAATTGATTTATTTTTACCTCTAAAAATATAAAGTTTTGCCGAGATAGACTGATGCTCACAGAGAGTTTGAATATGAAGTCATATTGGTATTAAGTTAATTTAAGAGGAAGCGACAGGTATATGGTTGGTTGGGTATACTTTTCACGGAAACTGTATCTTACCAGATATATTAGCAAAACACAGAGTCAGGGTCGCGATGGCACAGCCAGAAGCGAGTGCGGTGGAGAGCAGCACAGCTGAAGCGGACGCGCCCACGCCCGCTCCGCCTGCCGCTCCGCACACGATGAACACATACAGAAATGAGGCCGCACACTCCGCTACCACTGCCTTCCACAACGACAGAGTCCGCACTTCCACCCGCGCCGGAACTCTCCCTGACAAACCCGCATCACCTGAGTTCCCATCCTTCCGTAAACACTCCAATTTTTCAAACAAAGTAATAATATGCTGTTCTAAGTTCTCATCCGAAATGTTAAAAGCCTGTTCCCCCATTTTAAAAAAGTTAAAAAAACACTTTATGCTCTATGCATATTTGAATTTTCGAATTCGCGCGCGTTTTAGTTACGGCCGCGTTCGGTTAAAAAACCGGTTAGTGAGACGACGCGCGACGTGAACGACTCGACCGTCGGTCTCGCAATGCCGGCAAGCCAGTGAATGAACAGTGAGTGAATGGGAGGCAAGCGGGGGCGCCGCACATGTCCCGGGCGCCCGACACTTGTTACACCCCGCCCCCGAGACCTGCACTTTCAGCGAGGGTGTAATCAAATCGCCAACTTGGCACCACTATCACAATAGTCCATAATTAGATAAAAGTTTTTTATTTTATTTTTTAACCCCCCGAAGTCTGCTCTTTTTCCATTTAATTTAATGGGCCATATTTTAACACGATACTTTTATACTGAATGCGTGTTAATAATATTTCGTAGAAGTTTTAGCATTTTTTATGTTAGTAAATCAATGAGAGCAATTTCTTGATTAACACCGATAGGCGAATAGGTAGGTACAATCTAAGGAAGACGTGACTACACTGACTAAGCAAGAACGACCTCTGTATAAAAAATATAAATCAACATTTTATTCAATTTAAACTAGGCTAAAGCTTTAACGAAACCTCAGTAGTGAGGTACCTATAGCCATACACCTACCTACTCTAACCATCTCTTAACTCGAAATAAATGCGTGTGACAAGATAAGCCTTTAGCGAAGTGCTTACATTACACTTTGGTTGCGGGATAGTTAGCGTAAGAGACAAGCCTCGTAAATACTCCACAACAGAGCTTCGAGGGTGACTTGAATGATGTAATCCGGGAAGATTCTAATCCGCGCCTTTGTTAAGTCTCTAAGCTGCAAGATTTGAATAAGGACGGGAACAAGATTATATGGCTGAATCCAATTAGAACTTGGTGAAATTGAAAAAGTGCGACTACACACGATAGGACATTGACCCAGTAATTATTTCAATCCTGCGTTGGACTAGAATCCATATTATATCCGCACTGTATCGATATTCGATAATGTACTTAGGTACTTTTCAAACCAGTCCAGCATCCGTTATCCAGCGCTAGATAATACCGATCAATGTAAACACGTCTTTTGGTAGGTAACTCATTTCAAAAGGCGCAAGATGCTCACTTCCGTGACAAAAATTAGGTCAGTGTCCAATCAGGCGCAGGCAAGTCCTCGCATCACAATTTGATCAGTCCGGCCACCGCATCGGTCAGAGACGCTCGTAAATCCATTAATCATTTAATTTGTACTAAATCTTACTAAAGATTCAAACTGAGTCATTGGTCTTTTGTTTGTCTAAGGATATACAGGGTGTAAGGGACATCGACGCTCAAACTGTTACCAAATTCAGGACCTACATGATTTTAGAGCCACCAGTGTACACACGCCAATATGAATTCAGCACAGTATGATTCTAGTCATACTGTGCTGAATTCATAATGTAAAATCCATATTCAAACTAAGCTGAACGTCAAAATGACATAAGACATTCCCCCAAAACGCCCGTCCTACACCACTTCCTAGTGCTTTAGCGGGGAAGAAGAAGTGGCGCAAGCTCCCCAGCAGCACAGCTGTCTGTTCGGTTTAGAAGAACTTGATTTTGTACAATAGTAAGTAAATAACGTTACGAAACACAAAACATTAAATCATTTGCCATAATAATATGTCACCTAGCACACGCCAATATTTTGATTCATGGTAACACAGGGGCAATTCTCGTAATTTTAAAAACGTTACCATCTGAAGGCCAATTCTCGTAATTTAAAACGTTCTAAATCTAGTCGCAGTCTCATCTCAGCGACAAACAAATGTCAAAAACTTGTCAAAATGTAGGTAGAGAAATTAGAAGTATTTTTTGACAGATTGAGACTAAGATCAGACTGTGAACGTTCTTAAAATTACGAGAATTGCCCCTCTGATCTCAGTCTCAATCTGTCAAAAATACTTGTAATTTCCCTATATTTTTGATAATTAGGGTTTGACATTTGTTTGTCGCCGAGATGAGACTGCGACTAGATTTTGAACGTTTCAAATTATGAGAATTGGCGTTCAGTTTGCTCGTGGATTCCTTACAACGTCATTCATTGAAACTCAATCATAGATATATGATCTCAATCAGCAACAAACACGAGTCCTTTGTTTACTGGAAGTGGTTACACAAACTACCACCGTGTGAAGACAAGTCAATGCAATACGAACTTATACGATTCTCGGTTTGATGGCTGTGTACGGTTGAGAGTATTTACGTAGATACAGACATCGAATGTATATACGGGCAGCCTCAAAAAGATGTATAGGTGTAAGGTTTTTAAAATAAAATGGTTCCTTATTCGTGTATATGTCGCAGCCAACTGGTTTAATTAGCCGTTTAGTTAACCGCCTAGCCTTTTAACTAAACGGCGGCCGTTCAACTAACGGCCTGAATGATATACCAACCACGTGCGAGCCGAATTGGTCGCAGTAACTAAGCCAGGGCATCCCGACCAAATGGGTTAGGTTACAACTGTGATCAACCGCGTGCGAGCCGAGAGAGCGAAGCGAGGCGAGCACTACTTCCTAAGGCCAGTGTCAATTCCTAGCATTAGTTGGAATGACAGCTCACTCCACGCTCACTTCACCTAAGTTTTCACGGTGATATGTTTACAGAATCGCACTCAGGTCTTGAAAGTAATCGTTTATTTAGTAAAATCTCCTATATACTAGGTTCTGATAGATATACCTAGATAGATAGATAGAATACTCTTTATTGTACACCATACAAATTACAGAACATAAATAATATAAATACAATTTTACAAAGGGTGACACAATGGGCGGTCTTATCGCTAAGAGCGATCTTTTAAAGACAACCTTACCTACCTATTAAAGTAGTAAATAAGTTTAAGATATTGTTCGTTTAGGTAAGGAGCTACGGGACTAACTTGTTCTTTCTATATCCTTCTAATATTATAAACGCGAAAGTTTGTATGGATGTTTGTTACGCAAAAACTACTGAATGGATTTGGATGAAATTTGGCACACAGACAGTTTATAACAAGGATTAACACATAGGATACTTTTTAGCCGAATATTCCCACGGGATCGAAACTTATGCGGGTGAAACCGCGGGGCGCAGCTAGTAAATAAATAAAAATGAAGTGTCTGTTTGTAATGTCAAAATAACAGATTATTACTAAATGCATAATTATGAAAGTATATGCGGTATCTACTTAAAAAAAATAAACAATTTATAAACCTGTTCATTAACGGATGATATGATACGACTACCGAGTAAAGAGGCTCTTGCCGGCGGCGGCCATTTCCGCAAAGGTTGGACCCTGGCCTGCGACATAGTGAGGGCTTGCAGACGCTTTGACAGAACCCGTGCTGTTGGCATTCCTCCAACGCTTGTGTACGCTGTTGAAGGTTCGCCATGAGCTGCTTCATGCGCTCTGTCGGTTCGTCTGTGGTTGGCCTTAGGTCATTTCGGGTTCAGCGCCACCACCTCAGCTCCTTTTCCCCTCTCAACCTCCGCTTCCTTCACCACCTGGTAAAGTCTCTCGACCGCTTTTGTAATCTCGTCCTTTATTTCCTTTTTCAGGTTTCGGGAACTTAGAAGCTGGATTTTGGCTTTTGTGAGACACGCCTTGCCTCCGTGGTCCTGTTTGCGTAGATTTTTGTTTGGCTAATCTCCGGAACGGCTGGACCGATGTTGATGAAATTTGGTAAGGAGATACTTTGAACCCTGGGGAAGGACAGGCTTTTTATCGATACACTACGTGGGTGAAGCCGCGCGCGGAAGCTAGTACCAAATAAAATAGTAAGTACCTAAAGCACCTAGGTACTTCTACATTCTACAGGTACATATGCTTTGGAAACTTTGCACCTTTCTATGAATCGTTTTGATGTTACTACACGTCTTGGGCGTCGTGCCAAGAACATAAAAAAACATACAGAAGTAGGTATGTAGTATGTATGACCTAGACCAAAAGTGTCCTGCAAACCCCTAATTGCGTAATACACTATCAACCTCCATCTGAATCATTTTGAAGAATATTCCAAATCCATTGATTCATATGTTGGAAAAATGTGTCTGCTCAACAACGTAAATAACGCAATGCATGTTGTTGAACTGTCAAAATGAAACGCATCACTACTGATAGTGTGATACGCAATTAGCCGACTCCTAAGGGTTCTAGCATGATGTTAAATAGCCTATAGCCTTCCTCAAGAATTCGGCTATCAGATGCAAAAAGATTTTTTTCCAAATCCGACAGATAATTACGGAGATTAGCGCGTTCAAATAAACAAACAAGCTCTTCAGCTTTATTATTAGACCTACTTAGATATAGATTGTTATCCACTCAATCCTGCCTTGCCTTTGTTTATTTTAAAGAGTACTTTAAAATAAACAAAGGCAAGTAATGAAAACCAATATCATCATGCGAAAATGTATAACGTATCAAAGACTCTTCAAATACTTATGTGATCTCTGGGTATTTGGATAAACACACACCTACACCTGCTACCTATTTTAAACTCGGAAATCTTACCGAGTGCTGACAATGAAAGCCCTGTAGCAAGATAATTATCTTTCTACACATAACTGCAGAGTTTCTAGTCTTTATAGAATTTATGTATTTTTTAGTGCTACCACGAACACTACAGGTAGCCTAGGTAACTTGATGGGGCACTAAATCTTGGGAAACGTGTGATAAAATGACGACTCCTAAGGGCCTACTCCGAAGCGCAAAGTGTAAATGTTCGGATCGGACCGACACATGGCCGAACCGAATATTATTGAAAAATGCGAAAAAAGTTCGGATCGGCTCAGTTGGGTCGGAACCATAGTCAATATTCGAAAGATTGTACGAGTGTAGGATCGGAACAGACCGAACCAAATAGTAACTTCGTAACAGGAAACGGCCGAACATTCGGCCGATAGGTACTACTTCGGAGTAGACCCCCTGACCAGTGCTACGCGAACTCGTGAAACAATAGACTAAAACCGGTATCTTATAGTACCTACTCTTTGCTAAAACTTTAAAAAACGAATTAGAGGTGTACAGAAACATAATGCCTCAATGTGTCCATAGACATGTTGGTTTTTTTTTTAACCAGTGCTATGGCTCTGTATCGCTAGGGCTCTGTATCGATCGCATAATAATATGGTCTTACCATTATCTTTATAGCGATGGTCGTTTTGCGTAGAAGTGACGCAAGTTTTCACCAAACTTATTTAAAAAAAATGTGTTCTTTTTCTGCGTCTACGTATTTTCTTTCATTCTTCTTTCTTTCCAACAAACCTCACGTTGGCGAAAATGCTTAGTTGTAAAATGTAAAATTTTTGATCTTGACTGTAGGTGTTATTTATCATACTTTATTTACTTAGTTTAATTAAGTTATTAACACAAGCACACTGATTTTCAAAAGTTCAAAATTTGTTATTTGTTTTAATGCCGACAAACTATTGTCCAGACGTCCAGTTTGGCAGACTTTATATAAGTTATTAAAATACAGTGATATCCATGATATAAATACTAGGAACAAACACAAATTTGTTGTACCTACAACAAGGCTCAAGAAAATAGGTGGCTCGTTCAGATGCCAATGTATACGCTTTTATAATAAAGTTCCAAGCCCAGTTCAAGATCTAAGCCTTAATAAATTCAAATCATTTATTAAACGTAAGTTGTGCCAGAAAGCCTTTTATACCGTTAAGGATTATATCGAGGACAAAAAGGCTTGGGATTAAGCTGCTTCCAATTTTTTTTTTTTTTTTAATTTTTTTTTTTTACGTATTGAATGTTTTTATTTTGTTTTTCTCTGTTTTGTTGTTGTTTTTTTTTTTTTATATACACTGACATTAATGAATTTTATATATACTATGACATTTGCTTACTTAGTAAAGTATTATATTATTTTAATTATTGTGAATGTGAAGACTATGTGGATCATTGTATTTATATTATTTTTCTCTCTGTTCTCTTAGTTTTTGTCATGGTCTGGCAGTTTGAGTAATTAATGTGGCCTACCCAAATGTCCTTTCTTTGGTATTGTTCGTCGGATCGGTGAGCTCCTTAAGTTTTGAGTTGAGCTGCACGATTTCTGACAAATGCGTGCACTGACTGGACAGGTCCTCTCAATCTGTGTGGTTCTTTCCTCAAAAGACCATCTCAGACATCGACCTACATGGTCTTCATATGATCTGACCAAGATTATGTCTGGACTTTAAAAGAGACTGTGACGTCTGAGTTTGTTTCGGCCTTTCTTCTCAGACTAGTCAGATAGGAAACGCCGACCTCATCTAGTTTTAAAATATGATTGACGTGTAAAAGTGTTTGTACAAACCTACTTACAAAATAAAATCATTTATCATTTATTTATCATTTATTGTTAATACAGATTTTGAATAAATAATAAATAACTGTCATCTTCGTGGAAGTCAAAGTTCCTAAGGGTTTGGTTTAGTAGAACTGTTAACTTTGACTTAGGTACTACCGTCGAACAAGTTATTTGGTACTAACCTACCTACGACCACAACCTAGCTATAGGTATACGACGGGTGTAACCTACAAGCAATTATGCGCGAACAAACATGAAAAAAAAAAAAACAAACATCCGAATTGAGAACCTTCTCCTTTTTTAGAAGTCGGTTAAAAATATCAGGACGAGTTGCCTAGGCTTAGCTGCGAGGCAATTGCGTTACAGTAGTATGGCTTTTATTTGGACAGTTCAACAACATTCATTGCTTTATTTAAGTTTTTGAGCTGACACATTTTTCGTACATATCTAATGAGTCAATGATTAATTAAGCACAACTTCATTATTCAGATTATGATTAATAGTTTGTTACGGAATTAGGGTGCTGGAAGTCTTTAAATAGAATCCGGACCCAGGTGGGCCGAAGCGAGGAAAACCTGCTCAGGAATAGCCTATAGGAGATTCACAGACGACTCTGCCCTGCACCCTAATTGCGTAACACACAATCAATCGGAATCGGTTTCATTTTGACAGTTCAACAATATTCATTGCTTTATTTTACGTGTTGAGCAGACAAATTTTTCTAACTTATGAAGCAATGGATTAGGAATTTGCTTCAAAATGATTCAGATTACCTACGATTGATTGTGTGTTACGCAATAGGGTGCCGGAGCGTAAATACGGTACAGTGTCAGGAATAGGTAAAGGGACACTTGATATTGTGTCCAGTGTGTCCTGGTGGCTGCATGTTACAGGACTGAAGGATGCTACTGAAGGATGCTACTGAACAGCCCAAACTCGTTGCCAAATTCTGGGCCGGCTCTAGGTATTTAGAATTGCCATCGACACGCTAAGAAGAGGAGGGGCTTATGGCTAAGTAATAACAGCCGCACGGGTCGATCGATCAGGTTAAGCTACGATTGCCGCGGTTGGTCCGTGGATGGGTGACCATCTTTATATACCGAGACCCCTCCGTGCCTCGCAAAGCACGTTAAGCCGTTGGTCCCGGCTGTCATTCGTGGATCTTTGACAGCCTAGTCGTTACGGGTCGTCAGAAGCCCGAAAGTCTGACAACCAGTCTTACCAAGAGTTATCGTATTACCCATTAACTGGGTTGTGGAGGTCAGATAGGAAGTCGTTCCATGTAAAATACTGGTATTCAACTAAATCCGGTTAGACTGGAAACCGACCCCAATATAGTTGGGAAAAGGAGAGGCAGGTGATGACGCTAAGAAGAGGAACATCATCTTTCCACGACACTGACAATATTCATTTTAATGGTGTGCGTAATAACTTTTAAGCTTTTAAGCTGTCATAGGTACTTAAGAGAGTGATGTAAAATAATTAATTACTCACCAGTGCTGACTGTGCTGAGTACCTAATTAATTATTTTACACCACCAAATATTCTGTGACCAAATTCACACAACTGTTTAATTAAAAGAAGTTGTAACTTAGCTGTCTATAGTAAGCATTCTGAATCGTTTTTTCGTCAATAAACGACGGAGAATACAAAATTTGAAATATGAGATAAGTTTTAAGTATTTGGACTGCTTCGTTAGTCTAATAATCGCAAGCTCGACTTCTGACTTACCTACTGAACATGATGTAGGTAGGTACTCATTAAATACTAGATTCGAGCATTCGAAGTCTGTAATACTTGTATGTTTATTAGGGTGTCCGGCCTTTCCACCCAAATGTCCGGCCAAACTGGCTGGTCTGTCCGACTATTAGGTTTGGCGACCTGGCAACCCTAATGTGGTCTATATTGTTGAATGTATTAAATATTCTTCTTGTAATGTTTGTGGGTATGATCATTTGTTGATCAAAATAGACGTTTTATTATAATTATAACTAGGTACCTATTAGACATGCAATATTAAATTACTAGGTATAGAAGATCTTGAAGACATTCTTCTTAGTAGGTCTAATTCTGTATTGCATGGCGACCAAATACAATAGTGTCGGCGGGTAATAGAGATCTAAACAAACCAAACCAAACCAGAAACCAGCGCTGGGGCTCTGTCTCGTATAGGGTCTTAGCATTATGCTGAGCGATGGCCGTTTTGCGTGAATGTGACGCATGTTTACCCCCAACTTGTTTTTTTTTGTGTGTTTATGTCTTTTTCTTTTTTTTATCTATGGACGAAAATAACGTGCTGTGCAGATCCTAAATACATTGGGACCAGAACAGAGCAGGAGGCTGATGATTCGCAGCGTCAATAAATACTAGAAGTTCGCGTTTTCTACCTGAATCAGAGGTGCTAATGGGAAAATGCTGATGGGATGTCACAGAGCACTTTATAATATTTTGATGTCCTCAAGGACCCACGTACTTGAGGACATCCCATTTAGAATTTTATATGCTACATTATGGGCTTATATACTTTGAGCGCCATCTATTGCATCAGTTGTGTATGATAACTTTGATTCTATAAACCTGTAATCCGCGCTAGATGTCGCTTTACTAAGTTTACCCTTGTTAGTGTTGCTAGTAATAAAAAATAGATACGTGATCAACTAACAACTTTAAAATGTAAGAAACATTATAACACTACAGTCCTTATAATAGAGTTCATTACATGATTACATCTTATTTTGCCTCTGACGTAAACCTCATGGCGACAGTCGCTGCGATGCAAAATCAGATGTAAAATAGCTGTGTAAGGACAGTAGCGCGGGCCTAACCTAAGATATTTAGGCCAACATTCGTAAAAACTTATCACCATAAACAATTCACGTAATGCAAAGAGTAAAGTAATATACAAATGGTTTATGAAACGAACACATCTTTTCTTTAACAAACGAACGCACCATTTATTTTTTTATTTTTTTTGACGTAGCGATTCATTTGACGTTTTGTTTACATGTGCGCCCCCTATCAATAAAATTGTAAAACTCATCTTAATGGTGGTGATTCTAGTAAACTATCGACTGATTGCTTCTATTTTTATTTGTATTTTCTAATTAATTAGCATTAATCGTAATATTTAGTGCTGTGGCTGCGGCCATAGGATGCTTTCTTATGTCGGGCATAGCTAAAACGCCAGTTTTGGCCGAGGAGGGTGGAAACAATCAGAGTAGAAAACGCTCTCTTCACAGCAGCAGCGAACAGTGCAATATCAAAAGAACAAAATCCGACGAAATGAGTGCCAATGAGAAGAAATCAAACTTTTCCTTGCTGACCCCCAACTCCAATGGGACGGTAAAGTTGACGTCGTCATCTATGAGCAAGCCTGGTGCAGCCACGAAGAAATTGGTTATAAAAAATTTTAAAAGTGTGTTTACGCTATTATCATAGTCGTCATGATTATAACCTATTTGACATCTGCAGAGGTAATGGCTGGGTATTGTTTTTAGGTAAGCCGAACCTTCCAGAGAACTATCAGGAGACGACATGGAGCAAGTTGCGGGAGGCGGTGATCGCCATCCAGACGTCGAAGGCGATCGCATACTCGCTGGAGGAGCTGTACCAGGCGGTGGAAAACATGTGCAGTCACAAGGTGAAGTTCGCAAACATGCTGGAAGCCCTACTAGTGAGATGATTGCTACCAACCATCTGTGTGCATGTTAGATCAACATCACCATCAATGGGCAATTAGGATTGATTTTTGTTATAATTCACAACGTCAACATCATAACGAAACAATCAAAACAAGAACATATTAGATCTAAAGTCAGTTTTAACCCAGATACTGCGACGGGCCAAAACGCATAGGTATATGTTCCAAAAACGCTTACGTACAACATGCATACAACCCCTAATTACGACAGCCTTTTAAAAAGGCCACTATTTCCTGGCTTCCCTGGAAAACATAGTTGCAATAACATCTGGGTTAAAGTAATGACAAAATTTTTGCAATATATTGCACCCGATCCTATGAATATTTTATATTTTCATAGGTGTGATGATATAGAACACTAGCCACAAAATCATCAAACTGCTGTTTGACAATCAAATCTCTATGGATGGTACTTGACTCAAAGAAGTTATGTTCTTTGTGGATATTGCAGTGCTGTAAAACATTTGCTTATCCAGAAATACCTAGTCAAATAAGAAGTTTGTCATGGATTCATGACCGTTACTTTCTCGGCATAGTAAAGCCCAGGTCCTAATCACCTGTGGGTGCTGTATCATGTGATGCAGCCATTTCACATGTCAGGTTTAAGGTTTCATCTCAAAATATTATAGCTTTTAATTTAATTACTACAACAATTCTCACCATATTTGCCTGATTACATGTAACTCAATACATCATAATCTGCCTAGCCTTTTCCCAACTATGTTGGGGTCGGCTTCCAGTCTAACCTAATTCAGCTGAATACCAGTATTTTACATGGAGCACCTGCCCATCGAACCTCCACAACCCAGTTACTGGGTAATACGATACCCCTTGGTAAGAATGGTTGTCAGACTTTCAGGCTACTGACTACTTGTAACGACTGTCAAAGATCTACGAATGACAGCCGGGACCAACCAAAGGCTTAAATGTGCTTTCTGTGGCACGGAGGGGTCTCGGTATGTAAAGATGGTCACCCATCCACAGACCAACCGTAGCAAGCGTAGCTTAACCTGATTGATCGACCTGTGTGGGTGTTATTATTTAGCCACAGGCCCCTCAATACATTTCAATAATAAAGATCAATACATCTCGATAATAATTACAATAATAAAGATTAGGAAGCTCTCACATCTTTATGTGAATCAGATAACAACAGAAATTCCATTGTGAATTGTATTAGTCTCTCTTCTTCTAGTTTTATAAAGGCTATTCATAAATCCAGTGCTACATCAGTATGAACCATTCACCAAACGCAACTGCATGATGTTGAAAACTATTGTCATAGTAGCTTTGATACACTATAAACTGTTAATGATACACACGCACACACACACACACATATAATATCACGCCTCGTTTCCCCGAAGGGTTGGGCAGAGGTAATAATACTAGCTAATTATTGTCCAACTACAGGGCAAAGGTAATAATACTAGCTAATTATTGTCCAACTACAGGGCAAAGGTAATAATACTAGCTAATATTATTGTCCAACTACAGGGCAAAGGTAATAATACTAGCTAATTATTGTCCAACTACAGGGCAAAGGTAATAATACTAGCTAATTATTGTCCAACTACAGGGCAAAGGGCTCATACAGAGGTAGCATGACTATTGATCACCATGCTTGCTGAAGGCGGATTCGGGATTTCAGACTTGTATTAACCTATCAGGGACGAGCTGGTACAAATTTCTACCGCTTGTGGTACATATGTGCACTGAAGTTAAATTCAGTACACATTTCCTCAATAGTTATTTATAATGGCAATATTTTATCTTTAGTACTTTTTTTTTTAGAATATTAAACAACTTTACTGTAATTATGGTAGTGAATATTTAGTCATAAACAGCATGTTTCAAGTACTTTATTATTTTGTTGCATCCACAGTGTACACGAAGAGAAAAAAAAATACTTTTCTTTAATCCTACAACAAATGCCCTGTGATAACTACAAATTATGTTTTTTTTTTTGTTTTATTAGTAGATTTTTTAATATCTAGTAAAGCCAGCACTTTCAATAGCTTTGTTTTGTAATACCTAGTAATAATAAACACTAAACTGTGTAATACAAACAGTTTGGCTTTGGCTGGTGATTTCTCTCTGTCTATACAGCATGCTTTACACAATATTATAAACTAGCGACCAGCCTCCGCATCACGGGTGCGCTCTACTAGAGTGCCCAAACATACCGGTAATTCAAGCCTTAATTACAACACTAAAAACTTGCTCTAATAATGAACTTGCTTCATCCAGATGGCATCACAACTGTACGTGAACCTCACAAACTTAGTCGAGGCCCACGTGAAGGCCAATATCGAGCAGTTCCTGTCGGAGAGTATGGACCGGCAGGTGTTCCTGAAGAGGATGGACGACTGCTGGCGCGCGCACTGCCGCCAGATGATCATGATCCGCAGCATCTTTCTCTACCTAGACCGCACCTACGTACTGCAGAATCCTAGCATACATTCTATATGGTGAGACTTTGTTACCTGTAAGGTTATTTCAGACGACAGTTTTATAACATAGATAGCACAAAACACTGGGAAATTTACAGACTCGCATGTAAACAGGCGACAGGCGTGACGCGACGGTGCGAGGCGATTCTGGTATAACAATTTCCATGGAGTTTTCATAGAAATTGTTCTACTAGAGTTGCATCGCGCTGTCGCGTCGCACGTGTCTGTGGGACCATTAAAAATGTTACATATTATGTGCATCAAATAACTCGCGCATTTTGGGAATAAAAAATTATGCCACAAATGTCGTCGTAATATTTCATACTCGATTTCGATTTTTATCATAATGATTTATTCCATAACAAAATGTTGTAAGCCAATTCAATTATTCTCACATATTACTCAGATTCATATTATTTTGTTTAAATTCCCATTCACTCACAGAAACCACTTTACAAGCTTGCTTGGGAGTGCACATAATTATGTAAACAAAGAAATTGTACACCAACGTGGGAAATATTATCATACATGCTGTTAGGTATATTTAACATCACAAATGGATTACTCCCTAAATAAAATAAATAATAAAACATTTATTTCAGGCTACAATGGCCCATAGACATATGCCTTAAAAACGCCGCCTTATAAACTTTCTTTCTTTCTTTCCTTACAAAATACATATAAAAAGTATAAATCAAAACTCGTGTTAATTTCAAATTTATATTTAAAAAATGTCAGAAATCGATTCAGTAAACAATTCTAAACAAACTACTTTCATAATGTGCATTAATTTACTTACACATTGTATATAGTGGATCCACGTTGTTAATTAACCACCCTTTCGGAGTATTTAACCATAATGTTATTTTAATGTTGTAAGCATTATTTCAGGGAAATGGGTCTAGATTTGTTCCGGCACCACATAGCAATGAACACTCTCGTTCAGACGCGCACCGTGGACGGCCTACTGACTCTGATCGAGCGGGAGCGCGGCGGAGACGCTGTCGATATCTCGCTACTCAAGTCTCTGCTCAGGATGCTCTCCGATCTGCAGATCTATCAGGACGCTTTTGAACACAAGTAAATAATTGTTTAAATTGTAAACTTTAAAATTATTGAGTAAGTACTAGCTTTTGCCTGCGGCTTCGCCCCGTGGATATCGGAAAATATCTCACGGGAACGTGAGAAAGTATGTGTTATCCAGGTATCCAGGTTATAAACTATCTGTGTGCCCAATTTCACCCAAATCCGTTCAGCCGTTCTAGTCGTTGTATATATGCTATCGCGCTGTAAACTCTGCTTGCGCGATGCAGGATTTTGCATGAAGTCAGTGTGATGCGTAGTTCGCACGTGGTGGTGTAGATTGTTATTAAAATATTTAATTCGCAGGTTCCTTCAAGCGACGGAGCGCCTCTACGCGGCGGAGGGGCAGCGACTGATGCGCGAACTAGCCGTGCCGCAGTACCTCGCACACGTTGAGAAGAGGCTAAAGGAGGAGAATGAGAGATTACTGCACTATCTAGACCCATCCACTAAGTATGTACAAACCTTTTTTTTTTCTTTATTTTAAGGGTTTTATCGATAACGTCACCCTGTAACATCAACACAATCAATAAATCTAAAGACGGTTGACACTTACTTTAAAACAAAAAAAAAATGCCTTTTACAAAGTTATTGTAGCACTGTTTTTGGCAAATAAGCACATTGGTTATCATTATCACTCATAATCATAATCCATTGCTTCATGGTTAGAAAAATAATGCACAAAATCAATGGTAAAAAAATAATACACTTAGTATTATTTTTTAATCGTATTCGCAACACTGGATTAGTTTTCTACTTATCTGCCGAAGACCTAAATACATACTAGCTTCTGCCCGCATGGATGTCGGAAACTACAAAGAACAACAACACAATTACAATTAACAACACCAATTTACAACTACGATTTTTTTTTTTTAAACTATCCAACGGAAATGTGCTACCGGGACAAAGAGTCTGGCCAAACACAGCAAACATCAGAAGGCCAATTCTCGTAATTTAAAACGTTCAAAATCTAGTCGCAGTCTCATCTCAGCGACAAACAAATGTCAACATGTAGGGAAATTAGAAGTACAGTCATGAGCACCAATATGTCAACACTTGGCAACTTTCAATTGCGATTTTTTCGTGAAATAACGAATGCAACGTTGAAATACGACTAATTACATAAACCTATGGGTTTGAAAATGCTATGTTCGTAACAACATAAAATTTCATTAAAAAATAAAGGAGTACATCGCTTTTGAATAAAGCCGAGTGTATACATACTTGTGTTCGTGACTGTACAGACGCCAGCAGGTCAAGCTACCCGAAACTGTCAAATTTTCCCAATCAACCTTAAACCTTAATGCTTTAACGATAAAGTTGAAAATCTATTAAAGAAATTTGACAGATTGTAGTAGCTTGATGTGCTGGCGTCTGTACAATGTATATTATGTGTATTTTTTGACAGATTGAGACTGAGATCAGACTGTGAACAGTCTTAAAATTACGAGAATTGCCCCTCAGTTATCTGCCAGTCAAAGTCCCGTCAAAATCGGTCCAGACGTTTCAGAGATTAGCCGGAAAAACATTTTAAAAATTGTTTTTGTTGTGATAAGAACCTTATATACTTTAATTATACATACAGTAAAAAGATGTTATTTAAATGTTACAAACGGACTCTTCAATTTTTATTTATTTGTGTAGATTTATATATAAGTGCTATATAGGAGCTAAATTCTCTGTGTTCATCATCGTCAGCCTATAGCAGTTCACTGCTGGACATGGCCTCTCCTATTGCACGCCATTCAACTCAATTCTCTGTGTACTTAACCTATATTCTCTATATTCAGATGGCAGTTAATCCACACGATAGAGCGCCAACTCCTGAGCGAGCACCTGACGGGCATTCTGGGCAAAGGCCTAGAGGCCCTGATGGACGGGCCGCGGCTCGCAGACCTCACCACGCTGTACGCGCTCTTCAGCCGCGTCAAGGACGGGCTTACCGAACTTTGTAACCACTTCAATGCTTATATTAAGGTCAGTAATGCTCAAAGTAGACAACTCCTGGCATAACGCATTTGTAACAGTTTGCGCGTCAATGTCCTTGCCACCCTATATTCTTCACTAACACAACCTTAAATTATTTGGAACGAAAATTCAAATAATTAGTGTGCAATAGGCTGTCTTATCGTACAAGAAATATAGACAGTTTCTAGTCAAATTACTTTCTAGCATTTGAACAGAGGAAAAAGTGACTCAAGCATCTAAAAATAAAATAATACTTTGTATAGTTATTATTATAGTAGTTAAACTAGTGCTTCAGAGGCATCCAAACTGCATGATAAACGCTTGTTGTACGAAGGAACCAAGACGCAAGTTTAGATTAAGTAGCCAGCGTTGCGATAAGTAAGCAAGTAAATAGAAATCTAAAACTGAGAGATTGTGACAGTAAAAATCTGAACAGTCAACAATTTGATATTCTTGTGAAAACACTTAATTGACCTGAGGCGCAATTCTCTTAATTTTAAGAATGTTCACAGTCTGATCTCAGTCGTATTATAAAGTGCTTTAGTCTCAATCTGTCAAAAATACCACTTATTTTCCTTACATTTTGACAAGTTTTTTATATTTGTTTGTCGCCGATATGAGACTGTGACTAGATTTTAAACGTTTAAAATTACGAGAATTGGCCTTCTGATTATTTATCACCATGCAAAAATATAGGCGTACGAAGCGAGTCAAAGTCAAAGCATTTATTTCAAACTAGCGGACCCGGCTGACGTCATCCTGCCCGAAAAAGCAGCGCCACCTACCGGGTCCAATTGTGTATACAAACCTTGTCCTGACAATAACAAACACAAAAAAAGAATTATCCAATTTGGTGCAGTCGATCGGAAGTTATGCGCGTACATATACATTTCGGTGATTCATTTTTATTTATGTAGATTATGTAGATATTTCAAATAGGCACATAGAAGGCACTTATGAACGTCAAAAATTACAGTAAAATATAATTGATTCTAGTCGCCCCTTCCAAATATAATAATAATAATAATATCCCTGGACATTTCACACAGCGCCATCTAGTCCCAAGCTAAGCAACCTAATGCTTGTGTTATGGTAACAAGATGGCTGATAAATTACTTATATATTTTTTTGTAAATACATACATATTATAGATAGAAAAACACCCAGACTCGAAACAAATACATGTAGGTCATACAAATATTTGTTCCGTGCGGGAATCGAACCCGCGACACGCAGCGCAGCAGTCAATGGCTTAACCACTGCGCCAACCGTGCCGTCGAAATGGTAGTTTTCGTATGGAGACGCATGGGCAAGAAACTCCAACGTTACTCTTTTAAAATGCTGTAGAATATTTTGTATACATTAATTATATAATAATAATATGTGAGGCAATAATATACGAGGCATAATGCTTTCTTATATTGTTACAGAAAAAAGGTCGTACGATAGTAATAGAGCCAGAACGTGACAAGACGATGGTGGGCGAACTGCTGGAGTTCAAGGAGCAGCTGGACCATGTGGTCAACACCTGCTTCCAGAGGAACGACAAGTTCCTCTACTCCATGAGGGAGGCGTTCGAGTACTTTATCAACCAGAGACAGAACAAGCCAGCCGAACTTATTGGTGAGTCAGGGTGTCCAACGTCGAATGTCAAATCATTTATTTCAAGTACCTAGGCAATTTAAAAAAAAAAAACGAACATCCACATTTTTTTGCAATTATTGTGTTATTGTATTTGAATTGACCCTACTTGCCTTTTCAAAAAGGTAGCTTCGTATGGAGAAGAATGGGCAAGAAACTCCTTCAATACTTAGGGCCGGTTTTTTGATCCGTAGTTAAACTCAACCAATTGTTAAAAATAGTAAATAATGGCTAAATTTTTGCAAAATGTATTTTTTTATCAATTTTTAGTTTATCTAAGGATATAATGGCGCCCATTCCCTTGTTCACAAACTAAACTAAATTTAAGTTCAGTGCATCTTTTTCTTTCTATTTCATTAAGAAAAGGACAGAAGATAAGTATAAGTTTAGTCCTGTCAAATTAGTCAGCAGCTGACGTAAATTGACGTATTTTTAGTAGACATGTTTTTAATCACGTCTAAACTTGCTATGGAGTATCTTAATTTGACAGGACTAAACTAATATTTATCTTCTGTCCTTTTCTTAATGAAATAGAAAGAAAAAGATGTACTGAAGTTAAGTTTAGTTTAGTTTGTGAACAAGGGAATCGACGCCATTATCATTACTAATGATCAAATAATTAACCATTAGCTAAAAAAATAACCATTAGTGACCATTAGATAAACTAAAAATTGATCAAAAAACATTTTGAAAAAATTTAACTATTAGTTACTATTTTTAACAATTGGTTGAGTCAACTACGGATCAAAAAATCGGCCCATAAGGCTGCGGTTCCACTGAGGCGGAGTGGAGCGGTGCGGCGGGGGGCTGACCTGTGAAAAGTGGAGAAGAGATGTGGATTTCAAGTCATGTGATTGGTGAATCGCGGCACAGCTTGTCTCCGCTCTGCTCCGCTCCGCCTCAGTGGAACCGCAGCCTAAGGGTTTACATGTTGCTTAAAGTTAAGTAATGATTACCGACTGTTTAACCATACATTTTTGATGTATAAACATCACTTAACTTTAATCATCATTTATAAATAAACCTCTATTTATTATTTTTAGCCTATGCTGTCACACTGCAGGGCAAATGCCTCTCTTTCCACTCCTCTCTGACTTCAGCTGTTGGTCTTGAGCTAGTATGGACCAATCCTGTCTGCAGGCGTGAAGTTCATCTCGTCTCATATACTTACACAATCAATAATTTTTCAGCCAAATTCGTGGATGTGAAACTGCGCGCGGGCAACAAGGAGGCCACGGAAGAGGAGTTAGAACGTCTGCTGGACAAGATCATGGTGTTGTTCCGGTTTATACACGGCAAGGACGTGTTCGAGGCTTTCTACAAGAAGGTATGATGATCTTCATATTCAAAGGGTACCCTGCACTTATACAGCGTGTAACGGAAGGGGGATATCAACCCTGAAGGAGGTGAATGTGCTCATGAAACTCAACAACTTTCCCCAAAGGAAATAGGTTTTAATTTATTTAATTTTATTTTTTAATTTAATTTCTTTCTTAGTTATTAGTACTTAATTTAATTTAAATTTAATGTACAATATCAATGTAATTAAGTTATGTTTATACTGTTAATTTTCCTTATGTTCCTTATTCTCGATAATTATTTCAACTGTAATTCAGATTCGTCCTTTTTTTTTGTGAATGATGTGCATGCCTTTAAGTAACTTATTTACACAGAATCCCATCGTAAATCTCTGTACATGTCTTATTTGTAAGTAAGTTGTTGGTGTGCCTATATCAAATAAATAAATAAATAAAATAAAGAAAAAAAAAATTTGGCCCTCCCTTACAAAACTGACTACCAGCTGATTGATTTACTATGGGAGGGCCAAATTTTTTTTTCATATTTCGACCTATGTTCTTTGGGGAAAGTTGTTGAGTTTCATGAGCACATTCACCTCCTTCAGGGTTGATACCCCCTTGATGCAGTAACGGAAGGGCCGTTACACGCTGTATAGCAGGTCTACCAAGGCACCAACTGTATAATAATGATCTGCTTTCAAGACATTATGAAAAAGTATTCATTCACAGACATAATCATTTTTAGTTGGGGCCAGAGCTTTCAAGTTGGGCATTCTAGAGTGCCATCTTTTCGAGCGTAGGCACTAATTAAATTTTTACACAGTGTAATGGTACGCAAACACGACACATTTCCGATAAAATAGAATTTAAGTCGCTAGCGAAGTGTACACATCGTCAACGGCTACGAACTTCCGCTCAGTGTGGAGATATTCTCACGATACAAAGAAATAATATTCTTTGAACAGTTATGTAGGCTTGTCTTTAACCATATTTCACTAGGCAATACATATTTCAAACATTTAATATATCTAGATGCCCAGACACCGATTAGCCCAGATATAAGCGGTTCTACTGTCCCATAAAACATGGTGTTACTAAGACTTCTTTTTCAATTTCCTTCTGTCTTTCCAGGACCTCGCCAAAAGGCTGCTAGTCGGCAAGTCAGCATCAGTTGACGCAGAGAAGTCGATGTTAAGTAAACTGAAGCAGGAGTGCGGCGGAGGCTTCACTTGCAAACTTGAGGGCATGTTCAAGGACATGGAACTCTCTAAAGACATTAATATTACGTATAAGCAAGTATGTATGAATCACGTGAGTTGTGGCTGTTGAAGCAGGGCTGCCAGTAGAGACAACTTATGTGACCTGGTCCCAGAAATTATACAAAATCAAAAATACAAAGCAAATTGTTGAACTAAAAAAAATTAAATGGCAAAAAAAGACTAAAACTTTTAGCTCGTGATATCTTGTGGAATTAGTATTAGTAACAAGTGTGAAGTCGATCGAAAAGACGTATTATATATTTTATGGAACATTTTTGGTACCTTCCCTATTTTATGTGCAAATAAAGGATTTTTTTATTTTGAAACGTCATGGTATAGTAAAATGACGGTAAACTACGGGTTCTTAGAGAAATCGACTGCTAAATACCGATTAGCAGCCGGTAAGTAACGTAAGATGCCGGCCGGTAGAAAACTTTGTGTAATTGTTTGTTTTCCCAAAGAAATAAATAAATAAAGATTAACTTTACATTCGAAAATTTTGTATCTAGTAATAATGTACAATCCGGCAGCCCTGGTGTTTACAGGATTTTCTAATGATTTTTTTGCATGTACAGTTTTCAGAGATTTTTGAGCAGCGACGGCCTGAAGATCTCACGGAACGAACCACGGCGCCAGCCCGACTTTATTTCCCCCCATAACCGTGTTTTGTGCGACATAATAAATGTTTGTATTTAGCACTTAGCGGCGTCGCAGGAGGGCGGAGGCTTGGAGCTCAGCGTGTACATCCTGACGATGGGCTTCTGGCCGACCTACCCGCCGGTGGAAGTGCGTCTGCCGGCCGAGCTGACGCGACACCAGGACCACTTCACCAAGTTCTACCTCGCCAAGCACTCGGGCCGCAAGCTGCAGTGGCAGGCCACGCTGGGACATTGTGTGTTGCGCGCGCACTTTACACAGGTTATTATTGTCTGATTTTAAAACCCACTAACTGCACACTGTGGTTTCACCCGCATGGATATTCCAACAATAATCTTGCAATTTTCTGGTAAAAACGTTTCGTGCCAGTCGTAAATAGTGCAGATTTCCACTATTGATAGATTTCTTGAGATCAGAGGGGCAATTCTCGTAATTTTAAGAACGTTCACAGTCTGATCTCAGTCTCAATCTGTCATAAATTTCTCTAATTTCCCTACATTTTGACATTTGTTTGTCGCCGAGATGAGACTGCGACTAGATTTTAACCGTTTTAAATTACGACAATTGGTCTTCAGATCAGTAGTAGATCAGTTCCAGAGATCAGCATTTACAAACATACTAATAATTTTACCACTTTATATATTTACGAAGGTACCACTTTATATAGGTTCACTGGTATTTTATTACTCGCTAACTGCATCCCCCGGTTTTATCCGCATGGTGATTCCTACAAGAACCATGCATTTTTCTGGTACAAAATGCTCGGGAACAGTGCAGTTTTCTATCAGTAACACATTTTTTTGTAATTGGATCAGTATTTCCAGAGAGTAATCTATAAAATAACCGGTTTTAATAAAGTTTTTTGCAAACATGCAAAAATCTTTACCGGTTTAGAATAGATTAATGAGTAATTTCTCCTGTTTTTCTACTACCTATATTTTAAAAAATTACGTGAAATTCCAGGGTAACAAGGAGCTCCAGGTGTCGCTGTTTCAAGCGCTGTGTCTGCTGCTCTTCAACGATGGAGACAATCTCTCTTTCGAAGATATTAAGACTGCAACTAATATTGAGGTAAGACCAAAATTAGCAAAAGCATACAGTTGTATGGTTTGTTCCAAAAATATCTACTAAAAATGTAAACAAATAGATCAGAAAACATAATTAGTAATTCATTCATCGCATAGTTCACAACATGAAGCAAGTTGGCAACGCATTGAACTAGTGGTCATTTATCTAATTTTTACCGTTCCTACGAAAAAAAGGGCGTGGGAAGACGTTGACAAATCACTTGCCTACGCGCATATAGGTTCATCCCTTTCTTTAATAACATGCTCTGCATTTTCTTTATAACACGTTGAATTAGATATTTTAATTTGTCGCACCTATTCAATTTCATCCTGTATAAAGTTAGAACCGTACTTACTAAATACAGATGGAATGTGATGTAGTGATTGTGTAAGAATTTTGCCTATACTTGGTTTGGTAACACTTTCATCACATACTTTTGGAACAGATTAAATGCACCGACTTCTTGACCAGAAGTTCAATATTTATTTAGAAAGTGGCCCTTAATTTTATCTATATATATAAAATTCAAAGTCCTGACTGACTGACTGACTGACTGATAGATCAACGCACAGCCTAAACCGCTGGTCCTAGAGAGATGAAATTTGGAGGGTGTGTTCTTCGTGAAGAGTAGGCATCCACTAAGAAAGGATTTTTCGAAATTCCACCCCTAAGAGGGTAAAAAGGGGGGAATTCGTTTGTATGAAAAATCTTATTCCTTGAGTTAATAAACTTGAAACTTGGTACGAATACTTATCTAAATAAATTATGAAGATTGTCAGTTTTTTTTCTTCTAAACTACCCCCTAATAAGGGATTGGGGGGTTTCAAAGTTTGTATGGAAGAATTTTAGCGCGCAGTCCAATTTACTCGATACTCAGTATTTATACCTAATATTGAAAGTAAAGAATAATGTGTATCAGGGTTTTTGAAAATCTACCCCTAACGGGCTGAAATGGGGTAGTAAATTTTTCAAGGGGGGATTTTACGGCATGGCTTGATTAACTCGAAAATTAGTA
This sequence comes from Apamea sordens, assembly GCA_945859715.1. NCBI lineage: Eukaryota > Metazoa > Arthropoda > Insecta > Lepidoptera > Noctuidae > Apamea > Apamea sordens. The sequence continues at coordinate 19,474,786 of OX243986.1, forward strand.
TAAATGATCTTTGAGTCAAGTTATGAATACATACCAAACGATTTTTTTTAAATTCCACCCCTGTGGGGGTGAAAAGCGGGGATACAGTTTAATATGAAAAATCTTCTTCATTAGGTTAATAAACTTGAAACTTTTCAAGAATACTCGCCTAAGTAAGTAATAAAGTTTATCATTATAAGTTTTTCAAAACTACCCCTCAAAGGGGGATATAGGGGTGTTGAAGTTTGTGTAGAATAATTTGAATGCGCGGTCCGATTAACTCGAAACTCAGTGTTTATACTTAAGACCAAAAATAAAGAGTAACATGTATCAGGGGTTTTCGAAAACCTACCCCTAACGGGTTGAAAAGGGGTAGTTAATTTTACAAGGGAGGATTATAATGCATGGCTTGAATAACTCGAAAATTGGTATGAATAATCTTTGAGTCAAGTTATGAATACATACCAAAGATTTTTTTAAATTCCACCCCTGTGGGGGTGAAAAGCGGGGATACAGTTTATATGAAAAATCTTCTTCATTAGATTAATAAACTTGAAACTTTTCAAGAATACTCGCCTAAGTAAGTAATAAAGTTTATCATTGTAAGTTTTTTAAAACTACCCCTCAAAGGAGGATATAGGGGTGTTAAGTTTGTGTGGAAGAAATTGATTGCGCGGTCCGAGTAACTCAAAACTCAGTATTGATACTTTTGATAGAAAATAATTAATAATAAGTATGTAAAGTTGTCGAAAATTTACCACTGACGGGACAAAAAGGGGTAATTCAGTTTTTAAGGGGAGGATTTGAACTTGAAACTGTATGTTACATTTTCACGCCTAAACCACTGAACTTCTGATTTGGCATAGAGATAGATGGCATCCTGGGGAAGCCCATACATTTTATCCTGTTAGCACGTTCCCGTGGGATAATTTCCGACATCCACGCGGGCGAAGCCGCGGGCAGAAGCTAGTAACTTAATAAAACTACTTTTTCTTGGGTATCGGAAAATATCCCACGGGAAAGTACTACCGGAATTAAAATTACCCTATTTGCTAATCCAGGTTATAAACTATCTATGTGCCATATCCAAATCCATTCAGCCGTTTTTGCGCCAATCGGGAACATACATCCAGACAAATGGACAAAAATTCTAAAAACTACATTTTCGGCATCAGACTCGTGTCTGATGCCGAAAATATAGTTTTTAGAATTTAATTTTTTTTTTTTTTTTTAATTAAAAAAAAAAGAAATTGCTACGAGGTGTGGGAACGATCCCACACCTCGTAGCAATTTCTTTTTTTTTAATATTCTATGTACAGTTTTAACTTCGTTACTATTTTACTATACATTCGTATCGTGAAATCCAGAAGTCTTTCTTTCTACGTATACGATGTTCATACAATTTATTGTTGTCCATTTTCACGTGCGTCTAACTGGAGCAGGACGTCCTGGAAGATATCTTGAACGACTCAAACTCATCAGTGTTATCCTAGTCTCAGCTACAAAAAAGCAAAATTGATTAATTCCACCTTACATTTGTGTAATCCCCAGGAAGGCGAGCTGCGCCGCACGCTGCAGTCGCTGGCGTGCGGCAAGGCGCGCGTGCTCAGCAAGACGCCGCGCGGCCGGGAGGTGGACGACGCCGACCACTTCGCCTTCAACGGAGACTTCACCAACAAGCTGTTCCGCATCAAGATCAACCAGATACAGATGAAGGAGACGGTCAGTACTAACTAGCTTTACGGTCTAGCTGTATCAATATTATAATCTTAGGGATAACTCAAATTCGAAGCATTTATTTCTATTAAAACAATTACAGGCACTTTTGAATCACGGTCAGTCAGAATGATGAAGCTAGTTGCCTATTCCATAGCGTATTAGGTTCCTATGAAGAAGAATGGGCAGAATGCAGGGAGGGCTCCATGCACACTCATCCTACAAGTTACTCGTAGCTAAGAACTATTTTGTCGCCAATTATTTTAAACTAACTTGTAACTACACTGCGCCAGAGCTACGAAAGAATTGAAAGAATAGTCGGATTTTCTTAGCGTTTATGCAAAGCCCCAAATTCTTCATCTCGCTGCCCGTAACTCAATTTATTTGGGATCGGGGCAGCATCATGTCCGCCGTCATTCTAAAAGTATTATCTTTTATAAAGTTCCTTCCTTTTTAGGGTTCCGTACCCAAAGGGTAAAAACGGGACCCTATTACTAAGACTTCGCTGTCTGTCCGTCCGTCTGTTCGTCCGTCTGTCTGTCACCAGGCTGTATCTCAAGAACCGCGATAGCTAGACAGTTGAAATTTTCACAAATTATGTATTTCTGTTGTCGCTATAACAAAAAAATACTAAAAATAAAATAAATACTAAAGGGATACAACAGACGTGATTTTTATAGATAATGGTACGGAACCCTTCGTGCGCGAGTCCGACTCGCACTTGGTCGGTTTTTTTATTTATAGCTTTGCTCTGTATACCTCCGCATCATTACAAATTATGCCCCTTACCACACCCCTACTACCCCTTACTATTGGTAATTCCGTTTATCTGTCACTAGAAATTTATAGAAAAAATATGAATTTGTATTTCAGAGCGAGGAACAGAAAGCGACAGAAGAACGAGTGTTCCAAGACAGACAGTACCAGATCGACGCGGCCATCGTCAGGGTCATGAAGATGCGCAAGGCGCTCTCGCACAACCTGCTCATATCTGAACTGTACAACCAGCTCAAGTTTCCCGTCAAGGTACGTAATATACAGTCATCGTCATCACCACCAGGGCACCAGCCTACAGCAGTTCACTGCTGGACATAGGCCTCTCCAATCGCACGCCATTCATATCGATTCGCGGCAAATCTCATCCAGCTACCCTGCTAATATCTCATCCAGCTACACTGCTAATATCTCATCCAGCTACACTGCTAATATCGTTATTTTTTGGGAAAAAAGGATACACAAGTGTTTAGACAGTGTGTATCGCAAAAGATACACATGGCGCTGAGCGTGTTAAACTATAAAAAAAATATAGAAGATACTAAAAGGAGCTCAGCTTCACATACTGACAGATGGCAACACTAGGGTCTGCTGCCACCTAACGGTCAGCTGCAGCCCACACGCTCGAATCCGTTAAACAAACCCTACTCTACCTGCAGAGAATACAAGCATAATGCTATATTTGTTAATTTCCAGCCGGCAGACCTGAAGAAGCGCATCGAATCCCTCATCGACCGCGACTACATGGAGCGCGACAAAGACAACCCGAACCAGTACAACTACGTCGCGTAATAGTGGCCCACTCGCGGCCATTCTCGTGGCCCATTCGCGGCCATGCTCGTCCGACCGCGTTCACACTACGACACCACTGTTCACTAATAAATGTCTCATGATGATACGATGTTTGAACGATAGCGAGCCTATCATGTGGACCTCATGTTAGAATGTACTGTAGTATATAACAGCTTACATCTAGGGAAGAGAAATGCTGGAATCACAGAGCACGGAATCTCCGTCTAGAGGCCGACGTACTAATAGAATTCAATTGCGTTGAGCGCACTTTTGTCCCGGGCTGCCAGTCAAAGCTGTCAGTTTCTATGTCATTTGTGTCGTAGTAAACGATGACACGCTTGGTTTATATAGAAAGTGTTGACAATGCCGACTTGAGCAGCATCCCCGGGGCATCTCCGTGCTCTGAGAGGAAGTAACGGTCTGAGGAGGGCCTGTTTCACCACCTCCGAGTAAGTGCCCGTTAAACTAATTGGCAGGTAGTTGCATACAATTTTTGTTCCATTTATTTGGTGAGTAGTGGGTATTCGGATAACGTGAAACAGGCCCTAAGGGTACGGCAGTCTCTTTTAACAGTCGACAAATACCGCGTATGGCAGCAAGCGAATAGTGTGACTGCCCGAGTGGTCTGTAAGTCAATGTAATATTTTCTATGACAAATGTATTTGACGTGCAGTCGGCTGGTAAGAGCATTGTCTGTTCCCTTCCATAAGCAGTCCTTTTGGTATGTCGGAGATCAGTTTGACTCCGCAAAGAATTCTGATGGAGCCGCATGAGGTTAGACTAGCAGCCGGATCTAGCTTGGAAACTGTACTAGCCGACCAAGAATGTATAATAATAGTTGGAATGCCCCTTAGTGCGTTGAGCATTCTTCTTGGGCTAAGATTAATGTTCATATTCCTCTTTCAATGTAGCCCGCGAAAACATAAAAAAGTAAGAAATTTTCAATTTTGTGGGTACATTGAAGGAAAGGCGAAGCGCGCACGGCGATGCGATTTTTTTCATCACATGTTCATGCGAAATAAAATCGCGAACGCTAATATTATAATATTTCAAGCTATTGTTTAACGCATTACGCGGGCTCTAGTATATTGGTATTGAATAGATTGGCCATTATTTTCCGCAACGATTCAATTTTTTGTGCGCGGCCAGCCTTAGTGTTTAAGAAGTTTTCAACTTAAAATTCTCAATTCAGAAACCGGTTGTTAGCCTCACCGTTCAAAATCTGCGATGACGTCACGTACGACTGGCAGTTGTGTAGTTAACTTGGTCGGCTAGTAGGGTGGCTAACTAGTCATTAAGCGTAGCCTAATGCCGTGTCGTAGTGTCAATGCGCGCCGCGTCGACCTAGCCGCTGTACATATAACAGACCCCGGCAACTTACGTAGATCGAGCAGGTTACACAAACACTGCCGATAAGATTCGCATAGATTAAAGTATAAAAGCGCGGGAGCCAAAGATTTAAATCGTTAGATTCGCCCGCGTCAAAAAATGGTCATATTTTTGCTTCGTTGACATGGCATGTATTACATGAGTTGTACGACATGTATTGTCTCGCTCACTCATACTGAAAACGTATCTAACGTTCCATGCGGGAGGTGTGAGCTGACTCTACTCTGTGGAACACTAACGCGACCTAAGTACGGTGAGGGACATCTAACAATTTAAAATTTTGATAACTCTCAAGTCAATACCTACTCAACTCAGAAGTGAAGCGTTGAAATGTAAGCTTTATATCGTGTGCCGTAGAGTAACATTTCCAAATAGTGACGGCATTTGATGACGTATGGATCATGCCTTCCCAACGCGTTGTCATACACTGGAAATGACACTATTTACGTGCACTTGTATTTGTCCAAATATTCGCGATACTTGTGTAAAACAAAATATACCGTATGTTCATTGGGATAAAGTTGAATTTATGTTAGCGAAGTAATGCGAATATGTGCACAAATTGAATTGCCAGTATTACACGATATTTAAAAGCAGAGATTTCAATGCTTCAGTTTGAGTTGAGTTCGTGTTGCAGATGGCAAAATAAATTGACTTGAAAATGACAAGGAACGATTTTAGAATTTTGAGGGTTTTGACCACGACACAAGCCGTTATCAGACAGATAGAATGAAGTTAATATTTAATTTAATAAAAACATGATTTTATGTTTCTATGATTTGACCAGCGCATCCAGTTTATATTATACAGAGTACTCCAATAACAGTATATTATTGAAGCAAATGACATTCGTTACATTTTTTCCTTAGATAGTTCTCATGTTACTGGGCGGTGTCTTTCAAAAACATATTCCCGAATAGGACACGTTACTTGCAGTTTCACTTCCAGAATGTCTGATAGTTTATTTCATAGCTCGTAAGTAAATCGCTGTTAACGACGGGATTTTCTGCGCTCAAAGATACTAATAAAGAAATCTGTTATCTTATACTGTATTTTTATCTCACGTAGCGGCGCGCGCTTTACTTGTGGTTACCAAGTGTATTAACACGCTGTGAATGGGTGTGTGTAAGCGCTGGAGCTGTCGGTACCGTCGAGTCAATGACGAAGTCTGAATTGAGTGTGTGCGTGTGTCTTCAAATTCTCAATTCAGAAACCGGTTGTTAGCCTCACCGTTCAAAATCTACGATGACGTCACGTACAACGTGTGTCTTCACGCACACATTCGCAGCGTGTTTGTGCACTTTATAACCACAAGTAATGGGCGCGTGGATTCGTGAGATAAAAATACTGTACAGAGGAATTAATGTTTTAATATCGGAATACACCAAAGTAATTCTAAAATTATAAAAACTTGAGAAATGTCAAGGGACACCCGGATGGAACGAAGTTCAAAAAGAGAGAGAGAGACAGAGAAACACGCGCATGCCGCACGGCTTACAACTACCTATAGCAAAAAGTGTCGTTCCAACTTTTGATCTTAATTTTTTTCCGTCTAGCCTTCTTTCGCGACGCGCGATAAGGAACTTCTTGCAATAAAACAATATTCAACTTTGAGAGTAGAAAACCTTTTTTTTTCTGAGCTGAAGGTCGAATGGTAGACAAGAGGTATCCCTCAGCGTCCCGACTCCTGCGCATAATTATATATAAATATAAAATAATTACACCTTAGAAATATAAAGTGTGATATTAGAGAATCGAGTACCCTCCGCTTGAAACCGACTAGCTATGATTACACGAAATAGCAAAAACAGTTATATTCATTATTTTTAATATAAATGTTGCAAGATGGCTGATAATAATGCAGTATGAATTTACTTTCTATTTTGTTCTGATTATAAAAATTGTCAATTGAATACTGATGTTGTCCATAATTTCGTTTCAATCTCATTTTGTCATAGAGCCCGGGGGCTTAGAAGAGATAACTTGTCAACTTCGCTGCACTTAGACACAATCATATACATTAATTAATTTCTATTATACGTTAGGTGTATTTAGATGTGAACTTAATAGCATAAGGAAGTGAAGTGACCAGCCGGGTCACGTGACAAGGTTTTATCCTCGTACTTATTATCTCGCGTCGAAGCGAGACATGACTAATAAACGTAAACTTATGTTTGTCTCGTTTCGCCGCGAAATAATGCGACGAGAAAACTTTAGTCATGCTGCGCGCATTCACCTGGCTGGTGCAACGGTACAACGAAGTTGACCAACTCATATCTCCATAATATATAGTTTTTTCAAGAATACTTGTTAGCGTTGTGTTTGTCGTGATATCCGGGTTGTGTTTTCTGTCAGTTTCAGGAGGGATCACTAATTAAACTATTTATAATTTTCCATAATTGTTTTATTTCTGTTTCTCGTGTTTGTACAGTGGGCAAGAATTATCTATCAGTGGTGCATAAATACTAACAGAAATAAAATTAGTTATTTTCTAAAGTGTAGTCAACTTTTTTAACTGTATCAATTAAGGGCGAATTTCACCAAACTTTTGTACCTAGAATAAGTCATGTGCTGAGAATAAATTTTGGATTTTTGATAGTTTTCCATACTAGAATGTTAACTGTCAGGTGTCAAAGGGGATAAAAGATGATTTTGGTAAAATCAGCCCTTAACCCTTCATATGTCAGAACGTAGATACACGCGAGACAAAGGCTTTTTAATTGTGTCTGTAATTACGACATTCAAGAGGTTAAAGTTCGTTTTTAAACCAAGATACTAATTTGACAGGTGTAATGTCAAACTTCTATACAAAAAAATGCAAACACAAAAGACAAATGTCAGATTAGTATCTCGGATTTTAAAAACGAACTTTCACTAATTCATTTTATGAACTGGCAAAACTTTGTTACTTGAAGTATTGTCTATTAGTTCAATATTGCAGTCGGTTACAAATAGTAATTTCGCCACATAATACTGAAGAGAAATTTCTCCTAACGTAACACAAAAAATAATATTATTATTAATAATAATTAAATAATAATATTTTTACATTTTTAATCTGTACAATCATTACAAAATAGGACAAACAATTTCAATTAGGAAGACATTGTACAATAACTACTAATACGAAGTCTTTTCTACTGTGCCCTGTATTCACAAATCCCTAAATATAAACAAAACATCATTCTATTTCTATCAATCCTTTGAAGTTGACCCTTGATGACAAAACGATGTTTTACGACGTTTAGTGATTTGTTGTGCAAATATTGAGACTTGCCTAAAACTGCTGCCCGTTCAAAGTTATTGCAAAATAACAAATCACGAGGGGCAATTCTCGAACATTCAGTCTGATCTCTGTCTCAATCTGTCAAAAATACCTCAACTTCCTTACATTTTTGACAAGTTTATGACATTGATTGTAGCTGAGATGAGATTGCGACTAGATTTTGATCGTTTTTAATTACAGGAATTGACCTTCAGATGATAGATGATATTTATGATGGGAGGATTTGGTGATATTCTATATTAAATGCACCATAATTCCACTAGTTTCCATGAACTTTTACACAAGGAACTCACGCTACGTAAGGCAAATCAAGTCTCAGATCAATTATAGTTTTAAATGTCACATTGATGTTAGTTGCTATGATTGGCTGTCAGAAATAACGGCATACAATCAAATAGCTTGATATGAGATTTAACAAGAAGTTAAATGAAACAGGCGTCAGTAACTAGAGTTGTGATGTACAGACGCCAGCAGGTCAAGTTACCCGAATCTGTCAAATTTTCCCAATCAAACTTGAACCTTAATACTTTAGCGATAAAGTTGAAAATCTATTAGAGAAATTTGACAGATTGTAGTAGCTTGATGTGCTGGCGTCTGTACACTAAAACCTTGCCCATTGCCTAAGACACGCCTTGAAACGAACTTCAGTAGGACGAAAATTTGACACACCGAGCGAGAGACTGTCAAAGAAAGACAGAGACAACGACACAACGCCGAACTGTTTAAAATAGCATGTGCCTTATTTCCGGTCCCATGTGAAAGTAAAGTAGTTGCCAATAGTTTGTGACGCGTGTGTAGATCATTTGTGGAGTATTTTGAACACAGTGTCCAAGTGATCCTTGTGGTGGTCCAACTCTTCGGCGAGCGCGTTCGCGAGCGATGTCGGCGTTACCTCCTCTTGCAGGTAATCGCGGAGTAAGTTCTGTGGAAACAAATGGTAAATATTATATCTTGTAAAAGTACCGCAAGTCTGTGAAGTTGGAACATGTTGCGGGGAACGCTGGGTGTTTCAGTGTTGGTGGCACTAGGCACTAGCAGTAAACATTTTTTGGTACAATTTGATGTTATTGGAAAAGATGTTTATTAACTGTATATTTATCTCACGAAGCGACGCGCGCTTTACATGCGGTAACCGAGTGTACAAACATGCTATGAATGTGTGCGTGAAGACGAGTAGCGTCAGCACATAACACACGCACACTTCCGACTTCGCCATTGTCCAGGACGATACCGAGAGCTCCTGCGCTTTCATTTCACACTCATACATAGCTTGTTTTTATACTTGATAACCACAAGTAAAGCTTGCGTCGCTTCGTGAGATAAAAATACTGTACTCAACTTTTGTTTACTCTTTTACGCCTGTAGACAATAATTTTCCTCGACTTCAGACTTAAATATTTTCTTCAAATTGTTGAAGTACACGCGGCGGTGGCTTGATTATAATATAAGTGATGGTGCTCACCGCTACTAATTGAATCTTAACCAAACCTTGCTGCATGCAGAGTAATTTTTTACACATAGGTACCTCTTTTATATTTTGTCGTAATTGCAAAATAAAGAATACTGGAACAGCATACTGGTGGGTAGTAACAAAATTACGGAGGTCAGAAAGGAAAATTCAGCTGCATCTGGATAGATTGGAAGCCGACCCCAACATAGTTGGGAAAAGGCTACGCAGATGATGACTGGACAAATAAAATGTTTGCCTACCTGAGGCGGCACAGCTCCTCCATGCCTCAGCAGTCCTTGTCTGAGGTTGTCTCCAGCGGAGCGACACAATGGATTGTCTTGGAAGTACTTGTGCCACACGGACCAGGCGATGCCGCGCGAGATCAGGTACGAGTAGTACTTCGCGCCGTAGCCGATCAGGTGGCTGAAGCGGTGCTGCCACGCCTGCGCAATGAACGATTCAGTTTAGCTCAGAAAAATATCACAAAACATGGGGACATCGACGCGCAAATTTTTACCAAAAAATCTGGAGTTACATATATTTTGATCGTGTAGGACTGTACGAACTTTTATATGAACCACCAGATTTTTTTTAACCAAAGAAAAATTTCTACTGTGGGGTATCTAGAATCATGTGCTGAATGCTGCTGTTTGCGAGTCGATGTGGGACTCGCATACGTAGGTATTCATGCCACCGAACACTGTCGAAAAGAAATCGTTCCTTGTATGGGCCCCCTTAATTTTTAACTTTATTTTATTTTTATTTGTTGTTATAGCGGCCAGAGTAGTGCACACTCTGTGAAAATGTCAAGTGTCTACCTTTATTACAGTTCAAAAGATACAGCCCTGTGACAGACGAACAGACAGCGAAGCCTTAGTTATTGGTGATTTCCCATCGGCAAAAATGACGGAACTCCCTTTAGGCGATTAATTAGAAGATTCATTTAGGTTGGTAAAACCTGCAGTAAACTCACAGTATTTTCAACGTAGGGCAGCCCGTAGTACTGTTTCTGCACCCGCTGCAGAACTTCCGTCGTGCTGCCGCGCTGCGACGCGTCCGGCCCGTGGTAGTGCTGGTCTAATGCTGAGTAGAACACCTGAACACGGCAGAAACTGTTCATAAAGTTTACGCATAGCTAATTGAGGTGTCAGAAAAAACAATTTTGCTTTTTTCCGAAACTCGTTACTTCCCCTTGAAGATTAATAACAAGTTATGCGTCGAAGAAGCGCAGAGCAGGAGATTTTCTCATGACATTAACATTGAACTGTTTTTGCTTATAAAAGTGTCTATGCAATGGCACCAAAATTGTATAACAAACTACCTTGTCATATTAGAAATTGTAAGAATAATAATGAATTCAAAAGCGAGCTCTTTAAGCTACTAAATAACAAGGTATATTATTCAGTCAAGGAGTATATGGATGACAAATTTTGAAGAATTTTTCATTTATTTTTATTTTTAACTAGCTTCTGCCCGCGGCTTCGCCCGCGTGGATGTCGGAAATTATCCCACGGGAACGTGCTAACAGGATAAAATGTATGTGCTTCCCCAGGATGCCATCTATCTCTATGCCAAATCAGAAGTTCAGTGGTTTAGGCGTGAAAATGTAACATACAGTTTTAAGTTCAAATCCTCCCCTTAAAAACTGAATTACCCCTTTTTGTCCCGTCAGTGGTAAATTTTCGACAACTTTACATACTTATTATTAATAGCTGTGCATTGCGGGTGACGTAACCTACGACAAACTTATTATTTGCGGTTGGAACAGTAATTGGGTCTAGGGATCGAACCGCAAAATTAAGTTTGTTTTTTATTGTATATACTTTTCCGGCATAAAAAGTACCCAGTGTGGTGCCCAGGATATTAAAGAATAATTATACCAAGTTTCATCGTAATCGAACTGGTACTTTTTGCGTGATGCCTGAACAAACAGACAGACAGACAGACAAAAAATTTTTTAATCACATTTTTGGGTTCGGTGTCGGTCTAGTAACACCCCCTGCCATTTATTTTTTTGATATTTTCAATGTACAGAATTTTCACTTCTACAGATTTATTATAAGTATATAAGTATAGATAATTTATATATATCTGTGTTTTTTAAATCTATTGACATTGTGTAACTCAAACTCAAATCATTTATTTCAATTAAACCATTTACAGGCACTTTTGAATTGTCAAAATTAAATAGTCGGTCAGTTAGTCAGAAAGTTGAAGCTAGTTGCCCATTCCAAAGCGTAGATCTCTATGGAGAAGAACTTTTTTTTTCCAAGCAGTGCTTATGGCAATGCCCCTTGAACTGCATATTGAGAGGCTTAGTGAATGATGAAAATGTTGCTTTCATAAGATAATTATATTAATTGATTATTGACATTTTTATTGCATTTATTATTGTATACGAAATTGACTAAACTGATTTAATTGTGACCTATTACCTATTTTTTTTTATGTGCCGTCTTAATTTATTGACATATTATTAACTATTGCAAGGAATTGTGACATCTACTTACTTACATATTGAATTTATTTTTATTTTGTTAATTGACATTCGCTTTCCTAAGATATTTTGTATGCCTTTTGGCGGGACATAGCATGGATCAACATTTTTTGTATAACATCTGGCATAATTATACCCTATGTTCACAAAATGAATAAATTAATTTGAATTTGAATTGATACGGTTTATTGAAAGGCCATAAACTGCAAATACGCAGAGAATGCAGACATCAGAATGCTTCTCAAACGTTTTCGAGTGATCTCATTTTCACTTGAAGGCAGTAATAGAACAGCTTTCAAGGTCATCAGAATTTTTTCTGCGATGAGCTGAGCCTAAACGAATGGCTCATTGTTATACTAGTATACCTGTAGTTGCATCTCGCTGGCTCCAAACAGGTGCTTAGACGCGCAGAGTCGGTGCAGCATGTCGTCAGGCATCGGCTCGCGCGTCTGGAAGTGACGGGCGAAGCGACGTATAACCTGTAAGGTTAATACTGTAAATAAGACCGCCGGCCATTTATCGTATTTCGAGAATTTCTTTTTATCCTGTGTTGTCTATCCCGTTGCAGGCTAAATAAAACGGGCTCACCTTTTCCTACTAATTTTGATCGAAAGCTATTTGTAACCATCTTCAAAAAAAAGGAGGAGGTTAGGCGTTCGGTGAGTTTACTAGTTATTCCGTGAGAATAAACTTTTTACAAAAGAAAAGGGTGTTTGTCTTGTTTGTGTGAAGGTGTCCACTCCATTTCGCCATTTTCGCATGAGTTGGGTATGGAACAGGTTGTTCTGTATCCCTGTCCCCGTTACCTGCGGGCTGCTGGCGAAGTACTCCATGAGCACGGACGGCACCTCGGCCAGGTCGGTGGCGCAGCGCGTGCCGGCCACGTGCTGGTGCGCGGCGCGGCCCAGCATGGAGTGCAGCGCGTGGCCCAGCTCGTGGAACAGGTTGTTCTGTATCCCTGTCCCCGTTACCTGCGGGCTGCTGGCGAAGTACTCCATGAGCACGGACGGCACCTCGGCCAGGTCGGTGGCGCAGCGCGTGCCGGCCACGTGCTGGTGCGCGGCGCGGCCCAGCATGGAGTGCAGCGCGTGGCCCAGCTCGTGGAACAGGTTGTCCACGCCGCCCGCCGGCAGCAGCGCGGGGCCCGAGCGGTGCCCGCCGCTCAGCGAGAGCATCACCACCACGATGGGGTTCTGGGTGACACAGCGACTTTTTAAATTAAAATTCGTAAGAAAGCATGTATGGCCGAAATCAATAAGGATCACGATTCGAAAACAGATGGACAATCATAAACCGTCTCTCTGGCGAAGAAAAGTATACTCGACCACGTCATTGATTTACCACCCTAAGGTTACATGTCACGTGAACGTCATAAAACGACAGGGTCTATTTATGCTTAAAGACCAATGTGTTAGATAGTTTTAACTTTAGTGAAGTTTTAATTTAATTTCGCTTTCTGATTAACAATAAGGGATCCACTTTATGGACAACATAAATAAATAAATAAAATATTTATTTCAATTACAATGGACATTTAGATATTGGAGATCAACTTTTAAGCAAGGGATTGATTGTCTTAGGAGTCTCCGCACTTCCACTTACCATTTTTAATGCAATTGAAATGTAAACATGCAAGACTAAAAATAAAATAAAATGACAACAAACTTGTCAAAGTAACAATCTCACACAAAAAATCACAATGTTGCAGTACAGCTTCTAGCGTTTCATTAGTGCACATGTAGGTTTATATATGTGTGAATTTTTGTGGTGTGTGTGTAATACTAGATTCTGCCCGCGACTTCGTCCGCTTGAAATGTCTTATTCACGCCAAACCCCGTCGCGTCGCATCGCTTGCCTGCGCTATTACTTAGTTTTCGCTTAGTTCTTTCCGGCTTTTTGGAACGAAGTTCCTTATCGCGCGTTGCGAAAGGAGGCTAGACGGAAAAAATTAAGACCAAAAGTTGGAACGACACTTTTTGCTATAGTTGTAAGCCGTGCGGCGTGCGCGTGTTTCTCTGTCTGTCTCTCTCTCTCTCTTTGAACTTCGTTCCATCCGGGTGTCCCTTGACACCTCTCGAGTTTTTTCTTTTTGCTCGGCTCCTAAGAGACCTAACATGATGTTAAATAGCCTTCCTCAAAAATTGGTCAACCAAATGCATTTCCTACACAATTTTTTTAATTCAACTGGAAGTTCCAGAGATCGACGCATCAAACAAACAAACTCTTCAGCTTTATTAATATAGATTTTGAAGTTTTAATACAAAAACACCATAAATTCCCCACGTACCTGATAACTGCCATCAGGTAGAAGCTTGCCGCCCTGTATGGTGAAGTGGCAGTCCTGATGCGGCTTGCCGGGCCGCTCGTACAGGTCGCAGTAGATGTAGCCTAGTAGGCCTTCGCTCTCGTGCACCACGGCAAGTTTGTACACATCCGGGGACCACGACTCGCCTGGGATAAATCCGAATAGATATTTATTCATTTATTTATACAGGGTTATTATTCAAAGACCAGCCAAATTTAAGGATATGGTACAGACCATCAAACTGAACAACTTTCTCCATGGGACAAATAGCGTAATCGCGAAAATTTTATCAACTGTCCCATAGAAAACTTCAATACCTTCTCGACCTAAATGTATGGGACGGCTGAATTTTTATTCGCGATTACGATGTTGGTCCCATGGAGAAAGTTGTTCAGTTTGATGGTCTGTACCACATCCATAAATTTGGCTGGTCTTTGAAAAATAACCCTGTATAAAGGCTTACCAAGTAAATACACAGCATTAACCCACAATCTTTGCAGTAATTTCAGAAAAGCAGGGTACCATTAATTGGCGCCATACAGACGCCAGCACATCAAACTACTAAAATCTGTCAAATTTCTTTAATAGATTTTCAACTTTATCGCTAAATCATTAAGGTTCAAGGTTGATTGGGAAATTTTGATAGTTTCGGGTAGCTTGACCTGCTGGCGTCTGTACATTATACAAAATAAAATATATACAGGATCAAATTAGTAATTAAAATATTGTTACCTATCAAGTCTGCAGAGTTTCACTAACTAATCTAATTTGACCGATGATTTCAAAGTGACATGTTTTTTATAAAAATGCTAGCTGCGCCCTGCGGTTTCACCCGCATAAGTTTCTATCCCGTGGGAATATAAGTATCCCATGTGTTAATCCTGGTTATAAACTATCTGTGTGTCAAATTTCATCCAAATCCGTTCAGTAGTTTTTGCGTGAAAGAGTAACAAACATTCATCCATCCATCCATCCACCCATCCTTACAAACTTTCGCGTTTATAATATTAGTAGGATTTAACCACCATTTTCTTTTTGTTTCTTAGGTATTATAATAACATAGTTTATAAGATAATTTTAGACACTAACACAATGTGGGCCTATATAGTCTGTCAATAAAAGATTTTTATTTATTTTAAAAATGTAAAAACACAATAATTTTGGATTGCTACGTTATAGATAGAAAGAAAGAAAGAAAGAAAAAACTTTATTTAGCACAGACCAAAAGACACACAATACACCAGATACATTACATCAGATAACACAAATAAAAGAACAAATAGAAAACAGTTTATAGACCGATGTAAGAAATTAGCAGGACAGTGTGCCTCACGGCTGCACCAAAAAGGCCCAGTTCAGCAAAAATGCCAGACAATAGTACCTGACGCTGGTCTTATTTATGCTACAGCCTATTATTGCCAATGCAGGGCAGAAAGTCACTTCTCATACAGATAAGACACAAGCTTTGATTACCATGCTTGCTCATAGCAAAGCTAATATACAAACATAGGACTTACCTGGCAACATCTCTTCAGCCTTCAAACTAATTCCATACAGTTCCTCACAGAGCATGTTTAGGCCTTCCATACACCCGCCCAACGAGAAGTAAGGACTAAAATCTGAGTTAGCAACATTGAGCAGTTGCGTCTTCGCCTTATGTGTGAAGTAGGGGGTATCCCAGCACATCAATTTGTCCTGGTAAGGAGTTTCCTGCTTCTTCATCTTGAGCATAGCATCAAAGTCTAATTTAGCTCTGTCATAGAGATTATCTGAGAGTATGTCAAGGAATTGTCGCACGTTTGCTGATGTCTCCATTGTACTTGCTTTTATGGCTCTGTCGAATAAAGTACAGATGTTTTATTTCACGAACTCGCGCCAATCATTCTAATTTATACCTTATCACCATTACATAAGATTCACATAGCGCGTCGCGAATTGCGCATCTAAATAAGTATGATGTAGAATGGAATGTTGAAAATGAATGTCGTTGTTGTCTTTGTCATATGTGGAGTAATCATAACTTTTGACGTGTGGCTGTAACATAGGCTTTTTTTTTTCATTTCTAAGGTAACCAATTATGACGAGAGAATAAATTATATTTTATTATTAAATAGCTTCTGCCTGCGGCTTCGCTTGTGTGGATGTCGGAAATTATCCTATGGGAACATGCTACAGGTACAAAAAGTAGCCTATGTCCTTCCCCAGGATGCCATCTATTTCCTTTCCTTTTATCGAAATCCGTTCAGTGGTATAGGCGTGAAATGATAATGTACTTACAGACAGAGTTTACTTCTAATTTATAATATTAAGTATGGATTATTATAGGATTAAACTGGCTCATTAGTCCCATACTTGACTTCAAGCGTGACTCAGGAAACTTTCGTATAAATTGATAAAAGCTTTTTGAAACTAAATTGATTGATTGGCAAGACCTGCATCGGTCATTTATTCCGGCAAGATTGACCCCACAACTTATCTAATCACATACCTATCTGCATAGCTCTGGAAGCCGCATATGGACGCCATCTCGTGCCGCGCCTCGAGCGTGACGGACAGCAGGTCGTGCTGCGACTTGTCGGGCGCCAGGTACAGGCGGTACGCGGCCTCGCGCGCCGCCGCCTCGCCGCACTCCGCGTATACACCGCTCACTATTATGTCGTCGCCTTCGCTACTGAAGCTAATGACCAAAATACACATAATAATCATCACGTCTAGGGAATGCCATATCTTTTTTTCGAGATTAAATCTCGTGGGAAGACAATCTCGTTCGAGATTTCGGCCAGTATGGTCGAATGAGATTTTGCGTGTTTTATAACACTATGTTCTTGAGAAACCATTTTTAATATTATAATTGATGGATTTATTGTGCGTGTCTTGATTCGTTGCGTTATGTATGACTGGCACATTTTGGCACATTTAGTGCACATGATTAATTGATTATTAGTTAAATAAACGTATTTTTTTTGTTTCGAGATAAAATTACTTAATGTTTTTCATTAGAAAGGTGTAGGTTTTCATTTTAATAATGTTTAACCATTTTCATTTTTTTTTTAAACAAAAAAGCAAAATCACGATCCTAAAAATCACGCAATCTCGAAAACGAGATCTGTTTGCAATATTTAATCTACTTACAACTGTCTGACGTTAGCAGGCACTGCAGACCGTGGTACTCTCCTGGGCTTCGCTGCCCCTGCCATAAACCTCTGCCCAGTCTGCAGGATGAGGTCATTGAGGGCGACCACCCTTCGCCTGCGTTCCTCTGCCAACTGTATGCCGCTCTGTTCAAAGTCAAACAGGAACAACTCTGCTAAGTGCTGGTCTCCTGAAGTGCCGCGCTTTACGGAGTCCCGTAATGCTTCGTAGAGACCCTTGTGTGTGTTTAATCTGGATAATAGAAGGACAAACTGAATTCTGATATCTTGGAAAAAAAAACTTGAGAGGTGTCAAGGGACACCCGGATGGAACGAAGTATAAACTGGCTTGCTTTCTATAAGAGAGAGAGACAGACAGAGAAACACGCGCACGCCTTACGGCTTACAACTATAGCAAAAAGTGTCGTTCCAACTTTTGGTCTTAAATTTTTCCGTCTAGCCCCCTTTCGCAACGTGATAAGGAACTTCGTTCCAAAAAAGGTAAGTAAGTGAATCAATTATTATTATTATTATATTATATTACCAACCTGTGAATATGTTAACTAGATCAAGCAAGAAAATATACGTGATTGAAGTCTCACATACATACATAATCAGCCTATAACATTCCCACTGCTGGGACACAGGCCTCCTCTCGGGCTCTTATTATTATTGAAGTCTGCTCATACAAATCTAGCTGATAATGGCCACTTACTTTTCAACAACCCCGCTGACACTGATACAGGCATCTTCAGCAGCGCTCGCGAAGTGTGACTGTGGATGAGCAATCCTGACAAACTCCGCCAGGTCAGCGACCTTGCACAGGGTGTCTGACAACTCATCGAAGATCTCCACCATAGGCCGGGTGGGGTTGGAAGTAGCTTCCTCTATCAACTGGTCTGTTGTTGCGATGGCCTGTTCCTTCAAGTTGGAGAACCCTTCGAAACTAATTAGTTCTGGCTTGTTGAAGAGACCCTGGAAAGAGTTTAATAAGTAAGAGGCGCCACTATGCTCCACTTCAGTTTTCTCAAATTTGAAATGCTGTTAGAGCCAAAAAGAAGTGTCAAACCTCTTTCCATAGTTTTATTTTTAATCTTCTATTGATTTTACTTCTAAATTGTCATTTCTAGTATGCACAAAGCAAAATAAATATTTTATATTAAAATTTTTTTTTGCTTATTTCTTACAATAGGCAGACGCTATTCATTACTTTATTCCACATATGGGAGTGATGAATCAGAGCTTACTTTGCCAGTAATGGAACATTAATAAATAGAAGTAAAATTAATGTTGTATCCTCTCTTTTATTAGTCTTATGGCTACAACAAGAGAAAGTGTCTACAAGTTTTTTTTTAATATTATGTGATAGACAACATACTTGGCAACTGTAACGAGGTCATTTTTCTGGCACATATTTTATAAAGAACGCAAAAGTGTAGTAAGGACCATGTAAAAGCCAAAAGCTATAAGATAGTCAATGATTATTCCGTCATCCCCTCACAAAAATAGTGAAGGAAAATAGATCACTAAGAGCTACTGGCATTAAAATAACAATCAATTAAGAAAGAAAAGAAAATACATTTATTTAGCACAGACATATTCTGCAAACAAAGAGTGCAAAATGCACTGTAAGAAATTAACAGGAATGTGTACGCATCATACTGATGTCACACATAATCCTGCATTGCGTAATCAGTTTACCACGCAAATAGCATAAACAACGTCCCAACGTCGTCGGAGGATCCTCCCTTTTCTATGGAGGACGAGTGAACTTTACACCCTGTTCCAAGTTGCTAATACTCACAGTCCTTTCCCTCATTGAGTCAAACATTGGTCTTGAGGTTGGCCGCGTGTTGAATGCAGTGGCCAATGGAGACCATGTGCTAACACCGCGGCTCGCCTTCTTCCTATGCCCATACCGTAAAGGCCAAGTGTGTCTTAAGAGCTTCATTTTGAATTACTTTGTGTCTGAAAAGAAACATGTTTGAATTACAAGACATGTCTTAAGTCTGACTGCTTGTGGCTTGTCAGACGGGGCATTGTCCAGCAGATGGAAAGCTTAGCTTGCAAGCCTTGCCCACCCCCAGCTAAGGTCTAGATATAGGTAAAGTCATAAATTTATAAATAAAATTATGTAGAAACCGATGCGATGTTTTCGAATGAAATTTAGTTTGATAAATGAACTACTTGTTTTCTAATAATTAAATAAAATTTTATCTGAAAACATCAATGCGTTTCTTACTAAACTTCAACTACTATATCCGACGACCGTGCATACTTATCTCTTTTGTTGACTGTACCAGCTGATTCAATCATTGAACACGTCGAGATTAATTTATACAGCTTTGATTGGTAATACAAACAGGAAGTCTAGCCTATCCTAAATACAAATTTTAATCAGAAAACATTCCATAAAAAGAGTAACAGAGTGAATTGACTTCCGATAGCCACAGGGTTTATTATTGACATGCATTCGTGTAAAACTTTCACATGCAATAATACGTTGTATTGCGTACGCGTAAAAGCTAAATTGGAAAGGGCAACAAAGTTAACGGTACTAGTTGGTAATTTCTCTGCGATAGTACTATACTTACATTGTTTTTCATAAAAGGAATCAATGCAACAACAGAATATTTCTGTAAGGTCATAAATGTTTACGATAGTGATTTCTTTTAAAATATTCATAATAAAAAACGCAGTTGTATAGGATCATAACATACCAAATATGTAGAATAATTCCTCGGACAAGTCAAATATTGTTATCTCGTGTAAAACAATATAAACAACATATAAAAATAAACACCTTTCAAAGTTTCAACTCAAAGTTAACATTTTATTTCTGAAAAATCACCTTTCGAAATTCTATTTCAATTTTTTTCATTTATTTTTATCTGTGGACGAACTTCAGATCTTGTGAAAGTCACAGACTATGTTTGAGTTAGGCATGTCTAGAGAGTAATTTCATTCAGTGATTTGGAATTAGTCGATTTTATGCAAACATTTGCGTAAGAGAGAAAAAACTGTCATTTATTAGGGCTCCGTAGTCATAACACTAGTTTACAAAAAAAAACTTTTTGTCGAACGCAAAGATTACATTAATTGTTTTTGATACATTACTACCCTACATAAATAAATTTAGTATTCATAAATTTCTATCACGTCAAACTTTTTAGTTAAACATTAAAACATTTTACGACTACCCGCGCATAAGTTGGATTGTGTAAAAAGTGAAATAATTTGTTAAAAAGTGTCTTAATAATAATTTTGTGTTCTAAAATGTCATCGAGGGTTTGTAAAACTAATCCAGACCATTTTCGTCACATTTGACTCAAATTGAAAATGCTGCCTGGATATCTTTTAAAACAGTGGTTCAGAAATTCCTCGGAAATAAGAAAAGTGTTAACTACGAAAGTATTGTTGCTGAATTATTACAGAATTACCAAAAAATGGGAGTAAACATGTCTTTAAAAATACATTTTCTTCACTCGCACCTAGATTTCTTCCCTGAAAACCTAGGGCAATTTAGTGATGAACATGGTGAACGTTTTCACCAGGATCTGAAAATGTTTGAAGAAAGATACCAAGGATACTGGGACCAAAACATGTTGGCAGACTATTGCTGGTCAATTATAAGGGAAACTGAGCAGTCTGATTACAAAAAAAAGGCGAAAATAAGTCACTTTTAATTTTTTTGTCGACAATTTTCTATAGAAGTGAAGTATTTTTGTAAATTTCAATTTTATTAAATATTTTTGAAACTAGACGTGCTACATTTTTTTAAGTCACAGATTCGTAACCAGCATAAAAAATTCTATTTAGGCACATGTATCTCATCTCTGCGTTTTTTTTCTTGTAAACTAGTGATAATCAGCCTTTAATGTTCTCACTGCTGGGGCACAGGCCTCCTCTCTGTGAGAGGGAGTGGGCTGTAATCTACCAGGCGGGCCCAGTGCGGGTTGGTATATGGCACATGTCTTTGAATTTCTGGTTCTATGACATGCCGGTTTCCTTACGATGTTTTCCTTCACCAGTTTTAGAGCAGTGGTGATGAAATAATTTACACAAAGCAAAGCGCCGTCTGGGTTCGAACCTACGACCTTACAACTCGTATGTCGCATCTGTTTCTACTCGGCCACCACTGCTCTCAAACGGGTTCCGTAGTAAAATAGCAAAAACCCATAAAATATCGTCACGTCTGTCTGTCCGTCCGTTCGGATTTTTATCTGGTGCTATATTTTCAACTCTTGGTGTTGAGCCGAGCATTGAGAACTTTTTTTTTTTTTTTAAATTTTATAAACTAGCGCTTGACTGCGATCCCGCCTGATGGAAAGCAGAGATGCAATCGTTGATGGCAACTCAACAAAGTGCAACCCAGCGCGCCAAAAAATACATTGTTGGATTTTTTAATAATAATATAATAATAATATTTTTTTTTTTGCGTAAAACATGGTATAAAATGGTCTTACAGTACAAAAATAGAGCAGACACGTTTTGCCAAAATTAAACATAGCATGCAAATATTTGTAATAACAATTTCCTTAACAAAATTATTATTAAATTACAACGACACTATTTTCGTTCAAGGAATTGTTTTATACTATAAAAGTTGTTATCAATTAACCATTCATACAGTTTATTCTTTAAAGCAGGGGTTCCCAACCTTTTCTTGGTCAGGGACCACTTTTATATTATTCCTGTTAGCAGGGACCACTATGTAGGTATAATAAAAATAAACTGTAAAAATCAAACTGAAACTTTAATTAAAAACGTAATAGGAAATTACATACGGCGGCCCGACGTACCGCCCCCTCTACCCGCGCTCTTCTCACTCACTGCACGGCGACCAACGGCTCACCGCCCACTAAATTTAAAATCGTTCGCGGACCACATTTTGGCTTCTGCGGACCACTGGTGGTCCACGGACCACTGGTTGGGAACCACTGCTTTAAAGCATATCTCGAGTTTAACATTTTCAGATTACTAGGTAATTTGTTATAAATTCACGTAAATTTTCTGCGTTATGCAATGCTTTGCAAATCCAGTGCGTGGTAAAAAATCGCCCTTGAGCCCCTTGTGTGCTCCTCAGAAACTGTAATAAAAAAGAGAAAAATTAAAACTTTAACATAAACGGCAACCAAAAAGGTATATACTAAACATCGATAGCATTTTAGTTGTTGTGCATGTGTTTTTTTTTTTCTGTGTTCCCATCGTAGTTGGGTTTAAGTTTTTAGCTTTCTTTTTTGGCGTAACATCAGTCATATTGATTTTTTTCGTATAAAATACTCATAATAAACCATAATATGGAATTGATTGCAACCTCATTCATCAAATTCGGATGATTAGTTTAGACGCTACGGTGGAACAACATACATACATGCATAGACTGCAAAAACATACCCCTTCCTTTTGGCTTCTCCGTAGTCGGGTAAAAAATGGGATATAAAAACAGTTAAATTCAACAACAAAACAGTTTTAGTCGATTATACATATGTCTCTTTAGAACGGTCCTACTATTCTCTGTCTAGGGCATTGAGATAGGAAATAACATGGAGATGCCGCGTTATTCTATACATACATTTGCTTATACAAATATGAGTGAAATATGATTCAGAATTTGAAATATCGTTATGTCTCATTCTTTCTAGTAAGATAATCTCATTTGATAAAAGAGACAACTATATTTTAAGTTGTTGCTAATTATGGCAACATTTTGTCTTGACGTAGTGACAGTTGTAGGTAAGTGCCGTAGCAGCCATCTTAGGTGACGAGTTTCGTGGTAGTTTTGCTGTCAAATGGTTGTTTGTTTTTTGTATTATTGAGATTTGCGAGAAAATTACGAGGATTTTACCTTTTAAAACTGCGTGTAAATGTTGGAAAACAGAAGTTCAACATGCCTGTGTGTTGTATTGTGAAGTGTGGTGCAAGAAAGAATGAAAATCAACCTCAATTGTTGCACAGGTTAGTAGCCGGTTTTCATGCATTAATACATACAATAATACACAATCGGTGATACAATTGTAACGCGATCATGAATTTATGGCTAAAGTATTGATATTTGGGTTCATTTCCATATAACAGGCCTTTTTATTATATTTGTTAATTCATTCGTTTGTTTACAAACAGATGTCATAATGGAATAGTGTTGTACCGTTGCCGACTTACCGTAATAGTTTCCGAAACTAGTTCCTCCGCTAGAACGATATCAGTATATTCTGCGATGTTAACATAAATAATCTTGCGTCTTATTCGGTCCGAGTGACCTAGCTAGGTCCGGCCTGTGGTTCACACTTCACAGCACCAAAATCCATCGTGATCCAAACGTGATAACTAGTAAAACTCGTATATAGTATCGTTACTCGTTATAGTAACAACGAGATAACAGTTGTTCCTTGATTGACACAACCCTAGCAATGGCAGCCATTTTATGCGACAATATGAGTTGTAGGTATGCACCCTTTTTTTGTAGGTATTTCCAGTCCATACTTTTCTATGTCAATGGTCTAGGGTCTGCCCTAAATAAATCTGTGACATCTGTGCGAACTGTCAAAATCATATGCAAATTCAAGTCACACTGGCTGGCACCGCGATTTTTAGACCAACTGATTGCAAAACAATGTGTATTGTTTTGATTGCTACTTACCGCGACTAACAATGACTACTTAATTTGCGAATACTTTCGGTGACTGAAATCCTTCGTAAACAACTACGTATCAGTAACTTGTTTTCTTGTCATAATGGTGAGGTTACAAACTTACTTTTGTGTATATTTAGACTTGGCGCGCTATCGAGCGTGTGGAAGTTTGATATATGGTATTGATGTGATATGTTTTAGTCAACCCCACCGCCGCAACCGCGCCGTTCATCTGGAGAGAGTAAAAAGGTGACTCCGCCTGCTTCTAGCATTGTGACCAGAAATGGTGCTCGCAAGGCCAAGATCCAGACTCGCGCAATGTCCGCTGGGGCGAAGGTAATAAAGTAGCTAATGTAGCTGTTTAGTGCGGCGCCGCCTACACACAGGGCCGTGGCATGTCATTTTATAACATAACTACAGATACTAATACAGCCTACAGACAGCCTTATTGATTGGTTCTGACTGTTCTGAGTTATTTATGGCTATTCAAATAGAGAATGAACTGAATGAGGTTGTGTTTAAACAAAGATAGATTGTATATTTTGTAATAATACACTTGCTTTTGTCCTGGTACTGTTCCTCTATGTGTACAAAAGTATAATTTCTGTATACTTACAATAAATTGTATCAACGAAAAATAAAAAGATTTCATGCAAAGGAAGTTAACTGAATTTTTGTAATATTATAACAACAATGAAACAGATATTGAACCTGGAACACCGCATTTAAACTGCAGAACTATCAGCACTTGTTTAAATCTCAACATTATACAGTAGATATGTAAAACATCTGTATAAACATATCTTCAGTTTTACTGATACCACTGATACCAGTCTTATCATTATTGCGATACAGGAGTATATATCATGTACATACTATTTATATCATTAAGTTCATTGCATTCGGTCTAGTAACGATTCCTGAAAATTTGTTGAATATTAAAAAAATCATTCAGTTTTTTTATTGTATTTAAGTGAACGAAACATGTGAGTAATGATCAATTTATAAACATCTGGAAATGTTGAAACCTTTTTGGTATTTTTATTTTAAACTGGTTGATGATATAGTTTTTATGTTTCATGTTTATAGTCTTTTACTGGGTTTTTTTTTAAATTTTATTTATGCTGCTGTCAGTTTATGACTTCTGATATGTTTATGATTTAACTTTGTAACTTACTATAACTTTTATTTCATATTTTTTATGAACTATACTAAAATACTTTATTACTTGGAAGAAAAGACCTATTTTATACGCTACATTGATCAGTAATTGATGCATCATGTTTCAGTGTAATATATGTGTTTTGCAGCCATCTGCATTAGTGGTTGCTGCTAAGCGGAAAGCACAGCAAAAGAAGAAGCACGGTTTCCATATAGAACTAAGGGATCATTATCAAATTGTAAGTCACAAACAATTATATTAAGTAGTAATAGCAGAACAAATTCAATTCAAAATATTTTATTTCACGAAAACCTACATTGGCACTTCAGCTAGGCACATTTACAATATTGGTTGTTTCATTTGGAGAATTGCCTGCAAGAAACTCCAAAGTCACACTTTTTAAAATCAGTATATTTACAGCGCTTTGTGAAGGAGATCGTTATGTCTATGTAAATAGTACACCATGGGCTACCTGCCGTATAATTTCTCTTTTTATCTTAACCCCATCTAAAGTTAAAAAATTGCTAGACACATCTATATAAATAAAAAATGGATCTTCGAAATGTATGAATGCCCATAACTTTCGTACGACCGCACCAAATTGGATAATTCTTTTTTTTGTGTTCGTTATTTCACAATAACAAACACAAAAAAAAGAATTATCCAATTTGGTGCGGTCCAATTACGTATACAATATCGGTACCCGGTTGGTTTTGGACCCGGTAGGTGGCGCTGCTTTTTCGGGTGGGATGACGTCTGCCGGGTCCGCAAGGTTCTATCAATCGATCAGAGTTTTCCTTATAGGAGTAGGGAAGGAGTAGTGTAGGAGTAGAGTAGGAGTGGTGTAGGAGTAGGTTAGGAGTAAGGTAGAAGTAGAGTAGGGTAGGAGTAGTGTAGAAGTAGGGTAGGGGTAGGGTAAGGGGTAGGACACCACGCGAACGAAGTAGCGCCGGGCAGCTAGAAATAATTTATATGGCAAAACAACTGTTTGCCGGGTCAGCTAGTAAATAAATACTCATGGACTTATTAAGCTGAAATAGTCTACAGATCTAGAGTGATGAATGAAAATAAAGACATTATTTTTGGTCAAAGAGATGCTTTTACAATTACTGGCTGGTTATGTAATAGATTATCTTATCACCAATTAAACTTGAATTTCGAAGGACAGAGGCCCAAGCACGAAGGAGCGACATAAAATGTTATTAAGGGGCTATCGCGCTTGTATTTGCCGCTAGAGGCGCTGAATATTCAGTGTGCGATTTTTATCGCGTATTTTTACTAATCACACATGATTGTTGTAAAGTTTGTGCTATTACTGATGAACTGGCGGGCTGAATGACTTAAAATTTTATTTATTTAATTATTTGCTATATGTAAAACACTGGTTAGTAGGTATGCATTCAATTGTACATAATACTTACTTATTATAATTTTGATTCTAATTACCTATTACAATTTATATTATACTAAACACTAACAATTAAATTTAATTACAAAAAAAATATTACATTTTATTTTAACATTTATCATTATTATCAATTTGTTCATCAATTTTAGTCCTATAGGTAATTTGGTACCGAAAATACAACTATTGCATAGTTGTATTTTCGGTTCAAAAAACGTTCGAATGGGGGCTACACAGGTAGCATTTTGGCATATTTTTTGCGAGAATCACAATCAGTATCACCTATGTTAGTTTCCACGTCAGCTGTGATGCCATATTATGATATAAAATTAAAAAATAATCAGGTAATGCTGACGGATTGCTTGATTGTTATTTATGATAAGTTAAAGGAATTAGTTATTAAAAACATTATTAGTCATGTTAGGGAGTTTACCTCGGAATGAGAGATAATCAGCTGGAAACTCGTATACACCTTCATTTAGGCGTTCTTAAAGATTCTCAAAAGTCTCATAAAACCTTGTGTCTGCATCGTAAGTTATTCAAGGTATGTATGTTTATTATCTCTCATTCCGAGGCTGACCTCGTATTTTTGCTTAAATGACTGGACTATACACCGTGTTCCGGACGATATACATAAACTTCGACCAGATGTTCAGACCATAGAAATAAGCATTTCTCATTATGGACACATGAATGAATTCTTATTTTTTATTAATATTCATACAAACTAAATACCTTGACGTAAATCACCCGATATGCATGCTTTATCCGAAGCATTTAATAGATTTATTATTTTAATTGCACTAAGCGGCAACATAGGCCAAATTAAGACCCTTTCTTACTGCACATAGCTCAATTAAATTTCATTGAATTAAATTACAAATATCTTTGCAACGAAGACTTTTTAAGTACTTACTTCCTTTGATAGATTTGATATGTACCTAAAAGCTATAGAAGCGTTTGTCTCGGTGTATAGCATTTCAGCCATTTGGATCATTAGAATTTTAAATCATAATGTGGTGTCAAAGCTGAATTAACTTTTAAAGGCAACTTTATGTATAAAGTCGTATATCTAGGTTAATATTACGTGCGAAATGAGAATTTTCAAATTTTAAAATCGTTCCAATTTTCTTAACGTTTACTCCGCCCGTTCGTGCTAGGCACTAAGTACAGTACACGAGGGTGGGGGTGTATTAAGTACAATATTTTTATTTTATGAAGCGACGCGCACTTTACTTTTGGTTACCAAGTAGACAAACACGCTGTGAATGTGTGTGTAAGCGCAGGAGCAACCGGTACCCGGTACTGACCGAGACAATGGCGAAGCTGGAAGTGTGTATATGTGCGTTATGTACTGACGCTACTCGTCTTCACGCACACATTCACAGCGTGATTGTATACTTAGTAAAGCAAAGCGCGCGTCGGTTCGTGAGATATAATACTGTATTTACAACGTTACCTAACTATTATTAACATTGACAATGTAGGTTGTATGCTGCAAATTTTATGGCACTCAAATACATGATGAACATGTTTACGACAGTTAGCTTGCTTTACTATGTAATTTAGATTATAATATAATTGCTTTTATGGACTTAAGATGCTAAATAACTCGAAGAAACAGTGAAAGGCACGCATTTTGGAGATTGTAATACACAATCTCCAAAATGCGTGCCTTTCTCTGTTACCTTAGCCATCAAATAAATCTCATTTTTGTCTTATTATAACTATTAATATCTAACTTGATCCATTTCCACTCGCATGGACTAGAAAAGACTAAGACCTAGCCAAAGACGAATGAAAACAAAAATTATGTTGATAAAGGTGGTTCTCGAATTTTAAGCATACCAACAGACATGCAAGCACGAAGACTTGCATAGGTACAGACAGACAAAAATACTGTGCGAGACAGTGACAATTGACTAATAGACAGTTTTGATACCGATTATAGATACCACAATAATGGTAGGCAAAATATGTACTAGCTATACTTAAGACTGGTTATTTATATTTGCTTTAATTTGATTGGTAAGCTAGTTTACAGTCGTGATCATCTATGTGTGTGTGTCAACGCTGTGATTGGACACGATCACGGCTCACAGGGTCATAATTCCGACAGGTCCGTAGTCGAAATCTGTCGGGAACCAAAACTGAAATAAACAGTTTTATTGGAAAAAGTGATGTAAATACAGTATAGGGGACCCACGACTTGTGCCCACGTAGACGGTGTATTATAAATATAGGCACATTTTGTGTAAAGCTTCTCGATCCAGCCTCTCCCATCTTGCTGCCCTCTCCCAGCGACGCCCTAAGCCGAGGTCCATACCCCACAGGGGGTGCCCTTAGCGTGCAGTCGCTTAGTTGTAATTAGTTTTAAGCCCTGGCTGGAGGCTTTAAGTTTAAGCTTTCTTAAGGCAACCACAAGATAGTCCGGAAAAAAAAGTAAACCTTCACTAGTTTTCAGTGCTCTTGTATTCTACTACTAGTTAAGGAAACAGTGTAAGAAATATATCAACATCCAAGTCTGCAAGTATTTTAATTTGTGCTTCCACCAACCCAGTGAACGGTATACATACTGTACAACTACATATCTACAGGCAAATAGAAATACAGACGATTTTGTAATATTACTGCACTACCAGAATCAATTTATAACTTGGTTAATTATTCTAATTTTTTAGGCCATGGATTCTAAAACAAAGGTGAAAGGAGAGACAGGGCTGGTGACAGAGCCGCGCATGGCGGAGCACCGGTGTCTGTGGGACGACCAGTACCCCGAGTGTCCGGAGCGACTGACTAGCGTTATACAGAGGTGAACAACACATACTTTGTTCTATTTCTTAAGGGGAAAATGCCAGGTTAGCCCGCAAAATTCGACTTACAACGCGTAAATCGGTGCCACTAGCACTGGCCACCACTGCTCTGGGGACACAGTACTCAGCCGTAAATATGGCACACTAGCACTTTGCCACCGGCTTCTGTCTGTTCGTAAATTCCATATACAGTGGGAATTTTGACGACACAGTTGGCGCAGTGGCTGAGCGATCGACTGCTGCGCTGTGTGTCGCGGGTTCGATTCCCGCACGGAACAAATATTTGTATCGCCTACGGGTAGTGTTTCGGGTCTGGCTGTTTGTGTATGTGAGTTTAAATGTTTGTAAACGCACCCACGATACAGCCGGTCGATTCTGTAAAAATCTCACCGTGAAAACTCAAGTGAAGTGAGCTTGATGTGAATTGTCAGTAGTGTCAATCCCTAGCATTATTTGGAATGACAGCTCACTTCACGCTCACTTCACCTAAGTTTTCACGGTGAGATGGTTACAGAATCGCACTGCAGGAGTAATTCCTAGTGAGGAGCAACGTTAAAAAAAAACTCCATAAAATTTCCGTATTTTAAAAAATCTTATTCCTTATCTACATCATACTGCTTTACTGTTTATACCTATTGATGAAGAATTGAGAGCAGTGCTGTGGTGGCCGAGTGCAACAGCCGCGACCGCCCAGACAGGCGATTTACTTTGTGTAAATTATCTCATCACCACTGCTCTTAAAACGGTGAAGGAAAACATCGTGAGGAAACCAGCATGTCCTGGAACCAAAAATTCGAAGAAATGTGGCATCTACCAACCCGCACTGGGCCTGCGTAGTGGATTACGGGTCACTCCCTATTCACCGATAGGAGCTAGGCCTGTATCCTTGCAGTGGGGACATTATACGCTGATTAGGTTGATGAAGAATTGGAAAGAGACCCTCACAGTGATCTGCCATATTTACGGTCGAGAACTGTAAGAGCCTGCGCGCACTAGCGATTTAAGTTGGCCGATAGTTCAGTCGCAATCGTAATAGTCGTACAACTGTTAATCTTCAAGTGCGCACACTGCTATATAACTCTATACTGATCCTCTGACCGATCAAACTTAAAAGCGCTAGTGCGCGCAGACTCTAAATGCCTCACGCCCGGCAATTATACAACCCGAATCTCTTCAAGGCGAGAGTGAATAGGCTTCTTCTGGGCAAGCTCGTTCCACCGTAGAACACATAGGCCTCTGGGCTGGATTGAGGTCAAGAGTGAGCCCATTGTCAATAAAAAATAAAAATTATACACATATCATTTTCCTATTCTTATTTTTAACTTACTTTTTAATTTCAGGTGCCATGAATTAAATCTAATAGAGCAATGCAAACTATACCCACCTAGAGCGGCGACTAAAGAGGAGTTGTGTGTTTTACACTGTCCGTCCGTTTACGACATGATGGAGAAGACGCATGAGAATAATAATGTGGAGTATTTGGAGGAGATCTCTGCCAAATACGATGCGGTCTACATACATCCCGTGAGTAGGAAATGTTTACATAACATCACGCCAGTAACAGCAGTGCAATTCTGTAACCATCTCACCGTGAAAACTTAGGTGAAGTGAGCGTGGAGTGAGCTGTCATTCCAAATAATGCTAGGGATTCACACTACTGACAACTCACATCAAGCTCACTTCACTTGAGTTTAAAAAAAAAAAAATCCTTCTTTAACAATTTTGTGTAAAATAAAGTATATATCCTATTCTAAAGTATATGTTTTACTTCACCAGACGACCCACGAACTAGCCCTTTTAGCAGCTGGCTCAACGATAGACCTGGTCGACCGCATAGTGTCCGGAGACGTTCAGAACGGCGCGGCACTCGTGCGTCCGCCCGGACACCACGCCATGACGGCGGAGCCCTGCGGCTATTGCTTCTATAACAACGTCGCGGTAGCTGCTAGACATGCCATCGACCAGCGAGGTCTAAACAGGTAAGGTTCATCTACTGGTGGGTATTAAAAAATATACAGGATCAAATTAAATTAGCTAGCGGAACTCCGCATATGAACACTTATGCGGAGTTTCGCTAGCTACCTATCAGGGTATCGATATATATACGCAATAAAACAAAAAAAAAATAATTTGATGAACTTTTTTTACTGGGGTCATCGACCGCAGTTTAGTGTATTCACTTATATCAGTGTAAAAATCAGTTTTTTATGTATAAACTTTACAAACCTGGTTAGTATCGATATCTAAACACGATAAAACATATTTTCGTACTTCAAGTGATAACAATACAAGCAAATCTTTTTTTGCTAGCTAATTTAATGTAGTAACCGGGACGTTCAGAGCCTGTATATAAGGATTTTAACCTCAATTGGTCCAGAAGAGTCTTTTAACCGGTTGAATACCGTAATTATATAACTCAAACTATTTATTTCAATTAAACCAATTACAGGCACTTTTGAACTGACGACGCGGTTGGCGCAGTGGCTGAGCGATCGACTGCTGCGCTGCGTGTCGCGGGTTCGATTCCCGCACGGAACAAATATTTGTATTGCCTACAGATAGTTGTTCCTGGTCTGGCCGTGTGTGTATGTGAGTTTAAATGTTTGTAAACGCAGGAGAAATTCCTAGTGTGAGGCAATGTTTAAAAAGAAAAAAAAAACTTTTGAACAAGGGTCAGTCAGTCAAAAAGATGAAGCTAGCTGCCCATTCCAGGTACCTATGTAGAAGAACGGGCAAGAAACTCCATGGACACTCTTTTAAATCACAATAATATAGTTACAAAGTATAATCAATTACCAATTACAAAGCCATGTGTCTCGCGTAGCTCCATGTACACGAAGAGTATATATAAAAAACTGCATCGATTACCATCATAATAAAAATACAAATATATGCGTCGACATGAGAACCTCCTCCTTTTTTCCCGTCGGTTAAAAATAAATCGTGTGAATTGATGTTTTTCTAGCTGACTGTAATATTTTTCCAGCATCTGTGAATGTAATCTGCAACACATTTGCCAAAAATGTAAACAAATATGAGTTTATGGAAAACTATATTTAATTCCTACACAATAAAGTTCAGTTTACGCTACAACATCAAACATTTTTATAATTTTTTCAATAGTGCTAGTCACTCAATCAACTTAATTACCATTAAAATAAAGTTGATATTTGTTTAACTTGAAATAACGTCAATTTGAAACATAAATAAAATTTGAATGTACATAGTTAGCAATTACTCAAAAAGCTACGGACAGTGTCCTAAGAACATTTTCCTGTAGATACGACCGTTAAGTTAAAGGCCGGTGCCTTTACTGCCCGTCTCAAAAATAAAATCTGTATATCAAAGCATAATCAAACATAGACCTAATCGCTTCGGCATATAGGATATTTCTATTTGTCTTATATGTCGCATTACATTGAGCACTGTATGTATAGTTTATTTCTCAATGAAAACAAACCATTATATGTTATATAATTTTTGCAGGATATTAATAGTGGACTGGGATGTGCATCACGGACAAGCCACACAACAGATGTTCTACAATGACCCTAGGTAAGTTACTGTTAACTAAGACACTAATTCAACGACATCTATACAAGTGAATAAAATTGAAGTGTCTGTTTGTGATGTTAAAATAACAGCTTTTTCTAAATCCATATAGTATAAGTATCATCATCATCTACCTACCCTTTTCCCTACTATGTTGGGGTCGGCTTCCAGTCTAACCGGAAGTATATAGTATAAGTATATGTATACAGTACTAATAACAAAAAAAAGTAATTTTAAACATTTTTGTCTGTCTGTTTGTTCGGGCCGATCTCCGAAAAGGCTAGACTGATTTTGGTGAAAATTTGGTATGGGGATACTTTGAACCTAAGGGAAGGACATAGGCTACTTTTTATCGACAGACCGCGCGAGCAAAGCCGCGTGCGGAAGCTACTCAGTAATAAATTCAGAGGAAGAGACATCACAACCAAAAAAAAATGGTGTTCCATACGTTTTGATCGTGTAGAACTGTAGATATTATTACACTTGTTGGGGATTTAGGATTTTTATTAAGTAGATACTCATAAAGTACATAAATTCCAGGGTGGTATACTTCTCAATACACCGCTACGAGCATGGCGCGTTCTGGCCCAACCTGCGCCAGTCCAACTTCCACTACGTGGGCGCTGGCCGGGGCAAAGGATACAACTGTAATGTGCCTCTCAACAAAACTGGAATGACAGACGGAGACTATTTGGCTATATGGCATCAGTTGTTGCTGCCAATGGCTTTGGAAGTAAGTGCTAATTAGAATAAGGCCAGATTTTTCTGACGAATAAATATTGCGGTTTGACAGCTTTTGTATAGAAATTATTTATATTAGGGCTGATTTTTCCATCGCCAGATAACTTTTATTCGAGGAATAAAATTGACGTTTGACCGTTTTTGTATGAAATAACTGTAAAAATTTCAAAACTATTCCTCGAATAAAGTTATCAGATGATTGAAAAGTCAGCCCTTAAATTGTCATATTTATTCTTTAGATTCAAGTTACTGACTATTGAAAAATCATCCCTATGGGCTGATTTTTCTAATGCCAGAAAATTTATCAGAGGAATATTATTTTGAATTTTTGACAGTTCTTCCATACAATAACTGTTAGACGTTAATTTTATTCCATGAATAATAATTATATTTTTCGATTGGAAAATCATCCCTAAGAAAAATAAATTAGAATTTATCTTGGTTTTTAACCGACTTCTAAAAAATTTTTTTTTAGAATTTTAGAAAAATTTTAGTTTTTTTTTAATGTTTGTTCGCGCATAACTCCGTCGCTTGCCAACAGATTTGAAAAAATATTTTTTGTTGGAAAGGGTATACTTCCCAAATAGTCCCATAGAAATTTCATCAAAAACGGTTCAGTAGTTTGGTTTTTAAACCACAATTACTGGTAAAAATTACAACTTAAAAGTGAAAAATAAAAACTTTTCGTGTCGTTGGGTTCGCATTTTCGTTGTTTGCCACCGACTTCCGAAATTAAAGTTATTTTTCACTTTGTAGTGTCGTTTTTGGAAGTCGGTTGTTTTTTTTTTGCAAAAAAGTTTTTTTAGATTATATTCGTGCTACCTATTTTCATGATGCACCTGCCATTTTTTGTCTCTGCATCACCCTACTGTTGAATGACAGAAAATGCCACAGGCATTAAGTCCATCTTTGTATAGTATTTTTTTAACTGTGCATAAAGTTTTAACAAATAAATAATATCAAAAACAGAATGAAGATTACAATAGATAAAATTAAAAGATTAGGATAGTATTAGGATTTTTGGGGGTTGAGATTATATCCTGTCCATTAGGTAAACCGTTTTTTGACATATGGAACTAGCGATTGCAGCAACACACAATAAATACATTGATTGATGATACAAGAAGCCTTAAATAAGATAATTCAATAAGATAAGGCAGTCATCATCATCTGCCTAGCCTTTTCCTAACTATGTTGGGGTCGGCTTCCAGTCTAACCGGATGCAGTTGAATACCAGTATTTTACGTGGAGCGACTACCTATCTGACCTCCACAACCCAGTTACTTACTGGGTAATACGATACCCCTATATATTTATTTTATTACGCATTTTAAAGTTAACTTTTATGTAATCTAGAATATGTACGTTCTAAGACAGCTGTCAAAAAACGCTTAACCTAATGGACAGGGTATAGGCTTTTGGATTTTGCTGTAATAGAATTTTTAATTTCGAATTTTATGTATAATTTAATAATCTCCTAATCTTATCTAATTTAATCAAAGTCAAATCATTTATTTCAATTAGGCACATAAAAGGCACTTTTGAACGTCAAAATTAAAATTAAAATAAAATTGATTCTAGTCGCCCCTTCCAAAAGGTAGTTTTCGTATGGAGAAGAATGGCAAGAAACTCCACCGTTACTCTTTTAATCTTAATCTTATTCTGTTCTATCTTATTCTTTTTCGTCATGTGAAGACCATGTATATTCAAATTATATTTATGTTTCAAATTGGAGTTATTTATCAACTTTATTTTAATGGTAATTAAGTTTATTCAGAGTGACTAGCACTATTGAATAAGTTATAAAAATGTTTGAAGTTGTAGCGTAAACTGAACTTTATTGTGTAGGAGTTAAAGTTATTTTTCCATAAACTCATATTTGTTTAAATTGTTGGCGAATATGTCGCGATATTAGATTAGATTATTGTCTGAAATGGTCTTTGAGGAAATAACGCATTTGTAAACCAACGCAAACTCCTATATATCCCTCATAAATGATTTTTTTTACAACAGTACCAACCGGAGCTCATCATAATATCGGCCGGCTACGACGCGGCGTACGGCTGTCCTGAGGTACATACACCCGTCATTTTCTAACATTACCGTTTTGTATGTCTCTGTCTCTTTCAGTTCGCCCCCGAACTCGTTATCGTGTCGGCTGGGTTCGACTCGGCCTTGGGAGATGAAAAGGTTGGAAATTAACTGATCAGAAATATTGTGATTGTTTGGATGTTCAATGTACTGAAACTGGGATGTTTACTTTTGCTTTATTAAGAATATAAGCGCTAACAAAACAAAACAGATGTCTTCTGTTTATTTTTGAACCCAGCATTGACAACATCTGCGATGCCTCCGTCGTTAGGTACCTTTCATTCAAAACAAACCTGCTGGTGCCTGCCTGCTTGTTTGCCTCATCTATACTAATATAATAATAATATAATGCTGAAGAGTTTGTTTGTTTGTTTGAACGCACTAATCTCTGTAACTACCAGGCGGATTTGAAGATATTTCTAGTATAAAATAAATAGTAAACGACTGAAGGCCAATTCTCGTAATTTAAAACGTTCCAAATCTAGTCGCAGTCTCCACTCGGCGACAAACAAATTTCAAAATGTAGGGAAATTTGTGGTGTTGTTGACAGATTGAGACTGAGATCAGACTGTGAACGTTCTTAAAATTACGAGAATTGTCCCTCTGGTCAAACTGAGGCAAACACCGCGCCACTGCGCGCGTCTATTGTTTTAACGATTAGAAAGTCACACACTATTGGTGCCAGTTCGCGCGGGGTTCGACCAGAAGGACGGTCGACGTTCCGTTTAACCAGAAGGCCAATTCCCTTAATTTTAAACGTTGAAAATCTAGTCGCAGTCTCATCTCGACGACAATCAATGGCGCCGATTCCCTTGTTCACAAACTAAACTATAAGTTGAGTGCATATTTTTCTTTCTATTTACGGTTTAAGATATTTATTTCTCAAAAGATTACATTAATCACTTACAGAGAAAAATACAATATATAAGTAAACAAAAATAACCGATTAGCGTTTTTAGTAGGGTAGATGTTAAAAAATGTTAGTGGAGATTGTGTATAGTGCGCGCATAAGCTGCGGCGCGAGCAGTGCTTATTTATTAAGGTCTATGGCATAGTGCGTTTGAACAAGCGATAATTGAACAGTTTTATAATATATATTGTTTTAGTATTTTACAAATAAAATGGTAATTTTCATAGGGAGTAAGCTGGTGTCGGTTAATTAGTTTAAGGTTAGTTTTCGTAGTGTTAGTAATTTATCCTTAGCGTTCTATTAATGAAAGATCCTTCAAAATATGGCGTTCTAGTAATTTTTTAAAGATTGATAAGCTTTTAGCCTCTTTTGTGTCGTTAGGTAATTTATTATAAATCTGGGCTCCTTCGTACAGAATGCTCTTTTTTCCGTAGTTAGTTCTAGGTGGTTTCAAACGGATATCATTTGCCTGTCTAGTGTTACGTTTGTGGTGGTCTATATTTTTGGTAAATGTTATTTGTGAGTGAATATCCTTTGTTATAATTTTTCTAATCAGGATGCAGGTGTTGTATTTATAGTTTTGCGATAAATTCATTAGTCCAGTTTCCTTATAAATTTTTATGGTCGGTGTTAGGTAATCATATCGAAATAACGTTTTAATTAATTTATTTTGTGATCTCTGTAGTTTATTTAAGTTGCTTTTAGCTGCTGATCCCCATACTTCAATTAGGTAATCCAGATGAGGCTTGACCAAGGAGTTATAGATTGTGTACCGCACATGTCTGGGCAAGCATCGAGATATGGGCCGTAGGGCACCTGATAGGGATAATAGTTTAGTTTGTATTTTTTCTATGTGCGGCTTCCATGTAAGTCCACTGTCAAGTAGTAGGCCCAGATATTTTTCCGAGTTCGTTTTGTTTATTATTTCACCGTTAATTGTTAATGGACTATAGGTACCAATTTTTTTGTTTTTTGCGGAGAAAATAATATAATTTGTTTTTGAAGTATTTATGGTCAGCAAATTTGACTGGAGCCAAGTGTGTAGGATGTCCAAATCATGTTGTGCTTCATTCATAACTACATCTATCAAGTCACCAAAATAGAACAGGCTAGTATCGTCAGCGTACAAAGTAATTTCTCCCTTTAGCCCAATTTCATGTATACTATTTATATAAATTAAGAATAGTAATCCATTTCCGTGCTTGAAATAGTTTTTTTTTTCTAAGCCAAGATAATCAAGCCCAACAGCTGCAACACGTGCAATAAAACGTCGCAGATTAAGTCGTTATTTTATTTCATTTGCTTTAATTTATATCACTTCCGTGTTTTGTATCGTTAATTTAATAAAACCAGATAAAATACCTAGTGGTCATTTATTATTTAAAAACGCAAAGAAACATTTTTATGACTTGGCAGTATGAAGTAGGTAGCCAAGTCGAATGACACAACAAAATCATGTTGAAAATTTAAAAAAAATCCTTTATAAAGTTTCGTGGCGGGAATTAGCTATTCTCATCTTCAATTTTGCAACATTTTTGAACAGTAAAACTACTGTTTTATACTTTATGCCTGTTTCATTTTCTCGCAGTCGAAGTGAAAAGCAGTGTTTAACTCGGGCATAAACGAGCTATTTTATCCCTTCTTTTATGCATTCGTTGTACAATCTACTATTATTTCAATGTAGTCACATAATTTAATTAATATAGGTACATAGGTAGGATAGAAAATATGTACCTAATAAAGGAATCATGGTCACCCCATCAGTTGTAATATATGAAATTTTTGATCCTATTTATTTTTTAAAGTACTAATACAGCAGTTTCGCAATTTATTTGGAACGAATGTACTCCTAATTATAATTCAGAAAGACGAATTTTGTAAACAAACATGTCTTATTTAAAAAGATATAGGCAACTATAGAGGGCCGTGCTGAATGAACTAAAATTGGTTTATTTTTCAAATTTAGCAAGTTGTATGAGAAACCAATGCGGTACATATGTTACTTGCCAAACATCAATTATTTTGTAATCGTTTTTGGCTAAGATTGTTTTGTCTTTTTTAGATATTTTCTTAAAAAAAACATTCCAGCACGGCCCCCTATCCACATCTATATATTATTTGTCATTACGAATTCACAATATCTGTTGCGGTACATATAAAGTGTTAATAGAGTACATTCCTTGAGCTTAAGAAACTTTTTAATACGCTATATATTTTTCAAGTTACATGCAAAAAAAGGGGGCCGTGCCAGCCAAACGTTTTCAGCACGGCCCCCTTTTTTTGCAAATATCTTCAAAAGTACAGAGGCACATTGAAAAAGAAACCAGTACATATACTCCTAGAGGCGAGTACATTGCATTAGTGCACACCTAAAACACAAATTCTGGGGGGCCGTGCGGGGCAAACGTACATAAGAAAACGACAGAAGATGAATATTAGTTTAGTCCTGTCAAATTAAGATATTCCATAGAAAAGTTTAGAAGTGATAAAAAAATTGGCTACTAAATTTACGTCAGGCGCTGACTAATTTGACAGGACTAAACTAATATTTATCTTCTGTCCTTTTGTTAATGAAATTGAAAGAAAAAGATGAAGTTTGTGAACAAGGGAATCGGCGCCAATCTCAAAAACTTGTCTAAAATGTAGGGAAATTAGAGGTATTTTTGACATGTTGAGACTGATATCAGACTGTGAATGGTCAAAATTACCCGTGTTAGCAAACTAATAAATGAATTCAAATTATTTCTCAGAGTTTGTTATATAATAATATACAGGGTGTCCCAAAAGGTTACGTAGCTGGGAAGGGGGGTGATAGGGGTGGTCATAAGGGTCACCAGAAAAATAAAAAATAAATCCCCTCTGGGTATTTAAAAAAATAAATGGCATTTTTTAAAAAACTAAAAATTTTACACCTTGTGGGGCTATTTTGCTAACTGTACCTACAAATATTGATGTATTAAAAAAAAATGCTGTTAGGTAATCGTTAATAACCTGCCATTTATTTTTTTAAATACCCTGCAGTGGGGATTTATTTTTTTATTTTTCTGGTGACCCTTGTGACCACCCCTATCAACCCCCTTCCCAGCTACGTAACCTTTTGGGACACCCTGTATAAACTGACTCTATTCATGTGTTATAATATGTGTGTTAATGACACTATTATTTCTACACTTTTTACACAACACTAACTCAAGAAAATATCGAATGTTTGTAGGGTGAAATGGAGCTAACCCCGGCAGTGTACGCTCACCTCACCCACGCACTGATGTCTGTGTGCCCGCGCGTGTGCGTGGTGCTGGAGGGCGGCTACTGCCTCGCGTCGCTGGCAGAGGGCGCTGCCATCACGCTCAGGACATTGCTGGGACATCCACCGCCTGTACTTGAGGAAGTAGCGGAGCCCAGTGACGAGTTAGTACTGAATTTTTGATGTCCGAAAAAAAAGTCAACTGCCTACTGATGTAGCCAGCCGATACTTTTGCGCGTTTCAGGACACTAAACGCCTATATAATTTACTAGCTGCGTCCCGCCGTTTCACCCGCATAAGTCTCAGTCTCCTGGGAATTTCGGGATAAAAAGTATCCTATGTCCTAATCCAGGTCATTGTCTACCAATGTGCCAAATTTCACGCAAATCCATTCAGCCATTTTAGCGTGAAAGCGTAACAAACAAACATGCAGAAAATCAAATCTTTTCTCTTTATTATAATATTAAGTTTAGATATGATATGCCCAAATAGTTGGGACCTGTTAAATTTCGTGTGAATTTTTGTTTAGAATGCCATAGACTCTGTTCCAACTTATGTTTCAGAGTTAAATTTAGATATATTAATACAATAAGTACTTGTGATAGTATGTATAAGTAGATGAGTAGTTGTTGGTAGATTGGACATTGAGTAGAGCCAAGGATGTGTATAAATGTCTATGCTACTGGATTGACAGTTAAACATATATTATGTCTCGTCTTATGTCCCCCAAAATGAAGGCGTTGCCA
Organism: Apamea sordens; assembly: GCA_945859715.1. NCBI lineage: Eukaryota > Metazoa > Arthropoda > Insecta > Lepidoptera > Noctuidae > Apamea > Apamea sordens. The sequence goes on from OX243986.1 coordinate 19,515,400, forward strand.
TTGAAAACTGAATTCTATTCTCCACAGAATAAGAGACACAATCCTTAACTGTATATACGCACAGAAGCCCTATTGGAACTGCTACAACTTCCAGCCTACGTACTCGACTAGCGGGCCGCCGAATGTTTGCGACGAACAGAAAGAGAAGCATACGGTCATAGTGAAGTGGGAGGGAGACGAGACTAGGCCTGACACCTTCGCAACGAGGGACTGTTACCCGCTGCAGGATAGTGATACGAAGACGAGGATCGCCGAGAGATTGAACCATCTTAGATTAGGTGAGTGTACAATAAAATAGTTAAAGAAGGCATAAGGACAGGAGAAAGATGATAACATCATTCTTTGCAGTTTGGCAGAGGTTAATATATCTGGGCCCGTATTCCCGTAATTTAAAACGTTCAAAATCTAGTCGCAGTCTCATCTCGGCGACAAGCAAATGTCAAAAACTTGTCAAAATGTAGGGAAATTTGACGAATTTTTGACAGATTGAGACTGAGATCAGACTGTGAACGTTCTTAAAATTACGAGAATTACCCCTTTTTTTTTTTGTTGGGAAATCATCAAATCCCGCTCTGGGCGGAGCGAAAGGGAGTGTCAGACTTTTACTGACTAAAACCCACCCGTGTTCCTTCAGTTCACGGCCACGGTATCTCTTTCGAATAACCCGCAGCCCTGGCGGCATCGGCCCTAGCGGGCCCCGTCAGTTCATGCTGACATCTCTTTGAGGCACGAGAATTACCCCTTTGATCAAAATTATTTATGTGAATAAACACTTTTTCTTTTTTTTTTGTGTCCTTATGCCAATTTATTTGTGGTCGGCGCAACAGTTTTTCTTCCATACTTCCGCATTTGTAGTCTGAACAAATAAATGATTATTATTATTATAAATGAAATTAACTAGTACTTTCGTTTGGGTCTTAGCGAGGGATTTCGTTGTAGACTCCAATGCAGATCTAGCCTTCATAAACAACCATTAATAATGCTAAACTTTTGCAATGCAAATATGCTACGGCTTTTTATGTGTTTGTTGCTTCTCTGTGGCATGTTTACTGCAAATAAACGTATTTTCTTTCTTTCCTTCTTTCTGTCTACTACTCGTATGATTAAAAATATGGTATCAAATTTCAATGCGCTACAAATGCACAAGAAAGGGGGTTTTATATTTTTCAGGACCATAAATCTATTGTTACAGTGACGGATCTGTCGTTACCGCAGCATGCAGTGGGCTACATCTACGACCAAGCGATGTTGAAGCACAAGAACATATGCGAACCGTGAGTATAATTATGATAATAAAAACACAAATGCAACAAAATGCATTCTTATTCTTTAGCGTTAACATACAAATTGAAGCGTCCACTTATTATATTATTTATTAAGGCATTGACTGCCACCGCGGTCACCGGTGTCCGCCAACAATAGATTTTCTATTGTGTCTGTTGTCTGACAGTCAACGTGTTAAGAATAGCGTTTTTAAACAAAAAAAATAAATTAATACCCTAATTTCTAAATCAATAGAGTACAAAATCAATTAAAGAGTTAACATAATATCGAAATCAGACAATCGATTTATGAAAAGCGAAGTCGGATTTACTTAGATTTTTTTTTTGGGTTGTTAATTTCTAATTTTGTAATCACGGTATTGAGCCAGGGCTGTCCAAACCAGATACGATCCCGGGCCAATCTATTGAAGTCCAAATGAATTGAATTGAAGCATCTGTGATTTTGACAAGGTCCTTTGTGCGGTGTTTGACAAGAGTAATCTTTAAGAAGGAGTGGACTAAAGCCATTGTCTTTTATTGGTTTCTCTGTCACCAATCGTATTCAACAGACTATAAATCAAGCTACTTAAAAAAAAACGTAGGTATTTAGATAACTTTTTACAGAGGTAAATTTCATCTCCGAAGCTTTTTGATACAAGATATATTTATTTTGTATCATGAGTACAGTATACAGGTCTTATAATTAATATGAGGTAGCTACGTGTTTTGCCATTTATGGCGTACAAAATTAGTCGCACTAGACAAACAATACTAACAAAAAAAAAACAAAAAAAAAATTACAATGTCAAAATTTATTTATTTTACCATTTATGTACACACATATATAAACAGACATTGAAAAACAGAACAGAAAAAATAGGTACAGAGAAAATTACATTATACGAGTAATTACAATGTTGATAATTAATTCAAAAAATCTGTCGATAACAAACACCTTTCGAGAGTTCATCGATTTCCGATCCCTGAATTTCTATAGAACGTCTAGATCAAAGCACTTCCATAAAAATGGCAATGATGCATCAACCATAATAGCCATAAAACATCGATTAATTTTTCTGGGACAAATATAACCCATCGGCCAGATAGACAAAACTTTTCATAGGTAAAAGTAAACGTATTATTTTTCGTTTTTTTGTTTTATTTTCTTTTTCTCAACCAACGATATGCGCAATGACTTTTATAATGGAGGAACACTGACTCCCAGTCACAGGTATACCTAGTTAGGGAGCCAATCTATATAACCTATGTTTAAGATTCTACATGCTATATTGTAAATCTGTAAGTCTGTAACCATATTGTCACTTTTATTAAATAAAGAAATTATTTGTATTATGTCGCGGGCCGTCCTTTGGGCAGCCCTGCTCTATATTAAGTAGACCAACAACATTGCGCGTTCGTATTTTCGATTATTTAAATTTGACAGTCGCGTCAGTTAGCTCATGTTTTTGTTGATTAGCCTTTCAGTAAACGGGTGTTAGTCTGCTATTATAAATTGTACCTTACCTACATAATATTAGAGCACACATTGCAGCGGCCACGTGGAGTGCCCGGAGCGAATCCTGCGCATACACGAGCGACACCGCGACTTCGGTCTGTTGGACAGAGTACATCAGCTGACTGTGAGGACTGCCACCGATCAAGAGATACTAGCGGTACATACTGAGAAACATTTGAACAGGTTAGTTTGTTTTAATGTATCTAAACTTTGTTCGCATTTTAGTTTCCAAACGTAGACAAATATGAATTTGAAAAAAAACCCATTTGGTGGTTTATTCGTTTGATTTCTCAATAGTGAGATAACTTTTATTTAAAGAATAAATATTGCAGTTTGACAGGTTTTATATAAAAAAATATTTCAAACTGTCATATTTATTGTTGAGATAAAAGTTATCTGACTATGGAAAAATCGGCCTTTAGACAACTTTATCTCTCGTTGGTCTAGTAGTCGCAAGAACTACTGGCTGAGCATGAAAGGCAACTACAGTCCGTCAGTCGAGAAAATGCGTTCTTGACACCCGTCAGTTTCATATAAACGTATACGTGTTTTGTGAATTTGATCTTTATTCGTTACAAGAATAGGGTAGTTGCCTGGGTAAAAAAATAATTATTATATTTAGTCCGTCAGTTAGATTATCGAAAAATAATGGACACGTATTTTTTCTTTTGTCAATCAAACAAAAAATTACAAAGATAAAGCGCGTCAAAATTTGGGAGTGGGGGTCGTGACGTCACTTGCTTGCAAAAGCGTCGCAAGCAAGTGACGTCACGCGGAACTTTTACGGGCGATATCTTCATCATTTTTTATATAATTGACAAAAGAAAAAATACGGGTTCAATATTTTTTGATAATCTAACTGACGGATTAATTAGATTTTTCCAGGAAAATAGCCTATTGTCACACTGACAGGTGTAATTAACGCATTCTCTTGATGGTAGCTGCATCTTTCTGACTACCAAAGTGCCTGTAATTGGTTTCATTTAAATAAATGCTTGTTGTTTTTTTTTTTTCACATGTACATAAATGTATTATTATTGTTAATAGTATGAAAATAAACATAATAAATGCTTTGAGTTGATGGGATTCTCCATCAAGAATGTCTCGGTAGCAGCTTAGAGTCCATGGATATGTATCCGGTTGATGGGACTTACATAACTGATGGAATGAGGTTGTTTTATAAGTACACCTCTGTTAACTCTTCCTGGAATACAAGAAAGAAAGAAAATACGCTTATTTGTTTTTTTTTGTTCTAGCGCGATATTATGTTACATTTTGAAAAAATGTATTTAAGTAGTTTATCAGCCATCTTGTTACCATAACACAAGCATTAGGTGGGAGGCAGTCACCTCCTTCTGCGAAGCAGTCATGCTAGCGAAGGAGGTGGCGGGGTGGGCGAGGGAACGCGCCTTGCGCACCTCACGCCTCAGCCGCCGCGGGAGACGCTCCGGGCGTCGGGAGCCGCGTGACGACTCCCGGCCACCGTAGGCGCGGGCCTGCGGGCGGAGAGTAATGGGTAGCTCTCCGTCCGATCAGGACTAGGCCCGTGCCGGACGGCGTGTTCGTGTTCCACGCGCGCCTCAAAGAGATGTCAGCAAGTGACGGGGCCCCACAGGGCCGTAGCCTGCCAGGGTAGCGGGACCATCCGAAAGGGTTTACCGCTGCCCTGGAACATAAAGGGCTAAGGAAGGAACACGGGTGGGTTTTAGTCAGTAAAAGTCTGACACTCCCTTCTGCTCCACCCAGAGCGGGAGGAGTCATTTGATGATTTCCCATCCTCAAAAAAAAAAAAAAAACACAAGCATTAGGTGGCTTAGCTTGGGACTAGATGGCGCTGTGTGAAATGTCCAGGGATATTATTTATTTATTTATTATTTTATCGAAAGTTCAAATTCATAAATAAACCGGGTGTTCTTCCTGTACAGGCTCAAAGAGCTGGCCTCAACGAACCTAAGAAGTCTGCACATTCAGAAGAACGCCTACGACTCCGTGTATTTTCACCCGGACTCACTGGAGAGTGCGGCCGTGGCCACTGGCTGCGTGTTACAGGTAACAACTAACGTGACTAGTCATATATATTTTTCTTCAATAATTGTAGCTCTTTTTCTTCACAACGGGGAAGGGAAACATGAAGAAACCAGCATGTCCTAGAACCAAAAATTCGAAGACTCGTGACATCTACCAACCCGCACTGGGTCCGCGTGGTGGATTACGGCCCACTCCCTCTCGAAGAGAGAATGCCTGTGTCCCAGCAATGGGAAGATTATAGGCTGATTATGCATTATTTTTTTTAAATTATTTCCGAAGTAAAGACGCCAGCACATCAAGCTACCCGAAACTGTCAAATTTTCCCAATCAACCTTGAACCTAATGCTTTAGCGATAAAGTTGAAAATCTATTGAAAGAAATTTGACAGATTGTAGTAGATTGATTTTGGATCATTAAAACTTTATATTTGTGTTATTTTTTTCCAAAAAACCGCCAAGAAGAATATAAGTGTTATGTAAGTGTAAAGAACCGATGGATGTTTCCAAATGAAATTTAGTTTAAGAACTGAACTGTTTGTTTTCTATTAATTAAATAAAGTTTTATCCGAAAACATCAATCCGTTTCTTACGAAACTTCAAATATATCCGACGGCTCTGGTTACGTATCTCCTTTGGTGACCGTATATTGTACTATTTTTTATCTTCCGCTATGCGATATTTGGAATACTGCATCAGTTCATTGTAATGTTTACCTTCACGCCTGTAATTCTAAATTTGATGCGTGGTTTGCGTCATTGGTCATAACAACATTCAAAAACCAACCTTATCCCCACAGATGGTAGACTCAGTTCTCTCAAACGAGGTTGGCAGCGGAGTCTGTGTGATCCGACCACCCGGTCACCACGCTGACGAAGAGATACCAAGCGGCTTCTGTCTGCTGAACAATGCTGCAGCCGCTGCAAAGTACGCCATACACAAGCACGGTCTCAGCAGAGTCATCATACTCGACTGGGACGTACACCACGGCAACGGCACGCAGAGAATCACTTACGATGACAACAGGGTAAGTTGTAATATGTAGCTATACATAAACAGTAATAAATCAAAAGTCATTTATTCAAATTAGGCTGAGAATCAGCACTTTTCGAACGTCAAAATTACAAAAGACAGTCCCCCAAAAACGCCCGCCCTTCACCACTTCCTAGTGTTATCGTTGGGAAGAAGAAGTGGCCAACAAACTTCCCAGCAGCACAGCTGTCTGTTGAGTTAGAATATAGTTGCATGTATACAATACTAGGAACATATATGTTCAGTAATTAACATTACAAGAAACTTAAATTATTTGCCATAAAATGTCAGCTAGCCAAACAGTTTGCGAAGTACGCCATACACAAGCGTCACAAGCACGGACGTAGGAGGGTAAGTTATAGTACAGACGCCAGCAGGTCAAGCTACCCGAAACTGTAAAAATTTCCTAAAAATCAAAATCAAAAGTCATTTATTCAAATTAGGCTGAGAATCAGCACTTTTCGAACGTCAAAATGACAAAAGACAGTCCCCCAAAAACGCCCGCCCTTCACCACTTCCTAGTGCTAACGCCCAACCAACCTTGAACCCAGTGGCGTGCGGTTCATAAAGACAGAAAGACACTGCCTACCCTAGTTCTGATAATAGATCTAATATTATTTTATCAATAAACAAAACAACATAAAAATCTTAAATCATAAATCAGCTCCACCTATCGAGTGCCGGTGTTATCATTAAGATCAATACAGTTTACTGCACTAGCGCCACCTCGCCTATGCCACGGCAAAGACACAAACTATTCGTCTCTGAATATTTTGTATGTGTGCTCCGTGGAAACTCGTGGTCATGCGTATTTTTATGTGTGTGCGTTCCTATAGCTACGTGGGCTTTGCTGACACACAATGACAAAAATCACGCACACAACTGCATGAAAAGCCAGTGTCTTGTTCGAGTTGTTCTTTAAAGCTAACACGAAAAATTACGATCCTAACCGAACATTTCCGACGAAAGTTTGATAAGCAATGCGAATATTTTAAGAAGTAATATTGTTTCATTGAATTTTATATATTTAGATGGCCATCATTTTTTTGTCGTATTAAATTTCCTTTTTACTACGTAATTTCAATAGTCAATAGTAGCCATTATTGTTTGATGTGTGTTGTGTTTGTGACTTACGCTATCAGATATTTAGGATTTTAAATTTTTAACATTGTGATTAGAGTGAAAAATTGATAATATTGTCTGTGAAAGTTGTTCAGATGGTGTGTGTATTGATAAAATAAAATATGACGCGTTTTCAAAACTATCTTTTAGTGAAAAAAAGTTATCGAGTTATGTCGTCCTACACCGGATTTGCTATTATTACAAACTAAAGGTAAAGTCAATCGTAAATTCAATACAAAACAATATGATTCATAATCATTGGCTGACAGGTTGCATACACAGTAGGTAATCGGTTATTTTGTTTCGTTTGTCTAGTATTTTCAAATAATAAAACCGTCTGGAACGACATCGGTTACGCTGATATTCATAATTTTCCTACCGCCGCGAGAAAACATGAACAATCTGAAAAACACTTAGAATCTTCCCTTCCCTTAATTATGCAAAAAAAGACATCAGATGTGACTTATTGCATTAAAAAAATTAGGGACTGAATCGTTTTTGGAATCATTCAGATCTAGGTTTGAATTAATTTTTGAAGGCGTAAAAATAATCACAGGGCCGCCGCCAAAACAAAAACGTAATGTTGTGGACGCGAAAACCACTTTTAAGCGGATTTTTATTGAAATTATAGACAATATATCCATGGAATGTCGCGACCGATTTAAAAATCTGAAAGAGTTAAAATATTTTGGACTACTTTCATGCGAAAATTTCAATAAATGAAAATGACAATTTTCCGGTTGAATTAGTGTCGCAATTCGTAAATGTTTATAAATTATACGACTTTAACTTAGACCGCCTTATCAATGAGCTCAAATGTGTTTATAAATCTGCCGAATTCAAAAACCTTAGTATTTACAAAATTATAGAACTTTTTACGAAAATAACATAAATACAGTTTTTCCCGAAGTACTGCGTTTGGCAAAATTAATTGTTACAGTTCCCGCGAGCAGTGCTTCAACCGAAAGGTCATTCTCGTCGCTAAAACGTATACACACCTACTTAAGAAATACACAAGGCCAGCAACGACTTACAGATCTTTCCACGATTTCAATAGAAAAAAACCTTCTTACGGAAATAACGCCTTCCCAACTTTTACGATTCCATATTTTTAATTTTTATTTATTATGGGACAATAAACAGCTACAATATAAAATGTTTACAAATAACAATAAAATAGGCTCATAAGTAGTATTAACATTAATATTGCAGATATTCTTACAGAAAGATAGGCGTGTAGATTTAATATACAAATAAAACAATCCTATATACTTAGTATACTCACACCACCATCTTTTCAATGATTTTATTTAAATTTTGCAAATCACACAAACATTACAAAACATCAAACAAACGCGCTGAAAGGCCACTTCGAATATCCGTAAATTGAAATGTCTATAAAATCAGTCAATCTATGGATATTTGAGTGGGCATTTGGCAATTACCTACATCATCAATCGACAAGACGACGAACCAAAACCAACGTGTAGTATTTTTGGTGAGTACAATTTTCTGCCTACCCTGTCATAAAACTGTGTGCACGCCACTGCTTGAACCTTAATGCATTAGAGATAAAGTTGAAAAACTATTAAAGAAATTTGACAGATTGTAGTAGCTTGATGTGCTGGCGTCTGTACATTAATGTAGATTTAATAAATCATGAACAAACCCACACTACGTGTTCAAAATCGCTCTATTACCGTATTCGTTTCGGAGCTTATGATATTATACAGCTATGAGGAACAGCCCAACGCCAACTATGTTGGGGTCGGTTTCGAGTCTAACCGGATGAAGCTGAATACCAGTATTTTACATGGAGCGACTGCCTATCTGACCTCCACAACCCAGTTACTGGGTAATACGATACCCCTTGATAAGACCGGTTGTCAGACTTTCGGGCTACTGACGACCCGTAACGACTGTCAAAGATCCACGATTGACAGCCGGGACCAATGGCGTGGTTTCCGAGCCACGGAGGGGTCTCGGTATGTGAAGATGGTCACCCATCCACGGACCAACCGCAGCAAGCGTAGCTTAACCTGATCGATCGACCCGTGCGGCTATTATTACTTAGCCACAAGCCCCTCTTATTATTTATACCAATATCTATGTTTATATTACCCTCTATTTACGTTTCCCCTCAGATCCTCTACATGTCGATCCACCGCTACGACTACGGCCTGTTCTTCCCGAACTCGAAGGACGCGGATCACACCGCAGTCGGCGAGGGGAAGGGGGAGGGGTACAATGTCAACGTGCCATGGAACTCGGTATGTATCAGATGAGACATTGAATTATAAACTTTATGATCACTATCACAAAGTGCTTATATTCAAATTTTATTTCTTTCAAATTGACGTTATTTCAAGTTAAACAAATATCAACTTTATTTTAATGGTAATTAAGTTGATTTCAGAGTGACTAGCACTATTGAAAAAGTTATAAAAATGTTTGAAGTTGTAGCGTAAACTGAACTTTATTGTGTTGGTATTAAAGTTATTTTTCCATAAACTCATATTTGTTTACATTTTGGCGAATATTTCGCGATATTAGATTAGTTGTATGAACTATGAACATCGACGTAGACATAACGCGCTGTTCTTGCGACGCACGGCTTCATTGTTATTTGTTTGTTAAAGTAGTTTTTCCACTCTGAAATCAGCATTTTGTATTGTTTTGATTGTTTCTTGTAGTCATTGGACAGTGTCGCAACACAGAGTAATTAGGCAATGTGTATTGTCTTTGGTCCCTGGCCCTGACATCAAGCAATGGACAAAATTGTATTGCTTGAATACGAGGCTTTTGGCTACTTGGCGTAATTTCGTATTTTATGTAATTTTTTTGTAATGTGCGTTTTGTTTATATGCAGAATAAACAATTTTTCTTTCTTTAATATTTTCGAGTAGTATAATTCGTTATTCCATGTCATAAAAAATCTTGTTCTGCGTTTCTTTGGCTTACGCTGAAATGAAAAAATCGCAGATTTATAAATTTATACGTAATTTTATTTATGAGAACGCTTACCGACTGTCCGACAATAAAGTATTTATTTATTTATTTGCTACATGTAAAACACTGGTTAGTAGGCATGTATTCAAATTTCATGACACAGTGTTAAAACATGTACCGTGTGTGTAGTAACAATACACTGGTACTCACTGGTAGAGAATGCCTAAGGCTTTGTACCTTTTTGGGCGAAAAGTTTAAATAAATAAATACACACGCTATTTAGCAATAGTACATTAATAGATAACTAATTACAAGCCTCCACATCCGATAGCAAATCAGTTATTTTATTCCGTATTTTAGTTTAATAAAAATACGTTTTACCAAAATCCATGTTTATCGTCATGTATATAAGTAGTTTATCAGCCATCTTGTTACCATAACACAAGCATTAGGTTGCTTAGCTTGGGACTAGATGGCGCTGTGTGAAATGTCCAGGGATAATAATAATATCCCTGGACATTTCACATATCCAGGGATATTATTATTATCGTCATTTGTGTTATTTGCAGCGCGGCTTAGGCGACCCGGAATATTTGACGGCGTTCACAAAGGTGATACTTCCGATCGCGTACGCATACAATCCGCAACTCGTCATCGTGTCGGCTGGTTTCGACGCCTGCGTAGGAGACCCGCTCGGAGGTACCATGACATTTATTTTTATACGCTTTTCTAAGAAAAGTATGCGCATCCTCTATCTTCGCAACTACGAAGGCGCAAAGCGCGTTAATATAAAACTTACAAGGATTGCGTCTGTGGGGTTCAGCCTGTCCCTTGCGGAGCTCCCCCAGCTCCGCCCTCAGCCGGGTGCCCTTAGCGTGTAGTCGCTTAGTTTTTAAGATTTTCTAGTCCTGTTTGGAGGCCCTAATTTATTGAGACAAGAACAGGCAAACCCGGTTAAGCAGCCGACAATCTCCTAGGTTTACCTGCTTGCCATTCAAAAAAAGTCTTTGAGGGTTACTTTGTTACGAAACGTGCCAATTCGAAAACATGAAAATTACCAAAGACCATAACTTCTGTTTACCTGTATATCATGCCAAAATTGATATGCATGCTTTTAATGGGTGAACAAGTTTTGCTACGGGCTAATTAAAATGTATGTCACTGACACTTTGATTATGCTCCATAGCATTTTATTATTAACTCCTTCGAACGTCTTCCGACTTTATTTCAAACATTACCTCTTAATATAACTATTCTACTGTTACCTAGCCATTATCATAATCAGCGTTAAAACAGTCCTCTTCTATTCTAGGTTGCAAAGTAACACCAGAATGCTACGGTAGGATGACTCACTTGCTGCGCGGCCTGGCGGGCGGGCGCGTCATCCTGTGTCTCGAAGGGGGCTACAACATCACCAGCATCGCATACTCCATGACCATGTGCACGAAGGCACTCCTCGGAGACCCCATAAACCACCAGTACGACCCTAAAACACCCTGCTCATGGCCTGCGTACGACTCTATACAAAACACCATCAACACACACAAGAAATACTGGAAATGTCTCAAATTCCAAGTCGCTTTACCAACAGACAATGTACTTGAACCACCCTTACCTTCCAGAGGCCTTATTGTCGATCAAAATGATCTAGAAATATCAGCTTGCAGTGAAGACAACGAACCTCATAATGTATCAGCTAAATCCAGTGCGAGTAACTTCGAAACATCGCTAGAAGCAAGCATGGGGAACCTCAATATAGAAACGAAATGCTCCGACGGCATTCATTGCGGCACAGATGACGAAAATGACGGACAAGATGAAAAACCAAAATGCTCTAAAAGTAAAGAAACCATTGCCGGTGGCAGTAGTAGTAATGAACCAACGAGTTCGAAAAAGGACGCGCCGACTTGCGGGCAAGCCAGTGCGGGGAAAAAGGCTACTTTAGTCGAATATTTGACAGAGAATATGCAATCGATAGTCGATGGTGATATGTTCGCGGTGATACCTTTGCAGTGGTGTCCGCATTTGGACTCGCTGTTCACGTTACCTGATGAAGTGAGGTTTGAGCAGGGGGTCAAGTGCGTGGACTGTGATTCTACTGAGGAGAACTGGGTGTGCTTGCATTGTTATGAGGTGAGTAATAATAGGCTTACAAACCCTTCGTTCGAATGATAGTTTACTGTAAAAAAAAAAGTGTTCATTCACGAAAGTTGATGAAGACTAACTATAGTTTTACAAGAGATTAATTACATTACGACATATTTAAGACAATAATTTAGATTATCTGATATAAAAAAAAAAAAACATTCCAAAGTAAATGTGTCTACATAATCACTTTGAGTGACTCTAAAATCGAAATCTTATTTCTTTCAGACTGCATGCGCTCGCAGCGTCAACGGGCACATGCAAGCGCACTTCACAGCCACGGGCCACGCACTAGTGTTGTCTTTAGTCGATTTGTCAGTGTGGTGCAACGTCTGCGATGCTTACGTCGACAACTCGCTGCTCTACGACGCTAAGAATAACGCACACAGATGCAAGTTCGGAGAAGACATGCCCTGGTGTTATAAGACTGATTTACAAATGCAATAATGTTATTTACAGGAGTAGGAAAGAATATAAGATTAAAAGGGTGTGAAGGGTACAGCAAACATACAGAATGCAACGTCAACTGTTTACAAAATTATTATGATATTTACACATTCATGTTCGTAGTATGTAGGAATCTTGTCTATTTTTTCTATAATTTCGTCTCGATTCCATAGATCTCCATAATATCTGTTCAGTTATACTGATATCCCAAGTCCATATACCACTCTTTTATCATACTTATTATAAATAGCCATTGCATTCAAAAGGGCAGTTAAACAAGATTGATGTTTTTCAAACTTACAATATTGTAAGAATTTTATATTTTAATAATCCTATTTATTATAATCATCGTTAACATACTAATGTATGTAATTAATTTAACTATTTTTAGATCTAAAATTAGTAATAGTGTTGTTTTTAAACATTCCACTCGACTAAAACGATTTCGATTTTCGAGTATATTTTTTTTTACTGAGAATCAGTCGTTTTCTGAAATGTTGGACATAAAAGCAGTATCAATGCATATCTCACCTACTTACTTGACTTTAGGGTGGAACCACATCGCAGTAAAGTACAATATATGGCCATCATAGCACCGTGCGTGCAGCACCCTTGTATATTTATGTAAATAACTATATTTATACTTCTATACATTTTTATATTTATGTTTTATTATGTACAGTCACGAGCACCAATATGTCAACACTTGGGAACTTTCAATTGCGATTTTTTCGTGAAATAACGTATGCAACGTTAAAATACGACACACTACGTAAACCTATGGGTTCGAAAATGCTATGATCGTCGACAACATAAAATTTCATTAAAAAATAAAGGAGTAAATCACTTTTGAATAAAGCCGAGTGTATACATACTTTTGCTCGTGACTGTACTTTCGCCAAAACCTATATAGCTGACCATTTTGAAAACAAAATCTTGTGGACATGATGACTCCGACGCGTCCGTAAGTGAAACAAAAGAGGATCCTGTTTAGAGGTCGACTAATAATATGCGCTGCAAGCAGGAATAGTCCTTACGGTGGTCAGATATAGATTTTGGCGATAGTACCTAATCGGCCAGTTTTATTATAGGTTTATCAATAGTTACTAACATTCTCGTAGTTAAACATGTTTTTAAATGTCTGTAAACAAAACTAACTTTTAATCATTTCTGAACACGATTTGATATTAATCTGCAATTCCATTTAAATGGTTTTTAACTTAAATGCACAAAGAAAATAATTATGCACACTAATCATAATAATTAAAATCTAAATGTTGCCATAGATAAATGTAATCAAATAGCAAATACACTTGAGTTCTGGTATGATGATCAGTGTAGTAACACTAATCAAAACGAGAAGAAAAACAAAAAGTTTATATGCTATAAGATTTTTTCAAACTATAACATAGGTAATAATAAAATTGTATTCTCTGAATCCGAATTCTTTTCCTAAGACCCATACCTTACCGGGACTCCATGACGACGTCGCCAGGTCGCGCTGCCAACTAAATGTATACAGCTACATAGAGATGATTCACCTAGCATATGCGTGGTTACACAGCCAACCATTTATTTATTTATTTATCCTCACACTGGAACGCCATACGGCAATTACACCAATGGAGCAAAAAATCACTTTGTGCTGCTTTCCACCATACATTTTGCTGACGACGCGACCTGGCTGCGCCGCCGCGTGCCAGTGAGGTATGGCTCGTATTCAGAAATTACCCAAAACCTTATCTATTAATTAAGTTTACGGATATTAAAATAAAATTGTAAGTCGTTCATTCTTAATTATTGGCAGTTTAGCGTGCCAAAAATGTTGCTCATAACTAAAACCAACGATGTATTAACAAAACAATAATAAAATCATATCATATTGCTCATATTCGTTTTCTTGCCCACACTAGCTGTACCTACTGGCGTGCCAACACCTGGGGTCCTACTCTCTAATAGTAGTCATATTAGGGTTTTCACCTCGGAATTAGAGTTAATAAGCTGGATACTCGTATACACCTTCATTTTGGCGTAGAAGTCGCCTAGAAGTTGTCTCATAAAATCTCGTGTCTGCGTCGCGTCGTAACAAACTCAAAGGTCACAAAAATCGGTTTTTCGCGATTATTTAGGTTTCTATAACTCCAATGATGTTTATAAAAATTGTGAAGCATAAAATTTAGAACAAATTGTGTTCCAAGCATTTTTTCATGCACTCAAACGTTTTTGGGATAGATAGAGCGCGCAGCGTTCAGCCATATATACTGTAATGCAAGGTCGACCGTGAATCTCTGTGAATAATACCTAATTACTATAATCTATGCCTTGGCCCCTTTGACCCCTTTTGTTTGCTTAAGTGACTATAGTCCAACGAAGATAAGAGTCAGTCTGAAAGTAGTTCGAAACTTTGAAGTGACCCCTACACCCCATTTAATTAACTTTTTAGGACGGGCAAAAACTGGACCACTGTCAAAATGTGTGGTGTCATTCATCCTTGACTCGGGCCCAAAGACTACAATAGTATACTCTCGGGCGGACTCGGGCCCCAAACTAAATCTTATGTCCATCCGTAGGTGATATGTAGTAGGCATTGCCCGTAAGTTGGGCCTCCAGTTTTGCAGCATGGTGCAGCGTATTCCCCTTGCAAGGCTTACAACATATCACTTTCTCTCTCATTTGGAATTACGAACAATAGGTAGGTACTTAATTTTCGTTGAAAGGTGCTTCCGCTCAAACAGTCGCATAGTGTGGACCGGAGTAGTAGTGCAGTAATTGATGGAGTGATATCAAAAAGTGAAGCACCCGCCTGAAGTCCGTCTCAGGAAAGAAGTCCCTCGGCAATAAATGGAACTAATAATAAAGCTGAAGAGTTTGTTTGTTTTTCTGAACGCGCTAAACTGGAACTATCAGTGCGATTTGAAAAAATATTTTTGTATTTAATAGCCCAATTCTTGAGAGGAATGCTATAGGCTAACATCAAGACCCTAAGGACCCAAGCAAAAAACAAAAAATCACACAGAGCTCTAAGCGAAATCGTTACATGCGAACGAAGTCGCGGGCAGAAGTTAGTTATTGTTATATGGTTAGCAACTTCCTACAACAACCCTCCTACCTCAAACACCTTTATCTATTTAAGATTGTGCATTTTATTAACCAATGCCTGTAGTATGATGTTGAGATAAATAAAGATTTATCTTATATGCCTATGGTGCCGCGTCTGCGAGACTTCTTCACAGAACACTAATACCCTAAGCCAGGGACTTCTTTCGTGAGATTGGGGCGGGCGGGCCATCCTGCAACGGCTGCAACGCAACGCATTGCAAACATACTCCTTCATCACTTTCATACACACTACAGGCGGGCAACGCACATTATATTGCAGCCGCAACGAGCCGCAGCGCAACACATTTTTGTACAAAATTGCGGTGCAGAATGGTAAAATGCGTTCGGTTTGTTGTTTTCCCTTTTCCTTATCTCGCTCAAAATGAGAACCTTCTTTTTGAAGTCTGAAGATGTGTTGATTAGCCCTATCAGTTATTTTCTTATTTTTTATTATGGACTGAATAAAGAAGTTTATGTAACTAAATACTTTCATGAAAAACCTTTGAAAAACAGATGAAACACGTAAAACGCTTGTTTCAGTCACCAGCGAAGTGATTTTTATGAATTAGATGATTACCGGTAAAACGGGGTGAATAGGGATGCAGGGGTGAATGGGGTTGTACTTTAAAATAATATAGTTGGTTGCTAACAAGGACACTTAATCTTTAATTAAAAAACAGTAAACACATTAGAGTCTTTTCTGGCAGCAAACTATATTATTTCAACGAATCCATTTTAAAGTTTCAAACTCAAACTCAAATCATTTATTTCAATTAAATAATTTCAGACACTTTTGAATTGTCAACATTTAAAATAGTCGGTCAGTTAGTCAGAAAGTGAAGCTAGTTGCCCATTCCAAAACGTAGATCTCTTTGGAGAAGAACGGGCAAGAAACTCCAAGGACACTCTTTTAAATTAAGATATTATTACAAAATCCTGGGTACATTATTCTTATTGCTTCTACATGTGAGAACAATGAAAAAAGAACAATTTAAAATATAAAATTAAAAATAAGCCCTGGCAGTTAAGAGATGACCGGTCTCAACCGACGGCGCCCGTTCACGAACATGACGCGTTTCGTCCCGATTCACCCCTGCATCCCTATTCACCCCGTTTTACGGTACTATGTCAATGCAAATACACATTTCCTATATAATAAAGGTAGTGTATAGTCTATGATACACTACACAAACACATCCCTTTTGACATCTGCTTAAAAAATGTAACTGTCACTACTCACTACTGTCAGTCAGTCAGTGTAGTGTCAAAAGTACATCAACAGAAGGAAGAGGTGCTTGTCCGTCCCAAAAATGTTTTTTTTACAATAATAACTAACGACAAATATTTAACGAAGTTACATAAATTGGTGCAAGATTAACATGTTTTTAAAGACCGAAATACTCAAAGCGATTTCATTTAGGAATCCTGTAAAATTACCTTTTTCGTACTGGGTGTTGGCATTTCTTAGATTTGCGCTTACGGTCCTGCCGCAACACGGTTATATACACCCAGACGAGTTTTTTCAAAATGTTGAGGTCATTGCTGGTGAGTTTTTCGTATTTAACTAAATGTTATAAATTATTTTTTGCTCTAATCATTTAAAATTATATTGTTTATATACAAGTGCCGGGATTCAACTGCTTTCTCTAATTTCGGGAGATCGTACTAAAAAACAACTCAACTCAATTATCTCTTATGTATTGACAGAAATATGTTAATATAAATTACTTAAATAAAAATGATAATGTTGTTATTTTCTCACTATACTCAAGAAAATATTTGTTTCGCCCTACTTAAAAAAAAACTACCAAAACAAAATCGCCCTAAAATTATAATGTCCCACCAAACAAATTTTAAGTTATATAAATAATATTTTAAGTATGTTATTAGCACTAACTATTATAGCAACAAACAGTTATTACAATGCTTATCTTATCTGTGTGAAATAAATAACGAACTATAATTCATTATTTATTTTACACAGATAAGCATTGTAATAACTGTTTGCTTTGTTCCAAAATCATCAATATACTTTAATATGTATTTATACATTCATCTCTGCTACATCTTAAATGACTCATCTTTAACAACATGCCTCTTAGTTATTCTGAATGATGGTTTGAATTATAATTCACTATAACAATGGAATTGGGCTGGACACATCTGCTACATGTGAAACGATAAATGGGCCAAACTTACAACTCAATGGGTCCCGCTTAATGACAAACAACATTGGGGCTGGCCAAAACAAAGATGGCGGGATGACCTGGGCTTCTTTAATAAAGATTGGTCCTTGGCAGCTCTGGACAGAGAGAGGTGGAAAGAAATTAGGGAGGCATTTGCCCAGCAGTGGGACATTAATGGCTACTAATAATAATAAAAAGACAAAGTTTTCTGTGAAGTTTCGCAATTTGAAATGTCTCACTTAAAGTTCGACAAAAGCCTCACATATTAGTTAATGAACTTTTAAATCACAAAGAGATGTGATTGGAAACACCCCACTAGGAATAAACTCCTGTATCGTGGGTATGTTTACAAACATTTAAACTCACATACACAAACAGCCAGACCTGGAACAACTACCTGCAGGCAATACAAATATTTGTTCCGTGCCGGAATCGAACCGGCGACACGCAGCGCAGCAGTCGATCGCTCTGCCACCGTGTCGTCAAAAAACTTTTTTGCCAAAAAAAATCATCAAAGTTGTAATTTTTACCAGTAATTTTTTTGACCATTTGGGAAGTATACCCTTTCCAACAAAAAAATAATTTTTCAAATCGGTTGGCAAGCGACGGAGATATGCGCGAACAAACATTAAAAAAAAAATACAAACTTCCGAATTGAGAACCTCCTCCTTTTTTAGAAGTCGGTTAAAAAGTAAACGAGGCAAAAGGAGTATATAAGGATCGTAGCAGGTGGCGTTCTGTAGTTTCTGCCTACCCCATGGGAAAAAGGCATGAGTTTATTTATGTGTATGAATCTTTTTTTTCGCTATCCTATATTCTGTCCCAGTGCTGGGCAAAGGTCTCCCCTTTTTCCTTCCAAACCTCCCTGTCTTGAGAGCGATCTCTGGCCATGTTGGCCCTGCAAACCTCGTCAGATGAATAAATAATAATACAGATACATAATGACAATACATCTTTGGCCCCATTTAAGTATACTCCTTTATTCAATATTCGTAGATTTCTATACATTGGCGCCGATTCCCTTGTTCGCAAACTAAACTAAAATTAAGTTCAGTGCATCTTTTTCTTTCTATTTTAATAAGAAAAGGACAGAAGATAGATATTAGTTTAGTCCCGTCAGATTAGTCAGCGCCTGACGTAAAATGGCGCCGATTCCCTTGTTCACAAACTAAACTAAATTTAAGTTCAGTGCATCTTTTTCTTTCTATTTCATTAAGAAAAGGACAGAAGAAAAAATATTAGTTTAGTCCTGTCAAATTAAGATACTCCATAGACAGTTTAGACGTGATTAAAAACATGGCTACCAAAAATACGTCAATTTACAAATAAAAAAACTGAAACTTAAACCGAAACTTTTGTATATTTATAAATAAACTAAAACAATACCTAGTCCACAAATGCTATTATAATATTAATGAATATTTTAATGATAAATAAAATGAATACCAAAAATAATAAAGTTGAAGTGAGTAGTAGTAAAAATATTAATATTATACTTTTTCAAATAATAATATAATAATAGCCCTCTTCCTCTATTCTATCTTGCTGTGCCCGACAGGGTCCACAATGATCTAAAATTATGTATATTTTGTAATGTACCTACCACCTAAGTTCACATTGTGGAATGCAAATAAATGTATTGAGTATTGTAATACGGGCGTGTCCGCAACTCCACGTCAATGCGCGTATTTTGCGTACCGTTTTCGTTATTTATTTCACAACCATTTACATATTATATTTACATTTACTTTTGAATTCTCAAGGAGTTGAACCGTTAGTCAGAAAGTTATAGCTTAGTACCCATTCGAAACTGTAGATCTCTATGGAGAAGAACAAGCAAAAATCTCCTTAAAAGTGGTCACATTTAACAACCAATTTAACATTTCCTTAATTATTTCAGGTGACACGTTCGCGATCGACATCGCGAGAACGTGGGAGTTCAACCCAAAATTTCCTATCAGAAACATCTTCATACCCAAAATGATACTAGGTCCACCCCTCCACTTCATACGCTTGATCAACCCTTACGCCAAATACTATCTCCGTGTGGATCTTAAGACCCCATTCTACCTGCTCGTCATTCCGCGACTTTTTATATGTTTACTGTCGCTCATAAATGACTATTGCTTGTACAGAATTTGCGTTTTATACGGACAAAACTTTAGAAACAGACTAACGATCTTCGCAAGTTCGTACGTAGTTTTCGTCTACTGCTGCAGAAGTTTTTCGAACACATTTGAAATGATTTTCTTCTCTATGCTTTTACTCATAGTAGCCGAATGCATGCTGAAATCAGACAAAGTGATTTATCACAATGAGTTTCTCAAAGAGAAATATGAGCAGGCAGCGTCGACCGTCGAAAAAGTGAAGATCTTTAAATTATCCACACATTTACCTAATCATACCTTGAACAAAGTTATGATTTTATCTACAATTGTAGTCATAGGGATATTCAATCGTCCTACGTTCGTAGGTTTTGCGTTTCCACCCGTTTTCTTTTGGTTACACAGAGGGTTAGGATCTAAAGTGGTGGGGTTTAAGGACTTCCACTATCGCATATTTACCTTTATAATGTGTGGGGTTCCGACGGCGTTGCTGCTGATTTTGGTGGACTCTGGGTATTACGGGTACCTTACGATGGCGGACATAGAATCGCTAAAGGTTTCGTGGGACAGCTGGGTGGTGACGCCGCTGAACTTCTTGCGCTACAACTCTGACATGCGCAACCTGACGCAGCACGGTCTGCACCCTCGCTGGCTGCACCTCGCCGTGAACGTGCCGCTGCTGTTCAACGTGCTGGGGGTACTCGCCGTCGTGACGCTAGCAGTGAACACGTACAGGTGAGATAAAACATTATGACATCTCTCCTCTACCTGATGTTGACGAACTCACAGAAGTGGCGACTCACGAAGGCGGTACTTATTACTTTGAATGAGAATCCAATCGACGAATTTAGATGAAGGGTACTTTTGCAACAAAGCTCAAACTAAATCTCCTTGACCTTTGTACAGTCGTTTACCAGACATATTGTATAAATAAATAAATTACACTAACTCTCTCCCATGCATGACTTCGTGAGACAAGAACGTCACTATAAAAATAATAATATTTTCATTTCTATGTTCCACAATGGCTCCTTAAACAATAGCTCATTATTCGCTTTGACTTAAACATAGCATTATTCTTCAGGTTGAACAAATAATATGCCATCAACCGAAGATATTTCTATGGCATTGTTAACGTTTTCATAATAATGCGTGAAACATTTCTGAATACTATTCTTCTGTAAAACTAAATGGATATAAATAACATAAAATTGTTTCAGGTTTCTTCGCGGCCAGTACAGCAAGTTGCCGCGAATCCAGAGCATCACCGGGCTCATGCTGTTCTCTCTCGTCATCCCGATCGCTGTGCTGTCATTCTTCCCACACCAAGAGGCACGCTTCATCATCCCAGTACTTATCCCCCTGATATACCTATTTGGAAACCATCTGCACACTAACGAGAGCGATGGACCGAAAACCAGAAGATTTAAAACAACGCTTCGGTATACTTGGTACGCGCTAAACGCTTTACTTACATTATTTTTCGGGTTCATCCACCAAGGAGGCATATACCCCTTCGCCAATAGCCTGTATCATGAGATCAAGAACAACTACGGAGTCCACACCCACGTTATAACGACCCACAGTTACAGTATACCAACGTTTTTGCTCCAGTTGGAGAGCACCACCAAAGTGTATAAAGATAAGAAGACGGGGCACAAATATAGACTAGCTCCCACCACATTTTTACATAAATATGGATCAATGCCAACGCAGCATTTATTTGTGAAGGTCGACGACGTCTTGACTAACGCTGAGATGTTACTGCACGATTACAAAAAGCAGTACAGGTTTTATATTGCGTCCCCTTGCTCTTTGGATCAAGAAATTCGGTCGGCAGCTGCAAAGTATCACTACTTTGAACTAATCGAAGAGTTTACCTACTACCCTCATTTTTGTACGGAAGCATTCCCAAAATTCCCCTCGAGTCATGACCAATTTTGTCTCGAAAATACCTCGATGGTACGAACGAACGAATCTCGCGCATTAGATCTAAATATGTTACAAAGAATCTCATGTTTCTTGAAAAAGTTTTGTCTTAGGATTTATAGGGTTAAACCGAATACGAAATATCGAATATAAGTTATTTAAGTCAATTTTACAATTCCATTAAGCAATATCTAAGTACATATTATGGAATTAATTAAAGTCGTGTACACGCCGCCTAATTACAATTATTTTAAAATTATGCTCAATTTAAGTTTATCATCAAAGACATCTAACTTATAAGTAGGTATGTGTTAAGCCGCTTATTTTCAACGGTAGAATCTTTATTCATTTTAATAAATGAGGTTTATGATATATCTGAATTTGGACCTCGATCACATCCCACGACGGGTATGTGACTAAGTATATAATAACAGCCGCACGGGTCGATCGATCAGGTTAAGCTACGCTTGCCGCGGTTGGTCCGTGGATGGGTTACCATCTTTACATACCAAGACCCCTCCGTGCCTCGGAAAGCACGTTAAGCCGTTGGTCCTGGCTGTCATTCGTAGATCTTTGACAGTCGTTACGGGTCATCACAAGCCCGAAAGTCTGACAACCAGTCTTACCAAGGGGTTTCGTATTACCTAGTCTGGGTTGTGGAGGTTAGATAAGGCAGTAGCTCCATGTAAAATACTAGTACTTAGCTGCATCCGGTTAGACTGGAAGCCGACGCCAACACAGTTGGGAAAAGGCTTGGCAGATGATGATCACATCCCACGGTGAAAATAATTGGGGCGTATTTTTATTGTTTTGGGTTTCAAATCAGATATTGAACTGCCTCATTTTGATGAACTGCTTTAATAAGTCATAGTGCACACCTACTCTATGTTGCCATCAGAAAACCCAGCGATATTAATGTACAAACAATGTTATTTTGCGTAGGGTAAAACTGTGCATTTTTAAGGGATTATACGAACACTGGTGTTTTTATACTGCATTAACAACATGCAGTAAAAAAACACCAGTTTTCGTAGCAATTCATGAATACCATCGATGTCGATCGCGAGGGCGCGACCCGACCTCACTCGCGGGGTTAAAAGGGGGAGGGGGGGTAAAAGAGCCAAAGCACCATTCACCATTGAAACTTTTATCCTAGCACGGCCGGGTGTTGGTATTTATTCACAAGCACTTTACATTGATTTATTTACTTACTTAAGTTTTATTTAATTGTTTGCTCAATTTATTTTATTGAACACATTTTATTTTTATTTATATTTACTAACTTACTTGGCATCCATTATTACTTAATTTTTTTATTTATAATTTACATACAAGGTTTTTTTTTGTCATTTATTTAATAATAGATAAATATTATAATTACATTATTATATATTTATAATTTTCGATCCACTTTATTTTGGTGGACAAAACACATTTTTGTCTTGTAAGTACTTAGTTCTCATTATTTAAGATAAGGTCCCCATCTCCACAAGATTTGTTTAAAATTATGCTGAAATCTCTGAATAATAATGAAATATTGTATGTTGCATTGCATCTAATGTTCGAACATTTTAAATAGTTGGCAGCTAAAGAAACAATGCATTACTTTGGCTTTAAAGACAGTAGTACGGATTCTTCAAGTACTTAATGGTTTTATAGACGACCCCGTGTACCTGCAATAAAGTTCAATGTTGCTCGACGAGTTTAATAATATGGATTGTAAGAAATAATCTTAACAACTGTGCAATTCGCTTGCGTGACACTAGTTTGTTTTATTTAGGTACCTACATCACTCATTTTAGAGCTGATTTTTCCAACGCCAGATAATTTTATCGGAGGAATAATTTTGAATTTTTAACAGTTCTTCCGTACAAAAACTATCAGATTTTATTAAATAAAAATTATCTGTCTATTGAAAAATCAGCTCTTAATTTGTATTTAAAAATTGCATTTATGTGTTATGGTCAAAAGTGTGAAATTAAATTATATATAAGTAATTATATTGTTACAACATTCTTCAGATGCACCTCAAAACTTATTATATTTTTATAAATTAACAATGCATTTTGCGAATCTCGAACTACGATCTATCTTGTAATATTTACATAAATGGACTGCTTATTGCCATGAAAAAATATAGGCTTTAGTGTGTTAGTGATTACCAATAAAGACCTATTTATTATTAATTGCTGTAGTTTTTCTTTCTTTGGATAAACTCATCAAGAATGTCGGTTAACGATGTAGTCTGAAAATTCTGGGCCGCATCACCTGACACGGTATGGTCAACCACTGTTCAGTGATGTGATAATACTTGAACTACGGAATTGACCTTGATTTCTTTCGTAGACCATATTAAACCGCTGCGCGTGACAAAAAACCGGTCAAGTGCGAGTCGGACTCGCGCACCGAGGGTTCCGTACAAAGTAGGTAGTTTATTTTTTGTAATGTAACTACAAATGAACGGTTTTCGGTTTTTTTTTCTTTACTTGTGCTACATGACATTCCTTCTTGCCAAATTTTATGATTTTAGGTCAACGGGAAGTACCCTATAGGTTTTGATTCCCTTGCGAGTGTCAAAATATGCGGCATAAACAGAACATAAACGCCCGTATCTTTTGATTGATTGTTTCACTGCTTCAAGGGGTTGCAGCCCTGAGTACCTATTTGATATTTTAACTTGATAACTCCACGTGTTCCTGAGAAAAGGGGTCTTGACAGACGGAGAGACAGATGGACAACGAAGTGATCTTATAAGGGTTCCGTTTTTCCTTTTGAGGTACGGAACCCTAAACACGTGTGCTGTCGTGGGACGTCCGCCGTCAGGAACGAAGTTCCTTACGCGTTACTCGCACGCACAGGCTCGTATATAATAGAAAGAGACAGAGAGAAAGTGTGTAATTAAATCCCGTTTTTAATACAGAGCCGCCATCTAGTATAAGTTTTTAGACGATCTTGAACAGTTGTCGCCATCTTGGATTTTCATTTTACCTCACTATTGGCTTCAGCGCCCTCGAAAACCTTAAAAACGACACCCATGATGAAAAATTTGAAAATGTTCGCAGCCGCCATCTTGGCATTTCATTTTGGCACCCTCGAAAACCATGAAAATAATCTCTCTCTGTCAGAAACTCGCATGGAGGGGGCATACCATTTTTTCGGTACGTAAAGATTTCTATCCGTTTACTCCTACCTACCGCAAGCCGCGTTAAAGAACTTCGTTCCAATAATCCTAGAAGCAATCTCATGTATGTGCAGCTCAGCAGCTGTGACGGCTGCGGGCCGGCATAGTCAAAAAGAAGTGCCAGTTATGGGATGATCAAAGGTTAATTATTGTTAATTAGGACAGAGACTTCATCACGATGCATTAGTTTATTGAACCCACTAAGAGAATTCAACAAATTGGAAACAGTCACAGTGTATGTAAACGCCGCGCCGACAGCGTCTAAAGACGGCAGTACCTACTAATAAAATTCGTGGCACCGAAATTGCGTTGAGCGCAAAACTTCTGTCACGAATCGCCTTTAAAGCCAGTCTGTTTCTATAAATCATTTGTGTTGTAGTGCGAGTAAGCGGTAGGTGTACTGGTGTAGGGGTGGGAGGAACAGGGTAAGTATAAAGTTTTATGATCCTCTATAGAAAAGGATCCTCCGGTGGCATATCTGGTGGGCAACTGCCCGACGATTGTTGTCGGGACGTTGTACATATGCTAGTTGCGCGGTAAACTCTGTTTGCGCGATGCAGGATTTTGCGTGACGTCAGTGTGACGTGTAATTCACATGTGGTGATGTAGATGCCGCCACAAAGGTGACAGGCTTGGTTTGTCGCCTCTAGCAGCGGTTGCTGAGAAGTCTAAGTTCAGCGTTCCACCAGGGGTTCCTCTCGCCCTTGGTTCGTGGCGCGGGTATTCTGATAATTTTAGGTAGGAATAATATTGTAGGAAGGATATTGTAGGTATTCCAGGTGTGTAGGGTCTCGTAAGGTTAGGTGCCTACCTAAGAGGGCTAGTAAGGCTTATTATTAGTCTAAGGCTAGTTCCTACGTGTAAGTACAGTCGCCAGCACATCAAGCTACTACAATCTGTCAGATTTCTTTAATAGATTTTCGACTTTATTGCTAAAGCATTAGGTTCAATGTTGATTGCGAAAATCTGACAGTTTCGGGTAGGGTGACCTGCTGGCGTCCGTACATACAACAGAGAGCTTTATAAATTAATGGGTGTGAAACCTGGCTTAAGGTTAATACCCTAAGCCGGGTTTCACACCCAAGAATAAATATAATATATTTATTGAAGAATAAATGTTACTAACACCATAGACTATACACTTATAAACTGAGACTAACACCACTATACCATATTAAAACACTATTTATGCGTGGTCTTCTAAAACTGATGGCCGCTTTCCATTCTTTGAAGGCCAGAGTCCATACAGTTTTACATCACTAGATTGAAAAACTTGGGACAAACAAAGCTGTCATAGGTTTTATACTTTTAAGTTTGACCTCTGGTTTGACCCATTGACCTAGAAATATCTCAATGGTTTGACCACAGAGTACTTTTATCTAAAGGGTTTGACACTTGACGTTTCTTGTAATTCTTGTCATAACAAACTTTTTAAGAACGTGGATCAGTTGTTGCATTTTTATAATAATTAATTAATAATTTGGAATGTCTTCTCAAAAAGAATGTGTGGAATCTACTCTAGCGATGTCTTTAAAAGTTATACGAATGTACGACTGGCTGTTGGACTTATATGTTCTGGTTAGATTAATTTTAGAAACATTATTCATTAATTTCCTCTTTTACATCTTCATGAAATCGGAATTGAGTGGCGACCGCGTACCGGAAGACGCAGCGTTGGAAGGTCCCCTACAAGGTGGACCGATTACTTTGAGAAAGCTGCAGGAATCCGCTGGATGCGGGAAGCATATAACCGGTCGAAGTGGCGATGCTTGGGGGTTCTATGTCCAGCAGGCTTTCGGCTGAAATGATGATGAAATCTTAATTTCTTCTATCTTGAGCTTTAGGATCCGACATAAACTGCCAATTGTGTATGTGAGTTTAAATGTTTGTAAACGCACCCACTATACAGGAGTAATTCCTAGTGTGGGGCAACATTCGTAAAAATATTATTTTGCATCAACTTAATCCACTAAATTACTTTTCCTTTTTAGGACTTCTTCGTCGATGATCATTGGAACAAACTGCCGGATACGTGGCGTCATACTTTCGAACATATGGACCCCCAGCATTTAGGAAACATTCTCTCAAACAGAAAATCGAACCAGTTACTACCACTATCATTCTTAGCTTTAATAAAGACTGTAGAGGCACTCACCTTACCAAGAGAAAGGGAGTATAAAAATGACAATAATAAAAACGAATGTACTAACTTGGATACATGTAAATATCATCCAAAGTTAAAGAATTTGTTTCTAAAACATGTAAAGTTAAAAAAGAGACATGAGATAAGCCTGATGGCTGATGTGGTGGTAGATACTACCCTGCAAAGTGGTTGTAACTCTGTGATAGACTTTGGTTCAGGTCTAGGACACTTAGTGCGAGTGCTGGCTTACAGGGATGACATGTATGCAGCAGGCATTGAGTGCCAGGCACAACTGACTGAGGAGGCTAGGTCTGTACCTTTGGTATGTATAAGTGGAAATAGTATATTCAGTGAAACTAGTAAAATGATTTTACAAGTTCTTTTTTTTTTGCAATGACAAATAATCAAGACTTGAGATTACAAAAAACTTTTACCAAAAAATCTATTTATCTAAGTTAAAATATGTTATTAGTGCGCTTACCGTCAACAATTGCATCTCTGCTTTCCATCAGACGGGATCGCAGTCAAGCACTAGTTTATACCATTAAAAAAAAAAATGTTATGTGCATAGATCTTTCAATGCCTTACAGGTCTAGTACAATAGGCACGGAGGTGTCTCTGTATGCAAAGATGGTCACTCATCCACAGACCAACCGCGGCAAGTGTAGCTTAACAATCAACCTGTGCGGCTGTTATTAGAACATTCCATACATTGCTACTAAATTATACTTATAACTATAATTCTAGTGATAGTGTGTTTTGGCTATTAGTATTTGTATAAATCATATTTTTTCAGGAAACTTGACTTGGAATTAGAATACACAGTCAAAAAGTATCTTTCTCCTGAAGCTGCAGCTAAACTGAGGCGCCCACTACACTTCAATGTGACCTTATCAAGCCACCAACAGCTACTGTCACTCCCCCTACCAGATTGTATGCAGGACTATGGATTAATAGGCCTCCATCCTTGCGGAGACTTGGGACCTTTATTACTGAAGCACTTTGTTGAATCTCCTAACATAAAGTTTATATGTGTGGTGGGTTGTTGCTTTATGAAGTTGAGCTGTGACGGTCCAGACCGGGGATACCCTATGAGTAGCTTTGTGAAGAGTTTGGATAGTAAACTGTCCTTCCCAAGTAGGGAAATATCTTGCCATGCCATTGAGGTGTACTGTGAGAGACTGCGTAAAGGAAATTATGGAGATCTGAAGGTGAGTAAATGAAAATAATTAATATGCCTAAGGCATTAAGTCCGCCTGTGTACCTTTTTGTGCGAAAGTTTAAATAAATAAATATGAATTTGTAAGTTTTAATAAAGATTGGTCCTTGGCAGCTCTGCACCCTAATTACGCAACATACGATCAATCGGAATCTGAATCATTTTGAAGCAAATTGCTAATCCATTGCTTCATAAGTTTGAAAAATTTGTCTGCTCAACACGTAAATAACGCAATGCAATGTTGTTGTTGAAATGAAACCGATTCCGATTGATCGTGTGTTACGCAATTAGGGTGCTGGACAGAGAGAGGTGGAAAGAGAGTAGGGAGGTCTTTGCCCAGCAGTGGGACATTAATGGGTAAGTAATAAAAAAAAAATAAGTTTAAAAAAAATTAAATTATGCTGAAATGATATAAGTTTATCTTTCATTAACAGATACATGCATATAGGGCAGCCTTAGAGAGGATATTAGTGGAGCATGACCCGAAACTACGACATGCGCCAGTTAGGAGTATCAAACATTCAGATACCATGACATTTGAAAAGTAAGTTACTTATTTCAAGCCGAAGAACACGGCGTTTTTTTAACGCACTGCAAAGTCAGTGCTGCTTTCTCAAGGCGAAAAAAGCGCAAAATGTGTGTAAGGACCCTTAGGTAATATGTAATACGGGCAGGTGTCCGCAACTCCACGTCAATGCGCGTATTTTGCGTACAGGTGGAAACTATAAGGGTGGCTATTAAGTTCGTTTTTTAAACCTAGATACTAATTTGAGAGGTGTAATGTTAAATTTCTATATCTATACTAAAAAACGCAAACGCAAAAGACTTAGGTAAATGTCAAATTAGTATCTGGGATTAAAAAACGAACTTTAGGTGATGTTAAATAGCCTAACCTTCTTCAAGAAATGGACTATCAAATGTTTTTTTTTTTTCACAAAGCCCATTGGAAGTTTCAGAGATTACTGCGTTCAAACAAACAAACGCTTCAGCTTTATTATTAGTAGGTATAAGTAGATATAAATTTTGTAAGAAAAACTATAATTTTTGTTCAATACAGGTACTGCTCCCAAGCCATAGAGCGCGTGCACCTCCCCCTACCGACGTCGGGCGCGGTGTGGGCGCGGGGCCGCGCCGACCTGGCGCAGTGGCGGCGCGTGGTCGTGCTGTACACACTGCGGCTAGCGCTGGCGCCGCTCGTAGAGACTGTGGTGCTGTTAGATAGAGTGCTGTATGTTTTGGAGCGAGGTAAGGGCTCAAAAAGGTTTAATAATATATAATAATAATAATATAATAATAGCCATCTAGTCCCAAGCTAAGCAACCAAATGCTTGTGTTATGGTAACAAGATGGCTGATAAACTACTTATATACATTTTTTTTTTTTTGTAAATACATACATATTATAGATAGAAAAACACCCAGACTCGGTACAAATACATGTAGGTCATACAAATATTTGTTCCGTGCGGGAATCGAACCCGCGACACGCAGCGTAGCAGTCAATCGCTTAACCACTGCGCCAACCGTGCCGTCATTTATTTAGCCTTTTGCCGGTTGAAAGTGAGTAAGTTATTCCAGTCTACCAGGGCTAAGTCATGACAAGTGCGAGATCTCTCTCTTTCTCGATTTGCCGAAATTTGTCTACGATTCTGCATAATCAACCTATAATGTTCCCTCTGCTACACTGGCCTCCTCTCTGTGATAGAAATGACTCAGTTCAGTCGTGAAGACCATTCCTATGCATCCACGAAATGGGCTCAACATCCCGGACGAGCCCCCAAAATGTAGAATGGGGATTGTGGGGCAAGTAAAATGATTTGAAAACTGTTTATTTAAATATCTTCTTAATTATAAATTTAAAAAATGGCGGATCAGGACTTGAAGGGAACGGTTGTCATTTTTGATGGAGAGTAAAGTCGAAGATTTAATAAATTAAAATTAAGAAGATATATATATAAACAGTTTTCAAATCATTTTACTTGCCTCACAATCCCCATTCTACGTTTGGGAGTACAGTGATTCTGACGTCATCTTAATGTCTAACATGATCGTTATGCTCGAGTAAACCCGAAAAAGGCATTTTGACACTTCTTTATCTCGCGAAAAGACAGCGATGTAGCAAATTATTAAAAATAACTCATTTTTATTGCAACATCCGCTTGAGGTTGCTTTTGAGGAGATGTTTAAAATAATTATGGGTCAAAGCTGAATTTGAATAAAACAAAAGTTCTCTTAACTAAATTAATTTAATGGTGGAGACAAAAATACACTTATTTGACATTGAATTACTTTACACATCATACAATTTTTATATACAGACATCGCTTCATAGAAATACATACATGACTGAAAAAAAGCGACACATAATACTTAACGACTAGATTTGATCTTTGGCACTTTGTAACTAGGAATATTTGTACAAGGATGTGCAAGGAATATCGAATCACATGGTTACTATAACATGGCATTTGTTTGGGTAAGCAGTAAGCTGTACTCTAGAAGCCACGGTCAGGTAGTCGAATATACTCATCCGTCATCATCTGCCTAGCCTTTTCCCAACTGTGTTGGGGTCGGCTTCCAGTCTAACCGGATGCAGCTGAATACCAGTATTTTACATGGAGCGACTGCCTATCTGACATCCACAACCCAATTACTGGGTAATACGATACCCCTTGGTAAGACTGGTTGTCAGTCTTTCGGGCTTCTGACTACCAGTAACGACTGTCAAAGATCCACGAATGACAGTCGGGACCAACGGCTTAACGTGCTTTCCGAGGCACGGAGGGGTCTCGGTATGTAAAGATGGTCAACTATCCAAAGACCTACCGCGGCAAGCGTAGCTTGACCTGATGGACCGACTTGTGCCTAAATAAGACAAATAAGTGATGATAGTCGAATGCTTGTGGTGGGAAAGCCCATGCGTCTCAGTCCATGCAAGGGCGGGTTTTTCACGCGGTTTTTTTTTTTCGCCCACTGCGTTTTCAACGCCGAAAGTTGTAAATCCCACATTGTATTTTTTTGACGCGCTGAAATGCGCTCTGTGGGATTCTGAATGCTCGGCTCAACACCGAAAGTTGAAAAGCCAGTGCGCGATGAAATCCCGCCGCGTTATCTTTAAGTCCGTGCGAACGTGGGCTAAGGGCCAGTTACTCGAACGAAAATGATCGCAAAATGAATGTGACAAATGGTCAAGCACGCGTAAAATACTATGATTGGTTAACAGAAATTCGCAGCAGATAACGCGCATGACATTTTGCGATAATTTTCGGTCGAGAAACTGGCCCATGATGCATAACGCAAATTTTCATTGACGAGCTGGATTTCAAGGAATTTGCGTTGTGCATGATTTAAGACGATTCGGAAATCGTTTTCTTTTTTCCCCGAAAATAGCCCCATCCTAAAAGAAATCTAAACCTGTGAATTATTCGGTACGGGCTATTTTAGACATTACCAAATTAGTATTGTATTGACATTACTCGCTGTAATGTCAATACAATACTAATTCCGTAATGTCACTGACCTATAATAAACAAGTACGCTGTCATACTATCGATGACAAAATGAAGACTTGATTATCGCCATTTTGGCGCTGACAGCAACGTGAGCGTCCATGGACTAATATTTTGAATAGCGAGAAAAATGTTTTAAATATCTCGTAGTAAACACAAAATAGGTACACTTAAAAGTCTTATTTCACGTTTAGACCTAAATCGTCGGAGACGTACCAAAACGAAACGACGGCTATTTGCGGCAATTTGTTCATTTTAGTTCCTGAGACGCTTTGAATCGGCACAAAAAACAACTGTCATTTCGGATTTTAGTCCAGCGTATTTGTATAATTTAGGTCGAGGGTAGTGTTAATTTAATTCTGGTTTTTCTCTTTACGACCGTAGTTTCCATTGTGCGTAATTAAACTAATCTAATATCGCGACATATTCGCCAAAAATGTAAAAAAATATGAGTTTATGGAAAAATAACTTTAATTCCGACACAATAAAGTTCAGTTTACGCTACAACTTCAAACATTTTTACAACTTTTTCAATAGTACTAGTCACTGAAATTAACTTAATTCCCACTGAAATAAAGTTGATATTTGTTTAACTTGAAATAACGTCAATTTGAAACATAAATAAAATTTGTATATATTCCTATCTGATATGATATTATTTTGATAACATTAACATATATTTTTATCTTTATGGTGGGTGGTAAAGGGTTACCAATTATATTGGGGGCTAAGCTGCTATGAGCGTACCTTCTTAATTATAACTACATAACATATCATTACGACTTTATTCCCTGAAGGGCTAGGCAGAAGTGTACCTACACCTACATTTCGCTAGTTATGTTGAAGTCCTATGTTATTATAACTAGTACTCTTTGTGGTTAATTAATACATTTTACCAATGTACAGACGCCAGCAGGTCAAGCTACCTGAAACTGTCAAATGTTCCCAATCAACCTTGAACCTTAATGCTTTAGTGATAAAGTTGAAAATCTATTAAAGAAAGACAGATTGTAGTAGCTGGATGTGCTGGCGTCGGTACATAATGCAACATAAGTATGTCAAGACAATGTTAAAGAGTTAGGGTGTCTGCCCAGTGTTTTGGAAAAGCAGAGCTAGGAAAACATTAACCGATGAAATTACAAGTGGAATACCTGTGGAATTGAAAATTTGTATTGTTTACACACTTTTCCAATCCGCTCCAATGTACAGGGTGGCAGGGACATCGACGCGCAAATTGCCACCATGGATTCAGCACATGATACTAGACCCCATAGCGTCGAAATTTTTCGTCGGTTGTCAAAAAAAAATCTTCTGTTTCATAGAAAAGTGTATTAAGTACCTACGCGGTCAAAATGTATGGAACAGCAATATTGTTTTTTAATAACTGACGAAATATTTTGATGCTTCGAGGTCTAAAATCATGTGGTGAATCCATGGTTACAGTTTGCGCGTCGATGTCGCTGCCACCCTGCGTAGGCAGCACCGGGAGCATTTGCCTGTAATGTAACCTTTACCTGCGACCTAGCCGCGTTACTTTAATATGCAAATTCTATTTATGTTTCAAATTGACGTTATTTCAAGTTAAACAAATATCAACTTTATTTTAATGTTAATTAAGTTGATTTCAGAGTGACTTGAAAAAGTTATAAAAATGTTTGAAGTTGTAGCGTAAACTGAACTTTATTACCGATACCCATTACGTCTGCACAGTTTCGCTAGCTAATTTAATTTGACCCTGCCTAATAGGTAAATTTGAATCGCGTCATATTCGGCAAAAATGTAAACAAATATTAGTTTATGGAAAAATAACTTTAATTCCTACACAATAAAGTTCAGTTTACGCTACAACTTCAAAATGTTTTATAACGTTTTTAATAGTGCTAGTCACTCTGTAATCAACTTAATTCCCATGAAAATAAAGTTGATATTTGTTTAACTTGATTTAACGTCAATTTGAAACATTTTTGTATGTAGATTCTTAACCTACTTGTTCGGTAGTAACATAACATAACATCACGCTTGTAATCCCTGAAGGGTTAGGCAGAGAGGATCTACAGTACACCCACCTTTCGCCAGTTATGATTAAGTACCACGTAATACCTGTCAAAAACCTAATACAAGCTGCGTTGAATGTCTTTACCTATAAAAACAAACATTACAGAAATGTAACATAATATTAGGTACATTCCCTGTGAATCCCTATTTTTTTTTAACCGTAGATCTCATCCCTGCCTATGGGCTGGATTGAGGTCAAGAGTGAGCCCATAGTCAATAAAAAAAAAAAACAGCGATTCTTTACAAATCTCACCGTGAAAAGTTAGGTGAAGTGAGCTTAGAGTGAGCTGTCAATAATGTCAATCCCTAGCATTAGTTGGAATGACAGTTCACTCCACGCTCACTTCAGGTAAGTTTTGACGGTGAGATGGTTACAGAATCGCACTGCAGGCCTCATTCTGTATATATTACATTGTCTTGTCAAAGAGAGCGTCCAATCTCGCCCTCTTGCCACTATCATCATTAATATTAATCGGTAGTTTAGGCGTAAATAAACGTACTGTTTTTTGTTACAGGTCTGTCGTGTGAGATTCGACCAGTGTTCGACCCAAAATTGTCGCCAAGGAATCATATTATAATAGCGAAAAGATTATAATCATTTTGAATTTAGGAACAGACGCCAGCACATCAAGCTACTACAATATGTCAAATTTATTTAATAGATTTTCAACTTTATCGCTAAAGCATTAAGGTTCAAGGTTGATTGGGAAAATTTGTCAGTTTCGGGTAGCTTGACCTGCTGGCGTCTGTACACTTCAACATATTGTTAATTTAGTGAATACTATAGGTGCTTATGTGGGTGCTTATCATGTTATTTAAGGACAGTTGTATCAAATAAATATGGCTAAAGGTCCTAATTTATGACAAGAGTTTTTTCTCCAACACGTGTAACGCTGCGTCCCGTGTAAGGTGATTGGACAGTAGCACTTGTTCATACATTCTCTAGGAGTACAAATCTCGATACATAAACGATTTTTGCAGAAAAAAAGCACGTATAAAGTTTTTATGATCTATTGTTGACGCATGTCGTCAAAAACTATCTAATATTTCATAAAAATAATATAAGTAGTAGGAATCATGACCAAACAATCGTAAAACTGAGCTCAAATAAATATATTTCGTCGTATATTTCTAAATTCTTTTAGAAACTATCATATTTTTTGTAGGTAATAATAATAAAGGGAATTTGGTCAACTAAAGAAATACCTAAAACATATTCCACTGAGCCGAGCATTTATTTTTTTAATTTAATTAAAACTGCAAAATTTATTTTATTTTGGTGGTCATTCGATTCAACTAACATCGAATGCATCGCTGTTTTGAATCTTAATGTCAATAATTTTTTTTTTAAATTGCCTCTTAGCGCGCTTTAAAAGCGATCATTGCGCGAATACGCTATCGTCACGCTCATGTCACTTTGTTCGGTGAACCTGCACGCGTGGTCGCGTTTTTTTTTTTTGTTGATGTTTTGCATCGGAGTTCAACCTATGAGGTTGACGTCTGATTAACCGGGCTTGCCTGAGGATGCCTTAATAAATTAAGGCCTCCAGCCAGGGTCGCATTTTCGCGCGACGATCGCTTTTAAATAGGACGGGGGGTAAGACGAAGTAATTGTAATACTGTAACGTCATAATTATGTTGAAAAATAATCGATACTTTGAATCATCAGGCTAGTCTTTTAAGTGGTCAGAATGCCCGTTTTTTTACCTATTTACTTAAGTTATTTGCCTATAATTACATAATACCAAGAGCAACAATATTTTGTAAAATGCACACTTTCACAGTTTCAATAAATTATTTAATAGATATTTAAATACATAGCGTACCTGTATAACAGGATGGTCAATCAAATTCTACATATTATTAACATAGGAATAAGTATACATATTATATTATTTAAGATAACATGACATCATAACATCACACCTGTAATTCTCGAGGAGTTGGGCAGAGGCGTACCTTAGCGTGTACTATCGCGGACACTGGCGGTGGACCACCGCCAATGTCCGCGATAGTACGGTCAGCATCAAAAGTCGGTTAACACTTTAGTTGTTTAAATCTTAATTATTGAGAAAAATATTCTTAAAAAGCTTATATTAATAAGATATTTAAGAATAATTAACTCTTTTATTACATGAAATAGAGAAAACCAATGTATCACATCATTTTGTATCAATTTAGATGATTTGTAAAAGTAACAGTGTTAATTGACTTTTGATGCTGACTGTACATGCTTTTCAACCTTATTGCTAAGGGCATGAAAAGTGATCGACCGCCATTCTCAGCAGTTGTATACACGGCTACACGTCAAATTATACATTTCCAGTGTTAGCTGACCTCGCGTTCTATAGATTTTTCGTACAATCAGATGTCAGCTTATACTAGTTATGTATAGCTTGATGTGCAGCCGTGCCTATATTTCGGCAGTTATGTTTCAAGTCCCATGTTGTTGTGTTATGTTATTTCTGCTAATTTAAGATATATATATAACAACACTACAATTTCCAATTCATTCTCTCAAAGCTCATATTTATTAGACTAATGATAATTGTACGACCATGCTATCAACATTCTTTATACAGGGTTATTTTTCAAAGACCAGCCAAATTTAAGGATGTGGTACAGACCATCAAACTGAACAACTTTCTCCATGGGACCAATATCGTAATCGCGAATAAAAATTCCGCCGTCCCATACATTTAGGTCGAGTAGGTATTGAAGTTTTCTATGGGACAGTTAATAAAATTTTCGCGATTACGCTATTTGTCCCATGGAGAAAGTTGTTCAGTTTTATGGTCTGTACCACATCCTTAAATTTGGCTGGTCTTTAAAAAATAACCCTGTATTTTAATTTACAATTGCACAAACTGACGTGTGAGCGAAATATTATTTCAAATAAAGTATTATATTTTTGTGCAGGAACTGGAAGGGATATTTGTCTGATAAAGTGATGTTCATGGACGTCGAAAATGCTTTCAATAATTCTTAATTTAATCAAAAAAGTTTCTTGTGAAATAATAATAATAATATAACATCACGCTTTGTTTCCCCGAAGGATTGGGCAGAGGTCAGGAAGCCTATCTATAGTACAGACGCCAGCAGGTCAAGCTACCGGAAACTGTCAAATTTCCCCAATCAACTTTGAACCTTAAAGCTTTAGCGATAAAGTTGAAAATCTATTAAAGAAATTTGACAGATTGTAGTAGCTTGATGTGCTGGCGTCTGCACCTACGCCCACTTTTCGCCAGTTATAATGCAGTCCCAGAAATAAGAGGCCAAATAGGAAAATAGGGGGATATATTGCCATCAACCGGGCACAAATCACAATATGATAATGAGTGGCTGGATTCTGATAATTAATATGTATTATTCATGCATTACTTTTACTGAACTCATCAGATCCAATAAAATTAACCACAACAACAAAAATCACTGGAACAAGAAAATTAAAAAAGACTACAAAGTCAGACGTCCACAAACATTCCCCCTGATACCAAATTGTGGTTTAACGAGTCTTGGTCTGCTATCTGTGATAACACTCGGGTTCCGAAAGGCTAATTGCGTAACACACTAAAAAAGCCATTCCTACTGTTAGTGCGTTACGTAATTACCCCGGATTAACACCAACATTAACTAACACTGTCAAATCTCACCGAGCTGCATGCAGTTGTGATTGGTAGATCCAAATCAAATCACAACAACCAATCAAGTCACTGGACACATGACATGTGTCTTGTAGATGTCACATGTGTTCCAATATTTGGTTCTAGGACATGCCGGTTTCCTCACAATGTTTTCCTTCACCGTTTTGAGAGCATAAAGTAAATTTATGATGAAATAATTCCATATTGTATGTATACCTGAGGTATAGAATAGTCTAAAACCAAGGTTAACTTTTAAACCACGTTTTGTTAAGGGTCAGGTTCGCGTATTTCCCTTTCCGTGTTCAATTAGAGACACCAACAGTTCATGAAGGTTTCGATGGGCATGTACCGTGCTACAAAAGCGTGGCGATTTCACGCAGGAAAACGGAATGAGAAATACGCGTCGGGGTCCATCGTTCTCGCTCTGTTCACATATAACATTGACTGGCGTGGCATTCGCATGGGCATCATGCGTTAGCGGGCACGGTCTGTGGCAGCATGGGCGCCGGCTCTTCATCCGAGTCATCCGAGTGCACGCGTGTAAACCGACGCCGCTCCAGCAGCCGGCGTAGCTTGAACTCGCCGTGTCCGTACTCCCAGCGGCGACGGGTCACACCCTTGCGACCTAGCAATGTGTTAGCATACTTACTGACTGAGGTAATTTTCACTAGTCACTGTTTGATATCGTAAAAACAAACTTTTGACGAAAAATGTGACAAGCGTTGTTAACACCCAAAATGGCGTCTGACAAAAAAAAGACGTGTGGGTCAACAGTTCGCGCTTTAGCAGCTCCATCTACTTAATAGGGATGACGATAATTATTTTATTTTAAACTTAAAAACATATTTATGTGCAAATAGTGCAAACGATATTAAAAATGGTCTGAAAACTTAAAAATTGCCAACTTATAAACGTTTTGAAATAACTGCTAGACAGAGACGTGAGGTCACGGATATGTAACTACATACTATAGGCCGACCGCTTAACTGACACGTTGCCTGAGGTAGCTGCGCGGTGCGGGAATGGTGATAGTTGCCACAAGTTGACGAATCACTGAGCTCTCGCATCACGTCACCACACCCCTCCCGCACTGCGCTGCTACCTCAGGAAACGTCTCAGTTAAGCGGTTGGCCTATAGCGCCATACATTGTCCGTCCGCAACAAGGACAGGAATAATCCCCCCCAAACACTTTTAGAGCTTCTTTGTAGCTTCTTCATATTTTCATTAATTTTACAGATTTTTTCGATAACTCATTTTACTATGCCTTCTTTGGAACTACATAATTTTTTCAAACATTTGTAATATGTATTAGGGACTAATCACACTTATCCAGCTCTAAACAACGATGATTTTGTATGGACAAAACCGTTGTTTTCTATGGACAAAAGCTGAACAGAGCTGGATAAGTATGGTTAGTCCCTTAGCCATCATCCCTATTACCAAGGCCGAGGTTAGCGCCTCAGGTACCGTCCAAATCGCTAAATATTTGCGGATAATCACGATTAACGGCTGACAGTTGTTTAAAATCGATATCAAACGCTTCATAAGGTTCTGTGGTTAATTTTCGTTTTATTCCAAGTTCACACGACTTATTATATAAGTCTACTTAAATTATATAATAATGAACGTTTATTTACTCCCTTCATTTCAGTTTTCGATCAGGCAGTAGGCGAGTGAAAGATGCAGAGTGTAGAATACCAACATCGTTGGATCGGTTCACTAATAAATCATTTTTTTAAAATTTTGTTTGGAGACGGGTCAGCTACCCAAAAGCAACCTTATTGTAACAAGAATAAAGGTCACTGTGATTTTGACAGACGTGTCAATGGCAGCAACCGAACAGCAACCTTGTGGTAATGATTATAAAGATCAGTGATTTTGAAAGTGATGTAAAATAATTATGGAAGTACTGTAGCTAGTGCGTTCCGCCCAAATGCACGCGCGATTCAAAATTTTCAGAACACCTTAATGAATTATACAGAAGATAAAAACAAGTAAATAAATCGAACCAACATACTTCTATGATATGAAAACTACATCAATGTAATTAAATTAGCGTAGGTATACACGGCTACACATCAAGCTATGCAAAACCAGTATTGGCTGACCGTTCATTGTGAGAAAATATCATACAAAAGTGAGGCCAAGACAAACTGGTTTTGTATAGCTTGACGTGTAGCCGTGTGTACTTGTGCTTTACTGTGAAAAGTGACCGTAATACTGAGGGCCAGAATCCCAGATCGCACTTTGAATTTACTTTTCTAAGTAAAGTTAGCGTTTCATACGAATATCAACTTTATTTCTAAGTTCATAATGTGAATAAGAGCCATACAAATATAAACCTTAATTGCTTTTACACTAGGTTCATATTCATATGAAAAGCGAACTTCATCAGAATCTGTGAATCTTTTCCTGAAAGCCGAACTAAAAAGGTGTAGCATGCATCGGTGCGTAAATAAAAATACAAGAAGCTGCTTCGAATAAATATATTTTTACAATCCAACGATATAATTGCACATCACAACTACATCAACATCTCAATCACAATGTTTGAAAGCGCAAAATAATATTAAAAGTGAATTTGTGTAATAAAAAGAAATAACAGTAACGAAAATGTGAGATAAATAGACTAGCTGGTGGAACCAGTTCGGCCGAGGACGCACTGGTAACGCGATTATGATGCGGCGACGACACCAGTCAATTTTGTATGTCGCTTATTTTCTGGGCCAGCGTGGTAGATTACAGCCCACTCCCTCTCGAAGAGACCTCCGAGAGAGGAGGCCCGTCCCAACAGTGGGAACATTATAAGCTGAGTTTACGGTATAATACCATAAATTGCCATGTTTATAAGAGTTTGTTTTGTCGTTCGCTTCACCAGTGCAACCACTGCCTTATTATCATCACCGCCAACCAAATACTTAAACATGACAAAAAAAAAAACTTTTCAATTTACAGAGTGATAATTTCATATCTTGATAAATATTTCACTTGGATGACGGCAAAAATATAACTACTAAAAAACCCTGATGAGATAGTGGTTTGATGTAAAATAGTCCATTTGAATTACATTTATTTATTAAAACTTTATGCACAAATAAAAATAAAAATACTGTACAAAAGCGGACTTAATGCCTGAGGTATTTTCTACCAGTCAACCTTACGGAGATGCAGAGACAAAACATGCAAAACACTTATCAACTATAGTTTGACCGAAACTGCTGTACCGCGCCTTAGGAATGCGCGGCGAGGCGGGAGGAATACGCGGCGAGGCGAGGGGGGGCGGGACGCCATGAGCGATGACGAATGAGCGGCCTGCACTGCCCCCCCGTCTCGCCGCGCACATACCTAAGGCGCGGTACAGCGGTTTTGGTCAAACTATACCTAGCCTTCCCAACTGTGTTGGGGTCGGCTTCCAGTCTAACCGGATGCAGCTGAATACCAGTATTTTACATGGAGCGACTGCCTATCCGATCTCCATAACCCAGCTTAGCTTAGTAGTTATTACACTCTTCAAATAAAATCTTTTCAAGTTTTCAGGAACTATTTTACACCAATTTGCAACTAAATTATAAAATCTCTTGAAGGTAGCGAGCTTAAAACTAATACAGAACAAAATATACAGAAATAAATAAACAATACTATCGTATTCGAGCTACGAGGAAAATAAATAACAAGTAAAAATAACAACATTGTATCCTTTGATCAACAATAGTACTAGATTTCCGATGAGCGCATCAGACACGGCCAGAAACATAAGACCACAAATAATCTTGTGGTCTTATTTTGCAACAGATTTTTCAACATAATAAGGTTGAAAAAACTATTGCAAAATAAGACCACAAGATTATAAGATAGAAAAAAGATAGGTTAGATTATAAGTATAGAAAAATAAAACAACTTTTAAGCAATAGCTTAAAAGTTATGTTTTATTTTTTTATACTTAAATATTTTTAAAATACGTTTACTTTTCGATCAAAGTACATTGCAAACGATGATAAACTTTATGTTTGAAAGGTTTATAATCAAGTTGTATGCAATCGCGGCCACTTGAGCGATGTTTTTTTTTCTTAATCCTTAATCTAGTGCTATAGTTGATCGAAGATTAAATCATTGGGATTAGGATCACTTTAGTCATTGATAACATTTATTTCATCTTAAATAGATAGTTTTTTTTAAATCTTATAATTATTATTAAAAAAAAAATTAAATGCTTACTGCATTTAAATTAAAAAAAACATCAGATCGCAAATAAGAGATATTTCGGCTATTTATAATTATTATCCTTTAGGATTGTTCTCCAATAAAACCCTTTTTTATTGTCGTTACATTAATCACAGAAAACAACCATTCATATACAGTTGCAACTATTTGTATACTTTATTATCTTATCTATTTATATTTGTTTTATAATACTTTGTTATTTTTTCTGTCGGTTGGGGGTTATCCACAGTTAAATTACTTTTTTATTTAAATATTTTCATAAAAACTGGGTTTTCTTCATTTTTCATATTTATTGGAATGTATACTTTGAGCTAAAGTTTAAATCTGTACAGGATACATTTGAACCAGTGCACAAATTGTACCCATGTATTCAGCGCATGATTCTAGACGTAGCGTAAAAATTTTTCATAGGTTAACAAAAAAAAAAAAAACCGGCCAAGTGCAAATCCGACTCGCGCACGAAGGGTTCCGTACCATTATCTATAAAAAATCACGTCTGTTGTATGGGGGCTCCCATACAACAGACGTGATTTTTTAAAACCCCTTAAATATTTATTTTAATTTAATATTTTATTTTTAGTTAATATTCTTATTATACCTGTAGCCGTTATTAATATAGCAAAAACGGCAACAAAATCACGTTTGTTGTGTGGGAGCCCCGCTTAAATATTTATTTTATTCTGTTTTTACTATTTGTTATAGCGGCAACAGAAATACATCATCTGTGAAAATTTCAATATCTGTTTCATGATAAATTTCATTTCTGTCTAGTTATCACGCTTCATGAGAAAGAGCCTGGTGACAGACAGACAGACGGACAGTGGAGTCTTAGTAATAGGGTCCCGTTTTTACCCTTTGGGTACGGAACCCTAAAAATTTGCTCATTCATAGATAAGTGCAATACCTACGCGGTCAAAATGTATGGCGAAGCAATACCTTTTGACCACGTACCTACAAACAATTCCACGCAGTGGGGTTCAGAATCATGTACTAACATCAGTGGTCAATGGTTCCAGTTTGCGCACTGGTTAAACATTTATCCCGTATAAGAGTGCCGTAGACGCATTTTTTTAAATATCCCTACCCTCAATACCTATATTTTGAGTTTCACTGGGGGCTTATGTGAAGATGATTGGTATCAAGCTTATAATTATTATACTAGCAAACAGAACTTCAAGAATCTCGGCATGATTGCTAACTAGTTTGAAGAAATGATTTGTTTTAAACTTGCACAGTACCTAATGTATCAAAGAATAACTAAAAAGAAACTTGAAATGATTAGGCTAGGTTTAGGCTCGATTTTCAGTACTTATATATTAATATTATTTTAGTCGATTTGTTTAAAAATAAATCTTGCTAAGCTGCGTCCACATTGCATTTGTGATATTTCAACAGACAATACACTGTCACAACGGAAGTCGTGGTTTTGACATTGTGTGTGTCTATTACCTTATGGGTCTTCGGGATGAAACATGAGTCCATGCTATAATCTGTTTCAAAATTACTTGATGAATACCTATGTAAACAAATGGATCAAAAATGTATCTGTGGATGCTAATAATTTGTAGTGTCACTTACAAATTGGTTGGTTTGGTTTGATTATTAGATTATGTAAACCTGTAATCCTAATCATAAAACACCGTAAAAATTATTTGACATTTGAGGTTAACTTTCTAAGAATTCGTACAGATAGCAATTTAATAATGTTTCTCTCAAAGAATAATTTATTGTAAGAACCAGTAGTGAGATATAAAGTCGAAACTTTTTAAATACAGATGAGTGTGCTGCTAGTTCCGGCCCTTGAGTGTATGATTGCGTAAGAATTTAACCTAAACACGGTTTGTTTACATATTCATCAAGGAATTTTACAACAGACTATAAACATATTGTGACTATAAAACATAGTGTTTAGTTTGGTGAAATGTCAAAAACGTGGACGCAGCTTTAGAGTTCAGTATACGTGTGTGTATAATATGTGGTGTGTCAATGCACGAGCGGCTCGGCCTCGTAGCCCTTACCGGTGTTGCGCGCGCGCAGCAGCGCCAGCGCGGCCAGCGCCAGCAGCGCGGCGGCGGCGGCGCCCCCCGCGCCCCCCAGCGCGCCGCTCCACCACTCCCACGCGCCCCCGCCCGCGCCCCCGCCCGAGCCCACCACGGCGGGGCTGCCTGCCACTTCTGGAATGAGGTTTTACTTCTCTGTAATCTGTTTGGATCGGTAGCTTAGATTACAAAGCGAAGCGCTCCTTACAGTCGCAACGGGCTGCAGCGCAACGCATTTTCATACAAAATAGTAGCGGTCCGCCAGTAGTATGCGTTGGTTTAACCCTTTGTATTTCGAAACGTGGATCCACGCGAGCGACAATGGCTTTATAATTGTTTATTT
Source organism: Apamea sordens (assembly GCA_945859715.1). Taxonomy (NCBI): domain Eukaryota; kingdom Metazoa; phylum Arthropoda; class Insecta; order Lepidoptera; family Noctuidae; genus Apamea; species Apamea sordens. The sequence continues at coordinate 19,559,570 of OX243986.1, forward strand.
AACTACGACATTCAACCGGTTAGAGAAAATAGAGCACTGACATATTTTGATGAAAAAAAATCATAGAAAGTTTGGTAAAACTTCGGTAATGCATAAGTTTAATTTAATACCTAACAATTGAAGTAGTTTCAACAGTAGTAGTAATTAATACATTAGGTACTTTCAATAGTTTAATAAAGAAATGTGAAAGGCATACCTTCTGGAAGTCAAATCATTTCCTATGGAATATGCAATACAATTATTACTACTACATTGTAATCTAAACAGAACGAGTTATTAAACAAAGTAAAATTAAACGTAAGCAAAACACATAAAACAATACACATCACTACATAAGTTGCAATTTATAAACTCAACATTACTGTCATGATTGATTTTGAATCTTATTTCTTTAGTAGAAAAAAGGCGCGCGACAAGCAAACATGTATGTATGTATGTACAACCGCGGAACGTAAAGGTTAGGCAATTTTCGAATACATATATTTTCCGAACATATTACCTGTTCAATCTGTAATTAGCATGACTAAAGTGAGCAGTAACTTCTTGGGAAAATAATGACTAAACGAACGTTTTCATTCCGCGACTGTACATAATATCACTCATGTGCATAAAAAAACAAAAGCAAAACACAACGAACAGACACAAACCTACTCACCGACAGTCGCGGTAGGCTTCACGTGTGACGTCACATTCTTCTCCAAACGGCTTTCATTCCTGAGCGCCTCATCAACGAACTTATACACCCTGAACGGGTTCAGTTCAGCGACATACACCTTGGAGCCGTCAGCTGATGTGACGATGTCGTGGGGGTTCTGTAGACCTTCTTCGGGGGCGAAGGTCTGGATAAGTCGGCCGGTCGAGAAGTCGATAACGAAGCCGCGGACTGGAACCGGGTTTGGTAAGGGGCTGTCGGGTCCATTTACTACGTACAGGCGGCCGCCTGTGGATAAAGTTCTTGTAAGCGAATCTGCCTATGTTTGTGAAATAATCACGCCTGTTATGGGTATTGGGAAAGAAGGCCGTGTTAAGAAGTTATTCTGTGAAGGTAAACGGTCGACAGCTTGTAAGATGGAAAGCGGTTACCGCTGCTAATTGGTGGGTATTTGCACACCAAGGGGCTAGCTAATATACAACATATCCCGGAATTAACGCACACCACCAAACGCCCCAATTAGAATTTTATGTTATAAACATTGTAGCGGTATCTCCAGCTTCACATGCGAACTACGCGTCATACTGACGTCACGCAAAATCCTGCATCTCGCAAGCAGAGTTTACCACGCAACTAGCTTATATACAACGGACTAGAATCATCGGGCAGTTACCCGCCAGACACAACAGTTCTATGGAGGATGAGTGAACTTTACACCCTGTCCCTCATAACTCTGTAACATAATACATACCTGCACTGTTTTTTTAATATTAAGTATGTATACAACATTGTTTATTTATTAAATTAGTTATACCGATTGTGGGAGAATATTGTGGTCATATCATATTACAAATCTACGCACGTACACAGTCGCACATGTAGGGTTTAGCGTAGTAGGTATTCTGTCCATTTTGGTTTGTTTTGACTGTACGGCGAAAGTGTGACAGTAATTTACGTACTTAGTTTTAATTATTTTTTATTAAAAATGACAGAAATTGATTTAGTCATTGATCGATCTGAACAAACTACTTTCATAGCATAAGGAGCCTATAATGTTCCCACTGCTGGGACACAGGCCTCTTCTCCGTGAAAGGGAGTGGGCCATAAATGACCACGCGGACCCAGCGGATGTCATGTCTTCGAATTTTTGGTTCTCGGACATGCCGGTTTCCGTACGATGTTTTCCTTCACCGTTTTGAGAGCAGTGGTGATACCTCTGGGAGACCATTGCTCTAATTTAATTAATTCAGTTACACATTGTATACTTTAGACATAAGGATTTGTCATAGACCTACCTGCTTTAACTAGCACTTCTTATACCAAAACAGCACCGACAACACATGTTGCCGATTTACTTTAGATAGCTGCATTTTTCGGCCTAGGTACTTTTTTTTTTTTTTTGCAACCCTTAGGTTTTATTATCATTAGAAGCCACGTGTGGGCTTTCCAGCGGCATAAAGTTAAGTAAAATTGTTATTAACTCTATGGACTCCTGTCTGAAATAAAAGTTCTTCTATTCTTTAAATGATGAACTTTCATAATATCCTATTTTTAAACTCTTTAGAGGATGAATTTTCGAAAATCCTTTCTTAGTGCTCACTTTCGCTATAAGTTAGGGTACTCTTGTGCAAATACCAACAATTTAGATAAATGTCCTTTCTCCTCATTCATTCATCTCTTTTGCGACGCATCCATCTTCTCATACCAAATCTGACGCCTGTGTCGGGCCTGCACTTCATGCTTCTGGACCCAACGGTTTAGGCTGTGCGCTGTCTCTCAGTGAATAAATAAATAAATAATATCCCTGGACTTTTCACAGCGCCATCTAGTCCCAAGCTAAGCAACCCAATGGTTGTGTTATGGTAACAAGATGGCTGATAAACTACTTATATACATTTTTTTTTTTTTTTGTAAATACATACATATTATAGATAGAAAAACACCCAGACTCGGAACAAATACATGTAGGTCATACAAATATTTGTTCCGTGCGGGAATCGAACCCGCGACACGCAGCAGTCAATCGCTTAACCACTGCGCCAACCGTGCCGTCAAATAAATGAATTTAAGTCCTGTTAAGATAGTAGAGACTTAAACTCACCATGTACAGGAGCATAAGACACACTGAACAGCCTGCCGCCCATAAGCCAGCTGCTGAAGCTTCCCTCATAGGTTCCGTTGTCGTGTCGGAAGCAGGCCACGCGTCCTCTCTCCCGGTCAGCCACACAGACCAACCCGCGGTCCTCTGCTAGAGTGAGCGCGTGGGGCACGTTGAACGCGAATGGAGAGTTGCCGTGACCTGTGTGATATAAATTGATATGTTATAGTCGCAGCCAGTAAATACGTGCAATTCATAACAAAACAATGGTTTAATTTTGCCCTCATTTCGCGTGAGATTTATCACGCTGTCTACGACTTGGAACGCGTAGCGTGGTAAACAACAAACTAATTGCGTAGCACACTTTCAATCACAATTTTGAAGGAGTTTTTAAAGATCTTGCTAATCCATTGCTTAAAAGGTTTGAAAAATTCGTCTGCTCAACAACGTAAATAACGCAATGATCTGTCAAAATGCATTGCGATCAATTATCATTTTATATGTGTTAAGCAATTACCTCGCTGGTTTAATCCTCAAGACGTGATCTCTCGTTTATTTGTTAAACTATCAGAATTCTCCAGTGTCAGAATGGTTACTATTTGTACCCATTAGTCAGGTACAAATACTAAACATTGTGATTGATCTGCACCTGCATCCCAGTTGCGCTATCAATCACAATCTGAATCATTTTGAAGATATTGCTAATCCATTGCTTCATATGTTCGAAAAATTTGTCTATTCAATAACCTGGGTTGTAGAGGTCAGATAGGCAGTCGCTCATTTATATTTAAAAGTGTTTGACATTAGATTTTAAATCGTTTTGACATTATTATTAAAACTATTTGGCATTGTTTTTGAATTTCACTTGGAATGTTAATTAATAATTCATAGTTCTTTGTTTTGTAAATTGCATGTGTATATTATATTCAACACAATGTAAATTGTTTTTATGAACAAATGAAATGCTCCATGTAAAATAGTTAGACTGGAAGCCGACCCCAACATAGTTGGGAAAAGGCTAGGCAGATGAATAACGTAAATAACGCAATGAATGTTGTTGAACTGTCAAAATGAAAGCCATTGCTACTGATAGTTTATTACGTAATTACCCCGCTGGTTAACTTCAAGATATAGCTAGAAAGGGGGTGACCCCAAGATAGTTGGGAAAAGGCTAGGCAGATGATGATGATGATAGCTAGAAAGGGGGTGAATATGAATACTAAGAGATGACGGTAAATAGATATGTATAGAAGAAGACATGCACGATGCCGAAGGGCAAGATGGTGATAATTTTTTTTTTTTTTTTAAATGTTTTAAACTAGCGCTTGACTGCGATCCCGCCTGATGGAAAGCAGAGATGCAATCGTTGATGGTAAGCGCACTCATTTATAATCTGGTCAACTTCAAAGGTTAAAGAGTCAATCCTAACATCTACTAAAAAAACTTCACGAGCAATGCACCAGGCTGAAGTGGAAGTGCAGGTACTCACTGATCCCCCACTGCAGTATGATGGTCCCGTCTGCTGAAAACTTGACGATCCTATGGTTGCAGTAGCCGTCTGCCACGAAGAAGTCGCCGTTGGTCAGGACTGCCACCGCGCTCGGCTTGCAGAAGTGCTTGTCATCATTGCCGGGTATAAACCTATGATTGAAAAGTTATCCCCTTCTTAATAAAAGCGAATGATGATGAGCTGTTTGGGAGTAGCTGTCATTAATTCATGAATAGCAAAAAACTATCAATTTACATTTGCATATCTATGAAAATAGCTTCTTATGACATCAATACATCCGTGTGGATGTTTCAATCATAAACCAATTCATCTCAATATATCATTTATTTACTTGTTTACATGTGGTTCAATAACAATAAATAAACAATGATGTTACAACTATTGAGATGTAAGAATACCATGTTCTTTTGTATTTATTGTCTAAAGATAAACATGACAAACAATAACAGATACAAAATCAAAGTTATGTAATAGGAATGAGCTCATAGCCTCAAGAGGAAATAATTATGACCACTATCCATCTTACCAAAACTTGAGTGTGGGGGTTTCTTCGAATTTCTATCCTACTTTAGCCAATACTAATTCCTTTAGCAGCTTTACAAATTATTTAAAAAAATATAAGTACCTGTCATGCATTATGAATTTATCAATTAGTACATGTTCCAGTTGAGAACCCTGTGGCATCCCTGAATGAGAGTCATTATCATTAGGTAATAATGGATTTAGTGCAATTTGCAATGAAGCTAAAGGATGGTCTGTGGATTCTTTGTCTCTCTGATTATGATAGTTTATAAATATTTGATGAACAAAAACAATATAAAACTGAAATACTGCAAACTTCTGTTATATACTCTATCAAAAGTCTTATTGAATGTTAATAAAAACATGAAAATACTTTTGTTACATTATATTCCAGAGTGGAGTGTGGGATCCTGGGTTCAATTCCCAGGTCGGGCAAAATGTTATTGGGTTTTTCCCATAAGTACAGTAATAGCCCGGAGTTTGGAAGTTGACGGTGTGATACCCCTGTGCCTCTGAATGCATGTTAAGCTTGTTGGTCCTGCGCCTGAGCTCTCTCCGGTCGTGTCGGATTGCCATCTCATCAGACTATGAAAGTGAGGGATGAGGGAGTATACTTGTTCACTATAATATCTCCCGTGTATATGACTAGTCTCCGCTGAGATTGACTGCCATGGCCGAAATATGGTCTGGAGGCAGTGGCGTAACTATACCGTTCTAGGCCCGTGGCAAATTCATCGGATGGGCCCCCTCCCCCCAATATAAAGAAGCTGAACCAACAATACCTAATAATATTTTTTTAATTTTATAATACCTATTTATTTATACACTTTTACTCGTAAGAGTACAATATTAAATCACTACGTTAAGTAGGTCTGTACATACAAACTTTATAATTATACTTAGGTACTTGATTATCTAATAATTCACTTTAAATGAAAAGTACCTAATTTAAAGTACAGTCAGCATCTAATTGATACATAGAGTAGTCAAAATGATTTGAAAAACAAAAAAAAAATTGATCCGAATCATCATACTTAAATCAAAAATCCGAATCATCCTGTCAAATTAAGATAAGTACTCCATAGACAGTTTAGACGTGATTAAAAACATGGCTACCAAAAATACGTCAATGGCGCCGATTCCCTTGTTCACAAACTAAACTAAATTTAAGTTCAGTGCATCTTTTTCTTTCTATTTCATTATGAAAAGGACAGAAGATAAATATTAGTTTAGTTCTGTCAAATTAAGATAGTCCATAGACAAATAAAACACAATTATATAATATATGGACCAGAACCACACGTCAGCCTAGACAAATAACCCGCCCCTAACTGTTCCCGGCGCAAAGGTGCCCAAAACGCTTGCTGCATTGCCACGTTGGATGGCAATGGCTAACCTTTACCTTTACCTTTAGACAAATTAGACGTGATTAAAAACATGGCTACCAAAAATACGTCAATTTACAACGTCAGGCGCTGACTAATTTGACAGGACTAAACTAATATTTATCTTCTGTCTATTTCATAATGAAATAGAAAGAAAAAGATGCACTGAACTTAAATTTAGTTTAGTTTGTGAACAAGGGAATCGGCGCCAATTTACGTCAGGCGCTGACTAATTTGACAGGACTAAACTAATATTTTATCTTCTGTCCTTTTCTTAATGAAATAGAAAGAAAAAGATGCACTGAACTTAAATTTACTTTAGTTTGTGAACAAGGGAATCGGCGCCATTGTCAACCTATTTTCCCAATTGACTAATGAAATATATCCTCACTTGCAACAAACACCCAATTCTTACAACAATAAACTGCTAACTGCTTGCGTAATAATAGAATAGTGGAGTCTTTCTTATATACAAACTTGAATCAGGGATTCCCTGTGAGCGTCAAATTGGCGGGACGCGCACCGGGAATTCCCCGAACATCCGCAGTAATACCATAGTAAAAGCAAATAAGTACGACATCTTCATACATTCGCACCGCGCACGGTTTGTATGTGAGCGCGCTCGTACGTATGCGTCGTCGCACGCACACACTGACAAAATTTATCGCTGCTAAAGGTGCGCCAGTCGTGGCTGTGACGCCGGTAATATCGCCCGCGCCCGCGTACGCTTCGCCGCTGCCCTGCTGCTCGTAATAAATAATTTGTACGTGTACCTACCTACCTCCTTTAACTACAAAGACTTCATAATCATTTCATTTTATTTGAATAAATACAATATGATTCAGTAAAACCACGTTTTTATTAGTCATATTTCGATCGTAATTTTTCAAATAACTAAACAGATAAGATGACGTAGGCAATGAAAAAAATGTAGTCGGCTTCTGGTCTATGTACTTACACACGGCTACACGTCAAGCTATACAAAACCAGTTTGTCTTGGCCTCACTTTGTATGATATTTTCTCACAATGAACGGTCAGCTAATACTGGTTTTCATAGCTTGACGTGTAGCCGTGTGTAGAAAAAATAATTAAAAAAAACTTTGTATTAAAGGTCCCTGATGCTTACACTACAGGGGAACATTGTTTTGTATAGAGATTGACTATGCATTTTTGACGATTGAATAAAGTACAAGTGACAGCCCTACGAGTTTAGGCTATTATCGCTCGCTCGGGGCTTGAGTTGGCCTACTTATTTGCTTTTATTATGGTAATACCAACACGTGTGGCCTGTGGTGTGGCATCGGATGATCGGATACATTGTAAAACTGGGTTAAACAACTTTTTTTTTACAAATGCTTTGTTTTTTTACTTGTGTATGCAACTGAGTAGGTAAAAAAAATAAATCAAAGACAAAACTTTTTTTTACTAAACATGTATGATAAATTATAAATGTTAGGAGTTGGGATTCTCCTCTGACCGGGGGCCCCTTCCGGCTGGGGGCCCGTGGCATTTTGCCGACTTGCCACCCTGTAGTTACGCCACTGTCTGGAGGAAACAAAAGACTTACTTCTCTCCCAATGTGATGTTTGGCTTCAGTTTGTCATAAGGAGTAAACTTGAAGACCTGATGCAGAGCCACATCTGTCACCCACACGTTGCCTTCATAATCCACTGTTATGCCATGCGGGATGTAGAACCTAGGAGAATTTGTTTTAATTAGTAACTTAGTTTAACTTTCACAACTGGTAACTGTTATTATTTTAATAATTTTACTGCGAGCCCACACTGTTACAGATAATGAGTACAGTAATTATCTACTACCTTAAACTCGTCAAGCAAGGATTCTAATAGTCATACGGCATTTGAGATTTTTTGACTAAATTTTTTCAATGGTGCCTTAGTAATCTTTGCAGTATCATAGTTATTGTTAAAAAGGAAACATTAACAAGAAATGCAGGCCAGTTCGGTCTTTAACATTATTTGTTTGTTATGCTAAACAAGATATTCAATATTATTAAAATACTCACAGGTTCTGTCCCCAACTGTCAACCAGCTCCCCTGTATCATTTAGCACTAGTATTGTGGGTTCTGGTATAGGATCTTCCCCAATACCCTGGTAAACATCTCTGTTGTTAAATGTGGTGGCATCCCACAAGTTGTGGGATCGGTGGAACACCAGCACTTGGCCGGAGTTGTCGATGGCCACTCCTGATACCTGGCCCATTCTGATGGACGGGTCTGGCCAGTCGTTCACCCATTGTGGGGCTAGAGACAAGAATTTAGTTTGAATTTGACAGTTGTCTGTATTAACGACACCTATTTAAGTATAATTAATTGGCATTTTTGTTGTATGTAGTTTTATTGTGTTATAAGCTTTGACTGTCACAAGCACCAAAACTATTGAGTTTCATTTGGTTGTGGTCCGTGATGTAATATAAAAACAAACGAAGGTTGTTTTATTTGCTGCTTGGGGAATACCCAAGGGAAATCACTTGCACTAGTACTTGTAGTAGTAGCCTTGTAATCAATTTTCTGGATATTTATTATTTCTGTTTTTTCTTGATAAAATAGCAGCAAACTATGTAGAAATCGTGTGAATAATAATTACTTTGATTAGTTTAATCGCTACGCTAGATTTAAAAACATACATACCGTGTTCCAATTTGGTGAGCGCAGTTTTTATTTTTTCGTATTGTGCTTGCTGGCTGTCGTAGTAACCGGCTGGATAGTATCCTTCTTCACCAAACTGCAGGCAATAAAAAGCCCGTTTTAATTACCTTCTAATCACAAACATCTATAAATATTGCCGATTCCTTACCATTCGTCCGTAAATCGAATTTATGATGCATACTAATACAATTAACTGGAATTTTGGTAGAACAATAAACATACACGACTTCATTACCAATTTTGTAAGCACTAACTAAAAGTTTTGTTTTGCTATTGATCAAAATGATTTTATCAAATCAACAAGTACCAAGCTTATCAATTATCACGAATGACGTACGGCCGCGGTATGGTTTTGTTTGATGACGTAGACGTATCCACTCTAGTGATGTGCTTTGAAACCTTTGAAACTTACTAAATCGCTACCTATTTTTAACATTTACTGTAATCTGTTTCGTATTTTAATAAAACTACATGTTACGCCCTGAGTCTGACTGTGTATGATTTAGAATGAAAATCATAGTTATTGAAGCGAAATGGCCTCGTGCTGGGTTACGTTGTAAGTGTCAATTGAGAATTCAATAGATGCAAATGATGTTCCTTCAATACAACTTGTAGAAGTCAATTGGATAATCTGATGCACACCTACAAGGGGATAGAAAAATTTAAGTAAAAGGTCACTGCGTTTTAGATCTAGGAAAAGTTCTAGGTCAGGTTGATCAGATTGGGATTGAATGGGTAAACATTATTAATGAATTAATGATCTAATCATTAATGGGGTTCATTACATAGATCTTCTTTTTGCTTGCACCTGAGCGCTGCCAGCATCGCCAGTGAGGGTTGAGTTAGCTGCAGTAAAATTGATTACTATCCCCAGCCGGAATGGTTACAACTGACTTACTATGGATACTTTTAATCCTAAAGCATGTTCAGAATGAACTGTTCTACCTCTACGCTAACTTCGTGAGGGTGCAGAACTAATAGACAGCTTACAGACGGCAACTTTGAATGTTGTTTCGTTTTAGGGCGGAGGCTTTCATGTCCACTTGCCGCACGCGTATACTTAAAAAATGGCGCAAAATATCGTGAAACCAAAAAAATCCGCCATTTTTGACGTATACGCGTGCCTCAAGTGGATGTTGATTTGTAAGGGTGTTTCTAAAGAAAACAAAGGAATGCTTTACACTAAGAAGTTTAATAATTCACACGCACGATAAAGTGCCATTACACCAAACCGGCAAGTTAAGACGAACATATGTGTTCCCAATCGGGGAGCACACGTAGTACATGCCGGCTCGTCTTATGCCGAGAGCGCCTCTGATTGGCGCCAACATAAAATCTTTATCTCCTAATTATATTTTATACATTAGACAAGAACAGCTGCGCCTGTTCTTGTAGCTTTTTGACCTTCTTCATGTTTTTTGAAGACATTTTCTCTTTCCTGAATAGCGAGGCGATGGATGAGTGCAGTCTCCTGACGAGGTCGCCGCGCGTCTTCTTGAGTGCGGCAGCGGCCGGGCGCGTGCTCATGAGCCGCTTGTGGAAGAAGGCTAGCTTCTGCATCACGTGCGGGTTGCTGCACGGGCCCGTCGGTTCCTCCCTCTTCTCCTTGATACCATTCTGTATAGGTTGTGTTGGAATGCTGTTTACTTTTATCTTCAATCTGTTAATTTTAGGATTGAATTTCAACGCTTTCTTTTTCTTCCTCTTCATCATAGTCGATTGTTTCGACATGTGGTACATTTTCAGTAAATCTAAGTAGTCGTTCCTGGGAAGCGCGGTAAATATAAGCGCGTAATGCTGTGCGATCTCTTTCCGTAGGTCGTTAGGTATAGTCTTCTGCCTTGAATTCATGAGTTTCTCTTGAAACGAGTACAGTTCAGTGACGTGTGCGGTGCCTTCGGCGAGGCCAGCCTGTCCGATCAGTACCATGTTCAGCTTCTTGAGCATTTGGTTAATGTTGCCGCGGTTGTTGTTCAACTGTTTGGGGCTGATGACTTTCTGTCTCAGAAGTTGTTGGTGACGGTTCTGAAGGTATGTCAGCTCTTTGTATAGCGCGCTAGGGTCTCCTATATCCTCCTTCAATGAGTTAAGCGCGTTGCTGAGTTGTCGCAACAGATTGTTTCTGTTCTTAGGCAGGATGCTCCAGGCATTCTGCTCGTTAGTGTGTTCGTGTTGTGTGTCACCCACACTGCTAGGTTTGGGCCTGTCGTCTGTCGCGTTGGGCTTGAACCAGTCCCGAAGCTCTGCTTGGAAGGCTTCTTGGTCTTCAAGCTTGCCCTTAATACCTAAAAAAGAGTTTATTTCTGCACTCTCTACTTCTACGGAGTGTTTATCCGTGGTTGTCTTCAACCAGGCCTTGCCTTCTTCAGATTTGAGTTTATCAATAATTTCGTTGGTGATATAAATCCTGGCGGAAGTAACAATTTCATTTGTGTCTGAAGAGATTTCATTGTCTTGAATCATGTTGCCTTTCTTGTCATGGTTCGCGGAGGTGATTGGTATGAAGTTGGGTGCTTTTTCTGTGACAACTTGATTTTTATCATTCTGGTCATTTTTCTTAACTTCCGTTTTGTTGGTTTCCTCGACAGCATCTTTGCTGACGGATGTCTTTCTTTGCGGCGCGGGGCTTTTAGTGTTGCGTCGTTCATTCTCGTCACCAGCTGACAGATTCCTCTTCTTGTTGACATGTGTTTCATGTGTGGTGGGTGACTTGGACTGCCGCTTGGTGCGTGGCGTGGCGGGGGCGGAGGCAATGGCCTGGTTGGGGGTTGGTTGGTGCAGGGGCCGGTACAGACACACGTAGGGCGAGTTGATGGGCAGGCCCGAGAAGGGCAGGGTCACACGACAGGTGTGCACGAGGTGGCCTCGGCGCGTGCAGCCGCTGCAGTACAGCTGATGGTGCCTCTTGTTTTGGTTGCAGCGCTCCAAAGGAGAGTTGTTATCAATCTGTTGGGGAGATAATGTTTTTGTAAGGAATTTTTGATTTGAGATCACCTATTATCATCACCAGCAAAAGAAGACTACAATACCTACGGCCGATTAATCTTGGCAGAATTCTGTATTAATCCCGCGAAATCTTACCACGTGCAAACTACGTCAATATCGTGTCTTGTTAACGGCAAGGAATCAATTGGCCTTCTGTGCAGTAGTATTTGCACACAAACACTTACAGTATTATGGTATCTGCGCCACGTGTCGGGACAGTGGCTGGCCGGGTGGCCGTTCTGTCCGCACTCGGCGCACTGCAGCGCGCCCCAGTTGCAGCAGTTGCGGCACATGTGAGTGTACATCTGGTTCGGGGAGCCACACTGTAAACAGATAGATAGAGAGTTCAATTACATAAAAAGAAAGAATAACATTTATTTGGCGATAGTTCGCAAAACACCAAATCCGTACAAATAAATATTGTTTGAATGAAACACCAAAGTACTTACATTAACACAGATCTTCCTAGGGCACCTCGGTTCGAAGTGCCCTGTAGAGCCGCACATGTAGCACACGGGCGGCTTCAGGCGACACGTGTCGTCGCGGTGGCCGGCGCGGTTGCAGTAGTTGCAGCTGTAATGTAACAAGCATATTGAAAGTAGTTTCTGGATGGTGGACCTTTTTATAACCATGAATGAGAACTCGATTATTATTACTTGTTTATAAGTTATACTCCTGAATAATATTATTGAGAAGTAGAGATTACATTGAAAATTGATATATTTCAAGTTTACACTATCTATCATACTAGATTTAGGAGCTCAGCGAAATTTCTCAAATTATTTGATAAAAGATTTACTTACGTGATTTTCCTTTTAGCCAGTGATGGTACCCTATCCTTAGGATCAATCACCCACAAACTCTTATCACCTGAAAAGAAAGTAATTATGATTAATTATAATTTTTAATGATGTGATGACCAGCTTTGTTAATAATTTTTTAATGTCTTTTAAGAATGAGATATTAAGCATATAATTAAGTAATTAAACTACCAAAAATATATGAAATGCAGGTTTACTATAGGGACACCTTTGCCTAACCTTGATGATGAAATGAATGAATGAATGAATTATTTGTAATTAAATTAGAATTCAAATAAACATTTTTGGTACAGCCATTGGAAAATATTGCATGTTAGAGCAGCAATACGCAAAAACCACCACTCAGTGGACCCTAAATAGCAGGAAACAACTATGCCCAGAAAGAGATGGCATGATGAGCTGGACTCCTTAAACGATTGGCCCACAATCACAGTAGACCGGGGAAAAGTAGAAAGAGGGAACCTTTGCTCTGCAGTGGGACAACACAGGCCTATTATAATAAATTGGAAAATGATAAAACAAACTTATGCAAACATTACAAATCCAAGATCGATTGCGAATAGCTTTAATAATTATTTTATTGACCAAATTGCAAAATCAATACAAACAAATAAATGTGATAGTAAAGCACCCCCAAATCAAAATATCAACACTAACTTAAATTAAATTTTTCTTACCCCCACAACCCCAATGGAGATAGATAGAGAGACTAGACAGCTTAAAAACACCCAAAGTGAGGGTTATGATGTAATCTGTACCAAAGTAATAAAACACGTGTCGCATTCAATTGCTGCTCATTTAAGCTACATCATAATCTTATGCATTTCAGCTGGTATTTACCCCAAAAAACTCAAAACATCTGTTGTTATTCCTCTCCACAAAAAAGATAACAAACATGAAATGGTAAACTATAGACCTATAGCTTTGATCCCTATCTTCTCTAAACTATTAAAAAAAGTCATACATAGTCGTCTATACAGCTTTTTAGAAAAATATAATATCTTGGTTAGCGAACAAAAAGGATTTCACAAGGGTAAATGTATAAACACTGCAATATATGAACTTGTAAACAGGGTATTGATTAGTATGGACAGTAGAAATCCAATATGTGCTATACTCATGGACATGAGTAATTTTGATTGTGTTGACCATAGCATACTGCTCCAAAAATTAAGTATGTGCGGCATAAGAGGTACAGCCTGCACTCAACCTCATTCAATCATATCTGCATGAACGAAAACGAAATTACAGAAATTACTAGAATATGCCACAAAACGCGGTATGAGATGACATTTAGATCCCACACTAGAACCATAAAACTAGGAGTTCCACAAGGTAGTGTTTTAGGCCCCCTACTCTTTCTAGTGTATATCAATGACCTCCCCAGACATATCAAGGAACCAATGGTACTGTTCGCAGATGACAGCACGGTAATAATACAATGTGACGAACAAAACGACTACGAAAATAAAATCAATGAAACATTAAGTATAATAATTAAGTGGTTAATAAACAATAATCTGAAAATAAATATGGGCAAAACAAATATAATGCACTTTCACCAAAGAACTCAACAAAAAAGTATTAATGTACAGACGCCAGCAGGTCAAGCTACCCGAAAGTGTCAAATTTTTCTAAACAATCTTGAACCATAAAGACTTCAGAAATAAAGTTGAAAATCTATTAAAGAAATTTGACAATATTGTAGTAGCTTGCAGAATCAAGCTACTACAATCTGTCAAATTTCTTTTTTATATTACAATGGGCAGAGAGTAGAACCGGTAACAAGCACAAGTTCCTGGGAATTGATATTGACCACAGACAGTCATGGACAACCCATTCAGACAACCTCTGTAAAAGAATTAACAAATCCTCATTCGCTTTATACAAACTCTCCAAATTAGTTAGTAAAGAAGCCGTCTTAACGATAGTTTTTATTTTCAATGGCAATGTACTTGAATTGTGAAATTAACTGTAAAATTCTTGTATATGTATATTTGTACACCTCATATGGTTATTAACAGTGTACCGTTCGACCTTTTGAAACATCCTCTGAACCTGTTTTATGCAAATAAATGATTTGGTTTATAGTATTGGAGAAAATAAATAAAATAGTGAAATAGTAAAAGGTAACACTTACGTGACATGCTTTTCTGTATCTCCCTGTGGTTGAAATTCTCTCCGCCCCAGCTCTCATTATAGAATTTCTCCATTTCTGCACGAAGAGTTGTCAGAGAGTATCTTCGTCTTTTGCAAACCTTGTCTTTGCCTTTCAAATTGTCAAAATCAAGGTTCTCGTTCAAAATTGAAGGTATTTTTGTCGAGCCAAATTGGGAAATGTCTTTGGACAAGTTTTCATCTCCGTAGTCTTCATATTCTGTGAATCCAGACACATTTCCCATAATGATGCTTTCTTGAATATCCGACTCATCAAGATTCACAAAACTCTCATTGGCTGTCAAGTCAATTGAAATGGTAGTGTTATTAGAGATTGTGGATTCATTCTTTTTCGATGTTTTTGAAGGTTGCTCACTCGGTTTATGCACAGGCCTGCTGATGTTTGAGCTTTTTACACCATTACTCTTTATTTGCTCTGGAATCTCTTTAGCACATTCCGACAAGTTAGAATCTGATTCATACACATCAGTGCTAGGTAGACTTTTCTCAGTAACTATGTATGAGTTTCTGTTCTTATTTGTGTCCATTGACTGGTTGCTGTCAGAATCATACACATCAGGATTCGGAATACTTTTTTCTGTCACAGCATACAATTTGGTTTTCTGCCTTTTATTCTTGGCTTTACTTTTTGGTGTGGCAAAACATTCATCATTAGGGGAAGCCTTGTTTGGTATCACTTCCACAACTGGAGTAGATGTCACAGTTTCCTTAGTTCTCTTCTTCTTCTTTTTTTTTGATGGAGTACTTTGTCCAAGTAGATCTGATCCATGGAGACTGAAATCAAAGCTGGGATTGTCCAGATGTCGGGAGGAGATGTTTAATGCTATACAATCACCACGGATGAATTCATCAGATACAGACGAGACCGCTGAAGGTGCGGGACTCGCTGAAACGTCTCTTTCTCCACTTGTAGTTGTCTTGTCCACATTAACTTGGGTTTTTGCTGGGGAGATCGGGTTGATAATGTGAAGTTCATCTTCATCTGAGCTTTCAATAGTAATGGTTGGCTTAGGAGGCAATGCCACTTCAATCACCTCATCTTCGTCACTAGATTCAAGCACTACAGCTCTTTCATCGTCCTGTTCAATAATTTCAATGGTTCTCTTAAAGTTGTGTGGTACAGGAGACTGGAATATAGACAGATCGACAGCGGGAGGTTTGGGGGTTGAGTCACGTTTTTCTTCTTTGGGCTTTGGTGTTTGGTTAGATTGGTTCACATCACCTGGTTTGTTGATGTTTGATGGTGCAGCGGGGTCTTTCTGAACGTTCACCTTTTGATACGGAGTAGTGGGCTCGCTGGTGCGCCAGTATCGACGCACCGTGCTCCTGGGTGCGTTCTCCGCTATGTTCAACCCATCGCTGTGGTTCGATGCTAAGTTACCCTCTGTCTCGTCCACATGATGTAGCATAGCATACAGCCGTTCTTCCAAGTCATGCTCGTTAAGTTCCTGAAAAACAAAATATAATTGTAAAATAACCACACAATAACTTCGCTGTATTGTGACACAACAAAAATATGGTAACATTGGTAACCTAACAACTCACCTCTTCCATGTTTCAGCAGCGAATTTGAAATAAAAAAAACTCCACACGAACTTAACATAATCGTAAATGGTATTTGGAATAACTGTTAAAGAGGTTACAGCATTACAAGTAAATAAAAAGGAAATTTTGTTGTTACGGACACGTCCAACACTCCATTGCGAAAGGTGACAGATTCATTCAGGCACAGAGTATATTAAAATTTATTAGGTACTTTCATTCAGGGTTGCCACAGATTTAATAGGAAGCATGGCGTCCGTTTTTAAGTTTGCAGCACAAATAATCGAGATTAGAGATGCTCGAAATCAGACAATCGAATGTTCAATCTGGATTCTTAGTTACTATACTCTTTGTCTGGATTCCAGTTCCAGTGTCAATGTTCAGTCTGGGTTTAAATAATAATTTAATTATCTCATTACTAATTTATTATTGTGTCTAATTATGTGATGAATAGCTTTGTTTTAATAACGTTTTTAATGTGTTTTAAGAATGAGTTGAGTAATTATACTACAAAAACAAAGTGCAATGCGGGTTTACTATAAATAGGTATTTGTGTCTAATCTTATGCTGCACTTTTAAGAAGCATGTCATAAACTAATTAGACGACAAAAAAAAAGTGAAATGCGGGTTTACTATAGGTTCATACACCTCTGCCTAACCTTGATGATGAAATGCTATGTATGTAATTACAATTAAAAAAAGAAATATTTGGTACAGCCAAAGTCAAAGCATTTATTTCAAACTAGCTTCTGCCCGCGGCTTCGCCCGCGTGGATGTCGGAAATTATCCCACGGGAACGTGCTAACAGGATAAAATGTATGCGCTTCCCCAGGATGCCATCTATCTCTATGCCAAATCAGAAGTTCAGTGGTTTAGGCGTGAAAATGTAACATACAGTTTCAAGTTCAAATCCTCCCCTTAAAAACTGAATTAGGTACCCCTTTTTGTCCCGTCAGTGGTAAATTTTCGACAACTTTACATACTTATTATTAATAGCTGTGCATTGCGGGTGACGTAACCTACGACAAACTTATTATTTGCGGTTGGAACAGTAATCGGGTCTAGGGATCGAACCGCAGAATTAAGTTTGTTTATTATTGTATATACTTTTCCCGCATAAAAAGTACCCAGTGTGGTGCCCAGGATATTAAAGAATAATTATACCAAGTTTCATCGTAATCGAACCGGTAGTTTTTGCGTGATGCATGAACAAACAGACAGACAGACAAAAATTTTTTTAATCACATTTTTGGGTTCGGTGTCGGTCTAGTAACACCATGCCATTTATTTTTTTGATATTTTCAATGTAAGTACAGAATTTTCACTTCTACAGATTTATTATAAGTATAGATAGGGCACTTTTGAACGTCAAAAATCACAGTAAATAAAATAGATTCTAATCGCCCCTTCCAAATAATGCTAGGGATTGACAGTACTGACAACTGACATCAAGCTGATCAAGCTCACTTCACTTGAGTTTTCACGGTGAGATTTATACAGAATCGACCGGCTGTTACGTTTGTTTTCCTTCATAAAACATGTAGATTTACTTGTCTTTTTTCTTTGTATTTAGCATGCTCCTTTCCATGTTGTGTTGACATGTTTCCATTCTTTTTATGTTTTCTTTTGTTAGGGGCAACCATAGGTTATACTAGGAAGAAGGCAGGAATTAAATATGTATGTGACTTTTGAGTTTTAGTGGTATTTATGGGTTTTTTGTAATTTCTCCTAGCAACCAGTATCTTTTCCACGATGTGGTTATCTTGTTTTTTATTTCTTTAGATGTGAGTGGTGACTTTGTTTACTAATGACTTTGATGGGCGTTTCTATGTGGTTGGTCATCAGTTTGGTTTTCGAGATATTCAGCTGTAGTCCCATTTTGCCACTTTCCGTTACTAGTTGTTCTAACATTACTTGCAAAAGATCGTCTGCGAATATCAGATGGTTGAAGAATGCTCCATTTATTTTTATATCGTTCTCAGTCCAATCCGTTTCGAAAAATTTGTTCTAAGGAAAAAAGTTTTGGCGTCAACGGGCCTCCCTGTATCACACCTTTCTTTCTTTATATCGTCGCTCTAGATGTGACACCTCGTAAATACGAACCTGTCAACTTTCCAGGAAAGAC
Organism: Apamea sordens; assembly: GCA_945859715.1. NCBI lineage: Eukaryota > Metazoa > Arthropoda > Insecta > Lepidoptera > Noctuidae > Apamea > Apamea sordens. The sequence goes on from OX243986.1 coordinate 19,578,058, forward strand.
AAAAAACTGTTTTGATAATTATGTATATTGCACGCTTGCTTTTGGTTATTTTATTGAATAATAAATAAGATACCGTATGTTTTCTTGTATATACAGTCACGAGCAAAAGTATGTACCTATACATTCATACCATACCCTCTGCCTACGCTAGCGCCATTTTGGAAGGTTTTTAAACTGCATGCAGTTCAATATATCGACTGCGGGCGGTTGCTGCGATGCAGTCAGTCTGATGGCAGCCTAAGTAGTTTTGTTACCACTGACTTGCGGCCTAACTAGCTTCATAAATTTATTTTCTTTAACTCGGTTTAATAAAACAACAGCATTCATAAGTATTACATAAATTATTTCTTTTAGAGAATATAATTATTATATTACCGTACCATTTTATTAACATTCAACGTTACAATAAAGCTTTACAAAGAGTTCATCTCATCATACAAGGTGGAGAGGTAGAAGTATCACGAAACTATTTTCAGCCACCTGCACAGGCATTCCCCCACTCGGTGAGCGGCGTTTCTGAAAAAAAGGAATATTACCTACGTATTGTTAAAAATAATAATTTTATGTTAGAAGTAGAATTTCGGATGTGTGATGATGATGAAGTCATTTCAATCTGTGGGTTTCCATCATAGAGCAACACGGGCCGGCGGCCCGTGTTGCTCTATGGTTGTCACTTGTCCGCCGGTGGTCCGTGTTGTTCTATGGGTTCCATCTAGGGTTGCATGTAAATGCATGTTATTTGCTACTTTTAGTCTTTAGTAACGGGTTTTTATTTTTTATAAATGCCTCATAGTCATAAGTCATAACGAATAATTATTACACATCTCGCCATTTTGTATTGAAATGAATGTGCAGGGTTAGCCAAACAAGGAGGTTTCGCAGGTAGATCCATTTAGGAAATACATATTCAGTTTGAAGATCCGAACGTGACAGAACTTGCTTCCAGTTTGAAACTGAAATACGATGTTAAAAGTATAGATTTGGTCACCTGACAAAAAACCTAGAAGCTTGTGGCGCATCTTCACAAGTGAGTAGCGCGGCGACCACTCGCTCGGCCGCTTGCTCCGCTCCCTCACACCGACCTACCCAGATAGGTTCACAGTGAGACCTGAAACATACAACCAATACTTACTTACTTACAATTTATGTTATATTTGTTGTGTTTGTTCTATTAAATTTTTAGTGCTCAATATGAATAACTTCCTGAAATAAATGATTATTTAATACAATAATTTTAATTTAATACGCACAAAATAAATAAAACAGTTGGTTCAAACTAGTTCAGACAGAAGTAACAACGCATCGGTTATAATGTCGAATTACATTCCTGCGTTACTGGGATAAGCAAGTATTCAAATAAGTTCAAATTCTTTACAAAGATTAGTTGATAGCGGACCTCTCTAGCTCGTTTTTTGGGTTGTAATTCGTTTTGATCATAGAAATGTAAAAGCTTCTTTCTTAAATGTATCTATGGTTTTGATCATAGAGGTACTTTGCTCTATCGGTTTAGTCCATAGACAATACACTTGCTTGTTTTTATTTATTTTTTAGTAACAATGGAGCGCTTCACGGGAAAAGAACGTGCGTTATGTGTGAAATACTTTTACAAAAATAACCGTTCTTACACGATTGCTCTGAACATGTATAGAGAGCATTACCAAATAACTGACTTCAAACAGTGTCCAACTATAGATATGATAAAGGATTGGGTCAAAAACTTCGAGAAAACCGGTTCAACGCTAAGTGAGGGATAACTTGTTTGACCGTTTACTATGTAGTGAGAAGAGAAAATGAACCGTGGCAGAGTTGTAAGAAAGCTTCTTTCAAAAATGTTAAAAGAATATCAGTTCAGTAGGCACGATTTGGATGCAGCCAGATTGGACAATTTGATCGTTATTCTTTGTACACTACCTAATTTTATTGCTATCAATCTTTTCAAACATGCTTAAGCAACTGCCTACGTTTCTTGTTTGTATTTGTAAACTTTGATTATATAAACACAATATGATCATTTTGTTTTTCTTTTTAAACTCTAATATGTATGTAATTAAACCTTATGCTGTGCATAAAGCATGAATTTGTCAGCTTAATTAACTGTCTACTTTACGTGTGTCTTGTCCATAGTGAAAAAGCTCCCATCTTTTCTTGAATCTGAATACCCAGAGCGTAATTCTGAAATGTTTAATTACACTTTAGCGACATGCTGCAGACTGGCCCGCAGCACGCTGTCGAAGGCCGCGCCGGCGTCGCCGAAGGCCCCCCCTCCCGCGTCTCCCGCGCACGCCCACGCGATACTCCCGCCGGGACGGACACGGGGCGACAACGATTCTAGAAGCTGAAATGGAGAATACATTGTTTTGAATTTGTCAGGATTTCTAAAACTATAGAGTTCAACTGTACCTACTTGAAAAGGTTGTGTTTCTGTTAAGCCTATTCTGCACCATACAAATTGATTGTCAATTTAGGTAGGTACAGTCACGAGCACCAATCTATATATATAAAATTCAAAGTCCTGACTGACTGACTGACTGACTGACTGACTGACTGACTGATAGATCAACGCACAGCCTAAACCGCTGGTCTTAGAGACATGAAATTTGGAGGGTGTGTTCTTCGTGAAGAGTAGGTATCCACTAAGAAAGGATTTTTCGAAATTCCACCCCTAAGAGGGTGAAAAGGGGGGAATTCGTTTGTATGAAAAATCTTATTCCTTGAGTTAATAAACTTGAAACTTGGCACGAATACTTATCTAAATAAATTATGAATATTGACAGTTTTTTTTTCTTCTAAACTACCCCCTAATAAGGGATTGGGGGGTTTCAAAGTTTGTATGGAAGAATTTTAGCGCGCAGTCCGATTTACTCGAAACTCAGTATTTATACCTAATATTGAAAGTAAAGAATAATGTGTATCAGGGTTTTTTGAAAATCTACCCCTGACGGGCTGAAATGGGGTAGTAAATTTTTCAGGGTAAGATTTTACTGCATGGCTTGATTAACTCGAAAATTTGTATAAATAATCTTTGAGTCAAGTTATGAATACATCCCAAACTATTTTTTTTAATTCCACCCCTGTGGGGGTGAAAAGCGGGGATACTGTTTATATGAGAAATCTTCTTCATTAGGTTAATAAACTTGAAACTTTTCAAGAATACTCGCCTAAGTAAGTAATAAAGTTTATCATTATAAGTTTTTCAAAACTACCCCTCAAAGGGGGATATAGGGGTGTTGAAGTTTGTGTGGAATAATTTGAATGCGCGGTCCGATTAACTTGAAACTCAGTGTTTATACTTAAGACCAAAAATAAAGAGTAACGTGTATCAGGGTTTTTCGAAAATCTACCCCTAACGGGTTAAAAAGGGGTAGTTAATTTTACAAGGGAGGATTATAATGCGTGGCTTGATTAACTCGAAAATTGGTATAAATAATCTTTGAATCAAGTTATGAATAATCCCAAACGATTTTTCAAAATTCCACCCCATGTGGGGGTGAAAAGCGGGGGATACAGTTTATATGAAAAATCTTATTCATTTAGTTAATAAACTTGAAACTTGGCAAGAATACTTGCCTAAATAAGTAATAAAGTTTATCATTACAAGTTTTTCAAAACTACCCCTCAAAGGGGGATATAGGGGTGTTAAGTTTGTGTGGAATAATTTGAATGCGCGGTCCGATTAACTTGAAACTCAGTGTTTATACTTAAGACCAAAAATATAGAGTAACGTGTATCAGGGTTTTTCGAAAATCTACCCCTAACGGGTTAAAAAGGGGTAGTTAATTTTACAAGGGAGGATTATAATGCGTGGCTTGATTAACTCGAAAATTGGTATAAATAATCTTTGAATCAAGTTATGAATAATCCCAAACGATTTTTCAAAATTCCACCCCATGTGGGGGTGAAAAGCGGGGGATACAGTTTATATGAAAAATCTTATTCATTTAGTTAATAAACTTGAAACTTGGCAAGAATACTTGCCTAAATAAGTAATAAAGTTTATCATTACAAGTTTTTCAAAACTACCCCTCAAAGGGGGATATAGGGGTGTTAAGTTTGTGTGGAAGAAATTGAATGCGCGGTCCGAGTATTACTCGAAACCCATTATTGATACTTTTGACAGAAAATAATTAATAATAAGTAGGTATGTAAAGTTGTCGAAAATTTACCACTGACGGGACAAAAAGGGGTAATTCAGTTTTTAAGGGGAGGATTTGAACTTGAAACTGTATGTTACATTTTCACGCCTAAATCATTGAACTTCTGATTTGGCATAGAGATAGATGGCATCCTGGGGAAGCACATGCATTTTATCCTGTAAGCACGTTCCCGTGGGATAATTTCCGACATCCACGCGGGCGAAGCCGCGGGCAGAAGCTAGTATCAATATATACCACATATACCACCATACCAGTCAACACTTGGCAACTTTCAATTGCGATTTTTTTCGAGAAATAACGAATGCAACGTTGAAATACGACACATTACATAAACCTATGGGATCGTAAATGCTATGTTTGTAACAACATAAAATTTCATCTATTCTATACTTATAATAAATCTGTAGAAGTGAAAATTCTGTACATTGAAAATATGAAAAAAATAAATGGCAGGGGGTGTTACTAGACCGACACCGAACCCAAAAATGTGATTAAAAAATTTTTTGTCTGTCTGTTTGTTCAAGCATCACGCAAAAACTACCGGTTCGATTACGATGAAACTTGGCATAATTATTCTTTAATATCCTGGGCACCACACTGGGTACTTTTTATCCCGGAAAAGTATATACAATAAAAAACAAACTTAATTTTGCGGTTCGATCCCTAGACCCGATTACTGTACCAATCGCAAATAATAAGTTTGTCGTAGGTTACGTCACCCGCAGTGGAGTTCATTTTTAGGGTTCCGTAGCCAAATGGCAACGGAACCCTTATGGATTCGTCATGTCTGTCTGTCTGTCTGTCTGTCTGTCCGTCCGTATGTCACAGCCGCTTTTTTCCGAAACTATAAGAGCTATACTGTTGAAACTTGGTAAGTAGATGTATTCTGTGAACCGCATTAAGATTTTCACACAAAAATAGAAAAAAAACAATAAATTTTGGGGGTCCCCATACTTAGAACTGAAACTCAAAATTTTTTTTTCATCAAACCCATACTTGTGGGATATCTATGGATAGGTCTTCAAAAATGATATTGAGGTTTCTAATATCATTTTTTTCTAAACTGAATAGTTTGCGCGAGAGACACTTCCAAAGTGGTAAAATTTGTGTCCCCCCCCCCTGTAACTTCTAAAATAAGAGAATGATAAAACTAAAAAACGCGGCTTCGCCCGCGTGGATGTCGGAAATTTACCCACGGGAACGTGCTAACAGGATAAAATGTATGTGCTTCCCCAGAATGCCATCTATGTCGCGGGCCCTTTGTGGCTAATTACAATAGAAAACCAATTGTGTCTCATTATTGGTGATTAAGAGGGTACCTATATGATATCTTCACCTAAGTACCTAACTAATTTAAAAAAAAAAACTCAATAACAGAAAATTAAATACCTACCTACCTAAATAAACCTATTTCTGATGATAACTAATCTAAACTCAATAAATAAGCAAAATCCCTAAAAACGAATATCTATACGAATGACTAAACCTACCTAACAGTATTATAAAATAACCTACGGTCACTACGTACACTATCAAATATACTACCTATACTTTAAAATTAAAATCTATACCTACGACTCATATAAAAATAAACCTAAATAACTCTAAAAACTAAAAGGAATAAAAATGAACTCCACTGCGGGTGACCCAACCTACGACAAACTTAGTATTTGCGGTTGGTATAGTACAGACAGTGGTAGTCGGGTATAGGGATCGAACCGCAAAATTAAGTTTGTTTTTTATTGTATATACTTTTCCGGGATAAAAAGTACCCAGTGTGGTGCCCAGGATATTAAAGAATAATTATACCAAGTTTCATCGTAATCGAACCGGTAGTTTTTGCGTGATGCCTGAACAAACAGACAGACAGACAGACAGACAAAAATTTTTTTAATCACATTTTTGGGTTCGGTGTCGGTCAAGTAACACCCCCTGCCATTTATTTTTTGGATATTTTCAATGTACAGAATTTTCACTTCTACAGATTTATTATAAGTATAGATTACCAGGGAATCATTGCCTGGTAACTAAGTTTTTTTTTGTGTTTATGTATGTAAGTTGGAAAGAAGAAGAAACTTTTACAAACTTTACAATTTCCAAATTATTTCAAACTGCCTGTGTCAAAATAGGTATCGACTGTAAATAAGTTAGTGATTTGTTTAATTTATTAATCGATCACTTTAACGCCCTCATTAATTATCTACTCGACCCCCATTAAGCTATAGACAATATAACTAACAAACATTCAAAACATTACCTCGACCTTCATACTGCGTACCTAATATTATAATTTATTAATTAACATACTTACTTCAGATATTTAGCATTAATTAAAGCATAAACTGTTTTAATTAATGCTAAATATCTGAAGGAAGTAACTATTCGTTCTAATTACTTTTTAAATACCTTTAAGTTATCGTAAACGTCTTCAGTGACGAGTGTGGCCATGCCGTCTAGGCCATCTGCTTTGGGTTCTGCGCCTACGATCACAATCGCGTCGACATTAGCTCCGCTTGCTCCGTTTACAGCCCCGTTATTCGCTCCGCTTACTGCCCTGTTGCTCGCTCGGCTCGCGTCTTCGTTTATTGTGTCCACCTCACAGCCGCGCTCCTCCAGTCGCTTCCTCAGTTCTCTTCCTAATAAGTTAGTCGTGTTTGTTACCTGTAATGATCTTTGCTAATAATAAACTGCCTACCTCACCATAATGACTATTAAAGACGATATTCTGCGAAGACGCATCTCAGACACATTTTGCTAACAAATCTACCTGAAAGTGCCATAGGTATTCAGACAACAATGAAGTCATGAGTTCACGATGGTAATCATTTACAAGAAATCGTAATCATGTCAAGTTCACTGCAGTGGTTAAAGTGAAATAATTACCTAAGTACTTCCAAGAAACCATTTAAAAATAAGTACGAATTTTATGTTGGTCGTTGCACTTCGGTAGTGAGGCTATGTTGAATTGGCAGAGTAGAGAGTAGGTAGTTAGGATCATGGTATGTAAATTAAATTGAAACTTGAGATATTATGTGGGGCTGCTTGGGCTATAGGTAGGTATACTTCTCCGAAAGAATATTTGCGAGCTGTATACATATATGACGACATTAGACGAACTGAAGTACGGTAGAAGATTCTGCTTCTGCACCAATGATTATATTATTTACCAAAACGCGTCGTATATGCCTCCCCGTCCGATGCGGTCCAGCGATCTTCTTCCTCACGGTGTAGGCCAGGAGTGCAGAGGTGGCGAGGAGCAACGAACCACCTTCGAGCGTCGCGAGCAACCGCCACGCTATCGCTGCGCCCCCTTCCACCGCCTCTGACATGCCCTCTGAAAATAAGCAAGTTTGAAAAATATGAGTACATGAGAATATAAATCTCATCGATCAGCGTCTTGCCCTGAGAATCAGTCTTGCCAAGGGGTATCATGTTACCCAGTAACTGGGTTGTGGAGGTCAGATAAGCAGGTAGCTTCATGTGAAATTCTGTTATTCAGCTGCATCCGGCTAGACTGGAAGCCGGTTCTAACATAGTTGGGAAAAGGCTAGGTAGATGATGATGACAGGGTCTTGCCGTAAGCCATGGATGCTGAAATAGAAGAGGGGAATGCTTGGAGGGATTGATGGGCTCGGATATGGAAACGAACATATTATAAAGCGGGACCCCCTTTTTGGTGAAGCATTTGCTCGAAAGAAGACGCTGCAAACAGAAATTCAATTGCATCTGTTAAAGTTCTTCTTGCTTCTTCTATTAAGACTGTTCAAGTCAATTTTAACACAGTTGGGATGAAATTAGAATGAAAAGAAATAGGTAATTAAAGCTTCTTAGTATATCCTTGTTGTATAAGCATGTGAGCAACAGGCAATATAATATAGTCTGTTGAGGAATGCGTTAGGTAATGCAGTGGGTACCTACTAACAGATCGCAGTAATAAAATTCTAAGTTAATTACTTAATTAAGGAACTATTAGGTTACAGTTTATTTGAGGCCATGCATGTTGCCATGATCTCTCATTAGTTAGATACTCCAGGAAATAATTCCATTAAGGTGACGGAAACTCGGTTTTCGTGTCATTCATAATCAGCCTATAAATGTTTCCACTGGTGGGACACAGGCCACCACGCGGGCCCATTGCGGGTTGGTAGATGTCACATGTCTTTGAATTTTTGGTTCTAGGACATGCCGGGTTCCACACGATGTTTTCCTTCACCGTTTTGAGAGCAATGGTGATGAAATAATTTACACAAAGTAAAGCGCCTGTCGGGGTCCGAACCTATGACCCACCTGGGCCACTCACTTTCGTGTCATTGGCTACGGAAAATGTACCCGAACAGGTACTTACGTTTGAAAATGACGGTATGCAGTAGGGGCTGGAGCCCTGGCCTACGGGGTAATTACGTAACGCACTAACAGTAACAATGGCTTTCATTTTGACAGTTAAACAACGTTCGTTGCGTTATTTACGTTGTTAAGCAGACAAATTTTTCGAACATATGGATGGATGGATGGATTAACAATATCCTTCCAAATTATTCAGATTGTAATTGATGTATGTTACGCAATTAGGATGCCGGTCCGTGTTTCTTGTGACAAACTCAATTACTTACTAATAAATCGCAGTTACTTTTATCTACTTGTTCTTAGAAAAAATTTAGATCTTTGATAAAAGTATGATAGGTATTTGATTTAGCAAATATATGCATTTTTTTTGTCTAAATACCTATAATCAGAAGGCCAATTCTTGTAATTTAAAACGTTCAAAATCTAGTCGCAATTTCATCTCGGCGACAAAAAATTATCAAAATGTAGGGAAAGTAGAAGTATTTTTTGACAGATTGAGACTACGATCAGACTGTGAACGTTCTTAAAATTACGAGAATGCCCCTCAGGTTAAAACTTGACCGTACATGAGACCATGTGCACAGTGCACATTAATAAATCCCAAGTACATATATATTCCTAAGAATAAATGCGATATTCAAATAATTATAAAATTTTATACATTTTTTAACATATATCCAGCAACAAGGTATTCCAGACCATGCATGGTCTGGAATACCTTGTTGGTTGGTTATTGAATTTTGGTTCAATTGAATACCTTGGTTATTTGAATATCGCATTTATTCTTAGGAATATATATGTACTTGGGATTTATTAATTCGATCTTGATCAAATTATGATACAATATTTGATGATAATTCGACATCTTAGATTATTTTTATTTAACTACCCACAATATTCATAACTTTACTATGGATTTCCAGAAACAAGTTGTTCATAAGCCACTAAGCGCCTGCAAAAACATTATTAGCAATTATTCTCAGAAGAAAAGACGTAAATAATTGATGTACAGGCGTTTTAATGGCTTTTATTAATAACTTTCTATAGGAGCTTCAACATATATTTTTTACACAACTGTAAGTGTAAAATATAATATGTTAAGGTAGCAAACCGCGTTGTTAATGTAAATATTTACTACCTGTAAATATTTACATTAACAACGCGGTTAATACAACGCTAAAACAATGAGAACTTGAAAGTGGTCAGCAAACCTGAAGTTAGAATGGCTGACCACTTTCATTATAGGTAGTAAACAGAGCACATGATCTCATGTACATACCTCGTTTGGTCCAGCCATTCTGACGGTCACTAAAAATTGTACTCTATTTTATTACTGACGAATATAGGAGAGTGAACTTATTCCACACATACCCACATCATACACAGTTCACACACACGCACACACAGTTCTGTTTTTCTCAAAATAATCCGCTGTTGGCGTTAAATTCACGTAGATACTAACTAAACCAACGCATGTCATCTTAAAACAAATAATATTAATCAATCTAAAGATTAAGATTTGTCCTATAAAACAGTTTCTTAGTAAAGTAGCAAGTTTAATAGACATACGGACATAAACTTGATTCTTGGGACCTCTTAAGTCAGTAAACTCAACGTCAAGTTCAATAGTATACAATGTGACCCTGAGATAACCGTCAGCAAGTTTTTTGTTGCATAACAACCAATTTTGATACTTTGTTCGTATATTTACTTACCGACCGCGACGTACTTACATATTATTTGATATTTCCTTGTGGCTGTGTGAATCCGGTAATAACTTTGATAATAATGGGGAGGTGAACCTTGGTAGTTTCTTATGTAATATTATGACGAGATTTTCCGTTTATAATATAATATACCTAAATAATAATAATTAATTAAATAATATAATAATAATTGCTTTATTTTCAGGCAACTAAGACCCATATGCATAATACACAATATAAAATAAAATAATCTTACAATTACATAACAATTAAATAAAATTTTATCCGAAAACATCAATGCGTTTCTTACTAAACTTCAACTACATATATCCGACGACCCTGCATACTTATCTCTTTTGTTGATTGTACCTATCAAGAAGGGTAGTTTAAGAGCTTAGAGGATTTTAAATGCTCTAACTAAGGTTGGGAGTTTAACACCTTGTTTCTGGAGATATATCTACTACCTAAAGACCACTTGTCAAGCAGTCTCTCATACCCCAGGAAAATTATTTGCAACAGAATATAAATTCGTTTGCTAAGGTGTTACGCCCAACACTATGATACATTGTTAAATGGGTACAAGAAGATGTAAATGAAAATGGGCCTGAGCATCGTAATAAACATAAAAACAAGGATGCACGCAGCCAATAAATCTGTAGACCAACATTACTAAATTTTAATGTAATTGTATAGGAAAGTACAGAATTTACTAGCACCAGTATATAAACTGGATATTCGATCTAACAATTATTGATGACACTTCAAAGGTGCGCACTGACTATAAATAAGTGAGACAATCGAATGATTTATGGTCCACACAGGATAATTGCTAAAATGGTTTACCTGGGCTGCATTTTAGCTGTATTATGTAGTACGTGAGTTTTGCTCTTGGTGACTAAAATATCTCCTTGCTTTTGCTATTCATATTAATGTCTAGCGAAAAACTAATTACTTACGACAGATGTAACCGCCTTACACTGATCGACCACTAATCAGTCTGTCGACCCTGCGGGGTAATTGCGTAACATACTAACAGTAAGAATGGCTTTCATTTTGACAGTTCAACAACATTCATTGCGTTATTTACGTTGTTGAGCAGACAATTTTTTTGAACATATGAAGCAATAGATTAGCAATAATATCCTTCAAAGTCATTCATATTGATTGATCGTGTGCTAAACAATTAGGGTGCTGATCCTGCACTTTAGATATTTTCAGAATTCTAAATCTCGATTCTATTTATTGTTTAACACTATTTTATTCGCATCAGAGTCAATTTGATGTCGGCATTTTTTAGAACCTTTCGTGTACCACTGATAGACAGCATAGCAATATCCTTCAAAATGATTCAAATTCTGGTTGATAGTGTGTTACTCAACTAGGGTGCTGTTATTTGTAATTTGAGGCACTAAAAATTGTCCTTTTTATATCAAACAGATCTTTTTATAGGTAATGTATTAACCAGACGGAAATTTTTATTTCAAGTTAATAAACGGCAGTAAGTGTGCTTGAAGAATCTTTATTCAAGTATCTACTTAGATATTGCGTGGGGATATACAATAACAATCATATGCACTTTAGGTACGTATCATCGTATTCATACATAGCAATCGTGCAATCTGGCAACACTACTAAAGTATGGTCAGCTTAATATGCTCATCACTGCTCATGTTTATTTAAGTATGAAAAATAGACACGCATTACATCGTTTTGAAATTATTCAAATAAATACTACTTACGATGACAATAGTTTCACAATACAAATTGTTGGTATTTATTGCAATGATCATGAATTTTGATGCAATGTTCAGATTCAAGATTTATCTTAAAACCTTTTATCCTGTTAAAGAGCCAAGTAGGTTCACAGAGCCCTAAACTCTTGGTAGATTTTAATACGATGGTAGTAATTACACGTTCGTGTGTCCTTAGCCTAACTACGATAGCCAATCAGATATGAAATTGCTCTATCATTATCTTTAACTCGTAGTTTTTCCTGTTTATATTAATTTACTACATTTCATTAGGTTAGCATTGTATCTTTTATACTGCTGAGAACGACAACTACATTTGGAATAATCTTCTAAGTAAAGAATGCGAAATATTTAGCTGATCCTCTAAAAACTTTTTGTGACTAATAATGGACATTTTTTTAAATAATTTAGCCTCTTTTTAACTTTTTTTTTCTGGTTTTTCCTCGCAGTTGGTCGCAGTAACTAAGCTAGGGACCCCGACCAAATGGCGGGCCTGAATGCGGCGGGAATGTTGGGTTAGAACCGTGACCAGCCGCGCACGGAGAGAGCGAGCGAAGCGAGCGGTGCCGCGGCAGTGGCCGGCGAGCGCTAAACATCCAAGCTGGTCGCAGTTACTTGGCTATTTATTATTTTAAGCCCCCAAAATAGGAGTTCCTATTTTGGGGGCTTTGAGCTTTACAAAAAGAGGCGCACTGATTATATCAGTGTTCAATAATAATTTTTAAAATCGCATAATGGGAATTATTAGAGATGCGTTAAAATACACGCCGCCGCCGCCGTAAAGAATGCTAAAGGTTTGATCATAACCATGCTAAGTTATGTACAACTGCACAGTCGTATCTTACGTACGTACGTATCACTTTATGATAAGACTGTATACAAAATATCTATTTGTTTAATGTTGAAAGCACAGTAATTTTATAATTAGTTTAGGAGGTCATTCATCCCAAAGAAAATGTAGCGCGCGTTGATGTCTTTATAATGGCCAAAACTTTAAAAAAATATAATTATAATACTAAAGTGTTTTCCTTATATCCTAGGTTTAGCCAAATGATCTTCAATTAATAGAGCATTCAACTTTGACCTTGTAATACTTCGTAGGTTAATATTTTAAAAGGCTTTTTTATGTATGTATTTAAACACATGGGTTAATACTGAATGAGTGGAACGCTCAATATTTACTATGGAATGATATTTGCTTATCTTGTAATGTTTATATGCTTGACGATGCTTTTTGGCATTGAATACTTATGGTAGTTTAACCCCGAAATGTTTTATAGCTGTGTACTTTTAATGGACTGTACCTACATGTACAGACGCCAGCAGGTCAAGCTACCCGAAACTGTAAAATTTTCCCAACCAACCTTGAACCTTATAATGCTTTAACGATAAAGTTGAAAATCTATTAAAGAAATTTGACAGATTGTAGTAGCTTGATGTGCTGGCGTCTGTACTGACATCCCAGTACCTTAATATGAGTAATATATTTGTAAGAATTGTCCTTATTGCAAATTAAGTCATCGTCTGGCTAGCCTTTTTCCAACTATGTTAGGGTCGGCTTCCAGTCTGACCGGATTCAGCTGAATATCAGTATTTTACATGGAGCAAGCCTACCTGACCTCCACAACCCAGTTACTGGGTAATACGATACCCCTTGGTAAGACTGCTGGACAGACTTTCGGGCTTCTGACGACCCGTAACAACTGTCAAAGATCCACGAATGACAGCCGGGACCAACGGCTTAATGTGCTTTCCGAAGCACGGAGGGGTCTTGGTATATGAAGATGGTCACCGATCCACGGACCAACCGCGGCAAGCGTAGGTTAATCTGAACGATCGATCGATCAATCCGTGCGGCTGTTATTACTTAGCCACGAGACTCTCTCCAAATTAAGTAATACCAAATAGCAATTAATGAAATTTCAATTCATATGTACTGTCCCAGTTTATGAGTTTATCTTGGACATTACCTATTCATATCGGTGAAGGAAAACATCGAGAGGAAACCTGTACTCGTCTATACATATAATAAAATAGTGACGAAGTCAAAACTGTACTTGCATTGAATATTTTTGAAAAAAGTAATTGCTACGAGGTGCGGGAACGAGTCTGATGCTGAAAATATAGTTTTTAGAATTTTTGTCCGTTTGTCTGGATTTATGTTCTGTATTGGTTTCAAAAACGGCTGAACTGATTTGGATGGGCACATAGATATTTTATAACCTGGGGGTCTACTTCGAAGTAGTATCGGCCGAATGTTCGGCCGGTTCCTGCTACGAAGTTACTATTTGGTTCGGTAGGTTCCGATCCTACACTCTTTCGAATATTGACTATGGTCCCGACCCCACTGAGCCGATCCGAACTTTTTTCGCATTTTTCAATAATATTCGGTTCGGCCATGTGTCGGTCCGATCCGAACATTCGCTTTTTGTACTTCGGAGTAGGCCCCCTGGATTAACACATAGGGTAATTTTAATCCGGGTAGGACGTTCCGACGTCCACGCGAACGAAATTAGCAGTTAATATGAGTCTGGAATCACCAACCCGTTTTGAGCAAGTGTGGTACCTTCTCTGTATTAGAGTCCTTTTCCCTGCAGTGGGACAATAGTAAGCGGTACCCTAATTGCGTAACACACGATCAATCGGAATTGGTTTCATTTTGACAGTTCAACAACATTCATTGCGTTATTTACGTGTCGAGCAGACAAATTTTTCGAACTTATAAAGCAATGGATTAGCAATTTGCTTCAAAATGATTCCGATTGATTGTGTGTTACGCAATTAGGGTGCTGGTATTAATGAATGAAATGGTCCACATAAGGCCACTGACAACCGCATAAGGCTATCAGACTGTGACTTACAACGTATTAAACACAACACAGAACAGAATGCATTTAATGTTGTAATTAGTGTTACATACTGTTGTGGAAAATTACTAAAAAAATTATGAATAATAAAATAAATATTACACAAACATGTAGGGCAGGGTTTAATTATAACGTAAACAATTAAAACAAATAATGTTAGTTACTGTAACACACGTATTGACTAAACGCATGCATTTTTTTTTGTGTGAAAAGTGTGTATTTGTTATTTAATTTAATTTTGAGAGCGGTTAAGTTGAATGGTTTTCAAGTAGATCAAGGTTTAGTAAGTAAGTTGTAGTAGTTGGTACCGGTTGGGCATTAACTGGTTAGCAAGGATTGCCTTCAAGGATGTCTAGGACCGTATAAGTACTAAGCCAGCCTTCACACGATGGGTGACCTATCGGTGAGACCTATACTTGATCATTTCATTCGCATCTTTACTTATTCGATTACTATATTAAAATTATTGGATACTTGCTTTGCCCGTGGATATAATTATATCCCCATTGTTTTCATATTGATTTACGCGGCGAACGTCAGCAAAGGTCCCCGTCCGCATCTGTCATCTTCAACAATCATCTTCATGTTTCAGCCAAAAATCTTAATGAATTAAACTTTTAAACCTGCCTCATGAATCACCCCGTCCATTGGTGAAAACCGTATGAATATCCGTTTGGTAGTTTTCGAGTTTATCGCGTCGGTAGACAGACAGACGCGAGGGGGATGTAGTTATTTATACAAATATGTATGTACTGATATAAATGTAGGTACTTAAAAAGTTCCTCTTGGATGTTCACTAAATTGTTAGCCCAAGTAAATAAATATATAACAAATATAATAATTATCTAATTGGCCACTAAATGTTTTACCATGAATAAATACAATGGGCCCATTCTTCTCTTTGCTCACCTATTTAGTAAATAGAGCATGAAAGTACGAGTACACTCCTACGAATCTTATCCAAACGTATAACACAAGTTCAAAACATATGCAATTTATTACGCTTGAATGCTGAAAAATATATCAATATTAATGATATCTAAAATTAGTATGATTTTACGAAAATAGCTATAGCTAGCTAACTTTTATTTATAGAAATTGCTTCTTTCTTAGCCGGAGAGCTAACTGCTGCTGGCCGAATGTGTAAATGCAATACAATTATTTCTATTACATAGTGTCTTTACAGAAAGTGCCATTCACTTCTGAACGAAATAATAACCCTATTACGTCAGAGTACCATGAGCGATATCTTAAGGGCAATAAAATGGGACGTGTCCAAACTAATGTAGTGTCCACAGAGACCAATTTACCTTGCTATCACGTGTAATTCCGCTACACCACTGTCAAGATAATGTGTAAAAGATAAAAAAAAAACGTGCGGAGGCAACAGTGTTACTTTTATTGTGCCCGTTGTGTTTTATGACGAAATTAATCGGTACAGTAAGTTTCAAGTATGTTTTTTTCTTCATAGTTTGAGTGACATGGTGCTAATTAATTAAATTGAAGAGAAACTTCTTCGTAGTGTACCTATTTGGTATAGATCTTTCGAAGTTTCTGTTATCGCACCTGCTTACTTAGCCAAGCCAATCAAAATAACCAAAGATTAAATTTACTAAGGACGTAACGTGATAGATAACTTGTGTCGGTTGAGTTTAAATTTATCCCGAAATAATCGTGAAACAAATTTCTAATTTGTTGGCAATTAATAGCACGAAACACAGAGATTTAAAGCTGAATGCCATTGTTTTCGTTCAATCTTGAAATCTGCTTTTCAGCATTTCATTAAAATTTCCACAGCCTCTCATTATTTTATCTAAAAGAGATTTACACAGAGTTAACACAAGTAAAAAGTCTGAAGTCCCACAAAAAATAATCAGAATAAAGAATGGAGGCTGTGTTAAACAGCACCTTTGTCGAGTGATTGCGGGTATTGCTACACAAACTGGATGGTTACAACAGGTTGTTTTGGCACTAAAATAAAATTAAAACAAACCCTAAACCAGATTGCGTCGCGAACACAAAAAGACTGCATTAAACGTAATAGGTGGTTACTGCAGTAAGATATGTTATGAAATTAGACTTGTTTTTAAACGTGAAAGTTGCAGCTCACCTACTAGCACGTAGATGTAATTTGAGAGATGCATTTCTTAACATATGATGATTGATGTTCATTTGCAATCTTTCGGGAGGGTGTTGTTTTGTTTTTATTTAATTACAGGTACAGCAACCTAAACCTATGTTATCAACAATATTACAAACGCGAAAGTTTGTGAGGATAGATGGATGGATGTTTGTTACTCTTTCACACAAAAACTACTAAACGGATTTTGATGAAATTTGGCGCACAGATAGTTCATAACGAGGCTTAACACATAGGATACTTTTCATCTTGATATTCCCACGGGATCGAAACTTATACGGGTAAAACCGCGGGGCGCTGCTAGTTGATAACATATAATACTACTGCATGTTAAATACAAAAAATTATGGACTTATCCACTTTTGAAAAATAAGACCTGGATGAGAATCGCGCAGACCAGCGGGTAAGCATGGCACAAAAGGGAGGCGGCCCAGCAGTGCGTGGAGCAAGGCTGCCAATGATAATGGTGGTGATGATGATGATATCCACTTTTGGACTCCAGAAGATAGATTCGGAAAACAGATCGCCTTTTTTATTAACGTTCCTACTATATTCACAATTAATTAATGTAAGTATGGGTTTAAATTAAAATAAAATCAAACTACGATTCACAAGCTAAAGTATTTTTTGAGTAGATACCAATAAGAACTGAGTAACTGCCGCTTGTAATTTGTTGAATAAAATCTCATTGAATGGCCAATCCAGGCAATTCTCAACTATTGTTTTCATGAATGCGGCATTATAGTGACAATTTCCCATGGCAAACGACATTTCCATATTGTTCTATGATAAGTTTAATTCAAGGAAACGCGTATAAACGCCGGTTACATATATGGAGACAATGCTTGTCAGTTACGCTCCTTTTACTTTGGATTAGCTAACTTTGTGTAGCTAACCATATCCGTAGGTACCACTGCGTACTTTATTATGGTGAGAATACTTATGAGATACTAGCAGCGCGCTGCGGTTACACCCGCATAAGTGTCGATCTCGTGCGAATATCGAGATAAAAAGTATCATTTGTGTTATTCTGATGTATAAGCTATATTACTGTAAAGTTTCATCAAAATCAAAATCAAAATCAAAAGTCATTTATTCAAATTAGGCTGAGAATCAGCACTTTTCGAACGTCAAAATTACAAAAGACAGTCCCCCAAAAACGCCCGCCCTTCACCACTTCCTAGTGCTATCGCTGGGAAGAAGAAGTGGCCAACAAACTTCCCAGCAGCACAGCTGTCTGTTCAGTTAGAATATAGTTGCATGTATACAATACTAGGAACATATGTTCAGTAATTAACATTACAAGAAACTTAAATTATTTGCCATAAAATATGTCAGCTAGCCACGCCAATATACCAACAAATATAATAAAAACTATACGTACTCAAGCTGAAAAAATAATTAATTAAAATGGAAATAAAAACTTACTACCTAAATAAAAGCCTCCAGGCATAAAGGGCGTGACAGCTTACATATCTAAGCATAGCTGGGTTCTGGTCACATAGCTGTCACTTGAGTCACAGATGAAAAACTAGGACCATCGAAGTAAAATAAATAAATAAGTTAATACTAATAACAATAACCTGTCAGTAAGCTAATTCTGGAGAAAGAACATGAACATTGTCTTGAGTTAATTAGGGCGACCAACTATTCTTATCGTGTAAGTCAAGTCATCAAAATCCATTCTGTAGTTTTTGCGCGAAAGAGTAACAAACATCCATTCATCCTCACAACATTTCCCGTTTATAATATTAGTAGGACTATGGGTTAATCAAACTTACTTTGTAAGAACTACTAGTTTTTGAAATAATGTCTTTATTATTTGTATCGTTTATCATCATCTAAAAGAGTGCTTTGAATTCAAATAATTTATTTTCTCTTCACAAACAATGGCGTCATATAAATTTAGACAAGCTTAGAAATTATAATAGTTTCTGAGAGACTGGTATCTGCATTAGGAATACATAGTATTGGCAGATCACCACCATGAATAACAGAGCCCGCAAATGTTGTTGAAAACAGCTTAAAAATTCGTGTCCTCAGGGACACATTTACTTAGCAAAGATCATAAGCAGTCATAGTATAGCACGTATTTAGTTGACAACATAATATACACGCCTCTAATCTGTCGATCTATTCTGTAAACATTTCACCGTAAAAATTAAGATGAAGTGACTTTGAAGTGAACAGCAGTGCGATTCTGTAACCATCTCACCGTGAAAACTTAGGTGAAATGAGCGTGGGGTGAGCTGTCATTCCAACTAATGCTAGGGATTGACACTATTGACTCTCACACTAAGCTCACTTCACCTAACTTTTCACGGTGAGATTTTTACAGAATCGATCCGCTGTCTTTCCACCTTATGCTAGGAATTGACACTTTTGGCAGTTCATTCAAGGTCCTCTCTGAGATTTTTACAGAATTACAGAATATACCCGTTGGGTCATAATTCTCTATGACACAATGTCGAAACCGCGCGAAATTAATGCCAGGTTGGCAGGATTAGGTTAGGAATTGACGTGGTATCGAAGTAAGGAATCGTTGAGTGGTCATAGTGAATTAGGGCCCTGCTGATCTGTGTCTGTGGTTGAGTTGTGAAATAACCCATTATCGTGAAGACAAAGGGAACGTCCTATGGTAACAAAAACATTATCTTTTTAGGCTTGTTTCGACATTGTTCAAGTTTCACCACTGCATTTATCTCGGGGACATCGGGTTTTCATTTCTTTAACTACATAAACTGTAAATTGTGAAATATAAGTACATTTTTGTCCAGTCAACAGTGTCGACTAGGTCATCACTGACCAAGGCTGCTTTTTATTATGTTTTAGCTTTATTTTTCAGTTTCCTAACTGTTGCATCTGTTTGTCCTGCCTTACAAATTAACTTTTTCAAGCTGTGCCTTTGTTGGAATTTATTTCACGGTGGTTTCCTAGAGCTAATAATCACTCATCATCATAATTTCAGCCGAAAGACGTCCATGGCTGGATATAGGGCCACCCCAAGCACCGCCACTTCGATCCGTTCTGTGCTTCTTTCACCCAGCGGATTCCTGCGGCCTTTACCAAGTTATCGGTCTGCCTGGTGGGAGGCCTTCCAACACTAGGTAAGTACGCCTTCCGGTACGCGGGCGCTACCCCAGAACCTTTCGGCTCCATCGGCCATCTGTTCTGCGAGCAACATGTCCTGCCCACTTAGCACATTTAGCACTATCTATCTATACTAACAATAAAGCTGAAGAGTTTGTTTTTTTATGTTTGAACACGCTAATCTCTGGAACTGGTCGGATTTACAAAATTCTTTTTGCATTTGATTGCCTGATTCTTGACGAAGGTTTTAGGCTATTAAAATCATATCGCTACGACCCTTAGGAGCCGAGTAAAAAGAAAAAAAAAACATAAAGAACGCTAAGCTAAAACAAAGTAATGAGCAGGCGGGCGCGCGAGATGCGACGCGGTGGGTTGAGGGCCAATTTCATGCGAACGAACACGCGGGCTGTATCATATATTCTTGATATAACATACTCCATATGATACACAGAAACATTTTCTATAGTCTATCCTTTAGTCTGCCTTATTACTAATTAATCGAGCATGGAACTGAAAGTTTGGAAGGCAATTAAAGAATATTCCTTACAGCATCTTGCATTTGTTATTTTATTCCTACTCCCCTACGTCAGATAACGTTTTGGCCATTAGACAAACAACAATTATAATAATTAATTGCGTATTAAATTTAATGAAGACCTTGACACCAGATATAGAGGCCTACATAATAGGTATACATACTAAACGTGTACTGAGTTTATTCTCGATCTTGAGCCAAGTCACCTTAGGTTACATGACAGAACAGCGAACATGAAGGTTAAATTATCTTTTTTCATTAACAGCTCCATAGTGCGAACTGCTTGTACAAACCGACAATTTAGAGGTATTGTTATAATACGATTACGTATTATATTATTCTATGTAACTTTTTGCGTTACTGGCTTAGCATAGCTTCCTCGTCAATTATATCATTTTGCTATTCGAAAACAGACAGGAAAGAAATAGCGTCGGATTAACATTAAATCGAAATAAACTTAAGTTTTGAAATAAAAAAAGGATTTGCAATCTAAGAACCAATCGCTTTATAGCCGCGCAGGATCGAGTTGATTTATAATGTAAGTCTTCTAAAACAAAACTAGTTATACTTTGAATGTCGATGAAAAAACCCTGCAAAAACAACGAGTCCAAAGTTCCAAATCCGCATGACCTTTTGAATGGGCGAACGGTTTAATTAGACTATATATGCGTCGGTACTTTCCCGCACCTGCCTTATAACCACGTACTTTAGCTCAACGTTTGAGATAAGTATCTAAAAGTCCAACTTGCATCGTAGGGCTTTAATTCTCTGTGTAAAGGCTCCTATTATAAAGCTCGTGGTATATTAGGTAACGGCAGATCGAATGGATAAGTAGGTAGTACGCTAGTTGGGTATGGTATTAAAATGCCGACAAGGCATTAATTATAGCCATTCCCTTTGCTATGAAAGTGCAGGGACGATGTCTACTTTAAACTTTATATTTTTATCGATTTATGGAAAGCAAGGGAAACTTTTGTAAGTACAAGCAGATACTTACGTAACATGATCAGCCTATATTGTTCCCACTGTTAGGACATAGGCCTTCTCTCGAGAAGGAGTGGGCTATATATAATCTACCACGCGGGCCCAGTGCGGTTTAGTAGATGTCACATGTCTTCGAATTGGTTTTAGGTTGCCGGTTCCCTTAAGATGTTTTCCTTCAACGTTTTGAGAGCAGTGGTGATGAAATAATTTACGCAAAGTAAAGCGCCTGTCCTGGGTTCGAACCTACGACCTACAACTCGTAAGTCGCGGCCGTTACCACTGGGCCACCACTGTAGATACTTATATGTATTATATTAATCAACATACAACCTGACATTGACCTGCAAAATGCTAAAAACGTAAGAACATTTGAATTTCGCGGGCTACCTCAGCGTTGCCACAAAAAGGCTAAACGGATGGATTGAAACAGTATTCAAAACCATAATAACTAAGAACAACTATGACACGATGTGGATTAATAACAGGTATAACACGATTTGGATTTCCCGAGATTTTGTACACTACACCTGCCATACCTATTTAACCCACTGTTGTTGTTTACGTCATCTGTTTACAATATTGTGGCACTAAAATTTTCCACTAAGTAAGTTTTTCTTCAGTATCAATGGCATTTCTGTAGTCACGTACCTCTTCATTTATATTCTACTAGCTGTACGTGCCTGGCGTCACTCGGAAAATTTCCGACTTGGCCGGTGGATTTTCCAAAAAAAAAACTTTCATAAAACCTTGTCCTGACAATTACGAAAAAAACAGTCAAATCGGACGATCCGTTCTCAAGTGATCATTCATACATTTCTTTCTTTTTCAATTGATTTTTATTCATGGAAATTATATATGAAATTAAATCATTGAATTGCCAACGTTTTCTACTGTGAAGATGGTCAATTATTTGATCAGTAAATATAACGTGCGCTTAATCAGACATAGCGGTTAATCTACGTTTTTTGTATGGGTAAGCGTGAGATAATTAGATTTTGGCAATTTCGATGAGTACGAATGAACGTAATTTTTTTCTTAATAATTTACAATGTTAAATTTTTAATTTAATATTGTAAATTATTAAGAAAAAAATTACTTTCTTTAATATAAGTATTATGATGGCCCACGTACACCACAATTCATTCGAATTTAAAACATCGTCCGGTTTCTGTCAATCTTTTGAAGATGTTTGAAATAACGTTGAACGCGATAAGTGGTTTTGGATGTGAGCCGGACTTATATACATATTTAGTCTGAGACGCAAACAAACAAAACAAGTTAAGTTTAAAATGTCTCTACAGCTGTACGGGAACGTGTGACCCAGTGTTACTGGTTTAACTAGCTACTTTTCTCAAGTGTTATATCATAGCAATTCTCGAGAAGGTAGTGATCATTTGATCTGAGCCAAACACGCTAAACCCACGTTATAACCTTGAACCTTGTCTCTTGTGTGATGCACGACAGACACGTCACTTTAACATAATGATACACTATAAAAACGTTTCGAGATTGTGTGTACTTAATGGAGGCAAAACACGAAGGTGTATTTCTTGAGGCATAGTGGAAAAAGCGGCTCTTCTTACTTACCTACATACCGGTACACAAGTGATTCACTTAAGTTAGAAGAACTAAACAAGAAAATTAAGTTATTCGTGGATAATTTAAGATTACGCGTCTGCACGGTTTCTTGGCACGTAGAAAATCCATACTAATATTATAAATGCAGAAGTAATTCTGTCTGTCTGTTTCTGTCCGTTATCTGAATTTGGTTTAAATTGGGCACACGGGTAGGCCATGACCTGGATTTGGACATAGTATACTTTTATCCCGATAGTATCTACGCTCCCCAATAGAAATATTTTTCTTTTTCCACTAGATAAGCTGCTCGTTTACTGTCCAAACTATGTTTATACGCAACCATGCTACGAAAAGGCACCTACATAGATCATTACAATCAATTCCAGGTGATTGGTGCAACGTAACATGAAATGTAACACAAGTTGAAACAAATTCACCTAGTTTTACATTGCATGGATCGACGGCTGATTTGTGTTACATTTCATGTTGCATTACATGTATTTGGTTGGCTGATTGGTGTTACATTTCATGTTGCATTGCATATATTTGGTTGGCTGATTGGTGTTACATTTCATGTTGCATTGCATATATTTGGTTGGCTGATTGGTGTTACATTTCATGTTGCATTGCATGTATTTGGTCAGCTGATTGGTGTTACATTTCATGTTACGTTTCACCGTCTTGTATCCGGCACAATCCAAATCGTTATTAATTTCAAATTCATTAACAAACTAAATACAAATAATCATAAATAACATCAATAAGTAAGTAGCATGTTTGATTAACGTTTAATATCGAGTTCGCACGGTTACTGAACCCTTTGCCTTGAAAAGTGAGAGTCAAATGCACGTGCACCTAATAAGGTCGCTGGTTATGCACATAAATTCGCTATTTGCCGATGTTAATTGGATGTTTCCGGTTATTTCGGGTGGTGATGTTTTTGTCTTTGCCAAATATGTATTTGTATACAAGAATTTAGTTCAAACTTAGATTCAGCACTTTTATGTTTTGGTTAGTTTCTCCTTTTATAAAATTTATGGAGAAATAAATATTTATATGAATATTTTTTTATCTTTAATAAAATCATATGAGTAATAAACAAGATATAAAAGATACAATAAACAATTTAAAACACCCTGCATAGCTTCTACGCGTAATTTTCCAACCATTATATAAAGTAGAAACGATATTTTTCTCATAAATGTGTTCATTTAAAACCGCACCTAGAAAATCTTCCTATAATGATAAATAATGAGTACGGTCAGCAAGCAACATATGGCAGGACTGTAGATAAACTAGTACCGTAGGAAACTACAGGAGAGATTATGAATAAAAAGCTGCAAATCTTATAAGTCAGTAGGTAGTACTTACACTTGACACTAGTTTAACCCAGTGCAGTGAGCCACTGATCCACTTATACTTATTTTTAACTTCTGTGCATGAATAAAGTACCTACCTAAGTTATGCGGAAAACTAGTATTATGAAAAAAAAGGAAACATCTAAAATATCAAATCATCACGTAGAATAGAATAGAATATTCTTTATGACGTACACCATAAATACTACAGATATAAATGTAGAAACACACACCTAATTGGATCTTTTTGTGTGACACCAAAATCAGAACGAATGCCGCCATCTTATTTTTTCAATGTAATTTCGCAAATGTTTATTATCAAAGCCCCCTGTAAATATCATTCAAGAGCCAAAAGATCCTTGGCTCAAATGGGCTAATAGTAAGTACCTAGTACATTTATATCAGTTTACAGTACAGCCGACGAGATAATGTCAAGAATGTTCTTGACACCTGTGACTTTCGTACAAATAAATAAGTACGTGTTTTGCGAATTTGATCTATAATAGTTACTAAATCGCAATCTCTCGACGGCCGGACTGTAGTGACAAGTGCTAGATGTAGAAGGCCGAGTACAGTACAGACAGGTAGCATATTCAAAGGGACAATCATTATGATTTATTTCTAACTAGCTTTTGCCCGCGACTTCGTTCGCGTGGAATAGTGACTTCCGGCAGATTTTTGGTTTTACCCAAATAGTTCTTACTATTTATTTACATTTTTCCGATGAATTTTCAGTACTGAATTGATGCCGACTCTTGACCAATAGATGGCGCTGTATGTCCGGAATGAATTTTATTTTTTATTTTATTTTTTGTAATAAAAACTATCCTATGTCCATTCTCAAGTTCCAAACTATGTCTGTACCAAATTTCACACAAATCGGTTCAGTAGTTTAGGCGTGAAGCAAAGACAGACAGACAGACAGACAGAGTTACTTTCGCATTTATAATATTAGTTTGGATGTAGGAAGTTGTATTGAAACGTAAGAATAATTACGCCAAACAGTTGCCGACCTTATGACTGCGCAGCTTGTAATAATTTGCAGTTGTAATATGCAAAGCAGTTCTTATTAGTCTACATGTCAATTAGGGTAGGTACCTGTACTACCCACTGTAATAAGTTTTGTTTGAGGTCTTTATAGATCTAGAATTGTTATTGCTAAATCTACTTTCTACTTTGAATTACGTTGTTTCATTCATATTGATGTAAGTAATAAGTATTTTAGTAATACATTAATGGGGAAGAGCTGGGTAATCCGCAAAATTCAAACTTATGTGTTTTGCAATTTGTAGGTCAGTGGTAATCCCATTGATTGATATTTCATGAAATGGTCATTCAAACCCGCGATGTATCCCAGTGAAGTATCCTTCGGTATCTTCGGTATGTAATTAACGTTTTCAGCACATCAGTGATAACGATTTGACATTGACTGCACCCATATGTCGCGGCTGTAAGGGTCATTTTCGTAGTGCAAGCGTTACCACTGATGTGCGGTAAACTCTACAATGTGCATAATGAGGGTGCTTCCTTATAATAAAGAAAAAAAAGCATTTCTTAACTTATTATTTAGCTCACTGAAAATGATCATACGTTATTGTTAGGGAGAGTTTTCCAAGTGTTGAGCCTAAGCCTGTGTCAAGGAGATACTTATAAAAATCATACATTTTTCTTGGATCTTATTACTTATAACAATGTATAATTTCTCTATTAGTTTGTAAGAAAACCTCAGGCGGGTATTACCATGTCGTAAAAATAAACATGAATAAGAGATGGATTCATTATTGTTAAATGTTTTGTGGTCATGTAAGCTTTTTAAAGGGATATTTGCCGAGCGTCATGTAGAGCTTATCTTTCTTTAGTTACCTTGCAAATACTTAGTAAAACCGCATGTCATGATGTCACATGGAGGAAGTAGAAATATGTCGAGCGCCAAACATCCAAAATCTAATGGCCCGTGAAATGAGGCACCAACTGACGATTATCCCTGTACAGTCACGAGCAAAAGTATGTATACACTCGTCTTTATTCAATAGCGATTTACTCCTTTATTTTTGAATGAAATGTTATGTCGTTACGAACTTAGCATTTTCGAACTCATAGGTTTATGTAATATGTCTTATTTCAACGTTGCATTCGTTATTTCATGAAAAAATCGCAATTGAAAGTTGCCAAGTGTTGACATATTGGTGCTCGTGACTGTACGCACCTTGCGAGTGCACCCAAATACAACCCCCGGTTGATGTAGGTCTTTCTTTTCTTTGTTTCTAAATCCAGCAATAGTTGTTGGATTTAGAGACAAAGATATTAATTAGATGGCTAAAGTGGACTGGTTACCTAGAACTATGGCCCCTGAGAGGCTGGTATTATTATATTTAGTGCAAAAGTTTGTGGAGTTCAAATCAACAGGCCGGGAAAACGAGATTGTCAAAACAAAAAAACAATGCATACTAAATAAAGAATATAATACTTGTAGAGGTTCGTGTGAATCCATTAAGAATGTTAATAAAAAAAAAGAAACAGCGTGAAAGGACGTCATCAGTTCGTTTGTTGACGTCATCAGCATATCAGCCGAAAACAGACAGCTGGATCAACTTTTTCCAATAATCTAAATCCATAATAATTATTTTCGGCAAACAGTGTTAATAATAAATATATGACCACCGCTGTATGATTAAGTCTTCCAAGCTAGGGTCAGAAAAGTCGTAGTACCTACAATTAAATAAGTATTCGCATAAAATTTGCTGACTGACTGATTTGCTCGGATGCAATGACGGAACATCAAGTATCTAAGTGACAAACAATCTTCACACAGACACATAATCTTCTCCCGGAATAAATTATGGTTAAAACGGCATCAAAAACCATTATGAAGTTTAGAAGATCTAAGCGGGCACACACACAGACACGAAAACCTATATAATATTTAAATAATTTGTACCTATTTTTTCTGTTCTGATTTTCAATGTCTGTTTATATATGTGTGTACATAAATGGTTAAATAAAAATAAATAAATAAAATAATTATATATAAACTGTATTCACAGTTCAAGCTGATTTGATTGTTTTTTTTTTTTTAATTTGATTTGTTTAGTTTAGTTTATGATCCTGTACGAGTCTCAATAAATACTTTTTCTTTCTACTACCTATTAATAACATTACATCGACATTAGTAGGCCGAATGAGGATATTATTCATTAGGTTGTTTTTATCGTTTGACGTAGATACGTCAGGTATGTAAAAAGCTTCGGGTATTATGAAGTAACGGCCGACATTAAAAGGAAGGAAAAACCCCAAATTAATAAAGTCGTTTATAAGTTATTGGTCTTTTTGTGGTCTGTGTATAAGATGTGTGGTGTGTGGTCTGTGTATCGTAATTGACCATTGTATGCGCTTTCTTATTCTCAATAATGAAACCTAGGCTAGTACCACTAATTAGGAACCTGTAGTTTCTGGGAAGAAAGTCTAACCTCTCCCCGAGAACAAGTTACTGGTTTACAAAGCAGAGATGAAGCTAATTTGGACCTACGTGACACAGCAATGGGGTAGTGCCTTGGATTCAAACATCAACATAGCGGCCAACGACTATAAAACTCATCTCTGAAATCAACTTCCAATACCCCATGGTGTATCACCAATGCAAAAATTCACGAGCAATTAAAAGTAAACACAGCGAAGGAAAATATGTAAGAGTTCGTTATAAAACGACGGTGTGCGTTAAGAAAGGATTTTTGCAAATATACCCTCTAAATGGGTTAAATAGGGGATGAAAGTTTGCATGGCAGTTCGTCATTTTTACCGATAAGAAATCAAATTGGGCACACGGTTTGTCACTACTAAGCCGCTACGACTATGACAGGTTCCACCAATCAACCAGCAGCGACCTATTATATAAGTGTATGTCGGTCGTATCTCGGAACGTGGTCTGGTCTTCACCGTAAAGTCTGATAACCGGATAAACTTGATCCTCCAGTTCGTTTCTTCAGGTGCACATGCTGACCGATATTCATTAAAAGAATGTTGTATTGTAATCCCAGATTTACCGGATCCAATGAATGGTAGCCAAATATAAAAATGCCAGTAGGTAACTATATAATAATAATAATATCCCTGGACATTTCACACAGCGCCATCTAGTCCCAAGCTAAGCAACCTAATGGTTGTGTTAAGGTAACAAGATGGCTGATAAACTACATAGATACATTTTTTTTTTTGTAAATACATACCTACATATTATAGATAGAAAATATGAAATAGATTTACGTCGCACCTAATTGTATAAGTATCAAGGCATTTCTCTAAGCGTATTATTTTGCTTTTACCGTTCATGGTAACGGGACCAATAATTAATATTCAGCGAAGATTAAGTTTTAATACCGAGTACCGTATATTAGATTTATTAACCACAGCAAATGAAATATGAATTTAAACATCTAAATTACCCATATAGATTGGAGGCTTTATTTCAGACTACAAGTACTCGTATAATGCAGGTGCACCTGTTCAGCTGCATCAGCGCGGAGTAATTGCGTAACACACTATCAGTAGCAATGGATTTCTTTTTGACAGTTCAACAACATTCATTGCGTTATTTACGTTGTTAAGCAAACAAATTTTTCGAACAAATGAAGCAATGGATTAGCAATATCCTTCAAAATGATTTAGATTGTGATTGTTAGTGTGCTATTAGGGTGCAGGTTAAATTTAAAACCACGGCAGACCTAACATAGCTGAGAAAAGGCTAGGCAGATGATGATGCAGATGAAGTACTTTACTTACCTAGGTGCACCTCTATGTATCTGCAATTTATTCGTACATACTTACTTACTAAGTACTTTTAGTTTTTTTCCTAATAATGAACAGTTATTATTGTTGGAAATTGTAAAACGGATATAGTGTGCCTAATTCCTAATGCGCTGCCAATAATTTAATTTATATTTTTATTTATTAGTGTAGTTGTTTCCATGTAAGAAAAACTGCCTGTAATATTTGTTAGTAGAAAATTAATTGTTACTGTTCAGAATAATTTATTGCTTTATAGTATACGAGGAACATAGAAGTTACCTTCCTTGACAATTCATGAATTTCATGAACCTCTTGTGGACTGAAAATAGTTTCAGTCCACAGGAGGCTATCTCGTAGGTATCTCGAACAGTGGATGCCTCAAAAAAAACGAAAACCGTAAGACCCACTGTGAACTCAAGTCAAGGAATAAACTTAATTCCAAAAAGTTATTTCAGAGTCAAGAATAAAAACATTATTTTAGATCTTTTTTACATATTATCAAGATGAAAAAGTTAATGCTGGCGTAAGGATACCATAATTAAAGGTGTTCTTAGTAATGCCTAATGAACCTATATTTTTATTAAGGGAAAACAAATAAATTCATAACAAACCTTCAATCCTGATATCTTTTCCGAACCACATCACACACTAACTAAAATAATTTGAACAATTTTACTGTAGATAGTCATTTTTCAATAACAACTAATTTTCCCGCCACTGATTTTCACGCACAGGTAACCAAAAACAAAACACGGTTTCTAAATTCGAACGTTTTAATTTTTTTTCTGCCGGCCAGTGCGTTCCGTTTCGCGTTCGATTAACGAATGCAGGCAAAATTTTCCTTCGGCGAAGGCGCGAGCCGTACAGCCACTCACCTTGATTTTCCTGAACGCAGATGTATTTAGGACATAAGGTGTAATTTAACATAACAAATTGCAGTTTTATAACAGGTTTTTTTGTTACCTTAGCGCAATGAATAGTGGATATGAATATGATATCTATTAGACTTTAGTTACAAGACTTTTCTGTAGCTAGGTCAGGAATTGTAGGTGCAGAAATAATAGGCAGAAAGAAAACTTGTTCGTTTATCTGTTTTTAAAATCAGGGTAAATATCAAGTCAAGGAAGGAAGTGAACTGAGCAATTATAATATCATACCTATTATTGCATTTTGTTACAACAAAAACGCAGAAATGCTGCAAATAATTCACATTCGATGTTACAGGTTTTTATGATCTATTGAAAACGTGAGCTGGAAATAGTTATAGGTACGCGAATATTGCATCTTATTCTACTCAGTTGCACCTAGGTATTACCTACTGTTTAACAAATTATATTTTTCATCTCATCTTATTACCGTTTGATACAGGAACCAAGTCGTATCGTCGTCCACAGAAGAAGAGGAAATAGTACTTACGTAAGTACTTCTTTAGCCGTGAGTATCGTAGAAGAACACACATAAGACGAAGTCCTTTGTTGCATAAAAATATCAGAAATTCGCTTGCCAAGAAGTGAAGTCGTATGATGATTAATAAATTAACTAAGCAGCCGATCTATTCTGTAAAAATTTAGTTACGTGAAGTGAGCTTATAGTGAGCTATCAATAGTGTCAATCCCTAGCATTAGTTGGAAAGGAATTACAGTTCACTCCACGCTCACTTCACCTAAGTTTTCACGGTGAGATGGTTACAGAATCGCACTGCAGGTGTGTGCGGACCTACCATTGACACAAAATCGTCCGCGATTAAAATTTGATAAATGACTGCAGTTTTTTTTTAATTTATAATTGGGTTAGGTTTTTTTTTCTATACCTAGTTAGTTTAAAAGCAACGCTTATGTTGCAGCTAAGAACCTTATTACCTACACCCGAAAACATTTGTCAACTTCTGCTTAAAACGTTTTTTATGCTGAGGTTAAAAAGATGAAGAATTCATTTGATTGTCTACAATTTGCGTTCCATAATACTGTATCAATACAGCTACAACTAAGTACCCAGTGTGCTCTATGTTTTACGGCTACTCATTGATACAATTTTATAGAGCAAACATTGATGACAATTAAATTAAATCTTACTGAAGTGTGTATCTTTTTAAGGCTGACTGTACTACACCTCCTGCATGTGAATGACCAAGAAGGTTACTGCAAAAAAGTTTCCAGGATGCAGTGAAACTTCGCGTTCAACAATGTAATAATCAGTTTTATCTCATAGATACTTATTCGTTCATTTCCACACGAAGTTACGCTAGGCTGTCGTAAAATACTTGGGTACCATGCAAAACGGGGCCGGTAACTGAACTATGTATTACGTGTACCTACCTAATAGAAGCAGGAATTGCTATTACACGCCTTACGTAAGTATCCTAGCTACCTACAGGGTGTTGAGAAAGCCTTGTATAATAAGTGAGTATTTATCCGTTTCTAACACATAAATAAACTGGAATAGAAGTAAACTTGTTTTGTACCTGCTTGAAATTTCTGTTCTATGATATTTCAACCTGTTGAACGCTACTTCGTCTGAATACCAACCAAGATTTGCTAAGTGGCTGAGGTAAGAATTTTTTTTGTCGAAACGGTTAGGAAAACATTGTGAGGAAACCGACATGTCCTAAAGCCAAAAATTCGAAGATATGGGAAATCTACCAACTCGCACTGGGCCCAAGTGGTGGATTACAGCTTACAGAGCTCTCCCTCTTGTAAAGAGGAGGCGTGTGTCCTTTTTTTATTACGGCCTCTATCGTCCCTCTAAGATACTTTCCTCTGATGTCCTGTTAAGAAAATATCTTCTACTTTTCATGTTTATCTTTCTTTCTTCAGTGGTTTTAAGCTCTGACCAAACTGAGGCAAATCCTACACGGGATGTGGCACTAAATTCGCTCGTATCATTATGTCAACTAACTTGTATGGACTGATTCGATTCCTTACACAAAATTTCTCCTAATGTACCTATAAATTATTAACATTGTTTATAAAAAAATATATGAACGGCTAGCCAACATGCAGATAAACCAGCAGAGGTTTTCTGAATTAGAATAAAAAAAAAAAAACTCGCGAATAGACACGTCTTCCTGTGACTTCTTAGGGCGGATTTCACCAATGAAACTGAACTCGATTAGGACATCTAAACCGAGATCAAGAGCTGTCAGTGTCATCATTGTCTGTGGAATATTGACTGTGACAGCTCTTGAACGTAGGCAGGATTGAGAGTTCCGTAGTCTAAACATCCCTCTGCCTGTTTGTCCAAATCAACAGTTTTCATCATTTTTAACATTTCAAAGCAAACGGAGTGCGCACGGATAGCAGGTGGCATTCTGCAGTTTCTTTTTACCCCCATGGCAACGAGGCTTGAGTTTTTGTATGTATGTTTTCATCTAATTTCTATGAAACTTCGCAGGTCTTCTGGAAACGGCCATACACCATCTTACAGTTGCACTACATCTAGTTCTCTAGATGTTAATAATTATTACTATTATACCTACCTCCTTTCTAACGCGACCACTAAGATACCTAATAATCATCCAACGAAATACTATAACACACTAAGCAATCATAATAAATTTAATGCTCTGATATAATTACATGTAATCCAACCTATAATTACTTACGTCTCATTCATGTAGATCCATTACACAGGGTTAAATGAAATTAGCTAGCGAAACTGCGCAGAAGTGATGGGAATTGATATCTAATAATAATAATGTATTACAAAAAATGATTGATTGAAAAAATTACTTGATGACTTGAAAATGACGATGATAATTTATTTTGAGGGTAACGACTGTATGCAGGTAGTGCTTATAAAAGCACTACCTGAAAAAAATAGGTTTTTGAATCTGTTTTTTTTCTGTACACTTTACAGATTTGACGGGTATGGTATACCTATATGGTATTTTTGTATACATATATCTACACACAAAAAAACTGATTTTCTCAGCTTATACTTTATGTAATAGTCAACACTCCTTAAACTTTTTAAGAGCAGTGGTGGTCAAGTGATAACGGCTGCGACTTAAGGTCGTAGGTTCGAACCATGGTTCGAACCCAGACAGGCGCTTTACTTCGTGTACAATTATACATTATTTCATCACCACTGCTCTCAAAACGGTGAAGGAAAACATCGTGAGGAAACCGGCATGTCCTAGAAACAAAAAATTCGAAGCCATGGGACATCTGCCAACCCGCACTGGGCCCGCGTGGTGTATTACGGCCCACTCCCTTTCACCGAGAGGAGGCCTTTGTCCCAGCAGTGGGAACATTCTAGGCTGATTATGATGATTAAACAACACTACCAGCGGTAATGGACCCTAAATAAATTATAATCAAATCATTATTTTTTTTGTTTCATCATGTGTAGATTAGATACTTATCGATCCCCAGTTTCGCTAGCTAATTTAATTGGACCCGCTCTGTTATTCTATTGAAAGTCCGCACTACACTAGGCCAGCTCAAGGCCCAAGTGTGGCCACTTACCACCGACGCGTGGTGGACTGTACGTCGGTGCGCGATGCGTTTCGATCAGTTACAAAATGCAACATTGCAGAAATAAGCGGAAATTCTTACAATTAACTCGAATTGTCTTAATCTTGTGTGTTTCCATGAAAACATACATTGTATGGTGCACAAACATGCAATGGGGCATCCCATTGCAGTTTATACGTAATTAGGGATGGAGTAGCAGGAATGCCCAGTCTTACCTTAACCTATGAGGTATGAGGAAAAGGTAAAGTTCTTCATTCTCGATAGGAGAATGAAGGTGATCCTTCATTTTCACTCTGACGAGACGGGTATTGTGTTTGCTGGGCTACTGCCCGACGATTGATGTTGGGACGTTGTATTCGTATGTATATGCAAGTCGTACGTCGAACTGCGCGATGTAGGATTTTGCGTGACGTCAGTTGGGTGCTTAGTTCGCATGTGGCCTTAAAGATTCTTGTTCAGTGCACTGTCGATCAATTTTGCTATAAGTACGTAGATGAGACAGCACCATAAATGCGTAACACACTACCAAATCAATCTGAATGATTTTGAAGGATATTGCTAATTCATTGCTTCATATGTTTGAAAAAATTGTCTGCTCAACAACGTAAATAACGCAATGAATGTTGTTAAACTGTCAAAATGAAAGCCATTGTTAGTTTGTTACGCAATTACCCCGCAGGTTTAAGACAGAAAATCTAAAGAAAGTAGATAAAGCTTTTAGAAAAAAAGAAATAACTAAACTGTCTTGCCGATGTTGGAGATTACAGAGTTACAGACAAACCAGAAAGTCTTACTTGTCTGTATAATTTCAGTACCTAATCTTTACCAGTCCTAAGTATACCGCAACACAGTCCGTCAGTTCTTCCTCGGACCAAATCTTCACAAGGAACAAGGAGGCAAAGTTCCAAGAGGTTAGACAAGACACCTATTTCTACAAAATAAGTACTTACAGCTTTTTTGTATTGCTGGTTCACGATATACCTGGGCCTATAATTATCGTAGCGTAATTTCCAGTGTCTTCATTCTTAGCTCACCTTATATCACCATCATAATCATCTGCCTAGCCTTTTCCCAACCCAACTATGTTGAGGTCGGCTTCCAGTCTAACCGCATGCAGCTGAATACCAGTATTTTACATCGAGCGACTACCTAATATCTGACCTTCACAACCCAGGTACTGGGTAATACGATACCCCTTGGTAAGACTGGCTGTCAGGGTTTCCGGCTTCTGACGACTCGTAACGACTGTCAAAGATCCGGATCCGGCACGGAGGGGTCTTGGTATGTAAAGATGGTCACCCATCCACGGACCAACCGTGGCAAACGCTTAGCCTGATCAATCGACCCATGCGGCTGTTATTACTTAGCCACAAGCCCCTCTCCCCCTTTTATCTCTCGTGGTATAGTAATTTTATTTTTAGGTGCATCGTCTTCACATATAAATTATATAATGAATGTATTCAAAATATTGTAAAACATTTTAAAAGAGTAACGGTGGAGTTTCTTGCCCATTCTTCTCCATACGAAAACTACCTTTTGGAAGGGGTGACTGGAATCAATTTTATTTTAATTTAATTTTTGACGTTCAAAAGTGCCTTATAATGATGTGCCTATTTGAAATAAATGATTTGACTTTGACTTTGACCCAACCATATGTATCACCAACTTAGGTACCTATATTTATATGACTTTATGTTTGGTTTTGCCCGTGGCCTCGAGCTCTGCTACAGGCTCAAAGTTCAATAAACCATAAAAACCAGTTCCGATTGTTTTTTTTTTTAATACGGAAACCGGTTTCTTTATAAATATGTTCTCGAAAAATATTTTCAACCTCTGTGTCTTTATAAATAAATATGTAGCAACATTTATTTTTAATAAACATGAGAACACCTAAGTTATTAGTAGGTTTATAATTTATATAAGTATTGCCATAATTAAATTAGCATACTACGGATATTCACTGTGTTCCAGCCCAGCTTTGCATTTTTTTTCCAACCAATTTTTTTCCATAACCGTGGAAATCCAGCCTGAAGACAAATTCTCGTAATTAAAAACGTAGTCCCAATCTCATCTCAGCCAGCGACAATCAATGTAAAGAAAAAGAAAGAAAGAAAAAGTATTGCGTCTTGAGACACGTACAGGAAGATCATAAAACTAAACTAAACACAATCAAAAATAAAAAAAACCAAATGTAAAACTCAAACAAAAACTTGTCAAAAATGTAGGCAAATTAGAGATATTTTTGACAGACTGAGACTGAGATCAGACTGTGCATGTTCTTAAAATTACGAGAATTTCATGTTCCTCTGATGTACTCGTACAAGTAAGATTATTTTTTACTCACGCCTATAACCTTTCTAATAAAGGTTATAGGCATAGTTTCTTTCTTATATCTATGGTTATAGGCATCTACAGTCCGGTCGTCGAAGGAATGCGTTCTTGACACCTGTCAGTTTTGATCTAATATCTATTAGAATTGTCGCACTGACACGTGGCAGGAATGCTTTCTTTCGACGACCGGACTATACTGTTTTTGTCGATGGAAATAGGTCTACTACCTACTTGTGTTTGGTTCTGCGCCTATCGACATCGTGCGGTACTTCGTCATCGCATGCACTACTGCACGGGCAGCCATGCAAGGCTTGATCCCTACGTTTCTCAACTAATAAATAAACTAATTAATATTAGAAATAAATCTATCTCTGTCATTCAAATTGACCTACAATCTCTCCCCAAATTGTTAATTAAATATCATCTTTTCTTCTCCTCGTCAATTTTATTCGGGGTCTGCGCAATATCTCCATTGTTTATTTTCTATTCATTCCCTTTTACAGTTATCAGAATTGGAATAAAAATCTAAAAATACTATGAAAATGATGAACGACGCTTTAAATTATGCTATCACGAATTCACCTTGCCTTGACTTTTTGGTTACAATTAGTTACCTACAGCAGTTCGTAGGTTTTCTGATAAAAGAACGCTTTTCATTTCAACAGCTCATATCCCGCACATTCCCAAAACGACAAAACTGTTAGTGATCCTTATAGCTTTAGCTTACCTATAGTTTTATAGGTAATTCATCTGCCTAGACTTTACCCAACTATGTTGGGGTCGGCTTCCAGTCTAAACAGATGCAGCTGAATACCAGTATTTTACATGAAGTGACTGCCTATCTGATACCTCTTGGTAAGACTGGCTGTTAGACTTTCGGGCTTCTGTCTACCCGTAACGACTGTCAAAGATCCATGAATGACAGCCAGCACTAACGGCTTGTAAAGATGGTCACCCATCCACAGATCAACCGCGGCAAGCGTAGCTTAACTTGATCGATCGGCCTGTGCGACTGTTGTTATTTAGCCACGGACTCCTCCGGCCGACCCCTCAGAGCTTTAATAGGAAATTATAAATCTCAATTACACTTGGTAGGAACGTTTATTACTGCTGCTTGTATGTATGTACAGAGGCCAGCACATCAAGCTACTACAATCTGTCAAATTTCTTTAATAGATTTTCAACTGTATCGCTACAGCATTAAGGTTCAAGGTTGATTGGGAAAATTTAACAGTCTCGGGTAGCTTCACCTGCTGGCGTCCGTACGTTTGTTTCTTGAAATGCTTCGTGTAACGTGAATTACCGCGCCAATTATAAAGTGCATCCACCATTGTTAGGTGCTTGTCGCTAATTTGTGCGTAATTATCGTTTCACAGCCACTGCGTTTAGATACTTGATACCTAAGTGTTTCTCCATGAATGTAGTTGGGTAGGCACTGTGAAGCTCTCTACGAGCTGTCAAGGTAGGTATGTACCTGGAGATAATTATTCCTAGAAATCATTCTACGTACCTATTTTACATACGACGGTTGTAAGGCTAATTGGTCTAAGCGACATTTTTTTGCAATAATGAGTTATATACATATTCGGAATCAGCAAATTTTGCCGATTCCGAATATGTATACAATATGTAACAAAAACCCTGTTGTTCCAAGTAGGGGTGTTTTCAGAATCGATACCCGATGGTAATTACGTAAGTCAATTAAGAAAATATTCAAGAAAAAAAAATCAAAATAAATATTTTTAAATTAATATTTGAAAAGTAACACTGATTGCTCACCTCTGCAAAGAGAAACAGGTAGCAACTTGCTTTTTAATAAAGGCGCCGCCGGCGCGCAGCTGTTCCTTTGTCGACGCTTGCCGCGCCGCACACTACCATTCTGCACTAAGGTCATGAACTCGTTACGTGACGTTCACATCACTCAGCTGTTTAACTGATAAGATAACACTTTGGGAACGTTAGTTTGACTTTTTCAAAAAGTTGGCTTATCAAGTTTGCACGATTGATAATTACAATACACTTTAAAAACGAATTTATTTACCCACAGAACGCGTACTTCCGTAGGGTCTTTTTCAAACATCTCGAGGATTTCTTCCTTAATTTCATGGTCTCGAGTCCTCGGTCTTCCTGCGTCAATACGATGTTGGTCTCGACGACCGTGCACAGACCCGGTGTTGAACGTTCGTTTGTGAAGACGTTGGAAAGCCATCGTCGACGGCAATGTTATGTTCCTTGGAGTTGCGAAACGTTCTTGGTACAGCCTACGTACATCTGCGTTATTAATTGCAGTCGCATCTTCCGAGGCACATCAACATAAATTAAAATATTTTGAAGAAAACGCACACACAGAATTCACTCTCAAAATCACAATAATTTGGTTCTTTTTCTAATGTTGTCAACGGAGTTTAACGATACATCCGTCCGGAAGTAAGTTGCGCAGGCGACTGAGGGGCAGTGAGGGGAAGAATCGGCAAGTGGCGGTCGTACAAAGGGTGCACCACGCACGTGTCATCAAATGCGGCGGCGCGACACAAAGCAGGCCGCCTGCGCCGCGGCGCAGGCGGCCTGCTTTGTGTTTTTGGCGCCAAACTGTCTAGCCGCCGCGAATCAAAGGACTCGCGGCTCCTTTGACTCGCGGCGGCTTATTTTTAACGACCGTAGGCTAGATCGATTAGTACTTGTAAGTTCAGATGTTAAAAACATTTTGTAACAATGTATCGAATTTAAAAACTATGTGATGATGGACAATGTTCGGCCACCACTTGTTTTTTTTTAAATTATATCTTCATTATTGGTAAGCCTATAGGTATATATATACGCTCCTACAAGGAACAACAGGGTTTTTGTTACATATTGTATAACTCATTGTTGCAAAAAAATGTCGCTTAGTAGCCTTACAACCGTCGAATTATTGTTCCTTTGGCTTGTCAGCCAAATCTGACGCCTAATCTCTTCAAAATAGTCTTAAATAATTAAGTTAATGTTTGTCTCGTATTTCATGCCTATAACTTTTAACTGACTCGCAGATGTTGCATGTAAGTACCAAATAGTAGGTAGGTACAGACGCCAGCACATCAAGCTACTTTAATAGATTTTCAATTTTATCACTAAAGCATTAAGGTTCAAGGTTGATTGGGAAAATTTTACAGTTTCGGGTAGCTTGACCTGCTGGCTGGCGTCTGTACTTATAGTAGGTATTGTCAGCAGGGAGTTGCTTCTTATAGAACACGAATGGAATGTAGGTTTCATAATTCATTGCCAGTCAAATAAGACGGAATCCCCGAAGTTTACATTTAACTAAGGGCAACGTTAATTAACTTCCGTGTAAAACAAACTTAGTATTCTAAATTAATTCATAATTCATGTTTCAAATTGAAGTTAAACAAATATCAACTTTATTACAATGGAAATTAAGTTGATTTCAGAGTGACTGGCACTATTGAAAAGTTATAAATATGTTTGAACTTGTGTAGCGTAAATTGAATTTTATTGTGGAGGAATTAAAGTTATTTTTCCATTAATTCATATTTGTTTACATTTTTGGCAATTAAATTGCGAACGCAGATTAGAGGTACCAACTACAGGGTAAATACTACTAATATGTTAATACGCGGCTTGCGGTAGTCACCGCGCAAGTTTTTTTTACTAGTGGAATGAAATATCAATCAGTTAATTGAAAGAGAAAAACAGTTTTTTTTAATGGCTTTTATGTACCTTTCATGGCTATATAGGTACCAGGGCGATTTTTCTTCAACATGACTCATAACCAAAAACCTATGAAAAACGTCACTAAACGGTAACTAAGTACCAGTAATTCATTCCGATATGCATCTGAGTACCTACCGCAAGTTGTGTGTGGGAGCGATTTGCTCAAGACAACACCAAACTGTGGCAAACAGCAAAGAGTACCTACTATAAGATAGCAAACAGTGTCACCCATTCCTGAGGTCATACCGTAGCGTTTGAACTTGGCCTCCATTTTTAACCACAACGAGAATTGATTTAAGTATTTGGTTCTCAAATAACTGCTGAAACCTTACACATTCACGGTCACATGAACAGTTGCACAACCCAGATAATGTATTAATAAAAATGTTTGAAACTAATTAAATAAGATGTAAATACTGTTCTAATTTAGAGGAGAAAAAAAAAACAACCCACCGAGGTCTTGTCTAAAGGCCAGACTTTCGTCTAAATCTAAATATAGACCTCTCATCTAGATAATTTAGAGGTAGGTAAGGTAGGTCTAATATTAGGTAGGCTAGAATTCAATCGATATGCTGTAATAATTATTAGACCTCGAACACAACCTTTCAGTGAATGTGAAATGATTGTTTGGTATGTTTAAGTCACTTCAACATACACAATGTTTTTAATTTTCTGTTTTCGTAATTATAAATCTGTTTTGTTTTAGTTACTATATTTATTATTTTAATGGCGCCGATTCCCTTGTTCACAAACTAAACTAAATTTAAGTTCAGACTAAACTAATATTTTATCTTGTGTCCTTTTCTTAATGAAATAGAAAGAAAAAGATGCTCTGAACTTAAATTTAGTTTAGTTAGTGAACAAGGGAATCGGCGCCAATACCTCTCTTGCTTATATTATGTTCTGTGCGCCCTCGTGACTAAAAATTCCCACGAAAGCAACGCATCCAGTATACGCTTATATTGTTTTTTACACATCTCGGGACCATGGGGTCCAGGTTCTTTGGAAGGCGTACGAGGGGCCGAAGCTAACTCGCCAAGGCCCCTTAGGAAGTTTTAATGAAATGCGGCACCAACCGACGATTATCCCCGTATGCACTATGCGAGTTAACACGCTTTATTATTAGCAGTAGCTTCACTTGTAACTAACAAAAAATGTAGGTAATAAAATCTTAGAAGTCAATTTCAACCTATATCTAATTGTCGTATCAAAATGAAATTTTGTATGTACTCGTATATGTAGTTCGGATGACGAAGCCGTTGGTCCCGGCTGTCATTCGTGGATATTTGACAGTCGTTACGGGTAGTCAGAAGCCCGAAAGTCTGACAACCAGTCTTACCAAGGGGTATCGTATTACCCAGTAACTGGGTTGTGGAGATCAGATAGGCAGTCGCTCCATGTAAAATACTGGTATTCAGCTGCATCCGGTTAGACTGAAAGCCGACCGCAACATAGTTGGGAAAAGGCTAGGCAGATGATGATGATGTAGTTCGGATGACAAAACTATAATTTGGTATCTTGGAGCTGATCTGATGATGGAGCCAGGAGGTGGATTGTAGAACTATTCAGTGGCTACTAGAAAACCCTTC
Organism: Apamea sordens; assembly: GCA_945859715.1. Classification (NCBI taxonomy): domain Eukaryota; kingdom Metazoa; phylum Arthropoda; class Insecta; order Lepidoptera; family Noctuidae; genus Apamea; species Apamea sordens. The sequence goes on from OX243986.1 coordinate 19,619,450, forward strand.
GAGTTTGGGCTCATGTGATTCGTTTTGACGAGTCCAATAGATTGGGTTTGGCCAACAAAGGTCTGATGATGGATCCAGGAGGTGGATAGAGAAACTCTTTAGTAGCTACTAGAAAATCCCTCCCACCAGCTAGTCTAAAATTCCAACGAAAGCACAGCATCCTTTGTATTTTCCCTCAGACTTCCAAATCGCTCGTTTCTTTAAAATTGATCCGCTATGGGGTTTCCGGCTGAAATCCGTTTCAGTATGCTACCCGATCGATTCTGTATAAATAAATCTCACCGTGAAAGCTTGAAGTGAGCTGTCATTCCTCCTGCAGTGCGATTCTGTAACCATATCACCGTGAAAACTTAGGTGAAGTGAGCGTGGAGTGAGCTGTCATTCCAATTAATACTAGGGATTGACACTATTGGCAGCTCACTCTAAGCTCACTTCACTTAACTTTTCACGGTGAGTTTTTTACAGAATCGATCGGCTGATGCTAGAGATTCACACTATTGACAGCTCACACATCACCTAACTTTCCACGGTGACATTTATACCGAAATCGATCGGCTGAAATACTTCTATGTAACTCTAATCGTGTTACTATATTCACAGCTGATATGAGAATGACTGACTAGCCATGAGAAGTGCACAAGGATCTTATTGGCAATGACATGTTCTACTTCTGTTATAGCAACCATCCTGAATAGTTAGGATGGTAATGTAAGAGATAGGGCATGGGGGAGTTATACCTATTAAAGGAAAATGTGGCCGGAAGAATTCAAGATCGTTGCGAAATTTAAAGTGCCAAAACAATAAAGGAGATCATCATCATGATCATTTTTTTGGCGGCCATCAATAATAATTACATATTTTCAAAGTACAAATAGAACGCATTACTTTTTTGGTATTATGGCGTCAAAGTCGAGAACAATTTGGGTTCGGAAATATATCGAGTTATTCCGGTCGATCCCCTGATCTATGTATATTTGGGAAGAAGTAGCGTTGGAAGGCCTCCCACAAGGTGGACCGTTGGATGCGAGAAGCACAAAACCGGTCGAAGTGGAGGTGCTCGACGGAGGCCTATGTCCAGCAGTGGACGTCTTTCGGCTGAAATTATGATGATGTATATTTGATAAGCTCGCGTATATCTTTGTTCGCAAATGCATCACAGCGTGGCCGCCATACAAATAAATGTTTCTACTTGCCACCATTCAAATAACATGAAATTAATTCCTGGCCGCCTATTTTTTTTATCCCAAGTCGCCGAACTAAATGGACGATCTCCTTTCTTCTAAAGTTTTCAGTAGAAGGAACTCAGACAAACAGATGGTCTTTGAAAACTTGGACACGTAAAGGTCCTGAGTATTTGAAGTATTCGAGTAGGAGTAGGCCGCCCTCATTACAGTCGTCGCGGTCGTGAGATCTTCATCTAAGAAGTTAACAGCTTAGCCATGATTTAAGGTTAAACCGTGGTTGAGATTTACCATTGGAACAGGTCTATTGGAGCAAATAATTAGATGAAGGATGAAGAGCTACGTTTAATTTTGAGTTAGTCAGCGGTCGGTTATTTTGCTTATATGATATTAGGTAAGTATATCTTTATCTCTTCATCTGCCTAGCCTTTTCCCAGCTATGTTGGGGTCGGCTACCAGTCTTTCCGGATGCAGCTGAATACCAGTATTTTACATGGAGCGACTGCCTATCTGAACTCCACAACCCAGTTACTGGGTAATTCGATACCCCATGGTAAGACCGGTTGTCAGGCTTTTAGGCTTCTGACGACTCGTAACGACTGTCAAAGATCCACGAAAGACAGCCGGGACCAACGGCTTAACGTGTTTTCCGACGCACGGATGGGTACCTATATGAAGATGGTCACCCATCCAAGGGCCAAAAATTGAAATGATAAAATAAACAATGTCAATGTATAAATGGCAGCTTTAGTTTAAAAGTTTTGTGGTTAGCCTTGGCTTAAAACAAAGGAATAAAAAACTGATATGATGGACAATGGGTGATGCTGAAGATAACTTTGCAATTGAGTTAGTTGTATTGTGGCGGCATCTACATCGCCCGCCTCACCACATGCGAACTACGCATCTCACTGACGTCACGCAAAAAACTCGTACCTACAAGAAGTCGGTTGTTTTTTTTTTTTTGTAAAAAAGTTTTTATTTTTCAATTTTTAGTTGTATCTACCCCACACAAATTCATATAACACTACTTGCTATGTAAAATGTGTATAAATGACAGGAAGTTATAAAAACATCGCCAATATAAACTAAGTGGGGAAAAAATCGTAATAATGAAGCTAAAAAACTGCCCAAGCGAGGTTACTATTTACATGGAACCACCCCTGACACATCTTATTAATAAAAAAAAGAATTTTGCTAATCCGTCTGTATAAGACGGAGCTATGCCCGAACACACATATATATAAACATGAAAATAAAGAACCTCCTTCTTCTTTGAAGTCGGTTAAAAAATTAAAACTTTTCTCTCTATTATATTTATATTATATAGTTTAGATTTAAACAATGTGTATGTAATGTAATAGTTTACTTTATAACATTTAAACAAGGACTTTGCAATGTTAACATAAAATCAGCGCCTCGTACATATTTTCATTATATTTGCACTTATGTACTAATTGGGGCCAAGTTTGCACTTTGTCATAAATAATTTGTTTAAAAAGTTAAGCAATTAAGTAAAAGTCATGTATGCTCACTTAGGCAAGGTGTATGAACATTATAATAAGCTTTTGTTATGAAACATGGTGTGCACGCCTTGCAAACTTTTTTTTAACAACACACCTGTAATGCCCGAAGAGTTAGGCCGAAGAGTTAGTTCTTATAATAGTACACCCAAGTCCGCGTATCACTGGTCAGTTTCCCTCAGTCGTCAATTTATTTAATTCGCCAGTTTCGTTGCTTAATCAGTTTCACAGATTCGTCAGTTTTGCCAATTAGACAGTTGCGTTAACTCCACAGATTCCAGTGTTTGCCAGTTTTCGTCGATTAGTCATAGTTTTATTCAACTTGTCAGCCAAAGAACAGTCGGTAGAAAACTGCACACCCACATTTGGCCAGTTACGCTTAATTTCTATGTACAGACGCCAGCACATCAAGCTACTACAATCTGTCAAATTTCTTTAATAGATTTTTTCAACTTTATCGCTAAAGCATTAAGGTTCAAGGTTGATTGGGAAAATTTGACAGTTTCGGGTAGCTTGACCTGCTGGCGTCTGTACTAGGGGGCGTACATCTATTGCCATCATCTGGGTACAAATCCAGTGTCCGGGCTGCTACTGAGAATTTAGCCCGCAGCTAGTGTGGGGCATAGTTTAAAAAAAAAAAACTTCACCTGCCCTGAGAATGGAACCCAGAAGCCCATGCGCAACAGTAGCGCTTGCGATCACTAGTCCAACGAGGCAGTCTCATAATATGTGGATTAAAACATACACATAGCGATGCACAGAATCTGACCTTCAAGATACCTACAGGATACTCCCGGCCACCGTAGGCGTGGGCTTGCGAGCGGCGAGCAATGGGTAGCTCACCGCCCGGTAAGGACCAGCCCATCGATTCTGTAAAAATCCCACCATGATGTTAGGAGAAGTGAGCTGTCAATAGTGTCAATGCCTAGCATTAGTTGGAAGGACAGCTCACTTCACCTGAGTTTTCACGGTGAGATTTTTACAGAATAGGCCGGCAGGGCCTGCAGTCTCCACATTCATAGCGATCGCTTTACGACCGAATTCGGTCGCAAGTCCCGGATTGACAGGTGTAATGTATGAAGTGACAGGACTCTACGAACGAATTAACTGACGGGGTCCGCTAGGGCCGATGCCTGACAGGGCCGCGGGTTGTTCGAAAGAGATACCGTGGCCCCTGGCACAGGCAACTGAAGGAACACGGGTGGGTTTTAGTCAGTAAAAGTCTGACACGCCCGCCCGCTCCGCCCAGAGCGGGAGAAGTCGTCTGATGATTTCCCACCCCAAAAAAAAAGGGGTCTTCTCACATGTAATAGCCATACCCATCCCTTAATGAGATAACACTGATGTTACCTAGGTTAAGTCTTTTAGTAAAACATATAAATAATTACTTACTGTCTTGCTTTACTTACGTACGGACGCCAGCAGGTCAATCTACCCGAAACTGTCAGATTTTCCCAATCAACCTTGAACCTAATACTTTAGCAATAAAGTCGAAAATGTATTAAAGAAATCTGACAGATTGTAGTAGCTTGATGTGCTGGCGTCTGTACATACCTACCTACAGAGTTGGACTAGTTCAATGCCATAACTCTCCCTAACAATAACAACATCAGGCCTGTATTTCACCCACGTATTTGTGTATTTTTTCAGCGTAGTAAACCCACATAATTCGCTATGAGATTTTAAAATCTAGACTCCGCGCTGCTACCCTTGGCCGACCTAAAATCGAACCCAGGACCTCAACCTTGTAGCCATCGAGAATAGGACCGCAAGACCTAGACCAACTAGGTACAGACAAGCACATCAAGGTACTTCAATCTGTCAATTTTTTTAAATAGATTTTCAACTTTATCGTTGAAGCATTAAGGTTCAAGGTTGATTGGGAAAATTTGCTTGATGTGCTGGCGTCTGTACCTAGTCTTTATCTTATTAATTGGTGTATATTTAAACATTTTAAACAATTTTTATGGTTAAACTATTAACGATTTTTATCATTTTTCAGGGTTGCTACATCCATTCAATGACATGTTGAAATGAAATAAAGTTTAAATTAATTATTGCCATTAAATAAACGGAAAATGTTATTACCTAGTATACCTAAAAGCTTTTGTCCTCGACATTATGATATAATTCTGTATCATGTGTAAATCTGCAACTTAATTGCGTAACACACAATCAATCGAAATCAGAAGCATTGCTACATAAGTTCGAAAAATTTGTCTGCCCAACACGTAAATAACGTAATGAATGTTGTTGAACTGTCAAAATGAAACCGATTTCGATTGATCGTGTGTTACGCAATTAGGGTGCTGTAATCTTCTTCTTATTATATGTATTTAGAAATTGACTGACTGACATATGAACGCACAGCTGAAACCACTGGGACTAGGAATGTGAAATTTTGCCCACGCAGGCTCCTTTTATAAAGAAGGGGTTTTTGTAAATTCAACCTTAAAGGGGCTGAAAAGTGGGATTTTGTTTGTATGAAAAATCATATTCCTTGAGTTAATAAACTGGAAACTTGCCACGAATACTTATCTAAGTATATTATGAAGTTGTTATTTTTTGTTTTTCTAAATTAAGAATGAGATCAAACTGTAACGTTCTAAAAATTACGAGAATATGGCTAATCTGTCTCTGTATGTGTCAGATTAGAGGGGAAATTCTCGTAACTCAACTCAAATTCTCAAAAGTGTAGGAAAATTAACATTTTGAACGCCATTGTCACATATACGTGACAAGCAAGCGCGTGCCCTGCAGTGCGATTCTGTAACCATATCACCGTGAAAACTTAGGTGAAGTGAGCGTGGAGTGAGCTGTCATTCCAAATAATGCCAGGGATTGACACTACTGACAACTCACATCAAGCTTGAGTTTTCACGGTGAGATTTTTACAGAATCGACCGGCTGTACGCCAACGACACAAATATGTGACAAAAAATGCGGTGTACTTTATCACGAAATAAACAATTAAATCATTACTTTTGTGTGTTTTTATTTGAGAAACTAAACGTTTAAAAAGGAGTTTTCTCATACGCCAGTCTTCTATATGTGACCGCTAGTGACGTGACGTATGATTGATAATATCCATAAATCCTTACTAAAATTCATGTGAAACTTTAACTTTAAATTAATGTGATTATATTATTTATGCATCATTTGGTACCTGGATAAACCAGTTATAAGATTCAGTCTTATAAAACCACACTATAGCAGCTATAGAATCGAAAACAAAATCTAGTCAGGTCTAATTTCGATATATGCTAATCACATCTCGCGCATCCTTAGCGCAAAACCGATTATCAGTCCTATAGTATAATGTACTGTACTCTGTGATCAGTCCCTAGTACGCCATGGTCACAAATAGACGACAAAATCGTGAGCACAGATTACTAAATAGTTACTTCGTAACAGATACATCATCACTTCAATACAAAAGCGAAAATACCTACGCTATAATTACCTACCAAATCTTAATAATAATACCAGCTGTTTGCAGCGAGAAGAAATGTACCTTAAGTACGCACACAGAGTTGATTGTTTTGCCCACCGCGCGACCCACCTGCGAGCGCGTCATCGCGCTCGCAGGTGTTTTGTACCTATGACACGGTAATATTTATAGATAATATTACCGTGCGAGCGAATGTTCTAGGGTTGTACAGACGCCAGCACATCAAGCTACCCAAAACTGTCAAATTATCCCAATCAACTTTGAACCTAAAACTTCAGCGATAAAGTTGAAAATCTATTAAAGAAATTTGACAGATTGTAGTAGCTTGATGTGCTGGCGTCTGTACCTATGACACGGTAATATTTATAGATAATATTACCGTGCCTATGATGACATTGGTAATAAAACGTATGTTGAAGAAAAACAATTATTTTTTATTTGTTGATCAAATATGTTTCAGTTTAATAAAATGATAGATGCATTTTTTTCCTTCCCTGAATTCCCGATTATTAAATTTTATTGTCGAAAATATCCAAAACCGCGTAAATAATTTTAATAAATAATCAAAAGGGAAACAGGAGCAAAGCGGAGGAAAATCAATTGTTTTTAAAATTTCCAAGACGGTGCTGCCAGGCCGATCCATTATGACGTTGTCAAAATTATTTAAAAAAGCTTTTTCTAATTCTTCTCTGTGTGCTCTCTCTCTGTTCTCTTAGTTTTGGTCATGGTCTGGCAGTTTGAGTAATTAATGGCCAGGAGTCCATAGCACAGGGTATCCTAGTTTGGATTCCTGACTCCCACAAGTCCTAGTACCTACAATATTTTTGTAACACCTCTATTTTACTGTAATTGTACTTTGTGGGATAACATAAATACATTATTATCATTAAAAATAATAATAATGTGGCCTACCCAAATGTCCTTTCTTTGGTATTGTTCGTCGAATTGTTGAGCTCCTTAAGTTTTGAATTGAGCTGCACGTTTTCTGACAAATGCGTGCACTGACTGGACAGGTCCTCTCAATCTGTGTGGTTCTTTCCTCAAAAGACCATCTCAGACATCGACCTACATGGTCTTCATAATAAGATCTGACCAAGATTATGTCTGGACTTTAAAAAAGGCCTTTCTTCTTAGACTAGTCTAGGAAAAGCCGTAAGTGTAAAAGTGTTTGTAGCTACAAACCTAGTAATGTAACTTGGGAAGGGCGGAGCACCCTAACACAAGTAAATTTATTACTTAAAAGGTGGCTCCTCATTGTAACTAGCGTAATGTTATTTAAGCTGATAATAAACATTTTTTTTTTGAAACCGACTTACAAAAATAAAAACATTTATCAAAAAAAAAAAAAAAAACAAAATTAAAAGCGACATTCTGTACTGCTACATCCCTAAATCAGATGCGAGGAAGTCATATAATGGCTGGCAGCCCACGCCATTGTCACAATATCAAGACAGCAGATCGAGAATAGTGCTTTGCCATAATATAAATTGTATTTTTTTTTTGTCTCCTAATTTCTGCTTTACACTCATAAACTCTGTAAATGCCGAGAAATGACTACTATAGTGGGAATTAGTGCGAGGTTAAATAAAATTTCAATGTCATGAGTAGTGTTTAATCGAAAATTACAGACAGAAATGTTACAATAATATTGTTTATCGATAAAATTTTGGAATCCCTATTCTTTTTGTAGGTATTTGCGGTGAAATTGTGGCTTGGCGTGGAGTGCACGCGCGGTGCGTTTATGCTCTGGCGTTCAAAAGGTGTTTTTGACAAAAAACACCTTTAATTTTCCTACATTTTTGACAAGTTTTTGAAATTGATTGACGCTGAGATGAGACTGCGACTAGATAATATATTGAACGTTTTTATTTACGGGTATTTGACTTTTGAGCTAATGGTAACAAACAAAGCCAATATGTCCCACAACATTACCTATATGTCCTCCACAAAATGAACTCTCAAACAATGTTTATAATAATGGCAATGTGGCGAGCTGCGAAGTGTTTATCTATAGATGATTATGTTTGTACGCAATCCGTAGTGCATTGAAGCGTAGTGATTGATGATACTGCAAGTCAACCGCAGGATCTTTCAGCTGACACTGCCTTGCGAAGATCGTAGAAATTATGGGACATGGCAACTGCCATGTTCCACCATTTCTGAATCCTGCCATTTATCGTATTTAAACTTAATCTACGCGGGCCCAGGTATGGGTTGGTAGATGTCACATGTCTCCGAATTTTTGGTTATAGGACAGGCTATGGTTTCGTCACAATGTTTTCCTTCACCGTTTTGAGAACAGTGGTAATGAAATTATTTAGACACAGTAAAGAGACAGCCTGGATTGCCACCCATTAAGTTATCCTTACACAACTCTACGGCTCTAGATTTTAGAGACCAAAATGCCAGAAAAAAATTGGCTTTACCCCGTCATGGTGTTAGGATAGGTGGTAGGTCCATTCAAGATGTTAGCCGAATGAACGGCCAATACTTTTGGAGATACTCAAGCGGGGTTTTATGACCCCTGCTCATATCCTACTCCGTCTCCAGGGGCACTCCCACTTAGGTAGGGGTAGGTACATGAATTATCTCCATGCACTTTTTGGGCATATTGTGAAGGCGAATATGGTCCCCCATCTTTCAGCCATCCGGTGTGTGCAGTACACATACTTGTGAATTAGATTTTGCGGTTAAATCCTCCATATAATGAGATTGTGTGTGCGCATGACACTATTTAATGAATAGGGGCTTATTTTTACAACATAGGCGTTGGAGTTGAGTTATCTATTTTAATATATTTTTTTTTTTGGAAAGCTTATCTACAGTCTAATATCTATGTACAGACGCCAGCACATCAAGCTACTACAATCTGTCAAATTTCTTTAATAGATTTTCAACATTATCGCGATAGCGATAAGGTTCAAGGTTGATTGGGAAAATTGACAGTTTCGGGTAGCTTGACCTGCAGCTGGCGTCTGTACATAGGTAAATAAATACAATTTAAGTTATTACAATCCCTATTGTTGAAACTTTTCGGAGCACATGTGTACCACAAGCGGTACAAAGTACCTCATGGACCCTCTTTTACCTCTAAGGGACGAACTAGGTCCCTTAGAGGTAAAAGAGAGTCCATGAGGTCCATTTACAAGCCTGTTTGAGACGCTACGCCAATATTTTGCTCTACCACGATATGGGGGGATGGGGGGAAAGGGATCATAATTGTCACATCAATAACATGGCAATGTAACTAAGAAAAACAAAACAATACGGTAGAAACCAATGGCGATGAGTAGGTGAACCACCGACAATCGCTTAGGCACAGTCCCTATAATTATTACTTAAAGAACCTCATCAAAGTTGCGGAGCCGTGACAAATTACACTAGGTATCTCCTACATGCGTACTTAATGCGTAATTTACATGGCTTTGCAAGGTTACCCATCTGTGATGCCTGTGTGTTCCGAATCCCGAATAAAAAGTCAAAGTCAAAGTCAAATCACTTATTTCAAATAGGCAAAGGCACTTTTGAACGTCAAAATTAAAATTAAAATAAAATTGATTCTAGTCGCCCCTTCCAAAAGGTAGTTTTCGTATGGAGAAGAATGGGCAAGAAACTCCACCGTTACTCTTTTAAAATGTTTTACAATATTTTGCATAGGTATTAATTATATAAATAAATGTGAAGACGATGCACCTAAAAATAAAATTACTATACCACAATAGGTAAAAGAATTAAAATGAATTAATGAAACCATGACATATCAATTGACTATGTGATAGATAGTAGACTATTTTCATAAATAAATAAGGAGTAATAAGTCCGGGTCACTAAGTAATTACAGTCGAAAATCGAATATGTTCGGCCCATCCCTAATTGTCTTATTGATTGTGTCAAACTAGCTATAGCTAAGTCTTTACTAGATAAGATAATTTCCATGGGTCGTACTTGCAAAATCGAGTACCAGGGCTTGCAAGTACGTCCACCTTAAAAAACCAGGGCCTGAAACCAGGGTTCGAAATACTTTCAAGTATTTTCTATCTGCATCGAAAATGATTGATCCATGACTTCATACAATTATGAAGTAACAATCGCGTATTCAATTTGATCCGTGACTTCCTATAAATAAGGAGCAAAATCGCGTTTATAAATAAATACTTACATACCAATAAAGTAAAAAAATACTTGCATACGAAATTGTTCCGTAGACTCTTACTTATAAGGAGCAAAATCAAATCCACTCCAAGACCTGTTAGAAGAAAAAATACTTGCATAGGAAATTGATCCGTGACTTCCTCCATATAAGGAGCACAATCGCGTTTATAAATAAATACAAACCAAGTAAAAAAATACTTGCATACGAAATTGTTCCGTAGTCTCTTACTGATAAGGAGCATGATCGCATTTGCGGAAACTAACGCAGTGGAGTACCTACGTAGTTTTGAGCGAGTAGCCGTATAAAATACTTTGAAGTCTTGCACGTATTTCGGCTCGGTACCAGCAGAGGGGCAATTCTCGTAGGTAATTTTAAGAACGTTACAGTCAGTCTCAATCTGTCAAAAAATACTTCTAATTTCCCCACATTTTGACAAGTTTTTGACATTTGTTTGTCGCCGAGATGAGACTGCGATTTTGAACGTTTTAAATTACGAGAATTGGCCTTCTGGAATGCGTAGGTACTTGGAAGCTTGGAAGCAAATACCTGGTATAAAAACCTGGTTGCGTAAATACGACAATACGTACCTTCCCTAAATTTCATCGTATGTATAATGTACTCTGTGAATTTCATATAGTTCACTCATTGGCCTCGTGTTCGTGTAGATACTATCCGGTTATAAGTTGGTGGTTTTTTATCTGTTTAATCCATTATTAGCCGAAAACAGCAGAGTTATGTGGACGGTGTGTGTGCTATTTTTGTGTTTTTCAATTGTTTTGTCAGACGACGAATGGCGGGAAGTGAAAACTCCGCAGGGGCCGGTGCGCGGGCGCAAGCACCCTGACGGAGAAGTGTACGTGTTCTACAACGTACCCTATGCCACACCGCCCTTGGGCGAGAATAGATTCAAGGTTTGAATTGGCAGTCGTTTTTTTTATCTGTGTTATTAATTTATCAACCATTGTAGCACGGTAATATTATCTATACAGTATTGTAACTCGGCCGTATCTTTGAAATAAATGCCTACAGCCGCGCGGTACGCAAACATGCGATAGGGCTGCCCGCCTCCAGCATTTGGCCTACTTTGTGTTTCCATTTAGTTTTGTGGTTGTAAATATACTTTTTTATATAAACAAATAAAATACTTTGTGAATTGAATAGGAAGTGTTCAATAAAATTGCGTGTTGTTTTTTGATAGATTTAATTAAAAAACCATGTTTATGTTAGAATTTAAGAAATCGGTCTTATAGACTTGCGACCGAATTAAAGTTACTTTGAATTAAACAAACTAACAAAACAAAACACACATGCCCCGAGGTTTTAATACAAGCCTACGTAGGTACGCACGGCTACTCATCAAGATATCTGTCCAGCGCAAAGGCTGGAGGGGAAGAAGTCAGTTCCTTAAGAGGGGCCCTGGTGGACCGAATGAATGCGACCTTAAGTCTTGTCTCCCAGTGGGGTGACAACAATCTGGTCAGCTTCAACACCACCAAAACACAGGCTTGTCTGTTCAGCGCGAAAATGAGCCCGTTTGATCTGGCTCCTACTTTCCGGGGTGCAGCTGTACCTGTAACGGACATACTCGAGCTTCTTGGCATGAAATTGACAGCAAATCTCAATTTCGGCGAAAACATTGAGTCTAAAGCACAAACGGCGGCCAAAAAGCTGGGCATCTTGAACAAGGTTAAGCGGTACTTCACACCGGGACAGCTTTTAACCCTTTACAAAGCACAAGTCCGATCGTGTATGGAATACTGCAGTCACCTCTGGGATGGCTCAGCTAAATACCAACTCGCCACTTTAGACTCAGTGGAGCGCAGAGCTAAGAGACTCATTGGCGATAAAAAGCTGGTGGAGGCAAAGCTTCACAGTTTGGCTCACCGGCGAAGTGTTGCCTGTCTGGTTAATATACCATATATAAGCGCTTCTCGTCATCTTTTCTGATGCGCACAGCTAAGGACTGGAATCGTTTGTCTGCGTCTGCATTTCCGAGTTCATACAACCCGAATCTCTTCAAGGCGAGAGTGGGCAAGCTCGTTTCACCGTAGATCTCATCCCTGCCTCTGGGCTGGATTGAGGTCAAGAGTGAGCCCATTATCAATTAAAAAAAAAATTAAAAAAACATTTTCTCGAAGGGGCTCCTGCCTTAATGATGGTAGCCGCACGGGGCGATCAAGGGTTAAGCTACGTTTGCCGCGGTCGATTCTTAAGAGACCATCACATATCGTGCCTCGGAAAGTTGATTCGGCTAGGCGGCTGTCATTCGTAGATCTTTGACAGTCGTTACGGGTAGTTAGAAGCTCAAAACTCTGAACCAGTCTTAACAAGGGGTATCGTGTTACCCAGTAACTGGGTTGTGGAGGTCAGATAGTAGCTTCATATAAAATACTGGTATTCAGCTGTATTTGGTTACACTGGAAGCCAACCCCAACATAGCTCAGAAAAGGCTAAATTATTGATTGAAGTGCAAACTTTCTTTTTCAGGCACCTCTTCCGGCACCAACATGGTCAGATCCATATGAAGCCGTCACTGAGAATGTTGTATGTCCTCAGTTTAAGTTTGACATGGGTATTATAATGCCTGCAGAAGATCTGGTGCAGCATGAACAATGTCTCGTCGCCAATGTGTACGTGCCAGACACTGACAAGAAAAACCTCTCAGTCATAGTATACATTCACGGAGGAGCATTTATCATAGGTTATGGTGAGATGATGAGAGCACTGCACTTAATGGAGAAAAAAGATTTGATCGTTGTCACTTTCAACTACCGACTCGGCATTCACGGGTTCCTCTGTCTCGGCACCGAAGACGTCCCAGGCAATGCCGGCATGAAGGACCAGGTGGCGCTGCTACGCTGGGTGCAAGAGAACATCGCTGGCTATGGCGGTAACCCTGATGACGTGACACTTGCAGGTGGCAGTGCAGGTTCTGCCGCAGCCGACCTATTAATGCTCTCCAAGTCAGCCGAGGGTTTGTTCCACCGAGTCATACCAGAGAGCGGTGGAAACCTTGGTGCATTTGCAATTCAGAGGGATCCTGTAGAGATTGCCAAAACTCATGCCAGAAAACTGAACTTCACGAATGTAGACGATATTTATGCATTAGAAAAGTTCTACAAGACAGCTCCAATGAAATTGTTAACTGCAGATCCATTTTTAGATAGGACTGATTCCACTTTCTTGTTTTCACCTTGTGTGGAGCGTGACACAGGAGACGGAGCATTCCTGACAGAATCTCCTCTGAGTATACTAAAGACTGGCAACTACAGAAAGTTACCTATGTTGTATGGTTTCGCCGAAATGGAAGGACTGATGCGAATTGATGTCTTTGAATTATGGAAGCAAAAGATGAATGAAAAGTTTAGTGATTTCTTGCCTGCTGACTTAAAGTTTGAATCTAATGAAGAGAGAGAAGAAGTAGCCAAGACGGTTAAGGAATTTTATTTTGGCAACAAACCTGTTGGCAACGACAATGTTTTGGGATACGTCGACTTCTTTTCAGATGTCTTCTGTACTTATTCTATGCTTTCGGCTGCAAAGTTGCACGCGAAGGCTGGTAATGATCAAGTATATTTGTATGAATTTTCGTTTGTTGACGATGGCACTCCAGTGGTACCACACACTAACAGGAGAGGAGCCACCCACTGCGCGCAAACGATAGCAATCATGGATGGTAACTTTATGGAAAGAGATGAAAGCAACATGTCTCAGAAGAATAAAAATATTAAGAAAACTGTCCGTGAACTTTGGCATAACTTTATCAAAACTGGGTAAGTGTTTTTTTTTGTTGAACGTACTCTATACTACCTGTATTTCAATCATACATCGGTCCTTTAAGGGGATAGTAGTCTAGACGAGACCTTTTTTTTGCCTGTACTGTCCCAATGATGGACAAAAGGCCCGCTAAGTCTTTTCCCGCGCCACCTCAAACCAGCCCTCGCGGTAGGCGCCTAGGTCATCTCGCGCCAGTTTCTGACCTCGGCAGCGCCGTCCATCTTCAGACACCCAATGTGTGGAGTTTTGCCCAACGGTCATTCTGCATGCGGTTGATGTGACCCGCAAAATCCCATTTGAGCCTGGCAGACTTCTTGCCTCGTCTATTATACACGTTTCGGAACGCAGCGTGGTGTCTCGGATTTTGTCCAGGCTTTTTAGACACAGATAGCTGCGTTCCATAGCTCTTTGGCAAACTCCAAGGCGGAACTTTTGTGACGAGACGAGACCATTGTGCTTTATTTATATTTTAGAAGTTACATTGTGGCCATTTCAGGAAGCCAGTGCCTGAAGGGTCATCCCTGCCTGCCTGGCCGGCAGTAGGTACAGACGGGTCACCACACATGTCCATCGATGAGAAGCTGGAACTTCGTGGGGTGCTCTTGGAAAAACGCACTCGCTTCTGGGATGGCATCTACCAGAAATACTACTGGGATCCCGTAATACCACCAACGCCGCCGCCGAAACGCGTTGAATTGTAAAACCTGCTGCTATTCGTTACTTTTTTATATAAATTCGAATTGAGAATATCTTTCGTTAAAAATTGACGGGAATTACTAATTACATTAATTTTGAATGTGCCATCTACATTATCATTTTCTTTGGTTTTTTTTTCTGTAAAATTCAAATCGATGGGATGCTGAATGCATCTTAGTACGAGTTACGAGATTATATTTATAACTTATTAATGTCAGAGCCACAGCTAAAAAGGCATAAACAAATGATTGCACATTTTTGACTGATCATGCTTGCTTAAACTTAGTATCTACTATGTCGGAGGCAATAAGCTACAAATAGCAAAAGCCGCACCCTAATTGCGTAACACACAATCAATCGTAATCTGAATCATTTTGAAGCAAATTGCTAATTCATTGCTTCATAAGTTCAAAAAATTTGTCTGCTCAGCACGTAAATAACGCAATGTTGTTGAACTGTCAAAATGAAACCGATTCCGATTGATTGTGTGTTACGCAATTAGGGTGCAGCACCCTAATTGCGTAACACACAATCAATCGGAATCAATAATCTGTTAATCAATTGTCACACTAGAAAAAACACAAAAAATAATTGTGTATCTGATTAAATAAATAGGTACCTATACTAATCAATTTTGACGGAGTATTTCACTATCACTAATATGAAACGTTGAAGTTCTTTTACTGCCTACTTACTACCTACCTATTTTGGGACTGATATAAAAACGAGGCGAAATTACGAAGCTTTAATTTGTATTTTGATTATTTGTTGTGCGGGTTCCTATATTACTTTGTCGTCTAACCTACTCCGTGAACAGCGGGGTAATTCCGTAACACACTAACTTCATTGCGTTATTTACGTTGTTGAGCAGACACATTTTTTGAATATATGAAGCAATGATTTGGCTGTCCTTGTTTTAGTTGTTATTTGATAGTGTGTTACGCAGATATACGCAGCCTAACTGACTTCATGAAGATGGAGGAAGAATTTTTCGAAACTGTCCCTAACCGTCGAACCAAAGAATTCGTGGCTTGGCAGCAGCTATAAGAATTAAGTAATAGGTAATTATGTACCAACGCATGTAAAATAAAAACGCGAGGTCATGATCATTTTCCTTTTAAATGTAAAAATCTAGATAGAGGTATCTGAAAAAAAAAAGTAAATCCTTCAGTTCGTTACTTTTGCGTTATGGCCGCTCTACTGATACGATCAACAACTACTTACGTTCTTAATGTAGTCTCATGAAATGCAATTATCTCGGCAAGTTTTAATAATAATTTTATTATGTAGCTGTATTTAGAGACAAAATAATATGAAAAAGAATACATGCTGCGCCGACCCCAAATAAAATGGGATAGGACAGCACCCTAATTGCGTAACACACAATCAATCGGAATCGGTTTCATTTTGACAGTTCAACAACATTCATTGCGTTATAATACGTGTTGAGCAGACAAATTTTTCAAACTTAGGTATGAAGCAATGGATTAGCAATTGGCTTCAAAATGATTCAGATTCCGATTGATTGTGTGTTACGCAATTAGGGTGCAGGAGGCAGAGAGCAGTGATGGTCCAGTGGCAACAGCCGACTTACGAGTTGTAGGTTCGTAGTTTCGAACCCAGGCAGGCGCTTTACTATGTGTTAATTATTTCATCACCACTGCTCTCAAAACGGTGAAGGAAAACATCGTGAGGAAACCGGCATGTCCAAGAACCAAACATTCGAAGACATGTGACATCTACCAACCCGCACTGGGCCCGCGTGGTGGATTGCCTCTCACCGAGAGGAGGCCTCTGTGTCCTAGCAGTGGGACACAGGCCTCCTGGAAAGTTATAGGCTGATTATGTTATGTTATGTAAAGGCTGGAGGATAATGATGACACTAAGTAACTTCGATTCAGACAAAACTTGCTATTTTACTGGTTTACTTAAAATCTACAATAAGTAATGAACGAAATAATAAACAAAGAATGCTTTTTTGCTTCCTCTTCTACAAGAATTATGTAAAAACATTTAAAACAATTAGATTGTAAGCCGGAAATGCATTTGATTACCGGATGTGGTATTAAGGCTGTCAGTGTAAAGGCATTGCTACCATTATGAAATCTTGCGCATATCGCGCGCGCTTCACTTGTAGATTGTACAAGGATTTTTTGGCGTCTGAATGAAATGGACAGGGAGGCGTTGTTGTTAAACTTCTGTGAAACTGTCACAAAACAAGATGGCGGTGTTAGTTCCGATTTTCATTTTGGCCACCGGCTATAAGAACCTACTATTTAGTTTTTTTTTATAACGTAGTTCGTGTTCACAGGCACACAGACCTTTGCCTTGTTCACATAGGTGACAGTTTGAAGGTCATACCGTCTCCATCCTATACATACATGATTGTGATCGAGTAGTGGTGAAGACTTAACACGTGCTTCTTTTGTGTTTTGTGAATTTTTTTCCGGGAGGAAGACCTGGAGTCCTGAAATACAGGGCTGCCCTAGTTTAGGCTCCAGTCCACTCCATCTATTCTAATAAGTCAGCACCTACTGTGTTTTGATTAGTGTGGGAAATATTTTTTTTTCGATTTTAGTGGTTTATATTACCTACTGTGAACTTGAATCGAGACTATTCTTTGAAGCGAAGCTACTAACATTTTATATCTAGATAACTACCACGGAGTGCAAAGTTCGAAGGCTGCGGCTCACCTTGATGCGTTGCAGTCACCACATGACGCTCTGGCAGAATAGTCGACATCGTCACAGATGCCAAAGAAAAAAAAAAATTGTTATCAAGTATCTAACATATCTGGGCTTGGAAACTAACTTATTGACACTGTTGTAGCCGTAGAAATGTATACATATATCTATGGTTGTAGCCTTAGATATAGCTGTAGGTCATACAGTAGAAGAATAATATTTATGTATGGCCTACGTAATACACCGTAAAATTTTGATCGTTTTAATCCTTAAAAAAATCAGTTGATCCATACATTATGTCGAGATAAGCGAACATAAATCTATGGAACAACTGATTTTTTTTTTCACGATTTCAGGGTTGGTCCCGTAGTAAAAGTTGTTCATAACTATTGATGAGTACAATGACCCTTTTAAGGATTAAAATAATCAAAATTTAACGGTGTCTATCAACTGCAAGTCAAATACCAATCTTTCAGAAGGATTAAGTATTGAAATATAAGACTTACTAGCTTATATATTTTGAAGTCCCATAAAAACGTCCGGAATTTAGTACTCGTTCGCACCGGCACGCGCAGTTTTACAAGATGCCTGAATGTGGAGAGGAAGGCAAAAGAACCTACCTACCCTGCGACCCAACAAACGTGTGCTGCCATCTTTTGGAAAAAAATTACAACAGCCCGTAAATTTACCAAAGCATAAAAGTTTCAAGCTACATCGATAGAGGTCGCTGTTTCACGTTTCAAGGAATTAAAATGTATTGTTTGAGATTGAGACAATTTATTAAAAATAACATGCACATTATTAACACAGTGAACAGACGTGTCATAGTTAATTAATGAGATAAAATTAGGCTGCTATTTACTACCAGAAAATTCCTCTCAGGGACGAGGCGGTACAAATTTGTACTGCTTCTGGTACTTAAGTGTACCAGCTCGTCGCAATGAAGTTAAAATCGGTTATGAGTTACAATTTAATTTGGCACATAATCTAGGAACATTAAAAACATTGGGAATTGAGAGCAACATTTTATAAATCATTGCATCATTTCTGTTTGGCATAAAATCATACTAATTTACTAAGAACAATTTAATCAAAACTTATTGAAAGATTAAATTCAGATGATAGATTCCATTCTGATAATTTAATTTATTATCAATTAATATCAGCCAAAACTTCAGTGTAAACATGATTTATCCACATTATGAATTTTTAACAGTAACGGTAACATGGCTAGGTCATATCCATGTGTTTGTGAAAATAGAAGTGCTCCGTCTGCATACATTCATTTGATCAATTTAATTATTCATTCTACCTAAATTCTCGTAATTTTAAGAATGTTCATATCCTGATCTCAGTCTCAATCTGTCAAAAATACCTCTAGTATCTCTACATTCTTGATAAGTTTTTGCCATTGATTGTCACTGAGATGAGATTATGACTAGATTTTGAATGTTTTTAATTATGGTAATTGGCCTTCAGGCATTCAAGCAAGGGATACAGCAGCAGTCCCATAATACACAAATCATGTTTGAATAAAAACCTCGAAAATTATGTACGCCAACAAAGGTTGAAACATACAAATAATAATACTTAAAATATCCTACACATAACACAGTTTCACTTTATGTCAGTCTTGTTCATTATTTTCAGAGCTTTCTGCACTACTTTCCTCCTCACTGGATTCCTCACTCGAATCATCAGATCTGACACCCTTTGCTGCCTTTTTAGCCATCATTTCTTTGAACTGCCTCACAGTGATCTTCCTAGGCATGATCTCCCGTAGAAAGTCTAACGTATCATCCTCTTGGACTACTTCCGCGATGTGTTTATATTCTAATAAGGTGTTCTTGCTGTTTTTGAATGCTCTTTTGGCCAAGTCTGTGACAAATAACTCCTGCAATGTATGAAAAGTATTGTTTTTAATATGACTCAGTTTGAGTGAGGCCTTATTTCATGAGAACAAATCTGTTTTCACTAGTTGTTATAGCAAACAACGCTATTGTTTGGAGACAATAGGTTATAAAAGCGGCAAAACTTATACTCACGGTAACTTTCGTAACTAAATACAGAGGTTCAGCGCCAACTGCTTCGACGTCCGGCGAACTTTTCATTATAGTTTTTACTCTAGATAATGGTAAATGCAGGTCCTTCTCACTTTTTGGAGTAGCCATTGGTTGGTTTTTCCTTTGATGAATTGAAAATATTCAAAACTTGGTCGAAATTCCGATTTTTCTTGACAATAACAGTAGGTAGTGACATTTATAGAGCAGTGTTACCATTTGGGTATAGAATTTCACTATATTTCTGAACAAAATCAATTAGAATTTTGCCAATGAAGGGTCAGTTTGATCAATAATTTCATTTGCCCAAGAAGTATATCTAAATTATTTTCTTCGAGAGCTTCTGTAATACTATTGGGCAACGATGATCTAGCGTAGATAATAGGTATGTAGGCGTTGTATTTACGAATAGACCAATTCCGGAATATTTACTGGCAACATTTGTGTAATTTAGCTAAAGTTTGTCTTGAATTTTATTTTAATTACTATTCTATTGATAACTATTCATATTTAAAATGGAATCTATCATCTGAATTTTTCATATCATTAGATTTTTATTTGCAAATAACAGATTGAAAGATTTATTCTAATTAATAAAAATCATCAGTAAGAATAGATAGAACAGTGAGCGTCTTGGGTGATATATGGGTAGGGGTAGAAAGAATAGACAATAATGGTCTTAACGCTAGCTGTCTTTATTTTCCATTTCCTTATAGAAAATACTTTTACGAAAAACAGTATATAGGGCCGCTTGCGTGGCCGGCCACACTCGCGGGGCGCTGACTAGTGCCGTCTGCCGGCCCAACCAATCCGACATCCAATCAATTCTTACGTGAAAACGATAAATAATACAAAAAATACTGATAACGCGAGATCGTTAACCGATTTACAGAGACTTCTCAATTTTGATCAGTTCAGCGATGCCGTCGTACATCTCCTTGACGGCGTCGTACTCGGTGAGTCCCATGCGCCTCTTGTTGGAGATGTCGTAGACGCCACCCTCAGCCTCTGTGTGCTCACCGCGGGTGCCGCGCACCTGCAAGTGGTACTTGGAAGCGATCTCCTCCAGCTTCGCCTTGTCGGCTGCCAGCTTGGGCAGCTTGATGTGCACGGACGCACGCACGGTTGTGCCCAGGTTGGTGGGGCAGAAAGTCAGGAAACCGAGCCTGTCATCATGGGAGAAGGGAACGCGCTTCTCAATGTCGTTGACAGCGTTCACCAGCCTCTTGTAAACCTGCTTCAGGTCACCGCCCATCTGCATGGAGATGAGGCGGAGGTGGTCCTCCTCATTGCACCACACCAAGAAGGTCTTGTTCTCGTTGTGGTAGATACCACGGCCGGAGGGCCAGAAGCGGCAAGCGTTGGCGGCCTGCAGGAAACGGTCACCCTCCTTGAACAGGAAGTGGTCATCGATCAGCTGCTGCTGGGTCTCCTTGGACATGCCAGTCAAGGGGTAGAAGGTACCCTTGAGTTCACCCTCAAGTCCAGAGAGAGTGGTGGAGACCTTCTCTTCCATCTCCTTGTACTGGGCCTCAGTCAGGCAGGGGTTGAAGGGGTAGCCCTCCATGGAGCGACCGCAGCGCACGCGGGTCGACACAACGTACTCGCCGGCAGGGTCCAGGTTGCCGAGGGTCTCCACATCACCCCAGTTCTTGGCGGGGTGCTTGTCGGTCTTCTTGAAACCATTGTGGTAGTCTTCAATGACGGGGTCGAACAGGTCGGCGAACACTGTGTACGCCTCAGCGTCAGGGGCGTAGATTCCGACACCAGAGTCCAAGTTCTCAACACCTAGAAAAGATTACGTCGTAACATTAACTTCATTTACCGGCTTACGTAAAATATTAAATTATAGGTAATAACTTATATAAATGACATCGAAAGGTTATTGAATAGGTAACTAGGTAAACTAAGTACCTATGACTGCTCGTATTATCAATATTGATTGCGTTTAATCAGATATTTGCTTCCAAGTTATCTATTGACGCGGACAGCCTACGTGCCTATCGAGTACCTACGTAAGATTATAAGATAGCAACAACCGTATCAAAGTCTACTCACCAGACTGGATGCAATCCAGCAGAGTCGAGCCGAAGGAGGTCTTCTTGTTCTTAAGAGCATCGAACACCTCCTTGGTAAGGTACTTCTTCAGCAGTGACTTGGAGTCAGAGGCCTGGAGCTTGCTGAAACCAGCCTCCAACTTCTCGATGGTTGCGGCGTCCACCATTGCTGCGGCTTTTCTGTAGACAATCAAAAAGCAATTTTAAAATTTCACTTTTCTAAATACTGTTAATAAGATTAATAATAATTAATAACGATTCTAACGCTTTTAACGCAGCGCATGTCGCCCTAGTGCACATATTGAATAATTTCAACGAAAACACAACGAAAATTAAAAAATCTTTGCGACGCGCCCGTAGCCAACTATATAAACTGCTATATTTTAAGTGAAAAATAGTGACGTACCCATCGACTCTGGAATCGAGCGGTGGAAGAGTAAACCTAAGTCAACATCCAAAAAGTTAAGTCGAGATTTGATTATTAATCCTATTTCACTTGTAAATTAATTCTAAAATATTAAAAGGTATTAATAAAACTAAAAATATGAATAAGGAACAACGAAATGTTATTTTTAGAAATATTACGAACCGCCTGATGAGGTAATACGCGAGAACGGCGCCACCGCAAACCACCACAGGGATTGTGACTTTCAGTTTATAATTCATACTGATGGAATTAACTAAAGCCACTAGTTACGGATAGAAATGGGTGCAACAACTACTGTTACTGGAGGAGATGTTACGCGGACTGGATCAGGTTTGGAATTGTTTTTGACCGAACACACCCAGGGAAACACTCAGTTTTGTGGTGGAATTACGTAATTTAGCTAGAGGTCGCCTTGACCGACACGCGCAAGTCGAACGGATGTGTCAGCTCACTGCGCACCGGTTGCCGGTTCTTCTTCGTCGCGCGCAGCCGTACCTCCCACTCGCGACCAACGAACGAACGTGTTATCGTGAGTTTCTTGTTACTTTGCATTCATTTCTATTCGAGAAGGTAATTAAACATCGTCAGATTACGGAATCCACATATCGTTCCATGAATTACGCCAATGGTGATATTGGATATGAGTTGATATGATTATGTATAATGAATGCATGTAGGTACCTACCTATTTGCGAAAAAGACATTGGGAAATTTGCACGTCATGTAGGTAAATCAAGTTTAACACACCTCAGCAATAAGCTCAGAGAATAATATCGTTATTTTCCTTATGTTAGTACATACCTATATGAGGATTTTGTATAATACAAATTCAATTTCGACAACCATTAGTGACAAAAACACAATGCCTCCCTATCGATTTACATATTATTAAATTTAATAATATTAGATCTATCCATGAAATCAAGGTACGACTTATCTTTATTCGGCAGGAGTTTACGATCATTAAACGGCCGCCGGCCGGTCAATCCGGAAACGCCATAATTTCTACATCCCGTTTAGGGTCAATGTCCGTCAGGAACATTGCAAAAACGAATCAAGTTTATGAACATATTTTTACGACACCGCTACGAATAATCAGGTAATGGAGACGATTGAAATGGCAATTTAAAGCAAAGTAACAGTGATTTGAGCACAAAATATCGGTTTAACTACAACATTTGGCAGCGGGCACTGGAGATAAATGCCGGCCGGAGTAATACGCACCCGTCGGCATCGTCAGCCGGTTTGTTTTCCTTGTTTTCTTTCGTTGCACAGCCACCCATTTTCACAAATACTATTTATAACTAGCGGCTAAAACATGCACTAAATCACTAAAACTACTGCAAATAAATAAAAGAAACGGAGGATACTAAATGCAATGATGGAATGATATTTTGTCCAAATGAATGTATCGGAGCCGGGAGTGGCGAGGGCGAGGGGTGGCCCGATCGATGCGCGACACGCAGCACGCACGCGGACTCGCGCTTCCCGCCCTTCGGGAACGGCTTCAAAACTTTTCGGAGGGAAAGTTCCCCCTATTTACGCTACCGGTTACCTTCGCGGGTTATATTTGAATGTAATTCCGACTTCTTCAAACAAGTGCGATAATCATCTTATCGGTGAAATAGAACACTTAACGTTATCAGAGCACATCTTGAATAGGGATTTGGTTATCACACAATAAGCAAGGAACATTTTTCGAGTTCAGGAGCGGCGGTGGTGTGTTGGTGAGACGCGGTCTAGGCGAAACTTTACGTCGGTAGTTATATAAAATGACCACCGCTTACCTTGCGCTTGTACAACCGTCAGAGTCGACTGCGAGGTGCAGAATGGTCCGTGCGGGTTCGAGCGGAGCGTTAAGCCCGCGGCAGCGTCCCGCGCGCCCCCCCTTCCCTGTCAACCTTGGCCTTGGTGATGCTTGCCTGGCCGGCAGATCGCGAGCCAGACAGTTTAGCTTCAAGTCGTGATGTGGACTATTATCATTACAGCAGTTAGTTAATCTCATCCCAATCCAAGGATAACAGCCAATCATCTATTGAACTCTGAGCAAGGTAAACGCAATGACAATGCATAAAAGAGATATGTATTTTTACGATTTTAGTCTGATTGGCTTTCTGATCTATCAAATTATATAAACACAGGTGTTTCGAGAATGGTAAATACCTAAGTAAACATGAATTGGCGTTGTATTTGACGAGTGCCAAATCTAAAATGAAATTCTAGGAAGAAAAAAAAAAAAGTAAAAAAAAAAACAAAGTATTCTGGTAGTATACTTCCAATGCAATGTCTTCTTGGTTAATTCGCGATTTTTTATTCTGGAATGAAGGATGACCTACCTGCTTCTTCAAAATAATGCTGAATGTGTGGCTTCGAGACAACATAGATAGGCACGGGAATTGTAAAATAAAATTGGATAGCTTTGCATAATATTAACCCGGAACATTATAGTAGGTAATAAAATAAAATTCAGTAAATACAATGTAGGTAAGGAATTTTATTCGGGACTTATGGGAATTACCGTCAAAATCACGTCACTTGAAAACAGTCGAATTTTATTCCTAAATATTGTTAATGGATTTTTGACATTCTTATAAATTAAATAAACTTTTATTGGTATTCACAATAAAAAAATAATAATATTAACAATAAACGAATCTAATCATAATCGATCGATTGTGAAATTTTGAAAATCGCGTCACGCACTAATAGTTATCAACGATTAGGTGGGAAATTTAAAATTAGAACGTTGCTGGTTCTTTTTCGTGTCTGGATCGAGTCCAACACTTCTTCAACGTTAGCGATCTCGACGATGCCAATGTCAAGTTTGTTATTTTTCACTTTCATTGCATAACTTCGGCATCGAGAGTACCATTGCTCTATTTATTAATAAAAATGGTATTATTTTTGATTACGAAGAAATGTATAGCAGGTTACTAAACTTAAATTCAGAATTTGATAAAAGCGTGTTTTTCAAAACAGAAAAGCCGAGTGTTGTTTCATAACCGACCTTCACCGTGTCCTTAATCCTTGACCCAGAGATTAGAATCAGTGACTACGTACTAGCGGCCGATTCGTTCACCTACATTCAAGGAAACCATAAAACTCCCCTGGCTCAAGGTAAATTAATATTGTCAAGTACAACGAACTGTTTGATCGATACCTAGGCATACTCAGTACATATCTACCTAAATATTCGATGTAATATTTTTTATTTTCATTTGCGGATATTTTTCGTTCGTTTTTATATGAAAAGGATATTTACGTCACTAACTAAAAATTTGATTTTGGTCTAGACACAATAACTATCCGTGTATATCCGGTTTGTTTTGGAATTTTGAATTTTGTTTCCGATAACTGTCCGCGGTTTTTAAAGTGTCAAATGACGTACCTACGTTCAAAAAAATAATACACAAGTAAAGTTAGTGGTGATTTCTATTGTAAAATAATTTGTACATAAGACCTTGTTAATTTACAAAGCAAAACAAGGTAAAAACTTAAACATAAATCGTAGGAAAACATTGCAATTTGCATTTTGAACGAAGGAAAAATTTATGTGTAACAAAACAAAACAACAGGAGGAAGGAAGGATGAATAAAAAGAATGATTATGTGACTGGAACTCATTGATTTAAACATTTGTGGATTTTTTTATCAAGTTGTTTATTTACGCAGGTTTTTTAGGCAGGTGAAATCCATTGAGGTAACGTAGGTATATATTTAACTTAAACTA
Source organism: Apamea sordens (assembly GCA_945859715.1). NCBI lineage: Eukaryota > Metazoa > Arthropoda > Insecta > Lepidoptera > Noctuidae > Apamea > Apamea sordens. The sequence continues at coordinate 19,645,185 of OX243986.1, forward strand.
CTTACTTAAAGTGATGAATTTTATAAGTAAAAAGTAGATAAGTAATTAGAGTTAATGCAGAACTAATCGCCTATCTAGATTTTGTTTTTTTAAAGTGCGTAATTTAAAAGTACATCGCCGGCTAACTGTTAAAGAAGAAGTAAGTAGTAATTAAAAAAAAAAACTAAAACGGAACAAATTGCGTATTATGCATATTTCGATAAAACAAATATAGGTAGATCATTCGTTAAAACACATGGTTAATTGCTCGGTACAGACAGAAAATGAAAAAAAAAATTTTTGGTAAGTATCTACCTAGATAATGTGGGGTGAACTAAAAAGGGGGACTTGGGTTGTAATACCTATAACTCATTATGAAGTCTTGGTAAGTACTTTATTAGTCCCATACATATGTATGTTTTATCTCAGTACCTATATTTTATGATCTTGTGAGAAGAGAGGTAATAATCTATTGAGCACAATAATGTTATCAGAGTCAGTTAACATTACAATTTTCTTTATTTATTAGCTTTCACACCTCACTGATAAGAAGTAAATAATATAATAAAACAATGGAGAAGCCTACTTACTTCAATTAGGGAGAATTTCACCAAACTTTTATACTTAGGTTAAACTGGGAATAAATTTGAATTTTTGACAGTTTTTCCATACTAGAACTGTCAGACGTTAATTTTATTCAGCGGATAAAAGATATCTGAGTTTGGTAAAATCAGACCTTAATTGAAAAAGTACGACAACGGACTAATAAACTTATCGTAGTAGTTAGTGCCTAGTTTCTGCCTGGACTTCGTACGTGTGAAATTTCTTATTTCCCGACCCACTGCGTTGCATCGCATCGTCCGCCCGCGCTATTACAGTTTTCTTTTCGGTAAGAGTTCTGTATGACCTTTTGGAACGAAGTTCCTTATCGCGCGTTGCGAAAGGGGGCTAGACGGAAAAAATTAAGACCAAAAGTTGGAACGACACTTTTTGCTATGGTTGTAAGCCGTGCGGCGGGCGCGTGTTTCTCTGTCGTCTCTCTCTCTCTCTTTGAACTTCGTTCCATCCGGGTGTCCCTTGACACCTCTCAAGTTTTTTTCTTTTTCTTCGGTTCCTAAGGGTATTGGCGTTGTGTTAAATAATATAATAAATCCGACTGGTAGTTCCAGAGATTAGCGCGTTCAAACAAACAGACTCTTCAGCTTTATTATATTTGATATAGATAAAATCCATTAGAGAATCTTGCATGCATACTATAGTGTAAATAGGTAACTACTTTGGTAAGTATATAGGTACTTATGTAGCAGCTTTCAGTTACCATCAATTTGGGTAGCATTGTAGACCGTTATCAGGATAATAAGAACTTTTATATCCGCTAAAACCTGGCTCACTAATCACCAATCAGATTATAAATATAATTTAAAAGTGATCAATGGGGTTCTTTAAGAAAATTCTATATAAGTTGTTTAGCGTATCTTCCTAAAAATCGCCAATCGTCACACAATATACTTCATGCTAATTGCGTCACACACAATCAATCACAATCTGAATCATTTTGAAGGATATTGCTAATCCATTGCTTCATATTGCTCAACAACGTAAATAACGCAATGTATGTTGTTGAACTGTCAAAATGAAAGCCATTGCTACTGTTAGTGTGTTACGCAATTACCCCGCTGGTCCTGCCATCATGATTGTCCTTTCTTCTCTTTTCATTTACCATAAAAAGTCATCAAATGCAGCGCTATGAATCAGCTTAGATAGATCTACTATTAGTTTGATGAACTAGTCGTTTTGCATATTCGTGAATTACCTATTATTTTTTTCCAAGGTCACAAACCAAGTTCAAGGCAGTTTTGGAATTCCGTCAATCGTCACGGAACTATATAAAAAAAATTGCGAACTTTCCAGAAAACCTTGGCAATGACTGCGGAGAGCGGCCTTGTCTCTGGTTCAAGAGTATTTAAATAGGTACGAAAGCGACGCAGACGCAGCATCGCGATCTTTTGTAATGATCATTAATGCGATGATGAAAGATATCTGTCTAGCTACTTATCGCTAGCTAGTCTTTTTGAAGCTTATTTTAAATATCTATTAGGTAAAGATCTGTTTATGTTCATAATTTGTTTATCGATATGGCTTGATTGGCATCTCGAATTACAGATTTCGGGGGTACCTAAAAGTATTACTTATTCGATTTCATATTGGCAAGGCTGGCATATGTGACGTAAAAAAGTTTATTGTCACAAAAAAATATTTATTACTCAAACTAAATAAGCTACCTACATAAAATAAATCTTTTGCTTAAAAATCCAGACCGCTAGACCCCTGACCTACTTTTTTTTTTACAAAATGTTAAGTACCTGGGGAGCTAGCAGCTGAAGCCCTCAGTATCGCGAGAAGGGCCAATTAGCTCAAGGTTCTCTTTAGAACCTTTGGAAATGTGTCGCCTTGAGCACTGAGGGGAGGGCTGAAAGCTCCAGAGAGCTGTTTTCTTAATTAAAATCTTGTATTTATTATCTCTGCGATAGGAGGAACTTTGAAAGGTTTTGTCATAGAGTAAAGTAAAATATGGTTTTGTTGTAAGCTTACAATTAAGAAATTTATAGGGTTCATTTTAAATCGGTTTAGGATATAGGAATTCTATTAGAGAAATCACGTTACTTAATATTACCACAAATACACCCATATTTTACTAGCTTCAAGTTGAAGCTTACGTTTCCTAGGAAAGCGTGTCTATAATGTCAAATACTGGTGAAAATCTGTCATTTTCATCAGTCATCATCTGCCTAGACTTTTCCCGACTATGTTGTGGTCGGCTTCCAGTCTAACCGGATGCAGCTGAATACCAGTATTTTACATGGAGCGACTGCCTATCTGACCTCCACAACCAAGTTTCTTGGTAATAAAATCCTTGAAGACTGGTTGTCAGACTTTCGGGCTTCTGATGACCCGTAACGACTTTCAAAGATCCACGAATGACAGCCGGGAACACGTGCTTTCCGAGACACGGCGGGGTCTTAGTATGTGAAGATGGTCACCCAAAGCTTTAGCTACAGTTTTATCACTGTCTTTAGTCTTTAAAATTTTGGGACATTTTATAGTATTTTGTGCACGAAGCATATTTTATTCAGCGAAAACTTGTCCCTTTTACACTAGCAGAAAATCGCACCTGCGCGGCGGGTAGTTGCGTAACACACTATCTAAGCAATGGCTTTCATTTTGACAGTTCAACAACATTCATTGCGTTATTTACGTTATTGATCCGACAATTTTTTCGAACATGTGAAGCAATGGATTAGCAATATCGTTCAAAATGATTCAGATTGTGATTGAGAGTGTGTTACGCAATTAGGGTGTGATTTTCCCTACTTTTAGCAAACTGTGTACAGATTATCTGATTATTAGAATGTTCTATCTAGATCTACCTATAGGTAATTGGGTAGGGAGCTATCATCTGCTGAGGTGTCGTAGGTTCTATAAGCCCTTCACAATATGCCTATTGTTTTCTCCTTATCAGATTAGATAATTGTAATTTACTGTAGGTACCAAACAAATATATTATAGGTAAGTAGGTACTTATGATTGATGTCAAGTGCAGCCTATTTTAATGTTATTGATATGTTCCTGATTCTTTGGCTGGATATCGACGGCATCGGCAAACTGTAACCTTAAATTAAGCACTTGATTCTAGACCATCTAGCGTAGAATTTTAAGTCGATTATCAAAAAAACCCACTGTTTCATAGACAAGTGCAATACCTACGCGGTCAAAATGTATGGAACAGCTAATTTATTTGTAAATAACCGATGAAAAATTTCAACGCAGGGGGTTCGGAGTCATGTACTGAATCAATGGTAACAGGTTCTGCGTCGATATGCCTGCCAGCCTGTATTGGAATAATTGGAAATTTTAATCTTCCTACAAAACTTGATGAAAGTCGGCCTTGTCGCATGCATACGTTCCTGATAGTTTTATGACCCGATTTGTTTAGAGTAGACACGTGCTGTCGATCGTAACATCATAGTTGATCTTTGGAACATGTGACTTTAATAAGTCTGTTTTCATCGATAACTCTCTGTTTTGGAGCGACAGCATAGACCGGTAAATATTGACTAGAATGTCTACAGGAAAGTTGTGTGATGGATTAGCATGTAGGTACTAACCTAACGGAAACACACACACACACACAGAGAGAGTAAAAGATTATGGGGACCTAAGAAAGCCTATGTCAAAGAACAATGAGGCCATATTTTTCGAAACATTGACTCACCTGCAGGTGGGTTAAAGGTTGGCAAAAATAAGCGCTATACAGCAGCCTTTCTGTCATCCCACGTATCGCTCATAATGAAAATACTTTTTAATTTTGTCGTGAAACTCCATCCCAAATATTCCGTCGCCGGAAAAGCATTCACACGACCTTCAGGCTTATTACATCTACCCGCCCCCGCACGCAAAATAACCGATACCGACCCTCAATAATCATAACATTTTTCGGTTCCTCCATAAATCTTGGGTCCTTATACCGTCATTACGTAACGATTGAAAAGCTTGGCCTTGCCCTATTTCCGTCATGGTCGGCCAATGTCAGTGTCGAAGCCGGGTTGAACCTTGACGGGTACCGTTTCGTGGTTCGTGTTTTTCAAGGTCTGACGTCAGAGCGTCAGATGTTCTGTATACCTACACGCTAATTCCAGATGTTTAGAGGTGGTAACAGGTTTTAGGTGAGACGTGATATAATGTAATATACATTAGCTAGGTAGGAGAAGTACGCATACACTGGCTAATTTCCGTATTTAAAAACGTTCAAAATGTACTTGCAATTTCATCTCGACGACAATCAATGTCAAAAAGTTGTTGTAAATATCGGTTGCGAGATTGAGACAGATTAGAATTTAAACGTTCCTAAAAGTACGAGAATTGCCCCTGAGCTGTATTCGTATATTGAAGAGTCCCATCGTCCATCACTGGGATGGGACACTTAATATCGTGTCCTGCATGTCCTGTCAGCTGCACGTTACAGGAACTGATGGCGCCAAACAAGTAGCCGAATTCTGCGCCGATTCAATTTAGATTGCCATCGACACTTTAAGAGAAGAAGTATATTGAATAGGGACCTATGTATGTCTAATATAGCTATCCCAAATAATGGTTTGTGGACTACCTGTCTTCTAAAGTTCTGAAAAAAATACAACCTGACTAGCTCGTTCCGGGAGACTATTGTTGGAGTAAAACTCATCTCTACGCTATTTCACGGTATATTTTTTGTATCGTATCAAAGTTTACGGTGTTTACGGTTCTCACTTTTATATGTTTTGTGGTCATGGACGCTGTAAGAGCTCGAGTAGACGAGGGAAAGAAAATCACACACCATCTATATATATAAAATTCAAAGTCCTGACTGACTGACTGACTGACTGACTGACTGACTGATAGATCAACGCACAGCCTAAACAGCTGGTCCTAGAGACATGAAATTTGAAGGGTGTGTTCTTCGTGAAGAGTAGGCATCCACTAAGAAAGGATTTTTCGAAATTCCACCCCTAAGAGGGTGAAAAGGGGGGAATTCGTTTGTATGAAAAATCTTATTCCTTGAGTTAATAAACTTGAAATTTGGCACGAATACTTATCTAAATAAATTATGAAGATTGACAGTTTTTATTCTTCTAAACTACCCCCTAATAAGGGATTGGGGGGTTTCAAAGTTTGTATGGAAGAAATTTAGCGCGCAGTCCGATTTACTCGAAACTTGGTAGTTATACCTAATATTGAAAGTAAAGAATAATGTGTATCAGGGTTTTTTGAAAATCTACCCCTGACGGGCTGAAATGGGGTAGTAAATTTTTCAGGGGAGGATTTTACTGTATGGCTTGATTAACTCGAAAATTAGTATAAATAATCTTTGAGTCAAGTTATGAATACATCCCAAACGATTTTTTTTAAATTCCACCCCTGTGGGGGTGAAATGCGGGGATACCGTTTATATGAAAAATCTTCTTCATTAGGTTAATAAACTTGAAACTTTTCAAGAATACTCGCCTAAGTAAATAAGTAATAAAGTTTATCATTATAAGAGTGAGTTGCATCAACTAACTATAGCGATAACCAATGTTTTGACAGCCTTCAAATCTCCAGTTAAGCGAAATTCGGGTTGCATCATTTTGACTTATTGTTATAATGACGTCATAAATAACTATAACAAGCAATTATAACGATAATCATTGCTTTGACAGCCGTCAAATCTCCGGTTAAGCTAAATTCGGGTTGCATCATTTTGACAATTGTCACAATTGTCAAAAAAACGTCACAAATAACTATAACATTAATCGCCCAACTTTGGGCGGTTAAGGGCTATAGTTACGGTTTGTGTCGCCATTTTTTTGGAGCATTGAATTCCTTTTCTGTGTGGTCCCATGCTTGTTTTTTTTGGTGTTTTGTGCTAGTCTCGTCTGTTCTTTGCACAACAAAAATGTGTTTTTCTGCAAAGATTTGTAATCTAGTAACTTCTACGTTGCTAAAATTAACACCTCAGTGCAATCATCATATTTGTTCCATAAGAACAATCAGCCTTTATTGTTTCCACTGCTGTGACACAGGCAGTGGCTGTGGGAGGGCACTCCCGCTCACCAAGAAGAAGCCTGTGTCACAGCAGTGGGCCGCACTGGGCCCGCGTGGTGGATTACATTGCGGCCCACTAGCCGCAACGTAATCCACCACGCGGGCCCAATGCGGGTTGGTAGATATCACATGTCTTCGATTTTTAGCTCTAGGACACGCCGGTTTCCTCGCAATGTTTTCCTTAACCGTTTTGAGAGAAGTGGTGATGAAACAATTTACACAAAGTAAAGTGCCTCTCTGGGTTTGAACCTACGATCTACAAGCTGTAAGTCGCAGCTGTTACAACGGAGCCGCCAGCGCTCAGCGATAAATAGTAAGATTAAAGGGTGTTAAGAATGGTCTAAAATCAAACATCACATAGTATATATAACAAAGCATTTTTATTACTGTAAGCGCCAGACGAGTTAGAAGTAGGTAATATTTCATCTAAAGAAGATGCAGGTCGCTCCACCGATAAAAACTTAAATACCGCACGCTCCACATTACATGTGCACTACAGCCAACAGTACCAACGTCTGCCCACCAAACAGTTATCCAGCAAGAGCAGCTTGCTGTTAGAAATTGATGTTATCGATCGATATAAACGTATTCTAACTAATATTATTATTGTTCTTTTTGGTGTGCTGGAATCCACTGCAAAATAATTTCTTTCCCGCAGTCATCAGGCACAGTATGCGTTTGTTGTGAAAATCGACATAGAACAATCGGCACATCTGCAGCAGTCTCGGGCAATGTCTTCGCACATTGCGTTGAAATCTTACTGAACAATAAAATTAACACAACATCCTTCTGGAGTAAATGCTCTAATGCTGTCATGCATCTTCCAATAACGCAATCCTTCAATTACATACAGGAAAACAGAAATATCAATTTCATGTAATTCGAAAGAAACGGAAAAATAAAATGAATTTTATTTATTGTCACTTGACACGTCTTGTCTTTCTGACAGTGTCAGATAGTGATGCGGCTCGATTTTATTTACCTCGTTACACGAGTAAATAAAAGACAATTTTCTCTCGAGGTGCCACTCGATGTAGTCGCGATTACTAGTTAACTGTCATTCTTCGATAATAAACGTAGGAATAGATATATTTCGTGTAATAAACCGTCAAAATACTGTGATGTACAGTCACAGAGTTTTAATAAGAGAAAATACATGTTCTATGGGTTAGTGCTAAATGATAAATGATAAATGATTTTATTTTTGTAAGTAGGTTTGTACAAACACTTTTACACGTCAATCATATTTTAAAACTAGATGAGGTCGGCGTTTCCTATCTGACTAGTCTGAGAAGAAAGGCCGAAACAAACTCAGACGTCACAGTCTCTTTTAAAGTCCAGACATAATCTTGGTCAGATCATGTGAAGACCATGTAGATTTATGTCTGAGATGGTTTTTTTGAAGAAAGAACCAAACAGTTTGAGAGGACCTGTCCAGTCAGTGCACGCATTTGTCAGAAATCGTGCAGCTCAACTCAAAACTTAGGGAGCTCAATGATCCGACGAACAATACCAAAGAAAGGACATTTGGGTAGGCCACATTAATTACTCAAACTGCCAGACCACGACAAAAACTAAGAGAACAGAGAGAAACATAATATAAATACAATGACCCACATAGTCTTCACATTCACAATAATAAAAATAATAGAATACTTTACAAAGTAAGCAAATGTCATAGTATATATCAAATTCATCAATGTCAAAGTGTATATAAAAAAAAAAAAAACAAAAAACATCAACAAAACAAAAATAAAAAATAAACACATTCAATATGTAAAAATTGGAAGCAGCTTAATCCCAAGCCTTTTTGTCCTCGATATAAGCCTTAACGGTATAAAATGCTTTCTGGCACAACTTACGTTTAATGAATGATTTGAATTTATTAAGGCTTAGATCTTGAACGGGGCTTGGAACTTTATTGTAAAAGCGTATACATTGGCATCTGAACGAGCCACCTATTTTCTTGAGCCTTGTTGTAGGTAGAACAAACTTGTGTTTGTTCCTAGTATTTATATCATGGATATCACTGTATTTTTTAAACAATTTTATATTTTTATGGGCATATAAAAGATTTTCATAAATATACTGAGAAGGCACAGTCATAACATTAATTTCTTTAAATTTTTCTCTGAGCGAGTGTCTCGGACTTAATTTATAAATTGATCGAACAGCTCGCTTTTGCAAAACAAAGATAGTCTGAATATCAGCGGCATTTCCCCACAATAGAATACCGTACGACATTACACTATGAAAATAGCTAAAGTACACTAAACGGGCTGTCTCTATATCAGTTAAATTACGAATTTTTCTAACAGCGTATGCTGCGGAACTTAGCTTTTTTGACAATTTGTCTATATGTGGACCCCACTGAAGCTTAGCATCCAAAGTTATGCCTAAGAATACTGTGCTGACAGTTGATAAAGTGTAATATTTTGTCATTAAAATCGTCATTGATTATCAGATCAACCTGATAATCAGTGGAATCTGAGTAGGACATAACGCTTTTTACAAATTCGAACAAAGACAATCTTAGCCGAATGTGACACCGATGTACCAATACAGAACGGTTACTGTATTTTGGATATTACGATACGATTCTTTTCTTGAAGTTATTTTTGTGTACGTTTCAAACGTACGAAGCAACAACCAACTTGAATTGAGTTTGCGAATTACATAATCGAGACATCGAGTCCATTTATGACTGAGTAACATCACTAGAGCCAACAAAAGAAAGCGACAAGCGACGATGACAAGCTTGAAATGTTGCCCTTGTCAAAAAAATTACCCAACTTTAACGAAAAGAGTTCCTGGAAGGATTTGAGGGAGGCCTTTTAGGCTAACAAAAAAAAATATATATTATGAATATGGATAGTATTGCTATTATTTATTTTATTACATAATAAAAACAGTTTTGGTTACCACCTCAGACTGTGACTTATATATAATATGTTTTCATATTTGAAAACACGTTGCGTTTAAGGAATAATCCTACCGAAAAAATAAGTTTGATCTTGGTTATTTTTGAAAGTGTGATGACAACAAGCTTCAAGTGTTGTTCCTGTCAAAAAAATTACCCACGAACATTTTGGGGAAATAAGACCTCTTATCACTTGTCACCCTTTTAACTTTAACTTTTTACATTTTACATAATTGGTGCAACAACGGATAGTTAGATTTTATGGTCATGCTTAATGTTAAAATTAAAATTCACTTTGATGTAACTATAACGGAGCTTTTGATGCAACTCACCCTAAGTTTTTCAAAACTACCCCTCAAAGGGGAATATAGGGGTGTTGAAGTTTGTGTGGGATAATTTGAATGCGCGCGTGGTCCGCATAACTCGAAACTCAGTGTTTATACTTAAGACCAAAAATAAAGAGTAACATGCATCAGGGTTTTTCGAAAATCTACCCCTAACGGGTTGAAAAGGGGTAGTTAATTTTACAAGGGAGGATTATAATGCGTGGCTTGATTAACTCGAAAATTGGTATAAATAATCTTTGAATCAAGTTATGAATAATCCCCAACGATTTTTCAAAATTCCACCCCTGTGGGGGTGAAAAGCGGGGGATACAGTTTATATAAAAATCTTATTCCTTGAGTTAATAAACTTGAAACTTGGCACGAATACTTACCAAATAAATTATGAAGATTGTCAGTTTTTTTTCTTCTAAACTACCCCCTAATAAGGGATTTGGGGGTTTCAAAGTTTGTATGGAAGAATTTTAGCGCGCAGTCCGATTTACTCGAAACTCAGTATTTATACCTAATATTGAAAGTAAAGAATAATGTGTACTTATCAGGGTTTTTGAAAATCTACCCCTGACGGGCTGAAATGGGGTAGTCTATTTTTCAGGGGAGGATTATAATGCGTGGTTTGATTAACTCGAAAATTGGTATAAATATTCTTTGAATCAAGTTATGAACTATCCCAAACGATTTTTCAAAATTCCACCCCTGTGGGGGTGAAAAGCGGAGGATACAGTTTATATGAAAAATCTTATTCATTTAGTTAATAAACTTGAAACTTGGCAAGAATTCTTGCCTAAGTAAGTAATAAAGTTTATCATTATAAGTTTTTCAAAACTACCCCTCAAAGGGGGATATAGGGGTGTTAAGTTTGTGTGGAAGAAATTGAATGCGCGGTCCGAGTAACTCGAAACTCAGTATTGATACTTTTGACAGAAAATAATTAATAATAAGTATGTAAAGTTGTCGAAAATTTACCACTGACGGGACAAAAAGGGGTAATTCAGTTATTAAGGGGAGGATTTGAACTTGAAACTGTATGTTACATTTTCACGCCTAAACCACTGAACTTCTGATTTGGCATAGAGATAGATGGCATCCTGGGGAAGCACATACATTTTATCCTGTTAGCACGTTCCCGTGGGATAATTTCCGACATCCACGCGGGCGAAGCCGCGGGCAGAAGCTAGTTCATAATATAAATTGTTTAGTAGTGGATAAAACTTTTGGAACTAAGTGCAGAGATAATAGAATTTAATGCCAAGAACGCATAGCAACGAAAGCGGGGCTCGTGACTAAATAATAACAGCCGCACGGATCGGAGATTAAGCTACGCTTGCCGCGGTCGGTTCGTAGATGGGTGACCGTCCATTACATATCCAGATCCCTCCGTGCCTCGAAAAGCACGTAAAGCCGTTGCTCCCAGATGCCATTTGCAGATCATTAGCAGTCGTTACGGGTAGTCAGAAGCCCAAAACTCTGACCAAGTGGTATCGTGTTACCCTGTAACTTGGTTTGTGGATGTCAGATATAGGCAGGGCTTATGTTTAACTTACCACCAGATGTAGTAACATTATAACAGACAAAAATAGTAAATGATCACCAAAATTAAACCCGCATTTTAATGTAAACTTATAACCAAAGTTTTAACATCTCGCTATCCTATTTAAGCAAAATTACTCCAAATAAGTCATGTTCGGTTCTCAACAGCCGGCAAAAAATAATCTCTTTTTTTCCATATTTTTATTCTATACAATCTAATCGTTTCTGCCACTCGCCGGCCGCTGCCGCGGCACCGCCACCGCTTCGCTCGCTCGGCTCGTGCATAGGAGGTCATAGTTTTAACCTAACCTAACCATTTTTTTTTAAATTACCCTAATTAACCTCGTCTATCTAGTTTGCAGCAAGCCGGAGACATAACTTAATATGGCATCATAATACTTTATTTGGTAATAAACCTACATTTTATGGCAATCATAGTGGTTTTATTGCTCGCTATGATTTAGTGATCATTTACTACATTTGGTGTTCGAATACAATTTGAAGTGCAAGAACTAAGGGTATCAAAGCATTTTACGGTGGTCATTATATTTTACCCCGATAGGCAGTCACTCTATGTAAAATACTGGTATGCAGCTGCATCCGGTAAGACTGGAATCCGACCCCAACATGGGAAAAGGCTAATTAGAATGTTTGAGGCTTAGCAACGAAGCCTTAAAAGGCTAATCTCTAGTCTAGGACAATTTAGCTAATGATATTTCGTTCAGAAGAACTCAACAAGGACGATGGAATAATCGTCTGACGACCTGACTCAACTCAAACAGCTGATAATGAGTACCTAAGCCATAACAATTATGCAAATGAAAGATCGTAAAGTTGTTCGCTTGTTTACCGGCTTTTACTTGACATAGTAAATCGATTATGTTCGACCTAATTCTTTTATCGTTATTTACAGCAGGTTTTACCTTGTATGTAGAAATAAATACCTAAATAAATTGACGCTGCTTCTCCTTCATCGACATGATTTTTTTTTTTTCATCTTTGGGCCTCTTGTGCTGATATTTTGCTCATCTCCTCTATATTTTCAACGCACTTCTGATAATGACTTCATCATTCTCATCATGCTTCAACTCTCATCCCAATCTATTTGGCATCGGAACAGCACGTCTGTGTCTTCTATACATCTCTATAGCCGGTATCTGCGAATTCTCTTCCTTACTAACCTTATTTATATTACTAGCTTCATCTTTCGTACTTAGGTACATTACATCATCTACCTAGCCTTTGCTTAACTATATTGGTCTCACAGTCACCAGATGCAGCTGATTACCAGTATCTTACATGAAGCGACTGCCTATCTGACCTCCACCACAACCCAGTTATCTACTGGGTAATACGTTAAACTGAAGACAGTCATCAGTCATCAGTCAACGCCTCGTCAGTTTAACGCTTTCGTGTCCCATGTTCCGTGATGTTCCTCATGCCATATTGGAACAAAGAGTTCCTTTAAAATAAAATCAAATATTAATTTAGCATAGGGAAGTCGATCATATGATGACTAAATCCATCGCCTTATCACCGATACTAATCCAAATCGACTTGATAACTGCAACAAAATGTCAATTTTATACTGCAGGCGTCAACACTACTCAAAGTGTCTAAAACAATCCTGCGCGTTGATTTTTATTCGCAGTTAATGCGGGTAGCTTTGTATTTTAGAACAGATATAGCAGTTACCTACCTGACATAAAGTCACATTTTTCTATAATAATAAAGGAGTGCTTAGTTTAATTGTGTTCTGTATGTACTTACTTAAAAAAATAGTCCAGTCATGGCGGCCAATCTCAAGAGAGACTAGCCTTCGGCGCGAGACATATTATACTCGTAGTGCACAAATTTATGCGCAGACACAGGTGCACTCTCTCTTCCCTCACTCTCATAGCCCGATGGGACGGCCCGTGATCCACACAACCGTAGAGAGATCAGGAGCAGGAACAACGGCTTAACCGGCTTTCCGAGACACGTGGGTATCACACCGCCAACTACCTACCAAACTCCAGGCTGTTACAAAAAAAAAATCCTAATAGAAAGATCCAAAAACACTTTGCCCAACCTGGGAATCGAACCCAGTACCCAACGCTCAGCAGTCGCGCTTGCGGCCATGAGACCAACAGGCCAGTACCTACCTACTTAGTTTGAGGCCAATTCAGCAGTGCGATTCTGTAATCATATCACCGTAAAAACTTAGGTGAAGTGAGCGTGGAGTGAGCTGTCATTCCAACTAATGCTAGGGATTGACACTATTGACAGCTCACTCTAAGCTCACTTCACCTAACTTTTCACGGCGAGATTTTTACATAATCGATCGGCAGATCAAAATTATTGGCAGAGAAAGTAGGTAGATACAGTTCAGAATTAAACTATCCCAAAGAAATCTCTGTTGTGCGACTGCATTTCTGATAGACTCACTTTGTTTAAGTTGAAATTATGTATGCATGCAAAATAAGAAGGTAGACTAAGATAAATAGCTGGCATGAAGCTTATAAAAAAATTAAAACCAAACTACCCACATTCATTCATTGGATTATTTTAATGGATTTTTATGTGAATGTATTCGAGAATGCTACAATTGCTAACATTGTTTTTAAGACCTTTGTTACTAACATTATATGTACTTGAAATGTCTGAAATAAATGTATATTGTTATTATTTTTTCTTTTGATATTTCTCGGGACCCTGGGGTCTCGGAGCTTTGAAAGGCGTACGAGGGGCCGAAGTCAACTCGCAGAATCCTGTTAGACGTTTTCAATGAAATGAGGCACCAACCGACGATTATCTCTGTTTGCACTATGCAAATGCACCCAAGGACAACCCCCGGCTGGTGTAGGACTATTGCAAGATATGGAAACAAAGATATTGGGTTATGAGTTTGGGTGGCTCTAAAGTGAACTGTTTATCTAGGACTATGGAAAAACCTGCCTGATCAATTTTCTATATATAAATTACACAGATATAATGGCAGGGGGTGACTTGCACACTCAATAATGGGCTCCCGAAAATATATATCAGGATAATCCCGGAAGTACGGTCAAGATCCCTAACAGCATCTACTGGAATACTTCCTTCCTCCGAGCACGTTTGTGCTTGCGAATCTCCACTCAAGCCGGCCAGAGGTGGGAGTTCTGTTCCTCGTCATTGTTCACTCCAGCCGGCCAATAAAGGCAAGCCAGAGGTGAGGAACAAGACTTCTTCCATGAGATAGGGTCCGTGGGGTCGCTACTGCCCAACAGCTCGCCACATGCTGCCCTGCGGGTTTCTGTATCTCTATTGGTCTGGTTCCTCACCCTAGCCAGACCCGTTCCGGCAAAGTAAACTCTTTCGGCACAAGCCTAGAGTTCGGAGCGCGCAAGCCCCACCACGACGTTAACGTTGAGATTCGGCGGTGGGGTTATTATTATTATTTTGTTGCTCACCTTTTTGCGTCTGCGACTCATAAAATCGTGACACATTCAGCGTCTTAAAGTTTAAACTCATTTCGTTCAGTATCATTGTTAAAAAGAAGGCCAATAACTGTAACATTTCCGGTCAGAAGTAATTCAACGTTGACTCACCTGAGGCTGCCGTCCGTCTCTCGAAGAATCGCGAAGATTAGGAAGATCAAACTCAAAATGGCGAATACTCTGAACCATTTTCTGGGCACAATTTGTAACCGTGACGATATCATTGTGGAACTTTCGCGAACGATAAGTTATCGGTCAGTTCGGGTTGGTACTCGACTGATTATTATCCGACAGTTTTCATTATCAGGATTATGATATTATTATCGACGTGTTTTTGTAGCGTGGTCGTTAAAGTTGCCTTACTTTCTGAGGTGATACCTGGTGTGTTCAACGCTAAAATGTTATTAGGTAATCTTAATAATCTTTTTAATTTTTTGTCCAGTATGTACAATTGTAATGGTCCTGTGAGATGGTATAGTACAGACGCCAGCACATCAAGTTACTACAATCTGTCAAATTTCTTTAATAGATTTTCAACTTTATCGCTAAAGCATTAAGGTACAAGGTTAATTGGGAAAATTTGACAGTTTCGGGTAGCTTGACCTGCTGGCGTCTGTACCATTCATTCGCCACTTGATGTTTCATCTCAAGTATTTACGGTTCAAACGATGATCTTAAAATTATCAGGACAGGTGATTTTCCGAAAGACCTAATCTTATCAATAACTAGAATGCCGCGTACCGCATATTCCGCAGACCGCAGGTATGATGTTAGGTCATGCAAAGATTGTGAAATACCTGCTACCTTACTGGACTAGTATCATATTCTTGATAAAAATCTTTAAAATACCTATGTATATCGATGACATACATACTATGTACACGTAGTACGATAGTATTGCTATGACGAATACTTAAGCCCAATGCAGCTGAGGCACGATTCTTAGCGTATCTGAACGTGAAAACACAACAGAACTACATCAACGCACATCAACAGTCTTATCATCATAGTCATCATCATTACGAGTATCAGCCTATAGTCTAGCAGCTGGTTTACACGCCATGCATGATTCAACTCGATCCTATTGGGTGGCTCCATCTCATCCAGCTGCTACCAGCCAATCTGCGAAGAAGGTCGTCCACCTAGTCTGAGGGTGTCCCTACAGTCCTGTCTTACTTATGCAAACTTATGCTACGCTAAGGCTTATCATCATCATCATCATCATTCTCCTGCCCTTATCCCAATTTATTTGGGGTCGGCGCAACATGTCTTTTTCTTGTTGCTTATGCGGGCTAAAATACAATCATAAGTGTTGTGAGGCCAGTTCTTTGTCTACACCGGCCTTTGTAGTGCTTTAAGAGAAAGTGCGTCATTGTCTGTGGTTTTTGCGCAGACCACACTGAGCGCGAATTGATTCCAATGATTCGGTCCAATTGTAAACGTGGTGCCAGTGTTGGTTATCATTTTAAAACACTTTACATTCTAACTTGACCGACAAATTAGAATTCTAAATATTTTACACCTTTTGCATCGGACGTCGTAGCTATGATTTCTATGATACAGGCCTAGGTTTCTTCCTAGCTATCAGCCTATGATGTTGTTGATGTACATAGGCCTCCTCTCGATGAGAGGGAGGGTTTCTTGGAGGACTGTTACAAAAGGCGTAGAGAAGAGAGGCGTAGTTAAGAATCTAGCCATCTTCCATAAGACCAGACATTTAAATGTACTTACTACATGTGACCAATAAATTTCTTGGTTAATGAATCATTTAGCGTTATCTGTAAACGTATTGAACTATGAAATTTTTAGATATAATACCGTTAGGTCAATGTCTAACTGATTAATTACTAAATAATCTCTGGCTTTCAATAGGAAATCAGCTACTTAAGTAGGATGTTACTCATCATCTGCCTAGCTTTTTCCCATCTATGTTGGGGACGGCTTACAGTCTAACCAGATGCAGCTGAATGGATCGACTGCACCCCTCGGACTGTTTGTAAGACTTTCGGGCCAAAATCTACAAATGTCTGCCAGGACCAGCGGCTTAACGTGTTTTCTTTGTAATAAAGTGTCATAACAATACCTATGGGTAATTTTTTGCTCCAGATGTCTTGCTAGGGCCAGCCGCACAAGCTGCATCCTGTCTTTAGATTTTGTCCTTAGAACTAGAGTACACATAACATCTGGATGTCAACAACATTATAAACCATGATCCTCTAAAATTTGAATAGTCCAAACATGATTGCTTTAGCCCATTTCAAAGGAAACCGAATAGAAAATACACCACTAACTGTAACGACCTTCCTTCGCTTCACAAAAACAGCAATTTTCCCTTCCATCCTGCATTCATTGTGGTATTATAACTGCGCATGCAATTCTTGTTATACATTGTTGTGTATAAGTGGACGTCAGAGGGCGCAGTCGCCATTGAAGATGAATACGAGCAATATCCGGCCTCGCCCGGCCTGCGATGAATCCACGGCGACAGGAATGCTTCATCAATGTGACGATAGGAATGGATTTTTTTCTGATCTTTTGCGAATTAAATGTTCAGCGGGGTAGTTGTGTAACACACTTACTTATTGGGTTTCATTTTGACAGTTCAACAACATTCATTGCGTTATTTACATTGTTGAGCAGACGAATTTTTCGACCATATGAAGCAATGGATATAATGGAAGCAATAATATTTATTTATTTATTTTACCACTAGCTTCTGCCCGCGGCTTCGCCCGCGTGGATGTCGGAAGTTATCCCACGGGAACGTGCTAACAGGATAAAATGTATGTGCTTCCCCAGAATGCCATCTATCTCGCGGGCCCTTTGTGGCTAATTACAGTAGAAAACCAATTGTGTCTCATTAGTGGTGATTAAGAGGGTACCTATATGATATCTTTACCTAAGTACCTACCTAATTAAAAAAAAAACTCAATAACAGAAAATTAAATACCTACCTAAATAAACCTATTTCTGATGATAACTAATCTAAACTCAATAAATAAGCAACATCCCTAAAAACTAATATCTATACGAATGACTAATCCTACCTAACAGTATTATAAAATAACCTACGGTCACTACGTACACTATCAAATATACTACCTATACTTTAAAATTAAAATCTATACCTACGACTCATATAAAAATAAACCTAAATAACTCTAAAAACTAAAAGGAATAAAAATGAACTCCACTGCGGGTGACCCAACCTACGACAAACTTAGTATTTGCGGTTGGTACAGTACAGACAGTGGTAATCGGGTATAGGGATCGAACCGCAAAATTAAGTTTGTTTTTTATTGTATATACTTTTCCGGGATAAAAAGTACCCAGTGTGGTGCCCAGGATATTAAAGAATAATTATACCAAGTTTCATCGTAATCGAACCGGTAGTTTTTGCGTGATGCCTGAACAAACAGACAGACAGACAGACAGACAGACCGACAGACAGACAGACAGACAGACAAAAATTTTTTTAATCACATTTTTGGGTTCGGTGTCGGTCTAGTAACACCCCCTGTAAATTATTTTTTTGATATTTTCAATGTACAGAATTTTCACTTCTACAGATTTATTATAAGTATATAGATATCTGTACACACACATAATATATGTATACAGACAGGAAAAAAAAACAGAACAGAAAAATAGGTACAAAGGTGATGCTTATCTTTTGCCTTCAAAATCATTCATATTGATTGATCGTGTGCTACTTCCAGGTGCATTAATTAGTGTGCATTCTTCAGGTTTACTTTCGATATCTTCAGAGCTCTAAATCTCGATTCTAATTATTGTTTAACAGCATTTTATTCGCATCAAAGTCAATTTGAAACCACTTCGTCTCATGCCTGGATATTGCTTGCTGTGGGCATTTTCTTGAACCTTTCGTGCACCACTGATAGACAGCTGCCGAGGGCAGTGCTGATCTAAAAAGTACGATAAAATAACTTACCTATTGGTCAAATAAAAAAGTCCTCCAAATTTTGGCCATGGCGACTAATCTCAGCGGAGACCAGCCTTCAGCGCGCGAGACATTATAGTGCACGAGTTTATGCGCAGACCAGGTGCACAGGTCTCTCTCTCATTGCCCGATGGGACGTCGGCAATCAGACATTACCGAAAAGAGATCGGCACAGGGCCAACGGGCCTTTTATGATTGCTCATACCTGCTTGTTCAACTTTATTGCGTGGCTGTGGAAAACTTTGCATAAGTTACAAATAGGAGCGCGTGACTGCGTGAGCCAAATGAGTCATTATAAAATTGATTCACTTAAGTATGTGATGCCAGTCACACACACTATACGCGGAAGTTTAGTAATTTTGAGGCTCAGTGGTGTAATATTATGGTTTTTTGGAGTTGGAGGTAAAATATTTGATTATCGTTGTTGGTGGATAAGATTACGAGATGAATCAATTTCGAAGGAAAAATGATAGTGACTGGAGAGAACCAGAGCGGTTCTCTGCAGTCACTATCATTTTTCCTTTTTTCTGTCGGTACATACTTTTGAACATCGTCGCGGCAGACCCCGTAGAAGATGGCGAGGCGAGCTGGAGAAAACAAACGACAAGTGGTTCATTTTAGCCCTGAATCGAAAGAGCTGGAAGACATGGGGACAGGAGGGGAGAGGCCTTTGCCCGCAGTAGGATGATGTGGGCAACAGTAACATACTTTTGAGTACCTATCATGTACAGACAGACAGGTTCTAATCTTATTTGGGTACAGTTAATTAAGTTTTCTTTAAAGCCCTCCTTATGGGTAGGTGCAGCTTCTTAGTAGCTATTAAAATGTAATTTAAATAAATAAAAGAGATGGTTACTTATAACGATTTATTATCATCATTTTACGTAACTTATTCTGTCACTGTTCACATTTAGGGTTAATTAAATAATGTGTGCGTTTGTTTGTATTCCACTTCGGCAACGACCGCAATCAGTACAAAGGCCTCTTGTTCTGGCTATTTCTGGAAACAAAATAAAGAGTTGTTCAGCAAAATGATAGTGATAAATGAACCTACATAACATAATCAGCCTATAGATAATGTTCCCACTGCTGGGACACAGGCCTACTCTCTGTGGTGCGAGTTGGTAGATGTCACAATCATGTTTTCGATTTTTTGGTTCTAGGACATGCCCGTTTTCTCACCACGAAAAATTTCTTCTCAGGTGGGTGCAGAATCATATGCTGAATTCATAGTTACAGTATGCGAATCTGTAGCCCTGCCATCCTGTATGTATATGAAGCACCCAAATGATTAGGAATTTCTTTCAAAATCCCTCCAATTGTAATAGAAATGTGTGCTATGAAATTGGGGCGCTGCGCTGGCGAAAGAGGTAGGTAAGATATTTTTCATCCTGTCTTTAAAAATGACGAAATATAACATGTGGGTAATAGCAAGTGTACCTACTATAATATAACTAAGTAGTAAAGTATTTTACCTGATCGATTTCGCAATCAAGCAGAACGTGGGCGAAGGGTGAGTGGAGCGCCGCGGGAGGGAGGGGCGGGGCGACTCCCGCGCAGACATGCGACACCCCCACCTCTATTGTGATATCGATTGGCGAGATCGAATCGTTATAGTCGTTTAAGCTCATTGCCAGGGATTAAGTAGAAATATTTAGGAGGGGCGATTAGTTTTAGTTTTTGAACCATGAAAATGACACCCATGATGAAAAGTTTGAAAATTTTCGCAACCGCCATTTTGGATTTTCATTTTGACTGTATAATCGGCTGCACCCTTCAAAACTATGAAAACTACACCCATGACGAAAAATTAGAAATTTATTTAATTTTAACATTCATACTCGGTTGGTTATTAGGTACTTGAATAGGAATGCCTACCTAAGGGTGATAAATGGGGTAGTTTCCTGGGTAAAAAAAATATAATTATATTTAGTCCGTCAGTTAGATTATCGAAAAATAATGGACATGTATTTTTTCTTTTGTCAATGAAACAAAGAATGACAAAGATAAAGCGTTTCAAAATTTGGGAGTGACGTCACGCCATGCTAAAAAGTGTAGCAAGGCGTGACGTCACGCGGAACTTTAACGGGCGATATCTTCATCATTTTTTATATAATTGACAAAAAAAAATACAGGTCCAATATTTTTTGAAAATCTAACTGACGGACTAATTAGAATTTTTTAGGAAACTAGCCTAATCGAACGTCATAGTATTACGCGTGAGACGTACGTATTTTTAATTTCGTCGTATTAACTTGAACGAAGAAAGACCAATGACAATGTGCAAATACTTAGTACGGGAGCCGAGTAGGCCGTCTGGCGACTGCCTACTGCCGCGCGTATTTGTATGAAGATTTTGTTTTTTGTTAGGTACGATAATTTAGCGAGTTTATTAATTGTAGGGCACACATACAAAAATTTAATTGACAGGCGGCACTCTTATATGCCTTTATTCACTGCACGCGACTGGTTTTCGGGTGATTGCGGGTCGAAGCCGGGGGGCGGCGCATCGGAGGACGGAGGAGCGTTTACTGCACAGAAATTAAAGGATCGACTAAGTATATTTATCAGGGCCATACAAAAATGCTAAAAAGGAACCCTTATGGTGCGACTTCGTCTGTCTGTTCGTCTGTCTGCAGCAGATATCCACTTAAAATTTAGTTATAATTAATACTTGTCCACTTAGCAATTTAAAGAATTAACAAAAGCTTCTTTTCAATTTTTTCGCTTTTCAGAAGTTCTTTTCATTTCAATATGAGAGCCGAAATGGGGGGTTGAAATAAAGTGGGCTTACTAAGTCAGTGATACCCCAGTTTCGTTTTTATTTTTGTTTATGACACCTGGTTTTTGACTTTTTTGAAGCCAAAATGTCCGTCAAAATGCCATTCCCTTGTCTCCAAAGCAAAAAATCTGAAATAAATAGTTTTATTTATGTAAATATTACATGACAAATAAAAATGTTTCTTTATCTAACACAGCATTATACAAATCGGCAAAAAACGAAAAACCCTTACAAATAAACATAGTTATGCGGTCAGTTATGGAAAAATATTTTTATTCCAAGGTCTGACAGTTCCCAAAAATCGGCAAAGAGCGAGACGATCTCGCCCACCGAGAGTCGTTCTTGGCTGGTTCTTTGGAAAATTGTCGATTGGGAACTAAACTAATATTAATGAGAGGTTAAGAAGTAAATGAAGTACTATAACTTGTAAAAGATCAAACGAATTGTACAAACGGAAATAAAAGAGACCTGCCAGCTTAGAAACAGCAAAATAAAAGATTGATCTATCTTGCACCTGAGCAGGAGAGCAATTTGTTTAATTTCGCACTGATTGTTTGCCTGACAATCACTTCCCACATTAGAGCATAACTCGTTGTTCGACGTGACCGCTGCACCGTAATAGGCGCACGAGTGACTCAGCCGACAGGCACGCGGTCGTTGACCCCGCTGCACTCACCCGGCAACCAAGACTAACCAAGTGTCCAATGTACCAAAAATATACGGATGAAACTTCCGATTTTAAGGGCTCACTTGTATATTGAGAAAGTTTTGAGTATGAATGTGGATGGCTTTTAGAGAGGGGGCCCAAGAAACGAAGGATGGACTGTGTGAAAGATGATATAGCTAGAAAGAATAAAGAAAGTGACTGCCGAGATGACGACTAATAGAGTGGAAGAAAAAGTACCGACCCCAAATAGATTGGTAAAAGGGCGAGAGAAGATGATGTCTGCAGTGAGAATTTCGGGGTGGTCAAGAATCTTGTCAATTTTAGATTTAAGTAAAATGGAACAGCGTTCCGTGTAGAGAAATGCTGTGTCGGATTTTCATGACTTCAACACATGTGATACTCTGAGTTCTTTTCTCTTCTTTTTTCCTCGTAGCGGCACAAACGATATGAGAACAGCTCATGCAATCGTAAAAATTGGCCGTCAGGATGGTTAGCGACCCTGACTGCTCAGAGGGTGGACAGACAATGTAATGAGTACGATCACTCGTGCAGGCCATTTGAAAACTGAGAATAGAGGAGCGAATACCTCATATATCACTGCAGTTTTACTGTTCCCGTAGTGCATGATGTTCCTTGCCAGCCAGATATGATCGAAGAGCTCAGCGAGATTCGACCCAAATGAAATGAAATGAGTACGTGAGCCAGCATAAAACCTACACCGCTTTATATTCTAAAGTGTGAGAAGAAGTGAAGTTGGAGATGAGGACTGGTCTATGAGAAAATTTGACTCAGTCCAAGCATCAGTCTAGTCTTAGAGCAGCGGTGGTCCAGAGGTAGCGGCTGCGACTTACGTTGAGTTGTAGGTCGTAGGCTTGAATCCAGACAGGCGCTTTACTTTGTGTAAATTATTTCGTCACTACTGTTCTCAAAACGGTGAAGGAAATCATCGTGAGGAAACCGGCATGTCCTAGAACCAAACATTCAAAGAATATGACACTACCAAAGTACCAAGCCGCACTGGGCCCGTGTGGTGGACCTTGACCCACTCCCTCTCATCGAAAGGAGCCCACCAGCAGTGGGAACATTATAGGCTAATTTTGCTAAGCATCAGTCTTAGCTTAGGATAAGCACTAGGATGGTAACAGATGATGATCTCAGACCGACTTAGATGATAAGGCTACAATCGCGATAAAGTAACACAGCTAGTTCTAAAGTACCTACAACACAATGATTAGAAAAATTCCAAGAATGATGGTGATAGTGCCAGGTTGTCCACTTAACGCTTATCTTTCAGTAAAACAAGGTGAATACAAGTATCTAAAGGGGCTTGGTTGATAGATAAGACAACTGTCATGTTCGACGATAACCGTGGACTAACTGTTCTCGTTCGTATATAAGTTGTACAAGGATGTTTTAGCGTTCGAGTAACTTTGACAGGGGGGCGGCACTGGTAAACATTTGTGCAATTGTTTTGTGAAATGTCTTGAAAAACAAGATGGCGGTGTTAGTTCCGATTTTCGCCACGCGCCGTTACTCTTTGTAGGTATCGTTGTATGTCACAGTACTTGAGTATTTAAAATGACTTCTTACTATGGTGTTAATGACGCTTTTAATAGCGACAGAAATATCATGTATCCAAAAATATGTACCTATATAATGTAATTAGTTTCTGACCACGACTTTGTCCGCGTGAAATTTAATGGTCCTCCGACCCACCCCGTCGCATCGCATTACTTCGGGTTCGCTTAGCGTTCTTTTTGACTTTTTTATCTTTGCTTGACGGCTTGACTTAAAGACGGGAAGGATTAGGATTTAATTTTTGGATGGACTGACGACCTGGTAGATGCTCGAAGGTAACCCGCGAAATTCAAATTTTCTTACGTTTTTTGCAATTTGCTGATCAGTAATAAGTTGTACGTTGATTAAAATATGATTCGCGGCCGTAACAAATATGCATTTACAGGATTAGTCATCAACACTAACTCTCTAAGATCAAGTAATCCTACTGAATGACTATTTCATGAAATCTTGACATTTTAGGATTATGCTAACTTAACAAGTTGTATTACTGATTCTAATGATGATTCTAGGTGGCTGGGACAGACTGGAAGGCGAAGGACAGGTTGTTGTGGCGCAGCCTGAGAGAGCCCTACGTCTAGCCGTGGACTGTGATAGGCCGAGTTGATTGATTGATTGAATAGAATTAATATAGCACGACCTAGCAGATAGGTACTTACTACATCTAGTGTTTGAAATAATGATAGTAGGAGGATCATTGTGAAATTAAAAAAAAACCACATAGGTGCCTCATATCATTAACAGTGGTTATCAAGGGAAATTAAATGTTTATTTCTGTAAGCAGATCTTATAAGACACTTTTACACGTCAATATTTTGTTGGTCAATATTTTTAAACTACGAGTAGATGGCGCCGGCATTTCCTAACTGACTGATCTTTGAGAAGAAACGCCGAAACAAATTCAGAGATCATGGGTCTCTTATAAAGTCCAAACATTGTGTTATTAGGATTTTATGCGAGTCTAACAGTCAGGGCCATGTCTGGAAGGGTGTTTTGAAGAAATGATTGGAAGTGATAAATTAGAATTTATCTAATACTGAAAAACCTAAATAGGTAGGTAACCACTGTGATAACGATTTTCTATGTTTCGATGGCGGAAGTCAGATCGAATGAAAATTATTGCAAGTTCCCAATCCTTTAGATTCTGATGGCCTTTCAAGAAATTCTCTCTACGAATTCTAAATAAGTATATGTGGATACTCATACATTCCTAGATCCTTCAAGATATTCTCATACCGTTAACATAAATGTCTCACGATTTCAGTACATAAACAACGAGCAACGGAGCTGCGCACACGCCGCCCAAACCGCATTCTCTTCACCGCCATTGCTGTCAGTGAAAGTTAAAGCCTTTCACGAGAACGCTACATTTTTCAAACGATTTCTAATAGCACTAGTCACGGAAAATCTTTGTATTCTATCAACGGTAACGAGATCATTCGTATTCATTTAAAGATAATACTAGGCTCACCCATAGATATAGGAACTGTTATTTACATTTCTATGGGCTCACCCATCATCATCTGCCTAGCTTCTTCCCAACTATGTTGGGGTTGGCTTCCAGTCTAACCAAATGCAGCTGAATACCAGTATTTTACATGCGAGCGACTGCCTATCTGACCTCCACAACTCAGTTACTGGGTAATACGATAGGCTCACCCATTTTTTTATTTAATTTTGTAAGTAATTATTTATCTAATAACTCGTGGCTAATTAATAACAGCCGCACAGGTCGATCGATCATGTTAAGCTACGCGCCGCGGTTGGTCCGTGGATGGGTTATCTTTACAAACCAAGATCCATCCGTGCCTCAAAAAGCACGTTAAGCCGTTGGTCCCGGCTGTCATTCGTGGATCTTTGACAGTCGTTACGGGTACTCAGACGCCCGAAAGTCTGACCAACAGTCTTACCAACGGGTATTGTATTACCCAGTAACGGGTTGTGGATGTCAGATAGGCATTCGCTCCATATAAAGTACTGGTATTCAGCTGCATCCGGTAAGACTGGAAGCTGACCCCAACATTATTGGGAAAAAGGCTATGCAGATGATGATAATTTAATAAGGGACTTTTTAATCAAGCTTGCCTCCTATTACACAACAAACATAAATAAAACTGCTTAATAAAAACATAACTGGCGAAATGTGGGTGTACTATATATAAGTACTCATCTGCCTTACGCTTCAAGGAATAGAGGCGTGGTGTTATCAGGCTATATCTTTGCCACAGCTGGGACTCAAGCTTCTTTGTGAGACGGAGTGGGCCGTAATACAGTGCGGGTGGATTTTTATTGGTGGAAAAAATTTGATTCTCCCAGTGTGACTCATTTGAATTGGAAGGAGTTTCTTGTTATTAAATAACTAGTAGTTTTGCATCAATTTTATATGTAAACAAGCCGAGCGCCGGATTGGATGCCCTCCCCATCGGCAAAAATATGAACTTCCGTACAAAATTTCATCCCCTATAGTTGACTACTAAACGACTGAAGCGATTTTAATGAAATTTCTATGGAACCAATCTGAAAGTATATCCTTTCAAATAAAAAAATAAAATAAAAATTAAATACACGACACAAAATAATAATAATGGGTATAGTATGCATGTAAAAAGATTAATACAATTAAAAAAAAAAAAACTTGAAAAAATAGCCACAAATAGAACAAAAATTCATCCGTTCCGGAGCTACGATGCCACAGACAGACATACACACAACCACACACCCCCCACACACACACAAACATAGACACGTCAAACTTATAACACCCCGTCGTTTTTTGCGTCGGGGGTTAAAAATAATTTTGCAAATCGGCTTATAAATAACGGAGTTCTGAGGTAAAACACATTATAATATAATAAAAAAAAACAACCAATTGAGAACCTCCTTTTTTAAAGTCAGTTACCTAGGTAATAAAAGGATTCTATTAGATGACATTTAATTTTCTTTTGATAGTTGCCAAGTTTTGCTTGAACTTATTTTTCCAGAAACGAAACTAGTACCTAGTGTAGCAGAAACCTTTCCGCACCTACAATTCAAGATCGAATATCACCTACCTAGAATATGAGCTTCACACAGAGCTGACCTACAGACGTCAGCTTATAAATTGAAATAGGTACTTTCTCACTTTCCTAAACATCGATTTACTCATGCTATTCAATTTTGCACAAAGAAAGTTACAACGTTTCTGAAAAAATCGAAGCTTTCACTATAGATTTCGATTTAAGTATAAAAAAAATCTTAACACAAACTAACATCTTTTGTAAGCATTTTTACCGTTTTAGATTATTGAAAATTTTGTTTGAGTAAATATTAAATATCTGTAGAATACAATATCTGTAGTATCTGTAGAATACCAATACAAATGAATAAAATTGAAGTATCTGTTAGTAATAATGTCAAAATAACAGGTTTTTACTAAATGTATCTTCATATACATAACTATAATGTACTTATAAAGAAAAACAATTTTAAAATGTTTGTCTGTCTGTCTGTTTGTTCTGGCTAAGCTCTAACAGCAGGACCGGCTTTCACTGGCAGATAGCTGATGTTATAAGGAGTAACTTAGGTTATCTACTTTTATTTTAGAAAAAGAACTAGGGTTCCGCGCAAAAAAATAAAACCCCACGCGGGCGAAGCCGCGGACAGAAGCTAGTTCATAATATAACTTTTCACCTAAGTAGGTAGGTATTTCAATTTGTTTTATTAGTTTTGCAACACTAAAGCTGTGATTTAGATCATTTCGATAATTCCAGTGAATAAAAGTCATAACTAAAAGTTTAGAGCAATTTAAATAGCGAAACCCAACAAGGTTTTGAAAAGGGTCCAGAGAAGGACACGTGCGACAAGGATGGTTTCATCAAGGTGAAGAAGAAGAAGAAGCCCTGTCAGAACCAGTG
This sequence comes from Apamea sordens, assembly GCA_945859715.1. Classification (NCBI taxonomy): domain Eukaryota; kingdom Metazoa; phylum Arthropoda; class Insecta; order Lepidoptera; family Noctuidae; genus Apamea; species Apamea sordens. The sequence continues at coordinate 19,672,915 of OX243986.1, forward strand.
CGGCACCGCGCCGGCAGGACCTAACATGCTGCTGCGTCCAACAATCCCGACGACGCAGCTGTACCTACGTGTCCAGACTGCACCACTCCATGAAGGTTGAGGAGATCGTGGAGTACATTCGTGTGAAGACCAACTGGACTTTGAGGGTCGAGAAGTAGTCGCGTCACAACACGAACTTCAAGTCGTTCGTGGTGTGTGTTCCGACACCTCATCTCGAGAAGTTCCTCAACGAGAGTTCTGGCCGAAGGGTATTGTGTAGCGGCGGTAAGACCCCTCTTTGAGGAGTGGCTAGAGAGACGTCACGGCGCTCTCACCTACCGCCTGACGCAGGTCCTCTCCGGACACGGATGTTTCGGGAGGTTCCTGCACATCATCAGGCGGGAGGAGACGCCCGGGTGTCACCACTGTCAGGATCGCCCAGAGGACACGGTGGAGCATACGGTGGAGGTCTGCCCTGCTTGGGCAGAGCACCGCCGTGTCCTCGTAGAGGCGATTGGCAGCGGCGGCGACCTCTCGCGTCCGGCCCTGGTTCAAGCCATGGTCCGGGGTGAGAGGGAGTGGGAGGCAGTCACCTCCTTCTGCGAAGCAGTCATGCTAGCGAAGGAGGTGGCGGGGTGGGCGAGGGAACGCGCCTTGCGCACCTCACGCCTCAGCCGCCGCGGGAGACGCTCCGGGCGTCGGGAGCCGCGTGACGACTCCCGGCCACCGTAGGCGCGGGCCTGCGGATGGAGAGTAATGGGTAGCTCTCCGTCCGATCAGGACTAGGCCCGTGCCGGACGGCGTGTTTGTGTTCCACGCGCGCCTCAAAGAGATGTCAGCAAAGTGACGGGGCCCCACAGGGCCGAAGCCTGCCAGGGTAGCGGGAACATCCGAAAGGGTTTACCGCTGCCCTGGAACATAAAGGGCTAAGGAAGGAACACGGGTGGGTTTTAGTCAGTAAGAGTCTGACACTCCCTCCTGCTCCACCCAGAGCGGGAGGAGTCATTTGATGATTTCCCATCCTCAAAAAAAAAAAAAAAAAAAGGGTATTGTGTACCGCCGCTTTCGTGGCCGGCTACATGACACCAGTCAGCGAAACACGACGCAGACACTTCGTGTGCGTTAGTTAGTTTTAGTGTGATTCTGATTATAATGTTGTATGTATTTATAATATTTATAAGTTATATTGTCACTTTTATATGGGCCTTGATACCTGAAATAAATGGATAAATAAATAAAAAATTCATAAAAATATTTTGAGAATATATCGATTGTGTAGTCAATCATCGGATATTTTGACTTTTGACGTGTCTAGTCGTGCCCCTATTTTTCGTGGGCCGGCCGGTGCGCTTGCGTCACCGGGCTACCGATGAGATGCGCGTGTTATTAGCACTTGGCACTTGTTACATGGAGATTTTTTTCAAAACAAGCCGCCTAAAATAGACTTTGATAACAAGAAGAATTTTACTAGGTGTTACATTGTTTTCTAGGTTTTCTTTTATGGTATAAAAAAATCTTTTACTAACGAAAAGGACCGAATTGAAACACGACCAAATAGAGCCTTTATATTTAGAAAGTATATTAATTAAGTTTTTTGCCTCTGAAGTGGGACACTAGAGGCTGATTTTGGTAACAAGATAGCCAGCCTAAAGATCTACCATGAAAAAGGACTAGGAATGTGTGCGTTGGAGTATGGGACGGGAACAGAGAAAAATATTGACTTGCGGGGTAATTGCGTAATACACTAACAGCAGCAATGGGTTTCATTTTGACAGTTCAACAACATTCATTGCGTTATTTACATGTTCTATGTTACGGGTTTTGCTTTTTTTTTTTAAACGTTCCCCCACACTAGGAATTTCTCCTGTATCGTGGGTGCGTTTACAAACATTCAAACAGCCAGACCCAGAACAACTACTTGTGGGCCATACAAATATTTGTTCCGTGAGGGAATCGAACCCGCGACACGCAGCGCAGCAGTCAATCGCTTAACTTAACCACTGCACCAACCGTGCCGTCACTTAGTCCTTCAGGTGGACCATTGTGCGTTGGCCATGGCGGCCGTGGGTGGTTATTCCAACCAGCCCACCTCCCTCTAGAAGCTTATTAAGTCTCCTGGTCTGTTGAGAACATCTGTGTAAGATCTGGGTGTCCCGAGGGTTTCCGACCTAATCTGGGTGACGTGTGCACTCAAAGAGCACATGCGTGACGGTTTCATCAGCCTCCATGCAAGCTCTGCACAGAGGGCTGTCCGTTATGCCTATCGTGTGGAAGTGTTTGTTTAGCGAGCAGTGTCCCGTGATGGTCCCCGTCACCAGGCGCAGGCCTTTCCTGGCCGGGCGTAGTAACCTCTTGGTTAGCTTGCCATCTAATGATGGCATGGGCATGCGTTCTTTACATTGTTGAGCAGACAAATTTTTCGAAAATATTATGAAGCAATGGATAAGCAATAAGTATTTATGCTACAAAATGATTGATTGCGATTGAATGTGTGTTACGTAATTAGGGTGGCGTAGAGGAAATCGTCGTCACTATTCGTAGGCCGAGTCACATAAAATCCAATTCTCATTCATTAGGGTAATATGAATTATTTATAACAGAGTTGTATTGATGATTTTTATGATTATCTTAATATATACATATAATTCTTCTGTACATGTGTTTGTCACCTAACTCCTAAACGGCTGGACCGATTTGGATGAAAGTTTGTGTGTACTTATACTCCAATGGGTTCCTGAATGGTTTTAAAACAAACAATTGGACCCGGTAGGAGGCGCTGCTGCCGGTATATGACGACTCAACCGGGCAAGACGACGTCTGCCGGGTCCGCTAGTAATTCTATAAATAAATATTTGATACGGCCGCGAATGATAATTAGATCAACATACCTCAAAAACCTGATACAGATCTGGAAATTACAATAAAGTTTGAATTAGAATTTCGTGGGCTACCCTGATTCTTTCGTCTTAAAAATGTTGAGGTAAAACCTACACCAGTGACAAATAAATAGTTTCCAGAAATAAAAATACTCACTTACATTATTACAGGAAAAAAATATACATAACCATAATATTTGTCTTTCGTTTTACCTTAAAGAGTACCAGTCTGTGAGACGTTGTGGAGATCACGTACGCCGTGGAACTAAATCTATCTCTATCTATCTAATAACTATCTAAGTACTAAGTAGTATAAAGTATCCCCACACAAATATCCAAACGGGGTGATTGAACACATCAGTTAATAGCTTTTATTTTGACAGTTCAACAACATTCATTGCGTTATTAACGTTGTTGAGCAGACATTAATTTACAAACATATAAAGTAATGGATTAGCAATATCCTTCGAAATTATTCAAATTGTATTTGATAGTATGTTACGCAATTAGGGTACCGTATCGCTATTGGCCCATATACCACTTCCCGTACAAATTCGCACAGTTTCCTTTGATTACACAAATCACAAGTCAATAAGTTTTTAGTTTGGTCGTTTATGTTTTTCCATGCATTGGGAGTTCGGGATGTTAATCCAAAACAGGCAGACGGACAGACAGAAGGCTAAAGTAGGACATTTGGCGTAAAACCATTAGTAAATTAGGGCAATGTAACTCTTATCTCGGTAAGGTATGGTACAAATTAGAATGATTACCGAGAGTTTTATAAAACTACAATATAATTCTAATTTATATTTTATTATAATGAGACAAAAGTTACTATTGCAATGACTTACTAATGGTTTTACGCCAAATGTCCTACTTTAGGGCGCCTTCAAAACAGCCGCAAAAAATCGCGCAGCGCTACAGACGCGCTGCTGTCGCGCGATAGATTGCGGCCACATGTGAAGGCACCAGGCTTAGCAATAGGGTCCCGTTGGCACCCATTTGAAATACTCGTAAGTAGGTAAGTTCTTTCAAAAGGTACGTAATCTGTTTTTTACCCTCTCTACTTATATCCCGGTTTCTTTCCATGAGTCAGGGGCCCATAAGATACTCGTACATTCCCCGCGCCCCCAAAGGTACCGAACCCTAGAAAGCTACTGAAAAGAAAAAAAGCGCACTTACCAATACTAACTAATACGAGTTGCAGGCTGCGGTAAATGAGGCAGTGGTTTGGGAACCACTGGAGGTTCTTTCCCCGGCTCCAGAGGCGACTCTTTGAGTGGTAACCAACCCCTGAGTACCATAAAAAAAACAAAATAAATCAAATCAAATCATAAGTCGTATATTCAAATTCGGCTGAGAATTTGCACTTTTCGAAGTGCTTTAGCTGGGAAGTTAAAGAAAGAGGCGCAACAAACTCGCCAGCAGCACAGCTGTCTGACAAGTTAAAAAAACTTGTTTCTATACAAATAGTAGGTATGTAAAGTAATTAACATTAAATTAAATTGCCATATGTCAACTAGCACACGCCAATATACCAATACATGTTTCTAGGGAAAATAGGTACGCACGGCTACACATCAAGCCTAGCAGCATAACCAGTATTTAAACTGACTTCTGATTGTACAAAAAGCATATTGACGACACGGTTGGCGCAGTGGCTGAGCGATCGACTGCTGCGCTGCGTGTCGCGGGTTCGATTCCCGCACGGAACAAATATTTGTATTGCCTACAGGTAGTTGTTCCGGATCTGGCTCTTTGTGTTTGTGAGTTTAAATGTTTGTAAACGCACCCACGATACAGGAGTAATTCTTAGTGTGGGGCAACGCTTTAACAAAAAAAAAGAGAGAGAGACAGACAGACAGAGAAACACGCGCACGCCCGCACGGCTTACAACTATAGCAAAAAGTGTCGTTCCAACTTTTGGTCTTAATTTTTTCCGTCTAGCTCCCTTTTGCAACGAGCCATAAGGAACTTCGTTCCAAAAAAAAATATATACCATGGGAGGTCAGCTACAACTGGAAATACATAGCTTTATGTGTAGCCGTGTGTACACACGGCTACACATCAAGCTATGCAAAAATCAAAATGCATTTTTTTTTAAATCAACCCATACGTGCTGGGTAAAGGTGTACCCCATAGTTCGCTATTCATCTTTGCCTGGTGCCTTTTCCTGCCAATCATTTAAGAAAGAGTCTGGGTTGTCTCGCCAGCTTAGACCTGCTCCTGTGACGACACGCCCGTCTTCACCATCCAGTGGCAATTTTTAATTTATACAGGGTCAAATGAAATTAGCTAGCAAAACTCCGCAGACGTGATACTGACTATACTGAAGTATTTTTTGTGGGTCAACGACCGCTGTTAGTATTGTTACTTGAAGTATGAGCTGAGAACATCTATTTCCTTTGGTTATATCGTAATTAGGTACCGATACCAATCACGTAAGTGAAAGTTAACCCAAAAAAAAAATTAAACTGATATTTCAACTGACTACATAAATAGAAGTAACCGCCAAAAAAAAAAAAATCGTCAATTTAATTTATTTTTCTTTTATCACGTTTAGATATCGATACCCATCGCGTTTGTGGAGTTTCGCTAGCCAATTTAATTTGACCCTTGTTAACTATCGCACATGGTTTGTAACATTTCCTTGGAAAGTGCAAAATCAATATTTGTCTGGCAATCAGTCACCGGCGGCGGCTGCGTAAACAATGCACTTGCCTACTGTTTATATAGTGCAGTTAGCAGCTAGACTGCGTTTCGAGTTTTCACTTCGAAAACTAAGGTGAAAACGAATGAGTTAATGAAGGAAACCTGGCAGATCCGCACACTAATTCCGTAAAAGCGTCTACAGATTTACTCGATTATATCCTTCCCGATGGATAGATGTTTTTCGAGAAAATTCCGCAAGCGTTAATACTAAGTACTTAGGACTGATTTTTCCATCGCCAGATAACTTTTATTCGAGGAATAAAATTGACGTTTGACAGGCTTGTATGAAATAACTGTCAAAATTTCAAAATTATTCCTCGAATAAAGTTATCAGATGATTGAAAAATCAGCTCTTAATATACTATACTTTGCGAATTATTTTAAGAAGAAAAATCTGGAGTAGGTAACACAAGTTTGGACGATTGCATCTCTGCTTTCCATCAGGCGGGATCGCAGTCAAGCGATAGCTTATGCCATTAAAAAAAAAAAAAAAATGAGAACTTTCCGATTGCTATAATTAGTCGCAACAGATGCAGGGATTTAAAAGAAAAATTTACGACTCCGCGTACTGACTGACTGACGGAGTCGGCGCCGAATCGCGTATACGGAGTCAAGGATACCCGATTCAGCGTCACCGACCGACCGTCAGGAGTCGAGTATATCCGATTCAGCGTCACCGACCCGAGCGTCACGGTACAGGCGGTCTACTATCTACGATATCCACAGTTTCGTTAGAAGTTACGGGCGTCTCCTCCGTGTCACCTACGGACATAAGATTAGTTCGGGGCCCGAACTAAGATTGCTGACTACACGATTTTACAGCTGTCCTTACTCCCGATGTGTTTTTGTCCGAAAGAAAAGGTTATTTAATCAGGAGTAGGGTTCATTTTAAGTATAACTACTATCGGACGGACATAGAGAGAATGCCCGCAGTTTCGTTCGTAAAAGAGCGCAAAGGTAGGCAAAACATAGTTTCAACAAAAAAAAAAAAAAAACAAAAAATAGAAGCCATATTCTAATAGCAATCTATGAAAAACAAACAAAGATCGTATAACATTTCTATGATCGTACCTAATAAAAATATGCAACATGCTCATCATTATCGAGTTTACTGATAGCTGGCCTACATTTCGTAATACGATATTTGGCTTTGAACTTGACTGTGACCGTCAGCCAGCCAGACAGTGTTTGTCTATTTGATTACTTGACTCATCCATCAGGCCAATGTGTGAAGTGGCGTGTTTTTCAGTGCCTAGGTATAATATTGCATCAATGTTAGTGTCACTAGTATTATTCCATCTTTTTGAATGGTCTTTCGAAACTGCGAGATACTTTATGCACAAGTAAAAAAAATATTGTACAGACGCCAGCACATCAAGCTACTACAATCTGTCAAACTTTAATAGATTTTCAACTTTATCGCTGAGGCATGAAGGTACAAGGTTGATTGCGAAATTTTGACAGTTTCGGGTAGCTTGACCTGCTGCCGTCTGTACAAACGCTGACTTAATGCCTGAGGCATTTTCTACCAGTCGACCTTAAGGTAATTTGCGAAAATAAAATCAGCTGTTCCCTACATTTATGTTCGTATAACTCGTCAAAATGTAGGGAACTCCCCGAACACCAGATTTTTGTTTCGCGATTTCGGGTTTGGTCCCATAGTAAAAGTTGTTCATAATGATGAGTACAATGACCCTCTAGCTAGAGTAATGGGATATAAAAAAACACGTTTTAAATACATACATAAAGAAAGAAAAAAGAAAGTTCAGTTACTAAACTGAACTTTCATCAACTTTTCATCAAATATCTAAGAATAATGCCTTTTGTATAATATATTCTAAAATGGCCAGCACACTAATTGCGTAACACACTTTCAGTCACAATCTGAATAATTTTGCAGGATATTGCTAATCCATTGCTTCATATGTTCGAAAGATTTGTCTGCTCAACAACGTAAATACCGCAATGAATGTTGTAGAACTGTCAAAATGAAAGCCATTGATACTGTTAGTGTGTTACGCAACTACCCCGCTGTTTTTCTCATTTGTAGCCTCCCAGTGGAAGAACTGATAACATGCTTTTGGTAGATGTCAGAAGTAATTCAACAAGAAAGGTGGAAGTCATAGAAGAAAATACAGGATAAAACATCCGGCCAGTAAGGTAACAAAATGTTACTAAAAATTAACATAATATGTCATAACCAAAATGGCGTCAGTAATTTCACTAATAATAAGTGACCGGCTGGTAACTGAATTATCACCTCGGGCGACCGGTGCTAATAAACGAACAGACAAACACCCGCTAAATGCAAAATATTGTTAGTAGGTATGCTGAAACATACAAACGATACAGTCATGTAAAATTAAACTTTAAAAACTAAGAAATGAAGAGCCATTTCAATTGCAGCAATAAATTTTACAACCAGCTGCTGATATAGAAGAAGGTCCTATGAGTTGATACTCGTATTTTAATTGTAATATTGATATCTACACTTACAACAATAGAGTTCGATTTCAGTTGTCGTGCTCAGGGGAATATGTTTATGCTTCTATCGCCAAAGCAACGCGATACGTCATTGAGTTTCCTATGTTTGTTATCAGGAAAACTGCAACTGCTGTGAAAACTGAACAGCGTAATGTGGCCTACATTAGGATGTTCAGTTTTCACAGCAGAAATAAAACGATGCATTCCGTAGCAAAGATTTTAATAATGTACAATTTAATACTCATAACAACCCTACATAATAACTGCTAATAAGAACTGTAAAATACTTAATAAAAAAACCGTAGGCTCCTCTAAAAATATTCAATATGTTCACAAAAATGACCGGCAACATTGATGCATATTAAAATATGGTGTGTAACTATTATAAAACGCTGAGTCGTTAACATAAAATATTTTGATAACATCGTCTGGTTTAGTTATATCGTTACTATTGTAAAGTGGTTCTAAGCAAGGCTATTCCTCCTCTAAACCATCAGGATTAGCTTCAAATTCCTCAACGGGTTCATCTTCCATTTTGTCCTCAAGCTCAACATCTTCTTTTATATCCGCAACAGGTAGTTCTATAAGAGGAACCTCTGTGATATCTGTAGAATCATCAGGAATCATTATACCAATATCTGATATATCTGGAATATCGCAAGAATTAGATGCGGAGTTACACGGTGCTCTTCGGCATTTACATTGGTATCTTTCTTCTCGGCATTTGAAAACTGGAGCTCTGTGAACAGAGAGTTACGTTAAGAATTTCCTGTATGAAGTTAGGTATAAATTGTTTTGGACATATAATATATAAAATGTTGGAAAAGAAGAGAAAAAAAAAACACCAAGGTTCGTAAAAAACAAAAACCATACCTTTAAAAAATATCTTGGATAGAGAAAACAAAAAATAAATATCACTGTTTATTGAAAGAAAGAATGAAAATGTTGTTTACTTCGTGAACTAGTAATAGGGGTTTGAATGCCAAACGGAATCATTATTGGCATTGTAGAGGCAATAATACGGCCGCGGTTCGGTTAGCAACAATCAGCTGATTTAAATATCTTAAAAATAACTTTGGAGTGCATCCAAATTTTTATGAAATTATTTCCACGGTAGCATTAATATTATTAACTAAACTTGGAAAATTTCCGCTTCCGCGAATAAACATCGTCAACAACGGCTGTTGATCAAATTAAAAAAAAAGGTGTTTATTTATTGGTCTAAAATAAAATACAAAAATATTTCAAGGCTATTAAAAAAATACTTCAAATGATCGAATTAACATTTTCGCATTGCTTGTCGAATTACGAAACGTAAATAATGAATGACTCTCATTGTGTTGCTATGCCACAATGTGGCAAGTGCTGAGGAAACTTATTAATCACCATGAGAAATCGAAGCCTAGCAGTTATCAGGTACAGATTACCATTTCAAATCGGTAAGACCTTAGGCCAGACGGTACCGATTTGGCAGATAAATGTTAATACCGGGAACGTTGGCCAGTCCCGCATACCTGACTTACACCACAGAACAGATGCGATCTAGATTTTGTACCCTTTACAATGTCGGGACTTACTGTTGTGTACAAAGTAACGATAATGGGTACCGATAAATACTGGTTCAAGAGTACTGTTCCCGCCGTATTTAAAAATTTTCGCAGTATTCGCAATAATTAAATATTAAAATCAAATGATCATTGGCGCTGGCGCGTTCACAAACTAAATTTAATTTAAATTTAAGTTCTAAATCGGCGCCATTACCTTTGGTAGGCTTACTTAAATCTACTATATAAAAATAAGTCGGGTTTTCCTTCCTGACGCTATAACTCCAGAACGCACGAACCGATTTCCACGGTTTTGCATTCTTGGAAAGGTCTCGGGCTCCGTGAGGTTTATAGCAGGTAGGAGTAGCTTAGGAGTAGGGTAGGAGTAGGTTAGAATTAGGGTAGGAGTAGGGTAGGAGTAGTGTAGAAGTAGGGTAGGAGTAAGGAAGGAGTAGTGTAGGAGTAGGGTTGGAGTAGGGTAGAAGTAGGGTAGGAGTAGGGTAGGAGTAGTGTAGGAGTAGGGTAGGAGTAGGTTAGGAGTAGGGTAGGAGTAGGGTAGGAGTAGGTTAGGAGTAGGTTAGAATTAGGGTAGGAGTAGGGTAGGAGTAGGGTAGGAGTAGGGAAGGAGTAGTGTAGGAGTAGGGTAGGAGTAGGGTAGGGGGTAGGACACCACGCGAACGAAGTAGCGCCGGGCAGCTAGAAATAATTTATATGGCAAAACAACGTTTGCCGGGGTCAGCTAGTTTGGTATATAAATAGCTTTAGGCTTGCAACTGGACAGTGATTCTTTGAAGGTATATGATGAAAGACTAGCTTCTGTCCGCGACTTCGGATAAGTGAAATTTATCGTGTCTTAGACCTACCCCGTCGCATCGCGTCTTCTTACTATAGCCTTCCTCAAGAATTAGGACAACAAAGTTTTTTTTAAATCCGACTAGCAGTTCCAGAGATTAGCGCGTTCATACAAACAAACGCACAAACTCTTTAGCGTTATTATTAGTATATGTATAGATGTATCACCGATGCGAGAACACGAGAGAATCAGCGAGCCGACTGAACAGCCGATAATCTGCTTACGATGACTATAAATTAACTATGGGAAAGACCTGGGGTGGTGACCAGCATCCAACATAACACGTGGGCTGCCAGAGGGTGATGCTGATGATTTATTATGAAATTCCAGTTGATTTCTCACATCAATGTTATGACTATAGTTTAGCTTATATCATAGCTTCCAAAAATGTTTTGTTGACAGAAATAGAATGAACTGGAACTCTATTGGGGGCCATCGCATGTTTATGTTCATTCCATTTCTGTCAACAAAACATTTTTGGAAGCTTCTGTCAACAAAACATTTTTGGAAGCTATCAATTGTATAATGAATATGGTAGCAGCCACATGCGCAATTTAAAGCGATCAACAGATTTATGCGTTATCGCAACGTGCGCGGGAGTGGCGTAGCGGGCCCATTCGTACGGCACCGGATGTGCGCCGGCGATTCATTACGATTTGTGACGTACCGTGCCATTTATTACAATATAGGAGTACGGAGGCGTACTGCAAATTCGCAGCATTCTTCAGGAAGGAGCAAGAAATATTGCGCTAGCAATTTTGCTAACTCTTCAACGAAGAAAGAGCAGTGAGTTCCTGCTAGTTGAATGATTAATTAACCGACACGGAAGCTCTTCCCCTTGATATGATCAAAGAGATTTTCTTGGATAAACCAAAAACAAAAGCAGCAATGTCAGTACCTACGTCTTACTCTTTCAGTAAGCCAGAAAAATAATATTCAACGAATGAAATTCTTGCTGAGAAGTGAGCCAACCAAATGTAACGATTGTATTTTGTTGAGGAGTAAGTAGTTCTGTATATTATTATTTTTGAATGGGCTTGCTCTTGAAATCGATAACGCCTGATGGAAACCGATGGATGAGGTCTATGATGGAACGAGCGTACACAGAAGATGCCTGGCTGGTCACTCTTGCTTTGAAGGCAGACGGGTTAAATGTGAAAGGGAACATAGACGTCGCCGGCACACTTTAGCTGTGTGCATAATAAACGTGGAGGAGAAGCGCTGAGGGATATCAACCAAGTGTGGATGGTACGCTGCAGTACGTCTGGTAGTCCCGACTGAGAATACTGAGATGGAAGTATATAGGGATGAGTTGATCTAACCTCGTACCCACAAAAAAAAGTTTCCTTCCTATTTTTTTATAACAGACAGCTCAATCGCTGCCGGCCAAGAAATCAACGTAATAAAAATTGGAAGTGGCAAAGACAATAAGCACAATATTCCTCTACCCGTCTTGGCGATAGGCCAGTACTGACCGCCGTAGCATCTTTGATGTCAGAGCTATATTCAAGTCGTATCTCTAAAAACAAGTGTTATATTTTCAAACAGTTTATTAGCTTTCGTTACAGTTACCTAGAGAAATAGTTTTATTTATTTGAATGGGCCACCATCTTGCGTCAGCTGATTGGGTTTGAGTTTCGAATGGTACAAAGAGCTGTTATTTGAGGAGTTCTTCTTTTTATGTGTCTTTTTTAGTAGGTAGTGGATGTTGTCTTTTAGTGGCCAGTGTTAGCTTCAAGGTCCTTTGATTGAACCTTTTTGTTTTGGGATCCCGGTAGTACTGAATATGATCGCGGTGACGAATACCATTCAATGTCACACTAGCTGGTTTATCCACTGTTTGAAAACTTTTATAAGGGACGACGATCAATGTGGCAACACCAAGTGCTGTTTAAGGGCAACTTCTACTCAAAAACGGTTGAACCATTGACACGAAAGAAAAAATAAAAAATCTCTTTTAACAAAAAAACCACAAATTCTACTTATTCGAAAAAAGAAATATGAGGATGACGTTTGTAGAAGCTTAGGACCATAGATATTTCTATGCTTACAAGACAGTAAGAAACAAAGAAAAGGTAAATTGGCAAAGGAAACCTAATAATGTCAGACGACTGGAACCTAATAATCGAAGATTAGGTTTCCGTTCGGATATTTTTTGTTGCAAATAGGAATGTCGCCTGTTTTTATGTTTAACGTAGGTCAACCGTGTCAGTATCTAGCAAGTTTTTTTTTAGCTTGCAATGTTTTGTAGACTTTTGTACCTAGTGAAATAGATACGACGAGGGAATCGAATTTAAAGGAGATAATTTATTTTGGGCCAAATGTCCGCGGCCGGTCTCTACAGGTTTGGTCCCATAGCAAAAAATATGAAGAGAAAAACGTATTCTTTCGGAATATAGCTTTTTTTGTTTGGCACTTTCAAATTTAGCCCAAAAATATATAGACGGTGAATGTGTGTGACGGACCTTTGTAATTGTCAAGTTGCGCCCACATGCTTAGGTTAGTACTGAATTTGATAAAAATAATTAGGATAACTCGCACAGACCAGGAAAGCATGGCAAAAAAGGGAAGAAGACTATAGCCAGCAGCGGATACAACAAGGCTGTCAATGATGATGATGAAGTCTAAACTAAGTGACAAAAGCTCACTTACTAGAAACGTTATATGCGATAATAATATGCCGAATGGAATTAAATAATACGCATAATGTAATTCTATACTGATTCCACATTTCCTGCTTTTATCCTGCACAGACGCATTCAACGATATTTACGTGCAGTTACATGTACTTAGTAACAGTTTACAGACTGTCACTGGATAATCTGTGGAGCTGCTAACCAAATACCTTATTATTTAAATGGCTTGCTGGAGGAAAATCGACACTGAATGGTGTGCAGCACCACTCTTTAGAACCATAATTACATGAAGTAAAGAACAGTGATTTTACTGACTTCACAAAGTACTAATCAATAATAGTACTAGATTAAGGATCAGGAACTAAAATCAGTCGCTCAAGTGGCCACGTTTGCACACACGTAAACATCTACATTTCTTAGAAAAAAGTTTAATAATATTAACAACTTCAGTTTATTATAAACCTTAATGCTTAAACATAAAGTTTAATTACCATTGCAATATATATTTAAAATTTCACTTGAAAATAAAATCATTCTATTTTAAAATTTTCAGTCATTTATTCTAAAATGAAACTTAAAGTCTAAGTAATAAGGTTAAAAACCTACTAATTTGAAATAAGACCACAAAAGTATTTATGGTCTTATTTTTCGGGCCGTTTTTGAAGCGCTTATCGGGAATCTAGTACTATTATTGATCGAAGTACCTGACTATAATAATCTTCTAGACCGTATTACGTCAATGGCGGCCAATCGCAACTGAGGATATTATAGTGCAAAAGTGTGTGCGCAGACACAGGTGCACTCTTTTTTCCCTCACTCTGTCGTGTAGCGACAAGGAAAGCTAAGCTTATAGGTTAATGATAAAAAGACAGGGAGGTAGAAGACAATTAAAGATATATATTTATAAGAAAAGGATGGAGATGGACTGAAGAGTGGTGTGTAGTATGTGGAGGTGGGGTGTATAAGTGATGATGCGTGATAGATGGGTTGAGGAGGTTGAGGTGAAGATACAGGTGGGTTGAGGAGGTAGTCGCGAGGCAGGTGCTGGCGACAGGGGCAGGTACAGCTGCCGATCCAGGAGCAGGAACAGGTGAAGGCAGGTGCTAGGGCGTGGCAACACGGTGGACACCCGTAGGAGGGCCCACGCAGCAGGCCAGGACGCAGCACAGCAGCAGGAGAGAGAGGCACGGCGGAGACGCTGTCAGCCCGCCAGGTGAGGACAGGAGGGCCCACGCAGCAGGCCAGGACGCAGCACAGCAGCAGGAGAGAGAGGCACGGCGGAGATGCTGTCAGCCCGTCAGGTGAGGACAGGAGGGCCCACGCAGCAGGCCAGGACGCAGCACGGCAGCAGGAGAGAGGCACGGCGAAGACGCTGTCAGCCCGCCAGGTGAGGCGGCCCTCGGGTGAGGCATCCCTCAGGTGAGGCGCGGCCCAATAGATGAGGTAGCCCTCTTCACGGAGGACGGAGGACGGAGGCGTAGACAGGGTCCGTCAGGTACCGGAGCGGAGAGGTACGCTAGGTATTCCCGGGATAGGTGACCCTGGAGTATCAGGCTCCTTGTAGTGTTCGCTATAGAGGCGAAGCCAGAACTGATCCTTGTATTGCGTGGATCAATAAAGTAAACTCGTAGAATAACATCATGTAGAAAATATGAATTTGAGATAAGAACGTAGCCAGTAATTCTTTTACGTGAGTTTGCATATCTAATCCACTAAAAAGATACAGGCCGGTAAGAATTTGAAAGGTACGTTGCCATGACGACGTATTAAACGTCGTTGTCAAAGCTGTCATAATAAAATATATTATAATAAAATACAATAAAATCTATAGTTATTTTGTATTAGAAGTATAGTGTTTATAGGAAAAATGATATCCATCAATGTGGGCGAAACTACCAACCCTTGGATGACACGAAATCGTCGTAAACTCATGTTAAAGTTGGAGCTGTGTGTCTGTGTACTGATTGTGGATAAAACGTGTCGTAAGAAATAATCAGATCAGCGCCTAATGGTCACAGAATGCTTGTTCTGACCTGGAGGAATGATTGAAGGTAACTGTGAGTATGTACATTATGTTACAACTCTCATAGTCCGATGGATCGACAGGCAATCCGACACGACCAGAAAGATACGGTGCAGGACCTACGGCTTAACTTGCTTTCCGAAGAACGGGGGTATCACGCCACCAACTTCCAAACTCCGGGTTGTTAAAAAAAAAAAATCCTAATCGAAAGGCCCAATAAAACTTTGCCCAACCTGGAAATCGAACACGCTCAACAGACGGGGCAGTACTTACCTACGTAGTTTGAGGAATAGCCAATTTCAGATGAAAATAATGTTGGCTCCGCCAACTGAGAAATTACCAATGGAAAAATCCACACCGACCTGGATCTGGACCTGGGAATCGGACCCAGGAACCCACACGCCTAACAGTCGCGGTTGCGATCACGAGACCAACGGGCAGTTACCTGACTATACGTTGGTGTAGGTACTGTAAAGGTTGTTTGCAAAAGGGGAACCTTACATCATACAGAATAGCAGAAAAATAATTCTGGATGCATTCGATCAATCAAGCGAATTTAGA
Organism: Apamea sordens; assembly: GCA_945859715.1. NCBI lineage: Eukaryota > Metazoa > Arthropoda > Insecta > Lepidoptera > Noctuidae > Apamea > Apamea sordens. Next base: position 19,688,583 of record OX243986.1, read on the forward strand.
ATCAGTTAATATTCAGGTTTATTTCTTATTTAGCGCCTGCGCCGCGCCGTATCCTTCCACATCAAAGTTTCATATTGAAACAAATGACAAGATGTGACATACAGACTGCTGGAACCAAATTAATGGCAAAGACCATTACTAATGTAGATAGTCGTACTAAAGATCCAGGAAGAGATAACAAAACCGAAAGATTTATCTAGCGTATAACAGCAGAACTGAACTAAACTGGGCTCCCTGAAGTGTCATTGCGTCCATGCATCTATTTGGCTTGTCTATTTGCGTGTGCGCCGCCCGGCTCGATCGGCACGCAAGTGCAACAACCCCGGCTAAAGTCGCCAGGTTTGCTGTGCATAGCGGGATTTGAAATGATAACTTTTTTTGGGTTATTTATCAGAACTCCTGTTGATGGACAAAGCCTTTTTAAGAGGAGAAAGGATTTGAACATGTTTTAAGTATAAGATCTGCAAAATTGTTCGAGGACGATGGCAAAATGTTAACTTCATCAAATATCTGATTCCAATCAATATCTAAGAATTTTGCCAGAAGAGAGATAGTTCTATAAGAAGGGGAAGCAGAAGGGGCTTGTGGATAAGTAAGAACCGCCGCACGGGCCGATCGGTCAGGTTAAGCTACGCTTGCCACGGTTGGTCCGTGGATGGATGACTATCTTAACATAACAAGACCCCTTCGAACCTCGGAAAGCACGTTAAGTCTTTGGGCTCAGCTGTCATTTGTGGATCTTTGACAGTCGTTACGAGTAGTCAGAAGCCCGAAAGTCTGACAACCAGTCTTCCTACCTGTAAGGGGTATCGTGTTACAGAGTAACTGGGTTGTGGATGTCAGATAGGTAGCTGCTCCATACTAGTATCAGCTGCATCTGGTTAGACTGGAAGCTGACCCCAAAATAGTTGGGAAAAATGCTAGGCAGATTGATTGTGATAGTTCTATAAGACCTGCAATCTAATTGCGTAACACACGATCTATCGGAATCGGTTTCATTTTGACAGTTCAACAGCATTCATTGCGTTATTTACGTGTTGAGCAGACAAATTTTTCGAACTTATGAAGCAATGGATTAGCAATTTGATTCAGATTCCGATTGATCGTGTGTTACGCAATTAGGGTGCTGGTTATAGAGTTGGACGACTTGAGAATCTGAGTCAAAATAGTATTGCTGGACATAGGTTTAGAAGGGACGTTTCTTTAGCAGTGAAAAAATTAATAAAAAATAATTTATACATGTTAAAAAGAAACTAATCACTAACCCCACCGATGATAAAGATAAAACTGTAAACCTTCAGTCCACATGGAACACAAAATAATCCTTTGATCGATCCTAATCTAACCCAGCGATATTGTAGCTTTCAGTAGATTACAATCTATTTTAGTTGTTTGTGGAAGATAAGTACCTATTATTTATAACGCGAGCGGTAACTACGTTCAAAACAACGCTATTTTTAAAAGAATTAGTGCGTCATGAAACAAATCGTAAGGTATGCCTCAAAACAAAACAAAAAAAAAGATTTAAAAAAAGAAACTAACTACTCATAGTACAGTTCCTTGAAAATACTTGGACTATCCGTTAAGATTTTTCATGAAACTTTAAGAAAAATGGTTTATGATAATAAACAGAGCGCATCGCAATATTGCTGAAATGCCACGTTAAAGTACAGACAGGCCATAAAACACAATTAATTAAGAATGACTAAAGTGACACCTGAAGGCAAAACTCAAATGCTCTTCTGAAGATATCTGAACCATTGACGCAATAAGATGTGCTTTAAATGCTTTTAAAACGTTTCGGTTCGATAAAAGACAAACTTTACTGGAGACATGTGGATGTACCATAGGTACACCTCTGCTTATTAACCTTTCGAGGAATACAGGTTATATAGGCGTGGTGTTATATTATGTAAAAGACAAAATTGAATTGATTAACAAAGATTACGCTAATCTCAACAAGTTCACTATCGATTGGAGGAAGTCCTACAAAGTAGTGAACATTTGGCTGCACTCCCATCCGACATGCAACGCATTTACTACAAGTGCACCGACACTAACCTATCCCACTACACATATGTCGACGTCTGGATCATAATAGTCTGACTGTATATCAACACGCCTAGGATATATAGAAGTGCAAAGAATGACACTGTTTCGGTAGTCATGTTATAAATCCTATCAGCCTGCCCCCATCCTTTTCTTCGTCTGGTAAACCCATCCTTCTGGTTGACTGTGGCCTACTCTCTTTGAGATGACTTGGGACGTTATCCACTAAGCAGGACCAATAAGTTGGTATGGTATTGCCGTTAGCCTAGCTGCTAGTACTAGTATAATAAAAAATCTAATAACTCTGCCCGACCTGGAATTGATTGCAGGCTCAGAAATCGCGCTCGCGACTAATAGACCAACGAGCAGTCTAATAATTTGTTTGTATGTTTATCTCGTTACAATATTGATAATGTCCATCGACGATACCCTCGACAAGGACACTGACGTCATTATCAGTGTTAGTCATCACTGTGAGTCTGCAATGAGTCCTAATGGATTTTAATTAGATGTGAATTAAAATATAGGTCTGTGTGCGTGGTTCGTGGAAAATAAGGCTGAAAAATCTTCCACTGTCCACTTTAATTAGCACGCTCAGTAAATGCAAGAATAGGATATAAGGGAATACCAGTAGCGAATTGCAATTTGTAGATGGATCTCCAATTAATGGTGCATTTGCAATATTAGGATCCTGTGGAAAGGATAGCGCACATTTAAATTTAAAGATTCCCAAATAGAAACTAAAGAGAATTACCAATGATAATTTATGAAAGAATATACAGTTGATTTAGTTCATACTAAATACTGAAAATGCTGTAAGCATCAAGAATAAAATTGCCACATACCAAGAACTTCCTAATTTAAATTCTAAATAACAAGACATCTCTGAATCCACTCACAAATGACAAATCCGATTTAAAAGCGCAGCTCTAACACAAAGTGCAATTATCGTAAAGCGAAAGAAGCTTTATCGTACAACATGCATCAATGATTAGGATCAAAGCTGCGCCTACTGGAATTTGCAGTGTACTCGGTGTGCTCGGGAATAATAGGCAGCGAACGAAATAGCTGGTATCGGAGCGCCCACGGGATTGCGTTTTGTAAATCAGTATGGCTGCGAAGGAAGTGCTTTCAGAAGACCAATGCGAACTACCATAATATAGTTTTTGAAAAGAATCAGTGAATCTGAGGAAGAACAAAGAATCGGTGTGCGCGACGATAGATGGTGTTGGAGTAAAAAAAGAAGAATGGTGGACTGTATAACCAGTATATTAGTGATAAAGTCCAGTTCATATATCCTATTTTATGCAGACTATGAAAATATCGATGGAAAAGTTTTAAGAATGGTATGATTGGATTAACTTTAGGTAATCATGGGGCTGAAGAAAGTACGACCAAAGAAACGAAACGATGAATGGCGAGATGACGACTAATAGAGAAGAATGGGAGACATGTTGCGCCGTCCCCAAATACTTTGGCGTAAGGGCAGGAAAATACTGGCTCTGAAGAAAGTGACAGGAGTACGAGTACCTAACTGATTATACCTACTTAGCAATAAGTATATTCAGACGGTGGCAAAGTTAATTTTTTGTGAAAACATATCAGATCCTAACATGCTTTCCGAGGCATTCCAAGAAGCCCATTGTTTTTCATAAAAGCTTTGAAAGGCAGCAATGTTACCACAACCTTGCAAATCAATTGATCTACGAGGTTTAAAATATAGTGGATCTTCTGTCCTCTTCACAGTGTGATTGGGTTCTGTAGTAAATCAGTAACGGACGGGGTCTAACGAGTACATTATGCGCATTTGTAACGATATCCGCCCACAGTCCACAGACAACGGGATGGATGCATTCTGCAACCATTGTAGGATTACTTGAAAAGCTTCCGATTTATTTACTCTGGTTTAAAAGGGAACGTTTGTTATTAATCGTGGTTAACTTGTGATAGTTTATTAAGTGGATACATTGTGTCCTGAATCTTCAGAGATTTAACTACGCCTGTCACCATCAGTAGTAGAGCAGAGTGCATATGCAATTTTTAAATTGCTGCTGTGCTTTGTGTGTGCAATTATATTTTGACAGATGACAGTCTAATCTCAGTCTCAATCTGTCAGAAATACCTCTAATTTCACTAAATGTTTGACAAGCTTTTGACAATGATTGTCGCTGAGATGAGATTGCGACTAGATTTTGAACATTTTTGATTACGAGAATTAGTATTTTAATGTTTCACCTGCTCCTTAATTTTGGCCATATAGGTATAGTTTCTAATTTTTGGTAGTGCATACATTTGAAACGAAATACAATCAAAATTGGGAAATATGTCTCGTTTAGACCGCCTTGAAACCATTACTTCTTAATAGCAGAAGGTAGAAAACATCAGAAAAACTGTTAAATCAGGACAACTAGTTCTATTTTTAAAGAAAGGAAGGAATTGTGCAAAATCCTCAAAGACGCAAGAATAACCCAGGATTATTGTATTCGCAAGAAATAATGAAGGAGGCCGGAAGCAGCGATTTGTCGCGGAGGGATAGTCGCGTCTTCCAAATGATATACATTCGCTGTACCCACTCGCACGCCCTCGTGAGCCGCAATAATTAGATCCTGACGTGGCAGAGCTTAGTGGGAGTGCTGAGTAGGCTCCTAATTATTATTAGACAGGAGATTAGCCTTAGTTTGGAAGGTGGAAGGAAATAAGCAGGTATTAATAATGATTCGTAGGAAAACAGACGGAGTCAATACTATTCTAAGCCTATTAATTGAATGTATGTACTTTTCGATTGCAAAACCACTTAAAATAGGAACCAAATATAGGATGCAAAGAAGGACACATTTCTAGAATATCCATTAAATTCAATACATTGCAGAGAGATTCTTCTATTCTCAAAAATTTCTTTAAACCTATAACATATCTTATTTCGAGATGAATTTGAAACTAAACACCCACTGACAACAGAGAAGAGCTAATGGAAGTTGTAGCTACATCCAGAATAGCGCCAAACTGACAGCTTTTGAGCAAAACAACGCAGTTGTAGTGGGCGTTACTGAGAGCTAAGGGCACAGACATAACAAACACCAATATCCACATTTCGGCGGAGAAATTACAACATGCACTCCTGATTTATCAAACATTTAATAATGACAAAATGGACAAGTTAGAAATGAAACACTTAATTTTCAAGTTCATATTGAATGTTGTGCCAAAATAGACGCACCATATAGTTTAGAAATATCAAAATTCCGTTCTGAATCTGAATTCTGAACGGAATAGAATAAAAATACTCTTTATATATACATTACAGACATAAATATATAATTATTACAAAGGGCGACACAATGGGCGGTCTTATCGCTAAAAATATATACGATAAATATAAAAAATCAATATTCGATAGGCCGCCAAGTCCAAGCTAATCTGACCACAGCTTTAGCTGTCTCCGGCTTAATTCCAATGTACAGGAAATTGTATAACGTAGGGCCGGGGTTGCCAGCCATCAGCGTTAATGTTAGTCTGCAGTTGTCGACGTGATTGGAACATCGCAGGAAATCGACTTCATTGCTGAAGCCAAGCGTTTATCCAGTTAACACGTCGGCTAAGCGAAATTTTAAATCGGTTCTTGGAATATTATCTACTTATGTAGTTATGTAACCAAAGGAATTCTCTCGAGGCATTCTCTATGCTTTAACAGAGATGGTCCACGAGATAAAAGAATTGGGGTTCACAGGAAGAGAACCGTGAGATACTGGTGGTAGGTGATATTGGAGTAGGACTAAGTTGTGTAACCGGGGAAAGGAATGAAAATTTTAGTAGAACCTTCAGTTATTTTATCTAGAAAACATTAATCTTCATGACAGCACAATGAAAGAATCGATCCACGGTGTTACTATACAAATAGAATAATCGATGTAATCGGTTCCACGAGGTGGTACGACCGACCACCGCGAACAAGCAATGCAGTTTGCATGTCTACAATTTGTTATTCAATTCAGAATTCTTCATGACTTTTTGCCTATGGAAAATTTCATTGGATTCCAAATTAAAATAACGGAACATAGTGCCTAATTTATTTTCGTAAAGCGGGTCCAAAGGTCTACAAACAATCCAATTAGGCTGATTGACGTAAGAAAATATTATATAATAATATTTTCAACATTGGCGAGTTAAAAAAATAAAAGAAATGTGAAACATTTGGCGCATTCACCGAAGTGTGACAGACAGCCTGACGAATGGATGTTCACTGGCCAGTTATTGTCGCTTAATGACGTCATTTGTCACGAGACCACTACACTTGTCGTTAGGAAGCGTCACGGAACAAATCAGCTGATAATATTTGTATTTCACTTACAATGGCAAAACAATATTTGTTGCCAAATGTGCGGTTTTGTTGGTTTCTGGGAATTCAAGTTGCGTTACGTGAAGGTAATCTTCATCTTTTCGTAAGTAACTACATAGTAACGAATGTTTCAGAGGTAAACACTTGATGCCATTTGATACGGCAGTTTATTACTAATGTGGTCTATGAGCATAATAAATCAATTCTTCACTCAATTGTCTGTTACAACTAGGAAACGGTAATTACATCTCTTGGGAAAAGAAAACTTATCTAAAAAACCATGGTAAAATGGTGCTTAGATTATGGTAAAACTTGTGTATGTTATGTATCTATTGATGAGCTGAAACATTAAAATCAGGAAATCCAGTCAAACGGTCAATAAAAGATCACATAAATAGTTCCTGAACTGGTTGAAACGGAGATCCCTTCCATAATAGATCATCTTCATCTAGCAAATGGAAATGATACTTCAAAGCTGACCATTCGGTAGCTTTGAAGTATCATTTCCATTTGCTAAGAGACACAAAACGACATAATATGGCAGATGGAACGATATTCCAAAATAGTAAAGTTCATCACACTCAGAACTGCTAGGCAAGCGTAGCGTTACTTGAGCAATGTTAAAATTACCAGGCCCTGGGTGGAAACAAAGAGATCCAAGTCTATAACGGGTGTGGCCATGTATGGGCTCGGTGGGGAAGCGGACAGTCCCGGAATAGGTGGTGCATCCTCACAGGGCTAGCAACGACAGAAATCAAAATGTGTCAAAAAAGATGTTGGGATAGTGTCAAAATTATGAGAACGCAAATATTGGTTGAAAAAAAGGATCAACTTAGGTCATTGGTTGAATTGATGTTTGAGGAGTAATCGAAGAAAGAGTGGCAGATGAAGTCAAAGAGAAAACTAAGGCTACACCAAGATAAGAATTGTTATGCCAGACAGAGGATGACGAAATAAAGTGTGATTCTGTAAAACTTGAGAAGTTCCACAGGCAAGTGCGCAGAACCAGGATACGACCAGAAAATATATACCTAACAGTAAGTAGGTATAAAAACGAAAGAGATTGCGTCAATGTTTTCCCTGATCTAAAAATGTCAGAGAATAACGAGCACCATCCCATTTCAGTCATAAAAGGCTATTGAGTGTTGTTATGGTGTTCCTAGGCAATGAATCGACGACTAGAATGGCTGTCATAAAAGTAACGACAGCCGGTCGATTCTGTAAAAATCTCACCGTGAAAACTCAAGTGAAGTGAGCTAGATGTGAGTAGTCAGTATGTCAATCCCTAGCATTATTTGGAATGACAGCTCACTCCACCACTTCACCTTTCAAGTTTTCACGGTGAGATGGTTACAGAATCGCACTGCAGCTTGTGCGATATTGATCTGAAAACTCCGTACATTATCATCACACATGATTTCCGCAACCCGTAAAACTCAACGAAGGGTATAGGGTATCTATGGGCCTGCGTCGCTTGAAATAAATAAATAGTGTTTGTGGGCGATGAATCAACTGACCAGAATGACTATCAAGGTTGTATATGTCTTCCTATCTTCGAGTTATTTACATTGGCATGTGGTTAGATCTACAGGGTGGCAGGGACATCGATGCGCATACTATAAGCATTCGTCAGTTATCAAAAAAACAAAATCAGCTGTTTCATAGAAAAGTGCAATACCTACGCGGTCAAAAACTATGGAACAGCCATTTTTGTTTAAAAAAAATTTCAACAGGTGTTCAAAATCATGTACTGAATCCATGGTAGCAGATTGCGAGTCGATGGCCCTGCCACTCTGTATAGATCCAAGTGTCGATAAGTATTAGGCCTAACAAGAATATGACGTAGTGCGCTTATTGATTCCATTACACGTATGATCGATTGGATTGGATTATTGGATTGAACTAAATTGTAGTTAAAGCGATGAGCAACATTTTAGCGCACCTACAAATATATTGATAGTATTGATGGCTCTAGCCCTATACTATTGAAGTATTGATTGAAGAATTATTGAACATCACAAGAACAGTTTTAGTATAAAGCACGAACAGCAATATTCTTTAGGAAAAAGTTGGACACAAAAAAAGCGAAAACATAATAAAATAACCTACGAATAAAATGACGTCTCAAAAAACAGGTATTAATATTTGTTACTTATTAAATTTATCTAATTCCCAACGCAGCAGCCCTGATGCACCACGTCCAATGCAAATAAAGTTAAACATGGCGGGCGCGGGTGAAGCGCGCGCGCATTTAGAACGTACCGCGCCGTCTCAAAATTAACTACAAAACATTTGCTGTTGCCATGCGCGTGTCAACGCTTAGCTATATGCCCATTAGTTTGAAGAAAATAGCTTTAGCTATGTCTTCGCTCGGGAGAAACAAGAATATATTTTTTTGGTAGACAAATAAAAGATTGTAGTCATGGTGCTATTCAAGCGTATTGAGGACCGTGAACTTACAATCTCTTGCATGGTGATCTCCTTGGTAGTCTAGTCGGTTGAAGCCTTGGTTTACGTAGTAACTATTTAGTAATCTGTGCCTTGGTGGCCAGCGTCAGGGTGTAACGAATGGTGGTGTTTGACGAATTTAAAAAGCCAACGCACTTTGAAAACAATTTTAATAGGATGGTAATTATGAATTCTTCTTCGGTTATCTTTAAGTGACCTTTAACAATTTTATTCAGTTGAAACTTTCATGAAAGAGTTTTTATACAACAGGGGATTTAAATTATACTTCTTTTTCCAAGGACAATCGATCTTTCTGTAAACAAAGAAGTTGTTGCACACATGGTGCGGTCCCATACGATCCTGCCATGTGGTGGACACCGATTAGCCTCTACTCCGTACAATGACGCACTGCAGCTCAATTACTTGCAAGGTTACCTAATGGCTGTACAATGCATTCTGGGAACTGATTGAATGAGGCTTAATATCGATTTTTCTTTAATTTGCGTTCGCTTTTCCAACTAGTATGAATTCTTAATAGAAATAGACAAGAAAAGCGATCATTTCAGGGAGATCTTCAAGGCAAATGATTACATTGTACACAGTACCCATAGTACTCATAAATCAATTACTTACGATGGTTTTCGAAAATTTTGCGATATCAAAAGTAGTTCTCAAATTTTCCAATTTAAGGGACCTTATCAACTTACGCGTGATATATCAATACTCAAATCAGGGCATAAGGTCCTGAAAATGTATCCTCGCCAAAGACCCAACCAGGCACGACGTGACACGATCAATTTCCTCAGGCTTCAACTAATAAGCGTGATTGACGTGACAATGTGGGCGTACAAAGGTCCCGCCGTCACGGTACATGACCTTTCCCACGTTATCAAGGACGCCACTGGAGTGAGGGATGTCATTTGATTTGAACTTGACATTTTATAAATTCTATGAATTTGCATGGTTCTTTATGGTTTCAGTGAATGGACTATGGGTTAAACCTGGATGAGACGCGCAAGAGCGCGGAGATGGGCACAAGCAGAGATGCCTATATCCAATACATAAAGTCAAGCTGTGGGTGATGAAGATGTTGATGAGTCTGTTAAGAGGACGGATGAAAAAGAAGTTATTATTCACGAAGCGAGTTATTATGATAGTGAATAGTAGATATACGATGGAATGACCTTCAAGCATGGCTTGCAATCTGAGACCGTTGATATTGGACGGAAATAAACGTTTAATGACGAAGATGCAATTTATCAATGTTAACATCAATAGGAATTGACATCTATAATTAAATAGGGATTGTCCGCGACGGAAAATATGTCTTGAGAGAATCTAAAACTATATGTATATTTAGTTGATGATCGTTGGGTACATACTGGAAATGGAACGACCTGATGAGAGAAAATAAAAACGGAACATTGGAAGATTTACAATATTTGAGGATGAAGCTGCAATGATTAACTTTGACTAGACAAAGAGGCAAGAGAAGAAGAAGATATAACAATATAATTAGGATAGTAATCGATTGACATCCATCATCCATCTCTTGGTCGCTATTCAGGCTCATAGGACCAATATTTCCTTCTAGAAGACTATGTGGTTTATTGTTTTTTGTTTTTTTTTCTCAGTTAGTTTCAGTCATAGTCTGGCAGTTTGAGTCATTTACGCGGCCTACCCAAATGTCCTTTCTTTGGTATTTGTTCGTCGAATCGTTGAGCTCCTTAAGTTCCGAGTGGAGCTGCATGATTACTGGCAAATACACTAACTGGATAGGTCCAGATAAGCAACGCCGACCTCATCTAGTTTAAAATATAATTGACGAGTAAAAGTGTTTGTACACACCTACCTACAGAGACAGAATCATTTATAATTTAATTCACCGTTTACCAGCCCTAGGCAACAATACAAGCGAAGCATTATGATATATAGATAGTACACGGTTGCCATTGAACTTGCTACCAAATGCAGGACAATAAGCGATAAACTTGGTACATAACATAGTATTTACTATTCAAGGGTACAATGATAAGCATAGATATTGTCATACGTTTCCTACGTTATGGGCTTGCGAGAACAATATATTGTATATGTACTAGCTTTTGCTCGCGGCTACGCCCGCGTGGAGGTCGGAAATTATCCCACGGGAATGCACTACCGGGATAAAAAATATTCTATGTCTTAACCCAGGATATAGTCTATCTGTGTGCCAAATTTCATCAAGATTAAAATAATTTATTTCACATAAACCTACATGGGCACTTATAAACGTCAGAAGCTAGGTGCACGGTTCCAATTAGGCTTTTCCTATGGAGAACAGTCGTCAAGAAACTCTATCAAAAGCCGTTGAGGTGTGAAAAGGTAACAGACAGACAGCGTAACTTTCGCATTTATAATATTAAAATATGCATGTATACGGTTTGTCGCGTGTGGAGTGGAGGCATGTATATAAAGTGTTGTATGTGAATGTAAAGGAGGTTTGTCAGCGGTTATAGTTGCTTGTTTTGCTGTTCATACTAGCGAACCGAACGAGGGGGCTAGAGAAGCTTGTGCAGGCTAAGTAATAACAGCCGTACGGGTAGATCGATCAGGCTAAGCTACGCTTGCCGCGTTTTTAGATATATATCAAGACCCCTCCGTGCCTCGGAAAATACCCGGCTGTCATTCGTGGATCTTTGACAGTCGTTATGGGTCGTCAGAAGCCCAAAAGTCTGACAACCAGTCTTACCAAGGGGTATCGTATTACCCAGTAACTGGGTTGTGGAGGTCAGTTAGATAGATAGATAGATAAACCATTTATTTGGCGCACACAAAAAAGACAGCACAACACACAAAAGTACCCACAACGTAGTAGTATTAGATGATAACCAAACTACCCACATGATTATAATATAAAACAAGGTGCCGATAAAGAAGACAAAATGAAAAACACACAAATATCGAAATCAAAGTGACACTATGACGAATTAAATTAATAACGAAACATACACAGTGCGGTGCGCGTCTCAAGGTTACACCAAATGGGAGTCCAGCTCAGCATGTGTCAGGCAAATGTACCTAACGCTGATATTCTGCTGGATCCCTGCTGTGACACACAGTTAGGCAGTTGGTCCATGGCATTGGCATCCGGTTAGATTGATGATAGATGATGATGATGACTAGCGAACCGAAGAAGAGACAAATGGTGATGATGTATTACAAAGCCTAAACCCACTATCACGTTGTCATCATGTACATTATGATCACAGATCTATGCCTCATAGTTAAATGATAGTACTATGACTATGTAGTTTGCCCATACAACATTTATGAATATGAATCAACTGCAGTCACATTATGCAATGCAAAAACGATTTCTATAACTGCATTTAGCTCATATATTTTTAGAAATAAAAATGAATCCCTATTTCCCTTGGTCACGCCATAACTTGAGAACGACGTTACCGATTTCATCCATCTTTTTTTTTAAAGTTTTCTAATACTTTGTAGAAGATTCTTACGGAAAAAATATTAAGAAGAAGCTAGTATTTTTATAAATATGAATGTACTGCAATGACAACATGTAATAACATGAATTATTTTTCTGACGATAAAAATGATAGGCTTAAATTAAAAGTTTGTTGAGAATAAAAAAGGTGACTCCAATGGCTTCATTACTAAAACCTAAATTAATTACTTCCACTTATTGTGGCGTCATTATTTTTTCTAACACGTGTTCCTCCCGCATATCACTCAAAATACCCGTTAAATTGAAGAACAGTGAGCCCGTATCCATTTAATTGACCGGCTCGAACCCGTCTACCATCACTTCATCATTCCGTTCATCAAATAATTCAATTAATTCAGTTGTGACGGTATTAGTTAGTTTGCACATATTAATTTAATTACCAAACGGATCGGTTCGGTCTAGGTCAGGAGCCGAGTGCCAATTTGGCCAGTCTTCACTGGATTTAATGAAGTCTTACGAGTTCCGAGGCAATTGGCAGAATAACGTTGTTTCTGTTGAGCGCGCTTCGGATTTAGTGTTTCACATTGATTATTGTATTATTTCGGAACTCTCGTCTACCTGGTTATTCCAGAAAAACGAATTCTAGTAGTCATTTCTCTATCCAGAAAAAGATTAAAACGATCAAAATTTAACGGTGTATTACACCTTCGATATACTAGAAAGAATTAGAATAAAACTCGCAACTAGAACACATGCATTAGACACGAGACAAAATTATCTTCTATCTAGCTGCACCCGCGGTTTCATCCGCATAAGTTTCGATCCCGTGGGAATATTGGGATAAAAAGTATCCTATATGTTAATCCTGATTATAAACCAAGTGTGTGCCAAATTTCATCTAAATCCGTTCAGTAGCTTTTGCGTGAAAGAGTAACAAACATCGATCCATCCATCCATCCATCCATACAAACTTTCACGTTTATAATATTAGTAAGATAGGATAATAATCAAAGTAGGAAAATATGTAATTAAAGCGTTATTGATTGAACCGCTAATAAAATTCAAATCCAATATTTTAACGAGGAAAACAATGTACCTAGCAGATATCCTTTTGGGAGTCCCAAATTAGACTGATTGTTTTCAATTTCATGGAAAAACAGCAACAACCATAGTACCAGTGTGCAATTAGATCCAGCAGGCGTATGTATGGTTAACGACAAAAAACTCTACAGCACAATGATTGTTATTGTGATGACAATGACTCACAAATCATAGCTCGGTTCAAGGCTACACTGGGAAAAACACTCGGCTAGATGCAGACACGTAATATCTTAATATTGTTTTGCAATATCAGAATATTTTGTGGGTGACACATGGCTTTGATGTTGAATAGATTTGGGAAGGCAGATAGCGTTCAACGAACTATTCCTCCTGCACATATAGGACACCGTCTTATGGCTTAGGATATTATTCTAAAGGTACCTTATCAGCGAAAGATGACTCATTCCGGCTAAAGGAGACCATTCTAATCCTTAGAGAGAGGAGGAGAGGAGTTAACGGTTAAGAGTCTAAGATAAGGTAAAAGTGTCTAAGACACGAATGAAAATAATGATAATCATCAAATATTTCAAGGTTCCATCTGACACTTGAACAAAGTAAGAACCGATGTAAAAGCAATTGCCACAGTTAAGCCTTACACAACATCGTTACAAGGCTTCAGGGATTACTTTGTCTAGATATTTAAAGCGCCCCACTAGGGTGAAAAGGTCAAAGCCATATATAAACAGCCTACAGACTCGGACGTTTAAATTCGCATGAAGAGATAATTAAATGGACGGACCCATACTTAAAATGGGCTTTTCGTGTTAGCTTTTAATGGTAATCCTTCCCAGTTGGACAGTTTAGGGATGTTGAAAGTCAGACAGAGGTCATTAATACAGGGAATAACGAACACGATACCTGCATACTTAACATACATACTCGTACATAATCAGCCTATAATGTTCCCACTGCTGGGCCTCCTCTCGGTGAGAGCGAGTGGGCCGTAATCCACCGGGCGGGCGCAGGATATATTTTGGTTCTAGGATATGCCGGTTTACTGACGATGTTTTCCTTCACTGTTTTGAGAGCAGTGGTGATAAAATAATTCACACAAAGTAAAGCGCCTGTCTGGGTTCGAACCTACGACCTACAACTCGTAAGTCGCGGCTGTTACCACTGGGCCACCACTGCTCTCGATATCTGATATTGATCGTCATGGGATCTGTCCACGTTCACTAAGTCTGTTGACAATCTGTTTCTACACAGACCTTTAGGTTAACGAATACTAGGAGAAGGTGCTGATCCCATTTAAGGCATCACTCAACTCATTGACGCTAACTGACAAATTATATGAAGCCCTACATAAATAGGGCAAGCCGACCATCGTTCAATTACCATCGAAATTAAATGAACATCAGAGAAAGAATTGAAAGTAGCAAGATTTTTTGGATCAATGATTGTTATTACCTAATTACCTACTGGGCTATGAAGGTCAGATAGGCAGTTGCTCCGCATGTAAAACTGGTATTCAGCTGCATCCTGTTAGCCTGGAAGCCGACCACAACATAGTTGGGAAAAGGCTAGACAAATCATTATTGATCCTTGAAAAATATCAAGTATATACAAAAAAGCTGGTGGAGGCAAAGCTTCATAGTTGGCTCACCGGCGAAGTGTCGCCTGTCTGTCCGTCTTCTACAGACTGTACTTCGGGGAGTGTGCTCAAGAGCTACATGAGCTCATCCCGCCTTCACCTTTCTACCATCGAGAGTCCAGACGCACTGCGGGATACCACCCCTATTTGGTTAATATACCATATATACGCACTAAACGCTTCTCGTCATCTTTTCTGAAGCGCACAGCTAAGGAGTGGAATCGTCTGCCTGCGTCTGCATTCCCGAGTTCATACAACCCGAATCTCTTCAAGGCGAGAGTGAATAGGCTTCTTCTGGGCAAGCTCGTTCCACCGTAGATCTCATCCCTGCCTCTGGGCTGGATTGAGGTCAAGAGCGAGCCCATTGTCAAGAAAAAAAAATGAGTCCTAACAATTCCCCTAATATTCTAGTACTTATTGCCGTATTTCCATTAAACAATATACATATATACAAGTAGTCTACAATGACATAATAATAGTAAGAGATGCAGTTAGGTCCAGTTGTCCGTCTGTCTCGATTGGTTCACCACGCGTCCGGTGCCCTGACTCATGTCCTGTCTTGCTTCCTGCCTTAGGGGGTCACCGAATGACGAGAAACAGACGTTGCAAATCTGATTAAGATATCTTGTTGCGAAATAGTCTGTGGTATGAGGGACTGTCCTTATCCTACAAATATAATAAACGCGAAAGTTTGAATGGATGGATGGATGGATGGATGTTTGTTACTCTTTCACACCGAAACTACTGAACGGATTTGGTTGAAATTGGCACACAGATAGTTTATAACCAGGATTAACACATAGTAAACTTTTTATCTCGATATTTCCACGGGATGGAAACTTATGCGGGTGAAACCGCGGGGCGAAGTTCTTGTCTCTTTATCATCATCATCTGCCTAGCCTTTTCTCAACTATGCTGGTTGGGGTCGGCTTCCAGTCTTCCTAGATGTAGCTGAATGAATGTAGCTCTTTATAAACCCCAACATTGATCGTGCTTGAGGTTTCACATCGTTTGTTTTATGCCGTTGTTGTTTCAATGTCAATAAATCCTATGCCATTTTACTGATAAGCAATAATAGAAACAATTTTCTTATACATTACGTAGCCAACGAGCTGATATACACTTGAACTTGTTTGGCGGAAAATAATAGAAGCCAATGGAGTGTCAAGAGACTGTTATAGTTTATTGAGTGGAGGAAAAATTAGATCATGCATGAGTCACAACGGCCATTAAATTAGATCAAAACTTACAACATATATAGACACTAGCAGTGCCCCGCGGTTTTACCCACCTATATTTCGATCCCGTAGGATAAACAAGATGAAAAGTAACCCTGTGTGTTAATCCTGGTTATAAACCATCTGTGTGCCAAATTTCATCCAAATCCGTTCAGTAGTTTTTCCGTAAAAGAGTAACAAACATCCATCCTCACAAACTTTCGCATAGGATAGAAGAAGTGTTATACGACGTTCGGACTTATAAGTAAAACAAATAATTAGTATAAAAAACCGGCCAAGTGCGAGTCGGACTCGCGCACGAAGGGTACCATTATCTATAAAAATCACGTCTGTTGTATGGGAGCCCCCCTTAAATATTTCAAACTCAAACTCAAAATATTTATTTTAATTTTATTATTTATTATTAAAGTAAAAATACAACTGAGTATTTTGTGAATATTAATATATAATATATATAAGTGCATACCCGTTGCCATTATTGATATCGAGCAAAAAAGGGCAAAAAAATCGCGTTTGTTGTATGGGAGCCCCCCTTAAATATTTATTTTATTATGTTTTTAGTATTGGTTGCTATAGCAGCAACAGAAATACATAGTTTGTGAAAATTTCAACTGTCTAGCTATCGCGGTTCTTGAGATATAGCCTGGTGACAGACAGACGGACAGACAGCGAAGTCTTAGTAATAGGGTCCCGTTTTTACCCTTTGGGTACGGAACCCTAAAAACAAAATCAATAAAAATAAATACTAAAGTTACATAAAAGAGCGTTGGCCGCCACATGCGGCCTAAATGTTTAAATACAGAACGTTTTTGTGATGTCAAATGGTGGTTAAAATGACAGATTTTCATGACATCCGTTATAAATGTGACGGAAACGTTCCTGTAAAAACCATAGTTTCAAGGAATAATTAATAACGTCGAAGATGAAATAACAAAGAGGCATTCAGAGTAAGGTTTAAGGTACGAAAAGAGATACAGGAAACAATAAGTAGGTAATGAACTCAGAAACATAGAATTGGCGTATTTCACCCAGCCATATATAAGAAGCCAGCTCCAAATATACTTGAGATTCTACCTGCATAACAGATATTTTGGAACGAGCTACCGAAAATAAATAAATTATAGATTTTGCAGCCATATCTCAAGAGCTCAAAGGCCCGCTTCCTGCATTTGCCATTGCTCTTGGAACGACGCCCAACCACATACACCTTAAACAAACCAAATCTAAAGCTTTTGCATACATTCAAATACTGCATTGCAAAAAATGAAGGCAAACATTCCAGGGACTCAATTTGGCCTGCTTGGAATGTGCATCTCCTAATAGGTGTATCCGTTTTAGTTACTGACATGGTTCTCCTGTGAGTCACAGCTATATGACTACCTACTGTTATCTGAGTGTCGGCCTGTCTAGATATTATCTTAGTTTGAAGAGTTTATCAACTGGATGATAGGCAGTCGATAAGTAGCTTACAGCAAGTGGTCAGAGTTATAAATACAGGTTCAAATTAAATTAGCTAGTTAAACTCCGCAGACTTGATGGGTATTCACATTAAATCGACGGGACACTATATTAATACGTCACACAAAAATACGTCACACAAAAATCGACGGGACACTATATTAATACGTCACACAAAAATACGTCACACAAAAATCGACGGGACACTATATTAATACGTCACAAAAAATACGTCACACAAAAATCGACGGGACACTATATTAATACGTCACACAAAAATACGTCACACAAAAATCGACGGGACACTATATTAATACGTCACACAAAAATACGTCACACAAAAATCGACGGGACACTATATTAATACGTCACACAAAAATACGTCACACAAAAATCGACGGGACACTATATTAATACGTCACACAAAAATCGACGGGACACTATATTAATACGTCACACAAAAATCGACGGGACACTATATTAATACGTCACACAAAAATCGACGGGACACTATATTAATACGTCACACAAAAATAAACATCTTACAGGTAATAGTTTGTATGTATTTTTGTAGATCGACCCGTGCGGCTGTAATTACTTAGCCACCTAAGTACCTAATTACAACCGCACGGGTTGATCGATCAGGTTAAGCTATGCTTGCCACGGTCGGTCCGTGGATGGGTGACCATCTTTATATACCGAAACCCGTCCGTGTCTCGGAAAGCACGTTAAGCCGTTGCTCCCGGCTGTCATTCGTGGATCTTTGACAGTCGTTACGGTCCATCAGAAGCCCGAAAGTCTGACAACCAGTCTTACCAAGGGGTATCGTGTTACCCAGTAACTGGGTTGTGGAGGTCAGATAGGCAGTCGCTCCATGTAAAATACTGGTATTCAGCTGCATCCGGTTAGACTGGAAGCCGACCCCAACTTAATTGGGAAAAAGCTTGTAAGATTGATTGGTTCAGAGGATAGCCGTGGTCGTATACCACCTATCCTAACTCAAACTCTAAAACTATTTATTTCAAATAAATAAACCAGTTACAACAATACATTCTAACAGTACTTAATAAGCAATCATAAGCTTTAGGGTAAAGTGACATATGACCACAGCTATCCTCTGAACATCACTATGAATATTGTATTAAACACATTAATATTACGTGTAAGTTGTTTATTTAATAGACGATAAATATTGAATAGTTTGTACAATTTCAGATCAGAATATTTTCTTATTTCATACTTTTAGAACGTGATTTTTCAGTAGTCGGATTTTAGTTTGTGAAACTTACTTTTTATCTTAGTTCTGGTTAAACCACAGAATGATAGGCCCTTTATCAATCTTCTTAGCCGTATCACTTCCCGATAACATCTCGATACATATTATCTATCTCCTAACCAGCCCAGATAAACGCGTTTACGCCAATAAATAAATTAAAGTAAATGTACCTACGTAAATATTTTGATGTGGTTAACGCAGAAGCAACGTTCTGGGCTTCAAATAAATATTTACATACAAAAAGATCGAACGTTAATGATGGTTGAAACGCCTAAAGATCTTGATATATTTTTCCTGCGTGTAACGCTTTGGGATAACTTCGGATAGATACGTCAATATAAGGTTCACTATTGGTTTCGACTTGATTAAAACCCAAAGTGTAATCGCACAACATGACCAGCATCAACAATATTAATGATGACAACTACAGTAAAAAGCTTAGTTCACAAAAATCCAGAGCTCTGTGCGTCTACCCTCCGAGACACTTCTAATAAGAAGAATATTGGAAAAAAGTCTTCATTAGTTTTAGTGTCAGTAAAAGTCTTAATAGCCTTTTCACCTATGCCTGTGTTTTCATGGGTTGATCTATCCACGTTATCTCTTAGTTCACCTGAACTATGTCAATTGTGAAAGATCAAAGACCAGTGTTTAGTTACCGAAATAGAAAATCATCAGAAAGTAGATGGTCATCGCCAGTGACTCAAAAACTCATTAGCTACGGTACTTTCTCGAGATTTTCTATCGTTAATCTGAGCTGAGCTATCTAATAGAACAAAGCGTGAGCTGTATTCGTGTGTAGGTCTGTGTTCTATGAAGTCGTGGCCGGTTATAAATCTGTGTTGAGTGGACGGCATACTGTCCAAACTTCTAGCCACTGTAAACATCGGAGTACGGTGCCACTGTACTGTCAGTCACGATATATAATTAAAGATCGAGATGATTGGCAAAACTGGCAACCAAGAAAAACAAGATAAAAAAATAATCTTTTTAGGAAACCCAGTACTAGATGGGAAGCAGTATTTACTAGGTATGTTTAGTTAAAAACATTTCTTTTAGAAAAAGTCTTCATTCATGATTGCAGACAAATCCTTGGGATGCCTGCGATAATAAAAGGAAGACTTTTCAAGACATGACAATTCTTAAAATCTTGATATATCTTCTGGAGCAAGAATATTTGGCCACGGAAAAATGTTGACATCACTCGTTGTAAAGCACCTAGCTAGATTGACGTACAACATTGGAACCGCTTTTCCCAATAAAACAAAATATCCGTTGTTTTTGGCACCAGCTGGTGTTGTCTTTATAATTCTGTTATTATAAAGGCCACTGGGTTTCTAGGGAGACACAGTTCGTGAGAGAGCCAATGCGATACGATTACGTTTTTATAATAAAACTATACGGTTGATGAAAAATACGGTTAGACATTAAATGAAGATGGACGTGGTGGTAACATAACGACAATCTAATAGCATACTGCACTAATCGCGTTTGATGAAGAAATATAATAACAGGTATTTAAATATAATACCAAGGATGATGGAGCTCGATAACTCTGGGTAGTACCATACCATAACCATCATGTTTTGACTAGCGTATCAAAGCATTCTTCCTATCAGAACACTATAACATAATCAGCTCACAATCTTCCCACTGTTGGGACACCGACCTCCTCGCGGTAATAGGGAGTTGGCTGTAATCCACCACGCGGGCCCAGTGCAGGTTAGCCGACGACACATGTCTTCGAATGTTTGTTTCTAGAACATGCCGGTTTCCTCACGATGTTTTCCTTCGCCGTTTTAGAGACAACTATATAACCACGAAAAAGAAACCACCTTCACAGTTGACGGCAACGAATCAATTAACAATAACGAGCAAAAACATGAACAAAACCTTACTCATTATCTTACAATTAACAATTCAATGCAGCGTGTCGTACAAGGACGCGTGTTTTTATGCAAATCGCTCGTGATGAGTCTACATAGGCTTTTTTAGAGCAGTATGAGCAGTGTTTTGAGCATTATGAGCATATATTTCAGCTTGAAAAGATTCCAGAAGGTTGAAAAGCTCATAATTAATGTAGGAGATTCAAAAATCTGTCTGAATGAATACAAAGATAATGTTCAAAAGGACATCGGAGAAATGGAATTTCACTCGTTAATAGGTACTTCGAATCTTCGAGTCTTGATTCCATACAATAGTTTTCCAGCCAATAACATAATAGAATATCAAAAAGAGGAAGATAAAGAAAGATAGTACACAAACCAATTAACTACAGAAGACAACAAAGCGTATGTAGAAGCTGAAGAGTTGGAAAATAGACAAAACAATATTGAAAAGGATACAACAACAAGTGCTAAGCACGGTTAAAATTTACGACTAAAAAGAGAGGCATTTGCCCAGCTGTGGTTGAAGTCGGGCTGTGGATGATGACGATAAAAGTCTACTATAATAACAACAACTGATACACAGGTTAATCTAATTTAATGGCATCCCATATTGGCACGTATCCTGATGAAAACTACATATAACAAAATAGACTCGAAGCCAGACACACTGAACTCCTTGGCATTCAATTGCCAATCGTGACACCAAATAGATGCTACAGAAAATTAACTTAGCGTTGTTATTGACTTGCTTTATGAGCCTATGGGGCCGATAAGTTTTGAAGTGGCGACCGCGTTCCAGAAGCCACAGCGTAGAGGTCCCTCATTAGGTAGACCAATATCGTGGGAGTCCGCTGGATGCGGGAGGCACAGGACCGGCCGTTATGAGAATAGTTTGGTTTCGTTTTTGGCTTGCTAATGTGTAGCAATAAATGAACGTCTTTCGAATGAGGCGATAATTATTGCTGAGCGAAATCGGCCTATGATGTTCCCACTGCGTCTGCGTCCCACGCAGACCTCCTATCGGTGAGAGGGAGTGGGCCAGAAAGCACCACGCGGGCCCAGTACCGGTTGCTAGATGTCACATTTCTTCGAATTTTTGGTTCTAGGACATGCCGGTTTTGCACGATGTTTTCCTTCACCGTTTTGAAAGCAGTGGTGATGAAATAATTTACACAAAGTAAAGCGCCTGTCTGGATTCGAACCTACGACCTACAACTCGTAAGCCGCGGCCGTCACCACTGGACCACCACTGATCCTAATAATGATCATTGCTTATCGTCATAATATTTAAGCTAGATGCCCAGCTAGATGGACCAACGACCTTAAGAAGGTGGCTGGGACAGACTGGATGCGGAAGGTGGAGGACAAGGTGTTATAGCGCAACCTGGGAGAGGCTTATGTCCAGCAGTGGACTGCGATAGACCGAGTTTATTTACATTATTTTTAAGGATTGGTAATTCTGTACGTATCTCTAGTTTGTGATCGTATCGTCTCTAAAAGATATTCTTAACGGAGACATCCAATAATGTCTCGAATGTTATTCATGTCTAGACCAGATGTTTATAGTGTGGCCACTCTTGATTTCTTTACAGATTGTTGACAAACAGCAAGTAGGAAATAAGTTATTTCTCATTACCATTAGTATTCCAACCTAATATTATGTTGCATGGGAACACTAAAGAAACGATGGATGGACGGTGTAGAAGACGATATTGATAGAAAAGGGGTGACTACCGAAATTACGAGTAATACAGAAGTATGGAAGATAAAGACATTGCGCCGACTCCAAATAAATTGGAATAAGGGAAAGAGAATTATGATGATGATAATGTTGCCTTGGTAAGTACGTATTGCAAATTTTGTTACCTGGCAAATTTTATTGCAAGACCAAAATTACTTGTAAGGAAATCTTTTTCATTTAAGAACATGAGTTGAAAGTGAAACAGAGCTTAAAAATTGTAGGTACTCCATCAATGGGTTTTGTAGTTCTTCCAAATCGGCTGTGTCAGGCCTTTTACAATCTAATGTCTGCCAGAAACCTTGCCAGATAATGTTTTCAAATACCGAATTAATGGACGTTTTTAGGATTCCGTACCGTAAAGGGTGCCAACCCTTTAGGTACGGGACCCTATTACTAAGCCTCCGTCCGTCCATCCGTCCGTGCGTCCGTCTGCCTGTCAGCGGGCTGTATCTTACGAACCGTAATAGATAGACCGTTGAAATTTTCACAGAGTGTATTTTAATGCCGCTATAAGAAAAAATAAAATACAGTTAGAGATTAAAGGAGGTCTCCAAACAAGAAACGTGTTTTATTGCCTTGTGGTACGGAACCCTTCTAGTGTGAGTTCGCCTCGTACTTGGTCAGTTTTTTCTTAGTCCAGAGAAAACATCTGAAATAACAATGTAAGATCGACCGATATATTACATTGACTTTCGTGTTATCTGAGGTCAAGAGATGCAAGTGTTGTGTCGCTTTGAAAACCGCATGTTTTTATGTTCTTTTTAAATTCTCACTCAATTTATATTGAGCAATTACTGGTGTCAGTTGATGTAGCCATTAGAATAGGGCAATAGGCTATATACTAAGTTTATAGAAAATGGCGGGTTGAAATGGTTTTTAAGAAACAGAGCAAAAAGAAAATTGTACTAGATGTAACTTTATGGTGCTTACTAAGAAATTTAACCTGTGGGGTAATTGTGTAATTGCTTTAATTTTGACAGTTCAACAATATTCATTGCATTATTTACATTGTTGAGCAGACAATTTTTTCTAACACGAGAAGCAATGAATTAGCAATATCCTTCAAAATGATTCGATTGTGATTGAAAGGGTGTAGATCTATATAATATCATGCACATAGATGCAAATCTATGAGTCCAGGAGACTATCTACAAATAATTTTGGATTTGTAAAGTGAAAAGTACGCTCATAAGCACGGCTTGTTGGACGTGTAATTGAACTCAAACTCAAATCATTTATTTCAATTAAACCATTTACAGGCACTTTTGACTTGTCAAAATTAAATAGTCGGTCAGTTAGTCAGAAAGTTGAAGCTAGATGACCATTCCAAAGCGTAGATTTCTATGGAGAAGAACGGGCAAGAAACTTCAGTAGAGCAACAAATCTATACTTACTAATATTATAAAGAGGTAAAATTTGTTTGTTTTTTTTTTGTATGTATGTAGGGGGTAATCTCCGGAACTGCCAGTCAGATTTAAAAAAATCTTATTGCATTAGATAGCCCAATTCTTGAGGAAGGTTATAAGCTGTCTAACATCACGCTGCGACCCTTAGGCGAGAGTCCAGACGCACTGCGGGATACCACCCCTATTTGGTTAATATACCATATATACGCACTAAGCGCTTCTCATCATCTTTTCTGATGCGCACAGCTAAGGAGTGGAATCGTCTGCCTGCGTCTGCATTCCCGAGTTCATACAACCCGAAGCTCTTCAAGGCGAGAGTGAATAGGCTTCTTCTGGGCAAGCTCGTTCCATCGTAGTTCTCATCCTTGCCTCTGGGCTGGATTGAGGTCAAGAGTGAGCCCATTGTCAATAAAAAAAAGGAGCCGAGCAAAATGAAAAAAAAAGTCAGAAAAAACACTAAGCGAAAACGAAGTAGTATCGAGGGCAAGCGATGCGATGCGATGGGTCGAAACACGCGGACGACGTCGCGGGCAGAAGATAGTTGCTCATAAAACACCGAACAGATGTAATTAAACAAACTTAGGATGAAGTCCGTTGTCTTGTAAGATACTTATCTTTTTTTTTATCCGAATTCAAATAAAGGAGGAAGTTCTCAATTAATTTTTTATGCTTGCTACCTTCGAACTCCGTCATTTATTATAATTATGTTTAAAAGGGTATATAGTTTTGTATTTTATTTTTTTGCTAGCAACTTCCGAAATTAAATTTATTTCTAACTGGTCGCATTTTTTTGGAAGTCGGTTGTTTTCTTTTTTTGGAATATTTCTTTTTTATTTCTTCAGGTAATCAAACGTCACCGCTATCTCCCACATCTTGTGCCACATCCATTCGCCAATAATTCGAGCGCGGGCGCATTCTAGAGCTCCACTGTTAGCCATTATCGTAAACACTGGCAAGCACGCCACCGCTGCCTCCCCTGGAGCAGCGCCAGCGAGATATTAACGTGCATAGCCGGCAAGACTACAACGTGCATAATACACGACGAGACTACAAGGTGCATAGGCGACGAGACCAACTGTGGTGGTAGTGCTTGTTTTATTGTCTGTATTACCTAGCATAGCTTGGGGGGCATGTGGCTAAGTAAGAGGGGCGTGTTGCTATGTAATAACAACCGCAGGGGTCGATCGATCAGGTTAAGGTACGCTTGCCGCGGTTGATTCGTGGATGGGTGACCAACTTTGCATACCCGTGTCTCGAAAAGCACGTTGGTCCCGGCTGTCGTTCGTGGATCTTAGGCAGTCGTTGCGGGTCGTCAAAAACCCCAAAAGTCTGAGAACCATGCAGTCTTACCAATGGGTATCGTATTACCTAGTAACTGGGTATTCAGCTGCATCCGGTTAGACTGAAAGCCAACCCCAACATAGTTGGGAAAAGGCAAGGCAGATGACGATTAAGTACCTAGCATAGCCATGTGCGATCTTCGCATATCTTATTTTTCTTCGTAACAATCAGTTTGAATCAAACTTTGAGGTGTGTTTTAACATGTTTATACATCAATTGTGTCTCGTGAAAATGCAATGGCTTTAAAAATGGAAACATAATCCTTTCAAACAGCAGTTCTGGCGCGTGTGGGAAGCGAACACTTTTAGGTCCGAGTTTTGAATTAATGCGCGAAAAACAACTCTTTCTTGTTTATAAATATTTATAAAAACATTACAACTCGAATCTTCTATGACCACTGGCATCTATATGAAACGCTGTATACTGCACAATAATAAACGAATGCCTACGTTATAATCCGTCCGTGTTTACCAGGCACATTTCCAAGACCGCCTCACGATCGACACATTTCATGATCATTCTGTAAACATAGTGACTTTGAGACGTTGTTAGAAGAGCATAAACTAAAAGGTTTAAAATAAAACCTCTATGAAGTGCTGAACCACAATAGTAAGCTGCATGATGACAGATTTCTCAACATATGTATTTTTTTTTCCAAAACCGTAAGCCTATGTTACAGTTTGGTTTTAGTCAAACAACGACACCTTTTAATGATTTAGTAGACAAACCCTGTGAGGGTTTGTCTACTAAATAGGTATCGTATTCACAAAAATACTTTACCGAACCCTGGAGCCTTCGCCACAAATGAACAGGCATAAAAAGCACATGAAAATACTTCACAATAACATGAAACCCTAGCTCAGTTTCATTATCTGAACTTAGTACTTGTATATTTGGCCCAGATTTGTGCGTAGAGCGCGCAGGCGCGGGTTGCATAACTCGTAACGACCCAGGAAATAGAGGTTCAGTCCACATCTAGGTTCGTACAGACCCGAGGAAGGTCGCTATCGATCCAGCTTGCGTAACTCAGCGTTCGCGGTGCCGATAGCGGTCCTAAGTACCGGGTAGGCATTACATAGAGACCTAAGTACATATAGGCCTTCAGAATACTAAGGCAGGAATCCAAACCCGACCTTTGAACATAATGAGCGATAAGGATGATGACGCGGTTTTTGAAAACATACCATACCATAGATCATCCTTAACCTATAGGTACTTGACCATCCCAAGGGCAGTGAGGAAAATGCTGCAAGCAACTCTCTGGAAATAATTCCTTAGTAACTTTTGCTACGAAGTTATGGCTTTCATAGCTGGAAAAGCATGGAGACATGGTTTTGGGTATTATATTATCTACCTGCTATTTTACTGGAAAAAAGGCCAATGTTCAAGAGTACCAGGCACAGGCTAATGATGACATGAACAACTCTCTACCCTCCGACCGACCAACCGAAAAACGATTCGAAATGTCAGGGTTCAGAGCATTATGTAAAAATGGGTGGTTGGGTGGTGCTACGTAGCAAAATGTTGTAATATGCAAATCGCCTGAAGACACAAACGACAGATATAAGTACTGAACTACAAAATATTCATAGTTCAGTCAGAACACGATAGCAAATCATAAACTGCCAATTGCCATAGTATTTCACAATGGGCTCTGCATGTAACATATTTCCGAATTATCAATGGAATTCAAAAGACTTTCTTCGTAGTTACGAAATGCTTCGAATTCGAGAGGTAATACATTTTCTACCAGTTTATTGGCTTGCTATAAATTATCGTTATTCAAGACTTGGGAATGGTTTACATGAACGAAATGGAACGACGTAAATTAGAATGAGTATAAGCTGGTACAATGGTGTGTTCAATGTTTTACTGTATGGGATTAAATAAACAACATAATAGCATTCTAGTTAGTTACTTAGATGCCTAATGTTATGTTAATTTTATGGAGCAATGAGTGGACAGGCTTAAGTGCAGAATCGTTCAGTCCTAACCGAGTCAATTGTTAGGATATTTATCCATAGGAACCTACTGTAGCGCTTAGGTAGTGCGAGGCAATAATACTCTAGATGTACGACGAAAGTATATTTAAAAGTAAACGAGGAAGTATAGCATGAGCTTTACTTTTTTTATTTTAATAAATGGCATCTCGTAGTTGACCTAGAGAGGTCATGACTACATAACCGGGCTATCCTGTGGTTGGGCTTAAAACTAATTAAAACTACGCGACTGCACGCTAAGGGCACCCCCTGTGTTCCAGGGTGACTTGAGTTGTGCACGGCGTTGAATGCGATCACGATGCGACGAAAGTCGGCTGGTAAGTATGGACGAACATGTGACGTAGATGTTTCGCAGAATATTGGCTTGTTGGTACCGGGTATGACGATTTTCTTCAGTTGGATATTTGTTTGTTGTGACAATATTGGAAAATAGCTGTCCCTTTCTTGAGCTTGTG
Organism: Apamea sordens; assembly: GCA_945859715.1. NCBI lineage: Eukaryota > Metazoa > Arthropoda > Insecta > Lepidoptera > Noctuidae > Apamea > Apamea sordens. Next base: position 19,716,360 of record OX243986.1, read on the forward strand.
ATAATTCATCGTACCTAGTTGATTGGTGATGGCAATTCGATGGTTTCGATGCGTGAGAGAGCGTCGGCAACAACATTGTTTACTCCACTAATGTCAGCCGGATCTCAGTAGTAAACTCGCTGTTAAACAAAAGCTGACGAGTGCGCCGTTTTATACCATGGCGCCGTTGTGTATCGTTATCGGCCGGAGGCACGTAATATAATAATATTACCGTGCCGGAGGCTTACGAATAGCGTAGGTCAGCGGCTTATGGTCGGTGTAAACAATGAGTTCTCTTCCTTCGAACGTTTTTCTGAAGTGTTTGATTGCCATGTAGATGTTAATAATTCTCTTTCGAATGTACCTACTGTATCGTTGTTGAGTTTCGGAGAATTTCTTTGAGAAATAGCCAAGTGGTTCTTATGGATGGTGGTTGGTGATGGAGATGGATGAGCGAGTAAAGCTTCTGTATGCTAACTTTACATAACTCGAATGCTTGTGACGCTTCTGTGTTCCACTCGACATTTGTTTTGTCATGTTTCTTAGAATTGTGCAGGAAGGAACCTTGAAATGGGCAACTAGCTTCATTTTTCTGACTGATCGGCCCCTTGACAATTCAAAAGTTCCTATTCCTGTTGTGTGTGTTCATGTTCTTGTTGTGTGTGTTCCTGGTTTATTGGTTCGCGTTGAGTTTTGGAGTTTTTTTATCTCGGTACACCGACCGCACAAGTTGGTTCTCTCCATCAACTTAGATCTGTATGAAAATTTTATTGAATAATCGAAACCTATGTGAGCCCTTGTGAACCTTGGGTGAGCTATCAACTATGCCTAGGTACTCGTATATCAGTTTTCTATAGTTGTCATTTTATTATTTGATTTATTTTAGTTCAAGTATAAAACGTGCCTTTAAAAGGTGGCTGGGATAGACGGGACGTGGAAGGCGGAGGCACTGTAATGTTATCATAGATAGATATACCTATCATTAGATAACATTACCGTAGCGGAAGACAGGGTGTTGTGGCGCAGCCAGGCAGAGGCATACGCCCAGTTGTGGACTGCGATAGGTTCAGTTGTATTGATAAAAGGTACCGATGAATGAATGCCAATAAATAATGAATGACACTAAATTATATAATGATACTATGTCAAAGAGTAGCAAACAAACAGGCCGCCCACCAGCACCCTGACTGCGTACCACACTTTCAATCATAACCAGAATCATTTTGAAGTATATTGCTAATCCATTGCTTCATATGTTCGAAAAATTTGTCAGCTCAACAACGTAAATTACGCAATGAATGCTGTTGAACTATCAAATTGAAAGCCATTCCTACTGTTAGTGTGTTACGCAATTACCCCGCTGAAAACCAGAGGGGCAATTCTCGTAATTTTAAGACCGTTCATAGTTTAATTCTCGTAATTTAAAACGTTGAGACTGAGATCAGACTGTGAACGTTCTTAAAATTACGAGAATTACCCCTCTGATCTCAGTCTCAATCTGTCAAAAAATACTTCTAATTTCCCTAAATTTTGACAAGTTTTTGACATTTGTTTGTCGCTAAGATGAGACTGCGACTAGATTTTGAACGTTTTTAATTACGAGAATTGGCCTTCTGATCAGTTGATAGGCAAAATAAAAGAGCGACGCAAAAATGGTAAATCGATAAGAATATAAACCCTAATTCCGGGGGCCTTGGAAGACATTGAGGGTCATAAAAACTGGTATTTCAGTAAGGTTAGCACATTTGGGGGAGTCTTCGTGTTTCAGAACACATTTTGTTAGCTTAAATGCCACGATGCGTGGATTTGTAAGTTATATAATCTGCCTATAATGTTCCCACTGCTGGGACACAGGCCTTGGGCCAGAGAGGGAGTGGAGGTTGGTAGATGCCACTTAACTTCGAATTTTTGGTTCTAGAACATGCCGTTCCTCACGATGGTTACCGTAAAGGTAACTATCGTGAGGAACGGCATGTTCTAGGGTCGGTTTGAAATCAGTGGACGATGAAATAAGGCTGTAGGCGCTACCTCCTTCAAATAAAAGACTAATTTATGATAGGTATTTGGCTCAAATTAATCGATAGAATATTAAGGACGCAACTATGGAGTAGTCCTATCTACCTGAAAGAAAATATATAGTCAGACTGGCACCAATTGTCACAACAAAAATCAATTTCTTCAAAGACACTGAAGTAACAGGCGTGGGAATATTGGCAGCTGAATTATTATTTCTTTCAATGCCAATGCTGTTAGAAAACGATTCGAATTTTGCCTACATAGAATAGAATAGACATTTATTTTGCAAATATGGGCAATACATAATAAGTGTTATGGTACAATAAAGCTCAGCAAGAAAAATAGGTTAATATGTCACAGAAACACGTGCATACAGCACGTGTTGCTGTGACATATAAACCTATTTTTTAAAAGAAAAAATAGTAATAAAATATATCTATTTCACTATTCATCATCTGGGATACAGGCATCAGCCTATAATGTTCCCACTGCTGGGACACAGGCCTCCTCTCTTCGAGAGGGAGTGGGCTATAATCTACCACGCGGGCCCAGTGCGGTTTGGTAGATGTCACATGTCTTCGAATTTTTGGACCTAGGACATGCTGGTTTCCTCACGATGTTTTCCTTCATCGTTTTGAGAGCAGTGGTGATGAAATAATTTACACCAAGTAGCGCATGCCTGGGTTCGAACCCATGACCTACAACTCGTAAGCCGGGGACGTTGTTACTGGGCCACCGCGCCCACCACTGCTCTCAATAAAGCATAAACGTTACCAAAATTGTTTTAGACCCGACCAGGCAGAGGTATGATGGCCTTGATTAATTAAAAAGTTACTCTTACCACGTAATATACAAATTTTCATTCGTTGGGGGCTTAAAACCCGCAGTGTTGGAAGGTCAAGTCCCCAAGCCCCCAACCCGCACCGGGGTGTGGGGGCTCTCTTACATAACGTGACCTACATGCACAGACCAGCTGGGAATTAAGTTGGAAGCACTTGAATTTTTCAGAGTTATGTTTGTAAGCAAATTATATTAAGGGCTGTTTTTACTAGGTCAATATTCTTTCGCATAATGTAAAGACTGTTTTGTGGAAGGAAAATCAAAATGAGAACATATTTTTATTTTCTGAATTACTGTTAAATGATCAGAAAAATAAACTTAATAAACTGAACAAAGTCCTCCAAAACACCCTCTCTCACCACTTCCTAGTGTTTTAGCTAGGAATACGTGGCGCAACAAACTCCAACACAATTTGTATACATACAACTATTTAAGTACCTACTAGATATGGAATAAGTTAGGATCGTAGCAGGTGGCGTCCTATAGTTCTGCCTACCCCATGGGAAGAAGGTGTGATGTTTATTGAGTTTATTCTAGGTAACCGAAACTATACCTACCCGTTTACAATGCACAACATCTTTTAAAACTGTACGGAGTAAAAAATAAATAAGTACCTACATAGACAATCGACAACAGACTCCTTCCAGACGATAAACTCTAAAAATAATCAAGGAGTACACATATGGTGGCGACATGATGCTAATAGGTACACACGGCTACACGTCAAACTATACAAAACCAGTTTGTCTTGGACTCACTTTGTATGATATTTTCTTACAATGAACGGTCAGCTAATACTGGTTTTGCATAGCTTGATGTGTAGCCGTGTGTACACACGACGCCCTATCATGCTATACATTCCAGTAGGTATGTGTTGACCTAGCATGGTACTGGCATCGCATCGTACATTGTTTTCCGTCAAAACTCAAAGCATTTATTTCAATTAAACCAATTACAAGCACTTTTGAATTATCAAGGAGTTGGCCCAAAGCGCAGTAGGTTCCTATGGAGAAGAACGGGCAAGAAACTCCATGGACACTCTTATATTTTTAACCGACTTCAAAAAAAGGAGGAGGTTCTCAATTCGGTTGTATTTTTTTTTTTTTTATTTTTTTTTTTTTTATTTTTTTTTTTTATGTTTGTTACCTCAGAACTCCGTTGTTTATGGATCGATTTGCAAAATTTTTTTTTAACTTTAAAGGATATGCTTCCAGATTGGTCCCATTTTTTTCAAAATCCAGTTCTGATGATGGGATCCATGAGGAATCGAGGGAACTCCTCAAATATTATAGGCAACTATATAGTAATTTTAATATTTTCATCGAGAAATCAAGCGTTTACAGTCAAAAAGTAACATTTGATGAAGTGGAACTGGTGAAGAAGATCAGATATGGCTAACGGAACTTGTCACTCGCATAGATATCACAATCAAGATAGTTAAGCAACTATGACAATACAAATAAACATACAATCCTGAATAGTTATATTGAAAATGTTATCATTGAACTGATCTGATGATCATGATGGAGCCGGAAGACAGGTACCGGAACTCCGTAATTAATCAACGTATTCTAGCCGTGTTTGGGCTTATTAGAATTGTCATGAAATGCACTTTGGCTATAAGTTACTATCGAACTGATCTGATGATGGAGCTGGAAGGTGGAAGGTTGGCATGAGAACTTCAAAATAAAACAATGTATCCTAGCAGTATTTGGGCTTAGAACTGTCATGAGATGCACTCTGAATACAAGGTGCCATTGAAAATCTAGTTTTGATGTTATCATCAATGTGTCCACAAAACAACTCTGTGTCCACTTCCTACATGTCGACAACCTCGCAAGCCAAGTCAAGATATTTAGTTTGTTTATCTTTCTCAGCTTTCACGTGGTTCTCGTCATGAGGGACCGCTATATCAACAATCATTGTGCGACGCTCTAGTCGATCTACCACCACTATGTCAGGCTTATTGGCAACAATAGTCCTGTCAGTGATGATAGATCGATCCCAATATAATGTGATATGGCCATTTTCGAAAACTGGGTCGGGCACATACCTATAGTACGGTACTTCTGATTCTACAAGATTGTATTTAAGAGCAAGTTGCTGATGGATAATCCTGGCTACGAGGTTGTGTCTATGCAAATAGTCTCCGTTAGCTAGATGGTATTATTTTTCCTTTATTCATTTTAAGTCATATTAATTTACATTTTTAAATATTTTTCACAAAATCATGTAAAAAAAAAACATTTAAAAATATAAAAAAGTGGAAGTCCGCTTGCACGTGTGTATTGAATAATGCTAAAATAGATTACATTCCGTTGGGAGTCTTTGAATTTTACCTGTCTGTTGAATTTATACCAAAGATTAATTGAACTTTTTTATTGTAACTACATATAACAATTGACAGTATTTCATGCGTCATATTATCATCTCTCTACGGGATCAAATTAAAGATCAGAAAGTAGACAGTAATATGTACCTACTTGTATGATATTGGTAGGTACTTCTTCAAAATAATATTCTATGTAGAAAAGATATTAACTACATTGCCATTATATTATAATAAAAAATACACTAAACGGCTAGAAATAAAAAAACTTTTTACAAAAAAAAAAACCGCCTTCAAAAAAAGACAAACAAAAACGTTCCTGCACTAAAAAGTAAAAAATAAAAAATTGAATTCCTGTAAAGAAACTTAATTTAAAGGTAAACTTATTTGACATTAATATTTTGCAAATATTCAAAATTGTTTACTTCTTTTTGGAGTCGGTGCCAGCCAAGGCAAGGAAATACGTATGGGCAACAATACCTCGAAAAACGACCTCTAACATTTACTATAAAACTACCAAGATACCTATTGCATACCTAGAATAATTAAAACACAAATACAGACTAGACTGTACTCTAAAACAAATTGACACAATTTTCACAATAATTTCTTTTAAATAATAATAATTATAAATACGTATAAAAATCCCCTGCCACTTTTTAAGTACTTTGAAATTTTTGAAGCATTAAGTTTGTAAGCATCTGTTTTAAAATTTTATAATCGTGAATTGAAAAAATAAATGGCACAGGATACAACTGCTGGCACCGACTCCAAAAAGAAGTAAACAATTTTGAATATTTGCAAAATATTAATGTCAAATAAGTTTACCTTTAAATTAAGTTTCTTTACAGGAATTCAATTTTTTATTTTTTACTTTTTAGTGCAGGAACGTTTTTGTTTGTCTTTTTTTGAAGGCGGTTTTTTTTTTTGTAAAAAGTTTTTTATATCAAAATATTGGTTACATCATTTAAGTTGAAATTATATACATACATTGAAAACGATATAGAAAGACTTGCACGTTAAAAGCGTACATAGATAATTAAAATAAGCCGTGGCAGCTAAGAGATGAGCAGTCCCAACTGACGGCGCCCGTTCACGAACATGACATTCTTACAATGAGAGATTAACTTATACTGGATAAGAATACCCTGATGTGCTATTAAACGTACTGACTTAAAGTCATGTGGGCTGTGAAACAGATTAGCGATCGAGTAATTAAGTATAATAATAATTCCATAAATAAATAAATATAATACAGTGGAGTGAGATCCAGACGGTAATACCTAGAGGCAAATGGAAAGGGGGGCTAAAAGTAAGTATGCTTTTTTTCTTGTAAAAGTTGTTCGCTAAAAAATACTGTCCGTATAATTATTTTATAAGGCTCAATTTTTTTTGAAGTGAAAACTTCTTTAGCGGCGTTGTGCACTTTTGTTGTGATGGGTAAAAAATGTTAAACTCGTGTCAGGACACGTGACCTGATCGAAAATTTGTAAGACGGAGCTCGCGTCAGGATACGTGACCTGATCGAAAATTCGTAAGACGGAGGGAGAGTAGACCGCATTCCAAAATATCAAAAATGCACTACGTTAATATTCAAGTTTTCACTTCTGCCGGCACTCCCGGAGTGCAACCCGTTGATTTTTTTGGGTTGCCTAGGTTTGTTTACTCTTTGCAGGTCTTAAATAGATTCGGTTTATTTTTATACGTTGATTTTTTCAATGCCAGGGGGGTGACCACCACCTCTTACAGCAATATTATTTTAATCTTACTTCAGTGTGAACAAAGATGGAGCTATACGTATAGCTCCATCTCTTTCTGATAATTTTTATTTGTGGAATAAAATTGACGTCTGACAGTTTTTGTATGGAACAACTGTCAAAAGTTCAAAATTATTCCTCCTCTAAAGTTATCTAGCGTTGGAAAAATCAGCCTTAAGGCGCATTATAGAAATTAATATTTCAATAAATAAACGCAGAAATAAAAATAGTATCGGTATGTAGGTCTGTGGTAAAATACATGGTAGGGTATAAAATGTCAATATGTTTTGCCATCGTGCATCACTTGAAAGTTTTAAAGACAGCTAATTGAATGATAATTGTCAATTTCAGGTGAATAATGAATTGACTGATGACACAAACTTATTTGATTACCTAATGAGTCTTTAACCGTTTGGTACAGAAACAATTAAAACGCCAATGTGTCTCGCGTGGATCCACGTTGTAAAGAACGATACGATACAAAGGGTTAGAGTTAATATTTTTCCAATCGCCATAACATAAACCGTTTTTTGGCAAAATTTGAAATGTGTCTATAATCTAATAAAAGTTCTTAGATATAAAATTAAAAAAGTACTCACATCACATAGTTGACGGCGATAAAAATGTACCACAGTGTGAAGATAATTATGCCTCCTCCTCCTCCTGACTCTTCGCCGGCCATGGTAGCGGTTCAAACTCAGCCTCCAAGCTAGTGCCAACAACGATCCCACCGGCAAAATGCCACCTCCGATTCCTCTGGCAATGCCACTTGCGTTGCTGCCGGCAACAGTTTCAATGCCACTTGCGATTTCACCAGCAACAATGCTAATGCCACGAACGCTGCCACCAACTTACTACTTATGCTACCAGGGATGTCATCAACGGAAAAGCTACTAGTGCCTGCGGTTAATCTGCTAATGCCACCTGCCCACCTGCAGCTGGTGGCCACAGCACAGATACCACTACAGGAGGTACGGGTAAATCTGTACAAACTGTACTGTTTGGAGGTAAGTGTTAATGTTTTTGCCAACGGAGACACGGCTAGCGCTACGCGAGAAACTTCTAATGCCACCAGAGTTGATACCGAAGAAACTGCTAGTGCCTCCAAAGATGCTACTGGTGAAACCGCTTAGTGATAGAGCACTGCTAATGCCACCGGTAACACTGCTTGCGGTACCAAAAGTGCTGCCACCAGATTGGGCACTAAAACCACTGCTACTCTAACTGGTTCCAATCTTTGAGTCAGAGCTATTTCTATCGTTGAAGTTATAGCTTCTTTGTAAAACTCCACCAGTGTTTTTAATAGGGACTGTGTTTGTCACTTCTTTTGGTATAGTCTGGTATTGGATCTTGGACTGGTAAATGATTATTTTGGGTAGTTTCGGTTTCTTCGTCGTCTTCTAGGGTGCGGAAGGCACGTCTGTAACATGATTTTAAATTAGTGAGTAGTTAAGATATTTTTTTATATTCTAAATATTAATAGGCCTGCCGCGATGTCAACGTGACTTTAGTGGGTGGTTTAGTGGGGTGGCAGTTCTCTCATCCCGTTTTTCATCTGAAAAGCGGTAGACAAGGAGAGGGAGGCCTGCAGCAAGTTTAGTGTCCATATTCGGTGTGTAGTGAAAGTGAACCAGATACAAGTGTTACTGACTTGATAACAATAGATAGCGGGTGTGGGGGGGTCTAATATAAAGTGAACTGATTTATTTCATTACATAAATTATATAAACTATTTTTAAAGTTTATTTTATCTGGAGCTCACAAAAATGTATGTTACCCCTATGTCTACCCACAAAGGAAAGAAAGTACCTACTGTGAAGGCGGGATGTTCTCAATTGTCTAAAAGTGTTGGGCAGAAGCATAATGAGGGTGGCTGAACCGTCCGGCTTTGAACTGAGAATTTCGATTGAATTCTGAACGACAGCACGTAAAGCAAGCCAGTGCATGGAATCTCCAGCCCGGTGTGGCATGCCACATGCTATTCAACAAATAATTACCTGCACTTTAGGTTTCCCTCATCGAGATCGGGATTGGTTTTAAATAAATTGTAGTTGATATTTGAATGTTTCAGGCTTTCGTCATACCTACATAATGGATCTTTTCAAAACATACTATGATACTGAAAATCTTGAAAAAATATTGTTGTTATTTTTTTCGAGGTTTTGATAGCTTTTTGACGCTTTTTGATTGTTGTTATTTTCATATTAGTTTTATAAAATAGACAATGCGTGCCTATGGAGTTTTTATGCTACTCAATGAGTTTTTACTTTAGTGTATCCTAGACTTTGGTCAAGCTACAGTGCCTTTATCATGCATGTCTCTCTGACTAGATTACTAGAACATCCCTCGAATTGTACTGAAGCTCAATGGAAGCTTTCGCACCCTCAGAGTTCTCGTACACTATTACACTACGAGGCCACGACTTGTCGCAAAACAGCCTGCTATCTTAGCTGCAGAAGCTCCGACCAAGAACGATGTTTGGCCTCACGATCGGTCGTCCGAACAGAGTCGTGCGACACGTTTCGTCGCAGCGCAGGCACGTACATGAGCGTACACGTGAAAGCAAAAACGGTGTTCGGTAATCAGTTATCAGTAGCTTCGGTAAAACGCTGCCACTTGCACGAAGCTCGTGATGAGCAATGAGTGTGAGCAAGTGTAGCTTGCGTGACGTATTTAGTCATGCTACTGCGTGGGCCACAACAACCACTAAGCGGTGCCCTGACCTAGCCAGAAGACATTGCGGCAGACCCGACGAGCTGGAGAAAACAAACGACCAGTGGTCTACTTTAGCCCTGGATCGACAGAGCTGGAAGTCATAGGGAGAGGGCTTTGCAGGATAACAGTATCAGTAAGTAGGTAACTACTAGGGCTATAGGTTCTTCCAATGGGGTACCTACCATGAAACGCTGCACATCCGACGCACCACGAGCTGTTTGTTTAAGCCGTCCATTGCATCGGTAATTCGGTACCTACTTAATAAGAAAAGCAAAAATATAAAAAATAGTGACTTACTTATCGTACCGATGAATTGAAATAGTATGGTCGTGTATGACATACCTAACTATTGAAAAGAAATCTATGAGGCTATGTATGCAGATTACATTCATAATAGGAAAGTTACAATGGTACGCGTGGATAGGTATTATAGGTCTACACATGACGCCATCATTGTTCTTCTTCGTGTCGCTGGCACGACTTTTCTCAGATCATGATGGCCCAAAACTTCGCCACTTCCACGACGTTGTCGGCGGCAGCGCTGAGGTCACTTTGACTGCGAGTTTTAGGACACAGAGGGCAGGATAGGAGGTGGAGCATGGTTTGCGACATCATTAATAGGTACAGTCACGAGCAAAAGTATGTGTACAAAAAAAGCTTGCTTTATTCAAAAGCCTATAATAGCTTTTGAATAAAGCCGAGTGTTCCGAGTGACTCCTCTATTTTTTAATGAAATTTTATGTTGTTACGAACATAGCATTTTCGGACCCATAGGTTTATGTAATAAGTCGTATTTCAACGTTGCATTCGTTATTTCACGAAAAACTGCAATTGAAAGTTGCATAATGTTGAAACACAGGATTACCTAGTTCAGGCACGTAAATCTTACAAATATAATTGAAATTTAAGCAAAACTGTACAAATTTTTATGCCTTATATTTTTTTGAATAAATATATTATTATTTCGTTTATGTATTTATTTAGTTTTCTTATTTTGTTACATTTTTAAATATTAGTATAAAAAAACATTAAAAAAAAAAATAGTTATCCACCGGTGTCGGGAGCAGGGTCCAAGCTACCGGTGGTTAGGGCTATTATTATTATATTATTATCTCCTTTATTTCAATGTAATCATATAAATTATATTTTTAAATATTAGAATATAAAAAGTATAAAAACATTTAAAAATATAAAAAATAGTAGCCCACCGGTATCGGGAACAGGGTCCAAGCTACCGGTGGTCAGGGCTCCAGAGAGAGGAACCTCCTGACAATCCGAGCCGTGTCCAGAAGTACCGCTTTCTGAATCAAGCCCTTGATCCAGCTGCCAGCTGCCCAACGAGAGCCTCTTCAGGTGTTGGTCGAGGCTCTTGGCTATTAAGCCATTGGCTGTCACGACTATCGGCACAATGACCGCTGAGTCCACATCCCACATGTCGACAACCTCGCGAGCCAAGTCAAGATAATTGATTTGTTTATCTTTCACAGCTTTCACGAGGTTCTCATCATGCGGGACGGTTATGTCAACAATCATTGCGCGTCGCTCTGATCGATCCACCACCACTATATCAGGCTTATTGGCAACAATAGTCCTGTCAGTGGTGATGGATCGATCCCAGTACAATATTATTATGTCCTTTATTTATTTATAATTCTTATTTTAATACATTTTTAAATATTAGTATAAAAAAAAAAACATTTAAAAATATAAAAAAATAGTAATCCACCGGTGTCGGGAGCAGGGTCCAAGCTACCGGTGGTTAGGGCTCCAGAGACAGAAACCTCCTCACAATGCGAGCCGTATCGAGGAGTACTGCCTTCTGAATCAGGCCCTTGATCCAACCGCCTAACGAGAGCCTCGATAGATGTTGATCGAGGCTTTCGGCCATCAGGCCATTAGCCGATACGACAATCGGCACTATGACAGTCGAGCTCACATTCCACATGTCAACAACCTCGTGTGCCAAGTCAAGATATTTGATTTGTTTATCTTTCTCAGCTTTCACGAGGTTCCCGTCATGTGGAATGGTAACATCGACAATCATTGCGCGGCGCACTAATCGATCTATCACCACTATATCAGGTTTGTTGGCGACAACAGTCCTGTCAGTGATGATAGACCGATCCCAGTACAACGTGACATGGTCATTTTCGAGAACTGGGTCGGGCACATACCTGTAATATGGTACCTCAGAGTTAACAAGTTTATATTTCAAAGCAAGTTGCTGGTGAATAATCCTGGCCACTTGGTTATGCCTGTGCAAGTACTCGCTGTTAGCCAAACGAGAACAACCAGAGATAATATGTCTGATGGACTCACCCGGACGGTGGCATGCATTATTATTATTATATTGGTTCTCGTGACTATAGATTAAACATTTTTTTTCTTTTCTGATACTGTTAATTGTAGGTATAGTTGACCTCATAATAGTTTTATCACCCTAAGATTGAATGTCAATTGTACGAGTTGCACGTTATAGTTAGTAGCACGTTAGTTGGCCGGATATGTTAGTTGGACGTTCCACAATCACAACACATCGCAGCGACAAATGTTCGAACAGTGTCGCTGCAGCTTCATGCAGTTGCGTTGTGTTTGTGGTTGTGGAAATGGTCTACGCAACGTTGCGATGTGGCCGGCTATTAGCGCACAGTCTCGCTAGTGGATGCGTTATGGCTGCGAAGTAGCCTTGATGTGGTCGGTATCGCCCACACGGTAGTTTTTGACGGTTAACTGTAGTCCGTGTGAATAAACTATTAATTTTCATACAAATTAGCGCTTGTCCACGTATTGTCGTTGTGGCGTGGTTGTGGTGTGATCGGATTCTTAAACGACACGGATAATTATTTTTTATTGCTGTTGGGCCTGCTCTTGACCTCAATCACGTCTGATGGAAAGCCATGGATGACGAACGGCCTGTTCACTATGGTTATTCGGTATGTGACAGTTACATTTTAATTTTAATGAGACTTGTTGTCAAAACTGATAAAGTAATTACGAGGTTGACTATACCGATGACAGTAATAACAAGCCATTCTTATTTAGTTCGAAATTATAAAAACCAAAAACGTTATAACAATCATTTTATTTCAACACAAGTAGATATAATATAACACAATTTTATAAACGATCTATTACTAATACACATATGTACCTATATTACGGATATGTACAAAATTACAAAATATATATATATATATCACTTTACAAGAAATGGAATCAAACTATGTCATAAGTTAAAACCTTTTCACTTGCTTCGAGTTTTCAATATACGTTTGTTTGAGCAAACTTTACGTTTTTCAAGTGTGTTACTTTTGTTAACTTAAACATAAGAGCTACCAACACTAAAGCCTCGGATCGGATAGCAAAATATGAAGTATTTAAACATACATTTCTTACTAGCCTTTTCCGGCAGCTTCGCCTGCGTGACGGTCGATAATAAACGTGAACGTATTACCGGGATCGAACGTATCCTATGTTAGAAGTTTAGAACGTACAAAAAAATCTTTTTGCATTTTGATAGCCCAATTCTTAACTTAAAATATCACGCTAAGACACTTAGAAGCCGAGCAAAACGAAAAAAACTCAGAAAGAACGCTAAAAGAAAAAGAAGGAGGTAATATCGCGGGCAGGCGATGCAATGCGATGCGACGAGGCGGGTCGGGGGACCAAGAAATTTCACGCAGACGGAGTTGCATGTAGAAGCTACTTATATTAGTAGGACTGGACTGCAGGCCCACTGATAAATATTCGAGTTTCATAAATAAAAAAAAACTAGTATGATGTTCCTACATTCAAATATACATAATATACGACAAATATTAGTTTAGTCCTGTCAAACTAGTCAGCACCTGACGTAAATTGACGTATTTTTAGTAGGCATGTTGTTAATCACGTCTAATCTGTCTATGGAGTGTCTTAGTTTGACAGGACTAAACTATTATTTTATCTTCTGTCCTTTTCTTAATGAAATAGAAAGAAAAAGATGCACAGAACTTAAATTTAGTTTAGTTTATGAATCAGGGCCATTGGCAGGAAATATGGCAATGTAAATTTTTTATGTATTTTATAAATGATTATTTTGTGTCCTCCAATGGTTCTTAGGTAGGCTTCATATCTTTACCCTACATTTTATGCACATTAAATTGGAATTTTTAATTATATCACATATTATATACACAATTTCTATTTGATATAAAATTCAAATTATCAAACAAATTGTTTCCCTGAAATCACTATCGTTGTATGAGAGTGTTTTATTAACTTATAAACTTTTCAAACTTGTCGAGCAATGCTGCTGCTTGTAATTGTCGAGCGTACTAACGCTCGAAAATTAAGTTTGAAAAGTTTACAGATTCATTGTATCAGATAAAGTAAACTTCTTTAAAACCATATTAATCTGTTGTCATTCCCTGTCTAAAAAGCATCTATATTTATTGTATGGAAAAGGCAAACATGGGCTGCCTGATTAGTTAAAATTTAATATTATATTGAAAATATTATGGCAATTTTCGGGTATGGGCGGTATTTTTGATTCACAGAGTAGAAAACAAATGGAGTGCTATTTTTTCTTTGACTAATTAAACTACTTACAGTTAAAAGAGGGTTAGCACTTAGCTTTGTCATATTATAGTTCTGACACTACAGTTTAAAAGAAATATTTTGGTGAATAGAACGGTTGCAGAGGGACTGTTTCAAAACTTCAAAATAGTTGTTACCATTAAAAGAAAGGAGTGATCATTTCAAGCAATTTGCAAACAAATTCCTTTCACCTGATCGAAGTGTAATTCATATTAAAAATTTTGACACTACGGAAAAATAATAAGGTGCAAGTAAAAACTAACCTCCCTAAGGTTAGTTTTTGCTTAACAGTTGCATGAATTGACTGTATATCTTATGTATTTACAACTAAACAGCCCCAGTACTGATTCGTATCAACGTCATACATACTTCACACTCCATTTGCTATCTACTCCGTGTTTTATATTTAACAGGCGGTGACAATGAAACCTTTCTCCAATTTCTCCACGTATTCCTTGCGAGCATCCATGTCGTCGGCCGGTCGGTTGTACGGCAACCATACCGGCTCGCCGATGAAGAAACGCTTCGCCTTTATGAAGTTCTGAAATTAAAGGGAATGTCATGTGATTAATGTTGATGATTTTATTATTCTACAAGGCGTGTGCCCGTTGGGATTTCTTATAAGCAAAAATTACAAACCGTCATACAAAGTTTCATTTTCCATTTAACCTCTTTAAATTGTCAAAGTCCTTCCTGATTGCTCACCTTACATACATAGGTAAATGATTTCATTCCAGGAGCAAATTTCATGCTTCTGGACCCCGCTGTTCAGGCTGACCGTTGTCTGTCAGTGAGTGATTATAAGATATATTTTTTTGGGTAGGTACACACGCACGACGACATTTCCAGTTTTAGCTTTTGTAGCTTTTTAGCTATTCGCTATTCGTTATTAGCTATTTTTTCGTACAATGAGAAGTCAGCTTATAGTGGAAATGTATCAAATTTTCACCATATGCCAGAATTGTATATATTGTGTTAAAATGAATCACTAGAACTTACTAATAGACTTGCCACTCTATCTATTCAGAAACACAAAAAGCCACAGATCACGGAATCGCAGTACTAATGGAATTCGTGGAGCCGAAAGTGCCATTTTCTTCCATTCAGAACCATCAATTAACTGATTTAAGGCAAAAGCATCTGGTTCGCTAAATTCAAATTTTCTTACGTTTTTTGCAATTTGCTGGTTAGTGTCGGGTTCTAGATTGATCTAAATATGATTCGCGGCCATAGCAAATATTTGTTTATAGAATTATAATCATAAAAATCATCAATACAACTTAAAGTTCATATTACCCTATTGAATAACTATTTAATCCCAATTCTAGCTTAAGGAGTTGTATTGCTGATTCTAATCATTATAATTTTGTTAAGGCACATTTGTTACGGTGGTCAATCATATTTTAAGCAACATACAACCTGTAACTGACCTGCATATTTAAAAAAATATAAGTAAATTTAAATTTCGCGGGCTAGTTTAATGCCTCCCCCTTAAAGTAAATGGTGACACACTTGGTTTGTATGGAAAGTACTGACAATATCGTCTCTAGCAGCGGCCATCGAGACATCTCCGTCCTCTATGCAAAAAGCAAAATATAGTGATACTAACATTAGTGTCAAGCGTGAACCTATGGTAGATGCCGCTGGGGATGACAATCATGTCTCCAGCGCTGACAGCGATGCGGATCCACTGGTCCTCGGCGTCGCGCACGTCGAAGTACCCCGAACCAGCCAGCACAAACCTGGAACATTAAGTAAAAGTTTTAGAACTTTTTTCACTTCAATATGTCTATATAACTTACTCTCACAAATATTTTCATGTAGGTATTAATATTTACTCAATCAAAATAAATAATTGGAAGAAAATAATGTATTTTTCTCTGTTTGCAATATTACAAGCACTGGACATCAAAAAATTTATCCACTTAGCTGTCAATGGTATAATTGCCCAAAAGGCTGGCAGCATTATCACATTGGATGGCAATGCTGATTCTTTACGCTAAAAATAGGTCACATGAAGAGTCGTCCAACCACTTGGCAATGTACCTTTTTAGACCTGACTGTAAATCTGAGCCAATGTTTACCCTTGCGGGAATACAGGCACAATGTTACAAATCTAGTTTACCTTATCTCCTCATCAGTGTGCAGATGTTCAGTGAAGAACGACTTGATTTTCTCCTCGTAGTTTGGCAGGCACTCCTTGGAGCAAGTCATCTCATCTTCATACGTGTAACCCCGCTCTTTCTTCAGCTTGTCCAGTACTCCGTCTGTTGCGTATGTGTCTACATTGAGCTGGAATTATAGGTGTTTGTTTGTATGAGTATTTATTTGAGAAATTAGGAAAATTTTTGTTTGTGATGGTGTATGATAGTTGACCGACAGATGATTATTATTAAAAGTGAGGGTCCCTGAGTATAATTTTAAGCAATCTCAAAAATGGCAGAATAAAATACCAAAAAAAAACCTGAAAGGACATTTTGCATTGCCTACTGCGTACACACGGCTACACGTCAAGCTATACAAAACCAGTTTGTCTTGGCCTCACTTTGTATGATATTTTCTCACAATGAACGGTCAGCCAATACTGGTTCTGCATAGCTTGTTGTGTAGCCATGTGGACATAATTTATGATTTTGATTTGGTTGTTTAATTTGATGAAATTTTAAGATAATTTTAACAAATAAAAATTGTTGACAATTGATGGTTGATAATATTGTGTCCAATGTTTTACAAGTCAAGGTTTTGGAATCAATTAAGCAAGCATTCAAGGAACAGGTGAATGTTTAACAGAGGGGCAATTCTCGTAATTTTAAGAACATTCACAGCCTGTCTATCAATCTGCCAAAAAATACTTCTTATTTCCCTACATTTTGACAAGTTTTTAAAATAAATAAAATAAATATCCCTGGACATTTCACACAGTTTTTGACATTTGTTTGTCGCTGAGATGAGACTGCGACTAGATTTTGAACGTTTTAAATTACGGGAATTGGCCTTGGTAACATGACTTAATATAAACCAGACAAACAGTCATACTTACATGTTATAATAATACACTTACACTAACCAATGTTTATAAAACCTGCTGTGTAATGTGATTATACAAAACGGATTGCTATGTGTCTAACATCGTAATTTAAAATTGATGTAGGTATGTAGGAGTTAATACCTACCAACTAAGATGGGAGTTTGAAATACTAATGATTTGTAACTTTTAGAGGACCATTATCGCCCACTTATAGCAATTAAGAAAGATTATTAGCGTTATCTATGAATTGTCTTCATTCAATGAGAAAAAACGACTGATAACAAAACTAATAACGTTCTAGAATTACGCGAAAAACTTATACTCACTTTGAAATATTCTACGCCAGTTTTCTTGAACAAATCTTCGAGAGAAACGTATGCTGGTGGGTTCCTATGGTGTTCCAAGCGCTGGTCGGTTATCTCTTCATCCATAAACCACGCTTGAACCATATTTGAATGTTATTTTAATTGTTTATTTATAATTGATTACAGCAGGTGGATATCCGTTCGCTGTTATTTGACAACTGCAAACTGTTTAATTTAACTGTCAATGTCAACCACAGAACATCTAAAGGTACCCTAAAGATGTCAACCATTGAGATAGGAAAAACTTCTATGTCAACGTAGACAGAGCCTGTCTACGTATGTCAATGATGTCAACTGAATTTGTTGACAGATGCGTTTTGTTATTTTACGTTTCGTTTGCACACATCTGTATTTCCTGAAGGAGTCTGCAGGGGATAAAAAATGTAATGTTGTTTATTTGTAGATTTAGAAGAACTTGTAGTATTTTTTTTTACTAGCCTTCGCTATCCCACTCCATCTTCCCCCTCACCCTTCCATACCTTTCGCGAGCCCGCGCGTCCTCCTTTCAGTTTTGACGGACCTATCCAGCTCGTCCCGCCATCTCGTATTTATTTTATACTAGCCTTTGCCCGCGATTTCGTCCGCGTAAAATTTCTTGATCACTTTGTTTTCGTTTAGCGTTCTTTCCGTCCTTTCTTTTTGCTCGGCTCCTAAGTGTCATAGCGTAATGTTAAATATGCTTCTAAGGGTCATAGCGTCATGCTTATAGCCTTCCTTAAGAATTGGGCTATCAAACACAATTCGAGTTTTTCAAATCCGACTAGCAGTTCCGGAAATTACCCCCTACATACATATAAACAAGCAAACAAATACCTCTTTATAATATTAGTATAGATTTCCTAATATTTGCTTTTTGTATCTAATTTCATGCTGCACTGGTTGATGTCATCACGTCAATGCCGGCTGTCGCTGAAAACCAGTGTTCTCTCTCGCATAGGGTCACAGCATTATGCTGAACAATGTCCGTTTGGCTTGAACGTGACGCATATTTTACCCCAACTTGTTCTTTTTTCTAATAGTAATTTATTTCCAAAACATCAGTACATACACGTTAAATCAATGAGGTCTCGACCCCTGAACTAGGGGTTACATCCTGTATGACAGGGGCTGAGATTTCTCCAGGTATACATGGATCAACATGGGCCTAGATTAAATACAATTAAGTAAGCGATTTTTATAATAAAGAAAAGAAAATTAGAATTTAAAAAAATATATTAGTAAATCATTCTACAACATTTTCTGTTTTAGAAATAGAATGGGAGTACCTAGCATAATAAACTAAGTATGGTTAGATGTGTGATGGGTGTGTGGATGCGGGTGTTTTATGTTTGTGTTGTTCTTTGCGTCATGTTTTACTGTAACTAAACGTATTTTCATTCTTTTATTTTTATCTCTAAGTATTTTTAATCCTTTTCTGTATCTTAGTATTACTTTTAGGTTACACTAGCAGTCTATGAAATAAAAAAAAACAGTGTTCCAAGTAAAAATATATTTAATGATACTAAAGTATTACTATATTTTGGCTTATAAACCAATTACACATTACTGTGATCTACATAAATTGGGGGTTCTTACGTTTCTTTCTACTGACATAAAAATCACCTAGCACCTTGTACTGGGAACTTTTAACACTTTGAAGGTTAACGCAGACTGAAAGGGGCGCAGAGTAAAGGGTTTTCTGATCACAATAAATAATGAACCTCATTATCACCGCTTAAAGTGTAAAAAAGAACGAACATTGATGCAGCTACATCAAAAGGTTCTTAAGCGTCCATGATCGCAAACGTTTGCCCTTAAAGACATTGTAACTAAGGTTGATTTTGTAATGTGATAGAAAGTCCCCTGCTCTGCGTTCTTTCCGGACTGTGCTGACCCTTAAATTAACTTTCACAATTAAAACAAATCATTTATCTATGGCATCTATTATAAGTACAGGTTTCTATGGGTAGTTTCAAAAACTATTAAAATATGTATCTCACAACACATCAGTATTATTTAAAAATTAAAGTACATTCATATTATTCTTACAAGGAAAATGATTCTGGCAGTTCCAATGCCTACATTATTTATGCTTAACTTTCAATCTAGTTCATCTTGACTGTTGGAGTGTTTATCGCCTACTTTTAATACTTGATTCTAGATATTTATTACAATTACATTTTCGAAGCCCACCAATTAATTTCAAAACTTTACTTAAAGTAGTGTTCATAATCTCAGATAATTTACCTTCCATAGCCACTTAATCAGTTATCTACTTTAGAGAAAAGTATTCTAAGTTGATTTTTGAGTGACCATTTGTAAAAAACGGTCGTAATAAGTTTTTGGTTGCAATAAAGTTTGAACTTTGATAAGTATGACATTCAGTTTGTTGTTCCTTAACTTGAAAATCTTCTCAAATTTTTAAGACGGAGGTGGTGGTGGTGGCGGTCGCAGTGGCGGACAGTGGTACGGTACACATTAGCGCACCGTGTGTGTTTGAAGAAAAATTCTAAATCAGATAGTACCTACATTAAAACTCCCCGCCACCGACAGTCGCCTATGTCTGAACAAGGCATTAGTTCAAAGTCATCGGAACTGCCAGCCTAAATAATGTTAAATATGTTATAAGACTCCTTGAATATTTCACACAACATTTATTATTTATTACACACATATCAGAAATATTTATTTACAGACAATATTTGATATGACTGACGATGAGAAATTAATACATCGCTAAGTTAGTTTTTCGTACATTATTTCTGATTACATGGGGTGTTTACATGTAAACATTGCCAATACAAAAAAATGTAAAACCAAACAAATCTCAATCAATGGACGGACATAGAATCACAATTAAAATATTCATAAAATAATAAAAACAGAATAAAGAGTTTAAAACAGGCCAAAGTAATATTATGCATTAAATTAAACAAAACATTTGTATTCATACACATTTTGGAATTCTGAACATTGCATGTTAAAATTACATAAATATTACAATAGCAAAAAAGAATCCATGGAATTTTAAAATGAAGAAATACTTTTTTTTTAATCACAGATGATAAAACATTGAAAAGGGAACTCGCACAAAAATATAAACTTAGTTCGTATGCTTGAAATGTATGCTTATAGTTCATAAAGTACAACGGAATCTTTAAAGCTATCACACACAAAGACATACCACGCTTATTTAAAATGATATATTGAGATCACATCCTTATGTCTAAAGCCACCCATTCACGCTAAGACAAATCGTCCATAATGTCTCGTGATATTTTTCAGTAAATATGCATGAGTACATAAGTTTTTTGGCTGTCTTAATGTGAATGGGGCTTATGAACTATGTTATATGAATATTGATGGTGGAATTTATTTGGAAAAAATGTTAAAGAATAGTAATCTTCAATCTTACGATCTACAAGTTTTGTACATAACACTGCATTAGGAAATTATTTCAAAATGGCCACAATACCCAACAGATAAACCAGTAGAATAATTTTACTGCTCAACTTTTAGGTTATCATATAATTTTTTTTATAAAGGCTTAATACAGTGTTCTGCATAAACTTCACACAAAGGGAATATTACAAAAATATCAAATTTACACATACATATATTTTCTACTTACTGGGACAAGATGTACTACCGTGTCCAGACATTGCGATTTAAATGTCGCAATAAGAATAGTACAATATTCACTGCGACATTTTTATCGCAACGTCTAAACGTAACTTTATGCAGTGGTTGTTAACATTTGTTTTTGAAATGTACCTTGTTTTTGTTATTTTTAGGGCAAGAACTTCTTTCCAATGATGAATAATTATATTATCATAGTATTGATGAAAAGCAAATTCAGTATTAATCGTTTAAAAACTTCAAAATGTACCATAAACCGAGCGAATGCTAAAAACAACTGCATTTAATCTAAAAAATAACGTTCTAACGAAAATTATCACAACAATTATAATGTATTTACAAGTTTATGACAAAAACATAGAATTAAAATCTAGTATAAATTAAAAACTACATACCTATGTATTTATTAAAAATATTAATTATTTTATCTTACTTAAGATTGCATCGTATGTTATTAGTTAAAATTTACACTCAATCAAATATAGTAAAGTCGTATGATTCTTGTAATTTCTCAATTTAGTACAACATCAACATGTTGTACCTATACTTTGTCATTTCACTTTTATACTCTTCCATCAATAGCTTATGAACGTTTATTTAAAATATTCAGAAATAATTAGTTACTAAAATATACAGAAATAAATAAAATTGCATTTGTGTATTGTAAGGGAGACTACTAGCGCCATCTGTTACTCATAAGATTGATTATTGCTTTATAAACATGGCGGACAACACCTGTATCCACTTCGGAATAAACTCTACAAAATGGGATACAATTTGGGACGTTTTATGTGATGAATTCAAAAATAATAAAGCTAAATCATTTGGTTCGAAATAAATTCGTTATAAACTGTTGATGAAAATTATAACCACCTTTATAGTTAAAGTAAGTCTTGACAATCATAGAATTAAAGCTACGGTATCCTAGAAGAGCGGTGGCCGTCAAATTATAACGATCGTCATGAAAATCTGTCATTTTCACCAATATTTGACAGTCGTTAAAAACGCTCTGTATTATTTGACAGTCGTTAAAAACGCTCTGTATTATTTGACAGTCGTTAAAAACGCTCTGTATTAGGACAGCCGTTAAGTCGTGTGACCGTTCACCGCTTTCTTAGAAAACCAAAGCCTAAGTTGATGTTTTGACATGACTATGCACTTCAAAGAAGGTCAGAGTAAATTCAGTATATGTCACAATCAAGTCGGGGTTATCTTTCAAGTCCTAATTTCTTCATTCCTAGGCCTATTTGAGGGTTTGTCAAAATTGTTTTCACTAAATCTGTCATTTCTACAGAAGTCTTAATCGGATATTTTATTCTTTCTTTGATCAAAATAAAGTCAACCCTAGATCATAAATAATTTTGTCATGTTATTATTTTAGAATTTTGTCTTCAAAATTAAATTTTCATTAAAAGGTGCATTAAAAAAAATTAAAAAATCATTAACATATTTGAAACAATTACAGTAAAACATACAAAAAACCAATATCTACTTTTTTGATCAAACGAAATGTCATGTCGAATCATCTCAATAATTTAAAAATGTCAAATCAATCAGACAGTATCATCGTTCACAAAATGATTCATCTTTATCTAATCTAAACCTCTGATGTTAGATTTTTCATAGTTTTATCCATCTATTAAAAGTCATGTCAATTCCTTGCTATCTTTGACAGTACATAGCAGTTTTAGAACAGCCCAACAAGTCTTGATGACGTCAAAGGTCATGTTACGGCTCGATATTTAATTCAGAATCATTTTTCTTCAATTCCTAGTCGTTCTGACAGTAGGTAAGGTACATAGGCTCAGGTCAGTCGTCATCTCGCGTGTCGGTGACGTCATTTGCCATGTGATCACAGTTTGGTGTGCTTGACGGTGTCCGTCCAGTAGTTCTGGATGGTCATCGCCTCCAGAGAGTTCAGGAAGGAATCGTTGTCCAAGCTGTACATCTCTTCGGAGTTGTCCTGGAATTGAGAAGAAAAAATTGATAGAGGTTTCCAAATTATTGGCAAAGTAGAACCTTATTCATTACTGTCTAAATCAATCTCTCTAAATTGTCAACAACTAGCCCATCTTAACGGCATGTTATGTTGACAAAAGTTGATGCACGTAGTCATAGAATGTTTATAATGTGATTTAGAACTATAAAATACAGTCTAAAACGCTTTCGTTTTGCCCAAGCGCACACGTTCATTGAAACAATACAGATTAGCGCCGTTCTTGTTTCCTCCACCATGCACTTAAAGACTAAAGTACTAGACCGTAATAACACTGGAGAAGTGAGATTGAAATGAGCTGTCAATAATGTCAATCCCTCATCAGGTGGAATGATAGCTCACTTCATCTAAGTTTTATTACAGAAGAAACGAGCACATAAAGAAATTGCCTATTAAAATGATTAAGATGAATACTTACTCTGATAGTACTGTCATCAAGATATCCGCTCGAATCAGGATTCGAGCATTTGTCATTGAGAGTCTGCGGCTTGTTCAGGTACCTCCGCCGGTACAGCACGAACGCCGTGCTTCCCGCCAAGGCCGCGAGTACCAGCGCAGCAAACGATATGCCAGCTATAGCTCCAGTGTCCATCCCTCCTTCTCCCTGGTCTATCACCCTTCTAGAAGATTCCACGTTCGGTGGTATCCGCGTCTGAAGGAAAGTCGTCTCTAATGACAGTGGTTTCTCTGTCACTATCCTGCTTTCCGCCGCATTCCCACCACCGTCTTTAACAAAGTCTGGTCTAGTCAGATTCCTTTTTTTAGACACAAACGTCGTGTTCTGCGTTTCCGTCAGATTCGTGAACGGAGCCACTGTCACGTTTACGTTTGGGGTTTGAGTTGTATTTGTCATGTCTGTGATGTTGACTACCGTCCATTGTATAGACGGGTGTACTATTTCTTCTGTCTGATTTGTTTCTGTTGTGTTTGTTACTGGGATTGATTCTGGAGGTCTGTCTGTTTGGTTTTCCGTCGTGTTGGAGGTTTGGGTTGTGACTTGTGTTTTCGTATAGTACATGGCTCGGCTCTGTCGTTCAGAGAGTCGTCGGTCCAGTTCCGTATCGGAGTTAATGTGTTGCAGTTCTTCTGACTGGGGCGCTGCGAAGCTACGCCCGCTGCTCGCTGGAAAAGGATAACAAGTCATTGAGTCAGGTGCTTCAATTATTAGTCGAGATTAACATTGTAAAGGATAATAAAATCAATAGATAATACCCTGTGTCCGTGTTTGTAAATCAACTGATTGTGTTACGTGAATCATCAAACGAATTAGTAATCATAAAAGTGATGAAACAGTTGCAATTTATTTGATCATGAATATAATTGCTGTAGGATATGATATAAGTACCTACAAAGAGGCAGTTTCCCCTAAGAATGATCCTTTTGTTTTGATTGTTGTAATTACAGGAAGGAACGACAAGGCATTTGTTCTAGATTCTCACCCTTCAACAGTACACCAGAAAACGCCAAAGACGGCCAAGGTCGTTAGAGCAAAAAGGGAATATTTTAGCAAAAACAGCTGAAATTAATGAAAGTGGCTATTTACATAAACGTAGACACTGTAGTCGCCGGCTAAGTAAACAGTGCTGAACAAACTGAAATGTTTCACACACAGAATTTTAACAAGGCTGCTTGGTAATTGGATGGTCCGTATAATGTCAGTGTAAAAAATATAAAAAGAACTAAAAAGTTAAAAATAAATTAAACCTGATAAGAAATAAATAAAAGCGAGTTACATTGAGATTGCAAAAGAAAAATAATAAAGGTGTAATAATATGCTAAATGTTCTTTAATGTTCCATCAAAATGTAACACGCTTTTATTTATTTCTTATCAGGTTTAAATTATTTTTAACTTTTTAGTTCTTTTTATTAACAAGTATTAAAAGCTTGTTTTTAAAAAGATTTTTTTTTCTTTTATTTTTAACTTTTTAGTATTTTTGATGCGAGATTGACTACGGCGTAGTTCGTAGCGCGTAGCAGTGTTTTTCCGTTATATGCGTTTACTGTACTTATGCTATCTGTACATCATCAGACCCTGGTTACCATCTAGCACCAAAGTACTCGCCAAGGCGGATCAAACGAGTCCTAACTCGATGGGGTTGTATCGTTTAACTACCGAGTTATGGCCACCCTCCGGTTCCATCATCAGATCATAATAATTTTGCATTGTTATCCGATTTACACATGCATGCATTTTAGCTCAATTGGTAAACGGGAAGTGGATCAAAAACTTGCAAGATTTGATTACAGACAAACATCAGGACAGGTGAAACTAAATAAAAGCTTGTAACATACAAACTTTGTTCCCTCTATTTGTAAGCCAAAGTCTTTGTGACCTTTTATTACATTCAATCAATCTTCCGAGCCTTTTAACAACTATGTTAGGGTCGGCTTCCAGTCTAACTGGATGCAGCTGAATACCAGTATTTTACATGGAGCGACTGTCTATCGGACCTCCGCAACCCAGTTGCTGCGTATCACGATACCCCTTGGTAAGGCTGGATGTGAGTTTTGGGTTTCTGACTACCCGTAACGACCCTCCGTGTCTCGGAAAGCACGTTAAGCCGTTGGTCTCGGCTGTCATTCGTGGATCATGGATAATGGTAACAGGTCATCAGTAGCCCGAAAGTCTGACAACCAGTCTTACCAAGGGTTAACGCATTACCCAGTAACTGGGTTGTGGAGGTCAGATAGGCAATCGCTCCATGTAAAATACTGGTATTTAGCTGCATCCGGTTAGACTGGAAGCCGACTCCAACATAGTTGAGAAAAGGCTAAGCAGATAATGATACTTTTATAGTTGTTATAAGTTTAACTGCATCCGGACTGGTATCCGGGTTGAAGGTGAACCTTAGAGTAGATAAATACACTGTGCTGCAATGTAGAATTATAGCTATAGTGAGTACCTATAACTGTTATCACGAGCATAATACAGTTAACAAGTCAGCTCCAAATATTCTTCTTTCTTACAAGGAATTGTTTTTACTGACTTTACTTTGGATAAATCTCGTGGACCCGTTGTGAATTCATTTAGAAACATTATTATAATTTTTTCATGGACCCGGTGGGAAAAGAAGGACGATAGACTCGTGCACCTCTGGGAACAACCTGTCTCATTCATTCAATCGTTTAAGCATTTCTTAAATCCAGTCAATTCATTTACACCTACGTCTTCAACATCTCTCTTTGCTTTCATTAACATGAACAAGCACGTTCGTAGTAAGTACGTATATGTACGTGCTTCTAATACAATCCCTTCACAATTTACTAATCCTAGATCTAGGCAAACCTCTCTGATCCTCAATTCCCGAAAATGCTCTAGACTGCCGCTGATTTCACATTGTGTCTGAATATCGATATTCATCGTCGCTTTCGCCCATTATATAGCCCAGCCAATCTCGAAGCTCGGTACCCTAGGTAAAAAGTGAGTGTCGGATTCGATTAGGATTCGTCTACCGAATGCCGCCTCCGAGCTACGTAGGTAGGTACTAGGTAGGTAAATACTGGCGGATATTAAAAGTTGATGACTTTGTAACTAAATAATAATACGGAGATGAGTTCAGATGAGTTAATTTTATTGGATGAGTGACGTTTTTTGTTTATAAGATCTTCTGTGGAAAGAAGATGTTGAAAATTCAATTCAGATTTGACTTTTCTTGTCGTTTATATTTCTGGGTTTATCAAAAGTTTTTTTTCATAATCTGCCTAGTGTTATCATATGGCTGGTTATAAAAAAAAACATGTTGGGGGAAAATATGCGTCACATCCACGCAAACAACTTAAATTATTGCCCTTTTAGAGAAACTTAACATTCATAATAGTATTCTAACATTTGTGAAATTGTGACATTTCGAAATTCAGGTTAGCACACGAAGACCAAACCAAACGAGTTGTAAATGGGTTATTAGTATAAGTCAGAACGAGATACAATATTATACTATGATGTTAGAAGAGGACGGGAGACTAGCCTTAATAAGGAGCTTGCCATTTATTTGGCCTGAAATGTCAAGTATTTGTAAGGCAGCCTCCGATCGACCTCTTTACCTCTTCCTTGTGAGGCCAGCTCACTACGACGGTGTTTTGTTGTGTCAATAAGGCAACTGGCATTTTAGGGCCAAAACGATAATGCAGTTGAGCCATAAAAGCCTCTAATAATGTTGACTGTACAATGGTGACCTTTAAAATAGGTTATGTATTTGTATGCAAATACTTACATAGACATACAGTTCAAATATAAAGCTTTCTCTTTGTCTATGTCGTCTTTAATAGAATCTACATAATGTCCTAAAAGGGGCTTGTCGCTAAGTAATAACAGCCGCAAGGGTCGATTGATCAGGTTAAGCTACGCTCGCCGCGGTTGATCCGTAGATGACTATCTTTACATACAAAGACCCGTCCGTGCCTCGGAAAGCACGTTAAGTCGTTGGTCGTGGCTGTCATTCGTGGATTCGTTGACAGTCGTTACGGGTCGTCAGAAGCCCGAAAGTGTGATAATCAGTCTTACCAAGGGGTTTCGTATTACCTAGTATATAGGTTGTAGAGGTCAGATAGGCGCTTCATGTAAAATACTGGTATTCAGGTGCGACTGCCGACCCCAACACACTAACGAAGACGCTGGGGAGATGAAGACAATGTCTTAAAAGGTGACTAATGCAGAATATTTGTATTCTATGTAAATACGAGATAAATAATCAGATAAATGGTTAACACTTAGCTTAAAAGTGTGAAATAAAGTTAGATATGCGCGCAAAATTGGACAAAGTCTGGCATCGAAGCTTTTCACAAAAAAAGGGCAACTCTATCTTTTTTAAAGCTTTGTAACAAAACTCAACCCCAATCAATTCCAATACTGATGTTCGTTAAGCTATACTATCGAATGAGGCTTCGTGCCTTTATTTGAAGCCGCGAGGCTGGGTCACAGCAGGTCGAGGACAGAGTGCCATCGAAAATGTGCAAAAAAAACGTCAATTCGATGCCGTTCAATTTATTCAGCTTGTTTTTATGCCGTAAAAGAGTAATGCGAGACAGTATATTCGTTGATAAAGAAGACTTTGGAACATTATTTAGATCCCCGAGGGTCGTTCGTCTGATAAGTTGGTTAGGATACGATATTAGGGACTTAGGTAAGGTTGTAAGTTCTGCAAATTGTGTTATGTTCGTTAGTTAGGGATCAACCCTAACTAACAAATGTCTGTTGGGATTTACATTAGATAAAGCCGATTCGATATATAGCAGAAGGCCAATCCTCTTAATTTAAAACGTTCAAAATCTAGTCGCAGTCTCATCTCAGGGACAAACAAATATCAAAAACTTGTCAAAATGTAGGGAAATTATTAGAAGTATTTTTGACAGATTGAGACTGAGATCAGACTGTGAACGGTCTTAAAATTACGAGAATTGTCCCTCTGATCTCAGTATCTGGAGATGAGCTCGTTATGAATATTAAGAGAATTAATAGTTTACCAACATTTACCATACTGCACACTTTGCTTAATTTAAATTTACGGTTTTCTTTAAATAATGCAACTTTATGTCAATTATGTACTGTACCTGAGAGATATAAAATTCAGTCGTGCCAGCGACACGAAGAAGGAGAAGACCTAGGGGGCCGTAATTCTCTATGGCACAACATTCTCGATAGTATCATTAATGAACTAAACCGCGCGAAATCAACGCGAGATTAGAATTGACGTGGTTTCGAAGTAAGGAATCGTTAAGTGGTCATAATGAATTAGGGCCCTGGCGTGTTTGGCCTCCTACCACATTCTCTGCCTAAATGTGACGGAGGGCAGACGCACAGACCTTGTGCGTCGCTTGTAGCTGTCATTTTGTGAACTAAACTTTTTACTGAAGTTGTCATCATGAATATTGTTGTAGTACTCGTAGTCATGTTGTGCGATTACGCTTTGGGTGATAATCAGGTACAGGTCAGAGTATATACTCTGATTGTTACCTGTAGTATTTGCCTTGAGAATAAATAAATTCATTTCGGAAAATATTGCTTCTCATCATAATTCATTTTCTCTTGTAGAAAAACATTATAATTTTATTTACACAGCCAGAAGTAAGATCAGAATATAATAGAATAGAATACTACACTAATATTCTTCTATTCTATTCATAAATAAGATTAACGAGAAACGAAAAAAGAAAATTAGATGTCCTTCAGGTTTTGCCAAGATTTTCTTTTCGCCGAGTGCCAGCCCTATTGTACCTACTAAATAGTTAAGGTTTTCGTTCGTGATTTGTTAGGATTCTTTGAGAAACACAACAGAACTTCTAATCTAATAACTTACAGAAAGGTAAATGTATGTACGACTTTGGCATTTATTTTATTGCTACTACGATTGCTTTTTCTTTATTTGCCGAGTTGCGAATTTGGGATGGATACAGAAAAGCATTATCAGCGTATATTGTTCCCACTGCTGGGACACAGGCTTTCTCTGTGAGAGAGAGTGGACTGTAATCCATCACGTTGGTAGATGTCATATGTCTTCTAATTTTTGGTTCTATAGGACATGCCGGTTTCCTCACGATGTTTTCCTTCACCGTTTTGAGATCAGCATTACATAGGAAAGTATAATTATGACACATAAAAATAATAATATACGCGTTGACTAAAGAACCTCCTCCTTTTTTTTTGAGGTTTTGCTCATAATTTATGACAATACATATAACCTTATAAGAACACAGAACCAACAACACCTAACACACAACATAAAATCACAACAACAACAACACATAACCCACAACACACATAGAACCTTACACATAACACCTTACAACATATAACCTTTATTCCACTTTATATGAATAAACATTTCATTTTAGACCTGTTTATTTATTTTCTTTTACGTTCTCCTTTTCTAATAGCTACTTTATTCATCTATCTGTGTTGTTTCTCATAATACAAGCGAAATTCTTGAAACTGAAACGTTTTGCCCAGTTTGCTTGTTATTGTTATACAAATTGTATTATTTTACCTCGGGGTGTAGACCGGGTGCGCAAAATAAAGGCTCTTGGCCTTCCTCCGGAATATCGAGTAATTATTAAACTTTACAGTACTGTAAGAGGTCAAGCTATCCGAAACTGTCAAATTTTCCCAATCAATCTTGAACCTTAATGCTGTAGAGATAAAGTTGAAAATTGTGAAGAGTAAATCAATGAATCAGAGACTGCCTTGGTTTTGTGGTCGCAAGCGCTACTGCTGTGCATGAGGCCCTGGGTTCGATTGCCAGGTCAGGCAAAGAGTTGTTGGGCTTTTTCAATCTGGAATTCCTCAGTAGAAGCCCGGAGTCTGGATTTGTGCCCGGTTGATGGCAATAGGACATGGGACTAAGTGTACAGACGCCAGCACATCAAGCTACTACAATCTGTCAAATTTCTTTAAGGCCCGGTATTATGCCGTTAACCTCGCTCAAATGGGCGTTACCGCTGAAAATGCCCCGCGCGCCCCTCATCGTACTTACGCGCGAAGCGGTCACGAAGTTTCTATTTGGTAGGGCTAGCTGCCATAGTGTCAGACGCGCGACGCTCACATATAGGTAGCTAACAGCATTTATTGCAGAGCAGTGGTGTATATTTATATTTTTTTACAAACAAAGAACTCGTAATATTAATAAAATAGAAAATATTATAAATGTAACCGGGCGGCAGAATTTAGACAGTTATTATTAAATTAGCTTTTCCCTACAATTTCGCTCACAAATAAAAGTGAATAAGTTAGTACCTACTTACTTTTTTTTTAACGCAGAATAGATCGACTGGAAATTCTGAGCAATATACATATCTGCCGGCCGAAGATCAAATGCCATATTGGGTTCATGGAGCCCATGAACCACAATGCGCCCTATATCGATACCTCGGGGCTCAAAGGATGAACACGACTTTTCACGAAATCCAATAAATCGATAGAGAAAAAAAAACTGAACAAGATGGTGTAAATAACTCTAATTGGCCAAAATGTGCTATATATACGCCCTTTGAGCCCCGATGTATGGAATTATGGTTTGTGGGACCCGTGTATAACCCGTGACCCCCAATTTAATTTATTATCCAGAAGTTTATCTAGAAGCCACAAGCGGTCGTGGGCTCGAAACTTTTTATTTCAATAAGGCCGGCCACATACGGACGGAATTCCGTTTCAAAATATCGATTCGGCATTTTCGAAGGCAACGAATTCATACAAAATCAAGGAACTACCTCACACGTACTTACAATAGTTCTCCATTCGAAATTTTCTGCCTTCGAATTTATTTTGTATGGATTTGCTGCCTTCAAAAATCCGAATCGATATTTCTGAACGGAATTCCGATTTTGCCAGCCGAGTAAAGACTATACAGGGTCCAATTTTTAGTTTGTAATGAAAGAGAAAGAGAGCGAGAGTGAGAGAGAAAGTGAAAAAAATTGTGAAAGTGAGAAAGAAAAAAAATCAAAATGAAAGTCATTTATTCAAATTAGTCTGAGAATCAGCACTTTTCAAATGCCAAAATTACAAAAGACAGTCCCCCAAAAACGCCCGCCCTTCACCACTTGCTAGTGCTATCGCTGGGAAGAAGAAGTGGCGCAACAAACTCTGCTGGGGAGATTGTTGCGCCACTTCTTCACGCACAGCTGTCTGTTCAGTTCAAAAATACTTTTACAATAATAGGTATGTTAAATAAATTAACATTACAAGACACAGAACATTAAATTAAATTATTTGCCACATGTCAGTTAGCCACGCCAATATACCATCAAAGATACTAAAAACTATACTAAGATTGATGTAGGGATTAATTTTGTTCAGGTAAGCGAACATTGGCGCCGATTCCCGATTCGAATTTAGTCATCAACCTGACAAACGTGCAGATACGATTTCAATTGACTTTAAACCGCAGTCTAAAGGTCCGGCTTGATATTTCTTGGAGTGATTTAAAAAAATTACTGATGTTTACTTTACGTCCACCAATCGATAATTTATCAGTTTCCCTAAAACAAAGTAAAATATACAATTCAGTTGAAGTACTGACGGCTTAGAAATATATATAATATTCAAACAGGCAGGTTTTGATCAAACAAAATCCACAATGTTGAAAACTACCTTTCAGCTTCATAGGTCGTTTGATCTAGTTCTTCGTGTAAATTTACATCGAAATCAAAATCACAATCAAAAGTCATTTATTCAAATTAGGCTGAGAATCAGCACTTTTAGAACGTCAAAATTACAAAAGACGGTCCCCCAAAAACGCCCGCCCTTCACCACTTCCTAGTACTATCGCTGGGAGGAAGAAGTGGCGCAACAAACCCCCAGCAGCACAGCTGTCTGTTCAGTTAGAAAATACTTGATTGTATACAATACTGGGTGTTAAGTAATTAACATTATAAGGCACAGAACATAAAATTAAATTATTTGCCATATGTCAGCTAGCCATGCCAATATACCAACAAATATAATAAAAACTATACATAGGTACTCATAAAATAATTAATTAAAATTAAAATGTAAATAAAAACTTACTACCTAAATAAAAGCCTCCAGGTATAAAGGGCGTGACTGCTTACATATTTACGCATTGCTGGGTTCTGGTCACATAGCTGTCACTTGAAGTCACAGATGATAAACTAGGACCATCGAAGTAAAATAAATAAATAAGTTAATACTAATAACAATAACCTGTCAGTAAGCCAATTCTGGAGAAAGAACATGAACATTGTCTTGAGTTAATTAGGGCGACCAACTATTCTTATCGTGTAAGTAGTCGTTGATGGAATAGTAAGCCTTTGAACAAAGGTTGAATTTTACTTGATGAACACTTTACTTTGATGATGACATCGAATTCAATAAATGATGATGGCTTTTCAGTAGGAGGACTGCAAAAAAACAACAATTATTTTTGAAAATAATACAATGTATTCTATGATAGGTATGTTTATATCTATTACTTTGTCATTTGTTGTCGGATACTAAGTTCAGATTTTATTCAATAGATTGATCACTAAATATTTCATTAAACCCTATAATGTCTTAATCAAGATGTTGTAGTGATAGATCACTAAATCCCACAGGACTAGAACAATAATACGAAATTCGAAAAATTCCGTTTTCTTCTTGAAATGCCTTTTGATTTGCTTGAATATTGTGAACAATAGATGATGATGGCTTTTCAATAGTAGAACTGGAAAAATACAATATTGATTTAATATACACTAGCTTATGCCCGCGAATTCATCCACGTGAACGTATAAAAGGTATACGTAGGTAAGTCAAAAAAAAAAATAACAATTCCGAACCGATATTTCGAAACGGAATTCCGACTGTATGCCGCCGGCCTAATATTATTACCCCGTATTTAACAGTCTGGTAGTTATGAGTAATAAAACAATAATACAGAGTGAAATTAAATTAGCTAGCGAAACTATATAATATTTCAACACGATAAAACAGATTTTATCAACTTACACTTCAAGTAACAACAATAACAGCGGTCATTGACCCCAAACAAAACATTTTTTTTTTATTTTGTCGTGTTTAGTAGATATCGATACCCATCATGTCTTGAGACAAAATAAAAAAATAATGATTTTTGGGGTCATTGACCCCACTGACCTGAGACCGCTGTTATTGTTGTTACTTGAAGTGTAAGTTGATAAAATCTGTTTTATCGTGTTGAGATATCGACACCCGTCTGTAAAGTAAACAAAAAAAAAAAATCGGATATTTTAATTGACTACACTACCGACGGTGGATGACCCCAAAAAAGTCCTAGCCCAACTAGAAACAACACCTAAAGTTGTTATTCCCCGTGGAATCGAACCCGCGATCGAGAAGATATCCCTTTCACCACTAAACCAAGGAAGCATTCTATTGTAATGAGTAGGTAGGTACTTATTCAACATCCAATCGAGAAGCAGTATCATCCAGTTCTTGAGTAGCAATTTGCTTATTCGCCAATCTAAAATAATAAAATCATTGAAATACAATTGGAAGCACAGCTGATCCTACTGTAGGTACTTACTCTGTGGCCTTCGGTGAGTCTCAAGTCACTCAGGTGATGATATGATTCGGAAAATCAATTTCAACTTAGTAACAATGCCTATAATATAGTGTACTCTATATCTATAGGCATTATTAATTACTAAGTTAGAAGTATTAAATTCACGAGAAATATATATTTATTTTTATCATTCTTTATTTAGGTAGGTACATGTAATAAAGTTTCTTACAGTCTTCGTGCTATATTCTGCACACTCTGGAGTAAACGCTTTCGACGACCAGCTTTCCATCTCTTCCCACTATTATATTTATTTCCCATTTTTATTTTCACGGTACAAAACGTAAAAATTCCACTGCGGAGCAAAGCGACACAGGTCCGTTCTCAACAACGTTCCAAGGAACACTGGCGCGGTGCAGGCAGCAAGGAAATGAGCAAGCGTATGTCGTAAAAACGTTTATAAAATCGTATAAAATTAGATATTAACTATTTATTAAAAACTACTCGATCACTGGATGCAGTTTGGCATTAGAAATTTTATGGTATATTTTTTATTATAATTATTGTTGTTAATAAAGAGATAAACTGCTTTTAAAGACAAAGAAGAGGTTTGTTTGAAGATTTTTTTGATGCATTAATGTATGTTTAATTATGATTTGGGCTCGATCACTGTATTAAAATAAGACTTGAAAATATCATACTTTTTTTTTAGGTCCTAATTATTTACGGTTTAAGAGATACACTGCTTTAAAAAACCACTTTTTGACCGTTTTCGAGAAATCTGCGCCTTAATAGATTTTCAACTTTATCGCTATAGCATTAAGGTTCAAGGTTGATTGAGAAAGTTTGACAGTTTCGGGTAGCTTGAACTGCTGGCGTCTATACCTACCTCCTATAGGTACATCTCTGTCTCACCCTTCAAGGTATACAGGCGTAATGTTATGTTGTTTACTTAAATTAATGAGTCTTCGTCAACAAGACCAAATCAGTGCAACTAACTTATACACTACATACAGTACTACGTCGAGAGAATGAGTTCCTGTTACGTCATTGCGTAATTCAAGTAGCTAATAAAGATCAAATTCGCAATAAACGTATTCGCTTGCATGAAACTGACATGTGTCAAGAACGCATTCTCTCGTCGGCCGAACTTTACTTTCCTTTACCACAGTAGAAGCAATTATAATACAAAAACTGTATTAAACAAACATTTAACAAATACGAATGTATCTAGGTACAATACAGCTCTAGGCTACCGGTGTTTGCGCAACAGGGTCTCACGCTAATTGGTCCGGACGCAATTATGACTAAGTTTAAACTAAACATTGTCTGTCAGGGCTCTAAGGAGACGTTTAATTATTTTAGAGGACATGACATTACTGTGGGGTGGGTAGTTTGATGAAACTTTTGGATATGATAAGCGTCTAGTACTTTTAGAAGACTGTCTAATATTATTAGAACTAGACGCAATGCGGTTGTTGAATGAGAAGTCGTTGGTTTGATTTTCACGTGAGGTAAAGACACAAAGAAAAAGTATTTATTGTGACCCGTACAGGAAGATCACAAACTAAACTATAACACAGTTAAAAACAAAAAACAAATTACACAATTAAAGTAACAAAAAGAAAAATGAAACGGAAAGTCCTATACGAGGCCAAAAGGCTCGTATCCTCAACATGATGCTGCGATATTTAATAAATAAATGTCGCAGCGAGTGACTAGTTAATGTTTGAAAAAAAAAAAAAACCGGCTGTCAGAGAAATATCTTCAGGTTTTTTTATGGCAGTACCTAGTGTGTCATTGGTCATTTTGGTCAAGCAAAGTACTATAGAGATCACCTGCACCCTAATTGCGTACCACATTATCAATCACCTGAATAATTTTGAAGGATATTGCTAATCCATTGCTTCATATGTTTGACAATTTTGTCGGCCCGACAACGTAAATAACGCAATGAATGTTGTTGAAATGTCAAAATAAAAGCCATTCCCACTGTTAGTGGGTGCCGCAACTACCCCCGTTGTATATTCCAATTCCAGGGCAATAAGGCTGTCCCTTTTCCTTCCAAATATATGTAGTTCTCCCTCTATACTCTACTTTTGTTAGTTCCAGTAATGTACTAACCCATTTCTTTGAAAGAAATGTGCTTCGCTATGGTAACCTCATTTCATAATAGACTAGTATTTACTGTCTATTTTTACTGTGTACGCTTCGAAGTCATCAACAAAAAGCTGTGGTATTTAAAAAGCGCTCTAGAAAACCTAATCCACTTGAGTGTATGTGTGAAAACATACGGAGGAGGAACACGAACGGTGACGCCTTTCCAACGTACGAAACGAACCTTTCCAACGTATAAGTAAAAAGTTGTTTTTGCAACAATGAAATTCTTAGAAAAAAATAAAATATTATTGAGATATGGGCCTTTAAAAAAACAGTTCCAAATTCTGTCCTAAACTGTAGTATGTCAGTTTGTGAAACAATCGTGTTGACCGCCTGTAACGAGTTAACTAAGGTAGTATAATCACAGAATTATGAAGTTTATACAGGGCGGCAGGGACATCGACACACAACCTATATGGATTCAGTAAATGATTCGGAACCCCTTGCGATGAAATTTAGAGTCGGTAATAAAAAAAGCAAACAGCTGTTCCAAACATTTAGACCGCGTAGGTAATGCACTTTTCTATGAAACAGGTGTTTATTTTTGTTAACTGATTAAAATATAACCATTTATATACATACATATAAGCAGACAAGAAAATACAGAACAGAAAAAATAGGTACAGAGGAGATGCTTCTCTAATGGTCTAGAAATCATATGCTGAATACAGTTTGCGCATCGATGAATATCATCCATTGCACCCCCTATATCATTCAAGGAAGGAAAAATTAGCGCATGCACATTTGAACACAGCTAATATATAAAGCTAAATACACACTGTCTGTGTGTGCATAGGTATGCAACAAACGCCACGCTTGACGTAACCTAATAGATTAAGCTATGTAGTAACGAGATTAATTACACTGTCTATAGTTATGTGTATCTTGTTGTTAGGGATATGCGCATAATGTGCATGTAATGTAGCATAAGCCTATCATTACAAATGCTGATTAAATACGCTGTAAACCTCTTATTATGATATAATTTTAATTACAGAGATATAGCGATGTGTTCTCATGTAATATTAGACAATAACACCGCATCTGTTTACCCACGATGCTGGCTCTATAGGTTAATGGCATCTTTTTTAGTTATCTTAAGTTTTGTAAGAAAAAACTCTTATAGAATGTTCTGGAAGGTATCGTTATGATTCAGATGAATTAATATATTAATTTCGTAGAGAAATATGTTTTTATTTTGTGACCGTATTAGGTACGGTGACCAAAGGAGATAAGTAACCAGAGTCGTCGGATATACATATTTGGAGTATACGTATATGAAACGGTTTTCAGATAAATTTTAATTTAATTAATAGAAAACAAAAGGTTCACTTATTAAACTAAATTTCATTCGAAAACCTCCATCGTTTTCTCACTAAACTTCAACTATATCCGACGTCCCTGGTTACTTATCTCCTGTGTGACTGTAGTCATTAAAATTATCCTTTAGCGCTACATGATTCGGAATAGATACGATCTTGTTTTTTTTCAATACATTTCACAAAACAATTGCACAAATATTTACCAACAGCGCCCTTCTATCAACGTCATTCAGGCGCGAAAAGATCCTTGCAGCAGTGTATGTATTTATCACAATAACAGAGCCTTTTAAAATAAAAATAAAAATGGCATTCCCGCCCACATTTGTGTATCTTGTATATTTCCACATAAGTTCTAACAAGAAGTAGATCACTAACAAGATTAAAATGTGTGTGAACACAATAATAGAATTCTTAGTTTTACTGTAAGGGTTCGTCCACATCTTGGAACGCGCAGATTGCGTTTTACCGCAAAGAAAAACAAAAGTAGCACGTTTGGCGTGTTTGTGTACGCACCCTAATAAGACTTTTGATGTTGTTCACTGGCGGTTTAAAATAAAAGAAATATATATGTAAAAGATATCTATTTTATCTATATTATTGAAAAGTCTGTCCCACTGCTGGGCAAAGGCCTCCCTACTCTCTTTCCACTTTTCTCTGTTCAAAGCTGCTAAGAACCAGTTCTTGTTGAAGCAGTCCAGCTCATCCCACCATCTCCGTCTGGGCCTGCAGTGATGTCGCTTGCCATTAAGAGGGACCCATTAGGTTGTAAGTTTGCTCAATGGGTTCTTTAATATTTTTCGTCAAAATAGCACGCACGAAAATATAGGTTGACTATTAGGACAGAAGTGTTTTTTTTTTCAATTAAATTGAGATGAAGAGGTATAGAACTATTAGAAGGTTACCTAACATGAACAAATGCGTGATTTTCATTTCTAAAATGCAATATTACGTTACGTGTTTCACGTAAACTCATGTAATTAAACGTAAGATGAGTCGTTAATCTTGTAATTTGTTCATTTATATGTCGAGTTATATCACAAAGGGGGTAAATAAACTAATAAAACATGACGTCATATCGTCACTTTCACTTTAAATTGCAAGTTAGTGACACAGAAACGAATTGCTCGAGTTTATATTAATAGGAATTGTAAAACGTAATTTAGTAATTAAGTTTCTAAATGACCCATGTTGCGACCGAAAATGCTTGATGACCAGTATCGACGAGATTGCAAATTGTTAACTGTGCGCTTTTATTTTATTTACCTGTTCCTGCTCATTTATGATTGTAATGCTTAGCCAAAGTCTTCCCCTTTGTTCCAAAATTTTAGTCTTAAATCAGACCTGTTATTTATTGAAGCTTTGTACACACGGCTACACATCAAGCTATCCAAAACCAGTATTGGCTGACCGTTCATTGTGAGAAAATATCATACAAAGTGAGGCCAAGACAAACTGGTTATGTATAGCTTGACGTGTAGCCGTGTGTACACCAGTAAAAAAATACTGTACAAATGCGGACTTTAAGCCTGAGGCATCATCTACCAGTCAACCTTAAGGCGATGCAGAGACAAAACATGGCATGGCATTGCATGGTGTTATAGTTGTCAGTCAGACTCATACCTTCTCAATTATGTACATTATTAGGTACATTACCTACACTTGGTTAGCGGAAATAAGAAGTTTTCAGTAGAAGTGACGTAAATATCTTCTGACACTTGCGGAAACAGGCCGAATGACGTGGGCAGAGAGTGAGATCTACCGTCTTTAAACGTCATATTCTATCAGTATCTAACGCTTGAAAATATTGAGAAGAGGGTCCCTAGTCCCTACTCTCTTCTTCACACGTTTTTACTAGGTCCCATTATTTACCTACTAAAAATGTGTGAATTATTCGAGAAAAAAAACAGTTTAATATCGTGATATCTACTTTGCCTATGTATTTATACAGGCCAGGGGGCCTACTCCGAAGTGCAAAGTGCGAATGTTCGGATCGGACCGACACATGGCCGAACCGAATATTATTGAAAAATGCGAAAAAAGTTCGGATCGGCTCAGTTGGGTCGGGACCATAGTCAATATTCGAAAGAGTGTAGGAGTGTAGGATCGGAACCGACCGAACCAAATAGTAACATCGTAGCAGGAAACGGCCGAACATTCGGCCGATACTACTTCGGAGTAGACCCCCAGTATTCATCTGTATCAGCTAACGAAAGTTACATAATAAATGAAAAAATACGGTTGTTTGTTTAAACATTTATCGGTCGTTAAATTGGAGCTACTGTCACATCATTTGGTATGTCGCAACACGTTTTGGATGAATACTACTGTTAGACATGCCCCTATAGTTTGCTTCACAAGTACTTTTATTTCAGTATACTGGGACGGAGTGATTAACCCAGAATGAATTGATGTTACACGAGGCGTTGGGTGCGATAAATTACTACTGCGTTTGGCAATATGTTTGTTTAGCACAGCTTTATCATAGGGAACGCGGACAAACAAGTGACTAGCTATCAACGATTTTTCTCGCTGTAGAAACGTAGGACCACAAGATTATAAGTCCCGTGTACGTAAAAGAGATAATTAGAAGAAAAATAAATTCAATATATAGTATAATAATAAATAATAATTTATTAATTAAAATCTCCCTTACAACTATCATTACAGGTGTATGTAGGTACCCAATGAGACAGTGCGGACATTTTACAAATCTATACTAACTTATTATTTAATATATATTATTATTTAATATATATATTAATTATTTAATATATAATATAATTTTAAGAACTAAAACTAATAATCTAAACAGTAATTGAAACTTTAACACAATACCTTATATATACAATGCTGAACACAATTATATGCTACCTGTACCTGTGTGAAATGTCCAGGGATATTATTATATTATTATTATTATAACATAGTTGATTGCTGACTGTTAACACCTCCGGCCAGTGCTCATTTGTCTCAGCGACAAGAGCTAACAAAGAGAGTACTCGCTCAGCGACGCTCGCTTGACAGACAGAACACTCGCTGAGTGCCTCACGGGTCGTATGTACGAGTAATCGCTGTCGCCTACTCACTGCTCGCCAACTCCGTTTTAATTGTTAGCTCTACTCGCTTCTCGGTGCGGTGAGAAATGTGGCTAACCCATGACATGAAAACGTTGTCATTGTTCAGAACATATATAGCACCACGGTGCTCCTAGCGATTATAATCTTAGCAAGAGCTATTCTGTAAACCTCATGTCACACGCCGGTTGACGGTTCTATCTGTTCCTCTCAGACTACCGACAAAGCATTGTATTGTAACTGACATTCGATTAAGACTGCCCACCAACTCCGGGGAAATATCATAAATGAAATTGTTTATTCTGTAAATAGGATAGCTAGATGGAGTCGACATTTCCTATCTGACCTAAGAAGAAATGGCGAAACAAACTCAGGGACCAAAGACTCTTTTAAAGTCCAAACACAAGCACCATGTAGATTATTGTTTGAAATAGATTTGAGTGGACCAGTCCAGTCAGTGCAAGCACTTGTCAGTAATCGTGTAGCTCAACTCAGACGAGA
This sequence comes from Apamea sordens, assembly GCA_945859715.1. Lineage (NCBI taxonomy): Eukaryota > Metazoa > Arthropoda > Insecta > Lepidoptera > Noctuidae > Apamea > Apamea sordens. Next base: position 19,757,609 of record OX243986.1, read on the forward strand.
TGATACGATACTTTAGATGGAAATGGGTGAATAACATCGTAAGGCATAAGTATGTATACCTACGTGTCATTCCCCAGTTCTTAGATATTACATTTACAGGGGACATGAAAGAGAGTAGAAAATATCCGGGACATGAGAGATGCTAAATAAATTGAATGAACATCAAAATATGACACAACATTGAATTCTATGTGATAAGAGGGGATCGGATCGGGGACTCGGTTTGGCGGATCGATCAAACATTTTAGTCGGATTTGCTTCTAGGTTTACCAAAGGTTCAAGTCAGGCATCTCTCGTAGAAATATACTAATTACCCACAAAGCCCGCTCCATTGTACCTCAATTTACCTGTCTTTCAGCAAACATTAAGTTGCCCAATAGACCTATTAGGCAAAGGTAAACTCGTTTAAATCTTAATGGGCAGCGGGGCTCGGCGGACCATTACACCTATCAGTGCAGAGGTGATTGGCCTAATCATTAGGCCTAACCAGCAATCACGCTACGTGATTCCTGAGAGGAAATTGGCGCTTGGCGCCTTCAAAATTGATTTTGGCAACAGAATTAAATCAATGATGTTTAGTGGTTTGAATAGAATACTTCGTAGGTTGGTAAACCGAGGCCACACTTGCGTGTACTTTTGGGAATTAAAAGCCACAGTGCGAACTATATAAGTAAGTATGTAAGGAACACTTATGTAAGTCCCAAGTAATATCTCTAAATTTAAATAAATTCAGTTTGGCAGTTTAGTAGTGATAACGTTTTTTTTTTGTAATATATCCTTATATAAATCTTAAACACACACCCAATTACTAGCGGTAAAAAAACATTAGAACGCCAGTCAGCACATTTACTGATGAAAGACTTGATCCGGTTATCAGAAAGGATGACAATCCTACTATTCTACTTTAATAATTATTATAAACATGAAAGTTTGTGAGGATGGATGGATGGATGTTTGTTACTCTGTCACGTTAAAACTACTGAACGGATTTTTATGAAACCTTACAGTAATATAGCTTATACATCAGAATAATACATAGGACACTTTTATCCCGATATTCCCACGGGATCGACACTTATGCGGGTGAAACCGCGGGGCGTAGCTAGTACAATTCTATAATTCTGCCAGGGACGTTAATCAATGTTGGCCGTGATGGTCTTGTTAACATATAGATTAAAATACTCGTCACTTTTAATTTGTTTTAAAGGTTATGCTGTGGAGATGAGTGCTTTTCAGTAAGCTGTTAATAGCTTTTACTGGTTCAATGGGCAACTGCGCAGCAATCTAGCCTTTACACTATTTTATAAAGTACGTCAGAGAGTCTGTTCATTATAAAATATTTTTTACCTTAAAAATTGTTCCATTAAAACGTCGAAACTCGAAAAGCTTTTGAATCACATACTTGCTGGAAAATTCTAATTTTACCTATTACTTTTGAGCCCGTTGTGTATATGCAAAATACACAGATAGTTACTATGTATAGAGGGCGGGGAGTCTATACATGGTACAGTTTGCCAGCAGGTCAAGCTACCCGAAACTGTCAAATTTTCCCAATCAACCTTGAACCTAATGCTATAGCGATAAAGTTGAAAATTTATTAAAGAAATTTGTCAGATTGTAGTAGCTTGATGTTCTGGCGTCTATACTTAAACACGACTGGCGAAATGTGTACTATAGGTACAGCCCAGCCCTGCCTAACCCTTTGGGGATTATAGCCGTCTCATTACACAGACTCATAAATCAGCCATTGACGCAGACTAAGCCCTTAAAGTAAATAATCACTGATAGATGCAGTGATCTAGCTCCATGTTATTTTTATGGTGATACGCTTACATTGACGTCAATGCAGGCTTATAGCGGGTGCTAACGGTAAAGCTATTTCACATAGACGGACGCAAATACGCAGCGATTTTAAAAGAGTAGACGCATTACATTAGTTTTTTTTTGACATTTTTGTACACACGGCTACACATCAAGCTATACACAACCAGTATAAGCTGACTTCTCATTGTACGAAAAACCTATACAATGCCAGATCAGCTAAATCTGGAAATGTATAGCTTGATATGTCGCCGTGTGTACACATTAACTTTAAGTCAGCTTTGTGAAGAGAGAATAAATGATAAATAAATTATGGGGTTAAATATAATGACCACCATAAAATGCTATGATACCCTTAGTTCTTGCACTTCAAATTGTATTCGAACACCAATGTAGTAAATGATCACTAAATCTTAGCGAGCAAATTAATGCGCTATTTCTGCCTAAATAAACCACTATGATTGCCATAAAATGTAGGTTTATTACCAAATAAAGTATTATGGTGCCATATTAAGTTATGTCTTCGGCTTGCTGCAAACTAGAGAGACGAGGTTGATTTAAAAAAAAAGGTTAGGTTAAAACTGTGACCTCTTACGCACGAGCCGAGCGATCGAAGCGAGCGGTGCCGCGGCAGCGGCCGGCGAGTGCCAGAAACGACTAGATTGTATAGAAAAAAAAAAAATGGAAAAAAAGAGATTATTTTTTGCAGGCTGTCGAGAACCGAACATGATTTATTTGGAGTCATTTTGCTTAAATAGGATATCGAGATTTTAAAACTTTGGTTATAAGTTTACATTAAAATGCGGGTTTAATTTTGGTGATCATCATTTACTATTTTTGTCTGTTATATGTTACTATATCTGGTGGTAAGTTAAACATAAGCCAATAACTATTATTACATTAGCTTTTTTTGGACTTCCTCGTTGGTGTGGTAATCGCAAGCGCTACTGCTGAGGATGAGGTCCTGGGTTCGATAACCAGGTCGGGCAAAGTGTGATAGGGCTTTTCCATCAAGAATTTCTCATAAGCAATCCAAAGTCTCGATTTGTGCCCGGTTGACCGCCATAGGACAACGACCTCATCTAGTTTTTAAAATATGATTGACGTGTAAAAGTGTTTGTACAAACTTACATACAGAAATAAAGTCATTTATCATTATCTTTAGGCTCGTCCCCTGTTATATGGAACGTCAACATAACTGGCGAAATTTGGGTGTACTATTTGTGCACCCCTGCCTAACCTACCTACCCAAGGGGCGAATGGCTTTGACCCTGTATATCCTACTAGTCCTACTAATATTATAAGCGTGAAAGTTTGTATGGATGGATGGATGGATGTTTGTTACTCTTTCACGCAAAACCTACTGAACGGATTTGGATGAAATTTGGCATACAGATAGTTTATAACCAGGATTAACATAGGATAATTCTTATCTCTATATTCCCACGGGATCGAAACTTGTGCGGGTGAAACCGCGGGGCGCAGCTAGTGAGACCATAAAATAATGACAACGGATATTTTTATGACTGGAGGTTCTACCTTCAGGATCAGTTTCAATTTGCCCTTAGCTTCGACCCTTAACCTACTGGTAACATTATGCTACCTTTCATATATCACTCTCCCTGTGTCTCATTACGTCATTACCAAGCATGTTTCGTCTGGATAAAGCTGATAAAAAATCAAGGGCTTGTGGCTAAGTAATAATAGCCGTACGGGTCGATTGATGGGTGACCATCTTCATATACCAAGACCCCTCTGTGCCTCGGAAAGCACGTTAAGCCGTTGGTCCCGGCTGACATTCGTGGATCTTTGACAGTCGTTATTGGTCGTCAGAAGCCCGAAAGTCTGACAACCAGTCTTACCAAAAAATATCGTGTTACCCAGTAACTGGGTTGTGGAGGTCAGATAGGCAGTCGCTCCATGTAAAATACTGGTTTTCAGCTGTATCCGGTTAGACTGGAAGCCGACCCCAACATAGTTGGGAAAAGGCTAGGCAGATCAGATGAAAGCTGATAAAAATTCAGTTCGAAACATCCAATATTGAGCTACTATCAGTATCTGCTGCTGTTACCATACAGGGTGGCAGTGACATCGAAGAGCAAACTGTAACCATGGATTCAGCACATTAGTTTAGACCCCATAGCGTCGAAATTTTTCGCCGGTTATTAAAAAAAAAAAAATGCTGTTCCATACATTTTGACCGCGTAGGTATTGCACTTTTCTATGAAGCAGAAGATTTTTTTTTTGATAACCGACGAAAAATTTCTACGCTATGGGGTTAAACTCAAGTGCTGAATCCATGGTAACAGTTTGTGCGTCGATATCCCTGCCACCCTGTATACATCCTTACAATATGAGCAGTAGTCAAGATCAATATCATAACAAATTGCCTACATTGAATCGCTGACAACAGCTCATTGTGTTGCATCGGTCGTTACATGCAAGGCTGAAACATGACGCGTCAGTCGACACGCCTCAATGGCTGCAAGATCAACGTTCTCCGCAGACTGATCCACTTTTAGCTGATGTCAATGATTGATTTATTGACACATTGCATGTGGAGGTAGTTTAAAAACAGCTGTTTGGTAAGAGAAATTGATGCTTGAATGTGGTTGTCACAGATTATGTAGGAGAGACGGGACATGGAAAAATGTCGCTGGGACATGACCAGAATATGAATGGTGTTGGAATCCGTATGCAGGCGACGCGGAATTGGTTGTTGTGGCGATGGTTAGGGAAGGCCAGAGACCAGGGGCCTACTCTCTAAGTCCGTCAACAAAGATACGGCCTCGTCCGAGAGTAGATCGATATTTCGAAATGAACCCTAATCCCGATTAGTTAACTTTTTCGGAAGGGTCAAAACACATCTGAAGTAAGGACAACTGTTACTGTCAAATCGTGTTTTCTTTCGTTCTTAGTTCGGGCCCCGAACTATGTCCGTAGGTGATACTTAGTAGGAAACGACACCCAGAAGTGGACGTCTTTCGGCAGAGATCGTCGTCGCGTCGTCGTTTCGTTTTTCTGTCTATCTGTATGAACGAAAAAGGATGTTAATCATGATTCATAGTGATGCTCTCATGTTTTAATGTACTCGAGCTCCAAAATGTTCTGATTTTCTACCAAACGAAACCCACAAATATCCATGACAGACATCGATATGGCTACCCTTAATCCTGAACCACAGACCGCATTTTCGAGCTTTCCATATCAAATTTCTAATCTTTCTCTGACCACAAATAGTCCAATCGCATCAAGTTTAGACCTTTGCTCAACCTCTCTCTATTAGGTAGTCTTTTAAGTTTGATAACAATAGAATAAGGAATCGTGTCTCATTAGTGGCAGTTGAGCTGTTAAGCTCATACCTTACTAGGACACCATGGTCTGGTTGCCAACAAAATACACAGATTTATAATAGGTGTCTAACTAGGCGTCCAATAGGTTGCATAACCAACTACTTATACATTTTTTGGTAGTACGACCATGGTTGCTCCACCATGGTGTCCTATGAGATATGGGCCTTTGGAAAAGGCTAGACTGATGCTATAAAGTCGTTTTTACCACTTATCTTTGTTTACTTCACAGTGTCATATCTCACTTTAATTCTCAGTTCTAAGTGGACACTACACAAGTCTAGTAGTTTATAAATAAACATTAAACAAGTGACTTAGAGCGGGCGTGAGCAAGCAATGAGAAGAGCATTGACCTGCACGAGACACTGCACAAAATTATTTTAGCAGTAACTAGCACGGAGTTAATAGACACCCGCTGAATGGAATAAAGACATAATAAAATTGCTGAAAATGTGACAAAAACGGTGCATTTTTTGTCAAGTTCTTTTGTGTTTTGTGTCTATTCATCAAGACTTGGTTTAGAGACTGTAATAATTTGAAAAGCGTTTTTTGGTGACCCAAACTACAAGTCACATTTAAACTTTTTTTTTTGCGTTATGTAAAGGATAAAAGACAATCATAGCGACTTCATTGCAAGGTGATAAAGGAATCAGTATAGAACAGTGATGCCTTCTAGTTTTAAAGGCCAGGTCTTGAGGTCATGCTTTGTAGAGCTTGAAGTGAGACCGACATATGCGCATTGTTTACGCAGTAATTCATTCTCGAGCATTGACTTGGTGATTTGCTAAGTTTTTTATGGGGGACATTAAAATAACCTGGTTGCTTTGATATTACTATTTATACATATAAGTCACTAGCTTCTGACCGCGGATTCGTTCGCGTGAAATTTCTTATTCCCTTGACCTACCACATCGCATCGCATCACCTACCAGCGCGAACACTCCGTTTTCACTAAGCGTTCTTTCTGCCTTTTTTTTTGCTCGGCCCCTGAATGTCATAGCGCGATGTTAAATATATATCCTTTATCAAGAATTGGGCTATTAAATGCAAACATATTTTTTCTAATCCGTCTGGTAGTTCCAGAGATTAGCCCCTACATACTTACAGACGCCAGCACATCAAGCTACCCGAAACTGTCAAATTTTCCCAATCAATCTTGAACCTAATGCTTTAGCGATAAAGTTGAAAATCTGTTAAAGAAATTTGACAGATTGTAGTAGCTTGATGTGCTGGCGTCTGTACAAACAAATTTTACCCCTTTATAATATTGCTATAGTAAATAGTAATAGTATAGATGACCTATTCACACATAGCACCGATGCAAAAGCAAAAATAAGTACCTATATGACGTTATTCATAAAATGATGACAGAGCTATCTATCGGTGCAAAAAAAGCTTTGCAGGGCTTCTGCTAATAAAAATAAAACATCCTATTCTAAAACACGTGTATGTATATACAACTATGACCATCGCTACTTATTACCCATCTGAAGTACCCTTATCAGTCGACGTAAGCGCGAAGCCTTTCAGACTAATCTATCATTACGCTGACTCACAAGTTAAGTAGGTATAGACAGGTGACTCCTAGCGTGCCAAGGTCAGGTCATAGAGTATGACAGTTTATCATGTATATTATTATATCGGTATCGATTCTCATGTTACTGCAGATATCGATTGGTTTATTGGAACTGGTTACGAATGTTTGAGACTGCAGCTGATTTTTCGATAACACTGCAAATCAATATGCCGCTAATTTCGTATGTTAACCTGATTTGTGCATCAGCAGCGTGGCACTTCCCCCAAAATGTGATAGATCGCAACTTTTTAACTCTGATCATGACCATAACAATATTTTAAGATGAGACCGATTCCAATATCAGGCTGGCTTCAGTTTACCTGAGGCGACCTGACATAAATGCCTTGGGTTGTCTAGACAGTAAGGGGGAAGCGACATTTTAATTTTGCGGGCTACCCTGGCGATTCCTCCTTAAATCTGATGCTGATGCGAATTTTAGAATAGATTAGAATAGTTTTATTTCAGACAGGAGTCCATTGGGTTAGTAACCATTTGACTTAACTTCTAATGTTGTAGGTAATAGACACAGATATACAATTAAAATTCAGCGTGAAGCTGCATCTACTTCCGCAACATCGGGGAATCCAACCGATCTGCGAACACACTGAGAAAACTGTTGGTGCTGCCGCGAACACGCCTCATCAGGGATGCACATCTATTCCTAATAATGGCGGCAAAACCATTAATATTAATATCCGCAAACATCCCTGATGCACTACAACTCCACGGCAACCGCAACAGCCGGTCGATTCTGCAAAAATCTCACCGTGAAAACTCAAGTGAATTGAGCCTGATGTGAGTTGTCAGTAGTGTCAATCCCTAGCATTATTTGGAATGACAGCACACTCCACGCTCACTTCACCTAAGTTTTCACGGTGAGATGGTTACAGAATCGCACTGCAGTACTCTCAGTGCACTATTATATTGAACGCGTAAGTCGCTATACGCCCGCTGAGTGAAATTGACCCACAGGCTGCACGTGTAGAAGGAGTGACAGTAAGCTTTGAATAACGTTACTTTAACTGGCTTCGTATATCGCGCAAACCTGCGGACCAGCATGTTACAAAGTATTAGGCAGTCAGCAAGATTAGGAGAGTTACTAGACTCAGGACTGTTCTTACGTGCCCATGTACTTCAGAACCATACAATTTTAAGGCTCTTAACCCTTCGTATGCCGGAACGTAGATCTACGTGAGACACAATGGCTTTTTAATTGTGTCTGTAATTACGGCATTCAAGAGGCACTCTGCCTTTGGTAATATTACCAATACATTAAGACACATAAACCGACCACAGTAACATTATTTCACAGTGCCACGGGCCACATCCAGGCCACCGGTACCAAGGTCGAAGCTGTTAGTTAAAATATAGGGTACAGGTAGTTTATTGGTTTTACCTTTTATTTATAACGGTATCAGTGTACAGCGAGTGGTAATAGGTATCTATCAGTGTTGATGTTCGTTTAGTTCCTGTTTAATTGTCCGGTAATTGAGGTCGTTGATTTGTTTGGGACTTTGGGTGTTAGCGTTAGTGTTATCATTGATTTTATTGTTGTTGGTAAAAAAGGGTTTTTGTCTTTATTATATTTTATCTAATACCTGCTAAATTTCCAGTATTTGACGCTTTTATTGAAGTAAACGACGACATATTTCAAATAATTTATTTTCTCTTCACAAACGTTTTGCGTGGATGTGACGCATATTTTGCCACAACTTTTTTTGTTTTTTGTTTTTGTTCTTTCTATGCGTCATGTTTACCACAAATAAACGTATTTTCTTTCTTTTCAAACAATGGCATCATATTAATTTACCAGCTTAAAACTATGTGACAATAGTTTGTGAGCAACTGGTGTCTACACTAGGAATACCTGTCTAACAGATCACCAGGGTCCCACCATACGGCATGTAAACATAATCAGTTATTTAGTAAATGTGAAGAAAGATTCAAAAGCTTTCCATTATTAATTTAATGCCATGCCTGTCTTCGGGCTAAGACGTTGTTTCTCTGAATATCAAAAACTTCACATTTTGCTTCACAAAACTTTGGAACTATTCCAAAAGCAGCATATTCAAGTACTTGCTAACTTGTTTGCCAACATAACGCCTTAAGCTTTGGCTCCATAATGTTCTACACACATTGCTAACATCTCTCTATATTGAATCATTGGCGTGGATACAGCAACGTTATTGGTAACATTAATCATTCGTGTGTCGCAAGCCGTTCCCACATTAATGTCAATGCATGACCGCTCAGCAATGTCTTGAAATGATACTGTAATTGGATCTATTTCTATGATTGACATTCTTTCATCATGAGTTGTGCATCTTTAGACGCTGCGTTTTTATAGGTGTACAAAATCAATAGTCTTCACCTTATATTAAAATTGTCTGCCTTACAACGGATAAAGTTTTTTGATAGAAACATTGAACAAATGGAATGGAAACAATTGTCCATCGGAATTGATAAATGCAAGACAAAGACACTATCCTAGAGAGAAGCCAAATTAATCCATTCGAATAATTGTTTGTTTAAGATGCAAGCTCTCATCCGTTACATACATAAAGAACCACTTTAAACATAGTCACGACTTACGATTAATTGTGTAAGTGAAGCTATGGAGCTTATAAAGTTGCAAAATGCATTAATCGAACAGCTATTACAATATGTGTGAGACGTGGGATAGACTCGTGAATATAGGCTAGTTGTATGTAGCATTTGAAAACCGAATATATTCATAGACGTTAGAACATGGAACGTTGAGGAAAACAATATGGCGGCGTGTCTTATCCCGCAAGGATGCACGTCATTGAAACTGTGGTGGGCTTTATTCCTTATTACGTTGGGATATTCACAATTGTATTTAGCATCTTCGTCATACCATACAAAACTTTCTTTACTTTGGTGGCTTACCTAGAAGCCTTTAATCATAGTTTGTCTGTCCTTAACCTTGCAACGAACGCTCCTGATTCCTTATTAATATGTATGTGGTGTTACAAGTAGATATACATAGACAAGCATAACCACCACTAGACGCAGTTTCCAGAGACACGAGTTTGTTTGGTGACTCAACTTAGCACTTAGGCTGTGACACGGCTAACGATAACGGTGTTGGGAAGTTTAATTTCATTAGACTGTGGGTTTAGGATAAGTTTGCACTTTTAGGTCTCGTTTACATTAACAGAGGTAAGTAGTAAGTGCGGCTAGTAAGAACTGCAAATACTTTCGTGCCATACCCTTCCCATTAACTTTAACATAAAATCTTCCGAACGGCTATGTTCTCAATCATGAAACTACTTTTTATGAGTACAAGTAGATAAACTGCGTATATGTGTTTTTCTTATCCAGAATTTGGGGATCAATATACTGTCTGGGTGCCAACTACATACAATAAAAACATCTTAATCTCCTTGCGTTCACCATGGGAGAGGAAATTAAAAACGATAATATTTTCAAGAAGAAAATGCGTATTATTTTCAGTGAGGATTTCATAAACAAAACCGCCATTCATTATTCAACAATAAAGGACCTTTTTCAGATAGCGACACGACTGTGAAAGACGGGAGTACGGCTTTAAACGTAAGTACTAGAGGGACAGAGGGTGTCAGAGGGGTTAATGGTTCTTTGTGTACGTGGATGTAAGGGCGCTAAGCTGTTGAGTGGTATATTTTGTTTGACATATACCTTGGGATATCTGTACGGATGTATTTGATATATTAAATGTAGAATATTAAAAATCTCAAACAATATTTTCTATCAGGAATTTCTCAGTAGCAGCCTGGATTCTGGATCTGTGCCCAGTTGATGGCAATATTTGGCAAAATTCTTACCAAAACTATTAACACTCATCGAATATAAGCAAGTCAGTCAACATAGCACACGGCGAGTTAGCTTGGTAGTTTTACCCAAAACTAGAACTAACTATGCCAAAAAACAACGCTAACCTTTGAAGGAGCACAGCTTTTTAATAGAATACCCGCTAGTATAAGAAATCTGCACTCTTTCAATGCATTCAAAACTCAACTTAGTCAATATAATGGCGGATCGAGCACTTCTGGAGAAATGAATGCATTGAATGGGTGTAGTCTAGTTTGTAACTGATGACGGCGAACTTTGTGTAATTTATATGTATGTTTTAGTATTGTTCTCAAGTGAGTGACATTCGTCTTTATTGAGAATAAAGTTTCTTTAAACCTAAAAAAAAACCTAATAGGCTCGCCCCCTATTACAGGTGACTTAAACATAACTGGTGTAGCGGTATCTACAACGCCACATGCGAACAATGCGTCATACTGACGTCACGCAAGTCCTGCATCTCGCAAGCAGAGTTTACCGCGCAATTAGCATATAATTATACAATTTCCCAACATCAATCGTTGGGCAGTTGCTCGCCAGACACAACACCCGTCTGGTCGGAGGATCCTCCCTTTTCTATGGAGGATGTGTGAACTTTACACCCTGTTCCTCATGCCTTTATAAAGGTCTTGTTCTTGGTGTATAGTAAATGTTGCTTGAATGGTGAGTTTTGGTTCATCAAATAGTTACTATTTTTCAAAGAAAAATATTTCGAATGGCATTAACTGAGTGGGTGTTTATGTGTTTATTTAAACTTCATTTCTTATTTGTTACAAAGGATCACTTCCATACAAATTGCGTTGGTGTTCCCTCTTACAGAAAAGTAGTACTTACTTATAAAAAGAAAGCGTGGGTTTCCCGTCTACTTCACTATTCTCACAAAGACCCTCTGTAATTCGCAAAGATATTGATTGTAGCCAGGAAAAAGATGTCATAAATCTCTCTATCATTCTTTTGTAAAAGAAACAATTTAGCGTTGGGTAATAGAAAACTAGTTGGAAAGCGGACGAGGGTTTATTGTATCAAACTGTTCTACGGTTTCAAAGGAAAACTTGTTCTGGACAACTTATAATTGAGTTGTGTCGACTGAAAAATAACTTTCGAACGCAAAGGAGGGCGAAAACTATTGGTAAAGCTTTAATGCAAATTGACACTTACAATACGGCCATCGAGAGAATGCGTTTCTGACACCTTATAGTGCAACAATTCTAGTAGCTAATAAAGATCAAATTCGCAAAACACGTATTCGTTTGTATGAAACTGACAGGTATCAAGAACGCATTCTCTCGTCAGCCGAACCTGGCCGAACTGTGGATAGTATTAATATGAGTGGCGAAATATATTGCGAATTTGCCGGGTATACCGGGCAAATTCACAAATCAATAGGATGACCAATGAAACCCGAACCGAATATATGCGGTTTGTTGCTAGGCAAGATGCTACACAAAGAGCCACTGGTATAGCCATTACACGTAAATACAGAACTATTGATCTAAATCAATCCTTGCATGCTGAACATGGGCCAAATCCAACACCATTTAACATCAAAGATCCATCTTGCATAGACAATGGTCAAATACTTAGAGGTGATTTAAACAATACCTTAGCTCTGTTGAATTCCAACAGACATCTATAATTGCACGTCCAAACCAGTAATGTTTGAAGTTTCCTTATTGTTCACGAACATAATGAATAATTTGCGTATTATTGGCATCGGTGAGCCATGACCCAATTGCTTCGAAACGGCTTGTCTTTGTTAGCAGTTCAGTTTGAGGGTTTGGTAATGTTTGGCATATGGCTGGTTAAGCTCGGAGTTGTATGGGTTTCTGAATAGCTGTAACTGGTTTATTTTGTGATAGTTATAGACAGAAGTGTCTATTACATCCAGATTTATATACTGTCATGTAATAGGAAGTGAAGTTATTTCCATCAGCCGGGCACAGATTCCACTCTGCTACTTAGGAATTCTCACCAGAAAACCCATAACCCTACCCGACCTGGAGATCGAACTTAGGACCCAATGTTCAGCAGCAAAACAAAAATGTTGACAATTTTATTTGCAATGATGGCAAAGAATTTTAAAACCATGTCGTATTTTTTTATTTTATTGCTGAATGTTCTTGATCTGAATCACGCCTCACCCAGGCGTGATTCAGATATGAAATGGGAAAGCCATGGATTAGGTCTATGATGGAACGAACGTGCCTAGAAAATGCCTGTTTACTCTGGATTGGAAGACAGAGGGGTTAAAGGTGGAAGGGAGGAGAGAGAATCTTTAGAGTCATCTCAAAAGGAGCCCATTCCCTACCGTGTACAGTCACGAGCACCAATATATCAACACTTGGCAACTTTCAATTGTGATTTTTTCGTGAAATAACGAATGCAACGTTGAAATACGACACATTACATAAACCCATGGGTTCGAAAATGCTATGTTCGGAACAACATAAAATTTCATTAAAAAATAAAGTAGTAAATCGTTTTTGAATAAAGCCGAGTGTAGGTATACATACTTTTGTTCGTGACTGTACACATTTCCGTACTTATGTATTCAGAGGTAATGTTCTGCACTCCAAGTGTTTAAACTTTTGCAAGATGGGAAGAGCTCTAGCCAACTTTTCTTTATAATTCAAGCTTTCTAAGTAAATTCTTGTGATGAGAAGATCTACTTTCACTGAAATGCGGTCTCAAAATGTTTGCTTGTGGTATTGTCAAGTAGACTCGCAAGTAGGTTCACAATGTAGGGGGAGGGCGTAACGGGGATACGATTCACGACCACACAAGTAACCAGACATACGAACGTCCTGTATTCAATAAAAAGGGCCATTTTGTATCAACCCTCAGTGCGGCAGCGGCCGTACACGAGATTGCACCCGTCTATTTTATACGACGTAAAAGATTTTAATTTTTAATTTTTGTGGTACCTAAAAATAACGAAACAATACAATAAATATTTAGGTTTTAACAAGCTCAATTTCTTCGAATACTTTGTTATTAATGTTTGATTTTCTCTATTTGAAAGTTCCCTTAAATAGTACTTACAAAAAGGTACAAATACCATAAAGTATGTTCTACCCACCTATCTATATATACTTCTTAATTAAAGCATTAGTCACTATTTTTAACAATTGGTTGAGTTTAATAACGGATATAAAAACCAGCCCTTAGTAGTTTCTTTGCGTAGGCGAAAGAACTTTGACACTTATTGTTCTACTTCGTATATCTCTTCCTTAGCTATCTTCACGTTACGTAGATTCTGAGATTCCACATGCAAAGCTGAAAGTTTTCCAACTTCTTTTATTTTACTTGTATCCATAAAAAGAGTCTGAAGGTTCTACCTGTCGTCATCTTTTGGCAATTTGCCCCGATCGCACATTCCCTGATTCGACAAATTAAATGAAATGGCTCCAGTGACTTAGCCAACAGATACTAGTAAGTGAATGTTAGTGGGGCCTTGAACTTTTGCAGACATCAATCCTTCAGCGGGACCGCTTTAGCACTTATGCTGATGAGTTTAAATTATGTACAGTGCAAGCTTAATATAACGTACCTCAATATAACGAATTCCTCGATTTAACGAATTCTTCATAATCCCCTTGAGTTGTCCATAAGAGTCAATGTAAAATATAGGTACCTTTACATCGCGAAGATTTTTTGCGAACAACCTCTTTATAACGAATGTTCAACCATCAAAAAAAAAAAATGTAAACCTCTAATTAACGAATTTTGACAACCCAAAACCATTATAAATAACGTTCCCAATAGTATGTGGTTTCGACACGTTTTCCTGATTATAATCAATTTTAGACCAACCTAACCGCAATATAACAAACCTCAGTTTTACGAATTACTTGATATAACGAATATTATACTTGTTTCCTTCCGATTTGTTATATCGAGGTTGCACTGTACATGGAAAAGAGATATTTTAAAATAGAACAGCGCTTTTTCTTCCGACTAAATCTATTAGGTAAAAGGTCCCGTGCTATAGTTGATTACTGTTTAAAATGAATCTATTTCTATCTATAATATGTATGTATTTAAAAAAAAAATATGTATATAAGTAGTTTATCAGCCATCTTGTTACCATAACACAAGCATTAGGTTGCTTAGCTTGGTACTAGATGGCGCTGTGTGAAATGTCCAGGGATATTATTATTATTATTATTATCCTTAACAACGACATTTCAAATTCTTAAACAAGGACTTTCTTAACTGCTCCATATTATTAAATAGCAAGAAAGTAATAACACATACTTCAAGGTTATGGTAAGAAAAGCTGGCTCTTTATTAAATATTTTGTTCCCGAATGGCAACGAAAATAAAGCGGAAACAACATGTAGTTAGCGGAAGTTTTGTTTGCTCCAAGTATATTACGAGCTAAGAAAACAAGTCGATATTAAATCTATATAGTTGAAATATAAATAGTTAAAGGGAAATTGGAAAGTGCAGTTCTAGTCGTAGAAGAAGTACAGATTTTGAATCGAATGAGTCACAGTTTTATTACAACTGAACATAACTCTAATTGAAATAACAACTCCCTGGGTATAAACGTAAACGATATCGCAACTTAAAATAGTGCTGTCAATAGGTAAGCATGAACCTTTCCCAAAAAGGTCTACAATAAATATTTATGCGCTATTCAGCCTTAAAGCTTAATCAAACTTTTTCAAAAAACATCCGAAATGTCAACGAAAAATTTTAGTTACGATAAAAACTTTCTTTTTAATAAAAAACTTGACCTACCTAATTGTTATCTAAGGGTCCATCGTTGATCCAAGAATAAGGGCCTGCGATGATGACTCCGTTATATTTCAAGAGGCTGAGTGGAAGCGTGCGAACCTTGACCTTTGCGCACAAATCAATTATGAAGAGTATGAAGTACCCTTCATAGGTTCGGCTGATTGAAGAGGTAGAGGCTTAGAAAAAGCTTAGCGATGTATTAATAATGAAAAGAGGTGCTTTATTCAGTAGAAGCACTTTTTTATTATGTAGTCCATTCTTCGAGAATGCTACCTACTTTATTCACAAGAGTTTTGTGTTCATTTTTTTATAGGATGTAAAACATGTGCTAAAGCTTTATAACATACAGGAATTTATATTCGTACTAGTTCTTACATGAACTCTTAAATGTGTGTTTTAAGATAATTTTATTATACTTCTAGTTAGATTAACAAAAACATGAATGCTATGTGCCCGATGGGATTTCCGATCGGCAAAAGTGACGAATTTTATAGTAACTTTAATCCCCTGTTTGACCCCTTCTTCCTTCGTTATACATAATTAAAACGAACTCTTGTGTAAAATTTTATTTAATTTTAACAAGTTTCCAGACCCAGTGGTGACACTGTTGCTGATTTTTCAGGTTGAATCAGACAATTTTTATGAACCGTCCACGAAGCGTTCAAAATGAAAAATTCTAACCAAATTAATGTCCTTGTAATGCCTTGTAAATATGCTTAATAAATATTTACAATATTTATAGTTGTAATTTTTTGGAGAGCTGTATTTCGGTAAGTATTGAGCCCACAGAGCTGGTACTGATCTCAAAAAAAAAATATAAATATTAATATTATATTGTATGTGTTTGTATGGGCCTTGTTGCCTGAAATAAATGGATAAATAAATAAATAAAAATGGTACTTAGCAACTTTAGTCAACTTTAAAAACGTATGGATTTTGTTTTTTAAAAAACGCATAGTATAAGACTTATATTGAGAATACCAAAAAACGTGCCAAAATTTCGCAGCGAGCGCTGCAAAGTTAGCAAAGGTCTTTCGAAGCTGCAAACTTGGAGTTACGCTACTAGTTAGTAGTCCTAACAACATATTAAAAAATCAGACCTAGCCGTTAGTTTGCGATTTTAGTGTTTTTTCGTGTTTATAGATATGACTGGCCTGATACAACAGATTATAATATTAGTGATGTTTACACAAAATCGGCTTTAAACCTTTTACTGTATCGTGTTGCTGTGGGGGGGCCCTGGTGACCTGTAACACAGGCTTCTCCAGAAACCTACTTCAGGCACCAGCCTCTTCCAATAGTGGCATATTACATTATTCAAAACATTGTTAATTATTAAGGGAACCATTATTGTGAAGAGAGAATAAAATTAAATAATAATAATATTAGCTTACCGTGGATGGTGAGCAGCGTCGTCACCCAGAACCAATGCATCCACCAGTGTAATGTCATGACGGCAGCTTGATACGACTCTCTGAGTTTTCCGACCTGAAATAAAGACAACATACATATTCATATTTATATTCCAAAGTAAGAGTAGGATAAAGTACCTAATCCAATCCCATTAGTAAACGGGATCTTGGCTCAAGGGACCAAAATATTATTCTCCTAATTAATGACAAAATTATCGCTAAGTAAACAGCCATTTATCTCTGTTATATTTTCAGGAAATATCCCGTTTGCCTAAAATAACGAACACAAATTTTCCCTCCTTCCTCTTAACTACCCAAATATACATTTTAAACCAATTAATAAAAACATCAAACACACACTACGCGTAGTTAACCATCCCAAAAAGCAGAATACAAAATTATATATTATTAATTCTACATTTGGTGTATGCAACTGAAACCGCGGATTTCAGGGAAGCGTTCGTGGAACTGGTGCATGATTATGTATAGAGTGTATATATGTGGATAGGTATGGAATGTATATGAGGATAGCGGCTATATAACAAAGGGTATTAGCCATACCCACGTTTCCGCGAATTCAGTCTCATTAAGGAAAGCAATGTGTTAAGTTGTGAGCGGTAGAATTTGGGGCCTTGGTTTGAGAACAATGATGCTCGAATATCTTATAAATCTCGATTTATAACGAGATCTGAGTCGAGATTGGCTTAAAATCTGTCCTCGATGCGTATTGATTCACATAAATAACGTGAATTACTTTATCGAAAGAAAACCGGACAAGTGCGAGTTGAACTCACATGGAGATGATTTCGTAGGATGAATATGTTACCCACCAAAAGCATTTTATGTAAAATATATTGCCAAGACGCATACATAACGCTTTAACTGTTAAAAAAATATTAGCACCCTAATTGCGTAAAACACTATCAATCAAAATCAGAATCACTTTGAAGGATATTGGTAATCTTCATATACTCGAAAAATTTGTCTGCTCAGTCTCACCGTAAAAAGTTAAGTTAAGTGAGCTTAGAGTGAGCAATGAATGCTGCTGAACTTTACGTAACTGTAGTGCGATTCTGTAACCATCTCACCGTGAAAACTTAGGTGAAGTGAGCGTGGAGTGAGCTGTCATTCCAAATAATGGTAGGGATTGACACTATTGATAGCTCACTCTAAGCTCACTTCACTTAACTTTTTACGGTGAGACTGAGCAGACAAATTTTTCGAGTATATGAAGATTACCAATATCCTTCAAAGTGATTCAGATTTTGATGGGTGCTGATATTTTTTTAACAGTTAAAGCTTTATGTATGCGTCTTGGCAATATACTTTACATAAAATGTTTTTGGTGGGTAACATATTCATCCTACGAAATCATCTCCATGTGAGTTCAACTCGCACTAGTCCGGTTTTCTTTTGATAAAGTAAATGAAAGCCATTGCTACTGTTAGTCTGTTACGCAATTACCCCGCAGGTTTAATTTAAATCCAAGTCCCTAACTCCTCAAGGCTTAACGCTACAAACCTTACATCTTGGTCAAAGCGTACGGCTTGTAAATATTAGTCATGCAAGTTTCACTAGTTTTTGTAACAATTGTTACAAGTCATTATCTTAGTAATGATTACAAATTGCTTCATGTTCAACAAAAAACGTCTCCTTAATCTCATGATTTTATTGCAGCCTTGAGGTGAACAAAAAAATCGTTACGCAGCAAAAACGGATTTAGCTACTGTTTTGAAACTACACCGAATGTTTAATACCCCGTCGCTTGTACCCGTAACTCACTCAAAGGGATTTGCACAGAACTGAGAAATTCATATTACCTGAGTTTCTGCTCGTAAAATTTCGTTCATTAGAGAGAGAGCTACGGCATTGCTACGGGAACTTCTCCGGTTTAATTAAAATTTTAGCAAAGTTATGTTTGACAAAACTTTTTCTGTTATTTAATCCTTTTGTGGAAGTTGAAAAAGTGCGTAACGGAGTACGTCTTTCGTCTCTTTGTATGAAATCATTCACTCATTTTTTAGGGAAAGGTTACACAATTCTGTTATGAATTTTCCGACTTTTAATTTTCCTCTGCTAACCTTAGTCAAACTTTTGATGATATTTCTTTGCCAGCAGTATTTCATTTAGCTAGCTAGTACTCTTCAACATGGATCAGATCTACCTTTTTCCAATTCACCCAGTTCTTCGCTCTTTAAAACTTAACCAAAGCGACTGACTACAAAATCACCCAAGTCACTACTAGCTACCACAGTTTCCTCTCGTCAACATATCGTGACAAATGATCGTTAGCAGAGCATAATGCTGTAGTCATAGCAAGCTTCGTTACCCCCCATTTGCAGCAACAGCTCGTGAATACTCCCTCTGAAAGGTAATTTGAGGGAACACGCCGGAAAATTACAGAGATAGTAGTGATTTTATGTTATAATGTTGTGCAGTTTGACGCTTTTGTACAAAGATTAGGTTTGTTAGGGGATCGCCAGGGTGACCTTCGGAACGGGGAAAAACATTTTATGTTTTGTCCTTCTATGGTAATTGTAGTTTTGTTAATCTGATAAAAGTCAAAATTAGTGTTAGTGTAACATACGGGAACACAGATGAGCCCTATAAGACGATAGACAATGTTATAAAGGACATCATTCATTTCGTACCCAAAAATAAAAGTCCAGCCAGAATTTTCAATCCTAAATAGCAGCCGGGGTGTTAATTGCAGACTTTCGTTGTAATAGCACAGAATAACTAATAGACACCTAGTTTAAAATGCCCAAGATATTATTTAGCATAAGAAAATAGTACCTACTTTTTTATTCTGGCTGACTTAAATTTTTAGGTATAAAATGTTCGAAACTTGAATGATGCCCTTTACAGTGAGGTGTACTTGAACGATTTTGTGTGGAGATTTGTGACCTTCAGTACGGGGAAAATGTTTTATGTTTTCATTTTCCTCCCAGTCTTCGTAGGTGTTGAAAGGAGAAAAGTGTCGTTTGGCATCGTAGGCGATGTGCGCTTAGTTGCTATTGTACGAAGATTAGGTTTGTTAGAGGTAATGTAGGGGTGACCTTTGGAACGGGGAAATTGTAACATGTTTTATTTTTCCTTCCGCCATGTTCATACGTTGGATATTATAATTTCTACGTAACTATGGGATGGTAAATGAATTGTCGAAAATCGGCTTGAATTGTGTACAATAGGAGAGCCCTAAGTTCAGTAGTGGAGCTTTAGGCTGATGATGATTATGATGTGATGGTATCATAATTATGAAGTCACGAGCACTAAAGGTAAGAATGATGGCAAAATTGTTTATTGAAACGAAGTTCCTTATCGCGCGTTGCGAAAGGGGGCTAGACGGAAAAAATTAAGACCAAAAGTTGGAACGACACTTTTTGCTATAGTTGTAAGCCGTGCGGCGTGCGCGTGTTTCTCTGTCTGTATCTCTCTCTCTCTCTCTTATAGAAAGCAAGCCAGTTATACTTCGTTCCATCCGGGTGTCCCTTGACACCTCTCAAGTTTTTTTTGAATACACCAAGGATTTTTCAGTAGTTTCCAAAATTATACTAGATAGCCCCAGAAATCAGGACGGAAATACACTTGATCAGAGGTAATACCGCAATTTCCTATAATAGAATCCGAATTTACAATATAGTTACTGTACACATTTTGTATGTTCCTAACCTAAGATAAAAAATGTTGAACGTTAAATAAAAAGCCTCGTACTTTTGACACACTTTCAAACTGTGGATAACAAGAACTCCTAACTTTTAAACGGCTAACGACAGTTTTTTGTTTCAATAAAGTTTTTTCCCCGCAGTTAAAGTACTGCTGCTACTGCTATCGACTGGGGTGGCTTCATTTGAAGAACACAGTTTTATGAAAATAAATAGCAGTGATATACGAGCAAGAAGAACAATATACGAGTTCATGACATCATCATCATTTGGCCTGAAGACACCCATTGCTGCCTGCTGGACAAAGACCAAGCATCGCCACAGTTCAAGTCGATGTGGCGAAGCATTCAGTTCATATATGCCGCGCCGCACATATTATCTACTAATGTGGCGACATGTCAAATCATAGAGATTTCTGTATTACCTACTAACAGCGCCCCGCAGTTTCACCAGCATATGTTTAAATCCCGTGGGAATATCGGGATAAAAAGTATCCTATGTGTTTAATCTTGGTTAAAAACTATCTGTGTGCCAAATTACATCCTAATCCGTTTAGTAGTTTTTGCGTGAAAGAGTAACAAACATCCATCCATACAATCGCGTTTATAATATTAGTATTTCTAAGCTTAATATAAGCGAGATATACACAAACTTACAGGAATAAATTCTCTAAATAATGGTGAAAACCGCATTAAAATACATCGAGTGCATAAAAGAATTATGCGGTCACACGGACAGATACGAAAAGCGACTTTGTTTTTTTTTTTAACTATTTATAGATATGTAGATTCAAACATAGTGCCAGGGTTTGATGAATTTTGACGATGAAAGTTGCTATCTATATATCCGTTTTATTTTTTTCGAAGTTACGTACACCAAAAACTATAGAAAAAAGATTTTGTATAGGTACAGATTCTAGAAAAAAAAATGTATACGTAAAATGTCCTCCTCAGTTAACTTTTACGGCATTCCCAAAAAGATAAGCCTTTGATTTAGTATGTCGCTATTATCTTTAGCCTTATCCTTAATGTCTATTGGAGGGTTGATTTCCTAGTTTCAGTTCCTGCCAATCCAATCTCCGTTTTTAGACGAAAAAAAAGGAGGAGGTTCTTTAGTCGCCACATATATCTTTATATATATTTATAATTCATATAACGTGTGTTTGTCACCTAACTCCTCATAAACGGCTGGGCCGATTCGGATGAAATTTTGTGTGTATATTTCAATGGGTTCCTGGATGGGTTGAAAATACAATTGAACCCGGTAGGTGGCGCTGCTTTTCCGGGCAGGACGACTTCTGCCGGGTCCGCTAGTACATAATATATTTTTTTATGTATGACCTCTCATAATTATACTTTTCTATGTAACGCTGATCGCAAACCGGCGAAGGAAAACATCGTTAGGAAACCGCCATGTCCTAGAACCACAATTTGAAAACATGTGACATCTACCAACACTAGATCCAAGTACATGACACTAGATGGCGTACGAAATTATAGGTAGGTACTGAAAATTTCTTAGATAAAGAGTTTAATTTTATTAGATGTGTTCATAAATAAACTCGTCTCTCTCCATTAACATCAAGTGTACATTAAGTAACGAAGCGTAGCGTCCTAAGTGAGCTGATAACAAACAAGAGAGGAATACTGCTTTATCGTCGACGATAATAAATGGTATTGTATATTCAAGAATACTCCTACTCACGCCCCTTCGCTATTTGCTTACACAAAAAATGCCTCGAATAAGAACAAGAAATAATAAATGTCTGAAGAGATAATTAGTTCAATCATTCGTGAAACAGCTTTGAACACTCTGTTTAGATTGGTTGATTAACGAAACGTTTATATAAAGTCAACATTAATGAACACTGCAACTTTTTGAAGCAAGTTTCAGTAATGAGATCATCAATACCTATCGTGATGTTTCGTGGCGTCTTTAAAGATTTTAATAGCAAACAGAACAGCAGTTAACTAGATCGTATGCTGTATACAAAGTTAAGAGTTAAAACAAGAAAAGTATAAGAGTTCACCATCGATTATAACCATACATTCATAGACGACTCCACCTTGAAGTGTAAATGTGGTGCTGTTCCACAAACGATGGGACACTTAATATCATGTCTTTCGTGTCTTGTCAGCTGCACGTTACAGGAACTGATGGATGCTAGTGATGGCGTTAAACACGTAGAACCGTAAGTAGTAGGTAGACAGTTGAAATTTTCACAGTGTTTATTTCTATTGCCGCTAGATCAACAAATAATAAAATAAAGTTACAAATAAAATACAATATTTTACATTACGTCAATGTCATTCAAATCCCAAAAGGTCCCTGCACTACATAGATAAAACCATCGACAAAATTCACCCTAAGGAGAAGCTTAGAACCAACGCTGAACCATTTAAGAAGGTGGTTATCACAAGTGTCTCTAAAAGCAATCTATGTGCTCCCACACCGCTCCCTGAATAATAGATAAACATTGAGTGCTATGCCGTAAGCTTCTTATCGTCCTCTACACGTGGAACTGGGAACTAAGCGCGGCGTTAGCTTTGTTAGCCCTTTTATTTTTTTCTGTGCAGTGTATCGGAAAGAAAATAGGTAAATATTATAGATAAACGTGTACATGTAGTCATGTACTCAAGACACTGGGGGCATTACCACGTCGTACGGCAATGCTTAGCCTCTTGCCGTTGTTATTATTCTATCGGCGATATCCTTAATGGAGATTAAACGTTTTTACGCGACAGAATTTGTATAATCTATGGACAGCTGTTTCAGGGGTGTTTGTAAGTACTCGCAATATTGGTCTTTGTCTTTACAAAGAATAGTGCAAATGTCTTTACATTCGCACTACTGAATAAATCTTATTGCTTTGTTACGAGGGTTTACAAAGGCGGAAAAATATAATCTCCTTTTGTTCATTGACGGCGTCTCTCGCAAGACAGACCGACAGAGACACTAAAGTATGATACCGATAGAAATATTTACGACCAGCAAAGTGTAAGCTTCAGGATAGCCCGCGAAATTCAAATGTTCCCCTATTGACTGATGTTTCATGAAATACTCAATCAATACGGTTATATGAACTTAGAGGGTTGTATTAATGATTTTAATTCTGTAAATACATACTTGTTAGGATCGTAAATCAAATTTTGTTTAACATACAACCTGAAGACCAGTTCTTGAAATTCCTCTCAGCAACAAACAAATGTCAAAAACTTGTCAAAAATGTAGGGAAATTAAAGGTATTTTTAACAGATTGACACTGAATCAGACTTAAAGTTTTAAAAATTACGAGAAATGCCCCTCTGATACTGACCTGACCAAGAAAAATACCAGGCTTGTGGTACCATGAACGCGTATAAAAGGCTCCGGAAAAATTACGTAGCGGATTCAACCAGGATGAACGTGAATCACCCTTTATACGCGGTTGGGTCTGAGTGGGTAGGTACAAATGAATTGTGTAAGGATCATGGGATTTCGTGGATAAAGGTGCGTTTTTGTGACGTCATCGTGGGTGGCTGAGTCAGCATGCGCGGTTAATTCTTTTGTGGGGATTTTGTTGATTTGAACTTGTGTTTTCTTTAGTAATTAATCGTAATTAGAAAATTTATAATGATTAAAAAATCATAGCGCAACTTTCCGATGTTGAATACTTGATTTAAAAGAGTGTCCTTGGAGTTTCTTGCCCGTTCTTCTTCACTACATAGAGATCTACGTTTTGATATGTTCAACTTTCTGACTAATGAATGCTTTGAATTTGAGTTTGTCAGGTTAAAAAGTCCGACGTCACTCAGTATATTACGCCGCAGTCATCGATGCTAGATGTAAAAGGAATGAAACACTCAATAATCTACAACGACGGCACAACGCAAGAAATATAGACCCCACTGGTGGTGGAACATGACGACTGGAATCAACATAATATGCACCCCGTGCTGACCATAAAAAATATTAATTGCCCAGCAGGTGGCCCTACAAACTACAACACAGTACCTACCAAAGCTATTCATTTTTTTTTTAAACGTTGCCCCACACTAGTTATTTCTCCTGTATCGTGGGTGCGTTTACAAACATTTAAACTCACATACACAAACAGCCAGACCCGGAACAACTACTTATAGGCCATACAAATATTTGTTCCGTGCGGGAATCGAACCCGCGACACGCAGCGGAGCAGTCAATCGCTTAAACACTGCGCCAACCGTGCCGTCCATTTTCTATTTTATATTACCAACATTTAAATAAGACCGGCCATTCATTATGTCTTCAGATTCTCCGACGATTTCATTGAGATAAAATTCTATGAAGTCACTATGAATAGGACACTTTTTGCTCTTTTAACGTTAACGGAGTCTTCAGAAGATTTTCCATTCATGGCACTTTAGAAGACATTTTTACAAAGTGGTAGTCTTTAGTGCTAAGGTAATTGAAATTCTAACCTTTTAGCATAATACCTGTTGAGGAGACAATGGAGAAATGATCTTAGAAGCTCTTTTGATGTAGCGAAATTAAGTGAGACAGTTACAAAATGTATACTTAATGAAGATTTTGAGATCGTAGCTAAAAATAAAATGCTTTATTGAAACGCTCTAGATTCTAGGTGGCGTAACGGTGATTGTAATATATATGAGGCACACAGAAAGCTATTAGATCTCATCATTATTCCATCTTACCGTCATTATCGTCGTATTCGGCAATCCATATTTAATATTATAAATTCGGAAGTAACTCTGTCTGTATGTTACCTTTTCACACCAAAACAACTGAACGGATTTCGATAAAATTTGGCAAAGAGAAGAGAGATTTCATCCTGGCGAATCTGCGGACAGAAGCTAATATCCAATTAGGTCAAAAGTATATAATTTTTTATTAAGATCACATATCCAGAGGACCATTGGAAATGGGCCAGGGTATAAAGGTAATTCCAATTAAACATTATACTGATATTCTGAACTCAAGAACATTCCTAAAGTCTCATGCAGTAGGATAAAGGTATACTATGTCCCACCTCGTACCTTGCAAACCAAAAATTTCACTATAGCGACCACTGAGTTGCCACCAACGATGCCGTGAACGTAGCGAATTTTCGGGATAACTTTAATACAATGTTGTGCTATCGACACGACGAAGAAGACGCAGTAGGATGAAGGCAAGCAACGCAAACATATACATAAGAACAAAAGCATCGATAAGCCCAAACACCCACTTACAATAATGCACATACACTACAGCGCATTTGTCCGAGACAGACCGTGAAGTGATTATCTTTTTGGGTGTACCTACTCGTACGACATGGCTCGATACGCATGACCTGGCCTGAGAGATGCCCAGATGCTAAATAGTATGATAATAAAGGTAAGGCAACAAGTAAAGTCAGCACAAAGAAGGTGCGTGGTACGAGGTGGTGGTGATGGCGGTGGCTCGTGGTCGTACGAGGTACGGTGGTATACGGAAGTAATGCAAATATGATGTGATTAGAATTAGACGGTCCTACAGGCAGATGATGAGAAACGAAGAGAGAGGCAGGAGAACTAAGTTAAATGGCATAGCCCGAAGAATTGCCAACTTAAGTGGTAGTTAGTGGGCAGGGCACTTTGCTCACAGAACATATGGCCAATGATAAATGATAAATGGTTTTATAATGGGGCCTGGAGTGGCAACCGCGAACCGAAAGACGTAGCAGTAGTAGTAAGTTGAAAGGCCTCGAACAAGGTTGACCGACGACCTGGTAATGACCGCAGAAGTCCACTGGATTCGAGAAGCACAGAACCGGTCGAAGTGGAGGAGCTTGGGGGAGGCCTATGTCCAGCAGTGGACGTCTTTCGGCTGAATGAAGGCAGACATATCGAGGAAAAAGACGTATTGCAAGGACCCAAAATAAAACAAATAGCAGTCAAATAATGACCTTCATTATACGAAACAGTATCGACATGATCAAAGTCGGTGAATCAAAGTTCTCAATTAGATATCCCATTTTGCTTTTGCTATGCCTCGATACGCATGACCTGGCCTAAGAGAGTCGGCCTAACTAGCCGCCAGTCTAGACGCCTATTATCTAGCAAAAAAGTTCGAATAGACTTGTTTGGAGAATGGATTGATTTCGACCTATAAGGCGCTGTTTTTTTTCTCCGAATTGTTCGGCTTTTCTGTATTCTAGCTTTATTTAGATCAAAATGATAAATATTTACATTCATTCAAGACAGAGGAGCTCGTGATTAAAAAATACCAGCCGCACGGGTCGATCGAGGGTTAAGTAACGGTTGCCGCGGTCGCTTAGTGGATGGATGACCATTCATTACATATCTAGAATCCTGTGGCTCGGAAAGCACGTTAAGCCGTTGATCCCGGCTTTCATTCCTATATCTTTGAAGCCGTTACGGGTAGTCAGAAGCCAAAAACTCTGACAACCACTCTTACCAAGGGGTATCGTAACCAGCCCAGTAACTGAGTTGTAGAGGTTTACTTAGGCAGTCGCTCCTTGTGCAATATTGGTATTCAGCTGCATCCGGTTAGACTGGAAGCTGACCCCAACATAGTCGGGAAACGGCTAGGCAGACTGATTTAATTCTAACAACACCAAATTGTAGTAAATGTTACCAAAATTGGACCCCTCAATACTGTTCATAACCACGTTCTGATTATTTACTATACCTACTAATATGTTCTAATTCCGTTCGTAGCTATAACTTACCAGCAAGAATTGCTCCAAGCTTAATATTACAACGTAGCCGGAATTATAAGCAGTGGGGTGCTATTGTAATTATCATAAATCCTATCCCTAATATTCCCAAATATCAGGCTTTACAAATAATGGAAGAAGCATCCCGCACCGAACAAAGTTACCTAGAGGATTTTCGCACGTAAAAAGGTCTACTTATGTATACCCTGTCCATTGTGTAAACCGTTTTTTGACAGATGGAACTAGTGATTGCAGCAACACACAATACATTGATTGATACACGTACGATATTATATTGTCTGTAAGAAGCCATACATGAGATAATTCAATAAGATAAGGCAATTTATATATTTATTTTATTACGCATTTTAAAGTTAACTTTTACGTAATCTGGAATATGTACGGTGTAAGAAAGCTGTCAAAAACGGTTAACCTCATGGACACTGGACAGGGTATAATAATATTATTAGGTTCACAAAAACTTGACATGTCTCTAGCCTTTGTTTCTCCTTCTGAAGAAACTCCACCAGTACTGAATACTCATGAAGATAAAAGCTAGGTACAGAAATAGACGCTCTCCACCAGACTGTGAGGCTTGCAAATACAGTGGGAGCGAGGCCCTCAATCTTGTCTTTGAAGCCATGCGGGTGTATACGACTCTAAATAGAAGTTTTCTTACTACTATTGTAACTCAAAGAAGGAATATTCCTTAAATTAGTTATTGTGCTGATCAAGAGGTAAGATTTATGGAGGGTGGAGTTATTGAGCTGCCTTGTTAGAAAACTATAATTTCGGGCTGATTTTTCAATCTTTCAAGATTACTTTTGACGTGACAACGTCTTATAAATTGGTTTGCCGGGTGACACTTCAAGAAACTGCGTTACGCTCCGCTCACGTTATGCGCTCACAATGAGAGCGAGTGAGAGGCACGCGTCCCTTCCACTCGGGCATGGTTAGCCCGCCTAAGAGCGAGAGAGACAGACATAAAAAGTGAAAGGCACGCGTCCCTTCAAAGTCGTTGTCACGTAAAACTTTCGCCCGTATACCGACTTTACAGGCAACCAATTTTTATTCGTGGAATAAAATTGACGTCTAACAGTTTTTGTATGGAAGAACTGTCAAAAATTAAAATTATTTCTCCGATAAAATTATCTGGCGTTTGAAAAATCAGCCCCAAATCAAACAGTTAGCTTATTTAAAGATATACTTCAGGATATCTTATACAAGGTGTAACAGGATAAACGCAATTCCTGAAAGTAGTTTGTTCATAATTGCCTATTGAATCGATTTCAGTAACTTTTAATGAAGGTATTTTTTTTAATATTATGTCGTTTGCAATGACCCCGATTGAGCCAAAGAAAAATTAAATCTTATATCAAGGCAAAAAGACTCAATTTTAATGGCATAAACTAGTGCTAGGGTCAACACGATTTTCTTAACAATAATAGTTAGCTTTAATCATAGTTAGCTTTTGATTATTGTGTTATGCTTTTAACTCAATACTCTAATTTACATACTGTATTAATCTCGCACAAACTCGAAAATGGCTCGACCGATTGTGATGAAACTTTGGCAAGTTGTGGTGTGTGGAGAAGGCATTGCAACGCAAGCGAGCATTACCTAGTCATATACTAACGACCCGCCCCAGATTCGCACGGTTTTTATGACATGACAAAACATTGAGATTTCTTTAATATATTCATATTAGCACACATAAACCATGATATGTCCTAACTTGCGCTAATATGCAATCTTTGGCCTTTAGAAATTCATCTTGCCCAACTACCTACTGCAAATCAATGCATTCATAACCTTGGATGCAATATTTTGTCTCTCCACGTAATAATTTGCAACAATCCGAACAAAGGCGAGCTGTTGCCAACAGAGATGCAGTATATTTTGACACCCTTGCAAAACCTTTATCTTCATCATCATTATTGGCAGCCTTGTTCCGCCCAGGCACCCTCTGCTTATTTTAGCTTAATTTTTTTCCTTCTTTCATTTCAGCCATGCTTCTGCATGCATGCGGCTTTGCGAGTCTCATTCACTTCTAACACTTTATGTAATTTCACAAACGAGCTGTAAATAGTGTTAACGTTAAGTCGTTGGTCTCCCGGCTGTCATTCGTGGATCTTTGACAGTCGTTACGGGTCGTCAGAAGCCCGAAAGTCTGAAACCAGCCTTACCAAGGGGTTTCGTATTACCCAGTAACTGGGTTGTGGAGGTCAGTTAGGCAGTCGCTCCATGTAAAATACTGGTACTCAGCTGCATCTACTTAGACTGGAAGCCGACCCCAACATAGTTGGGAAAAGGCTAGGAAGATGATGAGCTGTCTATAGTCAGACATCAATAACAAGCATTAGATGAAATGAAAGCTTACTTCACCTAAGTTTTCACGGTGAGATTTTGCAGAATAGACCCGCAGTTCATCTCGTTCGAGTGAGTTCGTCCCACAGTAGGGGACGTCTTTTGTTTGTCCAAGTAGTTTCTGCGGCTGTCGGCGCGCTATGATAACGCCCCGACTCTGAAGATGTGCCGAATATAAGTTCACGAAGAGAGTGTATTGTTGTGTGCCGACTGCCGTCTTTCTTTATACAGGTGGCTTGGAAGTGAAGTATACTTCAGGTAGTATGTACTTTATCTGTTTTGTTTTTAAGGGTGAAGCGCGAGGGTAGTGCGCGAAATTCAAATTTTCTTACGCAATTTGCAGGTCAGTGTCAGGTTGTATATTGAACAAAATATGATTCACAACCGTAACAAGTATGTATTTACAGAATTATAATCATTAAAATAGTCAAAACAACCCTCCCAGTTCACATAATCCTATTATTTGATATTTCATGAAATAGTCCTTCCCCTAAGGGGGTAATAACCACGCGCGCCTCAAAGAGATGTCAGCACGATTGACGGGGCCCGATAGGGCCGAAGCCTGCCAGGGTAGCGGGATCGTCCGAAAGGGTTACCGCTGCCCTGGAACATAAAGGGCTAAGGAAGGAACACGGGTGGGTTTTAGTCAGTAAGAGTCTGACTCTCCCTTCCGCTCCACCCAGAGCGGGAGGGGTCATTTGATGATTTCCCATCCTCAAAAATAAATAATAAAAAAAGGGGGGTAATAATTTAATTATAGATTCAACAATATTTCTTTGCTATTATTCAAAATCATTGAGAGTCCTTGTGATCGTCAAAACCGTCGTGTTGCCTAGGACAGTTATTAGGACACCCTAATCCTATATGACACTGGGTTCGCATCGCAGGCTGCAACGTAAAACGTGTTGTAGATTTAATGTTAAGTAAGGAAATTCTTATTCCTTGCTTATTTCTGCTTCCTTAGCCTTGACTCCTTCGAGTGTTAGGACCTCAATCTAAACTATGGTCAGTTCCACTTACCCAAACGGCGAAAAGGGTCGCACAAATGAGAAAAGGGATTGCGTTCTAATCCGTAAACCGCCCAGAAAATATATTTACTCCATTACTGACGTTAGGCAGGATTACATCACCGCAATTATAAGAAACTGGAGGGTAGATCGATAATCCTCTCAGCTCTTGTGTCATTGGCGCGTCCGTCAAATGGGGACGGTCCCTTGTGGAGTACTAGTGTAATTAATCCCGGTATTTTCCATCATCCTAGTTACTGATGAAGACTAGTAATTAGTTTGTTACGGTCTGCTACAGCTTCATTTAACTTAGGTAGATTAAGTTCTTCTGTTCTACAGGACTAGCAGCGCCTCGTGGTTTCACCCGAATAAGTATCGATCCCGTGGGAATATCGGGATAAAAATGGTGCTATGTGTTATTCTAATGTATAAGCTAATGTAAACTGTAAAGTTTCATCAAAATCCGTTCAGTAGTTTTTGCGTGGAAGGGAAACAAACATCCATCCATCCTCACAAACTTTCGCGTTTATAATATTAGTAGGATGTAAGGGACATCGACGAATAAACTGTTACAATGAATTAAGTAAATTATTCTAGACTCTAGACTAGACCCACCAGAGACTAAATTTAACGACGGTTATTAAAAAAACAGGTGTTTCTTAAAAAAAAGTACAATACCTACACGGTCAAAAAGTATGGAACAGCTATTTCCTACGTTGGGTACAGTTTGACGACGATGTATATTATTATTATTGATCCCTTTTGGAACGATGCCTAAAACTACAAGGCTTCCTCCTACTAAGAAACATTATAATTCCAATAATAATTTACGTATGTTCCAAGACTTCCCGATATATTTCTGGGAACCATTTATCATCAGCGATTAAAGGCGCGTCAGTAACATGTTAATCCCTAACCGATCCAAATTAAATTACAATTTCTGGAACATGTCCAAAAGTCCAGTGGCAACGAATTGCTACTGGATTATATGAAAGCTTTGGAACATGCATATACATTTATATCCATAAAAAGTCACTTTTCGTTCTATCTACATATATGTGACCGTTTTCGTCATCATTTTAGTCGGTGTCAGACGTCCACTGCTGAACTGTGTGACCGCTTTGGTCTTCGAAACTTCCTAATGAATTTTGCCGGAAAGCTTATGCGTATAATACATTATTTTACTTAGATATACACAAATTGGTATTGGTGTGACAGGTTGTCGTCCGAAGTCTATGTCGCAGCGTGAATTTTGCGTACGGTGCCATCGATAACCGGTAATCCGATCCATCCAAACTCCTTAAGGAAGGCTAGCTACGTCTTGGTGTTGCTGACAGAGACACACGACTACTCGTATGTCTCTGTCAGTAACACCAAGTCGACTGAGCATATGTCAAAATATCTTCCGAGTTGTATCTACATACAACACAGAAATTTAGAAGTTTTGACATATGCTCCCATGTCAAATCAGTACATTGCACGAAGCACAACCCGCTAGTCATAATAAAATAGGAGATACTAAAAACGCAATAAGAAGATCACTATGATGTATTTTAGGATTTATGAGCAGTCTTTTACATATACTTAACAATGCTGTAGGTATGCTTAGTGAAGTAGGGTTCGAAATAATGTAGTAGATATTTTCAGCTGCGTACTGTCTGGAAATTGTAATGTGTTCACCTTGGGAGCCCCTTATCATTTTGGACCTAAACCTGTCATCGGTGGAGTGTGAGTGTTCGGGAGTAGATTTTCACCTGCGTAAAATATCTATATAAACTATTTGTTGACAGGTATTTATCTAGTAGTATAATATATGAAGAGACGACGTGTTAAGTAGTCATAATAGGCTAGATGCCTAAATAATAAATCTAATTAGTCCGTCAGTTAGATTATCAAAAAATATTGGACCCGTATTTTTTCTTTTGTCATTTATATAAAAAATTATGAAGATATCGCCCGTTAAAGTTCCGCGTGACGTCACGCCTTGCTACACTTTTTAGCAAGGCGTGACGTCACGACCCTACTCCCAAATTTTGACGCGCTTTATCTTTGTCATTTTTTGTTTGATTGACAAAAGAAAAAATACGTGTCCATTATTTTTCGATAATGTAACAGACGGACTAAATATAATAATCACTTTTTTACCCAGGCAAGGACTCTATTACAGTATCCTGAAAGCATTCGTAGCTTTTAATATTTCTGTTATTTAGAAAATATTTCTAAGATTTACGTCCCGTAGTACAGAAACTAAGAAAGCATTACCTAACTAGTTTCAACTAATCAAATGGCACTAGAGCGAGGAGCACTGGTGGCCCAGTGGTTCGGCCGCGACTTACGAGTTGCAGGTCGTAGCTTCGGACCCAGTCAGGCGCTTTACTTTGTGCAATTTCATCACCACTGCTCTCAAAACGGTGAAGGAAAACATCGTGAGGAAACCGGCACATCGTAGAACCAAAAATTCGAAGACATATGACATCTACCAACCCGTACTGCGCCCGCGAGGTGGATTACGGCCCACTCCCTCTCACCGAGAGGAGGCCTGTGTCCCAGCAGTGGGAACATTACAAGCTAATTATATGTGTTATATAAATGGTTCTAAACTAGTTTTAAGTAATGCTTGAGTCTTGAGTGAGGTTCTGTAATACGGGTCTAAGACTTATTTGAGTTAAACATATTGAGTGTTAAGTTATTGAGTTAAAATTTTAATGCTATACACGATTATTTGTAGATATTAAGGTTAATTATTTAGCGTGGTTAACACGATTCGATTTAATTGCTTGTGGCATATCATAAGTTGAAGAAACTGAAACTGTTTGCATGCCTTAGATAAGGTAGTTAGTATAAGGATCATTTTAAACTTACCAGCTGTAACTTGTACCTACTTTCTGTGCAAATAAAGAATTATTCTCTTCTAATAAAAATTGCACCGCCTAAACAGTGTTTAGATGATGCAAGCCATGTGTTTTGCAATTTTATTGTACGAGTATGTCACATGAAAAATCTTGCATCGTGTAAATGAGGCTTTAGTCTATATGCTTTCTTTTAAATCAATAAATATTCTTCCCCAAACAAAACCTACTGCGCGATGATTTCAAAACTACAAAGATACGAAAATTCTAGCTCAAAAAATACCAGCACAGATCTGTTGTCTCTTCCATTTTTGATCAAACACAGTTTACCCAATCAAACAGTTTTTAGATTTGAGTTTTTAGACCTGAAATTTCTCAATAGACGGGAGTCTGGATTTACGTCCAGTTAGTAGCAATAGGGTCGCCCACTATTATTTGCGACTAAAATATAACTAGCGAAACGTGGGTGTACTATCGATCAGCCGGTCGATTCTTGTAAAAAAATCACCGTGAAAAGTTAGGTGAAGTGAGCTTAGAGTGGGCTGTGAATAGTGTCAACCCCTACCCTAGCATTAGTTGGAATGACAGCTCACTCCACGCTCACTTCACCTAAATTTTCACGATGATATGGTTACAGAATCGCACTGAGAGTGTGATGATGTTATATGTCATGACATATATATATATGTGATGACATATGTCTATTCTTTGTCAGATATTTTGTTGTTTTCACGAAACTACGCACTAAATAAAGAAACGTATCATGAAGATATAAGTACTTACCGACTACGACCGGCCGAGTACCCTCACCGCACGATCATATAGTTGTACCGGGATGTTCACACCTAGAACAAAGAGTGCAGCTCATTAATATGTAAAGTGGTCCTTAAGGTCTGCTCGTTGCGTGATGAGAAGGTGGACGTGCTTCACGCGATAATTAGAGATGTTTGTTAGGTTCAGTTTTGAATGGCGTCTAGGTAGTATGTTATGGATGGCTTTAGTAGTGGAAGGACCAGAGGGGCAATTCTCGTAATTTTAAGAACGTTCACAGTCTGATCTCAGTCTCAATCTGTCAAAAAAGCCTCTAATTTCCCTACATTTTGACAAGTTTTTGACATTTGTTTGTCGCCGAGATGAGACTGCGAATAGATTTTTAACGTTTTAAATTACGAGAATTGGCCTTCTGATCATAAGTTACATATCAAAAGGTATGAATAATTCTGGAATTACTCGCAAGGTATACGAAATTATTAGGCTTTTATTTATTGGAATTAAGAATGATTTCGAATCTACTAAGTAAGTACTTAATAACAATCTTGGATTCATTCACTGACAGACAACGCACAGCCTAAACCGTTGGGTCTAGAACCATGAAGTTTTGCATTAAAGTTCTTTATATAACGAAGGGAGAACTAAGGAAGGATTTTAGAAAATTCATCCCCTAAAGGGGTTAACGGTTGGTATCGAAGTCCGTCACTTTTACTGATGGGAATTCCCATGGGGCGCACTGCTTGTAGTTTCATAATTATTTATATTTTCTCGTATATATATTGCACTGAAAACGGTGAAGGAAAACATCGTGAGGGAACCGGCATGTCCTAGAACCAAAAATTCGAAGATATGTGACATCTACCAACCCGCACTGGGCCCGCGTGGTAGATTATAGCCCACTGCCTCTCGAAGAGAGGAGGCCTGTGTCCCAGCAGTGGGAACATTAATGGCTGATTATGATGTATATACATATATACCAGCACCTTAATTTCGTAACACACAATCAATCGGAATCAGAAACATTTTGAAGCAAATTGCTAACCCATTGCTTCATAAGTTCAAAAAATTTGTCTGCTCAACACGTAAATTACGCAATGAATGTTGTTGAACTGTCAAAATAAAACCGATTCCGATTGATCGCGTGTGTTACGCAATTAGGGTGTTGTATATGTTTTTTTGTTTGTTGATAATATTGTTTATCCCCGCTTCATCTATATAATACGTGACGGTAATTCTTAATTACCTACCCTACTGGAACAACATAACGTACATATTGCCCTGAAGCACTTGTACCTTTATGTATTCTGTGACGAAGGGCCAAAATGTTATTCCGGAGTAAGCAGTACGAATAAGTTCTATGTAATATCATAATATTCCCTGATGTACAGAATAACATAGGCTACTGTTTCGTTGCAGTAGAAACGAGTAACAAACTAACAATGTACCTAAGTTGTGTTTAAATTAAGTAGTAAGTTTGTTTAGCGGGCAAGTCTGATGTAGTTGTACTGTACAGTCAGCTAAATAATGTTCACCGACGAACATGATATAAAGTAAAATAGATGCTTTTGATATGTGGTGTTGGTGAAATTGCTCCATATACCATGGACCTTTAAAATAAGTAACAAATCAATTTTTGAAAGAAAGAAAGAAAGAAAAAACATTTATTTAGCACAGACCAAAAGACACACAATACACCAGATACATTACATCAGATAACAACAAATAAAAGAACAAATAGAAAACTAGTATAAAGACCGATGTAAGAAATTAGCAGGAAAGTGTGCCTCACGGCTGCACCAAAAAGGCCCAGTTCAGCAAAAGTGCCAGACAATAGTGCCTGACGCTGGTTTTCAACTGGAACTTTGGACAACTACGCATAAGAGACAGACTATACACAACTGTTCCCAAAGGATTCCCGGTCACTTTGAGTCACATTGCTCGTCGGGAACCAGATAATCTTCAAAAGTTGGTGGTGATGGGTAAGGTAGATTGGAGAAGGCCTCGCGACCAAGTAACCGCCATAACTGGAGTCGCTGTTACGACCGCCCCGAGAGAAACCGACAACCGAACTATGTTAAAAAACAATGCAACGATGAAAGAAAAACCTCATACATAAAGCCACGAAGGCCTTTCAGGGACACGACCATCAGTAATGAATTACACGGCCAAGAAAAATAATGCTGAATCGGTAAGAATGAGTTGCTGGTCAAAGTAATGTAAAAATAACTGTGTAACTTATTGATAAAATTTCTATACGTACTGCAGTGCGATTCTGTAACCATCTCACCGTGAAAACATAGGTGAAGTGAGCGTGGAGTGAGCTGTCATTCCAAATAATGCTAGGGATTGACACTACTGACAACTCACATCAAGCTCACTTCACTTGAGTTTTCACGGTGAGATTTTTACAGAATCGACCGGTTCCGTAAAGATTATGGTAAGGAATTTTTTCCGAATGTTATTGGGTTTTCCTATCTGGAATTTTTCAATAGTAGGCCGGAGTCTGGATGTGTGCCGGATTGATGGCAAAAGGCGTCCCCTGTCACATGGGACTTACACATAACTGGTACTGGTGGGATGTGGGTGTATTATAGGTACACCTGTGCCCAACTCTTTGGGATATACAGGCGTGATGTTGTTTTGTTTTTCCGACAGTCCTGTTAAAAGGTCAACGACTCCACATACAATAACCTTGTTTAAAGGTGTTTACTTAAATAATGTGTTTACTTTTTAAAGGTTTTCGTGAGTTCGTGTCTGCTATCGTCATTTTGAGGGTGACAAATCTTTATGATGTTCTTGTAATGGAATGTTCCACGAAACGGGCCATTAATCATGAATGTTTGACATTATTGAAAGGGCTTTATGGCTTCGAATTATCGTTAAACTTTTATGAGTATTAAGGCAGGTCATGTACTAACCTAATTGCCAAATCTATTGTTGGAATTAATTGCTGTGCTGACATATTTATTAATAGCATTTAATAGACAATATTCACACTATGGACGAGAATTTCCGAAAATCGAGTTGAATGGCGTGCAATAGAGGCCTATGTCCATGTCCAGTAGTGGACTGCTGTAGGCTGATGATGATGATGATTCACACTAAAACATTTGCTAAGAAAACTGTTTACTTGAACTTTCAAACTATATTTAAGATCTTGCATGCTTGATTTGTATGTAAACGCATGTTTAACAAATAAAGTATCTTTATCTTTAAACATAATCCACAAGGCGAACTAAAAAATTTTATTGCTAAAAAATTTACAGTAAAACAACATCGGGTGATTACTTTTGCCCCACCTACACGTCCTTACATACGCATACTTAGACATCTCCCTAGACATCTTTTCAGCCGAAGTAATTCCGATGATTAAGTAATCATCGGAATTACTTTCAAATGTAGACAACGCCTTAGATGTGATTATTTCAACAAAAGTTAAAGTCAAATAATTTATTTCAAGTAAGCCAACACTTTACAACATCAAAATTTACAAGAAAATAGATTTGGTTCATTCATTCATTCATTCAAAGATATATGGATACAATTTATTTATTTATTTAACCACTAGCTTCTGCCAGCGGCTTCGCCCGCGTGGATGTCGGAAATTATCCCACGGGAACGTGCTAACTCTATCTCTATGCCAAATCAGAAGTTCGGTGGTTTAGGCGTGAAAATGTAAAATACAGTTTCAAGTTCAAATCCTCCCCTTAAAAACTGAATTACCCCTTTTTGTCCCGTCAGTAGTAAATTTTCGACCACTTTACATACTTATTATTAATTATTGTTAATAGCTGTGCCCGCGACTCCGTCAGCGTGTAATTCCTTGTGTGTTATTAAGTTAATGTATTGGGTAGTACATGCCGTTTGCGATCAGCTGTGAGACGTAATTCCCTCTCAGTGAAGGTTTCGGACTCACGGGATAGTACAGACGCCAGCACATCAAGCTACTACAAACTGTCAAATTTCTTTAATAGATTTTCAACTTTATCTCTAAAGTATTAAGGTTTAAGGTTGATTGGGAAAATTTGACAGTTTCGGGTAGTTTGACCTGCTGGCGTCTGTACATGCAGTTCGCGATCAGTTGTGAGACGTAATTCCCTCTCAGTGTAGGTTTCAGACTCGCGAGATACCTAATGTATGCCGTTCGCGGTCAGCTGTGAGCCGCAATTCTCATTGTGAAGCAGTTTCAGCTTCTCGGGATAACACATGTTGTTCTCGGTCAATGGTAAGCCTTAGCTCTCGTTGAGAAGAGCTTTGAGATGCCCGTGATGCAGCTCGTCTCGCTCTGTGAGCTGCTAATTGCATCTCTCTCTCGGAAGAGCTTTCATTGGCTCGAGAAGTTGAGGCACTAACTCTCGTATCTTTAACCGATGTACTCTTTCCTCTGCCGATTCTTGAGAACGCCTATTTCTCATTCTCTTAGCTTCTCTTGAATTTCGAGATAAAGATAATCGTTTTTTAGGTGGCATTGATGCAGGCAAATGAAAATAAAGCTAAAACGTAAATGAAAATAAAACTAATTTAAAAAAAGTGAACGTAAATTAGCCAAAACTTACCTATCGGTACCGTATCTAAAAATCTATGCGTAGGTAACTACTACTACTTCACCTAAAAAAAAAATGTAAACTAATAATTTGTAATTTGAACGAATATTTAAACACTACTAAAATAACTAATACCTATTTTATAAAATAACAACAAAAGAAATCTAAAAATAAATTATCAAAGACTATAAGTCGCGCTGATAAGCACGGTTTGTTAATATCAATTAAGTATTGTCTGTCAATAAGGTCGAACGCTCTGAACGTCTATTCGCATCAACAGGCAAAAATTGTATGAAGCTCGCGCTCGCGCTCGGACGCCCCGCCTTTTTATACCTTCGGCCGCGAGACGCGTCGAGAGTGATTCAGTATTCACGCGCGATGGCTTATTATTAGCGTATTTCATGTATAACTTTGGTGTTTCTATACCGATTTCTATGATTCTTTTTTATGGAATAGTTAATAATGTTAACTTTTTTAATTAGGGATGACTGAGAGTGTTATAAACGTAAGAATAGACAAATATACCTAATCAGAAAGCTTCGAACTGCTAAGCTATCGGGAGTTACACGTGTTATTGTGAGTCAACCATAAAAGATAGACATATGCTGTCGTGGGATATTTTTTATATAATTTTAAGGAGAACATTTCCGTCATACATGATTTCTGTGTAGCTTTAACCATTAACGTTGCACACGCGACGGAAGCTTAAAAAATGGAGTAACTTCTCCCGTTTTCCCAACATTTCCCTTCACTGCTCTGCTCCTATTGATTATAGCGTGATGAAAAGTATACTATAACCAGCTCAGGAGTATGAAAAATAATTGTACCCAGTTTCGTTAAAATCCGTCGAGTAGTTTTTGTTTCTATAACGGTTATACAGACAGACAGACAGACAAAAATTTTACTGATTGCATTTTTGGCATCAGTATCGATCCCTAATCACCCCCTGATAGTTATTTTGGAAATATATTTCATGTACAGAATTGACCTCTCTACAGATTTATTATAAGTATAGATTTGTGTGCACATATAAACAGACAAAAAGAAAGGATAAGAAAAATACGTACAAAGGTGATGCTTATTTCTAAAACAATCTCTTCTAGCATACGTCTGCAGTAGGAGAGTACCTACCTACATAAAAAGAGATGTAGTCAGCGTGTGTAATTAAATAAAAAGAAAAAATCTATTAATCACTTATTTTACTGCAGATAACGCCTTGTATGTAAATATTTCAACAAAAAAATCAAAGGACCAGAGACAAATTACAAAACATTCCAACAATACTGGCTACTTTTACAAAATATCACAAGCTTCGCTTCACCTGATTGGCTATCCATGCCCCGTCCTTGATCGAGACGCCACGATTCAATTATAAATTACAGTAACAGAAACTGACAACACGAAACAATATATAATTGGGTTTAGCAACTGCTAACTACATTAGTTGTGGCTGATTTGAAAATCTCGTTACTAAATGGATTTCAATTTGAGATTTTGGGCTTCCGTCTGTTACAAGTTGGTTACGCTTGCTTTGTAGACCTTGTATAATAAATCGAGCATTGAAAAAAACTTTGTATTCAAGGTGGAGACAATAACACGAACTAAAATGGGTGAATTTGAAAGAATAGCTACCTATAGAATTTGTTATGGTACAAGCATTGGAACTATTTAATTTTTAAGTGTTCTACAATATTGCATGTAAGAATATTTGTATGTTTGGCGTGCACAAATAAATCTATCTATATATATAAAAATGAATCCCTTGGTCACGTCATAACTTGAGTACGACTTTACCGATTTCATCCATCTTTTTTTTTAAGTTACTTTGTAGAAGGTTCTAACGGAAAAAAAATTAAGAAAGTTGCTTCACACGGACGAAGTCGCGGGCAAAAGCTAGTAAATAATAAATTAAAATGCATATATCTAATTCAGCAGTGGTGAGCCAGTGGTAACGGCCCCGACTTAAGGAGTTGTAGGTCGTGGGTCGCAAGAACGCAGGTCCTTAACTTTGTATAATTTATTCATCGCGATTGCTCGAGAAAACGGTGAAGAAAAACATCGTGAGGAAACCGGCATGTCCTAGCTAGGACCAAAAATTCGAAGACATGTGACATCTACCAACCCGCACTGAGCCCGCGTGGTAGATTACGGCCCGTTCCCTTTCATGTGGAGGCCTGTGTCCCAGCAATGGGAACGTTATAGGCTGATTATGCATTATGTCTAATGACGTTTTCGGTCTGCATACAAAAAATCGTTCAAATATATCCAATAGTTTAGTCACTATTAAGCTAGTCGGCTGATCGGCAAAATCCATAGTCTGCCCATCTACTATCTAGTTTGTTAGAGAAAATCGCTTTTTTAATTTCGATGCTGGGATTTATTTGCCTGTTTCTTTTTTTTTATGCGTCATGTTGCCGCAAATAAATGCATTTTCTTTCTTTCTATTTCACAGTTCCAAAATACTCTAATGCAGCTATACTCTAAGTGTGTTCCGCGGAACCCTAGGGTTCCGCGATACCTCTGTAGGGGTTCCTCAAGAATTTAGAAAAAAAATCAAAACACCTCTCTCTGGTCGAACGTTTTGACACCGCGGCCGCGCGTATGTATATTTATTTATTTATTTGTATTTGTATAAACATGTGTTACAATAACTGGTACAATATCTCATAACTTTGGTATCAACATGTATACTTGTAGGTATACTTGTGAGCGCGCAGTCCCTTTGATAAAAGCCGCCTCTGTATTAGACGCTATAGTTGTCAACAAGCGACTTTCGACTCTAACTTAAAAAAATAAAGTCGAGATTGTTTACAACGTAATTTTTATATTTCTCTTTTTATTTTTGCTTTTTGTTTATCAAAGGCGAGTATTACTCGAGTATTTTCGAGAATATTCGAGATCGAGTCTAGGACTAAGTATAAAAGCGGCGATCGCGTGTCGCGCCTCGTCAGTCAGTTGACAATTAGCGTTCGGAGCGATAAGTTCCTGCCTACCTACTTATAAGCTTGCTAGCGAGAAACTAGTGTTCATTGTTCTACTGCCTGCTGTATTCGTTGTCTCAGTTTTATACATTTCTTCATTGTACTAAACTTAGTCTCTTATACGCAGTAACGATTGTGCATTATTTAGACCCCACTATCCTGACGTGTAACATTATAAATAAAGAAGAATGGAACGTTGGCTTAAAGGTGTTAAACGTGTTGCAACAACATCTTCTAATGACGCTGAATGTTCAAAAGCAGTACGCACGGAGAATATAGCAATCACCGATCCAGACGATGATGCCGCGACGTCAAGCTCGACGGTTTCAAAGACGAAAAAAAGGAAGTATGAGGAATCATATATCAGTTTCGGATTTGTTGATTCCAACGGCTCACCTCTCTGCATGCTATGTAGTAAACTGCTTCCTAATAGTTCCATGGCACCTGCCAAATTGCGCCGACATTTAGAAACTGTGCACCCCGAGTCTAAAGACAAGAATAAAGAATTTTTTGTTCGTAAAAAAGATCAGTT
Source organism: Apamea sordens (assembly GCA_945859715.1). Classification (NCBI taxonomy): domain Eukaryota; kingdom Metazoa; phylum Arthropoda; class Insecta; order Lepidoptera; family Noctuidae; genus Apamea; species Apamea sordens. Next base: position 19,799,758 of record OX243986.1, read on the forward strand.
ATTGGAAAGACAAAAAAATATGATGCATGTAACACAAACTATCAACGAAAAGGCCACGGAGGCATCATATTTAGTTAGCTATCGCATTGCACAAGCAGGTGAAGCGCACACTATCGCTGAGAATTTAATAAAGCCATGTGTATTAGACATAACAAAATGTATGCTCGATGAAAAATCTGCAAAGCATCTTTCTACTGTGCCGCTATCAAACGATACTGTTTCACGGCGAATCCATGATCTGGCAAGCTACGTCAAACAAGAACTAGTTACACGTCTACAAAAAACACGATTCGCCTTGCAAATGGACGAGTCAACTGATGTCGCTGGTTTGGCTATCTTGCTGGTTATCGTGAGATATCCATATGAAAGTTCTTTTAAAGAAGACATGCTTATGTGTTCACCGCTGCTCACAAACACTACCGGGGAAGAAATTTTTAATAAAATAAATATATTTTTTGAAGAAAATAATATCAGTTGGAACAATTGCATTGACATTTGTACAGATGGGGCCAAGGCGATGACAGGTAAAACAGCAGGAGCAGTGTCACGAATAAAAAATAAAGCGCCTAATTGTAGTTCCAGCCATTGTATTCTGCATAGACAAGCACTTGCGATGAAGCAAATGCCGTCAAATCTAAAATTAGTTATGGATGAAGCGGTAAAAATAATTAATTTTATCAAATCACGACCACTACAATCCCGATTGTTCTCATTATTGTGTGAAGATTATGGCAGCAAACATAAAACACTGCTGCTCCATACAGAAGTGCGATGGCTGTCTCGAGGTAAAACTTTAACAAGGCTATTTGAACTTAGAGCCGAGTTACAAATGTTTCTTTCAGCAGATACTTCTTTTAATTTGAAGGACCGTTTGTATGATAAAACTTGGTTGTTCCGATTGTCTTTTATGGCGGATATCTTTCAAAAACTGAACGAATTGAATTTATCATTGCAAGGTAAACAGACAACAGTGTTTCAGGCCTATAACAAAATAACTGCCTTCAAAAGAAAATTAGATTTTTGGATTATTTGCGTTGGTAAGAAAGAAATAGAAAGCTTTACGTCACTCAGTGAGTTTGTTAGCGATAACGACTCAGAAATGTTTCAAAATGATGTGTTTGGAGAATTGGTCCAATATCTCAGATCGATGCGCGCATCTTTTGAAAAGTATTTTCCCGAAGAACAGAATACAATAATGAAACTGAATTCATGGATTCATAATCCTTTTTTACCTAACTTGGAAAAGCCCGAAAGTATGTCAAACGAGATATATGAATCTCTTTTAGAAATGTCATCAGACACAAGTATGGAGTCACTGTTCAAAACGACGCCTCTCAACGATTTTTGGTGCAGAATCCGTGATGAATATCCAATGCTTGGCAAAATGGCTCTGAATATTCTTCTCCCGTTCCCAACAACATATTTGTGCGAAACAGGATTCTCAACCTATGCAGCCACGAAAACAAAATATCGCAATAGACTGGACGCCGAACCTGATATGAGACTTCAACTGTCTTCTATCAAACCTGATATCAACCAATTGATGAAAAATAAAAAACAGTTTCATACCTCCCATTAGTTAGATTTTTTTCTTTTTTAATATCTTCTATTATTGTACTTGCCATGTGGTAAAGTAAGTAATAATTAGTAACTGTTACATTGTAATTTTATTATGCTTATTAATAAAGAATACACTTTTAAAAACTATTGTTTTATTGTAGGGTTCCATCAAGTATTTTGCTTCCCAAAAGGGTTCCGTCACCAAAAAAGTTTGAGAACCACTGCTCTAATGCATTACTATTGCCAATGTTTTCATTTACTGTCGTATTGTTGTCCACATTGTAACTTATAAATTCGTAGAAGACTCAGTCAACTCTAGTCCAATACCTACCTGAAGTAAAACGAAAAACTTACTTAGTATGCACATGGTTATTTAGCACATGCAAAGTTTTTAAATTGCCTCTTCAAAATGCTGTGATAAATAGCAGTGAAAAATGTGCTTAAGTTAAAATTATGTTCAAATAACAAAGAGAGAGGTAATATTTTACGACACAAACAAAAAGTGGCCATCAAAGTAATATATTTTAGTGACGTAAGCCCCGTTACAAACAAAACAGCCATCTTTTCAGGCGTCACTGTAGCGAATAACAAGCTCATTAATATTTGTAACTGAAGCATAAATACTGAAATATAAGGTAAAGTCTAAGTCATCTATGTTCTTATATCCAAGAAATTGTTTTTCAGTATCTACCTAGTCTTGGTAAATGATTTGGTATTTCAAAACTTTAATTACATAGCATAATATAACACCACGCCATTTATCCCCGAAGAAAGAAGAAAGAAAGAGAATACGTTTATTTGCGATAAACATGACGCAAAAAAGAACATAAAAACAAATAAAGAAAAAATAAAAACTTGAGAGGTGTCAAGGGACACCCGGATGGAACGAAGTTCAAAGAGAGAGAGAGACAGACAGAGAAACACGCGCACGCCGCACGGCTTACAACTATAGCAAAAAGTGTCGTTCCAACTTTCGGTCTTAATTTTTTCCGTCTAGCCCCCTTTCGCAACGCGCGATAAGGAACTTCGTTCCAATAATAAGAAATGGATTAGGTAGAGGTGTACAGTCACGAGCAAAAGTATGTATACACTCGGCTTTATTCAAAAGCGATTTACTCCTTTATTTTTTTATAAAATTTTATATTGTTACGAACATAACATTTTCGAACCCATAGGTTTATGTAATGTGTCGTATTTCAACTTTGCATACGTTACTTCAAGAAAAAATCGCAGTTGAAAGTTGCCAAGTGTTGACATATTGGTGCTCGTGACTGTGCCTATAGTTGAGTACACCTATATTTCGAAAGTTATGTTTAAGTTCCATGTAATAGGGGGCAAGCCTATTACTTTTACTCCAGGCTTCTACTGAGAAATTCAAGACGGAAAAATCCAATAACACTGCCCGACCTGGGTATCGAACCCAGGGGGCCTACTCCGAAGTGCAAAGTGCGAATGTTCGGATCGGACCGACACATAGCCGAATCGAATATTATTGAAAAATGCGAAAAAATTTCGGATCGCCTCAGTTGGGTCGGGACCATAGTCAATATTCGAAAGAGTGTAGGTAGAAGTGTAGGATCGGAACCGACCGAACCAAATAGTAACTTCGTGGCAGGAAACGGCCGAACATTCGGCCGATACTACTTCGGAGTAGACCCCCAGGACCTCATACTCAGCAGTAGCGAGACCACTATACCAACGAGGCAGTCGAGAAACTGTAATTGATTTCAACGAATACATATATCAAACAGCTTTGTTTCCATATATAACAACAATGTCGCAGTAACAAAAATTTACGTCCAGAAAAAAAATTAGACACAGCAAAACGGTTTTACGTAATCCAGACTGTTCCCCGGGGACCTGCGGTCGATCTGAAAATACAATGGCCAATATATACGGACGAACGGACCACTTGTATGTATAATGCCTCGGGTATGACCACAGGGAAAAGCTTCAGAAGGATTACTGCCAAAAAAGGGTTAGATAATTAAGAGAGACATATCGTAACGCACTGAAGCATGATTTTTGGGCCTCGGAATCTTTCATAACTGCGTAGTGTTTTGTACTCATTGCAACTCATTATTCAATCCCACATTCAAATAACCAGGGACATAATAAGATCACTACAACATGGATTTTTGTAAACCCAGGATAATATTACCGTGCCCAGGCATTGATGGCGAGACGAACTTGACGCCTATAAGATAAGATAAGATAAGATAAGATAAGGGAGGGATTGGTCCCGACTGGAGGATCGAGTTGAGTGTAAAAAGGAATGGGAGGCCTTTGCTCTGCAGTGGAACAATACAGGCTCATTATTATGATTATAACGGATAGATCGAAAAGCCTGCAGGCTTGTACACACGGCTACACGTCAAGCTATACAAAACCAGTTTGTTTTGGCCTCACTTTGTATGATATTTTCTCACAATGAACGGTCAGCTAATACTGGTTTTGCATAGCTTGATGTGTAGCCGTGTGTACTATCCAGCATTTGAAATGATTTACATGTAGGTACGACTATTGTTACCAGCAGGCCTACTGACTTTCCTGTTCAGTGACCCAACAAAGAAACACAAGGTGAGCTCTTCAAACACCGTTGTTTGACCGCCAGGCGGGTAAGGTAAATCCACACACGCGTTTTGGCTTGAATCCTATGCAATCGACGACTGCTTGCTGAAACTTCTATTATAACCTGTGAGTACAATCGATTACCTTCCCTTATTCTTTTAGTTTTCTTGATTACTTTGGACTTGGAATTGGAATTGCGTAACACACAATCAATCGGAATCGGTTTCATTTTGACAGTTCAACAACATTCATTGCGTTATTTACGTTCTTAAGCAGACAAATTTTTCAAACATATGAAGTAATGGATTGATCGTGTGTTACACCATTAGGGTGCTACAAAGTTATAGCACTGCGCTACGCTGACAGATTGTTAAGCTTCTTGATTTTAGGGATATCGATCTCCCATTTCCTATAATTGGCCTGTTCCTTATTCCATGGGTCGTTACAAATGAGACTGATATTCTTGTGCTACTTTTACATCGCGGTTACATTACACTTTGCACAATCATTGAAAGATACTGTGTGATTCATTGCAGTGGTCACTATGATCTCATATTTACAAACACACGATCTAACATGTATGTACCAATAAAGGCTTTATACCACTCACTATTTAGCTTCGAGTCTTTTTAGTGCGTATTATTATTAGAAAGATAAAACATACGTATTTATGGTGTACATAATAAAGAATATTATATTCTAAGAAATAAAGTACGTTTATTTGCGGTAAGACATGACGCAAAAAAAAAAAACACAAAAAAGAACAAATTGGGGGAAAATATGTGTCACATCCACGAAAAACGACCATCGCTCAGCAAAATGCTGAGACCTTATATGCGAGACAGAACCTAGCTCCTAGCTTTTCTTCATTTCACAGCCATTCTGGAAACGAGATGGGCAGTCCATCTCGGTTCTGATCTTTGGACAAACAGCAACCATCCTGCTTAGACTCTTCTATTTCATTTCAACTGCTAGACTAAGGTCGTCACAATAAAGGTCGCAAGTATGTATGTTTTGTACTGCAATGGCGTCATTGCGTAGGTAGTGTGCCTAAAGTAAATATTGATGTGCAGCGAGCAATTCTCGTACAATATATCAGTATTTGTTGAATGTACATACGAACCCAATTACCTGTCGGGTTAAGGCCGTGTTCATTTATTATGTGCTATATTGTTTTTAGTAGATAATCATTTGTTTTGTAACGAATGTATATAAAAATCAGATGATGGATGTTACTTGTATGATTTATTGAGGAAAACTACTATTCTTATAATGAGTTTAGATGTAGATACACTTGTATTTGGGTTGTGGGGACGAGGTTGTAAACTAGGACCACCTGTTAAAGCAATTTGACATTAAGTCTGGCCGCTTACATAAACTATTAACCTAAATTAAATGAAGTAATAAACCCTTGAAGCTGTATAATAGGACCCTCTATTATACGTAATAACTTTCCGATTATGAATCCTATAGACAGATGGTTCGGTCATGTAGTAAGAACGATTGAAAAGGCGACGAACTAAGAGAATTACCGGTCAAAGAGGCCTTACAAAATAAACACATTGGTGAAGTCCTTCAAAAAGTCAGGTGCGTACACTATGAAGCACGCACTCATGTCCGGCACGCAAGTGTGTAATAATGAGGATGGTACAAAAGGATGAGGTCGTACCACGTCGCATTCTGTTTTTGGAGTAATGACAATACAGTCTTTTCTCAGTACCTCTGACAGCAACCTTATAGCGACGAGAATAAAGATCAGTATGATGCAAAATCATAGGTGAAATAACTGTTAAAAGATTGTGTATTGAGTGTGAATATTAATAGTGAATTGAATTTACGACGATGTAAACATAATATATTGTAAACAAAACCTTTACCACTCAAGTTCATGACGTTATCACTATCGTTAAACGTAAACATACTGTGTTAACAACGATGGAATTCAATTAAAATTATTTTTTATTATTATCAATAGCATAATAGTTTAGTAGCAACATACAGATTCTTAAAAAAATACAAGTATTTTTCCCACACAAATAGAAACTACAGGGGCCGTATTCTCTGACACAGTGCACGAAACCGCGCAAAATGAACTCGAGATTGACGTGATTATCTAAGGAATTGACGTGGCTTCGAAGTAAGGAATCATTGAGTGGTCAATGTGGTCATAGTGAATGCCCAGAAGGCTTCGTGCTACGATTTTTACTTACTCCTTTTAATTCGCCTACGTGCATACATTTTGCCCATGCCTTGATACCTAATTAATATTATGTTGGCCTGTCTATCAAAGTTTCCCTTGTCGCATGTCATTGATAACAAAACTAGCATTAGTTGGTCTCTTATTCTATTGAAACTTCGTACTACGCTAGGCCAGCGAGTGGTCATTGCTACCACCGTGGACTGTAGGTACTACGTCGTGTATGAACGTGATGATGATCCATTACACAGCTGTTTTGGTAATCCCAAAGACAATGTCTTATAAGTGACGTCACAACACCGGACCTCTCTGCGAAATTAATCTCCGCAGAGAGCAGTGAATCAGCGCCAATGAGTCACTCGGATTTTATTTCATGTATCAAGGATTACCTACTTGTGTCTACTTTTAGTATCTTATTACCTTTTACAATAGACAAATAGGTACTGGACTTTCAAATAAGCTGCATGTGCCAAATTGGAAAATCAAAACGTAGATTTGGCTTAGGTTGGAGGGGAAAATTGTAGGTTAAAATTTCAGGTTGTGTTTGAACGTTTGTTGCCAAAAAACAGTCTGAAAGGTATCTCATAAATTGTTGTTTAGCTGACCTTTTCCAAATGGATACCTTTACTGTGGTCAGGAGCTGTTGCGCAGTTTTGGGCCAGCAAAATTTGAATAACTGTCGTGTCGTGCCAGGGACACGAAAAAGAAGCTGTGACGCTATTACAGGTATGCCAACCTAAGAAATTATATGTATCAGATGTATGTATGTCTTATTTAATACTGGCTTCCGCCCGCGGCTTAGTCTGCGTGGTATATCGGTAATAAAGTAGCCTATGTTCTTCTCTAGGGTTCAAAATATCCCCATACCAAATTTCATCAAACTCGGTCCAACAGTTTCGGAGATTAGCCGGAACAAACAGATGGACACACAGACAAAAATAAAAATTGTTGTACCGTATACACTTTAATACGCATTTAGCAAAAATAAGTTAATTTGACATTACAAACAGCCGAAAAGAACAATATTACGACTCTCATATCAAGATGACCATCACTGTAGTAAGTAATGAAGCAAAGGACCTTGTCTAGCCTGCCTACGTAAGTAAGACAAACGTGCAGAGACACCGGTATTTGATCAAAAGATTACTTGTGTACATTTAAAGTTAAACTACCCGGGGCTAGTCGGCGAGAAGCTTAATTATTTACTATCCCACGGGAATCCTACGAGCATTCGTTGTAGGGAAAGAAAATATTAACTTAATTAGCTAAATACGGGACGTTAAATTGTGTTTAAGGGGGATGCGCTATGTGGCCCGCGAAATTCAAATTTTCTTACGTTTTTAGCTCTTTGCAGGTTAGTATCAAAATGTAGGTATGTTGAACAAAATACGATTCGCGAACGTAAGAAGTTTGATTTTATAGAATTATAATTTTACATAGTTACAATTAGATTATATTACAGTTAAGGAGCAATTCACCAAACTTTTATACCTAGAATAAGTCTTATCCTGAGAACAAATTTTAAATTTTTGTCAGCTTTTGCATACTAGAACTGTTAGACGTCAATTTTATTCCACGGATAAAAGATATTTGGCTTAGATAAAATCAGCCCTTAGAGATTCGAGTTTATATAACAGTTAGTCAGTGTCAGTAAGTAGTACAGTAAGTCATTCTTGTTACGCTCGCGAATCATATTTTTAATTTTATTGTAACAGACTGTATGTTCCTCACTTTTTGAAATAAATATTATTATTATTATTATATTTTATTCAACATTCAACATGACACTGACGTGAAAAAACGTAAGAAAATTTGAATTTCGCGACCACCCTGTCATTTAAGGAGGTCGTTAAGAAATGTGAAGATATGTTTTTCTGCACAGAATACGAGTAAAGGGAAATGACACCAAGATTGGTGGAGGCGTCACAATAAATAAATCTGAGTGAATATGTATCCGGGTTTGAAGCGGATGTTTTGTGAGGCAATTCTTTCGTCTCTCTCCATTTGTTATGTATTTATAGGGTGCTAAGTGATGCGGTTTATACAAGAGGAAATTTTTAGTCGGTTATATATAAAAAAAAAAATAGTTGTTCAATACATTTAGACCGCGTAGGCACTTTTCTATGATACAGCAGTTTTTTTTTTGATACCCGACACTAAATTTCTAAGCTAGAATCATATAGGTACTACTACGTCGTAGTATCGTAGTCTACTTATAGATAAGTACTAACAATACTAACATTATTGTAAGTTAATATTGTTGCTAATATATACTAACAAGATATGGATTTTAATTGTCTGAAATAAATTATTCTATTCTATTCTATATACTGGATTCATGGTTACAGTTTGCGCACTGGGTACTTAATTATTTTTCCTGTATAGGTAACCGATTACACTTAATATTCTCAGTTACTTATTTACAGCTGTGAGTGGCGTTTAAACTTCAATTGCTTATTTTAAATCGTTGAGAGACTTCCGATAAAATCGCAGAAGGCTAAGAATGGTTCCTTGAACAAATTCCATTACTTGATTTCTGTTCGTACGCAAAACTCAAAGCATTTATTTAAAAGAAACCAATTACAGGAACTTTTGAATTGTTAAGGGGTCGGCTATTCAGAAAGACGAAGCTATTCCAAAGCGAAGAAGGTACCGTTCGTCTCCATAGGTACCTATGGAGAAGAACAGGCAAGAAACTTCACGGACACTCTTTTAAATCATAAAATTGTTACAAAATATTGGTTACATCATTCATATTAAAATATACATTTGAGAACGATGTAGCATAAATCTGTGTTACGTATTTATTTCCTTGTTTATTAATAACTTCGTTTATAATTTAAATTCTATTCTAATTTTATTTTCCATGTCGAATTATGTAGGTAAGCAATTTTTTTTCAGCACATTTCTGGTAGGTCATTATCCTAATTATTTTTCAAAAAAGGTAGGCTCTTCTAATCTTCTTTCATTGTTATCTCGTTAGACAGGTAAATAATACTAATGGCCTTTGTGTCGGTAAAATAGCTGGATCATGCCTGAGGATTCTAGAAAAACAATAATGTGTAGTGAGACCTCGCCTAACTCACTTATTTTGCTGTGCCCGACAGGGTCCATCATTGATATAATTATAAGTTTACCACCTAAGAATACCTACATTTGGTATGCAATAAAAGTATTGAGAATTGTGTGAAAGAAAATAATTCTGAAGTCTTTTAGCACTGAAGTTGAAGAAGACTTGTAAAAGACTTGCTGCTTGTAAAACTTAGCTGCAGCAGTCTTTTACAACGGGTCTAACTAGACCCGTTTGACAAGAGGCGTGTTACTATGTTCTGTGTAACAGCAACTCTTCTGTATTTTAAAACGCGGATAGAAGCTATTCTGACCGCGACTTCTTTCGTGTTGTTGTCAACTACACTATAAAACACACCCTATGGCACTCGGCAATAGTGTACCTTTCTGCCCGTAGAAATAAGAAAAAAAATTTGAAATCGGATCAGTTCTTCCAGAGATTATCTCCTACATCCAAACTTAAAAAAATTACCTCTTCATAATATTAGTGTAGATTGGCTTGCCTTTACGGCATTTTAACACCATCCCCTTTATTCCTAAACGTTGCTCAAAGTTAAGTAGTGATTAGCGTCTGTTTAACCATACATTTTTGACGTTTGAACGTCACTTAACTAACTCTCATCGTTTATAAATAAATCCTCATATTATGATTAAATTACTATGAGTAACTGCCCATCAGATGACGACACGTTCGTCTGTTAATCATCAAGAGGGACTTTTTTGTTAGTTTGTCTCTAAAATCTAAAAAGGTCTACGGATCTACTAAAACTAGGATCCACAAAAAGACTTTTCTCAAAAGAGGATTGATTGTGGTCAGCAGAAAGAGTCACTCATAATTATTATCTAGAGTAAATTATCTCTCATTAGTCTCATAATTATACCGATCTAATTATCTAGTTACAAGGTCGAAAAACATAAGTCCGTCATCTATTTACAATATCAAAGGAAGAATTTTGATCTTTTTACATTTCATAAAACGATTATTAACGAGGATTGGGCTGGAACTTTTTGACCTCAAATGAACAAAATACCAGCGCATCGTCCGATCATATAGTATCTGGGATAGGATAGACACGCCTACCTTTTAGGCGTGTCTATCCTATCCCCAGGAAAGGTTGACATTTATTTGGTGAATAGTGGCTAATGCCGATATCAGACACTTTACTCGCGTGATGGTTCAGTTTTGTTTCATTACACGTTCACACGACAACATTATACATATATGAAGGAACGGTTAATCCGTTCTCCTTTCATTTAATTTTTCGATTATTCTGTTGGCGAGTTAAGTAGGATGCCGAGCGCAAAAATCCAATATTGTGGAATCGGTTCACTAATGACTTCATATTTGATTAATTTTATGTTCAGACGTTTCATTTCGAGTGAAAGATAGAAATGAACGAAAAGTGAAGCCTTTGATAACGACTAAACTGAACAGTGTAAACCTTTCTCGTGTGAACTTACAATCCTTCTACAGTTATTTTACCTCTGACAGCTGCAACCCAACAGAAACCTTATTACACCAACAATAAAGATCATTGCGATTTTGACAGTTGCAGCAACCCAACATCAACCTTATTGTCACGAGATTAAGATCACTGTGATATTGACAGTGATGCAAAATCAGGTAAAATAAGTGTGGACTATAAACGTTATTATAGTCTATCTTAAACAGATAAAACACAACGGAGACCCGTAACTCACGAAAACGTGCGACAGAGCTGACTTTGTCGTAACGTGCGACAGAGTCACAACACGGAGTTTCCACGCAACGTCAGCGAAACAGCCGGTCGATTCTATAAAAATCTCACCGTGAAAACTCAAGTGAAGTGAGCTTGATGTGAGTTGTCAGTAGTGTCAATCCCTAGCATTATTTGGAATGACAGCTCACTCCACGCTCACTTCACCTAAATTTTCACGGTGAGATGGTTACAGAATCGCACTGCAGGAGTGAGAACAATTGTTAGTATTTGTTAGTTCAGTATTCAGACACGAAATGTACACAGATTTCATAGAAATACTTACGGAAATTCTTTGGTTATGATACAATGGACGCCTTGATCGGTTCTTAGAAAATTATGGTGGTGACTGTCCATTCATATTAATTAACTCAAGGGCTTTGGACTGATTCCTAGATATTTGTGAATGGATCAGCTGTTGTATTTAGTTAGCCCAAGTAATTCTTGAAGAGGAAATTAGTACATACTATTATAGAAAATGAGAGTAGGTACAGTTGTTTTAATAAAGAAAACCAATGATTAAGAAGTGTCACAATATGAGTAAGCAACCTGGAATGTCAGTGGGCTCGCCATGTTCGTCGAAGGACCGATGGCCGTTGGAGCAGATAAGTCCGGAGTGGAAACCGCGGATCGGAAAGCGTAGTGTAGGACGCCCTGCAGCTAGATGGACCACAGACCGCCTCTAAAAGGTGGCTGGGACAGACTGGATGCGGAAAGCGGAGGACAGGGCGTTGTGGCGCAGCATGGAACGGCGATGGGCTGAGCTGATTGATTGACAATATTAGGACTGAAGTTAGACAAGGTGTTTCAACTACCGAGACAAATATCATTTAGATACGAGAAAACAACTCCCTTCCATAGTTTTAAATTTTCGGACTCCATCTAATATCTGAGACAATTTTATGGACATAAATTCTCTATGGTACAGTTCCAATGGTCCGTAAAACTGAAAGTATCGGCCTTCGTCCAAATTGTAAGTTATGGCTACCTGACATTCGACTGCAGGCTATATCTGAACTGAGTTATTAGCTACTGGGCAGGTCTGTGATTAAACGTATTTTGTTTCTTACCATATCTGGGTAACACTCAACATTAATACTTTAATTTCCCGCGAAATTGTTTTGAAATACAAATTAAAAAGGTCTTGCAATTATTCTAAGTCTGTTGGCAAGTAAGGTAAGTAAATGGCAAAGATTATTAAAAGTAATTATTTAATTAAGCGTCAATTAGATTATAGTTTGCGTGAAGATAATTTTGAAATAATTATTGTTTCAAGTCGTAAATAATTTAATTGTAATATGGTAAGTAAGATAATCTCTTGGATATACTTAAGACCGTTTGTTCAGAAACAAACATTTCACGGAAAATCCAAATTCTAACAGAAAAGGAATATTTTCTCAAAAGATTACATAAGTATTGAAACTTTCACAGCCTCACCTCTCTTTCATGAGAGCAACGAGCCCTAAAAAGATATTTGAATTTTATATGAACGCCTTCGAGGATTACCTATAAAATTTTGTAGAGTAGGGGTCCCAAATCTCTGGATTCGCATACCTGACTTACTTTTATCTTATTCAAGCGCATAATTCCGGGTTTCCGGATTAGTAATTCGCAACAACTCAGGGGGTCTACTCCGAAGTAGTATCGGCCGAATGTTCGGCCGTTTCCTGCTACGAAATTACTATTTGGTTCGGTCGGTTCCGATCCTACACTCCTACACTCTTTCGAATATTGACTATGGTCCCGACCCAACTGAGCCGATCCGAACTTTTTTCGCATTTGTCAATAATATTCGGTTCGGCCGGTGAGGGGCCCGTGGCTAAATAATAACAGCCGCACAGGTCGATCGGTCAGGTTAAGCTACGCTTGCCGTGGTTGGTCTGTGGATGGGTGACCATCTTTACATACCGAGACCCCTCCGTGCCTCGGAAAGCACGTTAAGCCGTTGGTCCCGGCTGTCATTCGTGGATCTTTGACAGTCGTTACGGGTAGTCAGAAGCCCGAAAGTCTGACAACCAGTCTTACCAAGGGGTATCGTATTACCCAGTAACTGGGTTGTGGAGGTCAGATAGGCAGTCGCTCCATGTAAAATACTGGTATTCAGCTGCATCCGGTTAGACTGGAAGCCGACCCGAAAAGGCTAGGCAGATGATGGCAGATGATGATTCGGTTCGGCCGGTGTCGGTCCGATCCGAACATTCGCACTTTGCACTTCGGAGTAGGCCCCCATATCAGATCCGATTGGGTGTGTCCAACAAGAATGTCTCATAGCAGCCAAGTCAAGTAAAGTCTGTCTGTGTCAATTTATGTCCGGTTGATGGCAATAGGCTCATTCCCTATTACATGGAGCTTAAACATAACTGGCGAAATGTGGGTGTACTATAGGTAGGTACACCTCTAACCCTTGGGGGATTACAGGTGTAATGTTATGTTCAAGTGCTCGACAGAAACAGAAGTAATATTCTGATATATTTATTTTTGCTGACATTTTTTTGATGATAGATCAGAGGGGCAGTAATTTTAAGAACGTTCACAGTCTGAATCTGTCAAAAAAACCTCTAATTTCCCTACATTTTGACAAGTTTTTGACTGTTTGTCGCTGAGATGAGACTGCGACTAGATTTTGAACGTTTTAAATTATGAGAATTGGCCTTCTGGAAAACGATGACAAAGAAAATGTTAGACTAACCGTTTGCATAATACGCCATACTGACAACGAAGCCACGTGAGAAGTTTCTAACAGTCGACAAGCTCTTGCCCTTCTAGATCTGAATACATCAAAGAAATAAGAATACGTTATCGAACGACAACGTGATCAACCAACGTCCTTGCCACCTCACTTTTTTTTTCTATCGTATATTGTTAGAGACTAAAGGGGTGACTACCGAGATGACGACTAATAGAGAAGTATGGAAGAAAAAGACAAGTTGCGCCGACCCTAAATATATTGGTATAAGGACTGGAGAATGATGATGGTATTGTTAGAAACTGGAAACGATTTAATGATGAAGAGGGAATCACAGTACAGTAGGTATAGATGTTGGACAAATATCGCGTCCATCCGGCTCTAGATATGGATTTAGAAAAAAAATTAATCTAGATAAGTCCAGGTTAGACAGGATACAGGAAACATCAAGCTCAGACAGGATGTTAGCCGACAATCTGGTTTGTACAGCAGAGGTTGAAAAACTTAAATTATCTGCCACAGCTACAGCCCTGGTAGGACAAGAATATTCGTAAAGTGACAGTAAAACGATACAATCTACATAATGTTATGTTAGTTATACGTTATTATAATTTTCAATTAATTTTGAGAAAATGAGGCTTTCCCGATTCAATTACCTTCCTCATAATAGCATATTCAATTTTAATATCAAACGATATTAACTAGTTTCAAAATCGGTGCTTGACATTAAATAATGTCCGGTAATGGCCGTTGATATAGTGTGTTCGATATTTTCAAGTGAATGGCTTTTCTTTATGAAAGAGAATTCTTTTTTTGTCCACAAAGGGCCTCTCCTAACTGCGTAATGGTGTTCCGGCTTCTACAATAGAAAGATTTGACGTAATCGTATTTTCGATAAACGTTTCCGTTTCTTTAGTATTTTATTTCTCATAAATTGCTGCCTTTTTTTGGCATCATTATCAACTTTTTCTTTCCACCAAGTTTCTTGTATTATCTATAGCTTGATTTTGGAAACGTGTACTTTTGAATCACCTGCCAGGGATGATATTATGTCATTATTATGAAGTCATCTTGTACTTTCTCTCATTCTTTGGACCGCTTCATTCGAAGAAAGTGAAGTTATGCGTTTAATTGCAGACCGCAATGTACTTATCAATACTCTGGGCTACTTACGCCTTTTCATCGTATACCTTCAACACAGTGACCTTGATCTGAAACTAACATTTTGTTTAAATATTGCAATTGCATCGTTACAGTTAGTTTTGACTCTACAGTGTGTGATCACGACTGCTCCTGTTGCAACCAGCTACGAGTATCGCATGACGGCACAACTACAATAACTGGCTTGACGAGAACAACCAAGTTTTCGTTTCACCTCTCAAACAACTAGCCATAGAATTTCCGACGCTATCTCGTTTCCAGCAAGGTTTGATAGGATTAACTCTGTGTGTAAACGTAAGTTGGCGAGAGAAGTTCCTCCGTAGTAGTTGAGGAAGCGGTGTCTATGACAGCTTCAAGAACATCCATTGTGTTAAGCATAATAATGGCCGTTAGTTTTGACATGATCGTCAATGTGTATAGGTTGACGCAAACAGTGTAATTGGATGTAACATACGACCGCGTCTAGGGTAATTTAGCATGTAGCGAAACAAAGAGAGAATTTGCAAGCAGTGCTTCTATCGTATATCAAGATTATGTGGAACCGTTCTGGTCATGATTGATTTCCAAAATGATTTTGTGCATTAAGATTTTTTCTGGTACAATTATTACGGTTAGTAATAATAAAACAATAGATCTATTGTCACAAAATTACTGTTACTAAGGTTTTCATTTTTGTGAACTCGAATCAAAATCCTGTCTTTGTTTGCGGAAGTATGACATTTAGTTTTCAAAGAATAGAGTTTTCATTGTATTTTATTCAGTTAATATGCCAATTAGAAAAGCATCGGATACAAATAATAATTTGCACGAGTCAATCGAGTCTTTTTCGTTTATTTACTTTAAAATCCTTTCCAACAGTTTACATATTTGCTTGAACGATGGGCAATATTTTCTATCTGCTTCTCCGGCCGGCATCTTCATTCACGAATTTGAATCTATGCTTTTGTTAACAAATTTGTAAACTATTGCTATATTGACTTCATTTTCATCATTGCCATTTTCAATTCTTTCTTTTACTCCTTTATTATGTAAACAGCAAGAAATATGCTAAAATAAGCCTCGTTTGTTTACACAAACGCCCACGGGTGTGTTTCGATGACACACAATGATGTAACTTGTCGGATTGACGGTCACGTCAGTAAGTTTACTGTTAGGACTAAATTACTTTTTACATCGGCGAGTTTTTTTGCGCAAAATTCAGCATTCAAGACGTGTTTGATCGTGACCGGTGTTAGAATGTGCCGTGATCAGTTCTTTTCTTGTTCTTGTGAGTCATGAAGTAGCTAGCTTTAGTTCTGCATGGGGTGAGATTCTAAGAATACATGAAGCTGTGTCACCGTCTTTGCAGTGAGCACCTAAAACAATGACTACAGGGAACTTTTTAGCGTTTTATTCTAGGATGTGTATGAGTCAGGGGAACCGATGTAGAGGAGGGATATTTTGGTATACTGGATTTGCATCCAGTCTACCAGGCAAAATAGATTTATCATCCTGACAAACCAGATAAAACGCACTGTGATACGCTGAGCTAAATACATATTTAATGGCGTTCCGTATCAAACACATTGCTATTGCCATTTAGATATCGCTAAAATGTTGGCAAACTTTAATTGCTTTCAATGAAAGCCACACTTACACCTTGCTTTCGGTACTGCAACACGAAACACATTACCCTCCTTTTACGTCAAATTGGAGTAACAACGAACGATAGCAAGATAGTTTGCGTGCTCGCTACCAATTGATACGAATCGCGTGCACAGAAATATAATGTAGTATGGAGACAACCGTACGTGCTATCGACCCTAATCGTACGGGAACGGTGAGCGTAGTAAGTGCGTCATTTATACTACGACATCCAGTCAACCCTTTGGTTACGTTACACGAACAAATTTAGGTGGAACATAGGAAGCTTTGATTTATTTGGGGGACCAACATACACAAATGGGTTGTACGTAATAAGAATTATTGCTAAATACATACAGCAGTTATCGTATTGTTTGAATAATTATCAGAAATTGTTGTAGGAAATGCATATAGAGTGGATGCCTGCGTAGTACGTAGGCGTCGACTGTATGCATTTCCGTTCCACGGAGATACAGTTTCTACATCCTTGGATAAATGGAAAGTGTTGTATATTTTTCTTTTTGCTTATACTTGAAGGTCATATC
Source organism: Apamea sordens (assembly GCA_945859715.1). NCBI lineage: Eukaryota > Metazoa > Arthropoda > Insecta > Lepidoptera > Noctuidae > Apamea > Apamea sordens. Next base: position 19,816,906 of record OX243986.1, read on the forward strand.
TTATACACGTGTACATGTACATAACCGGAGATAAGCTGTATCCACAGATATCAACATAGATGTCGAAAGTGGTGAATGCTACAAGATCATAATATATTGAAGAAGCAAGGCATACGCTGGCTAGGCACGTTTTGAAACCAGCTTGTACATATTTTCCTTGTTAGACGACCCCCCATTCTAGTTATTAAGAAAAGTAATCTTAATAGAACTTCATTAATATCGTTTAACAGGCCGAATATTTCAAATTCATCATTTTCCGCCTCCTAATTTGGAGAACGCGAAGTAATTAAGGCACCATTTTTTCTGGGCTCACATTAATTAAAGCTGTGTCAACGAGCGAAGTTCTTTAAGCTGGTGCAGAGTCCTCAGTTTACCCTCTTATTAAATGTTTGACCTAGATTTTGGTTCCTCAAAGGCATATTTGAATCCAGGTAAGTGTGAATGAAGGTTCTTGAGCCAAAAGCAATTAAAATTGAAGTGAAATAAACGAAGGTGGTTTCGTCCGGAGTTTTGCTTGAGTCCTTATACTTCGTTAGTGTAAATATTAAATCAGCGTCTTAACTTTAATCAGTGTTTCCTTTAGATGTTGGTTAAGGCCCGTTGTACACGGCACGGTTTCTTTACGGTACGGCGCGTTAGCGGCATCGTAGAATAATCGTGTGAGCTTGTATATGACACGGCAAACGCACGGCCGTAGTGTCATCATGTCTGTCAACAAGCTTCCATAGTGATCCATACAATACTGATGACCGTGCCTATACACCACGAATCAACCGCAGTTTTTCACGGCGAAACAACGTGTGTACATGATGCTAAAAGTAACAAGAGTAGCAAGAGTGAACAGGCATTTTCATTCCTCAACCATCGCTTTCCATTATGCTTGATCGCGGTCAAGAGCAGGCCCATTGAGCAATAAAAAAAAAACATGTTACAAACTCAAATCCCCAATGAGTATTGTTGTAGACGATGGGCCTCAGGCTTCCACATGGATCACTTGCTACTTCATGCAAAGTTTAAAGACGTCGTTTGACAGTACATTGTTATTATTACGTTTTTGCGCAATCTCTGCATTGGAACCGTTGCTAAGTCGTTGGACTGTGGTTTTTTGTGTTATGTGGCTCAGGTCTACATACCCTCAATCCTGGAGAATGCAAAGTAATTAAGGCTACATTTTTTCAGGTCTGCCATTAATTAAACTCGGTATTCTTTGCCAAGCCTCGTGCAAATTGCTTTACGTACACTCCCGCATGGTTGACCTACATGCGTCAAATGCTTTCCATGGACCTTGGCTTAGTGTCAATGGTTTAATTTTGAAGTATACTTGACAGGAAGCCTTATATAGGCGGATAAAGTTAAGTACCGGAAACATTAATTAAAGCTTTGTGTCAAACTGCCTGTATTAATTAGGTGACGGTTTAAAAGGTTATGTCATGTATATTTTTACAAAGTTGGTGTGGACGTACATATTTATTTACGCAAAAGAATAGAATAGAAAACAAAAGACACTTTTCTACATCTTCACAATCTGAAGGCTCGAAGCTTCGAAATCTGAAGAATCAATTCTCGTAATTTAAAACGTTTAAAATCTAGTCGCAGTCTCATCTCGGCGACAAACAAATGTCAAAAACTTGTCAAAGTGTAAGGAAATTAGAGGTATTTTTGACAGATTGAGACTGAAATCAGACTGTGAACGTTCTTTAAATTACGAGAATTGCCCCTCTGGTCAAACTTATGCTTAAGAAATGGTTTGTACAAATGTGCAACTACAATACAAAATATTCATAGTGATGAATATTTTGTATTGTAGTTGCACATTTGATAATGATAATGCCAGACCTCACAGCTCATAGATGTTAAAGGCCTTAGACGAATCCGAATCACGTTTTACAAACAATAAATCTCAAATACAATTAAATCCAACATACAAACTAATTACAAAGAAAACTCACAGAAAAAGTAACATAATGTGTAATCTTTTGTAATTACTAGTTCTGCTAAACGCAATCTTAAATCAAAATGAATCACCGCAAGTTTCTTTACTAATTCAACTTCAAAGTTAATAGAAGTAATATTTCTGCACTGCCAAACACTAATTTGATTGATCACCTGCTAACGTAACACTTTAAGAAATAGTATCTCGTAAAGATTTTTCAGGTGTTTGTAACACTGATCTATGTGTAAATTTTATTTATGTTCTGGTAAACTAGTGACGATGAGTTTTTTATAACACTGCAATATAGGTAACTATTTCATTCGGTGAAGGCTCTTGTAAAGTCGACTATAGGCATTGTAAGGAATATGTATATACTTTTATCAGATGTTAGTTGTTTATCGGATTAAACGTCGGCAACTAAAAGTGCTATGTTTATATCTTTAAGCCCGGTTTCCACTGCGAAAGGGTAATGAGCGGGAAATGCTTAAGCGGAACGCATTAAATAGGTTTATATTTCCACCAACAAAGAGTTGGTCATTTGATTTCCACTGCAAAATGAAAATGAGATAGAGAAATGAGCGGAGTGAGCTGAACGGAAAATGAGAAATGAAAAACGAATAGTGAATTTCCACCGAGACCGAGTGCGAGTCCGTTCTGAACTAAGTAGTCGGTGCAGGCCTTGTCGCAGCGGACTCTTTTCAACTTCTTTTTACTCGTTCAATCCGCCCCGCTCACCACTTTCTGTGTGGAAACGCTACTATGTAAATTGTAATTGCGAGTTGAGCGGAGTCCGTAAGTACTCCGCTCCGCTCCCTAGAACTGAGCGAGCTCATTTCTACTCTTTCTACACGCTTGGCTCTTTCCGTCCGACTATTTGTTCGTGGAAATAAAAGTATGCAGTTTGCGTTTGCGAGTTTAACGAAGTCATTAAGGGGTCCGTTCCGCTCGCGGTGGAAACCGGGCTTTACAGAAAAGTATCAACCTCCTCCACTAACCATCTCCTCCTCCTCCTTTGTTTGTTTGTGTATGTTGCATGATTTGTATAGCATATATAAAACCAACCAAGCTAACTCAGCATTAACGTTTCCTTGTTTGCTATTTCATCTCATTCATTGACGGAAACAGCTGTGTTAGAACTAATAGCGTCTTTGATTTGTTATGTTGATAACGTTCAAGGACAATGTATTCTCGTGTCGAAAACTAAATAATTCATAGGATTACTCCTGACCTCAGTCAAGGTTTCTACGCGCTGTTACTTAAAACTTAACCTAGTTAAAGGTCAGCCTGTTTAGACAAGGTGGTCGTAGTTAAATCATTCAAACTTTTGTTTGTCCACCAATACGAGTGCATGGCATGGTCAGGCTCCTGTTCTTTTAAGTATTTCTAAGTATTTTGCTTCTATCGTAATAAACTTTGTAATTTTAAAGATAAGCCACAGAGGATGTAGAGGTTTCTAACATCGTTGTCACGTATTTTTTATTTAACTTCAACTTTAACAATATGAATAGCATTATCAGCGAATTCCCGTCCATCATCTCGAGCAACTAGCTTCCTCTTTCTGACTGACCAGACTTCTTGAGCATTCAAAATAATTAAATTAAATGGTTGAAACCTGCTTTGATTTGGAGTTTTTGCTCATATGCCTTTGTATCTTTAAGTCGATTGAAACAGCTGTTTTTGAGGTTGATACCTATTGCAGAATAAGCGCCAGTAACGTTCAATTATTTTCACGAGAATGAACACTGCCGAATAACCAATCACGATAAATACATCAATATTTATCAGTAACGGAACAAGTGAATCTTTCCGTTTCCGTGTTATTGCTTGTTAACACAAACATGTAACAGGACTGGATGAATAAAATATAACAACCATGTCCAGAAGCAATGCTTGTTTCGTCTCGTAATAACCGCTTTCCCTAGGGTCCTCCGAGGCATCTGCTCGGGATGATGTTCCGTGTTCTACGTCTATGGAATCTTTAATATTTACATGATTAATAGTTTCATGTGCTTGGTTTTTACCACGGATACCTTGTGTTTTTATTTTGTGTAGGACGAAATTTTCCACAGGTCTCAAAAGTGCCACTTCATCTTTCTTGTAAGATTCTCACTTGACTTGAAAGGTGAAGTGACGATATTCAGAGCACCCAGTTTTAATAAGACACTTAGATTTTATGACTTCTTTCTTTTAAGGTTGGGTCTTTAATATTATTGTGAGGCTTTGCAAATTTCGGTGACTATTGGCTACCTGCTCTCAAGAACGTCTCAGATTCATCATCATCACCATTGGCAGCCTTGTTCCACAGTATAGGCCTCCTTCCTTTTGTGCCATGCTTCCCTGGTCTGTGCGAGTCTCATCCAGATCAACCCGCGATCTTCTGCAGGTCATCAATTTCACAGCAAAGTCACCTGATGGTATCGATAAGTTTGTTGTGCCTAGCGCTGCTTTTTCACAATGCCCTAAACCATTTTTCGCGTGTTTCCTTATAACGATGTTGTGCGACACTGGCATATATACGTAACACAATATCGCTTTAAACGCGTTGGGAACACGCAACGTTGTCAGTGTTGTCAATTACAAAACGGTCGTGTGAACACACCGTAGTTTTATAACAACCAGTAAGGGATCAGATCAGGGGATCCGACCGGAATAAATCGTTTTAACAGCAATACAAATATTGACGTTAGAACAAAATCATTTATTTACGTTGAATTTTGAAGCTTAGTTATAATTTTACCAGTCAAAATAGAATTTGAATGGTTAAATTTTTGTTGATGAAGATGTACGGCGCGAGGCCGGCCCAGAAAGATGTTTGGCGAGATGACTTGCGACGCGTACCGTGAAGGTTGGATTGAGGTGATTGAGGTGGCGCAGGCAAAGAGTTCTTGGATGACTTGGGGGAGGCCTTTGGCCAGCAGTGGTCAGTATAGGCTAAGTAAAAATTATCGTGGCTGATTATGGACTCGTTACAGAACTATTTATTCCTACAAATTTTTCTGTTGCTTTAGAATTAAACAACAAAACCTTCACATTTCTTCAATCATTTGTTTGAACATCGATCCTTACAAATCACAAGTTTTTAAACAAATATACATTCACAGTTGTCCCAACAAGGCGAATTGAGGTGCTATGTTAATATTTAACGTTGAATAAAAACTCATGAACTATCGTTTAAAGTTAATTTGCATTGCTAATCCTCAAGGAGAGTCGTTAAGACGACATAGTGAGGCGATAAGTGAATTGATGCATCGTCGGTTAGTTTTAATTAAGTTCGCGATACTGGTGCGAAATTTCTCGAGGCAGTAAGCCTTAAGTGGTAATTTAAAGGCGATTAAAATGAAAGACAACCGTTTTTCACTAAAAGAAGACTGAATCACTTATGAAAAAAAAAGATTCAGTAAAAAGAACAATGACTTTTTTAGTAATTAATATGCAGCCATGTTAAATGGTCATAAAAATACAAGCACAATTTTTATAAAAATAGAAGCTATTCGCATGGTTAACGAAAACAAGGAAACCAAACCAGGGATCCTGTTTCGCAAGCCAGATTTCTACGCCGTACAATTTATTTGACCGCGGGATCAATGCTATTCAAAGGTCACACAGCGCATAGCAACGAGAAGTTTTATAACCTAACCATTGGAAAGCGAATCAAAAGACAGATTCTTCGAACGACCTGTCTTGAATGTTACCCAGTAACAAGAGTCCCCGAGGACCCATTGAAGCCAAAATATTTTACACAAGCTTCTTGAAAACTTTCTTGAAGACCGATTCGAATAGCAAAAGAGTATAGCTCTTATTGACATGCAAAGTTGTTTATTGTAAAGGCTATTTTCGTTTGAAAGCAGGCTTTGAAAAGGGCAATCGAATTGAACATTTTACGTTTTAAATTTTAAAGTGCCGTATAGGCTGGAAATAGTACAGATCTGATACAAAATGCAACGCGTGTAGCTGTAATTAAATAGTTAATAGATGCTTTGATAATAATAGGTGAGTGATTAAATAATAGAGTATCTTATCTATGAATCTAACATATGATTATGTTTATCGCACTGTGTAATTCGTTCTACTGAATTTTCAATATACCACAGGCACTTACCTAACACAATTAGAGGTATTCGTGTAATGGGTGGTAATTACAACTATAAATACGTCTAATTTCCCTACATTTTGACAAGTTTTTGACATTTGTTTGTCGCCGAGATGACACTGCGACTAGATTTTGAACGTTTTAAATTACGGGAATACGGGCCCAGGTTTCTTTATGATAAACCTTCGATTGTATTATTATTGCAGTGAAAAAATAGCGGTGTCAACTTTACACTTACTGGTACTAATGAGGGGAAAAATGAACAAGACAGGGGAACGTAGCGATATCTCGAGAAGGCACCAATATGCAATAGGGTGCCTTAGGATAGTAACAATAAAATGAATATCATAGCGAAAAGGGAACAGCGCCGGGGTGATTGCGTAACACATTCAGTAGCAATGTTCAACAGTTAGTTCAACAGCATTCATTGCGTTATTTACGTTGTTACGCAGATAAATTTTTCGACATATAAAGCAATGGGTTAGCAATATCTTTCAAAATTATTCAGATCGAGATTGATAGTGTGTTATGCAGGGTGCAGAACGAAGGATACAGAAGCTTAAATTATACCAACAATTTTAATCAAAATTGAAGATCTCTCTAACGCAGAGGTTATAAGTTATTTAGTTAATAAGTAAGTTAGGTACCTTAATAACTTACCCAAGTTAAAGTGATAATACAACATGCTACCAATCACAGACTGCCATGAATTTGAGCGAGGCCCTAGAATTCACGTCGAGTTACGCAAAGCGTAAGCTCAGTAATACGTAAACTTTAATCCATAAATACTGTTTGTCGGTGGATACAGTCACAACTTTTGGGTTTGATATGCATTAATTAGAGCCAGGGACTGCCAGGCATTCGTATATACCCTGATTGTTACTTGTAAAGGTCATGGCCGTTGTTTTAGCCCGGTCGGCAGCTATACATATTGTAAAACGTTGACAGTTAAGAACTTTATCTGTGATCAGGTGGCACGAAGCGCTTTAGTTTACTGCAGAGGTTTTTTTTATGTATAAGTATTAATAGTGCCTCGAAAAGCACGTTAAGTCGTTGATCCCGGCTGTCATTCGTGAATCTTTGACAGCCGTTTGGTGTCGTCAGAAACCGGAAATTCAGGCTATCAGTCTTGCCAAGGGATATCGTATTAACCAGTAGTTGGGTTGTGGAAGTCAGATAGGCAGTCGCTCCAGGTAAAATACTGATATTCAGCATCATCCGGTTAGACTGGAAGTCGACTTCAGCATAGTTGGAAAAACGCGAGGCAGATGATGATGAGGTATTAACAGTGTACATTGTTGAACTATGGTCAAGTAGCACGGAAGCTTTTTTTGTTGGTACCGTAAAAAGTTTTTAATACAATATCGATTAACGATGAACCTGAACGGTAAAGGGTCAATCAACTAGGAGACTGTAAATCATAATAGAGCCTGACACTGTCTGACCCTAATGACTGAGTGTTCTACTTTCTAATCAAATCTTGGTGACTTTAATTTTTTGTAAGTTGCAACACTTGGCACATGGCTCTAATTTGTGTGTGTCACAGTCTAAACGAAAGTCATTAATGTTTTTATGATTAATCGTCCAACCAAAATATAACTTGTGAAACTACAAACACCTACGTTCAACCGAAAGATATGGTAATTTAGCTTAGAGTAGGAACCAAACATTCGTAAGGTGACTAATACATAATCAGCCACAGTCAAGGAACAGTCAGTCCGACAACGCAAAAAAACAAACAAGTAGGTATTAACCAAAAACTGCAAACCAGTACAAGGTAACTAAACTCTTACCTGTCCAGATAACAATAGTTGACATTGAGTCACAAGAACAGACGTTATCGAAGGAAATCGTTAGTCCCACCCTTGAATTTTAAGGTATTATTCGTGAAAACAATTGTGTAATATGTGTTGGAAGACTGGGTGTTATTTAATCTGTGTCAGCCGGTCTTAGTTCTAAGAATTAGAAGTTGTGTGTGACCTAGTTGGAAAAGGATAATGTTATACTGTGGTCAGCGATGCGATCATTGGCACTGTGTCTAATGTTTCTATGCTCATTGATCTAGTTGCCAAGTGCGATGACTTTAGGCATGGCTCCCGATTTGGAAACGACTAAAGACGGCGAGGAGATACTATGATCAGAGATCACAAACGTACGGTAACATTAACGAGATGACGATAACGATGATGTTTAACGTAGGTGTAGTGACGACATGCGACAGCAGAAAGATGACCCAAAAGTAACAAAAGAATTTTAAAATGATCCAAAAAAGAATAAAACGGTAAACGCTCAACATTAACATATCAATTTAAGAATAGAAACCGTTTATAGTTAGTGGAGCATCCAATTTGACATTCTTTTGTATATTTATTTCCAAAAAGTTTCCAAATGAGAAGATTTGTACAATATCATCGTTTTGGACGACTTATTCAATGAGCGCTATTAATGTCAATGACTCCGCGAAATGAATGAGCAGTACGTTGAACTGGGTGCGTAGGAGTCGATACGAAATAATCGTGTGCTTGGATTTGTTAGGATAATTAGTTCCCTATTTAAATTGGTACGGTTATGTCAATGCTTGTTCGTTCATAGTAGGAAGTATTGTCAATTTAGTAGTCGATGCGGGCAATGTTCCACTTTGTAGCACTTTGCACTATTTACACGATTAGCTTAGTTACCATACAAGCCACGTCCGAGAAACCTGTTTTGAGAAAGAATACAAATGTTAACATACTAACATGGTGCTTGTTGATACTGCGCATTTTATTTTAGTATCGAATGCGTCATTTTGTGGTATAGGTCTCTTGGAGAATGTAAAATTAAAATAAAAGAAAAAATTAACGAAGCAATGCGTAATCAACTCGAGGTCGGCAATCGGCATCTCAGTAATGCTTTATTTTGATGATTAAGCAGCGACAACTGTTTGAACTTCTATACTTCGAGATACCACATAAAAGAAAAATAAATACAGTGTGGGGTTGATTAAGGCAGAGGGAGTAAATGATTAGGTGTTCACGAGAATAGAACAGAAAAACACATTATAAGGCAGAAAATCAAAATTAAAAACCACAATCAACCAAGTATGTTATTGACTCAGAAAGTAAGCAGTCACTTTCAATCAACGCAAGGACATTTACTTTACTAACACGCTTTCAGCGATAAACCTAACAACAAAAGCGAAGCGCTTTACAGCGATAAGCTTTACAAAATTGTCTATAACATAATCAGTATAATATACGAGTTATTGTTCCAACGTATAATTAAGTTGATAAAGGCAGTTAATCACTTTAATCTTTTTATTGTTAGCAATGAAGTATGGGACAAAAATTGGTAGGCTTGCATAGAATTTAAAGGACAATATCATTCAGAAGAGCTTAAAGTACCCGATGGGATTGCAGAGTTATAAGTAATCAGCGCCTGTGTATATATGTTTCGTATATGTGAGAATGGTGTACCGTGTTTATTTGTAACTACGTTAGTTAGGTCTACGATTTGTGTAAGTTTTCCATTCTCTCTTAGTGTGATTTCAAAAGAAGAAGGTTCTAAGTTAGATTGGCACACCCACCTCAAGAGGAACATAAATATCTATGTAGGTGTGTAGGTTCTGGGCGTGCATAAGTTGACTAACAAACAATCAGTTCTATTACATGTAAGTTACGAAACATTTAATGAATTCATACATCTGGTGCACACAGTGTATACTAAATATAAACTACATAGCAGAATGCAGATATTTTAGCTCAGAGTTTCACGCTAGTTTTAATTTAGACTCAATACATACAAAACTTCTGCATTTTAATGCGCATTAAAAATGCTCAGTTATGAAGGTCAAAGAAAACTTACCTACATAGTTTATATACAATCCATTCATAAAAATTAATGACATGAAACTATTGCGTTTGAGAAAAAACAATCATTCAAAAACAGTATTATTTATACTAAGTATTATTATGAATACAATGCGAGTTATAAACAATCAATTTGTTCCTACTTGTTTCAATACCAGTTTGGAACGAAACCAAACAAAACGCCGCATATAATCCTCTTTTGCCAAACCAATTTCAGTATCATCCAGTTTAAACATAACAAGATTAAAAATGTATATAGGCTCTAACCAATAAATCAAATAACAAACACAGTTATAATTGAAAATAAAACCAATAATAAAAGCACTTTTGCCAAACAAAGAGATGTAACTAATGAATAAATCAATGAATAAAAATAAATCACAATACATTTAATCATAAATCAATGGACGAGACAGTATTTGAAGTTGATGATAGACGAGAAAAAATACTTATTGGAAAATGGAAGAAGGCAAGGTAAATTACAAAGGGAACAGATTGTATTAAAATATTTTGAATCGTACTTAAATCATTCATACTTATTATCTTTTTGTCGATGACATGAATAACAGTAATCATATGAGCAGTTTTTTATTCATCAATATAACGACAGTCAAATCTATGTCTATGTTGAGGAACAACTCCTGAGTTTTCTTTCACATTTTGCTTGCAAACCTTCCATTGAAAATGTTTCAATAACCATCCTCGCTTGGATATGAAAGTTTACCAGATAAGTAATTTTAAAACTCCGTCAAGTTCCCCAACTAACGAACTTCATTAAACAACTTTTAAGTAGGGATTTAAAGTAGTTAACAAACTTCTTTCGAATGCCTTTAAAGTAGCATCAGTAAGTTGGTGGTTTACTAGTCGAATTTACATGGTAGAAGACGAGACTGCGGAGGCTGTCGATGAAGAAGTATTAAGTACAAAGTAGTTAATTTTTTGTTGCCTAGGTACCGTGGGTGTATACAAGAGATAATATCTCTCTTAATGAAAACGTAAGGGCAGAATAAGCTAAAGACGTAAATTTTTTGTGAAAGAGAGAGTAATAGAAATGAAAATTGAGACTAACGATAAAGTTCCTGAATTAGGAGAAGATTGGGAGAGAAATATGGACCTAACTCCCATAGTGCACGTTTATGATCGTCTTTCGAACTGCCATGTACGTGAATAACAATACAATTGCAACAAAAACTTCAAGCGCATTGTGTACATCTGTATGTATGTCTGTATTGTTGGCAATGACACAGTCTGAATACTAGGCTAACACGACATGAACGATTGTCACTGTTTTTTCTTTTACACTAGAAAGGTCGCGGGAGACGTGGTGTGTTGCCGGGAATCTATTATCTTGTGAGGTCAATGCTCCGAGACTGTTCTGAACTAATTCATATAATTGCAAGGTTGAGTTTTACCTCAACAATTTGTCATCATGTATGAGAAGAGGATTTTACCCTACAGTGGCTGGTAATTACGAGTCGGTTAAGTACTCGTATAACTATTAAACATTTTAAAACTTTTGCTTACCTTTATTTCTACATTCTGTTAAGCTTGGTTATCCAGGTATTTAATGGTGCATACGTAAAGAAAAGTAACGGACGTGTAACACATACGGACGGATGAAGCCATAATATACTGAGCTACTTATTGGGCAAATATTGCTTTAATGTATGGTTGCCAGGATGCTATAATTTCAAGTATCGATTCCATACCGATTTCTTATCTTCAGATTCGATTTCCAATCATAATCTTCATACGAAGTGAGCAATTGAACAATCTCTTTGAGCTTGGTCCAATTTTCATAATGAAAACATCAAAATATGAGTCGTTAAGTTATATTTTGATGTTTTCGCAAAAAAAAAACTGCATTGTACAACAGGTGATGATGATAATAAAGACAGCAACGAACTTGACTCAATGGTACATCCAATTCCTGTCTATTAACCGAGTTGAAATCAAGACAATGGCGTCAATAATGTTATACGGACGGAAACGTGTATAAAATAGATACACGAAAGCTATTCTGCTACTGTACTTAAGCCAAATACCTATTTACTGTCTACGTCTAGCCCTGACGCCTACGAATTTCTACAAAGGTCCTATTTTGGTAATTGGCAATTCCGTATCAAATAGATTTAGGTCTTGCGTCCCAATTCTCATTTCCATGGTAATTTGATGGACATATTTTTTTAAGTAAGAAATGAGAAGTTACGAAATTGCTATCGATCGAGGTAATTTTTCACCGCAGCAGTACGGTAATGTTAAGAACCATTAGGACACCTCTTAATAAGCCAACAGATTAAATGGAGAAGTACCGTATATTTGGACAGGATCCTTGAAAATACCGCTACATTTAAAGGTATAATTTAGGGTTTTCGGGTAACACCCACGTAATGTCACGCTCTGTGCGTCTCCGAACTTTGGATCGTATTCCCAGTATACAGAAGCGATTTTCTTTTGATATGGAAAACGGTATAAGAGTCTTTTCTCAAGAGCGGGGGAACCATCAAAGTGCTCGCAGTGTTTATTGAAATTCTGGCATATAGTACGCATCCGTTTCTTATACATACAACATTTTATTGTAGTTAATGTACCCATTAATTTATAATTGGCTATTATACGTCTCTGTAAGGAAAACCGCATGTCCCTAATTAATTCAAAACGTGCGTTGCCGTTGTACCGTAACAACTACAAGCTTAGTTTATGGCACGTGTATTAGAAGTTAATCCTTCCCACACACTATGTAGCCATTCTCATTATTCATTAGTCAAACATCCACTACGAAGTATATAAATCGAAAGATTCAGTCAACAGTAACTACAATTCAGTCAACAGTAACTGTAACTACAATTACGAGAGAAGGAAAAGGCGAAGTGTCAGGACATAATAAGAGCCGTTTCAAGAGTTATTATATATTCAACTGCCTCGTTGGTTTAGTCACAAGCTCTACTGCTGAGCATAAGGTCCTGGGTTCGATTCCCAGGTCGGGCCACCCATTTATTGGATTTTTCCATTAGAAATTTCTAAGTAGCAGCCCGGAGCTAGGATTTATGCTGCCCTTTATTACAAGGGACTTAAACATAACCTGGATGTACTGTAAGTATACCACTGCCTAACCTTACGGGTCTTACAGGCGTGATGTGATGTTATGTATCAAGAATAAACAGCCAGACTAGTGATATTTGTTGAACCAGATCCAATCGTGTCTCAAGGTTGTTAACAAACAAGTGTCCAGTAATACCTAGATCAGGTATTTGACGTCTACCGATGTTTATTGTCTGGAACATGAACATTCTTGACTTCGATAGCGGAATATTAAAAAAAAAACTTGCGTGGAAACTATTTTTCTCGTCTGCCAAATGCTATGCTAATGCTAGAGCAATGGTGGCCTTTCGAACATCGGATTGTTAAAAAAAGCTTTCGGAACCAGCAAAAGCATAAAAAAAGCTCTTCCAAAAACCTCCGTTTTATTACTGCGGACTCTCGAAAAGGATAATCACAAAGCAAATACGAGTACATAAAACCAAGGTCTGTTTTTAAAGGTCTGAGAAATAATACATTAAAACAAAGAGTACAATTCTTTACGGAATGTAGAAGTTAAAACAATATGAAAAGATAATTGAAAAGAGAAAGAGAGGATTTCTTTGAGATTTTCATATTTACGTAGTGGAACGATCTTTAATTTTAAGAAATCCGTATCGATTAGAATGTAAGTGAACGGAGAGAGTGTATAAAAAAAACAATTGTTTGCCTTTGATGGTCGGGCGTGAAGATTAGGATTGTTTTCTTCCATTGTATTCGGCGATACCTTCATTCTGGTTCAACAATTTCGAGCATTTATTTGTTGCGCAAACGTTTTTCTTTTAATAAGCGGATTTTAGGGATCAGGGTACGTTTGATTTCAGAAAACGTAAGGAATGTCGTGAAAGAAACAACAGGTCGTGACGCAGATAAAGATGAGCACATACGTTAAGGAAAAGCCCGAGAAAACAATGATTCATTCGGTAATATTCATGCAAGTCCCTTGAGGGACTCCAGTTAGCAGAACTAAAATTTAAAATTAAAGACATGGTAATATAAACAGACGCTATCAACTCAATGGATATTACCTACAAGCACACAGTCATCTAAACTACTGTACGTGATAATAATGACATAAGATATAAACAAATTACTCCTCACAATAATCTACGTGCTCAATTAATTATGACAGCGTTTCTTCCACAATATAATACAAATTCTTCCGCTATAAATTCGTCGTAAACACAGGTATCTTTAGGGACGCAAAGTTCACATTCACCAAGACAAGCTAGCGTGCCCTTAGCTAGAGAAGGGTTTGACTTGAAAGCTAAGAAGTTATTCAAGTTTTTTTCACTGCCTTCCGGAGAACCCACGTTTTTTTAAACATCCCCTTCGATAAGGTCAACGAACAAATAGTCTCACGTTTTATTGTTCGTGTTTTAATATCTCCCGAGGCTGGGATAGAGGTATAATAAAAACAGGAATTTAATATAAAAATATATCTAGACATTTGGATGTTGGTTAGCCTTCAATGGTATGATGTGGGTTTCGCGGATACGGTTTGTGGTATTTAGTCCTGCGTTCTTTGAATGGCCATAAGCATTGGGGTTATAAAATCCAGTAGCTATGTCATAAAATATGTTTGAAATCAAAATTATTCTTATTGGATACTAACAAAAAAAAAAAAACCGTAACCACAATTGGTTCTACCTAAAACATAGTCGCTACAATAAAAAATAAAGCAATAAAAATTACCTTTCAACTTTTACGTGAAAAGCCAATTATGTCGACACGCGATTCAGTCAAATCCAATTCACTAATATTGTAATCATTCACACAACACAAAATTCAATCCATATTTTCTAATACCGCGTAGCGATACGAAATACAACGGCACTAATTACACGTCCGTTCGGTTTGCGCGCCAAACCGCGACTGGCAGGCTGCGTGCCCAGCGGGTCCGCCGGCGACAAGCCTTCACCAATGAACCGTGTTTATTTACCATAGATTATGATAATCCGCATGCATTGCTAATTTATTATATGCAGTAACTCCAATGCGCTTTACGGAAACGGTAATGTATTATGTATTAAATTAAGTCGTTAATTTATTTAATGCAGAGAACAAAAAAATTATGGGTATGCCGATTGGTTAGCAGTTTAATGACAATGAGGAAGTACTAGTTTCACGGTGCCTTTAAATTATCGTATTATCTAGATGACATAATAGTTTCCATGGAACAATGGGGCAAGCCCGTTAATGATTTCTATCTTAGAAAATCTTTTAACAATAGCGTATTAAAGCTTAGATCTCGGCACGAATGAATACTTAAGAAAAAGTAATTAGTAAGGATTTCCCATAACAAGAATCTCGGTGAATACGGAAACTGGGCATGCGTTCGACGATAGTTTGCACAATGTCATTTCAGCCAAAACGAAATTTTACGGTCATTAGAAACTTGAAACTCTGCAATAGAAATAAAATATCACATTGCGTGGTTGTCTGTATTTCTGTAAGAACCGTATCGCGTTCGAACACTAGAGTAAAAGTGTTTTGGCGCTAACTCTATGCGGTGTCCCTGACCCGGTTGTAGAGCCTTCGTATTTTATGTGCGCCTAGTACTTCACTATGCGGACTGAACCTGAATGATATTATGAATAAGGCATACCGCATGGGGAAAGTCAATTATTATGAGAAATGGGAACAATATGTAAGAAGGCTATAATTTTCCTTGTCCATAAAGATAGTCCCGTAATGATTAAGGCGATGATCAAAACAGTCTGCTACAGCTCCAACCTATAATTTAGACAGAGAACAGTTATTTAATCAAAGCCAGAGTAGAAGAAAATCACAGTTGTAATTGATTGACTTTGGCAGAAGTGATTCGTTCCATGGGTTTTTCCTCCACGGCAAAACACAAATATTTAACACGATTCATGTATTGGATGAACATGTAATCGACTATGTAACGATACCTATAGATTTCGGGATGACGTCAAAGGCACCTAATCGTCGTAATCCGTTCGCCCACTGTCAAATACTAAAGCCGACGATGTAATCACAAGAGAATCGATTACTGAATGCTGATATGAGAGATCTGTGTTTCAACCTGATGACAACGTTTGTGGATTTGCTCGTAAATGCGGCTAAGTCATCGTATGGCTGCTAACACACAATGCAACTTTGCAGGAATACCTGACAGAGTGAGCTCTCGGGGACGATGACTGGCAGTAAGTCCGTACCGTAACGGTGCGGTAGGGCTTGTCCTGCGGTTACTTACCCGCTCAGCCAACGTTGTGGCTACGGACATTGCCAGTGCACTTTTATTTACGAACTGTGTGTGTCCCATATTGGCAAAAGAGACTTTTCCCTGTTCTTTGTTTCTGATTTACGGGTTTTGTCAATTATTTACCCGTTTGTGTTTACATTCGAAGGGTTCTAACATTGTAATAACTATTCGACAAATGTATTCTACATAATTATGTTCGACATTGCGGTTTTCCTCGAGGACAACCAGAATTCTGGGAGTTGAAACAATTTTCATAGGAATTGCTTTCAACTATACACTGGTGGTCTGTACTTCAGTACTTAATCCATTTCTCGCAACCTCATGGTAGACTAAACACCTGATTCTCAGTAAGTGCTTTTATCAATTTGAGTACATAGTATATTACGTACACGACTTTCATACGGTTTCGAGTTTGTTACTTCATTAGAGTAATTGCGAACAGGTAAAGTTTACCCCTCTCGTCAGCTTCCTCTCCAGCATGACATAGCTCCAGTAATTTTATGAGAGCTTAGTACTCAACTTTTTAGTAGGGAATGTGTAATTTCTAAAAGTTGCTTGCCAGTTTTGTTATAAAACTGAATTTTCCCAGTATTTTCATGTTGAAACACATGACGCCCGAAACTCTTCTCTGATAGTATGACCCTGTACAATTTCAACAAAGAATTCCTTTGCTCTAATTAGAACTTCAAATAAAAGTCAATGCAATCTATACAATAAAGTTACATTTTATTTATCTTCGTTCCACTCAAGTGGTCCTCATAGATAGCTAGCTTCCAGCCTTCCACTACGATTAATTAAGCATTCGGCGACGCTCCAACGGACTCCTGAAACCGTTTGTTTATCGGAGCGGGTGAAAGTTATGTCTGTCTTGTTTTTATGCCTTCCTGGTACCAGCGGGCGTGTGGATGCTTGTGAGTTAACAGTACCTCAAGTTAGCACATACTTCTGAAGACTTGATATTTCTTATTCTTCAACTCATAGTTAATTTGAAGACAGATAAAATAGATATTCCAATAGCTAAAAGCTTTATAAAAACCGCCGATATTTCGGATATCCCGTAAGTAATTGACTAGGATACGATTACGTGATACGGGAAAGGAAATATTTAGTTAGTCAAACGTTTCAATTTCCGTCGATAGGACGGCAGTAATTTGGATTGACTCCAAATTACTGCCGTCCTATCAACGGAAATAATTGGGTAAATAATAACAGCCGCACAGGTCGATCGGTCAGGTTAAGCTACGCTTGGCGAGGTTGGTCTGTGGATGGGTGACCATCTTTACATACCGAGACCCCTCCGTGCCTCGGAAAGCACGTTAAGCCGTTGGTCCCGGCTGTCATTCGTGGATCTTTGACAGTCGTTACGGGTAGTCAGAAGCCCGAAAGTCTGACAACCAGTCTTACCAAGGGGTATCATATTACCCAGTAACTGGGTTGTGGAGGTCAGATAGGCAGTCGCTCCATGTAAAATACTGATATTCAGCTGCATCCGGTTAGACTGGAAGCCGACCCCAACATACTTGGGAAAAGGCAAGTCAGATGATGATGATAATGTTTCCTTTAAATCTTGTTACAAACTTACACAATAATAATTATTTTCTTGCTTAAGGTACGACAAGATAAAACTGTAAAAGAGAAGATATGCAGGCTTGATATTGATGATGATTTGTTGTGCAGACATAATATTCTCAGAGAGATTATTGTATCAATCAGCCTGCAATGTTCCCACTGCTAGGACACAAGCCTCCTCTCTGTGAGAGGGAGTGGGCTGTAATCCACCACGCGGGCCCAATGCAGGTTGGTGGGATTTATGTTAAATCAATGTTATCCGATTTTGTTTCGTGTCTAATATAATTTATTTTGAGATAATTGTTAATTTATAAATTACTATGATTACAGACAATTCAGACAATTCGAAAGTGATGACAATACGAAAGTGGGGTATTGAGTTAAGACTAGATTCGGTATCTAGAATAGTCAAATGCGGACTAGTCTAGTAAAATAGGTAAAACTTTTTTCTCCATTGTCCTCCTAAAAAACTGTACAAAAATGAAACATAACACCGTCTTTTGCACATATAAAACGACCTTGATACTATTTGTAAGGTAAACAGCTAACATTTTGGTCTCCATCTAAAACCGGTATCGTCTGCGATGCATAAAATCGGCCGTGCGCGTTGATCAAACGTTTTGCATACATGAATATGTTGTCAGTCCAGTGAAAACTGCTCCTTGCTTCTGGCTGTAAAAATGAAAATGAAATTATTTTTGCTTTGAAAAATTCAGCTCAATTTTATAGTGGGATGTTTATTTTGGAATTTATTTTTATTGCAGCATTAAATTGCTTTTACATTCAAAGCAAACGTTGAAACCATTTGTTAATTGTTAGAATTAATATTATAATAAGTATTATGTACAATTTGCAGTGCCCTTACAAGGTACATGTTTTAACACTGTGCCATGAAATATTGAATGCATGCCTACTAACCAGTGTTTTACATGTAGCAAACAAATAAATAAATAAATACATAATGTTGTAATCGACATCAACTAAAACATCCTCTACTTTGGCTGGTGCATGACAAGCTGATTGATCAAACACCATCTTTGTTTTAAAACATCCTGCGCATCTCGTTGTAAGCGACATAACTCGCATACCTAAATACTTTTTGCTATAGACTTTTTTGTAAAAGGTCACATACTTTTTGTTTTCTTTTTAGCCCTCAAATTGGTGTGCATTTGTTTTATGTTGTCTGCCATCGTCGATAAAAACGATAGTACTATTTTTTCTGTTATTTACCTATTGCTAATAAAAGTTATTTATTCGTTTACGTTACAAATCCGTTATTTTTTTGCATATTAAATAATTAAGACCATTCACCAACCACTCGTGAAAGGCATTGATTTTTCGCTTCCTAATTACCACTTGACAACAGGCTACATAAAATCCTATCAACCACATGTCAAAGCACTTCCTTCCCCATCTGGTAAACACGACAGTTAACAACAGTTATTGTCTATTAGCGACCTATCTAAATTATTCAGACCCCAGTCCCCCACGTATGGAACCCTGACACAGTTGCCACTGCGACACTGCGGAAACGACCTAGTTCTCACTGACATCCACGTGCAGTAATTTTTTTAGAATTCTTTCCCAATGTGCTGTTTTCAGGATATTACTTAATGTATATTTTATGTTGACTTTTCCAGTTTGCTGGGTTCCAACTGCGCTAAGTCACTAGAGTATACATGACTAGCTTTGGCTCCGGCTCCGGCTAGTTTTGCGTGAACTACGCGTACACACACACATACAACATAACGCTTGTATGCCTTGGGGGCTGAAAGGCTGGGCAGAGGTGCATCGGTTGAGTAACGATGGAGTTTCTTACCCATTCTTCTCCATACGAAACTACCTTTTGGAAGGGGCGATTAGAAACAATTCTACCCACAAAAACATTTCATGTTAAATGTTGGGGGGGTTAAAGTTTCAAGTTTTAAGATTTTTTTGTTGTTTGTGTACTATTACTAGCTTACATACCAAATTTCAGCTTTCTAGGACTTCAGGAAGAACCTTAAGAATATGGATGATCATCAGTGAGTCAGTGACGAAATCGGGGTATTTTAGATATCAATAAAATCTAAAGTATAAGAGCTATGCAATTGAAACTTCATAGGTTTAATAAGTCAACCACTGGCATCATATCCCGAAAATTTTGTTTATCTGGTATAATCCAAACCCAAGTTAAGAAGGGTCAAAAATACGACGAAGTGCTTCTAGAAAAGGTAGGTAGTGCCCTTGCGCTTCGCTTGGCTCGTCTTGGCGGGGGCACTCTCGTGCCCCCAGATTTTATTGTAAATATTGACGTTCAAAAGTGTTTTTATTGAAATACATGCACTGACTTGGACTTTAGTTTACTTATAGTAGGTACACCCACATTTCACCAGTAATGTTTACGTCCCATGTGATAGGATGCGAGCCTATTGCCTTCAACCAGGCACACGTCTAACTCCGGGTGCTCCTGACAAATTCCTGATGGTACTAGTATATACAGTGTGAGTCTTTATAAAGTGCACATATTAAAAAGGGTGAAAATATAAACAATTTTATCGACGGAAAAAATGTCAAAAAAAACCTAATTTTTTTTACTCTCGTCTTGGTACAGACGCCAGCACATCAAGCTACTACAATCTGTCAAATTTCTTTATTAGATTTTCAACTTTATCACTGAAGCATTAAGGTTGATTGGGAAAATTTGACAGTTTCGGGTAGCTTGACCTGCTGGCGTCTGTACCCCATGCAAACAAACTGTTACTACTTTTAAACTATTTAGTTTAAAAGTAGTAACAGTTTGTTACACTGTGATATTAAAACAAAACAAAATTAATAATGACCTCTAATAATAGGCCGAGCTAACAAAGCCATATTTTTTTTGAAAAATAAACCTCATAAATTAATTAAATTTACCATTTTTGTACCAATTTTTGCAATAAATGTAAAATTGATCAAAAAAATGTCAGTCTACAGTTTGTTTGCATGGGGTACCAAGACGAGAGTAAAAAAAATTAAAAGTCCATAAAAAAATTAATTTTTTTTTAGATTTTTTTTGACATTTTTTCCGTCGATAAAATTGTTTATATTTTCACCCTTTTTAATATGTGCACTTTATAAAGACTCACACTGTATATGATTATATACTAAAGATCAAAGATTTCGGTTCTGGGTGGGTGGTTTTAAAAGCGCACAAATAGACGGACGGGAAGACAGATGGTGCGTTTTATGGATGCGCAAGGATGTGACAATGTATGGAGTTTATTAATTGGCAAACTAAAACAAAAAGTGGTAGCTATTGAATTTGAGACCTGTCGATATCGTCCTTAAGAACTAGTTTCTATAAGCTCATCAGCTGTCTCCTATAATAGAATAACACCTGTGCTTTAGTATTGAAAATAACGTGAAAACAATTAACAAAGTATGCTTGTGTCTTACGAATTAGTGCACTCGTTCATGCCTTTAAAGATCTCCTCTTTATTATGAAGTTAAAAAAACAAAACAGACAGCTCTTATTTTTGTTTGAGCAAGTAAGGTAGGTACTGCACAGAGAGATCAAACTTGTCTTTTATAGACAAAAACTTAATAAATAAAGTGTATAAAATGTGCAAGAGAAAGATGCGCCGTGTTCCGATTTGTTTCACGCAAATGTAAAAGCATGAAATCGATTACATCCGAGCATTTCACGTGCTTTGAACACGAGTGAAGATATCGATCAGAGCAATCGAGTACTAACAGACAACAATTACGTGTTTCACAGTTCTAGTAAAGGCATAGGCTCCTGCTAGAGAAGCTGGTAACCAGTTACAGCGTAGGATAGCCTTTACCAGAAGTGGTTATCGTATTAGTGGTTCAGCAGCTCCAAGATCATCAGGATTGTGCCGAAATTTAGCAGCTCATGCAACCATCTACGCTACGCTGGAATGACAGTAATCAGCCAGTGGCACTCTTATCCGACCTCTTCGGTGGTTCCGTGTAACTTCGTAACAAAAGTAGACAGCGCCACTTGCTGCGACGTCAGAGGTTTATAAAAAAAATATTTTTTTCTTCATTTTTTTTCTGTTTCGTTTGTAAGTACACGTTTGGAAAGACAAGTTTCCAAAATTAATCTAGAACAAAAATTCGGACAAAAACTTAAACTGATTCTCTCTTCTGATGGCAGTCTGCCTACGCATAACACGCTCAAAAATCGGCTAGTAGGTATATCAAAATAGTTTAGTTAATAAAATATCGATCACCTGGCTTTGTGCCAAGAACGTAAGTGAAGAATCTATATCATTGGAATCGATCGAGTATTGACAGCCGGTTTTCAATCATACTTGGCAACAGTAGATATTTTAAATAGCACAAATTTGAAATATTTTTTTCTATGAAAGAGTAGGTTGAAGTGTAGACTACAGTTCACCCACATTGCGACAGTTATGATATATGTAGTAGCGACCAGCACCCTAATTGCGTAACACACGATCAATCGGAATCGGTTTCATTTTGACAGTTCAACAACATTCATTGCGTTATTTACGTGTTGAGCAGACAAAATTTTCGAACTTATGAAGCAATGGATTAGCAATGTGCTTCATAATGATTCGGTTTCCGATTGATCGTGTGTTACGCAATTAGGGTGCTGAATCATTTTGAAGGATATTGCTAATCCTTTGCTTCATGTGTTCGAAAAATGTGTCTGCTCAGCAACGTTAACAAAGCAATGAATGATGTTGAACTGTCAAAATGAAATCCATTGCTACTCATAGTGTTACGCAATGACCCCGTCGGCCGTGCTCCGCACGGTTTTTAAGACTTGACAGACCATCGAGATTTCTTTATTGTATGTTAGTTTAATATGAATGTATTATACTTACACATAAACGTTCCAGAATAGTCTCTAAATGATGGGATACATACAAAGAAAAATATCCAAATATAAGCTAATAAAACTAAGCCAGTGAAAACTAATCATCAAAATTGTTCATAACAGTTTGTTTGCTCGAAAAGGCAACTGCTTCATACACCGTCGCGTCCACTAAACGTAAGCAGTAGCCATCAATCGTAACAATCGTCTACTGACATCGATAATTACGTGTTTAGCTCTAATGCACAACTCGGTAATGTTAGCTCATTTGTTCGATCTTATGTGTGTTGCATTGTTTGCAATGCGAGTAAGAACTCGAGCAAAAAAGTATCGATAAACATCGATTGCTTATCGGTAAAGGCAGTAGGTTACTAAACATTCATTGTCTTGTTTGCAATTCAACTTTTTACATGATTTAATTCTCATAGCTGTTCCCGTGTAACTAATGGGTCTCATTAAAGTAGTGTAAATTCCAAACGATTACAAAGAGATAAAAGTAATTAGTAGCTTGTTTTTCTGATTCAACTTCCTCTGAAATATTTACTGAGGAAATTATTCTGCTACACGCATGGAATTAATTCTAGCAATGTATTGCCTTCGTTACTCCTTTTAAACACAGTAGCGTACTTAGTTAATTCATAATAGCCGTTTTATCTGCCTATCTCAGTTGCTCAAAAGCCGCTAAGCTGAAGTGGGAGTCCCTCTGTGGGACTGGGCTGATCACGTCTGCTTAATGAGCTGTGGGCCAAAATAACCGCTACGTGGAGCCCTGACACAGCTAGAAGTCACGACCCCGTAGAAGATGGCGGGATGAACTGGAGAAAACAAACGACCAGTGATCCACTTTAACCCTGGGTTGAAAGAGCTGGTAGTCATGGGGAGATGCCTTTGCCCAGCAGTACGATGATGCAGGATAACAGTAATCTATTTATCTGTTAATGCCCATTGCGCCAATGTGTGCACGCTATAACACACTTTGTCAGTTTCCCTTTTCACCGTACTTTCAACAATAAATTCTGCCGTTTAGCGCATCAACGTCACGGTAGAAAATAAAACGGATATAAAAGTGAAAGAGGCGTGTTATTTGTAGTACGAAACAATCAGAGCACAGTTGGTAAACTTTATTAAATGTATGTGGTTTTTGTAAACGGTAAATGCGAAGTAAATCCCAGAAGATTAAGTTGGAATTTTCCTTATGAGGCCTTTCTTCTGGATATCGACGGATTCGGAGAAAGGAAGCACTGAAAAAAATAGCAAATAGTAGAAGAACTAGAAATAGACCAAAGTATAGAACTTTTATCTTATCGAAGGTTACATTGTAAGTTAGGTACAGGCATCGTTAGTATCTACCGCTATGAGAAAACTGCACTAAAATTAAATAAATTTTGTAAGTAATCTTTCTTTCAAGGCTTAGTGCTCACGAGCAACTTAGTAGCCCAGCAACTTTTTGTCTCTGTCGCTGTCTCCTCGATTTGGACGATGCGCACACGGGAGCGATAGCAACGCTACTATTTTGTTAAATTTTCGGTTGAGCGGCAACTAGCTAGCCGCCGTCTATTTTTCTAACTATTTTGTCGCCGTGCGCGCACATGCATTGCAACCAATAGACGGGCGCAGGACGTTCAGTTGCATCGAAACCCGCCGACAAAAATGTCTCGCGCACTTACATACAAACCCGTAGACTTGGTGTGAGAGACACATTAGTTGCGGAGACAAAAGTTGCTCCCTTTCTATAAGAAGATCAGAACCGATCCTCACAAGAAATCCCATCGCATTAAAACACTTTATACTTCTTCTACTGGAATATTCCACACGCGACCATAATTATATGCATACGTATTTATTAAAATTATGTGTATCCGTATGTTTATTATAGGTATGTTAATTTTAAGACCACGCTATCGCATTAGGTATACCTGTAATGATAGTAGGTACATAATTGGAGATTTTAATAAATAAATAAATACTTTACTTTTACTAAAAGATGGTTTTTGGAGGTTACTGCCAACTACAATGATGGCTGGAGGAGATCTGGAACCATTCCAAGACTCTACTGTAGTAGGTCTTGAATAGTTTAGCAAAAGTTTACATAACAGATAAAAACACGGTCCTAAAAGGTCACACTACGGATTTGCGTGCTCAGCTATACAGGCCACATGTCTGATGATCTTTTCCAAACACCATTACAAAACAGCTACCCATTTTTTTTTTCGTCTTTAATTCTGCTTTACAAGGAAAAAGGGCAAAGATGACACAACAAACACCTACTTACCACCTAAGTATGTGCTACATACATAACCAAACATTGAATGTCAAACAAAGGTCTGCCATCATCACGTACTTAACACCATCATTCAAATTACCGCAAATTAGTTGTTGAGTACTAATATGACCTCTAAATACGACATGTAGGTACTTTAGTCCCTTGAGAACCATTCATTGTAGTTGTAACTAGTGATAGTTACTCACAAACCTCAAAGGACCAATAGGACTTGCCAGATTTGTGCTGTAAATTCTAGCAAGCATGCAGCTGGAATGGGGCCATGTGTTGGATACGACCTTCATGCAATCCTCAGTTCTACTGCAAGTTGTAAACGCTGTCGTAGAACAAAGAAATTTTGAGTTGCTTGCGGTTGGAAAATTCAAATTTCCTTTCCAAGCCCTGAAGGTCAATGGCCGACAGGTGAAAAAAACTGTTTGTATGGCCCTGGTTCTGGTCGTGATAAACCTTGACATTCTATTCAGTACGACCTTTTAGGGAAAGTGAACATGAATACTTAGATAAGGGATGCACAGAACTGGGAAGTAAGGCAGAGAAAAAAGGAGGCTGGAGTGGGTGATTCCAGGCTGAAATTATGATGATGATGAAACTGCAATACACTCACAACACAACATTGTTCTTGCAATGATGTTTTCAGTAAAGAAAGAAGAATATACTGTATAGTATCTATAAAGACCCTATTACGGTCAAAGAAGTCTATGAAGAATGAAGTCTATGCAATATTCCACCTTCAGCCTCACCCTTCATGTAATTCAGGCGTGACGGCTATCTATGTCATGTTACCGGTTTGACACTTGTCTTGACGTGTCAACTTCTGTGCGTAACAGTTACCAAGTGTGGTGTTACGTTACTGAAACAATATGTGAAAATGTGTTGCAATATGTGTGAATACCGTGTTACGCTTAGTCAATACGGTGTTAGAAATAACCGGTTATGGTATGCGAATGGTGGTCAATTGATATGATTGATGTTACGGCAATCAGGGCCGTACCTAGGGGCTGGTCAGGCGGCCAGCTGCCAGGGGCGCAACCTTTAGTTGGGCGGACAGTGCAGAGCTACAGTCTGCGGGCTACCGCTGGGACACACGCACAGGTACTGGCGGCGGCAGCGAGTGATATGGCCAGAAATGGAGTGACAACTGAGATGGCGGCTAAGCACGAAAGAAGATAGCATGCTGCGACCGACCTCACAAAAATTTAGATAAGGGCAAGAGATGATGTGGTGATGATGGTCAGCAGTGACTGATGGAAGAGTTTTGTTATTTTAAAAGACATGCAGTTTCTTGTTAATAATAGATCTTCCAGACGTAGACTTCGTGAATGTAAGGTTCGTTTTTTATCAGAGAATCAATCAGTCTATACAAACCCCGCAGTTAATCGTCCAGAATAATTAATGATATATTATAGAATATTGTTTAACGTGGAAGAAGAGGAGTCAAATGTGGAGTAACGATTTCCCAATAAAAGAAGCAATGATATTTTTCAGGATTAGCCCAGCACAAACTGAAATAGCTGAAAGTTTGTGTATAATACACATTGCTGACGCAACATCGTATCGTATCAAACCGCGTATGTTTTTTTTTCTCTCTGTTGGTTTGGTTGGCAAACTGTTTACATTTCCGTTTTACATAATATTAGCAGTATTGGATACTGTTGGTAATAACTGTCATATTTTAGTTATTTCGGTGTAGCGTTTAATAACAATGCCGTTTCTATGTATTAGTCTGTTTTCGTAAGCGTTATTATGGGGAAAGTTGTATATGTTACTTTTGTTCAAGGTTATAATAGAGGACATTCATGTTCCTATTACAATAAACAGTGTGTAGCAACGATTTTCCAAAAAACAGTAACACCTGTACCTAGCCTGTAGCCATAACATAAAATTAATAAAAACGAGATCGTGTTTTAAAAGTCTAGAACATCGCTCTAATCCCGTTGAGGGTACACTTCAATAAATTACACTTCCACTTTCAGTGAAACAACTGAGAGCAATTTTATGAAGTACCAAATTCTGACGTTTCGCACGAAGCTTCAACATAACAGCTTTCTGAGCCAAATTAAATAGCCCGTGCCTTCAATTTGGGTTAATTACTACAACGAGCCGAGTAAAAGTAAATCACATTTAGATATACCTTATCACTTTCATCAAACACGCATGCGTACCATACATTTCTCCTTTTAATGCATTACTAATTGATGTCGCCTAAATAAACGATGAAATGGAAAGGGTTGGTGTGAATTGGGTCGTCTTTGTAATATTGTGTCGTGTTTATGGCGTGGGTGACGTAATTCTATTGTTATTGTGAACGGGATGGGTGGAGATGCGGACAAAAGAGGTGACTGTCATGTATTGGGTTGGTTGGAGCAAAACTAGGAGCGGTTCTATAAAAATTCGTGGATACGGAGCGTACATTTTTGGCTTGCTTTTATAGAAACATGGTATTTTGTTTGGTAACATAACATAACGTACGTCCTCCTGCCGATCGATTCTGTAAAAATCTCACCGTGAAAACTTAGGTGAAGTGAGCTTAGAGTGAGCTGTCAATAGTGTCAATCCCTAGCATTAGTTGGAATGACAGCTCACTCCACACTCACTTCACCCAAGTTTTCACGGTGAGATGGTTACAGAATTGCACTGTTCCCCGGGGTCCATGTAGACAGAGATGTATAGTACACCCACATTTCGCCAGTTATGTTTAATAGCCATGTAATACGGGGCAAACCTATAGCCATTTTGCTTTTTTGTTTGTTCTTTGTCAAAGCCAGAAAACCTTGCTGAATATAAATTCAGTAGGGTTTTCTGGCTTCAACAGCAGTAGTCTCATTAGTCATTTTACACACAATTATAAGATGACCATTGCTGGATCAATTTTATGACGATATTATTATTGAGGACTTGTAGTCTTTCTGGATAGAATTTCTTGATTGTTATGGAAACTATGAAACAATATATGACACTATTGAAGGATAAAAGGGGTTCTTATGACAAAGGGGCTTTGTCATTACTTCAGACTGACACAAGAAGATATGGGGTGACCTTTTCTCATTCATACTTAATGGTTCACAGACACCCATATCCCCCGCACCGGTTTGAACAAAAGGATCTTAGACCACTGAATTGTTACTAGGACAATAGAACAAAAGTACTTACCCTCTATTATGCCCGGCGATTGTTCCACCTGCAAGAAGAAAAACTAGTTTAGTGATACATATTGTGGTGTTGGTCAATCAATGAGTTGAATATGGAAACGATGATAGAGGAATTATATGTTTGGATATATTGTGTCAGGATTGGTTTTTGGGGCAAAAGTTTGTGGCATTTGGGCAAGGATCTAGTCGAATTGAACCTGATGAAGATTGCCGGATTGCTGAAGTGACAATAGGTCGGCCATATTAGCCGTAAAACCGATGACCGTTGGGGTAGACGTGTTCTTGAGAGGACACCACGAATCGGCAAGCTTAAAGTAGGACGCCGTTAGGTAGGTGGAGCGACGATCTGTGCAGGGTGTTTAGTAGCAGCTGGATTAGAATTGCCGAGAATCGAATTGAATAGTGTGCAATTGGAAAGGCCTATGGCCAGCAATGTCTTGCTGTAGGCTGATGATGATGATAAAGATTGTCGGCATCAGCCTTGACATATGCAGTCTATGCTTTATGTTTATTCGGTGTAAGCATTTATTATTTCAATTGTAATATTGTTATCAGTAGCTCGTTCCATTGCACTTCTTCTTCATTGATAATAACATTGTCTGTAAACAATACTCTCTTCAATACTCTCTTAGTAACTGCTAACCTACTCTTTAAAACTCTGATTGACATTGATTAGATTCACAAAAGTTTTCTAACATCTTCGTTACATCCATTTTATCATGTTTATAGGACAACCTGACATGAGTGGTCACAAATTCTTCATTTGATACTAAACTTTACCTAACATTCTTTCGTGCACCGATATCAAAATGTGTCAGTCCAGGCATAAAGGGTCCAGTAGTGGGGTATTGAGTTAAGACTGGATTCGGTATCTAGAATAGTCAATTGATAGTATGGATTGAAAAAATAATCAAAAAGTAGCACACGTTTTTTTTTATCAGACATTTGAAGTTGAAATTCTGAAAAAGCTTGATTTGAGAAAAAGCATTTTGAAAGTTTGAGTGAAAAAAAAACACACTTTTACTTGCTTGTTACGTAGATTTTTATTCATTATTGTAGATTGATATGTTTTCCATAGAATCAACTTATAATTATACTTTTGACATCAAAACTAAAACAATTATTATCAAAATAAAAGAAGGATACACAGTCTAGTAAAAAAGGTCCACTTGCCGATATTTAATAAAAAGTTAGTTATTGCGATAGTAATTAACAATAAAAAACTAAAATTAAGTATTCTTACTCTATTTAGGAACTAACAAAATAACAAGACAGGCTTTTTTCAAACATTACTGCAACAGAATAATGATTATTTTAGCCACTGGTACCTTTTATGTAATGTCATAAAAGGTACCAGTGGCTAAAATAATCATTATTCTGTTGCAATAATATTTGAAAAAAGCCAATACAAACATAAAAATAAAACTTATTCTATTTGGGACTCCAACTTACGTTTTGGACAAAAATAAATTCCTCCTCGCACCTGATTCCTATGACCAACCTGTTTGCAGTACGAACATGTTGGTTTTTGTCGAATACTCTTTTCAATTGATGGTTTCTGAAAAGAGTACTCGACAGATGTTGTTGGGACAGAGTTGTGGTCAACATCAACATTTGGAATGGGTTTCGGGCATAAAATGTCTTTAGATTCTTCACGTACAAATTCACGAATCTTATTATAAAGATACGATTTTCTTTCGTACGTCATGCCTGCAGGGGATTTTTCTAAAGGAAAACCGTATACTTTATTCGGGTTCAAAACCTTTGATACAGTTGGTTGACTGTCAGTATATTTTTTGTAACATAACATGTGCCCTCTATTATCTTCATTTGTTTCAAAATGACTAAAATGCAGAAGTTGGTTAATAGTTACACAATCAGGTTGAAAAAAATTGGCCCAGTCGTAAGTTTTCACAAAAGTTTCTCCTTTCTCATCACCAGTTAGAACAGCTACTATAGATTTTGTTTTCGGACAAGCTTGAACAGCAGCTGCAAGAATATCCTTTAAGTTATTGCATTCCCATTTTCTAAAACTTTTTTTGAATAGACCGAAATACATGTCGGGTGCAAACTTCGTATGACCCACGGGAAGGAAAGATATACGGAAACTTCGGTGTCTGCCTGTTAAAACTCGCCATGTTGCATATTGCATGACATAGTTATTTTTATTTTGTCCAGCACAATTATCTGCATGACAAACAACATCTTTTTCGCCTATACCAAAATTTTCGAAAAAATGATGTAGCATTGAAATTATTACATTAGCTCCTTTCCCAGTAGCACAGGGTTCAGGAATTACGTACAAAACGAACTTTCTCAAAGGCTCTGCAGCAACACCAAATAAACTGACTTTAAATCCTGTCAAGAAATACAGTGGCCCAATTTGTTGTGAACTGTGCGGCAAATGCACCTGTTGGGCAAAATCAAAAGAGTAATGCATGACGCCATCATAAGAACATGGTTCATGAGGTCCAAGAATAAGAGTAGAGTCCGTTATTGAATCAGTCGCAACTTTGATTACATTGTTATAATATTTTCGTTCATTTTGCACTAAATCAAGGTGCTGCCTCGACTTTTCTACAAGCTGTATTTTTTCCTTTTCATCTAAACCACCCATTCGTCCCAACGTGGTCACGTTTTTCTGACAAGTTGCACATAGATCTGTTTTCGGTTTCTGTATAACGACATATGGACAAAAATCTTCCCAAAGATCATACCAACTACTTCTACTAATAGGAGTTTTATCGAGTAAAGCTATAGTTTCCAAATATTTGTTGTACACATACGCTTTAGACATACTACAAGGTAAAATTATTAAATCAGATTTAAATTGGTGGCCTGGTAATCGGCCCGGCAATACTAAACCGTTTTCATTAGCAAACTGTCTTATAAAAGTGATTGCGTCTGATCTAGTTTGCAAATTAATACAATTGTAAGGTCGTTTACGTGACCCGTGGACCTTTGGAGCAACACCGCTGTCCAGAAAGTTCTTTTTTACATTTTTTAACCTTTTCAAACCAGTGGCATATACATATTGGAAAAAAATCTTGCATACTGAAACACCTCGAAAGAAATACTTTACCGTGTATTCTTTTCGTTGCAAGTTTCTGTTTTTTGAATGTAATGTATTTTCACTTGTACGTAAGAGAGCATTTAAAGCTCCTTTCAAGACCAAGTGATGATGATTGACTCCTTCATTACAACGTGAATTTAATTCGATACAATCTAACCTACTACTTAATATTACATCTTTTTGAAATTTGGACACACAATTATTATTACATCCACAGCCAGTATCTAAGAATGAGGCCTGAGTTACATCGTCTAGAATTAAAGGATCATCATCTAGTAAAATATTACCAATTTGCCGCTCTTCGAGCGGCTCACAAGCACTAAATTCGATGTCACACGATAATTCTGTACCCCGTTGACTTTTGAACTCTAAATTAAAATTTTCATAGTCTTCATGTTCTACAGACGCTGAATAGCTAAACTCTGAAAACAAATAGTTGAAATATACATACTACACAGGTCATTTTTTCATACTATGTCTATGACATAGGTACCTAACACAACTTCTTAATTGGTATTAGAGTCCTTGCTGTAGTCATAAAGAATATGTACTATTGCATGCATACAATGATCACGTCGATCTTTTTTGATTTTACACAAGGCTCGGCTAACTATTTTAGCAAAATCATAACACTCATGTATTTCATCTTCACTGATTGCTTCTGTATTAGTGCTTTTTTCATAATACTGATCCGTTTCATCCATCTCAGATGTCGACTCTGTGAAATTATTTTCTAAGTTGTAAGTACCTGAATAAGGTGCAACGGTTTCTTCTTCTGTTGGTAAATCCGGCGTTGTTGCGGTCGAGGCCAAAACAGGTAGTGTGTTTACTTCCACCTCCATAGAAAGTGGTACAGGTCCATCAGAATGCTTAGATTCATCACTAGAGCTGGAACCTTCGGTTGAATCTTCAATAATTATGTTACCTAAAAACAAATTTGAATTTAGTATAAATGGGATGAAATTATGACTAATTGAGATTCATTAGCCTATCAACTTTGTCGCGGTCAGTTTTCAGTCTATGTGGATGCAGCCGAATTATTATGATTAAAGCTGCTCTCTTTTAAAATGTAATAAATAAGTAGGAACGTAACGTAATCTACGCTTAATCCATAAATCTCTAAATCTCTAAAATCCATAAAAAATCGAATTTAAAGACGACTGCTGTCTGTAGGAGGCTTCGCCCCTGTCGAGGTCTAAATATGAAAAGTAGGTAACAGCTGTAGATACACACAAGAACTCCGTAACATTCCGATACCCCGGTTTATAGAACTAGCTTTTCGACCTCGGCCCCGCTAAGCGTAATAACGTTAATAATATTATAGCCTATGACTGAATAATGCAGCTTTGTATTGGAGAAAGAATTTTCAAAATCGGTTCAGTACTTTTGGAGCTTATTCGATACATAACACAACACGTAACAACAAACATAGTATTAGTAGATATAATAGACAACGTAAAGACTTACCTTTATTCATTTTTATGCGCACTTTTCACTCACTCAATTTAAAACAGCTAAGATAATAAAAACTGCTATATTTACACAAAGACTGTCGGATATTGTTTCCTTTCCGGTGTCAAATGACAAATAAATTATTGCATCACAGGCAGATCTATTTATAGGACACGTAGGTAGCAAAAAACGATCAGGGAAATCCCCGCTATGTCGAAGTGAAGCAAAGTAAATCCCCTTAGTAGTTGCATAGTAGCAGGGAGTTCCCCGCTTTAAGGGACCTTTTACACGTAGTTTCAACATTTTAATCTTAAAATATAATTAAATTATTAGAAGTGATCAGTACGGGGTATTGAAACGTATTTTATTCCCAGAATATCGACATGCCACCCACTGGTACCTTTTTAGTAAACTTTTTTCATAAAGTTTCTGGTACTTAGAAACATCGTATATAGTCATTTACTATATGAAATTGTAGATAATTGAGCATTTATTTATAACCAATTAAAATCGCGAAATGCAATTTTTATACCCAACTTTACAAAACCTCTTATATCTCGGAAACTAAATGCCGCGCACTGGACCCTTTTCGCTTGGACTGACACAAATATTGTTTAGTTACAGTGCAAATTAGCGTATCTTAATTAGATACATGGCATATTATTATGTATATTTTTATGTAATATAGCTGTAATATTTGCGAACTTGAATAACTAGTTTCAAGATTTAGGGTCGAACATTCTCCTTTCACCGTCTATTAGTATTATTATAGCATTGTAGAGATTTTTAATTAATGCCTATTAATACTTCGGTTTGTACGAAAAAATTAAAATTGCATATTAGGAAGCTAATATTTTGCAAAGACAGCCAGAAGACGTGGCGTTTTCGCCGAGGGAGGACGAGGAAAGCTGGCGTGATGAATTAGAGGCATCTATGGGAGATTGACATCTGCCAACCCGCCAACCCGCACTGGTCCCGCGTGGTGGATTACGCATATACTCCCCTCGCCTACAGGAAGCTGGTCCCAGCAGTGGGAACATTATAGGCTGATTATGCTTTATGGGAGATTGGCTGGAGAAAGCAATACACAGGGAAGAGTGAAAAGCTGTGGGGTAGAACTTTGCCCTACAGTGGGACTACAAAGGTTGGAAAAAAAAAAAATTTTAGAATTGCTTCCAGCCTACGCACATATTCCTCTAGTTGAAGAACATATTTGTGTAGAAAGCTTGAAATGTCTAACTAAATAAATTAATAGAAAATCCAGATTCAGTCATAAAACAGTTACAATAAATTTTCAAAATGTACACATAATTTTATTAATTATTACAATTAGGTGTGATTTGTTTGATTATTAAAATAAACATAAAAAACGTACTAAACAGAAAGTTGTGGGATTAATATTATCAGTGCATCAGTTTAATATTATACGGTCCCGTAGATACGGTAATGACCGGAGATGTAGAAACTAGATCTACGTTACGAAGCCGTGTATCCTTTGTTACGAAATTGTGCGAACAAAGGGGTGAAAACACAATAAATCAAGTCTGCTATAAGAGCAAACTGGATAAACGTAATGACTATCGACGCTTACCAAAGTCGTTGTTTTAGCAATTAATGGATAATTAAGACTCTTCCTTCACAGCGCTCTCAACATCTTTACTCGATACTATGCAACAGTGTAGACGAAAATAACAAACACCGTCGTAAAAACTACAGCATTTGTTATTCTCGTACCTCAGATTATCGAAATCCAGATCAGCCTACGGATATTCAAATTCTGATCTGATGGAGAACGGTGCGTACGCAGTTCCCCACTACCAAAAATAACACGTCCGAGTTATCAACATTAGACATAATCGCAGGGGTCAACCCATCCGCAGTGCAATCTCGTCAACCGCAGGGTCTCGTCCTGGGAGAACCGCAATTCTCGATCACGGTATCGCCTACGCCAGGTAAGTATGTATGAACTTTTTACAAAACCTTATTAAACAACGGAAAATCTTAACATCGCGATTGAGGAAACGACAAATGGCACAACGCCATCTAGTGAGGGTTTCAGAACTAAACATATATGGCCAAATGCCCGTCGGGGCTCTTGTTAATCAGAAACTATGGGGAAAATTGTTTATAAAGCAGATAAAAATGTTTTTGAGTCATTTTATACAATACCTACGACGATGTTTTCTGATATTTGGGCGTTTTGTGTCTGGACTGTGTATTATCATAAATATGCAGGATTAATTACTAAGCCTGTTACGTTCAGGGATTGAGTTAAGCTGGGATCCTTTTCAAATTCAATTTGCTGGCTGCGGGCAGAGCTAATCTCAAGAGGGACATAAACATTAATTTATGAACTAGAGTGGGGTTCGACCTTTCTTTAAAATCTTCATTAACTTAACCACTAGAGAATTAGAGGACCAACATTTAAGTTTTTAAAACAAGAAGCTAAGATTGAATGGAACGGTTATATGTAACGATTGGAAGCCGAAGTCTCCGTATTGGCCTTCTTACACAACCAAAATTGGCGGTTTTCAACAGTCGTTGATATACGAAAGGGATTTTGTACACCAATAAAGCAGTAATAAAAAAATAGCCTCCCGACCGATTTCGGTCAGATACGCAGGAGATATTATAGTGCACAAGTATGTGCGTAAATACAGGTGCACTCTCTGTTGCTTTACTCTCATAGTCCGATGGGACGGCAATCCGACACCGCCGGGAGAGATCAGGCGCCCAACGGCGATATGTGCTACCGAAGCACGGAGGTATTAACCCGCCAACTTCCAAACTCCGCACTGTTACTAAGAAATTCAAAATGGAGAAACTCAATAACACTTTGTTTGACCCGGGAATCGAACCCAGGACCCCACGCTCAGCAGTCGCGCTTACAACCACGAGACCAACGGGGCAGTTATAAAGCAGTTTACAAGTATGGGACATATAGGACCCAAAAACAATGGACACAGTAGTGAGCAATGTTTTTTTTGCAAGCCTGCTGGGAACCCAGAAACGAACACAAACAAACTCCAAAAACGAATGCAAACGTAAAACCGTGAACAGATAATATTACGAAACGATTATTTATGAAATAGAGATGAATAGAGATTAATGTCAAAAGAGGATCATCACGCTTTCGCGAAACACGCCACCAAATCACGATTTCACGAGTTCAGATCACGCCCTGCCATGTTGCCGCGTGGATCATGATCGAGAATCGAGAATTCGAGACATGCTTTATGAAGTTCCCGGCAATTTTAGGTTGCATTTGTCTCGAAGAATAGCCTCTTGCCGCACAACTAGGCAGATTTCTTGGTAGGACGAGAAAAAAATGCTTAAAATAATTTAAGAGATTTGAAAGAAAGCGTCAATGAGGCGACACTAATGGCCATGAAGTTCCCGTAACTTGGATTTCAGGTTCCATTTGTGTCGAAGTATAGCTTATTGATTGCCGCACTAGATATCGTAAAATAGGTAGGGCGAGAAAAATCTGCTAGAAAAAAATTGGTAAAGAGATTGATAAAATTTGAAAAAAAGCTTCGAATTTACGAAGATAAGGTTTTACTTATTGCAAAAGCCAGGGAGGACGAAGAATAGATTCCAGATAGCAATTTTCTTTACGAAATTCCTGTAACTTGAGCACTAAAATGCAAACAAATTGCTAAGCGATAACCTATAAGTATCGCTTAACAATTTGCTTACGTCTTAAATAAAAACTTTTATTGTTGCCACTCAAGTATTTATTCCAAACGATGTTATATCGGAAAACTTGCTATAATATCTGAAGTGTTTTGAATGGTTTTACTTCTTCGAAATAAGTTTGACTTTTGGGTTTCTTAATGAGTTGTTTTAGAAAATGAGACAAGGCTCTGATTAAGAGAGTAGGTACCTACTTAAGAGTCTGCTTATGATGTTAACAAGTTAAACTACTCATATGTGCGTTAGACCGGGCCTTATTCTATATGACACAATGAACAAAACCGCGCGAAATGAACGAAAGATTGGCGGGATTAGCTAAGGAATTGACATGGTTTCGACTAAGGAATCGTTAAGTGGTCATAGTGAATTAGGGCCCTGTCCATCTTGTTATCAGCAAAAGAGTAAAATGGCGATAATGTTTGTTGCACTGGGGTTGAACAGACTCATAATTAGATATGTGAAATTGCCTGTAGCTCTAACAAAGATGCTGTAATACTTACATCAGAAACACTCCACACGTGCGAACTCCAATAATATCGAATGAACCAAGAGCTGAACCCTTTGTCGATACGCGACACCATACACACGATAAAGAGAAGACAACCAAGTAGAGGATCAAACGGATATTACACTTTTAGTCATTCAACACGACCTCGTCGCCAGTCCACATGACCTCTGTGTACAACACGATAGAGTTAAAAGGGTGGCTCCAGCTATACTGGTGGAGTAAGCCAATGTCAAGGCGACGGACGTAAAGCTTCGAATATCGCATTTCAAATTTTAGTTTAGAGAGTGAGACGGGTAAACTAAACAGATTAGCTTCAATCCAATTAGGGAGTATTTATAAAAGGATTTATTTGCAAATTGAAAGAAAAATCATAATGGTTGCATTGTGTTTTTGAATGAACTAAAAATAAACTGCGTATCGTGACATCGTGGTCGTAAGATTCAATTGTTTTGATTTGTCTAATTGAAACACCGATGCCACAGTGAGAGATCGATCTAAGAACATCACACAAGTCGTAACTCAAAATATTTTCAAATGAAACGGTAAACAAGGCTTTGTTGAATCACATCTACCTAATCAATCTAATTCTATTACAGTAGGTGCATTAAACTAACAAACCGAATGAATTGACTTCACGATTAACGATGTGAAACTCGATTCTTCCGTAATCAGTCACGCGATTATCAATTCGTAAATAGGACCTCGTACGCGAAATTGTAACTGTGCTATTCAGAAACGTTCCCATTGTGTATGTAATTCTGTACATTGTGTTATTTGCAATTTTGCTGAGTGCAATAATTACCAATTATGGTGTCACAATTGGGGCTAGTTATTTCAAATGGGTCTGTGAAACGTTTGTTTTTCTTTCTTTACCATACATTGTCGCTTATCTGTCTGTCATAGTCATGATTTGTAGAAACTGACAATAAATTGTGTTAATTGTGTTGTCAGTCCAATGTAATTGCGATATCGAAAACGAATGTGTGTGCATTCGAGCGATGATAATTAACCAGGTACACACAAACGGAACTTACTTCGGGTTTTTCTGTTTTGTTCTAGTGCCATCTATGAACAAATTCGAGAATTAATTAAAACTAATTAAGCTAATCAATAAGAGTGTTCGGATAACGAAGCTCGTAATAAATCAGTATTTCGTACTGTACTTTTTCTGGCTGAATAATTTCGAATTGCAAAAGGCTTGCGAATATTATGCGTCATAATATTGCCAAGATAATTTAACCAACATTTAGGTAAACACGTTATTACGGGACACGCGTTCAAAGTCACGTGGGAGTTTTAAACAAACAGGAAACGACTTTGAAGAAGGATAATATTAAAACCAGACATTAATGTTATCGAAGAGGTTGTATAACTGACGAGGTAACGACATTGAAAAACAATTTAATTTTTGGACCGAGTATAAAGCCTTGCAGCATAATTAATTCCTAACAGGTAGACGCAAGTTTTTCAACTACCTAACGATTTTAGAATTTCCGAATATAAATATGTGGAAGATGTTGACTTCCGTCAGAAATATAAGAGTAAAGGCTCATTTTCATCGGTCGATAGGACTCGTATACGGGGTGCGATTTCTATAAAGCATGCCATTCCAGCCCGTATTCGGGAAATACTTTCCATTAGTCGATAGGGAATTGCAGTATACGGAGAGCCTGTACCGTAAGTTTGACAGTTTTTTTGAGTCATTATCATTGGGTTTAGTCTCCCCTTGCTTTTTACCGACCGATGGATTTCATTGGACGCTATGCCCGCTACGGGGATTATTCCGCAGACGGTGTACCATCCGTGTTAGTCATTACTCCACCAGCGAGGAGACCCCGCATGCTGTATATCGACCGAGTTATCGACTAATGAAAATTACCCATTACTTTGGGTCGAGAATGAGCTCCATATGTCAATACCGCTTGAAAGACAATACTTACGCGACTCAAAGTAACATCTCCCGATATGCATTTAACCCAATCTTTTAATTATGATTTAGTTCTCTATAAAAGCCAGAGGATCATTAATTTTGATCTTCCATTCTTCTGAGAAGACTGTGTTAAGTGATATTTATTGGACCGTAGCGTCTCAGTGGAACTAACAGATTCTTTTTTATTAAAATCTGTTTGTTTTACGAAGGTTTTTATTCTGATTAGACGGAAGAACGCTTCCTTTCTATTTGTTAGTCTTTTAACCTTTTTGTAAGCAAACGTTACTAGCATCGAAGATCTTGAATTATGTTTAAACACGAATAATATTTTTTTCCAACAACTAGGTATTCCAATACCTACTTACTTACAAGGATCTTTATTGGGTCTAAGTTCTTACACTTGAACAATACTAGAAGGCAAATTCTCGTACTTAAAAAACGTTCAAATTCAAGTCGCGATCTCATTTCAGCGACAATGTCAAAAACTTGTCAAAAATGTAGGCAGATTTGATTGTATTTTTGGCAGATTGCGGCTGAGATTAGAATGCAAACGTTCTTAAAAATGCGGGAATTGTCCCTCTGTTATTAATTTTGAATCTGACTGTAGGTTTTGGGAAAAGAAATTGACAGTACAGGATTCATATCCAAAATTCACTAAAGAATTTCTCAGGGTGATAGGCAAAAATTAACTTTCAAGAGGCTTTACTCAGATAGAACTTATAGGTATGTCATTAGGTCTAAATTAGCACTTAAATCACACCACTCTAATCTGGGAAGTACAAAAAGCCTTTACGCAAATGAAGCGTTTTTCCGATATCCTGTCTGGGTCACATTTTCATGTTGAATGACGCCATTGTTCCGTTTGGTTATGACGTAATAAATGGATGAGGTTATGTACAAACTGATGATAGTCGTTGGGCAGGGACTACTTACTTTTTATAAGAGAGATGAAATGGTGTAAAAGATCCTGCTTGGTAACATTATTAGTCGATTTAATGATACCAGCGTCAGACAGCATCTGTCTGGCATTAATGCTGAAATGAACCTTTTTGGCGCAGCCGTGAGGCACACACTATTATTGTCTGAAAAATTATTTTTTATTTTATTAATTTTGTATTTTGTGTTTCACGAACTGTGTCCAAATAAACTTTTTTCTTTCTTTCTTTTCTTTATACCTACACCTAAAAAAGTGTAGTATAAAAATTGTATTTAGACAATGATAAGGGCATTAAACCTGTGAATCGCCTGAAAGTGTGCCTACAAATGAAAGTAATTCTATTCCACCACCAATGATCTATCATCGGATACTTCATTTCACGGGAATTTAATTACATCATCATTCTTGGAGCATAAAAGTATTTCCGGCTGTCATTCCTAGATCTCTGACAGTCGCTACGGGTAGTCAGAAGCCCAAAAGTCTGACATCCAGCATTACCAAGGGGTATCGTGTTAGTAACTAGATTGTGGAGGTCAGATAGGCATTCGCTCCATGTAAAATACTGGTATCCAGCTGCATCCGGGTAGACTGAAAGCCGATCCCAACAAAGTTGGGAGAAGGCAAGGAAAAGGAGCATAAGAAGTTTAGAACATTTTGACGTGACAACGTCTTATAAATTGGTTTGCCGGGTGACACTTCAAGAAACTGCGTTACGCTCCGCTCACGTTATGCGCTCACAATGAGAGCGAGTGAGAGGCACGCGTCCCTTCCACTCGGGCATGGTTAGCCCGCCTAAGAGCGAGAGAGACAGACATAAAAAGTGAAAGGCACGCGTCCCTTCAAAGTCGTTGTCACGTAAAACTTTCGCCCGTATACCGACTTTACAGGCAACCAATTTTTTTGTTCAGTTCCCATCATCGTTATTCTAGGAAAAAACCTCAAAAAATGTGGTGAATCCATGACTAATGGTGGTTAATTAGTAATCAAGAGGCGAGATTCTTCCGATCACGCCTCATTGATTAGCCAGTCAAGGGCGTGCGTTATAAGCTGTGAGTAATTTGGAATCTGTGTATAAAAATAACCATTTTTTTGTAGATGTTGGAAATAGTTTCCTGGGGGCCTACTCCGAAGTGCAAAGTGCGAAAGTTCGGATCGGACCGACACGTGGCCCAATCGAATACTATTGAAAAATGCGAAAAAAGTTCGGATCGGCTCAGTTGGGTCGGGACCATAGTCAATATTCGAAAGAGTGTAGGATAGGAACCGACCAAACCAAATAGTAACTTCGTAGCAGGAAACGGCTGAACATTCGGCCGATACTACTTTGGAGTAGGCCCCCAGGGTTTTGTGCTCTTTGAAATAGATACAGACCACAGCAGCAGTCCAAGTTAAGCTTAAAAAGGCTCCATAGAAAATTTCATCAAATAATTCTTTGGAAAATATGTGCCATGAAATTGTAAACCATTCTTCAACTTTGAGGAGATTGTCAAGGTTGAGCTTGAAAAATCTTGTCAAATCTTTCAGGCATACCAAAACGAAAAGATTTCAAAAGATTATGATCGACACGCTAAGAAGAAGAAAATATTCTTATTGTCAATTCGAAAAATTCCAATCTATGTGCTGTACACTGTTAGGGCTGATTTTACTAAAGTCAGTTTAACTTTTATCCGCGAAGTAATATTGACATCTGACGGTTTTAGTATGAAAAAACTGTCAAACAAAAAAAAACTGAAAAAAATAAAAAAATTAGTTTGGATTCCACCAAACTTTTATACCTCGACATCAACCAGACAAGACAACAAAACAAGTTAATACAAAAATTGACGATTCGTTTACAAACGTAAAATAAGTGAGTAACAAGGCAGTTCAGTTATGTAATATTAAACAGAACAACATGTTGTATTAATTGATTCAGCAAGCATCAAATACTGCGCATAACTTTATTCAAAATGTTCCTGATCCAATTTGGCATGAAATGCAACGCATACCTAATGTAAACGCCGAATTTGAAGCATCTGTGGGGTGTACTAAAATTGAAATGTTTTCGGTTATGAATTTGCAGGGGTTAAGAATTTATTATTGCTGGTATTATGACGTTTTAATTCCATCATGTTTCCAGTGCAAGAGAGAGATGGAGGTATACATGACCAATAGCATAAGCATAATCAGCCTATAACGTTCCCACTGCTGGGACACAGGCCTCCTCTCTGAGAGAGGGAATGGGCCGTAATCCACCATGCGGGCCCAGTGTGGGTTGGTAGATGTCACATGTCTTCGAATTTTTGGTCCTAGGACATGCCGGTTTCCTCACGATGCGATGTTTTCCTTCACCGTATTTGAGAGCAATGGTGATGAAATAAATTACAGAAAGAAAAGCGTCTATCTGGGCCTAGTTGGTGTCATGACCGATAGCACCAGCCCTTTTAAAGACTGGAATCATAATGGCATTAATACTTCATAATGGCCCCAGGACTTTGTTAATTTGATCAGAATACATCCATAGTTCATTAGTGGTATGGTAATAATTTGATATTGAAAGCGCCATTTTGTCGTAGCTTCTTATCTTAATCTATGTACAGTCACGAGCACAAATATGTCAACACTTGGCAACTTTCATATGCGATTTTTTCGTGAAATAACGAATGCAACGTTGAAATACGACACATCACAAAAACGTATGGGTTCGAAAATGTTATGTTCGTAACAACAAACATACAATTTCATTTAAAAATAAAGGAGTAAATCGCTTTTGAATAAAGCCGAGTGTATACATAATTTTGCTCGTGACTGTAAGTATACTGAGTTATAGACAGTGACCTACACAAACAGTCGAATTTAATACTTGAACATTTGCAATCACTCACTCACACACAATCACTTGACAACACGGTTAGCGCAGTGGCTGAGCGATCGGACTGCTGCGCTGCGTGTCGCGGGTTCGATTCCCGCACAGAACAAATATTTGTAAGTCCTACATGTATTTGTTCTGAGTCTGGGTGTTTTTCTATCTATAATATGTATATATTTACAAAAAAAAAAAATGTATATAAGTAGTTTACCAGCCATCTTGTTACCATAACACAAGCATTAGGTTGCTTAGCTTGGGACTAGATGGCGCTGTGTGAAATGTTCAGGGATATTATTATTATTATAATCCCTGGCGAAAAAAGTTTTTCGTCATAATATCTAGACGATAGAATTAGAGAAGTTTAATTAAGTAACTTTTCCTAGAGAAATGATGTAGCCGAATACTTGGCGACCAACTTTTACAATAAGACCTTATTCTTTGGTTGAGTTAGAAAAGGTTCATTTGGAAAAGTTTTGGGTATAACCAAAAAACAAGTTTAGAGTGCCTAATACGAGTGTGTGTACGTGCCTCGTATTTACTTGTACCTACCCCTACACCCAAAGTTGTTTATATGTATGTTTCTTCAATAAATATTACAAATTAAAGTCGCTTGTTGTAACCGCGTTGTTCACGCAACGATTTTGATGCGGCTTTCACTATAATTTATAGAATTTATTCTGAAAAAAAAAAACAAACAAAACAACAAAAAAAAAAACAGAAAACAAACAACAACAAAAAAAAACAAACAAAACATTCATATTACAGAAATCTCGATGTTTTGTCAAGTCGTAAAAACCGTGCGCAGCAGGGTCGGATCGCTAGTATAATATTATATTAATAATAAATTATATTTTTGTTTCCGAAGACGAAAGGGTATTATTATACTTTATTTGTTTAGGACAGCTCTGTGTTATTGTTTTCGATGTAACTGTAATTATTACAGCTACCGATATAATGCTGATTGTAGAAATTATATCTTGGGGTGGTAGGTATATCAATGGAGTGACAGGCCATGAAGCCTAATTTAACCAGGCGTATTATTGTAACAAAGTTATAAATACCCGCGTTAACTGAAAATACCCCCATTATTGTGCTAAAGCTATTTATATCGGATAAACCCGAAAATAACTCAATCTGCCGTTGCATATTAGGCCAATTTGGGAGAGTTAGCAGGAAAATGCTAATTTAAAATTTGGCTCACGAATATGAAATAATACAGGATATAAAACACCCATCACGAATCCGTCATCTACGCATTCTGTACATCAAAATAAGTAACTTTGTGCAAAGATAATTGCTGGGCAATTACTTATTTTTGGTGTGAAAATTCGCTGTTTACGGTAGTGCGCAATGTAACGCCTGCAAAAAATTGTGCTTATGGGTCATCGATCATTAATTGATCGATGTTATGGGTGCTTGGAATGGAAAAGGGATCGTGGGAGTATTGAAAGTTATGTTATAGCATTTAAAACTTGTTTTAGTGGAAAAAGTAAAAAGAAATTTAGGCCGTAACCAGAAGATTCCCAGGTCCAGTACAAATCAATTATCAGAATTGTTGAGAGTACAAGAGACTCTCAGCTTTGTTAAGCGTCTTTTTACACCAGTTAGAGTTACATAATCGGTTGCAGATATCAGTTCCTTTACATTTCAAAGAATATCATCAACATAACTTCATGTTTTAGGTACTGTATAAATGCCTCTGACGCAAGTCAAAGTGGAGATTCAGTCATGAATTTTTATGACGATCCGTGACCTTTTTTTTTTTCAAATAAAAAAACCTTTGAAAGCTTTATCAAATTAACAATAAAGGTTTAACAGAATGTTGAACTTAAACAACTCTTGTGCAACTCATTAAAGTAAACAATCTTTATGACAGTTAATCTCGCGGACTACTGCGAACGTCACGGCATTGTGTTGAAATCGCTGATTAAGCGTTCCACCAATCTCAGATTAGTTCCAGTTTTAAACCTTTGGTTAACTCATGTAAAAAATTATGGCCGTTTTAGCTGCCGACCAGATTTCTCTAGCACTATTTTTTTGAGGGGATTTATAATTTCGCAAGTTGTTTTCATTTTAGGTGGTTTATTAGGTACTTTACTCGTAT
Source organism: Apamea sordens (assembly GCA_945859715.1). Classification (NCBI taxonomy): domain Eukaryota; kingdom Metazoa; phylum Arthropoda; class Insecta; order Lepidoptera; family Noctuidae; genus Apamea; species Apamea sordens. The sequence goes on from OX243986.1 coordinate 19,861,459, forward strand.
GGGAAACAATGGTCTTTGAATAGGTAACTTCAACTGCTTTCGATGGATCTTGTGAATTGCCAAAAGTTCTTCCAGAAACATCACAACTAGCGTGGTTAATTAATGTTACATCTTCAGATTAATCTACAGGTTTATTTCTTGCTTGTCCTAGATAATTATTTTTATAGCTGAAGTTTCTCCAAACCCATTGAAAATTTTAGGCTACGTAATAAAATTCTGGCTAGCATCATAATGTTTCCTACCGGGACCCATAACTCTGCTCACTTTTGATCCGGTAATATTTGATCTGAAGATTTATGCTTCAAGTGCCTCTCGAATACGATATAAGGAAGCAATATCCATAGGTAGTTGGAAAAATTATAGCTAAGTACTCTCTCTAAGTGTTTATGAATTTGAAAGTACTTAAGTAAACCAGTTATACAAGTTTCTGCAATACACATTTTTATTTTATTTTTATTTTAAGTAAACTAAGGAAACTACGATGCGAACGGGAGTTTTATACCCAGCAGTGGAAGTTTTTCGCCAGACGATAATGATATTGATGAAACGATTGCATAATCATAATCAGTCTATAACGTCTCTGCTGGGACACAGACCTCCTCTATGTGATAGGGAGCGGGCCCTAATCCACCACGCAGACCCAGTGCGGGTTGGTATATGTCACATGACTTCGAATTTGTGGTTCTAAGACAACCTGGTTTCTCTTGATGTTTTCCTTCGCCGTATTGAGAGCAATTTTGATGACATAAATAACACAAAATAAAGCACCAGCCTGGGACCCACGACCTATAACTCGGAAGTCGAGGCTGTCACCACTGGGCCAGCGTCGCACCACTGCTGCTGAATCGATTGGTCATCAACAAATTACAACTGACAGATAAACTAGAAATGATGACTACCCTCCTGATACAGAAAAATATTTCACCAAATCCACAGAAGCCATAAAACATAGCTTAGCAACAGTGACAGCAATTGCGTTGGCCGGTTCCACAACAGTTTTCAATAACATCAACAATGGTTAGCATTCTGTGAAACTAGACAGTCAAAGCAGTTACTACAGATTTATTGATAGTGACGCAACTGATCGTTTATTGTTGTAAATAGGACAGAAAATAGAGCATGGAATCACTCGACCATGGTATTGAAATGGGCTAGTTAATAAAAGACAAATATTTGTTACCGAAGATGACCATGGACTGAAATACACATTTGAGGAGAAATTCTTTGATGAGGCTCTAGTTTTAGTAAATGGTGGAGAATGATGATGATGATGATGATAATGATTACAATGATGTACTTAACAAATCTTATGTGTTTTGGATATCATACATAGTTATAGTATCAATCGAATGGAATTGTAAGGTATTGGCTAACTTTAAACAAAGCGTATAATAACTTATAAAGTGGCCAGAATCAGAAGGCCCGTAATCTAAAACGTTCAAATTCTAGTCGCAATCTCATCTCAGCGACAATCAATGTCAAAAACTTGTCAAAAATGTGGGGATTTTTGATAGATTGAGACTGAGATCAGACTGTGAAGGTTCTTAAAATTACGAGAATTGCTCCTCTGATCATTTCAGACATTTTCTATAGTGGAAATTGTCCGATTCTCCGAATTAAAAAATAATTGTTCTAGTAGTTAGAAAAAATAAAGAGAGTAATCCAATACCCAGTAAAAACCTAACTAGAAATATTTGCATTTTCCTTTAATCAGGAGAAAATAAAGTTAACAACAGATTTATAGCTAGAAAATGGCATTTTATAATACTAATGATCGCCAAGCAATCATTGTTTATGCGTTAAGGAAATCCTGCCATAATACTTTCAAGTCATAACCATTCATGGCTTAGATTACGTCCTTATAACCCTCATAATAGTACTTAGACCTACTATAAAACAGGAATTTTTAATTAGTGGTTAGGGCTATAAGAGTAGGGGAAGACCAAAGAAACGATGTATGTACTGTGAGCGGCGGGAAAGAGAGCAACTACCGAGATGACGACTAACAGAGAGGTATAGAAGAAAAAGATATGTTGCACCGACCCCAAATAAATTGAGACATGGACAGGAGAATGATGAGTTTACAAACAAAACTGTCAATTTCTTAGAGAACATTCTTAGAAAGCTATTTCAAAATACAATTTGCCGGTTTTAGTTTGTTGATTATATCCTCCCAGAATATTCTTTTCTTGCCATCTAAATAGGCTGCAGCATAAATTCAGCTCACACAAAAATAATTAACATAGCTACCTACCGTAAGTTAATTAAACCACAAGTCAAAACCGTACAAATGTGAAACGTATTGATTTACATTTATTTAACACTCGATTGGGATAAGAGCTGATTGAAGGCCCACAAGCGAAGCGTAGTCAAGTTAATTAAAAGTTATTGATGAAATAATAACGAATTCAGAGTCGATATTGACGATGTCAGTCCCTGCTCCCGGTGTTGCTTAAAATGACAAGGCCATTTCTAAATGCTGTCAGGTTTTCGCAATTTCTTCCCACTTCATATTTTTATTATTCTACCTTTCATATTGATAGATTCACCATTTATTACAGTGTATCACTACGGTACGGCAGCAAGGTGTGGATATGGTGCTCAATAAATGCGACCTCTGCGCTGCAACCGACGATGCCGTGGAAGTGGCAAATTTTTAGGCCAAGCTAATTTACTACACTGTCATACTATCGACACGACGAAGAAGAAGGGTCAATACTATATCCGGTTTCCATTAATTTATTGATGCCACTTACGAAGTTGAGCCCTCCTCAAGTAGGCTTCAGGCTTGGAAAGTTGAGGGTGGGAGGATCAGGTAACTGATTGGAGTCGGGACCCGGACGAGCAGCAGTTATTGAAAAAGAGCTGGCGTCCCTCTACCTTGAACATCTATAGTGCCCCATTGAAAAGATGGCTACATTGGAGTAAGGCACAAAAGGTAAACAGTAAGTGTCCAGAGGGTAAGGACGTAGCTAGGTTTTTGGCCAATCTATATCTGCAAAATAAGTTTGCATAGGTATAGTACAATTCTGTTACACAAATTTCGTCACCTGTAATCTGCCATCATCAACTAAGCTTAGCTTGATTAATTAATAGCGATGACACATCTCAATTTAGACATGGCCTCTTTGTTTATGTGGAATGCCTCTCTGAAACGTTGACATGTATGCGACGTTTCGTCACAAATACTGCTCAATCGCTTTGTAGAAGGTACCAGGCGCGCAGAACTCCAAGGAGCAGGGTAATCAAATATTGACAGTCACAAAGTGAACGGGGTGGGTTTTATAATTGTATACCCTTTGGCGTTGCATTTAGGGGTGTATTGAATTACAACAATTGAAGGCCTTGAATATTCGGAAACGTACAAAAGGGTATAAAATTACGCTTTGGGGAAATAACCTCAGTAATCAAAAAACCACGATTTATTGTCGACAAGGATATTGGAATGCAAAACAGGAATTATTTTTGGCCATGCCCTTATCATCATCGACGAAAAAATGAAAACAACAACACAACTTATAGGGATCGCATGAGTGGCAGTTGTAATCCAACTTTGCCCTTCTGATATATGAACAGCAAAACTACGTGCGAACTTCGAAGTAACGTGCTAACAAGTAGAATGTACAGTAAAACAAGAATGTGCCAATAGTATCTACTCGTAAGCATCTCGCTTACTTGGAATTCGACATATATTAAAACGGCGCTTTGCACTTGAAATATTCTAACAGGATTCCTAAGCGTCTGGAATGAGTCTAGCACATATCCACAAATGTAAGTGAAATTGTGCTTAGATTTTCTCTCAAGAGCAATAGCCTCGCCACCCATCGATCAATAATAGTACTAGATTCCCGATAAGCGCTTCAAAAACGGCCCGAAAAATAAGACCACAAATACCTTTGTGGTCTTATTTCAAATTAGTATGTTTTTAACCTTATTACTTAGACTTTAAGTTTCATTTTAGAATAAATGACTGAAAACTTAAAAATAGAATGATTTTATTTTCAAGCGACATTTTAAATATATTTTGCAATGGTAATTAAACTTTATGTTTAAGCTTTAAAGTTTATAATAAACTGAAGTTGTTAATATTCTAAGAAATGTAGATGTTTACGTGTGTGCAAACGTGGCCACTTGAGCGACTGATTTTTGTTCCTGATCCTTAATCTAGTACTATTATTGATCGAAGTCGCCAAACCTATTACACATTGGACTTAACCATAACTGGCGACACCTCTGCCTTACCCTTCGTGGATTACAGGCTTGATGTTGTGTTATGTTAATTTCCCTCTATAAACAAATTCTCTTATAATTCCTCTAAACACTACATGAAGAGCTAGCCACAGACAAGGCTAAGCGGAAGCTTACATCCGGACCGGTATGACCCGGCTTGCCCGGCTTGCCAGTAATAGGCTACTTCGTTTGCCGCCTCTTCCTATGGACCGAGTGCTCCTTTGATAAGTTTATCTACCTCATCTATTTTGCCAAGATAATAACATACTTACTGTGATACAGCGATGGCCGTTTTGCGTGGATTTGATGCATATTTTACCCCAACTTGTTCTTTTTTGTGTTTTTTCTATGTGTCACGTTTGCCGCAAATAAACGTATTTTATTTCTTTTCTTTTATTCTAAATTCAAGCCTGGCTTGCCACCCAGACACCACACACACAGAGATTGTGTTGGTCTTTTTTTCATAAGTCCTTATTATTTCTAGGTTTATTACTTTTTACAGTCTGATTATTTTCTAGTCTCGTAATAAACCCCAGCCGAGAGGACTCCATTCAGCTGTCTCGTTGTTTTATTACGTCACAAGATGGCCGACTCCGATGGAACTGAACCGATGCGTGTAATCGAAACTCTATGGGAAATGGGAATGCTTCTGACATTTTGATAGCACCCGGAAGTCAATTATCCCGTGACATTTTCAAGTTCAATGAGACGGAACAAAGTGGGAATGTTAAAACAAATTAAATGGTTGTTACATTTAATTGAGTGTATTTTCGAAATGTTTGCTATTTCGTTTCTATGTACGGAAAGTTAGTATAATCCAAGTTCGTTTATATAATAATTTATCGATTGCAGACTTTAGCAACCGGTTGTATTTAGACATAAACGGTCTTATTACAAAAAATTGCTTAAGTACTGGTTTAAACCAAGACTAAAAAGTCTAGGATTGTGACGGTATTAAGATTAGTACCAGGATCAAAATGTGTCCCGATTACAAAACGAAGACTATCTGAGGATCTGTTAGTACCAAAGAAAGTCCATGGTTCAAATAATATCCACAGATAAGAAATAAAAATGGCATTCTTTCATTCGTTCGCACAGGCTTTATTTGAAGCAACATTCTGTTTCTCTAAATAGTGATATTATAATAACACTTGAAATTATTTAATAATTATTTATCAGTACAAAAATATGTCATAAATGGTTCTTTGCTTGGATTAAAATATAATGAACAAGAACAACTTGTACTTTTGGCGCGCTGATCATAAACAAGTTGTTATATTTTTAACACCTCTAGCGTGAAATGGAGCGAATTACATTCGGCGACAGCCCGCGTCATTTGAAGCGAATGTTTATCTTTTGAAGAAACAAATAATACAATTCTTATTTTTATTCGTTATGGTTTGTTCGTGAGTGGATGTGTCCGATTATGCCTCGTAATAGGCAACGAAACCGTTGGTTGCTTCATTAAACTAAAACACCTCTCCATCGTCTTCAGGGTATATATGGCTGCTGTTATACCTCTCTTCTTGTGGTGTTGTGGGGTTACGCAATGGTGTAAATAAATATGGAGTGCAGTGATAGCCACAGCCACCGAATAATATTCCAGATAAAGCGCCAGCCTCAAACCTCTGTTTCAATCTACATCCTCGGAATATTCTGGAGTCATGGTCCACGTCATCTGGTAACAATGTCCATGATTTTCAGGCCAGCATCACAAACCGCCTGAAAAGTGACCGCATATTAGATCTTTAGACTCGTACTCTGTTATTTTAATATGACGAATAAAACAATAATATTAGGATATTATTTGGATTTTATTTAATGTAATGTTAGCATTGACCAAGGGTACTTACTTTATGGCGAGCCCAGTTGTGTAAGTGTTGGGTTTGGATCCTTGCGGAATAAGTGGACTGTATAATCAATAAGGAACTGGTTTATTTAATACAATAATGTTACAAAATAATATAATAATCCCGACAGCGTTATTTCGTTGTTACGCGAGTGCGCGTGTGACCTATGCGTAAACCACTTGCACTTCAGGACTCAATGGGCATCCTCGAGGGTCGTGGAGTAAATCTTCACGTAAAACATCCACAATTTTTTCCCGAAAACGTTTTGTGAACCTATACTTATATTTAAAATCTTCGTCACTCAATTTAAAAGGATTTACATGATGACGACATCTGTAAGGTCGCCGAGACGTCTCCAGCATAACCAAATCCATCAAATCAATTATAACAATATCCATTTTTGACGATTTGTAAATAAAAAGACACAAGAATAATCAATGCTAACCTCAAATAATTTAGTACCGATGTCAAATCCATGGTTAAACTAGGGGTCTCGGCGGACTAACTTTAGTACCTTAGTTAGTTCAAGAACTAGTGATAAACTTCATTTTGTAATAACGTTTTATTTAGTCATGGTTTAAACCTAGTAACAATCCCAGTACTAAATTTAGATCGTGTTTTGGAATAAGACGGAAATTATTTAAAGCGAAATCGTCAGGATGGTCCGCGAAATTCAAATTTTCTTACGTTTTTTGCAATTTGCAGGTATCAGGGGGGCAATTCTCGTAATTTTAAGAACGTTCACAGTCTGATCTCAGGATCAATCTGTGAAAAATACCTCTAATTTCCCTACATTTTTACAAGTTTTTGACATTTGTTTGTCGCCGAGATGAGACTGCGACTAGACTTTGAACGTTTTAAATTACGAGAATTGGCCTTCAGGTTATATGGTGATCTAAATTTATGATCCGCAGCCGTATATAATATTTATTTGTAGAATTTTAATCATAAAATTATCTATACAACTCTGTAAGTTAATGTTACCCTATTAATTGACTATTTCATGAAATCATGACATTTCAGGCCAACTCTGACTCAAGGAGTTGTATCGCCGATTCTTGATTATAATTCTGTAAATTCATATTTGTTACGGTCGCAAATCATATTTTTTTGCGGGTTACCTTATCGCAACCCTTTAAGTAGACAGAATAACAGACGGTAGGCGACGCTTTTCATAAAATAGGATGATAATTATTTATCTATCTTCCATTAGTTGACACTCACGTGTCCGTCAAGATTAGAGGCCGTAGAATTCGCAATACAAAATCACATTAGATACACGTCTTATGGTTTTTTCCTCCCATCAGAACTAACTTACCTCATCCAACAAAAAGTGTTCCATTCAAATAAGGCAGCAGCCACCATAAAAAGTTTGCAACAGTCGGCTTTAGTTAATTATCACGCAGTTACAAGGTGGTTATGAATAAATTAACCACAATTGGCTTGTTGGCGGTACGAGAGGAAACCAAATATAGTACCAACCACTACACACGGAATATGAGATGAGTGTGAAAACGTAATTAAGAAAATTTTATTACGGTCACTTTTGCAGATGAAATATTCATCAAGTAACGCAATGATAAAGGAATTAGGATATATGTACATACAGAATGGACCTTCATCATAAGCGCCAAGTAGAACGCAGTGGATATGTGTCTAAACAAAAATATACTCAAAACCTATTAGAGAAAAGGTAGGAAAGAAAAGATAGATTGTGTGCAAGATGATATAGCTAGAAATGAAGTGAAAACTGACAAAAAGGCTGGTAGATGTAAAATATGGAAGAAAACGATGAAGGTACACTAAATTGACCGAATCAATGAGGATATGAATAATTGGATATGGCAAGATGTTAAGAAAACTGTCGTCCAGAGTCGTTACTACATGATTACGAAAGTACTCTGAATTTACCAACAGGCAAAATGGACATAGTTTTTGTCAACGTCCAGTCGTTGACAAAAAACCATGTCGTCAACGTCACTATAAGAATGAACAGACAAAATTAGATAAATTAATTTGCGTCAAGATATACCGAGTTTTGGGCTTAGAATAAACCACTCTGATAAAACTTATTGCATTACATGAGTATGCAGCATTAATAAGCAGAATAATAGGTATCAACGCGAAGAGAGAGTAATAAAATTATACCGCGAAAAACTCGTTACAAATGGGACCTGGGGTTGCGTGTAGGTGGAAAAAAATACCAATTTAAAAGCGGGCCGGACAGAAATAGAATTTCCTTTTTTATAAAATTGTATAACAATGATATCATTATGTAAAAACCGGTCAAGTGCGAGTCGGACTCGCGCACCGAGGGTTCCGTACAAATTTGTAGGTGTATCTAAAAATTTACGGTTTTCGCAATTTTTCTTTTATCTGTGCTATTAAACGTTGCTTCGTACCAAATTTCAAGATTCTGAGTTCACGGGAAATACCCTGTAGGTTTTGATTCCCTTGCGAGTGTCGAAAATTTGCGGAATAAACGGCTGTATCTTTTGTTTGCTTTGGCTTAGAAGAAGAAATTTTTTCACAGCTCCAAGGGTCAGTAGACCTGAGTATTTGATATAAATTCCAGCTTGATAACTCCACGCGTTCCTGAGAAAAAGGATCTTGACAGACAGACGGACGGACGGACAACAAAGTGATCCTATAAGGGTTTCGTTTTTCCTTTCGAGGTACGTAGTACGTACGTAGTAACCCTAAAAAGTTACCAAAACCGTGGGCAGGCGCTGTCGGTTTTCCGAAAAGGATACTTACATCCTTTTAGGAAAAAGTTTTTATATGAATATTTTGCGTATAAACGATGTAATTTTATAGGAAATTATATCTAATTAAAATGTAGTCAATTGAGATAAGTCCGTGATAAGGCCTGGCGTACTTTATGGGTCTGAATGCTGGGCTGTGAAGAAGACGGATGAAAAAAGATGGCATGCAGCGGAGATGAGAATGTTGAGATGTATGTGTGGAGTGACGAGAATGGATAAAGTAAGAAATGAGTATATAAGAGGAAGTTTGAAAGTGGCGCCAGTGACAGAAAAGTTGAAAGGAAATTGTTTGGCTTATGTGATGAGAAGGGACGAAACGCATGTGACTAAAAGAGTGATGAATATACATTTTGATGGGTGGAGAGGGAGAGGAAGGCCGAAGAAAAGATGGATGGATTGTGTGAGAAATGATATGAAAGAGAAGGGAGTGAATGATAGCGTGACGGTTGACAGAGGAGAATGGAAGAAGAAAACGTGTTGCGCCGACCACAAGTGACATGGGATAAGGGCAGGAAGATGATGATGAGTGGGGAAATATTTTTAATACGATTCTGGATTCCATGTTTAATTATGGAATATTCTGGCTCTGAGAGCAGTGGCGGCCCCAACTTACGAGTTGTAGGTTGTGAATTCGAACCCAGGCAGGCATTTTGTGTATTTAATTTCATTACCACAACTCCCAAAACGGTGAAGGAAAACATCGTGAGGAAACCGGCATGTCTTAGAACCAAAAATTGGAACACATGTGACATCCACACAACCCACACTGGGTCCGCGTGGTGGATTATTTCTTTAGCGGCGTTGTGCACTTATGTTGAGATGGGTGAAAAATGTTAAACTCGCATCAGGACACGTGACCTGATCGAAAATTCGTAAGACGGAGCTCGCGTCAGGACACGTGACCTGATCGAAAATTCGTAAGACGGAGGGAGAGTAGACCGCATTTCAAAATATCAAAAATGCACAACGTTAATATTCAAGTTTTCACTTCTGCCGGCACTCCCGGAGTGCAAGCCGTTGTTTTTTTTTTACGTTGCCCCACTCTAGGAATTACTCCTGTATCGTGTGTGCGTTTACAAACATTTAAACTCACATACACAAACAGCCAGACCCGGAACAACTACCTGTAGGCAGTAAAAATATTTGTTCCGTGCGGGAATCGAACCCGCGACACGCAGCGCAGCAGTTATGATTATGACCTTACACTCTCTCATAGAGACGAGGCCTGTCTTCCAGTACATGATAGGCTGATTATGCTTATGCTGGCTCAAATTCACACATCTTTTTCTACCCTGGTAATTAGTTTCCTTCCAATGGCGAAACCACCTGTAATAAGCTATTCATAAAAAGAGCTATAATGGGGATATTATAATGATTTGCGAGTAGCATCTGCTATAATAACAATACGAGTCGTTTTTACAAAGTAATTGGTATTGTGTCTAAATAAAATGGTCGATAATGTGTCTTTGATTGGCAGGCTGTGTTTCTAATGTGTTGTGCATTCAAAACACAACAAAGACGAGTGCCCATCATTATTGACGGCACGGTTGGCGCAGTGGTTAGGCGATTGACTGCTGCGCTGCGTGTCGCGGGTTCGATTCCCGCACGGAACAAATATTTGTATGACCTACATGTATTTGTTCCGAATCTGGGTGTTTTTCTATCTATAATATGTATGTATTTACAAAAAAAAATGTACATAAGTAGTTTATCAGCCATCTTGTTACCATAACACAAGCATTAGGTTGCTTAGCTAGGGACTAGATGGCGCTGTGTGAAATGTCCAGGGATATGATTTATTATTATTAGATTCATGCATTAACAATTTGCTATGATACTTAACTGTCATATTTATATAAAGTATGACTTTGTTTACACATTGGGCAATTTGAGCTCGAACCTTTCTTTGAACCACTATTATCGTTTGATGTTACTGCAAAGTTTTTTTGTTTATGTATTTTATTGTTTCAGGTTTTGTTTTTATTAATGTCTGATTCCACAGCTGATTCTAATAAGATATGATCATGTTAATGTAGGTGCCTCGGTTAATGTATTTCTAAATTCTTCCCAATGAATAAAAGTTTTAGCATCTAACTTAAGAGCCACAATTTTTTTTTTTTTGGGTGGGAAATCATCAAATGATCTCTCCCGCTCTGGACTGAGCGGAAGGGCGTGTCAGACTTTTACTGACTAAAACCCACCCGTGTTCCTTCAGTTGCCTATGCTAGGGACCACGGTATCTCTTTCGAACAGCACGCAGCCCTGGCGGCATCGACCCTAGCGGACCCCGTCAGTTCGTGCTGACATCTCTTTGAGGCGCGCGTGGAACACAAAGCGCCGTCGACCCGGGCATGATCCTTACCGGGCGGCGAGCTGCCCGTTGCTCGCCGCCCGCAGGCCCGCGCTTACGGTGGCCGGGAGTCGGCTGTTGACTCCCGTCCAGGGCGTCTCCTGCGGCGACTAGGGTCGTGAGGGCGCAGTGATTGCCTCTCCTTCACGCGCTCCGCCTCCTCCTTCGCGAGCATTACTGCTTCGCAGAAGGAGGTGACGGCCTCCCATGCACTCTCGCTCCGTACCATGGCCTGGACCAGGGCCGGACGCGAGAGATCACCGCCGCCGATCGCCGCCACGAGGACATGGCGGTGCTCCGCCCAAGCCGGGTAGACCACCACCGTATGCTCCACCGTGTCCTCCGGGCGAACCACACAGTGGTGACACCCTGGCGTTTCCTCCCGCCTTATCCTGTACAGGAACCTCCCGAAACAACCGTGTCCGGTGAGGACCTGCGTCAGGCGAAAGGTAAGGGCGCCGTGGCGCCTCCCTAGCCACTCTTCAAAGAGGGGACTTATCGCCGCTATTGTGGCGTGCCTAGAACATTGTTAAGGCCCTCAGATTTCGCAACCTCGACCAGATAACGCAATACTTTACTTGACTCCTTTTCCATTTGATCGACATTAAATAAGGATTGCACACTATGTTATTGTGTTATTTGAAACCCAAAAAGCCATAGACATGAACAATGAACATGTCAATTTACCTAGATGTTCAAACACCACAAACCTCAATCAGATGATAAACATAACACCACGCCTGTAATCCCGAAGGGTTTGACAGAGGCATACCTATATAGTATACCCACATTTCGCCAGGTCTCCTGTAATACCTAGGGGGCTAGCCTAAACCAGCCACGAATCCAGACTCTGGGCTGCTACAGAGAAATTCCAGACGGAGAAACCCAATAACACATTGCCCGACCTGGAAATCGAACACAGGACCTCATGCTCAGTAGCCTGAAGTCAGGGGTTGTGCCCCATTGATTGCATTAGACTCGCCCACTAAACCATGGGACTTAAAAATATCTGGCGAAAGGCCTAACCCGTCGTGAAATACAGCCGCGATGTTTGTGGAATCAAAACAAAATAACACAGATTTCAACGAAGGCATCATTAAAATCTGCAGAAGAGTGATCAGAATCTTAACACTGACCTTAAGACTGCAAGACAGTCCGATATTGAAGGACGAAGAACCACGTCACCAAAAGTCCGTTCCAAGAAAAACACTCGTCGCGGCCGTGACTCGCATATGATAGCAATGATCGTTGTGTAGTGCGTGACGACCTGACTTCCTTCCTCCCGGTGACATACCAATTTGTGTGGGACGTAGCTTCGAGGAACTAGCAATCACGCTGTAAGCAAACCGGAGTAAATGCTAGACCTATGGGCTGAGTGAATGCTACAGCTATATAGTATAACCAAGCCATGGTGTGTAATTTTATCCCCCAAGAATTTTGCTCACGTGTGTACACATTTATATATAAATAATAATCTTTTTTTAAAGTGGGATCAGTTGACCAAGGAAAAATAATATTATTAATTATTTAGTCAACTCATCCCGCGGGATAAGTTCGAGCGGCCTCAGTTGACTAAAGAACCATCAGATTAACGTAGGTTTTCCTAGAACTTGCGGTAAGAGATTGTACGTACCTACGTTGTGACATGAATGGAAACTGGGTACACGTGGAATAGATTTGTATCTATGTGTGTTTTGTCAGGCGCACAGTCACAGTCACCAAAAGAGATAAGTAAAGAGGGTCGTCGAATATAGTTGAAGTTTAGTAAGAAATCGATAGATGTTTTCGAATGAAATAATCAATTTATCCTTTGGTGAAATATTGTGCCTTTGATTCGGGAGTTTCCAAGAATTTTGTATATTGAAAAGGGGCCTTCAAACTACGAAGGAAAAGCGCTAGCAATAAATAATACTTAGTTATTGCGCTGTAAAAGTTTGAACACAAGCTGAAAGAAAATTACAAAACCTACCTAATACCTACATTTAGAAAGAAAGAAGGGTCATAAAGGATCGTGGCTAAATGATAACAGCCGCACGGGTCGATTGAAGGTTAAGCTACACTTTCCGCGGTCGGTTCGTGGATGGGTGACCATCGATTGCATATGGAAACCCCTCCGTGCCTCGATAAGCACGACAAGCCGTTTATACCGGTTGTCATTCGTACATCTTTCACAATCATTACGGGTAGTCAGAAGCCCAAAAGTCTAACAACCAGTCTTACTGTACAACTGGGTCGAGGAGGTCAGATAGGCAGTCGCCCCATGTAAAATAATAGGGTAGTTGCCTGGGTAAAAAACTAATAATTATATTTAGTCCGTCAGTTAGATTATCGAAAAATAATGGACACGTATTTTTTCTTTTGTCAATCAAACAAAAAATGACAAAGATAAAGCGAGTCAAAATTTGGGAGTCGGGGGGGGGGGGGGGGGGTCGTGACGTCACTTGCTTGCAAAAGTGTCGCAAGCAAGTACGTCACGCGGAACTTTAACGGCCGATATCTTCATCATTTTTTGTACAATTGACAAAAGAAAAAATACGGGTTCAATATTTTTTGAAAATCTGACGGAGTAATTAGATTTTTTAGGAAAATAGTCTATTGTATTCAGCTGCATCCAGTTAGCCTGGAAGCCGACCCTAACATAGCTGGGAAAAGGCAGATTGATTGATTTAGAAAGAAAGCCCATGTCAAACTAGAAATAGAAAATATTGATTCTCCAGGTAATACAGTAAGCGGGTGCAGGTGGTTAATAGCAAATTGAGACGACATAAGTAGCTTAAAATAATACCTACAGCTAGGTTACAATATAGTATTTGCTAGTGAGCCCCAAACTAGACAGTATCTTGGGGCTCGGAGTACGAATTCCAAATTGGAGACTAGAAAGGTGATTTCAGTTTTCAAACTGTTCAAGATATACACAAAAAAAAAACTAGCTACACCCTGCTAATCCTCCCTAGAAACCAAATCATCCCGACTGCAAAGTGCACAAGAAAATAATAGTGTTTATATGCAAAACATCAATATGTTAGGAAGAAAGGAGCGAGCTGATCTAGAATTCTGAAGATTTGAACAAAATGTTTCTTTTGTCTTCTGTAAAAAAGAAATTGAAGCATGTATGTGTAAATGTGAATGAATAATATAAACGTTGGATCCTAAAATATTTCTCATTGCAGAGAATTTGTCTGTTTGAAGGTTTGAAGACAGAAAACCTCATAAGTTATTTTGTTCATCCAATATTAATGACAATGTTTCCAATTTTATCGGCAATGCAACCTTCAAAGCTTGGTAAAAATATTTTTTTAAAGTTTTCGAAGCCCTTGGGGTTTAATGTTCGAATAAAAAGAATCCTAGAAATTCACACGTTGAAGTTACGCAGTACCCTACTTATTCAAAACGAATCCAATAAGACGACCACACCAATTGATTAGTTAGCTAACATAGATCGCTGGGGTATGGAAATTACATTCAAATGAAACGATAGCTCTGGCTACATTTGATTTTCCTCGGCATATAATTAAATTGATTGCCAAGAAAGTCATCCAAAATTTTTATGTAAGATTCACCTTTATTGCAGCTAATCATTCAATATTATTATCAGAATAAATTATAGTAATACACGCTTACGTTTAAAAGAACGATAATTACATGAGATTGATTACAATCGTTAACAACGAGACTTGGTTAAATTGCGTTTCCAATCTTAAATGCTGGCTAATCAATACTAGGAGGATAAGTTGCAGCTGCTGTTTACAATCAAAGCAATGTACCTTCATGTATTGAACTATGTGCTTGCCAAACCATCCAATATTTCATATCATTCTTAACAATATTCAGGCATTACTCATAAGAGCTACTACAGCATTCCGTCTGCCAAGCATGTCTTGTTTGTATCATCCTTTATAGCTATCGGTTTTGACTGATATGTTGCTCGATTCTACAGACGTCAGCACATCAAGCTACTACATCTGTCTAATTTCTTTAATAGATCTTCAACTTTATCGCAACAGCATTAGGCTCATGATTGATTGGGAAAATTTGACAGTTTCGGGTAGCTTGATGTGCTGGCGTCTGTACATTGACCTGATACATTGTCTTATGCGTTTTTCAAAGTGAGTTGTCAATTCAATTTATTTGGGGTCGGCGCAACATGTATTTTTCTTCCATACTTCTCTATTAGTCGTCATCTGGGTAGTCACCCCCTTTCTAACCATATCATCATTCGCACAGTCCTTCCATCGTTACTTTGATCTTCCCCTACTCAACCATCGACATTCATACTCAAAACTTTCCTCACGACGTTTTTCAAGGTGAGCTTTCATCTCAACATGAAAACGTCTTTAAACCTTCAAATCTGCTAGGTATCTCTTACTTACTCGTTCGAAGAATGCAAAAAAGTTCTAATAAATCACTACATGTATTTGTACAGTAAGTACCTCGACCTTAACATCTGGACATCGGTACTGGACCAGATTCTAATCACACGTTACGGTAATTTTACTGTAGTTCGCTCCCAATAAATCAATGATGTTATCGTTACCGCATAGAACAAAGACTGCTTTAAATAACTGTTTGATGAGCTACTGTCTTATCCCTTTCCTGATCATAAGACTGTAGCAGATTTATTGTTCACCACCGAGCAGTAATCCTATTACTAATAATAGGGGACTTTCTTCATTGGCATCTGCAAACGGTTAGAAATGCTTGTATTCGGGAACGGAATAGTTGTCTGCAGCTGTCCGCCATACATAGGACTATAGGTAATAGGTATTTTAATTTTAAAGCAAGAGTGAATATGTATCTTCTGGGCACGCTCGTTCCATCATATACCTCATCCATCGCTTTCCATCAGTCGTAATCGAGGTCAAAAGCAAGGCCATTCAGCAAAAAAAAAAAATAAGGTTCTTCTTAATAACGTTGACGTCAGACTTCATGCTTTTGAAGAGTAAGTACCTACATTACAGTTTTCGTATAAGACCCAACACGATAATAAAGGTCACATTATTCGTAGGGTTCATATCAAATTTTATGATCTGCAGCCACGTTTACAGCTATCTAACTAATTAGTCGTTACCCCTGGCTTCCTTGTCAATATAACTTTTAATGCTCTTAGTAAATGATTTCGCACCGATATTGCCGTGGGACTGTGGGAGTCATTATCATTCACTATTGGATAAATCTGCTGATGAACTTAAGATTACTTCAATGTTCGCGATCATTGCCGCCGTTGTTGACAACAACTGTAAAGATGAACTATTGTTAGATAATAGAAACTGTTTTTCTTTGTACAAATTATTGGTGACATGAATATTTTTGTGGGTTGTTCAACTTTTTGATCTATTTGGCAAAATTGACATTTTTCTGGCAGAATATAAGGTTTTTTCAAAGACTACTTTTCAGTGAGCTATAGTGTTGTCTGGGATATATGGGAAATTATATTTGTTTTTTTATGACAGCCACGACACAAATCCTACTGAAAAATAATCTTCCCCAAATTGAAATGTATCGACGCTGCGAAGCGGATTCCATTACATGTCAGCTTCGATACGCCTCCTGAATTGGAACGGTAATCCCTTTCATGGACACAAAAGAGAATCCATACGAATGTTTACAAAAGCTTCATTCATCCCAGAAATCTGTGCCCCTCCAATTACGGGCTATACAAAAAATTCCGAAGAGTTCCGAATATAAATCCGTCATCTGTAAGTCAATGACGTCATTATTATTCCGTTCTAAGTCTTGCCCTCAATATGAGGAATCTCTTGAAGAGTATGACTGAAGACAGTTTTCGTGGCTATGAATATATTATTGAACCATCCGGTGTGGACAGACGTTAACTTTCAATTGGACGCGGAAAAGATCGGAGTTATTCCTTGAGCCTCGCTTTGAGAGATTTAAGCGGAAAGGACGTTTTATTTTTGGATGAGGACGTCGGCTTTATTGGTGAAGGTTTTCTGCGAGGATTAATTGAAACAGGACCAGAGTGAGTGGCGAGTGATATTAATGGAGGCAGGCAATGGACGTTCCACGATAAAAATTAATCCAGAAGCAAAGTAATTTTATCCTTCGCAACATAGCAAGTGATATTTATTTTGAAATAAATAAACCGGCTTGTGTAGATACATACAAATCCATCCAAATCAAAAACCAATCGGTTCAAAGGAAACTATAAATACCTACTATAGTATAGAGCTATACAACATATTAGCAATAGCGTATTCGGTAATACAAGAAACCGCAAACCATTAATATGCCTTGTGGCAACGTATACAATAGTACAAAACTATATAATACAAGTTAGGTTACGCACTAAGTGCGAGCGAGAATGAGAGCTCAAACGAATTCGGGAGTGGAAACCCTAAGCATATTATTTATTCAGGTGTTTGGAAGCCACGACTTTTCTAATTTGTACCTTACAGCAGTACATTACATTTTTGTTGAACTGGGCCTTTTTGGCGCAGCCGTGAGGGAAACTCTCCTATTAAATGTATATAAGTAGTTTATCAGCCATCTTGTTACCATAACACAAGCATTAGGTTGCTTAGCTTGGGACTAGATGGCGCTGTGTGAAATGTCCAAGGATATTATTATTATTAATTTCTTACATCGGACTCTTTTTGTTTATATCAGGGGGCAGTTCTCGTAATTTTAAGAAAGTTCACAGTTGCAATCTGATCTCAGTCTCAATCTGCCAAAAATACCTATAATTTTGACAAGTTTTGACATTTGTTTGTCGCCGAGATGAGACAGGGATTAGCTTTTGAACATTTTAAATTACGAGAATTGGCCTTCTGGTGTATTTTTCAGGAGTATTGTGGGTCTTTTAGTCTGTGCTAAATAAATGGTTTCTTTCTTTATTTTTTTCCGTAGCAATGCTCGCAAATACCACAAAAAGGTTGGTGAGGCCACTGCTAGCTTGTTTGCCTCGGTTTCCTGTAATCTACCTATGGCTATTGGAATCATCTACATGAATGTTAATGCTAGTGGTGCTGATGGACAGAGCTTCGAGAAAGCACTTTGCAAGAAGGGTGAACACCAACAAGTGTATTAAGAAGCCCAAAACTATTGAATAAGAAACTGCTTCAGCATAGTTATTCACAACCACTCGATACGCTTCTGTACCATATCGAACATCAATCAATGCTATCCTAGGAGTCCTCTAAACGCTGTTCACAAGTCCAAAACCTAAAAAGTTTTGTCAGTTTAAATCAAATAGAAGACCGCTATTGATCTGACAGCTGTTTGCTGTCGGGAGCAATGCAAATCAGAAGGCCAATTCTTGTAATTAAAAACGTTCAAAATCTAGTCGCAATCTCATCTCAGCGACAATCAATGTCAAAAACTTGACATAACTGTAGGTAAATTTGAGGTATTTCTGAGAGATTGAGACTGAGATCAGACTGTGAGCATTCTTAAAATTACGAGAGTTGCCCCTCAGGTTATCGAAATGTGGCAGTTTCGATACGATAACTTGTCGGATGGTTGAGAACAGCTATGCAAGTGTCCCGAAGAAATCTGATGAACGTCGGAGAAGCAACGCCAGAGATTGTTAATCTCTGGCGTTGCTTCTCGGACGTTTACATTTTAAAGGAGTTTTTAAACGCTTTTGAAAAACCTCTCTTCGCTGCTGCTGTTACAAAGCGTGCACCTTTAAATATTTCACAGAACGGTAGGCATATTATGTCTGGCGAAAATTTATTAACGCCTAGGCTATAATACATTTATGCCAGATTCGGTGTCAAGTATCAGTATTTGCTCGGCTTTCAGAGATAGTAAATGGCACAGAGAGATAAAATTACCTATGTAACAATATAATATTTCTGTATATTTTTGTCTAAAAGCTTTGTGAAATGGAAGAGTGTTTTAAGTGCTCTTGTCCCTAGAGATAACTGTAGATCTCTGAATAAAAAAACACAATAGACGTAATAAAAATATATCCTATTTACCTACCGAACTCCAACTTCGAGTAGGTATCTTCAAACTTAATTGAATTTGTGTTCGAGGAAAGACGTGATCAATTTTAGAGGAATGCTGATGGAATCTACTAGATTTTTAGCTTTAATCCTATTCACAAGTACCACAGAAAATTTCATTACTATCTGGCATAAAACACGTATCAAATATACAAGGTAGCAGGTACAGACGCCAGCAGGTCAAGCTACCCAAAACTGTCAAATTTTCCCGATCAATCTTGATCCTTAATTTTTCAGTAATAAAGTTGAAAATCTATGAAAGAAATTTGACAGATTGTAGTAACTTGATGTGCTGGCGTCTGTACATCGACGAGCAACCTGTTATCATGGATTCAGTACATGATTCTGGACCCCCCTGCGTTGAATTTTTTCCTCGGTCAGCTGTTACCTACAAGAGTCAGTTTCTGCAATACCTACGCGGTCAAAATGTATGGAACAGCAAATTTCTATTTTAATAACCGACGAAAAAAGAACCTTGGGTTTCAGAATCATGTACTGAATCCATGGTATGGTATGGTTGTGCGTCGACGTCCCTGCCACCCTGTATAGCTTGCGATCGATTTAACGAGATTTTGATGTTGGTCAATGTAAAAGGATGGAACCGTATCATAATCCTTCCGCAAATGCGCTTACGCAGTACAAACGTACAAAAAACTTCACGTAAGTTGTTATTAAAAGAAAAACTAGGAAACAGCACGAACACGTTGCTAATCAATTTGGTAACATCAATCATAATCGTGACACGCGATCCGCTTTCATGTAACCACCAATGTTGGACGGCCAATACTGAGAATTACATCCGTTGCTGGTTTTGTAGCTAATGATTTAGGTCTTTTAAAAGGCAATAGTAGCAATGTATGTGTATTTTATGTTGGTCTTAAGTTTGGCAAGTGTTGACGGGTTGGTATGAAGGATGCATGTAACTGGTTTACCATATTTACTCGGTGTCGGTACTGTTTAGACGGACTATGAGAGATGGATGTAGTTTTTAATGTTGAAATTTCTTGGTTGGTCTATGATAAATTAATAATTTTAATTCATAATGTGGCGTGAAATGGTTTCTAATTTCTGAATTTAAGTTTTATTAAGTTGGTGGGATGTAATTTGGGTTGAGGACTGAAATCAAATTCGTGCATCCTGGTTTATTCCACATCATCATTCATCATCGTTCTCCTGCGCTTGTCCTAATTTATTTATGGTCGGCGCAACATGTATTTTTCTTCCATACTTCTCTATTAGTCGTCATCTCGGTAGTCACCCCTTTTCTAACCATACCAAATCATCATTCACACCGTCCATCCATCGTTTCCACCCTGGTTTATTCAACATGAAGCTGATGTCAGAGTACCATTACCCCCTAATCATGTCTAAAAGCAAAACTTAAAAAAAAACTCCTGTTTTTGAAATCCATCAAAATGAAAAGTCTCGATCTTACCCTACTTTGAACGAAAGTTAATAGCTTTTGTTCCACGATCGTAATATGGATGGATTGACAATGATTTATAGCACACCAAGCGACCTAACTTCTCTTGCTCCTACTAATGCCCCTATTTCAATCAGAACCAGTCGCACACCGATTTTCTACAAAATGTACCACGGTTATGAAACTAAATTGCCGAGTCATTTGTGTATCGTTGCTTGGAGATTTTAGGGTTACGCGGATAAACCAGAAACCTTTTCAATCGCATTGTTTTGTGAAAATGTGACAATGACTATTATCTACTTAACAATCTTGAATTTATTTAATACTAGCTTTTGCCCGCGACTTCGTTCGCGTGGAATAGTGACTTCACCAATAGATGACACCGACTCTTGACCAATAGATGGCGCTGTATGTCCGGAATAAATTTTATTTTTTATTTTATTTTTTGTAATAAAAACTATCCTATGTCCATTCTCAAGTTCCAAACTATGTCTGTACCAAATTTCACACAAATCGGTTCAGTAGTTTAGGCGTGAAGCAAAGACAGACAGACAGACAGAGTTACTTTCGCATTTATAATATTAGTTTGGATTTTATTTTATTTATTTGTGCTCCATTTATTATTTTAAGGGCTAATTTTTCCATCGACACATAACTTTTATTCGTGGAATAAAATTGACGTTTGACAGTTTTTGTATGAAATAACTGTCAAAATTTCAAAATTATTCCTCGAATAAAGTTAACAGATGATTGAACACCAGCCCTAAGTATACTGTTGACATAACAATATATAAGGCCGCCAGTAAGAGTCACAATATACCCCGTACTAGTTGAAACTGTAATGAAGTGGGCAATTCATTCATTAATTCACTGATAGACAACGGACAGCCTAAACCTCTAGGTCTAGAAGTATGCAAATTAGCACAAGCGTTATTTATATCGTGCAGCACTAAGGGAGGAATTCAACTATTCAAATGATAAATGTTGGGGTTAAATACGGGATTAAAGTTTGTTTGCAAGTTCGTCATTTTTGCCGATGGTAAATCCCAGAGCACAGTTTGTGGTTTGATTATTATTTTTTTTTTTTATGCATACAGTCTTAATACAGGTTCATGTTTGTTTTGTACCATTAAACCAAAAATGGTTTGTATTAGTATTCATATTAGCTATAAGAACAATCCTTAATGATCACTAAGTAAGTATAACTTTTACTTATTATATATCATTCATGATAAAGCCGTTCAATGCATCAGCCAGGTTATCTACATGGCGAACTGATTTTAGCAACTTGGAATCTTCTAGAAAATTTCTTAGCTGTCCCTAAATCCAAGTTTTGTAGATAGAATTTGTACATTTGCAGCAACGAATACATTCATAAAACATCGGTGACAGCTACGGAGCCCACATATCTCGATCTTGGCTGTTTTTTCATCAAATTACACCTTATTTTCGTAATGCCTCGTAATGATCCATTGTCTAGGGACCGCGGACGTTACCTGCAATCTGTCGGCATCGTGTTTTCTTGAGAACTTCTTTGTTTTACAACAGTTTTTTGCAAACAATTTGTTGTGAATCACGTTGGTTTATTGCAGTGGCAGATGTAAGTGTGATTGATAAGATAGGGATCTTATTAATTCTGAAGATCTTATAGCCATTACAGAATAGGTCTCTTGACCACGTGGGAATTGGGTCTTTTTTTTTTTTTTTTTTGGTTGGGAAATCATCATATGACCCCTCCCGGTCTGGGCGGAGCGGAAGGGAGTGTCAGACTTTTACTGACTAAAACCCACCCGTGTTCCTTCAGTTGCCTGTGCCAAGGGCCACGGTACCTCTTTCGAATAACCCGCAGCCCTGGCGGCATCGGCCCTAGAGGGCCCCGTCAGTTCGTGCTGACATCTCTTTGAGGCGCGCGTGGAACACAACGCGCCGTCGACCCGGGCCTGGTCCTTACCGGGCGGCGAGCTGCCCATTGCTCGCCGCCCGCAAGCCCGCGCCTACGGTGGCCGGGAGTCGGCTATTGACTCCCGTCCAGGGCGTCTCCTACGGCGGCTAGGGGCGTGAGGGCGCAGCGATTGCCTCTCCCTCACGCGCTCCGCCTCCTCCTTTGCGAGCATTACTGCTTCGCAGAAGGAGGTGACGGCCTCCCATTCACTCTCGCTCTGTACCATGGCCTGGACCAGGGCCGGACGCGAGAGATCGCTGCCGCCGATCGCCGCCACGAGGACACGGCGGTGCCCCGCCCAAGCCGGGGAGACCTCCACCGTGTGCTCCACCGTGTCCTTCGGGCGATCCACACAGTGGTGACACCCTCGCGTTTCCTCCCGCTTTATCCTGAACAGGAACCTCCCGAAACAACCGTGTCCGGTGAGGACCTGCGTCAGGCGGAAGGTGAGGGCGCCGTGGCGCCTCTCTAGCCACTCCTCAAAGAGGGGACTTATAGCCGCTATTGTGGCGTGCCCAGGAATTGGGTCTTGAGAATATCTTCTGCAAATTGTTTGGTAGACAACAGTCATATACATATAATCATATATTTTCAGAAACAACGGGAATCTAGCCTTACCAAATGGCCACCGAAGAGGCCAATAACTTTTACATCCTTAACGGACACACATATAACATCACGCCTTGTTTCACCGAAAGGTTGGGCAGAGATGTACCAATAGTACACCCATATTTCGCTAGCTATGTTTAAGTTCCATGTAATAAGGGGTGACCCTATTTCCATCAACCGAAAGAAATAAAATATACAAATAAGTATGTATGTATTTACCGTCGCAATAGGAGTTGTCACGTTACTTTGGCTCGTGTCTGGAAATTTGTTACGGTTTGATAAGAAAGAAAACTAGCTACATTTAGAATACCTAGGTGCAAGCCAGACTGCTACATAAAAAGTTTAAACGAAAAATGAGGTTGCTCCAAGTATTTTTTGTCTTTATTACAACGAAAATCGTTTAAAAGCAAATTATCGCGCCAAGAAAATTCATCATTGATAAAAACGTATGGCGTATGTAAAATCTTTTTTTTCTTCTCGGGTTAAATGTTTTGCTTGATTCAAGAGATGCAAGATTAATATAAATAAAATCATGAACATCAAACCATATTCCTTCCAGAAATAACTTTCTCAGCATAAAACAAGTTGACTCCTCGCAATAAAAGATTTATACTCAACGCTACCTGAACGCGAGGTAATGCATTCAACAGCTACCATTACCTGATCTAACTTTCAGCCACCAGGATGGAATGAGACAGAAATATACACTTGAAGAACGTTAAAAAGAGACAGAAGCCGCAAATTAGTCCCATAACACCGGGCGCGATAATTGTAAGACTTGTTTCTCGGAGGATACACATCGTGATTCCGGTGACAAAAAGTTGACTGATGTCGTTCTGATTGCTTAGGATGAAGCAGATGGTAGATTAGTTTTTTAATCACTTCCTCTTGCTAACCATTCCGAAGCAAAAACTGAGTAAATCCTATAATCAACTATCAGGAAACTAGGAAGCAGAAGAGATAATTTGCCGTCTACTCTGAAGTTGGAACGCGAATATAAATGAAATTTTCCTTGTAGGTATAAGGAAAAGTTGGAGCCTGAACTAATTGAATGCTACAAGAAAAAAATATCTTGAAACGATCCTGCCTGTTGAGTAAACTAGGTGCATAAACCCGCAAAGAATGAACTAAGTTAGCAGAATATAAAATCCTTATTATGCAAACTATTTTTTATAGCCATAACGCCCATAACTTTCAGTGTTTTCGCAAAAAATTAGCTAAACGAAAATTAAAAAAAAAAGAATCTGCATTCGCAGGAATCCTTGACCGCTGCAAAGCAATGCAGGTTAGCAAACAAACAAAAAACTGGGTCAAACTCAGTTCGCTAATGCACGTACAAATGTGAGAATTCCGAGCAGACGAAACCCGACTAAACAGGGTCTGAGCCAAACGCGGCTGTAATCAGCGCGACTCTAACTAACAAGTAAACTTCACTAACGAATTTCAGTTTTAAATTGGAGTCTGCAAATCATATTTTGTTTGATTAGGACTTTAGTCCTTGGAGTTCGGTTGTTCAATATTACATTGTAAAAGGAAATATAACTGTTGGTAATAATTTAGGCTCTTGTACTTGAAAAGAAAACTGCCTCAGGTCTTTCTTTGAGTTTTAAATTATCAAAGGGTAGCAAAGTTTGTCCTTGTTAACGATATTAGATGCTTGAGCTTGTTGTTTGTTAATTTCTCCAGCTCCGTACATTCTGTACGGAGCTGGAGAAATTAACAAACAACAATTCTCATGAAAGACAAAAGCGAAGGAAATGTTATGAGAATCCTTGTTTGTGTAAATACTGCTGGCATTTGTTGATTGTTTCATTGCTCTGCTCGCAGTGCTCGCAATATGCGCGCTTGTAGGTTTAGGTTCTGTTTCTGCAGTTTATTTTTTCAGTTTATTTGTGTAATTATTCGGGTTATTTGTTTAACTGGCTAGGGGTAGAATTGTGACTATTACGCCCTCATGTACCCCAAGATTATGTGAATGAAGAATTGTGATATGCAAACTGTCTTAAAGCGCGGCTAATAATCAACACTTCATTGGGAGTTGCACATAATGTAATAGATTTCAAGTTACTACAGCTGTCCAGGACTCAGGAGTATGGTAATTTCAAGATCTTAACTTTCTTAAGAGGGATGCACTATGTATCCCGCGAAATTCATTTTTTTTTTTGTATTTTTGCAATTTGCGTCTCAGCATACATTTAAAATACAAGTTGTATGTTGAATAAAATATGATTCGCGATCATAACAAATATGACTACAGAATTCAATACAACCCTTTAGGTGCAATCCTATCAATCCTAATGATTGATATTCCATGAAAACGTCATTCAATAGGATTATATGAAAGATCAACCTGACACTGACCAGCAGTGCGATTCTGTAACCATCTCACCGTGAAAACTTAGGTGAAGTGAGCGTAGAGTGAGCTGTCATTTCAACTAATACACTATTGACAGCTCACTCTAAGCTCACTTCACTTAACTTTTCACGGTGAGATTTTTACAGAATTGATCGGCTGCAAATTGGGGGCTGCACAAAATGTTATAGATTATCAAGTTACTTCAGTTGAAAATTACTGTTCGCAAGTATGGTAATTTCAAGATCATAACTTTCGTAAGTCAGTTGAGTGTTACGAATGTTACCCTAGTAGCTAGCACAGTTAGCTCCAGATTCAGAGTTTATGACGGTTCATTCAAGGCCAGAATAATTTTATTGTGGAAGAAAATGAGCTTCGCAGAATAAGAAAAAGAAAAAATATGGAATCGAGACGTATAAAATGTCACTGAAGTTGGGCAAAAAATATATATTTGGCACGAAACTGCCGTATCTTTGCCAAGTAGACATTTTAATAAATTATTGCTCAGAAATACGCAGAGTATTGTATTTTAAACGTATCACGTAGCTCAAAACCTTATTAAATTGATGAGATTCTGCCAAACGAAACATTCGTCAATTTTGAACGATTTTTTTGTTTGTTGTCTATTGCTTTAATTTTTATTTAACAGCAAATAACTTAAGCATTGAAACGTTTTCTAGCGAATAACTGAATTGTTTTATAATCTATTGGAATTTACCTCGTTATGTTTTCAAATTGGTATTGCCCGCAATATTTTGAGCATATTTCTGGGTAGCCAAACCTCCCTAAGTAATTTGTTAAGTTCTCCGAACCCGAAATGGACCACTAATATTCTAATTAACAGTTCTTGGAACGTTGAACTAAACTTGCTTCCAGAATTTAATTATTTGCGTTGTTTTGGCAAACTTGAGTACTTATTTAGGACAAAATGGCCGAATCAATCAAAGCTTTGCAAATTCTGAGATTGTAGATAGATAATACAATTTCCAATTAGAGGAAACCGTTTCCGTATGTTAGGGGTCACGCAGAAATGTCAACTTGGACCGTTGTGACCACAGAATGGTGGCGGTAGCTATACCGAATTCCGCACAAACTATACCTATATATCGGCTGTTGTGGTGGATCGTTACGATATCAAATGCCAGCCGAATGGACATGGATTGGGATCGAATGTATTTCTTGTTCATTTTGGAAGTAAGCTGGTGTTATATCCAGGTATAATTTTTAATTACAATTTGGAATTTAATGTAGATTAAAGTAGTTTTTGCTGCGCAATTCTAGTTTTTGACAATGTTCGATCAATTCGGAATGGTAATACTGCTATCGTATTTCTTATGTGCTTTTGCTAGGTAATTAACTGGTAAAATTGTGACCTTTTTGCCTGGAAGAAGTTTAATTACTGCAGTACTTTTTGTCGCACGAAGAAATTGGCAAGAAATATTATTTTCACGTCTGCCCGTACCTATCTCCCACTAAACCCAAATTGCTTTAACATAATAACATGATATTGTAATACCCAAAACTTTCCCTAGTTATAACTTCGAACCGTTGCAAATGAGAACCTTTGAATCCTTCAAAGTTTCTGCTCAAACTAAGTCGATATTGCTGCGAACATTCTAGAACCTATTCCGGTAATCATTTGCCACAAGTACGGTGTTGTATGGAGGTTCAAGGACCGTTAGTGGCCCCATACCAGTTTATCCAGTGCAGCACTTAGGGACAGGCCAGTGTAGCCCAGCTGCCGAGTATCGGAACGGTTCGCCAGATGTTAAATAACTTTGAGGACTGTCCAACTATTTTTGGAACTAGGAGTCTTGTTATCGAAATAATTTTCTTTTTATACGCATTGGTTATATTGATGACATTTTGGAAATCATGTTGGAGGCATTTTACTGCTTAATTGTAGCACTAACCTTTTTGAATGTCATACAATGTTTTAAGTGCTCACCAGAAGAATGGCACTAAAAACTTGACGTGCGAAATATAAACTCTTCGTAATGAAATTCGATCAGCTGCGCGGTATGACTTGAAGCGAGAACTGTCCCAAATGTCCTGGGGCTATTGTAGGTTGTTCCATCAACGACGGATATATTTTTCATGACGGGAGTTCTACTAAAAAGACCGCCTCAATTCAAAAAGAAAGAAAATTCCTTACCTTTGATTCGGAATATTGCTGAATTTTTATATACAACATTTCCGCAAAAACTTTTACTTTAAGTGTGAGTTGATTAAGTCTGTTTTATCATGTTTAGTTATCGATCATGTCTCCAGAGTTTCGCTAGCAAATTTAATTTGAAGTAAAGTATGTTAATATATATACGGGCGTTTTGGCTGTTATTGCATGAATGGAAACTTGAATATTGATATATTTATGTAGCTGTAGGCAGCGAAATTCCAGATTAATATTGATTTTGTGAAACTATTATAGGATACCGAATGAAATTGAGTCTAACAAAGTTAAATAGAGGAATGGGAAGAGAAATAAGTAAATACAAATACATGAGCTAGCTTGACGTTGGCTTACGTTGATATATACAGCAGTAACACTGACTGAACGAAATGGGTTAACCAATATGTTGTTCATTGACCTATTTTCTGTTGCGGATCAGATACACAATACTGTAACGTGCACATACTTAATTCTTTCAGACATTTACGAATTTTTCGGTTATTTTGAGCTTAATAAAATAAATGGACGAAGCTCGACTGCTAAGATCGGGATCCTGGGTTCAATTCGCAAGTCAGGTAAAATGTTATAAAAATTATATACTGTGTATAGTTTTTCCGACGATTATTTTAATATTTCGATTGTACTATAAAAAAAAAACCAGCCATGTGCGAGTATGACTCGCACACCAAGAGTTCCGTACCACAAGACAAAAAACAGCGAAAGCAACGTTTCTTGATGGAAACTTTTCATTTTTAATTTTATTTTATTATTTGTATAGCGGCATTAAAGAAATACATACTGTGAAAATTTCAACTGTCTACCTAATACGGTTCATGTGATACAGCCCCCTGACAGACGGACGGACAGTGGAGGCTTAATAATAGGGTCGCGTTAGCACCCTTTGGGTACGGAACTCTAAAAAGGCGTAAAGAAACTAAAAGTATATAATGGAAATTGAGTTTGTCTGTGATAAAACACCGTCCGGCACCCTAATTGCGTAACACACGATCAATCGGAATCGGTTTCATTTAGACAGTTCAACAACATTCATTGCGTTATTTACGTGTTGAGCAGACAAATTTTTCGAACTTATAAAGCAATGGATTAGCAATTTGCTTCAAAATGATTCTGATTCCGATTGATTGTGTGTTACGCAATAAGGGTGCGGATTGGGAAATTATTAGAGTAAAAAGTAATAGGCTTTCCCTTTTTATTACCAACGCACGTAGGTACGTAATAGAAACGTATAGAGAGCTTAAGCGGAAAATAATTTCTATCACAAAACGCATGGTCACCCTACCACCTAGGCTCCTAATGACGCTTCGAGAAGGTAATAACTGAAAGCTAAGTAAATTGTGGTGTAATAAAGTCAATACCACCGAGTTCTCTAAATTACCTTTAAGTTTATCGTGAGCTAATGTTAATTATGTATTACATTAAGCACTTTACTTATGTCGAAACGTTACTGCAAATTGCCACGGCATTTGTTCTAATCTAAGCGAAGGCATCTACTCTAAATGTACCTAGTTTGTATAACTTAGCTATTTTATCTTCCTTTTTCGTCGTGTGAATCATCATCGTCAGCTTTTTTAGGGTCAGCTTCCAGTTTAACCGGATGCAGCATGTAAGACTGGTTGACAGACTTTCAGGCATCTGACGACCCGTATCGACTGTCAAAGATCCACGAATGACAGCCGGGACCAATGGCTTAACGTGCTTTCCGAGGCACGGAGGGGTCTCGAAAACCACGCACAAAGATGGTCACCCATCCACGAACTGATCGCGGCAAGCATAGCTTGTGAAATATTTCTGTTTACTACGTTTTCCGTTAACAAAGGGTCGTCATGCAACGGACATGCAGCATTTACCCAGCGATGACAACAAGTTCTATTAGTGTTTGAATTCTTCTAAAAGTATGACTTGTAAATAGTAAGCAGGTAACTACTGGCTTACCTACCTATTCCCACCACATGTCAAGCAGTGGGGTAATTGCGTAACAATGCGCGTGCAATGGCTTTCATTTTTACAGTTAATCAACATTCATTGTCATTTTCAGATTGTGGTTGAAAGTGTGTAATTAGGGTGCTGATAAGGGGGCCTAAAAAGGCCACTTTGGGAGAATCATAATAGGATAATAATATGAATCATATTAAAAAAAGTAAAATGGTCACAAAACTAAACTAACAATTCATAATAATAATGAAATAACATTTAAAGCGTAGAAATAAAAAAATAAAAACCAATTTGATTAATAAAAACTGTAAAAATCATTACAGTTTTTATTAATCAAATTGGTTTTTAATTTTTTATTTCTACACTTTTTATTAATCAAATTTACCGATAAAATTACGGTTTTTATTTTTTTCATGCGGCAATGTTTAGGTACACCAAATATGAAATGAAGTTTTACGAAAATTAGAGGAATTGCCAATGCAATATCTGCTGGGAATTCAGGAAATGAATAGCTTTTAGAGGTATTGCTTAAAGTGGCCTTTTTAGGCCCCCAGGTGTGATAAGATAAAAAAAAAAAAAAAAAAAAAAAAGGTGTGATAAGATAACAGTGTTCCTTAGTATTTAGCTTTTGATCCCCAAGCAATGATAGCAGTTATGATACGTGTGAAACATGAGTCATAAATTCATAATGTGGAATGTAGATAACAATATGGATTTTTAAGCTAGATAATTATGCATGAATAAGGACTAACTTATTTACTTTGCACCTGAAATATCTGAAGTAAGTATTAATATATTATGTCAATAAAGTTTACAATGGCTTGTTTATTTTTAAAGACAAAATGTTACTGACACAAAAGACTTATAAAATTCCTACCTAAGAAAAATTTTGTATTTGTTTAGTTTATTATTTTATGAATGGAAAAGGGAAATCAATGGACAAAGAAAGCTGGTATTTGCAAAAGAATCTTGACAGAGAAAATTGTTTCTATATGGACACAATTATGTGTATTGAAATACAAAGCCCTTGGTTCTGTTGTTGTTGTTTATTTATTGTCTATTGTATAAAATATTATATGTATTTTGATGTGTGTTTATACAGACGCCAGCACATCAAGCTACTACATCTGTCAAATTTCTTTAATAGATTTTCAACTTTATCACTAAAGCATAAGGTTCAAGGTTGATTGGGAAAATTTGACAGCTTCGGGTAGCTTGACCGGCTGGCGTCTGTACAAACCTACTTACAGAAGCAAATATCATTTATCATAATAAATATTGAATTCTTACACCAACTCATCTCTATTTTATTATACAGTCTTTTTTATTATACGGCAGGGACATTGAAGGGCTAACCATGAATTCAGTACCTACATGATTCTAGACCACTAATATAGAAATTTTCGCCAAATACAAAAAAAAAACTGCTGTTTCATAAAAAAGTCCAATACCTACGCAGTCAAAACGCATGAAACAGCATTTTATTATTAATAACCAACGAAAAATTTAAATGCTTGGGTGTTCAGAGTCATGTACTGAGTCCATGGTAACAGGTTATGGGTTGGTGTTCCTACCAGCCTGTATTTAATAAAAGAGAGTGCTGCAAGCGCCACAATGACCACATAACATTGCATAACACATACACAACTCCAGTAGCAAAATAATTGAGCTAAACTATAGCATCCTGCTATGAACAAATTACATCAATCTAACACTGTACAGTATAAATTGCCCATATTACGCACCACACATCAATCAATATTATTGATGTTTCACTATCTAAATGTATTAGGTATTGATAACACCGGTAGTGCTGCAAATAATTTATTGCAACACTTGTTTCTGCTCGCGTCTTCATCCGTGATATTTCTTGTTTTAACATTAACCCATCGTGTCGCGTCGCATCGTCTGCCCGCGCTATTACTACGGTTCCGTTTAGCATTCTTTCTAACTTTTATAAGGGTTGTAGTGATCACGCTAAGTGCGTTTGATAGCTCAATTGTCAAGGAAGGATATAGGCTATTTTACTATTTAACAAAATAAAATAGCCTATAACATTCCTTCCGTAAGACATCCTCGTAACATAGGTTCCAGTTGAAAATCAGCGTCAGGCATTGCTTGTCTGATATTTATGCTGAACTGGGCCTATTTGGTGCAGCCGTGAGGCACACAATACTAATTTAAGTTTTTTTTTCATGTTTTTGTATGAATATTGTGTGCCTTACTTAACTTGGGTCAAATAATCTTACTTTCTTTCTTTCTTTCCTCAAGAAATTGGGCTATCAAATGCTAACAGAATTTTTCAATAATATCTTTTAGTTCCACAGATTGACACATTCAAACAAACTCTTTAGCTTTATTTTATTAGTATAGATAGTTGATATATTATCAGCTGCAATTACTCACATTTCTAGGTGATAAGATTACCATAAGGTAGGGATTAATAAAATTAAATAGTATGCTGGGTTTCAAGGGTAATTTTAAGACTTGGGTTTAGTTTTCAGAGGTTGTAAGTAGTTTGCAGTTCTCATGGTTGAAAAAATTCTGACAAAAATGTTATCAATCAGTCAATTTCAGTTTTCGTCATGACATTTCTCAACTTTACGAGCTCAACTGTCACTAATGAGACACAATTACTTTTTCTATTGTTACTGAACTTAATAAGCTTGCTTAAAAGGCTTATTACACTACCCAATTGGTAGTGCTCTATAGGATGAGCTAGTGCAGTCGGGAACCCCAGATAGAACTAGCAGTAGGGCCTATCTCTCTATCCGTAATTACACTACCCTACCTAGGAGATAGGGACCCTACCGATTGGGTAGTGTAATAAGCACTTTACAGACAAGGGGTTAATGATGACGAAAAAAGGTTGACGGCATTATCCTGTTAAAATATTTAGGCAGGTAGGAATTTACTTACCAACCTACTCCTGTCAGTTATCTTTTACACTTCAACTAATTAGAACAGTTAAGATAAAAATAATGAAGTGGAATTGACTTTGGATCAATTAATAATATCAACCATGATCTATGAACTTATAATTTGCATAAACATTGGAAACTTTTTGTGGTCACTGGGTGATTACCATGGTCTAGTAAATTATTTATTTACTTATATACCTACTTATATAAACACAATACTAATTCAACCATAGGCAATGCTTCTTGATTAATACAGGTGTTTTTATATAAACAAATATTATGCAAAAATGGTTAGATTATGACGAGATAAGATAAGATTCCGATTGGAATTTTAAAATTTCATCATCGTCTTTATTTATGTACCTAAGGTTTACTAAAATAGTAATTAATGACTTAGGACAGAAGTAGGAGTATTGAATGGTTCTTAAATAGTTACTTCTTCACTTTGAATATTGTTTCAGAAGCCATGTCGCGTTGGAAAAAATTCAAATTTTAAACGTTTGCGTTCATTGAGGCGTGAAACTTCATTGATAACATGATAACACAACATTTCAACTACGTTTCATTCCACGACCGTATGAGTTCAATCACGTAATAGATTACTTCCTATCTTTAAGACAAACAACACAAAAACAGTTACACCGTGACTGCAATACACAAATAAAAAATGAAAACAAAAAATACTTACCGATACACGTTGTCCCCTTTCTTGTAAATATCCAACACTGGCCACCAGGAAACTTTGCGAATATTCTCATAAAACACTCACACTGTATATTTGTCTAGTTTTGTTGTGGATTTCATTCAAAAATACAATTATAAACAACAAAGGAAGAATTTATGAAACGATACACTACCTTTCGTTTGTTGATTTGACATTTGTAATTTGACAGTGGCGGCTAGACGTCACTAGCATGTTTACTGCTGACGTTTGATTTGTTATTAACTTCACACGGTATTTGGTCGGTAAAACAGGTATTTATAACGTTTTGTTTCAGCATAAAATAAAATAAACAAAAAGTTCACTTAAAATAAAAAATAAATTTAAAAAAAAACTAAAACCCGGCTACGATATAAACGCCAAATAAAATGATAATATAAAGAAGGCATACAATAGACAGATAATTTAAAAATAACATCGGTTTTCGTATAACTGGAGTAATCTCTACGATTTATGCTCTTTTTATAGCAATCACAATCAATAGACTGGAATCTCAAAAAAAGGCTGAGATATATTATTATTGCGAGATTTGAGATCATGCCAGATCGAGAGTGCATTCCCTAGTTTTGAGGGATTAGGGAACAGAATATAATTAAGGTAGCCTGTTAAAATCATTACGCTCGTCTATCTTTGCCGTACTCGGGTAATAAACGTGAGGACCTTATCACAAGATTATTTTACTGCTACTGTAGTAGAAATTTTTAGATTTACCTACAGTGTATTTTTATTGTATGAAAAATTATCGACATAAAATTGAATCAAAGGCGCGGTTTCTGGAAAATTATTAGCAACTAAACGTCGTAATGCGGTTGCAGCGTACTTCATGTTATGAACTTCCGAAGTGCTTGATTTTGCTCCTAGAGGGCGTTAAAAGCGTTTGAGGAATTAGTTTCGCAAACAATATATAGATGTCACTTAGCGGTGAAATTACAACACAATTTTCTTTTCCTGCGAAACTTCACAAACAACCATTTTCATTCGAAACCAGTCGAAACCAATTTTATTGGATGACTCATAAATTCCATCTTTGTTGATTGGAGCTAGAAAAGTTGTCATCTAAATAACTTTGTTCAAAATATGGGCAAGCAAGATATGGCTAGTGTACCTACGTTGTAATTTTTAATCACTCATATAAAACCTATATCTTTCCTCTAAGGTACCGACTGCTTATCTATAGGTATTTCAAACAAGTCAGGTAAAATTATAATCCTGTTGCTGACATTTTAATTTAATTTGTCCAAATCACGAAATAGATGTTCCACAAACAAGAATGAAAAAGTATCAAATTGTCCTGTTTATTGAATGAATTTACCGTATCTAATGACTTCGGTGTATTTCGTTTCTAATGCTCTTTACTCGTAGGTACAGACGCCAGCACATCAAGCTACTACAATCTGTCAGATTTCTTTAATAGATTTTCGACTTTATTGCTAAAGCATTAGGTTCAATGTTGATTGGGAAAATCTGACAGTTTCGGGTAGGTTGACCTGCTGGCGTCCGTACATAACAAGAAATAATCTTATGCTTACACGATTTGAACCTACCTCTAGTTCGTTTTAGGGTTCCGTACCCAAAGGGTAAAAACGGGATCCTATTACTAAAACTCCACGGTCCGTCCGTCTGTCTGTCACCAGGCTGTATCTCATGAACCGCGATAGCTAGACAGTTGAAATTTTCACACATGATGTACCTATTTCTGTTGTCGCTATAACAATAAATTCTAGAAACAGAATAAACTAAATATTTAAGTGGGGCTCCCATATAACAAACGTGACTTTTTTGCCGTTTTTTGCTCGATATTAGTAAAGGCAACAAGTAGACGCTTGAAATATTCACAGGATATTTCGTTGTACATTCACTTTAAACATAAATAATTAAATTAAAATATAATAAATATTTAAGGGAGCCCCCCTTAAATATTGATTATATTTTAATTTACCATAGGTACATACAACAGACGTGATTTTTATAGATAAAAAATAAATTATCTGTAAGTACCTACCCATAAATAATTGGCTTGTAATTAGACCTTAAATAATAATAACAATAGCCTTTTATTCAGATCTACTTAAAAAACATTTTTTTCCTATACAATACACTTGCATAATCTAACTAATGCTCTTTTACTTGAAAACGAAGTGGAAGAACGGTTCATTCTTTGTAGGGATCCAGACGGCCCTTCACAGAGAAAGTAACTCTCTTCTTGCCATAGGGTTAGTCCCAAGAAAGAAGAAGAAGAGAGAGAAAGCGCTAATGTGTTATCTGGAACTTGGAATTCAGTCTGTAGGTACAGGAATTTTGGAAAAGCTAGGCTTGAAACTACCGCTTTTAAATTATGAAGCTTTGATAAAAGGCTGATCCGTTAATACTGTGTCATCTGACATTTAAAAAAAAACATGCCCGTAATCTTTTTTATTTGAAAAGTGTCACTCTTTATTGTCCATACAAAAACAATATAATTAGCCTCCAACGTTTTCCCTCAACGTCTGCTGGGACACAAACAAAGGCCTCCTCTCGATGAGAGGGAGTTTTTTATCCATATTTTCCCCAGTTTACTTACGTAGCTTGCAGTCATAACTTCGTCAATGTCAGAGTACACAACCCTTCGGCCGCTACAAAAATCAATGACAAGTCCAAACCGAATTCAATACCCGAAAATGTGTTACCAAGCAACGTGCAAACGACAGTCTATATAGCTAAGCGTAACGCACTGTATCTAATATAAATCATATGTTTTGTATGTATGTGTATGTTGTCAGGAGAATAAAGTCATAAATCACAGAAGGTCAGTACTGTATAGCTAGTTGCTTGTGTAGTAAATTGCTTTGAATGGTGTACTATCTACGCTTTGGCGCTTGGTCGATTTATCCAACGTGTTCAGGGAAGGGTGCTATTGTTATATGTGTGAATGACAATGTGGTGATCGAAATTGGTTTTAGAGGGTTGAAAGTAGAAAAGGATGTCTGTAGGAATATTAGAAAGTACTACCTACTGAGAATTCTTTTATTAATTGGTTTTGGAAAGGGCTAGGTGAAGTTATTGACCAAATAAAAGGGCGTCTTCAACTATACGACCTTACACATGGTTAAAGCCACTCAAGTTTCACATACCTACTTAATACTTGAAAGTTGGTCAATTTGGTTGTGTAAAGGTCCTTATATTTCTTAGGAAAAGTATTAGATTGTATGTTTTTAGGATTTTTTCGCATTTCGCTGAGCCAGCCGGTCGAGTAGAGTACAGAGGCCATCTTTTCTTTCTATTCTCCATTCACTACACTCGTAATTAAAACTTAAACATGTAAGACAAGAAAGCTGTTTAGAAATTATTCACTATTAGGTTCCTAGTTGATTGACATTTAACTACTTACTTAATATATCTTTATTATTTTGTCCGGAAATAGCAACTGTAACCTCACATTTGTTTATCTTTCTTTGTATCTTTCTGCGGGGTAAGTGCGTAACACCCTAACAGTAGCAACGGCTTTCATTTTGTGACAGTTCAACATCATTCATTGCGTTATTTACGTTGTTGAGCAGACAACTCTTTCGAACATATGTAGCAATGGATTAGCAATATCCTTCAAAATGATTCAGATTGTGACTTATAGTATGTTACGCAATTAGAGTGCCGATTTATAGTGAACACAACATCAATATGACACAGAAAATAAATTAACGGAAGCGTCATTGTTTCTAATAACCGCTCTGCGGATAAATAAGTATTTATCTAATCCAATCTAATATTCCGTTCTATCCTCACTATAGCCGCAGACTGTTTGTGTACTGTCCTCTAGCAACCTTCAGTTTTATACCCCATGCTTCATACCCCAGCCTATAAACCTATCATAGAGCCCCCCCCATAAAATACACAAAACATTTAAAAACTATACAAAAATGAATTTATTTGAAAACGTATGGGGACATCGCGTGCCACATCCAGCCATACGGATTTATATGCAAATGTAGACATGCCCAGGCCCATACGTGCATTGATAGCATCTGCTACTGATATAACGGTTATTTAAATAAAATAACCGTTTTATCGTTATTTTGTACCTGTACCGTTATCTGCATAACTATTTATGGTTATGTGAAAATAATATCGTTTTATTTGAACGTTAACAACCCTTTGGCTTAGTCTACTAAGACTTGATTTGGGGGAACCCTTTTCAAAATTCTGATTGTAAATCAACAGTTCCGTGTTTTATGAAAATTAGGTAAGTCTCGGTCGCTTTGCCAGGCGTAAGGGGAATTGATCTACAACCACTGGATTGTTAGACAGTTTAGAGAGTTTTCAGAATATCCAGATAATATAATTGATTAATTCTTAAAGCCCTCGACTTATCCACAGTTTTCTGATTATTGTGCATACTTAAAAATGGCAAAGCATATTTTTATTCAACTGTTTATATCCGTTCATATCGGCTACTCTATCTACTGGTTTACTTACTGCATGAGTATATACCTACATTATCATCTGCCTGCCTTTTCCTAACTAGGTTGGGGTCGGCTTCCAGTCTACCCGGATCCAGCTGAGTATCAGTATTTTACATGGAGCGAATGAAAAATAGCTTTAGCTAAAAGATGTCCAGGGCTGGATATAGGCCACCTAGCAAACATCACCGCGCTACATCATTGCATGCTCAAAAGACCCCATTCTTTCATTTCCTACGTCGAATATAAGTAGAAATAAAAATCGTAGTAGAACACTCCGCCCTTCAGAGAAGCTCACGGCGCACATAACATCTTTATATCCTATCTGGCCGGTATTCCATGATTTCTTACTCTTTGGCTGACATTTCTTCAAAGCCGTCTTTAACCTACCTATCGAAGTTAAAAATCAAAAGAAAATAAGCTTAAAAACACGTAAAATATAAACAAGTGGCTTGTTTTGACAGATATGGGTCGGTTTATGGGGAAAAGAATTAAATTGACGGGG
The DNA here is from genome assembly GCA_945859715.1 of Apamea sordens. NCBI lineage: Eukaryota > Metazoa > Arthropoda > Insecta > Lepidoptera > Noctuidae > Apamea > Apamea sordens. Next base: position 19,899,651 of record OX243986.1, read on the forward strand.
GTAAGGGGTGCTTTATGGGGTAAAGAGTTTAAATAATGGGATTGGCAGGTAAATCAGTTTGAAGGGTGCATAAAAATGTCTTTATGATATCCATTAGCAATCCATTGATGGATAAATAAAAGGGGTAAATAAATAAACGTTTACAGGGTTGTTTAAATCGGTTTTAATTCTTCGTTCTGATATACACGAGCAACACGCGTTGACAGCAGAGGAACCGGCAGCCGTCGACGAGTGTCGACGGCTGCCGTCAACATGTGTATGCACACTTCATACATTAAAATTTAATGAATGTGTAGCGGTATCTACAACGCCACATGCGAACAACGCGTCATACTGACGTCACGCAAATCCTGCATCTCGCAAGCAGAGTTTACCGCGCAATTAGCAACCAACCAGCAGCATAGCAACCAGCATGCAGCATGCATGTAGCAGCATGTAGGTGTATGGTGTAGGTGTGTTAGCATGTTCCAACCTCGTTTCGAAGCATGTAGGTAGGTATTTTACCTTTCTTTTCTCTCACTCTATGGTTACTGCTACTTCGTCATGCCATACCTACATAAGTTATGGCTGTAACAAGTTGTAACACATAAATCAGCAGTAACGAAAAAACTGATGTTCCACGTGTTCCGAAATACGCACATGAAAAAACTTATCTAATATGAAACAAAACTTTAGACCTACCCGAGTTTTCCCATCTATTACGGTTTTACCCACGGTTTGCTTCGCTCACGTGGAGGTCGGAAATTATTCCACGGAATCGTACCTACTAGCGGGATATAAAGAATATACTGTGCTTACCCTGTACCTATTATAGTCTACCTGTGTGCCTTTGATAGAAATCCGTTCAGCCGCTAAAGCGTGACAAGGTAATAGACAGACAAGATCCAGCGGGGTAATTACGTAACACACTAGCAGTAGCAATGACTTTCATTGCGTTATTTACGCTGTTGAGCAGACAACATTTTCGAACATATGAAGCAATGGACTAGCAATTACAAATTTACGTATTTTACGCAATTAAGTAGGTGGCAGGAGACAGACAGACAGTAACTTTAACATTTAATATATTAGTATTGAAGTATAGATGTCATGCGTCGGAGCAGCCTGTTCTATTTTCAAAATAAAATCATAAGCGACGAATAGCGTGTGGCCTGACTACCGACATGGAGAGAATGGATGTCGGAGTGACTTTAATGAATAATTTCGGGGAGTCATGATGAATGTCAACTGTCATTTGTTCTATTTTCCGCTTATTCACATTTGTAAACGTTGGGAATGATTGGAGTTTATTATTTTAGAAGTCACTTATCATAACGGAATTGTCAATTCGAAAATAATGTATTGTAATGCACGGTACAACTAAGTTGCACTAACAATAACATACTTAGTTGTACCGTGCATTACATTATTATTATTATTATTTAAACGCTGTAAATGACCATTTACAGCGTTTCTCTGGTTATAACTAAGTACATAACCACCAGGAAGAAAGGAAGGCCTCCCCAAGGTAGACCGATGACCTTGTGAAGGCCGCAGGAATCCGCTGGATTCCAGAAGCACAAAACCAATCGGTGTATAAGTGGCGATGCCACTTATACACTGCTGGACATAGGCCTCCCGGGGGAGGCCTATGTCCAGCAGTGGACGTCATTCCTCGAAAATGATGATGATAATGAAGACAGAAAACTGGCTCATTTTCAGCGTTTCTTTGATCATACCGGGATGTCTCATTTGATTTAGCATAATACCATAATCCACATTCGAACAGGCTTTGTTTGGTCCCAAACCGACAATGCTTCAAAACCTCCTGACATACTGTATCTGAACCTTGCACAAAATAATTAACAGTGACACCATCATACCTATAAACACCAAGGATTCTTTAACAACAAATCCACATCCAACATCTAAAAACCTCAAGGTTCCAAGGTTCACACGTCCATCCAACTTTATCTACTAATGGTAGCAGCTACAAACTTGGTAATTAAGCATTGTATCAGCTCGGTAATCGGCAGTCGACCGTGGTGCCTCGTACCAACTATTTGAACTGGGTTAACACATCACTGTACAGCTATGCATATCTGAGTTAATGGGGGAAAGAGGCATGCTTGTAATGCTACATGGTATGCTAACTTAAATGCTATCTATGTATTCAAAGAATGTTTAACTTCGGAATTAATGAAGAGCTTTTTGGGTTCCCTAGTCTTTTTTGGAGATGTTAATTTTAATGCCTGAACTTTTTCAGGAAACTAAAATGTAGAGTAACGGTTTCTACAATGCTACTATTTATTTCACTAAGGACTGCTCTGATTAATTACGCAGCTGAAGCAGATATAGTAGTTGCTTATAGAAACACACTTCTTAATCGTCAAATATGGAAAAAAATCTCCCACCACCAATATTATCTTCAGAAAAAAATCATACACTAATTCTGCTCAGTTCTTTCCAAAGACAAAATGCTAATGATCTGATTTTAAAATACTTTTTTCCAACAGACAATGGCCTCAGAAGGCAAGCAGATCAGCATGGCGGCCAGCGCCATAGCACTTCGCGGGGTCCGCATATTTCTAACAGCTGGTAGGCAGGGGGCGGAGCGTCAGCAGGCCCAGAGCTCCGCCCCGGCTTCCAGGCCGAAGCCCAAGGGGAAGAAGCCGGTGGTCGGGAGCAAGCCGCCGCAGAAAGTCTTCGAAATGCTGATCAAGTCTACCAGATTTACTAAGTAAGAAAGTTAATGTCCTCATTAGTTTCGCGAATAATAATTTAATCGACTGATGAGTAGTTTCATTTTGACGCTGTTTTGGGTGCAGCAGCAGTCTCTCTAGTCTGATAGCATGCTTAACCTCCATACAGAGTGGCAAATTTGAACCATGAATTCAGCACATGATTCTAGACCATTATCAAAAAAAAAACTTGGGAGGTGTCAAGGGACACCCGGATGGAACGAAGTTCAAAGAGAGAGAGACAGACAGAGAAACACGCGCACGCCGCACGGCTTACAACTACCTATAGCAAAAAGTGTCGTTCCAACTTTTGGTCTTAATTTTTTCCGTCTAGCCCCCTTTCGCAACGCGCGATAAGGAACTACGTTCCAAAAAAAAAATTGCTGTTTCATACATTTTGACCACGTAGGTACAGTGCAAGCTTAATATAACGTAGGTACTTCAATATAACGAATTCCTCGATTTAACGAATTCTTCCTAATCCCCCTGAATTGTCCATAAGAGTCAATGTAAAATATAGGTACCTCTAAATTGCGAAGATTTTTTGCGAACAACCTCTCTATATCGAATTTTCAACTATCAAAAAAAAGTGTAAACCTTTATTTTTAACGAATTTTGTCAACCCAAAACCTTTAGGTATATAACGTTCCCAATAGTATGTGATTCAGTCGCGACAGGTTTCGACACGTTTTTACCTCTTTATAAGAAATTTTAGATCGACCTAACCTCAATATGAGGCCATGAGAGCCACAGTGGCCTAACTGTCATTTTTTCAATACTGACTTTATTTGAAAAAAACTGCTCTAAACTGTAAAAGTCATAGCGCCACAGTGGCCTAAAAATTCGTTCAATTTTTTTCAGTTAGGCCACTGTGGCTCTCTGCTCTAAACTGTAAAAGTCATAGCGCCACAGTGGCCTAAAAATTCGTTCAATTTTTTTCAGTTAGGCCACTGTGGCTCTCTGCTCTAAACTGTAAAAGTCATAGCGCCACAGTGGCCTAAAAATTCGTTCAATTTTTTTCAGTCAGGCCACTATGGCTCTCTTGGCCTCATATCACAAACCTCAGTTTAACGAATTACTTGATATTTATATAACGAATATTTACTTGTTCCCTTTCGATTTGTTAAATCGGTTGCACTGTATAACTGGCGTCGAATCCTTGGTCAGGTTTCGCGTCGTCCCTGCCACCTTGTATACCTATTGTGATGTATCAGAGGGTTTGTGACCACAAAGGTCTACCTATTACGATGGTAAGTACTGTTCTTTTACAGTCATTTAAATACCTCTGACTGCACCCCTAGCAGCAACCCACCAGCAACTTTATTTCAACAAGAATGAAGACCACTGGTTGTGACAGTGTTGCACAATCAGAGGGGCAATTCTCGTAATTTTAAGAACGTTCACAGTCTGATCTCAGTCTCAATCTGTCAAAAAATACTTCTAATTTCCCTACATTTTGACAAGTTTTTGACATTTGTTTGTCGCTGAGATGTGACTGCGACTAGATTTTGAACGTTTTAAATTACGAGAATTGTCCTTCAGAGGTAAATTAACTGAAAGGACTATTTTTTATTTTATTTCTTGCTGGATATTTGGATTGCCATCCCGCCAGAATAATTAAATATTTGCAATTATATTTGAAACGCAAATTCAGAAAACCAAATTTTATGAGACCTCGTAAATCATTACATCAGCCGATCGATTCTGTAAAAATTTCACCGTGAAAAGTTGGGTGAAGTGAGCTTAGAGTGAGCTGCCAATAGTGTCAATAGTTCAAAGACTACAATAGTATATACTGTCATTAGTTGGAATGACAGCTCACTCCACGCTCCCTTCACCTAAGTTTTCACGGTGAGATGATTACAGAATCGCACTGCAGTAGGTACTTATAGTATCTACTCCGCATGAAGTGAGGTCGACAAGGTACTGAGGACGAGTAGAGTGAAGTGTGCCGTGTGGGTGTGATTGACGCACCAAAAGGTGGGAATACAGTTAATAGAGTGAGTGGCTGATTGGATGCGACAGGCGTACGTGTTGGTTATATTCACGAATACCTGCGGTTCGTCAGAAGCCAGAAAGTCTGACAACCAGGCTTACCAAAGGGTATCGTATTACCCAGTAACTGGGTTGTGGAGGTCAGATAGGCAGTCGCTCCATTTAAAATACTGGTATTCGGCTGCATCCGGTTAGACTGGAAGCCGACCCCAACATAGTTGGGAAAAGGCCAGGCAGATGATGATGATTCACGAATAGAGCTATAAGTATAAACATAAAATATTGTTAAATACTGTAGTTTAATCATACATGATCATTAACACATAACAACGCCTGTTCTCTCTCCCTGAAGCTTTAGGCTATATTAGTAACATAAACAACAAGTTTTGCTCTATGATTTTTAACAAAACTTAATAAATTTGCCAAAAAGAATGTGAAGTTTTTGGTATAATAACACTTTTTAGATCAGTATTTTGAAGTAAGCACCGCCCCTGCATTTGCTAATCTAGTGCCTTATTTTGGTAACGCGTGGAGTTTTGGAACGAAGTTCCTTATCGCGCGTTGCGAAAGGGACGAAACGACGGGAGACGGAAAAAATTAAGACCAATAGTTGGAACGACACTTTTTGCTATAGGTAGTTGTAAGCCGTGCGGCGTGCGCGTGTTTCTCTGTCTCTCTCTCTCTCTCTCTCTCTTTGAACTTCGTTCCATCCGGGTGTCCCTTGACACCTCTCAAGTTTGTAACTTTAGAGCGATCAATTTAAATATTGTTAACTAGCTGCGCCCCGCGGGTCCATCCCGCATAAGTTTCGATCCCGTGGGAATATCGGGATAAAAAGTATCCTATATGAAAACATCTGTGTGCCAAATTTCATCCAAATCCGTTCAGTAGTTTTTGAGTGAAAGAGTAACAAACATCCATCCATCCATCCATGCATACAAACTTTCACGTTTATAATATAAGTAGGATTATAAATTATGAAAAAAAAAAATTATGAGTTATTAAAGGTCATAAAACAAAAGTTGTTATTTATGATGTGAGTTTTATAGTGCTGCGCGGTTGTTAGGGTGCGTTCACATATAGGTACGTACGTTTTTACAGGATCCTTTTTAACGGATCCGGCGATATTGGAGATAGTATTCACACAGCATTTATAGGATCCTTTTTAACGGATCCGTCGCTACTGGAGATAGTATTCACACAGGACTGATTTTAAGAGATCGGATACTGATCCAGTTCACACATAATACAGTATTTCGGATCCAGTATACTGATACTGGATCCGAAATACTGTATTATGTGTGAACTGGCTCATACAACTACATACGCTAATAACACATACGTTTAAACGGACCTGTAAAACGGATTGCTGCTTATTTTGTCGGATCGGTATTTTATACTGGATCCGGAATACTGTATTATGTGTGAACTCGCTCATAAAACTACATAATGCTAATAACATACACGTTTTAACGGACCTGTAAAGCGGACGTTAAATGTGAACGCGCCCTTAGTCTTTTAAAAATAATCCTGTATAGGTATAACTAAGTGACAGTGCTTCCTTACCCATACCACCATCACCATCGTTCCACCTGCTGAAGATCTCCCACCTGGACATGGGTTGCTTTGGCTAACCAGAAGTGTATAAACAGACTCCGGACCCAGGTTGGTCGAAGCAAGGAAACCCTGTTCAGGTGGAGATTCATAAACGACTCTGCCTTTGAGTGTAAATATGGTGTAATTCCACAAACAATGGAGTTTCTTGCCCATTCTTCTCCATACGAAAACTACCTTTTGGAAGGGGCGACTAGAATCAATTTTATTTTAATTTTAATCTTGACGTTCAAAAGTGCCTTTTATGTGCGTAATTGAAATAAATGATTTGACTTTGACTTTAATGGGACACTTGATATGGCGTAAATATTCTGAAATTACCCCTAAAATAAACTATGAAACCATACTAGTCTTTTATATTATTTAAATACACTTTTTGTGGGTTTTTCAAGCAACTTCATTTTCTACCATATTCGAGCTTTTCCGGGTACACATAAAAGGGTTCCCAAAACCGTCCTAATCAGCCTTTCGAAGAGCAATAAAAAAATTACAGCTCCATAAAAACGAAAAGGACTTTTACATAACATAATCAGAAACCACGTATGTGTATCAACACGTATTTAACCATAAATGAACCCATTGAATTGGCAAGCTATAAACGATCGAATATTACTATTGGCGTTCAACCCTCAGTGCCTCATGGTTAGTAGGACGGGTACAGGCGGCCCGGGCAGGTCGCTTCGGTCATAAAATATCACGATCCTAGAAGTATGAAATACTTGCAATGATGCCTAATAAGAAACTCAAGGAAAAACATCTTGATGCTTTGTATAGACTCACACATTTTAACAAGTGAGTGGGAAGTTTAGTGTACCTAACTTTAAAGTTCGTTTTTCAGTGTTTGTAAATGTTATGAAAAGTTTGGTGTTTTTGTTTTTGACGTTCATTTGTGTGTTTGAAAATTACTTGGTCACTGAAGTTTTCAGAGGGGCATTTTCGAAATTTTAAGAACGTTCACAGTCTGAGGGGCGATTCTCGTAATTTTAAGAACTGTCACAGTCTGATCTTAGTCTCAATCTCTCAAAAAAATACCTCTAATTTCCCTTCATTATGACAAGTTTTTGATATAATTACTTCTCGCCGAGATGACACAGTAACTAGATTTTGAACATTATAAATAAGGAGAATTAGCCTTCTGATCTCAGCCCGAATCTGGCAAAAATACCTCTAATTCCGCTACATTTTTAACAAGTTTTTGACATTGATGGTCGCTGAGCTGAGATTGCGACTAGATCTTGAACGTTTTTAACTAAGGGAATTGGTCTTCAGTTTAGTTTATTTTATTTAGTCAAGAAAACTTTTGAGTTTCACTACAAAGATTTTTGTTAGTGTCTGAATTTTTTATGTTGGTTGTTTTGTTAATGCGGTGTAGGTAATATTAGGCTTATGGTAACTTGCTTAGGTATTTTGTTTAGTCACCTGACCTTTTTTCCACGAACTTTTTTTGTATCGCGTGTACAGACGCCAGCACATCAAGCTACTACAATATGTCAAATTTCTTTAATAGATTTTTTACTTTATCGCCAAATTATTAGGTTCAAAGTTGATTGGGAAAATTTGGCAGTTTCGGGTAGCTTGAAGTACTGGCGTCTGTACATACAATGTTTCTATGTTTCCTAGAGAACAATAGATTACTATTTCCACTAAGGCTAAGGTTACACAATAAAGTGCGTGATAGCTATCTACTAGTTTACGAGGGAACTCGTTTTGTTACTGTTACCCGTAAATTGGACAAATTATTGTGTCTCACTGTGAGATAGTCCCAGACATGTTTTTTACGACTTTTTGTTCCTTTATTGGCATTATTTTTCTTGGTTACTACAGTTATAAGATGTGATATTTACCTTACCAGAAATTCAACATGTATTTAGACTGACAAACCGTCCAAGATTTTGTAAAGGGTTGATACATTTGCTGTCAAATATGTTAATAATTTCACGTTCACTTGACACACGCGTAGACGTCAAAAAATGGCGCTAACTATCGTCAAACCATAAATCAAATTACAATTACTTACAAAATTATGACGTTGCCGTACGTCAAATAATTACGATTACGTACTCGTTAATATTGACGTACGTTTGTTACGTTTACCAACCGTTTGAAACAACCGGCCCTTAACATTGAATGCCATAGTTATTTTTAAGCTGGAATATGCTGGTCCTTTATCTGACTCAGTAGTTTGATCTCAACATTTATTGGGCTATTACAACCAAACCGATTAAGATGGCGAAACTAAAAGACGATTCTGACTGATGAAATATTGTATTTATTCAATACGTACTATAGTATAATATAATAATACGTATACCTATATGTTGGCTGAGCTTGCTTTCAATGAAAATATTTATATCATTGTAACACAGTGGTTTAATAAAGTAGTTTACATTTTAAGATGAATGTATAATAAAATTAAACTCGTTTTTATTCTAAAAGAAGACTAGCTGACCCGACAAACGTTGTTTTGCCATATAAATGATTTCTAGCTGCCCGGCGCTACTTTGTTCGCGTGGTGTCCTATCCCCTACCCTACTTCTACCCTACTCCTACACTACTCCTACCCTACACCTACCCTACTCCTACTCTACTCCTAATCTACTCCTACACTACTCCTACCCTACTCCTACCCTACTCCTACCTTACTTCTACCCTACTCCTACACTACTCCTACCCTACTCCTACCCTACACCTACCCTACTCCTACTCTACTCCTAATCTACTCCTCAAATCAAATCAAATCAAATCATCTTTATTGTGGATCATAGGTACATAATACAGATGGTGTTGTTTAAATATTTAGGACCAGCTATGTCCTACCCTTAGGGCGAACAATAGAATGTAGGTAAGTGTCTAGTGAGTTTACTTGTACATGCATGTCAACAACAATGTAATACATTGGAAATTATGAGATTCTTGAATCTTCTTAATTATTATTATTACATATGATTATCTACACCGAACGCATCATGACTCAGGCAGATTGTATTTTAATAGTGATTTGTCATCAAAAAAGTCTTTCATAGAGTAATAACATTTGTTCACTAACTCTCCTACCCTACTCCTACACTACTCCTACCCTACTCCTACCCTACTTCTACTCTACTCCTAACCTACTCCTACCCTACACCTACCCTACTCCTACCCTACTCCTACCCTACACCTACACTATTCAAAACCCTTAATTTAATACTTGTTTCAATTCGAGTGGACCCGAGTCTACCGTACCGAAGGGACGATCGTCAAATGTTTGACAGGAAAGTAGGAAGAACAGTTTATATTGGAAAATGAAATAGTCGTTTTTACTATCTTCCTCGCAATTTTTCCATTTTTTCTCGCCTTTTAAACCTTCCCTAGACCTCCACGAACATTTCAAGACTAAGATAAGATAAATCCGTTCAGCCGTTCTCGAGTTTTAGTGAGACTAACGAACAGCAATTGATTTTTATATATATATAGATGACATAACAGTAACAGTTGCTAGGCAACAACAACATAAGAAGATTACTCCTAGATCATTGCATTAAAACCTTCATGGTTCAAAACTATACTTACATACAATCCTATAAACGTGAAAGTTTATGAGGATGGATGGATGTTTGTTACTCTTTCACGCAAAAACTACTAAACGGATTTGGATGAAATTTGGCATACAGATAGTTCATAACCAGGATTAACACATAGAATGTTTTATCCCGATATTCCCAGGGGATCAAGAGTACGTAGTACGGATTATAAATTAAGTTGATATATAATCTAAGTTGTAACTGTTTATAGAAGTTCCTCCCTTTTCCAGGGCTGAGATCGAAGCTTTGTACAATATGTACCGGCGACTGGTGATCAGCGCGCAAGCTGCAGCACCGGCCACCGCTATTGGACATCCCCCCAAAATTGATGTACGTATTATAATGGATCGTATTTATAACGGAGCCGTATTTAATATATTTATGATAGCTTCTCCTTCTTCTGTCGTATTAGCAAGAGTTACATGTGAATTGTTCTGAAGGCCGATTCCCGTAATAAAAAAGTTCAAAATCTGGTCGCAATCTAATCTCAGCGACAATCAATGTCAAATACTTACTTGTCAAAAATGTAGGGAAATTAGAGGTATTTTTGACAGATTGAGATTAGACTATGAACGTTCTTAAAATTACGAAAATTGCCTCTCTGAACGTAGATAAAGAAAATTAGTCAGAAAAAAGTAGTAGAGGGGCTAGGTGTTCTCCGTGCGTGTCGGATCGAAGACTTTACTCAATATACATACTTTTTTTTCTATGGTATGTTGTTTTTTCAATGTCAACCTCTTTTGCTAAACGTTTTCTGCAGCCATGAATTAATATCTTGGAAAGGGGTGGTGCACCCGTAATTTTTTATAATTCGTTCCAACTCATACGAGTACCCTGAGGTGCTGGGTGGTGTATGGTGATAGAACTCCTGCACTAAAAAATCTACTGGAGAGAAAATGGTTAACAGCTAGAATGTATCCACTGAGCGTCGTGTGCGAAAGGTGCTTACTGGCTAGACTAGAGCAAAGATGTGTTCTGTACACTCACTTATAATAAAGAAATACGCTGGACTTCATACTGTTGATGACAAAATGAAGACATTTGATTTTCGCTATTTTGGCCTTCCGTGGAACTAATATTGTTGATAGCGAGTTTTACAAGATGCGCATATACTCTCATGATAAAAATGTTCTAAATATCTCGCAGTAAACACAAAATACATAAAAAAGTCTTATTTCACGATTTAGACCTAAGTCGTCAGAGACGTACCAAAACATAACGACGGCCATTTGCGGCAATGTGTCAATTTTAGTTCCTGAGACACTCAAGCGGGGCGCTTTGAATCGGCACAAAAAAGAACTGTCATTTCGCATATTTAGTCTAGCGTACTTTGTATAATATATGTCAGTGGATCTGTACAATATAATACAATTTCATCGAGTCGAGTATTAAATTAGTAGCACCTTAGATACTAATTATATTAATCGTAACTCTACTCAAACCATTTAACATCATTAGCGTCAAGAAAAAAGAAACAATCAAACAACTAAACTTGAACCAGTATTCATAAAATTTCATAACCTCACTTTTCAAATTCAACCACTTTTCAACATCAACTAAGTTCAACCTTATTGTCATTGATAATTATATTTTCGAGCCGTTTGGGGTTGAAACCCTCAGGCCGTGGGGTCCGAGTGCGCATGGTCTTTTTAAGGAAATTTGGAAACGACTGGTTGACACTTCCCATGACCCAAGGGCTGGCTTTTACCTTGGCCAAAGGCTAAGCATTGCCATACAACGTGGCAATGCCGCCAGTGTCTTGGCTACATTACCAGTCGACAGCGATGCTGATGAATTTTTCGACGCTATATTTTAGTTTGTAAATAGTTTTAGTTAATTTAGGATATAATTTTGTTATTTTAGTTTTAGCTTGTAAATTTTAATTGGTACCCTAAGAAATAAGTAATCACTATGTTCAATAACAATAAATATTTCAAATATAGTTTGGAATAAAAATTGAGGGGGTTGGTTCACGAGCGCCGTTATTCTTTATTGGCAATAACATCACGGTTTAACTGTTGGGTACACGACAGGGAGGTTATCATTCTTCGGGTTATATCCTGCATTGCGTGTGTTCATATGGGTAGGGGCAGGAATTAGGCCGGGACCGGGGTTGTTCTATTATGTAGTTGTAATGGGGTTATCTATGTATGAATACTCATAGTTGCTATAACAGGTAGATATGTGATTTTCCATATTAAGAAAATGAAGCTTTACACCACATGTTCTCTGTAACACGTGGCATAAATGAATTTAGTTTGAATGCCTAAAGAATTCACAGTCACGTGAGTGAACCCGCGGGCACAGCTTGTGTAACTAAGTACACAGAGGTTGTCTGAAGAACGTTAAGAACCAACCCGAGCTATTGCCCGATATTCTACAAATTCCTCTTTTAAAAAAATGACTGACTTTGAGAAAAACTGTTTTTCTAGAGAGTTTGTTACAAATCACAATAATACTTAAATAAAAACTTTATTCAGTTCAGGAAAACACGGAACATTAATAAAAAAAAACTAGTTGCAGATTTCAAGGAGCCTTAGGAGCTAGGTTTTTACAAATGCCCTGGACCCCACACTGGGATTCCCAGTGTTGTGGTCCATCAAAAGTTATTTATTCAAATTAGGCTCAGAATCAGCCCTTTTCGAACGTCAAAATTATTACATACGATAGTCCCCCAAAACGCCCGCTCTTCACCACTTCCTAACGCTTTCACTGGGAAGAAGAAGTGGCGCAAGAACTCATTACCAGCACAGCTGTCTCTTCAGTTAGAAAAAATACATTTACATACTACTATACATTTTCATGACTAATCCACTGAACGAATTTTAACTAACGGAACTAGCTTCACCTTCCCGGATAGAGCTACCTTGTGGTAATAGAGCGGTTACGTACGAGGTACGTAGTGATATTTCATGAAAATTAAATTAATGATGGGCATTAATTTAATTTCACTCTGCAATATTCGCGGAAATGAAAATGACATTTTAGACAAATTGGCTTCACATTAACTTAATTAAAGTTCAATTTATTATGACATTGACGATTATTTGCGCTGACAAGAAAAGCGGAAAGCGCGGAAGTAAAATGTTAGAGTAGGTAATGAGAATGGACTTTTAATTTATGTAATTACGGACTAGGGAAATTGATTAACAAATGCATTTTTTTAATAGTAAAATGAGTTTATAAAAACTTGGGGAATGTGATATGCCGTCAATCAGCAATCGTCAGTCCTACCTGGCGTGGTGAATTGACAATTTCCACTTGCCAGTTTAAAAATAGTTGTATTGAAATTTTATTTTATAAAGAAAGTGGAGTAACTTATCCTTTTTTTTTTTAATTTTCTCAAACTCCAAATTGGTATTCTTCGTTTTCATCATCCGAGTTTCTAAAACTCGGATGATGAAAACGAAGAATATACCTTCCTAAGTACGGTATAAGTTTATTATATTATTATACTTAGGGGCGAATCAGGGTTCAGGTGATTCCGCGAGCGCGTCTGGTTTTAAATGCGCACGGGGAGCACATATACTCCAGCCCCCACGAAAGGCGATACTTAGGTAACGTCGGCAGTCAGTCCCAAATACTTTACTACGCCATGAGCTTTCCTCATTCGGTTCGTGCGAGAGAAGACCACGTATAGCGAAACTCTCAGCAATGTGTCTTAACTCCGACCCTGCATGGCTTGTTTCGACACTTTGCGGTTTTTGTGGAACGAAGTTTTTTTAACAGAGCCTATATTTGTATAGCCCTGTAATCTAGCCAGTGTTATTTATGGTGTCCGATGACATATGGCACGGTGTTTGTATTTTTTTCCCCTTTTATAACGTATGTATCACAATTGATGATACTTTACATTACAATCTAGCCTATTAGCTAATAAGTACTTAATTTAAATACAACTTAAACTACTAAGTAACTATATAATTAAGAAATCCTCCAATAACGTCTTTCTTATTCACTGTAAGTTAAGGGAAGACACTTGTTTCACGTTCTTTATAACATTCAGCACTTGTACTACAGTTTGAGGTGTTTGTATTGAATTTAATCTAATAAGCGTAAGTTTTCTGTTCAGAATGTTACGTATTTACATAGTTTAGCTTATTTTCTATTAATAATAATAATTAAAATTATGAATTATTTTGTATGTGTGTAAACTTTACAGTTTACACACATACAAAATAATTAATAATTTTCAGAGGAAAATAAGCTAAACTACCTACCTAACCTACCTACCACTCAAAAAGGATTTTGAGCTCAAGAGACAGAAGGTAGTCGAACACATTCTTTCCAATTTATAATGAAAATTCTATAGAGATATAAGGAACAGGGTGTAAAGTTAACGTGTGAAAAGTTGACGTTGTATATAATTATGCTAGTATTTTTTTTTTTAACTTAAAAATGCGCGATATACTTCGCTTGCGCGATGCAGGATTGTTGCGTGACGTCAGTGTAATGCGTAGTTTGCATGTAGCGTTGTAGATGCCGCCACAATTCAGTACCTAATACCTACTTCCTGAGATAGGTACCCAATACTTCTGGGCTTTATCACTTTTTTCTTACGTATCTTCTACATCCCCAGGGTATAGACCAAAGCACGTTCCGAGATGTGATGCACAACACCTTCGACTTGGTGACAGAAGAAGCCATCCTCGAGCGAATGTGGATGACCTGGGAGCGCGGCGCCGCAGGGGGAGAGGGGTCGCTGAGGTTCGAGTCCTGGGTGAAGGGGCTCAGCGTCCTGCTCAGGGGAAACACGGAGGAACGGATAGGATACTGCTTCAAAGTGTATGATCTGAATAATGATGGATTTATTACAAGGGAAGAGATGTTCTTGTTGTTGAGGTAAGAGTTTCTTGTTTGTTTGTAATTCGGAATATAGATTGAGTTGCAAGGTCTCGCTTCTGTTTTACTTACTCATTTATTGACGGCACGGTTGGTGCAGTGGTTAAGCGATTGACTGCTGCGCTGCGTGTCACGGGTTCGATTCCCCCACGGAACAAATATTTGTATGGCCTACTAGTAGTTGTTCCGAGTCTGGCTGTTTGTGCATGTGAGTTTAAATGTTTGTAAACGCACCCACGATACAGGAGAAAAGTCCTAGTGTGGGGCAACGTTTTTATAATAAAAAAATAAAAAAACTTTATTTTGGATCAGTTACTGTAAAAAATTAAGAATATCACCAGAGGGGTAATTCTCGTAATTTTAAGACCGTTCACAGTCTGATCTCAGTCTCAATCTGTCAAAAAATACTTCTAATTTCCCTACATTTTGACAAGTTTTTGACATTTGTTTGTCGCTGAGATGAGACTGCGACTAGATTTTGAACGCAGATACTAAGCCTGATACTGAAGATTTAGCTAAAAATAATATTAAAGAAATGGGAAAAACGTTTCCCTCTTTATACCATGGTACGACAATAAATAAAAGCACTGGCAATAGTAGTGCATAGGAGTATTTTGAAATCATCCAACTAAATGCAATGGAGGTATTCCACTCAGAGCACTGATTTCAACAGCACTTGCCCGAACCGCACCTACGCACTTCCACTAACCGCACTGAAACAAAATTTTGTAACGTGCGGTTCGGAGGAACAGTTTATCAATACTGTTTTAGTTCCCGAACGGCACCTACGTACAATGAGGGGTTCTCAAACTCCAATCACCGCCGTTGGCTATTCCTTTTCGCGCGAGCGACTTGCAACTTGGCATGGCAATATAAGAAAGTGAACTAACTTCTTACTTCCAGGAACTCCTTACTAAAACAGCCTGGTGATGAGGACCCTGATGAAGGAGTGCGTGATCTAGTAGAACTGGTGCTCAAGAAGTTGGACGTCGACAAGGATGGAACTGTGTCGTTGGATGATTATAGGTATAATGCAGTGTTGGTAGCAGCTTTCCTGCATCTTATTAAAGTATTAATGCAGTGTCTATCTTAAGTTCTCAACTAGGAAGATTTCTGAATTTTGTTGACCAGCCGATCGATTCTGTAAAATTCTCACCGTGAATAGTTAGGTGAAGTGAGCTTAGAGTGAGCTGTCAATAGTGTCAATCCCTACCATTGGTTGGAATGACAGCTCACTCCACGCTCACTTCACCTAACTTTTCACGGTGAGATGGTTACAGAATCGCACTGCAGTACCTACGATTTAGTATGCAAATCAGTAGATTTACTCGGAGAACTACTTACGGTACTCGTCTCTGCAGTAGTATATATCGCTTTCTTCTGATTAAAAATAGGAATTAATTTAGTTTTGACATGTAGGGTAAGAGCAAACTAGCATTTTTGTTCAACAGTTTGAGAAAATTATATGAACGAGACTTTTGCTTGCCTATTATATAATAGCAACAATTAATGAGTTAATCGTTTTTCAGACAAGCAGTAGAGCAAGAACCCCTACTTTTGGAAGCGTTTGGACAATGTCTGCCCACGAAGAGACACACCACTACCTTCCTCAAGACCCTTACTAATAAGACATAGAAATAAGGATAATATTTAATCTAAGATGTCATTTTACATTGTTCTAAGATAAAATGTGAATAAGCATTACTTTGCAGATCGGTATCGTTAATCGCTCAGTTTCAAGTCTATTAATATATTGTTTTATATAGTTGATTAGAGGAATATCGCTAAATTTTTATAGATTTTGTAATAGTGTTAGCTAAAGAAGTAGCTTGCCACCTGAACTTCAGGCAGGATACCGTTTTAATAAATAATTTATCATCTCGGAAGATATATACAAAATCAAGAACGTAGGAGCGTCACTAATAAATAATAGGTACCACTGTATACCAACAATTTCTTGTTTATTTACAAATGCGTTTTGTCATGTTATGTTGTATTTATTTACATTAACTCCTTTACATAATAATAGTAGTTCAATCGTGGGGGTCCAGTCCGGTCCCCACGAAGTCAGTCAATATCTTAGCAGCATTTGGCGGGAACAGGTTGAATAGCTGAAATGAGAGGAAGAATTGGTGAAAAAAGCGAAAAATGAAGAAATAATTATCCAAAGTCTTAATTTATTCAAACTAGGCTGAGAACCAGCACTTTTTGAACGTCAAAATTATATAAGACAGTCCCTCAAAATACGCACCCTTCATGAATAGAAATTATATCTCATAGAAACATTATCATCTTCATCTGCTTTGCCTTTTCCCAACTATGTTGGGGTCGGCTTCCAGTCTAACCGGATTCAGCTGAATACCAGTATTTTACATGGAGCGACTGCCTGTCTGACCTCCACAACCCAGTTACTGGGTAATACGATACCCCTTGGTAAGACTTTCGGGCTTCTGACGACCCGTAATGACTGACGGCTTAACGTACATTCCGAAGCTCGGAGGGGTCTCAGCTCAGGTCTCAGTCACCCATCCAAGGACCGACCGCGGCAAGCGTAGCTTAACCTGATCGATCGACCCGTGCGGCTGTTATTACTTAGCCAAGACCCACATGAGCCCAATAAAGCTTTATGTACAAGTAACAATATACTGTACTTGTACAATCCTGCTATCCTATCCTACTTCCTACTATAATATTATTAACACGAAAGTTTGTATGGATGGATGTTTATTACTCTTTCACGCAAAAACTACTTCATGGATTTGGATGAAATTTGGCACTCAGATAGTTTATAACCAGGATTAACACATAGGATACTTTTTACCCCGATATTCCGACGGGATCGAAACTTATGCGGGTGAAACCGCGGGGCGCTGCTAGTTGTACATATACTCGTATATATGTAGGTCGACTCACCTTGTTAGTGTAATACATGTCACTAGGGATGGTGATCTCGTGGTACTCCCTGCGGATGGCGTCCACGATCTGGTCGGCCGCGTCGCCAGGGTCCACCGTCTTCATGACACCCTCGAACCTGATGCGCGGGTTGTGGCACAGTCCGGTGTTCACGATGTACGGGCACACCGTGGTTAGCTTGATCTGGAAGAAATAGATGTGATGACATTATAAATGCAGGCGTTTTAAGACGAATTTGATAGCTGCTACGACTTAAAAGATTTTGGCTTTTTATCTTTCGGCTCGAAATTATTGACAAACAGTAAGATCATCTAAAGCCCAATAGGTAGGTAATATATATAACTAGCTTCTGCCCGCGGCTTCGCCCGCGTGGATGTCGGAAATTATCCCACGGGAACGTGCTAACAGGATAAAATATACGTGCTTCCCCAGAATGCCATCTATCTCGCGGGCCCTTTGTGGCTAATTACAATAGAAAACCAATTGTGTCTCATTAGTGGTGATTAAGAGGGTACCTATATGATATCTTTACCTAAGTACCTACCTAATTAAAAAAAAAAACTCAATAACAGATAATTAAATACCTACCTACCTAAATAAACCTATTTCTGATGATAACTAATCTAAACTCAATAAATAAGCAAAATCCCTAAAAACTAATATCTATACGAATGACTAAACCTACCTAACAGTATTATAAAATAATCTACGGTCACTACGTACACTATCAAATATACTATCTATACTTTAAAATTAAAATCTATACCTACGACTTATATAAAAATAAACCTAAATAACTCTAAAAACTAAAAGTAATAAAAATGAACTCCACTGAAGGTGACGTAACCTACGACAAACTTATTATTTGCGGTTGGTACAGTAATCGGGTCTAGGGATCGAACCGCAAAATTAAGTTTGTTTTTTATCATATATACTTTTCCGGGATAAAAAGTACCCAGTGTGGTGCCCAGGATATTAAAGAATAATTATACCAAGTTTCATCGTAATCGAACCGGTAGTTTTTGCGTGATGCCTGAACAAACAGACAGACAGACCGACAGACAGACCGACAGACAGACAGACAGACAAAACATTTTTTAATCACATTTTTGGGTTCGGTGTCGGTCTAGTAACACCCCCTGCCATTTATTTTTTTGATATTTTCAATGTACAGAATTTTCACTTCTACAGATTTATTATAAGTACTACAGATTTATTATAAGTATAGAAGATTATTTTTTGTCAAAAGTATCAGTACTGAGTTTCGAGTTACTTGGACCGCGCATTCACTTTCTTCCACACAAACTTAACACCCCTATATACCCCTTTGAGGGGTAGTTTTGAAAAAATTATAATGATAAACTTTATTACTTACTTAGGCAAGTATTCTTGCCAAGTTTCAAGTTTATTAACTAAATGAATAAGATGTTTCATATAAACTGTATCCCCACCTTTTCACCCCCACAGGGGTGGAATTTTGAAAAATGGTTTGGGATTATTCATAACTTGATTCAAAGGTTATTTATACCAATTTTCGAGTTAATCAAACCACGCATGATAATCCTCCCTTGTAAAATTAACTACCCCTTTTCAACCCGTTAGGGGTAGATTTTCGAAAAACCCTGATACATGTTACTCTTTATTTTTGGTCTTAAGTATAAACATTGAGTTTCGATTTAATCGGACTGCGCATTTAAATTATTCCACACAAACTTCAACACCCCTATATCCCCCTTTGAGGGGTAGTTTTGAAAAACTTATAGGTAGTGATAAAATTTATTACTTACTTAGGTGAGTATTCTTTCTCTTTTAATTTCAAATTTATTAACCTAATGAAGAAGATTTTTCATATAAACTGTATCCCCGCTTTTCACCCCCACAGGGGTGGAATTAAAAAAAAATTGGGTGGTATGTATTCATAACTTGACTCAAAGATTATTTATACTAATTTTCGAGTTAATCAACCCATGCAGTAAAATCCTCCCCTGAAAAATTGACTACCCCATTTCAGCCCGTCAGGGGTAGATTTTCAAAAAACCCTGATACAAATTATTATTTACTTTCAATGTTAGGTATAAATACTGAGTTACGAGTAAATCGGACTGCGCGCTAAAATTCTTCCATACAAACTTTGAAACCCCCCAATCCCTTATTAGGGGGTAGTTTAAAAGAAAAAAAACTGACAATGTTCATAATTTATTTAGATAAGTATTCGTGCCAAGTTTCAAGTTTATTAACTCAAGGAATAAGATTTTTCATACAAACGAATTCCCCCCTTTTCACCCTCTTAGGGGTAGAATTTCGAAAAATCCTTTCTTAGTGGATGCCTACTCTTCACGAAGAACACACCCTCCAAATTTCATGTCTCTAGGACCAGCGGTTTAGGCTGTGCGTTGATCTATCAGTCAGTCAGTCAGTCAGTCAGGACTTTGAATTTTATATATATAGATAGGCTAGATGCCTTAAAAAATCTAATTAGTCCGTCAGTTAGATTATCAAAAAATATTGGACCCGTATTTTTTCTTTTGTCAATCATATAAAAAATGATGAAGATATCGCCTGTTAAAGTTCCACGTGACGTCATGCCTTGCTACACTTTTTAGCAAGGCGTGACGTCACGGCCCCCTACTCCCAAATTTTTTTTTGTTTGATTGACAAAAGAAAAAATACGTGTCCATAATTTTTCGATAATCTAACTGACGGACTAAATATAATAATCATTTTTTTACCCAGGCAACTACCCTATTGTAATGTATAATTGTAATTCTCATTGCGTCATGACGATGGATAGTCGTAAGTTCCCTTTTTGTAGATCTTTGGAGACGAAAATATCATCCCATGTAATACGTACCCCATTGGTATCTCTAACGTCTTCGTGTAGCTCGACAGCGAGCGCCTCCATGATACCTCTGACGGCATACTTGCTGCCGCAGTAAGGCACAAGGTTACGGAGACCCAATTTACCGGCCATGGAGGACATGGCGACAATGTGACCGGCATTGCGCTCCAACATCGCAGGGAGGAAGGCTTGGATCATCTGGTAAACGAAAGAAAATATTATCAAAATCAAAAGTCATTTATTCAAATTAGGCTGAGAATCAGCACTTTTCGAACGTCAAAATTACAAAAGACAGTTCCACAAAAACGCCCGCCCTTCAATCAATTAGCTGAATAAGTGCATATTTTACACAGTCCTAGGTCCTAGGCTCGATTCCCAGGCAGGCGGCTGTTATGGATCTTTCCACTAGAAAGTGTTCACTGTCAGCCCGGATCTGGTGTTTGTATTCGTACTAAGCCTGTGTAGGCTCGTCCCCTATTATATGGAACTGAATCATAACAGGCGCTGCAGTCTCGACATTCATAGCGATCGCTTTACGACCGAATTCGGTCGCAAAGTCCCGGATTGACAGGTGTAATGTATGGACTGACAGGATTTTGCAACCGAATTCGGTCGTAAAGCGATCGCTATGAATGTCGAGACTGCAGCCCCTGGTGAAATATGGGTGCACAGTCACGAGCAAAAGTATGTATACACTCGGCTTTATTCAAAAGCAATTTACTCCTTTATTTTTGAATTAAATTTTATATTGTTATGAACATAGCATTTTTGAACCCATAGGTTTATGTAATGTGTCGTATTTCAATTTTGCATTCGTTATTTCACGAAAAAATCGTAATTGAAAGTTGCCAAGTGTTGACAAGGCGGATCACACACTACATCGCGCCACACGCGGGGGCGCGGATATAGCGCGTGATTTTTTACGGGAAACGGAGAGTGCGATCCGTCTAACTTTTTTTTCATCACAATTGCTGATTAAATGAAAACAATGGCAATATTAATTTGCTAAGGAGTTATATATCAGTGGGATGAACGGGAATATAAATATAATTTGTTAAATTCCCGTTCGTCCCACCAGAGTGGTACGACGGCAGTCATGGGACGAACTGGAATACACGTTTTTAAACTATCTAATAAATCTTAATAATATCGAAAAAAAAAAGTTAGTTTTTTTAATAAACTAAATAAACAAACTAAATGGTCCTGACTATGGGTTTTGCTAATCTTTGACTAGCTAATAGTGACTAAACTATTGGATATATTTGGTTCAATTTTCGTATGCAGACTGGAAACGTGATATACGCAGTTTCATTGATTTTCGTATTCTCGTCTACTAATTCAGACCACCTTCTTTACAAATTCAGAACTATTTCTGAGTTTATTTGGTTGGTAGTGTCGGTCCGAATCCGGATATTGAAAAACAATCTTTACCCATGACATTGGTTGCCATATGCACGCATTTAAGTCAACAATATTAACTTCAGACTGGTCATTTACTCTGCAATAAAGTACTAAGAGTGACGTTATAAAGGTTGCCATCAAAGTAGATGACGGTTTTTATTGTCAAAAACCTTCACTGGTTAACATTTACATGGACATTTAAATGCAGTATATCATTGAAGCAAGTGAGAATTTTATGCATATAATAATAGCGCGAACTTTGACAACTTATGTGGTGTAGGAGCTGAATTTTATGGCGATTTAATTTTCTTGTAAATGTCCACATTGATATAGGTATAAGGTAACAAGTGACAATCAAAGTCAAATAATTTATTTCAAATAGGCACATAAAATGCACAGGACATCAAAAATTACATTAAAATAGAATTGATTCTAGTCTCCCCTTCCAAAAGGTAGTTTTCGTATGGAGAAGAATGGGTAACAAACTCCACAGTTACTCTTTTAAAATGTTTTCCAATATTTTGCATATATTAATTATAAAATTATAATGTGAAGACATGATACACCTAAAATAAAATTACTATACTACAGTAGGTAACAGAATTAAAATAGATTAATGAAACCATGACATATAAATTAACTATGTGGTAGATACATGGTGTTCACATATTTACAAACATTCTAAAAGTAGACGATTTTAATTTAAAAAAAAATTAAAAGTAATAAGTCCGGGGGTAGAGTTTGAGTAGGTAATTACAGAATGTAAATAAATGTAAAAAAAAAATACAATTACATTAGCGACCCGTCTGATTTGTCAGAGCTTGTATGTTTGTTTGAATGCGCTAATCTGTGGAACTACCTACTGGTCAGATTTGAAAAAATATTTTTGAATTTAATAGCCCATTTATTGAGGAAGGCTATTTGCCATCATGCTACGACCTTTAGGAGCCGAGAAAATATAAAAAGTCCAAATAACGCTAATCGAAAACGAAGTAAGGATGCGATCACAGAACAGATAAAACCTCTTTTATCTGTTCTGTGGATGCGACGGGGTGGGACAGGAGAACAAGAAATTTCACGCCTACGAAGTTAGTAAGTTATATAATTTTTTTTTTTAATTGCCTCTGGCTGTTATATCTAGAAGGTGGTCGTCTGCTTAACCAGGCTTGCCTGAGGATGCCTCAAAGCCAGGGATTAAAAAACTTAAGAACTAAGCGACTACACGCTAAGGGCACCCCCTGTAGGGTTCACACCTCGGCTTAGGGCGTCGTTGGGAGAGAGCAGCAAGGGACAGGCTGGATCGGAATTAATATTTTTTTTTTTGCTTATACCTATTTAATATATTTAAAATTAAACAAGGCAAACATAATTAAAATGGAAGGAAGCAGAAACATAATTTTATCAAAGAATCATGGATGCATTACTTTGAATACACATACTAAAAAGTTACCACGTTTTTTGTGTTGTTTCTTGTATGATTTTTTTAAAACCTTTTGTTTTTTTGCAGTTTTATAAAGCACTAAATAACTATGTTTGTGCATAATTTTACATTTTAATATCACTTCATTTGTATGTAGTAATTCTTATTTTCCATGTTAGGTATAAATTAAAGTCGGACTTCGTAAGATTAATGCTTCATCATCGGCGTAGCCTTTTCCCAAATGTTGGGGTCGTCTTCCAGTCTAACCGGATGCAGCTGAATACCAGTATTTTACATTTAGTGACTGACAGTATTTTACATTTAGTGACTGACCTCCACAACCCAGTTACTGGGTAATACGATACCCATGGTAAGACTGGTTGTCAGACTTTCGGGCTTCTAACGACCCGTAACGACTGTCAAAGATCCACAATGACAGCCGGGATTAACGTACTTTCCGAGGCACGGAGGGGTCTTGGTATATGGAGATGGTCACCTATCCACGGACCAACCGCGGCAAGCGTAGCTTAACCTGATCGATCGACCCGTGCGACTGTTATTACTTAGCCACAAGTTTTGGAGGACTATCTTATGTAATTTAGATTGTAGCATAGAAGTATTGTTAATTTGTGTCCTAAATTTATTTTATTTTAATAATTAATTTAAAATTTTTGCTGTGCCCTATACAGGGTCCATAATTGTACCTTAGCTTTAAGCCATTGTAACACCTCTACAACATTATGGAATGCAAATAAATATATGAATATGAATATAATTTTGACTCTCGAAAAGTGCTGATTCTCAGCTTAATTTGAATAAATGCCCTTGATAAAAGATTGACTGCTGCGCTGCGTGTCGCGGGTTCGATTCCCGCACGGAACAAATATTTGTATGACCTACATGTATTTGTTCCGAGTCTGGGTGTTTTTCTATCTATAATATGTATGTATTTACAAAAAAAAATGTATATAAGTAGTTTATCAGCCATCTTGTTACCATAACACAAGCATTAGGTTGCTTAGCTTGGGACTAGATGGCGCTGTGTGAAATGTCCAGGGATATTATTATTATTATTATTTAGATTTTAAAGAGGCTAGTATAATTGATGACGTAATATTCACGTTTAATGACACTCACCCAAAGGTTTCCATTGACATTGATATCCATAAGAGTCTTGATTTCCTTCTCGTTGTGTTTCAACACCGGCTTGCACGGCATGATGCCAGCGTTGTTGACGAGGATGGTCACCACTCCTACCTCCTTCTCCACCTTCTCCGCTAGTTGGAAGACTGCTGATCGGTCTGTGACGTCACACCTGGAAAATGGATATGGTATTTAGTTGTGGTGGTGTGGTTATGGTGTTTGGTGTGTAGTTGTTATGGTATTTAATTATCTAATTACCTATACAGGGTGGCAGGGACATCGACGCGCAAACTGTAACCATGGATTCAGCACATAAGTTTAGACCCCTAGAACGTAGAAATTTTTCGTCGGTTCATCATCATCTGCCTAGCCTTTTCCCAACTATGTTGGGGTCGGCTTCCAGTCTAACCGGATGCAGCTGAATACCAGTATTTTACATGAAGCGACTGCCTATCTGACCTCCACAACCCAGTTACTGGGTAATACGATACCCCTTGGTAAGACTGGTTGTCAGACTTTCGGGCTTCTGACTACCCGTAACGACTGTGAAAGATCCACGAATGACAGCCGGGACCAACGGCTTAACGTGTTTTCCGAGGCACGGAGGGGTCTCGATATGTAAAGATGGTTACCCATCCACAGACCAACCGCGGCAAGCGTAGCTTAACCTGACCGATCGACCTGTGCGGCTGTTATTATTTAGCCACGGGCCCAGAAATTTTTCGTGAGTAAAAAAAAAAAAATAACTTGAGAGGTGTCAAGGGATACCCGGAAGGAACGAAGTTCCTTTCGATTAATTAGTGAAGGAATTGCAATAAAATTTTATTTTTTTTAAGTTACAATAATATTTTTTTTATTATTACCTAACAAATAAAAAAACACAGACAAAAAAACTGGCTTGCTTTCTATAAGAGAGAGAGAGAGAGAAAAATAAAATAAAAATAACTTTTTGTCTTAATTTTTTCCGTCTAGCCTCCTTTCGCAACGCGCGATAAGGAACTTCGTTCCAAAAACTTCTGTTTCATAGAAAAGTGTAATACCTACGCAGTCAAAACGTATGGAACAGCAATTTTTTTTTTTAATAACCGACGAAAAATTTCGACGCTATGGGGCCTAAACTCATGTGCTGAATCCATGGTTACAGTTAGCGCGACGATGTCCCTGCCACCCTGTTTATAGGTATGATAATAAAATTATATCGTCAAAGTCGCGGAAAACACCTGGGGGTCTACTCCGAAGTAGTATCGGCCGAATATTCGGCCGTTTCCTGCTACGAAGTTACTATTTGGTTCGGTCGGTTCCGATCCTACACTCTTACACTCTTTCGAATATTGACTATGGTCCCGACCCAACTGAGCCGATCCGAACTTTTTTCGCATTTTTCAATAATATTCGGTTCGGCCATGTGTCGGTCCGATCCGAACATTCGCACTTTGCACTTCAGAGTAGGCCCCCTGGATAGAAGACGCACAGCACCGGGAAGTATGGCAGAAGAAAGGGGAGGCCGATACCCAGTAGGGGGTGATTCCGGGCTGAAATGACATCATTAAAGTTGGTCAAAGAAAGTACTTACAAGTAAGGGTACGCCTTTCCCTTCTCCTGTTTGATCAAGGCAACGGTTTCGTCATTGCCCTCGGCGTTGATGTCCACACACACCACCTTGGCTCCCAGTCTGGCGAGCCTCGTCGCCATCTCTCGGCCCATGCCATGACCGGTACCGGTAATCTGGGTATGGAAAATTTAATTAATATCATCACATTAAAAAGCTGCTGGATTGCCATTAAAAGAATATCGGTAAAACAGCCTAGGCCCATTCATCATCATCATCATCATTCACAGCACGTCTTCACACACTGGGCGACAATCCATCTCGCGAGATTATAACTATCGAAAAATTGTGATTTAAAACCGACGATTTACAATTTAACGCATTATTTTTCGAGAGTTTATAATCTGTCTATGGTAAACCGATAAATTGTGAACTGGTATTAAACTTGCAGGCGACGGATCGCACCTTGTGCTAATACTAAATAGCGACTAACTCAAGCCGCCGGCCGCAGCCTCGGCACCGCTCGCTTCGCTCGCTCAGTTCGCGCGCGGTTGGTTACAGTTCTAATCCAACATTTAACCCATTTGATCAGGGTGCCCTGGCTTAGTTACTGCGACCAAAAAAATTCGTCTACCGCAAAAACTGACAATTCAAGGACGGTTCACAATTATTAGTAGGACAGAATGTGAACCCTGTGGGTAAGTGCAACTTCGTTCACATTTCGTCGGTTTGACATGATTATAAAACTTTCGAAAACTAATACGTTAAGTATATTGTAAGCAATATGAAGTTCACAATAATTTATCGACAGTTCACAATCTCACAAGATAGATTATGAACTAACGGGGTTCACAATAATACTGCGACATAATATTATACCAAACACCAAAAATAAGCACGAGTTCATTTCAGCTTATTGTCCTATAGCTTGTGAAGACACGAGAAGAAGATATTGGCCTGTTTCTGTGTTTAAGTATACCTACTTTACTTAAAGGTGCTCCCACACGGCAGCTATTTAACGTTATAAAACATTGTGTAGCACGATAACATTTTCAGTGTGGAACATTTTGCTACAACATTACTGGTTCAACTCGTTGTATAACATCGTATAACATTCGGTAACCACCAGTTTGGGTCTCCCTTTCCAGGAAGCTGGTAGTGGCTCTAAATGAAGGAAGAGCTTATTGGTTTGGCTTTTATTTTTTGTTTGAAAAAACAAAAGAAAAGGCCCTCTTAATGCATCGAACTGTGAAAGCGAGAGAACAGAGACCATTTTGTTACATGAAGTTGTTCACTAACAATTTATAACTTTTGTTAAAAAAAGTTAGACAACAAATGTTATTAACGTCTAACATTATCTAACGTTAACTGCTGTGTGGGAGCACCTTTTCTGTGTAATAGACCAAAGCCATTTTGATGATATTGGATATTTTTTTTACTAAAAAAAATCTATTTGTTAGTGCTACATTTTGTTATCAGTCATAATGACTAGACCGAAAAAATCAATACCTATATCTTTGTAACTCATTAACCGCCGGTAACCAGAATGAGCTCAAAGTCCGTGTCCCCTAATTAGCTACAGATACGATAAGGCAGCAATAATCAGTTTCTATGTTACATAAAAACAAAATAACACTGACTGACGCACTTATCACGAAATCTGGGGGGTTCACAGGATTATCGATGGTATGTACTCGGTAAGTTTGGGGCCTTTACTACTAGGCCACCATTTGTTAAGAGCGGCCGACCTGTCATCATTAACGTCATACAAACGCTCGTACGTTATAGCGAAATGTTTAAACTAATAGGTATCTTGTGCACTGTATCTAGGTTTCTATCAAAGCAAAAAATAAAAATTTGGAGAAACAAATTCAGTATAAGCCTCCAACAATCTGCTTTTTCGCACAATTGTTACCTGAACTTTGGCCGTTCATAATGTACTCATAAATTGTAAAAGTAACGAAACCATATCGATAGAAACCTCGCACATGTAATGGAGATTCTAAATGACAAACATTTATTTCACAAACCGCTACAAATTTTAGGCCGTGGTTTACGAAGGGTTTTTAAAAACGTAAACTATCTTACTTAAATAATATGTATATTAAAAAAAGAAAATGGAAATTACAAGAATTAGGAGTTACTTAGAACGTGTGTGGCTCTTTAGAATGACGGAGAGAGAATAGAATAGAGCATTTATTGTACACCACACAAATTACAGAACATAAATAAATATATAACATTTTACAAAGGGTGACACAATGGGCGGTCTTATCGCTAAGAGCGATCTTTTGAAGACAACCTTTAGATGGATTAAAATTAAGGAGAGATAAATATAGTAGGTAAAGACTGGTCTACGTCTAAGTATCCTCAGAATTGGGCGATGGCGGTAGGCCCTTATCAGTGATACTTGAGACTGGAATGCTGAGAAGTGCAGGATGTACTTACTTCTCTTAATTATTTATTTTTAATTCACTAGCAAGTCAGGTTTATAACAGTACGAAGGTCTTCGATATCGGAACACGTACTATGGAACTCAAATGGAATGGCAGGACACCTGGTAAGGCGCAGTGATGACAGGTGGAGTAAGGCTGTGACAGAGTGGCGTCAAAGGACTGGAAGACAAGATGTCCGTCGTCCGGCGGCGAGATGGGCAGACGACATTGTTGCCATCACGGGTAAACCTAGGGGCATGAGGCCAGCCAGCACAGGAGCGTGGGGATAGTGGGCACAAGAAAAGAGAGACCCATAATCAGCAGTGGGGGAAGTCGGTCTGTGGTTGATGATGATGATGAATACTGAGTATCTATTGCTAGTTTTTAAGGAAGTCAGAATCTCATCTGTATTGGTCAGTCAGAACTTGTTCTTTTCTACTAGCTGTTCGTCGCAACGTTTATGAAGCCCCTAGGTGGAAATTGCCCTTCTCCTTTTCAGCCAAACCTGCCAACTACTAAGAACCTTTCTTCTTTGCTTAAATAAGTATATTAGAGGTACCTAAGTAGGTAATCGGAGAGATGAAAGGGAAGTATTATTGAGCTGGAAGTTTTACAAAATGGATTAAGTTTTTCTAACTTGCTTTAAGGCTGGTATATTTGAGCAAAAAGGTTATAACAAAGTCAAAATTGGAAAGTGTTGACTCTGATCCTGAAAATTTTACTCTTGTTTTTCTTCCTGTGCCTACTTACTTAACAAGAAAGGAATAAATAAAGAAAATTCTCGATTATGCAGGGGTAAAAAGTCAGGATTGTCGCATTTATTGTTTCAATCAACAATCAACGCAGCATATCGCAGTCCACTGCTGGACATAGGCCTCTCCCAGGCTACGCCACAACACCCTGTCCTCCGCCTTCCGCATCCAGTCCGTCTCAGCAACCTTCTTTATGTCGTCGTCCATGTAGCTTTGGGGCGTCCCACACTACGCTTGCCGATACACGGTCGTCTCCTCTCCAGGACAGGACAGGATTTATTGTTTACGAAGAAAGAATATGGGTAGGTAGTTGGGAAGGTAGCTAAGATTCTACCTGCAGTGCGATTCTGTAACCATCTCACCGTCAAAACTTAGGTGAAATGAGCGTGGAGTGAGCTGTCATTCCAAACAATGCTAGGGATTGACACTACTGACCACTCACATCAAGCTCACTTCACTTGAGTTTTCACGGTGAGATTTTTACAAAATCGACCGGCTGTTATTGAACCTGGATTATTCCTAAATAGTTGACTCGACAGACGTTGTCCTGTCCTAACAATAATTCATACAAAATTCCCATAGAAAAAAGGCCTTTATTATATAAAGGCCCAAATTTTCAATATATATATAAAGGCCCAAATTTTCAGTTACCTACTAGGCACTGGACACGATTATTAACCGTGTCACGATTATTAATCAACACAGTAACTGGGTTGTGGAGGTCAGGCAGGCAGTCGCTCCATGTAAAATACTGGTATCAAACTACATCCTGTTAGACTGGAAGCCGACCCCAACATAGTTGATTGATTGATATAACATCGTCGCCACAATTAGCAAATTTTTAACTAATTTCGCGGGCCAAATTGAAGGTAATCACCTTGACAACATAAATGTATCTATACGTGTTCTTTGCGCTTTTTCGGGGGTCCAGGCCGCGAGACATAGCATTTTACAATATTTAAGCATTTCTTAATAAGGCAGCGAGATATAGATATATGCGAGAGAATACGTTTTTTTTTAATATTACGAAAATGAAACACATTATCACAGATTCATATACCTAGCTGCTGCATAGAAAACGTATCAATTTAAATATCAAATTAATTAAATAGTTTGAAAGTAAAACAAAAGGTAAACAATTTTTTTGGCAGACCTTGGCACTCCAATCCAAAACTTGATTCAATAAAAAAATATACATGTATTAAAAGCTCAAAATACCAAGTATCTAAGTAAATACAAATTATTGGTCTCTTTGAGGTGATTTAAAAGTACCTACGAATAGTAAGCTTAACGAATATTTATCTATTTATGAATGTAAGCATCGGTGCTCACATTCATAAATAGATAAATATTCGTGAAATTTAAAACCCATTTTTTTACACCTGTGGTCGGCCACCAAAAATGTTTCACTTAGCGCCTGTTAACTTTATTGTGCATGCTGTGGTCTTCTATAAGTAATGGAGTACACCTACTTAGTACCTGAGGGGGAATTTTCGAACTTCCACGGTATGATCTCAGTCTCAATCTGTCAAAAATACCTCTAATTTCCCTACACTTTTGACATTGATTGCCGCTGAGATGACATTGCGACTAGATTTCGAACGTATTTTAATTAAGGGAATTGACCTTCTGATGTTGCTGATTGCTTATGTCATGTAAGTATTGTATAAATCTTTTATTGGACAACCTAAAAAATAAAATAAATAACTAAATATTGATAGAGAATCCCTTAATAATTTTTCAACCAAATAAAAAACTTCATCTAAGGGAGACATAGTGATAAATAACTATCGTAAAACAGAAATAAAAAAATAAAAAACAAAACAAACTCACCAATACAATATCGTCTGTGACATCCTTAGCATCTTGAGGCAGCGCAAATCTGAACAGAGACTTAACAATCTCAAAGTCCAGACGAAGGATCACCCATATTACTTCGAAGAATATTCTTAGCGCGGAAATGATCTGTGGTTCTTCTGCCCTGGAAGTTTTCATCTTTCTTTTAGTACACTTTACTTCAAAAATAAACTAGTTCACACAATTTTATTCACATAAATACTTTTTGGCATTAATAAATTAAGAATTGGCACACGGCCAGTTTTAACGAGATCTTAAAATTAATACAGATTTTGTTTATTTCGCGTTTGGAATATGATATAAGGTGCGTTCATACTTATGCAGTATTTAAATCATAGTTTATATTTCTATGATTTAAACACTACCTCTGAATTTGTCATGCAAGTTCTAAAATAAAGCTCACACTATTGTAGGAGATGATGATGAATGATATTGTTTTTTTATAGATACATATCCTAATGTTCTATGGCATGTATTTAATCGAATCTCAAATAATTACCACTAATATAATGAATTCGACTCTTTTTGCCTCGTTAAATAGTTAGATTCGTCAGTAGATTAGGTACCTATCATTATTACTTTCAGCCAAAAACATCGCCTTTTCAACCAATGCGTCCTGCCAACATGACCTACGGTGCCGAGACATGGACGCTCACAAGGGAGACTGTCCATCGCATACGAGTAGAACAAAGAGCCTGACACGAGCCATGCTTGGCCAAACTCTAGACCGAGTGCGTAACACTGAAATTCGTCGGCGAAAGTCTACGACGCGACGTCGGGGATAAGGCGATGTGCCTGGAGTTGGGCAGGACATCTAGTCAAACGAGGAGTTAGGCCAAAGAAACCGAGGCAGTCGCGTGAAACACCAGGGCCCCAAGTCTGCTATTTTTATAAATTGGTCATTCCAACACGATCCCATTCCCATCCCATTGTCATTTTGCTTAAAGTTCGTAATCTGCTAAATTCTTAATGGCGATCATTGGTCGGTCAATGGTCTCGTAATAGAATTGTGTCATAATGACATTGTCTTATAAAACCCGTTAGTAGAAATGATTTTCGAAAAACTATCACTACTTTATTTATGCCAGATTTCATTTATATATATTTTTACATATTATTTATTAGTGTTTTATACAAGTCAACTGTTTTATGTAAGTAAGTCATTCATTTATCATTATGTACGAGATTACCATTCTATGCCATTTCTTTCAATGGAGTGTCAGTGGTTGACCACTGGAAAGTCATAATGACGCCATTATATTTGTAGGTTACCAAACTTGTCAAAATCAACTATTATGAAATCAATGATAGACCATTCTGACAAGTGACTTGAGGCCCTGGATGAGGGAACCGGGAAATATGGCAGAAAAAAGTGGAGGTTATGCCCAGCAGTGGCTGATTCCGGTCTGAAATGATGATGATGATTACTTTCAGCTGATTACTAAAGTTTTTGCTAACGATAGAAAGAGACATATAATAATTAAACATGAACATTGAACATGATAATTTTAGATAACTGCAGAGTGATAGTACTGATATTTATAAATCTTTAGTAGTATAGTAACTAAAAATCAATGTTCGAAACGATAAATAAAATTGTGGGATTTAAATTCTTATTTCGATCATATAGGCTGAAAACTGACTATGATAATATTACTGATTAAACTAATTAGCCTAGGATTTGTTTTATCTATGTAGGTAATTAGTCAACATGTTTTATATCACTGATATAATCCTTATAAGTATTTTATAAGAACATTCAACGATGTCTAGAAACTATTTTCTATATATTAAACCCATCGCATGCCTGCTAAACAGTAATAGGTAGATATAATTCAATATATTTTTTCTTAACTATGTGCGTTTGTTTGTTACCCATCTTATATATACGTTAGTCTGGTTTAGAATAGGATAGAATACTCTTTATTATGTACACCATATAAATTAAAGACAAAATATATAAATTTTACAAATGGTAACACAATGGGCGGTGTGCGGTCTTATCGCTTTAAAGACCACTTTTGGATGGATTAAAAAGGCAAAGGAGAGACAAACACTGTAGGTACAAAAAATACATACATAAAGTATATTACACTAATGGAAATAAATATAATTATATATGTATAATTATAAACATGAAACAGGAGCAAAGAAAATATAATGAAGATGTTTAAGGAGAGAGGAAGTGCCGCCAGGGCTGCGGCATGAACATTAGTCTTTTAGTTATTAAGTTTAATATATGTGATAAGAATGTGCTTTAAAAAAAAAAATTATTAAATAAAATAAACAAGATATATAAAAATCTATTAAAAAAAATAATTTAGTTAAGTTAGGATATTATATTGTCATTTTTATTTATTAATTAGGTAGGTACTAATTAAATACTGGTATTCAGCTGCATCCATTTAGACTGGAAGCCGACCACGACTTAGTTGGGAAAGGGCTAGGCAGAACTAGGATAGGCTAGGATAATGATTTATTAATTAGATATGTAGATATTTATGCATATTTAATTTTGATTAAAAAAATATTTGTATAAGAAGTAAAACTAAATCGATTTTCAAGTACGTCTTTCGTATGAACAAACCTTTATTCGAGTGGAACTGGTAGGGTGGCGTCACAGAAACCTCGTTACATTAATTTAAAAAAAATCTGTTGTTCTCAACTAATTAGTCTAACCGGTTTTGTTTCTCTGAGTAAATTAATTATTCCTAAAAAAAGGATCAAAAATATATTATGTACGTTCGTAATTATAATGATGTAATGTAATTACATAGACGAAAGTTTTGTTTAATTTTGAAAGAAAAAGAGACCTTGTCAAGTACAGTTACGAGCAAAAGTATGTATACACTCGGCTTTATTCAAAAGCGATTTACTCCTTTATTATTGAATGAAATTTTATGTTATTACGAACATAGCATTTTCGAACCCATAGGTTTATGTAATGTGTCGTATTTCAACGTTGCATTCGTTATGTCACAAAAAATCGCAATTGAAAGTTGCCAAGTGTTGACATATTGGTGCTCGTGACTGTACACACGGCTACACAGCAAGCTATACATTTCCAGTTTTAGCTGACCTTGCACTGTATAGGTTTTTTGTACAATCAGAAGTCAGCTTATGTATCTTTCGCTTATTGTATCAATCTTATTTATAAATAAACACTATTTTTTCTTTGCGGGTTGTACAAAAAGGTAGAAAACGGGAGCCCATTACTAAGTCTACGCTGTCTGTCTATCTGTCAATCGTTCGTATTCTATCAAAACCAACAGCTCGATAAGAACATTCAACGATGTCTAGAAACTATTTTCTATATATTAAACCCATCGCATGCCTGCTAAACAGTGTAATAGATACATATATTTCAATATTGTTTTTATTTAAATTAAGGCTTTAAATATATTTAATTTCTGACAGTTATGTCTCCGGGGCATGCATAATAATTAATTAGGTAACAAGTACGTCTAGAAAATATTTTTTATGTCAAAGTCAAATCATTTATTTCAAATAGGCACATAAAACTTTACTCCATTGGTGTAATTGCCATATGGCGTTCCAGTGTGAGGATAAATAAATAAAAGGCACTTTTGAATGTCAAAAATAAAATTTAAATAAAATTGATTCTAGTCGCCCTTTCCAAAAGGTAGTTTTCGTATGGCAAGAAACTCCACCGTTACTCTTTTAAAATGTTTTACAATATTTTGCATACATTCATTATATAATTATATTTGAAGATCGTCTTCACATATAATTATATAATGAATGCACCTAAAAATAAAATTACTATACCACAATAGGTAAAAGAATTAAAATGGATTAATGAAACCATGACATATACATTAACTATGTGATAGATACGTGGTGCTCATATATTTACTAACATTCCAAAAATAGACGATTTTCATAAATAAATAAGGATTAATAAGTCCGGGTGTGACTTTAAGTAATTACAGAATGTAAATCAATGTCAAAGAAAAAAAAAGAGTCAATTATACAATTATATTAGCAACCAGTTTGATTTTGTCTAGACTCTAGAGATTGTCCTATGGAGCAGAACCAGCATGTTTCCAAGCATTCTTATCTTGGATATAATCCTCTAATTTGTAATATCCTTGCTTACAAAGTGTAATTTTAATATAAGTTTTATATTTTCTTTCATTTAATTGCAATATTTCACAGGTATTTGGTTGTAACATTTAACACAGTACCCCATAAAAGATGTATGTACTTTAGATAATCTGAAAAAAGGTTGATCTAATTTATCTTTATTTCTAGTATTAAAATTATGTCCATCACTTATTTTGTTAAAAAGATGTTGATTTTTTCTTACATACATAATATTTTCATAAATGAATTGGCAAGGTCACCGTCATAATATAAACCCTTTTAAATAGTTCCCTAAGAGATTCGCGGCGACGTAGAATGTAAATGGCTCTGACAGCTTTCTTTTGCAAAATAAAAATGGATTTAATGTCAGCAGCCCGACCCCACAGTAAAATGCCATATGACATAATATTGTGGAAGTAACTAAAATATACCAAACGCGCGGGTTTCTTTATCTGTTAATTGTCTTATCTTTCTAACAACTTATGCGGCCGAGCTTAGCCGCCCCGCAATAGATGTTATATGAGGTCCCCATTGTAATTTCTCGTCTAGCGTGATTCCTAGGAAAACTGTCTGATTAACAAATTCTAGTTTTTGGCCATTCAATATGATGTCACATTCGCTACTTCTAACATTAAGTAATTTAAATCTAATGCATATGGTTTTTTTTTCATTAAGTACTAAATTATTTACCGTAAACCAATCTTGGACGTGCCGATCGATTCTGTAAAAATCTCATCGTGAAAAGTTAGGTGAAGTGATCTTAGAGTGAGTAGTGTCAATCCCTAGCATTAGTTGGAATGTCAGCTCACTCCACGCTCACTTCACCTAAGTTTTCACGGTGAGAATCGCACTGCTGAAGAATAGAGTTATTCACGTCGTCAAGATTTTGTGATGATGTGTCATCTGCAAATAATACCATCTTCGGTTGATTTTGAAGTAATTGGGGTAAATCATTAATATAAACTAAAAAGAGGAATGGACCCAATATCGAACCTTGAGGAACGCCCATTGTCATTTCAGACCCCAATGAGTTTACACCATTTGGACTTTAACCTTTCTATCTTTCAAGTATGATCTTAACAAGTCAGTGCTGTTTTCCTAATCCCATAGTGCTCGAGTTTCATCAGAAGTGTTTCGTGGTTTACGCAATCGAACGCCATATAGAGGTCGCAAAAGATTCCTATAGCATCTTGTACTTATTCCCAGGCGTTAAAAATGTTCTTCATTAGGGTAACAGCGGCGTTAGTGGTACAACGCCCTTTGGTGAAGCCGTACTAGTGAAAGATGTAATTTTTATTAAAGTGACGTAACATTTGATTGAGCATCAACTTTTCGAACACCTTACTGAGAACTGGCAGAATTGACACAGGTCTATAATTGTTGGGTTCTTTACTATCACCGGATTTCAACAATGGTACTTCTTTACTATGTTTCATAAGAACCGGAAAGACTCTTTGGTCAACACTGTTGTTAAATATGAAAGCTAAATAGGGCGCAATGGTTTCGATGAGAGATCTATATACTTTTACAGATATACCCCAGAGATCTTCTGTTGATTTAATTTTAAGATCTTTAAAAGCTCTTATAACAGCCTCGGGGTTTGTATGCTGAAACCTAAGCTCCAAAGGGCATGCCTTTACATTCCTTTTAAGTAAGGCAGCAGAAAGTGTGGGGGAAGAATTTAAAGCTTCAGTATTTTTAAGGGGAATATTAGCAAAGAAGTTTTCAAATTCCTCAGCTATTTCTACATCTGAATTGATGGGGCCATGTGCAGTCTCTAAATTAAATTCACTATTTCGCTGTTTTTTCCTACCTGTTTCATTATTTATTATTTATTTATGATCAACATCTATATAATTTTACCGGTTTTTGGAATAATAAAAACGACCTAATCAAAAACCTGTAGGTAATTTATTCAGAAGTATCTTCTTAGAGCGCTAACATACCGGGACGCCATAGCGACATCGCCGACCACGCATCGAAACCATTCGTATTGAAATGTATGACAGTTAACTAACTTGGCCACGGTCTGGCGTCGTCGCCAATATGGAAGCGTGGCCACGACCGACCGGCCCCTACGTGGAGACTGGATACTCTGGCAACCTGGCGACGCGTAGCCAAGTCGCCAGTATTTTGTATACAAGCAAGTTACACCTCCCTCACTTAGTGGCCAACTGATCACCAGGACTGAGCAGACTCAGTAGCCAGGGCTACTGACTCTGGGGTGATATAAAGACGTTCGCTTGGAATAGACGTAGAAAATTTAACGTTGTATGATTTTAACACAATATAAGACGAAACACATACTACTACAGAACCTACAGAGGAAGGTGAAGTTATGGAAATGAAAGAAACACAAGAGGTTGACATCGAATTCTGATAGCGAACTGAGGTGTGAATAAACGAGAATTTAGTGTGTAACCTTTTTAGGTATTTATAATTATATGCTTTGATGTGACAGTCATGAATAGTATATAGTCGACAGAAAGGTCATCAACTCATTCTTAAACATAAACATAACATCATGCCTTGTTTCCCCGATGGGTTGGACTGAGGTTTACCTATTGTTCACCCAAATTTCGCCAGTTATGTCTAATTCCCATGGGATGGTAGTGAGCCTATTGCCAACAACTGAGCACGAATCCAGACTCTGTGCTACTACTGAGATATTCCAGATAGTAAAACCCAATAACACTGCCTGACCTGGGAATTGAACTCAGGACCTTATGCTCAGGTGTAGCTCTTACCACCACTAAACCAACGAGGCATTCGTTCTTAAACATAAAGCATAAGCATAGTTTCCCCTGCTGGGACCTAGGCCTTCTCTCGATGAGAGGGAGTGGGCCGTAATCCACCAGGCGGCAATCCCCAGTGCGGGTTAGTAGATACATTAAGGACACTTTAAACACACTTAATAATTAATATAAGACAGAAGCGATATCACGACTAGAGTACATTGACAATTATGATAACAATGACTAGTCTACAAAATATCTTATCATCAAAAGAATAAGAATTTTAAAACTTACATGTTGTTGCTCCGTGGTCTCTGTTGCTACTAAATAAAATGTTATTCAACTCTTTTACAGTGTTGTTGATAACAGCTGATAAGGTTCGGCGGTATACTAGATTAGCTGGTCAACTATACACGTGCGATTAAACGGTGAGAAAAAAGTCTTTGCTATTTTTCGAGTATTGAGTGTATTCGAATATATTTTGATATAAAAGACTGTCTGTAGAGTTTCTTGCCTGTTCTTCTCCATAGATGCCTACTACGCTTTGGAATGGGCAACTAGCTTCATCTTTCTGACTGACCAACCCCTTGACCACGGTAATTTACTGCGTTCAAGGTATAAATGCATTAAGTTTCAGTTCGAAGGATCTTTGTTTAAGCGTCCCAATAGGTATCTTTTTGTGCTTTCAGGGGGTGACAACTTTCAGGAGTTGGTATCGTATAACTGTTCAATTTGTGTGAGGAGGCCTATTTTGGACAAATAAAGTAGTTCCGACATAATTATCAATCAAAAGCCTATCACAGTCCACTGCTGGACATAAGCCTCTTCCAGGCTGCGCCACAACACCCTGTCCTCCGCCATCCGCATCCAGCCTATCCCGCTTGCCGATACGCGGTCTCTACTCCAGGACTTGTTCCGACATATAAGTAGCATTAAATAAAATAGCACTCAGTGCCTACAAATTTTCTTACAATTATAATATTTTGTTAGTAAAATGTTTAGATACCGCCGGTATCCGGCATCATACCGGAAGAAATATTATACATTCAGAAGTTTTGATGTGCTACTAAGTACCTACTTACGTGCTAAACATATAATAATAATAATATCCCTGGACATTTCACACAGCGCCATCTAGTCCCAAGCTAAGCAACCAAATGCTTGTGTTATGGTAACAAGATGGCTGATAAACTACTTATATACATTTTTTTTTTTGTGAATACATACATACATATTATAGATAGAAAAACACCCAGACTCGGAACAAATACATGTAGATCATATACATATACATCACTTAAATTCTTAATTACCGCATATGCATAAACTAAACATAAATAAAGCTCCAGTTTAAGCATAAAACGTACGTACCATACCTACTTAGTTACTTATAATATTAGGTAGTTATAAAAAATCTTAGACATACCTAGATGTAATAATAAATACTTATATCATACTCGTATTATGTTACCTATAGTAACTCTGTTGGTCGGTTCAGCGGTTTAAGTGTGAATAGGTAACAACCTATTCACACTTAAACCGCTGAACCGATCCTTATGTTGGCAGATGGTAGCCAGGGACCCGGAGAAGGACATAGCAAAGGCTATTTTTCATCTTGGATCATCTGCGTAGCCTTTTCCCAACTATGTTGGGGTCGGTTTCCAGACTAACCGGATGCAGCTGAGTCTCAGTATTTTACATGGAGCGACTATCAGTAACTGGGTTGTGGAGGTCAGATAGGCGACTGCCTATGGTAATACGATACCCCTTGGTAAGACTGGTTGTCAGACTTTCGGGCTACTGGCCCGTAACGACTGTCAAAGATCTACGAATGACAGCCGGGACCAACAGCTTAACGTGCTTTCCGAGGCACGGAGAGGCTTGGTATGTGAAGATGGTCACCCATCTACGGACCAGCCGCGGCAAGCGTAGCTTAACCTGATCGATCGACCGCGCGGTTGTTACTTTCTTAGCCACAAGCCCATCTTGGATACTTTTCATCTTGGATAT
This sequence comes from Apamea sordens, assembly GCA_945859715.1. Lineage (NCBI taxonomy): Eukaryota > Metazoa > Arthropoda > Insecta > Lepidoptera > Noctuidae > Apamea > Apamea sordens. The sequence continues at coordinate 19,939,546 of OX243986.1, forward strand.
CTGTATTAAAAACACAAAATACACGCAGGTGAAGTCGCGGGGAACAGTTAGTTTGCTAAACAAGTATGTTAAGAGGGTAGGCGGTAACCCACTCAAGTCAAGAGCGTGTTACTTTAGTTAGCCTTCTTCTTACGTAACTGCTCCTCAAGTGCACGCTTCTTAACTACTTCACTTTACTACCGGTTACTCTTCTAATATTATTTCAACACATTTCTTACGAAAGTTTAAACTAAATATACATAATTATGCATTGGTGGCCGAGTGGTAACAGCCGCGATTTTTTTGCAGGTCGCAGGTTCGAACCCGAACAGGCGTTTTACATTGTGTAAATTATTTCATCACCACTGCTCGCAAACCACGCGGGCCCGGGATAAATGATGATTCTGTAAGTCTTGTAGGTTTGTATAGTCAGCGTCAATAATATCGGGACGAACAGACTATTGAAAATGATCTAAACAACTATGAAAATGCCATATTAACTCAATGACACAAGGAATGTTTCAGAATGCAGACAATACACGACAACTGTCATTCTGACAAGAACTTTATCCAATTGAGACAAAGTTTAATTTTCTTAGTTGTTGAGATCATTTTGAACAGTGTGTTCGTCCCGATATTTTTGACGCTGACTGTACAAACACTTTTACACATCAATCATATTTTTTTTTAAAGGGCGGCGTTCCCTTTCTGACTACTCTGAGAAGAAAGGCCGAAACAAAGTCAGAGGTCAGTGTCTTTTAAAGTCCAGACATAATCTTGGTCCGATCATGTAGATTGGTGTCTGAAATGGTCTTTTGAGGAAAGAATCACACAGATTGAGTGGACCTGTCCAGTCAGTCTTGTAATAGTGAGTAAGAATAAGAACATTCTGCCTTCTTTTTATCTTGGTCAGATCATGTAGATTGGTGTCTGAAATGGTCATTTAAGGAAAGAATCACACAGCTTGAGTAGATCTGTCCAGTCAGTATTGTAACAGTGTGTAAGAATAAGAATCTTCTGCCGTCTTTTTTGGTATCACAATTTCTTTGCGTTCGCCAATCAGCAGTTTAGTCGCAAGTGTGTGGCCGCCCTTAGGATATCGAACAGACTTCAAACGCGTAATTATTAAGATAGGGTTGGAAAAATAATGGTAGAAAGGCCAAACAAACATAAATAAACTAGCGACCCACCCCTAGCTGCTTCGCACGGATTCTGCGACTTGACAAAACATTGAGATTTCTTTATTATACAATGTTAGTTTTTAATATACTATTGTGTAGTTTAGAAAAACAACGCGATCACACAGACAGACACGAAAAGTGACTTTAATTTAAAATATGTAAGTCGTACTTACTAATATTATAAACGCGAAAGTTTGTATGGATGGATGGATGCACGCCAAAAGTACTAGACGAATTTGGATGAAATTTGGCACACAGATAGTTTATAACCAGGATTAACACATAGGATACTTATTATCGAAACTTATGCGGGTGCAACCGCTGGGCGCAGCTAGTATATCTATATAAATATAGATTACCTAAGTCCATGAAATCTAATCTGTTGCTCTCTGGTTCTTTGAACCCTGGGGAAGGACATGAGCTACTTTTTTATCGACATACCACGCGGACGAAATCGCGGGCGCAAGCTAGTATTGTATAAAAGATATAGCAGAAATAGCATGTCTTCACATAGGTACAAAAAAAAATTAAAGCTAGAACTTTTTAGGGCCTCAAAAATTTTAATAAAGTCATCCACCAACTGGGCCGTCGTGGTGGATTATGGCCCACTCCCTCTCAGAGAGAGGAGGCCTGTGTCCCAGCAGTGGGAACATTATAGACTGATTATGTACGTATTAAGTTAACTAAAAAATACATTGTAATGTAATTCTATCAACGCACCTATTTTTTAAGAATGTAATTTAGACTTGAGGAAGTAGGTTAAAGATGTAGCTACCTACCAACGTAACTATGTAAGAAAAAAATAAAAGTAATTTATGTTGAGTACCTAGCTAACTTGTGATAACATTTTTAACGTGCGTACTTACCTAATGCCGAAAGATGGTTAGATTGGCAAAATGATTGTTTTTTGTTACCTCTTGATAGGCTCACTTTTTTTACTTGATACTCATATAATGTAGGTATACAGATAAGATGGAATAATTATAATAACGAACCATTGATCAGAACCCTAATAATTAAGTAATGTTTACTTTTATCCTGTTTATTTTTATATCGTTCTTTCTAACAACTAGTACTTAGATTTATTTAGTAAATAATATGTGGATAAAGTTGTGAGTAGTGTATTTTTTACCTCTTAAGTTCTAACCCATGTTTACTTATTATTACATTTAATTACTGTTTGTTGTTCCTAAATAAATATTAGTAGTACCTGCAGGTATACATTTACAAAAGTCAAATCAAAATAACAGTCATTTCTAGGTAGTGGCCAACACAACTCAATTTTATAAATTTATTAGATATGTAAAATGGCGGTCAGGCTACCTCAAGTATAAGTACTTCAAGGTCATAGGCTTGTTACATAATAATTTGCTAATCCAAGCTGGTCGATGACCTAAATTGCTTAGTCACCATTTTATGCATAAATTAGTAGGTACCTATCTACTTAGGGTTTGGTCCAAAAGATATCTGATAAAAATGTAAACAAACCATGGTAAAGTTATGTTAATCACCAATCACTCGCTAATGAGATTTAGTAACACTTTCAACTGTATTTTTAAATTGGAGGGTGCATTGAAAAATCGTTGACGAAAACATAATTATGCTGATCCATACGTCATGTTCGTGAACGGGCGCCGTCAGTAGTAGGGACTGGTCATCTCTTAGCTGCCACGGCTTATTTTAATTTTTAATTTCTGAATTGTTTTTATGTTTTCTATAACGCACGCTTTTAACGTGCACGTCTTTCTACATCGTTCTCACATGTTAATTAATGGTTAAACAAACTTACCTGAAGTGAAGTTTGACCGCAATTACACGAGTCGCTGCATCCGAAGAGATTTACATGATTCACTAGGTAGTACACTCCTCAATGTACTAGGCATCGCACAATTTTTAGATAAAAAACTAAAAAATAAAAATAAAATTAGATATTAAACGACTACCGTAGTAACTGCTGTGGTGGGGCGTCCGCCGCACCTGGCCATCTACGATCGTTCACTTGTCATTCATTTAAGAGGGCTATTTATCTTAAACTACTTACTTATTTAATATCGGGATTTCTTGCAAAGAAGGGTTGGGCGGGTTTGTAAATCTCTTCGGATGCAGCGACTCGTGTAATTGCGGTCAAACTTCACTTCAGGTAAGTTTGTTTAACCATTAATTACACTTCGTCGCTGCATCCTCGAGATTTACATGATTCACTAGGTAGATGTTCAGAGTTTAGAGATAAATAGCCAATAGGTACATTTGTGGTGAAGAAAATAAATGCATCTAATGATATATGTTTTATTTTTAACATAGCTATATGGTAATTTTAACAATATTTAAACGTTATTCTCATAAACAGCGCGAGCAAAATCATCTGTTTCCTCTGTAAGCAGAGGTCTGTTATAAAATTTACCAAATACTAGAGAATTACCAGACCAACCGGCAGTTTTTTTAAATTAAATCTATAGAAATACCTCTACGACCAGCCGCTGATGTAGCCGCGTGGCGCGTGCTATGTGACGTAAATATTGCGGTGTCTATACCGCTATCTGCTAACGTCTGTTTAATCCAGCGGCTAATCGTAGAGGAGCTGGCGTTGTGGACTGGTCTCTTAGTAGTTAATAATAACCTTTCGGTATTTGATTCAGTCCTAAATGAATCTGTAACATTAATATAAGAACATAAAGTCCTACCTGGACATATCTCTATTTTATTAGGAAAGAATGGGATAATCAAACGGGGTGATTGTCTGCCAGGTGCAGAGGTTTTTAACAAATCATCAATTGTTATTATAATGTTTGAATCACAAATATTTATATTAGACAGGCGAATAAAGGATAACGTCTGCACGCGTTGTGCAGTCGACAACGCAAGCAGAGTTACCAGTTTTTTTGTTAATTTGTTTAAACACAGATTTTCATTAGGAAAATAATTGAACAAAAAGTCTAAAACTACATTAGTGTCCCAAGTAGACTGATATCGAGGGAAAACTGGTTTCAATCTAAAAACACCTTTCATAAATCTGCTGACAATATCATTTGTACTTAGTTGCCTACCTATAATTAAACCAAGCGCCGAACGATAGGTGTTCAATGTAGAATACCTGGCTCCCGTTTCAAATTCTCTGGACAAAAAGTGCAGTACCGGTTGTATAGATGCAGTATAGCAGTCTACCTTATGGGTTTGACAAAACTGCCACCATTTTTTGTAAGCTATATTGTATTGTTTTAATGTACTATTAGATAATGAAGCAGTGATAATTTTTATAGTTTCCGGGGTCAATGATTTTCTAGAAAATGCTTCCCTGATAATAGGCATGATACCAGGGTAAGTTTCATCCAAAGGGGGTGCTGCGTTCTGAAAGGAGATAAAAGGAGATCACTACTAGGTCCGTGATAAACCGGTTCCCTTATCTGTAAAGATGTAAACAGTGGGTACCACGGCTGACTAGGCCAATAAGGGACTATGAGCACTCCTGTAGCCTTATCAGAAATTATTTTTCGTAAGCACTTGAGAATCAACGAAAAAGGTGGGAAAGAGTAAAAGTTTAAATTGCCCCAATCTAAAGTAAATGAATCAATATCGAAAGCGTGTGGGTCTCGTTTCCAGGACACATATTTAGGACATTTCGCATTCAAACAAGTTGCGAATAAATCAATCTCTGGAGTACCATAATGAAGGACTACGTCATGAAATGCTGAACGAGATAATTCCCACTCGGTGTCGACATTAATGTGTCTTGATTCTTGGTCAGCTTCCGTGTTGTCTTTTGACTTAATGTAGGAAGCAAAAATGAAGAGACGACGTTCTTCACATCACTGCCAAATCTCGCGTGCTATATCATTAAGATGTGTATATTGAACACCACCCATCCTATTAATATATGAGATTGCAGTAGTGTTATCTATTCTTAAAAGAATCTCTTTGTCTAGAAGGTCCTTGGCAAAGCATTTCAAACCAATGAAAGCTGCTTTTAATTCTAATAAGTTTATATGGTTTGGGGCCTCTGACGTACTCCAAAATCCACCGCTGGTTTCTCCGTTACAAGCTATACCCCAACCCGTTAGAGAAGCATCGGAAAAAATCTCCAAGTAGTATTTGTTTTGACGAATTGGACAAAACGCATTCATGATGTTTGTTTTCCACCACGAGAAATCAGGCTCTAAGTTATTAGGAATGATCATATTAACATCATAATCTCCATTTGATTTTTGAAGCGCGAGATATTTAATTCTTTCGAATCGCTTGGTATAAATCCACCCATAACTAACTGCTGGGCACGATGACGTAAGCAATCCCAAAACTTTGCAAAGTCTCTGATAGATAAAGAACGTTTGTTGGAGTATCTATCGATTATCTCTAGTACCTTCAATCGTTTCTTTATTGGCAATTTTAAAGTCATGTCCGTTGAGTTTAATTCAAAACCTAAAAAAGTTTTGAGTTGGCTAGGAACTAAATCACTTTTATAAATGTTTATCACAAATCCAAGTTTTTCTAACAAGTCGGTGATTATTTTTACATCATGAGAGCAGCCTTCAAATGTTTTATTAATACATAACAAATCGTCTAAATAAATAACCAGCATAATCCCTTGTTTTCTGAGGTATGTAATCACTGGTTTCATTAATTTAGTAAAAATCAACGGAGCCGAACATAAACCAAAGGGTAAACACTGAAATTCATAAGTCTGATTGAAAAACCTAAACCGTAGATATTTTTTACTATTTTCATAAATTGGGATTAAAAAATACGCCTCCTTAAGGTCAATATGGGCCATGTAATATGATCGTGATAGTAATTTAGAAGCCGTTCTAACATCTTCCATTTTAAAATGTTGTGGATCAATATAATTGTTTAATTTTTTAAGATTAAGAATAAATCTATGGGTACCGTCACTTCTAGGTATCAAAAAAATATTCGAAATAAACTGACCCTGAATGTCTTCACAATTTACTATCGCACCTGATAACAAAAGCTTTGAAATTTCAATACTAAGACTATTAGCCTCTTGGAAAGAAAAGGATTTATTAACTGGTTCTACAAACTGAATAACGGGTCGATTAAAACGTATTTTATAACCATGATATATACACTGTAAGATTACAGGATCTTTAGTTATGCTTTGCCAAGCTGTTAGAAAGTGTCGTAACCGACCAGCGTGTTTAATTACCTCTATTCGGGCTTCGGAGGTGCCTTCGGTGCTGACTTCGCAGAGCTGTACCGTTCTGTTGACGCTGGATATCTCCGTGTGTTCAGGTTGGAGGCTTGTGTTCTGGGCCCACTCGACCTGCCTCTGTAGTTCTGGTGACGAAGTGGGCGCCTCGAGTTTCCCTGGCGATAATTATTAGAGCGTGTTGATCTGTGGGAGGTAGATGGTTGAGGTTCGGTCCTCTTTATCTGTAATCCAGATTTTTCAGCCATCTTAGATGCCTTGATTTTATCGCCCAAATTCTCTCCGAAGAGAAAAGTGTCTCTCTTAACTCCTTGAACAATATTCAAAAAACTTTTATCCAGGCTGAATGTAATTAACTTCCTTCGGTTAGCAGTATTTTGGCAATGTAAATCTAACAATATTTGTGCTGTTTCTGAGAGCTTTTTTATAATCTCAGCCCTTTCTACATTGCCGTCAATGATTGATGAGAGTAGGTTAGTGATACCCGCTATACCAATGCCAAGATGGTTTTGTGTCCATTTAAGACGCTTATCCCTACACGCTTATTAGACAGAAGATATTTCTTGATTAAGCTTTGGTGCCTTAATAAGTTGAAAATTCTCCGGGGTCAAAATATTACTAAACAGCTTTTGTTTCTGTTCTTTACCTAGACCCTCCATAATAATCTTTCCCCAACGTTTGGAGATCTCTTCTCTGATTTTTGGCCCGAAAACCTCGTCTCTTTCCTTAGATTCTCCAAGAACCTCTAATATATCAGGCGGGAGGGCCTCCACAATTTCTGGTGCGGCGCTAAATTCTGGCGCGGCCCTAATTTCTGGTGCGGCGCTAGTACCAGCGCCACCAGTAACGGTATTAGAGATAGTGTGTTGTGGAACTGTCACCACAGATCGAAAGTTCGAGTGATTACCGTCTGATTGGTAATGCTCAGAGGATTCGTAGTCGGGAGGTAAGGAGGCAGGACCTGAGTGGCCAGACTCAACATCTGGAACGATATTTCGATCTAATATAGCATTGGCTCAAATTTGGCCTAAAATCAATGACAACAAAAGGATTTGATCGCGTCAAACCACTTGACAATAATAGTCACTTATTATAGACGGTCGTAATCGCGTCACGACACTTAATTAGTCATTTATACAATAGTTGTTTTAATTTGGTAGGTACTTGCAGAATATGCATAGTAAGGTACTTATTAACCTACATTTTCCATAAAGACATAAACTGGAACCACTTCAATCTCGTCTCAGTACACATCCTCCAATGAATTTAACTAATTGTTTGTAAAAACAAAGTAGCATCGATGCAAAACGATTCCTTTTCTATAATATAACATTATAATGGAACAACAACATTACAAAGTCATGAGTCATACTGCACGTGTGCGTTGAAAGAATCAAAACTATTAAACTTGGCGACTGATAATTAAAATCACCTACCTATACCGATGATACGAACTAACACCGTCAGTATTAAGTTAAATCTGACTAACCTTCATCACTGGATGTGCGTTCTCGTTGTCTTTGTAAACGCTTTTCCAGTAGTCTTATTTTTCGTCTGATGGTCTCTGGATCATCTTCATGTCGTCTTCGTCCCATGGTCACAAGAAGAAAAAATGGATGGAATATTTTCAACACCAACAATTTAATAATGTTGCGATGCCCGCACGAAAGAAGCGAATGACAAGTGAACGATCGTAGATGGCCAGGTGCGGCGGACGCCCCACCACAGCAGTTACTACGGTAGTCGTTTAATATCTAATTTTATTTTTATTTTTTAGTTTTTTATCTAAAAATTGTGCGATGCCTAGTACATTGAGGAGTGTACTACCTAGTGAATCATGTAAATCTCGAGGATGCAGCGACGAAGTGTAATTTCAACACGAATGATGTAATCAAATATTTTGTAACAATTTTATAATTTTAAAGAGTGTCCGTGGAGTTTCTTACCCGTTCTTCTCCATAGGTACCTACGGTTTGGAGTGGGCAAATAGCTTCATCTTTCTGACTGACCGACCCTTTGACAATTCAAAAGTGCCTGTAATTGGTTTAGTTGAATTAAATGATTTGAGTTTGATATAAAAAATTAACCACAACTGTCAAATGGAAAACATTAGTGATTTAAAATTAGAGCTCCGGGACTCATTAAATAATCAAATCCAAATAAGTACTCAATTTGTAAGTGGCACGACAAATTGGCATCCACAGGTCATCAGAGACTTTTACAGAACCAGCAGTCCAGCACCTACCATAGATAATAAATATTTAGTAACGCCGACGACGGACCACGATCTTCAATGTGTTATGTAGGTATTAGGAAATTAAGACAGAGCAATTATTATCATAATTTAGTTGTGGCCTACTTTCGAATACTGCCAACCAATGATATTTTAGAACGCATTTATTGTCTACGACACTAGTTCTTTGAGGTTTTCAACCATCAATAACTTTTTTACCGACTGATAAATTTTATGTTTTAGTAGCTATTAAAAGCCATTTTACACTTCCCAGACTATGGTTATCGATAGAAAAAGAATCACCGAAAAGGCCGATATTATGAAAATTTCATTTTCTTTACCAATAAACTTCCATAATTTATGGTTAATTCAAAAGTAATTGTCACTCTCTTACCTAATCCGAAATTTACCGAGCAACATTGATGGAAATCCAAAATATACACTTAACAAATATTAATAAACATCACTTCACGAAACGCTCAAAGAATCATAACATTATCAATAATTGATTACTTAAATAAAAAACAATTTTAAACCATAGTAAAAAATTTTATAAACATTTTCGCGCGTATTTTGAAAGTGGAACTCGCGGCGCGCACTGATATTCTCGCCTCTTCGTCACATGCCGTTCTACTGACCAGACGAACCAACCAGCCAGCATAATTTCGGGGCTCGGTATTAGGTAATTGATTAATAATTTGAATGTTATGTAAGCACTTTCATTTTAGTAGCGTGACTTGAGAAGTATTTTGGCCAATTAAAAATCGGAATGTTTTTAACTGGCCCGTTTAACAGTTGCAATTGTAAACAGTTGGGTCTTTAACCTATTTTCTCATAAGTATATCAAATAGCTCGTTACTACCCCTACTGGGCTGTATTTTCTCATAAACTATCAATTATTAATACTATTACTAAGTATCTTTAAAGGTTCATCAACCCTGGCCATAATCGTTTTAATTTCACGGCCTTATAACAAAAAGAAAAAACAAATCAAAAATGCTTCATGGGAAACCAGCTGCCTGAACTGTTAAAACAAGCGTTCCAAAAATAAATTATTGCAAACTTTTTTGCATTTTTTTATTCATTGTTTTTACTTTAAAAAGTGCCTATGAAGTCTTTTATAAATCCTTATTTTAATGAAAAGTAACTCAACACACCACTCGTCGCTCTAGAGGACAAACAGTAGTGAACTGTAAATAACTAGGTACCTACATTGTCTTGTGCTTCATTACTTGGAGGTCGTAGATAACGAGTAGATAATCATGTTTGTTGTAAGTGAGAAAACACACAAACTGACACGCACACTCTTTTCTAGATAATATTGAATACCTAACATGCAATTCCAGGGTTTAACACTGTCGAGACGTAAACGTAACTTAGCACATTTTGTCTCAGACCATGTCCCCGTCTCTATCTTGCATTTGTAGTTTGACAGTTGTGACGTTGTGAGACAGTGACAGGAAATGCGCTTAGTCAAACTAGGTTCTAAGTAACGTTTATTTACACCTTAGTGCTTAACATATTTATTCCTTGGCTGTACCTATAATAATTTCGCAGAAAGACGAGAAAAGCAAAAATTATGGAATTTAAGCAGCAAAATAAACTGAGTAAAAATCCGCTTATTTCTGTGCAACACTTGATACTTAGCTGTTAATTCCACATAGGTAATAATTATGTAATTGCACAATACTAGACGCCTGACATTAACCTCAGCTATCGTAAAAATATTCCTCACAAAAAAAAACGAGTCTTGTTTACGGTCAAGTATATCTTTATGGGTCTGTACATCTTAATGTATAGTATTTGTATGAATGTTTGCATCTTAATGTATAGTAGGTATTGTTTGAAAGTATGTTTTTATTTGTGTATCCCAGACATTATCAGAGAGTGCGGTGTCACAGAGATAATTTTTTTTACTAGGCACTTTCAATGATTTCTAAGCTGTTGTTGTTTACCTAATGTGGCTGTTATGAGCTTCGATCAATAATAGTACTAGATTAAGGATCAGGAACAAAAATCAGTCGCTCAAGTGGCCACGTTTGCACACACGTAAACCATCTACATTTCTTAGAAAAAAGTTTAATAATATTAACAACTACAGTTTATTATAAACCTTAATGCTTAAACATAAAGTTTAATTACCATTGCAAAATATATTTAAAATGACGCTTGAAAATAAAATCATTTTATTTTTAAATTTTCAGTCATTTATTCTAAAATGAAACTTAAAGTCTAAGTAATAAGGTTAAAAACATACTAATTTGAAATAAGACCACAAAAGTACTTGAGGTCTTATTTTTCAGGCCGTTTTTGAAGCGCTTATCGGGAATTTAGTACTATTATTGATCGAATAAATGAATTAAATCGATAGAAATGAATTAAACCTCCGATATAAAGACGACTTAGTTAAACACTAGGCGATTCATAAATGTAATGCCTAAAAAAACCGGCCAAGTGCGAGTCGGACTCGAGCTCGAAGGGTTCCGTACCATATCTATAAAAATTAAATGTTTTTTTTTTATATTTGAGTTGATTGAATGAAAGGTAAATTGCGATTTACGATTTATGACGTATTTAAAAAAAAATACTTACTAGATCTCGTTCAAACCAATTTTCGGTGGAAGTTTACATGGTAATGTACACACGGCTACACGTCAAGCTATACAAAACCAGTTTGTCTTGGCCTCACTTTGTATGATATTTTCTCACAATAAACGGTCAGCTAATACTGGTTTTGCATAGCTTGATGTGTAGCCGTGTGTACATCATATATTTTTTTTAGTTTTATCATTCTCTTATTTTCGAAGTTACAGGGGGGGGGGACGACACATTTTACCACTGGAAGTGTCTCTCGTGCAAACTATTCAGTTTAGAAAATAATGATATCAGAAACCTCAATATCATTTTTGAAGACCTAACTCAAAAAAAATTTCGAGTTTCAGTTCTAAGTATGGGGAACCCCCAAAATTTATTGTTTTTTTTCCATTTAATTTATTGTAAATGTTAGTTTTGAGTATATATTTTTATTTAATAGCTTATGTACTAGTATGCATGTGTTATATTTATATATCTGTGATAGCGTCATCAATTTCGTTTGTTTATAATTTTTTTCAGTCGGAGTTAGGTACCTAGTGGTAATGGAATAAGAGTTTTATTATTTTATTTTGGCATGTTTCGATTTGTTTTAAATTGGTTTTAACTGCAGTGCCCCACACCTCTATTAGGTATTCTAGGTGAGGTTTTACCATAGAGTTGTAAATTATATACCTAACTGAACGCCAATTCTCGTAATTTAAAACGTTTAAAATCCAGTCGCAGTCTCATCTCGGCGACAAACAAATGTCAAGAACTTGTCAAAATGTAGGGAAATTAGAAGTATTTTTTGACAGATTGACACTAAGATCAGACTATGAACGTTCTTAAAATTATGAGAATTGCCCCTCAGATGTCGGCAAGCAGCGGATGATCATCATCATGACAGAAGATAGTTTAGATCTTAACTTATCTAGATGTGCCTGCCTGTCTACTTACTTAATACCTCTAAGATACGAGTAAGTCGGACAGAAACTAAAAACGCCTGTCGACAAGTTCATAGCACCACGTTGGCAGCTTGCAACATACGATTGAACTACTCGGATCTACTAGCTTTAAAAATAAACTATGTTTTACTAGTGTGAAACAAAGCCAACAAATTAACAGGCGTTTTGAAACTACTAATTGGTGCTCATAGCATTTTAGCCACGTCTCTTTAGCTACCCAATTTCCTGAGAAAAATCTCTGATAGCACAAAACTAGGCTAATTATATTTATGACACATGACACAAAATAGGGTGATTATATATTTTATGACACATGACATGACATGTAACAACAAAATAATCAACCTTCCCTACCTCACCCCCGACCTTATTATTGTTGATATATGTTGTCATCATCATCATCTGTCTAGCCTTTTCCCAACTATGTTGGGGTCGGCTTCCAGTCTAACCGGATGCAGCTGAATACCAGTATTTTATATGGAGCGACTGCCTATCTAACCCCCACAACCCAGTTACTGGGTAATACGATACCCCTTGGTAAGACTAGTTGTCAGACTTTCGGGCTTCTGATTAGTGTAACGACTGTCAAAGACCCACGAATGACAGCCGGGACCAACGGCTTAACGTGCTTTCCGAGGCACGGAGGGGTCTTGGTATGTAAAGATGGTCACCCATCCACAGACAAACCGCGGCAAGCGTAGCTTAACCTGACCGATCGACCTGTGCGGCTGTTATTATTTAGCCCTATTATTGTTGATTTATGTATATTATAAAAAAAATTGCATTTGATACCCCAATTCTTGAGGAAGGCTTTAAGCTATTTAACATCGAGCTATAACCTTTAGGCGCCGAACAAAAAGAAAAAAAATCCGAAAGATCGCTAAGCGAAAACGAAGTGGGCGCGGGCGGGCGATGCGATGCGGGGGACAAGAAATTTCACGCGGAAAAAGTCGCAGGCAGAAGCTTGTATTGTATATGTGTATCCTTTGTTGGAGATACAAAATAAAAAAATCGTTTTTCAGAAACCGGAGGATAATCTTTCAGGAGTCACGATATTCACTTACTTTTAAATACATAGGTAGGTATGAATCAGAATCAGATGGGTAATTCTCGTAATTTTAAGAACGTTCACAGTCTGTCTTAATCTGTCAAAAATACCTTTTAATTCCCTACATTTTGACAAGTTTTTGACATTTGTTTGTTGCCGAGATGAGACTGTGACTAGATTTTGAACGTTTTAAATTACGAGAATTAGCCTTCTGAATTTTATTTGTCATGGGTACATTGGGTTCTTGCATTACTTACATATTTATATAGGTTGCCATGTTTTGCCATTACAGCATACAAATATTTTAACATAACAATTGTTTAAAATAACTATCGTACTCAATTTAAATACAACATAAGTAGTAATATAAAATTAAAATTAGGTTTTGAGAAATTATAAAAAAAATATAAAATGTCATAAAAAGTAAAATAGGTGGTATGTAGGACAATAAAAAATCACAATAAATTTAAAAAGTCACATCAAATTGTCAAGTCATTTTGAAATTCGTCAACAGTATAATAATGTAGGTAATTAAAATATGTATTAATGAATTTGGTGAATTAAGTCAGATGGCACAATTTCCTTACGAAGGCTAATCAAACGGTTACCGTTACACCAGTAAGTTCATTACTCCTATCCTGCACCGCCACATAATCGTAGTTAATATCCGACATCAAATGTTGTAAGTAGAAGTAATTTTGTATCGTGAACAACGATTTCATTGATTTGTTATTTATCTTCAAGTGTTCTATTAATGGTATTTATGGAAAGGGATTCATGTCCGTATTCTTGAACAAATAAATTCCCAATCTAAAAACACTTTTTTCACACCACCTGCTCGAAAATGTCAAATTATATGTCAAGCAACCTTAACCTAAAGTGAGTCATTAGTGGCCGGGGGCACAGCCGGTCAATAATGTTGTACTGGATTTCATTATGACCCGCTAGTCAATAATGTGATTTGAATTTGAAATCTCACATGCTCAGCTAAATTGGCAGTATAGTACTACTAACAAACACCCTTTGGTGCCAGAAAGAGGAAAGCTATTCTCGATACCCTTAATACGCGTGGATGATATTCTCGATTTCCTACAAAATCATAACGACTGCTTCTTCAAATATGTAAGTGCATATAACTGAATTGAATCCCTCGCTGCATTCAGGATTCTTGTATTAACTTCATTGCGCTCGAGATTCAATATGATGCCCGTGACATAAGACACAACTTTAGCCCCTCGGTACATAATCTACTATTTTTTTGTTTTCGGTGGGAAACCTTTAAAAGGCGCCTGGTCTTTGGGGATAAAACCAGGGAGTGTGACCATCTGCACATGGAAGGGGCACCGTTACCTCTCAAAAGACCAACCCGGAGCCCCCTCTGTACAACGCCTGTTAGGGCACATATCTCTGGGGAGACTGTAAAGAGGTCTTCCCGAAATCTGACTGGAATAAAAACACCTAGAACATTTTTTTTATTGATAAATCTACAATGATAACTAAGTATAGATAACGGATACAATATAAATGAAATACGGATTCAAGGTATAAGTTATCAATTATTATTACTGCTTCAAATCAGTCACAAACGGTGTTTAAAGTTAAGTATTGATTAGCGACTCTCTTAACCATACATTTTTGACGTTTAAACGTCTCTTAACTTCAAGCAACGTTTATAAAGAAAGGGATACACCGTGTTCAAGAGCTGTCAGTTTTATCATTAGTGTAGCATATTGACAGACTGACAGTGACAGTGACAACGCACAAGCTCTTAAACGCGGTTTAGAAGTGCTGATCGCACTCAGTTTCATTGGTGTTTGCCCTTACAAATGGAATAGTTTGGAAGTACCTTTTTAACAAGGAAAAAAAACAGTATGTTAATATTTTCGAAAGCCAATATCAACAGGCAGCCATAAATACATAATGAATGCAACTAAAATACACCTGCTAAACTACCAAAAACTGTTTACATTCTTCGTAAAGGGCCTTGATTCAGATTTTAATCGCAGTACTAAAAGTAGTCTGTGAACAAGATTTGTACCTGTATGTAATATACATGGTGTTCACTCGTATAGTGGTTCTGTGGTTCACCTTGCACTCGATAGGCAGGTCTAAACGTGCGTTATGTAAGCGAAGCTGATTATCTCTACTAATAATGCGTTGTCATGATGCGGTCTCACTTATTTATTTATCAGTATTTTTTTTTGTTTGTTATTTTTGCAATGTTACTCAATATCACACTATTTAGACATACCTATTCACATATTCCTTACTGTTTTTTTATCTAACACAAATTTATTTTATTTATATATTTAAGTATGTACACACACGTCACGTTGCAGTATAAAACTGATTTACATCCGTCACCTCACACATAAGGTCCAGTTGAAAACCAGCGTCAGGCACTAGTTGTCTGGCATTTTTGCTGAACTGGGCCTTTTTGGCGCAGCCGTGAGGCACATTTTCCTGCGATTTTCTTACATCGGATTTCACACTTTTTATTTAATGTCTTATTTTTTTTATTGTTTGTTTTGTCTGATGTATGTATCTGGTGTATTGTGTGTCTTTTAGTTTGTGCCAAATAAATGTATTATCTTTCTTTCAATAAATTATAACGAGAAAAGATGTGTGAATTTTAAGGACCTCAGTGGAGATTTCTGGCCATTGGCTTTTTTAGATTCCAGTTTTCCCCTTTTGTAAGTAGGTTAGTACAGACGCCAGCAGGTCAAGCTACCCGAAACTGTCAAATTTTCCCAATCAACCTTGAACCATAATACTTTAGAGATAAAGTTGAAAATCTATCAAAGAAATTTGACAGGTTGTAGTAGCTTTATATGCTGGCGTCTGTACAAACACTTTTACACGTAATTCATATTTTAAAACTAGATGAGGTCGGCGTTTCCTACCTGACTAGTCTGAGAAGAAAGGCCGAAACAAACTCAGAGGACACAGTCTCTTTTAAAGTCCACACATAATCTTGGTCAGATAAAAGTGTTGTGGAATAAGTATATTTTTTTCAATTCTAGATTTCTAAGTAGATTGATAAGTATATTTATATATAGATATTCTAGATTGATAAGTATATTTTTTTCAATTCTAGATTATCAGGGAGGAATTCCAGACTTTTTTTTTATACATTCCATTTATTCCCCTAAGGGGGACTTTCAGGGGGGATTTGTGGGAATAAGCCGTTCTTAGGAACTACTGATCCGATTCCGAAAATTATTTTACTAATGGGATACCTACTACAGAATTGCCGAACGTCATATTTTAAGTTAAAAAAATAAACTTTGTATGAAATATACATGGTGTTCACCTGTATATTAGTAGTTCACCTTGCACTCGATAGCCGGGTTTATGCGTGTTATGTAAGCAAAGCTGATTATTATTTATTATGTCGATGGACTTTGATTGTATACTACTTAATTATGTGAAGAATTTGGTGACTCATAA
This sequence comes from Apamea sordens, assembly GCA_945859715.1. NCBI lineage: Eukaryota > Metazoa > Arthropoda > Insecta > Lepidoptera > Noctuidae > Apamea > Apamea sordens. The sequence continues at coordinate 19,956,137 of OX243986.1, forward strand.
TTATCTTCTTATTTGCGGTTTCTTTGTTTGCCTTCTAAGCTTTTAAACTGGTGCTGGAATTTTTGCATATTAAATAAGGTAATGCTTGATGCTAGCATTGACAGTAACTTACAAGCTGAGGGCCCTGTCCGCCATGGTGTCGTAGCTAGGACATGCTGTTAACAAAGTGTATGGTCTGCCCGACCAAGTGGACGCCAGGAAGTACCCCACCTTAGAGCTGAATTTCTACATTCTGTTGCCAGTCCGCCCTGACTTCATTGCTACGGCAGGCCCTTATTTCCACAATTTTTCATCTCAGTATCCATGGTACAGACGCCAGCAGGTCAAGCTACCCGAAACTGTCAAATTTTCCCGATAAAGTTGAAAATCTATTAAAGACATTTGACAGATTGTAGTAGCTTGATGTGCTGGCGTCTGTACATGTTAACAATTATTGAGCATATCTAACATTTACACACATTCTTCATAATGTTACACATATATGGTATTGCCAACACGTTACGCTAACACTATGTAAGCCTGCAAAAAACTATTGATCAAAACACTCCAAACGATGCTGGTACTTGTGACGCCACACGTGATCTGGCACCTTTCATAACAAATCGGAGAAATGGTTTCATTAAAAATGCAAACTAACCTTGTAATTTATGCAATATTGAGTCTGTGTTTGTTTGGGTACGAATGTGTGGTGAGGTAGAGGGGCTAACAGCCGCACGGGCTTGCCGCGGTTGGTCCTTGGTTGGGTGATCATCTTTACATCGTGCCTCGGTTGGTTCCGGTTGTCATTTGTGGATCTTTGATATTCGTTACGGGTCGTCAGAAGCCCTAAAGTCTAACAACCAGTCTTACCAATGAGTATAATACTACCACTAGGTAGTAGGTCTCATTTAGGTACATACATATATTTATTGATAAGCATAATTTGTTTGTTTATCTAGTATTAAATAATAAATGTTTGTATTATAGTAACTAATATTTTTTGAAACAGTCACATTTACCAAATTAGGTAACGTAGAAATTATTTTTTTTGTTAATACCTATAATACGTACCTATAAATAACAGTGAAAACATTGGAAAGGCTATTAGATGCCACAATGTTCCTTACTTGTCTCACTTTTTTCAAAATCTGTACTAAGTAGACTATGATGTCAAAAGTAGAATCTGTCAAATGCCGACTAAACGGTTTTTTGACACCGTAAAGTTAAAACTTAAAGAACTTGGTGTGTTTTCCTAGAGAAAACACACCAACTTCTTTCATTAATAACTTTTCAGTGACGCCATTCGGCGGTAAATTACAAACGCTATGTGGCGGCCACCGCTGTTCTAGCACCGCAACCGTAACTTAAAGCAGATCATTGTCAGCACCTCATGTCACGTGTCGATGTGAGTTTGTTAAGGCAGGTCGTAGATCCTAAAGAAAAAAAAGTTTTTTTTTTTTGACCCAGTTTAAGGCTCACAAGGCAGGCAGGGAACATCGTCTGTGCGTGCACACACCAACCCGTGAAAGTATGTGGATAGTTTGTCAATATTGTGCAATTGGAGAGTGTTGGCGTAAACTTTTATTGATGACTCGTAACTGCATAAGAAGTAATTTTAAACGGGAATTGCTATTTTGGTATGTTTCCATCTACAACACTGTTTGTTAGCACATCACGTGATTCGAAGTATGGTTTGTTTCTTGTTAGTCATTCGTAGAAGAAACTAACATTAACTAATAGGTTCACTGCCTAAAGTCACCATATTAGGATTATTTTAACAACCTGGCTTTAATGCAGGACGGTACAGGTAGTAGCTTTGGTCTGTTAGTCGCCACAAATTGCACGGAGGATGGATTAGGCCCGTTGTATACGGCACGGTTTCTTTACGGTAGATACAGAGCGCTAGCCGCACCGTAGAATAATCGCGTGAGATTGTATAAGACATGGCAAACCACTAGACGACGCATACAGCGACGGCGCCACGCCCTAGTGCCGTCGTATCTGTCAACAATCTTCCATATTGATCCATACAACACTGGTGACCGTGCCTACAGACGGTGAATAAATCGTAGTTTTTCACCATGGACGCTTGTTGATAAACACGGTTTTCCGCGGCGCGATTTATATCCCGTACCGTAAAGAAACGGTTGACGTGGTAGGCCTATTTATGTAACACTACAATCTGTGACAGTATATGTGTGTTAAAATAATAAAATAAAATAAAAAAATAAATAAAAATAAAGTTATACGAGGTCATACATAAAAAAAAATTAAAAAGAATATACTTGGGAACCTCCTCCGTTTTTTCGTCGGTTAAAAATGATAATAATTTGAATATTATGCTAACTGCCACTTCACAGCACTGCCACTATAGTTAGTTGTGTACAAATTAATATGAGCCGACCTTGTACTAGAAAGCCGCGTGTGTTTCGCGCTGTGTGTAAAGGTGAATGCTCACTGTATCACAGATAGCTAATAGAAGAAAAGAAACATTTTATTTGCGGCAACCAAAAAACACAAATACATATGAATAAAAAGTTGGGGGAAAAAATAGAAAAGAAAACTTTTTTTTCAGATAGGAGTCTATAGAGTTAGTAATAATTTTATTTTACGTCTAGTAAATTAAAAAGGAAAAAACACTTGTAAAAAATGCGTCGCATATCCACGTAAAACCCTTATTGGAAACAAAAATGATAAAATAACAAAAAATAGAATAACAAGGTACTTACTTAGCAAGTATCTATCTACTTTCCTTAATTTCATGTCTATCTTCAAGACAAGCTTGCCATCTTGGCAAACCACCAATGCTTCAAATGCTTGACATCTGTCGTGAATTCAACCATGCCTTTTTGCAATGCTTGCCTTTCATTATTAGATACGTTATTGGCAAGGGCGGATCCGAAAACTTCCTTTGTCATTGGTGTCATTTCATGGTCTTTGAGGGCGAAATTCCAAGATGGCGACAACTTCATGAGAGCATCTAAAAACTTTTATTAGATGGCTCTGTATGAAAAACGCGTAATAAATTAACACTTTCTTTCTCTCTGTCTCTTTCTATTGTTTACGAATGTGTGTGCGTGCGAGTACGCGTAAGGTACTTCGTTCCTGACGGGGCCACAAATTATTGTTATCGAAAAGAATCCCAAAAACAGCATAGTGCAAAACTAGATGCCGTCAACTTAACCAAAATATTAGTTCCATCCATTGTGCCATAGCCCTTAACTCCATACATACTTTTAGGCAATTTCGTGCACATTCTCTGCGAAGGTCATTGCAAGCGCCTCAATAACCCGTGCAAGTTGATCTTGCAGCCATTTAACTGTTTTGAGCGAATTTGCCGCAATACTTGCACAAGCACTTTGAACCAAATGCTTGCAATGTTTACGAGTTTTATTATTTGTAATGTGAGAATGGCACGGGGTCATTTCTTTGAGAGTTTTGAAGTTTATCGTAACTGGCCCAATAGCTGGCCATTCAGAGACAATCTCTCTATAAAATTCTTAATTCACTGATAGGCGACGCACAGCCTAAACCGCTGGGTCTTCAAGCATGACATTTTACAAGACAGTAACTTAGGCAAATAGAAATCCTACTTCCTACTAATATTATAAACGCGAACGTTTGTGAGTATGGATGGATGGATGTTTGTTACTCTTTCACGCAAAAACTACTGAACGGATTTGGATGAAATTTGGCACACAGATGGTATAACCAGGATTAACATAGTAATATAGCTTATACATCAGAGTAACACATAGGATACTTTTTATCCCGATATTCCCACGGGACCGACACGTATGCGGGTGAAACCGCGGGGCGCTGCTACTTCTCTCTATAAAGGGGATAATTAACTAGGTAATGCAAGTTTGTATAGAAAATAGTAGTAGTAATATACAGTCTGGCCGTCGACACCTATCAGTGCTACAATTCTAGTACTTATACAAAAAAAAAAAAAACTAATATCTTTACACTAGTAAAGATTAAATTCGCAAAACACGTATTCGTTTGTATGAAACTGACGGGGAGTCCTGCCGGTCGATTCTGTAAAAATCTCACCGTGAAAACTCAAGTGAAGTGAGCTTGATGTGAGTTGTCAGTAGTGTCAATCCCTAGCATTAGTTGGAATGACAGCTCACTCCACGCTCACTTCACCTAAGTTTTCACGGTGAGATGGTTACAGAATCGCACTGCTGAACGCATTCTTTCGATGGCCGGGACTGTAATAAATATAAATGTTTCTGGCGTAAGAGCGCGTTCACATATACGTACGTTTTTACAGGATCCTTTTTAACGGATCCGTCGCTACTGGAGATAGTATTCACACAGCATTTATAGGATCCTTTTTAACGGATCCGTCGCTACTTGAGATAGTATTCACACAGGACTGATTTTAAGAGATCGGATCAGTATACTGGATCCGAAATACTGTATTATGTGTGAACTGTCTCATACAACTACATACGCTAATAACACATACGTTTAAACGGACCTGTAAAACGGATTGGCGCTTATTTTGTCGGATCAGTATTTTCTACTGGATCCGGAATACTGTATTATGTGTGAACTCGCTCATACAACTACATATGCTAATAACATACACGTTTTAACGGACCTGTAAAACGGACGTTAAATGTGAACGCGCCCTAAAAATGCACCAACATTTCTGGAACGGGGCAATTTTTTCAACGAAGTTTATATACCTACACACAATCAGCAAATAATGTTCCCACTGCTGGGACACAGGCCTTCTCTTGGTGAGAGGTAGTGGGCCGTACGAACTTTAAATACTTATGAACAAAGTCGCAGACAACAACTGCACCTACACTACGAGGTGATGAGGTCAATCAACTCGTCCGATAAATATTAATTACTCACTGACCACAGATAGGTATCGCATCCTTTGACATGACAATACTGTTGCCTGCCACAAAATATGCTTATAAAGGATGTTATTTAACACTGTATTCAAACAAACATGTGTTCCCTTTTTCAGTGTCATGGGACCTTTCATCCAAAAGAGTAAAAAAAAGAAAGTTTTTTGTACCTAAGTAAGCAGCAGTTTAGAAGTATTTATGTATGTTTATTTGTATGTATGTTAGTATATTCTCGTAATTTTTGTTTAGCTTTTAAGTGAATTGTTTTTTTGATTCTATGTATTATTTTTTGTCTCCTTTGCTCTATAACACGCTGTCTACATCTCTGTATCTATTGTCCTATCTCAGGTATGCTGGAAGAGATTTCTTATGAAATAAGCATCACCTCTGTACCTATATTTTTTTCTGTTCTGTTTTTCAATGTCTGTTTATATATGTGTGTATTACATAAATGATAAATAAAATAAATAAATAAAATAAGTAAAAAATACGGTTTACAATAAAAATAGGCATAAGGTAAGTAAAGTTGTATGTTAGAGTTACAGCCAATACCTAAGCTAAGATCAGGTATCAGCGTCCACCCTCATTAGTAGTTATCTTTCTAATCGATTTGACGGAGAAGGCACAGTACAACGATAGACGGGGTGGAAGAATATGGGTGAGAGTGCAGAGTGCCTTTGCCCAGCAGTGGGAAAAAAAAAACCTTGGGTAAGGAATTGTAAACAGTACCAACCTAGTTAACCAGCTATTATTAACAAAACCATGTTTGGCAGTGTGCCAAGAAACCACAGGCGTGTTCTAGCAGGTAACTGAATGGCAAGCTAATCTTGTGCACCGTCGAATTACGGCGAGGGGAAACTTATAGAAAGACTAAGTAAGTAGCTTGAAATCTCCTTCCTATGAGCAGTTATTTTGCGAGGTGATCAATGTTTGTTCGTTCCTTTTCTGGATGAGAAGTTGTTGCTTTAGGTTTCGAAGGAATAAGAACACGAATCTATATAGCAACTATGTATATTTTACCTACTCAAACTGCCTAGCTCTTTCCCAACTATGTTGGCGTCGGCTTCCAGTGTAACCGGATGCAGCTGCATACCAGTATTTTACATGAAGTGACTGCCTATCTAACCTCCACAACCCAGTTACTGGGTAAAACGATACCCCTTGGTAAGACTAGTTCTGCTTGTCAGACTTCCGGGCTTCTGACGACCGTCAAAGATCTACGAATGACAGCCGGGACCAATGGCTTAACGTGCCTTCCAAGGCACGGAGCGCACCTACCTATACCTATTTTATACCTACTGTTGATGGTCCACCGTTTATGTCCACCATACGTTCTTTCTTATGCATTGTCATGTTTAACTTCATGATAAAAAGCAGCAAAATAATAGTGAATAACAAACAACAATATAAGTAGATGAGATGTGGCAACACTTGCAGCGACACATCTTATCAAAAACCCGGTAGTTACTGCCAATATATAATAGTCTATGGTTACTGCATAATGCACAAGCGAGATCGTTGACATTTGTCGTAGGGTTGGCAACACAGCACTCATAAATAAAAATATATGTTTTTTTTTAAATAATGTTAAAGCAATGGGATCACGGGACGAAGGAATTCTGTGAAAGGTACCTAATTTGGCTACAAAGCGAGTGAATATTGAAATGAATGCTAATAGAGATGTAGGTAAGTAGGAATGGAAAGAAAAGATATTGTTCGCGAGGAGGGAAAGGACGATAAAGTCGTTTTTTTTTTTTTGTGTTGTCTTATAACCAAGACACAAATTTTGATGTTTTATAACAGGATATTATGGAGCTCCGTAACCGTAATCGAAACTATCGGATATCCGAAGTTAAAATATATCCGTAACCGTAAACGTATCCGTTTCACAACTTTCGGATAGTTTCGTATAAGGGCGAAGTCTAAAAAACTACATGTTTCGATAGGTTTTATAACATCTCTAAATAATTACTTAACTATATGACTGATTATAATACCAAATGATAATCTAGACTAGATAAAACCTATAAACAAAACCAAATTATTACATACTATTTGTGTTTATATTTTACTTCAATCTAATATCCGTAACCGAAACTAACGGATAATCCGAAATAATTACATATCCGTAAACGGTTACAGATATGTAATTATTTCGGATTATCCGAAACCGATATAATTTTATTCCTATATTCATATCCGTATCCAGATCCGAAATATCATATCCATAACATCTCTATTTTATAACATCCAAAATGTCTTTTTTTAGTGTTTGTGTCTTTGTATTACGGGAGGACATTGGCTCCTGCTACACAGTTATAACTAGAGCAGGAGTCAGAGAATTCAATCGTTTGTTGCACAACGTGTTTTATGTCAATAAATATTTTTGTATTTGTAGTTTTAAGTGGATAGTTACGGGGTTTAATCTTATTAATACAGGTCCATGTTGTTTTTAATGTACGAAAATGAGGACTATAATGATCATAACTGTAATTGATGATTTACGTACATATATTGCAAAAATTTTGAACAACAACGATTTTTATGTGTAAGGCAGGAAACCAATCGCAATATAAAAAATAAGAAAAGACGCAAGATGCCTGAATATACATATTATAAAATGAACGATAAATACTGCATGTGTAATATTATTGAACACTGCTGACGTATTTAAGACATCATGATTCACTCGACAACTTGAATTTCCGCTTGCCATTTTTGGAAAAAGTTAATATAAAATACAGTCAACGGAAAAAAGATAAATACAGACTTTGTAAATGTATCTTTCTTTGTTGTTTTATCTTCAAGAGTCACTTGGATCCAATAATACTCCAAACCAACATGGTCAAATTGTTAATCTGTTTATTTATATATGTCACAGTAAGATGGTTATAGCCGAAGATCGTGCGCATATCATAGTTATATTCCTAGTAAGACAGTTATGAACCGCTTTCATATAACTTTTTTATCATTTATACAAAAGAATACAGGATTATTTATATTAAATAATATGTAGCAACCAAAAACCACTAAGGTTTAAACTTGTGCTGTCATGAGTTTATCTCAATATCGAACTATACAATTTACAAGCATTTTATACACCGTAAAATTTTGATCGTTTTAATCCTTGAAAGGGGTCCATTGTATTCATCATTATGAACAACTTTTACGGGACCAACCCTGAAATCGCGAAAAAAAAAATCAGTTGATCCATACATTATGTCGAGTTAAGCGAACATAAATCTATGGATCAACTGATTTTTTTTTCACGATTTCAGGTGTATTTATTCTTTATTGTCGATACAATTAATAATATCTTTAGGTCTTTAAATAGTTACAACTATATTACGGTATATAGCTATATCCCTTGGGATATAACTATATTACGGCTTTATCCATCTTACTGTGACATACTTATATACTTTATTGTACTCCACAAATATACATAACAATAAATAGATCCAACGGTCGGTCCGGTCGGTCGGTTCTGTTGGTCTGCGTTAGCTCCCGGGGCCATAGCAATTAGCCCTCATTGCCTGCATATCTTTCCGAAGGAACCCAAACAATTAACTGGTTATGTATAGTTTTTTATTATTGGAACATGTTGAAGGTCACGATCACAGAACAGATAAAAGTATCTGTTCTGTGGTCGTGACCACAGAACAGATACTTTTATCTGTTCTGTGGTCACTACTACTACTACTACTACTGATACTTTTATCTATCGTGATAGATAATAATTCAGTTAGTATAACCGACTTCATTGCAGTTTCTGAAATAAAAAATGCTAGAACTATGCTAGAATGTAGATGATCAAATGATCAATGTGAATAACCGCTATCGCCATTCTAGAACGCGATAACTATAGATAGTTTTTTTATATGTATGTATATACTTTATTGTACAAACGCCAGCTGCAGGCTAAGTTACCCGAAACTGTATAATTTTCCCAATCAATCTTGAACCTTAATGATCTAGCCATAAAGTTGAAAATCTATTAAAGAAATTTGATAGACTGTAGTAGCTTGATGTGCAGCTGGTGTCTGTACACCAAAAAATACATAGGTAACAAAAATTACATTTACCTAACACTACAAAACCTACAATGGGCGGCCTTATCCCTTTCTGCGATCTTTTCCAGGCAACTAACGATAGGTTAAAAGTGTAATGTCAGCGATGTATGTGACAGCCCTAACAGTAGAGCAGCGTTCTCAATTAGCGATAAGCCGGCGACCTAATTTACTAACGAGTGGGTTCACATGTGGTTTGTTGCTTGTCATAAGATTTTATTTAGAACTAACTCATCATCTTGGACTCCTCAGTGAACAGCATGATCAGCCTATGATGTTCCCACTGCTGGGACACAGGCCTCCTCTCCTCGAGAAGGAGTGGGCTATAATCTACCACGCGGGCCAAGTGCGGGATGAAGATGTCACGTCTTCGAATTTTTGGTTTTAGGAAATGCCCGTTTCCTCACGATGTTTTCCTTCACCGTTTTGAGAGCAGAGGTGTTGAAACCATTTGCAAGTAAAGCCTACAACTCAGCTGCTCAGAGAACAGCAGAAAGAGTGAATGCCAGATACCTAATACCGTACTTATTATCGTAGTATGTTGTTATAATTAAGAAAGAAAGGAGTAGGTAATTCCGGGCTGAGATGAGGAGATGATCTCAGCCCGGAATCACCTACTGATGTAGCTGCATCTCTTTGTTACCTCAGACGTTCTCCTGTAAATGTCCTGCTGATCAAAGAGAGTATAAGATCAGACTCCATCGTGTCTGACGACAGCAGTGACACTTTTCAGATCTTTCACTTGTCTGCAGCTAAAATAACAGACATCTTCATTTAGACTTATTGTACCTACAATTAACATAATTTTTCATCAATGATTAAGAATTGGTAACTACAAAAGAGGTTACTTTTTTGTTTTTTTTTATTTAGTTACTTACGTAAGAAAAAGAGGTTTTTTATTTCCTAATTGCATTTTTAGCAAAAACAATGATCTCATCTGTCAGTGATAATTTAATAATGTTTATTCACATAGTAACTCGCTAACGTACCTAAAGTTTAACTAAGTACCTACCATACAGATTTCAAATCTTCGATGCATCTTTCAAAAGCATTTTAAAACATGTTAAAAAAAAACTATAGGTAACCTATATTCAAAAACTTACACGTTTTTAATTATCTATAACTAAACGCCAAACAAATTTTAATTAATTCTATACGTGTTTGTCATTTATGTTGTCCGTTTGGCCCAGACTGACTGAACGTGAGTTACCTACTCTAGTCTCTCGCGACATCCGTTCAAGAGCGGACGCGGCCGCCATTGTGAATTATTTCCCGCCTAATTTTGACAGTTGTCTGTGATCGTACTTTTTCCTTTTCAGAAAAAGTTTTTAATGTAAGTAGTTTTGTTTTGAATATGTCTTTTTAAGTATTATTAAGCACGGATAGCTAAGAAATTATAAGTTTTGTGTCATTATATAGTGTAATCATAGGGTTCAATGGTGATAAGCTAAGGCATAAGCCAAAGTTTGTCCCTCATGCAGAATAATAAACAGGCTAATTTGTATTTTCTAACAATGTTAATAGTGTGAAAATATGCCGTTGTCATTTCAATATTAAAATCAATTGAAAATGAATAAGTACATACTTATTACAATAAATCAGCATATTTAAACAATAGAATTAAACTTTTGATAAGTTATGTTAAATTGTAAAAAGTATACAAGTAAATACAATGTAACCACTTAGTATTTAAATGACAAGAATAATAATCAAAATACCTAAACAATAAAAGAAAAGTAGGTACCTACGACATATAGTTGTGAACTGTGTGTATTTTATTATTTTTACAAAAACATAAGTAGGTTTTGATTTTCTATAGTAATTCTATTATTTAATTCGTAGGTATGTTAGTGAGAGGAGCATTCTCATGAGTTTTAATAATACGGGCTCAATATGTAAAAGAAATGTCAATGTACCCTCTAAATATAATTATATGAAAGTAGTTATTATATTAGTAAATTCGCCGGTATATCTGAATTAAGAATTTGAGATAATTTTCAAGTTATGGAACAACAAACTGAATGCCATACATTACAAAGTTCAAATTCCATTGCGACCAAAAACTTATTAGAACCTTTTTGTTACAAATGGTCGCTGCAATTGTCAATATTTATGTGATTTATACAAATACGCAAATTGATCGTCTGCCAAATACAATTAAAGAACAATATTATTACAATACCAATTCATCGTTTCGGAGACCCTTTACAAGCAAGATATGGCTCAATATGTAAAAGAAATGTCAATGCACTCTCTAAATATAGTTTATTCTGTTTTTTTTTCTCATGCTGTGTGACAAATGACGCTCGAAACAGTTGTTGATATATCCCGATCCACATGCATTCGTTCAGCGTTCAGTTGACTGATAAGACGGCTATAAATATACAACAAAACAAATCAATTGGCTAGAACTGCTATACCTACCATAAAACACAATTTTTACATTTCAATACACTTTTCAGAAAGTGCCGTAATAAAAATTGAACAGACGATAACGTTATTTTTTTTAAATATTACAAATAAGTAATATATATAGGTAGCCTAATACATAGAAAGAAAAAGTATTTATTGCGACTCCTACAGGAAGATCATAAACTAAACACAATAAAAAATAAAACAAATTATACAAAAAAAAAAGTAACAAAAATAAAAATTAAACAGAAATTCCTATACGAGGCCAAAAGGCTCCTATCTGAGCATGATGCTTCGACATTTAAAAAATAAATGTCGCAGCGCTGGTATTCTGATACATAAGCATAGCATAATCCTATAATGTTTTCACTGCTGGAACACAGGCCTCCGGTCTTCGAGAGGGAGTGGGTTGTAAACTACCAAGGGGGCCAGTGCGGGTTGGTAGATGTCAGTCATGTCTTAAATTTTTTGGTTCTAGGACATACCACTAAGTTTTCCTTCATCGTCCTTCCTTTGAGGGCAGCCTACACCCATACACCCTTTAATATTTAAGAACACATGACGTGTTTGTCACTGACAAAACAATTTTACACTAGCTTTTACTATGTCCGCGTTGAGGTCGGAAATTATCCCACGGGAACATACTGCCGGGATTAAAAGTATCCTATATGTCCTTCCCCAGGATGCCATCTATCTCAGTGCCAAATTTTTGCGAAATTCGTTCAGTGGTTTAGGCGTGAAAAATATATACAGACAGAGTGTATACGAGTACTTACAACAATATCATACATTCCGTGGCAATGCTGCCAGCCTTTTGGGCACTTCTTGTTGACAGCGATGCGGACGAATTTTTTGATGCCATATGATTCTCTTCCCCCTTTTTTTAATAAGCATGTACTTAAATTATTTCAAGTCTGTTAGCTCATATTATGTAAATATTGGTGCCGATTCCCTTGTTCACAAACTAAACTAAAAAATTCAGTGCATCTTTTTGTTTCTATTTCATTAAGAAAAGGACATAAAATAAATATTAGTTTAGTCCTGTCAAATTAAGATACTCCACTCCATAGACAGTTTAGACGTGATCAAAAGTTGGCTACTAAAAATTTGATAGGACTAAACTAATATTTGTCTCCGATCGCTCAGCCACTGCGCTAACCGTGTTGTCATATTATAGTACGGATGGATTTTTAGAAAAAGATGCCATGAAAAAACATTGGGATCTATTAGAAATAGTTTCTAGATTATCACAGAAATAGATGGTGCAAAGGCGCCTATAAATAATTGATGGCTGGCCTTGACTGCTTTAAGCGTTGGGTTGTTAAAACCGCGATCTTTGCCTCGGGCACCATCTTGAATTAATTTATTCCAAACAGTTGTTACGGTGACTCCTTCAATATAACCCGCGAAATTGTTCTTTTTTTTTGTAAAGTTTTTGCAATTTACTGCATTGTTTTGCAGATGTTGTATGTTGATCAAAATTTTTACTAATTTAGAGGAGTCACGTGACGTAAGAAATAAGTATTTTGCTATAAACTTCCAATTTATTTCTACCGGCAAGCAACATTGCTGTTTCGACTAGAAGAGTGTGGTACCGATAAAATAGAAATGTGAAGTACCTAACGTCGGTTATTATGTAAACATTATCGCAGTCCACTACTGGACATAGGCCTCTCTCTGGCTGCGCCACAACACCCTGTCCTCCAGTCTGTCCTAACTACCTTTTTAATTTTAGCTCTTTTGGCCTTTTTAGGTTTATATAAATACAGGCACAGAATAATAGTAGATGAATAAACAAGTACTATGATGAACGTAGTGCGTAGATACCTATAATATCTAGGTAGCCAGCTGGGGGCCTAAAAAGGCTATACTTTGGCAGAATCATAATAGGATAACAATATGAATCAAATTACAAATCGTAAAATAGTTACAAACTGACCATTCATAATATTATCTGTGTGCAATTCATATCACAATGAAATAGCATTTAAACTGTAGAAATAAAAAATAAAAAACAAATTTGATTAATAAAAACTGTAATGAAAAATTTACCGACAACATTACGGTTTTTATTTTTTTCATGCGGCAATGTTTAGGTACACCAATTTATATGATATGAAATTTAACGAAAATCAGAGTAGGTAATTGCTAATAATCTGCTGGGAATTCAGGAAATGAATAACTTTTAGAGGTGTTGGTTAAAGTGACCTTTTTAGGCCCCCTGATCTATTACACACTCATTAGAATAATTATTATGGCATTCGGAATTGCAAACATATTTACAATAGGCCAGTATTATAGTATGTTGCTTAGGCATGAATTTCGATTTGAAATTAGATTCTAGTCAAAATTAGAACAGCTTTAAATATAAGTACATCATGACCTCAGATTTGAAAACAAGTTATGTATGCTAATACAATTTGGGCCTCAGATTTAAAAACAAGTTATGCTAAGTCTAATACCCGCCATAGCACAAGCAATGATGTGACTATCTAAGTTTACTTGTTCTTCCCTACGATGTATCCATGCCGAATGACAGCAATTCTATCTTTAACACACTTTACATTTACGTCTTTGCTTAGTAATCTGAATAGTGTATAAAGTAGTGTCGATAAAGTAGAAATAATTGATAGTATAATAAAAAAATCTGGTAGGTACAATAACAATGAGAAACGACAGGTGTCCGATAATCGATCGATTCAATTAACATTCGATGTGGTTATATTAAACGATGGGAAGATAAATTACATACTTGTTGTCTTTTAAAATGACTTTGGTACCTACTAGGCTTACCTACATCTTCCAGTAAGTACATAATAATATAGGTACTTATTTTGTGACATAAATCTATTACCAATTTTTTTATTAAGTATATACAGCAAGCATTAGGTTGCTTAGCTTGGGACTAGATGGCGCTGTGTGAAATGTCACTCCAGGGATATTATTATTATACATATTTTATATCACACTAGCTTCAGCCCGCGACTTCGTACGCGTGAAGCAACTTTCTTAATTTTTTCCGTAAGAATTTTCCACAAAGTATAACAAAACTTAAAAAAAAAGATGGATGAAATCGGTAAAGTCGTTCTCGAATTTTAGCGAGACAAACGAACAGCAATTGTTTTTTTATATATATGTTTTTTTATATTTATTTAGATTATGTTTATATTCAATAGGCAGCTATACTATAGTTTAATTGGAATAGACTATTAACAAAACTGGCGAAATTGCCGGTGCCTAGTCCTTCGGGAATACAAGTTATGTTAAGTTTCACACCACGTGTCGTGCTCGATAATGTCAAATTATATCTCATAAATACCCAACCTAAAGTAGGTCATTATAGCCCTGGTCTAGTCGGGCAATTATTTTGTACTGAATTTCATTATAACCCGCTGGTCTATAATGTGATTTGTATTTGGAACTTTAACTAAAAATACGCATGGTTTAAAAAAAAAAACGAAAATTGAATTACCTACTATTCATTACCTCGCAGAAGGTGTAAAAAGTAAAGTATTCTGCAGTGCGATTCTGTAACCATCTCACTGTGAAAACTTAGGTGAAGTGAGCGTGGAGTGAGCTGTCATTCTAAATAATGCTAGGGATTGACACTACTGACAACTCACATCAAGCTCACTTCACTTGAGTTTTCACGGTGAGATTTTTACAGAATCGACCGGCTGGTCTTGCATAAGGCGCCAGTCGTCTTGGGTGACCTTGAAACCCTCGCTGCACTCAGAATTCCCGTCTTAAAGCTCCCTCATTTCACTCACAAATTGCGTTCGGAATTAAAAATATGTGCCACTGAGAAAAGACATTACTTTATCCCCTTAGTGAATAATCTCTATGTATTTATTAAACAACCCCATTTCTCAACACAAGAGTTCAAATGACATGTTTATGTCCTATTGATTCATAAATATAAATTGAATATACCGTGCATTTTATGCCATTATCATAGCTATTACACGCGTCGTACATAAACTATTACATTACATCAGCTCTTATAATAAATGATACCTACGTAAATGGTAGGTACTACTAATAATACCTAACTACTTGTACCTAATCATACTTACCTACTTGTAATGCTAGATAAATAGCAGAAATAATAACTGGCTAGTTACCTATTGTTGAGGCATCTGTTTTATAGTATTTTCATATTTTGCGATATTCCTCGTAAATTCTCTTTCAATGTCCCTTACATTGAAAGAGAATTTAGTTTTTGATTTTCTGGATAAACATCATCTGCCTAGCCTTTTCCCAACTATGTTGGGGTCGGCTTCCAGTCTAACCGGATGCAGCTGAATACCTGTATTTTACATGGAGCGACTGCCTATCTGACCTCCACAACCCAGTTACCGGGTAATACGATACCCCTTGATAAGACTGGTTGTCAGACTTTCGGGCTTCTGACTACCCGTAACGACTGTCAAAGATCCACGAATGACAGCCGGGACCAACGGCTTAACGTGCTTTCCGAGGCACTGAGGGGTCTCTGTATGTAAAGATGGTCACCCATCCACAGACCGACCGCGGCAAGCGTAGCTTAACCTGACCGATCGACCTGTGCGGCTGTTATTATTTAGCCACGGGCCCCTCGTTTTCTGGATAAACGAAAATTAAAATGCTATCTATCTATTTGCATAATATTTTTCTGGTAAGAAAATCTCGTCAGACGGTGAGATGGGGCGGACGACATTGTTTGAACCTGGATGATGCTGGCACAGGAGCGTGGGGATTGGCACATGGAAAGAGAGGCCTATGCGCAGCAGTCGTTGAAGTCAGTGAAGCTAGTTGTCCATTCTAAAGTGTAGTAGGTACCTATGGAGAAGAACGGTCAAGAAACTTTACGGACACTCTTTTAAATCATAAAGTTGTAAAGCTGGATCAAGTCAATCAATCAACGCAGCCTATTGCCGTCCACTGCTGGACATAGGCCTCTCCCAGGCTGCGCCATAACACCGTGTCCTCCGCCTTCCGCATCCAGTCCGTCCCAGCCACCTTCTTTAGGTCCTTGGTCCATAATGTATATAAGTAGTTTATCAGCCATCTTGTTACCATAACACAAGCATTAGGTTGCTTAGCTTGGGACTAGATGGCGCTGTGTGAAATGTCCAGGGATATTATTATTATTATATTATTATTATTATCTAGCTGGGGAGCGTCCCACACTACGCTTGCCGATACGCGGTCTCCATTCCAGGAATCGTCTGCTCCACCGGCCATCGGTCCTTCGACAAACATGGCCAGCCCACTGCCACTTCAGTTCGCTTACTCTGAAAGCTATTTCGGAAACTCCGGATAATTTCATTCCTGATTTTATCCTTCAAAGAGACTCCGAGCATAGCTCGCTGGAGCAATTGTACGAGTGGAAAAATTTATGTGCTGAAGATAAATTTTTCCATCAAGGCCAGGCAGTTCCATTACTCAAGTACCTACCTAAGTATTATTTTGTTGTTACAATAATAGCTAGGTTATTTTCACCTCTGACTGATAGGTACCACAAAACAACAATACCAGTAAGATAATTACTCATAAATATGTAAATTTATTTTTTCTATGGAGGAGGTTTTGTAAGTTCAGTGAATTGACGTTCAACATGCGTCAGATCAGCCATAAATTAACCTCAACACAGATTATATCTTAACCACAAGTGATAACTCTTTGAGGAAGTAATATTTCAGAAAGACCAGGAAATATTTAAGCTGTTTTTAAACAACTTGTAAAACCTTTAGAGCGCCAAGATACAGATTAAGTAAACGGCCACAAATTTTGGGCTCACTAGCAATATTAATTCTTTACTTTGTGTAAATTATTTCATTAGCACTGCTCTCAAAACGGTGAAGGAAAACATCGTGAGGAAACCGGCATGTCCTACTTAGACCCAAAAATTCGAAGATATGTGCCATCCACCAACCCGCCCCAACAGTGGGGAGATTATTGGCTGATTATGGTAGCAATATTAATTGTGTAAAATAGCTGTTGGTAACACTATTTTTCTATTTTTTGCTAACTACAAAATTGTTAACCAGCGTCAGGCATTAGTTGTCTGACATTTATGTTGAAATGGGCCTATTTGGCGCAGCCGTGAGGCACAGCATACTGACTGTTTTAATGGCTGTTTTTATTTGTTATTGAGTGAATATTGTGTGCCTTACTTAACCTGTTAACCCGACTTAAAAATAAGTCGGGTTTTCCTTCCTGACGCTATAACTCCAGAACGCACGAATCGATTTCCACGGTTTTGCATTCGTTGGAAAGGTCTCGGGCTCCGTGAGGTTTATAGCAGGTAGGAGTAGGGTAGGAGTAGGGTAGGAGTAGGGTAGGAGTAGGGTAGGAGTAGGGTAGGAGTAGGGTAGGAGTAGGTTAGAAGTAGGGTAGGAGTAGGGTAGGAGTAGGTTAGGAGTAGGGTAGGAGTAGGGTAGGAGTAGGTTAGGAGTAGGGTAGGAGTAGTGTAGGAGTAGTGTAGGAGTAGGGTAGGAGTAGTGTAGGAGTAGTGTAGGAGTAGGGTAGGAGTAGGGTTGGAGTAGGGTAGGAGTAGGGTAGGAGTAGGGTAGGAGTAGTGTAGGAGTAGGGTAGGAGTAGGTTAGGAGTAGGGTAGGAGTAGGTTAGGAGTAGGTTAGAATTAGGGTAGGAGTAGGGTAGGAGTAGTGTAGGAGTAGAGTAGGAGTAGGGAAGGAGTAGTGTAGGAGTAGGGTAGGAGTAGGGTAGGGGGTAGGACACCACGCGAACGAAGTAGCGCCGGGCAGCTAGAAATAATTTATATGGCAAAACAACGTTTGCCTGGTCAGCTAGTTTAATATAAATACTAGCTACATCCTGGGACGATGTCTGCGTGGAAGTCAACTGTACCCTACAACATATCCTATAGCACTCAGTCATAGTGTAATTCTATCCATCAGTGAAATCATTTTTGAAATCGGATCAATACTTTCAGAGTACAAACCTCTTGCAAACAAACCAACAATTTTACCTCTTTTTTAAATTTCTTGTTTTATCAAAAAATGAGGGGCCCGTGGCTAAATAATAATAGCCGCACAGGTCGATCGGTCAGGTTAAGCTACGCTTGCCGCGGTTGGTCTGTGGATGGGTGACCATCTTTACATACCGAGACCCCTCCGTGCCTCGGAAAGCACGTTAAGCCGTTGGTCCCGGCTGTCATTCGTGGATCTTTGACAGTCGTTACGGGTAGTCAGAAGCCCGAAAGTCTGACAACCAGTCTTGCCAAGGGGTATCGTATTACCCAGTAACTGGGTTGTGGAGTCAAATAGGCAGTCGCTCCATGTAAAATACTGGTATTCAGCTGCATCCGGTTAGACTGGAAGCCGACCCCAACATAGTTGGGAAAAGGCAGGCAGATGATGATGATGATCATAAAACGAAATCTTATGACACTCGGCAATACTGTAGCTTCCCGTTAGTGAAATTATTTTCAGAATTCGGTAAATAGTTCCGAAGATTACTTCCAACATATATGAGTATGTAGGTACTCGTATTAATGTGCTAAGTTATGCAGCAAACATTTGGTTGAATTTTGATAGAGTTCGAATAGTAACTATCTACTTAACATAGCTATAGCATACGTTGGTAATATTATTTATATTCGTGACTACCGTAAAGTGTGAAATAAACAATATTTACTACTTAGATAAACAGTTTATCTAAGACTAGCTGATGTGCTGCGACTTCATTCGCGTGAATGTCGGAAAATAATAATGTGTTTCTCTACTAATTATTTTTATAAAATAAAAATAGCAAAAGTTAGTCCTTATAACATCAGCTATCTGCCAGCCCCGTCCAGATTGGTCTAGCCGTTTCGGAAATTAACCGGAGCAAAGAGACAGACAGACAAAATAAAGTACATTTTTTGTTAGAAGTAGATACCGCATTATGTACTTTCAGATGCATTTAGTAAAAATCAATTATTTTGACATTACAAACGTACACTTCAATTTTATTGATTTGTATTGTAGATATGATCAAAGTAACCGATTGCAATGCGGCTACGTCGCGACGTAGCCCGAAGCATTGCAAAACTTAAGCGGCAGTGGGCCCCATCGGCCATCTGTTCTGCGAGCAATGTGCCCTACATTGCTCGCAGAACAGATGGCCGATGGGGCCGAAAGGTTCTGGAGTGGCGACGGCGTAGCGGAGGACGTTGTGTCATTCTGTAGCTACAGACGCCAGCATATCAAGCTGCTCGAAACTGTAAAATTTTCCCAATCAACCTTAAACCTAATGCTTTAGCGATAAGGTTCAAAATCCATTAAAGAAGTTCGACAGATTGTAGTAGCTTGATGTGCTGGTGTCTGTACATTAGATACGATCAGTTTTTAAAGGATATTTTTTTTCTCTAGCTCTCGCATCTACGTGGTCCACGTTGATTGTACTTTTATCAAACTATGGTATACAAATTAAGCATTTATTATTTTTATATGTATGGTATAATCTCGAACACATTTACATTTAAATTGTAACGCATAGTAACATAGCACACACATTTCGATAATTAAGATGGTTGTCAATACTCAGTACAAACATGTTTCAACGGTCCCAATTGATAAATTAAAAATATTCCATAGCTATCTGTGACCGAAGGAAATTTACCAGATGGTTCCAGTTGTTCTGTCACTACATTCCACACGTCTTACATTCAACTATCATCATCTGCCTAGCCTTTTCTCAACTACGTCGGGGTCGGCTTCCAGTCTAACCGGATGCAGCCGAGTACCAGTATTTTACAAGGAGCGACTGCTTATCTGACTTCCACAATCCAGTGACTGGGTAATATCCCTGTTTACAACCTGTCTTACCAGACTGGTTGTCAGACTTTCGGGCTTCTAACGATCCGTAACGACTTTCAAAGATTCACGAAATAACAGCCGGGACCAACGGCTTCATGTGCTTTGCGAGACACGGAGAGGTCTTGGTATGTAAAGCTGGTCACCCACCCACGTTCGGCCTCTCGTACCATCTTAGATCTCTTGTAAAACAACGCTGCGTTTTCTCACAGCTGATCTTCTTAGCGTGCCGATGGCAATAAAAATTGTGTTGTGCATTTAACTGCCCAGCCAGGACAATTAGTGAGAGATGCACGCTGATTGGCTGATTCGTTTTCCACGATATCAATCCAAAGTCCATTTACGGTTAATAATTTCCGTATACCAGCATTTAATAGTCTAGTACAAATTAGGTACTAACAATCGTAGGCGTAATTATCTGACAAAGGTCGTGTTTTGTCTTTCCACAACACAAACATAACATCACAGCGCTGCACCAACGGCTTAACGTGCTTTCCGAGGCAAAAAAATTGATTCGTTTGCGTACGTGTTATTGTATAGAATCAAATTTTTCTAACTGAACAGATAGATGTGCTGCTGGGGAGTTTGTTGTGCCACTTCTTCCCAACTAAATCACTAGGAAGAGGTGAAGAGCGGGCGAATATAATTTTGACGTTGAAAAGTACTGATTCTCGGCCTAATTTGAATCAATGACTTTTGATTTTGAATTTGAATTCAAGGACCTGCTAAATACTGAATGTAAAAACGAATTGCCCATTTGACCTTCATGAATTGTAAACTAATTGTACTTATTTGTTAAATATTTAGTTAGGTACCCATTGACGTAAGACTATTGAACCCAGTAAATATAAAGTGCTAAACTTTAATGATTATAATTTTCTTATTGTCGTGTTTCAGAAGTGAAAATGGCAACAGCTACAATGGAATCAAGTAATAAGAATGGGGACGCACAGAATCTTATGGAAAAAGCGCCATGGTAAGTTCTTATACAGATTTTAAATGCAAGCTTTTAAGGCTTCCAAAAGAGAAAAAAAAGCATGTTACTAGCAGTGAAACCAGAAAATTTAATAGTTCAGCTTAAAACTATCAGGGAAAATCATTCCGGCTTTAAAATGGGGCATGGTTTATTAACATTTTATGTTAAAAACGAAGGTACCTTTATAATTTTCTTGCTCACACTCTCATTTGATTTGATGACATAAACCATCAAGTTACTGATGGTGATTCTGACGGCTTGTTCTGACTTATCAATGTTTTCAAAGAACTATTCAACCTGTTAATGATGGACATCCCAACCTACGAAGGTTCATCAGTCTTGTCAATGTTATTATAGTGCGAAGTGTTTACGATCAACAACCATAGCCATAGCCAACAAAATTATGCATAACCCCACAAAACTATGCTAAAGTTCGCACAAATATGCGAAAGATACCTTTGCCGTACATCTACATACTTAATCTTTACATCATTGCATGGGTTTAGCCATGTAGATGTGATGTATTTAGCAATAGTAAGAATAAAAAACTTGAGAGGTGTCAAGGGACACCCCGATGGAACGAAGTTCAAAGAGAGAGAGAGAGAGACAGACAGAGAAACACGCGCACGCCACACGGCTTACAACTATAGCAAAAAGTGTCGTTCCAACTTTTGGTCTTAATTTTTTCCATCTAGCCCCTTTCGCAACGCGCGATAAGTAACTTCGTTTCAATAATTTTGTTTCTGATAATATAAGGTAGGTATAACCAGGATCCTGGAGACCGCGTATCGGCTAGTGTGGGACGCCCCCCAGCTAGATGGACGGAAAACCTAAAGAAGGTGGCTGGAGTAGACTGGATGCGGAAGGCGGAGGACAGGGTGTTGTGGCGCAGTCTGGGAGAGGCCTATGCCAGCAGTGGACTGCGATAGGCTGAGTTGATTGATAAACAGGAAAGTTTCCGCACTTTTTGGAAATAACTTCATATCTCTCAGTAAAAACAAACTTTATTTGTAAGACGGGCCGTTGCTTTAATTTTTATCTACTATTAAAAGAAGAACATTCTCAGAAGGCAAAAAACACTTTAACTCTGGAAATATATAATAAATATTTCCAGAGTTTAAGCGTTTTTTGCCCACCTCCACATTTTGGGATATCTATCGCATAAGGGATAGTTGCCAGATCCATATAAATTACGTTTGGAATAGATGACCCGCTGAGGAAACAAGACAGCTATTCCGCAAAAACCTTGATCGGATTGTGCCTTTTCATGCAATCGCACAGAGACAAGCGACACGGTCGACTTAGTGGTAGTTGGAGAGTCTTTCTTCAATAGATAAATAAAAAAAAAAAAAAAAAAAAATGATTTCATATTGTAAGTAGGTTTGTACAAACACTTCTACACGTCAATCATATTTTAAAAACAGATCTTGAGGTCGGCGTTTCGTATCTGACTAGTTCGAGAAGAAAGGCCGAAACAAACTCAGTGGTCACAGTCTCTTTTAAAGTCCAGACATAATCTTGGTCAGATCATATGAAGACCATGTCTGAGATGGTCTTTTGAGGAATGAACCACACAGATCAAGAGGAATACAAAACTGTCAGACGTCAATTTTATTCCACGAATAAAAATTATCGGTCGTTTGAAAAATCAGCCCTAAATTAGTTAAAAAATACGACTTACGTCATTTTTGCTGGTGGGTAATCCCATTGGGCACACGTGCTCTTTGACGAACTTAACGAACCTACACTTAGATCAAATCTTAGACGATTTTCTAGAAACTTCTTTTGTTTACTAAGTCACCTTTACCAATTACGTAATCGCCACATCTATACCCAAGGAAGGACACCTTCAGATCCTTGTCCAATCGGCTAGGTACCGGCTAGTTAGGGCAATTTGTTTGATCGCGCATGCGCTGTTACACAAGCTGCGCGGGCGCATCTCGATCACGCGCCGACCATTGGCCTTATACGTGCCGCTGTGCGTGACATTGACTTTCGAGCTTATGGGGGGTTTTCAAGGTCGAGCGGTCAACTATGATGTTGGATAAGGGTTATTTTGGCTCAGATTAGCTGTCTATTTACTATAAAAAAGCGGCCAAGTGTGAGTCGTACTCGCACACGAAAGGTTCCGTACCACAAGGCAAAAAACGCCGAAAAAAACACATGGGGGTCATGTGGGGTGTCCATATAAGAAACGTGTCTCCCTTTAATTTTAAACTTTATTAATTTTATTTTTATTATTTGTTGTAATAGCGGCATTACAAATACCGTTCTGTGAAAATTTCAACTTTCTACCTATTACGGTTCATAACATACAGCCCGCTGACAGACAGACGGACGGACGGATGGATGGACAGTGGAGGCTTAGGTAATAGGGCGCCCTTTGGGTACGGAGCCGTAAATACAAAACACAGTAGAAAATATCTACGGTGTTTTTTTTATGGCATACTAGCTGGTTGTGGTTGGCTTATGCGTGTATATGACGAATTGATCGAAATCCAATGTTTATTTTTATTTTTATTATTAAATTGTGCCTATAAATTATTTTGCATGCAATTGATACAATTTGTGTATAGCTAAACATGTGGACATTATACATATACAAAAACCAGACTGTAACACCTTTATACCATGTTTAAAGTAAATAAAGACTTATCTTATCTTAGGTATGTCCTGTGATATTTTTCATCGCAATATTTTTTTTCGCATCCATGTACTTAGGGTGCCTTTCTTGATCCACACACTTATAGAAAGGGTAGTTACTAACAATCCCTCATATCCTTAAGTACCTACCTATAAAATGTGGATTTATCTGAACTAATATTATACAGAAAATATTTTATTTTTTTGTTTGATTGTTACGCTTTTACGCTAAAACGGCTGAACGGATTGAAAACGGATGAAATTTGGCATATGGATAGACCAGGACCTGGATGACACTTTTTATTCCGATATTCCCACGGGATCGAGACTTATTTGGGTGAAACCGCGGGGCGCATCTAGTATCCTATACAATTTTATTTAGAAACGTACGGTAGTAGTAACTACTTCATTTAAAACACAAACGCAATCCAAATCCAAAAAAAAAGAACAAAACAAAATTCAGCTGTCTAACTTGTACATTTAAATAAGCATAACCTAAACATAGGTACCTATTGGTATCTAAAATAACTATTAGAATTCAATTGTAATGATATAATATATTATGTAGTCACATTGTCTTCGTTGTGGACAACAAACACAATATAGGTACATAGATGTCACAATTTTATTGTTTGAATATTTTTGGAAACTCATTTACATATTTTGGCTTTGGATATCGAAGAATAATAATAACGTTTTGTTAGTCATAAGTTGTTTTGACTAACAAGCAAATAGCTTTAAACAGGTTTTGAGTCACGAGCAAAAGTATGTATACACTCGGCTTTATTCAAAACCGATTTACTCCTTTATTTTTGAATGAAATTATATGTTGTTACTAACATAGCATTTTCGAACCCATAGGTTTATGTAATGTGTCGTATTTCAACGTTGCATTCGTTATTTCACGAAAAAAATCGCAATTGAAAGTGGCCAAGTGTTGACATATTGGTGCTCGTGACTGTACACAGTAGCAATACATAGCATACAAAAGCTCGATTGGTTGCGTCGATGCCAATATCTGAGAGTAACCACACTTAGAAGACTGCCGCAGCGCTCTGTCCCAAAATGAAATGGTCAAGGCGAAGAAAATGTTACTCAAGTATGCCGATGTTTTCTCGTCAAACGATGCTGACATCGGGAGGACTGGCTTAGTTCAACACAAAATAAACACAGGAGAAGAATTGCCTATCCGTCAGCGGCCAAGGAGATTGCCGGTAGCACGTGAAAAGGAAGTGGAAACCATGATTGAGGGGATGGTGAAGGTAGCCCAGAAGCTGTATTCGAAACCATCGGGGTAATGCGTTAACATACTAACAGTAGGATTTCATTTTGACAGTTCAACAACATTCATTGCGTTATTTACGTTGTTGGACATACAAACTTTTCGAACACATGAAGCAATGAATTAGCAATATCCTTCAAAATGATTTAGATTGTGATTGATTAGGGTGCAGCTACCTGATTCTGCGAATTCGCTGTGCGCAGACAGGTGCACTCCCTCTTCCCTCACTCTCATAGTCCGATGGGACGGCAATCCGATGCGACCGGAGAGAGATCAGGCGCAGGACCAAACGCACGGTATCACATCGCCAGCCAACTTCCAAACTCCGGGCTGGTACTAAGAAATTCCTAATATTGACAGTTGACCTAGTGTGTCAAAGTACCAAGTCACGTTTATAGATCTTCGGTTAACAAAGTGAGAGAGAGATCTTGGAGGCCCAATGTCTACTACTAAAACTCATAACGTAAATGTCCCCTCAGAAAAAAACTGGTGTAGCGGTATCTACAAACGCCATATACGAACTACGCGTCATACTGACGTCACATAAAATCCTGCATCTTGCAAGCAGAGTTTACCGCGCAACTAGCATATATATCATATACATCGGGCAGTTGCTCGCCAGACACCATAGAAAAGGGAGGGTCCTCCGGCTAAACGGATTTTTGACCCTCCCTTTTCTATGGATGATGAGTGCACTTTACACCCTGTTCCTCATACCTCTATATTGGCCACAAGTTTAATTTCCCTGATCACAACTTAGGTCACACAGCCACGTAAAGGATACTCGTCATAATAATAGATATTATGGTCGAAGGAACTGATTCAGTGCTCATTATCAAGCGCATTTCCTTACTAACCGGGGCAGAAGACCGGTACAATGATCACTATGAAGTAATCTAATTGATGTGTCCTTGTGTGTTTAGTAAAGAATAGTACGAGTATCTATACTATAACTAATATTCGTACTCCGAGCCCCAAGATTACTCACTGTCTAGTTTGGGGCTCACTAGCAAATACTATATTGTAACCTAGCTGTAGGTAATATTTTAAGCCACTCATGTCGTCTTAACTGTATTACCTTTTTTTTTTTTTTGAGTGAAACTGTAGAGTTTGTTTGTTTTAACGCGCTAAACTCTGAAACTGCCAGTCGGATTCGAAAAAATATTTTTGTATTTGATAGCCCAATTCTTATTCAACATCATGCTATGGCCGTTAGGAACCGAGTAAAAAGAAAAAGCATCAGAAAAACGCTGAGATATAACGAAGTAATAGTGCGGGCGGGCGATGCGATGCGACGCTGTGGGTCGGGGGCCGAGGGAGTTTCATAAAAATGTAGCTGTTATTTTAGTATATTGTGTATCTTACGACTTCCACGCGAACGAAATCGCGGGCAGGGATTCACCATAGGACTTCACATCGGCAAATATGAAGAACTGCTACACAAACTTTCATACTCCACTTAACCGCTTTAGTAGATCACACCGCTGGGACACTGGCCTCCTCTCTGTTACAGGAAGTGGGCCATAATCCACCACGCTGGCCCAATGCGGGTTGACGGCTGTCACATGTCTTCGATTTTTGGCACCAGGACATTTCGGTTTCCTCACGATGTTTTCCTTCACCGTTTTGAAAGCAGCTAGTGTTCATTAAAGTTAAATCTGAATCTACTTAGCTACAATTAAAATACCATCTGCATAACATATTAAACCTATTTTAGTCTGCAAAACATCTATGAAAACACACTATTTTTAATGATGATGAAAAACATGCTACAAAATAATTCTCAGTCGTGATCGTAGCTAACTCAAAACGAATGGAAAAAAAACTCTTTTAAAACTATGTTCTATTGTGTATTAAGTATTCATGTTTGCAAAATTGATGTCTATTCTGTTCTAATCTACTGCTAACTGCTAAAACTACGCACAAAAAATAGACAGCAATCAAATATCTAAACAGCAAGGTCAAAAGTGTGCAATTCGCCATAAATATTTAATGTACAGCAGCACTAGTAGCCTACTACTAAATGCCAATAATTTTTATTGTATCGTCGTGGAGAAATCGTGCCGTGTTTAATTCATTGAGTAACTAACTCAATTTACGCGACAACAGATTTGAACATTTCCAAGCTTTTTTCTTCATTTTCTAGCTGACGATTGGTTTAGTCTGAAAATCAAAAATCAACTCCGCAAAATATCAGGAAGTGTAAAGTTAACCTTGATCTACCCGCAGCGAATATAATCTTTAGAGTTACACGTGGACCTTTTGAATTATTCAATATAAAAAGATAGGGTTCCCTCTATCTGGCAGAATCTTGATGGTCCGAAATTTATTTGGTATAACACACTTGGCATAAACGAATATTTTTAAGCCATAAAAATTATTTAATATAGGTAATTATGTTTGGCCGAATGTCAATGGCATACTTTTAATGTAGCAAAATTTTATTTGGCAAAGTTACAATTTCGTTAAGCATAACGTTCACTTTGCATACCATGAAGATGGCAAAATTTCATTTGCAATAATTTTATTAGGCTTATTGCATTTCTATAAAATAGCATTTTTAACCTTAAATTATCATATATTATTGTCGTGAAAAGTCAATAATGTTGCAAAAGTTAGTGACAGAAACGAATCGCTGCAAAACCGAGTCCACGTAGTCTTGTCTTCCCTACTCCTTACCCCTAGAGTGTAATTTAAATCCGCGTAGGCGCGGAGGGGCGAGGCGGCCCGCGAGCTGAGGAGCAGGTGGTATTAACGGTTGCCGCCGCGGCTGAGGTTGGCCGGCGAAGTTTTCCTTAGGCATGCCGCGACGTCCTTTGGCATCATCATTGAAATTTCAATTTTATTGTCATACATATAAGTTATATTTCTATTCGTCGCATAAAAATGCCTTGCCGTGCCGTGCCGCCAGTGGGCGCCGGCCCTAAGGCGGTTGCAGTGGAAATCACATGGCTTTAAATTATGTAAAAATGTTTTTTTTTTAATTAACGCAAAAATTAAAATGGCGAAATAAAGCACGCATTACACGTGCCTAAAATTAATTGTGCGTTAATTTAATAAATTTGGTAGTAAAATTTAACATGTTCACACAGCCGCAACTAACTAAAAGCAAGTTTCCATGATTTTGCTCTCTGCGGCCGGCCGGCTAAAACCGGCTATCCAAATGACGCGGAAACAACAAGCAGGTTTTTTTAACAACAACAGCCAACTACAAACGACTTTGAGTTTTTAGCGACAGCATTAATTCATATAATATATACATATCAAGGTCGCATCAATCAAGCGAGTTTCTTCGATATTCTGGATCAACCGAATCGCTTGGCCTCCACGGCCACACTGCACGCACGTACCCACCTACCAGTATACACTGCGTGAATAAACGCAGGATGCATCACAGGATGCACCTCTATTGTGCATTATGCTGATTTTCGAAACGTTTCCTCTAATTATTATGCAACTGCACTTCGCTGCAACTGCAGCCCGCATACTAGTGAAAGTCGTGTTGAGTGCACACCGTATTACAACTAACAGTAAAGTATTTATTCAATAAATTCTGTGTTCAATGGTAGACGTCCCTCAATTTCACTTATATACTAAGTGATTTTTATGATCGGACTGACCGGATTTTATATTTTCTGTGTACTATGTGGTTCGACGTTTCGTTCGTTGGAAAGAACGGCGGCAAGCAGAACCTTCTTTTTTTCGAGTGAGTAGAGAATGTCCTTGTTTTATAGGTCGTATGTTGAAATGAGCCCTCTGACGGTAGTAATAAATTCCTTATTTAATTTACGTCTACCGGTTGAAGATTATAATTATGACGATGAAGAACTAAAATTCGGTGACCATGTAAATGATCCTGAATCTGATATAGCCACGTTCATTAGCTAATATAGTAGATAGTTATTGTTCTGTAATTTGTATGGTGTACAATAAAGAGTATTCTATTCTATTCTAATGCTAAAGGCCTGAATGTTGATTCAGATGAGAGAGTGATGATAACGATGAAGGACATTTCTTATGAAAAACAATGTTGCAACAGGTACAAATAATACTGAAGGAATTATATAGGTTTGACATTTTGTAACTAAGTATACCTAGTCAGTGTACTCGTAAGTTTAATAAATAAGTACATAACTCTTGACTTACGTGTCCCTTCCTATTGTACTAAGTTTCTTCTGTTACTAACATCTGTAAGTGAATCATATACGTGAGCCGAGGTAACTTGTAAGGCATCTCAGCTGTCTGCCAAGCCGTTTCAATTAAAACAATGAATTGTGTCACCCAACCTTTCGAATTTAAAATATGACAAACACACCATCCTATTTCTATCCTAATAATACTATAAACGCGAAAGTTTGTAAGGATGTATGGATGGATGGGTGAATGGATGGATGTTTGTTGCTTTTTCACGCAAAAACTACTGCACGGATTTGGATGAAATTTGGCACACAAATAGTTTACACATGGGATACTTTTTATCCTGATATTCGCACGGGATCGAAACTTATGCGGGTGAAACCGCGGGGCCCTGCTAGTATTTTAAAAAAGTATTTTTTTACATAAGTAGCGTTGCTATTGTTTAAACTATACTGTCCTTGGATGATTAATATGCTGAAATATAAACTCTGTGTAATATCGTAATATATATTTATTATAATCATAAAACTTTTATTTCAGGAACTATACGTATAATTATATAGTATATAATTGAATCTCTTTAATAATAAGCAAACGTAATAATCACAAAAACTTGTATAATAAACATAATATTCAATTTACCTTATAATCAATTATAACATATACCTACTATTAAAATAATAATAATTAATTCTTAATTCTTCATTAAATAATTAATTGTTTTCATAAATCATGCCATCTTTGACACTTTCGGTTAGATAATGGTGAAATAAATAAAGTGGTTTTGACATGATAACCTACTATAAAAAGCTATTTATAATAATAATACATTCAAATAAAGGAGATAATAATAATAAATAATTTATTTCAGATTCATCTCAAATCTTTCAGGCACATTCTAAGATTACATCCATATTATTAGTTAGTAAAATTGCGAGCTTTTTGCGCTTTATTTATGAATATTCTGATTAACCAAAGAAACTTCTAGTTCTTAAACATCTAATACTTGTAAAACTACAAATATTTATTTTGTCTTACTTCGTGAACATTAGAACAGTTTCCATTAATTAAATAGTTTTTATTAATAGACAAAGCGACACTTAAATTAACGACCGTGTTCGCCTTGGTGTAGCGTTGCCGAGCAATTTTTCAATAAATCAGTCAAATACAGAACATAAACAATAAGATACACAAGAGGTACCTATTTAAAAACAGGTAAAATGTAATAGTCACCGTGCGTACATTTGCAAAGGGATCCCTTCTTTTCGCATAATGTTCTTTGTCCTAATATACTTCGGCATAACGGCACGGTTGGCGCAGTGGTTAAGCGATTGACTGCTGCGCTGCGTGTCGCGGGTTCGATTCCCGCACGGAACAAATATTTGTATGACCTACATGTATTTGTTCCGAGTCTGGGTGTTTTTCTATGTATAATATGTATGTATTTACAAAAAAAAAAAATGTATATAAGTAGTTTATCAGCCATCTTGTTACCATAACACAAGCATTAGGTTGCTTAGCTTGGGACTAGATGGCGCTGTGTGAAATGTCCAGGGATATTATTATTATTATTATTATTATTATTATTATAACGATTTTGGCACAATTTGTTTTGGCATAATAATACTTCAGCATAATTTTTTTAGGCATACATTTTATGTTGGCATAATCATCTTAAAGACTAATTTGTTTTGGCATAAATTTGATTCGCATAACGTTACTAGGCCTAATGATTATTAGCATAATAATATTTGGGCATACAATTAATAGAAATAACGGAAACAAATTTGAGTTATTTTTACGTAAATATTTTCACTCGATTCTGAATCACTTTTTCCAAGAGTCGGGGTGCCCCAAGGTCTAACACATCTCGATTTAGTAAAAAGGCAATGAGAACTCACGATGCAAGAGCGAGCGAAGCGAGCTCGGGAATTGGGGCACCCCGACTCGGACAGGTTAGGTTCGAAGGGGATGACGGGGGCTCAAGTGAGCGAGCGGAGCGAGCGAACGAGCCCCCGTCATCCCCTTCGTGTTAGGTTCCTTTAAACCCTGCAGACAGAAATAGGGGCCCCGCGAAGCGGGGCTCCGTCGACTACGCCTTATTATTATTATGCTTTAGAACTTTATGCTTAATAAATTTATGCTTTAGAATATTATGCATAATCATTATTATGGTTAGAGAAATTATGCTTAAAAAAATTATGCGTAAGCAGTTATGCGTAATTATATTATGCGAAAATATAATTATGCCAAACAAAATTATGCTAAGTTATATTAGGTCTTAAAATTTTATGCAAATGGATAGGGAACCATTTGCAAACACCTTAAGTATTATAATAAATCTCGCGATTGTAAACTGTTTCGCCAGCTTTATCTAAGTAAATTTTTCGATGGTTTCTATACGTAGGTATAAGTAAGTACTAATATTTTCATTCTGGTTTTTACATCGGCCCTGATTCACTATGACCACTTAACGATTCCTTACTTCGAAACCACGTCAATTCCTTAGCTAATGAAGACATCTGAAGGCCAATTCTCGTAATTTAAAACGTTCAAAATCTAGTCGCAGTCTCATCTCGGCGACAAACAAATGTCAAAAACTTGTCAAAATGTAGGGATATTATAGGTATTTTGACAGATTGAGACTGAGATCAGAAGGCCAATTCTCGTAATTTAAAACGTTCAAAATCTAGTCGCAGTCTCATGTCGGCGACAAACAAATGTCAAAGACTTGTCAAAATGTAGGGAAATTCGAGGTTTTTTTGACAGATTGAGACTGAGATCAGACTGTGAACGTTCTTAAAATTACGAGAATTGCCCCTCTGATTGTGAATGTTATTAAAATTACGAGAATTGCCCCCTGCTATTAACGTATTCTCTTTGGCACGATGGCGTGGTTTGAACTGTCAAAATACCTACATGTAGTCCGTACAGTTGACATTTCGATGCCTTGCCGTTAGCAAGACACGATATTGACGTGATTTGGACGTGGTAAAATTTCGCGGGGAACAATACAGAATTGGGATCCTGTTCAATTAAGTGCCCTATATTCGCCGACACCTTGACAAACAAACAGCTTTCCTCTTTATAATAAAACAATTACATAATGAATGATCATTGAAGGCGATAATTGGCCCCAAACCGAAGGCCTTGTTAGGTTTCTTAACAATTAACTTAATTAGTGATATCCTTTTGTAGTGTTTATTGATCCGTATCTTGGACAAGCAGATGTGTGCCATCCTTGGCCTGGATTAATTAAATATTTCCCTTATAAAATAAGGGAAATATTTAATTAATCCTTTAAAAACTTTTTGGTGTTCTAATGATGTCTTCTTCTTCGTAGTACTCTTGTCAGAGGGGTCGCGGTCCTCATGTAGTTTCTTGCGCAAGCGTTGATATAGTCGCAAAAATTCGCTTTCCACATCGCCTGTGAATATTGTCCACATCTGACAAACTTTAACTTAATGACAACAATCACCATTTTGCGGATCCGCCTGGTCGACAATTCACGAGATCACAGGGCTGGGTTGTTCTTTGGCCATAGAATTAGCATTGCCATTCAACGTGGCAATGCTACCAGCCTTTTTGGCAGGATTCCGGACGCTTATGTGTCCTTTTGTTTTTGTATTTATTTATACCTATAGTTAGTTAGTCATTTAATTTAGTACCAAAATAGTTTTTCGGATCTATTGATAAATGGTGATGATAACTATAATTTATCATCACCATGATAAATGATAGTTATCTCTGTAAATTGATCTAAAAAACCATTATTCCCGTCAAAAATGAATAAGTTTTTATAACTAAACGACTTCTGGTTTTCCTAACTGACTATTCTGAGAAAAAAGTCACAGTCCGTTTTAAAGTCCAGACTATAATCTTGGTCAGGTCATGTAGATGCTTTCCTATACCGTAGATCAATTATTCCTACACCCATTCCTTAAACCTCCAGCAAAGCAGGTCACAAAGACACATCTCAAGCTCAGACTCTGTATGAATCTATGCGCTGAAAAATTAAGATCTAGTGATACAACAATCAGATTCATTAACATGATTTTGTCGTGCTTAATCCTTGGCGAAGGTACATTGTCATCTTCCGCAAGGTTGTCTAGTCTTATACTAAAGACAACAGGTTCCTCCATCCTTGAAACGACTGGACATTCACGTACATATGTAGAGAAATCAAGGTCTTGCTGTGAGATATGCCAACAAATAGGAGTGAATTACGACACATTCATTTAGCTTTAGCATTATTTGACAAAGTGAACAACCCCTTTATTAGGCACTCGGTACGGAGACACTTGTCACTGCTAACATGTGTTGGGCCAAGTTATTATTAGTAATTTTTGTAAAAGTTTAATAACATATAGTTTTAAAGTAAGTACTTGTTTACTAATACTATGTTATGAGTTGTCCGTATTTGTATGTGCGTTCAAAACTATAGAAGATAAGCCCCATTTACATGATGCAAGTGCTTATATAGGAAAGCACTTTACATGACTGACAGCGTCTAAATTATGTTTAGACGAAGCAACTTTCGGCACGGCGGGTGGACAGTGCACATTGCTCTGCTCTGCACATTACGTTTCAGAACAAGATGGCCGATGGGGCCGAAAGGTTCTGTAGTGACGACCGCGTACTGGAAGACGTAGCGTTAGAACGCCTTCCGCAAGGTGGACCAGTAACTTTGTGTAGACCGCAGGAACCAGCTGGAAGCGCGAAGCACAGAACCGGTCGAAGTAGAGATGCTTAGGGGAAGCCTATGTCCATCAGTGGACGTATCTTTCGGCTGAGATGATATAGCAGTGATTTCGGAACATATTGGCTAAATGAACAGCATTAGATCATGTCAAGCTTTAGAGATTTCATACACCATTTTGTCAGTAAAGGTTCATTAGAAAACCAGCGTCACACAGCACCTGTCTGGCATTAATGCTGAAATGGACCTTTTGGCACAGCCGTGAAGCACACACTACTGTAGTTAAAACATTATTTTCACTTTTTATTTTGTTAATTATTTGTTTTGTGTTTGATGAAATGTGTCCAAATAAACGTTATTCTTTGTCTTTCTTAGTTTAAAGTCAACTTAACCTTTTCATAAAAGGACGCTAACCAAATCTGCCATAGCAAACATATCCAAATCACAGTTGCGCATCTCGCAACGCATGTCAAGAGGCGTAGGCGCAATCTGTGGCGCAAACGATACCTAAACGTTTTGCAAACCACGGTTTATAGTTATAGTATTACTAACTAGGCGATTTATATCGGATTGTTCAATTAGAGAATGGTGGAACTACCTAGAATACGATAGAATCTAGAATTTGTGATTCTCGCGGTGGAAAATCTGGTAATATTGGACAGGTGTCATGGAGCATCAAACAGTAGATCCGTTATAAAACTTTAATTACTTTAATAATATATAAATTATTATAAACAATATATATATTGCTTATAATAAATAACGCAACGAACTATTTACACTAGGCACTAAATTAAATGACTAACTAAACTAAATTTACAAATCAATAAAAAAATCCTTTTGTTTTTTGGTCACACACACAGCGACGCAGACGATTACTTCGACGCTTCGATTTACGAAGCGTCGAAGTAATCGTCTGCGTCGCTGTCATTCGAAAAGATCCTTTAGTTGAAAAAAATATTTGAAGAGATTTTAATAGGTCGAGAGCACATTGGGAAATTCGAGAAATAAGTTAAATAGAGGACCTATCTGCGTCACTGAGTCATTTTAAAGGGTTCTTAAAAGCGCGTTTAATGAAAATACGAGTACATGATTGATTGTATCATTAAGGCATTGTAAAATAAGTAGATCAAATTCTGACACTAACACGTGAGTGCACCTACCTTATTTTATGTTTTTGTGGGGAAACCTAATGGCCGCTAAAGTAGTCAACAAGTTTGCAAGCGTGGCATTGAAAGTATCATAATCTATTCGAGACTAGAAATAAAGAAGAATTAAAAGAAAACATTTATTGGCATTACAAAAAAAAAAAAAAAAACATTAAAACTATAAATTACAGAAAACAATGCTTTTAATGCCAAAAGGGCTTCAGCTCAGCATACTGTCAGATGAAAACAAAAGGTTACCACCTGACGCTGATTTTCAGCTGTAACCCACGAGTGCGCCCGAATAGGTAATTAACACAGGGACACACACATGTGTCCATTTTAATCAATTATCAGAATAAATTAAAATTGATCATATGCAGGGTGTCCCGAATGCTATTAATAGCATTGTTATTTGAGATTACATTATTAAAAAAATCACTGTAAAATTATAAAGAAAATTATAATGAAAAAGTGTGAGTACTTAAAAATCCGACCAAAGGTGTCAAATTTTCAACTTTTTGGAAAAATGTCTATTATCGCTTGACTAAGTGACATGGATTTTTTTTTCTTATTTTTTTCATTACTGCTATACCTTGGCCTCTCGCCCGGTACCAGGTTATCGTTGAGTTTCCTGACACCCTGTATATTTTGTATGATCAATTTTAATTTATTCTGCTCATATACACTGACTAAACCTTTGCATTGCACTAGAACCATACAACCTCTACAGATTGCACGTACAGTCACGAGCAAAAGTATGTATACACTCGGTTTTATTCAAAAGCGATTTACTCCTTTATTTTTTAATTAAATTTTATGTTGTTACGAACATAACATTTTCGAACCCATAGGTTTATGTAATGCGTCGTGATTCAACGTTGCATTCGTTATTTCACGAAAAAATCGTAATTAATTTAGTTGCCAAGTGTTGACATATTGGTGCTCGTGACTGTACCTAAGTGTCATACATAACAAACAAGTATCATAATCAGCGTATTATGTTCCCACTGCTGGGACACAGGCCTCCTCTCTTCGAGAGGAAGTGGGCTATAATCTACCACGCGTGCCAAGTGCAGGTTGGTAGATGTGAAGATGTCACATGTCTTCAAATTTTTGGTTCTAGAACATTTTCTTCGCGATGTTTTCCGTCACCGTTTTGTGTATTACACAAAATAAAGCGCCAGTCAGGGTTCGAACCCACAACCCACAGCTTGTTAGACGTGGCCATTACCATTAGGCCGTCACTACTCTAGAAACAAGTAGGAAAGGTAAAAAAACTAATAATCATTTACCTACCGATTCTAATGGCCATTAATTTACAGTGTGGTATCGTTCCACATAAACCAGCGCGTGTCATGAGCGCCTTGCGTCAGTTAACCTCGAACTTGAATACCCACTGTAGCGTGTAGCCGCCGTGGTTGCAAAACCACTGCCGGTTACTGCAAACATGGTGGGCTGGCTCGCGAATATGTTGTAAAAAATATTTGGTAAATATTTCTTGATGTTATAGACTTTTAGAGCATGTAATAAGTAGAGAGACACAAAACACACTCATTAGAATAAGCTGATATAAAGTAATTAGTCTTCTGTAATTCTCTTTTGTCTTAATTCACTTTCTCAAAATTATATAAATAGTAAATACTGGTATAATTTTTGTATGTATGAAGTACGTTTCGTAAATCTAATTTGCGGAAGAGTGGAGTGTCCTAATACAGGCTTTTAATTGCTCAAAAAGACTCTTCTGCACTAGCTATGAAGTACAAAGCTTGTTAAAGAAATAAACTATTTTTTGTATTTTAAATAAGTATTAATTTGTAGCAATATGTAATTGGCATTTGAACTTAGCGAAAATTTTATGAAAAAATATATGAACTAATTTTTTTTTTAAGTTAATGTATGTATTCAAATTCACAATACTGTAAATATGAAAATGATTGACTCTTAAATGGGTAAAGAAACCATTAAACATTCACGAGCTTTTGAAGCATTTTGGCTTGTAGGCTGTATGGCCATGATAAGATCGTCGGTCAAATGGGATCAATACACGTCGTTCGATTGAGTTCCGGCTTATTTCCATAACATCACAAGTCGCAAAATCTCATTAGAATAAAAATCTATTCATAATCTATGCTTTGAATCGGACTTCAAAGCTAGATACTTTTTCAGCTATTTCTCTAACCATGCTCGACCTCCTATCCTGCCCTCTGTGTCCTAAAAACATGCAGTCAATGTGACGTCTGTGCTGCCACCGACAACGCCGTGCAAGTGGCAAAGTTTTGAGAAAACAAGATGTAAAATACAGTTGTGCAGCGACACGAAGCTATTTCTCTCTTCGCCCGTTGTTGAGGCCCTTTCAGCCATTTTCTGTTCAAGGGGTTCCTAAACCGGGCCTGCGGGCGGAGAGTAATGGGTAACTCTCCGTCCGATCAGGACCAGGCCCGTGTCGGACGGCGTGTACGTGTTCCACGCGCGCCTCAAAGAGATGTCAGCAAAAGCGACGGGGCCCCATAGGGCCGAAGCCTGCCAGGGTAGCGGGAACATCCGAAAGGGTTTACCGCTGCCCTGGAACATAAAGGGCTAAGGAAGGAACACGGGTGGGTCAGTAAGAGTCTGACACTCCCTTCTGCTCCACCCAGAGCGGGAGGAGTCATTTGATGATTTCCCATCCTCAAAAAAAAAAACCGGCCAAGTGCAAGTCGGACTCGCCCATGAAGGGTTCCGTTTTACGATTTATTACGTATTAAAAAAAAAACTACTCACTAGATCTCGTTCAAACTAATTTTCGGTGGAAGTTTATATGGTAATGTACATCATATATTTTTTTTAGTTTTATCATTCTCTTATTTTAGAAGTTACAGGGGGGGGGGACACACATTTTACCACTTTGGAAGTGTCTCTCGCGCAAACTATTCAGTTTAGAAAAAAATGATATTAGAAACCTCAATATCATTTTTGAAGACCTATCCATAGATACCCCACAAGTATGGGTTTGATGAAAAAAAAAATTTTGAGTTTCAGTTCTAAGTATGGGGACCCCCAAAATTTATTGTTTTTTTTTTCTATTTTTGTGTGAAAATCTTAATGCGGTTCACAGAATAGGTACATCTACTTACCAAGTTTCAACAGTATAGCTCTTATAGTTTTGGAAAAAAGCGGCTGTGACATACGGACGGACAGACAGACAGACAGACAGACAGACAGACAGACCGACAGACAGACAGACAGACATGACGAATCCATAAGGGTTCCGTTGCCATTTGGCTACGGAACCCTAAAAAGGGGTTCCTAAACCCCAGTGCACAATGTTCTGTCAACACCTGAATAAAATAATAAAGTCACGTTCACTAGGAATGATTATCAGTATGCACCACAAGTTGAGTAGGTGTAGGTACTTAATATTTCAGTGCGTCGTATACTCGCTTACCTCAAGAGTTTCCTCATTCAATATTTCTGAAGATGTAGTTTGTATTTCCTTGTTTAGATTCATATTATAATCGTGACCTAACTGACTCGTTCTTTGGCCAAAGGATTAGCATTGCCATTCCACGTGGCAATGCTGCCAGTCTTATGGGATCTTGGCGATGCGTACAAAGTACTCGTCACATGGACGAGTACTTTGACGCCAAAGTGTCCTCTTGTTTGTGTTTTTGTAATTATTTGTATATGGTAAGTCACTTAGGGGCCGTCTCCACGAGCTAGAGAATCGCGGCGATATTATCGTCGTGCCACGTATTTCTATACACTCTCTTAGGACGTGTCTCCACACGGCGATATCATCGCGGCGAGAATTGGATGGCACGACAACAATATCGCTGCGATTCTCTCGCTCGTGGAGACGGCCCCTTAGTGCCTAGTGTAAATAGATAGATGTGTACTCCTACTATACTATTATAAACGCGAAAGTTAGTGAGGATGGATAGATGGATGTATGGAGGTTTGTTACTCTTTCAAGCAAAATGAAACTAGCTGCGCCCCACGGTTTCACACGCATAAGTTTCGCTCCCGTGGGAATATCGGAATAAAAAGTATTTCTATGTAGTTATCCTGGTTACAAACTATCTGTGTGCCAAATTTCATCCAAATCCGTTCAGTAGCTTTTGCGTGAAGGAGTAACAAACATCCATCCATCCAAACAAACTTTCGATTTTATAATATTAGTAGGATTTCACAGTAATCTAGCTTGTATGTACATCAAAGTAACGCATAGGTTTTTGTTTATAAAGATTCTAGCTTCACCCTGCGACTTCGTCCGCGTGAAATTTCTTGTCCCCCGACCCACCTCGTCGCATCGCATCGCCCGCCCGCGCTATGTCTTCGTTTTAACTTAGCGTTCCTTATGTTTTTTTTTCTTTTTGCTCGACTTTAAGGGTCATAGCGTGATTTTAAATAGCCTATAGCCTTCCTCAAGAATTGGGCTAACAAATGCTAAAAGAATTTTTCAAATCCGACTGGTAGTTCCAGAGATTACCCCCTACATACATACAAACAAAAAAATAATAATTTACCTCTTTATTATATTAGTATAGATTTAAATTGTCTAAATTGGCCAAAATAAGCAAGCCAAGCCGCGGGCAAAAACTAGTAATTGTTTATAGGTAAGTTTTTAATTATTATAGACAGGGCAAGATCATCAAACGATCAAACAAAAACCATGCATGTTTGGTACTGTACCTACTGTCATTGAATGTGTACTTATGCAGTAATGCAGTTATTACTATGTAGATACATATGCTATACGTACCTAGGTTGTGTGTTGGCAATGAATTGCTTATCGGGTCTTATCGCCGGTCTGACGAATGAATGAATTGAAACCAGTGTTTATTTATGTACTTGTGACGTAGACCAATTAAGAATTTAGGTTCGCCTTTAATGAACAGTATTGATTTTTTAATTTGAGGAAAATATATGTCTAAATCCCTCAAAGTGCGAAACGAGTAGACACGGATACAAGGGGGAAGTTATGGTGGTTATCGGGTGCTGAGTCTAAATAACTTTAAGTTCGCTAAAAACATAGTTTTATAACTTGTAAATGCACAGACGCCAGCAGGTCAAGCTACCCGAAACTGTCAAATTTTCCCAATCAACCTTGAACCTTAATGCTTTAGCGATAAAGTTGAAAATCTATTAAAGAAATTTGACAGATTGTAGTAGCTTGATGTACTGGCGTCTGTAGGTACTTAATATAATAATAAAATAAGAAATTACCTGCGAAAATTTCAACGCAGGGAATTTCAGAATCTTGTGCTAAATTCATGGTTACAGTTAGCGCGTCGATGTACCTGTCCCCTTTATGTTTACAAACAATATCCATTATGGAATTATTTATCATTAGTCATAACCAAGAGGCAATGTTTATATTTTAAATGTTATTTGCATAATCAGACAGTTGGACAGCAATGATCCGAACTTACCCAACTGCGCTGCGAAATAGGTGGTATAATTGCTTCACTGTGTTTTAAACTACAACTGCCTATTATTTAAACGTGTCTATACATACCTCATCATCTGCCTAGCCTTTTCCCAACTATGTTGGGGTCGGCTTCCAGTCTAACCGGATGCAGCTGAATACCAATATTTTACATGGAGCGACTGCCTATCTGACCTCCACAACCCAGTTACTGGGTAATACGATACCTCTTGGTAAGACTGGTTGTCAGACTTTCGGGCTTCTCACTACCCGTAACGACTGTCAAAGATGCACGAATGACAGCCGGGACCAACGGCTTAACGTGCTTTCCGAGGCACGGAGGGGTCTCGGTATGTAAAGATGGTCACCCATCCACAGACCAACCGCGCCAAGCGTAGCTTAACCTGACCGATCGACCTGTGCGGCTGTTATTAAAAAAAATATTGCTGTTCCATACACTTTGACCGCGTAGGTATTGCACTTTTCTATGAAACAGAAGTTTTTTTTTTCTTGATAACCGACGAAAAATTTCGAAGTTATGGGGTCTAAACTAATGTGCTGAATCCATGGTTATAGTTTGCGCGTCGATGTCCCTGACACCCGGTATATAATAATTTACTTATTTGTGGCCTGCTTATTGCTTTATAATAATGTTGTAGCAAAATACTTGTTTCAGATCATAGTTTTTGGTTACGATTTCAACGCTAGTGTTTGATTTTCATTTACACAATAATAGGTAGTATTATAGGTATAGAGATTTTAAATCACATAATAACAGACTTCCTCTAACCGCAGCCTGTCATTCAAAACTATACAAATCTACATCAGTGATATGCAATTTTATAAAATACGCAGGTAGGCATACATATTATTTCTTTGTTTCCCTCGAACAATGTACGTAATTTTCATAATAACTGAGGTGGAAAAATACTTAGGTACCATAAAGTGAACAAGAAAATGCGATTATGATATACAATCATTCAAAATTTAAATAAGCCTGTCTGTTTTGTTCATTTTAAAGCATTGTAAATATTATTATTTTAAATTTTAGCTTATCTAATGTAAATATCATCTTGATTAAGTAAATAAACGGCTCTATAACTGTTAAAGTTAAATTACCAATTTAATATTGGTTATAATTTGATTACCAGTGGTGTTGATTTTCTTTGTAACATGAAAGAACAGAAAGAAAGAAAATACGTTTATTTAGCACAGACTGCAGATTTGTAGGAAAGTGTGCCTCACTGTTGCGCCAAAAAGGCCCACTTCAGCAAAAATGTCAGGCAACTAGTGCCTGATTCTGGGGGTCTACTCCGAAGTAGTATCGGCCGAATGTTCGGCCGTTTCCTGCTACGAAGTTACTATTTGGTTCGGTTGGTTCCGATCCTACACTCCTACACTCTTTCGAATATTGACTATGGTCCCGACCCAACTGAGCTAATCCGAACTTTTTTCGCATTTTTCAATAATATTCGGTTCGGCCATGTGTCGGTCCGATCCGAACATTCGCACTTTGCACTTCGGAGTAGGCCCCCTGGTGTATATAAAATATTTTAATATACAAGGTGTCCGGTAATTAATTGGATCACCTCTTAAGGGGTCATTGTACTCATCATTATGAACAACTATCACTAAGCGACCAAACCTGAAACTGCGAAAAAAGTCCTCAAAAGCCGTTCCCTACATTTATGTTCGCATAACTCGTCAAAATGTAGGAAACAGCTGATTCTTTATTTGCGATAATATACAAGAAACTCCGAAGTTTCGTGACTTCTACAACTCAGGTTTCATAAAAACAAGTGTCTTTGACCTTAACGATGATCTTGAAAACAAAACTATTTCAAGTTCGTTCAATTAGCAACATTTTAAACCAGGACCTATTAACGAACATCGGTTTTTTTTTCATTTATTATTTCAAGGTTCCCGGATCTGCATGCAGAGTGCATCAGTAGGTATAATTATTGACGATAGAAACTTGAATTTTACCTAATTAGACTAGCGTAGTTTGGGACGCCCCCGATGGACCGACAGCCTTAAAAAAGTGGCTGTTGCAAACTGGATGTGTTAAGCTAGCTTCCCACGGTCCGTGATATCGCGGACGGACGCGGACCAGCTCGCACGACACACCGTGTGAAGGGTCTCGTCCGTGGTAGCACAGGACGTCTGTGGCGGTGCGCCGGTATCCGTCGCGAGGCGGTAAATTCAAAGGTGCGGTGCGACGCGATCCGACACATTATGATAAGTTTTTCCGAATCATTCCCCATGATCCCACCGGTAGGATCACAGGACAGGGAATATTTTATGTCATTCGTTAATTTTCTACCGTGATCAATACAGAAAATAAAATTGGATATTTAAGTACCTTACCTTAAACGACTGTTGATGTATGCTGATATCCACCAGCGACGTGGTTTCTTTTTACTTTTACTAGATCGCATAATTGTTAATTAATACCACAGCCGCAGCTGTACCGACGATACGTTCTCTTTCACTTTGAATTTTGAAATGAAGCCATCAAAAGATCTACACAGACCGACACGCACCGTTGAAAGAGCCCTGTCTGTGTGCGTTGCCGTCCGTTGTCGTCGGCTGTGCGTGATGATCCGCAGAATCACGCACCGTGGGAACCCAGCTTAACGCGGAGAGCAGGGTGTTGTGGCGCCGCCTGGAAGGGGCTTATG
Organism: Apamea sordens; assembly: GCA_945859715.1. NCBI lineage: Eukaryota > Metazoa > Arthropoda > Insecta > Lepidoptera > Noctuidae > Apamea > Apamea sordens. Next base: position 19,999,246 of record OX243986.1, read on the forward strand.
TCCAGCAGAGGACTAAGATAGGCTAAGTTGATTGATTGATATAAAAATCAACCTTTAGCGTAGTCTCCAGGTTGTTCCATCTAACTTATTTGAAATTTATGAATGAGTAACCCACGGTCCCTTGCTGAAAGCATGTCGGTGGCCCCAAATATTTTCTAAGTGATGTCTTTAACAAAAACTTCATGATATTAGTTTATCGGAAGTAGCAACGAGCTATACAACGTCACATTGCTGCCAGCCTTTTGGGCACTTTTCCCGTTGACAACGATGCGGACGAATTTTTGGATGCCCAATGATTCTTTCTGTTTTTATATACTTGTACATATCATTGTTATTATTTTAAGACTGTTAGCTTTTAAATTATGTACCTAAATATTTTAAGATAATTAAATGAACTGAGATACTAATAAGGCTTTCTTTGATTGTTAAATCTGAATACTAACAAGAACTCTTCTCCTCCAGGACGGACGAGCAAGGCATAGCGATGAAGGTGTACAACGGCATCGCGATCACGCTGGAGATCCTGGTGCTGTACGTGAAGATGACGGCCACCTTCCTGCACTGCATCTACCAGTTCTTCGTGCCGCCGGAGCCTAAGAGCGTCAACGGGGAGATTGTACTGGTAAGTTCTTTAGAGTAATTTTCTAAAGATTCTCGGTTAGACGCACTGATTGTGAACTAAATTGCTCTGGTTGTCCTTAAAGGGAGGCAACTTTTGCGCCCTCACGCCCCTAGTCGCCGCAGGAGACGCCCTG